>OY728121.1:922879096-932879096 GCA_963277665.1 Viscum album | reverse complement strand
TGCATCATCATTTTGTCGTAAATAAATTAAATTATTTAAATTATGAGAATTATAAATAAAATACAATTATTTAGGAAATATTTTTATCTTTATAATGAATATTTATAATCAAATTTATCTTATGTATGACCCTATATTAAAAATTTATTAGTTATTAAACTTTGATTTTAACTCTTTTAAATCTTTTTTTAATTGAATAATAATAAATGTCCTAATCTAATTTAAGTGGACCTAAATGATAATAGATTTTTCCTAAGGGTTTTTTGATCGAGATACACTTGTTCAATAGAATTAGTAATTGTTTTAGGGTAATATTAATATCATTTTACCCTTAATTACCCTATTTACTTTTAATCGTGGTGAATAAAAGTAAAAAGTTACTGTTCACAAAAAATTATTTCTATCTTATTGAAGCACATTTTACTCCTTGATATTAACCATGTCTCTCATATTTTCGAAATTCCACTCACAGATGGAGTAAAATTATGTTTTATGTGAATTTGCAAATTCTCCTACGAGGTGGGTAAAAGACGGTGAAATGTTCCATAAATTTTTTATATATCTATAATTATTATAAATGGACTCTAATGAATTACATTGAACTTATATAGTTATTATGTTTCTATTTTTTTCTTAATTAAATTTATATAAAATAAATAATTATTTAAATAAAAATTTGGTTTTAAACTATAACTCTGTGTTTTTTCACTGTTCATAAAAAATTGAATGTTTTCAGAAAAATACCCAAAAATCACCCTAAGCTAATTTCAATATTATGAATCCAAAAATGGAGTCCATTATAAATGATAAAATTTATAAAATTTCAAAAAGTGGGTATTACTATTCATAAAGGCTTGTTATATTGGTTGTGGAGTGTGTTAGAACTCGAAGTTGCGTACAATACATGCTACTGTATTATTCAAAGAGAAGCGTACTGTAGAAGCATGAGGTGTTACATTCTCCCCTCCAAATAATTTCATCATCGAAATTTCTAGAATACTACTACATAAAAAGACTCGGGTGGTTCTTCAACATACGTTCCTTGGGTTCCCACGTTGCCTCTTACATCTTATGGTTTCTCTATAGAACTTTAACCAGACGAGCCGTCCGGTTTCTCAACACTTCTTCTCTCGTATCAATAATCTTGACGGGCTCTTCACAATAAGAAAGATCATGTTCCAGTTCTAATTCATCATAGGAGAGTACATGCATTGGAACAAGCATGCATTTTCTCAATAGTGATACGTGGAACACATCGTGAAATTTGGAGAGACTAGGTGGCATTGCCAAACGGTAAGCTACAACCCCAGTTCGTGCTAGAATTTTGAATGGTCTGATGTATTGGGAGTAAATTTTCCCTTCTAACCAAAACGTTTAACACCCTTCCGTGGATATACTTCAAGAAATAATGATCTCCTACCTGAAATTCCAAATCCTTCCTTCGTTTGTCAGCATAGCTCTTCTGCCTACACTGAGCTGCTTTGATGTGGGTTTGGATTACCTTCACCTTTTTTTTCATTTCTTCCACCAGTTCTGGGCCTACATGTTTTCATTCACCAACGTCATCCCAACAGGTTGGTGTGCAACATCTATTTCTGTATAATGCTTCTTATGGTGCCATCTGAATACTCGAATGGAAGCTAATGTTATAGGAAAATTCTTCCAGAGGTAAGTATTGATCCCACATACCCTAAATGTCATGTGAGTATGATCTCAACATGTCTTATAAGGTTTCAATAGTTATTTCTGATTGTCAATCAGTTTGGGGGTGGTATGCTATCCTCAAACGAAGGTCAATATCTAGGGCTTTCTAAAGACATTTCCATAATCTTGAAGTAAAACAGGGATCATGATCAGAAACAATCGATAGGGGTACTCCATGAAGTCTCACAACATCATTCATATATAGTCTTTCTAGACGTTCAAGTGGTACATCTTCCCTTATAGCAAGAAAATGAGCTGACTTGGTAAGACGATCAACAATGACCCATATTTCATCATTCCTTCTTGGAGTCTTTAGTAATCCAATGACAAAGTCCATCGTGATATTATCCCATATCCACTCAGGTATGGGAAGAGGTTGCAATACTCCACCCAGCTGTTGTCTTCTAGCTTTCACTTGATGACAAACCATACATCTTGACACAATATCAGCAATCTCCCTCTTCATATTGTCCCACAAAAAATGTTCCTTCAAATATCTATACATTTTGGTGCTCCCAGGCTGTATAGAGAAATTGGAACTATGAGCATCGTCCAACAATTCCCTTCATTGATCAGGTATATCGGGAACACAAAGTCTCTTCCAATATTTCAAAATTTCATCTTCATACAAAAATTCATTCAATCTCCCATAATTCACAACATTAATATTCTTTTGAAATTCTTTATCATTGGTCTGAGAAATATTTATCCTTTCTAGTAAAGATGGTTTTGAAACCTTATTAAAAAGTATCGATGTCTTACCTTCCATGGTTATTTCCATATCTAACTTTACAAGATCCATGAAAATAGGATCCCTCTCAACTCTCATCTTGTTCAAAACACCATGATCCTTTCTACTCATAGAATATTCCACATTATTTTCCTTCCCTGGGTGGTAGTGTATCATTTAACAATAATCCTTGAGTAGTTTAATCCATCTCCATTCCCCCATGTTGAGTTCTTTCTGTGAGAAAATATACTTCATAATCTTGTGATCAGTATAAATCTCCCATTTTTCACCATAGAGATAGTTTCTACAAATATTCAAAAAAAATATTACAGCTACTAACTCAAGATCATGTGTAGGATAGTTTTACTCATGATGTTTTAGCAGACATGATACAAATGCAATAGCCCTATCATTCTGCATAAGGACACAACCGAGTTCTTTCTTTGATGCATCACTATAAATAATGATCCCATCATTCCCCGATGGTAGATTCAATATAGGATCACTGACTAATATTCTATTCATCTCTTCAAAACATTCTTCAAACTCTTTTTTCAAAACAATTTTAACCCCTTTACATGTGAGCTTTGTTAATGGGTTAGCCAATCAGGAGAAATTCTAGATTAAACGTCGATAATATCATACTAAACCAATAAAACTGCGTACCTCAGTTATACTTGTTTGTGCTGGCCATTTTTGGATTGCCTTGGTCTTAAAAGGATCAAGAGAAATTCCATACTTAGAGACAATATGTCCATGAAAAGAAATATCTTGAAGCCATAATTCACACTTGCTAAACATCCCATATAATTCATGTCTTCTAGGAGTCCTTAGGATAATGCTCAAGTTATATTCATGATCTGCGTAGCTTTTGGTGCATACCAAGATTTCATCAATAAACAACACCACAAAATCATCGAGATATTCCATAAATACTCTATGCGTTAGAACCATGAATACAAAGGGTGCCTTAGTCAATCAAAAAGGCATTACTGTAAACTCATAATGCCCGTACCTGGTTCGAAATGCTGTCATTGGAATGTCTTCCTTCTTCACACACAATTGATGATATCCAGATAGAAGGTCAATATTTGAAAAGTATTGAGCTCCTTGCAGTTGGACAAATAAATCATCAATGTGAGGTAGGGGATACTTGTTCTTTATTTTTATTTCATTGATTTCCCTGTAATCGATACAAAACCTCGTAGATCCATATTTCTTCTTAACAAAAAGGACAGGGGCTCCCCATGGAGAAACAGTAGGGTGAATAAATCCCTTATTACTCAATTAATCTAGTTTTTTCTTTATTTAAACAAATTTCACAATGACCATTCTATAGGGGGTCTTTGATATAGTCCTTGAACAAGGAATTAAATCAATGGAAAACTCAATTTCTCCTTCTGGAGGATGTCCAGGTAAATCTTCTGGAAACACATCTACATATTTTTTCACAATAAGAATATCCTCTATTTGAAAATTCCTTTCCTTACCCACAGTTATTTCATTCTATTCCTCCCTAATAATTGAATTTAGTTGAGCTACTGGGGGTGGATCTAGTTAAGAATCAGGTGGTGATGATTCATCTATAAAGATAAGGTTTTATTTATCATCATCATCAAAAATTATAACCTACTTCTTCTTACAATAAATTTTCGCATCATGGTCCGAAAGCCTATCCATATCGAGGATTATATAAAATTCAATAATGGTTATGATAATGAAATTAGTAGATAAATAACATTTATATGCCCTAAAGGGAACAGATCCACATAACATTATAGAAATGATACTTCCCTTAGGATTTTTAAGTTAAAACTCCCTTGTTAAATCAAATTCGAAATATCTAATTTTCATAGAAAACCGGGAAGATATGAAACAATGCGATGATCCAGAATCAAATAAAGCAATGGATAATCTTGAGGAAACCATTAAAGTACCTTCCACCATGTATTTAGGAGTTTCAAACTCAGCAGTAGTGATTGTATAAACTTGGCCTTGACCCCATGGCCCTTTCTGAGGTAAGTTTCCCTGATGCTTAGGACATTTATTTTCATAATATCCAATATCCCTGTAGTTGTAGCATTGAAAATTAGTAAATTATTTCTTCCCCTGGAAATCACGAGCTTGGTGGCCTTCTTCACCACACTTGTAACAGACTCCCATTCCTTTCAATCAAGTACCAGGGTGTTTCTTCCCACATTTACTGCAATATGGATATTCAACTTTTCCCTTCTTCAACTTATTTCCATTTCAAGAGTGATCAGCAAATCTATACTTCTCTTGCATTTCTTTAAAGTCGTAAGACATAGAGAAATCTTTTTTTTCCTGATTGCGCATGGGAAAATATCTTCATACAATGAGAAGGTTTGTGAGACTAATGATTGAAAGAGAAATGGTTTTAACCCATCAACGAAACGATCAATCTTATTTCTTGGGTTACATATATAATTTGCAGCATACCTCACTAACCATGTAATGTTATCCCCATACTTTGCGACATTATCATCCTCCCTATTCCTTAGACTCGGAAATTTCTTTTCCATATCTACTCGATGGTCACGAGGAATGTATTTTTCTATGAAAATCTCTATGAAATCCCTTAATTCCATATTTGATACTTCATCATCTTCTTTTGTGTTCTGAATCAATGAACACCATTGATCAGCATCTCCAGTGAGGTGGTAAACTTCCATGATAATGTTTTCCCTTTCACTACTCTCCATGGCCTGGAATATTTATTCTATGGAATTTATCCATTACTCATCTAATAAGGGATTTTTATTCCCCATGAATTTCAATGGTTTTTTCCTCATGAAGCGATCTAACACTGATCCTCCACATTGTGGATCTGGGTGCTCCATGCGAGTAAAGCTATTATTCATAACCTTAGTGAGTTGTCCCAGTATGTTGATAAGATGATCAGCACCAGTTGTATCACCAGCTCAACTATAATTATCTTGAGCAGGAGGGAAATCCTTACATGGAGTGTGTGCATTTATATGATTTCTATTTCTTCCACTAAGAGCCATTTCTTAATAATGGCATACACTAGAATATTTTATGAATCGCAATACATAAATCCAATCATGTAAACACTTAAAATGAACTGAAAAGTTTATGGATATAATCTATAATCATAAAAATGTTTTCTTTGAGGATGTATATACTCATAAACCCTTCATAATGGTTTTTATAGAAAATGAGAATTATACTAAGCATATCCCCCAGGAGTGTCGTATCCAAGAGTGCAGCAAGGCTCGTTGTCGTGTACCAGTTCATGTATGAGACTAGCACAAAGTGGTGTTTTCGGGTTTAACCCCTAGGTACATTTGTGCCATAGCCTCCTCTAGCTTCTTGTATCCAGACGGGGTTGTATTTCTCAGGAAACTCACAAAATATATAAACTACGAAAATTTTTAGGATGTTATTCTATACTAATCCTCAATGTCCATCTTAGGTCTATGTTCTCTAATCAGAGTTTATCTAAATATAGCTCCCACGGTTTGTAAAAAATATCCTATAATACCAACTATAATGCCCTGACCCTAGTAACCTAGAGACGGTGCATTATTACATAACATTTGCATGATCACAAAATATCAATTCTCGAATTACCTATTTGTTTAGTAGCCTTGGAAACACTAGATACATTCATAAGTATTAAATTACATCATAAAATTAAAACTACTAAAACATAGTATCCATTTTCCACACTTATATCCCCTCAGACTATGCCTACAGGTCAGTCAAAAAATACATCTTCACATCCTTGGAAGAATAAATCATAGAAAGGGGTGAGCTCAGATGCTCATTAAGGATAACAATATAGCAGAAACTTTCATAAATAAGAATAAATATTTAAGACAATGTATAACTAAAACAAAAGCCTTTTAATCATGAACTTCAACATAATATGGAAAAAATAAAATGAAATAATGACATTTTATTATTCACATTGATATTCTACTAGTCGAGTAATCACTTGAAATATCAATAACCACTTTCATAATGATGGAATGAAAAATTCCAGACTATCATAACCACATTGTCAAGGTCATGTGCCAAGACTACAAATAATATTTTTTCAAGGCCTTGTGCCAAGACACTAGGTTGTCTCATGAGACAACCCGATTCATCGAGGAGCTATAGCGGGATCCACCCGTCACTTATTAAGTCTAATTCCTTCCTCATATGAACATGTTTAAACATAATATAAACATTCGTATTTAAACTAGCATATGAAATGTCAATAAATTCTCCGTAAACCATGAATGGTATAAAAATAACACATCCACAGTCAAACATATCACAAAACCTTAAATACAATATGGATGTTTTGTATCATAATAAATAAACTTCAAATAAGCTTATAATCCATCAATGGTTATTGACATAGATGAAATCAAAACTATTTGAGAGAAATATTTCTTTTTTTAAATCATTTAAAAGGAAAATAATTATAAAATAAAACTTTTAATTTGAAAATATCCTTATTATCTTGTATGGTAAGCTTCAAAGATTTTATAATAGAGGAAAATAGCCACACCCGCCGTATATGTTAAAAAAAGACATTCTTACCTTAATTCTGTCGAAAAGGTTAAAAAGGACCCTGTTTGGAAAATGATGAAAATACTCCTTTATAATCATCATATAAAAATTCAAAAATGGTATAAATTACATTAACCCATAGTCTATAAAATTGTAATAATGATTTGAAATAAATTTTTAAGAAACATGGATGTGGATGATAAAGATTTCATAATAGATAATTATGTATAAACAACCTCAGATAATGAAGAGATTGAGAAATAAACCCTTAACTTGTACCTTTCCTTGGTAAGGGTTAGGTTAAACTCCTGTATAATGGTGAAATAATTGTTATTAAATTATAAAATAATCATTTAAAATAATATGATATCATATATGATCTTTTAACATTGCTTTGTTAATAATATCCTTGTATTATCGTTGTTTTGGGTGTTAACTGACTAGTTTTATTTTATATGTTTCGTTACATAAGACATGTTGTTATGGATAGGGTGTATCTTATTCATATCCAGAATGATATGAAGTCCCTAAACAATATTTTTATCATTAAATGAGAACTATAATAGAATGGATAGGATGGGGAATGAATCTCATCGCGTTCGTGGAGACGGTAGTATGTACGTACGCACGAGCGACAATATAATTCTTTTGATATTAAAATAATATATAATTTGATGGTATATCGTATATAATGAATCATTATCAGGTTATATTTATTATTTTAATCAATTACACATCATTATCATACCCATCCAAATAATAATGTTTTGAATAACAATTACACCACGACGTGGAGACGATAAGCCGTACATATGCACGTTTGGTGACATGTAATTCAAAGGATGGATAGAATACTGAATATGGCTGTACCATATTTATAATAACATCACATTGTATAGAAGATTCTGGAGTTATTATTTTAGAATAGAAATAACAAATAAATAATAAGTTGAAGAAGAAAGGTACTTGAATGAGGGTGGTGAATGCATTACCTCTTCTTCAGGTTCTTTCTTTTGATTTGATCCAAAGAGATGATTAGGTTGAATTTTTGATCAAAATAAGGCCTATGGGTTGATATGAGGGATGTTAGGAGGATATTTGGGTAGGTTCGGAAGATAAAAATGGCTTTTAAGGTATGAATTAGAGAGAAGGTGGATTTCCATTTTATAAGAGGGGTGAGGGGAACCTTAGGAAAAACATAAAATATTATTTTATAATAAATTCATATTTGGTTTATAGTGGATCCAAATTGATTTTTTTCGAGGATAAGTTTGGGATGGGTCGAAATAAACTCCACCAATAGGTTTTATATAGTATTTGGTCACTCTAACATTATCTTTTAGTTTTAACTCTTAGTTAATTAGTTTGACATTTTACCATGTCTCTTTGTATTTTTATATTATATGGTTAATTAAATTACTATAAACAACCAATCGACCCCCATGTGGTCCATTAATGATATACCTATAATTATATAAATCCTTTGGCCTATCCTTATATTTTTAGGAATATAATATCAATTAATAAAATAAAATTTGTATTAAAAACTCTTTTATGTCAATTTTGGTACTATTGGGTATTTTGTTTTTGATAAATTCATAACAACATTTTTAATTCAAAAAAATTCAAATAACCAATCCTAATATGTCACATTAACCTAGAAAATTATTTTAATTCATAAAAAGACTCAAATTACATTTTTTGGGTATTTATAATATCAATTATCTTAATCATTCATTAATATGGTAATTACTGCATCATCAAAGTGTCATAATTAAATTAAATTATTTAATGTCTAAAAATTATAAATAAAATACCATTATTTAGTAAATCTATTTAAATTTCTAATGAATATTTATAATCAAATTTATCTTAGGTATAACCTTATATTAAAAATGTTTTAGTTATTAAACTTTGATTTCAACTCTTTTAACTCGTCTTTGAATTAAATAATAATAAATGTCCTCATCTAATCCAAGTTGACCTAAATGATAATAGTTTATTCCTAATGTTTTTAATGGTTGAGATACACTTGTCCAATATAATTATGTCATGTGTTAGGGTAATATTAATATCATTTTTACCCTTAATTACCCTATTTACTTTTAAGCATAGTGACTAAAAGTAAAACATTACAATTCACCAAAAAATATTTTTATCTTATTGATCCACATTTTACTCCTTGATATTAACCGTGTCCCTTGGATTTTTGAAATTCCACTCATAGAAGCAGTAAAATTATGTTTCATATGAATTTTCAAATTCTCCTAGGAGGTGGGTTAAAGACCGTGAAAAGTTCTATAAAATTTTTATATATCTAAAATTATTATAAATTGACTCTAATGAATTACATTGAACATATATTGGTATATGTGTCTATTTTGACCTTAATTAAATTGAAATAAAATAAATAATTATTTAAATAAAAATTCTGTTTTAAACTATAACCCAGGGTTTTTTCACTATTCATAAAAAATTAAAAGCATTTAGAAAAATACCAAAAATTCACCCTAAGACAATTTCGATATTTTGAGTATAAAAATTTATTCCATTTTAAATGCTAAAATTTATAAAATTTCAAAAAGTGTGTATTACTATTCATAACGGCTAGTTTTATTGGTTGTGGTGTGTGTTAGAACTCGAAGTTGTGTACAACACACAATAATGTATTATTCAAAGAGAAGCGTAACGTGGATTCTTGGGATGTTACACTCTAGGTTCTCATTATAGTTGGGAATTGCTATAACTGTTTGAGACAACATGTAATATAAGGACATTACCATGTAAACAATGGATGCAGAAGTATCAAAAACTATTATGGTAGAGAAAAAAAACACACACACACACACATATATATATATATATCAAAATGTATACATGTAAATATAATAAAAGTATATAAAGATTTGGGTCTATGGCACCCACTCACAATCACTTGATCCAACTGCTTACAATTCTCAACCTGCTTGCTCTCACATGAGTACCATGCTTCTTCTGAGATATGGTTTTAGTCAAAGGGTCTGCCACATTATCCGTTGTGGATACTATGATAACCTCGAATTCAAATCTATGAGTAAAATACATAAATACATGAAACTTATGAAGTATATTCTTCATCAAATGGTGTGACCTGGGCTCCTTGGAAAGAACCATTGTCACAGTATTATCATTGTATACTGTAATAGTGTCTTCACATATAGGTACCATTCCAAGACTAGAAAAAAATCTAAATATCCAAAATTATTCATTAGCTGCATCACAGGACACTATAAAATTATAATATTCTATAGAATCTACAACCACAAATTTCATCGAGCTCCTCTAGTTCATTACACCACCATTCGAGAAAACTACATAGCCTGACTGTGAGTTTTGATCATCATGATCTGTTAGAAAGCTAACAATAGTGTTTCCCATGATGACTATAATATCATATACTTCATATGCCCGGAAAATATCCTTTACATGTTACAATTAAATTTTTATAGCTTCCCAATGCATCTTTCCATGATTGGATTGATATTTTCCCACCATGATTTAATAAAAGGAAACATCAATCCTAGTACACAACAAGACATATGTGATAGATCCCACTACTGAAGCATGAATGATTCTACTAATTCTTTCAATATCCTCCCATCTTTTTGGACACATCATCTTGGAGAGATTAATTCCACAAGACATTGTTAACAATTCTCTCTTGGATTGTTCCATATTGTACATTTTGAGTACCTTATCAACATATGTAATTTGACGTAGCCCAAGAAGCCTTTTTGATCAATATTTATAAATCATTATGCCTGTAATATAGGAATATTCACCCAATTAATTCATGAAGAATCATTCATTTAACCATGTTTTCACTGACTATAAGATTTCCACTTTTTTTCTCATTAATATTATATCAAAAACATATAATACTAGGAAAAGATGCATCTTCCACTAACCTTATTATAGACACATGGTTCACTTTCATTCTTAATGAAAAAAATTTCTCTTATGGACTTATCAAATAAAATATTCCATGACCATGATTCCTTCTTCAATCTATAAATAAATCTTTGTATCTTGCACGCTTTATTGAAACTCTTTGACATAATGACTCCTTCAGGTTGTGACAAATAGATATCTTCTAATAACATCACATTTAGAAAGGTATTGTTGATATCCATTTTAAAATTTTCATAATCATGGAAGACTGCTATACCATGTAATATAATGATGGATTTTATCATAGAAACTGGTGAGAAGGATTCATCATAGTAGATGACGTGACATTTCCTGAAACCCTTTTCCACTAGATGTAATGACCCTAGTTTTGACTTGAAAGACTTGGAATATTTCGGTGAATATCTCTAGGGTCAGGCGCTGAGTCGATGCGGGATGTTGGGGCCCCGGGTACCTCAGAGTGGCGATATTAATAATATTTAATATTATTTTTCATGCAGACACTATTTCATGTGAAATGTAAATAACTCCAATTTGGTCTCTCATATCAGATTTCTGAGACCTCAGTTGAATCAAGAACATCATGTTTATCCTAGGTGTGACATAAATTTTTTTGCATTGGGAGGTTCGTTTGGAGGAATGTTGGTGGGTTTTGGTGTTGTGAATTAATTAATTAATTGAATAAATTAAATTAATTAAACAAACCTAAACCTAGTACCCCCTCCCCTCTCATATTGTGCACAATGAGACAAGGAGAAGTGCACACAACCTTCTCCTCTCCTCCATTTTAGAAACAATGAACCACTACCGATTATTCAATTCTATGTTCCATCTACCCTTGTTTTTATGAAGATAATTAAAAAATCAAGAACCATAGTGATCAAGGAACCATTCTTCAGCCACATCTTTGTCATTTTTCCAATGAGGTAGGTGTATTTGAGTATCAGTCCTGATACCCTTGTTTATGTGTTGTTCAAAAGTTATATAGCCCCTATATGATTGTTTTTGATCCTTGATAGGTATATATAAGGGGTTTGGGATGTATAAGGACGAATCATGTGATTTTTAGGTAATTCATGACTAGAATTTGTGTCTACACAGTGTGTAGTTTAGTGGCACACACCATGCATCTCTTCCTATTTAGGGAAGATGATCTTTCACGACAATACGCCATGTGTAGGGGTTACACAATGTGTAGCACATGAGATCGTGTGACCTGGGGACATGGCATGGTTTATCCATGTAGAAACCCATGTACGCACACTAAGAAATGGCCAGAGTACGCTGACATGGAGTCTGGTACACGAACACATTCAGTCTTCATATGATGGTAGCCGTTTAACCAAACACGCTATGTATTACATGCTACATGATGTGTGAGGGGACTTGGTTTTCCATTCCAGGTAGAGTAAAAACATTACTAGGGGTCGAGTAATGAGGTACACATCATGTACCTTCCCTACATTATATGTATCCCTACATGGATTGGAACCTATGTAGACTAAATACACGGGTTGGTGCTCAGGTGGGCTCACATGCTGTGTGTGCCCTAGTGAATGTCGTATACTTATAGTTGATCCACCATGGATATTTTTCTTCAGTATCTTCTTATTTAGGACTCAAATTTAGTCTTTTGATTACTCTATCCTAAGCGGGATTATATGTGTGACGTGATGGTGGCCTCCGTTACGACTTACAAGATACATGGTGGAATGGAATGAGAAATATGCTTGTGTACCAGTGCTGAGATCACATTAGAGATCGGCATGGTTTATGTTGAGGGATTCTAAGACTATCAGACCCCTATTGGAATAGGGCATGGGTTTCCTTACATCTCTGATTAGGTAGATATAGGACTCCCCAGGTCATGGGAATGGTTTTGTTACCTTTGTGAAGCTTTTCTCGGGGGGTGTTACTCCCATGATGGATTAGGGTGTGGGTTTCCTTGGGACGTTTGTAAAGATGGAAAGTACTCCCCAACCATTCAATTTTGTGGGACCTCCATACTTGTAGAAAGTAAGATTGGGTACTCCCCTAATGTACTAGGGCATGGGTCCTCTATCATAGGATTCAGTACAGTCTTATCATTCCAGGATGCTGGCCCACTATATTTTTTGTTATGGTAGAGTCGATACTCCCTTGTCATGCCAGGGAGCGGGTCCTCTAGCATGGGGTATGTACTCTCCTATCATAATAGGGTGCAAGTCCCCCATAGTGAATGAACTGGAAGTATCGGTACTCCCCTGTTGTACAAGGGTGGAGGACCTCTAGTCACTAAGTGGTACTCCCATACCAGGTTAGAGTGCATTTCCTTGATTTACAATGTAGTACTCCCCTGTCGTACTTGGGTGTAGGTCCTTTATGGGAGTTGGAGCTCCCTTGTCTAGAGAAAATAGTTAAGAGGAGAGGGACACTCCACTTGATGATAATGATACCTAGATAGGAGTTAGGGCTCCCTTGATGGACTGAGGCGTATGACACTTTTTACAAGAGAGATAAAGGATTCCTTGGTTAGTTAGGAGTGATACTACCTTGACTGTGGGGCAGTAGCGAGGCATGTGTCCCTCCATTCTAACTTTTTAGGGAGAATGAATGCATTTTATAATTTGGAACAGTGCTCCCAAAACTATGTGTAGTGGTGAGGGATGGGCCTCTTTACATTGGATTCTTATGCTTGTGTTGGGATCAAGGTGGTGATGATAGGAACTCTTGTGTTGGGCACCAGAGTTGGACTTAGTAAGATATTCCTGATAGAGAAAATTCTCTCAGATGTACCATTAGGAATGGTTGGGTTTTTTCAGATGGATTATATATCTTGGATGAGTTCTATCTAGGATGGTTGAGCACATGGATTGTGTACTCTTGGTTTTATGCATTACCTTTAGAGCCTCGAGTATGAATCCTATTTCTAGCTATGAGGTCAGAACCTCATGAGACATTGGGTATTAGATGAGTATATCTGGGTGTTTTATGGAGTCCTTGTGGTGTTGTCACATGTCGAGGTTGACACCACCAATAGACGGAGTTGAGTTTTCAAGGGTAGCAGAGTATGGTTCAATATGGAGTTTCTCTCTTGATTGGGTTTCCCTATGGCTAGGTCGATCTAAATGTTTCCTTCTAGTTGCCATATTTTTCATTTTGTTTTTAGGATTCCTACTATGTATTTTATTCTCACCCTTACAAGGGTTATGACCCACATGTTTTGTGTCTTGTGTAGACCATAGACCTTTCGATGGAGTCTATGGTGTACTCGAGGTAGGATGATCATAGGGAGATATACAAACCGAGGTGTTTACTAAATTTGAGATGGGGAGATTTCTGGTAGTTTTAGTTGACAAGGAACCTCCCCTTCTGAGCAGGATGGACAGTTATATAGTTTTATTTGATTGGTGTTTTTTTAACCACCCTTCAATTTTAATAATTTTGTTGTCCTCTGGTTGTGGGATATAGATGTATGCATGCATTGGTTGATTTTGTTTTTTTCATTTCAGGATTTAATAAGCTTGGATATGTTTGAATGCGTACTGGTAAATATGCAATGCCTTTCATGATTGTGATATGCCTACTCAGCACTAGCCGCCAGCCCCTGGCCGATTGGAGGCGAGCTTCGGGGTGTTGTATCCAATACCCCCATCAAGTTGGGTTGTGATATAGTGGTATCAGAGAATGGTTCCACATTGGGACCGCAATGTCATAATATTTATTTGGTTTGTATACCAGTATTGTTAGAATGTTTTGAGTTTTACTGTTAGGACATAGGTTCTACTGTTGGGGTGACGACCAACATATCCATTCACCAGAACCCTGATAACCTAATTTCGACTTGGTACATTAGGACACTAGTCACTAGGAAATAAATGGTACATGCATTATATATTCCATGGTTTTGGGTTTTTCTTTTTTCCTTCTTGAGTCAGCTCCCCAGATATACTCATTTATAGTGGTACGTCTGGATTCTATTTTAGGATGCCTTCATGATGGTAGCCAGAAAGGATTTTATATTATGATTGTGATGAATATCCACCCTATGATGAGGATTTACTGTGGGGAACTAAATCAGAGGAATTACCTTTGGGTGGTCTTCCAGTGGTTCCATCACCCATAGAGTAGCAGGTTTCTTCTATATGTTCAGACTGTGGATTCACGTAGGCTGAATGCACTACATGAGTTCCATAGGCAGCGACATCTAATGTACTAGGGTGATCCAGACCCCATATTAGAATATTAATATCTTGAGGAAATCATACGAGTCTTCCGATATGTGAGGAAACATTCTGATTAGATGGTGTTCCAGGAAGTGATCCTTCTACAAGGATCAGCATGATGATGGTGGAGTTTAGTGATACAGTCTCACAAAGAGGCAAAACAAACTTCAGAGGAGTTCAAGAAAATATTCAAGGAATAGTTTTACCCCACCACATTGAGATCAATGCATATTCAGGAGCATCTATTGCTCTAGAAAGGTGGTATGATAGTGGAAGTTTTTTCAGCGAGGTTCACAGACATGACAAAATACTCTTTATATGGGGTTCATGATCCATTCATCCGAGCTTGATTTATCATGAAATGCTTGCATAGGGAAATCTAGGGGTATGTTATTCCATTGTGTATTCCCACCTATACAGGGGTCTTGGAGTGAGCACTAGTGTCGTAGAGTTTTCTAGATGAGGGATAGATGGATGTGTCCCACAATAGTGGTCTTGAGGTAGAGGTTCCAACAATGTTTGGTAGATGTCAAGTGGTAATATAGTTGTGTAGGAGGCATACACATTCCCAAACATAAACATTTGTGTATGCAGTGCGGGAGCAGTGTCGAGGATTAGATCAGCCAACTGAGAGGAAATTTTATGATTTCTACAGACATGGGAATATCTATAGGGAGTTTCCAACGCACTATGCTGTAGATAGGGAGCCGGCTAACAATCCGCTTTGGAAGAGACAATGTTGGGCATAAGGAGTTCCAGAAGGTGGAATATGAGGAAGAGGAGATGGAAGAGAAGTAAGAGGTGGAAGAAACTCCACAGTGTTTCCACCACCAACCATAGGTGGTCCTCACCAAGATTTAGGAGATAGAGAATGTGGCCAAGGACAGATGCATACGGTTAGATCTTATGAACCAGAGGCTCTAGGAGAGATTCGAGGTACGATCTATGTCATTTATTTTTCTATAATTTTGATAGACACTGGTACTAGTCATTCAATTATCACCATTAGTCTTTTTTGAGACTTAGAGATTATGCGTGGACTATTGACTTGGCCCTCGCACTCAAAGACTCTTTCTGGAAGAGTCCTGATGATCACACAGTGATTGTGTGACCCAACTATTAGAGGAAAGAGTTTCAATTGGGATCTCTTGGTCATAGCGTCAAGACCATATAAAGTCACTCTTGGTATGGAATACTATAGTTCATGCTCATATTGGCTATTTTAGGTGAAGATTGTGGTTGGTCTTTGGTGATGGAATGAGGTTTTCCCCTTTTGGTGATAAGGAGACCCAAACAACATAGGGTGGATGTTTTTTTGAGGAAGGTTTTGTAAGACCATTGTTTCACTCTGGGTGTCCCTAGTTTTGTTTTAAAAAAAGAGCAGATGAGTGCTTTGACTCTTGGATAAGTTCCATATACCTATGCATTCTGGGTGCGGTTGTACGATGAAGAGTCAGAGAAGGTCATGTCCTTTCTAGTGGAGTTTCTCAGATCGACTCCTTTTTTCTTGGTGGCAATGTAATAGGTAGATACATGTTTAGAATAATTTAACAGTGGTAAAATGTTTTTGTAGTGTTTATTGGTTTCCTAACATCCATACTCTGTTGTGATGCCAGTAGTGGGTGTGGTGGTGTTTCTATTGTGGTGAGCTATGTTGTAGTTGTAGGTCATAGAAAGCGGTCCTGGTAAGACATAAAATTTCTTCTTAGGTAGCCTTATTTTTTCGTTAACACCATCGCATGTTTAGTGTCAAATTTTAATGTGAAATGTTTGATGAGGTTGTTGTATACTTCATCTACTGGTGGATGTGAACTGTGGGGTTCTGTAATATCTGCATATGGTTAGCGAGGTGGTGTGCTGCTAGACCCCATGATAGTAGATGGACTATGGGTCTTTACCACTTTCCACAGCATTGGAAACATGCGACGGTGTTACATGATGTTCTTCTGGTCGAAGCTGGACATGATAGTGGTTTGATCTTGGTGGTTCCCCTGAGTGTGTGCTTGTAAGCTGCATGAGAACCCTTGGCGAGGTCACCGGCATGGGAGACCAGTGGGGATCTCAGTTTCTTCCTTTATTCTTAGGCATTTTCTTTTCAAGTATGAAAATCCTTAAGGTGGAGGTAATGTAATGACCAATGTTTTGACCCTAAAAACTTGGAATATTTTGAATAATATCTCATGGGTCAAGAACTGATTCGGTGTGAGAAGGTGGGGCCTGAGGATTCTCAATGCAGTGATAATAAAAATATTAAATATTTATTTCAAACGCACATGATTTTGTGTGAAATTTAAGTAAATTCCATTCAAAGTCTCATATCAAATTTATGGTATCATGTTTGAGTCTTGAATTTTTGTTTACCCTATGCATGACATAAACGTTTCCACACCGGGAGGTTCGGTTAGAGGAGAGTTGGAAGGTTTTTGCATTGTGAAATTATTAAATAAATTATTTATTTATTTATTAAAATAACCTAAACCTAATTCCCCTCCCCCTATCACACTGCATTAAATGATCAAAGGTGGAGAACACATGCCTTTCTCCTCTCCTCCCTTTTGGAAATAATGAACCACTACCGATTATTTAAGATGAAGTGTCATTGATCCATATTTTTGATGAAAATCATCATCAAATAGAGAACTAGATAGATCTGGGCACCATTTTTCAGCCGAATCTTCAGTGTTTCACTAATGAGGTAGGCAGATTTGAGTTTCAGTCTGATCCCCTTGTTTATGCATTTTTCTATTGTTCTAGATCCCCCATATGATTTTTGTTGACCTCTACAAGGTAGATATATGGTATTTTGGCAGAATCAAGATGAATCAGGTGATTTTGTAGGTAATTTCTAACTGGAATTACTATCTACAAGGTATGTAGTTTAGTGAACCATGTCGTGTAGCTCTTCTGATTCGTGAAAGACAATATTTTGGGACTACATGCTATCTATAGGGGCTACACACAATGTAGCACATGAGATAGGGTGACTAGGGGACATGGATTAGGTTAGCTGTCTGAAAACACAAGTCTATGGACTAACACACGACCAAATTACACAAAAACACAGTATAGTACATGGAAACAGGAAGACTATTCGCGTTGGTGGCTATTTACCCAAACACGCAGTGTAATAAGGGATACACGGTGTATATGGGGGCTTGGTTGGCCTTCCCGTGTAGAAGACGAACACGATCGGGGGATGGGTTATGCAGGAAATGTTGTATACCTTCTCTACACTCCGAGTACCCCTAGATGGGTTGGAACCTGTGTAGACTTGATACACAGACCGATGATAGGGCGTGCTCACACGCTATGTGATCCCCAGTGCAGGTTTTTTACTTTTAGTTCATCATCCATTCAACATCCATAATCTGTATATTCTTATATTGGAATCATATTTAGGTTTTTTAGTGGTCTATCCTAAGAGGTTTTCAACATAGAATGTGATACTGGCCTTCATTATGGATTATGAGATACAATTTGGCCTAGATTGATCGAGACGCTTGTGGAGTGGCGCTGAATTGATGTTGGAGATTGGTGGGGTTTGTGTAGATATATGATAGGACTGTCACTCCCCTATTGAACTACGGTGTGAGTTTCCTTACCACACTACTCTGGTAGATATGGTACTTCCCACATTTTAGGTGAGGCTTCATTACGTTTTGGTAGATTTTCTTTGGGGGTGTTACTCCCTTGATGGACTAGGGTGTGGGTTTCCACAAGACGTTCATATGGTTGGACAGTGCTCCCCTACAATGTTATGGAACGGGCCCTACATACTTGTAGAATTTTAGAGTGAGTAATCCCCTAACATACTAGGGTTCAGGTCGTCTATCTTAGGAGTCAATACTCCCCTATCGTTCTAGGGTGAAAGTCCTCCATACATATTGTTCCAATAGAGTCGGTACTCCCCTATTGTGCCTGAGAGCAGGTCCTCTTGCATGTGGTCAGTACTCCCCTAATGTACCAGGGTGTGGGTCCCCCTTATAAAATGAACTAGAAAATCCATTACTCCACTATTGTACTAGGGTGTGGGTCCTCTAGTCACTGAGTGGAACTCCCCTACTGAGTTAGGGAGTCAGTCCTTGATTTGCAAAGTTATACTCCCATGTCGTACTAAGGTGCGGGTCCTTCATTAGAGATGGGGATCCCTCAGCTGTAGGATATAGTTACAAGGAATGTCTCCCTCCAACTGATGATAATGATACCAAAATAGTATTTAGGGCTCCCTCAATGGACTAAGGCATGATCCACTCTTTATAGCAGCGATAGTTGTTTCTCGGGTTAGTTAGGAGAAGTACTCCCTCAACTGCGGGGTAGTGGTGATGTTTGGGTCCCTCCATTATCTCTTGTAAGAGAGAATGCACATAGTGCATAATATGGAACAATTATCCCTAAACTATGTACAATGGTGATGGGTGGGCCTCTTCACACGGTTTTCTTAATCCTGTGTTGGGCACAAGGTTGTGACAATAGGACCTCGGGTGTTGGGAAATAGAGCCGGACCTAGTAAGATGCTCTCGATGGAGCACATTATCTATGATATACCATTAGGAATGGTAGAGTTATTTCCAATGTAGTTTATCTATCAGAAGGGTTCCATCTAGGATGGCTGAGCTCCGAGAGTGTGTACTTCTGGTTTTATGTTTTACCATTAGAGCCTCGAGTTGGAATCTTGTCGATGGAAATGAGGGTAAAACATCTTGGAACATTGGGTCTTAGATGAGTATATCTAGGTATTTTCTATATTCCTTGTGATGTTATCATATGTTGGGGATGACACCCCCTGTAGACCAAGCTGACATTTCATGGGTAACTGAGGATGGTTAAATATGGAGTTTCTCTCTCGATTGGGTTTCCCTCTGGCCAGTTTGAGTGGACTGTTACCTTTCAGTAGCATTCTTATTCTTTTGGGGTTTTTTGATTTACTACTGATCGTTTTATACTCACCACTGAATATGTTTTCCCGCACATGTTTTGTGTCTCTTGTAGACCACAATACTTTCAATGGAGTCCAAGGAGGACCCAAGGAAGGAATTTCTTAATGAGCTAGATAGACTGAGGTGTTTACCAGTGCTGGGCCTATAAACATTTTTGCAGTTGCAGCTGACAGTGAACCTCCCCTATTAAGTATTTTGGACCCATTTACAATTTTCTTTGGTGTGTAGTGTTCTTCCCTTCATTCGATTTTAGTATTTTTTTACTATAGTTGTGAGGTATAGATGTATGCATGAATTGGTTAGTTTTTGTTTTTACATTTCATCATTTTGTGATCTTAAAGATGTGTGTGTCTGTGTACAGGTACATAGTCAATGACTCCCATGATTGGGATATGCATACTCAACACTAGTCACTATCCCCTAGCCTATTGTAATCTAGCATGGGGTGTTGTGGCCTGGACCCTGTCGAGTCGGGTTGTGAAACTAGTCATGCCTTATAAGTTCTCACTTGACCATCCATGTCCATATTAATCCTGAATACCCATTTCAACCCAATATTATTTACATCTTCTGGTGAGTCTACCAACAATTATACTTTATTTTGGTATAGGAACTCCTTTTCAGAAATCATGGTTTCTTATCATTTAGCAACATAATTTCCACCAACTTCTTCCATGTAGGTCATAGGTTTATCACTATCTAGGTTAAAGGTTTCTCCTGACTCAGTGAAAATAAAACCATATCTCTCCAGTTCTATAACCTATCTAGTATATATATGCAATGATTGTGTCTCAAGAACATATTTCTCTCCCTCTGTCTCTTGTGTATATTGTTCCCATACCAACTCTTGTACATTTAAATCATGAACTCCATCAAATTCAATTTTTATCCCACTATTTCCGTTGTAAATGTTTTCCATTATATAAATGTAGAATGTCATACTATAAAAACTTTTCTATTTTAAGGGTTATATTGGTAATATCCTTTAGTATCCTTAGTATAACCTTTAAAATTGAACATTGTGCTATGAGATGATAATTTTCCACTTTGTATATTATTGACGAAAGACCCACATACCCATACACATATTTGTGACATGATATATTTCATTCCATACCAAAACTCATATATAATCCCATATAATGATTTAGTAGGTACTCAGTTTAGTTTATATTCCACAGGCATTAGTGAATATCCCCAAAAGGATAATGGAAAAGTTACATGACTCATCATCGATCTTAACATGTCAAGCATGGTCTGATTTCTCCTTTCACTAACACCATTCCACTAAGGTGTATAAAGAAGAGTGAGTTAAGAAAATATCAAACACTAAATAAATTATTAATGAAATCATGGTTAAGATATTCTCCACCATTTTCTGAGTGGATAATCTTAATCATCTTACTAAGTTGATTCTCTAGTTCAATCTAATATTCCATAAAAAAACTAATGGAATATGACTTATAACTCATTAAATAAATTATTATATATATATATATATCTATTATAGGTAGCGGTAAAATTAATGAAGATAAAACCACCCCTTGGCTCCCCTGGAAATGGATTACATACATCTGTATTAAAAAATTCCAAAGGTTCTTTGGCTCTTTCTCCTTTACCACTAAAAGATTATTTGATCATTTTACCTTGCAAACAAGCATGACATACATCCATGGTTTTTAACTCTATGGAGTCTAAATTAAATTTTGTAGTATTTTACATAATATATTCTCATTTACATGACAGTGAACCAATTTCCACAATCGTGTAGGATTTGTGTCATTCTCATTGGACTTTCATTAATTTCCAATAATATATTTTCTAGTTCAATTATACACAACACATTGTTAAAATGTTCTATACCATACCATATCTTATCCTTATACATAATATAGTATTAATTCCAAAACATGAAATAAAAAATCATAGTGTCTAAATTGAAAACTGAAATTATGTTTTTGGTAATATATCATACATAATAACCATTATCTAGTACATAAACCATCCCACTCAGGAAAGTATGTTGACAATCTCCCACTACGAAGGAAAATAGACACACACCATTTGTATCATAGAGATCAAATTCACATTTTATAATTATCATGAATATACTTGGTTCTTATATTTGAATAAAAATGTGTTAGATACATGTAGTATCCAACACCCAACGTGTAGAAATTGATACACTGCATTCAATAAGAAATATACATGAAGATGAAGCAACAAATTTCTTCTTCTTCCCATCTGTGCATATTCTTCTTCTAGTGGCCTTTCTTTCCAAATAAAAAGAAGAATACCTCCTTCTCATTGCTCTACCAATATATATTTAGCTTCTTGAAAGGGAAGTGCATCAGTTTTTTTGAATTAGACTTATCCCTTAATAACTTTTCCTTTCCTTTCATCCTCTTATTCACCATATGGACCGAAGTGTTAGAATTATTCATATCCATATCTTCTCGGTGAACTAATGGAAAAAATATAGGAGTTCCTTATTCTTGTTATTCATATTATAATTAAATTTTTTTGAAATGAAGCTCTATAATAAGAGGAAATAAGGATATTAGTTTCTAGCTCTTGGTTCAGTTTGAACCCAAGGGACTCAAGTCTCTCAATTTCCCCAATTATCTTGAGTGCCTTAGGTAATACATAATTTCCTTCAACTAGTCTACATCTATATATAAAACTATATATATCATAACATTCTTTCAATGATCTCTCTTGGAATAACTATTAGATACAAGAAAGAATTTTGAATGAATCTTTTTCCTCATGAATTTTCTATAGCTCATTGGACATTGAGGACAAAATGGAAAACTGAACATCAGGTGTATTATACATAGGATTCCAATATTTTTATTTATTAACCATTCTTACTAGTTGAGGGGGACCAATGGGAAGTGTGGATTCCAACACATAAATATTCTTCTCTTGGTATAGTAATATACACAAGTGTCTATACCACTCTTGGATGTTATAGCCTATCAAGATACTCTCTTTATCCAACATTGATGAAAATGAAATTAAATTGATGGTGGTATCCATATTGATCAAAAATATATAAAATTTTAAGATTATTACTTTATCTGGATTACTAATAGTGATTTTCAAATAATTAATTTTAAATGCCTCCAACTATTTTATTAATTATTAGTATCCCTCATCTTATAGATTTATAATTCTATGTTTATTGATTATTCTACTAGAAAGAATCCATGAAACCTGTCCTCATAGTCAATAAGATACGACTACACCACTACTCAGTGTATTTTATGTTAGGAGTTTGACAGGCCAACCATATTAACTCACGACTTCTTGGTTTGTTGAGTGGACTCCCATCTCCTGAAAATAATTACTTTTCATTGTTCAATGCATTGCTTATAAAGTTTCAACAAGATAGCTATGGAAAAATATTTTCTACCAAATTTAGTTAAGCGAAACTACCACTATTTTATGAACTCATAATGAGTAAGAGGCACCCTAATCATTGGATTAAGACACAACAAACAATCAGTTGTTCCCAAATTCAATAAACACACACATTTAATAACACAATATTTTCTTAGAGGGATTAGTAAATTTAATCTTGATGAATGAAATATTTTTTATATTTAAAATTATTGTTCAATGTTATCACACTCACAACATTACCATGATTTAAACACCATAACATTCACCGCATGTGTTCATTTTATCTTTGTATGCTTGTTTATTATTATTAAATTTGATCACACATAATAAATACCCATTCAAAAAATAATAAACCATGCACATGATAAAATAAATAAATAATGATATGATCATAACCCATTAATTATTGTTTAATCTATCGAACAAATAATGGATTAACTGAGATGCAAGGGGAATTACTTAATTCAACACCATACTTGAATTGCTACACCCAGCAACTACCACACATTTCACTTGTTTGGCCTATGTCATCTCTCGACTCAAAACACTTTACCATGAACTCTTATGATCTTTATAGTGTATAATCACATGCATGTGAGGGGAACATGGGGAGAAAAATTAATTTATATAACTTATATATTGAAACAAAATCCCTTATAAAAATTATATATGGAGGGATGATGTACTGATCATCAATATAAAAATAATTATTACATTTTTTTAAAAAAATTAATCCAATTATTAAATTAAATATATAATACAACAAATATGCACATGTCTATCTCAAATCATGATCATTCAACATGAAAGTATATTACATAATTTAAAAAAATTCTTATAATTCATCTTAATGACATTTTTAATTCTTTAAATTGAATTAAAATAATTTTAATTAATTGTTGATGCATCCCACAACACTAGAAATTATTTTTATTAAACACCAAAAAATTAAATTAAGATATTGATTTTTTTATAAATTTTTAGTTCTATTAGGACCTATAGAATGTTAATAGAAATTTATATAGGTCATTTGATGGGTTAAATGGGTTGGTATAGTCATACCTAGATCAAATTGGTCTAGCACATAATGGGACACCCTTTTTAGGAAACACCCATAACCACAATATATATATTTATATATAATGATATAATATCTATAATATATCTAAAATCAAGAACACAACCTGGTTGCATATCCTCTAAAACCTCGATAACCCTATCTATCTATTCATCCATATATGGATGATAAGATATGTTTAATTTAATCTGGAAACCAATCACCTCCTAAAAACATTCCATAACCTATATGTGAACCTCATATCCCTATCATAAATAACTATAGAGAGAACCCCGTTAATTTTCACAATCTCTCAAACATACATGTCCTGAAGCTATTCCACATTCATTGTGTCCTTGATATGTAAGAAATATGTATATTTCAGGACTCAATCAATGATCACCCATATCACATCCTTCAATATAAGGATGCCATATAAAACTAAAGATGAAATCCAGGGAAAAATCATCCCACTTCTATACTGGAATGGGTAAGGGATGCAACAACCCTCTACTATAGAAGCTGAAAGCTCCATTGGGAGTTCCGGACCACTCAACCATGGTCTCCCCACCATGAAGGCGATCACCAAAGAATATGAATTCGATGTCTGCCACATTCTCAAGATGAAATCAATCATCCAAATATGGTATCTATTTCATCGAATCTAAGAATAGATATCTAGAATCCTCTTTCACTTTCAAGATCATCTCAGCAAACAAACTCATCAGAGACAACTCCTAAACTAATTCCTTCATGACATGTGTCAGTAAATTTATGCTCAGCACATCTAAAACCACATTTCCTTTACGAATTATATATATAATATCAAAATAAAATTAATGAATATAATTCAATGAGTGTCTCTATCACAAATTCAGACCCCTCTGGGAAAAAATATATTTCAAGCTCTTTTTATAATAATATATCATAAGACACTCCCTAAAAAGATAGTGATTCCTTGTTTTCAGTGAATGTATAATAGCTTGTAGCTCAAGATCATTGGTATCATAGTTCTTCGCCTGATGGAGTAACTAGTGTGATCCATAAGCCTCAGCTTGTTTCCTTTTCATCAAGACACACCCCAAACCCATACTATAAGATTCACATAAAACGTTATACCCCGACCTTGATTCTGAAAGAATCAAAACTAAGGATAAATTAAACCTCACCATGAACTCCCCAAAATATATTTGACACTTTTTATTCCTTTAAAACTATTCAACCTTATCGGTTAACGTCATCATTGAATATGTGAGCCTAGAGAAGTCCTGACCAAACCATCTATAGTAACCGGCCAAACCAAAGATGATCTGGATGTCAAACACATTTATGGGATGATCCTAGGATATAAAATCCTATACCATCTTAGGACCTACTAATACTCCTCTCTTTGATAACACATTCCCATGAAACATCACCTCTCTAATCCAAAACATACACTTGGAGAGATTATCATATAGATGATGTTCTTTCAAGGTTCAAAGAATAATATCCAAATAGTCCATATTATCCTCATATGAATTGGAGTGCACAAAAATATCTTCCACAAATACAACAACAAAAGAGTCCAAGAGTTGATGAAAGATACAATTCAAAAAATCCATAAACACTACATGAGATTTAGTGACAGCAAAAATCATGACCAGAAAATTAAAATCCCCATATCGACACTTTAATGTTTTCTTCCATATATCCCCTTATCAGAATATCTAATAGTGATCCCTTGGTGGTATTCCAATCTTAAAAATATAATGATCCCATCTTATATGATCAATGATATCACCAATTCTTAGAAAATGATATTTTTTCATAACCATCACCTGATTCAACTTTTGATAATCATTAAAAATTCTATGCCTCATGTATGCCTTCATAGAAAAGAGGGCCGGAGAATCCCAAGGTTACATGCTAGGATGAATAAATACATTAGCCTCTAGGTCCTCAAGATAGACATTATGTTCCTTTAAATTAGTAGGTTTTTTATGGTAAGATGGCATATAAATGGGAATTGTACTAGAGAGAAGGTCTATAGTAATCTCAAACTCTCTATGCTGTGAAAAACTAGAAAAATCATCATGAAATACCATAGGGTTCTCACACACAACATAAGGATGTTGACCACCCAATAAAGGTTCAACTACATTAAGAAACAATTATGAAAATTATATGGATATTACCACAACATATGAAAAAATAGGCCATACCATTCTCAATATATAGTCTCACTCACCCTGGAAAACATGAGTAACACCATTGGTAGATAAAAACTGAACCTGATGGTGATAATAGTCTATTTGGGACTTTACGCTGATCCTAGAATCCTTTCTAATAATCAACTCAAAGACATCAAGATCATGCACTAAAAATTTCCACTACTCCTCAAAGTCTGTAATCATCACCCAACACACAAGACATCTAAAACCTTATTTGGACCTCTTTCCCAAAAACATGGAACAATCCATTAAGAATGGAATAAGTTACAAATACACTACCTACATGTCAACTAACATTAATGATATAAAATAATGCATATCACCTATATCAAAAAAGATTACCACAATAGAATACAAGATAAACATTGTACCTCTAACAGTAGCTGGTCCTACATTAAAATCCTCTATGCTTACTACACTTAATAAAGTCGACCGGTCTTAGGCACATTAACATATCCCATGGAATGAATATTAAACCCACCACACTTAGATGCATCTATTGAAACATTTTAATCCTTAATTAAAGTGGATCATTCGCTACTACCACGATATATATTTTCACAAATTTTATTTAGATGGCCAGATTATCTACATCCATGAAAACTTTTATGAGCCTCTTTACAATTATGCTTAGTAAAATGTCACCATCCATAATATTAGTAGAGAACCTATTTCTTCCCTATCTTTTCCATTGATACTAGTCTTGAGGAAAATAAACCACTCTTACACTTCTTTTTCTAGTAATAAGGTACACCATCGGTAACCACTAAATGAACTGAAGGTCCACCCAACCCTATCTTCCCAGATATGTCTGCCTCTACTAAAACTAATTTTTAAACAACCTCTAAAAATGTCAGAAGTCACATTATTATCAACATTGACAAAATATTATGCCTCATTCCTAACTCAAACCTTCGATCCTTTAGGTACTCATTATTGGAAAGCTCCAGTTCTGGATGCACTATCTCCACAAAATGGGTAGAATACAACAAAACAGTATGCTCCCCCAACTCTATGGTTAGAAACTCATTATTCATTGACACATGGAATCTATCAGGATAAAACCATTGGTTAAATATTTTCTTTAAGGACGACTAGGTAAGATACTCATGAAACATAACTTCCACAATAGATTCCTACCATCTATTTCTTGGTCCCTCAAGCATATACCTGGAAAACCCCACGATAGAGTCTTTAGGAGTTTTCAAGATGATGAAGATCCACTCTATCTTTTCAATAAAGTCATTAGATTCATGGTTTATTTCTCACCATTAATGATTAGTGGATACTGCTTAGTAAATTCGACGACGTGATCTAATATGTGTCTTGGTTTCTTGATACCCACTTGAGATCTAATATAAAGAGTATAGATAATGGATACTACAAATATAGGTTCTAATGGAGGATTTTCTTATGGAATCTGTCTCTTATCTTCCTCTCCATGATTTGGAAGAGATCATCTCATAGGAATTTCTAAAAAAAATACAAAAAATAATCATTTATGATAAAATTCTAAAATCATGGACCATTATTTTGCATTGATAAAAAATATTTATAACATTACACATTTAAATAAACCATGAAAAACCTTACTTAAAATGAAATGGGTGAATTAAAATAAATGTCCGATATATTTCATTAAAATGACCTCAAACTTCAAGTCTCTAAACAAGTAAAATTCCCTAACCATCCATGGTAACTTAGTTTCAGTCACAAAAGTGAGTTTTCTAGGCCCCTTTTCCACACCTACTATTCAAATTTTGATGGTCCTAACTCTTGTGTACCCAAGAAAAAAAACCAAAATCTAGTAGTGATATCACCGTCATGTTTGAGCATCCCATTGTTGTCGAGTTATAATGAACCAACTCAGGTAAACTAGACAATCCACCAGAACGGTCCCATCAAATATTATCTGTAAAATAGGAAAACAGAAACCATTCCTAAATATAATAAAAACAATGAATACTTATAGATTAATAAGCATAACTATATGATATACCACAAAATACATACAATCCAACCAAATATAGGTTAAATCATAATGTAAGTCAAGTCGCTACATGCCCAACAGTCACCTCGAGACCAAACCATGATGAAGGGAGTAGAAAAAAGAGAAACCATCATACTATATGATTCACTTCAATTTACCAAAATCCTACATGAAAACTACAAATTCCAAAAGTCACATGTAGTACATGAAAAAAATCCCAATACGATACCACCATATTATCTATAAAAGTTATAATATAATGGATTATACAATTCCAGATAATTTAAAAAAAAAATTAATATTTAGTTTTATAAATCCAATCCATTTATAAATCTAAACTATTTTTAAATCTTTTTCCCTTTTTTTCCTTTTGTTTCCATAAAATCCATTCATAATTTCTAAACAGAAATATGAAAAGTAGAATTGATAAAACAATAAATCATATCCATGCATCAAGGGGTAAATAGGTAAACACATATCCATGAAATAGCCTATCATGTGAATCTATGTGACACAACTTCATATAAAAACATGTGAGAAATAATCCTTGATTAAACAATCATGTGATAAATAACCAAAAGTAAAAAATGATAATGAACTTCACCTATTGGTCCCTAGCCTATGGAACAATATTTAATAGAAACTCAAAAGCCTAAATAGGAATATGTTGGATCCAATAGATATTGAGCCCTAATAGCCAATATCACAAATGTTTACCTCCTAGTGGTGTGACACAAACTAAGGCACCTCGTGTTACATTCCCAATGTACCCAAGGTTAACAATGTGAAATTGTCCAATTCATTTTCAAAATCATGATCAAAATTTAATAAATCTTTGTCAAGACCCATTCGATCCTCTTTGGAGTTTTAAAACCCATTTTCAAAGAATATCCCATTTTTTTAAAAAAATTCATTTCCAAGAAATCATTTGACACAATTTAACACATAAAAAAATTGAACTACCCAAAGTTCTTTATCATGAATGATAAGAAATTCATAAAATTAACCCATTTTATATATACACTTACCTCTACATGGTATAAACCAAGATACTTTTGTCAATAGTGATTGGAAACCAAGAGAACGGCCTTCAAAAGACAAGGCTCACCAGGAAACTAAAAAGGATGGATAGAAAACACTATTTGATCACAAATCTATTCCCAAACCATAGCTTCCAAAAAAGTAAAATATGAATCAAAAATGATTACAAACCTAGAGAGAAGAAATATAACCACAACGATGACTAATCTCTAAGTGAAGTGATCTAAATGAGAGGGAATTCACCAAAATCCCCTAGGAAGGTCTCTGGGTTGAGATGAATGAGTGATGCAATGAATGAAATAAGAAAACAACCTTGAAGCACCCTACAATCAAAATTTGTGACAATTACATGGTTTTTAACCCCCTTACATGTAATGTATTCCATGAATCATAGATACGATGAAAAAATAATCACTTTTTAAAAAAACGGTCATTAATATTTACATTACATTTAATCTATACATGGTGTTTAGCCTTACATGGTGTTTACGAATTTCATGTAATATTACAAGATATGATTACACATCTTATAAACCCATTAAATGGAGTTTAAATCCCTAATAGGCTTCAAAAACTGTAGGTTTATTCTTAAAATTCCAACAAATCCTAAACTCTGCCATTACATGTATCCTCCCAATTCCGTCTCAATATTACTCAACCCATGAAATAGTAAAACCAAAAAAAAATTGTTAAAACATACAATATAGAAAGTTAATGTTTACTTATAGTAATTTTGATTTCTGAAATCATATATCAAGATGAAAAATTGAAAAAAACGTTTAATATAAAGGAGGTACTTAAATAAAAAGGGGAAGGACAGGGATGCCTTACCTTGAGAGGGTGTTTCCAAAAGATTGGGAGGAGTTTCTAAAGAGATTAGTGGAACCATGGGATGAATCATGAGAGGTAAGGGTAGATTAATTTCCTCATCCAAGGGTTTTTAGTGAAGATAAATGAGAGGCAAGTTTGGTTAATATATTATAATATGGGAAACATCTTTATTTGTTCCCAAATTTGGTTTTTGACTCTATATGATAATGTTACCAAAACCAAAAAAATTCCCATAGAATTTTCCAATGGATTCCACCAATGATAATTGGTTTTCATTAATTAATAATATTAAAACTAATATTATTCAAATAATACCATGGGTGATGTGTAAATGTGTCATGTTTACAAAGAGTTGAATTTAAAACCTTAAAATATAATATAGGTTTTAGAGGATTCATTAAGGGTTTATAAAATATTTCAAATTACCAAAAAAAACCAATTATATTATAGGAAAAAAGATATATTTGTTCATGGATACCATGTATAAGATATATTAAATTACTTTTTATTCATTATAAATTCATAATACATGACATGTATTTATACTTTATTTAATATTGAACAAAAAATTTAAATATATCTGAAAATTATGAAAAAATAACCATTGGATAATTTTTTTGTGATGATTTCCAAAATAATATTTATTTTTTCAAAAATATTTCTATGTTTGGTAGGTTACACTTTTAAATAAAAAATTTTCATTTATAAAAAAATAATTATTTTTTACAATGTTATTTTATGACCATTATAAATAAAATTGACTACACCAAATTATATTATCATTTATTTTTAATAAAAATTATTAAATAATAACATTTTATTATAATATCATTTATTTCAAAAATTCTTAAATTCATTAAAATATATTGTCATAATTGATACAATACATTTCCCAAAAACAAAAATTGTGTTGCATTGTATCCGAATCTAATTTTTATTAAACGAAATATTTAATAATTTAATAATTAAGAATAAATAGGCTTAAATATAGTCATTTTTTACTAAAAGAATATATTCAAATTCATACTGTTATAGTCTATGTAAATTGATATTTATTACGCTAGTGAATTCTCTAAAGGTAATATGTATGATGGTGGTATTTTCATGGGGTAGCTTGAAAAACATGGTTTGGGTGTGATCTCGATGAGCTTGAACTTCTATCATAAATAGTTTTGTTCATGATTTAGTTTTTAAATATCAACTTGGTCTTTATCAAGAGAAAATATTAGTGATGTCATCTACCATATAATCATTGATAAATGGGCTTCATAAAGTATAATCATTCTAGTTGAGGCCATCGCTTCTTTCTTCTGTATCAATTGCACTTTATCTAAAACATTTTTATACACTATTCATATGATCACTATTCAATGATTATATAATAAATGGTTATGATTATTAATATTTTTTTCAATTTTATAGACAATATAAGAGTCTAAAATAAACAAAGAGGTACATGTGTTTTCAATAACATTATTACATTATTATATATTTAATAATTTAAAATTGGGATTTAATTTATAATAGTTAGGGTCATTACAACATCGATATATTTTGAGATAGTATCGCCAAGAATATGATAATTTAAATAAAGTAAATACCTTAATTCATAATGTGAATACTAATAAAGAAAAGAGAAAACGGAAAATTCCAAGTACACTGCCAATGGAACCTTCACAACGCCTTTTTAAGAAACCAATGATAAAAAGGGAGAACACTAAATATGATGTTATTTTATTTGCATGTGGAAAGAATGTTCATTGGAATAGAAAAAATAATGAATTGAAGAAGTAGCATGAGATTATACTTCAAGTATATTTATCATTAAAGGAAATGTTTCATTTATACTCCTTGGGTATTAGATACAATATATCCTAATATATTTGTTTTGAAATACAGTAACCAAGGAAGCCAAAAAAAATTTAATAAAATTCAATGTGTGATTTCAAAGTAGTTGAGAAAGGATGATGCTACATAGTGGTGAGAAGCATGTGATTTTATATCCAACTAAACGGTTCTTGTAAAACTATAATTTTTTATTTAATTCTACCAAAATATTTATGTAATTTTGTTGTTTTCAGGTTTTCATACACAACCAATAGTTATGTGATACATGAATCATTGGTAATACATGATGAATAAAAAATTTAATACTTGGATATACCCAGTTTTGGAAGGATAATTCGTTATTTTGTAAAACAATGTAGTTTTCATGGATATAACTTGTATAGTTTTTAGACTCCAAATAGTTAAATACCTTTGGGGTTATCAAAAAAATTACTTAAATAGTCTTAAAAAAATCCTTTAGAAATAAATGTAATCCGTAAATATTTCAGAATTAGTATGGCTATAAAGAATAAACTAGTCTGAGGTTAAGATAGAGGTAAACTTATATACATCATAATATTAATATAAATGTATTAAATAATATATAATTGAAGGGAAGAATATGCATGGTTAAGGATATATGGGTGGTTTCATGCCTATGTTGCAAAAAATATCATGACTAATAATTCATCAATCATGAAAATATAGAGTGGATTTATTCCTAAACTCTCATTTCCTTATACAAATAAAATTTCAGATATTAGTAAGGAGGATCGATGATGAGTTTGACATGAAAACATTGGTCAATAAAATACATTATGGAGTAATTCCTAAATCCACATTACTTTATACACATAAAATTCATGATGTAAGTAAAAGGAGCATCATTGTTAAGACTCATATAAATTGCAGATACTTCTATTCTTTTTCAAGACATACATCACAAATATCATAATTATCCCCTAACCATATGCCAACTATAATGAAATTTGCATATCATATGAGAAATAGTACGATATAAATCCATTATTTCATAATTACATGTCTTTAAATGCAAAGAGTTTGTTATGTGTGTGTTTATTAAAATACAAGCTTCAAGCAAAACATAATGTGCTTCTAAAGTAATTACCGTAATGTTCCATAAGGATATTACAGAAATCCATGATAAATTAAAATTATATTCATGTGAAAGACTATATTTCAATAAAAGGATGCATACATCTATTTGAGATAGCATGAGAAATATTGCCTAGGTTGAACTCAAGGAAAAAAATCACAACTAGTTGGCATAGAAATAAGTTCCATGAGATCTTGTGGAAAAGTGATAATCCAAGGACACAAACATTGTGGGAACAATGAAAATGTATAGGTGATATTATATTAACCATGGTGGGTGATACATTTTTCATTTTGAATAATGGATCCTACAGGGAAGTTATAAATGGAAATAAACTATTAAATAAAAGTTTATATGAATTCAATAAGTGCATTCCATTTACCAAAATCAAGTCTTTATTCTGGCAGTTAATTCAATTGATGTAATGTCATTGGAGGGTATTCAATAGAGGTAGTACATGGGAGATACCGGGTGGTATCAATAGTATTTTTTGGTTATACCATGTAATCATGCCTAAATCCATTATAATTATATTTTTCATAGATAATTTCTATAGTCATTTTATTTTTAATTGGCTTTCAAGAAACTCTTTCCTAATAAGCGTATATATGATGAAACAAGAATGTTTTTGTGAAACCCTAGAATGTCAATAAGGTGTCAAAGTTACTAAAATATAGTTTTCGATTAATGAATGAAAAAAAATCATAGTATATTCATTTGGAATGAATTCTTCCCATGTATTTACAAGAGGTTTGTTGGAGTGCCACTATTTTTTATGTAAAATATGTTGATAACATTTATAAAATAGTTTTTTGATATTATATTTTTTTATAACTAAAATGAAAGAAACTCTCTAAAGATTGAACTAATGTAGGGACCTATGTTCTAGGAAATGATATCTACTGTGATAGATCGAATGGGTTTCTTAGATCAGGTAAATGTACATATGATGATATGGTATTGAAAAATACATGTTAGAAAAATTTAAGAGATAATTGTTACCCATATCATAGGATGTAAATCTGTCCAAGAAGACATGTATGAGACATAGGATGAGATTAAATTATTGAGTGTAATTCTATATGCTTCTACCATGGATCTATCACCTATATCTTGCTTGTACTATAGATAATATTTCCCACTTATAATTTATGGTATGAAAATATAAGTAAAATTCAAGTAAACTATACCAAAAGTAATTAGAACTATCCAAATGTACTTGAGAATGTGAAAGGGATGTCTACCTAGTAATTGGAGAGTAGTGGAAACAAGTAATAAGTATAGATAAACTATTCTTCCTTTGTTTCAATATTATCTACTATCATAGTCATACTAATATAATGAGAAAAATAATCTCATTTATGATATTCTGTAAACATATCTATAAATACCAAGTGTGTTGCGGCTTCTGATGCTGGTGAAGAAGCTATGAAAAATATGATATTATTTGTTACAATACTTTTAATTACGAATTTTTAGTAAATTTTATCATAACATAAATTATAATAATACTACAATTGGTAGTATCAAAGATATCATGTTTTAACAGTGGAAAAATGAATATATATGGGGATATTATTGCTTGAGGAATCTTAATCAAGGAGGTAAAGTCATAGATAACAGAGTAGCCACATAGATAATATGTGGTAGTCCCAACAACTAAATATATAACTTACATAATGAAATATATTATCATGTGATATTTAACTAGGATTTTTAGCAAGTTGGATCTAGTGAAAATGAGAGAGTTGTTGATGTGGGTTCCCTAGAACCAACAAGAACAATGATTTTTGATTTTAATATCTTGTATAAAGTGAGTTATTCATGATGCATACTTACCATGATAATGTTAATATTTATTAATTCACATTTTAAATGTTAATCTGTATATATTATTTATCATATTAAAATATTATAGTAGTTGCCATGTTATAATGGAAAGATAGACTTACCATGACTGTAATCTTAATCTTATGTCATATAGTCTAGAAACTACATACTAATAGGAAACAGTTTATAGGTGATCATATGGTGTTGAGGGATCATAATAATTGATAATTATTCTAATGAAGTTCACACTTGGTGGTCTGGAGTAGATGTGATAATGAGGACTGCCCCACCAATAGGAACACCACATGTTTTTAGGGTCATTTGTAGATCCTATCTATGAACTTGAATAATGGTCTCCAGAAATGAGACTGTTATTAGTGTATATTTTTTACTATGTAGATTGGAGAAATATGAAAAATATGGAATTTATTTTATATAAAAGTAACATATGTTTGTTGTGTCATTGGTGGTATGATATAAACTGAATAATCCCAATTGATTTTTTTTTCATCTGATAGGAAGTGATATATTAGGCCCTATTGAGCAGGATAGTAGTGCCTCCACCAAATACAAGCCCATGGAATCAGAAGGTAAGTACATACTGTAAGTTCAATGAATAATAAATAAATAAAGTCTGATGATATTAAGTATCTATCCTGCATTTTGAGATATTATGAGAAAAGTACATTACAGTACACAGTGAGTTTTAAATGGAGGTTTTCGTTTCTATGAATATTACTTATCACCATAGGTTCCTTGATGGGTTGTTAGACTCTAATCCTAGTTTCGAATGAGTATTTACTACTATCGAGATAAGGTCCTAGAGGGTCAGATAGAATGTGTATTCCAAATCGTGACCAATTGTAGTGAATTGGGGATTGGGATATGGTAGGCCCTCTGGAAGAGGTCGGGTAATGTTCGTGTTTAAACAATCACATGATAATAAATAAATTCAGTATTACTTAATTTTGGAATAATATATATTGAATTTATTTACTTATTATATTTATTATTTATTTATGGAATATTAAGAAAAATATTTTCTAAATGCATATTAAATATTTAATATTTGAGGTTTGTTATATATTTACGTGGGAGAAATGAGTTGAGTGAATGACTCATATATTATCAAGTTATGTTACTTTAATGATACATGTATGTGATAATTTGCTTATTATTTTGAGTGGGTCCCCTAGTACCAACTCATTTATGTAATTTACAGAAAAAAAATTTATTTCATGAAACCACCTTTAAGGGAAAGGGGGAAACTGAGTACAAGAAACCAAAGGAAAATCATACCATAAAGGTGTAAGACTAGTCCTTCCAAATAATAATATAACTATTGGAATGGCTGACTCTATATAATATTCATCTAATAGAAGTTACCGTCATGTCTCGATTATCCATGATAAGGTCCTAAAATTGGAAGTCCATATGTACCCCTGCTCATACATGTTCTTACATGCTTGTGTTTCCTTCTTTGGATCCACATATAAAAATTTCATTTTGTTTTTCGATCCATGAATGTTATTTTTCATGAAAATTGACCTACAATGGTCTTTCAAACATTCAATTAGCATTCACCTTAGAGATATTAATCTTGAAAGACTCTTCCATAATCTCTTTATTAGAATGAAGGAGAATCTCTTGAACCTCTACTTCATCAGCAAACTCCTTTTTAGAACCCTTCATAGAATCATTAGAGGTTAGATCCTACATACCCTGCATACTAAGTTCCTATATAACATCATAATCTTTAGCAGATCTAGCCTAACTATTTTCATGTTCCTCTACCACAGAGCATCCCTACTTCAGGTTAATGTCTTCCATTATCTCAACTCTATTCAAATTTCTATTTGGATACCTATCTTCAGTTTCCTTCTCAATGGGGGGAGAGGAATATATTATCTCTTTATACCTTGATTTAGAGGCTAATATCATCTCCATTTGTTTAGGAATATAGGAGTATTCCTTCTCTCCTTTATCATTCTTCTTCTTGGAAAGACTACAGCTTCCTATGTCCGAGGAACCCTTCCTCCCATTTTTCTCCATGTTCTTTAAAATTCCTTTATCATTATCTCCCTCAATATAATCACCCAAACATTAATAAATACCTCCTCTCTTAACTCATAACAATATATATTCTGATCCTTCTTGTATAACTATTCTAGTTCAAGTTCATTGTTATCCAGGGCTAGCTCTTCATTTCTGAAGGTTTCAAACCAGTTTCCAAGATTGTTTGTTTGCATCATCCATCTAGGATTGATCACCTCTGCTACTTTCACTCAACCCTTAAAACCCTAAATTGAGTACTCCTAGATCTCACTACCCATAAAACCTCTCTAGGTTTGCACCTACAATATTATTTCATGCTTTTGAGAAATTCCTGAGTTCATGAACCCATCATATGATGTAGAATTGAAATAAATGATATTAGATTCCAAGACTACCCATAGTACCTTACTATCCAATATTTCCAAAGGATCAGGAATTGGATTGGTGTTGAATAGATCTTTCATCAGCTAGTTGAAAATATAAAAAAACATCAGATTAATATTCCTATTACTGTCCTTATCCTGGATGGGGATGGATGAAATTGACCCACCAGTGGCCTCTTTTAAGGTGATGATAGTTTACTACTGATTTAGTAAATCATATTTCCAAAGACCCTCTTTATACCCTCAATTAAATTTTGTATACAAATGGACCAAATGCTTCAAAGACTCATAAAAATCCATCATAAATTAGAAAACAAGAAATTTTTTTATTCTAAACTCTTCCCTTATAGTGATCCATATCCTTTTCGCTGGTGGCTTGGAGACGTAAAATTCAAATCACATATGAGAGGAAATCAGATGAAAAACTGCAGTCATTATACTATCTGAACACATATATCATCCAACTAAATTTTGGAGCAAATGAATGATAAAATGATTTTTGAGAAGGTAGTGTTAATTCTAGAAGAATTACCCACAATATCGTCAAAGGAGTATCTAGCATCATGTGGAATATGTAGGACCACTAAAATAGGTAGAAATGGCTCCCATTGTAGGTGTGCAGAACATTAGACCATATATCAATCAAGTCCTCCAATGAAGAAAAATGTATAATTATTTTTCATTTATCAAGGAGACCAACAATCAATCTATACATGTGCTTATTAGTAATATAATAGTTTTGATACTTATACACCCAATTTTTACAAGGTAATGTCCTTAGATTATGTCTCATGTCAAAAGGTAATAGAAATTCCCTTGTATTATGGGAACATCAATATACTATGAATGTAATATTAATCCTATTTACACTGGTCTAGATACACCTTAATGATAGGACATAGATGATTTTTGACTATCAGGTGGCAGGGGATCATAATCATTGAGAATTATTCTCATAACATTCACACTCTGTGATCTCAATTCTATGAGATCATGATGATAGATCTTCCCATAAAAACCCGACATGTTTCAAGTTTCATTGGTTGTTCCTAACTATGAATATTTATATTGGTCTTTAGAATTGATATTATTATCAATCTCTACCATTTGATCATGTACTTTTATGCATGGAATAAATCGTGAAATTGAATTCATTTTGAGGTGGATTGTGTTGGTTGTGTTATTGGCGGTATGGAATTGGTAAAATGATCAAACTAGAATTTTTCAGTTCTGAGATGATTAAGAGTTATCTTGTAGGACCCTGTTAACCTGGATGGTAGTACCTTTGTTAAATATATTGCCATGGTACAATAAGGTAAGTCTATCAATTAATTTCAAGAAATATAAAAAGAAACAAATAGATGATGACACATGTGTATATCCTTCTTTATGACATATCATGAGAAAAAGAGATTATATTACAGATAATGTGTTTGTATGAGGTATTGGTAGAGATGAAATTCCTTATCTCCTTAGGGGACATTATGGGTCTCTCTATTCCACCCTTGTTTTGTGATTTGGACTCAATTCTATAGATATACTGACATAGAGGGTTACAAACCAAGTATATCCACATGTTTCCCCTATTCTAATGAATAAATGAATAGGATAAAGTAGGTTAGATGTTCATAGGTTGGTAAACATCTATGTGTGATCGATGAAGAGTAAAAATAATTCAATTATATTATTAATGTTTAGAAAAATTATGGTTGAATTTATTTCTCAAGGTATTCAAATGTTTTTTTATCTTAAAAATGAAAACGAGAAAATAGAATTTTTCAAATGAACATAGGATGATCAAGGTTTGGTAAATAATTTAGGAAGCTAATGGGTTGAGTTAATGGTTTTTATTTTATCAGATAACATTTTATAGTTTTATAAGTGAATAAAAAAATATTTTTTACATTTAAAAATAGTTTATTAAGTCACACTTGGGTGAAAAGTTCTAAAATAATGGTTATTACTTTACAAGCTTCAAAATGAAATTTTCGAAAGTATAACAAAATTATAAAATATCATTTTAGCATATATAATTTTATGATACACCATTTAGATGAATTTTTAGTGATAATTTATCCTATATTATCCTCTAAATTTCATAGAGAGTTTTTTCAAAGAAATAACAAGGCCAGATCGATCCCGTATTCTCGATTGAGTAAAAATTCTTTACATGATTTAAGGGACATCATAAAGCACCCTGATTAGACACTATAAAAACAAATAAACACAGATCAATGATCTTGGATAAGTGGATTATATGTGGATGATATGAAGGATTCTTATATTGTTCCTTTGAGCCATGAAACATCAATAATGATTAAATCAAACTGTTCACTTCAAATGAATAAGGTAACATTTACGCTTTCATTCCATTTTATGTTTCATGATTAAATTTATTTACACATGATCATTTAAGAAATTTAGGTAAGGATTTATATGGATTCAGTGTATTTAACATGTATCCAAAAAAAAATTAAATACTGTGCTTTTTTCATACATTCATTGTGCCCTGGGTTTCTACAACTAGTATCAGAGGGAATGAGAAACTATTTAAGTAAAATATTTTACATTTAAATTAAATTTACTATACTTAGAAAATATGTTTTTGATATAGTCCTAATGCAACTAATATATCATTGATTTTATTTCGTATGTCCATGATATAGTCGATCAAAGATCAATGGGTTTTGCATAAATATTGTGATTAAAATTATTGTTTTATGTTTTGGTTCAGTTTACTGAATTTTGTTGTGATAGATTTTAATTAGAAGTTCAATGTGTGTATGTTTCCTTTTATCTAGATATAATAGAATATATTTGGGGTAGTCCATTGGAAATACAATCTTACTATGTAATCTTGATTTAGTTTCCAAAACTCAAAAAAAACAAAGCTTGCATGGGAAGCTTATGAAATGCTTCATTGAGAAGCTTACCCAAATATTATATGGGAATATTATCCTATGTAAGATTTTATGGGAATCTTACTCAAATCATACATGGGAGGATTTCAGAAATATTCCATGGGAATATTACATGAATATTCTCTAGGAAGATTATAAAAAAATGACATGTTTTTAATTATATATATTGACTTTTTTGAGTTTCAATAAAAAATAGTTATTAGGATTTGATAAATGTGGAACCCTATAATGCTTTTTAAGGGAATCCATGAAGATCTCTCTTATATTTGGAAGAGTTGGTAAAGCAGTCCATGGTTGGGCCGAGTGTTGTTTATTAGACGACAAAGATGGAGTAGTTGATCTAGAGGTATTTGATCATGTAAAAGCGTCATAAGAAATCCTATGCATACCATCAGCATCAGATCATGGAGTATGAGGTTGGTGAATATGTATTTGTCAATGTTTTACCTAAAAAAGGCAACATCAAGTGGGTATGCAGGGTATGTTGGCACCAATGTTTGTCGGCCGTTTTGTGATCATTGGATTACTGAGGAGGGTGGCCTATTAGTATTACTTTCTATCTGGTCTGAAAATAATCCATGACGTGTTTCATCGTTCCATGTTGAGGGGGTATAAAATAGATCCTTCCAAGTGATGGAATGGGAGGATGTTGATCTTGAGCCTGATACCACTTTGGTTTGGTGGCCAACTCAGATTATGGATTTCTAGGATAATGCACCACATGTTAAAATAATCTCCCTGGTTTGAGTAATATGGTAGTGCATATAGGATTTCCATGAGATGTGAGAATGGGGTTTATTGATGAGGCATTACTTGCCTTACCTTTTTTATAGATACAGGATCATTATGTATTTCTGTAAGAAGAAAACATTTATGGTAGGGATATTGTAACTTTGGTTTTTTGGGAAAATTGAAAGCATGTGATGGGTCATTCCCAACTTTTCTTTTTGTGATGATCGATGGTCAATCCAAGATCTGCACAATCATAAAAACAGTTATCAATGGAATTTAATCAAAGAAAATAGACAATGGATAAAATGATGGAACCAGAGAGAGGATCATCACATATTATATATAATTAATTTAATTAATAAAAACATTTCCTCATATGAATAATTTATTCATTGATGGATCTAAAAATAGATCTATGTTGAACATTCTTTGTGTTTTAGGAATCAATATAAGATTACCTCTAGTGGTGATCCAAACATGTTCCACAAAACTTTGAATATCTCCTTAGGAATCTCCGAGTTCTTGCATTACAGATCCTATCACTTGAGTATTTATTTTTTGATCACCTCAAGAATTTCTTCTAAAGAATTATCTTCGATCTATCTTGCCTCAGGAGTGGGAGGTGGAGAAATAATGCTCCCCTTTCATGAGATCATTCTTGGAGAAGGGAGTTCTTTAGGGAATCAAGAGGATTCTCTATATTCATTTTTCACAACACAAAATGAAATGTCTCTAATGGAAAAATAATATAACTAGTTTTAAATACCACTAGGGTTTATGATTAAATATTTTCTCATGTTACCTTTAATATTTATTTAATCCCTTATATAAGGTCATATCAATAATAATAATAGTAATATTATTTCCTTAACATGGATTTAGATTTATATTTAAATTATATATTATTTAATCAAATAATATTCAATATATGTTATTTCTCACCGAACCTAAAAAATAAGTCCAAGATTACTCCAAAATATTTATCGAGCCCTTAATAATTACTATTTATTTATTAAATAAATGTCACTACATAACTCACAAATAAATAAATAAATATTATATTCACTAAATAGAAAATAAATATTTTTCTCAAAGAGTTTTATCTAGAATTACTGGTTATAGAATATTTGAAATCAAGTATACATGAATAATTATTAATCCATATGTGGGAATAATATTTATTCACCATGTTAAATAATAAATAATAATATATTATTTAACTAAGATTTTGGATACACTTAGTGTGTGGCTCTCTAGGCCTCTTTCATAGTGGAATTAGGGGTAGTAGCCTTAAGTCCATGGTTAGAATCTAGAAACCCACCAAGACACCCATAAAGAAATAATTTAATACAATAATGACATAATTCCTCATAAAAACACTTACTGTGTAATTTAATTTATTTATCATGATATCTCTAATAAAAAAGGTTGTGTTTTGGTGCCATCAACCTCCGTGCTCGATGTCTCTTTCGTTGAATTTCAAAAAATCAAACGTTCTCAAAGAAAACCATGGACATTGATTTACTTAGGATATATAATTCCCTTCTAATTTTCTGATATACCTAATTTTTTTAAAGGACAAAATGGAAAAGGCCTTTCTCGGATGATTCATTAATTAAATATTACTAATGATGCATCCAACATATCCAACCTCACCGTGAAAATATGATATCATTATTTTATTCAATACATAAAATTGAGTGACTCATAATACTCATTAATAATTATCATTAATTCAATGGATCAATACACTCATCAGTATACTGGAACACCCGTTGACACATATAATAATTAATTTTTACTAGAAGGTCTCATTCTCATAATATCTTACTCTAGAAATTACCAATGGCATGCACCATGTGAAGGTTCCGCAAATTACTATTTGTATCCACCCGTGATATCCTATAACTTTTGGGTCTCTCAAATTATATCATTTGGCTATATGACATATATTTAAGAATAGTGTCATAGCATTTACATGTTCTCATCATAGTGGGGAACTACAGTGACATTTTACTGAGACAACTACTCTTTGGACATTATAACATGTTATGTTATATAGAAGAATAATCATGATGTGACAATGAGTTTATTATTATTCAAAAATATAAATACTCGTTATCATAATGTACACAAAAGTGGGTTCTAGGGCACCTACTCCAACCGACTCCAACATTCACTAGAGTTAACTGCTAACAACATTACGTCTACTAGCACTCGCATGATACTCATGCTTCTTATAAAATATGATATTAGTCTATGGGTCAAACATATTTTTTTCCATGGGTACTATTCTTACCACAACTTTACCCCATTTATAAAAACCCCTAATGAGGCAATACTTCCAATGTATATACTTTTTCCATTTATGAGACCTTGGGTCTTTTTTCACGAGCCACCATTTTAGAATTATCACAATAAAATTTAATAGGGTATTTACTGCTAGGTACCAAATCAAGCTCCTAGAAAAAGTTTCATATCCAAAGGGCTTCCGTGGCTATATCATAATCCTCTATATACACATACACAACAGTAAAATAAGTAGAAATGGATTCTTTGACCTCTTTTTTCTCATAGATTCTCCATTGATATAGAAAACAAATCCTGAGGGTGACTTCAGATCATTCTTATTTGTTTCAAAACTAGAATTAGTATAACTCTTTATGAATACATCCTCATATACATCATACACCAGCAACATATCCTTAGTTCTTCTCAGATACATGAGGATATACTTAATAGCAGACCAATGTTGTTCTTCTATATCTCTTTGATATATTCTTACCATGCTCAATTCATAGGAAAAATAATTTTCAGTACAAAATGTGGCATATATTATCGATTCTATTAAAAAAGAGTATGATATCTTACTCATTATCACTTTTCCTTATTGTGTCTTAAGAAAACTTTCCATAGAAAAATGTAGACTAGATGACACTGGAACCAATATCCTCTTATATTTTTCCATACTAAATCACTTTTTTTATTTGGTAAGTGTATATACTTTGACATAGTCAAAACACCTCTTATATGTATCACAAATTATCTTTATTCCTAGAATATAGCTTCTTTCACCTAATTCCTTCATATAGAAACTCATGTTTAACGAGTCCTTAATAGACTGTAAGACTTTGTTTCCAATAAGTAATATGTAATCAATATATACTACTCGGATAATGACTATATTCTCACTAAACCTCTAGTAAAAACATGGATCACATTTTTTCTTAATGAATCCAAATTCTTTTATATGTTCATCAAATCAAATGATCCATGACCTAGAGAGTTTCTTCATTCCATAAATGGATCTCTAAAACTTGAATGTACTTTTGGCATCACCTGGAGTCAAAAAATCCTTTTGTTTGTGTAACATACACATCATTCTAAAGGTCCCAATTAAGGAATTTTGTTTCGACATCCATCTTCCAAATTTCATAGACATGGTTAGGTGCTATAGGAAGTAGAACTCTAATGTATTTTAAAATCGAAACTGTTGAAAAGGATTCATTATATCCAATTAATTGACTCTATTTGAACTCTATAACCACTAGCCTTTCTTTATAGGTATTTACAATACCATCCATTCCCAGTTTTCTATGGAATACCTATTTCCACCATATGGGATTTATATCAACTAGTGCATCGACCAGGACCGAAACATTATGATGATTCATAGAATCCATTTAAATATTAATTTCCAAATTCCATCTTTTATATTCTGGGCCATCTATTTCCTAATTATTGGATTGAGGTTCATCATTGTCAACTAATAATGAGTCACCATCTTCAGTGAATAGAAAATCATATCTATCTAGTTCTCGTATCTCTCTTGTTTTCTTATGAAATGACTATGTTTCTAGAATTAATTCTTCCATGGGGACCTGTGGAACCTTTTCTTGTACAAACTCTTGTGTATCTTGAGAATCAAATTCAATGAAGTAAATCTTTCTCCTACTATACATTTTGAGGATGAAATCTCTCTAATGAAAGATGTTTTTTTGTGAAATTCATTTTCTTGTCTGAGTGGTTTTATAGGTACTATCCATATTTTCCTCAAGGTACTAGAATTTTTACTAGGAAGGCCTTATAAAGTTCTTCACAACCCCATACATGTGTATGAGACAATATAGGTTTCTTTCCACTCAATAACTCAATGGGAATTCCATTTTCTTCTTTATTTTGTACGTGGTTTAGTGTGTATGCCGTAGTTTATAATGAATATTCCAAAATGCATAATAGAAGATCTACTTGAATCATTATTGACCTTAGTAGGTCTAACAAGGTATGATTCATCCATTAACTATCACCATTCCACTATGGTGTGTAAGGTGGAGTGAGTTGACATAGAATCCCAAAATCCTATATAAATTTAATAAACTCATTATTGAGATATTCACTGACTCGATCCAATAAAATATTCTTTATATAATTTTTATGTTTATTCTCAAATTTATTCCTTAATTCCTTGAATTTATCAAAGGACATAGAATTATACCGCATCAATTAGACATAACCATATCTACTCAAGTCATCATTAAAAGTTAAGATGTAAGAATACCCACCTCTAGCTTCAAATAAACATGGTTCATACACATCACTGTGTACTAATCCTATAATATATATGGCCATTTCCCCCTTTGAACTAAATAATGGTTTGTTAATTTTTCCTTATAAACAATCATGGAATCATTCATCTGGGTTTAGATCAAATGAGTCTAAATAACCATATTGACATAGCTTTGTCAAATGATTCTCATTTACAGGACCAGGATGGTGAATCCAAAGTTGTGTGTTATATGAGTTACAAGAACATAATTTGTTATCTATTTCCAAATATTTACTTTTCATTATTTAATACATAAATATTGTTACTCAAATATTTTATACCACAACCTATGATTTGTTTATAAAATAAACAAATTTTATTTCTGAACTCGAAAATAAACCAATTTTAATCTACGCATAAATCAAAAATAAGGTTTATGGTGACTTCTGGTACATAATAAAAATATTTTAAACCAAAATCATTACTAATTGAAATTAATAGTGGTAGTCACCAATTAATAGAGCAGCTGGTATTTCACCATTAGAAGAAGTCAAATCCACCTCCCCTCTTGAAATCTTTCAGAATATAATTGGTTCCTATATTTGGATACATATGTGAGCACCCCATGCTATATCTAAAACCTAATGTATAGATATTAAAATATTAAACATGATAACGAACGAAGCATTGGCTTCCCTAGGATTTTGTGTGCAATTTCTCTTCCAGTGGTATGGCCTTCCACATGAAAAATAAACTACCTCCATTTCCGTTCCCTTCCTCTAGAACATCCTCATAATGGAAGGATATATATTATTATATTTATAATTTTTATATGTATTGGGATATTTCACCTTATTCATCCTTTTCCTATTCTCAATAAGGTCCATCAGTTGATCACACACAATGTCCTTATCCACTTAGATAATCAATGTAATAATATATGAAAGACTCTTATCTTTATTATTCATATTGTAATTAATAATAAAACTAGAGAAGGTCTTGGGAATTGATGAATGTATTGGATATATACGCAAGTCATATAAGGAATTTAATCCATATGATATCTAATCATTAAACATACCTAATAGGTTTGACTACATGAAGGCCAAATCATGAAAACACTCTAAGGTTAGTCATAAAAATTCATTGGAGATCTCGTATCTCTGTTGTTTTTACTTCCCTTGATAAATACCCCAATAGACAGACATCATGCAATATGATTCCATGTAATCATGAAGCTCAAAAGATCATTGGTCATGGGTGATAGCATTAAACATCGAGCATATGTTGCATCATTCAAATGATTCTCATAGAGAGAAAAATCTTCATCACTAGCCCCATTTCTTCACTCAGAGAAATTTTTTTGTGTGAGAAGGTTATCTTTCTCAACTATGGATCATAGTGATATGTTTAAAGTCATTTTTATTATTATTTAAACAAGTAAGATAAACTAAAATTTATTACATTATCTAATAAAATTTAGACAAATAATTAAAAATATTATTTATTAATCTCCAGCTATTTTATCAAGACTCAGTATCCATTACCATTGGATTATAAATATTCACTTTGTTGGAAATTATAGTGGAAAGGATCCATATTCCCCTTCTCATTACCCCAAATTGGGTTGTTAAAGAAACTTTAATGGTTTTAGGTAGCCATTACAAATGACAAAAACATTAACACACAATTCCATAATTTTTTGAGTGGAATCCCCAATCTAGAAATCCTTAAACTGGATTTCCCGAACAATTTTTCACATAGTTACACCAATTACTTTGTAGTTAATAAATCATTGAAGTGAACTATGTTTAGTCTACCAAAAATATTAAGTTATAATTCCATAAGAAATTAAATCACCCCAACATTGGATGATCAAGAACTTTCAGTTATCGTTAAATTTTAACAGAAGTAGTGAAAAGTTATACAAACTTAATATATAGTTGAGGTATTTTATCTTTTATGCATAAATTTAAAATTATTATCTTTATCACATGATTTTGAATATTATTTTGATTTAATTATGTGATTAAACATGTCTTATATAATACTTATGTATAATCTAATTTATTTTAGTTTTATCTTGCATGATTTTTAATTCCATTATTTCACGTGATCATAAAAAATATCCTAAATGAAATAACAATGCAACATGATAGAAATAAATAAAATAAAGAATTATTATAAGGATATTTTAATAATTTTTAGTTTATCTAGTGGTTGATAAACAAAATTTTGACCTAAGAGGAAAGTACCTTGAACTAATTAAGGTTCATGTTATATATTTCAACCAATCCTCTTATGTATCTCTCTTGGATTGGTTTCATCTTGGCTCCAAACTTGGACTACCTCCACATGCATTAGAGATCCATCAATTACATATTCTTTTATTCACACACAAGTGAGTGGAGAGGGGTTTATATAAATGGAAGCAAGGACATGCAGAAACTTACATATAAGAGGAGAGGATGCACACAAGCCATCAATTTAATTTAATAATAAATTAAATAAACCCAATCAAATACAATGGTCTAGTATATTTTCATGATCATCCACATGAATGAAATGAATTATGAATTTAAGAAATCTAGCATTAAATTATTAATTATTATTATTTAAGGTAAATCATACCTGATTCAATTATTTATCTACTTTAGTTAATCAATGATTATATCTAAATTCTCATCCCTCATAATTTTAAACAATTTTAAAAAAATTATTTAAAATTAACTAAATATATAAACATTCCTTAGAGGAAACACAATGAACACCCATCTAAATCTACCCAACATGTATTATAATCATATACTATTTACTCCAGTGACATATGTCATAAATGACATATCACGTACTTTCATGACATGTACTATCAACTTAATGACTATAAAAATTACATGATTTTTCTAGAACGCATTATACTTCATCTCATGTAGAGTAATAAATTTATAAGACTCATACATGATATACATTATCTAAATTGAAGTGCCCAGATCAGTGTGAATCACTGAGAGGGGGAGGGGGTGAATCAGTGATCCCTTAAAACTTTTTACTAATTGATTCTTATCAATTAAACCTCTATGGCTGGTTAAAGCCTCGATCCACTCTTCTTGTATCTCTCAACCTTTCCCGAATGATGCAGTAATGAAAAGGCACAGGACACAAGGATTTACAAGGTTCGGCACCAAAGGCCTACATCCTTGCCATGCTCTCTCAGCATGGATTCTCCCATTATAACTTGTTAGAATTACAATGGTCGATACAGCTTCCCACCGTATCTCTCCTGAGTCCCACAGGAGGGTCTTTATACTGCGTCCCACAGTGTTACCAGAGTCCCACTGGCCTGCTCCAGAATCCCACTGAAGACTTCTTCTCCCTGAGTCCCACAGGGTCTTCTCTTGGCTCCTCGAGTCACACGAGTAGCTCTTCTTCTCTTTAAGCTTCTTCAAGTATCCTCAGCAGTCTGGGATAAAGACTGCTGGCCTTGCTCTGTACCTCTGATCACTTGTGATGATCAGGGTCTTCTCAATCTACTGAAAACTCAGACAACCAATTTCTTTAACTTCAGTCTGGCTCAGTCTCAGTTCACTTCAACATCATGCACTGAGTGCATGGCATCACAATATCTTCAAGATCTCCTGGTCTTGGACTTCTCAAATGCACACCACTGATTTAGCACTGTTCACGTGTGCACGTGCATGCATGCATGCATGCACTCTCCTTTTCTTCCTCTTGGTGCAGTAGACCCACAAAGGGTGTAATAAATTATAGCACACACCTTCTCCACAATCTTCACACACTATATTCAAATTGTTCACACACTTAGAAGTGTGTTTTACTTTAGTGTGGAACTTCTTCTTCTTCTTCTAATGTGTATACACTTTTAGTGCACACACTAGGTTCGACCTTTTTATTCCTTTGCACACACACCACTATGGTAAGTCTTTAGCCTTCCTCCTTCACTTTGCACACACACAAAATATTCTTTGTTCTTCAAAGTGTGCACCCCACAAGGGATACGGCCTACTTCACTTGCACACACAAAGTGTGTTCTTCAATTGTTCATTCACACAAAGTGTTCCCTCAGCCTTGCTCTCTCACTTTCACAAACAACCAAGCCTCGGGTTCTTCCTCACTTAGCACACAACCCGTAGGTATGTAATGCACTCCATCTTCATGTTGCACTAAGCACACACACACTGCCTTCTTCTCTTTTTGCACACACAGCCCGAACACTCAACTCCACTGCCGCGCAGGGTCACAAGGTGCAAGGGTGCGACCTCTACTGTCTTCAAATGCCGCGCGCAAGTCCTCAAGCACTTGAGTGCAAGGAGGCTCGGGTGCGCAAGTGCCACTGCCACAAGGGCGTGCAAGTGTGCACTGGCCGCGGGTCGCGCAAGTCACAAGGCACAAGGGTGCGCAAGTGCAAACCGTGGGCTCCAACCAAGGGTGCGCAAGGCTTGCTGCAACCCCGGTTCTTCCTGCCGCGCAAGGATTAGCGCGCAGGGGATCTCCTCCTCCTTCTTCTTCTTGTCGCGCAAAGAAGTTGCGCACAAGGAACTTAGCGAAGCCAAAAATGGCTTCGGGCTGCTGCCGCGCAAGTGGTGCGCGCAGGGCAGATCTTCGCGAGGCAAAGAGCTTCACGGGACTTCTGATTTTCAATAAAGGATCAGCAAACTTTTTGAGAGCCTCAGATGCTCCTTTTATAGGAAAGAGATGCCTCACATGATCCGCGTGTTTCCAACTTAAATTCCCGAAGATTTCGGATCTTTAAAATCTTCAAAAATATTTATTTTTATCCTCTGTTTCACGCAGGATCTTCCTCTTTAATTTCCTCTACGTGCATGCGACTTGTAACGCATGCACGACCTTCGGTTTAGGCTAATCCATGCAAACCATAAACCCTTCAAATCCTCGGCAGATTCTCTTGCCTCGGCCTTCTTCGAATTCTTCTTCTCATCGCATGCAAACTCATATTTATGCTTGAATGTGTTCGTAGAGGCCAGACGATCACCATGGAGGCTTCGGCTCGATCAACGGTGGCCAGGAACTCAAATTCTGTCGTCGGGAGGCTCTGGTTCATGCGGCGGCTCGCGGGGAGGCTTCGGCATGGCTCGAGGTTGAGGACGAAGGAGACGACACTGGGAGCCGTCAGATCGCCATTTAAATGACCGCGGAGGGCTCAGATTATAACATCGCTGCGGAGATGGATCGTACGGTGGAGATCTCGCGCGAGATCAAACATGCGGCCAGGATTAGATCCCGGGATAAAAATCCCGTCCCACATCGAATCGGCCAGCGTTTTTCTCGTTGCTTATCAAATAAGCGCTCCCATGAATGGCCAGTTGAAACTCCTCCCTCCACGGTGCCGCCCCGCACCGTGTTCTCCCTGCGGGCGCGCTCTGCGCCCACTCTGCTCCCTGCGGGCGCGCTCCTAGCGCCCTCTATGCATCCTCCAGGCGCGCTCTGGAGCCCACGCTGCGCGGGCTTCATCACCGCGTGGCCTTGGGGCTTATACACGGCCCCGGCCTCTCTTGGGCTGGCCCCATGGGATCCCCTTGGGCGTGGTGACCTGGTTCCCACATGTGCCTTGGGTTGAACCCTTAAGGCTGGCCCTTGAGGTTGGCATATTTTTTGGCAAAGGAAATGAATAGGACTTTGTTAAAAAACAAAGTACTCCCAATATAAAATGCCAAATGCCACTTAAGCCATCCTTCCTCTTCCTATTCTTCCTTCTTCATTTCTTCTCTTCTCTTCTTCTTAAGAATTCCTCTATTCCTCTTCAACATTTATTCATCACTTAGAAATGGAATTCCCGAAGGTTCTTCATCTTCAACCGAACTCTTGAATCAAATATTTCTTCAATAAACTTCATTGATCTAATCAGAGATCAATTGGAACATCTTCTGATTCACATGCACTATGTGATAGTGCATGGACTTCATTAAACCACTTCATCCACTTAGAACATGTGAATGGATCATCTTCAACTCCTCATGTATTGGCACTACAATGCATGGTCTTTAATCAATGTTGTGACTTTGTATCATCAGGATACAAGTTCTATGAACTTAAAGATCAGCTCAACAATCGTCAGATGTACTTAGAGAATGTTTCAACCATCATCTCCTATGTCACTTAGTGAATCTCCTAAGTGACATGCATCTTAGTACTATGGCCATTCTCTCTTCATCACCAACACCATCACAACCTTTGGCATTCACATCTTGACATTCCTTGACTTCCATTCATTCTACGACAACAACATGTCTTATTGACAACAAATGCAACACAATGCACTTCAATCTCCCCCTTTGTATTTGTTGTCAATACACCACTTCAGCACATATGAATGGGTCAATATGTGTGCCAATATTTTCTCCCCCTTATTGGCAATCAAATGAAAAGGTGTGGTGTGGTTCTCTTTCAAAAATATCTTCCTCCCATTGAAAAGTATCTTCTTGAAAAACACTAGGAGAGGGATGATGTCACATGTTCTCTTTAGCAAAGAACCTTTAGTAAATCAGCTCTAAGTCTACTTGGGCTAACCCGGTGTAGAAAACAAGAGTGATATGACCAAGGAATTCAAAGCTGTCCAAAATTCACTGTACATGTGAGATCATGCTTCAGGGGTTTGAAAGTTTTTAGATATACCATGAATTGCTAAATCCTGCACATGCTTCACAAAACACATTAGAATGTTCAGGTGCAAAGATAAAGCTCCCCCTTTCATCCATTTGTCTTCAATCCATACTCCCCCTTAATTGAAAAGATAGCCTCAATTAAGAAACAATGGATGAAAGTATGATTGGATTACCTTCACTTTTCTCAAGATGATATTAAATCCCAAAATATCATCTTCTCCAGATTGGCTCCCCCTCAAGGGGTGCACTCCATTTTGTCCAAACCATCCTCCAGATGAGAATGATCATCATCTTCAATTCCCTTCAATGTTAGCACATGTATATACCAAGAGAATAAGGGAATAAGATGGAACCTCTTTGGTTCATCAATGTGAACAACAAGGTTGAGAAGATTCTCTCAACCGAGATGTCCCATTTTCACCAATCTTCACACTTGCACGTTTGATCTTCATTGATGATTGTGCTGGTGTGGTTCTCAACACATCTTCATGTGAAATATTTTTCTTCCCTCTTGCCTTAGCAATTTCCAGAACTTCATCTTCAGCTCTTTTCAGATCTTTGGCAAGTTTCAACTAATTTGGCCATATGACTTGTAAGTCACTTGGAAGTGTGGCCTCAGTTCTGGATATTCCACATGGTTCCTTTGATTCTGTCAAGCTACCTCTCTTAGGCAACTTGTTTTCAATCAATCCCTTCTGCCTCTCTTGGATTGATTGTCTGTTTGTGTTCAGTCTGCTTCTATTTAGTTTCATGGCTTCTTTACAAAGGTCCATGATGTGTCCTTTCTTTCCACAGTAGAAGCATTTCTTGGTGGTCCTTCTGGATGCATCACCCTTCTTGGATTTATAATCCAAGGACTTCTCTTCATTTCTCAATCTCTTCTTGGGAGCATTTTCACCTTTCTTCTTGCTTCCCAAGGATTCCAATTGAGCCAGGTTCTGTGATCTTTTCTTCTTTTGAGCTCTGAACACAGTTGGAGATTGACATGTATCTTTTTGATCACTTTTGCAAACATCCCAGATGTTGTCAAGCAATCCAAATCTGTTAGCAGTAAACAGATGTCTCTGGACCTGTGGATGCTGCTTCTTTTCTTCTGGCTTTCTCCCCCTAGGCATGGGCTTCCTCTATGCTTTGGCATTCAGTGGATTGTACCAACAATCCTTTGCACAAGGCCCATACTTGTTACAACACCAACACTGACCCACAAATCTTGACTTTTTCAGTCCTTCTGATTTCTGGGTAGTTTTCTTGACCTGTTGTGCTGTTTCAGGAGAGCTCTGCTTCTTCAATGTCTTCATCCATACTTGTTTGGAATCATTCTTCCATCCTGCACTTTTAGTAGAAACACTTTTAAAAGCATGAGTACAAGATGGTATGGATGGTACCTTCATTCTAGAAGTTGTTGCCCTTTTATTAGAGGATGTCTTTCTTTTAGAATCATCCTTCTCAAAGCTCACTTGAGTAGCAACATTTCTTCTTTCAGCTGACTGGGAGGCGTTGGCTTTGGGTGATTGCTGATTGTTCAATATCACCTCTAGTTCAAAGTATTTCATGTTGAGGGAGTTCTTCTCATCCTCAACAGCTCTTAGCTTTCCTTCCCAACTATCTTTCAGCTGATTCATCTGGTCATCATGCACCTTCTTCATTTCTTGCAATGAATTGTCAAGCTCCTTCACCATTTTGACTTTGTCTTCGAGTTGAGCATCTCTGACATTCATTGACACTTTGTGCAACTTCTCCAGTGCATGGAAACCTTCTTTGATCATTATCATAAAGATTTCTTTCTCAGAAAGGATTCTTTGCAATTCTTCAGCAGTGTCTTCATATCTTTCATTGCAAAGAGAAACTGTTTCATCCTTAGCCTTCACCAGCTTTCTGAGAGTGTTGGTTATGCCAACCCTTTTTGCCAGCTGATCTTCCATAGCATTGGCTTCTTCTTCTAACTGTGATTTTTCTTCATGAAGATCATGGATGCCTGTAGCTATACACTTTGCCACTTCCATGGGGACAGTCTTCTGAAGATATTTGAGTGCACTCTGAAGATCATTCATTGTTTCAACTTCATCACAGCTAGGACAGGCTTTCTTCATCTTCTTGGCCTGTTTCTTCTTTCTATTTTTATGAGTCTTGGCAGATATCTCCATTTGAGGCTGGTCACTCATTTCCTCAAATCTGCACTTCATAAAGACTCCCTTGGATCTTTTAGAGGCAACCTCCCTCTGATACCAATTGAAGTGCCCAGATCAGTGTGAATCACTGAGAGGGGGAGGGGGTGAATCAGTGATCCCTTAAAACTTTTTACTAATTGATTCTTATCAATTAAACCTCTATGGCTGGTTAAAGCCTCGATCCACTCTTCTTGTATCTCTCAACCTTTCCTGAATGATGCAGTAATGAAAAGGCACAGGACACAAGGATTTACAAGGTTCGGCACCAAAGGCCTACATCCTTGCCATGCTCTCTCAGCATGGATTCTCCCATTATAACTTGTTAGAATTACAATGGTCGATACAGCTTCCCACCGTATCTCTCCTGAGTCCCACATGAGGGTCTTTATACTGCGTCCCACAGTGTTACCAGAGTCCCACTGGCCTGCTCCAGAATCCCACTGAAGACTTCTTCTCCCTGAGTCCCACAGGGTCTTCTCTTGGCTCCTCGAGTCACACGAGTAGCTCTTCTTCTCTTTAAGCTTCTTCAAGTATCCTCAGCAGTCTGGGATAAAGACTGCTGGCCTTGCTCTGTACCTCTGATCACTTGTGATGATCAGGGTCTTCTCAATCTACTGAAAACTCAGACAACCAATTTCTTTAACTTCAGTCTGGCTCAGTCTCAGTTCACTTCAACATCATGCACTGAGTGCATGGCATCACAATATCTTCAAGATCTCCTGGTCTTGGACTTCTCAAATGCACACCACTGATTTAGCACTGTTCACGTGTGCACGTGCATGCATGCATGCATGCACTCTCCTTTTCTTCCTCTTGGTGCAGTAGACCCACAAAGGGTGTAATCAATTATAGCACACACCTTCTCCACAATCTTCACACACTATATTCAAATTGTTCACACACTTAAGAGTGTGTTTTACTTTAGTGTGGAAATTCTTCTTCTTCTTCTAATGTGTATACACTTTTAGTGCACACACTAGGTTCGACCTTTTTATTCCTTTGCACACACACCACTAAGGTAAGTCTTTAGCCTTCCTCTTTCACTTTGCACACACACAAAATATTCTTTGTTCTTCAAAGTGTGCACCCCACAAGGGATACGGCCTACTTCACTTGCACACACAAAGTGTGTTCTTCAATTGTTCATTCACACAAAGTGTGCCCTCGGCCTTGCTCTCTCACTTTCACAAACAACCAAGCCTCGGGTTCTTCCTCACTTAGCACACAACCCGTAGGTATGTAATGCACTCCATCTTCATGTTGCACTAAGCACACACACACTGCCTTCTTCTCTTTTTGCACACACAGCCCGAACACTCAACTCCACTGCCGCGCAGGGTCACAAGGTGCAAGGGTGTGACCTCTACTGTCTTCAAATGCCGCGCGCCAGTCCTCAAGCACTTGAGTGCAAGGAGGCTCGGGTGCGCAAGTGCCACTGCCACAAGGGCGTGCAAGTGTGCACTGGCCGCGTGTCGCGCAAGTCACAAGGAACAAGGGTGCGCAAGTGCAAACCGCGGGCTCCAACCAAGGGTGCGCAAGGCTTGCTGCAACCCCGGTTCTTCCTGCCGCGCAAGGATTAGCGCGCAGGGGATCTCCTCCTCCTCCTTCTGCTTGTCGCGCAAAGAAGTTGCGCGCAAGGAACTTAGCGAAGCCAAAAATGGCTTCGGGCTGCTGCCGCGCAAGTGGTGCGCGCAGGGCAGATCTTCGCGAGGCAAAGAGCTTCACGGGACTTCTGATTTTCAAGAAAGGATCAGCAAACTTTTTGAGAGCCTCGGATGCTCCTTTTATAGGCAAGAGATGCCTCACATGATCCGCGTGTTTCCGACTTAAATTCCCGAAGATTTCAGATCTTTAAAATCTTCAAAAATATTTATTTTTATCCTCTGTTTCACGCGGGATCTTCCTTTTTAATTTCCTCTACGTGCATGCGACTTGAAACGCATGCACGGCCTTCGGTTTAGGCTAATCCATGCAAACCATAAACCCTTCAAAGCCTCGACAGATTCTCTTGCCTCGGCCTTCTTCGAATTCTTCTTCTCATCGCATGCAAACTCATATTTATGCTTGAATGTGTTCCTAGAGGCCAGACGATCACCATGGAGGCTTCGGCTCGATCAGCGGTGGCCAGGAACTCAAATTCTGTCTTCGGGAGGCTCTAGTTCATGCGGCGGCTCGCGGGGAGGCTTCGGCATGGCTCGAGGTTAAGGACGAAGGAGACGACGCTGGGAGCCGTCGGATCGCCATTTAAATGACCGCGGACGGCTCAGATTATAACATCGCTGCGGAGATGGATCGTACGGTGGAGATCTCGCGCGAGATCAAACATGCGGCCAGGATTAGATCCCGGGATAAAAATCCCGTCCCACATCGAATCGGCCAGTGTTTTTCTCGTTTCTTATGAAATAAGCGCTCCCATGAACGGCCAGTTGAAACTCCTCCCTCCACGGTGCCGCCCCGCACCGTGTTCTCCCTGCGGGCGCGCTCTGCGCCCACTCTGCTCCCTGCGGGCGCGCTCCTAGCGCCCACTATGCATCCTCCGGGCGCGCTCAGGCGCCCACGCTGCGCGGGCTTCATCACCGCGTGGCCTCGGGGCTTATACACGGCCCCCGCCTCTCTTTGGCTGGCCCCATGGGATCCCCTTGGGCGTGGTGACCTGGTTCCCACATGTGCCTTGGGTTGAACCCTTAAGGCTGGCCCTTGAGGTTGGCATATTTTTTGGCAAAGGAAATGAATAGGAATTTGTTAAAAAACAAAGTACTCCCAATATAAAATGCCAAATGCCACTTAAGCCATCCTTCCTCTTCCTATTCTTCATTCTTCATTTCTTCTCTTCTCTTATTCTTAAGAATTCCTCCATTCCTCTTCAACATTTATTCATCACTTAGAAATGGAATTCCCGAAGGTTCTTCATCTTCAACCGAACTCTTGAATCAAATATTTCTTCAATAAACTTCATTGATCTAATCAGAGATCAATTGGAACATCTTCTGATTCACTTGCACTAAGTGATAGTGCATGGACTTCATTAAACCACTTCATCCACTTAGAACATGTGAATGGATCATATTCAACTCCTCATGCATTGGCACTACAATGCATGGTCTTTAATCAATGTTGTGACTTTGTATCATCAGGATACAAGTTCTATGAACTTAAAGATCAGCTCAACAATCGTCAGATGTACTTAGAGAATGTTTCAACCATCATCTCCTATGTCACTTAGTGAATCTCCTAAGTGAAATGCATCTTAGTACTATGGCCATTCTCTCTTCATCACCAACACCATCACAACCTTTGGCGTTCACATCTTGACATTCCTTGACTTCCATTCATTCTAAGACAACAACATGTCTTATTGACAACAAATGCAACACAATGCACTTCATAAATATTTTGCAAAAATTAATTAAACATTCATATATATATATATATATTAAAACCCATCACATGGCATGCCCTCTAAACTTAATGACCACATGAAAAAACATGTTTATAACTTTTACATAGTATAATAAATTAATTTTAATCCCATGTAATTTTTTATAAGTACATGGCATGTGAAAGAGAGTTACATGGTGTGTGCATCTCTCACCGTCTATCCGAGGAACACACCTAGGGACTTGTCATGTAAACCATGTCTTGGAAAAATTGGAGTAAACTGTGTGTACAAAGGTCTATACGGTGTGTGGTCTCCAAGTTACATGGTCACTAGTCAGGTTGTCCGTGTAAGAAAATACAAAACATTTCTATGACTTAAAGGACTACTTTCCATGTGCGTGTGAAACATGACACGTACTCAAGATAAACACACACCAAGATGGCTTGGTCAACATGTAGTGTCATAAATTAAATGCTCCGTGTGTATTCAAGGAACACTGATTGAATTAATTCCAAATTACATCCTGGTGCATTGAACAATAGTACAAAATGTGTAACTTTGGTAACTTGAAATGTACTATAGTGATATCGGGCCAGAATCATTGTCCCCCTAGATGAGTTCTTAAATTTTATTTTGATCATAAAATTAATTGATTTGATTAGATTTATGAGAAATGTATAAGGAAGAATTATTTATTAGAAATCAAATTAAAATAATTATAAAACTTTAATTAATACTAAATGAAAAATTCATAAATCAATCAATGATATTTAAATAATTAAAAATAATTATGTGACTGCTTGTATACCACTGGTAGGTTCTAGGTGCTGAGGAAGTAGGAGATAGGTCATGCCCGATATTGTTTTTTCATGATCGATGATAAATCCCATATCTACACGATGATAAAATCCATGATAAATGAAATTGAATAAAATAAAATAGACGGTGGATAAAACACCAGAACTAGAGATAAGATCAGCACAAATTATTTATAATTAATTTAATAAATTAATGAATTACCTCACATGAATTCTTTCTTCATTGATGGATATGATAACATATCTATATTGAACCATCATTCTATTGTTGGAATAAAGACAATATTACATTTAGCAGCGATCTATATGTGTTCCAAAAATTTCCATAAATCACCAAAGTTATATATGGGTTCTAGTATGATAGATCTTATAGTTTCTTCCATTCACCTTTGATCACCATGAGAATCAATTTCTTAGGATTATCTTTGATCTATCTTTTCTTGATAGTGTAATATGGAGAAATAATTATCTGTATTCTTACGATAATTCATTGAGCAGGGAACTCTCTAGGGATTCGAGTGGATTCTACAGATTTATTGTGAACAACACAAAAAGAATTGGTTCTAATGAAGAAAATAATAAAATTTGGAATAAATACACCTAGGGTTTAAAAAAAATATTTTCATAAGTTCCCTTTCTTTTTTATTTAATCCATCATGGAACCCCATGTATAAAATAATAATAATAATAACATTTCCTTGACATCGGCTTAACATGCAATTAAATTAAATATTCTTTAATCAAAAAAAATTAAATATATATTATTTCCCACCAGACCAAAAAACTCGGTCAACCATTCTTCCACAATAATTATAGATCCTTGAATAATGAATATATATTTTATAAATAAATATAAAAATATTATTCTCTAATAAATAAATAAATATTATATTCACTAAATAGAAAATAATTATTTATTAAATATTTTACTAACATAATATTCTCTTGAATAACTAGTGAAACAATATATGTGATAATGAATGAATGAAAAATTATTAAACCATGGGATGGAATAATATTTATTGAACTTGTTAAGTAATAAATAATAATATATTATTTAGCATATATTTTGGATATATTTAGTGTGTGACCCTCTAGGCCTCTTTTTGAGTGGCATTTGTTGAAGCTACATAAAGTTCCAAGTTAGTATAATGGAACACGAAAATACACCCATAGAGAAGGAAGTTAATTCCATAAATAGATAAAAAATCATAGTGATGCTTACTATGTAATATAATCTTTGATCATGATATCTCTAATCTAGATGGTTGCATGTTGCTTCCATCAACCTATATGCTTGATGTCTCTTTCATTGAATTCCAAAAATCAAACATGACTATAGAACTCCATGGACAAGGATTTATTTAGGCTATATAATTTCAATCAATGGTCCTGAGATATCAAATTTCATTAAAGAACAGAAATGGAAAATCCTTTCTTGTATTATTTATTAATGAAATATTACTCATTTCACACCCAATGTATCTTACTGCACCGTGAAAATATGTTGTCAAAGTTTTCATCAATACATCAAGGTAGGTGACTTATAATAATCATTAATAATAATAATAATGTACAAGGATCAATACACACATCCCCATATAGAAACATCCAATGAATCATATAAATGAATATTTCCTACTTGCAGGTCTTGTTCTCATAATATGCTACCCTAGATATTACCAAGGGCATACAACATATGAAGGTGTCTCAAAGTCATATGAGTCTCTAAACCTGATAGCTTGTATCATTTATGTATCTAAAATGATATTATCCATCTATATAACATATATTTAAGAATATCTTCATACCACTTTTGGGTTCTCATCAAAGTGGGGGATTGATATGGCCTTTTAGTGTGACATATACTCTTAGGACATTATCATATGATATATTAGGAAGATGAAAAATCATGATATGATAATGATTTTATTAATATTAAAAACTATTAATACATGTTATCATAAAGTACATAAAATTTGGTTCTAGGGCACCTAATCCAACAGTACGCCCCATTACCTTTCTATCAGGTATGTTTTAACCCTTTTTTACATTTCCTTTTTTGTGGGTAGAGAAATGATAGGAAGGAATTTGGAGGATACTTGAAATGATGAAGTTAGGGATTTATTATAATTCTCACCTAAAAACAATAGTTTTTACAGTCTTTTGGGGATTTAAATGTCGTGTAATGGGGTTACATTCCATGTAATCATATCAACGAAGATTCTATGAAATGGATATACAATATAAAAGATTGCACACTTTTTATAGATTACGTGCCATGTAAATATCAATGATTGTTTTTTATAAAAATTAAACTAGTGTATCAGTGTATCTAGGTTTTCTAGAATACATGATGTGTGTGGGGGTTACACGTAATGAAATAGTTGTGAATTTTGGTTTTAGGGTACTTTGTGGGTGGTTTCTCATTTCATTCGCTATAGACCACATCCCTCTCAGCATAGATCTATTTCTAAGAAATTATAGGTGATTACCTCACATATAGATCACTTTGTTTAGTGATTGATCACAATTATGGTAGGATTTCTTCTTTCAAGTTATGTAATCCTTTTAGTTTCAACTATATTTTGGCTAATGATTTGTGATCATATAGTGTTTTCTGTTGATACGTTTCAATTTCTTGGAAATCCTTGTCCTTTGAAGGCCTTTTTCTTGGTTTATGGTCACCATTGTCGAAAGAAGCTACATTTCTAACCTATTGAGATAGGTGTGTCTATAAAATGGGTTAATTTTAAGAATTTTGTATCATTCATGATAAATTTATTAGGGTTTTTCATTGACTGTAAGTGATAAATTGTTTAAAATTTTTTAACAAAATGAAACTATTTTCAGAAAGGGGGTTTTCATTGAAAATGGAATTAATTGATTTAGAAATGGGTTTTCAAGATCCCAATTGTAATTGATTGTCTTTAAAAATGTATTATGAAATTTTGAGCATGATTTTGGAAATCTATTGGAAAATTGAACATTGGGAACCTTGGGGCATCGAGAAAGAGACACATGAAGTCTTTGTGTGTGTTGTAAAAATAAGAGGTAACCTTTTGTGATATAGACTAGAAGGACTCAATATCTATTGGATCTAGAATATTATTATTTAGTATTTGAGTGTCTATTACATAGTGTCCCACATGGTAAATCCTAATATGTGAGGTTAATTTTCATTTGTAATTTTCATTTATTTATGACATGATTATTTTATCAGGGATTTTTCTTCACAAGTTATTATATGAAGTTTTGTCACATAACATCTCATAATAGGTTGTTTCATGAATATGTATTTACCTATTTAACTCATGATGCATGGATATGATTTCCTATTTTATCACTTCTAATTGTCATATTTATGGTTAGAGAATATGAAATTATTTTATGAAAACCAAAGGAAATAAGGGAAAATGAATTCTAAATGTTTTAGATTTATAAAAACTAGCAATTCACCTATTCAATCACGTTTTTAAATAAATAAACTATTATTTTCAATAATATAATACTATTTTACAGTGATAGTAATGAATATTAATATATATATTTATATGTACAAAGATTGTAATCAAATCTTATTTTCAATAAAGAACATTAATATTTAATATATTAAAATTACAAATAAGTTATTAGTAATATTTGAATGCAAGAGGATAAACTATTGAGAAAACATCAAAATAGTAGAGAACATTATTGAAAAATGTATAGTAATTGTAATTTATTTTGAGCATGAAGAATTCAATTAGATGAAGGAACATACATTTCAAATAAAATTAAAAAAAAACATTAGTTTTTACATAGATATTAAAAGTGATGTCAATTAAAATAGAATATCGGTTTTATTAATGAATATGAGAGAAGATAAAATCAGAAGTTTGTATTCATGGACTTATAGTACACTTGAAATTTGAGTTATAAAACATTGATGAAGAGAACTTTATTTAGAATGTTTAGTTTCCCACCATCGAAAAAATGAAAAACAATTTAACAAAATTGTATTTAAACATCACCAATTGAAGTAGGAGAAACCAAATCTGCACATGGGGGTGAGTATTCATTGTGAAAATGGTGACACATATTGACTTGTTGAAAAATAAATAATTTCATAGGTAAATAAAAGATGATATGATTAAATATTTTGTTATATCCAATGAAATTAGATGATATTATTTATTCACACATAAATTCTTTAATGGAATGATTTAACATTTAATTAATCATATATATATATTACCCCAAAACCTAGTAACTATAATCACTATATAACATATGATAATACTAAAAATTTAAAATTTAAATATTAGTTTTTTTAAAAATAGGTCTCCACCATGTTATGAAGAAAATATTTCTTCCATATGTGGTGAAGTAGTTCCATGATTAGAATATACTTTTTTGAATAAAAATTAATACAGTTCCTCAAATAAAGTATAATTATAAATTGGAAAACACATAATGGGAAAACATGAAAATGAAAATGCAGACACATGAAAATACAATGACAATAAAAAATTAATTACAGAAAAAAATATATTCCTATTATAAATGTAGTTAATGATTTATATTTAATATCTTGATTGTTAACAATGCTGTAAATTTTTTAATTAAATTTATAAATAATACTGAGGAGTAATATTAATGTGGTGAAACTGGTGGTTTCAACCTTGTTCTTACATAGGGATCAATAAAAGAGGATCTACCTCGATATTGATTTTGAAAAATCAGGTATGGATTTATAGGGAAAATTATACTTGATATTTGATAGTTGTTTTATAATAGGAACTCCATTGGATTTCAAGGTTACTCCATATTTTCTACTTCTCTAAATATTTAATGTCACTTCACTGTGTATAATAATATTGACAAACAAATAAGACCGTATATATATATATATATATTTAAAAAAATTGAATATATATAAAATCATTAATGTTTGGAATGAGAATCCAATATTGTTTGATTAAATTTAAATTAATAACTATGTATAACTATCAAATAATAGATCAAATCATAAAATAAAAACCAATTAACTTGTAGTGCACACACCAATAGGTTGTTCTCTATAACAATTTCTATACTAGAATCTTCTATAGCAGTAACATCATTAGAAATAGCACCCTGATGTATATATAGTGATACACATCATCATCATCATAACATGTAATATAATATTTATATTTGTATACCCCATGATTTTTAAAATGAATTAGTTAATACTGTAAAAGATTATAAATAGTGAACAATGTATTCTAGTTTTAAAAAAACTATTTAAAATAATATTATTAAAGCTAAAAATATATCATAAATTTACGTTTAAAATAATTTTATACACTCACTTTTTTAATATAGGTTAAATTTATATTTCATTGGAAGATGATTTTACTGTGTATAAAATATTTCTTCTGTTTAATAAAATTAATATATAAACTGCCTGAATTGTAAGACCTAAAATTGTCAAATAATACTATATATAATAAAACAGTTAATAAAATATACATATTGGCTATATTTAACGAAATACTATTTATATAAACATATAATATATAGTAACATATAATCTATATGAATATATAAATATTCATAACATATAGGTAGAGAGAAACATAAATTTAAGTAAGGAAAATACAAATGTGATTTTTTTTGCATATATTGATTTAATATAAATTTATCAACAGGTAAAAAAATAAATTTCTACAAGATAGTCCACATTTTTGTATAATAGTTAATGTTCAGTAAATAATATGATAGTCAAAATTTCTATGAAAGATGAAATGAAATTCATTTAGTGAATAATACATTTGTCATTATGAGCATAGTTTTCCATGTGAAAATAACACATAGTATAAAAATCCGAGTACAAAAAATTAATGTTAGAATGGAAAATGATAAAAATATAGTAATAAAATTTAGTAATTTATAGGGTAGAATTATTTTTATAAAATTTCACATAAAATAATGTAGATATTGAAATAAAATCATAAAAAATGTATTTCAATGACACAATATTGGATGAAATTATAATTTTATTAATGCATCTTCACCATATAAAATAATAATACCTAAATAATAATTTATATAGGTTTTTAGGTTTAAACCGTGGCATTTACACTGATATATGTATCAAAGATATGAATGCATTCAGATGCATGGATTAAATTGTTTGCAAGATAAGGATTAAAGTATTCTAATTCTCAGCTTCATTATTGGTATCACATTGGATATGATCCCCACTTTGGAGATTCAAATGAAAAAATACCATCCTAAAATTATAGAGAATATCAAGGAAGAAATATATCGATTTATCTGAGATAATCTAAGAAGAATATCAAAAGAGCCCGTCTAGATCATTATTTGTGTTTGTCAATCACTCATCAAAGTAGGTTTACATCATTAACGTATATAAAAATTCTAAAAAATGGAGTTGAAATTTAATATTCGAGTAAATTCCACTGATGATCAAGGAAGAGGGAATATATATAGTAAGGGAAAGCCTATGGAATAGAACAAAACCCAAAAAATAGTGATCTAAAATGAAAAAAATTGGAAGAGGCAGAGGAAGATCCACAAATGGGGATTTGATCAGGGTGTCAGGCATAGATGAGCTATAGGTAGAGGAGTTTTATTGGGAGGATCTGGACATGGAGGAGCCGTTGGCGGAGGAGTTGTAGGTAGAGAAACCATAGGTAGTGCAACCTAAGGTGTAGTAGCATGAGGTAGAGTAGTTGGTGGAACGATTGGGGTGTCACTCAAGGAGGATCCAGAGATGGAGTATCCAGATGTGTATGATATAGAGCTGAAAGTGCCATAGGTGGAGGATCCAGAGGCGAAGTTTCCAGAGGAGGAGTAGGAGGCAGAGAAACTATAGGTGGAGCATCCAAATCCGAAGACTTAGATGGGAGTAGGGGAGGGAGATGATGCTAAAGGTATTTGTTGGGATAGAGGATGGAGGATATGTTTCTCAGAAGGATCCCTATGATAAGAAGTGGGAAATCATGATTGTGAGGGGTTTTATGTGGAGGAAAATAGAGTGGAAAAATTCAATATATTGAAGAGAAACATGGAGTGGGTAAATAAATGTAAAAGAAACAACCCAACTTATGTATATTTATAGTTGCTTTATAAAACTATTTTCTTTTAAAAGATAGAATTTTTGAATTCTTGATATTAGACCTTGTACTGAAAATATGGTGGTATCCTAATAGGGTATATATTTCACCCTATATGTGGCTTTGGGTGTTTTTTTTCAGGATTTATGTAAAGGGAAGATCATCTTGTAGCATGCTGGTTTCTCTTGTAGCTGTTACTTTCGGTCTGGGTTGGTATGTAGGTGACTATTTGTTACATGGGGACATTAATTTCATTCTAGTTTAGTCTATTTTGTATTAAATGTATGTCTATTTTAGTTTCTTTTCTATTTCTGCATTATACTCTAGTTTTAATCATTAATTTTCATATATTCATGATAGGTTTCTATTTACGTTTTTTACCTATATCATGTGGTGGGATGGTTCATGTTGATTTTTTAGTTAGCATAGGTTCGTTCATTACACTTATAACCCTTATAATTTCCATGTGATGAAATACCACATTCTATATCACTAATTTCTCCCATGAACATTTATGTACCTCTGTATACTGTTGGAATTATCTGTGATTTTCAAATTCCAAACATTGTTTTTGTGAATACCCATCATTATTTCCAATCATGAGTATTCATGTAAATGTACCTAACCTTTATTGATTTAGGAATCTCCATGTATATAAAGCAAATTAATTGATCTATGGATTAAAATTTATGAAATGTATCTTTATGATGTACGATTCATGTGGCACTCTAACTCATGTACATGATATGAAAATGATGGGTGCTTCTAGATAGAACTCCAATGGATTGGGTAATGTTTTAGTCTCATGAGATGTCCTCTATGTGATTAGAGAGTAATCCTAATCCATCCATGGACATTTTACACCATGTTATGATGTCTTAGCACTTATACTTAACCTATGACTATGATTTAATGTTTAATTTGTTCAACATATTCCCATGTTTCCTTTATACTATCATGTTATATCAAGACTTATTATTCAAGATTATGATTCTGACCACTGTTATGTTACATTTATATTCCTCTAGGATAAGGTGTACTACTTTACCATATGCTATGCTTTATTTATTCCCTTAATGAGCTTTATATATCATGCCTTACTTATTTATGTTCCAAGAATATCCCATATAGTTTTGAAATATTAATGGAAATTTTAGAGAATTTTAAATAGATTTTCAGTAATGTTGTTTTATCATTGTATCATGTTGATATGTTGTGTAACTAATTTCCAAACTGCACTAGGATTCATGATATTTTAGGATTGTAGAGTTTTTAAAATTATGTAATAAATCATGAATTAAATTGTGTTAAATATATGCATTTTCATTGAATTTATTTCTAGAAACTATTCATTTGATAATTGTCAAAGATACTAGAGAAAATGAGTGGTAATAATGAGATAATGAGATGAACTAAATGTAATTAATTAAAATTGAATATTTCTTCTATTGTTAGTCCAATTTACTTCATCATCCCATGTACATGAGGACTTTATTGAGTTCCATTGATCAATCTATAAATGATCATTATGATTATAATCTCAATAATTTATTACTTCAATTTCTCCTTACAAACTTCTTAGAGATGAGATAACATGGTATATCCATCCATGTCCTCAAGTATAATATGAAAATATTTTTAAATTGATGTTATAAATATGAAATAAATATCAAAGTCATCATTCATGAGTCTCTTCTAAGAATATTTTTCATCCTCACTTACTTCTTATGGAGGCTGATTGGGTTGGGGGGACTCTAACACATATAATTTCCATTCACATTATAGTATTATGCAAAAGAGCATATACTACTCTTGGAAATTTGTTCATGTAAGGATATGGTCTTTTTTCCAATATGGATTGAATTGTTTCTTTGGTATTAATTTCCATTTTATGCAAAATAATAATCACAAGAATATTAATAATTTTATCTTGATAACCAATTAGACATTACAAGTTAAATAATTAAGTGTCTACCAATATTTTATCAAACCCTAGTATCCCTCCCTATTAGATTCAAAATAACCACTCACCTGATTATTATTAGGGAAAATATCTTTGAAAACTCATCTCATGGTCCATGCTATGGATATTCCACTACTCAAAGAGTTTTAAGGTAGGTTCATGACTGGTTAACCATATTGAATCACAAATCCTTGAAATCTTGAGTGAAGTCCCAACTTTTAGGAATCGTAACCTTGATTTACATAACACTTATCCTCTAATGTGTAAACAAGATAGCTATGACTACTTCTTGGATTCAATAATATGTTAAGTAAACTGGTTGTTCAAATAAGTGCTCCCCAGTAGTATGAGGAACACTCAAATAGGATGACGTTTACCTCGTACACCCAATTTTATTCATATTTGAGTAATGAATGATGTTACAACATAATAAAAATTTTATGATTATTATTATTATTTCTCAATGAATGAAATTATTTTTTGTTAGGTATGTACATATTATGAGATCACACTTACAACTATCTAATGCATTAAATAGAAAAATTCATCATGTATAAAGTTTTATTGTATATGCATGTTACTTTATTATCCTATTTGATTGCTTAAACATGCATATTAAAAAATAATAAAAAACCATACATAAATAAATAAAAGAAATGAATAGTTATAAGAATATATTAATGGTTGATTCATTGAAAGTAAATGGATTAACTATGACCCTAGGGATAAATACTTGAGTCATATCTAACTCATGTCACAGCACACTCTCCCATTCAATGTATCTATGTCTTGTCTAGAACATCATCTAACATCGATGTAGTCCACATCTTTTTTTCTATTTAATAATACATAAATACTCACACATAGTTTAGTATATCTCAAGAATGTTTAATTAACTTTAAATATTTATCTCTTGGACACACATTCCATTATATATATAATGATGAAGACATATGATGAACATACAATATATTAAAGTATTTAATTTCTAAAAACATCAATGATATGAAATAATTACATAAAGAAAATCTAGGAATACATTGGTCGACCAACATGCATGATCATTCGACATTCAAATTCGATGAATTAAAAAATAAATTTACGATAAATTTATGTCAAGGGAAATTATTATGAATTAATACAATTCATTCTAATTTTAATTTTATTAATTTATGTCTCATGGTACCAAATTAAATTAAATTTTATTAAAAAAAATTTAACATAATTTTGAAATTATGTGAATTTTTATGGACCCTAGGGTTGCTCGAAAAATTATTAAAAGGGGTTCCGAGTTATTTTTAGACCCTAAAAGTGCTAGGTGGATCAGTTCGGGATCGACCTAGCTAGGTATGAAGATGTAAGACCATGAAAGGATACTATGTTATCCATCCATCATACACCACACATCTACACATGGGAAAGGTAAGGTAGGGTGGCCGGAGGGTTGGATGGAGAGATTGTATAGGAATAAGGAGGATGTTGATGGGTATAGTCGGACATTGGAAGCAATTTGAGGGGGCAGTTAGTAGGTTGAGCCAAGTGGTGGGAGTCAGTGGAGGTTGCAGCCAACAAGTCTAGATAATTGGTGGGAGGGGGCTGGTGGGTATGGCTGAGCAATATGAACTGTGATTTTTATGTTATCCAAACACTATTCATATTGGACTATGATTATTTTTTAAACTTCCATATGTGTTATTAATTAAACCCCCACCATAAAAACTATTTTGGCCACCAACAAGTGGCTAGAGTATAGGGGAAACCAAAATTTAGCCGCTACTAACTACCAACACAACCTTGGAAAAATTAAAAAAAAGGTTCTTCATAAAATAGGAAAATAGTATATATTTTGATCATTGGATGACAGTATCTCGACCATCCCTTGTTATATAATATCATTATCCACTATAATGGTACCATTAATATACACTCTTATTATTTAATGAAATTTTAATTTTAATTAGATTAAAATATATGATATCTATTTGATACGATTTTTTGGAACCTAGCATTGAGAGGAAGCCTGAAAAAAAATTTAAAAATTTAATTCTTGGATCGACATCATAACATCATCAATAGCATAAACACAAAACAATTACAAAACAAGGATATCAAATAATGTAATCGTAGATAAAAAATTAAAATGGCACATATTTTCATTTTGACTGGAAATATGTTATGCGCATCATTGCAGATCATTTCATGAAGAAACAAATTTTAATCCCTATATTCTATCGACATGAATTTGAAAATATTTATTTATCAATGATCTTCGATCTTTGTGTTCTCGCATAGATAATTGTAGGTGCGATCTATTTTGAAACGGTCACAAGATCATTTACTCTTCGATATTGGTTGGATAAATTTGATTGACATGCCTGAACCTCCATAAATCACTCTAGACCTTTATTGAGACTTGATAGAACCTACCAAATTCATAGGAATGAATAGTAAAAAAAATTTAGGATTATTATTTCATTTATAGCTAGGTTAAAAATTATTAAAATTTCCATTAATCCCTTTAATGTGTTAACCCTTCATTTATTGCACAATTTAATTATTATATCCTGAAAAACATATCTCAAACATTATAAGTAAATAAATAATATACTTTAAACCTGAAAATATTGTTACATAATAATATATGATTCATTAACGTGATTTTTTTCTTCTAAATAAATATTTAAGATACCTCTAATATTAAATATTTAATATTCAATCAAAGAATATTTTCTTTCTGTTACCTAAACAATCCATCAATATAGTTAGTAAATAAATTCAATATTATTTATTCTAAATATGAATAATATTAAATTTATTTATTATCATTTTACTATTTAAACACTAACATTACCCTTTACCTACCACAGGTCCCACCATGTCATAATCTCCAATTCACTATAATCAGTCAAGCTTCTGAATAATTTATATGTATGACCCTCTAGGCCATTATCTCGGTAGTAGTAAATTCTATTCACAAAACATGAATAAAGTAAAGTAATCTATCAATAACCCTAATAAGTTATGGATTACTCATAGAAACCAAAACCTACTTTGAACACACATTAGGTAATAAAATATCTTTATCTCGTGATATCTTATAATGTAGGATGCACACTACATATCATCATCCTTTCTTAATTTATTATTTGTTGACATTAGTATATTTACTTACCCACTTCTAACATGTCCATGGATTTGGAGAAGGTACAACTATCCCGATCAACTAGGTTTAAGATATCACTCCCTATTAGAAGTAAGAAATTATATCTTGATTATTCAATTAATTCTGTACCACCAATGATGAAAAATACACAATATACCTCACCATGAAATAAATTATAGTGTTTTAATCTTGCATCCATGAACATAAAAAAATAGTATACGGTGATAATAATCTCAATAAATGATACTATTATACATGTTCATAGATTGAAACTACAAATGACACCTAAAACATGTGGTGTTCCAATAAGTGGGTTAGTATTCATGATATAATTTACTCCAGATCACCAAGTTAAAACATTATGAAAACAAGTTTCAATGTTTATGAGTCCCCGACACCTAATGGTAACACATCATGCATTTCCTACCAGTATGATGTTTTTGGACCATAGTACATAAGTTTAAAATTAATATTATTATATATCTAGGTCCTCAATATATCCTTTAAAATAAAATAAAAGTTTAAAGGAAAAATAATCTATATATATTGGCATGAAAATAGTAGACCCAAAAATATCAACACTATAATGGTATGTGTACATCATGAATAAATCACTGTAAACAAGATAGGATAATAAATAAGTACTATTCATATTGGGACTAGGGAAACAACTTTAACAACTCCCTCAATTTCACAAGATCAAACATTCTAAAAATACCTTTTAGCTTTCGTATGATAAATCATGCTTCTAGTGAGTTTTGGTTTTAGTCATTGGGCATACCACATCTTCACTGCATGGTTACTCTGGCATCTGTGACATAATTTCCTAAATAAAACTACTCAAGAGATGATATCCCCAAGTATATTCTTTTTTTCCACTATCCAAACTTGACCGGTTGTCTTGTACCAATATTAGGGTTCTCATAATTTGTATTGTGATAAAAGATTACGTTTTAGGAGATATTCCAAGATCTGGATCAAATCGTTGTATATTTTACACTACTTCTTCATCTACATTAAAAGCTAAAATACACGATTTATTTGTAGATATGGATACCACTTGCTTCAATATGACTCCCTTTCTCGTTACCTTATATTGACTATGATATTATATCATTTAGAAACACATTAATTATTATTTATGTCCTCTAATTACTAGTTTTCCCTCCTCTCCAAGTTCCATGCACATATCCCTTGTACTTTCTCAAGTAATATTAGACATTTCTAATTTTTTTCATATAAAATACTTTTGAATTTTACTAATATTAACCCACCATAACGTATATGTTGGCAGTATCATATCTAGTTCAAATCATGAAATGGGTGAAATATCCATTATCTAAGCATTTTGAATTATACTCAACATATTAATATCCTCCTATGTCTCAAACATATATTTTTGGAGATATTTATATCATGATACTTTGGCAACAATTCTCTCTCAAATTGTTCGAACTTTTATTTTTCAATACCTTTTCAGTACATAAACTTTGACTTAGTCTAAGAAACCCATTAGATCTACATTAGTCGATCTTATTTAGTAGAAATTATGTAGCCACATTATGAAAATATTTGGAGAGTAAATTTAATTATATTCATAAAAAAATATATTTATAAACATCTATTTTCCACATGTTACCAATATATTTGACTTATTAAATAGTGGAAATACTACCAACCTCGTGTAAAAACATATAAGAAATTCATTCCTAATGAATATTCTATAATATTTTTGATTAATTCATTCCAAAACTGCATTTCTGTAATATTAAACCCATATTATCAATCAATGGTGTCACCAATTCTGTTTTGGTTGCATCGTATAGAAACTTTTCATTAAATGTGGACTTTAAATCCAATTCTAAATAAAATGATAATAGAATGTATCTATAAAAAGTATATTTATAATGGAATTATGAATGATTAGTTGGTATAACCAATTGGTCCTTATTGGTTCCATTACAGTATAACCCACATATAGTCTCTCTTTACTACCCACTAATGGATTTATATTAATTAAGGAAAATTTCATAGTATAGAAATTATTTTGGTACATGGAATCTATTTCCTAAATTCATTTTAGCATGTCAATCATAGTGGATTTCCATTTACTGCTTCCTTGAAGGATCCATTATTCACATTGAATAACATACCACCCAGCATAATGAATATAAAACGACCACTTTGGTTTCATCCTTCAAAATAAGTATGTGTATCTAGAATATTCATTTTCTACATTCATTTTTGGATCTTATTAATATTGCAACTAGTTATGTATATTCATCCATGACTTAACCCATGTTTTATTTCTCCCACTATCTCAATTAGATATGTAAACCCTTTTATAGAGATATATTTAGTCATTTAACAATAAATTATCTCTTGGGTTTTGATAATATCTCTAGGTACCTTTAGTATAGTTATTTTAAACGCACATCTTGTTTTTCTTGACGCAAATTTGTTTATAATGTTATCCTTGAAAAACTTTTTGCATCTAAACACTTGTTATTATGACATAATGGATTTACATCATATTATAAGTAACATGTAATACAATTTTCGTTATATTTAGAATATTTTTATGTGATAGAACTGCCTTTTGTAACAGATATCTTAAAATATAAAGGAATTTTGTGCAATGTATATTAGTTTTAACATTTCTTCTCCTTCTACTTACTTAATGACTCTAACGTGTACAAGGGAATGTGAATTTAAGAATTACTCTATGCTACATTTTTTACCAATGTTTCCATTTCAGACTCATCATCATTCATCCTTAATATCATCATAACATTGATGAATATTCGGAAATTTGACTTTAGTAATAAATCCATTATACAATTTCATTATTGAAGAATGAATATTCAAGATATTCTTCCAAACATAACCATAAAGAAACTCATACCTATTGAACCATTCGTAATTTATAATTCACATCTATATTACATAATACCTTTAAAGGAATATTATGAAGTATATAAGTTTACCTATATCATAACCCTGGTGTAATTCACTCTGTCTAGTTGAAAATTTTCTGAAAACATAATGGTTGAGTTTTATTTATAAATGTTTCCTTTTCTAAGAAAAGTTGTGTAAATGTTTTGATAATACTTAATGTATTTAACTCTAAAGATTATAAATACCATAACAGATATATCCTTCATAACAACATATTTTTACATGAAAAATAATTAACTTTCAAAAACTATTTATATATAAGTATTAAATTTTATACTCATCATGAATTTCCAATGATTCACGCGTTACATAACTAATGTTTATGTATGAATCACCCCAAACAACATTCATTCCATAAGTGTTCTTATAACATTCATCACTCAATTATAGTTTTACAATAATCATTCACTTGGAAACAAAATGAATTACTTCATACCAATGTTGTAGGTATCAGACATTCTTAATATCTTTAAAAACACACCTTGACTTTTATTAATGTTTTTTTGACTTCCTTTGTACATTTATTTAGAAACTAATATGCGACGTCATATTGTATCTAATACCCATGTTGTATAAATAAAACATTACATTTAATTATGAATACAAATGAAGTATAATATTGTTCTTTATTCTTCTCCATCTCATTGAATAATCTCTTCCAATGATCTATCTTTCCTTATGGGATGAAATTAGACTCTTATTTAATGATATCCCTCTTTAACATTGGCTTCTTAAAAATCCATTGTAAAGTTTACTTTTGTGGGGAACTTACAATTGAACCTTTCACCTTGTATTTCTTATTGTTCACCTTAAGAATTAAATATTTAAATTTCATTAAATTTTCATCTTCTTAGCTAACCTATCCCATAATATATCAAATTGGATTTTTAAAACTATTTGTTTGATAAATCTCAAGGAAACTAGAGAAACGTGGTAGCAAGCATGGTTGAATGAGATGTAATAAATGTTCTTGATTTGAGTTGAATCCTAATTATTCTGATTGTTCAATGTATATTGTTATCCTGAGTTTATGAGAACCAGCTTGATCTTTATCTATCGATTCATAAGAGATAACTTGATCATAATATCATTGATTTCTCACTTCAACTTTTCATCAAAGTCTTTTTAGATATGAGAAAACGTGGTATAACCATCCATTTCCTCAAGATTAATTTACCAATATTTGTATATTGATGTTATAAGTATTATATAAACAAAAAATTCACCATTCAAGAGTCTATTTTAATTATATTTCTCATCATCGATTTCTTATTTAGGAGATAGATCAGATTTTGGGACTCCAAAACATATAATTTCCTTTCTTATTATAGAAATATGAACAAGAATATATACCACTATTATAAATTTCCACAATTGATGAAATGTTCATTCTCCAATATGGATTGTAGTGTTTCTATGGAATTACATTCTATTTTATAATAAAATAAACACATGTATATTAATGATTTTATCTTGATTACTGATTAAAAATTATCAATTAAATCCATAAAATTGTCTCATAAATTTTTCAAACCCCAATATCCCTCTATAATAGAATAAAAATAACAACTCACTTGAGTATTCGGTGGGAAAATATCCCCAAAACATCAACTTTGAGTCCAATATATGTCTATGGCACTACTTAGAGGGCTTAATGGTAAGCATTTGATTGGCCCACTATATTTAATTATGGCTCCTTGAACTATTGAGTGATGTCCTAGATTCTAGAAACTGTTTCCTTGATTTTATCAACACTTCTCCTGTAATGTGGAAACAAACCAACTATGGATACTTGTTTTCTACAAAATTTAGTTAATTAAACCAATCATTCTCATAATAACTCCAGAGTAGTAGGAGGCATTCAAAACTGGGGCTGATCAGTACCCCATACACCCAGTTTTATTCATATTTATGTGATATATGGTGTTAAAACTGAATATAAATTTTGGGGTTTTCATTATTTTCTCTTGAAAAATGAAATAATTATCTATTATAAATAAACTTACCAAGTGATTGCAATCACAACATTCTAATTAATTAAATATAAAAATTCATCACATCAAAATTTATTTCAGCTATTCACGCTTGTTTATTATTATATGTGATCTCATAAACATGAAAAATCAACATATAATAATAAATCATGACTAAATAAATAAAATAAATGACTGATCATGATCATATATTAGAGGTTGATCCATCAAGAGTAAATGGATCAATCACGATCCTTGGTGTAAATATATGAGTTTTAATGAACTCATGTCATAGAAAACACCTCTATTTATTGAATTAACATTTGGTCTGGTGCTTCACACTAAATTGGTATTGTCTATGTCATATTTTTTCTCCATTATAATACGAAAATACTCCCACACATATGAGGCGATCTTAGGAATGCATAATGAACATGAAATATAACCCTCGTGTACACACAGAGCCTTAAAATATAATGAGGAAGATAGATTATGTGTTGAACTACAATTATATTAATTAAATATGAGAAACATTGATGATATGAATTAATTACAAAAATAAAACTAAGACATACATTGGCCGGTCATCAGTCTTTATCAGTCAGCAAAAAAATTAAATGTATAAAAAAATAATTTTGTAATAATTTTTTATCGATGAAATTAATATTAATTAAAAAAATTCATTTTAATTTTAATTTAATTAATATATATTTCATTATACATAATTAAATTAAATTTCCTTTTAAAAAACAAAAATTTTGAATTATGTTAATTTTTATGGACCATCAGGTGGTTCGAAGACCATATAAAAGAGGGGTTCTGTAATTTATTAACCAAGATAGGGTTGGGTTGATTGGGAAGGTCCCAAACCAACCTATCCTTAGTCTGACTTTCCCATATATTCCATTAGATCATCCAACAGTGATACCATATTCATTTACACATGGGGAAAGAGATGGAGGGTGGTCGAAGGGTTGGTCGATGGGTCTGACTGAGTGGATGGAGGTGGCTGATGGGTCTATAAGGATGGTGAGAGAAATTAGGGGAGACAATCATTGGGGATATCCAAGTAGTGGAAGCTAGTCGGCAGGTCTTTCAATGCAGTGGGAGCTGATAGAGGTGAGTGACATCACTGACCGATATGAATGGCTACATGGTGGGAGGCTATAGATGATGGTAGTGTCCCTTCCACAATAAGTTAATTTTTAAACACAACCATCCTTCATCACTACCCCAGTCCCTCTAAATTATTTTTTTCAAACCTCACATAGCAACCCACTTTCCCCACTTATCCCCCATTATTTGATCTATTTTTAAGTTAAACAATGCTTATTCATATAATCCTTTTATTTTTCTTAAAAACCAACCTCATGTATTTGTAATTAATCCCCTGCTAGGAAAAAAATTTCTAGACAACATAAAGTGGTTTATGTACTAGAGAATATTGATCTTATCTACTACCAACTACGTACCCAACCCAGTCTAAATTACAAAAATTCATTATAAAACAACCTGGTGATACCTCTTTCGATCTTCAGATGACCATATCTTGGCCATCTGATATCAGATTAAATCTCTATTTGGGGTGATGTGATCGTAACGATTCCCTATTCTAATTTAATTAAAATTTAATTTTAATTGGTGAAAAAATACACACTTTATCAGATACCAATTTTTAGAATTGAGTGGGCAACAGAATCATGAAAAATCAGGAATTTAAAATTTTAATGCATCAATAAACATCATATCATCATCACAAAAAAAAATTATAGTTATAATAATAGGATATTAGGTAATAAAATTTTTGTAAAAAATTAAATAAAAATGGTACCTATTTTGATTTATATTGGAAATGAATTTCTCTCATCATCAAAGATCCTCACTCGAAGGAAATGAAGTCAAATCCTTAAAGATCATCAACATACATTCTAGAATATTTCTAGAACATCAATCATTGATATCTGAGTTCTATCGCATTGAATCAAATGTCCTATTGATGTTGAAACAATCTAAAGATGGTTTACTCCTCAATACAATTGGGATAAATTGTATTAGGATGCATGAACCTCTGTATCTCTCTCTATAACCTATGTAGAAGGTGAGAGAAACTCTCAAATTTTTTGTAATGAAAATTCCCATTAATTTTGGATTACTATGGAATTTATAGTTAGGTTAAAACTTACTAAAATTTCACTAAATATATTTAATAAGTTAATCATTCATTTGAAACCCAAAATTATTCATTCTAACCATGAAAATGTGTCACAAATGTCATATGTAATTTATCACATGCATGTAACATTAAAATATTGTTATGTGATATGACACAAGATTCTACCAGAACATGTTTCTCCCCCAAAAATATTCAATGATCCTCAAATATTATATATTTATTATTCATTCCAAAAAATATGTTTCTTAATATTCACTAAATAACTCATTAATAGAATAAGTACATAAATTCAATATTTATTCTTTCATATCTTATTAATACTCAATTTATTTATTTTCATGTGATCATTTAATCCCAAACATTACCTGAACCCTATAACGGGGCCCACCATGTCCTAATCTCTAGTTTAATAGAACTAGGAAATTCTATGAATAAGGATTGTGTGTGATCCTCTATGACTTTATGTTGATATCATTGAAAAAATTTCAAGGACTAGGAGAAAATTCTAGCTACCCATTAAGACCCAAATAAGTACTGGTTGTAGAGATGAAAACCTCCCATGAACACATATTATGTAATATAATTTATTTGTATTAAGAGACATCATAAAGTAGGACACACATTTCATGTTATCATCCTTATTTTTTAAATTGTTTTTTAACTTATTGGATTGGATTAAATCTTCATCCGTGGCTAGGGATTTGATAAAGGAACTACCATCTAGATCATATAGGCCCAATATATCCCTTCATATTAGAAGAAGAAAAATTCAATATTGATTATTCAATCAATTCCATAACACCAATAACACACCCAACACAATATACGACACCATGAAATAAATTCCATGGTTTTAATTTCACATCAATGAACATAGTTAAATAGTATACTCTGATAAGAATCTCAAGTTAAAAGACCATTACATGTGTTCATAGATAAGACCAACCAATGACACCATACACATGTGATGTTCCTATTGATGAGTCATTCCACATGATCAAATCGTCTCTAAATCACCAATTAAGAATGTCATGAGAAAATTATCCATAATTTTGGGACCCCAAAACTATATGGTCACACATCATTTGTGTTCTACTAGTATGATGTTTTTGTACCACAGGACATATGTTTATGATTACTATCATGGTTTCTATAAGTTTTCATCATAGCATGGGACCTAGTATAAGATTTTTTATGAAACATAATATATAAAAATTACCATATAAATAGTAGTTGTATAAATATCATCACTATTATGGTCTGTGAACATCGTGAATAAGTCATTGCATGCATGATATGGGAATTGAAAAGTAACATTCAAGTTGGGTCTAAGGAACCCACTTTAACAACCCTCCCACTTTCAATAGAGACAAATTACTACAAATCCATGTTAACTCTCATATGATAAGATCATTCTTATTTTGTGATATTTCATTAGTCTTTGGGCCTGGCACGTCCCAACTGCATGGCTACAATACTATTTGTGACAACAACACCTCATGTAAGATTCCCCAAGAGATGATATCCCTCATTATATTTATTTTGTCTACTATCAAAACATGAAACATTTTCTAGCACTAATACTAGGATCATCATAATTTATATTATGATCAATCGTTATGTATTGGGTAATATTGTTTGTACTAGAACAAACAATTTCATATTTTACACTAATTCATTACCAAAACCAGAAGTCGTAACACACTTTGTATCTGTAGATAAAGAAACCATTGGATTGAATGAGATTATATATCTCATTAAATTAGCCTAAATGTGATATTAGACTCTATAAATCCAAAGGAATACTAGTTTGTGTATCATTATTACTAGTTTCCACTCCTCTCTATATACCAAGTACATATCCCTTGTATACTTTTAAGTACATTTTGTTAGTTCTGACTACTTCCTATACAATTCTCCAAAATTTTACTAATTTTATACTATCATAATGTATATTTTAGAAATATAATATCTTGTTTATAACATATAATAGGTGATAGATCCATTAAAAAAGTATATGGAATTCTACTCGCCAAATTAATCTCCTCTTATATCTTATACATGTATTCTTGATTAGAATTATCTGATGAAATATTTATGACAATTCTTTATAAAATTTTACAAACATTCATTTTCCAATAAATTGACTTCATATGAACATTAACTCGATATAATAATCCTATTAGATCTACCTCAGTAGATCTTATTCCCTAGAACGTAGGTTGCTACTTTAATTCAATTCTAGAGAGTTACTTTCATTCTAGTAGCAACTAACTATAACACTAATCAACTATATTCCATATGTAATCAATATATTTTTCTTGGAAAGCAGTAAAACACCCCCAAACTCTTTTAAAAACATGTAAAAAATTCATTCTTAATGAATATAATATGATCTTGTTTCTTACATCAATTCCAAAATGGATTTTAGTAACTTGCATCACTTATTGTAATTCTATAAAATCACCATGTTTTTATGGTTATATCGTTTAGATCCTTTCCAAGAAATGAGGACTTGAAATCAACTTCCAAATAAAATAAGATTGAAAAGAAGCTATGAAATGTAGAATTCATAAGGATATAGACATGAAAAATTGGCATAACCAATTGATAAATATTGATACAGAAGATTAGAAAGGGTTTTTTTATATCGTGTTTTTTGTAATTTTAATGTAAGTTATTTTTTAATGATATTATAGGTGATGTTGTAAATAAAATTTTAACATGGTTTAAAAACAACTCTATTTGTAAATGAATTATTGTATTGGTTTTTCATGTCAGTTATCTGATAACCGACTTGCAAAACAGAGGCGATTAAGGGTTTTTAATGTTGGTTATGTGATAACTGACCTGAAAATTCTATAAATATTTTTTTTACATCGATTATTATATAACTATCGTGAATATTGATGTGATAATAGGGTTTTAATGTTGGTTATGTGATAAAAAATGGGAAAACCACAATAATAATGGGTTTCTTCACATCAATTATAATATAACCAATGTGAAAACTATTTTTTAAAATAATTTTATTGTATACCCATCTATCCTCTACCGACAAGAAGATAAAATTAGGATAAAAATGTGTAGAAAACAAGATGAAAACATGTATAAGTAGCAGAAAAACAAAGAGAAAAACCCATTTACAATTAAAACATTCAAAATTACAATATATTGTACAAAAAAAATCTAAAATCCAAGTAGAATTGTAAAATTATTTTCCCATCCAAACAAATTTGTAATTTCAACAATCTAAATTACAATATAAATTAAAAAAATAAAATCTAACAGCACCTATAAAATGATTTTCCCATTCAATTTGAATGTGTCTCAGATTCTATTCACTATACAGATGAGGGTCATAAAAAGATACAAATTTAAAGTAAATCATTAAAAATTTATTATGAATAAAATAATGAATATATTAAGGAAATGTTTACAAATAAATATAATCTAGTGGTACTCTATTAGAGTCCCAGTTGAAATAATTTCATACATAAATCATAGAACATAATATCCACATTATTTTATTCCATTTTTTATGACAATATGGTTTAAAATATTTTTTCAATAAAAAATAACATTAATTAATATATCCAAGAGTTACAAATTATAAATTAAAATTTACATTTTCTTTTACATATTTGATCTTGATGCTATTGTTTCTTGTGGTCTCTTATACGAAATTCTAAACCTTTTTGAAAATAATATGAATGAAATAAATATGATAGTAAATAAAATATTAAAAAGTATTAAAAAAATTAAAACATAAATGTCCAATACATTGTAAAAATTTAATCACACTTCCCCATGGATAGAGCATAACATGTAATGTTCCTTCTACATTGGATAAAAAACACTTAACATTCAATTTCCATTGATAAAAATGAAAATTTAACATTAGTAGTTGTTATGTTAAAATATATAGAAAATTTTTTGAGATATATTTTTCATACACTTGAATATAAAAAAAATATAAAAATGAATAATTAAATTCTTTTAAAATCTTTCATAAATATGAATTGTTCATTAAAATTCAATCATTTTCATACCTATAAATGAAATAAACCATGGGTCTATAAATAGATATACTTCTGTCATGTCATTCACTTAACACATAGAGTAAATATACCTAATCCAAAACAAAAATATGTATAAATTTTATTTTATTAAATGTATGAAAAGATTTATGTTAAACTTAAATTTAAAATAATTTCATCTCATTGATTCTCAAATGATCTCCAGCTACAAGCACTATAGTATTATTTTTTAAAAGAACCATAGTTGTTTAATTCCCACAAAAAACAGGTTCCATTCAAATTTCATAAATGTCCATTAATAAATTTGAATATGTGGAAAATCTAACAAGACTACTAGAATTTATATATGAAGTCCTAGCAGTTTTTATTTACTGTTTTCTATATAGTATTTCTTAACTATTAATTTATTTCAATAAAAAAAGATAAATATACAAACATTAAAATGTTAAATAAATTTTAATACGAAAATGAAATAAAAGATAAAATATACAAAAACATATATGGTAATATGTCAATATAGTCTAGATGGATACACTAAAAAGTGGTCGATAAATTTTCCAACTGTACTCACCTAGTCTATATGTAATGGTAATCCTGTTGATCTATCTATAATATCATTTACAATTACCCTATGATGCTCTATATCAATCTGTTGATGATGAATGGTATCTCTAATATAAAATATCATCCCATATACGACAATATGATGTTGGAGATCATTGATATATAACTCACAATAACATTAATGTTGTAGAGGAGGGGGTGTATGAGTATGATATGGAGTAAGGTCTACAAGTGGAGGTAGTGGATTTGGAGATGCTGGTGGAGGTTCCGGAGTGGTACATTTAGTCTGAAACTAAAGTTTCATATATAAAAACATCAACTCTATTGAAGCTATAATACAGTCCTCCATCTCCACATTAATATCCTAAACTTCAGCTTCCAAAGATTCTATTTTTTTATAAACATCCTATATTAATGAAGCTATAGAATGTGAAAATGTTTTTTTTTCACAGATACACCTATCGAGTATCCTCATACACATCATAGGTGTTCGGGATTCCCCAATGTTGTAGCTAATATATACTTTGTACCCTCTGCTAAAAGAAACCTTATGTGTTCTTCTCCTCAAGATAATATTATATGAAATATCTGAAGAAATATGTAATGAATCAACATATGTAAATAATTGAATTAACATAAATAAATAAATAAAGTAAAAATCTTAAAATCTTCTCAGCTACAACCCTTGAATATTCCATAAGATATTGTCCTTTTTTCTCATCTGAGTCCTCTTCCATTTTTCATGTCTAAGTGGGGGGTGACAGACGGTCAATATTTGTAGATCTAGAAGACTCATCCCTTAGTTTTTGAAAATTTTCAACTATCATTTTTTCTTCCAATAACATATACCCTTCCCGAGATATAGTATGAGGTATAAGTTTCTAGATTGAATCTTCTAACATGATCTCCTTGATTTTTGTAAACTGGGAATAAATAAATTATTAATAAATTATTAATATAAAATAACACATAAATGGTAAGATTGAACATACAAAAAAAACTTCTTATCTTCTACTTTCAAAAAATTTCTTCCATGTATCTTCATATATTAATGGATATATATCAAATGGAATATGATGTTTCCTATACCTGAAAATGAAATATGATGTGAGGGTTGATTTAAAATGCCTCCATCTCCTAGAATCAAATGATAAAAATTTCCTCCTGATTCCTTTAGCAATAGGTATATCATATGTTCTCTGATAAGAAAGGGGAAACATATATATTTCTAAAATTTTCATGATAAGAAAAATAATAACAAAATGTCTTACCAAAATGGTCTCCCACAACTGTAATAGTGTCAATTTGTCAACACTTATCTAATAATCAATCAAAATGCTCACTATCATTTTAACCAATACTGATATAATAATATTGAATAGTTTTGAACTTAGACATATTGGTATATTATTATCATCAAAGTATACTAGTAGCCACTGGTCTTGTCTATAAGAAGATGACAATTTTGGAAAATGTGTGTTGCTACACTTACCCACCCTCGAACTCTTCTTTGGATCTATGGGAGAAGATTTATACTGTAATCAAGGATAAGAATCATCAATAGGTGAATTTTATTGATTCTCCCCAGAGCTATGAGGAAGATAATATCCCAAATTATGTGGTGCATTAGTTGATTGATCTTCCATTATACTATAAATCAAAGTAACAAACTGTTTTTAAAAAAATAAAAAAATTAAACTATTACATACTAATGTAAATAAAAAATGAAAATTATCAAACAATAATAATCTAAATTAAACATAAAGAAATATTATTCATATTTTTTATAGTTAACTAAAATACTAACAATATCAATGAGATATGAAATGAAATTTAAATGAATGTAAAAATCTAATAATGGCGTGTGAATAGTAAAAATACTCTAACCTAACAAATCATTTTTACACCAAAAGTAATATTTTTCAAAAATACCTTCTTAAAATATTTTTTACTTTAAATATTAGATTTAAAATAATTTTTTTCAAAAAAATCAATTTATTTATAAGTTACATAATGGTAAACATTATAAACTAAAAAAAATAAACAAATATAAACAAAAAATTTTACTTAGTAGTTATAATATGTGTTTTATTGATGAAAATAAAATTAAAATATATAATATTTTATGAATTTCAAAAAATAAAGTGATAAATAAACATATGTTACCTCTAATATTTGGAATGTAATATGGGATTATTTTCTCAAATAACTTCATCATGATATTTCTATTTGGAACAATCCATGTCTATGATGTTATCTTGAATATAATCTGTTATTATGTACATGTAAGTAGGGATCTCACATAAATTAAAATCTTAATAATGTTTATCATGACCAATATTCTATTTTTTCCTTTTAAAACAATAGAACATTGTATATTATATTGAAAAGAACATGTAAAATGTGTTTTTAATGTGTTCAAATTTTAAAAGGATCAGATGCGTATTAAAATCGATTTAGATTTACTATTGTCTTTCCAAAATTTTCTTGTATGACACTATTTTTACTGATAAACCATTTTCAGTTAAACACTAGATCTTTAAATTTAATATAAAAAATTTCCAATATTTCTTTAATGACTCTATAATATACACTTGATGTAGAAATTGAGTTTTTTTATTTAGAACTCGAAAAATTCATTGCTTCTGCGAACATAAATACACTAATATTATTAATTGAAGTTATATTTCCCTGATCATTTGCCTGAAATATAATTCTATTAATGTCATACTTGGAACATGTTATCAAATTTAAACTTGGACCACCTAAAAACGACCTCAATATTTCTTATGCATCTGATCTACTAAGCATGATCTCTTTAATCCATGGATTACAAGTTTTTTATGCTCATTCAAAATCCATATATCTTTTTTATTGGGTTAACTTTGTTTTAATTAATTAATATGAAATGTTATATTTTGTCAATTATAATCTATGTTATTCAATATGTATAAATATACCTTATTTATTTCTTCACCTGTCAATGATTTGACTATCAATCCATGGATTCCATTTCCCCCATAATTAACTTGTTCATGGAATGATGTATCCAATCCAATGTGATCCACTACAAACAAATAGTATAAAACTCTACAACAACCTGAGAAATATACTTCTCAATAATGGATTCTTTAGGATGATATGTATTATTAAAACATACCTTTAATATATTTTTAAATATTTCAAAAGGATACATCCAAAATAGATATATAGGTCTGAAAAGATTTATTTCTTACACCAAATGAACCATTAAATGCAACATATTATCAAAAAAATGATATAGGAAAATAAATTTCCAACTGACAATGTATAGAAAAAATTTCATTCTACAAAATTTTCAAATCATTCAGATCAATAACCTTATTAAAAATTGAATTTGAAAAACAACACATGTTCATGATAATTTTTTTGACATGGATGGGCATTATTCCACACAAGAAAACTAGTATGAGTTGTTGCATCATGGATTGACAATCATGAGATTTTTTACCTATAAAATTTGATATCATGAAAACACTCAAAGAAGCTAATTTTATCCCTCTTGGATAATTTTTGACAAGACTGGTGTATAAATATTTTCCTCCCATCAGAGGTGGGTGCTAAATCCAAACTTATTCCCATTGAGAGTAAGTCTAATGTTTCATTCAAACTATCTTTATTTTTTCCTTTAATATCTAACTATATTCCACTCAAGTTGTCACATATATTCCTCTCCATAGACCTGAAAAAAATATTATTTTTGACTTCATGATATCTTTAATAAGGTACCTCAAAAAATATTAAAGGTTTCTTCCAAATATGTCTATCAATTGTAGATTTATATGTTTTTATGAATGTCACATCAATGTTTTTAACCATATCAAAACACTGAATAGTGGATATAGGATTTAATGAAATGTCAATTTATTATGATCCATTGAATTAGTTTTTTATATTATATAAGAGTGATCCATAGAAAAACAATTTGATAACCCATGTATTCTATTTTTCTCCCATGATGTGGTTGACAATATGAAGTCTTTTGTTTTCAAATTGGACATGTTTTATGTCCCTTAACACTGTATCTAGAAAACATTCCATACATTGTGTATTAAATTATAGTGAACATAATAATTGTATATAGTTGAAGATAATTCATTTTGTAAGAATCATAGACCCTAATACCATCCTACCATATGATTTCCAAATCATAAATTAATGTTGAAAAGAAAACATAAATATCGTTTTTTTTGTTTCGGTCTAGAGATAATTTAACTCAAAAAGAAATAATTTCACTTCATAAAACATTCTGGAGATAAGTTGTAAATTACAAATAAAACAAGCCATGAAATATGTGTTCTACTAATGATTTGATATGTATTCATTATATCCATGCATATTCTAAGTCTATGATTACCAACTTCATTTCCAAATGTTGGAAACTATTGATAGTTTTTCTTCCAATGTGTAAAATTATATTGATATTGTATATATTCCTAATATATTTACTCATTTACATGTTATCTTAATCTTTTTTCATCATTTGAATTTTCGAATAAACATTTCAAATGAGGAATTATTGGAAGATTCCAAAATTCCATAAAAGTAGTCTTTGTAACTGCTAAATCAACATTTAATTTTCCTTTCAACATATACCACGATGTCCCATATATAAGGCACCTTGAAAAAATTATTATTACTTCACATATAAAACACAATCATCCAGGTAGACATATATATATTATTTTATACCCTAATCCCATCTACGATAGTATTTTATTCACATTATAATGTAAATTTGGAAGATCATTTTCTTTTGGAAGAAAATCTTTTGACAATAGTAGAAAATATATAAAAATATTTTCATTGGAACCATGTTTCACCTTAAAATTAATCAATCATAACATTAATGATAAAACCAAAAATTATATACAACCTAGATAAAATGGGTTCTCATCATCATCATATAGACACTCAATTGTCAGTTCTTTCTCAATTTTCTCTACTTCAATATCCTGAATCATGTCTTCAATTTGATCAGAGTTATCATCATGAAAATAATTATCATCAATAGATCTGAAACTCTTCTTAGTTTCACCAAGAAAAATTTATGGATTGTAACTCAGATTGAAACCATTAAAAATTAAACTGTCTTTGATCTATCTTCTTTTTAAATTACTCATATTTAAACATTTCAGGCATGAAACGAAATAAATTTCATTATTTGGACCCCTTAATTTTGAAAATTTCTAAAAAATAATCAAAACCTTCTTTATATTTGTCAGTTATTTGAAGTTCCATAATCCAACGTTGACTCATTATTATCTATAACAAATATTAATAATAAATATATTTTCAAAATAATATATTGGTGACAAAAGTGAGAATAATTGAATAAAGTCAAACCAAATATAAATTTATATAAAAGATGTCATATTTTGAAAGTAACACAACCTTGAAAATTTAATAAAATATGCCTATTTGAAAAGTATAATTATAAATTATTTACAATACTGAAATATAAGGTTAAATATAATTGATAAATCACAAAAATAAATGAATGAAAGTAATTTAAAAAAGAAAATATAGTTAGACTATTCTATTTTTTTGATTTTCTTTTGAATGAAATTAGATAAAACATTAAATTTAATATTATTGACCATAGTAAAAATCAAGCGTTCATTTTCTATTTTGATTTTAATATTTATCATCAAATATTTACCATATTTTTTCATGAAAGAAGAAAAAATTGTTGGAATAAAAATTAATTCAAAGTATAATATAATCATATAGTACATTTAAAACCAAAAGATGATGAATTTGTAATGCAATACACACACACACACACACACATATATATATATATATGTTGAATTAATATAATATATTATTTATTACTTGTATGTTATGAAAATAGTGCAAATCATATTATGTAATTTTCATTATATGACAACATGTTTTATTTTAATATACCACACTAATAACACCATTTTAAATATTTTAGGCATCAACATTTAATACAATAAAAATCCAATATATGGGGAGAAAAATACTTTCAGTGTGAATACCATTTGATGCATGTTTAATTCCATGAAAATATTACATAGAAAAACTCTACCTATACAGTGGGATAATCATTTAAATTTTAAAATTAATGTAACCTAATGTATTACTATGGGTAAAGTATAACTGGGGATAGGAAGCACATAAATATCTATTATCATTTGTACCAAATGGGTTAATTAGAAAAAATAGAGTCAAACCCTAACATATGTCTATCAGAATATTAAAAATATATGTAAGGAAACTAATTGAAATTTCCTATTATGTATTCACCAATAATGTCAGCATTATATTGATAGAAACTATTAATATGAAGACTATATGTTTTATATATGATTTTTCAAGATATAAATAAGCTCACATCACACGAAAAGTGTTGATATGCCTACACACTACTTATAGGACATTACATACTGAACTACATGAAAATTGAAATGTATATATAAATTATGTTTTAAGATTTCTAAGTCACAAATAAATTCATAACACTAAATGAAATTTATCCATATACGTGGAAGTGCTTGCATAAATATTTAATGACTTGTAAACATCATCAAAATAAGAAAAATTTAGAGATTCTATACAAAAATTTAAGATGAGATCTAATATAAAAATCTCTCAAACAATTTAATGAAAATTCAATTGCATATAATAGAAACAACATAACATTAAGATACATTGCTAATATTTATTATGTAACATATAAAAATAAGATATAATGAAATCCAATCCTTTTAATATAAATCAACAGATAACTAAGGTATTTGAATACGGTAATATGAGATATTTGATGAGAAGATCTATATATGAATGTGCAACGATGAAGCCTATCAAAATTTAGGGTTTATAAATATGGTAATGTGATATTTGAGTAAACGGATTAAAGAAAAGGTAGTTAGGGTTCCTTTTACATTAAATGACCGAATGCGGGGATCGATGTGTAAGGCTTACTAGAGAGTTGAGAGATTAGTAGATCAAATAAGTAATAATGATCTTGATGGATAACGAGGATGTATGAATATGGAAAAACAAGGTTGGAGGCCACTATATTTATGAAATGGGGACATGAATTCTTCAAGAGAGAAACGAGTTTGTTCTCGCAAGATCAAATAACACCGAAATGATTCAAAATAGAAATCCATAAAAATTTAAATGTTATATCACGTTAGTTATATAATAATAGATGTGATAAAAAAGTTTTTATATTTTTATCACATCAGGTATATGGTAATAAATGTGAAAAATATTCTTTATCATGTTGGTAATAAAATAACTGACACAATTAGGCAATGTAAAATTCTTCATCAAGTCCTTTATTATATAACCGATGTGAAAAAACCACTTTATCACATCAGTTATTATATAACTGATGTGAAAAGTGTTATTCTAGTTTATTCAAATTGGTTATTAGATAAATGTAATTTTAAGGTAATATACATGGCTTTGTCACATTGGTTATAAATTATCAATGTGAAAAATCTGACCTAATAAATAATTTATGTACTAGTGATACCACACTTTTATTACCCATGTACATTCTATCGTGAATACACACCAATGAATTTAGATAAATTTAACAATTTACCAAAATATGGGCTCAATTTTGGTGCATGTAATCCATTTATTGAATTCAAATTAACTTTTTAATCACAACTGATTTCATTTTACTCCATCCTTATACGATCTATTATTAAAAATGAATATCTTAACTCCCACCACATTGAATATAAAACCACAACTATAGTGTAATTATTCACATTAATTATGTGTCTCTATTACATTAATTTTCCACAAGCTCTTGTGGAATTTATGTATATTCCAACTAGTTATACGTATTCATCTTTGATATAGCCATAGTCAATTTTTCTCACACTAACTCAAATATAAATGTGCACCCTTTTAGAGAAATATAATCAATCACTTGACTATAATGTTTCCATCTCATATATTTCATCAATATAGTCAGGGACCTTGAGGATAATTACATTATATTCACTTTGTGTTTTTCTTGATGTATGTTTGTTTATAAACATATCATTAAAAAACTATACGTATCTACACAAATATTATTATGAAAAATGAATTTTTATTATATTATAACTCTTATGATTTCCATTTTTATTATATTTTACAAATAGTTATGGGATAATATCTCAATTTTCTAGGATTTTCATGAAAAATAATGAATGTATCTTCAATGTTTATATGTCATCGCATTGATTCTACTTTTAAATACTTTGTGAATTAAATTTTTATAATAAAATGTGAATTTAGAAATTACTCCACCCTATGTTTTATTATCTAATGATTTTATTTGAAAACTCATCTCTAAGCCTCCTCACTAAATAAATAACATTGATGTGTTTAAGGAAATTTGAGTTTAGGAATAAATCTACATTTCTTTTTCATGATCAAGGAATTCTTAGTAAGGATGTTTTTAAGAACATGGGAGTAATGTAAATCATATATCATTAACAATGAATATTTCATACTTCACTTATATATATTCCTTAATAACATTAAATAAATCATATGAATTATATAATTTTACCACTAGCTTATCCTTGGTTATTTCATTTTCTAAGGTGAATAATTCTGAATGTTTTGAAGATTAACTTAATTTATAAAAGTTTATTATTCTAGAAATAGTAAATTAAATTTTTCGATAATACCTAAGGACTGTAACTTCATAGATTCTGAAAACCAAAAACGTTATATCCTTTTAAACTACCTAGATAAAATATTTAAAGAATTTTCTTTCCACAACAAGGAATATCTTTGTCATATATTTTATATTCATCATGTATTTCCAATGATTCATGTGTTACATAACTTTTGGTTGATTATAAATTCCCACAAATTACATTCTTTATATAAATGATCTATTATAATTAAAAACACCATTATAGTTTTATAATAACAATTCACTAAGAAATATTTTTATATTCTTCTCACCACTCTTGTAGGTATCACCCTTTATAAAATTCATTGAGAACAAACCTTGAATTTTTTGTAACATATCCTAACATCCCTAGTTATTGTATTTATAAACTAATATTTAAGTGAAAGTTATATCTAATACCCTGAGAGTATAAATTAATCATTAAATTTATTGATTAATATTCCTGAATTATAAGTAATTGTTTGCTTCTTCTTCAATTCAATGTAGTTTCTATTCTTGTGACCCATCATTCCATATGCATAGAAAATATCCTCTTATTTAGTGATATCTGTATTTATATTTTGTTTCTTATAAAGTAATTGAGATGATTCCTTTGGAGGTATAATTTCAATTTTACTTTTTACTTGTATTTCTTATTGTTTTTTAATGGACCATGTGTTATTGGCCAATTAATTTTCTAGTTTTGGGTGTTAGAGGTTTTTTGGTGGAGTCTTGAGGAGGTTCTGTGGTTGTTAGAGGTGAAACAAATATCCTTAAGGATATTCAAATATTCAAATGTTTACATGACATGAACTAGTGTTTCATGACTTTTATAGTTTTACTGATTCACATACTGTGTGAGGAAATGGAATAATTCGTGAAAAAGATTCAAATCATCAATGTAATTCATAACGTGTAGTTAAATCAGGACGAGGTGACATGAATTTTATTGAATGTTTTTATTTGGGAAAATCCATGAAATTCACATCATGAAAGGGCTAAAGGATGTGAAAGTGTGAAGATAATTTTTTTAAATAGATCTTCTATATGAACACCTCCCCAATATATTATACCTCATTCCTCTCTCGTTTTGGATGAACATTAGGTGGCCCTTATAGAATCTTCATCCCCCTTGCTCCAACCATGATCTATTGGTTCTGATGGATCCATGTTAGAGATCCTTATTTAGTTATCCTCTATTTCCCATTGTTTTGTCTTGTTCTTATCTCAGGGATCCACAGTGCTAGTGTAATTTATGTTTGGATGTTATTTCAGATGCGTTTTTCATTAAATTGATGCAGTGTAGGTTGATCCGGGGGTTTTGTGTGTGGTTGTGGTTTACCTTCATTTCTTCTTTACCTTATGGTGTATAGTGAGTTGGAAAAACCTCTCTGAGGTATAGAATCACTCATTTCCTACTTTTTTGTATCATTTGGGATGGGTTTTCTTTTTTCTATATATGGGGTATAGTTTTTATTTCTTAAATAAAGATATAGAATTGGAGAATTTAAATTGAAGGGGGAAATGGAATGATACTCATGTTTTTATTGATTTGTCATTATTGTTTTATTTTGATTATATAGGCTAACTACCCCACTAATAATTTTAGTTGTTATGGTATTTTTTTCACTAGTTTGATAAGTGTTGTGGATCCTTTGTTGTATAGTTATAGTTATATCACCCTAATATGGATATTGGATAACAAATTATATTTTTATAATGAAATAGTATCCCTAATATTAGTGCTTGTGTGGTAACTCCCCTAAATTAAAGAATTGTAATGTGATAAAAGTCCCTTTATAAATATGTAAAATGATATTTTATGTGTTGTTATATGTGGATATGGTGTAGTGTTGGGAATTGTGTGGATGTTTGGTCATGATTTGGGGGCAGCGACCTGATGGTTTTTTGGATGTACTTTCCGGGCGGCTAGGTGATGGTTTATTTGGCCATGACATTGGGTCATGAGGTGATGGTTTGTTTGGATAAGATTTTGGGGAAGCGAGAAAATATTTTTTGGTCCATGATTTTGGGATAGTGAGGTGATGGATTGTTTGGTTGTGCTTATGCAGCAGTGAGGTGATGGTTTGTTGGTAATGATGAGTTGTTTGTGATGTATGGTGACATTATGCTAGTATCCCTTGTAGTTATGGAATTGTTATATAATAATTATTGAAACAGATACTTTTTAGTTTATATAATGGGTTGGATATGAATAATGAAAAAATAAATGATTTTATGTGTGGTCTAATGTGGTTGTTGGAAAATAATGAAATAAATGGGAATGATAATTGGATTGGTTGGAAATAAAAAATGTGGTAGGTAGCTTGTGTGTGGTGTTATGCATTTAGTGGTGGAAGGAAAAGTGGCAGTGTAGTGAGTTGATTAGTTTTTTATGTGAAACCATAGGATGGGATTTTTGTGGATTATACATATACAAACAATTTATATTCCTTTTGATTTCTATATGCACACCACCAGTGTCGATCACTATTTAATTCCCCTCATATTTTCACATGATGGGTGTTTTTTTCCAACATCTCTATTATGAGGATGGATGAATGACTACGCACTCTTCCCCACTCTCTTCTCCAAGTGATTATATATTCATTGGCTATGATGGATGGATATCTGTAAGTAAACTAGGTGGTAGGCAATGTGTTTGTGGGCATGATGTGATATGACCGTACTGTAGGGTGGTGGACCATGGGTCTTTAGGTGAGATGTGATATGACAATGATATGGAGTAGATTTTAGTGGGGGTCATGCATGTAAGGATGATGGAACAAGTTTAATGTCCTTCATTTTCATCATACTATACTACTCTAGTTATGGAAGTAGCTGTGATATTATGGGACAAGTGTCTTTGGGAGAGATGAGATGCGATTGTGCTATGGGGAACTGGCCCTAGTGTCTGTGGGAATGATGTGATGTGATATTTCTATGGGGAAGTGGTATATGTTATTCTTAAGAGATAATAGAACCATGATGTACACCATTGGGGTGTGACCGTAGAAAAATCAGTAAGAATGTGGTCTGGGGTACCCTTTATTGATGTGATTCATATTATGTTGTTATACATGGATTCCATTATTTGGTGAGGATGGATTGGTGAGGATGGGATGGAAAGTTTGTCTATTTAGGTTATGTTGGTTTTCTGTTTTTCACATGGGTGCATTAGTTTTCTTCTTTCACATGTGCATGGAATATTTTGTTTTTCTTATTGAGTATACTTGTTTGATCACCCTATGTATATAAACTGATTCTCTAGTTTCAATGATGATAATGTCAATCCTGAAAAGTGGTACTTTCTCATACATTTTTGGATAGTTTTCTTATTGATTCATTAGGTATGATTTTGCGTATTTACTTTTGGAGACTTTTATCTATATCTATTTTATTTATACATTATTTTTGTGATGGTCAGGGCTTATTTTTATATTATGTCTTGTAGTTTATTTTGGATTATTCCTTTTATCTCCCATTCCAATATTATTATATAGGGTAAGGCCTCCCATTTTATTATATTTTTTTACACTTGGTGCTTGTTGCTAACATGGGGCCCACTAGACGTGTGACTTGGGTGTCATTATCTCCCTCCCCCCATTTTAGTATCTTTAGAGGGTGGGGGTCATGATAGATTGGTATAAAATGTGTTATTTGAGAGATAGGATGGAGTTGGGATTTAGGAATAGTGATTATTTCATGGGTTAGTATGGAAATAGTTCTAGTTAACCTTGGTGCATGACAAAGGCCAGAGAGACTATCTAGGACATATAATTTTAGGCCCTCTGATGATCTATTTAATTGATTCTGTAATTATTTAATAAACCATTAAGGTGGACCTGTTTGCAGGGTAGAAACCTAGAAGAGGTATAAACATAATGATGAATTCATTCCTAATTGAGCTGGGTTTTTTGTGATGGTTAAAATGGATAAAGTGAATTAAAATGAATCTAACTAAAATTCAATACTACTGGGATTAGGAAATTCTTATTTTTCATTTAGCTATTGATCCTTGATATCGTCTGCGTTGTGATTCATGCATTATAGGTTTAACAGAATGATGTGGTTGATCACCAAAGAATTGATCTGGTAGAGGAGGATGAGGCATGGTACGAGGAGTTGTGCTCTTTTCATTAGTAGGCTTTGGGAACGTATGATGGCAGTGTTTCAGATGTGGAAGCACGGAACTAGATAGAGGTGATCAAGATCGCCTATAGTTAGATCCCTTACCCAGTGAGATAATAGGTCCATTTGAATGTTAGTCATATGTGGGGAGTTGTGTGTTAGTAGTGGATGCAATATCTAAGGTATTGGAAGGAGGCATATGATTCATCGATCAAATTTTAGAAAGAATAATGAGCAGAGTTCTATTCATTGAATATGATGGTAGGTAAGAGGAATGAACTTCTTTCTCTTCATTATGGGAATATTTCAGTGTGGCAGTTGAGAATTATGTTCCATGATCTTCTATGTTTTTCCTAGAATATTATTCCATATAAGGAGTTCTGTGTGAGATGTCTTAAGGGGGAACTCTAACCTTTGACAAAGTACTCAATTTCTAATTTTACATTGCTAACGTATCTAGAGGTCCTGAAGAAGTTGGAGGTGATCAAGTATACACACATACGAGGTGGTATTCCATGATAGGGGAATCAGTAGTGTAACAACCCAGGTATTTATAGAATAATACATTTTCATTCTTATTAATATTTATGAACAAGGTATTATTTTTTACATTAAATGGGATTCTTTTTCTGATAGCGTACTCAACACGCAACAATGGGTTTCTTTGAAATCTTGCGTCGCACACAACATTGAGTTATACCACAAAATATTATGATTATAGAATTATTTTAAATGGTAGTTATCACCTAGCCATTGTATTGGTTGGAAAGAAAAAAAACTAACTATAATATGATTATACAAGTTTGTTAAGTGTCATTAAATTTATCTGATAAATTTTAAGAATGAATCCGATCTTATGCATGAAATACATTTATATATTTAAAATGTTTTTTTACTACCTTCTAAGGGAAAACCCTTTTTAAATATTTTTTTGAAACTTTTATATGTTCTATTTGAAAAAATAATCTTCTTCTATAGAATAGGGATATTAAAATTTACATTGGATAAATTCATGGTAATTTTGTGATAATGTTCATTTTTAATGAATAGTGAAAAAAACAACATTTTATTCAACACTGCCTTTTCATATAATTTATTTATATTGTTATATTGTAATTATAATTATTTTAAAATTTTAATTTGATTATATTTTTACTATTAAATAAAATTTTGGTTATTTGAATTAATTTCAATTTGAAATTGGACATAAACACCTTTCAATCTTTTGGTAGTTTTTCCATCATTAGAACTCACTTTTTTTGTTTTGACAACAAGATTTAATTTTAAATTAATTTATGAAACATATTTATTTTGAATTTAAATAAATGGATTCCTTATTTGGAATCAGGAGGTCCAAATTGTGTAAATAAGAACCTTTTATTATTAGACATTATGAATAGTAACATCAGTAATTATTTTATTTACCATGGTTAAAGGGTAAATCTGGTAAATAAGGGTAATCAATAATATTTTAATAACATTAAACTACCGTGAAACATATAATAATACTATTGGAAGAGATATTTCAGACAATGATGATCTTTGGGACTATTTTGGGACTACATTGAGCCACTATGATGTGAAAATGTAATTTTATAAGAATTAACTAAATGTAATGAAAAATGTAACATAAACAAGTATGTTTTATTAAAAAACATTTATATGGGGTTATATAATTGATATCTTTGACTATAAATAGTAATTATAAACCTAATAATATTTCCTACATTATGATATTTTATTGAAAATTTTTAGAGAGTAAATAAGTAAATATATTTATGGCACAATGATGATATAATTATTACATTATTAATGAATGATTTAAATAATTGAGAATATAAATATTAAAATAAATTTATTTTCAAAAATATTATGCCATACACGAATTATATGGATTATTATTACTTTTCATATTTAAATTAATGATGTTTTTTTGAATTAATAAATCTTTTATAGATTTTCAAAAAGCCAGGATATGAATAGAATAAGAATTGACAAAAATGTATTTTTAAAATAAATAATATATTATTAAATAATATTGTTGGTCGGAGTTAATACTCAAGAGGGGGGTGAATTGAGTTCCAATTAAAATTTCTGTTTTTAAATCCATTACCAAAATCCACCAATTTAAGATACTAATTGAATTGTAGTGAAATTGAACTAAAGAAAACTTTCGGTTATGTTCTCAAGGGATTGATTAATTCCTAGTTAATCTTATCAGAAGATAAGATTATCTTTTGAAACCAACTTAATGATTTACAAATAATGAAAACACTTGCTAATTCAATAATCAAAGTAACTTTGAAAAACAGTTTAAGTTTTAAAGAACTTGGCAGTGGAATATAAGGTTTTAGATAAAACTAAATAAAGCACAACAGATATGACCAAGAGGTTCAGTCTCAAGCCGAGACTTAGTCCTCTCAACAATTTATATAAATTGGATCCACACCCTGGATCAGGGTTCACAACAATTTACAACTGTATAGGACAATGACCTCTACCCCAGTTCTACGTGGGAAACAAAAACAACAGCAAATACAGTTGTCCAGGTCACAGATGACCTCTAACACTATCCACAGTGGGAAATAGAAGATGTAAGGAGTTTGAGTGAGGATTTACAGATCCTCCAGTTATGGTTCATGAGACAGTGTGTGTAAAAATTAAAACGGATGACACACACTGCTCTTAAAGTAAATAATAAATCACTGAGTAAGATATAGAATTTAGAATGGCTCTAGTGATTGCAGTGTAGCTCTGGACTACTTCAGATTTGATCAAAAATGGTTCTGAGTCCTCTTCTGTTTTTTTCTCTAAAAAACAGAGTGTTTTCATCTTGACATCCAGGTTCAGAGATAGTGAAGATGCAGTCGATGAAGTTATTCAAAGTCCTAGTGAATGTAACGAACTATGCTTGAGTAAGCATAAGTGTGTATGAGCTTCGGTGTCTTCTTGGTCATGCATGTATATCTATATGAGCTCTTCTTGTGTATGTCACCTGTATCACTTCTATATATCCCTTGTATATTCCTCGTGTCTTTCACATGTCTATCATTGCGGCAACATGGACTTCTTTTATTTATGGCACGAGCTCCTATAAAAGAAAAGATTTCTTTTTGCAGGTACGAGGTACTGTTCCCTGACATCCAACAACCTTCATTAAATAAATTAAAGAGCATTAAAAAAATTCTGACATGGATGTTGGTTAGATTAAATAAACATCAAGAAATTAAGGCAACATCAGATTCTCTGGAATGGTAGCTTTGGATATCGGTAGCCTTGTGTATCGGTAAGTCATTGTATCGGTAGCCTCTTTTGTAATAGTAGCCTTTCTATCAGTTTACTTCATGTTTGTCGGTAGAATTGATCAGTAGCGGTAGACTAAATGTACCGGTGACCTTTCGTGTAACGGTAGCCTTCATGTATCGGTATCATCCATAGTGTATCGGTAGACTCTCCTCAGTAACTTGTCTGTAACGGTAGACCTGATGGGTAGTGGTAGACTTAATTAACCAGTGACCTTTCGAGTAACGGTAGACTTGATGTATCAGTGACCTTCACGTATTAGTAGACTTGATGTATCGGTGACCTTCACATATCGGTAGACTTGATGTATCAGTGACCACTTTTCTGTTTAAGAATTCTATTGGCAGAATGGGTTAAGTTAGAATATATATTCATCCAGTAACCGAATTCAATGAAGATAACATAAATATTATAATATATGAATATGTGCATGGTGTACAGAAATACTGAAATAAGTAATTAACCATTAATGAATATAGGGATTATCAAACCATAATTGAGCATAATTAGAATTATCATAATATGAGTGAGTATAATTGTTATTATCAAAATATAATTGAGCATAATTGGGATTATCAAAATATAAGTGAACATAATTGGGATTATCAAAATATGAGTTCAACTAATTTTCCCAGAGGGTTCAACAATCTCCCCCTTTTTTGATAATCACAAATTATGCCAAAGTATTAAGAAAATTAAAATGGTGTTAGAGGAAAAATGTCCTAAGAAAAACATTTAAAACAAAGTTCTTAGTTTTCTCCCCCTTTCAATTGCACTCCCAGTTCTCATTTGGTTCATTTTCTCACCCTTTGTGATTAACAAAAGGAAGGGTAGAATCATAGAAATGTAGAGACAAAAAGGGAACAGATTGCAAGGAAACATAAACACAGTAATGTGGAGAATGTAAGAGTAAATATCCAATAAGTCACAAATGATACAAACTGAGAAAGTCAGTATTGCAAAAATACGAGTGAATCCTATCAAAAACATCCAGAATCCCTCAATCGTCCTCTGGAACATGAGTCTTTCCCATAGGATCAGAAGAGGGTGCATGGTCTGGTTGAGTAGATTTCTTGGGAATATCAGAAAGAACAACTGGAGGGTCAGCCACAGAAACTGTACCAGATCTGAAATATGTGCTCTTCTATGGGATCATAGGTGTCAAGCTTCAAATATCCTAAACTGTATTCAACTGAGGTGTACTCCCAGAGGCAGGGGCAGGAAGTGCAGGAGGTACAATCACAGGTCTGGCATCCACATGAAAGAATGGTAGAAACAGGTTCCTGAAATCCATAATAATACTCCCTCCTATGTCCATTTCTGACACAAAATCATCTCGATTTTCAACGAATTTATCCAAGGTAGGAGTAAGCTCCCTGACTTGCTAACCTATTCTCTAAAATCTTGAGTCACTAGAGGAAACTTCAAATTCTCCATCAAGAGCTTGAAATGGTTGGTCATTTGATGCTCAGGATAGACCTTCTCAAAGTAAGCATCCACCTTATTTTTTATTTCCTCTTGAGAAGCAGTAGCTGCCCGTAGGTGATCACGAACTAAACTACTAACTTCCCTAGTGGTAGAAAGGATCTGAGTATCCGAGGTGCCACTGGTACTGGCCTTAGCCAACTCTTCCTGGATAACAGTTCTGATCTGGTCAAGGATCACAGTGGAGCTAGATGAGGGAAGGGGTTTAACTGAGAAAGCTATTATCTCCTTGAAAGATTTTGTCATATTACTAACCACCTTATGAAAAAGTTCATCTTGACTATTCAAATTCTCTTTGACTGGTTTCTTAAAAGCCTCAAAAACATCCACAAACTTCTTGAATACTTATTTTATATATCTGATATCAGTATTCACTTGGGTTTGAGAGCTGTTCATGGCAGTCAATGAAGAAATCGATTGTCTTAGAGACACCACATCTCCTGTCCAACTCTCAATTTGAGTATAGAATACTTTAACTTCATCCATCATTCCATTCACTGGACTAGAAACAGAACATCATAGAGATAGCTCTAGGGATTTATCCACACTCCTTGTTTCATCAAAAAGGCTTTTCTTCAAATCTGCCACTGATTCTCTCAGTGTTTCTTTCATTTCATCCTTTAACGACTCAAGGTCCTCCTTGGTTGCAATATTTTATGCCACAACAGCTAGGATAACTGAATCCCTTTGGGGCTGGTCTTCCTCATCATAATATCCATAATTAATTCCAAGTACCATATATCCTGGATTTGATGTCCATCATTCAATGTCATACACCACAGAAACTGAACCAAGATGCTCCCCCTCCCATATAGAATTCTCCTGAGGAATCTCCTCTAATTGTTCTGCTCGAGGTAACTCTACAGCCTCCTCTGCAAATGCAGCATATTCAATACCCATTTGATCTGATATTTCAACAGTAGGATTAGTCCTATCCTTTTTTGAGTCATCAATGAATCTCTCAGTACTAGAAGTAGGACCCACTACTACTTCCTGATCGGGCACTATCTGGACTGTACTATCTATCAGAGGGCTCAAACTGATCTCTTCTTCTTCATTTTCCTCATCATTTTCTTCAGCAGCAACCTCCTTTTCTATATTAACAAAATCATCGGACTCGGTTTCCTCATCCTCTTTAGAGTGTCCTTAACAACATATTGATATGCTTTTTCTTCTTCTTTTGTGGTCTCAGTATCATTGTCCTTCAGAATAGTTTCTCTCCTTGGTAGTTCTTGTGGAGGGATAACTGCTCCATCGGACATATTTTGATGCATAGGACTAAGAGGTAAATCTGGGTCTCCTCCTTCCTCAACTGATGTTTCTTCCTCCTAAGCATCAGCTTCATTATCACTGTAGACTAGTTCTGACTCATCTGGTCCAAGACCAGGATCCCTCACATCCTTTGTTCTAGAAGGATGGTCCACAAGAGTGTACTTGTCATAGATTTTACCTTTATCCTTAACCCATGATTTCTTCCTAGGGTTCCAGCTAACTTTCATGTACTTACAAATAGTCCTAGTGAGGCAAAAGTTATCCTTAACCACAACAGTTTCATCCTAAAGTCCACCTACCTCCTTTGCCTTCAACGGAATTGAAATCAACATAGAAAAGAAAAGTGAACTGGACTTAGAATTTTTTCTAGTCATATTCTCAATCTGAATCATTAGCAATCTGCACAAGTTCACCTTTACTCCATGCTTTAATATATACAACAAATAAATATACTGAAATCTGAGGGTAGAAAAATCTCTTCTCCTTGGACTAATCACACGCTGAATGAACTTGAAAAGTAGTTTATCCTCCCCTTCCATTTTTGTAGCAATGACCTTTCTAGGGGTTCCATTTCCTGTCAATTCCAACAAGGCTTCTTCATCATTGAAAAAGTCACTAGCAGTATTTATGGATTTTTAATAAAATACATAATCACCACTATGAGGAACTCTAAGGTTCTCATCCCATTCAACTGATGAGAAAGAAAACTTTTGACCATTCACAATGGAAATCATCCTATTCCCCTCTTCTAATGTCTCAAAACAGACAATATCATAGAACTCCGTTAACAGTACATGATAATGCGGTACATTATTGTTCGTGAAGCACTCGAGCAATCCTTTCTCTTGTAAGATCTTCAGAATCAAGGTATTTCTTTCCAACAGCCATTCCGCACATAACTTCGTTTCCACTACAATTTCTCACTTCGATAAATGCGGATTCACAGGATTACATTGAATAGAACCTCTACTTCTTCCACTAGCACCAGCATTGGTTACTTTCTGCTTCTTATCTTGCGGTGCATCACTCCCTTCATCCACTGAGGGTCGCTTCACACGGGCCATTTCAGATTCTGAGGCTTCGGGTTTTGTGAGCATGAGAGGTTTAGGTAGGAGGGATTCGAACAGACGGTTTCGTGGTGATTGAGTGAAGTATAGATTCAGGTTTAATATCATTCAGGATTCACATATAAAAAAATTGGTTTCATGGCCTTAATAAAAAAATTTAAAACAGCGCAAGAGATGTACCGGTGAGGTGTCCTTAAACGGTGATGTCTATCCTAACAGTGAGGTTTTATCTAATGGTGAGGTCTATCTAACGGTGAGTTATATCCTAACAGTGAGGTTTATCTTAACGGTGAGGTTTCTCTAACGGTGAGGTTTATCCTAACGGTTTAAGAGTATGTTATCATTCCTAATTCGTGTCTAATGAAACTTAATCTCTCTGAATTTAATGGCTTAGTGAAAATATCGGCTAATTGGAGATCAGTGCCTATAAATTCAAGAGTTATATCACCTCTTTGATATTGATCTCTTAGAAAGTGATGTCTAACATTAATGTGTTTGGTTCTAGATTGAGACATAGGGTTCTTTGAGATGTTGATCGCACTAGTGTTATCACAGTTAATTGAAACATGTCAAAAATCAAATCCATAGTCCAATAAAGTGTGTTTCATCCATAGAATCTCTACACAACAACTACCAGCAGCTATATACTCTACATTAGTAGTAGATAAAGAAATCGAGTTCTATTTCATACTACATCATGATACTAGGGGATTTCCAAGTAAATGACATGTTCCAGATGTATTCTTTCTGTCTAACTTGCTTCCTCCAATGTCAGCATCTGAATAACTTATTAAATCAAATGATTGTCCTTTTGGGTAAAACAGTCCAAAATTAATAGTATATTTAAGATATTTGAATATCATTTTAACAGCAAGTAAGTGCGACTCATTAGGGTTATCTTGGAATCTAGCACACATACATACACTAAACATAATATCAGGTCTACTAGAAGTAAGATAAAGTAAACTCCCAATCATACCTCTATAATTAGTTTGATCTACTGGTTTCCGAGTTTCATCAATATCTAATTTACAGGTGGTATTCATAGGTGTATAACTTCCCTTAATACTATTCAAACCAAAATGTTTTAATAAATCCTTAGTATATTTACTTTGATTTAAAATAATTCCATCTTTAGTTTTAAAGATTTTAAATCCAAGAAAGTACTTAAGCTCTCCCATTAAGCTCATTTCAAACTCATTTTGCATAACCTTTGAAAATTCAGTACATAGAGAACTTTTATAAGATCCAAAAATAATATCATCAACATAGATTTGTACTATTAAAACATCTTTTGAAATGATTTTTATAAAAAGAGTGGCATCAACAATTCCTTTTGTAAAACTTTTTGAAATAAGAAAATTTGTAAGTCATTCATACCACGCTCTTGGAGCTTGTTTTAAACCATATACAGCTTGAGAATGTTTAAAAACATGATTTTGAAAGTGAGGATTTGAGAAACCAGGTGGTTTTTCTACAAAAACATCTTCAACAATAAAACCGTTTAGAAAATCACTTTTCACATCCATTTGATATAACTTGAAATTCAGATGTGATGCAAAGGCATGTAAGATCCTAATTGCCTCTAATCTAGCTAAAGGTGAAAAGGTTTCCTCATTGTCAATTACTTCTCCTTGATTGTAACCTTGTGAAACTAGTCTAGCTTTGTATCTAATGATGTTTCCAGATTCATCAACTTTGTCTCTAAATACCCATTTTGTTCCTATGGTTAAATTGTCTTTAGGTCTTTCTACTAATTCCCAGACTTTATTTCATTCAAATTGATTTAGTTCTTCCTACATAGACATTACCTAAAATTATTCATTGATAGCATCATTGATATTTTTAGGTTCTAACTATGAAAGAAAATCTTGATGTTCAACCTGATTTCTTAGAGAATCGTTAGTCTGTGATCCTATATCTAGATTACCTACAACAGCATCTAAGGGATGGTTCTTCAGAATCCTAGTTGGTCTCGAAAAGGTAGGGATATATATTTCAGGTTTATCAACAGGTTGGGAATCAACAGAAGAAGGTTTTGGAAAATTTCAATAACTAGATGTTTTAACTATAGGTCCACTGTCTTTATCATTAAGGTTCAAAACATAGAGAACATCTTCAAGATTTTCAAGAGAGGTCTTATGTTTATGGGGATCTGTTTCATCAAATTTGATGTGAACAGATTCCACCACACATTTGGTTATCTTATTGAAAACTCTATAGGCTTTACTAGAGATAGAGTAACCTAGGAAAATTATTTCATCACTCCTGGATGCAAACTTATCAAGATTATCATTGTTATTAAGAATAAATACATTGCAACCAAAAACTCTGAAGTAGTTAACATTAGGTTTCCTATGGTTCCACAACTCATAAGGGGTCTTCTTAAGAACAGGTCTGATCAAGACTCTATTGATAATATAACAAGATGTATTGACATCTTCATACCAAAAATAAACATTTTTGTCATACTCATTGAGCATGGTTCTGGCAATTTCCTGAAGGGTTTTATTCCTCCTTTCTACTACACCATTTTGCTGAGGTGTCCTAGGGGTAGAGAAATTGTGACTATCGCCATTGTGTGAGCAGTAGGATTCAAACTCATGATTTTTAAACTCACGACTATGATCACTTCTCAAGGATTTAATCTTAAGTCCACTAAGGTTCTCTACAGACTTGGAATATTTAACAAAGTAAGAACAAGCTTCACTTTTGTGAGCTAGAAAATATACCCAAGTATAGCTAGAATAGTCATCTACTAGAACATAGACATAGTGCATTCCATTTAAACTAGAAACTCTAGAAGGTCCAAATAAATAAATTTGATCCAACTCGAGAGGTTGAGAAGATGACACTTCTTTCCTTGATTTGAAAGAAACTATATGTTGCTTTCCCTTTTGACATGGATTACAAACTTTATCAGCTGTGAATTCATGTTTTGGTAGGTCACTATCTATGTTATTCCTAGTTAGCATTCTATGTGAATGTACATTGATGTGTCCTAATACACTGTGCAAAGCCAAGAATATTTATGAAAATCATTTAAACAAGTAATATTTTTCATAGTTAAAGAATTTAAATCAACAGCATAGACATTTTTATTTCACAAGGCAAAAAATACTAAAGCATTTTCAGAATTAAAAACATTACAAGAATCATTTTCAAATTTGACATTAAAACCATCATCACATAACTAAGAAATACTTAGTAAATTATATATAAGTTCATCAAAAAAAATAACTTTAGAAATTAATACTGAGTCAGTGCTACCAATATGGCCTAAGCCGATGATTTTCCCTTTAGAATTATCAGCAAATGTGACAAAACCTCCGTCAACTCTGACTAAGAGTTTGAAGCATGAGAAGTCTCCTGACATATGTCTTGAACATCCACTGTCCAAGTACCAGGTCTTTCTAAGAGAGCTCTATAAGCAGGTTCCCTACAAAATACATTGAGATAGGAAATGATTTTGGTACCCAGATTTTCTTGGGTCCAGACAGGTTATCCAATAAAACATTAGGTACCCAAATTTTTCTTATGGGTCTCATAAGATTTGCAGAATCAATAGATTTAGACAGATAAACTTATTAGATTAGTAACTATTAATATAACTAGTTGAAGCATATGAACTTCTAGAACTATCGATATCTACATTCTGTCCATATTTAGGAATAAATCTAGTTTTGATAATTTTGTTTTGTCCAGGTTGGTATCCTATACCAGTAGTATGTCTAGGTGCAATCTGTTTACCTAGCATTTGAGTAAGAGTATCTTTGAAATTTTGGAACTTTTTTAAATCCTTCCTAAGTTTCTCATTTGACAATTTCAGTTTAGTGTTTTCTTTAAGTAACTGAGAATTATTTTCCATTTCTATGTCTAGATCAGATTTATGTTTAATAGTTAAAGCATATTGTTTCTTTAAACCTTTTTATTTGTCTTTCAGCTCATTACAGGTTTCTTCCAACATATCACAGTATTCCAAAAGTTCATATTTTGACATATTTTCAGAATCAGAATTATCTCCAGAATAATATGTATTTAAAGAATGAGTTTCTGATGTTACCTCAGAAGTGTTTTTCATAAAACACATGTTTTCCTTATTTCTATTTTTAGTCTCAGAAGCTTCAGATTCACTGGATATATCCTCAGAAGCACTCCATGTACCATTCATGGATTTCTTATACTTATTATCCCTATACTCGTATTTCATCTTGTATTTCAGCTTTTGATAGTCCGCTTTTATATGTCCTTTTATTTTGCATTCATAGCTGAAAAATTCATCAGATTTGTCAGATTTCTTCCAGTTCTTTTTCCAGTGTCCCTTGTGGTCATACTTAACTTTGTAATTTGATTTTCTAAAAAACATATTCTTCCTTTAAAACTTCTTAAATCTTCTTGCTATGTGATCCATTTCTACATCACTGTCAGATACACTTTCACTTTCATCACAGCTTGAGCTATCACTCACAACTCGAAGTTTCTCCTTGTCCTTATTCTTTGAAGTATATGTCTTGAAGGCAACTAACTTCCTTTTTGGTTCATCTTCTTCTTCTTTGTTTACATTATGTTTTTCTTCATACATCATCAACTTACCAATAAGTTCCTTAACTGACAGTTCACCAATATCACAGGATTATCTAAATCAAATAGAAGTGCCCCTCCATCTTTTAGGTAGGCATCTCAAAATTCTCATGATCTGCTCCTTTGATGTAAAATTATTTCCCAGTGAGATCATTGTGTTGAAAATTTTGTTAAACCTGAGATACATATCAAAAATGGGTTTATTAGGCTTCATCTTAAAATTATCATATTTAATAGTGTAGGTGTTCAATATCATTTCCATAATGTTAGTTGTTCCTTCATGAGAAACACTTAAAGTATCCCAAATTTCATGTGTAGTCTTACAAGAAGATATTCTATTAAATTCCTCATCCCCTAATGAACAATACAGAGCATTCATAGCTTTGTAATTATTATTGTAAGCTGTCTTAGTAGCTTCATTCCAAGTTGATCTAACAGTAGTGGGAATTTTATATTCTGATTCTATGGAAGTCAAAATATCAAAACTCATTATTTCTAAATGAATTTTCATCTTAATATTCCACTGAGCATAGTTTTTTCCATTTAAAATGGTGGTCAATTAGTAGAAACACCTTCAAGTCTATTATCCATGATAACCGGGTTAAAACAATACTTTTAAAGAGATAAAAATTTAGAAATAACCGAAATTTTAAAAACTTCAAAATACAACTAGAATCACAGTTGAAAAACAGAGTACTTTAGAAACTATTTTAAACACTCTGATACCAAACGTTGGTCGGATGGATACTCAAGAGGGGGGTGAATTGAGTTCCAATTAAAATTTATGTTTTAAAATCCTTTACCAAAATCACCCAATTTAAAATACTAATTGAATTGTAGTGAATTTTAACTAAAGAAAACATTCAGTTAGGATCTCAAGGGATTGATTAATTCCCAGTTAATCTAATCAGAAGATCAGATTATCTTTTGAAACTAACATAATGATTTACAAATAATGCAAACACTTTCTAATTCAATTATCAGAGTGAATTTGGAAAACAATTTCTGTTTTATAGCACTTGGCAGTGGAATAACAGGTTTTAGATAAAACTAAATAAATCACAGTAGATATGACCAAGAGGTTCAGTCTCAAGCCGAGACTTAGTCCTCTCAACATTTTATATAAATTGGATCCACACCCTGGATCGGGGTTCACAACAGTTTACATCTCTCCAGGTCAAAGACCACTACCACAATTTTACGTGGGAAACAAAAAAAAATCAAATACAGCTGTCCAGGTCACACACAACCTCTACCACTATCCACAGTGTGAAATAGAAGATGTAAGGAGTTTGAGTGAGGATTTATAGATCCTCCAGTTAAGGTTCATGAGACAGTGTGTGTGTAAATTAAAACCGATGGCACACACTGCTCGTAATGTAGATAATAAATCACCGAGTAAGATATAAAGTTTAGAATGGCTCTAGTGATTGTAGTGTAGCTCTGGACTCCTTCAGATTTGATCAGAAATAGTTCTGAGTCCTCTTCTAGTTTTTGGCTGAAAAACAGAGTGTCATCTGATTGAAATCAAGGTTTAGAGATAGTGAAGATGTAGTCGATGAAGTTCATCAAAGTCCTTGTGAATGTAACAAACTCTTATTGAGTAATCTTGAGTGTGTCTGAGCTTATGTGTCTTCTTGGTCGTCCATGTATATCTGTATGAGCTGTTCTTGTGTATGTCACTTGTATCACTTATATATATCCCTTGTATATTCCTCGTGTCTTTCACATGTGTATCTTTGCAGAAACAAGGACTTCTTGTATTTATGGCACGATCTTTGGCAAATGAAATGATTTCTTATTGCAGGTACGCGGTACGGTTCCCTGACATCCAACAACCTTCATTAAATAAATGACATACCATTAAAATATATCTGATATGACCGTTGGTTAGATTAAATAAATATAAATATATTAAGGCAGCATCAGATTCTCTAGAATGGTATCTTTGGATATCGGTAGCCTTGTGTATAGGTAAGTCTTTGTATTAGTAGCCTCTTGTGAAACGATAGCCTTTCTATCGGCAGACTTCATGTCTGTCGGTAGACTTGATCGGTAGTGGTAGACTTAATGTACCAGTGTCCTTTCATGTAACGGTAGCCTTCATGTACCGATAGCTTCCTTAGTGTATCGGTAGAATCTCCTCGGTAACTTGTCTGTAACGGTAGACTTGATGTGTAGCGGTAGACATAATGTACCGGTGACCTTTCGTGTAACGGTAGACTTAATGTATCAGTGACCTTCACGTATCAGTCGACTTGATGTATCGGTGACCTTCACATATCTGCAGACTTGATGTATCGGTGACCACTTGTCTGTTTAGGCATTATATTGGAAGAATGGGTTATGTTAGAATATATATTCATTCAGTAACAAAATTCTCTAAAGATAACATAAATATTATAATATATGAATATGTGCATAGTGGTCAGAAATACTGAAATAAGTAATTAACCATTAATCAATACAGGGATTATCAAACCACAATTGAGCATAATTGGAATTATCATAATATGAGTGAGCATAATTGGGATTATTAGAATATAAGTGTGCATAATTGGGATTATCAAAATATAAGTGAACATAATTGGGATTATCAAAATATGAGTTCAAATAAATTTCCCAGAGGGTTCAACAAATATAATAGTCCTAAAAATCAAATATCTGGCCAAATGACTTAGATAATTTTGTAAATGTCATTAATGAACAAATTTAGGTTCTATTGGAAATATATAGTAACTATATTAACCATATAGTGTGAATATACATGAAGACATTGTAAGAGTTAAATTAGTTACGTAATGGTTAAAGCTAAAAGATAAGGTTAAATTTGTGACCAAGACTTTTCTAAAACCTATTGGATGATAGGTTTTCTTACCAAAATAAATTTATAATTTAAATAAATGACTTTGAGAACTTAGAAACCGAAAATAGTTTTATAATAATATAATACTTCAAAACATTACTAAAGTTCCCCTCCTCCCTCTTATAAAATAGAATCAACCCTACCCATTTAATCACACATATCAAGCCCCTTAGCTCGTCCTATATCTATAAAAATATGCTCCCAACATCCCTATATTCATCTTATAATCCCTACCTTAGGCATAAGGTAATTAAAGAAAGGCTATGGGCTCAAATCAAAGGGAGTTACCCGATTTAGAGGTAACATATTCTCTGAAGATATTTTATTTTATTTTCCTTCTAAACTCTCTATTTTATTCTTGTTATTTAATTAAATAAAAACACCAGTATCCTCCATATACTAGGTTTTTTATGAGATTTATTTTAACTACACATAAAAACAAACTTCCATTGAATGGATATTAACAAACAGTTTCTGTGTACGATAAGGTACTGACTCACGAAACGATGATTGTCCAATTTTCCCCTACCACATCTCATGGTCGCCATTATGATGGAAATGTATTAATATATGATATATATTATATTTAAATTATTCGTATTCTTCTTTAATTTTTTTACAAAATAACATTATGCTTATCATGATGTGTAAACATGATAACTTCACTTTATAAAGTGCAGACTACCACCCCCTCAAAGTGATATGACTCGTTAATTCCTTAATGGAACGTATAAAGGATGGAGTTAATGAAATTATGAAACATTTATATAATATGATATTATAATATAATTCTAATATACATATTTTCATTTAGTTTTTATTCATTTATATATGAAAAAGAAATGAATGTATCGTTTATTTGTACGTACGAATTACCGTCTCCATGAACGACACATTTTATTTATTATCTAAAAATGATATGTACTATTAAAAATACATATATAAAATATATATATATATATGATATCTAAATCAAGAATAATATTCTTGAGACAATTGAATTTTTACCACATGGACAATCTGTAACTATAACAAGTTCATTTTTTACTCAAGTACCGAATATTGACAAAACAACCAATATAATCTTAAATAATCATTTAATGTTTATTACAAGTTAATATGTGATATAAAGGGGAAAATAAACTTGAAAAAGGTTCTAAATATTGTATAAATTAACTAATGATTATTATACAAGAAGAACAAGGAACATACATGATGAGTCAGACTCCAGGTAAGGGACTTCATCTCAATTTACTTTCATTGAAGAATATTTTGGTTTATACATGACCTTTTATTATATAGGGTATAATTAGAACCTTTTTATTTTAATTTAAATCAATAGTTTTCAATAATAATCTTTTTATCTAAATCATTTTACTAAACGACAAAAGGAATGTTTCTTTTTAAGGTATGTGGGGAAAATGACCTTTCTGCCACCTGGAGAATAATTTGATATTTGGATTCCTTAATAATCCATAATGTTTTTAAAAGGAAAATAAATACCATATACCCTTTTTTTGTATTTTTTTATTGGACATGGTTTTGATAATGGATTGACTATGTCAATATATTGAAATGGTACATTGTGATGTCAATGTAGAAATGGTATCTTTTATTTATTCTTATTTTATGTGTTATGAATATGTTATGGTTCATGGGAATTGTTTACATATACAGGTATTTAAATGATAAAATAAGGTCATGTGATCCTGATATATCTCTCCAATGCATTAGGCAACATGAAAAAGGTAAACATTATTTATTTCCATAGAGATTTAGGGAATATACTGTGATGGGTAATCCAAACGTAACTCCTTTGTAGCTGTCAGTGATACAATGTAAGTTTGTTATGGATGCCACAAGTTACCTTTATGATTTATGATTTCTATGTGTTATTTTTAAATATTATGATTTCATTAATTTAGATAAATAGATTATATTTTATTATTGAAAATTATAATTTCATTGATTTCTATGTATTGATGGGCTAATGGTTTCTTTACTTATTTTATAACCCTTACTGTGCATTTTATGCTCATACGGATTTTTTGAATTTTTTTTTCACAGAGAATAAGGGACATTAAGAGAAAGTTAGGATTCAAAAGAATTTATATCAAGAAAATAATTCTTGTTTTATTTAATAATGTTTTACTTTTGTGAAAAAATTCGATAGAGAATAAGTGTATACATTGTAATTTTTGTGATGAAATGTAATAGTTATGGACTAATTATCAAAAACTCTAAACCTGAAAAGATCCACTATGTTGAGTTATTTAATTAACTCATTAATATGTAATGTTTATGGCTGGGGAATTATAGTTGGTTTAAGTGGTCGGTTTAGACAACTTTAGAAGTTGGGAAATTGTTAGATTAATATACATAAATTAATTTATGTTAATATTGAAATGATATATCATTTGATGATTACCATGTTGCATAAAAAAAGATATACTTGTGTTTAAAATGGTTTTATGCAGAGGAAATGAGGAAGTAATTATTGGATGACATCAAGAGGAAAACAACCATCGAAATCAGCAACCAGAGAAGGTCGGAATTAGAAATGAACAGTTTGTTGCAGTGATAGAAGAATTCACTCAGGAAATAAGTGGTGGTTGTATCCAAGAACCAGATCATCTAGATCAACCACAAAAAAAAACATTTCAGTAGTGGATAATTTCATGAGACAACATCCCCCAAAATTTAAAGGATAATCTGACCTTGTTCTAGCAGAATGGTTGATTAATAAACCAGAAAAGATTTCAGTCTCATGGGGTGTTCAGAACATCAAATGGTTAGTCTCACTATTTACCGTTTTGATGGTGAATCCAATCAGTCGTGGTAAGTGGTTAAACATATTGGGATAGTGAGTAGATAGATGCTCTTTATTGGGATGAATTCAAAGGTATGTTTTTTTAAAAATATTTTCCTAAGGTGGTTTAACATAGGATGGGAAAAAAATTCATAGAATTCAGGTAGAAGGATGACTCTACTGCTACATATGAAGAAAAATTCACTCGTCTAGAAATGTGTTATCCCAATTTCAAATGAGTTCTGGATAGTAAAACCAATCAGTTTTACACTGTATTAAATCAAAACTATCAATGGGCTTTAGCCTCTCATGAGTTCAAAATTTATGAAAAACTTTTTCGATGTGGGGAGAAGGTGGAAATAGGGTTTGATGATGATCATGCGTTCTTTAAAAAACAATTGAATAAGAGGTCGAATTGGAAGTCAGTATGGAAGAACACTTCAAAAAATTATGATGGTAGGATACATAAGTTTATAGTTTGTAAACAATGTTGTAAAATCACACTAGGTAATGCCTTTTGAATTCTGGCATGTGCTTCCGATGTGGAAAAATGGGACAAAAGGTTTTTAATTGCATTGAAAAAGATCAGGTTAATGTTAAGAAAAAATATGATTTACAGCCTATAAAATTTTTTATGTGCAATGAAATGGTTCATTAGGAAAATGAGTTTCCTACAATGAACTCAAATGAGGGAAAGATTCCAGAATACAAGCATAAAGTGGTGGTGATGTCTTTTGCAACTACTTCAGCAGATGTTGGGACATCAAATGAAGTAGTATCATGTACACTATCTATTTATTCAGAATATGGAAATGTGTTTTTTGATATATGGTGTACACATTCTTTCATTTATGAGAAATTTTATACCAAAAAAGGAATTACATCTCAAGATATGAATCGAGATCTAGTGGTAAAAACACATGGAGGAAATGTATAGATAAAAGGAAATTATAATAACCTTACAGTACTTGTGTGTGGAAATAATCTACTTGAAAACCTTATTGTTTTTCCTCTAGAAGTGTTTGATGTTATTTTGGGTATTGATTGGCTTTCCATTTATCATGCTAATATAGACTGTAGTGCTAAAGAGGTTTATTTTTTAGAAAGAATTTTAGTTTGTGTACAAGAATGAACCCTTAATTTGGATTAGAAATTAGGATGTTAAGAAACTAGTAAAATATAGAAATGAATTATACCTTTCACATATTGTTGAAAACAAAGGAAGTGTTATGATTAATGATGTTCCAGTGGTAAATGAGTATCTTGATGTTTTTCCTGATTAGTTTCCTAGTATAATACCCAATCGGGAAGATGAATTTATAGTTTACATACTTCCCAATGATAGTCAAATTTCAAAACCCCCCATATAGAATGAATCAAAATGATCTTTTATAGTTAAATAAGAAATTTCAGGAGTTATAAGATTAAGGTTTCATTCAACCAAGCACATAACCATGGGGTATTCCAATCTTGATTGTTAAATTGAAAGATGGTTCAACGGGAATTTGCATTTATTATATAGCCTTGAATAACTGAACTGTTAAGAAAAAGTATTCTTTGCCTCATATCGTTGATTTGTTTGATCAACTCTAGTGAGCTCAGTATTTTTTTAAGATTGACATGCGGTCAGGGTACAATCAGGTGAAAATAAAATAAAAATTCATTTCGAAGACCGTGTTTTATACTAGATATAACCATTTTGAATTTGTAGTTATGCCTTTTGGGTTAACCAGTGCACCTGTTATATTCATTGATCTTATTAATAGAATTCTCCATGTGTTCTTGGATAAGATTGTGGTTTTTTTATTGATGATATATTGGTATATTATAAAAGTAAATATGATCATGAATGTCTAATAAGGTTTGTATTGAACTCCTTAAAAGAAATGGAAATATATGGGAAATTCAAAAATTTTGAGTTTTGGTTACAAAAAAATTCATTCCTCATTCACATTGTTTCTAAATATGGCATAATAGTTGATCATGCTAAAACAATAGTTATTAATGAATGAAAAACACCCACAAATATGACTAAGATTCGTATTTTCTTGGTTTAGTAGGTTATTACAATAGTTTTGTTGAAATAATATCAAGGCTGTCTAGAACACTGACTAAGTTAACTTGAAAAGGTGTTATATTCATATGGACAAAAGAATGTGTTTAATGTTTTCAGGAATTGAAAAAATATTAGTGAATGTTCCAGTTTTGGCACTGACTTCCAGAAATGGTGAATTTTTTAACAATAGTGATGCTTTGTTGGAAGGACGTGGTTGTGTCCTAATGCATAATGATCAGGTAATTTCATATGCTTCACGTCAGTTGAATCATCTTGAGTTAAATTATCATAAAAATTATTGGGAATTAGCTACTATTGTTTTTTTCATTAAAAATCTAAATTCATCATTTGTATGAAGTAAAGTGTGAAATATATACTGATCACAAAAGATTGAAGAATATTTTCACGCTGAAAAAATTAAACATGAGACAGAGGAGATGTCATGAATTATTCGTGGATTTTGATTACACAACCCATTACCATCCAGGAAGGGCATATAAAGTTGATGATGCTTTGAGTAAAATGTGTAATGCTACATTAACCATGATACATTTGGAAAAGGACCCTTTGGTTCTTTATTTTCTGAATTTGTCATTGAAGGTTATCGGTGTAGGGAATTCCACTGTTTTTTGGGTGGTAGGGAAATCGTCTCTAGCAGATAGAATAAAGAAAGTGCAGAAATAAGACCATGATTTTCAGAAAAATGTAGAATTGTATCGTAAGGGTAAGTTACCAAAATTTAACATTGATAAATATTGTGTTTTAATGTTTAGAAGGAGGTTATGTGTGACTTGTGATTCACTATTGAAGAAACAGTTTCTATGTAAAACATATTGTTCTCTGTTTTCAGTTCTTCTTGGTAGTACTAAAATTTACCATGATCTTCGAGAGTTTTACTGGTTGGATGGAATGAAAATATACATTTCTTACTTTACTATGAAGTGTTTAAATTGTCAAAATGTTAAATAATAATGTCAGTTACTGAATGGGATGCTTTATCCTTTTCCAATGTCATAGTTGAAAAGGGAAAATTTGACCATGGATTTCGAAGTGGGATTATCAATGATCTCTTGAGGTAATAATGAAATCTGGGTTATTGATTATCAATTGACTAAAGCTGGTCATTTTCTTCGAATTAGAGATAATCTATATCTAGATCAACATTATTGGCTCTATATTAAATTGATAATATGGTAATATGGATTTCCCCGCCCCATTGTATCTGATCATAATCGTAGGTTCACATCAGTATTTCGGAAGGGCCTTCAGAAGTCATTGGGAACTGAATTAAATATCAATACAACTTTTTATCCTCAATCAGATTGAAAGTCAGAAAGAACTATTAAGACAATAGAAGCTATGATATGTGATTCTTCAATTTATTACCAGGAAATCTGGGACCGACACCTTTCTTTGGTTGAGTTTTCTTATAATAATAGTTTTCATTCCAGTATACAAATGACACCATTTGAGGCATTATATGGAAATCAGTGTCGAAATCTACTTTTGGAATAAATTAGGTGAAATTTTGTTGATGGGACCATAATTGGTAGAAGAGATGAAAAAAAGTATAGTTGATTCATGAGCAAATGAGAACGGATCCGAGTAGGTAGAAAAGTTATGTGGATAACTGGAGAGAGGAACTTTTCTTGAAATTTGGTGACCATAACTATCTCAATGTTTCCACATGGAAAAGTTTGATGTAATTTGGTAAGAAGGGAAAGCTAACTTTGAGGATATTTGGAACATATGAAATCCTGGAAAAAGTTGGATTGGTTTCCTAAATAGTGGGTTTACATCCATGTTTATCCCAGGTACACAATGTTTTTCATGTTTCAATGTTGAGAATGTATATGTCATATCCATCTCATGTTTTGAGTGCATAGGTATTTCAATTGGAAGAGAATCTTTCTTATTGGGAATAACCAGTCCAGATTCTTGATCACAGAGAGAAAGTGTTGTGGAATAAAGAAATTCATTAAGAAAAGGTTTTGTGGAAAAACTATAAGAATTAAGAGGAAACCTGGGAATCTGAAAAATCTATGAGAGATAAATTCCCCCACCTATTTGATATGTGAATAGAATTTCACGGATGAAATTCTCAAAATCAGGAAGGATGCAACAAACCAGTTATTTATAGAATAATAGTTTGTCATTTCTATTAATATTTAATGATAATATAATATTTTTACGTTAAATGGGATTATTTTTCTGATAGCATACTCAGCACGCAACAATGAGTTTCTTTGAAATCATACATTGCACAAAACATTGAGTTATACCCAAAAATAATATATTATTATTATTATTTTAAATGGTAGTTAGATTTTAGCTGTTGTATTAGAGGAAATGAACAAAACTAACTATAATATGATTATACATGTTTGTTAAATGTATTTACTTTTATTCGAAAAATTTTATTGGCTTAAAAAACAATGAATCTGATCATAAGAATAAAATACTCTAATATATTTAAATGGTCATTTTACCACCTTTTGATGGATAACCCTTTTATAATATAGTTTTTTAACTTTAAAATGTCTTATTTTACAAAATAAACTTATTCTAGAGAATCGGGACATTAAAATTTAAATTGGAGAAATTTTTGTAAATTTTCTCATATAGTTCATTTTTTAATGAATGGTGAAAAATACCGCATTTTAATTCAAATATACCAATTAATATAATTTATTTATATAGATAGATTGTACATTTAATTGTTTTTAATGTGTAATTGGATTATATTTTTTATAATTTATTACTATTTTGGTCATTGGATGTAATTTTACTTTGAAATTATAAAAAACACATGTCAGTATTTTGGTAGTTTTTACTACTTAAAAACATGCTTTTTGTTTTTGATAATGGGAATTAATTTATTAAACTTCTACTTTTTGAATGTGAAGAAATGGATTTTATATTTGGAATCAGGAGGTGTAAATTGTTTAAATAGGTAACTTTTATTTTTAGATATTTTTAATAGTAACTTTAGTAATTATTTTATTTACCATGATTAAAGGGTAAATAGAGTAAATAAGGGTAAAAAATCATTTTATAATAATATTAAACTACCATAACACATGTACTAGTACCATTGGATGATATATTTCTAACCATTGGAATCCTTGGTGTATTTGGGGACCCCATGGAGCCATATTGATGTGAAAATGACATATTATAAGAATTACCATAATGTAAAAAATGTAACTAAAACATGTATCTTTTTTTAAAAAACATATATGGGGTTATGTAAGTGATATATTTGATGATAAATAAAAATTATTAAATTAAAACTATTTTATACATCATGGAATTTTATTTATAATTTTTAGACCTAAAATAAATAAATATATTTATGACACAACGATGATGTAGTGATTACCTAATTCACGACTGCTTTAAATAAATCAGATTATAAATTTTAAAATAAATTTATTTCGAAACATTTTATGCCATAAAAAAATTTTATGGATGATTATGACATGTCATATTTTAATTAATTATGTTTTATTGAATTAATCAAGTTTTTATGGATTTTTAAAAAGTCATGATATGAATAGTATAAATATTGACATAAATGAGTTTTAAAAGAAATACTATTTTCATTAAATTATATAATAGTCATAAAAATATAATATTCTGTAAAATGGAATAGATAATGTTGAAAATTTCATTAATTAACCTCTTGGGGTTTTATTGGAATTTTATAGTAACTATATTACCCATATAGTTTGATTATACACGAAGAAATGGTTAGTGTTAAATTAGTTTACGAATGGTTAAAGCTAAAAGATAAGGTTAAATATGTGACCTAGACTTGTTTAAAACCTATTAGTTTAGAGGTTATCAACCCAAAATAATATTATATTTGAAATAAATGACATTGGGACCTTTGGAAACCAAAAATCATTTTATAATAATATAATACATTAAAACTTTCCTAATGTACCCATCCTGTCTCTTATAATAGGGAATCAACAGTACCCATTCAACCACACCTCTCGAGCCCCTTGGCTCAACCAAAATAATCCAAAATAATCTCCCAACATCCTTATATTCCTCTTAGATTCCTTAACATAGGCATAAGGTAATTAAAGAAAGTATTTTAGCTTAAATCAAGTGGAGTTACCCGATTTAGAGGTAACGTCTTCCCTCGATTTATTTTCTTTTATTTTCCTTATCCACTCCATATTTTATTTTTATTCTTTGAATAAATAACAAAAATAGTTTCCTAAATATACAAAGATATTTTTATGGGAAATATTATAACTACAATTACACACACACCTCCATCTAATTGATAATAACATATTGTCTCCGTGTGTGAAGAACTATTGTATTGCGAAATGATGATTGTTCAATTTTCCCCTACCCCCTCTCATGGTGGAAATTATGAAGGAAAAATTTTTATATATGATATTTATTATATTTATATTTACCATGTTCTTCTTTAATTTTTTTTTAGAACATACCATTGTAATTTTCTTGATGTGTAAACATGATAACTTCATTTGAGGAAGTGAAGACTACTGCCCCCTCAAAGTGATATGACACATTCATGCCATACATGAATCATTTAAAGGAAGACGTTAATGAAATTATATAACATGTATAAAATATGATATTATACAATAATTATAATATACCAATGTATCATTTAATTTAAATTCCATTAAATATAAAAATGAAATGAAAGTAGCGTTCTTGCGTACTTATGGCTTACCGTCTCCATGAATGGTGAATTTCATTTCATATCTACAAATGTTATTTACTATTATAAATAAAAATATATACTGGATATATATGATATATATGATATCTAAATCATGAATAATATTCTAGATATGATGCAATTTTGTCCACATGGACAATTTGAAATTATAACAAGCTCATTTTTGACTCAAGTACCGAATATCAACAAAACAACCAGTATTAACTGAAATAATTATGTAATGTTTATAATGTTGTAATAAGTGATATAAAGGGAATTATTAGCATGAAAAAGGTTCTGAAGCAAGTAGAAATTAACATAAGATTTTTTTTCATGAAGAACAGGGAACTAACTTGATGAGTCAGACTCAAGGTAATAGACTTCGCCTCAATATCCTTTCATTGAGGAATATTTTGGTTTATACATGAAATTATTTTATACAGTGTATAATTATACCATTTTTCATTTAATGTAATTCAAAATATTTTAAAAGGAATCCTTTTCTATTAAGTGTTTTACTAAATGAAAAAAGGAATGTTTCTTTTAAACGTATGCAGTGACAATGACCTTTCATCCACCATAAGTATTATTTGATATTTGGATTCCATAATATCCAATAATGTTTTTAAAGGGGGAATAAATACCATATATCCTTTTATGTATTTTTGTATTAAAAAGGTTTTGATAATGTATTAGTTATTTTAGTATATTGAAATGATATTTTGTGATTTTAATGTGTAAATGGTATCTTTCCTTTATGATTTTTTATGTAAGGACTCTTAAGTGCATCCTGGCGACCTGGGATCAAATTTGGGTGGAGGGAACATTTCTGGTACTGTAGATGTATTGTAGTAGGTACTGTAGCGGGAATTGTGCTTTACTGTAGTAGGTACTATATCGGGACTATAGCAGGCACTGTTTGACTCTGTAGAAGTAGGGAATTTTCTCCCGTTTGGGCCTTCGGGCCCCTGATTTGGTCCTTGAGTCCTTTAAGGCCTTCAAGGCAGCCAAACCTTCGGGCTAGTAAGGCCTTTGGGCCAACATTAGTTCAGATGCAAACCAGCAAACCTACAATGAACAAGCTCTATAGGAGGATGACCAAGGGTGTCTCACTACAACAGAAGCTACACTGATTGATAGAATGAGAGGGTACGACACTTGCCTTAGGTCTATCCCATGCATGCATTGGATAGCCTAAATGAATAGCCATGAAAAGGTGGAGAGATGATATCATGATGGAGATGCTGGGATGAGTAGTTCCAAGTAGTTATTCTGGGTTATATGTAATGTTTGAAGCTTATGGTCAATGAATTCTTCTAAGCCCTATAGGGAAAAGTAATACATACACCTACAAGAATTTTAAGGGTTCCACATAAACCCTTGATTGGTGGATTATCTATAATCAATAAAAAATGAAGGCCTTAGGGCCATTGGAAGGATGGATAACGGTGGTTCCATAATAAACTAAGGGTGGGTGAGCCCGATATTTCTCTCCATTGCATTGGATAACATGATAGAGGTAAACGTTAATGTTTCTCCTAAGAGATTTATGGAATATATTTTGATGGGTATCCCAAACTTAAATACTTTTGTAGCTATGAAAGCTATAATGTATGTATGTTATGGATGCCATATGATACCATTATGATTTATGATTTCTATATGTTATTCATAAATCTTATTATTTCATTATGTTTTTTAAACTGATTATGTTTTTTGATTGAGAAGTATGATTTCATTGATTTGTATGTATTGATGGGATAATGGTTTCTTTCCCTATTCTATAACCCTTTCATTGCTTTTTATGCTCATCCCTTGTTTTTGAAATATCTTTCATAGAGTATAAGGAAGGGTAAGTGAAATGGATAATTTAATAAGATTTATATCACGAATAAAATTATTATTTTATTTTAAGGAGTTTTATTTTAGTGAAACAAATAGTGTTGAGAATTAGTGTCTACATAGATATTTTTGAGATGTAATGTAATAATCATGGCCTAATTATCTAAAAGTCTATACATGAAAAGATCATAAATGTATAATTCTTGACATAACTCAAGATTATGTAATGTTTAATATAAAGACCCATACTTTAAATACAATTTTATAACTTCAAAATTGAAGCACACTTATTACAACATATAACAAAACCACGAAAGGACCGTATAGGTATATTGTCTTTTGAAACTATGAAACATAAACAACTGGTTCATAAATCATCTACGTTGTCTCCCATTTATTTCATCATATCTAGACTCTCTTTTTGGCATATCCTGCTTAGTACCCTTCTTCTTAACCTTGGGAAAACAAAACATACAAAAGGGTAAGCTCAAATGCTCAGTAAGCGTAAACAAATGAAATATCAATCATATCATATTCATAAGACATAACATTTTGAATATATTAACCAGAAAAAGAGATAATAATATCATAACGTGGGATAAATCATAGTGGTGATATGTAATCCTAATAATCATAACTACAAACATGAATCTTTGTGTAATACCTACATAATCATATAAATCATTTCATTTTAGTCAAGACTCATTTCCAAGACTATCATAATGGGCAAAGTCAATTATTGAACCGAGTTCACTCCTCGTTCCAGTCCTGTATCACTGAACCATATTAACTTCCCATTCCATCCATGTCTATCTCATGAGATATAAATCATTACCCAATGCATTGGAGGGAGCTATAGGTCCCACCCATCTCTTAAAGAAACCATTATTATGTGTGCCACAAAATCATAAATCATACATCATAACATAACCCATATAATATAAATGGGATTCTTAAACATCATTCCATCATAACATAAATCATATAAGATAAAAAGGACATCATAAAATTAATTCCATCATAAAATAATCAAATAAATGTAAAAATAGGGATAGAAACAGAACCCTATATTATCTTAGATGGAAAATAATTTTGATAGAACACTTGAACTCAATTCTTGAGGAAAATATCCTTTCTTCTACAAAAACATTTTTCCTTTCTTAACATGTCATACAATTTTAAACTAAAATATGTTAATTAAAAATAAACTTGAAAACTTTTAAATGAGGCTTCATGGAAATGATGTTCTAAAAATCGATTCATGCCGTATAAGTTAAAAAAACATTCTTCTCGTTCTTTGGCCGAAAAAGTCAAAAAGTACCTCATACTAAAAAACAAAAAAAGATTCCTCTAATGTCTTTTACAGAAAACTCACCAAAAAGAAATATTGGATTTAAAAAATTGTAGGAGAATTTAAATAATATTACATATTGAGAAAACATGGATGTGGATGATAAATATTCTCCATAAAATTATAAAGTATAATCAATCTCGGATAAAAATGAGATTGTGAGATTTTCCCTTACCATAGGTATGATATGCTTTGTACATGTCCGAACCACTTGTATAATGATTTAAATAATGTCATTGACTTATACAGAATCATACTCATTGTTATGATATCATATATGGTCATATTCTTATCTTCTTATTAGTAATATTTCATTGCAACTTGTTATTTGGGTGTTTATTGCTTTATGTTTTTATGTGTTTTCTGTAAAATAAATTCTTATTCTTATTTTTAGGTTATAGATACATCATTTACAGAATGGTATTAGTGTAATATATTTCATATTTTCTCATTCAATTAATTTATATAATCATTATTCAATGAAGATCATGTAGAACGAGTCGCATCACATCATGGAGACGGTAGGCCGTACGTATGCACGAGCGATGATATCATTTCCATGATCGTTGAATTGTATTGAAATTTATGTATACTATTTCAGATTCAATATAACATTAAAATAATCATATATAGTTATTCTTTACACCATTATACCCATCTATGTATGGTGCTGGTGGAAAACAAATTACACCACGACATTGAGATAGTATTCTGTACGTACGCACATGCGGTGATTTCATTTTTCCGTAGGATGGATAGAAGGTGAAAAAGGGTTGTTTCATATTTATAATAACATATAAGTATATGAGTGATTCTGATGTTATTACTTCATAATGAAACAACTAATGAAGAATAAGTAGAAGATGAAATAAATTTGAAAGAATTGGTAACAGATATTACCTCTTCTTCGACACTCCTCTTTGAAATCTCCTCATAGGGCACTAAGATTGGTATTTGAATAAGACCAGGACCTCTAGGATGTTTCTAGGGAAGTGAAGAAGAGATATTATCAGGGGTTGTCCGAGAATGATGACTCAATGTGGTGTGAGGAGGATTGGGAGGAGGTGCCCTTTTATAAGGGAGGAGAGGGGCACCTTTGGAATTATAAGAAATATAAATATATAATAAATTACAACCCCACTTAAATAGTTCATATAATATTTATTTTAATACTTTTAAAATCTTTTATTTGATATTTCAATCAATAAAATAATTTCAACATCACTATTTTGTCATAATTAATGATAATTATATAATCCCTTAAAATTATAAATAAATTCATATGATGTATATAATTTTATTACCTTTCTGGAGAATATTCCTTTTTGAAGATTCATGAAGTTTATCACTAAATGAAAATTATTATACTTATAAGATTTAAGAGAGTGACATGTTGTCACTTTATTTGGTTTTAATAATAATTATATTATTTCATGGTCAAAAGACCAAGAAATGAATCTATTCCGACCCTTAGGAGATATGGGTCTACTTTTATTCATCCAATAAGTTTTTGAAAAGTGTTAGGGTAATTTTATAATCTTATATTTACCCTTAATTACCTGATTTACCATTAATGGCAGTAAATAAAAATTACCACAGTTACTATTCATAATCTCAAAAAATTAAAAGTAAACTATTTACATAATTTGGACCCACTGAATCCAAATATGGAGTCAATTTTTCAAAATTCAAAAAACATAAGTTGCAGTAATTAATTTAAATTTAATCCCATTGGTAAGAAAACGGGTTTTTAAAAGTTAAAATGTTGCCAAAGATTGAAATGTTTTAACTATGAATTCAATGTAAAATTAATGATAATGACATAAATTATATTAAATGGTAAAAATATATAATATTTATACCATAAAAACATTCAATATTATAATATAAATATATAAATTATTACGATGAAAAAAGATGATTTTAATTAAAATATAGCATGTTTTTACTATTCATTAAAATATGAAAGTTATCAGAATAATATGAAAAATTTATACAAAGTAAATTTTTATATTCTGATTCCAAAGAAGAATTTTTTTTTTAAATTGAACTTATAAACATGTAAAAAACTAGATTTAATGTGGGTGCACCATCAAAAGGCGGAAAAACTACATTTAAAAAAAACTTATTTTACCCGAAAACATTATTTTGTTTTCATAACATGATCTAGAAAATATGTAAGATGAATAATAATGTTATAAAATATAAAATTCAGTTAATACTATTCATAACAGCTTGTTTATAATATTATAATAATATATCATTGTTTAGTGGAACTCGGTATTGCGTTCTACACACGTTATCGAGGATGGTCGTGATTGCGTGTAACGCAAGCCAAGCTAGTGTTTTGTGCAATGAAAGATTCCTTGGATGTTGTGTATAACATAAGACAGAAAAAAATATACATCTCATAAAATATCATGGTGTTACATTTAATGATGGGCCCTTATAAGAAGGGTTTCTCAAGATGTGTAGTTTTTATTGGGAGGTCTCTAGAACCAAGGCCTTTGAGGTTTCGACTACTGGGGAGTTGACCCCAGAAAATTACATTCCATCCTACTCAAGCTAGTTATTTCCATGATTTTTCGGGGGATGCTATGATACTGTGATTTTTCATCGGGGTTTTTAGACATCACCAGAACTTGTTCCCAATGGTTCTTCGAGGTCAGTTTTCTGTAGGAAGATATGTTTAGTGCCATCCTCAGCAGAAATTTCTAGTGATGCCATTTTTAAAGCAGGGGATGTAGGCTTATGATCCATTGATGAGAGATAGAAAATGCAGGGTCCAATATTAGGATGTTACTCATTCTTAGGGACCTCTTCCTATACATGGTAATGAAGGTTTTCATTAATAGAGAGTTAGAGGAGATAGTCATGGTGAGTTTCATGTAATGTTTGTAGTAGTTCTAGAGGGGCCTAAGATTATTTAAGGTACACTAAATTATTATCTCTACCCTTGTTAGTTAATTTTTTGAATCAATATATTTGCACTCCTTTGTTGTGCCTTCTTTATCCTATTCTTTGGAACTACATGTAACAAGGATTATCATTACCTTGATATTGTCTATGATAGTTAGAGTCTAGAACAAATTGTTTGATGTGTGCCATGGATATAGATTGATGATAGGGACACATTATTCCCATGGGGATATTTTTTTTCTATAGATGCATATATATTATGTCATCCAAGGAATAAATTGGTTGTATTCCTTGTGTGATGTTATCGGCTACTTCTATAGGAGGGTCATGTTCTCAGATATTGATGGAAAACATGTGATTTTTGTTGGAGAGAGAGGTTGTCCAGTGGGAAGTCAGCTAGTGGAGCCCCTTATTTCATTATGGATACATTTTCTATAGAGTCTGTGGAAACTAGGATGGTGGAGTTTCTAGGGGGATGTTTTTACTGAGGATTTTGTGATTCTACACCATCAACATGATGTTGAGTTTTAGAGAGAATTGCTACATGTTGCTTCCCTAATTTCAATGGATCCTTATCTGATGGATCCTTATGAGTTGTTGGAGTAGATGTTTCAGATAGAAAATATGATACATAATGGTTTGATCTAGTATAATGTAACACCATGGGGTGATCCAGTGGTGTTCTAAAAGAAGTAGGATAATAGTCTAAGGTTGTGTATAGACTACCTAATGTTAAATTAGGTGAGGTCAAGAACCTTCACCCACTTTGTATGATTGATGATCTATTTGACTAGTTTATTGGAGATAGATATTTCTCTATGATCATTCTGCAGTCAGTATATCACTAGTTGAGGGTGAAAGATGAGGATATTCAGAAGACTGCCTTTAAATGAATGTACGAGAACGTCATGTTTTTATTCATGTTGTTCCATGTCACAAATGAACAAACTATGTTCATAAGACTCAAGAACTCCATGTTCTATTCATTCCTGGACATGTTTTTAGTTTTTCTATTCATATATGACATATTAATCTTCTTTAATTTAGAGGCAGATCATGCAGATTATCTTAGAGCTATCTTACAGGTTCTTTGGCACCACCAGATCTATGTAAATATTCCCAAGTGTATGTTTTGGACAAGAGAGGTTCATTTCCTTGGTCATTTACTATCTTATCTTGCTATGGTAGTAGACCCATCAAAAGTTGAGTCACTTGATTCATGGGAAATAACAATGAATATAAAAGTGTTTCATAGTTTTCTTGGTCTTATAGGACACTATCGGTGGTTTGTGCCTAATTTATCTTGATTTCAGACCCAGTTAAAGTGTTGACCAAGAAATACCAAGATTTTTTTTGGAATGATAATTCTAGGAAGCATTCAATTTCTTTAAAGAAAAGTTATTCATTGCTCCAGTGATTTTGTTTCCTGAGGTGGGTTTTAAAATTGATGTGTTTTGTGATGCTTCCCATCTAAGATTGTGATTTATGTTGATGAAATATATGGAAGTGATCTCTTGTGGGTCTACAATGTTTCTTCCCAACAAACATAACTTTTCCACACATGATCTATAGCTAGTATAAAATAAATTATGATGAAATTGTGGTGAAATTACCTCATTGGAGAGTGCATTATGGTCTTGATGGATCACAAGGGTTTGAGGTATATCTTATATCATCATGATCTAAATTTTTGAAAGTGGAGGTGGATAATGTTTCCTAAGGATTATGTTTTTGATATCTCCTATACATTGGGAAAAGGTAATGTTGTGTCCAATGATTTGATAAGGAATTCATGAATGGATGTTGTTAAAAATTCTAGGGATGATTTGAGAGAAATGGATTGGTTATAATCCTTGATCTAGGATGTAAGGTTTGATGATGGTTAAGGATATTTGTTTCCCATGATGGTGTAATAATCTCTAAAATAGTAGTTGGATGAGTCTCAGTGGGTTGACTCAGAGGCAGAGGTGATGCGTGATCACATTGGCCCTCATGATTCTCTGGATGGATAATCAGAACTAGATATTGTTTTGTGGGAGGAGGTTTTTTTTGGCAGTGAAACACAAGGGATTCCTTTATGATTTAGATATCTCATTCTCAGTGGTGCATCCTGGTGTGAAAAAGTTTTATCATGGATTGAGGATGCATTTTTTGATGGAACAAGATGAAATGGGTGATGGAAGAGTTCATGGAGATGTGTTTGGTTTTCTAATAGGTAAAGATGGAACATCATATTCTGAGTAATTTTTTGGTATTACTTGGGTGTTCTCAAGTAGAAATGAGATGAAATACTGATGGATTTAATCAAATATTGTCCCTGGGATTAGGGAGGTTGTGATTCCATCTGGGAGATCTTTAATTGTTTAATGAAACTGGACAAATTCTTAGTGATAAAGGAGTCGGGAAGAGTGGATTCGATTGATAAGAGGTATGTGGATGAATTGGGTCAGTTGCATAAAATTATGATGTCCATTATCTTAGGCCAGGACATATGTTTTAGATCACAATTATACTGGGTATTAAAAAATTATCTTTTAACTCTTTTACACCTCATCAATTAATTCCACCCTCAGATAGAAGGGAAGATTGAGTGAACAATCTAGACATTAGAGGATATGTTATGGGCATGAAAATTAGACTTCATGGGATCATCAGAAAAAAAATTTACCTTGGTTGAGTTAGCTTATTATAAATTATATCACTCAACCATCACAATTTCCCCATTTCTAGTTTGTACGAGAGGCCATGTAATTAACTATTATGCAAGATGGAGGTCACGGAGTTATCAGTTCTTGGTCTCGATGTGATGTAGAGCATGACTGAAAAGATCCAATTGGTTCAAGAGAGATTTAGGGTAGAATATTATTGATATAAGTTTTATTCCGATCAAAATAGGATGAAGTAGTAGTTAAAGGTTGGGGTTTATGTGTTCTTGTATGTTTCCCCTCAACATGGGTAGTATAGGTATTATTGGTTGATTAAGATTTATACCTGGTTTGTTGGGCCCTTTGAGGTGTTGGGGTGAGTTGGTGATGTGGCCAATCAGTTGACGTTGCCACTGCGACTAGAGAGGTTCTAGAAAATTTTACACATTTCTCTAATTATTCAATATATTCATGCTGAATCCCATGTCATTTAATATGGATATTTGGATATCGAGGATGATGCAATATTCATGGAGTGACTAGTAGAGATCCAATATTACCTAGAGAAGGCGTTGTATGGGTGGTCTATTCCTTTGGATCATGTGTAATGGAAGCCTGGAGTCCTAATGGAGAGTACTTGTGAGTGAGAGATATAGATTTTTTCCCAGTACTTAGATTTTTTTTAGTTTTTCTTTACACCATTTCCCATGGGAAGTGATTTTAGATCTTGTTGTGTTATGAGATTTACTGTTTTCTTGATGTATGATTTGTGATAAAGTTTCAATATATGAAAAGGTGAGGACCTAATTCCTAATTGAGATGCATTATACTATGATGTGATTGAACCCATGTGGGTGAGTCAGTTATTCCTATAGAAGATAGTGTTTATACATAGAGGATGGAATTTCTTGATTCATATGCTCAGGGAAGGGTTGTTTATTGGTTGCGACAGTTGTTGGTTCAGACTGTGTGGGGTTTGGATGATTGTGCATGTGGTTTTGTGGTTTGAGGTGGCTTTTATCCTATATCAGATGTTGTGGTGATGTGTTTTTTTAGTAGTGAGGTTGTGCAATATGTTTTATGGTTGTTTATTTTGGTGTTTTTGGATGGTGGTAGAATTTAAGGTATGAAGAGATCCTTGAGTGGTATCTCATGGGGTGGTTGTTCAAATATCTATCCTTTCTAGTTTTGGTTTTGATTTTAAAGGATGATAATTATTTTATAGTTAAATGATGTAATTGAACAAACCTTCACAGGCCATTAGTTTTCTAGTTTTTGGTGTTGGAGGTGTTCTAGAGGCGACTTGAGGAGGTTCTATGGTCATGGGAGGTGCATCAGGGCAGATGTGGGATATTCATATCCTGAAGTGTTTACATTATGTGAATTGGTGTTTCACAGGTTGTGTAGCTATATGGATTCATGTACTATTTGTGGTGATGGAATAATCCATCAAATAGATTTAATCCAGTAAAGTAATTCATGACGTGTAGTTAAATCTAGCCGAGGTAACATGAATTTCAATAGAAGTCGGTTTTTTGAAAAAAAAACCCAACAAATTCATATCAATAATGGGTTACATGATGTGAAAGTTTCTATTTATGGGAACTAAATATGTCTTTTTGGGAAAATCCCTCCTCATTAGTCTATTCATCATGAGGTAGCTCTTAGAGTATCTTCATCCCCTTCCTCCTGCCTTGATTCATTGGTTCTTATGGACCCCTGTTGGTGATCTATGGTGAGTTATCCTCTTATTTCCATAGTTTAATCTTGTTCAACTATTATGTATCTACTGTGGTGGTGTGGATTTGGTTTGGGTTGTGAGTTGGGATGCATTTTTGATAACCTTGTTTTGTTTTTGGTTAATCTATTGGGTTTTCATGTGACTGTTTTGCAAGTATTTATTCTTTAACATATGGTGTGTAACGAGTTGGAAAATCTTATTTATGGTAGGGATTCCATTGTTTCTCACTTTTGTGTATCAAGCTGGTGTGGTTTTTTCTTGTTTAACTATTTGGGGTGGTTTTTATGGGTTAACTAAAGATAAATAATTAACTAATTAAAAATTTAGGGTGGAAAGGGAAATGATTCACGTGATGTTAAAGCATTAAAATTATTATGGTATTGTGAATGTACATGATGTATTACTAACTGAAAATTGTTGTGTTTGTGTGTTTTCTTAGGCTGGTTTTATATGCGTTGTGTATACTTTTTTATGTGGTTTCTGTGATATCACCCTAATATGTAAATTTGCAAACCAATTATATATAGATAATGAAATGGTTTCCCAATGATTATTGCTTATGTGTTTACTATCTGAAAATAAGGAAGTGGAATATAATAAAATCCCATTTGTAAATATGTAAAAATATCTTTCATGTGTTTCAATATAGGAATATGATATAGTTTGGTGTGATGTGTGGATGTTTGGTATTGCTTTTGGGGTGTCGAGATGATGGTTTTCTTGGTCGTGCTTTTCTGGCGGTGAGATGATGGTTTTTTTGTCATACTTTTCAGGCAGAAAGGTGATGGTTTCTATGGAAATGATTTTGGGGTGATGAGATTATGGTTTTTTCGGCCATGATTTTTGAGCATCAAGATGGTGGTTTTTTTCATGATTCTATGGTAGTGAGGGGATGGTTTGATTAGACATGCTTTTACAGTGGCAAGGTAATGGTTTGTTTGGTCACTTGTGTGGGGTGGCAAGGCGATGGTTTTTTGTGATGGTTAATCAACCTGTGATGTATGGTTGTGTTGTTCTAGAATCCTAGGTAGTGATGGAATAAATATTTAATAATTATCGAAATGGTTGGAGTTTGGTTTGGTTAATGGAATTGAAGTGACTAATGAAAAAATAAACATTGGTCTTTGTGGTTAAATGTAGTTGATAGTAAATAATGAAATGAATGGTCTTGATAATGGGATTGGTTGGAAATGAAATATGATGCTAGTGACTTTTGTGTGGTATTATAAATTTAGTGGTAGCAGTGATAGTGGATGTTTTTTGAGTTCGTTAGTGGATTTTGTGAAACCATTGGTTGGGATTGTCTATGGATTATATATATACACTTTTATATCCCTCTTGATTTATAAAGTCACCCCATCCATGTCAAGGTCTATATACCAGAACATGTATTTTCAAATGGAAGGTGTTTTCACTAATATCCTAGTGATCATGATGGATGACTGGCTACCCACTCTTTCCCACTATCTCTTCCAGGCAATTAGATATGCAGAGGTTGTGATGGACATATGTTTTTTAGTGAATGAGGTGATGAACTAGGTGTTTGTGGCAATGATGTGATTTGACCATGCTATGGGGAAGTGGATCAAGTGTCTTTAGGTGAGAGGTGATATAATATAGTTGTGGTGAAACTTGTGATGGAGGTCATTCATAGTAGGATGAGGTCATTAGGTTTACATCCTTCATGTTAATGATACCTGACTACTCTGGTTATGGAATTATATTTGATGCAATGGAACATGTGTCATTGGGTGATATGAGATGTGACTTTGTTTTGGGGTGGGGTACCAGGTGTCTACAACCATGATGTGATGTGACCATGCTGTGGGGAAGTGGTATATGTTATTCAAAACAGATGAGAGAGTCAAGATGTACACAATCGGGGTGTGAGAGTAGAAAATTAGTGGGAAAGTGGTGCGGGTTACACTTTATTGATATGATTCTTATTATATTATTACACATGTCTTGAGTTATTTAGTGATAGTTCCTTGGTTAGGTTAGGTTGGATAATTGACATATTTTGGGGATGTTGGTTCTACTATTTGGTAATTGGTGCATTAGTATGCTTGTTTAACATGCAGACGAGATATTTTGATTTTTCACACTGAGAATACATTTTTTCTCACCCTATGTATATAAACTGATTTTCACGTTTCCAAGAATATTACATGGATTGTGATGGATAATTTTAGCCTGGGAATTTTTGTAATGTTGTTTTGTTGCTACTTTAGCTTTTCTTTTGCGTATTTACATTTAGAGAATTTTATCTGTATCGGTTTTATTTATGCATGAATAGTGGGATGGTTTTGGTTTATTTTTATATTATGTTGTGGAGTATCTTTTGGATGATTCATCTTATATCCCGATCCTATATTATTATAGAGGGTAATGCCACCCATTTTATAATATTTTCATACCCTCCATGCTAGTCACCAACCTAGGGACTATTGGATGAAGGACTCAAAAGCCATTATCTCTATCCCATCATGCAGTATCTTTAGAAGGACAGGGTCGTGAGAGTTCACCTTAATAATTAAATATTCCCCACTATTAAATTATCATATTTTTCGTAAACCTTTTCCAAAAGATATCAAAGTGGTCCCTCTAAACTATTATTTTGATCACTCTTAATGAGATTGGAGAAACTGGATGGTAAGGATGAGAGAGTGATATGAACTAAAAGTAACTAATTCAACTTAAATACTAATTCTTATCATATTTAAATGTAATTAAATATCCTAAGTACATGAGGACCATCTTGAGTTCTACCTTTCAATCTACACATGACTAGATTTATTATAATCTAATTGGTTTATCACTTCACTTTCGCCCCACAGATTTCCCAGAGATGAAACAACAAGGTATATCCATCCATTTCCTCATATTTCATTTTTTTTAAATTGATATTATAATTGTGATAAAAAAATAAAATTCATCGTTCATTAGTCTCTTGTAATAATCTTTCCCATAATCACTTTATTCTTTAGTAAGCTAATCAGGCAGCGGGGACTCTAGCATATATACATTCCTTTAAAACTATAGGACTATGTGAATGTGCTTGTACCACTCTTGGAAATATATTCCGGTGAGGAAATTTTATTTGCACAATATGGACCTTAGTGTTTCTATGGTATTAATATCCTTTTTCTACTCAAATAAGCCCAAAATAATTATTAATTTTATCTTGAATATCGATTAAACATTACCAATTAAATAATTATATGGACCCCACAATTTTATTGGACCCTTGTTTCAATCAACACTAGATTCAAAATACCAACTCACTTGATTATTCTAGTGGTGGGGATCCCTAAAACCACTCATCATAGTCTATGTTATCGCTACGCCACTACTAAGAGAGTTTCAAAGCACACATTTGAGTGGCCAAATGCATTGAATCATGAATATTTGATCTCTTGAGTGATGTCCTGACTTCTAGTAATTATAAATTGGATTTACACAACACTATAGATATAGTGTGGTAACATGCTATATATTACCACTTATTTGATGCCATCTTTAGTTAATAAAACCCATCATTCTCATAAGAAATCCCAATTAGGAAGAGACACCATTATCTAGGGATTATAATCTTCTAGTACAATCAGTTTTATAAAAATTTAAGTGAATAAAAGGCTCACCAAATTATATAACATTGAGGGTTATTATTATTATTTATATATGAATAAAATAATTTTCTATTAACTATAAATGTACCATGTGATCTCACTCATAACTTGATAATTAATTAAATAGAAAAATTAATCAAAATTTTTATTATTATCTATAAATGATTGTTTATAATTTTATATTATTATATAAAAATATAAAATGAGAAAATAATAATAAAATACACATACATAAATGAATGAAATGAATTCTCCTAAGAATATATTACTGGTTGGCCCATTTAGCATAAATTTATTAACCATGACCTTATGGTTCAATACTTAAGTTGTATATTACTAATGTCATAGTACACACCCCCATTCATTATATTTACATGTTTTCTGGAACTTTTCATTAAATCTGTGACACCTACATCTGTATTATTCTTCTTCATAATAAATAAATATTTCCATATTGGTGAAAGGATCTTGGGAATACACAATTTACATAATATACAACTCTCATAGACACACATTTTCTGATATATATAATAAGGAAGACATATGATGCACATACCGCCTATTAAATTAATTAATTGTCACAAAAAATGACAATATATAATAATTATATAAATAATGTCTAGACATTAATGTTCTGGTCACCACTCATGAGAATTCGACACAAAAATTTAATGCGTTAAAAATTAAATTTTTGTTAAAATCGTGTCTATTGTAATTTAGTTAAATAAAGATAATTTAATCTAATTTTAATTCAATTAATATTTTTCACATAGACAAAAATTAAATTACATTTTATTACCAAAACAATTTACTTAATTATTAATTTTTTTAATTATTAGGACCCTCAGGTGGCTCGGAAACCCCATAAAACGGGTTCCAGACTATTTACATACTCGAATAGGGTTTGGAGGATCTGGCAGAGACTCACGAAGCATTGGTCAGGCCCACACCACTGGGTTACTGGGTCATCCATCAACAATGCGTAGTTTACCCGCACGCTAGGAAAGAGAGTGAGGGTAGTTAGTGGGTCTGGCTGAGTAGTGGGAGTTTTCCTACAGCTCTAGCCGAGCAGCGGGAGCCAGTGGAGGGAGGAAAAATCACTAGAAAGTGGGGATTACCACATGATGGGTGGTTTTATAGGGGGTGGAATCACTTCCTCCCAAAGTAAATTAAAAATATTATTTCTTTTAAACATCACCAGCTTCCATTGTTGTCCCCTCCACTCCAGATTTTATTTTCAACCAGCTTGTTGTATCCCCCTTTCCCCACTTATCCCCTTTTTCCCCCCTTTTCAAGTTAACAAAATCTTATCTGTATAGGAATTTAATTTTATTATTACTTACACATGCATGTAGAATTTAATCCCTGACCTAATTTTTTTTATAGCCACCAGAAAGTGGATGGAGTACTGGGGACACCCAGAATTATCCACTACCGACTGCTAAAACAACCTGAGGTAAATTGGGAAATATATTCATAAAAAAATTGATGATCTTTATTTTGATATTTATATGAACATATCTCACAACTATGATATTATATTGGAAAACCATATATTTTGATGGGATATAACCAAACCCTCTTCTAATTTAATAAAAATTTAATTTCAGTTGGGTTAAAATAATATGTTCTCATCCTAAGGATAATTATTGGAATGCGGCATGGAACAAAAGCCTATAAAATCTGATATTTAAATATTTAATGATGTTATCAATATCATAAAATCATCACCCATATAAACATAGCTCTATTACAAAATGAGGATCCCATGTAATTTTATTTAATCACAACATTAAATCTAAATAAGGATTCTTTTTATTTCTATTGGAAACATGTTCTTATTTTCATTGAATATCATCACTTAATGTAACCAATGGTAGATCCATTTAGATCATCGACATGTTTTCTAGAAGCTTCCTTGACCATCGATCTTTGATATCTCAGTGATTGCATAGATACACAAAGGCCCTATCGATGTTGAAACAATCTTGATATCATTTACTCATAGATCTGGTTGTAAATATTGGATGAACTTTCCGAAACCTTGCCCTTTCCCTAGAACTTGAGAGGGAGGCATGAGAACCAATCAATTTTTTCGAAATGATTATTCCCATGAATTTGATATTATTATGAAATTTAAAGTTTGTTTAAATATTTATTAAATTGTAATTATTCCTTTTATTAATTAATCCTTCATTTACATACCAAAATAATACTTATAACCATGAATAAATGTTTTAAATTTCATAACTAAATTATCACATACATGTAAAATTGAAATAAAATTACATGATAATATAAAAGTCCAAAACATGACTCATTTATCACACATTAATAATTAATAGGCCATTCATATTGAATATTAAATATTAATATGAAAAATATTTCTCTTAATATCCACTAAATATCCTATGGATATAATAAGAAAATGAATTAAATATATATTACTCCAAATATAAAAAATATTGAATTTATTTTTTCTCATATTGTTACATCTTGTTATTGTTTTCACCTAATCCTAAACCGCTATTTTAATCATTATTTGGTTTGGTTTTTTGGGGTTGTTATTAGTGATGTTTATTAATTTTTTAACGTTTATGGGCTAGTTCATGGTTGGGGCATAATTTTCCAAAATTGTGCACAACGCTAGTGAAATCTTTACAAACCAAGGAAGTGTGGTTTCGAACGGTTGGTGCAAGGTTTGAAAAACCATGCAGCCACTTAGGAGAAACTGTGAAACCATGAAAAGGGTTTCATTTCTAGGGATCATGGTTTGTCTAAACTATGTGGCTCTGCCCATTTAACCAAGCATAAGTGATTTTTTAATCTGATTTTTTTTTAAAATACAAGAAAACTTTTTTTAGGGTGCCCGATGGACCTATACAACCCCTTATGTATTATTATTCCAAGAGATCACTCAAAAGTTGTTTTTTACCCCTATACACCCTCCCAAATTTGGATCAAAGCTTGGAAAATGACATTCTATCTCTACCCGGTAGGTTTCCTCTTCACATTCTCTTTATGCCTCACTTTTTCAATTCACCCATATGGTTTTATAGACCCCTGTATTGGTTTAAGAATATAAGACCCCCTATTTTTTATCTTAAATCTAGGTGTGATTACCATATTATTTTTTCATCATTTTTAATTGGAAAATATCAATTTGGTTTGGGAGTTTTGGGATCCCAGGTTTACAATGTAGTTGGTTCCATTTTGATTTGTCTATTTAATTAACCCTAAACTGCTTTAATTGATTAAATTGATTTAAATTGAATTTATGATATTTAATTATTAGTAAATTAAATTATTAAAAACCATATTCCTTTAAATTGGTGGATTTGGATTTGAAATTTTATTTTTGGAATCAAATTGGTGGAAATAATAAGTCCATTGAATTTGGGATTTATTTTGAAATTTAAGAATTATTTGTGAAATTTAAATTGTTGAATTTAAATTGAGAAATTGAATTGTGAATTGATTTCAAATTATTATTTAATAAAAAATGGATTAAAATTGTATTTATTTAAACCTTTTGGTTTAATAAAAAAAAATTCATGTTTTGATTAAGACTCCATTTCAGGTTTTAAAAGGAAATTTGGGTATTTGAAATAGTAGAATGGGATTAATTGTATTTTAAATTTTTTAAAATAAATTTACCAAAATTGTTTTTTTTATTATATAATATGAAATACTATGTATTTTGTGAGTTATTTGGACAATACTCTATGATTTAAAATACTTCAAAACATAAATTCACCATGTAATATCCCCAACGGGTTGGTGATGAAGTCCTATGGACTAGTGTCAAAGTGAATTTTGTATACACATATTTCCATGTCATCTATTGTGTGTAGTGTCCTATATCCTGGAACTATCATACCTTGGTAATATGACCATGTTGGTCACTTGTTCATATTTTAGATATAATTGTATGATAATGTTTGTAAACTTTTTTACATTCCTTCTGGTTTACATAGAATATTTTATATAAAATGTTTAATTGAGCCATTTTTAAAATATTTCCATTTTTTTAATTATAAGGAATTATTTCTCTAAATATTGATTTGATATTATATATCTATTTATTAAAATTTGAAAAAATTATTTGGTTACTTAAAAGTTTCATCTTAATATGGAATCCTTGGTGCGACCTTACATGGATTTTAGCTCACACCCACCTATGCCTTCATGTATTAGTAGATTATCCCCTTCTTAGTTCGAGCAGGGGAAAAACAAAACGTGGAGGTGGTTCTTGATGATACTCTTTAGGCTGGGAGAGTTGAGTCCATTAAGACATGGGTTGTTCTTTAATTTTGTAAAATGCTATTTTAGTACATTGGGTTTTTTACCTATTTCACTTCTGGTACAATTCCCCCTATGGAGTTTCATTTGTATGCATACATCCTTGTATATCTTGTTTTCATAATGTTTTTGGAAAATTTGTTTGCAATTTCATTTTGTGGGATTCTAGGTGATATTAATTAACCCAAGAGGATTATGAATGCCCTTCGAGAAATTTTAGGTCCAACTCAGTTATCTGGTTACCAGGGTACCAATGATAGTTCATGACAAAGTGGTATCTGTTCTCTAGGTTGATCTTCTTATCTTCAAGTCAGTTTGATATGTGTAATCTTTTAAGAACTTAGGAGGTATTTGAGATTGAGCGCCTAACTATCTCCCACCACAATGATCCTTATATCACCAGGGGTGGTAAGGTAATGTAGTATGGATGATTAGTTCTATTATTTTCCTTTCTTTTGGCCTGGATATATTGAAATCAGAATCATGTTTGTGCTTGTGTTGGGATTGATTTTCCCTTTTTTCTCTATTTGAGTGTTCATATGACATATTTTTTGTTGACTTCTGATGTTGTGTATCATCATACCTCTTAGAGGACATATGAATCAGACCCAAGATGAATATTATTCTGAACTACAATGATCAGATCCTATTTCGTACCTATGTCTGATCGAGGTTAACATACGTACTATCCAATCTATGGTAGAAGCTCCACCATCAATTCCCATTAAGTATTTTGGTGTGTAACCTCAATGGAATGATCTTTAGAATTGTTATCAGGAATTCCTTCACCAAAATATAGAAGCATTCAAATGCTCAAATAATCCTTAAGATTCTAAGGATTGGTTGATTATGATGGAACATTTGTTTGGGTTCTTGAAGACACCTGGACAAATTAACGTGAAGTGTACCAAATTCTTGCTTGATGGACCAAGGAGGAGATGGTGGTACATGATGGGGATATTGAAGAAGAATGAGGGATTAGAGTTGAAAGACATCAATGTTCTTTTTGATGACTAGTTGTGTCTAGATTTGATGTTTATGGATAAGGCTTTGGAATTTTCAAACATCAGAAGGATGACAGGACCATGACATTGTATAAAAATCACTTTTCTGAGATTTTGTCTTTTGAAAATGAGATAGTATTGAATTAGACGGTGAGGGACAAAAGGTTCGAGTTGGAGATTCAATCTAATAATCATTCATAGGTTTTCATGTTTAATTTTACATCATATGATGTTTTTTTGGACAGAGATTTGGTGGTCGAAATGGACCATTGTGAAATGTTTGGGTTGATGAGAGTTTCATTCACTATGAGTGGAAGTGAATGTTCCATAAAACTAAAGAGGAAAAATGTTGATTCTCATGGTGGATCTCTGAAAAAAGGTTCTTCTAAACCTCTTACACTCTCTGGATGTAGCCATTTTATTTGTTCTATTGTGGAATGCCAGGGAACTCGAAACTGGTTTTCATTGAGGCACCCAAGGTATGTGGTTCATGTGAATGCCTAGGTCACATGAAAATTTATTCCATATCTTATCCACTCTACATAGTGGAACTTTATCATAAAAACCTTATAAAACTATGAGAAAATAAGATGCTTCAAGAACAATGCGGTTCTGCCCAAAGGCCTCTGGAACAAAGCTTCTTTATCTAGTGGAAGATTCTGCAAAGGAATAAGATATGGTTCTAGTGAATGTGAGAGGCATGAACAATATATATTCATCATTAGTGGATGTTTTATTTTATATTTTAATATCTCATTCATTTTTTTGAACCCATGTTTTTATTATTCTAAATCTTCCTATAGAGAATTTATATTATGTAATTGATATTACTAAACCCCTTGGAATGATGTGAAAATAGGTTCTTCTTAGTCCAACTTGTTTTTTCCCTAGTTAGATATTGATATTTCTTAGTGTTTTTTGTTTCATGACATGAATCCGATTGATTTTTTTTAATTTATTGGATCATAGCCAATAAATCACAGATTTATTATTATCTTTGATGGGTCTCCATCACTATATTGAATGGAGTGTGTCATGTCTTCCAAGAGAATGAGACCCAAGGATAAGATTATCCAGGTCTTCTCATCCAGAGTTAAGGAAAGTTATATTTGTCTTTTAATTTGATCTATTGTAGGAATATTTGAGTGGTGATATCCCTCCAGTTCTTTTTTAGTTTCCTGATGTTTTTCCTTATGATTTATCTAATTATCCACTGATAAGGGCGGTATATTTTTTATAGATTTAGTGACTGGTAGTCAACCAGTTTCTTTTCCCACTAACTTCATGGAATTATCTGAAATAAAATATCTGAAGACATAGTTAGAGGATCTTCTAGATAAATTATTTATATGCCTGAGCATGTCACCTTGGGTGGAGCTAGTTCTCTTTTTTATGAAAACTGATGGTTTATCCACCAATGTGTTTTTTACCAGAAAATTAATAGAGTCATGGAAAAGAAAAAATATCTATTTCCTTGGATTAATGATATGTTTTATCAGTTGAATGGAAAAGTGGGTCTCGAATATTGACCATTGATCTGGTTACCATTAGTTGAGGCTAAAATATTATGGAATTAAAAAAACTAACCGTTGGAGTATGTATGACCATTATGAGTACATTTTTAGGCCCTTTGGTCTAACCAATGCCCTTAAAATCATTATTTATGTAATGAATAGAATTTCCCTTGAGTATATTGATAATTTTCTGGTAGTATTTAGGGATTAAATCCTTGTTTAATCTATGTCTGAGGAGGATCATGTTTCCCCTTTGAGAGTTATAATGGAATTGACGAGAAACCACAAAATTTATGCCAAGATTTTATAATGTATTTTCTAGATTTAGTAAGTATTGTTCTTGGGGAATATGGTATTAGAGAATGGTATATAAGTTTACATTACCTACTAAAAAACGAGAAAGGGAAGTTCCACCTTTTATCAGTACTATGAAATTATCCCTGATAAAGGAACCCTTTATAAGCACAAAAAGTTTAGCACTAATAATGGAATTATTTATCTGTTATTTTTTCTTAGTGCTTATAAGGAGTACGCTTTATAAGCACTAGAAAAGTGCTGATAAAGTATTCCTTTATTAGTGCAAAACTTTTAGCGCTGTTAAAGGTAGACTTTATCAGCACATTTTTTGTGCTGATAAAACAATAGTCCCATATTTTATAAAATTAGGTGCCCGATATCCTTTGATTATCGAGCCCTCAATCCCTTACGGTGTTGTACCCGAGCAACAACTACCCTCCCCTCGTGATATTCTCTATTTTAGAGCTCCGCCTCTAGCCCTACAATTTTTTATCCCCCTCTAACACCTTCCACAGATCCTCATCCCCGAAAACCCAACTTCCTATTATCCATTGGACTCCTTGCAAACCATACACCTCCATTTCTTAACAGCAGTGGATCATCCCATGCACCTACCCCTCGTGGTCACACCTTACCCTCTTGATGTAGTGCAGAAGGCTCCCGGGCCACTCGACTCATCTTCTCTCCCTCCATTGAGGGTGAGATATACTCTAGGTAAGTCTCCCACTTCTAATTTTAGGCTTATTTTTGGTGGATAGGTTTTGTGAGAGTAGTATTCATTAGGGGGATGTTTGGATTCTTCCCAATGATCACCACCCTTAGATTTGATTCTAACTAACATAGTGTTCTAAAAATCCATGTCACAAAATAACACACGTAGTGGATTCTTATACTTTGTTAGCATATGATTTGAACTAAAGTATGACTTTTTATGATTCCCCATGGGTCCTTATGATGTTTGGAACTAGAATTTATTTTTCCCCATGTGTCATATGTATGAGATTTTATTATTCTCTTGTAACCTCAAGCTAGACCATGTTATACATGAATATTCTATTAATGTTGAGTGTTTTGTCCTTGTCCTTATGGTGGGTTTATCAATACTGGGGAAAGTGGTCTTTTTATAAACCCCTTCATGAAAAAGAAGAGTTTTTATAGTACCTGCCTCTTTATTAATTGGTTACACTTTGTGGGTGTCATGATGTGCTTGTAATTTTGTTTTTGGGGAATGATATATTTATGATAGTTATTAGGAACCCTCAAATATCCAAAGTGTATCCAATCATGTGGATGTTCAGTTATGTTTCCCTTAGTTGGTGAGCATGGTTTTATGTGATTTGTTCAAGAAAAATACTTTTCTTCCCTATGAATGACGAAGAATTCTGGAATGATTCATAAGGGAGACTTATGGTTAACTCATGTTAAGGATATGGTGTATGAATCAACCCATATACCAATGATGATGAGTGTCTTTGTGAAGTTATAGTGTTATAAATTGAATCTCTCCTTGAGAAGGTTCATAGAGGAGCATATAAGTCATTTAGGTTCATTATTATTAAACAAAGATTCATGGAGTGGCCTCCAGTATTCATTCACTAGGGCTACAAATGACGAGGAGATCCATGTAGCACATCCAGGGAATGGTGAATGGTATTCTTTGGAAAAGGAAATTGGGTTTAGATAGTGGTTTGACCATCTGAGCAGTTGTATCTTGGTGGATAATTCTTTTTTAGGATTTTTGGATGTTTTTTGACTTCGATCAATGTTAAATTACCCCCATCTTTCATTTATGTCAAGGATAATTTGAGGGTGGTGTAAAAATAGTGAACCTCTCTGACCAATTGTTCCTAGGTGCCAGTCTAGAAGGTTTTTTCTTGAAAATGGGGAGACATCATGGACTTCATTAGGGAGATAGTTATTCTTCCCTGATACCTATTATGGGTATCAAGATTGTTATTTTTAATGGAGACTGCTCTAGTAAAGAACAACCCTTGGTGTGTTAGGCCAAGTGATTTTTGGTTAAGTACACCTCCACTATGGTGAACCCGATTACGTGGTGGGGGATGGATTTATTCCTAGGAGATTGTAAATGTATGTAACTTGGTTCGATTGTATTTCATCTCTTTTTATTAAATCCATTAATTTATATTGATCAATTCATTGAATGACCTATTGTGGTAAAGGAGAATTCAACATGTAAACCTATGCTTTGGATGGCTATATTAGTGTTCTATGATTATGCCTGTGGTTTGAGTTGATATCATATTCGTTTAAGGTAGTGATCATATGGGATGTACAGTTAGCAGCACCCACCCACAGTAGGTGTGTGATGCTAGTTTCATCTCCGGAGGTATTATAATTCATTGGTACCACAAGGATAGCCCATTACTCTAAGGAATTTAATATTATTGTGATGGTTATAGACATATCACATTGAATTTTCTTAAAATTCATTCTACAGTCATAGAGGAATTCGATGAACAGCCTAGGTAGAGGAAGAATTTAGAGAAAGGAGGTATGTACAGCACTAACGTGATGGAGGAGATCGGGAAGTAGCATTAGGTGGATGGAAAATCGGTTTGATTATAATAATAATACCCCTATGTATACCACTCCTATGTTAAGATGTTTGTGGTTAGACTCTCAAACACTTGTAGTCACTAGAGTATTTTTAGTAGGAGGCTCCAGGAGTGTTTGGAGGTATGATCTATGTTTGTTATACTTTTCTTGTAGTACTATTAGAAATAGGTACAAGAAAATATTATTCCTAATTTTTTCAATTATTTTTTATGTATATGGTAGGTGTTGGTAGAGCCCCTTGTTAGTCAGGGAGAGTTATTGCATTTTCTTTAGACATTCATGATAGAATTTATGTTCACTAACCTTAATTTTCTATTTCTTATGTTAATTTGGTTAATAAAACCTAGGATATTGCATAGTAATTTTGGATAAACCTAGGTTATTTGATTCCCCCGTGAACCCCTTTGTGTTTGGAAATGTTTTCACTATATTAGTTTTCTCACCTAAATTGTATCTTTATTTTCATTTCATTTGTGTTTGGTCATTAGTTTTGGGTTGTTTAATGTGATTATTTTATTATGAATGAGATGGCTGGTAGGGGTGGTTAAAAAGATGTTTAATGTTTTACTGCAATGGTGGTGGGTGCTGGAACTATTGGTATGGGGGTTGGAAAGTGTGTTGATTTTGATGGGGGGTCTATCCTATTTTTATTGCTTTCCAAAATAATTATTGCAAAATGATAGGCTCTATTGATCCCTATTTTTATAAGGAATTGGTTCTGTTATACATTATTTGGATGTATTTTTTTGATTATTTGAATCATAAATACTAATATTTCATATTCTAATATGATGGGGACGAATAAATATTTGATGGATGCTAATCGTTAAACAATAGAGTATGAGAAGGGAGTGAAAAAGATCATCATGTTTGCAAAGGATCGCATAAAGGATTCTTCTTAGATCTTTTATACGTGTTTACGTTGTTGTTATACTAGAATAATTAATCTAGAGGATTTGGAATAACATTTGATATGTCATGGAATATATCAGAATTATAAATGTTGGAATAAACATTGAGAAAAAGGGAATGTTGGTACTGGATAGGATAAAATTGTGTTTTATGTCTCATCAGATATGAATACAAATATGGATAATGAAGAAGACCGTATAGAGGATGTGATTACAAATATCTATTATGTTGAAGATTGTATTGGGGAAATGACAAGGACAGTTGAATATGAACTCTGTGATTGCACACAATTGTTTGAGAAGTTAAAGAGTTGTGCAAAGACGCCTTGTATGCTGGTGTCACTAAATATACATCATTTTCAGCTATACTGACGTTTTATATATTGAAAGTAGGCAATATATGGAGTGATGTTAGTTTTACTGAACTACATACTCTTTTTAATGACATGGTCCCAGAAGATAATGGGTTTCCAAACTGGACATATGATGCTAAACAAATGCTACACTCTATGGGTATGATTTTTGAAAGAATACCTACCTGCCCAAAATTCTGTATACTATTTCACAAGGAGAAAAAATCACATAAAGAATGCCCAAAGTGTGGTGCTTATTGATACAAGAATGATGAATCTATTCTTACGAAATTTGTATGGTACATTCCAATCATTCCAAGGTTTAGACGTCTATATGGAATTTAAAAAACTGCATGACAATTGTCGTGTCATGCCGATAAAAGAAATAAATATTGGAAATTACATCACCCAGCTGACTCTCCTCAATGGAAGATAATTGATAATGAGTATCCCAAATTTGGAATTGAGTGGAGAAAACATCATCTTGTGTAATCTATTGATGGAGTGAATCCTTTTGGTTTTAAAACCAACACTCATAGTACATGGCCTGTTATGTTTGTAAATTATATCATGCCACCCTATTTTTTCATGAAGTGGAAATTTATCATGTTATCTATGCTTATATCAGGACCAAAACAACTAGGTAACAATATTGATTCTTATTTGTCTCCTTTGATCGAGGATTTTATGTTATTATGGGATTCAAGTGTTATGTTGTATGGTGCATATAAAAGTGAATACATCACATTTAGAGACATGTTGTATTATAAGATAAATGAATTCCTAGATTATGGAAATTTTCCAGGAAATATCATTAAAGGAACACAAGGGTGTCCCATATGTGGAGAAGATATATAATCAATTAGGATGAAATATTCATCAAAAACCGTCTTTCTAGGACATCATAAATTTCTACCTCGTCGGCATAAGTACCTATCTTGAACGACAACATTCAATGGATGTTCATAACAACATATATAACTATCTCCACTAATAGCATATCAGATGTATGATAAAGTAAATTATGTGATCATTATTTTGGGTGAACTGTTTTTGAAAAACCTTATGAAAATCAGTTGGAAAAAGAGATCTTTTTTTTAATTAACATATTGGAATTGTTTTTAAGGGAGACATTTTCTTGATGTGATGAATGTGGAAAAAAATGTATGTGACAGTGTTATCGGAACATTGATAAATTCCCATGTCCAAACATTGGAAGGAATTAAGGCTAGGTTGGACATGGTTCACAGGGGAATACAAGAAGAGTTGCCTCCCATGAAGGGTGAAAATCGAATGTTTCTTCCTCTAACTTCTTACACTCTTTCTAGGGAGGAGAGATATCAGTTTTGAAACTTCTTCAATGATGTAATTGTTTTAGAGGAATATTTATCAAATATCAGGAACATTGTGTCAATTAATGATTTGAAATTAAAAGTTCTAAAATCACTTGACCGCCATGTTTTTATGGAAGATTTCATTCCTATAGATTTAAATTGATTTTTTCCCTAGAATGTTCATCAGACATTAACCAAACATTGTTTCTTTTTCAAAGATATATGTAGCAATGTTTTAGACCTGGTGAAATTCCCAGCTTTGTAATGACAAATTTTCATTATATTATTTGAATTAGAAATGTTCTTACCGCCAATATTATTTGATATGATTGTTCATTTTATGCTTCACTACGTGAGAGAGATTTAACTTTTTCGTCCTATGCACTATAGATGGTTGTACCCTATTGAATGGTATTTGAAGATTTTGAAAGGGTATGTCAAAAATCGAATTCTGCCAGAGGGTTGTATAGTGGAGTGATAAATTGTTGAGGAAGCCATTGAATTCTGTACCGAATACCTATCTAATGTGGAAAGCATTGGTCTCCTGAAATCTCGATACACTAGAAGCATTTATGGTGAGGGAATTTTTGGAAGAAATGTTGTGACAATCAATATTATAGATTGAGAGAAGGAACACCTTTATGTTAGGCATAATAGTTTGGAGGTTTCTCCATAAATTGAAACCCACAAAAAAATTCTTAGGCAGTTGAATCCTCAAGAGCTGAAAAAACAGATATAAAATACACATAATCACCTGTTTATAAGATGGTTTCAAGAACATATTTTTAAATAGTTATATGAAAATCTAAATTCAATTTCAGAACGACATCGATGGCCAGCCTCTAGAAAAAATGTGTATATGTTATCTTACAATGGTTATGTAATTAATGGTAATACATTCAATATATATTAACATGATGGAGATAGTACCATAAAAAATAGTGGAGTTACACTTGTGGCGGAAGCGATTCATGTTTCTGGTAGTAAAGACATAAATCCAATTTATGAAAATATGTCATACTTTGGCATTATCAAAAAAAATATGGGAGTTATAATATATGACATTCCAATTGCTGATTTTTCAATGAAAAAGGTTTGAAAAAAATTGTGGTGTTAAAATAAATGAATTGGGATTTGTGAAAGTTTATTTTAGTATAGAAGGGTACAAAGTTGAATAGATTATAATGGAATCACAATCAGTACAAGTATATTATGTTCTAGATCCAGTAAACCAAATGTGGTAGATTGTTCTGTAATCATCCAAAAATTCTGAAGAGTCTGATGAAAATTCAGTTGAGGACGATCCTTTCAGTGGTACATCACAATAATTTTTCAGTGGTCCCAATGTAGATGTTATTTTATATGTTATATGAGACCATAATGAAGGGATTTGGATAATCTATAGAGGTGTCAAATCCCTTCATCCTTTGAAAATAAGATAGAGCGTTCAATAAAATAGGTTATATTTTGATTTTAATATAGATCTTGTTATCTCGTGTTATTATTTTTCATTAATGAATTTATGTAATATAAATTAACTATTAAATCTATTTTTTAGATAATGAATTATTCACGTTTTGGTGCTCCTAACCACGATGCTGAACAAGTCTATCAAGCTGTTGCAGCTGTTGTTGCTGCTGCTGGGGCGACGGCTACTCACAGTATAGAGCACCAACATGTTTCTGAACATGTTTCTTCTCCTAGTGTTGAGGTCAAACAACTATCAACAAATGTCATTGATATAATTTTATATGAACATATAGATGATTTTGATATAGATGAAATCTTCGGTGATGAAGGACCGACATCGCAGAAAACACAGGTGCGTCATAGTTTGACGGTGTTAGCCAATGTTCATAATGCTAAAAGAAAAGGCATCAAATTTGATGTCGGACGGAATTCACAAGGCCAACATGGGGCTCCCAAAAAGTCTATTTTTAGTAGTTACATTGGAATTGTCATTCGGACATGCGTGCCGATTGACATAGATTCATGGAACCATGTTGTGATTGGGATGAAGGTTGTGATCTAGGAAGAAATTACAGTAACATTATGATATTATTTATTTGATTCACTAGAAAATAAATTAATGAAGATGTGTCTTACTCTTCTCAGTCTGTTGTATAGTAGATTTATAGTATATGATTCACACAAGAATTATATACTAAGGCTTTTAGGAAGGTGTCATCAAGGTTTTCACACTATTTTAACAAAAGTTCACCGGAACGATTCCAAAGGTAAAATAAAATCGCACCCACCCTTTGTCTAAGATCACCTGATATCCCAAGAAGCACGGGATGCATTTTCTGGCCGCCGTGGGGATGAGAAGTTTCTAGTACATTGTGGATGACAATATGTTGTTTGAGAATAAACGTATTCATCACTTTGATTTTCTATATTTCATTTTTGAAATAGCAACTCAGTACTAAAAATAATGAACGTGCATCGAAACAAACGTACCCTTATCATAAAGTAAGGATGGGGTATTATTCCTTAGAAAAGTAAATGGTAGGTATTTTAAATTTACATAAATTTTGATAGGTTCCCAGAAACAACATCAAATTATATTTCTATCTTTATATGTAGATTGATGATTCTAATACCAATGAAACATCCATACCATGTCATGTGCTATGGATGGAGCCACATGTGAATAAAGATTGGAAGCTAGTAGATGAAAACACACAAAAATTGTAAGAAATATTTGTAAGTATGACATGATAAAATGAATTGTTTTCAATTTATATTACATATAAATCATTAGTTATTTTCCAATATCCGAAAGTCACAAGAATCAGCTACTCCTGTAGCAGATGTAGACCTATTATCGACGGCTTTGAAGTGGAAAAAACAATATGGTCGTGTCAGAGGTGCGGGGTTTGGGGTGACACCTTGAGTATATTATAATAATAAAAAATAAACAAATGATAGAGATGAAAAAATGAAACAAATTATTGAAAGACTACCAACTAATGAAGAACGATTTCAATGGCATTGAGAGTTGCTAGAATATTTTATGGGTGGGATGCAAGGATAAGACACAACTCACAAACATCCAGTGCGTGAAGATCCTGCCCCACCCCCACCAGCTTTGAGGTGAACCATTCCCCTCAAAGAAAATTCTTAGCCATGGTAATAAATATTCTAATAATTGTTCCATGAAAAGTGAATCAGACAAACGTTGATACTTTTCGTGTACTAATATTCTACAGGGTGATAATGATTGAGATTTATATCTATCAACACCCACTTATAACCTTGTAGCGAGGGCTACGATGTTCAACAACCCTGAGGACAAGCTAAATAATAGACCACTTCCGAATGATCAACAGAAAGTGACGATTACTGTATCTCATGAGACAAATGCATAGATACCTATTCCACATGATGAAGATGATATTCAGACAGTAAAAAATTCTATTGGGACATTCATTGCATGGCCATCACAACTAGTAAGAGTACATGTGGAAAAAGAGGTATTTATTTTCATTTTTTCAAGCTAAATGTTTTACAATTAATGAAAAATGGGTCTGAACCAATGAATGTTATTATAGATGGAGAAATGGAAGGGGGTGACAAGAAACATTGGCTCAAAAGCATCAAATGGATCGACCATCTGATCCCAAAGAGATACTGAAAGAACAATAACACCACTTGTTCTCTAACCACATTAACATGCATTGAAGAATTATGTGGACACAAAGATAAGAGGTGGTAGTATTCATATAGTGGTTTTTGAAAATAATATATACGGAGATGAAATTCATGATTGTGTTACTGCTGAAAATGTAATTGAGATCCTTGAATACGGTTGGCTAGGAATCAAAATTGTGAATTTATATTTGAGGTTTGTTTTCTTGAATTGATTTTCTAAAAGTTGATATAATGTGAAAATTATTTCTAAATGCATTTTATATTATTGATAGAAATATATATGAAAAATAGTTGAAGGGATTTTCCCATGAGACAAAATATGGACTCGTTAGTCCTCATACCACATAAACATAACTAATGAAATTAGAGCCATAAAAATGGATGATATAGTGAACGACATGATGAAAACATTTTAAAGCAAGATTAAAGATGATAAACTCTTCCTAATACCAAAAATTCAGGGGTAAAACTCCACGATTAAGGCATATCAAATATATTTTTTCTTAAATTATAAATTCTTCATTTTTGTGTTTTTGGAAACATTGTATGCTAATTACGGTGAACATGGATACTCCAATGATTTATTTTTCGGATTCAATGCAAGGATATCTAACAAACTGACCAGACATGATAGAGTTTGTGTATATGTAAGACACTACATCCTTAGTTTTAGGTCTAAACAACAAGTAATATATTTTATATTATCTTTTACTAAGGAATATGTTATGATAGGGCGGTGTATAATTATCGTCTAAAATTGAATGAGGACAGGGTTAAGCATAAGGTGGCAAGAAAGTACTATGTCTGGAAAAATATAATGGTATAGATAATTAAATTTCACTATACACACACATATAAACACAAGTTAAATATTCTCATAATGATCAAATTTTTTTCAGTGTCCAAAACAAAAAAACCATAATGATTGCGGTTATTATGTTTGTAATTTTTTGAAAGAGATCATTTTTCATCCACAAACTAGCATCCCTAAAGAGGTATTTTAAAAAACAAATACTATTTCATTTAAAATATTTATTAATTATTTATTTATATATTTTTTAATACTACTATGATTGAAGAAAATCCTTATACTCATAAGAAAATATATATTTCTTCATAAACAAGTGGGCCGCATACCTGATGGAATATTGTACACAAATAGCATGATGATCTGACTTGGGGACGTGTACAATTGGAGGATATTTTAGAGAGAGGTTACGGGGATAAAAAGATGAAACATTATTTTATGTAAATGACTGTAGGAAAATGTAATTGTTAATAAAAAACAATCCTTTCTCCAATGAGTCATTTTCCCATTTTTACAGATGAAATGAACTAGTAACCTAAAAGAATGATGAGCCACTTTTCATTGGGATTTGGATAAGAAAAACCGGTAAAATATCCAAAATACCTTAATATCAGAGCTAACGCAATCGTATTGTGTTGATTATTTAGGTTAATGATCGATGGTTCATTTTTGGCATGTATCAATCATCCAATCCCCAATACAAGGCACAATGTTCCTTGTATCACTCAAAGTGTTTCACTGTTTTATAAATTGGACAGGATTTTAAGTGATAAAAACAACTAAAATATATAAATCTGAACAAATGCATTATAATTTTATTGCTAATTTATGGTAATGATCCATGGGTCATTTGGGATATCTATGAGTCAACCCTACCTCAATCCGAGGCACGGGGTGGCCCGTATCACACAAAGTATCTCTCTTTTGTTTAAAATGAACATAATTTTAAGTGGAAACAAAAAATGACGTATGTAAATATAAAAAAATGCTTTTGGATAATTTTGATACATTAGGGGAATGATCCATGTGTCATTTTTGACGTGTACGAGTCATCCTCATCTAAATATGAGGCACTATGTGGCCGGTATCACTCAAAATGTCTCTCTTTTTTTTAAAATGGATAGAATTTTAAGTGAAAACCACAACTAACATACATAAATCTGACCAAATGCATTTGGATTCTGTTGATACGTTAGGGGAATGATACATGGGTCATTTTTGATGTGTACAAGTCAACCACACCTCAATCTGAGGCATATTATGTCTGGTATCACTCAAAGTATCTCTTTTGTTAAAAATGGATAGAATTTTAAGTGAAAAAAACAACTGACATACAGAAATATGACAAAAAGCATTAGGATTGTGTTGATACATAAGGGGAACAATCTATGGGTCATCACTGACATGTATGAGTCAACCTTGCCTCAATATAAGGCACGGTGTGGCCAGTATCACTCAAAGTGTGTCTCTTTTGTTTAAAATGGACATAATTTTAAGTGAAAACAACAATTGACAAATGAAAATATGACCAAACGCAATAGGATTGTGTTGATAATTTATTAAAATGATCCATGGGTCCTTTTTGACATGTACGAGTCCACCCTTACTCAATCTGAGGCACAGTGTTGCAGGTATCACTCAAAGTCTCTCTTTTGTTTAAAATGTACATAAGTTTAAGTGAAAACAACAATTGACATACGAATATCCAAAAAAACACATTTTGATTGTTTTGATACTTTAGGGGAACATTACATTGGTCATTTTTTATGTGAACGAGTCAACCCCCCCCCCCAATCTGAGGCACGGTGTTTCCGGTATCGCAAAAAGTGTTTCTCTTATGTTTAAAATGGACATAATTTTAAGTGAAAACAACAAATGAACTACAGAAATCGGACCAAACACATTAGGATTGTCTTGATAATTTAGGTAAATGATACATTGGTGAATTTTGACTTGAATGAGTCTTCCCACCTCAATCCGAGGCATGGTGTTGTTGGTATAACTCAAAGTCTATCTTTTGTTTAAAATATACAGAATTTTTAGTGAAAACAACAAATGACATACGGAAATCCAACCAAACACATTTTGATTATGTTGATACATTAGGGGAACGATCCATTGGTAATTTTCGATGTATACGAGTCAACCTAGCCTCAATGTGAGGCACGGTACGGCTGATATCACTCAAAGTGTCTCTCTTTTGTTTAAAATGGACTGAATTTTAAGTGAAAACAAAAACTGACCTATATAAATCCAACCAAATTCATACTTATTGTGTTGATAAATTAGTGTAATGATCCATGGGTCATTTTTTATGTTTACTACTCATACCCGCCTCAATCTGTTGCATGGTGTGGCTAGTATCTCCCAATGTGTCTCTTTTGTTTAAAATGGACAAAAGTTTAGTTGAAAACAACTACTGACGTACTGACTTCAAACCAAATGCATTCGTATTGTGTTTCTACATTAGGGGAACGATATATGGGTCATATGTGACATGTAATACTCATTATTGCCTCAATATAGGGCCCATTGTGGCCTATATCACTAAAAGTCTATCTTTTGATTAAAATGGACATAATGTTAATTGAAAACAACAACTGACATACAAAAATCTGAAAAAAACCATTTTTATTGTGTTTATACTTTAGAGGAACGATCCTTGGGTCATTTGTGACTTGTATGAGTCAACCCCGCCTCAATCCGAGGCATGATGTGGCCGGTATCAGTCATATGGTCTCTCCATTGTTTAAAATCGACAAATTTTTATTGAAAACAAAAACTGACAAACAGAAATCTGACCAAATGCATTAATATTGTGTTGATGCATTATGGGAATGATCCATCGATCATTTTTGATGTGTATGAGTCAACACTGCCTCAATCTGATACATTGTGTGGCTGGTATCACTAAAAGTCCGTCTTTTGTTTAAATTGGACGGATTTTTATGTGAAAATAACAACTATCATATGTAAATCCAACCAAACGCATTCATATTGTGTTTATACATTAGGTGGAATGATCCATGGGTAATTTATGACATGTAATAGTCAACCATGCCCCAATCCGAGGCACGGTGTGGACGGTATCACTCAAAGTGTCTCTCTTTTGTTTAAAATGGAAAAAATTTTAACTGAAAACAAAAACTGACATACGAAAATCCAACCAATCGCATTCGTATTGTGTTGATACATTAGGGGAATGATCCATGGGTCATTAGAGATGTGTAAGAGTCAACCCCACTACAATTTGAGGCACATTGTGGTTGGTATCACTCAAAGTCACTCTTTTGTTTAAAATGTACATAATATTAAGTGGAAACAACAACTGACATACGTAAATCCGACCAAATGAATTCAAATTGTGTTGATACTTTAGGGGAATGATCCATGGGTAATTTTTGATGTGTAGAAATCAACCCCGCCTCAATCCAAAGCACCATGGGGCCAGTATCAATCAAAGTGACTCTCTTTGGTTTAAAATGGACAGAATTTTAAGTGAAAACAACAACTGACCTGCCGAAATCTGACCAAACACATTTGGATTGTGTTAATACTTTAGGAGAACAATACACTGGTCATTTGTGATCTGTAAGAGTTGAAATTGAATCAATCTGAGGTAGGGTGTGTCCGGTGTCACTCAAAGTCTATCTTTTTTTGAAAATGGACAGATTTTTTTTGTGAAAACAACAGCTGACATACATAAATCTGAACAAACTCATTCTGATTGTGTTGATATTTAGGGGAATGGACAATGGGTAATTTTTAATGTGTATCAGTCAACCTCGCCTCCATCCATTTCACAGTGTGGTTAGTTTCACTCAATGTGTCTCTATTTTGATTAGAATGGACACCCCAACCCCTGGACACCCCCAACCCCCTGCACACCCCCACCCCCTGGATTCCCCCACTCCTCCTCGACACCACCGCACCACCTAGAAAACCCCCACCCCCTGGACACCACCCCACCCTATATATCCCCCACCCCTCTATACACACCACCCCTTGGAAAGCCCCATATCCTCCTGGACCCCACCCCCACCACCTTAAACAACCCACCCCCTAGACACCCACCAACCCCCTAGACGGCACCCCACCCCTCTAATACACCACCTCACCACCTGGACACCCCACCCCCTTTGACAACCACCCCACCCCCTGGACACCACCACAACCCCTTGGATAGCCCCACCAACCCCCTAGACCGCCCCAACCACCATGGACACCACTCCACCCCTGGACACCACCACCCCTCGGGACACCCCACCCCATGGAATGCCCCCTACCCCCTAGATAGCCCCCCCCCATGTACCTCACCACCCCCCTGGACACCCACCAACCCAATGGACGACACCCCCATCCCTCCTAGACAACACCCCACCACTTGGAAACCCCCACCCCTAGACACCCCACACCCTTGGATAGCCACCCCCACCCCCTATACACCACCCCACCACCTTGGACATCCTCACCAACCCCATGGACCGCTCCACCACCTGGAAACCACCCAACCACCCTTTGATAGCCCTGCCCTACCCCAGGACACCACCCCACCCTTGGACACTCCCACTTCTCTGGACACCCCCATCCCATGGACACCACCCACACCCTGGACACCCCCATGGATACCCCCACCCCCTGGACACCGACCAACCCCCTGGACGACACCCCCACCACTCCTAGACACCACCCCACCACCTGGACACCCCCACCGCCTAGACACCCCCACCCTCTTGGAAAGCCACCCCCACCCCCTTGACACCAACCCACCCCCTGGACAGCCCCACCAACCCCCTAGACTGTCCCCACCCCCTGGACACCACCGAAGCCCCATGGACACCCCCACCCATGGAAACCACCCCCCCCCCCCCCAACACCCTGTACACCACCCCCTGGACACCACCATGGACATCCCCCCCTGGACCACCAACCATCCCACTGGATGGACCCACCCCCTGGATGCCCACACCCCTCCTCGACACCACCCACCACCTAGAAACCCCCACCTCTGGACAACCCCACACCCAAGGACATCCCCCACCAGCCCCAGGACACCACGCCACCCACTTGTTCAATCCTATCCCCCCGGAAACCCCCATCCCCACAGACACCCCCACCACCTTGGATGCCCCCACCCCCATGGACACCACTACCCCCTTGGACAGCCTCCCCAAACCCCAAGACAACCCCAAACCCCTTGAATTATTAATTTAATTCTTCATATATTTATTTAACTTATGAATTATGTGTTAATGGTGTATGGGTATAATTTCTAAAATTACGTTATGAATTATGTGTTAATTTTGTATGGGTATACTTGTTGAAATGCTAATTTTTTTGTCGGTCTTGTGTAGGTGTGCTACTACAGAATTTTATATTACAGCAGGCAGGGAATTTATCAATACTTTTTAGAATTGATAAAGGGATCCTTTAACCTCATTAAAAAGTTTCTAATAAAGAAACCGTTTATCACTTCTAAAAGGTGATGATAATGAAACCATTTATCCGTGCGTTTTTAGCGCAGATAATGGTATCCTTTATGAGCACATTTTTATCGCTGATAAATTGAACCATTATCATCTCTTCTTTAGTTCTGATAAATGGGACCCCCTATCAACAATAAGCATTGCAATGATTTTTTAGCCTTGTTAAATCCTGTTTTGAGCACTGATAATGCCAGTTTTTGTCGTAGTGATAGAGAAGGAGAAAGTGGTTATGAAATGGGATAAATAGTGAAATGTTTTCAAGAGTCATAGCTTCTAGGGTTTAGTAGGATATTATCATTGGTTTTTAATTTACATCACAAAGATAGACTATACGATGACTTCTCTATCTCCGAAAGGAGTAAAACTATATTGGGATGAAATATATCCAAGTTAATTTGATAAGATGAAACATATTTTGACTACTGCACTCGTGTTGACTCTTATAGAGGCTGGGAATGGCTATGTTGCCTTTTGTGATGCATCAGTTTTAGGTTTGGGCTGCATTCTTATGAAAGGTGATCATGTCATTGCTTATGGATCTCGCCATATTAGGGGACATGTAAATAATTATCCAACCCATGACCGTACACATGTATCTATTATTAATATTCTTAAGTGTTGACATTATCACCATTATAAAGAATAGTTTACCATGTATTCCAATCACATGGGATTGAGTTATATCTTCTCAAAAAAATATTTCAATCTTCACTAGAGGAATTTGGTGGAATACCTACAATCATTTGACTATAAAATCACCTGTACCCCATGAAAAGGGAATGTCATCAGAGATGATTTGAGTAGGAAATATCTAACGCATGCCATGAAAGAATATTCAAAATAGTAGAATATGATAGATCTCATTTCACAATTACGTATTGCAGTTAGAGAATCTTGGGTTGAGGTATATTTGGCCATTTTTTAGTTGAATTCTTCTATTATCTGAATTATTATTTAGGAACCAAATCTTAATGATGAGATTTTTATAATTATAGAGAATCTTAATGGTTTGGATACCATGCCTGAATGGTCATTCTCTACTACAAAAATTCTACCCTATTAGAATCAATTCATTATTAAATTAGTGGTAATGAAATCTGTGTGGTGGGATTTCCATAACTCCTAGTGGGATGTGAACCTTGAATCAATGAATATATTCTAGAAAATTCTTTTGAAATTTTGGTGCCCAGGTATGAGATGAGGTATTGCTGATTTTTTCTCTCATTGTAATACATACTAGTAGGTCAAGGCTGAGCACTAGAAACATTTGGTTTTGCATTAACCTCTTCTATTGCCTACATGGAACTAGGATGAGATCTATATGGACGTCGTGATTGTGTTTCCACATTCTTATTGAATGAAGAATGAGATATGGGTTGTAATCAATCAGCTGACTAAATTATATCACTTTATACACATTTTTGATACAACCAATATTGAAGGTTTGGGATATCTCAATGTGAAATTGATTATTCATTTTCATAGAGTTCCATCTGCTATAGTTTATGATTGGGATCCTTAGTTCGCTTCTCTATTTTGGAGAGGCCTTCAGGAGGCACAGTGATATCAAGACTTCATGATCATGGAATACCATCTGCATTCTAAAGGCTAAATAGAAATAGCTATATAGATTCTTGAGGATATTATTTGTGCCTATGTTCTTAAATATTGTGGGACTTTTGATGACCATCTGGTACTGGATAGGTATTTAAATAACAATGGTTACAATTATGTGATATAAATGTTTTATTTTAAGGAAATGTATGTCCAGTCTTGTAGATCTTAGTTTTTTGGTTAGATATTGTTGAAAGATCTTATGTTGGACCAATCATGATTCAAGAGATGAAAAAAAGACTAAGTTGATTCATCATAGAATGTGGATGATGTAGAGTTTATTTAAATCTTATAATTAATTTCATCACATACTGTTGGAATTTTTAGTTAGTGACTAGATGTTCTTGAATGATTCACCAGCTTTAGGTCATCAACAGATTGGGAGGAATGATAAAATTACCTCTCATTTTTTGGGAAGATTTGATGTTATTGAGCAGGTGGGAAAAGTGTCTTACCATTTATCACTACCACCATAGATGATGTCAATACATAATATGTTCCATGTATCTCACCTCCAAAAGTATATATCTGATCCATCTCTTGTTCTGAGCTGGAGTAATATTGAGGATGAACCTAATTTATCCGTGACTGAATGGCCAATCAGGATATTTGATTCTAATACCATGGTACATCAAGGGAGGAAAATAAATTTGGTTTGAGTAATATGGAATCCTGGTTCTGATAATTACGATATGTGGATGGTGAGACACTGATGAGAGAGCAGTGGCCTCATCATTTTGGCATAGAAGATTCTATGTAGGCTTTTTGGGGGAAGATAGTTTCTATGGTGGGGAGGATGTAACATCATGTTACGATTTTCAGGTAATCCTAAACAACTATTTTAGTCATTATTTGTTTGGTATTTTTATGTAAAATTTTGGAAATTTTAATGTTTCTAGGATATTCAACGATTGGCACATTGTTTTCCCAAACCATGTTCACTGCTAATGGAAATCATGTATTCCTTGGATGTAATGTTTTTCATGGTTAGTGCATGATTTTAAAAAATATTTTCCAATTTATGATAAACCCTGAAACCCATAAAAATGGGGCATGAATTGGGAGCATGGTTTTTCTAAACTGTGAAACATTTCATAACTAACCATGCATTCAATATTTTTAATCCAGAAAATTATTTTTAAAACACCTAAAACCATCAATTAGGTTTTTTGAAATACATATACAACCCCCTTAAAATTTATTCATCTAGAAGGGCTCCCAAAATCAGTTTTTGGCTACTCTACACCCTCTTGGAAGATGATAAATATTGGAGAATGATGTTTTATATCTACCTGGAAGGTTTTCTCTTCCCATTCTCTTTCCCACCCTATTTCCTTTCCTCCCTATGGTTTTGTAGATATCCATTTGGGTTAGAGAATCTAATACCCTTTCTTTCAGATCCAGGATCTTGTGTGATTTTTGAATTTTTTTGTCTTCATTGATCATTGGAGAATCCTGATTAGGTTTTGGAGTTTTGAGATCCTATGTTTTATGGTAGGTGGATCCATTTTCATTGGACAATTTAGTTAAACCTAAACTGCTTAATTTGATTAAATTTCTATCAATTGAATGTGTGGGATTTTATTCTGTTGAAATTGAATTGTTAAAAACCCAATTCTATTGAATTTAAGGATTTGGATTTGAAATTTTATTTTCGATATAAAAATCTCAAAACCCCCAATTCTATGAATTGGGGATTTATTATGAAATTGACGGAATTTTTGTGAAACATAAATCGTGAATGTGAGTTGTTAAATTAAAATTTTAATTGATTTCAGATTATGATATGAAAAAGATAGATTAAAATGTTTTTGATATAAACCATTGTGTTTTATCATGGAAATTACATGTTTTAATTATGAACCTATTTTTACTATTAAACAAAAATTGACATATATGAAATGGAATAATTGGATAAATTACATGTTAAATAATATTTAAAATAATGTTCCCATAATTGTAGGTTGTTTTCGTGAACATGCAACCCATGGTAGTTTGTGAGTTATTCAGACAACACTCTACAATTTAAATTTTCCAAAACATAAATGCAGCATGTCACATCCCTGATAGGATGGTGATGAATTCCACTTGACGAGTGATTATTGGATGTGTGTATGAAAATATTATCTTTTCACCTTGAGTGTATAGGGTCCTATATATTGGAACAGTCATACATTTTGGTAGATGACCATGTTGCTCACTTATTTATATTAGAGATAAAAATATATTCAATTTTTTGTAAAGCATTTTTTATTACTTATAATTTATATAAACTGTTTTATATAAAATAATTAATTAATAAATTTGTTAAAAATATTTCCATCATTTGAATTATAAAGCATGATTTGGTTAATTAGGACTTTGAAATTAAAAATCTATTTATTTAAAATTGAATGAATTATTTGCTTAATTATGTCGGTCGTATTAATATTTAATACATGGTGAGACCCTACTGAGATATTATCTCACACACTACCTATGTGTTCAAGTTTTTATTGATTATACCCTTCTAGTTTTGAGTAGGGGAAAACCACCACCTTGAGGTGGTTCTAGCTATGGATCTTTGGTCTTAGGGAGGTGAGTTCATTGTGAATTGTGTTGTTCTTTTAGTTTTTTGGAACTTTTCTATAGTAAATTGTGTTTGTTTACTTATTTTACTTTCGATATAGTTCTCCCCATGGAGTTTTATTGTATGCATATTGCCTTGTTTATATTTACTGTACAATGTTTTTGGAAAATTCATTCCAACTTTAAATTTATATGATATCAAGTGCTAGTCACCAACTCATGGGGATTAGGAATGACCTTCAAGCCATGTCAATATTTGTTTGGTTATTAGGTTACCGAGGTACCCATGTTGTTTAATGAAACATATGATCATTTAAACTCCATGACTACTTGACCCCCACAATGAGGACACACTGACCTAATCTCCAATTCTCTATAATTGGTCATGATTTGAAATATTATTTGCATGTGACCCTTTAGGTAACTTTCTCTATAGTAGAGAATGTTATTCATAGATTCGGAGTGAATTCTATCAATCCATCCAATCCCTTCAAGAGATAAGTAATAGTTATAATAATGGAAACCTCTTAAAAACACACATTATTTAAAATAATCTCTTTGTATGATGATATCTCATAAAATAGGATGCACATTTTTTTTTCATCATCCTTTCCTTCTTTATTGTTTGTTGACCTTATAGATTATTTTCATTCTTCTACCATATCTAATGATTTGGAGAAGGTACTACGATTCGGGTCATCTAGGCCTAATATTTCACTTCCTCTTATATGTGAAAAATGTTTTCTTGATTATTCAATCAATGTATTACCACCACTGAAGCATGAAAAGAAACCTACATCAGCACCATATAAATAACATGTTTTTGTCTTACATCAAGGTACATAATAAAATAATACACTCCAATAATATTATCATGTCATAAGACCATTACACATGTTCAAATATATGAACTTCCAATGACAACTAAAACTTGTTATGTTCCTATTGACGGGTCAATCCCCATGATCTCATGTACCTATGATCACCATGTGTGAACTTCATGTGAACATGTCTCAATTCTTAAGATCCCCCAGAACCTGATGGTCACACATCATCTGTGTCTTATTTGTGTAATGTTTCTAGACCATAAGACATAGGTTTAATGTTATTATCCTAGTATATATCAGTTCATAATATATCCTAATAACTATTATAATAATTTGATATAAAAAATAATCTATGGATGTTAACATGATAATGTGGATTTTGAAATATCAACAATATTAGAGAAACTGTACATCATGCATAACTCACTATATACATGAAATAATAATCAATAAAAGTAATGTTCAATGTGGGTCTTGGGAACCCATTTTAAAAACACTCCCAATTTCACTAGATTCTATTTTTTAACAATATTGGTTAGCACTCACATGATAAGATCATGTTTTTGTTGAGTTATGGATTTAGTGGTTTGGCCTACCACCTCTCCGCAGCATGGTTACTCTGTTATCTACAACTTCACCTCATTAAGTAAGCCTTTTCAAGGGATTATATCTTCATGTATATTCTAATTATGGACTATCACAACATGAAATATTGGATATTACCAATTTTAGTATTATCATTATTTATATGATGATAAAACATTACTAGCTTGGTACAATTATATGAATTAGAATGAATCATTTCACATTTTACATTGTTTATCCTACAACAATATAAGTCACAATACACTCTATATTTATATATATTTCTACCACTAGCATTAATTAGCTTATATTTCTCATTATATTTGGTTTAATAAGAAATTATATCATATTAATCTGAAGGAATACTAGTTTTTGTCCCCTTATTACTAGTTTCACCTCCTCTCCATGTTCTAGGTACATATCCTATGTACTTTCTCATGTATATTTGGATAGTTCTGACCACACTATGTGTAGTTCTCCTAAATTTTATTGATATTATACTACCATAAATTATGTGTTGTAAATATCATATCTCTTACATAGAATTTCATAGGCAATAGATCCATTAAAAAAATCATATATAATTCTACTCACAACTTTAATCTTCACTTATTCCTCATATATATCTTCTTGAAAAGATTTATGTCATGAGAAATTGGTAATAATTCTTTCTCAAAATATAAAAAATTTTATTGTTCAGTACCTTGTTAGCATATATATTTTTAATAATATTATATCTACCTTAGTATATATTATTGATTATAGATTAGGTTACTACTTTAAGACAATTGTTGGAGAGTAAAGATAATTCTAGTATTGAATATGAGTAATCCAAAACAACTATTTTCCATATGCTATCAAAATATTTTACTTCAAAATAAGTGTCACTCCAACCAACCTCTTGTATAAAAAAGAAAAAATTAATTCAAAATGAATATTATATGTTACTATTTCCTACTTCAAACCAAAACATAATTTCAGTAACATGCACCCCATATTGGAATTCTATTGTGTTACAAAATATTTATGGTTTTATCATGTAGAAACTTTAAAAGAAATTTGGACTAGACATCCAATGACAAAAATAAAATTATCATAGAAAGTATCTATTAAAATTATATTTATGAAGGATTTCAACATTATGACATGGTATAACCAATTTATCCTTTTCGACACAACGCTTGTATCACCAATGTATAGTCTCCATTGATACCTACAAACGAATTTATAAAAATTAAATAATCATCCAAATTAAATACATTATTTTATTACATCGTTCCATTTCTTGAATTCATATAAACATGCCAAACAATGATAATTTATATTTATTGTTTACTTATAGGATCCATTTTTCAAAATGAATAATGTATCACCCACCATGGTGAATATAAAACCACCACTATGGATTCATTTTTCCAATTAAGCATGATCTTATGGAACAATCCTTTTCTACAAGCTCTTGTGGAACTTATTTTTATGCCAACAAGTTTTTTATCGTCAGAATTGACTTATCCTACATTAATCTTACTCCCACTATCACAAATAGAGATGATCACCCTTTTATTGAAATACAGTTTATCAATTTTCTATAATTTTTATATCTCATGGATCTTTATAATATCTTTGGATACCATTATGTGATTAATTTATATGCACATTATGTTTTTCTGGAAGCATTTTTACTATAAACACAGCCTTAACAAACCATTTTAATCTAAAAACATTTTATTATGAAAAAAATTATTAATAAAATACTATAACACATATAATATCCATTTTAATTATATTTGGAATATAGTTATGATATAACCCCACTATTTATGAATCATGTCTTAAAAAATAATATATGTGTTTGCAATGTAAGTGATTTTTAACAATGATGCACCTTTTATTTACATCATCACTCTTATGTGTACAAGGGAATTAACATTTATGAATTACACCAAATATATTTAATTAACAAATTTTTCATGTTAAAATAAATATTTTTCCTCTTTAATAATACCATAAATTTTACGAGTATATATAAATTTAAGTTTAGGAATCAATCCACTCTATATTTTCATGATCGATGAATGCCTGTTCAAGTTATATTTGGGGCAATAGGACCCAAGAAACTCATATCTCCATAACCATGAATATTTAGTACTTCGACTATATATTCCTTAATTCCTTCAATTGAGTCTTATGAAGTTTATATGTTTACTTCCAATTTAACCATGGAATAGTTCACACTCTATAGCTAAATTAATTCTAAAAGCTTTTTTGATTACCTTTGTTTTTAAAGGTTTATTTTTCTATGACTATTTATGTAAATTTGTTGATAATACCTAAGGAATTTAACTCCAATGAGTCTAAAAACCATACTGCGTTTAACATTGAAAAAAACATTATTTTACTAGAAAAATAATTATCTTTCTATAGCTCGGTATATCTGAGTCTCATATTTTATATTCATCATGTATATTTAATGATTTAAGTGTTTCTTATTTATTTGTTGTGAATGATACCCCTCCAAAAGCATACATTCCACAAATGTTCTGGTAGAATTCAAAACAACATTACAATTTTAAGAGAACTATTCACTCGGAAATAAAATCAAGTGATTTACTGCGCTATTTTAGGTATCATCCTTTATCAGCCGCTTGGATAAGACACCTTGACTTTTAGTAATGTTTATTGACTTCCGAAAATCCAATATTTGGAAACTAATATGTAAAGACATGCTGTATCAAAACATAAGGATTTTAAAATATATATTACATTTATTTTATAATATATCTAAATTATAATCTCATACATTATTTGTTTATACTTTGTCTTCTTCTTCTCTGGATTTTCTGTTCCTGTGTCATGTTATGTGCTCTCCCTCTTTATCTTTAGTTTGTTGGAAAGATGTTGTGAATATTACATTGGAAGTGTACTTGAAATTTTCCTTTTATCCATGTCTATTATTTTTACCTAAATATTTATGGATTTAAATTCCTTTATATTCTTTCCTTCATGGAGATCCTTTCCTAAATTATATTGATGTGGTTTCTTGAACAATTTGGTTGACAACACTCAAAAAACCTAGAGAAATATGATGGTAATAATTAGAGAATGAGATGAAATAAAAGTACCTGATTCCAATTGAATTTTATTGTTCTATTAATTTAATTTACTTCATAATATTGAGTAAATGAGGACCATATTGAGTTCTATATATCAATCCATAAGTGATCAATTTGATCATAATCTCATTGATTTATTAATTAACTTTCTCTTCATAGACATCTCAGAGATGAGACTATGTGGTATAGGCATACATGTCCTCATGTTTAATATGAATATATTTGGACATTGATTTTAGTATTAAGATATATATATTAAATGTTTCACTCATTAGCCTCCTATAATCACATTTTTCTTCTTCACTTGCTTCCCGAGAAGGCTCAGCGGGTAGTGGGGAATCAAGTTCATATACTTTCTTTTCATACTATAGTATTATAATTAAGTGCCAATACCACAATTGGAAATATTTACCACTGTGGACATGTTATTTTTCCAATATGGGGTTTGGAAGTTCTGTGGTACTACCTTCAATTTTCTAAAAAAATAAACACACTAGGATTGGTACTTTATTCCTAACTAACAATTAGACATTTTCAATAATGTTATTAAATATCTCCCAATATTTGATTAAAACCTATTAATCTTCACTAATAGATTAGGAATACCATCTCACTTGACTATTCTTGTAGAAGAGATCCTTGAAACCTCTCCTCATTGCCTAAGCTATGTCTACGCAACAACTCAGAGTGTTTCAAGTTAGGAGTTTAACTGGCCAACAACAATGACTTGTAACAGCTTGAACTATTTAGTGAAGTGCCAACATCTAAGAATTATAACAATGATTTAATCAACACATCACATCTAATGTGGAAACAAGATATATATGGATACATCTTTGGTGAAATATTTAAATATGTTAACCCATCATCCCAATAGAGAATCCATATTAGATGGATAAAACCTCAACTATAGATGATGAAAACCTCAAAAACCCACTTTTATTCAAATTTATGATATGGAAGGCATTATGACTTAATATAAATTTGAGGTTTTTATTATTATTTATTGATGAATAAAATAATTTTCTATTAGATATGTATTACTTATGTTATCTCACTTACAACTTGGTGATGAATTAAATATAAAAAATTCTCGACATATAAAAATCAATTATCTATGCATGCTTGTATATTAATATAAGTGATCAAGTAATCATAAAAATTTATAAAATCATAATAAACCATGAATAAATAAATAGAAAATGACTGATCATGATCAAATATTCTTGTTTGATCCATTGAGAGTAAATGGATCAGTAGTGACACTATGTGTAAATACCCGGGTCCTATTTAACTAATTCCACAACACACACCCTTTTTAATGTATTTATTTCATATATGAAACTTCATTTTACAACATCAAAATCCATGTCTTCATTCAAATTCTTCATAGTACACAAATAATCAAATGCGCTGAGGGGGTATTAAGAATGCATAATTCAAATGCTATTCTTCCCTCATGGACACGTTGACCATTATATATTTAATGAGTAATATTTTTTTGTAGATATTGACTATTAAATTAATTAATTAATATAATCATCTATGACATTAAATAATTAAATATTCATTTTAAATAAATAATAATTAAATGCGTAAAAAATTAAATTTACGAATAGTTTGTGTTAAGGAAAATTAATATGAATTCAAATAATTCATTATAATATAAATACAATGACTATATGAAGCATGGTTCCAAATTAAATTAAACATTATTAAAAAAATAACTTAATTTAATTTTTTTAAAAAAAATTGACCCTCTGTTGGCACATAAACACCCTAAAAGTGTTTTTGGGAAGTTATTTTTGGCTAGGATAGAGATGAGTGGATTAGGAAGGGCTCAATCAGCCCATCCCAAGTGGGGACGACCCCTATGGTCTGTTGGGTTAGCCAATAATGATACACTAGACATCCACGGGTGGGGAAAGAGAGGGAGGGTGGATGATGGGTTAGCCAGTGGGTCCAGTAGAGTAGTAGATTCCAGATGTTGGGTCTATCCGAGCGATGATTAACAGTGGAGGTCTTGACCCACATGTTAGTATAATTGGAGCGAGGTGGCCTATAAGTCTGGCTGAGTGGTTGAAGATAGTAGGGGAGGTGACTTGTGGGTTTGGATAATTAGTGAGAGGTGGTAGTTAGGTCTTGTAGAGTTGCGGGAGCCGATGGAGGTGGTTAACAGAACAGGCCTATGGAGACGGCCGCATGATGGGAGGCAGTGGAGGGGGGGTAACGTTGTGACCCCAATAAGTTAAAAAATAATATCTTTTATTAAAAATCACCATCTTTTAGTGTTACCCCTCCTATCTACCTTTTTCCCAACCCATTCACCACATCCCACTTTCCCCAATAACCCCCTATCCTTTTTATGTTATCTAATGATAATTCTTATAGGCCTTTGATTTTTTTTATAAAACTTCTATATACAGGTGGAATTAAATTATTTCAAGGAAAAAACTGTTCCGACCACCAATAAATGCTCGGATTATTGGGGAAATCTATAATTTGATGGTGCCAACAACCAAAACTGCACATGATAAATTAAAAAAATATCTTCATAAAATAACCCGATGATCCATCTTTCGATATTTAGATGTCTATATATCAGCAGTCTGATATTAAATTGGATTTTTTCTATAGTGATGGGATTCTAATGATTCCCTCATCTGATTTAATTCACATTTATGTTTAATTTCCTTAAAAAATATGTGCTCTTTTAATACTAATTATTGGAACCAGGACTATACTAGAAGCACTAAAAATCAGGAATTAAAAATTTTATTACTCCAATTGATGTCATATTGTCATCACAAGGATAAATGATTCCCTGTTATAACATGAGGATCTCATGTAATATAATTTAAGCACAAAATTAAATTGAAATTTAAACTTTGATGATTATGATCCGAAACGCATTGTGTTCAGCATTAGAGATTTCCACTTGAATGAACTAAAGTCGAATCCCTCTAGATCATCCATGCACATTCCAGATTATTTCTCAATTTTCAATATTTGATCTATGGGATCTAATGTATAGAATAAATGATGTTATTGACATCAAAATGAGCCATATATCATTTACTATTCCCTCTGGGTGGGAGAAACTATATTGAGAGTCTTGAACCCCCATCTCTATCTCTAGAACATGGGAGGTAGGTTATAGAATCCCTCAAGTTCATAGGAATGAATAGTCACATGAAAATGGAATTACTATGACATTTATAGTTCAGTAAAAACTTTTTAATATTGAACTTAATACCATTAATAAGTCAACCCATCATTTAAAAATTAAAGTAATACATATGGCCTTGAAAATGTGTTGAAATGACATAAGTATATTATAACATAATTAAAACATTAAAATTGTATTATATGATAATTTATAAGTCATTAAATTGACTCATTTCTCACTTATAAATATTTAATGTACATAGAATATTTAATATTTAATATCCATTCAAAAAATATTTTTATTAATATTTACAAAATACCTCATGAATAAAATAAGAAAATAAATTTAATATATATTATTACAAATAAGAATAATATTTAATTTATTTATTCTCATGTCACTGTTAAATCTTTTACATTACCAATCCCCTACCATGAGGCCCAATATATCCTAATATCTAGTTCAATTTAATAGGTTATTATTTTTAATAGGACTGTGTGTATCCATCTAGGACCTTATCATGATAGCAGTGAATAATATTCACAAATCCAAAGTATAGACTGGAAATCCATTAAGGCTCCTTAGGAGAAAAGTAATAGTTATAGCATCATAATACTAAAATAAGAAAAATATGTGTAATATAAACTATTTTTATCATGATATATCATAAAGTAGGATTATCACATTGTGGAGTCATTATTTCTTGATTTATTGTTTGTTAAACTTTTTTGGTAGAATTTCCTTCTTCTACCATTTCCATGGAATTAGAGAAGCTACTTCCTTCCTAGTCAACTAAGCTTGAGATATCACTTCCTACCCGAAGTATGAATTCTATCTTAATTATTCACTCAATTATATATCACTAATGACAAACCCCATACAAGCTACCTCACCATGAATTAAATTTTACAATTTTTATCTTATATTAAAGTACATAATCAAACATTATACACTGATAATAATCTCAATTATGAAGAGGATTACATGTGTTCAAAGAAAGGAACAACAAATGACACCTGAAACACGTGGGGTTTCTTTTGTTTGGTCAGACCTTAAGATCTCATCTACCTGAGATCACTAATTAAGAAATTCATGATAAAAGTCTCAATTATAATTAGACCAATCACATGATGGTAACACATCATTTGTGTGGTATCAGTATAATGTTTCTAGACCATTATAAAGAAGATTAAGATTACTTTCATGGTGTCCCTATGTTCTCATTGTAACCTCAAAACTGCTATAACCATTTTTATGATAAATTATCTATGGAATTCCCTATGCAAAATCGTCGTTGTAGAAATTTAAAAACTATTTTAGTAAGAGAAAATCATTCATAACATGATGTATACATGATATGGTAATTGAGAAGTATTGTTCACATTGGGTATATGGAATCCATTTTAGAAACACACCTACTTTCACATGAGAAAACATTATTTCAATCCTTGTTTTCTATCAAATGATAAAATAAAGCCTCTAGTGAGTTATTTCTTTAGTCATTGGGCCTACCATGTCATCACTATGTGGCTACATTACTATATACGACATCACCTCCTTGAGTAAGACTCTTCAAGAGTTGATATACCTGAGTGCATTCAATTTTTTCATTATCAAAATATGATATCTCGGATAGTACCAATATAAGGGTAATCAAAATTTATAATATGAAAAAACATTAACTACTAGGTGTGATTCCAAGAACTATACTAAATCCTTGCATATTTGACAATTCTTCTTCAATCGAATCAGAAGTCGCAATGCACTCTGTATTTATAGATATGGATACAAATGGATTTAATGAGCTTCTATTTCTTAGTAACTTATCCTTAATATGATATTATATCATTTTAGTCCAAATAACGATTGGTTTCTCCTTATTCCTAGTTTCCCCTCCACTCCAAGTGCTAGGTACATATCCCTTGTACTTTATCAAGTTCATTTAGACAGTTCTGACGGATTCCTGTGTAGTTATCCTAAATTTTACTGACATTATCCTATCATAATATATATGTCGATTGTATCATATCTTGTAAATTTCATGGCATATGTGATAGATCCATTACAGAAGTCTGTCAAATTATACTCACCACTCTTAATATTTTTATATGTATCTTATGTGTCTTATTAATGAGATATATATCATAGGAAATTGATAACAATTCTCTCTCAAATTGTTCCAAATTATATTTTCCAATACCTTGTTAGCATATGTACATTGAGCTGGTATATGAAATCCAATATATTGATATCAATACGTATAATTCTCTAGACTTAGGTTTATACTTTATGTCAAAATTTGGAGAGTTACTTTCATTAAAGTATTAAAAAACCGTAAGACTAGACAATATTTTTTAAAATGTTATCAATATATTTTACTTTGAAAATAGTGGTTCTCCTTTTAACCTATTATAGGCACCTGGAGATAATTGATTCCAAAAGAATATTCTATAATCATTTTTCATACCTCAATCTAATAATGGATTTAAGTAACTTTCACCCCTATTAGAATTCTATGGTGTCACCAAATATTTCTGGTTGTATATTGTTGACAAATTATAAGAAAGGTTGACTAAACATCCAATGCTGAATAAAATGATCATATAATGTAGTTAGAAAAATTATAATTCTAATGGATTTAGGCATGATGACTTGGTGAAACCAATTGGGCCTTATTGGTACCATGCCTATGTCACCCATGTATATTATCTCTTGAATACCCATTGAAGGGAAAAAATCCCACCTAGAGGTGAGTTAATGTTTTTTGGTTGATTGTGTTTATTGAGAAATATATTAGACAACAATAGTTCATGGAATTTTTGGATGAAGGAATAGTGAAGGTGATATCGTTTCCCTAAATTTACAGTTTTATTGGGCCTAAAATTTGGTTTTTTTATTGAAAATGATGGATTACCACAATGGAAAATCAGTGGATAACAAAATAACTGAAGTAATGTGTGGTGGGTGTTTGTCAAAATCATTTTAACCCCATAGAAACTTTACTATTTGAAAGACACTGAAAATCTGTGAAACAGTAAAAAAACAACAAAAGAAATTTAAACATATTGAAACAAATGTTATGTGAAACATAAAGGGTTCTCATCATTTTCAGATTAAGGAACAATGTTTTAGGACACCACAAAGGTTGTTCATCATTTTTGTAGAGAGCTGTTTCAGAGGCCACCATAAAAGAATTTTTTACGCTATGTGAACCACACAGTGAGTTAAGTACATGAAGAAGGATAATTCACAAATTATATTAATATAATTGTGATTTTCAAGGTTTATATATTTATTTTCCTATATAAATGATACCTAATCACTTTAATATAGTGAGAAAGGTTTATTAGAATGGATATACATTGAAGGAATTTGTATAATTATAAATGTTTTTCATAAAGGAGGTGGTTCATGAAGGATGTTTGGTTCATAGAAGAGTTTTATTTAGTGGGGTATTATTGCTAAAAAGGGAGTTATGGTTCAAAACATGTCATTATTCTATGAAGTAAAGTATGTTCCCAGTTAACCCATACTATGAGGTGAATGAAATTTTACACTAGTTTTTAATAATGTGATGGAAAAACAGTTCACAAAATGAATCCATGCTTACTAATAACTAAAAGGTGAATTTGATTTCATCTAATGGGTTAAAAAATATCTTCATGGAATAGTCATGTATGTGTGAAGCTATTCTGAGGTGATTTAGATCAATATAAGTAGCTACTAGATGAGATTTTCATTCACTTTAGCTGAGATAGAGAGTGGTGATCTTTTAAATCATAAATGTTTGTCATCCTAGAATCATAATGTTTCTAGTATGTACCGTATAACAATAGTGTGATTTATTGGATTTGATACATCATCAACTTTTCTTTTTAGTCTTATTAGACATATCCCAATGAGGGTGAACCATGTTTAAATTGTTTTTTTCTGGTACATGTTCTAACTTTTACTTATTCATTAAAAGTGGAAGGAGAGAGAAGAGAGTTTTTTTAATAAAAAAACAAGATCCATAGGAGTGTTATTTTTATCTGTCATACCGTAATTCACCCCCTCATATGGTATTTAACCAATATAGGCTAACTCCCACCAATGACTATACATCAATGGAAGAAACATCAAAAATATATAATTTATTTTTCAACATGGGATCCTTTTCAATAATTCATATAAATGTTTCAATCATAGTGGATTCCATTTACTACTTTCTTGTAGGATCCATTATTCACAATTAATAATGTATCACCCACCATTATGAATATAAAATCATCATAATGGATTAATTATTCCATTGAAGTATGTGTCTCTAGAAAATTGATTTTCCATAAACTCTTGTGGAATTTTTTTCAATTACAAATAGTTTTTTTTCTTCATCCTTTAGTTAACCCAAACAAATCTTACCGCAACTATCTCAAATAGGTATGTTCACCCTTTTATAGAAACATATACTCTCACTTGAATATGATATTTATATCTCATAAATGGATATAATATTTTTAGGGACATAGGGTAATTAGTTTATATGCACACTATTTTGTTCATGATGCAATTATGCTTATAAACATGCCCTTAATAATTACTTCCATATAAACACATGATATAATAATATAATGAATTTATCTCATATTATAACTTATATAATATATATATATTTATTATAGTTTCTATATGGTTATGAGACTACACATCCATTTTTTAAAAAACATCTTCAAAAATATTGGATGGTTTTGAAATGTATGTAAGTCTTAAAATTGATTCTCCTTTTACTTACATCATCACTGTCAGAAACTAACCCGGGTCGACCCTGAGCCTATCACCAAAGCCGGTCTGCGACATTACCCAAATGGCGTTCTCAATACCCCTAGGCTGGAAACCAGTGATGGGCTTCAAAATTCCACTATTGGGAATGATATGGACCATGAGAAAAAGATAAATAGATAATCAAAACTGACGATAATGATAAAAACCGACAGTTGAAAGAGAATAAAACCGAACATACCTCTTTGTGACCTCCTAGGTCACCACCCAACTCAATACCACGCTACTCTATCATTGAGTAGCTAAACCAGTAACAAGTAAGAGAAACTGAACCTACAAATGGAAAGATTTAATGGGCGTGGGCACCGAGATGCTCAGTAGGGACGCCATGAATAAACCACTGAATCCAACAATTCTCCTTTCCAAAACTGTCCACTTACACAAGTTTGAAATAATGATATAAAATAAGGTTTTTCACATTTCAAAATATTCAACATGTTGTTCTCATTTTGAAACCCAACACATGCAACACATTATTTCCAAAAATAATTTTTCACTTTATTAATGAAATCCAAAATAGAAAATACCTAATCTAGGGTAGAGTAAAACAAGTAAAAAGTGAAAACTGAAAATAATCTAGTTTAATGAATAGTAAACAAGAAATGTAAATAATCCTGTAACCATGGGTGATCCTAAAAAACCCTATTTGACCCCTTGACGTACTCAGTTTTGGAACCACCTGTCCGTGTATTATAATGACCCATACTTTACATACATTGTTAATACTTCAAAATTGAAGCACACTTATTACAACATATGACAAAACCACAAAGGACCGTATAGGTATAGTGTCTTTAGAAACTGGGAAACATAAACAACTGGTTCATAATTCTTCTACAGTGTCTCCCATTTATTTCATCATATCTAGGGTCCATTTTAGCATATTCTACTTAATATCCATCTTCCTGACCTGGGGAAAAGAAAACATAAAAGGGTGAGCTCAAATGCTCAGCAAGGGAAAAAAAGGAAATAAAAATCATATCATATCTTTTTGAAAATCATAACCTGCAAAAGAGATCATAATAACTTAACATGGAATAAATCATAGAAGTGAAAATGAGATCCCCATAATCATATCATGAAACTTGAAACTCTATGGAATGCACACATAATCATGGAAAATCATTTCTTGTTAGTCATGACTCATTTCCAAGACTATCTCAGTGGACAAAGTCCCTTTCTGAACCGAGTTCACTCCTCGTTTCAGTCCTGTATCACTGAACCGAAATAACCTTCCGTTCCAGCCATGTCTATCTCATGAGATATAAATTTTTACCCAATGAATTGGAGGGAGATATAGGTCCCACCCATCTTATAATGAATCCTTTCTTATGTGTGCCACATAATCATAAACCATACATCATAGTGTAACCCATGTAATAAAAATGGAATTTATAAACAACATGACATCATAAAACAATTCATATAAGATAAAGGAATTCATAAAAATATTTCCATCACAACATAATCAAATCCATGTAATAATAGGGATAAAAACAGAACCCTTTTATTATCTTAGATGGAAAATAATTTTAATAAAATACTTGAACTCCATTCTTGAGGAAAATATCCTTTCTACTTCAAAAACACTTTTCTTTTCTTAACATTTCATAAAATTATAAACTAAAAGATGTTGATTAAAAATAAATTGAAAAATTATAAAGGAAGATTCTTGGAAATAATGTTTAAAAATCCATTCTTGCCGTATAAGTTAAAAAAAACATTCTTCGTACTTTGGTCGGAAAAGTCAAAAAAGTACCTCGTACGAAAAACGACAAAATATTCCTTTCATACATATTACTAAAAACTCACCGAAGGGTAAAAATGGATTTAAACAATTATAGGTGGATGGAAATAATATTACATATTGATGAAACATGGATGTGGATGATAAAATACACCCCAGTAAATACTTACGAATAAACAATCTCGGATAAAAATGAGATTGTGATATTTCCCTTACCTTAGGTCCGATTTGCTTTGTACGTGTCCAAATCTCCTGTATAATGGTTTAAATAATGTTATTTACTTATTCCAGAATCATACATATTGATATTATATCATATATGGTCATATTCTTAGCTTCTTGTTAGTAATATTTCATTGTTACTTGTTACTCGGGTCTTTATTACCTTTTGTTCTTATGCGTGTTTTGCCGAATAAATTCTTATTCTTCTTTTAAGGTTATAGATACCTTATATCCAGAATGGTATTATTGTAACATATCATTCAATTAATTTATATAATTACTATGTAATGATGATCATGTAGAACGAGTCGCATCACATCGTGGAGACGGTATTCCGTACGTACGCACGAGTGATGGTATCGTTCCTATGATCGTGGAATTGTATTTGAGTATATATATATTATTTCAGTATCAATATTACATTATAATAATCATAAATAGTTACTCATTACACCATTATACCCATCCTTGTAAGGTGATGGTGGAAAATAGATTACACCACGGCGTGGAGACGGTATTCCGTACGTACGCACGCGCGGTGATTTAATTTTTTCCACAGGATGGATAGAAGGTGAATTAGGGTTGTTTCATATTTATAATAACATATCAGTATGTAAGTAATACTGATGTTATTACTTTATCATGAAACAACTAAAGAAGAAGAAGTTGAAGAAGAAAGAAATTGAAAAGATCGGTAGTGGATATTACCTCTTCTTTGGAACGCTTCTTTGAATCCTCCACATAGGGAACTAAGATTGGTCTTTGAAGAAGACCAGGACCTCTAAGATTATTCTAGGGAAGTGGAGAGGAGAAAATGGAAGGGGTTGTCCGAGCTTGAGTGCTCAAATTGGTGTGAGGAGGAGGGGGAGGAGGTGCCCTTTTATAAGGGAGGAGAGGGGCACCTTAGGAATATCTCAAAATATTATTTTATATTAAAGTCAAAATCGGTTTATAATGGTTCCAAAGGGTCTTATTTCGAAGATAAAGTGGGGATGGGCCGAAATCCTATCAACCAATAGGATTTAGACAAGTTTAGGGTATTATTTTAACCTTATCAATTAGATTTAACTCTAAGTTAAATAATTTAACTTTTACCATGTCTTTTTGTTTTCTTTCACTATATGGTTGATACACTTACAATAACAAGCCAAACGAACCCCAAATTGTTTATTATTAATATATATATCCTTATATATGTAATTTGGCCGATCCTTAGATTTTTAGGAATAAAATTACAATTAATAATATAATATTTGATTTAAAAACTATTTTGTGTCAATTTTGACACTATTTGATATATGATTTTTGTGAAAGTCATAACAGAATTATATGTTCGAACCAAGTTGATTATATCAACACTAATATATCATAGTAACCTAGAAAATTAGTGGAATTCATAAAAAGTCTCAAATTACATTTATTTTTGTGTTTATAACATCAATTATTTCAATATTTTATTAATAAGATAATTACTGCATCATCATTGTGTCATAAATAAATTAAATTATTTAATGTCTAAAAATTATAAATAAAATACCATTACGTAAGAAATCTTTTTAGATTTCTAATGAATATTTATAGTCGAGTTTATCTTATGTATAACCTCATATTAAAAATTATTTACTTATTAAAGTTTGATTTTAATTATTTTAACCCTTCTTTAAATAAATTAATAATAAATGTCCTAATCTAACCCAGGTGGGCCTAAATGGTCATATTTTATTCCTAAGTTTGTTTTTGGTCGAATCAAACTTATCCAACAGAATTAGGACATGTGTTAGGGTAATATTAATATCATATTTACCCTTAGTTACCCTATTTACTATTAACCGCGGAAAAAAAAAGTAAAAAGTTACTATTCACCAAAAAATTATTTTTATCTCATTGAACCACATTTTACTTACTGATATCAACTGTGTCTGTCGGATTTTCGAAATTCCATTCACAGAAGCGGTAAAATTATTTTTTATGCCAAATTCAGTTTTTTACCTACCACATAGTGGTTTCACTATAATCAAAAATTGAATGTTTTCAGAAAAATACCAAAATTTTACCCTAGGCTAATTTCGGTATTCCGAATCCAAAAATGAAGTCCATTTTGAAAGATAAAATTTATAAAATTTCAAAAAGTGGTTATTACTATTCATAACGGCTAGTTTTAATAATATTTTAATAGCATATCGTTGTTTAGTGAAACTTGGTATTGCGTACGACGCAAGCTATCGAGGAAGGTCGCGATTGCCGGTAAAGTAAGCCAAGCAAGTGTGTAGTGAATGATTCCTTTGAACAAAATATTACTCATAAAAATCTCAGGTGTTACATTCTACCCCCCTTAAAAATAATTTCGCCCTCGAAATTCGTCACTTTGTAACAAACAGATGAGGCTACTTCTCCCTCATCATATCCTCAAGCTCCCATGTAGCTTCTTCTAATTGGTGGTTCCTCCATAAAACTTTCACCAATCGAGTGGTCTTGTTTTGTAGGACTTTTTCGCTACGATCCAGAATCTCTATCGGTTGTTCTTCATAAGAAAGATCTTGCTCTAGCGGTACAACTTCTGAGCTGAGTACATGTGAAGGATCAGGTATGTACTTTCTCAGGAGAGATAAATGGAACACATCGTGAACTTGAGAGAGATACGGTGGAAGCGCCAATCGGTAAGCTACCTTTCCAACACGATCCATTATTTCGAAAGGACCGATATATCTAGGGCTCAACTTCCCCTTCTTTCCAAATCTCATAACCCTCTTCCAGGGAGATATTCGTAAGAACAATTTATCACCCACTTCAAACTCTAAGTCTTTTCTTCGGTTGTCGGCATAACTTTTCTGTCGACTCTGAGCTGCTCTTATGTGTTGTTGAATAGATCTGACCTTTTCTTCCATTTCATCAACGAGATCAGGTCCTAATAGCTTTCGTTCCCCAACTTTATCCCAGCAAGTTGGAGTCCTGCATTTCTTTCCATAGAGAGCTTCATAAGGAGCCATCTGAATACTAGAGTGAAAGCTATTATTATAAGAAAATTCCACCAAAGGTAGGTGTTGATCCCAACCTCCGTTGAAATACATAGAGCAAGCTCTCAACATATCTTCTAGGGTTTGAATTGTTCTCTCAGACTGACCGTCTGTCTGAGGATGATAAGCAGTGCTGAAACTCATCTCTGTATCCAGAGTATGCAGAAGACTTCGCCAGAACATCGAGGTAAATCTCGGATCCCGATCAGATATAATAGAAAGTGGTACTCCATGCAATCTTACCACTTCCTTTACATATATCCTGGCAAGCTGATCTAGAGAGAAATCCTCTCTAATAGCAATGAAGTGTGCAGACTTTGTAAGACGATCAACTATGACCCAAATAGCATTATTTCCTTTGGATGTTTTAGGAAGTCCTGTGACAAAGTCCATAGTGATGTTTTCCCATTTCCATTCAGGTATGGGTAATGGTTGTAACATCCCCTTAGACTTCTGTCTCTCAGCTTCAACTTGTTGACAAACCAAGCATCGAGAGACATATTCAGCAACATCTCTTTTCATGCCATCCCACCAGAAGTACTCTTTCAGGTACCTATACATCTTCGTGCTTCCAGGATGAATAGAGAATGATGAACTATGAGCCTCATACATCAGCTCCTTCTTTAATTTGGGGATGGGAGGAACACAAACCCGATTCCTGAACATTATTATCCCATCACAATAAAGGTTAAATTCAGGAAAATTTCTCACCTTCTTTTGTAACTCGACATCTTCTTTCTGTGCCTCTTTAATCTTCACATGTATAGATGGTTGAACATTCATTTGAGAAAGATAAGATTTTTCCTCTTCTATTATAATTCCAAGATCCATCCTTTGTAAATCCATAAATATTGGATCTTCTGTGATCCTCATCATGGATAAACTAGCATGGTCTTGTCGACTTAATGCATCTGCCACCTTGTTTTCTTTCCCAGGGTGGTAATGGATTGAGCAGTCGTAATCCTTAATCAGCTCCAACCATCTTCTTTGACGCATATTCAACTCCTTTTGTGTGAAAATATACTTTAAACTTTTATGATCAGTATAAATATCACACCTTTCACCATAAAGGTAATTCCTCCAAATCTTTAATGCAAAGATTACCGCAGCCAACTACAAATCATGTGTTGGGTAATTTTGCTCATGGATTTTCAACTGTCGTGAGGCATAAGCTATCACCATATCATTTTGCATAAGAACACACCCCAATCCCTTCTTGGATGCGTCACTGTAGATCACAAACCTTTCTCCACTACAAGGCAGTTTGAGCACAGGTGCACTGGATAACCTTCTTTTCAACTCCTTGAAATTATCTTCACATTCCTCTATCCAAACAAACTTTACTCCTTTCCGAGTCAACTTGGTGAGTGGATTAGATAATCGTGAAAAATATTTTACAAAACGTCGATAATATCCAGCCTTACCAAGAAAACTTCGGATCTCAGTTACTGTGGTTGGTCTTGACCATCTTTCGATAACCTCTGTTTTTGCTGTATCCACAGATATCCCCTCTTTTGAGATTATGTGACCCAAAAATGCAACTTTTTGAAGCCAAAATTCACACTTGGTAAATTTGGCATAAAGCTTCTCCTTTCTCAGGGTCTTCAATATAATTCACAAGTGATCTTCATGCTCTTCCTTGCTCTTTGAATAGACAAGAATATCGTCTATAAAGACTACAACAAATTGATCAAGATAGTCTCTAAAGATTCTATTCATTAGATCCATGAAGATAGAAGGGGAATTAGTAAGACCAAATGGCATCACTATAAATTCATTGTGTCCATACCGTGTACGGAAAGCCGTCTTTGGTATATCCTCCTTTTTGACCCTTAATTGATGATACCCTGAACGAAGATCAATCTTGGAAAAGTATTGAGCTCCGCGTAGTTGGTCAAATAAGTCATCAATGCATGGGAGAGGATATTTGTTCTTGATAGTGATCTTGTTAAGTTCTCGATAATCAATGCAGAGTCTCATTGATCCATCTTTCTTCTTAACAAATAGAACAGGTGCTCCCCAAGGTGACAAACTAGGGCGTATGAATCCCTTATCAAGATTCTCTTGGAGTTGATTCTTCAATTCCTGCAAATCAATTGGGTCCATTCTATAAGGTGTCTTTGAAATTGGCAATGCGCCCGGTATGAGTTCTATTGAAAACTCAACATCACGATTTGGTGGAAGACCCGGTAATTCCTCCGGAAAGACATCATCAAACTCCCGTACGATGGGAATATTCTTAATCGTAAGTTTCTCACCAACCATTTGAGATAAATAACCTTCATTTAGTGGAATCAAGACCCATAAGATGGAATGAATATCCACTGGAAGGTTATATTCATCCTTGCATCGATAGACGATCGTAGATTGATCTGGAATATGAAATGTGACTTCCCTTCTTTGGAAATTGATATGAGATCCATGTAGAGAAAGCCAATCCATGCCAAGAATCACATAAAATTCCACTAAAGGAAGGATCACAAGATTTGCAGGAAGCACTTTCCCACAAACTTTGATCGGAGAAGAATTATAAACTTTTGTTGCGACTGTTGTGCCATTAGGTGTTGTCACAGCTAACTCAACATCTAATTGTTGAGGTAGTACAGTGATAACATTAGAAAAATTTTCAGAAATAAAAGAGTGGGTGGATCCAGAATCAAATAAAACATTTTCTACTTTAGAGTGGATGGTAAGTGTACCTTTCCCCACTTCATTATCGTACTCCACATCGCTGATAGAAATTGCATGTGACTTTCCTTTGTCTTTAGCCTTAAGATTTTGTTGACGTCGACCATCATCATCAACCCTTGGATTTCGGCATTGATTGGCATAATGACCCATCTCCTTGCACTTGAAACATTGAAGTGTAGTAGGTTCATTTTGTGTATCCCTTCCTTTGTTTTCATCATTAGACATCTTCTTCCCATTATCGCGGCATTCAAATGCCCGATGACCTTCCTTTCCACATTTAAAACATTTACTTGTCCCTTTAAGACAACTCCCTCCATGTTTTTTTCCACACTTTGAGCATAAGGGAAAGCTAATCTTCTTTTCAGTGTGCTCTTTAGATTTTCCTTTGAATTCCATCTTCCTCTTCTTATCAAACCCATGTGACTGATTGGTTACTCCAATCTCCATCTCGACTTTGAGAGCACATCGAACGATTTCCTCGTAGCTATTGAAGTCCCTTATGGATAACTCCCTTCGAATACTTGGTTTTAATCCACTAAATAATCGATCAATCGTACTCTCAGGTTGGATAATAATACCAGAAGCGTACCTTGCAAGTCTTGTAAAATTTGCTTCATTGATACCAACAGATTCATCATCCCTTTTCTTCAGTTCAAGAAACTCTTTCTCCATCTTTGTTCGGAGAATACGAGGGAAGTACTTACTGAAAAATAAGTTCTTGAACTCGTCCCATTCCATAGACTCAATTTCATCCCTTTGCCTCGTATTCTTAATAAGATTCCACCATTGATCAGCATCTCCTTCCAAACGATACACTGCTAGGATGACTTTATCATGTTCAGAACATTGAAGAACTGAAAATATCTTTTCAGTAGTACTAATCCATTGTTCAGCAACTAATGGATCAGTAGACCCGCTAAAAGAAGGTGGACACTACCTCATGAAGGATTCAACAGAATGTTGCTCCTTCCTTTGCTCGTTTGGAAGTCCTGCATGATTCATAGCTTGAGAAAGTTGTGTGAGCAAGGCTACAAGATTTTGCATTCCAGCTCCCATATCGTTTGGTTGTTCAGGGGGACAATCATTGCATTGCCCATCGCATTCCGCATTAACACGGTTCCTTCGGGTTCCATCCATTGACTAAAACCAAGAAGAATAGTGTGAGAAACACTAATTATAATAGGAAAACCACATAATCATGGATAAAATTTTCATGCTTAATGTCTTACACTAGGTTATTCATGGCCATTTCTAAAACACTAAGATTGTGTTCTATCCTTAGACTTATCCTTAGGGTTCTTACTAAGGCTATCACATCCTAGTTTCCAATGGTTGACTATAACTTTCCTCTGATACCAACTATAATGACCCATACTTTACATACATTGTTAATAATTAAAAATTGAAGCACACTTATTACAACATATGACAAAACCACAAAGGACCGTATAGGTATAATGTCTTTAGAAACTGGGAAACATAAACAACTAGTTCATAAATCTTCTACAGTGTCTCCCATTTATTTCATCATATCTAGGGTCCCTTTTAGCATATTCTACTTAATATCCATCTTCCTGACCTGGGGAAAAGAAAACATAAAAGGGTGAGCTCAAATGCACAGCAAGGGAAATAAAGGAAATAAAAATCATATCATATCTTTTTGAAAATCATAACCTGCAAAAGAGATCATAATAACTTAACATGGAATAAATCATAGAAGTGAAAATGAGATCCCCATAATCATATCATGAAACATGAAACTCTATGGCATGCACACATAATCATGGAAAATCATTTCTTGTTAGTCATGAATCATTGCCAAGACTATCTTAGTGGAAAAAGTCCCTTTCTGAACCGAGTTCACTCCTCGTTTCAGTCCTGTATCACTGAACCGAAATAACCTTCCGTTCCAGCCATGTCTATCTCATGAGATATAAATCTTTACCCAATGCATTGGAGGGAGATATAGGTCCCACCCATCTTATAATGAATCCTTTCTTATGTGTGCCACATAATCATAAACCATACATCATAGCGTAACCCATGTAATAAAAATGGAATTTATAAACAACATGACATCATAAAACAATTCATATAAGATAAAGGAATTCATAAAAATATTTCCATCACAACATAATCAAATCCATGTAATAATAGGGATAAAAACAGAACCCTTTTATTATCTTAGATGGAAAATAATTTTAATAAAATACTTGAACTCCATTCTTGAGGAAAATATCCTTACTACTTCAAAAACACTTTTCTTTTCTTAACATTTCATACAATTATAATCTAAAAGTAGTTGATTAAAAATAAACTTGAAAACTTATAAAGGAAGATTATTTGAAATAATGTTTAAAAATCCATTCTTGCCGTATAAGTTAAAAAAAACATTCTTCGTACTTTTGCCAGAAAAGTCAAAAAAGTACCTCGTACGAAAAACGAAAAAAGATTCCTTTCATACATATTACTAAAAACTCACCGAAGGGTAAAAATGGATTTAAACAATTGTAGGTGGATGGAAATAATATTACATATTGATGAAACATGGATGTGGATGATAAAATACACCCCAGTAAATACTTACAAATAAACAATCTCAGATAAAAATGAGATTGTGATATTTCCCTTACCTTAGGTCAGATTTACTTTGTACGTGTCCGAAGCTCCTGTATAAAGGTTTAAATAATGTTATTGACTTATTCCAGAATCATACATATTGATATTATATCATATATGGTCATATTCTTAGCTTATTGTTAGTAATATTTCATTGTTACTTGTTACTCGGGTCTTTATTGCCTTTTGTTCTTATGCGTGTTTTGCCGAATAAATTCTTATTCTTCTTTGAAGGTTATATATACCTTATATCTAGAATGGTATTAGTGTAACATATATCATATTTATTCATTCAATTCATTTATATAATTACTATGTAATGATGATCATGTAGAACGAGCCGCATCACATCGTGGAGACTGTATTCCGTACGTACGCACGAGTGATGGTGTCATTCCTATGATCGTGGAATTGTATTTGAGTATATATATATTATTTCAGTATCAATATTACATTATAATAATCATAAATAGTTACTCATTACACCATTATACCCATACTTGTAAGGTGATGGTGGAAAATAGATTACACCACGGCGTGGAGACGGTATTCCGTATGTACGCACGCGCTGTGATTTAATTTTTTCCGTAGGATGGATAGAAGGTGAATTAGGGTTGTTTTATATTTATAATAACATATCAGTATGTAAGTAATACTGATTTTATTACTTTATCATGCAACAACTAAAGAAGAAGAAGTTGAAGAAGAAATAAATTGAAAAGATCGGTAATGGATATTACCTCTTCTTTGGAACGCCTCTTTGAATCCTCCACTTAGGGAACTAAGATTGGTCTTTGAAGAAGACAAGGACCTCTAGGATTATTCTAGGGAAGTGGAGAGGAGAAAATGGAAGGGGTTGGCCGAGCTTGAGTGCTCAAATTGGTGTGAGGAGGAGGGGGAGGAGGTGCCCTTTTATAAGGGAGGAGAGGGGCACCTTAGGAATATCTCAAAATATTATTTTATATTAAAGTCAAAATCGGTTTATAATGGTTCCAAAGGGTCTTATTTTGAAGCTAAAGTGGTGATGGGCCGAAATCCTATCAACCAATAGGATTTAGACAAGTTTAGGGTATTATTTTAACCTTATAAATTAGATTTAACTCTAAGTTAAATAATTTAACTTTTACCATGTCTTTTTGTTTTCTTTCACTATATGGTTAATACACTTACTATAACATGCCAAAAGAACCCCAAATTGTTTATTATTAATATATATATCCTTATCTATGTCATTTGGCCGAACCTAAGATTTTTAGGAATAAAATAACAATTAATAATATAATATTTGATTTAAAAAATATTTTGTGTCAATTTTGACACTATTTGATATATGATTTTTTTGAAAGTCATAACAGAATTATATGTTCGAACCAAGTAGATTAAATCAACACTAATATATCATAGTAACCTATAAAATTAGTGTAATTCATAAAAAGTCTCAAATTACATTTATTTTGGTGTTTATAACATCAATTATGTCAATATTTTATTAATAAGATAATTACTGGATCATCATTGTGTCATAAATAAATTAAATTATATAATGTCTAAAAATTATAAATAAAATACCATTATGTAGGAAATATTTTTATCTTTCTAATTAATATTTATAGTCGAATTTATATTATGTATAACCCCATATTAAAAATGATTTACTTATTAAACTTTGATTTTAACTATTTTAACCCTTCTTTAAATAAATTAATAATAAATGTCCTAATCTAACCCAAGTGGGCCTAAATGGTCATATTTTATTCCTAGGTTTGTTTTTGGTCGAATTACACTTATCCAATAGAATTAGGACATGTGTTAGGGTAATAGTAATATCATATTTACCCTTAGTTACCCTATTTACTATTAACCGCGGTAAAATAAAGTAAAAAGTAACTATTCACCAAAAAATTATTTTTATCTCATTGAACCACATTTTACTTACTGATATCAACCGTGTCTGTCGGATTTTCGAAATTCCATTCACAGAAGCGGTAAAATTAAGTTTTATGCAAAATTCAGTTTTAACCTACTACTTAGTGGTTTAACTATTCATCAAAAATTGAATGTTTTCAGAAAAATACCAAAATTTCACCCTAGGCTAATTTCGGTATTCCGAATCCAAAAATGAAGTCCATTTTGAAAGATAAAATTTATAAAATTTCAAAAAGTGGTTATTACTATTCATAATGGCTAGTTTTAATAATATTTTAATAGCATATCGTTGTTTAGTGAAACTCGGTATTGCGTACGACGCAAGCTATCGAGGAAGGTCGCGATTGCGTGTAAAGTAAGCCAAGAAAGTTTGTAGTGAATGATTCCTTTGAACAAAATATTACTCATAAAAATCTCGGGTGTTACATGTATAGTGAAGCTCCTATGTTTATAACCAACTAGCTGCCCAAACTGACCAATCATGTGGCAAAGCCCGCCTGGCCTGACAAAAAATCTAGGCGGTACCAACCCGTCTAATTGGGGTTGGTCAGCAACCATCACTCGATCATATAAAAGAGTCCCAGGAACACATGGTGGTTATAATAAGGATGTGTTAGTAAGAAGGACCTCGCACACGTGACTTATCTCACCGGACATGCCTACCCCAAACACAGATGGTTCCTATGAATTCACCCTTAAAGTGATTCCCTAGATAGGAGTGCCCCATACACTTATATATATGCATACATGTCAAAAATACAAAGTTCCAACTGGGCCGTCACATCATTCAGTTATCAAAACCACTTTATTAAACACTTGGAGTTGTAAATAGGGCCTCCAGTTTTATATAATCAAATGTCTTTATGAAAATATTCCACAATCACTTCTAAAACAACTCTAAACACCACTTTTGTATTTAAAAATCCAAATGGGCTCACAAGTTCCAGGTTTCAAATAATTGAAATAAAAGACTTTTGTGATACTATGTTCAATTTTTTTTAAAAACAATCCAAGCGTTGCCTTACACCACACACTCCATGAATATATACACCAAAATCCAAACAAGCATATACTCAAGGATTTCTTTTCAAACCAATTTAAAGAACCTAATGAAGAGACCCATATAATTTATAAAACAATAACCACTTATAAAACCATGAATTCGAGAAAAATTCCAATTCAAAAAGATGTGAAATAATTTCTTCAAAATCACTATGTTCCATAAAACCAACCAACGCTGGAAAAACAACTTCCATAATATTTTTATACCAGCAAACACCACTAAAACATCCAAAAGATCCATTTGCAGAAAAAGGCAGTTAGTTCCAACCATGTTGGCAAGGTATAAAGATGTGAATAATTATAGGAACATACAAAATTCCATTTTTGAGCAATCCTTTCAATATTAAAAAACTACCACAAGTTTACTACAAACATACTAGAGTTGTCAAACATAATATGTGACTTAATTAGAAATACACAAACATTAAACATACTAAAACTGGGAGCAAGGGCATAGAAACACCTACACATAACCAAGGAACTATTTCAAGGCTATTTGTAACAATTTTAACCATCAAAGAAACACTTAAATGGAAAAACTATCAAAATTATAAGGGTGATTATAGCATTTATAAATTAAATGAAAGCATGAATGTTCTTATGGAAAAATTCGGAAATAGAGAAGTGATGGAAATGCCTACCTCAAGAGAAGGACCATACCAACGCTTTCTAACGCTATAAGTAACTCGCATGCTGTGCACACATAGAAACTATCGCCTCACCCTAATGAAATTTGGCAAAACATGTTAGTGAGGTGAGGAACTGCTTTCAAAAAATTAAAACCAGGGACCCTAAAACATCATAATATTATCAAACTATGAGCATGGAAACCAAGAGTAGGTTTAGGCTATTACCTTGGATGATGAAAATTCATAGAAACCACCTCGCCTTCTGAGGTGATTGCTATAACAAACACCAAAGGGTCTCAAGTGGCCCTTTTCACAACCTCAGATATAAGGACCCGACATTATTACATACTTAATCTTGAATTTAATCAAGAAAATACTTTGTTTTAAATTGAGGATATTTTCATGTTTATAGTTTTAGAGAATAGGAACAAAACATTCATAACATTACACATTGTTACAAAGTGGATACCATAAAACCAGTTTCCATTTTCTCAAAATATAAAACATTAAAACTTAAAACAAGACTCCTTGACAATTATTCAACATTTAACATGTCTTACTTACTTGGATTACACATCCATTAACCAATGAAAATTAATTTAAAAACTTGGGATGAGCACAAAATCTCAGTACGGTATAAAAAAGAAGGATAAATCACATTATTCCATGAATACTATAACGTATGAAAACATTTTCAAAAGACATGCTTTTCACCCATAAATACATAATTCGTGTAACATGAGATTTACACAAGATCCAAACAAACATGAGAACATAAATATAATCATAGAGGTATCATGGGGCATTACATACATAATCTTCTAACCATCTTGGCTACCTTAAAATTTGTAACCCTCACGGCTACCTTACTTTGTGTAACCATCGTAGTTACACTTGGAGTAACCATACGGCCGACCTCCAACTTACTCATACCCAATGCATTGGAGGGAAATATATGTCCCAAAATTCATCATAAACAATTCCCATAACCAAAACATAATTTTACAACATAAATAATAGCATAAAAACATTGCTTTAGAATATTGTAAAATAGAAGTTTAAAATGGGATTTTAGAAGAAAAGTCCATTATAAACATCATATACTTGAAGTGAGACTTAATAGAGTGGATGGAATATGTATATACACTGTGAATACAAATAATTAAACATAATATAAACAGAACCAATCACACAAACAATTTAAATATCACATAAATAATAAAGTAGACGGTTAACCCAAAGAATGGAAATCGGGTTAAGAATTCCCTTACCTTAGGCTTGTCCTACTTCAAACATGTTTAAAAGACCTGTATAATGGTTAAAAGAGTGTTATTATTATTTTAATGAAACACTTTCATGTTTATAACTTCTTATATTGTCATTTTATAACCTCATTTCACCCCTTAATTGTTAGTATTTTGTTCGTTGCATTATTTTGGGTGAGTTCTTTTGTGATTTTCACGATTGGTTCATGATGAATCGTTTTTGTTGATTGGAAGTGAAAATCCAGAGTTGGAATGGAGTAGTATTTACATATATCCAGTACCATAATTTATACAATTTATCACTTTTATACTTTATATGAGAATGACTTATTAGTTAAAACATTAATGATGTTTGTTTAGATCATTTTAGTTGTTCTTTGATAATAACAACATCATTTTGTCTTTTAAATTTGATCCACGAGTAAAAATGAATTCCAGAACCATATATGAGTCATAAAAGATATATTATAACCTGGTTCAACCATATAAATGGTTTCATGACCAAACTTGAAAGAATTAATGGAAATTGAAAATACAGCATCCACGATGTCGATAATTCAACGCAAATGGACAATGTTTTTTGATTCATTAAATAAGTGGAAGAGGAGAAGAATACTGATGAGTAATTTTCCATAATCATGATAAAATAATGAATATACATGATTATGTAGATTTCATGCCTCTTGGATAAGAGGGAGTGAGGGATGAAGAAAAACGAATCATGAAATAAAAGAAAATCCTGAGAAATTTCTCACGAAAATTTGACAGCCTTACGGCGTCTCTTAAAATTTCATAAAAAGAATATTGATGAGAGTAATGGAATATATCATAATTCATAAAAAATATGGACATTAAGGGGGAATATTTAATGAAATATCCCATCAAAAGACAATGGGAATGGAAGAGAATAACATAAAATGAAAGAAAAGAAAGAAAAAAATGAGGTTGTTTACTTCTTGATCTCTTCTCCTTGAGATCCTTCTTAAGGGCTTTGATTTTGGTATTTTGATGTGACCAGAAGCTCTAGGACGTGGGGAAGAATACTGGGGATGAAATTTGATAGAAATTATACAATTCTCAAGGCTTGAGAGGTGTGTGAGGAAGAGGGGAGTGAGGGTTGTATTTATAGTGGAGGAGGGGAGGTATTTTAGATTATTTGAATCATTATTATAATATTTTTATCAAGACTATGAATAATATCAAATAAAGTGGCCCTAAATAGTGATAATATCATGTTAGTTCGATGAAAGTGGCCTTGAATCTCTTATGATGTCGTAAATAGTGCATTTTTTTAATAAATTGATTATACGGTATTTTATCGTATTTCACTATTCACCGAAAATTCAAGAGTTTCAGAAAAATACCAAAAATATACCCCAACCATTTTTCGACGTGTAGAATTCTAAAATGAACTCCATTTTTCAAAAATTATTTTATAAATATTATTAATTTAATTTTTAAATAAGGTCGCAGTTAATTCAAAAAATAACAATATTGAAGTGCAATTAGTTTTATGTGACTTTGGAAAATTAATTAAGATCCCATTATCCTATTCCCTTGGGGAAATAAAACAATAATATTATTTACTATTCATGGGGTCATATTACTATTCATATTACTATTCATAAGGGTATGTTACTATTCATCAAAAAACAAGTTTGTTTAATCAGACTCTAAAAAACATACTGAACCCAATTGTAGATGACAGTTTCATGAAATTCAAATCATAAAAGAAATAAAATTATGTTTAAAGGATACTTATAAATATATACCTTAAAAAAAATTTCAGGCATTTTCAATTTATTTTTAGAAAACCTTGGGATGTTACATTATCCCCACCTTCTTGAAATTGCGTCCTCGCAATTTGATTTACTTATTAAACAACGGAGGATATTTTTCCCTCATTGAATTTTGAGACTCCCTTGTTACTTCTTCAACCATGTGGTTTCTCCACAAAACCTTTACATGGTGAATTTCCTTATTCCGCAACACTTGTTATCTTCGATCAAGAATCTGAACCGGTATTTCTTTATAAGAAAGGTTCTCTACCAGCTGAACTGCTTTCGGGCTCAAGACATGTGATGAATCTGGAACATACTTTCTCAACATCGAAACATGAAAAACATTGTGTACCTAAAACAAGCTCGGAGCCAAAGCTACATAGTATGCAAATATTCCAACTTTATCCAAGATTTAAAATGGACCGATGAACCGTGGACTTAGTTTCCCTTTCTTTCCAAAATGCATCACACTTTTCCAAGGAGAGATTTTAAGGAAATCATGGTCACCTACCTCGAAAAAGAAGTCTTTCCTTTTGTTATCTGCATAAATTTTCTACCTGCTCTGAGCTGTCCTCATGTGTTGTTGGATCATCCTCACTTTCTCAACCACTTCTTCTACTAAATATGGCCCCATCAACTTTCTTTCACTGACTTCATCCCAAAACGTAGGAGTCCGACATCGCCTTCCATACAAGGCCTCAAAAGGTGCCATCTAAATACTGGAATGGAAACTGTTATTATAAGAAAAATAAACTAATGAAAGATGTTGATCCCAACATCCCTGATAGTACACTACTGGAAAAACGGACTATACCCACAATTCAACACCAAGGGTATATCCCCCAAAACCATGGGTATAGCCTATACCCACGGTTTTGGGAACCGTGGGCTGGAACGGCGTCGGTATTGGTCCCTAACCTATACCCACGGTTTTCCAAAACTGTGGGTATAGGTGTCCTTCCACCGTATCACTGAAACATATCCATTTTACATGGTGTCAATGGATTTTACCCACGGTTTGAAAACCATGGGTATAGGTCCTAAAATAAAGCAGGCACCGAGTATCGATCCCGCAACCTCTTCGCGGAAAACACCGCATCTAACCACTAACCTAACATCACCTATATGTATTTATATATATATATATTTAGTTAAATATAGTTATAAAAACCCCGGGTATAGAAGGAAGAACCAAGGGTATAGGGTTCCCGCCAAAAATAATTTACATCCCGCAGAAAAAATGAATTTCCTGTGCACATAAAATTGACCTATACACATGGTTTTTCATAACCGTGGGTATAGTTATTTTATCCCAGACCTATCCCCATGGTTTTGGGAAACTGTGGGTATAGGTCACTTTTCAAGACCTATACCCACGGTTTTGGAAAACCATGATGATAGACCACCCCTATACCCACGGTTTTGGAAAACTGTGGGTATAGGTCTTGAAAATTCACATATACCTACAGTTTTCCAAAACCGTGGGTATAGGGGGGGGGGGGGTCTATCACCAAGGTTTTGTGGAAAACCGTGGGGATAGGTCCATTTTCAAGTAGTGGTCCATTGAACAAGCTCGAAGCATATCCTCCAATGTTTGAATCATTCATTCTGACTGCCCATCTGATTGGGGATGAAAAGATGTACTAAAATTCCACTATGTGCCCAATGACTTCTGATGTCCCTTCCAAAATTTTTAAGTGATCCTGGGATCTCGGTCAGACACAATGGAAAGAGGAACTCCATGTAACCTGACAATCTTCTTGAGGTACAATCGAGAAATCTGATCTAATGTCATTGTATCTCGAATAGAAAGAAAAAGTGCAGACTTTGTTAGACGATTAAAAATAACACATATCTCATCGTTACCTCGAGAATTATTTTGTAGTCCCACCACAAAATCCATGGATATATTCTCCCATTTCCACTCAGGCACTGGAAAAGGATGAAGCATCCCCTTCGGTAACTACCGCTCTGCTTTAACCTGCTGACTTGTCAAACATTTCATTGTAAAATCATCAATATCTTTTTTCATCTCATTCCACCAACAATACTCTCGATGGTCTCTGTACATCTTATACTCCAAGGATGAATAGAAAATGGAGAACTATGAGCTTCACAGAACAATTATTTCATCAACTGGGAATCACAAGGCACACACAACCATTTTCCAAATCTTAAAACACAATCTTGATCAAGATTAAATTCTGTCAACTTACCCATTTTAACCAATTCTACCTTTTTCTGTAGCTCATGGTCTTCCCTCTGCACTCTCATAATTCTTTCTGACAATGAAGACTGCACTGAAACCTGAAACAAAACAGATATATTCCCTGCACCAACCACTTCTAAGACAAAATTCATCAAATCATTAATCAAGGGATCATGTTCCAAACGTAGCATGGTTAATGTTGCATGATGTTTCCGACTTAAGGCATTCGCTACTTTGTTTTCTTTTCTATGATGGTAATTGATTGTGCAGTCATAATCCTTTTTCAGTTCTAGCCATCTTCTCTGCCTCATGTTTAATTCCTTCTGAGTGAATATATACTTTAGATTTTTATGGTCAGTATATATTTGGAATTTGGTTCCGTATAGATGATGCCTCAATATTTTCAAAGAAAAAACCACAGCTGCCAATTCCAAATCCTGAGTGGGATAATTTAGCTCATGAGGTTTAAGTTTTCTCAAAGAATAGGAAATTACCTGATCATTATGCATCAAAACAAAACCAATTCCCTTCAATGAAGTATCACATTAGATGTCAAACTTACAATTCCTGGAAGTTAAGGCCAAAACTGGAGCATTCAACAATATCTTCTTTAGTTCCTGAAAACAAAAATCACATTCTTCTGTCCAAAAAAATTTAACCCCTTTCCGAGTTAACATAGTTATCGGGCTAGATAACCATGAAAATTTCATAACAAACCGTCGGTAATAACTTGCTATGCCCAAAAAACTACAAATCTCTGTAACATTTGTGGGTCTTGGCCATTCATCAACTAATTTTGTTTTGGTAGTAACAACTGTTATTCCATCCTTATGTACAATGTTCCCAAGAAAAGAAATCTTTTGCAACCACAAATCACACTTTCTGAATTTTCCATATAGTTTCTTTTCTTTTAATGTTTTTAAAACAACCCTTAAATGTTTTTCATGCTACTCTTTATTTTTAGAAATAACCAGAATGTCATTAATAAATACAACCACAAAATTATCCAAGAAATCATGAAATACTCTATTCATAAGATTCATGAATACAACAGGTGCATTAGTTAACGCAAACAGAATAACAACAAATTCATAATGCCCATATCTAGTACGAAAGGCTGTTTTCGTGATGTCATCCTCCTTCACCTTCAGCTTATGGTATCCGGATCTCAAGTCAATCTTGGAAAAGTACTATGCTCCCTGGTGCTGATCAAACAAGTCATCAATATAAGGGAAAGGATACTTTTTTTAACAGTGATGTTATTCAAAGCTCTATAATCAATGCAAAGTCTCATGGAAGCATCTTTCTTTTTAACAAACAAAACAGGGGCTCCCCAAGGTGAAGTACTGGGACGAATGAAGCCTTTGACAAGAAAATCCTGCAACTGATTTTTCAATTGAAGAAGTTCTATTGGAGCCATATGATATGGGGGTTTTGAAATTGGCTTAGCATCAGGGACTAAATCAATTCTGAATTCGACTTCTCGATCAGGTTTGACACTGGGTAACTCCTCAGGAAAAACATCAAGGTATTCATTTACCACTGGCACATCATTAATTTGAATAGTTCCCTTATTTTCAACAATATGAGCAAGATAACTTTCATTTCAAACTTTCAATATTTTCTCATCTTCCTGATATGTTATCAATTTTATGGCTTCATTCTTATATACAAACAGAAAATCTTTCTAAAAAACAACTTCTTTAGCTCTACAATCAATCTTTGTATGATAATCAAAAAGCCAGTCCTTCCCCATAATAACATCAAACTCGACTAAGGGTAAAAAAAAAGGTTTGCAGGTAAAGTCTTTCCATAGACCACAATAGAAAGATTTTTATAATTCCTATTTGTTATAACATTTTCCCCTTGTGTTTTAACTACAAGTTCAGGTCTCATTTTTTGAGGCGATATTTCCAATTTACCAGAAAATTTCTTAGTGATGAATGAATGTGTAGACCCTGTATCAAAAAAAAAACATTAGAAAAATCTGAGTGAGCAAAACAAGTACCTGATAGAACTTCATTGGATGGCCTGAGGTCTGCTGATTTAGTCACAATGGATCTCACTACACCTTTCTGCTTGTAGTCTGTCTTCTTTGTATCATTCAGATCTCTCTTTGGGCAGACATTTGCATAGTGACCCATCTCACCACATTTAAAACACTTTACAGTTTGCTTATCAGGATTAGTCTTTGGATCATTTTCATTGAAATCATGGGCCATATGTCCAAACTTACAACATTTAAAACACTTCCCCGTTTTTCAAAGACATTCCCCAGGGTGTTTCTTACCGCACTTTTCAAAAAATTGAAATTTTATTTTCTTACCCTCAGATTTCATTGGTTGATTCTTGCCCATTTCATTCCAACTAGACCTATTCTTCTCTTTGTTTCCAAATTGTACATGATCATCAGCAAACTCTATCTATACCCTCTCAGCACATCGTGCATGTTTCTCATAACTTTTGAATTCACTGGAGGACAACGCCCTTCGATTCCTTGGATTCAATCCTGAGTAAAAGTGGTTGATTTTGCTATCAAGATCCAGAATAAGATTTCTAGCATACCTCGCCAGGCGGGTGAAGTTAGCTTCATACACAGCCACTGAATGTTCCACCTTCTGTTTCAATTCAAGGAATTTCTTCTCCATTCTATGTCGCACCAACTTAAGAAAATAATTTTCAAGAAATAGACTTTTAAATTCATCCCATTCTAAGGCATCAAAATCCTCTATACCATTGTTATTACTTACCATTGACCACAACTGATCAGCTTCCCCTTCAAAACAATAAATGTCAATACTTACCTTTTGATTGTCTAAACATCCCATAACATCAAATATATTTCCAAGGGATTTGATCCATCCTTCAGCAGCCACTGCGTCAGAAGATCCATTGAATGCAGGAGGATGTTTTATCATAAAATGTTCCACCACTGTCATGTTCTGTTGTGGTACCTCTATTGTTTCACTTGCATGGATGCCACCAACATTTATTTCCTGCGTTAGCTGAGCCATTATTGTCATAAACTGCTCAGTTATAATCCCTACCATTCCAGGCTGTAGATCAAGAAGGATGTCATTCTGTCGGTACCTCTCCTCTTCAACATCCATGTTCCTTATGCGGACAACCATTCTGAACAAACATTTCTTAGTTGAAGCAACATTGTAATCATTAAATGCTATACCAAATTAATCATATTGTGAAAATCATTTATGGTATTCTATTAGATTCACCCTAACCCCTAAAGTTATCTAAACCATTCTCTGATACCAACTATAAGGACCCGACCATTTTACATACATAATCTTGAATTTAATCAAGAAAATACTTCCTTCTAAATTGAGGATCTTTTCAAGTCTAGAGATTTATATAATTGGTACAAAACATTCATAACAATAAACATTGTTACATAGTGGATACCATAAAACAGTTTCCATTTTCTCAAAATATAAAACATTAAAACATAAAACAAGACTCCTTGACAATTATTTAACATTTAACATGTCTTCCTTCCTTGTATTAGACATCTATTAGCCTGTGAAAAATCATTTAAAAACTTGATATGAGCACAAAATCTCAGTAAGGTTTGAAAAAGACGGAAAAATCAAATTAGTCCATGAATACTATAACGTATGAAAACATTTTCAAAAGACATGCTTTTCACCCATAAATACTTACTTCATGTAACTTGAGATTTACACAATATACACACAAACATGAGAACATAATTATAATCATTGAGGTATCTTGGGGAATTACTTGCATAATATTTTAACTATCATGGCTACCTTAAAATTTGTAACCCTCACGGCTACCTTACTTTGTGTAACCATCGACGTTACACTTGGAGTAACCATACAGATGACCTCCAACTTACTCATACCCAATGAATGAGTGGGAAATATAGGTACCACCATTCATCATAAACAATTCCCTATAACCAAAACATATTCATACAACATTAATAATATAACAAAAACATTGCTTTTGAATATTGTAAAACAGAATTTTAAAAATGGATTTTAGAAGAAAAGTCCCTTATAAACATCATATACTGGAAGTGACACTTAATAGAGTGGATGGAATATGTATATACTCTATATATACACATAATGAAACATAATATAAACATAACACATCACTCAAACAATTTAAATAGCACAAGAATAATAAAGTAGACAGTTAACCCAAAGAATGGAAATCGAGTTAAGAATTCCATTACCTTAGGCTGGTCCTACTTCGAACATGATTAAAAGTCATGTATAATTGTTAAAATAACGTTATTAGTATTTTACATTAACATTTTAATGTTTATAACATCTTATATGGTCATTTCATAACCTCATTTCACCCCATAATTGTTAGTATTTTGTTCCTTGCATTATTTTGGGTGAGTTATTTTGTGATTTTCAGGATCGGTTCTTGATGAATTGTTCTTGTTGATTGGAAGTGAAACCCCAGAATTGGAATGGATTAGTATGTAAATATTTAAATACCATAATTTATACCATTTATCACTTTTATTCTTTATATGAGAATGACTTATATGTTAAAACATTAATGATGTTCGTTTAGATCATTTTAGTGGTTCTTTGATAATAACTACGTCATTTTGTCTTTTAAATTAGAACCATGAGTAAAAAATAAATCCAGAACCATATATGAGTCATAAAAAATATATAATAACCTGGTTCAACCATATAAATGGTTTCATGACCAGACTTGAAATAATTAAAGGAAATTGAAAATACATCGTCCACGATGTCGGTAATTCGACACAAATGGACAATGTTTTTTGATTCTTTAAATAAGTGGAAGAGGAGAAGAATACTGATGATGAATTTTCCATAATCATGAGAAAATAATGAATATTCATGATTCTGGAGATTTCATGCCTCTTGGATAAGAGGGAGTGAGGGAAGAAGAAAAACAAATCATGAAATAAAAGAAAATCATGAGAAATTTCTCACGAAAATTTGGAAGCCTAACGACGTCTCTTAAAATTTCATAAAAACAAGATTGATGAGAGGAATGGAATATATCTTCATTCATAAAAACTACTGAATGTAGGGGGAATATTTAATGAAATATCCCAACAAAAGACAAAGGGAATGGAAGAGAATAACATTAAATGAAAGAAAATAATGAAAAAAAGAGGTTGTTTACCTCTTGATCTCGTCTCCTTGAGATCCTTCTTAAGGGCTTTGATTTTGGCCTTTTGGTGAGACCATCAGCTCTAGGACGTGGGGAAGAAGATTTGGGAGGGAATTTGTCAGAATTAGACATTTTTCAAGGCCTGAGAGGTGTGGGAGGAAGAGGGGAGTGAGGGTGGTAATTATAGTGGAGGAGGGGAGGTATTTTAGATTATTTTAATCATTTTTATAATATTTTTATGAAGACTATGAATAATATCAAATAAAGTGTCCCTAAATAGTGATAATATCATGTTAGTTCGAAGAATGTGGCCTTTTATCACTTATGATGTCATAAATAGTGCATTTTTTCTGATAAATTGATTATACGGTATTTTATCGTATTACACTATTCACCGAAAATTCAAGAATTTCACAAAAATACCAAAAATATACCCCAACCATTTTTTGACGTGTAGAAATCAAAAATGAACTCCATTTTTCAAAAATAATTTTCTGAATATTATTAAATTAATTTCAAAATAAGGTCACAGTTAATTCGAAAAATAACAATATTGAAGTGCAATTAGTTTTATGTGACTTTGGAAAATTAATTAAGATCCCATTATCCTATTGACTTGGGAAAATATAATAATAATATTATTTACTATTCATGAGGTCATATTACTATTCATAAGGGTATGTTACGATTCACCAAAAAAAATTTGTTTCATCAGACTCTAAATAACATAATGAACATAATTGTAGATGACAGTTTCTTGAAATACAAAACATAGAAGAAATAAAATTATTTTTAAAGGATAATTATAAATATATACCTTAAAAAAAATTTCAAGCATTTTGAATTTATTTTTAGAAAAAATTTGGATGTTACATCAGAAGTCTGATGAGAAGACACCGCACGAAGAGGGACTCAGAGGGGGGATGGTTGGGGTGCAGGTGCAAAAGAGTAGCAGCTAGACAGTGGTTGGAAGTGGACCAGAACAGTCAGCAAGGAGAAGGGCTCTAAGGGACAGGGAAGGCACGACTTCACCGGACCGGGGAAGGAGAGGTAGTGGCTTCACCTGACCTATGAAGGGGAGGGCGTGACTTCACCGAACCGGGGAGGTGGAGGTTGCGGCTTCGCTGGACCGAGGAAGAGGAGGTTGTGGGAGAACACGGAAGGCAATCAGAGGGCATGCCGGAAGGGGACACAGGTACGGCAGGGTCACAGGGATGCAGAGGGCGACCAAGGAGGGTGAGCCAGACGGGGATGCGTGGTTGGATGGCGGGTGTGGAGGGCATGTAGGGAGGCCGACTCACGCAGGGAGATGGAGGACTCAGGGGGAGTCCCAGGCGACGCCACTCGAAACTGGGGGGAATGGGGTAGACTAGGGTTTTTAGTATTTATTTCATTTTATAATAATAATAATAATAATAATAATAATACCACAGTAAAAACAATAATTATAATAATAATGAAAATAATAGTAACAATAATATAAACGTAATTTTGATAAAAATAATACTAATAGAAATTTAATATGAATAATATTAATATCAATTTATTGAAATTATTATTATCATTATCATCCAAAATAATAATATCATGGCGTTTTAAACATTTATAAAATTTAGTTATTTTAGGTATCGGGCAACCGCTCATTCACCAGGGCCGAAGGAATCGGATTCGCTAATTGAGCGGTGACCGCGCACCGGCCCGAGACCCACCGAAAACATCCAAGATTTAAAAAAATCAAACAAGGACCCAACTAATCCTTTTCTAAATGATGCATGACCGATAAAAGAATAAAATGATAAGAATCAATGGTCAGGGATTGACAATTACACAAATGTTTATTAGATAATGTGCATTAGGAATTAATCCACACTATATTTTATTGACTAATTTTTTCATATCATACTCATCATTGATCCTCCTTATCAAAACCAAAACTTTTACATTCATACGGAAATGTGAGTTTAGGAATAAATACACTCTAAATTTCCATGATTGATGAATTTTTGTCCAATATATTCCTCAACACACCAGCCTGAAGCTTCTCATATTTTCATAACCATGCCTTAATGGACCGATGTCCTTATTTTTTTATTCATATACGATAAATCCCCTTTTAAGGGTTGAGGGGGAACCGTTACATGACCCATAGATTTCATGACATTACATGAACCGAATGTCTTAGATTAATTTAAACAAAGTATTACAACCTGGAACTACTCATTCCATAACATCTACATCATGATGTGATATCTCCACCTTCGCATGGATGTTCAGCTCGCTGTCTTCTGCAGGGATATATAAGCCCGGTACCGATGGAAATTTCAATACACTCCCATTCTTCCAATTCACAAGCTCTTCTCTTTTGAATTATATTACATCGTATCCCCATTTGGACCCTATTACTTGTATTTTGTATGGTTTCTTCTACACATCATGTGGCCTAAAGGACTGGAGGTTGCTTGAAGGCCTTGCGGTGGCCCAAAATCCTTACTGGCTTGAAATATTTGGGTGGCCCGAAGGCCTTGAAGGATTTTGGGACCAAAATGGTGGCTCGAAGGTCAGAATTGGTGAATAGTTTCATCTACTAATGTATGAAACAATAACTGCTATAGTAATTCAACAGTAACCCTATAAATATACCCCCACTCATATTTGATATCAGGTCTCTTGGATGCACAAGAAGATTAATCGCAAACTGTGCTGAGGCTCATGTTCTTTCCTTAACCGTTAATATTTCATACTTCACTTCTATATTCCAGCATACATTTAATGGAATATTATGATGTATTTTGGATTACCTCTAGATTCACCATGGGATATTTTATATTATTTAGCTAAAATAATTCTAAAATATGGTTGACTAACATATTTTTATAAAGGTTTCATTTTATAAGACAATTTATATAAATGTGTTGGTAATACCTTTAACTCCAAAGGTTCTAAAAAAATATTAACAATATCCTTGAAAAGAATTGTTTTATTAGAACAAGAATTATATTATCACAACAGGGTATATCTATGTTATAAATTTATATTCATCATGTATTTCCAAAGAGTCTGGTATTGGTGATGTATGATACACTAAAAAAACATTTATTCTATAAATGTTCTAGTATCATTCAAGGGATAATTAAAGTTTGAAAATAACCATTTACATGAAAGTAAAATCATATTCTTCTCATTGTAATTGTATGTATTATCTATTCTCAACCACATTAAGAACACACCTTTACTTTTAGTAATGTTTCTTGTCATCCTTGGTTTTTGTGTTTAGGAATTACTATGTAAGGACATATTTTATTTAATACCCATGGAGTAAAAAAGAAACATTAAATTTAATGATGAATATATCTGAAGTAGAAACTCATTCTTTCCTTTTCTGTAATTCATTATAGTTTATCTTTTAATGAAATATCTTGATACATGTGAAATAAATAGCATCTTATTCAATGATCTCCCTCTTTGTCATTGGTTTCATAAAAATATGTTGTGAAAGTTACATATGTGGTGTACATTCAAATTTTCACCTTTTCATTATTATTATACAACTTATGAATTAATTAATTAACTGTTATTAAATTCATATTTTATTGGAAAATTTGTCCAAAAATATATCTATGTGGTTCCTCTAAGATATTATTTTGATAACTCTTATCAAAACTAGAGAAATTGGGTTGTAAGGATGAGATAGTGAGATAAAATCGATATTATTGATTAAAATTAAATCCCAAATCTTCTACTATTTCAATGTACTTTATCATCTAGAGTAAATGAGTACAGTTTGAGTTCCATAATTCAATCAATATGTGATCATTTTGATCATAATCACATTGATTTATTGCTTTTCAATCACCCCATATAATCCTCTTAGATGTGGCAACATGGAATATCCATCCAAATCCTCATGTTTCATTTGATACTCCTAGGAAATTAAATATTGAATTCTTCTATAAACCTCAAATACATCATTTATGAGTCTCCTATATGCATATTTCTCATCCATTTTTATTTTTGATGAAGATTGATCAGGTAGAGGGGACTTCTTCACTTATTATTATTTTTCATACCATAGTACTATAATAAATAACCTATACTACTTGTTGGAATTTTTTGGGTGAGGAAATGTGTTCTTTTCCCAATTTGGATTGTTGTTTTTATATGGTATTAATTACCATTTCCAAAAAAACACAATAATTTTATTACATTTATCTTGGTCACCAAATATAAATTACTAATTATATCATTAAATTTATCCCACTATTTTATCGAATCCTTATGGAACTCACTACTAGATGAATAATACCCACTCACTTTAGAATTCTAGTGGAAAGGATCCTGAAACCTCTCCTTATAGTCAAAGATATGCTTATTCTTATCATAACGTGAACCATTGGGACATGAGAAATGTCCACCCCATGTCCACCTCCAATAGGCCTGAGGATAAAATCTATTATTGAGTAAACATATAACACAAATGTTAGGCATTAGCCTATGGTACCTATATTCACACATCCACAAAAATATCCACAAAATAGTGCATAGATAATAAAAATTCATATAAATCCATGTATACATATATCCCATAACTATAGTATAACAAAATTACTTCAATCATAAATAGGGAAAAAATACCAAAAAACTCTAAAAGCATCCAACCAACTCAAAAGGAGGAGTTCACTATCAAATGAAACTGCCAAGAATCTCCTTTGCCAAGCTTCTGTAAATACCTTAGTTGGTTAGTTCCCTAATCTCCTCCGCACACTGTAGATCCTTGGGGGAATCTGTCAATAAGATTTTGGTCTACAGAGGACAGAAAATGTGTGGGTAGAGCCCGTGCAGAGGTGAGTATAACAATATCTAGTAGGAACCCCAGAAATCCAAAAGAAAAAGGAGAAACTGAAGGGTGTCTTCTTGACCCAACCAGAGGTAACCAAAATGTAATAGAAACTATATATCAAACCCATCCTTATATATACATGACTAGTCAGTTCATTCCACTTGGGGTGTCAACCATTATGTTACTAAACTAGAAGGAAACCTTGAAATCACACAGATATACTCGTCTCAGACTCTACAATTCATGAGGTTCAGACCTCAGATCTAGTAATAGGATTCTACTCGTGGATAATAGGTATCACAAACCCAAGAGAACACACTCTAAGAGCTTATTCATCCTAGATGGAACTCATATAATAGGCACACTCCATCTGGTACAACCCTACCATACCATGTGGTACATCCAAGAGAACGTGCACGATCGGGAACAACTCTCTATGTCCAACTCTAGTTCCCAACACCAGAGCTCCTATCACCAATGTCTTTCACCCTGTACAAAATCATAGTAACCCAAATAGGCGTACACCCCTCACTACTACATATATTTTAGTTAGAACAAAGTAAAACCTTTCCCAATGTGCATCCTCTCTTAAGAGAGTTACTGGAGGTACCCACACCTCACCATTTCCTCGTAGCCAAGGGAGAACTAGCTCCTAACTATCCTGAAAAAACTCTAAATACACATTGAGTGAGGCACACACCTCACTAAATCAAGGTAGAACTAACTAATAACCATGCATCACACACAAAAATTAGAGGGGCCACTCTTTATAACTGCGATCCTCTACCGAGGGAGCTACTACCCCAGTGGAGAACCCACTCCTCGCAACTACTCAATGATAGGGATGTACAACTCTATAGATAGAGGGCCCACATTCTTGAATGACAGGGGAGTATGACTCCATATCTACCAACATAACCACTAAGGGGGATCCCCACCATGACTTGTCCTGGGAGTATTGTCCCCAGGCTAGAGGACCCAAACCGTTGTAATATGGGGGAGTACTAACTCTTCCAGTCAATCACTATAAGGAAATCACTCCCTAACATGACAGGGGAGTACCGACCTCGAGATAGAGGACCCATACCCTGGTATAATAGGGGAGTACATAGTCTACCTGAACATCATGTATGGCTAATGTAACACTCCCTGATTTTACAGTACAATATATTTTTAAAGAAATTAAATTGCTGGAATTGCACAAAAGAGTGAGTTAGATTGAGTTTCTGTGAAATAAAAAATTTGTATTATAATTATTTAAATGATATATTTATATCTTATCCATTAAATATAGTAATATTAATAGTAATAAATAAATTTCAAATTTTATTTCTAATGTTTTTAAATAAATAAAACATATTTATATTGAAATGTATATGTTTCGTTAAAATAGTTATATGTTTAGAAATACTATTTTCTTAATGGAGGTACTTTTTATGTCCTTTTGTGAAAAAATGTTAAAAATAATTTATGACACTTTGAAAAATGGAATTTGGTAAAATATTCTTCATTTTTGAATTTATAATATCAAAATTATATAAGGGTTCATTTTTGATAATTTCTGAAACCTTTCAATTTTTGATGAATAGTGAAAACACTACATTAATGTTAAAAATAGAATTTTTCATTTAAATAATTATTCTAATTTAAATTTATTTTAGAAATATAATAGATAAATAATACATATATTAAACCAATTTAGGTCATTGTAATCATTTTCATAATATAATTATATATTAAAATTTATTGAACTTTTTTTATTTCTTTTTACCTACCTTCTAGCCACATTGACAGATTGGCATTAAACATAATTTTACCACTTATTTGAATAAAATTTAGAAAAATATACATATATGGTTGTAATCGGGTAGAAAAATATGGACAAATAGGATAAAAAAAACTGGTGAAAAATATCTTCAGAATTTTATATTCCACAATTAGAGGTAAATAGTGTAATTAAAGGTAAAAATAAAATTATTATGATATAAAATTAACCTAACACTTTAAAAAATTTCATTAGATAAGTATTTATTGAACCAAATTAAACATAGGTAAAAAGTATGATCATTTTGATGCTACTTGTGCTAGATTAGGACATTTATTATATTTTTTTAAAGAACTCTTTAAAATGCCCTATTAAAATTTTAATAACTATTTTATATTTAATATAAGGTTATATAAGTTATAAGGTAAATAATAAATATCATTGAGAAATATAAGAAATTTATATTCATCATGATTATTTATTTTTAATTTTTTGACATTTTATTGTTAAATTAAATGCTGGCACAATGATGATGAATTATTTGTTTAATTAATCGAGATACCAAATAAATGATATTATAAAAATTAAAATAAATATAATTTGATATAATTTGTGAGAACCAGTTTTTTTCTATGAAAGACTGTGGAATATTTTTGATATTATTCCAGAGCAGTGCCCTCAGACGGCATGCGATTACGAGCCTCGGAGTGGCCGGAATTAAATTTTTAGGGCGTTCACACTGAGAACGCAAAATAAATTTGATAAATCATAAATAGTGATTCGGATCAGATATCCGAGTTTATGGATGGGTCCGGAATGGGGTTTTTACCCTAGGAACAACAAAAAACTTGTCGGTGCGGGACGTTTGGACCCCTCGATCGCTTTCAGAACGTTAAACAGATAAATTAATTAATTAATTTATTTTTTTAATGGTGAATCTCAAGTATCTCTTAAACGGTGGCTTGGATTGGAAAACTGATGGCACATTTGAGTTTTTAATGTACCTTTTACCCTAGGAGGGGTATAAGTTTTGTGGGCGTGGGCCGTCTATGAAAAATGGCCCCAGGGGCGTTTTCATAATTTGGTGGCCGCAGGCATTCAATTTTATAACTTTTGAATGGGGCCTCATAATAATTTTACGAGACCTCCATTGTGCTCGGGAGGTGGTTTTTACACTAGGCATGTCCTAAATTCGACTGTGTTTGGGGTTTCAGAAGCAGATTTAAATTGGGATGAGTATTAATTAATTAAGGGTTTAATTAATTTTTATCCTTATTTAATCCCTTAATCCGTTCTCCTTCCCCATTTCCTCCCCCTGGCAGAACCACCTCATCTCTGTCAAGCCCTCCTCCTCTCCTCTTCCTCTCCTCCCCAATGTGGTGTGTTGCGGCGGAGGCGGATCGTGCAGGAAGCGTCGTGCGAAGCCCTGCAAGGTAGGTGTCATTTTTGTTTCGTATTCAATTCCCGCACCAACTTTGATCCCAATTTATGGCATCTATTTTCTGTTTAATTTTCGAGCGAATCCCATTAAAGAGTAGTAGTTTTTATGCTCTATCCGACGCTTGTTTCAGATTCGAAATCTGAGCTCGGAGGAGGCCATAGCGGCCCGACGATGTTCGTCAGTTTTGGAAGTTTCCAGTGGTAGTTCTTTGTTTTCCGGCGAGCTCTAGAGGTGGCGGCGGCTTCCAGCGCAGTGGAGGTGATGTGGCTCGAGGACAGTGCAAGCGGAGGAACGCGGCAGCCGAGTGTGGTCGAGAGGCCTGTACGGCGGGTGTTTGGCGTGAGGCGGTGGGGTCCCTCAGCAGCGGAGGCCGTGCGGCGGCAACCTTCAGCTTCAAGCGGCATGGGGGCTCCTCCGGGTGAGCTGGGGCCGCGGAGCAGGAGGACCGGCGTGCTGTGATGGCCGGTTGACATGGCAGCCGGGGTCGCGGCGTGCGAACCCGCTTGAGAGACATAGACCCTCCAGCGGATGGTCTCCGCTTGGTAGGCAGCAGACCGGCCAGCGCCGGTCGATGGTATATTTAAAAAAAATATAATAAATAAGTTTACAAGAATAATAATAATATTATTATTATTGTTATTATGGAAATGATTTTTTAAAACAAAAAATATCCTCAGGGCGCCCGATTTGGGCACCACCTGCGACGACACATCTTTTAAATTGAGATAGAGATTTTGAGATGGTCTCGGGAATTTTTTCGTCACGAGAAAAGGGGCTCGGGGCGCGAGACGATGTTACGTAGTTTGACATTTTCCAGGGAGTTCTTGTTTTGGACGGCACGGACGCGTCCGATGTTCGAATTGAGCGCCTTCAGTGGAGTTGGGACCCTGGCGCCGGGACGAATCTTTCCAAGGTGGTTTCGGGCGCTGAAGCCGGAGTTGAGGAGTGGGCCCCACGACCCATTTTTTGAGCTTCAAGTAGCATTTATCGACTTTCTCATCGGGCGTCCGTTCGGGGCGTGCGAGCAGTCTATTCTGGATGTTTTTCAGAGGGGATTTCAATGTTGCAATCCACCCACTCTAATTCGGCACGATGGTGCTAGGCCCACGAGGGTCGTTTGGGTGTCGATGGTGATTTTCCATCTCTATCAGCGATCGACCGTTTTGGACATGTGAATAGTCCACCTTGTGTGATTTTTCGAGAGGATCGCAACGGTATGATCCGTTTGTTGTGTTTTGGGTCCGGAATGCGGGTCCCATGAAGCACCACTCGTGTGCGGTGTGCTGGAATGAATCTTTTTCTCCGGATATCCATTGCACTCATGTGAGCTGTCCTTTTGATGTGTTTTCCCAAGGGGATCGCAATGGTGCGATGCGCTCGACGGTTTTTGGGGCCGCGGATCGGGATCATGGGACGTCGTTCGGGCGCGAGGCGGTGTTGGTGACTTTTCCATCGGATATCCGTTTGAGGCAAGTAAGTAGTTGATCTCGTATGTTTTTCTACGAGGATTACAATGGTGTAATCTATTCAAGAGAGCGGATCCTCTTACGCGATCTTATTAAATGTGTAAATGTGAAGGTGCCCGTAGTGGTTCTTCTATCAGTTTCTTAGCGGACCCTTGGTGTGTGATCGCGTTCACTCTTGGGAGAGTGAAGTAATTCTTGGAGAGAGGTAGTCGGCCATGCTTGGGATGATGAGGTGGCAAGTTGGTGTTGTTACGTTACGCATTCGCGTTGACATTGGGTGACGTGTGTACGATATCCTTTGGGCTGGAACATGTTATACTCTTGGAGTATACGAGAGCACTAGGAGGTACATGTTGATGCTTGTACCTGAGAATGTTTGTGTGCTTGGCTGGGGTTGACATGGGGCCACACATTATGTGGGCCTCGTGTGCGTTTCATGTTTTGATTTACGTACTTTCGACCTCTCGTGACGTGGAGGGTCCCTTTTTTCTCGTTTTTTGACCAGCATGGTTGAGTTTTACCCTAGTTCTGTTCTCGTTTGGCCGACATAGATGGTTTGGTTCCTCTGTATCCTCATGTGTGAGGAGTTTCATTACCGTGCCCTTTCACCAGACTGCAACGCCGTTTGCGACTATGGGTGTTCGTACAGTGTGGGTGTTTTCCCCTCATTATAGGATGAGTTGACTCGGTCCGCTGGACAGTAACTCAGCGGATTGAAGCGTGATCTCCTTGTGAGTCCTGTGAAGATTCTACCATCACTCTATGTTCCCTGGTAGAGTTCTTCTGGATTCGGTGTGACCAACACATTACACGGGCACTGATCCTCTACCAAGGATGTCGTTTCCAGTAGGGCTGAGGTTGTTTCGAGCGGGGCTCTCCAGCAGTACCATCCAGTGGAGATGGCCAGATTAGTTCCGGCTCACCCTTTAGTAGGGCTGGGCAGTGGGTTGCTCACTGTCTTCTAGGGTTTACCCTCCAGCAGAGACTAGGCAGTGGGCCACCCAACACTCTTAGGGTGTACCCTTTAGCAGAGACCGGGCAGTGGGTCACCCGACACTCTTAGGGTCTACCCTCGAGCAGATACTGGGCAGTGGGTAACCCAACGACCTCTTAGGGTCAACCCTCCAGCAAGGTTGGGTAGTGGGTCGCATGTCGTCTTATTCCAGGTCTACCCTCCAGCGGGGCTGGGCAGTGGGTAACCTGATGATGTATTAGGGTTTACCCTCCAGTTGGGCTGGGCAGTGGGACACCCATTTACATTCCAAACATTGTCCTTTCTACTAGGCTAGTCTGTGGCTTTCCTCCATGATTACCAGAGTAGGACCCTTGGTTGTACGGGTCAGTGATGGAATGACCTTGGCTTTGAGGTGTTCTCTCAACTTGGTGACAGAGTCGTGGTGTGGTCTGAATCTCCCCAGAACTCTCAAGTACGAGGGGCACTTTCCCTACCGAGATGCGTCCTTCTGACATGATCTAAAACCGTGCGGGCGAGTCAGTGCCGCCCAAAGCGGATACTGTCGAGGTGCGGTGATTTGGGCCCCATGACTTGCAGTTCGGGGCAGACGTGCGGGATGATGGGCGTCGATGATGTTTTACTTCTGGGACTGTTGGCGACTCACCTCTCTTGGGCTGTGTTTCGGGATGAAGACCCCCTTATGAACATGTTCAATCTTCTTGACAGAGCATATATATGTATATACCTCGTACCGGTACCCATTCCTTGAGTTTTGGCTACTATCCTCCAGGAGAAGCGAAGATGTGTGGGGTATTCCAAGTGCCTTCCATGTCTAGCTTCTCGTAGTTGGATGAGTCTACTCTCGTACTATAGGTAGCGAAGACTCGACGATAAGTTCATCTTCTCACCATTTCGAGGTCCTTGTGTCTAGACAAGTCTACCTTCTTTCCTCTTGTTGGGTTGAGCTGGACTCTCTACTGTTACTCTACTACACTCCTTGTTGTACTCCTTTACTTTTCATGTTCTCTCTACTTCTCACCATTTGGTACCTTTTTTGTTGCTCCCTTGAGCCTTCGGGGTATCCTAATAAGTATTTTTATACTCAACTCAGCTTGGGATTTGCTCACACTTCGTTTTCCCTTGCAGATGATGGACAGGTTGGTCGTGACGACAGAGGAGCATAGGTGCTTGGGAGCTTGGACCGCGTGCGGTGGTCGGAGTCGGGTTCCCGGTGGGGGACCCTTCTAGATGTTTTCTTTTTGTTTACCTGTTTCTAGGTTATGGCACTTTTCAGGTCGGGTGCTTGTTTTTCCCTTTTCTTTTTCAGTTACTTTCAGCACTTCCTTTATACTGTTAGAGGTCGATGCACTTGTGGGTTAAATATAGCAGTTTCCCTTTACTCTTCTTGTCTTTTCTTTTACTCTTCACTTTTTCATTGAGTGTGATGTGTGTGTGTGTGTGTGTATAGGTACTTAGTCAAAGGCATCCCCAAGTTGTTGTGCCTTCAGCGCTGGTTGCCAGCCCCTAGCATATGGAGGCGGTCTTGGGGTAGTTGCGACTCGAGCCTGGGTAGGGTCGGGTCATGACAAAGTGGTATCAAATGTTTTTCGTTCCTTGGGATGTTGTTCGGACGTCCCTAAATTAAAAGGTATTGGCTGGGATTTATGGAAACATTGTTAACGTGTCTCGAGAGTGGCTCTCAGGCCATGGAGTCCAGTGATGGTGCAGCGACCGACATATCCATTCACCAGGACCCTAAAAATCTTCTTGTAGACTCGGCATGCTGAGACACTTTTTGCAGGGAAAATTGATTTGTGCATCACATAAGGTTGAGTCTTGACTATCCTTCTTGAGTTAGCTCCCCATCGTTGTTGTTATTTTTATATACATATATACTCATCTGACTGCGACACTCCTTGATAATATTCACGATGTCTTCACGAAGATAGCCAGCGATGATATCAGCTTTGGTTCATGATGACGACCATGTGAGATATGAGGCCACAGTCCAAGAACCATCATGCGAGCCCCTTTTTCTGGGTGGGCAGGTAGTAGTGTGCCCACCTATTGAGCAGTAGACAGCTTCAGCAGAGAAAACGGGGCTTGAGTACAGGTTGATCATGCTCCGTGTGTTCTAGCAAAAGAGACCATTGAGGTTCAGTGGTGAGCCAGACCCTCAGGAAGCAGAGGATTAGCTTGAGACAGTGGTTCACCATTTCAGGGTGGTGCAGACTCTGACAGATCGGAGAGTGGCTTTGGTAGCAAACCTTGTTCGTGGAGCATCTCGGTGTTGGTGGACTCTGGTGACTCAGTTTCTTGATGAGTTGTCGCTTTCATGGGGTGACATTCAGTTTTTGTTCCGTGAATGGTTTTTCCCCTCCCGATTGCACTCCATTCGGATTCAAGAGCTCATGCAGTTTCAGCAGGGAGGGGTGATGGTAGCTGAGTACGCGGCTAGTTTTGAAGACCGTGCATGCTTTTACATGGACTTGGTCCACGGTGATAACTTCCGAGTGCGAAAGTTTGAGAAGGGTCTCCGTCGAGAGGCTCGTTCTGTCATAGTGCCCTTGGGAATTTACACAAATGTCGGGGGGGCTAGGGCAGGCGCTGGTGATAGAGAGCTTCCTATCACGTTCTACAGTTGGTGGTGGCAACATGCACGTTGGATTTGAGACAGTAGACACAGGTAATGGGTGTCGGAAAGTAGAACCTCGACGCTGGTGGCTTTATAAAAACTAGACTCAAGGGTGTGGTCGTACACCACAGTGGCGCCAGAGGGCACCAGTTCATCCCAGAGAGATATAGTGCTATGCTTGCGATGGACGAGGTCACCTGGAATGCGACTTCCCGACTAGGAATGCAGAGAGCTTCGGGCAGGCAGCAAGTGCACCACCACGACAGAGGCAGTGCCATGATTGGAGTAGCACCCAGAGAGGTGGTGCTAGCAGAGGAGAGGGAGGAGCTGGTAGTGGGGGATGACTTTACGAGGTCTTCCAATGACCACTGGGTGGTCCACGTCAGGCTTCGGGAGATGAAAGTTGGGACTGTAGAGATCCACGAGCTTTGGATGTCTACGATCCTGCAGAGCATGAGGTGATAAGAGGTACGATCTACAGCTCTTCTACTTTTTGTAGTATAATTGTTAGACTCTGCGTGTGAAATTTTTTTTCTCCCTGCTCCTTGTTTGAGATGTCACCATGGTGGTGTGGGGTGTCGGTGTAACCCTGTGTTGGAAAGGTAAAGAGGCATGAGGCCTTTTTCTTTAATCAATGGTGTTGACTCCATCGCTTCCGAGCATGTAAGAGAGTCTTGGTTGCGCGACATCGACTGTGGAACCTTGTGTGATCAGATATCCTTGTGTGCTTCACCATATGGATATTCTGAAGAAGGGAATCACCGGGCATTTTTTCATGTGCGGGCGGTGATTCCAGTCGTGACATGTGACATTGAGGTTTGGTCGGGGAGGTGAGCTACCCCCGAGAGCCTTCGGGGCGTTTGAGACCGTGCGAAATGATGGAGAGGTTCCCTACCGCCTTGCCCTAACCCTAAAGGTTGGTTTGGGTGCATAGTATCTCCTGCATGACTCACCCGAGAAGAAGTGTGCGTTCAATTATGCATGGCATCAGAAAGGGTCGACCTCGCATGAACAGATGAATACTTTGGTCTGTGTGCGGTGGCATAGATCATTTCAAGAGTTCTTCTGGGTACGAGAGATCCATGTGTGGGATTAGTACCCTGAGTTGTTCCCTAGTTTTTCTTTTTAGGGACGAAAATATTGAAGGAGGGAATGATGTAAGAACTTGGTTTTTGCTGCGAAAGACTTTAGAATATTATTTATATTATTCCAGAGCAGCGCCCTCAGACGGTGTGCGATTCCGAGCCCCGGAGTGGCTGGAATTAAATTTTTAGTGCGTTCACACTGGGAACGCCCTCAGACGTCAGTTTTTATAACTACCACTAAGTGTTGTCACTGTTCATCAAAATTGATGTTTTTCAAAAAAATAACAAAAAATATGCCTAAGATATATTTGATATTCCGAATTCATAAATGATGTATATTTTTCCAAATTAAAAACATATAATTGGAATTAATTAAATTTAAAATTAATTCCTTTTATCAAAACAAATAGCCTGTTTTTAAGAAACAATAACTATCAAAAGATTGATACTTTTTTATGTCCAATTTCAAAGTGAAATTAATTCCCATGACCAAAATTGGATTAAAATGTAAAAATATATTCTAATTACCCTTTAAAACCAATTAAAAAGATAATATTACCATAAAAATAATTTAGATTAAAAGGCACTTTTGAATTAAAATAAAGTATTTTCACTATTAATTAAATAATGAACTTTATCAGAAAAATTCCAAAACTTTACACAAAGTAAATTTTGATGTCCCTATTCTAAATAAAGATTTTATCTGGTCACATAGAATGTATTAAAGTGACCAAAACTAGATTTAAAAAGGGTTCTCCATTAAAAGGCGATAAATCGGCCTTTTAATGTAAATTATGCTTAAAATTAGATTCATTCACAATTAAAGCCTATATCTTTTTATTGGTAATTCAATAATATATAATTATATTGTAGTTAGTTTCATTCATTCCCGCCAATACAATTGAAATTAGTTAAATACCATTTAAAATACTAATATTATATTATTAGTGTGCAACCTATGATTCCAAAGAAACACGTTGTTGAGTATCACGTACACTATTGAACATAGAAACCCTTTTAAAGTAAAATTAATATTAAATTCAAAAATATTAATAAGTATAAAAATATATTATTCATAATGTACTTGGGATGTTAAATCCTTCCCCCCTTTTGGAAAAATTGCGTCCTCGCAATTTTCATTCACTTATCAAAATAAGTGGGGGTATTTATCCCTCATAGCATTTTCAGATTCCCACGTTACCTTTTCAACCATATGGTTTTCCAGAATACCATTACCTAGTGAATTACCTTATTCAGCAAAACCTACTCTCTACGGTCAAAAATCTAAACTGGTTGTTCTTCATAAGAGAGATTCTCTTCCAACTGAACTACCTCTGGGCTCAAAACATGATATGGATCTGGCATATACTTTCTAGACATCGAAACACGAAATAAAAATTGTGTACCTTGGATAAACATGGAGGTAATGCCACTATATATGCAACTGATCCCACGTTCTCCAGAATTTCATAAGCTCCAATGAATCTTGGACTCAAATTTCTCTTCTAACCAAAATGCATCACTCTTTTCCAGGGAGAAACTTTGAGAAAGACATGATCACCTACCTCAAAGGAAATATCCTTCCTCCGGTTATCAGCATAACTTTTATGTCTGCTCTGAGCTATTCTCATGTGCTTCTGAATCAGCTAAACTTTCACTGCCATCTCTTCTACCAATTCTGCTCCCATCTTCTTCCTTTCACGTACCTTATCCCAAAAAGCTGGAGTTCGACAATGCTTTACATATATTTCCTCAAATAGATCCATCTGTATACTGTAATGAAAATTATTATTATATTAAAATTCAACCAAATAAAGTTGTTGGTCCCAACATCCCTGATAATCCATTGAGAAAGCTCGTAACATATCTTCTAATGTCTAAATTGTTTATTCCGACTGCCCATATGATTGAGGACGAAAAGCTGTACTAAAATTTAATTCAGTACCAAATGACTTTTGAAGGCCTTTCCAAATGTTAGAAGTAAACCTCAGATCACGATCAGATACAATGGAGAGGGCAACACCATGAAACCTGACTATCTATTTAACATACAACCGAGCAAGTTGATCTAGTGAAAATTATCTCTAATAGGAAGGAAATGAGCAGATTTAGTCAATCGGTATAATATAACCTAGATTGCATTATTACCTCGAGATGTCTTTAGTAATCCCACAAAAAATTTCTTTGATATATTTTCCCATTTCCACTCTGGCACTGGTAAAAGCTGAAGCATTCTTTTCGGTAACTACCACTCTGCTTTTACCTGCTGACAAGTCAAACACTTCACAGTAAAATCAGAAATATCTCTTTTCATTCCATCCCACCAGTAATACTCACAAAGATCTCTGTACATCATAGTACTGCCAGGATGAACTGAAAATGGAGAACTATGAGCTTCACATAACAACTCATTGTTTAACTATGAATCACAAGGCACACAAAATATATTTCCAAATCTCAAAACATGATCATTATAAAAGTTAAATTCAGGTAACATACCCTTCTGAACCAACTCTACCTTTTTCTACAACTCACTGTCTTCTTTCTGTGCATGCTTCATTCTGTCTGATAGAGATGACTTCACTGACACCTGAAACAAAACAAGAGAATTTCCTGCACCAACAACTTCTATGCCAAAGTTCATTAAATTAAAAACCAAAGGATCTCATTCCAAATGTAGAATGGTTAATGAAGCAATACTTTTTTGACTCAAATCATATGCTAATTTATTTTCTTTACCCGTATGGTAATGGAACGTGCAATCATATTCCTTGATTAATTCCAAACATCTCCTCTGTCTCTTGTTCAATTCTTTCTGTGTGAATATATACTTTAAACTTTTGTGATCAATATAAATTTCACAATTCACTCCATAAAAATGATGCCTCCAAATTTTTAATGAAAAAACAACAGCAGCTAATTACAAATCATGTGTAGGGTAATTTAACTCATGAGGTTTCAACTGATGTGAAGCATAAACAATTACCTGATCTATCTGCATTAAGCTATAACCCAGTCCTTGAACGCAACATCATGGTAGATAACAAACTCACCATTTCTGGAAGGCAGTGCCAAAACTGGAGCATTAACCAATCTTCTTTTCAATTCCTGAAAAAAATCATCACATTCTTTTTTCCAGATGAACATAACACCCTTTCGAGTTAACTTAGTCATTAGACTAGATAACCGTGAAAAATATTCAACAAACCTCTATTAATAGCCTTCCAAACCAAGAAAACAACGAATCTCTGTTATATTTGTTGGTCTCGGATATTCTTCAACAAAATTTGTTTTAGCAGGATCAACACTTATGCAATTTTTTGAAACAATGTGAACAAGGAAAGAAATTTTTTGTAACCAAAACTCACACTTTCTGAATTTCCCAAACAATTTCCTTTCTTTTAAGGTTTTCAAGACAACCCATAAATGAATTTCATGCTACTCTTTACTTTTAGAATAAACCAAAATATCATGAATGAACACAACCCCCAAATTATCCAAGAACTCACAGAAAATTATATTCATAAGATCCATGAATACAGCAGGTACATTGGTTAAACAAAAAGGCATAACTACAAATTCATAATGGCCTTATCTAGTACAAAACGTGGTCTTCAAAATGTCTTCTTCCTTTACTTTCAACTGAAGGTACCCCGACCTCAAGTCAATCATCGAAAAATACTGAGCTCTCTGGTGCTGATCAAAAAAATCATCGATATGAGGCAATTGATACTTATTCTTAAAAGTGATGTTATTAAATACTCTATAATCAATGCAAAGTCTCATTGAACCATCATTATTTTTAACAAACAAGAAAGGAGAACCCCATGGTGATGTTCTAGGTTGAATGAAACCTTTATCTAATAACTCATGCAATTGTTTCTTTAACTCTAAAAGTTCTATTTGATCCATTCGATAAGGGCGTCTTGAAATTGGCTTATCATCAGGATCTAAGACAATGGTAAATTCAAATTCTTAATCAGGTATAATACCAGGAAGCTTATCAGGAAAAACATCAAGGTACTCATTTACCACTAGCACATTAGTAATCTCAACACTTTCTTTATTTTAAACAATATGAGCAAGGTAACAATCATTTCCTTCTATTACTATTTTCTCAATTTCGTGATATGTTATCAAAATCAAGGGTTCATTCTTGTACAAAAACTGTAAATCATTCTGAAATGAAACCTATTTAGCTCTACATTCAATATTAGCATGATAAACAAAAAGCCAATTCATGCCCAAAAAAACATCAAACTCTACTAGAGGAAAAACAATAAGGTTTTCATGTAGATTCTTTCCGCACAGAATGACATGAATGTTCTTATGTTTTCTTTTTGTCTCAACATTTCCTCCAGGATTTTTTACCATAAGTTACACATTCATATCTTGATATGGAATTCCCAATTTACAAGAAAACTTCTCAGAAATAAAAGAGTGTGTAGACCTTGAATCAAACAATACATTGGCATAATCTGAACAAACAAACAGTATACCTGATACTACGTTGTTTGATGGGCCAACATTTGCTGAACTAGTTGCAATGGATTTCACCACCCCTTTCTGCTTGTAGACTGGATGCTTTCCCTCAGTTGAGTTTTTCTATGGAAACTCATTTGAATAATGACCCATTTCATTACACATAAAACATCTTACTGATGGCTTTTCATTCCCTGCTTGATCATCTTCAATACATTTACGATCAATATGACTAGACTTACCACACCGGAAGCACTTTCCAGACATTGATAAACATTCTCTGGGATTCTTTTTACCACACTTCTCACAAGATGGATATTTAGTTTTCTTACCTCCAGGATTCTTTGATTAATTATTCCCCTTTTCCTGCCAACTGGAGCTCTTATTCTGTAGTTTTTCAAATAACACATGATCATTGGGAAACTCCATTTCCACCTTATCTGCACATTGAACAAGTTTCTCATGATTTTTCAACTCACAAGAGGCTAACACTCTTAAATAGTTTGGCTTCAGTCCTGAGTACAATTGATTTATCTTACTATCAATATCTCAGATGAAAATTTGGTGCATACCTTGCCAGTCGAGTGAACTTTTCTTCATAAGCGGCCACTGAGTCTTCCTCCTGCCTCGATTACAAGAATTGTTTTTTCATCCTATGATGAACCACCTTAGGAAAATTTTACACAAGAAACATACCTTTTAATTCATCCCAATTGATAGCATCAATCTCTTCATTATCCCTGATATTTTATACCATCGACCACCATTGATTAGCTTCACCTTCAAAACTGTAAACAACAAGACTAAACTTTTGATGTTTTGAACAACCCCTGACATCAAAAATCATCTCCTGCGATTTAATCCACCCTTCAAAACGAACATGGTCATATGTTCCGTTGAATGATGGGGGATGTTGCCTCATGAAATGCTCCACTACTGACATGTTCCCCTGTGGTCGATCTGGCAGATCTCGTGCATGTATACCACCACCATTTATAGCCTGAGTCAACTATTCCATCAATGCAACAAACTATTCAGTTACGATTCCGACCATCCCGGGTTACTGATTTGGAATGTTATCTTCCTCCTGATGTCATCCCAACACATCTGTCCTATTTCCTCTGCGAAATACCATTCTGAACATAGAAATATCTTAGGCGAAGCAACATGGTAATCTTGAAATGCTATATGATTTCAATATTAACATAAATTACTTTATGGATATTACTTTAACAATACCCTAACACCTAAATTTATCTAAACCAACCTTTGACACCAACTATAAGGACCCAGCCTTAAAATAATACATAATCAAGAATTAAATGAATAATTCACTTTGAATATCTTTTCAGGTTTAGAGTTTTAGAGAGTTAGGCCAAAACTATTACATCTCAAAGGATTTATAATGTAGACACTTGTACACAGTTTCTATTTTTTTTACAAAACATAAACTCTTCAAAGAAAAGAGTAATGTCTAGTTCCTTGTTTAAGACAACATTAATTTTCCATGATCCCATTCTTGACCCTATTCCACATTATGTCCTTTTAAAAACATTACAAAAACATGGGATGAGCATAAAAAGCTCAGTAAGGGATACAAAAAGTTGTAAAACTTTTAGTTTTTCAAAACAACAAGTAAAACACGAATACTTTAACATAATTAATACTTTTCACCTTTATGACGTAGTAAATACACTTCAGAAAATAAAAGATCAATACTTACCCTTTTGTAACCGAAGATTACCATAAAACTCATATAAATAACACATAACATATAAAGGTAACTTGGTATGTAAACATACATAAATGGAATAACCATACGGTCGACTTCCACACATATCACTAAATGGAATAGCCATATGGCCGACTTCTATACCCAATGCATTGGAGGTTATAACATAACCACCCGTCCTAGTATTCACGGCACCACCTGTCATTTTGTTCATCACGTAACCACCCGTCAAATGTCCAAGTACCAATATAAAACCATAACACATATGACAAATATAAAGGAAAGAAAACATTTACACATTTTGATAACAATATATCAATTAAATATATTGACATAATAAATAAATTTTCAAAACAAATTTCAATACCAAAAATACATAAAATATTATATGGTATTTATTTTATTTTACAAACATTAAGGCTTGTTTAGGAAGCCAAAGATCAAATAATACTCGCGGCGGCAGAAAAGGTCGTTGTCACCGCATACTTTAAAATGAAAATTATTTTTTTCATTTATTAAAATTCTTTGTAGAAAAACATTCCTTTTGAATAAAAGTAAATTTAAGGGGTTTATACACTGTATAAAAGGAAGTTCTGTATAAATGAAAATATGCCTCAATGAAAGGAGATTGAGACGAAGTCCCTTACCACGTGTCCGACTTGACTCGATCATTCTTAAATCTCCAGAAAAATAAACTAAAGTTATCTTCTACTTGCTTAAGAACCTTTTTCAAGTTTATTATTCCTTTTATATAACTTATTACCATGTTATAAACATTATTTAATCATTTAAGTTAATAACTTTCGTTTTGTCGATGTTTGGAACTTGTGTCAAAAATGAACACCTTATATTTACAAGTTGTCCATGTGGTCAATAGTCCATTATATCAAGAATGATATTAATGATTTAGATATCATATATGTCATATATATCCAGTATAAACATGTATTTATAATATTACATAACATTTAGAGGTAAGAAATGAAATGCACCGTTCATGGAGACGGTAAGTCGTACGTACACATGAACGCTACTTTAATTTCTATTTATTATTTTAATGGAAATAAAACATAATGATACATAGGTATATTATATGTACAGTATAATATCATTTATAATATCATTAAATCCATCTTTTATACATCCCACATAAGGCATTAACGAATCACATCACTTTGAGGGGGCGGTAGTCCGCACTTCCTGAAATGACATTATCATATTTACCCACTGTGGAAACCATAAATTCATGATATAAATGGAAAATACAGAAGAATAAAGAAAACATAAACATAATATTAATCATATATAAATACAGTTCCATCATAATGGCCAACATGAGAGGTGGTAGGAGATAATCGAACAATCCTCGTTTCGTGAGGTGTTAGTTTTCCATCCATAGGACCATTATGTTCTTCACCCATTAGATGAAGGTGTGTGTATGATCAGTTAGAATCTTTCACATGAAAACATCATTGTATATTGAGGATACTGGTGTTGTTACAAAATAAAGGAATAAAAAGAGTTTAGGGGTTCTAAAAGTAAAATAAAAGAAAACAATTTAAGAGAAATCGTAACCTTCAATTTTGGGAACTTCCTTTGGACTGAACCTAAAGGATTTCTTGAAGTCCCTTATTGCTAAGATAAGGCTTCTAAGGGGATGAGAGGGATGTTGGGATATTAATTTGGCAGAGTTTGGACGAGGAAAATGGATTTAGAGGTGTGAGGAATTGGTTAGAAGTTTTCTCCTTTTATAAGGGGGAGGAGGGGCTCTTTAGGAAAGTGTGAAACTATTGTTTTATTATATAATCATATTCTATTTTTAATGGTCCAAAAATTATTAATGATGAATATAAGATGACTCCAGGTCTAAATAAAATCATCCAATCATAATTGGACATGTTTTGGATAATATTTTAGTCATTATAATCTTATTTATTTAAATCATTTATTAATGAGGTAAATAGTGCATCATTATTGTGTCTTAAATAATTTAATTTATATGATGTCTAAAAATCATAAAAAAATTACCATGATATAGGAAATATTTTTATATTTCCATAAAATATTTATAGTCTAAATTAGGACTTATATAACACCAAATAAAAATTAATTACCAAAATCTTTTTGTTTATATCATTTTGGCCTTTACATTAAATTAATTAATCTAAATTGTCATTATCACTTCCATGTGGATCAAAGGGGTCCAAAAATAGACCCAAATATTCCCATGGTCGTTAATGACTCATCCAATAAGTTTTTACAAGTTTTATGGTAATTTTGAATTATTAAAATATTCTTTTTACCTTGAATTACTCTATATACCTTTAACTGCGGTAAATAAAAGTCAAAAGTTAATATTCACCACAAATTATTTTCATCACAATGGAAAAAATTTTACATCTTGATAATAACCATGTGTGTTAGATTTTTGAAATTCAATTCACAGAAGTGGTAAAATTTCTTTTAAATGAAAACACCAGTTTTTTTAACAACCATTAAGTGGTGTCACTATTTATCAATAATTGATGTTTTTCAGAAAAATACCAAAAATTTACCCTAATATATATATGAAATTCTTATTTAAAAATTGATGTCTATTTTTTCAACTTAAAATGATAGAAGTGGAATTATTTAATTATAAAATTAATTCCCGTTATCAAAACAATTAGCGTGTTTTTAAGAAACAATAACTATCAAAAGATTGATACTTGTTTATGTTCAATTTCAAAGTGAAATTAATTCCAATGAGAAAAATTTGATTAAATGGTAAAAATATATTTTAATTACACGTTAAAACCAATTAAAAAGATAATCTAACCATATAAATAAATTAGATTAAAAGGCACTTTTGAATAAAATACATTATTTTCACTATTCATTAAAAAAAATAAACTTTATCAGAAAAATTCCAAAAATTTACACAAAGTAAATTTTGATGTCCCCATTCTAATGATGGAATTTATTTGGTCATATATAATGTATTAATGTGAAAAAAACTATATTTAAAAAGTTTTCGCCATTAAAAGGTGATAAATCGGCCTTTTAATGTAAATTTTGCTGAAAATTAGATTCATTCACATTTTAAGCCTCTAAAATTTTATTGGTAAATAAATAATGAATAATAATATTGTAGTTAGCTTCATTAATTACCTCCAATACAAAGTCTAGGTGTTAGCTGCCATTTAAAATAATAATATTATATTATTAGTGTGCAACGTAAGATTTCAAAGAAACCCGTTGTTGCGTATCGGGTACGCTATCAAACATAGCAACAGTTTTAAAGTAAAATTAATATTTCAATCAAAAATATTAATATTTATAAAAATATCTTATTATTCATTTACTTGGGATGTTACACACATAATCTAAAAAGGATTAACCATATATTTCCCCTAGCTTTAGACACTAAACAAAAGCAAAATGTTTAGTATAAGATCTGATATTCCACAAAAGGAAAATCTTTTATAAAAATAAAGACTAATTTTAATATATAAATTTGAACAAAAAATACCCAAAGTTCAACAAAGACCATTAAATAAGCAATTGTATTCAAAATCCGTCAATATAATCTAAACTAAGGTTGAAACCCAAAACTCAGAAGAATTTAATCATATAGTCTTCCATAGTAAATCGTAGCATTTATCTGCAAATAATATCGACTATTCGTAATGTCTAATACTGAAAATTAATTAACCAAATAACATATTGTCTATTAAAGTTTAATCATTTCCATAAATAACCTAAATCACCATAAGTCCACAATAAAAATATAGATTCATCCAAAATAAAATTTCAACCATTACTCCACAAATGAAATCTCATAGTATTCTATTTTCCTTAGGCATATAGTTTTCCCAAAAGAGAGAACATTTTCAAAAATAACCTTTATCACAAAAGCATCAAATAATTTTCATATAATAAGGTTATATATTTGATAAAACATATGTTCCCATCATCAGATTATTCTTGATCCATAAAATCATCTAACTAAAAATAATAAGTCATACTATCTAGGGACTTCATGCATTCTAGTGGTAGGAGATAAATCCCAATCACAGTTTGGTTGTGGGATCTATTCCCATAACATTGTCTGACATAATGGGTTGTCACATGGTCTACATGTTGTCCTATTTCAAAAACTATATAATTTTATAAATTTCCAAAAAATGAGGTAAATTCTTCAAAAAAATACCATAACATGATTTAACCTCAATTGTTTTCTTATACCTCTAATTTTCATCGCAACTCATAATGACATCAATATCATAATTTCGTAAGTCCTATATATATTTATTTTTTTTCCTCCATAAAATAACAAAATTCCCAAAGAAAAAACATCATACAATGATAATGAGTTCCACCTGGATTCATCATCTTCTTGTTCACGTATATTGATGGTACATGAATTGCAACATATATTTAGAGATCCTTCAAAATCATCAGATTCCATTATCAAAATACACCTCATAAAACTTGGGTTATATTGTTGTTTATATGAAAATGGTTTCAGAAAATAATCATGTATTACATATAATTTCAAAACATCCGATAAAACATGATTTTTTTAAAATATTCAAACTGGGTTTGAGTTGAAACATTCAATCAACAATCCTTTTAAAATTCCATATTTTGTGCTAAAAGGATATAATTTAAAGATAATATAAATAGGTTATGCAAGAGTCTCCCTCTTCAGCACATTTTTCAAAATCAGAATATGATTCAGAATCTTGTGATAATGTAAAATATTTGAAAATTCGTTGATAATATTTACCTTTCATGAAAATATGAGAATATTTAGAAAAGAGGATTTGATTAAATACAACCCCTGATCCATGATAGAATCGAGGTATAGTGGAGGTGTTTGATATCTAAAAACATTTCTTTCAACTGAGTTGTATGTTATAAAATGTTTTGGAATCGTCTGGACATGACTATACAATAATTATTGCAAGAAAGTCATCAGGAAGAGATAAGAATGTCATTCGAGATCCTCCTCCTTCCATTTGTCACAGACTTTCCTTTATCATAAAAAGTTACAAAATAATTTTTTAACATAACTAGTAGACATAGAGACTAACCATATGTCTAACAAAACTCATAATCCCTAATGTTTTCTAAACCGACCACTAATACAAACTATAAGGCCCTAGCCTTTACATTACATAATCATGAGTTAATTCAAGAATTCACATTGAGGATATTTTCAGTTTTAGATCTTTAGTGAATTATGTCGTAACTATTTCAATACATCTCAAAAATTTCAATGTAGACACTTCTACTCTATCTAAATGTTTTCACAAAAATAAAACCCCATAAATAAAACATGAGTTATTTTATTGATATAAATAAACATGAATACATCCTTTCTCTTACCCTACCATAAAACCTGTGAAAAACATTTAAAAAAATTGGGATGAGTATAAAAATCTCAGTAAGGGTTACAAAATAAGAAAAGAAAACGTCATCCCATTAATAAATACAAATCAATGAAACCATACTTTTCAATCATAACAGTCTTCATGAAATCCTAATATTTATGAATAACTCACAGAAATCATAAATCATATAGGTAACATGTTTCATACATAACATACATAAATTGTAGCTTTCACAGCTATATAAGGAGTTACATTTGGTATACCCATCATAGTATATTCCCTAAATCTCTATGGAGAAAGATTAATGTTCACCTCCATCACATTACTCAATTCATTAGAAAGATATATAAAGCTCAACTATCCTAGGTTTATCACCGAACCACCTGTATATGTAAACAAATCCCAATAACCATAAAAAAATCATAACACAGAAAATATTGAAATTATCAAAAATTCACTTATTGACCAGAATGAATCAATTCAAGATATTGAATTGTTCAATCCAATTCTAAAACCATTTAAAACATTTATAAAGTCATATTTGAATCAAAGTGTCCCATACCACTTTGAAAATTATAAGGGAATTAAAAAATTAAAAAATTAATGTCCATATAAATAAATCCTTAAACACTTTTTGAATATAAGGACATTAATGAGAAATATTTATAATATTAAATCTTCAAAACATTTAAAACAATGTTTTAGTAAAAGAGTCCCTTCAACTTGAGAAAATACATGAATAAAAAATCATTAAAGAATAATATGAAAGGTAATTATAAATATCATTAGAATATATGAATTAATGATATAAAATGTTAAAAAGGTTGTATATACACCATATAGGATAATAAAGGTGCACAGTATCATGTTAAGACTCAATAAATGGAGATTGAGACGTAGTCCGTTAGGAAAATTCAACAACCAAACGACATCAAATTAAAATTAATAAAATGATTTGATGAGAGAGAGCATGGTCTATCATCACATGGAAATAAAATTCCTTGAAATAAGTATATATAATAACATATCCCAATGTATGAGATTAAAAATTAAAATAGATAACATAAAATAAGTCTTTGACTAAAAGAGGAGGGTGAAAGGTTCCCTTTCAAAGATCGTAACATTACATTAATGATAAATCAGTGACATAATTATTTGTGAAAAATATAAATACACCCAATATAGGAGGATATTATGTGTAAAACAATAATAGGTCATTCATACATATTCATATAACGACACAATCAAGAAGTATAAGTTTACCCCAATGAATAGAAACTCGGTTAAGAAGTTCCATTACCTCGATTCCAACTTGTCTCAATGTTCCTTGTTCATCCTGAACAATAAAATTAATTTAATTTATACATGACTTGAATCATTTTTTAAGTTTATTAATCCTTTTATATCAATTTTTTCCTTGCATTAAAAATTATTTAATTATCTGAGTACAAATTATAAATTTTACCGATCTTCAGAATTTGAGTTAAAAATAATCTTGTTATAATTTCAATTTGTCCTTGTGGTAAAAATTCCATTATCTCTTGAATGATATTAAGGATTTAGATATCATATATATCATATATATCTAGTATAATTATTAATTTATAATAGTCCATATAATTTTGATATAAGAAATGAAATGCACCATTCATGTAGACGGTAAGTCGTACGTATGCATGAACACTACATTAATTTCTTTTTCATATTTAATGGAATGAAACAATCATTATATATAGGTATATTATAATTCCATTATAATATAATAATTTATATAAAATAAATAATTTTATTAACATAGACATATATACCTTCCATGTATGGTATAAACGAGTCACATCAGTTGGAGAGGCGGTAGTCCTCACTTCCTCAAATGAAGTTATCATATTTATACAACATCAAATGTATAATGGTATATTATAAATGATATTTAAATAATAATATAGATAATATAAATATCATAAATATCATATATAATTATATTTCCATCATAATGGCCTCCATGAGAGGTGGTAGGAGATAATTGAACAATCATCGTTTTGTGAGTGAATAGTCCACCGTCAATAGAAACAATATGTTTGTATCCATTAGATAGAGGGGTATCGGTGTTTAGTTTTAATAATTCTTATAACAACATCATAGTATACTGAAGATACTTTTTTGTTATAAAATAATGGAATAATGAGAGTTTAGGTGGTTGTAGAAGGAAAATAAAAAAAATTGTGAGAAGACGTTACCTTTAAATCGGGTAACTCCCTTTTGCTTGAACCAAAATGCATTATTAAATTGCCTAATTGTCAAATTAAGGAATCAAGGAAAAAGATAGGGATGGTGGGAGATTATTTAAGTAGGGTTTGAATGATCTAAGGGGCTTGAGAGGTGTGAGTAATGGGTTATATGTGGTGGCCTTTTATAAGAGGGAGGAGGCGCTCTTTAGGAATGTTTGAAAGTATTATTTTATTATAAAAATATATTCGGTTTGAAAAGGACCAAAAATTATTTAATTAAAACATAAGGTGAATATAAGTCGAAATAAAATCATCTAGTTAGTATTTCACAGGTTTTGTATATTTTTAAATCCTTATCGTTTTTATTTAACCCCTTTTTACACTTACCGTTTTATCATGTATTTAACACTTTCATAATAAAAATAGTTTCGAAAACAAGAAAAATATCCAATTAAAGAGTCAATAATAAAATTTTAGACTTATTAAAACTATTTGGATGAATCACTGATTTTTTGAAATTTAATAATATTTAATAAACTATTTGATATTTTAAAATATGAATTATTTCAATTTTGACACTATTCAAATCAGGACTTTTAAAGAAATGAAAATCTTCTTGATTCTTTCCAAAAACATCATTAATTCAAAAATAACAAGTAATAATAATCTATAAATTCTTTTATGGTATTAAAATTTTCAAACGAAATTTATTTTAATATTTATAATATCATTTATTTGAATCTTTTATTAATAAAGCAATTAATGCATCACCATTGTGTCATAACTAAATTTATTTATATAATGTCTAAAAATTAAAAATAAAATACTATAATTTAGGAAATATTTTTTATCTTTCAAATTATAATTTATAGTCTAAATTATCACTTATATAACCCCATATAAATTTTTTTAACAAAAAGATATATGTTTATGTTACATTTTCCAATACATTAATTAATTTTTATAAAATGTCATTTTCACTTACAAGTGGCCCCATAGGGTCCCAAAATTGACTAGATGATGCCCATGGTCAGATACGTGTCATCCAAGAGGATTAGGACATGTGTTAGGGTAATTTTATATTATTATAATATTATTTTTTTCATATATTTATCAAATATACTGTTTAACAATTGTAAATAATATATTTTCTGAAGTAACTATTCATAATGTCTAAAAATAAAAGTTACCTATTTATACAATTTGGATATCTGGATTAAAAAGATAGAATACATTTTTCCTAATTAAAAACACAAAATTTACCAAAATTAATTTAAAATTAATTCCTGTTGTCAAACAAAAAGATTAATTTTTATGAAATAATAACTATCAAAAGATTGACACATGTTTATGTCAAATTTCAATGTGAAATTACTTCCAATGACCAGAATTGGATTAAAAGGAATAATTAAAAACTAATTACACTGTAAAAACAATAGAAAATATAATATAAACATATTGATAAATTAGATTAAATGGATGTTTAGAATTAAAATGTAGTAGTTTCACTATTCATTAAAAAAAGAACTTTATCATAAAAATACAAAAAATTTAACCAATGTTAATTTTGGTGTCCTAATTCTAAATAAGAAGTTTATTATTTTAAATATAACATTTAAAAATGAATAAATAGATTTATTAAGGTTTGTCCATCAAAAGGTGGTAAATTTACTTTTTAAATAATAGTAGTGTATTTTTGCTTAAAATTTGATTCATTCACATTTTAAGCCTCTAACATTTTTGGATAAATGCAAAACATTTAGAAAGCAAGTGTAATAATATTTTAGTTAGTTACGTTAATTCTTTCCAATAAAACATCTTTGCATTAACTACTATTTAAAATAATAATATTAAATTATTAATTTTCATTAGGACTCAACATTGTGTACAATGTAAGATTTCAAAGAAACTCGGTGTTGCATGTTCGGTATGCTATCAGAAATAGCATCCCCTTGAAAGTAAAATTGATATTTAATTCTCAAATATTAATACATATGAAAATTTCATATTCTTTATTTACATGTGATGTTAAAAATCTAATAAATAATTGAAATGTTCTCTATGATAATATGTTATTGATAAATCAAATGAAAATAGAAATTATTAATTTGAAAAATTTAAAAATCAAAATAGTATATTTTAAAAAGAGCACCAAATTTTTAGATAAATTAAAAAATTAATATCACCTTATTAAAATTAGTTAATAATGCTTGAATTAAATTAATATTATATAATTTTTATTTAGAAAAAATAAAATCGATAAAAACAACATAAAATAAAAAAAGGTTTTTTGATTTCTTATGATATATGATTCTTGCGTGAAACTAGAAAATCATTGATATTTATCAAAACATTATTAAAATAGTACTAATATCATTACATAGGCTATTAATTATAAATATGAATTTATAATGTCATTTTAATAAATTAAATATTTGATATAAACATGAAATGAAATTGATAATTAACAATAGTGTAGAAAAAAAATTCATATAGGATTTCTATGTATGAAAATTCATGTTGGGTAATTTAATTTATGCATATTTTCATGTAGGAATATTTATCTATGTATGAAAGTTTCTCATCTATCTGAATTTCTAACATATTAGAATTTATCATGTAATGGATTCACATATGAGAATTCTTAAGATATGAAATTTAACCTCATATTCGAATTTATCACGTAAGTTAAATCTCTTGTAAGGGAATTCCTGAAACCTGAAAACATAATTCAATTACAAATTTCATAACTAAAAAGGTCCCTGATAAATGAAAAATTATCTTTACTTCCTATTGATTTATATTTATAAAATTTCATTATATTTACAAATAACAAATAATAACTTTAATATGATCTATATAAGTAAATTAATCATGAGAATACAAAATAATTATATTTGAAAAATAGCAGAAATCGGGAAGAAAACATGAATTTAATATATGAATAATTTTTCACATGATAAAAATATATTCAATAGTTTATTTATTTTCATGAAATTTCATAAATATTAATATATTTCAAAAATAATAATCAATACATTTTGAGTTAGGTTTCTCAAGATATATTTGAAATAAATAAGGAAACTGAAACTCAAAAATCAGCTACAAGGATTTAATGTTGGCTATGTGAATAACTATATTTCTACATGAATAACAATTTGACAATGTAGGAATAATATATTTTTCTATATGGGAACACTAAAAAATATTTATAAAATATATTTTAAGGCCCCAAAATTCTTATTAATCATGGAAACTCAAAATAAAACTTCTAGAACATGTTATGAGCTATCAAAACCATTAACCTAAATAAATTTTATTTATAGAAATATTATGATATGATCAAAGTTAAACATAATTTAAATATAAAATATATAAAATATTCAAAATATATAAAAATATTAAAACATGTAATCGAGAAAAGTTAAACATTTAAAAATATTATAATATTAGGAAAACATGAAAGGAGTTTTAATCTATCCAGAGAAAGTAACAAGTCAGGACTTGCACAAATTGTGTCCCCTTTTTGTTTGATTACAAAACAGAACATCAATTACAAAAATAATTCTCCATAATATTTTAATTAAGAAAACTATGATTTTATTAAAACATATAACAAAGATCCATGATTATGTTATATAATTTTAAAACATATAATTAAAGTCATTAAGATAATTTTTGTAGAAAATATTTTGATAAAAATTATGAGAAATATTTTAAAAATAATATTTTATGAAAATTTATCACTAAATGATTATATTTAATTTTATATAATGTATGAAATATTTTAAAATATTTATATAATGAAAATATATTTACATAAATGAAAAACAAGTAATATGATGAATATATTCCGAATTTCCCAGATTGCTTGTAAATCTAAAATTATCAGCAGAAACACACAGTCAAACTCCCCTAATATTTTTAATCATAAAAAATATTATGATTCCATCAAGACAAGATCAAATTTATGTTTTTTAAACTGATAAAAGTCTAAAGGCTTAGTGAATATATCCACAAGTTGATTTTATGTTGGAGTAAACTCTAAAACAATATAACCCTTATTCACATGATCTATAATAAAATAATATTAGACATTAATATTCCTTGTTCTAGAACAATTTAAAGGATTATTAGAAATTGATGTCTAGGATGTGTTATCACAATAAATTGGAAATTTATCAAGATAAATACCAAAATTGCATAAATTTTCTAAATCCATAAAATAGGAGAACAACAACTAGTAACCGAAATATACCCATCTTCTACAGCAAATAGAGAAATAATTAATTGCTTCTTAGAATACTAAGAAATTGAACAATTTCCTAGAAAATGAGACATACCTGATGTGTTTTATCATTCAATTTTACATTCTCTAAAATTAGAATAAAAACATGATATTAAATAAAAATAATTATACTAATTATAAAGAAAACTATAATTAACAGTTCATTTAACATATCTCCTTATTTTTTCAGGGAATTAATATTAAATTATTTCATATAAGCTTGAAATATTTCATAGAAAAAACACTAAATATGATATTGGGTATAGATGTAATTAAATATAGCAGGATACCTAACACACCTCTATAAACATTAATATCAACAAATTTTCCAGATACATCAACTTCTAATTTAAAACTAGTACTCATAGGAGTTCCCAAAAATTTAGAGGTATTAATACTAAACCATTTAACAAAATATTTAGAATAATCAGATTGATTAATAAAAATCCAATATTTCCTTTTAGAAATCTGAAGTCTAAGAAAAAACATTAATTTTATCATTAATCAAATGTCAAAATCAAATGAAATCAATTAAGAAAAATTATTAAAATTAATTTCAATAGAATAACCAAAAACAATATCATCAACATAAATTTAAATAATTAAGATATTATTAAAAATTCTTTTAATAATAATTTTAGGATCAAAATTACATTTCTTGAAAGCATTATCTCATTGAAATAAAGAAATCCCTACATACCCTGAAGAAGGTTCTTTTTTTATATCATAAAACTTTTAGATAATTTAAAAATAGTATTAGAATTTTTTTTCAAATTTAGGAAGTGAAGATATATTATCATCTTCAATTATAAATCCATTTATGAAATCGATTTTTATATAAATATAATATAATTTAAATTCTTAAAGATACGAAAAATCTAACAAGATTCTAATGGCCTCTATCCTAGAAACAAGTGAAAAATAATTTTAAAATTATATACCTTCTTCTTGAGAGTATCCTTGGGAAAAAAGTTTGGTATTATATTTAATATCTATCCAAATTCATCTTGCTTGATTCAAAATATACATTAATTATGATTTCCAGCTTATCCCTAGGAAATTATTCTAAAGGTCAAAAAATATTACTAAAAATTTTGTTAATCTCATCTTCTATAGAAACAATATATTTACCATATTATATAGCATCATTAACATAATTAGTAATAGAATATGAAGTAATATCCAAATCAGCACAAAAAATAAAACATAATTTATAGTTTTAATACAAAAATCAATATTTCCAATAAATTTTTCCACAAGATGATCTCTATTAATCTTACTTTATCATGAATCAGGGAAATAAGGATTATGCCCCAATAATTGATTCATCCTCATGCTGTTGTTTTTCTTCACCAGAATTAAAATATCAAAACTTGTCAACAAAATCATTAGAATAAGGAAATAATTTTAAATTATTTTCATCAAACATAACACAAACTGATTCTTCAATGACTATAGTTATTTTTTATAATTTATATATATTTATTATTATTAGAATTAATATGAAAAAATACTTCATCCCATTTAGCATCAAAATTATCTAAATTATCCTTTGAATTTAAAATAAAAAACCTTCAACCAAAAACTCTAATGTGACAAACTTTACACTTTTTATTTTTAGAAAATTCATATGGTGTTTTATTTAACAATGGTAAGAAGAATTATATTTTAAATATAAGATGTATTAAAAATAAATTATACCTAAACATTTCTAGGAAAATTATATTCACTAAAGAAAGTTCTTGCCGTTTCAATTATAGTTCTATTTTTCCACTCTACATAACCATTTATTTGTATTGTTCTAAGTGTTTAAAAATAATGAAAATAACCATTATTTTCACACCAAAAAATAATATTTTAAATAATAAAATTCATCTTCTTTTTCAATATGTATTGAAACAATCATAAAAACTATTTAATTTTGAACTAAATTACAAAACCAAGTAAATATATTTATAGTGTCATTTTTATGAGAAAGAATGAAAACCCATGAAAATATACTATAATTTTCAATAATAACTAAGGAATATTTCATTCCACTAAGAATATGAATTTGATTTGATTGAAATATATCAATAATTACTAATTATAAATGTCTAATAGTACATATATGATTGATTGGTCTGAAATAAACTTTGTTGTGTTTCCTTTTAATGAAAAAATCACAAACATGAAGTTCCATTTTTTCAAGGATGGTAATTATAACACATTCTCATTTTAAGAGATATTATGTAACATTATGAGAAAAACAAGAACTAATTATTTATTATATATAATTCTATCACTTTTTACAAAATTCAAAAACATAACATGTTGTATAATTAGTTCAGAAAAATCAATAATATAAATATTTTCCTTCTAATTAGTATAAACTAATAAAGAATCGTATTTAAAAACTAGACACTTATCATAAAAAATTTTAACTTCCGTTCTATCATCACATAATTTAGATTTAATAATTAAATTATCATTTAAAACATCAGTATATAAAACAATATAAATAAAGGTATGATTTGAAATACCAACTTTTCCAAAACATTTTACTTTTCCATCGGATTTATCATCAAAATTAACATTACCTCCATAACATATATTATAAGTGGTAACCATTGATGGGCCTCGTGTCATATTCATATAGAATCTATTGTACATGTACTATATGTCATAATTCATACATTCAAGTCATTTTCCCTATAAAAATCCATTACTAGACAATTTTTGCACCCAAGCTACTTTGGATCTAATCATATTTATAATAAAATATATAGGATCCTATAGATAATTTAAACAATTATTGTATGGTACTCTAGATAAAAAATATTTTGAAATAAAATTTTTAGTAAATCATAAATACTATTTAAATATAAGAGAATAATCATTTTCATAGTAACAATTGATTCCATATTTAAACTATGTAATATTATAAGTACATCCAATTTTTATTTTCAAAAAACGATTTTCATATATTTAAGTTAATATTATATCATATCCAATACAATCCTTTATTTTATGTTCTTTAGAGACATAATATTGTAATATGTTTCACAACCTTTAATTAACAGAAACAAACTTTACTGAAGAATTTCAACTTCCTTTTCAATTCTTCATTTAAATCTAGAGAGGATTTCAAATTATCATAAACTATATAATGAGATGAAAAAGTAATATTTCTTAATTTTACATTCTATTATAAAAGTATTTTATTGTCAAAAATAATCATTTCATTATTTTCTTTAAACTTATTATATATAATCGCTTCCTTCAAAATATCTTTTATTAATATTTCAACTTCTTCATTTAATTTGGAAACATTCAGATTATTATAATCATAATTTGAATCTAAATATCTATAATAAAATCCATGATCACTCACTTTATATAGAAAATAAATATTGCATAATTTAGCATATTCTTCTTTTGATTCTTTACTGGAATTTGATTCTTCGGTTAAAATCTAATAATTTATCACTAAATTTTTGAATTTCTCTTTATTCATTAGTTTTATATATTCAGGATTGATATGTCGTTTTTCCTTGTACACAAAACAATTAACATCTAAATTATTATAATTCATACTACATTTCATATCTCAATTATGTTTTTTATTTTAGGTATTTCAACTAAATTGGTTCTTGAATCCTTTGTCATTCATTCATTTTTAAACCCAGTCACATTCCGATCCATATCATCCTTTTCACTATTCTATAGATCAGTATCAAAATATTCAATAAAAAATAACATTTATAGATTTAAACACTATTACATTTCTTTTTGTTATCTCCACATCAACTATGTTGTTCAACTGAACTTCATACAGAAGAAGTGATACAATCAATTCATTCAGAGTGTACTCTATGAAGTTTTATATTTTATCAATGGAAATATTCTTTAAATGACATTAATTTGGTAGAGATTATAAGACTCATTCAATAAGTACATGTTTATCTAAAGCCTCTCCAAGAGAATTTATTCCATTAATAATTCTTGTGAATAAGTGGAAAATTTTATATATTGTCTCATCTTCTCCTATCATTATGTCATGGTACTAATCATAATGAATTCTAATATTTATACATATTAATTTTTTTGAGCCAAAGTTAGTGACATATAGAATCTTACAAATCGCATGAGCTATCTTAGAAAAATCCACTTGACTAAAAATGATTTTATTAATAGTACAATATACAAAATTAACAAATATATAATTTATCACATATCTAGTTGCATCATTTCAGGTAAGTGTATCTGGGTCATCTTATAGTATTTTATATTATTTCTCAATGATAAAACTGTGTTCTATATTTATGTGTTTGAGGTATACCTCTATTATATATTTCTAGTACCCATAATAATTTCTATTAAAGTGTGATGTATTATAAGGAATCCACGAATAATTTATACTCAATTATGAAATCTTAAATATCTTTCTCTTAGACTATGAGATCTAGGAATAGGTTTGTATATTAAAATATAAGTAGACTCTATAGAATTATTGGTTAATTACAAAAGGAATGACATTTTATATCAATTTTTTGGTATCAGTAAAAATAATAATAGGTATAAACTACCCTTAAAAAGGTTAACCTCCGATACCAATTGATTGGAATCAATACAGTAACTGAGGTAAAATACCCTTAAGTAAGGTCCAACCTCCAATACCAATTATTAGGTTTCACAGGGTAATGTAAGATGTTCTAGAGGGGGTGGATGGACTAGGTTAAAAAAAATTGATAAAGTAAATTGGTTATGTTAATTAATTATGATGTTTAATTATCATAGTTAATTAGTAGAGTGAATTATAAGAGTTAGTTCACTATGGAAATAAAATAAAAATAAACACAATGATTTTTATACTAGTTCAATCAATTTTAGACATAGTATATTCTTATACCTATCTAATAGGTGATAGATACATCATGTACTACCTGAGTTTGAAATGGGAATCATAATTTTATTACAAAATCATTTTCTACAAGGTGGAGGAATAACCACGATGCACTGAATTTTGTATGGGGATTCCAACCCCGATTACAAACCAGACATTATATTGTTAGAGTCTTAACCTGAATGGTTTTGAATTTAGAATATGAGAGTCACAAATTTAATTATATTATAATAAATCTTTTTTTATGTAAAATCATAAATAGAGAAATATAGTGTACCTGGAAGATAATAAGAAGTGTTACAAGCTCAGGAAACCAGAAAAATAGATATAAGAATAATAAAATATAGGTACTAGTTCCTAAGTGTTTGATTAAATTTCTCATCTCATAAAGGAAATATAATTCAAAGAAACTTTTTTACATCAACAGATACACTGTTAAGTAGTTGTAAAAATAGTGTACATGATCACTTGAAGGTTCACTGAGTATGAACACTTTTTCTCTCTTTAACTCATATGCACTAATTTGATGTAATTGTATATCTATGAGTATTTTTTATAGGAATCGTTGATTCCTTTAAATGAAAATATATATGGACTATAAACTTGAGGAAACTATTTGAACAATTTAAAATAATAAAAATGATAAAATTGGATTAGTAGAGAGAGAGAGAAAAATGTTATTATTGTTGCATATTAATTACTAAACTCATAATGAAAATTTCAATCAATAATGACTAATTTAAACCAATTTTAAATCATCCAATAAATACTTCAAATGTTCTCCATAATAATAGTTCAATGATAAATCCAATGGAAATTGTATGTTTGAATTTGAAAAATATGAAATTCAAAATAGTACATTTTAAAACAAGCAGTAAAGTTGCAGAGAAATTAAAAACATAAGAACACCACATTAAATATATTAAAAAGTCATTTTAAGGAAATTAATATCATATAATATTAATTCAAAAACAATAAGATTTATTAAAAATCTTAAAATAACTAAATATATTTTCTTGTTTTAGAGTGGAATGTTTCATGCGTGAAGCTAATACATTCTATGATCATTAAAAAACCTTTTTTAAAACATTGACAATAACAACACATAGGTTCTAAGTAATTAATTTGAATTTATAAAGTCATTTAAGAAAATTAAATATACGATATATGCATACAGCATATCAGAAAATGAAGGACACCATAAAACAAAGCCTTTCCCTGTACAATTTCTACATATTCAAATTAATATAGGGGAATTCCACATTAGAATTATTTTTACAAAGGAATATTTACCTACTTAGGAAATTTGATCACATATCCTATTTTCTCATTTAAGAGAGTTGCTCACATAAGGTAATATATATAGGTGAATCACTTAAGGTATTCACATATTCAAATTCATCATGTTGGAAATTTTACCACATTAACAAATATCTCTTTTCAAATAATTTCGCACATAAGGGAATTCCAAAAAATAGAAAAGAGACTACATTTTCAAATGATAGAGCTAAATAGAACATTGATAAAGGCCTAATTAGCATTGGGTCCTTTTGACTTATATTTATAAAATTTCATTATATTATTGAAGAACCAATAATAACCTTATTTGGATCTATATAAAAAATGTAATCATAAAAAAATAGAATAAGAACTGTTATGATAAACTGTAGAAATCAGAATAAAAAAATGCAGTGAATTCAAACCTGATTTAGTAAATGATATACATAGATTCAGAATTTTATTTCTTTTAAGGAAATGTATGAGATATTATTATCTTTATAAAAAAAATAATGAATAAATATTTATTTATTTAACTGAATTTGTTTTTCGAAATATAGAGGGAAACCAGAACTTGGAAAATAGCCATGTGGATTTAAAATTGGCCACATGAATGATAATTTAGACACATGTATAGCATTTGTATACATGGTAAAAATAAATATTTAGGTATGGGAACATTCCAAAACATTTGTAGAATATATTTTGTGGTCTCAAAAGACTTATGGAGCATGGAATCTCAAAATAAACCTTTTAGAATATGATATGAGCTATCAAAACATTAAATCTAAAAAACATTTCTATATATAAATATTATGATATGATCAATGTTAAAAATACATTAAATATAAGACAACTAAAAGATATAAGATATATAAAAATTTTAAAACATGTAATTGAACAGAACTAAACTTTTAAATATTTGATAATATTAAGGAAATATGAGAGGAGTTATAATCATTGAAAACAAAGATACATGAATGCACATACACAAACATTTCTATTGGTGGTACAATATTTATGATCTTATCTACTCAAGATAAATAAGTGAAAATTTCATGAGAATAAGTCTCAATGCATAAGATCACCCATCACCTCATAGTCATACATAATTTGTGTCCTGTCCACATAATATTTGTTGACTAAAGGATATGCGTTTTTTATTTCTATCATGGAATCTATAGGATTTCATTAGTGCCTATGAACTGTTGTAACCTTTTGATATGGAAAATAATCTATGGAAATTACAATTAAGAAAATGGACAAAAAAATATCTACACTATTATTGAAAGTAAGAATCATGCATAACTCAATGTATACATGATATGGTAATAAAATAGTACTGTTCATGTTCAGTCTACAAACACCACTTTATCAACATTCCCACTTGAATTAGATCCAAGTTTCTAAAAATAATTTTAATCTCTCACATGATAATATCATGCTTCTGGTATGTTATTAATTTTTTCATTGGTCTTTCCACTTATCTTTTACATGGATACTCTTCGATCCGTGACATCAACTCCTCGAGTATGAGTCCTCAAGAGATGATATCCCCATGTATATTACATTTTTTCGACTATTAAAACTTGATATCTTGGATTGTACAAAAATTAGGGAAATCATGATTTATTTTATAATTAAACATTACTTTATAGGTATGATTCAAATAACTAGTACAATGTTTTTCTTAATATTTTACACAACTTCTTCAACTACATCTAAAGCCGCTAGATATTCAGTATTTGTAGATATGGATACTAATCTCCTCAATAGGATTATCTTTCTTATTACCTCACTCTATCTATGGTATTATATCATATTAATCTATAGAAAGACTCATTGTTTCCCCCTTATTAATATTTTCCCCTCTATTGTATGTACCAGGTACATATTTCTTATCGTTTCTCAATTACATTTTGATAGTTATGATTTCTTCCTATGTTGTTCTCCTAAATTTTACTATAAATTTCCTACCATAAAGTATATATAGGTAATATAATATCTATTACATAGAATTTCATAGGTGATATCTATTATATAATCAAATGGGATTCTAATAACAATGTTTATCTCCTCTTATGTCTCATACTTGTCTTCTTAGTGATATTTATATCAAGTGACACTAATAACAATTCACTCTCAAATTGTTTCGACTTGTATTTTTCAATACCTCATCAGTTTTTGTACTAGGGCTTGGTCAAAACAACCCATTATATCTACTTTAGTAGATATCATTTTCTAGAACATAGGTTTCAACTTTAATTAAATATTTATAGAATTACTCTCATTATTTTCTTACCTAACTGTAAGAATGAAAAACTATTTTCTACATGTTATCAACATAAATTAACTAGAAAATAGTGGTGGTTCCATGAACCTCTTATAGAAAAATGGAGAAATGTCACTTCAAATGATTATTCTATGATTATTTATCTTAGGTCAATCCCAAACAAGATTTTATTAACTTACACCCCTTCATAAAATCTTATGGTTTCACCAAATTTTTCTAGTTGTATCGTATAGATACTTTCCTATGAAGGTAGATTTGAAATCCATTTGCAAATAAAATGATAATAGAATGTAGCTATGATAAGTAGAATTCTGATCGATTTAGGCATGAAGGATTTGTATAACAAATTTATCCTCATAGGTTACACACTTATATAACCCTTTTATAGTATCTCTTGAATACGCACCAATTAATTTTCATTAATTGATGATACTTCCAAAATAAATACTTTATTTTCTTTTTGTGGACTTCATTTTACGAATTCATATAAAATTATCAATCATAACTGATTTTCATTTACAACTTCCTTTTAGGATCCATTATTCACAATTCATAATATATCACCCACCACAGTGAATATAAAAACACCAAAATGGTTTAGTTCTTCCTAAGAGGCATGTTTCCCCAGAACATTCCATTTCCATAAGATCAAATGTAACTTTTTTCCATGTCAACTTGTTTTTTATCATAACCCTTCAATTAATCATTGTCAATAATTCTTCCATTATCTAAAATAGAGCTGTGAATCCTTTTATATAAATATAGTCTATCAGTTGAAAATTCTATCTCATGGATTTATTTAATATCCTTAGGGTTATTTAGGATAATTAAATTATATTAACATTGTGTTTTTATGCACGTTTGTTAATAAACATATCATTAACAATCTCTTTTCATTTAAAAAAATGTTATTATAAAATAGTGGATATATTTCATACCATAAATCATATGATATCCAGCTTCCATTTTAGTTGAAATATGGTTATGGCATAACACAACTATTTTAAAATCATGTCTTGAAAACAAGTGGAAGTGTCATCAATTTACATGAGTCTTAATAATGATTCTCCTTTTACATACATCATTAATTGAATGTATATATGTGAATGAACATTTTGGAAATACTCCATGCTAAATTTTATTAACCAATTTTTTCATGTCAGACTCACCAACAATCCTCCTCACTAACATCACATAATTGATATGTATAGGGAAATGATTGATTTGGAAGAAATCCCCCCTACATTTTAATGATCAATGAATTCTTGGTAAAGATATTCTTCAACAGATGTGCCTAATGAAATTCATATATTCTTAATCATGTATATTCCATTATTCACTTCTATTTTCCAGAATACTTTTAAGGAATCTAATTATGTATATTAGTTTACCTCTATATTAACCTTAGAATAGATCACGATTTCTAGATAAAAAAATTCTAAAATATTTATTTCTTACGTTTATTTCTAAAGGATTATTTTCACAGATTATTTAAGTAATGTTTTAATAAAACCTAATGTATTTAACTCTTAATATTAAAAAAATCATACTGGTTATATCCTTGAAAACTACTTAGTTTTATTAGATAAATAATTATCATTCTACAACATGGTATATTCGAGTATTAGATTTTTTATTCATCATATATTACCAATTATATTTATATAACTTAACTATTAGTTGTGTATGAAACATGAAAAAAACTTCATTCCCTAAATTTTTTGGTTTAATTTAACCCACAATTATAGTTTTACATGAAAAATTCACATGGAAGGAAAATATTTTGTTTCTAACCACCATTGTAGTTAACATTATTTCTAAGTTACTTTGAGAACAAAAATGAATTTTAGTGATGTTTCTTAACATCCTTGGTTCTTGTATTTATAAAATAATATGTAGGAATATATTATATCTATTACCCAAGCGGAATAAATAAATCATTTAATTTATAGATGAATATACCTAAATTAGAATATTCTTCTTGCGTATTATTCAATCTATTGTAGTTTATATTCTAATTACTTATCTTCACATGTGTGAAGAAAATAGCCTCATCTTTAGTGTTCTTCTTATTTATCGTTGGTTTCATAGAAAGATGTTGTGATGATTCCATTGGCTGTGTACATTTAATTTTCATTTTGACATAGTTTTTAATATTTTTCACCTTAAGAATTAAATATTTAACTACATTTAAATTATTTTCATCTTAGAGAAACATTCACAAAATTCATCGAAGTGTTTTTTCCCAACAATTCATTTTAAAATAATTAATTAATCTAGATAAACTGGGTGGTTGGGATGAGAGAATGAGATGAATGAAATGTTCTTTATTCTACATGAATCCCTATTGTTCTAGTCATTCAATATTCATTATCATCCGGATTATATGAGGGCCATATTGAGTTCTATATATCCATATATATGTGATCAATTTAATCATAATATCATTGACTTATAACTTCAGTTTATCCTCATACACCTCTTAGATATGGGAGAACATGGTATATCCATCCATGTCCTCATATTTAATTTGATATTCTTTAGAAATTTATGTTATCATTTTGTTATAGACATTAAATGCATCACATATGAGTCTCTTATAATGATCCATCTCATCCACACTTTCTTCTTGAGTAGGATAATCAGGAAGGGGGACACCAGTACTTATCATATCCTTTCATACTATAGTACTAATTCCAAGAATATGTACAACTCTTGTAAATCTATGTCAGTGAGGATACGTTTAATATGGATCATAGTGTTTATACAATATTACATGACATTCTTTGCAAAAATAAAAATAATAAGCTACCTAGGAACACTAATTTGCTACAAATATTAGTTATTTCAACCTATCATTCTCATAAAAAATCCATAGTATTTGGAGGAACCCTTAACTAAGGATTAAATGAACTTCATATACTTAGTTTTATTCAAATTTTAGAGATTGAAGGAATTATGACATAATATAATGTTGAGGGTTTTATTATTATTTCTTGATATATTTATTCATTTTCCATTTGATATGAATGTTCTATGTGATCTAACTCATAACATTAAAATGAATTAAGTATAAAAATTCATAACATCTAAATTTTTAGTATCTATGCATGGTCATTTAAAAATCTATGTGATTGTAAAATCATTTAAATTCACAAAATAATAATAAAAAATCATAAATAAATCAAATAAAAAATCATCATGAGTGTATATTACTGGTTTTTCCCTAGAGAATAAATTGACCAACTAAGACTATATGGTTAAATAACATAGTAATATCTTACTCATGTCACAGTGCCACCCCTGTTCAGTGTATTTATGATTTATCTTGATCATTTTCTGGCATTGGCATGATCCACAGCTCTCTTCACCTTCATAATAACACATAAATACTCACACATAGGTAAGGGTATCTTAAGAATGCTTTATTCACATGAAATAAAACCTTCATAGGCATGTCAACCCTTATACATATAATGGGTATGATATAAAATTCATAGACTGTCTTTAAAATTAATTAATCATAAAAAAATATATAAGAATTAATAATTACATAAAAAATCTTGAAATACATTGTCCAGTCTCTACTCATGATCAGTCTACATGTAAATTCAATACATAAAATATTATATTTTAGATAAATTTATATTGAGGGAAATTAATATGAATTAAAATATTCCTTTCTAGTTTTATTCAATTAATATATTTGACATGGTGAAAAATTAAATTAAATTAAATTTCAAATTTTTACCTTATTTTTTAAAATTGGTAAATTTCTTGGACCCCTCGGTGGGCCCAGAAATACACTAAATTGTGTTTCAGGTTATTTTCAAGCCCACATACCATAGGAGGATTAGTAAATGGCTGACCCGACCTGTCCATGGTTAGGTCGACTACACTAGGCTAATGATTTGGTATGTAGAAATATCGCATACATCCACACCTAGGATATGATTGGGAGGGTTGATGGTGGATTTGTATGAGTAGCAGGATTTTTCCCATGAGTCTGGTTGAGCAGTGGGAGATGGTGGAGGAGAAAATCCCACTGGCTGGTAGGGATGTGCCTTTGGCAGGAGTTAGTGGAGGGGGTAGAATCATAGCCACCATAAGTTAAAAAAAGAAAAAAATTTATAGCATCATCATCCTATAATGATTCCCCGTCCTCTATACCCTTTCTTCCAACCCATGTCCTCCAACCCCCATTCCCCCTTTGTCGATTTATTTGTCCATTTTAATGTTCTCCAAAGCCTATTTATATAAGCCAACTATTTATTTAAAAAACATCCACGTGAATTTGTAATTAAATCCCAATTCAAAAAAATGTTTCAGAATCCAATAAGGGACATGGGTACACAGGACACTCGCAATTAGCCTCCTACAATTTCAAAAACAACCGAGGATAAATTGTAAAAATTATTCTTCCAAAAATAGCCTAATGATTCATCTTTTGATCTTTATATGTCCATATCTCATCCCTTAGATATCCTATCAGATCATTATCTATAGTTATGGGATCATAATGATGCCCAATTTTTATTTAATGAAAATTTAATTTTTGTTGGATTAAACAAATATGTATGCTCTCTAATACTTATTGTTAGAACTAGTTGTGTATCAGAATCCTTAAAAATAATGAATTATAATTTTAATGCAATGATCGATGTAGTAATATCAATAATAGAATAAATGAATCCAAATTATAATATAATAATAAAACATAATTTAATTTAAGCACAAAATAAAAATGAAATATAAAGGCTTTAAATTTTGATTGGAAACGTGTTGCACTCATCGTCAAAGACCATTTCTTGAAGGAACTGAATTTGAATCCCTCTATATCATCCATAGATGTTCTAGAAGCTTTCTTGGAGATCAATATTTTTTCTTAAAGTGCTACCATTTTGAATTGAAGTCATCATTAGTAATAAAACAATCATGTGGTCATTTACACTTTCATATGGTTGGGATAAAATGGATCTAGATTCTCGTACCTCCATCTCTCTCCCTAGAACAGGAGAGGGAGATGAGGTCACCTCTCAAGCTAATGGGAATGAATTGTTCCATGAATTTGGTCTTTTTATGAAATTTATGTTAGTTTAAAACATATTAAAATTTTATTCAAGACCATTGATAATTTATCATTTCATTTAATTCCCAAAATAGTACTTATAACATTGAAAATGTCTCAAAAACATCATAAGTAAATTATCATATACATGTAACATTAAAACAATGGTACATGTTGATATCAGAGTCTTTAAATTTACTCTTTTCTCCCTCATAAATATTTACCAAACCTCAAATATTAAATATTAAATATTTATTTTGATAATATTTTCCTTCAAAGTCCCAAAATAAATCATGAATTTAATAAGTACAAAACATTAATATATATTATTCCAAATATGAATAAAATTGAATTTATTTATTCTCATGTGATTTTTTAAACTAAAAGATTACCCGTAACCTACCATGGTGCCCACCATTTCCTAATCATTAATTCACTATAATTGATCATGCTTCTGAATACACCTTGTGTGTGTACCTCTAAGAACATATCTCAAAAGTAGTGAATATTATTCACAGACCAGGAGAAAATTCAAGAAATCTATCAAGGACCCTAAGGAGATAAGGAATAGACATAGAAATGACAACTTTATATGAATAGACACTATTTAATATAATATATTTGTATCATGATATCTCATAAAGTAGGATGCACACTATGTTCCATAATACTTTCATGATTTATTTTTTGTTAACCTTACTAGAAATACATTCATTTTTATCATGTCATTGGATTTTGAGAAGGCACTACCATTCTGATCAATAGGTCCCAAGAACTCACTTCATATCAAAGTGACATATTCTATCATTATTATTCAATCAATGTCATACCACAAATGATACATCCAAAACAAGCTACCTCACAAGGACATAAATACCATGGCTTTCTTCTTACATCAAAGTATATAAAAAAATTTCCTAAACAAAAAATAATCTAAATTTAAGTGACCATTACACATGTTCACATATAAGAACGTCAAATTACACTTGAAATATGTGGTGTTCTAAATAGTGAGTTAGTACTCATGATCACATATACCCAGGATAACTATGTGTGAAATTCATGAAGATAAGTATCAATTCTAATGATCCCCTCACACTTTATGTCCACACATCATTTCTTTCCTGTCAATATGATGTTTTTGGAACATAATACAGATTTTTATGATTACATTCATGGAATTTGTAGGTTCTCATTAGTTTATGGGGAATAATAAATACTTTTTAAATGATAAATAATCTATATAAATTACTACATAAATATTAGATGCATAAATACTGACACTATTTTGGTATGTGTACATCATGCCTAACTCACTATATAAATGATATGATAGTAGAAAATTACTGTTCAAGTTGGTTCTAGGGAACCCACATTAATAATACCCCAGATACACTACATCCAACTTTATAACGATCCTTGTTAACTATCACATGATAAGGTTTTGAATCCAGCGATTTATTGATTTTTCCATCGGGCATGCCACATCTCTGATACATGGCTACACTGCAATCTCTGACATTTCCACCTCGAGTAAGACTCTCCAAGAGATGATATTCCTGAGTGTATTATATTTATATAATATTTAAACTAGTCATCTTGGGTAGTACAAATAGTAAGATTATCATAATTTATGTTATGATAAAACATCACTGATTTGGTGAGATTCTTTGAAATGGAACAAATCCTTTCATATTTTACATTTCATCTTCAACTGCCTTAGATGATGCAATGTACTTAGTATTTATATATATGAAAATCACTAGCATGAATAAGATTATCATTTTTAATTCCTTATCTTAAATGAAATATTAGATCATTTTCATCTAAAGTAATACTGGTTTGTGTCCCCTTATTACAAGTTTCCCCTGATCTGGATGTACTAGGTTCATTTCCCTTTTACTTTCTCAAGTACATTAGAATTTTTATAACTACTTAATATACAATTCACCAGAATTTTAATGACATTGGGCTCAAATAAAGTATAGTTTTAAAATATCATATATATTATAATGTATGAAATAAGTGATATAACTGTTGAAAAAACATATTGAATTCAACTCTCCACTTTTTTCTCATACATGTCTTCATGGAGAGACTTGAGTCATGTGGAATTGGTAAATATTCTCTCTTTAATTTCTCCAAAATTTATTTTTCAGTAAACAATAAACATCTTTACTTTGACTATGTCTATGAAACCCATTATATATACCTCAGTAGATCTCAATCTCCAAAACATAGGCTTTTACCTTAAGTAAATATTTGGAGAGTTAGTTTCATTATAGTATTAATAACTATAAAACTAAACACCTATTTTTCAATATGATATCAATTTTTTCAATTTTAATAACTATGTTGCTCCCACAAAACTCTTGTATAATCATAGAAAAAAAATCATTTCAAATGAATATTCTATGATCTCGTTGTTTAAATAATTCCAAAATTGGATTTAAGTAAGTTAAACCCCTTATTGGAATTCTATGGTGTCCCCAAATATTTATGGTTATCATATAGACACTATTCAAGAATGGTGTTCATGACATCCAATTCTGATGAAAATTTTCATAGAAATTATATATAACAAGTATAATTTTAATTTAATTAGGCATGATGACTTGGAATAACTAATAGAGTTTTATTGATACCACACTTTTTCACCCATGTATAGTATCTCTTAGGTACCCACTAATGAATTTACATAAATTGAAGACAATTCCAAAATATAGACTTGATTTTGGTACATAGAATCCATTTTCTGAAACCAGTAAACTTTTCAATCACAATTAATTTCTATTTTCTGATTCCTTATAGGATCCATTATTCACAATGAATATATCACCCAACATGGTGAATATAAAACCACCACTACAGTTACATTATTTTGAAAAAAATGTGTCTTTTTAACATTCCTTTTCCACTATCTCTTATGGAACTTATTTCTATTCCAACTTGTGGTCTATATTCATCCTTGACATAACCTATGTCAATATTTCTCCCACAATCTCAAAAATATATGTTCACCCTTTTACATAAATATGGTCTATCACTTATCTATAAATTTTCTGTCTCAGTAATTTATGTAAGATCATTATGGAACTATAGGATAACTAAATTTTATTTACATTCTTCTTTTCATGAGTCATGTTTTTTATAAACTTATATCTAAAAAACCCTTTTCATCTAAACACACGTTCTTATGATATAATGGATTTATATCATAATATAAGTGAAATGAAATATTTTTTTGTTATAATTTTAATATGGTAATAGGGTAATTCCTCTTTTTTGGAAGCCTATCTTGAAAAGTAAAGGAGGTATCTCCAATGTATATGAGTCTTAACATTGATTCTCATTTTACATATATCATGAATTCGCTTTGTATATGGGAATGTTCATTTAAAAATTACTCCATGGTATATTTTATTAACTAATTATTTTCATGTTAGAATCATAATGCGTCCTCTTCACTAACATTATACCATTGATGTGTATAGGAAACTATGATTTTACGAATAAACCCATACAAAATATTCGGGATCGATGAAGTCTTGGTCATGATATTCATTGGTAAATATGCCTGAAGAAACACGTTTCTCATTAACCATGCATATTGTTCACTTAAATTATATATACCTTAATAAATTTAATGTAATATTATGAATTTTATAATTTTACATATATATTAACCATTGAATAGATCATGCTCACTAGCTAAACTTATTCTGAATGTTTTGTTGCTTACCTTAATTTCTTAGGGTTTCGGTTTCTTAGAATAGTTAAGTAAATGTGTTGATTATACCTATGAAATTTAACTCCAAAGAGTAAAAAAACAATACAATGTATATCATTAAGAACTACTTAGTTTTACTAGAAAAAGAATTATCTCTCCCCAAATGTGTATATTGGAGTCTTAAATTTTATATTGAGAATCCATTGACAATGATTCCTGTATTACATAACTATTAGTTGTGTATGAAACACCACAAAAAAATTCAATGTATAAATGATTTTGTATAATTTAACATAGAATTATTGTTTTATAAGAACCATTATCTGAGAAATAAATCATGTGATTCTCACCATTGTTGTAGGTATCACCATTTGTTAATTGCTTTGAGAACACAATGACTTTTTAAATGTTTCTTGACTTCTATGGTTCTTTTATTAAGAAACTAATATGTAAGGACATACTATATCTAATAAATAAGGAGTATTAATAAAATATTTCATTTAATTATGAGTATTCCTAATGTACAACCTCATGCTTTCTTCTTCTTCAACTCATTATAGTTTCTATTCTAGTGACCTATATCACAACATTATAAGTGAACAACCTCTTAGTCAGTGTTGTCTCCCTTTATCATTAGTTTCGTAGAAAGACATCACAAAGGTGCATTTGGTATGCTAATTTTAGTTTTACTTTTCTCATTGTCTTGATTATTTTTTAACTAAATAATTACTGATTTAACATTATTTAAATTCACATATTTTTGAAAAATCTATCTAAAAAGATATCAATGTGGATTCTCCAAACTATTCATTTGATAAATCATAACTAAACTAGAAAATATTTGTGGAAAGTATGAGAGAATTAGATGAAATGAATGTTCTTGATTTTAATTTTAATGCCAATTATTATAGTCTGTCAATTTACATTATCATTTTTAGTAAATTAGGACCATCATGAGGTCAATTTTTAATTCATATTTGATTAATTTGATTACAATATTTTTGATTTTTGATTCACTTTCTTCTCAAAGACTTATTAGACATGAGAAAACATGGTATATCTTTCCATGTCATCATGTTTCCTTTGAAATTATTTCGTCATTGATATTATCATTGTGATATAAATATCATATGAATTTTTCATGAGCCTCATATAATAATGTTTTACATCGTCAATTGCAACAAGTGGAGGATGGTCAGATAGTAGGGACTCCAACACATATAGTTTCATTTCATACTATAGTACTATGCAGAAGCACATAATAATATTTTATTATATTTACATATAGTAAATCAATTATATATATAAATATTTAAAAATATTTACAAAAAAATATTTTTAAATATATAATCCATATGAAAGTAAATATTTATTATTCTTTTTATTTAAAATAAAACATAATCCATTTTATATACCAAATAGAAATTAATTAATATATATATACCTATATAAGTAATTTTTATTTAGAAATATTTGTGTGTTTGTAAGAAAATATATATTTATGTGTATATTCTAATATATGTAATTAGATACATATATGTAAAAATTTATAGATGTACATGTAGAATATAAATTTGTATGTGTTTTTGTATATATGCTTGTATTTGTCAATATTTTCTAAATACATCATATAAACATGTATTTTTATAAATATATCATTTTCATTAAATATAGTTTGTAAATGTATTTAAAAAAAATTTCAAATACATTATAATTTTTTATCTAAATATACAATTATATGTAAATTGGTATAAATGTATATGTAAATATATAGAAATATAAATATATATGACATTTGTTAAATTTATATGTAAATATATAATATAATGAGATATTTTAAAAATATTATATAAATCATATGGAAATAGTTATTATCTATTTTATTTAAAACAATATCTAACCATTTTTATATTATAAAAATATATATCAATATAGATATATATATACTTATAAAAATGTATATATAATGTTTATATATACATATGTGTGTATTAATAAATAGATATTGATATATATTTATATTTTCGTATATGTAAATTAAGATTAATATATAATGTATTAATATAAATATAATTTTATATATATCACACAAACATATAAATATATATTTTATGAATGTATTTAAAAATAATTATATAAATATATATAAATATATGAATATAAAATATGAGTGTAAATATATATAAATAAATAGAAATATTGTAAAATATAGAATAAAACAAGCATCAGAAGTGGTAATGGGGTTTGAATTACACGAGAGGGGTCACACGATTGAGCCAATGCACGCACGTGGATGAACATTTATCTAGGTAGTAGAAAACAATGACTTAAGGTCATTGACAGTGAAAAACATGGGGTGTGTGAGAGTGTTAGTGTTGAAAACGGGGTTGGGTAGGGGGGAGTGGTTGACAAAAAAAAATTCTTTAATATTTCCATGCTAAATCAAAATCCATAATAATGGTAATCTTTATCAAAATTTTTAGTGTTGATAAAGTCACCATTAATATATATTTTTTATTACTTATAATGTTTGGGTATTTTTAGGGGTCTTAACACATCCTAACTTTTTTATCAATAAAAACACACATTTATATTACTTTTAAAAGCATGACCTTTAGTAGTGTATGAAATTTTTGAGAATAAGTCTCATGTTTTATGTGCCCCATACACTTAATGGATACAATTCATAAGTTCCCTATCAATATGACTTTTCTAGACCATAGGACATAAGTTTAATATTACTATCTTGGTATCTATAGGCTCTCAATATCGCATGGTAACATCCATAAACGTTTGATAGAAAAAAAAATGAACATTACCTAGTAAATAATGGACATAAAATTGTCAAAAATATTATGCTAACAATATATAATGCATAAATAGTCGTATATATGATATGGCGATAAAAAAATGTTTAAGTTGGGTCTTGGGTACCCACACCAACAACAATATAGTCCAAGGAACATGGTGTGTGGGATTACCTAGGGTCCTAGGCTTGTGGTCCTTGTATATAGATCATCTGGCCATGAAGGGTCATACAATGTGTGTTTTTTACCACATGAAATGTGATATTTAACATGTGTTTAAATCCCAAACCTCTAGAGAGGAAAAAATACATGGAATGTGTTCCCTGAGAATACACAGCATGTTGTAGTGTTTTTCATGGAAAAATAATCATTTTCCTAAAGATTCAACTCAATACCCAGATCTACATTCAACATCACTAATGAATCCACCAAATGCATTGACCATTCTTGAGTCCCTACTGGTTTCTCGATTATGTATATCCATCACTTATAGAACTTTATTCTATTTCATCGGACGAATACTCATCACGCTACATAATTTCCACCAAATATATGTTACTCAATCATCTAACCATAATCTTTCATCGATCTTAACTACTTAAATGAATCACCTTCTTCATCACTGATCACACAATAAATTCATATCCAATGTTTGATCATCCTTCAAATTAGACTGGCAGTCAAATTATTAACCTACTGTAGCACAATAACAAACACATGAAGAATGAGTAGAGGAACCCATAATAAACAAAGTGAATTCATTGATGGTCTTTTGCAACCTGACCATTGATCATTAGTGAGGAAATCAAAATAGAATATAAATATGGTATATTATAGGTTTAATCATTGATTTAGACAAATAAATTAATAAAATAATTTTATTAGTTAATTTTGGTTTTCGAATTAAAAATTTCCCTGAAAATATAATGGTTTTATTATTAAAAAATTAATTCTTTATTAGATCAGGATTTTTTTCTATGGGATCTATTCGTTAGAGTGTAATGGAAAGAAATCCATGTTAATTATAGTGTTGGGCCATTGGGCGGGTCCTGGTTTTTTGGTTATTGGGCTCAATCCACTAGCTTCCCCTTGAGGTGTTGTTGGATGTTCGTTATCAGGATTATACAACACTTCTTCATGGAGTTTTTGTTTCTTGTTTTTTCTTAATAATCATGATTTTGTGCCCATCCTATCATCTACCTGCAAGAATCCTAATCAATTTGGGATTTTTTTATGCTAGCTCTACTTTCATGATTTTAATACTTTCCATCCATCATAAAAATTTTCCTCCATAGCTATTATGCTTCATGTGATTTCTGATACTTCAAATGCCTCACTATTATTACTATGTGCATCTCCTTATTTCCCTATAGAGAAATTCATTGATTCCCCTTCCACTCAATTCTTTAGAGAATAGTGAGAGAGGGAGGGAAAAGAGCTTGTGCTCTCATTCCACACCACTGTAACCCTTGTTCGGGTGATCCCCTCAAGTGGTGATCTTGGTACTCATGATATATGTCTAGACTTCAACAGATTCAAAATTATACAACCCCAGTGCTGAAACTTATCCATCAGTAGATTCAGGATCATGACTTTTGAGATTTTTACTTTTTCCTATGTTTTCTACATTTTAATTATTTCATTATTTTATAGTATGAGTTTCAAGGTTTTTTGCATAAGTCTATCTTTCATGGAAATGTATGCTACCGTCTTCATCATGGGTTCACCGAAAGTCCAAGAGTGGTAAAGAACTCTTTCATATATAGATTATGTGGTCCACATGTGTTGTATCTCTACATTGATCTTCTATGTTGTATCTTTACCACTGGTTTTCACAATAATAATTGGTTGTGGTGGTGTTCCTACCATAGATTAGGAAAAAACATGTTAGAACCACATAAATGATAATGTGATCCTTTACTTTTACACAATTCCATTTCTATTATTTCTCCATTATTGTTCTATTTATTTATTTCTATAAACCTCTTACACTGTATCCTAGAATAAATACACTTCTTTTCCACTATGAGAGTTAGAATGCCTATCAACGGATCCATTCCACTTCTCATAGTTGGTATCAGATCTTAGAATCAATTAGTGATGTCACTAAGTTTGAAGTTGAAAATTTCTATAGTGGGAATGATTTATATATGTATAAATTTATGTTTATTGTACTGTTAACTCACAACAGACATGAATATGCCTTTCATAGTTCTATGAAACCTATATTTACCATCTCTACCAATGTTCAATAAAATAAATCATATATAGATATTAACCCTAGTGTTTTATAAATGGATCACTCAATATTTATTTTGACACTATGAGACAAATTTATTCATGATGACTCCCATGAAACCACTACTGAGGATATTTGGAAAAAACATAATCAAATATACATTACTAAAACATTTCTTGGATGTCTGTATAAGAAAATGAGAGTTCATAATTATAATAAGAATCCTAGTTCATCTTTCTTGTTCATCTTAATGAATATAATGAAATGATTTATGATTTAACTAATATAGATGACAATGTTAAGGATGTAGATCTATATTTATTTATTTTATCCCATATTTATTAATCTTTTAGTTAATTAGATGTTTTTTGCTGTGCATTCATGATTCCATAATTATATAAGAGTTTATAGCCACTATTTTGTATCACAATCATTAAAAACATTGTTTGAAGGAAGAGGTTAATTGGGTTAAAATTAAACAACATCGGTTGATTATTTGGGGTGATGATATAAAAAATTAAAAGGAACATAAGGATAAGAAATTTTTTTAAATTTATGTTGATTTGTATGTGGTAGAATCTCTCATATTAAAATATACTACCCAACATTAATAAATAAGTATAGTGTGGCCCCGACCAATATTATATGCTCAAAGTTTCTCATTAATAATGTTTTTTAGTTTAATTTGACAACCCTTTTAGCTAGAAATAGGAGTTGTTTCTCATTTTTCTATTTTTTGTATCCCTGTGATTTGACCTACTATGTTTGTAGGGAAAACTGGTTAGAGGGGTGGGGCTCTTTGGTTTGGTATATGTCAATCGAGATTAGGTGGAGAATGTACTCTTGTTGGATTAATAGTTTTGGTTGTAGTGTGTTTAACTACATTTTATTACATGTGTTATTTTTTGCTTTTTTATGTTTTAAACATTCACTATATTTTGCTATCATGGAAGGTAGTGTGTTCTCATGTATTTTCATGCTTGGGATTTCCTAGGTTTAGTGGAATATTAATTAATAATTATGGTAAGATCAATAATTTAATTATTATACATATATTGTTTTATTTTTATGAAAGCTTTGGTTATATGAGAGTAGTAGAATAGTAGGAACATGTAGTCTGTGTTCCAGTATAAGACATGCTAAGAGTGTATTTTCTAGGTAGATTATCTAGGTTTTAGTTTGTCTTACACTAAATAAAAATCAGACCTAACTTACCAGTAGGCTAGCTATGCCTTACAAGAACACCATCCGATAATTTTGTTAATTTAAATTTGAAAGGTGGGGTTTTTTTATTATTGTTTTCAAATTAAAAATTTCCTTATAAAATTGTTGATTTTATTATTATGAAAGTCATTATTGGTTTGTTTGAGCTTTCATTATGTGGGATCCATTAATCTAGGTATACTAGTTGGGATTCTGTGTTCATTATGGAGTTGGTGTATGGGTTACATCATGGTTTTATGGTTCGATGACTTAAATCCTTGGCTCCTCCATAGAGTGTTGTTGGCCATTGATTACTAGGATCAGATGGCTCTAAATTTGGGAGTTTGTGTTTCAAGATTATTATTGATCTCTATTCTTTTCTTCGATGCATATATTCTTCCACTACATGTCCTCATTTATTTAGAATTTGTTAATCTATCCACATTTTTTATTCTTCCTCTCACCCTCCACGATATGAATATCATTCCTTGGATATTATGTCTAACATGTTGTTGGACACTGTCCCTGCCAGGATAAAATAACCAGCCCCATCACCTTATTTCCCCAAATCATGATTCTTTTATTTCCCTTCCAATCCATTCTATAGAGAAGATTGGAATAGATAGGAAGAAGCTGAAGTTCTCTCATTCCAGGAGGCTACATCCCCCTACTCCAGTGTCCCCTATTGTGGATAGATCAGTACTCCTGAGCTCTATCTGAACCACATCAGGTTGATGATACTACAACCCTAGAAGCACTGGTTCTCCTTCCATATATCTTTGATAGAGGAATGTGCGATTTTTCGTTTTATGTTTCTATTTTAATTATTTTAATTCTATATGTTACCATCTGGTATTCAGGGTTGCATGTGTAAGTTTTTCCTTCTTGGAGGTGTATGATACCATATTTGTCTCAAGTTCACCAGGAGTCATGGATTGGAAAATACCTCTTGCACATATAATATATATCGTATACATGTGTTATATTTCTTAATTTAACTTTTATGTACTATGTATATTGTTTTCTTCATAATAATAATTGGTTGTGGTGGCGTTCTTCATATGGATTAGGACCAAACTCGTCTGAATAACATAAATAGTTGCGTGATCCTTTACTTCTATATAGTTATTTAATTTTCCTTATTCGTAATACTTTTATTTAATTGTTCCTTCAAAACTCTTACTTTCCATAATGAAAAAGATTACATTCTTTTCCCCTGTATGAGTGGAACATCCTTTCAACAGATTCATTCCACCCCTCAATATTTATTTCATATAACATCCACCAGTGATTTCATATTTACCAAAGGTCTGATCCAAAGGATTCTTATGTCATTCCTATGGTAAACATTATATTATGGATTCTACTGTAGTCCATAAGTTATCACTCAAGAATCCCATTGATAAGTATTATATCAGTTTCTAAAATTTTTCCACACATATTTTAATATATTAGAAATTTTAATATGTAAATTTGATGGTGCCAGGAAACCAATAACACCATGAAAACATTTAAAAAGACAATGATTAATATATTGGAATATCCATAGGGTCCAAATATGAAAATCAGGGTTTTTACATTTTAATTTATTTATTTTAGGGCCTTGGTCATGTTCAGACCATCTACTAGGGATGGTGTAGCTAGGAAGGGGAGGATTGAAGATGAAAAATATACATGTTAGTTTCTACATGAATATAAATGTCTTAACATGTAATTATATTATTTTTCCAATATATGAAAATTGACATTGTTTTATTAAATTACACTAATAAAATAAATTACTTCTCACACCCCCATTTTATGAACATTAATGGAAGCTTCCCTTCTCATTTGATTAAAAACATTGCTCCACCCAACCCAAATTTCCTTTCACTAGAGGACCCACCCGAATATGGTAATATTGATACTAAGATACTGTGGCACTAATTTGTAGTGGAACAAGTAGTGTATCCTAAACAAAATATCTGATTTAATGTCCCTTTACAATTTCCATTCCGGAATGATCATATACAACCCCAATCTCAATTTCCATGATGATTAGAATGACCCATCGATCACCACTGAAACCTAGCCACTAGATGATGCTGAGGTTTGGAGGGTGATTCACAGGGTAAAATGCAGGCACCACCCACATCGTGTTGTGAAATAGAGTTATCCAAATACACACCCAACCACAAATAGGAAATTCTATTTCACCGTTTGGGATCCATGGGTGGATCAGTTGGATGCAGAGGGCCTCCAGGATGTCATATTCTATTTTGACCACAAACTAGAGCAAGACAAAGAATGGGAAGAGATGATTAATGGGATCACTAAGTCCACCCTCCACCATTGTGTTAGCCAAGAAGTAGATCTAGGGGTGGTGGAGTTTGTGGATCCATCCATTTTAATGAAGGATAAGGGGTTTGATGATGATAATGTGCCTTATACATCGGATCATGTAATCTCTATCACTAATAGTGATGCTCCAAAGCCGCATCCATGTTAATAGTGTTCACTAGTGGACACCACATTTTAAGAAAACACAGTTAAATGTTTAGAGAATGACCACACATGGGAGAAGGTTTTTAAGGTTCCGGGGAATTAGATTATTTTCTATTATTTTGATTTATCTTGGTAGTTCTTTTCCAAAAGGATAAACCATCAAATGGTCTCATGCTCTAGGTAATGTTTATCATAGTGATTCTTTCTATAAGTGGTTATTTCTCATTGATGAAAACACTGAATCTATGGAAAATGTAGTGAACAATCATTGAGTGAGGGAAGGTTTGAAGGAATACGTAGCAGCAAATAGGGTAGATCAATTTTACTAGTGGGCTAGGGATCCCTGCCTTTGGGTGCAACTTTGCTGAATGAAATCAAAGCTGGGACACGTAATCATTTCTACAGTTCTATCCCCTAATCCAAATAGCATTGTATAAAATAAAATATAAACACGTTTTCGAAATATTTTTTGTTTTTTAAGAAATAAATTATGATAGCATATTTGTCTAAATTATAATTACATATGTTTATTCTTTTTTCATGATTTTAAATTTATTAATCTATAAATTCAAAATTAAAAAAATATTAATGATTTTATTTATAAAAATAAAGAAAATTAATTTTAATAAATCAATTATAAATATTTCAAACATATTAACAATATTGAAACTTAATAAAAAAAGAATAAATATTTTTCATATAAATTCCAAACATATTGAAAAAATTAAAACATATTTAATAAACATAATGGGTCGTACTATAGCACTGTATCAGTGATATTATAGCAGTGGCGGGCGAGACTGTAGTAGTGGTGACTACTATAGCAAGTTCTTTAGCAGTGACGACCCAATGTGTTATCAATGGAATTCCCTTATTATAATTATTCCTTATATTATAATCACATTATGAAGCACAATGAAATATCCTGATACTAAATACGATGTGATCCTTAAACATGATTTTTTCCACTTCTATGGCTTGAATTTCAAAAATCTAACATACATGGTTATGTTTAGGATAACGTTTGGAGTCTAATAGAACAAACATAATTTTTTGTGAATAGTCACATAACCATATGAATAGTATTGTTACCCTTTTGTATAGTAATATTCACTTATTAATAGTATCCTCACCTATGATAATATATATTCAGTATTTACGTGAATGTTTGATGTACCTATGTTTTGGGATAAGTAAACAAATGTTTTCAAAACTGTATTTTTCAGGTAAATCATGATCTAAATTAAAAATAAAATTAATAATATATAGAAAATTATTTTTGAAAAATTGACTTCATTTTTGGATTTTACAATCGAAAAATTGTTGTGGTGAATTTTTGGGATTTTTCTGAAATAATTTAATTTTTTTGAATAATGAAATACCATAATTTACTAAAATGCTAAATAAGATAACTATAGAGTCCTGCATGATGTTCTGATAATGTAGGCGCAATTGGTTCAGATTAACATGATTAATGTTCTATTCCTGGTCATGGAAGACTCACTATTCCTTTTCTGGTGGAGAAATAATAAATTAATGAATATTATATTGAGAAAACCCCTCTCCCCTCTACTATAAATACCACCCTTCACACCCTAATTTCCTCACACCGCCCATAGTTCAATACTTTTCTAAAATCTATCCAAAAAACCTCCCTAGTCCCTCCCCCACGTCCAAGAGCTTATTGTCTCATAAAAAGACCAATCCAAGCTTCATTAAGGAGGATCTCAGGAGGATGATTTAAGAGGTCTCTCTCTTTTCATTCTTCTTCCCTTTTAAATTTATTTTCTTTTTCTTCTATTATCCTAAACATCACGTATAAAAATTCCATGATATATCCAGTATTATTGATATATTTTTATGATATCATTTTAATGGAATATTACTCATTATACTCTTTCCTCCCTCTATTTGTTAATACAATGAAATCGTTTCCCATGATGTATTCTTTTACCTAAATCATGGGCGATGCACTTCCTTCTTCCTTAAGAACCTTCAACACTACCAATAAAACAATAAAGTTTTTGATAAAATATTTTAAATTTTATGTCTTATCCCCTTTTATGTTCTGAAATTGACTTGTTTACATGACACTAAGTGATAAAATAAAACAAGTTCATTGTGATAAAAAATGCCAAATTAACACAAACAAGCATCATTTAATTGTTATAGGTTGATTCATCTACATGGTATAAAATATAATTCATTATTTGATAATTTAAACTTATGGAATATCATTAATAACATGAAAGAGCAGTTCTCTATGTTTATCCATGTTCTATAAGAACATTCATTTATGAATACAAGTGAACCACCCTTGAAAACCATAAAAACAGACATTCACAAACAATGTCTTTTAAAATCAATAAATCATCCAAAGGCCCATAAAATAACTTAATGAAACCATAATTAAATATATTATTTTACAAAAGGTTCTTTAATTTTTAAATAATGAGCTTAATGTGTTTATACATGACATAAAATTGAGGAAATCATCATGATACAAGGTAAGGGAAAAATATCAAACCCAACATTTTTTCTCCAGGTTCTCAAACTTTCACTACATATTTTGTATGGTCACTCCTTAAAAATCATTTTTCCACCATTATCATACCATCCTGGGGACATACATGTCATATACTCATGTTTATTTCAATTAGATGTTTTCCAAAATAACTCCTCTTTCAAAAAAACACCTTTTTACTTCCCACTCAAGGTTGATGGTTATCATATCAAGTATGCTTTTCCCACTTTTTTTCGGAACCCAATGATTAGAAATGTGTTCTTATGAGTTGAAACCCATTATATTCCATTGGTAAGTTATTATCATTTTTGATATATTTTCATTGTGTAATTCACGATAATGATAATGTTATGATGTGATAGGTGTGCCCATAATTATATAGCGCAATATGAATGTTTCAATGTGACGAGTGCACCCAGAATTATACAGCTCTCCAATGCATTGGGTAATGTGATGAATCTAATGAGTTTATATTAAATAATGTGTGAACTAGATGCTATCTTTGTGCACAAGTATGTGTGGTAGTTAATCACTATGACATGATGAGTATTGTTTTATGAATTTCCACATTTCAATGTCTTATATTAATGATTACTCTCTAGTTCATGATCAAATTACTATGTTATTATTATGCTGAACCATTTTCATATTGTTCATATATATCCTCTTACAAGGATTTTAGCTCAACCCCTTTTTGAATTATATCCCAAGGTGACTATGTGTATTAAGGAGAGGTTAAGAGAAATTAATAATATAGAGAAGAAAGAATTAAATACATGTTTATGTTTGATTTTGAAAATGTTATGTGTTGTACTAGTTATCCCAAGACACTAAACCATTGGATCATCATCTATTAAAACTATTATATTGTTTATGATTATAATGATGTAATAGTAATGTAAGAAAATTTCATGTCACTATAGTTGGTATCAGAGGCTAGGATTAGTTAATTTGGTAATTATGATTAGTAAACCCTAAAAAACATTTAGCATTAGAGTAAGTACAAATATGCACAATATAATCTTTAAATAGGAATCCCCTATGTCATGGCCTTATTATAAATCATACAAATGAATAAGTTTTTCATGACTTTTTGACTTATGATTTGATGTAACCTTTTCTATTTTAGAAAATGGTGGGAACCAAGAGAAACCAGGACAAGGTCTCGTGAGGGCCAATGCAATGATTTCTATAATGACATCCCTAATGATTTGGGAGGTGTAGTTTAAAACTCCATGGTGATGCATACCCAACTAGGTCAGGTTATGATCAATAACAATTAAAATGGGGAATGTAATCCTTCATAAAAGGGGTAGAAGCTAGGTATCGAGTGTTTTATGTGACAACATCCACTAACTATTAATATATCTTCTTGTCCACTAGTTGAGGAACAATGGGTCAAATCCTTGGAGAAGTTCATTTTTGTGCTACACTGTTCTAAGACAGAGAAGGTTACTCAAGTTGTTTATCATCTAGATAGAGTGGCTGATCAATGGTGGGATTTGATTAAGAAATAAAGATAAGGGATGAAATTGAAGAGATGGAATGGGATGACATTAAGACAATGTTACATATGAATTATTTCCCATGAAATTTTGATATGGAGATAGAGATGGAATTCATAGAGCTCAAGAAAAAAAGGATAATCTATCACAACATATGAAGAGAATTTCACAAGGCTTCCAAGGCATAATTCCATTTTTTTATAAAAATTATATTAGAATTGATAGATTCTTTAGTGGGTTTAAACCAAACATTCGAAATGATCTTGCAATTTGAGACATTGAGAGTTAGGAAGAAGTTGTTCGGTGTGATCTAAATGTGGATATGGAGTTTAGAGTATAGTCCCACGACTACGGTGATTAGAAAAAAAGATGGAGTTTCCCATCAGATGATCTAATTATAAAGTTGGAAAGAAAAATCAGCAAACCACATTCCAAAAATGTGGGAGGTTTCACAATGTTAACTGCCTCAAAGGGATATGGAATTGCTTCATGTGTGGGAAAGAAAGGCACCATGCTCAAGAATTTTAAAAAGATAGGGAAATGAAGGAAAATGTGGTGGAAGAAAAGAGAGAACCAACCATGGTTAAATTCTACAGTTGTAGGGAGAAAGGTAATTATACAAAACAGTGAAATAAACCTCGAGTTCTCAAGGTTAATTAGTGTCAACATCCACCAAAGTCAAATGGAGAAGGTAAGGTTTATTCCATTACTACTAAATAAGTGGATCAAGATAATGATGTTGTACAAGGTACACTTCCTATTCACTCAAAAGTGGAAAAGTATTATTATATTCTTGTTATACACATTCCTTTATATCATGAAATATTTTTATAACTATAGCTTCGAAGACCTGAAACCTTGATGTAGATATATCTATAAAAACACCAAGTGGGGAAATCGTTGAAAAGCATGTGTTTGATTCTTCTCCTGTAGGCGTATGTGGGATGATGTTTCCAAAAAAATCTCATAATACTTTCCTTGGTGGAATTCAATGGTATAATGGGAATGCATTGGTTCTCACTATATAAAGAACACATCAACTATCAGGAAAATGAAATTTAATTTCATATTTCATACCATCCCATGCTCCTCTACAAATACAAGGAATATCAGGAATCTCCTTTGAGAAATCCTTCAATGGCATGGGTGTTGATTCCCTAAGAAGAAGTATACCTCACCCAAATTGTTTAGTCAATGGATAGCACCAACTGTTTGGGAATTCCATTCGTGAGTGAATACAATGATTTACTTTTCGATTATTTACCTATAATTCCCCCGGATTGCGAGGTAGAGTTCTCAATATAACTAATAATCAAAGATACTTTTATCTCAAAGTGTCCATATATGATGTGTCTAATAAAACAGGATGAGTTAAATAAGAAGCGTCTAGAGTATCTGGACAAAGGTTTCATATGCCCGAGTGCATCACCTTGGGGTGCTCTAGAGCTCTATGTGAAGAAGAAGGATCAAACAATGCAGATGTGTATCGATTATCGAGAAGTAAAATAGACCACAAAAAAGAATAAGTATCATCTTCCAAGGATTGACGACTTTTTCGATTAATTAAAATGATATATATACTTTTCAAAGTTAGATCTTTGTTTTGGATATCAACAGCTAATGGCGAAGAAGGAAGATATTCAGAAGAGTACCTTCTGAACAACTAATGAGAACTATAAGTTTCTGGTGATTCCATTCGAACATACTATTTCCCCTACAATATTCATGGATTTGATGAATAGAGTATTTAGAAATTACCTTTACAAATTTTTGGCAGTGTTTATTGATGATATTATCATCTACTACAAGAGAAAGGAGGAACATGATGAACATCTATGACTGGTTTTGGAGACATTGATTAAGAAGAAGTTGTACAGCAAGTTCAGCAAGTGTGACTTTTGGATGAAGAAAGTCATGTTCTTAGGACATGTGATCACAAATGGGGGAATTTATATGGACCCTTCAAAAACAAAGGTGATTGTATAATGGTTGAGGCCCTATATAATCATAAAAATCTATAGGTTTCTTGGATTATCTAGGTCCAACCGACGTTTTGTGGGAAATTTATCATGATTGTCAGGCCTTCTAAATATGTTAATAAGAAAATAGGTAAAGTATGTCTAGACAGAAGAATCTGAAGGAAGATTCAAGGGGCTAAATAGAAGGATTATCACTGCACCTGTACTCACACTACTGAAAATTGGAGAATGTTTTGTGATATACAATGATGAATCAAAGAAAGGATTGGGTTGTGTACTCAGAAAACTGATAATCTGAGAGCCTAAGCCTCATGGTAGTTGAAGATCCATGAGAAGAGCTACCCAAAACATGATCTAGAGCTGCAAGCCATGATTTGTTCCTTGAAAATATGACGGTAATATCGTTATGGTGAGAAGTGTGACATATACACCGTCCCGAAGAGACTAAATTATATATTCACACAAAATGATCTCTACATGTGTCAAAGGAGATGGTTAGAGCTAATCAAGGATTACGATTGCTATATTCACTATCATCCTGGAAAGGTGAACAAGGTTGCTGATGCTCTATGTAGAAAAAGAACCTGATAATCTATCCATGTTACATATTGAGAAGGACCATATCTTTCGGGATATGCAACGATGTATTTAGAAATCATAAAGACATGGGAAACATCCAACCATTCCAAAATTATTTTGTAACCATCTATCAAATAGAAGATTAAGGAGGCACAAAAGGATGATCTGCAGTTACAAAATAAGGTGAATGTAGTAAAATAAGGGAATCCATTAGAGTTCCATGTTGTTGATGATGATGACAAGATTCTATTTGGAACATGAATTTGTGTGGCTTCATCACATGGGATAAAGATGGAGCTAATGGAAAATGCACATAGCTCAACATTCTCTATCCATCATGGGAGTACCAAGATGTACCATGATCTCCGAGAACACTTCAGGTTGGACAACATGAAGAAGGATATTGCCGAAAATATATATCAATGTTTTTAGTATGTTAGAAAGATAAATCAAAGAGACAAACGACCAAAAGAATGATGCTTCCATTTCCTATACCCATGTGTAAATGCGAGAATGTCACTATGGACTTTGTCATAGGTCTTCCAATGAAGTCGATGGGAAATAATGTGATACGGGTTGTGGTTGACCAACTCACCAAGACTGCCCATTTAATAACTATTAGGGAAGACCTATCACTTAAAAAACATGAAATAATATATGTGAAGGATGTGGTGAGACTTCATGGTGTTTGTCAGGACCCGTCCCCTAGGGCCCATGTCGTGACATCCCCAAGCCCACCTTCCACAGGCCTAGGGCTGACGACAAGCACCGAAAGCTTTATTATCTAAAACGGAAAGGAATTGCCTTTATAACCTATAAACTCACACAAACCAAGCACACAAAAAGATACATGCACAAAGTAAACTATATAGTAAACATAGTGTGTACTGTAAGTAATGGGGCTGGAATACAGGCCCAAATGGAATGTACAAGTAAAACTAGAATGTAAATGTAAAAATAGAAGCATATCCTGTGAAAACTAACCAAGGATCCTACCTGAAGGGTAGGTACAGTTCTCAAATAGTCATCTCTATAGCAAGCCCCATCAAAGGTCCACCCCAGAGCAAACTCCAGACCCAGTACGTTCGTCCTTAGTCAGCATATTCTGTCATCTGCATAAGACATAACAAGGTGCGGGCGTAGCCTGTGCAGGGGTGAGTATACAAATACCTATAAGGGTCCCCGAGACACCTTATGGTATCTCAAAATCTACAAATGAAAAACCAAAAAACATTGAAAAAATAGTCAACCCTACATAGGTATATTCCCATAGATATACCAACGTTATCAAGTATACCTTTCTCATTCATGAGGAAACAAATGGCCCTACTCATTAGCCCAAATATCAACTATTCCAGGAAGAAAATAATACCACGAAGGTAAAACGACAAAGGTAAGTACCACAAATTTAACATCACATAAAAGAATACCGCACAGGTATCACAACAAAGGTAGGTACCACAAAAGAAATTCCACACAGAAGAATACCACATAGGTATCACCATGAAGGTAAGACACAACTCACACTAGGTATAACTTGATTAAAAAATTACATATGATTTTTCAAAGGCTAGATCATATAATTCTATTATGTAGCACTAATTCTGACACAAATAGGATCGATTGGTAATAATCCCCTACTGACCCGCACATGATCTGACCCACACAGGATCGATATGCGCTAACCCACACAGGATCACTGAGCGCTAACCCAATCAGGATCAGAATGTTCTCACCCACATGGGAGTGCTAATCGTAGACCCACACATGATCTGATAGTTGTTGACCCACACAGGATCGATGTTCGTTCATCACGTACAGCCAGCCACAGGGTTTCCACAATAATCATGCTTGATTCTAAGAGGTTCCTCTCTTTAAGCCATTGGTCGATACTTATTTATGCATAAAGTCCCATGAATAAGTATCCCAAAGGTCTTCCATGTCAAAAGGGACCCCACACAACTGACGGTGCGTCAATCGGATGCCTGGTCTTTTAGTTATTAGTGTTTATGTTCTGAGGGCCCAGTTGAATTCAGATTCGATCCAAACAGTCTATACTCAAACTTTATCCAAAAAAAAAGTGGGGTATACCACAAGGACTATCTCAATACAAGGCTCATGATGTTGAAGACAGTTTGTCAAACTGATGTTAGGTTCCTTTGATATGGCCAAAAAGGCGAAACTGGGTCCGGATGGGCCCGGGTTCGGTCAGATCCGGTCGGACCGGCCCACGTAGGGGGCAGCCTGGCCCGACACGGTGGCGTATCCCATCCTGTCCTAGTGGAACAGCTCTCTGGCATGGCCTGGTGGCACGACCTGATGGTGCGGCCTGGTGGAAGCTCCCGTGGGGGACGGCCCAGGGGTGCGACCCGATGGCGCGACCTGGTGGTGCGGCCCAGAGGTGCAACCCGTTATCAAAACCCACTGGGAATCGTGGTTCTCCTAAGATAGCACTGTAGTGGGAGCACCCCCTTCTATTCAGAACACAAAAGGGAAGCACCTTTAGGCGCTGCTTTGTCCCCCGCGGGACAAGAGCTGGTTCCTCCGATCCTTAATGGCAGACCAGTGCTTCGGTCGGTCCCCCTCTCGGTGGCGCGGTCGCATGCCGCTACTCCACTGCGGCTAGCGGGGTGCCGACCACCCTTCAGCCTCTTCAACATCTATGCGGCCACGATCACTTGCTAAACAGGCGGTGCAGACGTGCGCCTCCATACCTCCATGCGGCCGACCGGTGTACTGGGTACCCTCCTCTTCCGTAGTTCACCGCATCTATGTTCTTAGCATTAAAAATATAATGATTACATATTCACGATCCTCAGTTCGAGGGATCCACGTCCATCTATCATGCTCAAAAAAATATCATGTTTCCAACGCTGTTAATTATTGGACTTTTGAAGAATGAATGAAGAACATACAAAAAATGAAAAGGGAAGAGGCAAGGAATATGTGTGGAATGAAGGTCATCGTCATTGTGAATCCAGAATATGATGGATCAATAAATAAATTCAATCATATATAAATCCCCTACCTCTATTTTATGTTGGAGGTGGCGTGAGGAGGAAGATGAAGTTGTTGAAGATTGACGTCGACCTTTGTCACTCCCACAAGATGCTACAAGTCGGTTCCTCATTTTTCGATTCCGAAAGTCATTCTCCATTAGAGGATATCCTTTGTTGGAGAATGATCTTCCCAACTCTCCAATTCACTACCTTCCATTTCCCATCTTTTTCCTATTAGAGGCGAGGTGGAAAATTAATAAGCCTATGTTTATTAATTTAATGAATTAATTTGTTGGAATAATAATTTGGGAATTCCTACGGTTACCCAATTTTAAGTAGGGAGTTCAAGGGTCGGGTGGTCCCCACCATGAATTTCAAGTAGGAGGTTTCAATCTTGGGTGGTCCCCACCACTAAATTTAAAAATGATGTTTCATTGAAATAAAATAAAACTTATTTGTTTTATTTTATTATAAATTTTAATCACTCCCATGATAAACATGAAAACTAACTTTCACCCTCGACCTACCACGGTCGAGGTAAAGGTCTACCTATGTGAATATCGGCACTGAATGTTCCACAGTGCCCTCATATTTCAATTCTGGTCAGCATTTAAAAAGTTATAAAAACTTTCTCGCACATTTACTAAACGTTTCAAAAAAAGTTCAGAAATTTATTCAGGGCTCTCTAAGCCTTGGAATCATGCACCGTCAATTTTCATGGACTCGATATATTTCCATATAATTTAATAAAATTACACGAAAAAATATGGGTCAATAAATTCTCCCCATGTTAGTGCATTGCATCACTGATAGCCACAACACAATCATGGGAAACAATTGGGTGTACTGAGCACAAATCTGAACCTCCTCCTCCAATGTTCTCTCTTGGAGGTGATCATGCTACCAACGAATGCACACAAACGGTATCAATCTCCCATAAAGGACGCTCGCCTTTCCATCCTCAATCTCAATTGGAACCTCCTAAAATGTCACCCCATCATCAATTTCTAGCTCATCGTGGTCGATGATGTGAGATGGGTCGTGCATGTATCTCCTCACCTAAGATACGTGGAAGACTTCATGCACATTCTCTAATTGCGGTAGAAGGGATAGGCGGTATGCCACCATGCCAACTCTGATAAGGACCTGAAAGGGTCTGATGAACCTCAGAGATAACGTTCTACCCTGGACAAATATCTGCAAACCTCATCAAGGTGAGACCCATAGAACGAATTGGTCACCATCCTCAAACTCTATAGGTCTCTATCTACTCTCAGAATAAGACATCTGCCTTCTCTGTGAAATCTTCATCTGCTCCTAGATGATCTTCACTTTCTCCATGGTAGATCTTATCATCTCTGGCCCCATCAGTGCTGACTCCCCTGGGTTAGTCTAGCACAAAGGTGATCTGCATGGTCGACTGTACAACTCCTCGAATGGAACTATACGAATAGTGGAGTGATAAGTATTTTTGTATGAAATCTCCACCAAGGGAATGTGATCCTCCTAGATGTGGCGAAAATCAGTGATGTAAGCATGTAGCATATCCTCGAGGGTCTGAATGGTCCATTCTATCTGGCCATACATCTGAGGATGGAAGGTAGTTCTCAACTATAGTTTTGTACCAAATGCCTCCTTCAACCCCTTCCATAGACAGAAAGTGAAACGTGCATCACGATCAGCAAGAATCATTGTTGGATCACCTTGAATCATTACGATCTTCTGTACGTAGAGGCATCCCAAGCACTCTATTGATACCTGATCTATGACAAGTAGGAAGTGGGAAAACATGGTGAGTCATTCAACGATCACCCTGATGGAATCACATCCCTTGGACGTGCGTTGAAATCTTGTCATGAAGTCGACGGAAATTCCACCGACACCCATTATGGAACCTCCAGTTGCAGAACAATGCCTATTGGAACATGGTGCTCTGCCTTCACTTGCTGACAAGTGAGTCACCAGGAGACAAACTTTTCTACTTCTTTCTTCATTCCTGGCCACCAGTGCAGACGCCAATGTTCCTGGTACATCTTCTCCACTCAAGGATGTACCTCTAGAGGGGATGCATTGATCTCCCTAAAAAATTCCTCCCGTAGCACCACTGGTAAAATAGTACATCCTCTAAAGAGGATGAAATGCTCCCCACATTCAGAAAATACATCAGGTGCATGTCCTGTGGATATCAGTGCACATTGAGTCTCATAGTCAGTATCCCCAAGCTACGCCTCTATGACTTGCGGATGTAGTGGGGGAGTGACTGTCAGAGACTGAAGATAAGCTTCCCCATCATGATCAACGTAGTATATCTTCAAAGCAGCTAACTACTCAGTCTCCTGACTATGAAATTGTATAACAGTTCTCATACTGAGTTAAACTGCTACTACATTCCACTTCCCATGAGTGTAGACTATCTCAAAGTCATAGTACAGGAGGAGCTCTAGCCAACGTCGCTGTCATGGGATCAGGTCCTTCTGAGAGAAGTTATACTTGAGACTCTTATTATAAGAGTAGACTGTGAAACATTCACCCATCATGTAATGTGGCCATATCCTCATGGAAAAGACCACTGCTGCTAACTCCAGGTCATGGGTAGCAGAGTTCTGATCATGTTGTCTCAGCTATCAAGAACAATAGGTGATCATTGTTCACTCCGGCATTAGGACACACCCAATCCCTGTCCCTGATGTGTCGCAGTAGACTACACACCCAATTCCCTCCTCCATTAACCTCAAAATGGGGGAAATCTTCAAACTTGGCCTCAGATCCTGGAAACACCCCTGGAATCTCTCCAACCACATTATGGGTTACCCCTTCTACATCAACACTGATAAGGGTACCACTGCTCAGGAAAATTAAGGCACAAAACTCATGTAGTAACCAGTCAAATCCAAGAAACTCCACACCTACCTTACACTCTTGGGTGGCTCCCAAGAAATAAAAACCACAATCATCACTGGATCCCCAAGAACTCCAGCCTCTGAGATGATGTGTCCCATGAAGTGGACCTCTCAGAAATATAATTGGCACTTAAAGAGATTACTATAATTATGGTGATCTTAGAGTGTGTCCAGAACTATCTGCAGATGATAGGCATGCTCCTCCTCCATCACTGAGTATAACAGGATGTCATCGATGAAGACTACCACAAAGCGATCGAGGTATGACTTGAAGATCCGGTTCATGAGTCCCATGAACAATGTTGTGGAATTTTTCACACTGAATTCCATAATCAGGAACTCATAATGGATATACCGACATCTGATGGTTGTCTTCTACACATCGTCTCCTCATACCCTAAGATGGTGATAGCCTGACCTAATGTCTATCTTCGAAAATAACTGTGTTAAAATAATCTAATCAAAAATATTGTTAATCCTCGAGAGTGGGTACTTGTTCTTCACGATCACCTGGTATATGCTCTTATAGTCCACACAGAGTCTCAAACTCCAATCCAAATTCTTGGTGATCAAAATTAGGGCTGCCCAATGAGAAACACTAGGCCTAATGAACCCCTTTCTATGCAAGTCCTCCAGTTGTACTCACAGCTCTGGAAGCTCCACAAGAGCCTTATGATATTATGGAATAGATATAGATGTCATACCATGGTACACATAAATATAAATGTCTACCTCTTTGTGAGGAGGCAGACCCAAAACATTATCTGGAAAAACATTACTGTACTGTTCCACCACTACAGGATAGCTCAGACTCTCTGCATTAACCACTCTGAGGGTAAGGCTAGCCAACAGATGTGTGATTGGTTTCACCCTCCTCCGGATAATTCCATCCTGTGGTGCAAAGGATCCCTTCTTACCGGTGAAGGAAAACCTATTCCCATCAATGCGGACACACCTCACTTTGTGCCTAATACAGTATCTCTATGAATGGACTATAGATAACTAGTCCATACCCGAGATGACAACGTAATGCCTCAATGCCACTACTAGGAGATCCCAACCGAAGATATCACCTACTATAGTAAGCTCACACTGCTGGAACCGATGTGTAATCATCCAATCTGCTTTCGTAGGTGTCTCTAGCCATAAGGATCGCGCCAACAGCTCCACCGGTAACTCCGAGCTTTGAACAATGCTCATGGAAATAAAAGAATGATTGAAACCTATGTTTATAAGTATTGTAGAAAAGGTGGAGTAGACTCATATAGTACCTTATATCATCTCTGTAGAATCATGATCATAAGCCTTAGCTGACTGGAGGTGAGATGGTCCCTTTACACCTGCTCCCTGTAGTTGGGGGCAGACCACCTTGTGGTGGTGGCGGTAGTACATCGAATTGCCACCCACCGCCTACTAGACGACCTGCTCCTCTGCCACATCTGCCTTCTTCCTGTGCACCTCCTCGATCGATTCTTCATCCCTGCCAAGGTGGTCCATTGACCATCTACTAGTTGTATGTATGGATTGTCGGGAAGTCGTGGGCCATGTGACCCTACTCTCCACACGTGGAACCATGCATGTTACTTGCCTATCCAGCTCTGTCTCGAGATACCCACACAACTTAAGCTGTATTCAGCCATCGTCCTCCTGTAGGTCTGGTCCTCATGGACCTCCATGTCATATGTCTAATACCCACTATAGATGACACTGTTATGTGGCAACCGATGGTGGGTTTCGCTGCTGGTGACTACTCAGCAAGGAAACACTCCACTAAGAGAACTCGTTCTGACACCCCTACCTGCGACGGGATGTTGAGAGAAATCATTGAGGCTCAAATCTCCCGTCTGAGCCCTAGCTCAAAGGTATGGGCCATGAAGAATGGGTCCTGCACCATGTTAGTGTATTAGCATGAGAGGTCTATGAACCATGCTGAATATTGAACCACAGTCATGCTACCCCAATACAAGTGGAGAAGCTCTTATATACGCATAGAGTGTAGAGTCGATTGGACGAACTCTGTCCTTAAAAGGCTCTTCAAGTCCTCCTAGATGAGAGTTTCCACTTTGTGAACCTATAGTATAAAAAGTCAACATCTTCCCACTGTTACATGAAGAAGACTGGTGAAAAGGGTCACCATGAGATCATATGGTGCCCCTACTAGTAAAAATACTCTAACAACGACCTCTAGCTAATCCTCAGCTGCCTGTGGGTCCGTCTTTCCCCGTAACCTTAATGGCCTCTGGCACTGTAACTTTTTTAATGTGCTCAAGCGCCGTGCACCCTTTACAGATGAGGATGGTGGTATCTGCTACCCAACGTGTGATGGTTCTACAGGTAAAACACCTGATGGTATGACTGCCATAAGGGGGCCCTACACCGAGCCTCGTCATTTGGTGGGTTGTCATCACGTACTCTACCCGGAACCCTGGGTGGATGTCTGCATGGAGGCATCCAAAAATTAAACTGGTGTGCCACAGTCAATATGTTATACCTGGAGAGCTAACTCAAAGAGTTCATAAAGAAAAATTTTCAAAGTCACACACTCAATCTATGTTTTCATGCACTGAGTAGGAAATCAAGAACTCATGGTCATGGTGTATGGATACGTCGACCGACACACCAAAACTGGACACCCTGAACTGAAAACCACACTCATAACACTTAACATTATTGATGAATCAAATGATTAGAGTCCTATTTCATCAGTTGAACTGAACTCCTTTGATACCAATTTGTCACAACCCTTCCTCCGGGGCCCATGTTTTGACTACCCCAAGCCCGCCTTCCTTAGTACAGGGGCTAGTGACTAGCACCAAAAGGTGTATTCCCTAAAACTGGAAGGAATTTAATTTATATCCTGTAATCTCAGACAAAACAAATACATAGAAAGATATAATCACAAAGTTAACTATATAGTAAGAAGAGTGAGTACAATAAATTAAGGGGCCGAAATACAAGCCCAACTGGAAACTACAAATAAAACTAGATTGCACATGTAAAATTGGAAACAGCTCCAGTGAACACCCACCAAGGATCCTACCTGAAGGGTAGGTAAAGATATCGAACGATCGTCAATGTAGTAGGCCTCCTCTATGGTCCACCCCGAGCAAACTCCAGACTTGGTACCCACATCCTCAGTCAACGGTGTTTGTTGTCTTCACAGGACACAACTATGTGTGGGTATATACTATGCAGGGATGAGTATAACAATACTTAGCTGGGAACCCGAGACCCCCAAAGGTCTCTCAACATCCACAAAGGATATTACAAAATGCATGGAAATAATAGTCAACCCTACCTTGGTATATTCCCATACATATTCCTAATTTATCAAGTATACACATCTCATTAATGAAAAAACACAAGGCCCAAATCATTATCCCAAAGCTCAACTGATTCAAAAAGAAAATAATACCAGGAAGGAAACACCGAAATTGTATGTACCACAATTGTAATGCCACACAGAAGAATACCACACAGGTATCAACATGAAGTTAGGTACCACAAAGTTAACACCACACATAAGAATATTACATAGGTATCAACACGATGGTAAGACTCCGCTCACACCAGGTATAACATTCATACAAAAGTACATAAGATTTTTCGAAGTCTAGATCATCTTATTCTATTAAGTGGCACTGCTTATGACCCACACAGGATCAATAGGTAACTATCCCCCACTGACCCACACATGATCAATTGGTAACTAACCCCTACTGACCCATGCCGAATCGGTATGCACTACCCACACCGGATCGTAGAGCGGTGAACCACATAGGATCGGTATGCACTAACCCACACAAGATCTTTGAGCGCCGTCCCACATATGATATGATAGATTTTGACCCATATAAGATCAATGTTATTCCTTCACTTATAGCCAGCCATAGGGTTCTCTGACTAAGCATGCTTGATTCCGAGAGGTTACTCTCCTCAAGACATAGGTCGATACATAGTCTTCCATGAAGTCCCACAATGAAGTATCCCAAAGAACCGTCATGCCAAAAGGGACCCAACGGTACTGACGGTTTGTCAATTTGATGGCCAGTCTGTATGTTCTTAACATTTCCTTTCCGAGGGCCTAGTGGGATTCAAGTTAGATTCAACCTAGCTATACTCAAAAATTATTTAAAACTTATTTGGAGTATTCAAAAAGTATCATCTCGATCCAAGGATTCCAAATTCGCAAACGGTTCTTCAATCGGATGACCAGTTCGCAAGATATGTCCAAAAAGGAAAAATTGGGTCAGGATGGGCCCAGTTCTGGTATGACCCAACTAGGCCCACTGGGTGCATCCCGCAGGCACAGCCCAGTGGAGCGGCCTAGTGTCACGGTCTGGTGGCGCGGTCCTCTGGGCGGGGCCTGGTGGCCTGTCCCGATGGTGCAGCCCTTGGGTGCGGCCTGGTGGCGCAGCCTGCTGGCATGGCCCACTGGGAAGCGCGGTCTACTCGAGCTGGCGCCGAAGGGGGAGCACCCCCATCCATTCGAAACACCAAATAGAAGAACCTTTAAGTTAAGCCTTTTCACCCCCGAGACCCAATCGGGTCCCGCTAATCCACAATGGTCGGCCGGTCCTCCTCCCAGTGGCGCGGTCATGTGCCGCTGTTATACCTAAGTTGGTCGGGTGTCGGCTGCCCTTCGGCGTCCGTTGCGGACAAGAGGTCGTGGTATCCTACTCAACTGGCAGCGCAGACACATGCTGCCCTTCCTCCATGTGTCCAGCCAGTGTGCTGGCCACCCTCCTATTCCGCGTGTCATCACATTTCCATTCTTAACCTAAATTATATAATGATCGCATATTCACAATCCTCGGGTCGAGGGCTCAGTGTCCATACATTGAACTCGACAGAATATCTTGTTTCCAACACTATTAATTATTTTTCATTATAGAACGCACGAAGAACGTGTTGAAAATAAAAAGGGAAGATATATGGTTTATGTGTGGAATGATGGCCATGTTTGTTTGGCCATCATCATTGTGAATCTAGAATTTTAAGAATCAATACATAAATTCTATCATATATAAAACCCCTACATTGATTTTCCATTGGAGGTGGTGTGATGATGAAGATGATGTTGTTGAAGATTGATGTCGGTGTTCATCACTCCCACATGATGCTCCAAGTCGGTTCCTTGTTCATTAATTCCATAGGTCATTCTTCATTAGGTGATCTCCTTTGTTGGAGAAAGATCATCCCAACACTCCAAAGATCTCCCATCCTTTTCCAATCCTTTTCCTGCAAGTGGCGAGGTTCCAAATTATTAAGCTTAAGTTTAATAATTTAATCAATAAATTTTTTAGAACATTAATTAGGGAATTCCAAGGGTTTCCCCATATTAAATAGGGAGTTCAAGTGTCAGGTGGTCCACACCACTAATTTCAAATGGGAGGATTCATGATCGGTTAGTCCCCATCAATAAATTCAAAAAGGAGGATTCATTAAAATAAAATAAAACTTGTTTGTTTTATTTTATTATTTTTTTAATCTCTCCTAAGAAAAAATGAAAACTAAATTTCACCCTCAACCTACTGTAGTCGAGTTGAAGGTCTCCTTAAGCTAATATCAGCACTGTGTTTTCAACGGTGCCCTCAAAATTCAATTCCAACCACCAGTTGAAAATTTACAGAAACCCACTCACACGTTTATGAAACATACCTAAAAAGGTTCAATAATTCATTCGAGGAACTCTGGGCATCAGAATCACCATCCGTCAATTTTTTTAAACTCGTAATATTTATATATGTTTTTTTAAAAAAATTACATGGAAAAATCCAGATCAATATAGTGTTCCACTCTAGATTTTATATGATCCTGATCCAAGGTTCATATATAATGTTTGGAGGAGTATTCAACATGGTTTGAGTACTGAATTAAATTTTAGTATGACCTATCAGCCCCAAACAGATGGCCAATCTTAATGGACTATTTAGATTCTTGAGGAAATGCTATGAGCCTACTCTATAATATTCAAAGGTGGATGGGATCATCATCTCACATTGGTTTCTTTCTCATACAACAATAGCTTCCACTTGAGTATTTAGATGGCTCCATATGAAGCTCTGTCTCGAAATCAATGTAGAACACCAAACTATTAGGATGATGTTTGAGAAAGAATGGTACTTGGACCCGATCTTTTGCAAGAGATTCAAGAGAAGGTTCAATTCCTCACGAAATAGGTCAAAGATACTCATAGTTGGAAAAAGAGCTATGCTGACAATAGTCGAAGGCACTTGGAGTTCTACATTGGAGATAATGTCTTCCTTCTAATATTTCCAATGAAGAGAGTCATGCTGTTTGGAATGAAGGGGATTGTATGACCAAAGTACATAAGCCCTCTTGAGATCCTTGAATTCATAGGAGTAGTGGACTATGGGCTTGAGCTTCCACCAAATATGTTTCAAGTTCATGATGTGTTTTATGTATCACTCCTGAGTAAGTACATATCAGATCCCTCCCATGTACTGAATTCAGAGGTGATACAACTGGAAGATGATCTTTCTTATGAGGAGCAGCTACTTAAGAATATGGACAAGATAGATAAGGTTCTACACAACAAGAAAATCCTCCTTCTCAATGTTTTGTGGAGGAACCATAAGTTTGAAGAAGAAACATGGTAACCAGAATAGGTGATGAAGGAGAAGTACCCTCACCTGTTTGTTTAAAGTGAAATTTCGAGGGTGAAATTTCATAAGGGGGGAAGAATGTAATGACCCAAAGATTTATTCATATTATTACCTTTTTATAATTATGCCTTATATTATAATTAAAATTTGAATCAAAATGACATATCATGACACAAAAGACAATGTGATCATTAAAAATAATGTTTCCAATTCAATGGTTTGGATTTCAAAATTCTGACATAAAAGGTTGTGTTCAGAGTAATTTTGTGAGTCTATTAGAACAAAAATAATTTTTGGTGAATATTAACATACCATTATCAAAATTCATGTTACCCTTATGAATAGTAATAAACCCTTATGAATAGTAACCTCGTCTATTATAGTATATATGTAGGATTTTAGTGAAATAATTATGTACCAATGTTTTGGAATAAGTAAACAAATGTTTCAAAAACTGTATATGTAATTTAAATTATGATCTTAAAAAAATTATATTAATCATATTTAGAAAATTATTTTTGAAAAATGGACTTCATTTATTGATTCCACACAACAAAAAATTATTTGGATGAATTTTTTGCATTTTTCTGAAACACATGAATTTTTTATAAATAGTAAAATACCATAATTTACAAAATAAGCTAAATAAGATAAATATAGAGTCATGCATGATGTTATGATGATGTAATCCTAATTGTTTCGGATACGAATGACAAAATTACTATTCTAGGCCATGGATTACCCACTATTCCAAGTATTTTGGATAAATAATAAATTAATGAATATAATATTGAGAAAACCCCTCTCCCCTCCACTATAAATACCATCCTTTACTCCCTCATTTCTTCACACCTCTCTATCATCAAGCATTGTCTAAACACTCCGAAAAAATCTTCTCTATCCCCACCCCACATCCTAATGTTCCTGGTCTCATCCAAATATTAATCCTATCTTCCTTAAAGAGGATCTCAAGAGGAGGATTCAATAGGTAATTCCCCTCCCCCTTTTCTTTCTTTTTTCCATTCAAAATTTGTTTCTTTTGTTCTCTTATCCTCAATATATCATATCAAAATTTCATGATAAATCTAGTGTGATAGATATACTGGATTGATATCATGTAAATGGAAGCTTACTTTTTATAATTCTCCCTCCCTTTATTTTTTAATAAAATGAAATCATTTCCCATGATGTGTTATTTATATAAATCATGGGCGATACACTTCCTTTTTCATTATAATCTTTCAATGGTTCCAATAAAACCACAATTAGTTGAAAGAAGATGTTAAATTGTATGTTTTATCCCATTTTATGTTCTGTAACTAACTTATTTGCAAGACACGATGTGAAAAATAAAAGACGTTCATTGTGATTGAAAAACCTCACAAATTAACCCAAACAATCATCATTTAAGTATTGTCTAATGATGCATCCACATGGTATATAATATAATTCATTATAATGTCATATAAAATTCAATAATATCATTAATAACATGAATGATCAGTTATGGATGTTTATCCATGTTCTACATGAATTTTATTTATGAATACAAGTGAACTACTCAAGAAAACCCAAGAAATGAACATTCCAGAACAATTTTTTTAAAATATATAACTCATAAAAAGGCCAATAAAATAACTTAATGAAACAATAATGAACCATATTCATTTAAAAAAGGATCTGTAGTTCTGATTTAATGAATCTAATGTGGTTATACAGTACATTAATGTGTAGAAAGTGTGCAGATTCAAGTTAGGGGGAAAATCTCAATCCCAACTTTCTTCGAGTTCTCCCTCTTTCACTCCATTTAATGTATGGTCACCACTTAAAAATAATTTCTTAATCATTATCCTACCCATTCATGGATATACATGTTTCCTAATGATGTTTATGTCAAGAAAATGTTTTCCAAAAGAATTCTTCTTTAAAAAACACACATTTTACTTCTCACTCAAGGTTGCTGGTTATCGTATCAAGTATGTTATTATCACTTTATTTTGGGAACTCAAAGTTTGTGAATGTGTTATTATTGAGATGAAACCCATTCCTTTACATGGGTTAGTTATGATAATTTTTTATATATGTTCATTGTGGAATGCATGATTATGGTAATTTTATGATGAGACGGGTGCGCTGAGATTTATATAGCGCAATATGAATGGTTCAATGTGACGGGTGCGCCTTGAATTATACAGCACTCCAATGATTTGGGTAAATTAATCAATCTCATGAGTTTACATGAAATGATGTGTGAACACAATGCTATCTTTGACCACTAGTATGTGTGGTAGTTAACCACTAAGACATGATGTATCATATTTTATGCATTGCCACATTTTAAGTCTCTTCTTACGGATTTCTCTCGTGTTCATGATCTTTTACTTATGTTATGATTATGTAAACCCATTGTTATATTATTCATATATATATCCTATTACTGAGATTTTATCTCACCACCGTTTTGATGTATATCCTCTAGTGAGTAGGAGTATTAGGGAGAGGTCCAGAGCTAGTAAGAAGCTAGATAAGAAGGAATTAAATAAATTTTTATGTATGATGTAGTAAATGTTATGTATCATCCCAGTTTTCCCAAGACACTAATCCTTTACATCCTCATGAAGTTATACTATTATATTGTTTATCTTTTTAATGATGTAATAGTAATTTAAGAATAGGTCGGGTCTTAATAGTAGCGGTTTCAGTACTATAGTGAGTATTTTACCAGCTGCAGTAAAGTAGCAGTACTATTCACAGAATGAGACTTGGGGAAAATTTCCGACCTACGGGCCATGTAATGGGCTTCATGTACACCGTGCCTTTGGGAAATAATATATATAATGTAACGAAGTGGCTGATTGGGTGGGTTATCCTTGGGGGTCTATGACCTGCCTTTTAGGCCTTTGTTTGTGCGTTGTGTGTGTGATTAATGTAATTGTACCCCCAATCACCTTATATAAATATATATAAATAAATATTCAAATTGATTAAATTCCAAAAAAATATAAAAAATAATAAATATAAAAAATGAATAATTTTTTTGAATGAAATAATATTAAAAATGAATAAATGAATTTGTATAAATTACAATATTATTTAAAAACATTGAAGCACAAACATTAAAAAAATAATTTGAAACAAATAAGAAAAAATAAAAATGAATTAACAAATAATAATATTATTGCTAATTATTGATGTATGATTGACATTGATTGAATTTATGAAATAAAATTAATTATTAACCTTTAGAAATTTTATTAATATTTAAAAGTATTATTATTTAATTAAATGTATGAATATTTTAAAATGATTAAATAACTATCAAAATTCATTATATTCAAAAAATTTTAATTTGAATAAATATTAAAAATGAATAAATTACAGAAAAAATAAAAATGGGGACATTTTAAAAGTGAATAAATAATACTTAATGAATAAACAAACATAGAGATTACATACAAACACATGAACACATACATACACATAGAAAACCATGCATACACACATACACATACATATAAACATGAACATACACATACACATACACATACATATACACATACATGCATTTAAATACACATACTCATAGACACATGTATACACATACACATACATACAATTACATACACATTCATGCACATACATAAAAATACATATGTATATGTACGCATAAACATACACATATATAAAAACACATACACATACACATACACATGTACATACACATGCACATGCAGGTTCACATGCACATACACGTGAAGATTCACATACATACATACCCATAATACAAAAACATACATACACATACGCATTCACATACAAATATACTTACACATACGCACATACATACATATATATACATACATGTACACATACACATAAACATACCCATACACATATAGATACAGATACATATACACATACAGATACACATACACTTACACATACACATACACAGACACATACACAGACACATACACATACACATACACAGACACACACACACACACACACACACACACACACACATACACATTCACATACAGAAACACATACATATGTGTACACGCATATACATACATGCATATACATACATACATTTATATAATCACATACATAATATTACACACAAGTTCATGCACATACATTCACATCTGCATATGTAATGATATTACCTAAAATTACACATGCCACATAAACATACACATGTTAGATATATACATACACATACATAGACGTACACACACACACACACACATATACATATATACGCATAAATACACACATACATGCATGTACATCCACACACATCCACATACTTGTACAGATATACATACATATACACATACATATACACATATATAAATACACATACATATGAACTTACACACACACTTACATACACATACACATAAACATATATATACACAAATCACACACACACAACACAACAAAACACATACATACACATACAACACACACACACACATATAGACATACACATACATCCACATACATACACATGAATACACATACATACAAATATACACACGCACATATTCTAAATTATTTTATATAAATAAAAATATATAAATTAAAATAAGAACTATTTAAATAAATATATTCATATATATATATATATATAATTGTTTAAATAAATTATTTATATATTAAATTTATATTTATATTTAAATTTTTGTGAGTATTGCATATAAATATAATGTTAATCATTTTTTGTGATTAATATAAATTTTTTAAAATTTATATATAAAATTATAAAAATATGATTGATAATAATTTTTTAATATAACGTAGATATATAAATCATATTTATATATTATATTTGCATATATCAACTTATTTTTATAAAAATATTATTTAAAAATATTTAAAAATGTATATATAAATCAAATTATTCACTGTTCACTCCATCATTTCTTTTTCTCTCTATTAAAGTTAAATATTTTATCATCACTAAAAATATCGATAATGGGGCATCATTATCAATTCTATAAAAGCACTGAAAAAGGTACCATTTTATCAGATCTTTTTTTATCAATGATAAAGGTCACCCTTACCAGTGCTTTTAGCAACCTCTGATAAAAACACACCCATTATCAGACCTTTTCTTCCAGTGCTAATAAAGGTGAGTGTTGAATATTGATCAATCTAGAGTAGTGGGAAACTACTCTTGAGTACCATTGTTAGAAACCCACGATAGAAGAATATAACATCTTGCATCACCTCACAATGCTTCACTGATGTTGAAACAAAGGTCACATTAGTGTTCTACACTAAACTCTACTTAGTAAAGACTACTTGACAATTCGATTTCATGTCTTGAGAAAGAAGATATGAGAGATATGCCATCTAAAGAAAAATAATGTGTATCCTGGTGTACAAGGGGTGTACTCACAAGTCCTCATCTGGATGTGTCCCTCTACCCATCCTAATGTGTGAAAATAACTATAAATAGTGTTTGACTAGCCCTATACATGGCATGTTTGTTAGAACAATATGTGAAATGGCTATACAAAAAATTATGAATTTAAAATTTTAAAGCTTTTCTCTACATGATAACATCATCCCCAACATAAAATCAACATAACTAAAGCATGAGGATCTTATGTAATTTAAATTAAGCCCAAAACTAAATTGAATCACCTGATCTTCCAATTTCGGTTAGACTCACATTGAGCTCATCGTCGGAGATCATTGCTATAAGGGACCAGAGTCAGATACCTCTAGATCATCCACACACATTCAATAAGATTTCTAGATTGTCATGCTTTACTCACTAGGTGTTTGTGCATATAATTGAAGGTGTTATTGATGTCAAAAACATTTCTGTGTAATTTAATCATTGATCCAGGTGAGGGTAATTGGTTTGAGATTCCCGAACCTCTATCTCTGTCTAGAACTTGAGAGGGTGGTGAGGGAACCTCTCAAATTCAAAGGAATTAATAATCAGACGAATTTGGTCTTATTATGGAATTTATAGGAAGGTTTAAAATTATTTAAGTTTCACTAAATCACTTTAATAAGTTACCCCTTAATTTAACACCCAAAATAATTCTTATAACCTTTAATAAAAGTCACAAAATTCAATTAGTAAATTATCACATACTTGTAACATTAAAATAATGTTATCTGATAATATATGAGTATTAACTATACTATTTTCTCTCATATAAATATACAATGAACACTGAATATTAAAAAATTATTATTATACCTAAAATTATTTTACATAATATTCACTAAATAGATAATGAATATAATTAGTAAATAAATTAAATATTTATTATTCCAATTATGAATAAAATTAAATTTATTTATTATCATGTCATCATTTAAACATAGAAATTAATCAGGCCCCACCCCAAGGCCCATTATGTCCTATTCTCCAATTCACTAGAATTGGTCAAGCATCTGACTATGCTTTATGTCTGAACATCTAGGCCAATTTTTTAATAGAAGTGAAAACTATTTATAAACAAGTTTGGAGTTTAGAAATAAATTAATGCCCCTCAAGATATAATTAATAGTCATAGAAACTAGAACCAATACCACATATTAGGGCAAGGAATACATCATATTTTATCAGCTATAAGAAAAATTCACTGATAAACGCTTCACCTTTATCAGTTCCAGCTAAAAGAATTGATAAAGGTTATATTTATCAATGATAAATAATGTTAGTAATGGTGTACCTTTTATCAGTTCTTTATTAGTACTGATAAATGTTTTTAATAAAAACATTATAAATATATATATATATAATTATTTAATTTATTTTCAAAAATAATGTCTATTTATATTCATTAATTAAAAAAACATGTTTATAATTAATATAAATATGATATATTAATATATACTTGTTAATAATTAAAATATATATAAATATATCTATTGTTTTAGAAAAAGTATTTATATGATTATATATATATTAAAATAATTATAAAATTATTTTAATTTATTTAAATAATAAATATATTATATATATATAAATATAAATAAATACTTTTTGAATATATTAATTTATAATTATAATTGTAAATATATATATATATATTTTAAAATATATATGTCTCTAATGAATTTGGTCAATAAATAAATAAATATAAATATATACACCAAAATGGTCGAGGAGGCAGAGGAACCTATTTTTACCAAAATTTATTGAAAAATAGAAAACAAAACATGAGAATGATAGAAGATGGGGAAAAATTAAGGCATACCATCATCCAAAATAGAAAACTATGAATGAGGAGACAGAGGGTATTCCCCATAATTATGCTATGAGATATCACCAACAGACACCCATTCTGATGGGTAATTCTTCCGATTTAAGTGTACAAAGTACATTTCCATGAGTTTAACCTACTCCAGAGTGAGATTTACCCATCCAAACCCATGAGCAGTGACCAAGTATTATCTTCTACATCTTAGCCATAATTTTTTGGTGAAAAAACTCATTTCTATGTCATAGTACGATGCCAAACCCCTTTTAGTTCACTACTATAAAATGGACCTCTCCCCACGGTTTTGGGGAAAATCATGGGGATAGGTACCCCTATACCCACGGTTTTAAAAACATGGGTAAAAGTATTTGACATCATGGAAATTGTGTATGATTCTTTGACATGGTGCCAGAATAGCTATAACCCCGGTTTTGGAAAACCGTGGGTATAGTCTGGGGACCTATACCGACTCCACCAATGACCATGGTTCCCAAAACCATGGGTATAGGCTTTACCCACGATTTTTGGGGTTATACCCACAGTTTTGAACTGTGGGTATAGTCCGTTTTTTCAGTAGTTGATCTTCACTCTCTAAAAGATATCTCTCGAAGAGAGGGTACCGCTTATAGTCCAAATATGTCATGTGTGAAACATTCTTTAAAACTGGGGATGTATAAATCTTCATTTCTATCTTTCCTTTGTTTTATGAAGAGTGCTCTCACAATCGATCCTCACCGAATTATTTCATCACATCTCATTTAGATTTACCAAGTACACTAATATCAGGCACCTTAGCTACAATATCATCCCAAGATTTATTTTCCACACAACCTGTTCCACCTTAAAATAACCAATTCATTCATGATATATTGATTTCTCATCATCTTGAGTGGGTTTCAATGGGTTGAGCCCACCACCAACAATCCAAAAAAGTAAGGATCCTTGATAAAAGTAGAGGAGTCCATTGGATCTCTATCATACATATGATCAGGAACCTTCTGTTGATCAAGAAATACAAAAACAACATCAGATGTCTGAGAAAACAATGTCGAAATAATATTTTTCTCAGATACCGTAGCTAAGAAAACATTGGATGGAACATTATTATCCTTAAACATTCCTAATCCAAGAATAATACTTGTGGTATCAAGATAATATATTCTCTTCAGGAACACATATTCACTACACTTATACCTACATTTATCGTCAGAGTGGCCAGTAGATCATAAAAAATTATAAAATTCCAACAATTATTCCTACTTCACAAATATATTGATATCATCATAAGGGGTTGAAGTGGTCACCATATCAATGAGACTGGAGAAAAGGTCTGTCTCCACTAAAAGCCTTGAAAAATGACCATAAATAACATCTTCAATTTCTTTATCTAGTTAGATGGGACACCAATTTCCACATCAATATCATCTAAAATTTTAGGTTATTCGTCATACATGATCCTCAAGGTTCCATGACATAATACCATTGGGATGAATCGACATCGCGACTAAGGAATTTCTACCCAAGGAAAATCTTTTTGAATGAGCATCCAGATTTTCATCGAAATGATCTGAGGATCAATTCTATAACACCCAGCCAGTTGAGGAATCCCTAAATCAGGTCAAGATATTATGTCCATCACTGTGATTCATATATGTAATCATCCGTCCAACATTGCATGTCGGAGAAGCTCATATACCCTTATTTCACCCATCACCTTGATGTAGATCTATATATGGTGGACTGAAATCATGGGTCGAATTAGTGCCATTGTGACCATCAATGTGATTCAAATATGGAATCAGTGGTCCAACATCACAAGTCAAAGCAGTACCCCTATAGCCATAATTGTGATTTAGGTGAATCAATGGTCTGACATCATGAGATTAGGAAACACTGTTACCCCATAAATCACCACACAAAACTAGATCAGAATTCTATGTAGGCCCTCCTGCAATAAGCTTCCCGTCAGGAACCGATATTGGAGAAAAACTATAGAAGCCATCGCCGCTCCCTCGCATTTCTTTGTAGACCCACATCCTCCACAGTTCCTTGCACACACACATATAAAACCTAATATAATGATGATATTCATGGATGTGATTGTCCTTATTTATGTTTATATATTGATGAAGGATTATAATTGATGCAATATGATCATAAGTTTATTTTAATGCATGGTTGTGAGTTGTTATGTTCCAAATGTTATGATTAATATATATAATGATGATGTACGCATGCATATGTTACATATTCATCATTATAAATATGTTCATTTATACATTTACACCCATTGGATTCATTCAGGTTATACTCATGAACTTATTTTGTTATCATATATACTAATAAAATTTTAATAAATATATTTAAATAAAAATATATTTATTATATTTATAATTATAAAATTTTAATTTTTAAGGAAACAAAAATTCAATTTAATTTTTTCAAATTAATTGGTATTATTCTGAGTCTTCAAAAAATTTATGGTGCATGATTCTGAGGCCCGGTGTGCTGGGAATGAATTTTGGAAATTTTTTTATGGTATGTTCAGCAAACACACTGGTGGTGATTTCTATCTTTTGAAATTTTGCATGGATTAATAATCCGAGGGAACTATTGAATCCGCAGTTACATGATTCACTTAAGGTAATCTTCACATAAAACATAGTAGGTTAGGAGAAAATGATAAATTTTGGACTTTACAGAAAAAAAAAATAACATAAGATGTTATATTATTTCTTTTTCTCCAGTGGATGATTGGTGGTGGTGCGGGTCGGTGACTTGTTATGCCAATTAATGGCTTGAATCTCCATTATTTGTAATCGCACCATTTGGGAATTAAAAGGTTTATTCATTATATGAACCTCACTAATTTCTTATTGCGTTACTCACCTTTTCCATATCAATTTATCTGAGGCTTGGGGTGGACTTTTGACTTGGCTTCACCAAGCAAGGAACCTCTGGGGAAGTGACGTGATGTCTTCCGCTGATGGAGGATGAAATCATGGGAGACGATGATCTGAGATCGACGAGTGCCAACAACATCACTATGAGGGAGTCTCTTTTTTGGCCAATGACTGTGATACCTCTAACGGTTCACGAGGTAGGGGTTGTCATTTAATGAAATAAATTCCCATGTTTCTTCTCCCCATTCTTGAATTTGTGGGTGGTCAATGAAGGAGATTTGAACATAAATTATCATTTTTTTATTGTGATGTATAATTTACCCCCACTTTTATAATGATAATGTTGAGGGAGCGGGCCAAACGAACAAGGCCCAAACCCTCCGCCACTTGTTTTTAATTGCGTTCTTCAAGGCGGGTTCTTCCAACCTGTTGGAATTTTGAAACTGAGAGGCACGAAAAGACGAAAACATCCTGAGAGGACCGTAGGTATGTTTGGAACGAATAATGACCCAACCAAGCTCACCAAATCAATCAAAAAAGATGTGACAGTGAAGAACCAGTGCAGCGGTGCCAACGATTGGCACCGAAAGACGAGGGTGGTGATTGGAAGCCGCCGACCGCTATGGAATAGAGGCACTGTGGTGGTCAGAAAGGAGGCTAATAGTGGATGACCGAGGAGGTCGAGGCAGTGCACAATCACACACCGCCATAAATAATGTTTCGGTGATGCAAGGGACTCACTCCCTACGGGTCCCATGGGTGACATGTTGATTCCACCTAGCACCACCAATAAAGAACCTAACATCTCCATTGAGCTATTTGGGAGTAGCAGACCAGATGACCCCGCTTGGGTTGTGCTAGCCGGTGGTGTGATCCACTGTGGCCCCACCTAGTTGGGGTGTGCCGGGTTGGTCCATGGACCAGCAGGCCGAGCCCACCATGGCCCTTCCCAACTAGGCCAGGTCAGACACAGACCGGGTGAGGTCAGACCAGACCCGAACCCCTATTGGGCCCTAATATGCAAAAGTGACCATATATTGCGAACCCGACGTCTGTTTGATGAACAGTATGTGGTGCTAGGATACTTTTAGAGATAAATTTCTTTTGATATAATCCATGAGATTTTGGAGAAAATTAGTGAATGACTGGGTTGGATCGACTCTGAATCCAACCGAGCCCTCAGCACTAAAATTACCATAACTTATAGACTGGGCATCGGGTTGAAACACCGTCTATTACATTGGAAAACTTATGGCATGACTTATCCTTGAGTTTCTTCTTCATATGAATTCATGTCAGTTGAAATATGACCAATTTCTTGAGGAGTGGTTCTTATAGAATCAAGCATAATATGAGTGGGAATCTAGTGGCTGACAGTGAGGCGAAGGTTGGAGACAGTTCATACAGAGGCTAGTACTGAGTAATCCTATGTGGATCAGCACCTCGAGATCCTGTGTGGATCTGCAATACATGACCCAACAAGGACCAGCCATAGAGTGGCCCATCGTGGATCGGCGACATACTGATCAAGTTTCGGTCAACGCTCAGTCATCCAATGTGGGTTAGTGCATACTGATCTTGTGTGGGTCAGATACTGTGTGGGTTAGCTCTCAACAATCTTTTGTGGGTCAGCGCATACTGACCCTATTTGGCTAAGATCCTCTGTTGGACTTGCAGAGGCTAGTACCTATTGACTATGGGAATCTTGGATCTAGAGTGGGTCTTACGGGGGTTAGTTCCTACCGATCCAATGTGGTACAGACTCCGGATAGTCAGCATCAATACATATCAACTGAATAAAATGATCTACTTTCTCGAATAATCATCTGTACTTTTGTGCTTTTCCTATAACCGGGTTGAGCTGTGTCTATTTCATTGTGCTTTGTGATTGAGATAATTTTTTTTTGGTTTTACATTATGGAATTATGAGAGTTAATCAGGGGTATTGGGGTCCCTATTGGGTATTGTTATACTCACCCCTTCACGAGCATCACCCACACCTTGTTGTGTCTTGTGCAGACAACGAGCAGCATGGCTGAGACTTGAGGGAGCCAGGACCAGGCTGTACATGGAGGAGAATTAGAAAACGTGGAGAGTAGTGGAGATGAGTTGTACCTATCATTTAGGTATGATCATCAATAGACGATTCTAAGAGTTGTTTTCCGTGTTTTAGATATAGTTGTATCTTTAGGTTGGGTTTGTATTCCAACCCCTTTAAATTTCTTTTCAAACCATTACTACTGTAGTTTTACTTCATGGTTGCATCTTATTGTGTTCTTTTATTGAGTATTTTACTAGATTAAAGGAAATGAATTCCCATTTAGGGATATGTATTTCCATTGCTATTCTCCATCCTCGGGCCTATGGAAGGAAGGATTGGGTTATTTACGGCATAGTCCCTAGGGGACGGGTCGTGACAACACGTTATAAGACGATTCAGTTCTACCGAAGAAGTATGACTCTGATATTTTCAATAGAGAAATAGTGGTCAGTGTTTTGAGTGTGGGATTCTATTCAGGGAGTCCAGTGTTGGTACGGTTGTGGACGTATCCATACACCAGGCCCCTGAATTTTGATTTCAGACAAGGTGCACAAAAATACTAATTGTGTGTGTTTTGGAAATGTTTTTACCTTGATCTAATTTGAGCCAGCTCACCAGGTAAAACATATTGATCGTGGTGCACCAGTATCTTTTCAGGAAGACACCATGTATACAACCAGCTGGGATTCATGATAGAGTACACGATGATGGCCCAACGAGCGATGAGGCTTCGGTGTAGGGACCACTTATTATTGTAGCACCTTCGGGTGGTGCACTAGCAGTACCACCACCTTTTGGGAAGCATATGCCACCAGCCCCACCATAAGATCGTGCATGCTGACTAAGCGTGTAGCACGAGTTCCAGAGATAGTGGCCTCTGTGGTTTTGAGGCGAGACTGATCCCCAGGCAGCCGAGGACTGGATGTGGGATCTAGCTAGAGTTTTTCTCATGGATGATACACCAGCAGAGCAGATGGTTATCCTAGCTGCTAGCCTTTTCTAGGTCCCAGTAGGAAGATATTGGAGCCTGACACTCCTACCACATGATAAGGCAACCCCCACCTGGACATAAATTTAAATCCTCTTCTAGGTAGAGTTTATCCCAGCGACACTACTCTATGTGTGTATCTCGGAGCTACTGCACTTAAAACGGGGGAGCGTATTAGTGTCCTGATACTCAATGAGATTCACAGAACTATCACTCGACTCTACAGACATGGTGGACGACCCATTCTTCAGGGCACATACATTTGAGTTGGGTCTCTTGTGAGAGATCAGAGTGTCGATGATATCCTTGAAAATCCTGACCCAAGATGGAGTGCTCGAGCGAGCACTATTGGTGGAGAGCTTCATAGCTGAGAAACCACCGATGCTGAGAGCCACCAATGGACGAATAGTAGCTGAGTCATCTGTAGGATGCGGTAGACAGATAACGTAGAGGTACAAGCAGGCTAGACCCACTAGTGGATGACCCCGAGATGCAGGGTCGGCGGTGCGGAGCTCATGAGGTAGGAAAGGTCAGTTTGGAGGTAGACTATGCTTCAAGTGTAGCATTCATGGCCACATGGCTCACAAATGCCCAACCAAAATTAATGAAAACTAGTGGATAGTCAAGAGACCATCAAGTGAGAGGAAGATATTTGAGTGAGGAGGTCCGTAGGGTGGTGTATGAGGCATAGGAGCTGGCCATGCAGCTGTCGGTGGGTGATGATTTGAGGTTCAGCTGCCACCACCACCAGGAGGACCACCTCGACCACAGGGGACATGTAGACATGGGTGAGCGTAGCTACAATCAATAGAGGTCTATGACCACAGTGCTCTAGAGATGATTTGATGTATAATATGTGTCTATTCCACCCTAGCTACTATACTTATAGACATGGGTTCAAGTCAAAATTCATTGCCATGACACTCATTCGGAGCTCGAAGAATTCTATGGAGCTGTTGGCTCGATCCTTGCAAATAGAGACTCATACATGATATGATTCGATGATTACAATTTGGTGCAGGCAGTGTGATCTCACTCTCGGAGGTGAGAGTAATTCCTGGGATGTCCTATTCGTAGCATCAAGGCCTTACGTTTTCATCATGGGTATGGACTGGCTATCCACAGTCCATGCACTGATCGACTGTTTTAGGCGAATAGTGTGGGGTGTCCGTGAAAATGGGATCATGTTTTACTTCACCGGTGAGAAGTAAATTGTTGCAGCACAAGATGGAATTTCTCAGAGGAGGGTGAAGCCGATCACTCACTAGATTTCTAGCCCCGCCCTTAGAGTAGTTGGAATGAGGAATCTGAGTTATCATATAATGGTGGATCGGTATGATGATGTCTTTCCTAATAATGTTCTGGGGCTACCTCCACGTAGAGAGGTAGACTATTACATCGACCTGTAACCTTGGATGACACTGATATCTACCCCAACATATCAGATGGCTCCTATAGAGCTTTAAGAGTAGCAGGTATAACATTATGACTTGCAGGGAAAGGGGTTCATAATGCCCAGTGTTTCTCTTTGGGAATCCCTGATATTGTTCTCCAAAAAGGCGGATGGGAGCTTGAGTCTTTATGTGGACTATCAGTTCCTGAACCAGGTGACCGTGAAGAAAATGTATCCTCTCTAAAGGATCGATGATATCTTCTACCATCTGATGTGAGTTCATTGGTTTTTGGAGATATACCTCAGATCAGGATATCCTCAGCTCAGAGTATAGGATGAGGACGTACTAAAGACAGACTTTAGATGTTGGTATGGACATTTTGAGTTCTTTCTTAGGATTTTCGGCATGACAAAAAATCCATTAGTGTTCATGGGTCTCATGAATATGATCTTTAATCCATAACTTGATCTCTTTGTGGTGGTATTCATTGAATAAATCATGGTATACTCGGTGTGGGAGGTGGAGCATGAAACACACCTTCATATTGTTCTGGATACACTCTGAGAGAACTAGCTTTATGGAAAGCTCTTGAAGTTCCAGTTATGGATACGGGAAGTCCACTTCCTATGCACATTATATCAAAGTCTAGAGTCTCAGGGGATCTGTAAAAGATTGAGGTAGTTATTTTTTGGGAACCACTGAGGTGTGTGACTGAAGTGAGAAGTTTCCTGGGATTTTCTGGGAACTACCAGAGATTTGTACCTAACTTCTACAGGGTGGTGTCACACTTGTTGGCCTTGATGAAGAAGGGGCATCCTTCCTCATGGACAACGAATTTTCAACAGAGTTTCTAGGAGTTTAGGTAGAGACTAACACGTTCCCCCTTCATGAGACTACTAGAAGAGGGCATTTGATACATAGTTATCTACAACGCATTAGGGATTGGACTAGTTTGTGTCCTGATGGTGGTGTGAGTGGTGATATCCTATAACTCTTGAATGTTAAGACAAAATGAGTTGAACAACTCTACCCATAACCAGGAGTTAGAATAAATGGTCATCGAACTGAAGATATGGCGACACTACTTGATGGGTGAATGGTTTAATGTTTACTCTGATCACAAAGGTCTCAAGTATATCTTCTCACAGAAGGTCCTGAACCCGAGACAATGAATATGACTAGAGTTACTCCAATAATATGACTTTGAGATAGGCTATACTCCTAGTAAGGAGAGGATACTAGAAAACACCCTCAATAGGAGGTCTGGCCTATAGTTGCTGCGTGAGGAGACAGAGCTGCAAGCTGCGTTGTAGATATCCTTTGTAGATAGAGATATAGAAGCTTACCTTCAGTCAATGACTATCACTCACCTACATATTCAGCGTGCTCCGGAGGCATAGTTTGGGGACATAGTCTGTGAGGACCTATGTGCTCAGATATCCTCAGGATAGGCTCTTGATAGATTTTCTGAATGTTGGGAGCATGTCATCCTCTTCAGAGGATGCACTATGGTACCAGTGACGCTACGAGAGGAGATGTTGGGTGAGTTCCATACATCACCTTTATCGGTACATCCTGGAGTGGCGAAGATGAACCAGGACCTTCGGTGTTAGTGCTGGTGGCCAGGGATGAATAATGTAGTGGTAGAGTTTTTATCCTGATGCCACACTTGTCACCATGTGAGGGCTAAGCATCAGGTACAAGTAGGCTTAGCTCATCCACATGACGTACCAGAGTAGAAGTGGGATGTTATATTTATTTACTTCATGAAGGGGCTACCATATATAAGCAGGGGACAAGATTCCATTTGGGAGACCATTTACAAACTCACTATGTCTGCCCAATTTTTACCCATCTGAGAGGAGGGATTAGTAGTGAGCATTGGACGCCACTATGTGCAGGGGATATTGTGACTTCAGAGAGTTCTGCCGATGATTGACTCAGATCGATACACACATTTTACATCCCATTTTTGGAGGGTATTCCAAGACTAGATTGGTACTTATCTATTCTTGATCACCTTATTTCACCCTTAGACAGATGTTCATACAAAGAATATGATACAAACACTCGAGGACATGCTTCGTGCTTGTGTCCTCGATTTTGGCCGTAGTTGGGAGGACCACCTGCCACTGGTGGAGTTTTCATACAACAACATTTATCACTCCACCTTCATAATTACACCATTTGAGGCCTTGTACAAGAGACCATGAAGATCAACTCTTTCCTGGACTCACCGAGGGGAGTCACCACATATGGGGCCAGTGTTGGTACAAGCTATCACAAAGAATGTGAAAATCTTCTAGGAGTGGATGAAGACTACAAAGCGCTGGAAGAAGTCTTATCCAGATAGGAGATGAACAACCATGGGGTTTGAGGAGGGAGACCCTATCTTCCTACAAGTCTCACCACATTGAAGATTACAGAGGTTAGGCCGGGGCGACAAGATATCTCTGAGGTTCAGCAGACCATTCCAGATCCTCAGTATAGTAGGCGAGATGGTGTTCCATCTAGCTCTTCCCCCATAAGTGCATCAGGTGAAAAATATATTCCACGTGTCACAACATAGGAGATACATTCAAGATCCATCACACTTTATCGGCTGGGGTGAGCTGGACATCGACGATGGGGAGATAGTTGCGGAGTTCCCGGTGGAGATATAGGATCGACATGAGCTATTCATTCATGGGTGGTCGATTCCTCTAGTCTGAGTTCATTGGAATCATGAGAATCTCCAGGAGATCACATGGGAGTGGGAGGCTCAGATGCATTCTCGGTACCCCCATATTATCCCTTAGTTTTGTTGTAGCTTTCGGGGATTAAAATCCCCAAGGTGGAGAGAATGTAAATTACTGAAAATTTTATTTAATTTATTTAAATTATTTGGGATTATTATGAGTCTAAAAAACATGAATATTCATGATTCCATGGTTTAGTGAGCTCAGAATGAATTTATGAACTTTTAATAAGGTACGTTCAGTAAATGTGTGGGAGTAATTTTCTATCTTTTGAACAAGTCCTTGGATTAAAAATTCGAGGGCACCATTGAATCTGAAGCACTAGGATTCACTTAAGGGAAGATTCACATAAACCACAGTAGTTCGGTAGAAAAAGGTAAATATTGGACTTTATAGAAAAAATAAGAAAATAATGTAACAAGTTATTTTATTTATTTTTCTCCATCAGATGAGCGGAAGTGGTGGGGACTGATGACTTGTTAGGACAATTAATGGCTTGAATCTCCTTTATTTGTAACCGCACCATTGGGGAATTAAGAGGTTTAATCATTAAATGAACCTCATTACATTCTCAGTGCATTAATCATCTCCACTACCTCTATTTAAGTGAGGCTCATGGTGGAGTTTTGACATGGATTCACCAAGAAAAGAACCTCTGGTGAAGCGATGCGACGTCTTCCATCAACAGAAGACAGAAGCTTGGGTGGTGACGATCTGGAATCGACGAATGCCAACAAACTTACTCTGATGGGGAATGTACTTCGGCTAATGAATATGATACCTCTGACAGTTCACGATGTTGGGGTTTTCATTTAATTCAATAAATTAACACAGTGATTCTCCTCTCTCTTGAACATGCGTGTGGTCGATGCAAGGGATTTGAACCGGGTTTATCATTATTTTTAAGGTGATTTATAATTTACCCCCACTTTTTATAACACTAACATGGAGGGAACAGGCCAAACGAAAAATGACCAGACCCTACACCACTTTTTTTTCATTGCATTCTTTGGATGTGGGTTGTTCTAACTTGATTGTTCCTTGAAACTGAGAGGCATACAATGATGAAGACATCCAGAGAGGACTGTAGGAACATCTAAAAGGAAGAACAAAACACCAGTGCTCCCTCTATTTCTCGCGGAAGAAGTGGTGGTGCCGGAAGATGATGGAAGTGGATGAGGGTGGTGACTGGAAATCATCGGCCGTAGTCGGCAACCGTCGAACGTAGTGGAAGAGCGGCGCTGCTCGACACCGCGATGGTTGGACAGGCGGCCGGCAGTAGCCAGTCGCAGAGGGGGAGGCGACACGAAATAGAACGCCATGTTGAAGGAAGCCATGGTCATACAGGGGACCCACTCCTAGAATGTCCCATCAGTTATGAGGCGGTGCCACATGGATATGCAAATAAAGGATTGGAACGACTTATTTGAGTCGTTCTGGTACAACAGACCGCATGACCCCACGTGGGTTGCTCTGGTCGGCGGGCTGAGCCTCCGTGGCCCAGCCCAACAAGGTAGGCTTAGGTTGGTAAGTGTTGAGCCGGGTCAGACTCGGACCGGGTTGGGTCGGCCCAGGCCAGGTGTGGTGGGGTCGGGTCAGTTCATCCCAAATAGGGTCGGTTAGGACCTGGATCCCTCTTGGGCCCTGATACAAATATGTGACTGTATCTTGCGAACCGAATGTCTGTTTGATAAACTGTATGTGGCACTGAGATCCACAAAGTGAGACAATACTTTTGAGATACTCCATGAGAGTTTTGGAGAATGTTGGAGTACATACGGGCTGGATCCTCTCTGAATCCAACCGGGCCCTCATCACTAAAATACCAATATCTTACAGACCGTGCGTCCGGTTGACGCTCTCTCTGTTGCGATGTTTTCCTTAACATGTGACAGATCCTCATGTAAAATATTCATGGGACTTCATGCTGGTTGAAATACAACCAATGGCTTGAGGAATGGTTCTCCCAGAATCATGCAGACTATGAGCTGGAATCTAGTGGCTGGCAGTGAGGAGGAGGTTGGAGACAAATCATATGGAGGTGGAAGATATATCATACAGGAGTTAGTACCGAGCGATCGTATGTGGGTCAAAATCTAGAGATCTTGTCTGGAGAATCTATACACGATCCGATGAGGACCAGCATTAGAGAATCCCATCGTGGATCAATGACATACCGATCATGTGTGTGTCAGATCATGTGTGGGTCAGTGCTCAGTGATCCTGTGGGGTCAGCCTATATTGATCCTACGTGGGTAATATCTAGTGTGGGTCAGCTTTCAATTATCCTATGTGGGTCAGTGCATACTGATCCTGTGTGGGTCAGATCCCATGTGGGTCTTGCGGGGGTAAGTACCTATCGACTCAGTGAAGATCAGATCCTTTGTGTGTCTTGCTGGGGTTAGTACCTACAAATCATGTGTGTGTCAGACTGCATATGGTCAGCAGCAGTGCCTCTCAACAGAATAATATGATCTAGATTCTTGACTAATCATCTGTGCTTAGGTGTTTTACTTATACCTAATTTGAGCTATGACTATTGCTTTGTGCATTATGATTGAGAACATGCTTTGTGGTTTTCCTTTGTGGAATTCTGAGTGACCTTCGGGGATCACGGGGTCCCAACTAGGTATTGTTAAACTCACCCTGACACAGGCTTTACCCACACCTCGTTGTGTCTTGGGAATACAATGACCAGCTTGGCTGATTCTTGAGGGAGGTAGGACTAGGTGGTACATGGAGGAGAATTGGCTAACATGGAGAGCAGTGGAGACGAGCTGTACCTACCCTTCTGGTAGGATCCTTGGTGGATGATTCTAGGAGAAATTATATATTTTTAATTTGTAGTTGTACCTTTCAATTGTTCTTGTATTCTAGACCTGTTTACATTTGGTTTACACCTTCACTGCTGCAGTTTTACTACGTGGTTTCATATTGTTGTGTTTCTAGATTGTGTGTTTTTATAGGTTTAATGACAATTCCTTCCCGTTTAGGTATACGCCTTTCCCATGCGAGTCGCTAAACCCTGGCCTATGGAAGACGAGGTTGGGGTATTCACGGCACATGCCTCGGGGGACGGGTCATGACATAATTATATGAAAATATTTTTTAAATAAAATTATAAGTATATATATATATATTTAAATAAATATAAAATTATAATAAATATATTTTATATAATTTTATAAATATATTTATAAATATATATAAATCTATATGAATATATTTATTTATAGTTATAATTATAAATATATATATTTAAATAATTATAAAAATAAAATAAATATATTTATTATATCAAAAATTTTAAATATATATATAATTAATTAAATATATATATATATATGTATAAATATATAAAAATATTTATAATTATAATTATAAATAAAAATACATAAAATTATATAAAGTTATTATAAATATATTAAATATATATATTTATTAAATTATAAATCTAATAAATATAATTGTTATAAATTTATAATTATTTAAATTAATATATAATTAATTATAATTTAAATTGTAAATAAATATAATTTTATAATTATAAATATTTTTTTATTTTTTTATTTTTATAATTACAAATAAATAAATATTTATTTCTAGTTATAGCATTAAAAAATATATCTTTATAATTATTTAATTATATATATATATTTATAGTTATAATTATAAATAAATATAAATTTATTTAAATAATTTTATAAAATTATATATATAATTAATATAGTTATTATAATATCACAATTATTTAAAAAATATATATTTAATTATATTTATAAATCTAAACAAGTAAATATAATATTATTTAATTAAATATATATTTATTTTTATTTATTATTATTAATAAATATATACTGATTAAAATAATTATAGAATGATTATAAATATAGTTATTATTTTTTTAATTATTTTGGATATATATAATTAATATATTTGTAATACATAAATATAAATATAAAAAATATATTTATTAAAATTTTAGAATAATTTAAATCATTGTACATTTTATTTAATTATAACTTTCTATAAATAAATATTTATTTATAATTAACACATTAACCCTTTATCGATGCTGAAAAGTTGTTGATAATAGTATTCTTTATCACGCTAAAAATTTCCGATAAAGATCAGTTTATAAGAGATTTATATTTGGGCGCCCATAAAACTTCTCTTTATTCATGCAATTTAGAAATCATTGATAATAGTCTTCCCTCAAGTTATTTAAATAACCCTAATAGAGTCTACATATCTCGGGTTATAATGCTTTCAAGGAACCCCACCTCTACCACCGATGAACCAACCACCACCTCTATCAAACACTGTAACACCCCAGGCATCCACGGTATGCTTCTCTTTGAATAATACAGTAGCGTGTGTTGTATGTAACTTCGAGTTCTAACACACACCACAACCAATCAAACTAGCCATTAAAAATAGTAATACACACTTTTTGAAATTTTATACATTTTATCATTAAAAATAGACATCATTTTTGGATTCAGAATATTGAAATTAGCTCAGGGTGAATTTTTGGTATTTTTTCTGAAAACATTCTATTTTTTATGAATAATGAAAATCACTAAATTTTAATTAAAAACAACTATTTTAATAAATATAATTAAAAGTGATAAATTATGAATTTGAGTGGTTTAAAATAATATTAAGAATATGTTTTTACCATTTAATAAAATGTTGGTAATTAGACGTAATTTCAAATTTAAACCGGACATAAACAAGTGTCAATCTTTTGATAGTTATTATTTCTTAAATACACGCTTTTTGTTTTGACAGTGGGAATTAATTTTAAATTAATTTCTGCCATTTCTGTGTATTGAATTTGGAAATATGGATCCATATTTTCTATCAGGATTTCCAAATTGTGTACATAGGTAAATCTTATTTTTATACATTTTGAATAATTATTTCGGTAACTATTTAATTTACCATGGTTAAAGAGTAAATCCGATAAATAAGGGTAAAAAAAATAATATTATTATAATATTAATTTACACTAAAATGTGTCCCAACCCTATTATTTGATACATGTCCGACCATAAGCATCATTTGCTCAATTTTGGGACCCCATGGAGCCACTTTTTGGTTATAAGGACACTTTATATTAATTAAGTTAAAGTAAATACAAAAAACGACAAAAACATTTATCTTTTGGAAAATTTTTTTACATAGGGTTATATATGTTATATTTTCGACTATAAATATTCATTTTAAATATATATAGATTTCCTACATAATGGTATTTTATTTATAATTTTTATAAATTGAATAATTAAATTTATTTATGACACAATAATGATACAGTATTTTCCTTATTTATGAAAGAATGAAATAATTAGTATTATAAATGATAAAATAAATATAATTTGAATGTTTTGATTAAATATAATAATTTTATTGGTTAATATGTCATGTTAGTATTTCTTAAATGAATTTTTTTCGAATTAATAATGTTATTATGTCGAAAAAATCAATTAATGAATAATTTCAAAATTGACATAAATAGTTTTTAAAAGAAATATTATATTATTAACTAATATTCTATTCCTAAAAAACAAAGGTTTGGAAAAAGGACTTATATAATGATAGGTGTATCATTAATAGGCCACTTTTGGGTCTCTTGGATGTATATATTTATTTTATTAACTATATAATATAAAATTCAAACTGACAAGTTAAATGTCAAACAAATTAACTAAGAGTTAAAACTAAAAGATAAGGTTAATATAGTGACCCAAAACTGTCTAAAATATATTGGTTGAAAGGATTTCGACCCATCCCCAACTTAATCTTTAAATAATATATTTTTGAGCCATTAGAAACCAAATATGAATTTATTATAAAATAATATTTCTAGCTTTTCTAAAGGTTCCCCCAACCCCTCTAATAAAAGGGAACTCCCCTTATCTCATATTAATTCCCACAAAGCCTTTTGAATCATCCAAACTCGGTCCAATTATTCTCTCAACTTCCCTCACTTATACCTAGAGGCATTAGATTGATCAGAAAGCCAATCTACGGAGCCCTTTTGATCAAATCAAAAGGAATAACCCGAAAAGAGGTAATGTTTACACCACCCTCTTTCAAGTTGCTTTCTTTTTGACATTCTACTTTGTTTGTTTTTTCAATTATAAAATAATATCTCCAGTAACATCTACATAATGTGATGTTATTATAAATATGGTACATCCATATTCAGTATTCTATCCATCATTTGAATTACATGTCACCATATGTGTGTACGTACGACTTACCGTCTCCACGTCGTGGTGAAATTGTTATTCAAAACATTAGTTCTTGGATGGCTATGATAATGATGTGTAATTGATGTAAATAATAAATATAACCTGATAATGATTCTGAAAACATGATATACCATCCAATTATATATTATTTTAATATCAAAAGAATGATATTGTCGCTCGTGCGTACGTATGGACTACCGTCTCCACGAACGTGATGAAATTCATTCCCCATCGTATCCATTTAAGAATAATTCTCATTTTATGAATAAATGTAATTTTTAAGGACTTGATATCATTATGGATATGAATAAGATACAACCTATTCATAACAAACATGACTTATGTAATAAAACATATAAAAGAAAATGAGTAAGTTAACACCCGAAACGACGATAATACTGAGTTATTATTAACAATGTAATGTTAAAAGATCGTATATGATCTCATATTAATGTATATAATTCTTGTATAATTTAATAAAAATTATTTCACCATTACACAAGAAGTTAAAATACCCTCGTCCAAGGAAAAGTACAAGGTACAAGGTTTCTTATCTCACTTTTAATTCCGTGAGATTTCCATTGTTCACCACTTATTTATTGCATGTGGTGTGTGTACTGACCATGATTGTATTAATTGTGTAATACACATTAATTTATGTTTACTTACATCATAATTGTATGATCCTTATTTCATTGGTTTATGTTTCATAAGATAACAAAATGATAATGAAATTTGAAATTTCAATTTCCACTCATTCGGCTTTACACATACTTCATTGATTATATTACTCCAAGATTATGTGTGGAATAAATATTCATTTTATTATGTCATAATATCCACTCTCCTTTCTATGGATATGATTTTGATACACATAATCACTCCATTTATAAATTCTCAAGTCATCTATATAAACATGATAAGATTAATGTAAACTCAATCTCCATTTGTTGAGTTAAGCATCCAATTCATTGGTGATCTGATTGATTTACACTGAATATCAAATAATATTGAGTATATTTATATTTTTCACACATAATTATGTCGTTCATTTATCCTTATCCTAAGGATACTGTTTCTTTTAGAGATTTCATCTCAATTTCATTCCATTGAGGCTTCTTTGTTGTTATATACCAAATCACTTTTATATGGTGCATATAATGCACTTTGACATAGCATAACATGAATCCATTTAATCTCATGATATTATAAAGTTTTTATTACCTCAATTATTTTTATTCAAGGGTCTCTCTTTTGGATAGAAACTCTAGCAAAATTATCATTTTAAATGTTTTAATGATTTATTATTCTAAATCATTCTCGTTAATGTCCATGTTTTAAAAATGGTTTTAAGGATATATTTATATGGAAATTAATGTTTCAAAATTGAAAATATTTTTAAATGTTTCAAAGTGGAATAGGACACATTGATTCAAAACTCTATTTTTAAATGGATTCTTGAAATATAGTGTGACTTTTAAATTATTTCAAGAAAAAAGGGGGATATTTCCCTCTAATAGTTTTGATGATTATTTTCATCTATGTCAATATCCTTCATTATTCTCAATTGAGGGTAATCTGATACAATAAAATCTTCCATATTGTATCGAATGAGTTATGATTGACTGTGGATGTAATATTTTAATACCATTCATGTTTTGTGGATCAAGTATTGACATTTAATATCATAGTTAAAATATGAATGTTTATGTTATATTTAAAACTTTTCATATGAGGAATACATTGGACTTAGTATGTGGCGGGTGGAGCCGGCTACAGATCCTAGTTGCATCGGTTGGTCTCATGAGACAAACTAATGTCTTGGAACAATGCCTTGACAAAATATTATTTGGTGTCTTGGCACGAGGCCTTGACTATGTGGTTATGATAGTCTGGATTTATGCATTCCATCATTATGAATGTGGTTATTGATATTGAATGTGATTATTCGACTAGTAGAATATCCATGTGAATAAGTAAATGGCATTATTTCATTTTATTTCTGCCATATTATGATGAAGTTCATGTTTAAAATTCTTTTGTTTAAGTTATACATTGCCTTAAATGTGAATGCTTATGTATGAAAGTTTCCACTATATTTTTATCCTTACTGAGAATCTGATCTCACCCCTTTATATGTTTTATTTATCCCAGGATGTGAAGAAGTATTTTATGAATGGCCTGAAAAGATAGTATGAGGATATTAGTGTGGTCTATGATGAAAAGATTTTGTTGTAGTTTTTCCAATTTATGATGTAATGTAAGACTTATGAATCTATCTAGTGTTTCCAAGGCTAATAAACTAATCAGTCGTCCGAGACTTGATCTTTTGTGATCATGGCAATATTATGTAATAATGCACCGTCTCTAGGTAACTTCGGTCGGGACGATACAAACCCCACCTCTACTGCCGCCTCCACTGCCGACCATTGCATCTACTACCACAAAACCCAACCAATGCTGTTGAAAACCTACAAATCTAAGGTTTCCTCCACCTTCCCTCCATTTATATCTCACTTGCACCCTCATCCTAAACACTCCCTCACACAATCACACCCTAATCCTTGCACGCTGACACACCCTTTGCATTTCCCTAGTATATCGACATAATTTCTCTCAGAATGAAATGATATTTATTATGGAACTTTCAAACAATATAGTTTTATTTGATGAACCTTGATTTACCCTTATATTAAATCTCATCATAATCACACAATTGAAAGAAGAATCCTTCAGTCATTCCAATGCATGGTCTGTATCTATTTGTCCTAATTTTTATTGAATATTTTGTGAATTTCCTTTATCATTGTATAAGTATATCTTAATATATGGGTTTGATTCTATTTAATTTCTTTTATTTATTTTATCCCAATTTTCTAATTGTGGGTTATTGTATGTCTTCACCAAGATTCATGATGTGTTTCTTGTGTTGATTGACTCCATACTGTTCAAGTTGGTTTTCTTGTTTCTTTTGTTGGTTTACATTTTCTGGGAAATTTACTCATATTTTCTTATATAAAATGATATTTTTTCTTATCTCTTCAAAAAAATATTTTATGAACATACATTTATGTTTTTTAGTGATTTTCATGTTAATTTTTTCTGTTTTATTGAGAATTTAATGATTTTGGTTTGGAATTAATATGTATACTATATAATGATTTATTTTTAAAAATATTATGTTGTAACCAATATTTTATTTATTTTCTAAATTGTTTAAAATTCATTGATTAATAAATTGATTTATATAAATCATTTTATTTAAGTATTATAATTGTTTTCTCCAATTCCGATAATTACACGATATTCCAAAAAAATTGCAGTACTATGGATGGAAAACATATAAAGCTAATACTGAAAGAATCTTATAAGAATATATTGAATCCATAAGAATCTTTTGAAAATGTTTGTAAATTCAATGAATGGTAATCGATTGATGTTAAAGTGAATTTGTCTACACCAAGATTAGTTGGTTTCTATTTGTTGAAGGATGCTCGAGGAAATCAATGAACTGAAGTAGATTAATCATGAATAACTAAAAAATGTTTATTTTTACAACTCTTGGACACTCAAAACGACATTCTCTACATGCACCACCATAGGGTTTTTATTTTCTTCTATTAATTTCCATCTCATTACTAGCATGAGAGGGAAATTTTCATTATTCTATAGAATGTGTGATGATGTGGAATTGGATGTGGTAAAGTATTTATATTTTTAATTTTAATTATTGTTGGCTTCTTACAATTGATCATTGATTATGGCCCCATCTTTATTTCCTTTTGTATGACCATTGTAATTTTGGGAAAGCGATATTAATTTATTATCATTCTTTCTATTAAGCATGGCCATTTTTCTTATTTTGAGATTGATCTATTTAGTTTGTGTACTGTGGTGTAGACTTATTATATGACCATTGGATTATATTAACCTATGTTTAAACATGGTTTTGGGTCACCAATTTTCTTAACAACCTATAGTATTGACCATGAGAAATATGAGGTTTTGGGGATATAGAGTAATTACTAAGAATAAGGGAATTAGACTAGAATCTGAAAACATCATGGTTTCTAAATATATTAATTTATGTTTTTCTATATCATGAACCTATTGGATTTATAACTTCCAACAACTTTATAATATTTCTTACAACACTATCATTATTCCTAACTCTTTCCAATTGAAGTTGATTTATTTTCTCTCATCACAGTTTAGTGTCTTAATTATTAATTTATAGTGTTCTACCATGTCCTTTTGGGTTCAACCAGATGAATAATATTTCCTATATTATGTGGTAGTTTTAGTTTGTGTGTATAATGCATTATAAAATATATACTAGGTAAAATGTTGAATGCAATGACTCCCTTCAACCTGACCATATATAGAGAACTATAACTTCCTCTCCAATCTCTTAGTGTGAACCCTACCTTTATACACTACAATAGATCAATGCTTCCTGACATCATCAAAATTTTCTTATCCTCCCTTTCATATATGTTTTGAACATCACAACCCACACACCTGAACTCCAAGCCCACAACAAGTTGAACCCCTATGGTATTTGGGTTCATTCAAGAGATAGAGGTGAGAATGAGAATTCATTTGAATTTCTGGGGATGTGTTCCAATAATAGTTTATGTTTTAATGATTTGGTAATGTATTATAGATGTAACACCCGAGACTTTTATGTTATATAAATAATCAAAGGAATCTTTTTTTACACAACACTTGCTTGGCTTGCTTTACACGCAATCGCGACCTTCCTCGATAGCTTGCGTCGTACGCAATACCGAGTTTCACTAAACAACAATATGCTATTAAAACTAGCCGTTATGAATAGTAATAACCACTTTTTGAAATTTTATAAATTTTATTTTTCAAAATGGACTTCATTTTTGGACTCAGAATATCGAAATTAGCCTAGGGTGAAATTTTGGTATTTTTCTGAAAACTTTCAATTTTTGATGAATAGTGAAACCACTAAGTGGTAGGTTAAAAACTGAATTTTGCATAAAACTTAATTTTACCGCTTCTGTGAATGGAATTTCAAAAATCCGACAGACACGGTTGATATCAGTAAGTAAAATGTGGTTTAATGAGATAAAAATAATTTTTTGGTGAATAGTAACTTTTTACTTTTTTACCGCGGTTAATAGTAAATAGGGTAACTAAGGGTAAATATGATATTAATATTACCCTAATACATGTCCTAATTCTATTGGAAAAGTGTAATTCGACCAAAAACAAACATAGGAATAAAATATGACCATTTAGGCCCACTTGGATTAGATTAGGACATTTATTATTAATTTATTTAAAGAAGGGTTAAAATAGTTAAAATCAATGTTTAATAAGTAAATCATTTTTAATATGGGGTTATACATAAGATAAATTCGACTATAAATATTCATTAGAAAGATAAAAAGATTTCCTACATAATGGTATTTTATTTATAATTTTTAGACATTAAATAAGTTAATTTATTTATGACACAATGATGATGCAGTAATTATCTTATTAATGAAATATTGACATAATTGATAATATAAATACCAAAATAAATGTAATATAAGACTTTTTATTAATTCCACTAATTTTCTAGGTTACTATGATATATTAGTGTTGATTTAATCAACTTGTTTTGAACATATAATTCTGTTATGACTTTCACAAAAATCATATATCAAATAGTGTCAAAATTGACACAAAATAGTTTTTAAATCAAATATTATATTATTAATTGTTATTGTATTCCTAAAAATCTAAGGTTCGGCCAAATGACTTAGATAAGGATATATATATTAATAATAAACAATTTGGGGTTCGTTTGGCATGTTATAGTAAGTGTATTAACCATATAGTGAAAGAAAACAAAAAGACATGGTAAAAGTTAAATTATTTAACTTAGAGTTAAATCTAATTGATAAGGTTAAAATAATATCCTAAACTTGTCTAAATTCTATTGGTTGGTAGGATTTCGACCCATACCCACTTTATCTTCGAAATAAGACCCTTTGGAACCATTATAAACCGATTTTGACTTTAATATAAAATAATATTTTGAGATATTCCTAAGGTGCCCCTCTCCTCCCTTATAAAAGGGCACCTCCTCCCCCTCCTCCTCACACCACATTGAGCACTCAAGCTCGGCCAACCCCTTCCCTTTTCTCCTCTCCACTTCCCTAGAATAGTCCTAGAGGTCCTGGTCTTCTCCAAAGACCACTCTTAGTTCCTTAAGTGGAGGATTCAAAGAGGCGTTCCAAAGAAGAGGTAATATTCATTACCGATCTTTTAAATTTCTTTCTTCTTCAACTTATTCTTCTTTAGTTGTTTCATGATGAAGTAATAACATCAGTATTACTTACATACTGATATGTTATTATAAATATGAAACAACCCTAATTCACCTTTTATCCATCCTACGGAAAAATGAAATCACCGCGCGTGCGTACGTACGGAATACCGTCTCCACGCCGTGGTGTAATCTATTTTTCCACAATCACTTTACAAGGATGGGTATAATGGTGTAATGAGTAACTATTTATGATTATTATAAAGTAATATTGATACTGAAATAATATATATATACTCCAATACATTTCCACGATCATAGGAACGATATCATCACTCGTGCGTACGTACGGAATACCGTCTCCACGATGTGATGCGACTCGTTCTACATGATCATCATTACATAGTAATTATATAAATGAATTTAATGAATAAATATGATATATGTTACACTAATACCATTCTGGATATAAGTTATCTATAACCTTGAATGAAGAATAAGAATTTATTCGGCAAAACACGCATAAGAACAAAAGGCAATAAAGACCCGAGTAACAAGTAACAATGAAATATTACTAACAAGAAGCTAAGAATATGACCATATATGATATCATATCAATATGTATGATTCTGGAATAAGTCAATAACATTATTTAAACCATTATACAGGATCTTCGGACACGTACAAAGACAATCGGACCTAAGGTAAGGGAAATATCACAATCTCACTTTTATCCGAGATTGTTTTTACTTTGGTAATTACTGGGGTGTATTTTATCATCCACATCCATGTTCCCTAAATATGTAATATTATTTCCATCCACTTACAATAGTTTAAATCCAATTTTACCCTTCGATGAGTTTTTAGTAAAAAATAAGAAAGGAATCTTTTGTCGTTTTTCGTACGAGGTACTTTTTGACTTTTCCGACAAAAGTACGAAGAATGTTTTTTTGACTTATACGGCATGAATGGGTTCTTAAAACATTATTTCCAAGAAGATTCCTTTACAATTATTCAAGTTTATTTTTGATCAACTTCTTTTAGTTTAAAATTGTATGACATGTTAAGAAAGGAAAAGTGTTTTTGACGTAGAAAGGATATTTTCCTCAAGAATGGAGTTCAAGTATTTTATCAAAATTATTTTCCATCTAAGATAATAAAAGGGTTCTATTTTTATCCCTATTGTTAAATTGATTTGACTATGTTGTGATGGAATTATGTTTATGAATTCCTTTATGTTATATGAATGGTTTTCTGATGTCATGTTGTTTAAGAATCCCATTTTTATTACATGTGTTATGCGATGATGTATGATTTATGATTATGTGGCACACATAAGAAAGGATTCATTATAAGATGGGTGGGACCTATATCTCCCTCCAATGCATTGGGTAAAGATTTTATATCTCATGAGATAGACATGGCTGGAACGGAAGGTTATTTCGGTTCAGTGATACAGGACTGAAACGAGGAGTGAACTCGGTTCAGAAAGGGACTTTGTCCACTAAGATAGTCTTGGCAATGAGTCATGACTAACAAGAAATGATTTTCCATGATTATGTGTGCATGCCACAAAGTTTAAAGTTTTATGTTATGATTATGGGGATCTCATTCTCACTTCTATGATTTATTCCATGTTAAGATATTATGATCTCTTTTGCAGGTTATGATTTTTAAAAAGATATGATATGATTTCTATTTCCTTTATTTGCCCTTACTGAGTATTTGAGCTCACCCTTTTATGTTTTCTTTTCCCCAGGTTAGGAAGATGGATATTAAGTAGAATATGCTAAAAGGGACCCTAGATATGATGAAATAAATGGGAGACACTGTAGAAGATTTATGAACCATTTGTTTATGTTTCCCAGTTTCTAAAGACGCTATACCTATACGATCCTTTGTGGTTTTGTCATATGTTGTAATAAGTGTGCTTCAATTTTGAAGTATTAACAATATATGTAAAGTATGGGTCGTTATAGTTGGTATCAGAGGAAAGGTATAGTCAACCTTTGGAAACTAGGATGTGAAAGCCTTAGTAAGAACCCTAAGGATAAGTCTAAGCATAGAACACAATCTTAGTGTTGGCCATGAATAACCTAGGATAAGACCTTAAGCATGAAAATTTTATTCTTGAATTATGTAGTTTCCTATTATAATTAGTGTTGCTCACATTATTCTTCTTGGTTTTAGTCAATGGCTGGAACCCGAAGGAACCGTGTTAATACGGAATGCGATGGGCAGTGCAATGATTGTCCCCCTGAGCAACCAAACGATATGGGAGCTGGAATGCAAAATCTTGTAGCCATGCTCACACAACTATCTCAAGCTATGAATCATACAGGATTTCCAAACGAGCAAAGGAGGGAGCAACATTCTGTTGAATCCTTCATGAGGCAGCGTCCACCTTCTTTCAGCGGGTCTACTGATCCATTAGTTGCTGAACAATGGATTAGTACTATTGAAAAGGTATTTTCAGTTCTTCAATGTTCTGAACATGATAAAGTCATCCTAGCAGTGTATCGTTTGGAAGGAGATGCTGATCAATGGTGTAATCTTATTAAGAATACGAGGCAAAGGGATGAAATTGAGTCTATGGAATGGGACGAGTTCAAGAACTTATTTTTCAATAAGTACTTCCCTCGTATTCTCCGAACAAAGATGGAGAAAGAGTTTCTTGAACTGAAGCAAAGGGATGATGAATCTGTTGGTACCTATGAAGCAAATTTTACAAGACTTGCAAGGTACGCTTCTGGTATTATTATCCAACCTGAGAGTAAGATCGATCGATTCTTTAGTGGCTTAAAACCAAATCTTCGAAGGGCGTTAGCCATTAGGGACTTCAATAGCTATGAGGAAATCGTTCGATGTGCTCTCAAAGTCGAGATGGAGATTGGAGTAACCCATCAGTCCCATGGGTTTGATAAGAAGAGGAAGATGGAATTCAAAAGAAATTCTAAAGAGAACACTGAAAAGAAGATGAGCTTTCCCTTATGATCAAAGTGTGGAAAGAAACATGGAGGGAGGTGTCTTAAAGGGACAAGTAAATGTTTCAAATGTGGAAAGGAAGGTCATCGGGCATTTGAATGCCGCGATAATGGGAAGAAGATGTCTAATGATGCAAACAAAGGAAGGGATATACAGAATGATCCTACTACACTTCAATGTTTCAAGTTCAAGGAGATGGGGCATTATGCCAATCAATGCCCAAATCCAAGGGTTGATGATGATAGTCGACGTCAACAAAATCTTAAGGCTAAAGACAAAGGAAAGTCACATGCAATTTCTATCAGCGATGTGTAGTACGATAACGAAGTGGTGAAAGGTACACTTACCGTCCACTCTAAAGTAGCAAATGTTTTATTTGATTCTAGATCCACCCACTCTTTTATTTCTAAAGAATTTTCTAATGGTATCACCGTATTACCTCAACAATTAGATGTTGAGTTAGCTGTGACAACACCTAATGGCACAACAGTCGCATCAAAAGTTTATAATTCTTCTCCGATCGAAGTTTGTGGGAAAGTGCTTCCTGCAAATCTTGTGATACTTCCTTTTGTGGAATTTGATGTGATTCTTGGCATGGATTGGCTTTCTCTACATGGAGCTCATATCAATTGCCAAATAAGGGATGTCACATTTCATATTCCAGATCAATCTACGATCGTCTATCAACGCAAGGATGAACATAACCTTCCAGTGGAAATTTCTTCCATCTTATGGGTATTGATTCCACTAAATGAAGGTTATTTATCTCAAATGGTTGGTGAGAAACTCACGATTAAGAATATGCCCATTGTACGGGAGTTTGATGATGTCTTTCCGGAGGAATTACCGGGTCTTCCACCAAATCGTGAAGTTGAGTTTTCAATAGAACTCGTACCGGGTGCTTGGCCTATTTCAAAGACACCTTATAGAATGGCCCCAATTGAGTTGCAGGAATTGAAGAAGCAACTCCAAGAGAATCTTGATAAGGGATTCATACGCCCTAGTGCGTCACCTTGGGGAGCACCTGTTCTATTTGTTAAGAAGAAAGATGGATCAATGAGACTCTGCAATGATTATCGAGAACTTAACAAGATCACTATCAAGAACAAATATCCTCTCCCACGCATTGATGACTTATTTGACCAACTACGTGGAGCTCAATACTTTTCCAAGATTGATCTTCGTTCAGGGTATCATCAATTAAGGGTCAAAAGGGAGGATATACCAAAGACGACATTCCGTACAAGGTATGGACACTATGAATTTATAGTGATGCCATTTGGTCTTACTAATGCCCCTGCTATCTTCGTAGATCTAATGAATAGAGTCTTTAGAGACTATCTTGATCAATTTGTGGTAGTCTTTATAGAAGTTATTCTTGTCTATTCAAAGAGCAAGGAAGAGCATGAAGATCACTTGAGAATTATATTGAAGACCCTGAGAAAGGAGAAGCTTTATGCCAAATTTACCAAGTGTGAATTTTGGCTTCAAAAAGTTGCATTTTTGGGTCACATAATCTCAAAAGAGGGGATATCTGTGGATCCAGAAAAAACAGAGGTTATAGAAAGATGGTCAAGACCAACAACAGTAACTGAGATCCGAAGTTTTCTTGGTTTGGCTGGATATTATCGATGTTTTGTAAAAGATTTTTCACGATTATCTAATCCACTCACCAAGTTGACTCGGAAAGGAGTTAAGTTTGTCTGGACAGAGGAATGTGAAGAGAATTTCAAGGAGTTGAAAAGAAGGTTATCCAGTGCACCTGTGCTCACACTTCCTTGTAGTGGAGAAAGGTTTGTGATCTACAGTGATGCATCCAAGAAGGGATTGGGGTGTGTTCTTATGAAAAATGATATGGTGAAATCCTATGCCTCACGACAGTTGAAAATCCATGAGCAAAATTACCCAACACATGATTTGGAGTTGGCTGCGGTAATCTTTGCATTAAAGATTTGGAGGCATTACCTTTATGGTGAAAGGTGTGATATTTATACTGATCATAAAAGTTTAAAGTATATTTTCACACAAAAGGAGCTGAATATGCATCAAAGAAGATGGTTGGAGCTGATTAAGGATTATGACTGCTCAATCCATTACCACCCTGGGAAAGCAAACAAGGTGGTAGATGCATTAAGTCGACAAGACCATGCTAGTTTATCCATGATGAGGATCACAAAAGATCCAATATTTATGGATTTACAAAGGATGGATCTTGGAATTATAATGGAAGGGGAAAAATCTTATCTTTCTCAAATGAATGTTCAACCATCTATACATGTGAAGATTAAAGAGGCACAGAAAGAAGATGTAGAGTTACAAAAGAAGGTGAGAAATGTTCCTGAATTCAACCTTGATTGTGATGGGATAATAAAGTTCAGGAATCGGGTTTGTGTTCCTCCCATCCCCGAATTAAAGAAGGAGCTGCTGGATGAGGCTCATAGTTCATCATTATCTATTCATCCTGGAAGTACGAAGATGTATAGGGACCTGAAAGAGTACTTCTGGTGGGATGGCATAAAAAGAGATGTTGCTGAATATGTCTCTCGATGCTTGGTTTTTCAACAAGTTAAAGCTGAGAGACAAAATTCTAATGGGATGTTACAACCATTACCCATACCCGAATGGAAATGGGAAAACATCACAATGGACTTTGTCACAGGACTTCCTAAAACATCCAAAGGCAATAATGCTATCTGGGTCATAGTTGATCGTCTTACAAAGTCTGCACACTTCATTGCTATTAGAGAGGATTTCTCTCTAGATCAGCTTGCCAGGATATATGTAAAGGAAGTGGTTAGATTGCATGGAGTACCACTTTCTATTATATCTGATCGGGATCCGAGATTTACCTCGAAGTTCTGGCGAAGTCTTCAGCATACTCTGGATACAGAGTTGAGTTTCAGCACTGCTTATCATCCCCAGACAGACGGTCAGTCTGAGAGAACAATTCAAACCCTAGAAGACATGTTGAGAGCTTGCTCTATGGATTTCAAAGGAGTTTGGGATCAACACCTAACTTTGGTGGAATTTTCTTATAATAATAGCTTTCACTCCAGTATTCAGATGGCTCCTTATGAAGCTCTCTATGGAAAGAAATGCAGGACTCCAACTTGCTGGGATGAAGTTGGGGAAAGAAAGCTATTAGGACCTGATCTCGTTGATGAAATGGCAGAGAAGGTCAGATCTATTCAACAACATATAAGAGCAGCTCAGAGTCGATAGAAAAGTTATGCCGACAACCGAAGAAAAGACCTAGAGTTTGAAGTAGGTGATAATGTGTTCTTACGAATATCTCCCTGGAAGAGGGTTATGAGATTTGGAAAGAAGGGGAAGTTGAGCCCTAGATATATCAGTCCTTTCGAAATACTGGATCGTGTTGGGAAGGTAGCTTACCGATTGGAGCTTCCACCGAATCTCTCTCAAGTTCACGATGTGTTCCATGTATCTCTCCTGAGAAAGTACATACCAGATCCTTCACATGTACTCAGCTCAGAAGTTGTACCGCTGGAGCAAGATCTTTCTTATGAAGAACAGCCGATAGAGATTCTGGATCGTAGCGAAAAAGTCCTACGAAACAAGACCACTCGATTGGTGAAAGGTTTATGGAAAAACCACCAACTTTAAGAAGCTACATGGGAGCTTGAGGATATGATGAGGGAGAAGTATCCTCATCTGTTTGTTACAAAGTGACGAATTTCGAGGGCGAAATTCTTTTTAAGGGGGGTAGAATGTAACACCCGAGACTTTTATGTTATATAAATCATCAAAGGAATCTTTTTTTTACACAACACTTGCTTGGCTTGCTTTACACGCAATCGCGACCTTCCTCTATAGCTTGCGTCGTACGCAATACCGAGTTTCACTAAACAACAATATGCTATTAAAACTAGCCGTTATGAATAGTAATAACCACTTTTTGAAATTTTATAAATTTTATTTTTCAAAATGGACTTCATTTTTGGACTCAGAATATCGAAATTAGCCTAGGGTGAAATTTTGGTATTTTTCTGAAAACTTTCAATTTTTGATGAATAGTGAAACCACTAAGTGGTAGGTTAAAAACTGAATTTTGCATAAAACTTAATTTTACCGCTTCTGTGAATGGAATTTCAAAAATCCGACAGACACGGTTGATATCAGTAAGTAAAATGTGGTTCAATGAGATAAAAATAATTTTTTGGTGAATAGTAACTTTTTACTTTTTTACCGCGGTTAATAGTAAATAGGGTAACTAAGGGTAAATATGATATTAATATTACCCTAATACATGTCCTAATTCTATAGGACAAGTGTAATTCGACCAAAAACAATCATAGGAATAAAATATGACCATTTAGGCCCACTTGGATTAGATTAGGACATTTATTATTAATTTATTTAAAGAAGGGTTAAAATAGTTAAAATCAATGTTTAATAAGTAAATCATTTTTAATATGGGGTTATACATAAGATAAATTCGACTATAAATATTCATTAGAAAGCTAAAAAGATTTCCTACATAATGGTTTTTTATTTATAATTTTTAGACATTAAATAATTTAATTTATTTATGACACAATGATGATGCAGTAATTATCTTATTAATGAAATATTGACATAATTGATAATATAAATACCAAAATAAATGTAATATAAGACTTTTTATTAATTACACTAATTTTCTAGGTTACTATGATATATTAGTGTTGATTTAATCAACTTGTTTTGAACATATAATTCTGTTATGACTTTAACAAAAATCATATATCAAATAGTGTCAAAATTGACACAAAATAGTTTTTAAATCAAATATTATATTATTAATTGTTATTGTATTCCTAAAAATCTAAGGTTCGGCCAAATGACTTAGATAAGGATATATATATTAATAATAAACAATTTGGGGTTCGTTTGGCATGTTATAGTAAGTGTATTAACCATATAGTGAAAGAAAACAAAAAGACATGGTAAAAGTTAAATTATTTAACTTAGAGTTAAATCTAATTGATAAGGTTAAAATAATATCCTAAACTTGTCTAAATTCTATTGGTTGGTAGGATTTCGACCCATCCCCACTTTATCTTCGAAATAAGACCCTTTGGAACCATTATAAACCGATTTTGACTTTAATATAAAATAATATTTTGAGATATTCCTAAGGTGCCCCTCTCCTCCCTTATAAAAGGGCACCTCCTCCCCCTCCTCCTCACACCACATTGAGCACTCAAGCTCGGCCAACCCCTTCCCTTTTCTCCTCTCCACTTCCCTAGAATAGTCCTAGAGGTCCTGGTCTTCTCCAAAGACCACTCTTAGTTCCTTAAGTGGAGGATTCAAAGAGGCGTTCCAAAGAAGAGGTAATATTCATTACCGATCTTTTAAATTTCTTTCTTCTTCAACTTCTTCTTCTTTAGTTGTTTCATGATGAAGTAATAACATCAGTATTACTTACATACTGATATGTTATTATAAATATGAAACAACCCTAATTCACCTTCTATCCATCCTACGGAAAAATGAAATCACCGCGCGTGCGTACGTACGGAATACCGTCTCCACGCCGTGGTGTAATCTATTTTTCCACAATCACTTTACAAGGATGGGTATAATGGTGTAATGAGTAACTATTTATGATTATTATAAAGTAATATTGATACTGAAATAATATATATATACTCCAATACATTTCCACGATCATAGGAACGATATCATCACTCGTGCGTACGTACGGAATACCGTCTCCACGATGTGATGCGACTCGTTCTACATGATCATCATTACATAGTAATTATATAAATGAATTGAATGAATAAATATGATATATGTTACACTAATACCATTATGGATATAAGTTATCTATAACCTTGAAAGAAGAATAAGAATTTATTCGGCAAAACACGCATAAGAACAAAAGGCAATAAAGACCCGAGTAACAAGTAACAATGAAATATTACTAACAAGAAGCTAAGAATATGACCATATATGATATAATATCAATATGTATGATTCTGGAATAAGTCAATAACATTATTTAAACTATTATACAGGATCTTCAAACACGTACAAAGACAATCGGACCTAAGGTAAGGGAAATATCACAATCTCACTTTTATCCGAGATTGTTTTTACTTTGGTAATTACTGGGGTGTATTTTATCATCCACATCCATGTTCCCTAAATATGTAATATTATTTCCATCCACTTACAATAGTTTAAATCCAATTTTACCCTTCGATGAGTTTTTAGTAAAAAATAAGAAAGGAATCTTTTGTCGTTTTTCGTACGAGGTACTTTTTGACTTTTCCGACAAAAGTACGAAGAATGTTTTTTTTGACTTATACGGCATGAATGGGTTCTTAAAACATTATTTCCAAGAAGCTTCCTTTACAATTATTCAAGTTTATTTTTGATCAACTTCTTTTAGTTTAAAATTGTATGACATGTTAAGAAAGGAAAAGTGTTTTTGAAGTAGAAAGGATATTTTCCTCAAGAATGGAGTTCAAGTATTTTATCAAAATTATTTTCCATCTAAGATAATAAAAGGGTTCTATTTTTACCCCTATTGTTACATTGATTTGACTATGTTGTGATGGAATTATGTTTATGAATTCCTTTATGTTATATGAATGGTTTTATGATGTCATGTTGTTTAAGAATCCCATTTTTATTACATGTGTTATGCGATGATGTATGATTTATGATTATGTGGCACACATAAGAAAGGATTCATTATAAGATGGGTGGGACCTATATCTCCCTCCAATGCATTGGGTAAAGATTTTATATCTCATGAGATAGACATGGCTGGAACGGAAGGTTATTTCGGTTCAGTGATACAGGACTGAAACGAGGAGTGAACTCGGTTCAGAAAGGGACTTTGTCCACTAAGATAGTCTTGGCAATGAGTCATGACTAACAAGAAATGATTTTCCATGATTATGTGTGCATGCCACAAAGTTTAAAGTTTTATGTTATGATTATGGGGATCTCATTCTCACTTCTATGATTTATTCCATGTTAAGATATTATGATCTCTTTTGCAGGTTATGATTTTTAAAAAGATATGATATGATTTCTATTTCCTTTATTTGCCCTTACTGAGTATTTGAGCTCACCCTTTTATGTTTTCTTTTCCCCAGGTCAGGAAGATGGATATTAAGTAGAATATGCTAAAAGGGACCCTAGATATGATGAAATAAATGGGAGACACTGTAGAAGATTTATGAACCAGTTGTTTATGTTTCCCAGTTTCTAAAGACGCTATACCTATACGATCCTTTGTGGTTTTGTCATATGTTGTAATAAGTGTGCTTCAATTTTGAAGTATTAACAATATATGTAAAGTATGGGTCGTTATAGTTGGTATCAGAGGAAAGGTATAGTCAACCTTTGGAAACTAGGATGTGAAAGCCTTAGTAAGAACCCTAAGGATAAGTCTAAGCATAGAACACAATCTTAGTGTTGGCCATGAATAACCTAGGATAAGACCTTAAGCATGAAAATTTTATTCTTGAATTATGTAGTTTCCTATTATAATTAGTGTTACTCACATTATTCTTCTTGGTTTTAGTCAATGGCTGGAACCCGAAGGAACCGTGTTAATACGGAATGCGATGGGCAGTGCAATGATTGTCCCCCTGAGCAACCAAACGATATGGGAGCTGGAATGCAAAATCTTGTGGCCATGCTCACACAACTATCTCAAGCTATGAATCATACAGGATTTCCAAACGAGCAAAGGAGGGAGCAACATTCTGTTGAATCCTTCATGAGGCAGCGTCCACCTTCTTTCAGCGGGTCTACTGATCCATTAGTTGCTGAACAATGGATTAGTACTATTGAAAAGATATTTTCAGTTCTTCAATGTTCTGAACATGATAAAGTCATCCTAGTAGTGTATCGTTTGGAAGGAGATGCTGATCAATGGTGGAATCTTATTAAGAATACGAGTCAAAGGGATGAAATTGAGTCTATGGAATGGGACGAGTTCAAGAACTTATTTTTCAATAAGTACTTCCCTCGTATTCTCCGAACAAAGATGGAGAAAGAGTTTCTTGAACTGAAGCAAAGGGATGATGAATCTGTTGGTACCTATGAAGCAAATTTTACAAGACTTGCAAGGTACGCTTCTGGTATTATTATCCAACCTGAGAGTAAGATCGATCGATTCTTTAGTGGCTTAAAACCAAGTCTTCGAAGGGCGTTAGCCATAAGGGACTTCAATAGCTATGAGGAAATCGTTCGATGTGCTCTCAAAGTCGAGATGGAGATTGGAGTAACCCATCAGTCCCATGGGTTTGATAAGAAGAGGAAGATGGAATTCAAAGGAAATTCTAAAGAGAACACTGAAAAGAAGATGAGCTTTCCCTTATGCTCAAAGTGTGGAAAGAAACATGGAGGGAGGTGTCTTAAAGGGACAAGTAAATGTTTCAAATGTGGAAAGGAAGGTCATCGGGCATTTGAATGCCGCGATAATGGGAAGAAGATGTCTAATGATGCAAACAAAGGAAGGGATATTCAGAATGATCCTACTACACTTCAATGTTTCAAGTGCAAGGAGATGGGGCATTATGCCAATCAATGCCCAAATCCAAGGGTTGATGATGATGGTCGACGTCAACAAAATCTTAAGGCTAAAGACAAAGGAAAGTCACATGCAATTTCTATCAGCGATTTGTAGTACGATAACGAAGTGGTGAAAGGTACACTTACCGTCCACTCTAAAGTAGCAAATGTTTTATTTGATTCTAGATCCACCCACTCTTTTATTTCTAAAGAATTTTCTAAGGGTATCACCGTATTACCCCATCAATTAGATGTTGAGTTAGCTGTGACAACACCTAATGGCACAACAGTCGCATCAAAAGTTTATAATTCTTCTCCGATCGAAGTTTGTGGGAAAGTGCTTCCTGCAAATCTTGTGATACTTCCTTTTGTGGAATTTGATGTGATTCTTGGCATGGATTGGCTTTCTCTACATGGAGCTCATATCAATTGCCAAAGAAGGGAAGTCACATTTCATATTCCAGATCAATCTACGATCGTCTATCAATGCAAGGATGAACATAACCTTCCAGTGGAAATTTCTTCCATCTTATGGGTATTGATTCCACTAAATGAAGGTTATTTATCTCAAATGGTTGGTGAGAAACTCATGATTAAGAATATGCCCATTGTACGGGAGTTTGATGATGTCTTTCCGGAGGAATTACCGGGTCTTCCACCAAATCGTGAAGTTGAGTTTTCAATAGAACTCGTACCGGGTGCTTGGCCTATTTCAAAGACACCTTATAGAATGGCCCCAATTGAGTTGCAGGAATTGAAGAAGCAACTCCAAGAGAATCTTGATAAGGGATTCATACACCCTAGTGCGTCACCTTGGGGAGCACCTGTTCTATTTGTTAAGAAGAAAGATGGATCAATGAGACTCTGCAATGATTATCGAGAACTTAACAAGATCACTATCAAGAACAAATATCCTCTCCCACGCATTGATGACTTATTTGACCAACTACGTGGAGCTCAATACTTTTCCAAGATTGATCTTCGTTCAGGGTATCATCAATTAAGGGTCAAAAGGGAGGATATACCAAAGACGACATTCCGTACAAGGTATGGACACTATGAATTTATAGTGATGCCATTTGGTCTTACTAATGCCCCTGCTATCTTCGTAGATCTAATGAATAGAGTCTTTAGAGACTATCTTGATCAATTTTTGGTAGTCTTTATAGAAGATATTCTTGTCTATTCAAAGAGCAAGGAAGAGCATGAAGATCACTTGAGAATTATATTGAAGACCCTGAGAAAGGAGAAGCTTTATGCCAAATTTATCAAGTGTGAATTTTGGCTTCAAAAAGTTGCATTTTTGGGTCACATAATCTCAAAAGAGGGGATATCTGTGGATCCAGAAAAAACAGAGGTTATAGAAAGATGGTCAAGACCAACAACAGTAACTGAGATCCGAAGTTTTCTTGGTTTGGCTGGATATTATCGACGTTTTGTAAAAGATTTTTCATGATTATCTAATCCACTCACCAAGTTGACTCGGAAAGGAGTTAAGTTTGTCTGGACAGAGGAATGTGAAGAGAATTTCAAGGAGTTGAAAAGAAGGTTATCCAGTGCACCTGTGCTCACACTTCCTTGTAGTGGAGAAAGGTTTGTGATCTACAGTGATGCATCCAAGAAGGGATTGGGGTGTGTTCTTATGCAAAATGATATGGTGAAATCCTATGCCTCACGACAGTTGAAAATCCATGAGCAAAATTACCCAACACATGATTTGGAGTTGGCTGCGGTAATCTTTGCATTAAAGATTTAGAGGCATTACCTTTATGGTGAAAGGTGTGATATTTATACTGATCATAAAAGTTTAAAGTATATTTTCACACAAAAGGAGCTGAATATGCGTCAAAGAAGATGGTTGGAGCTGATTAAGGATTATGACTGCTCAATCCATTACCACCCTGGGAAAGCAAACAAGGTGGCAGATGCATTAAGTCGACAAGACCATGCTAGTTTATCCATGATGAGGATCACAAAAGATCCAATATTTATGGATTTACAAAGGATGGATCTTGGAATTATAATGGAAGGGGAAAAATCTTATCTTTCTCAAATGAATGTTCAACCATCTATACATGTGAAGATTAAAGAGGCACAGAAAGAAGATGTAGAGTTACAAAAGAAGGTGAGAAATGTTCCTGAATTCAACCTTGATTGTGATGGGATAATAAAGTTCAGGAATCGGGTTTGTGTTCCTCCCATCCCCGAATTAAAGAAGGAGCTGCTGGATGAGGCTCATAGTTCATCATTATCTATTCATCCTGGAAGTACGAAGATGTATAGGGACCTGAAAGAGTACTTCTGGTGGGATGGCATAAAAAGAGATGTTGCTGAATATGTCTCTCGATGCTTGGTTTTTCAACAAGTTAAAGCTGAGAGACAAAAGTCTAATGGGATGTTACAACCATTACCCATACCCGAATGGAAATGGGAAAACATCACTATGGACTTTGTCACAGGACTTCCTAAAACATCCAAAGGCAATAATGCTATCTGGGTCATAGTTGATCGTCTTACAAAGTCTGCACACTTCATTGCTATTAGAGAGGATTTCTCTCTAGATCAGCTTGCCAGGATATATGTAAAGGAAGTGGTAAGATTGCATGGAGTACCACTTTCTATTATATCTGATCGGGATCCGAGATTTACCTCGAAGTTCTGGAGAAGTCTTCAGCATACTCTGGATACAGAGTTGAGTTTCAGCACTGCTTATCATCCCCAGACAGACGGTCAGTCTGAGAGAACAATTCAAACCCTAGAAGACATGTTGAGAGCTTGCTCTATGGATTTCAAAGGAGGTTGGGATCAACACCTACCTTTGGTGGAATTTTCTTATAATAATAGCTTTCACTCCAGTATTCAGATGGCTCCTTATGAAGCTCTCTATGGAAAGAAATGCAGGACTCCAACTTGCTGGGATGAAGTTGGGGAAAGAAAGCTATTAGGACCTGATCTCGTTGATGAAATGGCAGAGAAGGTCAGATCTATTCAACAACATATAAGAGCAGCTCAGAGTCGATAGAAAAGTTATGCCGACAACCGAAGAAAAGACCTAGAGTTTGAAGTAGGTGATAATGTGTTCTTACGAATATCTCCCTGGAAGAGGGTTATGAGATTTGGAAAGAAGGGGAAGTTGAGCCCTAGATATATCGGTCCTTTCGAAATACTGGATCGTGTTGGGAAGGTAGCTTACCGATTGGCGCTTCCACCGAATCTCTCTCAAGTTCACGATGTGTTCCATGTATCTCTCCTGAGAAAGTACATACCAGATCCTTCACATGTACTCAGCTCAGAAGTTGTACCGCTGGAGCAAGATCTTTCTTATGAAGAACAGCCGATAGAGATTCTGGATCGTAGCGAAAAAGTCCTACGAAACAAGACCACTCGATTGGTGAAAGGTTTATGGAAAAACCACCAACTTTAATAAGCTACATGGGAGCTTGAGGATATGATGAGGGAGAAGTATCCTCATCTGTTTGTTACAAAGTGACGAATTTCGAGGGGGAAATTCTTTTTAAGGGGGGTAGAATGTAACACCCGAGACTTTTATGTTATATAAATCATCAAAGGAATCTTTTTTTTACACAACACTTGCTTGGCTTGCTTTACACGCAATCGCGACCTTCCTTTATAGCTTGCGTCGTACGCAATACCGAGTTTCACTAAACAACAATATGCTATTAAAACTAGCCGTTATGAATAGTAATAACCACTTTTTGAAATTTTATAAATTTTATTTTTCAAAATGGACTTCATTTTTGGACTCAGAATATCGAAATTAGCCTAGGGTGAAATTTTGGTATTTTTCTGAAAACTTTCAATTTTTGATGAATAGTGAAACCACTAAGTGGTAGGTTAAAAACTGAATTTTGCATAAAACTTAATTTTACCGCTTCTGTGAATGGAATTTCAAAAATCCGACAGACACGGTTGATATCAGTAAGTAAAAAGTGGTTCAATGAGATAAAAATAATTTTTTGGTGAATAGTAACTTTTTACTTTTTTACCGCGGTTAATAGTAAATAGGGTAACTAAGGGTAAATATGATATTAATATTACCCTAACACATGTCCTAATTCTATTGGACAAGTGTAATTCGACCAAAAACAAACTTAGGAATAAAATATGACCATTTAGGCCCACTTGGATTAGATTAGGACATTTATTATTAATTTATTTAAAGAAGGGTTAAAATAGTTAAAATCAAAGTTTAATAAGTAAAACATTTTTAATATGGGGTTATACATAAGATAAATTAGACTATAAATATTCATTAGAAATCTAAAAAGATTTCCTACATAATGGGATTTTATTTATAATTTTTAGACATTAAATAATTTAATTTATTTATGACACAATGATGATGCAGTAATTATCTTATTAATGAAATATTGACATAATTGATAATATAAATACCAAAATAAATGTAATTTAAGACTTTTTATTAATTCCACTAATTTTCTAGGTTAATATGATATATTAGTGTTGATTTAATCAACTTGGTTCGAACATATAATTCTGTTATGACTTTCACAAAAATCATATATCAAATAGTGTCAAAATTGACACAAAATAGTTTTTAAATAAAATATTATATTATTAATTTTTATTGTATTCCTAAAAATCTAAGGTTCGGCCAAATGACTTAGATAAGGATATATATATTAATAATAAACAATTTGGGGTTAGTTTGGCATGTTATAGTAAGTGTATTAACCATATAGTGAAAGAAAACAAAAAGACATGGTAAAAGTTAAATTATTTAACTTAGAGTTAAATCTAATTGATAAGGTTAAAATAATATCCTAAACTTGTCTAAATTCTATTTTTGGTAGGATTTCGACCCATCCCCACTTTATCTTCGAAATAAGACCCTTTGGAACCATTATAAACCGATTTTGACTTTAATATAAAATAATATTTTGAGATATTCCTAAGGTGCCCCTCTCCTCCCTTATAAAAGGGCTCCTCCTCCCCCTCCTCCTCACACCAAATTGAGCACTCAAGCTCGGCCAACCCCTGACCTTTTCTCCTCTCCACTTCCCTAGAATAGTCCTAGAGGTCCTGGTCTTCTCCAAAGACCACTCTTAGTTCCTTAAGTGGAGGATTCAAAGAGGCGTTCCAAAGAAGAGGTAATATCCATTACCGATCTTTTTAAATTTCTTTCTTCTTCAACTTCTTCTTCTTTAGTTGTTTCATGATGAAGTAATAACATCAGTATTAATTACATACTGATATGTTATTATAAATATGAAACAACCCTAATTCACCTTCTATCCATCCTACGGAAAAATGAAATCACCGCGCGTGCGTACGTACGGAATACCGTCTCCACGCCGTGGTGTAATCTATTTTTCCACCATCACTTTACAAGGATGGGTATAATGGTGTAATGAGTAACTATTTATGATTATTATAAAGTAATATTGATACTGAAATAATATATATATACTCCAATACATTTCCACGATCATAGGAACGATATCATCACTCGTGCGTACGTACGGAATACCGTCTCCACGATGTGATGCGACTCGTTCTACATGATCATCATTACATAGTAATTATATAAATGAATTGAATGAATAAATATGATATATGTTACACTAATACCATTCTGGATATAAGTTATCTATAACCTTGAAAGAAGAATAAGAATTTATTCGGCAAAACACACATAAGAACAAAAGGCAATAAAGACCCGAGTAACAAGTAACAATGAAATATTACTAACAAGAAGCTAAGAATATGACCATATATGATATCATATCAATATGTATGATTCTGTAATAAGTCAATAACATTATTTAAACCATTATACAGGATCTTCGGACACGTACAAAGACAATCGGACCTAAGGTAAGGGAAATATCACAATCTCACTTTTATCCGAGATTGTTTTTACTTTGGTAATTACTGGGGTGTATTTTATCATCCACATCCATGTTCCCTAAATATGTAATATTATTTCCATCCACTTACAATAGTTTAAATCCAATTTTACCCTTCGATGAGTTTTTAGTAAAGAATAAGAAAGGAATCTTTTGTCGTTTTTCGTACGAGTTACTTTTGACTTTTCCGAAAAAAGTACGAAGAATGTTTTTTTTTGACTTATACGGCATGAATGGGTTCTTAAAACATTATTTCCAAGAAGCTTCCTTTAGAATTATTCAAGTTTATTTTTAATCAACTTCTTTTAGTTTAAAATTGTATGACATGTTAAGAAAGGAAAAGTGTTTTTGAAGTAGAAAGGATATTTTCCTCAAGAATGGAGTTCAAGTATTTTATCAAAATTATTTTCCATCTAAGATAATAAAAGGGTTCTATTTTTATCCCTATTGTTACATTGATTTGACTATGTTGTTATGGAATTATGTTTCTGAACTCCTTTATGTTATATGAATGGTTTTATGATGCCATGTTGTTTAAGAATCCCATTTTTATTACATGTGTTATGCGATGATGTATGATTTATGATTATGTGGCACACATAAGAAAGGATTCATTATAAGATGGGTGGGACCTATATCTCCCTCCAATGCATTGGGTAAAGATTTTATATCTCATGAGATAGACATGGCTGGAACGGAAGGTTATTTCGGTTCAGTGATACAGGACTGAAACGAGGAGTGAACTCGGTTCAGAAAGGGACTTTGTCCACTAAGATAGTCTTGGCAATGAGTCATGACTAACAAGAAATGATTTTCCATGATTATGTGTGCATGCCACAAAGTTTCAAGTTTTATGTTATGATTATGGGGATCTCATTCTCACTTCTATGATTTATTCCATGTTAAGATATTATGATCTCTTTTGCAGGTTATGATTTTTAAAAAGATATGATATGATTTCTATTTCCTTTATTTTCCCTTGCTGAGCATTTGAGCTCACCCTTTTATGTTTTCTTTTCCCCAGGTCAGGAAGATGGATATTAAGTAGAATATGCTAAAAGGGACCCTAGATATGATGAAATAAATGGGAGACACTGTAGAAGATTTATGAACCAGTTGTTTATGTTTCCCAGTTTCTAAAGACGCTATACCTATACGATCCTTTGTGGTTTTGTCATATGTTGTAATAAGTGTGCTTCAATTTTGAAGTATTAACAATGTATGTAAAGTATGGGTCTTTATAATAGATTCCTATAGTAAATCATTTAATTTTTTTAATTTTGTTAGTCAGTTTTTTTGAAGGGTTAGTCAGTGTAGGGGGACCTATGAGTTAGGCTACCATATATTTGTTTTGATAAAAAATTAGAATTATTATTGGATTATATAACATGGAATTAGAGTTTTGATTTTGGTAAATTCTATTTTTTTATTTGGGTGGATCCTAGTTACTTTTGTTATATGTCTAGCTTTGGACAAAGATACAATCAATATGTTTATAATAGTGGAATTCATAATAATCCAAAGGTTATAACACACCATTATTATATAATTTTAGGTATTATTAATTTCTTTAAGGACATTTAGTGTCAAATTAATGAAACTAAAACACAAGGGGTGAATTATTATAGATTCATGGTCGCCCAAACAATATATTTTACTATAGGTGTTATTTCAGGATTAGTGCTCCGTTTGGCCAATAGAGAATCCACATCATGTATTTTGGAAAAACAATAATCATTAATCTTTCAATTATAGTGATTTTATAACTATTTTGTTTTGGTGAATAAATTTAGTCATTATAATAAAGAAAAAAATGTATTTTAAATTAAAATACAAGCTGAATTTTAGAAAATATAACTATTTTAAAATTGAATAAGGAAGGGAAAATTGAAAATTTTTAATGTGGATTTCCTTATTTATTCTAAAATGATTTAGGAAATATGTGTTTCATTTAATGGGCTTCCAAAAAATTCAATGGTTTTACAATTTTTATTTTATAAAATGAAAATCAAATGAATTGTGTAAGACTCAAGATTTAACTACAGTAAACATTTCATTATAATATTCATTGTACAATACATGATCTTTTAGGAAATAAGGATGTCTAAATAAGGATTAATTTTTTCTAGATATATATAAGATACAATACTGTCCATGAATAAAAGTCCACAATTGCATTCATCTTGCACAAAAATTGTTACTTCATTGAACATTATTATAATGCTTCATTACTCAATTACATCTAACATTCACTACAATTTTTTAAACTGTCCCCAGGCACATGATTTCCTTCTCTATCATGATTATTGATTGGACTCCCTATTTCAAACTATCCATCCTACCATCATTGTCGTTCCAATGTTCCTTGATGACATACTTCCCACATGTATTATATTCATTAATCTCCATAAAATTCACTAAGTTAATTTTGAAAACACTTTATAAAAAAATAAATTCTTTGGGTATATTGATATTTGTTTTATTATATGAATCACTTAGTAACATTTGACAACGATTCATCAAAAATTACTTTTAATTTGAGTTCAGTCACTTGGATAATATTAGAACTCCATGATTTAGAATCATTGTATGAAAATACTACAATGATGGGTGACCTCCTAATAAAAATCATGTTGCGCATTTTTTTGTGTGTAAAAAACATGCCAAAAACAACTTTTGATTATCTTCCCCTTCAGCCTTGATAAAATATATCTTTCCTTTATTTTTGCTTCATCTTTAGGATACTGTATCTTGGATTCTTGGAGAAATAGAAGGTTTTCATGATCTACGATCCAAATCAGACCAATAACACCACAAGTTACTATCTCCTCTAAACCTGACCAAAATAGAAACATATAAGAGGATTCAAAAAAAATAAATGTTAATGAGTGGATGGAAATGACTCTGAGTGGATTTCATATAGATTTGAATGTTCAATAATTGAATTTTGAAATGTAAAATGTTCGCTGAAATAATTAAAATTTCATTTAGGTTATTTTTGAACATCAGTGGATATATATCTCTTGTATTTGAGATACAAGTGAGGGAAGAAGACTGGTAAAATAGGCAACAGTCCATGAAACTTAGTGGGGATGATTTAATCATTTATGGTAGTGTCAAGGACCATTCACCTCCCAAAAAATTATTATTTCTTTTTTTTTATTTGGACTCACCCCTCTTCTCTTCTATATTGTTTTCACTACTTTGAGCAGTAGTCACCCAAAATGATTACTAGTACCCGATATGGGATAACTCTTTGCTAGAGTAGTTCAAGAAACATAGGTATATGTCCAATAAACATGGGGGATGTATATCAAGAAAAAATGCAATAATAACTAATTAGGAGGTATGTCATCAAGGAATTTTGGAATCGTTGTGATGGGAGTATATCTATTTTGATAGAGGGAGTACAATACATTATCAATATATGGAAGGAATTCGAAAATCTGAGGATGGGTTAAATAAAGGTAGTGGAAGTTATTTGTACTATAGTGTATTGTATAATTTATAACACGTTTTAAGTGAGGTGTGATATTAGAGATGTATTATGCAGTGCATAAATGAATGGCCAGATCAAAAAAATTTAGTGAATTGACGAAGAAAACAAAACGACATTCTGAGAGAACATTCTCCCATCCAGTTCAGGAGCTACATTTTTTTCATTATAACTTCATGAAGAGACAATAATTTAAAATAAAACTATGTATTATAATGAATATAAATATGAAATTTTTGGATATTTCTTCATAGATTAAATTGGTCTCAAGACTCTAAATGATATTCTCAGTCAAGAATGGTTGGGTGTCTTGGTTGTGAATATGTACATAAGGTACATTTTCAAAATACATATATCCAAATAGTGAGATAATATGTTTATTAAATTTAATAAATAATTTTATTTTGTATAAGAATTTATATTATAGTTTTACAAAGGGAATCTCATGTTAATAAAAATTCGTATTCATTATTACCAGTATCATTTCTATTGTAGAACTTACATTGGATGATAAATGAAATAAGAATAAAAATATGAGTTACTCTATGTATTTAATCACAACGTATTAGAAGAATGAATCTTCTTGATTCCTACAAGAAAAAGTTAAAACTCTAACATACAATAAAATGAAATATATTTTTAATTTTTTCATTACATAATGGTTATTGATTTTTTATGGCACACTAAATGCTAATCAATATCAGTTTAGACAACCTGAATATTTATTTTTTGAACAATTGCATGGATATCCAACCAAACAACCACTCATGATGTGTATTGTGAATATTTAAGACACTAAAATCAACATTTTATAGTTAAAATTAAATTTATATTATTCCATATATGTTTTAAAAGGATTTTTTTTAAATTTGGAGGTTGCTAAATATAGGATATATCTGGTCATGGAGTCAGTGTATGAAGAGAAAACCTCAAAGAGTAATAAAAATTGATGAAAATTATGGTATATATAGAATGATTTAATTATACACAAATTTAAAAACAATTTACTTATTTTTTAATTTTTATGAAGTGTCCAAAACATGATAATATCTTCAATTATGGATATTATGTTTTCAAATTTACGAGAGAGATCATAAAGAATGAAAAAACCATCATCCCCCAATAGGTAATCTCTCAAGGTAATTAAAATTTCATTAAATATATTTCATAATCATTTGTTTGTCTTTATTTTCTCAGAACTATCAATATTTCGGAAAACCAAGATACTAAAAACTAGAAATAAATTTTCTTCGAGATTAGTGGGTGGCTTTCTTTTATTAGAATATATGTTCATAATAAATATTGGTAATTTCCTATTATGTTTGTGATATAGTAGGATTTATGACCTTCTAAATATATTTGGTGTGTAATGAATTATTGTTAGAATGATTATATATTTTTTATTATCTATTTCTCACGGATATGTTTAATAGAGGAAATAAATTTCTTTAGAAGTGCTTACTTTCAAAAAATAATTTTTTTGGGAAATAACAAAGGTGGATGCAGAGATAGAGGTAGAGGTGGAGTCTGAGTCAGAGACAAAGAATGACGTAGAGGAGGTGGTAGAGGTAGATTAGGAGGAGAGGAACTTGGTTGGAAACAATAAAATAGGTAGGAAATGATTTAGAATGAGGATCGTACCATGATTGTGTTTGAGAACAATTTTTGAAAAGTTCTCACAACACTTTTCAATAAAGATAATATATATTGTGAAAGTGTTTTAGTTATCTTATAAATATAATGTTTTCACCACTTGTTTAATTAATTTTATATTGGGTAATAATCCATCTGTAAGACCACTCTGTGTTAGAAGCATTAATTTATCCACTAGTATTGATGAAGCTACATCTGAACAACTCCCAATAATCAAAAGGGTATATAATAAAACTTAAATATTTGATGAAATATGTGTGTAATAAACCACCAATGTCATCAAATATATTAGAGAACTATGGGTGCAAAACCATCATTGATATATTTTGGTTGTAGAGGGGGGTCAGTGTTATTGTATCTCTCATCAGTATGAAATTGACATTTTAATACAAAAAAATATCTCTCATCAAAAGCTAATAATAAATGTTCATATTGTCTTGAAAATTTAGTACAATGATTAATAATTCATTTTTGACCTGTATCAATTTGTCTCATGTCAAACCCACAAACAATGCGACCTATATGACTCGAAGTTCATGTTTCTAGTTTAAAATGACATTTTAGTAAAAAAAACAGGTTGTGTAATAAAAAATGAGGAAAAAAAGTTATATTATTTTGATACATTATTAAGATGATCCATATGTAATTTGATACATGTTGGTATCATCCAAACTTCAATCTGAAGAACGGTGTGACCAATATCACTCCAAGTGCATATTTTTATTAAAAATTGACATAAATTATAGCGAAAAAAGAAAATGACATACAAAAAACTGAGAAAATATATTCATATTGATTTCGTACATTAGGAAAATAATCCATAAGTCATCTGTGATGTGTAGCATTTTGTTGTACCTCAATATGATCCATAATGTGATCAGTATGACTCAAAGTGTCCTTTATTAGTTTAAAAGTAACATTTTAATACAAAAAGTGTCAATAACACAATCAAAGAAAAAATGATCATATTTCCTTGATAATTTATGAAAATGATTCATAATTCATTTTGGAAATGTACAAAATAATCTCATATCAAACCCCCACACAAAGTGAATTGAATTACTCAATGTTTTAGTTTCCAATTTAAAATCACATTTCTGTAAAAAAATGTATAGTACAAAAAAATAAGGGAAAACACTTATTTGTTTGGATACATTAGTACAAAAATCCATATTTCATTTTATATGTGTTGAAATAATCCAGACATCAATTTTACATGTGGTGTGACCGTTATTACTCAATATGTGCTTTTTTTTCAAAAATGACATTAAATTTATCTAAAAAATTACGGAAATACCAAAAATAAAAATACCCATTAAAATTGTTTTTCAAGATATAGAAAAATATTGATAAGTCATTTTTGATGTATAGGAATCAAATATATATCAATTTTATACAAGATGCACCCTGTTTGACTCAATGCTTTCGTTATGAGTTTAAAATTAAAATTTTAATACAAAAAAGTGTTAATCACTGAAAAATGATCAAACACACTTGTATTGTCTAGATAATTTAAGACAATGATTCATAATTTATTTTTTATGTGTATCTATCTGTCTCATATCAAACCCATTCATGATGTAACATATATGACTCAAAGTGCATGTTACTATTTAAAAATGACATTTTAGTAAAAAACACAAGGTGCATACTCCAAAATGACGAAACAAATTAAGATTGTTTCATACTATTGTAAAATTATCCATAATTCATTTGAGATTTTTTATATTTAGACTCACCTCAATCAAATGTTTGGTGTGACCGATATGACTCGAAGTGTATCTTTTTCTTCAAATTAGGCCTTAAATTTAGTGAAAAAACAACTAACATACTCGTAACCAATAAAAATATTATGATAGTTTTTTTAAATAATGGAAGTGGTAGATAAGTAATTTTTGAAATATAGGAATCATCCGCCCGAAAATTTGAAACACAATGTGCCTGGTATTACTCAAAGTGACCATTATAAGTTTAAAATTGAAATTTTAATAAAAAAATGTCACTCACTAAAAACCTAGATCACATGACCAAATTGTATTCATAATTTTTTAAAATGATTCATAATTTTGGAAAATTATTCATAATTAATTATTTCCATGTATTAATTAGTCTCATATCAATCCCACTCACGATGTGACATGTATGACTCAATGTGCGTGTTTCTTGTTTTAAAATCCATTTTAGTAAAAAAAAAGTGTCATACTCAAAACTAAGGAAACACATTTATATTTTTTTCATACATTAGGAAAATTATCCATATATTGTTTGAGTCATTAAAAAATTATCCACACATCAATCTGACTCATGGTGTGACTAGTATGACTAATAATGCATCTTTTTATTCAAAATTGGCATTAATTTTAGTGAAAAAATGACTGACCTACTCATAACTAAACAAACATATTCATATTTTTTTGGTAAATTAGTAAAACAGTTAAGAATCATCTACAGCTCAATTAAATACACGATGTTATCAGTATAACTCAATATTTCCATTATCAGTTTAAAATTGAAATTTTAATACAAAAGTGTTAATTACTGAAAACTAATTATGAACAATAGGATTGTCTTGATAATTTTTTTAAAATGATTCATAATTTATTTATGATGTGTATGAATTAGTTTTATATGAAACTAACACATGATTAAACTTGTAGGACTCAAAGTGACTGTTTGTGGTTTAAAATGGCATTTTTGAAAAAAACATAATTGAAATACTCTAAAAGGAGGAAACACATTCATATTGTTTTGATACTTTAGTAAAATGATTCAAAATATATTTTTCTTGTGTAGTAATTAGACTAACCTCAATTCGATTCATGGTGTGACCAGTGTGACTCAACGTGCATTTTTTTCAAAATTGTCATTAATTTTACTAGGAAAAAAAAACTAAAAAACTGAAAACTAATAAAACACATTAATATTGTTTTGGTATTTTAATAAAATGGTACATAATTAATTTGTGATATGTAGGAATTATCCATATCTCAATTTGACTCACAGTGTGCTCGGTATGACTCCAAATGCACCTTTTTATTCAAAATTGATAGTAATTTTTGTAAAAAAAAGCATACTCTGTAATAGTGTTTTCTATTTTATTTGTGTTAGAAATTTTATTTCATTTAAATTATGTATTTTATCTAATTTTTCTAAATTTTTACATTGTTTATGTTACTGTTTCTGGGGATGTAGTGTGTTTTTACTGCACAGTGCGTTCTGGTGTTGCAGTGTGCTATATTATCAAACTACAATATTCCACATTATCAGTTATACTAAATGCACTAAAAAAGTAGTCCTTTATTAAAAATTTTAAATGAATTGATAAAATTTTGATTTATGAGTGATTAATTTAAGCTGATAAATCACCCCTTTATATGTGCTTCATTGGTGCAGATATAAGCCTTGACCTTTTTACCACATTTTGGCAGTCAATGATTTTATACCATAGATAATGACATATTGTAGCACTATTAATGGACTATTTTTCAGTAGTAGATCTATAAAAGAATACATTTTTCGCTGAATGACAATATACTACTTCAAAAAGACCAAAGTCTACTTACAAAATTTCCAAAATGTGGTGCTTCTCGAAACAAGAAAGATGAATATGATCATATTAATGATTTATGGAACATTCCTATAATTCCATGGTTTAAGAACCTATATGAAAGCGATGAGACTGTAGGAAAATGGACGTGGCACAAAGATATAAGAAATAATGATGGGAAACTACATCACCCAGAAGACACTCCTCAATGGAATAAAATTAATCCGGAGTATCCTAAATTTTGAAATAAGATGAGAATCCATTTTCATGCATTGTTTATATATGGAGTGAATACATCATGTTTTCAAAGAATCACTAAAAGTACAAGACCCATTATGTAGGTAAATTATAACTTGCCCTGGTGGTTATGCCTAAAATGAAAATACATCATGTTATCAATCCTCATATCAGGACTAGAACAACCGGTTGATGATATTGATTTTAATTTGGCTCTGTTGATCAAGGATTGGAAACTATTATGGGATTCATGTGTTAGGGAGTATTATTATTATAGAAATAAATTTTTCACATTGAGAACAATGTTGTATAGGATGATAAATGAATTTTTTGCGTATGGAAAATTTTCAGGATATAGAATTAAAGTAAATCAAGTGTTTCCCATTTTAAAACAAGGTACACAATCAATTTTCGACAAATTCATTTAATATTTTGTTTATAGAACATCACAAATTTCTACACCGATGACATATGTACTGATCTTGGATTACATCATTCAATGGAATTTTAGACGAACATACCATACCATCTCCACTAATAGGTGATCAACTCTTTGATAAAGAAAAATATATGGACACTACTTTTGGTAAACCATTTTCAAAAACCATAATAAAAACTAGTTAGAAAAAGAGATAAGTTTTTTTTGAATTACTATACTATGATTGTTTGTACATCATGAATTTTCTTTATGTTTTTCATGATGAAAAAATGTATCTGATAGTTTAATTGGAACGTTACTAAATGCACCAAACAAAATAAAGGATGTAATTAAGGATTTTTTGGATATGGGTGACATGGGAATATGAGAATTTTTGGAACTATTGAAGGGTGAAAAAAATGAACCTTTCTTCCTCCACATTCTAATACTCGTTCTAAGATGAAGAAATATCAATTTTGAAACTTCTTGAATGATGTAAAGGTTCAATATTGGTATTCATTGAATAATAATAACATTGTGTCAATGAATGATTTAATGATAAGAAGTTTAAAATAACATGAAGGCCAGGTTTTAATGAAAGATCAAACTCATGTATATTTACACTTCATTTTCCCAATAATGTCCATTATAAAAAAACTGTGATCAATTTTTTTATCAAAGCTATATGGAAAAAGTCATAGACTCGAAAGAATTTCTGACTATAGAAATAAAATTGTCGTTATATTATGGGAATTGTATATGTTCTTCATTCTAGAATTATTTGGTATGATGGTTCAGTTTATGCTATATTTGGTGATATAAATTCAACTATTTGGTCCTAGATACTATAGATGAATGTACACCATTGAATGGTATATGAACATTTTTAAATGGTATGTCAAACATCGATGTAATCTATTGGGTTCTATTACAGAGTGATATATTGTTGAGGAAGCTGTTTATTTCTCTAAAAAATAACTATCCAGTGTGTAAAGCATTGGTCTGGTGAAATCTCATCACACTACTCGGCTTGTGGGTGACGGAATTTCTAGAAGAGATGTGGTCATAATAAATATTACATACTAGCAGTAGGACCACATATATGTTTTCAATAATAGTTTAAAGCCTTCCCAATATTTTCAAATCCAAAATGAAATTCTTATGAATTTGAATCCATCAAGGGATGAATGATGGATATCAAATACACTTAATCAACAGTTTATAGGATGGTTTCTGGGCCATAAATTTAATTATTCAGATGAAAATCTAGATTGAATTTCAGAACAATTTTGATGGCATGCCAATGGAACAAGTGTCTATGTATTATCTTACAATTTTTATTTAATTATTAGTTATGTGTTTTATACAAATGAACATGATTATGAAATTATGATGAAAAATTGAGGATTTACAATTATGGATGAATGTGTATGTTTTTAGAACTAAAGGAAGAAATAAAATTTACATGAATATGTCATACATTGGAATCATCAGAAAAATATGGTAGTTGTATTATACAACATTAAAACTATAAATTTTTCAATTAATGGTGGTTGATAACATGAGTGATATTAAAATAGATGAATTGGTATTCATGAAATTGAATTTCAATGTGTAAGGATACAAAGAAGCACAATTTATAATGGCATCATAGGTAGTACAAGTGATTTATGTTCCAGATCCCACAAACCGAAAGTGGCCAATTGTTCTTTTAACGACCAAAATCACTGAATGGTTAGATGAAAATTAAATCGAGGATGCCCTTTTAATTGGTACATCACAATCATTTCAAAGTGGTCTCAATGTAGATGGTGTTTTTTATATCAGAGAAGTCCAGAATGTTGGGATTTATTTACTTGATAGTGGGGTAAAATCCATTTAGCCTTAGAAAAGAGAGTTCAATACTCAGGTTTTATATATATTTTTAATATACCTTGAATTAACTTAGGTTATTATTTGTTATGTTCTACATTTATGAAATCTAAATTAAATATTAAATCAATTTTTAACATTATGACTACGGCACATGGTGGTGATTCCAATCCTAAGGAACAATAGGTCTCTCAATCTGTGGATGCTCCCAGTGCAGAGGATCAAATTACTTCTACACATGTTGATGCTACTGCTATAGAGGAACAATGCAGTTATCAACCTATTTCTTCTCCCACTATAGAGGTACAACAAACTTTTTCACATTATGATTCTACCACTCTATATAAATAACATATTGATGATGTTTAATATAAAGAAATAGTAGATAATAAAGGATCGATGATGCAAAAAAAATAGGAGTGCTGTAGTTTTAGGGTGTTAGAAATAATCATTAAGGGGAAAAGAAAAGTCTTCAAATTTGAGGATGAATGGAATTCCTGAGGATATTATGATAACCCTAACAAGTCCATGTTCACTAGTTACATTGGAATCATCACCCGACAATTCATGTTGATTGATGTAGATTCATGGAATCATGTTGTACTCACATTTATGTCACTGATGTGTGAAGATATTGTAGTAAATATTTGATATCATTTCATTGTTTTACTAAAAAATAAATTAATGAAACATTGATTTACCCTTCAGAATCACTTTTAGAATGAATTTATAGTATTTGAATCCAATAATAAATTTTCATTAATTCCTTCAAAAAGTATTCACTGAGGATTTTTTACAATTCTAAGGATATTTGATTTTAAAAATTTTGAAGGGAAGATAAACCCTCACCCAATACATATGCATGCACACCTAATAGCCTAAGAAGAACAAGTTTCATTTGTCATCTTTTGGGTGGCTGTGTCTTTTGATGTACATTATGGCTGGTAATACATTTTTTAATAATATGTGTATTTATCACTTTTATTGACAATATATTATTTATGACACAACCACTGAGTGATAAAAATAAGTAATGGGATGCAAAACCAATGTACCCCTATCATAAACAATGGATGGGGTATGCTTTACATGATGAAAAATTGGTACTTATTTTAAATGTATCAAAATAATTAATGTGACCTGAATCAAAAACATAAGTATCTTCATATGTTTATATGAAGATTAATGAACCGAAATCCAAATCCACTTCTATCCCAATCCATGTGTTATGAAAGGAGGAATGTATAAATCAATATGGTATACTAATAGATGGAAGAACAAAAAAGTGTGGGAAACATGTGTAAGTATGACATAATATTTTTTTTTCTTTAAATCACTCTTACATAACATGTATTACTTATTTTCATATATTTTCTATCCAAAATAGTCACAGGAATCTACAACACCTGTACTGGATGAACACCTACTATTGGTTCCCTTTAATTAACTATAATAGTATGGCCGCATCAAATGTGTGGACTTCGGGGGGACACCCAAACTTATTTAGAGAAAAAAAGTACATAAAGATAATTAAATGGTATAGATGAAAAATTATTAGTTTTCATTAAAGAAAAATTTCAATGGCATACTATGTTTCATTAAAATATTATGGTTGGGGGATAAAAGAGAAGAAATGAATCAAGAACAACGATTTCTAGAAGATCCCACCCAACCCCCAAACGGTTCTGAGGTGAGCCATTCCCTATAAACCAATTTCTTAGTTTAGGTAATAAATATTCTAGTTATTGTTTATGGGAAATGTGAATTAGACAGACACTGATACATTTCATGTACAGATATTCTACTTGGTTAAAATGACTATGATTTATATCTATCAACACCATACCATCTACTTTTAGTCAAGGATATGATGTTCAATATCCAAGACAAAATGCTACACAACAGACCACTTCCAACAGGTCATATGAGAGTGGTGATTAGCGTAGCTCGTGTGCAGAGATCCGATGAATGTTACTACAGTTGGAAAAAGGGAAGGTTGTGAAATTAAAGGTCAACCCATAACCATCTAAAGGATATATCAAAATATTGAAATGATATTCCAAAATCACCTTTACCTAACCCATTTAATACTCAAATTGACTACCATTGAGGGTTCATTCAGATATAAGGCTACAAAATTGCCGTTGTCATGTAGTTGATTTTGAATAAAAATGTTTGGAGTTGAAGGAACATAATAGGTTGTTTTGATAATTTAATTTAAATCCTCAACTATGAGTGGATATGAGGCATAGTTGTAAATGTATAAATGGGTTATGTTTTCTAGATTTAATTTCCTAAAAGATAATATACTATGTTAATAATGACTAAATACATTCCACATTTTTTATAGGAATATATATATCCATACAAATTTAGGGGATTTTCCCATGTTTTGTTGAAATCATTAGTGATCATGCAACCTCTATAGAAAAAATGAAAATGAAACCAAAAAATTGATGAGATAGTGGAAAACCTGTCAAAATTGTCTGAATGAAAACGTGGAGATGAAATAATATTCTTAATACCATTGATGTAGGGGTAAAAGTATAAAATTTAATCATATAAAATATAGTTTCATATGTTTCATTATTATTATTTTTTCTTGTTTTTAAGAATCACTAGATTCTCATGGAAGTTAATATAGATACTTCAAATATTTTCTTCATGGATTCATTGTATGGATACCCAACAAACAAACCATAAATGATTGAATTTTCCTATTGGTAATACAATACATCCAATGTTTTAGAACAAAACCTAACGTTAAATAATTTATATTATGTTTTAATGATTTTTTTTTGATAGTTCAATGTTTAAATATAATGGAAATAATACCATGAGAATTGTAATTATGCCTATGATCCGGATAAGTACTACAATTGTACATGTATCTGGGTATAAATAATAACATTTCCGAATAAATAAACATATCAAAACATATTAATTACTTTTATAAATGTTTATAGAGTGTCTTAATCAAAATAATGGAAAATATTGTGGTTATTATATCTATAATTTTATGAGAGAGGTCATATTTCATCAACAAACTCTCATCCTTGAATAAGTATTTTAAAAGATAATTACTATTTAATTTTAAATATTCATTAATCATTAGTATATTCATATTTTTCTAGTATTAATATGTCCAAAAAATTCACATATTACTATGATATTAATTTTATTATAAAAAAATAGAAAACATACCTGATGAAAGATTGAACACAAATAAAATGATTATGTGAAAAGGTGAATTCCATCTTCTTATTTAAAGATATTGGCATCATTTTATCTACTATCTGTAAGTTATTTTCCTAATAATTTTTATCTAATACTAATTTAGTTGTTTTCACAGATCTTATGTGACGTAATATTTTTCTTTCAACTATATATAATAAGCGACAAAATAGATAACACATTCCTCTTTTCTAATGTTACAATGATTTCAATAGATTTTATTTTTCGACCAAACAAGAGTGCATTTTGATTCAATTTTGTTAGTTTGAAAACATTTCTCATTGTTGAAAACCAGAAGAGTGGAGTAAGATATTGTGCCCATTGTAGTGACTTCTCATGATATAACAGGTATAAGAGCTTCCTATACTCTTCTAGTTTTCAACAACGAGAAAAAAAATTTCGCTAAGAACTTAGACTCAATATGTAGTTTTGGAATTTCAACAAAGAAAGACATGGTAATCATAGTAACATTGAAATTTAGAATTTTTATGAGACTTTAGTACTTGTGGGAATTATCTACATCTCAATAAAACAGATTTTGTGACTGGTATGACTCCAAGTGATTCTTTTTATTTAAATTTGACATTAAATTTATAAAATAATCAATAAACTGACTTAATAAAAGTAGATAAAACATATTTTAATTGTTTTGATACTTCATGAAAATGACAATTACGTCATTTATAATGTGTACAAATAAGCTGCACTTCAATCTGATATAGAATTTACCTTGTATGACTCATGTTCTCCATTTTTAGTTTAAAATCATTAATTTAAGTCAAAATTATACACCTACTATCAACTAGGAAATTGTTTTTGTATTTCCTTGATGAGTTAGGACATCAAATCATAAATTATTTGAGATGTATTTGAATCTTTCAAATGTTAAACTGATACAAAATTTGACTGATATGAGTCAATGTGTGTGTTTTAGTTTAAAATGAAATTTTAGTAGAAATGTCAAGTGACAAAATGAAAACTGAGTAGCCATAATTGTACTATTTTGATATTGAGGAAAGTGATCCATGAGTCATTTGGGATGTGTAGGAATTAGCTAAACCTCAATCTGATGCATAGTTTGATCAGTATAACTCAAAGTGAATCTTTAATATATTAGAATGACATCAATTTTATTAAAAAAAATACCTACTCAAAAACATAAAATGAATTAATATTATTTTATTACTTTAGGAAAATGATCCATAATTAATTTGAGTTGTGTAGGAATTATCCGCACCTCAATCCAACATGGAATGTGACCCATATGACCGAAAGTGCATCTTTTTATATTAAAATGACATCAATATTCATAAATAGTCAAAAATACCTAATAAAAAAAGATAAAATGAATTAGTATTCTTTTAATACTTTAGAGAAATAATCCATAAATAATTTATGATGTGTATAAATTATCATATCCTCAATCTGATGCACAGTGTGACGAATATGACTCCAAGTGCGTCCATTTATTTTAAATTGACATTAATTTTTTCAAAAAGAAAATTTGATTTTATAAAAACTGTGAAAACACATTTTTATTGTTTTGATACATTATTTAAAAAAATCTATGAGTCATTTTGGATGTGCAGAAATCATCTTATCCTTAGTCTGATGCACTGCGTGATCATAATGACTCCGAGTGTGTATTTTTTATTTAAAATTGACATTAATTTTTATAAAAAGGAAAAATCAACTACCCAAAACGAGTAAAGATATTTTTATTTTTTTGAAACATTATGGAAACTGTACATAAGTCATTTGAGTTGTTTATTAATTAGAAAAAAGTAAATCCAATATACAGTGTGATCAGTATGACTCCATGTGTGTATTTTTATTTAAAATTTAAATCAATTTGAGTAAAAAGGAAAACTATCCTACTAAAAACCAAGAAAATCCTTTTGTATTTTTATATACCATAAAAAATTGATCCAAAATTCCTTTTTGATGTGTAGGAATCAACCTCACCTCAATCCAACAGACAATGTGACCAATATGACTCCAAGTGTATCATTTTTTTTAAATAGACACTTATTTTCACAAAAGGAACAAGTGACATTCTACAAAATGAGAGAACACATTGCTAATTTTTTGATAATTTAGGATAATGTTCCCTGCATAAATTGGTACATGTATGAATTATACACACAAAAATATGATTCATGGTGTGACCGGTATGACTACAAGTACAACATTTTAATTAAAATTGACATCATTTTTTGTAAAAATGAAAACCGGCTTACACAAAATTAAGATAATAACATTCAAATTGTTTCTATATATTAGGTAAATGATCTATAAGTGATTTAATATTTTTATAAATCAGCTGCTCCTCAATCTAATGAATGGTGTGACCGATATGACTCCAAGTGCATATTTTCATTAAAATTGACAACATTTTTAGTGAAAAGGGAAACTGACCTAATGAAAACAAATAAAATAAATTCATATTGTTTTGATTCTTTTGAAAAATTATCCTATTGTCATTTGTGACCTGTAATAATCAGAATCACCTTAATCAAACACATGGTTTTTCCGATATGATTCCAAGTGTGTCTTTTCTTTAATTGACATTAATTTTAGTAGAAGGAATAAGTGAAATACTAAAAACTAAGAAACCACATTAGGATTGTTCTGATAATTTAGGATTTAAAATCTATGATTTATTTTTGATATTAAGGAATCATCCTCACCTCAATCTGATGCATGATGTGTCCTATATGATTCCAATTGTGTCTTTTTACTTGTAATTTACATAATTTTTTGTAAAAAGAAGAACAAACCTACTCCAAAATAATAAAAAGCATTAATATTATTTGGATATATTAGTTAAATGATCTATACGTTATTTAAGATGTTTAGGAATTGGATTCAGCTCAATCTAATGCATGATGAGACTTGTATGACTCCAAGTGTGTATTCTTATTGAAAAATGAAATCAATTTTAGTAAAAAAGAAAAATGACCTAATAAAAAGAATGAAAATACAATCAAATTGTTTTTTTACTTTAGAAAAATGACACATAAGTCATTTGTGACATTTATGAATCAATTTTACCTTAATTCAACACATTTTGTGATCGATATGGCTCCATGTGTGTCTTTTTATTTTTAATTTACATTAATTTTAGTAAAAGGAACAAGTGATGTACTGAATACCAGGATTATGAATTACGACTATTTTAATACAATAGAAAAATTATCCAAAAGTCATTTGGGACATATAATAATCATCATAACCTTATTCAAATGAACAATATGATCAATATGACTCGAAGTGAATATTTTTGTTTAAATTTTTCCTCAATTTTAGTAAAAAGGACAACTTACCTACTCAACATAGATAAAACACATTCAAGTTATCTTGATAATTTAGGGGAACGATTCAGAGGTAATTTGAGATGTATAAGAATCATCCTTACCACAATCTGACACACTATGTAACCGATATGACTCAATGTGCATCTTTTTATTTAATATTAACAACAATTTTAGTAAAAAAGGCAATGTACCTAATCAAAATTGATCAAATGCAATTGTATTGTTTTCATACTTCATAAAAAAGATTTATATGTAATTTGTGACATTAATAAATCAACCAAACCACAATCCTATGCATGGTTTGAGCGATATGACTCTACGTGTGCCTCTTTATTTCAAAATGTCATTAATTTTAGAAAAAGTAACAAGTGACACACCTGAAACTAAGAAACCGGTTTCAGTTTATATGGATACTTTCATAAAATGATCCATGAGTCATTTTTGATATGTAGGAATCACAAAAACCTCAATCAGATACATGGTGTGACCTATATTACTGAAAGGGCCCATTATTAGTTAAAAATTGACATTTTAGTTCAAAACGTGTGTCGCTAATTGAAAACTAAACAAAGGAACTCCTATTGACTTGATAATTTTGGAAAACAATTCATATGTCATTTTGACATATAGGAAGTAGTCTCATGTCAAACTGACACACGATTTGACCAATTTGACTCAAAGTATCTGTTTCTAGTTTGAATTGACATTTTCGAAACCACATTGGAATTCTTTGGATACATGAGGAAAATGATCCATAAGTAATTTTAAATGTATTGGAATTAGCTGAACCTCAATACCATTCAAAATGTGACCTGTATAACTCAAAATGCATCATTATTTAAAATTTACATTAATTTCATTAAAAAGAATAATTTACATACATAAAATTTGGAAAACACAATCCAATTATTTTGATTCTTTTGTAAAATGATTCATACCTCATTTGTGAAGTGTTGGAAAAAACAGCACCTCAATACAATACTTGGTGGGACCGGTATAATTCCATGTGTATTTTTATTTAATTTTTTAATTTTTTTAATGTATTCATTCATATAAATGTTTAATTTATTTCTATATAATATCATGCACAAAATATTTTATTCTTATATTGGAGTATTCTTTTTTGAGGTTGAGGTGATTTGTTTCGTAATGGATTCCAGGAGAAATCCTTTTTGAGAGGGGATCACATGTTCCAAAGAAGATAAAATTTCAATGTTTTCAAATTATTGTGGATAATAATTATAAATGTAATTATACAAATCATTATTTTAAATATATATAATAGTAGTTTTCTTCATGATGTAATATTTATTTAAAATAAATTATATATGATTTTTACAGGTTATAGGATGTGGTTTCTATTTTGTACATGTTATAGGTTTTGGTTGCTAAAATTTGTTGATATACAAATAGAACACTACAATTGGTGGATAATTTATCAATTCAAGAACTAAGAATGATTAAGGGGACACCATTAACTGTGATGAGCTTAAAAACAATATTGGCACTGTTAAGAACCCTTTTTTCACTGTTAAAGGGAATATATGTAGTAGTGAACCTCTTATGTACACATGTCGTGTAATACAATCCCTCTTTTTCTAATCATATATCAAAAATAATAATTAACACTTCATGTCATCATCCTTTATTTATTTATTATTCCTTAACATAATTGGATATACTTACCTTCTTCTACCATGGTCATTGATTTGGAGAAGGGACTACCATCTTAATTAGCTAGGCCTGAGATATCAATTTCTATCAGATATTAAAAATTATATATTGATTATTTAATCAATGTCATTCTACAAATGGAAAACCAAACACAAGCTATATATCAATGACATAAATTTTGTGTTTTTCATCTTCCATCAATGTAAATAATCAAATAGTATTCACTTATAATAATCACGAGATGGTAGACCATTACACTAGTTCAATGATATGAATTACCATTGACACTAAAAAATATTGTGTTTCTATAGGTGGGTCAGTCCCCATGTTATCATCTACTCAAGATTGCAAATTAAGACTTTAGTAGAATAATTCTTAAAAATTATTTTCCCCTAACAACTGATGATCACACTTCAAATGTGTCTTATCAGTTTGATGTTATTGGACAAAAAAATAGGTTTAATATTACAATCATAGAATATCTATGTTCTCATTATAGCATGGGAATTAAATTATAGTTTTGATAAGATAAATAATATATGGAAATTATCATGTAAACAAATATGTAGAATTATCAACACTATTATGGTAAGTGTATATAATGTATACGTCAGTACATACAAGATACAGTAATCTAAAGGTAGTGTTCAATTACAGAATAGGGTACCTACTTTAACATCACTCCCACATTCACCAGAACCAAATTGATTAAAATCATTTTTAGATCTCTCATAATAAGATCATGCTTTTGGTTACTTATGACTTCCGTTACTAGGCCCACCACATTTCCACTGGGTGGCTACTCTGTTATCTATGACTTTACCTCCAAGAGTAAGAGTACTTAAGAAAATAATATAGTATTCTTTTATAGTAATATTGTCTATCACTTGATAATATTTTTTCTATCTCTGTTATTTTTGTAATATCCATAGGGACCATTAGAATAATTAATTTAGATACACATTGGGTTTATTCAAAATTCACTTTTTTTATAAACAAAGCCTTAACAAAAACTTTACATCTCAACACATTTAGTTATGACATATAAAATTAATATCACACAATAACTCATATTATATACATATGTAATTTTATTTGGAATATGTTTATGGGATAATGTTACTATTTGATAAGTATGTCTTGAAAAATCATGGAATTGTAGGTGATTTATTTGAGTATTAATATTGATGCTCCTATTACATATATTATGAATTCGATGTTTATAAGGAAATGATCATTTAAGAATTACTCTATGCTATATTTTATTGACCACTATTTTCATGTAAGAATCATCATTAATCCTTATTATTCATATCAAAACATTGATTTGAATAGGGAAATGTGAGTTTATGAATAAATCCACTCCACATTTTCATGATCGATGAATTCTTAGTCAATATAATAATTAGAACATAAACCCAAAGAAAATCATATCTTATTAGCCATTCATATTTTTTATTCACTTATATACCATAAAAGTCATATCCCTGAAAACAACTTAGTTTTATTAGGTAAATAATCATCTTTCCGGAAATGGGTATATTTGAGTCTTAAATTCTATTTTCATCATGTATTGTCGATGATTCATCTATTAGATTACTATTGGTTGTGTATGAAACACAAAAATATGTTATTCATTTCATTAATGTTTTAGTATCATTCAACACATAATTATTGTTTAACAAGAATCATTCACTCAGAAATAAAATTGTAATCTTTTCATGACTATTATAGTAATTATCCTTTCCTAGATACTTTTGAGAACACACCTTGAATTTTATTAATGTTTCTTAACATCCATGGTTTCTGTATTTATAAAATAATATGTATTTATACATTGTATATAATACCCTTGGACTAAAAATGATACAATATATTTATTGTTGAATATACCTGAAGTATAAGATCATTATTTTTTAATTCAATTCATTTTAGTTTCTATTTATATGAATTATCTTTCCATGTGCGAAGAAAATAGACTATTGTTTAGTTCTATACATCATTATATTTGGTTTCTTATAAAGAGACTATGAATTATCCTTTGTTGGTGCGATATAATTGGTATTTTTCCCTTGTATTTATCATTTTCCACCCTAATAATTAATTGTTTAACTTACTTTTAATTCTCATATTATTGGAAAAATAGTCTCAAAATATATAAAAGTGAGTTCTCTAAATTATTAATTTGATAAATCTCAACATAATTGGAGAAAACTAGTAGGTAAGGACGAGACAATGAGATTAAATTAATGTTCTTGATTCGAGCTGAATCCTGATTCTTCTTACAGTTCAATGAACATCATCATCCCAATTACACAGGGAATAGATTAAGTTCCACCTATCAATCTATATGTAATAATTTTTAACTTAATACAATTGATTTATTCTTTCAATTTCTCATCACAGACTTCTTAGAGATGAGAAAATATATTATAGGCATCCAATTTCACATGTTTCATTTACAACTACTAAGAAATAAATGTTATCATTATGAAGTAGACATTGATTTATCATTCATGAGTCTCCTATAAGAATATTTCTCATACTCACATTCTTCATTATGAGGATGATATGGAATAGGGGACTCTAATACATATTGTTTCCATTCATACTCCAGTTTTATGCACAAGCACCTATACCACTCCTAAAAATTTAGGGTGTAAAGGACATGTTATTTCACCAATCTGGATCATAGTGTATATGTGGTATTACATTCAATTTTACACCAAAAATAAACATAATAATATTATTATTTCATTCTCGATTACCAATTATACATTACCAATTAAATCATTACTTGCATCACATTATTTTATAGAACCCCCCAAACCCTCATTACTAGATTTACAATCCCCAATCACTTGATTATTTTGATGGAATGGATCCTGAAAACCACTCATTATAGTCCAGGCTATGGGTAATCTGCTACTACGAGAATTTAAATGTTGGAATATTATAGGAAAATCAAACTCACTCATGGTCCCTTGAACTATTATGTGACATCGCAACATCTAGAAATTATATCCTTGAATTACTCAACACTTCACCTATAAAATCCAAAAAATATAGCTATGACTAATTATTTTCTTCCATATGTAGTTAAGTCATGCCATAATTTTAAAAAATACTCCATAGTAGTAGTAGGAACCATAAACTGGGGCTGACATGAACCTCATACACCCGGTTTATTGAAATTAAATTAATGAATGTGTTACAACATAATATACCTTTGATGTTTTTATTATTATTTATCGATTAATGAAATCATTTTCTATTAGATATGCACATAATAAAATATCACTCTCATAACTAGAAAATGAATTAATCAATAAAATTAATTGTGTCTAAATTTATATGATCAATGCATTCTAGTGTATTATCTAATGTGATGATATAATTATAAAAATTCAAAAAATAATAATAAAAAATCCATAAATAAATAAAATAAATGAATGATCATTAGCATTATTACTGGTTGATCCATTGTGAATAAATAGACGAATTGTGAACCTAGGGGTAAATACCTAAGTCGTATCACATTAATATTTGAAAGAACACCCCCTATATGATTTATTTACATCATGTTTTAAACATCCCCTAACATAAATGAGGTATAAATATTTGTTCTTCTTTTTCATAATACAAAAATACTGACAAATAAGTGATAGGATCTCATGAATGTTTAATGAACATTCAATATATCTTTCTTAGACATGCATTCCCTTATACGTATAATGAAGAAGACAGAAGATGCGTTGGACACATAAAAAAGTAACTATTTTTTGTAAACATCGATGAAATTCAATATTAACATAAATGAAATCCTAAATACATTGTCTGGTCACACCTATTGATCATTATACATGGAAATTAAATGCATTAAAAATTAAATTTTCAGTAAAATTTTGTTCATGGGAATTAATAAAAATTTAAATATTTCTTTATAATTATAATTCGGTTATATATGTCACACAAGATCAAATTTAATTAAATTTTATTCAAAATTATTTATCTTAATTGTGAAATTTTTAAAGATTTTATGGACCTCAGGTATCCTAGATAGCATTTTGTGTATCCGGAAGGGACTGACCCCACCTGATATGGGGTGACCCAAACTCATTCGGCTACTCGGTTGGCCAGTGGTGATATTCCATAAATTTGGGCATGAGAAAAAAGAGGGATGATAGAGAGTGGGTTGGCCGATAGATCTGGTCTAGGGTGGGAGATAACCAATATGTTTGCATGAATGAAGTAGCCGGTGGATGAGGCATCATGCAGGTCTAAAAAAGTAGTGAGAGTCAGTGGATAAGTTAACTGGTTGTTCTTGATGAGTGGTAGGAGGCGACAAATATGTTTCACTGAGTAGCGCCAACCTACGAAGTTGGGAGGCATCCGATGATTTTGGGGATGGCTACATGGCAATATGTAGTGGGGTGGGTGACATCACTGCCACCCTAGGTAAAAAAGAATATATTTTGTAAACATTACCATATTCCAGTATTGACTCCCACACCCCTCCCCTTTTTTTCAAACCATGTGTAGTAGCCCCCTTTCAATAATTAGCAGAAATTTCCACCCTTTTATAATTCATCCATATCATATTAATATGGTCCTATGATTTTTTAAATAAAACATCATCATCCATGTTGATTTAAATCCATACCAAAAAAAGTCTAACCTATAGAAAGTGGATGGAGTACTGAGGACACTAAAAATTAGCTGCTTCCAACTACTGATACAATATGTAAAAAATTTCAAAAAAAATCTTCATAAAAAATCCTCATAAAACTTTTTCTGGGGAGTAGTTTATTCTCTATTATTTTGATTTGTCTTTGTGATTTTGTTTCTAGTGGATCAATTATGGAATGTTTTCCCATTGATGGTGTCGTTTTTATAGGTGATTATTTCTCTCATTTCTTCTTTATCATCATAAAAAATTAAAATTATTTGGTGGATGTGGTGGGAGAGAATAGGGAAAGGGAATGTATCAATCCCTACATGGTTACAGATTTAGTAGATCTCTAGCAGCAGAGGGCTAGTGATCCCAACCAATGAGTGTGGATTTGAAAAAAAAAATTACGAAATAATTTTTTTATATTTATTTGAATAGGAAAATTCAATAACATTATTCAGTTTATTTTTACAAAAAAAGAACTATTTATTTATTTAAACATATTCAGAATAATTTAGGAAAAATAATGTTTCATCATGTGAAATACATAAAACGTAAACACATGTGCACAAACCTACACACAATTTAATAATATATATATTCACTTAAAATAAGCATCAAAGAAATGAAAAGTATTTTATTTCAATATATAATTTTATGATCAAATATATATATTAATAAAAACTTATAAAAATAGTTTAATAAATACAAATAAATAATATGACTATAAGATATAATTATCTTGATTTGGAGTCTTTACTAAAAACTAGATCTATTAATGAATCTATAAATTTAAAAACCATTATAAGTTGGAAATTATAAGTTATGTAGATAAGATACAAATAATAGAAATGTGGTTTTTAGAACAGGTTTGGAGGAATTTATAGAGATTCATTAGGGTACTATAGTCATTGAAGGATCCTTATAGTGGAAAAAATTGTTATTTATATAATCATTGTTAATTTATGTTATACAAGGGTATTACTAAATGCTTTATGTTTAAATTAGGGTAATTACATAGTAAAACTTTTATATGTGAGAGGAATCATGGGAACAAGTTATAGATATATCTCTTTTGGAATCCATTTTTCTAACCATGAAAATGTGGTGGCATCATAATCAAAAGAAGGAGAAGTTCAAACTAGTGACAATAACTATGTGATCCATGTTTGTAAAACCATAGCATTAAAAAGAGTTATGTATCTAGGAGATAATGTGATATTACAATTCTAAAACTGTGTTAACAAGTCTAACATACAATCAAGATATAGTTAGATATAAGACTAAGGTTTTTAAATCAAGGATATAGGGAAAATAAAACAAGAACTAATTATGTCTATACGTTTTGAAAATAAAGGAAAAATAATTAAATAATTTACTTTATTCATGTTATGCAAACATAAACACACACAAATTATATATGTATAATACACAAAGAAAATATATAAATTTATCCTTATATGAAATAAACACATAGACACAATATATATCAGAAATTATAAATTGAATGTCTCCATACTGTAGTCATTTTAATTTATCTTTTTCTTTTCCCAATTTCCTTCTAAGAACATAAGTTTTTGAATCATTGTTTATCATACTTCCTCTACCATTAGTCCATCTTTTTGCTTCATCTCTATCTTACACTTCTATTTTTTAATTACTTCTTTTAAAATCAATCCTTGGAGCTATCTGATTCCCTAAGCCTCTAAAATGTAACTTCTAAAATTTTACCATTTATAGGTCATCTTGTGAATTCTATGTAGTGATAAATTTTTTCCCTCCATTGATTCCTAGTTATTTTAATTTAAAAATGATTATTACAACCAATATATAATTAAAAATGTTTTTTAGTATTTATATTTATCATTAATTTTTAGTCCCTATTTCTCATTGATTTTTTATGGGACACTTTAGTGATCATCATTTCATGGTCACTATTGATATTATTTAAAAATTCATATTTTATGAAGGAACTAAAATAATAATAATAATACTTCAAACATATTTTATTGATGTCCAAATAATTATATATTAATAAATATTTCAAATATCAATAATGAATTATGAAAATATTTAAATAATTAAAATTGAATAAGATGAAAATATATATGTTGAAATCATCTCCATTTTTAAAATATGATAAATATTAATATTTAATTTGACATAATTAAAAAAATATTAAAAACTATAATCTTTACCCAATTGGGAATTTTAAAAGTGGTTGTAATTCCAAAAAATGAATTTTTAATCATTTTTTTGGACCTAATCAATAAAAATATATTAAAAACTACAATCGATAACCCATGGACATGATTGTTTAAAAAACAAATTTTTATTTAATGATCATATTTTACATCCATTTCTACATCATAATATAATTTTAACATAATAATTTCAAAACTAAAAAATAATATCTATGTAAAATATGATTAAAAATTTTTAATAAGAAAAAAGTAACACATGTTCCAAAACGAATTTTATTCGTTTTGATTTTTTGGAGAAAAAAGTATCATTTAGAATACATATTAAGAAATTTTGGAATTTGATATTTAAAATTGTAAATAAACTAATAATTTCTGAAAATTTTAACTAAAAAATTATAAATATTGTTATTTTAATAAATCATTAAATTGTTTATGTATGTCACTTAGTAAGGTATATAGTAAAAAACAAGGCATTATAGAGGAAATAAAAATATAATCTAAAAAGATAATTTTATTATTCTATGAAAATTATGAATCTTTTTGAATAAGAAAGAAAAAATGGTAATTTTTTTCATAAAATGAATTTTTGAGCACATCATTGGATTGTGATGTGACGTTTACCCCTGTAGGCTAATTTGATATGTTTATGCAGTGGTTGTGTTTTCCATAATATTGGTTTTTAGTGGAAATTAATATATTATTTATTTTTTATGTAATTATTTCTATATGAATTATTTATATAAATTAAATAATTTGATTATTTGGGATGTTATATAGATTGGCAATAATAAGGAATATTAGAGGAACAACATTGTATATTTTATTTATAACAATGGAATGTATTATTAATGATAATATTTGTTAATAAATGAGGGAAACTGATTAGAATTAAAAATGGAAAGTTAAGTGAGGCCTAGAGATGAATTGAGGGGTATTTTGTGTTAGGATCAAGAATAATTGTCCCTTTGGTACAATAATAATTTCAATTTTAAATAATGTGAAAAAATGAAGAAATGAAAATGAAAATTGGATGTAACATGCAAAAACCCCAAATGAAAGCGTAATAAACCATGGGAAAATATAACGATACATGTATTGTAACATTTAGGTACATAATCATTCTCAATCACAGGGAGAAAATTCTTAAATTATTCCCTCTTGAATAAGTAGAGAAGCACTTCACAAAATATCAAAGTCAATGATAAAACCAATATATGATGTGTTTCTTAAGATGTAGATGATGAAAAGCATTGGCGAAGATCCCGTTTTATAAGATACCTTCACCCTCCATGGTACTCCCATAAAATAAATTCATTGTACCAAATTAAATTAGTTAAATAAATGCATGGATACAACCACTATAATTGAAATAAATGGTGAATCCATTAATATTTTCCTCTCCCAAAAATTCTTTTGACATATCTCCCACTTGGAGATTTGATTGTGTACTAATTACATCTCTAAAATTTTTTTATAATATCAAATTATTCTAATCATGTCTCTGCATGACCACTCATGTATATAAACCATAAAAAATTATCAATGATAATAACCTTGGTCCAGAAATCTTCTAGATTTTATTTAGTGTGAATTTTATCCATACTCACACTTCCTTCCTCCACCACATCTGAAATAAAATGATATTTTATTACAATTACCTCATCCTGGAATGAAAAAATGGATTCCATGTAATGTATAAGGCACTCTAACTATAAAAAAATGATATCTGATCCTATTTATTCCCCACATCTTCTAACTACCTTTTCATCCAAATCACATATTTTTATGGTTCTGTAGTTTCCATATACTCTACCTCAGTCATGGATAAGGATAAAAATACTATAATTTGGAAATTATTCTCACATATCCTCTTGTAAGAGTAAATACATAGCCATTAGTGTATTTCGTCTAGTTATAATTACCTACAAAATATAATTCGACATAGCCTATGATAATAAAATATGATCCTCTATAACATAATGTAGCATTTGCGGTCTCCTTGATGTATCTCAAGATTATATTCACCATCGATTAATAATCATATCCTATATTCAACACGTGACCACTAACTGATCACACTTCATGTGTAATATTAGGTCTATTTCAATCCATAGTGAACTGAAAAGACTCCACTAATAATGCATATGGAACTCAAGACATTTCCATCCGCTATGCTTCACTGATAAAAGTCATCAAAGAGGATAACTTTAAATTAATGGTAATATGGGAAACATTATCTTACAATCTTCCATGTTGAATAATTTTATGACTTTCCTCAACTAATTTCTTTATTGTAACAAAATATTCATATTATTTTTATCATGGTGTATTTTTACATATAGAATCTTATTTGCAGGTCACAAGTCCTTCATATCAATATCCTTAGCTAAAAAGGCCTTTTCTCCCAGATTTGATCATTATTGGGCCTATAACCAAATATTTATCCACATATAATAGTAAAATGATAAAACCATTATCAGATATACCCGTGAAAATATGCACAAAGATATAAATTAAGTCTATCATATCCCAGACTCTTGATAAACTTTTATAATATATTATGCCAACAACTCTATGCCTATTTGAGTCGGTACAAATATTTTTTCAACCTAAAACCAAATTTCTCTTTACCTTTTTCAGGAAAATGATTTTAGTTGGAGAATATATATATATATCTTCGATAAGATCCCCTTGGAGAAAAGTTGTTTTTATATCATCTTTCTCTAGATGTGGACTGTATATATCACACATTGCTAATACTACCCGAACAGTCTTTAGTTTAACAAAAGGATAAAATATTTCATTGAAATCATTACTTTCCACCTGATTATATCCTTTGACCACCATTTTCACATGATATATCTCCATCAGGTCATTTTTATCCCAATTTATCTTGTATATTAATTTGTTCTGAATAACCATCCTTCCAAAAAGTAATGGAATAATATCTAAAGTCATGTAATTGGGAGGAGATTTATGCCCCCCCTGAATCAGCTCCATCTATGAAGATACATCCTAATTATGGGTTATCTTTATAAAAGATGATGGATCTTCATGCTATTTCAATATGAATATGAAACATTTCACTCAATTGCATAATCTACGTACAATATTGGAACTATTTTATCTCAATTTTACCGTTATGGTCCAGGATCCTATGGTACATGATCATCTTGCTCTGGTAAGGCCTCATTAGAAACTTTAAGGCCCCAGCCTTAAACCTTACTTAATCTTGAGTTATTATGGGATTACACATTGAGGATCTTTTCAGGTTTAGAGTTTTAGAGAATTAGATCATAAAACTTGCGTTACATTCCACATATAAACAAAGTGGTTACATAAAGATAGTATTCTTATTTCCCATCAATGGAAACATATTTAAAATAAATCATGGATTATATCTTGACACTTCCTTGACACTATCATCATATCATGTACCTTTCCCTTGATCTGTGATAAGCATTTCAAAAAAAACGTGTGATGAGCATAAAAACTCAGTAATGGATATAAAACATATATGGAAAGGAAACATGGGTACATATATACATAAGAATGAAATCATACATTACCTATAAAACATAATAACTTCAACATACCTCATGAAATCATAAATAACTCATAGAAATCATAAGACATAAAGGTAACTTGAGGCATTCATAACATTCTTACGTAGGGAGTAACCCTCTTGGTTACATTTGGAATACCCATCACAGTATATTCCCTAAATCTCTTCGGAGAAACCATAACGTTACACTAATTCACGTTACCCAATTTATTGGAGAGCTATATCGGGCTCACCTGCCCTTAGTTTATCATGGAACCACCCGTCTTTATAACAATGCCCAAGAACCTCAACAGAATCGTATCACATAAAACATGCACAAATGAAACATAACATTTCCTCCATTCAATCACAAGATATCAATACAAAAAATGGATATAAAAACATTATGAAAACCATTTTCAATACCAAAATAAAAGAAAAGTAAACATGGTATTTATTTTTCTTTTAAAAAAAGGTATGGCTTGTAGAGGAAGCCGAAACTCAAATAATGGTCATGGCAGCGGAGAAGTCGTTGTCGTCGCATATGTACGACAAAAACATTCCCTTTTTTCGTTTAGTAAACGCTTCGTACAAAAAAGATTCCTTTTGAATAAACGTAAAAGTCAAAGGGGTTTATACACCATATAAAAGTAGGTTGTGTATAAAACAAAATATGCCTCAATGAAAGGAGATTGAGACGAAGTCCCATACCTCGGGTCCGACTCGACTCGATCATTCTTTAAGATCCTGAATAATAAACTTGAGTTAATTTCTACTTGTTTAAGAACCTTTTTCAAGTTCATTATTCCTTTTATATCACTTATTTCCATGTCATGAACACTATGTAATTATTTAAGTTAATAACGGTTGTTTTAACGATCATTAGTACTTGATTCAAAAATAAACCCTTTATAATTACATTTTTTTCATGTATCCCTTATATCCAGAATTATAATCATTATGTATATATCATATATATCCAGTATATACATGCATTTATAATATTACATAATCATTTAGAGGTAAGAAATGAAATGCACCGTTCATGGAGACGGTAAGCCGTACGTACGCTTGAACGCTACTTTCATTTCATTTTCATATTTTATAGAATGGAATCATAATGATATAAAGGTATATTATAATTACAGTATAATATCATATATAATATCATAGTTCCATCCTTTATACGTCCCACATATGGTATTTAACGAATCAAATCACTTTGAGGGGGCGGTAGTCCGCACTTCCTTAAATGAAGACATCGCGTTTACCCATAATGGAAACCATAAAGGTATTCCCAAAATGAAAAATACAAAAGCTTAAGGAAAACATAAACATATTATATATCATATATAAATATAGTGAAATCTTAATGTCCACCTTTGAAGGTGTTAAATGAATTTTGAACAATCATCGTTTCGGGAGGCATAAATTCACCATCCACGGAAACAGTATGTCCTTTAACCATTAGATGTAGGTGTGTGTAAGTGTAGCTCGAATACTTCTTATAACAACATCCTAGTATATTGAGGATACTAGATTTGTTACAAAAGAAAAGAATAAAAATAGTTTAGGGGGTTGGAGAAGCAAAATCAAACAAAAGGACTCAAAAGAAGACATTATCTTAAAATCGGGTAACTCTCTTAGATTTCAGCTCAAAGGCTTCCTTGGGAAGACTTCTGCCCAAAGTGAGGATTCAAGGAGTAAGATAGGGAAGTGTAGAGACAAAATGGGCAGAGGTTGTCTGAGCCAAATTATTTGGATGTGTGGGTAAGGAGGTAGAGGTGGGGTCCTTTTTTAAGAGGAGAGGAGGGGCACTCTTGGATAGTAAAGAAAAGTCACTTTATTTTAAAATGGTATTCAGATTTAAGAGGTCCCACATTGATTTTTTCGAGGATAATGTGATAAGGGTTCTAAATCCACCCATAAAATAGGTTTTTTCCATGTTTAGGTCTTATATTTTACATTATCATTCCATTTTATTTAAATCGTTAAATAATGAGGTCATCGCTGCATCATCATGATGTCATAAATAATTTAATTTATCTAAAGTCTAAAAACTATAAAAAATATATCATGATGTGGGAAATCTATTTATATTTCTAAATAATATTTATAGTCAAAAATCTGACTTGTATAACCCCATGTAAAAATTGTTTTAGTAAAACATCTCATGTGTGTGTCATTTTTACTTTAACATTAAATAAAAAGTTATTTATGTCATTTCCCAACCAAAGTGGCTCCATGGGGTCCCCAAGTTTACCCATGGCTTTTCTTGGTAGGCCATTACACATACAAGAAGTGTAGAACATGTTTCAAGGTATTTTCATTTTATTATAATGTCATTTTTGCCTTAAATTGCATTAATTACCTCTAATCGCGATTAAGAACTTAAAAGTTACTATTCACCAAAAAATTATTTTAATCTCATTGAACCACATTTCACTTCTGAATGACAACCATGTATGTCGGATTTTTGAAATTCAAAACACAGAATTGGTAAAATTTCATTCAAACGGAAAATCAGTTTTTATAATTTCCACTTGGTGGTTTCACTATTCATCAAAAATTGAAGTTTTTCAGAAAAATACCAAAAATTCACCCTAATCTATATTTGATATTCCGAATTCAAAAATGAATTCAATTTTAATAAATTCAAAACATATAAGTCAAATTAATTAATTTAATAATTAATTCCCGCTGCCATGACAAATAGCCTGTTTTTATGAAACAATATCTATCAAAAGATTGACACCAGTTTAAGTCCAATTTCAAAGTGAAATTGATTCCAATGACCACCATTGGATTAAATGGTAAAAATATATTATAATTTCACTTCAAAACCAATTCAAAAGATAATCTAATCATATAAATAAATTAGATTAAAAATCAGTTTTGATGTAAAATGTAGTATTTTTCACTATTCATTTAAAAATGATCATTGTCTGAAAAATACCAAAAATTTACAAAAAGTAAATTTTGATGTCCCAATCATAAATAATATGTTTATTTTAAAAAACATAGCTTATAAAATTGTCAAAATATAGATTTAAAAATGGTTTTCCATCAAAAGGCAGTAAAACAATCATTTAAAAATATTAGTGTATTCCATGCTTAAGATTGGATTTATTTTCATTTTAAGCCTCTAAAACACTATCTAATTCATTAATAGACATAGATAAAAATATCTATTATTCATTACTTACTTGGGATGTTACATCCTTCCCCCATTCATAAAATTGCGTCCCCGCAATTTATTTACTTATCGAATAAATGAGGGTACATATCCCTCATTGCATTTTCAGATTCCCATGATGCCTCTTCCATCATGTGGTTTTTACAAAAAACCTTTACCTGAATAATCCCCTTATTCCGTAACACTTGCTCCCTATGGTCAAGAATCTTGACCGGTTGTTCCTCATAAGATAGGTTCTCTTCCAGCAGAACTATCTCTGGTCTCAAAACATGAGATGGATCTGGCATGTACTTTCTCAACATCGAAACGTGAAAAACATTGTGTACCTGTGATAAACTCGGAGGTAAAGCCACCCGGTATGCAACTGATCCAAATCCCTCCAGAATTTCATATGGTCCAATAAACCTTGGACTCAGCTTTCCTTTCTTACCAAATCTCATCACACTTTTCCAAGGAGTAACCTTGAGAAAAACATGGTCACCTACCTCGAAAGATAGATCCTTCCTCCGGTTATCCGCATAACTCTTCTGCCTACTCTGAGCTGTTCTCATGTGCTTCTGAATTAGATGAACTTTTTCTACCATCTCTTCTACCAATTCTGGTCCCATCAACTTCCGTTCACCAACTTCATCCCAGAAACATGGAGTTCGACACTGCTTCCCATATAATGATTGAAATGGTGTCATCTGTATACTGGAATAAAAACTGTTATTATATGAAAATTCAACCAAAGAAATATTTTGGTCCCAAATTATCTAATAATCCATAAATAAAGAACGTAGCATATCCTCCAATGTCTAAATTGTTCGTTCTGAATTCCCTTCTGATTGATGATGAAAAGCTGTACTAAAATTTAATTCAGTACCCAATGACATATGAAGGCCTTTCCAAAAGTTAGAAGTGAACCTGGGATCACAATCATATACAATGGAGAGGGTAACTCCATGTAACCTGAGTATCTCTTTAAGATACAAACGGTAAAGTCAGTCTAGGGAAAAAATATCTCGTATAGCCAGGAAATGAGCAGATTTAGTCAAGCGATCAACAATAACCCAAATTGCATTATTATCTCGAGATGTCTTCGGTAATCCCAGAACAAAGTCCATGGATATATTCTTCCATTTCCACTCTGGCACTGGTTAAGGCTGAAGAATCTCTTTCGGTAACTGCCGCTCTGCTTTAACCTGTTGACATGTCAAAAACTTCACAGTAAAATCAGCAATATCTCTTTTCATTCCATCCCACCAGTAATACTCCCGCAGATCTCTGTACATCTTAGTACTGCTAGGATGAACTGAAAACAAAGAATTATGAGATTCACATAACAACTCTCTCTTCAACTATGAATCACAACACACACACAATATCTTCCCAAATCTCAAAACGCAATCATTATCAATGTTTAATTCAGGAAACTTACCCTTCTGAACCATCTCTACCTTTTTCTATAACTCACTATCTTGCTTCTGTGCTTGCTTGATTCTGTCTGATAGAGATGATTTCACTGAAACCTAAAACAAAACAGAAGAACATCCTTCACCAAAAACTTCTATGCCAAACTTCATAAAATCCTTAATTAAAGGATCACGTTCCAAATGCAACATTTCTAATGAAGCATTTCTATTTCGACTCAAAGCATCAGCCACTTTATTTGCTTTTCCCGGACGGTAATGAATTGAATAATCATAATCCTTGATTAATTCTAGCCATCTCCTCTATCTCATGTTTAACCCTTTCTGAGTGAATATATACTTTAATCTTTTGTTATCAGTATATATTTCACACTTTACTCCATACAAATGATGCCTCCAAATTTTTAAAGAGAAAACAACAGCACCTAATTCCAAATCATGTGTAGGGTAATTTACCTCATGAGTTTTCAACTGTCGTGAAGCATAAGCAATTACCTGATCATTTTGCATTAGGACGCAACCAAGTCCGTTCAATGAAGCATCATTGTATATAACAAACTCACCATTCCAGGAAGGTAGTGCCAAAACAGGAGCATTCACCAATCTTCTTTTCAATTCCTGAAAACAATCATCACATTCTTTTGTCCAGATAAACTTAACACCCTTCCGAGTCAGCTTAGTCATTGGACTAGATAACCATGAAAAAATTTCTAAAAAACCTTCAGTAATATCCTGCCAAACCAAGGAAGCTATGAATCTTAGTTACACTTGTGGGTCTTGTCCATTCTTCAACAACCTTTGTTTTTGCAGGATCAACAGATATCCCATCTTTAGAAACAATATGACCAAGGAAAGAAATTTGTTGCAACCAAAACTCACACTTGCTGAATTTTCCATACAGTTTCTTTTCTTTTAAGGTTTTCAAGATAACCCTTAAATGTCTTTCATGCTCCTCTTTACTTTTAGAAAACACCAAAATATCATCAATGAAAACCACCACAAACTTATCCAGGAACTCATGGAAAATTCTATTCATTAAGTACATGAATAAAATAGGTGCATTGGTTAGCCCAAAAGGCATTACTACATTTTCATAATGGCCATATCTTGTACGGAACGCGGTCTTTGGAACATCTTCTTCCTTTACCATCAGCTGATGGTAACCCGATCTCAAGTCAATCTTTGAAAAAAACTGAGCTCCCTAGAGCTTGTCAAACAAATCATCGATACGAGGCAAAGGATATTTGTTCTTTACAATTATGTTATTCATGGCTCTATAATCAATGCAAAGTCTCATTGAACCGTCTTTATTTTTAACAAATAAAACAGGAGCACCCCATGGTGATGTGCTAGGTCGAATGAATCCTTTCTCTAATAAATCATCCAATTGCTCCTTCAACTCTAAAAGTTCAATTTGAGCCATTCGATAAGGGGGTTTTGAAATTGGCTTAGCATAAGGAACTAAGTCAACAGTAAACTCAACATCCTGATCTGGTATTATTCCAGGCAACTCGTCAGGAAAAACATCAGGATACTCATTTAACACTAGAACATCATTAATCTGAACAGTTCCATTATTTTTAATGATGTGTGCAAGGTAACATTCATTTCCATATTTTACATGTTTCTTGGCCTCTTGATAAGTTATCAACAGTAAGGGTTCATTCTTGTACATAAACAGAAAGTCTTTCTGAAAAGAAACTTATTTAGCTCTACAGTCAATCTTAGCATGGTAAATAGAGAGCCAATCCATTACCAGGATAACATCAAACTCTACTAGAGGTAGAACAATAAGGTTTGCATGTAGGTTCTTTCCACAGATAAGGATAGGAAGATTCTTATAAATTCCTTTTGCCTCAACATTCCCCCTAGGTGTTTTTACCAAAAGTTCAGGAGTCATTTCTTGAGATGGTATTCCCATTTTACTAGAAAAGTTTTGAGAGATGAATGAATTTGTCGACCCCGAATCAAACTACACTCTGGCATAATCTGAAAAAACAAACAAAGTACCTGATACAACTTCATTTGATGGCCCGACATCTGCTGAATTAGTTGCAAAGGATTTCACCACCCCTTTCTACTTGTAGTCTAACAGCTTCCCATCACCCAAGCTCTTTGCCGGACACTCGTTTGCATAGTGACCCATCTCATGGCACTTATAACATTTCACTAACTGTAAATCAAATTTGGTGTTACCATCACCCTGATCTTTTCCAGTGCAATCACGAGCCTTATGCCCCATCTTACCACATCGGTAGCACTTTCCAGAATTCAGAAGACATTCCCCAGCATGCCTTTTGCCACATTTATCACAAACTGGATACTTAGTTTTCTTACCGTCAAACTTTTTTGAAGAATTATTACCTTTCTCCTGCCACCTTGGTCTCTTCTTCTGTTGGTTGTTATAGAACACTTGATCATCGGCAAAATACATTTCCACCTTCTCAGCACAACGAACAAGCTTTTCATAGCTTTTAAACTCATGAGAAGCTAATGCCCTTCGATATTTTGGCTTTAATCCTGAGTAAAAACGATTGATTTTACTATCAAGGTCTCGGATAAAATTTGGAGCATAACTTGACAATCAAGTGAACCATTCTGCATAGGCAGCCACTGAGTCTTCCTCTTTCCTCAATTCCAAGAATTTCTTTTCTATCCTATGTTGAACAGCCTTAGAAAAATACTTCTCACGAAACATACCTTTGAATTCTTCCCAGTCGAGAGCATCTATCTCATCAGCATCCCGGATATTTTTAACCATCGACCACCACTGATCTACTTCACCCTCCAAACGGTAAATATAAAGACTAACCTTTTGATTGTCTGAACACCCCATGACATCAAAAATCTTCTCCAGTTCTTTAATCCATGCTTTAGATAGCACAGGGTTAGATGATCCTCTAAATGATGGGGGACGTTGCCTCATGAAATGTTCCACCACTGACATGTTCCGCTGCGGTTGATCTGGATGATCTCGTGTATGGATACCACCGCCATTTATCGCTTGATTCAACTGCGCCATTACTAAAAAAAACTGTTCAGTTCCAATTCTGACCTTCTCAGGATGCTGATTCGGAAGGTTATTTCCTTTTTCATGCCTTCCTATCGCTGCTTCCCTATTTCCTCTGCGAAAAACCATTCTGAACAAACATGTCTTAGATGAAGCAACATGGTAATTTTCAAATACTATATCACTTCAATTTGACCATAAAAAAATATTTTTGGATAATCATTTAATAGAATTCTAACTCATAAAGTTATCTAAATCGACCTTTGATACCAACTATAAGGCCCTAGCCTTTAACCTTGCTTAATATTGAGTTATTACAAGATTACACTTTGAGGATCTTTTCGGGTTTAGAGTTTTAGAGAATTATATCATAAAACTTGCATTACATTCCACATATAAACAAAGTGTTTACATAAAGATAGTATTATTCTTTCCCATCAATGGAAACCTATTTAAAATAAATCATGGATTCTTTCTTGATGCTTCGTTGACACTATCATCATATCATGTACCTTTCCCTTGATCTGTGAAAAAATTTCAAAAAAAACATGGGATGAGCATAAAAAGCTCAGTAAGGGATATAAAATATATATGGAAAGGAAACATGGGTATATATATACAAAAAAATGAAATCATACTTTACCCATAAAACATAAGCACTTCAACATACCTCATCAAATCATGAATAAATCATAGAAATCATAAGACATAAAGGTAACGTGAGGCATTCATAACATTTTTACGTAGGGAGTAACCCTCTTGGTTACATTTGGAATACCCATAATAGTATATTCCATAAATCTCTTCGGAGAAACCTTAACGTTACATTCCTTCGCGTTACCCAATGCATTGGAGAGCTATATTGGGATCACCCACCCTTAGTTTATCACGGAACCACCTGTCTTCATAATAATTCCCAAGAACCTCAACATAATCGTATCAAATAAAACATGCATAAAGGAAACATAACATTTCCACCATTCAATCACAAGATATCAATACAACTATAACGACCCATACTTTACATACATTGTTAGTACTTCAAAATTGAAGCACACTTATTACAACATATAACAAAACCACAAAGGACTGTATAGGTATAGTGTCTTTAGAAACTGGGAAACATAAACAACTGGTTCATAAATCTTGTACAGTGTCTCCCATTTATTTCATCATATCTAGGGTCCCTTTTAGCATATTCTACTTAATATCCATCTTCCTGACCTGGGGAAAAGAAAACATAAAAGGGTGAGCTCAAATGCTCAGCAAGGGAAAATAAAGTAAATAAAAATCATATCATATCTTTTTGAAAATCATAACCCGCAAAAGAGATCATAATATCTTAACATGGAATAAATCATAGAAGTGAAAATGAGATCCCCATAATCATAACATGAAACTTTAAACTTTGTGGCATGCACACATAATCATGGAAAATCATTTCTTGTTAGTCATTACTCATTGCCAAGACTATCTTAGTGGACAGAGTCCCTTTCTGAACCGAGTCACCCTCGTTCCAGTCCTGTTTCACTGAACCGGTATAACCTACCGTTCCAGCCATGTCTATATCATGAGATATAAAATCTTTACCCAATGCATTGGAGGGAGATATAGGTCCCACCCATCTTATAATTAATCCTTTCTTATGTGTGCCACATAATCATAAATCATACATCATCGCATAACCCATGTAATAAAAATGGGATTCTTAAACAACATGACATCATAAAACCATTCATATAACATAAAGGAATTCATAATCAAAATTCCATCACAACATAGTCAAATCCATGTAATAATAGGGATAAAAACAGAACCCTTTTATTATCTTAGATGGAAAATAATTTTGATAAAATACTTGAACTCCATTCTTGAGGAAAATATCCTTTCTACTTCAAAAACATTTTTTACTTTCATAACATGTCATACAACTTTAAAATAAAAGAAGTTGATTATAAATAAACTTGAAAAATTGTAAAGGAAGCTTCTTGGAAATAATGTTTTAAAAATCCATTCAGGCCGTATAAGTTAAAAAAATCATTCTTCTCGTACTTTTGTCGGAAAAGTCAAAAAGTACTTCGTACGAAAAACGACAAAAGATTCCTTTCATACATATTACTAAAAACTCACCGAAGGGTAAAAATGGATTTAAACAATTGTAGGTGGATGTAAATAATATTACATATTGAGGGAACATGGATGAGGATGATAAAATACACCCCAATAAATACTTACGAATAAACAATCTCGGATAAAAATGAGATTGTGATATTTCCCTTACCTTATGTCCGATTTGCTTTGTACGTGTCCGAAGCTCTTGTATAATGGTTTAAATAATGTTATTGACTTATTCCAGAATCATACATATTGATATGATATCATATATGGTCATATTCTTAGCTTCTTGTTAGTAATATTTCATTGTTACTTGTTACTCGGGTCTTTATTGCCTTTTGTTCTTATGCGTGTTTTGCCGAATAAATTCTTATTCTTCTTTTAAGGTTATAGATACCTTATATCCAAAATGGTATTAGTGTAACATATATCATATTTATTCATTCAATTCATTTATATAATTACTATGTAATGATGATTATGTAGAACGAGTCGCATCACATCGTGGAGACGGTATTCCGTACGTACGCACGAGTGATGATATCGTTCCTATGATCGTGGAATTGTATTGGAGTATATGTATATTATTTCAGTATCAATATTACTTTATAATAATCATAAATAGTTACTCATTACACCATTATACCCATCCTTGTAAGATGGTGGTGGAAAATAGATTACACCACAGCGTGGAGACGGTATTCCGTACGTACGCACGCGCGGTGATTTCATTTTTCCGTGGGATGGATAGAAGGTGAATTAGGGTTGTTTAATATTTATAATAACATATCAGTATGTAAGTAATACTGATGTTATTACTTTATCATGAAACAACTAAAGAAGAAGAAGTTGAAGAAGAAAGAAATTGAAAAGATCGGTAATGGATATTACCTCTTCTTTGGAACGCCTCTTTGAATCCTCCACTTAGGGAACTAAGATTGGCCTTTGAAGAAGACCAGGACCTCTAGGATTATTCTAGGGAAGTGGAGAGGATAAAATGGCAGGGGTTGGCCGAGCTTGAGTGCTCAATTTGGTGTGTGGAGGAGGGGGAGGAGGTGCCCTTTTATAAGGGAGGAGAGGGGCACCTTAGGAATATCTCAAAATATTATTTTATATTAAAGTCAAAATCGGTTTATAATGGTTCCAAAGGGTCTTATTTTGAATCTAAAGTGGGGATGGGTCGAAATCCTATCCACCAATAGGATTTAGACAAGTTTAGGGAATTATTTTAACCTTATCAATTAGATTTAACTCTAAGTTAAATAATTTAACTTTTACAGTGTCTTTTTGTTTTCTTTCACTATATGGTTAATACACTTACTATAACATGCCAAACGAACCCCAAATTGTTTATTATTAATATATATATCCTTATCTAAGTCATTTTGCCGAACCTTAGATTTTTAGGAATAAAATAACAATTAATAATATAATATTTGATTTAAAAACTATTTTCTGTCAATTTTGACACTATTTGATATATGATTTTTGTGAAAGTCATAACAGAATTATATGTTCGAAACAAGTTGATTAAATCAACACTAATATATCATAGACACCTATAAAATTTGTTTAATTCATAAAAAGTCTCAAATTACATTTATTTTGGTGTTTATAACATCAATTATGTCAATATTTCATAAATAAGATAATTACTGCATCATCATTGTGTCATAAATAAATTAAATTATTTATTGTCTAAAAATTACAAATAAAATACCATTATGTAGGAAATATTTTTAGATTTCTAATTAATATTTATAGTCGAATTTATCTTATGTATATCCCCATATTAAAAATGATTTACTTATTAAACTTTGATTTTAACTATTTTAACCCTTCTTTAAATAAATTAATACTAAATGTCCTAATCTAATCCAAGTGGGCCTAAATGGTCATATTTTATTAATAAGGTTGTTTTTGGTCGAATTACACTTATCCAATAGAATTAGGACATGTGTTAGGGTAATAGTAATATCATATTTACCCTTAGTTACCCTATTTACTATTAACCGCGGTAAAAAAATAAAAAGTTACTATTCACCAAAAAAATTATTTTTATCTCATTGAACCACATTTTACTTACTGATATCAACCGTGTCTGTCGGATTTTCGAAATTCCATTCACAGAAGCGGTAAAATTAGGTTTTATGCAAAATTCAGTTTTTAACCTACCACTTAGTGGTTTCACTATTCATCAAAAATTGAAAGTTTTCAGAAAAATACAAAAATTTCACCCTAGGCTAATTTAGATATTATGAGTCCAAAAATGAAGTCCATTTTGAAAAATAAAATTTATAAAATTTCAAAAAGTGGTTATTACTATTCATAACGGCTAGTTTTAATAGCATATTGTTGTTTAGTGAAACTCGGTATTGCGTACGACGCAAGCTATCGAGGAAGGTCGCGATTGCGTGTAAAGCAAGCCAAGAATGTGTTGTGTAGAAAATGATTCCTTTGATAACATAAAAGTCTCGGGGGTTACAACAACACATTGGTATTAAAACATTATGAAAACCATTTTCAATACCAAAATAAAATAAAAGTAAAACATGGTATTTATTTTTCTTTTTTTAAAAAAAATGTATGGCCTGTAGAGGAAGCCGAAACTCAAATGATGGTCACGGCGGTGGAGAAGTCGTTGTCACCGCATACATATGCCAAAAACATTCCCTTTTGTCGTTTAGTAAACGCTTAGTATAAAAAATATTCCTTTTGAATAAACTTAAAAGTCAAAGGGGTTTATAAACCATTTAAAAGAATGTTGTGTATAAAACAAAATATGCATCAATGAAAGGAGATTGAGATGAAGTCCCATACCTCGGGTCCGACTTGACTCGGTCGTTCTTTAATATCCTGAATAATAAACTTGAGTTAATTTCTACCTGTTTAAGAACCTTTTTCAAGTTCATTATTCCTTTTATATCACTTATTTCCATGTCATGAACACTATGTAATTATTTAAGTTAATAACGGTCGTTTTATCGATCATTGGTACTTGAGTAAAAAATAAACCCTTTATAATTACATGTTTTTCATGTATCCATTATATCCAGAATTATAATCATTATTTATATATAATATATATCCAGTATATACATGCATTTATAATATTACATAATCATTTAGAGGTAAGAAATGAAATGCACCGTTCATGGAGACGGTAAGCCGTACGTACGCATGAACGCTATTTTCATTTCTATTTCATATTTTATAGAATGGAATCATAATGATATAAAGGTATATTATAATTACAGTATAATATCATATATAATATCATAGTTCCATCCTTTATACGTCCCACATATGATATTTAACGAATCAAATCACTTTGAGGGGGCGGTAGTCCGCACTTCCTTAAATGAAGATATAACGTTTACCCATAATTGAAACCATAAAGGTATGACCAAAATGAAAAATACAAAAGCTTAAGAAAAACATAAACATATTATATATCATATATAAATATAGTGACTTCTTAATGGACACCTTTGAAGATGTTAAATGAATGTTGAACAATCATCGTTTCGGGAGGCATAAATTCACCATCCACGGAAACAGTATGTCCATTAACCATTAGATGTTGGTGTGTGTAAGTGTAGCTCGAATCCATCGTATATAAACATCCTAGTATATTGAGGATACTGAAGGTTTTACAAAAGAAAAGAATAAAAAGAGTTTAGGGGGTTGGAGAAGCAAAATCAAACAAAAGGACTCAAAAGAATACATTACCTTAAAATCGGGTAACTCTCTTAGATTTGAGCTCAAAGGCTTCCTTGGGAAGACTTCTGCCCAAAGTGATGCTTCAAGGAGTAAGAGAGGGAAGTTTAGAGACAAAATGGGCAGTATTTGGCCGATCCAAGGCTTTGGATGTGTGGGTAAGGAGGTAGAGGTGGGGGCCTTTTATAAGAGGAGAGGAGGGTCACTCTTGGAAGGTAATTAAAAGTAACTGTATTTTAAAATGGTATTCGGATTTAATAGGACCCACATTGATTTTTTTCGAGGGTAAGTTGATAAGGGTTCTAAATCCACCCATCCAATAGGTTTTTTCCATGTGTATGTCTTAGATTTTACATTATCATTCCATTTTATTTAAATCGTTAAATAATGAGGTCATCGCTACATCATCATGATGTCATAAATAATTTAACTTATGTGAAGTCTAAAAATAATAAAAAAATATCATGATGTAGGAAATAATTTTAGATTTCTAATGAATATTTATAGTCAAAAATATGACTTGTATAACCCCATGTAAAAATTGTTTTAGTAAAACATCTCATGTGTGTGTCATTTTTACTTTAACATTAAATAAAAAGTTATTTATGTCATTTCCCAACCAAAGTGGATCCATGGGGTCCCCATGTTGACCCATGGATTGTCTTGGTCGTCCATGACACATCCAAGAAGGGTAGGACATGTGTCAAGGTATTTTCATTTTATTATAATATCATTTTTTCCTTAAATTGCACTAATTACCTCTAATCGTGATTAAGAACTTAAAAGTTACTATTCAACAAAAAATTATTTTAATCTCATTGAAAAAAATTTTACTTCTTAATGACAACCATGTATGTCGGATTTTTGAAATTCAAAACCCAGAAGTGGTAAAATTCCATTGAAACGGAAAATCAGTTTTTATAAGTACCACTTATAGGTTTCACTATTCATCAAAAATTGAAGTTTTTCAAAAAATACAAAAAAATCACCCAAATATATATTTGATATTCCGAATTAAAAAATGAAGTCTATTTCACAAAACTCTAAAAATATAAGTCACATTAATTAATTTAATAATTAATTCCCGCTGTCATGACAAATAGCATGTTTTTATGAAACAATAAGTATCAAAAGATTGACACCAGTTTAAGTTCAATTTCAAAGTGAAATTGATTCCAATGACCACCATTGGATTAAATGGTAAAAATTTATTCTAATTTCACTTCAAAACCAATTCAAAAGATAATATACTCATATAAATAAATTAGATTAAAAACCAGTTTTGATGTAAAATGCAGTATTTTTCACTATTCATTAAAAAATGAACATTGTCTGATAAATACCAAAAATTCACACAAAGTAAATTTTGATGTCCGAATCATAAATAATATGTTTATTTTGACAAACATAGCTTATAAAATTATCAAAATATAGATTTAAAAATGGTTTTCCATCAAAAGGTAGTAAAACAATCTTTTAAAAATATTAGTGTATTCCATGCTTAAGATTGGATTTATTTTCATTTTAAGCCTCTAAAACACTATCTAATTCATTAATAGACATAGATAAAAATATCTATTATTCATTACTTACTTGTGATGTTACATCATTCCCCCCTTTAGAAAATTGCATCCCCGCAATTTATTTACTTATCGAATAAATGGGGGTACTTATCCCTCATTGCATTTTCAGATTCTCATGTTTCCGCTTCCATCGTGTGGTTTTTCCACAAGTCCTTTACCTGATTAATCACCTTATTCCGTAACACTTGCTCCTTATGGTCAAGAATCTAGATTGGTTGTTCCTCATAAGATAGGTTCTCTTCCCGCTGAACTACCTCTGGTCTCAAAACATGAGATGGATCTGGCATGTACTTTCTCAACATTGAAACGTGAAAAACATTGTGTACCTGAGATAAACTCGGAGGTAAAGCCACCCGGTATGAAACTGATCCAACTCTCTCTAGAATTTCATATGGTCCAATAAACCTTGGACTCAGCTTTCCTTTCTTACCAAATCTCATCACACTTTTACGAGGAGAAACCTTGAGAAAAAAATGATCACCTAACTCGAAAGATAGATCCTTCCTCTGGTTATCCGCATAACTCTTCTGCCTGCTCTGAGCTTTTCTCATGTGCTTCTGAATCAGCTGAAATTTTTCTACCAACTCTTCTACCAATTCTGGTCCCATCAATTTCCGTTCACCCAATTCATCCCAGAAAGCTGAAGTTCGACAACACTTACCAAATAATGCCTCAAATGTTGTCATCTGTATACTGGAATGAAAACTGTTATTATATTAAAATTCAACCAAAGAAAGATGTTGGTCCCAACTTCCCTAATAATCCATAGAGCAAGAACGTAGCATATCCTCCAATGTCTGAATTGTTCATTCTGACTGCCCATCTGATTGAGGATGAAAAGCTATACTAAAATATAATTCAGTACCCAACGACTTCTGAAGGCCTTTCCAAAAGTTAGAAGTCAACCCGGGATCACGATCTGATACATTAGAGAGGGGAACTCCATGTAACCTAACTATCTCTTTAAGATAAAAATGGGAAAGTCGATCTAGGGAAAAAGTATCTTGTATAGCAAGGAAATGAGCAGATTTAGTCAATCTATCAACAATAACCCAGATTGCATTTTTACCTCGAGATGTCTTCGGTAATCCCACAACAATGTCCATGGATATATTGTCTCATTTCCACTCTGGAACAGGTAAAGGCTGAAGCATCCCTTTTCGTAACTACCGCTCTGCTTTAACCTGTTGACATGTCAAACACTTCACAGTAAAATCAGAAATATCTCTTTTCATTCCATCCCACCAGTAATACTCCTAAAGATCTCTGTACATCTTAGTACTGCCAGGATGAACTGAAAATGGAGAATTATGAGCTTCACATAACAACTCTCCCTTCAACTGTGAATCACAAGGCACACACAATATCGTCTCAAATCTCAAAACGCAATCATTATCAATGTTGAATTCAGGAAACTTACCCTTATAAACCAGCTCTACCTTTTTCTGCAACTCACTGTCTTGCTTCTGTGCTTGCTTGATTCTGTCTGACAGAAAAGATTTCACTGATACCTGAAACAAAACATAAGAACATCCTGCACCATCAACTTGTATGCCAAAGTTCATCAAATCCTTAACCAAAGGATCACGTTCCGAACGCATCATTGCTAATGAAGCATTAATTTTTTCGACTCAAAGTATCAGCCACTTTATTTTCTTTTCTCAGAAGGTAATGAATAGTAAATTCATAATCCTTGATTAATTCCTGCAATCTCCTCTGTCTCATGTTTAACTCTTTCAGAGTGAATATATAATTTAAACTTTTGTCGTCAGTATATATTTCACACTTTACTCTATACAAATGATGCCTCCTAATTTTTAAAGCGAAAACAACAGCAGCTAATTCCAAATCATGTGTAGGGTAATTTACCTCATGAGGATTCAACTGTCATGAAGCATAAGCAATTACCTGATCATTCTGCATTAGGACGCAACCAAGTCATTTCAATGAAGCATCACTGTATATAACAAATTCACCATTCCAAGAAGGCAGTGCCAAAACTGGAGCATTCACCAATCTTCTATTCAATTCCTGAAAACAATCATCACATTCTTTTGTCCAGATAAACTCAACACCCTTCCGAGTTAGCTTAGGCATTGGACTAGATAACCGTTAAAAATTTCTAACAAACCTTCGGTAATATCCTTCCAAACCAAGGAAACTATGAATCTTAGTTACATTTGTGGGTCTTGGCCATACTTCAACAACCTTTGTTTTTGCAGGATCAACATTTATCCCATCTTTAGAAACAATATGTCCAAGGAAAGAAATTTTTTGCAACCAAAACTCACACTTGCTGAATTTTCCATATAGTTTCTTTTCTTTTAAGGTTTGCAAGATAACCCTTAAATGTCTTTCATGCTCCTATTTACTTTTAGAAAACACCAAAATCTCATCAATGAAAACCACCACAAACATATCCAAGAACTCTTGGAAAATTCTATTCATTAAGTCCATGAATACAACATGTGCATTGGTTAGCCCAAAAGGCATTACTACAAATTCATAATGGCCATATCTTGTATGTAACACGGTCTTCGGAACATCTTATTCCTTTAACTTCAGTTGATGGTACCCCGATCTCAAGTCAATCTTTGAAAAATACTGACCTCCCAGGAGCTTATCAATCAAATCATCGATATGAGGCAAATGATATTTGTTCATTACAGTGATGTTATTCAAGGCTCTATAATCAATGCAAAGTCTCATTGAACCATCTTCCTTTTTAACAAATAAAATAGGAGAACCCCATGGTAATGTGCTAGGTCGAATGAAAACCTCTCTAATAAATCCTGCAATTGCTCCTCCAACTCTAAAACTTCAATATGATCCATTCGATAAGGGGGGTTTGAAATTGGCTTAGTATCAGGAACTAAGTCAACAGTAAACTCAACTTCCCAATCTGGTATTATTCTAGGCAACTCCTCAGGAAAAACATCAGGATACTCATTTACCACTAGCACATCATTAATCTGAACAGTTCCTTTATTTTCAATGATGTGTGCATGGTAACATTCATTTACATGTTTTACAAGTTTCTTGGCCTCTTGATAAGTTATCAACAGTAAGGGTTCATTCTTGTATACAAACTGAATGTATTTCTGAAAAGAAACTTCTTCAGCTCTACAGTCAATCTTAGCATGGTAAATAGAGAGCCAATCCATAACCATGATAACATCAAACTCTACTAGAGGTAGAACAATAAGGTTTGCAAGTAGGTTCTTTCCACAGATAAGGATAAGAAGATTCTTATAAATTCTTTTTGCCTCAACATTTCCCCCAGGTGTTTTTTCGAAAATTTCAGGAGTCATTTCTTGAGATGGTATTCCCATTTTACTAGAAAAGTTTTCAGAGATGAATTAATGTGTAGACCCCGAATCAAACAACACACTGGCATAATCTGAAAAAACAAACAAAGTACCTGATACAACTCCATATGATGGCCCGACATCTGCTGAAGTAGTTGCAAAGGATTTCAACACCCCTTTATTCTTGTATTCTACCTGCTTCCCAACACCCAAGCTCTTTGTTGGACACTCGTTTGCATAGTGACTCATCTAATTGCACTTATAACATTTCACTAACTGTAAATCAAATTTGGTGTTACCATCACCCTGATCTTTTTCAGTGCAATCACGAGCCTTACGTCCCATCTTACCACATCAGTAGCACTTTCTAGAATTCAGAATACATTCCCCAGCATGCCTTTTGCCACATTTATCACAAACTAGAAAATTAGTTTTATTACCGTTGGACTTTTTTGAATAATTCTTACCTTTCTTCTGCAACCTCGGTCTCTTCCTCTATTGGTTGTTATAGAACACTTGATCATCGGAAAAATCCATTTCCACCTTCTCAGCACATCGAACAATCTTTTCATAACTTTTAAACTCACGAGAAGCTAATGCCCTTCGATATTTTGTCTTTAATCCTGAGTAAAAATGATTGATTTTACTATCAAGGTCTCGGATAAAATTTGGAGCATACCTTGCCAATAGAGTAAACCTTTCTTCATAGGTAGCCACTGAGTCTTCATCTTGCCACAATTCTAATAATTTCATTTCCTTCTTAAGTCTAACAGCCTTAGGAAAATACTTTTCAAGAAACCTACCTTTGAATTCATCCCTGTCGAGAGCATCAATCTCATCAGCGTCCCTGATATTTTTAACCATCTACCACCACTGATCTGCTTCACCCTCCAAACGGTAAATAGAAATACTAACCTTTTGATTGTCTGAACACCCCATGACATAAAAAATCATCTCCAGTGCATTAATCCACCCTTCAGCCTGCAGAGGGTCACATGATCCTCTGAATTATGGGGTGTTGCCTCATGAAATGTTCCAACACTGACATGTTCCTTTGTGGTTGATCTGGCTGATCTAGTGTATGGATACCACCGCCATTTATCGCTTGAGTCAACCTCGCCATTACTGCAACAAACTGTTCATCTCCAATTCCGACCATCTCAGGATGCTGATTCGGAAGGTTATTTCCTTCTGCAAGCCTTCCTAGCACTTCTTCCCTGTTTCCACTGCGGAAAACCATTCTGAACAAACATGTCTTAGATGAAGCAACATGGTAATCTTCAAATACTATATCACTTCAATTTAACCATAAAAAAATATTTTTGGATAATCATTTAATAGAATTTTAACTCTTAAAGTTATCTAAACTGATATTTGATACCAACTATAAGGCCCCAGCCTTAAACCTTACTTTATCTTGAGTTATTACAATATTACACATTGATGATCTTTTCAGGTTTAGAGTTTTTGAGAATTAGATCATAAAACTTGCAATACATTCCACATATAAACAAAGTGGTTACATAAAGATAGTATTCTTCTTTCCCATCAATGGAAACCTATTTAAAATAAATCATGGATTATTTCTTGACACTTCCTTGACACTATCATCATATCATGTACCTTTCCCTTGATCTATGAAAAACATTTCAAAAAAAACTTGGGATGAGCCTAAAAAGCTCAGTAAGGGATATAAAATATATATGGAAAGGAAACATGGGTACATATATACATAAGAATGAAATCATAATTTACCCATAAAAGATAAGCACTTCAACATACCTCATCAAATCATGAAGAAATCAAAGAAATCATAAGACATAAAGGTAACGTGAGGCATTCATAACATTCTTACGTAGGGAGTAACCCTCTTGGTTACGTTTGGAATACCCATCACAGTATATTCCCTAAATATCTTCGGAGAAACCTTAACGTTACACTTCTTCGCGTTACCCAATGCATTGGAGAGCTATATCGGGATCACCCGCCCTTAGTTTATCACGGAACCACCCGTCTTCATAATAATGCACAATAACCTCAACGTAATCGTATAACATAAAACATGCATAAAGGAAACATAAAATTTACACCTTTAAATCACAAGATATCAATACACCACATTGATATACAAACATTATGAAAACCATTTTCAATACCAAAATAAAAGAAAATTAAAACATGGTATTTATTTTTATTTAAAAAAAAGGTATGGCTTGTAGAGGAATCCAAAACTCAAATAATGGTCCTGGCAGTGGAATAAATGTAAAAGTCAAAGGGGATTATACACCATATAAAAGAAGATTGTGTATAAAACAAAATATGCCTCAATGAAAGGAGATTGAGACGAAGTCCCATACCTCGGGTCCGACTTGACTCGGTCGTTCTTTAATCTCCTAAATTATAAACTTGTGTAAATTTATACCTGTTTAAGAACCTTTTTCACGTTCATTATTCCTTTTATATCACTTATTTCTATGTCATGAACACTATGTAATTATTTATGTTAATAACGGTAGTTTTAACGATCATTGGTACTTGAGTAAAAAATAAACCCTTTATAATTACATGTTGTTCATGTATCCATTATATCCAGAATTATAATCATTATATATATAACATATATATCTAGTATATACATTCATTTATAATATTACATTATCATTTAGAGGTAAGAAATGAAATGCACCGTTCATGGAGACGGTAAGTCGTACGTACGCATGAACGCTACTTTCATTTCTATTTCATATTTTATATAATGGAATCATAACGATATAAAGGTATATTATAGTTACAGTATAATATCATATATAATGTCATAGTTTCATCCTTTATACGTCCCACATATGGTATTTAACGAATCAAATCACTTTGAGGGGGCGGTAGTCCGCACTTCCTTAAATGAAGATATCGCATTTACCCATAATGGAAACCATAAAGGTATGCCCAAAATGAAAAATACATAAGCATAAGGAAAACATAAAAATATTATATATCATATATAAATATAGTGACATCTTAATGGCCACCTTTTAAGGTGTTAAAAGAATGTTGAAGAATCATCATTTCTGGAGGCATAAATTCACCATCCACGGAAATAGTATGTCCATTAACCATTAGATGTAGGTGTGTGTAAGTGTAGCTCGAATAATTCTTATAACAACATCCTACTATATTGATGATACTATAGTTTTTATAAAAGAAAAGAATAAAAAGAGTTTAGGGGGTCAGAGATACAAAATCAAACTAAAGGACTCAAAAGAAGACATTACCTTAAAATCGGGAAACTCCCTTAGATTTGATATCAAAGGCTTCCTTGGGAAGACTTCTGCCCAAAGTGAGTCTTCAAGGAGTAAGAGAGTGAATAATAGAGACAAAATGGGCAGGTGTTGTCTGAGCCAAAGGCTTTGGAAGTGTGGGTAAGGAGGTAGAGGTGGGGGCCTTTTATAAGAGGAGAGGAGGGGCACTCTTGGAAGGTAAATAAACGTCACTTTATTTTAAAATGGTATTCGGATTTAAGAGGTCTAAAATTGATTTTTTTTAGGATAAGGTGATAAGGGTTCGAAATCCACCGATCCAATAGGTTTTTGACATGTTTAGGTCTTAGATTTTACATTATCATTCCATTTTATTTAAATCGTTAAATAATGAGGTCATCGCTGCATCATCATGATGTCATAAATAATTTAATTTATTTAAAGTCTAAAAATTATAAAAAAACTATCATGATGTAAGAAATGGTTTTATCTTTCTAATGAATATTTATAGTCAATAATCTGACTTGTATAACCCCATGTAAAAATTGTTTTAGTAAAACATCTCATGTGTGTGCCATTTTTACTTTAACATTAAATAAAATTTAATTTATGTCATTTCCCAACCAAAGTGGCTCCATGGGGTCCCGAAGTTGACCCAAGGCTTGTCTTGGTCGGCCATGACACATCCAATAAGGGTAGGACATGTTTCAATGTATTTTCATTTTATTATAATATTATTTTTTCCTTAAATTGCACTAATTACCTCTAATCACGATTAAGAACTTAAAAGTTACTATTCACCAATAAATTCTTTTAATCTCATTGAACCACATTTTAATTCTTAGTGACAACCATGTATGTCGGATTTTTGAAATTCAAAACACAGATGTGGTAAAATTTCTTTTAAACGGAAAATCAGTTTTTATAAGTACCACTTAGTGGTTTCACTATTCCTCAAAAATTGATGTTTTTCAGAAAAATAAAAAAAATTAACCCTAATCTATATTTGATATTACAAATTAAAAAATTAAGTCTATTTTACAAAATTCCAAACATATAAGTCACATTAATTAATTTAATAATTAATTCCCGCTGTTATGACAAATAGCGTGTTTTAATGAAACAATAAGTATCAAAAGATTGACACCTGTTTAAGTCCAATTCCAAAGTGAGATTGATTCCAATGACCAACAATGGATTAAATGGTAAAAATATATTCTAATTTCACATCAAAACCAATTCAAAATATAATCTAATAATATAAATAAATTAGATTAAAAATCAGTTTTGATGTAAAATGCAGTATTATTCACTATTCATTAAAAAATGAACATTGTCTGAAAAATACAAAAAATTCAAACAAAGTAAATTTTGATGTCCCAATCATAAATAATAAGTTTATTTTGACAAACATAGCTTATAACATTGTCAAAATATAGATTTAAAAATGGGTTTCCATCAAAAGGCAGTAAAACAATCTTTTAAAAATATTAATGTATTCCATGCTTAAGATTGGATTTATTTTCATTTTAAGCCTCTAAAACAATATCTAATTAATTAATAGACACAGATAAAACTATATATTATTCATTACTTACTTGGGATGTTACAGAAACTCTTTCTTCCATTGTTTTATCATCAACCATAAATTTTTTAGTTTTTGTACTCTCTATTTTATTTCTTCATAACATTTTATTTTAACCATTCCATCTGTAAAAGTCACATCCCCACTAATGATAATATTGTGGGAAGTGATATCATGAAAACTATTCCACTTCACACCATCAACATAACCTATAAATTTATATTCCCTTGTTCTTGAGTCCAACCTTGATCTTTCCTGGTCATTAAATAGTGCTTATACAAGCCTTAAAAAATTATAAAACATAGAATAGTATGTTGGTGTAAAAGTCTAAATCTCCATTGGTGTCATAAGAAAAATTAAAAATGAATATGATTTATTGATCAAATATAAGCTGGTATTGACTGATTCTTCCCAAAATTTCTTGGAAACTGATATAGTCATCAACATCGTCTATGTTCTGTCCAACACAGTTCTATTCATCTACTCTTCCAATCCATTCTATTGTGGAGTATACTCCACCATGAACTATCTATTGAGTAATTCTTATTAAAAAAATCAAACTCAAAGAATTTACATTCCCCACCAATTTCCATCATCAAACACATGATCTTTTTTTAGATTTGAGCTCCTTCCACACTTTTATTTTTTTGTAGTTTTTAATGAAATATACATTACTATTCATGGTAAAAACCAAATTTTTTTTTAATATCCATAAATTAAATATAAAAATTACTTATATCCTCCTAGGGATGTACCTTGTGCTTTCCAAGCATTAAAATATAGATAAAATCCAAGATATCCTTACACCTCACTATTGACATTCCAAGCTTCAACTAGTGTTTCTAACTAGAAAAATGATTTCTAAATGTTAAGGATACCTTTTTAATCATAAAAAAAATTTATGATCAGAAAGTGTCTTCAGTCATCATTTAGACATATTTCTATGCTTCCAATTCCATAACATCTTCAACACAACCATCGAGGTAGTTGATATGAGAACTATTTACAATTCCTTATATGTTTGACCCATAAACATGTAATAGTTATTTAAGATCTTCTCTAACTTTATCACCACAAGATAACCCTTTCCAATATCCATCATACCATTGACAATGAAAATATTTCTTCTAGTATCATAAAGTTATCTAAAGACAAAATATTCTTCTTGAGGCCCTTAACAAGGTGCACACCCTAAATTATATGAATTATGCTATCATGCATCATTAGTTATGGTTTTGAACCCAACAATCTTCATGGTATGATTGTTCCCATGCACACATGTCATTATAAGATATTTCATACTAATAAAACAATTCCAATAGATACGTTATGAGTCATTTATCTCTTGAGTCAATAACCCATGCATAGTCGAGATACAATCAACCGTCAGTAGTCATCGTCGTTTTACTAAGCAGTATGTCTCTATTCCAAGACGTAATCTTAATATTTCCATTAGATTTATTTTCAACACATTTATTTTTCCAATATTCTTTTCTAACACTCCCCCTCTTAACAAAATTGTATCATCTAACATTTTTCTTCATACTCCTAAATTTTGACGCTATATTATTCTTGAACCAAGTAGAACTAAACTTTATATTTCTTCCTCTATCCATTGATATTTATTTATCTTGGTATGATTTTTTATATAATTCTATCTTGTTTTTGAATCAACATTATTCTTCAAGAAGCACAGTTTCAATGCCTATGAAGATTAATATATCTATTATGATTTTTTTGTTGAGTTTGATGATAAGTTGATCGAAAAAATCTAGAAAACAATAGAGTAGAATATATAAACATTAAATATCTATAATTTTGTTGCCCAACATTGCAGGATTTGAAAATAGGGTATTGAGAGTGTTTTCCTGGTTGTTCACCGATAATGTATTCACTTTTTGATGAGTCTATAATTTTCTCTCTAATATTGTTTTGGAGAGGGATGGAATCATACAACATTGTGAGAGTATGCTAAATTTCATTTTACATCTTTTTCTAGAAATTCCATAGCATGAACCTAACTATAAAAGAAAAAATTAATTTTATAATATAATTACAATCCATTTAATTCCATATATATTAGGTCATAACAACTAGTTTTTGAACAATCACCAATATGTAATTATCTTTCCATAGCTCTACATTCATCTTCATTTTCTATAATGGATGATTATTTCTATTGATTTTTTATCTCATATTTTTCCACCATTTAGAAATGTCATCAATTGAAAATCTCATTTGTCTGAAATCTCACCTTTAATACCACTTATTAGTATTGAAACTATTGGTTCTTTAAAAAAATTATAATTTCAGGATAATAATAATTTGAAAAAATATAGAAAAAAGGAACACTAAATATAATGTTTAAAACCCCTCAAATGAAAGGGGTGAAAAACCAGATGAATAGAGAAGGATATCACAATGGTAAAATGTGGGTACACACTATATCTAAATTATAATGATAAATCAATCAAAATATTACCTATTAAATAAATTTAGAGACACCTTATAAATACCACACTATAATCTGAAACAAGAAGATGATTTGTTTCTTAAGAATTCAATGATAAAAAATATTATAGGATATTCCATTTTATAGAATTTACTCATCCTAATTGAACTAACATATAATTAATTCCATTTAAAAAATTAAATGGTCGAAATAAAGGTAGGGATACACCCACTTTGAATGAATTAAAATGGGTCACCATTATTTTTTACCTCTCTCGAAATGTCTTCTAATAGTTAGAGGAAGGAAACTTATTTTGCTAAATTATTTACACCAAATATGTTTCTATCAAATTCTCATTATTATTTATATTTCATTAAAGGGATAAAACAATTGAGTTAGTGTGTCATGGGGGATCAAAGAGAAGGATGGATGAAGAAGGAAATTTAAATGAATAATTATTGAAACATTAAGGGCTAACAGTTAACATTAAATTGAGGATGGTAATTCAAAATTATCTGCTCCATTAATAATCCTTATGAATCAATAATGGATTTGTTTTTTGGTTGGATCTATGATTTATAATAATTTATGATAAACCATATATTGTAAATTAGAATATGTGTTCATAAATTAATATGAAATGGGTTACGTAAATATTAAAAAAGGATATTTTCTTGGAAAAAATATTTTTTTACGAGGGTTTGGTGATAAGAATTTATAAATAGAGGAAATGAAATGGGAAAATAGATGTAATCTATAATTTTATGATAATTAAATTTGAATTGATATAGATGGAAGTATTTTAATTGTAGAAAATTATGAATGTTGAATATGAATAAGATATTGATGAATTAATATTGATTATTTCGTATGATTCATGTGTAAATTATTTGAAATATTTTATATGTTGTATGTTAGAATATAAAGTTGTTTATGTATAATTATAAAGTATTTTTAAGTTATCATTTAAAATTTTGATCCCATAAATAATGATATTATAGATATATACCATATTAGTGGATAAGGTTATAATAATTTTTTCTTTCATGGGTAGTGCTAATTTGGCACCATGGGTACTCTACTCTCTTAGAAATTAGGCCAATTTCTAGTGATATATGACAATAATGTGGAATTTAGTTATATGGATATTGTTTCACATAGTCCTGGGTCTATTCCATTTCTTATAATTGAGGTAATTTTATTAATGTGTTACATGATGGTAGTATGATTAATACACCGGTCATGAAATATTTTAATGTGGATTTTCCCTATACATCATGGGTAATCTATCCCTCTGCTTATGGGAATATTTGATAGTGAGATATGTAGAATCTAGTGGCGGATCATCAATCTCTTACAATCCCTTATATAAACCTCTATAGTGTAAATAGATGGAGGTGAAAACATGGAAATGTGTGGTGGAATATGAGGCTTGGTAGTAATGGTTTTTATGATATATTTTGGATGGATTTGAGGAAAAAAATCATGGTTATAAACAAGATATGATAAATTTTACTGATATAGTAAATTATTCCCTATGATTCAAATTGTGGTATATCTAGTTATTAGTTATGTGTATATATGTGGTGTGATTATATTTCTATATACATATGTATATATGGAGGCTTAGGTTGTATAATAAATGTATTATTGGTGTATAAATCCATTTAGGATATTTGAAAATGATATGGATGTTTTGAATAGATATGAGGTAATGGTTTGTGGTAAAAGGTGATGATGATTATAAGAAGTTTAAGGTATATAATGGTTATGATTTTTTTAATGATACATCTATCCATAATAGATATGTGGTGTTCAGTAGTTTTGATGCACATAGATAAGGGTAGAGTCCAAAATAGAAGACACCTGAGAATAAAAAGAGAGTCCTTACGGGTGTCTTGCTACCCAATCAATGTAGGTTGCTATTGGGAGAGTCCATGAAGGTAGAAAAATGCCATAAAATAGTGAGTCCCTATGAGTAGAGATTAACCTAAAGAATTAGTAAACTTTAGTGAGATCATAATGGGTCCCAAACTATATAGAGATATTGTATCAAGTTTATTACCGGTGGATAGCTACATTGTGGTGGTGACATTATAGTAAGGTCGCTATTGGTAAATAGTTAAATGATGATATTATAGTGAGGTCTCCATGGGTGAAATTTTTCTCAGTTATTATATTTGGATTAGTTATTTTAATTACTGTAATAATGGTTTTGTGAAGATTTTTGATAGGAAATGTGATTCGGTTTGGGAGGTGAGATGGTTATATGGTTTGTAAATCAATACATTGATTGATATAATTTTGGGATATAGATTTTGATTTATTGTATTATTTTATTTATTCCATAGATGGATGAATTAATATGATTCATTCAGATGGAAAAATGAGTGTTAGATGAAGTCATATTTATATCCTCACCCAATATTTATATATGATATTTTTTAGATTAATTTTGTATATTTAGATGCGGTTTTGGGTGACCGTATCATTATAAATATAAAACTTATTTTATGTCGTGTATGAATTATTCCTAGTTTAAGATATTGTGTATATTTTAGACATGTAGATTTTTTCAATTTATTTATTTATTTTTTATGAAATTAAATGAATTAATACAGATTATTAATGTATTGTAGTCAAAAAAGTCATTATATTATTATTTTTGTTAAGGATTTTTCAATAATAAATGGTAGTTTATTTTATAGATGTACGGTGGTATATTTGCGGCGAAACTATCCAACATGTGGCTCATTGATGGTTTGTTTTATGGGTCTCTCTCTAACACATTACTATATGAAAAGATGTCTCAATGACGGAGGGATTCAATGGGATTGAATAAGAGAAATTGTTTTTAGGATCAAATTTTGAGTAGAAATTTTTGAGGTTAGGATTGGTGGTATGGCATTAATATTACTTGAACCTAAAAAAAGAATACTAGAGAAACTATCATGATACCTAAGGGTACCTATTATCTTATAGAAGAATCTATAACCTATGGATCAATACATATCAAATAATATACTAACATTAAAGTATCATAACAGGTTAGTATTGTTTCATCATGTATTTTTACGTCATGATGAACATATGTGTTGCTCATAGGGTGATAGTCTATGTGAGGGTGAATAGTGTGATTGATTGGATAGATATTCCTTATATATATTGTATAATGTGCACTAAAATATACATTCACATGATACATGTACATTAAATACATGTTTATGAATCATTTAGTATTAGTTTTTGTGTGTATATATATATGAATGTGTTGCATATATGAGTATACAGTATACTGTACAATATATATATAGATGAGTCCACCCTCCACCTCTATTTCATCCCAGAAGTAGAGATGATGGTGATGGATTCTATAGATCCATCTCCACCAATGATGGATTAGATGGAAACATTTCCATTTCATTGGTTTGATTATGAGAATTTTCCTTCGATGTTAGATCTTGTTAGCCCCACTACCATTAGTGATGTGAAATATGAGTAGTTGTCATCATAGAGTACGGTAGCAGACACCGCGTTTCTAGAAAACATGGTTATGTGTTTAAAAGGTAAACAAACATAGATAGATTTTTTTCTTGGGTCCCAAGAGTGGGATTATTTTAAGTGATTTTTATTTACCTAGGTGAATTTTTTCCATTCAATCAATCATGGAGGGGTTTGGCATTAATGGTTCAATTTAGGTTTAGACTTATTTTTTGGTTAATGAATCCAATGTTAAATATAATACTTCATGAATATGTTATTTTCATTTAATCTTTTACATTAATGAAACCCACACATCTACGGTGGTGGTGGTTGACGCTTGTGGGGAAAGGTAAGGTTTGAAGCCCTACACAACAGTGGATATGCTGGATCTGTGGGAGAAGTGGGCAAGGATCCTTGCCTATGGGTTCATATTTATGGAACAACATCTCATCGTTGATACATAATCATTTATACAGTTCATTCACCCAAATAAATGATAATTACATAAACAAATATATAAATAAATATCCCAAATATTTTGGTTTTTTTAATCAATAAATAAGGAGAACATATTAGTTTAAATTACTATTATGTAATTTTATTTTTTTCATTAATTTAAATAAGTTAATTTATTGGTTCAGAAATGATTTTATCGTAATCATATTTTAAAAATATTATATTGTTTTAACAAATATAGTTTTTATATCTTAATACCATCATTTAAATGTATATTAAAAATAAAATTTATATAATAATTTTTATGATACTCTGAATATAAAAATTCAATGAAATTATCGTATTTTTTTTTAAAAATTAAACTTTATTTATTCATTCATGTTGAAATATTTATATATATATTTTTAAAATATATAAAATCATTTTTTGAAATGATATACCAGAAAATTTTACAAACGCACAAACATGTGTGTACACATGTACACACTCTTTTAAAAATGAATATTCCCATTTAGTAAAAAAAACTTTTATGTATTATGGAATGACATACTTAAATAAATTTGAAAAAATAAATATTATTTTATTTCATTATATCATAATATAGTGAAATATATACATTCATAAAAATTACTAAAACCAAATCAGGACAATAAGTAAAAATAAATAATACGACAATATGATATAATTGTCTTGATTTCTGGTCATCAACAAAAACTATAAATATAAAAGACACAATACATTTAAAAACAATATATGTGGTTAATTATACATTATGTAGATGGCATGAAAAAAAATGGAAATTTTCTTTTTAAGAATAGTTTTAAGTGAATTTATATAGATTTATTAGGAAAATAAATTCATACCATGATCACTATAAAAGAACAAAAGTGTTATCTAAACATTTATAGGTAATATAATTTTTATAAGGTGATTATTGGAAGAATTGTGTGTAAATGGTAGTAATGAAATGGTAAAAATTTTATAGATAAGAGGAATCATAAAACTATGTATTAGATACATCTCTTATGGAATGAATTTTTTCAACCATAGATATATTGTAGCATCACAACCACATGAAGTGGAAGATAAAACTAGTAAAAATCACAACAGGATTAATATTGGTCAAACCACCCCATTATAAAGGTAATGTTTCCATGAGATAATGATCTATTATAATTAAAAAACCATGGTAGTAAGTCCAATATATTATCAAGATCTCGATATTCATAAGACCAATGGTTTTACATTATGGATATGGGCTATATACAACAGAAATTATTTATGGTTAAACCTTTAAAAAAAATTAATTTTATAATTTACATTATAAATATTATTTACTAATACCCAAACCCATTATACATATATTACAAATAGAAAATTCATACACATTTATCATCATATGTAACACACACACACATAAACTTATACACATATCTGATATTATAAATTGATTGGGTCCATACCGTTATCATTTTTATCGAAATTTATTTTTTCCCAATATCCCTCCAAAATAATCACATTTAAACATTTTATGGGTTCCTTCTTATACCATTCGACCCTATTTATCTTTTTTGACAATATTATTCCTCTATTTTTTAATTAATTATTTTATGATAAATCTACGGAATGACCTTCTACCATAGTCCTCTAAACCGTAACTTCTTAAAATATACGATTTAGAGTTCACCTAGTTAACAATATGTAGTGATCACTTTGGGCCATTCATTGATGCCTATAAATTTTCATTTGAAAAAAAATTATGGAGACCAATATAAAATCCATAATATTTTTTAGTCTATTGAACATATAATATGACTGTTCATATTTATTATGCAATTTTTATCGGAGACTTTGGTGATTTTCATTTCGTTGTCACCATTGTTCTTGTTTCAGAATTTATATGTTATAAAAAACATTCAAAAAATAACCCAATCATATATTATACAAGTCCAAAAAATTTATGTTTGAATAAATTAAAAATATTATATAATAATTTTAAAAGTATTTAAATAACTAAACTCATGTAAGAAGGTAATCTATATACAAATATTCTATTTTTTCTGAATTAAATTACTTTTAGAAGTTAATTTTATGCAATAAAAAATATGAAAAACAATAATTGATAACCCATTTGAATGTTTAAATGGTTTTATATTTATAAGAATTGATTTTTTCTCATTTTGGGAAAGCCACGTGTCATATTGACTTGTGACTCATTTTTTCAATAAAAAGGTTAATGGATTATATTTCTGATATATTTTCGTAAAAATATAAATTTGTTTCTTTGTTTTTAATATTTTTAAAAATGTTTTAAACATAAAAAATAGTTTTAACTCTATAATTTTTTTACTATTTTAAATATACAAAATACTTTAATAGAATCTAGTTTATCCAAACACATCCCAAACTAATCCAAGTATATTATCATATATTTTTATAGAAATATAAGCTTGTTAGATCATTTTTTATAACACATATTTCTAGCATTAAAAACACCAACATTATCATTCATTCCATTACACATAGTATATTCACATGTGGTTCATTACTATAGTTTATAGATTAATCAATGATTATTTTCCAACATTTTCCTGATAATTTAAACTTATTTTAAGTTTTTGATTATTTGAAGAAAATCTTAAACTTAGAGAATACATTTATTTTTTACATATATAAGATTAATCATTTCAGTAAAATTGGACACTAAACATACATTTTTTTTCACACCTACAAGTCATAACATAATTAATGGTCCTATTTTGTTATTTTCATAACAATTCGACATCAATATTTAATTTTGACCATATAACACACAATAGTGACATGAATTTTTTTTAATTATAACAAAGAACATTCAATCATTCCAACCATATCACGCATAAAATTTACATAATGTTTATTTAGACAATATATTATTAATCATGAAAAATAAATATTTCTTATTATTATGAAATTATGTTATTTATAATTCTTCTCTAATTTTATTAACGAATTATATATATTTTTGGTAAATGTAAAAATCAATAAAAATAGAAAACTATTATATTTTATAAATAATAATAAAACATCATTAAAAATTATTTTGATTAAAAAATATGCAAATTAATCACTGTGTAGTAGTAAATATTATAACTCACTGTTTTTCATTCAATTCATAATTTATCATTTTTGACAAGCACTATCAATTTTACGAGAAAAACTAAACATGGACCAAACATGATGATGAAACATGAAATCGATTGAACATTATTAATCTAAGAATAAAATTTTAATTAATAAATCATAAAAGAAATAATTATTACATGTATTAATAAGTTTTGAAAACAAATCAAAAGAAAATAACATTAATAATTTTTTTGGAATTATAATTTTTATATTTAAAAACTATATTATTAAATTTTTTTACCATCCAGTTTTCATAATCAATATAACCATACTTAGTTGGTATCAAAACACCCATGTAAAATAATATTATTTTTAAATTTTGATTAAATGTTGTCTTAGAGAAATATATTTTTCCCTACATATTTTTATAGACTCTCTAATCTAAAATGAATTTAAATTAAATTAATCATATCTAGATATTGTGAATAAGAAATAATTTACCAAAACGTTCAAAATTGATAAACAATGTTTATCTTATAAATCTTTAAAAATGATTTGATTTATGGTTAATCCATCGAATAAAATTTATACAATGAAAAAATATAATATTCTATATATCTTATTAAAAAACATTAGGTTTATGGTGAATCATTATAAATCTCAAAATATGGCTCACAATTTTGTTTATATTATATATTTTCAAAAAAATCAACAATTATTTTGACAAATATATGAATATATTTTAAATTTAAAATATGAGTAATTTTTTTAAATAAATTATATTATTTTATAAGAAAGATACTTATTTCTACCATATAATATTTTCATTAAAAAAACATACAAAATATTATCTAATTTAAATTTTTGAAAAATATAACATAATAAATAATACATATTTTCCTTATGTGAAAATTTTTAAATAATAAAAAGTATAAATAAATATCGGAAAACAAATATTAAAATTTTTTAAACATGTTATTTTTTAGAAAAGATGATGCCTCTAAAAAAATATTTTGTGAGAAATCATTTTTCAGGATCATCCGCAGATCGTTTCAAGAAAATCAAATAATTCTATATAAGGATATATCATACTAAAAATCATCGTTATGAATATTATCTCACCAATATTATATTTGTGCTAACACTCCTTCTCTCAAACTGATGTTGAATTGATTTTCTTCCTCATAATCATCACCATTGTGGTAGTGGATAAAAATATGGAGTTATTAACTCTAGTTTCCCTATATTTCATATATTTTCAACCCTATGATATAAAATTCATGCCAAAATACATTCTCTTTATTTTCATATCCTTCATTTACTCGTGCATATTATTTATCATGTTTAAACACTCTTCCCTAATCGTCCCCATTTTTTTCTCTATACATCTATATTGGAATACAATAGGATTTATGTTGGGTGACCATTATGTTGATTTCCACATGAAAAAGATGTATCTATTCAAGGAAATACGGATTTATGGATCCTTTAGGACATCCATACCTATATAACGCTACAATTTAAAAATAATAAGTACAAAATTAAAAAAATCATTTAAATAATTTAGTATGAAATAGTTTTAAAAAGAAAAAATTCACACAAATGTTGAAACATATTTTATTTTTATTGAATTATTAGTAGAAAAAATTATCATTTGAGAGATATTTTAGGACCTGTTGGAATGTGATTTTTAAAATTATAACGAAAATATAAATTTGTGATAATATTTATCTAAGAAATTAATAAAGAGTACTATTTCAATATATTATTAATGTTTTTATGCATGTCACTTAGTAAAGAACATACAAAAGTAGATAATTATTGAGGATAGAAAATATAGAGTCTCAAATATTTTCATTTGGGATTTTGTGAACATTTTGATGTTTTTTGGCTAATAATGCTAAAATGTTATTTTTTTTATCGAATAAAATGCTGAGAACATAATTGGATTGGGATTTTATTATAACCCTTGGGTGGTAATTTGATAATTTTATCAAGTGTTTGTTTTTCACAGTATTTATATTTCTAATCGAATTTAAATTATTATTTTTATATTTATGTAATTCATTTTATATGGATTATTCATTTAATTTAAATAATGTGATTATATGGGATATTATATATAATGGTGATGTCCTGGAATATTAGTGGAATAATTCCATATATATTATTTATTTTCATAGTAAATATTGTTATTGAATTAATATGTGATTTTAAATGAGCCAAATTGATGAGAAAGAGAGAGGGAAAGTTAATGGTACGTATGGAATGGAATTAAGGGGGAATTAGAGTACTAGAATCCATTTTTATTGATTATTTATAGTAATGAAGTTCCCCCAACATTATCATTATTATTTATAATTTTTAAGGGGGAAACCCTTGGTGTTTGTGTGTCTTATTGAATCAATGAAAATTATGTTTGAAGAATGAAATTTTGATTTACAATTATTGAATTTCTAAGTATTAACACACATCATTAAACTGAGGCAGGTGATTTAAATTATCATCTTCCTTAATAATCCTTTGGAATCATTAATGGTTTGGATTTTTTTCATAGGTAAATGAATCATAATAATTTAGGATAAACCATATACTAGAAATTGGAAGTTGAATTAATAATTGAAAATGATATGTGTGAAATAAATCTTCAAAATGAATATTTTCATTGATTACATATTTTGTAAGACGGATTACCAAATATAGTGGAAATATATATGAAAATAAGTGGTATTATAGATTGGAAATATAATTTAATGATACAATAATTTGAATTTATGGAGATCGACGTATATTAACATTAGAAAATGATGAATGGTGAATGTTAATAATAAATTTATGAGTTGATATTTATTATTCCTTATAATTTATGTGTTGATTATTTAAACAAATTTTATGATGGTTGTTAGTGTTTTAAATTGTTTATGAATAATTATTAAATATTTTTTCAATTTAATTTTTTTTTGTGACCATAATAATGAAATTATATAGAAAAAACCATAAAAGGGGTGGGGATTATAATTAATATATTTTTCATGGGTTGTGTTAATTTTACATTTAGGAAATTCCATTATCTAGTAATGAATTCAAAAGCGTTAGTGATGGATGAGGAAAAATTGGAATTGAGTTATACATGGACTACTTCACATAGTCAAGGGGCGATTACACATTCTATATTAGAGGGAATTTTAGTAATGATTTATAAGACTGTGGTGTGATTTATAAATAGGTTGTGGAACTTTGTAATGAGGATGTTCCATATCCAGTATGAGTAATACTGCCCGATGCTTCTGTGATGTGTTGACAGTGAGATGAATTGATTCTATTAGTGGAACATGAATCTCTTATAAACCACTTGATAAACTTCCCTAGTGTTAATACATGGATTTTAGAGCATGGAAAGGTTTGGGGATAATGAGTCTTGGTTGGAAAGGGTTTTAGGATATGTGTTGGTTAGAGGTGAAGAAGTAGAACTTTTTTATAACTGAGATACAAAAAATGTTAATGATATGATAAATCACTCTATATGATTTGATTTTTGGTATACGAAGATAAGAGTATACTGAATATATGTGGTGTAATTGTATTCCCCTGGACTGTTGTATTTTTGGAGGACTATGAGGGAGAATAAATGGATGGAGGGGATCCAAATCCATTTAGGATATTTTTTTAGTAATATGGATATTTTGACAAGCAATGTGGTAATGGTTTGTGATATGTGATGATGATTATGATGAGGATTTATAGGCAGATGATTATGTTGATTTTTTATGATATGTATACACATAATAGGCATGAGATGTGTAGTAGTGATGATGTCGGCTGAGGAGGGAAGATTCACTCATAGAGGAACCACAATAAAATTGTGAGAGTACTTGAAGGTGAATATCTACCCAATCTATAAAGTCTGTGGTGGGGAGATTCCATGATGTTAAAAACAACCCAGAAAATAGTGAGTTCATATTATAATACATTAACCCAACTAATTTGTAATGCTTATCATGTTCCATATGGTTGGATAACTACATAGAGATATTATAGCATGTTCCATATGTGTAGATAATTTCTTGGTTATAGAGATAGATATTGAGTTTCATAATGGGGGATAATTACATTGTGGTGATGATATTATAGTATAGTCCCTATAAGTAAATAATTACATGAGGATATTACAGTGAAGACTCTAGTAGTGGATAAATTCATGATTCTTAAATGTGGATAAATTATTATTATTATTATTATTACTACTATTATGAGTATTATAGTAGTAGTGGTTGTGTGATGATGAGTTATGGGAAATGTGATGTGGTTTGGAATGAGAGATAATTATATGGTTAGGAAATAAATTTCTTGAATGATTGACTTTTATGATATGGATACTGATTGATTGTTTTATCTTATTTATATATACATGGACGAATTAATATGATTCAGTCATATGATTGTATGGGAGTTTTAAAGATGATCCAACTGAATATATTTATATGATCACCTATACTTTATATATAACTATTTAGATTATCCTGATATATTTGTTGGTGGTTTTGGGTGACTTTATCTCCAGAAATGTGAAATTTATTTGCTATATTGGTTTCATTTTACCTTGATTATGGTGTAGTGGATATGATAAACTTGTGTATGTCTTTTCATTTATGCCTTTTATTTTTATGAAATAAAATGTATTGATTTTAATTATTCATGTATTTTAGTTTTATAATGTATTATACTATTTTGTTTTTGTGGAATTTTTTGTTTTAAATAGAAATTACTTCTATATAAGTGTTATGATATATTTCACGACTCGTCCCCCGGGGAACGTGTTGTGACTACCCCAAGCCCGCCTTCCATACGCCAGGGGATGGCGACTAGCAGAGGAAAGGCATATCCCTAAAACTATGTAGGCATTGCCATTAAAACCTATAAAATCACACAAAGAAGCACACAACAAGAAATTATTACAAAGTAACGTATATAGTAAACATTGCGTGTATAGAAAGTAAATGGGCCAGAATACAAGCCCAACTGAAAGGAAAAATGAAAACTGAAAAGTAAATGTAAAATAAAAAAACAACTCTTGTGGGCACCATTCAAGGTTCTTACCTGAATGGAATGTCCAACTCTCGAATAGTCATCAATGTGGTACGCCACGTCTAAGGTCCACCTCTGAGCAGCCTCATGTCCTAGTACCCTCATCCTCAGTCAGCGCTATCTATCTTCTGCACTAGACAAAAAGAGGTGTCGTTGTAGCCCGTGAAGGGGTGAGTATAACAATACTTAGTATGGACCCCGTGAACCCTGAAGGTCACTAAAATTCCCAAAATAATTAACCAATGAGCTTGGAAACAATAGTCAACCATACATGGGTATATGCCCAAACATATACCTAAGTTATCATATATCCCCATCACATTACTGAGGGAAGAATACCTTAAATGTAACACTACAAAGGTAGGAGTACCACAAAAGTAACTCCACGAAGATATAGTACCACACAGGTACACCATGAAGATATTATACTCAGCTCAAACTAGATATAAGAGATGTATAGAAGTACATATGATTAGTCTCAAAGATAGATTATATCATTCTTCCAAGAGGTACTTCTACTGATTATACAGAGTCTCACAAACTCATTTTCGATAGGTAATAACCCCTCAAATGTCCCACACGTGATCTGACCACATAGGATCGTTATGCGCAGACCCACACTGGATAAGTAAGTGTTGAACCACACAAGATCTGACCTACATAGGATCGATATGCACTAAACCAAAAAGGAACACTAAGCACTGACCCGTACAGGATCAATAGGTAATAACGCCTGCAATGACCCACACATGATATGCCTCATCCATAGTCGATAAGTAACAAACATCCGTATTATCAGCCTCCAAACTCTGCCTCCCTGGAAGCCACTGGATTCCTTTCCCCCAGTGTTATCTAGTTTCATAGAACATGTCCCTTGAGATATCGGTCATATCTCAACCACCAATAAGTTCCACTAATATATACCCCAAAGTTTTGTCACCTCATAAGGGACCCAACAAAACAGACGGCGCGTCAATCGGGCGTCGGGTCTGTAAGTTATTAGTGTTTCTACTCCGAGGGCCCAGTTGGATTCGGGGTTCGATCCAAACTGGTTGTACTCCAAATTTATCCAAAACTCAATTGTATTATACCAAAAGGACCATCTTGATCCAAGGATTTTGGCACCATTGAAGGTTCATCAAACGGACCCAGGGATCACATGTTGTGGGAAAAAAGGAAAATTTGGGTCCAGACTGACGTGGTCCGACCCGACCCACTTCAGGTCAACCCAACCCGGTCCGGGTCTGGCCCGGTTGGCCTGGCCTTGGAGGGCCCCACCGGCAAAGGAAGCGGCATGAACCGCATTGGGTGCGGCCCTGTGGAATGGCCCATAGGTGCGGTCTTCCCGAACTATGACCAATGAGGAAGCCCCCTCCCCCCCGGTGTTTCGAATGACCTGATGGCAATTTGATTGCCCTAATGACTCGCGAGACTGGCCGGTGGTTCAACATGGTGAATCGCATCTAACCCAAATGACTGGAATGTTCTCCTCCCAGTGGCACGGACGTGCGCCACTACTCCACTTGCGGCCGACTGGGTGTTGGACGCCCGAAGACCTCCATCGTGGCCACAGACTCCTGCTCCATTGGAAGCCACGATGTGCACCACCACTTCTCCATGTGGCCGGCTAGATACTGGAAGCCACCGTACCCCACGACGGCTGACAGCCCCCGACCTCCTCATCCCCTAGCAGTTCAAACGCACGTCACCCTTACATCCTTGCGGCTGGTCACCACATTCTTTCGCGAGCCATTTTGTCTTCATTCCAACCCCGAAAATTATGTCGTTTGAATATTCATGATCCTCGGGTCCAGGGCTATGTGTCCATATGTCTCGCATGGAAAAACAATTTGTTTACAGTGACAATAAATATTTGGCATTTGAAGAACCCATGAAGAGTGTATGAAAAATGGGCAAGGTATATGTGTGGGATAATGGCCTAATTTGTTTTTCCATCAACGTTGTGAATATATAATAAGAATAATCAACAGAATAATTAAATCATATATCAAATTAAAACACCTATGTTGATTGTACATTGGAGGTGGCACGGGGAAGATCACGGAGTCGATGAGATGGTGACATCGACATTCATCACTCCCACAAGATACTCTATGTTAGTTCCTCGTTCTTCAATTCCGCAAGCCATTATTCATTGGAGAGTGTTATTTGTTAATGAATATGATCCTCCAAAAGCTCTCCCTAAGAATCCTATCCTTTTCCAACACCAATTCCCCCACTGAAAAATGAGGAGGCAACTTAATATGTTAAGTTGATTAATTAATCAATTATGGTTTGGTTCATTAATAAAGTTGAAGTTCGCATAATAAATTGGGAGGAAATCCAAGGAATAACTTCGCATTAAAGAGGGAGTTCAAGGGGTTTGGGTGTTCCCCACCATTAATTTCTAATAGGGAAGGTTTTTGGATCAGGTGGACCACACCACTGATTCAAATAAGAGGTTTCAAAAATAAAAATAAAAAAATAAAAATGTTTTATTTTATTTTCATTCTTTTAACACACCAAAGAAAAGTATGAAAACTAATTTCCACCCTTGACCTACTGTGGTCGAGCTGAAGGTCTCCTTAATCGAATATCCGAGCTATGAGTTCAACGGTGCCCTCTGATTTCAATTCTGATCGTCGGTTCAAAATATACAAAAACTTGCTCGCATGTTTACAGAACATACTTAAAAAAAAGTTCAGAAATTCATTCTGGGAACATTGGGCCCTGGAATCACGTGCTGAAAATTTTCAAAGACACATAATATTCACATATAACTAAATACATTACATGGGAAAATTCTGGTAAATACATTCTCCCCACCTTAGGTATTTGCATCCCAGAAATCCACACCACCAACTAGGGAAACATGTGGGGGTACTGAGCACGAATATGTTCCTCTCGTTCCCATGTGCACTCCTGGAGGACCCCGTGCTTCCAATATACACACACTAGATCGATCAACAGCCCACAATGGACTCTCTCCTGTCGATCCTCAGTCTCTACTGGAACCTCCGAAAACGTCGCCCCATACTCAATGTCCAGCTCACCGTGTTTGTTGATGTGTGAAGGGTTAGGCACGTATCTCCTCAACCAGGATACGTGGAAGGCGTCATGAACTTGGTGAAAGAGAGGGGGAAGAGCCAAGTAGTGTGCCACATCGCCACCTCTGCTGAGGATCTGAAAGGGTTTGATGAATCTCAGAGATAACTTGTCGCCCTGGCCAAATATCCGCAATCCTCGTCGATGTGAGACCCGTAGATAGTCATGATCCCCATTATCGAACTCTAGAGGTCTCCGTCTCTAGTCCACATATGAATTATGACATATTTATGAAATCTTCATCCTCTCTAGGTTGATCTACACTTTCTCCATGGTATCTCATTCCATCTGTGGTCCCATGATTGCTGACTCCCCTGGACCTGTCCAGCACATTGGTGATCTACAAGGTCGTCTGTACAACCCCTTGAATAGTTTCATACAGATAGTGGAGTGATAGATGTTGTTGTATGTGTACATAGCTAAGGGTAGGTGATCCTCCCAACTGCGGAAAAAATCAAGGACGCATGCACGTAGCATGTACTCAAGGGTCTGTTTGGTCCACACTGTCTGACCATCCATCTAAGGATGGAAGGAGGTACTCCACCAAATTTGTGTCCCGAATACGTCATGAAACCCCTTACATTGTTGGGAAAAATTGTGAATCAAAATTGGAGACAATCGTAGATGGCACCCCATGAAGCCATACAATCTCTTGCATGTTGAGGTGTCCCACAATCTTTACTGAACCCTACTCTCTGATAGGTAGGATGTGGGAAAACATGGTGAGTCCGTCAACGATCACCGAGAAGGAATCATGTCCCCTTGAGGTGTGTGGTTGACCAATCATGAATTCCATGGAAATTCCATCCCACTTCAACTATGGCACCTCAAATGGCTAAACTAAGCCTGCTAGAACCTGGTTCTCTGCCTTCACTTGCTGAAAAGTGAGACACCGAGAGACAAACTCGACCACTACTTTCTTCATGGCCGTCCACCAGTGCTAACTCCAATGGTCATTATACCTCTTCACAACTCTTGGATGTACCGCTAGATGGGAGCTATAGAACTCCATCAACACATCCTCATAAAGCACTGCTATTACCACAGTATGTCCTATGAAGAGGATGACGTGCTCCCCACCTTCAGAAAATTCATCAGGTTCTTTTCCTATAGTTATCTGATCAAGTCGAGCCTCACAATAAGTTTCCCAAAACTATACCTCCATGAATCACTGAAGGGGTGGTGGAGTGAATGTCAGAGACTGGAGATAAGCTTCTCTATCTCGATCCATGTAGGATACCTGAAAAGTTTCTAGCTGCTCTGTCGCCTCACTCAGAAACTCAATACCAGATCTATTGATGAGTGCATCTACTACTATGTTAATATTATTATGATTATAGACTACCCCAAATCCATAGTCCTAGGGGAACTCAATCCAAAATCATTGTCTCGGGTTCATGTCCTTTTGAGATAAGATAAGCGTAAGAATCTTGTGATCAGAGTAGAATGTAAACCTCTACCCCATCAATAAATTTCGCCAATTCTTCAAGGTGAAGACCACTATATCTAACTCTAGGTCATGGGTAGAGTAATTCTTCCCATGTTTCCTCAGTTTTCGATTACCATATGCGAACAATTCTCGCTCCTACATCAGGACACATCCGAGCCTGGTACTTGATGTGTCGCAGTAGACTACATACCCAACGCCCTCTTCTGGTAGCCTCAAGATGGGGCATTTGTCAGTCTCTACCTTAGCTCTAATAATATCTAATGGAATCTCTCCAAGAACACAAAGGGTTTACCCTCCTATGTAAATGGTGATAAGGGTTCCACAAAAATGGAAAAGTCAGGCCCAATCCTCTGGTAGTAACCGACCAAACCCAAGAAACTCCACACCGATGCCGCACTCTTGGGTAGATTCCAGGCTTGCACAACCTCATTCATCACTGGATCGACCACTTGGCCATCCTCTGAGATAACGTATCCTAGAAAGTGAACCTCTCGGATCCTGAACTGGCACTTTGAGAGATTACAATAAAGCTGGTGCTCTCAGAGTGTGTTCAGAACTATCTGTAGATGACAAGATTGCTTCTCCTCCGTCGTTGAGTAAATCAGAATGTCGTCGATGAATACTACCACAAACCAATCAGGGTATGGAAAGAAGATCTTGTTCAAGAGTCCCATGAACCCTTCTGGGGTTTTGGACACACTGAATGGCATAACCAAGAACTAATAATGGCCATACCGACAAATGAATGTCGACTTATGCCCATCCTCATATCGTACTCTGAGCTCGTGATAGATTGACCTAATCTCTATCATTGAAAAACATCTTGCTACATTAAATTGATCAAACATATCATAAAACCATGGGAGTGGGTACTTTTTCTTCATGGTCACCAGGTTCAGGCACCAGTAATCCACAGAGAGTCTCAAACTCCCAACCACCATCTTGTTGAACAAAATTAGGGCTTCTGAAGGAGAAGCACTAGTCCTGATGAACCCATTGCTCTGCAATTCCTCTAACTATACCTACACCTCTCGAAGCTATGCGGGAGCCATCCAATATGCTAGTGTATATATCAGTGTCTCCTTAGTGTACAAGTCGATATAAAATTCCACTTCTTTGTAAGGAGGTAGACGCGAAACATGTTCAGGAAAAACATTAGTGTACTGGTCCACAACTATAGGATAGCTCGAACTCTCTACATAAACTGCTCAGAGTGTATAGCTAGCCAACTGAAATGTGATCGGCTACACCCTCTACTAGGTGAGTCCATCCTAGGCTTCAAAGGTTCCATTATCTCCGGTGAATGAAACCCTAGTCCCATCAGTAAGGACACACCAAACATTCCGCCTAATACAGTCGATCTGAGGATGGAATGGAGATAACCAGTACATACCCAGGATGACATTGTAACACCTCGACATCACTACTAAGCGATCCCAGCTAAATCCCTCGCATCATAGAGTAAGATGACATTTCAGAAACCGGTTCGTAATTGTCGAGTCCATTCCCATAGGAGTCTCTAGCTATAAGGATCGAGCCAATGGATCCACCTGTTTCTCTGATCTCTGAACAAGGGTAGTGGCAATAAAAGCATGAAGGGAATCTGTGTCTATAAGTACTGCAACAAAGGTAGAGTAGACAGAGATCATACCTTGTATCATCTCCGGAGTGTCTTGGTCATTGGCCTCAACTAATTGGAGTTGATCTCACCCCTTTCTACCAGCACCTTGTGGTCAGGGTGGTCCACCTGGAGGTGGTGGCGGTATAACCTCGAATCACTGCCCAATGCCTGTTGCATGACCTTCCCCTTTGCCATATCAACCTCCAGCCTATGGACCTCCTTGATTGAATATTCTCCTCTTCCCAGGTGGTCCTTCGACCATCTACTGGTTGTTCGTACGGTGGGTCAGGCAGTCGCGAGCCATGTGACCGTATATACCACACATATAAAACTTCATGTTCCTCACCTATCCGGCTCTGCCTTGAGAGCCCCACACCTAGACCATGTATCATGCGGTCGTCCAGTAGTAGGTATGGTAATCTTAGACATTTGAATCATCTATCTGCGACTAGATATAGATGAATCTGCTACGTGTCGTCCAGTGGTGGGTCTCTTTGCTGGTGACTTCTCAGCAAGGAAGATCTCCACTAAGAGTGCTCACTCTAAAACCCTGGCATAAGTCAGGATGCTGAGTAAAAACCATCGAGGCTCTATTATCCCATCTGATCCCATGCTTGAATGTTTGGGAGCTGAAGAGAGGGTTCCACACCATGTCAGTGGAGTAGCATGAGAGGTCGTTGAACCTCGATGTATACTAAGCTACAGTCATGCAACCCTACTACAAGGGGGGGGGAAGCTCCTATATACACACTGAGCATAAGGTTGCTCAGATGAACTCTGCCTTGAAAAGACTCTCGACGTCTTCCCAGATGAAAGTAACCTCATCATGGACCTGGAGCATCAGGCTCCACCATCTTTCTGCTGATTCTTGAAGAAGACTGGAGGCATGGATCCGTATGAGATCTGCTGGTGTCCCAACCAGTCCGAAGACTCTAACCACTGTCTCCAGCTAATCCTCATCTGCCTATGGGTCTATCTCTCCCTGAAACCATGGTGGACTATGGAACTGGAACTCATGCAATGTGCTCAAGTGGCATGCAACCTATGTTGCTTGGAAAAGTAGAATAGGCTACCCAATGGGTAGTGGCACAACCGGTACATCGGTCGATGGTACAACTACGATAAGGGGGCCCAACAGCGAAGCCTCGTCGTTCGATGGGCTGTTATCACGTATTATAACCAAGAACCCTATCTAGCTGTATGTGTGGAGGCATCCTAAAAAGAAACTAGTGTTCCAAAATATATAAGTTATAACTGGTGAGCTAACCCAAAGAGTTCACAAATAAAACTTTTCAAAGAAATCGACCCAATCAGTTTTTTCGTGCTCTGAGTTGGAAATCAGAACTCACGGTCCTAGTTTATGGATATGTTGGCTGCCGCACCAACACTGGATACCCCAAACCAAAAACCACACTCATTACAGTTATCAGTATTTCTGAGTAAAAATATCAGAGTTCTAATTATTTGGTAGAACCTATCTCCTCTGATAACAATTTTTCACAACCATCCCCCGAGGCCTGTGCCGTGACAACCCCAATCCCGCCTTCCGTAGGCCAGGTGCTAGTGAGTAGAACAAGAATGGAATATCCCAAAATCTATGAAGGAATTCAATTTAAAACCTATAAACTCACACAACCAAGATCCCAACAAGAAACATGTACAAGGTAAACTATAATGTAATGGTGTCTGTACCGAAAGTAACGAGGCTAGAATAAAAGCCCAACAACAAAGTACACAGAAAACTGAAAACTACAAGTAAAACTGAAAAACTACTCCTATGGATTGCTGTCAAGGATCCTACCAGGAGAGGAGGTACAAATGTTGAAAGGTCTTCACTACAGTACACATCATATGAGGTCCAACTCTGAGCAGCCTCCAGTCCTAGTACCCTCGTCCTCAGTCAGCGCTGTCCGTCATCTGCACAAGACACAATGAGGTGCAGGCCAAGCCCATGCATAACTGAGTATAACAATACTATGTAGGGACCCTGAGACCCCGAAATTTCACTCAAAATCCACAATGAATAAAAAAAAGCATGTAAACAAAATTATACACAACATATGTATATGTCCAAACATTTCCTAAGTCACCAAGTATAACCATCTCATTCATGAGGGAAGAATACCACAAAGGCAACACCATGAAGGTAAGAGTACCAGATAGCTAACACCATGAAGATATAGTACAAAACAAGTACACAAAGACGATATAATACTCAGATCAAACCATGTATATGTGAAGTATATAAGTGAAGATGATTAGTTGCGAAGCTAGATCCTTTTATTCTGTTATGAGGCATTGCTGCTAATTATACAGAGTCTGAAACACTCATGATCGATAGGTAATAACCCCTACAATGACCAACAGATGATATAACCCATATTCGATCAGTATGCACTGACCCACAGAGGATCGCTGAACACTGACCCACACAGGATCACACACACATAGGATCAGTATGCACTGACCCACACAGAATCGTTGAGCGCTGACCCATACAGAATCTGACCCACACAAGATCATTATGTCCTGACCCAAATAGGATCATTGAGTGATTACCCAAACAAGATCAATATGTAATAACCACCACAATTTCCCACATAGGATCCGAACCGCCCATAGTCTATAGGTATCTAACATCCATATTTTCTTTCTCCAACCTCCGCCTCACAGGAAACCACTAGATTCCACGCACCCGGTGTGCTCAAGTTCCGTAGAAACTGTCCCTTGAGATATCACTCACACCTCGACCACCATGAAGTCCAATGAAGATGTATCCCAAATTTTTTTCATGTCATAAGGGACCCAACTCTATAGATGGTGTGTCAATCGGACGCACGGTCTCTATGTTATTATCGTTTTTGCTCCGAGGGCCCTGTTGGATTGGTTGTTCGATCTGACCTGGCTATAATCCAACATTATATAAAACTCATGTTTAGTAAACCAAAAGGACCTTATCTATACAAGAATTCTATTTACATTGATGGTTCGTCAAACGGACTCCCTGATCACAAGTTATGGCCTAAAAGGTAAAACTGGGTCCGGTTGGGCCCGGGACCGGTCAAACCCGACCCGGTCTGGGTCAAGCACAGTTGGCCTAGCCTCGGCGGGCCCTAACCACTGGGTCTTCGTTCAGCCCGGCCTTTGAAGGGGTCATCCTGGCACAACCTGCTAGGCGTGGCCTTGCCATCGCTAGGAGCGGACAGCTGGCGCAGTCCGCCTGAACCATGACCCGGGGGGAAGGCCCCCTCCCCCCATTATTTTGAACGGCCCAATGGTCATTCTGTTTCCCTACTAGAACGTGGGACCACTGGGTGGTCCCCCTAGTTGCATCGCGTCTATTTGAAATGGAAGGATTTTCCTCCTTCCAGCAGCACAGACATGCACCACTGCTCCACCTGCGGTAGGCCCGGTGCCTGCCACCACCCTTCCCCACTGCGGCTGACGGGCTGAAATCTCCTCATCACCCAACGACGTGTATTTGTGCCGCCCTTCCTTCCTCATGGATGGTCATTGAACTCTTCCATGAGCCATTGAGGCTTCGTTCCACACCTAAAAATTATGTCACTCACATATTCACGATCCTTAGGTGGAGGGCTCCGCATCCATTTGTCGCGCTCGGAAAAACATTGTGCTTTCAGTGTCAATAAATATTTGGCATTTGAAGAACACGTGATGAACAAACGAAAAAGGGGCAAGGTATTGGTGTGGGATGATCGCCATTGTTTATTGGCCATCATCATTGCGAATACAGAATATGAAGATCTATAAAAGGGTTCAATTATTTTTCCAATGAAAACCCCTACATCGATTGTACATTGGAGGTGACATGAGGAATAATATGAAGTTGATGAGATGGTGATGTCAGTGTTCATCACTCCAGCAAGATGTTCCAGGCTAGTTTCTCATTCTTTGATTTCAGAATTCGTTCTTCATTGGGGAGTGTTATTCGCTGAGGATGATGATCCTCCAAAAATATCTCCCCAAGACTCCTCTCCTTTGCCAACACCATTTCCCCCACTTAAAAATGAGGAGGCAAATTAATATATAATGTTGATTAATTAAACAATTAAGGTTTTTCTCATTAATTAAGATAAATTTGGAATAATAAATTTTGAGGAATTCCAAGGATTAACTACATATTAAAGTAGGATTTCAAGGGGGTTGGGTGGTCCCTACAATTAATTTCAAAAAAGAATGGTTTCAAACTCGTGTGGTCCCCACCACTAATTCAAATGGGAGGTTTTACAAGAAAATAAATATAGTTGTTTTATTTTATTTTCATTATTTTCACACACCCAAGGAAAGTCTGAAAACTAATTTCCACCCTCAACCTACTATATTCAAGGTGAAGGTCTTCTTAAGTGAATATCAATGTTGCATGTTCAATGGTGCCTTCAGATTTCAATTCTTAGCACCGGTTCATATTTTACAAAAACCCACTCGCATGTTTACTGAAATTACTTAAATGAATGTTCAAAAATTCATTCCAAGAACATTGGTCCTCAGAATCACATGCATTAAATTTTCACGGACTCGTAGTATTTCTATATAATTAAAAAAATTACATGGGAAAATCCTAGCCTTTATAATATATTAATGGTGTAAGTATCAAACTTTTTTTTTATTGAAGGTATGATTCAAGGGTCTCACTCTAACTCATTTATATATTAGAATAATTCATAATTTGGAAGAGATATGATAGAATATAATAACATAACGTTTCATCCAAATGAATTTTAGTGCAAAAACTGTTGAGGATAAAATGGGTGGTAAGGAAACAGTATTACTTGAACCCAGTTTCAAATGTAAAATAGAAAAAAATACAAGATATAGAAGGTGCCATGGGATATAATATATAAATATATAACATAAAGATCATTACATAAGTAATATTATATTAAATATAAGTATCTTTGATATGTTTATATTCTTGCAACCTGAAATAGCAAGTCATGATGATCGTATGTGTTATTCATTTGGTGATAGATCAAGTGAGGGTGAACGATGTGATGGAGTGGTTAGATATTCATTATATATATTATTATACATTGAATAATATATATTCATTTGATATAGGTATAATAAATACATGTATATGATACTTGTAGAAAGAGTATATATATATGCATATGATGCATATATGAGTATACAATATGTGATACTATAAATATGTACATTGTGTATATATATGTCATGAATGTGATACACATAGATTATATACATGAGATTCATGTAATGTAATATGGGAACGTATATATTACATGAATATGATTCATATACACCAATAATTCATGAAAAATAATTCATGACATAATCTGTGCATCACATTCTTGCATGATATTTTTTCTCTATGCCGGTTTTATTATTCTAATCTACTATGAATGGATTAAAAGATTTTTATTTGGATCATTGAAAACATTCATAAATGATTAATCACTTATGGGGTGTCATTTGATGTTTCCAATAATTCCCATTGTTTTCTTCATTCATGAATAATATGAAGGAATTTCCAATAAATGGAGAAAAAGTTCCCCTAATTGATGTGTGGCTTGATCATCTACATTTAAAACTGATGATGCTCACCAGTTTCATGAAAATATATTCAATATTTATCTTCATTCCAAAGATTCATTAAACTCTCAATAGAATAAGCTAATACAATACTTCATAACATAATCAAACCATAATTACATTATGTATAATATGGTATTCAATTTCTTATATTTCCATGATCTTTTAGGTTTAGAGTATTAGATTATTAGGAAAACTATTTCATAAAAATTGAAACATCCTTATAGTATATATTATTTTATAAAAAAGGTTCTTATGTTTACAGTATTGTTTCATTCATGACACTTTTTATTCATTCAAGGCATTTTACCATTAAACTTACTATATTTCTTACACATCCTTAAGTCATTTGAAAACATTTAAAAATATTATATAGGAATCAAAAATTTCATTAAGGTATCTGAATGAAAAATAATAATTATTTGGACATATAAATTTTTCAAAACATTTGAAAAAGCCATTCCATTAAACAAAAGAACATTATGTTTGTATAAATATTACCTTCAAAAATGAAAAACAACTTCTTGTATCAAAACATTTCATAAAACAATATCATAAGAAAGAATAAATATTGAAGGATACATAGAAACACCATATTTAAAAAAATAATGGAATAACTTAGAAAGACAATTACAAAATATTCTTATAGTAGAGTAACTTATCTTCTTAATTCAATCATAAACTTAATAATGGAATAATATACCTAGTTAATTCAAATATAAACTCATAATGGAATAATATACCCAATTAATTCCATCATCATATCCCTTGGGGAACAAATAATTACTCAATAAATTGTAGGGATATATCATACTCACCGTCTATTATTTATAACATTAATGAACAACAACTTGATTAAAACTAGTAGGTGACTTATCTTTAATTATAATACTCATAAAACATTCATTTCAATAAATAAACAAACCAGTATAAATTATCTAAAAAAATTATAAGAAATATAATTTGTTTTAAAAGAATTTAAAAAACAAAAATTAGTAGAATAATTGGAAAATTAATATTACTTTAAAAAACATATATATTTGTGGTGAATCTTGATATCAAATATTCTATATGAGGATGGAAGATTTCTTTCCTGTGATAAATGTCAAAAAAAATCCATTCACTCTTTTGTAAATAAAGTCACAAGTAACCCATACGGAAAACATTAAAAATATTCATTTTTAATTTTTTTTGAAATAAAATAAAAGATATTTGAAAATGAAATTATTAAAATATTTAATGTATAAGTATTAATATTTTTGAAACAGATAAAATAGAATTTATAAGGAAGATTAGTTGTTTAAAACATCTAAAACATTGGTTTAAAGAAAATTCCATTATATGTATTGTAAATTTTTAATCAAAAAGGTCTATGAAGGAGAGAAATTAAAAAATATTTCTAAAAATTTATATATTTGTAAATTAATGATAAAATAAATCAATATGGTATTTTATATAACATAAAAATAAAAATTATATTGAAAATGGTTTATATTTCAAATAAAATAATTTGAGATGATACATCCCATACCTTGAGTCATGATTCATTGCATGAATTCTCTATCCCATAAATAATAATATTATATTAATAATTCAATTTATTTGTAAAAATTTTTATGTTCATCTCATTTCCATTGATCTTTTTAATTCATTTATTATCATGTTTTATTTAGTTAATAAAATTGTTATGTTCACGTTGGATGTTTTGGCGTTGTTTAGCTGATAAACTCAAATAGCATATGTGTGTTATCCATGGTCCAATAATTAATGTTTCCATAACATATTGAATATTAAAAAATTCATAATAATAATTTTTATACATTAAATATAATTTTAATACCCATAATTTAAGGAGGTAATTTAAAAATGTGATATGACATTCTTTGATATAGTAGTCTGCACGTACGTATGACTGAAAGTTTTCATTTTCTAATGGATGAAAACGAAATAATGAAAATGAATATATAAATTTTGAGAATAATTATAATAATTTAAAGATTAAATTTATTCATTAAATCCATCCTTATGACTATCCACAAGAAAAGGATGAGAAAAATGAAATGCATTGCATCGTGGTGATAGAAGTCTATATATACACATGTGCAACATTTCCATTTTCCAAGGGATGGAAGCTTAAGAAGGTAGATAAAAAATTATCTTTCCAAAATCATAATAATTTTATAAATATGATATATATTAATTAAATAAATATTTATAACAAACCATTTGATTCGTTGATTAAAAATAAAATACATGGATTCATTGAGGTGGCAGTTCACATATATACATTAGCGAAGTTTTCATTTTCCACAGGATGGAATGGATATATAAAATAATTAATAAATAACTGTAATAAAATTTCTCTACATTTAATATATTTATTCGATTATTTTAGTATTTTTATAATATATTTTAATGATGTATAAGAATAAATAAAGATGAAAGAATTCAGTTAAGTCCCTCCTCCTTGGATATCTTCCATTAGCTTAAAACATAATCTTTATAGGAATGGTATTTTGGTGAGAGTCGAAACTCTAAGACATGGGTAAGTTATTTAAGGGAGTATTTATATTTTAATATATGTATTTCAAGGAGTGTGGATAATTGAGGGGGTGAGATGATTTATTTATAAGTTGGACGAGTGGCACTCTTGTTAATATAACTTCTTAATATAAAATGGATTTAATTATTAAGAAAATTGTAATCTATATTTTTAATTAATGGGTAAATTTTAGTATACTTCATATAAATCCTTAAATACCAATTTAGTTTTTAGTGATGTTTAGTGAGATACCTCTTGATTAAACACTTTTACAATAATTTAAATTTATCATGGTGACTAATATTTACCATGGTAACTTATTTTTTTGATCAAAAATAAAACAAAAACTATATTTTTATTTTTGAAATTTTCAATCCAAATATGTAATCCTGTTCATTAGATTCAATTCATAGAATTGATAAATTTTTCATTCAATATATGTTCACAAAACATAATGAAAAATATTTAAAAAAAATTATATTTTATGCATAAAGACAAATTTACAGAAAATTATGTATAATGATGATTACCTTGAACTATTTTGTTATATTACTAAAAAATTATTGTTATTTTTAATTAATATGAATTAAAATCAAAATTTCACCTTCCAATCACTCAATTAAATCCATCTAACAAAAAATTGTTTGTATTAGTTTAAAATATAACATAGGTTCCAATGTATTAGGAATGGGTTTCCAAATTCAACATAATAATTTCCACCATGTAATTATAATCCTTAAACACATATTTGGTCAACAAAAATTTTTAATATATTTTTATACCATACTTATATTATAATGATGTCATAAAAGTAACAATATTAAAAAATTTAGTATTTTACACAATTCAATAAAAAATAATCTTCTTCATTAAAATCAAAATAATTTAACCTACGAAAAATTTCACATGTTGAATTAAAATAAATGAAAATAATTCAAATATCAAATTTAGATATATATTTCTTCGTTTACATTGTTTATATATTCATTTTTTTTGGAATGAAGTTCGTAACTCATGTAAACAAATGGTCATGTCTCTGGTGGTATTTACCATTTCTAGATAGATAAGATATTTTAGATCTTGAAATCAAATTAACGTCATCCCATGATTAATATAAATTTTTTAAAAATGAAAAGGCATTATATCAATAAAATAGTTTCGTTTAGGATATTTGGATATTTGAAATGATTTCAAAATAATTTAAACTAGGTTTTGAAATAATATCGATGATTAAATCATATGGAATGGATAATAAAGATGTATGGGATATTTTTTCTTCCATCTTGATAAAATAACTATAATCTATAGATGATAAGATCCTTAAAACAGGAAATGAAAATGGTTCATGTGAGTAAACAAAGTTACAAAAGAAAATCTATAATACTTTAAACTATAAACAATATTCCAAAAATAATACCACTAGTTAAAACAAATTTTATTTACATTTTTATCATTCTTAATACCATACTAAAAAATAACCATAATTCGTATTAGTATTCTTACCCCTATGGTTATTAAATACTTATATCATATTATCCAAAACAAAAATATTAACCAATAATTTTTTTATATATTTTAAATTATTCTCATATGAAAACATATCAATATCTAAATTACTATAAACCCTTGATATTATACCAATTATATCAGCTCATAACTTATTAAACCCATATATACAATATATATATAATAAGAGTTTCACATTCTCACAGTTTTGGGATCATTTAGGTTCATCATTTTAGAGAATTAAGAAAATGTTACTTAAAAAAGCAGACACTTCCACACTGTGTAATGTTTTTCCAAAAAAAATATGTTCTTATATTTACATTCCTATTTTATTTGTGACACTTTTGGTTTATTCAATATGCGTCACAATTGACCTTTTTATCATTATTACACCTCATAAATCCCTATGAAAAACATTTGAAAACGTGAGATGAGAAAAAAATATTAGTAAGGGATATTAATGAAATATGAAAATAAATATAACATTGAAATATTTTAAAATCATTTAAAATGTCATTCCATTAAATAAAAACAATTTATAATTACCTTTATATATGAACATATACTTATTTGATCAAAATTTTTTATAAAATAATATAGTAAACAATCATAAATCATGAAGGTTACCTAGAAACAAAATATTTATAAAACTCTTAATAAAATAACATAACTAGTGAATTTCAATATAATCTAATAATGGAATTACTCAACTGTTTCATTCCAATATAAAATTAGAATAGAATATCCGATACAGTGAAAGCCAATATCATATCTCATGGACAATAAATCATTAAACAATGAATTAGAGGGCCATATCAGACCAACCCATTATCGAATATAATATTTAAGAACCATAAAGTTAAAAAACCATATTGAGTCTTTATATTTTATAAAAAAACTCCTAAAATCATCATTTTAACCCATAAAAAAACCACTTCCAGTTATCTAAGAAAGTAATAATAAATATCATTTACTTTTGGAAATATTTTAAAACTAAAAATACCTAGTTCAATGAGATATTATTTTTAAAACTATTAAACTTTTAGATGAATATTTCTAACAAATAATAGATATGATGGACGAAAATTATGGCCAGATGGAGGAAAATAATGGTCAACTGGTCAAACATTAAAAAAAAATCTCACTTTCATAAAGAGAGTAAAAAACAAAATGTATATAAAATTTTAAAAAGACTCCTTTTTGGAATAATATAATGAAATTAAACGATATTATAAAATAAAATTATAAAAATATTAAAATTATAAATAAGAAATTTTTTCAAATTTTTTAATGAATAATGATATGGGAGAGAAGTTTAAAACATTTAAAATCGTGTTTAAAAGAAAAATCCCTTATGACATGAATACCTTTATAATAAAATGGACATTAAAAGAGAGAAATTAAAAAGGATATGTAAAAAAATAATTTTTTTAAAAATGTAATAAAATAAATGCATAGGTCATTTTATACACCAAAAAAATAAAACAAATTGTGAAAATTGTAAAAGTGTCAATGAGGAGAAATTTAGATGTGAAATTTCATACCTTGAGTCCCATCTTCTTTGACGTGTTCTACGAACATTGAAAAATAAAATTTAATGAATAATTTACATGATTAGTAATTTTTTTTAATTTTAAATCCATTATAATTAGTCTATTTATTTCACTTATTATCATTTTCTATTTAGTTATTAAAATATTTTTGTTCGGATTAGTTGTTTGGGGGTTATTCGGTTTATAACCATAAAATAACATTAGTGTATTGATTTTGGTTAAATGGGTCATGTTTCCTTTATATCCCGAAACATAAACCTGATACAATTATATTTTTTTTAGAGTAATTATACTTTTAACACTATCATTTTAAGGTGGTAATGAATAATGAGATACATTATTAATGGACGAGATAGTCTGCACGTACGCATGAGCAACATTTTAGTTTTTATAATGTATGAAATGGAAATAAAGAGTAATAAGGATTAAAATTATATTATCATAATATTATTTAAAATATTATCTTTATTATATAAATCCATCCTTTTTTAAAATTCATTAGATATGGAAGTGAACAAATAAATCCATAACTTCGCTGAGATGGTTGTTCATATGTATGCACAAGTGATGTGTCTATTTTCACATAGATGGAAGAGTAAAAAGGTTGATAACATATTATATTTTAATAATAATAATTTTTTTTAAAAATCATATATATTAATTAAATTTATATATATAACCATCAATGTGAGGTGATGATGAAAAAAAACATATCACTACACGAAGGTGGTAGTCGACACATACGCACAAGGAGAGTTTTCATTTACCATGCTATTTAAAGGATTTAGAAAAGTGTTATTCAATTTTTATGATAATTTTTAAGAATATTAAATATACTTATTTCAATATTTAATGATTAATGCAATATATTTTAAAGAGGTATAAGAAGAAAAAAAAATTGAAGGAATTTGGTTAAGACTTATACCTCCTCTTGGACATCATCCTTTGGGACACACCTTATGCCATCTATGATTGTACTTTTGGTGAGACCATTAACTATAAGACATGGGTATGAGATTTGGGGAGGTATTTGGGAATTTATTGGTTGATATATAGTTCTAATTGATTGTGGAAAAGTTAGGGGTGATGAACTCCTTTTATAAGTAAGAGTAGTAACTGTTTTATAAATATAATTTCTTAATATAAAAACGGAAGTAATAGTTATGGAAATTGTTACATAAATTGATAATGAATTTGAAAAATATTATATGAAGTTGTTAATTCCATTATCCACTTATTTAATGTCTTTTTTTTTGTGATATTTAGTAACATAACTCTGGTTTAAACCTTTTTACCACAAATTATCCTTCACCGAGGTGACTAATTTTTACCCTGGTAAATTATTTTTATGATAAAAAAAATTATACTATAAAAAATTTGAAAATTATTATTCCAAATCTATAGCCCATATTATTTGATTTATTTTCCCTAAGTGGTAAAAGATAATTTTAATATAATTTTACAAAACATAGAAAAAACAACTTTTTGACAAATAATTTTTTTATACAAAAAAATGATTTTACACTAAAATACAGTCTAATATTGATTTTTAAGAATTATTTTTCTATATTATAAGAAAATTTCATTTCATTTTACATTTATATCATGATAAACTAGAATTTAACACTCTACCACTCAATTAAATTCATATAACCGAAAATAGTATTTTATTAGATTAAAATATAACTTAGGTTCCATAGAGTCATGCATGGGTTCAGAAATTCAACAAAGTAGTTATAAATTCATTATTTTACTCCTTAAACACATATTTTTTTTTGAGAAAAAGGATTCATATATTTTCAATCCATTATTATATCATAATTAAACTATTAATGTTTTTGTATTTGAAACATCGTTATTTTTTACTATTCACAAAAAAAAAACAACTTCTCTAGAGAAATCATAAAAATTCACTCTATGATAAATTAATAATGATGAATTAAAAAATTATATAAATTTAATCAAATGAAAATTATTAAATTTTGAAATTTAAATTTTAAATAAATCCATATAATTAAATTAATAAAACTATTTGTCTTTTGATTACTAAATTTTTTAAAATTATTATATTGAATACGAGTCAATAAAAAATATTTATAAATATTAACAGAACCAATTGATTAATTAATATTAACATTACATTTTTTTTCAAATCTAGTACACCTTAAAGAGCTTTGTGAATCCTTGAATAGAGATTGAGATCCAATAATTGGTTCCCCCCTCAGAGGCAGCATGAATTTTTCATCTTATCATCATGATCTTCATCAAACATTATCCCATCATCCCAGAAGAAGATGTAATCTCCATAACTAAACTAGACACACTATTTTATTGTATTTTTTTCATATATCCTCCATATTTCCTCTCTGTGAGGATATTTCTCGATTGTTAGGATGTTTTTCCGCTTCAAAAGGATTATATGATGATCTATGAAAAAATAACAGTGGTTTCAAAGTTAGCTTCCTTATAGGATCAAAAACATTATAACTTTTTTTGGAAAAACATGATATATGAAGTGTAACTAGTTCTAATATATTTTAAAATATGTTATATGTTAAGATTCGAAATATATGTTATTTCTCCCTCAATTTTTTTATTAATTAACATGATTAAAAGGGCAATGTGAATAAGTGTTATTTGATAACCCTTATTGAATTATGGTCACAAGAAAAATGAGCATGTTCATTTCTCTTTGCTATTTTGATTTTCAACATGGTCTTTAAAATGGGCTTATCATTGAGTTGTATTTCAATATAATGTCAAGATTTGCATCACGGGGATTCTTGAATGTCTAATTTGTGGGATAGGAAGTTTTTTAATGTGATACACATATGTGAAGTTTTGGAATGGAGTGATGCATAATGTCTTGAGCTTGGAATATAGATTTATATCTTGATATATAGTTTGGGCATATCAAAATGTTTTTATGGATTTGACATGCACATCATATGCATGGATTGTGCTGGAAAGTAGGGAGGATGATCAACATGAAAGATGTGAAGTTAGGGTGAATAGTACATACAACAAGGATTCCCAAAATCATACCTTTCTTTAGTTGGTTATTTCATCAATACCCAAGACATGTAAAGAAAAACATGATGAAAATCCACCTAGAGTTGGTTCTTAGTAGTTGTCCTTATGCCAAACGCCACAGTGAGGATAATAATTGCAACCCATGTCCACTATAGTTCTACCATGCATGGTGGTACTCTCACTTGTTCATCCTTGTGTTAATCATGCCTATATTCAATCATGAATAGTCATACATATTTTTTACCTTATTTAGAAGGATTTTGTGTATAGGTGAAGTAAATAACCTTTATGTGGAGTCATAAGGGTAATGAACCTTATGTCGAAGAATTATAAGTATGGGTAAAACCATGACCCTTCTGTGGAATGGTTACATATAAGGGTATGCAGAAACATTATACAAAGGGTAAATCCCTATGTCTTACACATAATGTTAGTGAAAATAAATTATAAAATAAAAATATTTTCCTTAAAAAATTTAAAGACAAATTCCATCTACCCTTATAAAAAGTTTAATACATTAGGTTCATGGAAGAATAATATTATATAGAATTAGATCTTATGTAAGGGCAACAAGAAGTATAAAAAACATATTATTATTATTATTTATGAATTAGTTATAAAACATAATTGAGGTATTTTTTAAAATGTGTCTAATAAGCCTAAATATGGAAATTCATATTTATATTTCATAATGAAATAAAACATTTGTTTAATTATTTATGGATTTAAGTTATTTATGTTAATTAAATTGTTTATATAATGGGAATAACATGAATGATATTGGATTAATAAAAAAATTACTATTCATTGTCAAATAAGAAAAGTTCATATTCATTGTCCATGTTTTTAAAAATAAATAAAATATTTATATTAATTAACATAATTCTATAAGGAATTGAATTATATTATTTATAAAAAATTAAATATAATGAAAATGATATTTTATAATTTTTTAAAAATTTTAAAAATTTTGTTTTATAAATTGATTACCAATAATTTTTTTATGTTTAGTGAATTAATTTTTTTGAAACCATTTTTGAAAAAAAAATCTTTCATATAAAAGTGTTAATATTAAAAATAGCTTTTCCATATAAATAAATTTTTTAAATGTTTATAAATCATAATAAAATGCATTGCAACCTTTGACAATGTTATATGAGATATTTATAGTCTTTAAATAAAGTGTTTATTTACAAATTAAAGAGATGATTTTTGATTACATTATAAATAATATAAATAAGGAAAAACATAAATGTGTTAACATTTTTAATTATGAATTGTTCAAAATTAATTAATTTTAAATTGTTAAAATTAAATTTAAATGAATTATTTAATAATATTATTTAGATTTCATAAAACAAAATGATAATTAAATAGTTTAATGATTGGTAAATGATATTATTATTATATAAAAAGTTTACATAAAATAATTTTAATTATAAAATGTTTATAATTCATAAAATATCATCTCTAAGAAATGAAATTCTATATAATGAATAATATTAATGGGTTTATTTTTATGGTATATATTATGTTTTTAATTTAATGGTTAGGGAATTTACATAAGATATTATTTATCATAGAATTATGATAATATGTTTTTATTAAAAGGTTCATAAATTGTTCTCATGTTTAAAATTATAATGTTTTCAATTATTTGATAGTTATTACATGATATATTCATCTATTTAAAATTTATAATATTGTGAATATTTTATATGCATTATTTATGTGATAAATTTATTTTAGGATATTGAGTCTTTCATTTCATTCTAGGTGTAAATCCATAAAATTTAGTTTTCTTCTTCTTTGATGATAATTTTTAATAGAAGTTACTAGCTTGAATTTAGTTTTTAGGAATAGTTTGTTTATATTATGTGTTATATATATCAAGAACTGAATTATCTCTTTAGTAAAGTATCCCCATAGAGATGAAATTGTGATCTGACTACCTATCAGCCTGGAGGCATATGATCTATCTAGAAATGTGAATGAGGTTGTTTATTGGTTAGTTTGGGATTAATTATGTAAATATTATCAATATCATATAAATCTATGAATTTATATGAAGAGTTCATTTATATTATGCATATTATGAATTATGATATGCATATATATATTTATCTTTTATTTTTGGGGGAGTCACATATACGAATGGATGTGTAAGGGGTTAAATATTAATGTGTATAAAGAAATTAATATGGTGGATGGAATTGGGATTCCATAACAAAAGCATTATAATCACACATAAAAAAGGAATAAAAATGGGAATACAATAATTACATAAGATATAATAGTAATGAAATTAATATTCATATTATGTATATTTAATTTGTGAAACATTGAATAGAAACCCCTCAAAATACTAATTCAGTGATTTATACAAAAGAGACAATTGTCATGACCTCAATCATCCAACCTAGTAGTTTCATGCTAGAGAAAAATTCCACTATATAATCTTTTCTATGGAATGAATGTGATAGTTGACACTTGAACATCCATGGGTAGTTTCAAACCGAAGTAGGGTTCACTATGATTTTCCATTGTTAGAAAGTTTGTGGCCTTTTATTTAGGTTACACTAGATTGGAATCCACAAGGTTTGGGATACAAAATGATTACAATAAAATTATTATCCATATGATTGACACATGGAATTAATTTTCCAATATACCATCCAATAATTACTATAATTGTGATTAAAGTAAATCTCTACAGAAATAACTAAATTAACAAGTTTTCTATTAAAGCATGGCAATTTTTAGTGAAATATAGATCTTATATTATTAAATAGATATAACTCATGAGGTTATCTTTTTTAGTGGGAACAGTAAAATTAAAATAACTTTATAAAAAGATATAAAACATGATACTCATTTATTAAAAAATTTATATTATAGATGAAGGGAATCACCATCATCAAATTTAAATTTGAGATTAATCCTTATAAAGAGAAGTTTAATATAAGCAACTCGTAAGAATAGTAACTTATAAATGGTTCTTAATTATAGATTATATGCGTAATAGAAATTTATTTTATGGTTTAGAATAGTATATGATTCCAATGGTATATTTTATAGCTATGGTAAATATATATAAGTCCAAAATCAAATGAAGAATTGATAGAGATTGTAATTTTTACATAATTATTGATGGAAATAGTTGGTACAAAAAAAATAAATGTATGAAAAGATAAGATGAATCAATTTTTTTATTTGATATTATAAGATTATTTTTTTGGAAAAATATTTGTTAAAAAAAATTTGACGATTATTTTTATACACATAGTTTATGATTCATTAAATTTTATAACATGTTTAAAAGGGAGACAATGATAAAAATGTTTAACCCTGGATAAAGTGTTTACACAGACAATTTTTAATGTGTTACCAAGACACTTATGTGGTAAATTTTAATATAGATTTCCTTTTAATGTAAAATTCTCTCAAATCATAGAATCCTATATAAGATGCTGAATCAATAGTTTATTTATTAAATATTCCTGTTAAAAAGAAATATGTTATATTTCATAACATATGGATGTTTTTTTGAATCTTAAAAAACAATTTAAGAATGAATTTACTTTCTATAAGACTAGTGGGAGTGTGTTTGAACTTAGATAAATTGAATGTTAACCAATAAAAGATTATTCTAATGTGTGATTAAGTGATTCTTCAGTTAATATCCTAAAGTGTTGGGATATGCGATAGTGAAGAAAAATTAAAATTATCACATTTTGTTATCATGATAATTTTAAAATAACTAATATTCCAACCAATTTATAATGTGATATTCAAACATTATCATAAAAACACATTTATTAAATGGTATAGATAAATGTAAATGGTTACATGTCTTTACCATAGTGAAGCGAATGTAACTTTATCCAGAAAGAGTTTAGGATATGGGGGGTAAAAAAATGTAAATGGTTACATTGATCTCAAATATAAAGCTTGATGATATAGGTTCCATATATGATTATGATGTTAATCTTATAAATAGTTCTAAATAGGGAACAAAATATAACATTGTATCATTTGATGTTATGAAGTTAAGGAGTATGAATATGTTCAAAGTGTTAAACTCTAGGAAAATGATCCCTAGGTTTCACCATTATTAATACTAGCATACTCTATAGATGTTACTCAAAAAAATATTTTCGTGGAAAAATTATTATCATATGGTCACATAAAAATGTGAAAAGAATAATATACATATGTAATGAGTGAAACCCCCGAAAACCTAACAGATATAAGGCTGTAATAGTTATTTTATCACGAGTGATATGAAAAACATTGATTGTGTATGATTTTTTATAAATATTATAAAACATTTAGCAATATTAAATGTTTTATAGTTTTATAAGGAAATCTTAATTTATCATTCAGTCATGCATACTGCTACTTATTTTACATGAATGGAAGACTAATAAATATCACCTCAAAGTTTGTAATTTGAGTTTCCCCTGACTGATGATCATCATAGAGACTTATCGGTTGTGATGATATGTTAAGATTTTATTTAATAGATTATTCTATTCTTTAAAAATATTTATAATTGACATATTAATAATAGATTCATATTATAATAAGTAGAGACTTATTACTTGGAAATGTTTACTAAATTATATCTCATGGAATGTCAAATAACCATTGATATACTTAGAGGTGTATGATTATTATCAATCCTTATTACATGATGTGGGATATATACCTAGCATGAAGATATTAATACTTGAATACCCTACTAACACAAGTAAAAATATAAACATAACTATCGATGGGTGGTAGGTTATATTGTTGATCATGATATTGGTTTGATTGTCACCAATAAAATATTTTTCCAATTATATATTGAGTTAATTAAAATGCTTGATGATTTAATTAGACTACAAAAATTCAAGTCCATGATTAATTTAGACACATATAATGTGGTTATATACTATGATGACGTACATGTGATTTCCACACATTTTGGATGAATTATATGTGATGTATTCATAAATACAGCCAGTCTAATTTAGAGAATGATTGAATTGGAGAAGAAACTATAATGGTTTTTTTATAAAGGATTCATACACTCTACTATCTCTTCATGGGGATAACCTATCCTACTTTTAATGATTAATTATGGGTTTAAATGATTTTTCATCAATTATATTGAAATAAATTCAATTACTATTAAGAAGAAGTGCCCATTTCCTCACATTGAAGATCTATTGAATCAACTTTAAGGAGATCAATACTTCATAACGATTTTAAATTATTATGGTATTTATTTATTAAATGTTATGATGGTTGTTATACCATATATTTATTTTTTTACAAGGTATGAGCATTATGATTTCACAATAAATCCTTTTGGATTAACAAATATATATACTAGGTTTATGGATATGGTAAACATATTACTCTATGATTATCTTGATAAATTTTCCATGGTATTTAATTATGATATATTTATATAATATAAATTTAATGAAGGCCATGATAACCACTTTTTGGTTTATTATTGGGGCTCTTGGAGAGAAAGAGTTAAAAGGTATATTTAGTAATTGTGAATTTTGGCTTTGATAAGTTTTTTTAATGGATATAATATATATAAAGATTGACTATTATTGACCCTTTTTGGATGAAAGTAGTCAAAGAATAAGTGTCAAACCCATAAGGAAGAGAAAACTTATTTTAATAATTAAATATTGAGAAACTGAAAAAAAAAATGTATAGAAATGATAATAAATAAGATAGAACATGAAAACCAGAAAGATGATCAAGAAGAAGATTCAAAAATGAGAATGAGAATTGAGAACTAAAATGAGAAGAACGAATGGGAATTTCAACATTTTTGTTTAAAATTAATTCTTCTTTCATTGAAAATATATTGTAAGAACATCCAAAAAATAAATTAGGATAATATCCTATATTGATAGATTCACTTAGAGAAGGTTGGCTATTGTTGATTTCCCCTTTCAAGAATCCTCCAATTTTAAAGAAAATTGATGAAATGAAATCATAATCAATATCACCAAAAGGTTTTTATGATTTTAAAATAAAATGAATGAACCATAATAAAATTTTTCAGAAAAATATTATATGGGAGGAAAAGTATAAAACTTGAAGTTTAATTCCCCGGTAAAAAATTAATCTACGAAACCTTTTCAAATTATATGTTGTATAAAAAATCGGTTTCATTAAAAATAAAAATGAAAGAAAGAAATGAAAATGGGAAGAAGAAATATCCCCTCTATTTTTTTTATCTTGAAAATATTCTTCCAAGATATATTAAAATTTCTATAGTACCAATTTCTCAAATATAATTTCTCACCTTCCAAAAATTCTCTAATGACTTTTGTTCGTATAGTATATATAAGTCTCATCCTTCTATTCTCACCATGAATTTTTTCGATTTGTTGATTGAAAACATTAAAATGTATTATTTTAATTCCCACTTGATCAATATCTTCATATCATTTGTGATTATAATTTATCACCTACATATGACTTAAGCAATCTATTTATAACAACCACAACACATCGATGTGTGATATATTTGAAATGTGTTTGAACAAATTCCGGGAATGTTTAATTCATCTTTATAAATTTATTTATCTCATAAAAAAATTCAATCAATTAACCAAAATAGAACATTATAATGATGAATCCAAATCACTCATCTTCTGGATGGGGATAAAAAATCTTGAAATAAAATTTTCTACAATAAGATAATGTAAACCAATTCATGACTTGGTAACCGCATCAATGAAAAACATAGATCCTCCCACTATTTTCAAATCATAACTCCAAAAAATTAAAATTAGAAATGAATTTTCAACTCTACAAACAAAAATCTAGATTCTTCAAAACAACTTGTCAATATTTTTCACCATTCATCCTATTGGGGTGAATCCTGAATCTAAGAAAAAGTTTCTTGAATTTTTTTTCAAAATCGATTAAATATGTATGTGATGTAAATATAAATAAATAAATCCTCATGCAAGATTTTTAATGTGTAAAAAAACCTCCCATGTGGATGATTAAATATCCATAGGGGAAATTCTAAAATATCCACAATGAATTAGAGAGTAAAAAGAATCCATGACATTCTGAAACATGATCTAAAAAAGAGAGTGCATAGAAATCCAATATGAAAAACACACCCCGATACAGCTGTGACATCTATCTATTAAACAACTCAGAAATTCCATTTATTAAAAGATAAATTTGTGAAAAAACGTCACCCTTCTATCGACGAAATTTCACCATCTCATATATCTTAATTCAATCATTTGTTAGTATCACACCATCATGAAAAAATTGAAGTATTTATCTCTCTTGTTCCCTCCAACATGATTTACGGCCGATCAATAACTGGGATATGCCACATGATGACAACTCTTTGGAAGACATATGATAGATGTCCCTGATCATCAATTTATTCACTATTTATTGACTCATATTAAATACCAACGCGCCGCACATGCTACTATAAATGTGGTATCCCCCTTGTTTCTCTTACTGGAATTCAATTTGAACCACTTTACAAGATCCCCACCATCAGTACATGTAAATTGTGTCATCATCATCAAGTCACATGGTCCACCACAATCTTGGAAACCCGTTTTTAAATTCACACTTGTGGGATACATCATGCTGGAACACCTATTAAAATGTGTTCCGTAATCCATTTATATAGACAACAAGTCCATATCTAAAATAAATATAGTCAACATTCTTTATTACATCCATTAAAATTAATAATAATTCTCCACTAATGTTTGTAGAGAATTCCTAATTAATATTGATATAAATATCCCCTTTTCTAATTTTCTCCCTCAATAATAAATATGATGAGTCCCAATATATCCATTCTCAATAATTTATTCAAACTGAGTCCAATGGTGATAACAAATCCATATTTCATTTTCATAAAATAAAATCTTCAACCTTATTCCATTCATTATCTCAAAATTATTTTCAGTTTGATGTTATTAAGTGACATTTGGTAACCTTATTCATGATAAGTCTATTTTTTAAAAATGATCCTATTTTTCCCTTAATGTAGCTAAGAAATGATGAACATCATTCAATTCTTCTAGATGACCTGAATTAGACTCACAAGAATGGATTAAAATGGGTTTAAGCTATTAAAATAGTGGCATTGACCATCTTTGGTCAAGTATATTCCAGTTCAAACCCTTTCTTATTGGCTTCCACGATATCTCAAAAGGTTAAATCCAAGTCCAGTTCGACAATAGATTCTCTTCACACAAGAATGAAAACAATTTTTTATCCACACACAGATTAGGTTTGACAATATCCTATTACCTGGAATGCCCAAATCATCCAGCTCCATTCATTTTTAATCTTTAGATCACCAATACTCTTATTCACCTCAACATCGACATTCATATTCAACCCTTCATCAAACATGATCAACCACAACTATGATTTGTAAACTAATTCTTCATCATAATTCTTATTTAATTCCTCTTAATTTAGTTTCGTGACTAATTTTGAATAGTACATTCAGATCTAGTTCATGAACACTCATCTAAATGTTGAACCAACATTGGATCATTGAGGGTTGCTTGTATCTCACTCTCAGTAATGGATGATTCCACTCAGGTTTTCAATCATAATTTCTCCATGACATGACACCCAAAATTATTTGGATCTATCCCTTTATCAAATTTTAACACACTTTGAAAGTCACTTTGATTACCCTATGTAGTTACTCCAATACTTGGCCAAAAAAATTAATTGGTGGGATGATAACTTCAAAACATAATTCACACTGATTATGAGACTTTGAAAAATTTTCATCGATCACATCAATCTCACTGAAAAAAATAAATCAAATTTTATAAAATTAAAACATTTAACTAAATGTAAAAAAACAATTTTAATTAACATATTAATTAATTACATAACAAAACAATGAAATCATAAAAAAATTTCCAATGTATTAAATAGTAAATTAATTTAATTAGTTAATAAATAATTTAATACGTGAGATTAAAAATAAAAAAATTAATTAATTAATTATTTAATATAAAATAAAGAAATAAATATTTAATTCACAACACATAAAATTTAATGAATAATACTAATAATTAAAATTTTAAAATATAGTACAGCAAATAAATATATATATAATTGAAAGAAAAATATATTTATAATTTAAGATAAAAAAACACTCAAAAAATAATTACCAATTATTATTAATTTAGAAATACATTAACCCCTAAATTATAATAAACCATTTGTAGTGTAATTGAAAAATGAAGACAAATAATATAGGAAAAATGAAGCAATACAACAGACGAATTATAATACCACATTAATAGACCAAACCAAAAAGTATTACCAACATAGGGTTTTTCCTAGGCATAACTAGTGAAGTGGCTATGTTCTATGATATCACTAAGAGCTTGGGTGAATTTGTGATACAATTGTTTAATTATTTTATTATATTTTATATCAACCTATCAGACTGGTTGATTTCTGACCCTGTCTCATCATTTCTCTCATCCTTACCTGGATATTTTATGAAATCAAAGGCATATTACACAAAAAAATGATTATAATTTTCATCCACTTTGTCAAATTCCTACTTATTACCATGATTTGTTAGTTACCAAAATCATAGATTATCTTCTATAAACACATGTTTTTATAATGAATATCCTCGAACCATACATAGACATCTTCCCACTATGTGTTATAGCATCAAACTAATTGATAATTTTACTATGTCGTATAGTATTTATTGCTTGTGACTGGAAAAACCTACAAATAGTTATTACCTCACATATTCATTTAATGGCTCCTTCAAATGAACTTGTGATTAGCGCTTCAAATTATTCTACCTTCATAATGTAGAAACATGAAATCCTTGATCATCTTCTAAATATCCATTATTGAATTTCTTAGCCTTGATGAAATAATTATGGTGTCAATATTATTCTCATTATTCCATGTGTTGAATTCTCTTGGATCTAGCCAGCTCCCCCCATCATGACCTATAAATTATTCTACTCAAAAAAGTATATGGTTTTATATCTTCTTCTTTAATTTCTTCCATATCTCTTACTTGTTTAAATTCATTGAATTATCACAATAATTTTATTTGAATTAGTTGAATATAGAAACTACGCGATTTATAATGGTAGGTGATATAGAAATTTAAAATTAGTAGATATTTTTTTGTTTTAATTCTCATTAAAATACTTCTGGATTACTTGAAAAATATAAATTTAATTTTCTAATTGGTCCTAGATTATTTCCATCTTCAAAACACCAAAAAATTCAGTATTTTAATTCTTGTCAATATTGACATGTATTTACATTAGGGAAAACTCATTTTTTATGAATTCCTAAAAATATTTTATTTAAATCCCTAGATTAATCATTATTCTCATTGTGTGAGGGTATATTTGAATTATTTTACTCTCGATTCATAATGAAAACATGTAATTACAATAGTTTAATCAATGAGGAATACCTAAAATTACCTTTGAATTAATTCCTCTATTCAGAATTCGTAATTTAGTATTATTTGGTGAACCATTATTTACAATGTAATGATCCAATTGATGTAATAGGATAATCCTTATGAAGTCCATATCCATCCATATGAATTAAACACTTATCATTATAAATTTGTTGATTATTCCTAATAAACATTTGTTTTCATTGTATTTTATCTTTACGAAGTCTGCAAACATCCTTACGATGTTATAAACTATCCTTATAAAGTGGTAACCTTATCCTTAAGAAAATCTCATGATACTTATGAAGTTCTAGTTCATCCATAAAAATTCTAAATTCATCCTAAAGAACTCATGAAGTTAACCCTATAAATTTTTGTTATGAATAAAATGTCCAGGACTTTATAATTTTCTCAAATATCCTCTTAGATCCATCCATAGATTGTCCATACATTATCATTTTTTGGTATATTATTTATCTTTACAAATCCACAATTAGACAATTTTATCCAAAAATGATATACCAAACCTCACCCAAATAATCTCATAAACTCTTAAAATCATTAATGGAATTTCTCAAACACATAAAATCAACTCAAAAAATTACCATATGATTTTATTTTACTTGATACAACGGTTTTTATACTTGGTTCTCAATTGCTGGTTTCTGTTTACTTCATCTATATTTTTTTCAATTTCCACAATTATCCCATCCCTCAAACATTAATTTCAAACAGTTAGAGATAGTGTCATTTTATCTAGATACTGTATTCTATTGTATCAATAAATATAATCACATTAATGATCACATTTAAATTATTAAATTCATTAATCTGTTTGAATGAGATATCCAAATGATAGCCATATCTATATTTTCCATTTGTAATGGCAGTAACTCACCCATTTCTTCACTCATTTACCAATACATATTAATATATTCCCATTATGATGTTAGCCTTAATTATTGAAAACAATTGAAATATTTACTAGGTTTCTTAAATCCACCCATTTAGAGTTTTATTTCAATACCACTAAACCTATTACTTATTATGTGAGCATCATTGATGTTTGTTTTCATCACCTTACTATAAAATATATTAAAATGTGTAATATTTTGTGAACGTTGTCTCACTTTTCCAATAATTTCCCAAAAAATACCATAATATTTGAGAGAATAATGTACCACATATTTATTATCAATGATCCTTTTGTTATTTTTCTGCAAGTCATCATGGGAAATCCCAATGTATAAAAAATGAGTAAAAAAAAGCAACCATGTTTTCTATAAAACTATCATTCTTGTGATACCACTTTTTCATTCTAACTTTAGGGGATATAAAATTAGATTCATCATGAAATTATTATCCTAGACTAATATTCAACAAATAAATTTTAAATTTTAAGTGAAATATTTTTTCCCATTAGATTTTACCATTATCATCATCCATTACTCCCCCATTATAATCATATTTTTTGTAATTAAAGAATATATAGAAAGTGTTATTATAAAACCTAACCTTAATGTTTCTCTTTGTGTTTTCCAAATTTAGGATACATAAAATGTATTTTTGATAGCCTCTAATAAATGGTAGCTACCCCACTATGGATTTACACACCTCTTCACCATGGATAATTTTTGTCTACTATACTCCATAATGGAAACTTTTCTTTCTATATACCATGATTATATCTCTCATCCACCTCTCTCTTAAAACATTTCGTTTAATTATCTAAATTTTACTTCAAATAAAAAATTAGATAAGGAAATATATAGTGGTTTTCAAAATACATAGTGATAATAATATTTTTTACTTCTGTTTATCAACCATGTTATTATACTCATTAAAGATTCAATATTGAGAGAAATCTTCATTCATTAACTCTATTTGTTTTTCCAAATATGATCTTCCTTGGGAACAAATTATTATTTTTCTTATTTTATGGAACATTCTTCTTCACGTCTAATTATAATGAAAATGTATCTACAGTACATTCATGATATTTTTCCATCAATATTTTTAATCGAGTAGGATGGTTAGGAAAGCCTTTTCAGTATATACATACTTCTTACACCTTCTATAGAGATTATTTTCAAGAAATAATAGGTCTTCATTTTAGGAGAATCACTCATGAAATTTGTGTTCTTGTTTATGGGAAGTTAATTTTTCCCATTAATATTTACACATTTTGTGATTTCACTATATGTCTACCCATTTAAAACCAGTATAGTTAAACTATATGTAATTCCATTTTAACAAGAACATCCTTACATGTTTGTAGACATGATACTAAAAAAAATTTGAGTTACCAACCTTAGGATGTTTTTTACTCATGTTTTGGTATTTCATCAATTAAAACAATCATATTATAACTATCATGGGGTTTTCCTTTTTTTATCAAATTCCATTTTATTTTTTATTTGTAAGGATGATTTTGAGTAGTCTATAGTGAGACCATCCTATAACTATAAAAACAAATTTTATTTGGTTTGAAAACCATATAAATGATTGTTTTAATTCTTTAGAGTACTTTTCTTGGATGATTTCTTTTATTACTTCTTAAAGAAGACCTAATTTCAATTTCCATTTATTTAAATAGTTATTGTGGTAATCTCTTATTATTATGGAATATAGTGTGATTGATTAGTACATTCTAGTATTCCTCATATTTATGAACACTTGTGTTGTAATAATAATATAATAATTAATGTATTTAAATATATTATTGGTATGAACAGAAATCCTCTTTTTTTGTATTCTATACTTTAAAAAAATAGATTTTTCTCCTTTCAGCACATCTACCACTAAATCCAGGCCATGTATATTCTTTTTGAGTTGATATATTTTGAAAATAATAAATTGGATATTTTTCTAACATCCAACAACGCCAATAATGGATATGAATCTTATTCTATTTTTTTAAGAAGTAATTTGTTTTCTAGAAATTACATTATGTGTCCCTCATTGATTTTCATTAGAAATGAAATCCTTTTGAGGTCTTATATTGTAACTTATCTTCATGTACATTATTATAATCATCCTTGTTACAAGGTTTTCTTTATTAGCAATATATATTTTCCTAGAAATTTAATTTAATATATTCTAACTTATGGACTAGTATTAGTAAAAAAAGTATCCATTAAGCCATTGGTAATATTTCTGTAAGAGATTGTATTATATTGGTTAATAGATTATTTAAATCTCTTATTGAAACAGATATGAGTCACATTTAATATAAAATTCTCAATAAACGTTTTTTTGGATGCATTGTTGTATCGGCCCGTGATTTTGTAATTTTTTTTCAAATTAATTTGTATTTTGATATTTTTTATTTCACATGATACTATAATTAGCTTTCATATATATATATATATATATCTACTAAAAAACCAAGCCAATCATTCCTTTCACAGATAATACTAACTTGGAGTACACTACATGAAATACCAACTTGACTTGTGCTTCATGAAATACTGATTGGATTGCGCTACTTGACACAACAGCATGGCGTACGATGCATGAAACACTGAGTTTGTATGAATAATCATTATATATAAATAATTATTTAAAATAATGTAATTATAAACAAACAGTTAAACCAAGTTATAAAGACATTAATAATTACATTTAAAAAAAATTATAATTGTTTAATATAATCAAAAAATATTTATAATGAATGATAATAATATTGGTAATGTCCTTTTATATAAAAAATAATTATATCCTTAATGAAAATTTTTTAAAAATAACATTTTTTTAGAAAAATTTACAAATTCAATTGGGAAAAATAAACATCATTTTAGAAATCATAATTCTTAAATTAACCTACAATGGATTTTTTGGATTTTTCTAACAAACTGCATTTTTTGATTAATAGTGAAAACACTTTTTTTTGTTAGAAACAACATTTTAAAGTAATTATTAATGTTAAATGATATTATAAATTTGAATTAAGGAATAATTAGATAAATATTATATATATTAATAAAATTTATTTCATTATAATCAATTAAATTTGAAATTCAATAGAGAATCTTAACAAACATTTGTTCAATTGTAAACATTAAAATACCATTATTTCTTCTTATCTACGAGATAAATATTAATATTATTTTTTATGATTCTGGGTTAAGGATTTTGAAAATCTAACAATTTTTTTTATTCAGTGTAATATTTATAGTATAATAATTCCATTTAAATTTATTCTACCAAATCTATTAGTGAAAGTAACTAAAATTAAACACAATAGTTAAGGTCAAATTATGCATAATTAGTGACAAAACAATAAAATTAAAGGCCTAAATGACCTAGAAACTTTTCCTAAACAAATATTATATCAATATTTGGGCCATATATGATTTATTAATGTGTGTTTTTTGTCTTATAAATTTTTTTTAGGTAATAATTTTTCTGCACCAAATTTGTTTCTAAAACATCCTAGTGAGTGCTTTTCCTTCACTATAAATGGACACCACATCTACCCATTTATAAAACCTCTCAAACCATTTAGGTATGTAAAATATCAGAATAATTACCCTACCAAAATTTCTCCCATATACCATTGAATCCTCCCTTTGTTTAGAAATCATCTCAAGGAAGCCTTTTGGAAACAAACCAAAAGAAGTCACACAATTTAGAGGGAATGTCTTTTCTCAAGACCCTTTCCTTTATTTTCATTATCCACCCATACACACTCTTTATTCCATTATTGTGAAAAAAAAACCTATCCTAAATATACTAGGATATTTTTAGGAAAATTTTTTTATCTACACTTATGCACACCTCCATTTAATGGATGTCGAATGTATATTTTCTTTTTAAGTGGGACAACTACCTCATCAAATTAGGATTGTTCATTTCTCTTTTACTACTAATCATGGCGGCCATTATGATGGATAATATATTAATATATGTTATATATTATATTTATTATGTATTTAAGAATATTTATTCCTTATTCAACACACATATTTTGACATTCTATTTTTTGTTAATATGATAATCTCAATTGAGGAAGTGCGGACTACCGCCACCTCAAAGCGAGGTGACTCGTTCACACACCTCATGGAATGTATTAAGGATGGGTTTAGTGAAATTATATTAAATAATCATGATAGTTTAATTATGATATATATTTATGTATATAAATATATATATATGTCATTTAAATAATTTCATCCAATACGACAACAAAAACAAAAATAACATTCACGTGTACATACAAATTACCATCTCAATGAATGGTGCATTCCATTATGAACTTATTTATTATATAACTTATTATAATATAAATATATTGGATATAAATTATATTTATATCATTATTTTCATTATATAATCATGATATAAGTATGATGACCATTGATATAACAAATTAAGACACAAGCGAAGAAGAAACAAAATACTTCCCGAAGTAAAACCTTAACATAGGATTTTTAACACATAGGTAATATAAGGACTTATATAAATGGTATTATAAATAATAATATGTTTCTTTAAAAGATATATAATAAATTTATATTTATATTACAAGTGTTTTCAATGAAATCAATGAGAGTCAAGACACAATGTAAGTGGATTTCATCTCACTTTTATTTTTTGTAAGATACATGTTATGTCCACTAGTATTTCCTTTTGTGTGGTGTATGTAATGAAAATGATAGTTTTATATGTATATTAAAATCAAATTTAAGTTTATTCACATTTCCAAATTAGGATCCTTCATTCATGGGATTTCTGTTTTGACTGTTACCTAATTGGTAATACAGTTTTGTCTCATTTTTCATTCTTTGAAACTCATGTTTTCATATACACCTAAAATATTTTCTTACTATACACTTAGATTTTACATTTTTCACCTCTAATATAATTCTTTTATTGATATTAAAAGTTTTATGTAATTTCTTTACCTTACATTGATAGTATGGTCCCATGTTACCATGATATAAAAGTTTATTGACATAATCACTTCACTTTTCGTGATAGTTTTTGTTTATGATTCCATTGATGAAATATTAGAATCCATATCTCAATAAATATAAATAGAATACTTCCCATATATTATTTCATTATATATTCATATATTGGTTCCATTTTCTACTCTTTGGTTCATAATCTGGTCAAGAAGTTGTTTTAAAAAAAGCACGACTTTACACTCTCCTCATTTAGAAATATATGTTATCTAAAAAAGATTACTTGAAATATTATAACCTTATCGTATAATATATAAAATACATTTATTATTTTTTTACCAATATCTTCAAAGTAATCTTCTTGTCTCTTTTCAATCAAGGAATCTTTCTATCCTTTTTAGCATGGAAAATTAATGTTCTTTTGACCTCGTAAGACATGAAAAGTTTCACCCACCATCATTCCATTGAATCTTAATTTTCAGTTTTATAAAGAAAATCATTAAAAAACTCATTGTAAAAGTTTTTTTCATGAAAAATTGTTTTCAAAATATATTCATGATTATTTTATAAGTTTTTATGTAAAATCATTTTCAAAATGTTTTCAAGCCTAAATTAAATGCTTTCAAAGTATTTTCAATGAAATGGTTTTGAAAATATTTCCAATATTTTCTTATATGTTTTCAATTTTTTTTAAAGAAATTGGATTCAAAAAATTTGAAAGATTTCCTTATAATTTATCAATATATTTGTAATGAAATTTTTTTTCGAAATGTTTTCAGGATTTCTTTATAAGTTTTCAATGTGTTTTCGAGGAAAAATATTTTTAAAATACTTTAAATCTCATTTAATAATTTTTTGTGGAAAATTTTTTTAAAAATGATTTTAGATATGCTTTATATGTTTTAAAATATATTTTCTATGAAAATTATTTTATAATTATTTTATATATTACAAATCGGTTTTCAAACAAGAATGGATATTTTCCATAAGAAACGTTTTTAAAAGATATTTCAAAATTATTTTCCCTCAATGAAGACAAATATTGATGTTACACATGCCTTTCGAGGAAATGATCTAAATTTTCCATTCATATACTTTATATTACTTGGTTATTCTTAATGTCATGGTATTTTTGAAAATTATTTCTACCTCGTGGGTTGAAAGCTTATAGAATATGTTTCTCTTTCACAGGTTATGATTTTAATAAAATGATTATGAAACCTATCTCATTACATAGGTTATGAAATGTTTACATGTTTATGATTCCCATTTAATTTAATGGGTTATAATATGTTTATTTATGATCATGTGGCACATGTATGTATGATTTAATTATGTTATGGGTGGGACCTATATGTCCTTACAATGCATTGAGTAATTTTTTATATCTCATGAGAAAGACTCAGATAGTATGAGGAGTGAACTCATGTTACTAATATGGGCTTTGGAATTGAACCTTGATAACTAAGATAGCCATTGGAGTGAACTAGAGAAACTAAGATGGTATGGGGAGTGAACTCATGATACTAATATGGCCAAGGGAGTGACCCATGACTACTAAGATGGTCTTATAAGAGATTCATTTTCTAAAATGGAAATAATTATATTCTTATTTTTTATCCACGACTCCATGTATTACTCCTATGTTATGATTTCATGGATTATTTCCTTTCATTACATTTGATTCATGTTTTATGAAATTCAATGTTTTGTTCCATGATAGGTGTTTACGATCTTTGATATGTATAGTATGACATCATTATGTTTTGATCATGTCCTTATTCCCTTTATTCACATTTATTCTTACATGTCTCCCTTATTTAACCTTACTAAGCATTTTAGATCACCCATTTTTATGTTTCTTTACCTAGGTTATGAAGATATGTTTTACATATGATGTGACTACGAAGGATGGTGGTCATGAAGGTCCTAGTGCGAGATAGTGTAGCTCACTTATGTACTGGGGTTTATGTTTCCATGTTTACAATGGAACAAAACCAATTATGTTATTCGGGAATCACTTTTTATAATGTTTTAATAATTCCACAAATGTAAAGTAATGTCAATGTTTGAAAAGAGTTGGTGGCTGTACACTTTCATTTCAAAGAATTGGGAAGTCTCACCTTATAATAATCTTATATTTTTTAGTCATACCTCATACTAAATAAATTTCTTGTTGATGTAATACATTTCATAATAAAATTATCTTAGAAATTATTCCCTACCTTTCATTATATTTATAATATAATCTTCTGGTTTCATGTTATTTATTGTATATAATTATCAAGGTCCTATATACTTTAGGATTTGACCTCAAATTGGGAATCCTTAACATCAATAATATCTTTATGAGATTCTTTTAAAGCATAGACCTTCTCTACAATAAATTTCAAAATCAAAACATTCTCGTAGTCTATTTTTTACAACTCTTATTCAAATAGAGATTAATGTTAATTGTAATGTATGCAATATTTATATTATGCTTCAAAAATCCATTTGAGGTATTTTTATATTTTTAATTTAATGGATAAAACATTCTATATTTATTTAACCTCCACTTCCAGCTATGTTTTCTCAAAAAGTAGTCCACATTTGAAACCAAAGGTGTGAGTAGCCACTTCAATTGAAAATTCGTTCATGTAACTATTGAATTTTGAATATAGGGTTTTGGAATTATTAAAAGACTCATATTACTTATTATATGAATAGAATGAAATTACTTTTTCAAAATTATCACTATAAAAAATATATATTGACGGAAAATTACATATTAGATCAGCTTCAAGTAGTGGTATATCATTCATATATTTTGAAATATTTCTCAAATAATTGTCTTAAATTTTATTCCTATTCACTAATGATTTGACCAGAACCTCCATTTATTCACCAATAAGGATGAGAACTATTTTTTTGAATTATAATCCCTTATAGACTAACTTGAAATCTAAACTTCATGTTTATCTATTAAAAACAATTGTGAAAAAAATTATATCCAACAAGAGTAAAACTTGTTCGCTATCATACACTTGAATTAAATAGGTCCTATGATATCTTAGATATAAGGGGATGTGAATCTATAATACCGTTGTTTTATGATTTCATTTTATTTTAAATCATCATCTTAGATTGTCTATTTTCTGATGCACTCTTATTGGGTCTCTCAGTCTTACCAAATAATTATAAGAAATGAAATTTATAGGTCAGAATCAATTTTTACAAGGTTCAAAACATGTTGGGAAAAAAATCCCTCAAAGCATCATTGAATCATTTTTGAGGTGATTGTGTTTGCTGAAAAAGTGGACATATGTGTTGTGATTGTTGACAAAGCAAACCATTCTAAAAAAATTTGTTTACAAAAGGGATTTCATGGTGGAATGTTGAGTTCAATGGCTATGGTTAATGATTCATGTTAGATTCAAGAATGAAAAAAAGGAATAGATGATCTAGAGGTAGTATAAAAAGATCAGATACAAGGTGGCGTCGTTTTCTAGAAAAGGGACTTGAGCGCCGTGTACTTGAAGAGGAGGAAACTTGCATGCCATAGGTTTTTCAGGATAAAAAGATCAAAATATGACAAAGGGATAACTGGAGATCAAGTATTCGGTAGGTCGCTCAAGTGGCTTGTGTGCCAAGACTTGCATGCCAAATGTTTCGCACTGAGGGGAGACTTTATTGCCATTGCATAGGGTGTCCAAATGCCTACAAATACAGGTCGAACCCTCCTCATTTGTGAGAGAGTTCAAGACTTAGAGAAAATCAGAGCTCCCATCGCGAAGGTGTGGTGGTAGCGCAAGTGGTGGTGGGTCACACAAGCAGAAGTTGTGCGCCAGTTGTTTGTTGCACACCCAAGGGGGTTTGGGCGAGAATGGAAGTGCATCTCCGAAGTTTTGAGTTAAGGAAGGATGTGTCGCGCAAGTTGTTGGGGTGGACTTGTGCGCCGGTTTTGAAGAAGGGCGATTGTTGTTATTTGCGCACCAATATCGGTTTGGGCATAAAGAGAAGTGAGTCGGACAAGTTTTGAGTTGCAGAATCCTGTGTCGCACAAGTGGTTGAGGTTGACTTGAATGACAGTTATAAAATGTTCATTGTGACTTGCAAACCAAAATAGAGAAGTGCACCAAGTAAGGTTTATTCCCAGCAGGGATTCAGGACTGTGTGGAAGTTGGAGGATTGCCCAATACCCTCGGTGCAAAGTAAATTCCATCTACTAGTGAATGATGGACTTCAATAGGTCATCTACTTAAAACAGAGGATATATTCATTAGTGATAATGAAGAGAACTATTGGTCTATCAAATGTGAGTGGATCATTTCCAGTGTAGTGAGCAAAGGAAGAGGAACAATGTAATCGTCTCCAGTGGAAGTGAGCTAGAGAGAGAGAAATAGGGAGTGACCCTTGGGAAAGTAGTGAGATAATTCTAAAATTTTTTAATGCAGTGAGCCTGGGAATAGAAGTGATCTCTTCCGAACCTTGTAAACAGTAGTGCTCTTATAGTGTATTTGGTACATCAGAAAATTGCTGGTGTATGCTCCTTGGATATAGCCTAGTGAGGGTGAACCAAGTAAAAATTATTGTGTCATGTGAATGCTTTACTTTCTGTGTATATTGTGCAACGTGAAATAGAGAGAAGAGTTTTTTTATTAAAAGAAAATCATGATCAAAGCGGGTTTTAAATTTAAATTAGTCATACCCTGATTCACCCCCCCTCAAGGTATTCATCCTTGTGGACTTAACAAAACCTCTATAGAAAGACTACTACATTATATGATATTTTCTCACCAAAATCATAGATTAGAAATTATAAAAAAAGTGGTTAAAATTCATATCCTTTTTCCATGAATACACAACATCCCACTCTTTGTTCCATCATCACACCAAAAGATCTTAAAACCACATCACACAACATTTTACCCCCTAAAAGGATCAAACACCCACTATTTTAATATTAAAACTTAGGTAATGTTAATATTAGATCAACTTAATGTATTAATAATATTATTGATTATATTTATTGGATTCATATTCATTATAACAATTATAATAATTTTTTTAAAAAATATATGACCTTTTATAACTAAATTGTTTTTCATGAATTCTATTGTTAAATTTAAAAGATAAATTTTTATGTTTAATGGATTTAATTATATATTTTTATTAATCATATTTAAATTTTCTTTTGGTGAATTATTTGTATATTTTTAAAATATTTATTTTTGATAGAATTATGAAAAATGATGATTTTTATCAAAATATCATTTATATTCATTAAATAACATATTTTAACATTTAAATTATATTTTGGTTTTTATATTTCAAATAATATATATTAAATTAAATTTAATCCAATTAATACTATATTAATTAATATTAAATTGTATTTTGACATAATTTCATTTTTAAGCTTAAAAACCCTTATTGTTTCTTCAAAAAACAGTTTTCATTTACTTTTGTACAAATATATTAAAAGTAATTTCCACAGATTATATTGAATGACACTTGAAAATTGGATTTCATATTGTGAAATATGTGGTTCAAATTTATTAATTATCTCAATTTAATTTTTGTTAATTATTAATAGTAATATCTATAAAATAATGTCACCATAATAAAATGGTTAAAACAATTTAATTATGGTTAAAATTATTTATAAGGTAAAAAATATTATCTTAATTATCATTGGATGATTGGATTTAAAACCTTATCACTTTTATTATAATTTTATGTAGTTATGTTTTACTTTACCATGAATTATACTTCATATAATTTAAAAACAATTAATAACTACATGAGTTTTATGCCCCTCACTTATAAAAGGGAAACCCTCTCCTATATTATTCCAAATTGTTGTTCCTTTTTTCTCAACCCACCCTACCAAAATAACTTCCAAACAACACTACCAAATTCTTTAGAGATCTTGGTTTTACTAAAGGTTCAATCATATACAGATTATGGTGTAATCCAAATAAGGTATTCAAAGATGAGGTATATGTCCTTAGCATGTGTTTTGATATTTATTTCTTATTCTAACACCTTGAAATATTAATTATCCATTATGATATAAAATAATTACTATAAAAAATATACTGAAATTTTATTATTTTTATTTCATAACTAATTTTCAACTAATTTTCTATCATATGGGAAATGAAAACAGCACTCCTGCGTACATGTGGACTGCAACCTCCATGATGTGAATTGTTTCGTTTCTCATCACTGAATAATATGGATGGTTAAAATAATGGATTAAATTAATATGTTTGATATTTTTAAAATAATTATTATTATTTAAATATAGTTTATAACATCACTTCTAAAACTTATATCTATTGGAAAATGATAACATCACTCATGTGCACGTGTGGACTACCACCCCATGAAGTGATGTGAATCAATTTTCTTTACCACCTCGCATGGTTTTTCATAAGAATGAAAATAATCAATAAACATCACATGTATATCATATTTCTGATTATGTAAAACTAATAAATTATATAATTTATTTCATTTTCACCTAGTGTAAAAAATGAAAATGTTATTCTTGTGCACATACACACTACAATCTCAATGAAACTATGTGACTCATTTTCAAGGAACTCCATACATGATTGGTTTTAAAAATACATTTAATTTATAAATTTGATAATTATGGAATTATTATTATTATTGAGGTAATGGATCCATAACCCTATGGACATAGTAAACAATCAAATAATATTTTGAGGTTATAAATAGAATGACCCCAAAATGTCAAACATGATCATAACCATTTTTGTAGCTAAATAAAACTTGTTAATAAATGAAATAAATGTAATAATGATAAAATAATGAAACATAAATGGGGTATTAGTAAATTAAAAAACTAATATGATTTTAGTATTCTTTAATTAGATAATGTTTTAAGGTATATGATACTTAAGGATTTATATTTTCATTTATAAAATATTATTTTAATGTTTTCCTTACAACTATATTTCCTCTATGTAAATGTTCTTTTAAATGCCTCCCAAATGATATTATTTATTCTTAAAATGTATATAATGGATACTTTTAATATATTTTACTTTCTATAGAATGTTTTCAAAATGAATATTTTGAAAGTTTTCAATATGTGTATTTTTATTAATTTATAAAAAAGTGAAAAAAATGTTTTTTAACATTTATGAATTGACCACCATTTCTAACCATCATATCAAATTTTATTAAAAATATTCCTATAGAGGATAGAATGATTTTTAAAATTTGATTTTATTATTTTTATATTTAAAATATTTCATTTTTAATCATTTCAATGAAAAAGGATATTTCTATTTATGATCTTGTTAAAATGGGTAGTGTTTTGTTTATATGTTCGAATAAGTTTTTAAAATATTTATAATGAATAAGTGAAATATTATAATTTTTTTATGATATGATACATTATCTTTATATTTGATTATGATTAATCCAATGTTGGTCATAAAAAAGTGAGTTAAATATAACTCTCAAATGCATTGGGTAATTATTTAGTATTTGAAGGTGATAAATGAAGAAGATAACATGGTCCGTTAAATATATAAATTAAATTAGATTGAGTTATTCTAAAATATATTATACATGATTCATCATTAATTATTAATATAATTCTCTAAGATAAATATATTAGTCTTGTAGAATGGTTTTTTGTCGAAAACATTTTTTTTCCTAAGGTAGGGAATATTTATGAACTTTTAATTTGAATGGTTTTTTTCATGTAAATTTCATCATGAGTTCCCATGTGCTTCAACATTCATCATAGATTTCATTTTCATAATAAATGGTCAAAAAAAAATTATTTGGTAAATGCTTTATTATTCATTTGAGGAATTATTTTATTTATGGGATAAATGTTTAATTATGAATAGAGTACCCATTCTCATGGGTTTGGATATTTTTCAGTGGACTAACAAGATAACATTATTTTAATCTCACATACTGAGCTTTATTTTTCGTATTACATGACTTAAATGTTTTTATAGGATATATATGTATGTTTGAGTAATATATCAAGATAAATCATTCTTTTATGGTGACTCATCTTAAAATAAGAATATAAATCTTGAATTAAAAAGGTTCTAAATTTGAGAACATGTTTCCATAGAAAAAATTAACACAGTGTGGAAGTGCCCACTTTTTTATGTTATATTTTTCTTAATATTATAAAACTCCAAACCAAAAGGATATTGGAAATATGAAAAAAAAACCATTCTAATAAATCATGTAATTATGGGTTAATTATATTATAAGGTGTTAAATATGGTATGAAGGAATGTTTTAGATACCTTTAATGGTTGGAAAAATGTTAAAACACTTTAAAGAGACATAAATTTATGGTTATATTATCATGATATAGATTTTAAGTATTTTCTATTTTTCTTTATCGAATCCATTTCTGTTCGGAATTGTTTTACATAGAGGATTTATGGTATTTTAAGAAGTAATGCATCAAGAGGAAAGTGACCTTCATAATTTTCAACATATAATGGTTTGAATAGAAATGTTTGTATAAGTGTATCCATTGTTGATACTGGTGATTAATGGTTCCACCCATAAAAGAGATAAAAAATTCTAAGTAGAGAAACATATTTATATTTGGGTATTTTGTGACAAGCCGCCCTCAAGATCTTTGTGGATCTTTAGACCTAGTGAAATATAAAAGATAGGTAAATACATTGGAGAAAATATTTTCATTTCTTGGTGGCATGTAATATAAATATAAAAAACAATCCTATTTACCATTTTAAAGGTGATTTTGATTGATAATGGCCTATTATTAAAAGTATTAGTGAAAATTATGAGATTAATTCCATAGATTGAATGGTATTGGAAAATATTTTTTAATAAATTTTCGTAATATTCATTAAATTAGAATGGATTGAAATTATTTTGAGTTGAATCAAAAGTAATAAGACTCAATGGATACATATGAAGATAATTTATTAGGACTGGCTAGGTATGCAAATAATTTTCTTCTATAACATGACAGTAGGATTGATAAATTTTACAAAGGCCTGAAACGTCATTTATTAAGTGTTTAGGCCTCTAATGAATTTAAAACATTTGACGAGGCCATTCATTTTTCTATGAAAGTAGAGATTTTTTTACACTTATACACTTCATTACAGTAGGGTTGTGAAGTGGCCATTGTGGAAAGTGATGGAGAACAGTCACCTGATAAATCTACAGTTAAGCCTCCAAAATGTTCGGAATGTGGAAATATAAATTTTAAATAATTTTTTATATGAATAAGGAAGTGTTATTGATTTAGTAGTATTGATCATTCAGGATGTGACATTAAAAAAATGTGTTCTAATTAAAAATTTACTAGTTAAATATATAGTAATCCAATAATAAGATGTTTTACTTGTAATGAGTTGGACCATTTTTCTACAACATGCCTAAAGTTCGTTACTCAAGGTTGAAACCATGATGATTAGAAATAAAATGGTTCTAAAAATATTTTTTACAACTACTATATATGTAAGTCCCCAAAATGAAGTGGGGACGTGTACATTAATATTTCATTAACAATATTCCAATGTATTTTTTGATTCTGGACCTCCAAATTTATTTATATTTGGGAATTTTTTATGTAAAATGGGAATATAATCTCAGGAAATTAAGTTATTGTTTGTTAAAACTACCTAGGGTTTTATAAATTTAACAAGAATATATAAAAATCATCAAATTATAATCTAGGGAATTATTTTTCATAAAAACCATGTTTTCATTCCTATTGTACAATGTGATGTTATTTTAGGTATGGACCAACAATAAATTTTTCATGATAAGATAGATTATAGAGATGAAGAAGTAATTTTTTCAATGGGTTTTATTTTTTATATATGAATAAATTTGGATTGTTAATGAAATTTGAAGATGTAGAGAAACTGGTTAATATGGGAGGGAATGTTCTCTTGCTTATATGTTTGAAAATAAATGAAGTATTATATTTAGTGAGGTGTTAATAAGTAATTAATATATATGTATTTATTGATGATCTTCTTGGTTTTATTCCCTATTCAGTGGGTGAGTTTATTATTCACTCAGTTCCTAATAATAAGACAATTTCAAAACCCCCTTACTGAATAAATTCAGTTAAACTTTTAGAATTGGAGTAGCAGTTACAAGAGTTACATGATAAGGGTTCAATAAACCCATGAACTTCTCCTTGGGTTGCTCCGGTTTTTTTGTTAAAAATAATGATGATTCCATGATACATTTATATTTTTATAGAGAACTCAATAAAATTAATAATAAGAACATGTATTTGTTTCCTTACATCAATGAATTATTTAATCAACTATATGGTGATTATTAATTTTCAAAGATTCATATTAGGTATGGGTGTCACTGGATGAATGTGTTAAGGAGTACCTTTTTAAGATGGAGTTTCAAACTAGGTATGGGAATTATGAGTTTATGGTTATGCCTTTCAGGTTAAAGAATACACATTCCATATTTATGGATCTTATGAAAAGAGTCTTCCATGATTATTTGGGATTTTTTTTCATTTTCATTATTGATATTCTGGTTTATTATAAAAGTTTTAAAGAACAATATAAACACCTAAGGACTGTTTTACACACTTTAAAATAAAATAATATTTATGAAAAATTTATTAAATGTGAATTTTTTTAAAAATGATTCATTAGGTTTATTTTTTCAAAAGAAGTCACTATTTATTATCATGCTAAAACTAAGGTGGTGGAATAGTGATTGAGACCTATAAATTCCACTAGGTTTCAATGATTTATTATTTTAAAGGGTTACTATAAAATGTTTTTTGAAAATATTTCTTTATTATCTATTACACAAAAAAATTTACACAAAAAGGAGTTATATTCATCTATATAAATGACCATGATGAATGTTTTCAGGAATTAAAAATACTATTGGTTAATTATCAAGGGTTAGACTTGATAATATGAAGTAGTTATTTTTTTATTTAAAATGATGATTCATTAATAAAAATTGGATGTGTATTGATGTAATATGATTGAGTAAAAGAATATAAATCATGTTAATTAAAACTCCATACCTAGAATTTACCTACATGATATTGTTCGTATAATGGTGGTTTTTTATTTAGAATTTTGGATGCATATTTTATATGGGGTAAAATGTGAAATATATACTAACCATAAATGTTTAAAGTATATATTTACAATAAAACACTTCAACCTGAGGTAGATATGATGGTTAGAACAGATAAAGGATTATGATTGCATAATTCGGTATCATTTAAATGAAAGAAACAAGTTAGTGGAAGGCTTTTGTTGAAAAGACAATGTATTGTTATCCGTGATATATTTGTATTGTTATATATTGGTTAATTATTTGTTGAATTTTGTCATAAAAATTGTTCATATAGAAACTCCATATCCTTTTGTTTAGTTTTCAGGGCAACCATATTTTTCCAAAATAATTAACCATGGTTATAAGAAATATCACGTTCTTCTATAACAAGTAGATATTGTTACGAATGGCATGTTTCAGAATCTAACAATAAAAAATAAGATGTTATCATATTTTGAAGGAGGATGAGTGTTCTAGGTGATTCCAATTTGAATAAATAATCATTGAGTGAAACTCATATATCTCCATTTTCTATTCATCATGGAATCATTATGACATATATAGAACTTAAATAATATTATTAGGGGAAAGGAATAAGAAATAATATTTATAATTTTACCAGGATAAGTGTAACTTTTAAATAGGTTAATGTTGAATGAAAATTCTCAAAGGGGATACTACATCCATTTCTAGTGCATGATGGAAATCATAGAATATATCCCTGGATTTCATGGATAAATTACCAATAAATATCTAATGATAATAATGTGATTTAATTTTTTGTTCATCATTTGAATAAATCTATGAATTTTCTTCTAATTCATGATTCTATATATTTGGATTAAATAAATAGATTTTATCTTTTTGTGATAGTCTGATTACAAGGATTCCCTATCTCTATTGTATCTAATAATGACCCCAGATTTACCTCAATGTTTTTGAAAGGGTTAAAAATTTCATTAGGTAGTAAATTAAGTTTTTTTCCATATTTTCAACCCCAATATAATAGACATTAGGAGAAAAAGAATCATAATTTGGAAGTCGTGATTTCGGATTTCCCAATAGATTTTCATAAAGGTTGGGATTTATATTTTTTATTGGCTGAGTTTTCCTATATTAATAGTATAATTCTACTATATATATGGATACTTTTGAGGCATTATATGTAATTTATTGTTCATCCCAAACATTATATAATGAATTCAACAAAAGGAAGTTGTTGGGACTAGAGTTATTAGATGAGATGGATGAGAAGGTAAAAAATATTCAACACCATACGATTACTTCTCAAAAAAAGAATAAATATTATGGATATATCTAGAAGGAATATCTCTTTTTTGAGGTAGGAGATCATGTTTTTTTTAAATTATCTCCTTATAATGTCTTATGTTTTTTGTAAGGATAGGAAAATTATTACTTTGATATATTGGTCTATATGAAGTTTTAGAAAAATTGAGATCATTTTCTTAAAATTTATCATTACAATCAAGATTATCTAAGGTACACTTTTTTCATGTTTTCTTGCTATGAAAATATTTACCAAATGCATCTCACATTTTGATTCCTATGGTTGTATAGTTGGAATAGAATTTTTCCAATTAAGAAAAATTGGTTCTTAATTCTAGATTAAAGATATAAGGTACAATAAAATAATTCCATTCACCAGGAAGAGGGTGTATGGGATAATTAGTTGATTTAGGAATTAATATGTTAATTAAAAATACCTATAGGGGTAAAATAACCTCAATTGTTTAGGTAATGGATAAAATGAAAATAATACAATTTTATAAATGGGGAAGAATGTGAAATACTGGGTAATGTTAATAATATATAAATATAGTGTCTTAGTTATATTTATAATTATATTTCATGGATTTATATTTAATATAATAATTGTGAACAGTTTTTAGTCAAAAATAAATAACTTTTTCGAACCAAATTGTTTTTAATGAATTATATGGTTTTATATAAATCTTAAATATTGAAATTATATGAATTAAATTTGATAAAGTAGAATTTATTTTTTGTTTCATTATATAAATTTATCTAAGGGTTAATTTATTGATTTATCTAAAAAGATGTATTTTTCAATGATCAGTGAAAAATGCGGTTTTTTGAAAAACTATCATTTCCCTTATATAAATAAAGAAATATAAAATACCCATTATATTTTGGATTATTTTAATGATACACAATATCTATTTGATTAAACATAATACTATTAATTACATATGAAATAATATTATATTTTATTATGGAAGAGATTCATTTTTATGAATAAAACACTTTTTTTAATACCCATTCATTAAAATTAACACAATTATATTTGAAAAAACTTCTTAAAATTATAAAGATTGAATAAAAAATGGATATCATTTTTTCAATCATTATTTTAGAATTTATTTATGAGGTTAATTTTATTTTTGGTCCCTATGAATACTAACCTTTGAAAAAATGTTGTCCCCATAATTAATATGGTAAACTAGTTAATTAATGTTAAAACAAAGTTATGTAGTAAAAAATATTATATTAACTATTATTGGATTTTATTATTTAAAAAATATCACAATATCTTATAATTTTAATATTGTATTCACCATTCTCTTTTTATTAATACTTTATATTATTTTAAAACATTGAATAATTACAAGAGTGCCACTACACTCACATAAAAAAGGAAACCCCTATCTTATATTAATCAAAACTCCTGTTCATATTCCTAAAAACAAGACCTATAAAAAGAACTTCCCAACACATATACTCGCATCTTTGATGTAATGGTCTCCCAAAAGGACCAATCTAATAATTATTAAGGGGTATTCCAAAATAGGTTTTTAAAAAAGGTGTATAACTCTTAATTGCATATTTTTATGTTTATTTATTCTTATACCTACATAAAATATAATTTAACCATGATGATATAATAAAATTAATATCTTAAATATAATTAAATATTTTTATTTTGCTAACATAATGTTTTTTCATCTCCTATTCCATCATATCAAAAATGGAAACATCTCTCATGTGCAAATGTATAATACCACCTACATAAAGCTATATGTTTCATTTTTCATCACTGGATCGTATGAATTGTTTAAATAATGGATCAAATGAATATATAGTAAATTTATGAAAAAATTATTATTTGTTAAAAATAATATATTACTTACCTTTTTTCCATTCCATCCATTGGAAAATTATTACGTCACTTATACATATGAGTGAAGTATCACCTCCACAATTTGATATGATTCACTTTCCATTAATGTCTTACATGTATTTTAATGAGTATCTATCTAATGAATTAATATGAAATTTGTTACATATTGTTTTATATAAAATTAAAAATCATTTAATTTATTTCATTTACACCTGGTATAAAAATGAAAATGTATATCATGAGTACATACAAACTTCCATATCAATGAAATGGTTTGGTTCATTTTTAACAATCAACATACATGGTTGGATCAAAAAATATATTTAATTTATAAATATGATAATTACTACATATTTATAATTATTTAGGTAGTGTATCCATGATCCCATTGACCACATTCAAGACACCAGTGTTGTTTTGAGTAAATAAACTGAAAAACCCCAAACAAACTAATGTGAAATCAACCATTTTAGTAACTAGATAAAAGAATATAATAAATTAAATAATGGGAATACATAAAATGGAATTAAAATGGATTTTTTTTACCAAATTAAATAACTAATTATATTTTATTACTCCAGATTTAGAGAATATATGAAACTAGATGAGAGATATGGTAATGGACATCCATTTAAAAAATATTGTTTTAATGTTTTCATTCCAACTCCTTTTCTCATATGTATATGTAATTTTAAATGTTTTAAGAAAGATATAATTTATGTTTAAAACTTTTATAAATGTAATTTTAAAGTAGTTTTTCGGTTTTTTTAGAAATTTATAAAAATTAATCTTTTCAATGTTTTCTTTACACGTTATTTTTTAGAATTTAAAAAATAGGAATGAAATGTTTTTTACTTATTCTTATTGGATACCTTTTCATAACAATATAACCATTATTCATTAGAAGGATTCCTCCACTAGTAAACGTGGTTTTTTAATGTAGATCTTATTCCCAATCATTTGGTAGTTTTTCATTTTTAAATTTATAAAAGAAAAAGGATATTTCTCCCCTTGTATATGTGAAAATGGATAGTGTTTTCTTATGGATAATGAGTTTTTCAAGGGTTTTATGATGAAAAAGTTCAATATTATACTTTGTTTCATTATATAAAATGTTATAATTTTAGATGGTGATTGTTGAGCTCAATATTTCTCATTATTATGGTTGATCATGGCATAGATCTCCAATGCACAGAGAAATGATTTAGTCTTTGAAAGAGAAAAATGAAGAAGATATCTCGGTTGGTTACTCCTATAGAATTAAAAGTGATTAAATTATTCAAATATTGGTTAAACAAAAGTGAACATCGATTTTGAATATGATTCCTTAAGATTCCTATATTATTCATGGAAAACGTTTTTCTTATGGGAATAAATTGATTTCATTAGTTATTAAATGTTTATAAACTTTTAAGGGTGAAATATGGGGTTTTTCAATGATATGGTTTGATGAGTTCCCACATGCCCAAATATACCTTCATGGTTTTCCTATGCTTAACACTGTTTTTTTAATTTTTTATTTGAGTAAATTTTTGTATTCATATTTGGTAATGTTTAATTTATGTGATCAAATTTATATTGTGAAGATATAACCATTTTAATGGTTTTTGATATCACTCACTAGAATAATAGGATTTCATTATTTTTATATCTCTTAATAAGCTTTTTTTTTATTTTCTGAAATTTTGTTGTTTTTCTTCCCTAGATATAATGTTGTTTAGGAACTATAATAAGGTCAATTTTACTTATATGGTGACTCATCATAAATGATAAATAATTGTCTTGACAAAAAACAGGGGTGTAAATTTAATAACATATTTTATGAAAAAAATGTACACTTTATGAAAGTGTATATGTTGTCTTGAAAATTGTTAACTTATTATCTAAGAATATAATGAAACAATATCCTATAAATTTAAGAATGTCAAAAAATTATTATAAATATAATTATTAAGGTTCGGTTTTTAAATGAGGAATTATATTTGGGAATAACACACAGAGCCTTTGAAATATAGCTTCTAATAAAATATCTAGAAGAACATAAACATATTATACCTTATTGATTTATAACACATCTTCCTATATCATATTCACAGTGTGTATTAGTAGATTAACTAGCCTATACAGAACAACATTGGTTCCAATATTCATCTTATTCTTCGATACATAAGATGATATTAGATGGGGTTGACTCCATCCTTTGATACATAGAATGTCCTCAACATAATAATGTATCATATTTTATATAATATCCACTATTATATTCTTTATATTTGAATATTTTATATTCATATAATTACTATGTTAATTCTATTTTGTTTTTTGTATAAGAAAACTCCTTGATTCTTGAGGTAGGTGATCTCTTCATTCAAAACATGTTGATATTTACTAGTTTGAATTATCATTTTAATCCTTATTTATCCATATGTATATATCATAATTTAATTTATTGAGAGATACAATATTAAATTAATTTTTAAATGTCTTTAAGATACCATAATTTAAATATATTCCACAATAATAAGTCCTTACAACATGGAAAACTACATTATATCATGAACCCTCAATAATAAATTGCACAATATTGTGGCTTGATTATCATTCTCATAATGTGAAGTTATATTACATAGATCTATGATTGAATCATAATTAATCTATGAAATTTTGATGTTTTATTCAATAATTAATCCTTCATTAATCATTTGATTTAATTCATATCGTTATAATTCTCATTATAGGATTCTCTAGAGATAAAATTTTTACAATGTAATGGTCCATATAATGTTAGATGATCATCCTTAAAACATACATAACCATCCTTATGAACTCATCTCTTGTACTTATAAACTCAATAATTCAACCTTATGAACATTATTGAGAATCATGGTTTATCTTTATAAAGTATACAAACATATGTACAAAGTCATCAACTATATTTATGATTTTGGAAATTCATACTTACAAACATTCCATGATCCTTATGGGGTGATATGACATCCTTGAATCTAAATGAATCCTTAAAATATCATTATATCATCAGTAAAATGTTTGTTTTATTTGTATTACGCAAAATTATTTTACACTTTATCATACTTTTTCTAAGATCCAACTTCATCAATTTTTGGCATCCATGTTACACTTAAAAAGTCATAGTTAAAATTTTTTCTACAATATATAAATTAAAATAATCACTCAAATAACCACTTCACAAATTAAAATCTAAAAAGGTATTTCTTAAAAAAATTTAAAAAAATTAAAACACAATCTAATGTTATTTGAATACATTATAAAAATTGTTTGTACTTAGTTCTAAATTTAAGATTCCTATTTACTTCATTTAGATTTTATTCAATTTACCAACTTTGAGAGTTGCACAAAAATTCATTACAACCTATTATAAATAGTTTATATTCATTGGAAAAACATTTTTATTCGGTCCAAATGAATATAAGAAATATAATTATATGATTTTAATTTCTAGTGACTTGAGTCTTCTGAATGAGATCACCAAGGAGAAACCATATAATTTTTTCCATTTGTAATGGGAGAATCTCACACATATTTTTAATCAATTACAAACACATATTAATAACTTATTAATATGATGGAAACATTAATTATTAAAAAATAAATAAATAATCACTTCATATTTTCATCTGGTTAATATTAGTTATTTATTGAACACTTTTCTGAGTTAGCTAATTGATTAAACTAGTCGAAACCTGAAGAAATTACATTTAAACGGTCAATGCAATTTGAATAATGTTTATAGGAACTAAATTTGAGATTAATAAATGAATTTTAATCAATATTACCACTGAAGAAGGAGGTATTTGTGATTTACATCGATTATTTAGTGAAATAAACTAAATTTTTTCAAACAAAATGAAAGTGTTATTGAATATGAATTAAGTAAATTAAAGACCTATGAAACAAATATCATGATTTTGTGTATAGAATTATTCTCTTGAAGTCATGGGTACAAAATATTTATGGATAATTATTTCACATATATATTGATCCTCAAATTTTGAAGAATATATTCACCCCAAAGGCACTCAAAATTAGAGAACAGAGTTTGTTGGAACCACTTAAAGACTATTAATTTGGATTATATTTCAACCATATGAAGGGAAAAAGGTGGAAAATACAGTTAATAGGAATAATCATGGAGTTATATCCATTATGATAATATAAAAATAACCTTTACTAAAGGATTTAGTAAACTAGAGCTTGAAAATTATTATAGAATGGGAAAAACCATTCTTCCTCTATGTAATTTCACAACCATATTTGTTATAAAATATTTATAACAATCATAAATATTATAATTTTATTTAAAGAATTTTAATTCCATAAAATATTATATACTCGTAGAATTAGACTCTTAAAAAGGTTTTATGAAATTTGGGAAGAGGCTTTGTGTACCATTGATACTTGAGTAGAATATGGAATTACTAAATGAATCTTGGTATTCATATTTTTCTATACACATTGGTAGCAATAAGATGTATAAGGATTTAAGGGAACTTTTTTGGCGGGAAAATTTAAAGCGTTAAATTGTGGAATATGTGTTAATATTCTTGATAATCCCACAATTAATGGTTAAGAGAATAATTACAAAGGGATTAATTCATACACTCCATATACCAATGGGGAATTGAGATGTTATATTATTTATATTTTTTCTTGATCTCTATATGCAATATAAGTGGAGTGATGTAATATAGATTATTGTGGACCACCTTATAATATCAGCACATTTTTCAGAAGTAAGTGAGGATATACTCATGAAACATCATAGGGATATTTATATTAATTATTTTATAAGGATTCATGGAGTGATTCTATAAATTTTTTATAATCATGACCCACATTTCACATAATTTGTTTTGAAAAGTCTTCAAAAGTTTCTAATAACTATAATACATATAATAAAAACCCATCATTTTAAACTAATATTTATTATAAAAGGAATATCCCAAAATTATAACTTATATTTAATTAATTATCACTCATATTAAATGTAATTTAGGACATGTATCCATATATGGAGTAAATTTCATACAATAATATATTTTATTTGATTAATAAAAAAATAATAACTAAATATTTTTAAGGGAAAATATTTCACAATCCATCATGATGGGATGAAGTCCATGGAAGAAATATATTTTTTCTATAACTCATTGAGAAGATAATTGATAAATTATAAGCTATCAAGAATCATATCCAGATAACTGAAATCATATAGAAAATCTATATAAATAATTATAGAGAAGATGTGGAATTTAAATAATGAGATTATGTTTTCTTGAAGGTATCCTCATAGAATTTATTTATATATTTCCATAATAAGGTCAGGACACGTCCAAGTTACATTGATCTTTTTAGATTTTTGAATGTCTTAGATTTGTAGATTATCTGTTTTCCAAGCTACTAACCTCTCTAATGTATATGATATCTCCCATGTCTAACTATTATGGAATTGCATGCATAAACCAACACACAAAACCACAGTGGGATAAATTAATTCTAATTATGAATATTCTTATAATTAGGTTCATGTTCATATTCTTAATATTAGTGATAATTTGGTGTAGAATCAAAAAAAATAATGCACTGAATGTAATATAGATGTGCTACAATATGGAGGAAGTGAAATGGGATTTGGACAAATATATGATGAATAATTAACTTAAATTACTCTTGGATTGATTTATAACCTATATTCAATAGATCAATTTATTTAAGGGAGATAGAATGTAAGACTCAAAATTTTACAATAGATATTTCGTTATGACACATGTTCTTTTATTTTGTAGTAGTAGTGAATCAAAAATACAATGCTAAATTAATGACTAGAAATTTATAGCATTATGTATGAAGTATAAATACACTCTACAAAATTTAAAATGTTATCTTGTAATAATAAATATAAGTAAATATGAATACTAAATGTTGCAATTTTGCTGCACTATGATACCCTTAAAATATCACTGACTTGAACCACATGTTAAATAAAAAAGAAAATTTTAGAAATAATAATCTATTTTATTAATAGAATATAAATAAACTTTTGTAAGAGTTTCTTGAATTTGTAATGATGGTAAATATTGGTATTTAAAGGATTTGATTAATTATACGACTATTGGAATAGTAACCCGATTATTAGAAAATAAAAAATGACCATTAGAGTATATTATTAATTATTCATATCAATAATGTTCACCATTAATTAAAAAATAAAATATAGGTGTCTAAACACAATAAAATAATTACTCAATCAATTTATCATAATGTATGTTAGTGTATACATTTTTAGTAAATTATTTTTTACATTATTTGATAAAATAATATTGTTTATATTAGAAATAGTTATTAAAATCACCCAAATTATATATTTATTTCTTAAAAAATTGATGTCATTTTGGCGATTCATCATGTTTATATTTATAAATTGTGATGTTTTTTTATTTTTTAAAAATTTTATAATACAAAGTTTAGTATAGAAATTCAATGAAATATGGTATTTTTTTATTAACTGTTAAATACATGATTAATTGCTTTATAGATTACATAAGAAATCATATTCTCAACCTCAAATTCATAAATTTAAATACGTGGTCACAATAATCAATATATTTATAGTCTTGATAAAAATAATAAATAAATCAACATTTTACTCTAAAACACATATCTCCTCAACTTAATATTACCATCCCTGACTTCCCTAATTATTCTCAAAACTTACAATCCTTATGTTTTTTATTTTATGAATGATTTTCTCCCCAAACGATTCTACCAACATTCTAATGTATTTTACCATACCAAAAAAGTTTTTAAATCCCATGTAGGATATCAACGGAGTACTTCCAAATGTGGTATAAATTTTCCCAAACAAACTCTTTTGAGTTTTCTTCTTCTAATTCCTCATCAGAATCACTTTTATCCACCATGATAGAAGGAAATATGTAATCATAAATATACTAAAATGATATTATTTTAATTTAATATCTTATAAACTCGTATTTATCCTAAATTAAAAACATTTCCTATAATTTGGTCTATTCACCGCCCCTATAAAATATGAATTTTATTTTAATCACCACCTTAGTGGATTGTTTTAATTTTTTATTCATGTATAATTATGGTATAAATAATTAAAATTAAAATTGATTAATAGTTTGAAATGTTAATGTTAAAACCATATATCAAACATAAACGTTTTCTATTTAAAATAAATATCCATTCTGACTGATATAACCACATATAAGATATATTTTCGAAACAATTTTTATTACCCTGATAAGTGGATATTCTAGATATGAATAGATGTTTGTTCTAAAGAATCATCCATGGTTATAATAAATTATTTTTTTAATATAAAAATTCAATAATTATTTTATATTGTGACTTAGTTTTTTTTAATTAGTAAATCATTATAAGATTAAATAAATCATATTTAGTTCATCATAATTGGTAAAAACACTTAACTAAACATACCATTGTACAAAAACATTTATACTCAATTATGCATGATTATTGTGGAACGATTTTGGATTTTTGGAACCTTTTAAACTATAGTAATGTTATAAATTCGATATCAATACACTTTCTATTATTTTGGAACAATTTTACGAACACGACCAACCATTACCATTATACTAATGCAATATTGAAATTATAGAGTGACCAATCCCAAATTTCCAATGATGGAAAACAAATATAATAAATAAATGAACCATGAAAATAAATGGGTTATAATATATAAATTAATTTTTGATAGTTTTTTAATTATATAAATAATGTATGTAATTTAACCATTAATTAGATTGGAGGGTTATTTATAAAATTTAGTTCATATAATGGCATGGGTTTTCCCAGACCATTAATATGTGTTTTTAGGGTGTTGCGTTGTCTTAAAAGATTTAATGTTATGTGGTAGTGGTGAGGTGGAGTTATAGAAGTTTTTTAAGAGGAAGGATCAATACACAATGATATGTGTTGTGTAATGGTTTATCACATGGGGAAAAGTAGAGTTATAGTAGTCTGATAAGCTATATTGTGAGGGTTATTCTCATAATGCAAAGAGTAGATTACGATGTAGGGAATGAGTCTTGAGATTTTTTCATTGCACTATTTGGTAGTGAGTGGATACTTATTGGATAGTGTATATATTTATATATGAAGGGTACCAAGTGTCTCTTAGTTTAATATTTCATGGGAATGTTATAACCTAATAGGTTTCAGTTTCAATGTAGATATTTATGAGTTATTCATTTATATTGGGCCTCTGGTTTTTAATCTGTTGTGATACTATTGAGTTAATATGATGTGATGGATATTACCCAATTATTCTCCTTGTTATGTCATGGAGACCTAAGTGATCTATTTTTCTTGCTTCATTGTATCCTTTGTATATTGTTCTATAGAGGTGTTTATTAAGTCATGATCATGTTTAAGTCACATCATGTTGAAAGGATAAGACCAATGATCATTCGATGATCCTTGAGAGTTTATTAATCGATGTTTGATTACTAAGGTTTTACCATGACCTTAATTAATACATAAATTTTAATGTTTTTTGATTGTTAGATTTTTTTGGGGAGATAATATGATAACGCGACATGGTCATTGAATACTTTTTTGGATATGTAACCATTACACCATTATATTTAACATTCAAATGTGATTTTTATGTTTTCTTGTTTTATTATAAATTCATGTTTCTTCTTATATTTCATTCTATTATTTATACATCTCTTTAATCCTATATGTTCTTTGGTTCACTTTTTCTTAGTTATTTATGACTAACATTGAAATTTAGGAGTTTTATTTGTGTAATCTATTCTTCTTCAACCTGAGGGGATCCTTTCTTCCATTTCCTTTTTGTTTTCTAGTTCCTTCTTCTAGTATGTTGTGGTTATATTTTAACTTGGTCTTGATGAGTAATTTCCAATATATTTGATAATAGATGATGTGTTATAGGTTAGTGTAAATATTCTTATGTTTTTTATTTGAGACAAGATTTTCATTTCATTTATTATTGTGGTGGTTCTCAAGATTCTTTGTGGTAAGGGATTTTTAAACTCTCCTTTTATATCTTGGAATAATATTTATAAATTTATTTATATGATATCTTTCTAGGATCATATATTCTGTATGTTATGTTATTTTTTATATATTACAAAAATATTCTTTATTTATATGGATTAGGAAACATCATGTAAAATATACTTAAGTAAATTGAATCAAAAGATGATAATAAACAAGGTTTATGAAATTCATAGAGGAGATATTATAACTTGTGCTTTATGATTTATAATTTTAATTATTAATTATTATTAATTGATATTTTTTTATAATTTCATACTATCTATTGTTGATGATGAACCTTTTCAACCTCATAATCCGGTAAGCAATTAATTATGGTAAAAAAAGAGATGTGGAAATATGGAACCTTTAGGGTTATTATATCCACTTTACATTATTAATGCATTTTTATTATTCATTTAAATTTTGGTTAAGGTAACCTTGGGTGGATTTACTTTTTGTGATGGTATTGTTATGATCCATTAATATTGACTCTTATTCATTAATATTGATTACATGACTAATGAGTTAAAAGCGAAAATTAGTATTGGAATGAAAAATGGATGTTTTGGTTTAGTATTTATGAACATGATAAATTAAATATGGGAAGGAGAAGGATTTACTGAAATAATTAGTTTTTTATTATGATTATGAGGTTTTTTCATTTGGTTGTGATCTTATTAAGGATCTTGTCCTGGTTAGAATTACTATATTTCGGATTAGAAAACATGTTATTCCTTTTCCATATTTTTTGAATGGTTTAGTTAAGGGATGAAACATCAAATTGAAGGATGTAGGAATTGGTGTTGAGTTGGTATTGTTGGGTATGTGTTATTGAAGTTGGATTTGGGTGATGAGTTATGGGGTATTTTAGTTATGTTATTCATTTTATAAGTGTTTTAATGGGATGTGTTTGAGTATGGATGTTGGTGATTAATATAAATACAAAATGACTTAACTGTTTTGTTTATTGTTTTATAAGGTGGGGAGTTGGGAGTTTAACTGAGAAGGGTTGAGATGGGATCTCTTTATTGTTCATTTTGTAATCAATGTACAAATCTAGTTTGGGGGTGTTGTGAGTGTGTTTATGGGAGTAAATGAGTGATGATTCATGTGTGTTTAGTTACTGGGTTAACGGGTTGTATTAAAAGTATAAGTGAGGTGTTAAAAGTAATTTATAAACTAAGTGAATATAATATTTATAACTACCCATACTTTGCATACATTGTTAATACTTAAAAATTGAAGAATACTTATTACATCATATAACAAAACCATGAAAGGACCGTATAGGTATAGTGTCTTTAGAAACTGAGAAACATAAACAACTGGTTCATAAGTCATCTACATTGTCTCCCATTTATTTCATCATATCTATAGACCCTTTTTGGCATATATTACTTAGTAACCTTATTCCTGACCTGGGGAAAGAAAACATTCAGAAGGGTGAGCTCAAATGCTCAGTAAGGGTAAACAAAAGAAATATCAATCACATCAAATTAAAAAGAACATAACATTTTGGAAATCATACCCTGTAAAAGAGATCATAATTTCCTAACATGGGATAAATCATGGTAGAGAAATTTAATCCCAATAATCATAACATAAAACATGAAACTTTGTGTCATACACACATAATCGTAGAGAATCATTTCTTATTAGTCAAGACTCATTTCCAAGACTATCTTAGGGGACAAAGTCCATTTCTGAGCCGAGTTCACTCCTAGTTTCAGTCATGTTTCACTGAACCGATTTAACCTGTCGTATCAGCCATGTCTATATCATGAGATATAAAATCTTTACCCAATGAATTGGAGGGAGATATATGTCCCACCCATCTCATAATGATACATTTCTTATGTGTGCCACAAAATCATAAATCATACATCATTACATAACCCATGTAATAAAAATGGGATTCTTAAACATCATGACATCATAAAAAAATTCATATAAGATAAAGGAATTAATAAAAATAATTCCATCAAAACATAATAAAATAAATGTAATAATAGGGATAGAAATAGAACCCTATATTATCTTAGATGGAAAATAATTTTGATAAAATACTTGAACTCCATTCTTGAGGAAAATATCCTTTCTACTTCAAATACATTTTTCCTTTCATAACATTTCATACAATTTCAAACTAAAAGAAGTTGATTAAAAATAAACTTCAAAACTTTTAAAGGAAGTTTCTTTGAAATAATGTTTTAAAAATCCATTCAAGCAGTATAAGTTAAAAAAACATTCTTCTCGTACTTTTGTCGGAAAAGTCAAAAAGTACCTCGTAAGAAAAATGCAAAAGATTCCTTTGATATCTTTTAATAAAAACTCACTGAAGGGTAAAATTGTATTTAAAAAATTGTAGGAGGAAATAAATAATATCACATATTGAGGAAACATGTATGTGGATGATAAATATTCCCCAGTAAATTCTTAAGTATAAACAATCTCGGATAAAAATTGAGATTTGTGAGATTGTCTCTTACCTTAGGTCCGATTTGCTTCGTATGTGTCTGAAACTTATATATAATGATTTAAATAATGTTATTGACTTATTCCAGAATCATAATTTTTGTTATTATATCATATACGGTCATATTCTTAGCTTCCTATTAGTAATATTTCATTAATACTTGTTATTCAGGTGTTTATTACTTTTTGTTCTTATGCGTGTTTTGTCAAATAAATTCTTATTCTTCTCTTTAGGTTATAGATACCTCATTTACAGAATGGTATTAGTGTAATATATATCATACTTATTCATTAAATTCATTTATATAATCATTATTCAATGTAGATCATGTAGAACAGATCGCATCACTTCGTGGAGACGGTATTCCGTACGTACGCACGAGCGATGATATTGTTCCCATTATCGTGAAATTGTATTGGAGTGTATGTATACTATTTCAGAAACAATACCACTTTACAATAATAATATATAGTTATTTATTTGCACCATTATACCCATAAAATTAAGGTGGTGATGGAAAATTGATTACACCTCGGCGTGGAGACGGTATTCTGTACGTACGCACGCACGATGATTTCGTTTTCCGTAGGATGGATAGATGGTGAAATATGGTTGTTTCACACATATAATAACATATCAGTATATTAGTGATACTGATGTTATTAATTCATATTGAAACAACTAATGAAGATGAAGTGGAAGAAAAATTATGTTTTTATAATTGGTAACAGACATTACCTCTTCTTTGAAGCGACTCTTTGAGACCTCATCTTAGGGCACTAAAATTGGTCTTTGAAAAAGACTAGGACATCTAGGATGTTTCTGGGGAAGTGGGGAAGTGAAATGGGCATGGATTGGACGAGCTTGAAGGCTGAAATGGGTGTGAGTATGAGAGGGAGGAGGTTCCCTTTTATAAGGCAGGAGAGGGGCACCTTTGGAAATATAAGAAATATTAGTTTATATTAAATCCAAACCCAACATAAAAACTTCCAAAATGACTCATATATGATGGTTAGATGAGATAGGGTTGTAATCCCATAATCCAATAAAATTTAGACACGTTAGGAATTTATTTTAAACATTATCAACTTGTTTTATCCTTATATATAAATTTAATTTTATTTGTGGTAATAATATTCTAAATTTTAAATTTTTATAAATAATTACATATGTGTTGTGAATTTTCCATAATTTGACACTTTATGAAATTATATACCATATAAATTGTAATTTAATATTTTGAAATATTTTTGTGATTTGTAAACAATTTAATAATATGTTATTTTTAAAAAAATAACAATAGTGTCAATTTTGATACTATTCATTTTATTGAATTTAAATAAACTATATACAGAAGATATGTTCGAACTAAAAGCATTAATAGATTCATAAAATGTCATATTTATCTAGAAAATTAGTTGAGCACATTAAATAGTTCATATAATATTTATTTTAATATTTTTAAAACCATTTATTTGATATTTTAATTAATAGAATAATTTCTACATCACTATTGTGTCATAATTAATGATAATTATATAATCCCTAAAAATTCTAAAAACAATTCCTATGATGTAGCTAATTGTATTAGATTTATTTATACTATTCATTTTCTTTGTTTTATTTAGTTTATCACTACCTTAAAATTATTATACTAATAAGATTTAAGAAAGTGACATGTTGTCACATTCTTTGGTTTTAATAATAATTAAATTAGTTTCATAGAAAAAGTCCATTAAATGAATCTAATCTGACCGTTAGGTGACATGTTTCAATTTTTAGTCATCCAATTGGATTTTGGCAGGTGTTAGGGTAATTTTATAATCTTATATTTACCCTTAATTACCTGATTTACCTTTAACTATAGTAAATAAAATTTACTATAGTTACTATTCATAATGCCCCAAAATAAAAAGTAGCATATTAACATTACTTGGACCCAATGATTCCAAATATGGAATCCATTTTTCAAAATTCAAAACACATAAGTTGCGATAATTCAATTAAAATAAATCTCGTTTTTAAGAAAATGAGTTTTAGAAGTTAAAACATTGCCAAAGATTGAAATGTTTTTACCTATGAATTCAATGTGAAATTCACGTTAATGACATACATAATATTTAATGGTAAAAATATATTCTATTTATACTTTAAAACAACTAAATATTTTATTTTAACCATATAAATTATTTCATATGGAAAAAGTTGTTTTTAATTAAAAATTAGCGTATTTTTACTATTCATCAAAATATGAATGTTATTAGAAAAATATCAAAAATTTATCCAAAGTAAATTTTTATATAATTATACAAAAGAAGAATTTTATTTTTTCAAATTGAAATTATAAACGTGTAAAAAACTAGATTTAATGTTGTTGCGCCATCAAAAGGTGGAAAAACTGCATTTTTTTAAAAATACTTATTTTACGCGAAAAATTTATTTTTTTCTCTTACCATGTTCTAGAAAATGTGTAAGATGATTAATAATGTTATAAAATTCAAAATGTAGTTAATAATATTCATAACGTCTATTCCATAATAATATATCGTTGTTTAGTGAAACCCGGTATTGAGTACTACACACGCTATCGAAAAAGGTCGCGATTGTGTGTAATGCAAGCCAAGTCCGTATTATGTGCTGTAAAAGATTCTTTTGGTGTTGCGTATAACATAAGACATAAAATCTCAGGGTGTTACATTCTACACCCCTTAAAAAGAATTTTTCCCTCAAAATCTGTCTCTTCATTACAAACTAATGAGGATACCTCTCCCTCATCATATCCTCAAGTTCCCTTGTAGCTTCTTCTAATTGGTGGTTCTTCCATAAAACTTTCACCATACGAGTGGTCTTGTTTCGTAGGACTTTTACTCTATGATCCAGAATCTCTATCGGTTGTTCTTCATAAGAATGATCTTTCTCCAGTGGTACAACTTCTGAGCTGAGTACATGTGAAGGATCAGGTATGTACTTTCTCAGGAGAGATACATGGAACACATCGTGAACTTGAGAGAGATTCAGTGGAAGCGCCAATCGGTAATCTACCTTCCCAACATGATCCTGAATTTCAAAAGGACCGATATATCTAGGGTTCAACTTTCCCTTCTTTCCAAATATCATGACCCTATTCCAGGGAGATATTCGTTAGAACACTTTATCACCAACTTCAAACTCTTGGTCTTTTCTTCGGTTGTCGGCATAACTTTTTTGTCGACTCTGAGCTGCTCTTATGTGTTGTTGAATAGATCTGACCTTTTCTGCCATTTTATATACAAGATCAGGTCCTAAGAACTTTCTTCCCCTAACTTCATCCCATCAAGTTGGTGTCCTGCATTTCTTTCCATAGAGTGCTTCATAAGGAGCAATCTGAATACTGGAGTGAAAGCTATTATTATAAGAAAATTCCACCAAATTTAGGGGTTGATCCCAACCACCTTTCAAATCTATAGAGCAAGCTCTCAACATATCTTATAGAGTTTGAATTGTCCTCTCAGACTGACCGTATGTCTGAGGATGAAAAGCAGTGCTGAAACTCAACTCTGTATCCAGAGTATGCGGAAGACTTTGCCAGAACATCGAGGTAAACCTTGGATCCCGATCAGATATAATGGAAAGTGGTACTCCATGCAATCTTACCACTTCCTTTACATAAATCATGGAAAGCTGATCTAGAGAGAAATACTCTCTAATAGAAATGAAGTGTGCAGACTTCGTAAGACGATCAAATATGACCCAGATAACATTATTGCCTTTGGATGTTTTAGGAAGTTTAGTGACAAAGTCCTTAGTGATGTTTTCCCATTTCCATTCTGGTATGGGTAATGGTTGTAACATCCCCTTAGACTTCTGTCTCTCAACTTTAACTTGCTGACAAACCATGCATCGAGAGACATATTCAACAACATCTCTTTTCATTCCATCCCACCAGAAGTACTCTTTCAGGTCACTATACGTCTTCGTGCTTCCAGGATGAATAGAGAATGAAGAACTACGAGCCTCATACAGAAGCTCCTTCTTTAATTCGGGGATGGGGGGAACAAAAACCCGATTCCTGAACATTATTATCCCATCACAATCATGGTTGAATTCAGGAACATTTCTCACCTTCTTTTGTAACTCAACATCTTCTTTCTGTGCCTCTGTAATCATCACATGTATAGAAGGTTGAACATTCATTTGAGAAAGATAATATTTCTCCTCTTCCATTAAAATTCCAAGATCCATCCTTTGTAAATCCATAAATATTGGATCTTTTGTTATCCTCATCATGGATAATCTATCATGGTCTTCTCATCTTAATGCATCTTCTACCTTGTTTGCTTTTCCAGGGTGGTAATGAATTGAGCAGTGGTAATCCTTAATCTGCTCCAACCGTCTTCTTTGAGTCATATTCAGCTCCTTTTGTGTGAAAATATACTTTAAACTTTTACGATCAGTATAAATATCAAACCTTTCACCATAAAGTTAATGCCTCCAAATCTTTAATGTAAAAATTACTGCAGCTAACTCCAAATCATGAGTTGGGTAATTTTTCTCATGGATTTTCAACTGTCGTGAGGAATAAGCTATCACCTTATCATTTTGAATGAGAACACACCCCAGTCCCTTCTTGGATGCATCACTATAGATCACAACCCTTTATCCACTACATGGTAGTGTGATCACAGGTGCACTGGCTAACCATCTTTTTAGCTATTTGAAATTCTCTTCACATTCCTCCGTCCAAACAAACTTAACTCCTTTTCGAGTCAACTTGGTGAGTGGGTTAGATAACCTTGAAATTTTTTCACAAAACATCGGTAATATCCAGACAATCCAAGAAAACTTCGGATCTCAGTTACTTTTATTGGTCTCGTCCTTCATTCGATAACCTCTATTTTTGCTAGATCCACAGATATCCCCTCTTTTGAGATTATGTGACCCAAAAAATGCAACTTTTTGAAGGAAAAATTCACACTTGGTAAATTTGGCATAAAGCTTATACTTTCTCAGGGTCTTCAATATAATTCTCAAGTTATCTTCATGTTCTTACTTGCACTTTGAATAGACAAGAATATCGTTTATAAAGACTACCACAAACTGATCAAGATATTCTCTAATGACTCTATTCATCAGATTCATGAAGATAGCAGGGGCATTAGTAAGACCAAATGGCATCACTATAAATCCATAGTGTCCATACCTTGTACATAAAGTTGTCTTTAGTATATCCTCCCTTTTGACCCTTAATTGATGATACCCTGAATGAAGATCAATCTTGGAAAAGTATTGATCTCCACGTAGTTGTTCAAATAAGTCATCAATGCGTGGGAGAGGTTATTTGTTCTTGATTGTGATCTTGTTAAGTTCTCTATAATCAATGTAGATTCTCATTAATCCATATTTCTTCGTAACAAAAAGAACAGGTGCTCCCCAAGGTGACACACTAGGGAATATGAATTCTTTATTAAGATTCTCTTGGAGTTTCTTCTTCAATTCCTGCAACTCAATTAGGGCCATTATACAAGGTTTCTTTGAAATAGGAAAACCACCCAGTACGAGTTCTATTGAAAACTCAACTTCACGATTTGTTTGAAGACCTGGAAATTCTTCCAGGAAGACATCATCAAATTACCATATAAAGGGAATATTATTAATTGTGAGTTTCTTTCCAACCATTTGAGATAAATAACAATCATTTAGTGGAATCAAGACCCATAAGAAGGAAGAAATTTCCACCGAAAGGTTATGTTCATCCTTGCATCGATAGACGATCATGGATAGATCTGGAATATGAAATGTGACTTCCCTTCATTAGCAATTAATATGAGCTCCATATAAAGAAAGCCAATCCATGCCAATAATCACATAAAATTCCACTATAGGAAGGATCACATGATTTAAAGGAAGCACTTTCCCACAAACATCAATCGGAGAAGAATTGTAAACTTTTGATGCGACTGTTGTGCCATTAGGGGTTGTCACAACTAACTCAACATCTAATTGTTGAGGTAATACGGTGATACCCTTATAAAATTCTTCAGAAATAGAAGAGTGGTTGGATCCAGAATCAAATAAAACATTTGCTACTTTAGAGTGGATGGTAAGTGTACCTTTCACCACTTCGTTATCATACTCCACATCACTGATAGAAATTGCATATGACTTTCCTATCTCTTTGGCCTTAAGATTTTGTTGACATCGATCATCATCATCAACCCTTGGATTTTGGCATTGATTGGCATAATGACCCATCTCCTTGCACATGAATCATTGAGGTGTAGTAGGTTCATTCTGTGTATCCCTTCCTTTATTTGCATCATTAATCATATTCTTCCCATTATTTCGACATTAAATTTCCCAATGACCTTTTTTCTACACTTATAACATTTTCTTGCCCCCTTAAGTCAATTTCCTCCATGTTTCTTTCCACAATTTGAGCATAAGGGAAAACTCATCTTCTTTTCGGTGTGGTCTTTTGATTTTCCTTTGAATTCAATTTTCCTCTTCTTATCAAACCCATGTGATTGATAGGTTACACCAATCTCCATCTCAACCTTGAGAGCACATCAAAAAATTTCCATGTAGCTATTGAAGTCTCTTATGGCTAACGCCCTTCGAAGACTAGGTTTTAAGCCACAAAAGTATCGATCGATCGTACTCTCAGGTTGGATAATAATACCAGAAGCGTACCTTGCTAGTCTTGTAAAATTTACTTCGTAGGTACCAACAGATTCATCATCCTTTTTCATCAGTTCATGAAACTTCATCTCCATCTTTGTTCGAAGAATATGAGGGAAATACTTATTGAAAAATAAGTTCATGAACGCGTCCCATTCCATTGACTAAATTTAATCCCTTTTCCTCATATTCTTAATAAGATTCCACCATTGATCAGTATCACCTTCCAAACGATACACTTATAAGATTAATATATCATTTTAAGAACATTGAAGAACTGATAATATCTTTTCAGTGGTACTGATACATTGTTCATCCACTAATGGATCAGAAGACCCGCTGAATGAAGGTGGAAGCTGCCTCATGAAGGATTCAATAGAATGTTGCTCCTTCCTTTGATCGTTTGGAAGTACTGCATGATTCATACATTGTAAAAGGTGTGTGATCTTGGCTACAAGATTTTGCATTCCAGCTCCCATAACGAATGGTTCCTCACAGGGACAATCATTGCATTTTCCGTCGCATTCCTCATTAACACGGTTCCTTTGGGTTCCAGCCATTGACTAAAACCAAGAAGAATAGTGTGAGAAACACTAATTATAATAAGAAAACCACATAATCAAGAATAAAATTTCACACTTAAGGTCTTATCAAAGGTTTTTTATGGCCATTTCTAAAAAACTAATATTGTGTTCTATGCAAAGACATATCCTTAGGTTTCTTACTAAGGCTTTCACATCCTAGTTTCCAATGGTTGACTATACCTTTCCTCTGATACCAACTATATCGACCCATACATTGCATACATTGTTAATACTTCAAAATTGAAGCATACTTATTACAACATATAACAAAACCATGAAAGGACCATATAGGTATAGTGTCTTTAGAAACTGGGAAACATAAACAACTAGTTCATAAAGCATCTACACTGTCTCCCATTTATTTCATCATATCTATAGTCCCTTTTTGTCATATCATATTTAATAACATTATTCCTGACTTGGGGAAGGAAAACATACAAAAGGGTGAGCTCAAATTCTTAGTAAGGGTAAACAAAATAAATATCAATCACATCAAATTCATAAGAACATAACATTTTGGAAATCTTACCCTGCATAAGAGATCATAATTTCATAACATGGGATAAATCATGGTAGTGAAATGTAATCCCAATAATCATAACTTAAAACATAAAACTTTGTGACATACACACATAATCTTAGATAATCAAATCTTATTAGTCAAGACTCATTGCCAAGACTGCCTTAGTGGAAAAAGTCCATCTCTGAACCGAGTTCACACCTCATTTTAGTCCTGTTTCACTGAACCGGTTTAACCTTCCGTTCCAGCCAAGTCTATCTCATGAGATATAAAATCATTACACAATGAATTAGAGGGAGATATAGTTCCCACCCATCTCATAATGATACCATTATTATGTATACCACAAAATCATAAATCAAACATCATTGCATAACGCATGCAATAAAAATGGGATTCTTAAACATCATGACATCATAAAACAATTCGTATAAGATATAGGAATTAATAAAAATAATTACATCACAACATAATAATATCAATGTAATAATAGGGATAGAAACAGAACCATATATTATCTTAGATGGAAAATAATTTTGATAAAATACTTTAACTCCATTCTTGAGGAAAATATCCTTTTTACTTCAAAAACATTTTTCCTTTCTTAACATGTCATACAATTTCAAAATAAAATAAGTTGATTAAAAATAAACATGAAAACTTGTAAAGGATTATTCTTGGAAATAATGTTTTAAAATCCATTCATGCCGTATAAGTTAGAAAAAAACATTTTTTTCATACTTTTGTCAGAAAAGTCAAGAAGTACCTCTTATGAAAAACGACAAAAGATTCCTTTCATATCTTTTACTAAAAACTAGCCGTAGGGTAAAATTGGATTTAAAAAATTGTAGGAGGATATAAATAATATTAAATATTGAGGAAACATGGATGTGGATGATAAATATTCCCCAGTAAATTCTGATGTATAAACAATCTCGGATTAATATTGAGATTTGCGAGATTGTCCCTTACCTTACGTCCGATTTGATTCGTAAGTGTCCGAACCTCTTCTATAATGATTTAAATAATGTTATTGACATATTCCAGAATCATACTTATTGTTATGATATCATATATGGTCTTATTCCTAGCTTATTATTAGTAATATTTCATTACTACTAGTTATTCGGGTTTTTATTACTTTTTGTTCTTATGCGTGTTTTGTCGAAAAAATTCTTATTCTTCTCTTTAGGTTATAGATAACTCATTTATAGAATGGTATTAGTGTACTATATATCATACTTATTCATTAAATTAATTTATATTATCATTATGAAATGAAGATCATGTATAACGAATCGCATCACATCATGGAGACGGTATTCCGTACATACGCACAAGTGATGATATCGTTCCCATGATCGTGCAATTGTATTGGAGTGTTTGTATTCTATTTCAGAATCTATAAAACATTCAAATTATCATATATAGTTATTTATTTTCACCAATACGACTTTAAAATAATCATATATAGTTATTTATTTTCACCATTATACCCATCAAAGTAAGGTGGGGATGGAAAATAGATTACACCACGTCGTGGAGACGATATTCCGTACGTACGCATGCGCGGTGATTTCGTTTTCCGTAGGATGGATAGATGGTGAAACAGAGTTGTTTTAATACTTATAATAACATATCAGTATATTAGTGATACTTATGTTATTAATTCATAATGAAACAACTAATGAAGATTAAGAGGAAGAAGAAATAAAGTTGAGAGAATCGGTAACATACATTACCTCTTCTCTGAAGCGCCTCTTTGAGACCTCCACTTAGGGCACTAAAATTTGTATTTTAAGAATAAAAGGACCACTAGGATGTTTCTAGGGATGTTTGGAAGTTAAATGGGCAGGTATTTGACAAGCGTGAAGCCTCAAATTGGTGTGAGGGGGAGAGAGAGGAGGTGCCCTTTTAAAGGCAGGAGAGGGGCACCTTTGGAAATATAAGAAATATTAGTTTATATTAAATACCAACCCTACATAAGAACTTTTAAAATGACTCATATAAGAATATTAGATGAGATATGGTTGTAATATCATCAACCAATAAAATTTAGACATGTTATAAATTTATTTTAAACGTTATCAACTTGTTTTATCCTAATTTATCAATTTAATTTTATTTGGGGAAATAATATTCTATATTTTAAATTATTATAAATAAATACATATGTGTTGTGAATTTTCCATAATGTGACAAATTATAAAATTTTATACCATATAGATTTTAATTTATAATTTTTAAATATTTTTTTTATTTTTAAACAATTTTTTAATATGTTATTTTTATAAAATTACAATAGTGTCGATTTTGAAACTATTCATTTTTTTGAATTTAAATAAAATATATATAGAAAATATTTTAGAACTAAAATCATTAATAGATTCATAAAATATCATATGTGTCTATAAAATTAGTGGAGCACATTAAATAGTTCATATAATATATATTTTAATATTTTTAATTCCATTTATTTGATATTTTAATTAATAGAATAATTTCAACATCACTATTGTGTCATAATTAATGACAATTATTTAATCCCTAAAAATTCTAAATAAATTCCTATGATTTATATAATTGTATTATATTTCAGGATACTATCCATGTTTGATGTTTTATTAAGTTTATCACTAAATTAATATTATTATACTTATAAGATTTAAGAAAGTGACATGTTGTCACATTCTTTGGTTTTAATAATAATTAAATTATTTTCAAGGAACAAAGTCCATTAAATGAATATAATCCGACCCTTAGGTGATATGGGTCGACTTTTAGTCATCCAATAGGATTTTGGAAGGTGTTAGGATAATTTTTTAATCTTATATTTACCCTTAATTACCCGATTTAACTTTAACTACGGTAAATAAAATTTTACGTAGTTACTATTAATAATTCCCAAAAATATAAACTATCCTATTAAAATAATTTGGACCCATTGATTCCAAATATGGAATCCATTTTTCAAAATTCAAAACACATAAGTTGCAGTAATTAATTTAAAATAAATCCCATTGTTAAGAAAATGGGTTTTAGAAGTTAAAACATTGCCAAAGATTGAAATATTTTTACCTATGAATTCACCGTCAAATTAACGCTAATGACATCAATTATATTAAATGGTAAAAATATATTCTATTTATACTTTAAAACCATTAAATATTATAATTTAACCATATAAATTATCTCAATGGAAAAAGTTGTTTTTAATTAAAATTTAGCGTATTTTTACTATTCATCAAATATGAAAGTTATCAGAAAAATATCAAAAAAATTTCCAAATTAAATTTTTATATCCTTATTCAAAAGAAGAAATTTATTTTGTAAATTTGAACTTATAAACGTGTAAAAAACTAGATTTAATTTGGGTGCTCCATCAAAAGGTGGAAAAACTGTATTTTTTTAAAAATACTTATTTTACCCGAAAAATTTATTTTATTCTCTTAACATGTTGTAGAAAATGTCTATGATGAATAATAATGCTATAAAATTAAAAATTTAGTTAATACTATTCATAACGGCTACTCCATAATAATATATTATTGTTTAGTGAAACTTGGTATTGCGTACTACACACGCTATCGAAGAAGGTCGTGATTGCGTGTATTGTAAGCCAAGTCCATATTGTGTGCTGTGAAAGATTCCTTTGGTGTTGCGTATAACATATGACATAAAATCTCAGGGTGTTAGATTATTAATTTGATAAATATCATTCCTTTTGAGATCTTAATTGAAATTAATAAATGAGATGGTTGATTTGGAATAAATGGATCGTGTTAAATAATGGTATAAAGAATATAATGATTCTAGTAAATGGTAAATTGAGGGATAAAAAATAGTATAAAAAATGTAACATTATTATTGTGTAGATAACTTTTTTTCTATAGTTTCAATTATTATTTTGATGATGTTTTTTGTGAATATTGTTATTTTTTATGTTGTTAACATTATATATGTAAATTGGTTTTACAGATTTTTTATGGTAAATGTGGATTAAAGCTATAGTTTTATAGTCTTTAATGGATGGAGGTAATAATTCATGGAATAGAATGGCTTGTGGTAAGAGTATCCCTGATTTTATGATGATGTGATATACGATGTGATATATGTTGGGGGTCATGCATTATGGTATGAGGGAATGAGGTTTATTTTTATCATGTTTATGAAACCCTACTGTGATGAATATAATGTGATTATGATAAGAATGGGCGGGGGATGTACGTTGAAGGAGGAGGGTATGCAGTTGATGTACTACATATTTATATTACATTACCAATATACTATTTTGATGTGGTGATGTGGTATATAACTATGGTTATGTTGTATTTGGTTATTGATTTTTCGTTATTTATAGGATGTTTTGGCCTATAGAGTTGAATCTACGGTTGTTACAGGAAAGCTACAATGATTGGTTATGTGGTATGGTGGTTGGCTTTGGTTTGAAGAGATGATCGAAGATATGCTATTGTAGTTGTTTAATTTTCATGTTTCTGGTTACATAGAGAGAGTTCATCATACAATATTACTACCAGTTTGAGGTGAAATGGATATCAAATGATATGTCAGGGTGGTGGTTAATTATTAAGGCCTTTTTCTTGATTGTTTTTCATGATGTATCAAGATTTTCATTTATAATTCCGATTTATTTAATAGTTTATATGATATTTATACATTTCTTCGAATTTGGAGATAGGTTGGAATCTTAATTGGAGAAGTGGTTGAGAATATTGTATAAAATAGTGGAAGTTATGGTATTTTTGGTTTAGTGTAGAGTTAAGTTATTCATATTTATATTTTTAATCCGAATTCAATTTTTAGTTAATATTTTTCTTGGTTGACATAACACATTTTTACTATTTTATATTTTTTTCACATGAATTTGTATTTTTTCTAAAAGGATGATCCTACTTATTAATCACCTGTTATCACCCCTCCAATATTTCTAAGTGTTTTATAGTATAGTTATAGGGATATGGGTACATTTTTGGGTATCTATAAAATATTTTCATGAATGAATTTTGGTCTTGAGTGCTTGTTCATTCATTCCCATTCATGATGATTTACTAGATTTACTTTTATGTAATTTTTTTCTTTATAAATTTATTTTTTAATGAAAATTATATTTATTTTGATGATGGTTTTCTTTTTATTATATTGTGGGTATATGGGTAAAATACCACCCGTTTAAACATTTTATACCCTTAATATTAGTCACTAACCCATTTACAATTAGAGGTGGGATATGAGGATCACTACTACCTTCACTAGCAGCCTCAGTGGGGTTTCAGTGTTGGTGGGTATTGAGAGAGTGGAATATGATCTTTATTCTTGATTCATGTTAATGATTGATGTTAGGAACATAAGAGAATTAAATGGTATTGGAACAAAGGCTCTAAAACTTGAGTATATTATATGATGTGATCCAAAGATAATTTCTAGAAGACATGTTTGGGGCCCGCTATGATCTGATAAAAGTACCTTGATTTCTTATTGAACTTGTTTTGGCGTATTTGTAACCATTATAGGGTAGAAATCTTGAGGAGGTATAGGAAACACTATCATTGGTGGCCTAATGGTCGAAATTTTTGATTTTATTTATGTTTTTTTATTATGGATGCATCCATTATAGAAAATTTATAAAATCCTAAATAATTTGTTTTCTTAAGGTAATGTAAAATGGAATGACTAAATTAATTTTTTTATATAAATTCTTATTTTTACTAGAATTTAAATGATTAAAACCATATTGATTCTAGAATATGTTATTTAGATGGTTACTAAAACATGTTTTCCATGAAAGTTACATTCATTATCATTGTTAGAATTCATATAAAGTAAATACACTCCCATGATGTTTATAATTTTTTGTATATAATATTTAAGGAACTCATGTAAGATATGATTGAAAATATTTTGGGGACTTATAAATTCATTTATTCCCTTAATAATAAATTTCTAGTTGAAAAAATTAGGATGAATTGTTGTGGTAAACTATTTTAGTCATTTTGAGTTTCGTTATCAAAATTTCCATCAATTTATAGATTTTTTGAATATTTTTATGCATTATTAAAGGTAAATATATAAACATAGGAATAAACATATGACATATAAGCTTTAAATATGAAATTGGTTATAGTACAATCAATTTATAATGTTCTAAGAATGTTTTCATGAATTATTGGGAAATAATTATGAAATGTACGTTATGTGATATTAAAATAATTAATTTTAATTTGAATAACTAAAATGAATATATTCAAGAATTTTTTGTATTGCACATGATGCACCTTAAATATTAAAATTAAATTATTCCACCCCTTATATAATGTGAAGTGATGTTTTGTTTAATAATATGGCTAAAGAATGTATAGTTTGAACATTCCAGGAATTAAACAATAGAATAAATAATGTATTGTTTCTTTTAACAACATAAGATCATATTAAAGTTATGTAATTAAATGTACAAGGTATAGTGAATTATATAGAATGAAAATTAATAAAATTTGGAACTTGTTCCTGATGTGTTATTTGATGAGTCCATCCTTATATTTTTAATATTTTTAACGATGTCTCTATAAATTGAGGGTTATAAAGATAGAAGATCACTTATGTGAGGTTTAATAATAATATATATATATTCTCAGAAGCTTTTTGTGGTAGTGATAAGGTTGTTAGATGTGGATATTTGTTTTTGGAAAACTATTGATGACGATATTCCTTACTGAAATCCTGATATGTTTGTTATGCGATGGACATGGGTAGTGGATAGGGATTGTTATTATGTTAGGAATTTATTATATTGGTTGTATGGTTGATCTATGATGTGGGGAATGGTGATGTGGTTGTTGGAAGTGTTATGAAAATCGGATGGTTGATAAGGGTGGTATATGGGTTGATGGATTTCAATGAAATGTGTGTATCCTCTATGATGTTTATATGCACTACATATATTAAGCTAGAATTATTCTATTTTTTTATTGAATTTGACATACAACCTCAATTTTTTTCCTACATTATATTTGATAAGAAGAAAAAGTAATCATTGGATATAGTGTTTTTTATGATTTAATGGATGGAATCAATAAATGTTATAGGTGGAGCATTTAACAATGAGTCTGAGGAATGGATAAAATTGATTTCACTTTCCATTGGCTTAGTGAGTACATCAGATCGATTCAGAGATTCCTCGGATGTTTTATTATATTATAATGTGGATCAATGGTTATAGAAAATAATGTGTGGAAACATAAATAATATGTCGTGGGGGAAATTTCAGGAACTATTCAATAAAGATTCATTTCAAACTATTATATGGGTGTCCATATAAAGGAGATTAATGAGATTCATGTTGTTTTTGGGAGTGTGTGTAACTTGGGGAATAATTTTATAGACATGATTATCTAGTTTCCATGTTCTGTATCTCTAATAAATGACCAAGCATAGCATTTTGAGTATTCTTTGATACCAGAGCTTTTATAATTGATAACATGGGTTTTTTCATGAATCCCTATAAATAAAATCTTTTTTTCTAAGAATGAAACACAATGAACTCCTTTGGATTTTGCTCTTAAAGAGGTCACACACACACACTGATTTCATATTTTAACTATTTATAAACTAACTAATATACAACTAAATTATATAATAATATAATGGTTATTTTAAAATTCATATGATATAAATATATATAATAATAATATAATAAAAATTAAAATAATATATAATGAAGTTAGTGAGGAAGAAAATATTTTTATATGGAGTTCAGATTGAAGAAAGCATTATGCATTAAAAATATTATTTCTTGATATTAGATCCAATGTTGAGATCAACCTTATCACTCAACAGAACACCATTCCAATTGTGAACATACAACATGAAAGATCTGCATTAAAAAAAATCTCATTATGATCAGCACCACAATGAAACTCTAACATATGAAATATTGTGACAATGAATTAGAGGAATAAATATAAAGAAGAATAAGATGTTGAATGTATGGAAAGGCGATATATCACATACCCAAATCACTTTAACTAATCTGAAAATATTATATTAAAATAAATATAAGGATTCAAGAACAATTACTCAGTGTAAAGAACTACCTCCTCTCTCTAAGCAATAATCGAAGTTAGTTCTCCATTTTCATGGGGATGGAATTCATGGAGGGAGAAGTAAAATAATAAAAAAGGGAAAACTAATTGAATGATAAAATAATATATATTACTTTTTTATGAATATTATTATAAAAGAATCCTACTTAGCTACTAAAAATTAGTAACAATTTTGAATAAGATAGGAGGAACAAATTTATAGGCATGAGAGGTGGTATGTTTTTCATACAATTCCATCCATCAAAAGTGAATACATATTTAGCCAATTAAATGGTAGAACCTATCAAGTGGTATTTTAATTTTTTTTACTCTCTGTATTAGTTATTTATAAGAACAATTTGATCTTTATTTTCCATGTTTTTAAAAATTAATGATAGGTTTACTAAAAAGACATTAATAGAAAATATACTTTTTGAATTGCAATAAAATGATATCCCACACATTTATGACTATAAAAGGGGAAGAATCGTGAGATTCAACGTTTAATGAAGCCATTACCAAACATTTTATATTTTTGGCTTTAAAATTTCAACTCATTTAGTCTGTTATTTTAGGATATATTGGGAAATATTTAAAATTAATTAAAACTAGGCATAGATTCCAATGCCTCGTTTATGAGATTTATTTTGGACTCAAATGTTGGGATTCATGCTTCGAACAGACATAATGTATTATATCCCATTAATAATTTAAATAAAATGAAATAATTAAATATTTTGAATTAGTGTAGAAATATTTAATGTAGAAATACCATTTTGATATAAAAAAACATAAAATTGTAAAATTGATTCATTTTCATAGTTATTCTCAAATTATTTGTAAAACAAAAAATTGTGACAATTTCACTTAGAATAAAAAATTTATGGGATTAAAAACGTTGTAATGAAAAAATATATTTATTAAAATATGATTCTCATCAATCCGCCACACATAAACATTATACACCTAAGAAATCATCTAAAAAAAGGTTAAATCAACCTTCTGAAGTTATAAATTGAAACCCCACATAATTTTAAAAGACAATGATAGTATCATGCCACATACATGGACCAAATTCCCCTACTCCTCTAAAATTATAAAATCAATTAAATCTTATGTCAATCACCTTCTGCATGACATAAATACCTCTTAATAAATGTATTTCTATATTTATTCATTGATATTTAAATATGAATGTTTTATAATTATCTTGAACATGTTCTTTTTCTATATGTTTGTAAAAATTATCATATCTCCAACCAGTATACAACAACATGTTTTTAATGCATTGGAAATTTTCAAGTTTATTTTGTGGCTATGGGTTATTGTGTAAAGAATTTATAAATTAAAAAACTCGATATACGAGGGAAAAATATTAAATACTAATGAATGAATATTCAAGTGAAAACATAGGAAATTCATCCCTCAATTCTCTGTATAGGTTTTGAAATACATCATGCCCTTTTTAAAATCACATAGTCCATGAATCAATTAATTAATACAATGAATGAATTTATCTCAATTCTCTTTTTTTCATTATTTATTTATTTCTTTTAATTTTTATTTCTATTTTTCATTGATGATGAGAGGAAAATTAAATAAAATGAATAATGGAAAATTCATATCCTCAATTTTTGAGAGGTAGAGGAGTCCTAAATAAATATAATTAAAAATTCGATATTATCATCATTTTTTCTACTTTTTCTATTTTTATCAATTTTTTCTCATTTTTTTGGATTACATGATGATAATAAATAATTTAAGAGAATTATTATTAATGAATATGTCTCTAATTCTAAAACTATTGAAACACACCTCACACCAGCCTACACTTATATGCATCATATATAACACACATGAAAGGATCATCCTCAATATTCAAACATGAAATATTCATAAAAAATATTAATAATTAAGGTAGATTAGGAATAATTGCCTTTGAATGTGTCTTAAACCTATAAGTGATTTTATTGTTTATATGGTCTACATAAATATAACTAAAATATCGAAATACTATAGTTAAATATATTTCTCGCAAGAGAAATGCCTCAATCAGGTCAAAAAAAATTCATGATCTACAATTCTTGGAAAGAGGAAAATGAAAATTTATGGATCACACAACCTGAATCAAGGCTCTCCAGAAAAATATTAATGTGAGAATATGTAAGAAAGGTTCATAAAACTCTTGGGTTGGGAAGGATATTAATTTTGGATAGTACTATTCCACATGATATTCACAATCAATTAATCTTCGTTAAATAAAAATATTAGAAATAAGGAAACAAAAATCTATCCATAAATAATTTTAATCCTTTAACGTAATTATCAATCAATGCGCAAAAAAATAAAAATATGGTTTTATCTTTTCAACATCTTTGATTTACATCATAAATCGTAAAACCACACCAAAAATTAAAAACATGAAAAAAAATATTGAATTGTAGAAGAATCAGGAAAAAAAGAAATACATTTTTTACTAAAAATATGATTAACATCCCATATACATAGGATCTATCTACCATTTAATTTATGTAGAAAAAAAATTAGATTGATATTGTAAAAAAAACAAAAGGGACAGAAATATGCAACATGTGTTTATTTTTTATCGACAACTATGAGTTAAGATCATAACTAGTACCACTATAGACCATAAAAAATGTAATAATATATATGATAAATTCATTAAATGGAAAATTATTAAAAATAAATAAAATGATTATATACTTCTTGGTTTGAACAACCCCCACCCCAAGTGGGCATTTGTTTTTTACATCCTCTAGTTGGATTTTTTAAAATGGTAGGCCCTGTCATAAGGTTATTGTTGTTTCTTGATCATGAACCATAAAAAAATAATCATTATTGTTTACATCCGTTCATAATAGTGGTAATAGAATCCATGGATAAATTAATTCATATTTATAAAATTATTAATGATCTATAACATGTATGGTAGGGATTTAAGAAAGGAGTCCTCTTCATTTACCGCCACTAATTATGTGGCCTCTTAATCAACTTCATCCTTGGTATTCTCAATTATTGATAAATGATAAATTTTAAAAAACAAAATTCCACTTATAATATAAATTTTAATTTAATTAAAGCTTTATAATTCAATATAAAAACAATCCCCTTCATATTAGTTATCTTGGATTAATAATTTTTTGGAAGGGATACTAGAAACTCAATATCAGCAGAGGTATCATAATCGTCTTTGCTATGATCCTCCACAAAAATAAAGGTGCTTTATGAATATTGAAAATTCAAAATATTTGGATTCAATAATACATTAATTTTAAATAAAATAGAAAATAAATGATTTCAATGAAAGTTTACCTCCCTGAGTAATCTAATATTTAATTTATTTTTCATTACTCAACGATTCATCGAGTTGGATTATTAGATTTGGTAGATGTTAGTAAATATTTGATGATTTTTAATAAAATTTCACAACTTGTAATGTTTATTCTTCCAAATAAAGAGAGAAGAATAATGAGACTAATTTTTCATCCTGAAATATTGGAAAATAAAATACCATTCAAGATTTTACAAAATCATCCCAATATTCATATAAATCATATTAATCAACAACTTATGCATTAGTTGGAAATTGAGTTTCTTGAACCTTCTCTAGAAATGTTATAGATAGTGTTGAGGACTGTAAATTTTTAATTTAATCCTCACAAGGTTCTTGAATTTATGTTTTTAGTTGTATAATATTTTATTCTTCATTTTCTTGACCATATTTTTATTCTTCTATTTTTTTCATGTAATATGAAATAATTCCCATTTGATTCCTCAAATCATCAATCAATTTTTAATACAATTGAAATTTATTATTATATTATTCGTCACTTCTAAACGCATTAATTCCATTATATATCCTATAATTTTATAAATTTTAATGTTATCCCATGTTTAACGTTTGAAATGTATGATATGCAATGAAGTTATTTTTTATGTTTTTGAAATTTGTTAATTTTGATTAAAAAAAGAATGGGAAAAAGGGTGTAATCAATTGAAACTACACCAAATTTATAATAGATATTTTTTATGAATCCCGATATAAAAATTTTGATTCCCTTAAATATTAAACATTTCATAATACCAAAATTCAGTCTCTCGAGGAAGCCTCACACACCGACTGATTTATATTTTCACTATTTATAAACTAAATAATATACTTTAAAATGATATACAAATATAATATGGTTTTTAAAATGAATATTATGTATATATATTTGAAAAATACATAGAAAATAAGTCATAAATAAGATAGTGGACAAGAAACTATTGTTCCTAGGAGTTCACAATAAAGAAATCATTGTCCATTAAAAATATTAGTTCCAAATATTCTATCCAATGTTGGGATGAAAACTATAATAAAAAACCTAGAAATTCAAAATGTAATTATCCTACACTGAACCTTTGTATGTTGGATATTATCCTTCACATAATCGTAACATGGATACTCCATAATATGCAACATTATAATGGAGTAGGAGAGTAATAAAGATGTATGAGAAGAAAAAGCTAACAATAGTGGAAATTGGGAGACAGATTACTGTAACCAGTTTAACTAAAATGAAATTGAAAAATAAAAAATTTACTTTATATAATCATAAAAACGAAAATCCAAATAAAACCCCATTTCATTAAACAACAGGTAAATTCAGTTATCCATTTTCATAGATACGAGCATCATGAAGGGAGAAAAACAATTGAATAAAAAAATAATAAAAAAATTAGAAAATTATATATATTATAAATTTATAAGACTAATTCAATAGAACAACACTATTTAGCTACTGAAAATTACTATCTTTTTTGAATTGAACAAAAGAATCATGTTTATAATCCTAAGAGTTAGAAAATTTTGGCTCCAATTTTATTTGATGAATGTCTATGCATGATGAACATATTAAATGAAGGAATATGGATATATTGTGTTCTTGAATATTGTCACAATATGTAATTTATGTCTGTTTACATTGTTTGGGCACCATTATCCCTATGTATCCTAATATGTAAAAATATTACTTTTGAAAACATATTTTTACAAGAGATTGTTTTAATTCCCATTCACAAAATTTTTCTTAATTAGGACTTTGAAGGAAACTACATATAGTGATTACAAATTTAATGAAACATTCCACCCACATATACTCTACATTCATTAGAAAAATTAGATCAATTATTTATTAATTTAGGAGAAATGGTACAACAATTAATATTAAAAAAAACTTAGCATTGATTATAGAGCCTTGATAGTGAGCTTCATTTTCGCCACAAATGTTTGGATGAAAAATTATATTTTATTGAAATAATTTTACCCCATTATGAATTTAATCATAAAAAAATTAATTTCACATTTCAAATTAGTGTAGAAAATGATGTGGCCAAAATACCTTGATGATATGAAAAACATAAAATTATAAATTTAATCCATGTTTACAATAGAGCTAAAATTATTCCAATAAAATAAAATAATCACCATTACCCTTAAGATAAAAAATATATGGTATTTAAAAAACTGAATGAAAAAATAATATATATGAAAATATGATCTCTATTAGTAATAAATCATGGGTTTTTATTTGAACACATTGATGGAGGTATTAGATCAAATTAAGGCCACTGATAAAGGAAGGACTGAGGATATATAATCTAATAATGGAAAAATTAGAGATGTAGGTGTTGTACCCCACACTCTTTGATTTTCATGATCACAATCACTTTCATATGTGTTTAACCTTGTTTCAAGTGTTTTTGTTAATAGGCACAAGGTTTCCAAGAGAATGGGCCATGAAGCACATGAAGTGGACTGAAATTCAGTCCACCGGCCAACCGGTGTGATGGCACCGGCCTGCTGGTGGACCTCGCAGAGGCATTGCCCACTGCCAGGTTCCACCGGTCAGCCGGTGGCTCTGTCACCGGCCAGCCGGTGGCATCCAGCCCCAACAGTGAGACCTACTGTCTCACCACCGGCCAGCCGGTGGCCTCAGCACCGGCCCGCCGGTGGCACCTGGGCAGAAGCTCTCTCCAATTTCCAAGGCACCGGCCAGCCGGTGGAGCTGTACCAGCCAGCCGGTAGCCCAGTCAAACTAGCCGTTGGGTTTGACCAGTCAACCCTCTATTGGCCTCCAACGGCTCCGAGGACTTCTCCAACGGCTCCGAAGTCCCCCAATGGGTTCCATGCCTATAAATAAAGGCCAAGGAAGCCCCGGAACCTAATCGGATCACATACCAAGCGCTCGGACATATTATTGCACATTTGGCGAACCTCCGGCGCTCCACCTTCAAGGATCCTCCTTTCTCCAATCCAACTTCCAATCCAAGGACCACCTCAAGAAGCTTGGGAGAGCACGCTACATCAACTCCATCATACCTTGGCGCCCAAGTCTTCCTCACATACGGGTTTTATTGTTTTATTTTTTATTGAGCTTTAATTTTGGGTTTGTGCCTACAAACCCCAAACCCTTTTCTCATCCCCCTTTCTTTTGGGTTTCACACCACCATTAAGGTGTGAAGAGGTTTCTTCAAGCCTTTCCTTTTAAAAGGCTTGTGTTTCGGTGAGCTAGCCTTCACCCGTTAAAAAGGCTAGTGGGTTCTTGCTATTCCATTGAAAGCAAGTGGGTTCTTGCTTAACCACAAAAAGCAAGCTGTAATAGGTCCTAGTGCTACCTCAAAGCCTAGTGGGTTTCTTGCTAAAACCATTGAAAAGCAAGCAGTAGGAATCTCTCAACGGTTGAGTTGGGAGCGGAGACGTAGGCCGGGTTTTGGCCGAACTCCGTTATCAATTTCTTGTGTCTTGCCTCTTTATTTCCGCTGCATTTCAACTTTGATTTTTTTATTTGTTAATCAATTTTTCAAAAGGCAATTCACCCCCCCTCTTGCCATCATTCCCCGTTTTTTCCGACCCAACATTTGGTATCAAAGGGGTAATTTGAGTAATACCTTAAACGGTTTCAAATTCAAAGATCCATTGTGATGGCATCCACCTCTTTCACCCCCGAAGGCTTTTCTTTGGGTCGTGCTCCATTTTTTGATGGAACCGACTATAATTATTGGAAAACCCGCATGACCACTTTTCTTAGAAGTATAGGATATCCCATTTACAAAATAGTCATGCAAGGTTACACTTTGTCTACCCCCGACGAATCCAAATGGACCCAAGCCGACATTAGAAATTTTGAGCTTGATGGCAAAGCCATGAATTCTCTTCATTGCGGCCTTGACCGAAATGAGTTCAATCGAGTTTCCACATGCACCTCCGCACATGAAATCTGGAAACTTTTGGAGGTTACCCATGAGGGGACCAACAAAGTAAAGGATACTCGATTGGACATGTACCGTCAGGATTTTGAATCTTTTTCCATGCATTCAAATGAATCTATTTCTGAAATGTTTACTAGATTTACTGACGTGTGCAATGGGAGAAAGTCCCTTGGTGATGATGTTTCAGCTGAAGCAATGGTCAAGAAGATTCTATGGGTCCTTCCGAGCTCATGGGCACCAAAGGTGACGGCAATCCAAGAAGCTAAGGATGTAAAGAACATGCCGGCCGAAGAGCTCATCGGATCCCTAATGACGTACGAGATCACAATGAGGAGGCAAGCACAAAAGGAGGGCACCCCTATCAAAACTCCAAAGAACATCGCCCTCAAGGTACAAAACGAAGTAAGCTCCTCCTCCTCATCATCATCTTCATCTTCTTCATCATCAAGCGGCGACTCGGAAATGGAGAATCTCGCCCGCCAAATGCACAAGTTCATGAAGAAGCACAAGAAGAAGAAATCCCGCAAGCATCGAAAGCAAGAACCAACCGCAAGATCCGAGCCCAAGGTAAAATGCTACGGGTGCGGCGAAAAGGGCCATTACAAGCCCGATTGCCCACTCAACAAAAAACGGGCCACGCCAAAGGAAAAAGGAAAGAAGAAGGTCCTCAAGGCGACATGGAGTGACACCTCCTCTTCATCGTCCTCCTCCTCCTCCTCAAGCGACAACGGTAACAAATGCCTAATGGCATTCCATGAGGTAACATCATCCGACTCCTCCTCTTGTTCTTCAAATTCCAATTCTTTAAATCATCTATCCTATGAAGAACTCTCACATGCTAGAGACCAATTAGAAAATGGTTTTCATGAGCTTTATTCAAAATTTGTTTCTTTGAAAAAGTCTTTCAAAAAACTTTCCTCCGAAAAAGAACAACTTCTCAAAGAGAAGGAGGAGATGTCCCTCAAAATCCAAAATTTCCCAAATGTTGATTCTTTAGAATCAACCATCAAAGACCTTAGAGAAACCCTTGATAAGTTCACCCAAGGGGAACAAAATTTGAACAATATCCTAGGTTCCCAACGAGTATCTAGAACCACCAATGGACTTGGCTACACCAACCAAGCTTCCTCCTCCCATGCTCCAACTGTTTTTGTAAGGGGGAGCTCTTGTTATAAGTTTTGTAATTTTTGTAAAAAACCCGGGCACATGATATATGAATGTAATTGCAAAAACGCCCGGTATGGTAGGCCCAAATCGATTTTTTATTCGGATGAATTCTATAGGAGAAGACCCGCTACAAGGCAAGTGTGGATTGAAAAATCCCTCTTAGCGAGTCTCTCCGGGCCTAAAATTTTCTCTTTTCAAAATCCCACTCCCCGGTGATTCATTGTTTTTATTTAGGGGGAGTTAGGTTTGTTTCAGCTTTTTGTTTCAATTCAAACTTCAATTTTAAAATAAGCCCTTTTGATTTCAATTCCAAAATTTTCGATTCCAACTTCCTATTTCAACACTTGGAATCAATTTTTCATTTCAAAATATTCAATTCGAATTTCTCACTCAAATCTCTCAATTTTTTTTATTCAAAACTCTCAATTTCAAAAATTTCATTTGGTTTCAAATTTCAAATTTCAATTGGTTTTTGATTCAAAACTTTCAATTCAAACTGTTATTCAAATTTTCATTTCATTTTTTATTTCAAAATTTTCAACAATTGATATCATTTTCAATTGAATTAAAATCTCGTTTTTCATCCTATCCCTCAATCAAGTTTTATGCCCCATTCTATTTTGATAATCACAAAGGGGGAGAAATCTCTTGATTGATTGGGGGAGAATCTTTTCTCTCATGCTTAGTATTTATTTTCAATTTATCATTTAAAGCATGCCTTTCATTTAATTTTTTACATTGCTTAGATAAGTGATTGTGATCATCAAAATAGGGGGAGATTGTTGTACCCCACACTCTTTGATTTTCATGATCACAATCACTTTCATATGTGTTTAACCTTGTTTCAAGTGTTTTTGTTAATAGGCACAAGGTTGCCAAGAGAATGGGCCATGAAGCACATGAAGTGGACTGAAATTCAGTCCACCGGCCAACCGGTGTGATGGCACCGGCCAGCCGGTGGACCTGGCAGAGGCATTGCCCACTGCCAGGTTCCACCGGTTAGCCGGTGGCTCTGTCACCGGCCAGCCGGTGGCATCCAGCCCCAACAGTGAGACCTACTGTCTCACCACCGGCCAGCCGGTGGCCTCAGCACCGGCCAGCCGGTGGCACCTGGGCAGAAGCTCTCTCCACTTTCCAAGGCACCGGCCAGCCGGTGGAGCTGTACCGGCCAGCCGGTAGCCCAGTCAAACTAGCCGTTGGGTTTGACCAGTCAACCCTCTTTTGGCCTCCAACGGCTCCGAGGACTTCTCCAACGGCTCCGAAGGCCCCCAATGGGTTCCATGCCTATAAATAAAGGCCAAGGAAGCCCCGGAACCTAATCGGATCACATACCAAGCGCTCGGACATATTATTGCACATTTGGGGAACCTCCGGCGCTCCACCTTCAAGGATCCTCCTTGCTCCAATCCAACTTCCAATCCAAGGAGCACCTCAAGAAGCTTGGGAGAGAACGCTACATCAACTCCATCATACCTTGGCGCCCAAGTCTTCCTCACATATGGGTTTTATTGTTTTATTTTTTATTGAGCTTTAATTTTGGGTTTGTGCCTACAAACCCCAAACCCTTTTCTCATCCCCCTTTCTTTTGGGTTTCACGCCACCATTAAGGTGTGAAGAGGTTTCTTCAAGCCTTTCCTTTTAAAAGGCTTGTGTTTCGGTGAGCTAGCCTTCACCCGTTAAAAAGGATAGTGGGTTCTTGCTATTCCATTGAAAGCAAGTGGGTTCTTGCTTAACCACAAAAAGCAAGCTGTAATAGGTCCTAGTGCTACCTCAAAGCCTAGTGGGTTTCTTGCTAAAACCATTGAAAAGCAAGCGGTAGGAATCTCTCAACGGTTGAGTTGGGTGCGGAGACGTAGGCCGGGTTTTGGCCGAACTCCATTATCAATTTCTTGTGTCTTGCCTCTTTATTTCCGCTGCATTTCAACTTTGATTTTTTTTATTTGTTAATCAATTTTTCAAAAGGCAATTCACCCCCCCTCTTGCCATCATTCCCCGTTTTTTCCGACCCAACAGTAGGAACGGTTGAGATGAATTATTTGATTTGGGGGTTCTTCAGTTATTTTTAATAGAATCATGAAGTGATCTTATAGAGTGGGATTATGGTTTCAAGATATGTGTTTGAGTTTCTCATTATGTCATGTAATGCCCTGAGAATTTTTTATATATTTAAATTTTAAAAATTACTTATGTTTGTTATATTTTGATGTATGAAATGTTAAAATATGTTAATAATTATAATAAATTATAAAATGAAAAAAATATATGGTATTTAGATGAAATATATTTATCCAAAATAATTTCAAATTCAATTATGTAATTCTATTGACCCTAATAAACTCCTTCGAAATATTGTTTTTATGAGAGTTATTTTAGTCATATATATATTTTTTAAAAACTAATTCATAGTATAAAACTTGTGATAAATTATTTTTTACACCTTCTGGAAATTAATTAATTGGTTATTAATTAGTTAGAAATGAAAATAAAATCATTTTATGGTAAAAGAGAGTGGGTTTTTTAAAAAAACTTCTTTTCTACACACAATGTGTTTTTAATGTAATAAATTAAATTAATAACTCCTAAAGAATTATTTTAATGATTTTTATTATATATTATGCTAAATAATGTATTTATAAATTATTTTAATGGTTTTTACTAGGTTGGGAATTGGATTAAATTCATTTTTGTGCATTAAAATTCATTTGTTATAAAAACAAGTTTCACCTCATTTTGCACAATTATTTTAAAGTGAAATTATACCATTTTTAGAAATATAATTTGATAAAAAAATCCAAAATTTTAATTATGAGGTATTATTTTTTAAATAGTTCCATTTCATTTTTTGGTCATTATGAATAGTAATTATGGAAGAACATTATCACCATGATAAGGGTTAAAGTGATTAACTCGTGGGAGTTAAACATAGAGTTAAGGGATAAAATATCTATAAAACCTCAATAAAGGTGACTTTTTTGATGTTTTTAGACCCCTAATTATATATTAAAATTTGGGTTTTCTTGGTTCCATATTCACTTTAATATGGAATTATTATATTTTAATGTTTTAATTTTTTACAAGAGTGACACCCACCTAACATATCAATTAGAACCCACTCCATTCACCTTTTGACAAATTTTAAACAATATATATAATAAAATAACAATCCAAATATCTTCATAAATTAAATTTTTGTTTCCAATATCTTTTTTTCTTCGCAAAATAAGTAGATTTAAAAGCACAAGTTGTTAGAAAAGGGAGGTTTCCCAAAGAATAAGTAATTTTCTTCACTGATTTATTTCTTGTTTCATTATTACTCGTCCTCAAATAATTATTATATAACTATCAAAACATGATTATATTAGTATAATAAATATAATAAAATAATTTTATGTTAAAATTGTAACAAATTTATACCTCTTTTCCATCCTAATAGAAATGATAATGGCATTCTTTCGTATGTGTTGTCTACCACCTCCATAATGAGTTGGGATTTATTTTTCATGTATGAGATAGATGGTTGGTAATATGGATGGATTTAATTAATTTAAATTATATTTATAATATAAATATTATTATATAATGATATATTATCATTTAACAATATTTCTTTCCATTTATTGTAAAATTAAATGATTACTCATGCTTACGTATGTACAACCATCTCAACGAAGTGATACAATTCAATTTTCATATCCAAATTATATAAATGATTAAAATAGTGTATATAATGATTGAATTTTATAATTATAATACTATTAATATTATAAATATGATGAATCCATGAAGAATTTATAAGGATCAGAACTGTTAGACCAAAACATTTATAGAAAATGGAATAATTAACTCCTCAAATATTGATTTTAATGTAGACTTGTTAATAAATTGGTAATTGGAAATCATAAGGAAATGTTAAGTTGAAATATATATTAGTAAAAGGTTACTTTATATATTTATAATAAATGAAAAATTATTATATAGTATCTTAAGTTTTTATATAATGAAATACCGGACCTGTAGTAAGGGTTTAGGCTGAGAAATCATTTTTAATCAGGATTTTCTATGCTTTAATCTCATTTGGGGTAATTATTTGATATTTTAATATAATACCCCATCATTATTCAGGAATTTTATTTTATAGGAATTTTATTTTATATGATTCCATTTTAATTTCCAAATAGAATAATTTTCAGAATTTCTATAAGTCTTTATTTAAAATGTTACAAAAATAGATGAATATTTTTCACTTGTCATCAAAGAAAGGTTTGAAATTTATTTTAAATGTATTTATAATTTATAATAAAATCCTTTTATGTTTCTTATACTTAATAATGTAGATGATATTATGATACCAAATATGTTCTTTCTCTATATGGATTATGATTATGTAATGTAGAAATAATTATTAAACTCACTTCATTTTCCGGGGATATGCTATAAAGAATTGATGAGTGTTCTTATCATATTCTGGAATGTATATGTATAGTTTTAATTAAATGAAAATTTGATCTATTTAATCTCTTAAATATATTTTTTAGTGATAGATACCTCATGAGATAATATTAAATGTATGGGGCATAAACCAATTCTAAGGATTGAAATGGGTTAAGGTGTGAACCTAATCCATTAAAAGACTTTATCAAATATGTGATGATGGTCATAGATGTTATCCTTGAATAAATAAATATTTTTAGGCCTATGATTATGAAAAAATTCTTATGACTTGTTCTTTTTCTTATGATATACATTCATGAATCATTATTAATTAATGATTACTCAACATTTTCATTAAATCATTTACTTTTAAAACCAAAATCATTATTCCATGACTAATGACTTCTGATTTAAGATTGATTGGATTTGAAATTAATAATCTATGATCATGATCCCATACCCTTATTCTTATCATATGTTTCCATATGATCATTAATTTATATCTTCCATATTTACCCTTATTTTTTATTTGATATCACCATTTTTTATGTTTCCCTTTCCAAATGTTATGAAGAAATGTTTCAAGGTAAATATAACCCAAAATGGTACTTATATAGAAGAAAATTATCAGATACATTTAAGATATTTCATGAAATAAGTTAACTATGTATCTAGTTTTCAAATACACAAAACCTTTATAGTTCTGGGGAACATATAAGTGTGTAATATATATTGTTTTCATCTAATATGAAGAAATATGTATATACATTTTTCTCAAGTCACCTGATTTGGTATCAGATAAGGGTTTAATTATTTTGATAATATATTATACATAATATGAGAAAATAATTTAATAATACCTATGATGAATTAATCGTGTCCAAGAGTGAACCTAAATGTTTAATAGGTTGACTATAATGTGTCTCAATTTAAAATATATCAAGAATTATTCTAATAATTTATTATTTCTCACAATGATTATTTTTGTTTAATACATTATAATTTTCCGTTTTTTTAAATGGATGGAACCTGGAGTAATTGTGTTAATAAATAATTTGGTGGACAATGAAATTATTTTCCTCTTAAGAAAACAAACAGTATGGAAACTGAAATGAAAATATTGTTTCTATTCTCACCCAACAGTCTCAGTAAATAAATCATTTTGAGCTACCAAAAGAGAAAATGATAGACCAACACACCATTTAGTCTTCCATGAGGAACCACCCACATTATTATAGTGTGTCATATAATCCACTATTAGTTAAGAAATATTTGAATACCACTGAAAATATATTTTATATTCTCCGGTGCTCAAAGATTAAAATTTTTTCCTAGTGTTAAATTTTTTAGAAGGTAAATAAAATACATGGTGTAATCTTATTAATAATATGACGACAGACAAAAAAACCAACTCATTTGAATGAGATGAGTTTAAGATGTAATTTTATAGTAAGTAATTTCCATGTACTCTCCCCATAAAAACGGAATGTGAATTCCTTGAGATTAAGATAATGGATGATAAATATATTGGTACCTATAAAGGAAATATTACAAGACATGGGAGGTATGTTTTTTGTTTTGTCATTTAATTTAAAATAAAAATTATTTTCCTATTTATTAGATTAAAATTATTTTTTCAAATGTCATTGTATATAATATAATTTTTTAAATATAAATAAATCACTCACTATGGTCTCATGGTAAAAATAGAGAGTGTAGATTCTCAAATTTCTCATGGTTTTTATAATAAGAGAATGATAGATTTTTTTTTTGTAAATTTTAATAATAAACCCATATAGGAAGGGAAATGTATCTTCTTTAATGCTATATGTGTATAAATAATCATGGGGGAATTTTATTAAGGGAACAAGTAAAAGTTTTTTGTGTGGAAAAGAAGTCTATTGAGAAATTTGATTCATAGAGATCTAAAGAGAAAATCCAATGAAAATAATTAGGAGAGAAATCAATGGAATATACCACCCACACTCTAATGCTATAAATGTAAGGAGTATGATAATTATTATAATTATTGCATGAATTTAATTTTTTAAGATTAAAATTGGTGTCAACAAAATCTGAATACAAAAGATAGATGCAATTCTCAAGTGATCAAAACTATCAATGGGGTGCATGAGAAAAAAGTGGAAAAAGGTACACTAATATCCAATTTATAACTAGAACTGTCTTATTTGATTCTAGTTCTACCAACTCATTTATATCTTAATATTTTTAATGGTTTAGAATCACTGCCTTAGTGACTAAATGTTTAATTATATGTGAAAAATCATAGTTTTATGATTATCATATCTCATATCTATACATCCCCTTTAATAGTGGTCTCTGAGAATGTCCTTCCTGAAAACATTGTTATTCATACCCCTAGTTTAATTTGATATGATTTTGAGCATTCATTGGATTTCATTGTATAGACCCCATAATAATTTCCATGAAATGGAATTCATGTTTAATATTATAAATGAATAAGTGATTATCTATCAATATAAAGATGTATATGAAATTACAATGGAACATAATTTTATTACTGATTCATGCAGGTTATCTATCTCAAATGGTTTTTGAGAAACTCATCATCGAAGATATTTATATTGGGTTGGAATATGATGATGTATTTTCTAAAGATTTTCATAGTTTTCCATTGAATCATTATGTTGAGTTTGAAATATAATTAATATTGAATCCGATGAATTTTATAAATACTCCTTATATAATTAACCTGAGTGAGTTATAAGAATTAGAGAAATTATGATAGGATAATGATTGTAATGGACTTATTTGTCTCAGTGCATCACCATTGGGGAAGCTATTCATTTTGGTAAAAATAAATATGTTTCAATGGATGTTTGGATTGATTATAAAGAACATGAGAATATTTCTATCAAGAAAAAGTATCCTCTACCATATATTAATTAATATTTTGATTACCTATAATTCCCTAAATAATTTTAAATGATTGACCTCTGATAAAAATTTCATTGTTTGAGGGTGAAAATATACATTTAAAATACATCCTTATATACGAGGTATAATTATTAGGAATTTGTATTTATTCCATTTAAACATACCAATTACCCAAGTATCATTAGGAATATAATAAATAGAGTCTTTATAGTGTACCTTGATTAGTTTATGTAGTATTTTTAAATGACATCTTTATATATTATGAGTGAAAATTGGAAATTGAAGATCATTTAAGATTGTTTTTAACACATTGATAATGAAGTTTTTGTTTTCTAAATTTAGAAAGATTGAATTCTTGTTACATAAATTAGCATTCTTGGGTCATATAATTATACTAAATGGTATATAAGTTGATTCATTAAAGATGACAATTATTAAAAATGGCCCAAACTAGCCAGGGAGTTTAAATTCCATAGTTTTCATTGGTTGGATGGATACTACGAAAAAGATTTGATAAAATAATCCTGAATATCTAATCCACTATCTATATTGACATATAAGTGATCTATATTAATTTTGATATATGAATGTAATGAAAATTTAAAGTAACTATAATGATGGGTTTTTAATGAACGTATGTTCACACTAGAGGAATGTAGAGATGGGTTTCTGATATGTATTGATGTATCAAATAAGGGATTGTGTTTTTTTATCATTCAGAATGATATAATGATATCATATTCCACTCTACAATTTATGGTTCATGAAAAAATTAATTGACTCATTATATGGAACTAACTGTGGTAAATATTAATTTGAATATATGGGATAATTATTTTTATAATTAAATGTGTGAAAAATATATGATTCATAAAATTATGAAGTATATGTTCACCGAGAAAGAGTAGAATAAGTTACATAGAAGACGGTTTAAATTATTTAAGTATTAGGACTATTAAATACATTTCCACCCTGGGAAGGTGAACAATGTGTTGGATGCTCTGAGTGAGAATAACAATGATAGGTTTTCCATGATTTGGATTAAAAAAGATCCAATAGTTAGGTATTTGCATAGGATATAATTTAAAATCATAATAAATGGATAAATATAATATCTTTCTCACCTGAATATTCAATAATCAATTTATTTGACGATGAATGCGGCACAAAATTAGGATTTGGTCCAACCAAATAGTTTAAATATTATTTTAAATTTAAACCCTAAATATAATGGAATGATCATATTCAAGAACTGGTTAAGAATATCATCAATACCAAAATTAAAGGAGATATTGACGAAAGTTCATAGTTTATCATTCAATATTCATTTTTGAAGTATGAAGATATATAGATATATTAAAGGCCATTTACTATGGGATAACAATAATAGAGATATTGTAGAGTATGTATATCTATTAATGGAATTTTAATAAGTTAATGATGATAGATTGTCGTCTAAGGTTGTATTATAACCATTACCCATACCATATTGGAAATAAAAAAACATCACCTTGGTTTTTATCAAGATACCCCCAAGAAATCTAAACGAGCTAATGACATTTTTGTTGTTGTTGATCACCTTATAACATCATTACATTTTATTTCTACCAGAGAAGATTTATCTATTGATTTTCCATCCAAGATATATGTTAATGATGTAATAAGGTTTAATTAATTATCACTATCAATATAATTTGACCTAGATCTGATGTTTTTCATAAAGTTCTAGAGAATTATTCTGCATGATTAGGAAAGGGAGTTTTTCATTATAATTAAATATCAACCTCAGATAGATGGTCTATCTGAGATGAACATTAAAAACCTTGAAGGAATTCTACATGCTTGATATCTGGATTTGAAAGGTGTTTGGGATCAACAACTTCCTATAGTTGTATTTTATAATATAAATTTATTTATCTTGAAAATTTAGATGGAACAATACAAATCCATATATTTAAATATTTGTAGGACTCCAATATTGTGGGCTGAAACTAGGGAACAGAATCTCTTGGGACCTATGCTTGCTGTGACAATGGTTGAGAAGGTTAAATTTGTTCAACAACACATCTAGGTAGCTCAAAGTTGATATAAAATTTATTTTAATAATCTAATTTTATATTTGGGTTATAATATGTTGACAAAGTGCTCAATTAAATTACTCCTTGGAAGTATGTTATGAGATTTAGAAAGAGGCAGTACTTATGCCCTAGATATATTAGCCCCTATGAGATTCTAGATCAATTTAATGTGAAGGATTATCTTTTGGAAATAAATCCAATACTCTACCTAGTTTATTATTTCTTCCATGTATATCATTTTATAATTATCATACCAAAACATCCAAATTTAATAAACTCATAGGTTATACCGTTGGAGCATGATATTTCGTATAAAGTGAAATCGGTCTAAATCTTGAATCATAAAGATAAAGTGACATGGAACAAGACTCATCACATTTTTATGTTTTACTAGTGGAATATAAAATAGGGGTAATAAATATAGTAATTAAAATATGTGATGATTTATATTTATCCATAGTTTTCTGTATTTAATTGAGAGAAATGTGTGGGAGAAATTATAATAATCGGTAGAATGTAACGCCATGAGAATATAGAATATATTAATATTTAATAAATAAATTTTTTTCAATAGACTATGAATAAATAACCCCTAAAATTATGTTAATATTTATTATACATTATAAAATTAATAACATTATATGATATTTAAATGCAGTATAAATATTGAAGAAAATTTATAAATCACTTATGAAGTATTATTGATCATAATGAACTATTTTGAAATAGTTTTTAGGAGAATTAGTTTTTCATATATATTATATTTAAAATTTAATTTAAATAAAAAAAATTATGAAAAAATTATTTTTTAAACATTTATCAAATTAATTCATTGGTTAAAAATTATATAGAAATGAAAATAAAAAAATTTGAATGTAAAATGATAAGTTCTTCTTAAAAACTTATTTCATGTAAATTGTATGTTTTTATCCGTATAAATCAAATTAATCACTATTTTTGAACTATTTTATTAAAATTAGTATATATTATATTCAATCAAATATTTATACATTCATTTAATTATTATTAATTGGTAATGAATTAGATTAAATTTTGTTTTATGCATAAAAGAAATTTTTCTAAAAACTAGTTCCATTTAATTTTGGAAGAATAAGTTAAAATTAATTTCTTCCACTTATAGAATGTGAATTTCATAAAATGGATTCCATATTTGGAATGAAAATATAAATATTTGGTAAATAGTTCAATTTTATTTTTTCTCTTTATCAAATGTAACCACAGTAAAACGTTATCACCATGGTAAATGATATAAGGATTAATAAGGGGAGAAAAAATAGATATATGGAATAAAATATCACCAAAACATTCATAAATTTTATTTTTAAGGTAATTTGAGCCACCATTATATTATATTTTAATATTGGGTTCCTTAGTTCCCTTATCACATGAATATGACATTATGATATTTTAAGGCTCTAAATATTTACAAGAGTGACAGACACCTCAGTTATAAAATAAAACCCCCTACCTTAAAGTATTCAAACACATTGAGACTCATATTTCATCCAATACCTACCAAAATATCCTTCTACCTTCAATCCCAATGATATAGATCTTATACTCTTTCTAGAAGACTTGCCATTGAAGGCTTATGTCTAAAGATAAAGGAAGTTTCCCAAAGAAGAGGTAATTGCATTTACATTTCTATTGAGATTTTAATTCTTACATAAACTACAATAAATATTTTATAACAATATTAAAATGATTAAATAAGTAGAACAAATATACAAAATTGTTTTATCTTAGTTTTATATCCATTTTCATCCTTTTTCTGTCATATGATAAATGATAACGTCGTTCGTTTGTACGTGTTGACTACTACCTCCACTAAGTGATGTGATTTGATATTCATGTACGCGATAAATGTATGTTCATATAGATATATTTAATGAATATATATGATATAATAATTATTATTTAATGAAATATTATTATTTATGTTTCATTATTTCTACTAATTTGAAAATGAAAACATTATGAGTGCATCGGTAAGAAGTACCGTCTCCAAAAAGTGATTTAATTAATTTTTCATCCCTTATATATAAGAGTGATTATAAAATTTAATATATTTAATAAATATGATACTTATTACATGATTAATATTATTTATATTATTAAACAATGAAAAATTTTCATGGACCAGAATCATCAAACCTAAAAAAGAATGGGAAACATAGTAATTAACACCATGGATATTGATTTTAATGAAGAGCAGTTAATAGATGTGTAATTAGAAATTATAACAGAATATTAAATTTAAATATAAGTATGAATATGGTTTTATTATATATTTACAATAAATATAAATTTAATATACTTGATCTTAATAATGTGAATGAATAAATATTGGACCTGAGGTTAGGGTTTATGTTGTAATCACATTTTTAATCAAGATAATTTATGCTTGAATCCAATTTAGGGGACCTATACGATCATTATATCTTTATAAACATATATTTAATTCTCCCATTGTTATTTTTGTGGTTTTCATGTATTCCTTTCATTCTCCAATTTTTGGTACTTAAAATTTTTGATAATTTGTTTTTCAAAAAGTATTGTTTCTTTCATTTTGGTTAATGATTTTTTTCATCCATGTTCATAGAATTTAAAATGATTTCAAGTATGTTATTTTCTATGATCTTGTGATTATTTATATAATTTTACACTATATTATAATTTATTTTTAAATTATTAACAATTATTTTTTCATAATGTTTTTCTGAATTGTTTATTTATGATTTTTTTACAAAAATGTGTGAATAGAATCATTATTTTAATGTTTACCTCATGAATGAATCTTAACACCATCATATAAGATCATTTAATTGAATATTACATTACATTTTTCTATGGTTATTTTAAAATTAAATCAATTTATCAATATTTTGTGAATTTTTATTTATTATGTTGTCAGAACAAAAGGATATTTTTCTCATATTTTCAAGGAAAGGTTCAGAAGTTATCATGATGGTATTTTTAATCAATATAAACATCCTTTGATGTTTCTTATGATTCAAAACAGAAATGATCAAATGATACTAGTAATGTTATTTCTCTAGATGATTTATGATTATGTTATTTTGAATTATTATAAAACCAATTTATTTTCCAAGGGTTATGCTCTGATGAATTGATGATTGTTCTTTTGATATTATATAATGCATATATATGGTTTAAATTATATAATCGGTGGTTCCATTATATATTTTTAATGAATTGAGAAATTATTGATATAATAGGAAATAATATTAATAGTATGTGGAGTAAACCCATTTTAGTGATTCCAAGAGTTTAGAGTGTGAACCCAAACCATTATATGAATTTTTCCACTATGTGTTGATACTCTTGGTAATGTGATTTTACTATTGAAATGTTTTTCTATGCATGTGATTGTGAAAAAATTCATATGAAATGTTATTAATCTTTTGATATGATCTCACAGATCATGATTGATTAGTGATGATTCCTCAATCATATGAATCATGTCTTTTGAAATGATAAATCATTATACTACGAATCATGGCATGATTTAAGAATGATTCAATTTAATTTTTATATATAATGATCATGATCTCACACCCATATCCTTTTATTATTTATTTATAAGATCATCAATTGATATCTCTCATGTTTACCCTTACTTGGCATCTACGCTCTCTAATTCTTATATTTTAATTTCTTGTGGTTTTGGAGACGTTTTAAAAATATAATATTTATAACTAAGATACTTTGAGATTATAAAATTTTATGAGATATTTATTATCATTATTGAAATAATTTTAATATATATTTATTCATTAAATACACTAAACCATTTCTATTCTGGTGCATTAATTATTGTACAATATATTATAATTTATTATAAAATCATAAATACGTTTGCATGTTTTTCATGGGTTACCTCATCTCATGTTTCTTGGGAGATTATCAATTACCACTATAATGATATGTGACATCATCCATATAAATTCCATGAGGTTTATAACATTTATCAGCATTTAGTGGGTGGCTTTTGTTAATTATGAAGTGATGCATGTATTAGGATAGTGATCCGACCCCTATCATAAAAAATATTATGGTGGATTTTGAACCAATTTTAAATTCATGTGTTGACTAATATTTGAAATTTATGGGGAATTTTATTTACTAGAAATAATTTGTGTTTCTTTTCAAATTGTTTAATATTTTTAAAGAGATGTTTCAAGTGTGAATTTATTTTTAAACATAATCAATGTCAAATGAGTAGTTAGTGAGGTGTTCATTGTGAGATAGACTGGATAGTATTTTTTTGGGTTTCTCCAATTGTTGATGAATTACATTCCATGGTTTTGATGTTTCCATGGGTATTTTTCTTATTATATGTGATTTAGAGTTATGGATCAACCATTTCCCTAAGTGTTTTGGAAATGTTTTTATCTTGTTCCAAAGGTATCCACCCATAGTGAATATGTATTTATTTCTCTATATGTGAGTTTAGTAATGATTCTAAAGGTGGGGGGATCAATCTATATATATCTAATATACTGTCATGATATATACTAAATCTTTACTATGTGTTTTTATGGTGTTGAAGTCATTAAGGGGGAGTTTTGAAGTGCTTTTTATGTTGACAGACATTATTCTGAGTTGAGAAAATCAGGGGAAATTTGAAGTTTTTCCTCATTAGAGTTTCCTGTCGGAAAATGGTGATTTATACTATAATAGGATCTCAAAATAATTTTCTAACATCTCTTATGGTCCCAAAATTGGTGGTTACCATAGGATAATATTTTTTTAATTTATAGCTACTCAATTTTTTGGAATACTTTTCATTTAACAAATAAAATATTCCATAACATCAAGATTGTGAATGGTGAAATATTTTAAACAATGAATAAAATTTAAATTCAATCATCACAGTAGAGACTGGAATGAATGTTTTTTCCTAGGACATGTATAAATTTTTCTTCATCCATGGGGGATAGGACTGGGCCTTTAACATTTCCAATTTCTTTGTATTTCTTTATTTACCCTATATACCTTTTCATTTCAAACTTTATGATTTGGATTCTTTTGGATGTGGCATCCCCATAAGAGTCATGCAACCACGGGAAGATAGGGGCAGAAAGATGGAGAGTGAGAGGGTTTCCCCCCCCACATCTTCTTCTTAGGAGTGAGGTCAGGATGTGATGAATACATGACTTGGATCTGGGCTTGAGGCTATGATGTATTTCTCTTGATGGTTGAATATTTCATTTTCCCACTAATATCCCTATAGATTAGGGTTTTTAGTTTTAAAGCATTATATGTGTTTCCATGGATCCCTAGAGGATCTTTTGGGGATGGTTTGGGGAGAAACAAGGCTTTTAGGGGATTCACAAAGTATTTCCATTCAAAAAATCATATAAATGACATGTAGTTTATAGAAAACACATAATTTATTCGTAACTTCAAGAATTTGAATGAATATGATGACTTAACGACATGTGTGTTCAGAACAAAATATGAAGAGGTTACTCGGGGTTTATCTAGGAACTCTATAAGACACTCCATGTAGGGAACATGGCTATACACTACACAAAATTATACCCCATTTAAAGTAAAGTGAACATGAGGTTGTGTAATGTTTTATCCATACCCCTTGAGAGCTAAATGTATAGGTATGTGGTAGGATCTTCTTGTTGGTAAAACAAAATGTGGGGTTAGTACACAACATGTACATGTGATTTAAACATTGAGTGGATAGTGGTTCATAACTAATATATATTTTCGGGGGTACACATCATTAAAATGAGGTACACGTTGTGTACCCCCCCTCCATTGTGTATCCCTATTCACTCACCCTAGAGTCAGAATTAGACTTTTGGGTTCACCATTATACGAATTTATCCACAAAGAACATGATGTTTTGAATCACATGGTGTTCATAGGTCATTGAAGAGATGTTTTGGGATGGGATGAGTTCAATGATAGGTTTTTCCTTGAGGTTTTGGATTAATATTTTTCAAGCATGAGATCTGATTTGTGACATTGGAGTGGATGGTGAGCTTGTTGGAAGGCATTATATGTGAGATGCCAATGGTTCTACCTCATGTTTCTTATGAAGGTTCCTAGAAGGAAGGATCAAATATTGACATTGATTGAGGATAGCAAGGGTTTAGTATTGATTGTTTTGAACTGTTCCTAAATGGATAGGTTGGTTATTGTTATATATAGTCCGTAAATGTTGCAACTATTTTCTTTACAGTCATGTGGTCAATATTTTATATTTTATGCATGAAGTTTAGTTTAGTTATATCTTTTAGGATAGTTAAATACTATGAGATGGTGGTTATGGTTAGATTTCATTGAAAAATATTAAGATGAGTTTTAGGGACTCTTGTGGACACACTTATGTGAATGGTGATGACCCTATATGGGGGGTTTATAAGAGAGGATAGCTCATGATCCCCATATAAGGTGTCATATTTTTGATGAGTGATGAGGACTATTGAGAATTACCTTACTGTCTTAGTTTATCGTGAGGATTACCTTATAAGTGAGTTGATGGTCATGGATATATTTGGGATTACAGTCATCAGATATGGTATCTTTTATTTGGATTGACACATGTTTTCTGATGTATGTGATGTAGGGAATTATGGTTACCCTGTGTTTTGTTGTCCCTAAAAGGTTTGATGCTAGTTTCAATATTGGTGACATCAAGTGCCACCTTCAAACAAAAATATTGGTTGTTTTAACCCATTCTAGATGTGTTCTAGTTGAGGGGTTTAATAACTTTTCTACCCATGATTCTATAGTTTATTCTAGAAATCATTAAATTTATTCTTTCTTAGGTTTTGAATATGAGAGTAGAGCATTGATATATTATTGGATTAGGTTTTAGCCCCCATTTTAATTTTATAATCACCAATTTTAGTGTCTATTAGATGGAACCAAGGGTATAATTGACCTTATGGATAAATGAACCCCCCAATATAGAATTTTAATTTGACTAGTGATTTTGATACATTGTCCAAGATGTTTTGGATAGTGCTGAGGGTTTTTATTGAGACCTCTAATAATAAATACTCCGGGTTATTTATACTAAAACATTGTAACATGGAAAGGATCACTTAGTGAGTATAGGTATCACATTAATAGTTCAGATCATTTTATTGGAGTACTAGATACATTTAATGATCTGTTATTTCCTTGAATTCCTTGGGTGATACCCTAGGGCCTGACAATTTATACTTATTAGTGTAAGTGGTTTGTGAGATTCGTAAAGATTTTTTAGACACGTTTGATGTGTTGTATCGTGTGGATTGGGGATACAAGCATTAAATGTTTTAGACTTTTTTTGAAATAGATTTTTTCTTTATTGTGGTGCTCATTAGGACCAGATGATTGATTTGTGTTTATTTTTAGTTGATTATTTTTTTATTCTAGAATTTTTACACCTAGGTTAGGATTTTCATGTTTTAATGAACTTGTAATTGTATAAGATGTTATGTAAAACCATTGGTAATGTCCAACTATGATTTATTTATCACCTCTTATAAGTGATCTTTGGTTTCTATGAAGATCCTTATGTCTATATTTAGGTTGAGTTCACGATGCACATTTTATGGGGGTGAGGTCCAATATTTCATGATTGAATGTGACTGCTCATGTGGAGTCTTATAGTCAAATTGGAGCAGTTCAAATATTATGGAGACTCAGTTTGACATCTAACTAGATGTTGGTGGATGTTCCTTATGTTTTTTACATTAAAATTTAATTATTTTTCTGTATATGCAATAATATTATTAGGTACTTAGTTTTTTATGTGGTAGCATGTCATGTGTCTATATGACTATATATCACATTTCATTTGATAAATCTTATTGTTACCTTATTTATTTATATTTTGTTATATGATGTTCATGGATGACAATATGGTTTCTTTATTTTCTTTTATTTAACTCTAATATGATGTTATATACTCCACACTATATCAGTTTAGACTATGTCCTATAGTCTACAACATTGGGCGTATGTGGGGGCACACTTGAGGCCATGTGGTGAGGTAGATCGTGTGATAGGTCAGGTCGATCTGGGTTCTATAATTACAAAATGGTATCGAATAATATTTTATTTTATGTATTTTGGATTTCATAGAGAGGGGAATTAAGGATGTTTTGGATCTTGTGATGGACCTCAATGTGGTGCATTATTAACAACTTTTCCGATGGGAATTCCATGTTACAAGGGTGAAAAGATTTATTTTATTGGTTATCATTCTTTTTGCTGTATGATTTCACCTTGGGTGACACACATGAGTTTGTAGATTTAATAATTTATGGGTTTTGACTCTTAGGATGTTAAAAAGATCCTTGTCTACCTGCATCATTTTAGGGATGTAATATTCACATGAAAAACACATGTCTATGTGTGGATTCACTGATGATGGAGGTTAATTTGTTTAAAATATTCACAATGACATATATTTATGTTTATAAAATATATCCTAGTTTGTAAACTACTAAAATGAACAATGAGTACTTTTATTCTGAAGATATGTTATGTGGATCAAATTATAACTGTTCTACAGTGATGGAAATGTAGTTTGTTCATCAAGGGAGGATTTTAGACCCTAGTGGTTTCGTACAGGCATTGAATTCTTAAGAAATGGATTGATGAGGGAGAGGGTAAATTGGTAGAGTTTTGATCAGACTCAATTAGTCCTAAGGATGTGGTTTCTCAGAAGTTCTAGGCTCAATCTATTGGGAAGGTATTCTAAACACTCGAATGAGAGAGGGGGAAATTCTCATTGATTTATATTTACAATGTTTTCTAGTGGGGGCCTAAGGGCTACTAATATGTTGAGGGGCTTGGGTAGGTGTGGATTATTTTCAGTCTGGGCCTTCCCATAGAGTTTTTCTATCACTTGGGGTAGTTATGTAAATAGGTTCTTTGTGTTTAGGAATGAGGAAGCCTCTTTCTCCAATGGTACATGACTGGGAGTGCTCTTCATTTTGAAGTTTCCTGATAGTGAATATTAACTTGAATGCATGGACCCATTTTTTGGTTTTTATTTTGGTGTTGTGGTAGCAGTGTTGGTAGATGATCATGATTTTAAAAAAAAACCCCAAATGACAGGTAGTCATGTGGTTAGTCTTGGAATGAGTGAGGTTCCTCGATTTGAAGTAGGGAAAAGAATGTTCTTTGGTTTTTTGAGACTTACCTTTTTTAGGATCATGGTCAGTGGTTTAAGATCATTAAATAAGTTTCTTGAGGCACTCCATAAATGATCATGAGTATAAATAAGAGATTGTGTTGCATGATACCATGTGACCATTCTATTTGGGAACGTCTTAGTATGTTTTTATTTGAGATAATCTAAAAGGTTATCATAGAATCACTTTTCATTGATAAGGATTGTGGTTATAGAATGGATTTTTGAGGAAAATACATGATGTGTGTGAGAATGAATTTATTTCTTTGGAATATGTGATACATACATTAAGTGGTGGACTTTTTTAGGTCAGTTCTCAATGAGTAGTGTGAGGTAAGATTTTTTTAGGGGATTTCACCATAGGTTATTGGAATATCTGATACATACATTAAGTGGTGGTTGATCATTGAGTATGTCATTCCTAGAGAGTTGGATATGTGCAATGGTTTCTTTTTTATACTGGCGCACAAATTTGTGAGAGTTTACAACATCATGTTATTACATTTGGTGATGGATGGAGTATGTTATGTGATGTTTTGGGTTTGGTTATAGAGTGATGATAAGGTTATTACTATGATGAGGAGCATCTTTTCAATAGTGGATGAAAGGATATCATGTTGGAAGAGTCATGGGTGATTTGAGACTGGTTAATGGATGGTTCAGATGACAATTGATTCCAATGCATTGATAAAAATCAAAAATATTTATTTCATGTAAGGTACCAGATTCCAGTCTTGGATTTAATGGAAATGTAGAGTTTGTGTTTTGGTAGTGGACTCAAGATGAATAGGACTTGATATGAGGGTGATTCAGATTGAAGATGTTTCTGTGCTCAGGTGGTAACATGGCAGTTTGTAACCATCAAGGCTTTTTAGGGAGCAAAGAGTGTTATATCAGGTAGATTGTGATGACTCACGTCATTGTAGGTTGAAAAAATGAGGTTAAATTATAGTCTTTTCTCTGAAGAGTTTTTAGGATAATATAGTAATTTCCCTAAGAAGAGGATATCATATTAATTTTATAACCATTCCATTTTTGTGAAATAATTTTTTAACCCTATGACATATGTTCAATGGAATTCAGAAACATTCATATTTTCATAGAATATTTAATAATTAATTAATTTATTATTAATTAATTTCATGTGTGAAAATGGTGATATATTATGAATGGAAAATGGGACTTAAATTATATTTCCATAGTTTATTCTATAATAGGGGTTTTTTGGATGGGGTGTAAACATTCTCTGGGTTCTAGAGGTTGGGTCCATGCCTTATTTTTCTGTTTTTCCTTTTCCATTTATTTTTATTCATTATCACATTCAGTTAAATTTTACTCTAGCATTTTGAATCTTTTTACATGCCCCCCCATTGTGTCACGTGACCAAAAGAGGATATGGAGAAAAATAGGGATAAGGAGAGGGGATCAATTCTATCTTCATCTATGTATTTGGATTAGGATGAGATGGTCACATCACACATATTTGGGATTTATGCTTCAACATATTTCACCAAAACATTAGTATTTTTATTTCATTTTATAAATATCCCCATATATTAATTTTTTTTAAGTTTTAATGTCTTATATGTGTTGTTGGAGACCCCATGAGGATCTATGTGGGAAAATTTGTGGAGAAACAAGGGTCTCACAAGGGATTTATATTTGTGAAAACTGTCTACATGATATATAGTTCATAGAACACACATAATGTATTCTTGTTTTTGGGATTGATGATGAATATTAGGGTAACAGATAATTTTTTTTTAGAACAAACAATGTATTGGTAACTCAAGGGGTGGCTAAGTACTCGGCTAGGCACCTCATGTGGGGTTCATGGTCATTCAGTGCACACGGCCAGATCCCATGTGTAGTACATGGCCAAAGGTAGGGTGATGTATTTTGGATAGACCCCATGTGAGGTAAATGGAGATGTACCTAGTGTGGGTGAAATGACATGTGCGATCATTACGCATAGTATACATGGGTTATACATTCCCAGTGGGCAGTGGTACACTTCCAAGGGCGATGTTTGGGGGTATACACCGTGTATATGAGTTACATGTTGTATTCTTCCACCTTTCTTGTTTTTATCTCATTTACTCATAATGTAGTTAGAATTAGACTTTTGAATATTGAAATATAATTTTATATTATTTTAGATTGTGATGTGGAGAACTTCAAGATCATTAGAGGTCTTTAGAGAGATGTTTTTCATTGGGGGCAGATTAGTAAGAGGTTTTCCTCAAGAGTTTGGTTTTAGAGTTCTCCCATATAAGATGTGTTTTGAGACCCAATAGAGGGTCATAAGATTTTTGTATGACATGGCCTAAGATATTTAAAGTGTTTTATCTTAAGGTTCTTTATATGATTCTCAAAAGGGTGGATCAAGTATTGAATTTGATTGAGAATACTAGTGGGATTAATCTTGGGTGTGTTAGAAAGTTCTCAGATTAATGGGATAGGTAGTGTTTTTGTTAGTCCTTATATGTTGGGACTAATTTATAAATGTGTTTGTTGGGGGGGTTTTAGACCCTGTCAATGAGGTATAGTTTAGTTGTAGCCTTTGGTCAAGGTTGATTTTGTTGGATGGATGGTATAGTCAGGTATCTTTGCATAAATATTGAGATGATTATAAGGGACTCTTTACGGTTCCCTTAGGGACGTGGTGATGACCCAAGACAGGTGGTGTGCTAGATATGCTGACTAAGCATACCCTTATAGGGTATCCTTCTTTTGATGATACCCTAAAGAGCATTGATAATTCCCTTTATAGATTTATGTTTCTTTTAGATTCCCTTGTGGGTGAGAAGATGGTTATTGATGGGTTTAGTGCTGGAGTCACAAGATGTGGCTTCCTGTGTCATGTTTGGACTATGTTATGTAATTGATTTCCCACAGGGGCCTATAGACACCTTATTTTTTATTATCTGCGTGTAACGACCCGACCCTAGTTTCCCAGATTCGATTCATTATTACATTACATTGGCATGATCAGAAAAGATCAATTCTCGAAACAACGATTAGTTTAGTAGCCTTGGAAGTACTAGAAACATTCATAAGGTTTAAATTACATCATAAAATAGAAAAATACAACAACATTGTTCCCATAGACAACCCCTGAGATCCCATAGACTATCCATGCAATTCATTCATAATATACATCTTCGCATCTTGGGAAAAATAAAAAATAGAAAGGGATGATCTCAGATGCTTAGTATGGATAACAATATCGAAAAATCTTTCATAAATTAGCATAAACATTTAAAGAAATGTATAAGACTAAAATAAGACTTTTAAGCTTGAAATTCAACATAAAATGGTGATGATAAAATCAAAATAATTCCACTTACCTACTCACATGGATATTCTAATGGTCGAATAATCACATGCAATATCAATAACGACTTTCATAATGATGGAATGCATAATGTCAATCTTTCATTACCACATAGTCAAGGCCTTATGCCAAGACTACAAATAAGATTTTTTCAAGGCCATGTTCCAAGAAACTAGTTTGTCTTAGGAGACCTGTATATGCATTGAGGAGCTATAGCGGGCTCCACCCGTCACTTACTAATTCCAATGCATTCCTCATATGAATAGGTTTAAACATAATACAAACATTCGTACAAAAAATTTATTACGAAATGTGAATTCATTATCAATAAACCATGAATGGAATAAAAATAACACATCCGCAGTCAAACATATCAAAAAATGTTCAATATAATATGGATGTTTTGTATCATAATAAATCAACTTCAAATAAGCTTAAAATCCATCAAAGGATGTTGACATAGATGAAATAAAAACTTTTTGAGAGAAATATCTCATTTTGAAATTATGTAAAAATCACATTTTTATAAAAGAAAACATTTACTTTTAAAATATTCATATAATCTTGTAATGGAAGCTTTGACGATTTTATAACGGAAAAAATAGCTGCACCCACCATATAAGTTAAAAAAAATTGTACCTTAATTCTGTTGAAAAGGTTAAAATGGACCTTGTTTGGAAAACGGTAGAAAGGTTCCTTTATAAACATCTTATTAATTTCAAACTGGGGTATAAATGACTTTAAACCATGGTATATAAAATTTTAAAAATGTTTTGAAATACATTTTTATGAAACATGGATGTGGATGATAAAGATGTCCTAGTCGATATTTACCTATAAAGAACCTCAGATAGTGAAGAGATTATGAAAATAACCCTTACATTATTATTTTCCTTAGTCAAGGGTAGGTTAACCTCCTTTATAATGGTGAAATAATTGTTATTAAATTATACAAGAATCATATACACTAATATGATATCATATATGATCTTTTAACATTGCATTGTTTATAATAGCTTAGTACTATTGTTATTTCGGGTTTTAACTGATTCATTTTACTTTATATTATTTTCTACGTAAGTAATGTTTATTATGGATAGAAGGTCTCTTATTCATATTAAGAATGATATTTAGTCTTTAAAATTTATTTTTAATCATCTAATGAAAATTATTCTTGAATGGATATGATGGGGATTGAATCTCATCATGTTCGTGGAGACGGTAATCCATGCGTACACACGAGCAACAATAAAATTCTTTTGATATTAAAATAATATATAATAGGATGGTATATCATATATATAGAATCATTATCATGTTATATTTATTATTTACATGAATTACATATCATTATAATACCCATCAAAATTAATAATGTAATGAATAACTGTTACACCACGACGTGGAGATGGTAATCTGTATGTATGCATGTATAATGACATGTCATTCAAAGGATGGATATAATAATGAATATGGTTGTACCATATTTCTAATAAAATAATAGTATATAGAAGATAACTAAGTTATTGTTTTAGAATGGAAATAAGAAATAATGATGAAGTGGAAGAAGAAAAGAACTTGAAAGAAGGGGGGTGAAATTATTACCTCTTCTTCGGGTTATTCATTTTGATTTGATTGAAAGGGCTTCTTAAGATGGATTTATGACCAAAGGAAGGCCACTAGGATTAACTGATGGGATTTTACCGGATATTTGGTTAGGGTTCAGCCGACCCAAAAGGCTTTGAAGTTGTGAATTAGTGAGAAGGGGGAGTGCCCTTTTATAAGAGGGGTGAGGGGAACCTTATGAAAAGCTAGAAATATTATTTTATAATAAAATAATTTTCGGTTTCAAATGTCTTAAAAAATTATTATTTAAATTATATAGTGGTAATGGGTCTAAAACAACTCATCCAATAGGTTTTAGACAGGTTTGGGTCACTATATTAACTATAACTTTTAGATTTAACTTTGAGTTAATCAGTTTGACATTTACAATGTCACTTTTTATTTTTATATTATATGGTCAATAAACATACTATATATTTCCAAAATAAGCCAAAGTGGTTAATTAATAATACACCTATCATTATATATGTCTTTTGGATGAACCATAAATATTTAGGAATGGGATGTCAATTAATAATATAATATTTGGTTTAAAAACTCTTTTATGTCAATTTTGACACTATTTGGTTTTTTTCTAAATTCATATCAGAATTATTAATTTGAAAAAAACTCATTTAATCAACACTAACATTTCCTATTAACCTACAAAATTGGTGGAAATCATTAAAAGTCTCAACTTACATTTATTTTGGTATCTAAAATATCAATTATTTTAATATTTTATTAATAAGGTAATTACTACATCACCATTGTGTCATAAATAAATTAAATTATTTAATGTCTAAAAATTAAAAATAAAATACCATTATGTAGAAAATATTTTTATCATTCTAATGAATATTTATATTTGAATTTATCTTATGTATAACCTTATATTAAAAATGTTTTAGTTATTAAACTATCATTTATACTCTTTTAACTCTTCAATGAATTAAATAATAATAAATGTCCTAATCTAAACCATGTGAACCAAAGAGGATCATATTTTATTCCTAAGGTTGTTTTTAGTCGAATTAAACTTATCAAATTGAATTATGGCATGTTTTTGGGTAATAATAATATAATTTTTACCCTTAATAACCATATATACTTTTAACCGTAGAAAATAAAAGTAAAATGTTACTATTAGCCAAAAATTATTTTCGTCTAATTGAACCACATTTTACTTAATTATATCATTAATTTCTCTCAGAATTTTGAAATTACACATACAAAAGCAGTAAATTTATGTTTTATGTGAATTTGAAAATTCTCCTAGTAGGTGGGTAAAAGAGGGTAAAAAGTTCTATAAAATTTTTATATATCTAAAATTATTATAAACGGAATCCAATGAATTACATTGATAATATATATGTATTATGTATCTATTTTTACCTAAAATAAATATAAATAAAATAATTAATTATTTAAATAAAATTTCGATTTTAAACTAAAACTTAGTGTTTTTTCACTATTAATCAAAAATTGGACATTTTCTAAAAAATACAAAAATTCAACCTAGGCTAATTTCGATATTCCGAATCCAAAAATGATGTCCATTTTGAAAGATAAAATTTATAAAATTTCAAAAAGTGGGTATTACTAGTTATAACGGCATGTTTGATTGGTTGTGGTGTGTGTTGGAACTCGAAGTTGCGTGCAACACACACTATAGTATTATTCAATGTCAAGCGTAATGTGGACACTTGGGGTGTCAAATTCTCACCACCTTCAAATAATTACATCCTTGAAATTTCTAGAATATGTCTGCATAAAATGACTCGGGTGGTTCTTCATCATAAGTTCCTCGGGTTCCCACGTTGCCTCTTCCATATTATGGTTTCTCCATAGAACTTTTACAAGACAAGTCATCCGGTTTCTCAACACATGTTCTCTGGTATCAACAATCATGATGGGATCTTTGCAATAAGACAGATCAAGTACTGGTTCTACTTCCTCATAAGAGAGTACATGTGTTTGGTCAGGCAAGTATTTTCTCAATAGTGATACGTGGAATACATCATGATCTTTGGAGATATTTGGCGGCATTTCCAATAGATATGCTACAGCCCCAATTCGTTCTAGAATTTTGAAAGGAACTAGGTATTTGGGACTCAAATTTCCTTTCTAACTGAAACATATAACTCCCTAACATTGAGATACCTTTAAGAAATCAGGATCTCCTACCTGAAATTCCAAATCCTTCTTTTAGGTATCAACATATCTCTTCTTCCTACTTTGAGCTGCATTGATGTGGGTACGGATTATCTCCACGTTTTTTATCATATCCTCAACATGTTCTAGGACAACAAGTTTTCTTTCACTAACATCAACCCAACAAGTTGGTGTGTGACATCTATTTCCATATAATGCTCTGTATGGTGAAATCTGAATACTTGAATGGAAGATATTGTTTTAGGAAAATTATACCAAATGTAAATAATGATCCCACATTCCCTAAAAGTGATGTTAGCAGGATCTCAACATGTCTTCTAAGGTTATAATAGTTTTTTCTGGTTGTCCATCTATTAGAGGGTGGAAGGAAGTGCTCAATAGAAGTTCTATATCTAGGGATTTTTGTATACTTTTCCCAAATCGTGAATTAAAACGTGGATCCTGATCAGAAACAATCGATAGTGGTACTCCATGATGTCTCTCTACTTCATTAATATATAGTCTTTCTAGACGTTCAAGTGGTAATTCTTCTCTTATAGCAAGATAATGTGATGACATGGTAAGATGATCAACAATGTCCCATGTTGCATTGTTCCTTCTAGGAGTCTTTTGTAGTCACATGAAAATGTCCATAGTAATATTATCCTTTTTCCACATAGGTATAGGAGGAGGTTGCATTACTCCTCCAGGTTGTTGCCTTCCATCTTTCACTTGTTGAAAAACCATACATCTTGACAAAAAATCAGCAATATCCCTCTTAATGTTGTCCCGCAAAATATGTTCCTTCAAATCTCTATACATCTTAGTGCTACTAGGGTGTATAGTGAAATTGGAACTATGAGCATCATCCAACAATTCTTTGTTTTGAATAGGTATATTAGGAACACAAATTATCTTCCCTAATTTCAAAATCTCATCTTCATATACGAAGATAATCAATCTCCCATCTTTCACAGATTTAATCTTCTTTTGAAACTCTTCATTGCCGGTCTGAAAACTCTTTATCCTTTCTTGTAAATATGGTTTGGCAACCATTTGAAAAGGCATTGATGTTTCACCTTCCATGATTATTATCATGTACATCTTCACTAGATCCATGAAAATTGGATCCCTTTCAATTCTCATCTTGTTGAAAACTCCCTGATCCTTTCTATTCAAAGAATACGCCACCTTATTTGCCCTCCCTGGGTGGTAGTGTATAGTGCAATCATAATCCTTGAGTTGTTCAAGCCATCTCCATTGCCTCATGTTGAGTAATTTCTGTGAAAAAATATATTTCAAACTCTAGTGATCGGTATATATCACACATTTTCACCATAGAGATAATGTCACTATATCATTAAAGCAATGATTACAGCTTCTAACTCAATATCACAAGTATGATAGTTTTTCTGATGAACTTTTAACTGTCGGGATGCATAGGCAATAACCCTATCATTCTGCATAAGGAAAGAACCAAGTCCTTTCTTTGAAACATCACTGTAAATAACAAACCCATCATTCACTGATGGTAGCGTCACGATAGGAGAATTTACTAATCCTCTCTTCAGTTCTTTAGAACATTCTCCAAAATATTTGGTCCAAAAAAATTGACCCCTTTTCGTGTGCGCTTTGTTAAATGGATAGCCAACCGGGAAAAATTTTGGACAAAACGCCGATAATAAGATATTAAAACAATAAAACTGTGTACCTTGGTTATACTCGTTGGTGCTGGCCATTCATGGATTTCCTTGATCTTAGATGGATCAAAAGAGATTTCACCCTTATAGAAAATATGGAAAAAAATAAATCACCTGAAGCCAGAATTCACAATATTTAAACATCCCGTATAATTCATGTCTTCTAGGAGTCATCGGGATTATTCAAAAGTGATTTTCATGATCTTCATAGCTTTCATAATGTAATAATATATCATCAAGAAATACCATTACAATGTCTTCCAGATATTACTTGAAAACTCTATTCATTAGATCCATGAAGAAAGAGGGTGTATTAGTCAATCCAAAAGGCATTACTGTAAACTCGTAATGCCCATACCTAGTTCGAAATGCTGTTTTTAGAATGTCTTCCTGCTTTACACAAAACTGATGATATCCAGATCAAAGGTCAATCTTTGAAAAGTATTAATTCAATAAATTTGGTCGAATAAATAATCAATGCATGATAGGGGATACTTGTTATTTATTTTTATAGAATTGATCTCCCTGTAGTTAATGCACAAACTCCTAGACAAATCTTTCTTTTTAACAAAAAGAACATGGGCTCTCCATAGTAAAAAACTAGGGCTAATAAATCCATTATTAATCAATTACTTTAGTTGTTTCTTTAGTTCCACTAATTCCTCAGTCACCATTCTATAATGGGTCTTCGATATGGGGCTTCAACCTAGAATTAAATCAATAGAAAACTCAATTACTCATTCTGGTGGATGTCAGGTAAATCAGCTTGAAATACATCAACATATTATTACACAACAGGAACATCATCTATTTGAACATTCCTTTCCTCACCCACAGTTAATTCATTTTATTACTCCCCAATAATTTAATTTACTAGAGCAAATGGGTGTTGATCAAGATAAGATTTAGGTGGTGACGTTTCTTCTCTAAAGATAAGGTACTCTTTATCATCATCAAAAATTGAAACTTCCTTTTTCTTATAATAAATTTTTTCTTTATGTTCATAAATCCAATCTATACTTAGGATTATATCAACTTCAATCACTGGTATGATGATGAGATAATAAGATAAACAACATTTATATTCCCTAATGTGAACTGATTTACAGAACATTGTAGCAATGATACTACCATTAATAGTTTTGACTGACAACAACCTTGTTAAATCAAATTGGAAATATCTAATTTTCGTAGAAAACGGGGAAGATATGAAACAATGCAATGATCCAGAATCAAATTAAGCATTGGCTCAACTTGAAGAAGCCATTATATTACCTACCACCACGTCTTTTGGAGCTTCAACCTCAGTAGTAGTGATCTCATACGCGTGGCCTTAATCTCTTGGCCTTTTTTGAGGTATGTTTCCGAGATTCATAAGACATTAATTTTCATAATGTCCCATCTCCCTGCAATTGTAGCATTGAACATCAGCAGCTTATTTCTACCCCTTGCAATTACAAGCATGGTTGCCTTTTTCACCAAACTTGTAACAGACTCACATTCCCTTCAAGCATGTACCGAGGTGTTTCGTACCACATTTACTACACGATGGACATTAAACTTTTTTACTTCTTCACCTTATTTCCATTTTCAGAGTGATCAACAGATTTCTTATTCTCTTTCTTTTCTTTAAAGTCGTATGACTTAGAAAATTCTATTTTTGTCTTGATAGCACATGAGACAATATCTTCGTATGACGAGAAGGATTTTGAGACTAATGCTCAATATAGAAACTTTTTTAACCCAACAAGTAAACGATTGATATTACTTCATGGGTTATGTATATAATCTGCAGCATGCATTTCTATCCTTGTAAAGTTTGACTCATACTTTGCAACATTCTCGTCCTCCTTTTTCCTCAGACTCTGAAATTGACATTCTATATCCACTCGATGGTCATGAGGAATGTATTTTTCTATGAAAACCTCTTTAAAATCCGTCCATTCCATATTTGATACTTCATCATCTTTCTTTGTGTTTTGAATCAATGAACACCATTTATCAGCATCTCCAGTGAAGCGGTAAACTACCACGAAAACTTTTTCCCTTTTTCTACTCCCCAAGGCATGGAATATTTTCTCAAAGGAATTTATCAATTTCTCATATACTAGTGGAGTTGTACCCCGATTGAATGTTGGTGGTTGTTTCCTCATGAAGCAATCTAACATTGACCCTCCATGCTTCGGATCATGGTGCTCCATATGGGTAATGTTATTATTCAGAACCTGAGTGAGTTGTCCTAGTATGGCGATAAGTTAATCAGCACTAGTTGTATCACAAGATCCACTATAATTATTATGAGAATGAGGGAAATCCCTACATGGAGTGCGTGCATTGATACGGTTTCTATTCCTTCCACTAGACGCCATTTTTAAATAATGGAATTCAATAGATTAGTTTATGAATCGCAATACATAATTCCAAACATGTAAAACACTTAGCATAAATTGAACAGTGTATGGATATAGTCCATAATCATAAAAATGTATTATTTAAGCATGTACATACTCATAAACCCTTCATAATTGATTGTAATGAAAATGAGTATTAACCTAAGATTATCCCCTAGGAGTGTCGTAAACAAGAGTGAAACGTGGACCGTTATCATGCACCGGTTCCCATTTGAGTCTAGCTCAAAGCGTTGTTTTCGGGTTTTATCCCTAGGTACATCTGTTCCAGAGCCGCCTCTACTTTCTCGTATCCAGATAATGATTTATTGCTCAGAAAACTCACAAAATCTCTACAAAACGAAAATTCTAGGATGTTCTTATAAACTAATCCTCAAAGTCCATATTAGGTCTATGTTCTCTAATAAGAGTTTATCTAAATCTAGCTTCCAAGGTTTGAACTAAAATTCCTTTGATACCAACTGTAATTTCCATACCCTAGTTACCCAGAGTCAGTGCATTATTATATATCATTTTTATGATCAGAAAAAATAAATTATTTAAAGAGTGATTAGTTTAGTATACTTGGAAGTACTAGATACATTCATAAGGTTTTCATTACATCCTAAAATGGAAAAATAAAAAAAATGTTTCCATATAAAACCACTAAGATCCCATAGACTATCCTTACAGGTCATTCATAATATACTTATTCGCATCCTGGGAAAGATATAACATAGAAAGGTGAGAGCTCAGTTGCTCAGTAAGGATAACAATATAGTGGAAGCTTTCATAAATAAGAAAAAACATTTAAGGCAATGTATAAGAATAAAAAACCCTTTTAAACATGACCTTCATCATAATATGACAAATATAAAATCAAAATAATTCGATTTACCTACTCACATGGATATTCTACTAGTAGAATAATCACTTGCAATATCAATAACCACTTTCATAATGATGGAATCCATAATGCCAGACTTTTGTATCCATATAGTCAAGGCCTTGTGCCAAGACTACAAATAGGTTTTTGTCAAGGCCTTGTTCCAAGAAACAATTTAGTATCATGAGACCTAACAATGCATCGAGGAGCTATAGCGGTTTGCACCCGCCACTTACTAAGTCCAATGGATTCCTCATATGAACAGGTTTAAACATGACATAAATATTCATATTAAAACTAGCATACGAAATGTCTATACTTTATCAATAAACCATGAATGGTATAAAAATAACACATCCACAATCAAAAATATCACAAAACCTTAAATACAATAAGGAATCTTGGTATTATAATAAATCAACGTAAAATATGATTAAAATCAATCAAAGGATGTTGAAATAGATGAAATAAAAACTATTTGAGAGAAATATCTCTAATTAAAATTATTTAAAAGTCAAATAATTAAAAAATAAAACTTTTACTTTGAAATTATTCTTATAACCTTGTAATGGAAGCTTACACGCTTTTATAATGGTGGAAAATAGCTTCAACTTCAGTATAAGTTAAAAAAAGACATTCTTACCTTAATTTTTTCGAAAAGGTTAAAAATGGCCTTGTTTGGATAACAACAGAATGATTCAATTATAAACATCTTATAAATGACACAAAAGGGTATAAAATACTCTAACCCATAGTCTATCAAATAGTAAAAATGTTTTGAAATACATTTTTATGAAACATGGATGTGGATGATAAAGAGGTCCCAGTAGATAATTACATATAAACAATCTCAGATAATGAAGAGATTGTAAAATTAACCCTTACCTTGTACTTTTCCTTGGTCGATGGTAGGTTAAAATATTGTATAATGGAGAAATAATTGTTATTAATTTCTAAAAGAATAATATACGTTAATGTGATATCATATATGATCTTTCAACATTTCTTTGTTAATAATATCATAGCATTATGGTCGTTTCAGGTGTTAACTAATTCGTTTTTTCTTTATATTATTTGCTATGTAAGTAAGGTTTTTTATGGATAGGATGTATCTTATTCATATTCAGAATGATATTTAGTCTTTAGAAATTATTTTTAATCATATAATGAAAAATATTCTTGAATGGATACAATGGTGACTGAATCTCATCACGTTCGTGGAGACGGTAATCCGTACGTACGCACGAGCGACAATATCATTCTTTGATATTAAAATAATATATAATTGGATGTTATATCATATATAAAGAATTATTTTCTTTTTATATTTATTATTTATAGGAATTAACCATCCTTATTATACCCATCAAAAAATAATAATGTTTTGAATAACAATTACACAACGATGTGGAGACGGTAATATGTACGTATGCATGTATGGTGACATGTCATTCAAAGGATGGATAGAATAAAGAATATGGTTGTACCATATTTCTAATAAGATCACAATATATATAATATACTGGAGTTATTATTTTATAAAAGAAATAACAAAGAAAGAAGAATTGGAACAAGAAAAGAACTTGAAAGAGGGGGGGGTGAAATTATTTCCTCTTCTACGGGTTCTTCCTTTTAATTTTACTGAAAGGGATCCATTATTTGGATTTATGACTAAATTAATGCCTCTAGGATGAAGTGAGGTTAGTTTAGAGGATATTTTACAGGGTTTTTCAAAGCAAAAAAGATTTGAATGTGTGAATTAGAGAGAAGGGGGAGTGCCCTTTTATAAGAGGGGTGAGGGGAATCTTAGGAAAAGCTAGAAATATTATTTTATAATAAAATAATTTTCAGATACTAATGGATAAAAAATGTATTATTTAAATGATAAGGTGGGGATGGGATTAAATCCACTAAACTAATAGGTTTTAGTTAGTTTTGGGTTACTATATTAAATTTATTGTTTAGATTTAAGTCTTAGTTAAATAGTTTGATATTTAACTTGTCACTTTGTATTTTTATATTATATGGATAATAAACATACTATATACTTCCATGAGATATCATTATATATGTCCTTTGGCCAAACCATATATTTTTAGGAATTGAATATCAATTAATAATATAATAATTTTTTAAAAAAATCTGTTATGTCAATTTTGACGCTATTTGGAATTTAGTTTTTTCTAAATTCAAAAAAGAATTATTATTTCGAAGAAAAATTCATTTAATCAACACTAACATGTCATTTTAACCTATAAAAGTAGTGGAATTCATTATAATCCTAAAATTACGTTTATTTGGGTATTGAATATATCAATTATTTTAATACTTCATAATAAGGTAATTACTTGATCACCATTCTATCATAAATAAATTAAACTATTTAATGTCTAAAAAATTTATATTATTTTCCATTATGTAAGAAATATTTCTAATGAATATTTATAATCTAATCATCATATGTATAACCCTATATAAAAAATGTTTTAGTTATTAAACTTTGATTTTAACTCTTTTAACTCTTCTTTGAATTAAATAATAATAAATGTAATAATCTAATCCAAGAGGATAAAAGAGGTTCATATTATATTACTAAGGAAGTTTTGGGTCTAATTATACTTATCCAAAAGAATTATGGCATGTTTTATCATAATAATAATATAATTTTTAACCTTAATTACCCAATTTATATTTAAACGTGGTAAATAAAAGTAAAAAAGCTGCTATTCCCAAAAAATTATTTTTATCGTATTGATCCACATTATACTAACTAATATCAACTGTTTCTCTCAAATTTTTAAAATTACACTCACAGAAGTGGTAAAATTATGTTTTATGTGAATTTTCAAATTCTCCTTGGAGGTGGGTAAATGACGGTGAAAAGTTCTATAAAAGTTTTATAAGACTAAAATTATTATAAATTGACTCTGTTGAAGTAAATTTTATATATATAGGTATTATGTATCTATTTTGACCTAAAATAAATTTAAATAAAATAAATAATTATTTAAATAAAATATATATTATAAACTATTACTAAGAGTTTTTTCATTATTCATCAAAAATTGAATATTTTCAAAAAAATACCAAAACTTTACCATAGGATAATTTCGATATTTCGAATCCAAAAATGATGTCCATTTTAGATAAAATTTATAAAATTTCAAAAATTGGGTATTACTATTCATAACGGCTAGTTCTATTGGTTGTGGTGTTTGTTAGAACTCGAAGTTACATACAACACACGATATTGTATTATTCAAAGAGAAGCATACCGTGGAATCTTGGGGTGTTACGCCATGATTGGGTCAACTCTAGTTTCTATGTTGGAATTATTGGGCCTCACCAAAGATCCTAGAGATTGATTGGAATAGCCCATTGTGGCTATGCACATGCTAATTAGTTTGGGGATTTTATTGGCCAATAATTTTATGGGTTATGTCATAAATATTTGAGGATGTTCTTTATTAGTTTTTATATGTTTAAGGATAAATTTGGGATATTATTGGAATGGGAGTTGGCCAGGGGATTGATCTAATTCTCTCCTCTATTAGCTGGTGTTAGATTGGGCTAAGGAGGTAATTGTTGAAATAGACATGTGCATTCCTTAGCTACGTTTCTAACTAACTAGGTCTTTGTTTTTTATACCCAAATGATTTGGATATGAATCTTGGTTTTTATTAAGCCCCCATATTGTGATAGTGCCGTGTTATTTTTTCAAGACTATCTGGACTTGGAAATATTCTCTTTGGGATGTTATAGTTCTATCATCTATTCAGATCATGCTATTGGATTCTAGAGAATATTTTCTCTTAAAAATATACCATATATATGGGGAAAATATGGTGGAGTATCTTTCATATTGTAATTTTGATTTCGTTTATACCCTATGAATAGAAAATGTAGATGCAGATGCTCTTATGAGGAAGTTATCAATATAGATAGTTATAAAATATAAAGAGGAATAGAATTTTATGTGCCTTTTTTTAATTCACATCAATTAAAAGGATATGTATCGATAAGCTTTATTTGAAAGTGAGAAATCTATAAGCTTCTTAGTTGATTGAATTTGATAAGATAAAGTGAAAAACGTAATTTTTCACAATATTTAAGAAATTATAAATAGTGGGGGATATTTATTATTTGGTTTTGGTATCATGATATATTTTTATACTTAAATAAGTTATTAGTGCTTCCTTAAAATTTGAGTAATGATGTTTCGAAATATAGTATTCCTTCTAGTTTTTTTTTCACCTTGGTCGCCCTAAAATCTTTTATGTTCTGAAATGGCTATATGGAACGCCATGTATATGGTAAGGTATTAGTAAAATTTCAGTTCATTCCCTTACTTATAAATGGGTGAAAGTTGGGAGTCAAAATACTACTATATTTTTATATCCACTTCCTATTCCTAGATGGAAGTGGGGTGAAATATCCATGGAAAATGTAATTTTTAGGCATCATCCCCCTTAAGGAAAGAATTCAATATGTGACATTTTTTGATAATTAGAAAAAAAAATCTTTATCCCCAAAAAAGTTGATAATAATGGTTGAATAACATGATTTAATTTATATCTAAGATATCATGATGGTTCTTGGTGTTTCATCTGCTATTATTTATCAGTGAGACTGGTGTGACCAATTTTAGTAGCATTTGGACAGATATGTTTTTTATATTAAATGGATTTTAAGGCCAAAATTGTGTTTTTAGTAGTTATCAGGTGATTTTCATTAACATGGGGTTGTAACTAAGATTCATTTACTACCTTTAAAATTTTTTGTCTTCATTTTCTTTCTTTTTTTAATTCAGTGTTCATTTTTATAACAAAATTTTAATAATTTTCGTTAATATTTTTTTAGTTTTTTTGAAATTTTAACTCCTTGGGAATTATTTTTTTCAAATTCCATATTTTTTTATTAAAACATCATCTCTATAATTATTTTATAATTTAGGAACATTAAAATTACATCATGAATTTAATCATTCACTATTTTTATAATTTTGTATGTTTTAGATTTCTTTCTCAGAGGAACTAGGGTGATGCAAGTCTCAAATGTACTGTACAAAAGATGTCATGAAGTATTATCCATGTGTTCCCCAGTTTGATGAAGGGTTGAATCAACCATTAAAATGGACAATCTAATAACAGAATAAATTATTGACCATCTATGAATGAGAAATAGTGCTTATGTATCCCAATATTCCATTCGTAAACAATCTTTTGTGCATGTGGATGACTATACAAAAGTAGTTAGTGGAAAACATCCATGATAATGGATGCTCATGATTCTATTGAAAATATTATACTAACATCCTTCAATAGGTATTGTTTCTTTAAATCATTCCACTCTTTCATCCCCACCGATCCCTAAATAATCATCTACGCCACACCCAAGTCTAACTTATGTTGTAGACTTCATCCATAAATTCTTTATGATTATTGATGAGAAAATTTGACCATGGAAATTTGGGATGCTTGTCAAGGAATTTTGTTTAGGCATGAATCCAATCTCTGACCGGGGAATATTTTGGGGATGTTAACATATGAAAATATTGACTTGAATAAATCATATAAAGGTTGACTTGGGAAAATGTACAACCATGACTGAGGATAAATATTCCTTGAAAATGAGCATGTGATCAATGATGGATCTTAAGGATCAAACTCTTCATGAAATTTGAAAATAAAAACTAAGAGGTTTGGGTGTCATTGAATAGATTTATATAATAATCTTCAACATTATGCTCCATGTTATCCATTTTCAGGATCAAGACTGTTGATGATGATTCATCAAGATCACTGATCAGTAATCCATTGAAGACTTTGACCCCTTGAAATAGTGTTTGTCCAATATTATGTATGTCATTAATATTTTTGATGGTTTTGACCAGAGTTTGATGGTAAATATAATAATTGGATTATATTCAAGTTAATTTTGGTAGAAGTAAGTTTGTGTCGAGAAAAAATTACTACAGTTTTTTGTTGGGAAGATGGTTGTGAGATCAGGTTTCTTGGAGGCTTCATAGATCTCCAATTCTATTAATAGGGTTTGATGACGGATTGAGACATAATTTTCAAGGTCTTCCCACAATTATTTACATAATGTAGAGTTGCAAAATGATGATGTTGAGTGTGACTAAAGGATAATTTTTAATTTTGAATTTATCTAGACACCACCTAAGTAAGATTAGGAACAAGGATTCAATATTTTAATAGAATAAAAAATGAAATGGAAAAGATAAAGGGTGGGGAATTACTCCTTTTATTACCTATAAATTAATATTGATGTTGAGTCCACAAAGTATTAACAATGTAATACTTAAGAGGAAATGAGGTCACTCATTCCAGAAGAAGTACAAGGACTTTTCACTGCCTGATCTATTCGATTATGAGTTACTCACTAGTGGTGGTGTTGATCATGAAATAGTGTGAAAGTTCTTGTAGTGGAATTAATACCAGCGGCCTATACTATTTTAATTCTTGAAGTGTTGTAATGATTGAATTGTTGAAGACAACTAGAAACCAATTATGTAATGAAACAAGTTAAAATTGTAAGTTTATTCCATTACCTAGTTCATAAAAAATGGAATCTATAATGACCCAGGACTATATAATGGAGTAGTTTTAGTATTTAGGTCCCAATGGGTAAACCTTTTAAAGACCATAACTTCAACTTGTATTGTAACGACCCATCCCCTGGGGCATGTGTCGTGACTACCCCCATGCGCGCCTTCTATAGGCCAGGGGCTAGCGACTAGCACCAAGGGCGTAATTACCTAAAACTGGGAAGGCATTTCATTTATAAACTATAAAAAATCAAAAAATAGTACACAACTATATACGAAACACTATGTAAAATAGTATAACAAAAGTGTACTAAAAATTAAAGGGGACGGAAATTAAATCAAACTATAAAGTACAAGGAAACATGAAATACATGTACAAATGAAAGAAAAGAAAAACAGATATTGGGTCGTCCTCTGGGATTCCTACGTGAAGGGTAGGTACAGAAAGCCTCCTCAGCACTCCACATCTGTCAGTCACCTCCGTGTATCGATTCTTCATAAGGACCACCTCTGGGTACCATCCAATCCTATTACTCTTAGCCTCAATCATCATTGTCCGTCATCTACATCCATCACAACAAGGTGTGGGCATATCCCGTGCAGGGGTGAGTATAACGATAGTTAGTAGGGACCCTGAGAGCCTCAAGGTACCACAAAATCCAATAAGGAAAAACCAAAATATATGAAATCAACAGATAACCCCACTTCGGTAAATTCCCATATATATTCCTAAGTTATCAAGTAATCCATATCAATCATGAGGGAAACACAAAAGTTACTAACTCAGCTCACACAAGTATACAACTTATGTAGAGAGTTTGAGATAATTATATGTTACCACTAAATCATCTATTCTATCAAACCCATGTAGGATCCTTGAACAGTAGTCAGAGCTGTCAAACTCACGTAGGGTCCAAAAACAGTAGTCAGAGCTGTCGAACCCACATAGGATTTAGGAACAGTAGTAAGATATGTCCAACCCACAAAGGATCTAGGAATAGTCGTAAGAATGGTCAAACTCACACAGGATTCAAGAACAGTAATCAGAGCATTCGAACCAACACAGGATCCATGAACGGTAGTGAGAGCTGTCGAACCCACACAGGATCCCGGAACAGTAGTCAAAACTGTCGAACCCACAGAGGGTTGAGAAACAGTAGTCAGAACTATCGAACCCACCCATGATCCAAGAATGGTAGTTAGAACTGTCGAACCCAAACAGGATCCAGGAACAGTGTCAAACCCACACATAATCTAGAAATAGTAGTCAGAACTATCGAAACCACACAGAATCCAGGAACAGTAGTTGGAACTGTCGAAACCACACAGGATCCAGGAACATTAGTTAAGATGCAGCTAGCCACAGGGTTCTGCAAAAAGTATGCTTGATTCCAGGAGGGTCCTCTCCTCAAGAGAAGTGTCTATACATCACCAGCATAGAAGTACCTTTTTTATGTATCCATATGATCTATCCTTCCAAAATAAACACAAAGCAATAGACGATGCGTCAATCGGAAGCCCGTTCAGAGGGTTTTTGGCATTTCTGTTCCGAGTGCCCTATTGGATTCATGCACGATCCAACCTGACCATATCTCAAATATACACCAAAATCTAGTGGGCATATTAAAGGGGACTTCAAGCACCACAATTAACAGCACCACTGATGGTTTGTCAAACGGACGTCCGGTGCCAATGATATGGCCAAATGAATGTAAAGGCTTTGCAGTAGGACCAAGTCCAGTCCGAACCGGTTTGGGTCAACTGATCTTAACCTGTTGGGTTCATCCCGGCCCGCTGGGCCCAACACAGCCGACCGTGAGGGCAGTTTTTCCCGAAGGGGGACGCATATGTAGCTCGTCCTGTCGGCATGGAGCTGGATCGGGCTGGAGCGCCGTGAGGGGACAGTTCAGGCGGCTCTACGCGGTTGGTTGGGGACAGTTCGTGTGGCTTGGCATGGTAGGTCGTGGTAGGGAAGCGTGGGCCATCATGGATCGATTAGGGAACATGGGATGTTGGTGTCTTTCAGATGATGGGCAGCGCGGGCCGACGCATTTTGGCAGGGGCGCTCAAGAGGCCGACGGGTGGCCGGGTGCGGGGAGGCATGGGTCGTCGCAGTACGGACGGGGTACATGGGAGGTCAGTGGTGGTTGGGATACAAGCGGCGTGGGCCAACATTGTTCGGTCGGGGCACTACGGAGGCCAACGACGGCCGGGAGCAGGGATACGCTGGCCGACACTCTTCGGCTGGAGCGCTATGAGGGAGGTGCGGGTTTTGGAGAGCGCGGGTAGCGTATTCGTTTCATGTCGCCTCCGTCACCTCGTCGTCTCATCACCATGTCGATGAACATCACAAAAGATATTGAAGGAGGTAGTCTAGACATGTTAGTATGGCCTACACCCTCCACATTTAGGGAGATAGTAATGAGTTTATAAGAACGAGGCACAACAACTCACCCTCAAAACGGAAAACATCCTCGTTCATCATTTTGAACAAAAGGAAGAACATGGAACTTAAATGAAATTAAACCCCTACCTTTGTTCATTATTCATTGATGTTTGTTCAAGAAACTAGATATTTATTCATTGTATACAAGGACGTCCTACATCGATGGAGATTCCGAGCAAGGATGTCAATGTCGAGGGCGAGGTCAGCGTTCTTCGCAATTTGGAGCGTTCTTTGTCGGTGGAAGACGTTCTTCGTTGGAGAGCGTAATCCTCCAAGTGTTGGGTGTCATGTCACTTTACCAGCACTACGTCTCTTTGTGATGCCATCCCAAATCCTCCTCCCAAGCTCCATATATATTGAAGAGGGGGGAGGTAGGTAACAATCGTTGGAATTTATGACGATTCATTTATTAGGAACCTTCCAAAATTTCAAAAACATTGTTAATTAATAAAAAAAAGGGCCAAGAAAATTAATTTACCATGCCACAATGATGCGATGCGTTGGAAAGATTAATGGTATGTGTGTTGGACCAATTAAGGTAGAGGAGGTCATGATACTCTCCCTCATTAATTGTGGGAGGTGAGGGTTTCTCCAAATTAAAGGGGGGTTTCAAGTGGGTTTAATCTGTGTGGTCCCCACCACCATAACCTCTCATGGTAGGTTATGGTTTGGCTGGTCCCCAAAACCTTACCCTTTCATGGGTGGTTATGGTCTGGTGGTCCCCACTTCCAAATTCAACATGGTGGTTTAGTTCAAATGGACCCCACCTAAAATATCAACATGGAAGCTCAAAATAAAATATAATGAATTTTATTTTATATTATTATTTCCATGAAAAATCCAAAAACTAACTTTCTCCCTCATCCAACAGCCATCGAGGTGGAAGTATCCTTAACCGAATATTAGTGCTGTGAGTTCAACGGTGCCCTCAGATTTCAATTCTGAGCACTAGTTCAAATGTTATAAACCTTCACTCAAGTGTTTTCTGGATGTTCCTGAAAATATGTTTGAAAAATTATTATCAGTCACCCTCGACCTGTGTCGGTCAATTTTATGCCTTTCCTATGTGAATCCCACCCCCAACGAACCCAATGGTACTCTCATATTTTCAATCCGAGTTACCATTTAGACGTTATGAATTTTACAGTAAAATAATTTTCATTTAATTATTTTATTTGTGGCAAAAAACTAAATTTTATGCTGGCCTATGGTGGCCATTTTTAGTATGTTCATAAAAAATCATACCCTAAAGAGTTTAGTGGTGGTCTAATATTTTTAATCCGTGTTACTATTTGTGAGTTATAAGCATTTGAAAAATAAAATAATTTATTTAATTATTTTATTTACGATTATTCCATTTTTGGGTTCTCTCATAGGAGGCCCTCACCGACTAATCTTTATATGTACTTAGGGTTAACCAACCATCCTAAGTGCAACAGTACCCTAGAATTTCTATTCTGAGTAACCATTTATGGTTCATTCTATTTTTTCAGGAAAACTGCTCATGTGTGTTAACATAAGCATAAAAAAACATCGACAGATATTTCAAGGCACTCCAGGCCGTAGAATTGTGCACCGTCAGATTTTACAGACTTAGAAAATTCCCAAATATTTAAAAAATACATACATGGAATTTCCGAGTTTTTACATTCCCCATATTAGGTCTTTACATCCCCATATTACACTACTCATATGTAAGGGAATAATTGGGGTACTAAGCACACATCTGAGCCTCTCACTCGCATGTTCTCTCCTGGAGGTTCTCATGCTGGCAGAAAAAAAGCACCATAGGTATCGACCATCCACAAAGGAACCGCTCATGTCGATCCTCAACGTCTACTGGAACCTCCGTAAAATTCAACCCATCGTCGACCTCCAGCTCGCCATGGTCGATGATGTGAGAAGGGTTGGGAACATATCTCCTCAGCTGATATATGTTGAAGACGGAATGCACCTGGTGAAACTGAGGTATAAGAGCTAACCAGTATGCCACCTCACTAACTCTAATGAGGACCTGAAATGGTCCGATTATCCTCGGAGAAAAGTTGCCGCTGCGGCCAAATCTCTGTAAACCTCGTCGAAGTGAGACCAGTAGAAAGACATTGTCACCATCCTCGAACTCCAGATGTCTCCATCTCTTATCGACATATGATATCTACCTTCTCTGTGCAGTCTTCATCTTATCCTAGATTATCTGCACCTTCTTTGTGGTAGCCCGTACCATCTCTAGTCCCACGAGTGCTAACTCCCCTGGGTCAGTCCATCACAATGGTGATCTACATGGTCACTTGTAAAACGCTTTGAAAGGTTTCATACCAATGGTGGATTGATTTTTGTTGTTGTATGAAAACTCCACCAAAGTTAATTGATTCCCACAGTAGTGAACATATTTGATAACATAAGCACACAACATGTCCTCGAGGGTTTGAATGTTCTGCTCGGTATGGTCACCCGTTTGAGGTTGGAAGGTGGTGCTCAAATGAAGCTGTGTTCTGAAAGCCTCTTTTAACCCCACCCATAGCTGAGAAGTAAAACATATGTCATGATCGGAGACAATCATCAATGGTACTACATGTAGTTTCACAATCTCCTACACATAGAGGCATCCCATGCTCTCAACTGAAGCCAGCTCTCTGATCGGTAGGAAGTGGGCCGACTTGGTGAGACAGTCAACGATCAACCAAATCGAGTCATGACCCCTGTATGTACGTGGAAGTCCCGTCATGAGGTCCATGGATATATCATCCCACTTCTACTTTATGACCTATAAAAGATGAAACAATCATGCTGGTACCTGATTCTACACCTTCACATGCTGACAAGTGACGCACCAAGAGACAAAATCTGCAATTTCTTTATTCATTTTCGACCACCATTGCTACCGTCGAATGTTATTGTAAATCTTTTCAAATCATAGATGTACCACTAGAGGGGCTGTATGGAACTACTTCAACTCATCCTTCTAAAGTGACACGGGTACCATGGTACGCCCCTGAAGAGAATGAAATGCTCCCCAACTTCAACAAATCCATCAGGTGCATGTCTTGTGGATATCTGATCACCTTGTGGCTCGCAGTCAGCGTCTCCGTGTTGTGCCTCCCTGACTCGCTAAAGGAGTGGGAGAGTGACTGTAAGATAATGAATAAATTTTTCCCCTAATTGACCCACAAAGGGTAACTGCAATGTGGCTAGCTGCTCGGTTGCCTCACTCAGCAGATGCAAGCTAGACCTCCTGCTGAGTGCGTCTGCTACCTCGTTACCCTTCCCAAGAATATAGACATTCTCAAGGTCAACTTCTTCTACCACAAGGGTGAGTTTGGAAGACTCAGGAGTGATTGGATGCACCCGCCTATGCATGATTTTATCCTATGCTTCTTGGGTTTCCTTTTTCGCTGACCAAGGAAAACCCCATCCATACGTTGTAGATAAACCACAAACTTTTTTCCTAGTATAGTAAATCTGAGTGTGAACTGTGGATATCATGCCCAAACCCAATCTAATGTCATAAGGCCTCGACGCTTCCACCAAGAGGTTCCTACCAAAACTCTCACCTCAAGGGTCTAATCACACTGTCGACAAAAGTGTGATTATCGAATCTCCTCCCAATGTAATCTCCAGATGCGAGGGTTAACTCAACGGTTTAATCGGACACTCTAGGTCATGGACAAGATTTGTGGATGGAAGGAATGATTGGTAACTATGTCTATTGATACTGCAACTAGTTGTAGTAATATACCACACCTAGAATCATTTCTAGATATCATGGGTCACATTCTTTGACTGAATGCAACTACTCTCTACCAATGTTCTCCAGCTCCCTAATCCTAGAGGGGTCTAAAAACGGGGGTGTTTGTTACATGTCAAAAATTAGACCACCTCATGCTGTTCTCCTTGCTCTTCTTCCACATCTTCTACCCTATAACCTAATTTGTCCCAAACGCTTCTTCTTCACGAAACATTTTACATTCCCTAGTCTCTGAGACAGGATCCAGTTTCCTGCTTTCCCACTTATAACATTCATTGGATGTATCCTCTCTACCAAAGAACATTCAACCCTAAGGGTTCTCTCTAACACCCTAATATAAGTAGGAATTAATAGACGAATAGTGTTGGCTTGGATATCCTTTAAACAAACCTCTCTTAGAATTTCGAGCCATGAATCACTGATCTTATCGTATTCATCAAGTGCCAAGAATGATCAGAATGCCTCATTGAATACTTAGATACCAATATGTAGTCCTACCGAAGTTGTAGATATTCTAGAGAACTCTCAGCCTCCTTCTCAAGCCATTCCTAAGCTTCCTATGAGTCAGATCACCTCAGAACCTGAGGGGTATCTAATGATGAATCACGCGTAAGGCACTAAGCCAACATGTGTCCTCTAGCAGTACCACTAGTTGTAACTGCTGACCAATACGAAGTGATATTGATGGTACACTACCAGAAGCTAATATCTCAGGCAACGGTCCATGTACCGAAACCTCATCACTAATCAGACCATCCTCATGGCCAGTCAATGATAAAGACTATCAGTTAAGATCACTATCTTCTCTACTGGTGTCTCAACTAGATGATAAACTCTATAAATACCCTTTAGCAAGCCCTCAGTTGTGTGGGAATATGCCTTTCCTCGAAAACTCGGAGGCCACTGCTTCTAGAACATTTGAAACACACTCACTCATCATGCATTGTCCGCCAATGTGGTTGGTGGTATCTACTTCCCAATGGGTGGTGTTGTTGCTCGTACACCACCGGACGGTTCCAACAAAGTAAGAGTGCCCTGCACCGGAGCCTTGTCGATTTTTGGGATATCATTGCGTACAAATCTCGGAACTCTAGATGGATGTCTATGTGGAGGCATTATAAAATAAAAATACATGACATATTAGAAACAGAATACTTGATGAGAAAACCTGGTGAGCTAACATAAGAAATCACAAAGAATACACACACACAATCAGTGTTTTCATGCACTGAGTCGAAAATCAGAAGTTAGGGTCCTGGTGTATAGATACGTTAGCCGCCGCACCAACACTGGATTCCCTAAACTGAAAACCGTACTCACTACATTTAACACTACTGCTTCATAGAAAAGCTGAGAGTACTATGTTCTGTTGTAGAACTGAATCCTCTATTACAAATTTGTCAGGACCCATCCCCTAGGGGCTGTATCGTGACTACCCCAAGACCACCATTCAAAGGCCCGGGGCAGGTGACTAGCACCAAAGGCGTAATTCCCAAATATTAGGAACTAATTGTCTTTATAAAATGTAAATAATCACAAAAGAGTACACAGCTAGATACGAAACACTATGTAAAACTGTATAACCAAAGTGTACTGAAAAGTAAATTGGCCAAAAATAAAATCCCTATAGTAAATTACAAACAAACTGGATATACCTTTAAAAATAAATGAAAAGATAAATAGCTGATGGGTCGTCGTATGGGATTTCTACCTGAAGGGTAGTTACAGATAGCCTCCTCAATACTCCACGTCCGTCAGTCACCTCCGTGTACCAGTTCATTTTATGTTCCACAACCGGGTACCATCCAATCCTGGTACACTCAGCCTTGATCAGGGTTGTCCGTCGTCTCCATCCAACATAACGAGGTGTGGGTATAGCCCATGCAGGGGTGAGTATAACGATACTCACTAGGGACCCTAAGACCTTCAAGGTCTCCCAAAATCAACCAGGATAAACCAAAAAGTATGAAATCAATAGATAACCCCACTTATTATATGCCCATATATATGCCAAAGTTATCAAGTAATCAATCTCAATCATGAGGTAAACACAAAAGTTACAGACTGAGCTCACACAAGTATACAACATATTTAGACTGTCAGAGATGATTAGATGTAGCCACTAAATCATCTATTCTATCGAACCCACATATGATCCAGGAATAGTAGTCAGAGCTTTCGAACCAACGTAGGGTCTAGGAACAGTACTCAAGCTATCAAACCCATGTAGTATCCAGGAATAGTAGTTAGAGATGTCGAACCCACATAGGATTGAGGAATAGTAGTCAGAGCTCTCAAACCCAAACAGGATCTAGGAACAGTAGACAGAACTGTCGTACCCACACAAGATCTAGGAATAGTAGTCAGAGTTGTCGAACCCACACAAGATCCAGGAAAAGTAGTCAAAACTGTCGAACCCACATAGGATTTGGGAAAAGTAGTCAGAACTGTCAAACCCATAGAGGATCCAGGAATAGTATTCAGAACTGTAGAACCCACAGAGGATCCAGGAATGGTAGTCAGATCTATCAAACCCACAGATGATCCAGGTATAGTAGTTAGAACTATCAAAACCACACATGATCCATGAACAGTTGTCGGAACTATCATACCCACACATGATCTAGGAACAATAGTCAGAATGCAGCCAGTCATAGGGGTACTGCACAAAGCTTGCTTGATTTTGGGAGGGTCCTATCAAGAAGCCTAGTGTCTATACATCAACTTCCATGAAGTCCCATGTTGATGTATACAAAAGATTCTTCTTGACTTATGAAACCTAATGAAACAGATGTTGCGTCAATCGGACGCCCTGTCTAAGAGTTATTTGCATTTCAATTCTGAGGGCCCCATTGGATTCGTGCACGATCCAAACTGGCCATATCTCAACTATACCACACACTCTAGTGGGGCATACTCAAAGGGGATTTCAAGCACCTAGATTACTAGAATCGTATATTATTTTCCAAACGGACGTTAGGTGGTAATGATATGGCCAAATGAATGTAATGGTTTGGTAGTAGTACTGGGTCTGGTCTGACCCGGTCAGACTTACCCGATTCGGGTCACCCCGGCCATATCTGTTGGTTCTAGCCTGTCCCATTGAGAAATTTGGCCCATTGTGTTTTGCTCAGCCCACTGGGCCCAGACCAGCCAGCTGTGAGGGTGTTTTGGCCCGGAGGGGGCCATATAGACTGCTCGGCCCAGTGGCGCGGAGCCGGTGTGGCCTGGGGCGCTGCAAGGGGAACAGTTTGGGTGGCTCAGCCTGTGATGTTGGGGCTAGTTCAGGTGGAACGGCCTAGGAGGCTAGGTTCATCAGGTGTAGGCCGACGTGGTTTTGTTGGGGTGCATGGGAGGCCTGTGGCGGCCGGAAGCCGGGCAGCACGGGCCAGTGCGGTTCGACTGGGGCGCTATGGAAGCTGGCGGACAGCCATATGCCTGGAGGTGCGGGCTGGCACGATTAATCCATGGTATATGGGAGGCCGGCAGAGGCCAGGAGTCTAGCAGCGTGGGCCGGTGTCGTTCGGTCAGGGCGCTCGGGTGGCCAGCGGTGGCCGAGAGGCAAGTTTGGGTGTGGTTTGGTAGGGGTGCCACGAGGGCGGTGTGGGATGCGGAGACCGCAAGTATCATGGTCATTGTTTGTCACCTCCATCGCTTCATCATCTCATATCAATGCCGAATTACATCACAAAAGAGATCGACAGAGGGATTCAAGCCATGTAATTGTTTCCCTTACCCTCTGCATTTAGGGTGATATAAATGGGTTCATAAGAACGAGGCACAACAACCCACCCACATATTTGAAACCATCCTCGTTCATCATTATGAATTAAAAGAAGAACGTGGCACATAAATGAAATTAAACCCCTAACATTGTTATTTGTTTGTTGACATTGGTGCGAGAAAGTAGACGTCGATTCATTGTAGAAAAGCATGTCCTACGTCGAAGGAGATTCTGAGGAAGGAAGTTGAAGTCAAGGTCAAGGTCAACATTCTTTATCGGTTGGAGCGTTCTTCGTCAGTGGAATACGTTCTTCATTGGAGATCGAAATCCTCCAAGTGTTGGGCATCACATCACTTTACCAGTGCTTCTTCGGTAGGTGAAGTCGTCCCAAATCCTCCCCCATGCGCCATATATATAGGAGAGGGGGGAGGTAGGTAACGATCATTGGAATTTATGATGGATCTTTTATTAGGAACCTTCCTAAATTCCAACGATATTGTTACTTATATTAAAAAGAGGAAGCCATTTAATATACACTGCCACAATGATGCATTGCATTGGCAAGATTAATGGTATGTGTGTTGGCATAATTAAAGTGGAGGAGGTCAAGAGGCTCTTCCTCATTAATTGTGGGAGTTGTGGGTTTCTCCCAATTTAAGGGGTGTTTCAAGGGGGTTTAATCCGAGTGGTCCCCGCCACCACATCCTCTCATGGGAGGTTATGGATTGGGTGTCAAAACCACCATAACCTCTCATGGGGGGTTATGGTCTGGGGGACCCCACTTCCATCACCACATGGAGGTTTAGTTCTGGTGGGCCGTACCTGAAATATCAACCTGGAAGCTCAAAATACAATAAAATGATTTTTATTTTATTTTATTATTTCCAGAAAAAACCCACAAACTAACATTCACCCTCTTCCATCTGCCATCAAGGTGAAAGTCTACTTAAGAGAATATTAGAACTATGAGTTCAATGGTGCCCTTTGATTTCAATTCCTAGGACTAGTTCAAAAGTTATAAACCACTGCTCACTTGTTTAGTGAATGTACCAGAAAAAAAGTCCAGAAAATTATTATCAGTCACCCTCGACCAGCGCCGGTTGCGGTTTGTATCTTCCTAGGTGAAATATTCCACATCTAACCCAACGGTACTCTTGGATTTTTAATCTGAGTTACCGTTTAGATGTTATGAATTTTAAAGTAAATTAAATGTCACCTAATTATTTTATTTGCGGCAAACAACTGACATTCTCGGGTGGCCCGCACCGACCAATGTTAGTAACTTCTTAAAGAATGAATACCCTCATGAGTTCAGTGGTGGTTTTTGATTTTTAATCCGAGTTACCGTTTGTGAGTTATAATCATTTAATAAATAAATAAATTATTTTAATTATTTTATTTACGATTATGCCATTTTAGAGTTCCCTCATAGGAGACCCTCACCAACTAATCTTATGATGTGCCTTGGGTAAACCTGGAATCCTGAGCTCAATGGTGACCTCAGATTTGTGATCTATGTAACCATTTAAGTGTTATTCCAATTTTTCAGGAAAACTGCATATTCGTGATAACAAAAGCATAAAAAACTTTGATGGATCATTCCAAGAACTCCAGGCCTCAGAATTTCTTGCTGTCAGATTTCGCGGACTTTTAAAATTCCCATATATTTAAAAAAATTACATGAAGAATCTAGCTCTTTACATGTATTCAATAAACTGAAATTTACATGTTTTAAAGGAAAATTGGTTTCCAATATTGGAAATGAATAACTTATAGAGTTGAGGTTCAGAATAATCTAGATATACTTGAATGATCATAGATAGGGCCACATAAAGAAAATTTCATTTGGTTGTAAATGTCTATATAGTGTAGCCTACTAATGAAACATTGTACAGTGAATGTGCCAAGTGGAATTCAAGGAGATATTGTCACAGCTATGAATATGATCATAAGGTGAGATGTGGTACACAAACTATTATTAACAATATAATCATCAATGAAATAGTAGTAGAGGATGATCATAAGGGACTAATAGAGACTATCAAATAAGGATCAATACAAAAAGTAATACCTGATATTGAGAAACACATCGAGTTATTTGATATAAAATATTTCTATCTCACCCTACATATTCATCTTGTTGTTAAAATTCTTATAGTATATTTTTTGATATATTTTTATTTTACAAACATGAATATCAACTATGATTTGTATGGGGAAAAAGATTTTGTGGGAAATTAAATTTACTTTTTTGGGAAATTATATAGTTAGATGTTACTCTAATCATCATTATTAAAAAATATAATTTTATAAATCATTTATAACTAGTGAAAATAAATAAAAATGGAGTTCATCTTCAATCATTATAACAATTTTAGTTACAAAGTGAAAAGTAACAAAGCTCAGGAGAGTCATACACTGAGTACAATAGGAAACATAGACATATTTAAAACTAATTTCATTATTGGGTAATTTAGTGAGTACTAAGGTTAAACAATCACTAGATTCATTCATTCATAGGTTGGCCATTCAACAAAGTATGTTGACCTCCTTCATGTTAGTTTCATTGTGTATAATTAAAATTATTGAATAAAGGAAAATGAATATGAAAAATTCCTATTAAATTTATTAATCTCATCAATATATTATTATTTCGTGTTTCATGATCATAATGATTGTTAACCTTATTCATCACTATCCATTCTATACTATCACTTGCCCTCTCACTATTTCATCACAACCATCGTCGCATCATCAAAATTTTCTTGAGTTATATTTTTAGTCTTCTTTGTCACCAACATTTTCATCAATCATTCCATAAGATAGAAACCCTAATCACCACTAACCATGTTTTAATTTGGAAATAAATAAATAATATTACTGGTCTTAGTGATGACTCAATTAGATTCCCACAAATTACATATTGATTTTAGAGAGTTCTGATGGAAGTGATTTGAATCTAAATTAATCTTATGCACAATGTGTCATCCATAAATGGATGATCAGATAGAGGGAACAATTAATATTCTTTAACATATGATTCAATCCTATGTAATTAAATTTTGAGGCTCTAGGGATAAATAATTATCATTAATAGAGTATTATTATAATAATAGTTACTATCCATTGATAAATATGGGATTATTTGAAGGTCTTTATGGTTTTTAATGATGGGTCCTATATTTTAGGATGAGATTACTGTAAAGTCTTCATTGGGTTCAAGTATATTTTAGGAGATGATAAAAAATATTCAGTTGATTTCAGAGAGGATGGAAATGGATCTAAGTCATAAAAAATCATATAATGATCAATGTCATCATCCCTTAGAGTTTTATTTTGGTGATTGGGAGTTCTAAAAAAATTTCCATGATTAGAATACCATATATTTGTGAAATAAGGAATGATTAATCTAAGATGTTTTAGGGATTTAGCAATTGTATAATTACATTGAAATGTGATATAATAGCTGAATTTACCCCTTCAGTTGGTGATGATATTTGAAGTATTTCTTATATAACTACTAAAAATCATTTTAAAATGATTCATTTATAATTTTAGTTATTTATAAACAATTTTATTTGGAACAATTTATTTAATAACCAATGTTAAAAAAGATGTGAATGTTTTATTAAATTGGTAATTAAATATTTGATGAAAATCAAATTTTTAAAGTGTATTATTATGATAATGTTGTTTGAAATATTTCAAAAACAACAAATTACTGAGTTTGAAATTTAATTTTATTTTAGTCTAATAATCTTTGTTTAATTTTTCTAACAATCCAAGACTGAATTCATCATTTGAAAATCTTTCCTGCAAAAAATTTATATTCACCACCATCCTCCACCAACATCAGCCGATATCATTCATTCATAGTTTTACTTAACCACACTCTTCTATCATATTCCACATATCATATTATTTCATTTCTATTACTATGATTTTTTAATTACTTTATTTTTCACAAGTTCATTTGGAAAAATTGTTTGGTTACATGGGTTTTTTCTATGGTCATTTTTCCTCATGTTAGTTAAAATACTAAAATTAAATTGATTATTTTGTTGTTTTTTTCGTTTTTTTAATTTTGAGAATAATTTAATTGATATATTTTTAGTTTTTACAAATTTTAATTTTTGGACACATATAAAAAAATTTATGACCCTATTATAACATATAGTTTAACTAAGTAACATTTTACCTTTTTTTTGGTTTTCAATATATTTAAATATTATTTATAAATTAATTACTGTTTTATTGTTCTATAATGGTTAATTAAAATGAATAATTTTTTTTATTAAATGTTTTATATTACCTCAAATGTATTTTGATTAATAAATAAAATATGTTATATATTTATTGGACGTTAAAGTATTTATATTAATAACTATTAGTTTTTTTTGTTTTTATTAAATAATAATAGTTTATTTTTTCATTAAATTTTTTATAAATAATGTATAGTGTCGATAATAATATATAAATGCTATTGTATTTTTTAATAAAATAATGTATTAATTTCTTATATTGCATTATGTAACTACTTTTATCATTATTGTAATTATTTTTAAAATTATTTCATTTTATTTTGTTATGTATATAACTATATTTAAATAGAATTTTAATATATAGTAACATATATTCTATATATAAAAAATGTTACAGGTGTTAATGAATCATGTTGGATTACAACCTGGAGAATATTCAATGAATATGTGGAAGAGGTTGATTCTTTTTTATAATTCTCCAAAGAAAATTTTCCAAACAACAACATGTTGTTATGTCCATTCATGAGATGTTTTAATAAGAGAATATGTAAAAGTAGAAAAATAAATGATCATTTGATTTTAAATGATGTTAATATGAATTATATTCTTTGGATCTGGAATGGTGAAATAGGGTAGAATTAATGATTTGATGATGATAATGATTTTAAATATGAAACTATAATCAAATTAAAGAAGTGAATATTGATATTGAAGTCAATTTAATTAAGAAAAAACTAATGACCATGAACCTTTATTGAGATGCTAAAAACCACTATATCTAGATTGTATTAAATTTACAGTTTTATCAATTTTTTTAAGAATGATTTACTCAAAATGTATTGATTGATAGAGAAATTGGAGTATTATAGATTAGCTGAAACCATTTAAAGGCATACTTCAAGAAGATGAAAATATAATAGATTAACTTTATAATTTTAAATGAATATTTTTCATAAAGGAAATGGGGTACCATAAAATGCATGCCTTTTCCAATGTCTGTGCCCTATATAAAAAGGATGATAAATGACTTTTTTAGTGTTATAAATGTGGGAAATCATAGTATATGTTGAATAAAAAGTGACATATTAAGTCATCATTTATTCCATGAACCTGGATTCGTACTAAGGAAACTTTATATCTTCTTATAATTCTTCATATGAAACATTTATTTAATAATTAATATAAAAAATGACATTATGGAATGAATATGAGATAATATCTAATGAAAAATACATCATCCATATGATTGACCACAATGGATGAAAATCGATTAATAATTTTCCATATTCAAAAAAGAAGTTAGAAATAGTACTCTCAGACTGTACACAAATGAAATAAATCCATATGATAGAATTAATAGAGAAAAAAGATCATTTTTAACTTTTTTTAGTAATTTACAAATTTTCTAAAAAAATTAATATTAAGTGAAAATATATCATGTTGAGTTTATTGATTTCTAGAAAAAAATAGTTGATAAATGAAATTGATGATTATTTTTTAGAATTAATTTATTATTTTAAACCATTATTGGTCGAAGTTATTAAAGATGATAATTCTAATAAAAATTTGTTTTTTCAAATTCATGAAATGACTATGATAAATATAAATTAATTGATATAATATGGATGTTTTTATAGATATAGTATCAAGGGGGGAAAATTATGTATAATTTTTGATGATGGGACTTTCAATTATCAGTTAAAATATAGAAGAAAAAACTATATATAATCCATCAACAGTTATTTTTATTGGGATCTATATTATTGAAGATTAAATAACTCATTAAAGGATCACTTGAATTTGATATATCTCCAAATCAATTAAAAAATGATCAATATTATTAGTGGGAAACCCCATTGATGTCATATTACAAAAGAGAAAAAGTTATTGTAATGATAGAGATATATGGAAGAAAAAATAATTATTTTTTTATATTTCTTTTAGATATATCATGAGGTAAGACATAATATTTATTGGATACATGTTGAGAAGAATATATGGGATGGTTTGTTTGTAATATTTTTAGATTTTAAATATAAGACAATGGATGGTTTGAATGCATTACTAGACAAACATTTATTTAAAATATGTTTGGAGTTAGCTTCTACTTCTAAAGGAAAATGAGAATACTTACCTATGGGTTGTCCTAAAATATACATAAGAATGAAAATCATATTTTTTGTAACTACATAGTATTTAAGGTTAATATGATTATTATTTAAATGAAAATAATTATATAAATAAAATATTTTAATTTAATAGGTATGAAATTTCATAAATTTCAAGTTTTGATACAACAAAAACTTCTGTTTTAATTAATAGGAATACTACCCATCCATGTTAGATTGACTATCTTCAATGTGTGTTATTTTTTTAATTCCATTAATAAAAAATTGATTTATATTAATTCAAAAATCAATTTGGGTAATGATGCATTTGATATAAATTGTTATCTGGGAATTTGATTTCTATTATTTTTTGATATCATGGTATATTTAATGGTTCATTATTTTGAGAAATAATCCTTGATGTCCATTCTATTTATTTTAGATATATATTTTTGAAAGTAATGTAAAGGTATTTAATTGGTATGTTAAGAATCTATATTGACTAGAATCCTTCATTATTGATATATATTTTTCAAAGGACCATGTAGAGTTTTTTTATCAATTAATTATCTATAATAGAGCATGTTAGTTTACCTATATATGAACATAAATGATTTACTTTTTTGTGAAATGGGATCAATGGATTGAAAATAATTTCCCTTATAGATGAATAAATAACTGATGAAAATTTATATATCTTGAATAACACAAATGATGCTCATTCATATATAACAGAACAAATTAATGCTTTAAAATAACATTATATGATGATAAAATGATATGTGGGTAATAAATGTGCATAAAAAACATTAATCCATTGTTTAATGAGTATGTTCTTGGTATATATGATGCATCAGAAACAATTAAATCTTTAATAGGAGGCCCAATTTTTAATGTAACAACACATTATAGGTATGAAATTAGTTTTTATATATTTTATACCTTAAATAAGGACAATATAAATGTTTTTTAGAATAGGTGAGTATTATTGTTCTTGGAATTAGTTCATTTTTAAAAGATAAAAAGGAAAAAACCCAATATATGTATCAAGTGCATATTATGGAGTTATTGAATACATATAATAGATTTATTATATTAAATTTTTAGTTCTTATGTTCAAATTTAAATCATTTTTAGTAATAATAGTGTTAAACACTATGAGTTCAAAAGGACACCAGTAAATATGAAAAGATTAGAACATACTGGTGACCCTTCTATTTTAGAAACACATGAAAAAATATTTCTACGATCATGATCCATTAAATTTTTAGTGGTGTATAATTTTACATGGAAAATGGTCATATTTGGTTGATGAAATGGTTGATGATAATGATAAATTATGTGATATATCTATTTATTTCAAAATATTATGAGAGGATATTGGTGATGAATACATAGACATGTTTTGTTCCAAATAGATTGAACATGTAGAAGTAATCTGGGAAAACAATGCTTAAGTAATATATTCATATTGTTAGTACACAATATTTATTTCATATTTATCTTCTCAAAATATTTAAAATTTTTGATATAATATTTCTCATTGTATTTTTTTTATTTCAAATATTTTAACAAATATGAAAAATAGATTTTTAGTACACAAAAATTCTTTACATATAAATATTAATTTTTATAATATTTTTATCATTTGAAATATTACTTTTTTTGGGAGAGTATGATTAAACCCAGACTAGTGTTTCCCAAATTCCTTTTTTGTTGGTAATTCCATTTTACCTGGGTGATGAGACTACGTATTTTGTTTTCACTTTTATGGTTGTATGATGTGACTTATAGTGATACAATTGGGTTTGTGGGATTATTGATTTATGTGTTTTTGTATCTTGGCATATTTACAATAGGATATCTGCATGCATCATTCTAGGATTATAGTATTAACCTAACTTATGCCTATCTTTGTGTGGTTAAAATAACGATGGAAATTATGTAATTGAATGTGTTCGAAATGACTTATAGAATGTTATATCATCTATCTACTAGGTTGAATTTGGCTGAACTGAACTTAATGTACTTTTATTCTGATTAAAATTCTTGTGCATTTTCAATGATATGTTCTCTAGTGATGTAAATTCATTCCCATCATTGAGAAATTCATTGAGACCGTAGTGGGTCTTTACGATCATTGGATTCCTTGGTGGTGGATCAATGAATGAAATGATATGTAATATGTGTTTGGATCAAGCTTCAGTTATCCAATTAGTTTGGTTTCATTAATGTCTTGGATTAAGATTTAGGGAAATGCATTTTAAACCCCTGTATAAGTGAGGGGGGAAGTTCGTACAGAGTGTTATCCACAAGGTCTAACATTGGGGGACATAGGATAAAAAATATGAAGAGTGGATTGGATAGGATTAAACTATATTCCAGTTCTTGTGGACCATATGGTTATATTTTTTGTAGGGGTTAATATGTAAATAGGTGTTTTGTGGCTAGTCTTGGGGATTCATTGTTTTTATGAAGTGGAGAAATGAGAGTGTTCTTTCTTATGATTCTTCATGAGAGGGTATAAATTTTTGAATTACTGGTCCTTAATTTTTTTTCGTGGAATGGTAAGAGTATGGGGGGATGATTGATGTATTTTAATGATTACTCGATGGTGAGTAGTCATGTCGTTTGTCTTCATTTTAGAATGATTCCTCAATATTGATGAGGAACACCAAGGGTTCTCTATCTTGGTGAAGCTTGACTCTATGAGGAGCACTATCAAGGGTTTAGGCTAGTTAGCCTAGGTTTTTTGGTGGCATGGAACATGTGAGAATGAGTCTGGTTGTACTCTTGTGTTTTGTGAGAGTGTGAAATTGTTGTGTATGATTATGTTTAAGTCGGTTGTTGTATGAGATCCCATGAATGGTTCTTAGATAATATCTTTTACTTGATAGGAAGAGTGGTGTTTTCAAGATTGTTTGAGAAAAATATTGTTGTGTGAGGGAATGTGTATGATTATTTTGTGTAGTTATGTTTAGGTTTTGGATCAGTTGAATGTACTATGTGTCCATCCCACTGTTTTGTTTAGGACATAAGAAAACGTGGGTGCTGAATCAATGCTAGACCTATTAAGTTTTTTGGTCATGGAGTGGTGTGAGGGTTGAAATATATTTGGAGTCCATCATGGAAAACTAGAAAATGTGACACTTGTTTCAAAGGGGGTTTTCATTTTTTAGTATGTCATCCCTGGTAAGCCAATAATACGTAGTGGGTGTAGTTTCATTTAAGAGACCTTATGTGATTGAGTCAACCAATACATTTATTTCATTTAGGGAATGATGATGTGTGGGATGTGAAGTTTGGTGTTTGGTAATAAAGTTATGATAAGGATACTCCTATGTTAGAGAGCATAATATTATTCATAGACTAATGACTATCATGTTGGAAGTGTCATTGGAGTTGTGAGACCAGCTATCAAATGATCAATGTTTAATCAATTTTCAATGTGTGGGTAGAATCAATACCAATTTAGTTTCATGTAAAGTTCCAGAATTAAGTCGCAGTTTTGGAGACATGGTGTACTCTGTGTTATTTCTGTGGATTCTACATGAATAGGATATGATTGATGTGTTATTAAAATCAGATATGTACCTATTATTAGGATGATGGCATGGTGGCTTCTTACTACTAAGTCTTATTGAGGGTTATAAGGTTTATACTGGAGGTATTTTGATTTCCTATGTTGTACAAGTTGACAATATTATGGGAAAAATGTATTTTTTACCTCAATTATTTTTAGGAAAAAATCGTAATTTTCCCTTGTAGATGATCACTAAATAATTCTATAATGATTCCTTTTGCCTCAAAATAGGGTTCTCAATATTACATAGTAGTTCAATGGAATTCAAATAAGTTCATGTTTTCACAAAATAATTAGAACATAATAAAGTAAATATTAATTATTTTCATGAATTATAATGATGAGACATTCTAAATGGAGCCTCATATTTAAATTCTTTTTCAATGTTGTTTTTAGAATAGGGGTTTTTGACTAGATGTGGTGTAATTTTTTATGGGTATCAGGGGCTGGACCTAGGCCATATATTTACTTTTTCTTTTCCATTTAATTTACTTTTCTCCCCCATTCAATTTAATTTTAAACCTTTACCCTTTTCATATTTTTTATTTGGCCTCCCCCAAAGTTTCATACGACTGCTAGAGGATTGGAAGTTAATGAAAGATAGGGAGAGGTAATCAATGGTGTCTTCATATAAGGAGTTGTATTGAGATGTGATGGTTGTGTATCATGGATCCGAGCATGAATCATTATCATATTATACCTTGAGGTAGGTATTTGTTTCCATTAATCTCCCAAAAAGATAATTTTATTTACGATTAAAGCCATATATTTGTTGTAGTGGACCCCTTGAGGTTTGTTGTTTGATGATTTATGGGGAATAAAATGTCTCAAAAGGCGTTTCTATTAGGGAAACCCATCTACACGTTGTTTACTTTAGAAAAAACACATCATATGTTCTTCTTTTTGGTGTGAGGTTTAAGACAATGACAACAAAACATGTTCTTTTTAAACATTGTATGTATGAACGACTTAGGGTGTGGTTGAGTTGTCAAACATACTCTTTATGTGGGGCACATGGTCATGATGTGTATATTGAAATCCCCATGTGAATTATATGACCAGAGTCTATGTGGTTGTTTTTTTCAAGAACTCATGTGGGGTACATGGAAAAGTATATTTCCAAGAACCCCATGTGTGTGACTCACAAGTGTTGTCAGTATATGTTGTGTAGATGTGTTTTACACACCTATTGGGTAGTGTTACATGACCTGAGAAGATGTTTAGGGGTACACACTATGTTGATAAGGTATACACCATATACATCCCTCTTATTTATCTTTCCCTTATTTTGTCACCTTGGAGTTATAATTATACTTTTTAGTGGTCCAATATATGTTTTTTTTCTATATAGAATATAATGGCGAGAACCTTGTAGTGTTTAGTGGTCATTAGAGAGATGTTTTGGGTTGGGTGAGGTTTAGTGAGTGGAAAGCATCCAGGTATACGTTTAAGAGTTATCCAGTGAGATAGGTGTTTTGAGACATGAGGGAGGATCATGTTCTTGATGAATTATTTGACTTGGGATATTCAAATATATTTACCCCAAGGTTCCTAATATGGTTCTTGTAAGGATGGACTGTGTAGTGACTTATCTTAGAAAATTCCATGGGATTATCATCAGGTGTTTTGGATAATTCCTAGATAGCAAACATGGGTGGTATTTTGGATGGTCCATAGATATTTGGACTATTTACTAAAGGGTTTAATGATAGTTTTTTAGACAATTCACTTGAGGTTTTTTTTGGTTGGATCCTTCAAGATGGTTGATTTATGGGATTTATGATATGGTCAGGTGTCATTTCCTAGAAGTTGAGATAATTCTGAGGAACTTGTGAGGATTCCCTTACTGTCTTTGTGATGAACCATGATAGATGGTGTTTCATAGAGGCCTAATGAGGATCCCCTTATAGGTTTACCTTCTTTTGATGAGGACCTCAAGACCATTGAGAGCACCCTTTCTGGTGTGATTTTTATTTATGAATCCCTTGTTGGTGACGTGATGGTTGTGGATTGGTTTGGTATTGGAGCCACAATATGAGGCTTCCAATATCGGGAATATCCTATTATTTGGGATGGTTATGATCTTGTGGATTAGGTATTCCAGATACATTATATACACATAGAATGTTGGTGATGGTTTTAGTATTGGATGCATTATGAATCACCATAGATCCCAATGATTTGTGGGTTAAAACAATTGTGGCTTTGATCTTGATGACAAGTTTGGGAGTTTGATTGACTAATAATTTTATATCTTATGTCATAAATATTATAGATTGTTCTTTCATAAGTGTTTTGTGGGAGATTCAACCTTTGGGATATTATTTTTTTTGGTGTTGGACCTAGGATTGATCTAATTATATCCTCTATTGGCTGGTGTTAGGTGGTCCAAGGGAGATAATAGATGATCTGGATGCATGTATCTCAATATCGAGGATTTATCTTTGAATTGGGAATTGGTTTTGTGGTCCAGTATGTTTTTCATAGGGCCCAAGGTTTCTATTACCTCTGATTGTGACAGAGGGAATTTATTTCTATAGGTCAATCGAGGCTTGGGCATATTCCCTTATTGAGGTTGTAGTTCATGTCACTAGTTACGATCATGCTATTAGAGTATGGACTATGTTTACACTTAGATTAATATGTACAATGAGTGGAGTAATTATGTGGAGTATGATTAGTATTTTTTTATACCCTAGGCATGGGAAATGCACTTTTAGATTCTCCTAGCATGATGTAATTGATATAGACAGTTAGAGAATCTATGGCGGAATAGTTTTTTATGTTCCGTTTAATTGAAATTAACATTTATGTTAAGGATGTGTATGAACAAGTGTTAATTGATTGTTTTCAATATATACCCTCATTAAATGATTTTATTTGAATAGATCTAGTGAAAAACTATGATTGGAAAAATATTATATAAATTCTAAATGGTTGAGGGATCTTGAGGGATTGGTCTAAAGGTTTCTAGCACAACAGAAGTGTGTGAAGGGTAGTGACCAACCATTCCTTTCCTCGTGATCAATGATTAATATGAAATATAAATGATGAAAAATTCCATGATCAACAGATTTCAATTAAAGAATATATAAAGTAGATTAACATTGAATCCGAAGAAAAAAAATTGTCACATATTTTATATAATTAATATAAGAAATAAAGAATTGCATTATGATAAATTATTTTTTCATTGATATATCTGAAAATGGATTTATGTTGTAGAATATTTTAATTACTGTAATGAAGATTATATTACCTATAGCAGTGATCCACACGTCTTCCAAAAATCTCCATACATCAGTGCATGTAATCTTTGGGTGCTAGGATGGTAGATCTTATCGCTAGAATCATTCCCATTTCATTTCCCCATGAATCAATTCAAATGGATTCTCTTTGAAATCTCTTGATTCAAGAGTAGATGTTAGTGGAAGATATCTCTCTGTAATTGAGAGTTTTCTTCTAGAAAAAGCTATCTACAGTATCGAGAGGATTCTTCCAATTTTTTTCATCACAAATGATATGAAATGGCCCTCCTTAAAATATTATAATTATATTTATATACCTATAGGGTTAGAAATAAACTATTGGAAGACATCCAATTTTCAATTTTTTAATCCTTATGGAACCATGTGTATATAATAAAAATAATAATATTATTTCTCAACATTCAATTAACAGAAAATGTAAATTATATATTATTTAATCAAATAATATTAAATATATATTATTTATCACGAGACCTATAAACTCGGTATTCCATTACTCTAGAATATTTACTAGGGCATGAGTAATGACTTTTAATTTAATAAATAAATATCACTACATTATTTTATAAAAAATAAATATATATTATAAAAAATAAATAAAAATAAATAATTATTAAATATTCTAATCCCATGGTATTATCTTGAATAGCTAGTGATAGAATATATGCAATCCAGCAAATAATTATTATTATTAAACCAAGTGTAAGAATAATATTTATTTATCTTATAAAATAACCAATAATTATATATTATTTTACAATGATTCTGGATACACTTAGTGTGTGTCCCTCTAGGACTCTATCATAGTGGAATTAGGCGAAGCAGATTAAATTCCAAGGTTACTATATAGAAACCATCCTAGGCACCCAAAGAAAAAAATTTATGCCACAATGACATAATACCTCGTAAGGACAATTACTATGTAATATCAAACATTTAACGCAAAATCTCTAATCAAGAAGGTTTAATGCGGGTGCCATCAACCTCTGTTCTCCATGTCTCTTTCTTTGACATTCTAGAAATAAAAATTTCCTATATAAAATCATGGACTTATATTTATTTATTTTATGTCAATTATATCAATGATATTGAGATTCCAACATCAGTTAAAGAACATAATGGGTAAATCCTTTCTCATATTACTCATTAATGATATATTTCTCATGGTGCATCCAATATATCTTAACTCATCACAAATGTATTTAGTCATTATTTTCAACAATACATTAAAGTATGTGACTTATAATAATAATTAATAATAATATTAATGTCCAATGATCATTACTTTTGTCCATAGATAGGAACATTTAATGAAACATATAAATGTGGATTTTCTACTTGTTGGTCTCGTTCCCATATCCAACATTATATATTACCATAGGAATACCCCATGGGGAGGTGTCTTAATGTTCTATGAGTCTCCACCCCTAATATCCTGTATCTTATGTGTCCCTAAAATTATAGCATCTAACTATAGAACATATATTTATGATTAATGTCATGGCACTTTAGGGTAGTCATTAAAGCAGGGAACTACTATAAACTTTTAGTGAGATAGTTACTCTTAAGACATTATAACATACATGGTTACATAGAAGAAAAATCATGATGTGATAATTATTTTTTTAATATTCAAAAATATGATTTAAAATTACCATAAAGTAATCATAAGTTGGTTCTAGGGAACTAAATCCAACCGATTCCCACTTACACTAGTGCCAACTGCTACCAACATTCAGTCTCCTAGAACTCTTATAATTCTTCTACTGAGATGGGTATTTAGTAAAGGTGTCTATAATTTTTTCTTCTATGGGGTCCCTACATACTATAATTTCCCCCCAATGAGAAAAATCCATATTGAGTTTAAACATCCAGAGTATGTGCGTTTTCCATTGATGTGACCTTGTCAATTTTTCAAGAGCCACTACTGTAGTATTATCACAATACAATGTTTATAGGGTCTTTTCTTGTAACAACCTATAATATTCACATAGAGATCTATGGAAAGGACATAAAATTCACAAATGAGACCAAATTTTTTCAATAATAAACATACAACATGAAATGGAAATAATTTATCACTTACATACTGAAGTACCTTTTATATTTAGAGTTTTGGATAATTATGAAAAAATCTTACATATATTATAAAAATAAACAACATGAACATATAAATATATATTTTCTCTAAAAATTTCATTAGATTTAGTACCCTTATAAGATATGTTATATTTAAAAACATTGTTCCTAAACTAAAGAAATGGAAACATAAGAAAGGGTGAGCTCAGATTCTTAATAAGGTTAACTATAATAGATATCAAAGATTATGTAAGCATAACCTTAATGTAGAACATGATCCATGAGAAAATAGCATTGTTATAAAACATAGAATTATTGAAAACACGTAATTGTAGAAAATCCTTTAATTAGGTGTCAGGGATATTTACTTAGACAATAATTATAGAATGTGTACACTCCCAAACCATAGTATTAGTCATTGTTCACTCCCAAGACCATCATGGTTGACAAATTCCCTTACAAAACAAAGATACACCCCATTCAATTTTAGCTTATCTCATGAGATATAAACATTTATCAAATTCAATTGAAGGAGATATAGGTCCCTCCAATAACACAATTAAAACCAAACATATCATTTCCATAATAATATAGGTCATTAATCATATCAAACCCCCTAAAAATAAATAGTTTTAAAAAATTTTATTCATAAAAAACCCCATGTTAAAGAAATGCGTTTCTTAAATATCATTCTATAAAAACATAAACAAATTATAAATGGAAAAATTATAGGATCCTCAAATCATACCCCTATTTAAGAATAATTAAAATCAAATAATGTTATCATATATTGAAAATAATTTTGAATGATCACATGAAACCATTCTTGAGAAAAAAAAATCCATTTTTAATCATTTTTTACATCCACGCATTCCAAAAAGAAAACATTTTTGAGGAAAGTAACCTTGTAAGATGTTAAATTAATCATCTAGGTATTATTTTTTCCTGATAGTGGGAAACTATTTTCATGATGTATAAGTTAAAGGAATCCCCTTTCATATTTTATTTCCCAAAAAGTAGCAAAGTACCTTGTTTAAGAAATTACTAAAATATTATTTTTAAACCATTTTCTAACAAGTGAAGAAATGGTAAGAATGAAATTGAAAATTAATATAAGAATTTTAAAAACATTTTTTGCAATAAATTTTTTAAAAAATTGATCTGGAAGAGAAATATTTCTGAGTTTGTACATAAACATAAACAATCACGTATAAAAATGAGATTGTAAAATAAACCATTACAAATATCTTATAATTGTAGTGAACATTAATCAAATGAATTTAATATGTTCATTCCATATAAATAGAAATAAAAAGTGTAAATATAATATAAGACAATAAAATTTAATCTCATAAATAATCATAGAGTGACATAATCTATGAAATAATAGTTTAACCCAATGATTGAAAATTGAGTTAAAAATTATCTTACCTCAAGTATCGAATTTATTTTTTTATGTTTGAAACTATAATATAGTAAATATGGATTTATTATACATGAATTAAATAAACATATATTAATCACAACTTCTATTTTTATTCTACAAAATCTCATAACATATTTATTAATTATTATTTTATTAAAATCAATATTTTGGGTGATGACTACTTTATTTTCCAAGAATGTTTCAGCTTGGTTGTATTGGTCCATATAATTTGATAATGGATCCCTAATTTCCAGAATGTTAATCAGGGATAAAACATCATATATATTCTTTAAAAAAATTATTTATAATCGTTCATAAAATGTGGATATCGAAAAATGAATTACACCGTTCATGGAGACGGTAGGTCGTATGTATGTATAAACGATGTATCTATTATTCATCTAATGGAATGAACGAAATTAGAATAATAATAAACCTTTATAGAATCATTATGATGTTCCATATATCATATATGTTCATAAAAATATTCATTACTACTGTCCATTTGAAATATAAGTCCAAAAATGAATTACATTGCGTCGTGTCGATGATAGTCTATATGTACACATGAGCGACATAATCGTTTCTCAATAGTTTAGAAAATGATAAGGTAGACATAATATTATCATTATAAATATGTAATAATTTCATATATATCATATATAATCATTAATTCCACCATAATTCCAATATATGAAATATGGTGATGAAACAATTGAATTGTATCACTACGTGGAGATGGTAAGCCATTCGTACGTAGGAACTATACTTTCACTTCTTGTTTGATAAGATATAGGATTTATAATGGTGTTTTCATGATCATAAAAACATTTAATAACATTAATTATTATAAAAATATTATTTTATGTTGGAAATCATAGATTTAGAGGAGTTATTGAATAGAAGAAAAAAAATTGATTGGTTGTAGCGATTACTTCTTCTTTGAAACGTCTCCTTTAGATCGCCTCTAATTAGAACTAGGGATGGTATAATGAGAAGTCCAAAACATCTAGAAGGTTTATAGAGAATTTAAGAAGATAAATTTTAAGGGTATAGTTGAGATAGAAGGATCGATGTTATGTGAAGAAGTGAGGGAGGGGGTTCCCATTTATAATTGAGTTGAGGGGTGATTTTTGGAATTTTTCAAAAGATTAATTTATAAAAAATTAAATATCACTATAAAAAACACCAAAATCCCATAAATATTTTGATAAGATATTATAAGGTTTTAATATCATCAACCAATATATTTTAGACATGTTTTGTCAATTTTAAATAACCCTTAGTTAACATATTTGAATTTTAGGTATGATATTTTTTTAATTTTTAATGTTTGTCATTTTTACTTATATTGTGTCAATTATCCCAAAATGGTAAATGTTTTTAAATTTTTGATGCCATTATAATAAGTTAATAAAAATATTTTTATTATTTTTTAATAATTTAAAAAAATATTATTTAGATAAATTAAACTTAATTTGAATTTTGATGCTATTAATTTACTTTTACTTCAAATGCATCTTAAAAAATATATTAAATTTGAATTTATTGATTTAGAAAATAGTTAATATTTCATATAGTTCAATTAAATTCATTTAAAATATTAATTCCTTCCATTTATACCACAATTATTATTTTTTATGTAATTTATATTATTATTATTTTAATTAAATAAATAATGTATTATCATTTCAAAATAATTTGAGGTAATTATATAATATATAAATATAAATAATTAAAATAATTACATTATGATAAAAATATACATTTTAGTTCATTCATATCTTCATGTTCTAACAATTTAGACACATAAATGATATTAAAAACAAAGAGAGTGAATTTTTTAGCTATCATTGATTTAAATAATATATACAACATTTTTATGGAAAATTTTCCATTAATACACTATAATTATAGAATAACGTGATAAGAGTCGAATAATATTAATTTAATAATTTTTCGGGAAAATTTTAGGTGATGGTTATACCTTTCTCTTTTTGAAAGCCTTGATTAAATACCTTTAACTATTACTGTTACAATATTAATTTTAACTCTTTAATAGTTCATATAGTTACAATAAAATGAAAAACGAAACATAAATGAAACATTACTGACATTTAATACCTTATATAAATAATTTGGCAAAATTTAATATTTTTATAAAGTATATATTATTTAATAAAATATTATTAACTAATAAATAATCATAATGTTAATTTTTAGGACTATTAATTACATTGAAATCTAGAAAATATAGATAACACTTATAATTAAAACCAACAATATTATTTTCTCTCTAATAGGTCAATTTAATCTAATAAATTCGTGTATTACATTTATTATCACAAAAAAATTATTTTAATATTTTAAATATCATTTATTCCATATTTCTATTAAAAAAAAGTATAGAATTAGCATTTTGTGAGCATTTAAGGTAATTATTTTTTCACTAAAAATTACAATTTAATATCCATGACGTATATAAATATTTGAGGTTCATAATTTCTATTTATTTTCAAATATGTATTTTGGATAACCCTATATTAAAAATGTTATAGTTATTTAAAATAAGAATATGAAATCTTTAACATCGCTTTAAATAAAATTTTCAAAATATCATAATATCATCCAAATGGATCCCAATCGTTTAAATTTAGATCATTGTATGATTATGGTATTAAAAACTCATCCAATTAAATTAAGTCAAATTTCAAAGTCATTTCCTAGACCTTATCATTTTATAATTAGCCAATCTCTCGATTTACCCATTACGGCCATAAAAAAAATAACAAGGAAACTATTCATATTGATAAAATAAGAGATATATATATAATAAAATATTAACATATGAATAAAAATATGAAATCCATTTTGAAAAATTCTTAACAGTTTTTTTTCATTATTAAATTTAAATTTAAACTGAAAAAAAACCATGGTAAATCATTTTTCGAATAAAAAACTCTTTTAAAAATATAAATTGTTTTTATACTAAATTAAAGTGTAAATTATTTTTAAAAAAACCTAATTAAATTAATATAAATCAATTTGATCTAATAAAATCTTATAACTAATTCAAAATATAATTTTACCTTGTGAATATTTAAAAAATATAATAATAATAAGTACATTTCTCTATTCATCAAAAAATATAACTATTCAAAAAATTAAGAAAATTTTACCATGGGAAAATTTTAATACGGTGATTCAAAAATTAAATTAATTTTTTCCAATAAATTTTATTAAATCTCCAAAAATGAAATATATTATTAATGTTATTTTTTTACATAAAAAGAATTAATAATCATTTTTGATGAAGATATGTTTTTTATAAATAAAATGAATTTAAATAAACTATAGTACTTATTTACATATAATTAAGTACTTTATTATTGATGAGTATGAACATTATATATTTCTTAATTACTTTAATACTATTAATTCCCTTCAATTTAGTGGTTGGGTTATAGTAGTAAAATAAGAATAATTTTTTTATCCATTAAGCTTGTGGTTATATAATGTATAAACTATCAATCATAGAATTCCGTTCATAAATATTAGGATATTAAATAACAATTACATACCAAATAAAGATCCCAGAAAATGTTTTATATCCAAATGGATTCTTTGGCTGTCTCAGAAGCTACTATATACTCAGACTCCACTGTAGAATTAGTGAAAACTGGATTCTTTGAACACTTTCTACTCAAAACTCCTCCATTAATATGAAAAACATATCTTAGTTGTGACTTTAAATAATTCTGATATTTTTTAAAACTATAATTTGTATTAACTCAGATGACTACTTCATCATCTCTTCTATACACCAATAATATATCTTTATTTCTTCTCAGATTCATAAGTATATCCTTAACAACAACCCAATACTATTATCCTTGATCTGATTGATATCTACCTTCCATTCTCAATGAATATGTAACATCAAGTCTACTATATAACATAGAAGACCTGATTGATCCTATCATTTAAGAATATATTTTCTTACTCTCTCTCTCTCCCTCTTTCCTATTATGTCAAAGGACACATTTTCTTAAAAAGTTGTATATCATATGACACTTGAACCGATACCCTCATGGATTTTTAGATAATAAATATCTTACGTATTTGGTCAATGTATATGATTTTACTTATTCTAATAAACCAATTGGATATATCACAAATGATCTTGATCCCAGGAATATATGTTTCTTCACCGATTTCCTTCATGGAGAAACAATTGTTCATGTAGTCAATAGAAAATTATAAGACTAGTATTTAATTTCTAATAAGTAATATGTCACCAACATGTACAACTAGGAAAACAAAAACATCCCCACTAAAACCACTGTAAACACATGTCTCACACTAATTCATAATGAAACTAAATTATTTTATAGATTCGTCGAATAAAATGTTCCAGGACCTAGATTCTTTGTTAAATACATAAATTTATCTGTACAACATGCAAATATTTTTGGCATATCCGAGATTCAGAAAGTTATCTAGTCATGTCTTGTAGATATATTACTAAATTTTACCATTATGGATATCTATTTGGGCATCCATCAGCCAAATTTTATAGTTATGGGAAGATTCTATAGGATATAAAACTCTAATAGATTTAAACCTAGAAACTCCTGAAAATGATTTATCATAGTCAATTCCTTGATGTTGTTTAAACCCTTTTCCCACTATCCATTTATTATATGTATTTACATTAAATTCTAGGCATATTTTACTATTGAATAAGCATTTTCACCCTATGGGATTTTCATCAACTAGCACATTGACCAGAACCCAAACATAGTTATGATAATTGAAATCTATTTTTGGAATTCATGGATTCTTACAATCCTACAAGTTCTGAGATCTCAACTTTTTTATTATATGATATAACTTCATTATTTTCAAGTAATAATGAGCCACCATCTTCAGTGACTAGTCTCTATCTAGTTTTCATACCACTCCATTTTTCTTACACAGTACTAGTATTTCAAGAACATCTTCTTCCCTTAGGACTTATAAAATATTTTTATATACCATCTATTCTTTATAATGTTAAATAAATTCATTAAATTCTATCTTTCTACCACTATCCTTTGTGAGGATGTGCTTTCTCTCAAGAAATATATATTGTTTGACGATAGTCAATTTCTTTTTTGAGGGGTTTTATAAGTAGTATCCATTTGTTTCTTTAGGATACCATATAAAGATACACAAATTTCCATGGTGTGATACATTATCTCTGAAGATGTCCTTCACAAATTCCTTACAACCACATACTTGTGTATATGAAAAAACAAGTTTCTTTCCAGTCCATAAATTAAAGGGAATTTTTATTTCTACATAATTTTGTACTTTGTTTAATGTATATTACTCTTTTTGTAATTTATATCCCCATAATCATAATAGAATATCTACTTGAATCTTATTTAAACATACCATTTCTAACAAGGTATTTTTATTCCGTTAACTAACACTCATCCACTATAGTGTGTAAGGTGGAGTGAGTTGAGAAAAAATCCCATAGTCCTGTATAATGTTGAGAAAATATTATTTTAGATATTCAACTGCATAATCCAATAAAAGAATATTTATCTTCTTACCAGGATGATTATCTATTTCATTCATGAATTTCTGGAATTTCTCAAAGGACTCAGACTTATAACTTATTACATAGACATAACAATATCTTCTCAATTTATCAGTAAATGTTTCGATTTAAGAACATACAACTCTAGGTTCTACTATTAATTGTCAATACAAATCAATTTTTACCAATCCTAGATTCATTGTGGCAATTTCACCCTATCCACTAAATAGAGGGGTTTTCATATTTTTTATAAATATGAATGACATCATTCAGTTTGTTATAGATTATAAGATTCTAAATAACCATATTTATAGATTTTTTTCAAATGATGATTTTTTAAATGATGATGAATGTGATTCTATAACAAATTATTTTATGAGTATTTTGAACATGATTCAACATATATGGCAAATACATGGATTTTGGAATTTAATACATAAAGAAAATTATTTATATTTTCTACACCATAACATATTTTTTCTTTATAGATGAAGAAAAGTTTATTTTAAAAACATGAAAATAATATAATCTTAAAATAGGGATGAAAATAAATTATGTTCTTTGTCATAGGCGATAAATAATAAAAATTCCTTGAATCCAATATCATTGATGTTGGAAAATATTGGTAGTCACCAATGTCTAGTGAATCCATCCTTACACCATTGGTAGTTACCTAATCATCCTCTTCCCATGAAATCTTTTATATTCCATATGGTTCCTACATTTGGGTAAAGATGTAAGCACCACAAGTTTTATCTAATATCCAATGTATTGATATTGAAATATTACACTCGATAAGATATTCACATTTAGCTTCTCCATTTTTATGGGTGCAGTTCCTCTTTTAGTGACCATTCCTTCTTTATGGAAAACATAATGTCTTCTTTTCCATGCCATGTATTTGGATCATCCTATTCTTGGAAGGACAGTTAATAGGAGCATCAAAATATTTATGAGTCTTGGGCCCCTTACCTTGTTCTTCATTTTATTAATTTCATTAAGGATCATGGGGTTTTTCATACCCCATGTTATTGTCATCATGGTTAATTAGAGTAAAATATTTTGAAATATAATTCAATTTATTTCACATGAGTTAATTAACAATAAAAGAAGATAAGGTCTTTGTTAGTGAGGAAAGTATAAGATCTCTGCACATCTCATCCGAGATTTTAATCCCTATGATTTACAAGCATTTAACATTACTAATAATATTTCATATGTGAGTCCCAACAATCATGAAATTTCTATGTATATTTTTAAATAGAGCATTGGAGATCTCATGACTCCCTTGTCTCTCCTTCTCCAGATAGAGATATCGAAGCTGAGATATTCATGCTATATGCATAAATGTCATCTTCCTCATTCAAAATATCATTAGTTATAGATGATAACATGATTTATATACCATATCTATCATTTTTTTAAATGTACTCATGAGAGTCAACAGTTACTCAATAGCCTCATTACCAATAACATCTGGAATATAATCTTCTATAACATAAAATTTCATTTCATAAAGTACGGAAATGCATAAGAGATGTTTACATTCTTGGAAATTTGTATGGGTGATAAGGTTATACTTATAATTATTTTATCATGGTGATATGTTTTAATAATTTTTTATTTATTCTTTTACAAAAAATATGGGAAATGATTTAGTAAATCATTTACCAAAATCTAGTCAAATAAAAAGATATTATATTTTTAACCTCTAAATATTATATAGAAACAAAATAACCCACACCATTTTCTTCATAAAATCGTATTTCATGGATATTATATTTGAAAGGATCCATTTTTACCCTTATCATCACCCCAAATTTGTCAGTTCGAAGAATTTTCAGGGTTTTAGGTAGGACTTTAAAATTCCAAATCTATTAATTTATAGTTCCTTATTATATTGAGTGGAATCCCCAATCCTAACATTCTTAAATTGTTTTTCCTCAACCGTTTCATATTAGTTACACGAAGTCCTATTTTTACATTTAACCCTTGATGTGAGATAAATTAATTCAACCCAACAACATATGTTTGAATTCCCTAACTATTGAAATCACCACAACATTGGTAGGTCAGTTACTTTGAACTGTGGATCGATTTTAATTAAATTTGTGTAAGTCTATACCAACATAACATTTATTATTGATGGATTTTATAATAAAGGAATAAATTTCAAATTATTATCTTTATTATATTATTTTAATTTATAGGGGATTTAATCATGTGAATAACCATGTTTAGGATAATATTAATACACAATACAGTTTAATTTAGTTCTATCATGTATGATTATTAATCCATTAACTAATGTGATTTCGACATAGTATCTGTAATGAAAAAACCACCCAACTTGAAAGAAATAAAATAATAAAGTGGTATGATCATGAGCTTATACTAATTGTTTGTTTATCCAGTGGATGATAAACTAACCATAAACCTATATGAAAAACACTTTGAACCATTTATGGTTCCTGTTTTAGTTTTCCATCTATCCACATATGTATCTATCTTGGATTATTTTTACCTTGCCTCCAATCATGAACCACCTCTACTAGCATGGGGGATCCATACATTACATATTATTTTGATCACATTTAGGTGAGGGGAACCATAATATTGGTTAATGGGTTTACAAAAATGAATCCATGGGCACACATACCCACAAATAATGAAATGAGAGATTATAAACATACCAACAGTTTAATTTAATTATAAATTAAATGAAACCAATGACATAAAATAGGATGGTCTAGGCTCATGATCATCCAAAAGCATGCAACAAATTATGCATGTAAAAAAATTAGATTTCAATTATAATCATATTTATTTAAGATAAATCAAACTAAAATTAATTAATTATCTCAATTAATTAATTAATTAATTTATATTAATTCTCATATGAATTTATTTAATATTCTCAGAAATTAAAATTTCAAACAAATAAAAAATTATTTGAAATTAATTGTATATAAAATTGTACCTTGGTTGTAACATGGTGAATACCCATCTGAACTACCCAACATGTATTAAAATAGTATATTATTTACTATTGTGATATGTGGAATACATGACATATAATGTAATATCATGGCATGTACCATCATCCTAATTGTCAAATTATTTAAATTATTTTATTCTTTTTATGTAGCATGTAATTATTCAATATACAAAGAGTAATAACTGTAATATGACTTATACCAGATATGTTGATCAAAAAATTACATAGAAATTAATTAATTAATTATATATATATATATCCCTTCACATGGTGTGTACTGCCATATAATGACCACCTGAAAGTACATGTTGATAAGGTTTTAAATGTATAATAAATTAATTTTAATTTTTTCTAATTCTGTAAAAGTACCCAACATGTACATTTATGTTATACGAGGTGTATTATTCTCATTTTTTGTCCATGAAACATGCTTAGGGAATCTGCCTGTAATTGTGCCAAAAGAATTTTGGAATAAAAATCGTGTTCATGGGATACATGGCATGTGGTCTCTGAGTTACATGGAAACCAGTCATATAGGCCATCCAAGAAGATACACAGCTAGTCTATGGATAAAGGACTACATGCCATGTACATAACTTATACGGTGTGTACTCCAGCTAACCATAGACCAGAATGGACTGGTCAACACAAATTTTGTAATTAAAATCACCTCATGTAATAAATTCACATGACCTGAATTAGTACTAAATTATTTCTTGGTTCAATAAACACTACTACAAGGAATGTACCTCTGGGTTACTTGGTGTGTACTCTTTTGTTATCTAGATAGACTCATTGGTTACTTTGGATGCCATCATCAAATTTACTCCAATCATAAAATTAATTAATTTTATTTTATTTATGACAAATAAATGGGAAGAAAGAAGATATCAAAATATTTGTTAATGAATGATTAAACTGTTATTTAAAACCAATAATAAATGAGTAAATCAATCATTGATCTTTTAAAATAATTATAAAAAAATATGAGATCACTCTCATACAACTTGAAGGTTCATGGAAGTGTGGAAACATGTGAAGGGTCATGCCTAATTTTATTTCTTGATGGATGACTAATATGATATTTATAAAATGAAAAATTCCATGATCAATGAAATTGAATCAATGAATATAGATAATGGATAAATGAAGAAACTGAAGCACAAAACCATCAAATATGATTTATAATTAACTTTAGAAAGAAATAATTACATTATGAGAAATTATTTTTCCGTTGATGGATGTAACAAAATATCTACACCATATCATTATTGAATCATATTAATCATGATTTTATTCCATCTAGAGGATATCCACACATGTTCCACAAATCTCCAAAAATTTCCATATGAATGTCTAGATACTATCATGGTAGATCCTATCAGTTGTGTTATTCACCTTGGATCACCATAAGAATTGATTCTAAAGGATTCTCTGTGATATCTCTTGAAATAAGTGTGGAAGGTGGATAGAGATATATCTCTATTCCTGATACAGTTAGCGGAGAAGGGAGAACTCTAGATCTTTGAGAGTATTTTCCAGATATCATTTTGTATAATAAAATAAATTTATTTGATCTCTTGAAAAATAAAATAATTTGGTTTATATACAATTAGGGATATAAATAAATCATTACACAATGGAACTTTAAAAATTATTTAATCACTATGTAATCCCATGTCTACAATAATAATAATATTATTTCTCGACATGCATGTAACTTTTGATTTAAATTAAACATTATTTAATCGACTAATATTAAATATACATTATTTCTGAAAGGACCTATAAAACAGACCTTCCATTTCACCAGGATATTTATTGTTCCTTTAATATTTACTATATATTTAATAAATAAATATCACCACAACAATCACTAATAAATAAATATTATATTCAATAAATAAGAAATGTATATTTATTAATTATTCTACTCACATAATATTCTCCCAAATATCAAGTGATGTAATATATGTGATCAATAATATATGAAAAATTGTTAAATAATGTGTTTAAATAATATTTATTCAAGTTGATAAATAATTAGTAATAAAATTTTATTTGACTCAGATTCTAAATAAACCTTGCATGTGACCTTCTAGGCATCATTGTCAGTGGCATTTGGAGAAAAAACCTGACATCTAAGGTTAACATTTTGCAACATGCCAATGCAATAATAAAGAATGATGTTATCACCATAATTCCATAATACCTCATATATATAATTATTGTTTAGTATAATCCTTTTATTGTGATATATCTAATCCGATATGTTTCGTGTTTATTTTCTCAACCTACGCACTCAATATCTCATTCTTTGAATAGTAAAAAAATCAAATTTTCCTATAATATGCCTTGGTAATGTATTTATTTAGGCTGTATATCCATCAAAGGACATGAGATATATACTTTTGTTAAAGAACATTAGTGAAAAATATTTTCTCACATTATTCATTAATGAAATATTTATCGGGACACACCTTTTGCATCATACATGTTCAGGAAAATATTTCATCATAATTTTCATCAATATATCAAATTACATTATTTATAATACTCATAAATAATAATATTAATGTCTTAGAATCCATACACATGTCCTCAAATTGGAAAATCCAATGGAACATATAAATATGTATTTCCTACTAAATGGTCTGGTTCTCATAATATCCAACACTGGATATTACCAATGGCATGCACCATACAAAGGTGCCTCAAATACCTATGAGTCTCCACCCCTAATATTGTTTACCATTTGTGTCCCTGAAATGATATAATTCATCTATTGAACATATATTTAAGTATACTGTCATGGAAATTCTGGGTTCTCATAATAGTAGGGAAAGTCTATGACATTTTGGTGTGACAACTAGTATTTAGACATTATCACATACTATATTACACAAAAGAAGAATCATCACATCATAAGGAGTTTATTAATATTCAAAAACCTGAATACATGGTATCATAAGGTAAATAAATTTTTTTTCTAGGGTACCTACTCCAACATAGTCTTGGTCTCCTGATAGTTTTTTATACATCATGAAGCAATTAGTCGTTCCTTTATCTTCGGAGTATGATATTATGAAATATAGTTCTTCATGGTTTGCTTATCACCGTAGTGCCTCTAAAATGTATATTATTCTCAAATAGAGGTATTTATGGCCATGTACATGGTAAGGTATTACAAAATTTTAATTTCATTAGATCACTTATAAAAGGGTGAAATTTGAGTATCAAAAGCGTGATATATTTTTACAACCACTACTTATTCGTATGAAAATGTGGAGTGAAATATCCATGGGAATTATAATAGTCCAACCATGGTCGCCTCAAGGAAATAATACGATATGGGTAATTATTGATCACTAAATGAAATTATATCATTTTACCTTTTATAGGTGAGAATGAAGGTGGAGGATCTTGAAAGTCAATATATCTAAGAGATTATGATGATTCTTGGAGTTAAATCCTCTATTATTTATGAATAAGATTGATGTTGGCTATTTTTTCACTTGTCCACATTTTATATGAGGAGTATTTTACGGTTTTTATGGACAAAATTTTGTTTTCAGAAGATAATATGTGATTTTAATTAACATGATGGTGTAAATACAATTAGTTTTTTGCCTAGAAAAAATATTTCTTTTGGTTTTATTTTCTAATTTTTTTTTAATTTATTATTCATTTTTTGAATTTTATAGTGATTCTCATACATACATTATTTTTCAAAATATTTTCTTATTGTGAATTAATTCATTTATAATTTCATAATTTTGTATAAAAACATATATTTTCAAAATCTTTGATAACTTTGGTTGTCTTAAATAACATCATGAATAGGTTGTCATACCAAATGTGTAATATTTTATATTTTAGAGGTCTTACTCAGAGTACCATTTTTGAGAAAATTCTTATATATACCATAAAAAAGTTGTAACGATGGATCGACCAATCATGGAACATTTTGAAAAATGGCTGGATCTACCATGGCATTGTAAAATCTAGCATAGGATGAAATTATTGATTATTTTTTAATAAAAAAAGGATATTATATTACACAATATTCCATTCCTAGATAAGCTTCTCTGACTATAGATGACTATTTGTATGAAGCCAACAAAAAAATTCTAAAATAATTGAATCCCATTCCTATTCAGACTATATTATGTTCCTAAACATCCATGGGGAATTTTTTAGTGGAGTATAAAATTCTCACGTCCCAATCCATCCATGAACAATCATCTATGCTGCTACCAAATCTTACTTCTGTGAGTGACTTCATCCATGCCATTTTCATGTCACATACTAAGAAAGTTATAGAGTGGAAATTTTGGAATCTTGTGAATAAAAATATATTTTTCATTAACCCAAACCCGATTCATGGGAATAAATAGAGGAAGATGAGGTCTGAAAATGAAAAGTATAACAAAAAAATGGTGAATTATGGATTTAATTTATATTTTTCAAATTGATCTTCTATGTTCAATATAGTTTTCCAATTTAATTTGTTTTCTCTCATGTATGGAAAATCAATGTATTTTTTATTTTATTAATTTCATATATTGGTATGTTCTGTAGCGCCATCCTTCCCATGTAGCCCATTACTTCAGACATGGGCTTTGATCGACCCGTTCCTTATGATCTTCCTTGTAACTGATCTGTATGGGATTATTTGTTGGCCATTTATTAGTGTTGTCTCTTTATTTATCTAATTTGTCCAACCGTACGCTTAACTTATTATTCCATTGTGGTTTTTGTTTCTAATGGGATTCATGGAACTCTCTGGTTAGTTGTGCAAATGCATGCTTTAGGAGTTTTCAAGGGGAATTTATAACCCCCAATACCTTCATCTCTTTGGGGATTGATTCAATTTTGCTATATTTTTCTCTAACTCGACTACATCTTTATTTGCTTCTCTATTTTCTATGGTGAAACCCTAACTCCTATCATCATTTTTCTTCGATGGATCTCAGTCCAGTCTTGTTATTCTGCCTTGACATCACCCTGGGACTCATTTTTAGTGGAGAGGACATCCTCTCTCAGTGTAATATGTTTCTACATTGTCTGTAAGAAGAATGATTCATTGTAGAAACCCTCAGATCATGGATTTTTTTCAAACAATAATACAATATTCTAGAAATCAGGACCACCTGAGTGTTTCCACTCTAGCACTACAGGTATTGTTTTTTTTAGTTTCTTTTATTGTGATGATTTTAATTCCTGTATTTATGTTACTATTTCATTACTCACTATTCTTGTCTATTAATTTATCCCAGAAATAGATTTATTTTGAACATTATTAAAAGTAATGGGTACATGGTTCTCTGGTTGTGAACTTGGGTCCCCATAGGGCCAAATCACATTAAATAACACTGTACTTTTATACATTCTTTAAATATTGTATTGTTCTTGTTTGGTTCTAAAATTTTAAATCCCTGTTATCAATAGTCAATTTTGGTCCGATAGGGTTCTGGTGTTCTACTTTTTTATGGTTCACCATTATCCTCTCAAAAGTTGTATCGGAGCCAAGTGTGTTCTCTTTTTTGGTTGAATTTGATTCCAATTTCTTATTTTACAGTTCTTTTTTCTATATTGATTTCCAAAATTTACTCTCTTTGTAAATCTCCATTTTCTTTATTATTGAATTTTTTTAATGACATAACCCCATATAAAACTTCTTAGAATTTTTAAATCCTTTGGATGAACATAGTTTACCCTAGATATTGGTTATTTTTTGGGGAAGTATTCTTAAAATTGAATATAAGAACTCAACAACAACTCTTGGGGTAAACATGTCAACAATTTGATTATAAATCAATAAATTTGATTATGAAAAGGACATTAAACTTGGGAAAATTAATATGTGATCCCTTTAATTTTATTATGGATTGGGTGATGCCCTATGTGGGTCTAAGAAACCGATTAAAAATATAAATGAAACTAGATAAACAATAATTGAATACCCAGATATTTCCTATGATGTGTTAGTGAAATAAAGTAACTCTTTATGACTTTCTTTGGGTGATAATGTTTTTAGGTACTTGTCTTATGGATCTATAACTACTGGTATATAGATTAAATAAGATAAATTCTCCTTGTATATTTCATTATTGGGCATGGCTTATAAAAAACATTGGATGCATACAATTAAAATAAAACATGGGAGTTCTATTGAATCCCATCATTTTGAATTTAAAAAAGTAATGTTAGATATATCCAACATTAATATAACTATTGTTGAATAAAATCTTGAAATGATCCTTCTAATTCCTCAAGATAATACTTACAACACATTTGTTGAAACAATGATGTATGGTAGAGACTCATTAACTCTTGACGAAGTTAAATATTCCGTACTCGCTAAAGAACCACAATCTATACCTTGAATCAAAGGTGAGGAAACAATATTATTCCATTGGGGAATACCATAATATAAAGGTTAGAAAAAACTATTTATGAAATTTTAATGAATGAACTGTAAAGAACCCAAACCTATGTCCATTTATAGGGAATGTAAAGTCAGTTTCTAACATTGTGGTAAGCTTTGTAATATTAAGATTAAATGTGGGAGAATAAAAAAAGAATTACAATCCAAAAAACCTAGTGATTAGTCCCTCGTAGTTGACTCATGTTATGAAATTACAGATGTATTAAATGTTTCTAGCTATGAAATCCATCAATAGTTAGTCCTTGAATCACTTTTTTTCTTTCATATGCATTATTTTAGATATTCATTACTTGAATTCGTTCAAAGAGTATAAATAAATTTCCTCTTCGGTAATGCTGAACAGTTTAAGATAGAGGGAATGAGTTTTGTTTTTTTTGAAATATATGATCATGCAATAATCCCCTAACCTGATGTTAGGTGGGTTCCCAACCTTCATAAAAACCAGATTTCATTAGGATTTATATATCAAAAGGGATTCAATTTTAGGTCTAAATGATGTTTTCTAAAAATATCATAAGGCTCTTGAACAATCATTAAAGGGTATATTATCAATGGACTCTATGTATTGAATGGAAATCCTCATTCATGGAAATTAGGTAGTGTCTATACTAACAACACTGATAATAATACACTTCGGCATAGGAGATTGGGGCATGTAATATATAATGTCTTAGAAGAACTATACAAGAAAATACTACTGAGTGACAACAAACATTCTAATATTACATATTGTAGAGATTTTGAGATGGGAAAGTGTTTGAGAGTAAGATTTAATAGGTCATCCATTATAGCCCCCATACCCTTAAAATATTTCAATTTTGTTATATTGGGACCAAATAATATTACCTCCCATGGTGTCAGTTTCTTCATTGTCACTTTTATAGATGATTTCTCCACAAAAGTGTGGATCTACAATCTTAAAAATAAATAAGATTTTTTAAAAACCATTTAAACATGAAAATAATTGGTTGAAATCTAGATTGGGAGAAACAAAAGACCATGGGGACATATAAGGGATTGGAGTACCTATCAATTGAGTTTATACAATTCAATGAATATGAGGTAATTAAAAGACATATGATTGTTATGGTAACACCCATAAAATTGTCTCATAGATAATATAAAGGGGAACATCCATGGAAGAGTATGAATCATGCATCCATGAAAAGGTCTTCCCAAATCCTTTTGGGAAGATTATTTCATCTCTTATGTTCACTTTATTAATAGGATTACTTCATTTCCTAATCAATTTAAAACTCTTGAAGAATTTTGGAATGGTATGACTTCCTCCAATACCTACCGGAGGGTCATTGGTTGCACCACTAATCCACATAATGATGAAATTTTTCTAAGACCAGGATCTCTAAAATATATCTTTATAGGGTATCTTAATGGTGTTGTGGTGTACATGCTTTGGGTAGATTAACCTATTAATTGAAAATGAATTGATACTATATATGTAGTATTCCTTGAGTATTTTTCTCCCACATAAATGTCTCAAAAAAGTGGAATAAAATAACCATCCCCAGAACAGACCAATGAAGATATGCCTCCAGTTCATATTGACGTTGTTGTCTAGCTGACCCCACTTATATCTTATACCCTATTTAGACTGGTTCTGAGTCTAGTTCTAGATTGTATTTTTAACTAAATCTTACTACTCATAACATGGACTACCAACAGACCCGAGCTAGGGAATGTATGGTTTCTTGAACTTCTTCTCTATTCTACCAATATGGTATGGCATGTTATGCTTTCCATGTATCCAAGAATATAATAGAGGATCATCCTCAAAACTATTGTAAATCCTTAAATGAAAAATACTCAAAATAGTGGGTCATTTACATGGATGAAAAAATTAACTATATAAGAAAAAACACACTTGGAATATTGTTAAAAACCCACCTAATGTGAACCTAATTGGATCCAAGTGGATATATAAATGAAAACAAGAAAAACCAAAGGGAAATACAATTAAATTTAATTAATTGTTAGTTTCTAATGGTTTCCTTCAATGAGAATGAAATGATTTTTTAAAAAACTTTTCCCCTTTTTTTAATCAAAATTCTATTAGGATTTTAATTTTTTCAAACTACTGTGATCTGAAAATTGAACAACTTGATGTTAAAAATACCTTCATACATGGTGATTTAAATAAGAAACTTTATATGAAGACTCATGATTGTTATTTTAAGGATTTAAAACAAAATCAAGTATGTATATTAAGTAAATAATTATGTGTCTTGAAACAAGACTCTAGGTAGTGTTATATGAATTTTTATTCTTTTATGGTAGATTACAAATTAACAAAGAACTGATATGATGTATGTTTTTATTTTAAACCATATATGAACTAAATTCTGTATTTTATTATATATGTTGATGACATTATTATCATTTTTAAAAACATGAACATCATAATTTCTATAAACTAGAAACATAAATATATGTTTAAAATAATAAATTGATGTCTAGATAAGACAATGTTAGGTGTTAAAGTCGTTTGATATAGAAAAAATAAATTGCATTACTTTTCTTAGCATGGTTATATTTTAATGATTCTAAATAGATACACATTTGAATATCCCAAACCTGTCAATGTACCTCATGGACACCACTTTAAATTTCCATTGAAATTAGTAACTTCTACTGTTGATGATATTAAATTTATTTTCAAAATCCCCTATAATAATAATGATTGTAGCATTATGTAGTATTTGATTTTCACAAGTCCTGATATTTCCTATAAAATCTACCCTCTTAAAAAATTTATATCCACACCTGGGAAGCCAATTTAGCATTCAATTATGTGAATTTCACGATTCTTGTCTTTTAGTTCTAATCATTCAGTTCATTATGGTAGAAGTGTGGATACAGCTAGAATTATAATTGGACACGTAGATGCTAATTATGCAAGGAAAATTATCACAAAAAATCCTTAACTCTTCAAATTTTTACTTCTTGTGGTGGACCCATTTCATGTATGTGAATCTTGTAGTGTATGGTTTATCATTCATCCACGGTATCTGAGTACATTTCCTAGAACGATTTATTAAAATTATCATTATGGAATAAAGTAACATCGACTAAACATAGTCTTTATAATTATATTATAAATATTTTATTCTGATAGTAATCATTCTATTCACATTTCCAAATATATATATTGCCATAGTAAATCAAAATACATTGACATTAGACTAATTTTTATTAGAGATAATGTACAATATAGTACCTTGGGTGTCAATAAAATACCCATTAAAAATAACCCATCTGATAGTTTTTCTAAAGCCATGGTTTTGTCTAAATTTTTTTTGTTTAGAAACGTTGAATTTGTTTATTATTATATTACTATATGTGTATGAATGTGTTAAATTTAAATTGAAAATTATAGAGATTTTTTAATTATGTCATTCATTCTATGTTTTCATTTTGGAATTCAATGTTCAATTTATTCTAACAAATTAATTTGATAATTATCATTCTTGAAAAATTAGTTTATTTTTTAGTTTCTCAATTTCTTATGTGGGTATATACTGTTGGGACATCATTCTCGCATGGTCCACTACTTTGGACTTGGGATTTGGATGACATGTTTCTTTTTATCTACCTTTTCATTATTACTAGTGAGATCATTTTCTAGTCATAGATTAATGTTGATGCCTACATGGTCTGAGGCTTCAACCTATGAAATTAAATTATTATATCACTATAGTTTTTGTTTAGTTGTGCCCTGTGTAATTTTCTAGTTGGGAGTACAGTTGCTTGCTGCATGTGGTGTTATAGGGAATTGATGACCTATAGTGCCTTTTTCACTTCTGTGATTGATTTAATCTCGATCATTGTTATCTCTAGATCAACCACTTCATTCTTTGGGTTTTAGTTTCCTCTTAAGAAACAATAGATCACTACCACTATTTTACTTCAATAGATCTCAAACCATGATTTTCATTCTCCCTCATCTTTACCTTGTTAAAAATTTATGGTAGAGATGATGTCCTTCTTCTATAGAAGATGTTAATTCTTTCTTTTGTAATTTTTATAGATTTTTAGAAGGAGGATCTTACATTAGAACCCCCAGATCAATGCGTTTTTTACCCAATCATACAAACTTTAAGACATGAGGACCAATAAATTGTTTTCACTTTCACACTATAAGTATTTTTGTCTTATCATGGTTATATTTATTGTGAAGCTTGTAAATATTTTACTTCTGTTCTTATTTCATGTATCATTGTTCTTGTTAGTTTTCTTTACCCTGTAATTCATTTCATTTTAGATTTAATTAAAGGCACGAGTGAGTGTTGTTCTTTACATTCACTTAGGTCCCCAAAAAATAAAATCATTTCATATAACTATTTTATTTTTTATTTTATTGGTCTTGTATTCTTCTTGTTAGATTCTATTATTTTTGAACTCTGATAGCAATAGTTTTTTTTAGTTATTACCGGAAAAGGTGTACTTCTTGTGTTCAGTTAACCATTACCCCCTCACATAAACAATGGTTGATGTGGATCAATATCCAACCAAGAATAAGGATCTAGCCTCCTTGAACCTGATGCAATAATTGATGAATACTTACGATCAAATTCTTGATTCATGGTGAATAGAAGACCCTAAGGATTGGGTATCATTAAACCAATATCTATAGAAAGTTTGAAATACTCAATCAAGTCTATTGGGACCAATTAATATTGGCCTACTGGTGTAATGAAAATAACATGATAAAAATAAAGTGCAAATTATGGAACTAAAATGACAACAAAATCTAACGTGAAAAACCCCCCACAATGAAATGGGTTAAAACGACATGAAAATAGATGGATCACTATGTGTAAAAGTGGGTACTCACTCCCTCACTGTTACAAAGAAAAAACATCATAAAAATTTTCCCTTGAATATGTGAGAATCTTCCTCACAAAATACATCTCAAATGGGATATTCTTGAAGACTGTGAATCTGATGGTAGAAACCAAGATATCACACTATCTTTTATAAGATAATGCCAACCCTTTTTATGTACTTCTCCCACCAGTGGGTTTGGAAGGTTTTTCCCCCAACCACCAACCACAACCTTCCCCTATTTGACAAAGGAAGGGGGTAGTACTATGAATGGGGATGATACAATCTACAGACACATATCCTACATGGATATTTGATTGAGAACCAATAACATCTCCACACAACATTTATGTCTTCCAAAACATGATTCTCAACTCTCTGTGAGACTGCTTGAGGATCTGCACTATCTAAAATTGTTAGGGTCAATCACCTTTTTTCAGGGAAATCATCCAGGTTTTCTTTAGTGTGAATTTTCTACATGGTCACACTTCCTTCCACCACCACATCATGGACAATGTGATATTATTCCCCAATTTTATTTGTCCTATAATTAAAATATCGATTCCTTGTAAATTGAATGGTGATCTAACTATCATAAAATAAAGGAATATACTCCTATATATAGTAGAGATCCTCTAAAATCCTTCTCAAGGAAATCACCTCTTTGGAAGCCTATATAGATTCCATATACAATACCTCAATCAAAGATGATTCCACAACTGATAGTAAATTTTATATCCATCTCACAACTCCCATTATATGAGTAAACACATAACCTGTAGTGGGTTTACATTGGTTAGAATCACATTAAAAATTTGAATCAACATGCCTATAAATGTTAAATACTATCATCCATAAAATAATATAGAATTTGTAGTCTCCTTGATGTATCTCAGGATCCTCTTCATTGTGCTCCATTGATCTCATCCTGGATTCTCCACGTACTGACTAACTTAACGCACTGCATATGCAAGGTCTCGTATAGTAATAACTAGAAAGAACATTATACTACTCACAAATTATGAATACGGTACTCAGGACATCTCTATCCTCTCTACTTCACTACTAGAACTCATCATAGAGTATAACTTCAAATAAATAGGAAGAGGGGTAGATATTGGTTTACATTCATTCATGTTGAATAATTTCAAGACATTTCATAAGTAATTCTTCAATGATAGCTAAATAATCCAATTATTTTTTTCTCAGAAAATTTAAATTCCATGATTCTGGTTTGCTAGCCTAGAATCCTTCATAACAAACACCCTATCCAATTGCAACTTTTTATCATTGATTTGATCATTGTTTGGTCCTAGAACCAACATTCCATCCACATTTAAGAAAAGAGTGTTGAAATAATTACCATAAAAATCCCATAAATATTAAAAAGGATATGAATGAAATCTTTAGAATCCACTTATAGTGATATTGGAATTAAAACACTTGTACTAACACCTCAGCACCTATTTGAGACTATATTGGGATTTTTTATCCTCAAAAACATGTTCAATTTTTTCTTATTCTATAAAAAATTTCATTTGGAGCATATATATCACTTCATCAAGATCACCATGGGGGAAAAATGCTTCATATTTAGCTCGTATAGATATAATCTTCATGAAGCACACATCTCAAGAACTATTCCAATAGTCATCAATCTAACAACATGAGAAAATATTTTATTTAAATCAATACATTCCCTATGAGAATATCCATTGACCACCAGTCATGCAAGATATTTTTCTACTTGGTCATTTTCAACCCTCCCTTTCTAAAAGACCCATTTTTTGTTGATTGAATTCCATTCATGATGTAATGGAACAAGATCGAATGTCTTGTACTAATGCAAGGATTAAATTTCCTCCTGCATCACCACAAATAATGGGGACACATATGGACTCTGGGATTCCTCAACAAAAGAAGATGGCCCTACATACTCTATTAATGACAAGTACACATTATTTCTCTCAGTGAAATAGTCTGACTGCCATACTGGTGCTCTTTTTTCTTAAGATGGCCATTATGATCCTAACTGAACTAGTAATTAATCATAGTGCTCTGGTAATTCATCATATAAAACTAGTTCTTACTAGGAATTTTCCTCTAATTTTACTGTTGTTGTTTATGTATTCTCCTTATCCTTGTATAAATTAGTTTTCATTAACTCATTTTATTCTATAAAAATGATGTCCTTGCTGAAGATAAGTTTATGAGAAGTGGGGTCCCACAAGTGATATCCCTACACACCATCAGCACACCCTAGGAAGATATATTTCATTAACCTTGAATCCAACATTGATCATTCATGGCCATTAAAAATTTCATATAGGGGACTTCATAAAGTATACAACTGATAATAGTCAATGGGTTTACTAGTCATCACCTCAATTGGTGTCTTCAGATCAGCCACCAGAAAAGGAGATCTATTGATAACATCACATGCGGTATTCAATGCTTCTTCCCAAAAATGTTTTGGAAATTCCTACAGTATTTTACATCACCCTTGTTCATTCCAACTAGGTTATGTTCATCCACTCTACCACGCAATTTTTTCTAAGGAGTATAAGCCACTATGAGATATCTATTGATTCCTTCCTATTGAAAAAGTATCCATATTCTTTCTCATATATTCTCCACAACTGGAAGTCCCTGTACAGATGATATTATATCTAGATTCACATTCCATCCACATGTTGAGTGATTTGATGACTTCAAAATCATTATCCTTATTATTTATTGGGTACACCCAATATATCATATAGTAATAAACAATGAATTATACAAAATACCATTCTACTACTAGGGAAATAACTTGTGCTTTCCAAACGTTAGAATAGATCAACTCTAAGATCTCTTTAAATCTCACTATTGGGGTACAAAACATTAACCTGTGTTTCTTATACAAAATACAATGATCAGAAAATGATAAGGATCCCTTGGTAATATGTGGAATAAAATTATAATCCACATGAAAATTCAATCCTTGTTCATTTATATATCCTAGAATTTGATTCCATAACGTCTTCAACACATCCATCAGTTTCTTTGATGTGAAAAATATCTATACCTCCTTGTATGTTTCAAACATAAGCATGTAAAGGATATTCAAGATATTCTGTACATTCATCACCACAAGAGCTCCCTTCACAATTCTCATCACACCATTCTTTGTACAGTTCATATATATGATATCATCAATTTTACTAAAACACAATATTTTCTTATTTAGGCCCTTCACATGGTTTAATCTATGGATGGATTGAACAATACCAACATTCATCATCAATTTGATGGAACTGACTCAAATGATATACAATGTGTGATCATTCCCCATGTGCACAAGTCCTTATGGGATTTTTTCATATTGATCAATCCATTCCCATAGAGACTTCACATGCAATGTTTCTACTAAGTTGATTATCCATTCATCATTAAGATACATCATTCTTCTAGTAGTCATCGCCACTTCACTAACTAGTATTTCTACACATGCAGAGTACTCATCACATTCCCTTGTGAGATATTTCCACTATTTTTTTATTATATCAACACATCAGTACATGCACCTTCATCGAAAAACTAAAACATGTGACATTCTAATTCATTCTCAATGATTTTGAACTTCCATCATTTTGGATACCACTAGAACAATTCTCCATCATCTCATCATTTTGTATTCTACTAATTTCCAGTAGAAAATTATCCTTCTATAACAGTACCTGAATCTTTATTTTCAATAATGAACAAATAATCTTGTAAAATTTTTCAATCACAAATTTCACCACCATCAGGTCTCACGATAAGTCTAAAACCCCATATGTTTCACAATGATGTCTTTAATTATATAAATAAATTTTCATAATGGGAAAGATCAACAAAATTTTAAATCATAGATTATAATCAAATTTATTAGAATTATTAACACCCAAAAATGTGTATAGAACATGGACCAACATTTATCTGATACCACTTGTAGGGATTTAAAATTATTGGACCATTGGTGCAGCAATAATAAAGAGATAAAAATAAAGGTAAAAATAAACAAAATAAATGGATACCACTTGTAATTTGGTAAACTCACCAAATAAAATGAGTAAATTGAAATGAGCATAAAGAAGGTTCACTATTGGTAATCACAGTTATACACTTCCTCACTCTTACAAGGAGAAAGCCTTCGTATAAAATATCTCTTGAATAAATGGTTAATGGAAATACAAAATACCTCTCAAATGGGATCTACTGATGAGATGTTGAATCTGATTCTAAAATCAAGAGATCCCATTTACTTTTAATAGAAAACATCACCCCTTTTTATTACCTTTTCACACTGGTGGGTCTAGTGGGTTTGGATTCTAACAACTTACGCCCACCTTCCCTCTTTAACAAAGGAGGAGGGTGCTTTCAATGTGGAAGAAACACTCTGCCGACATAGCCATTCTTTTTACGGATCAGTATTGACGATGAATATGTATAATGATGGCTGAAGGATAATACATTGAAATTAATGACCCTGTGAAATGTTTGATGGCCAGGCTTGAGGATTAGTTCGGTCTTATGGATTGTGTTTACCCAAATTCTTTTCTGTGAAACTAGTTGCGGGATCAGGTATGGAGGAGGCTTCATGGATCTCCAATTTTACAACTGTGTTTTTGAAGGGTGACAACACCCTGCTCCATATTTTTTATCAATGAATTACTTGTTTGCGAGTTTAAAATGATGATTTCAAGCTTGTTCAGTTGGGAATCGTGAATTTGGAAGTTAGCTTGATGCTGCCTGAGGGCGGTCAGTTGAGGATGGATAAATTTTGTAATTGAATTTTTTATAAAATGGAAAATAAAAAATAGTTGGGGTATGAATACTTCCAATATTGAGGCAACAACATTGATGTTGTGAGAAAAAAGCATGATCCATTAATTCACTGAGAGGAATGGATGTACCTCATTGCAAATGTAGAATGTGGACTATTCACTGCCCGATCAATTTGACTATGTGGATATCCCCAAATCTGGTGTCTAGATGGGTACAGGTTGAAATTTTTGGAACATGGTTTGTATCTAGAGACTATACATGTTTGACTATCAAATTTTTGTACTAATATACTTAGTGATCACAATTTGAAACCAGAGTAGTTCCAAAGATTGTTGAAAATAGAAATTGATTCCAATTCCTAGAACATAAAACGTTGAAGCTAGATTGTTCTGGACCTAAGACTAGGATAATAGACACTATTGATGACTTGGTGGATCAACCTATAAAAGACCATTTCTCTATTATGTATTCATTAAACCTCAATCTCCATGTTTTTAAGGTAAGGGTGTATCCAATATTAGTAAATCATAACTCATAGTGATGAGGATGAGAATATTATGAAGATCATTTAATGATCAAACACATGTCCACAAGAAAGAATGTTAATTAGGATGTAAATATACAACTTCTTTCTCCTATGAGGGAGGTTTTAATTAGTAAATGGTCCATGTGTTATCCAAGGAGATAATCTTAATGATTTAACTGGGTGCTTAACAGATTGACTGATACAAAAACTATTACTAATATGGGAATCATTATAGAAATAAATTGAGAGGAAGATCATATTATAATAATGGTGATAATCATAAGTGCAAGATATATATAATTAATGTGTCTTGAGTAGGACATGGAGTTATTTGACATATATGGAATCTGTGTATACCTACTACATATTATTTTACAAATGATTTTAATGGATTAATTGATATATTTGGATTTTACAAACATGACCACCAACTAAGTTTTCTATGGGGATTTAGATTGTGGTGGTAATTAATTTTACATCATTTGTACATTCTATATCTCGGTGATACTCTCATCATAAAACAAAATAAATTTAATTTTCAATATCATTGAGAACTAGTTAAAATTAATCTTAATTGAATTTATCTTCCAACTGCTTATCTATCTATGTTTCAAACCAAAAAGTAAAAATACCATTACAGTAACAAATTATGTTTATTTGATAACACAGACTTAGTGGAAGCTAATTTCATCCTATATAATTTCACGGGTGCTGAGGTTGAATAACAAAATGATTAATTCAGTTATAGGTTATCCAATCAACAAAACTATTTATCCTATTTCAATTCAATTCCAATGTGATTAATTTAAAGGAATCGATAAATTAAAACGTATATAAAACCACATAATTAAATTCCTTTATCTCCCCAACTAATAATCCATTATCATTTTTTGATCTTTTTAGTAGTTAACCTTAGTAAACACTATCCATTATCTCTTATCACTCTCAATCTCATAGTTTCATCACCACCGTTACTGTATCATCACTATTTCCCTGAGTATTATTTTTAGTCTTCTTGGTTACACACATTTTCATCAGCCCTTGATAGTGTATTTTAACATTATTAAATATTAAACATGTTTTAAATTGGGAAACAAATAATTAATATTCCCTATCTTAGTGATGACTCAACCAGTGGCCCACATATTAAATTTTTATTTTTAAAATGGTATCTAGGAGGTTATGGGAATATTAATTAAAATTAATAATATTATATGTTCCAAAAAAGGATTTCTAGGTATATTGGGCAATTCATATTCCCACACAATCAAATTTGGAATCTATTGGGATATCTAATTATCATAAATTGAGTTTTCTTATAATAATTGTTACTAACCATTGTTAAATATTCCCTTATTTGAGGTTTGTTATGATTGACCATAATGGCCCCTCTCTATGGGGATGAGAAGTGTCAAAACTTTTTATTGTGATAAAGTATTGTTTAGGAGATGATAAAAAAGAATAAATGATTTGAAATAGGTTGGAAATGGATTTAACTTATAAAAAATCATATAATGATCGATTTTATCATCCCTTGGAGTTTGAGGTTGGTAAACATGTGTTATTTGAAATATATCACTGATTGGAACTCTGAATATTGGGGAAATAGGTTAAGCTTAATCTAATATAAGCCATACGTTTTGAAATAATAGATAACTTAGAGTTGTGGAAAATTGGCTAGATTTACTGTTTCAGTAAATTATATATGTCATATATGACTTGTTAAAAAACAGTTTAAAATGTTGAATTTAAAATTCAATTTATTTATATCCAATGTAATAAAGGTTATTTTACCCCATTTATTTATGAACAAATGTTGAAAACCATTTATGAATTTATTTTTACATTTTTTATTCAATATTTGATGTAAAAAACACAATTTCAACATGTGTTATTAAATGACTTATTTTGAAAATATTTAAATAAATCATAAAATTTTGATTGTGACATTTTTTCATTTTATTTATTTAACCTCTATTTACTATTTCTCCCAAACGAAACCTTATCACATCATTTAACAATCATATTATTCACTAGTCCACTTCCTCCCACATCTCCCACCAACTACAGCCTCCCTAAGTGATTCGCATCTTCCCCGCACCACTCTCTTCTATAATTATCTACATCTCCTATTGTTAACATTGAATTATTTTGATTTTATAAATTGGTTTTTTTTTCACCAGTTAATTTAGACTAATTGTGTGATTACTGGGGGTTTTTATATGGCCTGCTATCTTCATATTAGTTGAATGATTTTGATTTGATGAATTATAGTATGGTTTTGGAAATTTTTTCATTTTACGAATCATGTAATTACTATATTTTTAGTTTTATCTTATTTTCATCACAACCTATCTATTACAATTTTTTTATGATCTAATTATAAATTATAGATTATCCATTTAAATTTTTACCCTAATTTTTTTTGAATATGTGAAAATTATTTATATAATAATTAATATTTGATTGTTTTATTCAATAATGTTTAGTTTCAAAGAATAAATGAATTTATTATTAAATTTTTTATATTTTCTCAAATTAATATATTTTAATAAGGTAAAAATGTAATACAATGATTGAAAAATATTATTTTCTATATTAATAACTTTATTATTAATATTTTTTCTTTTATTAACTAAAACAAAATTTCACATGAAATTTTTTTATAGATAAATCAGTGTAACCAATAAACTATAAATGTTGTTCTTTTTTTGGAAATTTAATATATTTAATTCATATATTTGTTTTAGTTATTTTTTATCATTATTTTTGTTTTTTAAAAAATAGTTTTGTTCTATTTTTTTATTTATAATATTAAATTTCAATATAATTCCAAAATATAGTAACTTATATTCGATACATAAAATGTGTTTTCAGGGATAATGAATCGTAGATGGACTACTTCTTGACAAACTAGTGAAGAATATAGTTAAGGGGTTGATGGTTTTTTGGAATTATAGAAACATAATGTTTTAAATAATGACATATTTTTCAATCCATGCATGAAATTTTTTAATATATGAACTTAAAAATATAGAGAAATAAATGATAATTTAATATTCAATGTTTTAATTCTAAATTATATTACATGAACTTGGTTTGGTTAAATAAGGATTTATTCAAGATTTAATGATGATACATATTTTTAAGATTATTATTTTGATCTAATTAACTAAATGATTAATTATACCGAAGTCGATGTAATTGAGAGAGAAAAATGATGATCTAACGCCTATATTATGACGATAAAAAACCATTCTATCTAGATTGAATGAAATTAATGGTTTTATAAATTTTTCAAGATTGAATAACTGGAAATCTATGAATTTATAGAGTGATAAGATTTTTATAGAGTTTATAAAACCATTAAAATACATACTTCTCAAAGATAAAAAATTTACTTGATTCGAATTATTATGTGAAAAGAATTTTGTACCTTATGGGATTAGGTTAAAAGAATCTATATGTCTACGCTAATGATAGCGTACTATATTTGAAGGAATATGAAGGACTTTAAGAGTGTCCTAAATGTGGGGAATCACAGTATAAGATGAATGAAAAATCAATGTTTTATTTATCATTTATCCCAAGTACTAATAACACAATTATGAAAATTTTGTATCATTATAGAATACATTATTTAAAATATTTATTTCAAAATTAAAATGATACAAATGGTTAATATGGAATTCAAATTAGTAAATATCTGATGAAAATTTACATCTTCCAAGTAATTGACTAAAATGGAACAACAATGATCATTAATTTCATATATTTTTATATAATGTTAGAAGTCTCTCTCTTGGATGGTGCAGAAATGGAATGAATCCATATTAAATCCTTAATATAAGAAATAGTTCATATGTAGTTTTATTCGTAATTTAAAATATATGACCTAAATTTTATATGGAGTGGAAATATATCTTGTTGACTTTAATGATTTTTGAACCCAAACTTATAATACACATCATTGATGTTTACTTATAATTATTAATAAATGCTTTGAAATTGTAATTGGAGGAATACATTAAAGTATTTAATTACTAAAAAATGAATAGTTTCAATTAAAATAAATATTTATTTTCATTATAAATGGATTTTTAACTTTGGGAAATTTTTAGGATATAATATTAAGAGGGATAAATCTTAACCAATTTGGGAGTAATGGAATTAAAATTATCAGTTACATTATGGTAGAAAAATAGTGTTCATGGATCCTCAATGGTTTTTGAATATGTAAAAATAATATTTATGATTAAAAAATCAATTCAAGGGATTACATGAATTTGATATTGGTCTAAATCAGTTGACAACTGATCAATATTTGGATTGGGTGAAAAACATTGATGTCATATTTATAAAGAAAAAAATATAGAAGTGATAGAATTAAATGGAAGAAAAAATCCATATTTTTTCATATTTAATATTATATATATCATGAGGTCAGATATACCATTGATGTTATCAATTATGAGAATAACATTTGGGATAGTTTGATTGAAACATTGTTATATATCAAAGAAAAAAATATTTATTGTTTGAATGAAATTATAAACTTATATTCAATGAGAATACGTTTGGTGTTAGATGATTACCTTGGAGGAAAATGAGCATACTTACCATATTATTTTAATAAATTATACATAAGAGAGAAATTCATTTTTATTTCCTTTAGGTAATCAAAGAGAACATATCCTATTCTTTACATGTAAACTGTTTAACATCAATAATTGTTTTGAGCTTAACAGGACTGAAATATCCTGAATTTCATGTCCTGATGCAACCAATGCTTATATTTGAATTTATAAAAACACTAACCATCAATGTAATATTGACTATCACTAAGGTTTTTAATTTTTTCAATTCCATTATTAATAATGTGATGGATCTAAATTCAATGAAAAATTTGGAAAATGAAGCATTAGATTTTCTTCATCAAAAAAGATAACTTACATGCATGATAGAATTTCTATGCTTCAATGAACCTTGATAGTTCCCATTTGTATTGATATAACAACCATTTTAAATATTTTCTATCCACTATAAATAGAATAAATATCTCACACAGTAGATGAGAGCTACTGTTGTCATAAGGGGTCTCTATATTTTATTTTTCAATATATATTAGTTCACTATTTTCATGTTTTTTTTTATTTTAAATGCTTATTCATTTATGATTATAAAATCCCCCATTTAGTGACAACGGATGACATTACATATTTGAGAGTGGGACTGATGTTTATTTGAGTTTTATACAATTAAAAGTTTCTCCATATTTTTTAGGATCATTGTAGTTGTTAAATATAATCTAGAAAAATTTCTTATGATATCCTATATCATAATTCATTATATAATTCAAATTATATATTATTTTTAATGATATCCAATGTTAAATGTAATAGAAAAAATTTATTCTTAATTTTATACTTGATTTCACGAATAAAGAATTAGTGTAATGATTTGAAGCCATCGAAGGATATATATGGATCGAATAATGTTTTTTCAGTGTAACAAAATACATTAAAAATAACAAAACCAAGAACACACTGCATTTAAATAGATACCATGTAATCTATAAATAAATAAACTATATTCCTTATAATGACAATGGTTACAATTTTCTTCAATCATTCCTTGATGAATATCACTTGGAATAACCAAAACAATATTACCTCTATGATGTATCTATGAGATGATCTAAATCACCCAGTACTTGGGTGGTATCCTCCGCATTTCCATGACATGCTAGTACATCAGGTGTAAAGGCTTAGAGGAGGATAAGTGATTAAGGTAGAATCAGTAGGAGGGAATTTGGGAATGGATAACAAGAACAAAAAAAACTAATGTCCTTATTTATATATAAATCCGGACACACCCAATACTTTACATGATTTTACTCATAAGTTATGTAACATACAAGTAAATTATAATGATCATAATCCTTGTAAATATTTGACCATAAATCAATGAACATATTTTTTTTTCAATTCCGCACACATTACAAGTGCTAATGATAACTAATATAGAATATTTATGAACATTAATCTCATAACACATGAATCCTATGAAAAATCATAGGGTCCAATAGGAATAATAAAATAAACTTATTCATGATCCACAATATAGAAATTTCATAAATAAAAATTTTCTTGGTAAAAAAAATGATATCACTATATAATATAAAATTATATACACAAAGGAATAGACCATATCAGTTCAACAAGAATGGTTAACCCTAAAACATACACACAACATACCATATGATATGGACCTAACTACATGAAATGTATAAATGGGTTATAAAATATCTCTATCATAATTTAACAATTTTATAAATTTTCATTACACCGCTAATATATAAAAAATTATACATAAGTATTACTTGTATCAAACATACCAACCATATAGATAAAATTAAACATCTCCCACAATTTATTGTCCCTATCACACCTCAGATTTAGAGAAATATTTTTTTAAATTTAATTTAATCTTTTGATATTTTTCACTTCACATAACATTGAATATAGAATTTTATTATTATATAAAATCACTATATTATGATTACGTTATACACAACACCATGTTTGGTTTTACAATATACATCATCAAATTTTCAAGCGTTACACTCAACAATAAGATTTTAGGAAGTAATAATTAACTATTATAATTATTTTAATGAGATAGTTATAAATTATCAATTAATAAAAGTAAAATGAATATTAAAAACAATTTTTTAAAAGTTTTCACATAAATAAAATATAATTATAACGTGATGTATATTTTTTGGTAAAAACATTTAATTTTTATTTTCTTAAAGGAGAAAATTTTTATGTCCTTTTGTGAAAATAATAAAAGTAATTTTAGATACTATTAGAAATTTAATTTAGAGAAATAAAAATAATTTTTCATTTCAAAATGTCAAAATTAACAATGGGTTAATTTTTAGTTTTTTTGAGAAGTTTTATATTCTGATGAAGAGTGAAAAACAATATATTATATTTAAAAATTGAATTTTTTTGTTCATATAATTATTAAATTATAAATTTATTTTAAATTCAAAATAGATTATTTTTATAAATATTAATCTAATTTAGGAGATTGGAATCATTTTTATATTAAATATAGATATACAAATATATTTATCTTTTGAACGTTATTTTTACCGCCTTCTCGATAGGTCTGAGGGATTAACGAGATACATATTTTTTCAATTCTATGATTTACATTTCAAAAAATATATATACATAGCTGTAATATGTATGATACATACAATATAATAGAATAAACATAATATTTTATGAATACTGTCTTTAGTATTTTTACCACATTTATCATTAAAATCGGTAATTAATTATGAAAATAATAATATTATATTATAAAATTATCCTAACACTTGTCATAATTTAAGTGGATGTGTGGTTTTAGATAAAAAAATATCCTTAGGCCGAAATTATATGCTTTTTCAGCTATTCGATGAGAATAGGACATTTATATAATTTAATTTAATGATAAGTTAAAAATATCAAACTCATATATTCAATAATTGTACCATCTTTAATATTGGATTATATAGAATATATATTCTACTATAAAAATTTATTAGAAAGATAAATTTTTTACACATATCATGATAATTTATTTATAATTTACATTTATATGATAATTAACATAAATGGTGACACAATAATGGTTAAGTAATTATTAAATTAATAAAGGATCAAAAAACGATATTTAAAATATTAAAATAAATATATTTTGAATTAATTAAGGTCCACAATAATTTTATTGGTGCCTATGACATTTTAGTAGTATCTTAAAATTAATTTTTTTTAGATTATTATTCTATTTTATTATCTAAAGACAATGTTTGGAATAGTGCCAAAAATGAAAATAATGATAATTTATAAATATATTATTTTCGTAATTTAATTAAACAATATAAAAATATTTTAAAAATAAAAATAGATTATTATATGGTGTGAAATTTCATGAATTATACATTTGTGGACAATTGACCCCATATAAGTAATAATATATAACCACTTAATATTTAAAATTTTATTACCATAATGAGAATTATAATAGATTAATTAAGGGTTAATCAAAATGATAAGATGAAAAATTAGGCCAAAACTTGTAAAAATAAATTTGGATTAAGGGTTTTCTAAACTTATCAGATTATGATCGATATTGATTTGTTTAATTGATATTTGTCTATGAAAATAAATTTTATATTATTTAAATCAAAGAAAGTTACAAACTATCACTCTATTGTATTTTATATATTTTATGTGCACACATAGGGAAAAAATAAACATATGAATGAATATAAATATCTATTTTGATATTAATGAAATTTTTTTAATTATATAATTAAATTTTTAATTTTTATAATTTTTATTATTGTATTAAAATATTTTTAATCCAAAAATAATATTTATTTAATTAACATAAAAATAGAATTATTGATTTTAATAATATTAATTTTTATATACTTTGGATTCTTTTATTTTTATAACAAATTTAATAGATCTATTATATATATTATATATTTTTTAAATCATTATATTCGAATTCCCACTTTGTATTGATGTATTTTTAGTCATGTTAAATGAATAATAATAAATTTGAAAATATTTATAACTTATTGAATTAATTTTTTAATGAATTTTTAAAAAATAAAAAAATGCTAAATAATCACAATTCAATAGTATATGGTTTAAAATGTCTTCTACATTTATTTTCTGATTCTTTTATATCTAGAAGACCCTTACAATATTTTAATATTTTGAGGATTTCCAAAAGTGCCTCTCACCTATATTATAAAAGGGAACATCTTTCCTCACTTCTTCACCGCTCATTGAACCTTAATTCTTGGATATAACCATATCATGAAACTTATAAAAATACATAGAAACATTATACAGGTTTTATTCTTCTCAAAATACTATCTCTATTGTCTCTATGTGGAGATATAGAGGGAGATCGTCGAAGAAGTAATCTCATTACAGACTCTTTCATAATTATTTATTCTTCTACTTCCTCTTAATCTGTTGATTCCATTGTAAAGTGGTAAATATGGTATCAACTATATTCTAAGATATTATTATTATTATAGAAGAACCATATTCCAACTTTTATTCTTCTTATGTAAAATAAATGTACTACATTTGTGTACATATGACTTACCGTCTCCACACCAAGTTATAATCTTTTTTTAATCACTATATTATTTGGATGGGTATAATGGTTATAAATAATAAATATAACCCCATATTTATTTTTCAAAAATAATATACCATCCACTTCCTTAACCTTTTTACAATTAAGGAAATGATATCATCGTTGGTGCATACGTACGACCTACCATCTTCAAGATGAGATGAGATTCATCTTCCACGTTAATAATTCCAATAATGATTATAAAAAATAAATATAATGAATAAATATGAAATATATGGAATAATAATTATAATTAAATAATATATATATTAATATATGTCACATACCTTATTCCATCCATTACAATAACAAAAGGAAAACAACGTTCATGCATAGGTAAAACATACCCTCTAAATGAAATGTGTATTCCATATCATTTATCTATATTATATATATATATATTATTATGTATAAAAAATATATTATATATAAATAATGTTTTAAATTATTAAAGAAATGAAATCATCATATAATTAATGAGTTCCAGAATAAATTTGAAATACATACGATTAACATAGATTTTATTACCTATAAAGTTTCTTTAGCATAGAATTGTTAATAAATAGGTAATATAATGTAATAAATGAATTCTATATGAAATCATAAATATTATGATTCTCGTATAATTTAATAAAATATTTAATACCCCTATACAATGTATTTGTATATGTATGAATGAAATCAAACCTGAAGTATGATATTTTTGTCTCATCTTTACTTATGTGAGACACATGCCTCATGCTTTACCTATATGGATTATATACTAACTGTGAATGTAATTTTTTAGTGTTAACAACAATATTATTGTATTTTCATATCAATATAATTTTATTTATTTCATGGGGAATATAATTCAACTTATTATAAATTTTAAGGGTTATTTTCAAAATCTCATTATGATCGGTATTTTTTACACATAAATATCTACTTCGAAATATTTATCTTCCATATTCATGTTTCATAAAATTGATTTACAAATTATTATTACTGTTATTAAAAAATCTTAAATTCATTTTTATCCAATTATGTCTATTTATTAAATGGTTTCAATGGAATATTTTTTGATTTTCCAAACACGGTACATTTTGAATTTTTCGACAAAATTATTTGAAGAATGTGTTTTAAAACTTATACAACATGAATTGGTTTTTAAGCTTTAATGACACCGTGTTACCTTGAATAATCCCTTTAAATGTTATAAACAAATTTACAAATAAAAATTTTTCTTTTAAAATTATATTGGATATTAGGGAATAAATTGATTTCAATAAAGAAAATATAATTCCCTTAAGAAATGTTTTAAATGATTTTTCACGATTACATTATATGTTTTCAAAGTGGTCTCAATGAAAAGGTTTTTGATAATTTTTTACAATTTTAAAAAATATTTTTATGGAGAATTCTTGTTCTAGGTGATCTTTCAATGTCCTTCCACATCTAAGATTACATAATTTGTTATTGTTTAACAATACCATTAATATTTTTTCTCCAAATGGTTTATGTTTTTTTGGAAGGATGTTAAAGAAACATAATTCTTTTCATAGTTTATGCTTTTGATTAAATGATTATGAAACCTATATATTTTCTATAGGTTATGATATTATTACATGTTTATGAAACCCATTCCATTTCATTAGTCATGATATGATTTTTTATTATTTTGTAGAACATGTTTGTATGACTTTATTATGAGAAGTTGGGGACCTATATCTTCCTCTAATTCAATGGTTAAAGATTTATATCTCATGAGATAGTCTTATATGGGCTTGGGAGTGATCCTTGACAACTAATATGTCCATCAGAGTAAACAATGACTATGAAGATGCGTTGTGAAATGAAATCGTACTAATAAGATAGCCTTGAGAGTGAACTCTGACTACCAAGATGTTATGGGGAGTGCTACCAATGTTTTAAGATGACCTTGTAAGCAATTACATGACTACTCTGGAAATCATTTTTACATTATTATAAGTTTACAAAAAATTTAATGACTTATTCTTTTTTTATGATTTTATAGATTGTGTTCTTTATTTCTGTATGATTCAAATCTAATGAACCCCCAATATTTATTCCATGATTTATATTTTTGATATTTTATATGTAGGGTATGATCCAATATTTTCTTGGCCATGTTCTCATAACCTTATTTCCATGATTATTATTATATCTCTCTCTTGTATACCCTTACATAGCATATGAGATCACCCTTTTCTGACATTTTATTTCCCCAGATTATCAGGAATGGTTTTACGTTGGATTACTAAAGGGAATGATCTTATTGTGTAACATTGAATATCTTCCACCAGACTAGATGTTTGTATTCCTTGTTTTGAAATGCACTAAACTATTATTATCTTTCATCATGTTTTTGTGTAGTGTATTAAATATTCCAAAAAGAGATGTAATGGAAATGTACGTCAAGATTTGGCCATTATAGTAGGTATCATAGAAAATGTTTAGTTAACATTTTGAATATTGGATGAGAAAATCATAGTGAGAACCATAAAGACATATTTATGGATAATTATATGTATAATGAAAATTGTGGGAAAATTTCCTAAAATTATGGTAAAGGATAGAGTATGTGGTATCTTAGGAATACATTATAGTATTGACACTACCAATGGATTTTTTTCTACCATAGATTCAACTACATATAACAACATTGATAAGGTGTGTTGGGTCTAACATGATCGTTACCTAATATATAATAATATGCCTTTCTGCACAGATTGGATGAAACTCTTGGGGTATATGCTTTGGAAATTCACAAAATATTCACAAACCATTATAAAGGATTTAAATATAAGGTGTATACGAATTAATTTGGATAAAACTATGTTTTTATGAATTAAATAATTATGTTTGATGATTTAGATATCCTATAACTGATTTTTCTTGATCATGTGCGTTCAATTATGATAAATGTATCTAAAACTACGATTTATGTTTTTAGCAAATAAGGGGGAACCATAAGGAATTAAGTTAACATTGGATTTGATGAAAAAATTATTTACTACGTGCCAATAAATTTAGTAATGACTGGAGAGAAGATATTATGATTATGATGAATCATCTATCAAGATATATTATTTACAAGGTGAATTTTTTTGGTATCACTTATAAAATCAATAGTAGGATGATTGAATTTTATGCATGTTAACATGGCCAGGAACATAGAGGAATGAAGATTCATCTTTGTATAGGAAAACAATAAGGGAATATGAGCATTAAGGAATAAGTCAAATGGAGGGTAAGATGTTATCTATGTGGGAAAAAGGGTCATATATTGATAAAATGTCTTGGAGATCAATGTATTATTTATTGAGAACATTGGAATTTCCTAAATGAATTCCATGACATAAGAATTTACATATGAACTAAGGAAGGACCCATTTCATGCCACTAACTGAATATGACAGATTAATTTGTTTATATATTTGGATTTAAGAATTATGAAATATATAAGGATTGTTCAGTTAATGTATTTTTTCTAAGGATTTACATGAATATATTGAATGGTTTGGATGGACTACATAAGTGATGTTGAAATTTTGATTAAGAGAAATATAACACTTAATATGATAATTATTTTTATAGAATAGTGTTTGGATAAAGATATGTTGGATATAAATAAGTAAATCGGATGATACTAGTTTCTTGTGAACTAATGAATGGTTTTTTGGACATGATTTTTATACAATCATGGATGAATTATAAAACATTTTGGAATTAGTAAATACATCCAATAAAATTAATAATAATAAAACACACATGGTTAAAATAAGAATGTATAGTATTTTAGGTTATTTCCATGTTTCCAGAGAATATTTATTGAAGTTATTCACAAATTTGGAATTTAACAACCAAGGGAAAGCTTATGATTTATGAGAGATAAATGTTAAGTGGATTTAGTGACCTTATATATATATTCATATTTTGGAAGTATTTTAAGGTTAAGGAAAGTAAAATTTAATCATTGGATGATGTTTTTTAGATTAAAGTATTATCTTATTTTAAGTGGACTTATGCATATTTGATAATTTATGATAACATTTTTGTTGGGATAAAGACAGATAGAATGACCTATGATTCTGTTAGTGTATCTCATGATATACTAACGCTTCAAGAGCGATGAATAAAACTTCATTTCATAGAATATATAATGATTTTCAAATTATTCATGGAATAAAAAAGGGTGATATTATGATGAAATAAAGTAAGTATATCTTCATTCTAGAAAATTGATTAATAATAATAAAATAATCTTGATATAAAAGGGTGTCCTTTTATCATCATTATTGAGGATATATATGAACTATTATTCATATATTTTGTTTAAGGTTTTGGGATTATTAATATTATTTCGATCACACACATTCTTTTGATATGTTATAATTATCAGTCTCAATGATCATTTATATTTTCCTCTATCGCAAATATTCCCCTATGTTCTCTTACATAGATACCATGTTATTAATTATATTGGGTAGCTGTTGTTTTATGTCTTTCCTAATTTAAAAGGAATTTTTAGAATTTATTTTTGTTATATGTTTTTCTAGGAAATAAAATTTCATGTACTAAACCATTGATAATCCAAATGAATTTTGAGACCAAAATGCCTTTTAAGGGGCATATAATGTAACAACTTGAGATTTTGTGAATAATGTTTTTAAATAATTTTATTATTTTTATTTTTTTAAAATTATGTAACACTGAATATAGATTTTTATTATCATATAAAATCAATAATTTTGGATTATTTTATACACAACATTAAGTAAAGCTTCAACTACATGCAACACCGATTTGTCCAGTGTTACACTCTACACTTGGTTTATATGAAACAAATATTTAACATTATAATTAATTAAAATGAGATAGTTATATCCTATATATTAAAAATTTTAATATGAATTTTAATAACTAATTTTTTAAGGTTTTCACATAAATAAAACATATTTATAATGAAATGAACAACTTTTGGTAAAACCATTAAATGATTATTTTCTTAAAGGATCTTTTTTATGTCCTTTTGCGAATAGTAATAATATTTATTTTTGAACCTCTTTGAAATTGATAATATTAAAATAAAGATAATACTGGAATTTAGAATGTCATAATTATCTCAGGTTAAATTTTTAATTTTTTTCTATGATGTTTCATTTTTTGATGAATAATAGAAAATACTACATTATTTTTATGAATTGCGTTTTTTGATTAAAATATTATTTAAAATTTATATTAATTTTGAGTCAAAATAGCTAAATTATACAAATATCAATCCAATTAATTTCATTGGAATTATATTTATATTAAAATTATATAAAAAACATAATGAACTTTTGAAAGTTCTTCTAATCATTTTCTCACTACATTTGTGAGATTTTCATGAAACAAAATTTTTTCACATCTATGAATTGAATTTGAAAAATAGGGAATACAAAATTGAAATAAATATGATATATATATTATAATAGGATCAACTTAATTTTTTTTTAAAGTAACTTTAGTATTTTTACACCATGGTTAAGGAAAAATTGTGTAATTATGTGTAAAAAATAATATTATAATATTATAAATTTACCCTAACATTTGCCTAAATTTAATTGTATGAGTGGGTTTACACAAAATTAAATGTTATGATAAAATTTTATACTATTTAATCCAATAGGATAAGAATATGACATTTATAATTTTTTATTTGATGATAAGTTAAAATGTTCATTATCACATTTTTAATAACTGTACCATTTTTAATATAGGTTTATATAGAAGATAAATTTTACTACAAATAGTAATTTAAAATATAAAATGTTTTTCTACATAATGATAATTATTATAAAATATATAGTAATAATATAATAAACATAAATGGGGACACAATGATGATGAAAAAATTATTTAATAAATAAAATGATAAAATAAATGATATTAAAAATATAAATATAAATATTATTTTAAATTAATTAAGGTCCAAAATAATATTTGTAAGTGAATATGACATGTAAAGAGTATCATAAATAGTTTTTTTAAAAATTATCTTCGTGTTTGGATTTTATCTAATGGTAATGTTGTGAATACTGTCAAAATTGACACTAATGATATTTTTTAAATATAATATTATATTCAATTAATTAAAAATCATAAAAATATATAAGAAATAAAAATACATTATTATAAGGTATAAAAGGTCAGGAACGATAAATTTATGGACAATTGACCCTATATAATTGAAACATCACAACCTATTGATATTTCAAATGTTGTTACCATAATTAAAATTACAATAGAATAATTAAGGGTAAATAAAATTGATAAGGCATAAAATTAAACCAAAACATGTCTCAAAATTATTTTATGAAGTGGATTATACCCTTATCACATTATAAAAAAATTTATTTGTTTAATGAATCTTATATTTGAAAATAAATTTTCTGTTATTAAAATTAATGATTGTTACAAAGTATCCCTGTCTAGAATTTAGTAATTTCTACGTGTCCTCATAGGGAAAAAATAATGCTATGAATGAATAGAAACTTCCCATTTGATATAAATTAATTTATTCTAATTATTTATTTATTTCATCTTATATATGTTTTTTATTTACCATAAATACTTATTCAATGCTAAAATAATTTTTTTATAATTATTAGATAAATAGAATAATTGATTTTAATAATATTAATTTTTATATATTTATGACTAGATAATATATCTAACGAAATTCATAGATAATTATGAAATAATATAGATGTGTTAAATAAATATTTTGATTTACCAATTTTTTTATGTATTTGAAGTCAAATTAAATGAATAATTTTAAATTTGACAATAATAATAACTTATTGAAATAATTTATTAAAAAATAATTAAAAAATCAATAAATGTTAAAAAAGGGGATAGTATATAGTTGAACCTATCCTCTACCTTTCATTTATTATTTTTTTAGATTTATAATAGTTTAATTATAATTTAATATTTTGAGGATTTCCAAAAGTACCCCCACCTCAATAATAAAACGAAACCTCCTCCCTCACTTATTCACCTCACTTTGAGCCCTCGAGGTCATCCATATCCTTCCTATTTAACTGAAAACATTCTCTAGTAAAATTCATATTGGTTATGGTATTCTCAAATGACAAAATCTAGAGTCTCTATGATGAGATATTGAGGGAGATCATCGAAGAAGTGGTAACCTCCGTACCGAATCATTCAAAACGGTTTCATCTTCAACTTCCTATTCATGTTTAAAATCCATTATAAAGTAGTAAATTTAGTATCACCTATATGATGATATGTTATTATTATTATATAATAACTATATTCCATCTTTTATTCATGAAATTAAAAAAGAATGTACTATATGTGCGTATGTGTGCCTTACCATCTCCACACCGTGGAGAAATTTGTTTTTCATACCTAATTTATTTTGATGGGTATGATGATCAATATAACTATTAAAAATTATAAATATAACATGATATTTATTATATAATAAAATATATAAAATCCACATATTTAATATTTTAACAATTGAGGTAATGACATCATCGCTCGTGCTTACAGTTGGCATACCATCTCCACTATGGGATGAGATTCATCTTTTAAGTTAGGAATTTCAAGAATGATTATAAAAAATAAATATAATGAATAATTATTAAATATTTTAAAAAATAATTCTAATAGAATTATATATTTATATATTTATATATTCATATATGTCATTTATGTTTTTCTATTCAATACGATCAGAAAATGGAAACTGCATTCATGCCTATGTAAGACATACAATCTCTATGAATGGTGTATTCCATTCCATATATATATGTATATATATTATATATATACCAAATATATGTGATATAAAAATAATTATTTACATTTTTTATGTAAGTAAATCTTTATTTATGTAATAGGATCATGATTAACAAGTCAAAACAGGTATGATAAATAAGGCGATTATTACCTAAAATGCTCATTTAACTTGGTATTATTAATAAAAGTGTAATCTGATGTTATAAATGAATCATATATGACATCATAAATATTATTATGACTACGTTATAACTTAATAATTTGTTTAAAACAACTATAAATGAGATTCATTGTAACTCACCCAAATGATAAAGCGTTAAATTAGTAAATGAAATGACTGATGTCAACAAGGTGAATCATTTTTTTCAGATCCTACCTAATGAGAAAACAATTGTTATGTGTGGTTTTTCTAGAGTAGTGATCACGATGGGTGAAATTCTAGGATTTTTTTCAGGGTGTTTTTGATTGAGGAAAAAGCACACTAGAAAAAATAAGTGTTGGCCTATAGGGATAATGTTTGGTCAATTGAATTGTTCATGCATGTGGGTGGGCCCCATAGTGGAGACCACATGTTTGTGGGAAAACTAGTGGTACCTGGTAGGCTATGATCCGATGACCATGTAATAGTGGGTTTTTTGTGTTGTCATCGGGACCCAGTTGGTACATTGAGTATCAGAGCATCAACCCAGCTTTAAGGGGGATTCCCTGCCTAGGTTGAGATGTAGGGTCCATAAGGAGTACATTGTGGTGTAAAAAAGGGAGAATGTAACACACCAGAATGATAAAGGGTTAATAGAATAAATGATATGAATTAGGTCAACAAGATGCAAATTTTTTCTGGATCCTACCTGATTATAACTCCAATGTTAAGCATGCTTGGCCTTTAGTATTGATCATGATTGGTGACCTCTCTGGAATTATCACATGGTGTGTCTGAGTGACGAAAAATCAAACTAGAAAGAACATGTGTTTTCTTGTGGGGATAGAAATTAGTCAATTTACCCATTCAGGCAACTGGGTGGGCCCCAAAATGGGGACCACTTGTCTGTGGGGGCAACTATTGGTACCTGGCAGGATAAGACTCAACAACCATGTTACGCCAGGGTGTCTATGCCATTAGTGGGGCCGAATTGTACCATTAAAAATAATTTTATTTATAGATACAACCTCAAACTCTTTCTCTTTAGATGACCCACACTGAATCTAGTTAGGGAAGTTGTTTTTTTGTTATATTTTCCCATTTTTGATTTCATTGATGAAAGCAGGTCATTCAGCGAACATATTGATCCTAGGGTTCGATTGTTTTTGTGGGATGGAATATTGCCTTCGGGGTTTATTCTTGCATGTTTTCTTAATTTATTATTTTTTTGTATTATTAATTCTAACATGAACAGATTTAGGCTAACATGAACAAGGATGAGGTACATCACTTAGGGTGTTCATGATCTTTACTCTCCCCCATTCTCCATGTTCTTTGTTTTTGGACCCCCATGGCCACAGTTTGACATTCTGAGTGGATCTAAATATGATCAGACCCATGAATTGGAGGAAATATGATATCAGAGGTGGATCTTTGTATATAGGTATGTAAGGAGCCTCGATCAATGAAAAATTAAAATTTCTCGAATTAGATGTCGTTCGATGTTCTGTGGATGGAACCACCAGTGCAGTTTTCCAGTGATACAAGACGGTGGCATGAAGTAACTGAAGGAAACATGCTGGGGGACTAGGAGGCGATAAAGAAGAGCATTTAGAGTGTGCATACCATGAGGATGTGGTATATGATAGAGTGGACTGGATGGGTTTTTGCGTAACAGAAAACAAGATGTGGAAGGTGACCGCAGAATGAAGAAACATTTTAGACCCTATGGGATGCAGCTATTGATAATGTAGACTGGGCCAGACTAGGTTGTCCAGGCGCCAGCAGGCCGATCTAGTCCAAGATGGATGGTTCGAGCCTAATGGGTTGGGTCAGACACAACAGAATGGGTCAGATCCAGGTCGGACCATAGGTCGACCAATGGTGGACACAGAGTCGACCAAGGGAGGTTGCACAGTTGACTGTGGGATGGTCCACCATGGTGTTCAACTGTCACAAAAACATGAGTTTTCACGACATATTTGATCATAGTGTGGTTTCAAGGTCGATCGAAGTGGTCACCTACTAATGTCAGTGTATTGACCATGTAGTGAGTCCACAACCCAATGACCCCCCATTCTTTAGAATCATGAAAACCCCATAACATTTAAAGAGTACCTCTGAATGATGATCCATCTATGACATTGGGACCATGACGTTGAGATTGTAATTTTGAGTTAATGTGGTGAGTTTTTTTATCTTAGATAATATAGGTATAGAGTGTTCCTTTGGTCCTTTCCTCAATGGTTTAGTATGTTAGTACATCCACATTACTGGATTATAGACCCCAAGAGAGGATGATTCCCAGATAGAGTTATTTCATTCCTCAATGGGACTAACGAGGATCCTCTATTACCCCCAATATAGTTTTTTGGAATCAATGTAAACTCCAAGAGAAGGGCCTTGGTCCTCTATTTAGAAATCTGCATCAGTAATGTTAGTGATATTCTTGGGGTAGGGTCCCTTATATTGTGGGTGAACCAGATTGGGTTCATGGTATTCTCGAATGTATTTTTGAAGGATCCTTTCTCTATATATTTTAATATTAATTGACTAATAAATTATCATTCGGGTGGGGCCCAAATGAGATAGACCTATTCATGAGTCTCTAATGATATCATTTTTTGAAGAGTGAGTTCTCACAGAACGAGAGTGCTTTGGGAAAAATCTTATGGCCAGAAGTTGGTTAATACTTCCTGATGGAATGGTGTTTCTCATGAGTATATATAAAGATTCTTATTATCTGTTCTATTGAAATATTCCATTATAGATGTGGCTAGTATTTACTTATTGGATCTTTACTTTATGGTATTTTCCTTTGTGGAATTTCCATCATTGTATTTCATTTGTGGTATTTCCTTTATATTTTTTGTGGTGTCCTATAGTGTATTTTCACACTCACTCCTGCATAATATTTTCCCACACGTGTTACATCATGTGCAGATTATCAACCCTTTAATGAATTCTTGGGTTGACTAGGACCGGGGGTTCTTAGTGAGGCCAGGTAGATGAGGTTTATTCATGTGGTTTTGACGGTAGCCCTAATATATATTTTCTTATGGGATGGACTTGTGATTACAAACTCTTTTTAGTGGGCTTGTATTTAACTATGTTTACTTTACTATAAATATTCCATCTTACAATGTTGTTGTATTTTAGGGGTTTTCATGGATGGTTTACATAGTGTTTTTACATTTCAGAATTTTGTGGCTTGTAGATGTGTGTGTGGATAGGTACTTAGGCTAATTCCTCACATTTGTAAGATCTTCCTACTCAATTCTAGTCACCAGGCACTATATTATAAGAGGTGGTCTTGGAAAAATCATATAATGGGACCCTTTGGGACATTTTTTGACATTTAAACATTTATAGAGGGAATCAAACCTAAGGTGAGTGATTTCTGTCTCAAATTTACTTCCATGAGACATGTGGCTCACACACTACCTACAAATTGTATATACATCCCATGTATGTCTTTTAGGATTAGTATCCCTATGATTATGGAACATATATATCCATATAATATTATATATTTCTTGGCGTATATGATTCAACATATAAATTTTTTTAAGGGTTATTTCCACAGTCTAATTATTATCTGGATTGTTTATACATAACCATTTACTAAAAAAAATTTATCATCCAGGTCCACCTTTCGTAAATAAAATTTCCAAAGTAGTTTTACTATTCTTACTGAATTTTTTAAATTTTTTTTACCCATTTTTGATTTTTTATGAATTTTTTTGGTAAGAATATTTTTTCATTTTCCAAACAATGTACTTTTTGTCTTTTTTTGAAAATATTCTCAGAATAATTTTTCATAAACATATATGACATGAATGGAGTTTTATACTATATTGACACCTTATTACCTTGAAGAATGCCTTTCATGATTGTATAGTTATTTTCAAAAAAAAATTATTCTAAAATTGTAAAAAAATTTATTAAATGAAAATAATTTTAAAGAAGAAAGGATGTTTTCCCCAAGCTCATTTTTAAATAATTTTTAATTATTCCTTTATATTTTTGAACATGGTTTAAATCAAAAGATTGTTCTGAATTTTTTAGGTTTTAAAAAGTTATTTTTATGGAAAATTCATTCTCTAGGTGATCTTTCAAACTCCATCCCCAAATAAGATGACATACTTTTTTATAGTTCGATTATACCATACATATTCTTTCTCCAAATGGATTATGTTTCTTTGAAATTTTTTAATGAAACACTCTAATTTTTATGGTTTATTCTTCTGATTAAATGATTATGAAAAATGTATCTTTTCCATAGGTTATGACTTGATTACATATTTATAACCCCCATTCCATTTCATTGGTCATTATATGATTGTTTATAATTAAGTAGAACATGTATGTCTTATTACATTATGATATGGGTGGGAAATATATCTCCCTATAATGCATTGGGTAATGATTTATATCACATGATATTGACTACGATGGTATTGGGAGATATCATTGACTACTAATATGACCATGGGAGTAATTAATAACTACCATGATTCTATATGGAATGAAATCATACTGATAATATGGCCATGTGAGTAAACCATGACTTACTGTGATGGTATGGGGAGTGTTCCCATACTTCTAATAGGGTCAATGAAGCAATTCCTTCACTACTATGAAAATCATTTTTTATTCTTATATGTTTACAAAAAATTTCATTTTTTATTCATATGATATGATTTCATGTATTATTTTCTCCATTTCCTAATGATTAATGTCTTATTAATTTCCAATATTTATTCTATAATTCATGTTTACAATCTTCGATATACTGGATATGATCCACTATTTTCATTATCATGTTCTCATACCCTTATACTCATGATTATGTTTATATACATCTTTTTTCTACCCTTACCGAGCATATAAGATCAACCTTTTCTTATGTTTCCTGTCCTCGGGTTATAAAAAATTGTTTTAAGTTCGAATAATGAAGGGAATTATATGTTTTTGAAACATTAAACATCATCCACTAGACTAGATTTTTGTGTTCCATGTTTTTAATGGCACTAAAATAATATGTTCTCTTGACATGTGTTTGTGTAATATAATAGTTATTCTACCGAAGTGATGTATTTTCAATGTAATTAAATATTAGGATGTTATAATTCTATAAACGTAGTACATAAAATAAATTTGAAAAACTTCTTATATGATAGGCTTACATCTATACATAAAATTGATGACAAAAAAAATATCATAATTAAATTTATATGACCACTATAATGGTATATTTCATTTGGAAAAAAACGGTATGAATAAAATATAAAGTCAAACCATTAAAATATTTAGCCACCATAAACCCAGAAACATCAATAAAACTTACGATCGATCCTCGATAACACTTGAAATAAACCTATAGTACTAAAATAATTCAATCAGTTCCTTAATAAAGACTACACCATACATGGTAAAGGGGTGAGTATAAATGATTTCATATGATTTTTATAAATGATCCATCTAGAACTTGGATTCATTGTGATATAATGTATTCAATGAAATATACATAAAATCGGATAAAATATATCATCCTTGTGTACTTATAAATTTTATATAACTATAATAAAAAACAATAATCATAGAAAAAATGACATTAAGAAACCAAAGATAATTGTTCATGTATCACTAAAATATTTATTAATAATTAATAAACAAAACCCCTCCAAAAAACTAAGAGACTGTGTTAGTGTTAAATATTAAGAAAACCCATCTGACACCACCATGAAAGGAATAAAATAAATAAAAACAATAATTATATTCTACCATTTAAATATAGCTAATCTATTTTACAAGAAAATATTATCAAATTAAATTATAAGTCTACGCATAGATCTCATGTTGGTTTCCCACATATTTCACATTGAACATCATTACATATTAGTGGATACACTCTAAATAGTTTCCTCCATAAAATGACTTTTCTAATTATTCACACTCTATATAAGAATAAGTAACTCATCCTATCTTAATTATAATATTTAAGAACCCTGGGTTTATATTGATATTTATTGGCCATCAATATGGCTCATCGACCCCCATTGAAACCAAGTCACTTTTTATGGACCACATTCCTCTAGTGATAGCTACGCACCACTCTGACTCCTAATCATTATCCCATAGTCCCATGAAATTCTAAATAATAGATTACATTGTATTAGGCTTACTGAACCCCATACATAGTGAAATCATCTAAAACATATCTTCATCTCTAACATCTCATCCCCTAGACCATAAAAATAATGAATGATACACCACTTCAAATATTACGTATCATACCTCCAATGATATTGACATAAATAATGTATATGTAATGAACTAGCATAGGATTCCACCTAAATTGGCATCCAAGCTTACTTTCCATCGGCTGAACGTGCACTCCTGATCACCCTAGGATGGAGGAAAGTGATAGGTAATCAAAGTAGATCCTTTGAAAACGATTTAAGCTTTATGAATACAACAATGCAATAAAAATAAAAATAAATGACAAATACTAATAAGGAATAAATAACAAAATAAAACATTCTCTATATGGATTATAAATCTAAAAAAAACAAAATAATAAGGATAGAGAGTATGATACCCAAAACGAACCACCAATTCCATTTGACTCTTTGACATCCCCACCCTCTTCCCATGAGAGAGTAGTGACAAACCAATCTGAAATCCAAGACCAGATATCCTACACAAGACATAAATACTCCATACCAACCAACATGAGTATGTTGGGTGTGAGATATAGGTAACTATGAAACAACCATGATTCCATTTCATTCCTTTATAAAACAAACCAATTCAATTAGATTGAAAATAATTAATAGAAAAGTTTTTTTCATTTACCTTTCACTATTTCAAAATCCTCAATACCTAACATACCCTTTTAAAATGTTTTACTTTGAAACCCCATATAAAAACATTCATTAATAACTAAAAAAATATTTTGAAAATAATCCATTACTTTTCTTTAAAATAATTACACACTATTTAAGAATAATATATAATATGAAAAACCATTAAGGAAATTAATTCATTAGAATATGAATTAAAGGAATGAAAATTAAAAATCAGAGAAAAATATATGACCATAATGTAAAATAATAAATAACTGATGCCTCAATGGAGGTTGAATAAATATTTAAGAAACGTACACATTAAATAATCTATAAATAATGAATAAAAAAATGATACATATCATAAAGAAACACTAGAGTGACTAACATGACAATACTCAACATCCATACATGGATCCTAGAGCTAGTAGGTCATACAGTTTGATACTCCTCACATGAATCACACCCAAATAGCCTCATTAAAGACACATTCCTTATATAAAAGAATCAAAACGAGGGGCCCCTGGCAAGGATAAACACTCAACTAGTAAATAATCCATCCTCATGATTCATAATTATTTAAGAAAAATTCCTCGTGAAATGGATAAAAATTACAGGCCACTTACCAATGAATGTTAATCACAGGAAAACAAAAAATACCAAGACTAATATAAAAATTTTATCTTTCCCACTAAAATTAACCCCCCAAAAAGTGCCCCAAACCTTATGAAATATAATGATTAATAATTAAATCATTTATCACATGGATATACATAAACAGAAAAAATACATATCCAAGGTGCTCAATAAGGGTGTAACCAATAACCAATCAAATTGAATTATAAAATATTTCAACTATGAATTTTCATTATACTTAACAAGTATATATTATGAAATAAAACTAAAAATCAACTTTTAATATTATCATAAAATAAAGGGAAATCACAAAAAACACAAAAACATATTCAAAACTAATCATGGATATCTATAGTCAATTACATAATTCAAATACACACATTGATAACAAGTATAACCCCTAATCTAAAAAATGGACCCCAAATAATAAAATTGTTTTGATCCAAAACAATATGTAAAATAATTTATCTTTAATAAAATGGAAATTTAACTTCTTATCAATCACATTAAAAAATCATTTTAAAAATAAATTCCATTAAATTTTGAAATTAACCAAATTTGATAAATGGAAATCCAAAAAACATTGAAAAACATTGAAAAAAAATGTAGAGAAAATACAATTCAATAAATTATTTCAAAATCACATTTAAAACATCAAGAATCCATGGAAATCCAAAACATTTATAAATATAATAGAAACATCAACATATATGGATTAAAACATGTTAGATTCCATGAAAACCACTAGATGAGGTCTCAAGAGATGGATAAAAACATTTAGAAACTAAAATACCTACAAAAAACATAGAAATTAAAATATTTCCACATGTACACATGTACTATATAAAGAGATAAAATAGAATTAAACTATAGAATAAAACGATAAGATCCATAACCAATATATTCGGTGAATAGGATACTAAAACATCACACCAAAAACACTATGGAAATGATTTGAAGAGAATGAGAGGCCCTTATGAGGCACCTAGGTCAGAGAAAATGAAATTAGGAATCCAAATGTGGAACCCTAAAATAAAAATACATTAAATAATATAATTCCAAATCCCGAGTCGGTCAAATGGTTTACCAAACCACATAGTAACCTTGAGATAGAAACTATCCAAACATAAATAGGTCACATGATTATTATTGGATGCATTCCCAAATATTGAACCTAACCATGTGTCCCTTGGAAAGAATAAAAAGATTCAATTTTTCACATGGGAAACACTAGAAATGCGAGTTCTTAATCATGGATAATTTTTTTTTAAAACAAGTGATATTGAGGGTGTTATAATTCTTATCATCATGTCACCTTTTTACAATATAAATTTATTAGCAACTTAAAGAAAGAGGGAATGCCAACACCAACTCACCTACCACAAAACTGGATCAACTACCCAACCCATAAGACAAAAATCAAGGAAATGAGATATGGGAAACCCACTCCTCATGAGATAAACTCCAGAACAAATAATCATTCGTTAACCAAAAATGTAGTAGAAATACAAAAAGGTAGACTCATAAACAAAAAAGTAGATGATCGAAAATAATGAAAACATGATTGACACCCATATGATCTGATTTGAAGTTGGAAATGTAAAAATACATAACACAGCTCAAAAGAGACTAAAAAATTATAATCCAATCTAATAGAAAAACACAATCACTACCTACCAAACATCCTTGGTCACAGAGCGAAAATCAATGGTGGATCTTATATAAAGGAATTTTGGAAGACACACCACAATGATGGGAAGAGCTTATGGGTACCTAGCTTTGGTCTCCCCACTTTTTATAAATACCCTAATAATAATAAAAAATAGATCATCACTAAAAGACCCTAAATCATATCCAAATTAAATTATAAAAGGGGGATAATGTCCTAAATGATAATAAAATCAAGAGAAAATCTCTTTTAATCCATTATTTATAAAGGAATAGAGTACAAAAAATATTAAGAAACTACCATGAAAAAAATCATAACTACTAAAACACCATTCCAAAACACATTATACAACCTACCACTATCGAATAGAGGTAGCACTATAGTCTACCACCCAGATTAAAACAATGTCTAAGGCTTAGTCCATAATGGAATATGAAACCTGTAGAACCTCTGAAGGTGACCATAATATCCATGCCAATGATATTTCCTCAGTGCAATCAGATAATAGGTCTTATTGTTCCCTGACATACCACACTAAAAACACACCAACATATTTATATTTAATAATTTTGGAACAATATGTTGAAAATATACTATCACATCATCACTACTTCGCTTATATCACATCCCACTTGCCGGATCACCATCACTGACACTAGACCAGGCTAAAGCATCCCTTTATGATTGTTTTCAGCCATGATTTCATTAATGATGATGGAATCATATACCAAGTACATATATTTATTTTGGAAACATTTAAACATTGATGAACATATGTCTATATGAATTCTTATAGAAAAGAAATATTCCTTATTCTATTCATTGACATCTAATTTTGGAATGAAATGAACCATAATTATGAACTAATAAACATAATATAAAACTATTTGTTCACTCGTAAGAACAAAAAAAAAATTGAACACCTTATCAAATCTCACCTCTTCGAGATAAATACATCGGATGAATTTAGACCTAAAATATAACCAATAAAAAATAAAAAAAATTGGGCATTTAGAATAAACTAATAATAATATAAATCCATGTATTTGTTAAAAAGAGTGGTATACCTCACCCATGAGGTTTTATGTTTTTTTATTGAATAAATGATCTCATTGACTTTAGTTAGCCACTCCAACGCTTCATGGGATCCTTGATCAGTATAAAATACTAGAGGATACCAATTCAGAAACACATAGCCTTGATCCTAGAGCTATGAAGAACCTGTCCATGAAACTTCATTAAGAGTTTAGGAAAATTTAATGTCTGGATTGAAAACTTTTAGATTAATACAATGACTACCCAGGTCATTCCCTTTGTGAATTAGTTATTATTTTCAAGGTCAAATAATAATATATCACAAAATAGAATATAAAATCAAACAACTATAAATTTCTACATAAGAAGAACCACACAAGACAAATAAATCAAAACTTTAAGACTATTGTAGAAACCCCACATGTAATGGTCTATGATACCTCCCAATTCCCTACTTGAAAAAAAACTAAAAAATTCAAAAATACTAAACCCTATTTAATGTTAAAGTTCAAAAACATTATAATAATTCTAGAACAGTCATAAAATAAATCAACTTCTTGAAAACCAATATCACCTTTCAAAAAAACACAAACCAAAATCACATCTTCTTACATAAAAAATTCATTCATAGGAAACTGATACATCCCCCAAACCATCATTTCCCCCATATAATTTGTGCTACTATTAAAAAATTTACACAATTTAACTCAAACTATTTCCCAAAATATGGGTTTTTTAGCTTCCCTAAAAGATAAATCATAGAATATTACACTAAAACAAGATTAAATAAAATTAAAATCAATATTATTCCATTAAAACAACCATAAAACCAATAACCATATATGAATCCAAAATTATCAAAGGAGTTGAAATAGAAAAAATCTAAAGCTTAAAACTATGCATGGTTTGGTTGCATAAGTTTTTAGGCTATTCGATAACCATATGAGTTCCCCTGGATGTAATATATAATGGTTAACATGTCCTAGGCATGGGTTGAATGATTGTACACCTCAACCACACATCCTTGTATTTCCTCTAGTTTCAGCATGATACTATGAATTTCTAGAGACATCTCCTAGTCCAACTCGAAAACTCATTGTAGTTGAAAACCACATGAAAATATCTCAAAACTAAATAACCATAAATCCAAATTTGAATATAAGTCACGTAAACACCCATTGAAAATTTTGGTCTTGCATGAGTAAGAACTATCGAAAAACTCCATTAGACCTATCACTTCATCCCTGAATTCCCCACATCATTTTTCATATTAAACCCTAAATGATAATAGTTATATTATACCATTCATAAATAACTGAAATATTATTACACCTGTACCATATTCCAAACACACCTGACACTTTATGAAGGTGGATTACTGATTTCTCTAGTCTAAAGACAAGCACTATGGTATTAATGATAAACCATTGGGATTTATTTCACCCTTAAGAATGAAAATAATAAATAAAAATAAACTGTAATGATAAATAATATGAATACATTAACATTAAAATAAAATAGTCTATACAATTTTTATAAATCATGAAACCAAAAAAAATGCCAGAGAGGTCAATACCAAAAAAGAAGAATAAAATATACATGACTCTGATGTCAACCCTATGAACCAATATCCCCACCCACGTTCCATGAGATATTGGTGCCAAACCAACCTAAAATCCAGGACTTTAGAAAATTTACATGACATTATGACTATATACCAGCCCACATGAGTTTGGGTGGAGTGAGACATTCGACAATAATACACCAAAATGGGTCCACTTAAATACTTTTATAAAAGAAACCAGGTCTAATTGTATAAAAATAATTAAAAATAAATAGGTTTTCATTTCAAATTAATGGTTTCAAAAAGAAATTACTTAGAATACCCATTTGGAATGTTTTCCTTTGATGAACCGATTTAAACCTTCAATACATCAATTAAACTATTCGTTTGAAGAATAAATCATCCATTTTTATAAGAAACACTACACACCCTTCATGAATAAAAAGTAATAATGAAAATCCATAATGAAATAAATTACATGTAAAATGTTATAGAATAATAAAATTAATGAAGTAATAAAAACCATATAACCACAATGCACAATAATAAATAATAGATACATCAAAGGAGGATCAGTTAAGAAGTTAGAAAACAACATGTTAAATAAGCAATAATAAATGTGTAACATATTATACCTATCACCAGGAGACAATTTTGGGATTAATGGAACTATATTTAATGTTCATAGCTTGAACTTGTAGCCTATAGGTATTGCTATCCAACACTCATAACCCAAATCAATATGAACTGGCCTCATCGATGACAAATCCTTTATCCCTTTGAATCTCCCCTACGGGACTCCAGCTATAGAAAATGTATTACAAGTGAATAAACCATCTAAGGATTTTTCAATTCGTGACATGTGGTTCCTCATGAAATATATAAATGCAGTCAGACAGTTGTATGTCAAAATATATTAAATGATAATAACTACATTCATAGAAAACATCACAATTATATCATTCACATGAAACATATACCCTAAAATAATATCCACAACCCATAAGCACAATAATGAATCAAAATTCAATCATCCATTACATGCATATACAGAAAAATCAACAAAAAATTTCAATGGATCTCTACAATAGTGGAACAAACGACTAAACAAATATCACTTCATAATGTTCCCACTTATCCTATTCTTTATACTTAATAAATATATGTTTGTAAATTCATTTATAAATACATTTGGAAACAATGTATAAAACCAAGGGAAATAAAAATAAAAACAAAACATAATAATAACCAACCATGAAAAAAATCAATTTTTTAATTCAAACAAACACCTTAATAAAATGTAAAATCATTAAAACCACAAATTAACCCAAGATTATAAATCCATTTTGATATGAAACCTCATAAAAATAATTTTCTTCCAAAAACACTCGTTGGAATTTTAATCAAACATATTGAATGTATAAAACACCCTTTAAAATAAAATTTCCATTGAATTACCAAACTCAATAAATTTATCTCGGGGAAAACCAAACTGAAATTTAAAAACATGGAAAATGAAATTATAAATAACATATACTACATTATATTAGTTCAAAATCATGTTAAAATATTAATCATCCATGGAAATCAAAAATAAAAGGAAATGAAACAAAAATACCTACGTCAGCTGACACAACCATGCCACCTTCAATGAGAGCCCTCAAAAGAGATCAAAACGGTTGGAACACAACCATTGGAAACTAATGTAAAAAAAAATTAGAACTACCCTATCCCTTAAATTAATCACACAAAGATAATTTTTTTAGTGTAAAGGGACAAAATAAAAGGAAACCAATTAAGAAGAATAGAGGATCCATAACCCTTTAATATGGGGAAGAGACCACCATGTAATCACTCAAAAATCCACAATGATTGTGCTTGGAAGAGAAATGGAGGACCTTGGGAGGATCCTAGGCTATAGGAAATAAAATTTGGATGCCAAAAGAGGAGCCCCCAAATATAAAAATTCGAAATAAAAAATACCCAAAATCAAATAGGACACATTGTTTACTCACACTACATAACAAACCATACTATAACTATTTGATATTCAAAACCCAAACTAGAATAGGTTATATTATTATTAATTCATAGTTTACAAAATAGTTTTCTAGACCGCAAAGACAAGGTAATTCTTAAAAAACTTCAATGTTTCTCCCTAGAACACCCCAAAACACAAGGGACATAACGGAAGACCAGAATTATATAAACAAGTGATGTCATTTGGGTCACAAGATCACTATTTACATGGAATATCATCACATAGAACATATTTATATGAATTATATATCCATTTATACCAAAATTATTTCCCTTATCCATTTTTGATAAGTAATGAATCATCAATCCAACTCCATCATATTATCCCCCTAACCATGGAGTTAACTATTTTATAAATTTATAATTTTCAAAAAACATACCCAAGTTCATTCAAGAATGTACGAGACTTCACCAAGACTCAATCCATTTATAGGGTTAATATTTCATTTTTTATCTCATACTAAATTTCAAAGGAACTCTTTTAATTATATCTATGTGATTGTGAAATTAAAAAATCAAAATATATATTTTTGAAATCCCAGTATATCCATTTTATATGATGTTTCACCCTTGGGTATGGTTAAACCCAAGAATGTCAAATTTTTTATTCTTAAGAAAAAAATAAAGTTACACATTTCAAAATAAGAAATTTATCTCTAAAATTAAAAATAATCAACCAAATAATATAACCTTCAACATTTAAATCTGAATTACATAATTTATCAATAAGAAACACCCAAAAATATTGATTATCTAATTCGCTAAATCATGTAAACAGAAAAAGTAATTAAATGAAAAAAAATATAAACTCACCCATAATTTCCTCAGTATCACTCAATTATTATAAACATAAACAACAACATATTACTTATGACTAGTCCTTTCTAGAACCACTAAAAAGATAGCAGGGAGGATATGTATGAGTCCTAAAGCCTGCCTCTAATAAGAAACATGTCATTGATAAGACCCAGGTTATAGAAACTCACAAATGAGATGAATTAATCCCATAAATCCCAAGAATAAAATCCAAATGCCCTAATATACTCCAAATAAATAAATTAAAACCAATCCATTAATGAATTTAATTTCATACCTAAAATATCAGATAAAAATAAATACCATGATTCATATCTTATGAAAGAAACTCCGGAAAACCATCCAATCCCCCATCATGAGCATGTAATGTCCAGCCTAGTCCCAATCCCTCTTATGTATATCTGAACAAAATAGATATAAAATGTAATAGAGAACATTCCATAATACAATTTCAGATCCTCACTATAACCTATCGTGAAAACGATTAAGAATAATTCTAATTTATTCGGAGAAAATTAATGAAAGAAACTCACTAACAATACTTTTTCATTTTCCAAAAATCCTCACCAAGGATAAGTTTCCACAAACTACCCACTAGTATGGTAATATAATATCTAAATAATATAAAATAAGTATCATCGATCTTGCTTACACATTTAAATAGTCTGCCTTATGTCACAAAGGTATAAGTCTAGGTGCTCTTATTACCTATATATACTCATTTCTACATAAACACAAAGCTGTATCATAACTATAACAACATATCCATATCCACATAATATATATCACTTCCACATAAATTCTAAATTCACATAACAAATAACATTAGGGAACATAATATTGAAGGAGATCTACCTTGTACCCCATCCTGCATTGTATTCCTGTATGATTCGCCAACATCATACTATATCCACAAGATCCGACAACCTGTACTATGACCTTGAGATAGATTATGCATGGGAGAGTAATTATCCATTCATATCAACTCTATCTTGGAGGTTAGTGAAATTAGACACAACAAAAATCCTCAAATGGGTTTCAATAACATTACCCGACATATGTTGGGAATATTAATAAATAAGAAGAACTGCATGGAATATATAATGGTAGAGTACCCTAAGATAAGGTCAAATACCAGGAATGTGACTCCAAGACACAACTATCACTATTTCACAACAGAAATGATTTCACCTCATGACTCCAAAAAAACCATATCCATCACAAAATAACATCACTAGAATCCCATAAAAAATGATTCACTCGATTTCTTGTGTCAACAATTATTTTTAGTAATTTATTTAATTTAAACATTAAAGTTTACATAACATATTATATTCATTATTAAAAATATATTTACATCCACAACCATTACAAATAAATAATTCCATTAAGGAATTTTCAATTTAGTTACTAGTTTTTATCTATCTCCCAATTCATTTATTATTTTCAGAATATCATTATCCCTCCAAAACACATTCTAATTATAATTAAAAATTTATTAATTTATTTTATCCTTTATTTCGTTTCTACTTATATTATCTTTTCCCTTAATGATTAATTATTTTTTAATTTTATAAAAATTATATATTTTTAGGTCACTATAACACAACCATGAAATAAACTCTCAATATCACTATATCAACCATCGCACTCTCTTATACTAATATACCCAAAATCAATTCCACATATTTCAAAAAATCTTTTATATTACCCCACACCATCTGTTACCCATATATAACATGTTATTGGGAATAATTTTATAAGAATTAATTTTATTGTTATAATTGAAAATTGTTTTATTGGTTTCCATGTATTATTATAGACTATAGACATTCTTTTATTTTTATATGCCTTACTAAAAAAATTATCATCCAAAATTGTAAATTTATTTATGAAATCTATTGTTGTATAAGAACTATTGAAAGGTCAATATTTCATCTATGTTGATTCATCTTTATTGAAGGAAAAATTTTCTTGAATGAAACATGTGTGTCTGTTTAAGAACATATCTTTGTTGAAAACTGTACATTGTATATAAATGGCAACATTTTAATGTAATATTTTACACCATTATAAAAATACATAGTCCTAAAATATCATGGGAATGTAATAATGTGAAATCATTATTATTAAACTAACAGTTATGTGTTTTTAAATTATAGGGTGCTATATCAGTATCTCCCAATCACGAATCATCTACATAATACATAATTAAGGGTTACATCATTATCTGTTACTAGAAAAACCCAATGAATATATACCTTAATATTAAGATAAAATGATTCATGTTATATTATCAGACTTGATATAACTCTAAAATACCAAGAAATATATCCATTAAACTTCCTACTCAACACATTTGGTAGTGTATTTCCTTTTTAAAGTGTGTAAGAGATATCAAAGTCATAATTCTATAAAAACGACATCCACCATTAGAAACATAGATTAAAATCATTATTAGATAACTTATACTTAAAATAATTTTTATCCATGAAGAACAAAATGATCTAATTGTTAAGATATTTCCACCAGAGCTTCAAGGAAAAAAATACCATAAGTTTAGGATCTTGGTTAACATACAAACATTCATGAGACCATAAATTATAATACTATAGGAGTTCACCAACCTCTAAATAATATGATCATAACACATACCAATGTGAGAAGCATCATAATAGACCCCAAAAGGCTTCCATATTCCAGAAAATGAATAAGCGGAGAAGTAACTTTCTTTCCCTTTAGATAGAAAAAATTGAATTTAACATTATTTTTCCATATAAAGGAATTATATTTCCTTATCAAACATAACAAATAGACCACATTATAAGATAAAGTAGATACATACCTATCATTTTATCGTATAATATTAAAGATGTTTTAATCCTATGTAATATTATTTGGACCCTCACATGGAATAACCACCACAAACATCGAAGGATCAATTGTCAATCCCTGCTAAGACATAACATGCACAATAAAATGCCTCTCTAACATATATAGTTATCTATAGAGTAGATATATTTGAATAAAATCTAAAATACTCACCAAATTTTTATCATGATCTTCTTATGATCTTTAGAACAACAAAAATGTCCTATAAATTGACATAGTTGTGAGTTCATTAGCTCTATAAATATTGATGGGGCATCAATGGAAAAGAATTAAACCTCAATAAACATAAAGTGATTGTGATAATATTTGAAGATAGTATTTGTGATATCTTCATATTTCACCCTGATCTAATGATATACAAACCATATATTAACCATTGAAAACCATGTAACTCCATTTAATTGATTAATTATCACTCTTAGGGAGGTGAAAATGTTTCTTAAACATTTATATAATAAACAGATGGTAATCAATGTATAACTATATACTGCAATTCACTTTCTTCATGGATAAAATCAAGGAAACCCAAGGTAACACATTGTTTTGGATGAATATCCTATTCAATAAATAATTAACTAAAATCCATAAATTTTGATACACATCGGTTACTATTTTATAAGGAGAAATAAATATGGTAGATACACGGGGCTATAAATCTATCATAGTCTTGATATCCTACTAAGTGGGTAGAAGTGTAACCTATTTAGGAGTGACATGTAGGAACTCCTACATAACTCTTGGAAACACCACTACATGAAATTCCATAGATCCCTACATCAATATATCTAGTTATGAATAAATATGCTACTATTTTTTATGATCCATGAGATGATCCATATCTCCAAATAAACACTACACAAAAACACAAAACTATAAAATCTATGAAAAACTCTCCTCTAAAATCAATAAATTACATAATGCATCAAATATAACCAATAAATTATAATAATTACATTATATTTTTGTATCCATAATAATAAGAACTCCCTAATTAACTTGTGATTCCCGATCATCATCTCATAACCCTATCACACCTCAAACAAGCTATACTGAGAACAATATATCCTAGTCAATACGTTGGGAACTTGAATTATTTTCACTTACACTCTTAGAGGTCAACCCAATGTAGGTTCAATTAATATTTGTAAATATGATGAATCAAATAAGTCATATAACATGGTAAAAGATACATTGATGGTACCTTATATAATATATGGTCTACAAGAATTCGAGGCTCTATATTATATAGTTGGTTATACTCTACACATTATTCACACCACTACTTATAATGACTACCCCCATGATTTCACTAGTCCATATGTTGTTGGGAATTAAATACATCACAATTATATCATCTTCCTACTCTATCCCCTCTCCACTACATAAAAACTATAGGAACATACAAATAATATAGATAATTACTTAGAAGATATCAAAAAAGTTAATGCTTGGAGTATGATTCCATATTTATACTAACAACAAATAAATTTCAAACAATTCCATTTCTAATGAATTTAACCTCAAAATAAAATTATTCCATGAAAGAACCTAAATTATAGGTTATAGAACTACTATCTTTGGGGAAACAGAAAGATGATGGCTGACACTAACTCCCTCATGTCTAAAACACTGATTACCAAGATATCCATAATCTTATAAAAATAGATTTGTACCTAAAATATCATTATTGACTACACATATGAGTTGGACTTGTTTATACTAGAATATTAACTATTACTTATATCTTATCCTATACGTAAAGATACATTGTCCATGAAATAGGGTGACATGGCCCTAGATCTCAGGATATAACACCTCATTTAAATGTTAGAACCCAGACTAATTTTATGGAATAAGATCATAATCATAATGATGAATATTCAAAAACTAAATTCTAAACTGCCACACATGATAAATCTGATTCCAGAGAGAAGGATACTTTTACCATCATGCCTCATTCATCATGAAGGAAAGAAATTATTATTAAAAATACTCTAGGAATATCTCTCCTGATATTTACAAATCCTTTTAGTCACATAGAAATAAGATCAACCAATTATTATTAGCATCATGTAATAAGTTAAAGTTAAAAATATTCTAAATAACCATTATAACATGTATGCATTTGAACGTTATGTCCAACTCCACCAAAAAAAACTTTTTCTCATAATCTAAAAAATAACACACATTCATTGAAAATATATGAGGCTAAAACTCACATGTCTTCCTTTGAAAATCACCCTCAACAAAAACACATCACACATATGTAAAATAGAGAATCATGTTGTACCTCTATCAAATGAGCATGTAATAGATCGAATATAACTATCCCATAATAATTTTTTTCTATATATTTAATGAAATAGACATTGTCAATACCTTTTTTTCTATTTTTAAAAACATAGGACACATAAACCATAAAAATACATAACAAACCCAAAATATTTATGTCAAATATGAACCATTTCTTACAAAATACATATTCTTTTTAAATGATTCACTCATGACTAATCATCATAACATCAATTAATTGTCACCATTACTCATCCATAAAACGCTTTAAAGGTCATTAAAAAATAATGAATGAGTATAAAAATCTAATTAAATGATATAAAAAAATAAAAAAACTTCTTTGAACATCAAATATATGAAAAATAATTAATTAGAATATAGCACCTATGAATTGTATCGGAAGGTACCTTTAAAATGAATAAAATCATAAGATTCCATATATTTAATCATGAAATAAAAAACATGTTAACATTCACTAAAATAGATACAGTTCAAAAAGTATTATAATGAAGACTCATATGAAATCATAAATATAATATAATAATCATAATGTATCCTTAGAACAATATATTTATATCGCCCATAATAACCCATAATAGAATAACTTGTCCAATTAATTCCAAAAAACCAATAATGGGATAAATTAATTAGTTAATTAATATACATTTATATAGAGAATAAATCATTACCTAAGGTATTGGAAGGATATGTATTTGAACCAGTGATCATTATATATAAATTCAAAGGACCATATCATAAATAAAACACCAAGAAACTTGTATCTTAACCCCTAAGAATAATCATTAATGTTATCCCCAATTTATCAAGGGAAATGGATTATACAATTCCCTATCTAGAGTAAATTGAAATATTAGTATATAAAATATATGTATAGAGAAAAATATTTATATGAAAAATAAAATTTTAAGAAATAATTACACATAGAGTTGAGATAAATTCTCCAAACCAATAAAAGAAATTATTCTCGAGGATCCCCTTACAACATTGATTATTTACGACTCAAATCTGATGAAAGAGATAACCTAAACTAGAATTTATATTCATAAGAAATAATTTTAAAATAAAATAAAATCCAATAAATGGAAATTATTCTTATCATATATAAAAATAAATGAAGAATATTGAAGATGGTTCAAATAATGGAAATTAGTTTGAAAATCCACATACAATGATAATAAAAAGAGAAGTAGAATCTATTAAGGAATATATTATGTGATATAAATTTAAATCCACATAAGCAATGCGGAAAATATAAGATAATTAGAGGGTATAACATCAAAAATTTGAGAATATCATAGTAAAATAAAATAGGATATAATACAATAAAAGTAAATTGTGTCGATAATCTCTTTACACCGAGTCCATGAATGATTTTTAAGTGTTATGTATTGCTAAAAAATAAAATTAAATTCAATATTTAAATTCTTCAAATTAACTTTAATATTAATCTTAATCACTATTATTTATTTATTTACTTATTATAATATATTTTTCAGTTATAGGATTATTTTTTTCTTATATTGGTCATTTTGAAGTTGTATGATTAATAAATAAAAAAACTAGATAAAAATGTAATGGTCAAAGATAATATTTTAGGGGTTAAATATTCATTAAAATATTAATGAGATATATTTTATTCCATTAATTAATAAAATGTGTTTAATAACCAATTATATAGTTACCATTTCTAAATATTCCTCTACAATATTTTTTTTAAATGCTTAAAAATTATTTCGACTGTTTAGTTTTCTTATAAATATCATTATGACTATTTTTTAATAAAATAATCATAAAGACTATTAATTTAATAATTAATTTTATATTAAATAATGAAATAAATTTCTAATAATATCCATGAAATGATTAAGTGAAAAATAAAACAATATTTTTAGACAGGTAGTATAATACCACCCTTGGTGAACTATGTTTTGTAAGAGTTTAAAGGAATTGAAAAAAAATAAATATTTTAATTTCATAAAATAACTATAGTATAGTGATAATACTATTTTTAATTTTTCTTCAATGGTTAATTATGTTACTAAAAATAATTATAATTTAATTGAAATGGAAAGATATATATTTCAAAACTCATATTTTGACATAACAATGATATATGAAAATTGTTTTTGAGTGGGAATTAGTCACATATAACAAATTATGGATTAAAATGATTTTAATATCATTTTAAACGAATCATGTATGAACAAGATAATTTATTTATATTTTTTAATAAAAAAGTAATCTCAAATTAATAAGTGAAAGCCTTACTTGGGAACCATTACCTGGGTTTTTGAGTCTCCTCATTTGAATTGAGGGTAAATCCTTCGGAGGAGGGGCTTATGGATAAAAAACAGACATAAGATCCTATATAAGGAATTTTATATATGTATTTGAGTATAAAATATTGATAAAAATGATCTTTAAATGTGTTTTGGACTGGGTAGAACAAATAGCCATTTATAGAAAAGATTTTATGATAGTTTCTCAAATATTCATCATTTAAAAGATAAAAAGGTATTCTTTAAGTGTAAAGTGGCTCATTAATGTAGAATAAAAGATAATTTTGGCCATTAATTATCACCAATAGAATCAATATATGGTAATATTATATTTTTAAATAATATATAATTTTTAACAAAAAACCAGATATATATATATAATATTTTTTTTAATTTGAGTTTAAAAGTATATAGATAATTATGGAATTAAAGATATAATATTTATATCAATTATCATTCCAAAAAATTATCCCTTAATTTCAGTAAAATAATTATCCTTACAAAATATTTTAAATATGTCACTATTTTTTTACCTTTCCAATACTACAGAACCACTATGCCAGAATATATATATATACATATATAATGACATAAAAATAGATTTATATTAGTTGAATAAATTTTATATGATATTTTGAGTATATAATCATACAAAATACATTATATTGGTTTTTTATAAAATTATATATTTTATTAAAGAAATATAATAATAGGATGTAAAATTTCACTGGTACTAAAATTCTTATCATCAATGTGCTCTATATTCTATTACTTGACATGAGTTATTTGGTGTGTATGACTTCGTGAGGTTGGGGTGGTTATTATACCTTCTTAGGTGATGTCTATGGCTACTATTTTATCACAAGTGCATTATTATTCCACTACACATGAGCATGAAAGACTTTGGATTTCCTATTATGTATATCTGTATTCTCACCCTATGTATATAAACCGTTTTTGGGTTAAAATATTAATTCATAAACAATTCTAGACCATTCAAGCTCAGATCATGACAGCTGTTGTGTTTTTTTCTTATCTTTACTTTTAGTATTTTAATTTGGAGACTTTTTTCTATCAGTTCTATTATACACATTCATGTGGGATGGTTTTGGTCTTCTTTTATATATGTCTTAGAGTTTCATTTTGGATGATCCATCATATATACATATTTTTTATAGAAAGGTTACTCCCTCCAAAATCTCTGATATTTTACACCCTTGGTGCTAGTTTCATACGTGGGGCCTATGGGAGGCGGGGCTCGTGGGTTATTATCTTAATTTCTTCATTTTCATCACAGGATGGGTATCTCTAAAGGTATGGGTTGTGACATATATGAACTCTAAATTTGAATAATTAATTTAAAATTGAATCCTTTAAATATATGAAAAATAAATATAAAAATAAAAATACCATTTATAGGATTTTATCGTACTTTTTTATCAAAAACATTCCTTGAACATCATATAAATTCATTTTCAGAATATGTTGTTTTTAAAAAAAATAATATAATAATGTTAATATACTTTTTAAATAAATATAAAAAATGATATTATTTTTATAGAAATTAATATATAATTTTTAATGGTATTCAGTTATAAAAATAATAAAAATATATTTAAATAATTTTTTTGGAAGAATAATTTTTTTTTATAAATGTAAAATATTTTAATAATTTTATACTAAGTCATAATAACTTATTAATAATTAATAATGATAAATATAAATATATATCTATATAATTAATAAAAATATTAATTTCTAAAATATATAATCATTAATAAATTCTTAATAAGGATCAAAAATAAAAAATCATTTTATGTAAATATATTTAACCTTATAATCAAACAAATTTTATTTCATGAAGTAACAATGTTCATTTCAAATTTTTTTATGATTATCTAGTTGATTATTTTATATCCTCCACAAAAATGAACCAACATACATTCATTATTTTACAATTATTTCTATCAAATACCATTATATGTAAACATTTCTATATTTGAATTATTTATTCTCATACCTGGTTTCATCTATCTACCTGTTAAGTAATTATTTCCATTACAACATTAACCCAACTAATCCAATTCAAATTCAATTTGTTAATTTATTCATTAATTTAAGAATTTATTTTAACACTGTATACATTATATCATCCCATACCCATTTAAAATTTCATTAATTATGCTCCAATTCCATAATTATAGGAAACTATAACATAACTACATATCAACCACTCCATATAACTACATGTAAAAACCACATTATCTCATTATAAAAACTACATCATCTATTTCCCTTTTTTACAACATAATTCAAACAATACCACACTAACCATTCCAAACTACTATTATAACAACAATATATCATCCCCCATTTGCAAACCACAAAAACAATCTATTATGGTAGTACTATAACAATATATCAGTATAAAAACAATAATAGTTTCAAAAAAATTAAATACATTAAATAAAATCATTCATGGTTTATAATACAATTAAATGATCAGTTATACATTTTCACATGTTAATTTTAGACTTCCTCCTTAATTTTAATTTACATCTTTATGTAGTGGTCCAATTATGAACTAGATAAATTATATAAAAAAAAATATATTTATATAATAGTATCATGTTTATAAATAAACATTTTGAATAATACATAAACATAATATATAAATAACATTACAAAAATTGAATTCACACCTACACTTTTACTTCCAAAATCTATTTTATTATCTTAATTAGGATACTTATAACTACATATTCATTAAAAAGATAATCATGAAAATAAAAAATTTAACAAATAAATAATACGATTGCTTTCAAATTCCATAACTAATTTGAAGATTCAAGAATTATTATAAATGAATAAGAATAATTTGGATGATCGAACAACATCAAGATTCTAATAATAACCCTCAAAAAAATATAGACATCACACTTCCATAAGAAGTTTAATCAAGTCTAATAAAACCATGTCATACGTATTTTTATATAATTTGATAATATAAATGAAAATATTAATGGATTAAAAGGAGATGAAAAATAACCATGGATTAAGATAGATCATTACCTAAATAAAGTTATCAAGAATCAATCATAGAGGCCAAGAATAACTATAAATATTACACATCGCAACATAGGCCTCAATAGAGAAAGGGATAATCCTTGGAAGTGAATATAAATACATAAATTTATAATATAAATTATCTGTGATACCACCATAATCATGAGAGGACCCGTCCATGGAATGAAGGGAATCAGTCAATGGAGATACAAGATAATTGTCTTTAAAATGACATTTCACATGTTTATCAAAATCAAATTAACTTTTTAAACATGTGATCAACCACACCCCAGAAAAGTAGATTCAGTCATGGATATTTTTTGATGAAACCTTACTCAAAATCATAACGACCATGACATATAATATATCACCCCCAATATTTTATCCTTCATATATGATGTATAAAACACTATGAAAAATCCAAAGAGAACCGTGGAATATGAAATTAACATTTTATCCCTCCCCATATCACACATAAATAATCAAAAACCCAAAAAACCACCAAAACACCCAATCACAAGACAAAGAAAACAACCATGTAATAAACCATCGAAAACTGGATGTTTAAAACACAAACACCACAAATACATTTAAATGACCGACCGTAAATTCCAATAGCTATAGTGAAATACCAGAAATATCAAACGCCTTCTCATAAATATTGGTTTAAACATCAAGAGGACAAAACTCATATTTCTATATACAAATATCCTCTATGATCCACACCATTGCCTATAACACACTTAATCCATACCCAAGGGGATTGGATGGTTCATACCTCTAGAATAGCTCTACTAAAATTAATGTAGAAACACAGTATTTAGTGACTCTTTGATACACTCTATTCATTTATTTTAATAATTACAAACAAATTTCTAATTTTATAATTATAATTTATCACATATTTGTTATTTATAATGTATTTTGTGTAATTCATGTTTGATTCTTGAATTTATTATAGAATAATAGAATAATTTTATTAGTAGTTAATTTTTTAATGATTAATTATATTATCTTTTATAATATTTACTTTTATTCTAATAATTATTTAAATTATTTTTGTTAAATTTTTTATTAAAATTAATTTTAAAATTTCTAAGTATTTTTACTTTTTGAATGTTTATTATTATCCTTATGCATGTTTTAGAATATTTATTTCACCCTTATATAGCATATATGAAATTATATTTACCCGTACATGAAAATAATGGTTTATTTTTAAATAGATATATAATTTACCATTACATGAGTTTCAATATGAATATTTCATTTACGTAGGATGTTTCAACTTAAATTTTTATAGAGTGAAATAAATTTATAATACCTACACACAAAAATCAATATATGTATATAAATAACCCAAAAAATTCATTTTACCTTAATTTAGGATGTTCTAAATTTAGTTACCTTTGATAATTTTATGTTCACTTATACAAAGATACTATATGTTACCTATATAAAATTCATATTATGTAACTTATATGTAGTTTTATATGTAGGCTTTACATGGATGAATATGTTACCCTTATGTGTATATTATCTTATCATTACATAGGTTTCTGAAATTAACATGACACAAATTACACCTTAACATTATTGACTGTAAAACCCCAAACTTCCATGGTATTCTTCTCATTGAATAACACAGTAGCGTGTGTTGTACGCAACTTCGAGTTCTTACACACACCACAACCAATCAAACTAGCCGTTATGAATAGTAATACACACTTTTTGAAATTTTATACATTTTATATTTCAAAATGGACTATATTTTTGGATTCAGAATATTGAAATTATATTAGGGTGAATTTTTGGTATTTTTTCTGAAAACATTCAATTTTTTATGAATAGTGAAAATCACTAAATTTTAATTAAAAACAACATTTTTAATCAAAATAATTAATAGTGATAAATTATAAATTTTAGAGATTTTAAAGTATATTTAGAATATATTTTTACCATTTAATAGAATTTTGTTCATTGGTCATAATTTCACATTTAAACCGGTTATAAACAAGTTTCAATCTTTTGATAGTTATTATTTCTTAAAAACGCGCTTTTTGTTTTGATAACAGAAATTAATTTTAAGTTAATTTCTTCCACTTATGTGTTTTGAATTTGAGAAAATTGATTCCGTATTTGTAATCAGGATGTCCAAATTGTGTAAATAGGTTACTCTTATTTTTAGACATTTTGAATAATTACTTCGGTTAATATTTTATTTACCATGGTTAGAGGGTAAATCCGGTAAATAAGGCTACAAAAATAATATTATAATAATATTAATTTACCCTAAAATGTGTTTTAACCCTATTTTTTGATACATGTCTGACCATGGGCATCATTGGGTCGATTTTGGGACCCCAAGGAGCCACTTGTAGGTGATAAGGACACTTTATATTATTTAAGTTAAAGTAAATACAAAAACGACATAAAAATATATCTTTTAGCCAAAAAAATTTACATTGGGTTATATATGTTATAAATATTTCTTATAAATCTAAAAATATTTCCTAGATAATGTTATTTTATTTATAATTTTTATAAATTGAATAATTAAATTTATTTATTACACAATAATGATTTAGTATTTTCCTTATTAATGAAAGAATCAAATAATTAGTATTATAAAGGTTAAAATAAATATAATTTTATAGTTATGATGCCATAAACGAAATTTATTGGTTAATATGACATGTCAGTATTTCTTAAATTAATTCTTTTAGAATTAATAAAGTTGTTACGACTTTAACAAAAATCAATTATTGCATAGTGTCAAAATTGGCAAAAATGAGTTTTTAAAAACAATATTATATTATTAATTGATATTCTATTCTTAAAAATCTAAGGTTTGTCCAAATGACTTATACTAAAATTGGTGTATCATTAATGGACCACATGGGGATCTCTCGGATGTATATAGTATGTTTATTAACTATATAATATAAAATACAAAGTGACATGGTAAATGTAAAACTAATTAACTAAGAGTTAAAACTAAAATATAAGGTTAATATAGTGACCGAAACCTATCTAAAATCTATTGTATGAAATGATTTTGATCCATCCCCTCCTTAAAAATTAAATAATTCATTTTGGAGCCATTATAAACCGAATATGAATTTATTATAAATTAAAATTTCTAGCTTTTTTAAAGGGGCCCCTCACCCCTCTTATGAAAGGGCACTCACCTTCTCTCAAATTCATACCCCAAATGACTTTTTGTTTGGACAAAAACTGACCAAGGCTACTAAAATAATTGGCCTTCTAATACTTGATCATTTGTGATCATGCAAATATTATATAATAATTCACTAACTTTTGGTAACTGGGGTCGGGGCATTACAGTCGGTATCAGAGAAAGTTTAGTAAAAACCTTGGAAGCTAGATTTAGATAAAATCTGATTAGAGCACATATCCCTAAGATAGACTTTGAGGATTAGTATATAAGAAATTCCTAGAATTTTTGTATTGTATAGATTTTGTGAGTTTTCCAAGAAATAAATCCTTGTCTGGATACGAGCAGGTAGAGGCAGGTCTGGCACAGATCTACCTAGGGGTAAATCCTGAAGACACCGCTTTGAGCTAGACTCGAACAGGAAATGGTGCATGAAAACGGGCCTTTCTGCACTCTTGGTTATGACACTTTTGGGGGATATGCATAGAATAATTTACATTTTCATTTCAAACTGATTTGAAATATTTTAATATAATATGAGAATAAATTCCCTTGGTTAATCCTAAAGTGTTTGAAATTAAGAATATGGTGTCATGATATTATATAAATGATTTTATGACTACTGTTACTCACACAATGGTTTCTGGTTTTATTCAATGGCTGGATTCCAAGGAAGTCATAGTAACTTTGAGAAAGATGTTCAAGGTGGGTAAGATGGTGGAAATGAGCAAAAAAATGGAATGTTGATAGACGTAAAAGATATCATGTTCATGCTAAATCAATTTTCCAAAAATATGATCAACGACATATATATTAACCAACTCCCGGACTCAATAAAGAAGAGAAAGGTGATGATTGATAAGAGCTCCAGCAGTTTATACCATAGAGAATAGAATCCTCAATTTTAATCATGCCGGAAATGTGGACGGGGACACCCAGGAATGTGTCTCAATGGAACAAATAAATGTTTTATGTGTGGGAAAGAAGGACATAAAGTGAAGAATTTCCAAGGAAAAATGAAGATTACTATGTAAGAAAATAAAACTAGTATAAAGAATTCATTACAGTCATTTTTCGTAAATGTAGGGGAACTAGCCATTACCCGAGTGAATGCCATATTCTATAGGATATTTTCATGGTCAAAGAAGAAGTTATGTGGAAATAAATGTTTGGAGAAATGTTTAAAATTATTAGTGCTCCATGCTAATGGGATTACTTTGGAATAATTTTCTCTTGTATTTGTAACCCTATAGTTTTCAATGTGAGAATGATATTTGTGGAAGAATTTTATTTTCACTTATGGATATAGTTATAAATAACCATTTTGTTTTATATAATCTTTGGGTTTGGAGTAATTAGAAGTTATTATATTTTGGGATGAAAATGCAAGGTATGAGATAACATTTGTGGTTAAATTATTTTATGCTTATTTTGTGTAATTTATATCATTTTGGTAATGTTATAAAATATAGTTTTTGAAAAATGACAACACACAGACCGTATGACAACCCGTCGCGTCCGACAAAGCTATGGGAATCAAACCCGCAACCAAAGTGTGATTGGGATTTATCTCTTACCACTGGACTACGTGAAGTCCCTGGTTAGTGTGACAAATTTTTTTAGTTAAATGATTTTATTGATCAATAATAAGTTGATTTTGGATCTTATGACTTATCAAACGAATACCCTTAGTATAGGAAAATGAATTGGTGATTAAGTGATAAATGTTATTTTAGAAGATGTTCGCTTTGTTGGGAACACTATATGCCAAAGGAAAATAGAATAATATGGAATTTCATTTGAGTAGTAATGGTGGATTTTCATCTATGTTTTTATTGTGGATTTATTGTGATTTTGGTTATTTACGGAAATGATTAACCCATAATAGAGAACATGTGATTATGTTAATTACTTTGAAGTATGTGACATTAAGAGTAGTTGATGTCATTTGGAGATACCATTTAACGTGGAAGACTACATAACCAAATTCTTCTATTTTTTGGGTTTCAATATTTATTTGGATTATATTGAAGTATTTTATGGATAATTGTTTATTGAATGCAATTTATTTAACTATGGGGTATTGTTGGTTTAATTTTAGAAATTATGATTAGTGTTTCTTTCTCTAATGGAATATCCTTTTCTGGGATCATCTGATCTTATAATAACCATTTGTGTTTTAATTAATCTCTAAAAAAAAGGTAAATATATAGTTTGTCCTTCGTGGATCATGTGATTCAATAAGACGTTTATTCTAGCTCTTCTAGTGTGACCATGTCTTCTTGAATACTCAACGTTTAAAAATGAGTTAGTATTAGAAATTTATTAAAGGATGAAAATTTTGTTAAAAATTTTGTATATCTCTTTATGTTCTTAGTCAATCTTCGAAATTAATTCCTTATCTTTATGTAATGTAACTTACAAAAAAAAAGTTTTCTGTTTACTTTTCCTATCGGGAAACTAATGACCGTTTGTCCCATCACAAGTTTGTGGTTTTTTTATCTTTCTCCACATCATGGTTTCTATCCCTCTCCCTCAGAAATTGACACATATTTTATCATCTATATCCATGTTTTGATACATGGAATCATAGTATAGGTTATCTCGGGTGACCGTTGTACTTTCTTTTTTTTTCTTTTAAAGTGATAGTTTTATTGACGATTTTTCTGATGTGGGATGTTCCATTATATTCCTAATCCAAATTTTAAAAATTTCGAGGACACAATTTGTTGAAGGAGGGTATAATGTAACACATCAAGCTTCTCGGGTATGCTTCTCTTTAAATAATACAGTAGGGTGTGTTGTATGCAACATCGTATTCTAACACACACCACAACCAATAAAACTAGCCCTTATGAATAGTAATACACACATTTTAAAATTTTATACATGTTATCTTTCAAAATGGACTTCATTTTTGGATTCAAAATATTGAAATTATCTTAGGGTGAATTTTTGGAATTTTTTCTGAAAACATTCATTTTTTGATTAATAGTGAAAATCACTAAATTTTAAATAAAAACATCTTTTTTTAATAAAAATAATTAATAGTGATAAATTATGAATTTTAGTAGTTTGAAAAAATATTTATAATATATTTTTAACATTTAATACAATTGTGGTCATTGGACATAATTTTACATTTTAACCAGACAAAAACAAGTGGCAATCTTTTGATAATTATTATTTCCTAAAAACACGCTTTTTGTTTTGACAACGGGAATTAATATTAAATTAATTTCTGAAAATTCCATGTTTTGAATTTGAAAAAATTAATTACATATTTGGAATCAGGATGTTCAAATTGTGTAAATAGGTTACTCTTATTTTTAGACATTTTGGATAATTACTTTGGTAAATATTTTATATACCATGGTTAAAGGGTAAATCCGGTAAAAAGGGTAAAAAAATAAAATAATAAGAATATTAATTTACCCTAAAACGTTTCCTAACACTATTGATTGATACATGTCCAACCACGGGAATCTTTGGGACGATTTTGGGACCCCATGGAGCCACATGATGGTTGATAAGGACACTTTATATTAATTAAGTTAAAGTAAATACAAAAACAACATAAACATATATCTTTTAGAAAAACAATTTTTTACATAGGTTTATATTTGTTATAAATATTTATTATAAATATAAGAATATTTCCTATATAATTTTATTTTATTTATAATTTTTATAATTTGAATAATTAAATTTATTTACGACGCAATAATGATTCATTATTTTCATTATTAATGAAAGAATCAAATAATTAGTATTATAAATGTTAAAATAAATAAAATTGGAAAGTTCTGATGTCATACATGTATTTTATTGGTTAATATGACATGTTATTATTTCTTAAATTAATTTTTTTCGAATTAATACTGTTTATATGACTTTATCAAAAATAAATTATTTAATAGTGTCAAAATTGACATAAATGAGTTTTTTAAAAATTATTATATTATTAATTGATATTCAATTCCTAAAAATCTATGGTTCTGACAAAGGACTTATTTCATGACATTTGTATCATTAATGGACCCCTTGGGGGTCGGATGGATGTATATATTATGTATATTAACTATATAATATAAAATACAAAGTGACATGGTAAATGTCAAACTAATTAACAAATAGTTAAAACTAAATGATAAAGTTAATATAGTGATCCAAACCTGTCTAAAATCTATTGGTTGAAGAGTTTTAGACCCATCCCCACCTTATCCTTTAAATAATCCATTTAGGATCCATTAAAAAATGAATATTAATTTATTATAAAATAATATTTGTAGCTTTTTCTAAGGTGCCCCTCACCGCTCTTATAAAAGGGAACTCCCCTTCTCTCAAATTCATTCCCCCAACGATTTTTCGTTTGGCCAAACCATGCCCAAATATTCTCTCAACTTCCATCACATTGACCTAGAGGCTTTAGTTTGAACAGAAAGCCAACCTACGAAGACCTTTTGATCAAATAAAAAGGAAGAACCCAAAGAAGAGGTAATTTTTTCACCACCCTCTTTCAAGTTCCTTTCTTCTTCAACATCTTATTTCTTTGTTTTTTTTATTAAAAAATAATAACTCCAGTATCTTCTATATACTTTGATTTATTATAAATATATTACAGCCATATTCAGTATTCTATCCTTCATTTGAATGAAATGTCACCATACGTGCGTATGTACGGCTTACCGTCTCCACGTTGTGGTGTAATTGTTATTCTAAAAATTTGTAAATGGATGGGTATGATAACGATGATTAATTTATTTAAATAATAAATATTACATGATAATAATTCTGTATATATGATATACAATACAATTATATATTATTTTAAAATCAAAATAATGATATTGTTGCTCGTGCGTACGTACGAACTACCGTATCCTCGAACGTGATGAGATTCATTCCTCGTCGTATCCATTCAAGACTTATTATCATTTGATGATTAAAAGTAATGTTTAAAGACTTGATATCATTATGGATATTAATAAGATACAACATATCCATAACAAATGTAATGACTCGTAAAATTCAAGGGAAATTTTTTTTCTTAATTTTTCTTTGGGATTTTACAAGAACACAGTTTCTGACTGCACCTGATTCCGAGGCCCGGTGTGCCCGGAATCATTTTCCAAAGTTTAGCTCAGGTACGTTCAGTGAACGAATGGGAGGGTTTTCCTATCCTTTTAACTGGTGCTCGGAATCGAATTCCTAGGGCACCGATGGAATCCTAGCGCTGGTAAATGCTTAAGAACACCTTTTCCAGAGTTGTATTTTCTCAGGTGAGGTTATTAATTAATTGGGTTAATTAAAGAATAAAATAAAATATTGTGGAACAGATTTTATTTTCATTCTATATAGTTTTAACATAGTCATGGTGGTTGGAGTGGGACCCACTGATATCCTAACTCGTAGGTTGGATATTAGTGAGGTGGGGCCCACACGAGCCCAACCCCCTTTATTTCCTTTTTACCTCCCACATGCATTTAATTATGTAACTCACCCACACCCCCATTTTAATTTCCAAGTCAACTCCTGCATTTAATTGGATTATTAAACACCTCATTAATTGGTCAACGCTCGATAATTAAATCGTGATTTAATTTTGAGTTTCAAAAACAGGTGGCATGAGTAATAAAATAAGGCAACACAATATTTTATTATTGTTGTTTCATTGTGCGAGAGGGAATGGGAGAGGAATTTCTCAAAGCCTTTGAATCTTCTTCTTCTTTATTGTAGAATGCGAAAAATGACGAAGAACGCCGGCCTCCGATGGAAGATGAAGAAGAATGCTAGTTCCCCGGAGATCGACGACGCGACGCCGTGTACCACAACACCGAAGATACTCCTTCCACGACGCCGTCTTCCGCGACGTCCCATCCCTGCGGCGAACCTTCTTTCAACAACACTTGATCTAGGGGTTAATTGTTTTTGCTCGTGAATTATTCCTTTGTCGATCATCGTCTTCTATTTGGGTCACCTGTTATCGTAATTATGGGAGGATGTCAGACCACACGAACACGGCCGACCCTCCTTTCCCTTTGATGATTGTGTTTGTCGCGGTTCGAAAGAAGGTGGCGCGATGCAATGGCACCGCACGGAAACATGGGGAAATGTGGCGAAGATGCGCGGCGCCGTCGCGCTGGGCCATTGAGTCCAAACGAACCTGCAGTCGGAGTCGGGCCGCAGGGAAGGGGAGCAGCGCCATCGCGCCCCGCCAGAAAACCAAGAAGATCTGCGACCGGGGTGGGCCGCGCTGGAGGGACGCGGTGTCGTCGCGCCGCGCCGGTCAGACCAAGGCCGCAGCTTTAAGCCCCGGTGGAGCAGGGTGCAGTGGCCGAAACCACCGGCCGCCGGCGTGTCGGAGGGGCGGGATGGCAGGGTCCTGCAGCGGCACCGGTCGGGCAGTTGGGCCGGCCGATCAGAGAAGTTCGAGGGTCATAACCCCCGGCTGGAAAAGGGAGTGGCCCCCACATGGGGTCCTCGGTTTCAATCCGGGGGGCAGCGCCCCCCTGTTTTGCCCATCTCGGGGTTGGCCGATCTGGCCACGTGGGCCGCGCGAGCACGCCAGGCCATCGGACGCCCTGGTCGGGCTGGGCCGTGCCGAACGGACCAGGCTGCGCCCACCGGGCCGGGCCGCACCCTAATGGGATGGACCCAGTCTCGGTTCGGGTCGACCTGGTTCGGGCCGACCCAGGGGGTCTTGGGCCGGGTCGATTCGGGCCCAATACCCCCTTTTCTCGGACAGGTTTGTTCAAATGCTCGTAACTTTGTCTATGGACCTCCGATTGACGCACCATCAGATTTGATGTGATCCTTTGATCGAGACGGTCATTTTGGTCTATTACACTAAAGGTTTCGGAGAACTTTGTGTACAACCGGGTTTGTTCGAACACAAAACCAACCGGGCCCTCGGAGCGGAAACACTAATAACTTGATCTATGGGCATCCGATTGACATGACATCGACTTTGTTGGATTCCTCTCAGTGAGAGAGACCTTTTGGCTTACTCTGCTTGACATTTGGACACAGTTGGAGTGCGATCGAGTTGGTTTTGACTTCGAAACCAACCGGGCCCCTGGAACGAAAAATCCAATAACTCTTAAACCGGGCGTCCGATTGACACGCCGTCTGTCACGTTGAGTTCCTCTTGTCAAGACGGAACTTTGGGATACATCAACTCTGGACTATGTGTCAGTTAATGTATCGACCCCGCTTGGCTCGTGGATCAGACCCTCTCAGAATCGAGCATGCTGTGTGCAGGAACACTAGAGCTGGCTGCGACTAGCGATGACGACTGCACTGAAATCCTCCATGGGTTTGACAGTGATGAAGAAAGCACTGAAATCCAATGTGGGTTCGACAACGATGACGACCGTACTAAAATCCTATGTGGGTTCGATGGCGATGAAGACTGCACTGAAATCCTATGTGGGTTCGGCAGCGATGAAGACCGTACTGAAATCCTATGTGGGTTCGATGACGATGAAGACTGCACTGAAATCCTATGTGGGTTCGGTAGCGATGAAGACCGTACTGAAATCATATGTGGGTTTGACGGCGATGAAGACTGCACAGAAATCCTATGTGGGTTCGGTAGCGATGAATACCGTACTGAAATCCTCTGTGGATTCGACGGCAATGAAGACTGCACTGAAATCCTACCGCAGGGCGGCACGTAGAAGAGTCATTTGCAGCTGCCAGTCGACAGACGTCACAAGGGTCTAGGCAGACCAGACCATCAAGAGGATGACCTCAGGACAGTGGCTGAGTGGTGCGGGGCACCCGACGCATAGCCAGCCTTCTGAGGTGCATACAGTGCTACGCATGCAGCGGGCATGGCCACATAGCTCGTGACTGGCCGACCATCCGTGTAGAGGAGCAGCAGATGATTGAGGGGCCACCCAGGCAGAGGCAGAGGGTCGAACGTGGCGGTCCGCCGAGAGCAGACGGACGAGGCTGGGGAGCTGTCCAAGCAGTAGGTGGTGGGAGACACTTTGAGGCTTTACCACCACCACCACCACCACCAAGAGGTCCACCCCGACCACAAGGAGCTGGCGGGCAGAGACAGGCTCAGCTTCAGGCAATATAGGCCTACGACCGTGGAATGTCAGAGATTATTCGAGGTACTATCTGTGTCTAATCCACCTTTGCTGTAGTTCTTATAGACACATGAGCGAGTCATTCTTTTATTGTCGCTACCCTTGTTCGGAGCTCGGAGATTCTGACAGAGCCATTGGCTCTATCCTTACGGCTAGAGACTCCTAATGGAGAAGACTCGATGATTACACACTACTGTCTGCTGTGTGACTTTACTATAGGAGGTGATAGATTTGCCTAAGATATTATAGAAGTGGCGTCGAGGCCTTACGACGTCATCTTGGGCATGGATTGGTTATCCATAGTCCATGATCAGATTGACTGTATTAGGTTCAAGGTACGTTGTGTTCGCACTGATGGGAGCAGGTTCACCTTCACTGGCGAGAAGGGAGCCATTGCAGCATAGGATAGACTCCCGTAGAGGAGAGGACATCCCAACACTCGTCAATTTTCTAGCCTCATCCTACGCGCAGTTGACGTGCAGAGTCCTAGTTTTCCTGTAGTGGTGGATCAGTATGATAACGTTTTCCCAGACGACGTTCCAGGACAACCTCCTCATAGAGAGGTAGACTTTTATATTGACTTGTACCATGGGATTGCCTCGATATCCACTCCAGCATATCGGATAGCACCCGCTGTGATTCGAGAGCTACGGGTACAGCTGGAGGACTTGCAGAGCATGGGATTCATCTGACCCAGTGTTTCACCCCGGGCTTCCCCGATATTGTTCGCCAAAAAGGTGGACGGGAGCTTGCGACATTGTGTCAACTATCATCGCCTAAACCAGGTGACCGTGAGAAACAAGTATCCGCTACCAAGGATTTAAGACCTCTTCGTTCAGGTCAAGGGAGCACGGTGGTTCTCAAAGATAGACCTTAGATCAGGCTATCATCAGCTTATAGTTCAAGACGAGGACGTGCAGAAGACGGCCTTCATATGTCAGTATGGCCACTATGAGTTCTTGGTTATGCCTTTTGGCACAACCAACGCTCTATCAGTGAACATGGGTCTCATGTACAGGATGTTTCAGCCATACCTCGATCGATTTTTCATGGTGTTCATCGATGACATATTGATATACTCGACCACTAAGGAGGAACACGCCTACCACTTGCGATTTGTACTGGACACACTCCGAGAGAACCAGCTTTATAGAAAGCTCTCGAAGTGTTAGTTCTGGATATGTGAGTTCCACATCTTGGGACACATCATCTCTGAGGAGGGATTTGTGGTGGATCCTGCGAAGATCAAAGCAGTGATAGCTTCGGAGCCACCTAGGAGCGTGACGGAGGTGCGGAGTTTATTGGGGCTAGCTGGGTACTACTGAAGATTTGTGTGAGACTTTTCCAGGGTTGCGGCACCACTCTCAGCTTTGACGAAGAAGGGGAAACCATTCATGTGGTCATAAATATGTAAGAAGAGCTTCCAGGAGCTGAGACAGAGACTGACCAGCGCGCCTATCTTGAGGCTACCAGAGGAGGGAGTAGGGTACGTAGTCTACTACGATGCATCAAGGACTGGACTAGGATGTGTCCTGATGAAGGATTGGGCTATGATCCCCTATGGATCACGTCAGTTGATGCAGCATGAGCAGAACTACTCTACCATTGACCTGGAGTTAACAGCAGTGGTCATCGCTCTGCAGATATGGAGACACTAACTGATGGGCAAGTGCATTACAGTCTACTCTGACCCCCAGAGTCTCAGGTACATCTTCTCGCAGAAGGACATGAATCTGAGATAGCAGCGATGGCTCGAGTTCCTCTAGGACTATGACTTTGAGATAGTATATACTCATAGAAAGGGGAACGTATTAGACGATGCCCTCACCAGGAGGATGGGCATTCGGCTACTCAGGGAGGCGACGGAGCAGCTAGCCTCTTTGCAGATATCCTTCGTGGATAGAGATGGAGAAGCCTTTCTTCAGTCACTCACAGTCACTCCTCCACTTCTTCAGTGGGTCAGAGAGGCACAGTGTGGGGACGTTGACTATGAGATGTGGAGTGCATAGATATCATCAGGATAGGAACCTGATGGATTCTCTGTGGGGGGGGATCACCTCGTCCTTTTCAGAGGACGTACCGTGGTACTGGATGCTTTATATGAGGAGGTGCTGAGGGAGTTTCACAATTCCTCATTAGAGGCACATACTGTAGTGGCGAATATGTACCCGGATCTCAGAAGTCAGCACTGGTGGCCGGGTATGAAGAAGGTTGTAGCTGAGTTCGTTTCTCGATGCCTCATCTGTCAGCAGGTGAAAGCAGAGCACCAAGTACCAGCAGGCTTGGTGCAGCCCTTAGAGGTCCCAGAGAGGAAGTGGGATGGGATATCTATGGATTTCTTGGCTGGAATTCCATGTAATTCCAGAGGTCACGACTCCATTTGGGTGATTGTCGACTGACTCACCAAGTCGGCTCACTTATTACCCATCAGAGACCAGGGATCAGTGGAGAGCATGGGATGCCTCTATGTTTTGGAGATCGTACGGATTCATGGTTTCCAACCATCTATAGTCTCCGATCGAGATTCTCGCTTTACTTCCCATCTTTGGAAGGGGTTGCAGGAGGCATTCGGGATGCAACTACGTCTGAGCACCACCTTTCACCCTCAGACGGATGGTCAGACGGAGAGGACCATTCAGACTCTCTAGGACATGCTTCGCGCATGTGTCCTCGACTTTGGTTGCAGTTGGGAGGACCACCAACCCTTGGTTTAGTTCATGTACAACAATAGATACCACTCCACCATCGGGATTGCACCATATGATACATTGTACGACTGACCTTGTAGATCTCCTCTGTGTTGGACAGACCCTAGGGGGTCAGCACTTGTGGGACCGAAGATCGTCCAGGCCACGACCGAGAAGTTCCCGGTCTTCCAGGAGAAGATGAGGACAACTCAATGCCGGAAAAAGTCTTATGATGACGTGAGGTGGAGACCACTAGAGTTCTAGGATGGTGACCGCGTTTCCTAGCGGGTCTCACCTCGACGTGGATTATAGAGATCTGTCCGAGGTGGAAAGTTATCTCCGCACTTCATCGGACCATTCCAGGCCCTCAGTAGGATAAGAAAGGTGGCCTATCTCCTGGCTCTACCTCCTCAGTTGCACAGGGTGCACGACGTCTTCCACGTATCTCAGCTGAGGAGATACGTGCACGACCCGACGCATATCATCGACCATGGGGAAATGGACATTAACGATGGGGCGACTATTGAGGAGGACCCGGTGGAGATCGAGGATTGACAGGAGCGGGTCCTACATGGATGGTCGATACCTCTAGTGCGCATCAGATGGCAGCACGAGAACCTGCAGGAGAGCACTTGGGAGCGGGAGGCTCAGATGCGTGCACAATACCCACATTTGTTCCCCTAGTTTATGATGTATCTTTAAGGGGATGTAAATCCCTGAGGTGGGAGAAATTTAATGAACTGTAAAATTTAAAGACAATTTTTTTCTTAATTATTCTTTGGGATTTTACCAGAATGCAGTTTCTGACAGAACCTGATTCTGAGGCCCGGTGTGCCCGAAATCATTGTCCAAAGTTTAGCTCGTGTATGTTCAGTGAACGAACAAGCGGGTTTTCCTAACTATTAGACCAGTGCTCAGAATCGAATTCCTAGGGAACCGATGGAATCGCAGTGCTGGTAATTGCTTAAGAACACCTTTTCCGGAGTTACGTTTGCTCGGGAGAGGTTATTAATTTATTGGGTTAACTAAAGAATGAAATAAAATTTTGTGCAACAGATTTTATTTTATTTTTCTATGTAGTTTTAACCTAGGAATGGTGGTTGGAGTGGTACCCACTGATATCCTAACTCCTAGGTAGGATATTAGTGAGGTGGGGCCCACACGAGCACCACCACCCTTTATTTCATTTTTACCTCCCATGTGAATTTAATTATGTAACTCACCTGCACCCCCCTCTTAATTGCCAAGTCAACTCCCGCGTTTAATTGGATTATTAAATGCCTCATTAATTGGTCAACAATCGACAATTAAATCGTGATTTAATTTTGAGTTTCAAAAACAGATGGCATGAGTAATAAAATAAGGCAACCCCTTATTTTATTATTGTTGTTTCATTGTGCGAGAATGATTGGGGGAGGAATTCCTCAAAGCCTTTGAATCTTCATCTTCTTCGTTAGAGAACGCGAAGAACGATGTAGAACGCCGGCATCCAATTGAAGACAACGAAGAAAGCTATTTTCCCGGAGATCGACGATGCGATGTCGTGTACCACGATGCCGAAGATCCTCCTTCCGCGACGTTGTCTTCCGCAACATCCCTTCCCCGCGATGAACCTTCGTTCAATAATGCTTGAGGAAGGGGTTAAATTTTTTTTGCCCGTGAATTATTCATTTTTCGTTCATCGACTTCTATTTGGGCCACCTGTTATCGTAATAACGAGAGGAGGTCGGACCGCACGAACACGGCCGACCCGCCTCCCCCTTTGATGATTGTGTCTATTGTGGTTTGAAAGAAGGTGGCGCAGTGCAATAGAACCGTGCGGAAACAAGGGGAATTGTGGCGAAGATGTGCGGCGCCGTCGCGCCACGCCGTTGAGGACAAACGAACCCGCGGCCGGAGTCGGGCTGCATCCACGGGGCAAGGCGCCGTCGCGCCACACCGGAAAACCAAGAAGGGCCGCAGCCTGGGCGGGCCGCTGTGGGGGGATGCTGCGCTGTTGCGCTGTGCCGGTCGGATCATGGCCACGGATTTTGGCCGCAGTGGAGTAGGGAGCGGTGGCTTGAACCGCCGGTCGCCGGCATGTCGGAGGGGCAGGACTGCGGGGTCCCGTGGTGGCACTGAGCGGCCAGCCGGGCCAACCGATCAGAGAAGGATGAGGGTCATAACTCCTGGCTGGAAAAGGGTTCGGCCCCCATGTGGGGGCCGCGGTTTCATTCAGGGGGGCAGCACTCCCCCCATGTTCAGCCCAGCTCGGCGCTGGCCGATCTGGCCACGCGGGCCGCACGAGCGCGCCAGGCCACCGACCGCCCAGGCCGGGCCGGGCCACCCAGGCCAGGCCAGGCCACACCGACCAGCCCTAGTCGCACCCTAATGGGCTAGATCACGAACAATTTCAAGCCGACCTAGGGGGTCTTTTTCCAGGTCGGTCCTGCCCAAAACCCCCTTTTCTCTGACAGGTTTGTTCAAACTCCAGTAACATGGGCTACGAACCTCCGATCGATGCACCATCAGTTGCGATGCGATCCTTGGATCGAGATGGTGGTTTCAGTATATTACACTCAATGTTTCATAGAACTTTGCATATGGCCGTGTTGGTTCGACCACGAAACCAACAGGGCCCTCGGAGCGGAAACACTTATAACTTGAGCTTCGGGCGTCCGATTGATGTTCCTTCGACATTGTTGGATTCCACATAGTGAGACAGCCATTTGGCATACTTCACTCGAGGTTTTGACATAGTTGGAGTGTGGTCGGGTTGGTTTTGACTTAGAAACCAACTGGGCCCCTGGAACGAAAACGCGAATAACTCTCAGACCAGGCATCTGATTGATGCACCGTCTATCACGTTGAGCTCCTCTTGTCGAGATGGAATATTGGGATACATCAACTCTGGACTACATGTTAGTTGATGTATCGACCCCCCATGGCTCGTTGAGCGGACCCTCCCAGAATCGAACATGCTGTGTGCGGGAACCCTAGAGCTGGCTGCGACTAGCGACGACGAATGCACTGAAATCCTCCGTTGGTTTGGCTGCGATGAAGACTACACTGAAATCCTATATGGGTTTGGAAGCGATGAAGATAGCACTGAAATCCTATGTGGGTTCCACGACGATGAAGAATGCACTAAAATCTTATGTTGGTTTGGAAGCGATGAAGACTGTACTGAAATCCTATGTGGGTTTGACGATGATGATGACTGCACTGAAATCCTATGTGGGTTCGGCAGTGATGAAGACCATACTGAAATCCTCTATGGGCTCGACGACAATGAAGACTACACTGAAATACTATGTGGGTTCGGCAGCTTGGCTAGTTTGGTATCCTATGTGGGTCTTAGCTTAGATGAATCACCGGTGATATCTGATCATCTCTATCACGGAAGATGTATACGTGTGTGAGCTGAATCATGACTTCAATCAATATCTTAAATATGATTGACTTACTATCCTGTGTGGATTGTGTTGTACTCCTATATGGACGTGAGAGAACATGGGCGCGGATGTTGGAGCCAAACTAGAATTGATGACTTAGGTACATGTTTGGGAATATACCTAAGTAGTGTTGGATGTTACTTCGTGATTGTATCTTTCCTTTGTGGATTACCGTTTGTGGATTTTGGGAGACCTTCATGGCTCGTGGGGTCCCTACTATGTAACATATACTCACCCCTGCACGTGCTATGCCCACAGTACGTTGTGTTGGATGTAGACGATGGACAGCGATGATCGTGGTTGAGGCTTGTGGAGCATGTTAGTACCTGGAGGTGGACCACTGGGTGGAACGTACACGGAGCAGACGATTGGACCCGAGGTGATGAGGAGGCTATCTGTACCCACCCTTCAGGTGGGACTTCTATTGGATGGCTCGACGTTTCTTCTTTACTTTCAGTTGCTGTACTTTCATTCCAGTCGTAGTTTACATTCAGTTTGGGTTTGTATTCTGGCCCATTTACTTTCCTCACATACTTTTGTACCCAGTTTTACTTAGTGTATACTTCTTCTTGCTTACTCTGTGGTGTTTGTTTACTTTATAAAGGCAATTCCAACCCCTTTTTGTCAGAATTTACGCCTTGGTGCTAGTCGCCATCCCCTGGCCTATGGGAGGCGTGCTTGGGGTAGTCATGGCATGGGTCCCGAGGACGGGTCATGACAACAAACATGACTTATGTAGCAAAACATATAAATGAAAACGAGTAAGTTAACACCCTAAACGACGATTATACTAAGATATTATTTACAAAGTAATGTTAAAAGATCATATATGATATCATATTTATGTATATAATTCTTGTATAATTTAATAAAAATTATTTCACCATTATACAGGAAGTTAAACTAACCTCGACCAAGGAAAAGTACAAGGTAAGGGGTTTCTTATCTCACTTTTAATTCCGTGAGATTTCCATTGTTCACCACTTATTTATTGCATGTGGTGTGTGTACTGTCCATGATTATATTCATTCTGTAACATACTTTATTTTATGGATATCTACCTCATCATTGTATGATCCTTCTTTCCTAGGTGTATGTTTCGTAAGTTACCAACTCGATAAGGGAATTTGAAATCTCAATTTCCACTAATTCGGCTTTAAGCATACTTCATTGATTATTGTACCCCAAGATTAAGTGTGGAATCACTATTCATTTTCTTATGTCACAGTTTCGACTCCCATTTTTTGGATATAACTTTCATACACATAATCACTCCATTGATAAATTCTCATGTCATCGATATGAACTTGATAAGTGTAATTTTAACTCAATCTCCTTTTATTGAGTTAAACATCTAATTCATTGGTGTTGTTTTTACAAGAATATGTGTGAATGTCCTTTGATTGTTTTACACTAAATATCCAATCATATTGAGTGTATATATATTTGTCACACATAATCATGTCTTTTATTTATCCTTAACCTAAGGATATTGTCTTTATGAGATATTTCATCTCAATTTACATTCCATTGAGACTCCTTTGTTGTTATACACCAAATCACTTTTATATGGTGTATATAATGTACTTTGACATAGTATATCATAAATCCCTTTATTCTCATTATATTACAAATTTTTTATTACCTCAATTATTTGTATTCAAGTGTATCTCTTTTGGTTAGGATCTCTATCTAAAATATCATTTTAAAATATTTTAATGATTTACTATTTAAAATATTTCTAATTAATGTCCATATTTGAAAATGGTTTTAATTATTTATTGATATGGACATTAAATTTTTAAAATTGAAATTCCTTTTAAAAGTTTCAAAGTTGTATGTGACACATTGATTCATAAATCTATTTTAAATGGATTCTTTACAAATAGTGTTACTTTTAAATGATTTCAAGAAAAAGTGGTATATTTCTCTCTAATAGTTTTGATGATTATTTTCATCTATGTCAATATACTTAATTATTCTTGATTGAGGTTAATCTGATACAATAAAATCTTCCATATTGTATCGAATGAGTTTTGTTTTACTGTGGATGTGAAATTTTTATACCATTCATTGTTTATGGTTAAAGTATTGACATTTCATATGCTAGTTATAATACGAATGTTTATGTTATGTTACAATCTTTTTATATGAGGAATGAATTGGACTTAATAAGTGACAGGTGGAGCCCACTATAGATCCTCGATGAAATGGTAGGTCTCATGAGGAAAACTAGTGCATTGTCACAAGGCCCTGAGAAAATCTTATTTGTAGTCTTGGAACGAGGCCTTGACTATGGGGTTATGACAGTCTGGCATTATGCATTCCATATATATGAAAGTGGTTATTGATATTGCATGTTATTATTTGATTAGTAGAATATACATGTGAATAAATAAATGACATTATTTAGTTTATCTTTACCATATTATGTGGAATTTCATGTTTAAAAGGCTTTTGTTTTAGTTATACATTTCCTTTTATGTTTATATTTATTTATGAATGTTTACGCTATATTGTTATCCTTACTGAGCATCTGAGTTCACCCCTTTCTATGTTTTAATTATCTCAGGATGTGAATAAGTATTATATGAATGACCTAAGGATAGTATGAGGATATGAGTGTGGTCTATGAAGACAAGATGTTTTTGTAGTTTTTCTACTTTATAATGTAATTTATGACTTATGAATCTATATATTGTTTCTAAGGCTACTAAACTAATCGGTCTTTCGAGACATGAACTTTTGTGATCATGCCAGTATTTTGTAATAATGCACCGACTCTGGGTAACTAGGGTAAGGGTGTTACATCAACTACTTAAATAAAACATTGCAGAGAATGAATGATATACATTTATGTGTATACAGTAATATGAAAAATGATCTTTAAATATATTATTGTACACAATTTAAAATACATGGTTTATGACTATTTTGATATTTTATTAGTCAAAAATTTTATATCTTGTGATTTTTGTAATTTTATTGTTCTAAAATTTCTTATTAGTTATATAGAATCTATGTTAATTGTTTTTTCAGTTTTATAAAAAATTAAATAATTAATAAAATGGTTTCTACATGTTTTATATTTATACATTATATTTAATGTGTTGGATTTAAATATTAAATTGGATTTAATTTAAATAGTATGATATATTGAATTTATCAATATAATATATGGGAAGATTTAGTGAGGTATTTATTTCAATTTTTAATTTTTATTCATTAAAATATTCTACCCCTTGTCCCATTTGATCTTCATGTTTTTTATTTTCAAGTAAAAAAATGTTTTTTATTTAAATTGAGAATAAATTCACAAGGTTTTTGGAAATGGTTTCAAGTATTAAAATGAAATAAATATGGGATCATAATTAATATATTTATTATTTTAATAAAAAAATTGGTATAACATGGTTACTAATTTCCTGAATATCAATATTATCATATTATCCCTTCTTGAGAATATTATCATTACATTTACACTTGTTGATTAATAATTTTGAAATGGTTGAGATGGTTTTTTCCAATGGACCAATTTTAATAATCCTTAATCTACTAGAAAAGTGATGAATACATTTGAGATGATATACATTGTGAGATACACTATTTGATGTTTTGAAGTACTATATAGATAAATTAGTATCATTCATCATTACGTTAGATGGACTGCTTAAGATATATTACTATCCGTAATAAGGGCATGACAATTACCTATTTCATCACCAACAACTTTTGTCAATTATTTTTTATTATATGTTATAATTTTTTTTCTTGGTACATAATTTTCAATACTACAACATTTCACATAGTACATGCTGACTTGGGATATGTTTCCCTTACAAAAGGAGTGTGGAATATGTTTATACTCATAAAAGGAAATATGTCTTAGAGATTCACTTTTATAGTCTTGAGTTACACATATGCTTAAAAATATTCAAGGTTATTATTTGACCTATAAAATTATTGGTTGGGTCAGAACCGATAAAATAATCGATAATGATTTCATTGTTAAAATATTAGGTTTCATCTCAATCTGAAAAATAAAAGTGTTTTGGATTGAGCCTGTATAAGTCTTTCAAGGGTCTTCTCTCATAAAATATTATGTTATTTTCTAAACCAAAAAATGAAAAGTGATTTCCGCCAGTAATACAAATTTTAAAAAGGAAGTTGTAATGAATTCTCACTATCACCCAAAGGTGAAATTACTTAGTGAATTTCACACACTAGGATTGTGTGTGAGGATTTGAAAATGAATTATATAGATATAAAATTCTATAAAAATATATTTCCATTCATGTTTTTTAATTTTATTCCTATACTATTTACACCTTACACATTTAAATTTTTTTTTTATTTTGTATATTTTCATCAGGGAAATTCAGAAAATATATTTTAAGTCTATTTTATTTAAAATTAAATATTCACCTATAAAATCCCAAAAAGTGTTAATCTCAACTATATAACTTCCAAAAAATATTTAATTACAAGACATTACATTTAACTTTAAATATTTGTGTTTTAGATATTTTGAACATAAAATTAAATAGAAAACTCATTTTGTTTTCATTGAAAGGGAATTTTATTACTAAAAACATATGTTTAACCAATAAAAATCCTTAATATTTCACAAAATATCTCCACCCAATAAACACTTATTTAAACGTCATATGTATTAATTTTTTCTATAATCTAGAGAAATGTAATCATATGAAAGTGGTGAGACCAAATTATCATTAAAGATAAAAATAATTGATAATAATCAAATATCATATGTTAGAATAATATGAGTATATGGGAATAATCAAGATAAATAAAAAAATAATACCCAATAAATCATAGATAAAAAAATATGAGTCACAAAATAAGATGTGGCATTAGATAAAAAAAGTAGTCAACAGTGTTTGGAAAAAAGTTTTTATAAACATTATCCATGAGTGCATAATATGCTCAAAATAATTTGTATATGACTATGTCATACACCTAAGCTTAGGGTATCATCATATAGTAAGTATGAACAAGAATTCCCATGAGCTAATTCGTGAGCATATCAAATAAGGATCACCATTTAATTTGCATGAAATCTGTGAAGGATCACCCTTTAGATTGTGATAATTTCCATTAAATCTCTCACTAAATTATCTCATGTTATATAAAACATTATCAATTAGTTGGATGGTGATATACGACCCCAACCATCAATCATCCATAGATATTTATTCCACATGATATCAATCATAAATCATATCACAATGTAATCATATAATGAAACTAGGTTTCATATACATTTCAAAATTGATTTACAAATTGAGTCGTTTTTAATAAAATCAATAATCATATCATGATAAGATCATATACAAAAATAAATAAATAAATGAAATAAAGTATGTATCTCAATAAATATCAGTCCATGATGATAAAGAATAAGGTATTTACACTATATAAGTAAATAATATATAGTTAAGACAACAACATCCCTAATCAATATATATATGTAATATTTATGAAAAAAATTAATAAAGGGAAATGAAAAATTAGGTATTCATAATGTAATGTAATTTATAGGAAAATTAGGTTTATAAACCATCAATGACTAGGAAATAAAAAAGTATCGGTCGAACATTTCTTTTAAATTGAATAATTAGTAAAAAATTTAGAGAAATATGGAAGATTGTATCATTTGAATAATATCCTTTATAAAAAATGGGATGATTACAAGTAAAATTATATATATTAATAACACACATTAGGAGTTAAAAAACTAATTGCATATAATAAATATCCTTAATATTTTTAAATAATTTTATATAGAAAATTTTATAAAACATGTAGAAAAATAATTTCCTCTAGAAAAAATGAAAAATTAAATAAAAACATTAATTTAAATTTAAATGTTAAAATAAATATTTTTTCATATTGAAATATTTAAAAATATTTTTATAAAATACTTTTTCAAAATATTCAAAAAAGGATGAATTTTTTGGGTAAATTATAAAAGTTAATTTAAATATATATGATGTGAAAACCTTAGAAGTCATTAAAAATTGAAAAAGAAGAATCAATAAATCATTCCAAGAAAATTAATAAATATTATCAAAATAAATATGGGTTTTAAGGTAAATTTTTTTATTTTAAATGGTTTGAAATAATTTAAACTAATATTTTAAAATACCATTGTTTGAAAACCCACATTGTAAAAAGAGAATTATAATTTTTGAAATGGAAATGGGTAAATATAATTTTCAGAATAATAGAAAATATACTATTTTATAATTAAAAAAATAGAGGATAATATTGGTGGGAATAAATATATGGACATAGAATATAATATTGATTTGTATGAAAGAGAGTTATTCATACCAACTTTATAATTTTATTTGATAATTTTTTGAATGAAGTTGTTAATGATAAAGAAATTAATTTACCCAGACCACAAAAGGAAATACCATATCAATTTTTTGATTATTAGGATAAAATAAAGATTGAATATTATATTTATGTATGAAAGACTATTAGCCAATGTATTTTCAATTATTTCGATGAAACCCTTATGACATTTCAAATATTCATCAAAAAATACATTGAATGATATGATTTCATAGAATAAAAATAAATTATTTTAATATTTGAGGATCATGATATAAAAATATTAAATGAGTGGTATATACACCATTACAAGTAAAACATTGTGTATAAAAATAAGTGTTTCTCTTGGGACTGGTAATTGGGACAAGAAACCCTTACCTTGCATTCTCGCATAATAAATCTACTCTAACATCCTAGGTAACAAAAACAATTATCATATTAAACAATTTATAAAACCTTATTTAGATAAAAAAATTTATATAAACATCAATTATAATTAATATCTACTTATATATTAGTTTATTATTATCAATTTACAATATTAAGTGTGAGTTATCTTTACCATTTTAAACTAGTTTCATAAAAGTGATTTTTTTTCTTTATTAATTTAATAATGTTAAAATTAACAATACATTATAATGTAATATATTAAATAACATATATTTATTTATAAAAATATTATAAAATTGAATAAGTGTTTTAGTTATGTTATGTCAAACTGGAATTGATGTTGATTTATTCTGGTAATTTTAGTAGACAAAGATGATATTTTATTCATAATTTAATTACTTAATATTAATTTTCTAGAACCACAGAAAAAACCAGGAATTTAATTTCATGTTAAAATAATATTATTATTTGAGTTCCCATAGTCATCCTTTTTAAATTTTTATAGCATTGTGGAAGTAGGTGGTTAGACCGACTGAAACATAATCATAACATAATTATGGGATGATTAAGATTATAAAATTTATTTATTTTGGGAATAATATATTTAATGTTGATGAATAAAGATATTTTTGTGTTACATAAAATTTCGTTTAATAGTCTTTAATATATTTTAATAATGTTGAAATAAACTAAATAGAAAAGGATTTATGTTACCTTGTGGATATAGTAGTCAGCACAACACACAGGGAATGATTCAACTTCCACATGAATTAGTGGAAATTATGATGGATTATAATATTTATGTTAATATTTATAATTATATTATATATGTCACTTTTAGTTTGGAATTCTGTCTTGATAAACATAAAAGAGAAGCAATAGTGAAAAACTAAAGATGTCAATTTGTAGAGAGTGTAGTCTACAAAACACACGATTGACGTCCTTTTATTTTTATAAGTGTGTTGTGAAGAAATATATGTGTCTAGTTAAAATTTAATAAAAACTTTACTGTATAATTATGATAATTGTTTCATTTTATTGTTATGTTTATGATAATTTTGTAATGGAAGAAATTATAAGAACATATAATTATTTAGGAATACTCACTTGGGGACCATGAAATTTACCATGAAAGTATCCTTGGAAACCAAAGGGTTAGGATAAATAATTGGGACCAAAGGCTTATTAAAATGTGATAGGTTTTTACTTGGAGAAAAATGGAATTTTTTTAGGAATAAATTCAAAGGAATGAGTGTGGCATATAGGGGGTTAAGTGTCCCCTTTTATAAGGGATGAATAGAAATATTCTATTAACAACCATTATTTTTCATTATGGGATTGAAACTATCCAGTGGTTGATGATTCAAAATGTGATAAATAATATTGTTTTTAGTGAGATATAATCCATCAACACTCTATAAAAAATTCCACATGTTTTAAACATGTTTTAAGAAAATTAATACTTTCAATTACATTTTATCATTTTGGATTTTACCAAGATAACTAATTTTTACCCTATTTGTTTATTTTTTATAAAAAGGATAAGTTAACAAAACATATCCAATTAAGGTGTTTGGAACATAAATTTAATACTCATATAAGTTTCATTCAATTTTTAAATAAGGTAATATTATTGATTAAATTAAAATATTTAATATATTGAAAAACAATTTTGAATAAAACTGTTGTTTTCACCATTATGTGTTCATAATATTATTTAGTATTATGGAATAATTGAATTAGTGATAATATATTTATATATATGTTTACAAATTATATAAAAATAATTTTTAGAAGGTATTAATTTAATTGTTTTGTTTAAAAATCACACAATGTCAGAAAAATATTCAATTAAAGTTATATTTTTATTATTTTTGAAGTAATTATATTTAATAATATAAATCAAAATTTTATGAATACAAAAGAAATTTAACATATTATATAATATGAATAATATTTTATCTTATATCTAAAAATCATTTTATCAAATAACTTTTTAAAATTTTATAAATGTTAGTTTGACGATTTTCCAAAAAAAAATAATTTTTAGAGAAAGTGAGTTTTAAAACGTAAAATTTATGTATTGTACAAATTAATCAATGTCATAAACATGTATGATATAAAATGATTTATTATAAAAAAATATGATGTCATAGGATTGTAAATAATATAACAACCCAATATTATCCTTAAAATGTTTGATTAAAATAATACTGAGAAGGAATTTTTAAATTAGAATAAAATTTTACTTATGTTATAAAATGTAAAAAATTGGTCATAAAAGTTCATAATAATATTATAAAATACATATTTTTACTCCTTAAAAATTATTTAATAAATAAAAATGTTTTATAAACTTATATAGATTTGTCATTAATCAATATTGTCTTAAAATATATAATATTCGCAAAAACTATTTTTCTCACCACTCTCTTGAAAATAAATTAATTAATAAAAAATTAACATTAAAAAAATGTGGATATTATAAATTAAATATGAAATTATTTTCAGTAATATTTATATTTTGGAAAATATAAATTTAGTTTTTAAGTATGAAATATAAAAAAAATATTTTTTTATAGAGAGAGTAAAAATTATTTTTTTCCTTTAAAATTCATAATAAAAAATGTATAAAATAGATTTTATAAACAACTTATTAAATAAATAAAAACTGGAAAATATAAACAAAATTTTTAGTTACATATCCCTTAAAAATCATTACTTAATATATAAGAATATGGTACTCTTTGGATATAATCAGGGGTGGTGATCTTGTAAGAATAGATCTCATGGAATATTCTTTGAGCTTGAATTTCTCTCACATAAGATTTCATTCATATTGTAATTATTCTAATTTATCATGGTATTGTATTAGATAAAACTACACTATAGGTACATACATTACATGTTCAGATATATGAGCTTCATAATGGGGAATTCCACTACATAAGGAAATTTCATTCCTTATTTTTCATAGACTTTATATTATTGATATTTCTATTTATACCCACCAATTTAATGAATATATTAGAAGGGTAAAATTTTATTTCAATATATCATGTATTTTTTTATTGGAGTAAAATATATAATAATCTATTACAAAAAAAATATTTATCTAAGGAAAATGAATAATGAAATTTTGGGTCAATATATCACATCCATCAACTACTATAACACTTTTGGGTCCTAATAATTGGAATAAAATCTTCACCTTTTAGAGATATATATTATTTATATTCATTTTATAATTTAATTTTATGTATGTTTTCTCAATGTAATATTTTCTCTAGAATTTGAAAAATATTCGGATTTCTTTTTTAGTGATATATTTCATGATGAATGAATACTGTTCAAATCATACCATTCCACCATACTTTAATAGAAATACATCCTATTAATCAATGATCCATATAGAAGTATACATAAAAATTATTGATAATATATTTTGTAATTTTTTGATTAACTCTTTTGTTTTTCAAAAATATGATCGAGTTATTTTAAACGAAGAGGATGATATTAATATCATATTAATTTTTTACTTATGATTATATTTTATTTTATCAATTTTAGGAAATGATTTTGTGAAAGTATGAAGGTTATATTCTAATCATGATATCTAGAAAAAAATTAAGATGATAAATTTTGATGATAGTAATATAAATAATTCCATTTTCTTTTGGTTTATGAAATATGGATCTATTCAACTAAAATTTATATACAATCAAAATAAAAAAAACAACTCAATTTTACTGTAAATTATTCTAAAGGATTTTTAATATAAATATAAATAATTTAACACTTATTTATTATGGATTTATGAAGAAATTTCACATTAAACCTGACTGTTAGGGGATTAAAAATCCAAAGAAATCATTTAAGAATGAAAAGAAAGATATTTCAACTTGTTTTATATAGAAAGATCCAATTCCAAGGTTGAATTAAAAAATATAATAGAAACTAGTAACCATGAATTTCTCACAAAATATATCAAGTTGAAATGTTCACATCTTTATTATTTCTCTTCATGTGATTTATTATTATAATATAAAAAAGCTAGAAATAATTTTTTAATATGGAGTGTAATTAAAAACAATGATATAAATATTAATCTAGTAATATTTCTTAAAATGATAAGATCAAATAAATATAATATTCTTTGGATTTATACAATGGTAAAATAGAATAAATAAATGATATACTTGTATCACCCAAATAAATGATTAGGAATATTCATGAGAAGAAAATGAATTTATTTGTTAAATTAAAAACTACCAAATTATAAAATTTTCAATATCAAAGAGGAATGTGAACAATTAAATGATAAAAATGAAATATTAATAAAAAACTTCTCTTGATCCAATGGAATGATATTTGATAATTTAATGGCTACTAAAAAATAAAATGGAAGGTTAAGAGGTTAAATTGAATGTTTAAAACAAAATTTAACCACTTTTTACAAAGAAATATTTTTAGGACAAGATGTTCTATCTAAATAAAATGAAAAAAATAAAAATGGACTTAAAATACATTATATGATTCTTAGAGTGATAAAAAAATTTGTGATGAAAAAATAAAAATGTATTTCATGAGTTAATTTCATTAAATGTAATGATTGTAGTCATTATGTATCTCATATTCCTTTGAGTCTTACTAAATCAATTTGTTACAAAAATGATTTTGTATATAAATATTATTCAATGATAACCTTTGTATACCATATTCTTCTTGTTGTTCTAAAGGTAAATATATTTTTTATCCGTGATATGGTCAATATTCATGTAATTATATTTTTTATAAATATTATGTTGGAATGTGATTAGGAAATAATATTACCAATTTAATTTTGGATAGTATTAATATCTTTTATTATTTGGTATACAATCATTTATTTTTGTTTTTTGTTCATATACGTGTCTAGTGGATCTTTCATCATTTAATTTGATTTTTTATCTAAATATGTTTACTATTTTAATTTATATTGTTTTTAAGGATAATTTTTAAAATAACTCAACTTAAGGGGAGTTAACAATTTTCTTATTTTTTATGTTTTCCTAAATAAAGAGAAAGAAAATTATTTTAATTAAATATTAATCATTTTAATGATTTCTATAGATTTTATTTCCTCTTATATATTATAAAATATCATATATGTATCTTTTTTCTAAAGCCTTTTTAATCTAGGGAAAACATAATTGTTTTATTCATAATAATGTATATTTAATGTTTTTTAACATATAAGTTTTTAATTTTGAAATCGATTTTTATCTTATAAAATTATTTGTGACATTTGATTCATATTTATAGAAAACACAACTAGTTTAAACAATTATATTTTTATATTTTTTATTTTTAAATCCACTCAAACTATGTCAAACATGTATAAAATTAAATTTTAATAGTTTTACTCAATATTTATAATTTAATCTTGTGCGGTTTTTTAAATCTAAAATATGATTTAATAAAAAAATCCATGTTGATTTCCATTTTAAAATTTCAAAATCAACTTTTATATATTATAGGATATCCTTAGAAAAATGATGATTTTTTTCTCATAAATGACCATTATTATTTTATAATTTTTGGGAGATTGTACACATTAAATATATTTAAAATAGTTGAAATCTATTTGAATATGTATTAATATTGAACACAGTGGTGGTTTGTCTATGAGAATTCCAAACTACAGGTATGAAATATATTTGAAATTTTTTTTATTATGGAATTTAAATGTATATGTTTGAAAATAAAATATAAAATTTATATTGATATCTTCTACTTATTATTTAAATTATTTAACTATTTAAAACAGAACCAAGGGATTTACATTTTAGACCTTTTGTTTACAGTTTTATAAGGACATTAAAACATTATGTTTTTATAACACCCTCATTTAATTTCAATTTATGGTATATTTATGGTTAATAAATAACTATCTATTTCAAATATTCTATATTTCATGTTGTTAATAGTGTTGATTCTTGGGATTAATGGTTTTGGAACTGAAAATGGAAGTGTTGATGAGCAAATGGACTTGAGGTGGCTAAAAAACAACCACTAACTATCTGATGGAGTTCATTTAGATCTTATTTCTAAAGTAGACACCACCAACTAACCGATGGTGTGCCACCATCAATGCAAGAATGATATCATATTCTTAGAAATATTCCAAATAATTATTCCCACTAGATAGAAAAGTATATATCTATTTTGAATCTTGGTTTTTCCATGATGATCTGATTATGAATTCCTCCTTTCATTTTAGATCATTGGTAGATCTAGAATGTGGACATCATTAATTTTTCAGAACATAATCTACCATTAATAATGAAAATTTAATTGGTATGTGTATGGGAAACATTTTTATAGGCCTCTTTTATTGGGTATATTTATGGTAGAACATTATTTTGTCGATGAATTCATTGTATATTACCAGTGATATCGACATTCAATGGAAAACCCTCAAACAAGAGCTAGAATTCAGTTGAATGGTGGTCATTTCAACGTAATATTCCCAAGAATGGTCATCTTAAACCACTTTTATATTAACATATTGATGATAAAATATGATAATTGGTTAATTGGAAGGACCTTTTCTATAATTAAAAATGAATTAATGATCCATTCTTTTATTGATAACAAATACACTGAATTGGCGTTACATCTATGAAATACCATAGAATTGATTCCATTAATGGAATCATTAAGTTATGTTAATATAGAAAAACCCTCTTGATAAGAATTTATATTTAATACCCACTGTTAAATTAATTTTTTATGAAACATAAATCATGATAAACACCATTAATGTGTAATCCATTTTCTATTGGTGTGAATGATATTTGGTTTTCATTCATAAACAGATGTTTGAGTTCTTCCTAAATGACATTGAGGTACTATGTTCCTTAACACTTTGGGATCTTATATATACTTGTTGGAATAGTATGATCCATTTTTTTACATGTTTTATGTTCTTGATTGTTGGTGATATATTGTGCATGTGATAATTTCCTTTTACCTATATATGATCCCAGTTCAATGAGAAAAGAAATTGGATCTTATTTTTAGGCTTCATATTTTATTTCATGTTGTTATTAATGCTTCCTGTTTTATCATAATGTTATTCTATTATTAACTTATCATGGTATACCCTGTCATGTGTTAACATTAATTTAGAGTTTGAATATTTTTATCCATGATAGGTGGACCATTTTGGTACATTTAACCATATAGGCGTAGTACACATGGACTATAATTATTATGAAAATTGACATATATATAGGGTAGGTGAATGATAGAATTTTCAACTGGATAGAACATGATCATTTTTGGATTGGGAGTAACAATTTTAACCTTGACGACCTGAGGATTATACATAATGTGACCGAACTTGGTGCCTTATGGATTTCGAGTAGCATTGTCATCTCAATTATTTGAGGATTTTGAGAGACATTTCACTATACTTTTCACCATTTTTTTATCATTCCATTGAACAATGAATTTTTTCTGGCATGGAGCCGATATAGGTATGAAAAAGTGTATTTCATGGATTTGTTAGTGCACAACCACTTCATATGTGGTTGAATATTTTTAAAATTTTTCATCACATTTTTTGTTATCACGGAATACACCTATCATTCTTGTGTAGATTTTTCTAGCTGGGTTTTTTTGGTTTCCTATGGGTTTTATTAGTCACTATATACATGAATTTCAATGTGTGTATAGACATCATGTACAGGGATCAAAAAATGGGAATAGTGACTATGTAATATGGTTGTGTTGAGGAGCACAGATCCCGAAAAACAATAGGATGTACTCTATTAAATATTTTTATTTATATTTCTGAACATTTACAAAAGATTGGATTTCCACTTTTGTATCCCATTAATTTATTTTTTGACATGTTTTCCATATTGTATATTTAAATTTCCCATATTTCATAGAGTTGTTAAATTTTATATTTTTTTGTTTATGGACATGATAATAAGGGTTTCGTCTCCGCCTAATGGACTTATACTCTTTATTCATGTTGGAATCCTCATTCGTGTGAGGATGTGTGTATGAGGTCCTGTGGCACTTTGGAATGGAACCTATGTTCTAAGATCGAGTATTATAATTTTTAAGATGAAAACATATTTTAAAAGTGGTTACATCATTATAATTTTTATATATCTTCAATATTTTATATATTTTTGAAATTTAATTTTATTTATTATGATTTGATCTTATAAAAATGTCATGAAAATGGTATTTTTTTGATTTTGGTAAAATAGTTTTACCCAGTAAATTTAGGATTTTTATCGATCTTTTACCATGAATAAACTATTTTTAATTTTCAAAATGGAAATATTTTCAAAGTTTTCAATTTTATATCTTTATTTTTAATTAAGAAATAGATCGATTTTTTTATAATGTTAGGTTTTATAAGTATAAAAAGTGGAAATTTTTGAGTGACTCCTTGATCAACTTTAATTATTTTTTTTATAAATAGAATTACTTTTTGATTTTAATAATTATATTTTCTCATATCTTTTTAATTCTTTCAGTTTTTTGTGTTGTTTTTATTTGATGATTGTATTTGTTATTTAACAAAAGAATGATTTTTATAAATTATTTAAAAATGGAATAATAATGGTTTAATTTAATAATTATTGGCTATTTTTTAATTATATATATTATTAATTTAATAATATTTATGAATATTATTTTAATTTTTTCCAAGTGGTTTTACCTTTAAATAAGTTTATTTTTACCCTTATAATATATTAAAACATTTATCTTACCCTTATATGGACCATTGAATTTTTTTACCCTTACATGGATAACATAGTTTAACTTTATATATAAATATAATTTACATTTACTTGATTTTAAATATGAATATTAACTTTACATAGAAAGTTCCACCCTAGGTTTTTATTGAGTGAAATCAGTTTATATTCCCTTTAGGCAGAATTCCTTTTACATCAATATAGCACAATAAAATTTTATTTTACCTTTTCACAGCTTGAAGACTATTTAGTCACCTAAAGAAGATAATTTCAAGTATATAATTATAAAAATATAATATGATACCATTAAAAAAGTAATATTAAGTTACCTATATATAGTGTGATAAGATACAATTAAACAGATGAATATGTTACATTTATGTAGTAACTGTCTTACCATTGTATAGGTTTATGGACATACCATTATGAAGCCTATATATTACCTATATGAAGTCTAAAAAATGGCCTCTACATAGATTTTACGATTTATCATTACATTAATACACTCTTTTGAAAATTGAAATTTTCAAATATTAATGTATATAATTAATTCTTTATATATTTTATGAATATTTTGGTATTTTTTTATTTGAGTATATCATTTTTATATATTTTTGTCTCCCATAAATTCATTATAATAATATATAAACTTGGATATGTTTAATTTTTTTTTAAATTGAATTAAATGAGGAATAAAATGGATTTCACATGTTTTATATTCATACTGTATATTTACTTCATGGGTTTAAAAATATGAATTGTTTTGAATTTAAAGACTCTATTTTATGGAATTTATTAACATGGTTATTGGTGATTTTAAGTGAGATATTTATTTATATTTTAAACTTTAATTAATTTAAATATAAAAATCATAATCCATTCATTAATCATGTTTTTTTTGGAAATAAAAATATGTTTTGAATTAAAATTAAAAATAAATTACTTTGATGTTTGGAAATAGTATCTATGATTAAGATGAATTATATATGTGATTAAAATTTGTGTTTTTAATATTTTAATGAAAATGTGTGTATATAATGGATACATATTTACAGAATATCATGATTTACATATTCTTTCTCACTGAGAATCATACTATTTCAATTACCCATTTTGATTGAAAATTTTTAAATGAATGAGATGACTGTTGAAAATTATTCTATTAAAAGGGGAAACAAAATATTTGTAGTGTAATGCATGCATATGACATCATATACACTATTAGCTATACTATTTGATATTTTGATGTAATAAAAAGTTAAATCCTCATCAATCAACCACGTTTCTTCAATATTTCTTATGATATATTGAATTCATCAAGAAGGGCCTGATCAATACCTATTCAAAAATCCAACCACCTTTATAAAATATCATTCCTTTATTTTTATTATTTTATTCATTATATATATATATATAATTCTCTACACTAAAGCATTTCACATGGTGCATGTTGCCTAGGGATATACTAATCTTTAAAAAGTCACATGGGTTCTTTATATACCCTTAAATGGAAAGATGTCTTAGGGATACAAATTAAAGGCCGTGTTGTCAGCTTTACCTAAAAACTTTTAGAGGTTCATATTTACATTATAAAAGTATACGTTGGGAATATATTTGTAAAATAATAGGTTATATTTTCTCCCATAAAATATAGGGGTCCATATAAATCTAAAAGTATTGAGAGCTAAGGATTTAGATAATAAAACAGTGGGGGTCATATCTTCTAAAAATCTGGGTTTTTTCTAAACCTAAAAATGAAAATGTATTTGGGTTTTTCCCCAAGGTAAGAAAAAGGATGATGTAAATTTTAGTAACTATACATCAAAATTGATATACGTTAATGGATTCCATACACTTTTTTTCATTGTAAAGAGTATATTTATAATCATTTCAATCCGAACCACTTACAGAATATGTTTTCGGTTATGTTTATTTCTTTATTCACTTCAAATTTATTGCAGTTAAATATTTATTTGTGAATTTGTTTTTCATTTAATCCATGAAATTACATAAATGATGTTGAAGTATGATTTTGTTTTTTATAATTGAAAATCCACCCCTCTTGTACATTAACATCATCATTTTAGGACATAACACAATAATATTAAATGATGCCAATCTTTTAATAAAGAAGATGATTATTCCACCAAAACTCATCTATGTTACTCTCCTTGTTATATAAATTTACAATCTTAATTATTTCTTGAACAAAAAGTACATAACAATATCATAAGGTAATTCTTAGTAATTAAAACCAATTTTTATCCTAATAATCCTCATACCATAATTTATTTTCATGTTTCACATATAACTATAAGGCAATAATCTCACAATAATATATAATGGTTTATTTATATTGGAAATATATTCATAAATAAAAAATTACTAGGCCATAAATCACACTAGATATTAAGTTGACCAAATAATTGACTATGAGATTAATCAATTAACTTATTTCAATATGTTAAATTTTCATCGTTTAAAATGAATTAAGTAATTTATATTCCATTAATAAAAAATTTACAGAATTGAAAAATAATCTTTAATTCATAAGATTAAATATAAAATAATAAATCCATATATATCGTTTTATTTTAAAACACATCGAGAATGATCAAGGTAACATAACACATATCACTTATATAAACAAATCTCTATATATCATGATTATATTATTACTTACCTACATGAATATAATAGAAATACCTAAATATCATCAAAAACATTATTATAAATAATCAACTCAATAATTACATTGTTTTATAAGTAACTAAATAACCACCCAACATCAGTGTCATATCCCATAGAATATAGAAAACTCATCTTCATCCTTTTAAGCATCCTTGAGAAAAATACCATCCATTCACTTGGGTTTCACCTCTATCTAAAAAACATGTATCATAAAATGTGTTAAACATCAAAATGATATGTCAAAAAATAAATATGTGTGAAAAAAGACGAGGAGAATAGAGAAGGGTCAACTACATTTCTATATAACATCTTACCAAAAAACCCAAAAATAATACACCAAAAGTGAGGAAAGTGAGAGAAATAGTATAAGTAGGTAACTTGAGTGGATATTTTTAAAAAATTAATATTCCCTAATCAATAAATAATTGTTATAACCATTATAAAAACACAATAAATTTTCACTAGAATCCTCATGAAACCTTTAAAAACACTAATGGATGCACTGACTATCCGAGTTCATCTTATTGGGAATCCAAAAAAATATAGTGGGTTTGTCTCCAGGATAAACCACTAAAATCATTACGGGATAACAAGGTCTTCCTGATTAATCCACTAAAAAAAATTCCTCCATTTAATTCTCAAAAACAAATTTCCCCTTACCTAATAATTTCTCTACCAAATTTTTCCTTAAAAAAACCATCACTAGAAACAATTAATTATTCAGTGATCCAAAATATAACCCCAAACCAAAAATCAAAATTTCATCATATTTATACAAAACATGCCATTTAAAAACATTGAAATCATTATTTAATTTATATAAAATAACTCACGGGGTTTCATACCAAATTTGTTTCTAACCAATTGTATCATGAATTCTATGGGATAAATTCCCGTAATAGGGATACAATATGAATTATACACCTCAATATAAATTGTATCACTTAGGGGTATTGTATATAATATTTTTGTTCGATAACCCTTGTAGGTTTTTTATATCTACAAATAGTTAGACCCCCCCCCCCTACATGATTAAATATTTTTTTTATATAATTAGATGTTAGGGGGATCGTATGACTCATGCGAGTGATGTCCTCACCATGGGAGGACTATTTGTCTCTATAAATGCACATATGAATTGAATTATAATATTTCTCAATTTTTAAATATTATATAAATTATTAATGATTTATATTTATTAATTAAAAAATTAATAATTATAATTTAATAGATGGAAATCATTAACAACTAAGGTGCCTCCACAACAGAGAAACCATCACCATGGTGTGTTAATTATATATATACCACCCTTTGCCTCCATTACGGAATAGATGGCCTTGATATTTTGAGATACCACTATCACGTCACTAATACCCATGTGGTGGTGGTAATTCTTCACAAAATTGAATGAGAAGTAGGGAGGAACCAACAAACAATAAAAATATTTATAATAACAATATTTTAGTGGGGGCTCAATATATACTTTTCTAAATTTTATAAATCAATTTTAATTAGTGTGTGTATCAGAGGACATTTAAATGATGTTTTTAGTTGGAGATAATGGTGTAATTGCATGATGAAGCTAGAGTTTTTGAATGTAGGTGAGTGTTTTGAAGTGATAACCCCTATATATCAAATCATTTAAAATGAAAAATCATGGATTAATGATAAAAGGTATGTATTGATCCTAGGGATCCATTTGATCAAAATATTATATATAATTTAATCCATTCTTGTATAATCTAGGGGGAATTGGTAGGAAGAAGGGTCATGGGTCTATCTAAATTAAGTGATCCAAAAATGAAAACTTATTATACTGATAAAGCTCCATTAACTTGGTTGGGTGAGTTAAATTGATTTTTTAAATTGACCAACATTATTTTTGGATGGATGTACCGAGCTCCAAGGATTGGGTCAAGGGTGTGGAAGCATGAATGCTTGGGTTATGTGGATTAATAAATCCAGAATCAGTTATAGTGGGAATCAGAAAAATTCTTTGACCATTTATTTCTATTGGTACATGTCCATATTATGTTCTTAAACCCAGGTTTTGTGCAAATCCAATTAAGAACCACATTTTATGATTTCGGGTATTAACATGACCCCTTTATCATTACAAATTAATTTATTCGTAATTTTTTACATGGTGTCTATTTTAGATCTATGGATAATCTATTTTACAAATTTTTTAATTTATATCATAATGATAATACTGTAAACATTGTTTACCATCATATGATTTGATTTTTTTAATTTTAATTGCGTTGAAACCAAAAGTTTTTACAATATTATCATCGAAAAAAATAAGAGTAACATTTTGTTAATTTTTTCATATAATATTATAGTGACAGATTATTAACATACCAAACAATTACACCATTTTTTCAGAATATTGATTACTATACATAAATATTTACCCAATGTTCAAATAATTTTGTGCATTTGTAAACATTGAAAAATAAAACTTGGTCCATAAGTGAATTAAATTATGTCAAAATAGATTTTTCATGACTATCATCCTTCAAAGACATATAAAACATAATACATATCATCAAAATTAAGGAAATGGACACATAATAAAGGGTTAAATAATAGGTTTTGTATTGTTAAAAAATGGAGACACATAAGAATAATCATGAACATAAGGGAATGATAATAATATAATAAAATTATAAGATCGTACAATGTATATCAGTGATCATAATCATGAGTCGTGGAATAAATATTGGATGTTCATAAAACATGAATCATAATAGAATCAAATAACATGATCCATGAGATCATAACATTGTCATATGAAATATAATTTATGGTATACACATTATCATAGAAATTCATATCCATATTAGTCTAGAATCACTACTAAGACCATCAGTGTGGAAAAATTCATTTGATTAATTAGGTTCACACACCATTCTATTTCTGTATTACTGAACCATGTTCACTTTATATTCTATCCATATATTACTAAACCAAGTTCACATTCTCTTCTAGTTATGTTTATCTCATGAGATATATAAATCAATACCCAATCCATTATTGGTAGATATAGGTCCAACCCATCATATAATAAAATCATACATATGTATTCCATAATACCATGAGAATTCATCATATTATAACCCATGAAATAAAATGGGTATCATAAAACTTTTTCCATATATTGACCTATAGAAAACATATAGGTTTGTTAATAATGTAATATCCCATATTAGGAATCAAGTTTGATTATCATATTACCGTGGAAGAGAAAAGAGTTTCATAAAAATAAAATTTGTCAAACATAAAACATTCAAAAAAATATGAATGGTACCCTTGGATCATATCCATATAAGCATATGAGAAACACCAAAAGATGTCATATTATATTGAAAATAATTTTAAAACATCATTTAAAGCATTTCATGAGGAAAATATCATTTTTATTTTGAAAATAAATATTTTTAATACATAATAATATTTTAAAAACCTTTTTATTTGAAAATAACCTTGAAAATTTATAAATGATTATTTGGAAACCCCTATTAAACACTTTTTGAAACAAAACGAATTTTTAAAATCATTTTCAAAGGAAATTAATTTAAAATTTCATTTAATTATTAATTTTTTTAGAAGTTTTGGTTTTCTTATTGAAACAGATTTCCATCATATGAGATAAATAATTCTGGATTTTATTATAAATATTTAATTAATTTTTTTAAGTAATAAAACTGAAAAAATGGTTCCATTACAAGAGGATGTAATTTATAACCATAGGGAAAAATAATTCATGAGAACTATTGATAGATGGATCAAAAAATTTCATTAATGGAAGCATAATCATAAGAAATCCTAATATATGATGAGACTTTAGCAATAAACTCTTACCACATTGGAAATATTAAATCGAAAACCCCAAGAAGGAAAAACATAAAATTAATATTAAAATATCAATAGGATGAAAAAATTAATGATATTACATTTCAAATAGGATTTTTATACACTACATAAAATAGTATAGGGGTAAAATATAATATTAAACTAAAAGAATGAAAATTCATACAAAATTTAATTACTATTTCAGTAACCTTGGAATCATATTCCCCATGAAATAATAACATCAATGGAAACGTTAGTTATCATTAAATGTGGTATATTAATGAAATTTCATGTCATAGGGATGTTTTTAAACCACATAAAATAAAGGATTGGTGAATATTGAATAAGTCTCTTAGAAATAAAAGCAAGACGTGAAAACCCCTTACCTTATGTATTGATTTCAGTTGTACTCATTTAAAATTCCTATATATTAAATATAAATTTATAATAATTCTATCACAAAACCATATTCATATATTTCATATAAATTTTATGTAATTATGTCCTTTTATTATTGGTTTATTAGTAATTCCATGTTCATGTTATGGTTCGGGTAATAAATACTTTGTTTTTCACATAAGATTAAATTGGATATATTTTTGGTTGTATTACCTTGAGACTGATTTGAATATATTAATAATGATAAAAATTATATATATATATACCATATTTATTCATTATATTTATGTGTTTATTTTGATTCTTAAAAGTTATCGATAGAAAATAAAATATTCCATTATTGGTGATATTAGGCCTTACGTATGCAAGAACAAAATTTCTATTTTATTGTTGGATGGAAAGAAATAAAATTATATGAGATATTATCCATATAGAATAATTATAATTATATATATGTCACATATGTTATTTAATCCCATCATTAATTAATTTCATGAAATGATTGAATGAATCACATCACTTCGTAAGGTGGTAGTCCTCCGTACACATGAATAACATTATCATATTCCCAAAAAATGAAAAGAAAAAAAGTTATTTTTAATATAAAATTTACATAATAATGATAACATAATTAAAATAATAAATATAATATGTAAAAAATAATTCCATCATTATTCTCTACAATGATAGGAGGTAATGGAAGAACGAGCATCATCAGTTCGCGAGGTGGTAATCCGCTACACACACTAACTGTGATTATGTATCCCATTTTATAGATGTGTGTTATGTTTTGGGTCTTGAAATTAACATAATAACAATCATGTATATGTGATATAATTATTTAATTATTAAATCATTATTTAAAAATAAATAAAAGGCCTTTAGGAAGAAATAAAAACAATTCACTGATGAATATTACCACTTCTTCAGGTATCTCATTTTTGTTTTCACCAAAGGAATTATATAGTTGGATTTATATTGAAATTAAGGCATATATTATGAATGGGGGGAGTTGAGAAGTAAATTAGTTTTGTATTTTAGAATCTAATTGGGATTGAAAGTGTGAGGAGAGGGGAATAGTTGGTGAAATTTTATAAGTGGGGGAGAGGAAACACTTGTCGTTTTTGAAAACAATGTTATGTGTTCCCACATTTTTACCTAACATAATTATAAAATAATGGACCATATTATATCCATGAAGATTTATTGTCTAAATATTTCTATAAAATGGTTTTTGATAATTTTATAGTTTATTTTCTATTTTTTAATGTTTAGTACCTTGGTAATCTTGTTTTTCTTTTAACCACCATGATTAATTTAACCTGTTTCCACTAATACTTTTTGAAAAAAAATTAAGCTAACTTTATTTCAAATATTAAATTTCGATTATTCCAAATAAAAATTTCATTTTCTCAAATTTAAATTACAAAATATGTAGAAAGTAGTTTAAAATTTATTCTCACAGATGGGACAAGACTCAGTGTTTATAAACAGAAATTGTTCAAGAGATTGAAAGGATTTTATATCAAATATCAATGTTAAATTGATTCTAATGGAATAAATTATGTTAATATATTTATAATTTATCAAAAAATACTATAATACCAAATTATAACATAATTTAACTATTTAAATAAATTAAACAAAAATGTAGTTTAAAATTAAAATTTTGTATTTTTCATTATTCATCCAAAAATGTAATATTTCAAAAAAATCGCAAAAAATAACCCCAATCCAATTTTAAAATTATTAATTACAATTTAATTTTTTTATTTTAATTAAAATTAAAAAAAAATCAATGATTCATTTTATCAATATTTATAAAAGGAAATGAAAATATATTTCTTTTGAGAAAAAAAAAATTTCTAAACATAAATGACTTTATTGAAAATTATGTATTTAATTATGAATATGTTTTATTTATATAAAGCCCCTAAAAATAATTTTTTTTATTACTTACTATTATTCATATTAATAATTTTAACAGGTAGGTTATAACTAACTTTTATAAATATTTATATTTATTGAATGCTGTTTTCTAGAAACCCAGTGTTGTGTGTAACGTAAGTTAATCCCATGTTTCATATTTTGAAAACATAACATGTTCTACAATATATTGAAATAGTAAATATACATAGTGTTCAACATAATCCATAAATTAAATTTCATTTATTTTAATAAAGGGTTATAAAAACATGGGGTGGTGTATTCTACACCATGTTAAAAATAAATTGTTCATCAAAATTCATCACACTGATATAAAAAATGAGTATACTTTTACCACAAAATATCCTTAATTTCCCACATAGCTTATTCAAAGTTTATTTTTCTGAACAAGACTTTTACTATATGAGTTTTCTTGTTTTTAGAGGTTTCAATGTATGATTTAGAATTTTAATTAGTTTTTCCTCATAAGAAGGATCAATCTCCAATGGTATGAACTCTGAGTTTTATAAATGGGAAGGGATAGATATATACTTCCTCAGGATATATATATATGAAACACATCATGTAATTGAGAGAGGTTTGGTGGATGTCCTAAGCGATAGAGTATTTTCTCTGTCTGATCAATAATATCAACCAGATCAATATACCTAGGGATTAATTTCAATTTCTTATGGAATCTCATAAGCCTATTCCATGAATAAATTCTTAGAGACACATTGTCACATCTTTATATTCTAGCACATGTTTGTGATTATTACCATAACTTCTTCGTTGACTTTGCGCTACCCTGATCAGATGTTTAATGGATCTAACATTCTCTACCATTTTTTTGTATTTCAAGTCATTATATATTTAATTATCCTACCTCATTGCATAAATTATGAGATCAAAATTTATTCACTTAGAGGACTTCATAAGGTTCCATCTAAATTTTTTAAATAAATTTATTATTGTACGAGAACTCAATTAGAGGAGGGTTTCAATCCAAACCACCCTTGAAATCCAAAGAATAATATATCAATATATAATCTTGGTTTTGAATTGTTATTTTAGACAAACCATCTATCTAAGGATGTTAATAATTTTTGAAACTTGATTTTATATCAAGATATTTCTGAAGACTTCACTATAACATGGAGGTAAACCTCAGATACCAATCATATAAAATGGAATGTGGTACACCATAGAACCTTACCACTTCCTTAATATATATGTTGCAATGATAATAAATAGATAATTATGCTTTGATAGTTTTGAGGTGTGCTAAATTAATAAAGAGATTAAATAAAATACATATATAATTATGTATTTTATAGGTCATGGGGAGTCCAATGGATAAAATGAAAAATGATTTTATCTAATTTCCATTATGGGGGAGTCCAATGGATAAAATGAAAAATGATTTTATCTAATTTCCATTATGGTATGTGTAATGCATGCAACATCCCTTTTGAATTTTTTTTCTTTCAGCTATCACTTGATGGAATATCACGCACTATGATACAAACTATGTTATATATCACTTCATGACATCCCACTCTAAGTATTCATTCAAATATCTATACATCATCAAACGTTTTGGATGAATAGTGATTGATGAGAGATGATCTCTCCCTAAGAACTCCTTACTCAAATATTTTAAGGAAGGAATGAACACATGATTTCAAAAAATTATCATTTAATAATGATCATGGATAAACTCATTAACAATTATGTCTTTATTTTGCAACTTTTCATGTTCCTTCTGATCCACTTTAATCATCACATTGATATATTATTGAACATTAAATTGAAAAAGAGTGTATTTTTCTATTTATTTATTATTTATTGATATATCCTTTAGAAATCCAATAAATATTGGATATTTTTTTATACTCATCATCGATAATATTGTATAATATTTTCGACTCAATGCACCAACCACATTGTTATTTTTCCCGAGGTGGTAATGTATTGGGGATTCATAATCTATTACCATCTATAACCATCTTCCATATAGCATGTTAAACTCCTCATATGTGTATATATATTTCAAAATTTAATGATATGTATAAATGTCATTCTTTTCCTTATAATGATAATTCCCCCGTATCATCAATGAACATTTTTTTCTAATAACTCTAAATCATTAGTTGGGTAGTTTTGATCCTGAAACGTCTAATGATGTGTGGAAAATCAATAGACATGTTATTATACATAATAACACAACACAATCATTTATTTTATGAATAAATATATATTAAAAACCCTTCTTCACTACAGGGTAATGTAATCATAGCTGCACTGACTAACATTATCACCATTTCCTTGAAATATTCCTCACATTCATCTTATGAGAGGAACATGGATCAATTTCAAGTTTACATGGTCAGAGGACTAGATATATGCGAGAAATTATCTACAAAATATCAATTATATCCAAATAATCCAAGGAAACTATAGATCCTAGTCACAATTTTTGGCCAGGGCTATTATTTAATAGACTCCATCTTTGATATATCTACCATATACCCGCTCTTGAGATTGTATGACCCAAATATGAAACATATTCCCACCAAAATGAAAACATTGTAAATTTTGCATATAGTTTATCCTTAATTAGTGTATTTAGTCTCATGTGATATTCATACTCTCCCATATTATTTTATTTGACAATAATTTATTCTATAATGACTACCACAAATGGTTCAAGGTAATATCTTAAGAAACTATTTTTTAATCCATTAAGATAAAAGGGGAATTAGTAATAATAAATGGAATAACTATATATCCATAGTTTCTACACCTTGTAAAAAATTACAGATATGTGTTATCCTATTTTTTTACCCTCAATTGATGTTATATATATTGAAATACAATCATGGAAAAGTATTGGGATCTACGTATTTGATAAAACTATTCATCAAAATGTTTATTAAGATCTATAAAATTCATGTAATCTCTATCACAAGTTTTTACTTATAAACAAATTGATAAATGATCATTGGATAGTTTGGAATATCAAATGTAACATCCCTTCCAGGATAGTTGACGTGTGATTTATGTAATGAAATCAAATCCATACCTAAGATGAAATAAAATTCAACCAGAGGAAGAATGGAATGTTTTTTAGTAATCTCATTCTCACCAACATCAAATAGAGAAGAATCATAGACTTAATATGTTATCATCTTAACATTATGGGGTTTCACTCGTAATTCTACATTTAATCATTTGGGTGAAATCTATCCACCCTTAGAAAATTATTTAAACGAGAAAGAATTGGAAGAACTCCAGTCAAATAAGGCGTTATATAAGAATCTAACAATTTTTTAGAGGAGTATTGGGCTTGTTTATAAGTATTCATTTTCCTTATTTTTCATATATTTTGTATGGTTTTTACCATAGGTACTTTAGGTTGAATGTTATAGAAAATTTTAACGAACTGGGGTTTTGCCCATTAAGCGCACAGTTTTCCCAAACCATGAACCTAGCCCACAAAATAGTGTGTACCAAAATAAAGGGGATTCAAATGTCTAGGGAAAGGTTTGTATAATCGTATTACCTATTAGTAGAAATAATGTACCCCATATAATAGGTACCATGTTAAGGGACATAGTTTAGAAAACTATGTGCCCCAACCCAGGAAATTGTGCATGTGGTTTTAATTAGCTAAAAAATAAGATTTTAAATTATTGAAACCATAGTATTAACACCAAATCAACTCAAGCTCAAACCACATTGATTTATCTAATTTTTGGGGAACCTAGATGGATTAAAATATCTTTTGAATTCCATTCCTGATAATCCAATGCTGATACAAAAGATTTGCACCTCATTAGGAATGAGGTTTCTTCCCGATTAGATATCTCTCTCAACCCTCTACTCTTTCTGGATAAAATATGGATATTTCATCCAGTATGGGCTATTTTTTGGATCTTGGATTAATGTATGTCATTTTTATTTGTTTGGGATCTAGGTTTTGAATCTAGATTGTTTTTTTCTTCATGTTCTTGGTCATTTCTCGTAAATTGGGGGTTCTTGTTGGAGATCATTTATCGTCAATTTTGAGGTAGGGGGTATATTATTCACATCTCAAAGACTAGATTTCAATTAAATGTATGTAATTATAGAATTTATGTTCGATGATTAGAAACCGAATATCATAAATTTAAATATCTAAATTGTAGAATTTATTCATTAAGGTATTATTAATTGGATTGATTAATTTTTGAATTAATTAATGGGAATTTTTTTTTATTTTGCAACTTATTTAATAGGAATAATTAATTGTTGAATTAATTATGGAATTATTTAAACTATTTCTTTTTATTAATTAATTTTTGCATTAGATAATGATAATTATAGTAATTTTGAACTTGATTGTGTTGGAATTATTAATTCTTGATTATATTATGGGGATATTAAGATTGTAGAATTGCATTAGGTAATTAATTATATAATTAATGTGATTTATTGTGATTATGAAATTGAATAAATTGGGTTATTTAATTATTTAATTAATTAATGGGTTTTATTACGATTATGAAATTGATAGAATAGGATTTAAAATTGTTGAATTAATTAATAGATATTTTTTATCGTGGAATGTGATATGAATGTTAATGCAGAGTAACTATGAAGGATGTTATATATACGACATATATGTGATTCTAATATTCGTTTGTGGGACATGGTTTTCTGTATCAAAATCCCAAAGTGATAAATATTGATATTCGTGTGTGGGACATAGTCTACTACCTCAAAATCCCATACTGATAATTATTGACATTCTTGTGTGGGACATGATCTTACATATCAATTGAATACAATTTAATGTATTAATGTTCATGTGTGGGAGATGGTATCCTACATCAACTGACCATACTAATTAATTGATTAATGTGTGTGGTATAGGAACTACTATTTCAAAACCCTATAGTGATATGAATTGAGATGATTAATGATTACATTGGTATTGAGCCATGTGATATCTGTTGTGGATAGTTTAGACTCTGACAGAGGCTAAAGTAGGTATTGAGGTTTGGGTATCCTTCGGAACCTGTGAGTAATGTTGTTAATTAATGAGTAATTGAATAAATGTAAACTGTATAATTTATTTTGTGTACATTATTTTGTAAATAATTTTAAAAAAAATTATTGATTGTATATCATTCTAGAAACAATTAGTTGGGGCCCACTAAGTTTTACTCAAACGCTAACCAGGCTTCCTGATCAGTACCTGAAAAGATTTCATGGTTGGAGGATAGGTTAAGGGATAGGGTTCTATGCTATATGTTTGATATGGGAATGAGGCTGGATTAGGGAACCGAACATGTTTTTAGGACCCACATCGGGTTGTTTTGAGAGTCATGATTTATTTTGGATTTTATATATTATAAATTGACATATATTTGGCTTGGAAAATCCACTATTTTGTTTGGGATATTTTATTTCTTGTTTTGGTCATCATGTGACACATTTTTGGTTTGTTTATGGTTATTTATTTTAGTTATTGTCAATTTTTTATCTATTGTACCTTTTTGATAATGAAAGTAAAGTATCACATAGATTGACTTTAGACCCTCACTACTTGTCAAAATCCTATAACATAATGGGACGTGCACTTGAGGTCATATAACAGATCAGTTCGGGGCCCTAGTGGGTGGAACATGGGTCGGAATGTGACAAATTAGAAGTTCTATAGTGGATGATAAGGGTACCTGTTGCCATTTCATTATCACGCCACTCATCAAAAATAATGATTTCATGAGAATTACCTTTATACGTTGGTATGATGGGTTTCTAACATTTGTCATCATCATTAACACTTGGGATTGGGGATTGGTTGTCATAATGCCTATTCACCTAAAAATTGATGCACTGAAGTTGGGGAGGTGCATTTTGAGTATATTTCTCTCTATTTTCATAATTTTATAACTTCTACAGTCACCTTAGAAATATTTTTCCCTATAACCATCCATTACAAACATTAAAAAACAATTATTAATCCCCAAATGAAATTTCCTCATGCTTCTTCCTATTCCATGGGCACAAAGGAAAAGTCAACTTCTTCTCTCCATGGTATTTAAATTGTCATTGTGACTACATGTTCCTCCTCTTATCAAAATCATGAGACTGATATGAAACTACATATTATTTTCCACCTTGAAAACACATTGAGAAATATCATCATAGCTACTAATGTAACTTATGGATAACACCCTTTATAGGCTTGGATTTAAGTCAATGAAGAATTCATCAAACTCACTACGAGGTTACATAGTACTACCTAATGTGTGCCTCATGAGTCCTATAAACATAGACTAATAGGTACCAAAAAAATTCATCATCCTTTTTATTTAACTCGAGGAACTCTTATTTGATAAATAAAAATAATATGATGAGAGTACTTATTGAAAAATATGTTATTGAACTCGTCCTAATCCATAGAGTCAATCTCCTTTTGTTGCCTCGTATTATTTTTATATTTCCAACACTGATCCACTTCACCATAAAAATAGTAGACATCCAAAATGACTATTTCAATATCAAAGTATTAGATAATGGGAAATGTATTTTTAATGGTACTAATACATTGTTTAGAAACAAGTGGATTAGAAGACCTCTTGAATGAAGGTGAATATTTATGCATCAAGGACTCAACAAAATGATGTTCCCACATCTGTTTGGTCAAATGTACTGTATGACTCATATATTATGATTAATGTGTAAAAATATCCAAAAGATTTTTCACATTAGATCCAATAACATTTGGTTTATTAGTATTAAAATCATTTCAATTTCTCCCACAGTAAGTATTAATACAGTTTCATTGGGTTCCATCAATTGAAAAAAAATAGAAAATTCATCATTTAAGAAACAATAATCATAACAGGGAACCACATAATAAAAAACTAACTTATAGGATATCTAAATCATTAACCATTATTCTTTAATATGTGAAACATTTTGTTTATCCTAGGTTATTCATATTTATATTATTTTTAAATACATCAAGATGGTTCACAATGATTTCTTGAATTTACAAATCAGATCCCCCAGGAGTGTCAAACCTAGTGTGCCGCGAGGACCATATTCATGCACCATCTACCAATTAATTCTAGCTCAATACGGATGTTTTGGGGTTGTTACCCCTATGTAAATATATATGAGATCCACATCCACTTTTAATATCCAAATAGGTATGTATTCCCTAGGAAACCACTCAATATATCCTTTACCAAAATTATAGGACATCTTCTAATACTTTGAATCGTCCTTAGAAATATCCTAAGAAACACAGATAGCGATAAGACTAAGGTTTTATCATCCTATTTTCTAGAGGATAACAAAACGTTTTCTTTGAAACCAACTATATTGAACTATTCATATAAGATATAAGTATTACATCAATTTTTTATAATATTCATTACAATATAAAAACACACACCCAACGACTATATTAGTTTAGTGAAATTGAAAATGTGGAAAGTTAAACCCTATTACATAAGTGAAATACACTACCTCCCACTATTTTCTCCATAAATTGATCCATTATTATGGAAATAAAAAATAATACAAATCCTCATAACCCACGGAATGGAAACATATGAAAGGTTGAACAAAGATGCTTAATAAGGGTTGAAAATTGAGATATGTAAGCATAGTCAAGAGAATAATGGTATGATATCAAGATAATAAAATTATAATATCACACATTTCATTTCAAATATAATAATTAGGAGTCATGGAATAATAATTGGACATTTTTATGACATTAATCATAATGGAATCTAAGATCATTCTACATAGAAGGATAAAATTGGCATAAGTCGTGGAATTTGTGGCATATATATAAGAATATAAAATCATTTCCATATCATTCATGGCTCATTTAAAAGACCATCATTGTGGATAAATTCCCCTTTTGAACAAGGATCTCACCCCATTCCAGCATTGTGATGCCAAAATGAGTTTATACTCTGTTCCATACCTATGTTACTAAATTGATTTCACCTACCATTCCATTTATATCTATCTCTTGAGATATATAATTCTTTTCCATATTAATTATATATAGATATATGTCCCACCCAAATTAAAATTAAGTCATACATAAGCGTGATTCAAGATCGTAAACATTCCTCCAATTATACCCCATGAAATAAAATTAGTATCATAAACATTTCATCATATGTGGACTTATGGAAGATAGACCATTTAAAAAATCCTCTAATAAAACACAAAAATAAGTCTTTTTCATAAGTATATAACACATGGAAGAAAAATGGGTTTCATAAACATCATGCAATCAAAACATAAACCATTTGGAGAATAAAAATGAATGGTACCCCAAGATAATATCCACAATAAGGCATGAGTAAAGACAATGAATGTAATATTTGATGGAATGTAATTTTAAATTACCATTACACATATCTTTATGAAAATATCCTTTTTATTTTGAATAGTAATTTTTTTTAAAATGAAAACATTTTGAAATCCTATTTATTTGAAAATAATGTAAACAATTTATAAAAGTTGAATTGAAACAAATATACAATTTTAAAAGCATAATTTTTATTAATAACAATTTTCATTGAAAATTATTTAAAATTTAATCTAAAATAATATTTGAAAACTTTTTTATAAAACCTTATTTTTTTAGTTAGACTTATTTCTGATTGAAGAGAGAAATAATGTCATATTTTCTTAAATTTTTTCTTAATTATATTAAGTTTCAATGAATATAAAAATGGTACTAATACTTGAATATGTCATTAATAAAAATTGGGGAATAAGTTTCATTATTATTCTTGAGATATGGATTATAATATTTCATCAATGGAAGCATAATCAGAAATAATCCCAATAAATGATGAGGCTGAACAAATGAACTCTTACGAATTTAATAATTTAGAATCGAAAAATCCATTATTGAATAAAATAAAATGAATCCTAAAATATAACCAAGATAAAAAATTCATTATATTAATGCTCAAAGGGTATTTATATACACCTCATAAAATAATAAATTTCCAAATCCTAACATATGTCACAATGAATGAATAGTGAGGAAAAAACATATTACTACTTAAGAATCATCTGAATCATAATCCCCATGGATGAATAAAATAAATGAAAAAATTAATTATAATTATATGAGTAATATTCAATATATATCATTTATAAGGGAAGTATATACATCACACTAATGAAACAAGTAGTAAATTGTGAGTAAGTCTCTCGTAAATAAAAGTGAGACAAAAAATAACCTCACCTTAAGTCTTGAATTCTGTTATACCCATTGAATATTACTATATAATAAATATATATTTATTATTCATATATTTTATAACAATATTAATATTTCTATCATAACATATATATCTTTATTATCACAATTTATTAGTAATTTATTAACATTTCCATTTCAATGTTACGTTTCAGGTAATAAGCACTTTATTTTTATTAGAGTTATTAATATGTTATATATTTGGTCTACTTTAATTTAAAAATATTAAATCATCTTAGGAATTATATAAATGGAATAAAAAATATATATATTAATCATATATGTATTTAGATATAATCATAAATTTTTTTGGTAGAAAAAACATATCGTTCATGGAGATGGTAGACCATACATATGAATGGATGTTATTTCAATTTTCTTTTCAGATTGAATTATGTAAAAGTATATGAGATATTATCATAAAAAAATTTAATTTCTAATATATCTCATATTATTATTAAACCCACCTTCAATACATTTCATGTAATGTGTTAATGAATCACATTGATTCGCAAGGAGGTAGTTCTTTATACACACAATTGACGTTATCATATTCCAAAAAAAATTGGAAAGCGTAATGGTTTGTGTGATAAAATAGTTAAAAAATAATAATGACATCATAAATATCATAAATATGATATATAAACTATAAATAAATCATTAATATAAACATATAAAGGAGGTAATGTAGGAATAAACTATATCAGTTCGTGAGGCAATAATCCTCCATACACACAAATGATGATTGTGTATCACATTGGATGAATGTGTGTGAATATCTAGGTCATACCCATTACATAACAACATTTAATTTTGTTTAATATATTTATTTTATTATTTAACTATGATATAGAAATAATTTATGTGGTTTTACGAATAAATTAAACAAAAAAATTATTTTATTACATTACCTCTTCTTTGGGTATCCCCATTTGGGATTCACTAAGGGACTTACATGGTCGGATTTATAGACAATGTAAGGATTATAGGGGTAATAAATATAATTTTATAAGTTATTTGGGAAGGTATTTGTGGAACCAATTTGTTTATAAGGTGTTAATATATAGGATTAGGTGGTGGCCTTTTATAAGTGGGGGAAAGGACACACTTGTCATTTTTTAAATTAAAATTAGGTATACCCGCATTTATATATATATAAAGTACTTAATAATGAAAAATATTCGATAAATAAAGGTTTATGGACTAAATATATCTATACAATTGGTTTTTAAAATCTTTATAGTCCATTTACCCGTAATTTTAATGTTTAATCTCTTGGTAAACTCATTTTTCTCTTAGCAATCATTATTAATTTTAAATGTTTTCACTAATAATTTTTGTCAACAATTCAGTTTAAATTATTATAAATTATAAATTATTATGATTAAAAACATTGAATTAATTTTTTAAACCTCCATTAAAATATGAAGAAGAAATAAATACAAAATTTCATCCCATAGATAATATGTGAAAAAGTTTTTATGGGGAAAATGTTGAAAAGATGAAAATATTTTTATTTACATTTTCTAGGTAAAAATGATTCTAATAAACTATATGGGTTTAATATATGTATAATTTTACTCAGTATAATTTAAATTTAAATTAATAAATTAAATAACTATATAAATAAATTATATTAAAACATATTCTTTAATTAAAATTCAGCATTTTTCACTATTCATCGAAAAAAAATATTTCAGAAATATTCTTCTCCCAAAGATAATTTTGAAATTATAAATTCTCAATTAATTTCATTTAATATTACTTAAAATAAAAATTTGTCAAAAATTAATTTTATTATTGTTCAATGAATCATATAAATGTAGTTATTTTAAGAAAATAGTAGCTTCAAAACATATTGACTTCATAAAAATTTATATATTTTATTATCAATATGTATTATTTAAATAAAACCCTGATAAAAAATATTTATAAATTAGTTATTAATATTCATATAACTATGATTAATGTTTAGGATATAACTATCTTGTTTAAATAATTATATAAAGAAATTGTTATTTTATAGAAACTCATTATTGCGTGTAAGAGAAGCTATGATAGTGTTGTCTGTACCACAAGCCTAACATGGTGTACCATATGAAGAAAAATTGACTTGGTGTATCATTTAATTAAATCCATCAAATATATTTAATTTATTCAAAAAATGATCATAAAAATGTTGGGTGTTATAAATATATTGATAACATCCTTTGAATCTGTCGGTTCTCCTAAGATAGCATTTTGGATAAAATAATATTTTATATGTGAAAATATATGATCATGGTTTGATTATTAATTTTATTGATGATGGATTAGTAAGAGTATTCGGTAGTACCAATGACTATTAAATTACTATGATTATAATTTTAAATTGATGAATCAACACATTATTTGATTCAATGATGTGATTATTATTTTGTCCACTTTAGGTATGTAGTTTTCATGGAGAGTGGTTATAACCTAGGAAATTTCATTTATTAGACATAAATTTGGAGAAATTTGGTTAATTGTAGGAGTGGAAGATGTGTTCATCTTTTCTCATCCTATTTACCTATAATTTAATATATATTATAGGCTAGTCTGTTTTACCCATAGTGATGATTATATTTTTTTCATGGATTGTTTGATGATCAACATTATGACCCCGAGTGACGAACCTTGTGGATTTATTTCCAATATATTACGATTTCCCCTTGTTTATGATTCTTATAAGCTCTGATGATCAAAACTACATTATGTTTATGGGTATTAAAATATGTTTCCCAAAAGGGGATTCAATGGCGTCTCTATGAAACTCTTCAAATAGACACACGTTATCCATTAACTAAATTATGTATCAGTTAAAATAATGTTATGTTTTCTTATTACAAAATAAATAACCAATCATTGAATGGATTCAACAAATAAATAAATAAATATTGTAATATTATTATTATTTTAGTATCCCATTAATCATTGTCATAAATAATTGATATACATTAATTATAAAAACTAAAAAATATTTTTACATATAAAATACCGTGGATATAATTTTAAAATCTATTTTCTTATTCGTATTTATATACAACATGACCAGATGTAACATAATAGAATGAATGGAAAATTATTTCAATGGGATATAAATTTTATTGGAGAAACATGAAAACTGCATTTTTGGTTTATATATTTGGATGAATTATAGGACGTAGATATTTTAAAGTGATGACATTCAATAATTAGAAATATATAGGGTACTTATAGGGATAATTATTTTGTGACCATTAAGGGACCATTTAAGGTAACCGATATGTGTTTATTTTAATACATAGAAAATATTTCAAATTATAGATTAAATATATTAAAATAATAATTATAAATCCATAAATAATACTATATTTATTTCACTCAATTAAATAATAGTTAATTATATTGAAGGGATCATAATATCTATTAATTTTAATAAATGATCTTACGAAAACTTATATAATTTCATTATTAATTAATTTCCTTATATTTAAATATTTTTAATTACAAATGTGTTGAAAAGATAAAATCAGGAATTAAAAACTAATAAATATATAAAATATTTATTTTTTGCATGAAATATTGAATTTATATAGAGATATCATACCATATTTTGAGATTCTCCCCAAGGATGGATACAGGAAAGATAATATTGTATATTTCTATAAGGGTTTCCATTTGTTAATTTAATAATGAAATTGGTTGTTGGGTTCTAGTTTCATTTATCCCCTTTATCATACATCATTTTATATAAAATAATATGACATGATTTGAATGATTAGTTATGGTGGCTTCGAATGATGAGTTTAACCCATAGATCATTTTATAATGTTTAATATGTTCAAGGGTGAAGGTTGAGAATATATTTCCTTATGTTTTTTTGGCCAATGGATGTTCCATGGTAGAAATGGAAGGGAATTTTAATGGATTTAAATACCAATTTTCCATGATATATTGGTAGATGTGATTCAATATGGGTGATCCTGATTGAAGTCAACTCATTACCTAACAATCAAGGAGTTGACTATAATTAATTTTTTAGCACAATTTTAAATATAAAAGGTGTTGTGGATTTATGGGCTTCCAAGGATGATTATATCTGATCACAATCCCTGATTTTCCTCCTAATTATTGAAGAGTCTATAGTGTGAATATGGATCTTAGGTGTTCATTTTCATTTCCTTTAATTCAAATATATAAGTCTATATGAATCATATTATCCAGAAATTATAGGAGATGTTTTGTTTATATGATCTCAATTGGGGCCATGCATGGGAAATTTTTAATTTGGTTTATTTTTCTAAAAATAATATTTTTCAGTCATCCATTGGTATAGATATATTCTAAACATTATAGGGGAAATCATGTAGAGAAGTTTTAATTAGACTAAGGTTAGAGTTCAAGATTTATAGGCCTAAATTATATCATGCAAGATTGTGAAAGGATTTATGATTCATGAGTGGACTAAATCTTATCATGAATTAAAAATGGCTTATGTTGGTTAAAAGAGTGGAATTATAGAGTTTTATGTTACAGATCATGTTTTCTTAATTTTTAATCCTCATTATGGGAAGTGATAGACTAATCATTGTACCATGATTTCCCTATAGTATATCAAGACTTTTAATTTTTCGGATAATGTTAGAAAAACCGAATATTAGTTAAAATTTATTTAGTAGAAGGGTCATATTAATGTAATTTTGAATGTATCATTACAGTAATAATATCTTTATGATGAATGAAATATCATTGTTTGGGTATATCATTATTTTGGTCCTTGTATTATGGGGGCATGCTATATTATAAGAATTTATATGGGGAATTATTTTTATGTTATAGATTTGTAACTAGAGTTATTTTGATGTTTTTATTCTCATTGAGATATGTACATTGATCTAGTGGTTGTATGTTTTAACTATACTTTACATGTTTCCTAGGTTGTTATTTTTGATGACATGATTCTGATTATAGAGGTATTTAATTGGGTTCATTGGTCTTTGAGGATATTTAGTATCCTTGGTTTGGTTTTTATTATCAAGGAGAAGATTTTTCTGATAAAAATATAATATAGAGCCTTGGATATTTCAAGTATTTTTAGTTGTGTTATTGAGCGTTTGAATGTGAAAAAATGTGTTTTCACATGGTTTTGGTGGTTTGGAGATTAGTTTTAGATTCTCAAAGGATCCCCATAATGGCTTAATCGTCACTGTGAAGTGTAAATATGAGGTTTATCAAGGACAAGCAATTTTCGTTGTAGCTTGGTTGTTTTAAAGGGTTGATATTATCTTTCCGATTTTATCCATTTGGTTAAGGGATATATTTTTGTGAGGTAAATTTAAAAATAGATGGATATTATGGTGGGTGTGGTCCATAGTGATATCATTGTGTACCATGTAGAAGGTTGAAGCACCTGTTATGGGTAATTTAGTGAGAAACAAAAAATTATATTAAGTATTATGTTGTGGTGGCTTATGGTTAGAGTCATTAAAATTGATGCTTCCTAGTGTATATAATGAAACTATGTTGTTTTGATGGAAAAAATAATTCTTAATGGATGAAACAACATGTAAAGGGGGGGTTTTTCCATTTTTATGGTTGAGGTTCTCATATATTATTTGTCCTAGACTCACTATGATGTGGTCATCTAGTGATCTTTTAGGATGATTCCCTTGTATCCCAAGTTCGGTCTAGTTTAATTTTTCTTGAATGAAAATTTTCAATGTTCCCTCAAGGAATAGGAATTTTCATAGACCGTAAATGTTTTTTGTTGTGATTATTATAATTTCCATGTGTAAAACATTAAAACTACACACACATACATTGTGCTAAAAATACTTTCTTAGAACACTATATTTGAGAAAATGGGAGGTAATACTATATTTATTTTACAAAATATCTATAAGATAATAATTAAAACCCATAAAACATATCACAATCACATTAATGAAGATTTCAGAGTCATTGAGGGTTTACTACACAAGAAAATTATTTTACAATACTTGTGAACATGTATCCACATTAGAACCTTACTAGATCAATTTCATGAAATCTTATGGGTTACAAACATCTTCATAACTTGAGGGATAAAATAATAAGAAAGGGGTGAGCATAGATTAATAGAAAGGGAAATAATAATTTATAATAATCAAAGGCTATATGCATTTATAAGATGAACATTATGGTAAAATAATGATATATAATAAAATAATTCCCAAAAATTCCTATATAAAAAGATATGAGTCATAGAATAAAGATTAGAATAACATAAAACATGAATTAAAGTAGTATAAAAACTTATTCAATAAACATGAGCCATGATCGGAAAACATATACATGAGTATATGTATAAAACTATGACATCATTCGAATATCACAAAAAAATATGCATTGGAATCATTTTTGAAGGCTACCCACCAAGACATTCATAACATAGTAGGATTGGGATAATCACCAATGCACCTTCATATGCTTGGGTATTCCTATAGTCTGTCACTAGGATTGAGATAAATCCTTCTATGTACCCCTTTATCATGGGATATATCATCAAGTATACAATTTGGATACAGATAAATCCTATTTTTTACAATTTAACTTGGGCTCAATCCTCCCATGGATCCATTATATTTGGATAAATCCGCCCATATAGAGTTTGTATTGGGATAAATCATCTTTTATACCCTTTTTCTTGCATCAAATCATCTCATTCACCCTATAGCGGGGGATTAATCCTCTCATATACCATTTAACATCATATAAATACCCCGATGTAGCATTTGGGATGCGATAAATCCTCTCATATACTATTTTAATGGGATAAACTCTCATGTGTATGTATTTTCTTGAGTAAAATTCTCCTTTGTACCATTTTCATGGTATAAATCTTTTTTACCCATTGATATCATTAGATATAACTATTAAAAATGAAATGTAGTGTTATACCAGATCTTTCTTATTATCATCTGTTCATATTAGGGCCAATTAATAAAAAATTGTCCATCTTATCATGTGTGTTCCATGAAAAATATTGGGATTAAATTGTTTTCAAAGTGGTTTCATATATAAAACATGATCATTTGATAGAAAATATAATCTCCCAGAAATATTATTTAATAATAACATATATTAAATTATTTATGATTCATTAATCCATCAAAAATTAATTCATTTAAAATAAAAAAAATTAGAAAAAGGATTTTTCTAAAATACATTTCTTAACATCATCTTTAAAGCCTTGATTTTTAATTCATATTCGAAATACCATTTTTTTAAAATGAAGAGAAAAAATAATCAAATAATTATTAAAAACTAATTCAAAAAATGATAAATTTAATATAAAAAAAATTAAATATAAAAATGTTAAGTAGAATCGAATAATATCGTTGAAAATAAAATCTATATATGTATTGTAAAATGTTATTGTTGAAAATTGACATCATTATAATGATGAAAAAATAAAATATTTTAAAATGAATTAATTTTATGAAATTGATCATTTGAAATAAATATAATTTTTTCCCAATTGGGAAGGAGAAAAATGGTGGATGTAAAAACAATTTATATGGAGTATCAATTTATTATAATATAAGAGACTTTTTATAAACAAAATTAAGGTTTTTATAAAACAATAGACTTATCAATGAAGAATAATATATTGTGAAACATTATTTATCCCTAAAATAATTTCCAAATAAAATATAACATAATTATTTGTTAGATATTATCAAATATGAATTCCTCTTGACAAAGAATAGTGGTTATAACCAAAGGAAAAGATTTGAGTCACATAAACCCCATATATTTCAATAAGAATTTAGCTCATAACCTCGGGAATGAGAGAGAGAATTATATTATACATAAATGATAGTGAATATAGAGAATTTAATGATATAAAATCTCTACTCAAATGTATATACTCCAAAAAATAGGTGATTAATACAAAGCACGTTACAAATAGAGGAATTTGAGATGAAATAACATTTATAAGATACATCATCACTGATGTAAGAGGAATTTGATAATGAGGACATAAGGAAGAGTTTTAGACACCTAAAAAAGAAAAAGTAAATAAAAATAAAATTATTCCCTAGGTGTAATAAATTAATCTTTTAATAATTTTGTTCTATAAGGATTTTTGTAATTCAGTTAACGAAAATTATGTTTTCACAATCCCTTACACCCTTAAAAACATTCGAGCTGAACCCCATGACATAAATAGCATGGAATAGATCATTCAATATCATGAAATAAAATAGAAGCATGATTCAAAATTTAAAAGTTGTTGTACAAACATCAATAAAAAGAAATCATAGTGTATAATTAGAAAAATTTATAAAGGGGAGAAAATTTGAGACATGAAACCCATACATTGTATTACCACTTACTGGATTATTCTATAACCTCATTGAAAGCTCAATTTTTCTCTTATAAAAATACATTAAAATTAATTACCTAAGAATAATAAATATTAACATAATTATATAGATGTGGGAGATAGTTCAGGGAGGATCCATGATACATATTTTTTAAAAGAAATTCAAAGGATAGGTGAGTCTCTAAGTGGTGGATGTGTTACATTTTATAAGTGAATAAATTGGTAGTTATGTAAGAAACCATTACATTATCAACAATTTAATGTCATTATTAAATTTTAAATTGACCAAAAATATAAAAAATAGAGGTTAAGTGTGTCTGGGATAATATACTCCCCATACACGAATTTTTCATATAACATAGATTATTTTTTGGAATTTTTGTTAACTTTTTTACATTTTCCCAAATTTAATTTTACCTTGGTAATAATGCTTATCCATAGTAATTAATATAAATGGGAAAATTAATATTAGACCTTTTATATAATTTTAAACATATTATTTCAAAATTTTAAATTAATTATCCAAATATAAAATTTATATGTATGAAATACTTGTTTCAAAATAAAAAAAATAATGACTAAATAATTTTTTTTACAAAAAACATTTTATTATGTTTTACAATTTATATAAAAGATTAGATTATCCGTAATATTTTTTAAATTAATTTATGTATTATATAAAAATAAAAGTTTAGTGGATTTCAAAGTAATCCAAAATAAAATTTCCTCAACTAAATACTTTTTTAATCTTCTATGATACCCATATATAGTGATAAAATCGTATAAATTAATTTTCACAAAAATCATAATTTCAAATTAAAATGAAACATTTTAGGAAAATGATTAAAATTTTAAACTATGTTAATTATGATGTGGGGATTTCAAAAATGAAATATATTTTATGAAATTTGATTTTTGAATTTCTAATTTTTTTTAAAATAAAATACATAATATTAAGAAAATGAATTATGTTGAAAATAACTTTTTATATTTATACTCATATTAAATATTTATCATCAAAAGGTAAAATATTTTAATTTTTTACTATATTATGGTTTATTAAAGATTTATTAATAATTTTATACTAATATTTGCAGTTCATTTACATTAGGTGAGTCGTGTAATGAATGTTATTGAAAAAAATATTAGTTTATCAAGATATAGACATCATCTCATTACATCCCCCTTAAACAAAATGCATCCTCACAATTTTAGTTATTACATAATATAAAAAATAACCATGGGTATCTTTGAGATAGACCCGACTCACTATATAATTTCTCTAATATTATCAACAATATTAAGAAATATATCATTATCTCTCAAAATAGGCCAGCCATAATATTGAGTTTTTCTCTATCTTTTGCCATCAATAGTCTACCATTATTCAGTATCAAGACCCACATTATATACTTTATTTATATAGGTTTCTTGTTAAAATTATTTCCTTGATAGAACATTGTAGTTTAATTTGAATTTTTGTTCATTACTCAATATTATTCTCCCTCTATATGAAGGGAATCAATCCATTACTAAGATGATGTTAACTTTATCTAAATCTAGAATAATAATATTTCTACAAGGAATATTCTAATAAAATTTAACATAGAATAAAATATAACAATAACTTTTTATAAATTATTATATCATTTAGGTGGTGATTTAATTTTATTTATAAAACTTAATTACCCTATTAGGGTTGGTAAAGCTAGATTTTAAATTAGATTTATTAAAATATAGAGTGAAGGAAAAGTTATCTATTTATCCTTATTCTTTTTCATGAAATTCCTCTTACAATTGTGATTTAATAGGATTCACATTTTTCCATGGTTTAGGATGTTGCTAATGTTTATTATCCTCATTAACTATTGGGTTTGGGAATTGTTTTACATAATTCGCAAAATCCTGACATTTGAGGATTTAGAAATTATTCACCACTTTATCTGTGATCAAATTATTCATCACATCTTGATAATTATGATCCATATGGACAATCCTTCCATAAATTAAATACTTACTAATTATTATGAGACATTCTATTAGTTTATTCTTATAACAATTTAGACATGTAAAAAGTTAAATATTCAATTCATCGTCATTATCATCACCTTATCTTCTTTGAGACATTATAATTATCTAATTTGGTGAATTTGGATGTTTCGAAATAATAAAGATACTAATCCAAACATGATATTTTCAATGGTTTCTCATTTGAAAAATTACTATATTTTTGACAAAATCCTCTTTTTATGGGTTTTCCATTCACTATAAATTTATAAAACCAAAACATTTAACCAATAGTGATGAATATTTACATCATAAGAGAATCATGAAAAACTAAACTTCAAATTATGTTAATATTTGAATATATAAATGTATAATTTAGATCAACCTAAATCACTATAGCTATAATAAATGTCTCTATATGATGGGATATCTCATACATCCTTTCCTAATTAATTAACTTAATTAATACATTACAATTTATTGTAATGATAATGTTATTAAAATAATAAAATCACATGGGATTGGGAAAAATGTGTGTAAATAAGAATCCTGGATGTTAATTAGGGGAAATTTTTCTTAATACCCACCACAACCTTTTTAGAGTAATTATCTCAAGGTACATTTATATCAGATCCATGATCCACTTATAGAGTACAAATATATAAGTGGTTTCTAAGATAACCATATAATTTATATAAAACATTTTTCTTTCATCTTATAAATAGGTTCATATATATGGTTTTCAATAAGGTTCATGAGCCTGAATACTGAAGGTAACTAAACTAATACATAAATTAACTAAACCCAAATTTGATACCAATTTTCAAACCCCAGGCCTGAATTCCCAGATCTAGTTCTATCTACACATTATTTAAGAACTAGCATTGATATAAAGTGAGATGAATATATATTTATTTTACAACATTACCATAAGATTATAATTATAATTGATAAAACATATCTCAATAAAAAAGGATATTTCTAGTGTGTGTGAGGATCAACTACAAAAGAAACATGATTTACAATACTTGTGAACATTAGTTTATATTATTACTACACTTGATATATTTATAGAAATTTACTATGTTAAACTCTTCTCCATAAATTTAGGGATGAGAAAATAGAAATCGGTGAAATCAGATGCTCATTATGGTAAAACAATAGTTATAGAAGGAAAAGATCACACATGGGAATAAGATGATAATATGGGTAAAATCAAGGTATATAAGAAAATCATATCGAAAAAATGATAAATCAAAATCCTCAATTCTTGTAATAATAATTTAAATAACATAGTGCATGAATCAAAGGTGTGTGGAATCATTAATTAATAAAAATGATCCATGAGATAGTTACATTTTAATGTTTATAAGCATAAAACAATGAAATATTTTAATTGTGGTGAAAACATAAGAAATAAAATATGATAATGCTACCTACCAAGGCATTCCTCATAGAGTGGTCTTGAAATAATCACTTGTGTACCTTCTTATACATGAGATAATCCTACTATTTACCCTTGATCATGGGATAAATTCTATTATATAACACTTTGTATTGGGATAAATTCTATTATGTACAATTTATTTTTAGTTAAATAATCTCATGCATACTTTTCCTTCAGATATGTCCCCCCAGGTTCCATTTTTCTAGAGATAAAACCCCTCGTGTACAATTCCGCTTCATATAATTCATATCCTTCACCATTTATCTTGGGATAAATCTTCCCATGCATCATTTTGATTTGGGTAAATCATCCAACGTACAATTTTTCATTGTAGAAATTATATTTTATACCCTTTGTCTTGGAAAAAAATCCTCTTATGTACCATTCAACATATTATAAATCCCATCATGTACCATTTGAAATGGGATAAATCCTCTCATATACCATTCTAAATCATCATATACAAATATAACCATTTAATTAGAGAGATTTATTGAACTTCCCATATCATTATTCATACATTTGAGTGCAATTATAAAATTGAATCTTTCATGTTCCTATAAGTTATCCAAGAGATGAAAATGGGGTTCAAAAGTTTTCCCATTTGTATTACATAAAAAATAACATTCAATAAAAACATAATCACCCAAAATCAGTATTTAATAATATAAAAAATATTGTTATTTATGAATTATTACTCTATTTGGGAAGGAGCCCATGAAAATAGAATAGAAATAAAAAATTCAAATTTTTTTTTCAACATCATCAAAAAAATTATATTCTCATGTCAATTTTATAAAACATTTCATTAAAAAAGTTAATAGAGAAAATATTTAAGAATTTTTGAAATAAAATTATAATTAATTTACTTTAAAAATAAATAAATAACTTTTCAATGTGTTAAGTAAAATGGAAGAATACAGTAGAAAATAAAATTCAATGATGTAGTTTGAAAATGTATATAGGGAAAACCAACCCAATTTTTAGAAAAAAAACATTTTTTAAAAAGAATAATTTGTTGATAAAGGATCACAAGAGATAAACAAAACATCATTGTCCACTTGGGAATGGAGAAAATTATTGAGATTTAAAAACATTTATATGGAGAAAAAATCCATTAAATGTGATTGGAATTATTCTTACCAAAATTACAAAAAAATTATGAAAAAATAGTGGAAGGATCATATCTACGGATGATATTTTATTATATTAACCCAACCCATTTACACATATTTTTTCATGATTATTGAACAAAAATTTCCATTAATACTACACAACAATTATAAAGGCCTAATGTCTTTGTAAAACGTGGTTCATATTATATCAAAAGGAACATAACACATAGAATCCTTATTTTATTCTACATAGTGAGCTCCTAAAATCCATCTTATCTCTTAAAAAATCATAGAATAACATGAGGAATACATAAAGGACGAAGTAAGATAAAATCATACAGATGGAATATAATTTATATGAAATCATGACATGATAGTCGAAGGTTTAACATGATATCATAAAAGAGATGACGTGTGAGTAATTACATGAATGAATATAATAAATAACATGGCATCATATGATCACGGAATACTAGAAAACGAGGAAATGAAATATATAAGGACATAAACATGAGTTTTCCTCAAAAATATAATGTGGTGGAAATTGTTCAATAATTGTTTATTTTTAGTCCCTAATCCGATATAAGATGTCTCCTGAGAATGTTACCTTACCCAATGCAGTAGAGTTCAATTTGGGCACACCCATCATGCCATTTTCTTTTTATATGTGTTCCGTATAAATTAATCACTCATAAGGACTAACCTATTAATCACTTATGGAATTAAAATGGGTTCAATAATATTGCTTCAAATCATATTCAAATAATGTTTTATAATGAAGGAATATGAGAAGTGATCATAAGTTATGTATTACCCCATAAAAGGAATTTAGAGTAAGAATGGTATATATTTTAGCGATATATATAGTGATTTTAGAATCATTACACAACATTAAGATATTGATATAATGAGTTATATAGAGAATGTTCACAATTCAGAGGGAATGATTGTTTAGAGAAATTTTAACCATGATCCAGATTTGTCTTTGGAATTTGTTATCAACCTAAATAATTAACTTTTTTTTATTAATTTACAATATTAAAACTCTTTTTCCATGATTATTCATATTTTTATTTTTATTTTTAGCATGTCATATTCAATCTATTAACACATTAAATCCACATTAGGCGTTTTAACAGTAAAAATGCATTTGTCCAAAAATCAATTTTGATTGATGAGTAAGTAAAATGATATTGTTAATTAAACTTATATTGAATTAAAGCCACGAAATAATTTTCTTTTTTATATATAAATTATACATTTTCTAATAACCATGAAACATGGTTATTATTCATGAAATATGTTTTAATCATAGAGACATTAGGTCACATGCACACATGAGTAACATTTTCATTTCTCTAATATCATGTTGGAATGAAAGAAAGTGTTATTTTTTGACTATAAGAGGATAATTATGTCATAAATATCATACTATTTAATTGAATACCCTTCCACATACCATCCATGTGATGTGATATTAAATATGAATCACTTCCCTTCATGATTCGGTAGTCCACCATCATATATAAAACTAAAATTATTCCTTATAACTATTGATATAAATCATATGTAAAAGAAAATCATATCGCTTCACGAGGTGGTAGTCCACCTTACACTTGAGCGATGTTATTGTATTCTCTACAGAATGGAAAGTAAGAAGGTATATAGGATAATATTAATCTAGAATTATAATTATATCATGAATTTCATATATGAACATTATATATTTCATTATATCTTACATTGAGAAGCGGTGATGGAAAATAAATTTCTCCAGTTTGTGAGGATGTAATTTCCCTTACACACAAACTACGATTTTGCTTCCCATTTAAGGTTGGAGGAGATGGTTGTTGGTAAGGAAGTAACACAACCACATATACATTTATATAATATATATAGTTTATTATATTATTAAATTTTAATATTATTTCAATTGGTGGAGAAATAAATATAATGAAAATGCATAGTTAACTACTATACCCCAACTTTGCAAAACTACATTAGGTTTACACTGAAATCCTTCTGAAGAATAGCCTCATAATAAAACCAAAGACTCTTATAAGTGTGTCGGAATGTTATTAAGAGTATTTGGTAGTTATTGGATGGACGAAAAAGATCACGGAACATGGAGGGGGTAGGAGGGGAGAGGTCATATTATAAGTGTAGAATGGAACCCACTTGGAAACAACATAGAAATTTCTAAAAGGAATAAAAAATGATAAAGTATTTCCTATTAAAAGAGCCTAAAAATGTCTATAGTTCCGTGAGTGAGATGGAAATGGTTTAAATATAACTATAAAATAATAATTAAGCCTGTTTTGGGTCATTTTGACCCCTATCTTTTTTTGACATTCCAATAATCCCATTTTTGCATTAACCATGATATATAATTTCAATTGTACTCACTATTCAATATGATTAAAATTTAGTTTAACTTTGATAGATTGTGTATATTATTATGAATCCAAATATTGAACCCACTTCTCCTAATTGGGAACATAGTATTGGAGGAATTTAATTTAAAATTAGTCATATAGATGCGAGATAAAAGAGGTGTTCCAGAAATAAAATATTTAGAAGTAGTTAAGGTTTTAATATCAAAATCAATGTTTAATGTTATTAAAAAGTCATAAATTAGATTAATATATATATATATATATAATTATTTTACATTTAAAACCATATCTAAATAAAATTGGGCTTGTAAATTATGTAAATGAAAATGTAGTTTTTAATAAAAATCATTAGTTTTTTCATTATTCTACGAAAAATGCATATTATTAGAAAAACAAAAATGATTCACCGTATGTTAATAATTAAATTATTATTTAATAAATCGTAATAATTTTGTGAATTTTTTAGAAAATTAATAATAATTAATTTTAAATTATTTATGTAAAGATATAATAAACTACCTTTTATAAAAAAAATTATTTTAGAATCCATTTGGTTTTCTCTCAAATAGTTATTATTTTATTTACAATAAATAAATAATCATGTAATAAATTCTATACATGATTAATTATGATGTTTCATAATTTAATTTTTCATATTCATAGTCACCAATTTAATGGTTATGTTATAATTGTCATGTTGAAATATTAAATTTTAATAGAGTATCACATTTCATATAAACTAGATATTTTGTGCATCGTAAGCTATCAATATGATTGAATTTATTTGGAAATAAATATGTCATTAAGTCTCATGGTTTTATATTCTTTTTCCGCAAATATTTTATTCCTCTATATTTTTTATCACATACTATGGTGAAAATTGGAGAGGGTACTTCTGCTTCATTTCCTCTTCTATTTCCTATGTTTTTCTTCATCAAACATATGGTTTTCCCAGAACACTTTGACCAAGAGAATTGTATTATTTCATATATATTTATCTTTGTGATTCAACATCTTCATCGAATGAACCTCATATAAATGTTTTTTATCCAATGGAACTACCTCTAGATTTATTACATTTTAGTGGTCTAGTATGTACTTCCGCAATAGGGATACATATAACTAATTATGTAATTTAGATAAGTTAGGATGGAGTTCTAGTCGATATGACACTGTTCTATTGCAATGAGGGATATCAAAGATGATAGTATATCTAGGACTAAGGTTTACCTTCTTACTAAACATCATTATATTCTTCTTCTATGAAATACAGAGGAACTCTATATATATAACTTCACACTCTATGTCTCACCATTGGATGTCAGAATAGATTTTATGTTGACTCCCACATAATTCATTTGATGTTGAATGGTTTGGACCTTCTCTTTCATCTATTTCACTATATAATGTCACATCAACATCCACTATCAAACATCATCCAAACATGTAAGATTATGAAACCACATCCTATAGAGGTCTATAAGGAGCCATTAGAATGCTACAATGTAAACTATTGTTATATTATAACAATCCTAGTCGAATATGTTAATACCAACAACCTTGGAAATCAATTTAACAATGGCTCAATATATCATATATAGTTTGAATGGTTCTCTCAGACTAGAAATCTATAAAAGTTTGGTAAGTAGTGTCAAAACTATGTTATATATATAACACTCTTTAGAGGCCTCTCTAGATCATTTAGGTAAACGTCAGATCTCGATATGATACAATAGAGATTTTTACCCCATTTAATCTTACAGCATCCTTATGTTTATTTTATTGAGTTAGTCAAGATAGAATTCATCATTCAAAGTAATGAAATGTTCTAGCTTTATAAGGATATCGACTAACACCTAGATTGTTTTATATCTTTTTTGTGTTTTAAGGAGTCATATGATGAAATCCATAGTTTTTTTCAATGTTATCTTCTAGTTATGGGAAACTGTCACATAATACGCTTAGATACATGTCATTTTTCCTTTTCTTGTTTGTATACAAATCATCAAAATACAAATTCTATAATCACCCTCTTCATATTATCCCAGTATATGTTTTTGTCTGGATATCTCTACATATTTGTGCTTCCTATATAAATAGAGAAGCGTAAGAAACACAAATACTGTAAAACCCCCCTCCTCAGCTCTGTTTTTATAGGAATTTTAACTATGTTCTAAACCTTATAACTCAAAAATCTGCAATGTTTAACACTAGAATATTATCTACCATTTCAATTGTACTTTATAATCTTTCTTGGCCTCCCTGTCCATCTCGACAATAAGTAATTGAATAGTTTTATTTGATAGGTATGATTCAGAACTGTTTAATATTCCAATATCAATCTTTTGAAAATCTTAGAGAAATTGCATCCTTCTTAATTATCATCAATTATAAATTTTTTAGCTCCATTCACCCTAGAGATTCATCTACCTTTTTTCTATTCCTGTATGGTAATGGATTAATAACTCATGGTCCTTGATCAGATCTAACCATATTTCTTGTATCAGGTTAAGAACTTTCTATGTGAATATATATTTGAAGCTCTAGTTGACCTTATATATTTCTCAATTTTCCCTATATTGATAATGTCACCAAATATTCATTGAAAATTTCACTACATTCAACTTATGGTCATGTGTGGGATACTTTTGCTCATGAATTTTCTACTACCATGAATTATATGATATGAATTTCTTATTCTACATTAATACACATCCCAAACCCTTATTTGAAGAATTATTATAAACCAATTTGTATCCACTTAATTCAAATATGACTACAATTTTTATGAAAATTATCTTTTTAAAATTGATAACGATTTTTTCATATTCAATGGTGAGTTAACATTTAAATCCATTATTTACTATAATTGTAATTTGTTTTACAATTATGATTTTTTTCAAAAATAATCATTAATACCCAGATTATTGATGAAAACTACAAATCACCATTAAAGAGGCTGGTCTAGGCTTTTCCTCTATTGCCATTGTCTTAAAAGGGATTACATATCTCTATTTATTACTGATAATATACGCCATTAATGGTACTTATGTTCTCAATAACTCAAATTTGCTATATTTTTCATATATATATTATTTTTTCTCATAGTTCAAAGAATATTATTCAAATACTCCTCATGCTCCACCTTACTCATTATTTATATCACAATATCATGTATTAGGACTACCAAAAATATTTCAATGTAATATATAATGACTATTCATAAAGTCCATAAATACATAGGGAGAATTAGTTATTTTTAAAGGAATCACATTGAAATAATAATATAAAGACCTTGTTTGAAATGTAGGTTTGGTAATATCTTCAATATTCACTTGTAATTGGTGATATTCTAAATGATGGTCCACCTTAGAGAAATAATGGGCTCTAAAAAGTTGATCCAACTAGTATTCTATCGACGGAAGGGAATACTTTTTGTATAAATTTATTTTCTTGAGTTCATGAAAATCAATACAAAGGTGAATTGAACCAAACTTATTCTTGATGAGGATGACTTATGCACCGGATAATAAAATACTCAAGAATATAAAAAAATTTCTGTATTCTCTTATAATTTTTTCCTTAGTTATTCCAAATCACTAATTTCTATTTTGTGTGGATACTTGGATATGTGTAGAGATCCAATTATCAGTTAGATTGAAAAGTAAACCACTCAGTTATTAGGAAGGATTGATAACTATTTAGGTAATCTATCATTACAATACCTAATTTTGGGAATGTATTCAATCATTATTATTTCTGTTGTATTAATAATTTGGGAAATATATAAGTACTCATAGAGAAGGAATATCCATTTTGGAATAGAATATTACTAGGGTGATTTATATCCCTCCACACACTTGTATAGAATCACAATATGGATTTGGATATGAAGATTGATCTCCCCCCTCGATATTTGATGTTGGATTCATATATGAATTTCCAGTCCAATCAAAAATTAGAATAAAACTCAACTAAATGATGTATGATGAGAGTTTTTAGAAGATTAAGACCACAAACATTGATCGAGGATGAGTTATATATTTAGGATGAAACCATTGATCCATTTTCTATTCTCATAGATACCTTAACCTCAATGTTTTTAGGTGGTTTTTGAATAGTTATAATAAACATTTAAGATATGAAATAATGTATAGAACTAGACTTAAAAAGTATGTTCCCCATTTTTTAATGAATAACTAGTGTCCTTATGCCCACATCTTTTTCAAGAATCCACCTACACCTTATTGATAAAATATGCTATATAATGGTACCTTATAGGTTTTTATGGATGATATTATCTAACCACCCTCATTTTAGGGTCTTGGATTACATAATTCCCATATTCATTATAGTTAACACATTGTATAGTACGTATGGGGTTGATCTATACCTTATTTTTTCTGCCTTATTATCTGAAATATTATTTCTTTATGACATAGATTATCATAATTCTACTATTTTCTACATTGGATGAATCATTTGGTTCAACTTAATCAGTTTCCAGAATTATTCTTCCCACACTATAAAAATGTATAATATTGGGTTTTATTTCCTCAAGGGGTTTTATCAACAGATTTACATAAAGGAAACTCCATTTTTAATTTAATTTCCACTCCTAAGAGAACCCTAAGAGTCACTGATATCCATCACAATATAGTGGGAACATCAAAATATTTATTCAAAACTATCAAAGTATTGAATTAACAAAGCTATGAATAGACTTAGATTTAACCCACCAATGAAATAGACAACCTTAACATAAGTACTGAAAAAAATACATAGTCATATTATACAATTTTTGTGATGTATTCATCATATTCCTCAATAGAATCTTATTTCTTTTTCTTTAGACTGACGAACTCCATCTATATTTTAGGATTTATAATTTTTGGGAAAATATTTATTGAGAAATATTTTCTTGATGAATTTCCATTCAATAGAATCAATATCCACCTAATACTTTGTGGTCATACCGGTGTCTACCACTGATCAAATTCTTTCTCAATTAGATTAATGGTTAGTACAACTTTTTCTAACTCTGTGTTTTGAATTTCATATAATAACATCTCAATGTAGTTAATCCATTTCTCTAATATGATTGGACTAGAGAATAAATGTAATGTAGGGGAATTTTTTCATTAAAAACTTGACTCAATATGATCCTTTTGAGGAGGAGTGGGGCTTTCCTTAGGATTCATTTTATTATTCATAACATGATAAATTTTAGATAGTACATTAATGGAGTTCAAATCATTCATACCCATGATATTAGAGTTATATTTATTGAAAATCATCAAATTTCTTATCTTTATATTTATTTTCATGATTTCTCATATTTTCCACTGTCAAATAAATTAAATAAAAATTAATGTATGATAATAATTTAATATAATAAAGGTAAAATTATAAACATAAAATGAATAACTCATGAATGATAAGTATGTCATAACATAATGAACTCAAGGTTTCAATCTATGTTATCTTGGGTAATGTTTCCAATTAGGTTATATAACCTATCAATTGATTCAATCCCCTCATAATTTTCTGTAAACTGTTTGGGAATATCCAAATCATATCTCCTGAGAGTGTTGAACTAGGTGTACAAGAACACCCATTGTCATGAATATTGTGACAATCACGTTTATCTCAATAATCCCTTTTCTGGGTTATTACACTTAGGTGCCTTTATTCTAGATCAATATTCAATCTTAGGACCTTGAATGGGATATATTTTCATGGAAACAACTCTCTCTATACATTACCAAGATTCCATGATATTTTTCAATACATTTAATTATCCATAGAGTCATCCTTATACTTTTCCCTTGGGTCATGATATAATTTTTCTCATAATAATTATAATGGTAAACTAAACCTTTATTATGATACAAACTATGGAGAACCAATCCATTTAAAATTTGATTACATAACTCTTAAAAATAAATTTGCACTAATAAAACACCAGAATCATAAGGTCATAATGTTTTTGGAAAATTAGTTCTATACTACAATAAAATAAACTGAAAATATTGAATACATATTTTATTCTCCATTATGAGATCCTTAAATCAATCGGATCTCTTAAAACTACATGGGATAACCAGCGGTATACATAAATAAACAGGAGATCAAAAAAACATATCAATGGGACAAATATTATAAGGAAATATTACAGGAGAGTCAAAGGTATAACATGATATCATAAACGAGAAGAATGATGAGTAATTTAATGGAAGAATTTCATAAATAACATGGTATCCTATGGTAATGAAATCATTTGAAAAGTGGAAACAAAATAAAACAAGGAATACAAATGATTCATATATATCTTCTTAGCCAATATCATATAGTGGACTAAGTACCATAATAGATTAGGTTTACTTTCGACCCCGTAATTAATGTCTCATGAGAATATAACATTATCTAATGCATTACAGCGTTATCTGGGTAAACCCATCATAACATGTTGATGATATATGTGTCAACCATAATAGAGTAAATCATATGTAATAATATAATAATGACCAATATAATGAAAATATCTTTTATAATCTTGGTTCGTATAAAAACAAAGAAATGTTTAAAATAAAGGCATTTTAGAAATGATTTTAAGGCTTGTATAGACCCATAAAATGATGGGAGATTAATCTAGGTATAATGTGAGATATATTTAAAAGAAAATATACAATCCTTTAACAATATTAAGAAATAGATAATATGAGTTAGATAGAGAAATATCAGAACCTGACAAAAAAGGCGGCTTAAAGAGATCCCTTAACTCGAGCCCAATTTGTCAAGTTCATTATTTACATCCCTGAATAATTAAAAGAATTTAATTATTTAATTTTATAAAACCAATGTTGAATTTTTTATTCCCATTATATTAATTTTTACTATGTCATAATCAATCACTTATCCAGTTAAATCCATATCACACTTTTTCACAATAAAATATTTATATGTCCAAAATCACTTCGTTGTGTTGACTAAGGTCAAGTTGATTATTAATGAATCATATAAAAAAAGATAAAAAATAATAAATTATATTTTTATTCAAAAAATATAAATTTTAAAAGAACAATTAATTATGTTTCTGATAAATGAACTATTTAATAATCAAAGATGTGGTAGGGAATACATATTCTTGTGTAATGATTACATTTTTTGAAGATCATGATAGAAATATGATAAGTGTTATTTTATATTTATAGGAATTTAAATATATCAAAAATATAATATTATTTCAGGACATACCCTTAAAAATACCACACCCATGATGAATTAACAAAAATGAATCACATCGCTCCACGATTTGGTAGTCTACAATAGACAAGGATGATGTCATCATTTATTCAGTGGGTGATAAGGTAAGAAATTATGTGATATATTATTTCTAAATAATGTTTAATATTTCATAAAAACCATATATAAATATAAAATTATTCCTTTTTTTTCTATGTAAACTCTATATATATAAAACAATATCACTTTACGTGGTAGAAGTCCACAATACACATGAGAAACATAGTAACATTATTATATTCTCCATTGAATGGAAATTAAAATGTTGTATATTATATTTTAATTACATAAGTATAATTATATTATGAATATAATATATTAATATTATATACTTCACTATATCCATAATTTAGAAGTGGTGATGGAAAATAAATTACACAGTTTTGTGAGGCAGTAGTCTTCCATACACCAAAAAAAACAACTCTATTTAACATTTGGCGGAGGAGGAGATGATTTTAGTGTTTTAACATAATATAAAATATTCATTGTATATATAAAATTATGTGTATATTATATAATATTGATATAAATATATTTATAGGAGGTGGATGAATAAATAAAATGAAAACGCATAGTTTTGGAAACACCTCTTATTCATGGAACTCCTTTATGTTTACACCTAAATACTTACAATGAAATAATCATAATAAAGATAAGGAACATAGGAAGGGTGGAAAAGTTTTTAGAAGTAATTTTCCAAACTAAAACGTTATTAGAGTGTGTAGAGGAGAGGAGAGGAGAGATATTTATATAAGTTGGGAACGGAACCCAATTGGAAACTATTTGGTTATTTCTAAAAAGATACCACAATGATAAATTATTACCCGTTATAAATTGTTCAAAATTAAAATAGTTTATGTATTGGGATTTATAAGATTGAAATATTCTTATAAAATAGGAACTAGACAATTTTTTGGTCATTTTAATCCTTATTTTGTTTGTTTAACCACCAATAATCACATTTTTATATTAACTATAGGGAATATTTTTTATGTCTTAACTATTCGTTAAGGTAAAATACTAAATTGAAAATTTTAGATAATATAATTTTTTCTTATTCAAAATATATAATCAAAATTTTCAAATAAATCTCAATTAATTGACACAATTTATTTTAAAATTAAACCTATAGATCCGATGGAAAAAAGGGTTTTCAACTGGGAAATATTCATATATGGAAAAAATTTAACGTCAAAATTAAATATAAAATTTTATCAACTAACCTAAATTGGAATAATATATATCTAATTTATATATTTTTAATTTTAAAATAATATTAAAATAAAATAGGGCTTTTATGTTATTTAATCAATAATGCAGTTTCTAATAAAAATATGTATTTTTTTCACTATTCAGAAAAAGATTAAAATTTTTAGAAAAATAAAAAAATAACCCTATGAGAATTTTTATATTCTGATTTAAAATATTATTTTATTATTTTTATTTTTAAAAAATATAGTAAAGACTAATTTTTATTTATTTGGGAAAAGTGCTACTATACCACCTTTTAAAAAATAAAAATTTTTTAGAAAACCTTTATTTTTCACTCAATTAGTTCTTATTTTTTTTAAATTAAAATAAAACCATTGAATTTATTTTATAAATATGTAAAAAATATGTTTATATTTTAGTTCGTCATATTAATACCTATAAATTTAATGTCTTGGTTATAATGATCCTGCTTAAATTAAAATATGTTAATGGAGTACCAAATTTCATTTAAATATAGTGTTGTATGAATCTAAAGCTATTAAAGAGATTTATTTTATTTAAAAATAAATATATAATATATTTAAGTGTTGTTACATTGAGTTTCTAAGGGTTTTCATCTTACTCTATTGTTAGAGGATTTAGAATTTTAGCTATTATTCTAAATTTAATTATAAGGGTTGAATCCCCTCAAAAGAGGTAATTTGAATTTTAAATGAGTTTCAAGTGGAAGAAAATGGCTCTGGGGGAGCACTAAAGGGAGACTAAGGATGTATAGTATATATTAGCAGACATGAGCATGTTAGTGGCCTTTCTAGAAGCTAGGATTACCTTCCATGCTTACCGGCTAGCAGGTTCCCCATTAGGCAGTTATTTTAGATATTTGAAAAAGAAATTTAAACCTCTATTTACCCCTTAAATTCCACGAAATTTTCCCACTCTAGCTTTTCGAAATATACACACCCAAAACCTCTCTTCTTCCTCTCGTTAATCACGAGAGAATCTCATTTTTTCCTTATGTGATTCACCTTCTGTCAATTTCATTAAATAGACTAGGATATTTCCACCTCTCATATTCCATATATTTTGTTTTTATTTTTTTTATGTGGTATTAAATTATTTTAATAAATTAATCCAAATTTTACTGGATTTTTCCCATATTCTATTTTATTTTGATTCTCTCCGAACTAGAATGTTTTATTGGATAAGTGTGATTTTCCAAGAATGAGGTATGTGGCCCTACTGATTTAACTAAACATTGAAGCTTGTTTTTATTTTTATTAAAGGTGTGGTAAAGAGAGTAATACCATACTAATCCTTGGTTTAAATAAGTTATTTAAAACATAGTTTTCCATAGTGAAATGCCCCAATTTTTGTAACTCCCAATGATTTTAAATTAATTGAATTGTGTTTGATATCATAAGCCAAATGAAACACTAATCATATAAGATTATGTAACACCCTGCTAAATTATGGTATACTTAGTTTTTTTATAAACATAATTTATTTGATAGCTTGTGGTATATGAAACCAAGATATTTATATGTTTAATAATTTATTCAACATGCAACACTGAGTTTATATAGACCTGATATATATATAACCAATAAAAACTATCTGTTAAATATTGTGGTAAAAATATTATTAAATACATTGTGAAATATATATATATATATATATATATAATTTTTCTTCACAATATAAATTATTGATAAATTTTGGTCAAATAATCAATAAATTTTCAGTAAAGTAATTTTATTTTTCAAAAATAATTTTTCTTCAAAATTTTTTTTATCTCCACTCATAAAAATAATAATATTATTATTTTTTCAAATTTTATAATTATAATTTGATAAATATAATTTTTTTTTCTAAATTGGAATAAGAAAATTTACTTTGAGTGAAATTTTGTGATTTTTTGAAAAATATTGGGTTTTAAGCGAATAGTGAAAAATAACGAATGTGGTAAAAGTGTATTTTATTTTCAACAAATAAGGAAATTTAAAAGTACCATTATGTATTAAATATAGTTTCGTGTTAAATTATAATTAATAAGTTTTATTTAATCCACTTAATTTTTTAAATCAAATTTACATTTTATTTTTATATATGTTTTTTTTGTATTAAATAATGTGTTTTACTAAAAATATTTTTGAAATGATTAATGATTCTATATACTAATTAATTAAATTAATTAATAATGGTAAATGATTTAATTTATGTATTATATATCATTACATAATAATTTAGTTTCATATAATGAGAATTATCCTTTATAATGTTAATAAAAAGTCATCTTTTTATAAAATACCCTTATTGAAAACCCTCTTTTTCATCGCAAATATAGGTATTATTTTAACTTAAAATTTTATTTATAGAGGAATTTAACTTCGTAAAATGGAATATTTATTTTTAATTTTAATAATTTATAAATTATATAAATTTGAAATTAAATTTTCACCAAATTTAATGGAGGGAGAAATAAAAAATAATGACCATATTTATGGTGAAAATTGTTTTGTAGTGGTGTTAAAAAAATAAAAAGGGTTAAAATGAGAAAAAACATCACTAAGATATAATGGATGGATATATTTTGATATTATACCTTATTTTATATATACGTTTACATTATTTGATCATTGTGACATTAGAAAAACATTGGTTGAATTCATTCTTTTCAATAATTACAAGTGCGCCACTCACCTCACTAATAAAAGGCCATCCATTCTGTTCCTGTATTCAAAACATCAAAACCCATTAGTTTGGATAATAAATTAAAAAATCACTTAAACAAGTCCCTAATATTTTATTAAAATCTTTAGTTTTGGTATAAATATAATGGAGTAAGTCCTTTGCTGAAAACCAAAATAAGTTACCTGAAGAGGAGTTAAGGTGCTTCAATGAGGGGTTTTATATTATTTCTTCCACCATAATTTCAATAATACATAGAAAATTATTATATATAAACAAAAATATATAACATATATTGTGATTTTATTAGGTTAATTTGATAACCTAAATCATTCTCATATTCTATAAAATGGGTAGTGAAATCCTCATTTATGTGTAAGGAGCATTACCGCCTCACGAACAAATGTCATTAATTTTTACATTACCACCTCTCATGGTTGGGTATGATGATGTATTTAAAGTATATATATTATTTTTATAATATAATTATTCCAATTTAATCATTATATAAAATATAACTTTTATAATTTCTATTCCATAGAGGATATGATAATGTCGATCATCGGTACGACGGACTAGAGCCTCACAATGCATTGTGACTTGTTTTTCACTAACAATCTACAAGGAAATAAGGGTAAATGTAATTAACAAATTTAATATAAATAATATAATTTGGATATTAATTAAATATTTGTCATTTTTAAAAGATAAAATATCATTTTTTTTCTTACCATCTCACTCACTAAAAAAGTGATAATGTTGTTCATGTACGCACAGACTACTACCTTCACAAATTAATGTGAATTACATTTCATCTCCACCCCACATGGATAATACATATAAGTATTATTGAATATATAATATGGAATATATTATATTATGATAATTATTTAATGACAAAATATTACTTACCTCTTTTCTATAATGATTGATGATAATATAAATGTTTCTAATGAGTACGTATGACCTAATGTCTCTATGATCAAAATGTACATAATTTTAAAAAATCAACATTCATGTGTGATTTTAAAAGTATTTTTGAATAATAAATATGAAAATTTCAATCCTGATTATTATTATTTATATGTTGAAATAATGGCTCTATGTCTATGGTATACACACAAAATCTATTTTGGAACATTGACCAAATATCATCAAAACACTCAACGTGGACATTACTAACTATAATATGAATATTTAATTAAAAAGAAATAAAATAAATGATTTAATTATATGATTTTATAATTTTAAAATGATATTTATAAATAAAAATATTCATATAATCTTATTATACAGAAGTCAACGGATGTTCATGGAAAGTCTAGACTATATGTAAGAGATTTATAGTCTCTTTTTTATTTCTTAGAGACATATGATAATTCACCACCTGTTTCTTTTGTGTGGTATTCATAACTACACAATGAAATTTTATATCATCATAATAATTTTTTTCATTATATTTAAATATTTCATTTGATGATATGCTGTATTGGGGATTACGATACCAAATTTAACAAAAGTGGTTAGTGTTTTTGTCTTAATTTTCCTTCTTTGGGACTTACATCATGTTATGCACTTGTATTATTTTATAAGGTGTATATTTAAACCCTAGGAAATATAATATAATATAATTTATTTATTCTGATTATATTTTATGATTCATTTAGTTTTTATCCTTTTATGGGTCTTAAGATTAAATATTTCCAAAGTGGTAAGAGTTGTTTATTACAATCACTTCATTTACAAGACTATTTATGATTAAGTCTACATTACTGAAATATTATGATCTAACTATCAATAATTCTTAGGAATATATTTATCCCGCATATATTAATCATATTTTAAATTTATATTACCATTTTACCACTATTTTTACTTAATATAATTGAGAAAATGTTTTCAAGAAAAGAAATATTTATTTCTCTCTTTGTCCGAATACACTTTATCTTCCAAAACAAGGTTTAATAAAAAAAATTAATTTTTTTAGAATAATTCCAATTATTTTATAGAGATTTTTAGCAATGTTTTAATTTTTTATTTTTTTAAAATGACCTTCATGTTATTTTTCAAATAATACCTTTTTGTATTTTATTGAAAATGTGATTGGAATCTTTATTATAAAGTTAAAGACACGAACATAATTTATCACCATAATTACCATTATTTTATTTGAATCATCTATTATATGTTTTCAAAGTTACTTTAAAAGAATATAATTTTTAAAAATTATTTGTTTCCGACGCTTTCGCCAGGGCGCACGCATCCATCCGTCCGCAGAGGAGGACGCACTGCACTGTTGCCCCCACATTCCCGCTTTCCAAAGGCAGGCGGAATTTTCTCCTTATTCATGGACGTCTTCTCCTTGATTGAAATGGGATGATGGGATGTCGGTTCTTCCTTTCGTGGATTCCTCCTAAGAACTCATCACCTAGTCCGGGTCTCCATCATAGATTTAATATGCTGTTCATGAAACTCTTCCCAGTGCCATGTTTCCATGGACACCGGTTAATTACACAGCTTAGGTCGGGACATTCCAAAGGGTCCGGTCAGGGCACCAACCTTCAATCGGGGGAGTAGTCACGTTGAGGCATCAGTAGCATGTCTGGATGATGGGGATCTGGCATGTCTGTATTTTATCCCTGGTCACAGGGCTTCTCGAGGGTGTGGAAGCCTGAGGCATCCCACATCGAGCATGGGGAATTATATTCCATAGACATATGTCTGAGGTTTTCCATAGCTTCATATGTTTAACATAGGGTATGCCATGAGTTTAACGTCCAGCGGAGACGGATCAGCCCAATCAGAGCATTATGTAGAATGGATCGGATTGAGGGATTTCACTTGAAGGGGTGCCGATACCGGGACCAGCCCATGGGCAGCTGTGAAGAGGAGTAGACCGACATAGTCTCACCAGGATATGATGGTCCGGGCGAGAATCGGGGTGGATGATGGATGGATGAATGAATTGGAGGGTGAAATGGAAAGGGACCATTGCAAGGGCGACAGTGAAGTTGGGATTGAGCCTCGAAGAGACCTCCTACGTATCCCTGTGGTAGGGAATCAAAGTCCACGTAATTTGGGATGGTGTCGGTGAACCGGCATGAAGGTGGACCTTGGTCTGATGGATGTCGTCAGCGAACCAAAGAAAAGGTGGGCCTTGGTCCGATGCGTCAGTGAACCGACACGAAGGTGGACCTAGGTCCAAATGAGGTGGGTCTTACACACTAGGCTACTCGGGTGTGGATGAACCGGCGTGAAGAAGGTTGGAGTGACCAACAAGTAGTGGGCTTGACCCTCTGAGAGGCTTCCTATGTCCCATGTCGTGACATGGATCAAAGACCACGTAATTCAGGTTGGACATCGAAAAGCTGACATGAATGAGGAGGACCAGGAGGGTCCTAGTAGTGGTGGGCTTGGACCACGTGGAGGCTTCCTACATATCATGTCGTGACATGGATCAAAGACCATGTAGTTCAGAGGGGCTTCATCAGCGAAATGACGTGAAGGTGGACCTTGGTCCGCTAGTGGTGGGCTTGAACCTCTGGAAGGCTTCCTACGTAACATGCCTTGACATGGATCAAAGACCTCGTGGTTCAAATGATGGGATTCGTCAGGAAACCGACGGTAAAGTGGACATTGGTCCAATGAGAGATGGTCTTGAACCTCAGGGAGGCTTCCTACATACGATGCATTGGCATGGATTAAAGACCTCGTAGTTCAAAGGGTTTCATCGGTGAATCGATGTGAAAGTAGACCCAGGGGTCCACTAGTGGTGGGATTGAACCTTGTGAAGGCTTCCTACGTACCATTCCTTGACATGTATCAAAGTCCTCATAGTTCGGATTGGTCACAACGGCTTGCCGTCGGACTGGAATATAGTTTAACGTCATGTTGGACGAGAGTGAAACCTGACGTGAATAAACGTCGGGCGGTGGGCTTGAACCTTGTAGAGGCTTCCAACGTACAATTCCTTCACATGGATCAAAGTCCCCATAGTTCGGGATGGCGGTGGGTGTCGGCGAACCGATGTAAATAAGGGACCTTGGTCCGATGATAAATGGGCTTGAACCTCTGGAAGGTTTCCTACGTACCATGCCTTGACATGGATCAAAGTCCTCATAGTTCAAAGGGTAGTCACAATGGCTTTTCGTCGGACTGGAATGCAGTTTAACGTCATGCTGGATGAAGTTAGAACTAGACGTGAATTGGATGACGGGTGGGCTTGATCTTCATGGAGGCTTCCTACGTACCAAGCCTTGGCATGGATCAAAGACCTCGTAGTTCAAATGGTTGTGCAGTTTAATGTCATGCAGGAAAAGGGTATACATTTTAACATCATTCTAGAAGAGGGAATGCAGTTTAATGTCGTGATGGACGAGGTATTGTCATGGCCAATGCCAACTCGAATCCCACGTGAGTCATGCTAGGTGTGAGAAACAAGAGATAGCAAGGACCTGACGATCACACCACGAAGGGTGCGTCTGTGTGAAGCGAAGAGGGGATTACGCGTTAGGCGGCCCATGGTGCTGGGACATACTCCAGGATGGAGGCCTGAAGTGCGACAAAGCACAGCGAAAGAGGGATTTGGGACCAATGATGGGAGGTGCCTCTTTCCCTATCACGCCCTCCACTGACCTTGGTAGTGGGGAAGTACGGAGATGCAGGGGTGCAACCATCTGTTGGGGAACTAGGGTCGCCCTTGTCCTGAGAACACACGCTGCTCCAATAAGGAGGATATCATCCATTGTGGATGGGTGATTCCACTCCCGTGGAGATGAGTGGCATAAAAAATGTTCGAGCTTGGGGGACCCTTCGTGAGAGGCACGAGGTCGAGTCACAGTTTACCGTCATGTGTTGAGGACGTGGTTCTTGGCAGTTTAACGTCCTGCAGCTTGGACGAGGTGGGTTCACTCCGTGGTTCTTGGCAGTTTAACGTCCTGCAGCTTGGACGAGGTGGGTTCACTCCACACCCCAAGGACTTACATAACTGGTACCCTTTTCTCCTTGGGGGAGGGAAGGTACCAGTAAGGCCGTGGTCAAGGGGAGTTGTAGAGTGAACCATCGAGGGGTCCGCGTTAGCGTGGCTATGCGAAAAAGCAATAGCCGTTAGCATGCCTATGAGAAGAAGCATTAGGCGAAGCAATGCTACGAGTAGTATTGTCCGTGGGACTTTGAAATCACATCGTGCATACCTGGAGGGTCGCACGAGATGCTGAATTTCCAATCAAAGGAGTGTGCTTCGCGAAGCGGAGTGCCTTGGACATAGCATGGGGCATAGGTGTGAGTTGAGGGTGCTTCGCAAAGTAGAACAGTATTCGCGGAGCACCGCCTCGCGAAGAAGTGGTGCCTCACGAAGAAGGGTGCTGCGAAGCAATGTGCTTCGCGATGTGTAGCGATCCTGCCTTAGCATAGGGATCACTTGTACATGTTGGGTGTTTCGCGAAGCATAAACGCTCCGCGGCTGCCCAGGTTCCCTTGGGAATCCCCCTCCTTTGTGAATGCCCTTGAGCTTCGCAAAGGGAATACCTCTTGGAAGAGGGGCTCAAAATGAGACAAAGCGAAGGAATCACATGAAGTTGAAGTACCTCGCAGAGCTCATGATTCCTGGGGGCAAAGGGTGCTTCGTGATTTGGGAGGGGAGATGCCAAAAGGTCGGATTGTCCATCTTCAGGACTCAGGGGGAGCCCTGTATTTATAGGCATAGGGATCCACGAAGCAGAACTCCCACGCCACCTCCGGTGCTTCGCGGTGTGCTCGCGAACATCAAATCCGTTCACGGAGAGGTACCACCTCCGGAGCTTCGCGGCAGGCTCGCGAACTTCAAATTCGTCCGCGGAGATGTACCGCCGCCGGAGCTTCGCAGGGGGCTCGCGAACATCAAATTCGTTCGCAGAGAGGTACCGCCTCCAGAGATTCGCAGGGGGCTCGCGAACGTCAAATTCGTTCGTGGAGAGGGACTGCCTCGGGTGCTTCGCGGCGGGCTCGCGAACGTCAAATGCATTCTCAGAGAGGTACCTCCTCCGGAGCATCGCAGGACCGCGATGCTTGGGGTGCATCACGTCGGTGCTTCGCGAGGCAGCGTCCGGGCCGTCTTTTTCTTACCTTTCGTTCGTGACTTATTTTGGCACCAACAAATTCCCCCCTCAGACTTGGAGCCGCGGAAGGCTGAAGGGACGATGTCTGAGGGAAAAACGCCAAAATTTTCGACGGTTCGCGATGTGACTTCGCGAAGAGTGCATGCGGTGCTGACCGTGGCCACGGGTCCGGATGCACCACGATGCTCCGTGCGGGTGGGGGTGCGCCGCGATGCTCCGGGGTCGCCGACTATAAATAAGGGGGTCGACCTCTTTTGTCTTCACGTGATTTCCTTCTCTTTTTGTGCTCTCGATTTCGCGAAGCTCCGCATACTCTGTGCCTGCTCTCCATGAATCATGCATCGCTGCAAACCGCAAGACTGTGACTCTACGACCGCGCCAAGAGAACTCCTGTTTACTGGCCTAGGCCAGACTCCGTGGATTGGTCTCACAACCGACCTTCACGATCCGTCTTCACCATCCAGCTTTGTGATCCGTTCTGAAAAAATATTTTCGAGTGCCGGAACTGAAATGGACCATCGAGAAGCTGTATTGGGGGTTCTTGCAGATGCTGCCCATCGGGATGAGATGGCCAACTGTCCCGGCCTTGGGGAGATGGTCTGATGCCACTCGGACCATGCTTCTTTGACAGATCTGCTATCGGAGGGTCAGAAGAATTATTCGCAGTGTAAGAAGCTTCCATTGTACAACTTCGGGTTGATGGATGGCGTCTTCATCCCTTAGGCGAGTAGGGACGAACCAGTTTGCTGGTTCAGGGCGACATATGGTCATGCGTAGGAGGACATCACACCCGTCACCTCAAACTGTCTCTACAACCATGTGAACGATATTGACAGGAAGCCACTGCAACCAGAGACTTCCCCTCCTCTCTACTGTACCATGCTGAAGGCGACTTTGCAGGATTTGAAGAAGGGATGGTCCGATGAGTGGGACTTGTGCCAGGGCGGAAACATTACTAATGACTGGTCCTGGGCCTACTAGGTAGGCGCCTCATGCGGGGAGTTTGGGGTTGAGCTGAGGAGAGTGGGGTTTTATGAGGCGGAGGGGGCCTCCCAATTCCACATTTACCAACCGAAACAACTGATGCTGGAATTGCGGAGCATATGGTCTTCTAGAACAAATATCGTTCACCTGCATCACGGAGAGGTGGGAATCAACCTGTGGGATGTCCACCAGATTTCTGGGGTTCCGATCATGGGGGACATGTATGATGAGTTCCTCCTTTTCATGAGCTCGTGGGTGGATACAGAGCAAATTCCGCGACTAGTGTCCGTTCTGATGGCACTCGTACCTGGAGAGGACAAGGAGGCAGTGAGGGATATCCACTTTAAGAGATGGTTCATGTGCTTCCGGAATTTCCCAGAGAATCGAGAGTTCCCTATGAGGCCTCGAACTTGTCCGAGGGCGGCCCAACGGGGTAAGGGGCACTTTTATTGGCGGGTCTTAGAGGAAAGCCAATGGAAGACTTGGAGTTTCATTGTTAGCACTGAACAACAGCCGATAGTCATGCTGGAGGCGTTCATCGCGGCTCTCATCTGCGGTTGGATCCTACCGGTGAGGGATACAAGCATGGGGGTGCGGCCCAGCTCATTTATTATGGTGTCCATGTTGGCCATGGTACAGTGGGTCAATCTAGGGATTCCAATGCTCGCCAAACTGTACAGAATGCTGCGGCACATTAGCGAGGGCAAGAAGCGGCCAAGGATATGTGGGCCCTTCCACCTCCTGTATGGGTGGATTGCAGCGCACATCAGGGGGATCTATGAGTATCCAAACACTATTTCGCCGCCAGGATCAAATTTTTGTCCCTCCATCAGGAATGCGGTCGGGAGCTTCCAGTTCAAACTAATTGTGCTGATAGTGCTGAATTGGGTGTGGAGGGCGGATGAGTTTAATTTCCACCCCTTCCCATTGCCGAAGAGGATACTTACTGATGATGGGAGGGGAACGGAAAAACATCGGGCTTACCTCCTGGCCTTTCGATGTGGAATTTTAGTGGCACGAGTAGATCGTGAGCCACTCTGCAAACTGTACACCCCGCATCGGTTTGCAAGGCAGTTCCGATGTCTCCAGCGGCTGACCCCGCAGGTCTACCAGGAGGTGCGTCATGGGGAGCACCCATGTGTGATGAGGCAGTTGTGGCTCATGTTCACACGGGAAGATGGGAAGATGCGAATTGCATTGCCTCCATCCACCGCCGCTTTCGGATTGGTGAGGGAGTATACCATTAGTTGGGAAGCTTCTTACACATGGGAGATGCTAATGTAGTCAACTATTCCGGTCGGTGACGGTGGGACTCCTCTATCTCGAGGTCGGGGTCGGACGGCAGCTAGGGCCTCTCGCGGTGGTGGGGCGGCCAGGGCGGTGAGACCCGCACCGGCCGAGGGTGTGGAAGCAGCGGCGGATCCGGTGATTCCAGAAGAGCAGGGCCATCAGGAGGGGCAGCCACCGAGGGGATTTTGTAGGATATCCACTCGGGCCCCTGGGAAGCGGTTGCATCATATCGACATGGCAAAGGATGTCGTCTTCCCGGAAGCCTGGGATATTTGGGATGTCAGCCGGAAATTCCTCAGCCCACACGAGATATGGGCCCACCTAAATCACCTCGGGATGGAATTACAAGGAATAGGCCTAGTCTGGGCTGGTTTCATGGCATCTCTGGCGGAGGCAGAGCAATACCTAGACGAGCTGGAGGATTACGTTCACTCCAGTGGTGTCCCTCGCCCAATGACAGACCGGGAGAGGGTACTGCTGAATTGAAAAGTCCCCCCATAGTTATCAGCCGTTGATCTGAGGGAGCGCTTCCCCCTACTAGAAGAGTCATAGGACTCCTATCGGTAGGATGAGGCTGGAGGAGGGAGCCCGTTGGAGGAGGGCGAGGTCGGAGATCAAGGCTCAGATTCCGACGATTTCGCAAAGGCTCTCAAAGTAGCATTCCGAACTTCTTTACTTACGGTCCGTTCTTGGGCCACTATGGACTTGTCACTGATGTTTGAGCCTTGTAGGAGGAACTTGTTCGCAGGCCTCGTTCTCGCCCCTCGACGGGTGATGATGCGGGACCTTCATAACCCGCACCTATAGCTGCATCCAGTTCCGCGTCTGGTGGGACCAAAGCACCCGAGGTGGCTCCTCCGGAATCTACAAACCTTCCAATAGTATACGTCGGGCCTTGCCTCGGGGTCCCGTCAACACCGGCTCGAGAGCAGCACCTGGAGATCGATCTCCAGAAGTTTCCTCTACCGGTTTCCTTGTCGTCATATATAGACTATGCCAACTAACGTTTATGTCCCTCTCTGTTGTACAGTTCTTCGACTGGCATGGGATGTTGTGGCAAGACTAGTCAGGATGTCTGGTGGCGTCCCCCCTAGGGGCATGCCGGTGATGGTGGTGATAGTCCCTCCATCTCCCCAAGATGCAACACACATCATCACCGGCGGGACCACCAGCAGGGTCGTGCCTGAGGTCATCGAGGTGGACTTCGATGAAGAGGAATGGCCAACCGGTCCTACTCTTGTCGCACCTGCTTTGGCGCCAGATGTTGCGCTGGATTCAACGCCAGATACAGATCCCGCCGAGGACTTCCTGCAAACGTATCCTGCGTACGAGCCTGCCAATCGCACAGACTGGGACGAAACGGTCTCCGATGAGGAAGACAGCAGCATAGTCCGCCGCCGGTCGTGGAAGCTAATCACACACTTCATCAAGACACCCCCAATCGCTATGGATGGCTGAAATGGAAATAATCCGCTTGAGTTTGGGCAAATTGTGCGCTGGGGGAGTGGATTCCAAACGTCCTCACGTGCTCATCCAAAATCTTATGGCTGAGAAGATCTGGGAGCATGATCGTGGGATCAATGTGGGCCGGCAGCGAAGGAAGGAGACAAACATCAATAAGCTCCAGGAGTGTGAAAGCGAGGTCCAACAGCAGCAGACCCAGGCAGATGAGCACTCAGCCTCTCTTAATGAACAATCTGAGCTGATCTCCCAGTTGAAGGCCCAACTGGAAGAGGGAGAGGAGCTTATGAGGAAGGCTTCTGAAATGATGGTTGTCATTCAGGCTGAGGTAGAGAGGTCCAGAGCCAAGGCTTAAGAACTGCTCACCGCCCCTACTGAGGAGGAGCGGGAGCTGAGTCAGCGGCAACAAGCCTTGGATGCCACAAGCCAACGGGTGGCAGAGCTGCAACGCTCTTTTGACGGGGTCAACCCATCCATGGGGGATGACGACCCCCAGGTATTGTAACAAATCAAAAACATTTTGTTGGTACTTTAATTCTTCGGTTTCTTCATTCTTTGTTTTGAATGTTGTAGCGTGCATGATTTCCACTGTTTGAATCACCTCGTTACATCCCTACAATGTTTGCGGGACATTCGGCGATAATTCCCCAATCCCATGTGGGTCGAGCCTGAAGTGAGAAACAGGAGATAGTTGCCTTCTCGTCCCACATAACATAGGAGTGGAGACCATGCTCCGGGCATCCAGGAATTGGATCACTAGTCCGGATTTCCAAAAGATGGGAGAGGCTTGACCGGAGAAGGAACTTTTCAGAACAGCCGAATTACCGTTTCTTTAGCGTGCCCTCATGTACGAACGGTGCAACACCAGGGGAACTACAATCAGTCAGAACATACGGAAATGGGAAGCGTGAATTATGATGCCCAAGATTTGGAGCGCTGTGGGGATGGCGTGACAATAAGGGACAACTGTTAACCATGGAGGAGAAGCGGTATCCTTACTATGATAGCCTGTAATGGGTAAAAAATGAGTGTCAACCGTTGACCATGTTCGAAATACGGGACCATGTCACAAATATTGTCGGTCAATCTTTCAGAACGTTAACCCAGGACAGTTGGCGGACCATAGGTCGAACATCCATACTGTTAGGGGGTCCTTCCCAACATGACCAGCCTTCCGGAACGTTGGCCCAGGATGGTAGGTGAGCTGAAGCGGCATGAGACCAGGCTGTTAGGGGGTCCCTTCATACATGAAAGGGGACGAGGGTCCGAATAAGGGGCACGCAATGTGTGGAATATGTAGTGATGGTTTGTCCAAACAGAATACAACACTTAGTTAGTCACACCACCGTGGTGGGAATACGCCAGATGGGCACATTGGTCTAATAATAGATCATTCCTTATTTAAGACAGGGCCTCTCTGGAGAAGGGGTATGTCGCTTCCCAATGGGATCTTGGGGCATCCTGAACTTGTTCAGGGAAGAACCACAGTTTAGTGTCAAGCATTGAAGACATATGGTCTCCTGTAGTTTAACGTCATACGATAGGATGTGGAATAAAAGGGAAGATCCCAGGGAGTGTGTGGTGCGGTAGATATGAAACTGACGTGAATGGGGACATGGAGTCCAAATCACACCATGTACCCCCGTAGGAAACTCTTCAGGTCGAGAGACCAAGAGTGAGGATTAGGCTGGGCCTGAATCATAGTGGTCGGGCATTCCTACGTACCCCATGAGGATGAGAATCAAGCCATACGTAGTTTAGAAAGTGCAGTTTAACATCATCCGGGATGATGAGAAGCCTGGCCGTGTTGGTACACATCCCGTCAAAAATACTAAGCCCACGTGAGTCGTGCTCGGTGTGGGAGACAAGAAGTAGTGGTGGGAACTTCCCGACACAGAAAGGGGCAGGTTAGGGCAAAGGGACACTTGGTGAATACCGGCCCAATGACACTAACACGATCATTTAGCGCACCTAGATGCTTGAAGAGAAAGAGATGAGTATGATGGAATTACACTTGAACATGAGGAAGTGGAAATGTGTGAATCACGGCGCTCGAGATTCAGATCACGATGATAGTGGTGTGACGATGGAGGATAACTGTTGACTGTGGCGGAAACACAGCATCCATATCGCGTTATCCTAGAATGGGGACAGAAAAACGAGGGTTGACCGTTCACCATGTTCGAAACACGAGACCATGTAACAAATGTTGTCAGATATCCGTAGGGACGTTGGCCCAAAACGATTGGAGGTACCTTAGGTCCAATATTCATGGAGAGCCCTTAATCCTAGTATCCATATCATCTGAGGGTCCTTTTGGATGTGGAAGAGGGTGAGGATCCAAACAGCGAGCTCGTGAAGCTTGTTCTTGGAACGAGGGGAATGTCCGTATGAAAATCCCACACATAGGTCTCTTTGTCGAAACACATCTGAATATGAAAATGTCACATACTAGATAGAGGGAGAAGATTCCTTTCCCATAGGGAGATCTTAGTTTAGGGTCATAGAATTCTGGCCATGGATGGGAGGAAACAAAAGAGGCACATGGTGGAGTAACTCAAACACCTGGCGTGAATGGGGATAAGGGCTGTGTATGGTGCGGTGAACAACCAGACGTGAATGAATACATAATCCCATATCACACCACATGACCCCCTTGGGAGAGGTTTTGTGTCAAGGGACCAAAAGTGAATGTTTGGCTTGGCCCGTGGGCATGTTCCCGGGTGCTCCAACGTATCTCATGAGGATGAGAATCAAGCCGTACATAGTTCTTGAAAACGTCTTATTTTAAGTTCTAAGAGCTTGGACCATGAACGGGTAAGGAGAGAAAGGGACACATGGCAAGGTGGTTACAAAACCTGACATGAATGAGGACCTAATCCCTACATACCATGTGTTCTCTGGGGAAATGCTCGAGTCGAGGGACCGAACACAAAGGTTAGGCTGGGCTCGTGGGGAAGTGCTCGGGCGCTCCTACATATCTCATGAGGATGAGAATCAAGACGTACGTAGTTCTGAAAGGTGACATGTTAAGATACCAGTTCCAGGGGGAAAGGGGAGTGCAGGTGTGGCCCTTGCACTAAAATAAGTGGAATTTGATAAATCTTGTTAGTCCTTTAAGGTGACTAGTTTTTTTTGTGAAGCGACAGTCCGAAAGTAGTAGGCTATGGTGTTGCCACAAGGATCAAGTCGTGATAGGCATTGAAAAATGTCATGGCATGTGACCAATACCCAACGTGATGTCCTCTATAACGAGGTCATCACAACGCAGTTCCGTTTTTCGTCGTGCGGCCAGGACAATAATGTCACAGTTTTGGGTTGTGTGATAGGACCAAGTGTGCATTTTATCATCATGCAGCACAGACGTAGCAGAGACGATGCTAGGAGGGGAATGTGCGCAGTGTTATAAAACACAATTAATGGAGACATGATCCCACATCACATTGTACACCACTCGGAGACGGAGACCATAGGCCGAGGGGCCTATATAGAGGTAAGAGGTGAAGAAAGGGGTGATATACTAGCTCCCTAAATTGGCTAGACCCAAAGTCAAGGAATCTGGGCGGTCCTACGTATCCCATGAAGATGGAAATTAAGATGAACGAGTTCTGGATGGATCTTAGTTTACGGTCATAGTGCTCGAACCATGAATGGTAACAACTTCCCAAGTTAGCGCAGACGTCAACCTGATCCCTAAGCCTACATGAGTTAAACTCGGTGTGGGAAACTAGGGGGAATCCATATCGCATTACATGAGGCACCCATCAAAGAGGAGTTGGTAGAGAGCCCCGATGAACACCTTTGACGTGGCTTGTTTCTCCAACGCGTAGACGTGCATGGAGGAAAAGTACCAAGAGCTCCGAGAATCTACTTGGACCCGATGAAGTGATGAAGGTTGTGAATTGTGTACCCGACATTTTTAGAATAATGGTTTGGCGTGGCGATAGAGGAAAATTGTTAACCATGGTGGAAATGCAGCGTCCATATCACGTTAGCCTAAGGTGGGAACAACAAACGAGCATCGACTGCTGACCAAATTTGCAACGCGGGATTTTATCGATTTGTTTCTGAAACCCTTGGGGGCATTGGCCCGTAACGGTAGGAGATACCTTGGGCATAGTATCCAGGCCGCTCTTGGGGGGTCCCTTTGGGTGTGAAAGATGATGGAAGCCCTAATGAAGGGATACACAAATCCTAGAAAGCGGGTACGGACGTGTCCGAGTAAAGTTTGGCATTCCAGGTAATATAACAGAGTCCCCATGGGCACATTGGTGAACTGCCGAAAACGGGTTGACGAAACAGCTCAGGAGGGAGAGGTACATGGCGTGGCCATTTCGAGATCAACGTGAATGAGGACATAATCCCACAACACACCATATAATCCACTAATGGAGGAAGGGTAGAAAAAGGGGCCAAGGTGGGATGAAGATTCCTGAGAGATAGGGTTGGACACGAATCCTAGACATTCAGGTGGTCCTACGTATCCCATGGGGATGGGAATCAAGCCATAAGTAGTTCTCTAGATGTAGTTTAACATCATACGGGACGAGGGGGGAGTAATATACCCCCAAACAAGGGAGGTGTACGGTACGGCGAAGAAACAAACGTGAATGGAGAAATAATCTCACACCGCACCATAAACTCCTATAAGAGAGGACCTGGGCCGGGGCCCAAAAATGCCAAGGGGCCTGGTAGTTAGGAATTGGTCAGGAATGCATGACCTGCTTGCAGTTTAACATCTTGTAGTGAGGATGAGGGCTAGGGGCCCAAGGAGGCCAAGGGGCCTGAGGCTGTGCCTCGTAAGGGAAGGAGTACGACATGCTACATGATCTCGATGTGAATGAGGACATTGTCCCACACTACACCGTACACCCAGGGTAAGAGGTTGGGCGGAGGGGTCCAAGAAGGCCAAGGGGCCTAAGGTCAGGCATCAGTCAGGAAAGCCTGACTAGTTTTCAGTTTAACTTCTTACATGAGGACGGGGAAAGAGATAACTGTATCTAATCCGGGGGTGTGTACGACATGGAAAGTAACCTAACGTGAATGAGGACATAATCCTACACCACGCCGTACATTCCTTATAGGGGAATCAGGGCCGTTGGCCCGACCGCTAGCACCACCCATAGGGAAGTTTGTCACTTCGGGATGGGGTAGAACAAATCACTGCACTCGATGTTTGGGACATCTCGGGGTGGACCCGAAGATCCAGGACACTGTTGACCATGTTCGAATCACATCGTTCCTATGGTGACCTGCTATGGGAGCAACAAATGAGCATCGACCATTGACCAAATTCACAACATGGGACTTGTATCGGCTTGTTTCTTGGAAACCCTCGGGGTCGTTTGACCGTATCGGTAGGAGATCCCTTGGGCATAGTATCCAGCCCGTTCTTGGGGGTCCCTCCAGGTGTGCAAAAAATGATGGAATCCCTGTCAAAAAGTGGGTGAAGCATAGCTGCATCCATCCATGAAAGAGGCAAACATCTCCAGGGGGATGTGCAGCTGGGTCGAGGCTTGCTCGATGTGAGTTGGGGAAAAAGTGTGCACCCTTCCATATGTCTTGACCCGAGGGGAAGATTTTGGCTTTTGGGCTGGGCCAACGGACGAAATGCCCAGGCATTCCTACGTATCCCATTAGGATGGGAATCAAGACATACGTAGCTCTTGAAGGACATGCAGTTTAGCGTCATGTAGTGAGGACGTGGGAGGATAGAAGAACGAGAGTGGGCACTTGGTGCAACCCTTAAAATCCTTGTATGAGCGATGTTGTATGAGTGGGGCTAAGAAAGCCTACTCTTCGCTAAACAAGGATCCTCCAAGGGAACTATTCCCAGGGAGGATAATGGAAGAGAAAAGCTTGGTGATGGGCTCAAGACGAGGCGTCTGAGCATTCCTACGTATCCCATTAAGATGGGAATGAAGCCACATGTAGTTCTTGAGGCACGGTTCAGTGTTGTTCAGGACGAGAAATGTGTCTCAACTAGGTATATGTACGGTACGACAGGTAACCCGGCGTGGATGAGGATGTAATCCTACACCACACCATACAATCCTATTAGAGAGCCAGAGTCGACGTAGGATAAGGGGCCAGAGACTGAGCCTCGTTCAGGAAGGCCATACTGGCTTGCTGTTTAACGTCTTACAGTAAGGACGGGGGCTGGGGCCCGAGGAGGCCAAGGGTCCTGAGGCTGAGCCTCGGTCAGGAAGGCCAGACTGGCTTACAGTTTAACTTCTTACAGTAAGGACGGGGGGAGATTTTAGTTTAAAGTCATAGAGCTCGAACCATTTTTCAGTTTATTGTCTTGCTGGACAAAGATGCAGTTTAACGTCATGCATGACCCTTTTTCCCTAGGCAATGTATCGAGTGAGTAACTTGGTGTTGGTGGAAGGGGTTATGTTCTCTCCATCCGAGGTCACCAAGGAGTATTCTCCATTGGGGTAAACCTTATGGATGATATAAGGCCCTTCCCATTTGGGTTCTAACTTGGGCGGTTTCCTACAGGGGATCATTGGTGCTCGAAAGGCCAGTACTAGGTCACCCTGTAGAAAAGAACAGAGACTAACCTTCTTGTTGAAGGCCCTCGCTATCTTATCCTGATTCCTTTCCAGATTGTGCAGGGCATGAAGCCGGTTCTCTTCTAGTGCTTCTAATTCAGCTAGACGGATTTCGGCTACCTCATCTGATGTCTGGTGATCATAGACTATAGTGCGTAACGATGGAAGCTGCATCTCAATGGGTAGGACGACCTCAGCTCCATACACCAGGGAATATGGGGTCACCTGGGTAGAGTTGTGAGTCATCGTCCGATAAGCCCAGAGGGCGTTGGGGAGCTTGTCCGGCCAACTTTTCTTGTTCTGACCAACCGTCTTCTGCATAATGTTAGAATGGGTTTTGTTGAACGCCTCGATCTGTTAGTTTGCCTGCGTGTGGTAGTGCGAGGTGTGGATCGAATGGATGTCATACTTGGCATATAATTTCTTTAGTTCATCCACTCAGAAGTTGGTTCTGTTATCAGTAAGGATGGCATGAGGGACCCCAAACCGATGGATAATATTGGAGCTCACAAAGTCGACGATAGAATGGGCCTTGACCTCTTTGAGTGGAACTGCATCTGCCCACTTGGAGAAAACATCTGTAGCAGTCAGGAAGAACCTACACTGGCGAGCTGTTGCCGGTGGATATGGTCCCACTACATCAAGTCCCCATACCGCAAATGGCCAAGAGTACTTGGTGGGGTGGAGGGGCTCCGGCGGCCGATGCAGGAAGTTTGCATGAACATGGCATGCATGGCATCTCTTGGATACCCAATAAAATCGTGGATCATATAGGGCCAGAAGTACCCTAACCTCCAGATTTGATGGGACAGCTTCGGCCCAGCTTGATGGGCGCCACAGGAACAGGCGTGAACCTCTTGCATAACTTGAGGAATCTCTATTCCTTTAATGCAATAGAGGAGGATGCCATCGAAGCTCCTCTTATAAAGGATCTGTTCAAGAATAGGGCCGCTCTGGAGGGTAAATTGCAGTGCGCATCGTTGGATTTGCTCACAATCGGCCCGGTCATCTGGGAGGCGACCATTTTTGAGATACTCAACAAAAGGTGCCCTCTAGTCGGGAGTGGCTTCAACCACGGTGTCTGACGAACCCGGGACCCCTGACGTAGAGGGTCCGACGGTGAGATGAATTACTCGCAGGCCATCATTTTCATCTTGGGTGATGGGGGCAATGACTCTCTGGTGTGCCACATGTATGATCAAATCATCTTGCTCAGGTTCTGCGAGCGACGCGGCTAAGCCAGCCAAGGCATCTGCTTGGCCGTTTTGTGATCGTGGGACATGGGTAATCTCTAGTCGAGAAGAGAACTGGGTCATTTGGCAGAGGGTGTACTCTAGAAACGGTACAAGCTCCGGCTTCCTGACTATGTAGTCGCCATTAACCTATTTTATTACCAACTCAGAATCGAATTTCACATGTAGATGGGGCACATTCGTCTCAAGGGCCAACTCGAGACTGGTGATGAGAGCCTCGTACTCTGCCTCATTGTTTGTACAGCCTTCTGACAACAGGAACGAGTATGGCAGGACGTCTTGCACCAGGGTAATGAAGACAATACCCAGGCCCACACTGTTGAGCTTAGGATCGTTGAACCGCCTACCGGTGGGGCTTTGGGAGGCATCGTCAAAATGAATTTGGCAACACGGGACTACATGATCGATTGAGAGGATCATCTCATCAGGAAAATCCAGGTCCATGTATTGATCCACGGAGGTTGGATGGGCAGCTAAAAAGTCTGCCAACGCATGTCCCTTAATGGCCTTCTGAGGTACGGACCTGATATCAAACTGCTGGAGAATCACTGCCCACTGTGCTAGTCGGCCAGTCAGCATGGGGTGGTTCCGGATGTACTTCAGTGGGTCGAACTGGGAGACCAATTGTACCACATGGTGCTGCAGGTAATGTCACAACTTCTGTACAGAGAAGACGAGCGCATGGTAGCTCTTTTTGATAGGGGAGTATCTGACCTCTGTATCGGGAAGCATGCGGCTGAGATAGTAGAGCATATTCTTTGTACCCTCGTTATTCTTCTGGGAAAGCAGTGCCCCGAGGGATCTTCTCAGGGCGGTCATGTAAAGGACCGGCGGATTTCCGGAGATGGGTGGCATCAAAACTGGAGGTTTGAGTAGATACTGCTTGATTTCCTTGAAGGCGGTCTGACACTCCTCATCCCATTCGTAGGTGGCACCCTTCTTCATGAGCCAGGAAAAGGGCTTACACTTGTCGGCCATATTCGCAATGAATCGGCGTATATAGGATAAGTTTCCTTGGAGTCCTCAAAGTTCCCGAATGTTTCTCTAGGGAGGCATTTTACTGATGGCCTTGATCTTCCCTGGGTCGATCTCAATACCTCACTATCTAACAACAATGCCCAGAAAAATCCCAGAGGTGACCCCGAAGGAACACTTCAACGGGTTCATCTTCAGGTGACAGGAACAGAGGAAACCAAATACCTTCTCAAGGTCTTTGATATGGTCCTAGAACTGACATGATTTGACCACTAGGTCATCTACGTAGCATTCCACCAGTGTCCCGAGAATCGGCTTGAATATGCGATGCATGGCCCTCTAATAAGTGGAACCTGCATTTTTCAATCCGAAGGGCATAACCTGGTAGCAAAAGTTACCTTGGGGAGCCCTGAAGGTAGTGGACTCCTCGTCCTCAGGGGCCATCCGGATCTGGTTGTACCCGGAATACCCATCCATAAAAGAGAGAGCTTGGAACCCGGTTGTGGCATCAATCAATAACTCCGTCACTGGGAGTGGGAAGTCGACCTTTGGGCAGTGGAAATTAAGGTCGCGGAAGTCAATGCAGACTCTGATCTGCCCATTCTACATCTTGACTGGAACAATTCTGGCAAGCCACTTGGGGTACTAGACTTCCTTAATGAAGTTGGATTTTATAATCTTGTCAACTTCGGCCTCAACCATAACACCATGAAAAGGGTGCATCTTCCTGGGAGGCTGCTTAAAACCACGATGGTTTGCCGGGAGGCCCAGACGGTGAACGGCTACCTGGGTATCTAGTCCTGGCATCTCATTGTAACTCTAGGCAAACACGTCACGGTGTTGTTTGAGGAAGTCTACGTACTGCTACCACTCCTTGGGGGACATGGCTGCACTGATCAATGTGGGTTTCGGATCTGCCTCACTACCAAGGTTCACCTGTACCAGTTCATCAACCGTGGTAGAGACGCCTTCCTCAACGGCGGGGGGAGCATCTTCCAGGTCTTCCACTCCACCCGTAGGGGGATTTCCCATGACGGGAGATACTCCTGGGATATCAAAGCTTGAGGGGCCGCTAGTGCCGGCTTGGGCAGAAGTGGTCATCATATCAGGAGACTCACTCTCTATTGAGACCATAACAATGAAGGCAGTCGACCCTATACCATCTGGCCTTCAGCCTAAGGGGCCACGTTTGATGATTTCCCAGCAGTGGTGGCGTGTCAGCTTGAGTTGGTGGATTCCAGCCCGGTGGATGAGACACGTATGGTGTACCGCCGTTGTCATAAGCTTGAAATTCTGGTACCGTACAGGGGTAGGATGTTCTGGGATCACCTGAGCCTGGTTGATGTAGGAGTACAAGGCTATTTTCCGTCGTCGCTTGGAAGTGGGAACATGCCTTCCATGTGTTCCCAAAACATCAAAACAATTCCCCATGTCGAGGGTCGTGGCCTCTAATCGGTGGATCAGGAGGATGTAGGCATCATCCATGCTTGCCCAGGGATCACTTGTTACAGGGGCGGGTTCATCCTCACTTACTAGGATTTGCTTATCCTTACTCTTGTAATAATCAGCAACCAGATAGTGGGCCTCATAAGAGGCGAAAGGAGACGCATCTCCTTGGAGCACGCCTACTCGACCGTTGAGTGAGTATTTGAGGCACTGGTGATTCGACGAAGGGACCGCTGCATTAATATGGAGCCATGGCCTACCCATCGATGCATTGTAGTCGGTGTCCTGAGAGACGACGAGGAACTCGGTGCTGGAAATTAAGCCACCGAACTGAGTCTTCAGGCGGATCTTGCCGACTGGGGTTTGCTCGGTCCTGTCATACCCCTGGATTCTGAGGTCATAGGGAGTTAAATCACCTTCAGACAGACCCAGCTTTCGCAATGTACGAGTCGGAATTAGGTTGATTCTGGAGCCAGTGTCAACGAGGCACTGGCGGACTTCCACACCATTGATGTGGCTAGTGATGTACAGCGGGAGAATGTGCCCCTGTATAGGAGGGTCCTCATCTTCACCGGAGAATGAGATTACCGCCTCATATTCAGCGTTCTCAATTGTCTCGGCATGGAAGGCTTCTGCAGCTGCTACCTCCGTCTCAAACTAGAGGGGGCTCCTTAGGGCCTCGACCAGTGCCTCGCGCATCTCAGATGATAGGCGAAGGGCGTTAAGGATATAATTCCTTCACGGAATGCCGGCCAGGTTCTTCAGGACATCATACTTTCATGCCAAACTCGAACCTCTTCCTATAGGAGGTCATTCGGCAGTTGGAGGTATAGCAGGTCCTGCCAATTGAACCGGTGGTTGGCTAGTACTGGGTACATCATGCTGCATACTATTTGAAGTCTGGAGGGTAGTCGTCGGACTAGGATCGGACAGCGGAGGCTGGCCGGTAGTCTGGCGAGACTGACTGTGATACGAATGAGGAAGCTCTCCCTGATCTAGTAGCACAAATGGCAGTGGAGGAAGAGCTGAGGGTGTTAGATGTGGTTGCACGTGCTGAGCATTGCACTGAGCCTGCTGTCTGGTCTCAGTAGCATGCATGACCTGGATGAAAGTGCCTGCCGACGTACCTCGATGACTGACGTGGTTGCGGTTCCGCTGACGTTGACGTCGGCAGGAAACGTTGGGGAGGTTCGCCTAGCGTTCCCCCTCGTCGGGAGTCATATAAGGCTTTACCAGCTCCACAGTGTTAACCAAATAGTACCCCTATCTGTCGCTCGACAAGTCATCCACCACCGGGTCAATTCTGGGAGGAATCCCCATTTCAGGGGGCATATAGTCACCGAGAGTGTGAGATGACGACGGCACTGGCGGGGCGCGTTGCTTCTTCTTGCATCATCGCTGCTTGCCCTTTTGGGAAGAGGTCGACTGTGAAGGCAATGCAGAGGTACTGGCTACTTCTTCTGAAGGTTCCGGCTGCTTCAGGTGTGCCCAGATGATACCATGGGCACGAACGGCAGTTTTTCGAGCCATCTAGCCATCTTATTTCCAGGATCCGCGGCTGGGAACCTGCTTCCACATGCCTTTTTTGTCGCTACCGATCTATGACCTAGCAAAGACATCCTCCACTTGTGTTGGTGTCGGGCCCAACCTGACTATGTTGCTGTTGACCTAGTCTTGAACTCAGTCTTTAAACACATAGAATTGCTTGACGGTGTGCCTCAGAATCCGATGATAAGGACAGTAGTTGGGGTGATCGGTGAGATTCGCCTCTGCCGGACTTCTGCACTCAGGCAGGCGCACAATCCCTTGCTCTAGAGCACTTCAGAAGTAGCCAGGGACCTTATTTTCGTTGAATGAATAAGTTTGGTGCCTTCTTTCCGGATAGGGGGAACTAGGTGCCTGGCCCTGACGAGGGGCCGGAGGGGCCTGCCGAGGAGGCGGCGCATGATGGTCTCGCCTAGGTGGAGGTGGCGCATTTCGTGGGGGATCCTGTCGATTATGAGGCAATCGATGATGGGCAGGAGCCAGTGCTTGAGGTGGAGGACCTCTGTAGGGTTGTGGGGATGGTGCCGCTGGCAGTAATTCGAGCTACCTAGGGGCTTCTATTTGGGCCACCGTGGTGGGTTCGGCTCTGGCGGTCCTCCTGGCTGGGATCATAGTGGGCAACGAACATGCTTGACTATCCTATTGCAGAGCCTCCTCAAGGTGCTAAGCCTTATCAGAGAAATATCTGAACCCTCCAGGGTAGTTCTGGGTAATCAGGGAGGGTACCAGCTCCGTTTTGACGTTCCCCACACACATCGTCAGTAATTTCTCATGATTCAGTGGCATATCGAGGGAATACATAAGTCCCTTCCACCGAGCGATGAAATCTGCGACTCACTCCTTAGGCCTTTTCATTCACTTGAAGAGGTTTGCAATTCTGGTCTATCACGTGGTGGAGCAGAACTGATATAGGAACTGCTAGTGGAGATCCTCCCAACCGGTCACCGATTCGATAGGGAGCTGGATGTACCAGACGAATGCAGGACCTTCCAATGTCTGTACGAAACATCAGAGCATGGTGGATTCTTGCTGGGCCGGGGTCCCCAGCATGGGGCCACACCTAGAAGAAAAATGTACCAAGTGCTGTGGGGTGACCCCTGTCCCATTGAAGGGTGGGAAAGTGGGGTTCCCAAAACCTGGGGGTGATGGCGTATCATCCACCAACGCGGGATACGTCTTTCCATCTAGTGGGACCGCCACCTGCCGCATTTCAACGCTTCGAGGCGGGCTGTGAGTGCCGCTATAATATCATCTAGATGGGGGTCCCTGTCTTGACAGGGATCCCAATCACAAGTGCGTTTCCAGGTTCTTCAACACGGTAGATGGCCTCGGCAGCTCGTGGATCGACTGGCGTAACGCTCTGTGGGGAAACTGGGGGAACCCGGACTGGATTCTTCATATTGCCCCATCGTTCGGGGGTGTTTGGCGAGACGTATCACGCCCTCTTGCCGTAAGTTCCGGCTTCAGCCCTGTCTGCAGAATTATCATGATCAGGGTTCCCCAGAGGCATCTCACCGGGGGGAAATTGTTCTTGCCCCTACTGCCCCGGCCTGGGATTACCATAGTCAGGTCGCCGCTCTGCAGCGTGCTCAGCCAAGAGTTCATCAACCAACCTCTTCTTCTCAGTAAGATGCAGGCGTAACGTGGCCTTCTCAGGATCTTAGTTTGTTTTCTGCACAGAGGAAGACGGGTCGGAGTGCTTGACAGTTCCAACGTGCTCCTTACCCTTTCCAGTATTTTGACTGAGTACCAGCGACTCGGTGGGTACAGGGAGGCCCAGAAGGTTCCTCTACTGATGGGTAACCCTACCAGATGGGTCCAGTAGTGGCGGTATGCCCTCGGGGGGTAACTCTCCATCAAGAAATTCAAGCTCGTCTTCTTTGTCCACTACGTCATCCATGTGGACAGCGACCCCTCTCGAGGGCATGTCCTCAATGTCGCATAGCGAATCGGGCTGATGTCGTATAGGGTCGAAGAGGAGAGCGGCATAGTGTCCCCAACCACGGACTTTCACATGGGGGGTAGCCTCCCTGATGACTCTACGGAGTACTTTGAAACTCTGAACACATTTCTGTTGAAGGGCGCTCTGACGGCCTGGTGACTCAGGGTGCTGGGCCACTAGGAGTGCGGCCAAATCGATCAACCGACATTGGTTGCTGATTTCTTCAAAGTTCTCTAGAATTCTGGGGTACACCACCACTCGTAACGAAGGTGGAAGTGTGACACCCATAGGGTTCGACAAAAGAACCCCACTTCTTCAGGGGTAAGGGACTCTGGTGCGCGAAATTTCAGCGCTTCCGTCGGCCAGAACTTCTCCAGGAAGTAATCCGCTGTGATAATGCTCCAGAAGCTCTTGGGTTCGGACTCGAGGTCTGGACTTGTATTTCCCCACTCATCAACTCGGGGAGACTGAGGGATCAGTAGCCTTACCTAGGCGGATCTCTGGTATAGTAAACTCAGCGGCGGAGAATACGACGAATGAGCTGACTAGCTGTCGAATTCCGGGCCATCCTCTGGAGAGTGAGGTGACCTGGAAACGATGTCACGATATGATGGTCTGATAGCCATAGCTTCCGACACAGGATTCGCGGCTGCCGGCGATAGGTCACATCGTCTCTCTACCGCCGTTGGCCCCCAAAATAGCTCTCTGTGATCTCTGGTAGAGGTATAGGGCGCATCTGGTGACAATGGTGGTGATTGCACGGTCGAGACCTGTGGAAGTTTCAGGATTTCTTCCACCTATATGTACCTGCAGAGAGAGATGAGAATCTGGTGGACCTCATATTCCGGGAGAATAAGGCTAACATGCTCAGTTCCTGCGCCACTTATTGATACGGAGGAGCGGGGAGAAGGTTCCATCGCTGAGTCGCATTCCGCTTCAGAATCCGAGAAGCGGGCAGGTTGGATCTCCACCTGGGCCTTCCCAGGACTCTTCTTGTGGTGGCGACGACCCGCTATTCTTCCCCGGGGTGGATCTTCAGGATAGGGTTGATCCATAATAGGTAGCCTTGGGGCGGAGATGGAGACGTGGTGGAGAGGGCCCCCACTCTAGATAGCCGAGGTGCGAGGGGCACCAGGGAAAATGTCGAAGGGTACATGGGGAGGACCTCCGTAGATAGCACCAATGTGGGAGGAGCCTCTATTGGAATCTACAAGAGTGTGGGTAGGACCTCCATGGTCGATGCGGGCGGAGCGAGGCTGACCTTCACTGCCCAAGTTTCCGGGGCGAGGACCTTCGACGGTTGCATAGAGGACGTAGGGAGGGCCCCCACATTGGAGAAGGACTGGATGGACAGTTCCTTTAGATCGGCGGTCAGGGGCAGGAGGATGGACTCCATACACTATATAGTGGGCGCGGGAAAGGTTTCTGCGCCGAGCGTCACTGACGTGGGGCTGATCTTCCTTCGGGATGGGGGTAGCACGAGGCATAACTCCATGACGAGCTTAAGAGCGGGGATGGACCATGCTCTGTGGAGTAGTAGTATGGGTAGGGCCTTCGTATAGGGTGACATCACCGCGGGTTAGTACTCAGTGATCACCAATCAGGCCTGCGACCTGGAGAGTCAACCCAGCCTGCCCGTGGGGCAGTTGGGATCTCGATCCTGGTTTGGCGAAGGAGTGCCCCTGCTCAGTGTATGCAGGGACTCCATGATGCATGTCGGTGGTGGCTTAGGCCACTGTAGCTGTTAACGTCGACACACCTGGGAGAGCATCATCAACCCGGGCCAGGCGCTGTCGTCGGGTCAGATAAGCTAGCGTAGGTGGTCCAGGGGCATGACCTGCCTGCTCTTCCTGCGGAGTCGGAGGGTTGCTATGACGCGGCTGAGTGGGAGCCCCTGCCTGGTGCCCTTGGGTCGGGACCCTGATCGGCCCGATCCAGACATCACCCGCCCCATCAGCGTAAGGCGATGAGTCGTTGAGGTGTTCCGGGGACAGGCTCCCGAAACGATTGAACGTTGGGGTGGGTAGAAAGGGCTCCCTACGCAGCCTGTTAGGGCAGAGTTGATGGTGGGGCCCGGATGCCTCCAGTTCCAGGCGGTCCATATCCCGAGTTGGGATGACCCCTTCCTAATCGTACCTGCGTACAAGGTTGTTGATCACCCTTCGCTGGAGGATCACTGATGGGGAGAGGGGACGTGGGCGCCCTGTATTCCATGATGTAGCGGCCGTCATGGTGGTAGTGGAGCCATGCGGGGTGGTTGGGCCAGTGTTTCCCCTGCCCCTGCGTAGGCGAGCGGCCGGTGATCGTGTCTCCGCAATAGCAACCTGGATCCTGGAAAACGAAGGGATCAACTCATCAGCACTGTGAGGAAAAGGATTGACAACTAGTGCCCCAACATCCTTCCATTCTCCACGTCTGTAAGATGGATCCACGCCAACATGTTTTAGAACAAAGTGCCCCACGTTCTACTGCCGGGACATCCGGTGAGTTTCACGACAGGCCCACTATTTTCATGGCGGACCAGGCGCCGGATATCTGGATATAGTGACAAGTCAATCTATTGGTGTCTCGAACGCTACTAAACTCTACATTGAGGAGAAGAATTTCAAGTCAGATTCACCATTTCTGTTTCCGAAACTTTCTCCGGGGCGCGCGCATCCGTCCGTCTGCGGAGGAGGACACACTGCACTGTTTCCCCGCATTCCTGCTTTCCAAAGGAGGGCAGCATTCACTCCTTATTCAGGGACGTCTGCTCCTTGATCAAAATGGGATGATGGGATGTCGGTTCTTCCTTCCTTGGATTCCTCCTCAGAACTCATCACCTAGTCTGGGTCTCCCTCATAGATTTAATACATTGTTCGTGAAACTCTTCCCAATGACATGTTTCCATGGACGCCGGTTAATTACACTGCATCTGTCGGGACATTCCAAAGGGTCCGATCAGGGCAGAAACCTTCAATCGGGGGAGTAGTCACGTTGAGGCATCAGTAGCGTGTCTGGATGCTGGGGATCTGGCATGTCTGTCTATTATCCATGGTCACAGGGCTTCTCGAGGGCGTGGAAGCACAAGGAATCCCACATAGAGTGCGGGGAATTATATGCCATAGACATAGGTCTGAGATTTTTCTCAGCTTACTGTGTTTAACACAAGCTATGCCGTGAGTTTAACGTCCAACAGAGATGGATCAGCCCGATCAGAGCATTATCTAGAATGGATCGGATTGAGGGATTTCCCTTGAAGGGGTGTCGATACTGGGACCAACCCATGGGCGGTTGTGAAGAGGAGCAGACCGACATGGTCTCACCAGGATATGACGGTTCGGGAGAGAATCAGGGTGGATGATGAATGGACGAATGAAGTGGAGGGTGAAATGGAAAGGGACCATCACAAGGGAGATGGTGAAGTTGGGCTTGAGCCTTGAGGAGACCTCCTACGTGTCCCCGTGGAAGGGAATCAAAGTCTACGTAGTTTGGGATGGTGCTAGTGATCCAGCATGAAGGTGGACCTTGGTCTGATGGATGTCATCAGCGAACCAAAGAGAAGGTGGGCCTTGGTCCGATGAGTCAGTGAACCGGCACGAAGGTGGACCTTGGTCCAAATGGTGTGGGGATTACACACTAGGCTTCCCAGGTGTGGATGAACCGACATGAAGAAAGTCGGAGTGACCAACAGGTGGTGGGCTTAAACCTCTGAGAGGATTCCTACGTTCCATGCCATGACATTGATCAAAGACCACATAGTTCAGGTTGGACATCGGAACGTCGACATGAATGAAGAGGAACTAGAGGGTCCTAGTGGTGGTGGGCTTGGACCTCATGGAGGCTTCCTACGTACCATTCCATGACATGGATCAAAGACCATGTAGTTCATAGGGGTTTCATTGGCGAACCGACATGAAGGTGGACCTTGGTCCGCTAGTGGTGGGCTTGAACCTCTGGAAGGCTTCCTACGTACCATGCCTTGACATGGATCAAAGACCTCATAGTTCAAATGATGGGATTCGTCAGCGAACCGACGTGAAAGTGGACCATGGTCCAATGAGAGATGGGCTTGAACCTCGGGGAGGCTTCCTACGTACCATACATTGACATGGATCAAAGAACTCGTAGTTCAAAGGGTTTCATCAGTGAACCGACGTGAAAGTAGACCCAGGGGTCCACTAGTGGTGGGCTTGAACCCTGTGAAGGCTTCCTACGTACCATGCCTTGACATGGATCAAAGTCCTCGTAGTTCGGATTGGTCACAATGGCTTGCTGTCGGACTAGAATACAGTTTAACGTCATGCTGGACGTGAGTGAAACCTGACGTGAATAAATGATGGGCGGTGGGCTTGAACCTCATGGAGGCTTCCTATGTACCATGCCTTGGCATGGATCAAAGTCCCCGTAGGTCGGGATGGAGTTGGGTGCCGGAAAAACGAAGTAAATGAGGGACCTTGGTCCGATGGGAGATGGGCTTGAACCTCTGGGAGGCTTCTTACGTACAATGTCTTGACCTGGATCAAATTCCTCATAGTTCAAAGGGTGGTCACAACGGCTGGCCGTCGGACTGAAATGCAGTTTAACGTCATGATGGACGAAGGAAGAACTCGACGTGAATTGGATGACGGGTGGGCTTGAACCTCACGGAGGCTTCCTACGTACCATGCCTTGACATGGATCAATGACCTTGTATATCAAATGGGTGTGCAGTTTAAGGTCATGCGGGACAAGGGAATAAAGTTTAACGTCATGCTTGACGAGGGCATGCAGTTTAACGTCATGCTGGACGAGGTATTGTCATGGCCAATCCCAACTCTATGCCCACATGATTCATGCTCGGTGTGAGAAACAAGAGACAGCAAGGACCTAAATATCACGCCGCGAAGGGTGTGTCCGTGTGAAGCGAAGAGGGGATTACGCGTTAGGCAGCCCATGGTGTTGAGACTTACTCCAGGATGGAGGCCCGAAGTGCGACAAATCGCAGCAAAAGAGGGATTTGGGACCAATGATGGCAGGTTACTCGCTCCCTATCACGCCCTCCACTGACCTTGGTAGTGGGGAAGTACGGAGATTCAGGGGTGTATCCATCCGTTGGGGAACTAGGGTTTCCCTTCTCATGAGAACATACGCTGCTCCAATAAGGAGGATATCATCTCTTGTGGATGGGTGATTCCACTCCCATGGAGACGAGTGGCGTAAAAAATGTTCGAGATGGGGGTACCCTTCGTGAGAGGCATGAGGTCAAGCCACAGTTTAACATCATGTGTTGAGGACGTGGTTCTTGGAAGTTTAACATCCTACAGCTCGGACGAGGTGGGTTCACTCCACACCCCTAGGACAAACATAACTGGTACCCTTTTCTCTTTGGGGGAGGGAAGGTACCAGTAAGGACATGGTCAAGGGGGGTTGTTGTAGAGACCCTAAGCTTGACGTATATGGACATTACATTACTTTTTCGGAATACATAGTACATAACAAAAACACACACACAAGGACCGTAATAGTTTAGTGTCTTTGGAAACTCGGAATATAATCTTCTAATCGTGGTGAAATATCATCAACATCTCCCATAAAGATATTCCTTTTTTTCTACCTAAAACCTTTCTATATATCCTGGGGAAAAGAAAACATAAATGGTTGAGCTCAAATTCTCAGTAAGGGTAAGAAAAAGAAATATCAATCACATCATATTCATAAAAACATAACATTCTGAAAATCTAAACCTACAAAAGAGTTCATAATATCATAACATGGGATAAATCATATTAGTGAAATGTAATCCCAATAATCACAACATAAAACATGAAACTTTGTGACGTACACACATAATCATATAGAATCATTTCTTGTTAGTCAAGAATCATTTCCAAGACTATCTTAGTGGACAATGTCAATTTCTGAACCGAGTTCATTCCTCATTTCAGTCCTATTTCGCTGAACCGGTTTAACCTGCCGTTCCAGCCATGTCTATCTCATGAGATATAAAATCTTTAACCAATGCATTGGATGGAGATATAGGTCCCACCCATCTCATAATGATACTATTCTTATGTGTGCCACAAAATCATAAACCATACATCATATCATAACCCATGTAATAAAAAATGGGAATCTTAAACATCGTGACATCATAAAACAATTCATATAAGATAATGGAATTCATAAATATAATTCCATCACAACATAATCAAATCAATGTAATAATAGGGATAAAAATAGAGCCCTTTATTTTCTTAGATGGAAAATAAATTTGATAAAACAGTTGAACTCCATTCTTGAGGAAAATATCCTTTCTACTTCAAAAACACTTTTCCTTTCTTAACATGTCATACCATTCTACGATAAAAGAAGTTGATTAAAAATAAACTTGAAAACTTGTAAAGGATGATTCTAGGAAGTAATGTTTTAAAAATCCATTCATGCCATATAAGTTAAAAAACATTCTTCTCGTACTTTTGTTGGAAAAGTCAAAATATACCTCGTACAAAAAAAAACGACAAAAGATTCCTTTCATATCTTTTACTGAAAATTCACCGAAAGGAAAAATTGGATTGAAACAAATGTATGTGGATGGAAATAATATTACATATTATAGAACATGGATGTGGATGATAAAATACACCCCTGTAAATACCAAAGTATAAACAATCTCGGATAAAAGTGAGATTGTGATATTTTCCCTTAACTTAGGTCTGATTTGCTTCGTAAGTCTCCGAAACTCCTTTATAATGATTTAAATAATGTCATTGACTTATTATAGAATCATACTCACTGTTATGATATCATGTATGGTTCACTTATGACATTATATTACCCGTTCTTTTGTAAATTCCATGTTAAAAGCGTTTTGTGTAAAATCGTTTCATTTTTCATTCGTGTTTTGACTTGTAATTATTCATATGATTACTTAGATCATGATTACTTATTTCCAGAATATAAAACATGATTTATATATTCATAATATAAATATATATAATAGATCAGTAAATGGAAAGAAATACACCGTTCATGGGGACGGTAGGCCGTACGTACGCATGAACGCTGTTTTCGTTTCCTTATTGAGTTGAATGGAATTAAGTAGATGACATAAATATATATAAACATAAATCCAGTATCATTATTATGTCATATATTTCATGATTACTTATTATATATACTTTATAATCATTCATGAATGGTTAATGTGGAGAATGAATCTCATCGCGTCGTGGAGACGGTAGTCCGTACGTACACACGAGCGATGATATCATTCTAATGATCATGGAATTGTATTGGAGAGTATGTATACTATTTCAGAATAAATATCACTTTACAATAATCATACATAGTTATTATTTACACCATTATACCCATCCAAGTATGGTGGTGGTGGAAAATAGATTACACCACGACGTGGAGACGGTATTCCGTACGTACACACGTGCGGTGATTTCGTTTTCCGTAGGATTGATAGATGGTGAAATAGGGTTGTTTCATACTTATAATAACATATCAGTATATTTGTGATACTGATGTTATTACTTCATAATGAAACAACCTAATAAGAAGAAGTGGAAGAATAAATAAAGTTGAAAGAATTGGTAACGGACATTACCTCTTCTTTGAAACGCCTCTTTGAGATCTCCTTTTAGGGAAATAAAATTGGTCTTTGAAGAAGACCAGAACATCTAGGATGTTTCTATGGAAGTGGAAAAGATAATTGGGCATGGTTTGGTAGAGCTTGAAGGCTCAGAGTGGTGTGAGGAAGAGAGGGAGGAGGTGCCCTTTTATAGGGGAGGAGAGGGGCACCTTTGGAATAACTAAAAATATTTTTTTTCATAAAGTCAAATTCGGTTTTTTATAGTTCCAAATTGATATATTTCGAAGCTAATGTGGGTATGGGTCGAAATCCTCTTATCCAATATAATTTATACATGTTTAGGTTCCTATTTTAACCTTATCATTTATATTTAACTTTAAGTTAGATAATTTTACTTTTACCATTTCTTTTTGTGTTCTTACACTATAAGGTTATTAAAAATACTATAACAAGCAAAAATAACCCCAAGTTGATTATTATTAATATATATAACCTTATCTAATTCATTTGGCTGAACCATATATTTTTAGGAATAAATAAAAATTAATAAAATAATATTTGTTTTAATAACCATTTTATGTCAATTTTGACTCTATTTAGGAATTGATTTTTGTGAAAATATTATAAAAATTATTAGATCGAAAAAAGTTACATAAATCAATACTAACATGTCACATTAACCTATAAAATTAGTGTAATTCATAAAAAGTCTCAAATTACTTTTATTTTGGTATTTATAACATCAATTATGTCAATATTTCATTAATAAGATAATTACTGCATCATCTTTGTGTCATAAATAAATTAAATTATTTAATGTCTAAAAAATTAAAAATAAACTACCATTATGTAGGAAATCTTTTTAGCTTTCTAATGAATATTTATAGTCTAATTTATCTTATGTATAACCCTATATTTAAAATGATATACTTATTAAACTTTGATTTTAACTATTTTAACCCTTCTTTAAATAAATTAATAATAAATGTCCTAATCTAAACCAAGTGGGCCTAAATGGTCATAATTTATTCATAAGGATGTTTTTTGTCGAATTACACTTATACAATAGAATTAGGACATGTGATAGGGTAATAATAATATCATTTTTACCCTTAATTACCCTATTTACTTTTAACTGTGGTAAAAAAAAGTAAAAAGATACTATTCACAAAAATTTAATTTCATCTCATTGAACCACATTTTACTTACTGATATCAACCTTGTCTCTCGAAGTTTTGAAATTACACTCATAGAAGCGGTGAAATTAAGTTTTATGAAAAATTCATTTTTTTTAACTACCACTTAGTGGTTTCACTATTCATCAAAAAAATGAAAGTTTCCAGAAAAATACCAGAAATTAGGCCTAAGATATATTCGATATTATGAACTCAAAAATGATGTCTATTTTACCAAATTAAAAACCTATCAGTTGCAATAATTAATTTAAAAATTAATTCCCGTCATCAAAACAAATGGCGTGTAAATAAAAGATAATAACTATCAAAAGATTGACACTTGTTTATGTTTGGTTTAAATGTGAAATTACATCCAATGACCAACATTGTATTAAACTGTAAAAATATACTTGAAATATAATTTAAAACCACTCAAATTAATAATTTATCACTATTAATTATTTCGATTAAAAAGGTTGTTTTTAATTAAAATTTTGTAATTTTCACTATTCATCAGAAAATGAAAGTTATCCGAAAAGTACCAAAATTTCACCCTAAGCTAATTTCAATATTCCTAATCCAAAAATGAAGTCCATTTTGAAAACTAAAATTTACCAAATTTTAAAAAGTGGTTATTACTATTCATAAAGTTAGTTTTAATAATATTTTAATAGCATATCGTTGTTTAGTGAAACTCATTATTGCGTACTACACACGCTATCGAGGAAGGTCACGATTGCGTGCAATGCAAGGTAAGTCAAGGATGTGTGTTGTGCAAGATCCTTTTGCTGTAGTGTACAACAAAAGACATTAATTAAATTAAAAAGAATATTTTTTATAAAATCTCAGGGTGTTACATTTTACCCCCCTTAAAATGAATTTCGCCCTCGAAATTTGTCGGGGTTATAAATGGTTTACTAATCGAAAGTTTATTTAATAGAAAACCACATATTAAAAAGTAATACCAAAACCAATCTTTAAAAACAAAAGTATGAAACGTAACGGTTACCCAAATAAACTAATCACTGGGTTTCCACATAGGTGAAAATATGGACATGGAAGAGAAATCTAACCATCATGTTCTGATGGAGAGTGGTAGAGAACATGGCTATAGAAAAGACAGCAATCACAAAGCCATAAATTTGTGACTATCTAAGTTACCATCTGATTCATCAGATATAAGAGCACGATGACAACATTTTTTGTTTTCAAGATCATTTCCCTAAAGTTGAAGATTTTGAATTAGAATAAATACTTACTTTATTTTGGTACAATCTCACTGTTTTTCATGCCTTGAAAAATTTCCACTTCATCTCTTAAAGAAATGAAGTTGAATTTTTTATTCGTGAAGTGTTAGCAGATCATGTGATAGAATGATGGGTCATTCCATATGTCTCAAGAAAAAGGTTAGCAAAAGTTATTAAATATACATAAGTAGATCTATAGTGTGATTAATCATCTATGGTTCCTAAAATGGACTTATTCTTATTATATAAAAAAACTAGTTTCTACTAAACAGGGACTTCTTGTAGGCCAGTGGTAGGCGATAAAGGTCAGTCGCACTTCGGTTGTGGGTTCGATTCCCACAGCCTTGTCCGACGAGATGGCCTATCGCCCGTCCTGCAGGATTTCCTTTTTCTAAAACTACATTACTATAACATCACATAAATAATATCAAAAAAATGTTCTATCCTTAAACAATACTAACATATGTCCAACATAATCCATTCCAATCTTTAGGATTATCTAAAATACTTCGGTCCAAGCTCATAGTATAAAGAAAACGATTACTTGAAATGTCATCACCCAAGCATGTGAATACAATCATTTATCCCCCATATATCTTGTTGGTCACATTCCAATCATGTAAATACCTTAATCATGTATTCTCTTGAAAAATGAATACCCATTAAGCCTTAGTGAAAACATGGATGCTGTCAAAAGTTAACTCTTTCCACATACCAAAATCCAAAAATTCTATATACTCAAAACATGATATAACCTTCTACTTATATCAGTCATGAGCTCATGAATACTATCAAACATTTAATTTTCTCTTTATCCCTTCATTATGCGCATATCATCTATATTCCAAAAATATCTGAATAAACTTTAATGGATACTAGTACCACTAATCATACACTTTCAAAACTCAAGGAAATGCAATAGTGTAACAATCCTTAGGTGTCTCTTTATTCCATAGTACCATGAGATTACTTATACAACATTACACTTGACAAACATGTAATCATTCCACTACCTTCTTAAACCATTGACTGAGCTTCAACAATTCTTTCATCTCACATATCATTTGTAGTCTCTTCATCATCATTAACATAAATACTACACGTATGACCATACTGATTCTCTTCATTAGACTTTCCCTTAGGGTATTGGTTTTCATAATGCCCGTACATTCCACATTTAAAACATTTAACCATTGTTGATGTCGTAGAAATACCATTATCCTCATCCCTGGTGTTAACTGATCCTTTTCCTTTGTACTTACTGGATTTGTGTCCTTCTTTTCCACAGCCAAAGCATCGTCCAGTTCCTTTGAAACATTCTTCTTGATGCCTCTTCCCACATGATTTACATAGGGGAAATTGAACTTTCTTTCCTCTATGATCATCATGAAACTCCATCTTTCTCTTATTATCTGAGTCGGGAAACATACCAATGTTGAGATTATTGATCATATTTTGAGATTGCTGATTTGGAATAATAACGATGTTTGGACTTCCAAATCCTGTTTCATTTGGTTTCTCATGATGAATATCATTCCATTGTCCGTCATATCCTCCATTATCATGAATCTTCCTGTTTCCAGCCATTTTCTAAAACCCAAAAAGAATAGTGTGAGAGGCAAAAATCATGCTAGGGAAAAAAACAAATTAAAGGGGGAGCTCCCTCAATATCTAACATCTTAGGTTAAATTCTATGATCTTCACCGTAGTTCTGGGAATATATCCTATACATATACTTATCCTTAGGGACATCATTAGACATAACATAGAAATATCTCTAGGGATTTCATTAACTTTTTTTCATCTTAGTTTCCAAAGGTTGAAAAAGCATTTCCTCTGATACAAACTGTAGAGACCCTAATATTTATGTACATGGACATTACATTACTTTTGTGGAATAATTATTACATAACAAAAACACACACACAAGGAATGTAATAGTTTAGTGTCTTTGGAAACTCGGAATATAATCTTCTAATCGTGGTGAAAGATCTTCATCATCTCTCATAAAGATATTACTTTTTTTTCTACCTAAAACCATTATTTATATCCTGGGGAAAAGAAAACATAAAAGGGTGAGCTCAAATTCTTATTAAGGGTAAACAAAATAAATATCAATCACATCATATTCATAAGAACATAACATTTTGGAAATCTTAACCTGCAAAAGATATCATAATATCATAACAAGGGATATATCATAGTAGTGAAATGTAATACCTATAATCACAACTTAAAACATGAAACTTTGTGGCGTACACACATAATCATAGAGAATAATTTTTGTTAGTCAAGACTCATTTCCAAGACTATCTTAGTGGACAAAGTCCATTTCTGAACCGAGTTCATTCCTCGTTTCAGTCCTGTTTCACTGAACCGGTTTAACGTGTCGTTCCAGCCATGTCTATCTCATGAGATATAAAATATTTACCCAATGAATTGGAGGGATATATATGTCCCACCCATCTCATAATGATACCATTCTTATGTGTGCCACAAAATCATAAACCATACATCATAGCATAACCCATGTAATAAAAATGGGAATCTTAAACATCGTGACATCATAAAACAATTCATATAAGATAAAGGAATTCATAAATATAATTCCATAACAACATAATAAAATCAATGTAATAATAGGGATAGAAATAGAACCCTTTATTATCTTAGATGGGAAATAATTTTGATAAAACACTTGAACTCCATTCTTCAGGAAAATATCCTTTCTACTTCAAAAACACTTTTCCATTCTTAACATGTCATACCATTATAAACTAAAAGAAGTGGATTAAAAATATACTTGACAACATGTAAAGGAAGCTTCTTGGAAATAATGTTTTAAAAATACATTCATGCCGTATAAGTTAAAAAAACATTCTTCTCGTACTTTTGTCAGAAAAGTCAAAAAGTACCTCGTACAAAAAAACGAAAAAAGATTCCTTTCGTATCTTTTACTAAAAACTCACCGAAGGGTAAAATTGTATTTAAACAATTGTAGGTGGATGGAAATAATATTACATATTAAGGAACATGGATGTGGATGATATAATACACCCCAGTAAATACCAAAGTATAAACAATCTTGGATAAAAGTGAGATTGTGATATTTTCCTTTACCTTAGGTCTGATTTGCTTCATAAGTATCCGAACCTCCTATATAATGATTTAAATAATTTCATTGACTTATTCCAGAATCATACTCATTGTTATGATATCATGTATGGTTCACTTATGACTTTATATTACCCGTTCTTTTGTAAATTCAATGTTAAAGAGCGTTTTGGGTAAAATCGTTTCATTTGTCGTTCTTGTTTTGACTTGTAATTATTCATATGATTACATAGGTCATGATTACTTATTTCTAGAATATAAAAAATGATTTATTTATTTAGAATATACATATATATAATATATCAGTAAATTGAATGAAATACACCGTTCATGGAGACGGTAGGCCGTACGTACGCATGAACGCTGTTTTCGTTTCCTTATTGAGTTGAATGGAATTAAGTAGATGACATACATATATATACACATAAATCCAGTATCATTATTATGTCATATATTTCATGATTACTTATTATATATACTTTATAATCATTCATGAATGGTTAATGTGGAGAATGAATCTCATCGTGTCGTGGAAACGGTAGTCCGTACGTACGCACGAGCGATGATATCATTCTCATGATTGTGGAATTGTATTGGAGTGTATGTATACTATTTCAGAATCAACATCACTTTAAAATAATCATATATAGTTATTATGTACACCATTATACACATCCAAGTAAGGTGGTGGTGGAAAATAGATTACACCACGGCGTGGAGACGGTATTCTATACGTACGCTCGTGCGGTGATTTCATTTTCCGTAGGATGGATAGATGGTGAAATAGGGTTTTTTCATACTTATAATAACATATTCCTATATGAGTGATACTGATGTTATTACTTCATAATGATACAACCTAAGAAGAAGAAGTGGAAGAAGAAATAAAGTTGAAATAATTGGTAACAGAAATTACCTCTTCTTTGAAACGCCTCTTTGAGATCTCCTTTTAGGGAACTAAAATTGGTCTTTGAAGAAGACCAGGACCACTATGATGTTACTATGGAAGTGGAGAATAGAATTTGGCAGGGTTTGGCCGATCTTGAAGTCTCAATGTGGTGTGAGGAAGAGAGGGAGGAGGTGCACTTTTATAAGGGAGGAGAGGGGCACCTTTGGAATAAGTAAAAATATTATTTTTTTATAAAGTCAAATTCAGTTTTTAATAGTTCAAAATTGATATATTTCGAAGCTATAGTGGGGGATGGGTTGAAATCCTCTCATACAATATAATTTAGACAATTTTAGATTCCTATTTTAACCGTATCATTTATATTTTACTTTAAGTTAGATAATTTTACTTTTACCGTGTCTTTTTGTGTTCTTACACTATAAGGTTAATAAACATACTATAACAAGGAAAAAAACCCGAATTTGTTTATTATTAATATATATAACCTTATCAAAGTCATTTGGAAGAACCTTAGATTTTTAGGAATAAATAACAATTAATAAAATAAGATTTGTTTTAAAAACAATTTTATGTCAATTTTGACACTATTTAGAAATTTATTTTTGTGAAACTCATAACAGAATTATTAGTTAGATAAAATTAACTTAAATAAATAATAACATGTCATATTAACCAAAAAAATTAGTGGAATTCATAAAAAGTCTCAAATTACCTTTATATTGGTATTTATAACATCAATTATGTCAATATTTCATTAAAAAGATAAATATTGCATCATCTTTGTGTCATTAATAATTTAAATTATTTAATGTCTAAAAAAACTAAAAATAAAATACCATTATGTATGAAATATTTTTTGCTTTCTAATGAATATTTATAGTCGAATTTATCTTATGTATAACCCTATATTAAATATGATATACTTATTAAACATTGATTTTAACTATTTTAACCCTTTAAATAAATTTATAATAAATTTCCTAATCTAACCCCTTTGGGTTTAAATGGTCATATTTTATTTCTAAGGTTGTTTTTGGTCGAATTACACTTATTCAATAGAATTAGGACATGTTTTAGGGTAATAATAATATCATTTTTACCCTTAATTAACCTTTTTACTTTTAACTATGGGGAAAACAATTAAAAAGTTACTATTCACCAAAAATTAATTTCATCTCATTGAACCAAATTTTACTTACTGACATCAACCTTGTCTCTAGAATTTTTGAAATTCCACTTACAGAAGTGGTAAAATTATGTTTTATGAGAAATTCATTTTTTTACTACCACATAGTGGTTTCACTATTCATCAAAAATTGAATGTTTCCAGAAAAATACAAGAAATTAGGCCTAAGATATATTTGATATTATGAACTCAAAAATGATGTCTATTTTACCAAATTCAAAACATATCAGTTGCATTAATTAATTTAAAAATTAATTCCCGTCATCAAAACAAATAGCGTGTTCTTAAGAGATAATTACTATCAAAAGATTGACACTTGTTTATGTCTGGTTTAAATGTGAAATTACATCCAATGACCAACAATGTATTAAATTGTAAAAATATATATTCTAAATATAATTTATAACCACTAAAATTAATAATTTATCACTATTAATTATTTCGATTAAAAAGGATGTTTTTAATTAAAATTTAGTAATTTTCACCATTCATCAGAAAATGAAAGTTATCCGAAAAGTACCAAAATTTCACCCTAATATTATTTCGATATTCTAAATCCAAAAATGAAGTCCATTTTGAAAACTAAAATTTAAAAAATTTCAAAAAGTGGTTATTACTATTCATAACAGCTAGTTTTAATAATATTTTAATAGCATATCGAGGTTTAATGAAACTCGTTATTGCGTACTACACATGCTATCGAGGAAGGTCGTGATTGTGTGAAATGAAAGGCAAGTCAAGGATGTGTCTTGTGAAAGATCCATTTGTTGTAGCGTACAACACAAGACATTAATTAAATTAAAAATAATATTTTTCATAAAATCTCGGGGTGTTACAGTTGTAGAGTGAACCATCGAGGGGTCCACGTTAGTGTGGCTATGAGAAGAAGCAATAGCTGTTAGCATGCCTATGCGAAGAAGCATTAGTCGAAACAACGCTACGAGTAGTATTGTCCGTGGGACTTTGAAATCACATCGTGCATATCTGGAGGGTCACACGGGAAGCATAATTTCCAAGAAAAGGAGTGTGCTTCGCGAAGCGGAGTGCCTTGGCCTTAGCATGGGTCATAGGTGTGAGTGGAGGGTCCTTCTCAAAGTAGAACAGTATTCGCAGAGCACCGCCTCGCGAAGAAGAGGTGCCTCGCGAAGCAGGGTGCTGCGAAGCAGTGTGCTTTGCGATGTGTAGCGATCCTGCCTTAGCCTAGGGATCACTAGTACAAGTTGGGTGTTTCGCGAATCATAAACGCTCCACGGCTGCCCGGGTTCCCTTGGGAATCCCCCTCCTTCGCGAATGCCCTTGAGCTTCGCGAAGGGCATCCCTCTCGGAAGAGGGGCTCAAAAAAGACAAAGAGAAGGCGTCACGCGAAGTTGAAGTACCTTGCAGAGCTCATGATTCCCAGGGGCAAAGGGTGCTTCATGATTCGAGATAGGAGAAGCTGAAAGGACGGATTGTCCATCTTCGGGACTCAAGGGGAGCCCAGTATTTATAGGCAAGCGGTGCCACGAAGCAGAACTCCTGCACCGCCTCTGGTGCTTCACGGCACGCTCGCAAACGTCATATCCATTCGCGGAGAGGTAAGGCCTCTGGAGCTTCGCGGCGGGCTCGTGAACATCAAATTCTTCCGTGGAGAGGTACCGCCTCCAGAGCTTCGTGGGGGCACGCGAACGTAAAATTCGTTCATGGAGAGGCACCGCCTCCGGAGCTTCGCGGGGGGCTTGCGAACATCAAATTAGTTCACGGAGATGGACCGCCTCGGGATCTATGTGGCGGTCTCGTGAACGTCAAATGCGTTCACAGAGAGGTACCACCTCTGGTGCTTCGCGGGACCACGATTCTCGGGGTGCTTCACGTCGGTTCTTCTCGAGGGAGCATCGGGTCCGTCTTTTATGTCCCTTTCATTCAGGCCATATGTTGGCGCCAACAATATTAAAATGAGTTTTTTTAAATTAGAAATGATATTTCCCTCATGAAATGTTTCTAATGATTTTAAAGATTCCGTTATAACTTTTTAAGGTTATATTAAATGAAAAGGATTTTAAAAATGATTTAAAAAGTTAATTTCAAAATTGAAATTATATTTTTCTCAAGAAATGGTTTAAATTATTTTTTAAACATAATTTATATTCTTTATATTTTTCCAATGGTTTTTTATATAATCTTTTTAATATTAATAATTTTTTAAAAGGGATTATCAAAATAAAATGGTTATATTCCTACAAATTTATTTAATGATATTTTAATGGTATTCCTTTTCAAAAATTTAAAAAGACCATATTTTAACTTATACTCAAATTGGGATATTTTTTATTGATACTATGCATATTATTTCTCTTTATGGATTAATATTTTTTCAAAGATATTTTATAGAACCCATTTCCTTTCCATGGGTTAATCATATATAACTACAGAAAATCCCACTTTTACCAACTCTTATATCCCAATAGTTTTGATAAACCATTGGGAATGGCTATGTATACCAATTGATTGCGTAAAACTGTTGGAATAGATGATTTTTTAAAGATTTTTACTAATAGTTTGTGAAACCATTGGTATAGGCCGTAGTATAGGCACTTTTACCAATGGTTCTAAATAACCGTTGATATATGTTGGATTTTTACGAACGGTTTGGGTGAATCGTTGGTATAGGCCTCACATTTTTCCTCCTTCACCAATGGTTTACACAAACTGTTGGTATATGACATACTATACATACATTTCCAATGGTTTTTAAAAACTATTTGGAAATTTTTCTCCTAAATGCAGATCAGACATCCAATTCCCCTTCCACTCTATTTCAGGTCTCCCTCTCCTCGATTGGTGCCGTAAATAGAATCTCCCTCTTACCCAGCCATCTAAACTTCTTCCACTAATCGATCTATCTTTAATCAAGGATATTTTTTCTTTACACTGCAAATCTGTAAGGGGTACCTTGGTTTTTTTGTTCTGTAACTATTTTTTATACCCTGGTTTTGTTGTTCTGCAACTATTTTTTTCTCTTTTGATTGGAAGAAGGGAGAGCTATGTGGAAATAAGTCATGAATGTGTGTGGTAATTTAGGATTTAGGATAATATGTCTTAATTTTACAATATATATCCAATATTACTATTGATTTCAGTTCAATTTGATTATATTTGACAAATTATGTTGTTTAATAAGTTGTTTATAATGGTTGTAATAATTAGTATATGGTATAAGGGTTCACATGGTTTGTATAAGGGTTCACATGGTGTCTATGATAATCTAGTGTCCTGAGAATGTATATAGAGTACATGAATTGGATATCCATATAAATATACATGGCTAATCCCTTATAGTGAAATGTATGTTTGGCCAAATGGGGTGCTGAAAACATCCCATTTAAACATGCATTTTTTCATGGGGTTTCCCATATTATATGTTTCCATACTATAGAGTGTATAGTAATTATCTCACCAAAAACACCCTCATCCCTGAAATCCAAAACTACATGGTTAAACAGAAGAACCCATGTTCTAATGACATACCTAACCTAGTTTCTAACTCACCTCACCTAAATGTAAACTATAACACTAGTTAAATTCAAGAAATCATCCAAAACATAAACTATAACATTTGTTAAATGGAATAAACCATCCTTTCTAATGATTTCCATACACATATGGAAAAAAACATCATTCATGAACATCCATGTAATGCATAGGGTTTTCACAAAACACATATCCCTTAAATGTCATGAAATTCCAGTAGGCACTGAAGTTAAGTTTTCATTTTTACTTGTGGATGCTCCGTATCATTGTATAATATATTCTCATAACTATAAAGTGGAACCCCATTCGATGTTTTGATGTCAACCCAACTCCAAAAATGAAAAATAATATCATTATCCATCAATAAAACCAATGTAAATATATAAATTATTATTCGTATTACTATCATTAATAGATTTCTTTAGGAATTCTTAATCCATTAGGGTGTTCTCCTGATACTGACCTTTTTGGATTTCAAATTCAATAATCTTCATTTAACACCACATTGAGGCATCTCTTTATTTAAAATTATGTGTTGGTTATAGGATATTCTGAAATCATTATCTTCTATTTGAGTTGAGCTATTTAATTAGAATGTTCAAAACCCTCCATAAAAATCCAACTTCAAATACTTTGATTTTCATTTATAAACCGACCTATATAATATTATAAAACTATGAAGAGTCTTATTACATATTAAAAAGTGATTTTCTTCATCCTTGAAGGTTGTGAAAAACATCGGAATTTCAAAAAATATTTCATAGTTTTTAGCATTTTGGGTAGAGGCATAATATTTGCATTTTTTGAAAGAAAAAAAACACAATTAAGGTATTTTTTATTTCAATTTCTTGTTTTCTGGGTGGGGAGGGGGAGTGTGCCGGTGGGGTGGGGGATGTGGTAAGGGATGGGGTTGGGTGGGGGGGATGTCCAGGGGGGATATTCAGATGGATATATGGTTGGCCAAGTGTCACAAACATTAATTAATTATGAGGATATTTTAGATTTTTTTGTATTTTATTTTTCCATTAAATTTAATTCAGTGTTTTTAACGAAAATAATGTATTTTACCCAATAATATGTGGTTCATGTGTGACACATAGTTCAGTGAAATGAACAACATTTTATGTGAAAACAATAACTGACATACGGAAATGTGACCAAAGGTATTTGTATTGTGTTGATATTTTAGGACAACGATACGTTGGTCATTTTTTATGTGTACGAGTCAACCCTGCCTCATTATGAGGAACGATGCAGTGGAATCCTACTCCGATAAATAGATCATAGCATACTCGTACCATTTAGTGATCATAGACTTAAAAACATTAATATTATTCTCACTAAGGATAATAAAATTACATTTCTTTTATTCTAGACCATCACAGGTTGACCTTATGATCATTTTAGTTCTGACTGAATTTTAAATCCAGAAAAGAGTTCCATACTTTACTCCTTTTATAACGACCATGGAACTATGGGTCTATTTCCATAACCCATTTTCAATTTTAGTTTCATATCATGCATAATCAATCATTCTATTTAGATTTAGGATGAAAAATACCACTCCCTGGTAAAATAAATTTTCAGACGTTTTTCATTTTCTATAAAAGCTTCTTTTGTTTGATGATAGATCATATTTGGGTGTTCTTTCGTTGTCATAAGATCATATTATGATCCTTAAAAACCTAAAAATTTCAATAATTGAAGAGATTTATAAAAAACATCAAGAATGTGTAGCGAGGGAATATACTACCACTTATCAATGTCCTATGGTAGAAAGGTTTGGACAGAGAGGGTATTTGTGGAATGATTCAGTTGGATCCAATTTTTTGAGGATATTATGTTTCGTCACTTTTATTCTTAGTATTAAGCATGATTGGTTCTCACCAATTATTTTTATCATGGAATAAAGAAGTGTCAGACTTAAATTAACCAGTAGTACACCATGTATGACTATAACCTATCCAAGAATGGGATTATTTTTTGTCAACATCATATGCATCAGGCCACACTCTGGATCAGAAATATGTTCAACATCCACTTATTCAACCAATTTGGAAATGGTGACTATTCGTTTAAAAACCAATACCCAATTATATTACGTTATTACCTCTATAGAGTATACCAATAAAGCCATTACTAATCACCCAATATCTGACATTAACACCCCTACCTCCATCATATTCTTTCTTAGTGCATCAAAACTAAAATTTTATTTACAAAGAACATATTCCATTTCAAATTTGAACATCTACATGTATTTTATCCATCAAATATGAAAACTATTTACTTCACATTAGAATAAATTATATTACTTTGAGCCAATTTCAAACTCTTATTCAACTCTAATAAGTATTTCTCAGACTATTCTGTCAATTAGAATTTGATAGGGAGGTGGGGGCTGTGCTGGATGGTGGGGTTATGCATGGGAGAGGTGAATTACTACTAGATGAGTGGTTGTTATATGGAGATTGAAATGGGTGTAAATAATGATTGAGTTATTGAATCAAATATTCAACTCTACTAGAAGATTGTTTTCATATGAAGATTGAAATTGGGAATTGTAGTACATGACATGGTTGTAAGAGTTTGATGGTTTTATGTGATTTTTTGTGCAATTGCAGGTGTTTTTATGATGTTCTAAGTCTATTTGTATGTGTGTTTTATGCAACTTTTTATATAGGTGTATACTAGAGGGGCTACTGTAGGGGTTGTTGTGTAGTAGTTCTAGAAATACACAATATCAATGGTTCTAAACTATTGGTATACTTTTTAAAAATTCATTCAGATTGTGTTGGTAATTTATTACAACAATCCATGGGTCATTTGTGATGTGTACGAGTCAACCCTGACTCAATTTGAGTCAGGGTGTGGCCAGTAACACTCTAATTGTCTCTTTTTTGTTTAAAATTGACATCATTTTAAGTGAAAAAAACAATTGGCATATAGACAATTGATCACACTTTTTATTATTGTTTTAATACATTATAAAAATGATTCGTGAGTCATATGTGATGTGTACGAGTCATCCCTGCCACAATCTGAGGCATGGTGTGGCATGTATCACTCAAACTGTCGCTCTTTTGTTTAAAATGGATACCCTTTTATGTAAAAAAACTGGCATTCCAAAAACTGAAAAAACGTTTTCAGATTGTGTTGATACTTTAGAATAATGATCCATGAGAAATTTTTGACGTGTAGGAGTCAACCCTGCATCAATCCGAGGTGCGGTGTGGCCGGTACCACTCAAAGTGTCTCACCTTTATTTGAAATGAGCAACATTTTATGTGGAAACAAAATTGTGCATACGAAAAGCTGACCAAACGCATTCGGAATGTGATTATACTTTAGGACAAAGATCCATGGGTCATTTTTGTCTTGTACGACTCAACCCAGCATCAATCCGAGACACGGTGTGGCCGGTACTAGTCTAAATGTCTCTCTTTTGTTTAAAATGGACATCATTTTATGTGAAAACAACAACTGGCATACATAAAACCAACCAAAAGAATTCTGAATGTGTTGATACGATAATAAAACGATCTATGAGTCATATGTCACTTGTTTGAGTCAACCCCACCTCAATATGTGGCACTGTGTGGCCAGTATCACTCTATGTCTCTCTCTTGTGTTTAAAATGGACACCATTTTATGTAAAAACAACTGGCATATGAAAAAATGACCAAACATATTCAGATTCCATTGATACATTAGGAAAACGATCCATGAGTCATTTGTAATGTGTACGAGTCAACCCCGCCTCAATCTAAGGTGTGGTGTGCCTCGTACCCCTCAAAGTGTCACCCAATTATTTGAAATGATCAACATTTTATATGAAAACAACAACTGGCATACAGAAAATTATCCAAAATCATTCTTATTTTTTTGATACTTTAGTACAATGATCCATGGGTCATTTGTGATGTGTACGAGTCAACACTGCCTCAATCCGAGGCGTGGTGTTCCAGGTACCACTCAATGTTTCTCACCTATATTTTAAATGATCAACATTTTAAATGAAAAAAACAACTATCATATTGGAAACCTACCAAACTCATTCAGACTGGGTTGATACATTAGAACTATGATACATGGGTTATGTTTGATGTGTATGAGTCAACCATGCCTTAATCTGAGGCATGGTGTGGCTGGTATCACTCTATGTGTCTCTTTTTTGATTAAAATGGTCACTATTTTATGTAAAAACAACTGACATATGAAAAATCTACCAAACATATTCTAATTCTGTTTATATTTTGTCCCCATGATCCATGGGTAATTTATGACGTGTACGAGTCAACAGAGCCTCAATCCATTTCCTAGTGGGGTCAATATCACTGAAAGTGTCTCACTTTTATTTGTAATGGACAACATATTAAGTGAAAACAACAACTGACATAAGAAAAACCAACCAAACACATTCGGATTGCATAAATACATTAGGATACAGATCCATGGGTCATACGTGACATGTACGAGTCAAACTCACCTCAATATGAGGCACGGTGAGGGTGGTATCACTCTAACTATATCTCTTTTGATTAAAAAGGGCATCATTTTAAGTAAAAACAACTGGCCTGCGGAAAACCGACCAAATGTATTCAGATTGTGTTGATACTTTAGCACAATGATACATGGTCTAGCCTCACAGTGTCTACTTCTCTTGTGAGGAAATCCTAACCCTATTCTAAAACACATGACATTTAACACACCAAGGACAACTATATTCCATAAGTTACATAAGCTCATTGATACACACCAATTATCTTCAATAATAAGTTCAAAGACATCTGCCCCAAACCATGGGACATTATATTTGTGTTTGGATGAATTCATTTATTCATTTAAATTTTTTGGGTTATTAGAATCTAATTTCTGAACTCAATCATTTATGTGTTATAAGAAATGCAATTTTGTATGTATTCTTAATTCTGTATCAAATATAATTACATATTCTGTTTTTAATGAATTGTATTCATAATTTATTATTGTATTTTATTCATAATTGATTATTAAATTATGTATCCTTAATGTATTCATAATTGATTATATAATTTTCTGCTGTACAATTTACATAGCATCACACAGAGCAGTAGGCTGCTATGTGAATTGTACAGCTAAGACTATGATAACGGTTTTAAACCATTCGTATTGGTTTGATTAGTTGATACTTTTACTGACGGTTCTTAGGATCCATTCGAAAAAGTCTAGGTAATGATTATCCCAACAGTTTAGAACTATTCGGATATCTCATCTCTATAGAAATGGTTTACATATAACCATGGGTATAGAATAGATTTGTTCACATATACCCACAGGTTCTTTGAAACCATTTTTCTATGTCTGTTGTCACGGCTTACATGGCTACAGTTTGTAAAATCGTTGGTATAATTTTTACCAATGGTTTTACAGCCTATACCAATAGTTTTCAATCGTTGGTATTCCTTTCATTTCTAGTAGTGTATTATAGAGATTTTTAGGGAACCCATTTATTTTCCATAGGTTAATCATGTTTCCAAGACATTATTATAGAACCCATTTCACTTCTATGGGATAATAATGTTATGAAAAAGATAATGATTTCTTTTATGAATTTTATGATGATGTGTAAGATATATCTACTTTATTTGTGTTTCCATGACATTATAAAAAATGGATGAACCAAGATAGTGTATGGTGAGGAAAACCTATCATATATTAAGGGAACACCCAGGTAGCATCATGTGATCCCAAAAGTGCTTAGATAATTAGTGAATATTGATAGTTCATCAATGTGTTGGGTAATGTTACTTGTAAATTAATGATGGAAAGAGGGTCCTACTGGTGGGATTCTCTTACACATTTTATTAGGTACCAGTTATTTATGAAACATGATTTAAATAGACTATGAATATTATGTTCCACGATACCAACATGTTCTATCGATTATTTCCAAAGGGTTATAAAGTTCAATTTGATAAATATTATTATCAAATGGCTCATGATTACTGATTCTTATGACTCTTTCCTTTATAAAATCCTTATTCCATGTTTTATAAATGATGAATCATGTATTAATGGATATGTGTTCTTTTAAGATTCCCTCACAAATTCTGATTATTTATTAAAAACCTTTTGTACAAATTATGATCATTGATGACATTAAATTAAGAATGATAATGTTTACCCATAAAAATCAATTGAGATCACCCTTATTATGTTGTTTTTTCCGTGGTTATAATGAATGAAGTTGAATGAATTATTTATATAATGGATTTCATATGTATGAAGATGATGACATAATATTAAATAATAAATTCTAGGTTAATCCGGATAAATGATCATTTAATGAAATTCTTATTATTTATGTATGATTTTTACCTAATTCTATAAAACTGTATTCCTAAAATGATATTGGAATATTAGGTGTTAAATTTTTTGTAATTATTCTTGTTTGGTTTTGATGTTATAATATGGGTCACTATATTATTATCAATTATAGAAATGGAATGTTTATGATTTCTACCCCAAATATGGGAGTTTCGTTTCTGGGATGTTATAGTTGTTATAAGAGGTTAGTTTATATAAATTTATAGATTATAATGTTTTCATGAGAGGTTATCTTAATAGTTATGAATATATTCATAAGACCTTAATGTTAAGTTTCATCATAAGTTTGATGTCTTATAAACACATTTGGGGTTTTATGCGGTGAGATCTTAATGTGATTAATAAATTTTTTGGAGACATTTTTTCATGTTTATGTATATGTAAATATTTCTTTCAAAATTAGGTGTGAATTTAAATTTGAATGGAAAAATGGTTTATGCTATTGATAAGATTTATTATTTATAGGATGTTTTAAATTGATGTAATTACGGGAACACATGTTTTACAAAATAGATAACCATTAGATGATATAGTGATTTGGTGATTAATTTTATTTCAAAAAATGAACTCTATATTTTTGTTTATGTAATATGAAATGTATGAGATAATGTTTTAGGTTAAAATAAATATTTAATTTTGGTGTTAATAAGTTTATTTGGGATATATGTTTATACATTCATGGAATTATTTAGTTTCAACTTTGGGTATTTCTGCTGACTTTTGAACATTAATGTATCATATGAAGGTTTATCTATTTTTTAGAATTATCTTACAATACCATAATATTTTTTGTGTTGGTTAATCCCAAAATATAGGAGGAATATATTTTCAACCCTTTTATTATTATATGATCCATTAAATGTTATTCTGTGATTCAGGCATGAAAAATTCATCTTAAATACTCATCATTTGGAAAAAATTATGATATTTTGGTGGAATGAGGAAATTGACAGAATTATACTCATCATGTTTTTATATTTCCTTATTCTCATTGACTATATAAAGAAGAAAATCCTAAAATCATTGAAAATGATCTTGAAACAAAACATTGTCTTATTAATATCATTTTTAGGATATCAATGAAATTTTAAAAATAAATTTTATTTATGGTTTTCAGGTCCTCAAATCTGTATTAATTATTTAATTTATTATGATTAATGATTTATATCACTCTCCATCATTATTTTGACATTAATCTTTTCTACAACTTCCAAATCATCACATCCTACCTATTTTCTCTTATTTTGAAACCTAAAATGTGTAATTATAGATGACCATCATATGTCATTTTATTTCTTATCAATATGATGTTTTATTAACCCTTTTTACATTGTGGTTTTCAATAAATATATTTTCAAATTTAAAACATTTGATTACTGAGATAATTTTTAATTTGTAAGGACAAAATTTATTATGGGTGGGTGCATGTATCTCCGTGATATTTGAAAAGAAGAAAATTATGTTTGACAACATAAAAGACACAAAACAATGAGATTATATGAGGATGTAACACGATGATATATTACAATATATTACAATTTTAATAAATGTTATATATTAGATAGTTTTTTGTACACACAACCCCATGATAGTTATTCTTGACAGCGTTTTCAACACATAACACCGTGCTTAAATGAACCATAATAAATATATATATAACGGATATAACCTATTAATTAAATGGTATTGTATTAATATTATTAGATGAATTATGATATATATATATATATACATATATATAATTATTCAAATAAAAATAAATTTCTTGATATATTTTTAGTAAATAATCAATCAATATTTAGTAAAGTAATATTATTCGTCAAAAATATATTTTATTCAGAAATAAATTTTTTACTTTCATAAAAAATTATTATAATTATATTTTTTAAATTTTATTAAACTAATTTGATAAAATTAAATCATTTTTTTAAATTCTAACATGATAATTTACATTGGGTGAAATTATAATATTTTTTGGAATATATCGGGTTTTTAGGGAATAATGAAAAATTCTGATTTTTGTTTGTGTGCTCTCTTATAATTAATTTAACCAATTTAAAATTCCAATTATGTTATTTAATATGGAATGAATTAAAATTATAGTTATTTATTTATATTTTTCACCCTATTTTATTTTGAATCAACTTTTTATTTTATCTTATTATGAGTTTTGTAGTGCTTAAAAAATTAGTTTTTTCTAAAAAATGTTTTATAGTGTATAATGTTTTCTATTAGCTAATTAAAATAATATATAATTGGGAATTATTTAAATAAAATTTATATATTATGTGTTATTAATAATTAATTTAGTTTCATATAACATTTATTATTAGATATAGAGTTAATGTAAAATTATCTTTTTATCCAAAAATACTCTTCTTTAAAATTTTTGTTTTTTTGTGTTTGTGGGTTTTATTTTAAATTAAAAAAAAATCCAAATATAAGAATATATTTTTTAAAAATTTAATATATATTTTTAATAATAAGAATTTATAATTTTTAATATTTTCTTCGTATGTTTTTATCAAAATTAATTGAAATAACAGTGAAAGTAAATTACCATATTTAAAGTGAAAATGTTTTACCAAGGGGTTAAACAAAAATGATAAGGATTAAAATGAACTAAAAACATTTCTAAAATCTAATTTATTGAAGTATTTTTAAATTATAATTTATAGTCTCTATAATGGTACATTATTGTATCTGTGTAACATGAAACAATGTTGGTGAAATTCATTCTTTTTCAAAAACTAATAGTGTGCCACTCACCTCTCTTATAAAAGGCCACCCTCTCCCCGCTCTCTACAGACCTTCAAAGATCATTATTTTAGACATTTAATTCAAAAATGATTTCAATAATTCCCATATTTCATTCTAGAAGAAATATTTTGGGAAGAAATAAAACCATGTAATTCCTTTGGTGGGAACAAAAAGAAGATTCCCAAAGTAGAGGTAAGGTTCTTCAATGAGGAATTTTATATAATTTCTTCCAACACTAGCTTAAATTATTCTAAATCCTTAAATTGTTAACAAAAAAAATAATCTTATATAATCTTATTTGTTATTATGTTAATACAATAACACAAATCCTTCCCATATTCCATTGAATGGGTTATGAAAACATTATTCGTGTGTATGGTGGAATATCGCCTCAAAAAACGATGTCATTCTTATTTCCATTACCACCTATCATGGTTGGGTATGATGATGAATATGAACTATATATTTGATATTTATAAAATTATTATACTTATGGAGTAATAATATAATAAATTCCTTTTCATTTTCATTATGTTGGGGATTCGATAACGTCGCTCGTGTGTACGACAATCTACCAACCCACAATGTGATGTGATTCGATTTTCACTAACGCTTAACAAGGAATGTAGTAATGTTAAAGAAAATAAATATATTTAAAATTAATTAAATAATTAGTATTTTAATGAATTAATTATCATTTTTAAAATATAATATGTCATTTTCTTTCTTACATTTTAAAAAATTGTAAAAGTGATAACATCATTCGTGTACATGTGGACTATTGCCTTTACGAAGAGATGTGACTATACTTTCATCACCAAATAAAATGGATAATATAAATAATTATATTTAATGATATAATATTAATTATATGATAATATTATAATTCCTTAAAGATAATATATTACTTTAGTTCGTTCCATCATGATTGTTGAAAAAAGGGAACTTTACTCAGGCATACATACGAATTACCATCTGCATGATCATAATTTATATCATTTATAAGAAAAAAAATTTATTATTGGTTTTAAAATTATAATTTAAGAGTAAATATAAAAATTATTTCATGATTATTATTATTTATTTTTTAAAATAATGTTTTCTTTGACCATGGTCAACATAGTGAAACCGTTTTGAAACAATGAACTGAATGTCTTTAAAATACTCGACAAGGACATAAATGACTATGTATTTATATAATTTATTACAATGAAATAAAATATATTATTTAACTATTAGGTGTTAGAATTTGAAAAGGGAATTAATTAATAAGATAATTTATATAATCTTGTTATTAATGAATTAAAAGACTTGCACAGAATGTCTAGACTCGACGTAAGGGATTTCTAATCCATCTTCTATTTTGAGGAGACATATGAAAACTCACTACCTAGTTCAATTTTGTGGTGATTATATTTCCCATTGAAATTTTATAAAATGAATTTGATTATTTTCATGATATTTAAATTTTTCATTTTATGTTATTATTTATTGTGGTTTTGCAATTTCAAATATTTTTAATGTAGTAAGGGATTTTGGCCTCAATTTGTTTTTAAGAGATATATCATGTTATGAACTGATCATATTTTAAGGGGTGTATATATATAAAAATTTATATTTAATAGCATGAATTTATTTATTCTCATTATATTTTTAATTTAATTTTATTATCCTTCCATTGGAATCATGATTCATGGTTACAAAATTGGTTATATTTTTATGTTACAATCTCATTGATTATCTGGATTATTTATGGGTAAGTCAACAATGAAGATTTATTATGATCAAACTCTTCTTAATTATAATGAATCATTTTATCCAATCACAACTTGTGATATTTTCTAGTAGTATTTCAATTTTTACAATCATTATTACATATAATAATTGAAAACATGTTTTTATAAGAAACCAATTTTATTTCCCTTTTCAGATGAAAACCATTATCTTACAAAACCATGTTTTATAAAAATGTTTTCAAAAATATTTTTAGAATTATTAAAAAAATTTATTAAAGAAAATTTTACCAAATAATTATTTTTTATAAATTTTTTTAATGCAACATTATTATTGTATTCAAAACAATGACTATTTCGATTTTACTAAAAATGTGAAAGGGTTATTTGTTTTTTTGTTTACGGAATGAATTGAATTTTCCGAAATCATGAAATTTATTTTCATTGAATTTTTTTTCATAAGTTTTCAATGTTTTTTAAAAATAAAAGTAATTTTAAAATGTTTTATTTTGATTTAAATAGAATGGATATTTTCCCCAGGAAATGTTTCAAATTATTTTTAAATATTCTCTTAAAAGTTTTCATGGTTATTTTGATAGAATAGGATTTGAAAAATGTATAAGAAATGTTTTTTTTTTGAAATGGAATGGGTGTTTTCTTGATAAAAATTTAAATTATATTCAAACCATCATATATATTTTTTCATTTATTTTCCTCAATAAAAATTATTTTCATAATATCTTATGAATTTTTCATTTTTAATATGTTTTTTTAAATAGATAGATATTTCAATGAAAATTTGTTTTAATATATTTTAATGGTATTTATATTCATCAATGTCAACAAACCATGTTTTTACTTATGCTCTAATTAAGAGATCATGTTTTAATACCATCTTAATTATTTTTTTGGATTGAATAAGATTATTTCGAAGTGATTGTTGTGGAAGTTGTTTATTTTCCTGGGTTTAATAATGTTATATAAGGTATAATGGTTGTTTTTGTGTGTTTTCTGATGATATATAAGCTCTATTTAATTTATTTTTTATTCTTGAAAATTTTATAAGATTGGTGTACCCAAATCGTACAAGGTGAGATTGATATAACATATACGAGGGTGTTCCCAGATAGTGTTGGGCGATCATGATATATCTGGTATGATGGATGCACATAAAAAGAACTCTAATGAATTTGTGATATTTTTTCCACTAAATAATGATGGAGTGAGTTACTAGAGCGTCTCTCATATGTATTTAACTTCACTTAAGTTATTTTTGGCATAGTTTTCAAATGGATTATAAAGATGACATTCCATGATTCCAACATGTTTTATCTATGATATTCATGGGATTAGAGTGTTTAGGTTCATCAATATTGGTATAAAATTTATCATTATTATTGATTCTTTTGATTGTCTTATTTCTTAAATTCATATTTCTTAATTTGTGATTAATGATTCAGTTATTGATGGATATGAGTTCTTTTATGATTTTCTCTTAAACAATTGTAATGTTATCAAACCCTTATGAACTTATTATGTTCATTTAATACCTTAATCTTTTAATGATTATATTTACCCTACAAATAAAATTTTATATTTAAAATGTACCATTTTGAAAAAAGTGTCAAATAAAAAATCTTCAGAATATATATAAAATAAAACCACATAATAAATTATAAATCCATTTCAGAACAAGTTAAAGCTATTAGAATTATTTACCAAAAGTAGACACCATCCTATAGTGGAAACCTGCATTTTGTTTTTCTCATTAATTAGATCCTTGAAGTGAGAATCCAACACATCCCAACTATATACAGGATCATCTAGGTTTTTTTTCCACCCATTGAAAGATAATATCAATATCAGATTTTGTTAATCAATCCACAAGGATTTTTCTTCATTCAAATATACTTGAAACTTAATTTCAATAATTTTTTTAAATCCTCTTTTCATACATTGAATTAATTTTTTATAAAAGATGTTTTATATGGATAGACACGATGGCATAATGTCAAATAAGAAAGTATGTGTTAAGTGGGAGGAATTACCAGTAATTGAAATTTGTATTATTTATGTATGTGTTTTTCCTAATTATATAAAATTAAAAACCATTGAGGCCATTTGGAATGTAATACATACAATTTTTCCGATTCACATTGTAATGTTTAGATAGAAAAAATTGGGTAACATTTTCTGTATCAGAGGTGGAAAATTAACATTTAAAATTTTCACAACAGATCTGGGAGTATAGGTTATGGGGTTTTATAAATTAAGTTACATGAGACTTAGAAATATATATACAGGTAGAAACCCATAGAAACAAGTTGAACCTTGTTTTATCCAACATTGTGATGAATTCAATTTATTAAAATTTAATTATATTGGTTAAGGGACGCAAAAAAATTGAATGTTATACAAAAATATTTTAATTAATTGAATGATTATGAAATGGGTTTTCACAAGCATAGATGTGTTGAAATGAATTTGGAAACTCAAATGGCTATATTTGTTAGTAAATTAAAATTCACCTTTTTAATATTTGTGATGGAGGTTTAAAAGTGACTTGTCTTATGGTATTGAGCTGTAATTATTAAAAAGGAATTTGATGAAATGTTTATGAAATGGGATGGAGTTTATTTTTTGGATTAGTTATTAAAAATAGTAAATAAATTATTATAATTGGTAATGGGTTATAAAAGGTGTTACATTGATTAAAATCAATGATGTATGAGAAAGACCTATATTAATTAACCATGATGCATAATTTAAATGGATTCCATGTAAAGTGACTGGATGAATCAAACCATTTAATAAAACACTAATCAAGGATTTAATATGTGATGATTTGGAATGTTGGGATGAGATCCTTAGATTTCAGATGACACATTCTAATTTGGAATTATCGTAAGAGGACCTTGATTTCATATGATACATAATGATTGAGAATGTGGAGATGAGCGCTCATATTACATTTACTTGATAATGAATTAGGAAGGTCAGGAGGAGTGCTGAGACCCATATAGTTTTTGATGATTAAGAATATTGGGATATGAAATCAGATTCCCTTGGAATTGTTGGATAAGCATCAAAATTATATGTGATGACTGATGAATGGAAAATTCATGGATGAGAGATTATATTCAATGATAATTTCAAGATTATTTTTCTGATTCAATGTGATAGTTCATGATACCTTGAATTATAGGATGAATCATTAGTTTAATGTGGTTATTTTTGGTTGGAAAAATCTAAGTGACATTCTTAGAGTCACCCTCGCACTAGTCAAATCATGTAGGGTCAATCATGTTCATGGAACTAATGGTTAAAAATATAATATTTTACATCATGTGTCATCATGAAACCATGGAATAAATGTTTATTTATTTCTATTAAATAAACTATTTTATAATTGATAAACATTTTACCTTGAGCACATATGCATTGAAATTTTTTTAGACTGTTTATTTATGGAACATCATTGGTGGTGGACTTCTATGTTTTAGTAACACCCTTCTCAAGCCTCCATGAAACGTTGTTACCCAAGAAGATATCACTTTTTATTCAGAAGATGCATGTATAGGGAAAGGATCAATATTGAAGATAGTTTTTTTTGAATTATAACATGGGTATTGATGATGGGACCGAGATGGACTCATGGCCAATTAGGGATGATCTAAGGGCATGTATATTTTAGACATATATTATTCCGATATATAATGTTTCAACATGGGATCCAAGACATGTATGTCATACCCGTATTATTTCATTTGGTTACGATTGATGTTTTTGGAAAATTCGTTGTTTCACTTATGTTATTGATCTAGAAGATCATATGTGTATTATATTACAATTCATAGTAATTTCTTCTCTGATATGAAACTCTAGTCACCCAATATACAACCATATTCTCATATTTCCAGTCATCAACCTATAGGGAGAGATTCCTAATGCCCGATGATGTGCTGGATCCGAGCACTGATTCAGTGGATTTCATGGGAGGAAATAAAAAGTGCCATTAAATGTATTTTTTAATCATCATATGATTTAGGGTTGTTAAAAAAGGTAATGAGGATCTTTTGGGGCATGGTATTGAGCTTCTTCCTTAGAGTATACAACCCACACATGAGAGAATCCCATGTTAATAGAGATGTAACATATTTTGAGATTATTCTTATTACATTTGTAATTGATTTTCACTTTGAGTGATTCAGTGGAATGGTGATGTTATTAGATTATGGGATTTATACTCTGAGAAAAATATTAAATGACAGTTTTGCGTATTAATGCATCATTTCAGAAACATATGGATTCACATGAAAAGAATCGTGCTAGGGACATGGTGTTTAGATGTCAATTTCAGGAAATATCTAATTTCTATCAGTTTATGATTATTTATATTTGATGTATTAATATTTAACCTTTGTTATGGATGTCTATTGGTAACAATAAATCTGTTTATTTAGTGTATGAAACCTCATATAGGGTGTTTCCATATAATGCAACGGTGGCATATTACATCAACAAGTCCCACTATGATATTTTGATGAAAAAGTAAATAAAAATAGATTGATGTCAGTCTTGATGAAATATGGTGATAGTAACCATACTATAATGTTTTTCCTCATTGAATGTGAAAGTAGATTTATTCATCTATACACAAATGAAAGAGAATATAGATTAATCCTAGACATATTAAATGTAAATATTTTAATGAAAATGAAATAAAAACTTTTGTGAAGGAATTGGAAATGTTAATAATAAAATTTAAATGAATTTAATCTTTTAATGTTTTGAAACTTAAGTGGATGTGGTGACAAAGATATTTACTCTACATGGTTCGAACTTGTGTGTTGTTTGTTGGACCACTATGAGTTATCAGGTTATGTGGTTCTCGTGAAATGTATCATTACTATGTGTAGTGATGACCATATTATGTTTATGTGGGTTTTGAGAGAGATATTTTATTGTAAGAATATTATGTCAGTTTTATGTCATACTTGACAACATGTGACCTTGAAGTGGGTATTAGTGTCATCCGATGAGTGGTTACCCTGTGATGTTGTGGTTTAGTGGTTATGTAGTAAGACCTAGTTTCCTTTGAGAGTGACACTTGTTTTGTGAGTTAATATGTTATGAACATCATGGGTAACCCATTAACGGTGTTTTCATGGTATTGTGAGATCCCTTTAGTGATATGTGATGAGTGGATTCTTCATATTATGCAAATAGTGTAGGTTCTATGTTTCTTATTCATGGTAATGCGGTCATGTTTATGTACCCAAAAACTATCTTCCATGAGACTAGGCCAATTTTGAAGGGAATGATCATTTAGATTCCTGAACATGATAGTTGTGGATTTGGTTTAGGTACACTGTGACTTCATAGGTAAGTATATTTTGGTTCTAGAAACAATGCTCGAGATAACAGTTTGTCATGAACTTCTACATGATGTACATATGGGGTCATTTATATTATAAGCGTGACTCTGATTAGTGGAAGTGATATGTTTGTATAATTATATATTTGATGGTCAGGAATGCGAGCCTTAGACCGATGATGATCAAATAATGTGTAATTATTCTGATTCAGTAAGTTGGTCATATTTGAGTGTGTGACACATGGGTCTTAGTGGGATATGATGATGCAATAGTGATCACCCATTGACTGGATGGAATTAATATGATTATTGGGGACCATTTTAATGCACATGTAGTGTGACCAATTTTATAGAAAGATAATGGTGAAGCCCTGTATAATTTTAAATGATGGATCACCTATGGTTCTATTATTTGGTATCAAATTTGGGAGTATAGGGAATGATTAATTAAGTCCATATAACTATCATGTTTTATTTATTATTTGGTATATTGGAAATATTTGGGTTGGACTCTTGATGTTTTGGAACAATTCTAGTGGTAGTTGGTCATCTATTGGAGCATGGTACAAGTGAAGTGTCTCTTTAATGGAATAGTCCCAAGGTTAATCCCGGTTGAAAAAGGTTGACCTTCTTAGGAGTAAAAATGGTAGTTATTTCATTCAATCCTAGTTTGGATGTGATTTGACTCCATGGAGTGTGATTAATATAATGATAATGGTAGGCATAGGAGTGGGGTACCATTTTGATTTAAGGGTTTAAGGAATTCCATTCTGATAAGTGCAGTGCCAATCATGTTTTGTGGGGATGATAACATGTGATCAATCTCATATCCACATACCTTGAGGAGACATGGTTGGAAAATATGAAAAAGAATTTTATGAAAGAAACACTCAGTTGAGAGGGAAATTGTCAGACTGAATGAATGTGTTGTAAAATGGTTTATATGAGAGATCGTTATTTTTCATTTTCTGATAATACAATGGGCATTTCTTTAGATAATAGATACAAATATGGTAAAAACTGGACCTACTAAGGGTTTGTTTCTAAAAATAAATTTAAGGAAATCTATATAGTGGGGATTCTATATTAAGTCACAGGAACATATAACCCTCTCTTTATGTGAGACTCAATGAGGACCAATGGGGGAATTCTATGATCCTAGAAAGGGAAATGCTAAAAATGATGTGGAACTATATTTTATGTGAGTTGATAATGTATAACAACTATGTTAGATAATGGTATAGTTATGGGATATGTATATCAGGGGTTTGATTAAATGGAATTTAAAAATGGACACCCATATGGTGGGATGTTTCATGTATGTCATGGGTATGAGGTCAACAATCTAGATGGATCAATCATTAGATAGTCTCATAGACACCGTATTATAGTGCACATTTTTTTTCAAGGCAATCAATATTTATCATGGAGTAATATTTGATAATCTCTAAAATATTTTTTTTTAATTTCAAGTATATTATATTGACATAGGATATAATGATTCAAAATAAAGCATGATTCTATTGGTTTCACACTAGCTCTCAATGGAGAGAATTATCAATAATGTTGATTGTTGTGTTCAATATTAGAACTACATTGAAAGGTTGGGGTTTATCCAGAGTGTTTTCTTGGTATTTCAATTATATATCTATGGAGATAATTGTATTATTATTGGTAGTTTTTATGGTTTATCATAGAAGGAACATGCGTGTTCATAACAAATGTTGTTCAGAGGAGATCATACCAAATATCTTTAAACATACTCCAAGTGATGGTATTGGAACCACATCATGTACATGATTGGATATGCAATGAGATTTGATTGGGGTTTTGATCGGAATTTTTGGGGTAGTGATAGTATGCTCATGAAGTTATTAGATTGCTAAGGCATGTCTGTGTTTTCATCATATATGGAAATTATAGCTGGTACCAGCATTGATTGACCTCCTCATGCATGTTGGGATACAACACATCACGAATCATGTTGAGAGGGTTAGAGGACCACTAATTATAGGATTTGAAAGGATAATTAATTTTGTGGGAGGCAGTGTGGTTTATAATTATCCTTGTGATCTATGTCTTATGGTGGAAAGAACTAATATTAAAGGAAATTCAACTAGATGATGACATGAGGGTTCAACAAGGTGGAAAAATCATTGATCATCACCTATTAATTAAAAGTTAATATGATAATTTTTTTGAGATTAGAAGACCTCAAATATTATATTTGGTACTAAATTTCATAAGGGAATAGGGAACATAGAAAAGGAATTTGACAAATTTTCCTATTTTTTATGACTAATGTTGGTTGAGTGATTAAGATTGATGACCACCAAGAACTATCAGGGATGAGAACTTGTATGGTGGACAGTTTTTATGGCTTGGTTATAGGAATTATATTTTATTATTAGAGGTTTGTAGGGTTTTTAGCTTTGTGGAGGGACTATAATTTCATCTATCATTAAGAATTCAATTTATAGGGTCAAATCTACTTCAAAGAACAAATATGGAAATAAAATGAGAGTCGGGTGGTAGAACATGGGTCTGAGAGAGTACTTGAGGGATAATGGGGATGTGTGGTCTTCTATAGTACCACAAGATAACTAATGGCCCTGATAGAGGTCAAGCATCCCTATAAAGATCATTGACTAATTTGTGGCTGCTGGGTAGTTTTTTCATCATGGGTGAATTACAATTTTCATTCCCTTTTCTCTTTAAAATCAATCTAAATTTACCCCTCCACTTTTGAAAATTTGGCAAGACCTAACCCTATCATTATCCCCAACTTATTCTAGAAATAATATTCTTTATTCATTATCAAATACTACTTTTGTCTTATGCAATAGAGAGCCTGGGTTATTTCTACCTCTCCCCTTCCTTCTATTTTGTAATTTTGTCATATCCATGTTGTTTTTCAATTGTATAGTTTCCCATAATCTAGCATTTAAGGCCAAATTAGTAGTTGATATTAGATTAGTGGTATGATCTTGGAATGAGGAAGTTAGACCCTCTAATTTAACCGAATATCATTCCTTTTTTCTTGATATATTCTCAGTTTGATAAAGTTGTTGATTCCATCCCTGACCTTATTTTTAATTAATGAGTTAAAATTATGTATTATTAATTAAATTACCCTATTTACATGCCTTGAACCATATAGAGATAATTCATAAATAATACCCTTATGAAAGTGTTAAACTTGTTTTTGGATTACAAAGTGTAAAATTGTGTTTATAAAATGGAAATGTGAAATTTTAAGGTACACCTATGATTGGAATTCCAAAAAATAGATTTTTGGATTAATTAAAATGTTGAGAAATGGGATTTCACAACCATAGATTTGGTGAATGGAATTTTTGACCTCAAATTTATATTTTTTGGTAAATATATAGAGGCTTAATTTTTTTGAAATGTGAAGTGGATATTAAATGGGACATAACCTATGCCATCGACCGTTAATTATAAAAAATTAATGTGGTGAACTATTTCTGAAATGGATTGCTGAATTTTTTTATTCTGAAAAGGTTGAATTATATTATTAAAAGAATGTAAAATTATTACGGTCCATGATGGTTTGGATAAACTTGGATTAATGAATTGTGACACATGGTTAAATGGGAATCCCTGTAATGTGAATTGATGGTTTAAAATACGTAAAAAATTTCTAAACTGATATTTTTTCTACGATGATAGAGAATGTAATGATGAGATACTTGTATTCCATATGTTAAGAACTTCTTGGGAATTCAATAAAGATCTAGAAAATTCCATATTATATATTACTATTGGGAATAATTGGATGATTACATGTATTTCAAATACATGAAAATTAATTGTGATTACTTTGAGGAGTGGCTAGACCTGTATTGTTTTTTATGATTTAGATTTTAGGGATGAGTACACATATTCCATGGGAATTCTAGGATGAGCATCTATATTCTATATGTTAACTGATGATTATGTAATGTTTGTTTGAGTGCTTATATTGAATTGTAATACTAGGAGAGCATTCAAATTCAATGTGATACTTCATGTTAATATGAATTTTAGGCTGAACTATAGATTCCATGTGGTTGTTTATGGTTGGAATAGTCCACGTGACGTGGTCAGAGACTACATATTAGGATGAAGATTATAGGGTTGATCAAGTTAATGAATCTCAAGATTTTTAAGGGTATATATGACATATGGTTTCATCATTATCCTAGGGTATTTTGTGTTATTTATTGATTTTATATAAATAGTTTTATACTATTAAATTATTTACCATGGTCACTAATGAATGTAATTTTATTTTAAACTCATTAGCTAAAGTACGCCATTAGTGGTGGAAAAATGAGTTTTACTCACACCTTACTAGCTTCACCAATTATCTTTTGTACCTATGTAGATATCACTATTTTGTTATAGGAAAATTTTAGAGGTCAAGGTCCTATGATAATGATAGATATCTTGGAATTCTTTTATGCGTATGGATGATGAGATATCTTGTGACTCCAGACCAATTAGGGATGATATTGGGTTATATTATATTATTCATTTATTATTATTATATATGATCCACCCTTTGGTTGTCCTTGACATGTGTGTCTTACCTATTATTTAGGAATTTTGTTACTATAGATATTTTTGGTACATAAACTATTTCATTAGTGATGTTAATTGTGAATGAATTATGTGTTTTCAATTACTATAATGTATTATTGTGAATTTAATAGGTGGTTATATTCCATAAAAAATACCTCCTCAGACCCATGAAACTATTATTTAGTCTTTATAATATATGGAGGCCCGCCTGAGGCCTTATGGCATGCCAGATCGATGCACTAGTTTAGTGGCTTATGAGGTAGGCTGTTACAAATAAATTCATCAAGGGAGAATAATTTTATTTGAAACAATATTTACACTTTATATAATTTTTAAATTTATTATAATATCCTGATAGGTTAGATAAGATAATAGTTTATATTTTTTATCCATAGATGACTAATTTTGAACTAAGGAAAGGACTTGATTTTTGAAAACCCCATGAAAGAGAGAAATCAAAAAATTGAACTCCAATGAACATGAATAAAGTGTATTTAATTATATATATTCTCAAATATGTATTATATACACTAATTCAAACAAATTATGTGTATAATTAAATATATGTCTCAAAGAGAGGAATCAGAGTTGAAGAAACCCTTACAATAAGGATAGTCTTGAATGAAAGAGTCGCTTTGTAAAAAGGTTATAAGGGAGAATTATGAAGCCCTAAAAAGAAGCTTGAAATAAATATCAACATAATAAATAAGTATAATAAAGAAAATATTCAATAATATAGTTTAATAACACAATTTTTAACTCCATGGAATAAAATAAAGTTAGCATTGACCCTTAAAACCTTAGATACATTTGAGTTAATACCCCATGAGAGAATTAACATTAAATATAAACTGAAATATTTTAAAATAAAATAGAAAATTGATACAAACTTTTAAAGGATTTTTAAATACTCTATTGTAATGAAATCAAGGTTTAGGATAATAAATTTTCCTTATTGAGTGAAACTTGGAGAGAATAACCCCTTACCGTGTATTCCCCCTTACTCGACAATTTTATAACCACATGGGACGATTGAGTTTTTTCATTGAAAAATATATATATATTAAGTATTAAATAAAATAAAAGTCGTGGTTAGATTATTGAATTGGGAGAGGGTTATAGGATGGGAAATGTGATATAGTTTCAATAAGAAATTCAAAGGATAGGTGAGTCTTAAAGTGAAAGAAGTTTTAATATTTTATAAGTGAATAAAATTGAATATTTGGAAGAAAAATTTACATTTTCCACATTATGGTGTTAGTAATCATTGTTTAATGGACCATAAATGGAAAAAAGTTTAGGGGATGTTTTTTTAGTATAGATTCGGTGCATTTAAATTTTTTGGAGAGGATCTAATGTGTTTCATGTTTTTATTAAACTTTTTATCTTTTATCAAAATTAATTTTAAGTTGGTAATTAATATTTCACCATGATAATTAATAATAATGATGATAATAATATACCTAATTTGAAAATTATAATTTCAAATTTTTAAATCATTTTTCAAAATACATTTTTAATTGTTTGGAATGTTGTTGTAAAAAAACACAGATGACATGTAAAAATGATTTTTTTTATTGAAAAGCACCCAATTATGTTTAGAAATTTATGTGCAAAATAATAATACATTAGATACATATTTTTATTAAATAAATTGTTTTATTTAAAAATAAATAAAAATAAGGTGTCTTTCAATGTAATCCAAAAATGAATTTCACCATCAATATAATTAGTTAGAAGAAAAGTCTAAAAATTGATTTTATTAATGTTACATTTTGGTTTAGTTAGAAAATGATGGAAATAAGATTTATATGTTAAAATAATATTTTGAAATGAAAAATTGTATTCCAAAAATAAAAATATTATTATATAAACAATCTTTTAGTATTCAAGGATAATCATAAAAAATCATAAATTTATAAAAAAAATTTGAGAAACTATATTTTTTAACTAAAATTATACCTTTTTAAAAAACTGAAAAAATCATACTAAGTTAATAATGATGTGAATAATTTAAAAATAAAATTCATTTTATCAAATTTAAATTCTAAATTTTTTAAATATAGTTTTAAAAATAAAATATATAATATAATGAAAACAAATTTCATTGAAAATAATATTATTAATATTAACTCATTATAACTATTCATATTCCAATGTTAAAATCATTAAATTGTTTACTATATTAATATTTATTATATATTTATTAATTATCGTTTTTTATGTGTTCTAGTTCAAATACAATGGTTATAGCATAGAACTCAGGTTGTTGAACATAATATCAGATTTATATTTTCTCAAATTATAGCATATATCACATGTGTTTATTCTTGAATGTTTTTTTATTTATAATGATATCATAATATAATAGATGTTTTTAAAATTAAATAAGGGTGTAATAAAATTTTAATTTGGATTTAATATTTTCTTAGTACTAAACACTGAGTTTTTTGTGGAGTTGTGGAATTCAGACCTTTGGATGGCATTGTTCCACATTTAAGGTGGCATATGGGGTTATTCAGAACTAGAAGTTTCAAACCCTAAAAGTGGTATGTAATAACTATGTTTTAAATTTTAGTATGGTGGTGTGTGGGTGGGTTTCCCACACCTCCATCATGATTTTTTATTTTGGACCTATTTCTTGTAGAAAATTATTCTTCATAGAACAACTTACATACAAATTTTCCATAATGGAAAATTATTTCCATTGAATATCTTCACCACATATTTTATCATAATAGACCCAAAATTTAGGATATAATACCACACCTTATGATTATTATAAGAATATTAGGTGAGAAAAAAAAAGAAATATCAATGATATGTTACATAGAAAATCATGCAAAAATAATGTGGTAAAAAAACATGGCCAATGTTAAAGGATTTCATTATGAAAATTCTGTTGGTGAAAAAACCCTCTAAATTTTATAAAGAGGATATCGAAACAAATTTAATAAAAATATTTTATATCACAGAAACACTGTATGAGGATTAAATAAACTCAAAAATTCCATTTTTTTAAGAATATAATTAGATAGATATATAAGTAATTCATTTTGAAACATAATTACAAAAGATTAATAATATTTCTCCCTATGTGTCATAATTTCCTCAAATTCAACCCATTGGAAAATAATATATTAATCGGATTATTAATTATTCCAACAGTATTAATTCCCCATAAAAAACATAAAAAATGAAATGAAGTGATTTATATGTTTTCAAATAAATGTTTTATGTCATTGATATGTAATAATAATAATTTAAATGACGAACCAAGTTAAAATTGAATTAATTTTCATGTTTTTATGGTTATTTATTTCATTAGTGGAACTTTTATGTTTTGTATTCCTTTTTAGTAAATAGTTTTGTTTTATTTTTTTTGTGGATGTTAGATGTAGAAAGTGGTTTGAGTCTAGAGAGTAATATAAATTAGTGAACTCATTTTATTAAAATTGTGGTGGAGTATAGTTTTTGTAATATATATTTTAAACACTATCATGGGATCTAATATAAATTTTATTTGTTGGGCTCATTTAGTTTGGATTGAGTGTTTCATTCTTTTCAATTATTCTGATACTGACTTCATGGACTAATCATATATTAAAAGGTAGGAGAAGACAATTTTATTGATTGATATTGCAGATGATTGTGGATATTTGTTAAAATTATAAACATATTGTTCATATGGTGATGAAAATATAGTTTTTGAGGAATGTTTATACTATATATTTTTTATGATTGTGTCTATATGGTATTTATTATTTTGGTTTTTTTGATTAAATTGTGAAATTTAAATTGATATTTTTGTCTTCTAAATTATTTAGTTTATTTATGAAATATAATAGAAATTTAGAAAATCCATTACTATATTTTGATATTTTTTCAATAAAATAAAAATAGTTACTAAATATTTAATGATGATTTGATTGAAATATTATTTCCAAATTGAAAAGGCCGATAAATGGGTAAGTGTATCTTTTATTATTGTTTAAAACTAATAATTATAAAAATAATCATTTCTGAATAATTAAAAAAATATGTTCTATTTATAAGAAATCAATATTCTACAAAACATAATAATATATTTAAATAAACCATATACATTGATATATGAAATAGTTTTATAAACCAACACTGTTTAAGAAAAAAACCACCACTTGAACCTTATTTTCTTATAATAGTATTTTGATAATACACAAAACAACGAGTTTTCATGTCACACCATGACCAAGCAAGGCCTCACCTACACCATGAGTAATATGATATTGACACTCCATGACCACTTAAAATAGGCTAGGGGATGGTGAATTGCATGGAGTAGGAATATAAAATGTGGGATACCTTATCCTAATGAACACACTCACACTCTCCTCCATGTACATCATCGTAATGAAGTATAAATAAAATTGTACGAACCTATGAATAATCCATTCCTGCAATTTTCTCTAATAACAACCACAATGTAGAAGATATAAATATATTTGAAGTTATAAGGGAAACAATACATTCCCAACTATAAACCTGGAGATTACCTACCCAAAAACTGATGAGAGGGAAGGTCATTATCACTAAATCTATTATTGACCCCCACCTATGATCGTTGTCATAGAGTATTCATAAACCTCACCAAAACCTACCATGCCAATGTTACCGTATAACTACCTATTTTCTCTATATGACACATAATTTAAAAAATAGTACGTACATGGGTGAGTATATAATTACCAAGAAACATGACTGAAAAAACAAAAAGAAATCATTATAAATATATTTTTTGGTTTAACCCTGACACAAAGGGGGTGGCGGGAGAAACACAATAAGGAAATAATCTCATAATGAAATCCATGTCGAGGATAGTGGAAACTAGATCATCACAACCACTAATGTATGATGAGTCTCTCTATAACATGATGATCTATGGTTGTATCGAAGATTGAATCCTAACATATACCACATCGGATAAATGGGGGACCCAAACCTCATTAATGGCCTAACATGACTGAGGTTGTGCCTACCATATAAGGTTATATGAGTCATGCCAAAACTATTATTGATGACTAGAGGGTTCGAATCCTTATACAATATTTCAACACCCTAAGTTGATTGTAGGGGTTTCACAATCCTACCTGTAATATAAATAGGGACCAAAACATAATTCATGAATTCTCTTAGGGTGTTGCCAAGCATGATATCACTATAGAGATTAGTATTGAGTCTCAATATTAGAAACCCATTCAAGAATAAGATAACTAACCACATCACAAGGAACCAAAACATTGTTGTTGAAATAATGGACACCATGATGTTATATATGGAATTAAAGTGAGGAAGGAATACTAGTGAGTCTAATTATGAGTCTCAAAGAATGTGATATGGGAGGTAGAACATATGAAAAAAATTCAATTGTGTGTCTCTTAGTGTACATGAGAATAAATCCCAATTCCAAGTACAAATATATCTCACTACCTGGAATGGATTTTGAAAATCCATATACATGGAATGTTGTCCGGAGAATAGGGAATGATAGGACAGTCGAGGTCCCAGGTGTATTCTTTTTGTATGAAGATGATCTGGCCAGGTGGGGTTACATGTCATGCGGTATTTGACAAATAGTGTGTGATATTTATAATCGTTTTTAATCTATAGTAACTATAGAGTTTATGTTACAAGACATGTTTTCCCAGATTACATGGTGTATATAAGGGGTTTTCAATGAAAAATAATCTTCTTAAAGAAGATTCATCTCAATTGAATCATATATCTCCATTATCCTTATAGAATCCACTACCCATATTAACTTTGATGGAATCCTCAACCATAGATAGAATCCTTCAATCAAATTCATGAAGAACACTATTTATTCTCCTAACTAAATATATATTCATCTTTATTCATTAAAAATATAGATCCATTCCTCAAAATTCAATACATGATCTATCAGAAATCATTATTATTTCAATAAAATAAACATCTTCATCATAAATCTTAAAAAACAATGGAGTCATGAGGTTTTACCACACTTCAAAGAGGTCTGATAGTTGAATAAATGACCCACCATTGAGAATTTAGGAACACATGATGATTTAGGGGAGGAAGGGACAATATTAAAATGAATTTATTGAATGTAATTTTGAACCCATACATTTATTATGAGTTTTGAAGAAAAATAGAAAATAAATTTGACGAAATGATTATTTTTGGGACAATGAGAAATAATCAACGAGACCATACTAAAATGGAAAATAAAGTATTTAGAGTTGAATCTATGATCCATGCTTGTAATCCGAAAATAGTAGGGAAAGAATCCATAAATAATGATCCCTACATTATTATTGGAACAATATTTGGAGGATAATGAATATACCAAAATGAAATTGATGATATTCAATAATATTACGGATGTCAAGTCCTAACTAATAATTTTGATAATACTTGAATCCCAACATTAATCATTGAAGATAATACAAATGAGAGCACACCATATCCTCTTTCAAACCTTCAGAATTGTTGGTTAATCATTAATTATAAACATTAATTTATTTTATTTATTTATTTCATCTAACATCCTCCCATTATTGCACATCAACTGAAGGTTTGATGTAAATGAATATTATTTCATTTATAAGGTAAACATCACATTTTCAATTCAACTGCCATCACATATTTCTCTTCTCAGACTCCTATCAATATGAATTCCATTAATTATATAATTATTCACATGCATGGTTTAATGTATTTAAAATATTTAATATATCAATTTTTGGGTCCCTAAATACCCCTTCCACTATGTCAGATTTAATGAAAAATCCCAGATAAATATATAAGAATATTTTAAGGGTCCTTAAAAAAAGAGTCCACACATTGTCATCATCCTCACGGTTTTCCCATAAAAAATTGAAAATTAACATGAAAAGTTGAGATTACTAAGCTCGTTCATTCCTATCATGCTTCCATGATCTCTCATGAAGGTTCACATGCTACCAAATAACTCACACCAGTGGGATTGATCTCCGACAATGGATCATCTCCTTCTAATACTTGATGGCCATTGCATAATCTGATAATGTGGCTCTATCCTCAGATTCCAACTTGTCATACTCAATAATGAGTGATTTCCCACGCAAGATGTTTTCATCTGCAACATATTGAATATTTATTTAACTTGATCTAACTATAGGGGTAAATAAAATAAGTAAAAACCCATTCTCACCCTACATAGGTTCTATAATGACATAATGAACAACATGGAAAACATTCTTCCCCAACCAATCCTCGATAATTATGATTGTAGTGATAATCCATAAAATAAATGGTCTCCCTTTTCAGAATCTCTGGGATAGAAAATTAAATCCATGTAATATATTTATCAAATATGAGTGGTCTTATTTCACTCATGGATCACCTAACATTTCTCTTTTTTCACCTACACTTGATCCAGTCCTATAAGCAATGACTCCCTTATCACCATCAAACATCTGGGTGACCTATATGGTCTGACATATAAAGCCTTGTATTGTCCTATTACAATAGTGGTGTGACTAATAATATAATAAGCAAATTCCACCAAATTTAGGCTATCCTAATATCACTTAATATTTTATATTCATTTACTTTCAAATAAAACATAAATTATTATAGAGTCTTCCTTACAATCAACCTTGAGTCTATAAAAAGCCTGATATAGTAAATTGTTATAACCTGGACCTTAAATTGGAAGGTGTTAATAGTAATATCCAATTCATGAAATGATATTTATATTTTTCGTAAATGATAATATATTAATTAATATATTATATATATGTCCTAAATTTTATGTAAAGTTATTTTATGCATTAAATGAATTCATAAAAAATAGTTTTAAAACATTTTGTAATGTGAAATTTAGAATAAATTTCTATTTTTTTTAAAGAATTGAATTACATTTTTATAATCAACATGTTAATTTTATCTGAGGGTGAATTTTATTAATTTTTCTAAAAATATTTATTTTCAGTGAATAGTTAGAAATAAATTATTTTTTATAAAATATTTCATTTACTTTCATGAAAACGTACCATTATATTTTTAATTTGATCGTAAATTAAACTAATATGAGTTAAATTAAAAATAATCTAATTAGTTAACTATTATTTTTCATTATACATAATTTTGGTATAAATTGAATTTTTGGCTTTAAAACTCATTTTTCAAAAACAAAAATTATGCTCGCATTGTGTTTTTATATTTATAAATTAATTTAAAATATATGTGTTAATTTATTTAAGGATATTTATTTATTATATATTAATTATAACATTTTAACATTAATTTTAATGTTGTTATAAGGAGGGGAATTATTTTAAATTAGGTTTTATCCATAAAAATGCTTTTTTCTGAAACATGCACGTTTCTGGTTTTTGGGATTAATTAAAATTATATTCCACCATATGTAATAATTTAATCAGATTAAATTTTTTCAATATTTAGAATCATAATTATTTAAATAATTTAACAGGTTAAAAATAATTTTCCGACATGGTAAATAGTAATAATAGTAAAATTTTGTTAACACAGTTAAGGTTAATACAGGTTTAACAATGGTAAAACATGAGATAAGGGTAGGATTACCACCCAAACCTATCAAATTATTATTTTTCAAAGATATTAAAAACTTATATTATCCTAATATCTAATATTTTTCCATTTTTATCCACTTTAAAACCAATATAACATTATATAATTCCAATATTTAAAGAAATTCATTGTTTGTTCCTCCCATCACTTATAAAATGCTGCCTTATTTCCTCCATTATAAACAACATTTCATACTTAAATATTTGACAATACCTACACACAATTATAATTTTATTCCATACCATCATCATTGATATTTTTTTATTCACGTAATAACTATCCTTCATGGATTATGAAGTATGCCAAACTAGGATGCTCAAAGAATCGGTATAGATCCTAACTAAGGGATTTCAATTTTATATCTCCTTATAATTACTCTAAACACATTTAATCTTGAAAATCATGTTTTATATAGCATCACAAATATATTTTTATATTTTTATATTTTTTCCAAAAATTAACTACCTATAATCAATAGAATATGAGATGAATATATCACTCATGCGTACATGTACAAAACAACCTCGAGGTAGCGATACGACTCGTTTTTCAGTAGCATCAGTTAGGGTTAGTTATTATGATAGAATTAATAATTATATATTCTATTAATGTTATAATATTTATCCATTAAATTTTAAATAACATTTACATTTATTTCATTACATCCATATAAAAATGGAATCATCACTCATCTATACGTACGGACTACCGTCTCTAAGTAGTGATTTAAATAATTATTCACCACCTATTTATATTAATGGTAATAAATATGTATATAATGATAACATATGATATTTAACTCATTATTAATATAATTATGTGGAAGGGAATATGACCAATTTGAAAGGAATATTACTACCAAATAATAACATACATGAAAAATATTGCAACTGACACCAAAAATTACAACTTAAATAGATAATAGTTAATAAACATGTATTGAAATGTTATAAGTGGAGATTTTTTTAAAAAAAAATTATTAATATGGATATTTTAAAAAATAATAATAAATATAATTTTATTATATATGAGGTTATAGTTTTTATGAGTCAAGATAGAAATAAGATAAGAGTTTTATGATATAGTCCCATTTCTTTCAGGATTGTTTTTTTATTCAATTTTAAAATGATGAAATTGTATGATATATCTCTACCAAAAAATATGTAATTTTTTTGCACTATAATTATTTAAAAATATCTAATATTTTCACTTTATTATATTATATAAAAGCAATTAAGAGGCTAAAGGATTTTTTTCAACAAAAATCATCTTGGTCTGTACCAATGGTTATGAATCAATTCTTATATGTCCATATTTTCTTTTAAATGATTTTGATTTTTTAAATATTAACCATATATATTTTAATTAAATTTCAACTATTTTTTAAATTATTTATCATGGTGTAATAATAACTTTCTTATTTTTTTTACTAATGTGTGACTTCTGACAATTTACTACAAATATGAAATTACTATTTCATGTTTTGGACACATCATGAACAGATTTAGCCTTTTTCAAGAATACTCTATTCCTAAAATAATATTTTATACATATTCTTTTATATATTATAATAAAATTTGTTCCTAAATATTTTAAATATTTATAGATTTTAAATAGTCAATTTCAAAATTAAAAAGGTGTTGTCCTAAATAAGTGTTCGTGTTATATTTTAATTGAAATTTTATGTATAACTACACCCTTTGTTTTTTATTTTGATTTTCTAGGGTTATGATGAAATCGTACCATTATTATTTATTATCAAGATGATTTATAAGTATGATGAAATTCTAATGAAGTCCATATCCTTTTAATGGGTTATGATATGATGATATGATAAATATCGAATGATCGTAGTGAATACATGTTCATGGTTTTGAATTTGTAATGGGTGGGCCTTGAATTATATATCCCTACAAAGAATTTATAAAAATTATATCACATCTGATAATAAGGAATGGAAATGGGAGTGAACCTAGTTCAATAAGGTACTTTTTCTAATAATGATGTAATGGTAGTGAATTGTGACTAATGGAAAGATGGAATGAGGAATGAACCCAAACTATTATGATTATAATAAAAGTGATGCTTATCTAAGGAAATAAACTTAATTTATTATGTATATTTTATAAAACAATGTATTATGATTATGATATGCTTTCATGGATTATGAGTGATTATTAATGATTCTACACTTGTATGAATTTCCTATTTTTTTTGATAAAACCATATTCCATGTTTATTTATTATGATATATGAATGCATGTGTAAGATTATCTATTGTTTATCTCATTTAATCATGAAATTATTCTTATAATTTTATCACTTATGATCATTTATTGATATATATTAACATTACAATTAATGAGAATCTGAGATCACCCTTTTTATGTTCCCCTTCCCTAGGAAATGGAGAATGTTTTTAAATATGTTGTCCTATGGAGGGAGATAGTTTTGAAGAATTAAATTGAAAAAATGTGGATCTTTTCTGTAGTAGTTTCTTACATGTCCATGTTTCCAAATACACTAAACCACTACTTCCCCAAAGTGTTTATTATTGTAAAATTTATTGAATATTATTTTAAAATGAAGTAATATTTATATCTGAAATGTGTGGTATGTTCTAGTTAATTTAGTGGACATGATTTTAGACCATTCAAAATGAGGAGGATGAATCTGTAGTAATAACCCTTTAGATAATCCGTTATATAGGTAAAAATATAATGTTATAGTAAAAAGGATTCGCTTTCCCTAATGAAAATATATCCATGTTTTCATACTATTAGTGGGGATGATTTTTACAAATATGCATCTAGGATTAAAAACTCAACAAATGTTAATCGAGTATATCGTTGTTTTAATTTTCATTCACGATAAGTTGGCCATTAATTTAAACTTTTTTGAATAGTCTTGGTGGATTTAATTAGGTTAAATCACAATTTCCTAATGATAAATAATGATATATTTTAATATATAATGATCATAGATAACTTAGGATAATCCTATGATATTAAATATTAAAAAAAATGTTTTCATTATTTTTGTATCTTAAAAATGTTTTTCATTATTATATGATATCCCACAATTGTTATTGTTTATTATAATTTCAATTTCGTCTTTGGTCATTGGTTGGAACTAGAAGGATCTCTATAAGAGTTGAATGGGTAAAGAAATATAATTATTTTCTTCCTCAGAAACCGAATATTATGGGTGTTGTAAAAACACTTTTTTATGCATAAAAATATTCCCAATTCCATGAATCATTTTATTCATCCAAATAATTGAAGCAAAGAACAATTTAATATTTATTCCCTTATAAGAAAACTTATTCATTATTTTAGTGGGTCCTAAAAAGAACTAATTATTTAGTAATTGATCAGTACAAGAATAAAGATATTTTCTATTATCTAGTGCTCATATCATAAAAACGTTCTCTTGATTATTTATCACATAGAATGTGTAGTAGATCAAAGGTGGAATATTATCAATAATATAAGAAATCATGAAGAAATTGAATCCATTTAGTGAATTTTGTTTAGGATAATACTTTTTATACTGTAAATTACCCATATTAAAAGTATGAATATGGAGAATAAATTCTCTGAGAATAAGTAGAAGGATGAAAAATCCATTGGATCCTATAAAGGGAATTTCAGATGATGTATTATGTTCGGTTCTGGTATTTTAATTAAAACAAAAAGTAATATTTGTTTATTCTTCAGTGGCATAACAAATTATGTAATGTTAATTATCCACAAGCTACATTAGTAGGCCGGACGAAGTCATCTAATGTCATATCAAGGTGAAAATGGGGATTGGTGTCACCTATCAATCTATTTATTTTCAAAAGAAAATAATGATGGGTTAAAATTAAATTATAATTATGAAAACGATGGATGGATGAAAAAGATTGTTCATTTATTCTAGAAGCGTGGAAAGAATAATAAAGGATTTTAAGGGGACTAGATGATGATTTATGGGTTGAAAAAAAGGCCATCTTTGAATCTATTACTAAAGTAATTGGATAAATTTATAAAATGTTGAAAATGGAGGGAAACCCTATAAAATGAACCAACCCTGCTCAAATTAAATAATTTTATTTTTTAAATACACTATGATAACCAAAAATTGAATCTGAGGGAAACGGACCATGAGACACATCATCATGTTTTTGAAACAAATGATGAGGGAATATCAAGTGATCACTATTTTGGATGTGGGGTGGTAATAACGAAGTGGATAAGGTACACATACCATATACTATTGAAAAATTAATGTCTTATTTGATTATATATCTACCCACTGATTTTTTTCTAAAATATTTTATTCGGAAGTCACACTTACACATCAATAGATAGATGTTAAAAAAGTATTAAAATATTTTAAGGTCCATATCAAGAATATTAATCATTCCCAATAACCGATTCTTAAAATTTGATTTCTAAAAATCCTATTATTATTTTTCTAGTTGAATTTGATTTTATTTTTCACATGGATTATATTTTTTTATATAAATAAACTAAAAAATTTTGTAGATGGGAAGTTGCATTTTATATTTTGATATAACCAATGATTTTTTATTATTGAGATGAGAGATGTGAAATTTTAGTGAATATAACTTCCATTTAACAGGTCCTTATCCCTCTTCAAAGTGCATAGTTCTCTCATATATTTACATAGAAACACAATTTCAATGATATCTATTTTATACAACATATTTTTGATGTCCTTGTAGAATATTTTATCAGTCTTCTCCCTAACTATGAAGTTGATTTTTTTGATAGAAATTATACCAAATGATATAAATATATCAAAGGATCCATATATAATGGCCCTAACCATGTGAAAACCATGCGTTGTAGGTATACATTTTTATGAAAAAATATTGGTCAATGTGTCTCTGCATTCATTATTAAGAACCTAATTAGATCTTAATCAAGAACACGTATGATTTTTCCCATGTTGGTTATTTCATTGATCAATCATATGGAGCTCAATATTTCTCCAAGATTTATCATTAGTTAGAATAATATTAATTGACGTTCAAAAGTAATGAAAAACCTAAAAAAACATTTTTTTCCATGTATGGACACTATCACTTTATAATGATCACATTTTTTCTTAATAATTCCCATTTTATATTTATGGATTTAAGGAATGTAGTGTTTGTAGATTACATTGATCAGTTTGTGGTAGTATTTATGGATGATATTTTTATATATTAAAAGTGAAAATAAGAACATTAATATAAATCAATGATTGTACTGAAAACCCATGTAAAGAGAAGTTGTATAAAAAATTCACTATGTGTGAATTTTGGAAACACAATGTTTCATTTTCGGGTCTTGTAATCTTGTGATAATCTAAATCGATGGATATATCAATGATATAAGTTAATAAAAATAAGTATAGACCAGCCAATATGACTAAAATAGATAGTTTTATTATAATGTGTGGATATTATAGACACTTTTTGAAAGATATCTCATGGTAATATAATCTACACTCCATGTAAATTCATATTGGAGTTAAGTTTCTTTAGATTGGTGACTGTGAAGAAAATTTCAATGAACTAAATATATAGTTGGAATGTAAAAGTTGTCCTCATACTATGCTATAGTGGATAATGTTTTCTGATTTATTGTGATTCATCAAATAAAGAGATGGGATGTGTTCTCATTTAGAATGATATAATGACAGCTTATGCCACTTACAATTTATGGTTTTTCTGAAAAATTAAATAACTCATGATTTGGAGTTCGCAATATTAAAAAATGAATTAAATATATCTATCCATTTTACTTATAGATAAATATATATAATATATATTGATTATACAATTTTAAATTATATTTTCACCTAAAAAGAGTTTAATATGTTCCAAATAATATGGTCGGAGATGTTTAAAGATTAGGACTGATCAATAAACTATCAACTTGTTAATGAAAATAATAAAGGTGATAGATTGAATTAAAAGTATCATTAAATATTTTATACGTAGAAGATAATGAATGCTCCCATATTTATGTATTTTTAATGGATGTACTTGAAATCATTAAGAAAGTAGAGGTATCTTATACTTATTAAATGAGTTTTGTAAAGACCATACCATTTGTAGACCAGAGCCGTTGGATAATTTATTAAATTGGTATTAGGTACATGAAATAACATCACAAATGACAAAATAGTTTCATAGTCTAAAAAACTAGATACCTTCTTTAATTTGTTTTTTACATTTATAAACAACAAATACAATATAATATTTTCTTCAAGGACATTGTTATTTCTTCTTTTATAACTCAACATATCAATCAAAACCCACTTCCAAGTTTCATTGGGAAATAAATATAAGAAAGGGATGATATTTGATGCTTGATAAGGGTATAAAAAAAATGATAAAAAATTCATTAACATAATGTAAATAATTAAAATATAATCAAATATTTCCAATTAAATAATCACACGAACTCAAAACCAAACAATGGATACCATAACCAATCAAATAATCACAAGGTAATCAATAAATGTCTTCATAATGATTTGATTCATAATGATGAAAATTTAATCATACCATAGATTCCTTAGGCTAATAAATATATACTATCAAGGCCTCATGACAATAAATCTACATCATTTACCCATTATTCTATGTCTCTAATACAATTATTGTTATTTTCCTAGACATCTTACAAAAATTCGTAAGGCGTCAAAAAAATAACCATTCTTGTTTTTCTCATAAGAAGACCTGATACATTGAGGGGATATGTAATTCCATTCCTCATCCATCACATAATAAGTCTAATTCATTCCTCATATGAATAAATTACACAACAAAATCATCATGTCTTAAAAATCAAAAACTATTTGTTATGTAAGAACTAGCTTGAAATGTATCTATACTTTCCCCTTTCAAAATGATCATAAACATTCATAAAAATATAATGTATTGAAACATTGTAGAATAACATTAGAAAATCATATGTTTCAAATAAAGAATTTTATATCAATTAAAATACTTTAAAAATATATTTGGAAAATTATTGAAGAAAATACACTTTCCTCATTGAAATCACTTATTAAAAAACATGAAAAATATAAAATAAAATGATAATAATCTAAAATAAACATTTAAATATTAAATTAACCCCAAAATAAATAATTATCCATGATAGAGTGAAAAATATTAAAATTCCTTGTAAACTAAAATGAAATGAATTTTAAAATGTTGAAAAAGGATTAAAAGGTAACTCATTTAGAAAACATGAAGAATATTTATTTCAATCTAATTTGGTAAAAAGTAAAAAGTGAGTACAAATGTAATTAAAAAATCAATGGAGAGTAATAATAATGTTATTTAAATGATTTTATGGATGATATGGATATTGATGAAAAATATTCCATCCATAATGACTTAAACATAAACAATCCCAAATAATGATGATATTATGAAAAAAACTATTGCCTCACGTATGATTTCATTTTTATATAATAGGACCTACTATATAAAAAATTATTTGTTATAAAAATATTATATTTCCAAATTCATATATATCAAACAATATATAAATTACTTATAATCTTCATTTTTCAAAATTATTTTTAATTCTTTGTTAAAATAACAATTTGGGGTAACAAATGATTCATATTTTTCGTATGTTTTTGTACAATAGTTTTAGTATTTGTACATTGATCAATTTTACATCATAACTAGAATGTAAATAAGGATATAAGATTCATATATATTAACTTTAAATTTATTTATGGTAATACATAAAATATACTGATAGAAAAATAAACCCAACTATTCATGGAGACAGTAGGTCATATATATGCATGAATGCTATTCCATTTTTTGAATGGATTGAATTAATGAAAGATAAATAATAATTCAAATTTTCAGTATCATTAGTATATCAGTGAAATTATATTAATTCATCTAATAAATCCTTATTAACATTCAAATAAAATATAAATGAATGTCAAATCACATTGCTTTGTGGAGGTGGTAGTCCACACACATCCACGAACGATGTTATTATTTATCAAAGGTCTGGAAGGTAAGAAGGTAGATATGGTATTATCGTAATTAAATTATAATTATTTCATAAATATATTATGAAATCCTTAAAACAAACATAATTCACATCTATAAAATTTAAAAAATAAATTGTATCGCTACATAGATATGGTAAACTGTACATACACATGAGAGATAATTTCACTTCCAATTTTATTGGAAATGGGGTTTATTATAGTGATTCATAATAATTAATAAATTTAATTATATTTAGTATAATTATGTTACAATTTAATTATAAATAAAAATTAATTAGTGGATGAAAAAAAGATGTAAAAAAGAAGATGCTCAGTTAAAACAATTACTTCTTCTTTTCCAGAGCTCCTTTGGTTCTCCACTTAAGAACCACAAGGATGGTAGTTTTGGAGTTACCAAACTATATAATGTGTGTAGTATTGTTGGTACGAGAAATGGGTTGGATGTATCAAGTGGGAAGGCTCAATGTGGTGAGAAGAATTGTGACAAGTGTTGTCCTTCTATAAGTGATGAGAGGTACATTCATGGAATATTGTAAAGTATTAAATTATTATATATTTCATTTCAATTAAAAATGTATAAAAATGTATAAAATTAGAATATAAGATGTTTTTTATTCCATGGTCATAAAATATAATTTGGGAATGTTTTACATGTGTTTATCCCTTATATTTTAGTTTTAAACCACTTATCATTATGGAAATTATCGTCATATAAATTTTTTCCATATTTTAAGGGTTATGAATGTTATAATATGAGGAAAAAACCCAAAAAATGAAAAAAAAACTATGTCTAAACACGTATAAAATTAATTTTGGAAACAGAATATTTCTATTAATATTAAATAACTAAAGAATGAAAATTTATTATAAAATATCATTAAATTCATTTTTAGTTCTATTAAATTAATTTCGATTTATATAATTCCAGAAAAAGATGGATGAAAATTTTAATAATTAGAATTCTTATTTAATTTCATATATAACTATAAAATTCGTAATAAATATTAAAATATTCAAATTATATAAAATTTAATTTTTAAATATCATTTATTATATTTTTCATTTAATTGAATAAATATTGTTTAAAGATTGATCATGAATTTAATGTATGTATTTAAACACTAAAAATATATATAAATTAATATAAATAAAATAATTTCTTGAAGATCAAAATATAAATTTAGGTTCGTTCATATCTTTCTTCTTCCCATATATTGTCAAATAAAATATTTAAAACCAAGAGAATGAAACTTTATAACATTCTCTGATTCTAATATTATATAATTCATCTTCATGGAAGTGATTTCCTCCAACCATTATATTTTGATATTAAGGTGGTAAGGGTATAATAGAATCTATCAAATAATAATTAGAATGTTTTTTTGGCTTTATCACTAATTTTTAAATTAGTTTAATCCAAATTACCCGTTATTGAGGTGATAAATTTTTCCAAGTATAGTATTCATATTGAACCAAACTCAAAGGGTTATATTTACCAAATTTGATCCACGTGATTAAAAATAAGGAATCTATTTTATCAAATTAAATTTCTATAATTAAAATAAATAAATTTTAATAAAATCTTCAAAACATAATGAATAACAGTTTTTTATTAAAATGACGTTTTAAGTATAAATAGGCTTTTACAATAAATTAAATCATGTAATTTGTTACTAAAAATTAATTGGATTAATAATAACTAGAGAGAATTTATTTTATTTATAAATAATTTTATAAAAATGTTACCTTTAAAATGTTTGAAGTAAAATTAATATTTCAATGATAATCAGTATTTTTTGCTATTCACTGAAAAATAAATCTTTTTTGAAAAATATAGAATTTTAACCCTAAGTTAATATTGATATTATGATATAAAAATTATATTTTTTATAAAATAAATTTTTTGATGGTTTATAAATTAATTAAAATATTTTTTCACAAAGTGGAATACAAATTATTTCTTAAGAAAACATTTTTTTGAAGTATAAACTTACATTTCTAAAAATTGATTACGTTTTTACAAATAAATAATAAATTATTTTTTAAGTATGCACATTAAATATATTTCAATAATTGGTTAATACTATTCATAACCTCGAATTCTACACCTAGGATATAATAGTCATATTTGAATAATAATATTTTGTTATTCTTTTTGTTCTAGTATAGCGTGTCGTATATGGTATAAAACATAGTATAATTTTAAAATCCTCGGGTGTTCAATTCTAACATCTTATATATATTTCACCTTCACTATTTGAAATTGTGAAAAAAATTAATGGGTTTTCATTTTAGAATTTCATTGTGGAAACCCACTTTATAAATTTTTTTAATAAAAAGTCTTCTTAAAAGTCATAAATGAAAATAAAAACTTCACCACATAACTAGGATTCAAAATAGGAGAAAATCAGGGGGATGTGAAAATATGGACTTAGATGAGAGAAGTAATGACAAAGATTAATATAGAGTGAGATAAATCATTGCGATGAGATAGTTAATTATTGAAAAACAATAAATCTATAATGGATTAAAAGACCATTGATTTAATGATAATAAAAATAAATAAATAACAAATTTATTTCATGGACCATTTCTTAATGTCCTTGGATAATTTTACTATCCAGATAATGTAATCTAGAAAATAATCTTACTTGATTTATTTCCATATCATAACCATAATATCATCCATTAGTTATGATTCGATATATTTCCAAATAATCTATTATGCCAATAAATGGACATTAGATATGTTTTTTCCACATATAAAGAACTTTTAATAAATTATAAGACCCATAAGTCACACAAAAAACATATATATATATATATATTTCAAAACTGAATTGGTTAGCAAGGGTTATAAAATATAATAAATCATACTTTAACCTCAGAGAATAATATTCAATGTTCAACTTAATCCATTCCATATGTAGTAAATCATCAGGCTCCTCTAAAATATGTCTCCACATATTGAAAATTCAAAAATTTGATCAAATATTTATCTCTAGACAAACATATAAAAATATATATTGTAAAATTTTAATTATGTGAATACACTAAAATATAAAGATTATTTCAGGCTCCTCTAAAATATGTCTTTCCCTTATTTCCCTAATCCATTATTTTATGTACCATCATTTTCTTTTATTTATTTATTTCAAGGCCAATTTATTTTGATGATTTTTTTCTCTTCCAAGAAATCACATGACATTATATCATTATTGGATAAGAATTTTTGGGAGATTATGTATCCTTATAGGATTTTTCTAAATCCATCTAATTAAGGGATAATATATCTCTTTTGATTATTTTCACAGTCCTCGATATATCATGATAACATTTTAATGTCTAATTCCTAATTTGCATCATTTTATTCATTATTTTTATTTAAGAATAAATATTTTTATCTCTATATCTATTAGTTGTTCTCCTGGAAAATATTTTTCCAAGAAAATTTTTATAAAATCCTTCCATTCCATGATTACTATATCTTATTTATATTTAGTGTTCTGAATCAATGATAACCATTTAACCACATCCCTAAATAGACAATAAAATTCTATTACATCATTATCTCTTTAATTTTATCCCAAAGTGTGAAATGACTTATATTAAGAACTTATACATTTATTAGTTACAAATTGGTTTATAGTCTTATTTAATAATGGATGTTTTTGGTACATGAAGTAGTGTGATATTTTAACAATTGATTATAGATCATTAAGGTGGTCCCTATAAGAGAGCATAATTTTCATAAAATGATTTATATTCCCCAATACAATTATAATTCTTTAAGCTCTAACTGCATATCCATCTCCAACATCAGTATCGTTCCTTGGAGGGAAATCCTTATATAGATTATGTGAATTGATACATAATCCATTAATTCTTATAATCATTAATTTAAGATAATTTAATAAAAAATATTAGATCATGAAATTATTATTGATAATTTATAACTTATTAATAAAAGAAACACTTAACATAAATTGAAAAATTAATTCAAAATGAAACACAAAATCATAAGCTCATTTTGATTGAGAATATTATCAATGTTTATCATAGGGTTATGTTCCTTAATCAATGTTTTCATAAATATATTTCAGATGGTTCCTATTTAATTTTCTATAATACCAAATGTAATATCACTGAACCTAGTATGCTATAGACAATTTTTAATTTATTAAAGTATGAATATATATGAGAAATAACATCTTAAAGTACTAAATAGTTTGATAGTATTATAAAACGAGATACGTAATTTAATGTGAAATGAAATTTAAAAAAAGTAAAACACATTTTTTCATTGATGATATCATTATGTCCTATTATTTTATTATTCACATCAATCATAACACAATTATTGGTTTCCTAGGGAAAGAAACATAAGAAAGGGGAAATTTGTGAAGATTATTAATGCTATGAAAAAATCATATGCAAAAAATGGTGATGGATAATTTGGGATGAAATCAATGATAATAAAATAATTCTATATAAATAATCACATGACCTTGAAGATTAACCCTGATTATCACAACTAATCAAACAATCTCATGGTCATCAATAAATTATTTCACAATGATTGAAAGAATAATTACAAACATCTGAATATACCATTGCGGTATCATTAAAAAAATCAATACAATCAGAAACTCATAGAATAACATCAATACCATCAATTCTTTGTGCTAATACATCTATACCATCAAGGCCCCATTCCAATACATCTAAAATAAATTGGTAAATCCAGGACCTGATAACCAATCTAGTTTTTCTGATGAGACATACCAATGCATTGAGGGGCTATGTTGTTATTTCCCCACATATCACTTAATGTATCTTAAATATTTATTTTATAAATAAAAAAAATTTATACATGCCTTTAAAATAAAAAACTGCACATATTGAAAGAACAAACATAAAGAATAACGATAATTTCCCCAATAAAAATATTCATAAACCGTCCACGAAAAAATATTATTGATAGTATCATAATAAAATAAATAAAATAAAATAATAATATCTAATTAAAGATATTTACTTAGAAGAAAATTCATTTTAATGATAATTGGAAAATTCTTGAGGAAAATACCGTTTTCATATTGAAATCACATATTTAAGAAAATGAAAAAAAAGAAGGAAATTATTTTCTATAATAATGACCATGTAAAATTATAAATTATTTTGGAAATATATTTTCATTATGTGTAATTAAAAAAATAGTTTTCACTGTTGTAAAAAGGTTAAAAAGATCCTCAGTTGGAAAATAAGAAGAATATTCAATTCAAACGATTTTGTTAAAATTAAAAAATGGGTAAAAATTTCATCAATAAATCATTAGAGAGTAATAGAAATATAATTTAAAATATTTTAATGAAAATATATATACGGAATTAAAATATCCCCCTACATGGGAATCAATCATAAACAATGCAGAATAAGTATGAGATTATAAAATAAAATATTATCTGAAGATTGAATTCCTTCATACATTTGAGAAGAAACTGTATAATTAATAAAAAATTATTAAAATCCAATTATATAATAATAATAATATATATCATACCATATATGAATTATAATCTTGTATAACCATTTTATTAACAAATCATTATTGATATAAGTGTTTCGTGTAATAACTACTTAAATTTTCATGTATGGATTAGTTTTAGAGTTTTGGTAATTTAATTTGACCAAGTTTTAATAAAATATAGTAATTAAAAAAATTAAAAAAATATATTCATTATATATGTATTCCATGTAATCCTTAAATGTTAGAGATATATAAATTAACAACACCATTCATGGAGAATATAAGCTATACGTACACATGAACTCTATTTCCATTTATCAATAGATTGAATGAATTTATGAAAAAAAATAATTACACATAATAAAACACTTTTTATTGCATATATATCATTTCTGTTAACCAAACTGATCCTTATTACCACCCAAATAAAATAGTAATGAAAGTTGAATCACATCGCTTTGTAGAGGTGGTAGTTCGCATGTACTCACAAGAGATGTTATCATTTCCCAATGGTTGCGAAGGTAAGAAGGTTAATATGATCCTAAAATTACATGCGAATAATTATTTCCCAAAAATAATATATAAAAATTAGACAAACTATAATTGTAGTCCATAAAATATTTAAAATTAATTATGTCGCTATGTGTAAACGGTAAGTTGTACGTACACATGAGTGATATATTCACATCCAATTTGACAAAAAAGAGGTTTTATAAAGGAGGATATATAATAATAATTATATTTAATTTTATTTAGGATTATTAAACTATAATATTATGGTAAATATGATATATTCAGATGATATTAATTAATAATTAAAAATAAAGTGAGTTGTTAAGGTGATTACATATTATTTTGATGAACTCCTTTGGTTCTCTTCTCAAAGACACTGTGTTTTTTATTTTGTGAATAAAAGAAAATTTCAAATTTGGATAGTGTTTTTGGTAAGATATATGGGTTGGTTTTTGTAGATATATATGGCACAATGTCATGTGAATATCAAAGAGAATGAATTTATTTTTATATGTGAAGGGAGGGAGATTCTTGGGATTTCATAATGTATTAAATTAATATTAAATATTTTTTAGGTCCAAATAGACACAAATTGATATAATTAGAAATTACAATTATTATTATTCAAAATAATATCATTAAATAAAGTTTTTTACATGGTTTACTATATTTTTCAGCCTTATGTTTTTGTTGTAACCGTCGTTAACCCTTACTAGAATTCCTGTAGTATTAACTGCTTCAATCCATTATGGGTCATTAAAGTTACTATATGAGAAATAGTTACCTATATATGGATAATGGTTGTTTTTTAACCCCATATAACAATAATTTGTTTGAATATAAAACTTTTATGAATTTTAAATCACCTAATAGAATATTATTTATTAAAAATTATCATTAATGTCATTGTTTACACTATTCATTAAATTTGACTTTAAATACATGAATACAAAGGGGGATTTCAAATATAATATTTTAGAAAATTCCCGAAATTTCATATAGATCTATAATATTCATAGGACATATTTACTTAATCTCATTATTTCATTTTTAATATTAATGAAATACATTATTTTATTCTATCTTTAGTTGAATAAATAGTGTACTGGTGTTACACAAGAATTTATGTTTATAATTCATTAAATAAAAATATTAAATAAATTAATACCATTAAAATAATTTTGTAAATATGAAAATATAACTTTTTTATCATTCATATATTTATTATTTCCCTATGTGGTCACATACAATATTTTTAATCCAAGAGAGTGATACTTTGAAAATTTCTTTCGTTTAATTATTTTAAAAGAAATTCTCTTCGAAAATAGTCCCTAGAACTATTATATATCAATTATAAGGTTTTAAGGTTAATATTAATGTTATATTCTAATAATTATGAAGAACATTTTTCCCTCATCACAAATTTTCATCTTAGATTTTCCAAATTTACATTTCACTGAGGTGATAAATTTCAGCAATGTCATTATTCATATTAACAAAAAATAAAAGGGGAATATTTAAAAATTTTGAACCTCATGATTCAAAATATGAAATATATTTTATCAGATTTGGTTTCTGTTAGTTTAATATATTAATTTTAATATAAATTTACTAAACAAGATGAAAAACAATTTTTTGGAAAATACATTTTTATGTATAGAATTGTTTTTATACTAACTTCAATTAGGAAATTGATTCTAGTGAACTAAATTGGATTATTAATAATATAAGTGAACTAAATATAGTTTTAAATAATTTTATAAGAAAATAGAAATTTTTAAATGATGAAAAGAAATTACATATTTCCATGAAAATGGAAATTAAATTTATTCTTTAAAATTCAATCTTTTAAGAAAATTCCAAAAAATTGACTATTAGATAATTATGACATATTGATTTAAAGAGTAATATTTTTGAAAAATATAAAATATATATTTTAAAAAATTAATTATAATATTTTCTCATAAAACACTATAATTTGTTTTTTTGAATATAATGTATTTTTAAAGAATTAAATAACATTACTAAAAATTGAGTACATTTTTAAAAAATGATAACCAATATATTTTTAATCAGATAAAAAAATATATATTTTTAATAATTAAATTAATACAACTGATTCCAAAAATTTCTATAGTTGGTTTATAGTGGGAAAATATAAATAATAATTTTGTGTGGTTCATAGTGGCTTAGTGTTTTTTATCATATAAGATTTTGAACATAGTATTCTTTTAAAATGTCAGGCTATTATAAGTGTTGAAATATCAATCCATGTAATAATTATTGTGGGAAAAAATGAGGATTTAGTTATTTAAAAGGAGGTTATACATGTTCCTAAGTTAAACCATGATTATAATAGAATGAAAACATTCAGAAACAATGTATGTGTATTGTAAATACCAAACTGGAAGGAATAACTATTTTGATGAAAATGGTAACTCATTAATATTAATAAATTATAGATGTATGAAAATGTATAAATATTTTAAAGAGTGATTATACTGGGAAACTTGAAGAGAGATATTACAATGTTTGTATCTCGATGATCAGTATGTCAACAAGTGATGTTTGAGACACATAAGTATAATGGGATATTAAAACAATTACCCCATCTAGAATTAAAATGGTAAAGAATCAACCTGGCTTTCATTGTCAGGATCCCTGAAACATCTAAAATACATAGTACAATTTAGATTGTATCCAGTCTACTAACAAAGTTCTCATACATCATTACTATCAGAGAATATTTTTATCTTGATATTCTTTCTATGATATGAAATAAGGAAGTATTAAGTTAACATGGCGTAGCACGTTCTATTTTATCTGATTAGGAATCCAGGATTAACTCAATGTTCTAGAGAAGTCCTCAATAAGATATAGATATCATGTTGGGTCCAGTTTTACATATTTTCCTCAGATAGATCATCATTCTTATAGGACCATTCAAAATATAGAGGATATATTGGGATAGTGTGTTATGTGTTTCAATGGGGGTTTGGTTCAACACCTTAATCCAGTTTAGTTTTCATAAAACTATATATCTCACTTGATCTTTATGATAGTTCCTTATAAATAAATAAGTATAAATTAGTGTATAATGTCGACAATATTGGGTGTAGTTGAAGAAATAAATCTATTGGTACCAAAGGTAGCTGATAAAATGAGATAGATTATTATAAGAATTTAGTATCATATCAAGGTAGATCAGAGTCAATAGAAGAGTTATACACACAATTTATGCTAAGATTTTGAATTTGATTTTGGTGAGATGATATTTTTATGAATTACACCCCGAAAAAATTATATGAGATTCAAAATGAAGGGGAATCTCATCCATATTTGTATTGATTACATTTAGATTCTTGATCTAGTAGGGACGGTATCTTATCATATTATGCTCCCACCAAATCTCCCTTTGGTCACAATGTATTCCTTGTATCTATCATGATTAAGTACATACTTAATCATTCATATGTTAAGAACTCATTTTTTGAATCCCTACAACATGATATTTTATAATATGATGAACCATTATAAATATTGGGCCATAGATATAATGCTCTATGAAACAAGACCACTCACCCAGTTAAAGTGCATTGTAGGAATTAGAAATTTTTGGTACCTATATTGGAACCTCAGGATGTGATGTGGTAGGTTTATTTTCATTTTTTGTACAATAGTGGTGGAATTATGTGGGTGAAAATTGATTTATTTTTGGGAAGAATGTAACAAACCAATATTTTATATCCTTTAAAATGAAACATGATGTATTCAAAAAAAATTGTTACACACAACCTTGATCCTAAGTGAACCATAATGTAGTAAAATGGTATTACATTTACATTTAATTATTAGGTATTAATAGTAATAACCACTTCATAAAAATATAAGAGAACATTTGTATTAACAAAAATTCATTTATTACAAAATATTTAAAAAGTACTCAATATATAATAAATACATTTTGCAATTCAGAATATTTTTTGTAAAAAATACAGTTTTTCAGAATTTTTAAATATTTTATTTATATTAAATTATTATTTTTTATAAATTATATCTCTGAAAATGAATATCATTTTTTAAATCCTCATGTTAGTATTATTATATGGTAAATTGTTAGGATTTTTTAAAAAAGATTTTTTTGTGAGTAGTAAGAAATATAAATTTTTATAATCATTGTCATTTAATTTCATGAATATGTCTTATTATGTATTTAATATGATATTAAAATTTAATATTTATACTTAAACTATAAATTATATAACTAACTATAAATGTATTATGAATATACTTTAGTTTGGTATGAGTGAATTTTTTATCTTAAAAACATATTTTTATAAAAACTATTTTAATGGGAATAATGTGTTTTTATTTTAATAAAGTAAATTAATATAAATTTATTAAGTTAATTAATTAAATTTATAAATTATATATTAAATATAATATTTTAAAATTAATTTTAGTGTTTTTACAATTAATTTAATCAAAGTAAGTTATGTTTTACAGTTAAAACCAAATTTTTTTAAAACAGGTTTTCCTTCCATTTTACACTCATAATTAAAATTTAATTATTAAACATATATAATTTGGATCTGGTATAATATAATTAATTTTTTTATTTTTAATAATAATGAAAATCGAATAGTTTTAACATAATTTCTCCCTTGATTAATATTAACAGCAATGAATGTTTTTACCATATATAAGGCTAAAACAAGTTTACTGGGTGCTAAACCATGAGATAATTGTAGGATTTCTCCCCACACATATCATGTTATTGTTTTTTATTATATTTAACCCTTTTATCATCTTAACTATACATATATAACCATTTTTATCCACATGAAAATGATTGTTCCCATATATAATTTAAATATTGAAGGAAATTCCATGTGTATTTTTATCCTCAAGTACCAAAGGGAAAATTTCCTCCATTATTCACAGTATTTGAGAATTATAGATTTGATAAGGCCTATTAAAATACCTCAAATAATTTTTCCATTCATCCTAGATAATTTATTATTATCTAATGAAAAATCCTTAAAGTCTTAATGAATAAACCAAATGAGGTCTCTCAAAGAATAAGTATAGATCATAAAAAACCTCCATTAATTTTATATATTCTTCAGTATCAACTAAATACATTGAATCTATAAAAACATGATGAATAAACTATCATAAATATAAATATATTTTATTATGATTATTGGAAACCATTTAACACCACTTTTCAATTAAATAGGATATGAACTTATCACTCGTATGTACATGTTGACAACCACCTCCAAATAGAGATACAAATAATTTTCCACCATCATATTTCTTAGTTGGTCATTATTAAATATTTATTTTTATAAATATATATTTTATTTTATTAAAACTATTTTTTGATTTTGAATTGATATTCACCATACTTGTACTCAATCTATAAAAAATTTGAAACATCAGTAATGCGTACACATGGACTATTGTTTCCACATAGTAATGTAATACATTTTTCATCGATGATTTATCAACATGGTTATAAATATGTATATGATGAATATATATTACCAATATGTAATTAATATTTTTAGATGATATAACCATGATCTAATTAAAAGGACCATAACGGTAGAACAAAAATATACATTAAACGTAATGCAGTTAACACCTAAAAAATGAGTTTTATAGATAATTATTAATAAATGGATAGTGAAATGTTATAATTGGAATATATATGATATTATTTGTATTAATATTCTTATTTTATATAATTTAAGATATTTTAACTTATTAAATAGAATTTTAGAGTACTTACCAAATAAATTTAGACCTAAGGTAAGGGTTTTGTGTTATAATTTCATTTCAACAGAACTTATTTTTCATTAAATATTCCATTAAGTAACATATATACTTATCTATCTCAAATATTATTTATTTTCATATCCTATAGTTATTTCTATATATTTAATGTCTTCATATCATTTTACACTTTTCAAGTACTCAATATACTGATTGAATGTCATGATGGAAAATCGACATTGTTTTCCCTTCGGTTGAGAATATTTTATTCCATGTCCATATTTTTATTAAAAAAATTTCAATAATGGTTTAAAATATATTAAAATATTAATTATATTTAATTATAAATATATTTTAATTTCTTTACCAAGGATTAATTATAATTTTATTATCATTACCCAAATAGGGTTCCTTTGATTTTTTTCCAAAAAAATTGATTCTAACATTTTTACATAAACCACATGAATGAGTTTACATCCCATCATGAATTATATTTTATTTTATGATTAATTTAAAAGCATACTTGGTTCCTATAAATCATTGTTTTCCCTAAAAATTTAAAAAATCGGTTTTAAATTAACAATTTCAAAACTTAATTTGTATTTTCCTCAGGAAATGGTATTGTGAAATTTTAAAGGTATTTTCCCCAATATAAACATCCTTTGTTGCTTATTATTATTTTCAAGGGATTTTATTTGAAAATTCTTTATTTATTATTTCGTTGGATGATTTCTGATAATGATTATGAAATATTCATAAAACACATATCCCTTCCATGGGTTATTAGAGGATGATATGGTTACTGTTATATGATCTTATGGTGTACATGTGTATGGTTTTTAATTTTTGATGGGTGGGAATAAATTATATAACATTATAAGGCATTGGGTAATAAATTATATATCAAGAGATAATACTAACTAGAATTTAGATTGATCCTTATTTTTATAGAAATTTTTCCTAAAATAATGTCATTGGATTAAACATTCACTATGGAAGTGATGGAATGAGAAGTGATCCCAATCCACTATAATAGTTTTGGTAGTCACCCTTGACTAAAAAATTTATATTTTATTTTTACGTTCATGAAAAAAAAAATTTGTCTTAGGGATATGCTATGTATTCATGCCTCATGACTATATAGTGATGATTCAAAACTATTATGTATTATGTATTTATATTGATAAAACCTCATTACATGTTTTGTGATAATGATTTTTGAATTCGTGGGTATGAATTTATAATGTTTATATCATGCTCTTATACCATTATGTATATCTTAGGATCAGTTAAGACCATATTTTGATATCTCTTATTCTTACCCCCAACTGAGATTCTAAGATCACCCATAATTATATTTCTCATCCCCATGTCATGGAGAAATGTTATATATATATTATTTCTAATAAGGGTGGTAGTTATGAAGAACAAAATGAGAAATTATGTTGATATTTTATGAATTGATATTTTATTTATCTATGTTTTCGAATAAACTAAAACACTGTGGTCCCCAAGCATTAATTCTCATTAAATTCATTGAATATTTATCTAAAATGGTGTAATATTTATGAATTAAAATTTTCAGTCTCTATAATCCTACATACTATGTCCAATTCCACAATGTAGACTTATATTATATCCTTAAAAACCTAGATGATTCATTTTATTTGGACATATTTTGGGAGGTGGAACATCGTGATCATTTATAAATCGATCTAGAATGAATTTAGGAAACATGAGCAAAATCATGACATTAACTAAGAATCATGGTTTAAGGCAATAATCAATGTTACCTCATTAAGGCATATGATCTCACACATATATAATCACCCCAAACCCTACACTAAACAATACATTAGATGGTAAGAATTTTAGCTGACATGTCTAGCCCTTCACCATCTCCCATATAGTGTGATGGCCTCTCACTATCATTAGAATCCCAATTATATGATACATTGATATTTCACCCAAATTACACTCAAAAATCTCAACAGGTTGAGTTAATCATGCTAAAACCTAATGCTCCGACATCACCTATTTATAAGCGAGGATTCGAGAAGCAAAATCCACATCTCTCTGACTCATGTATTCCAAAAAAATCTTCCATTGATTTTCTATGTAAATCATTGTCAATAACATATGTACCAAAAATAAGGATGTATTAAAATCCATTAATAATTCTTCACATAATGAAAATAAAACCACAATTTGTCCTTAGATATGGATGACATGATCCACACCTTCAAATAATATGTCTAGTGCATCTTAGGAAAATATCTGGTCGATTATAACTTCAAAATACACATACGACTACTATTTCTTTATCAACCACTAGATAGGTGCTAGTGTCACTAACATATAATAGATATAATCTACCCCTCTATACTCATCATTGATATGATATAAAGAGGCCAACTAATGTGAAACCTCATTATCAATGTGAGAGAGTGGTTCATGTTAGGGGAATATTCTACTATATTTTTCTTCCACTAAGAATATATTTACTCAATTTCATAGACCTATAGTAAATCTAGACAACATATCTATCTCAAAATGTGGTATCTATGGGAAATTATATACATGATAATTTGGTGTTCTGAATAAACTAAATACTTCTCACCAAGAAGATACTCCCCTCACATTTTGAGGGAGAATACCACTGTTATCAGCTATATATAAGAAGATGTGTTGTTCTTCTCATGTCATATAAAATTCCTATAACTTTAATATATCACTAATATACTCTATAAAAACACACAAATAATCCTATTTCTAGTGTAATTGTAGAACACGACATACATAAAACCCAGATCTAGTAGTCTAAAAACATAAAAAGTGATCAACTTCTGCCTCAACTCCTTGATGTATTTTAAAAAATTCTTATTATAGTTGAATTATTTAACTTCTCATATTATGGTTTTCAAAGGTGCCATAATCCCAAAAAATAATTCCAGAAACCTCCAACATTACATAATTAAACCAAGAATACTATACGCAACACATATTCTTTTGTGTGGATCTCATTCTATCACTACCAATATATTTTTTTTGGTAAAATAATACAACATGTTTAGAGAAGTAATTCCATATAATGTGAACCCTGATTATCTAGAACTGACACTACTTGAGCTTAAAATATACCATGCACTCCCAGAGTATGTACAAGGCCATTCTTAGTTACTCAAGTACTCCTCCTATGAACCTAGAAAATGTGAATGTTATCAATAAATAAAACCAAAAACTGATCAAAGAAAGGTCAATTTTCTATTTTATATGTATCATGAGGACAGTGAAATAAGTCCCACCAAATTACATCACTAAGAACTCATATGTTACATAGAAACATTAGAGTTCCATTTTTTGAATGACTTCCAAATGAAGATGTAACTGGTGGTGGTAAGACCGAATGATGATCTGCAAGAAACATTAAGTAAATTTTTTTTCAATAGAGGTCATAGATCCTTGTAATAGTGTACATATTTTTAATCATCACTTAGTTCAGCCCTTGATAATCGATCAATATCCTCATGTCCATATTCCACTACATTGAGAACCTCATTAGAGCCTTCTTGGGGGACACAGAGGGCCAAATGAACCACTTCTCCTTATTATCCTCTAACCACAACATCTTCTCCTAGAACTCATAATAGAAAATAAAATATGTCATGAAATTTATCATACCGATCCCATTATGTAATTTTATTCTCAAAATGATCTATCAATGAAGAAGTACTCCCAGAAAATGTTTATGGAAGGCCACTATGTATTCTTTATTAAACCCAGAATACATTCATTTGAAGAGCATGTTTCACCAAGGAATAAAATTTCAAACTAATGGGAGAGGGGTTGAAGATTCCTACTCTTTACACATAATAATTTAATCAATAGATATTTCAATCCATTTCAAGAGAATCTCTTCCCATATACGTGAAAAAACCCAACATTCCTACCATGATAGTCTAATTTGGTATATAGTGTGGATATATAGTTTATAAACTATATAATTCCATATTAATTCATAACAATAACTAATTGGTATCACATGAATAAACCTCAATTATGTGTAAACTAAAACTATTGGCATAAGTGAAAAATAGTAATGTTTTTAATCATTATGTCATGTCTATCATGATAGTTTATTCACATTATAACCACCTTCTATAGAGTTCCATGAAAGTAAATCACAAACCATGTGACCCCAACCATCACAATAAAAACACCATATATCTCTCCAATTTCCATACGCTTGGAGGTATCTCTATGCTTTTGATTCCTGAGAGTGATAACACTTATGTAAAAATATTCAACACCAAGGACCTAATGTCTAATGTCTTCTAGCCATAGAAAATGACTCTACTCTATGATGTCCACTACCAACTCTAGTTACCATGGTCCCCATTGAAAATATGATATATTTTATTAAGGCGTTGTCTAGAACATTGACATAAGTGGTCATGTATAGAGACTACAGAAGATAAGATTTCCCTTTCAACTCCTTGATCAAACTTTTTGTGCACAAAAGTATCTTTAAATAATCATATAAAGAGAGTTACATGTGAGGTTTTTGAACTAATATACATATTGAAAAACCATAAAATAATTCTTCTAAAACTCTTGAAGATCCTAAATCCTTATTGAGAGTAATTTCAAAACATATTACACATTACAAAACAATTGTTAAAACTCTTTACATGATAGTATCATATCAATCATTGTTTTTTAAAAAAACTCATCCACAGCCCATCTACATAGTGAAGTAGTTTTATCTCAAATGAAACCATCTTATTAGTTTCCCTCACATGAGTTGAAAAACTTATACCACCAAATCAATATAATGTTATATTTTTTGAGGGTATAAATCAATATGAAATGTGAGAAGTCTCTATTTCTTAAACATATGAACTACACTTAGTATACACATATCACCATCCAGGGCCACTGGAATTATCTTCCAGATAACTTACAAAAAACGTTATCAATAACTAAATGAGGTATATTCAGATGTAGGGTACCTATTTTTCCCTAATTACACTTTTATATATTTCTATATATTATTATAGTGATAGGTACTAAGACGACGTGCAATTTTGAGGTCTGGTTGCCGACAATTATTTTAATAATAATATTAAATATGTTTTATGTTACACTTGCATAATTAATTAATGAAAATAGGATAAATATTAAATGGTTGATTGGATTAGAAATATGAGATTGTAGTTGGGTCTGGAATGTGGTGTTTTCCCTCGAAGTTACATAAAATTAGTCAGTGCAGGACGTTCGGACCCCTCACTCATGGGCGGTGTGTTAAATGGACAAATAAAATTATTATTATATTCATTTAATGGATCAAAGATGAACAACTCATTAATGGGGACATAGATGAGAAATCTAAATGTATGATTGAGCTCAGAACATATGCTTTACCCTATGTGGGGTATAACCATTGTCGACATCGGGAGTTCGGCTTATGTGGTATCGTGGCACATAGTTAAACAATTAAATATTTATTTATTTAATTATTTTATTATTACCAAAACCTAATTTGTGGATATAAATTCCAGGTTATGAGATTTTGGCCTCATAATACTACTTTTTTCTGATGACAACTCCCCTTATTGTCTTATCCTTACTATTAATGAATGAAGAATGAATGAGGATGAACATCTGATTCTTGAAGGATCAAGAAGTGGCGAACATAATAGATCCTCCTCCTTCATCGATAAACACTTCTTCTATGAGCCTCACACAATCCAATCTTGGTATCACTAATCTCTATTGTTTTTACACCCAATATTCATCTTTTATTGGTTCCACAATTCTACCATCAATCTACAACCTATTTCATGATTTTAGCATTAAAATAAATAGATTTTATCAGTTCTTTGTTAACAAAAATTGTGAGTTCATGATTGTTGGACAATAATTCTTAACAAATAATCCAAACCCATTGCTTATCTGCATTTATACCATTTTTCTATGTGTTCTTCACTATTGGAACCATGCAGTTCTAGGCTCGACAATTACATGGGGACTGAAGCTCAACCTACTCCCCGGATTTGGGTCAAATTCATTAGAGAACAATTAAATCATGGTCATTTTATGACCTTTTCATGATTATTTTCTCTGACCCGTGTCTTGGGCCCACAAAATTCCCTTGAAATAATAGATTTAATATAGTTATTAAATCTTGGACCTTCCATAACTCCTACATAAGATATCCAATTGATGCACCTTCAGTGGTGATGTAACCCTATCAATAAGACATTCGATTATAGACTAATATTTGAAATTAAATTTGGGTTCTTCGATCTGGCCCATGAAACACCAAATAATATTAATTATAATATTGTTGCAGATTCTTGAATCTGTCGTAACAATACCATATGATATAATATTGGTAATCCGTCAGCGGTGTTGAGATCCTAAAATTAATGAGGATCTTTTAATACCAATTTCAAGTGTCTAAATCAAAGATGAGGTTTTGTCCCCACATTTCTAGTTCACACGTTTTTTAGTGAAATGTATATTTTTCAATGAATATACATTATGTTTGAATGAGTAGTCCATCTCATGTGTTTTTACACAGGGGTAGAAATGATGTGATCTATATAATTAGTTTAGGGAATGAGGCATGGGACCCATTGGATTCCTCTTAAGAATACTGTAGTGACTTATTAATTTTCTATCAGATATCCATTTAGGGGAAATGGAAGTTTTCTTTTGTACATTTTTTATTATGTATTGCAATGGTGTGTTCTATTTGGTTATCTGGTTCCATTTGAGAAGGAATGAAAGTAAAAGTACATTTTCATCCATCAGATTGACAATGATTAATACCCACTCATAAGCCTTTTGGCTAGTGGTGTCATTTACTCTTAAAGTACACTACCATGCCTAGGGGTACTAGATTTTCAGCATAGTACCTGAGTTTGGATAGGAACATGACCAAGCGATGAGGCATGACCACATGAAGTCTGGGCTCCACTTGCACCATGTACTACTTTAAGAATATTTTATCTCTCATATCTTCTTACTTTAGTCTCAAATTTTAGAATGTGAGATGTCAATCCTAAGTATTTTTACACATATAACGTGATGGATCCCCCAGAGGAAACTTTCTAGATACGATGTGAATGTTCTGGGTGGACCTACCTAGAGAAAAATATAAATGAAAATATTTTCTTATCTTTTCCTAGTAGCGTGGAGTGAATTTTATTTTATATGTAGTGTGGGGTGGCTTTAAATTTCCTAGTAGCGTGACATGGCTTGAATTTTCCTAATATCATGACTTGGATTATGTTTTCCTAGTAGCATGGATTTGATTGACTTTTCATGGTAGTGTGGAATTAATTGTCTTCTCCCAATACTGTGGCATGGATTTTCATTTCCCAATAACTTGTGGTGTCTTGACTTTTCCCACTAGCATGGTGTGGATTTACATTACCCAGTAGCATGGCATGGATTGACATTTCCATGTAGTGTGGTGCCACTTAACATATCCTAGTGGCATGGTGTGGTATTAAATATCAATGGACTCATGAGGATGAGGGGTGACTTACCCATCGAGATGGGTCCTTCTGACTTGACATAAAACTATGATGGGGAGTTAGTGTAGCCCAACATAGATAGTATCGAGGTGCAGTGATTTGATCCTATTTTCCTTATGAATCCTAAGTAGATGATGAGGTATTGGAAATTATATATATAATTAAATGTAATTGATGGATGCTAACTTAACTGGGTTGAGCTGTGAAATTGAGATCCACTTACTCCATTGTTTGGTCTTCTTTGATTGAGCATGTAGATATATATATATATATATATATATATATATCCATTTTTCAATATCCACTCCTTTGGTCTTGGTTACTCTCCATCCAAGAGAGGTGAAGACGTGAAGGGTATGCCACATGCATACGGTTTCTATCTTCTTGTGTTTTGAAGAGTCTAATCACTTGCTAAAAGTAGCGAAGGCATGATGATGATTTCATATCTTCACCTTTTAAATCTCCTTGAGTTTGGATGATTCTACTTTCACTATCTTGTTGTGTTGATCCAAACTCCTTTTACTATACCTTGTCCTATCTACTACATTCCCTTTTCTATGTATCGCTTACGGCCCCATTCGCCTATTGGGGCATCCTAAAGAGTATTTTTAAACTCACCCCCATATTAGATTTTCCCGCACATGTCGTGCCTTATGATGATGACTGAAATGTTGATCATGACTTCATAGGAGCATAGGGATACATGTGATTGGACAATGTATGGTCGTGGTTGATTGGGTTCCAGGAGTGGGGTACTCTTAGCTTTTTACTTTTCAGTTTCATCCATGTTGATGAACTTTTATGCTTGGGCATATTATTTTTCCCTTTCCCCTATTAGTTTATAATATAATACATGTAAAATTTAGTGGTTCATTCATGTTGGGATTATTTATTGTAGTGTTTCATCTTTTTTTCTTTTCCCAATGTACTTTTTCATTGATTTGTTTTTTTTTTTGTGAGTGTGTATAGGCTCATAAGAAATGACATTCCGTATTTTTTTGTAGCTTCGATTCTTTTTCACATCCCCGGGATAATAGAGATATGATTGGAGTAGTTGTGGATCGATCCCTGACATGGGTTGGGTCGTGGAATAGTTTTATTAGAGGTTGGTCAACCCTTGGGATATTGTTCAGATGTTTCCCTAAAAAGTACTTGCTTGGGTTTAAAGAAACAATGTTGAAGTGTCTCGAGAGTGGATCTAAAGCCCAGGAGTCCAGTGATTATACATTTGGTAGATGTATCCATTTAGTAGGACTCTTAATACTTTTTGGTCAACATAGAACACTGATACACTTGTTATAGGGAACAATGGTACATGCATCTTATAAGATGGATTCCTTGACTATTCATCTTTAGTTAGCTCTCCATAATTTTTAATGTGTCTGTGTGTGTGTGTGTGTGTATACATATATATTTGTTCATTTGATCACGGAACTCCATGATAACATTAAAAATTTCCCCATAATGCCCTCAATCTATAATACCAAATTTGGTTAGTGAAAACAACCATGTGAACAATGAAGCCTAGGTTTAGGATCCATTAGGTGATCCTCTTCCAACTCTTCATGCTTGCACAGACATTGGAAGATTAGATGTCGAATTTTCCAGGTGGACTTTTCTACAGAGTAGCTGGGATTTTGTGGAACTTGGTTACTCAGATACTCGATGAGTCTACAATCTCATGGGATAAATTCTAGTAGAAGTTTCATGAGGAGTACTACCCCTCATACTTTAGATATGTTGGACCTCTGGAGCTTCTCAAGTTCCAGTCGGGAGGGATGATGGTAATTGAGTATACGACTAGGATCACAGACCTTGCATGCTAATCTTTGGACATGATCCATGATGGTTACATCCGAAAACAAATGATTGAATAGGGTTATCATAGGGAGACTTGTGATAGCAATGTGCCCTTGTGCATCCCCACCCATGTAGGGGTGCTGTAGTAGGCACTAGTGACATAGATATTTCTATCAGAGGTACTACATGTGTCAATGAAATTTTTTACGGTATAACATGTTAGTTACTATGTGAAGATAACTTTTCTTTCTACTCCATTCTTGAGATTTTTTCATGGTGATGTGAGGTGTCAGTGTAACCCTTTGTAAATTTTATTCAACGTATTTTTCATCCACAAATAAGAGGGATCCTTCCCCCACCAAGATGTTTTTTAATGCGAGTAAAATTGTTTTTGTGGGTCAATGCTTCCCAAATAAGATAGTATCATGGTGTGGTGGATGAGTTCCAATACCTTGGGAATTCAGGGAGAGGTTGTAAGATGGTGTGTCAGATCAGGTCCATGAAATTTTACGGGAGTTTTCTTCTTGACCTCCCATTTGCTGGAGTTCCACTAGTGGGAGTTGCAGAGTGCCTATTTTAGGGATACAATCCTTACAAGAGGGGATAAGACACATAGGGTATTATACATGATTTCTGTGTTTATACTCCTTCATTTGGATAAGTTTAATCACCTACCATGTTCATTGGTACATTGTGTTCTCAATGATAAGTATTTATACTTCAGTTCTGTAGTACATGTCGAGGTGATGGATACCACACAAACAGAATGAATTGACACACTATCTACTGTTGGTAGTGGTAGTCCTTGACATGAGAATATAGAAATTTTACCTTTAGTAATATCACTTTATATTTTACTTAGACAAGAAAAGTTTTAGGTATTCATTCACTTAGGGAGACTTGAACCTAAGATAGTGACGTTGAATGAAAATTCATGTACAGTGATGACTCTGCGATGGTCTATACATCGGAAGTAGGTAACCATGTAGTAAGTTCCCTTAGTGTGAAGTCACTGGCTCACCAAGTGCAGTAAGTTATAGAGAAGTTAACTTCCCTCTACTTGAGATTAGTGGAGAAGGAGAGGGACATTTTATTTAGTTGATGGTTTCTTATTGAGGGTATAAGAGATTCTGAGTTGTGATTAATCAACTGTGAAATCTTGTATAACCGGATATCGTTGGGTGTTTCTCCAAATGGATATTCTAAAGGAGGGAATCAGAAGACCTCGTTCTAGGGAAAAATAGTTATTATAGTCACAATGTGGGATGTATAAGTACTTTTGGGGAAGAAAACTATACCCCATGTTTTATCAGGCTATTCAAGATCTTGAAAATGGATTAATAGGTTTACTACCACCACGGCCTACTGCCAATGGATTCAGCGGGAACATGATAGAAACCATGTATCATTGTTTGGGGGATACTTGCAAGTTACTACACACATAATCAATAGGGGAATTTTTTTTAAGGACATACCATCTAATTCAATCACATGCTATGGATGTTTTGAAATGTGAATGTTTTAATAGGAATGGGAGAGTCAATTGCAGGCTCTGTATCCTGAGTTGTTGTTTAGTTTTTCTTTTCAGGTATAAAAATCTTGAAGGAGGGAATGATGAAGAGACCCATTTTTCCCTAATATGACTTTGAAATAATTCTAAATATTATTACAGATTTATGCATTGAGTTGATGTACAATTCCAAGGCCAGGTGTCTCCGAAATAAATTTTATAAAAATATTAAATATTTTTCATATTATACACCTAATGTTAATTAAAGAAACTACGCTAACTATAAAATGATTGATCTGATCAGAAATCCAAAACCACATTTGGGTCCAAAATGTGGTGTTTACAACATGCACGACATTAAATGAGTCATCATGGGACATTCAGACCACTCGCTCATAAGTGGTGCAATAAATGGATGAATTAAATTATTAAGTTATTCATTTAATGGTTCAAACCTACAAAACTCGCAAACCTGGACTCAAATGATAAATATGAGACCTCTGTTGATATCAAAACATTTTTTTTCCATAGGCAGGGTATAACCTTTTTCGACATTAGGATTTCGGCTCATGTGCCACCAAGGGTGCATTGTTTAATAATTAAATAATTATTTATTTCATTATTTGATTATAACCTAAACCTAATTTATGGATATAAATTTATGGTTACGATATTTTTGAATCTTATACTATTCTTAAAATTACATAATCCCTTCCTCTCCTATCCTTCCCATAGACTAATGAAGATTGACTAACGACGAACCTTTGATTCTAAATGGATCAAGAAGCGGTGAAGGCAACAGATCCTCCTCCTTCATCGACGAACACGTCCTTCATCAGTAGTGAAAGATCCAATACATGGAGGAATCATATTTCGTTATTTATACCTTAGAAAAATCTTTTAGTAGTTCAATAATTCTACCATAAATATTCGTCCTATTTCTTGATTATAACATTTAAATAAATTTTGTTTATCAGTTATTTCAAATCCCAAATATCCCTTTCTTGATCATTGACCATGAAATCATAGAGAAAAATAAAAACCCTTTGTTTTTATGCATATATCCACTATTTATATGAAATATTAACCATTTGAACAATGTGGTTCCTGGCTTGACAATTACTAGGAGACCCGAGCTCGATCAGGATCCTCGATTCACGCCGGATTTGTGAACAGATGATGGAATTGTGAGAGGAGTCTAAATTTGTATATGTATTGACCCAACGATTTCAGATATATGATACTTTTAATGTTTTGAGTTATAATGAAGGAATTGTGGATTGTGGAAGGATGGGCATGTCCATGCGGTGTGTGTGAGGATGCCCAGACGATGGTCCAACACATCTTTGAGAAAGGTTGTCAGGCATTGTGATGAGGCTTTAGTGGTGAGAAAGAGGCGGTGTGCGATGAAGGCTCCGAGAAATGATATTTTTCCAATGAAGAAGGTGGATCCTAAATGGCGGCAGTGTCTAGGGAAGGTATCATGGCATGACTGAGCAGCTAGCTCCCAGCGATATGGAAGTTGGGGAGATAAATTACAGAGGCTAGTGGGGCAGGGGTGGAGTCGACTAGAGGGCGATGACTATGATGGAAGTTGGAAAAAAGGGCAAAGAAGGGGTTAAAAAGGGAGTCAAACCATATAGAAAATAGTGGAGGGGGAAACCCAAATGGAAAAATGGGAAAATAAAAATATTGAAAATATAATAATAATAATAATATTTATTATTATCTAAACCCATGTAACTTCTCAATACGGTGTCTTATGGATGTGTTGTCAATGGATGAATGCCCCAAATTGTGAAATGGTCATCTTAAGAACATTTCATGAATATTTTCTCCCACACATGGATAGGTCCCACAAAACACTCATGAAATAATTGATTTAATATTATTATTAAATGTTCAACCCGCCATCACTCTTGCGTACGTCATCCATTTGATGTGCCATCAGCAGCAACGTAACCCTATTGTTAAGAAATTTAATTCATGACCAATAATGGAAATTAATTTCAGTTGCATGGATTGGGACCATCAAACACCCACTATTATAATAATAATAATAATTATTATTACAGAATCATTCATTTATCGTAACTCTTCCATACGACATCAGATTTGAAACCAGTCAGTGGGATTGGGACCCTGAAATAGAGGTGGAACTCTAAAGACCAATTTCAGGTGTTTAATCTGAAGATGATGTGTGTTTCCCACTTAGTCGATTCACACGGAAAACTATGAAATGCTGATTTTTCACCAAATATTCATTCTAGACGAATGAGTTGTCCATCTCATGTGTTTTTTTGTGGGGATCATAATGGATCAATCTATATAATTTGTTTAAGGAATTATTCATGGGAACCATGGCATGTCTATCAAGATTATTATGGAGACTTGCGACTTTTAGATCAGATATCCATTATGGGTGATTTAATAGTTGTTTTTTGGATATTTCTCCAAGTATCGCAATAGTGTGATCCATTTGGTTATCTGGTGTTGTTTGATAAGTCATTCCAATAATAGTACATTTCTTCCCTTCAAATAAATGATGAGTATTGCATGTACATCGACCTTTTGGCTAGAGGATTCATGTACTCTAGCAGTACACTATCATGCCTCGGGGTACTTGATTTTCAGTTTAGTACCTGAGTATGAATATGTACATGATTAGGTGATGAGACCGGGAAACACACCATGTGGACTGACACACACCACACACCACTTTACAAATCATCTATATATCGTATCTCTTTTATATGGTCTCAAAATTTAGGATACGAGATTCCAATCCTAAGTGTTTTTTCTTATAGAATGATATTGTTCCATCAGATGTAGCTTTCAAGATATGATTTGAATATTCTAGAATGGAATGCCCAGAAATGACACTCAATGACAACAGTGGTTAAATTTTCTCAGTTTCATGGTATGGCTAGACACTTCCCAGTATCATGACATGGCTTGAGTTTTCCAAATAGCATTTCATGTCTTGAATTTCCCCAATAGCGTGGCATGGAATGATTTTTTCTAGTTTCTTGTTGAGGATTGACTTTTCCCAGTAGTGTGGCACGAATTTAATTTTCCCAATAGTATTGCGTGGATTGGTATTTCATAGTAGCCTGGTATGGATTGAATTTTCCCAATATTGTGGTTTGGATTGACATTTCCTAGTGGTGTAGTGTGACATGAATTTTCATTATGGCATGGCATGGTTTGATTTACCCAAGGACTCACATGGAACATTAGTGGTTTCTACACAGAGATTCATCCTTATTATAGAACCTACATCCATGCAGTTGAGTCAGTGCTTCCCAAAGGGATATTATTGAGGTGGAGTGATTTGATCCCCTTTGACTTGTGACTCTTAGAAGATGATGATGTTATGGGAATTACTGATGGATTTACCTGGAACTAATGGCTACTCACTTTCTTATGCAATGATAATATATAGAGATCCCATTACTCCCTTATTTTTCATTATATAAATGAGCATACATATATATCTACCCTCTTTTATTACCTACTCCTTTTGTCTTGGTAAATATACTTTCTGGAGATCAATGAAACATGGGGATCCAATGTGCTCTACGTTACTAGATTCTAGTGGTTGGATGAGTCTACTCTCCTTCTATTGCTAGTGAAGACTCTATGAGGAGTTCATATCCTCACTATTTCTATCTCCTTGTGATCAGATGAGTCTAGTTTAACACTCATGTTGGGTTGAGTGTCACCCTATTTACTTACCTTGTCACATCTACTACTTTACCATTTATGAGTATCTCTTTTGGCTCCCCTTAAACTTTTTAGAGATTCCTACTGAGTATTTTTATACTCACCCCTACATGGGATTTTCATGCATGTTTCATGCCTTATACATATGACATAAGTTGATTATGATTTCAAAGGAGCATAGTGATACAGTTTCATGGACCACATATGGTGGTCATAATAGAGGTTCCAGGATAAGGGCTCTCTTAGCTATTTATTTCTCAGTTACTACCAGGTTGTGGAACTTTTCTGGGTTTTCATGTATTATTTCTCCCTTCCCCAATTCATTTTACTTTATTTTAGTAGTACTATTTAGTGGTTCATTCATGTTTACCTTATTTATATTAGTGTGGAATATTATTTTTCTTTTCCCTCTACACCTTTTCATTTAGTTGGATTCATGAGTGTGTGTATGATCCTAGTAAATGGACTCCCTTACTTTTTTGTGCCTTCGATAGTAGTCACTATACCTTGGCCTATTGAGGAAGGATTGGGGTTGTTGGGGCTCAATCCCTAGCATGGGTTGGGTCGTGACACCGCACACCTCTCCTTATGTATAAGAACAACTCTATGATCACATGGAAGAAAATCATAATGAATATTTCCTTACATAGATGCCTCATTACTCAACAAGTCATTTTTTAACCGTAACTTTGAATCCTTACTGTATTTTTTTTAAAGCCACCTCAAGCATTAAAAATATGTACCACAGTTAAATGGGAATATATTGGAATCTAACTCAACAATGACATGGAATTACAAACTCATTCCTATATGACGAATATACCAATATTTTAACATTAACTAATGCCTTAGTATTTTGATATGACATGTAGTTTGTCAGAACCATGGTGTGTGGATACATCTGTCATCACACTATCAATGGGTTCCATAGCTTGATAGATAAACCCTTGATACCTTTTAATAATTTCCCTATGTTCTAAAACCAATACTCATGACACAAATAATTATAAACACTATCCCTAAGACAAACCACTCTGATACAACTTTGTCCAATCTCAACCCACCAAGGCCCCACCTTGACTAGTGGTAAGCTATCAGGAACCCCACCCCCACATATAATAGGCAATAGTTTGGTGGATAGTGTCAAGTAAACCTATAAGAAATGGTAATACTTAGACTAATGAACCTATGTACATGAAAAAATTCAAATACATCACTAAATTTTATGATAACATAAATAGTATCGAAAGAAGAGGATAAATTCTTTTAATACCCCCTATGAACAATAAGAGTTCATAACTATAAGTTTATATATAGAAAGAAGGGGAAAATTAAATTAATAACAAAAAATTGGTAAGTACTAACCAAATTACTATTGAAATAGAATTAACATGTCGTGAACATTGACAACAACTAACTCATATGATTTCTATCATCGAGTACTGCTAATATCCTCTAATACCAAGCCCACCATGGTCATTGTCTAAATACATATGACCTGCATATGACATGTCCTGTGGGGGTATGTATAGGGTTGTGTAGAAACATACCCTATAGGAAGCCTTGAAAACCAAATAGATGCAATAGGAACAATTATTTGTCTAAACCCATGAGACATTGTGGAGGAAAGAATCTAAATAAAATAATTTGCTCTTAATGAATCCCCAGTCTATGAAATAGGAATCTCGATCATCATAACCATATAAGGAATATGACTCCATCCATATCTCTTGGATCTAAATTTTTTCTAATTTTCATATCCCAATGTAAACCTCAAAATATCAATTCGGGACTCATGCCTTGGTAATTAAATTTCATTTATTTGGTGGTGTTAACCCCATGATGGAGGATGACCCATGAGTTGTCTTAAAATTATGAAGAGAGGATTGCACAACATATATTGAAAACCAATAACTATGGGTGAGTTCAATGCGGTTTCCAATCAAAATTGTATAGTGAATAGGGGTCCCACACCCTCACCAACCTTTCCAATTATGTTATTTCCCAACCCCATTATTAGTCTAGATATCACTCTCGAGTCTCAATATCAACAACCCGTGCTAGAAGAAAAAAACCACACACATCACAATGAATTTTATTATTGATTTCAGAAAAGGATACTATCATGTTCAACATAATATTATTAAAAGGAAGGATTAATTTTGGTTTTGATTTTAAGTCTCAAATAATGATATAAAAGACTTAGAACATATGAATAATAGTACATGATATGTCTCTTGGTGTACATGAGGTGTACTCCAAAGTCATCGTATGGCTGTACCCCACTATGTATCATGGTTTGTAAAATGAACTTGTCATGGAATACTATTTATGGATCTTTGTATGTGGAACCAAATGTCTACATTTTTTAATGTGATCTACTAGTCATGTATAATCCCATGGTTTGATGTTTTGGACCCATGTTATTTGATATTTAATATTGTTTTGAAACCATAAACACCACATAGGATAAAATACTTATCATATATTCCTTCAAAATATATGTTTTGTAGTAATGTTTTTCATGGAAATATCATATTCTTACAGAAACATCACCATAATGCACAGAACTACCTATAAAATCAATGAAGAATATGTTAGATGAATTGAATATACATGAATCATCATCATTTTTTCGATTATAGACTTCCATTGCATGAGCAATTCAATTTCATTAACTCACAAAAAATCTCATTTTCTTTTCTCATTTTCACCAAAGATCCATTTCTTAATATTTTAACCACGATTTATCATTAATCCTCGACAATTATATAAATCACTATTTTTATTATCATTCATACAAAACAACACTGATGAAAAGTTTGATCACACTTCAAACATATCTTGTAGTCGAGTCACCGACCTACCATATGCCATTGATGAACATGTGATGAATGATGGTATAACTTCATAATGAAAAAAATATAATTCAGTATTGGTTATTATGAACTCAATAATCAATTGTATTTATGGAAATATAAATAACTTATAAATCCAGTATAAAGACTTTTTGTATCCAAGGACAAATAATCAACAATATCATTCCAATAGGGAAGATATAATGGATTAAAAGAAGGAATAATAATACATGATAATAACATTAAATTCCTAGGATAAGAGTAAAAAAATAATGGTCACTACCTCATAATCATATTGATTATTGAATAAAGATCAATCACAATTGTTGTTGCTCTATATCTCTATGAATTCCATCATTGATTAAGAGACATGTAGAATCTTTTTGTATGTCCTTTAATTCCCATGTTATTTTCCTAATATTTTTCTGAATTAGAGGACTCCTTCTACTTTTGAAATATCTCCAAGAAATGGGTCAAACCCTGAGTATTTTCTATAATATTATTTAGGTAAGGAGATAACTATGTTTAAATATTACGTATATAATCATTAGAAATATAAGTTTTTTAAAATGATTTTTATAAGTAGTGTGTATAATTTAGATTAATGAAAAAGATGAATATGATTATTTGGGAGGTATGATAGACTCGATTAGTAGATATATCTCTTGTAGAATTCATTATTTTATTACGAAAATGAGCTATCATTATAATCAGATGATGATTTAATTCAAACAAGATAATTTAATTTTCAGATCCATTTTTCTCGAATCACCCTATGTAAAATGGTTATATATGTATGAGAGAATATTATATTGTAATTCTAAAAAAGTGAAGAATGTATGACATACAACATTGATTTATTGTGTCATAATACCATGGGTTTTATACCATGTTTTTTTGGCTATATACTATGTGAAATAATTATGGTTATTAATTTTGATAAAATAAAACAAATAATGTAGTGACCCAACCCCTGATAATCCAAAGCTAGTGTCTACTACTAATTACATTCTCTTGATTATAAAAAATAAATCCCCGAAGGACCGACTAGTTTAGTATTATTTGTAACCCCGAAAAAATGAGAATTGTATACCAAATGGATACACTAATTACTATATTATTTTCTTATAAACAAATAAATGAATACTCTACATCAAGGATAACTCTAATATTTCTTGTAAAATCCTTGCATATCTTTCCTAGTATGTTTCTTGTATTTTTGGGGATAGAAATAAAAAAATGGTGTGGTCAAATGATTAGTAAGGGAAAAAGTATAGTGGTAGAAATAATGAATCAATGAGAATAGTCAAAATGGAAAGGCGCATAACTGAACACACATGATATGTAATCAATAAACTAAAATGAAATGGATATGAAATATGAATAGATAATAACTATAAAAACATTCCATCTAGATAAATAATCATACAATGTTACTGTAGATATGTCGACCCAAAATCTCATTGATGAATAATAACAGAAAAAAATATGAGTGTAATGATTTCCTAATGGAAGTCATGTCTAAGGCATATGAGGACCTATTACTATCAATATATATCCTCCAAACGGTTTAAAACTACTGATCTATCTTCTTTTTAATTTGTGAATGTGGTTTGTCTCATGAGAACATGTCGATGAATCGAGGAGCTTTGTAAAGTATGGGCTCCATGCATCATTTCAAGTCCAAATCATTCCTCTTGTTGAATTATTAAAATATAAAATATTCCATATAAAATAACTATAATGAATGATAAGTACGGATAAATCAATAATTTCCCAATTAATAAAATAATGATCAACGTTGGCACCATATGTAAATGGTATACAGTTTTCGATATAATAATATCGATGAAACACATAATGGATAATAAGGGAAAATTCAATGGTCAATGATAATAGGGAATTGAAATCTTCAAGGTGACTTCAAAATAAACCAAGTAAGTGCATGTTAATACTATCCTTGGCCAAATAAATAATAAACCATAAAGAGGAATAATAAATATTATTTCAATACCACAAACCCATGTTGTGTAAAATAAATGGTTGTTGTTGTTGATGACATAAAAGAATAACTTTTAAAAATATTCATATTGAAAATATTCATTTCCTTCAAAAATCCTTTTTAAAAAATTTTTCTTTAAAAATTATCGCTTTAAACATGAAAATGATGATTCAATTAAATGTTGGAATTTGAATCCATATATGTTATATGAGTTAAAAATAATATTCATTTTGTATGAAAAAATGTTAATAAATAACTCATTAGGAATTAGAAAAGAAGATTACATTGAAACATTGGTAAAAGACAAAAGTGGAAAAACATTATTTATCAAATCGTTTAAAACCCATTTTGGAAAAACTTTTTATAGGACATGTTTTTTTAGAATAAAATAGTTTCTCTGACTAAAATGACATATACAGTCAGGTTTTGAAAAAAACATTTATAAAATCATCTTGGTAACAACCGGTGGAATCTTTTTACTCACAATTGAAATGATCATGAATAACTAGAGAATAGTGAATTTTTTTATCATAAAATTTTTATATAATGTAACACCCCAAGCTTCTACGGTACGCTTCTCTTTGAATAATGTGATAGCGTGTGTTGTACGCAACACCGAAATCTAACACACCATAACCAATCAATCTAGAAATTATGAATAGTAATACCTAATTTTTTAAATTTTAAATATTTTATATTTCAAAATGGACTTCATTTTTGGATTCGGAATATCGAATTTAGCCTAAGGTGAAATTTTGGTACTTTTCGGATAACTTTAATATTTTGATAAATAGTGAAAATTACTAAATTTTAATTAAAAACAACTTTTTTAATCAAAATAATTAATAGTGATAAATTTTGAATTTGAGTGGTTTTAAAGTATATTTAGAATATATTTTTACCATTTAATATAATTTTGGTCATTGGAGATAATTTTACAATTATACCGAACATAAACAAGTGTCAATCTTTTGATAGTTATTATCTCTTAAAAACACGCTTTTTGTTTTGACAGCTGGAATTAATTTTAAATTAATTTCTGCCACTTCTGTGTTTTGAATTTAGAAAAATGGATTCCATATTTTGAATCAAAATTTTCAAATTGTGTAAATAGGTAACTTTTATTTTTAGACATTTTGAATAATTACTGCGGTAAATATTTTATTTACCATGGTTAAGGGTAAATCCGTTAAATGAGGGTTAAAAAAATATATTAATAATACTAAATTACCCTAAAACATGTCCTAGCCTTATTTTTTGATACATGTTCGACCATAGATATATTTGGGTCGATTTTGGGACCCCATGGTGCCACTTGTAGGTGATAGGGACACTTTATTTTAATTAAGTTAAAATGAATACAAAAATGACACAAGCATATATCTTTTAGAAAAAAAATATTTACATAGGGTTATATATGTTGGATTTTAGATTATAAATATTCATTATAAATATAAAAATATTTCCTACATAATGATATTTTATTTATAATTTTTAGAGTTTAAATAATTTAATTTATTGATGACACAATGATGATATAGTAATTACTATAATAGTGAAAAATCAAAATAATTGATATTATAAATACCCAAATAGATAAAATATGAACCTTTTCATGAATTAAACTAATTTTCTCGGATAATATGATATATTATGATTGATTCAATTGACTTTTTTCGAATTAATCAATCTGTTATTAGTTTCACAAAAATCAACTATTGAATAGTGTCAAAATTGACATAAAAGAGTTCTTAAAACAAATATTATATTATTAATTGATATTAAATTCATAAAAATATAAGGTTCGCCCAAGAGGCTTATATAATGATAGGTTCATCATTAATGGACAACTTGGGGGTCTCTTGGATGTATATGGTATGTTTATTAACCATATAATATAAAAATACAAAGAGACATTTTTAAAGTGAAACTAATTAACTTAGAGTTAATACTTAAAGATAAGGTTAATATAAGTACCGAAACCTGTCTAAATTCTATTGGTTGAGTTGTTTTCGACCCATCCCCACCTTAAAATTTAAATAATCAACTTTGGAGCCATTATAAACCGAATATGTATTTATTATAAATTAATATTTCTAGCATTTCCAAAGGTGCCCCTCACCCCTATTATAAAAGGGAACTCCTCCTTCCCATTTCTTCACACCTTCAAAGCCTTATGGTTCGGCAAAACTCTGCCCAAATACTCTCCCAAATTCCCTCACTACATCGTAGAGGCCTTAGTTTGATCAGAAAGCCAGCCTAAGGAGACCTTTTGATCAAATCAAAAGGAATAAACCGAAGAAGTGGTAATGATTTCACCACCCTTTTCCAAGTTCCTTTCTTCTTCCACTTCTTCTTCCTTTGTTGTTACCATTCTAAAATAATAACTCCAGTATCATATATATACTTTGATGTTATTATAAATATGTTACAACCATATTCAGTATTCTATCCACCCTTTAAATAACATTTCACCATACGTGTGTACGTACGGCTTACCGTCTCCACGTCGTGGTGTAATTGTTATTCAATATATTATTATTTGGATGGGTTTAATAATGATATGTAACTCATGTAAATAATAAATATAACATGTTAATTATTCTGTATATATGATATACCATCTGTTTATATATTATTTTAATATCAAAAGAATGATATTGTCGCTCGTGCGTACGTACGGACTACCGTCTCCACGAACGCGATAAGATTCATTCTCCATCATATCCATTCAAGTATAATTATTATTTGATGATTTAAAAATAATTTTTAAGGACTTGATATAATTCTGGGTATGAATAAGATACAAACTATCCATAACAAACATGGCTTATGTTTCAAAACATATAAAAGAAAACAAGTAAGTTAACACCCGAAACGACGATAATTTTTAGATATTATTAACAAATCAATGTTAAAAGATCATATATGATATCATATAAATATATATGATTCTTGTATAATTTAATAACAATTATTTCTCCATTATACAAGAGTTTAACCTACCCCAACCAAGGAAAAGTACAAGGTAAGGGTTATTTCACAATCTCTTCATTATCCGAGGTTGTTTATTCATAATTATCTACTGGGATATCTTTATCATCCACATCAATGTTTCTTAAAAATATATTTCAAAACATTTTTACTATTTACTAGAATATGAGTTAAAGTCATTTATACCCTTTTTAACTTTTATAAGTGGTTTATAAAGGAATCATTCCGTCGTTTTCAAAACATGGTCTTTTTTAACCTTTTCGACAGGATTAAGGTAAGAATGTTTTTTTTAACTTATACGGCGGGTGCGGCTATTTTCCGCCGTTATAAAATCTTAAAATCTTCCATTACAATCTTATAAGAATATTTTCAAAAGAAAATGTTTTATTTTATATGGATCTTAAATGATTTCAAAATAAAAAGAGATATTTCTCTAAAAAGAGTTTTGATTTCATCTATGTCAACATCCTTTGATGGATTTTATGCTTATTTGAAGTTGATTTATTATGATACAAAACTTCTATATAGTATTGAAGGTTTTGTGATATGTTTGACTGTAAATGTGCTATTTTTATACCATTCATTGTTTATGGTGAAAGTATTGACATTTCGTATGCTAGTTTTAATACGAATGATTATGTTATGTTTAAACCTTTTCATATGGGAATGCATTGGACTTAATATGTGACGGGTGGAGCCCGATATAGCTCCTCGATGCATCGGTAGGTCTCATGAGACAAACTAGTGTCTTGGCATAAGGCCTTGGAAAAATCTTATTTATAGTCTTGGCACGAGGCCTTGGCTTTGTGGTTATGATAGTCTGGCATTATGCCTTCCATCATTATGAAAGTGGTTATTGATTTTTCATGTGATCATTCGATTAGTAGAATATCCATGTGAATAAGTAAATGACATTATTTCATTTTATTTATGTCATACTATGTTCAAAGTTCAAGTTGGAAAGGCTTTTGTTTTAGTTATACATTTCCTTAAATGTTTATTCTTATTTATGAAAGTTTCCACTATATTGTTATCCTTACTGGGCATTTGAGCTCACCCCTTTTCCATGTTTTATTTTTCCCAGGAAGTGAAGAAGAAAATTATGAATGACCTGGAGGGCTATTATGTGGGGATATGAGTGTGGATTATGGAGACAACATGTTGTTGTAGTAGTTTTTCATTTTATGATGTAATGTAAGACTTATGAATATATCTAGTGTTTCCAAGGCTACTAAACCAATCTGTTTTTCGAGATTTGATCTTTCTTGTGATCATGCCAATGTTATGTAATAATGCACCGACTCTAGGTAACTATGGTTGGGGCGTTACATATAATTTCCAAGAATGTAAATTCCATTTAAAAATCCGCAGGACAAGTCTTGAGGAAAATAGTCTTTAAACATTCCAAAGTGTCCCATACCACTTTGAAACATTTTTAATTTATAAAACTCATAAATGAATAATATTAAATTAATGTGTTGAATTCCATGAAGGAAAATTAATTCATGATATAATATATTACAATGTCTAATATGTCCACCACACAAAAGAAGTAATTGTTGAATATCACATTTATCTCATGGATGTAAAAAGTGAGATGTAAATCTATACAAATGTAGAAACAAATGGATTAGAAAACCCAAATATAATAATCCATTAATAAAACATTTAAATACCATAATTATAATATTATTCATGATATTATATGTCAATGTGTCAGTAATTACACCATATTTATGAATTTAGGTGTATAGCAATTCAGTGTGCCTACTGTATGAAAATAACACAACAATCACTTACCTTGTGATTCATTTTGTGTGAATGTCCTTTAACATACTATAAACTAAATTTATGTTAACATTATACTTTCTTCAGAACATTTTATATATTTATAATTACATTTATTTCACTTATTACCATGTTGTGAATAACTACTTAATCAATTAACTTTACATTGGGTGTTTTCGGCCAAATTCTGTTTATGAGTCAAAACAACTATTATGGATCAAATATGATCAAAGTGGTCATTATATTACATCTCTAGAATAATAAACATGAATTAATTTCCATATTTTTACATCAATTATACTTTCAAAATCAATCATTAAATATGGTTATGAAAATGAGAATATATTACAATCATGGAGATGGTTGGATGTACCTCTGCTTGAGTGATATTCAAATTTTTGAATGATCATTGTGGAAAGAACACAAGTAACTCAAATAGGTATAGAATGATCATTATATAATAAATAACATATTATTTAATTAAATATAATTATATATATGATTATTTGGTATAAAATGAATCTCATATTTTTGAGGAGGCGGTAGTCCACACGTCCATGAATAACTTTTTCCCATTTTATGTTTATGAAAGGGAAATAAAGAAAATTATATATTTATACAAATATTTAAAGAAATTAAATTATTACATAAATATCATATAAATGTTTTTTATGTGTCAAATTTTGGATTATATCCATGATTTATATGTTCCATGTTCAGTGTGAACAAATGAGAATCCTTTGAGGGGGATGCAGTCTACACTTCTAAATTGATGTTATCATAGTAACATAAAATGGAATGTATGAATTTTATTTGTGGTAGAAGGATTAAAGAAGTATGAATATGATTTTGATATCATATATAATATATATAAATTTATTTTCTATTATAATGTCGACCATGAGAGGTGGTAATAGTAGAATGAACAATAATCGTTCAGTGAGGCAGTAGTTTCCCATGCACAATAATAATATGTTCATTACTCATTAGATGGTGGTGTGTGTATGTTTAGATTAAAAGCTCTATATAACAATATACTAATATATGTAGGATACTGTTTTTTTATACAAGAACATAATAATAAGATTTTTGGGGGTTGGATAATGGAAATGAAACCAGAGAGATTTAGAAAAGACTTACCTTTTAATCTGGTACCTTCTTTTGGTTTACCCAAAAGGCATCCATGGATGGTATTATTACAAAGGAAAAGCATATAGGTTGTGTTTAGGGAATTGGGAGGCCAATTCGGTAGATATTTAATGACATTAATATATTAGAGAGGTGTGATGAATGGGTTGAGGTGGTGGCCTTTTATATGGAAGGAAAATGACTCACATGGTATTCTTGACAAAACTGTTAGGCGTACATATGTTATTACAAAACCAAATTCATAAAAAACCACAAAATCACATGAATTTAAGGTTCATGGAAGAAATCTTTCCATCCCATGAGTGTTGGAAAAGGGGATAGGTCATTTTGGCCATTAAACTTAGGGTTTTATTCCATTTTAAACCCAATTAGACATTAATCACTATAATTAATTTTAATCACATTCAATAGTAATTTATGTACAAAAATAATTTTATTTTATTATAAAATAAATATTATATTTTTTAAAATTGTGTATGAAATCATTTCAAAATTCAAATCTCAAAATCGGCAAAATTAGGATTAATGATAATCTCACAGCCAATGGTATTAACTAGGTTTCGTAGAAATTTTTTCAAAACATTGTTATATTATTATATTCAATTTAAAATGTAAAATGATTTTAAAGAACTAAATTGTACTAATATATGTATAAATTATCCTATTTCACTTTAAAAAAATTTACTATATAATTTAATATTAATAATTATTTAAACCAAAAGGACGTTTTTAACTAAAATGCAGCATTTTTCACAATTCACTAAAAATGAAGATTCTCCATATAATCCAAAAAATTATTCCAAATCTAATTTTGACATTATAAATTCCAAAAAAGATTATTGTTTCAAATTAAATGGATAAAAGTGTTAAAATTATTATTTAAAATGGGTTCTCCATTAAAAGGTGGTAAAATTGCCTTTAGAAAAATAAATATTATTAGGAAAGAGATTGGGTTGGATCTTGTCATATTTTTTAAAAATATGATAAATGAATATAAAAAATATTTCATTGAATATATAAAATATATATTGAATTAATATAATTAACTAATTATTTTTACTTTTATTTATTATTTTAAAACAACATCATTAGCATAAAAATGGTTTTCAATAAAAATATCCTTTTAATATTCAAATGGTTTTATATTCACTTCTAATTTATATGTTACAAAAAATTTAGTTTCTAAACCATATATTTTCATAAGATTGTTTATACTATTCATAATAGATACATTATATCTTATTATATTAAATAATAATGTCTTAATTAGATATTGTTTCTCAGTGTCACGACCCATCCCCCGTGGCCCATAGTTTGACTACCCCAAGCCTGCCTTCCATAGGCCATGGGTTGGCTACTAGAATCAAAGGCGTAAATCTCTAAACTGGGAAGGAATTTCCTTTATAACGTGAAAACATACAAATAAGATTACGAGCTGGAAACAAATCACTAAATAAAACTGTATACAAAGGGATTGCTAAAATGTATATGGGGGTAGGAAATACAAACCCTAATGTAAAGTACAAGGAAACTGAAAGTACAAGTACTAGAAAAAGGGAAAACGACTCTTCGATCGTCCTCCAAGAGATCCTACCTGAAGGGTAGGTATATAAATCCACCATATAACTCCACTTTCATTTGTCTCCTCCATGTACCATCACATCGTGTGGTCCACCTCCGGGTACCGTCCAGTCCTAGTACACTCAGCCTCAGTCAGCGCTATCTATCGTATGCTTCCAACACAATGAGGTGCGGGCATAGCCTGTGCAGGGATGAGTATAACGATACTCAAGAGGGACCCAATACCCCAATGGTATCACCAAACCAAAAAAGATAAACTACAAATTATGAAATCAATAGATAACAAAACTTAGGTATATGACCAAAAATATACCTAATTTATCAAGTAATCCATCTCAATAATGAGGTAAACACAAAATGTACTGTCTCAGCTCAAACCAAGATTTTATTGTAGAGGTAGTATCAAGTAACATCCCCAGACACACTTCGTAATCTCGGCAGCTGGAGAACTCCTCCTCTATCGAGTACAGTGGTCCAACCGCGTCACCAAGGTGCTTCCCACTAACCTTGGATAGTTGAGGTACTCCTCCTGTCGAGTACCATGGGTCTTCTTCGTCACCAAGCAGCTCAACATCGTGGGTCTTTAGTGTCATCAAGGTTCTCCCCCACCTAGCATGTTGAGGTACTTCTCTTGTCGAGTAATATGCGTCTGCCGCGACACCATGGCACTCCCCACTATGGGTTTGTCACGACTCCAAGGCACTCCCCACTAGGCTAGTCGAATCACTCCGAGTTGAATTGTTCAGCAGTCATCAGGTCTCATCCAGCTACTAGGTCTCCACACTAAGCTCACTCCTCTCTGAGAGGATCCGCTCCATGAGCTACAGGTTGATACACCAAATGTAACGAACTCCCACGTAGAAATATTTCAATGGTCTGGCACGTCATAGTGGTCTCAACGCAACAGACAATGCACCAATCGGACCCCCAGTCTGTGAGTTATTAGCCTTTTAGTCTAAGGGTCCCGGTTGAATTAGTGCATGATCCAACCTGACTGTATATCAAATTTACCCCGAACTCCACTGTGGTATTCTCAAAGGGACCGTAGCACTCAAAGAAATACCAGCACCATTTACGGTTCGTCAAACGGTCGTCCGGTGCCAATGATATGGCCTTAGAATATAAATGGTCAGTAATGGGCTCGAGTTTTGTCCAGCCTTGTCTGACCGACCCGGTCCGACTTAGTCTGGGACGACCCAGTCAGGGTCGACCCGGTCAGACCTGTTGGGTCTGGCCCTGCCCATTGGGTGGGCTAGCATGTTAGGTTTGGCTCGGCCCGCTAGGCCTAGCCCAGCTACCCGCGTGGGCGGTTGGGCCTGGGCTCAGGGCCTATTCGGCCCAGAGCTCCGCAACAGTGCATCCCGGCACGGCTCATTCCAGAGGACACGGCCGGACTGGTTCGGCCAGGGAATTGTGGGGTTGTGGGGTGTATTACAGCTCGGGAGGCCGGTGCGACCTGGGTGCCGCTTCAGTCTGGTGGCAGCTCGGGAGGCCGGGCAGGCCAGCGGGCAGCCGAGTGGATGCCGAGAAGTCCAAGAGGTGGCCGGGTAGGCTAACATGTGGGCTAGTGGGAAGCCTGGAGGCGGACGAGTATACCAGCAGGCATGTCGGTGGTAGGCCGAGAGGCCGAGAGGCCGGGCCGGCACGGTTTGGCGTGGCTCGGGCCAGCGGGGTTCAGTCGGGTCGTGCGGGAGGCCAGTGGTTGCCAGGAGCCAGAGGAACATGTAGGCTGGTGGACGACCAGGGAATCTTCCGGCTATGCGGGTCGGGGTGGCTCGACAGGAGCACCGCGGTTTGGCCCAAAGCGTAGCGCAGCTAGGGCAAGGCACGGTTGGTAGAGGCTACAGGAAGCACATCATTTTCTTATTTCCTTCATCTCCTTCAACGTCGCTTCATTGTTATATCGCCATGCCAAAGATTATCACAAACAAGATTGGAGAAGGGTTCAAGCCATGATGGTTGGGCCCACACCCTCTGCAATTAGGGTGGTAACACTTGGATCATCAAGAAGTAAAAAATGAACTTCTATTGTTATACAACCTCCTCAACGATTCCTTTCTATCCAAAGAAGAGAATAAGGAAAGTAATGCTGTAACACAAAAATTAACCCCTTAACTTTGTTCATCATTCGTCGATAGAGTCGCAGGGATGAAAATGGTGTTTTCGCTGTTCGTCGCATCCACCACACACATCCAATCCCGAGTTCACATGACAGTTGTGGAAGACGCACCACGTCGGTAGGATCAAAGGAGGGAAGTCAAAGTCGCTCCTCGTCAGCGTTATCCATTCTTCGTTCTTTGTTGGGAGCTTTTGTATATTCTCTCAAGTTCCACCAAAAGATTAACTCCAACCAAAATAATAAGAGATTATGATATCTTATTAATTTTTAGGCACAATATTCAAATTGGACGAATTAATTTAATTGGATCCACCTAATTAAGGTGAAGTATTTGGCATAATAATTTATGTGTTGGCTCAAATAATTAAAGGGGAGGTGGTGGCACCCTAAATGGTAGAGGAGGTCAAGGGGTTCCCCCTCATTAATGAAGTGAGTTGGGAGATTTTACTCTCCTCCCATTAATACGAGGTTTATTCCTGTGTGGTACCCACGTCGTAACCTCACGAAGGACGTTAGGTTTGGGTGGGCCCCACCACCATAATTCCTCATGGGAGGTTAAGGTGTAGTGGTCCTACCTCCAACTTCTAACCTCCACAAGGAGGTTATAGATCCTATGGGGCCCACCTCCAAACTCCCACAAGGTGGATCAAATAAAAATAAAGTGATGCTCACATAATTTTATTACTTTCCATGAAAACCCAAATACTAACTTTTATTCGCGTCTCACTTCCATCAAAGTGAATGTATCCTTAAGAAAATATCGTCACTGCAAGTTCAACGATGCCCTCATATTTCAATTCCGAGCACTGGTTCAAAAGTTATAAAAACCCACTCGTACATTTACTTAATGTACCCGAACAAATCTTCAGAAATTTATTCCGGGGACACTGGGCCTCAAAATTACACATTGTCAGTTTTAACGCACTCGTAAAATTCCAATTTATATAACAAAAAAAATTCAAGGAAAATTCCGGGTCTTTACATTCTCCCCACCTCTGGGATTTATGTCCCCATAATCTGCAACTCAAACTAATGAAACATATGGCGGTACCGAGCACACATCTGAGCCTCCCACTCCCATGTTCTCTACTGGAGGTTCCCGTGCTTCTATAGAACGCGCACTAGAGGTAATGACTGTCCATGAAGGACTCACTCCTATCAATCATCAATCTCTACTGAAACCTCCGCAATAGTCTCCCTATCGTCGACATCCATCTCTCCATGGTTGATGATGTGAGAAGGGTCGTGCACGTACCTCCTCAGCTGGGATACATGGAAGACGTCATGAACCCGGTGCAACTAAGGTAGAATAGCTAAGTGGTATGCCACCACGCCGACTCTATTGAGGACCTTGAAAGGACCAATGAACCTTGGGGATAACTTGTTGGCTTGGACAAATGTCCATAAACCTCATCGAGGTGAGACCCGTAGAAAGACTTGGTTTCCATTATCAAACTCCAGAGGTCTCCGTCTCCTGTCAGCATATAAATTCTGTCTGATCTATGCAGTCTTTATCTGCTCTTGGATGATCTGCACCTTCTCTGTGTCAGCTCGTACCATCTATGGTCCCACAAGTGCTGACTCCCCTTGGTCAGTCCAGCATAAAGGTGATCTACAAGTTCATCCATATAACGCCTCAAAAGGTTCCATCCCTATGGTGGATTGATAGATTTTGTTGAATAAAAACTACACCAAAGGTATCTGATCCTCCTTGTTGTGACTAAATATGAGGAAACAAGTACCCAATATGTCTTTGAGGGTCTGAGGGGTCCACTCAGTCTAACCATCCATTTGTGGATGGAAGGTGGTTCTCAGAAGATGTTGCGTCCCGAAATCCTATTGCAACCCCTTCCATCTCTGGGATGTAAACTATGCATCACGATTGGATAAAAGTGAAGAAGGTTCTCCATGTATCCTCACAATCTCATGAACATAGAGGCGTCCCATGATCTCAACTGAACCCTACTCTCTGATCGGTAAGAAATGGGCCGACTTGGTGAGTCGATCAACAATCACCCAAATCATGTCGTGACCCCTGGATGTACGTGGAAGTCTTGTCACGAAGTCCATGGATATACCATCCCACTTCTATTCTGGGACCTCTGAAAGTTGAACCATGTATACTGGTACCTAGTGCTTTACCTTCACTTGTTGTCAATTGAGGCATCGAGGGACAAACTCCGCTACTTCCTTCTTCATACCTAGCCACCCGTGCTGTCATCAAAGGTCTTGGTAGATCTCCCCCAATTCTAGATGTACCTCTAAATGGGATGTGTGAAACTCCCTCAACACATCCTCCTGAAGTGACACCGGTACCGTAGTACGTCCTCTAAAGAAGATGACATGCTCCCTTCCTTCATAAAATCCATCTGGTGCCTACCCTGACTTTCTGAACAAGTGGGGGAGTGACTGTAAGAGACTGTAGAAAGTCTTATTGATCTCTATCCCCAAGGGATATCTGTAAGGCAGCCAGATGCTTTGCTGCCTCACCTAGAAGCTGTATAATAGATCTCTTGTAGAGTGAATCTACTACAATGTTACCCTTTCCTATAGTATAGACTATCTCGAATTCATTGTCTTAGAGAAACTCAAGCCATCATCGTTGTATCAGGTTCAGGTCCTTCTATGAAAAGATATACCTGAGACTCCTGTTATTAGAGAAAACAGTAAGACGTTCGGCCATCAGATAGTGTCTCCACATCTTCAAGGCGAAGACCACTACTACTAAATCTAGTTCATGTGTAGCATATTTCTGCTCATGCAATCTCAACTGCCATGAACCATAAGGGATCACTGCTTGCTCCTATATCAGGACACACCAGAGTCCAGTCCTGGAGGCATCGTAGTGGACTACGTACCATATGGCTTCCTCTTGAAGCCTGAAGATGGAGGCACTAGTAAGCCTCTGCCTCAGCTCCTGAAAGCTCTGAAAGAATATCTCTGACCACACTAAGGGCTTACCATTTTTATTCAAGGTTGATAGTGGTTTTTCAACTTTGGAGAAGTTTGGAATGATCCTCTGGTAGTAACCAGCCAAACCCAGGAAATTTCATACCTCTGTCACACTCCTAGGTGGATCCAAAACAAGTACTGCCTCAATCTTCACTGGATCCACTACAACTCCAGCCTCATAGATGACGTGTCCAAATAAGTGATCCTCTTGGATCCCAAACTAGCACTTTGATAGCATACAATAATTCTGGTGCCCTCGGGGTATCTCATGTACTACCAGCAAATGGAAGGCATGCCCCTCCCCAGTAGTCAAGTAGATCAGAATATTTTCGATGAAGAATATGGAAAAGCTATCGAGTTAAGGATGGAAAATACTGTTCATGAGTCCCATGAATAGTTCTATAGCATTGGTTACACCGAAAGGCATAACCAAGAACCCATAATGGCCATACCAACATCTAAAATCTGTCATCTGCACATCCTCGTCTCAAACTCCCAGCAGGTGATAACGTGATCTGGGGTCTATCTTCGAGAACCACCGTGCTCCCTTAAATTGATCAGAGAGGTCATCAATCCATGGTAGTGGGTACATATTCGTCACGTTCACTTGTTTTAGGAAAATTTAGTTGAAAAAATGTTTCAAGAACCCATTCACCTTCTTGGAGAATAGAATCGGGGCTACCTAGGGAGAAACAATGGGCCGGACGAATCCATTCCCCAACAATTCCCCTACTAGTACCTGCAGCTCGCGAAGCTCCGTGGGAGCCATCTGATATGCTGGTGTAGATATCAATGTAGTCCCAATGTATAGGTCAATGTATAAGAACACCTCTCTTTGAGGAGGTAGACCTGGGACATCATCACAGATAACATCATTGTACTGTTCCACCACTATAGGATAAGTCAGACTCTCCCCATCAACTGCTCTGAGGGTAAGGCAAGCAAACTGATTAGTGATCGGTTGTACTCTCCTCTGGGAAAGTCCATCCAGTACTGCAAAGCATCCCTTCTCACCGGTGACGGTAAACCTGGTCCCATCCGTGCTGAAACGCCGCACTTTTCACATAATAAAGTCGATCTGTGCATGGGATGTAGATAAACATTCTATAACCAAGATGACATCATAAGGCCTTGACGCTGCTAATACGAGATTCCATCCGAAGCTCTTACCTCCTAGAGTAATCTCACACTGAAGTCACCAGTGCGTAATCGTCGAGTATGCTCCCATAAGATTCTCTAGCCTTAAAGATCCACCCAACATCTTCGTTGGAATCTCTGAGCTCCGAAAGAGGGAAGTGGCAATGAAAGAGTGATCGAAACCTGTGTATATAAGTAGTGAATCTAAGGTAGAGTAGGCACCGAACGTACCTAGAATCGTCTATATAGCACCATGATAATAATTCATAGCTACCTAGACCTGAGCTCTCACATGTCCACATGCTCCCAGCGGTTGGGGTGAACCTCCTGGTGGTGGTGGCTATAACACCTCGAAATGTCGGCCACCATCATCTGCTCGACCAGCTCCACTGCCATGTCTGTTTGCACCCTACGGACCACCTCGATCGAATCTCTATCACTTCCTAGGCGGTCCTAATATCGTCTACTGATCATCTGAACGGTGGGTCGGACAATCATGAGCCATGTGACCCTACCCACCTCATTAGAAACATTGCCCGCTCTTGGAATGTCTGGCTCTGCCTCCTATGCCCCACAAAACAAATTCTGAGTCATGCAGTCAGCTGTCTATTGGTCTGGTCCCATTTTACCTCTACGTCATTTGTCTACTGGATATTGCATTAGACTCTGATACGTGTTGACTGGCGGTGGATCTCGCTGCGGGAGACTGGTCAACAAGGAAACTCTCCACTAGGAGGGCTATCTCTAGCACCCCTGCCTACGTCTAGAACCTATGTGAGATCATTGGAGCTATGACCTCCCGTATGAGACCATGATCGATGGTCCAAGCCTTGAATAAAAGGTCTCACACCATATCAGTGGAGTAGCATGAGATGTCGGTGAACCTCGCTGAGTATAGAGCTACTGTCATGCTGCCCTGCTGTTGATGATATAGCTCTAGTATGCACACTGATCGAAGAGTCACTGGGAAAAAATCTACCCTAAATAGGCTCTTGAACTATTCCTATGGAAGTGTAAGCTCTTCATGCACCTAGAGCATCAGGCTCCACCATCTTCCTGCTGCTGCCTGAAAGAGACTCACGAAAAAGATCACCATAAGTTTGGATGGTGTCCCTACCAGTCTGAAAACACTCACCACAGCCTCCAGCCAATCCTCAGCTGCATGTGGGTCTATCACTCCCCTGAACATCAATGGACTCTGTCACCAGAACTTGTGAAACGCGCTCAAGAAGTGTGCATCATCTGCTACTGGGGCTGGTGGCATTGGTGGCCCAATGGAAAGTGGTACCGCTGGAGCCTCCGCTGGAAAAGGGCCTTGCACCGAGGCCTCATCCCTCGGTGGGATGTCCATGTGTACATCTCTAGGAACTCTAGCTAGTCATCTGTGGGGAGGAATCCTAAAATAAACTAATGTGAAATGGTCAAAATATTATACCTAGTGAGCTGACGTGGTTGAGCTGACTTAATGAAAACATTTGGAAACACATGTGAAATCAGTGTTTTCATGCAATGAGTTGGAAATCATAATTCAGGGTCCTAGTGTATGGATACATCACCCGCCGCACAAACACTGGACTCCCTAATAAAACCACACTCACTGTACTAAACACTATTACATAACAGAAAAGAATGATCAGAGTCCTATGTTCTATGGTAGAACCGACTCCTCTGATACCAATTTGTCACGACCCGTCCCTCAGGGCCCACGCTGTGACTACCCCAAGCCCACCTTCCATAGGCCAGGGGCTGGAGACTAGTACCAATGGAGTAAATCTCTAAACTGGGAAGGGATTGACTTTATAACTAGAAAACTCACACAACAGAGTACGATCTGGAAAAAAACACAAAATAAAACTGTATACAATAGGAGTGTTGAAAAGTAAAAGGGGGACGTAAATACAATCCAAACTATAAAGTACAAGGAAACTGAAGTACAAGAACTGGAAAAAGTGAAAACAACTCATGGATCATCCAATGGGAAATCCTACCTGAAGGGTAGATACAGATAGCCTCCACAGCACTCCACGTCCATCTGTCTCCTCCGTGCACCTTCATGTATTGTGGTCAACCTCCGGGTACCGTCCAGTCATGGTAAACTCAGCCTCGATCAACATTGTCCGTCGTCTGCATCCAACACAATGAGGTGAGGGAATAGCCCGTGCATGGGTGTGTATAATGATATATAGTAGGGACTCAGAGACCCTCAAGGTCTCACAAAACCATCAAGGATAAACCATAATATATGAAATAAACAGATAACCCCACTTAGGTATATGCCCATTAATATATCTATGTTATTAATAAATCCATCTCAGTCATGAGGTAAACACAAAAGTTAATGACTCAACTCAAACAAGGATTTTATTCTAGGTGTATTATCATGTAACATCTCGAGACAAACTTTCGAAACCACGACTGCTGGAGAACTCCTCCTCTATATAGTACAGTGGGCCTATCGTGTCACCAAGGCGCATCCCACTAACCTTGGACTGCTAAGGTACTTCTCCTGTCGATTACTGTGGGTTTGTTGCATCGCCAAGGTGCTCCCCATCGTGGGTCTGCACCATCACCAAGGCGCTCCCCCTCGTAGCTTGCTGAGGTACTCCTCCTATCGAGTACCATGGGTCTGCAGCGACACCAAGTCACTCCATACTATGGGTCTGCTGTGACTCCAAGGTGCTCCCCACTGGGCAAGTCGAATCACTCCGAGTCGAATCGGTCAGCAGTACTCAGGTCCCATCCAGCTACTAGGTCTCCTCACTAAGCTCACTTGCCTCAAGAAGGATCCACTCCACAAGCTACAGGTCAATACTCCCACTATCACGAAGTCCCATGTAGAAGTATCTCAAAGCTCTACCACGTCATAGGGCTCCTAACCCAATAGACGGTGCGACAATCAGACCCCCGGTCTGTGAGTTATTAGCCTTTTAGTCCCAGGGGCCCGGTTGGATTAGTTCATGATCCACCTGACCGTATCTCAACATTACCCCAAACTCTAGTGGGGTATACTCAAAAGTATCTACGCGCTCGAAGAAATACTAGTGTTGCTAATGGTGTGTATAATGGCTGTCCTGTGCCAAAGATATGGCCAAAGAAAGTAAAGGGTCGGTAGTGGGACTGACCCAGTTCGACCTTGTCTGGGCCGACCTAGTTTGGGTCGACCTGGTCCGGCCTCTTGAGTTTGGCCTGACCCATTGTGTGGGCCCGAATTTTAGGTTTGGCCTGGCCCACTAGGCTCATCCCAGCTGGTCGTGTGGGTGGTTCGGCTTGGGATCGGTGCCGATTCGGCCCAGAGCGCCGGGAGGGTGCGGCCCGGCATGACTCGGCCTAGAGGACACTGTTGGGCCAGTCTGGCTAGGGCACCGTGAAGGGGCCTCCAGCATCTGGGTGGTGGGAGGATGCCGTGGGCCAATGGGTGGCCAGGCTGGCCAGTAGGCGGGCCAGCGGGCCGGGAGGCGGGGTCGGCGTAGTTCGGCATGGCTCGGGCAGGTGCCGGCCGAAGGGGTTCGGCCGGGGTGCTCGGGAGGCCAGTTGTGGCAGGAAGCTGGGTGGCGCGGGAAGAACGGCCGACGTCTAGGGATGGCGGCGGTAGTGCGGGCTGCGGTGGCACAGCCAACGGGCCGTTGTTCGGCCCGAAGCGCAACACTGCCGGAGCGCAGCGCGGTTCGCAAAGGCCAAAGGAAGCGCATCCTTTTCCTATAGCCATTGTCGCCTTCAACATCGCTAATTTGTTAAATCTTCATGCTGAAGATCATCACAAATAAGAACGATGGAGGGGTCAGGCCATTTTGGTTTGGCCTGCACCCTCCATGTTTAGGGTGGTAACACTTGGCTCATCAAGAAGTAAGAAAGATGAACATCAATTGTTCTACAACCTCCGAAACGATTCCTTTCCAACCAAAGAAGAGTATAAGGAAAGGAATATAGTAATGAACAAATTAACACCTTCCTTTGTTCATCGTTTGTCGATGGAGTCATGGGGAAGAAGACAGTGTTGTCACGATTTTTTGCATCCGCCACACAATTCAAATCTTGATCTCGCACGTCAGTTGTGGAGGATGCTCCATGTCGGTAGGATCTGAAGGAGGAAGTCTAAGTCACTCTTAAATGGCGTTCTTCTTTCTTTATTCTTCATTGAGATCATTTCTCTCTTCTCCCAACATCCACAAAAAGTGAAATTCCAACAAAAATAATAATATATTGTGATATCTTATTAATTGATTGGCACAACATTCAAATTGGATGAATTAATTTAATTGGATCCATCTAATTAATGTGAAGGATTTGACATAATAAATTATTTGTGGGCTCAAATAATTAAAGGGGATGTGGTGAAACCATAAATGGGAGAGGAGGTTAAGGGGCTCCCCCTCATTAGTGAGGAGTGTTGATAGATTTTCCTCTCCTCCCCTTAATAGGTGGGTTTAGTCCCTTGTGGTCCCCACATCGTAACCTCTCGCTTGAGGTTAGGTTTGGTTTGGCCCCACCACCATAACCCCTCATGGGATGTTAAGGTGTGGTGGTCCTACCTCCATTATCCAAGCTCCAAAAGGAGTTTATAGATCCAGTGGGACGCACCTCCAAACAACCACATGATGGCTCAGATAAAAATAAAGTGAAGCTCATTTATTTTCTTACATTCCAAAAAAACCCAAAAACTAACTTTTATTCTTGACTCATGGTCGTAGAAGTGAAGGAATCCATAAGTAAATATCGGTGCTGCGTGTTCAATGGTGCCCTCATATTTTAATTCTGAGCACATGTTCAAAATTTATTAAAACCCGATCATATGTTTACTGAACGTACCCAACCAAAACATCAGAAATTGATGTTGGGCACACCATTCCTGGGAATCACGCGCCGTCAGTTTCTGTGGACCCATAAAATTATCGTTCATTTAAGAAAAAAAATTCCACAGATATTCTGGGTCTTTAAACTCAGTATAGCTAATTATTGTGTATATCACAAGCCATTGAAGAAGGTCTCTTTTACATGTAACCTAGGATATAGGGGATGGTCTTTATTGTGTATGATGTACTCTAACCCAGTATCATGTGAATTCCAAGGCAACTCGGTGTTTCATTTTTTGGAAAATATAGAATATAATTTTAATAGTAAATTTATTATAAAGATTATGGATATATTATTGCCTCGCATGCTCTCTATCTCATGTCATACGCACTATCGAACACAAGGATAATAATTTAGTTTTTTAGGGATTCACATTCTCTGTGCCATATTTAAATTACTTCCATGCAATTTAAAATCAATCATGGGGATGGATTTTATTATACATCCTATGTTTGAAATCCCACATCGTGACAAGTGTTCATAATTCATCCTCTATATAATAGTGAATGGAATGTACAAAGGTAACATGGTCTACCATGTAACTAGGTTTCTAAGTAGGATAACATCAGTGGAAAGTAAAAATATATAATTAGAGGAAAAACATAATTATTTAAGTAGTGAATGAGGTCATCATTCATAAACATGTGATTGATCAATGGAATGTTAAGGGCCTCAAAAACATAAATCCATGATGATTTAGAATGCAACCAGTTCAACCAAAATTTAGGTATTATGAAATATTTTAATTTCTTAGTCATTTTACTAATATTGGTTATTTATTATACTTTTCAAGAATATAATAAAATATTAATACATGATAGGTTTCAATCTCTTATGAACTATCCTAACATTTGGTTCCCCTTTAATGAAATTCAAATTCATCACTTTACTAAAAAAAATAATTACCAACTCTGAATATTATTTTTTCCTGAAAGACTAAAAGAATTTTTTATGGGATTGTAAGGAATATAAAAGAGTAACATGTTTTACAATTTTTCATTAAATATATACAGAAATAAATATATTTAATATATAAATTTCTAATCCTCAAAATTGTTTCTTGTGGTTTATCATTAATAATTTTTCATTAGATTTTTATCTAAAAACAATGAATATTAATAAATACATTGGGTAGGTCAGTGGTTCGCGTCAAAATCTTATCTACCTTCAGTCGTGGGATCAATACTTGTGTCCTTGTAGGATATGATTGGCTGTCACCCAACATACAGGTTGTTCTTTTCTAAAATGATATTAACATAACATGAAAATATATATATGTTGGACATCATTGAAATTAGGTTAATCTATAAATATAATTTTAATTAAAGATTTCAATTCAAAATCTGTACTTAAATACCTTATCCATTTTATTTCCACATAGGTACTTCATTGATCAAGGGTTTATCTATAATATCAATAGTTGGATTTATAAATCACAACACCTTATCCTAAATCTAAAACTCCTTAGGATTAACATAGGCAACTTATGATATATCTAAATCCTTCATAATGGTTTTATAGAAAAAAATGGATTTTCCTAGCATATCCCCCAAGAGTGTCAATCCAGGTGCATTGTAAGGCCCGTTTTTGTGTACAGAGTTACTCTAAGTCAAGGCCAGAACACCATGTCAGAGTTTTTATTCCTAGGTACAACATTTCCAGAACCACATCCACATGTAGTATCCAAAAAAATATGTATTTCTATGATAACCTACATTATCTATACATTACCAAAATTATTGGGGTTTAATTTATTTTTCTTCAAATTCTACCATAGGGTCCTGTTTTCTAGTCTAGGATTTCATAAATCTAGTTCACGTGTTTTCTACTAAACATACTATAATGAAAACTATAGTGACCAATCCCTCGATATCTAATAGGTAGTGAAAGCTACTAGAATTGTTTCCATGATTACAAGGAATCAAGACCTGAAGGACCGATCTGTTTAGTATTCTTGGTAAACCTGATACATAAATGAAAATTGTATTGCAAATGGATACACTAATGAAAATAATGTTTTTCTTATAAAAAAATAAATAAATAAATTACATTGAAGATAAATCTAATATTTATAATAAAATTCCTATATATCTTTTATAATATTCTTATTGGATTCGTGGGAAAAACATGATAAGGGTGAGCTCAAATTCAAAGTATGTGAAAAAATATAGAGGGATAAATAATTAATCAATGATATTAGTAAACATAGAAAGGTATATAAATAAACACACTTGATATGTAATCATTAAATTTAAAATAAGTACATAATAAATATGGAAAGGTAATAAAAATAAATACATTCCATCTAGATAAATAGAAATAAAATGTATCTATAGATATGTCGACACAAAATCGCAGGGATGAATAATAAAAAAACTAATATGACTGTAATGTTATCTCAATGGAAGTCATTTCTAAAGAACATTATGATCTGTTACTATAATGACCTATCCTGTGAACAGTTTAAATCTATGGATATATCCTCAATTAAATTTTTGCAACAAGTTTGTCTCATGAGAACCCATCGATGCATCGAGGAGCTATATAATGTTTGGGCTCCACCCTTCCTTTCCAATCCAAATAATTCCACATATTGATTTATCAAAATAAAAAATATGACTTGTCAAATTACCATATTTGATGAGAAATACATATCAATAAATAATTCCACAATTAATAAAAGAAATATCAATACAGAAGCATATGTAAAATGGTATACAGTTTAGCTAATAGAAATATCCAGGAAACATAAAATGGATAAGAAGGGGAAAATAAAATTTCAATGATCATATGGAATGGAATACTTCATGGTGATTAGAAAATAAATCATCGAAGTAAATTTGAATATTATACTTTCAAAAATCAATAACAAACCATCTAGAGTTAGAATATCGATGACATCAATACAACAAACCCATGTGGAGGAAAATATAGGGTCATTGTTGTTTATGAAATAAATGATTATCTATTAAAAATATTCTTGAGTAAAATATCCATTTCTTTTCATTAAAATTTGAAAATATATTTCTTTCAAAAAAAAATTTTAATCCTGAAAAAGTATGCTTTACAGAAATGACGATTGATGAATTAGTACATATATCACGTGTTAAAAAAATATTCCTTTTGAATAAAATATGTTAGAAAATGCATCAAAATTAAAAGGGATAAGAGGATTACTTTGAAACATTTGTAAAAGAAAAAAATAGGAAAAAATTTCATTATCCAAATTTTTTTTGAAACATTTTTGAAGAACATCTAATAATACAAGGTTTTTATAATAAAATAGGTTCTCTTACTAGAGAGATATAAAATGTTGAGTTTTCAAGAAAAACATGAAAAGATTAGAATTATTTTTTTTGTTTGAAAATGGTTATATAATTTACTCAAATGGAAATTTCATTGAATGATCATTACGATTAGTCTATAGGAAAATAATTTTAAAACATTCCACAGTATTCCATATGACTTTGAATCATTTTAAAATCATAAACATCATAAAAGAATACTATTAAACGAAATTATTAAACACCATGAAGTAAATTTAATTCATGATATAATAATAATAAATATCTAGTTGGTACCCCACATAAAAGTTGTAAGTGGTGAATATGACATTTTTCTCACAGATATAAAAGTGAAATGGAAATCCTTACTAATATAGTAACATATGGATTAGAAAACCCAAAGGTAAAAATTTAGAAATAATACCTCTTAATACAATTATTATAATAGAATTCATTATATTATATTTCAACGTGGAAAAAAGTACCCCACAGATAAGAATATAGTGGCACAACAATTAAGTATGCCGCACGTAATGGAAATGAGACAAGAACCCCTTACCTTGTATTTCATTTTAGGTGAGCATCCTTTTAATTATTGTATAACAAACTTATTTTCATTATTTATTTTATTAAGAATCATTTTTATTATTATAATTACGTTTATTTAACAAATTAGCATGTTTTTAACAACTACATAAAAAATTAAATTTATGTTGGGATTTTTGACAAAATTCAATTTACATGTCAAAACAACTTCAATGGGTCAACATTGGTCAAAGGGGTTAATATATAACATATATAGAATAATAAAAAATACATAATTATCATATATTTAGAAAAATTATACTTTAATAATCAGTCATTTAATATTTTTATGAATGTGAGGATATATTACAATCATGGAGATGGTATACCGTATGTACACATTAGTAACATTCACATATTGAAATGATCATTGTGGAAAGGATATTAGTAACTAAATTATTTCTAGAATGATTATTATATAATTAACACCATTTTATTTATCATCATATTCTTATATATAGAATTATGTGGTGTAAACTGAATCAAATTATGTTGAAGAGGTCATAGTCCACGCACCCATGAATAACGTTATCACTTTTTAATTGTGTGAAATTGTAATAAAAAATGATTTATAAATATATAAATTTATTTCCCGAAATTTAATTATTTTATGAATATAATATATATTTTTTATGTCTCGTATGTTTAATTTTTCCCATCCTTTATACATTCCATGTTTAGTGTGAACGAATCACAATGCTCTGAGGGGGTGGTAGTCCACACTTCCTCAAACAATGTTATCGTTTCAATGTAAAATGGAATGTATTAAATATAGGTGTAATAAAAGGCTGAAATAAGTATTAATAAACAATAAATATTATATATAATATATTTAAACATTTTTTACCTCTTAATATAAACCATTAGTGGATGTAATGGAAGAATGAACAATAATCAATTTGTGTTGTAGTAGTTCGTCATCCATAGAAACCTTATGTTTGTTACCCACTAGATGATGGTGTGTGTAAGTGTAGGATAAAATATCCACATAAAAAAATACTTTTATATTTATGATACATATGTTTTCATATAATAACAAAAAATAATATTTTATGGGTCATATAATGGAAATGAAATAGAGGGATTGAGAAAAGACATTGCCTTTTAACAAGGTAACTTCTTTTGGTCTAACCAAAAGGCATCCATGGATTGTATTTTGAAAAATGTATGATTATAAGTTGAGGGTAGGGATTTCGGGAGGCCTTTTTTGTAGATATTGGAAGAAATTAATATGTTGGAGAGGTGTGATAGATGGGTAGAGGTGGTGGCCTTTTATATGGAAGAAAAGGAATCACATGGTATTCTTGAAATGATGTTAGGATTACGCTTGCTGTTACATTTAAATAGTCCTAGAAAACCACAAAAACTCATGAATGGAAGGTTAATAGACTAAATATTATATAAAATGAGTGTTGGCCAAGTGGATAGGTCATTTGGACCAATAAACATAGGTATTTAGTCCATTTTAAGCTTAATTACACCTTAATCACTGTAATTAATTTTAATCACATTCACTACACATTTTGGTAAAAAAACTTATGTTGATCATATTATAAGAAAAATATTATCTTTAATAAATAAATTATTTTAGAGTTTAAAAATTAAAATTATAGAAGTGAAAAAATTAGGATTAATGCGAATCTCATAGATAGACAGAATAACTGGTTTTAGTAGAAACATTTTCCAATGATTGTTAGGTTTTTGTTTTGAATTTAATAGGTAAAATGATTATAATGATATAAATTGTATTTCATATGTTTAATATATAATGTTCTACATTAAAAAAATTAAAATATAATTTATCATTAATAATTATTTAAATGAAAATGCAGTTTATAATTAAATTGTAGTATTTTTCACAATTCACTAAAAATAATGGTTCTCAAAAAATCCAAAAAAATCAATCTTAAGTTTATTATGACATTAAAATTTTAAAAATAATGTTAATTTTATAAAATTAAATTTATTGAAATGTAAAAGTTATGATTTGAAATTGGTTCTTCTTTAAAAGGTGTTAAAATTTTCTTTTCAAAAATGTAGGTTTTTAGGAAAAACGTTGGGTTTTCTATTATCTTATGTTTATCAAATACAATGTATTAATATAGAAATTATTTTATTATATATATAACATATATATTCAATTGAAATAATTAAAAAAATTAATTACATTTTTTTATTATTGTAAAACAACTTCATTATCAAATAAATAGATTTCCATTAAATTATACTTTTAATATAGAATTGGTTCTTATATTCATTTCTAATTTATTTGTAAACAAAAAACTAGTTTCTAGACCATATATTTATATAATTAAGGTAATAAAATTTATAAATCCTAGTGTATATATTATTATATTAAATAATAATTTTTTAATTATTGATTATTTCTAGGCATAACTCGTTATTGCATATAGCACACGCCATTAGAGAATTTAAATTTTTCATATAACATATTCAACAAAGGAAGGTCGTGTTGTGTATTACATATGAATACCAAATATCACGTGAATTGAAAGATAACTCAGTGCTTCATTAATTAAAATATATTGAGCATATTTTAAATATTAAATATAATATTATATATATAGATATTATATTAGATTATGTACTTATTGACGCCTGTGATAAATGTTATCAAACACAAGGTTCATAGTTTAGATTATCAGGGCATCATAAATAGTTATAAAATATAATTTATACATGTCATAAAAACACACACATTATACATATAGTATACATAAAACTTAAGTATATATATTTTAAGTAACACACACACAAAGGCGCACACACATATGTTAAATTATAGATTGATTTTTTTCCATACCATTGTGATTTTATTCGATCATTTTCCTCCAAATTCATTCAAGTATCATCAAATTGGTATCATTTTTTACCATCCTTCATGCAATATTCGACCATTTTTTTCCATTGTCTCCATTTAAAACTTATATTTCTGAATTTTTTCTTTCAAAATAAACTTACGTAGCTACTAAGATACAATAAGACTCTAAATAACCACTACTAAAAATATACAATTTTTGGTCAATTTTTGAACTCTATGTAGAAACAACATTGGGCCCTTAATTTATTCTAAATGATTATAAATTTATAGCTACAATGGAATCCAATATAGAAACCATAATAATTTTTAGAGTCTATTGAATCTGTTATTTAACTATCATTATTTATCATAATTTGTTTGGAGACTAGAGTGATTTTCACTTCATTGTCACTATTCTTCTTATATTAAAATATTGATCTTATAAAAAATCATGAAAATATAAATAATAATACCTTGGAGATATATTATATAATCCAAAAATGATATATTATTAAAATTTTCAAATACCATATTATAATTTCAAAAATATTTAAATAAATAAACTCAAATATGTTTGAAATCTATATTCATTATTGATTCTCATTTTTGATTTATAATTATCATTTAATGTTAATTTTATGAAATAAATAATATTAAAAATTATAATGGATAATACATTGGGAAGTTTAAATGGTGTTATAATTTTTCAAATTCATTTTCCATCATTTTAATAAAGGAACAAATCATATTGGTGTGTGATTCATTTTTAAAGGGTAAAAGATAATACATGATAATTGGCCTATATTTTCAAAAAAAATATGATCTTATTTCATTGATTTTGATTCATTGAACCTTTTCTGTAACATTAAAAATTGTGTTAAACTCGAAAAAAATCAACCATTTTTACTATATGATATTCTAGAGTATCATCCGGTTTGTTCCTACAAGTCATAAATTAACACAATATTATTACCTTATATTCTTCTTGAGATATTATTATGATTGAACAATTTTCATGAGAGCACATGTTTTTATCATTAAGAACATAATTATGATCATTATGACCATGAAAAATAATAATTTCGAATGTGGTTCATTCCCAAAGGTCACAATATAATCAATAATTGTTATCTAACAATTTCATGATAATACGATCTTATGATTTGTTTCCAATAGTTTGAATCATATGATAATCATTTAAAATACTCTTAATTTGTAAAAAAGTACATTCTTTAATTCCAAAAAAACTGGACATGGGAAATTTATGTGGTTTTCTCCTAATATTCAAAACATTATTTATAATCATTTTTTATTGTTTTCATGAAAATTTAAGATCAACTATTTAGTTTCGACCATAGTACACAAATTTATAACTTGAAAATTATTTTTAATTATAATATCAAACATTGGATCATTCAAAAAACATCTGTAAATACTAGGAAATTTCATGGAATTTTTTTTCATATTTTCATTTTAATTTTACGAGTATGTGGCTTCTAACTGAACTTGATTCCATGGCCCGGTGTTCCCGGAATCAATTTCCCAAGATTATCTTGGGTACGTTTAGTAAACGAATGAGCAGGTTTTTCTATCTTTTGAACCGGTGCTCAGAATTGAAATCCAAGGGTCCCGATGAACTCACATCACCGATAATTGATTAAAGGGACCTTTACCATATTTGTGTTTTGAAGGGATAAGTGGTTAAATTTTGGTTTGTTTTTAAGGAATAAATAAAAATATGTTATTGATTTTTTTTGGAAGGTGGTTAATATCCTACAAATGGGGAGTTAGAGGTGGGGTCCCACACCCACCTAAACTCCCATGGGAGGGTTTAGTGTGGTGGTGCCCACACAAGACCCTAACCCCTCACCTCCCCATCAACTCCCTAAACCCCCCATTATTACCCCTTGAATTAAGTTATTCTCCTCTTTAATTATATAGCCTCTCTACCATCCACTCATACATTAATGTTTGCCAACACAAGATAATCAATGCATTCAAACTCTTTAATTATTTAATTAAGGTATTTGAATATTGAATTCATGGAAAGTGTAATTAAAATAAGGGGTTGCTTTACTTTAATTGGGTTGGCACTTGTTGTGTTGAGGGAAATGTTTGAGAGAGAGATCTTGTGAAAGAAGAAGAGAGTACCTCCATTGTTGAAGAACACCACCCTTCACGACGAATAGTTCTCCTTCGGCCGGATCTCCAATGAATGACGCTCGATCCAAGATCGAAGGCCTTTATGGAAGTGACAAACGTGAATGATCATCGTCACCATCATCTCCTCCCTTGCGACGACGTCAACGAGCCGACATCCACCCATTCACGATATCGTCAATGAATGACAAACCATGAGTTAGGGGTATTATTTTGAATTTCTCCTTACCTTTTTGAGAAAAGAACGATGAGCGCATACCATCCATTTCCTTAGTTGATCTGCGGATCGCCCGTACATGCGAGTTGGATGCAGGGTTATTTTTCGGGATTGGATTTCAGTTTGAATTATTAAATCTTGGTTGAAAACTTCTAAAGCGGTGGCCTCGGGCCGAAGAACAAACACGACCCTCTGCAGATTGTTTTTTTGAGCATGTATTAATGGTCAGTGATGAAATGGGATCACAACAGTGTATGGAAGCCGTCACAGTGAAGAACGGGTCCCGATAGAGCTGCAGGCGCAGACGGCGGGAAAATCGAACCACCGGAACACGTCCGATGGTCCACAAAAGGCATTGTCGGTGTACCCCACCGGTGTGGAGATGCCCTCGGAGGAATCCTGCCACGGCGATAACCGCTGCAGCGGTGCGACGGACCCAGCAGCCGCGCCGGATCCGGGACACCCGTGGGGGGGGGGGGGCAGTTGGCACCGCCAGTGTCAATCAGCGGGTAGGTCGTGCCTCCCCTGCTCCTCTTCACACTCGGCCTGGTGGGCCGAGAAAAGGATGGACATGGGCCGGGCTATGCTCAGTCGGTCCGGACCTAGACCCGAGTTTGGTTGACCCGGTTCGGGCCGACCCCGGGAGTGTGGGGTCAGGTCAGACCGGGGCCAGACCCCCTATTTTTAGACCTTCTTCTATTAAACGCCCATAACATGAGTTTTGGACCTCCGATCGAAGCACCATCAATTTTGTAGGATTCCTCGGATCGAGAAGGTTGTTTTGGTATATTACAGTCACGATTTTAGTGATGTTTGGATATAGTCGGGTAGGTTTGAACCCGAAACCAACCGGGCCCTCCGAGCGGAAACGCTTATAACATAAGAACTGTACGTCCGATTGATGTGTCATCGACTATGTTTGATTCCCCTTGATGAGACGGTTATTTTGGAAAACTTCACCTATGATTTGGATGTAGTTGGAGTATGGTCGGGTTGGATTGTAACCGAAATCCAACTAGGCCCCTGGAAAGGAAGTGCAAATAACTCATAGACCGGGCGTCTGATTGACGTGCCGCCTATTGCGTTGAGACCCCTATCATGAGAAGGTACTTTGAGATAATTCCAAGTGAAATTAAGTGAATGTTGTATGAATTTACCAGTAGAGCTTGGATTGGACCCTCCCGGAGATGACCGTACGGAGTACAGAGACCTTGATGCTGGCTGAGACCTGATGACTGCTTGTCTGATTCGATTTCGAGTGACTTGACTAGCCCAGTGTGGAGTACTAATGTGTTTGGGTGCAGACCCATGGCAGAGAGCACTACTATGTTGGTGTGTCATACCCGCGATACTCAATAGAAGGAGTACCTCTGTAGGCTATTAGGGGGAGCGCTACTGTGTTGGGGCGGTAGGCCCATGGCGGGGAGCAATACTATGTTGGGGTGGCAGACCCTCGGTACTCGACAGGAGGTGTACCTCATTAGTCTAAGGTTAGTGAGCAATGACTCGGAGTTGTGACAGGATCAATGTACTCGAAAGAGAGGAAGCTCTTCTGCAGTTGTGGTTTCGATATCAGAAATAAAAATCCTGGTTTTGAGTTGAGTCAATGACCATTGTGTTTACCACGTGATTGAGATGGGTTACTTGATAACTTTGGTATATGTATGGGAATATACCTATGTAATGGTTATCTATTTATATCATTCTTTTTTGGTTTATCCTTGTTGGTTTTAGTGAGACCTTGACAATCTCAGGGTCCCTACTGAGTATCGTTATACTCACCCATGCACGGGCTATGCCCACACCTCGTTGTGTTGGATGCAGATGATGGACAACACTGATAGTGGTTGAGTATTTTAGAGCTGGATGGTACCTTGAGGTGGACTTCATGACAAGACAGTACTCGGAGGTGTACTTCACGACGAGATAGTACCCAGATGTGACAGATGAATGTGGAGGGTTGAGGTGGCCATCTGTACCAACCCTTCTGGTAGGAACTCCAGAGGACGATCCAGGAGCAGCTCGAAACCTTCCTGCTGTTTTGTCTTTTCCTTGTACATTACCGTTGGGCTTGTATTCTGGAACCTTTGTACATTCAACACACTTGTTATACTCCTTACTTAGTGTTTTCTTCCGCTTGTACTCTGGGTGTGTGTTTTTACGTTTCATAAAGGCAATGCCTTCCCTTTTTGTTATGATTTACGCCTTTGGTGCTAGTCGCCATCCCCTAGCCTATGGAAGGCGGGCTTGGGGTAGCCACGACATGGGCCCTGAGGGAGGGTCATGACAAATTAGTATCATAGGATTTGGTTCTATAGCAAAACATAGGAATCTGATATTTTCTTTCTCTAAAGCAATATTGTTAACGGTAATAAGCGTGGTTTTCAGTTCAGGGAGTCCAGTGTTGGTGCGGGTGGCCAACGTACCCATACAACTGGACCTTGACTTCTAATTTCTGAATCTGTGCATGAATACACTAATTGCGTGTGTGTTTTCAAAATTTTCTTTTAAGTCAGCTCACACCAGGTAAGCTCACCAGAAATATTCTTTTGACTTTGTTGCATCCGTTCATTCAGGATGACTCCCTACGGACGATCAGCTAGAGCCCCAAAAGTTGTACATACTAACAGGACATTGAGCGACGAGGCCTCAGAATAAGGCCCTCTTCCAGTTGAAACACCAGCAGGGATTTCATGGTGCTTGAGCACAATGCACGAGTTCCAACGATAGAGGCCTCCGAGGTTTTGAGGCGAGTCAAATTTTCAAATGGTTGGGAACTGGCTGGAGTTTGTAGCATGAGATTTCCACACAACTGGGACACCCATAATCTTGATGGTGTACCTAGCTATTAGTATCTTTTAGGGAGCATCTGAGAGGTGTTAGAGCCAGATGCTCCAGTTTTTTCGACGAAATGAACTTCACCTGGGGAGACTTCGAGACATTCTTTCAGGTGGAGCTTATACCAGCGAATCTACACTCTGAGCATGCTCCAGAGCTGCTGCCCTTTCCATAGGGTTTTCCATCAGTAGTCAAGTCATCTTTAGGAGGAAGATGGGTGATGCAGAGGTCCAAGAGGACCAGGCCAATAGGTGGGAATCCTAAGGTTATTGGTTCGGTTGTGCGAGGCAAACAAAAAAAGCCAGCCATACAAGGAGCAGGAAGTGATATGAATTTGGAAAGCAGAGTCACTTGGCTCGAGACTGCCCAACATGTCCAGAAGATTAGCAGCAGGTAGTAGAGGAACATACCAGACCAAGGCAGAGGAGCTGGTCGTACAGCCGGAGGAGTACGATGCTTCGAGTTGTTGCCACCACCTCTAGGAGGTCCACCTCGAGCGCAGGGAACGAGTGTATATGGGAGAGCTCAGCTTCAGGTAGCTGAAGCATACAACTATAGAGCTCTGAAAGATGGTGGGCAGGAGCAACACTAGTTCCAGGCATGGAGGCCTTTTTTCTTGGCGATTCTAGTTTTTGTGTTGTTGTTGTTGTGTTTTCATTGTGTCTTTGTACTTAGAGATACAGTTATAAAATACACCTTTCTTGGTGATGTTTACATTCCAATCCTTTTTGTATGGTTGATACTAAGAGGTTCTGGGTATAACTGTTGACCTGACCCTCACTAGAGAGATTCCTACTAGAGGACACCTAGTAACCATGCACTGATTCCGACAATGTGACTCAACCCTAGGAGGTGAGAGTAAAGGTTGGATCTCTTAGTAGTAGCATCGAGACCTTACGACGTCATTCAAGACATGAATTGTACCGTTCATGTTTGGATTGATGGTATTAGGAAAAGAATGTGGTTCATCCAGGTGATGAGACTAGATTTCTCTTTTCGGTAGAGGGGAAATCTCAGCATCTCTTTGGTAGAATGTAGACGAAGAAGGGTGGAGATGAGTTTTTACATTTGGCTAGTCTCACTCATCAATCATTGAGCGAATGGTTTATGGCTCTCTCCATCTCAATAATCTCAGGTGAATCTTCTCGCAGAAGGAAAATAACCTGAGACAGTAGTGATGGCTTGAATTCCTCCAGAACTACGTGTTTGAGATAATTTATATTCTTGGGGAGGGAAAAAGTTGTAGCAAATGCTCTTAGAGAGATATCGGGCATTCAGCTATTGGGAGTGGTGAGACAGCAGTTGACCTCATTTTAGATATCATTTGTGGATAGTGATGGATTCATCACGTGTAGAACCAGAGATGGTCAGGTTATGACAAAGAAGGTGCAGATCATCGAGGATCAGATAAATACTGCACATATCATGTATGGCATATAAATTCAAAATATTTGATAATACATGATTTTTTCAAAATATTAGCAAAATGTTTGAGTTGAAACAATTATTTAACAATACTTTTACAATAAAATAAGTATTTTCTGAAATAATATATTTTAATAGAAAATATAAATATGATGCATATGTATATCGTTCTTTAGCACCTTTTTAAAATCATAATATACTTCAAAATTTGTGATAAGCTACTATAATTGTAAATTCCTTGATAATATTTACCTTTCCTGAAAATATTAGAATATTGAGAAAATTGGATTTGATTAAACACATCCCATGATCCATGATGGGATCTAGGTATAGTGTATGTGTTTGATATCTCAAAACATTTCTTGTGATTGAGTTGTATGTTAAAAAACTGTTTCAAAATCGTCTGTACATGACCTTTCAATAATAATTTCAAGAATGTCATCAGGAAAAGATATGAATGTTTTATGGGATCCTCCTCGTTCCATTTGTAATGGAATTTAATTGATATAAAAAATTTATCAAATGGTATTTATCTAAATTAATAGAAATAGAGAATTACCATGTGGTTGTGCAAAACTCGTATTCCCTAACGTTGTCTAAACTGACCTCTGATTCCAACTATAAATCCCCAACCATAAAAATTCTATAATACTGAGTTATGTAAATAATATTAATTTAATTAATATTTAAGATCATTTATTTATTATTGTTTTAGAAAAGAAGGATATAATTATAACAAAAAATCTAAAATATTACAATATTGACACATCTACTCTATCAAATGTTTTTCAAAATAATAAAATTCCATAGAAAATATGAATTATTTTCGTGATAAAAATCATCTGTAATTATTACTTTCTCTTTCTCATCTCTATAACCTATTAAATACATATAAAAAACATGGGATAGGTATAAATATTTTGGTAAGGGTTATAAAATAAGGAAAGAAAACATTAGTCCATGAATAAATATAAATCAATGAAATCATACATTTCACTTATAAAACATAATCTCTTTAATATACATCATAGAATCATAATATTTATGAATAAATCATAGAAGTTGTAAATCATAAAGGAAACTTGTATCATTCATAACATACATACATTGTAACATTCATACCTACATAGGGTGTAGCCATGATGATTACATTTGGAATACTCATCATTGTATACTCCTTAAATATCTTAGGTGAAACCTTAAAAATTATCTCGGTCATGTTACCTAATGCATTGGATAGATATCATAGGCTCTACCGCAATTAGTTTATCATAGAACCACCCGTATACATAATAAATTTCTAGAAACGAAAACCTAATCATAACACATGAACAAACATAAGGATAAAATAACATTTCCACATTACAATTGTAAGACATCATTTAATGAAAATGATATAATAAATCAATTCTCAAAAATATTATCCAAAAAAAACACCTTGATATGGTATTTACTTTTCTTTTCAAAAACATTTCTATGTATTGAGGCAGCCAAATATCAAATAATGCTCATAGCGGTGAAAAAGTCATTATTGCCACATATGTCAAAAAGAAACATTCCTTTTATTCATTTAGTAAAAAACAGAATAAAAAATATTACAATATTAAAACCATTGAATTATATAGAAATAAAATGGGTATAACTATACACCGTATAAAAGAAGGTTGTGTATAAACCAAAATATCTCTCAATTAAAGGAGATTGAGATGAAGTACCTTATAGAGATCATGTCATTAGATAAATTGTTAAATAATAAATTAAATATTTGTGAGAAATATAAACACATCTAATATAAGTGGATATTTAGTGTAAACAATAATATGTCATTCACATATAATCTCAAAAAAACTAATGACCTTGATATTTAACTTAATGAATGACGATTGAGTGAAGATTTCCTATACCTTGAGTATGACTTGTCTCGTTCATTCATTATATTCATAAAAAATAAAATTAAGTTAATTTATACTTTCCTAAAAACCTTTTTTGGTTTATTATTAATTTCATATTACCCATGATGATGTTTTAAAAATTACCCAATTATCTACATTCATATTTTTCGGTTTTTCAATATTCGGTAACTGAGTCAAAAATTAACTTGTTCGATGTGAATTGTACATGTGGTAAATAGTCCATAATATCCAGTATATTATTCATGATTTAAATATCATATATATCATGAATATATGCATTTATAATATTGTATAACATTTAGAGATAAGAAATAAAATTCACCAGTAATAGAGACGGTAGGTCGTATGTACGCATGAATGTTACATTCATTTCTCTGTCATCTGAATGTAATGACAACTAAATAATACATAGGTACGATTAAATTAATGTATAATATCTAGGTTACATATGTTACATAATATCATTAATTCCATCCTTTATATGTTCCATGTATGGCATGAATGGGTCATATAATTTTGAGGTGGTGGTAGTCTGCACTTCCTCAAATGAAATTATCATATTTACAAATTATGAAAAGAATAATGTAATATTGTAAAATTAAAATTACAGAAGAATAGAGACAATATTAATATAATATATATCATATATAAATATAGTTACATCATAATGGACACTGTGAGAGGTGGTAGAAGAAAATTCTTCAATCAACGTTTCAGGAGGAAGTAGTTCTCCGTACACATAAACATTTTGTTTGTAACCATTAGATGTATGTATGTGTAAGTTTAGATTGAATAATTATCCTAAAAAAATACTTTTATATTGAGTATTAATGTGTTTTTATCTAATAATTTATTAATAAGAGTATTGTGAGTGGATAAAGAAAATAATCGAATGGAACATGAGAGAATATTTTACCTCTAAATCGGGTAAATTCTTTTGTTTTGAGCCAAAAGGCTTTGTTTAATTTCTGTCTTCCCAAGTTAAGGAATCTAGGATGGAATTAGGTATTTTATGTGAATTTTTTAGTATAATTTGGATGATTTAATGGGCTTGATAAGTGTTAGTAAGTGGGTAGAGTTGGTGGCCTTTTATTAGAGGTAGGAGGTGAACTTCAGATATGTTTTGAAATTTTAATTTATTATAAATTTAATTTTGATTAAAAAAGGTCCAAAACTTGTTTAATTATAATATAAGATAATTTTTTAAAATTAACATCCTCCAAAATGTAATTACCATATCTAGTCAAAACACCTAAAGAAGTCATATATGAAATATTTGGGCATATATTAACAATTTTGACGAATCTTATATTTTTTTTGGAATTTAATATAGTTTTATAAACAATTTTATATTTTATGTTATGAATTATGTCAATTTTTTACATTATTCATAATGGACATTTTAACAAAATCATAAAAATTTGATTCCTTCGATCCAAAAAATTGAACCAATAATAAAAAAAATAATCACCTAGATAATTTTTTTATGAAATTAATTATGTAAAATAATATTTATTTTATTATTTATAATATCATTCATTTTTATCCTTTATTAATGAAGCAATCACTGCATCATCATTGTGTAATAATTAAATTTATTTTTATAATGTATAAATGTTATAAATAAAATATAATGATGTATTAAATCATTTTTATTTCTAATCACTATTTATAGTTGAATATATTACTTATATAACCCCATATAAAAACTGTTTTAGTAAGAAGATACAAGTTTTGGTTATATTTCTCTCTACATTAAATTAATTATTATGAAAAGTCATTATCACTAATTATTGGCTACCAAATGCCAAAATTTCAGACTAAGGATGCTCATGTTCAGAAATAACACATCCAATATGATTAGGACACGTTTTAGGGTAGTTTTATAATATTAAAATATAATTTTTACACTTATTTACCATATTAACCCATTAAACTAGGTAAATAATTGTTTTTACGTAAGTTAGAATTTATACTGTCAAAAAAATAAAATGTACCTATTAAAAAAATTGGACCTTTTGATACCAAATATGGAATCCATTTTTCCATATTGAATACACAACATTTATCGAAATTAATTTAAAACTACCTCCCATTGTGAAAACAAAAAAAAGAGAGGTTTTAAGAAGAAAAAACTACCAAATGATTATAATGTGTTTATATCGAGGATCAATGTGATGTTAATTATAATGACCAAAATTGGATTAAATGATAAATATATATTTAATTTATACTTTAAAACCATCACATTATATGACATAACTATATAAAATATCTCAATGTAAAAAGTTGGTTTCAAATATAATTTTGTGTATTTGTACTATTCATCAAAACAGAATGGTTTTTAGAAAAATGTCAAAATTTTTCCCAATGTAAATTATGATATATGGATTCAAAATAAGAAGATTATTTTTTCAAATATAACATATAAATGTATCAAAACATAAATTTAAAAATTGGTCACCATAAAAAGGTGGTAAAGCTATATTTTTTGAAAAATACATCTTTTTTCCAAAAATTTGATGTTGTTCTTATATCATATATTGAAAACATATAAGATGAATTTAAAACATAAAATTGAATAAATAACATATATTTCCCCTTGAATATAAATCTATAATGGGTAATATGTTTTAAAAAAAATTATTCTCTTTCTAAAATTTGTTTTCATAAAAAGACAACTTTTAAATTCAATTGGTTTTTATTTCCATTTCTAATAAATTTTGTAACAAATGAATCCATATTTTAACATATGTAAAACAATTTTTTCACATTTCATATGACACGATTCATTTCAACCATTCCAGTTACTATTTTATAACAGTAACTTTTAAATTATAATATTTAGTTTTTGGTTTAAGCTAGAGGTGTTGTATCATGTATGCTATTTGACATTGTGCTTCATTCATGAAAATCATGATATCACAAAAAATAATATAAATCTATGGAATGTGATATTGAGTATCATTTTTTAGGAAATAATATTCCATTCAAAACAACTGAATAATAACTATATAATCTTGGTTCCTTGGTATTTCAATATAATGATTTTTGTAAAAATTCTATCCCATTTTCAAGTGGGTATATTCTTAGTTTACATTATTTTTTCAGAAATGAACAAATTAGTAGATATAGTGTAAAATTTGGAATTTTAATACTTTGAATAAATAGGTATTATATATGTCTCAATTCATTCTATGCTCCAACATCAACTATAGTAGTAGAAAATAAAATTTCCAAACATTTCTGTTTCACATTTTGAATATTTATTTCCTATGTAACTAAACTCAGGACCAAATTAAAATAATGGAAATAATCATCTCAACTAAAATATCTCACCATTAGATGAATTTTTCCACCTATTATTTTATTATCTAAGACTCTTTTATTTAATGTACCAAGCCCCATGACCATACTGAACACACTGTTAACTCTTTTTTAAAACAATCAAATATTCATTGAATTTTTTTTTCCACACATAGATACTGTTAGGGTATTACCTCCATAATTCAAAGATGGATGATTTCCCATTATCTACCACCATAACTGCTTCTTTCTCTTATAATCTCTAGGAACATAACTTCTTGAAAACCCCGTCTCTACATTCACAACATAACAAAAATCCTTTTCATATTATTTAATTTTTCATGAGGCCAATGATTTTTGAAAACACAGTTTCAACCCTGTGTAAAATATAATAAGTTTACTATCAATGTCTTGAATAAATTTTGGTACATTCTCGACTAATCTTGTTAAATTTGATTCATAGGCCTCTACTGAATCATTAACCTTTTCTTTAATTGAAAAAATTGATTCTTCATCCATAATTGAACAACTATAGGGAAATATATCTCGATTAATATATTAATAGATGCATCTCATTCAATTTTAAAAAGTTAATATTTTTCAAAGGTAATTTTAAAAAAAATACCACCTTCAACCATATTACCCATTAAAAATATAAATAATAAAATTATCTTTTTATCATTCTCAACACCTTAAAATGATAAATATATTATCTAGAGAATTGATCCACACATTATCAACCACGGGGTTAAAGTATACTCTTGTTACTAAATGCCATCATTTAACAAAATGATACATTATAGAAATGTTCTTTCATGGTTGATGATGTTTCGTTAAATCATGGATAACACTAATATCAATAGCTTACATCATCGAATCCATCACATTTAAAAACTTCTCAGGTCCAATTCCAACAATTCTGGGTTGTTAATTGGGAATGATATTTTCCTCTTAGTACCTTCCTACTTTGGTGTCCATATTTCCTCTTCTAAAACCCATTTTGAACAAACATAGTTTAGAAATTGTAATATGGTAATCTTCAAATGAAATAACATAATTTCCAGAAACATAGATTATAATACATTAAGGTTTTTACATATATTATCATAACCATAGAAGTTATCTGAACTATACTATAATACCAACTATAAGGATCTATCCATTCACATTATATATTCTGTTAACATTAGAATAAAAGTGACATCAATTAATACATAAATATCCTTTAGGTTTATATTTTTTTATAATTATTTCATAATAAAAAATTAATACACTTCCTCTTAGTATGCATTTTCAACGTAATATATTATATTTAAAATAAAACATGATTTTATTTCTTGAAAAAACATCATTAATTTCATATTGACATTATCCCTTATATTACCCATCCACAAACCCCTGAAAAAATATAAAATACTTTTATGAGTATAAGAATATTAGATATGGATTTAAACAGAATAAATTTGTTAGTTTAGAGATAAATTTGTAAACCCATGAAATATTGTCTTTTATCTCCATTTCTATTGACTAAATGAAATAAATCATTTCCACATGAAAAAACAAATAATTTTCTCTAAAACTTCTTTTAAAACCTATTGTAATCAATCAAAAAACCTATTTAGAAAATTACAGTATCACATATATAACACATTTTAAACCTATGGAATAAATAACTTTACCCCGTATAAATATATAGGAGAAACCATCTTGTAATTACCTACTTATTTCCTATTAAGATTAGGTACATTATCTAATTAATTAGAGATATATAATGGGACTCAAATTTCTTATAATCTATATAAGGCTCACTCTATGCTATCTTAGAGAACACATCACATATTATGTATCAAGATCACACGATACTATTTAGGAACACCCATCGTATAACCTATATTTGGCTCACCCATTACTTATAACTGGGATCAAAATGTTATATAAGAAAAAGAAGGATCACCCATTTATAATTATTATGTAAAATATCATGAGAAAACATTTTTTCATTTCCTCTATTAATCATATAATATTTGAAATAAATTTTTATACCCTTATGAAGAAGACTATAGTGTATCAAAACACCATTACTTTTTTAACGAAAAATATTAAATACAAAAGTACATAAAAAAGGGAAATATGGTTTTTCAAAGATTAAAAAAAGAAAAATTGTAAAAAAATACAGATGTCTATTAACATTTCTGGTCAAAAGAAAAGACATTCTCAACATATACTTTAAAATAAGACATTACTTTATCAATTATAAATAATTTTAAGTATTATATAAAAAGATACCTTCTGAGAACATTTTAAGAAAGTCAAAGGAGACTAAAATTTTCATTTTAATGTCTTTTTTGTCCATTCAAATTTATTCATAATATAAATTTAAAATCATTTACATGGAAGAAAAAGTGTATGAAAATAAAATATAAACAAATCATTTCATAAAATATCATTCCATAAATTTACTACTAATCATCACATACATTCATTATATTGTTGAATAATAAACAAATTTTAATGATTCACATTGATCATAACTTTTTTTATGTTTATTATTCCATTTATTCTATCTTATTCAATTCTATAAAAAATTAGTTACCATTTATGTTCACATTAGATGTTTTGATTGTATTCAACGTATTTATCAAATTTGGCTTTGGTAGTTTTCATATGGTGAAAGAAGTCATTATACCAATATATATAGTATTACAAGCATTAAATTGTTAAAATTTTTATATATTAATTTTTATTTTATAACTAGTCATGAATGGAATTTATCAAAAATTTACTATGTTATAATCATAGAGACGATGGGTCATGTATATGCTTGATCATCATTTCATTTGTCAATGATAATTATGGATATAATTTATTAATAGTTTTATCTTTATAAAATGATAAATATATATTAAATATCATATAATTTCATAAATTATACTTACTAATATCATCCATGTGAAATTTAAATTTAAATGATATATCTTATAATAAAAATAAAAAATATGACATTAATATCATATATAAACATTAATCCCAACATTATAGCTATCTATGAGAGGCGATGATGAAAACAAATTACATCGGTTCACAGGATGGTAGTTTATCGTTTGCATAAATAACTATTTCGTTACCAATTTTATAGATGATGAGATATATGTTTTTTACTACAATAACAAAACAATATCTCAGTATATGGTTTATACCAGTTCAATTATACCAGTATGTTTGAAGAATGTTTAAAGGAGGTGGAAGAAGGATCAAATAAAAAATGCTCAATTAATAATGACACCTCTTCTTTAGACAATAACTATATGATTAAAGCTCAAACCCTCCTAGATTATATTTATGATCAGAAAAAGGATTTGTGGATTTGTGGATGGAATTAAGTAATGTATTTAGGTAGGTATTGGGTAAAAAAATTACATTAAATGTGTCAATAGAACAGGAGATGGGGTGGCCATTTGTAATCGGGAGAGGACACACTTGGATGTTATGAAAATGAAAAGTTATATAATTATTTAAAACTATCCACAAAAAATATAAATGATAAAATTTCAAAATGGTTCTATCAAATAGATATTATACACGTTTATGGTCATTGTATCTCATAATCTTTTTGTTTATCCCCTTCGATAAATATGTTTTTACCTAAACTGTGGTAAAATACTGGTGTTCTTTTATCATTTGATTTTGATAAAAAAATTAATTTTATCATATTATATAATAAAAATATTTCTTATTCTAAATATAGAATAAAATTTATCAAATTAAACTAATAGAATAGGATTAACATAATTTCAAATAAAACATGCATGTGTGAAGAAAAAGGGTTTTTTTCAGTAAACATATTTTTCAGGAATAATATGATTTTACATAATCGAGGAGTATAAATAAACACTATATGAATTTATATTCATGTAATTTATATTCATGTTTATCGATATATAATCTATAAATTTCATTTAAATAATTCTTTATTAGGGTTTATTTTAGTCAAATATAATGGAGAAACATTATTCATGTTAAAATAGTATATAGAAAAATTAAATTTTAAACATAAAAATAAACATATAAAAAAAGTAGTATAATGATAAATTTATTTTATTTTTTTAAATTAAAGATAACTAAATAATACTTTTATTACATGAAATAAAATTCAATGAATAATTATACATTAAAATCACATTATTTATTGAAATTGAATGAATATTTTAAAGGAATAGGTATTGTTCAATATTCAATGAAAAATCAATATTTTTCAAAAAATACAAAAATATAATTGTTTGTTAATTTTGATACATGGAAATACAATTCATTTTGTAAAATTATAATTATAAATTTTTTAAATAAATCTTTAATAATTTTATATGAAAATATTTCATTGACGTTATTTCCTTTTTCCTTTAAAAACTACATTATATTTTTTAAGGAATATAACTATTAATTTTATAAATATTAATAAACATGAAAATTATTTAAGCTATCTTCACCGCGATTATTATATCTATTTCTATGGTATATTAAGAATCTTAAAAAATATATATTTTATAATTATGAAATGACATATATTATAATTATTATTTATATTTAATAACAAATTATTAATTTTTTCATTTCATTGTTAAAAGAAATAAATCGGATAAAATATTATATTTTTTAAATAAAAAACAGATTTCAATAATAATTATATCTATTTAAATAAAAAAATCATCATGGTTTAGCTGTCAAAATTAAAATATACTACTTTTCCTATACTTCACAGTTGATCTTTTTCACATGTGCTACCAAATTCACAAAAAGAAAAGTACAGATATACTTAAATTGATGAGGAACATGATATCATATGTAAATTATAAATTAAAGATAAATGGTTTAATTAATAATTCATTTATTAAATAATTTTTGAATGTACAAATAATCATTTAAAATGATATTAATTAAAATAATATAATTTATTTATTTGAAATAATTATTTTTAAATATTAAAACAACATTTTAAAAATGATTTCACAGTCCAAATTTCATAATCTATATATCCATACATATTTTTTAAGACAACCTTCATGTGAAATAATATTAATTTGAAACCATTATTATATGTATTCTAAAGAATATTTTGGCATAATTAAATTTAGAAAATACAGTAAAATAACATGAAGATACATTGAATTAATTATATCAAGATAATGTGAAAATTAAATAATCAAAAAATAATTCAAATCTATATATTTTTTTCTAAAATATTTTTTTATAAATATTTTTATTTATGATAAAACTATGAATAAAATTTATACAATGAAAATATACAATATTCTAACTATATAATTTTATAAAACAAAGCTGTTTCTAATGAGACGATTTCAAATATCAAAATTCTTTTCAGAATTTCATTTCAATTATATATTTAAAAAAAATTAATGGTTTCTTTGATACATTTATGAACAAATCTTAAATTTCAATCCCCAATAAATTTTTTCATCTAATTTAATTATTTTATCAGAAACATTATTATTTAATCCATATAATAATTTCAATTTAAATTAAAAATAAAATAAAAAATATAATTAAAAAATATATCATAATTAATCATACACATTTTTAAGGTGAGTAAATGTCAAAATAATACTGAAGGAAAATAACTATTGAAATAATAACAAAAAAATGTGATTGTTTAACATGAAAATGATTTCCAAATGTTTTTTGGGAATAAATCATTTATCAGGATCATCCTCAGACTTTTTCATTCAAAACACATAAGACCATGTAGGGATCTATCCTAAATCAGTTCAGTGTAAGGTGATGTATCTTACCAATCTTATTTGTGTCATGAAACTCCTTATCTCGTATCTATGGGGGATTTAATTTCTTCCCATCAATCAACACAAAAATTGTGGTAGATGATAAGGGAGATATATTAACTTTAGTTTCCCTCCATTTCCAATATATTAAACGCTATGGTCAAATACATGTTTCAAACTACTTTCATCATATATTTGTCTCTTTTCATTACCCATTCATCGATATCATTGCACTTAAACACTGTACACCCCAAACACTATTTCTTTTATATAGATCACTATATTGGAATATAGTAAGATTGATGTTACGTGACTATCATGCTAATTTACATAAGAATAAGAAGGATCTTCTCAATAATGTTTTTTATTTAAAAACAATATTTGAAATAGATTCCTCTATAAATCTCTAATTTTTCAAAAACAATTTCAAAATTAAAAATAAAATATAAATAATTTTCTATAAAATAGATTCAATAAGTTTAATATAGCACCAATGTTGAAACATATTTTATTTTTATTGACTTATTTTTAGAGAACATTTTTTATTTAGAATTCCATTTATGATATATTTGAATTTTTTGTTGAAAATATTAAATAAAATTATAATTTGAGAGAATATTTATTAAAAAAATAATAAATCATTTGATATAAATATATAATTAATTTATTTATACATGTCTTTTAGAAATTTACATTCAAAAAACTAGACATTATCGAGGATCAATAATATATAGTCCCAACAAATTTTAATTTGGAATTTTGTAGTTTTTTTAATATTTTTGAATAAGAATTATAAAATTTTATTTTATTTTTGATTTGTGTAATGTAATACTGAGCTCATTGATGGATTGGAATATGTTATTTACCCTAAGGTGGTAATTTTAATATTTTCATTGGTGGTTTGATTTTTCATTATTTCTAGGACTTTTTTTGGAATTAAATTATTTCCAATTTATTTAAGTTATTCATTTTATGTGGATTATTTATAAAAATTAAATTATGTGAATTTTTTGGACATTATATAGTGGCGTTGACATGGAATATTTGGGGAAGAACAAAATAAATTTTATTTATGGTAATTTAATTTATTGTAATTAAAAATATTATGGAGTTTTAAATGGGATAAATAGATGAGAATGAAAGAGGTATATTTAATGGGATTAGTGGGGTGGGATTGGGGATAGTTGGTGTTAGAGGATCAAAATCCATTTTGAGGGATTATTTCTACCAAATAAGTTTCTCCCATTTTCTCCTAATTCATTCTATTCTTTCATGGGTCAAACCCATGGTGTTGATCTCTTGTGGATAATAAAATAGAAATTCAGATGAATAATGAAATTTATATGAATATGTATTAATAGATTAAGGATTAACAATAATCATTTAATTGTGTCGGGTTACCCAAAATTAATAAGTCCTTTAATATTCCTTGGTAGAATGCATTCATTTTTTTGGGATTTGTAGATTGTTCATAATAACTATAGATAAAAAATATATTGTAAATGGGAATTTGAGTTGATAAATTAATATGAAATGGGTGAAACAAATATTCCAAATCAATAGTTAGATTGAAAAAATATTTTTTTACAACTGATTATTGATAAATTAATTATACGTAAAGGAAACAAATGGAAAATATTAACACAGGATAATAGTATTTGAATTGATAGATATTGAATTATATTAATGGTTGAGAAAAATGAATGATGAATGTGAATAAGATGTTGATGAATTGATATTGATTATTTCTTATGATTCATGATCAAATTATTTTATTATTTTTTTCTAGTTGTGAGTTAGTGTTGATAATTGTTTATGAATAATTATAAAAAAAATTATGTTCACATTCTCAATATTGTGGAAAAATCTATGAAATTTTATTAAAAAGACTATAACATGAGATAGAGTTATAATGTAGTATTTTTTCATTAGTTGTGACAATTTGGCACTATCGGTACACCAATCTCTGTAAATGTATTCCCTTGTGTTGGTGATTGATAAGGATCAATTGGAAGAGATTAATATATGGGATGTTTAAAAGAATAAAGGGATTATGTTTCATTATATTATAAATGGAAATTAAGTATCGTGTTCCAGAATAGTGGTATGAAATATAGATGATTTCAAGAACTTTGAATTGTGGATGTGCCATATCCAGCATGAGTAATACTGCTCGATGCTTATTGGAAGATTTTATGTTGAGATTAAATGATTATTGTGATAGTACTTGAATGTTATATAACCCTCTAAATAGGCCTTTTAGTTTGAATAAATGGAGGTGAGAACATAAAATGGGGTGGAGGACAATGAGGAATTGCTAGAAAGGGTTTTATGATATATGTTTGATAGTAGTGAGTATTTTGATGTTTTTTATGATTAAAAATTGAAAAATGGTAATGAAATTATATATCACTCCATAAGATTAAATTATGGTATACCGTGATTGTAGTGTGGAGTATATATATGGTGTAACTATTTTCCATGGGATTTATATATCTTTACTATCCTAGGTGTAATATTAAATGTTTGATGAATATTTAAATCCTTTAAAAAAATGTTTTAGAGTTATGAATGTTTAGACTAGATATGTGGAAATGGTTTGTGATATGGGATTATGATATTGATGAGGATTTGGTTGTAGATGGTGGTGATGATTTTGTGTATGATATTTATTATGATAATGAATATGTGATGTGTAGTAGTGATGTTGCACATTGAGGAGGGTTGAGTACCGAAGGATGGACACCTCAGTATATAGTGAGAGTCCATGAGGGTGAATAAATATAATATCTATGTTTGATTTAGTGGGGAGATTCCATGAGGGTAGACACAACCCTAAAAATTGTGATTCTCAAAGAGTTGACATCGACCCAACCAATTATTAAATATTAGTATGTTCCTTACGTGTAGATAACTATATGGAGATATTATACAGAGTTCTCTATGGGTTGATAAATACTTGGTAATTGAGTGAAATTTCATATTTCCTACTGGTGTATGTCTTCTTGGTAGTGGTGAAAATAAAATAAAGTCATTCTAGTTAAATATTCATATGAGGATATTGCAGTGTGGTCTCTACGAGTGAAAAATTTCCTAGTTCATAGATGGGTATTAATTATTATTATTATTATTTCATGGTTATATGATGATTTCTAATGGGAAGTGTTCTGTTATGTGGAATGTCATATAATTATATGATTTGGAAAGAAACTAGTTGAATAGTTGAATATTATGACATTGATATTTATTGATTTTTTTATATGAGTAATTCTAAAAATGGATGTATTAATACAATTCATTTACATGGACACGTGAATGTTTTAAGGAGTATCATAATGAGTCTATTTATCTTCTTACCCTTTGATTATATATACTGTTTTTTAGATTATCTAGATATATTTGTTGGTGGTTTTGGCTTAAATTAACTTTAGAAGTGGGAAATTTATTCAAAATTTTTGTTTTATTATACCATGTTTATGATATAGAGGATCTGATATAATTGTGAATGTTTTTCCATTTATATCTTCACATTTTGTGGAATTTCATGAATTGATATAAATTTTTCATTTAGATTCATTGGAAAATGAATTATAGTATTCTATTTTTTCAATGTTTTCTTTTATAAATGGAAATTCCCTCTCTAAATGATTGAAGATATATCCTTAGTGAAAGTATATGACATATGGCTTATTAATGTTGTGCATTGAGGGTCATACTCTCACTATTTAAATCACCAATAATGTTTAAATGAGGTATGGATATAATATAATGGAAAACGATAATGTATTTTTTGGATGGATTTTGTAGTACAAATTGGTGGGGAAAAGTTGGGTGGTAAGGCTATAATATTACATTAACCGAGTATTAAAAGTAGACTACAGAAACTATAACTTGATTTATAAGAGACCCTGTTATCTTATAGAAAAATCTATAAAATATTTATTAATACATGTCTAACAGTATACTAACATTAATGTTTCATGATATTTTTGTAATCATGTGTCATTTAGTTTTAGGTCTAGATGATCGTATGTGTTTTTTAGTGTGATAGTTCATGTGAGGTTTAATAGTGCGAAGGAGGGGTTAGAAATTTCTTATGTAAATTGTTGGATAACCAAATAAATTTTAATTCATATAATTTATTTATAATAAAAAATGTATTTAATACTTGTAGAATTAATATATATATATATATATATATATATTCATTTGATGTATATATGAGTATAAAATATAAAACACTGTTTATATGTATTCTGTGAAGACGCTTTTCATGCATCTAAAAATGTATTTAAACCTAGGAATGAATATAGTTAATTCATTTAGTCTACATGAATATTATTTATGAAACACTATATTGCATGAAACATATATTTTGATGATATCTATGTGACATGATCCTGCATTACATTTCTCCCCATAAGGATTTTATTATTTTAGTAAATTAATAATTGATTAAAATATTTTTATTTAAATCATTAAACGCATTCATCAATAAGGAATTAATTAGTTTTTTTCATTTGATATTACCAAAAATAATATAATTTTTCTTAATTATATAATAACGGTAGATATTTTCCTATAAAAATATAAGAACCTCTCTTTATAGATATGTGGTTTGATCTTGTTTGATTGAAACATATAATTCTCAATAGCATCATGTGTCTTCCATATCATTTGTTCTTCTGTCCCTATATAGAGGAAGTATAATAGATCATAACATAATAAATCCATTATAACATTATTTATAATTATTTTTTCACTTTCTCACTTTTAATGGATATTTTTGTTTTAGTGTTTTCAGGAATTAGGAAAACCACTACATAAAAAAATTATAACATCCACATTATGTACATTTATTTTTCCAAAACAAGTTCTTTAATTTGAAATCCTATTTCATTCATGACACTTTTTCTTAATTAAATATGTATTTTCATTTATCTTTCTGTTATTCATACACATCATTAATTTTTGTGTCAAACATTTTCAAGGAAGGCAAAAAAAATATCAATAAGGGATATATATAAAAAAGAAAACCTAATAGGCCATCGAACATTTTTAAAAAATTAGAAAAATTATTCGCTTTAAAGAGAGAACTGTGAGATTGTATACTACATAGATTTGGATATTAAAATAAACATATTTGATAAGACATTTAATGAAACATTATCATAAGAATTCATAAATAAAATATGGTATTTGAAAACACCATATTCATAAAAATCATAATGGAATAAAATAACTAGTTAATTAAAACATAATATAGTAATGAAGTAACGTATCCAATTAATTCCAACATAAGCACAAAATGTAAAAACATAGGTAGTTATTTCCAATATAAAATTCTAATTGAATAACCATACTGGTTTACTCTAATATCATATCCCTTAGAGAATAAATCATTATCCATTGCATTAGTGGGATATACCATACACACCAATTATCATATATAGTTTCGAATAACCAAAAAATGAAAAAAATATGTTTTAACACATATATACTCATAAAATTATAATTTAAACCAATATGGAAAACCACATTCATATTTCTCATAAAATGTGTATAAATATCATTATATTTTGAAATTTTTTAAAACCTAAAAATTCACAGAAAAATTGGAAATATGATCATATTTAAACAAAATACATTCATTATTAGAGGAATGTTAAAAATAAAAAGTATCTTCAATGAAGTGATATTAATTTTAATAAGTAAATGTTAGAAAAACATTTTTTTTACTCATTTGTAAAGAGAGTCAAAAGTAAGAAATACAGAAAATGGTAAAACAATAATTTTTAGAAACATTATAATGAATTTAAATACAAGTTGAAAATTAAGTTATAATAATATATTATATACAAATTAGACCATTTTTTGAAAATTTAAAAGAATATAGATATTTTTTAAATAATTTCAAAAAAATTTAAAGAAAAATATTTTATGATTTTAGTAAATTCATTATCAAAATGAAATTAAATGAGAGAATAGGAAAAATATTTGTGAACCAGTTTATTTTTTTGTAAATTAATGATAAAATAGAAATATTTTTCTATTTAAAAAATATATAAATTATATAAATGGAGAAAATGGCTAAAGTCTCAATGAATCGAATTTGAGATGATAAATCACATACCTCTGGTATCAGATTATTTTATATGTTCTTTAATAACTAAATAAAAATATTATATTATTTATTAGCATTATTAAGAATCATTTTATTTTTAAAAAATTATTAATTTTTATTTTTATTTAATTTTTTATCTTGTTTTTTAAGTCACTAAAATGTTTAAGTCCACGGTATTAATTTGAGATCATTTAGTTCATGAACTAAATATAACACTAACATGTTACTAATTTTCATTGTGGCCATGTTTTCTTTATCTAAAAAAATATTAAAAAAAATATTTTTTAAATCATAAAAACAAATTAACACCATTTGTGTAGAGTTGTAATTATAAATTTGATACATCATTCATGGTGATGGTATTACACAGATAAACATGAGTAATGTTTTCAATTTTCTAATGGATTAAATGAAAATAAATAAATTGTTTTTTTTAATATATAGAATAATAATTATATATTATTTTACATATTTCTACATTAAATCAATCATTTTTACCATCCATGGGATATGATAGTAAAAAAAGAAATGCATCTCTTTGTGGACATGATATTTCGTACTTACACACGAGCGATATTTCCATTTTATAACAGATGGAAGGGTAAAACGTTAGATAAATTCATATCATAAAAAACATAATTACATTATAAAAAATATTAATACAAATTAAATATATAAAACAATATATATGATTGGGTGTTGAATAAAGAAACACATTGCTTCATAGAGGTTGTGGTACATAGATGAGAACAAGTGATGTTTTCATTTCCCATAGAATGTAATGTCGGTAGAAATTTGTCATTCATAATTATAATAACATTTTATAATTGTAAAGATACTTATATAATTATTTGATAACAATTTAAAAAAAAATTAATGTGGAAATGTGGAAATAATTTTGAATTAATTTTTTAAGGCTTAAATTTAATCCATGGATATCTTCTTTGTCTCACACCAAAAGTTTTCTAGGATTGATTTTTTGATTAGACTAAGACCAGAAGGAAGAGAGGATGATATTTAAGGAGGTATATTAATAGTGATTGGTAAATACATATTTCTAAAGGAATGTGTCCAAGGGAGGGGGTGAGGGATTTCTTTTATAAGATAGATGATTTGCACTATTGTTAATATAATTCCTCAATATAAAAACATGAGTCATTATTAAGAAAATAAAAACAAAAATATTTAATTTATGGAAAATATTAGTTGAGGTCATTAAATCACATATATACTCTTTTAATGATCAATATTTAGGGAATTTAGTGATTTAGCACATGATTAAACATGTTTACCTCAATATAACATTTACCATGTTGATTAATTTTTTAACCATGTTAATCTATTTTTCTGAACAAAAAAGAAATTAAAGATATAATTTTTTGGAAATTACGTTTCCAAATATGGAATCCATTTTTTATGATTCATCCTCTATAATTGATTAAATTTACTTTTTAATAAAAGATTAAAAAAATGAAATGGAAAACTATTTAAAAAAACATATTTTTCAACATCAAAATGATCTAAAAAAATTGTATAAGTCTGATTCACAACAATTATTTTAGTTTATTATTATAAAAAGAAATTTTATTTAAATTATTTGTCAATAAATTATGAAATATCACATTTTGACGATGCTTTTCAATGAAAAAACCAGAAATACTATATAGATCAAAATATAACTTAATTTTCACAAAATCATGCATGGGTATCAAAATTAAAATTCATAGTTTTAAATAAATTATTTAAATACATAAAAAACTAGTTAAACAAATGGTCTAATATATTTCTATTTCATTCTAATATCATTATGACTTCATAATACAAGTATTATTTGTAAAATTAGTATTTTCCACTATTCATTAAAAAATAAGCTTCTTTAGAAAAATCTTAAAAATTCACCCAAAGTTAAATTTGAAATGTTTATTTTAAAATTTTTGGACATTTCAAAAAATTAAAATTTATAAATTTATAAATTGATATTTAAAGTAAAGATGAATAATATATGAATAAACAATTTCTTACTGTTAAACCTTTTTCATTATCACATGAAAAATTTCATAAAACTACTATAATGAATCTGACGCTATAAAATTCAATTATAAATATTAATAATACATTAATATTAATTATTTTTTATAATACATGGTTTTTAACATTCTTCCCCCATAATGAAATTTAATCCTTGTAATTTTTTATTGATAATTGAGATAAAGGAAAATAACATAGACATTAAATTTTGATATGTTGTTTTCTATTATGTTTTTGATATTTCTCTTATATATTGGAATTATGTCCATAGATATAGTAAATAAATATTCATTTATATTGTGGTATTTAACATTTTTATTGAGATTTATCAGTTAATATCTTGAAAAAAATAAAATAGATAACAACATAAATTGAGATTTTAGAGAAATTAAATCATGATGGACAGATCAAATAGATTCTTGAATGACATTTGGATATTTTGAAATCTTTATAATTATTTTGATCTTGATTTTTTATTAACAGTGATGATAAATCATCTGGATGTGATAAACAGTTTTTTGAGACCTTTTCCATTCCATCTCGATAAAAAATATATAGTTAGTTGAAAATTACTCCACTAAAATATGAAAAAATTGTTTATGTGAATAAGGAAAACTTGATAAGAAATTATATAATTCATTAATTCGAATCATTATCTAAGAAAATAATTTTTATCTCTAATATGAATCCTTCTAAATTATACTCGGCCTATTTTTTTGACCTAATATGGTCTCCTAATGAGGTTATAGGTGTGTTGGGGGTGTTTGGGGTTTTTAGATCTTGAATCCGAACAATTTTGGGAGAAACATATTGGCGATATGATTAAGAGAACCCGTGAAGAACACACCAAATGGTTACCGACTCCACGTGAGACCCGAAACAATTGAACAAGGTGCTTCACAGTTTAAGAAAACTCTGCAGATAGAGGTGTATTCTGATGCATGGTTATATATATTTTTAGAAGATCCATGCACATAGTTTTCACATGGATTGTCAAATCGTACATAGGAAACTATGATAGGTCCCTCCTAAAGTAGTGGGAGGTGCAAAATTGGCACACATTTTCTCTAACAATATGGATAAACCATGTGACCCATATATTTTCAGTAAATTTACTTTGTTACCTTAAATCTAATTTATCCACATCTATGATCTCAATTATTCCTTAGAAGTTAATGAACTCCCCTTCATAAAATTGGAGCACCTAATTTCCCTCTTCCTAGAATTTTGTTGTATTTTATCATCCAAACTCAGATATCATATCCTTTTACCAGGTTGTATATTAGTCAGTATGTTTTTCCATACATTAGAATGTTTCTTTTTCTTCTCTTCCTCTCAATGATGCTATGTAGATGTTGGTACATATGACCAATTTTTTGGGAATTTATCAGTTCTCCCATTTACATCATATAAAGGCCAAACTAAGGGGCAATACTGGTTGATGATATTGCAAAATTTTAATGTTGGTGGACTATGACTCATCCATTATATATCTCCCTTTTATAAACTATTGTCATTGTGCAAATTCCTATTTCATTGGTCTTTGTATATTTAATTGACATTCATTTTATAATCACTATGCATGTGTATGAGAGCATGTTTCATTATTTCTACTCATATCATTGGAAGTTATACCCTCAATGATATCCACCCAATTTAGGTTGTTCCATTAATTATTCCATAGTTGAATATTATGAATATATGCACCACCATTCGGGTATGCTATGTCTTGACCATGATAATTGTGTATTCATGAGTTAAAAAAATTATTAACTTCTAATGGATAACATGTGTAGTTTCCAATTGACTATTACCTGGTAAGTATTTCAATATAATAAAAATATATCAATTCAAAATGGAAATTATAATATATTTATCACTTGGGTTTAATAAATTTAATTGAATGACTTGTTTTCTTATTTGTTGAACACCTTTCCGTGTTATTTATAAATCATTAGAGTGGGTATAATTAATCAAAAAGTAATTAAGGTAAAAAATCTATTCATTTATTTCATAGCATTTGAACATTGCGTGAATGGTAATGGAATAAACATATTAATTATTAAAAGGAATTCATATGACATAAAATAATTTTATATAATGAATATAGTATAAGGTGCCTATACCTAATGGACCTTTCCTTCTTTATCAAGGTGGTCGGACTTGATCCAGCCTTGGACACCCATGGGAATTCCTTGAGTAATCTAAGGATGCTATCACGATTCATGTTTCTGGTTTCTAAGGGAGATAAACACCTTGGAAAATCCACTATGACTATCTTGGGATTCCCATTATGACACCATAGGATCCAATCCCCTTCTATGGTGACTAGGTTTCCTTAGATACACTCTTTAGACCCATCTTGACATATTCAGATGTGTGCCACCCCCGATAAACCCCATTGGACCCAATAATACATGTACCATTTTTACCCTGGAATAGATCCTTAGATGCGGTTAGAATCATATAACAGTGAAATGCCTTGGGCGATACCCCTAGGATTACACTTTGAGCCCTTATAGCCAAACTTCATGTTATTGCTGAGTTAGTTTGACCCCTAATGTCAAATATTCTGTTGTTATTAATTTTATCATCTTTATCATCATCATCATAATAGGATGCCTTATTATACATTGAATACATTATTAATACAATTGTGATTCGATGTTAGTGTAGGTTACACCTCACAAAACATATTTATATATACAGAACTTAAATAAATTAATTATAATATCACTTTTTGAGAGACAATACCAACTAAGTATAGAGCATGTTTTTGGGTATATAAATTACTATACCAAATTACATTTATATATACCTTCACATAATCATTTGATATTCATATACTAGATGGTATTGACATAGTTGATAATAGCCTACTAAAATTAACCTCACACCCAATCTAAGCAACCATTTGAAACCACATTGATAATATATAAACAATAATTAATAGGGACATTCATCCCAATTTGGAAACATAATATATCATTCTTGACTATGATGGATCTATGTATAATATGACCAGGTGTGTTTTTTGGATGATTAATAGATATTGACTTCTTTTTTTCTAACTTTGTGTAGCTTGTTTTTTCTACTTCAATGTATAAATATTTTCCAATTTTATAGAGACATTTCATAAATTAACAAAATTTTATATAAGATTTAGCTTCCATTTATAGTTTAATATTAGTTCATTGATATTTATTTGATCCTTATATTCCTTTTTATTTATATCATGCTTCTACTACAGCGGGCTATTGGTATAGTGTTATAGTGTCTTCTATCCTCTATTCCATCTATTTACATATTCTTCTACTACTTATATGTTATTTATTATATTATAAGACAAAATAATGTATTAGCGATATATTCTACCCACATACACACCCTAGGTCCTCATTTCTAGTCAAAATCCTCTATCCAATAGAGAGGCACACTTGAGGACATGTGCCCAACTGGGATTTAGGCAACTTTGATTGGAACCCGGTTTGGGGATGTCACAATATTGTATCAAAGTGGTTTTTACTTTCTTTTATATACATTTTTTGTAATATAAATAGGATATTAGTAACATATAGGAAACTGGATACATGTTGTTCGTTGGAGTATCTCACCCATGATTGGGGTAAATAACTTGTTTCATGGGAATGGGAAATCAACTTTCTATTTATTCTCTTTACAGTTGATATAATTTCACCATTTGTGGGTTCACATGATTAGTTGTATTTGATACTCCTTATTGATATTTATACTTTTATTGATGAGATTATGGAATGGATTTACTTTTTACTTGCATTAATATAAGAACATATAATTCACATTTCATGCTTTTTCCATGCTATATAAATGTATTTCACTTATTTCATTAGTTGGCTTGAGTAGGATTGTTGAGTGAGACAAGGTTTTTTATATATTCCTATGCTGATAACCTATTTTACTGGGTATGAAGTGTTAGTATTTGAAAGTTATTAAATAAATTATTGATTTTTTTTGATAAATTCATATGGTGAATTTTTATTAAATTCTCAAGTATATTAAACTATTAATTTTTTTATTTATAATTATTTAATTAAAATTTTTAAAATTTTAATTTTCTTACATATTATTATAATAATTCTTATTTGTTTTTTTTATTTACATAAGATTAATGTGTATTTAAATAAAAAAAATTCAAACTTGAGAGGTACCTGACTAACTCTCATCTACATAGGGCACCCAATGGGTTAACCCTTTGGGAAAGCCAGCTGGTGGTATCTCAGTAGGAGGTAGATTTTTTGGTGTGCATTGTGTATGAATATATCATTTATGAATGTCTATAAGGCCAATAGTGCATGAAAATAGTCTAAATGGTTGGGATAGGTCACCGACTCTGTGTTCTTGTGTTTAATTCCGAACCAAGGATATGTACTTTTGGTTTGATATTACACTAAACCGTCACTTCATCATTTTGATGTGGGATTCAATTGTATCATTACAATTCTTACAATGTAAAATAATTTTATACTCTCTAAAATGTCTAATGTACTTTAATCGCATCTGTTCTTTTTATGTTTTGAAATCCCCACGATCATTATTTTTAACTCCCATACATTCCATCTTCATTGGATCATCATCATCCCCGGGTTTCTACTCATTCTCCATGAACAAATGTTCCTCAATATAGAAATCATTCAACAAATATTTTTTACATATTTTATTATTCTTCAATCTCATGGACTACTTGATTCACCTATGGTTTCAATATTATTTCAATGGCTCTTCTTCTCCAGTTTCCACTTCCCTTTTTATCGTTACCCAAGAAAATAATAGCTCAAATATTTATTCAAGCGTCCCTCAGTTTGACTGGTGCATTTAATTCATCATTTTCAGTTGTTTTTCGAGCCATCATTAATTATTGAAAATGGAGGGTTAGTAGCACATTGTTTTACATCAAAGGTGGGTCATTTATAATACTATTGTAAATCAAAGTTCTGTCATTTTACCCACCGTTTGATCTGAATAGATAGTCATGTTAACCAGCTTTGGACATTAACGATGTGTCTTTTTTCACGCCATTGGAAATCAATTTTGTTTTATTTTATACCTTGTGTTTGTAATATTTTTTTATACTAACATGGTAGATGTTCTCTAAAGGTACAACATGTGAATCACTTTTGGTTTCTATAGTTTGTCATTATGTTTTATTTCTCATTATTCTTTTTTATCAGAAGAATATGTTATTTGTTAATTTATTATGTTTGGAGTTTTCATATATACTATATAGACCATGGAAAATGATATTTAAGGTTCATTTAGAGATCTTCAATTTTCTAATTTAGTTACAGTATTATTTCTTATTGTTTTACTATGTTATATAAAATAATTTATACTTGTTTAATATTTTTTTAATGTTATTTCTTTTTTTATATTCAATTTATTTTTTATCTAATATTTCTTTTGGATGAATTTAAATGAGTAAAATTTTAAATTTCTAATGTTTGGTCATGAACCACCATTGGATTCATGCAATGGTATGTTAGGAGTCACTGTTAGACATCCAACGGTGGAATTTTTTTTCCTTTCTTGAATCATTTGATTTCATACTGTCTTGGATTGAATTATGTTTTAGTAACTATTTATATCATTTCATAAAGATTCAATGGTAGTTCGTGGTCTGTTTATCTATTCTTAGAACCCAAAGGTGAGTCAGGAATCATCGATTATTAAAATTTTACGTTTCTAAAATTTTATTTCTTATTTTAATTGTGGTTATTATATTTAATTCTTTTGAAAATAGGATTATTATTTTGTGTTGAAATAAATATGTATAGTGCAAAAAAATTAACTATAATATTAATTTATCCCCAATATTATATTCACATTAAAATTAGTACAATATGTTTTTAACAATATTTATTATATATGATTTAAAATAATGGTTTATATTCTCATTTCAATAATTTTATAATTATAAATCTCTTAAAATTGATTTAAATATCTCAATAATTTTTTATTTGAATATTTCATTGTGAAATATAAATCCCAATTATATTTTGTTAATCCCCAAAGGCTTTAAAAAACAAATTTAATAGTAATTTTGCCTCATTTATATGCAATAATATGTATTGTGTATAAATTGGGAATAGAAAATCTATTAATGATATTGTTTCAATTATCCAAGGTATTTATTCAAGAAATAAAAACACATACATATGCAGATCATTTAGATAGACAACATGTAATTCAAAATCGACATTCCACTACTCTAAAAATGGGTCATGATTTTTTTTGAGTTCTATATTCCTTGTAGTGATCACTGAAGGACTTCATCTTAGAAATTTTTTACTTCCAACTGATCAATGATCCTCAAGATAAAAATCATTCAACATTATGATCATTTGCACACTTCCTGACTTCATATTATTCATGTAATCTTGTTTCTTTTTGTTAGAATATTTTTTTCTTGGTTTGTGTTTTTTCCATCAAAATAAAGTCCATGATTTATCTGTTTATTTTCACCCCTAATAGAATCTTGTCCCAACCCTTCCCTCGAGGCCTATGTTGTGACAATCCCACCCTAGCCTTCCATAGGCTAGGGGCTGGTGACTAGCATCAAAAGGCGTAATCCATAAAACTGGGAAGGAATTTGCATTATAACCTGTAAACACACAACCTAACACACAACGAGATACAAACACAAGAAAAATGTATTACCAAAATAGTTTTGAAAGAAAAAGGGGTCGGAATACAAATCCAACAGTAAAGGTACAAGTACAATTGAACTACAAAACAAATGAAGAAATAGAAAGACAGCTACTAGATTGTCCTCCGGGGATCCTACTCTATGGGTAGGTACAGATCACCTCCTCAGCACTCCACGTCCAACTGTCTCCTCTGCGTACCGACACTCCGTATGGTCCACCTCTGGGTATCGTCCAGTCCAGGTGCTCTCATACACAGTCACCACAATCAGTAATATTTGTCCAACACAACATGATATGGGCATATCCTGTACAGGGGTGAGTATGACGATACATGGTAGGGAGCCCGAGACCCCCAAGGTCTCACAAAATCCACCAAGGATAAACCAAAAAGTATGAAAATAACAAATTAACCAACATTTTTATATACCACACATATACAAATATTATCTTGTAATCCATATAAAACATGAAGAAACACAAATGTTCTAACCCAGCTCACACCAGGTATATCTTTAGGTACAATGGTAGAGAGAATTAGATGTAACTAAAAAATCATCTTACTCCATTAAGCGGCTCTGATACTGACCTACACAGAATCGGTAGGAGGTAACCCACACTAGATCACTAGAAGATAACCCACACAGGATCGTTGGAGCTGACCCACGCTGGATCGCTATGAGCTAACCCACACAGTATCGCTAGGAGATGAACCACAGAGGATTGCTAGGAGATGACCCACACAGGATCGCTAAGGGTGAACCACATAGGATATCTAGGAGATTACCAAGAAATGATTGTTGTAGATGACCCACACAACATCTCTAGTAACTTACCCACATAGGATCATTAGAGTTTACCCATATAGGATCGCTAGGAGCTGACCCGCACAGGTTCGCTAGGAGCACTCTTCTCTTCACGGCCAGCTACTTGGTTTTTGCACTCGGATGGCTCATCACCAAGAGAGTCTGCTCCCCTATCCACCAGTCAATTATCTAACTACCACTATGTCCCATGAATATGTATCTAAAAGGAATCCCACATCATAGGGGTATCATCGCAACAGACGGTGCCTCAATTGAATACCCAGTCTGCGAGTTATTAGCCCTTTAGTCCGTGGGGCCAGGTTGGATTCGTGCTTGATCCAACCCGACAGTTTCCCAAATTTATCCAAAACCCTAGTGGGGTATACCAAATGCAATATCTCACTCCAAGGGTTCCGGCGCTGTTGACGGTTCATCAAACTTACATCCAGTGCCAAAGTTATGGTCGAGTAAATTATAGGGTCGTATTTGGTCCAGGACCAGTCCGACTCAGTCGGACCGACCCGGCCTGACCCGCTGGGTTCGCCTAGCCCGCGTTGGGTGTCTTAGCCCACTGGGTCCGGTCCAGACCATGTTGGGTGGCCCACTATGGGAGGCAGGGGTCGTAGAGGCCGTGAGGGCATGAAGACCATGAGGGGGCCACAGAGGGCTGCAGGAGGTCGTGGTGGCATGGATGGCCGTGGGGAGGCTTGGTGAGTCCATGAGGCAGCTCGACCAGGGAAGTGTGGTGACGCCGCAATGGCGGTTTGGTCAGGGCGGTGTGGTGAGACCGCGGCTGCGGTTCCGCTGGTGCAGCGTAGTGAGGTCGCGATAGTGTGGCTCGGACACGGGGTTTGTCTGCGGACAACGGCTCGGCCACGGGGCAGCAGTGGCCATAGTGTATCGCCATTGCTATGTCTCCTTCATCGCAACTGGTGGTGGTGCCAGCTTCCATTCTCTAATTCCCACTTACTTACAAAAACCCACTCTATTTCCCGTCTTCCTCCATCACGAAGAACACCACAAATCATCGAAAGAATTTCGGAGAGGACGTGCCATGTTTGTTTGGACCACACTCTCCACATTCGAGCAGTAGCAAGTGACTCAACATAATCTTGAATCATGAATGATTATGGAAGAAATTTAAGAAAATAAATCCCCACAAACCTCGTCAAACTCTATTCCCAACCCCGCAAATGAATTAGAAGGGGAGATTATGGGAAGTGGTAATCATATAGAAATAAACACCTACCTCATTCGTTTATTGTCGTTGATGAGGAGGAAGGACAGTCGTCGATGATTTCAGATGTTGGAGGATGTCCTGAGGAAGAAGTCGAAGTTTGTGTTCTTCATTGGAGGAAAATTCTTCATTGGAGAAGTGTAATCCTCCCCATATTTCTCCTCTCCCAGTTGCACCAAATTTACAAAGTATAAAAAATGTGATATGTTTCCCCAATTTAATTGTTGAAAAAATTTCAAATTTGGTTAATTAATCACATAGGTTTTAATAATTATGTGGGGGATGGTTGGGAAAATTAAGTGGGGAGCTCGATATGTTCCTCCCCACTTAATAGGGAGTTCAAAAGGTTTCAAGCATCGGGTGGTCCCCACCAACATAACCTCTTATGGGAGGATAGTTCAGGTGGTGCCCACCACCGCAAACTCTCTTGGGAGGTTATAGTTCTGGTTGTCCCAAACTCTGAAAAAATATTCATGGGTGGTATGAAAAAAAAAACAATAAAATTTAACATAATTTTATTTTAAAAAATTCCTTCACGAAAAACCCAGAAATTAACTTTGAAACTCGACCAACTATCATCGAGGTAAAAGACTCCTTAAGCGAATATTGGAGTTATGAGTTCAACAGTGTCCTCAGATTTCAATTCCAAGAACTGATTCAAGAGTTATAAAAAAACCCACTCTTACATTTAATAAACGTACCTAAAAACGTTCAGAAATTCATTCTGGGTATACAAGGCCTCAGAATCACACACTGTAAATTTTCGCGGACTCGAAAAATTTCCATTTAATTAAAAAAAATACATGTAAATTTTGGATCTTTACATTCTCCCCAACTCGGGGCTTTATATCCCTATAAGCCACATCACAAAACTAGGAAAACAAATGGCAGTACTGAGCACACATCTGATCCTCCCGCTCCATTGTGCTCTCCTAGAGTTCCCCGTGCTGCCAATGAACATGCACCATAGTTATCGACCTCCAACGAAGGACCCACGCCTATCGATCCTCAATCCCAAATGGAACCTCCGTAAAAGTCTCCCCATCGTCAATGTCCAGCTCACTGTGATCGTAGATGTGGGAAGGTTCGTGCATTTATCTCCTTAGCTGGGATACATTGAAGACGTCGTACACCCAGTACAACTGAGGTGGAAGAGCTAAGTGTTAAGACACCTCCCAAACTATACTGAGGACCTGGAAGGGTCCAATGAATCTAAGAGATAATTTTCTACATTTTAGAATTCCCCATAAACCTCATCGTGGTGTGACCTGTAGAAAAGCCTTTTTCCATTCTCAAACTCCAGAGGTCTCTGTCTCCCATCGACATACGAATTGTGCCTACTCTATGCAGTCTTCATCCACTCCTGGATGATCTACATCATTTCTATGGTAGCACATACCAACTCGGGTTCCACCAGTGCAAACTCCACTAGGTCAGTCTCGCAAAAAGGTGATCTACATGGTCTCTTGTAAAATTCGTCAAGAGGTGCCACCCCAATGGTGGAGTGATAGCTATTATCATATGCAATATTCACCAATGGAAAATGATCCTCCGAAATATGACTGAAGTCGAGGACGCATGCACATCCCAAAATCTTCATGCAACCCCTCAATAGCTGTGAAGTGAAATGTGGATCATGATCGGAGAAAATCATCGAGCATACGCCATGTAGCTGACCAATATCATGCACATAGAGTTGTCTCATGCTCTCTAATGAAGCATGCTCTCTGATCGGTAGGAAGGGGGAAGACATGGTGAGTCAGTCGACGATCACCCAAATCGAGTCATGTCCCAAGGATGTATGTGCAAGTCCTATAATTATGTCGATTGATATCTCATCCCACTTCCACTCTGGGACCACTAAATACTGAACCAAACATGCTGGTGCCTAATTCTATGGCTTCACTTGCAGATAATTGAGGCACCGAGATACAAAATCTGCAACTGCTTTCTTCATTCTTGGCCACCAATTCTGTCATCAGAGATCTTGGTACATCTTCGCCACTCCTGGATGTACCGCTAGATGGGATTTGTGGAACACACTCATCACTTCCTCCCGAAGAAATACTGGTACCATGGTACATCCTCTGAAGAGAATTACATGCTACCCATCTTTAGGAAATCCATAAGGTGCCTACCCTATGGATATCTGAGAACGTCAGGCCTCGCAGTCAGCTTCCCCTCGTTGTGCCTCCCTGATTCGCTAATGAATTTTGGGAATGATTGTAAGATACTTTAGGAAAGCTACTCCATATATATCAACAAAGGATATCTACAAAGAGACAAGTTTATCTGTTACCTCCCCTAGCAGCAGTATACCAGAAATCCTGCTAAGTTCATCTACAACAACATTCCCCTTCCCATATGTATAAACTATCTCAAAGTCATAATCCTGGAGGAACTCAAGCAATTGTCATTGTCTCAGGTTTCGGTCCATCTGAGATTATATATACATGAGACTATTTTAATCATTGTACACTATAAAATTCTCACCAATATTGTAATGTCGCTATATCTTCTTGTAAAAGACCACTGATGATAAATCAATGTCATGGGTAGCGTAGTTCTGCTCATGCTATCTCAGATGTTGGGAACCATATGTGATCAATGCTCGCTCCTACATTAGAAAACATCCGAGTATGGTCCCTGATGTGTTGCACCAGACTACATACCCTACACCAACCTCTGGAAGCCTCATCATGGGAGCAGTAGTCATCATATGCCTCAGCTTCTAAAAACATTGTTGGCATCTGTCTGACCAAACAAAGGGTTTTCCCTTCTTCTTCAATTCTGATAGTGGTGCTGCAACTCTGGATCACCGTGATCATAGGCCTCACCTGCCTGGAGCTGACGTATCCCATGTCCACCTACTCCCTACGGTAGGGGAGGACCTCCTGGTGGTGGTAACGGTAACATATCGAATCGTTTCCCACCACCAGATGTATGAATATCTCCTCTTCCATGTCCTATAGATCCCTACAGACCTCCTCGGTCGAATCTGTGTCTCTACCTCGGTGGTCCTTCTTCCATCAATTGATCATTCGTACTGTGTGTAAGACAGTCATGGTCCCTGTGATCTTACACACCGCAAGCATAGCACTGCCACTTCTGGAATGACTGGCTCTGTCTCATGTGCCCCACACAACCGATCCTAAGTCATGCGGTCGTCTACCTGTAGGTCTAGTCCTCTTGGACCTCTGTGAGATCTGTCTGTTGCCAACTGTAGAAGACTCCACTACGTGATGACTGGTGGTGGATCTCACATCTGCAGACAGCTCAACAAAGAAAATCTCCACTAATAGGGCTCACTCTAACACCCACACCTGTATCGGGACGCTGACTGAGATCATCGAAGTCTTGATTTCCGGCCTGAGTTTCTGCTCGAAGGTCTGGCCTCAAAAGAATGGTTCCCACACCATATTTTTGGAGTATCCTGAGAGGTCAGTGAACCTTTCAGAGCACTGAGGCACAGTCATACTGCCCTACTGCAGATGAAGAATCTCCTATATGCACGTTGTATGAAGACTTTATGGGAAAAACTCTTCCCGAAACAGCCTCTCAAAGTCTGCTCTGAGAAGCGTCACCTCGTCATGAACCTAGAGCATCAATCTCCATCATCTACTTGCTACATCCTTTTGAAGGCTGGCGGAAAGGATCACCATGAGATCAGATGGTGTCCCTACCAGTCTAAAGACTCCCACTATAGCCTCCATCAAATCATTAGCCACATGTGGGTCCTTCTATCCCCTGAACTTGTGAGGCCTCTTGTGCTGGAACTCATGAAATACACTTGAGAGGCATGCACTTTCTGCTGCTAGGGCTTGTGGGATTGGTGGCCCAAAGGGGAATGGTATCTTTGGTGCCTCTGTAGGTGCCTCTACCAGAAAAGGGCCCTGCACCGAGGCCTCTTCTTTCGGTGGGCTATTAGTGCGTACAAATCGTGGAACCCTAGCTGGCTGTCTACATTTAGGCATCCAGAAAATAAATAGGTTTTTCATGGTCAATAAGTTATACCTTGTGAGATGACATAAGATATCACAAAAAAAACTCTTGAAAACACACTAGAAATAATTTTTTTCCTAAATAGAGTCGGAAATCATAAGTCAAGGTCTTGGTGTATGTATAAATCGACCGCCACAACGACACTGAATTACATACACTAATAACCACACCCACTACACATAACACTATTTATGTTAAAAAAAGATCAGTGTCATATGTTTTACGGTAGAAATGAATCCTCTGATACCAATTTGTCATGAGCCGTCCCTGGGGGCACGTGTCATGACTAACCCAAGCCCGCCATCCATAGGCCAGGGGATGGCGACTATCTCCGAAAGGCGTAATATCTAAAACTAGAAGGCATTGCCTTTATAACCAGTAAACACACAACCAAAAACACAACAAGATACTAACACAAGAAAAATCTATAACCAAAAGAGTGCTGAAAGAAAAAGAGTCTGGAATACAAGCCCAATCGTAAAGGTACAAGTACAACTAAAATACAATAAAACTGAATCAATAGAAAGACAGGTACTGGATCGTCCTCTGAGGTTTAGACCTAATGGGTTGGTATAGATTTCTTCCTCTACAATCCATGTCCACCCATCTCCACTACATACTAACACGTTGTATGGTCCACCTTCGGGTACCATCCATTCTGGGTACTCTCAGCCTCAGTTAGCATTGTTCGTCGTCTGCATCCAACACAATAAGGTGCGGCCATAGACCATGCATGGTTGAGTATAACGATACTGAGTAGGGACCCTGAGACCCTGAAGGTCTCATAAAATACACCAAAGATAAACCCAAAAGTATGAAAATAACAGATAACCCTACTTAGTTATATGCCCATACATATACCTAAGTTATCATGTAATCCATCACAAACATGAAGAATCACAGAGGTTCTAACTCAGCTCACACCAGGTATATATTTAAGTAAAATAATATATATTATCAGATGTAACTACTAAATCATCTTACTTCGTTAAGAGGCTCTTCTGCTGACCTGCATATAATATCTATGAGATGAACCACACATGATCACTAGGAGCTGACCCACACAACATCACTGGAGATGAACCACACAGGATCACTAGGAGCTGCCCCACACAACATCACTAGGATCTGACCCACAAAGGATCCCTAGGAGCAGACTCACACAGGATCGCTGGAGCTAACCCACACAAGATTGCTAGGAGCTAACCCACACAGGATCACTAGAGTTGAACCACACATGATTGTTGGAGTTGACCCACAGAGGATCGCTTGAGCTGAATGACACATGATCGCTAGGAGATGACCCACACAGGATCACAGGAGCTGACCCACACAGGATCGCTAATATCTCACCCACACAGGATCACTGGGGCAGACACAAATAGGTTCGCTAGGAGCTGACCCACACAGGTTTGCTGGGATAACTCTTCTCATCATATCCAGCTACTGGCTTTCCGCACTAGGCTTGCTCATCTCAGAGAGAGTTTGATCCCCAAGCCACTGGTTGATTATCCAACAACCACAATATCCCTTGAAGAAGTATCTCAATGGACCTTCACATTATAGGGGTCCAAACACAAGTGAAGACGAGTCAATCAGACACCAGGTCTGTGAGTTATTAGCTTTTTAGTCCCGGGGTCCCAAATAGATTTATGCTCGATCCAAACCGACCATTTCCCACCTTTATCTTAATCTCTAGTGGGGCCTACCAAAGGGACCATTTCAATCCAAAGTTTCTAACACCATGTACGGGTCTTCAATTAGACTTTTGGTTCCAAAGTTATGGCCTGAGTTATGTATAGAGTCATATCTAGTCCGGGTCCGGTTCGACCCCACCTGGGTCGACCCAGTTCAGGTCGACCCAGCCCGACCCACTGGGTGGCCCAGCCTGTGAGGGTCCAAAGGGGTCACGGTGCCCGCGAGGTCGCATAGTCCATGATGGGGCCGCATAGGGCCACTGGAGGCCACAACAGGACGATTGACCATGGGGTGGCTCTGTGAGGCAGCGAGGCTGCTGGGCCTGGGTGGCACTGCGAAGCTGAGGTGGCGGTTCAACCGCATAAGTGCGGTAAGGCCGTGAAAACGGTTTATCTAGGGCGGCATGGTGTGGATATGGTGGTGGTTCGGCCGGGGTGGCATGGCGAGCCACGACGGGATGACTCAGTCACAGGGTTCGGAAGCATATGATGGCGAGGCCATTGGGTGACATTTTGGCCACGGAGCTGCGCCGTTGAGTCGTCACCTTCATCGTGGTCGCTGGGGGTGTCGGCCGCAGTTCTCGTGTTTCTCATTGGTTCCAAAAAATTCTCTTGTTTCCATCTTCCTCTATCACATAGAACCCCACAAATCATCACATGAAATTCAGAGAGGACGGACCATTTTTTTCCCGCAATCTCCGCATTAGAGTAGTAGCATGTGGCTCAACATAATCATGAATCATGAATGAGTATGAAAGATATTTAAGAACAAAAATACCCAAAACACTATTCGATCCCCTTTCCCTATCTTACAAATGATTTAGAAGGGGAAAATATGGGATGTGATAACCATATAGAAATAAACTCCTACTTCTTCTGTTTATTGTCATCGATGAGGATGTAAAGATGGTCGTCGATGACGTCTTATGTTGCAAGATGTTCTAAGTAAGAATTTGAAGTCTTCGTTCTTCGTTGGAGGAGCATTAATCATTGGAGAAGTGTAATCCTCTAAATATTTATCCTCTCCCAATTCCTTCGAATTTTAAAAGTATACAAAATGTTATTTGTTTCCACAATTTAATTGTTATAATAATTTCAAATTCAGTTAATTAATCACCTAGGTTGGAAAAATTATGTGGGGGAGGGTTGACAAAATTATGTGGAGAGATCAAGAGGCTTCTCCCCACTTACTATGGATTTCAAGAGGATTCAAGCCTTGGTTGGTCCCCACCACCATAGCCTCTCATCGGAGGATAGTTCAGGTGGTCCCCCCCCACCATAACCCTTCTTGGGAGGTTTTAGTTCACCTGGTCCCCAACTGTGAAAATATCCACAGGGGTGGTTTCAAAATAAAATAAAAATAAAAGGTCACACCATTTTATTTTATTTCATTCCTTCAAGAAAAACACAAAAATTATCTTTCACCCTCGGAAGACTATCGTTGTTGTGAATGTCTCCTTATGAGAATACCGACACTACGAGTTCAATGGTGTCCTCAGATTTTGATTCCGAGTACTAGTTCAAATATTTTAAAAACCCCGCTCTTACGTTTACTGAACGTACCCGAAAAAGAAGTTCTTAAATTCATTCTAGGCACACTGGGCCTCAGAATCACGCGCTGTAAATTTGCACGGACTCATAAAATTCCCATTTAATTAAAAATATTTACATGGAAATTCTGAGTCTTTACAAAACTCATGGTTGGGATTCCCACCAAAAATTAATTTATGAAAGAGTAGGATGATCTCCTATATCATGAATATATTGTACCTCTAGGTTTTTCTAATGACATGGTTTGTAACAATGTACTCACTCATTTAAAAGTGTTTTTCTTAGTGGGTGTCATTCTTCTTGTTGAGTAGATGAAGTTATGGTGTGTAATTGGATATTTGTGAACTGAAACACTATAAATATTATTTTCATCCATCTTAATTTCAACTGCAACTAAACTCATGAACACTGCACTCACTAAAAATTAGTGTTTCAAAAACTCTGATTTTTTTTCTATTTGAATTTTTAATGAGACTATTAACCACGCTGTAGTAAAATTTTCCATCAATAAGGATCCAAATATTGGAATAAAATAAACAACTCTAATCAGTCGTCATCTTTATCTATATTAATCATACTGAATATTATTTTTTCAACTTATTTTTATCTCCATTCCAACATCGTATCCTTGACTCAATAGTATAAGGAATAAAAGAATGGTTTTTTTAAAAAATAGTTGTTGTCAATGAAAATGATGGATGTATACCACAAAACAACCATTATATGAAAAGAGTGCATATAGAAACATAATGGATCGAAATGAATATTACATAAAATAACTCAGTGTAGATCACATGACCATCATGTCTAATCCATAGGAGCAACCCAAGGTTGATCTAGAAACTCTAGATCGAAATTACATATTGAAATATTTTTTGAATTATATAGTTCCAAATATTTTATACAATTCTATAAGTAGATGTGTATATAGACATGATTCATCTTTTAAGATAGCCCTTGGCATATGGAGGATATAACTAGTGATACATTATGATGCTAACATGATGATGGTAGAAAAGATAAAATTGATTCAAGAAAAATAAAAAGACTTGTAGATGTGAGATAATGAATCAATCAATAGGATGTTACAATAGTTCACAAGTATCAAAAATGTAATGAGTGAAAATGGAGAGTTCATGGACATCAATGATCAAGTGAAAAGTGTACCAATATCTCTTCCAATGATATGTAATGTGACGGTGGGGATAAGTGCGGGTAATAATTCCAAGGAATATACTTCAAATGAACTGATATGATCTTTACAATAGTAAAAGTTAGAACCGAAGAATATCACGGATGTGGATTCTACTAATCGAAAACATATTGAATTTAAATAAAATATAACTGATACCACTAAATTCCTTAAATATATTTACCTAGAAAGTGGTAAGGATACAACACACTTCAATAATAAATTTTTAATACTCATGAAAAAAGGTGGAAGGAGGAAGAACAAGGGGATGACAAAAATGACAATAAGAAAGGTAATAATACTAAAAATAATTATGTTTCATAATTAAACTATTATGAGTGTTAGAATGAAAGCCACGAATAGAAAGATTACTATAAAATCAAACAGCCAAGGGAAGACAATGAAAATAGAGGAAAAGAAAAAAAGGATTTGTTTAGAGTCTAGGACTACTCAGAAAGTTCTCAATCATTTCATGACTATGGAAGTAAAATTTAGACATGTAATCTAATTGTGATTGTTATTAAATGTTTGTTAAATTATTTTAACATTACACGGTTAATTACGTCTACAAATGTTTATCATAATTATTTATCAGTAAGTGGAATATAAATTATTTCTGACGAATGTTATTATTTTCATCCTAAAAATTAACATGTTAAGAAACTACTTAAAGAAAATAAACAATTTATGAATGATGGTGCTAGATAATTGAAAATTATAGTAACTTGAAAACATGTAATTATAAGTTAATCAATGAAAATAGTAATTTTAAAATGGGATGTAATAATCTGAAAAACATCACTTCTATGGATGATAAAAATAAAAAGGATTAAATTTCTAAATTGATAAAACTAAAATATGAAAATGTAATAATGATTAACCATTATGGATGTAAATGATTATGATCATGATTGGAGGTTAAATTTAGAGTTTTATAAACTAACTATTGTTGAAAATTAATGTATTAAATTAACTAAATAAAATAATATATTAATTTACACACCACTTTGAAATAATGAAATCATCTTTACATAATTAAAAACCATTCAAAAGGAGAATATAGTTTTGGAAAATAAAGTTATTAATATTAAATTGGAAATATCAACTTTTATAGAAGTTAAACAACATTATAACAAGATTATGTCATTGATGATATTAAATACCAGTAATAATGGTTTTGGATATAGCATCACAACTCTATGTTTAAATAAAACAATCTTTCTCCAAATATCAAAATGATGCATTTAAAGTGTAACCTATTTTAAATGAAAAATTAATGGGAATTATGGATATAAATATTCTCTTAGATTTACTAAATATTTTGGGAACAATAAAACATTAATTACTAATGATTGTATTTCAAAATAGCATACTAATAAATGATTTACATCTAATTGGGTGCCTATGCTTTCTACCACTAATCTAGTTGGGCTCAAGTTTTTAAAATCCCCAAAACAATCTTCTAGAATATTATACTTCAGGAAATATGACATAGAAGTCTCAATGATAGATGGTATATAAAAATTAACTTCTCAAGGCACATAAAATGTGAAATTTTAATATTTTTATCATTTAATTCATGAGATAATGGCCATGTCACTTTTGGACATATCACAAATGATTAGATTAATGGAATATGTGATGTTTGTTTTTATAAATGCATTATTATTTAAAAATTATAAAAGTTTATGGTTTAAAAAATTATATAATTAGCATTTAACTATTTTTTGATGATGGATTAAATGTTATATTTGAAAATAATAAATTTACTATCTCGTGAAATACTTTTTTTCTACAATAATAAAATAAAATTTATAAACTATTTATTTTATTGTTCTAACAAAAAAAAGGTTATGTTTTCAAATGATGTATAAGAAGATGAAATATTTTCGAATAAGAGGCTTCAATATGATTATTTTATATTGTTTCACAAATTGTAAAAACGTGAACTAGTCTGTAACTAGCCAAGTTTCATACAAGTAATTATTTCAAGTGTGATTTTTATTTAAAAAGTAATAAACCTAATGAAAGATTTTAGTCTATAAGTGACGTTAGTATTGGTACATGTTTATAATTATTTTATCATTACATATTAAGACTAATGAAACCAAATAGTTTAGGTAAAAAAAGATTTTTTTGTTATTTTAGATGATTACAATCGGTTCATTTGGATTTATTTATTATCTCATAAAAATGAAACTTTATCAAAAAAATACATTATGTAAGCTTATGAAAACATTAAAAAAATTATTTATTCATTAACAAAAGTGATAAAGGTGGATAATTTCTTAATTTAGAATTTGATAATTTTTTTGAATAAAATGGATACAATTTTTTTTTCATCCCATAGAAAACCCTAATATAATGTCATAGTATAAAGAAAGAGCCGCTCTATCCCAAAAATGGATATGTCTATGATAATGTAATTTAGTATACCTAATTATATTTTGGATGTATCTATGAATATAGATTACAATTATTTAAATGTATTCTCAATTATAACTGTCCTCAATAATAAACCATATGAACATTGAAAAGGTATTATACATAATTTTGGTTATTTCAGCGACTTTGGCTATAATGTGTTCATCCAAAATACAAAAGATAATTTAGATAAATTAAAAGCTAAATTAGATGAAGGTAAATTTTGGTGATATTCAAAAACTAGTAAATCTTATAGATTTTTCAGTAATAAAAATTTAGTCATTGAAGAATCTGTGTATGTTATGTTTAATGAAAAAAATTATAATAGGCAGGATTCTGATTCTTTCAAAGAAAATGATGTGTTTAGAGAATTTAATTTTTTAAGATAATGACAAAGATATTGATAATTCATCAGTTGAGGGGAAACATAAATTTTCTCAAACTAATTAATAAAAATGGAAAACTCTGAAAGATCACCCAATTAGAAAAAGTAAATTATTATGTAGAATCGAGAATTCAAAACAAAACATATTTTTTCCCCTATGATAATTTTTCCTTTGTTTATAAATTTTTTCCAATAGAGATTGAAAATGATTTAATTGATTAAAAGTAGATCGTTAATATTCATGATGAATTAAATCAAATTCAAAGGAAAAATTTGTGGGATTTTTTTTTTCCAAAAGAAAAACCTATTTTAGGAACAAAATGGATTCTTCATAATAAACCTGATAAAGCTGAAAATATAGTTAAAATTAAAGAATCACCTCTAGCTTATGGTAATTCTTAGTAATAGGGAATAAACATTGAAGATTAATTTTCTCCCATTTTAATGATGTTATCTATTAAAATTCTATAAGCCTTTTTTAGGTTTCGAAACATAAATTTATTTAATGTGGATGTAGACAACAAATTTTTAAAAGAAATTATTTGATTGGAAGACTATGTAATACAACCCAATGTATTTTAAAATGTAAATTTTCTAAATCTTGTTTTTTAACCTAACAATCCTTTATATGGTCTTCGAAAAGCTCCATGATCTGGGTAGTGGTGACTTAAAAAGACTTTACTATAAAATTATTTATTAAAGGTTCAGTCCATCCATCATTTCCTATAGAAGGTTCTATAATTGATATAATGGTTATATAGATATATGAAGATGATATAATATTTGGTTCAACAAATTATTATCTATGTAATGATTTCTCTAAACTAATGATAAGTGAATTTGATATGAGTTTAATGGGAGAACTAAAATTTTTAATAATTACAAATTAATCAATCAAATGAAACTTTTTTCTTAAATCAAGACATGAATGCTAAGGAACATGTAAAATTATTTGGAAATGATTATAATATATGTATGGAAACAACCAAGTAAAAATACAAAATTTGACATAGATAAATATAATAATTAGTTTATATTAAACAATATGGAGGCATGGTTGACAACCTTTGGTATCACACTACATCTATAACATGCATCATTTTTTCATTTTAATCACATTCTAGGTTTCAAAAAATCCCCATAGAAACTCACAATAAAAATTTTAAATTTGTAATAATATATATCAAGGTCACTGTTTGTACTATAATGTTATAATCTAATCCGATCTATTTTGATTTATACTCTTACTCCAATTATATGTTAGCAGGTTACAGACATTATATGAAAAGAACTATACATAGGTGTCACTCATTAGTAAAAAGTTTAACTTTATGGAGCTATAAGAAAAATAATTCAATAAAAGTATCAACGACTAAGGCTGAATATGCTGATACTGGTAGTTTCTATTCAATGGAAATTTGGATATAACAAACACAATTTTATTTCAATATCAGTATTGATAAAATTCATACATAATATAATTCCTCAACTGCAAATTCAATTTATAAAATCACTCTTCAACGTCATTGAACTAAATAAATAGATATAAAATTTCACTTGTTTCGGTATTATATAAATAATGGTTATATATTCTTATAATTTGATCCCAATGATAACCAATTAATTAAAATCCTTACAAAACAATTATATTTTATTAAATTTGAAAAGTTGAAAATTGAATTTGGGTAGATATAATCTTAATATATTATGTTAGTATAATCAATGTGATTAAATATTTTTACATATGTTCTATAAATGAAAATGTTATTTTTTTACTATAGTTAAATAATTATCATATCAATCATTCTTAAAGATGATTTATTAAACTATTACACTATCCTAATTCGTCATTCATTTAATTTTTAATCTATCTATTCAATCTGGTGATATTTAACTATCATGTTTCATTTTTAGTTGTATTTTTGTTTAAAAGGGAGAAAGTTTTATATATTAATACACTTTTTGATAAATTTTAAAATGTTGTCATTTATGTTCATAATTTTGTTAAAAAAAATTAATTTACAAAATGGGGGGGTTTGATAGAATGAAAGTGATTAAATAATTTAACTATTTTATTTGATTTAATAAATTTTTTTATTTAATTTTCATTAACTTTTGAATTATATTAATTTTTATGGTGTTTTAATTAAAATTAATTAATTACATGTTCTAAAAATTATAAGTTTTATTCATATTATTTTAAAACAATTTAATTTTTTCTTATTTATTTATGTAGTTTTAATATTTTCTTTAAATAAAATTTTTTCTATAATTGTGAGTAAACTTGCGAGCTCTCAACCAGATAGGGTACCCAATGGGTTTAACCCCTGGGAAATCTCACCGGTGGCACCCCACAAAGAGTTTGAAGTTTTGGGTGTGCATAGTGTAAGCCTATTGCATAAGGGATTGTGTATAAGGACCTTAGAGCACACCCTTAGGAGAAATGGTTTGGTCTAGGTCACTCAACATGTGTGCTTGTGTTTTAATCTAAACCAAGGATTTGACATTATTGTCAGATCCAACACTTAACCACCTATCCCTCATTTCAATATTGGATTAAATTATATCATTCTCGTTCAATTAAATTTATAGAATAATATACCCCCTCTACCAATACATCTCTTTTAATCTCTTATGTTCTTATTATGTTTTGAAATCATGCATTTTCATTATTTTAAATTCACGCTCATTCCATATTCCTCATCCCATCATCATCAATGGGATTTTCTCAATCATTTCGAAATAGTGTTCTTTAATAAAATATTCATTCAACCAAGCTCATATACATATTTTATTCTTCTTCAAGGCTATTCACTTCTTTTTTCATCTAAGGTTAAAATATAGGTTTGAAGTCCCTTCATATTTGATCTCCACATCTCCATAAATTCTTACTCGATAAAATAATATCTTGACTATTTCATCCATCATAAATCTATTTGGATGGTTCAATAAATCCATCATGTTTTTGTTGGTTTTTGAGTCGCCGTTGGTTTTTCCCAATGGTGGTTCAATGACCCATCATTGGAAATTAATGGGGGATCATTTCACCCACAGTTAGACATCAATGATGGGTTATATGTCCAATGTTTAAACAATAATGGTGGGCCATTTTTCCCATATTTGGATATCAATGGATTGTCATTTACCAAATGTTAGACATCAGTGGTGGGAATTTATCCCAACATTAAAAATCAATAGAGGGTTAATTTTTAGCACCAATTGTTTTTCCTTTTTCAATTTTAACTTATGATAATTTCTTCAATTCACCAACCTGAACATATAAATAGGTTGTTTTGTTTTTTCTGTCTATTTGATCCTATTTTATTATTCATTTTTTAATTGTAGAATATATTATTATATAATTTATGTGGACTGAATTTTTAATATTTTCTATTTTGAGCTTGTGACAATAATTTTATTTATTTTTTAATCAATAATAATGTTATTATGGAAATTGAAAATGGATAAACTGCTAAAGAAAAAAAAATTCATGTTATAAAATATTTCCTCAAGGAATAAAAACACACAACTATGAAGATCATTCAGACCGAAAATTTGTGTTTCTTCTTCAATATTTCTATTCTATAAATCTTTTTCATGATCTTCTGTAACTTCAACAATCTTGTTATGGTCACAAAATGAATTTTTATTCCACTATTTTTCCTTCCATGTGATCTGTGATTATATATCTTAATATTATTCAATATTATGATTATTTTATACATTTCTTGTATGTTTTTATGTTTTGTAATCTTGGTTCATTCAATTATTAATTTATCTATTCTTGGATTTGGATTTTCACATAGAAATTAATGCATTCCATTATTAAGTATTCTACCACCTAAAAGGAATTCAAGGTTGTGACTCCTGACCAAGATTTAGGTGTAATATTATGGGTTTTATTCTAGTATCAATATTAGGTTGGGCCTCTAGGATGATCAAAAGGTAGGTCCTGTAAGAAGAATCCCAAACATTAAAAAGTGATTATATTAGTGGGCACCGGTATCCTCGAGGAGTATATGATATTGAAGAGAAGTATAGGTTCTTTTTAATATGAACCAAATAATTCTTGTGTTCCTCCATTTTAAATTCTATTATAACTCAACTCAAGAATATGACAGTCACTATAGATTAACATTTTTTAATGTCTAATTGTTTTTATCTTTAAAATTTTAAAGAGACTATTTAAACCCCTCTAGTCATATTTCCATCAATATTGATCCAACATGATGTTATTTATTTAATGAGTCAACATAAATTATAATATATTTTTTATGTATAGGTTGACGGTGTCATTTTAAACAACTAATTTTTACAAATGGTAGCTAGGTATCTTTGGTTACATGATATTCTTTTTGGATGTGAATGAGTGATTTCTAGTTTAAACTCAGGATGTGTGTGTGCCTTAAATGTATTTGAATATATAATTTTCCCAGATGATCCACTATACTTTCCCAAATTACATTTTGTGACCGAATGTAGATGGGGTTAAATAGAAAGGGAATGGATGTCAATATCAGCGATAAGGTGTCAGAGCCCTTATTTCTTGGGATTGATGATTCATTTAAATAAATCATGATATTTTCAAATAATAATATTAAAAATATAAAAGTAAATATTGAATAATAAAATCCAATGGTTTCCAATTAATTATGAAGAAAATTATGACTAACACTTTCAATTACTAAAACCGATGTGAATCAAACTTAAAATCTTACAAATACCATATCCTTCCGACCGGGTAGTTGGGTTAGTCTACCTTGGGTAGTGGGAAATGTTATTATGATCTTCTTATACAAGTGTTTATATATACTTCATATCCTGATATGGAGAATGTTCTAAGAAATTATAGATATATTCCACCATAATGTCCACAAGTCGTGCTCTAGGAGGGTGTGAATGACCACATTCTAGAGGTGGTGGGCCCTGAGCTTCCAGTCTTACTTCCAGGAGTTCCACTTGGGGAATCAACTATTATATATGAACCTAGAACTAATGTTCAGATTGATGAGGGATTCTTATGCCTAATGTAGTCCATGAAGGGTGCTCCCTGAGTTGTACCAATGATGGCTAATCCGGAATGTGCGTTCCGACAACAACATCATCCCATAGTTTTAGGGGATGATAGTCTATCAGTAGCGTAGTCCTGGATATAATCAACCTTATCTATATTTCTAAATTTGTAAATTATTCTAGAGTTATGTGTCATCATTTCCACCTACATGTTTCATGATTCAGCCACGCGCTGGTGGGATGTTATTACCTGGGATGGTCATCAATAGGGTGTTGTTTGGGATGACTTATAAACCATCTTTTATGTTTACATATTTCCCTAGATGATGATGACTAATTAATCTAGAGAGCCTATTCAAAAGTGTTATGATTATATTTCATTAATGGACTATCCAATGTGTTTTATTAATTTACAAGTCATTTCACCACTTCTAGTTGTTGAAGAACTCTCTTGTGATGGATGCTTCGATGATGGGATCAATTATTCCATCTCTACACAGGTGATTGTATTTTACCTACCTAGATTTTATAAGATAATCAATTAGAGCCTTAAGACTAAGTACAACCTAATGGAATGTTATAGTATTGGGCACCATATATCACTGTAAAGGTAAACGGGTAGTTCTTCTATTAACATAAAGTGTTCCCTCAAGGATTCTCATCATAGCGGTGGTGGCCAGAGTAATCACACTAGTAGCTTTGTTGTATGACATCAGTGTAAAAAAGGAGCATATAAAAACTTACTGTGATGGATATCCTTCATAGATCCCTGATTTTGACCATATGGGGAATATTTAGAGACTCTCCAGAACATTTCCATATTTTTTCGGTGGAAGATGATGCACACAAGATACACCTTCAAGGAAGGATATTTTATGTCATGTGAGGCGTAGAGTTAGTGTATCACTTGGTGGAAATGCGGGGGAGGATGTCATGGTTGTGGTATCAAGACTTCTAATCATCAGTGCTAGTTGAGATGACCTACCTATGGTAGTCTATCCATACCACATGGCCATTGATTAGGCCAGTTTAATGGTTTATAGCCGATAACCTAAGAACATAGTACAAGGACATCGAGAGTATGAGGAACTATTCTGGTAGCATCCACTATTGTATATACCATATTTGATAAAATATCCTCACACTATTTTATCTCTTAATAGACTATGGAGAGTCTTAGGTTGAAGATTCATTATTACTATGGAGTGATGATCGAAGAAAAAATGTTGGAAGTGAGATATGAATAAATAAACTAAAATAGGGACTTCCCCCATGATGTTTGTAGTTATCCATTCCTATTGAACATATTTTTTCTCATGATAGTGGGATTTGATGTCAAAATCCTTATGTGTTGTTTGGTTATATATCAAGACTATGTTGATTGTTATCATCATATGGTTCGTTTTACATCACCAGAGTATAACGGTTATCTCTACCAGGGTGAGTGAGATGTCTAGGCTGGTTGTCCTGGGGAAGAGAATCATAATCTAGGTGGAGTGGACACTCATATTTCATTTCAATTTATAGAATATTAGTTGTTACATTACGATGAATTTCCTCTAGTCAGAGATCATTTTAGTGACATCAGTCCTAATGAATTTCCTAGATTTCCTTTAGAGATAGATGTAGATTTTACTATAAAGATCATTCATGTTGCAGTTCTAGTGTCTATTCCTCTATATATGATGGCACTTACTGAGATCAAGCAGCTCAAGATTCAATTATAGGATTTAGAGTCTAAACGTTTTATCAAACCCATTACTTATTCTTGGGGTACACCATTGCTTTTTGTAAAGAAGGATGATGTGACTCTTCGTCAGTGAGTGGATTACCAATAGTTGAAAAATATTATGGTTTAGAACTTGTATCCCATATCTCATATAGATTATCGATTATACCATCATTTAGGAGCTATGGTTTTCTCCAAGATCAACCTCAGATCGGGAAATCATCAGGTGCTAGAAAGGTCCTCAGACATACCTCACCCAACATTTCATAGCTAGTATGGTTTCTATGAGTATCTTGTCATTCTATTGGGTCCTATGAATAGACCTTCCATTTTCCTGTATTTGTTGAAAATTTTCTTCCACACATACCAAGATTATTTTTTCCTGGTCATTGAGGATGAAAACATGTTGTATTATCGTACTCATAGAGGACATTCTCAACATATTGAGATCATAATGAACAAACTTAGAGAGCATAAAATATAATCTAATCATGATAAGTTGCACTAAAAGCTAATGAAAGATCACTTTTTGGGTCTTATTATCAATGAATTATTAGTATCATTTGACCACGCGAAGGTGAGACCTTTGGTTTCCTAGGAGAAACCGTATAACATTTTTGATATAGACTATTTTTTGGGGATAATAGGATTTTGAAAGAATTTCATACAATACATATCATGACCTTATTAAACTTTTAATAGTATTAAAGATAAAGCTATCAAGTTCTTGTGATCAGATATGTGTGAAAAATACATTCAAGATATGGATAGAAGGCTTGTTTTGGAATAGATTCTTGGTTCTTCTAGGGCTTGGAAGAGGCTATAATTTTATTTTGATGTATTAAACAATGGAATAAGAAAATTAATGATGAAAGAGGATATTATCCTTTAATATAGATCATAGCAGTTGATACCACACTATATAAATTACATGACATGCAATTTAGAGGTAGAAATAGTTGTCCATGCTATACGTTGTTGGAGAAAAAATATATTGTGTGAGTTCTTTTTTGTGTAAATAGACTAGAAGAGACTTAGACATATCGTCACACAATGTGAATTGAATCTTAGATATGGAATATTTTTAGAATACCTCTATTCATTAAATATTTTTGTTTCTCATAAACTTGGAAAATACAATGCTGTATCATATATGTTGAGTTATATTACATTAGAATATTCCATATTTGATGCCATTGTTGAATGGAAAATGATAAACCACTTTTCTCTGCTACATATAGAGTTTTAGGATATTCATAAGATTTCAAAAGTACCTATCTTGATAGTTTAATATTCACTCCTTGAGAGTGTAATTATTAAAAAGTTTTCAGGTTATGAGGAGTGGGTTCTCTAGGAGATTATTTTTTGTGAGGACCCACCTCCAGATTGGTATGTGGATGGAGATAATAACATTTTTATACAAGGTAATGTATTGGTTAATTCTAAAATGAGAGATTAACTGATTCATTATTTCAATCTTATTGAGTGGGTTAAAAATTTAGGAATCTCCAAGATATATCGAGATATGCAACGCCAGTGTTAGAGGTATGGGATGAAATGTTAGATAACCTCATTTATCACTAGGTGTTCCACCTATCACCAGGTGACCACTGAGCACCAGTGATTTTATGTCTTATTACAACTAATTGTAGTACCATAATACAAATTTATGATTTTTCCATGGAATTTAAACCTATCTCACTAAAGAAAACTTGTGGGTGTGACATGGATTGTGTAGTCATTGAAAATGTGATAATAGTATCCCACTTCCATCTAATCCAGGAGAGTATCTTAGTTTATGAGATTTGAAGACTGTTTGTCCATGATATAATATGTCTACATGGGTTCCATTATCCGATCATTTTATATTGGGATACTCATTTAATTTCATATTTATGGTAGGGGTTATAGAGAGCTATGGGTACATAGGTTCTTCTGAGTAGGACTTTCACCCTCAAAACAATGGCCTTATAGAAAAGATGATACATGTGTTATAGGAAAAGCTCTGAGCATGAATTCTTGATTCTGATATTTATTGGGAGAATAATATCCCTATCATGGAGTTTTATTATGATAAAAGCTTTCACAAGATGATTTATATTTCTCCCATTGAGGACTTGTAAGGTAGGCCATGCTAATCAACCCTATGATGGTTAGAGGTAGAAGAGGAATCACAACAAGGCCCTTATCTCATTTAAGTTAATTTAGAGTAGGATCAAATAATTAAAAATCTTATTTCAAATACATAATCTAGACATAAATCATATGTTGACCACTACTGATAAACTCTAGAGTTTGAGGTTGGGGATCATGGTTTCCTATGGTTATCACCTGGGCATGGGCATAGATGGATACACATGAAAGGTAAATTGTACCCTCTCATTTTTGGGAATTTTGAGATCATTGAGTGAATTTTACTAGTATCCTATAATTTTTTATTACCTCATAGGTACAGTGCCATTCGTGAAATCATCCATGTTTCATAGCTTTACTGATATCTTGCTAACATATCTCAAACTTTTGATCCTGAGGAGTTTTTGTTATATGATGATGAATTATTTAATGTGTATCTTATACACATCATTGATCAGAGAAAAAAGGCTCTCAGATGCTGGTATGTCACATTGATATGGGTGATATGGTAGCATAGCCAGGTATAGGATGAGACATTGGACTAGGAGGCTGAAGTATGTGCCCAGTGGATGGAGTTGTTTTAAGACAAGGTTTTATTTTCCTTGTAAAGTGATCTTGGGGACAATTTCATTAAATAGGTGAAGACTGTAAGAACTTGATTTTTATCTAAGGTATGTTGCAATTTAAATTTTGGTACTACTCTTTCTTTTGAACAAAATATGGATGCATAATGAGGTCACATGGCTTTACAGGGTGTCTAGGTATTTTTTGGAGCATGGAGTCCATCTTTTATTATGAGAAACAAATGAGATGCAGGGTTAAGAGACAATGCGTAGTATAGGATACATGGTTACTCAAATCATGTGACTCTCAAATAGAGTGATGACAAAGACCACATGGTTTGAGGAAACTATGTGGACAGAGAAACACACCATTTCTGTGGTACATGCAATTTTTGGACAATGCATGAACATTGTTTGTGCTCAATTAGACAAATTGAGTGCCTGAAATAGTGTGGGTTCCCTCCAGGAAATGCAGATGTCACATGGTTGGTTCATTGTATGGCCAACCGGGCTTCCAAATCATGTGACCAAAATAATTTTTGGTACACTTTCAATTTGACCCTTAAAATCTAATTTAACCTCACCACAAAAATCATTTCCCCTCCCGTGAAAAACATTGAGCTCATCTTCTTCACATTGGATCCCCCATGACCCTTATCCATGACTTTTCATCCCGATTCATCATGTAAGCTCATATTAGAGATATGTTCATCATGTTGAATAGCCATCACTATATTCTTAAAACATTTGGATCATTTATTTCTTTACCTTCTTACTGATAATTCTATCTTGATGCGGGATAATATAACATATTTTCAGTGAATTGATCCATTTTTACCTTGTCTTATGATCTAGGACAAACTAATTCCAAATACAAGATGAAGAATATGCTACATGATTTGGGTATGTGGTCTATTTCTCATCATTGATGTCAAATCAGTTCATAATATTACTTCATTTGGATCAAGATAATTTGATCGCGTATTTTCTAATTAATTAATATTCCTTGATTACAATCACCATATTTAGGTTATAGATCCTATTTCAGGTTTTCTACTCCCACCATTTGAGGTTATAACCTCAATGATGTCCACCCCATGTATTTTTTTCTTTAATTATTCCTTCACATTATATTATGACTATCTGTACCACTATTCGTGTGTTCATTGACTTGAACATAATAAATTTAAATTCTTATTTAGTAGAAATATTATTTTCTTGTTTAAAAAAAGTGTAGTTTTCACTTAACCCTTCTATGGTAAGTGTTTCAATATAATAAATGATTATCATTTATAAATTGAATGTATAAAATCTGTTTTACATGAAAAAATTAAATGTAATTGAATAACATGATTGAATATTCATATAACACCTTACCATGCCAAAGGGAACACCATGGAGTGAACCTAATTAATGGTTAAGTAATTTATGTAATAAATTGTTTCATGTCCTTCTTAGCCTTTCTACTTAACATAGAAGGTAATGGAACGAACCTATTGAATTATTCAATGTCATGACTATTACATCTCATAATTTATACAATGAATCAATTAAGCAGTACTCATAGTATAACGACCTTTTCAACTACATTAGATATTTTAATTTTTAGTGATACTTTGATTCCCAAGGGAATTACCTTAGCAATCAAAGGACTCCATTATAATTCAAGGTGACAATTTCCAAGGTATATACCACCTTGGAACAAGTAACTTGTCTTTTTTTGGATAACCATCATGACATTTTAGGATACCTTCACAATAAATGAAGAATAGTATTCCTCATATATAGTTCAGGGATCGATCATGATGTATTTGGACATGTGGATCCATGGATACACTCTGTTGGAAAAAATAACACTTATTTTATGTTTATCTTGGATGAGATCCTTAGACACAGTTAGAATCATATTATTGTGGAATTCCTTGGGCGATTTCACATAGGATACACTAGACCCATTATATCCATGGTGCATGTTATTATTGAGTTGAGTCAACCTCCAAGGTAAAGGATTCCATGGTTATCAACATGGGAATTCTTCATTATTATCATAAAAATATTATTCCTTATTACAATAAGGATCATATATTATTACTATCATAATATGCTCCCAGTTCCAGTTACACCTCATGTGTCTTATATATATAATTTACCATAAATGAATTCATCAAATGACTTCATGTTCTTAGGTATTAACATCTGAGGCTGAAGTAGGTTTTAGGGTATTTACATTATCTTACTACAATACATTTAATTATACCATCATATTGTAATTTTATATTCATATAGTAGATTTTACAGATCTCATTGGTTGGGGACTACTGAGATTTATCCCAAACTTTATTTGGGCCTCTATTAGTACCAAAGGAGATTACATGCATTTAGGTGTTGACAAGGGAAAACATCCTACTTTGGAAAAATGATATTTCTTTATTAATTTTGATAGATAATACTATTAGATTAATGGGACAATTCTAATGAGGATGGATATTTTTTTATATTTTTTCATCTTTTGTGTAGAATGTATTAGATAATACAATATATACCATGTTTCTAGTTTTACAGAGACATGAAATAAATTACCATCATTTTGTATATAATTCAGTTTACATATTTAGTTGATTACTAATGGTTTGATTTTTATTCGTTCCATATATTGATTTTTCATTAAAATCATTTTTCACTATGATGGGTTACCATTCAAGTGTTATAGTTTATGTTATCCTTTTCACCATATATTTACCTAGTCTTACACTGCTTATATATTATTTCTTATACAATGTAATCCACTCTGGTAATGATGGTATACTCTCCCCATATACACACCATAGGCTCTAACTTCTAGTCAGCTGGCTCTAACATATGGGAAAGTGTGCTTGATCTTGGTTGCCTAATAAACTTGGGGTACCTTTGAGTGGCACCTGGGTTATGTAAAACACAAATTTATTTTAAAAAATATCATTATTTTAACTATATTGATTTAAGTTATTATCTTAATTAATAAAATACTAAAAAATTACAATAAATTTACTATAAATATTAACTTAAAAAGTTATAGAATAACTATATAATATGATCCCAAACCAACATATTGACACCAGATTTTTTTATATCTTAAATTAAAATCATCTCTCAACATACTATCAACTAATGCTATTTAAATGCTTACATTGATTCTATAGTAACACCACACAACATGTTGAACCAATAAATACATTATTTATAATAAAATTTTAATTTCCTTACATTTCAATGATCTTTTAGGATAAAAGATTTAAATAATTATGAAAACCATTAGATAACAATATTGACCCATCTGAATAGGATAAATTTTACCTCAAAAATAGGATATTATGCCTATATTTCTATTTCATTCATGAAAATTTTTATTCAACCAAAATGGTTCATCATGGACCTTTCTATAGTACATAGAAATACATATACCCTATTAAAATCATTAAAAAACTTGGGAAGTGAGAAAAAATATCAGTAATGGGTATAAATGAAAAAACATGTTAGGAATTTGAAATTTTTTAAAACTAAAATAAGAATCATTTATATTATGAAAGAACAATGAAATTTATATTTTCATTTGAGAAAAACTCTTTCTATCAGAAGTATTCAAAAAAACAATCTCATAAGAAAGAATAAATCACAATGGTTACATGGAAATAACATATTCATAAAAATAATAGCGGAATAACATTTCCAATTAATAAAAAAATAATCTTGTAATAGAATAAAATAATAAAATAATTAAAAAAATAGACACTTAATAGAATAACATACCAAATTAATTCTAATAAAAAATCATAATGGAACAATATACCATATTCATTACAACATTATATCTATTATAGAATAAATAATTACCAAATACATGGATGAGATATATCAAAGACGATAATCATCTTATACAATTACCTAGAACCATAACATGAATTAACATAATAGGATCATAAACATTCATCATAGAACTCATAAAATTTAATTTCGATACCATAAGAATACCCAATTTTTTTAACTTAGATAATGAGAAGAAATATTATTTTTTAGAAATAAAATTTTTAAAAAAATTTCCTAAACAATTAGAAATAAGATATTATTTTAAAAACCATGTAATTTTTTTTTCATTCTCCATAACATATACTGACTATTAAGATGGTAAATTATAGAAATTTTGTAAACTTGTAAAAATAATCACACTTTTGTAGATATATTCAAAATTCATTCAGGAAAACAGTGTAAAAAAATTCAATTTAACACCATTTTAATTAAATTAAAATATAATTAAATATTAACATACACAACTATTCTACTAATATATAAGAGAAATTTGGTAATTTTTTTATAAATATGGATAAGGATGAGAAAGTGTATATATCATTTAAATAAATGTTTAAAAGTAAAATCCCTCATGACATTAGTTACTTTTTTGTAAAATTGCAATCGAAGGGTTGAAATTGAAACGTATATATGAACAAATTGAATTTTTCTAAATTATTGATAAAGTACATCCATATGGGATTTTATAGACTATACAAAGAGAAAATGTGGAGAAAATGGATTGAGTCTGAAGGAAATGAATTTGAGATGAGAAATACTTTAACACGAGTCCCGACTTACTCCAATAAATATCTAACCCTTGAATAATAAAATTATATCAATCATTTAAATGGTTAAAAAAAATTAAGGTTTCTTTAATTTATCATTATTCTATTTTTTCATTGATTATCATGTTATACATTGTTACTAAAATGGTTGTGTTCTTGTTGAACGTTTAAGAGTAATTCCGTATATAACTTAAAAATAACATCAGTACATAAACCTTGTTCAATTGGTTAATGGTTCCTTAATATTAAAAATGTTAAAAATTATAAAATTATCTTGTTAATACATTAAAAATACCATTAAAACAATCCATTTACGGTGGTAATGAAAAATTGGGTACATTGTTCGTGGAGGCTATAGTCTGCATGTACACATGCGAGATTTTTTATTATTTATAATGGGTAAAAAAGAACGAAATAAGTTAAGGTTTAAATATATATAAAGATAATAATATTTTTAATATAATATTTATTGATTAAATCTATACTTATAAATTTACATTAGAGATTGCAGTTAAAAACAAAATCCATCACTTCATAGAGATGATAGTTTATACGTATGAATGACAAGCATTAAAATTCAACAATGGTTGGATGCGTATAACTGTATATATAATTTGATATTTCCAAAAAAAATTATTTTTTCCATAACACAATTTATATAAATTAAATTTAACTTTATAAACACATATGTGATTCAGGGTTGAAAAATAAAACGCATTACTTCACAGAGGAGGTTATCTATATGTATGCGTGAGAATTGTTTTCATTTCTCATGGGATTTAAAAGATCTAGAAATTTTTTATTCCAAATTTATTATTAAATTGAATTATAGTAAATATATTTATTTCTTTATTTTTAGATGTTTTAAATTTTTTTGAAGGTGGTATAGGATGGAATAAATATGAATATATTGAGTTAATACTTATATCACCTTGCAGATCATCAGTTTTCTTAAACCTTGAGACTTCTAGGATTGGTATATAAGTGAATAAAAGAACTTTATAACATGGGGAAGATATTTGGGTTGGGATTTGGGTAGATATTGGTTAATTTGGAGAGATAATGTATTGTGGATAAGCGAGGGTTGTGATCACATCCTTTTATAAGTGTGTGGAGTGACACTCTTGTAAATACAATTAATTAATATTAATGGAATGTAATAATTAAGAAATGTGGTGCATGAATAGAAAATCAATGTGAGAAAGATTATAATAGGTTTTCAAATATCTTATCTACCATTTAATGATGATGTCAAGGGATCTTTAGTGAACTCATGATTAAAAATATTTAATTAAAATTAACATTTACCATGGTGAATAATTTATAACCTAATAATTTAATTTTAATTAAAAAACCTATAAAATAAAGAAATTACTAATAAAAATGGAATCAATTTTCATTGATTCTATTTCCCTAAGTCATAAAAGTTTCACTTAATATAAGATCTAAAAACACAATGAAAATTTGATTTTAGAAAATATATTTTTTATTAAAAAAATGATTTGACAAAAACATAAAGTATAATGATTATTACCATGAATAATTTTATTTTATTACTAAAAATATAATGTTATTTGACATTTATAATAATCTGAAGTTTAATTGTTCATTACAATAACTTAAATAAAAGAAATGATCCAAAAATAGTTTTTTATTAGAATATAATACAACTTTGGTTTTAGAAGTCCATGCATGGGTTTCTAAATTATACATAAATGGTTTAAATAATTACTTTTACTAATTATAAAAATATTTTCCCAACAAAAATATTTTATATATTATTAGTTCATTCATACAACACAATGATGAAATAAATAATTTTTTATTAATAATAATAATATTTTTCATTATTTTAAAAAATAAACTTCTTCAGAAAAATACCAAACATCCCCCTGAGATATATAATACACAATGAATTAACAAAATAGCGATAATTTCATCAAATTATAATACACAAATTTTGTAAATTAACTTTTTATTAATAACATATTATTCGGTTAAAGCATTTTGGTAATAATAGAGAAAGTTCTTCTTTCATTAATAAATTTATTAAAATTACTAGAGTTAATATGCATTCATTAAATAATTTTTTGAAAATTAGATAACAAGATGTTGAATTAATATTTACATTATATGGATTTTCAAAACTATCACAACTTATATGGCATTGAGTATAATTCACTAAATATATATATTTATATATCATTATCTCACCTCAGATTTAGTAGGAATTTCGTAACTACTCATTGTGATCTTCCTCAAATGTTCTCCCCACATCATTTAGAAGAATGTCACTCCCTAACAAAACTAGACAAAAAATTGTTTTGTGGTGTTTTTCATATATCATATATTAAGATTCCGTATAAGGATATATCATTATTTTTTGGGTGTTATTATACTTACAAAGGATCATACAATGATCTATGAAAACATAAAAAACATAACAAAATAAGTTTCCACCGAGGATCCTCATGCAGTCGTTACTATTTTTTTGAATAACATTATATATGAAATGTAATTATTTTTAATTTGATAAAAAATATGTTATATGATATCATTGGGAAGTATATGTCATTAAACCATCAAATAAAATGATTATTTATAGTAAACTTGATTAGGATGGTGATGTTCACTTTTGTTATAAGATTTTTGTACTTAAAAAAGTGTCATAAGAAAAAAATACCATGGGTTTTTTTGATTTTATATGTCGATTGTTTACAAGGCATCCAAATTAGGCTAAAAATTAAATTTTATAAAAGAATTTGGTCAAGAGTTTCATACAAGGTAAGTGTGAATATATAATATGAATGGAATGGATATTTAAAATGTGAGAATCATATATTAGGGTTAGGAATATAGTACAATATAAATGATTGATCTTGGCTAATAGATGTCTAGGATGATATGCCTTTTGTACATATCAAGAGTTACAAACGGATGTGTTTTATGAATCTTATGCATTAATTGTGGAGGACCATGAGGATGAATTGTGGTGTAACACGTGTGTGGAAGGGATGAACAATACATACATTTAAGACTGTAACAAACCAGTCTGGGTAGAACCTAAACTGGTCGCCCGAGCCGCTTCATGAAAAATACTGAGAGGAATTCTTGATTATCCTATGATGTCGACAACCACCAAGGGTATCGTTAGAGTAGAAAAGGGAAAATTTTCTCCCAAATTTAAACAATAAAAAAACATCAAAAAGAAATGGACAGCCCAATATGCATTTATAAAAACTGAAATGATAATCAGGAATACAATAAAAAATGAAGTACATCTGAATGATACAACTAAATCGACCAGACCTGATGAGAAACTAACTTTATGTGACCCCCTGGTCACTCTCCAACACAATGATCACAGGTCGCTCAATGTGATCCAACTCAAGATGAAAACGAAAAAAGGTGATAAAAACTGAATTGTAGGCATGAGTATTAATACTATATAGGCTTTCCAGATAATCTATTCCCAATGAACATTATTTAAAATAAAATTAAAATAAATTTAATGTTTGAAAAACAATATAGAATAGTAAGGTTTTCTACTTGATTAATCAAAACAAATTAAAACCCATTCCCCTTATTCATTTCCAAAAAATGATTAGGTCAACTAGTGTTCCAATAGAATTTTCAAGGGGAAAGTGATGTTTATATTTTCATATTATTTCAAGAGGATAAAACACATTCATTTGGAATCCATATTCATAATAATTTTCAAAACCACCAAACCACTTTCCTGGAAAAAATTACACAAGAAGTCATGACAGTAATCAAACAACAAGGGAAATGTAAATGTACATATAATCATCATATTCATCTATACATTAAACTAAAATCCAAATAGGCTTGGGTGAACCTAGGAGATCATGAAAAATCCAAAAGACACCAATACATGAGACCTCATCCCCATTGGGATTTCAACCACAATGAAATCCAAATTCATAATACTCTCGGACATCCATTCTCAGCCAGTATAAGCCAAAATCCCATAGCAATAAACAAAATATGCACACATTACTTGGGAAAATGTTCAATACCATAACCTTCCAGTGAAGAAATCATTCATAGATTATTCTATCAATATGTTAGGATCCCATGTGTCATATCTGGACTAGAGTGAATTGAGAAATAAATAAACATGTTCGTCCTAATGCATGTGAAGATTTTTCTCAAGACTCAGGTGTTTTAACATGTTGGTCAATTAAATTTCGTTTTCCTTTTTTTATGTCTTGAAATTTTTTAGTGTGACTCAGGTATATTTCATATTTATGTTATCATGGATTTGATCTAGTATTCTAGTGAGAATAAATTTTATCTTCTCTATATTTTATTTGGACTCTCCTATAGTGGGAATTTTCATGTTAGTTCTAGAATATAAGTTTCTTTTCTTATAGAATAAATACAACCATATAGGACAATTAGATTATGGTCGGGTTGAATTAAATGGTGAGAGGCTTGTGTACTTTAAATCATATTAGTGATTTCTTGGAAACACAACATCTGTGTTGTTGGTGGTGTATTCAACCCTTGATAAATGACATTAGTCATGGGTAGACTTCAGTGGTTACTCTTGAAATATCACAGGACACCTCAGGTCATAAAGGCTTGGAGATCAGTTAATTAATGTGTGTAAGTATGAGAATAATAGTTTATTTTAAGGTACTGACCAGTAGTGACCCAGTCATTCTCCTTCTAATAATATTTATTTTCTTCTCGGTGTATTATTCCTTTTGAGAAGAGAATTTTCCATATGTTGACTTCATCCTTGATGCACTAAGAGAGTGTCGGTCTCATGCTACGCTAAATATTTAAAAGTTGTTGGGATTTTTTGGTAGGTTTTCATAGTGTTTCTTGTTGAATGTGATGTTCTTATCATAGATTGGTTAATATCCATTAACCCTTTCATTTCCCATGTGGGAATGTCTTGGATCAAATATTGTACACCGTCTAATTCTTCTAACATGACTACCAGGATGATGTCGCTCAGGGCTCAGTAAATTTTTGGGTTTGGGTGTCTTGTCTTTATAACAACACCATAGTCATAATCATGGAGTATGGACTACCTTAGGTTAGTTCATCATATATATATCATTACAATCAAAGTTTATCCCTTACTTTTTATTGTGCTTGGTGATGCTTAAATCAAGGAACACCACCAGAAGTCAGGTATGGACTACAATGGACATGTTCATAGTGAATGAATGATACCTAGGAAGAATAAATCATAGTTGAGATATTTTAATGATGGAAGACTAATCAGATCTTCTTCTTGAATGGTTTTTCAGTGTGGTTCAAATAGTTATCTCTCAAATTAAATGGAGTAGTCAGTGAAGAACCATTTCTACAACATCTTTATATTAGAGGAGTATGATTTGTGTTGGACAAAACATTTCATGAAAAGATGGATTGACTTGGTAATTGCGGTCAAAGGGAATAAACTGTTTTATTTTTTTGGAAATCTCATGAAAAGAAATGCTAGAATGCCAAATGATGTGTTTTGATGGAAATTTTTATTGTGGAAGGTGTTGTAGAAAATAATTTTTCCCATTTCTAACATTAAACCTGAAGGTGGGATGTAACTTTGGAAAAATAATTGACAAGACCATGACATGGTAATTCCACTATCTAATTGAACTTGGATAATTGTTGTCTTGATGCTTTAGTTTGAAAATGATAATTTCATTAGGCTTTGACAACATAAGTGTCTTCTGTTTAAAAATTTATGAATAGTGTGTTGGTTTTTTGAAATGCCACAAGATAGTTTGAACAAAAAATCAGGACCCGTGTAGGTCGGGTGACGTCTATATTATTCCCAAATTATTCTAAGGAATGATATTATCTATGGTGTGAAGGTTGTAACAACCATTGTTTGGAACTAGAAGAAAATGAAAAACAATTTAAATTTTTCTATTAGCTAGGAAAACCTTTTTAAAAACCATGCATCAGAACTTTTTATTTCCGAGAGTTGACTTCGAAATATTCTTTTTCGGTAGAAATTCTATTAATTAAATTAAAGTTAATATGGAAATGAAATTAAACATAAAAATAATGGGAAAATAATAATAAAGGTTTAATAATTATTATTATAATAATTAAGTAAATTATTTTTGTTTTATATTATTTTAATCCCCCAAAATAGGGGTTCCTCCCTTCTTTCCCCCTCATAGGGCATGATGCACTAGCCACCTTCCCTCCGATGGTCTACGCGCGAGCCTCCTATTAGCTCCCCCCTTCCGCGGCTCTTTCCTTTAGATGTCTTCATGGGTTCCATTAGATTCATTGAGGTATGGATCTTTGATCCCCTACACTAAATCAATTTAGATGTTTTAATCTCTTTCAGCATCCGTTTAAGTTTGGACAAAACCAATGTTATGTTTTATATCCGATTTTGGTGTTTCTTACTGGAATTGGGTGTGCGACTCATCTCTCAAGGCCCATGAGGTTGATTTCAGTGTTTTCCATTGAAGGTGAGATGTTTCAGATTGTTTCGGGTTTCCACTGCCTTCTATGGTAAAATTTCCATTCTGCCACTTGGTTTGAAACTTTTTAAATTTGGTTCCTTATTTGTTTTGGGGTTCTAGACATTAATTTATAGTGCATTGGACCATTATGTTGATGTTTTAATAAGTTTTTACTTTATTATTAATTACCGCTCAATTTATATTTTTGGGTTTGTTAATAGATGATTCAATGGTATTTAATTTGATGTACGTTTTTCTGTTTCACATTTATTTTGCATTCCATGAATTTTACTTCATCTACGTTAACATTGTCACAACGATTATCATTCCCAGATTATTGTTTTTGTGGGTTTAGAATTTCTTTTAGGGCACAAAAGAATATACCCAAGTATGAATATATATATATATATATATATCATCCATGTGTGTGTTCCCTCATGGTGTAGGGAACATTTGCATCAGTTTAAGTATATATATATATATCGAAGTGCATGTATGTAAGTGAGGGACTACTTGAGTTTGAATGTGTTGGATTCGTTCCACTTTTGAGGTTGGATCACCTTCTATAACACATTTTTTTATAAAGTGCATTTGTCAATTAATTTCCTTTATTTATAACATTCATGTAATTTAATTAATTCTATTGATGATTTATTTATAACAAATATTAAATCTTTTTAAGTGATTTGATTGAAAAATAAGATCATTGTCATATAATGAAGCCCATCTATAGAGGTGATCATCCTTTAAGATAAAAATGTAGAGATATACCTTTATGTTTCATGTTATATTCCCTTTCTATTTTCTTTATGCTTGAGTTATGAGTGATGAATGAGTTGTTTAATTGCTTTATCTATTATAATGTAGATTCTATGTCTTAATGAGTTAGGTGAAATGGTTGAGGTGAATGGGATTCCAATAATGAATTAGCCATGTTGGTAGAATTACTTTTTGGTAGTGAACATGAACTCTTTGGAACATGTAGATTAAAATCAATTTTCCATGTTTAGGAAAATTGGGGGAGAATGGTATTTAGTAGGATGAATCATACCAAATGGAATACCATAAAAAAACAGTTTATCCATAATGAATTGTTTGACTTCTTTTAAATTTTTAGGTTTGATCTATCTTGTCAATTGTGGGCTTCGCTTATGTAGAAACCCATTCAAGGTGTTCACCTAGCCTCTTGGCCACCCCATTTGGGTGCTCCCAACCTAAATAGCCTTCTTCATTATGCCTCGACTTACCATATGAGGTATGATGTTTTAGAATGTTTATTGTTATTGAACATGAGTTGTTAAACCAGTTAATTAAATGATTTTACTAGGGTCATATGACCACACCTCCTAAAATAATGGAACAAAAATTATTATGGTAAATTTTATCAAATTTAATGGATTCTTCATGATGACATGATTTTCCATAAATGAATTGAATGCTCGATTGTAATAAATTTGATCATTGATTTTTAATTTCATAAGAGGTATTACCTTATAAATTATATATTAAATGAAATTACCCATTTACAATGGTTTATTAGGGTAGAAAGGACAGACCTTTTCCCCATGTTTTGAATCTATTTATGTAAAAAGATATGTGCCTCGATTCTATCGTTCACTGAATACAGACCAACTGACAGCATGTGATTCATATTCAGGAATCATGGATGGAAACTCATGATGATATGATAATAAAATGACATGCTGGGGAAGAAATGTATTAGGCTCCCCAAGTAATGGCTTACCTCTATATTTTTATTATACTATTGGGTTATAGTGGTTCCCTAAAGGGTAACTATGGACGATTCATTTGAAACAATGGTTACACCATGACTTCAGTAGATACTTGGTCCATTACATGTTATACTACGGATGGACACATAGTTTCTGTACCACAAGCGATACTTGGAATCCTTTGAGGGTTTCCATGGAAGGTCGTGTATCATTGAAATTAATTTAATGGATTTACTAAAGTGATACCTCAAGGACGATCACATACAACAACACTGGATATTATTGAAATACATTGAATAATTGATTTGGTTAAATTGATTATCCTATATGTTTTATTTCAATTTATATTAGAGATTACACTAAGGAGAGTTCTATCATACATGTTAGTATACTTATGTGATGACATGGCAATTTGATCCCAAACCTATGCACAAGTGTAGGGGTTAACCTTTTTGAGTTTCATTGTTACATTTAGCACTTTTGTGCATATTATAATTACACATGTACCTTCTATATAAATTCCAGTTTTGGAAGAAGCATGTGGTATGGGAAGGTTGTGAATTTAGGATCTCAGAACAAGATTCTATTAGTGATTTGTTATCACATAACATTAATTATATGTTGTGCACTTCTTAATTTTTATTACATTATTTGGATTGTGCTAGAAATCATGGGTTCCTTCCTTCTATGATTTATATCTCACACCCATATTGAGTACCATTGGTACCTGAGTAGACCTTATATTTGAAAAATATAGGTTTCCATGCTGAATTACATGTTTATGGGAGTTAGGAGAAAAGGACAAGGCAGGAGCTCAGGATGTTCATGGAGATCCCCTATGGGGATTTGATGTACTTTTTTTATTATTGTACTATGTTGTAAAGAATTAAATTTTGTATATTAATTTTAGTTATGTATCACCACCATTACATTTATTCATTAGTTGCATAACCTTTTCCAATTTATTATGCAAATAGTTTAGTTTTACTATTTGTCTTTTTTATTTTCATTAATTTATTTATATCTTTATGTACTTGTATTTTATTGGTATTATGTTATACTTCTATGCAACATTGATAAAAGGGTATATTCTCTCCACTATCACCTCCCAATACACTAGCTAAATGTCCAAAACCTATAGCATATGGGGAGACAGGCCTGAGGTCATGTTACCAATCGGTCCATCCACCGTCTAAGAGGTGAGCTAGGTTGGGATGGTACATGGTCACCCTTTAGTGGAATCTAGGTCTAGGATGTTACATTTTTAAAAATATTATAATAATATTGTACCAATCATTTAAAATGTATTTGATAACACAATGGATTAATTAAACAATACACTGAAATATGTCTACATCACTTGACAAGGAAAACAAAAAATAAATTGGATCCATGAAAATAATAAAATAAGATGGGTATGAAATTAAAGTATAAAATATTCCCTGAAATAATCATAAATCGAATCCAAGAGTTAGGGGATCTGACCAATGGGATCAAATCAAAGGTTTCTAGTGTGACATAAAATAAATATAGGTTTATAATACATAAAAAAGAATAATATTTTGGTTGCTATCTTAGTCCTATTCTGACTTTCTCAATCCCTTGGGCTCTCTAGATCCCAAAATTCCATGAGATATCACTTTTCCATGGACAAAACTCCTCCCATGGAATCAATAATTCCCATGGAGAATATTCCCAGGACGGGACCAGTTTGACCCATGGAAAACACCATTTAACATTTTAGTAACTGATATTGTGGATTTAATCACCCAAGTCACCTACAATGATTCCCCAACATTTTGCATGAAAATTAAAATGGGGGAGAACCCAATTAAACCATCACATAGATAAAATATTAATAATTTGAAATTAATCGGGACTCAGATCCCATTCCAACACATGAAACAAACCACAACAACATAAAAAACATATACAACACAAAGTGATGCAACAATATAAGACATCCCCTCATAGAATCACGATACTCCAAGGGTATATATGAATCACGTGAGGATCAAAGTGGGTGCCAAACCATTTATTAAAACTCATTTTTAAATAAAATGTTATATGATCCTCTTTCCAAAATATGATTGAAATGTCAATCCCAACTCAAAATATATTATAATCATCCCAATATACTCCTGGGGGTAAATTTCATTAATCTATTTTGAAAACCAAAATGGGAACTAATTATTCTATTCAAATCACCTTTGAAATCAATCAAGGTTATAAAATATTTTCAAATATGACACATAAGGGTAAACACATCCCTTTCAAAACAAAATCATTTAAAAAAAAAATTGAATCCCTTTTATATTTTTTTTAAAGATTAAATACATCATCAGATTTTAAATAACCACTCACATGGTTTAATAACCCAATTAAAATCAAACAACCCATTTAAACTCATTTTAAACACTTTAATAAATTTAAAATTATGCATTTAAAAGATAAAATAATGAATAATTTGTATTTAAAAACCGCAATCTAGGTATCACCTCCTCTTTAAAATTAAATATATAATTTAAAATCTAATTAATAATTTTCTAAAACACATGACAGGGATTGTTATTCCATGATATTGGTTAAGACCACTTTAAATCCACTAGACACTCATGGGTCATATATATGGTCATATATTTTATTAATAGAAATTTAAATATAGTAAATCATTTATAGTAATGTAATATAATGTGAAATCCAAGAAACACAAACTTTGATTCAAAAACGAACACACTAGTAGTCATCTCCTATGATAAAAAACACTCCATCAAGAAAATACATTCCTTCTATAACCCATAAATTAAAAAATAATAGTCATTCTTATCAATAAATATTCTAAAAACAACCAATTCCAACAGTGGGGTACATGGGAAGAAATATAAATCAAAGGGAAAATGTAATATAAGAGAGAAAGTTGTTTATAGGAATATACCAAGAAGGCAAGTACTTGATAACCAGGAGGAGGACCACCAAAAAGGAAAAATAATGAAGGATACTACCATGTGGGATGTTCCTGGTATTTTAAAATAAGGGGTAGAAATGATGGCTTTCATGTTAATACTGAGTGGAATAATTAGGAATTTTAGCTTTTAATCAATCTGGGAAGGTTGAATGTTTTGGATGCATAGTTTTCAAAATAATCCATCAGTCATGCACTAATCACTACATAGAAAAAATCCCCCCAAAAATGTTTACCAGAGACTCTACATTATTGGATAAACCAGTTACAAATCATTCCACAAGTAACCATTAAATTATTGAATTAATTCTATTTCTTGTCACATTGTTTACCAAAATGTGTGAAATCCATGCACCCTCACCCTTATATGCCAATATTCTCTCATAATTTCTTCTAGGATAAACATGGGTTTTACTTAACTGGGTTCACCCATTCCAAACTACCATTTAAACTATATGTTTATTAATTTAAGTGTAACTTCATTGTTACCTCTATAACATGTGTACACTCCATGTATTATATGAAAAAATATATATGTTCCAAATTATAGGCTGAAAGCTATCTGATAGGCAAAAAACCACTAATACCATAAAATAACAAAGAATAATTATCATAGTGACGTGTTCGGTGTTTCAACTCTCCCCAATATGACACTTATACCCCATGAAATTCTTATTTAAAAGAAGAGGTATAAAAAATATAAATTTTAAAATAACCCACCAAGATGAAATATTGTTCCTCGTACAGCTAGATGAATTAAAAAACATCATCAAACATCCTCATACATCCTAATTTAAAAATAATTAACAAATAATTAATGGTATGATCTAAAGATTATAAGACATATGAAAGGTCTTATAATAATTTATAATTGATCTATAATTTCAAAAATACTAAAAACCTCCATTTTTAAAAATAATTGATTTTCACTCAATAGAAGCATTAAAAAATCTATACCTGGAATCAAAAAAAAACTTTTCCAATAGACAACCGGATGAAACTAGACGAAAATTACTAAATTAAAGGCACTAAATGTTAAAACATCATAGTTGAAAAGAAAACTATATCCCTTAACCAATGGTATCCCAAAATAAAGGATCAGATAAACTAATTACTTTCCTTATGAACAAATAAAATGTCTCTAACAGTAAAATAAGTTGTTTTATATAAGTATCATTAGATAGAAATCCATGGAACACCATTCCATGGAGATTTTTATAAAAAAAATAGTCTAGTAGTACCTTCATTCCATCTAAAAACAAATCTACACCCCTACTAATTTGTGCATGCAACCTAGGATCTTCCCATTCAAAAGCTAAGAAAAAAACTTCCCCATGGTCAATGATATACATAAGTAAAACAAAATAAATTAGAAATATATTCCATAATGAAATAACAAAAATATATAGAAACCATTCAAAACAATGGAAATGATTTACTTAAGACACAACATCTCTACACTCAATTAGAATAAAAAATGTGTTTTCATCAAAAAGAGACATATCCAAACACCATATTGATAAAAAATGGTGGAAACTCCATCAAAATCCAGAATTTATATGATATATCACACAAATATATCATACTATACTTGACATAGGAGTCTCTATAAAAACTAACCCTCATTGGTCACAACATGTAACTATGGTTTATGACATATGAGTCATTACTTCCATTATTCCCAAGAATACTCACTTATAACACAAAACACTGAATAGCTCTTGAAAAACCTACTTAAGGGGGAAGACAAAACATGCCAAAACACTGAGAGAATTGAAAATGTGAAGAAAAGAAGAAGGAAAAACCCAAAGACAATCACTATACATGATCATTAGTCTTTTTTGGAAGGATTAAATCAAACCCCATGATGCATGAGATTGACCAGATCTTGTCCCTAAAATATTATCCAGATGTCCCAAAATCCCAAAATAAAAAAATAAAATCATATGATTTTCTAAAACAAGTAATTTTTTTTCAAAACACACTACATTTTGAAATGATACATCGTGTAAAAAGAGACCAAAAACATTCTTTAAATACCCATGAGCCATTAAAATCAGGCCTTCTTTCACAAAAAATCAATCATAAACTATTTTATAATTTCAAACACATTCACTAAATATTAAAAATAATCGATATATAGAACCATGACAGATTTGGGAACAAGGTTGATGTCCACATGTCAATCAAGAATTTGTCCCTAAAACATATCGTGATTCATGATTTTGTTCACAAAATGGTTTATAAGGTCATATAAGCTATCATCATGCATCAATCCAATTCTCCACCTCCATCCCAATCACTAAACACAATCCCTAAAATAACCCCAAGCTATGGTATTTAGGAAAAAACAATCATCAACATAGTTATAAAAACATAATCCAAAACACCGTAAAATAATAATATATAATTAAGATACAATTCCCAAATATTCATGTAAACTCGATGAACCTTATTAGATAGAGATCACAACAGTATCCTTTCAAGTACCTATTGATTCATGACATTATCTTCTACAAAAAATCAACAAAGGAAAAAAAGAGGAAACCCCAAAAACATGTTTCCACTATGATTCTATGTCTCTAATACTATTTGTTTACTAACTAACCTGAGGTTCTATGTATCCCTGCACCTGGTCCAATCCATCACATGGAAAAAAGGGAATTCCATATCCACATGGGATTTAAAATAGTTATTGGGAATCATTGAACATAAATTGGGAATAATTTAACCTTTATAAAACAACATAAATAAGTAGTCCAAATAAAAATATAAACTATCCAATAAGAGATTATCATAATTGAATATCCAATAAATGGATATAACTGATACATAAATAATGAAATATGGAATTTTTTTTAAAAATTAAACAGTTTAATAAAATATAATATGTCAAATGAATAAAATAAAACACAAAGTTGAAATTAACTCCCCAAACTCCATAAAAAAGTCATAGAGTGACCCACAGTCAGTATTCATCCAAATGTCTCCTCCGGAAGATCAATATAGGTGATAAAAACTAGAAAAAACCAAGATATATTAAGATATAATCATGAGATAAATAGTCTTATGCTACTCGACATACCGAATCAATGGGATCACCTTTACATTACATTATAAAATTCTAGTACTAAATAAATATGATAAATCTAAATTTTTAGAAGGCTTTAAATAAATAAACGATCAATACATCAATACTATGATTAACCCCAATTCATTATTTTCCTTAATTGAAAAAATTTACATGGAAATAATAATTTTCCTTACCTACATCATACTTTTCCATATAATCATTATTTATGATAAAATATAAAAAAAAATTCATTAAAAAATATTGGGAAATTCCAAATTAAAAAATAAAAATATATTTCTAATTTCAAATGGATCTCTAACAAATTATTTAAATCCCAATCTCCATTTATAAATTGGAACATCATCAGAAAACCACATCTTCCAAACCCACAGAAATCGGTGTAATTTATTTTCCACATTCCCATTAATATAATGAAAAATATATTTTGAAAATTACTCTTAACAATTCAATACGAAACATTTCAAAGTCATCTAAAAAATATTTTTAATGAAAAATAAAAAGTTTCCTCGAACTTCCTTCTTTCAATCCTTTTTAAATTATCATTTTAGAAATTGAAAATTTTATCCAAAACACAATAAAATAGGAAGCACATAGTATAGATATTTTTTCCATGTCACATGACAAGAAGATGTAAATAAAATATAAATAGGTTCTAGAAAATAATTCCAAAATCAAGAGATATATTTGAAGAAAGATAAATCCCCAAAATGTTCCTAAATAGGTTTCAACTATTAAAATCTCTAACCAATGGAATCTAATAAAAGTGATATAGTGTGATATAAAATTACTCTAGGATTACATGGAATTAAGGATGTTTAATAAAGGTTTAATATCCCTTGGTCCTCCCCACGAACACTATATCTATTGGGATATCTCACTCACAACCTCCCATGAGCTCTCTCTGCCCCTTAGATAACCCTCCACCCATGGGATCTCTCAGACCCATGGGAAATCTTCCCTCTATTGGTTCCCTAGATCCCATGAACAATGTCCAATAGAATAAAATAATCCCATCTCTGAGATTCAACCTCCAATTTCACTTACCCATATTAGCTGTGGTTTCCAAAGACAAGTCAAATGGGGGTGAGCCCATGTAATCCATCGCATTAATCAAATATGAAGAATTTGAATTTACTCAGGCCTCACATACTTCGCTATCACCCAAATTATACCATAGATAAATCAAACCATATATAGATTATAATGATGCTCTAATATTAGACAGCTGCTCATTGAATTAAAATCCACCATAGACATAATAGATTCACATGAGTCTCAAATAGGGTTTGAAAATATATATTAAAACTTTATTGTCATAAAATGGAAAATATTATTCTTTATAATACTTGATAACAATTCCAAGACCAACTCACACTATTTAAAACTCATCCTAATCCACTATTGGGACTAAATTAATTTTTTTACTCCCAAATGGGAACACACACTTCCCACCAATCGACCTTTGAAACCCACCATGGATATAAAAAGGATTTATATATCACATATAAGGGTAAAAATGTATATAAAAAATCAAAATTAATAAAATCTAAATCCCTTTTAATACCAATTTTCAAAATTTCATGAAATTAATTGAAATCAAAACACCATATAGAGGAGTTAATACACACTTTTAAAATAAGAAAACAGATTTCACCAAAAATGAAACACATCAAAACATTTAATATTTTTGTTTAAAAACAATTACTAGAAATAATAAATTTAGAATCCTCATTTCAATTATCAAAAAAAAATTTAGAATCAAATATATACATTAAAATACCATTATAAATTTTCACATACACTATGCATGGAATCTTATTCCATTCCAAGGGTAAAAACCACTTAAATCCACTTAGAGCATCAATTTTTATACATATGAGAATATATTTGAAAGGGAAACATATTAAAATCATAAATAATTGATTGAAATGAAATATAAATAGAAAATAAATAAACACATACCTAGGTTCAAAAAAATAAATAAGTCATCTTCAATTATAAGGAATAATGTAACAAACTATGAGATTCACTCCGAAAGACCTACATGGAAAAATTCAAAAAATCATACTTATACACACCCTAAAATCATCCAAAATCAACATTAGTGTTCCTAGAAGGAACTATAAATGAAGATACATCTAATATTAGATATGAAGGGGTTTTAAGGAATATACCAATGAGGAAACCAAATGAAAAGAATGACGAGGACTTCCAAAATTGAGCGATAATGGAGGATACTCCCAATTGGGGTATACATGGTCTATTTGAACAACAGGCAAGGGAGGTAAATGAGGGAAAATTATTAATATCAACATTAGGAAAATATTTAATTTCATTTTTTAATGAATTTAGGACGTTATCATAATTTTCCCACAAGATTCTGCAAACCATCCACCCACCATGAACATTTTAAAACCAAGACCAAACTCTTTCATATTATTTACATGGGAATCCATATATTTTGAATACAATTAACCGACCACACCAAGTGACACTGTGAAATTATAGAGCTAATTCACATGCCAGCCATATGGTTTACCCAACCATCATCAAACCGTTCACACCATCAAATTCAAAATTACCCAAACGGTTTCACATAGGTATTTAATATTTTGGACTAAACTATGAAAAAATATTGTATAAAAAATTATTTATATATAAATTTTCACTACAAATTCATATATAAATCGGTAAACACATGGTTTCCTCTAAACCCTGCATAAAGGCCATACATTTAAAAAAAACTATAAAATTAACATGGCTATGGGAAACCTATCAAAAATAAAAAACAATCAACAAAATAAATTAGTAGTAAAAATAAAAACCATAGTGACATAGTCTGTGCCACAATTATGTTTATATTATTCAATTATATATTGATTTATTTCCTAATAAATTATATGGATATAAAATTTTTCATGAAGTGACAGAAACTTTTTATTTTATCCTCTATGTGAATACCATATTTAAGAAACTCAAAATAATGGATCTAATGGAATTAATTGAAATATATAAGAAACTAAAATTGTTTTTGATAAAGTACTAAAATACCCTATTATCTCACTATGGAGAGAATGTGTCTTATTATAAAAGAATATGGATAGTTCTATATGAATTTACATCGATTATATTACAATAAATTCCATTACTATTACGAATAAGTGTCCTTTTCTACCAATATAAAATCTTTATAATCATATTATATGAGCTTAGTATTTCTCAAATATTAAGATTCATTATTATAGAAATAAAAACTATTCTTAAATAGATATAAAAACTTATTATACGAATATATGATATATAACATTTTTATCCATGGGAAAATCATATAGGTCTAGTTAGAAACATGGGAACATAAATAACTTGTTCATAAAATATCTAATTCTTCCCCTACATAGTTCCACATAACAATTACCCTTCTATGAAATATCATAACCTAATACTTTCTTCATAACCCTGGAAAAGGAATCATAAGAAAGGGTGAGCATAGAACTTATGTAAGTGTAAACAATAGAGCCATCATTGGTCACATAATATCACACGAGCATAAGGTTATGAGGAAATGAGCATAACTATTGTAAAACAAACCCTAAAAATCAATGATCATAATATTGTTTCATGGAATAATTCCTGATAATTCATAATAAATGAATCACAATAGAATCAAAGAACATGAGCCACTAAAGCCTAAAATTAGAATAATATATAGATTTTTGGAATACATACATTCATTGATTATAAATTCCATGATATTATAGGTTTACTAAAAAGAATATCATATTGTATTTGGTTCAATCTTCATTACATTGTAGTATTCAAGGTTCACTCTCAAGACTATCATAGTGGATAATGTCCCTTAATGAACTGGGTTCACACCCCATTAGAGTCCTACATATCTCATGAGATATCCCTTTGTACCAAATGCCCTATCGGGATACATAATTCTTTTTACATCCATGACATGGGGGAAATTAAGAATATTTAATGGATAATATCATAAAACATACATCATATCATAAACTGTCAAAAATGGAATGTTGTTCATAATCATTTTATCATGGAATATTCCCTTGAAAATAAAACGGTTTTACAAAAAATTCATCAATTCATCATAGAATAAACCACGGAAAATGAATGCATTTCATAAAATTATAATGAAAGATTCAATGTATTTATTATTCATGGTAGCAGGAATATCATTCATGTTGTATTACTTAAAATAAAATGTTCATTTCATACCATTATAAAAATATTAAAAATATTCTTCATTGAAAAAATGATGGTGATATTCCTTTTAAGATATTTTTTTCAAAAATCAAAAAATGGGTAATAAGAAATATAATAAAAATAATAATTGAATATTTAAAACATTCCTCATTTTTTAGAAAACTTTTATAAGAAAGAATAGTATTTTAGACCGGAGAATGAAATAGTCATATTTCCTTAAATATATAAAATTTTGGGATTTTGAGTTTATAAAGAGAAAAACTAAATGAAAAAATTATCCACAATAAATAAAAATGGAAAATAAATTGAATTATATATTTTCAAATAATCATAATATAATTATATCAATATAATTTCAAGTATAAATAGTCTTGATGAAAATTGAACTGAAACATAAATCCCTTACCTCGAGTCCCACTTACTATGAATGTTACCTATAATCTTATATATTAAATTAAAATTTATTATAATCCTATTAAAGAATAATTTACATAAATTTAATATTATATATGATTCCTTTATAACTATTCAACAATCATTTATCAATAATTTATAATTCAATTTGTTGATTCCAGGTGTAATTATTTGATTTTTTATATGAATTTCAGTCTGGTAGTTCTAGTACTCGTACATTGATCATGGTTACATCATATAAATAATGTTAATAATTTTATAAATATCATATATATATTTATTATATATATATTTATATTCATCCATAAATTTCAAAGATAAAAAAATGAATTACACTATTGATGGAGATGAAAGGTCGTACATAGAGATGACTGCAATTTTCACATTTCAACGGAAGGAATGAATGAACGTTAAGTAGTAATTAACCAATAATTAACCATAATTATATCATAAAAAAGATATATATTCATCAAATACATATTTTTAGCATACAAATAAGGAGGACATGAGAAAATAAAATCATCGCTTTGTGGAGGTGGTAGTCCTGACAAATGCTCCGGTAGAGATATCAAATTCCAATATAGTTGAAGGAATTAAGGTAGATGTGATATTATAATTAAATTAGTATAATTATGTTAGAATTATCATATAATAAAACTAAACCCAGCATAATGAATTTCGCTTAATTATGGGGATGAAAAATTCATTCCATCATTAGGTGGAGATGGTAATCCATATGTACACATGAGTAATACTATCACATCCTAATTGATGGAAAAAAATATGCATACGTGTGAACTAATAATAATAATAAATCTTAATTATACATATTATATGAAGTGTATCATTTTATTAGAAATAAAATATATTAATAATAGGAAAAAGAAGAAGTAAAAAAAGAAACGAATCGATTAAGGTCATTACATATTATTTGATATCACTCTTTTAGACCTCCTCTCAGGGGTATGCGGGTTGGTATTATGGGACAAAAAGAACCAATATAATCTACATAAGTATTTTTAGAATATTATTTGGTATGTTCTGGTTGAGATATAATAATCAAAGTGGTGTAAATTATATAATGTAGGGGTGCCCTTTTGTTAGTGTAAATAGGAGAACACATAGTATTTTATAAATGATTAAAATATAAAAATATTTTCATCTATCCAAATGCTTCAAAATGGGTATATATTACAAGATAAGGTATCATGGGGTTGAAATACCATAAAGTAGAAAAACCTTTAAGGGTATAAGTGGTGTTTTAAAACATATCTTTTGGATTAAACTTTTAGTTTACATGTTTTAACATTAACTGTCGCCACTCCATTTTTTACTCCTAAAGAGTTAAAATTTTAAACATGAGGTAAAAAACAAATGATAAATAGATAATGAATGATATTTTCAACCATAAATTATCAAAGTTGGGATATTTAAATATATTTATTATTTTAAAATATTTTAATAATCTAATATTCCAATAAAACACCATTAATGGAAATTTTCAAAACTATTCATTTCATTGGAAACTATGGGATCTATAAATATATAGAATTTAAAATTAGATCCATTGAAACAATTCAAAAATTTTATATTCATATATACATTTTTTGTAACACTATTACTCACTCAAATTATATTAATTTTAATATCTTTTCAAATCAATTATTTGAATTTCCATTTAATTGAATAAATACCAAGTCAGTATTCACTATGAATTTAAGGTAATTATATAATTTCTAATAATTATAAATAAATTATAATAATTAAAAGAATTTTAATATTCTAAAAATAAATATAAATATATTTTAATCAATTTTTTCAATATGTGAATTCATTAAAGGCATTTAAATGTAAGAGAGTGACTTTTAGTATTTTTATATTCTTTAAATATTATATAGGTAATATCAAATGAAATGTGTCTTTTGGAAAATTGTATTTAGGGACAATGGTTAAATGTACTAATTAAAGTCCTCCAAATTGAATTAAGATACAAATTTGTGAACATATCATTTTTTAACCTATGTTAACCTGATCTTCCAATTACCTATTAAAAAACATTACTTGGTTACTACTCATAATGCCAAAAATGGGGACATTTTCCAAATTTTGACCTCATTATTACAAAAATTGAATGAATTTATTCACAATTAAATTTTTTATGTTTCATAAATACATTTTAAAATTAGTTCACAAAACATGATGAAATGATTTTTTTAGAAATATAGATTTCTAAGCATAACACGGGGTTTATTCCTTTACCACGCCTAGAATAACATTAGATGAATTTTAAATCATTTTTTTGAATATAATATATATAATTTTTTTAAACATTACATAAATATAGAACACTTTAATTTATTATAACAAAAACACATTGCACAGATGAGAAATTATTTATTAGAAAAACAAATTTTATAAATTCAAATTATTTAAATTTTAATTTATAATATATATTTTACCATTGAATTTAATTTAATAATGCCTAAAACATAAATTTTTTATACTTTAATTTTTAATATTCATACTGGTCAATTGAAAAACTAGGTTACAGTGGTATACTATATTATGGTTCACTAGACATGAGGTTCTATGCATCACAACCTATCATGGAAAAAATATTTGTGGAGAACTGTATCATAATATATTATTCTATTACATTATATTACCCTTAAAATGAATTTATACTTTTAAATTATATCAATAAGATATAAAAAAATTAGAAAATATCTATTTTATTACATCCTTGGGTGCCCATGTAGCATCATCAAATTTTAATTCCTATAGATTACATTAACCAGGTTAGAAGTATAATTCTGCCGCACTTTATCTCTAATATCCAATATTTATACAATTAGTTATTCATAATAAAATCATTCAATAGTTGTATAAAATCTAATTTTGATACATTTAAAGGATCTAGTATGTAATTTGAAAATATAGATACAATGAATACATCATGAACTTGATTTTGGTTCTATAGAAACACCAATTGATAATGTGTATTCTCTACATGGTAAACAATTTAGAAGTGGTCAATATATATTGGACTCAACATTCATTTCAAATGGAATCCCATAACCTTATTTCATGGAGAAATTCATACATAACATTTTCATTAAAATCAAATTATAGGTTTCTATAATAATTGTCAGCATAAATTTTATATCGACTCTGAGCTGTGTTTATACAATCCAGAATAACTCCAACATTATCATACGTTTTCTCTATTAGATCTAGTTAAAAGATATTTATTTCTCCAAAATCATACCATCATGTTAATCTTATCTACTTTTTTTCATATATAAATTCATAAGGAGATTTATAATGTTTGAGTAAAATTTATTATTGTATGAAAACATGACCAGATGAAAGAGATGATCCCAAACACATTTCAATTTTAGATAATAATATTTCATCATAACCTACAGTGTTTTAATAGTTTTCTAAAACTACCTTTCTATCTAAGGATGGTAAGATATAGTAAATATTAAATCTATACAAAATAGTAATGAAAACATCACTATAACATAGAGGTAAACCTTATATATTGATTAGATACAATAAAATGTGCCACTGTATTAAATCTCAATACTACCTTAATGTGTAACCAGGAATACTAATGAATAAAGAAATATTCTCTATTATAAATGTAGTGTGATGAATTCATAAGGTGATTTAATGCTTCCAAAATAGATTTGGGTACTTTAGATATTTTAGGGACCCCAAAAATGAAATACCATGCAATGCTTTCCAATTTCCATTCATGTATGGGTAATGGTTGTAAAATACCATTAGACATATAGCAAATATAAATAACTTAATGACATTCCAAGAACAGATATATAAAATCTAAAACATCAATCCTTATTATAATCCATAACAAATACACTTTTAAATATCAATATATAGTCATACTTCCATGAGGAATAAATAATGATTATCTTTCAGCCTCATCCAGTGACTCCATCTTCATATATTGTGTGGACGGAACACATACATGGTTTTTTAACCATATCGTTCCATAACAATCATGGTTAAACTCAATGGATCTTTTCACCATATTTTTCAGGTCAACATTATCATTTATTACCTTTTTAATCCTCATGTGGATATATATTTAATCAATCATTTTATAAATTTAATATTTCTCCTCTTCCTTCAACATTTTTAGATCCATCCATTGAATGTATAGATATATTTTATTATTTATAATCCACATCATATATAAACTAGAATGATACATTAAAATTAAAATATAAACCACAAAGTTTTCTCTTATAGGTTGATAATTTATTGAGTGGGAATAATCTTTAATAAACTCAAACCATCTTCTCTAGAACATAATCAGATATTTTTTAAAAGATATAAACATTTAACATTTTAATCATTGTGCATATCACATAATTATCCATAATGGTATCTCATCATTGTCATAAATGAAAATATTTATATAGATAATTAGAAACCATGAGTTGGTTAATTTTTAACATAAACCTGCAATTGACATGACTTATAATCTATAACATGTTTATTTTTCAATAGAACACATCTTAGTATCATATTTGGTGAATCAATATAGATAAAACCCCCTTTTCTAATATAGGTTTATTTAATAATCGTTGAACTAAAAAAACTTATATTTAGTCACATGAAATATTACTCATATCATTCTACCTAAAATAATATTGGAAAATTTTTATTTAACATGTGGAGTATATTATAAACCAATGAGAAATTATCAACAATGCATCGATAATATCTAATCAAACCTATAAAATTATGAATCTCAGTCGTAGTAGTTTTTCTAGTCAAATGTTCAATGTCCTATTTCATTGATGATTCCTCTGATAAACCATATAATTATAATATTTTACCCTAAAAAGTAACTTTTTTATATTCAAGATATAAAATTTGTAAAATTTTCTCCCAAATTTCCATTCCTTAGGGTATTCATTACAATATTCATGTATATTCATTAAACCCATGAAGATACCAGGGAATTATTATGGCCATAGGACAAAATAATATTTTTATAGTGTCTATACATTGTTTGAAATGTTGTCTATGTTATATCCTCCTTCGCGACCCTCAATTATTGATATCAAGAGTGATGATCAATACTAAAAAAATATTAAGGTCTATTTTATTGATAAATGATGTCTCCAAAACATTGAATAAGATAATTATTCCTTATTGTGGTCTTTTTATGTTCTTAACTATAAATGTATAGTCACATTGATCCATCAATCTTCTTAACAAAAATAATTGGTGCTCTATAAGTAGACATAGTTGGCTGAATAAATCCCTTATAAAGATTCTATTAGAGTTTTTCTTTAAATACATACACTCATTTATGGACATTATATATATATATTATTTGAAATAGGTTTAGCACCAGACATGAGTTCTATTGAATAATCAACATCACAGTCTTGTGGAAGAAAATCGAAATATTATATAAAGAAATCAGAAAACTCCCACATTATGTGCTTATCTTTAATGTTGTATTTATCCCCATCTATATATGATAATAACCCATTATTAATAGTAATATAGAACCATATAATTGATATAAATTTTATTGGAAATAAATTTTTTTCATTAATCAGATTGGAAATCAAATGTTGGTTAAAATTATCAAACATGACTTCCCTTCCTCAGTAATTGATGAGTCATTTGTGTAAAGAAGTAATTTCATGACACAAATAACATCAAATACAGATAGGGAATAATTGGGATATTTTCAGGGAAATAGTTCCTAAAAACATGATACAGATAATAATCATAGACGTAATATATTATTATCATAATATTAAAGTATTTTATTAATAATTTGACATCTAAAAGCTGAGTAAATAAATTATCTTTCCTCGAGAATTTTCCTCACATAAATTAATTAAATTTTCTAATAAAACAATGGGTTCCTCAATATTTGAGCATAAATATTACCACATAAATATAAAAATAATATCTTCAATCAAATACTAACACCAAAATGGATTGTGTGGCCATAAAACATCATTAATCAGAGTGGAAAATTCTATAGTCATTAAAAACATTTCATAGGATGTCTAAATCACGGAAAATTCTTCTCAATATATGGAAATATATGTTTATCCTATGTCATCCATGGTTATTACTCAAATCATTGTTTGCTATGTTATACTTAGAAGCATCCCTAGGGTACTCCTTCATGTTTTCTCATCATAATTTCCAATAGAAACTAAACCTTTCTATGATAATAATTATAATAAACCAAACTATTCATTCATATATATATTACACCATAATAGAAGAATATTCCATATATAACACAAGTATCTATACTATAATCACATAGGTCTATTATCTTTATAAAATCAGACACATAATAAACTACTTCATATGATATTTACAACATCTTCCACAGAGTTCTTCAAAACTGGAACCCTTCTTATAAAAATAATAAATCCAACCATTCATTATAACATATGGAATGGAAACATAAAAAAGTTTAAGATCAAATGCTCAGAATGGGTTATCAAGAGAGAAATCATTGATCACATAAATATATCATGATAATAAGGTCATATAATCCTGATCATAACATTTAAAAATAATATTATGCATGTATAAGATCATAATCAAGAGTCAAAACATAATAATTGGCAGTTCATAAGACATTATTCATAATGTAATCAGTGAACATGATCCGCAAGTGAATATCGTTCTTATATATCTTAAAATTATTAAATAAAAATACTAATAGATTATAATTTCTAAAAATAGTCGCGCTCATCAACAAGTTTGTCATTGTGGATTGTGTTCAATGCCCATTTCATCATAGTATTTAAGGTTCACACTTAAGATTATCATATTGGATGTACACACTTGCTGAACTGGTATTACTCCACATTATTGTCAAATTTATCTAAATATATTTCTATAATTACTAAATATATTGGAGGTATATAAAATTTTGGGCCTACATATTACATAAATAAAATAATATATAAATTTTCCATTATTTTTTAAAACATTCATCTTTTAATAACTATTAGAAAAGAAACGGTTTTTATAAACATTTTATCAAGGCATAACACAAGAAGAAAAAGAGGGGTTTATAAAAATTTCTTAAATTCATCATATCATAACCCGTAGAAGAGGAATGAATTTTATAATGATATTTTTATCATAATTTTAGACAATCTATAGAAATAATAAGGATGAAATAATTGGATCATATCACTAATAAGTAATATATAATATCAATAGATGAAATCATAGATGAAAATGACCCTAAAATATCACATTGAATATTTCTTGAGGAAAATATAATTTTCAGTCTGAAATAACTATTTTTAAATCATAAAATTTAGAAAAATATTACAGATAAGAGTTATTAGAATATAAAATTGAAATCATAAAAATGAAGCTCTAGTTTATTAATTGGTCCAGATTGTGGGAAATGACTTCCATCATGTATAAGTTAAAAGGTAATATTAAATTCATACCTTTGTAAAAAATTAAAAAACACCCTTGTTAGGAAAATGACGATATGATTAATTTTAAAAAAAATTAAAAAATAAATAATGAGAAAAAATAACTTTCCAAATTCATATAACAATATTAAAAAAAGTAAATTTTTTTAATAAATATATGATATGGGATAAAATATTTTTTTACAGATGAAATAAATAATGTTAAATTTTCTTTAAAAACCTTCTTTCTATATCCTGTGTTATTAATTAAAGGAAAATGAAATTAAATTAGTTATTATAAATAAATAACCAATGTACAAGAAAATTAATGAGATTTATCAAATATTTATCATTTAAGTTCTTCAATATGAAGTCTCACATAAATAATCTGGACTAAATATTACCGAAGCAAAAATCCCTTACCTCTTGTTCTACTTTTATAGAAGGTCACAATACTCTTATATAAGAAATTAAAATTTATTTTACCCCTATAGAAGAATATTATACATACATATATGATTATATAAAATACCTTTATAAAATTTCAACAACAAAGTTTTATTAATTCCTCATGAAATTCACCATTTTTGGATGTTATCTATTTTATTTTTTAACAATAATTTTATTTTGGTTTTTTTGATCCATGTACATTGATCATTGTTACATGATATCTATGATGTTAATATTGATATAGTTATCATATATAATAAATATATATCTTTAATTTAACCCATAAAAGATATAGAAAATTTAATTACATCACTCTTGGAGATGGTAAGTCGTATGTACACATGAACAATATTTTTTACTTTTTGTTAGATGGAAAAAAATAAATTTAAATAATAATTAACCATTATAAAATAATTATTATATCATATAAATCATATATATTCATCACATCTGTCGTTATTACCAACTATATAAAAAGTAAAGGAAAAATTAATCATATCTCATCGTGGAGGTGGTTTTTCACATGTACACAAGAGAAACATTATCATTTTCCAATGGTTTGGAAGTAATGATAATTGAAGAGGTAATATAAGTATAGAAGTAACATTATGTCATAAATATCATATATAATCATTGTACCCATTATTATACCCATCAATAACATATCGCGAGGAAAAATTAATTGTATCACTACATGTAGATGGTTAGTCGTACATATTCATGAGTGATACATTAACTTCACAATTGATTGGAAATACAGTGGATAATTGTGGTTTTATAATAATAATAATAATTCAGTACACATAGAATATTGAAATTTTTTATTTTATGATAAATACCATATATTTAGGGGAGGTAAAATAAGATATATAATGAATTTGACCGGTTAAGGTAATTACCTCTTCATTGAAAAAACCCTAGTAGATCACCTTTTAAGGATCATAAGGATGATATTTTTGGAATAGAAAAACCATGGGAATGTGTGTATGGATTTTTAGATAATAATTTGATAGGTTATCATCATTAGATATGTCTATAAGTGATATTATGAAGAGAAAGGATATGTTCTCGTATATAAGTGAAGGGAGGGGAACTTATGGAATTGGTTGAAATCCTAAACGATTATCATGACAATAAATTATCTATCCTAAAATTTAAAAATTTCATGATATTCTAATATAATATAGAATTTGGTTGAAATGCAGACAAAACATTATATTTCAAGATGTATATGTGGTATTTTAAACCATATCTTTTACATTAACCCCTTAGATCACATGTTTCAACCTTATCATCGGAAATTTTTTTTTCACTTATAAAGGGTAAAATTTTACAAATAAGGACAATATTTCCAAAAAAATGGACAATGGATTATATGTTAGACAATATATTATTCTCCTTGTCATCATAAAATATTTTTTTATAATTTTTAAATATTTTAATAGAACTCCATTTTAAAAAAATATCAGTTATATCATTTTCCAAAAAATTTGTATAATTTGACATTAAAGACACCAAGAAAGATATTTAAGTCAAATATAAGCCTTTAAAAATGAATAATAAGAAATAATGATATATAAAAATTTTATAATACTATTATGTAGTCGAGTTATATTACATTTTATATTTATTAAATTAATTTATTTCATTTTCTAATAATTAAATAATATTTCATTGGTGTTGGGAAAGAATTTAACATAAGAATACATTTAATAAAAATTATAAATAAATTCCACCATGAAAATAATTTCATTACACATAAAACACCCATTTATATTCATTCATATCTTTTGTTATTTAATATTTGAAAAAATAAGAGATATTTTAAAGTAATAGAGTGAAATTTTCTATTTTTCATTACATTATATATTATATAGATCATATTCCGAGAATAGTTTCTATTAAAAAATTAAATTACAATAACTAGGTGCTATGTAAATAATTACCTCTATCTAAAAAAATTATGAGAAAAATTCTGACCTTAATATTTAATCGAATCATATTGTAACCCGAATTACCTATTATTGAGGTGATACTTTTAAACCTGGTTACTATTCAAAATGCCTAAAAATAAAAGCATCCAATTTACAAAATATAAACCCATTGATTTGAAATATGACTCCATATATCTGAATTAATTTTTCAATTTATTAGAATATCACTTTAGAATAAATGCACAAAACACAAAGAATGCTGTTCTTTCAAAAAAATTACATTTTATGTATCAAATTATATTTATTTATATCCCATGGAATGAAAAAATATTATATGTTTTTTAATTTTTATTATTGAATATACATCAATAAAATTATTCACCAATAATGATTATTTATGTTTTTTAAAATAAAAACATATTATGCAAACAAAAAATAATTTCCAAAAAACATATATTTTATATTAAAATGGTTTTTATTATAAATTATAATCAATTGAAAATGATTGAGTTTATTTTATAATTGTGTAAACCATAATGTTTTCATAGTTTCATTTTTCCAAATTATTATTATAAATTTCAAGTCAATGTTATAAAAAATACAATATTATAGTTCACATCGACTCGAGGTTTCCTATATCATTATCTATTAATGAAATTTAATATTTTTATATATAATTATAAAATAAAAAATAATGATGTTAAAAATATCATTATCATTGATTAAAAATTAATAAACGTGATATACCAATGATGGATTTTTGTAAAAGGTATCAGAAAATGATTTCATTATATTTAATTATTGATTAGAAGAAATTACCCTATGGGATTATAGATATGGATAAAAGATATTTCAAGGATGAGTATTGTAAATTTTACATGGTATTTATTAACTATATATTGATATATGCTATAGAAAACCTTATCCAAGTAACCTGAAGTCAGTGTATACTTTATAACATTTTCATAACATACAAGGAATATCACCCCAAAGTCTTATTAGTTTAGTAGTCTTGGTAAACTAGATGTATGCATGAAATTCACATTACATTTTAAAAAATAAAATACACAAATAATTTTCATTGGATTTACATTATACCCCTTTGTGTATCCAGTCATATGAATCAAAAAATAATTCCCTATACCCTAAGGAAAATAGAACATAATAATGGTGTGATCTTGGATGCACTATAAGTGTAAGTTTATAATAGACGTTGTGAATAATTAAGGAATAATCAATAAGGTAATATTTATAATTGAAACACATTCTATTTAATAAATAAATTCCATGTAATTTGGTGGGAATACATGATGATGAAATAATTCCATTTAAATAATTATATGATCTTGAAAATATAACCACAATTATTATAAATAATTGAATATTCACATGAAATATCAATATACGAATTCGAAATGTTATAATGAATAATAAACACATATACAACATACATTAAATTCTTGTTCCATGATATCTAATAATTTTGAGGCTTATTCCAAGATCTATTACCATCCAGGCTAGTGCTAAGACATTTATATAAATGTGTAAGGCCTCAGCCAAACCCATATCATGTTTTTTAATGAGACATACCGATACATAAATGGGATATAGTGGTTTTCAACCACCACTTAAAAGTTACAATGAATTCTTCATATGAATAGAGTGAATCAAAATCAAAATAAACATTACAATTGAATATCTAGCATATATAATGATAATTCTTTTCCAAAATCAATAAACATAACCATAAACCATCCAATGTAACATGATTACTGATAATAAAATTGTACATACTAAGTCAATCTAGAATTACAACATAAAAAAATAAGGATGATATAAATAAAATATAACCCCAGTGGATCATAAGTTAAATAAATGGTTGATTTTGTTGATGAGGAAAAAGGCTATAAAAAGATCATTAAAAACAGTTTTTGAGGAAAATTACCTATTCACTTTGAAACTATTTTAAAATTTATACATTCAAAAATTATTTATAAATTAATTATAATTGTAAACAACCATTTAAATATTCTATAATAATATCTAAATCATCGATTGGTAAAGATGGCGAATGATTCCATTCATGACATACACAAGAAAATTGAGATTCAATTCCTATTTTAGGTATAATCAAAATGGGAATTATTTTGAAAACAACATAAATATCTGTATGATATTTTCTCAAATAAAGTAAAAAATGGGAAAAATTTATTTAATAAATAATTTTCATAAGGTTAAAAACAATTTTAAAACATTATTAGAAAACATGGGTTTTGATAAAAAAGTATTTCTGAACAGAGTGGGAAATGCAGTCATATTTTCTTAAAAACAATTAAATAATTTATGTACTGAAGACAGGAAGAATGGTACATTTATTTAAAAATATACAATGAATAACAATAGGATAATGAAATAATTTTATTTTATGATTGAAATAACTAATAATTCCCCCATAGTATTCTTAATAAAAAACCGAATAATGATGAGATTATAAAATAAACACTTAAAACTTTAGTAAGTATTAAATCATAATCCCCAAGAATGAATTAAAATTAATTTAAAAATTAAGTAACATAGAGATATGTATGTTCATTATATAACATGAAAAAATGGAATTATATAAAACATAGAAAATAAATAAGTGGTGGATATAGTATATATATTATAGAAGTAACAGTGAGATGATAAACCCTTACCTTTAAGCTTATTCTTCACAGATGTTCCTTGTATTCCTGAATAACAAACATATGTTTATTATTTAACTTCATTAAACCGTTTTTAGGGTTTTTATTCTTTTTTATCTTTTTACAATATTATATATTATTACATAACTAATTATGTTTACAAAGATAGTTTCAATGATATTAGGATTTTGTGTCAAAAATGAATCTAGTAAGTTGAATTTTGTAAAAGATGTTATTTTTTAAACATATAAAAAATAATAATCATGAAAATATTATAATATTTATAAAAAATTTATACTTTTAATACCAATAATGAAATATGTTTTTCCTAAATCAGGTATATTACGTTAAATGAGATGATAAGACTTGTAGTCTGGGTGGTTCGTAGATAGTAATCCCCATAATACTGCCCCCAAAAAACTCGAGATAGGTTCCTATAAATCCTCATGTGGGATTAACTATTTTGGTGGTGATGTAGGCATGATGCAGGCATGCATTGATACTTTCATGGGGATGTTGGTATGATGATGCAAGTATGATACTTCAATAAGACTTTAGGCCTTGTTCATGGGACACATGGACTTAGGCCTGTGAAATATTTAATTTTTATCTCTATACCTTGTTATAAATTGGTATATACTTTCATAAATGAAGTACTTCAACCATATCATTAAAAAAGGAAGACAATATGTCGTCCTACGCATAAGTAACATTTTAATTTTTCAATTATCATTTTGGATATGTGGTAAGAAATATATTATCTATAAATAATGATCCTAATATCCAATATATACCATATTATTTATATAAATATACATAAAATAATATCATATAAGTGGTGTGGTCATGAAAATAGTTTCATATCCCTTCATGAAAGAGGTATTCCACACATACACTAGCTATGTTTTCATACTTCAATGAATGAAATAAAATGAAATATTATCTTACATAATATTAAATATTTCATAATTTCATAATAATTTCACGTAAGTCACATTATTTATCAAATTTACCTTTATGACATTCCACGTAACATGTTTGAGAAAGACGAATCACCTCGCTTTGCGAGGCAGTAGTCTTCCATTAACACGAGTGATGTTATCATATCCCAAACATAATGGAAATCAAAAAATGAATATAAGATATAATGATTCCAAAAGTATAATTATTTTATAAATACCATATATATACTTTATATCCATCTCTATACTAAACTTTTATAAGTGGTAATGGAAAAAAGAATGATATCAGTTTACAAGGTGGTAGTACACCACACACATGAATGATGATTTTTTAAAACATTTTTTGGAAGAGTGTTTTATTATAGATCATTAAAATATTATGAAAAAAACATAGTATATGTATTATTATAATTTTATTATATCATTTTTAGTAAGAATTTATGGATTTTAAGGATGAAATTAAATAAAAATGCTCATTGAACAATGTTTCATATTCATCAGGTAAATTCACAATATTATGAAAAAAATACATCTATTTTTGTATTTATACCCTAATTAAGAATTATAGGACGAGTTTATTGATTTCATGAGGTGATTTGAATATTTGTTTGATAAATATAAATGCCTTTATATGTGTGAATAAGTGAGGGGAGTGAGTGCCATTTTATAATTTCGGGGGAATGGAATTTTAGAAAATACCCAAATCTATTAAATAATGAGAGGTAAATCTCCCCTAATGTGGCTCCATAATTAGAATATAATGTATTTAATGGATCTCATGTTAAGGAAAAACTTCCAAATCAGAAAGAAGACATTTTTTGTCTTTTATTTCTTTAACCTTTATATTTCCTTCTTTTAACACATAGTTTCCAGCATGGTAATCAGTTTTTTAAACTATGAAAATAAATATTTAAGCCAAAAATAATATTAGTATCATTAGATAACATAGAATTGAGAATTATAAATATTATTAATAAAAATTATAATAAATGTCCTTTTGGTTTTCATAATTAATTTTAACACAAGTGTATGTAAAGTGAAAAAATATGGCTTTTAACCATAACCATGGTAATTAAATTTTATTTTTATTAATAATAATTATGATGAAAAATAATGAAAAAAAATATGAAAATTTAATTATTATTCTTAAAAGTATTTAATAAATTTAATAAAATTAAATAAAAATATATAGAATAATTTAATTTTAAATTAGTTTCGCATATGCGAAGTGAAACTAGGTTTTCAAAGTGAAAATGTCAAAAAGCTGAAGACATTTTTTATTAAATCATTATCATTCTATTAATTAAAATAAACTAAATTTTAATTGTTGATATATTACTGTAAAAAATTGACTTTTAACCCAATTTAAAATATAAGTTAGCAATATAAATTATTTAAATGAAAAAGAAAATTTTAATTAAAATTCTATATTTTTCACAATTCATTAAGAAAATGATTCATTTTATAAAAATCCCAAAAATTCACCCTATGTTAATTTTGATATTATGATTTTCCGAGAAATCTCGAATAAATTTTATAAAATGGAAACCATCAAATATAAATTATGTGCGTAGAGTGTGACTAAACTATCTTCTTGAAAAAATACAGTTTCTTCAAAAAACATTTTTTTTTATTATAAATGAATCTTATTTTATTTCTATTCAATATATTAATATATTTTTAATAAATTAATTAGTACTATTCATACAAAGAAATGTAACAGCTAGGTTTTTATGGTAATTTTTAAAAATTATCATATTAATAGAGTATAACATTTCATTCAAACATTATATTGTGTGCATTGCAAGCTATCAAATATATTGAATTTATTTTAAAAATATATATCATAAAGTCTTAAGACGATATATTCCATTATATTAATGTTTTACAATGTCATACAGGATTTTGAATATTATTTCAACATAATAATATCTTGGGGTGTTATATTACACATCTTTAAATAAATTATGTCCTAACAATTTAGTCTTGATATGAGAAATCCATCATTTGTCATTTGAAAATACATTTGTTGGAAACCACATTAATAAAATGGTAAATAAAAAATAATCACGATGAGAGAGAAATTGATATGTGAAGATCATATAAATAATCACCTAACTATGTTTATAAGTAGAAGAACATTTGTGGGAAATTAAAACATAGACGTGGAAGAGAATACCAATACATATGGATTAATCGAGTGTGATATATATCACAGATCACAAGAAACTAGAAGACCTAGAGAATGTTAAAGGCCAAAATCTATAAATATATGATTAGTTAAAGGACCATTTTTATAATTAGAAATTGTGGAACTAGGATAACAATTTTTCTCAAGATCCTCTCATAGTGTTGAGGAAATACATTACTATCTTCCAATACGAGGAAACATATTTAGTTGATAAATTTTATTTTTAAACCAAATTTCATCCTTTGTTTTGGTATCTATAAGTTTAAAATTAATCAATTAGTCCATGAAATGAATATCCAAATATCAAAATTTTTTCCTCAAGCACTAAAAATAACTTCTAATGAATATTTACATCCATAATAGAATGATAAGTAATTCATTTGATGACTTGTAATTATTATCATATAATGGTATAAAATAGTTATCCAATATGAATAAATATTCATATGGTGAATTAATAAATTAACCCCATAATCCACATCCAATATTTATCTTTAACCATTTAATAAATGATTAAATTTACAATCCCTCCAAAATCTTAAAATCCAAAACATTAAACAGAAGGTTAGTATATTTCCAAAAAGAACTTAGCATTAATCAATTTCATGTTAGTTAGTACTATCGAATTTTCATTATCCATATCAATCATATATTTATCCAAAAAATAATTATCTCAACATTAGGAACGTATTATGGGTTATATTTCTCTCTATAATTTGTTTACCAAAAAAGAAAACATTCCACTGAATCATTTTTCATTTTCATCAGTATTTTTCAACACATTCTTTCAAATAAATAATCAAATATTACTTTATTAAAATACTTATATGTTTACAAAATATCATTAATAAAATACTATTATAACATATTTCTTGGATTAAAATACATAAGAATGATAATTATTCTACTTCTTTTGTAATTATAGAATTGAAATGGCCATAACCCCATTTATAATTTTGAGGTATTTTCCCTTAATTCTTGGGAATTTCATTTTCATAGTGCACCATTTTCTTATATTAGAATTATTTCACATTTAAATATTCTATATTAACCCTTGAATCATATCCACGATGGGCTTTCTCTCCAAAAAAATTAGCAAGCTTGTATTCCCTTTAACCTAGTACGTAGGTGTTTCATTCCACAATTATAACATGTGGTAAAATCCTTTTTCCACTTAATTCCTATATCCATCAATTTTTCCATTATATTTTTCATTTTCTTCCTTTTTAATTTACTATAATTAGATAATTATTTATCTTTATTTATTTCATATGATATTATGCCTTTATATACTGAGAATTATGGGAAACTTTTTCCCTTAGATGTATTTTCATATGTCTGTTAAAGAGATGCTCAATAGTTATCTTTAGATTTTATATATAGTATATATAATTCCTTTCTAACCACATAATTTTTCCTTCATTAATAGCCACATTTTCATATATATTCGGTTTTTGATTCATGAATTTTTTCTCTATATCCTTTCATTCCTTGTGAAGAAAATAGTTTTTGATAAAGGGTAACCTAAAATCCATAAATTATTGTTTTCTAGTTCTTAATAAAAAATGGTGTTTGAATCAATGACCACCATTTATCTCTTTCTCTGTAGATATGATAAAATTACATTATACGTTTCACATTTTCACTACATCCTAGAGTACAAAATATATTCTATGAGGAACTTATCCTTTTCCTTGAAAAAAATAGACTTGTAGTCAAATTGAATGATGGATGCTTCTAAAGCATGAAGAAGTAAAACATTATTACAATATGTTGTGTATTAATAGTATCCTTTAAATAACAATGGGGATTGATCAAAACCTTAGTCAACTTTCCAAATATGGTTATAACATGATCGTTCCAACTTCTGCTCCAGCTACAACTTTATTATCATTCTTAGGGTTTATCCATTTATTGTTTGTGTGTATTGATACGGTTATAATTTAATCTATTATGTGAAATTTATAAACAATAAAATTTATTATATTAGATCACAACATTATGAAACATAATGTATAATTCAAACACTACGAAAAAAATTAACAAAAATTGAAAAAGTTATGAAAATAAAATCTTGTAGTCATAAATATGGATTCATTAGGTCTATCATTATTTTTAAATCCATTATAATTGTTTTTAAATAAAATGTTAATTATTCATTCCATATCCCCTAGGAGTGTCAAACTAACTATGTAGTATGCCCAATTTTTTTACATTAGGTGAAGATTGAGTCAAGCCCAATGATCCCTTTTCCAAGATATTACCCCTTCGTACATATTTTCTAGAACCTAATCCATTTACAGTATCCAGACATGGATGTGTTTCTGAAAAAATTACACAATATATTCCTTAATAAAACATTTTTATATTATTCTATGCTTGTTGAAATTATTTTTATCATAGGGCTATGTTCCGTAATTTATGTTTTCTGAAATATAGTTCCAAGGATTCTACTAAACATTCTCTAATACCAACTATCGCAACCCTAACCGTAGTATCCCAAATCCAGTGAGTATATTACAAAATTTTCATAAGATCCACATTTTAACATCATTATGGACTTAATATTTTAGTAGTAATGGAAAAATGGACACACAATTGAAATTAACATTACTTTTTTTTAACATTATCCACACAAATAATTTTAATTGAGAATTCCATTAATCACCTTAGAGTATCCCCTTATATCAAACGAAAAATAGTTATTAGTGTCTTGGGGTATATAAAACCCATGAAAGGAATGAACATAGATGCTCAATAAGGAAATGCATATAATTGAAGTTATGAATTAATAAGGCATAATCAGTTTGTCAAGTCATATAATTGATACAATTCCACATAATGAATAACTTGAAAATACTTGTAACATCCCATGTAAGTAAAGAATAATATATTTACATATCTATGTCTATTTATGAATTATATATTGTTTTAGAGGCTTAAAAAGAGAATAAATACAGTCTTAATCATAGAGTACTCTTATTTGTTTTTAAAAGATCGTTTACCACCTTTTGGTGGAAAAACATTTTAAATTAATATTTTGAGAATTTTATAAGCTCTATTTTTCAAAATAAACTTAATCTTTAGGATAAGAACATTTAAATTTACTTTGGATAAATTTTTTCTATTTTTCTGACAATGTACATTTTTTAATGAATTGAGAAAAATACTGCATTTTACTTCAAAACTGCCTATTTATATGATTTAACTATATGGTTAAGTTATCCTTTTAATTTGTTTTAAATTTTAATTAGAATAAAGTTTTACCATTTAATCCAATTTTGGTCATTTTAATAAATTTTACATTGGATTTTTGCATAAACAAGTGTGAAACGTTTGATAGATATTATTTCTAAAAAACCCTCTATTTGTTTTGACAACGAGAATTATTTTTTTAATTAATTACTAAAATTTCTGTGTTTGGAATTAGGTAAAATTTATTCCATTTTAGGAATCAAAATTTCCAAATTATTTAATTAATACTCTTTTGTTTTTGAACATTATGAATAGTAACGACGATAATTATCATTAATTATCGTGATTAATTAGTAACCTGGTAGTTAAGGGTAATAAAATAATATCATAATAATATAAAATGACCCCAACATGTGTCCTAATTCTATTGGTTGTGTCATGACCGACCATGGGATGCCTTGTTCCAACTTAGGGACCCAATGAAATCACTTTTTTGTGATAGTGACATTTTATCATTTTATTTTTAAAGAAAGGAAAATATAACAAAAGTATGTAACATCTAAGTAAAATAATTTTAATTTTGTTGAAATAAATTATCTCTTAGACTATAAATAGTCATTGGAAAGATAAAACTATTTCCTACATCATGGTATTTTTTTATAATTTTTAGTCATTAAATAAATAAATTTATTGATGACACCATGATGTAGTGATTATCTCATAATGAACGATTTAAATAAAATAAAAAGATAATGTAAAGTCTAAGAAATACACATGTCAAAAACCTATTGTATGGGTGGATATTGAACCCTTATCAAATAATCCTAGAAATATATCATTGTGGGACCTTTAATATCCGAAAATAATTTTATAATAAGGTAACATTACAAGACTTTCCAAGAGTGCCCCACCTCCATCTTATAAAAGGCCCCCACCTCTACCCCCTTACCCACACATCTCAAGACATTGGCTCGGGAAAACTCTACTCACTTTATCTATCCACATCCCTCTTTTCATAATAGAAGCCTTATCTTAGGTAGAAAGATATTCAAGAAACTATTTTCGTTCAAACGAAAGGGAGTGACCCGATTTAAAGGTAATGTCTTCTCTTATGTCCTTTTGTTTTATTTTGCTTCGCCAACACCCTAAACCATTTTTATTCATTTCATTTGTAACAAACCAAGTATAATTAATATACTAGTATTTTTTTATTAAATTTATTTGATTTACACTTACACACACACACCCGTCAAATGGTTAAAGAACATACTCTTTTTGTGGGTGGCAAATTACTACCTCATGAAACGATGATTGTTCAATATTTTTTTAACACCACTCATGGTGGCCATTAAAATTTCGCTATATATATATATGATATATATATTTTTTATTTTTTTCTTATGATTCTATATTTTTCATTTATGGTATACCTTTATGGTTTTCATTATAGGTAAACGCGATATCTTCATTTTAGGAAGTGCAGACTACAACCCCCTCAAAGTGATTTGATTCGTTAATTCCATATGTGGGATATATAATGGATAGTGTTAATGATAGTATATATGATATTATACTGGAATTATAATATACCTTTATATCATTATTATTTCATTCCATTAAATACTTAATAGAAATGGAAGTAGCGTTCATGCGTACGTACATTTTACCGTCTACATGAACGATGCATTTCATTTCTTACCTCTAAATGTTATGTAATATTATAAATTCATGTATATACTGGATATATATGATATATAGGATATATACATCATGAAAATAATTATGGATATAATGGATATTTTACCACATGAACTACTTGTAATTATAAGAAGATTAATTTTGACTCAAGTACCAAAGATCGAAAAATTGACCGTTATTAACTTAAATAATTAAGTAATGTTCATAAAATGGTAATATGTGATATAAAGGGAATAATTAACTTCAAATGGGTTTTTAAGAAAGTATAATTTAACTCTACTTTATTATTCAGGAGATTAAAGAATGATCGAGTCAATTTTGACACGAGGTTAGGGACTTCGTCTCAATCTCCTTTCATTGAGGCATATTTTTTTATACACAACATTATTTTGTACGGTGTATAGACCCTTTTGAATTTTACTTTTATTTTAAGTGAATCTTTTTATATGAATTGTATTACTAAACGAAAAAAGGGAATTTTTTTGTCTTACGTATGCGGTGACAACGACTTCTCCACCGCCGTGACCATTATTTGAGTTTCGGATTCCTTTACAAGCCGTAACTTTTTTTAAATGAAAAATAAATAACATGTTTTAATCTTCTTTTATTTTTGTATTGAAAATAGTTTTTATAATTTTTTGATTATATCAATTTTATTTTTATATATTTTGATTGAAATGTGGAAATTTTATGTTTCTTTTATGCAAGTTTTATGTGATACGATTATGATATTGTTCTTGGGCATTGTTTATAAAGACGGGTGGTACCATGATAAACTAAGGACGGGTGAGCCCATGATAGCTCTATAATGCATTGGGTAACACGAAGGAGTGAAACTTTATGGTTTCTCCAAAGATATTTATGGAATATATTATTATGGGTATTCCAAACATAACCATGAGGGTTACACCATACGTAAGAATGTTATGAATTTCTCAAATTACATTTATGTCTTATGTTTTCATTGAGTTATTCATAAATCTTCTGATTTCATGAGGTATGTTAAAGTGCTTATGTTTTATGAGTGAAGTATGATTTCATTGATTCTTATGTATACATGGACTAATGTTTACTTTCCGTACTTTTATATCCCTTACTGAGCTTTTTATGCTCATCCCCGGTTTTTGAAAGTTTTTTCACAGGTCAAGGGAAAGGTAAATTATGTGATGATAGTGTCAAGGAAGCGTCAAGAAAGAATCCATGTTTTATTATAAATTGGATTCCTTTAATTAGAAGAGTGAATGTTGTCTTTGATGTGACCACCTTGTTTAAAAGTGGAATGTAATGCATGATTTATAATCTAATTTTCTAAAACTCTAAACCTGGAGAGATATTCAATGTGTATTCTTGGAATAACTCAAGATTATGTAATGTTTACTGCAGGGGCATTATAGTTGGTATCAGAGGACGGTTTAGATAACTTTAGGAGTTATAATTCTAATAAATAATTATCCCAAAATATTTTTTTATGATAAAATTGAAATGTTATAGAATTAGAATATTACCATGTGTCTACATCTAAGACATGTTTGTTCAAAATGGTTTTCCGCAGAGGAAATAATGAGGAACTGCTAGGACATCATACAAGAGGAAATGACCGTCCAAATCAGCATCTTGAGATGTTCGGAATTGGAACTGAATAGTTTTTGCAGTAATGGCGTAGTTGACTCAAGAGATAAATGGTGGTGGTATCCATGCACAAGATCAGCCAGATCAACCGTAGAGGAACATGTCAGTGGTGGAACATTTCATGAGGCAACATCCCCCATCATTTAGAGGATCATCTGACCGTGTGCTACATAAATTGTGTATTAATGCACTGGAGATGATTTTAGATGTCATGGGGTGTTCTGACAATCAAAAGGTTAGTATTTTTTTACTCTTTGGAGGGTGAAGCAGATCAGTGGTGGTCTGTGGTTAAAAAAATCAGGGATGCTGATGATATTGATGCTCTTGACTAGGATGAATTAAAATATATGTTTCTTGAGAAATATTCTACTAACGGTGATCTACTTAGGATGAAAAAACAATTCATGGATTCGAGGAAAGAGGAAGACTCGGTGGATGCTTATGAAGAAAGGTTCACTCAATTTGAAAGGTATGCTCCAAATTTTATCTGAGACCTTGATAGTAAAATTAATTTTTTTTACTCAGGATTAACGCCAATGTATCGAAGGGAATTATCTTCTTGTGAGTTTGAAAGTTATGAAAAGCTGGTTTGATGTGCTGAGAAGGTGGAAATGGAGTTTTCCGATGATCAAGTGTTCTATGACAACCAACAGAAGAAGAGACTGAAGTGGCAGGAGAAAGGGAAGAATCCTTCAAAATGGCATGATGGTAAGAAAACTATGTTCTCAGTTTGTGATAAATGTGGTAAAAAGCATGCGGGGGAATGTCTGTTGAATTCTGGAAAGAGCTACTGATATGGTAAGATGGGATATAAGGCTTGTGATTGCCCTGGAAAAGATCAGGGTGATGGTAAGACCAAATTTGATTTACAGTTAATGAAATGTTTCAAATGCAATGAGATGGGTCATTATACAAACAAGTGTTCGAAAAAGTGCTTGAATGATGGGAAGCAGTCAGAATACAAGAAGAAAGGTGTGGTGAAATCCTTTGCAACTACTTCCGTAAATGTTGGGCCATCAAATTAAATGGTATCAAGTACTTTGTTTGTTTTTTCAGATTATTCCAATGTGTTCTTTGATTCACGGTCTACACATTCTTTCATCTCTATATAATATTCTAGTAAATTGGGAATTCCATCTCAAGAAATGACTCCTGAACTTGTGGTAAAAACACCCAGGAGAAATGTTGAGGCAAAAAAAATTACAAGATTCTTCCTATCCTTATCCGTGGAAAGAACCTACTTGAAAACCTTATTGGTTTTCTTCTAGTAGAGTTTGATGTTATCCTGGGTATGGATTGGCTCTCAGTTTACCATGCTAATATTGATTGTAGAGATAAAGAAGTTTCTTTTTAGAAAGAATTTCAGTTTGTGTACAAGAATTAACCCTTACTATTGATAACATTTCTTGATGCCGAGAAACATGTAAAATATGGAAATGATTGTTACCATGCACATATTGTTGAAAACAAAGGATCCATTCAGATTAATGATGTGCCAGTGGTAAATGAGTATCCTGATTTTTTCCTAATGAGTTTCCTGGAATAATACCCGATCGTGAAGTTGAATTTACTGTTGACTTAGTTCCTAATGCTAAGCCAATTTCAAATCCCCCTTATCGAATGGTTCAAATTGAACTTTTAGAGTTGAAGGAGAAATTGAAAGATTAATTTGAGAAAGGATTCATTAAACCTAGCACATCACCATGGGGTGCACCTATCTTATTTGTTAAAAAGAAAGATGGTTCAATGAGACTTTTCATTGATTATAGAGCCATGAATAACATCACTGTTAAGAACAAATATCCTTCGCCTCATATCGATGGTTTGTTTGATCAGATCCAGGGAGCTCAGTATTTTTCAAAGATTGAATTGTGATTGAGGTACCATCAGTTGAAGTTAATGGAAGCAGATGTTCGGAAGACTGTGTTTCGTACAAGATATGGCCATTATGTATTTTTAGTTATGTCTTTTGGAATAACCAATTCACCTACTATATTCATGGACCTTATGAATCGAATTTTCCATTTATTTTTGGATAAGTCTTCGGTTGTCTTCATCGATGATATTTTGTTGTTTTCTAAAAGTAATGAGGACCATGAATGTCATTTAAGGGTTATTTTGAAAACCTTAAAAGAAATTAAATTACATGGGTAATTCAGAATGTGTGAATTTTGGTTGCATGAAATTTCTTTCCTTGGTCACAGTTTTTTCTAAAGATGGAATAATTGTTGATCCGGAAAAAAAATGTGGTTGAAGAATGGCCAAGACTCACAAATGTAACCGAGATTCGTAGTTTTCTTGGTTTTCCAGGCTATTACTAAAGGTTTGTTAAATATTTTGTATGGTTGTCCAGACCATTGACTAAGCTAACTCGGAAAGGTGTTAAGTTCATCTAGGAAACAAAATGTGATGATTATTTTAAGGAATTTAAAAGAAGATTGGGGAATGCTCTAGTTTTGGAAATACATTCTAGGAATGGTGAGTTTGTTATCAATATTGATTATTCATTGAAAGGACTTAGTTGCGTCCTAATGTAGAATGATCATGTAGTTTCTTATGCATCACGTCATTTGAAAAATCATGAGGTAAATTACCCTACACATGATTTGGAATTAGCTATTGTTTTCTTCGCTTTAAAATTTTTGAGGCATCATTTGTATGGAGTAAAGTGTGAAGTATATACCAATCACAAAAGTTTAATGTATATATTCACTCAGAAAGAATTGAACATGAGACAGAGGAGATGGCTAGAATTAATCAAGGATTATGATTGTAATATTTATCACAATTTGGTAAAATCAAATAAAGTAGATGATGCTTTTAGTCAAAAATAAAGCTTCATTAACCATGTCACATTTGGAATATCTTCCTTTGGTTAAGGATTTGATGAAATTTGTCATTGAAGTTGTTGGTGATGGATGTTCTTCTGTTTTCTTTTCACGTATCAGTGAAATCTTCTCTATCAGACTGAATTAAGCAAGCACAGAAGAAATACAGTGGGTTGATGAAAATGGTAGAGCTGGTTCAGAAGGGTAAGTTTCCTGAATTCAACATTGTCAATGATTGTGTTTTGAGATTTGGGAAGATATTTTGTGTGCCTTGTGACTCACAGTTGCAGAGATAGTTGTTATATGAAGCTCAGAGTTCTCTGTTTTCAGTTTATCCTGTTAGTACTAAGATGTATAGAGATCTTTGGGAGTATTACTGGTGGTACAGAATGAAAAGATATATTTCTTATTTTAATATTAAGTGTTTGACTTGTCAATATGTTAAAGCAGAGCGGAAGTTACCGAAAGGGATGCTTCAGCCTTTACCTGTGCCAGATTAAAAATGGGAGAATATATCCTTGGACTTCGTTGTGGGTTTTCCAAAGACACCACGAGGTAATAATGCAATATGGGGTATTGTTGGTCGTTTGACTAAATCTGCTCATTTCCATTCTATACGAGATACTTTTTCCCTAGATCGTCTTTCTCATTTGTAACATAAATAGATAGTCAGGTTACATGGAGTTTCCCTCTCCATTGTATCTGATTGTGATCCCTGGTTTACTTCTTACATTTGGAAAGGACATCAGAAGGCGTTGGGTACTGAATTAAATTTTAGTACATATTTTCATCCTCAATCAGATGGGAAGTCATAATGAACAATTAAGATAGTAGAGGATATGCTGCGTGCTTGTTTGACAGATTAGCAGGGATTTTGGGACCAACATCTTTCTTTGGTTGAGTTTTCTTATAATAACAATTTTCATTCAAGTATACAGATGGCACCATTAGAGTCATTATATGGGAAGCAATGTCGAACTCCAACTTTTTGGGATGAAGTGGGAGAATGGAATTTGAGGGGACCCTAATTGGTATAATTGTTGGCAGAAAAAGTTCAGATAATACAGAAACACAAGAGAACAGCTCAGAGTAGGCAGAAAAGCTATGCGAACAACATGAGGAAGGATCAATCTTTTGAGGTAGGTGATCGTGTCTTCCTCAAAGTTACACCACGAAAAAGTGTGACACGATTTGGTAAAAAAGGAAAGCTGAGTCCAAGGTTCATTAGACCATATGAAATTCTGGAGAGAGATGGATCTGTTTCATACCGAGTGGCCTTAAATCTGAGTTTATCTTAGGTACACAATGTTTTTCAGGTTTCAATGTTAAGGAAGTACATGTCAGATCCGTCTAATGTTTTGAGTCCATAGGTAGTTCAGCTGGAAGAGAATCTATCATATGAGGAACAACCGGTCCAAATTCTTGACCACAGGAAGCAAGTATTTTAGAATAAGTTCATTCATCAAGTAATGGTTTTTTTAGAAAAACCACATGATTGAAGAGGCAACAAGGGAATCTGAAAATGCAATGAGGGATAAACACCCCCACTTATTCGATAAGTAAATAAATTTCAGGGACACAATTTTCTAAAGGGGGAAGGATGTAACATCCCAAGTATGAAATGAATAATATATTTTTATATCTATGTCTATTTATTAATTAGATAGTGTTTTAGAGGCTTAAAATGAGAATAAATCCAATCTTAAGCATAGAATACTCTAATTTTTTAAAACATCATTATAACACCTTTTGATGGAAAACATTTATAAATAAATTTTTTTACTATTTTATAAGATCTATTTTTCAAAATAAATTTATTCTTTTCGATTGGGACATTAAATTTAATTTGGATAAATTTTATGTATTTTTCTGACAATGTTCATTTTTTAATGAATAGAGAAAAATACTGCATTTTACTTCAAAACTGTTTTTCATCTGATTTAATTATATGGTTAGATTATCTTTTTAATTGGTTTTAATGTTTAATTAGAATATATTATTAACATCTAATCCAATTTTGGTCATTTAAATTAATTTCACTTTGGATTTGAGAATAAACAAGTGTCAAACATTTGATAGATATTGTTTCTAAAAAACCCGCTATTTGTTTTGACAATGGGAATTATTTTTTAAATTAATTACTGTAATTTTTGTGTTTTGAATTTGATAAAATGGATTCCATATTTGGAATCATAAGTTCCAATTCAATTAACTAAGAATCTTTTGTTTTTGGACATTATAAATAGTAACGATGGTAATTATCTTTAATTATCGTTATTAATTAGTAATCGGGTAGTTAAGGGTAATAAAATAATATCGCAATAATATAAAATGACCCCAACATGTGTCCTAATGCTACTATTTGTGTCCCGGTCGACCATGGGATTCCTCTTTCCATCTTAGGGACCCCATGGAATCACTTTTGTGGGATAGTGACATTTTATCATTTTATTTTTAAAGAAAGGGAAATATAACAAATGTATGTAACACCAAAGTAAAACAATTTTAATTTTTCCTAAATAAATTATCTCATAGACTATAAATAGTCATTGGAAAGATAAAATTATTTCCTACATCATTCAATTTGTTTTATAATTTTTATAAATTAAATAAATAAATTTATTTATGACACCATGATGATGTAGTGATTACCTCAATAATGAACGATTTAAATAAAATAAAACGATAATTTAAAATATAAGACTTAAACTTGTCAAAAACATATTGGATGATTGTATTTATAACCCTTATCCCATTATCCTTGAAATATATCATTTAGGGACCATTAAATTCAGAAATTAATTTTATAATAAAGTAACATTTCAAGACTTTCCCAGAGTGCCCCTCCTCCTTCTAATAAAAGGCCCCCACCTCTACCCCCTTACCCACACCACTAAAGCCATTGGCTCATCCAAAATCTGCTCATTTTACCTCTCAACATCCCTCTATTCATAATTGAAGCCTTACCGTAGGCTGAAAGCTCTTCAAGAAAACATTTTGTTTCAAACCAAGGGGAGTTACCTAATTTAAAGGTAATGTCTTCTGTTATGTCCATTTGTTTTATTTTGCTTCTTCAACCCCATAAACCCTTTTTATTCCATTATTTTGTAACAACACCAGTATATTAAATATAATAGGATTTTGTTATGATGTGTATTTGATTTACACTTACACACAATCCCGTCTAATGGTTAAAGAACATACAGATTCTGTGGGTGGAAAATTACTGCCTTACGAAACGATGATTGTTCAATATTCTTTTAACACCTTTCATGGTGGCCATTATGTTGTCACTATATTTATAAATGATATATATTATTTTTATGTTATTATTATGACTTTTTATTCTTCGTTTATGGAATACCATTATGGTTTCCATTATGGGTAAACGTGATATCTTAATTTTAGGAAGTGCGGACTACCGCCCCCTCAAAGTGATTTGATTCCTTAATGCCATATGTGAGACGTATAATGTATGGAGTTAATGATATCATATATTATATTGTACTAGAATTATAATATACCTTTATATCATTATGATTTTATTCCATTAATTACGAAATGGAAATGGAAGTAGCGTTCATGCATACATATGGCTTATTGTCTCCCTGAACGGTGCATTTCATTTCTTACCTCTAAATTTTATTAAATATAAACAATTAATGTATATACTGGATATATATGATTTATATGATATCAAAATAATTAATATAATTATTGATATAATGGATATTTTACCACATTAACAACTTGTAATTATAAGAAGTTTATTTTTGACTCAAGTATCAATGAGAGACAAAACGACTGTTATTAACATAAATAATTACATAATGTTCATAACATGGTAATAAGTGATATAAAAGGAATAATGAACTTGAAAAAGGTTCTAAAGCAATAATAAATTAACTCTAGTTTATTATTTATTAGATTAAAGAATGATCGAGTCTAGTCAGACATGAGGTAAGGGACATCGTCTCAATCTTCATTAATTTAGTAATATTTTGTTTTATACACAACTTTATTTTGTACGGTGTATAGACCTTATTTAATTTTAATTTTATTCAAAAGAAATATTTTTATTCAAAGTGTTTTACTAGATGACAAAAGGGAATGTTTTTGTCTTATGTTTGAGGTTACAACGACTTCACCACCACTATGACCATTATTTGAATTTCGGCTTCCTCTACAAGCCATAACTTTTTTTAAATGAAAAATAAATACCACGTTTAAATTTTCTATTATTTTGATATTTAAAATGGTTTTGATAATTTTTTGATTATATCAATTTGTTTTTGATATCTTGTGATTGAAATATGGAAATGTTATGTATCCTTTATGCATGTTTTATGTGATAAGATTATGTTATGGTTCTAGGGCATTATTTTGGAAGATGGGTGGTTCCATGATAAAACAAGGGAGGGTGAGCCCCTGATAGGTCTCCATTTCTTTGGGTAATGTGGAGGAGTTAAATGCTAAGATTTCTCTAAAGAGATTTAGGTAATATACTGTGATGGGTATGACAAACGTAACCATGAGGGTTTCTCCCTACGAAAGAATGTTATGAATGCCTCAAGTTACATTTATGTCTTATGTTTTCTATGAGTTATTCATAAATCATATGATTTTATGAGGTATGTTAATGTGCTTATGTTTCATGAGTGAAGTGTAATTTTATTGATTCTTATATATACATGGAATAATTTTTACTTTCCGTACTTCTATATCCCTTACTGAGATTTTTATGCTCATCCCAAGTTTTTGAAATGTTTTTTCACAGGTCATGGGAAAGGTACATGATGTGATGATTGTGTCAAGGAAGTTTCAAGAAAGAAGCCATGTTTTATTTTAAATATTTTTCCTTTAATGAAAAAAGTAAATATTGTATTTAATGTAACCACCTTGTTTAAAAGTGTAATGCAATGCATGATTTATGATCTAATTCTCTATAACTCTAAACCTGAAAAGATCCTCAATGTGTATTCGTGAATTAACTCATGATTAAGTAATGTTTAAGGCTGGGGCCTTATAATAATATTTTAGGAATAAATGATGATAAAAAAACCATATAAATAAAAAAATGGTCATGAAAACCTAACCCTAGTTATTAAAACTAATCAAATAATTCCAAAGAATATCAATAATTGAATTCATAATGTTTCAATGAAAAATGTTGGACATCTAAAAAATACCATCAAGCAATGTGAAAAGACATATAGTGCATTCAAGTGTTATCCAAGAATTATAATTCCATGGAGGCTTTTACCAAGACATCTAATACCATTAAGATAGATTCCATGACATCTAATACTATCATGGATTTTTCTAATACATCTATATAAATTGGTAAGCCCATGGCCAAAACAATTCATAGTTTGTCTCATGAGACCAATCAAAGCATTGAGTGGATATTGAAAACTCTCTCATAACATACTTAGTCTAATTAATTGCTCATATAAAATGGGTGAATCATAATCTATATAAACCTTCATATTTAAAATCTAGGATAAAAATATTAATAATTTCCCCAATTAATAAACATAATCATAAACGATCGAGAGTAATATAGTTAAGGATAAAATAATTAAAATCCTCATTAAAAATGACCTTATTCCATCCAAATAAATAATAAGAATGATATTTATACAAAATATCCATGGTGGATCCTAGGTTCAATAAAGGTTTGATGAATTTAATTAGTAAAAATACAACAAAAATAAATATAAAATTATTTTTTAGAAAAATAAAATTTTCTCTTTGAAAATACTTTTATAACTAAAATTACATTAAATATTTCCCTGAATATTTTATTTTGAAATAACATTTTAAAATTTAATAAATAATAATTAAAATATTTATTGTCCATAATGATGAAAAATTATGTCAATATCGTGCACTTTAAAATAATGATTCCTTTCACATATTTATAAAAATCAAAAAGAAAATATTTTTAAAACAACATTAACATTCCAATAATTTTTTTTATAAAAAAATTTAAATATTACACTAATAAATCATTTTAAAAATGTTAAAAATTGATTTTTTTATATGTGTGGTTTTAAGAAAAATGATTTCTGAAAGAAGAGGGAAATAATTTCATATTTTCTTAAAAACATTTTTTTAATAATTATAAGAACCAATGAGAGCGAAAATGGTAAAAATAATTAATAAAGTTAATTAATTACTATTGGGGGAAAATTATTTACTTTTATAAATAAATATCAAATAATTCCCCCAAGGGATACTTAAACAAAAATAGTCCTGAATAATGATGAGATTGTGTACTAAACACTTACCACTAGGGTACCTTCAAAATAATAAACCTCATGAATTAAATAACATAAAATGAATCATTAAATACTATAAATATAAATAAATCCATTATATAACATAAAAATTTGTATTATATACACCACACAAAATAAAAAAACTTATGGATTTGGAAAATTTCTCTTGGAATTAAAGGTTAGATGAGGAACCCTAACCTTGAGTATGACTTTCAACATATAATATTTATCATTCTGAATAATAAACATATGTTTATGAATTACCTTTTTAAGAATGTTTTTCATTTTTATTTTTATTTTTATATATATAATTACAATTTTGTATATGATGAAATAATCAACTAACTTTTCATCCGATGTTTTGATGATATATCCTTTATTTTTCAAAAATCACTTTTTTAGAATTACTATATTCATAGAGGATATTTTTTAATAATATATAGAATAATAATTCAGAAATAATTACCATATTTATAAATAAATTATACTTTTAATACCAATCATGAATGGTTGTTTTAGGAAATGAAGAACTTTATAATCATGGAGACAGTATGCCATACAGATACATGAGTAATATTTCCATTATACAATGATCATTTCAAAAGGGAGTTTTGTAATATGTTATCTTCCTAGAATGATCATAATATCATATATATTTAATATTTTTTTCATTATAAATACTTAAAAAAAATTTCCTTGTGGATTTGTGATGAATACAAAGTCACCTCACTTATTTAATGTAGTATTCCACACAAACATGAGTGACATTACAATTTTTCAGTGTAAGAAATAAAATGATATGTTAACATTCTGAAAGGAAAATATGTAATGAATATAGTAACAATTTTATTTATATCATTTTTCCATAACTAAATCCTTATCATCTTCTATTTAATGATTTAGTGAATGATGAATCACGTCCCATCGCGAGGCGGTAGTCTTCCATACATAGAATAATTATTGGCGTATCCCCTAGAGAATAGAATTTGTAAAGGTATAAATGCTATAATTACTCCATATGTATAATTATGTTGTAAATATCTTATATATTCGTTATTATATCCTCATAACTACCCTTCAATGGTGTAATTAAAATGGTAATGACATCAGATCTTTAGGCGGTCGTCCGTCATACATGCGAATGATGATTTGATAACCTATTTGATAGAAGTTTGGTAATATTTAGGTCATAAATATATTATTAAAACAACTAAATATATTAAATATACTAATGTTATTATATCATATTGGTTTAATAAAAAAAGCAGGTGGTGGATGAAAATAAAATGCACAATAAAGAACGGTACATCTTCTTTGGGTAGCATACTTATTATTTCACAAAATTCTTTCCCATGGTGGATTTATAAAAAAACTAAGGCATAGAGGATGAGGTTATGGATGTTTTTAGGTGATTTTGGTAGGGTTTTGTTTGAGCCCAATAGATTTGGAGGTGTGAAGAAGTGGGTGTGTAAATTCCCCTTAATTATTGAAGAGGAGTGTCATTTTTATGAGTACCCAAATGTATTTAGTAATGGGAGGTTAGTCTCACCATACATTGAAAAAAAATTAGTATGTAATAATTGGAGTGATTATATTGTCATGAAACACCTCCACCACAAAAAATTAATATATGTTAAACATGTAATTCCTTGACCTTTATGTTTAATCTATTTTTACCAATTTAGTTCCACCATGATAATTGGTTTTCTAAGCAAGGTTATTAAATATTTAATAATAAAATAAAATTTTCCATTTTATATAATTGTGAACAAAAAATATAAATATTAACAAAAAAATTCTAAGATGAAAATCTTGTGCGTGTAGAAAATTAATTTTATCACAAGTTTATGTTACATGAAACAATACATATTTTGACCTGAACCATGATAAATAATTTTTATTATATTTAAAAATTATTATGACCAACAAATAATTTAACCATTTTACCCAATATTAATAATTACTAATAAAAATAATGAAATTATTTTATCAAGGTAAATTCACAAAAGTGGAAAATTTTAATTTAATATGTTTCCCACAAATTCAATGAGAAATCTGGTTTTCAATATGAAAATGTAAAAATGTTAACAAAGGTTTTATATCCAAATTGAATATAAAAATGATTAAAATGATATAAATTAGGATAATTGATATATAATTGAACGAAATTTTATTTAAAACAAAATGTAAACCTTATTTATCATTATAAGTAACTTAAATGAAATTTATTTTTTTAAATAAAATGTTGTATTCTCCATTATTCATTCAGAAATGAAACATTAAAGAACAATCCCAAAAATTCACCCTATGATAAATTCTATTTGATGATTTCAATAATTATGTTTCTTATATAAAATTAACTATATTAAAATGGTAAATAATATTTATAAATTATAATTTCAATGTGTGACTAAACCATCTTATGAAAAGATACATTTGATCAAAAATCATTTCAGTTTCCTTTAAATTATTTGTATTTTATTTATAATAACTTTCTATAATTTTCAAAATTTATAGATTACGATTAATACCTTCCAATTTATTATATAGTTTATAGCTTCAATATTTAAATAAAAATATAGTATTAGGTTTTATTCGAACCTAGAGTTGCATGTGTTGCATGCTATCAAAGAGATGTAATTTATTTAAAAATAGATCTTTTGTAATGTATCAAGATGTTATAATGAATTATTTTATAGATTTTTGTTTCAAAAAAACTACCATATATTATTTTGATGAGTTATGATCCTTGGGGGTTACATAATCTATATGTTAAGAAGAGCATGAGAATAATTTATGGACCGTTCCTATGAATCTTATAGTGATGTTATATGGAAATTTATATAGTTTTGAATATTGGTTTCAAAAAGATTCCTTTCCATCCTATAACATATCTAATGATAAATATTTCCCCACCCATTAATGATATTGGTAGTAAAATAATATCCCATGCTTATAAATATAACTGATATATATGGTTTCATTGGTTTATCTAGTAATATGTCTAGGTTTGATGTTATCACATTGGGGAGGGTGAGTTAGAGATACTATTCTTTTAAAATTTTCTATTATATAAAACTATCCAATAATGAATGATAATTTATTATCCTCTCTTATCAGTTCTATATGTCTTAAAAAATATTATAAGAAATAAAAGTCATGTGAGACAACTAATTTTTACATGAATTGAGTGCAATATAGAATGAAAACTCATTAAAATGATTTGTAATTCACCCTAAACATAGATTTTACACTATAAAAAAGTGGCTATATTTCATTTCCTCATGATAATATTATACGTCATCCCACTATGTTTTATATCATCACACCAAAATCAATTTATGTTGTATTTCATAGTCTCTAGTCCTCGTGACTATCATTTCCTCCCATTGGTTTTTGACTACTATATAGATTTATATAAAGGATCATTCAAATCCTATTTTTAGTAGTAAATTTACATATTCTCCCTTAATTATGCAACAACATGTATTCCTTCATAATTTTCTCAATTTTTAGGTCAGTAAATTACTCATCCTCGATACACTAATATTGATGTCATTCAACTTCTCCTACTCCTATAAATGGTATTCTATTAGATGCAATTGTCCCCTTCAATAAATATAGAAGAGTGTTATTAACTCAACCATATATTGGGTAATATATCATATCTTGTCTTTTCTTATTCATATTCATCACTTTTATAATCATATATTTATCATAGGAATATTTTTTCCATTATTTGAATAATTAAACTCCTCTATTTTAAATGACAATTGATATCATTATTTATAATAGATTGATAATTCTAGTTTTTATTCTCATTAAAATACCCTTTGGTACTTGTAAAATAAGTTAATTTAATTTAAAAAGTGATAAAATATTATTTCAATAATAAAAACCCAACAAAATTAACTAAATTAAATATACTCCATATTGAATATTATATGTGATATGAAATCACATCTTCTCAATGATTCTATATTAATAATTTATATAAATTCATAAAATAATAATTTACCAAATATTTAGTATATATTTAATATATATGAACTTGAATGACAATAAAAATTATAAATTATGATTTTTAAATCAATTAATAAAAAGTATAATAATTTTATATTTAATTATTATCTAAGAAATTGTTAATTGAAGATTATCTCATCAACTTTTGTTCAATATGAAATTTCCCTTATAAATTAATAAGATCATAATTAAAACTGTTATAACATTCCTTAAGAAATCTTAACTTATCCCTATGAATTCATTGAATCATCCTTATAAACATCAATGAATATAATATTTTATCCTTACATTTCTCTAGACATATTAATACAGTTATTGACTATACTAAAGAAGTGTGAACATAATCATTTCTAACATTTAATGATTATTTAATCTATTTGAATGATATTTCCAATAAGAAATGATTTCATTAATATCATTTTATATAAAATTGGGTCTCTATTTTTAGCCTTAATAAAAATAAACATAATCCTTACTTGTATATTCAATATCTCTCATTGTATTTGGTATCAATACTATTAAACCTCTTGGTCAATATGAATTCTTTAATGAATTATTTTCTCACCCTCTTAGTGAAAGAAAATGAAAATGTTTATATTTATAGGAAGGTATTATAATTATATCCCATAATTTCAAATGAAACATTTCACATGATTTGATATAAGGATGAAACCACATATATCTTACCAAAGAGAGTTTTGTTATTAAACTCCATTTCTACTTGGGAAATGAAAATATAGAAGAATGACCGAAAAACAAGGGAAAAATAATTGAAATTAAACTATTACTGTATGTGAGAACATATGATCGTTCTTAAATTAGAGGCCATACACATAGATTCATCTTGAACTATTTAACCAACACTCATCTTAATAAATAAAATAAGAAAACTCATGTGGTAATTTTTTTCTCCCCATTTATTTTAACATTCTCAAAAATAATTAACCTCACTTTTAAAATTATCAATAATATTACCAAATAAAGGATAAAAATTGGGATTGGAAAACATTATCCAATATTTTCTATAGGATATGTCTATAATCAAGATTTTAAAAAATTATTTCTAATATCCTCCTCTAAATGTTAACTTCCAATAATGGGATTCACTCACCTTTTAATCATTGAAGATTGTCATCAATTTTCCTAAAATATAGACCCTATTATTTCTATGTACAATGATTATAAAACTCATTTATCTCCCATTTAAAACATATGCTTTGATTCCAGGTGTGTTATTATAAATAAATGAATAAAAATGGGAATAAAGATGGACTTTTTATCGATTCATAGGGATAAAAAAGAATGAGATTTATTTTTCATCAAAATTAATGTAGAAATTGAATAATTAATATTAAAAAACCATTTAGAATTATACTTCAGCTTCTACCTAATATGATATTCCTTGGGAAAAATTATTTATTTATATTTCTTATTTTATAGAGTATTCTTATTAACATTTTCTTTTAACAAAAATTTATCTCATAGTACGTAGTTCATATTTTTTAGTGATTCTTATTAATCTAGTTGAATGGTCCTGAAATCCATTAAAATATGTTTATGATTCATTCACCTTCCTCTTAAATTCTTATCAAAAACTCGTATGACATCATTTTCATAGAAACTCTCACAGAATTTTAGTTATAATTAATGATAAGTATCTTTTTCCCATCAACATTTACACTTTATGGTGAATCCACAATATTTATATATATTTTAATTAGATCTAGAAAAATAATTTTGCATTACTTTTTACATCCAAAAAATTAATTTTTCACAAGGTATATTATAAAAATTTTAGGTCCTCTTTAGAAAATGTTCTAAGAAATATTTTTTAATTTCAACCTCTAAACAAATCCCTTTTCCCTCTATTGGATTGATTCCTTTTTAAAATATATCTTACTCACTTTCAGATTGATTTATATGTAATATATGGAGATTTTCATAGTGTGAACCTTCCTCACACTGTGTAATCACCTCTACTTGGGTTTTAAAACATTATAACCTTTTTGTCATCTTGGAAGAACTTTACCTTCCACTATTATTTAGTTTACTCCTTACGGAATACAAACATTTAGTTTTCTTCTGTTTGTTATTTTACGATGGTCTTCTATTTTATTTATCACATGTAGTGTAATTGGAAGTTATATTTAAATATTCATCATAATTATGATAACTTATGTTGCAGTAATTGTAGAAATAAATCACTTATTTAAATATTTTTTGAATAGATTAACTTGTCCTATTTTTCTAATTCCACACTTGTAAAGTAAGAAAGTTCTTATTTTCAGCTCCACTCCACCACAATAAAGGCCTCTTATATTCATTATGAGTTGATATATTCTAATAAAACTCAATTTACCAATTTCCAAACCTCTAAAAACACCAATAAATGCTAAAATATCTCTACCTCTTACTTTTTGTTTGGATAAAAATTATTTTTTTTGTCTGACACTATTTTTTGGGTTGAAATGAAATCACATTGAGGAATTTTTGGTTATATTATATTACTGTAAATTCATAAATACATCATTAATATGTATATTTGTTAATTTGATTTTTTTCCCATGTATATTATCCCATATTTTGAATTTAAAAGTGTACTAGAATGTGAACCAACATTAGTAAAAACATAATAAATAATTTAAGGGGTGTTCTTTATCCTATATCTTGTTCATCGTTGGCAAAAAGCTATTTTCTATCACGTTTTTTCAAATACATGAGTAAATTTTTTAGGAATTATCTCAATAAATATTTATGTGGTAGACTCATTATTCTTAAATAAATAGTGTCAGTTCCAATTTGTATTACATCTATATTTCTCCATCATGCATCATATTAAAGACATTTAATGATGATCAATTACTTCTCATAATAAAATAATCTCATAATTTATTCCCTAATTATGTTTAGATTAATTTTATAAACATAATTATTTTTGGTTATTTATTTTATATAATTATCTAGTTTGTTGATCCTATTGGAATTAATATCTAATTGAGAATATTTAATGATACTAATTGATTTCTGTGAATCTACAAAATCGTGTAATTTTTCTTCCACCACATTCATAATCACTACTTTATCACAAACATGCCTTTTAAACTCTTCAAAATTAGAGATAATTTCTTATGAAAAAGTAATTTAGTTTAATATTCTGATTCAAAATGTTATGTGATAATTTTTCTCTTTTTGAATTTTAGGGAAAAATAATCAACCAATTCTTCAGCCTCATCTTCTATATTTCTATTCTCCTAAAGAAATAAAATGATAAAACAATATATTTAAGTGAATACATCAATTTAAACATCATTAATGAAATTACTAACTTTTGAATAGATATAGTTGTTGTATTTATAGACACATACTCATTATACTCTTCATATCTTCAACATCATTCTTCAAAATAATTACTCTCTTGAAATATGGGGATAAATAATTATAACTATGATAACCTCATGTAGTGGGATCTTATCTTTATCTTTTAAAATAATTCTCTTATTCCTTGCCTCTATTTTTTACTATTTGATTCAATTTTGGATGATAAATTCATGTTTAAATAATGTTGTTTGTGAATTATTTGTTTTACTTAGAACTCTTATAATCTTATTTAAAATCCACACTTTATATTTATCTATTAAAAAATTGTGATTTTTTATTTAAAAATATAAGAAATAGCATTATCCCTAATACAACTTGATGTGACTAAATTCTAATTTTCCATATAGATGTGATTGAGAAGTAGTGGAAAACTATAGTCTTTATTTTCATATCTTTTATATCAACCACAAACATTTTTTAATGTTTTGTCATCTATTATTTTGTATTTCACAATACCTAAATACTAATGAAAATAAAAGGAACATGTTCCCATCAATTTTTACATGGCCAAAAAAATTTATAGAAATATTACTCTATGATGTGATTTTTTTGTTTCCCAAATAAAAAATTCACCACTATAAACATATGTGTATAAAATTAGTAGCATTTCACTATGCTTAAATAATATCACATTGTTTGATCCATCATCACACAATATTTAGTCATAATGAATGCTAAAACCTTCCACTATTTTTTTTTGAAATCCCATGTAATGTTGATAATATTTTTTTTGTCTATGTAAAATCTATGAAAATATTTTATAGATTAAAATTCAAAATTATGATTTTCAACAATTTTGCATCAACAAAATAGCTTCATTAACAAATTTTTTGGTATAATAATATGGTTTTATTTAAAAGTAGAATTTCTATAATATGAATTAAATTTTATAAAATATAATTACTTTTTTTGAAAAATATTTAATTTATATTTGAGGGGAATTTTTATATTTTTTAAAAAAGGTTGATTTTTTGTTGAATAGTGAAGAATGCTGTGTTTTCAAGGTCTACATTTCTTTTTATTAAATAAACTAATTTAAAAGTATCATTATATATATTTTATTTTAAAAAAAATTTATTTTATTGATAATAATAAAATTAATTGTATTAAAATTTTCATTTAAATTTATTTTGGCATAAACTCATTGTTATGCTTACAAATCATTTTTTACAAAAAACTATTTTTAATTGTGATTTTTCACATCTATTAAATGAAATTTATTTTTTATATACATATTTAATCTTTATAAATGCATTTAATACTTTTAATTAATATTTTAAAATTTAATATTGGGGATAATTTCATTTTTTGGAATTATGAATTGTAACATTGGTAAAAATGGTTTCACAACGTAGAAACGTTAAAACACACTAATTGTGGTTAAAAATATATGATAGGGTCATAAAATATTATCTTAGTTATTATTATAAGATAATACTTGAAGACATGTCATGTAATAATTTAATTTTCATTTAATAAGTGCCGGTTTTCCATGAATTAGTAATTATTGTTTTAAATCGTATAATATTTAAAAGAGAATTAGTGTCAGGAACACCCCAACCTGTCTAATTTACTACAATTGATAATTTTATATCAACCAATACCACCCAAAATATCTTTATAAACCCATCACCATGTCCAATATATATATATATCTCTCTCTCCAATTTTATAGGGACCCATACATTATATATATATATGACATCTTAATAGATGAATATTAATTATATATCATTTAGATCCTTTCCATAATCTGTTAGGTCTTGTATCTTTCTAAACATGGAAATATAAATGGATGGTTCATTTAATATCTACATCATCCACCACTTATTTATTCATAACTAGAAACCTTATTTGATATATCATAGTCAATACCTTTCTTCTTATTCATGGGAAATTAAGCATCTGAAAAGGGCGATCTCACATGTTCAGTATGTGTAAATAGGGGAGATATATCATAAGGGTATAAGAACATGATATTAACATTCCAAAAATACACCATGAATATCAAATATCATAATCATAAGCAATGGATTAAACAATTTTTTTATAAGACAAAAATCATAAAGGAATCGAGGAATATAAACACTGACATTATACTATTTGTATAATTCAATGACTTTTAAAATATATATAATAATAGAAAATCATTTCCAATATAGTGACAGAACATTTAGAAATTTATAATATTGGAATGGTATCAGCCTATATACCATCTCAGTAGTGAATATTCACTTCCAAGACTATCATAAAGGACAATTTAACATTCATAACTCAGTTCACTCCCCATTCTAATCATGTTTATCTCATTAAATATAAATAATTAAATAATTATTTGGAGGTAGATATATTTATCACATATAAAATAATTAAAATCTTACATAAATATTCCATAATATCAAAAATCATTCATCATTTTAGAACCCAAGAAATGAATTGGTTTTTATAAATATTTTATCACAACATAAACAATTAAAAAATAAATGGGTTTCGTAATAATTTAATGATTTTATCATAAACATAAAGAATCAAGAGAATTAAAAAAAACATGGTATATTGGATCATATCCCAAGTAAATTATAAGTAATATTAAATAATTTCATCTTATATATAAAATTATTCAGATATATTGCTTAGAATAACTTTGGAAAAAAATAAGCTACCTATTTGGAAATGATTTATTTTTTAAAATGTTGTTCAATTATAAAGGAGGAAATTTTAATTGAAAATGTATATTTAAACTTGTTAAGTAATATTCATAGTAAATATATTCCATAATGGTTTTTTATAAGTTAAACCAACATTCCTTCTATATTTTTTTCAAAAACATTACAACGTAGCTTATTTAGGAAATGAAAAAATATTACTTCCATGCCATTTTGTAAAAATTAAAACTTGGGTAAAAAATAATTAAAAAAATAATTGGTAAATGGTAAAAAAAATTCAAAACATTTTTATAAAAAATGGACTTCTAACTAAAATATTTCCCAGAGGAGACATAATCATAACGATTCATGAATAATGATGAGATTATGAAATAAACCCTTACCTCAAGTTAACCATACATTGAATGCACTCTAAACTAATTTATAATAAATTTATATTTTTTTATTGTTATATGTTATAATAATTTTAAATATTTAAATATCATTTATGATCTTTGTATAACATTTTAACACCCGCTTCAATAATTCTTTATTAAAATTGTTATTTATGGCAGTTAGCTATTTGTTTGGCAAGTGTATTTTAGTACAATACATCTAGTCATTGAAAACATACCTTGGTTTCAACAATTAAATAATATAAATATTGATATAAATATCATATATTTTCATTGTATACGAATTTATAGTCATACGTAAATGATTTATATTGAAACATTAATTACATCGTTCATGGAGACGGTTGGCGGCAAGTATGCATGAACACTATTTACATTTTACAACGGATGTAATGAAAGAATGATAAATATTAATTAACATTTATAATATAATTAATGTATCATATATATCATAAATATTCATCATATTCATAATCATTACCATCCAACAAATATGTAAATGAAAAATAATTCACATCTCCTCGTGGAAGTGGTAGTCCACAGGTTTGCCCGGCCGATGCTATCGTTTCAAAAAAGGATTAGAAGATAAGAAGGTATAAGTAACATTATAATTAATTAATAATAATTATATCATTAATATAATATATATTAAAATAAAACCATAAAAATACCGATGCATAAAAGATAGTGACAGAAATGAATTATATCGCTACATAGAGTCGGAAAGACAAACATACGCACAAACGATACTTTCACTTATAATTTTGTGGGAAAGAGGGCGTATAATGGTGTTATAAAAAAATATTTCATAATTATTATTATATATAATTTATTATTTTATGATAAATACCATATATTTATAGGAGCTAAACTATAGTGTAAAAGAATGTGATCGGCTAAGGTGGTTACCTCTTCATTGAAACAAATCCTTTATTTTCCACTAAGGGGCTGTAGGTTTGGTTTCTTGGGAAGAAAAGTACATCTAGAATGAGTATAGGTAAGTTTAGAATGTTAATTTTCAACGTTTTCTGAGATATAAGGCTCATATTGGTATGAATAAATGATGTAGGAGTTTCTCTATTATAATTAATGTGATGAGTAGTTTTGAAATTTTTCAAAATATTAAATTATAATACATTAATTCTCCATAATAATTCCTACAAATGGAAATGTATTAATTTATAAAGTAGTACATGGTTTCTGTACCATCATCAAATATAATTTATACAAGTTTTTATAATATTTTAAACTATTTTATTTTTATTAAAGCCTAATAAATAAATTTAAATTCTAACTATCGTAACACCTTTAACAATATTAATAGTTAGTAATTTCACTTGTAATGTGAAATTTGGCCAATAGATAGTCAATTTTTGATATTTAATACCTTATAATAACCACAATGACATATTTAAATATTTTTATGACTATTAAATAATTTAATAAATTATTATTTTGATAAAATATCTTTACAATCCATTATGGAACAATTTTTTAAATTTAATTTCAAATACACCAAGAAAAATGGACAATTAGAATATAATTCTTTAAAACCACCCAAATATATCTTATAGGTCATAGAAATTCTAATATCACATTATCACAATAAAAGTATATCTCTATTAATAATATTTTACTCATTTATTATTATTTTTTAAATGGAGACATACTACATCGATGTTGTACAAGAAATTAATGTAATTATAGATTTATAAAAAAGTAAAAATAAATATTTATCATGAAAATAATTCAATTAATATAAAAAATATATTTATATAAATTTGTAATAATCTTTTTCCTCTATGTGTACACATAATACATATTTGAAACATAGAGAGTGACATTTTGTAACATTAATTGATTTAAATAATATATAAGTAACTTTTTGAAGAGAAGTCTCCATCAAGAAACTCAATTTTCAGCTGAATGAGTTTTATTTCAAATAAATTTCGTCTAATAATAATTTTTATGAATTATTATATCCATTTAAGTTATTTTTAATCTAGATTACCGTGATTTTCCTTTTACCGTGGTAATAAATTTTTCCCTGGATATAATTCCTATTGTCCCGAATCAAATATTCCATATTTATAAAATATGAACCATATAATTATAAATATTTAATAAATTTTTTCTAATTAAATACCTAAAATTTTATGAAATTAATTGTAGGGTATGTGTGAAAAATGTGGCAAAAACATATTTTTTAGAAAAATGATATCATAAGCATAAAATTGGATCTATTCATATCATATTCCAAGTAAAATATTGGTTGAATATTTATATTTTTATAATGTAAATAATATATAAATTTAATCAAGAATAATATAATTTATTAATATCAAAATACATTACATGCATGATAAACCTTTATCAGAAGAAAAAAAAACATTTTATTTAAATTGATTTTTATTGTCATTTATAATAGTTTGATAATAAAGGAATAAATTTTATACAAATATCACCATAAATGTTTTCTAATATAGTTTTTCTTAATCATACCCAAAAATATAACAAATAGGTGTTAAATTTCATTTTAAATAGTAATATTTTAATATTATATCACGGTTCGTTTAAACATGGTGTTTCATGTAGTTAATTTTATCAATGAAATAAAATTGATTATAAAAAAATATATTAAAAAAATATTTTGGTATTAAAAATGTATCATTACTATATGTATTATGGTGTAAGACAAATTATATTTTTGAAGATTTTCTATAAATGTTAAGAGAGTGTTTTATTGTTTATATCATTTTCAACCACTATAAAATATTGTAAATATTTGATGAAATAATAAATTAATTGTATGAAATATATTAATTTTATATGATGACAGCTAATAAAATTTTAATTTCCATTTATATTATTTGTAAAGGATAATATCATTGTAGTTTACATGTGTACCACCACCATGAAAAAGTGATGTGTTTCATTTTTCTTTACCATGTAATTTGGCGAGTAGAGTACCACCTCAATGAATTAATATGATTCAATTTTCATTATAAACTCATATGGATTGTGATAAAAGTAGATCTGATGACAAAATATGATATGTATAACATATTTATTAATTTAGAAAAGTAAAATGTTATGTAATTTAATTATTTTTCTCTCAATTTAAAATATGAAAATTTCATTCATGCATACATACAGACCACATTTTTAATGAAACCGGATGATTAATTTTTATTTACTTGGTTAAATGGATGGATTTATAAGTATATTTAATGTATAAATATAATAAATAAGTTTTTTATGATTTTTTAGATAATTTATGTATAATACCTTTGAAAAATTTCAATTCACTGATGTTGTTTTGAGGTTATAACCTAAAGGACCCCAAAACATTGAATGTGAAATTAACTAATTTATCCAAAATTTATCATTTTAATAAATAAATTACTAAAAATGATGTCATCTTAATGAAAATATATAAGGTTGTTAATAATGAAAATAACTAATATAATATTAATATTAAGTAATTACATAATGTATGAAACTAAATAAGACTGAATATATGGGAAAATATTTAAAAAATGTTTTTTGATGATTTTAATCCAAAAACATTCCCTCCAAGTGCATATTATTTTAAAATATTCCATAATTTCCTTAATTATTCTTAAAAATATATTATGTGGTTTGGTAAATTTTATTTTAATTTCATTATAAATTTATGAAATTATATTTTTCAATGTCTTCATTATGGGTTATTTTCAATTTTTTGTAAAAGTATAAAATATTGTTTTAATTAATAAAACGTGATAGCCTTTTCCCACCATTATAGCCAATAATCATTAGAAATATTCCTATAAAAGATAACATTTTCATTTTAGGTATATGGTATTCTCTCCATTCAATGATTTTTTATTTTAATTTTGTTTCAAAGGAAATGAATATATCTCATTACGACAGTCTTCTAATGGAATGAATTTTTCTTATGGGTAAAAATTAGTTTTTCGTGTATTTTATGATGAAAAAGTAAAATATTAAAAAAACAATTGGATTTGATATAGTAGAATTATATATGTTTGTAGGTAATCATGATATAGCTCATAAAAATTGGTGATCTCAATATATATCATCATTGCATTAGTTAACTATTATGTCTTTGAATGGGAACAACAAAGGAGATAATTAGGATCATTACATTTTGGAAAATAAATTGTCTTCATTTATTCTAATATTGTCTTAACATGAGTAAAAAAGGGTTATGGGTATGATTAGTGAAGACACTTTTATTATTATTTCAACAGAGGTTTTATATAATTATTTTTCTTTAATTTAGTATATAATATTTATAAACATTTAAATATTAAAGGATTATTTTTTTTAAAAATTATTTCAAGAGTTCCCACATGCCTCAAGGAACCTCCACGGTTTTTATTATGATTAATAATTAGGGTTTAAATGTTTTATTTCATTAAAGATTTATTTTAAAATTTTGAAATGTTTTTTATACAATCAATGTTTTATTGTGAAAATGGAAATCATCTTCAGGGGTTTTCCTATTTTTCAATGGTCTAGAATGATTACTTTTTTTCTGTTACATATATATTTTTGCAACCAACATTTTAATTTATTTTTGAGAAGATATAAGGATGTTTATAAACTATATCATGGATAATTTTACTATTACATTGACTCATGTCAAATGATTTAATATTTTCCTGATTGGAACATGGATGTAAATTAAAGAAATTGTTTTGTGGTAAAAATGAATACCAAGGGGATGTGTCAAGTTTAATATATAATTTTTTCACAAATTATATAAAACATTAAACAATAGTATAATGGAAAAGTATGAAAGTTTAACCCTTATTATAAATCATGTAATTAAGTTTAGATTATGTTACAAGAATTATAAATGGTTTCATATAATTGTATTGATACATTAAGAGGTTTGAAAAATAATAAATACACATTTATGAGAATCTAATTTATGTTTATTAATATAGAGATATTACTATTTATGATTTCCATATTAATTCATCTAATCTTTGTCTATTGGGAATGATTTTATATAGAGGAAACAAGTCAGTAGAATTATGAAGGAATCGAAAGGATAATAACCATACAATTTAAAACCCTGGAATGGTTGGAATAGATCAGCTTATGGTAGAGTTAACATAGTTGAAGAAGATGATTAAAGGTTTAACCAATAATTGAAAACAAATTAGTTATATACATAAGAACATGTCTATGGTCTAGAATTTCAGAAAACAAAAATGAATAGATTTTGATGGATCATAAAGCCTAGTGAAATATTAATGATTTACAAATACATTAGAGAAAATATTAGCTGTTATTTAATATCAAAAACAACAAAATGAAATTCCTTCTATTTATAAATTTTAGGGTGAATCCATTTTATAGGGGTCTAAGATTAATAATAAAAAAAGGTTGATATTGATCACAAATATTGGAAAATCATTAAATATATTTTTATTGAGAAGTATTATACAAGTGAAATTTGAAATATAATTTAATGAAAACTATATTTTTTTTAAAAAATAATTATTTATTAGTGTCCTTTATAAATAAAATTTTTCCTAATTTTCTACTTGTTCCACAATTTATTTTTTAAACAATGATATTAAAATTGAAATAATGTAAAATAGATTTAAAAAATGTTTCTGGCCTATCATTAATTTTAATGTTAAAAGTTAGTTGTTTAGTGATATGATAAAGTTGAGATGGATATTTCTAAAACATGGGTTTATCTAGAAAAAAAACTTTATAGGATTGGTCATGGTGGAAATAGATGATTAATAAATCAGCCAAGAAACAAAGCCATTAGAATCCATACAATTCTAGATGCTGAAAATAAAATTTAAATGAATGTTTTATAGTATAAAGAAAGTATCACCATTTTTTTATATCATTGATTGGGATAGTGAATAAAACAAAAGTTGTCCTCATTAAAAAAGTAATGGTAAATTAGATATCTAACCAATAGTTAAATTATTTAATTGTAATGAGTTGGGACATTCTAGAAAAACATGTTTAATTTTAGATACTCAAGGAGTAAATCATCATAATCAAAAATTGAACTGTGTGGAAATCCTTTTTCCAATACTGTGGTATATTTGGGACCATTAAATAAGGTGGTGACAAGTACATTAATTTCTAACTCAAATAATTCAATTTTCATGTTTTATTTAGGAACTAAATTTTATTTTATATATGTGAAATTTTGAAATAATTTTAATATACCATCCAAATAAATGAAGTCAAAAACAATTTTAAACCTCAATGTGTATTATAAATGAAAAAAATAATTTAATCAAATCTTTAGATTATTATCTTGGGAGTATTTTTCATGAAAACCCATATTTCCTTTCTCACTGTAGATTTTGAAGTTGTTTGGATTGAAATTAATTTTATAGTGATAAGATAAATTAAATATCTAAATAAGTTATTATTTTAAATGGGATTCCATTTTGAAATAAAAATATATTCATACCTTGATAACATATCTTCAAACTATGATTCTAATTAATGAATATACAAAAATTTTTCTTACATTTATTTTTGAAGATAAATATACTATTTAAATGTGATAGATGATTATAGTAAATGAATATAAAGCAGTATTTCCTAATAGCATTCCTAGAGTCATTTTTGATCAAGCGCATGAATTTACTTCTGACTAAGTATATGATTCTAATATTATTATAGAATCCCCTTAAAAATATATCTTGTTGAACATTGTTATTAGAAAAAAAAGTACTAGGGATTATTTATATGCCTTTTATCCTTCCAAGAATATCACCAAACGGTGCACCTGATTTTTTAAAAAAATAAGGGTGGTTTCAAGAGAATTTTCATGGCTTATAAAGTACATAAAACATTATTATTAAAAAAATATTCTTTGAATCATATTGTTGACTTCTTTGATAGATAACATTGTGGTCAATATTTTTCAAAAATTAATACAAGGTTTGTGTATCAACTACTGACGATGAAGGAGTAAGTCATTCTAAGGATAGTTTTACTCTCTAGTTTTGAGAATTTTGAGTTTATTATTATGTATTGAATATGGATGAATCCAAAAGTTATATATATTGATTTTATGAATTTATTGTTCCATGAGTATTTGGTTTTTTTTGAGGTATTCATTAATCATAATTCTTTTTTAATTGAAATGTTATGAGTGACAAGATAAAAACCTAATGATTTTCATTTCATACATAAAAAAGAAAATTGTCAAATAGAAAACATAGTAAATGTAAATTTTGGATAAAAAATTTCATTCCTTGGTCATCATTATTTTAATTATGGAATAAAGATAGAAATAATTAAAACTAAAGTGGTGTAAGAGTGTCCATGGACAAAAAAGTCACTGAAATTCAAAAAATTACCGGATATGTGGGTTAATATCATTGGATTATTGTAATATTTTCTCGATTATCTTGGTGACTAAAAACGTTTTCTAGAAAAAGAATTAAAATAATCTATATAGTTTAATGTATAAAATGTTTTTAGGGATTGAAATGATTTTTTTAATTATTGAGTGTTATCCTTTACAATAATGAATACTGAGATTTTTATTTATAGTGATTATTCGCTGACTGGAATTGAATGTTTATTGATACATAATTATTGGATATTTTCATATTGTTCAATTGAATTATAAATCCATGAAAATAACTACCGAATAAATGATATTTAATATTCTACAATGGTTTTTTATTTATAATTTAAATGATGAATTTAGATGGAAAAATCATCAAATATAAATGGAGACTAAATGTTCAAAGTATACAATTACATAAAAAGTATTGAGATAAGTTATAAATGATATTTAAAACTAATAAATAATGATGATTAAATGATTCAATATCATCTTAGTATGTCAAAAAAGGTATCAACATCCATGTTTCTAAATTATTATAAATATCTAACAATGTTACCTTTAAATAATGTTACCTTATTTAATGATTTAATAAATATAGCCCTACACATTTTTGGTATAGGAAATCCTAAAATTTTAGTTCATGAGTTAGTGAAGTCATATTGATATGATATAATTATTCATGATTAAAATGAAGATCAATATATGAATAAAAGGGTAAAATATTTTCAGAAGGATATGACTCCTAAATTTTTCATTGAAAAAAGAAGGGCTTATAAAATATTTAATGAGGTTGTCTATGTCATTTGATTCCCAATTAAAGATAAAATATTAGAGTAAAGCTCATATTTCTCAATTTTCAATTCCTCATGGAAGAACATACACATAAATAGACCATTGGGAATATTATTGGATGTAATGAATGGAAATAAATATTTCATATTTTACCATGAAATGATTAACTCGTAAATATTTCAATGTTTAAAAATACACCAAAGTGGATGCATCATCATTTTCTGGAACATAAATGTAAATGGGAGAATATATCCATTGTTTTAATGGGGGCTCGGGGTTATCAAATAATTATTGGTATAAAAATTTGGTTTGGTTTATTTTTTTTATATTTTAAATAAATCAAGTCATTATGTTATTATCTGAGATTATATGTCTTCAGATAAATTTTATATGACTTATCGTAAATATATAGTCGGATTACATGGATTATCTCTCTATATTTCATTTTATCATTATCCAAGATTTAACTAATTTTTTTTAAAGACATAAGAAGCAATTGGATACCAAATTAAATTTCATTACAACTTTTTATCATCAATATAATGGACAGTAGAAGTGAAAAAATTAGATATTATAAGAAATGATTCAGGATTTCTCAATGGATTATTATGGAAATTGGTGTCAACATTTTTTATTTTATTTATTTCCCACTAATTATATTAATTAATATATTATAAATATGGAACCATTTGTGGCATTATATGGACAGTAGTGTCAAACTCTAGCATGTTGGGCCAAATTATATGAAAGGATGATGTTGTGGTCATAATTGGTTAAATATATGGTTGATAAGGTAAAAATTATTCAACACCATGTAAGGGATGCTCAATGTTGGTAGAATTATTATCTTGTAAACCATGGAAAATATCTCTCATTTTAGAAGGTGTTCTTGTTTTTCTTAAAGCAACTCCATAGAAAAGGGTTATCATTTTTTTTGATGAAAATAAATCCATGATATATTATTATGTATGAACTTTTATAAATATTGGGATTAATAACTAATTGAGTTTTCTTTAGAACATAGTTTATCATAATTACATGATGTGTTTCACATTTCACTACTAATTTAATATTTACCTAAAATATCCGATGTTTTGAGCCCTGAGGTTTCACAGTTAGAAGAGATTATTTCCATTGAATAAAAGAGAGTTTATATTTTGGACAAAAGATAGAAGGTACAATAAAATAATTTGATTCGATTAGTACGGGTTTCATGGAATAATAACATGTTTGAGGACGATAATGGGAATAAGAAAAATCATTGATGAAAAAATTCCCCCCTAATTTACATAATAAATATATCAATGAGGATACAATTTCAAAAAGGGGGACAAGTGTTAAAACCTAGTTAATAAGAATTGTATATATATTCTAAATATTATTAACATTCATGATTATATTTTATGGACTCATATTGAAAAATTTATTTTAAAAAAATTTGTACATGAACAAGACGATATTTTTGATAATCAATTTTTTTTCATGAAATATACATTTTTATATAAAATTTGAATAACATAAATTTTGGAAATGAGTTTTATAGAAAATCTAACTAATATTTTTATTTATCATATTAAATTTATCTTATGTCAAATATTTTTTATATTTTTGAAAAGATTGAATTTTTGGGTGATAGTAAAATATATTGTTTCTACTAAAAAAATAATTTCTTTTTATTAAGTAATTTAATTTATAATTCATTATCAATTTTTTAAATTAATATAATATCGATTTTACTTATTTCAATCCAATTAATTTCATATGAATCCATAATATATTTGATTTCTGAGGATATTTTAAAAATAATTAATAAAATTTATTAAATTGAATTCTACAATATTGATGTCATATTTTTAATTCAAAGGATTAAATTTATTTAGGACAATAAATCAATATTTTGTTATTATGAATACTAACTTGGTAAAAATATTTTTAACAATATAAAAATGATAAAATAGGTTTGTTGAACTCTATGTGGAATGCTAATTTTAATAATCACAAATCATAGTATTATTTATTTCCTTTAAGTATTTTGTTCAAATTGTTCTAAATGTGTTTAAATCATTTTCTACAAATGTTTATCAATGATCAATGTATGGTTATGGTTGACCTGGAAGTATTCTAGATTGAACAGATACTTTGTAAAAATTCCATGTCTTGACTAACCGATAGTCATTTTCCAGATACACTGCTACTAAGCTACCGATTCTAAGACACTGATGCTAAGACATCGATGTTAAGACACCGATGCTAAGACACCGATGATGTGGAGACAATGATGCTGATGCAACTGAAACTGATGTAGATTCAAAATGTCTCACCGATCTCATGACTCACCGATAGTCAAGAAAACTGTTTGAACCTCTATAAATTCGTATTTAATTCGAATAGTCATAATCTATGTTTTTAATGCAATTAATGATATTTAAGGTTAGTTTTTGGAATTTCAAGAGACCATACCTTGTATCTATGGAAAGGTAGTCATTCCCATTACTGGAGCTCGTGGAAAGAAAAAGGAAGATCGAGCTACAGTAAGAGCACGGATGGATGAATGGATAGATGGATGGATGCGTGAAAAGGCATAGAGATAGAATTCATCCTTGAATATACATGCGAGACTGAAGAACACATGACGAAGTGGAAAAAGAGGAATTTTTCAAGATCTAAAGAAAATACTTATGCACGCAATCCAGCACTATTGAAGAATATCAAGATGAAACATGATACTCTGTTTTTAACAGTAAAATCACTGAAGGACTCAAAAGCATCTCTGCTAAATCCAACTAGTCCAGAGTTGCCCTACCAATAAATAGAGCTTTCTAAACTATGATACATTCTCACTTAGTGATTATTTTACTTACTTTTTTTAGCAGTGTGTGTACTCTGATCATCATACTCACACATTAACTCATGTGATGAACTGGAGGATATCAAAATCCACAACCCAAAATTGTTCTCTCTTGTTTACCCACATCAACTATAGAAGAAGTCCTTGTGTGGCCTGGTCATTATTTTTGTTTCCTACAAAGAACTATGGTAGAGGTCCATGTGTGTCCTAGATAGTCATTCACTATTGTTAACCCTGATCTAGGGTGTGGATCAATTTATATAAATTTTTGAGATAACTAAGTCTCGGCTTGAGACTGAACCTATTAGTTAACTCTGCTATTCATTTTAATTTATGTCTATAAGTAAACTATTTATTTATTCCGCTACAATTACTTATAAATTAAAAACTATTTTAATGCAAATTTGATCGTTAAATTAGCAAGTGTTTATACTTATTGTAAATTAGTAAGTCAGTTTCCAAAGATAATTTAATCTTCAGATTAAGTTAACTGAGACCTAATAAATCATTTAGAAGCTGATTGAACCATTACACTTTGTATATATTCACTACAATTTAACTTTGTTTTTAAATTCTGGGAGTTTAAGAGAAATATTTTTAACATAAATTTTAATTGGAACTCAATTCACTCCCCTCTTGAGTATCCACTCTGACCAACAAGGTTAATTAAGGATAATACTAAGTGATAAGATGAAAAAATATTATGAAAAGTTTTTTTAGATGAGAATATTTATTCCATAATGAAATTATATTTTAATTTTAATTTCTTAAGGGCCATTTTTGGTAGAATATTACTTTTTATTATTTTAAAACATTATATAATTACTTAAGTTCCACTCCTAACAATTATGAAAGGGAACCCCATATCCTAATTTCATCATAGTATATTATCATTTTATCTTGACTTATCGCAAACCAAATACATTAAAAATATCCCAAACCATGTCATAGAGGTCCTAGTATATCCAACGGACCAAACCTAGAGGGACTATTGTTTATTCCAAATGAGGTTTTCAAAGAACATGTATAACCTTTAACCATGTGTTTTAATTAGTATTTAGTTTTATTAATCCTTAAAATTTTGTTTTACCAAATAGATATAATAAAATATGTATATTAAATATTGATTTATGATATGTTGTTTATGAAAACCCCCTATTCATATCATTTTCCATTAAATGGGAAAAGAAAAATTAACTTGTGCGTATGTGTAGAATACCACCTCCATTCAGCGATGGATTTTTTTTCCATCCCAGATCAGATTGCAGGTCAAAATAATATATCAATGAATATATTTTATATATATGACATTTTCATGATTATTAAAATATATTATATTACAACCCTTTTTACTCTTCCTTCTTTTGTAAAATGGTAATGTTGCTCCTGCATCTATGTAGACGACCACCTCTACGGGGTGATTACATTCCTTTTAAATTAATACCACTCATGTCCAATCATAATGAAGAAAATAATTAATAGATATGGAATTTATAACATATTAATTTTATTTGAAAATTAAAATTTTATCAAATACATTTCTTTTCCCCCAAGAAAAAAAATGAAAACATTGTTCATGATTATATAAGAAGTAATGTGTCAATGAAAAGATATTACAATTTTTCCATGAATATATTACATTAATAAAGTATGATTAATTTATAAATATGATAGTTATAATATATGTATGTTTTTTATGTAATGTAACCATAACCCCTTTGACCACTGTCAATGCACCATTATAGTTTTGATGTAATATACCAAAATGACCACAAAACTTCTATACAAAACATAATGATTTTAGTAACTAAATACACATGGTAATAAATGATATAAAAAGAAAAATTATGATAATATTGAGATTATGAGGGGATCATGAAGTCACCAAAAGAGTTGGGTGGTGGGGTGAATTAGGGGTGACCAACTTTTTAGCTTTTTAGTTTAACATAAATATCCCCTTACTTTACGTTGATCAAACCAATTTTATCTATTTGGATTTATGGATCTTATATATGAACCCAATAAATTGTAAATTATAATATTTAGGAAATTTAAAGTAAATAAAACATAGGTTCTTTTGAAAAGGATCCCCCATGATGTGGTAACCCACTAGTTTCTATGTGAACTCCCATTGTGTAATGTTTTATCCCATGATATATCAACAATATATTATGATTTGTGTAGGAATGAATCAAATTTAACCATCGAAGTGCATAACACATACATATGGTACAAAAATATTATTGATATGGGAAAGATAACTCATTAAAGATCTTTTTACCTTTGAGATATTAATAATGACATAATTTTTACTAAAACCAATAGTATTTGAGTAATCTTCTCAAAATTCATCCTGGATGGTTCATATACTATGTTATATTGTTGGTCGTACTTTTCATGCTAGTTGAAAATATAAATCTACTTATGAAAGAGTGTTATTTTGTAACTCTCAATTCCTTGAACATAAATGTATGTAACATCTATAATTTTATGCTTCATTTTGGTCTGAGACTATGCCATTTATACTTATGAATTTGGAAAATTCACTCTATAATTAGGAACATCATGTTCTATTCTTACCAAATTCAATCATTTTGTTTTTCTGATGGAGGCTTCTGGTTTTCCATTTCCGATATTTTATAATTAGAAAATCTAAAAATTCTATTTCATTTTCATTATCATATGATGTGTAACATCTCTGGCTCAATATTCCCCTATATGAAAAAATAGGTCCTCTAAGATTCCACAAACATTTCCCCAACCCCCAAAACTAAAGGTATCCGACTACCAATGAGGGTGTAAGGAATTCAGTTGGAAGACTATACGATCTAAAATAGATATGCACTAATATTAGAAATAAAATACAAAAATATGATCAGATTACCTTTCTAGATAAGAAAAAAACCAAATAAAACCAAATATATAATACAAACCATCTAGTTTTATACTAGTATAAATGTCACATTGAATTAATAAAAGAAAAATTATAAAGATGAAACCCCAAAATAATGTCTCTAAAACCCTAGTCATGAACCCCTTATCGGGTCCCATATCCATGATCCAATCCAATAAATTATAATAATCAATCATGTATAGATCCCCTTACACGTTTCCACACCATCAGCCATGACATATTCTCATTACCAAACGACACAAAAACATGGTGTGAGTAAAACTCAGTAGGCAATCAAACATGGTGTCTAAAAAACCATTATTTGTTAATAGTTCATGTAAAAATGTGATTAATAGGTAAATAATTTATTAATTTATATATAATATCAAACAAACATGTTTTCTAGTGTACATTAGGATTACACTCAGGGACCACTAACAATCATTTGACCCCTTTTGGAAAGTCTATGTCCATACAATCTAGTATTATTTATCAAAAGGTAAAAAAATATCACACAACTCTATATTTTCCTTATGAATTAAATATAAATGTATATATATTCATTGGGCATCCATTAATCATGAATATTGCCCTCAAGTGATATGAACACACCCATATATCTATATTTAATTATGTAACCATGTGTCTAGACATCATGTAATGTGTAACCATGCATCAATCCTAAATTTGGAATGCTACCAAGCACCTAGACCATAGATAGATTTGATTATGTGACTGGAAATTAGGCATCACATAACAATGCACCTAGCCCTCAAGATTCAAAAGTAATCAAATATTCACACAAGAAAACATTCTAAGAATTCTTTTTTGTAACATCAAACACCAAACAAAAAAACATTTTTATATAATACATATCGGTTAATTTATCTAAATTTTTGGTCATCAGAATTCATTTCATTTAGTTAGGATACCAAATAAATCAATAATTTTAATAATACACTACCATTTATTTTGTTATTTAGAGATACCAATTATCTCAATAATAGTAAATTTATTCATCCATTTAATTCATTTTGACTAGATACCAACTATCTAAATAATTTTAATCTTATTAAATCATTTACACATCTCAACTTAGTACATAACCCATAAAGTTACCTTTTTAAATCATTTTATGAAAAATATAAAAATTATTGGTTTAAAATTTCTCATCAAACCAATTACCAATTTCTTGTATTAATTTGATCTAAATTTTTTAACCAACTCTATTAACAATTTTAAATTCATCATCTGACTCTAGGTTAATCCAATCCAAGTTCCATCCTAGATCCAATTACGAAAACCACTTGTGTGGCCACATGTCCTAGTTTCATAACAAATGTACGCAATGGGTTTTGTAGGTGGAAAAGTAAAAATAATTTATCAAAATAATAGGTTACCATTTAAAAAAATGTTTCTAGGACAACAAAATAAAATGATCACACATATTTCATATACAAGAAAGTCAAACAAGATCTCGGTGTGTTTTTCTAGAACACCCACCTCATGAAAAGATAATGACAGTTCAACGATAAAGAATTTGGATCTACATGTAACACCATGGTCTCTTGTAGAAAGTTATTGATCCACACTTTCTTGGATGTAAGAAAGGGGTATCTAAGAAGAAACCAAATGAAAATTCCAAAATCATGAATAACTCCCTGATTTCAAAAATCACATATCATGCCAAGGATTGAAGGTTCATGAATTGGAATTGGAGAATACTAGAGAGATCTATAGAAAATTCAAATACCACTAATCACATTCTAGGGTTTGAATAAGGGATTAAAATTAGATAACAGTTTTTTTAAAGGGAAAAATATAATTCTACATATGCTTATTCTTGACTAGCCCGACAGCACTGGGTAGTTGGTGGGAACCACTAGCTAAGTAGTGGTGTCTTATGGAAATCCAACATCACTGGGAACCCCACAGGATAGCGGGTTGGGATCATGCGGGAAACCCCATAATTCCTAGATCCCATCAACTACCTGGTGGGGATCTTATATACATAATTAGCTACATGGTAGTCCACCTGTTAAGTTGTTTTCCATAGCAACTAGCTAGTGGTATGATTTTCCTCCAAATATTCAATATATGCCTAGTTAATTCAGAAATCTTCATTTACATCTTCTCTAATCCCCTAAAAATTCCTAAAACGTTATGTTGGCCAAGAAATGATCTCAAAATTCCTAGGTTTAAACATTTAAGGAAAACATAATGTGTTTTAAAAAAACATACAAAAGAACATACCTAGAAAACATGGTATCATATATACCATCAACCATATAATAACACATTCTTGGTCCATGCATCCAAGCATTACTGTGGGGTATTGGTGCATAGCTCGGAAAAACATTCCCACATATCAGACTCCATCTCCTAGGTATCCTCTTGAATTTATTGTTTTTTTAGTACACTCACACTAAAGAAATCATTTTCCCTTAGATATACTTCTCAATATATTCCACGACATGGATCACACGATCCTCAATGTACGCATCAACATCAAAATAAATCTAATAAACATCAATTAATGCTAGATTCTAAACTATCCCTTAGGGATATAATATCCTAGGTATCCATAGTTAAGATAATATTTATCATTCAACATATCTTAATTACATTGTAACCTTTATAGATTTTAATTATCATATAAATTCCATCATTACCATTCATCATTTCAAGATCAATACATTTATTAATTAAAATAATTATTAATCATCACAATACTGTTAATTTACATAAGAAATAATTAGTAATCTCAAACACATTTATTAACTAATATAAAAATTAATTATCTCTATAAAATTAATTTTATAAACAATTATTTAATCATCTTAATTTACCAATTAACTCAAAATTTAATTAATCATCCCAATATGTTTACCAATTCAACTATTTTTTCATCAAATAGATTCCCTTAATTAATTTCTTAATTAAATAATCAAAATATAGAATCCCAATATTCTCATAATAAATTCATTAATTAATTATTCAATTGCCAATATAAATATCCAATAATTAATTCATCAATTAATTATTCAAATTCTTAATAAAAATATTCTATAACTAATTCATCAGTTAATTATTAACATTAAAAATCTCAATATCAAATAATTAATTCATCAATTAACAATTAAAATTCAAAATATCAATATCCTATAATTAATTCAATAATTAACTTTTCAAATTTTACAATTCCAAAACAAAAATTCAACATTTTTCCTAAAATAATTATTTCAAAAAATTAATTAACTAAATAAAAAACCAATGGCTAAACATATAATAGAAATTAAAAAATTTCATACACGTAAATGCAATCATGATTTTACATTTGAATTATAGACGACCAACTTAAATTCATTGATGAATGATCTCCCAATGTACATATCAATTATCTGAGTGGATAAAAAACATAGATTAATATCCTAATATAAAACCCTTAATTTATATCAAACAAAAAAATATCCTTCAACAATATATCAAGATCCAAAATCCAAGATCATGGCCTACAAAACTGGATCTCTGTCTAATGAAAATATGATGAACAATTTTTTCATGAATGCGAGAACAAATGGAGTGGAATTAGAAGCAAAGAGGTATGGGATTCACTTTCTAAGAATGTTGCAGTTCTTTGATATGGGTTATAAATTATAATTAATGGAGGTCGTCTCAGAGTCTCCAAAATCAGAAAAATGTTATGGTTGAATGGCGTTGAATATGGTATAATAAAATACATCAGGTAATTAAAAATATAATTTAAGGGTTAATTAAAACCATGTTTAATGTTTTCTAGGAAGATGTGTATAGTTCCCCCAAACCATGCACCTTAACCATAATCCTCTTCTAGGGTGTGGGTGGTGCATTATTTCTCCATTTGGGGAACACATTTTAAAATACCATTTCAATTCAGGAAAAACCTCTTTATCTGGTGTTTCACTATTTTCTCTCCATTAACACATTGTTAGCGTAAACCAGGAAATGATAGTGCACTTCCCTTTTTATTCCTATTTTTCTTAGATTTTCATCCAAAAACCCCACTTATTAATACACCAATGAATATTATTCTACCAAATAATAATGGATACCTGAAACCAATCTGGATACATCTATAGAAAAAGTTAGGGTTTTACAATATCCCCAAATTATAAGAGAACATCGTTGATCTATATTCCCATGCCTCTCTATGATTTAGAGTCAAAATTATTAGGCCACTAAGACATCATATATGAATTTATCTCCCTAGATTTCCCATAATCACAAAAATGATTCCACAATACAAGAACTATATGTATGGTCATTCCCATAAAATCATTCTCATCATGATCTAACACACATTTCTGATGCTCCTCAATAGACAAATCTATCCCATGCTAAAAATCATCCACATCGATCACATGATTAGGGTTGGGGTGATACATCTAATTTCGTGAGACATGAAAAATATCATTTATAGAATTGTATATCTATGAACTAGATGGTTGGTATGACACCTTCATGATACTCTCCGCAACCTCAAATGGTCTAACAAGCCTAGGTGTTGGATATCCCTATCACATATATTGTGGTTACCCAACCTTGGTGACAGATGAAGGAATACATGATCCCACTTAGTAAAAATTTGTAGTTTTTGACTTTTTTATTCATAATGAATCCTTATACTCTGATAAATATCCATAATTTTCTATTTAAACTAAACCTAACTAGATTTCTCTTTCATTAGACTCGTTCTTAGAAACTCTTACTGACCCGCCTACATCAAGTATAAAGGTGATATTAATGGACTACCATAAAGAGACTGAAATGGTTTCATCTATATAGTATAATTATTAGTGATGTTATAAGAAAATCTACTAATGTAAGGTGTGTCTCTCAATATCCATTGAATTATTGAAATGGTTCTCAGAAAATATCATCATGAATCTGTATAGAATGCTCCAATATCCCATCAATCTATGGGTGGAATTCCATACATAAAAAAAATTATGCACAATGTTCCTTCTGTAAGCCCTTCCAAAAGCACGAAGTAAAATGCAAGTCCTAGTATGAATGAATTGTACATGGAGCCCCATGCGGAAAAAATGTCTCTGGAACAAACATTTATCCCAATTACTCACTGAGAATGTATCCCATATTGTCCACAAATTAACTACCATCAATAACCTATCCATAATAAACTAAATATTTCATCCCTTCGAGGAATCCATGGGATACCCACCAAAATTCATGGTAATGTTGTCCCACATCCACTTCAGAGTGGGAACTGGTTGTGGAATCCCACTATGTCATTGATTCTATGCCATCACCTACAGACTAATCTATCATCAAGTCACAAAAATTTCTATCTCATTTTCATGAATGTCCACATAAATTTTCATCATATTTCATGGTATTTATTTCCCACCCATATATGTACAACCCACATAATGGTATAAAATTGCCTCATGAACTCCTCCTACATATTAGAAGGTAACACAACCCAATTTTCAACATATAATATCTCACCCTCATTTAAAATCCATACTAAAGGTGTATTCGTAGGTTCAAAGACTTTCCTCAAATATAAAAATTCAATATATTGATATTATATATCTCTAATCCTTCTAAAAAGTGTGGACTCCTCTAAAATAGATAATGATGTCATTTGAACCTAATTATTCAAATCCACAACATGCATCCCAACTAGTTGAGTCACTATATTCCACTCATAATTATACTCGTGAATATCTTGAGTCAAATTTCTGCTTAAAGCATTAGAAACCCCACTTCCCCTCTTGGGAATGAATTATAGTTCAAAATCAAATGACTACATATATTCAACTAATCTCTACTTCTGAAGACTCTAATATCTCTACGAGATGATATACCTTATATTCATGAGATTGTTAAAAATAGTAGACTTCGCACCCAATAGATAATGAAACCACCACTTCAAATCCTAAAAAACTATATCCACATTGATAATGTGTGTAGGGAACTTCCTTTTTTGTGGAATAAACTTTTGAGACCCATACGAAACAAATTGATCTCCTTCCATCGATATATCTCTAAGATCAATCCTAGAAACATCATAATATACTATCTAATCCTCATATAGATCAGTTAGGATCAAGATTGGTTCCAATTTAAAAAACTTCTTCAACTCCTGTAATGAATTCTCATATGGTCATGGCCATTAAATCGTTATCCCTTTTTCGGTGAAGCCCAGAAGTGACATTTCCGAAATGGAAAATTCATAGATAAACCGCTAATAATATCTAGGTGACCTTAGATATATTCAGATATCAAACACATTCTTGGGATTCTCCCAAAACCACTACCTTTACATTTTATGGGCCTATAGACACAACTTAATCAGAGATGATATGACCTAATAAGTACATTTGATCAATTCACAACTGACACTTATATAACTTAGTATGTATCCAATTGCCACTAACAATATATAAGATTATTTCAAGATAGGGAGAATGATCTTCACTAGTCTCGAAGTACACAAAAATTTCATCCACACACACTAACAAAAATGGATCTAGGAACAAAAATAACATTATGTTCATCAAGGCCATAAGACTATTGGTGCATTTATAAACCCAAACAGAATTACGATGACCTCATATAGGCCACACCTTGTTTTGAATATTATCTTCAGTATATAATATGGTCTGACTCTAAAATGATGATACACTAATATCAAGTGAATTATGGAAAGACACAATCTTCTCTCAACATTTCAATAATATCATTGATTCATGGAAGATGATATTGGTTATTCAAAGTCATCTGATTCAGCTACAATTAATCGATACACCATAACAAAATCACATCATTCTTCTTTGAAAACAATATAAGTGATCCCGATGGAGAATTACTCAGATGAATAAATCCATTATCCATAAACTCTCCTAGTGGATTATTCATCTCTTCAAGCCCTTTCACTACCAATCATTATGGTGGAATATAAACTGGTTCATCTCATTGCATGAGCTATGTAGTAAATTCCATATCTCTATTAGGTCGAAACCATGAGAAGTTGTTAGGAAAGACATCTTGAAACCATTTCCCTACAAGTGAATAGACATCAGGTTTTACACTACATTCATCCTATATTAAACAAACAACCATGGTTGTGAGATCTTCTATTTGCTATGTAATTGGCCCTGCTCAGTATACCTATATATTTGATGGTCTATGGTTAATGTAATTCTCACCCTAATGCAATGTGAAAGTCACTCTCACTCTATAACAATCATTATGGGAACATTATTCTACTAACTAGGACATGCCCAAAAGTAGTTCATAGCCTAAAATTACTAATATATTGAGATCCTACAAAAAAGGATACTCTCCAACTTGAAGAAAACATCACTTGCACAAGAAGATGTCCCCAGACCATACTCCCAGAATTGTATCAATTATTAACACCCCTCTCCTGAACTACACCACCAAGCTCAAACAATAACTATTTTCACAGAAATAATGGAATGGGGGGGGGGACCATTATCAAGTGAGGTAGAAGTTAATATAGAAGTTACAAGAACAATGCCACTCTCTATCGATGGTCCCAACAATCTGTCCACATGTGTATGATGCAGCACATGAAACTACCCTACCTCTCATCCCTGTGATGCAATCTGAATCCCATGAGCTGTAAAACTCTATCGATATGTTCTCTCTTACCCTAATGTATTATACCCAATCCCTCTACCTCCACGGATAGTAGGAATCCAACTAAATACCTGATATGGTGCAGAAGATCCCCTTCTTACACATCGATTATGTCTAGATTCCCCATCATTAACCATCTAATATGGGTTCCAACTGAACTTCTACTAATCCACCATCATGCAGCAAGATCATAACACCTCTAGTGGTTAGGGATATTTTTTATGATAGTGTCCTTACCTACCACACTAGTGTAAAATCCCAAGAGAAACGTAATGTGTAACAAATATTCCCCTGGCCAATATGTTTTCCACTACTCTTTCTATAGATCCTATAATGATGAATATTGATCTCGAATTAGGTATATTATGATCATTTATCAACCACACTTTTCCTAAATTTGATGCCTCATTCAGGATCCCCTTAGCTATGGGATCATGTTTCACCACTTCTGATAGTTTCGTTATCCTGAAGATTTTCAAATGGGACTTAATTTATCATTTAAGTCCACCATATATAATTTTACTAATTTAGGATCATCTAATTCCAATGTTAGATAAAAGAGCTACAAATATATAAACTGTCATGTAAATTTCATTATAGAAATACTCTCCAGTGTCAATCTCATGAACCCATCAACTATCTTCCTCCTTAGTGTCATAGGATAGATGTTTTCCAAGAATCTATATATGAATTCCTTGGATAACATACCATTAGAGTATATAGACATATCCTTAACATACCACCATTGCTTCACTGATTCTCATAGATTATAATAACTAACATGACACTCTTATTAGCAGGAGTATCCATGTGGTCTAGTATAGATTATATGGACTCAATAATGGACTCAACTCCCTTATGTCAACTATCTATATCAATGTTTGGATGGTGTTGCAACTGAAATTCCTTCATCAAGTCAGACATGCTCTTTATAACCCAATCCGGGTCACTTTCCATGAATTTCATGAACATGGAAATATTCTATTGAAACATCACTCCAACAACCTCAACATGCACTATTTGTGCCCTAGGATCTACCACTAGAGGATCATCTCTAGACATATGCTCTTATTATATTTTCAGAATCCATTTTCATGGATGTATAACTTTACAAGCCAAACATGCACCTTAGGATATTTTTCTTAATATAAACACATTTTTTGATAAACATAATAAGGCACTGTAGGAAATTTCCCCCAAACCCTAAAAAACATTCAAAACTAAAGCATTAACAATACCCTTAAACATACTACATCTATGTCAAGGTAAACTAAGGGTAAAATATTTTATTTACTCAAGTTCTATACTAGAAACTCATTAATTTTCAACTTGCATCATTTAAAAATCACTAAAAATTACACATTAGGAAACCTTTTCAAATTAATTTCAAAAAAATGAAGAATAATGCATGTTCAATAACAGACCCAAAACCCATTTTCCATGGATCCCTAAAATGATGCATGTCACAAAATAATCATGACTGCCTAAAAATAAGCATGTCACAAAATAATCATGAGTGCCTAAAATGATGCTTGAATACTCAACTCCCTTTCCTTACCAAGACACAATTAAAATATTAACAATCTATGAAACAATAATCACATTACACAATAAGAATTTCATCCATGATGAAATTACACATAAGTGTAATAAAAAAGGAAATTACAACAACGCCATCATGGGTACTTGGTTTTCCCCCCATTCATAGGTTTTTAACACGTATTCATGGGCTCGGGTCCAAGGGTAGAATCCTCCAAGTATCATATATACCATTCCCAAATAATTATAAAGAGGAAAATAACAGAAAACTAGGCTCTGATATAGGTTAATGACATATTGGCATGGGTTCCACACACCAGTGCCCCTGGCTAGTCAGTCACATGACCTCAATCATGCCTCCACATATGCCAGATGGTACAAAAAAGTAGAGAGGGTCTAATATCGATCATGTGGAGAATATACGCTCTTTTATTATAGTAATAAACTATCAAAAATAAATAAAAAATGAAAAATGAAAAATAAAATGATAACATGACTAGAAAATTACTAGCATAACAAGATATTCAAAACTTAAAATTCAATATCAAAACTAATGATTTGATATTCCATGCCAAATATATCACAATTGTCAAAATGAAAAATTAAATGTAATGACACTAATATCACTAAATTGGTTCTCAAACCACATCTGGTTCTCTTATCTATGCTCCATTGCTAAATTTTTCATCTAACACATTGTTTTTTCCTTAACATGTCCTACATACATGAAATTTATGCGAGTACTGATCAGGAAACTTAAGTAGGGTTTGATTACAAGTTAGAAGGCCACGGCATATGGTGTCTAAAACTATATCAATTCAATAAAATTGTGTGAATATGTATAAGTAAATAATCACAATGAATAAGTAAATAATTATCAAATTATTAATTATTCTTTATTTAAACACATAAACCGTCGGGTTCCTGAGGACACCCGAACATCAATACCTACTTCGGCTAATGAAGGAGTCTAAACTGTCCCTTTTGGGATATCATGTCTAAGAATTTGACTCTTATCAATCTATATCTCCAATCATTTCTCATAATTCCTTTGAAACCATTATGTATTTTAATTCACAAATGAATGAAATTGTTACCATTCATCCTTTCACTATCACATATAGAGTCCATTTTTTCCATTTTCCTTTTCATGATCATTCCATTAATTAATTCAACTACTAATTAATCATCAAAATCTACTTTATTAAATTATTAATTAATTAATCATATAAATACAAATATTTAAATTAGTAATTAATTAATCATATCAGTCCCATTAATTCAATAAATGATTAATTAATTATCTCAATTTCATTAATTTAATCAACCATTAATTAACTATCTCGATTTCATTAAAAATTATACAATTAGGTTATCAAATCGAATCCCTTAATTAATTTATGTATTAATTACACACAATATACCATCCTAATAATCCCATAATAAATTCATCAATTAATTATTAAATTCGCAACCTCATTATCTTATAATTAATTTATCAATTAATTATTCAGATGTATAATATAAATATTAAATAATCAATTCATCAATTAATTATTAAAATCAACAATATTAATATTTGATAATTAATTCATAAATTAATTATTAAAATTCATAATCTCATTTTCCTATACTGAATTCATCAATAAATTATTGAAAATGTGAAATTCTATTACGCCCAATTCCACAATTTTCTTTAAATAATTAATTAACTAAATTAATTAAACCAAAAAAAAATTTCTAAAAAATAATTGAAATTATAAAATTACATATACATAAAGGAAATCATGGTATTGAGATTTGAATTATATACCACATACCTCAATTCTTTTATGAACAACCATCCAATGAAAATCCCGAAAATTTGAGCTGGTCAATGACATAGAATAAGATCTTTATCTAAAATACTGAATCAAGATCGAACAAAAAAGGATCCTTCAATTCTAGATCTAGATCAAAAATCCACGATTGAGGTATAAAAACCATAAATATATCAAATAAAAAAAGATGTACAACCATTTCTAGTATGGTAAAAGAGAGGAAGTGTAATGTTAAACCATGTGGGATAGAGATCCATTTCATATATAGATTCATAATGTCGATCAGATATTCAAATTGTGAACAATGGAGGTGGGGAAGGTTTGGAATCCATCTTGGTGTCTCTAAAATGTTGATAAAATATTAGGGTCAAATGGGGGGTCAAATAGAGGTAATAATCGGGTGTGGTCTTCACGGGATTCCTGGTTGGTGGCGATGGATTTTGGTTCTGGATCTAGGTTTTTGGTGGCTTTGGGCTGCTGTTTTGGAGATGAATCGGCTGGTTGCTTTCCTCCGTTAAGACTACTATGGAGGTAGGGATGTTCTCCTGTTTTCCTGTTCATTTTGATTTTCTGTTTGTTTTGTTGTTTTATCGCGATGGTTCTGCGATCTATTCTGTTCTGTGAGATGGGGGTAATGGATGTAGGCCTCGTCTCTGTTATCGCGGTGATTCGGGTGATTTCCCCGATGGTGATTTCTTTGACTGCAACGAATCTTGCCAGTGTAGGCGATGACGGTGGCTGGTGGAGACGTCAGCGGTTGCCGGTGAACGAAGATGGTTGGTTTGCCGGTGGTGAATCGATAGTTGGTCCGGCGTGTCTCACCGGTGACTTGGAGGCGCGTTTCGAGGCGACGGTTCGACCGAGGTGTCAGTACGTGGTGACGCGATTCGAGGTGTCTGAGCAGCGTGCTGGGCTCGCGTCTCGAGGGGGGACACGTGGTTTCCCTGATGTTTGAATTTTGATTTTGTTATCCCGCTGTAATCCTGTTGTAATCGTTGGAATATGGATGTGGTTTCCGGTTCTCCTCAAACCGGGCTGCAGGGAACTGGTTACCCTCAAACCGGCTTTTTGAAAATCAAAAAAAATGATTGTCAGGCAGGGGACACGGTTTGACAAACTGTGTGTCAGTTGTGAAAAAAAATCTATTTATACTATTGCAGAGTTGGCTGCGATGGAGAACACTATTAGGGAAAACCATGTGCCAACCACGCACTAGCCACTTTATTTATTTTTTCTATAATTTTCCCCAAAATTGTCCAAAGGTAAAAGCTAAATTAAAACTACTAAATAATGGTAAATAGAGTACATGAAACCATGATTTAAATATCACCAAATAAAATTTTGTGTTTTACACCCTCTCGACTATCTCATATAGTCAAAAAAAACTGGGTATAACATTCCTTACTTCTAGATATGACATTTCCCAAGCATTTTAGACACATGAATAAAAACATATAGGCAAACCTCAAATTACAAAGGTTATCTGTTAGGTTAATATTATTACATGTTCCTTTCTTTGTGTGGTCTCTTATTACATTTTAATCATATAGACAAACATATATGAGTCCTACACTATACTAGACCAAACAAGAAATGACATTCCCACCTCTAACCGTCACAATGTTGAATGACAAAACCTCCCATATAGATCCCTAAAAGGATCCATTTGAATCAATGTACTGAAGATTTTATTATACGAAAACTCCATGAGAACCGTATGAGGCTCCAAAGAACTACCAAATTTCAAAAAAACAAGCTCCCCATATATCCTCCAAAATCAAAATTTTCAACTTAGAATGGAAGCCATTATGGGGATGATATAATGTACTCAGAAGAACACACATTCCCAATTCCTTCTGAATTTTATTCTATGACAAAAATTTGAAATAAAAAACATAATTAAAAAATATACTCCTACAAAAACAATTAAAACAAACTATCTCCCACATATATAGACTATTATGATCATCAATGTATAGGGTCTCCATTATAAGTAAAAATTGGTATACCTTCATCTGTCGATCCATGATCACCTATATGATATCAATTTTCCAAGGTGTCCTCAGTAATCCAACCTTAAATTCCATGGTTATATCATTAAATTTAAATTTTAGAAGGTAAAACTTCAATTGTAGCATAGTAGGAAATTAATGTTTTTCCATCACATGCTGACTGGTGAAACATCGCACCATTAATACCGGTATCTCTTTGTTCATCCCTCACCACCAGTTTTTCCATTGATGATCAAGATAAATTATCAGTTGTCCTTGTTATACCACCCATTTAGAATTATTTAATTCCATTTAATCTCTACATGACATATGATATGAACCTATAATAATGTGATCCATTCAAAGATACAAACCTGATAGTGTATCCCAATTAATTATGTTCACACTAAGATCTAACCCATCCGGTTCAGATAACTACCCTCCCTAAATATAATCTAAGAAAAATGAATGAACATATGTTATAGTTAGTATCACTCAGACCCAGGGTTGACAAAACAAACAAATATATATCTTTAATGGAGCACCAAAATCCTGCACTCACCATAATATCCCCACACTACCATTTTTGTGTCTTCCTACTAATGTGTTCAAAAAAAAATTCGACTTCCTAGATTGTATGAAATCATGAGTTTTTAGAACTATAAATACTCAAACCACCTCCTCTTATGAAGGAAATAGTCTAGCTATATAAATATGTTCTTGAGGCTCTAATGGCCCTTCTACACCACAAAATACTCAACCTATGTATAACACCACTAGCATATAAGGGACAATAACATTGCAACCAACTAAAAATCATGAGTGGGGTAATTAATCTCTTGTTGTCTAAATTTTATTGATCCATATGATACCAATTGATCCTATTGCATTATAACTACTTTGAGTTCCACTCTAGATTCATCATGGTACATGGTATACACCTTACCTAACCCATATAAGGTGTGGATCAGTGATAAAGTTATCCCCCACTTTAAATTGGGGAATGACTCCTCATAAAAAAATGGATAATCAAACATCAACCCTTTATTGGTAATCAGGAACTTCATTCATTATATATAGGATATATCATGGATAAAACAGTAGTTATAAAATGATAGATCCAAAAATCATTGAATATCTAATTCTCTCTCTCTGTACTCCGGATGATGTAGTGGTGTTTGGAATAGGAATCAATAGAATGTAAGAACACCAATATTTCATAATAATATCACTAAAAACCATTGATGTATCTCATGGATATCCAATTCATCAATTCCATGAACAGTTCTTATTTATTGGTTACACTGAATGTCCTCACCAAAAACAATTACAATCCATAAATTCTCCAAAAGGATGTTTAGGGTATGTATAATTATATCATCCAAAACTAATGGTATGCCAATCCCAATTCAATCTTGAATAACATCAGAGCTCCTCTCAATTAATCAAAGAGATAATAAATGTGATGAAGGGAATACCAGTTGGTGATAATAATCTATTTTATTCTACTATAATCCACATATAAGGGTAAAGCCCCATTTGACTTATTGGAGAAAGACACTAGATGACCCCGTACTGGGGTACTATGCCATATGGATCTTGTATTTTCTATATCTTCTAATATTATTTTCAACTCTGACTCTCTGATACTATTATCTTGTATGGTGTGATGGAAACTATCTTATCTCCCTGCACTAACTTTGTAAAAAACAATCTCCCACTCTAATTGTAATCATGTGAACTCCTCAAGAATGAAATACTAAAACTTATATGATACTGGAGGAAAACTGCACGGTTAGATCACTCCACCATCTGGAATATGTCTCCCTACCTATGTGAGAATATCGAATATGAATTTAATTGGACTTTTATGACTATTATAAAGATTTTACTCACATTGATGAACGTAGTTTTCCCCTTCCCCATATAAAAAAATAAACTCTACTCTAATAATAATTGACTTTTTATTAGAATAGACCTATAAAATCCATACCATGAATCAAATTTAACATTTCTATTTCTTGTAGAAACACCTCCCAAACAAATGGTTTACACCAATTTGAGGAGAACACTCTTTGTACATTATTATACCCTATATTAACACTCATAATTGACTATCGACAGTCATAACACCATTTGAGTTTTCAGTAAAAAATTATTGTATAATTTAGATGATAAAAAAAGGAATGTAACCAAAAATTTTTTTAAAAAAATAGAGGATATGGTCGATGATAATATAATAGTACCATAGTTAGTGGAATATCCTACATCTGGAATTGTTAGAGTATATTTTAAAGCATATAACTGACTCAAAATTCTATGCTAGGATCTAGTCACACCACCCCACATAAAAATACATCTTCATATATAGCCTCTCTTTTATTGGGGTATATAATCACTGAATCTGAAGTATGAATTTGATGAAACTCTAGTTACCTATTGACAGAGGGGTAGCTCAGTCCTTTAATGAATCTGGTTTCATTACTACTCCCCTTCCACCATTCAATTTCTAAGAGTTCATATAGGACCTATGTAAATGGCCCATACTACTAAAACAATAGTACACTATTGTAGGGTGAGGAATATATAAGAACATGTTTCCAACCCTTCCACATTGATATCACTAAATGAAAATGAATATCTAAGATGGATACCCACTTCCCTTGAAAATCTGCATGCCATTTTCTTAGTGATAAATATAATAGAGGTGCGTCTTAATACCTAATGAAGATATCCATGAACATAATTCTATGTATATCTTCCTTCATTTTAGGGCCGCTTTCAGTTTCCCTTATGTGATAAGAGCCTAATTCATCACATAAAAATGATACATATGTAGAATATAATTACTTATAACATGATATCATAAGGTACCAAATCTTGGAGAGACATGGCCCTAGAGATATCATTTCCTAAGATAGAAGAATAAGAGATTGTATGTTGATAAAAAATCCAGCATAGTCCACCACTATCATCCTACCCTAAATTTGGTGGATGAGGACCTGATCTCTTTTATCCCTTGATGTCTCTTGATAGAAGTGGCACATGAACATCATGTAGAATTCCATCAAGGTTGGATCATCTTTCTTCCAATCATTCACAGTGATTTGCCACCAGTAGTTCTCTAGTACAATGATAATAAATAGAGAAATTATTACCATATTTTCCATGGGTGTCATAAGGTGATTGAAGATTGTCTGAAAAGTATTAGTCTTGAACTATTTGTCTTTGGGACCTCCCTCCCTATTGAATGTGGGTGGAAGTTTCTATTATAAAGGCTTGAGTTAGTTTGGACATCATTGGTACGGTGTACATAGTCACCCTCTTTATGGATCAAATGACTCTTTGGAAACTATCACAAAGCTATCCATCAATAGGGTTTCCTCAAGAAGTAATATTTTTAAGCTCAAATACATTAAGGGTGCCCCCAATACCACTCTATTAATTCTTGACCAAAAGGAAATATAGAAAAAATTTCTCTAATATGGATCAAATACTACACATATTACCTGATACATACCAGGATCTAAATAAAAATATATTTAAAATAATAGAGAACCATTATAACATGTGACACTAAGCATTGGTTAAAATTTTTATTATAATGTCTTGATATTTTCAATTTATTACTTTTTTATTTGATATATCAAGGGGTTTCATTTCAAAATTTAAATAAGAAGATATGTCACATGTGATAAAATTTTCCCTAGTTTTAACAATGCAAGTCTATATATTACCTTTAATGCCTTCCAAGATGGATGTATACCCACCTCATGGTGTACCGACCCCTAAGTGAAATGGAATTAGAAAATAGAATCATATAAAAAGTGAATCACCCTATGTTAAATAACTCTACAACTATAATAAGATAATATCATTGAATAAATCCCATAGATAGGTACTCGGGTTTCCCATTGAACATGGGTACGCTTCTCCCAAGCATTGTCTTATATCTAGGCCTCAAAATATCTTAGTTTCCCATATAACATTACCTAAATAATATAGAACATAAAATACCTGATCCTATACACCACTTTATAACATACCTATGTCAGGTCACCCTCATGTGACTTAATTGGGTATCTAGGATACCTCAAATCCTCCCCTAGAGCATATTCCATAGGATACAGTCTTGTAGCGAGGGTTTATGGATTATAGTTTATAAACTATAACATCTAGAATAATGAATAATAAAAAATTGATATAAAATAAATCAATTATATTCCTTGATACAAGCATATAAACAAACTAACTAATGACAACCATATATATAAAATAAACCATTCTAGGTTATACTAAACGTTATTTAAATGTCATGTTGATGTCATATAAGTTAAAAAAAGTAAGACATACTCAAAATATGATGTCTACAAGTCCCTATTCATAAACCCCTTGACTATTCCCATCTCCATACTCAAATCGCATCTAGAAAAATAATAAATCATTTACAAGACCCCTTACCATATTCCATACATGAATCCATTAAATATTCAAGGGTACCAAATGGTATGTGAATATGGTGTCAAACAACTTAGTCAATAAATTCCCATGGTTTCTTACAATCTATCATATATAAATAGTGCAATCAAGAATATGACATAATTTAAATTAATTATTAAATTTATAGAAAATAAAAAATAATTATACAAACCCCAAATTTCTAGGTGACACCTGAAATTAGATGAACCAATTTTAAAAACATTCTAGAAGTATCTATCATTAGAAGCTAGTGTAATTTTACAGAAAGTAAATCTAGGACCAATCCAACAATATTTTAATTTATGTATCATATATAAATGTAAATATCACCTTCTAAAATCATGTAACTGTGAATATATCCCTCACATAGTATGTACCCATGTTTCAAGAAATAATGAGGTCTATAAAATGCACCTGGACCTCAGGTGTTATGTACCAATTCATCAATACCTATGGTGGAGTGTAACCTTCAATCTTTCACTTAGACGGTTTGTTACAGTGCATATATCCCTCAAGAAGTTTATGACAATGAATCTAAACTGTAGTCAATACATATTCATTCATCTATCCAACATGCATTAAACATAATAAAAGTTTCATACAAGACAAAATTGATGAAATGGAATTTATAACATCAAAAATTCAAAACATGTGAATATAATTAATGTTAGGTATGTTTTCTTAATTATCAAACATCAATATATATCTCATTTATTTAGGATGACAAATATCTCATAAAAATTAACAATATCCAACAGTTATTATCTTTTTCCTAGTTAAAAATTATATTAACAACTATAAATTTTTTTAACAATTACTTCCATTATTACTAGTTAATAATTATCATTATTGTTGTAACCATATTCAATAATGTTTGCACCTTAATTAAGTCTAATTCCATTAACATGTCAATAATTTTATATCCCCTCCTATTATCCCTCAAATTCCATTTATGTTCTATTTAACCAACAACATTAATGTAATTATTTATTAAAACTATGAAAAATCTCTTATATTTATCCAATTAAAATTATTAATCCAACTATAATAACAATTCTCAATTCACCCTTGAAATATATGTTAAATTAAATGAAAATCTATCATAGAGTCACAAATGAAACATCATTTGTGTGGATGAATATTGAAGTCTCATCACCAATGTACCACCACAAGTTTCATGTGAGGAAAAATTACAACTATTCCTCAAAATAATGGGTTACCAATTAGAAATAGGTCTTGTGATTGATGTTATAGTGTGACCAACCACGTTTCACATACTATAAAGTCAAAGTATAACACATGGATTTTTTCTCAAATTCCCTCCTCTAAAAAGGGGAAGGAGAGGATAATGGTCAAGAATTAAGATAATCATTAAGAACCATAGTATCATAGTGAATGAGATAGATCCACCATTTCGAGGATTGATTTTTGGCAGATCCAAGAAGAATATAGGTGAAAACTCATAAACAATGAATACTCATAGATGTTAAAATCTCCAAATTGAATGAAATTTATAAAGTATTAAGGATTGTAATTGTAGAAAAAATTAGATCTTCGAATAATACTTAAAATTTTGTAGTACCATATTACATTCAGAATAGGGGATTAAAAGGAGTTAAAAGAGGTTTCAAGGGATGAAAATATTATTATACTCCAACTAATTCTGGTCCATTCTAACAACATTAGGTATCCATTGGGAACCACATGTTTTGTATTATTGTCCTCCAATAAGAAATTATTCATGTGAACCCCATCAAATATATAGTGGGTTCTTAGTTGGTGGTTTTTTGGTTTCCTATAGGACACCATTTCTGCTTATATACCATAGGTTGGTCAACTGGCATCACCGGCCAATCGGTGGCCTGTAGTTCTTCCAAACATTCAAACCATCACTCTTAGTGTCCATCCACCACTACTATGGCTTCCCCTAGCCCCCTAAAACCTATGAAACCTTATTTTAGAACAAAAATTTGTACCAAATACCATGGATTAAATAATTCAACATTAATTAAAGATGTTTAAACAAGATTTAATGGGGAGAATTCCTATAAAAATATGGGATCTTACATAATGTATTATTCCACAAATTATATAAGAATGTTTCCTCTGATATATTTGGGGAATGTGTGATCATAAATTTTATAATCCCACTTACTCATCTTAGAAATGGACTTCCTTTACCATCTTCCAAAGATATCATCATTTTTACTTCATTATAGCTCCTACAAAACATTGAATTAACAATATTCAACTCCAATACAGATATTTTCAGGAATCATGAAGGTCCCTTAAGTGAATATTACTATTTCAATTTTTGTTTCACTATCTTTATAATTTATGAAAATATAGATATGTAGATCCCTTCATGTATCTTACAGAAAACTATTCCATTGAAGTCTAATAGATCCTTCATATTTTTTTCTTTTACTCAACTAGATTCCCTACAACATTAAGTGTATTTAGTATTATTGATTATGATATATGTGATTTTGATGGTTTTTATACAATGAACCATTATTTTTGTCAAACAAGGATTACAGTTTCTTCTTCTTTTGATCGACTTAACATCAGTTTCCATATTCTGATGCTACTCCTTCCACTATACTAGGTATCCTCATTTTTTAGTCAAATCATATTCCAATCAATATTAATTATGATATATGATAATTTTATCTTTATCACATCTAGGCATCCTAAACTCATTTCAATAGATCTGTCACTTATATTTGTATTACCTACGATATATAGTACATGATTAAACTGAAATTTAATAGCGTTACTAACTATATTGATATACAGTTCCTTCACCATCAGTGTACTTATAGTCAATTTTTAGCATCAATAATTATAGTTTTATTAAAAATTGAGTTATTTGGGTTTCTCATCATGTCCATGTATAAAATTTCCACTTTATACTACATCATATAAAATAATTATCTCTTAAAATGATTTTTTAAATCCCCTTATTCATTCCCCTTTTCAACTTTTGAATTCTTTTGTGCTTCAATTTGATAATCCTTATTTATTGTTAAATCATTTGAATATCATTCAATATAGTATGTTAGTTAAATATTTTTATTGTATTGTCCTTCATGACTTTTCCAAATCATTGAAACAAATGCTGTAAAATTATTCAAGAATAAATGATATAGAATTTTTCAATTATTTTTTGGGGTTCATCCTAATGATAAACTTGGTCTCTTCAACTTCATTTATTACAATCAATTTTTTTACGTTTTCATTTTAATTATATAGAAGATCTCCAATCTATTTCTTTATATATTATAATTTCATAAATCATTTAAACTATTAGAAAATACATCATAAAAACTATATGATGTTGATTGCGCTTCTTTATATTTCCATACTAGTCATGAAAATAATGAGTAAAATTTCTATAATCTTTTAATGTAAATAGAATCTAATAAGTAAAAACATTTCTATGTATTTATCCATTATGCATTATACATTAACAGTATAATATCAACATATCTCCATAAATTAAAGTCATATTTCAAAAGATGATCTTTAATGTACATTGTTTCTAAATCTATTTGTTTCACCATTTATAATAATCTATTTTGTTCGAATCCTAACAGAAAATCCATATGAATCATTTCCATTAGTATACTATATTATTTTTACACAACTATTGAAAAAATTACAATAAGTAGTCATCATATTTTTTTGGGCACATCAGGATCCCTCACTATATTAGTTTTTGATAAAAAAAATTCCCTTTAAATAATAGATATTACACTCCAAATTATTGAAAATAAATTCTAAGTCTCATTATATTATGAAACATAAATGGGGGAAATATTTATTTATTTTCTCTCTTCCATAATGAATTGAATATGAATCCATGTTATTGAATTTTTTGGTGAGGAAGGAAATTTCTTTAGAATATTATTCTTCACCACAATTCACTTTAATGAAAGAATGAATTCTGTGATATATGAATATAATATATTTTACTATTGAAATAATCCCTAAATAATCTAACTCTGAGTCTACATGAGAAATTTTTAGAGTGGAATAAAGTTTAGAATAACTAGCTCTTTAATGTTTTTACTAAAAATACCATGTGATTCCAACTTAAAAACCCTATATTCATTTTTCATACTTTCCTGAATCCTTCACAATAAATGGTTAAAAAATGTTCATGATTAAATATTAAGTTTGTAATGATTTAAAAATATAATTCTTACTTTGTCATCAATAAAATTTCCCCATATTGTATTTGAAAATAATTTTTTGTAAATAGAAGAGTATTGACAAAATACCAAAATAAAGACTACATATTTTATTCTCCAAATTTTTGTTAAACGATGATTCATATTTATCATTGAGATATTGTTATTTTGGATACATCAATATACAATACAATAAATGTATTAGTATAATGTATTTTAAAACATTTTTTTACATAATGTTATATTTTAAATCTACTTATAAAGATTCCATAATAAGAATATATATATTTACTCCATGTATCCTCCTAAAAAGCATCATCGTAAAATCCATTCTAAAAAAATAGGATCATCAGGAATAAGGTTGACCATAGATTTTCTTCAAATAGATCAGTAGGTTTGAGAATGTTTTCTCAACCTAGATAATATCTTACCTTGGGCATGTTTTTTATTTATTCAACACCCTTGTTTTTCCAATCATTGGTCATTAAATGTTTTCTGGACAACTTATTCCATTTACTCTTTACATGGTGTGTGGGTTTCTTTTTAACATAAACTAGAAAAAAATGCATCATTATTATCTAATAATACTAATTTACATCCTTCCTATAATGATTATTTCCCCACTATCATACCATCCTTTAGAACATGTTCATTTTTATTCTTCCACTGAGTATTTTCTTTCACAAAAACCATTTTATCTACTGAAGATTGTATCCTTTTATTTATTAATAACTTCCATCTCGGTAACTATATCAAGAATTTTTTAGTTGTGTGGATGGAAATCATAGATAATCCACCCAAGATCTTATCTTTTGGTAAGTAAATCTACAGATTTAACCTCTCATGTACATGAAATTCTTCATGAGAAATGTATTTCACCATTTTAATTCGCTGGTCTCTTTCTCATATTCATTGAACGGTTTATTATGTTTTCTTATATAAACATAAATAATATAATGAGTTTTAATATATACATTGAGTGGTATTTTCATCTATCAACGTAATGTAATTTTTTGGGAATGAAATATTCTAAAAATATATTCTTAGGTTCATCCTTCCTAGTGGATTATAATTATTTTCACCATAATAAAGAGTTACAACCTGTATTCCTTTCACTATACTTTAGCTTCATTGACCTCATTCCATTAGTATTTATTTATATTTTATTTCTAGATGTAATCCGTCACTATTATTTTACAAGACCAATTCTTCCAGAACTTCTATAGAATTTTTCATCTTATTAATATCTCTTTAATGGAAATAGGTTTTTCTTCTTCATTGAGGGTTGGGTGTAGTTTATTATGTTACACATTTCTATTATTCCTACCCCCATTATATTTTCCCTACTTTTAATATTACTATTTATTCTATGACAATAGTCAATGGACACATATCTAAGAATTCAATAACCCAAATAGTATCAGATTATCCTTGGAATCATTTATTCTCTCGAATTTTGGAAAATACAAACTTCATACAAAACATTATTATTTTTAATATTAATATCATTCATCGCAAAATATTAAGGGTTACACCTTAATTTTTCTTTTCATACTACCAAAATTATTAAATAGGTAGATTTATCACATTTAATGACATATCATCTTCTAGAAATACATCGTATACTACTAAATATAATGGAGTTTGTGTATATCATTTCATTAGAATGTGAGATTTCCTTTTTTTACTTTAACTTATTAAAAGATTGAACTATTGATTCCCTAATGTTATTCCTAACATTCAATATTTTCTTTAATTAAATAAGACTATATATATTTATTTTAGTAGTGGTGCTTTTGATATATTCTTATAAATATTTACCATGAGTAGCATTCATATTTCTAAATCACAAAACCCTCTTAAGGAACATTAATTTTAAAGTTTTATTATGATTTTTAAGATACCTCAAAATATATTCACAATTAATATTTGTATTTTTTTCCTCATGGAAGTTACTAAAATATTTCAAATAAGGATAATGTTACTATACATGGACTTCCTTTATATCTAGTTGAGTGTTAATAACCTCAAAAATTGATTTATGAGTATCATCTAGTGCATGATGATTTTAGTTAATGAAATCCTTTGTAAAAAAATTACCATAAAAACTCCATTGAAATGTTTCATCCTCAAGGATAAACTTTTAATGATAATATAATTCCATTTCTTCCTCACAATAAAGACTTTACTAATATATATACATTATAAAAACATATTTTATAATATATTACTAATCTCATTAGTTTTTGAATCATTCTATGTGTTTTCTTTCTACAATTCCTTGAAAATTTTGATAATATATCTGAAAATATCATTTTAGAATCATTTCCTCTATTTATTGATTTAAAAATAAAATTCTACAATATTATAGACCAATTTACACTCACAACATCAACAAAAAGCATCTTCCATATGACTAATTTCATTATATTTACCCAAATTCATACAACCCATATTAACATTAGGTAGTGATTGATTCTACATCTGATTCTTTTGATAGGATAACTTTTATTAATTTTGATATAGTTTCTTCATTAGTTTCATCATGGTTTTTTATGAATCTTTTATATCTCTATAAATAGGGATAGATTTTATTTTATTCATTTTTGGATTGAAATTCTTATCTTATTGAAGAGACACCTCTTTTACAAACAAACATGTTATCTTCAGGAAAAAATCCAAACAAAATTGTTAAGTATTACTTGTATATGTTGATATAGGAAACTTTCCCTCTAATAATAATTGATATTTAATGGTGGTAATAAAGTAACTCTGAGATGGTTGGGAGAAAATAAAGGTAATATAATATAATGAGCACAACTAAGTTTTGATAATGTTTGGAACTTGAGAAACTACTACATTCTGTTCTGACACCCAATGGACCATTGATTATCCACTAATATATCCATCACATATTACAAATGGCGTCATAATGAAAAGGTATTAACCCTTTTCATGCATCATAAAAACATACAAATTGACAATATTAGACATGTGGTTGAGAAAGATCTAGATATATCACTATAACAATAAACTAGGAATGATGGTGTAGTTTATATATGAACCATCATTCTTCAAGTAATATTCACAATAATTCTCATGTATAACTAATAAAGAGAATTATATAATTATTTTTTTTCACATTCATGTCAGCACTATCCTTATTCATCCAATGTAACATTCTTCAAAAATACTCATAGCCTTGAAATTTGAAATTGATAACTTGTACAAGATGATTCTTGATATTTTTCCAAATATCATCCTCATAGTATTTTAAATCTATAAATCTAACTATCTACTTGAAAACATCATGTTATGTTCTTCTAAACTTTATCCCTTCTCATTTTCCAAAGGAAGTGCTTGTTTGGAATCTTCCTCTCTTTTTATAATTTGAAACTCTATCAATCATTATACCCCTTCATGATCAACTCATGTTTTGTTACTAAATTTATATAAGAATGTATTGTATGATATATATTCGGAACTAATAACATTTAATTTGAACTTCCTACCTTCTAAAATCATGAATGGACCAGCTTTACTATCTTATGAATACATTGGGATTTTGAATGGATTAGATTTACTATAAATATTACTATCAACTCATATTCAGATATATCATTAATATTATCTATAATCATGAATTTACATTAAATGAATATTTATATTTGAATTTATAGCTTAACATTATAATAATATATGACTATAAAACATTGTATAGTATTACTTGCATATTATTCAAAATGTTTATCAGTATAAGTAAATAGTATAATTCTGGTTCTATATTTATCTCTAATTAAAAATATATAGACTATAGTGTTTTAAACATTCCTCATCATGATATGTGTTCTTTATGTTGTCTTAATATGGTGCACAATCATTTATTTTGACCATTCCATGTATACTCCACTTCATTCAATTGACTAAACTTCCTAAAAAATATAGTATTTACCACTTTTCTCATTTGGGATTCTTGATATTTTGACCAACTCATCTTTTAATTGAATTACACTATACTGTAGAAAGATCGCACCTTCAGTGCATCTAGTATTACTCATATGATTAATTTATATTAGTCACTTATTCATCTGTTACCACTGGTACTCCAAATTTATATCAACTATTGTTTAATATAATAATTTGTTGTCTTGGATTAGGGTGAATTGAACATCATTCAACACAATGTTGGTCTTCAAAATCAGCTAACATAGTTCTTCTAAAACCTCATATTTTTTGGTTTATTATAAAATCAATATTGATACATTAAGCTTCACTCTACATCAATTGTAACAATTATCTCTGAAAACACCATTCAGTCATTATGATAACCAACAATTTATTAAACCACAATTTACAATTTATTAAATAAAGGTACACAAAATACAATCCCAAAAGTTCATAAATCCTAGTGTATTTTGTGAATTTGGATCATATCATAAAAAACTACGACATGAAAAAAGTTATATTACTGAAAGCTTCTATAGAATGCCTATAAAATTCCATCATTTTTCTAAAACAATACAGGATTACTAGGGCACATGCATAAGGAAAAGGTGAGATATAAATCCCATTAAGAAAATAAAATAATAATAGAATAAGTTAAATTAGAACATGTGATCCAATATTCATATAAAGAAAATATATGATCGGTGACTATCGTAATTTAGAACCATGTGGCAAGATATAACATCCTATTATAAAGGAATCATGTGAATCTGAAAATAGCTTAAAACATGAAATCATAAACATTAGAGAAGGATAACATACAAGAATATATATAATATATTTCTTATAATAACATCCCATCTATCATTCATTGAATCGCATTTGACTAAAATGTTACCCATTGCATTGGAGAGATATACAATTTCAGACCCACCTATCACATTTGTATCCTGTAAAAGCATAAGTGTTCCACATATATCATACAACATAAGGATAAATTTCATCATAGTTAATTTCAAAATAAAATATTGTGACATTAATACATTTTTTACAAAATAAATTATATATAGTAACATCTAGCTCAATACCATTGAGTGGAAATGGATATGTGTATTTACAACACAATTGAATGACCTGAAAATCATAGGATAAGTTGGAAACCATAATCATGATGCAAAATTATTTTTAAAAGTGATTAATGAGAGTGAAAGGGGTATCTAATAACATGTAAATTATAGGGTCTGTATAAGGGTTTTATATTCTAATATCTCAATATGAACAGTTAATAATGAAAGGGTAAAGTACAAAGAATGTGCTCGAATAATGAGGAGAAGAATCGGATCCCTTATCGTAAGAGGGAACTTTTTAAAGATTATAATGATCCTATTATGACATTGGTTCAACATTTTGATGTATATAGATAGCTAATCTAAGATTAAATATTTTATCCAAGGGTTTTTAGAGAATACGAATGAGAGTTTGGGTCGATTTATATAGGAAAAGATAGGATAATTCATTACTAATTTCCAAACATAGGGTTGTTGATTCTATATGATAAAATAATGAAAATCACAATCCTTACCATGTATTATCTAACATTTTCCACTAAAGGGAATTTTTTTCATTAATTTACATGTTTGAAAACTGATATAACTGATGGAATTCCATTTTTAATGGAAGTGAGTAATGTTTTCAAAGAAATCATTTTAAACACCCAAAATATAATATAAGTTTTAGAGGATTCAATAGGTTTTCGAAAATTAATTAAAAAATTTCAAATACACAATATTTTAATCAGTGAATATGTATTTATTCATATATTAATTTTGTGGAATATATTACATCTCTGTTGATCATTAGGTTTTCATAATACATACCATATATTTATTCCATATTTAATTTTGAAAAAATAATTTGACTATATTATAAAATTATGAAAGTATCGCCATTGGATAACTTTAACATACCAATTTCAAAAATAATAATTATTTGATAAACATTATTATTTATGTATGAGAATATACTATTTTATGTCAAAATTCCAATTCAATAAAAATACTAGTTTTTCAACATTATCAATTTTATGACCCTTATTATAATTTCATTTGAATTCATAAAATTATACACTCTTATATAAATATATATATAATATTATGGAATAATTTTATTTCATAAAAATAAAATTTATCTATAAGATTGTTAAATTCATAAAAAATAGTTGTGTGATTGAAACTATATATTTCCCAGAAAAATACACTTCGGGTTTCATCATTCATGAATTTATTTTTTTTCAAACTCATTATTTAATAATTTAAAAATTAATATATAAAGGTATAAATTTTATAATTATTTTATTGGAAAAAATATATAAATTAATACTATTTTGGTCTTTATATATATATATATCCCTTTATTACGCCAGTGAATACCCTAAGGGTATTATGTGAGACGGTGTGATATTGTTTGGTTAGTTAGACATATATTGTTTATGATGTGATCTCGATTATCATTAACATCTTCATTAAGTAGTTTCAATCACACTTTAGTTTTCAAATATAAAATTTGGAATTATCAATCGTAAATCTTAATGATTCTATATCCCATTTAAGCTATAATAAATGGTCTTCAAATTGTATCACCCTACTAGTTGAGGCCTTCTCTGATTCATTCAGTGTTAATTTGACATTATCATAATACTTTATATATACTAATAACATGATCACTACTAAAAATTAATATTATAAATGGTTATGAATTTTAAAATTCCAATAAATCCAACATGACATAATATTCCAAAAATAAAACAATCATTTCATTTTATTTATATTCGTTCATTGCTAGATAATGGATTTATTTATTCAAAAATAAATATTTTAATATATAAAACATCATATAATTAAATCATGCCACCATAATAAAATTTCACCATAAAAATTGTAATTTTATACAAAAAACTAATTATGATACTTCTATTTCATTTGTTCTTCTTATCATTATGTCACTTCATCAAACTTGTGGTTCCGCCATATCACATAAACCAAATGATATTTCTTGTTTCATATAACCTTGTCTCTATGATGGAAGATCTTTATTAGCTTCTCTTCATATGAATGATAATTAACAAATGGTTCCAACTATAGATTTATTTCATTTGGTTTTTCTGGTATATACATCTTTAAGAGGGATACATGGATCACTTTATATATATGAGATACGTTTGACTGGTGTGCAAGTTGATATTAAATTTCTCTGATGTGATCATGGTCCTCAAATGGGTTTATGTATCAATGACTAATAATTACCTTATTTCTAATCCTTATTAATTTATTCCATGGTAATATATAAACACTTTTTCTCTACCTTCAAACTCCATATGAGATCGAAATTTTTTTAATAAATTTTCTATCATATGTGTGTTTGATCAATAAGACATTGAATGGATTAAACCTTCTTTTTAATTTATTTTTTATGATTGGGGCACATCATCTAATTCTCTCTAAAGTAATCCCATCAGGACCAATTCTTTCATTTTTCCCATATGAAACCTCATAAGTTTCCATTTAAATTCTATAATGATAACTATGTTTATATTATAAAACCACTAGGGTATGTTCCTAGTCCCAACGTCCTTAAGAATCAATTTACTTGATCTATGCAAATCCTCAAGAGTTTTAATGGTCCATCCTTAATGAACATATGCCTGAGGGTGATAAATAAAGATTTATCATAGTTAACTATCCAAATCTTGCTTAATTATTTTGCAAATCCTCAAGGTAAACAAAATTTCTATATTAGATTGAATATAGAGTGTAACTCCATAAATCCTTAGTAATTCTCTTATATTTATTTTTGTTGAGATGGTCAAGAAATAAATCATATTGGATAGAAATGAAATTGTATGACTTTGTAAGGTGACTAAATACTACCCATATAGTTTTATTTCAAATAGGAGTCCTTGGGAGTCCTATGATGAAGTCAATTGTTATGTTTCTTCCATTTCATTAGTGAAATATGAAATAGAAATATCATACCCTTATAATTCATTCATTCCTCCATGAATTGTTAATATTTAAATCATTGAGATACAAACTCCATAATCTACCTCTTCATGTAATCCCAATAGAATAATTTCATCAATTCACTACACATCCGAGTGATTTCTGGATGAATAAATAAGGATGAGATATGTGAAACATCCATTGGTTGCCTATTTAATTATTGCATATATAGTACACATATCCAGGATCAAAAACATTTAATTCAATATTTAGTAAATATTAACTAAGAATATTCTCTACCTTCGTCTGTATAAACTAATCATCCATCTTGTCCCCCTTAATCATCTCAATAATGGATGGTTGGGATGATACTTAAGAAATGTTGGATGAATATCCTCCTATTATTACGATGTATTTTCATCACATGTTCAAGAAAAGTTCACCCCTTTCAATCCCCAACATGTATAGGATTTTGAGATCCTTTCTACACAGATAATCTTCCACATTTTTTTCAATCACATGATTGTATTGGATGTAACAATCATTGTCCTTGACAAGCTCTATCTACCTTCATTGTTCTATATTATCATCAATTAGTTTGGGTTTTTGTTTGATTATTTTATGATCCTTATATATATGTTCCAGTTTTCTCAGAAGAGCTAATGTATTCTTATCTTTAATGTGATGGTCACTACAACTCATTTAATATCATTATTTATTAGTTCTTCTCATGGATCATTTACTAGTGGGACTCACATGAAATCAAACTTTAATATTGCATTTTTACACAACACATGCATGTTTATGAATCCAATATTGTATATCACAAATACTTCCCTAATGGATGGTTTTGTGATTGCTGGTGGTGTTATATTAAATTTATTCATCCCTTTAATGCAATGAACCCATCACTAGAATCCTAGTGAAGGTGCCTATATTATTACATGGGAATTGATAAAAATGGTAATACCCTGAAAGGCTAATGAATTTTTATATTTTATAGAACCATATACATATGTGATAACTAATATACATTTGAAATTGAATATTAGACATAATAAATAAAAAATTAAAATGAATTAAATCCATTAAAACTCTTTCCATGAATTCATCTTCATATCATGGGGAATAGAAAAAAAATTAGGATGAGCCTAAATGATCAATATGGATTTAGAATAAAGGAAGTTTTAATTAATCAATAAGCATAATGAAATGTAATGGTAAATAAATAAACATACGTTCCTTTTAAAAAACAAAAATATCATGATAATATAACACATAATCAATGTTTAAAGGTAAATTAATTAAAACAAATTCCATTTAATAAATAAAATTATATTGAAAATCATCCATGGATAATATCATTGAGAAAGTATCAAGGATAATAATAAATGAATTATTAATGGAGTATATTCTTAATAATTTGATGTCATGATCTCAGAAATCATGATACAATTAACATCAAGGCCTTCCACAAGATGGTTTAATTCTATAGTTTGAAAACTGTTTAATTTATCCAACTAATTTTTCTCGTGAGACCTATGGATTCATTAAGAGGATATATAATCATAGTCTCCACCCATCACTAAAATCCTAATGAATTCCTCATATATTGAATAATTGATTTAATTAATGAAGTATATTCCTTATTAATAAATATACATATTTAGTAAAGTATATATATTTACCAATATTTCCCTAGTTAATCAAATTACATTTTATGTATAAGGAAAATTCCAAAATAGTATATTGATTTTGAAATAATCATATTCATTATATAATAATATGGATTTTTAATAAAAATGTTATTTCACGTCAAAAGATATCATAAGAAAGTGATTTTTTTAAAATTATGTTAATAGTTAGAAAAGAATGTGAGATTCTAGAATTTCTTTTACCACTTGATAAATTTCTTGTATAATACCCTTAAATAATTTAATTCAAAATGAAACATAAAATAAGATGATTTATAAATGAATCATGATTTTAATTTTCAAAGTGTCAGTGTAGAATCCTTATAAAATAAATTAGGTACACAAAATAACAATATTCCTCATTGAAGATAAGTTGAGATGATGTCCCTTACAAGGATCACATCATTATTATGGGTATTAATCATTGAATTTATTATGTGAATTAATATAAAATACGCAATAAAAAGTGCAAATAAAACTTAAAATAATCATATTTCATAACAATAAACATTTTATCATGACATAATTAATGAAGTATAAGTTTAACCTAGTGAATTGAAATTGAGTGAATAAATATCTTTCATTGTGTTTCATTTGGGGTAAAGGATCATTAAAATAATATATAATAGTATTACACATGTTATTAAATTAAACTAGAACCATATTAATATGTAAAATATTATATATGATCCTTTTATGTATACATATCACTAGTTCACTAGTAATATTTAATTATTTTCATTGTTTCGAGTGTTAATTTCCTTGTTTTCTCATTCGTGATTTGTAATAAATGTTATTGTATTCGGGAATATTATATAATTACATAATATTTGAATTAATAATCATGAAATTATTATCATATCTATATATAAAGAATAATTTTAAGTCAAATCATTAAATATGATTTTGATAAATAATGAGCATTATGATAAAGAATATAGTTGGTTGTATGTACGCATTAGAAATGTATCCATTTGCATTGTTCATTACGGAAAGTATATAAGTAACATTTTATGTTTTCAGAATGATTATAATATCATAAATTCCATATTACCTTTTTAAATATAATTATATATATCATCTATGTGGTGTGCTTATGAAAGGAGAGTTATATCACCTCGTGAAGGTGGTAGTCCACATGTATACCAGCTATGCTATCATATTTCATGGATTAAAAAAGAAAAATGATGTATTATATTTTATAATTATAAATATTTCTCGAATATAATTATTATTTAATATATAAAACACATAGACATTGAAATTATCCTGATCACCTTCCATTTATTGCATTAGGGAATGATGAATCACATCACCTCGTGAGGAGGTAGTCTTCCGTACACACGATCGACATTACACTATCCTCTATGGAATGGAAAGTAGAGTGGTATATATGATATAATGACTCTAGAGGTATAATTATGTTATGAATATAATATATGTAATTTATATCTATCATCATAACCAACCATGATAGGTGGTAAGAAAAACATGTAACATCATTTTGCAATGTGGTAGTAGGCCATACACTAAAATGATGAATTCCTAACCCCTTTGGTAGAAGAGGTTATGGTTCTAGGTATTGAAATTAATATAAAAAATATCATTATAAGAATTATACCTAGTTTATTATATCATCATAGTTTAATAATAATTGAATTAGGTGGAGGAATAAATAAAATAAAAACACTCTTTATAGAACATTACAAATTTTTTGGGTTATCTACTTAGGTTTTCACCAAAGGGCTTCATAAGATGGATTTATTCCCAAAATAAAATTTAATGAATTGTGTGAAGAATTTTGGGAAGTTATTTTGGAAGGTATTGGCTGACTCAATATGGTTTTATGGTGTGAATAAGAGACAATAGGGGGTAGTTATCTACAAGTGGGTTAGTGGAACACATGTATTTTTTTGGAAACAAAAAAGTGTACCCACATTTTTTAATTTACCAAACTATATAATATATATTTTAATGACATCAAAAACATGATATGGTAGAAAAATTAAAATAAAATATATTTTATACACGTTTATATGTAATTTTAAACCTTATCTTTTTAGTTTACCTTGATAAACCCATTTGTACCTTAACCATAGTAAATAATTTTTTAGTGTTTTTAATATTTATTGATTTAAAAATTTAATTTGAATATACTATATTATATAAATTATTATGATTCCAAAAATTAAATCATTTTTTCCACATTCCATTCACATTACTGGAAAATTTTATTTTAATATTAATCATGTAGATGCGATGAGAAAGCGTTATTTCAAAGAGGAAATGGTCAAAAGTTTATAGTTTTTATATCAAAATTAAATATAAAATTTATTGAAATTAAAAAAAATATTAATTGATTTATTATTTATCTAATTTATCATTAAATCCCAATTTAAATGTAATCTATCTTTATTAAAAATATAAACTAATAGGATGTTTTCAATTAAAATTATGTATTTATCACTATCCATTGAAAAATTAAACATTTTAGAAAAAATCAAAAAAATCACCCAATGATAAAGTTTATAAGAGAATTTTAATAAAAAAATTTAATTTTTTCAAATAAATATTTTATTATTGGTAAAAATTAATATTATATTATGAGTTTTATGTGCGACTAATCCTCTGTTTATAAGAAAGATTTTTTTTAAAGGATTCTTATTTTGTTCAAATAAATTTATAAAAATTTTATTTATAACATTTTTATTTCTCTCCAGACATTAAAATTTAATTTCTAGGTTATAAAAATTATGTTTAAATAAAAAATTTATATATTAACATTTTTTTTGTTAAGCCCGGTATTTTTTACATCACAAGATATCTTAGAAATCAAATTTATTTTATGGGAAATATATTATAATGTCATGTGATGTAAAATTATTAACTCCTATAAAACAATTCTCCCACAAAATTTAATGGATTTTACTTTTTAATTATATAAAGGTATTTCTTATTCATAACATCTTCTCATCAACATGAAGAATCAACTATTTTTTTGATTTTTCCAATGTACTTTTAACAAATGAGTTTGGTGATTCCTCAACACTTTCTCTCTAGAATGAAAAATATTTTTCGATTATTCTTGGTAAGATAAATTCTGTGAAAATTATATAACATTTGAGGTGATATAATATATTGGTTTTGGAATTTACTTCCTTAAAAAAGATATATGGAACATATCATGTAATTTTGTAAGATTTGGGGTCATTACCAAATGATATGAAACAACACCAAATTTTAAAGAAATTCAGAGAGCCTAATATACATGGGGCTCAATTTATCTTTATCACCAAACCTTATAACTCCTTTTCATGGTGATTATTTTATGGAAACCTGATATCTAACTTGGAATTCCAAATAATTCCGCTTATTATAATTATAACACTATTTATTACTATGAGTTGATTTAAAGTGATCTTGGATGGTATTTACATTTAATGTTGTATCTTCTACATGTTCTAGGTGTAAAATATTACTTTCACAAACATCATCCAAACAAGTCATGTTAGACATTTCATTCCATATCATACATTTTACAATTACACATGAATACATTAATGGAAACTAGTGTTATATGAAGACTCTACAAAATGTAAAAATTGATCCCACAAGCCATAAATGAATTCCTTTATGGCCTACGGTTCCATGTAATACATACACCTACAGGCCTTGTAAGGGTTCCACCTCACTCATTGAAAATATTATTGTCAAAATAAATAAAAAATGAAGGCCTTGTAGACATTATATGAATGGGATCTGATCAGAAATAATTGAAAGTAGTTATCAATGATATTATAAAACGTTATAATTATACATCCTTCTGAGTAGATTATGATGAAAATCTTTTATAATACTAAGGAAATGTGATTATTAAGTTAAGTGATCAACGATATCCCATATTGAATCATTCATTCAAGGGTTATTTTGTAGTCAAGTAAAAAGTTCCATAGTAATATCATCCCATTTACACATAGTAATAGGAAAAGGATACAAGGCTCCACTTAGATGATCTCTTACAATATTCACCTTTTAACAGAAAAAAAAATAATGACACATAATTGACAATATTCTACTTCTTGTTATCCCATCAAAAATATACCATCATATTCCTATTCATAATTATGTTTCTTGTGTGTATAGATAAATTTGAGCTATAAGTGTCATCCAAAAATTATATTTTTAGCTATAGTAAGAATTGAACACATATTATCCTTCCAAATTTCTGAACACCACCTTCACGATTATCACCTTCTAATTTCCCATCATTCACAAATTTTCTTTTCTTTTGAATGATCCCATCATTAGATAGGTAAATTTTTATATTCTCTAACATATATGGGTTCTAAATCATTTGAAAAATGAGTGATGTATCCAATTAAATAAGAATTTCCATATGAATCAATACCATATCTATGATCATAGTATCCCTCTCCATCCTCATTTGGGTCATAATTCCATGATCTTTCAATCTCAAATAATACTCCACCCTATTTTATTTCCCTTGTTGGTAGTGTATTGAAAAGTAATAATCCTTGAGTAGCTCAAGCCATCACATTTTCCTCAGGTTGAGCAATTTTTTTAAAAAGATTTATTTTAGGCATTTATGATCCTTGTATATCTCAGAACTTTCACTACATATATAATGTATCCATATCATCAAAAAATGTTAGATAATCTAACTCATGATCATTAGTTTAATAGTTTGGTTCACAAGACACTAATTTCCTTAATAAATCTTTCATAACACTATAAATTTCCATTAGGACACAACCATGTCCCTTCATTGATGCATAATTAAATATCATAATCCCAACATTTCATGAGGGTATAATAAAAATCATATCATTGAAAAATAACCTCTAAAGTTCACAAAAATATTCTTCACATTTCATTATCCAGACAAATATAAATTCTTTTTGGGTAATTCTGGTTAATAAGTTATCCAATCCTGAATAATTCTAGAAATATCAGTGATGGTATCTTGATAAACCAATGAATCAATATTTTTTTTATTTTTTTCATTGATGTTTTACATTATAAGAATACCCTTATCTTTGATAGATCATATTGAATTCCATCCTAAGAGATAATCTAGCCATGGAAAGAAAAATTTTTATGCCAGGATTGAAACATAATATATTTCCCATATAACTCTTTATTTCTATGTGTCTCAAGAATAATCTTCATGTGATTCTCAGAGAGCTCATATATTTTTGAATACACTAGAAAACATAAATCAATACCACAGAGAAATAGTCAAGATATACCATGAATAATTTTTCATTTGATAAATACAAATAGATGGTGAATTATTCAATCCAAATAGAATTTCAAAAAACTGAAAATTCCCATATGTTTTTCAAAAAACTATCATTGGAATATATTATTTCATTACACACAATTTATAATAACTAGAATAAATGTCTATCTTTCAAAAATATTAGGCTCTATGAATTTTATAGAATAATTATTTATTACAATGAAGATGATACCTCTCATTTATTGTAATAGAATTAATTTTCCCACAATAATTGATTAGCATCATGGATCCATATTTATTCTAAAATAATGGAACTAGGGATCTACATCACTCTCCATACGACACGTCGCAGCATGTGAACCCCCTCATTTGTACATCATTGGATGGTCCCCCTTCTCTCTCTATCATGACACTATCTATGGAACCACCAAGACCCAATGTCTCCTCCCTCCTAGATCCTAACACGATGAGGCCACCGTCATTGACAGATCGAGCAGCCCACAACAGCCCTCCCGAACCCCATCAGTGGTGGTGTAAAGTTTCATGGGAGTGGGTTTTTATGGGACCTCAACATATGAATCAGTGGTCACATGGTAGAGATATGGTTGTGGCAGTTGAATATAATGGTGTGGAGGAGATATCTAGATGTGGCAGGAGTTCAACAATGATGGATTCTCCTATTTTGTTCATTTTTTTCATTCATGGAATCCTTTTTGATCTTGTGTGATGTTGCCATCGATGTCCCCATTTTGGGGTTGAAGATAATTGATCGTGTGATGGCTTGGGGTTGCGTTGGTTTGGGGTTGACCAAGATCATTGAGCAGCGATGAAACAATGTAGTGGATGGTGGCAGCATTAGCATGGATAGCTTTTTGTGGGCATTGTGTGTTTTTTGGCCTTTTAGGCCACATTGGACCCACTATTGTTGAAATTATTTGATGCACCATGGTTTTTGTAATGTTTTCTATACCAATGGGATATTAGGCTACAAAATTTTGGCCTCCTAGATTTTGGGCCTGCCAGTCTTGATGAATCCTTTTTCTATTTTTTCAGGTGTTTTGTTCTATAAAATGGGTTCCCTATGAGTTAAACGAGTCTTTTATTTAATCATTTTTAATAAATATGTCTCTTACCTAAACATTCTAGTAAAATAGTTATTACATTAGGGCTCCATTAACGGAAAACTCAACATAACACTCTGAGGGTTGTCAATATAATTCAATTAGATCTATGTAACTATATTCCTTAACAAATATGAATATAATCTATTATATGATTACCTTATCCATTACTAGATTATTTTTCCTCTTCTTCCTAAGAAATTCGAATACATTAGATATACTAGGGGTGGATCTAGATATGAATCAGATGATAAATTCATTACTCTAAAGATAATGAATTCTATATTTTCCTCAAAAATCATAGTTTCCTTCTTCTTGAAATAAATTATTCAATAATAATTTAAAATCCATTATAGACTAATGATTATTTATATCTAAGCAACATGTTTGATTATAAAGTCATAAAATATGTATGTTTATGTGTCACAAAAATGACACCCCAAGAGATCATTATTGTTGGGAGACATCCTATAATTGTTTTGACTGAAAATCAATTCTTAACTGTATTGGGAAATGTATATTTTTTATAGAAAATTTTATTGATATACAATACTACAAGGATCTAGAGTCAAATAATATATTAGATAAATTTGGTGATCTGAATAATGTACCTTCCACCACATCATTGGAAAAATCCACCTTAGCTATATTGATGGAATAAGATTGGCCATCTACCATAATCCTCATATATGGTAGATTCACCTGACCAATGGGAAATTATTTTTTTTAGTTTTCCATATCCATATATTTGAGAAACTAAATAAAATCATTTTTCCCTTTTCATTTTTTTTCTCAGTAACCACTATATCCACCAATATAATGAACTCCTAATTCCGTAAATCAATTCACATTTGGATTCATTCAATAGTTTTCATATGACTGAAATAATTGTGCTATATATATCTTGTATGAGGAATGTCCTTTTTCATGATGGTTAGATGTAAAATTATTCAATTAATTTCCATTTAATATGTATTATTTTGATAATTCCTCATATTTTTTGATATCACATAAAACAATTTCAGTATATAAAAATACTCCTGACAGATTAGTTCCCTACAGAGACGTTGATGAATTTATTCAAAAAATGGTTACTCTCGTACTATGTGTTTCTTATGAAATAAATATCACACATGGAAAACCTTTTAATGGTATCCTCATATTCAATAACACTTTCTAGTTCATTTTTTATTAAGATGAGAATCTTTCACTTCATTTTAGTTTTTTCAGCAAGATGGAATATATATCAAAGATCATCGCTTTAAATTTCGTCCATCATAAGAGTTATATTTCCTCTTTATTTCAAGTATATTTTATCAACAAACACATTTAATCAATATCAACTTTGAGATAAAATTATGTAATTGTATCATTTTCCTTTTCACCACATCCCATGGACATAAATATAATCTTCAAAAAATTAATCCATTTATTTGATTCCATTAGATTTACTTTATAACCAAATGATTGGGGATTATAGTGCATGCTGTTATTAAACAGAGGATAATCTCATAGTAGTGTAGGTCACATCATCTGATAATGGTGATTGGTCATAACATATTTAATGTTCCCTAATATATCAACAATTAGATCAGTTATAATACCTACTATATTGGCTTCTTGATAAAGGTAATCTCTACATTGACAAAGAGTAGTGATTCGCATCTTCCATCTTGGATCCATTTAAAAAAATGGCATATGATGGAATTTATTGTAATATTTTGAATATTGAATCATAATGAATAAATTCAAATACAATCTAACACTTAAAAAATTATGATTTATTAATTGTTAATCTCATAATCGAAAACATGGATTCGTTTTGGATATCATTATATGCATATCATTTTTAATGGTTTCCAAATAAAATATGATATCACCAAAGAATATCCCTAGGTCTATCAAACCAGGTTAACATTAATGCATATTTTCATTCACAATATGATTATGTATATATCAATACACCCTTTTTAGTGTTATTACTACTAAGCACCTCTATTCTAGAACCATGTCCAATTGTACTATATAAAGAGTGATATATTTCTTGGAGAACCACATAATCTCTTACTTAATATATCATTAGGAAATTCATCTATTCCAATACATAATGTCTATCTTATGTTTATTTTCCCTAATTGAGGATTTTCATAATATAGCTCCCAAGGATTCTACTAATCATGTTTTGATATGAATAGTATTGACCTCGAAACACGTAACCGAGATCGGGTGCCTACTTTTTAACATTTAAATAGATAAAATGGGTCCAATCCAAAAGGGATATCAATATTGTAGTTTTATATAACCATATAAATACCTGATATCCATTTTAAATAGGGAATAAAAAATTAAACATAATACAAAACAAAAGAAAAAATCCGCATCCTTTAAAATGAATTCCAAGAATTCTTCTTTATATCATGGGGAAAGGAAACAGAATAAGGGTGAGATAAAATTATTAGTAAGGGTTATGTACTATGAATGAAATCATTATTCAATAAAATAAATCAATATTTAATGGTAAATAACAAAATAGAAATTCCATTTAAATTAATTTATTACTATTAAAATATAAGGAGTAATCAATATGGAAAGGTAAATAACTGAAAACATATTCCATTTTAATCAATAAATCAAAATTGAAATGCATAAAAAGATAATATCATTACAAAAATATCATGGTTTATAAAAATTAAATTCATAATGAAGTAATTGTTTAATTAATGGAGTTATTATCTCATTAATCATGATATCTTAGATGTCAAGACCTTTCACAAGATGATTTAAAATAACAGGTAGAAACTCGTTTAGTTTGGCCAAAAGATTTGTTTCATGAGACCTATCAATGATTTTTGGGTATATATAATTCCAGTCCCAACCCATCAAAACATGTATAATGAATTCATAGTAAAACATATATTCAATTCAATTCATGAATAATATTCTATGTCAAAAAATGTTTATATTAATTAAATCAGAAATATTTATCAACATTTCTACAATTAATCAAATAAATTTCAAAGCACATGACATTTTATAAAATGGTATATGTTTTGGTAAATAATACTGTCCATCATAATATAATATGTATATTGAAGATAAATTTAATTTCTAATGACAAATTATCACAATAATGTTATTTTTTTAAGATAATGTTAACAATCAAACAAGAATGTGAGATTGTATAATTACTTTTACCAATTATTATATTTCAAGTTGAATACCCTTGGATGAAATAATTAAAATTAAAACCTAAAATACCTTGAATTCTGAATGAATAATGATATTACATTTCAATGGTTTATTATATACACTATATAAAATAAATTAGGTTCATAGAATTACAATTTTCCTCACTGAAGGGAAATTGAGAGGAATTACCTTACAAGGATCATATAATGGATGTTAGGATTAATTAATGAATTGATTATCTATATAAAATTTAAATCCACATAAAACAAGTTTTATTACATCTTAAAATAATAATTTTTATTTAAACACATAATCTTATTTCGACATAATCAATAATGTAGAAGTTTAACCCAATGAATTGATTTTTAGTTACGAAACCCCTTACCTCATGCTTCATTTGGGTTGAACATTCCATAAAACGTCATATAGTGATTATAAACATGTTATCAAGTTATACCAAAACCATATTAATATTTATAATATCATATATGATCCTTTTATAACATCTTTTCACCTATTATTTAATATTCTATTATTAATTTCATTGTTTTCGGTGTTAATTTTTTTTTCTCATTCGTGATTAGACATGAATGTTCTAGTTCTTCTGAAAGTTATATAGTTTCATGATATAAGAAATAATAATCAGGATATAATTAAAATATTTATACATAAATTATAATTTTAATACCAATTCTGATTTGTGGTTTTGAGAAATTAAATATGATATGATCATGTATACGATATGACATACTTTTACATGAGTAAAATTTTTATCATTTAACAATCATTATGGATAGAAGGTGAGTAATATTTATCAATAAAAATAGTATTATTAATATCATAAATATAAAATTAATTATTTAAATTTAATTATATATATAATCCATGTGGTGTGGTCCAGAAAAGGGTGGCACGTCGCTTCTTCAAGGCTATTGTCCACATGTACACGAGAGACATTATCATCATTCATTGTTTATAGATGAAAATGATTAATTATTCATTCATAATGGTAAATATATCCTGAATATAAAAATTATATAATTTTTATCACATATAATATTGAAATTTGTCCTTATCACCTTCCATGTAATGTGTTAGGGAAATATGAAACACATCACTCTGGGGGGCTATAGTACACTGTACACGTAGAAATAATATTACATCCCCTATAGATTGAAAGTAAAAACATGTTTATATTATATAATGAACTGAGAGGTAGAATTATGTTACAAATAGTGTATATATATAATTTATATCAATCATCATACCCAGTTGTGAGTGTTGGTAATGGAAAAATGAATGACATTTATTTGTTAGATCATAGTCCACCATACACATGAATGGGGAATTCATAATGCATTTGATAGAAGTAGGGATAATATTATGTAATTAAATTTGAATTAAAACATATATTTATGTTTATAATATTTATTCATTTATATCATCATTATTTATGAAAATTAATGGACTTTAAGGAAGAAATATAACATTTCTTGTTGAAGAGTGTTACATCTTCTTCAGGTATTCTCCTTATGTATGCACTAAAATCCTTCCTAGGATGGATTTATGATAAATAATAATTATTATATGATGTTGGTGTTTAATTTTTAAATTTAGTTTTGTATTTATCGGATGAATTAATATATATTTATGGTGTGAATAAGAGAGAAGAACATGTGTCCATTTATTTGTGAAGTGAATGGAAGGCATGTTGTTTTTAGAAAGAAAAAGTTATACACACATATTTCACATTCAAAAAGTTTCCAAAAAGGACTAAAATAGATACATATACTTTATAAAGTTTGAATATGACCATAAAATCTAATTAATATTTCATTATGGGAAATTTTAACCATTATAGTTTTATATTAACCACCAGTAAACCAATTTTTTTCCTTAACTAGGATATTTTCTTTTTCTTTTTCTAATTTTCATTAAAGGAAAAATTCAATTTTATATTATTAGATAATATATTTTTTTTTCCAAAAATGGAACCCATTTTTTCAAATTATATTAACATATGTGGGAAACTTTAATTTAAAATAATCTTATTAATGCGATGAGAAATCAGGTTTTCCAAGAGAAAATATTCAAAACCATAAAAAAAATTATCAAAATTAGATTTGAAATTTTTTCCAATTAGCATGATTAGATTAATTGATATATATTTTAACTAATAATACATTTAAATCAATTTCAAATATAATTTACATTTACAAAAAAAATTATATGAAACAAATTCCTTTAATTAAAATACAGTAATATTCTCTATTCATCAAAAAATAAAACATTTTAAACAAAATACAGAATATTAACCCAAAGTAAATTTTGATATTCCAATTTCATAAATGAATTTGATTTTATATAATAAATTTTATAATTTTGGTTAAAAATAATTTTATATTATGTCTTTGAAGTGCAACAAAACCTCATAATGTAATAAATAAAATTGGGTTTTCAGAAATGATTCATATTTTATTTATAATCAAAAGATAACCATAATTTAAAAAATGTAGATAGTTATATCCAATCCCACACATTTAACATAATATATAAAAAATTATTGTTTAAATTTAATTTTAATTTAAAATCACATTTTGTTTAAATCTACTATTGTATTCATAAAAATCTACCAAGGAAATTAAATTTATTAAAATGAAATAAATTATAATGTCATGGGGTATAACATTTAATTATTTAAACTGATTAATAATTCTATAATTTCATCAAAACCTTCACAGTACTATTGATTTTTTGGATTGATAATCATGAGAATTTTACACAAATATATGATATTACCAAGCTAATCCAAGGAAAATTTGGATTTTCGATCATAAATGCTTTCCTTGACTAACCTTATAATTCTTCTATTTTTTATATCCCAAGATTTCCCATTACTGGTAATAAAATGGCCTATGAAGGATACTTTCTATAATTAATACTAATATATAAGTTAATTTATATATAATTTCTTCCTTAGTAACGTGTTGAATTCATTATTTATTTGACCCTCCCATTACTCATTTCATTTGGAGTTGATAAGAATGTCATCTATAAATACAAATTTTTTTAAGATAACACCTAAATAATTTATTTAGAATGTGAATAATGAAATTTGAAGAATTAGTGAGTCAAAATGGAATCATTATTAACTTTTAGTCCCCATACATTGTTTGAAAAGAAATCTTGGGGATACTCATTATCTTAACATTTAATTGAAAATATCTCAATCAAATATAATCATTAGATTAGATTCTGGCTCTATATAGTATCCCAATCAATCCTTAAATCCATGGTAGGGGATACTTTAACTATATAGTGATCTTTATTAGATTATGATAATCAATTATGATGTTCATTTTCCCTTCCTACTTCTTCAAAAAGAGGATTGGGGAACCTCATGGTGAAGAATTTGTTCATATAAACCATTTATCAAGATTCACATGTACCATTATATTCAGATTCAGAAGTTAAAAAAAGCCTCTTATGTATGGAGTCCTATATAATGAAAAATAACAATGTATGATCATGATTTAAAAATAACCATCAAGGATAGGTGGAAGACCCAACAATTGTTTAATACACACATCAGTGAATTTACTTAAATGGACATGTCATCAAGGATGATTTCTTATAAGGAAAAAATATCCATTTATGATATTTTTATTCCAAATAATTTAATCTTCCTCCTATATATCTTATATAATTAGAGTGCATTTCATGATATATATAGTAACTTTATTCTCTTAGAAATTTGTGTTGAATCTATATAAGGAAATCCATTCCATGACCAGAATTGTCAGGAATTCCAATAAAGGTTGTGTCACAAGATTCTCAAGTTAATTTATCCTAAAAATATGGATATGGGATCTTTTATATTATTTGGATGAGATAATTGAACCATTAAATGTTTTCATTGATAACTTAACTTCCATGATTTTTTGTTGTTATAGAATTGTTCTACTAAACTAGCATGATTTGAAAGAGTGCATTAAACTTTGGATGATAAACCTTCCATTTACTATTTTTTTGGTCCTAATAAATTTCTTCATCCAAAATATACATTGGGATTATTATTTAAAAACTATTAAAAATCACAAAAAAAAATCAAACTATGAGCATTAAATTGATAATGCATAAATATGATGTATTCTTTAACCTACAAATTTTTTTGTTTCAACCTAAGTTATGCCTGATCTATTTACAAACATGAAATATTATTGAGATATTTTTTCCCCATTATAATGTTACATAAAGAGAATTTGAATTTACTAAATCATATCCCAGGGGAGTTTTTATATAAGTGTTAAATAAGAACGGTTATAGTGCAGTGGGTATTGATCAAGTCTTGCTCATCATTCCCTTTTTTGGATTATTATCCCTATGTACATCTATTCTAGTGACACATTAAATTTTATTATTATAGAACAGATATATGTTCCTTGAACCCCCATAATCATTACATTACCAAACTTTTGGTATGGTTTTCAATGCTTATACTTCTACTTAAGTATTTTACTAAAGAATTACACTACTAAACCCATGAATTAATATAATTTTATCTGATACCTACTATGAAAACCAATAATTTAATATACCTTAATTCATGATATTTACCTAATGGTACCCATAATAAAATACTAAAATTTCATGTATATTCATTTATTTGGAAAATTAGGTAATAGAATAAAAAATTTCCATGATAATACATTATTTTTACTGATAACTTTTTTAACATGATCCAAAAATTCCATCAGTATTCTAATTGTGCATGAGATAACTAGAAATTGTTCAAAATAAATTGGTGATACATAAATCCCAATAAGCTAATAATAATAATTTAATATATTAAATAAGTAAATTTGGTCCAAGTGGAATTAAAAGGTAACATAAGTGTTATGAGAACCAAAATTAGGAACAATGGGGAATAATATAATATGATATCATAAAGGCAATGTATTAATGTGAAATCCACATAAAACATCACATTATAAAAATAATAAATTGATTACCACCAAGAAAAACTAACATAGTTTTCTTTTTAAAAACATTCCATCACAATACATTGATTTTCATGAGATTAAAAAATCACATAATTCATTGGAGGGCTATATAATTCCTGGCCCTCCCATTACATAAATGTCATTTACATATGTAAGTAATCCACATTGATTAAACAAAAAAATGATATACTACATAAATTTTAATTAAACTGTTAATGAGTGTCAGACACATACATGGATATCCCAAAAACATTAATTATAGTTATATGTAGGTGAATAACATTGAGTGGAAATTATGATGGGTATTTACTATATAATTGTATGGAATCAAAATCCGATGGATATTTTTATCAGCATAATGAAGGTATATATATATTAATATATGTGATTATTGTGAGTTAAATGGGTCTCCCTTAAATTTGAAATAACAAGGGAAGTAAGAGGGAAATTTAAAGACCTAACCCAACATGAAAAAAAATTAATGAATGCAATAATAAAAAGATGACTCCTGAATAAAGAGGAAAAAGAGTTCATGAATTACCATAAGAGTGAGCTTCATAATGATTTAGAGGAGATTCTTATGAACTTTAAGGAACCCTGGGATGAACACAATGAGGGAAGGATAGAGTAACTTGGTTTTACAATGTTTTTATTTATTTTTAATGGGTGTTTTGGGAGGATTATATAGAATGAGAATGGATAATTATTTATTAATTTCCAAAAAATAGTTTGGGACTCTATGAGATAATGTAATCAAAATCAAAAACCTCAAAATTATTTTCCCTTATATTAAACATAATTAGACTGGTTTAATTATTATATTTTTCTATGATCTGATATCATTAAAATAATAAACATAATGATGAGGAAGTGTGTAATTCTTACAAAAAATTTATTTTATGACATTAAAATATTATATATGTTTTGGAGGATTCACTGACGGACCATAAAATTAATTAAATAATATATAAAACATAATATATTAAAGGGGGAATATATATTTGGAAATTAATTCTTTTTAGGGCATATATTACATCACTTTTTTTCATTATGATGTCATAACAGATATCATATATTTATATATTACTTAATTTATACTGTAAAAATTTTAAATCATATTAAATTCTGAAACAAATCATATTTCTAAATATCAAAAATGATTTCTTAAAAAATAATTATTATTTTATAAAAATAATTTTTTAAATATTATAATTTACACATTTAAATCTAAATACCCATTTAATGAAAGATACTAGTTTTTTGACAATAATAGTTCTTAACACTTATAAATATTATATTTTAATTCATAATATTATATTGTTATTTAAATTTAATAAATATTATTTTAAAAATTTTTATCATTAAAATATCATTTATTATAAAAATTATTACATTTAGTAAAAAAAATTCCTAATTTGAAACTATATATATAAGAAAAAATACACTTTGTGCTTCATCGAATTTAAATTTTGTTTTTTTAAAAATCAATATTTAATCATTTTAAAATTAATATTGAATACTAAATATAAAATCACTCTTTTATTTAAATATAATATATGAATTGATGTTGTTATTTTCTAGATACATATCAATTTACAACACCAATAAATTCCAAAAGGGTAAGGTATGAAATGGTAAATGTTTCATATAATGTGTTGGCATAATTGGATTATTCACTTTTATCAATGTTCTTGAACATCTCTTGTTAATGCTTTCATTTAATCTTTAGTTTATGAATCTAGTATTGGCCTTGATTAATGTAAAATCCTTGTGATTCTATCTCCCTTAAATATCAGATAAATTGACATTATATGTACAACCCTAATGGTTAAGGCCATAATATCTTATGTTTTTGTCAATTGTACATTTTCATAGCCATAAATGTATTCTAGTAATGTGACCATTGTTAAATGGATATATTATCAATAGATATGATACTAAATGGTATTTTTATTTCAACTACATATTATATTCCAAAATAACAATAGTTGTGCATGTGTTTTATATTACATCATAACTTAATAATGAATTTATTTATTCTAAGAGATAACATTTCAATTATAAATGTTTAGGTTGTTAAAAAATCTTATCAAAGCCTCCCTCCAGACTCCCAAACACATCAATCATTCAGGTTTCTTTTGATTGTTTGGAGTATAATATTTTAAATATCATACAACATATTATGTTAATATCATCATTCAGTGGTTCTACAAATTATGATTTTTCAATATATATGGATGAAAATATATTTCCATTGTCCTTGAATGAAACAAATGGTAGTTGATAAATCTTCATTATGGGGATCCCTTAAAATCATCATGGTTTCTTCATGTTCATTGATCTCCTTCTAATGTATTTATCTTTAGTATTAAATTCTTCAGCAAGTAATTAATATCCTTCTAAATATTCTTTAGGGTCTCCAAAATTCTCATGTAGTGGAACTTACTTATTCGACTCCAAATAATGTAAATATATATATTTTTATCCTTATAAAATTTTCATGGAAACTTTTTTAGATCAATTATTCAATATTCTATTTTAATTGGATACTACATGATATAAACAATTTAATATATTTCTCATTTATTAGCCAATAACACCAAATCCAATTTCATTATTAAATATGGTCATCATCTGGAAGTAGATATTGAATTTTTTTTATTCCTAGATTTTTTGGATCATCAATTAGTAATAAGATCTGTTATTGTAATTTAATCTTAACATCGATATAAACCTTTTCCTTAAACTTTCTCAATGTCTTTGACACAAAATATTAATAAAAAATAAAATAATTCACCATCATAATGGAATCATTAGGAAGTAGAATGAAATGGTTATTCAGAAAGTAAGTAAATAATATAAGTTCATTATTTAGTAGTCTGATAATAGTATAAGTAATATGTGACTTATGGTAAGGGACATTTTTTTGCAAAATAATGTTTTAGTTTTTTCCTTCCATCACTTTTTTACCCATATTTTTTTTAAATATAACATTAAAGTCCTTATTTTATCGTCACTGATTTCAAAAGTCCATTTCTGATAATATATGAATTTATTTAAATTTTTAAAAAAATAAATATTTTTATCATATTCAATAAGGGTTTTTATCAATTTTTTAGAAAATTAGGAAATAATTTTTTTAATGTATAAAACATTGAAACATTTTCCCACCATCATATTTCTTATTAATTGTCATGATTCATATATTGGTTAACAAGGTTTTTAAAATTATATCATTTTCTTTGTCTTCTTGAGATTTTTCTTTTTATGGGTTTTTAAATAAAACTAATATTTCTCGGTATGATTATGAGATAATCAAAAGTTTTTATCTTATGGGTTTAAATTTTTTTTGAAGGGGTTTATGATGAAAAACCAAAATATTAAAATTTTGTGATGATATAGAACATGAGAATTATAGGATATGAATGTTGAGGAAAATATTTCTCATGATCATGGATGAGTCTGGTATAGGTATCCATTGAATTTGGTCATTATTTAGTCCGCATGGGTGAAAAATATCGGAGAAACTAGTTTGTTTACTTCTATAGTTCTAACTAGAATTTAGTTATTTTTACATGGGTTAAACACAAGTAAACATAGTATATGAATATGAATATCCAGGATACATATATTGTTCTTGGAAAATAGTTTTTTGGAATCAATTTGTGTCACGACCCGTCCCTCGAGGACCGTATCGTGACTACACTAAGCTCGCCTTACAAAGGCCAGGGGCTGGCGACTAGAACAAAAGGTTTAATTCCCTAAAAACTGGGAAGGCATTGCCTTTATAAAATATAACACACACAAATAGAGTACAAGCGAAAGAAAACACTATGTAAGTGTTGTATAACAAGTGTACTGAAAGTAAAGGGTCTAGAATACTAGCCCAACTATAATGTAAAAATACAACTGAAAACAATTACAACTAATAGGGACAAACAAATAAAAGGTAAAAGCAGCTCTTGGATCATCATAGGGGTCCCTACCTGAAGGGTATTTATAGATGGAATCCTCAACACTTCAAGCCTGTCCAACACCACCGTGTACCAAAACGTCGTAAGGTCCTCCTCCGGGTACCGTCCAGTCCTGGCGCTCTCAGCCTCTGTCAGCAATGTATATCATCTACATCCAACACAATGAGGTGCGGGCATAGCCCATGAAGGGGTGAGTATAACGATTCTTGTTAAGGACCCCGAGACCCTCTAGGTGTCACAAAAATCAACAAGGATAACTTCAAAGTATGATTTCAAGGCTTAACCATTACAAAGGTATATGGACATAAATATACCTGAGTTATCAACTAACCTATCTCAATCATGAGTAAAACACAAAGGTCGTTGACTAGGCTCAAACCAGGATTTTATTCATGATGTCGAAACCACGGCTGCTGGAGAACTCCTCCACGGTCGAGCACAGTAGTCCCGTCATGCTACTCACTATCCTTAGAGTGCTAAGGTACTCTTCCTATCGAGTACTGCGGGTCTGCCGCCTCACACAGTAGTACTCCCCACCATGGGTCTGTGGCCTCACACAGTAGCGCTCCCACTGATAGCCTACATAGTTACTCCTCCTGTCGAGTACCGCAGGTCTACCGCCTCACATAGTAGCGCTCCTCCACCATGGGTCTGCTACCTCACACAGCAGTTCTCCTCACTGGGCTAGTCAAGTAAATCCAAAACAAATCGGACAAGAAGTCATCAGGTCTCAACCAGCTACTTGGTCACCATATTCTGTATGCTCATATACAAGAGGATCCACTCCATGAGCTACTGTTCAATACTCCAAGTGTCACGAAGTCCCACGAAGAAGTATCTCAAAGGTCCTCCTCGTCATAGGGGTCTAAACGCAACAAAAGTTGCGTCAATCGGACACTCGTTCTGTGAGTTATTAGCCTTTTTGTCCTAGGGGACCGATTGGTTTCATGTACGAACCAACCCGACCATATCTCAATTGTACCCCAAAATCTCATGGGTTATACTCAAAGGGACTGATTTTCAACGATCTTACCAAAGCCGCTAACGGTTAGTCAAATGGATGTCTGGTCTAAGAGTTATTGGATTTTTTGTTCTAGGGGCCCTGTTGGTTTTTAAGCTAAAACCAACCCAACCATACTCCAACTACATCAAAAACTCACGTGGAGTATGCCTAAAGAACTATCTCATTAAATTTAATCCAACGTAGTCGACGGAATGTCAATCGAACGAATGGTCCTTAAGTTATAAAAGTTTCCGCTATAAGGGATGAGTTGGTTTCGGGTTCAAACCAACCCGTCCATACACAAACTTCACCCAAACCTTGAGTGTAAAATTCTGAAATGACTGCCTCGATCTTAGGAATCCTACGCAACTAACGGTGCATCAATCGGAGGTCCTTAGCTCATGTTATGGGCGATTAACCGAAAATGGTCTGAAGTGGGGGGTCTTGGCCCGGTTCAACCCGGCCCAACCCACCCTGGGTCGGCCCAAACTGGGTCAACCGGACTCGGGTCCGGGTCCTGCCCGGTAGGGCATGGCCCGGCCCGGCATGTGAATACCGCCCCGGCAGTTGCTGCCCGGCCCGCGCGGGGGCGTCCCGGCCAGTGCGGAAGCGCTCCGGCCCGGTGGCCGGCAGCGTCTCGGCCGGGTTAGCCGAGCGGGGGGAGGGGGCGTGGCCTACCCCAGTTCTTCATAATGGCGGCACCAGGTTGGGGCCGCCCAGCCATCCCAGTACCTATGCAGTGCGGATTTTTCTCCACCGACGCTGCGGCCGGTGCCACGACGGTCTTTCGTCGGTGGCACGCTAGGGCGCCGCTGCCCCCAGGCAGCCGGTCGGTGTCGGCCGCCGCACCGCCACGATCTTCTATGGGCCACTAGAGTCATTATGGTGGTCCGTTTTAGATCTCGTCTACTCCTACGGCTTCTTCAGGTCCCGCTCTTCACTACGATGACCTCAAATCAACGTTGCCCTTCATTTATCCATCACCCAACAAACCGTGCATTAAGAACGATAAGGCGGAGGGTCCGGACTTGTTCATTAGCATGTGCCCTCCACGTTAGAGGCTCAAACCAAAATTAATTATAAAACGCCGATGTACGAATATACAATTCACATATCTAAAATTATACAAAAACCCCCTACCTTGTAATTGAAGTCACACGTCGACGAGCCCCGAAAGACCAGCGTCGCGGTAGTCAAGAGTCGTGGAAGACCGGTGCCATCCCATCAACATTGGAGGAAGATTCATTGTTGTGACGTGGAAATAAAATCCAAAGATGACATAGATTCCTTGATGTCAGGGTGCATCCGAAGGGAAGCATCATTTGGAGAAGTCTTTTTCATTCTTCATCGGAGTTGTTCTTCGTTGACGAATGGTGTTCAATGTTGGAGAGGAACACCTTTCTTCTAATTCTCCAGAGCCTCCTCCATCAAATATTTTCCAACGCAAATATAATAGTAGCCACCCAACTTATATATTCCTAGCACTTCAAATTAATTCGAAATGAACAAAATAATTAAGTGTGCTTAATTAATTAAAAAGATGATGTTGGCACACTTAATGGAGGGAGGTGGAGAGTTAAGAGTGGGGTTAAAGGGAGTTAAATAGGGTATTTGAAGGGTTAGGGGCTCATGTGGGCCCCACCACAATTATACTCCCATGTGAGGTTATTTGGGGTGTGGGCCCCACATCTAACTCCACTTTGGAGGAATTCACCACCATCAAATAAAAAATTATTTACAAATAATTTTTATTATTGTTTTTTATAGAATATCCAAAAATTATCTTCTCCTACCAAGCAAACGCAACTGTGGAAAAGGTCATCTTAGGCGAATATCAGCGCTACGAGTTCATCGGTGCCCTCAAGTTTTAATACTGATCATTGGTTTAAAAGATTGAAAACCCCGCACGTACGTTTACTGAACGTACCCAAACAAAACATCAAAACTTGATTTCGGGAACACTAGACCTCGGAATTAGGTGCCTTCAGGAACTGTGGACTCGTAAAATTCCAAATAATTTAAGAAAAAAAAATTCCCTTGAAATTTCTGATTATTAACATTACCCCCACCTCAGGATTTACGTCCCCGTAATGCTACAACACACACTAGGGAAAACAAAATAGGTACTGAGCATGCATGTGAGCCTCATGCTCCCATGAGCTCTCCTAGTGGTTCCCATGCTTCCAGCGAACGCGAACCAAAGGAATCGACCATCCACGCAGGTCCCCCTCCTGTCGATGCTCAATCTCTACTGGAACCTCCGTGAAAGACACCCCATCATAGATGTCCAGATCCCCGTGGTCGATGTTGTGGGAATGATCGTGCACACATCTCTTCATCTAAGATACATGGAATACATCGTCCACCTGGTGCAACTGAAGTTGAAGGGATTGGCGGTAAGGCACCTCACCTACTCTACTGAAGAAGTGGAGGAGTGACTCTAAGAGACTGTAGATAGGATGTACCATCCTTATCCACAATGTATATTTGTAAGGTATCCATCTGCTCTATCGCCTCTCCTAGCATCTGAATAACAGTCCTCCTATTGAGCACATCGGCAAAAACGTTCCCCTTTCCATGAGTATAGACTACCTCGAAGACATAATCCCAGAGAAACTCAAGCCATCGCAACTACCTCAGGTTCAGATTCTTTTGAAAGAAGACACACCTGAGACTATTGATTTAATTGTGAACTGTAAACCATTCGCTCAACGAACAATGGGTGAGATTATCCAATTGTAAGAACATGACTTCACCCTTCTTCACCTATGTTCTACAAGCGTTACTATCATTTCTCCTTTTCCGAATAGGAAAATCTAGTCTTATCCCCTCTATGAACTACGTCCTTTGCCTAATACAGTCAATCCTTACATGAAGGATACTAATTCATGTCATGGAAGATGTTGTAAGGCCTTGACGTTACTACCAAGGGATCCAACTGTTACTCTCACCTCCAAGGGTTGAGTCACACTGTTTGCATCACTGTGTGGTTACAAGGTCTCCTCTAGTAGAAATATCAAAAGTGATGGTCATGTCAACAGTTTAAATCGGAACCTCTTAGTATTAACCACACAAAAAGGAAGGAAATAAAACATCACCAGGAGAAGTGTCTTTTATTACCATAGCTCAAGGTACAAAGACACAATGTAACCACAAAAAACGAAATTAACAAAGCTAGAAGCATCATGGAAAATGGCCTCTATGTTTAGAACTAGTCTCGCTCCTGTCCACCTGCTTCCAGAGCTCCATTGTCATACGCATTAGATGCATGAAGTTGTGCTCCCCCCTGTCCACCCATTCCCTATGGTCGGGGTGGACCTCCTGGTGGTGGTGGTGGCAACACCTCGAAGCGTCCTCTTCCACCAGCTTCAGGGCAAGCTCCTCTGCCATGGTCACCTTCTCCTTGCGGTCCATCACGATCGAACCTCTGCCTCTACCTGGGAGGTCCTTCACCTATCTTCTGATCGTCTGATCGGTGGGTCGGACATTCACGATCCATGTGACACTTTCTACTGCATGAGTAACACTGCCTGGCAGGTCTGGCTCTATCTCCACCCAGGGTGCCCCGCAGTACCGACCCCAAGTCGTGCGGTCGACCACCAGTAGGTCTGGAACTCTTGGACCTTTGCATCATCTGTTTAGTTCCAGCTGCAAAAGACTCTGCTACATGTCGGCTAGTGGTGGGTCCCGCTGATGGAGACTGCTCGGCAAGGAAACTATCCACTAAGATGGCTCACTCCAACACCCCTGTCTGCTTCGAGATGCTGTGAGAGATAACTGAAACACTGGTCTCTTGCCTGAGTCCCTGGTGAATGTTCTGGGCCCCGAAGAATGGGTCTCGTACAATATCAATGGAGTAGGGAGAGAGTTTAGTAAAATTCATTGAGTATTGTTCCACTGTCATGCTACCCTACTATAGATGCAGTAGCTCCTGCATCCTCACTGCTGAAAGGGTGGCTGGTACAAACTCTTCCCGAAACAGTCTCTCAAAGTCTTCCCATAGATGTGTAGCCTCGTCAAGCATCTAGAGCATCAGGATCCACCATCTGCCTACTGCTACCTAAAGGAGGCTGGCAGTAAGGATAACCATGAAGTCTGTTGGTGTCCCTACTAGACTGAAAAATCTCCCCACAACCTCTAGCCTATCCTTATCCACCTGGGGGTCTATCTCTCCCAGAAACCTGGGTGGCCTCTAACGCCGGAACTCATGCAGCATGCTCAAGCGGCGTACATCGCCTGCTACTGGGGCTGGTGGCATAGGTGGAAAATCGGGTTGTAGTACCACTGGTGCCTCCGCTGGTGCCTCAACAAAAAGGGGGCCCCGTACTGAGGCCTCGTCGCTCGGCGGGCTGTCAGTACATACAACTCTCAGGGCCCTAGTTGGTCATCCGCGGGGAGGCATCCTGAAAGAAACAGATGAGACACAGTCAGAGATTATACTTGGTGAGTTGACTTGGTTTGAGTTGACATAAAGAAAACTTTTGAAAACACACATGTAATCAGAATTTTTGTGCACTGAGTCGGAAATCAGATGGCAGGGTCCTGGTGTATGGATATGTCTGCCGCCCGCACCAACACTGGTCTCCCTGAACCGAAAAACACACTTAGTACACTTAACTTTGTTGCTTCATGGAATGAAAATATCAGATTCCTAGTTCTGCAGTAGAACCAACCTCCCTCTGATACCAGTTTGTCACGACCCATACCCAGGGCCCCGCATCCTGACTACCCCAAGCCCACCTTCCATAGGCCTGGGGCTAGTGACTAGCACCAAAGGCGTAATTCCCAAAAAATTGGGAAGGCATTGCCTTTATAAAACATAACACACAGAACCAGAGTACAAGATGAAGAAAACACTATGTAAAAGCTGTATAACAAGTGTACTAAAAGTAAAGGGGCCAGAATAAAATCCCACCTGTAAAGTTCAAATACAATAGAAAACAAGGAAAACTAAAGGGGATAAACAACTAAAATGTGGAACCAGCTCCTAGATTGTCCTCTTTGGGTCCTACCTGAAGGGTAGGTACATATGGACCCTTATGCACTCCGCGTCCGTAAAAGTCCACCTTGTACTGACACGTTGTAAGGTCCTCCTCAGGGTGCCCTCCAGTCCTGGCGCTCTCGGCCTCCGTCAGCGCTGTCTGTCATCTTCATCCAACACAACGAGGAGCGGGCATAGCCCGTGCAGGGTTGAGTATAACGATACTCAGTATGGACTCCGAGACCCTCTATGTCTAACAAAAACCGACAAGGATAACCAAAAAGTATGATTTCAAGGGTGAAACATTACTTATGTATATTCCCATACATATATCTATGATATCATGTAACCCATCTCAATCATGAGAAAACACAATGGTCATTGACTCAGCTCAATCCTATATTTTATTCATGATGTTGAAACCACATCTGCTGGAGAACTCCTCCTCTGTCGAGCACTGTAGTCCTGTCATGATTCTATAGGGCTACTCACTAACCTTAGACTGCTGAGGTACTCCTCCTGTCGAGTTCTGCGGGTCTCCCGCCTCACACATTAGCGCACCTCGCCATGGGTCTGCCTCCTCACACAGTAGCGCTCCCCTTGATAACCTATAAAGGTACTCCTCCTATTGAGTAACATGGTTATTTTGTCTCACATTTTATCACTCCTCCACCATGGGTCTGCAACCTCACATTTTAGTGCTCCCCACTAGGCTAGTCAAGTCACTCTGAAAATAATCGGACAAGCAGTTATCAGGTCTCAGCCAGCTACTAGGTCTCTATACTCCGTATTCTTGTCTCTAGGATGATCTTCTCCATGAGATTCTATTCGATACTCCAGGTGTCACGAAGTCCCAAGAAGATGCCTCTCAAAGGTCTGCCATGTCATAGGGGTCTCAATGCAATAGACGGCGCGTCAATCAGACGCCCAGACTGTGAGTTAGTTGCCTTTTTCTCTTGGGGGGGGGGGGTTTGGATTCGTGTACGAACAAATCGGACCATATCTCAACTGTAAACCAATCTCCCATGGGGTATACAAAAAGGGACCGATTCTCATCAATCTTACCAATGCTGCCGACATTTCGTCAAATGGACGTCCGGTCTGAGAGTTATTGGTTTTCCGTTCCAGGGGCCCGGTTGGTTTTTAAGCTAAAAACAACCCGACCATACTCCTACTGCATCCAAACCTCAAATGGAGTATTCCAAAAGAACCATCTCATCAAAATAAATCCAAATTAGTTGACTGCAAATCAATCTGATGTCTGGTCCTTATCTTAAAAGTTTTTCCCCTCCAAGGGCTCAATTGGTTTTGGGTTCGAACCAAATCAGCCACACATAGACATCTCCAATACCTTGAGTGTAATATACCTAAACAACCGGCTCTATCTGTGGAATCCTACATGACTGACGGTGCATCGATCAGAGGTTTGTAGCTCAAGTTATGGGAGATTAACCAAAAATGGTCCAAAGAGGGGGGTATGGGCCCGGTCCGACCCGGCCCAACCGACCCAGGGTCGGCCCGACCCGGGTCCGGGTCTGGCCCGGTAGGGCGCGGCCCAGCCCGGCGGATGAAGCCCAGCCTAGTGGTTGTGGCCCGGCCCATGTGAGGGTGGACCGGCCCATGCGGCAGGCGGCCCGACCAGTACACAAGCAGTCTGGACTGGTGGCCGGTCGCGGCTCGGCCAGTCGGGTCGAGCGGGGGGAGGGGGGGCTCCCCCGGTTCTTCGTAGTGGCAGTGCCAGGCTATCACCGCCCAGCCTTCCCAGAACCCCCGCAGTGCATGTTTTGCTCCACCGCCGCCACGGCCAGTGTTGTGGCGGCCTTCCACTGGCAGCGCACTGGGGCGCTGCTGCCCCTAGGCGGTCAGCCAGTACCAGCCGCCGCCTCCAGTCTCCAACACCGCCGCGATCTTCCACGGGCCACAGGAGTCATTCCGGTGATCGTTTTATCTCACGGTTGCTTCTACGGCCTCATCGGGTCCCACTCTTCACTGTGACGACCACAAATAAATGTTTCCCTACCGTTCATTCGTCACCCAACAAACCATGCATTAATAACAATAAGGCAGAGGGCCAAGACTTGTTCTCTAGTCCATGCCCTCCGCGTTAGAGGCTGAAACCATAATTCATCATAAAAACGGACATGTATGAAGGTACAATTCACATATATAAAATAATTAAAAAACCCCCTACCTCGTAATTGACGTTGCTCATCGACGAGGTGTGGAAGATGAGCGTCGCGGTAGTCGGGCATCACGGAAGACCGGTGTCGTCCCATCAACGTTGGAGGAAGAGTCGTTCTCATGGCATGGAAAGAGAATTCGAAGATGACGTAGATTCCATGGCGTCGGGGTGCGTCTGAAGGGAAGCGCCATTGGAAATGTCTTTCGCGTTCTTCATCAGAGTTGTTCTTTTTTGAAGAACAGTGTTCATCGATGGTGAGGAAAACCTTTATTCTAATTCTCCAGAGCCTCCTCCATCGAATATTTTCCAACGCAAATATAATAAAATCCACCCAACTTAATAATGCCAAGAAATTCAAATTAATACGAAATGAACCAATTAATTAAGGGTGTTCAAATAATTAAAAATATGAAGTTGGCACACTTAATGGAGGGAGGTGGAGAGTTAAGAGAAGGGGTTAAAGGGAGTTGAAGAGGGGAGTTGAAGGGTTAGGGATTCGTGTGGGCCCCACCACTATTATCCTCCCATGGGAGGTTATGTGGGGTGTGGGACACACCTCCAACTCCTCTTTGGAGGAATTAACCACCATCAAATATAAAATTATTCACACATATTTATTATTATTATTATTTTAAGAGACTCCAAAAATTAACTTCTCCTCCTAAGCAAACACAAGAGTTGTAAAGGTCCCCTTAGTTGAATACCGGTGCTATGAGTTCATCAGTGCAATCAGATTTCAATTCTGAGCACCGGTTTAAAAGATAGAAAAAACCGCACGTACGATTACTAAATGTACCCAAACAAAATATCAAGAATTGATTTTGGGCACAGCTTGTCTCGGAATCAGGTGTCGTTCAAAACTGCAGACTCATAAAATTCGACAAAATTTAAGAAAAAAACTTTCCATAAAATTCCTAGGTCTTTAAAATTTGATTTCATGGGGTAATTAAAATTTACGAACATTAATAGATAAATGGTTTTCTTCAATGAAATTTTTTCATGTGTTCCCATATACCCTAGTATTCCTTTTTTTATATTATACATAATAATGGATACTCGAAGGATTAAATTAAATAATGATTTATTTTATATATAGAAATTTTTTATTTATGTGCTTAATACTTTATTATGAAATTGATAGCCATTTTCATTGGTTTTCTTGTTTTTTACTAAACTAATTGGAATTTTTTTTGTATCCCTTAATAAGAATTAATTTCTAACACCAACTTTTTGAATATTCATCATGGGATGTATAGATATTTTGGAATGATATAATGGTAAAATTTTATGATATGAGGATTCATCATCAAAAATGTAGAAGTTTCATGAAGTAAACATGTGTGTAAACTGGAGAACCTATTTTTATGTGAAATATGTACAATGTGTGGATGTTCCCACAGTGTAATGAAATTTTTAAATAATTTTATAAAACTATAAACAAAAAAGACCATAGAAATGGGAGAAAGTGAAATAATTTTTATAAATAATGTAATTATGGGAGGATGATGTAATAAAATGTTATATTTTTGACTGCCTCACCTATTTTTATATTACGACTTATTTTGAATTAATACTGGGAATTAAATTTCTTCTACATTTTTCATATTATATAAAATCATCCTTTATCTCCTTATTGCTATACTATAGTAAATTCTCTGACCATGACACATCAACAATGGTTCCATCCTTCTTCTCCATGATTGATGCATTGGATACTTCTTGGCGTACTCGGCTCCTTCATTTAATATATAGAATGTATTAAACACAATATTATTTCAGGTTTTGTATATATTCCTATATTTTTTCAGAATCCCTTTTTTCATTTTCATTCATATAATTATCACATTCATTTAATTTCAATTTTTTTAATATATAAACTAAATGATTCTTAGTGGTAGGTGATTTCTCCACTAAAAAATGGTGGATATTTTCTTCATTCAATTCTCATTTTGTTCCTTGTTAACCCCATGGTAAATATGTATCTTTAATTTATTGAGGTAATCAATATTATCCACATCTTAAATACCCTAAAATCCACTATAAATAATCCCGTCCACATAGAAATAATTTTTTTAGTGGAAAATTCAATTACGGTATGAATGCTTCTAAATCCATTAAATGTGATTTTGGCTTGAACATTATTATCATGGTGTGAAGATATCTTTCATAGATCTCAACATTAGTAAAAATATAAATTATTATGTTTTAATCAGTGAATTATTCTATTTTCATCATATAATTTAATTCCCTCATAACAATTCAAAATTTAGGATTGTATAGTTATAGTATTTTAATGATTATGGAATATGAAAATTATTATTTTTAAATGAATATTCACTATCTTACACAAACAAACTCAGAGGACCAAAACAGTTTTTTTTTATTTAGAGAATATGTAAACAATATTCTAATTTTGTGAAAAATAAATCTATATCTCCCATTAAGATCTTACACAATGGATATATTTAAAAACATACCCAACTTAAATAAAATCTTTATCACTATAGTAATGGAATCCCAATATGGGGTGAACTTAGATGCTCAGTAAGGGAAGAAAGACAGATATGTAATCTTATCATGGACATAATGGTATGATAACTTGAAAATAAAATTTGAATATCATACCCTTTATACCAATGACTATAATTAATTAAAAAACTGGCAATTCATTAGACATGAATCTTAAGAGTGTAAAATAACATGATCTATTCGAGAATATCATTTTCATAAGACATAGATATTTGGAATACACATATGAAAATAAATTCATTTTTATAGTATAAATGGCTCCCTACAAAGGCTTTCATATTTTAATTGGAACACTCCACAAACCATCACAGTAGTCAAGGTTCAATCTTAAGACCATTACAGATGAAAAAGAAAATTTATGAGAATATTCCACTCCCCACTCCAATAATTTCAATCTCATGAGACATAAATCACTATCCAATTATTTGGAGGTAAATATGGGTCTCACCTATCAAATAGTGAAAATCATAAAAATGTGTTCTAAGAGATCATAAAATATTCATCATATCATAACCCATTAAATGAAATGTGTTTCATAAATATTTCCTCAAATCAAAACATATTGAAAAGAGACATGTTTCATAACTATTTAATCATTTCATTACTAAATTATACATAGAGAATGAAGTTTGTCTCATTATGATTTTATAATGTTATAACATGCGGAAAATAAATGGGAATATTTAACATTTTTTCATAATAAACCATTAAAATAATCAATAATAAGGATATACATGGCTCTTATTCAGAGTAAATCATAAATTACATCATGATATTTATTTATAGGCAGAGAATAATTTGTGTGATAAATCACATGGTATATTTCTTGGGGAAGATAATTTTTTTAAAATAAATTTTTAAGAATAAAAATACCACAAAATAGTTTCAAATATTTTTCTTTTAAAAAAATCATAAAAACAAATAAAGGAAAATTTGAAAATTATTTTAAAAAAAGTCAAGAGAAAAATATATTTTCCTCATTGAATTTTTTTTATTTTTTTTGGAAATATTTTTATTTAAAAATAACCATGAAAAATGTATTCTTTAATGAAAATAATCTGCATTGTGGTGAAAAATTGTGTTCATTCCTCACATGTAAAAAACACTATAATGATATTTTCTCTAAAATAAAAAATGTAATTGTTTGAAAAAATGTCATGAATATGTATTTTTACATATTTTTCTGAAAACTAAATCATAGATAAAAATATCATTAATATATAATTTTAATAATGTGAATTATATTTATTAAATTTTTTAGAATGCATGTTTTGGGGGGAATATTTTTTTTGACCGAAGAAACAAATAATGTATTGTTTTCTTAAAGATGTTATTTTAACCTATTAGATAGATAAATGGTGTTAAATGAAGGTAAAACATGTATTATAATGACATAAAAAGATTACAATTATGTTAATGAGTTTTTGGAGATTTGAATCATAATTTTACATCTTCAAAAACATGTTCATGAACAATCTTGATAAATAATGAGATTATAACATAAAATCATTACAACGTTCAGAACATTATATCGCAAGCCTGAAGAAATAATAAAAAAAATTAAACATAAAATATAATTAAATGAAATATTTATGAGATATTATGTCAAATTGGATTTATATAAAACTCATAAAAGGACATCAGTTCAGAATATAACTTATGTACTAAGGAATGAAATTTGAGATAAACAATCCAATACTAATTTTGTAACATTTGAAACATAAACCCCCTAAATAAAATATCCTCAAATAGATAATTAAAATAGAAAAAATAATTATAAATATCATAAAAATATTATGGTATGTATAGATACCACCTAAAATAATCACGTGTGAATTTGGATTATTTGTGACAGAAAATTAATGTGTGATGGAAATCCCTTTCTATAAGTCATGACATCCGCCATTCATGTTAGAACCTAATTTATAAAAAATATAATTTTATTATATGTATATTATAAAACGTACTTGTATAACATACCATTAATTTTTCACTTATTCAAATTTATTACCCTTTTATTAAAATTTAATTTTTAAAATCACATTTTGTGTAATAACATAATTTTTTCAAATATTTTATGATTTATTATTTTCCATTCTTCTTACTTTTATCATGGTTACATTAATTACATAACAAAAAAATGAAATAATTATCATTTTCACATAAAATATATTTTTATAATACAAGTCATCAAATATGATTTTAGGAAATTAATTATGTTATGATAATGGAGACGGAAGGTCATACGTATGCGTGAGTAATGTTTCCATATTTTAGTGATCGTTATGGAAAGGAGTTAAGTGTTATTTAATCATTAAATACTAAAAATAATATCACAAATAAAATATTATTTCATTACATATACATATAAATATCATCCATGTGGTGTGGTTATGAAAAGAGAGATTCACATTTCATCGTGAAGGCGGTATTCCACATGTACAATAACTATTTTATCATCTTTTAGCCTATAAATACGTTAGAAATAAAATAATATATTGTTTTTTAAGAATAAAAATATGTTTTTAGTATCATAATTATGTAATATATATAAAAAATATTCATTAAAGTTATCTTTATTATATTATATGTAAACTGTTAGTGAAAAATGAATCATATCATTTTTTCAAGGCAGTATTCCTTTGTACAGAGGAGCCACATTATTGTATCCCCTATAAGAATGGAAATAAAAATTAGTATATATGATATAATGATTTAAAATATATAATTATTATATAATTACAAATGTATTCATTATGTCAATCATTATATCCAAATGTTGGTGGTGGTTATGAAAAAACGAATGACATCAGTTCGTGAGGTGGTTGTCATCTATGCATCCGAATGATGATTTCATAACCCATTTTATGAATGTAGAGTGGTTTTTAGGTCATGTAACTAAAATGAAAATATATAATTATATTTAATATAATATTTTTATTATATAAACACTATTTAATATGAATTTAAGGAGGTGGAGGAAGAAATGAAATAAAAAACAATTGTTGAAGAATGTTACCTCTTCCTCAGTTATCTTACATATATTTGTAGAAAAAACCTTTGTAAGTTATATTAATGCAAAAAATAAAGATTATAGGATTATTTTAGGAAATTTGAGTCGTTATTTTGATATGTATTTTTTGAAAAAAAAATAAAAATTTCGGAAGAAGTGATGATATTTGGTATCATTTTATAGCTGACATGAGTAGCAAGCTTGAAATGTTTTGAAAATAAATTTTTTCCCAAGTTTCTATCAAGAAGAAAGGATTATAAATGAATTATTTATGAGAAATAGATATTATAGGGTCGATATATTTCAATAAAATATATTTTATTCTTGTTTATTATATATTTTAACCATTATATTTTTATTCAAACCTTTACGTAAACTAATTTTAACATAAATTTAGTAATTTGTTTCCCTTTTTTTAATAATAAATTAGATAAAAAATTATATTATAATTATATTATAATATAAATTTTTATTTTTCCTAAAATTTAATCAATTTTTTAGAAATTTAAATAATATAATTTAAAATATTAATTGTTAACTTAATCCTATAGAAGCAAGGAGAAAGTAGGTTTTAAAAGACTGAATGGTCAAAAGTTTTCAATGTTGTTATATCAAAATTAAAAATTGAAATCAATAAAATGAATTTAATTGGATAAATTGATATATATTTTTGTTAATTTTAAATTAATAAATTTAGAAAATAATATATTTATAAATAATATTATCAAAAAAATAGTTTTTTTAAAATCATATTTTATTAATATTCATTAAAAAATTGATCTTTTCATAAAATTCTCAAAAATTCACCCTAAGATAATTGTTGTACCCTAACTTCAAAAAAAAATTTCTTTTACTATATATGTTATCAAGTTTTTTTGAAAAATATTTTTCAAAATAATCACAGAAATGTTCAGAAGACATCCTGTTTAGAAAAACATTGCTTTTAATCGTAATATTTAATTAATTATTATCTATTTTCTAAAAATCATAAGATGAATGTAATAAATTTTATCTAGTATAAAATATATAATTTTCATGAAATTCATAATCCAAAAGTTTTTTCTTTAATTTTTTGAGTTGAAATTATTTTTTCATGAAAATAAATTTTTTAGAGAATTTCTTCCTTTATTTTTCAAATAGTTTTTATATTCATTAACAATAATTAGGTTACTGAATAAATAATTACATATAAATTTGTAACCGATATATTTCCATTATTTTGTAAATCATATTCATACCATCCGTTCTAAATACTAGTAGATAACTATTTCATGACTGACTAAATGTTGTATTTTTTAAAAATGCTAGGCAAATCTCATTAAGAAACACAATAGAACCACCTAGGGAGATCTAAAATGGTGAAATATATGGGAATCACCTTGGAGACTATTTTTACATTCAAGAGGTAGAGAACAAAAATAACTGAAAATATTGGGGGGATCCTTATCACATCCGAACTCTGACGGGGAATATACTCGGGTATTTGATTCCCTACATTTATTATGAGTGTTTGACCTTGAAGTATACTCCAATGAACACTGCATAAGGTGATAAAATAGTTCACATGGAGGGGAAAAATTCCCATGAGTAGTACCTTCCAACACCTCATAGATTGATTCAATGTTAGTAATCTTCAGGCTGAACACTTTGCATAACATTACACCCGAATTTAAATAATTTAAATCTGTAAACATGGAATCCCATGGACCATAGATTTTGTTAAATGTGATGGGAAAAAACCACTGGTGTATCAGAGCAGGGCACCACTAATCAATTTTAAAACCATGAATGATCATTCGACATTTATTTTGGTGTTTTTTACTGGTAGGAACCATTTTACCCACTAACAAGGATAATTTTCGACAACAATAGGTTAGTTAAGGTATTTACATAGTATCTCTGATTTCTTCCCTCACTCGATCAACACCCCCAGGACATTGACTAGGGCATTCAATCTTAGATTTTTAAAGGATATCAACGGATGAATACCCAAACTCATTGTTCCATGTAACATAGGATAAGATCAGTGTAATGATTATCATAAAATATTATAAATGTAAAATTCATTTTGTTTTTTTCACAAACCCTTGTGGTGTTACATTCTCCTCCACTTAAAATTAAATTCTCCATAGATATTTTTCTCAATCATGAAAGGGTTAAGTCTTTAAAATCCATTCATATAACAAAAATCATAAAAATGATTAATAAAAAATATTATTTAAAAATAGAAATAGATGTGAGAAATTCATCCATAGTCACATATACTAGGTTTATTAAAAAGAGAATATTTGTGGGAATTGAAAACATGAACCATGAATAAAATAGTAAATATTTATTATGAGTGAAAGATTTCATTTATTACAATAATGTTGTTGATCTAGAGAAGGATAAATTAGAAAAATGAAACAAAGAGGCATGAAAAGAATCATTGATATAATAAGAAATAATGATAATATGATAAGATTATATTTCAAAAATCTATTTCACAATGTTAGGGAATTCCATTTCCATTTGGAAGGAGAACATATGAAAATATACTTTCCTTATATATTTTTTATTTCGTAGATACAACTTCATCATTTGATTGTTCCATAATCAATTTCCCCATAATATCCTACACTGTAAGAATAATTTATCATGTCTAAAGAATGAAAAAACTCATATAAGAAATATTAGTAATTCATTATTTATCTACATAAAAAAATTTTAAACTAGTTATCCTATATGGATATATTCTCATAGTGTCATGTAATTCATTAATCTCTAAAACCTCATAAAAAGATCAACTAAAAATGGTTCATTATTGGGAAACCATCTATACCTCCAAAAAGATTTATAAAAGACAAAATTTGAAAGATGGTCTGTAAATTTCTAAAAAGGACTAATCAGTAATCCCCTGAAAAATATGAGGTAACTCTAAATTATCACATAAAAATCATGTGAATAACTTTATAATGTATTCTTTTGCTACAATGTAATAAGATAAATAATCACAAAGAATTATTGAAAATAAACATGCTTCATTATTTCTTATATAGAATATTGATTATTGGATATATTCCTTGAATCCAACATTCCTATAAACACCATAAATTATTGCATAAACAACTACGTCAAGAAATCATTAATTAGTTCCAAGTTCATTAATATAATAAAATTTAATTTATTCATATTAATTATTTCTTTATCCCATAATCATTATCTCAACTTTAGGAAAAATTTCTGGGTTATATTACATTAATAAAATATAACCATGCGATTAAATCACCATTCTCGTACATCGGCACCATTTAACATATTTTTTCAAATCCTTAATGAAATGATTTTTCTGAACAATCCTTATATATTTCATGATTCAAAAAACATAATCATGAAATTAAAAAAATAATTTACTTTAATTATCCCACTTCTTTGACAAACAATTAACTATGCTTAAACATTATATTTTATATTACCTATCCGGTTAAATATGTTTTTCATAGTCTCTTTATCATCAAAAAAATATTTACTCATACAACTACGTCGATACACTTCACGAGATATCCCCTAGGGGAAAATGTACATAATGCACATAATTTACACATTTAATGTCATGAAACACATTGTATTTCATCAAATACAGACATTAAACTCAGTATGAGATATTGTCCAAAAGGTATTATGGAACCCCATGGGTTGGAAACAAGTGTCGGTCAGCAATGTAATCACTAATAGAATAATTTATCCCAATAATCTAGGTTAAAATATAAAAAAAATGGAACAACCAAGAATAACAGAGCATGAATAAATATATATAATCATATCCAAATAGAACTATATAATAATAATATATGAAAAAAAAAACAAACTGAGACCGAACACACCAACATGATATCAATGTGCCCTCTTTGTCACCTTCAACTATGGAACCAAACTACTCTAATGTGAGCACTGAAAACAGAATCATGGACCTACAAAATAGCTTGGTTCTAATGACACTGAATCACAGGATTAGGGTGTGAGCTTAAATCTCTGTAGAAAACCACACAATAATACCAAAATTTCCATTCCTAAAAATATTACATTTACACTAGCATGAAATACATGAATGAAAATATACTTTTCACATTTTAATAAAAAAACATTTTTTTAAATTTAAAACTCTACACACCACACCAATTGTTTTAAATGAAGATTATAACTTTTAAAACCTAGTCCCATGATAAAATATAAATAAAACAATTCCAGACTATGCAGAAAAATAAACAGTTAGAATATAGAAGAAAACAAATGAAGTAGTTAGTAAACAAGATCATTCTAATAGTAACAATTGGAATTTTATAAAAATTCCTAAATATATCCTACAATATACTCAATTTGGACCCACCAACCGGCATACATTGAATATACAAAATCTATAACCAACTATCCACCCTAAACTAACCAATCCAATGGAAGGTACCACCAACCCACATAATGTCAAAGGGGTACCAACCTGTCTAATTTTCATTGACATGAAACTGTCACTCAACAATCTAAAAGTGGCCAAATAAATTCATGGTAATCACATACTTTGTTTGGAGGAGGCCATCATATTCATGACCAACATTATCTATCATCACCACAATTTTCTTCCTAAAAAACTAAATCAACCCACATGATCACCCTTATTGGGAAATCCTCCATATGGGTTCCTGACATTCAATAATCTATAAAAATGTTCTAATAATTCCATTATAACCTAGAAGCTTTCAAATAATTTCACAAAAAACATAAAGATACCAACCATGAATTTTCACTTTCAAACCATAATTCATTGCCAAACACCAGAATGTGCCTACTGGGCCATTCTTGCTTTCAATTCTAATATATATCAAAATATATATAAGACATTCCTAAAAGAACATTAAAAAATATTTTACACTCATAATTAAATATAGGCCTTTATGTTCCAAATCCAAATTCCATATCCAACACATTTTTATGACCAATATGAAAACAAAAAAAATAACTATGAATGTCAAACATGCAGTCTTCCCATTTAGAAGTTAGCATTTTCTTGAAGTTTGTTATGGCCCATAACTTCAAAAAAAATTGAAACCACATTCATGTCTTTGATAACCAAGGGACCATTAGTAATAAATAAAAGTTTGAATAATAAATGAGAGAGTGGGATTTTTTTTAATATATGGGGTTTTAATTTGAGAAGATTTATCCAAAAACTTCTTCATTTGTGTGCCCATCCGTGTGTTCACTCCGTGCATACAAGTGTGTTCCCTCATCCAATGGAACACTATAATTATCTATGAAATTACTCAAAAGTAAATTTCAAAGAAACATCACATGCCTTTGAACCAAAAAACCCACACATTAATCACCACCCCATTCCACATATAATGCCCATATCAGAATCCCACTAATTTAAAAAAGAATTTATATGTTAATAAACAACTCAAGTCATCCAATTTTACTTAAAAATGTCAAATGATGTTTTATCAATCATATTTGGTGCATATATATACATATTTATATATTATTAATCTATTGAAATTTTATTTTAACGATTTATATTAACACTAAATCACCCAAATAATCCAAATAAACAAATCACATGCATGTGATGCATATTTATTAATTATTGAGGATGAAAAAAGAATCAATAGACTATGCTGGAAAGGAATATATTGGAAACACATACATCAATAGTGTTTATATGTGATCATACTATAGGATAAGGGAGATCCATGAACGAGAAAAGATTTGTACACACTAACATCCATGAAATCACATCACAAACAAACCATAATCCTTAGAGTTTTCCCAAAAGAGAAACCCCAAAAAGAAAACCCTTGATATCCATATGGGAGAAGAAAAAGAGTAAAAAATTTCCCAAAACCCTAAAAACAAACCTTATAACTTTGAGGATACATCTATATAGGAGGAGTATTCTAGTATAGGGAAGCTTTATGACAATTTGTTGTGCCAAAAAGACCCAAAATGAGTAGTTTGATTTGGGAGAAAATGTGGGGAACATATATTAGGGATATCCAAATTTTCAATGAATATGATACAAGACATGGTTTAGCCACAAAGTTCCCTAAACTGAGAACCAACAATGCGTGAGATCCTCGAAAGGAGGGTCCCCCACATAGGCTGGTTGAAAGGTTTCTCAAAGCATGCAACAACCATGGTAAAAATATTTGTTTTGAGTTATAGAACCAAACTACATGAATTCCACACATTTTCTCAAAACATGCACAACATGTGTTCCTTACTAATAGGAAAACATCAAAGGTTGAGTAGTTACCTGGTATGGTGTGCTCAATTTTCCGATCCTTGAACCCAAGCCATTCATAGGCCAAAAACTCACCCATGACTTCCAAAATTCAAAATATTATTTCAGGGATCAACCCGAACCTCACCTAAAAGTATCCAATGTCAGGAGAAGAGTAAAATAAAAAAATATCAAGGTTCTTGATGTGACAATTCTACCAACCATAGACTCTTTTTACCCCCAAAAATTCACCAAGCAGCAAGAAAAAGAAAACTCAAATCCATTCTCAATCAACACCAAAACAACCCGTGACACTCGTAGTGGGCATTCACTCCACAAGTCTAATCCAAATGCTAAAAAAGATAACTTTTCATAAGAATTATGGGATAACATGGGATGGTTATCCACACCCTTGGAACCCATCTAGCATGGAATATTTGAAACTCGTAACACAACCATCAAATGAATAGAAATTGACACAAATTACTCTATAGAAACTGAGCTGCATAATGACAATGTCTGAGAATGAGGAAACGACCTATAAGATCCAAAAATATTCCATGTAATCTAATAATATAAAGAACATGGGTGACCCTTAAAAAGAACTCAAACCAAATATAATACTTGAACAATAATCCAAACATTCCACAAAACTCAAATATCTCCAAAATTAGTATAACTGGAAGTAAAAACTGACACCATTCCACACAAGGGTGGAGAAGACTCATTGAAAATCGATTGATTCAAAAAAACCACATTAAGATAAACCTAACTTCATGGATTATGATAAAAAAAATAGACCATCACACTTTTATAATGAAATTATGATCATAAAATAGAAAAAAACATAAAAAATATCCATATAAACAAAAGATAAAATAGATTTCCCAAGGGTTCCAATATCCATGTGATACCTAACTATGAAGACGCATTATTCTGAGTCCTCTAGCTGGATCTCAGAGAATTGAAGCATAAAATTCCTCCTATTCAGGCACTAGAATCCTTCAATTAATAAATCTTCATTACGGAAAGATTCTTATTAAACATCTCAGATAACCCAAATTACCACAATGAACACATCTCTTTGGAAGAAAGTGATATGATTTCATAGAATGACTGAACCAGATGCACTGGTGGCACACAAGATAAAATTATGAAGAAATAATGACTATAACCAATGAAGGATAATATTTAAATACTGGTACCTCTCGAGTATAATCCTCTACTAGTGGGTAACCTTAAAATCATACAAGAGACACTACATTGAAAACATACTATGCTCTCAAAATTGACCCATAAATAAAAATGTATTCCCCAATCATCTCAAAATGATGATCCTGGAAGGACAGGACTCGCTCATTGATGACTGGATTAATACCCCAAATAAGAACTAAATCCATCAGTAGATCATCTGACAATCCATCTGAAGAAAATGAAACTAGCACCTTAATGTGGATAACATATATCTTAACCATCTTCTTTCCTTACTAAATACTCATGATATCATCCCCTTTCTCAATCTTCACCTCCTTTCATATAAACCATAAGTCAAATATGGACATAAAAATATAACACCTCATCATAAAATGAATCAATAAGAGGGAAAATCGGTCACATTCATCAAATGATGGACCATTAAACAAACCTGGAACATCGCAAACATTGAAATATTTGGGATTTCCCAACAATGTGATTACATGGTATACATCCTCAAGACACACCACTATCTCTGATAGACCATGATCACAATGATTGATTGGAAAAACATAAGAAGAACTAAAAACTAGGCATGACTCATGAGAAAAATTATGAAAATTTATGGGTGGTATACTGTGAATAACAAAGGAAAAACAAACCAAAATCAACATCAACCAAAAACACGATCGGAAATAATATCTTGAGCCAAAATAATAGGCTCCGAAGGAAAAATAATATAAGCACAACTAATATTCATCTTTTCAAAGACCACTATTTTCATTTCAATATAAAAACTATGTTCTTCTAAAGAGACTATCCAAAAAATGTAACATTTCATAAAAAACCCCCCATTTTAAAAAAATAATAATGCCCAAAATTACTTTCCTATTTTGAAATCATATTGAAGAAACATGGATAAGCCTTTGTATTAAAATAAATACCCATGAAATCCTATGGACCATCACACATGTGATAATCTGTTTCTATCCACAAGTTTCAACACAAACATTCCAAACATACCCACACATATGAAAAAACTCATAAGGAAAAACAATGGTTACCCATAACATTTCAATATCAAGACCCAATAATTCACAAAACTTTCCAACCAAAACGTTTTCTTTTTATTCCCATTTTCAAATTGAAAAAAATTTAATAAAATCATTTATATTTAAAAATCTATTTTTCTTATTTAATCATACCCACAAATCTGGATCTAAACAATCCATGACTCTTTCTACACTACCAGGATGTGGAAAAACTGACCACTCATAAAATGACGACACGGTTCGTGGTACATTCCCCAAGTACACATCGATTACAGAGAGGACCTTGAACCAAAACTCTGCAAGGGTCACTACTCCATGTGAGATCAAAACATGACACATGATTGCCTATATTTTCATTCCTAAATCCAAAAAATGCCAAATGACTCAAATCCACAGACTAACCTTAGAAACATGAGGTTAAAAAAGAGAAAGCGTTCAAGAAACTCTTCTCTTACCTCCCTCATGAGACCCAAAATCCCTAATCTATAATATTCATAACACCACAAATATCAATGTGCCAAATCTAATTCCATTTTTTCATGAACCAATCTAGGATTCCATCTAATCCAAATATCAAAAATATCTGATACATATATCATAGGGTAAACTCATTACCAATAAGATATAAACTAGTGACAGTCATAAAATTAACCACTAAGAGAACAATTTCACCTAATAAACCGGGATCAAATGAAAAAAATAGAACAAATAGAATTACTAATAATAACTTTGTTTGAATAAATATATGTAAATTGATCCAAAAAAATAAAAATAATAGAAACTAAAAAAAATTGTACCCAAACACCCCAACATGATCCTCATGTGACCTATTGGGCACTCATAAAAATAGGAACAAACTGCACTAACAAGAGCACTTAAATAAGAGAACTAGACATTAAAAACATATCGGGTAAATCGACAAAAAATTTCATAAGTAGCATTTGATCTTAACAACTCAGTAGGAATCCAATATAGAATCCATGCAGTTCCTCTATTGAAAAAATTCCATTAACAATAGTTTTAAATACATGTATGAAATTATGGTTTCCTCATTTTAATAAAAACACGGCCTTTAATTTTAATAAACTACTCACCACATTACTTGTTTCCAAATATGATTATCTTTTAAAAACCCCTATCCCATGCTAAAATCAAAATAAGATAAAACCATACTATGGTGAAAAGTACATAGGAAAAACAAAATATCAGACAAATTAATTTTAAAGTAAACATGAAAATATAGATTGAAACCATTTTAATTTACTAACCATCCCAAGATTGTTCAATGGATGTACTACAATCAGACTCACCTAATGGGAAATGGTGATTCTATATAGTCTCTAAATTACTAACTGTGATAAACTGACCAATCCAGTGGGACGTCCCACCAATCCCCATCATGTCAATGGTGTACAAACACATAAAATCCTGGTTAACAAAAAAGAAACATTAAAACCTATAATATAACACCATAAAACCCATGATAATAGTATAATTTGTATGTATGAGGCTCTCACATGTGTGGCTCCTCATACATTTTGTCACTGAACTTGCCTACCCCAAACCCTGACACCACACATGTGATAACACATATATGTAAAACATATATAGGAGTTCCCAAGAGTTAACAAGATATACACAAGTGAAAACAAGAACATCATTACACATAATCATTCAAATTATTTCTCAAAATTTACTAAAATTACAAAAGATAATATTTACTTTCAAAGCCATATTTTATTTCCAGACATCATAAATTGACATTCAGGCCTTCTGCTCTTCAAATTATGATATATCACAAAAATTATCTAACACAATTCCAAAACAACATTAAACACCACTTTTTCACCAACAAGTCCAATATGGTGCTTATGTTCCAAATCCAAATTCCACTTTGAAAACTATTTACAAAAGAAGATAAAAACCCACAAAATAACCAAAGATTCCAAACAAAATTTTATTAAATTTAAATGTTATCATTTTATCAAATTTCAATATTATCTATAACCTCAAATATAATTGTGAACCACTTTAATGCCAATTAGGAATGAAGGGAACATAAGTAAAGAAACATGAATTTGATGAAGAAATGATAGGGAAGGAAAAGTATTCTAAAATCCAGAGTTTTAATTTTAGAAAATTTATCCAAAACCTTGACAATTTGTGTGCACATCCATGTGTTCACTCTTAGAAAACATGGATGTGTGCACACCCAATGGAACAAAAAATATACATAGAATTAATAAAAACAATTTTTAAATAAACAACTCATTCCTTCCAACCAACACTGTAAACCACACATTAAAGGTCACATTGTTCCACATATAATGCACAAATAACAATCCAAATAGTTTAATAAAACATATCAAATGGAAAAAAGCCCTCAAATAAACCAATTTTACATAAAATGCTCAATTAAAATTTTATAAAACACATTGGTAGAATATATATACCATGGAATATTTAATGAATCACTTCAAAAACTATTTATAACAATTTCTACCAACACCAAAGATGCACAACACCCCAACAAAACGCATCATTATCATTCGAGACATATTGATAATTTATATAGGTTCACGAAAGAATCAATGAATTATGACAAAAACAAAAATAATGGAAAAAATACCTCATCATTGTGAGGATTAGAAAAAACATGGTGATAAGGGAGATCCAATATTGAGATAAGATCCACAAACCCTAATATCCATGAAATCAAATAACACACAATCTTAAACCCGTAGGGCTAGACCAAAAGAGAACCCCAAATAAAAAAAGCATATAAATCCAAAGGGGAGAATAAGAAGAAGATAAAATTGGACAAAACACCTAAAAATTTACCTAAGAACATTGATGATGCATCCATAGGGGAGGAGGATACAAGGAGATGATTGTTTTGGGACCCCATCATTCACCAAAAACGACCCAAGAGGATTGGCTCAACTTGGAATAAAATTATGGGAGGATAGATTAGGTATATCCATGTTTTTAATGACATAGATACATCTCATGGTTAGGCCTCATGGTTTAAAAAAAATTCGCCAATCATGCATGAGCTACTGGAAAAGTGGGGAACCCTACATGGGCTAGTTGAATGGTTTTCCAAATAGTGTAGTGACAATACTGAAAGCCTATGTCGGGTTACCGAACTAAACCACATAGTTGAAACATAGTATCCCCAGTTTATTCTAACCCATGAAACTAAATTTTGGATACCCATCATAGGATATCGGGTTACATATGTAGGGGTTCACTGTTTCCCAGACCTACACCCAAACCATGCAATAGCCAAAAACTAACTCGGGGCATCAAAAATTTAAAAATCAAAATGTAGATCAACCAAAAACTAAAATAAAAATATATAATGTACATAATAGAGTAAAATAATGAAATATACATATTTGGTGTGTGAATTTTAATACATTATACAGTTAATGATACCTAAGGGCAACCATTATTCATATCCATTGCATTTACAAAACTTTTCATTAATCATTTGTTGTTACATAGTTTGTGTCGTTCCTTTCAATACATAAAACTTATTTGTGTTCTTTTGAGACATTTTCATTTTATATTCTTTCCATTACCGTGAAATATAAGTAAGTAATCATCTTTCCTCCATGATATTCAATTCCTGAACACTCAAGGGACTCTATCCTTCTCTTATATGGTATGATTGAGTGTTGGATAAGGTTTATATACATAATCTTGATCTGTTATTAGTAATGATCACAATATCCATAAATCATGTCATCATCCCATTTGGATCGTCATAAAAAAAATTATGCGGAAATCATTGTTAAACCAGTTCCTTCTAGTTCCCTCCATTCAATAAACCAAAAATCATTGAGTGAGAAACACTAATCATTGTGTAAACCCATATAATCAAGAACAATCACAGATATGATGTCTAAATCATGACACATACTTTAAAATATATAACATCATTGGATAATCCATGGTGATATATGAAGATCATATATCTAAATCCATCATGATGGTTCATAAAGTGTGTTTGAATTTCTAAAGCATATTCCTCAGCAGTGTTAAACTTACAGTGCCAAAAGGACCATTTTCATGAACTAGGTGACTATTGAGTCCAGATCAATGCACAATTATTGGATTTATTTCACCTAGGTACCTTTGGATTTAGAGAAATATACTTTTAGTATCTATTCATGGAAGTAATTACATGAAAAACCAAATATTGTATCATTAGACATAATACATAGACATTTTCATATACATAGACTCATCAATAGAATTATAATTAGAGTCATACCTTTATATATACATATAAATACACAAAATAATATCACAAGGGGTTTCTCATCCATGTTTTCAGTGGTTAACTGAAAATTTAACAGATACAAAATACAATGACCCCGGATTTTAATTCATATATATTTCATATTTTTAAGTGAATATTCAATACATTTACCAAATACATTATTGAGGATAGAAATAGATTATTGTTTTTTTGACTAGGTAAACAAATATAAAATTTGTTAATGTATCTTCATCGTCTTAAATGAAAATCTTCCCCTTTTTTACTTATCACAAACAAACCCTACTTAAAGCCATTAATCAGAACCTAGTGAAATGAAGCATTAAAATGTCTGAGCTTAGGGGCTCAATAATTGTAAAAATGTGAGATGCATAAGCATTACATTAAAATAAGGTTTTGAGAACATGATAATAACATTTGAAAAATATAACACGAATATCAAATATTTTAATTACATAAATAATGGTAGTTTATAATACATGACACATAAATAAATCATTGAACACTATTCATGAGATCATATCACTGGTATAAGACGTAGATTTTTTTCATACACATAATCATATAAAATAATTTCCATAATATTCGAGGAACACATCCATGGAATTTATAGTGGAATTTAATCACATTCCATACAATCACAATAGTCTACATTCACTCCCAATAATATCATATTGACAAAGTCCCTTTTTGAATTCTGATCACACCCATTTTTAGTCATTTTTATCTCATGAGATATAAATATTTAACCAATTAATTAGAGGGTGATGTATATACCACTTTTTACATAATGAAAATCAAATAAATGTTTTCAACAAGATGAAAAAAATTAACATTTCATAATCACTAAAATTAAATTGGTTTCATAAAAATTTCATCATATCAAAACCTGTGTAAAAGAGACATGTTTCATAATCGTTGCATCATTTCATCATTCAGTAACCCATACATAAATAAGTGGGTCTCATAATAATTTGTATAAATTTTGGAAGTAAAAAGGGTTAATAAAGATATTTTCATCATAAAAATTTAACAAAATGAATAGAATGTATATCCTTCATTCAAATCCCCAAAAAAGCATAAATTTCATCAAGGGATATCATCATTAATAGAGAGTGATTTTGGAAGATAAATTAGTTTGATGGTTTTTTAAGGAATATAAATTTTATTTTACAATAAATTACATTGAAAACGTTTTGATAATTTTTTCTAAAAATTATTTCATTTTAAGATAAACATGAACAATTATATTTTATTATTTTAAAAAATTATCTAAATCTTTTTTAGAAGAAAATAATTTGGCCGATTTGAATTTTTTTAATTATTTTTAGAATTATTATTATTTGAAAATAAACTTGAATAATTATAAAGTATTATTCAAATAAAATAATGACCATGATGGTGGAAACTTTTATTCATGTCATGCATAATAAAATAAGGATTCCATTCAAATATTTGATAAAATACAAACATACATCATTTAGAAAAATTCAGAAGATTATTTTCAATGCATTTTTATGATGTAAAAAATGGGTAAAAATGTCTTTAATAATATATTTTAGGAAAATTGAGAACATTTTTTGAATCATTTTTATAAAACATGATTTCTTACGAAAAATGATCTCTAACTGAAGGGAGAGATAAGGTTAGATTTACTTAAAAAAAATATGAACTATTGGGTGTATAGAGATATTAAAATGAAGGGAAACAATGTATTATCTTGAAATTTCCATATAAGAATAAATTTCAGGATTTTATTTATATATGTAACATTATATTCCCTCTTCAAAAAATTATAATAAATAATCATAATAAACAATGAGTTTGTAACATAACATCTTTACTCTTTTAGTGACATTGAATTATCATCCTCATGAAATAATTATACTAAATGAAACCGAAAATATAATTTGATGTAATATATTAATGATAAATCCCGATAGATTTATATTATATACACCACATATAAGAAGATTTAGGCATAACATAACATTCATCCCAACAAAGGAAATTTGAGATAGAAAATCCCTTTCCACTTTAGTAAGTTTGGAAACATAAAAATTATTAAAATTAGATCATAAAATGGATATTTAAATCCAAAATATTAATTAAAATCATCATAAAATACAATAATGTAAAGTATATACATCACATAAAACAAACCACTAGTGAATAAGTCTTGCGGCTTATAAAAAATTAAAGTCATATGTAAATCCGTTACCTTAAGTCTCTACTTCATAAATGTTAAAAAATCATATATAATAATAATTATTCGATTGTAAATATTTTATAGAACCAAAATTTTGTATATCATAAAAAATATTATCTACTTATTACCATTTAATACTCATTTATTAACAATTACTTGTTAAAATCACATTTTATGTAATAATTGCATTATTTTCCATATATATTTTTATTTGTTATTCTAATTCCTCTTATTTTGATCATGGTATAATATTAAAAAATTGTCTTGAAATAAGTATTTTATTATACATAAACAACACTTTATATACCAAAAATATATGATGTTTATGGAAAATTAAGTACATTACAATTGTGAATATGGTAAGCCATATGTACGCATGGGTAAAGGTTTCATTTTTCAATGACCATATATATAGGAGTTAAGTAATATATTATTATTTCATATTGATAGTAATATTTTTTTACAATATAATTTCATTAAATATACTTAGACATATAATATATGTGGTATGGTGATGAAATGGGAGAGTTTGATTGCTTTTTGATTTTGGTAATCCACAAGTAGATAAATGATGTTTTCATCATTCATTGAGTGATAAGTAAAAGAATAAAATGATATATAATATTTTTAGAATGATTAATATTTCATGAATATCCTAATTATATCATTAATATCACATAAATTTATAAATTTATCCTCATTAACTACCATGTAAAGTGTAAGTGAAAAATGAATAACATCATTTTCAGAGACAATAGTTTGCATTACAGATGAGTGACATTGTTGTATGCACTATGGAATGGAAATTAAAGATTTCAGATATGATTTAATTAAATAATATGTATAATTAAGTTATTAATATCATATATAATATGTATATACATAATCATACCCAACCATGTGAGGTAGTAGAGGAAAAACAAATGACATCAGTTCATGAGAAGGTAGTTGATCGTACACAAATATTATGAATTCGTATCCCATTAGTAAAAAGTAGAGATGGTTTTAAGAAATTAACATAAAATAAAAACGTATAATTATATATATATATATATATTGATATATCATAAATGTTTAATAAGAATTTAAGGTGCTAGACCAATAACTAAATTAAAAATCTCATTGAAGAATGTTACTACTTCTTCAAGTATCCTCCTTTGGATTCACCCAAAAGAATTCGGAGGTTTCCATTCATCAAAATAAAATGGATTAAAGGGTTATAGGAGGTATTTTGGGAATTTATTTGGGCCGTAATTTTCCAGAATTTTTTTTTTAATATGATAAGAGGAGAGATGAGTGGGTAGTATTTCATAAGTGAGGTGAGTGAAACACTGGAATATTTTTTTGAAAATAAAATGGTGTACCTATATTGTTTTCATTCTAAATGGATGGAAAATTCAGTATTATTGAGAATAATAGATTACATGTTATAACAATTTCTTGAAAATATATTTTATAAAAATTTTAGGTCATTTTAACACTTATCTATTTTAGTTTAACCACTAGGTAAACCCATTTTTACTTTAATTACGGTAAATAATTTTTATTGTTTTGAATACTATTTTTGGAAACAATATTAAGTTGAAAATTTCATATAATATTAATTATGTTTATTCCAAATATATAATAAATTTTTATAAATTCATTTTTCATATTTTAATTTTTTTAATTATAACTCAATCTCGTAGATTGATGAGAAAGCGGGATTTATAAGTGAAAATGTTCAATTTTATTGATGTTTTCATATCCAAATTTATTATGATAATTATGCAAATAACCAAAATTAGATAAATTTATATATTATTGAATTAATTTTACATTAAAATTGTTTTAATTTATAATTTAACTTTTAAATAATTTGAAATAAAAGGTTGTTTTTAAATTAAAATTCTGTATTTTATCAACTTTCATAAATGAAATTTCAATAAAATTTAAAAAATCAACCCAAAGAAATTTTTTATTTTATATGTTAAAAAATAAATTATATTTATTGAACTAAATTTTCAAAATGTATCGAAAAAAATTTATATTAGTCTATAAACAGTGATTAAACTGTTTTTCAAAAAGATATAGTTTTAACTGTGATGTTAGATTCATTATATATCATATATTTAATGCACATATGATGGATGTTAATAATTTTTTTGAATATATAATATATATATTTCATTAAAATTAATCCCAAAAGGTGGTGTGTTTAATTTATTTATGTGAAATGTATTTGTTTTCTTGAAAATAATTATTAAGAAACAGATTTCATTTATTTACAAACAGTTTTTATTTTAATTTATAATTAATTTATTATAAAATTATTCATTTAATATAATCTGTAAATCGTGTATGTTCATAATTTAGTTATTCCCATTCATACCCTATATTCCATCAGTTAAGATATAACTATCATTTTAATTAATAATATTGTAATAGCATGTCATGTTTTATTTAAACTCAGTGTTGCGTGTAATGATAGATTATATAAGAGTTATGTGTAAATGAAAATATAAAAAAAAGATAAAATTCACTTGAAAAAATTTGTTCACAAATTCTCTAGGTGTTATAAGAATTATAGAAATAAATAGTATTTAGAGGATGTGTAAAATTATTTGATTATTGAAATATAAATCTATCAACTGGATTAGTGAAAATGAATATTAGTTTAAATGAATAAATAAACTTATAAATAATTTTTTTCATAAATTATATAATAAATTATAAGTTTTGAAATGCCATGTAATAATTACATAATAAATTAAACAAAGACTATGTAAAAATATAATGTATTTGTAAATCATTTTTTAGATTATTTGATAAAATAATATTTTTATTAATGAATTAAATATTGAAATTACCATCTTTAGATATTTTATTTTTAAAAATTGAGTATATTTTTTGATATATCCTGTTGAGGTTTTTAATGGTGTAATTTTGTATATTTTTATATATAGTAAAATATGGAGGTGAATAGTGAAATCCCTTAAAATATGGTGATTTTCAATACAAGTGAAATATAATATTAATTACATAATATATTATATAAGTCCTGATTATCTCGTACTCATATGGTTAAACTAATATACATAGCTATAAAAATAAATACTTGTAATAGTCTTGAGGAAAATTAAAAAAATTATCAATATTTTATTCTAAAACACATATCCACGCCTCCTAAAATTACCACCATTCACCACCCTTCCTATCATGAAAATATTAGCTTACATTCATTCTATTTTTTTAAAAAGGTATCTCTCTAAACTCTTCTAAAAAAATATAGAATCTAACCTACCCCAAAAATCATTTTTAATGACTAGGTAGCATATCAAATGTGACTATGTAAGAGCTCGTGTTCCGTACAATCTATGAAATTCTAAGGTAATTTGAAACTTTTTTAATGGTTGGTCAGTCGGATTTCAAAAATGATTTTGGATTTGAAAAATAGGGTTTCTAAGACCTTAAAATATTCTTTTTTACATAAAAGGGTGATTGAGATATAATGTATGGGTTCAGAAGATACCCATATGGTTCTGAAGTCATTATTGAAGCCAAAGATGCCACACACAACACACTAACTAGTGGCCTTTATGGGAGAAAATTTATATCAGTTGACCACCCCTGTTATTATGGGGGAATCCCCATCACCAAATATTCATTCCCTCATGTATCTAGAGAACCCGTCCACTTTTCCTCTAATGGATCTCCCATGTTGGGGTGTGGTTATTAAGAGATTTTGATGATGAAGGATGGTGCAAACACCATTACCTCCTTTGTTATCTATCCAATATTTTCCCCACTGGTTTGATATTGTTTAATTTTTTTGGAAATGGTGATGACATGAGGTAATGGTGAAATATCTTTATTTCCTATGTTATTTTATATAACATAGAGTGGGGATTTCATAAGATGTTGTCCATATTCCGTCACTCATCATTAAAAAAAAATTAAATCGTATCATTTATTATTTTTTGGATTTCAAATAAATTAAATCTGACTAATTATGGATATGGTTATGGTGTTTAGTGATGTTCTAAATAATGGTTTCGAAAGTCCTATGTGGACCATCGGTGATATGTTGAACTTGGATCTGGTGTGGTGTCATTCCTTGGTGATGTCTCCTGGAATATACATCTCTTTTTTGAGTTATATAATTTATTATAAATGTTTTAATTAATTAATTATTGATTCTTGGCATGATTTTGGATCTTTTCTCACTGAAATGACATTGGATGGTTGAGGTAGTTTCCATAATTTTCCTTGTCAGCTTCTTCTATCCCTTATAGAGACAAAATTGAAAATCTTCAGATATGGTAGGTGGTCCTTATGAATATTTTGTTTTGAATTATGTATATAGTTATATAAAATTTATATGAATGGAATCAAAAAAAATTGCGCTTATCCTCTTCAAATATATAAATTTTTTTAATAAAAAAAGGCCTAAAATAAAAATTTTCACACTTTCGAGGGTCTGATGGACTCTCGTCCACCGATGGGATATCTCGTCCGTCGATGTCTAGTAATATAAATCGAACTGTGTGGCTAAGGATGAAATGAAAATTTGGGGGATATGGGAGATACCCAAGGAGAGATATAAATATGAAGAGTATCATGGGGTGAGTGTTCGTCCCCCACTAGGAAAAGACCACCTGGGTAGTTATACCACAAGGAACTAGCATATGGGTTGGGTGTTCTAATCATCCAATGATGCATAGAAATGGGAATGTGATGAAGGTCATTTACTATGAGTGGATTTACTATATGTGCATAGAGACCATGATGTGACCCAAGGGGACCCCAGTAGTCTCTTCTATGACTTGTGATCATAGTGATTGAATGGAATTGATAGCCGATACAGATGGTACCATGAGTCACTATATAAGAATTATTTACATTTAGAGCCTAAGGGGTTATGGAATAAGGTAATTGGTGTAGTAAATCATAAAACCCCTACCCTATGTTAATATATTAACTTGATTAATCTTTATATATATATAAATTCCTAGAAGTGATTCCTAGAATGTATCTCATGGGCCTAAATAGATGTGATTGGGACTTGTGATACCGAGAGGTACTTCTTGGGATATTAATTTTTAAGAATTATGTGATATTGTTGTGACCTGAAAAATGATATGACATCAGTGTGAATGCCCATAATTTTTCATATGATCTAATTTTTAAGATAGGTAATAATGGATGGGATGTCAATATTTGACCTTGGGTATTTAGGGTAATCCTTGGATGCCTCGGGTTACTAGGATGACTAGTTATTTCTGGATCCCTCTATTAAATCTTGAGGGTTTGATTATGATTAGTTTTATTATTATTATATTTATTGGTGATGCTTACCATCAAACCAATAAATCTTATTGGTGCCATATTTTCTTGATTGGATGCTAATGAGGAATAGGATTTGGCCACTAGGGATGGTGACCTGGAGGATGACCTGAGGTCAGTGACATCATGAGATTACGTAGTATTATATTTGTTCCATTTATGATATGGGAGTTTAGAGGGATTATAATGATTTATATGATTTAGATATGGATCCTTTTTTAGGATACATTTATCCTTTCATCATGAGGCATATAAATACCTTTTTTAAACTATGGTCACATATTTCTATGGTTTTAATAGTCATTGAGACGTTTTCTAAAACACTCTGACACGTGGAAAATTAATAATGGTTTATAGGGGTCATGGGTTTGAGAATTTAATCAGATTACAAGTAATAGGGTAGGTCTGGGTCCTAATGAGTGGTCATGGTTTTCATGGTAACTGTTATATGCTAGTAGACACCTAAAAATAATCTGAAGATGGTATTATTCTAGATATTTATTTTTTCCATAGTTTATTTATTTATTTCACCTAACCCTGTCACATGCACACACCGTACATATACTAGTCATAATGGGATCATGTGGGTGCAGACATACTGATTTATATTCTCGTGCCCTACTCTGATAGCCATGGAACATGGGTACCCAAGAATATCATTTGTTCTATATAGGTTCGAGTTAGGAAGAGGAGTAATATGATGTTGTGGATCAAGAATAGACAATCTGAGTGTGATTTTTAGATCAATATGTGGTGAGGATTGGGGATTTGGCGGAGCCTCCAATATATTATATATTAATCTTTTCTTATCAATTTATATATTTATGTGAAAATTCTAGTTGGTGATAATATTTTTATATCTTTATTGACTATGTATTGTATATTATTAACGATTGAGATTTTTATTTTCATGAATACTCTAATGATTACTGATAGTATGTGATACTTATTAATTATTGAACACTCTAATTAGGGGGTATATTCACTCCATGGTAGCACTCTTGGCCTCCAATATTTTTTAGAACCCATTGGTTTATATGAAGGTATTCCTATGGTTTTGTGGAAAACTAGGCTAGTGTACCAATCGATAGGCCTCTGTACCCGGACACTATAATGTTACTCTATAGAATATTTTTTTTCATCCTATTTGGGACATTGGTGCCAGGAGACTTAGGAATGTGAGTTTGTGACAGATATCAGACCGGTTTAAATAACACTTGTTCCTACATGATGTAAAGGTTACAGATTTTCGTATTGATATTTTTAGTGTTTAGTGATACTATTGTATTTGGTTTTCAACTTGAGTGACTCACATGGGATTTGAGGTTCTTCATTTATGATGTTTTTAGGCTGTTAGTATGTTGGAAAGAGTTCAATGTTTATGCATCATATTTGGAATGTATAACTCACTGAACATATATGCCTACTAGTGTAATTTATTTCATTAATGACTAAGGATCAATAACTTAAAGTGTCAAAATATTCTCATATGGTGTTTTCCCTTATAAGTAATCTGAAGTTGGTATTATTCTAGGGACCTTATGTTGTTTTTAGTGTATCACCCTTGATGAGGTTTGGATTCGCAAAGGGAAGTATTAAATATGGATTCATGTGGAGAATATTTTTCCTAGTAAGATGATGAAACAACATATGGTCCCTAACTTATGTATATTCAGGATCCATGAATGACCATTGAAACATATGATACCATGCCTTCTGATATTGGAATGCGAGGTTTCTATTGGTTTAGACCATCAAGAGACATGGCCAGTAGGGATAGGTGGAAAACCTAGAGGCCCATAGTTCTGAATTAGATATTAGTGACAATATCATTTGTGATTTTAATGGAATACATTGGTCTGGTCCACATTAAGATATTCTCAACACTGAGGGAGGGAGTAAATCAGCATTAGTAACTTTTTAAACCAACCAATTCTTTTCATCCATTAAACTATTAAACATTTTAGGATCATGGTTCCCATATTATCTTCATCATTATTTTCCAAAAGTATATTAAAGAAACTAAATAATGAAACATGATATTATCACAGTATCACTATCCTATATGAATAGATGTCATTTTAATGTATATTGATGACTATTTTATTGATTTTATACTATAATGATATACCAAATATAGTGGTTTTGTCTGGATGGAAAACTCTACCAATGTGTGTGTTCCTACACATTAGGAGGGGGATGAGAAAATACTATTTTTCCCTATGATGGTGATTACCTCTCCCAACATGCATCTCCTGGAATGTCCTTTATATTTCCCATATAAACAGTTTTCATCTTCGTTATGTTTATTGATACAACATGAATTTCTTCTTCCAGTTGTCTTCTAATAAATTCCTATATGCTTCATTATTATTTACTACGTTCATTTTATAATGTTACATGGATAGTATAGAGGACGAAACTCCCCTTATTATTCTCTTCTATAAAGAATGATTCATAATACAATCTACCTCTATAGAATAAATTGAATTGATGCATTTCTTACACCAAGGCTTAACTTCTTCTTCTCCTCCTCCTCCACTAATTATAATCTTATTTCCATATAGAACATGTATGTCAAATAATGCCCCAATAACAAATTATCCATCTAGTAACTTTGGTTTGATAAACTCAACCTGATATACTAATTTCATATTAATCTGATTATATTTTAACACTATTCAACTGATCCATGAGTTTTCTATTTTATCCATTATAGGTTTGTCCAGTGCTCATGGTTCATACGTTACAACCTACTATATCTATAAATTTTACCCTAAAGGAAACTACTCTTAATATTCATAAATATCACTACAATAAAACAGTTCACTTTGAAAATAATAAGCACAACCACAAGAACTAAAAGAACCAAAATTGTGATCTATCAAAACCAAACATCATACACAACCTTCCCTTTATATTTGAATAGTTTCTCTAAAAAACTAGGGAGAGGTGCAATCAAAAAATTTAATTCCCCACTTCCAAATTTTAATATCCCACTAATATAATTTCTCAATCAACCAATTTAATTATTGAGAAAATATATATATCCTCATTATTTATTATTACTTTACTTACATTAGATCATCGATATTATTTTTCAACCATCCTAAACTTTTGGATAGAATATAAATTATCCCCTCATGATTAGTGAAGCATTGAAAATCCATCCTAGCATTATCACATTTGATGACCTTAAAAAACATTGTTTTGTTCCATAAACTTTATATGTTACAAGATTGCATGTACTCCTTCATCTAGTAATTTTTTTGAAGATTTTGTTTGATATAAACTAGAATGTTTTCCTAAAATACATTCACATGGCACTTCTTATATCTAATGGGTTCCCATATATTCCTAAAATTTACCCTATCTAGTATACCTTTGGATATTATCTATGTAACTTATATCTAATAAATTTGTAATACTTTTTATAATAAATTTACAATAACTATTTATGATGAAAACACTCAAAGACTTTTGTCTAATTATTTTTCATGGAATCATTTTTTGATGAATTTCATTAAAGATAAAGACTTTAATTTGAGGTTTCTATCTAATACTACTTTGTTCAGTATCATCTTTTTAATACCACTACTTGAAAACATGTACTTGATTACTTCCATTAGAAATATCTATATTATTTATTTTGTCAATGAACTATGACTGATAATGTCCACATGTTTCTTTTATCTATTGACTATTTTACGAAACATATGTCCAATATTTTTCAATCATTTTTACACAATGCGGAAATAATTTTTTCAATAAACTTTTCTTATTGATTTTACACATCAACTTTACATCATATATTGAAAATTATACAAGAATATCATCTTGGACTACTGATGTTTTTCAAAATACCATATATAAATTAGGGTTTTATGATCATAAATACCCTTCATAATTCAGTATTTTTTTAATTGTGTTAATAGGGTTTTATCTAATTTTTAAGTGTTTCAGTTGTTAATTTCAGTAGTTCTAGATTATGGAGGTTTTTAAGATATATTCCCAAGCCTAAAAAATGTTTCAATATAAGTCATTTTCATATGTGGAGAAATGGATATCTGAGAATTTAACAACACAAAATTTCTACGAGAAGGATTTGATTACATTAATAATCCATGTCATGAAATCACTTATGTGGAAATCACCTATGTTTATGAGATCACCATTATTAGAAATGGGCTATGTAGATTTATTGGTTATGTTAATTAAATACTTGGTCAAATCAACTACGTTCTTCAAAATTAATACAATATTTTAGGTTAGATAAAAAAATTCTATGTGATAGACATAATCTATGTGAAGAAGGCTTATGTGAATTCAGATATGTCATTCAAATTAGCTACTTCGATTCAAATATTCACATTTCCAGCATGATTATATGCAATATGGTATGTTTTTCTACAATATGTATTTATTACTAGTAAAGAACATTATCGAGGATTTAATTAATATGTATGATAATGAAATGATGAATTAGAACATTATATTTAAATAAATAATAATTAGAGGTCAGTACATATAATGGAAACAAATACAATGATGTTTTATTTTTCAATACAAATGACAAGGTATTTTCTGAGAAAAGAAAATGTCTCCAATACCAGACTCTATAGATCAGGTGTTTCACATTTCAGTGATATGTTTCATCATTAATATCAAAAAGAGCTATCAGAATATCTCAAAATAATATAACAAGTATATGTATAGGGAATTAGATCTGAGTATTTATATATTCCCGAAAACTATCTAATAGTTCTTCAACAACACTCTTTTTTATGTTAAAAGAAAAATAATTTTCATAATCTACCACTATTCATCATCATTCAATGTTTTTTTAATTTATAAATAGTCCTTGAGTTGAATACATCTTGAATCATATAACATAAATATTTACTCCTATAATATTTATCTTACAACTGTGTGATGAACCTATAAACTATATGTTATCTTATATTTTTTTATAAAAGTTCATAGTAAATTTACATGAATGATATTGTTCATAAAGAATTGTTGTTGCCTTGCCAAAATTGCGTGTACTACTGTAACATGTGTAGACTTATTTCACTCAATCATGTAGTCCAAAAAATAATTAATATAAAACCCTAATAAATTGATTAATCTATTGAAATAAAAAAAAATCATTGAGAAATGGCTTTATAGAGAGGAAAAAGAGGATTCTACTCCCAAGACCACTATAAATCATAGAGTCTATTATATTTCCTTATAATATTATTTTCCACTACTACATGTAATAATGAAAGAATTTAATGTTTTTAATTTCTCTAATATAGAAGGTATATATGTTTTGAAAATTTCAAGAAATAATTTACCACCCCCTCTTGAGTCTTTAATAATACATTACGAGTAAAAATTCATACCGAGCTCATGACTCATGAGTTCTTGGATATTAATGGATGAAGTCGAAATATATTTGTTAAATGGATTTAATGAGTGACAACAGAGAAGAAATATTTGTGTTAATATATACCAACTTCAATGTTGTAAATTATGGTTTCTAAAAAGTGGAAAAGATAATTTATCTACAAAACAGTAGTCTAATGGTTTATCTTAAATCCATCATGCCATATGAAATTCTAAAATCTCAACTAGAAACACGGTATGATGAGAATAAATTAAATTATGATTTAAATTATAATGTGAAAAGTGAAATTATTTATGGACAATGTTTAGATGATTTCAAAAAATTATCTCATTTTAAAATTGCCCATGAAATTTAGAATTACATTTTATTTTCTTATGAATGTGTAGATAATATGAGATCACTCAATTATGATACTTCCAAACATATGTTTGATAAGTTAAAATTATAGAAGGATATGTAATTACCTAATTAATAAGAATTATGGTCGAGATTATAAATAATATTACATTTCAAGGTATACCAATTTCTGATAAAAATAATACTTTGAATGTTCTAAGAGATTTATAACCTATATATATTGAAATTTGGCATTGATTTGACAATATAAATATGTCAATAATTTTAAATTAGAATATATTTTCGGTATAATGATAAAGTTTAAAGAATATATGGAAGCTAAAGTTAGTTAAAAGAGGATAGATATGAAGGAAAATACGGCTCAAAGAGTCTCAACATCAAAATATGGAAGTAAATATGAAATTAAAAAAAATTAGCATTATAATTTAGAGACATAAAAAATTTGAATTAGATAGTGAACTTTTTTACATTCTAAGTAAATTTGAAATGCTCTAGAAAAATAGAAGATATTTTAAGAAATCTTTCAATACATAAGATAACTATTAAACATGTAATAGGGATGTAAGAAGTTATGAATACAAGAATCATGGATATAACAATCTATATTTTCTATAAATATATTAAAATAATAATTAAAAGAAAATATATTTCAAAAATGATGTATATAAGAAGAATTACATGAATGAAATGATGGAAAACTAGAGTTAATATATGAATTATCATGATGTTTCTTAATCTAAATTATAATATAAACCATTAAATCCAAAAGAAAACATGTTTTTATGGAATAATATAGTGAGTTACATTTATATTATTCTTATACGAAAGAAGGTGAATTTGAAAATGAGAATTTCACTTAGAATAAATTAAATGAATATTTAATAGGGCCGGAAACAAGGAATGGATCCTTTAAAATAAAAAAATTTCCAAAAAATTAAAATATTGACATGGATCAAGAAAATGAGAACATGAATAAAACATATTATCACTAAAATCACAATTGAAAATTCTACTTTATCATGTGTTAAACATGTTAATTTTTTAATAAAATATTAAACATATCGTGATTTCAAAAATTCTTCTAGTGATTTGACTAGAATAGAAAACTATTTTAATTATATATTCAGAAACAATTAAAATCATTAAAAATTTTGCAACAAGAACACTAGGCAGGAAGAATTTTTTTTAAAAAACTATTTTTACATTGATCTAAAAAACATCTATAAAATTATTTCCCTTAATTATTGAGAGATATAAAATTATGGTAAGAATGTTTATTTTTTAAAAAATAAATTTAATGATGTTGAGAAATATTTTCCATCATTTTTTTTCAAAGCATAGTGCTTTAAATTATTAATATCATAAATATATTTGGGTTCCAAAATATTTAGTTTCTAACATTTCTAAACCCATGTAAATATGGTTACCAAAACAACTTATTTTTTATTTCTATTTTTAACGAAAATGACCCAGATAATAAATGATAAATAGAATATGGATATTGGATGTTCAAGGTATATGAGAGTTTGTTTCACCAATTTCATCTAATAAATATTTGATGGATGTTATGTCACTTTTTTGATAATACCAAAAGAAAAATTAAGGGCGTCAGATATGTTGTAAATATAAGCTTAGAACTCATCAACATTTATCATTATATGGAATGAATAATGAATTAATATATATGTATTTTAAAACATCATTATTATTGTTATTTTAATGATTTTCCAAATATTTTTTGTTCATTTTTAAATATAAATGTCTTAAATTAAAGGCACCTAGAATAGATAATGTCTATACTCTAGATCTTAATTATTTGAGTAAAGAAAGGTGAACTATTTAAATGTTGACATAGATGAATCATATATATTCCACTGAAAATTGGAAAAATTTATTGATTATTCATTGAGAAAATTCTATAAAATATATGAACATTCATAATTACCTCATAATAAATTTAATAAAAAAAATATGTGATTCATGCCAAATAGAAAATAATAGAAGTCATATTTAAAACAAATTAAATAATTTTCTACTTTTATACCCATTAAACAAATTCATATGGATTTTTTTGGGACATATAGAATTACAAGACTAAGAAGAAAATATTATTTTATGTTTCTCTTAATGATTTCTAAATATTTACCTTGGTTTCCTTTTTATGTATTAATAATGAATATTTTAATATTTTTATATGTTTTATAAAACTGGTTCAAAAAGGGAAATATGTTGAACTATTTCATCCATAAGTTTCCATGGAGGAGATTTTGAAAACCATGTGTTCAATGTGTATTTATAATAATACAGCATAACACATAATTTATCACCCCTGTTAACACCTCCAAAAATGTTGTTTTTGAGAGATCAAATTGTACTCTGTATTAAATTTCAAGAACAATATTACATGAATATAAAATTCCTAATTATTTTTTAGAGGGGCTATAAATAAAATAAGTTATTTAATTAAAAAAGGTTATAATATGACATATTTTTAAGAAAAACCCAATAATATATGATAAAATAGAAAGCCAATAGATGGATACGTTACTATTTTTAGACGCAAGGCTTATATTCTAGAAAACAGTGATAATCATTGAAATTTTCATCTATATGATAAAGAATGAATCCTCATAAGATATTATTCTACATAGTATGAATATTGATTTTTTTTATAAAAGTTCAAAGAAAATTAAATAATCTACTCAAGTTAAATTTGATTAATGTAATATTATTGATTAAAAAATAAATCAAATTGATGAACTAAGTAATTCATTTAAAAACATGAGACCTGAACAACTATATGATGACAAAAATGATTATTACATGGTGAATGATTTTCTAGAACAATTTCCACTATGTTTTGATTCATCTGAACCAAAAAATATGCATCTAATATAGCCTAGACCATTATAAACTATACCATAGAAATATTTATTAGAATCATAGATTATGAAATTATAAATATTAGGTTTTTATGAAAAAAAATGTAGAGTTTTATATATTTTTATCTTAGTTATAATCTATTTTTATATAGTAATCCATAGTAGATTAGACTTATGTTATAGAAATGAAAATGTAATTACACCAGTTTAAGAGGAAGAAGGTTTTGGAATTAGTTGATATACACTCGACTATCCTGTGAAGGGGAAAATGGGTTTTTGGAAATAAGAATAATTATCATGTTGTGATCAATAGGAATAAGGCTAAGAGATCAGTTAATGGTTAAAATTATGAAGAATGTATTGATGATTATAATTCATTGACACCAATATCGAAATTAAAATCCTTTAGGATCCATTTAGCATATTCATTACAAATTAATTTTTATTTTTATCAGATGAATGTAAAATTTTATTTTCTAAATAGATTTCTTATGGAGGAAGTTTGCGTTGAAAATCCTCCTAGTTTTCAAAAACTCAATTTTCCAAATTCACTTTTTAAGGATTCCAATAATCTATATGTCCTCAAACAATAACTTAGAACCTAGAAACAATTTTCATGTTATTTTCTATTATCAAATTGTCTTTATGTAGGTTAGGCACATCCTAATTTATTTTTGAAAACACAATATTTAAAAATTGTGTTAGTTTAGACATATGTTGATGATGTGGTCTTTGGTTCTACAAATAAAAAATTGTGCAATGAGTTTTCATAACTCATGCAAAAGGAATTTTAAATGAGAAAGATGGGTGAGATAAATTACTTTCTTTATTTTTATATTTTTCAAAAAAGTATTTTCGAATGTGTATAATGAAATAAGATACATATAGCAATTAAATAAAAGGTATAGACATGAAGGTGGTGTAGTACATACAACTCCTATGAGTTACAATATAAATCATGTGTTGGAAAAAGAAGAAAACTAGTTGGAAACAAGTTGTATAAGGGGATAATACGATGTTTATTTCCTTTAAGTACTTGAATAAAATGCGTTATGTTTATAGTGTTTCATTGTACATTATTTTAATTAATATTAGAATTTTCCCTTTGGATTTTGTAGACTATATAAAAAATAGTACAATAAGAACATTCCATTTTCTATTAAAGTCTCTGGTATACTAGTATAGTATGAAACAACACCCTATTATATCATCTACCATTCATGAAAATATATAACTATTTGTTTATTTTTTGTATAGGTGTTTTAGATGAAACAAAAATTGATGGATTTGGGATATATTTATAATCAGGTGTTAATTAAATGTGATAACACTAGTGCTATTATCATTTCAAAGAATATGAGAAGATATTCATGAAAAAACATATAGACATAAGGAATTTTTAATTGAGAGATAACACTATAAAAGGTGATATAACTCTTGAATTTATCTCTACCAATAATTGGTTAGTAGATACCTTAACTAATCCCCATGTGTTTGACCATTTTCTTCTTTAAATATTTAATTATGTTACTTCAAATTTATATGAGTTTGGTTAATTTAATTTCAATTATATCAGTTAGTTATTTATTTTTTATAATGTATTTTATTTTTAAGAAATATTTAACTATTCTATTGTATTATTTATTTAGGTATTTCACATTTAAAAAATAAAATTTTATTCATTTTGATTTTATTTTATTTACTTATTAGTGAGAATAGACCATAATATCAATTTTAGAATGTATGATTTTTGGGATTCATTTTTATGACATTAAAAATAAATGACATTCAACCCATTCTCTATTCACATATGTGTCATATTCTAGAATCCTAACCCTCTCCTTAAACCACGTGCCTCTCGAATAATATAGTGACAATCAATTGAACCTTTCAATCATAAGAAAATCACTCTGACTTGATGAAGGAAATTTTGTTTTTCATATGAATTGCAAAGTAATTAAATCAGGAAGTGTACGTTATAGGAAGTCCATTAATATGGAATGGATAAATAAAACTTTTTTTTTAATAAATTACATTAGTTTCAAGGATTGGAGTTTTGAGTGATGAAAATAAGTATGGATTTATATTTGAAGAAAATGATCTTTTGTTTTTGAGTAATATAGTGTTTTAGTTTATCATAACAGAGGATGTCGTCTCATTGAATATAAATGGAATGCCAATGAGGGATTAATCTATTAAAATGGAAGAGATGTTCCAATGTCCCCATGAGTGATAGTGTAGTTTCCATCCAAAATTTCTGGAAAAAGACATAGTTAGACATATAGAGGTTTTTATATTTTTATTCAGTACTATAATATTTGATATAAAACCAGTGAATTATTTTCCAATTTATTAGAAATTATTATAAATTTTCATACAGATAGTGATATCTAAGAGAGTAGGTGAAATGGGTAAGGTTATTTTTAAGACATCTATTTGATTTATGTTGAGATAAATAACATGAATTTAAATTTTCTAAGGTATATGATTCATTTAATAAACAACTATTGAAATGTTAATGTCCGGAATTATTATTATACTGATGGAGATTGATTTCCATAGTTTTATGGAAAAAAGAGGTGGATCTCAGAAAAATAGATACCGGAAAGTTCCACAAGAGAAACACTTTGATCGTTATCCTGTTAAAAACAGTTACTTATTTATGGGATTATAAATCAAAACTCTTGATTAATATTGGAATGTTAGGTGTGGATATATGAAATCTATATTAGAACTCACTACCTATGGATTTATCACCGACAGATATTCTTCTTACTAGGGGAGTAGAGGAGTCAAAATCTTATAGATCTAAATATTTAGTTCCATATGTAATTCCTCCCTTGGATGATCCTATTTATGGTCTAGAGAAATCTACCTATATCCATGCTTCTAGGTCTATTAATGGAGTTGAGCATGATGAAACGTTTTTTGTGAAAACTGTTGATATCTGTGAGGATAGTTGAATTGAATATGTAACGATATTTTTACATTCCTAAGGACAATATAATGATGTGGTAAAATCATTAACTGTGGATCTAGTTTTTTCCAGATCAAATTATAGTGGAGATCATTTATTTATGTGGTTATGGGTTCTTCTGAGCATCCTCATACAGATCATGCACCATCACCACCACCCATTGATCATGTGGATGTTCCCTATAATAGTATAATCTCAAATAGCTCATGAAATCTATATTTTTCATTTGTTATAATGTATGAGTTTAAAAATATTTGATAAGAGTGTTAATATTAAAAGTTGGAACACATTTCTTGCAAATATGGGATCAAAGAACTCAAATAGTTCTCTAGATATAGGTCTAATTTTGATAAGCTAGTTGGATTGTTAGTGTCCCAGATATAACTTGATAAAGACTATACAATATAATCAACATGTTCCACAAACATTCAATTATGATATTATTGCTAAGTAACATGAAGAATAAAATTATCTATTAAGTGGATTGAAAGATTTTTTTCTTACCAAGGATTCATTTAAGGATCCATGTGCTTCATTTTCATCTTAAAGAGATGTGTTTTATAATATTATAGTGTTATAGTCGGATTTATCATAATAAGTTCTTGATGATTTGATGTGCATTCAGACTATGATGAAGTAGAATTTATGCACAATATAATGTTTGGTAATACTATAGTATGAATTTATAAGGATGTGGGATCATACTTCATTAAACCAATTAATCAAAACACCGAAATTAATTGAAAAAATTCTTAAGGAGACACATCTTGCAATATTAGAATAGTATTCTATTTATTCTGTGGAAGGATCATGTTCATAATTAGAAGATCCTCATGAAGAACCTATGTGAATTATAGGAAATGAGTTAGTAATTTATAATCCCCCATGATCATTTCCATTTCTGGAATCATTGTATCATGTTCCATTGGTATATGATAATGTTTATTTTTAGATGGCCATTTTAGATCTAAAGTTTTATAATTTTTTTCTCGTATTGAAGGAATCTATTCAAAATTTGATCAAGAAATTGAAGTTATGGAAAAAAGATTCAATTAGTGAATGAATGAATGGTTTATATGTATTATTTATCAAAGGGGATCATGAAGACTATTTTTTTGATATTTCATCACCTTTATCTGCATAATAAATTCTCCTCCACTTATTACATAGGAAGATAGTTATCCTTTATGTTTCACTTTAGAAAAACATGATTTTTATAGGGATTATCCCAAGTGGGTTTTCGTGTATTTTTCATATTCATAAGTAAGCCTCTTTTATTCTTTTAGAATTATCATCATCACACATTATTTCAATGACAGAAATGTGTGATAAGGCTTTATTTAAAATGAGAAGAAAAAGGAAAATTGGACAAGATCCTCATGAATCCTATAGTGGTACTAGAATATAATTTATGTGTTTTATGATCCATCATCAATCTATCAAAGAGAGAGAAAACAATATATAATGTTGATTTAGGGAATGAGTATTCATTGGGGGAACCATCTTCTCATGAGAATGTCAAGAAAATCCTTTTTTTATGATGGAAGCTATAACTTCAGTATACATCATTTCCTTATGGAACATATTATTAAAGGTATTATTTAGGATATAAATTTAAAATACACTATTGGATCAGAAAAAAGAGTTATTTCTGTGGTAGAGGAGACAATGTTGTCAATAATTCTTACTCCAAATACGTGCATATCTAAGCCATTTTCCAAGTTAACTATGACAAAAAAAATCTCATTTTTAACACATACATAATCCTAGGACTTCATTATGATATATATTGTTTTTGTATTGTGGTAATTGATTGTTTGAATATTTTAACAAGATGAAAATTAATAAATTAATTTTTTATTCATTTATTTTATATTGATTATTTTAATTTTATTGTATCTATTAATCATTATATTCAAATTTTGTTCCCTATTAATTTCATATCGTTTACCTAATGACTATTTTTAATTAAATATTTTTATTGTACAAATTTTTTTTAATAAATTTAATTTTTTATATAAATTTAATTTAATTTTTAGTAAAATAATTGTATAGTTCATTACCCTAAACGCTATTCATTAAATTTGTTTTTCATATATTTTTACTATCATTTTAATTATAAAAATAGGGAATAAGTATTCACCTTTTGTAAAATTTAGGATATTTTTATCTAATGCATGAGAAGTTTAATACTGAGAGGGAGAAATAATATATATACTCTATATTTTAAAATAAATATATTTATTATAGTGTTTTTTTGGAAAATCATTCGTATCAATTTCAAAATTTAGTGTTTAATTATAAATAAGATTTGTGATCACCTAAAAGGTGGAGATTATTTGATTAAAAATGGTGTTCCATTATATCAGATGAAATTTAGGTTTTGATGATATTAAATACACTTTATTATTTACTAATTATCCTTATAAATTTATTCATTATTATTTATATTATTTTCAAGTGTTTGTGTAGATAATTTCATATAGTCTTATATTAATACATTTTTTATGAAATTTTCCTTTGTTCTGAAAAATAATCTATGTGTGGTATCTAGCTTCACAGAGAAACATCAACATGCAAATTTTAGCTCTGTAAAGATCATATGTGAAGTATTCTATTGCGTCAATTCATTACATTGTGAAATCTCTTATGTGGAAATTGCCTACATTGATGAGATCTCTTACAAAAGTAACCATCTATGTTGATCAATTGATCATTTCAATTAGATATGTGGTGAAATTGGATATATCATTCAAAATAGCTACATTTGTTTTGGATATGTTGATAAATTTGATACATGTATGTAATAAGTAATTTGAAAAAGTTCTATGTGAATTTAGCTATATTGTTCAAATAATATATATGGATTTAACTATTTAAATAGACAACGTATTGATCTATTGTTATCTAAGTCATTCTATAATATGTATTTAATACATTTAACGGACTAGAGAGATATTTAAATTTTTCCACACAATCATTAAATTCTCTAGTAAATCATTCTGCTAAAATCAATTATAATAAGAGGAAAATAACAATAAGGGAATAATGTATAATGATATTTTATGTTTCTACATTATTGTTGAGGTATTCATTGAGAAAAGTTTATGTATATGATTTCAAATTCAACAATTTATGTGCATTGTTTTTAATTGGGAAGTCCTATTTCAATAAAAAATTATATAGAACAAGAACTCATATTAATATAAGAAGGATATGTACGTATATTTGTAATATAGTTTTCATATATTCAATAGCACTATCTCAATGCTCTTTGAAACTACTCTATTTTGAATGAGAAGAAGATAAATCATCATGAACTACAACTATGAAAAATAATTCAATAATTTTATTATTTTAGAATACTCTCATCGAGTTGTACTCCCTTCTGATCATATATCATAGATATTTTCATAGTTCTTTCAATTGTATCATACAACTATGTGATTTGCCTATAAAAAATCAATTAGCATATACATAACTTTAGGGGTTCTTGGTAATTGAACCTGAGGTATTAGATTTATAATGACTTATAGGATCATGGTTAAAATATCTTGTTCTTTTGTATAAAGTTTCCACTATTAGTACTCAATTATGAAGTCTGTATAAAAAAGACTTATTATAGCCAAAAAAGGACTAATCATGTAAAAATCACCGAACTAGGGGAGGAGAGGGTTTGTGAGGTATATTTAGGGAATTTTGTTCCCTAAATAACTACAATTCAGTAAATAATTTCCTTCTATTTTTTTCACTACTTCTTGTGATCAAGAATGAATATGATGTTTTTCTTATCTATAAAAGGGTTGTTCTTTATTTGAATAAAATATCAAGATCTCAATTCTCCACACCTAATGTTTCATTTTACTACCTTTTAGGAAATCATGTTCAATAGAATTTATAAAACTCTTAATCTAACAAAAAATCCAAAACAGTTCCCTTGGTTTTGGAACCATACTTCGATAAATGTTTTCACTCATCTTAATTTATATATGAATATGAATTTCTTTTATTGATCAGGATATTTGATACTATGATGAACAGTAAATCATAATAAAATTTCTCTCTCTTTCACATTTGTTTTCTTTTTCTTATAAAATTTGTCATTTAAAAACATACACATAACTTTGTGATATTTAAATAATGGGGAATACACTACCAAATATCTTCAGACATCTATACAGTGATTTTTTTATAACTAAACAGGGAATGAATTTTTACTAACATTATATTACCTCTTCTACATGTTTTTTAATCCTATGTTTTCCAAATTCAGTCTATTTATATCAGCTGCCTCAATTTGTCCAGCTCCACCCACTCTATTTGTTAAAATTATTTTAGGAAAATACATAAAGAAACCAATGAATGAAACATCATAATGTTCATAAAAAAGTACTTCTACCATATCATCTCACATGTTTTAGAAATTAAGATCATATCATCAATATTCAATGTAATCTGAAAGTAATTAAATAACATTATGCGTCTTGTAGTGAATAATATCAAAAATTATCAATGGAAAGGACACAAATTCACTATTTCTAGGATACGAAGTCATGAAAAATTATTTATTTCTTCAACAACATAAAACTTATTACCAATCTTGGGTACATGAACCTATCTTCTATGAAACAACTTCTTTACAAACCCTTATTAATATTGGAATCAATTAAATATTCCAAATTCTATAACAAGCATTGAGATAAAATAAGAACCACTAACAAAGAGGAAAAATCACAGTCATATTGGTCACTTCAATCTACCTCTATGTATTTATTGTAAATAACACCAATGTATCGTCATTTTGAATATGTCATCTATTGAATCTTGATCATCTCCATCCTTATTTTTTCTAAGAAATTTATTTCAATTTCTATAACAGTAAATGAAAAGAAAAGAAAATTTCATGGGAAAGGGTATCATTTCATGATTATGTATTTTTTAATCAGTCATTTCACTCCAAGCCTACATTATCCATTCTCGGTGTAGAAAATGTGTGGATTTTATTTAGACAAAAATTTTATCCTTTAAGAATGGGGCTTGATACATCATGAAATGAGAACATACGATATTTCCATTAAGGGTCATACACATGAATTTCAGGATGAAGTTTCCAATTTTTGTATAGAATTGTTTTAGAATTAATCAAAATGAATATCCTAAAATTAAATTAATAAAAAAGTTAAAATTTATAACATATATTCAATTGGTTAGAATCATTGGATCACATTCATTAATCCACTTAACTTATGTCACTTATTGATTAAATTTCTCTCATATTTTTATTGTTTATAATTTTAGAAATCAAGGATGAAAGATTAATAAATAGTTACCATTTTTAATGGAACTCAATCTGAAATATTCCATAACAATCAGATCATCATCATATAATAATTCTAGAAATTTATTTAAAATAATATATTGGTATCCCCACAGGAAGACATATATCATGATCTTTATGATGATTAATCTCATCAATAGATATGATTATAGATCCCTATATTGAGAATAAAAAATTATCCTCTTCATGTGGTTTTGTATTATTGAAATTATCCAACCCATCATCGAGGAAAATATTCTTCGATAAATTTCTTTAGAATTGTAGATATATAATAAAAATGGGGATTGTAATCACATTGATATCATGTGTTGAAAACACCAACCACTACGTCTTTAAGTGTTATCCTCTCACGGTATTTTTAAGTGTAAAAAAATTTGAATCATTTCTGGATGAAAAATTTGTTTTAGAATACAGACTAGTCTAGATATCAGCTAAATTATCACATGTTATTCCCCTAATATTATAAATCACCTTATAATAAATTTTCTAAATGTGAGTATTATGGGAACAAAGAGGTTTTTTATTACTTATAAACGTGAAACATAAATTTGAGATAGTTTTCTCAATATATTTTCTGTATTTCCTCCATTCATCATGATTTCACATCTATTATTTGTTTTTGATTTATGTTCGAGTCATATAGTTCTTATTTCTTCTTCAATTACATTATGTTTTAACCCTATTTTATCAAGATATTTTAAGGGAACTATATCACCTGTTGAAACATTTTTCTTCTCCATGAATTCTTTATGTTCAATAATTATTACAGATCAATCATTACAATTGTTTCATGCTAAGTTGTACCTCATAAGAAATAATTATTTAACACATCAGTTTTCTTATGTTAACAAACTTTTATAATACTCAGATTATTAATTTGGAATCAATAATTTTATATTTTCACTAGTCATTTCTTGCGATTCATCAATCATTATTTCTCTCTCAAAATATTATATATATATTACTAATATATCATTAATTATATTGGGAATATGTTTTGGTTTTGGACCACACTTCTTCTAAGTGTCTTTTTTGACATCATTTTTATGATCTCACAATCTTATTAAATACTGCTAATTTTATAATCCATGTACATATCATCCTTCAATACTGAAATATTATTTGGATAATTCTTTTTACAACATTAATTTGGATACATCCCATGGTTTTTTATTCATTATTCATCGACAGCTATCGAATTATTTTCTTATATGAATTTGATACATGAAGAGATGAATATGGTCTAGTATTGAAACCACCTTTAGTGAATAAATAAAAGATATTATCAGTTATTTCCAATGTATTTTCATTATTTGGATTTTTCTAAATTATTTTTTATTTCTTCTACGTCACTAATATTCTCCACAATGTAATGTGTTTCCTATAAAATTCGTCATTTTGTGGATTTTACCAAAAAACCTTTGTTATATAATGAAATATATTACAACCCCATAATTTAACCAAAAACATTGATATTCATAAATATTATATATTAAAAATATACATTCAACATACATAAGAATGCTTGGTTTTGGATCTCATTATATGATTCTAGGATCTTTGAATGGAACTAGATTCATCATTATTAGATCTATCCACAATGAACATGGATGAATGTTAGTTATCAATTTTATTTATCTATAATTTTATAAGTTTTATTAATCCTTAACTAAATCATAAATACGATTTTCATAAATCATTATAAAATGTTATTGTTTGTACCACTTTCATAATATATATATTTGAGATACATCATTAAGAAATATTCATGATATTTTTTCACTTATTAGAGGGTTATCCACATAAAAATTTACCACCATGAATTGTTTAGTAGCCCAAAAAATCTCCATCTCTTTTGAAGACTCATTTTTGTCTATTACCATTGAATAGAAAAATATAAAATTCTATAAATTTCATTATGAGGTTATTTTTATGATGTTTATTATAATCTAACTCTTCATCACAATACTTTATTATTTTTAAACTATTAATCATGCTTCATAAAACAATTTTATCAATGTTTCATGTTAATTGATCTTATCAAATTTCACATCCAATTGTAAATCCTTAGCTTTGATTTTTTTTATATTTCTTAAAGTGAATAGTTATTCCCATAATGTGACTTCCAAACATTATCTTTCTCTTCAACCTCTTTGAGCCATTTTTACAGATTTTGAGGAACATATTTTAACCTCCATGTTTCTAGTATAAAAGGATCCAAATTTCATGATGATATATTTATACATTATAGAATTATTTCATGAAAATACTTCTCCATGTTGTCAATTTCTTCTCCTAGATGAGTGATTTATTCATGTATTAATTCAAGGAAATTAAAAAAATATTGACTATTAATTTTGGAATAAAATAAAGAATATATTATAGTCTACAAAATATTTTTTTTTGGGATCATATAGATAGATCATCATAACCCATCATTCTATGATATTAACTATGTGAAAAGATTATATAAGAGTTTTCACATAACTTATTGTCATAAAAAATTACCATAATCAATTATTATAGGTGTGTTTTTCAATTATATGGTTGTAATTTAAACCACATGTTCTCCACCGTCCATAATAGTTTTCTCTTAGTTGTTATAATCAAATAGAGATATTGAACATTCTTATTACTCATTTATCATGTGGGGAATCTTCATCTACTTTCTATTCTATTTATTTATAATATTCTCCATGGTCATGGTAGAAATGTAATTATACATTGATATAAATGAATCCCTAAAAAATTCTATTAATTATAAAACATATAAGAAATTGTGATTTTAAAAACTGAATGAATTCAAAGTATATAATCTAATAGTTGTGCACCTTAGATATGATACCACATGTCAGTTACACATTGGTATCTTCCCAAAATTAAGAGGGGGTGAATTAATGTTCATGAATTTTTAAACTAATCAATATTTTTTATCCCTTTTCCTCATAGACATAATTGGATATTTGTTCTCCAATAATTTTCTCAATTATCATGTGAAAGTATATAAAATAACTTAAATAATGAAACATGATGTTTTATATGGTTCACTAACTTGTACCAAAAACATAATAAAATTGATAATTTAATATAATATTTTCATATAATATCTTATTACTTGAATATAAATAATCATTAATTATTCTTGCTATTTTAGGTGTTAATTGCATATTTTTTGTACATTTTAACATGTTACATATTATTATTCGAAATCATATCATGGTTTCATCATCTAAAGAATGTAAAAAATATTTAAATATCATATATATTTCTTATAGTTTTGTCAAAGGAGATTGTTAGATCTAATCAAGGATTATGATTGCTCTATTCACTATCATCTTGGAAAGGCGAACAAGGTAGCTTATTCTCTAATCAGAAAAGAACATGCTACTATATCGATGTTGTGGATGGAGAAACACCCTATGTTCTTGGATATGAAAAGAATGGATTTGGAAATCATATGGGAAGGGGATACAACCTACCTTGCCCAAATGATTGCGCAACCATCCATCCAAGAGTAGATTAAGGAAGCACACATGGATTATGTGGAGATATAAAAAAGGGTGAATGCAGTAAAAAAAGGGAAGCTGTAAGAGTTCAATATCGACGATGATGGTGTGATTCGGTTTGGAACACGGCTTTGTGTGCCTTCATCACTCGCGATAAAGAAGGATCTATTGGACAATGCACATATCTCAACATTCTCTATCCATCCTGGGAGTACCATGATGTACTGTGTTCTCCGAGAACACTTCTGGTGGGATAACATGAAGAGGGAGATTGCGGAATATATATCAAGGTGCTTGGTATGTCGGCAAGTTAAATATGAGAGACAAAAGTCTAAGGGTATGATGCATCCATTGCCTATACCCATGTGAAAATGGGAAAACGTTACTATGGACATTGTCACGGGTCTCCCGAAGAAATCAATGGGAAATAATGCGATATGGGTTATGGTTGACAGACTCACAAAGAATGCCCAATTTAACGATATTCGGGAAGACCTCTCACTTGAACAACATGCAAAGATATAAGTGAAGGAAGTAGTGAGACTACATGGTATTCCACTCTCAATTGTCTCTGACCGTGATCCAAGATTCACATAAAAATCCTGGAGGAGCCTTCAACATCCTTTTAGTACTGAATTAAATTTCCTTATGGCCTATCACCCTCAAACTGATGGCCAGTCTTAAAGGACTATTTAGACACTTGAAGATATGCTAAGAGCCTGATCTATTTAATTCAAAGTCGGTTGGGATCATCATCTCCCATTGGTTGAGTTCTCATACAACAATAGATTTCACTAGAGTATTTAGATTGCTCCATATGAAGCTCTGTATGGAAAGTGATGTAGAACTCCAACCTGTTGGGATGAAGTTGGCGAAAAAAGATACTTGGACCCGATCTTGTTCAAGAGATGACAGTGAAGGTTCAAGTAATCCAGAAACACATCAAAGCTACCCAAATTCAGAAAAGGAGCTGTGCTGAAAACCATCAAAGGGACTTGGAGTTTGACGTTGGAGATAAATCCTTCCTTTGAATATCTCCATGGAAGACAGTCATGTAATTTGGGAAGAAAGGGAAGCTATGCCCAAGGTATATTGGCCTGTTTTAGATGCTTGACCGTATAGGAGTCGTGGACTATCGTCTTGTACTTCCAAAAAATATGGATCATGTTCATGATGTTTTTCATGTATCACTACTGTGGAAGTACATACGAGAGCCCTCACATGTACTAAACTCATAGGTGGTTCAACTATAAGATGAACTCTCCTATGAGGATCAGCCAGTAAATATTCTTGATCGGAGAGATAAGGTTCTACGCAACAAGAAAACCCATCTTGTCAAAGTGTTATGTAGGAACCATATGTTTGAGGAAGAAACTTGGGAACCATAAGAAGCAATGGAGGAGAAGTACTCTCATCTATTTGTGTAAAATGAAATTTCATGGGTGAAATTTCTTATGTGGGAAAGAATGTAACGACCCGAAGTTTTTCAATGAAAATTCCCTTCTTATATTTAGGTAATAAAATAACATGAAATCACATCATAATGAACTACTAAGTGATAAGTGACCTTTGAAAATAAGTCTGTCACTTTTGTGTTATAAATTTTGAAAATCGGAAATACACGGTTGTGTTCAAGATGATTTTTGGAGTCTAATGAAACAATAATAATTTTTGATGAATAGTGAAATACTGTAATTTACAAAATAAGATAAATAATCTAATTATAGGGTCATGTGTGATGTTCTGCAGATATAAGACAACTTGGTTCGGGATTAAATTATAAAATTACTATTCTTAGTCATTCAAGACTCACTATTCCATGTCTTAGGGGAAATTAATAAACTAATGAATTTTATATTAAGGAAACCCCTCTCCCCTCCACTATAAAAACCACCTTTCACATCCTCATTTCCTCACACCACTCAAGATCCATGCCTTCTCTAAACTCTACTCAAACACATTCCCTAGACCCTACCCCATGTCTAAGAGCTGCTGGATTCATCAAAAGACCAAGCTTAGGCCATTAAAGAGGTTCCCAATAGGAGGATTCTAGAGGTAATTTCCCTCTCTATTCTCCTTTAATTTCCTTTCAAGTTCAAGTTCATTTCTTGATCTCTCCCCACCTATCTTCATCCAAATTTTATTATAACTCTAGTATTATACATATATTGTAATTTTATTATTCTAATAGGATATTATATCATCCATCCCCCTTTCCCTCTTCCTTTTATTTTATTAAAGATAACATTGTTCGTGAGGTGTTAATTTTTCACCTTCAAGAACGACATGATTTCTTCTTCCATTTATACCTTCAGATCTGGTAATGATACCATTTTTATGGTTAAACAATAATATGTTATATGTATTATATTCTATTTAATGTTCTCAAAATAACCTATGGCCATATTACTAACTGATAAGTTAAAAAAATTTCGTTGTAATCCAAAAACCGCCCAAATTGACCCAAATAACCATAATTTAATTCTTATCTAATGATTCATCCACATGGATCTAATATAATTAATTATAAGATAATTAAAACTTCTGTAATATAATTAATGACATTTAATATCATTTCTGGATGTTTACACATGTTCTACCCAATCGTCAATTTAAGAATACAAGTGATTCACCCAAGAAAAACCATAAAAACGAACATCCCTGAACAATATTTTTAAACTCTATAAGTCAACCAAAGGAACATAATATTAAATAATTAAACCAAAATGAACCCTATTAATGTACACATTGTTATGTATTTCTAATTAATGAATATAATGTAATTATATAGGACATTAAAGAGAAGGATGCATTCGGGTACAAGGTAAGGGGAAATTATCGAACCCACCTTTCATCCTTCAGGTTCTCCATCTTTCACTCCATTTTGATACGGTTACTCTTTAAATATCAATTCTTCATAATTATATTACCATTCCTGGGATATAAATGTTTTTTAATGAATTTTATGTCTAACCAAATGGTTTCTAAAAGAACTCTTCTTTTATGAACTCAACTTTTACGTCTCATTCATGGTTGATGGTTCTTGTATCAAATATGTTGTTCCCTATTTATTTTGGGAACCCAAAGCTTATGAATTTATTAGAATGACAGGAAACCCATTCCTTTACATGGGTTATTTATGTTAACTTTTTATATGTGTTCTATGTGGAAATTATGATAATGATAATGTTATGATGTGACGGGTGCGCCAAGAATTATATAGCGCAGTATGAAAGTTTCAAAGTGATGGGTGCGCCCAGAATTATACAATGCTTTAATGAATTGGGTAAAGTGATTAATCTCATGATTAAATGTGAAATGATTTTTGAACAAGATGCTATCTTGGTTCACATGTATGTCTGGCAGTTAACCACTATTACATGCTGTTTCATTTTTATGCATTGCCACATTTCAAGTCTTGTATTTATGCTCCTCTCATGTTCATGATCTTTTTCCTATGTTATGATTATGCTCACCCCAGGCTATATTGTTATTTTCCATCCACTTACTGGGCTTCTATCTCACCCCTTTTGAGGTATATCCTCAGGTTGCTACATGTACTAAGGAGAGGACAAGTTCCAATAAGAATCTAGAGAAGAAGAAATTAAATAAATATTTATGCTTGATGTTGTATTTGTTATGTGTGGTCCTAGTTTTCCCAAGACACTAAACCTTTGGATCCTCTATGTGTAATAATATTATGATTTTTTATCTTTGAAATGATGTAATAGTAATGTATGAAAAGGCCGGGTCTCTATAGTTGATATCAGAGGCCTGGTTTAGTTAATTTAGGAATTAGGATTAGTGAACCCTAGAGAAAACCTCTAGTATGAGACTACGTAAAAATATACACTCAAGAATATTTACCTAGGTATCCCATATGTTATGTTTTTGGTATAATTTTTTAAATGAATAATATATTCATGACTTGTTTAGTTATATTTTGGTCTATCATTTTCTATTTTAGAAAATGGTGGGAACCAGGAGAAATCAGGCCAACAACTCATGAGAGGGCCAATGCAATGATGGCCCGAATGACATCCCTAATGATTTAGAAGGTGGAGTTCAAAACGTCATGGTGATGCTTACCCAATTATCTCAGGATATTAATAATAACCATAATAATGGGGAATGTACTCCTTCACCAAAGAGGGAGCAACTGGATATTGGATGTTTTATGCAGCAATGACCATCGATGTTTTGTGGATCTTCTGATCCACTTGTTATGGAATAGTGGGTCAACTCCATGGAGAAGCTCTTTTTTGTGCAAATTGTTATGATATGGAGAAGGTTACTCTAACCATTTATCATCTTCCTGGAGAAGCTTATCACTGGTGGGATTTGATTAAGAACATCAATCAAAGGGAGTAAATTGAAGAGATGGAATGGGAAAACTTTAAGATAATGTTTCTTAATAAGTATTTCTCACAAAATCATCGCATGAAGATGGAGAGAGAATTCATAGAGCTCAAGAAAAAAGAAGGATAATCTATCACAACCTATGAAGAAAATTTCACAAGGATTGTAGTGTATGGTTCGGGTTTTTTTATCAAAAATGATAGCAAAATTGATAGATTATATAGTGGATTAAAACCACACCTTCGAAAGGATCTTGAAATTCGAGACTTTGGGAGTTATGAATATGTTGTTCCGTGTGCTCTCAAAGTGGAGATGGAGTTTTTAGAACGGTCCCATGGCTATGAGGATATGAAACGAAATATGGAGTTTCAAGCTGGTGTATCTAGTGACAAAGGTGGGAAGAATATTCAACGACCCACATGCCAAAAATGTGGGATGTTTCACCATGGGAACTACCTCAAAGGGATGGGGAAATGCTTCAAGTTTGGGAATGAAGGACACCATGCTCAAGAGTGTCGAAAAGACACGAAAAGGAAGGATAATGTAGCCGATGAATGGAGAGAACCACTCATGGTTCATTACAATAGTTGTAAGGAACTAGGTCACTATGAAATCTAGTGCACTAAACCTCGAGTTCTCGAGGGTAATCAGCATTATCAGCCACAAAATCCAAAGGAACAAGGAAAGGCTTATGCCATCACTACTGCAGAGGTGGAGCATGATAATGAAGTTGTAAATGTTACACTTCCTATTCACTCAAGAATGGAAAAAGTCTTATTTGATTCTGGTTCTACACATTCCTTTATATCATGCAAGTTTTCTAGACCTATAGAATCGAAGCCCTGAAACCTTGATGTAGAGATATCTATAAAAACACCAACTGGTGCAATCATTGAAACCCAAGTGTTTGAATCCTCTCCTGTTGGCGTATGTGAGAAGATTCTTCCAACAAATCTCAAAATACATCCCTTGGTGGAATTTGATGCTCTAATGGGAATGGATTGGCTCTCGTAAGATGGAGCGCATATCAACTGTCGGGAAGAGAAAATATCTTTTCATATTCTGAACCATCCCATGCTCCTCTACAAATGAAAGGAAGATCATGAATCTCCTTTGAACAATCCTTCAATGGGGTGGTTGTTGATTCTCTATGAAGAATAATACCTCACCCAAATTTTTGAGTCGAAGTAAAGTTCCAACCATTAGGAAATTCCCATCGTGAGGGAATACAGCGAAGTATTTCCCAAAGAGTTTCCTGAAATTTCCTCGGATCGTGGGGTAGATTTCTCAACTGAACTCATACCCAGAGATACTCTTATCTCAAAGTGCCCCTATAGGATGGCTCCTTTTGAACTAGAGGAGTTAAAGAAGAAGATGCAAGAGCATCTGGACAAAGGGTTCATACGCCCTAGTGCATCACCTTGGGGTGCGCCAGTGCAATTTGTGAAGAATAAGGATGGAACCATGTTGTTGTGTATCGATTATCGGGAACACAACAAAGTCACCATAAAGAAAAAGTATCCTCTCCCAAGGATTGATGACTTGTTCGACCATTTAAGAGATGTTAAATACTTCTCAGAGGTGGATATTCATTATAGATATCATCAGGTAAAGGAGAAGAAGGAATATATTCAGAAGACTTCCTTCCAAACAAGGTATGTGCACTATGAGTTTTTAGTGATGCCCTTTGGACTTACTAATGCCCCTGTAATCTTCAGGGATTTGATGAATAAAGTATTTAGACATTTCCTCGATAATGTTTTGGTAGTTTATATCGATGATGTTCACATCTACTCCAAGATCAAGGAGGAACCTGAAAAACATCTAAGACTTGGGTTGGTGACATTGATAAAGGAGAAGTTATATGAAAAATTCAGCAAGTGTGAATTTTGGATGAATCAAGTCACGTTCTTGGGACATGTGATCACATGTGAGGGAATTTTTTTAGATCCTTCAATGAAAAAGGTGATTGAGGAATGGCTCAGGCCCTCTAGTGTAAAAGAAATCCGTTGTTTTCTTTGATTAGAAGGGTTCTACCGACATTTTCTGAGAAACTTCTCACGATTTTCAAGCCCGCTAACAAAGTTAACAAGGAAAGGGGTAAAGTATTTCTGGATGGAAGAATGTGAGGGACGCTTCAAGGAGATAAAGAGAAGGAGGATCATTGCACCTGTACTCACACTACCGAAAAGTGGAGAATATTCTGTGATATACAGTAATTCTTAAAAGAATGTCTTCGGTTGTTTACTCATGAAAAATGATAATGTGATAGCCTACGCCTCACGAAAGTTGAAGATCCATGAGTAGAACTACCCGAAACATGATCTAGAGCTGGAATTTTTTATTTTTGCCTTGAAAATCTGGAGGCACTACCTTTATGGAGAAAAGTGGGACATATACACCGACCACAAGAGCCTAATGTATATATTAACACAAAAGGATCTCAACATTGGTCAAAGCAGATGGTTAGAGCTAATCAAGGATTACAATTTCTTTATTCACTATCATCCTGAAAAGGTGAACAAGGTAGTTGATGCTCTATGCATAAAAGAACCTACTACTCTATCCATGTTGCGGATGGAGAAAGACCCTATCTTCTTGGATATGAAATGAATGGATTGAGAAATCATAATTGTAGGGGATACATCCTACCTTGCCCAAATTATTGCGCAACCATCCATCCAAGAGAAGATTAAGGAAGCACAAAGGAATTTTGAGGAGATACAAAAAAGGGTGATTGAAGTAAAGGAAGGGAAGCAGCAAGAGTTCCATATCGACAATGATGGTGTGATTCGGTTTGGAATGCGGCATTGTGAGCCTTCATCACCCGGGATAAAGAAGGAGATATTGGAAAATGCACATATCTCAACATTTTCTATCCATCCTGGGAGTACCAAGATGTACTGTGATCTCCGAGAACACTTCTAGTGGGATAACATGACGAAGGAGATTGCGGAATATATATAAAGGTACTTCGTATGTCAGCAACATAAAGCTGAGTGACCAAATTCCAAGAGTATGATGCAGCCATTGCTTATACCATTGTGGAAATGGGAAAACGTTACTATGGACTTTGTCACGGGTCTCTCGAAGATGTCAAAGGGAAATAACGTGATATGGGTTGTGGTTGACCAACTTAGTAAGACTGCCCATTTTATCGCTATTCGGGATGACCTCTCACTTGAACAATGTGCAATGATATATGTGAAGGAAGTGGTGAGACTGCATGGTGTTCCACTCTCAATTGTCTCTAACCATGATCCAAAATTCACATCTGAATTCTGGAGGATCCTTCAACATGCTTTGAGTACTGAATTAAATTTCTGCATGGCCTATCACCCCCAAACTGATGGCGAGTCTGAATGGACTATTCAGACACTTGATGATATGCTAAGAGACTGCTCTCTTGAATTCAAAGGTGGTTGGGATCATCATATCCCATTGGTTGAGTTCTCATACAGAAATAGCTTCCACTCGAGAATTCAGATGGCTCCATATGAAGCTCTATATAGAAAGTGATGTATAACTCCAACCTGTTGTGATGAAGTTGGAGAAAGAAAGCTACTTGGAGCCGATATTGTTCAAGAGATTACAGAGAAGGTTAAAGTCATCCAGAAACACATCAAAGCTGTTCAAAGTCAGAAAAATAGTTATGTTGACTACCATCGAAGGGACTTGGAGTTCTACATTGGAAATAAAGACTTACTTTAAATATCTCCATGGAAGATAGTCACACGATTCGGGAAGAAAGCGAAGAAAAACCCAAGGTATATTGACCCCTTTGAGATCCTTGACCGTATAGGAGATGTGGCCTATCATCTTGAACTTCCACCAAATGTGGCTCAAGTTCATGGTGTGTTTCATGTATCACTAATAAGGAAGTACATACCAGACCCCTCACATGTACTAAACTCAGAGGTTGTGTAGCTGGAAGATAATCACTCCTATGAGGAGCATCCAGTACAGATTTTGGATCAAAGAGATAAGGTTCTACGCAACAAAAAACCCATCTTGTCAAAGTGTTGTGGAGGAACTATAAGTTTGAGGAAGCAACATGGGAACCAGAAGAGTAAATGAAGGAGAATTACCCTCACCTGTTTGTGTAAAATGAAATTTCAGGGGAAAAATTTCTTAAGGGAGGGAGAATGTAACGACCCGAAGTTTTTCAATAAAAATTCCCTTCTTATATTTATGTCATAAAATAACATGAAATCACAACATAATAAACTACTAATTTATTAGTGACATTTAAACATAAGTTTGACAATTTTTTTTTAGGAATTTTGAAAATCTGACATACACGGTTGTGTTTAAGATGATTTTTGGAGTCTAATGAAACAAAAATAATTGTTGATGAATAGTGAAATATCGTAATTTACAAAATAAGATAAATAATCTAATTATAGTGTCATGTGTGATGTTCTGCATATGTAATACCACTTTGTTCGGGATTACATTATAAAATTACTATCCTTGGTCATTCAAGACTCACTATTCCTTGTTTTAGGGGAAATTAATAAACTAATGAATTTTATATTAAGGAAACCCCCCCCCCCCCCCTCCACTATAAAAGACACCCTTCACACCCTCATTTCCTCACACCTCTCAAGCTCCAATCCTTCTCTCAACTCTGCCCAAACATCTTCCCTAGCCCCTCCCCCATGTCCATGATCTATTGTTATCATCAAAAGACGAATCTTAGGCCATTAAAAAGATTCTCAAGAGGAGGATTCTAGAGGTAATTTCCCTCTCTCTTCTCCTTTAATTTCCTTTAAAATTCTAGTTCATTTCTTGATCTCTCCCCACCTATATTCATCCAAAATGTAATTTAAATAAATTATTATACATATAATGTAATTTAATTATTTTAATGGTATATTATATCATCCAACCCCATTTCCCTCTTCCTTTTATTTTATTTAAGAGAACGTTGTTCGTGAGGTGTAAATTTATCACCTTCCAGAATGACATGCTTCCTTCTTCCATTTCTACCTTCACACCTTGTCATGAAACCATTTTTATGGTTTAACGAGAATATTTTATAAGTATTATGTTCTATTTAATGTTTTGGGAATAACTTATGTCCATATTACTAAGTGATAAGTTAAAACAAGTTCGTTGTAATCCAAAAACCGCCCAAATTGACCCAAATAACCATCATTAAATTCTTATCTAATGATTCATCCACATGGATCTAATATAATTAATTAAAAGATCATTAAAACACTTTTAATATCATTAATGAAATGTAATATCATTTCTGGATGTTTACTCCTGTTCTACCGAAACATCAATTTTAGATTACAAGTGAATCACCCATGAAAAACCACAAAAACGAACATCCCTGAACAATGTTTTTAAACTCTATAAGTCATCCAAAGGAACAAAATAAGAAATAATGAAACCAGAATGACATCTATTAATTTTCATATGGTTCTGGATATCTAATTAATGAATATAATGTCATTTAACAGTACATTAAATTAAAGGAATCATTCGGGTACATGGTAAGGGTAAATTCTCGAACCCAACTTTCATCCTTCGGGTTCTCCTTCTTTCACTCCATTTTGATATGGTTACTCCTTAAATGTCATTTATTCATAATTATATTACCATTACTAGGATATACATGTTTTCTAATTTTGTTTATGTCTCAAAAAATGTTTTTTGAAAGAACTCTTCTTTTACGAACTCAACTTTTACCTCTCATTCATGGTTGATGGTTCTTGTATCAAGTATGTTGTTCCCTATTTCTTTTGGGAACCCAAAGCTTATGAATGTATTATTATGATATGAAACCCATTCCTTTACATGGGTTAATTATTTTCCTTTTTATATGTGTTCTATGTGGCAATCATGATAACGTTAATGTTATGATGTGACGGGTGCGCCCGGAATTATATAGCGAAATATGAAAGATTCAAAGGGACCGGTGCGCCCGGAATTATAAAGCTCTCCAATGAATTGGGTAAAGTGATGAATATCATGAGTAAATGTGAAATTATCTGTGAACAAGATGCTATCTTCGTTCACAATTGTGTGAGGTAGTTAACCACTAAGACATGATGTTTTATTTTTATGCATTGCCACATTTCAAGTCTTTTATTTTTGCACCTCTCATGTTCATGATCATTTACCTATGTTATGATTATGCTCACCCCATTATATATTGTTATTATCCATCCTCTTACTGGGCTTATATCTCACCACTTTTTATGTATATCCTCAGGTGGATACATGTACTAAGGAGAGAACAAGTGCCAATAAGAAGCTAGAGAAGAAGAAATTAAATAGATGTTTATGCTTGATGTTTTATTTGTTATGTGTGGTACCTATTTTCCAAAGACACTAAAGCTTTGTATCCTCTATGTGTAATACTATTATTTTGTTTATCATTGAAATGATGTAATAGTAATGTCAGAAAAGGTCGGGTCGCTATATAATATATGTATTTAAAGATGCCTATTATATATTTATATTCTGAAGACACAAAGAATTTATGGTTCTAGGGTGTGAATTATTATGCCATATTTTATTTTTATCTTTTAAAATGAAGAATATATATGTATATTTTTCTCAAGTCACATAAGCTAGTGTCAGATATTCAACTTATTATTTTTAGAGACTAGGTAATGAGGAAATTGAGGATGGAAAATAATATAAATTATTAATAACATGGTGTGACAATGGGAAAGCCTAATGTTTCCATAATTTGATTAAAAAATTGTCATAATTTAGAACATATCTTGACTAATATTAAAGTTTTAAGATTTTTCACTCTGATTATTGTATTTTAATTATTATAGAATGATTTTTGTATTTATTCAATTAATATTATAGAGAGGAATCATGTTAATATTGAACATGTAATACAATTAAGCGATTTTATTCTTGAATAACCAAAAAAAATGTGAGCTGGATTAAAAATAATGTTATTATTATGACACAAATATTTCAAGAAAAAATCATGTTGAGAATATAAATGATAAAAACTGGTCCCAATACACCATTGAATCCATCCTTATTCAACATAAACTATATTTTTGTGGGTCTTCTAATCCACAAGAGGCCGAGAAATGGATTAGTAGTACTAATAATATATTTTCTATTCACTACTTGTTAAAGAATGAAAATATTAACTTGAGACATATCATTCGGAAATTTATTTAGATAAATAGTAAAATCTTATTAATAAAATAAGGAAAGAGGATGAAATTGAATACACGGAATGGGATGATATTAATATGGTATTTTATAGTATGAACATTAACAAAACACTTCATGAGAAAAAAGTAAGGGAATTCCTTGAGCTTAAGATGAATGATTCTAAATATATGATTATCTATGAGGGAAACATTGCTAGATATTCCAGGTATGATTTTGGTTTATTCATTAAATTGGACATTAAAATTGATCAGTTATTTTTTTCATAAAATCAAGTCTCCAAAAATCAGAAGCCAATGAATTCAGAAATAATGAATATATAATTACCTGTGAGATAAAGGTAAAAATAAAGGGTGGAGACTCTAATAATCCTCATGGTTCTAATAAGAAGATAAATATTGAGTTTCATAGAAATTACAATATTAAAATCCATATTTTAATGATATCCTAGAATCCCTTATACTAGAAGTGTGGAAATATGAATTGGAGAAATTTTAATAATGGATGTCATAAATTTTTTATATGTGGAAAAGAAGTCCATTAGGTAAGTGAATGTAAATTATATGTAAAGAGGAATGAGAAAAACTGAATGTGTAGAGAGTTCAGCAGAATAGAAAACTGAGACTCTAATTCTAAATAAACAAAGTGTATGGTCATGATTCTAGCTTGTGTATCAATCAAATGAATAATGATGATAATCATTATAACTAAGTTATTTTTACTAGAGTAAAAGAGGAATCTCGTGTGATCACAAATTCCAATGGGGTTAAGAAGAACCATGTGGTTAAATGTACACTTATCACCCACTAAAAAACTAAAATTTTCATATATGATTCAGGTTCTAAATAATATTTTATGTTTGATGAATTTTATAAATGTACCACATACCCACCTCAATTATTTTATTTTGTTATATAAATGAAAAATATTAATGGTATAATTATCCCTAACCATGTCTATATCACTACTCTAATAGATTTTTGTGAGAATTTTACTCTTCAAGTTGTGTTTATCCTTTCTCTAGATGAATTTTATTTGATTATGGTAATTGATTAGATTTGTATATGTAGTTTACATATTAATTTCCAAGGAATGGGAGTCACATTTCATATTCATAGTGTACTAGTAAATGTATATTGTTGTAAGGAAGAATATGAACATCCAATTGTAAAAACATCCATTGTATGAGACTTATTACCAATTATTGTGTGGTATCATTCTCAAATGGCTAGATAGAAACTCAATATTGAATATATTATTATTATTAATTAATATGTCGATGTTTTTCTTATTGAGTTACTGAGTATTCATTTGTAGAATGCAGTTGAGTATAAAATAAAACCCATACAAGGTGAAATTCCAACTTCAAATAATCCTTGTAGAATGTCCAAAATTATGTTTCAACAATTGAATAATATAATCTAATTTAATATTGTTAAGTGAATTATTTTTCCATGTACATCACCATGGGGTGTGCAAGTTCTTTTTTTAAGAATAAAGATCAATCAATACATATTTTCATTTATTATCTAGAATATAACAAGATCACTATAAAAAAATTATCTTTACACCATATAAATTATTTTAATTATCAATGGCGAGATGTTCAATACATTTCAATGATTGAACGCTGATAAAGATTTTGTAAAATGAGGGTTTTAAAGGAGTACATATCCCTGATATCCCCTCATATTAGGTATCTTCATTGTTTAATTAAATAGATTCTATGTTTACTCTCTAATTTTGTTTCTATATTCATGTTTATAATTAATACACTCTTTAAAGATTACCATTATTTTTTTAGTAGTGTTTATAGATTATATTGTTATATATTACATGTAAATGGAATAGAATTATGATCATTTGAGGATTCTCTTGAGGACCATGAGAAAGGATAATTTATTTTCTAAATTTTTCAACTGTGAATTTTATCAATATAAAGTATCATTTTTGAGTCATGTAATTACATGTGAGGGTATATTAGTGGATCCCTCAATGAATAAAGTGAAAAAAATGGATTGGACTAACCATGGGGACTAAAATTCATTTTATTGTTGGATAAGATAGATACTACCAACACATTCTGATAATATTCTCATAGAAATAAAATATTCTATCATTGTTAACATAGAAGGGAAGAATATTCCATTATAATGGTGAATGTGAAGAAAATTATAAGGAACTGAAGAGAATATTTGTGGGGTAGATTTGATCGAACTACCTTATAGCAGAGAGAGGTTACTAATCAATTACCATTCATTAAAATATTTTTTGGGATGTATTCTCATGTAAAATGAAATTATTTTAGCCCACACCTCTCAAAATTTTTGTTTCCTTAGAAAAATTATTTATCCAATGATTCAAAGTTGGACAATGTAATTGTTGCATTGATGATATATAGGTATTATCAATATGGAAAATGTGGGATATATATACCTATCAGAAAATTTATGTTTTTACATTTAGACAGATAGAGTTGAATACGTACCAAATAAAATGAAACGAACTGAATATTGATTATAACTGCTCAATATATTTTCACCCAGTGATGGTGAAAAAGGTGTTTCATGTTAAGATTTTGAAGAGCCATGCTAGTATTTCTTATTTTGGATTGATGTAGATCCCATAGATAAGAACATTCAATGGGTGAACCTTGAAATCCTACTGAAAGTATAAATATTGTATGTATCCCATAATAATGTTTAATTAAAAATTTATGTGATGATTAAATAAGCGTAGATTGAGAATATTGAGCAATAAAATAAGGCATGGAATGTTATATACATCAAAAATGACTATGAAGGAATGATAATATTCAACAACCTGGTATATATCTCATCATTACCAAAATTGAAGGATTTTTTAGATAAAGATCATAGTTTATCATTTACTATTCATCATGGATGTATGAAGAGGTATAGATTTGTTAAAGAGAATTTCTAGTGGGGGAATGTAAAGGGATAAATTATAGAGTATGTATCGTGGTTCCTAGAATTCCTATAATTTAATCCTATGAGATAAAAATCTAGGTGTATGTTACAACGATTACCCAAACGTCTCTGTAAATGAAAAAAAACTCCCTGGATTTTTTTATCTTTATCCAAAATAAATCTAAAGGGAATAATTCTATTTTGGTTTTTTCCATTTACAATGAAAAATCATCTCATTTCTTTAATACTTGATAATTTTTATCCCTTGATTAATTTTCCATGATATAAATTGAGGAACTAGTAATGTTATATGAAGTGATACTCTTAATAATAGTAGATTGAGATATGATGATTACAATAATGTTATAGAGAAGTCATCAACATGATTTGAATTTAAATTTTTTCTTTGAATCATCATTTCATCCTTAGAAATATAGTCACTCTTAGACTATCATTCAACCCTAGAAGTTAAGATATGATCATAGACTAGGGATTTTAAATAATTTTGGGATAAATACATTCTTGTATATTATTTTTCATAAAAAGCTAGATGTAATTGGATAATTTATATGGATCATTAGAAATCCATTGATGTAAAGAAGTCCATGACCCTAAATAATTGGGATGATGTTGGGGAACAAAAGCTATTGGATTATAGATAGCTGAGAAAAAGGCAAAGAGGATTAGATATATTCACTCATTCCTTAGTGAAAGTTAGAGTTGAAAAAAAACTTATACTGGCAGTCAATGGTGATATTTGTAGTTAAAATATTGTTATAATGTGTTATTGTAGATATATACATGGATACAAATAATTAAATTTATATATAATAAAATGAAAATCCCAATATATATGAGTCATTATAAGATTCTTGATAATACAAAGTAATTATATTATCTCATAGAACCTCCTCCAAACCTCAATAAAGTTCACGATTTGGTCAATGTGACAATTTTTATAAAGTAAATACCAAAACCTCCAAATATACTAAACCTGATGTTTTTACCATTACAGAATAAGGATTTTCATAATTAGAAACTCGTAAAAATATTGGATCATAGATATAATTGGATATGGAAGAACAATAATAACCATTTTAATGTTATCTCATAGGATTAAAATTTTGATAAAGATAAATGGAAAATTAAGGATGTGTTGTGGTATAGGTTTCTTAAATTATTTTTATTTAAGATATAAGATTTTATGATAGAAAAACTTATAAGGGGTTCGAATGTTACTACCAAGGATTTCATATTATATTTCGATTTAACAAATAGTTGTTTTTGTTTACTTCTGAAAAATGAAACCATAAAAATAGGTGTAAAATTCTAGTAAAATATAAAATTAATTAAATTATATGATATTCAAATGAAATATAATTGTCGAAAATAATTTCAAATTCAATAAGGAAATATTATTTATCGTAATGAATTATTTTAAAATATTTTATTTATAACCATTTTTTCATATATATTTTATTTAAATATTAATTTACAATATTAATCATATTAATTTTGTACACTTGAATATTATTATATCATTTCTTATTAATTGGTTAAATACGAGGGATAAAATTTGAATTTAAAATTAGATTTTTTTTATTAAAAAATGATTTTATGTGCATAATGTTTTTTTATCAAAAAAAATTATTTAAAAAATATGGATGAAATATTTTAATGAATTTTTAGAATATATGTTAAATAAAATATTTTAACTATCATCTGATGTGTTTTATTGGGCATGTAATTGGATTATATTTTGTTTTATGTTTAAAAGTAATTTTTTTTCAATTTTTTTTTCATTTTGAAAGGTAATATTAAAATCAATTTATAACACTTATACAAAATAAATTTTAAAAAAAAATTAATATTTTTAAACATCATTTCCATGTTTCTAAATTGTTCAATTGTATTTTATGTCTTTAATAACAGTAACTGTGGTAAAACATGGTCACCACGGTAAGGGTCAAAATGATTAATGTGGGGATAGACCTAAATGTATGGAATATAATATTTATAAAATGTTGATGAATGTGATTTGTTTAAATTATTTTGACTTGGACTTATCTTAAATATGATTTTTCATTTCCTCGGTTCCCTAATTTGTTGAATATTTCATTATTATATTTTAATGTTTTATGTATTTATAAGAGTTATACCCATGTCACTTATCAATCGGAACCCCTACCAAAATGCATTCACCCTATTTGATCCCTATAGATATGAAAATAAAAAAATATAATTATAATAAATCATCTCCTCACATTTGGGACCTTTCACTATTCCAAAAATACCATCACTTGAAGGAATAAGTTGTGTGCCAAAGGAGGATTCCCAAAGAAGTGGTAATTTCCTTTACAGTTCTATTTTGAGTTACTTTCATCCTAAAAATACTAAAAATATTATAAAACCACTATAAACTGATTAAATTATTATTATTAATATGTATAAATGTTTTTATTTTAATTTTATAACCATTTGGTACCACTTTTAAATATTTTGATAAATACTAATATCATTCATGCGTGTCTGGGGACCACCGTCTCCACGAAGTGATGTGATTTGTTTTTGATGTACTCTATAAAAGGATAGTAATGTGAGAGGATTTTTGGAATATATATGATATTAATGATATTAATATAATTATTTAATGATATATCGTTAAATATAATTATTTCTTTTCATTCATTAGAATATTAAAAATTACCCATGCGTTTGTACGAACTACGATCTCCATGAAGAGATGTAATTCACTTTTCATCACCACTTTTTATGAATGATTATAACATTACTTATAACTAATAAATATGTTTATTATCACATGGTTAATACTATATATAATATGAAACCATGATCTTTGTTCCAGGATATAAACTATCAAACTAAAACATATTTTGGAAACAGAAGAGTTATAACCACAAATGTTGATTTTAAGGAAGAATTATTAATAAATAGTTCATAAGAAATTATAAAGGAATGTTATATTTATATATATAAGTGAATATTTATTTGAATATTTGTATAATAAATTAAAATTTATTTTAAAGGATCTTAATAATATAAATGACGTAATTTTTGACATGAGGAATGTGTTGATTTGGATATCTCATTTTTAATCTCGATTTTTTATTCTAGAATCATCTTCTATATAAATATAGAATCCTTATATCATAATATCATTATATAATATTCTAATATATTTAAATCATGATTTTTCATTTTTTACATTCATTATCCTATTGTAGGTATTTAAATTGGTTTGGAAATTTTTAGAAAAGTTGACTTTATTTCCTCTTTTATTGCGGAACCTTTTCTTCATGTTTATTTTTATTTATTTATTTTCAATAATTCCATATTATAGTATCGGGAGAAAATCTAAATTAATTTTCCACATTATTTTAATTACTTTTCAAGTGATTAAAGACAAATGATTATAATTTTTGGAAAATAATATATTTTTTGGATTTTACAAAATGCATGAAAGGGATGATTATTTTAATATTTTCGGCTTCATAAAATATTCCCACATTCAATAAAATTCTTCAATTGAGATATTAAATTATATTTTTCAATGGTTATATATAATTAATATAATTTTCAAAATATTGTTGGACCTTTTTTCCAAAATTTTATCAAAATAAAAGTATGTTTTGTTTTATTTTCATTGAATGTTTTAAATATTATTATAAAGGTATTTTTAATATATATCAATATACATTGGTATTTATTGTGATTATATAAGGAAATTACTTAATGAAAACATCCATTTTGTAACGCCTCGACCCCAGTTACCCAGATTCGGTGCATTATTACATAATATTTTCATGATCACAAAAGATAAAGTCTCAGAAGACTGATTAGTTTAGTAGCCTTCGAAACACTAGATAGATTCATAATTCTTACATTACATCATAATGTGGAAAAACTAAAACAACATCTAGTCTTCATAGACCACACTCATATCCTCATACTATCCTTATAGGTCATTCATAAAATTATTCTTCACATCCTAGGCTAAAAAAACATTGAAGGGGTGAGCTCAGATGCTCAGTAAGGATAACAATATAGCAGAAACTTTCATAAATAAGAATAATAATTTAATGTAATGTATAACTAAAACAAAATCCTTTTAAACATGAGCTTCAGCATAATATAGAAAAGATAAAATGAAATAATTCCATTTTCTTATTCACATGGATATTCTACTAGTATAATAATCACATGAAATATCAATAACCACTTTCATAATGATGGAATGAATAATGTGAGACTATCATAACCACATAGTCAAGGCCTCGTGCCAAGACTACAAATAAGATTTTGTCAAGGCCTTGTGCCAAGACACTAGTTTGCCTAATGAGACCTACCTATGCATCGAGGAGCTATAGCGGGCTCCGCCCATCACATAATAATTCCAATGCATTCTTCATATGAAAAGTATGAAACATAACATATACATTCGTATTATAACTAACATATGAAATGTCAATACTTTAACCACAAACCGTGAATGGTATAAAAATTGCACATCCACAGTAATACATAACTAATTCAATACAATATGGAAGATTGTATTGTATCAGATTAACCTCAATCAAGAATAATTAAGCATATTGACATAGATGAAAATAATCATCAAAACTATTATAGAGAAATATACCCATTTTTCTTGAAATCATTTAAAAGTCACACTACTTGTCCCAAAGCCATTTAAAATAGATTTTTGAATAAAACTGTTCCATACCACATTGAAACATTAAAAAATTAAATTAAAAACATTAATTTCCATATAAATAAATTCTTAAAACCATTTTAAAACATGGAAATTAATGAGAATGATTTAGAATAATAAATATTTAAAACATTTTAAAATGATATTTTAGTAAGAGTTCCTAACCAAAAGAGAGACACTTGAATACAAATAATTGAGGTAATAAAATCATTGTAATATATTTAAAATAAAGGGATTCATGATACACTATGTCAACGTACATTATATACACCATATAAAAGTTATTTGGTGTATAACAACAAAGGATTCTCAATGGAATGTAGATTGAGAAGAAATATCTCATAAAGATTGTATACATAGATTAAGGATAAATCAACGACATAATTATGTGTGGAAAATATAAATACACCCAATATGATTGGATATTCAGTTTAAAACAATCAAAGGACATGCACTTATATTCTGGTAAAATCAACACCAATGAATTAGATGTTTAACTCAATAAATGGAGATTGAGTTAAAATTACTCTTATCAAGTTTATATCGAGGACTTGCGAATTTATAAATGGATTGATTATGTGTATCAAAAGTATATACACAAAAAGGGGAGTGTAAATTAAGACATAATAAAATGAATAGTGATTCCACACATAATCTTTGTGTAAAATAATCATTGAAGTATGAATAAATCCGAATGAGTGTAAATTGAGATCTCAAATTCCTGTATAGATTTTGTAACTTACAAAACATACACCCATGAAAGAAGGATCATATAATTATTATGTAGATATCCATAAATTAATTTATATTACACAATTAATACAATCATGTGCATTACACACACCATATGCAATAAATAAGTGTTGAACAATGGAAATCTCGCGGAATTAAATGTGAGATAAGAAACCTCTTTTCTTGTACTTTTCCTTGGTCAAGGGTAGTTTAACTTCCTTTATAATGGTGAAACAATTTTTACTAAATTATACAAGAATTATATACATTAATATGATATTATATATGATCTTTTAACATTACTTTGTTAATAATATCTTAGTACTATCGTCGTTTCAGGTGTTAACTTACTCGTTTTCTTTTTTATGTTTTGTAACATAAGTCATGTTTTTTATGGATAGGATGTATTTAATTCATATTTATAATGATATCAAGTACTTAAAAATTACTTTTTAATCATCAAATGAGAATTAGTCTTGAATGGATTTAATGGGAAATGAATCTCATGAAGTTCGTGGAGATGGTAGCATGTACGTACGCCCGAGCAACAATATCAGACTTTTGATATTAAAGTAATATATAATTGGATAGTATGTCATATATAACGAATAATTATCATGTTATATTTATTATTTACATCAATTGCACATCATTATCATACCCATATAGGTACTACTGTTTTGAATAACAATTAAACCATGACGTGGAGACGGTAAGTCGTACGTATGCACGTATGGTGACATGTCATTCAAATGATGGATAGAATACTGAATATGGTTGTACCATATTTATAATAACATCATAGTATATATAAGATACTAGAGTTATTATTTTATAATGAAAAAAAAAACAAAGAAACAAGAAGGTGAAGAAGAAAGGAACTTGAAAGAGGGTGGTGAAAACATTACTTCTTCTTCGGGTTCTTCCTTTTGATTTGACCAAAAGGGCTCCTTAGGTTGTATTTATGATCAAACTAGGTCTTATAGGTCAAATTTATGGAATTTTAGAGAATATTTGGGCAGGTTTTGTCCAAAAAAAAGTCTTTGGGTGTATGAATTTGAGAGAAGGGGAGTGCCCTATTATAAGAGGGGTGAGGGGAACTATAGGAAAAGATACAAATATTATTTTATAATAAATTAATATTTGGTTTATAATGGCTCAAAAATTGATTATTTAAAGGTTAAGGTTTGGATTGTTCGAAATCCTTTCACCCAATATATTTTAGACAGATTTGCGTCACTATATTAACCTTATCTTTTAGTTTAAACTCTTAGTTAATTAGTTTGACATTTACCATGTCACTTTGTATTTTATATTATAGTGTTAATAAACATAGTATATACATCCAAGAGACCCCCAAGTGTTCCATTAATGATACAAATATCATGATATAAGTCCTTTGGCATAATCATAGATTTTAATGAATATAATATCAATTAATTATATAATATTTATTTTAAAAACACATTTATGTCAATTTTAACACAATTCAACAATTGATTTTTGTTAAAGTCATAAAAACATTATTAATTCTAAAAATAATAATTTAAGAAATAATAAAATGTCATATTAAGCAATAAAATTAGTGGATGTCATGAAAACATTGAAATTATATTTATTTTAACATTTATATTACTAATTATTTGATTCTTTAATTAATAAGGAAAATATTTCATCATTATTGGGTTGTAAATAAATTTAATCATTAAATTTCTAAAAATTATAAATAAAATACAATTACTTAGTAAATATTTTTATCCTTATAATGAATATTTATAGTCGAAAATATAACATATATTACCCTATGTAAAAATTGTTTTTCTAAAAGATATATGTTTTTGTCATTTTTGTATTTAGATTAACTTTATTAATATAAAGTGTCCTTATCAACGACATGTGGCTCCATGGGGTCCCAAAATATACCCAAAGATGTCCATAGTCGGACATGTATCAACCAATAGGGTTAGGACACGTTTTAGGGTAAATTAATATTATTATAATATTATTTTTTTACCCTTACTTACCGGATTTACCCTTTAACCACGGTAAAAAAAATATTTACCGAAGTAATTATTCTAAATGTCTAAAAATAATAGTTACATATTTACCCAATTTGGACATCATTATTCCAAATCTGATATCTATTTTTCCAAATTCAAATCACAGAAGTGGCTGGAATTAATTTAAAATTAATTCTTGTTTTCAAAATAAAACGCGTGTTTTTAAGAAATAATAACTATCAAAAGATTGACACTTGTTTATGTCCGGTTTAAATGTGAAATTACGTACATTGACCAATATTGTATTAAATGGTAAAATTTTATTCTAAATATACTTTAAAACCACTCAAATTTATAATTTATCACTATTAATTATTTTGATTAAAAAAGTTGTTTTTAATTAAAATTTAGTGATTTTCACTATTCATCAAAAATTGAATGTTTTTAGAAAAAAAATACCCAAAATTCACCCTAAGATAATTTCAACATTCTGAATCCAAAAATTAAGTCCATTTTGAAAGATAAAATGTATAAAATTTTAAAAATTGTATATTTCCTTTCATAACGGCTAGTTTGATTGGTTGTGGTGTGTGTTAGAACTCGAAGTTCCGTACAACACATGATACTGTATTATTCAAAGCAAAGTGCACCATGGAAGCGTGGTGTGTTACACATTTTATTTCTATATATGACCTATTATTATGTTATATTCAAATATTTATCAATACTATATCTTTTATATTGGTTTGTGTATAATTAATTTATGAATGTTCTTATGATCTAGTGGAACACATTTCTATGGTTTTCATAATATGACTGTTGGGTATATTGATACATGTAAATTCATTTGGTAATGATTGACATATCATGTGATAATTTTAAGAGGAAGAGGGTGAACTAATTACATTTATAGATAGGGGTTTGTGAGTGAACTTAATTTGTCATGTGAGTTTTTCCACTATGTGTTAACAGTCATTACATTGAGCCTTAACTAAAGAAATGGTTTTATATGCCTATGATTATTCCCTAATTATCAGGACCTGTTCTTGTTTTTATGATATTATCTTAGATATTTTGAATGATTTTGGATGATTTCTCACTCTTATGACTTCTGTTTTTTGAAATGATTGGGTCGTATTCAATGACTCATGGTTTATGATCTATGACTGATTGGTGACAAACCATTTAAATTATGGAAATTCACTCATATGTATAGTATTATAGTACACATATATTTTAATTTCTATTTATTTCTAAAATTTTTATCATTACTGTACATATTAGCTCTTTATTAATTATAATTTCATATTCCAAGGTTATTGGGAATGGTTCTCAGTATAATATGTCTAAGAAGGGAACATTGATAGTAGAACTTTTTGGCATATTTTATTGATCATTATGGATATAATTTTAATATGTGTCTATCCTAGACATACAATAAACCATTATGGTTTTAGTGCATGAATTATTATGAAATATATTATGGTTTTATCTAAAATTTTGAAACTTATATGTACATTTTTCATGGGTCACCTCTTGTCACGTTTCTAGTGAGTTTATATGTCCCCATTAAATTGATTTTACACTTCATCAGTATGACTAACATGATTTAATTAATGTTTCATAGAATTCATTGGGTGGTTAGTTAATATATAGAAAATGAGTCATTATTTAGGATAATAATCCAACATGTGTAACTAAACCCATTATGATGGAATTTAATACCATTTTGAAAGCATGTATTGAATGAGATTTGAAATTTAAGGTGAACTTTTTTACTTGAAAAGACATTGGTTATTGGTTTAAAAACAATATTGACTTGTAAAGGGTATTTATTAATGGTTATTTAATTGGAAACAAGGTATGTGTAAAATGAGTAGTCATTGAGGTGATGATTTTGATTTATGGAGGATGATAATTCATATCATTCTCTCAGATTATTGTAGAGTAATATTAAATGGTTTTAACGTTTATATAGGTGTTTTGGTTGTTGTATGTGTGATTATATTGTGATTTATCCCTTTAATTGATGGAATTCGTAATGTATGTTTCTATATTAAAAGGTATATCCTGTTAGTGAATAGGGATTTATTTATCCGTATATGTGTTCAGTTTTTATTATTGAGGATGGGAATCATTTGAGTGGAAACTAATATAGTGCTACGGTATATAATATAACATTTTTTCATATGTCATTAATGATGTTGAGAATGAGTTTCAAGGTGTGTGGTTATGATGTCATCGATCGTAACAAGTTAATAAAACTCAGGTGGAATTTAATTTTTTATGGTGTTTTTGAAGTGTAAATTGCCATTTCACCTAGGATAGTATAAAAAACTAATTTTTTGACCACTCTATTATTCTAAATAAAATTCCTCAGGATATGATTTTTGGGATTTGAAATTCATTCTATTTTTCATAGAATATTTAATATTTAATTATACAAATATTTAATAATTTTTTTTGTGTGTGTCAATGTTAATAGATATTAACTTGAGTCTAATAATAAATTTTGGCTAAATCAGTGTGCTTGTTTTGGATGATTTGTTATAACTGATTGGTAAATTTATTGTTTTCATTGACGGTCACACCCAAGCTTTTTTACTTTTATTTTTTTTACATTTTCCTTTATTTCCACTTTATTTTATGGATTTTCAATTTTTTTTCTTGAATAAGATTCCCCTTATCTGTCTCCTATCCCTGGTTTCACATTATTGATTTAGGATAGGGAGTAAAAGAGGGATATGGAGAGGGGACCACAACCATCATCATCGGAGGAACTAGATCAATATGTGATGACTGCTTGACATTATTTAGATCTTGAAGATTCAAGGTATTTAACTTCATGGTGGTTTTTCTTCATATATAACACTATATATTATTATTTTTATGTTTCAACTCATTATATTTTTTTACTGGGATCCAGTTATGGTTGTTAAGGGATGATTTATCAGGTAATGTGGATTTTTAGAGCGTCATAATGAATTTATGTTTGAGAAAACTATTTACATGATATTTTGTTTACTGAAAACAAACCATGCATTATTATTTTTAGGTAGTGGGTCAAATATAATGATTATATACTGTTCATGTTTGGGAAATGAGGTGTAGTGGGGACTCAAGGTGTCACCAAGTACTTGAAAAGATGCCCTTAATGGGGCATATGACCATGTAGATCATATGACCAGATCCCATTTCAAAAAAGGAGCTATGTCTATGTTATGTGTCTTGAATGACCTCATGTAGGGTACATGGATTGGTACATGGTTTTCAACCCCATGTGGGTGAATTTCGATGTGGTGTTGTTATGATTCATGTACTTGAGTTTTACACACTGAGTAGCTACAGTATACAACCAGGGGATATTGTTTTGGGAAAAATTCTGTTTATATGAAGTAAAAATGTATATTTGACCTTTGGTTGTGATTAACTCCTTTTCAATCCATGGAATATGAATTATATTTATGAGTATCCCATTATTGTTTTTTTAATTTATTATGTAATAGTGAGAAAACCATAGTGTTTAGAGTTCATCAGAGAGATGTTTTTGGTAAGGAGAGGTTGTACTTGATATTGCTGGTTTCAAACTTATCCTATAATATAGGTGTTTGGAGACACATTGTAGAATTGTGAGCTTGTTAGAAAAATTATAATGGGATACTCCAATGGATTTCAGTTGAGTTTCTTCAAATGGTTACTAGAAGGTGGGATTGAGTAGTTAATGGGCTTGTAAATTAAAAGGGGTTTAGTCTGGGGTGTTTTGGATGCTTCCAAAAAGGTGGTATGAATTAGTGTTCTGGATTATCCATGTATTTTTAAACCAGTTTCTCTATGATTGATTAGAGGAAGTTTTAGATCACTTTATTGAGGATTATTTTTTTGGATCATTCAAGATGGGTCAACCATATGGAATTTTGGGTATTGTGGGGGTTTTTAGTGTAGATATTGAAATGTTACTAAGGTATTCTATAACATTACATTTTAATAATAGAAATTACCCGAGAAATGAGGTGTGCCTAAGAGGCTAGCTAAAGAGAACCATATAATGTTGCATTCTTATAATGATGTCCTAAAGACCATTAATAATTATCTTATGGTTTTGGTGTTTCTTTAGGACATAATTGTGGGTACTGTGATGGTTATGGATGTATTTGGGGTTGGAGTAATTTGACGGGGTTTCTTATATTGGGATTAGCATTGGTTTTTGTAAAGATGTGGTCCATGGGACTATGGTTACCCCTTATTTTGTTTTCCTAAAGCGAGTTGGTTCATATTTAAATGTTAGTGAATTCAGTGACTTAGTACATAGATTTTGGTTGAGTGATCCGGTTTTGGTAGTTCCCTTATTGATGGAATGATTTATTTGATTAAATTTTGTTTTTCTGGATTATTCAAAATTAAATTTAAGTTATTCATTATTAGGTTATGGATGTTAGATTAAACCATTGGGATATTACTAGATAAGGTATTTTCCACAAGATTATTCTAATTCTCTCATTAATTATCATGTTAAATGTGGGAACATAGAGATAATGGATGATTTGGGTAATGGTGTTTCCTAAGTTAGGATTTCACTAGGACTAGGTCATCATTTCCATTTTCCTAGAAATTTTTTATGGGGCATAGGTTTATTACCAACATCCCTATTCTTAATAGATCCCTGTTAGTTTTTGCAAGATAGTAAATTATTGGACATGATCTATCAGTAAGGTTAGATTTACGATATCTATTTTAGAACATGCTTTAGTGTCCTATATCATGTTATTGGTGTGTTTTTTACTTCAATTCCAAGGGTAGGACTCTAGGGTCTGACCTTAATTTCTATTTTTGTTTGAGGTAAGTGAGGATTCTTAATATCATGTGGATTTTCTTTATATATTGTATCATGTGTTCCGGTGAATAAAACAGATATAGTTTTATAGCACCATACAATGTAGTTTTGGTAATTATTTAGTGTATTATTATGAAACAGATAATTAATAGTGTTTTAAATTTACTAGATTATTTATTATTCTAGGTTTCATTATTCAATGTGTTAGTGAAAATAGAATTACATAAGTTCATGAGGCAACAGTTTATTATACACACGTAAGACAATATCATGTCCCCTGCTAAATATAATGTAAGATAGAATATTTTATATAATAATTAAATTTGTATAATTATTTTTAAAATATTATATATATTCATTTAATATTTTATTATAACCATCATTTTAAAACAGAAATAAAAAGTACAACACATATGTTTGTGTGGCAGTAGTCCACCATACACATGAGCAATGTTATTATTTTCCAATATGTATAATGTTAAGAAGTTATATGTTTAATTTTAATTCAAAACTTATAATAATATAATTAATTTTATATATAAATATTAAATAAATCATGATATCCTTCTATGAGAGGTGGTGATGGAAAATGAATAACATTGGTTCATGAGGCAGATGATGACTGTATGCACAAATAATGACTTCATATCCCATTTGATGGAAGATAAAATGGATTTTAGTAATTCCATTAAAATATTTACATATAAAGAAATAGAATATAAGTTAATTTATTAGTTTATTATTGTTTTAAAATATTTTATGGAGTTATAAGTTAATTTAAAATAATTCCCCTTAGTAAAAAACATTACCTCTTCTTCTGAAAACCTCTTTAGTTTTATCCTAAATCCTTCCTAGATTGGATTTATTTTTTCACCATGCCCTCTATAATGTGGTTACCTAATTGAAGAATTCATTTTTTAAGGTTCTTATTGAGAAATTGTTTTCTGGAAGTTTGAATTGGAGTGGATATGGGGATACGATTCAAATGAGAGGTGATTGGTAGACTTGTAATTTTTTTTAATGTAATAGGTGTACACCATTTTACAAATTCCATAAAGCTAAAAAATATGTTATTAAAGAACCATATAGGTTATTATAAATACATATAACTAGATAATGGGTTTGGAAACGTTTTTATTTCATTTTAATCATTATCGTTTTAGTTTGACCCTCTGTAAGCCTGTTTTGACCTTAATCGTGGTAATTAATTTTTAATGTTTTGATGAGATATTATGGTGAAAAATTAAGTTGAAAATACAAGAAAATTTTTATCATTATGATCCCAAATATAGGATTCATTTTTATAAATTCAATTAATTGAATTAGAAACACTTATTTTAAAATTTAACATTAATACTTGATGTCAAAGTAGTTGTCTAAAGAGAAAATCTTCAAAAAAACATTTCAAAAAAATTATAAAAATTAATAATTAATGTTATTCCAATGACATAAATTTGAATAATATATATTTAATTCATCTAATTTTACTTTTGAAAATATATTTTAAAAATTTATCCCTTAAATTCATTGAATGAATATCAAATTTTAAACAAAAACCTCTATTATTCATTATTCACTGAAAATATTTTAATGTTTGAAAATCAGTAAATATTAAATACACTAAATTAATTACATTAAGATATAAAAATTAATTATATTTCATAAAAAAAATTATACATGTTTCAATAAATTATTTTAAAATAAGTGAGAAAAATATGACAAAAATTCTTTTTAGAGAAATACAATTGTAAGCACAACGTTTTATATATTACTATATAATGTCTCTAAAACACATATGATCAATGTTTAATATTTTCATGAATATATAATATTTATATTTCATTAAAATCATTCACCAAAAGTTATTTATTAATTAGTTGATGTAAAACATGATTCTACGATGAAAAATAATTGTCCAAAAAATGATTTGTGTTATTTTCAAATGGTTCTTATTTTAATTTTTAATTAATTGGCCACCAAATAAATCATTTCATATAATTGTTTTACCAAAATATTTTCATAAATTGGTTAATCATATTCATAGTTTTTAATCAAATTGGTAGGCAGTAACTATCGTAATAAATATTAACTATTTAATATTGCATCGTGTTTTGTTAAAATAATGTATTTTGTGAAGTGAAAGATTCCAATAAAATTAAAATTTTATCAATAAATTATATTAAAACAATATTTGGTGTATTACATGTTTTATAATGTTGTCTTTTGGGTGTCCCTGTGGGTGTTGGACGCCTTGGGGTGGCATAATGGGTTAAAAGAATCCTGGGAGGAGTCTGTATTAGGATTGAGATTCCCTGAGTGTGTATTTCCATTGCTGTTCAATTCATGTGCTACTAGGAAGTCATTTTAAAACCCCTTACAAGATAGGGGAATCTCCTACCATGAGTTATCTACCAGTCCTTATAGTGGGGTCCCTAGGGATTATAATTTGATTTTGGGCATGGGTAGGTGTGGTTGATATTCTATATTATGGGTCCCACATAGGTCATCTATCACTGGTGGGTAATTTCATAAATATACTCTTTTGTGAATGGACTTGTGGATTCCCTATTCTTGAGAAGTGGAGCATAGGGAGTGCTCTTGGATTTGAGACTCCTTAAGAGGGAATATTTTTTAAAATTCCTAGTCTAGTTAGTTTTTTATTGTGATTTATGGGGCATAGAAGGAGTGTGTTAAGACAGAAATGGTTTTTGAAGGACTCCAAGAAGGTTGGTGGTCATGTGGTTAGTATTTTCCTATGTGAGATGCCTTGATTTTGAAGAGGTGCATTGAGGGTTCTTTGTCTCGGTGAAACTGAACTTTATGAGTAGTGTGGTTAGTGATTTAGAAACATTAGCCTAGGATTATTAAGATTTCGATCATCTGAATATGATTCTATTTAATTATTGAGTTATTTGAGAATGTGAAAACATTATGTTTGGATGATTGAGAATAGGTTATTTTCTAATCTCATTTGAGTGGTTATCATAAATTCACTCCTCCGTGAAGAAGAGAGTAATGTTGGCATTGATTTTTCAGAAATTACTCAATGTGTTATGGAATGTTCATTATTTTCTCTTAGTTCCATCAGTTTTATAAATACTTTGTATAGGAAATTTGTGGGACAATTAACTATTTTCAGTTCTTTGGAAAACATGAGAGGTGTTGCCTTGGTGGGCCTATTGATGTTGGTTCTTCAGTAGTAATTTTAAGGATGAATTATTATTGGTAGAACACCTTTTCCCATTAAAGGATGTGCTCATTATTTTAAATGACTTTTCATAATTTAATTTTTAATTATTGTTGAGTTTGGAACATGGGTCAGTTTCTATTTTTTATTGTTTCCTGTGTGTGAGTGAGTCGACCACATAGAGGTATTTCATTTGTTGATGGTTATAGTGTGGGGTGTGGAGTTTGGTTTTTGATTATAGGAAAAAATCAATATAATTTTCTAGTGGGGTGATTCTTATTTTTCATGTATGAATAAAAGTAATTTTAGAAGATTCATGGGTGTTTTAAGGGTTTTCATTGGAAAATTGAGGTGGCCTCAGATGCTAGTGGGGGAGTAGAATCTGAACAGACATTCTTCTATGGAATGTAACATATTTGGGTCTTTGATTTTTTGCTTGGTGGAGTCCTTGTTTTATCAGTATACACTGGATGAATAGGATTTGATCTATGGGTGAGTCATATCATAGGTTCATTGGTGCTCAGGGATAGAGTAAGGTTTCTTGAGACCATCAAGGCTTCTTGGGGGATGTATTATGGTGGATATATTTTGATGAATTGCACCATCATAGGTTCAAAAATAATTGGAACTTTGAATTATTTAACCTAATATTTCCATAAGGAAAAATTTTAATTTCCAACATAATTCTATTATAGAATATTTTTTATCACTCCATTGGTTCCAAAATAGTGTATTCACCTTAGAAAAAAACTACGTGTAATTTGGGATTCAACATTTTTTTATATAACATTAAATATTTAATTAATTAAATAATAATTTATTTATCACATGAAAATGGGGATATATTTTGAATGGATCCATGGATTTAAATTATCGCTTCCACATTGATTCTCAAACATGGGTTTTCCTTATATTTGGTATAAACCATATATGGGTGTTGGTCATTTTTTCCATTTACATTTTCCTTTCATTTCATTCATTCTTACATTCCATTTTCTTGTATTCCTTTACCCTTAACACAAATCATAGCTTGTATCCCCTTGGGTGTCACACATCCAGGAGATTACACTGAGAGAATTGGGTAAGGTATTCATTGTTTTCTTCATCTATGTAACTATATTAGTATGTGATAGTTGTATGATGCGGATCTGAGCACAAAAATTATATATATTTCATCTTGTGGTAGAATGTTGCTCTATTTTTCACTAATCTCATTATATAATGTTTTGTATAATTTTAAATATTATATTTGACATTGGGGGCCTATTGAGGGTTTTTGTGTGGCTAATGTTGGGAGAAATAATAGTGTAATAAGGTATTTTTCTTCTTGAAACCAGTTTACACGAAGTGTAGTTCATTGAACACAAATATTTCATTTTTATTATTGGGTATCAGGTTGATGATAAGAAATACACAATGTGTGTGTTTGGGATAGTCTATGTTTAACAGACATGGGGAGTATCTGAGTACTTCTCCATACATATCCGGTGGAGAACATGGTCAAGCAGTGCACATTGTTAGACCCCATGTGTACTTTGTGTCCTTAGGCTATGTGATGTTTTCGGTTACACCAAAATGTGCGGGAAAATGACCTAGAACATGATCCAAAACCATGTGTGTTGACATTCCATTGTGGTACAGAATGTGTAATATGGATTTACATGTTGTATGGGTAGTGGTACATGTCCATGTTTTATATTTAGTGTTACAATCCATATATACATTTGTGTACATATCCATTGCTTTGGTATCTCTTTTTTTTTATTTTTTAAGAGTTATAATTGGAATTTTGAGTAATCCAATCAATTTTTTTCTATACATAAAATTATTTTGAGAACCTCATGATGTTTAGTGGTCATGGGATAGATGTTTTTGGTGATTTTTTTAATTAATTATAATGGTATATGATAATTTTTCATATAGGGGATATTTGGATGATTTGTCCAGAAGTTGATCAATTCATTTATTTACATTATATTAACTATGTGTTTAATCTATGAGGATTATGAATGTTCTTATAAGGAAGGGTTGGGTAGGTTTTTTGATGGACCTTGGATGATGGGACCAATTACTTTAGGATAGAGTAGTATATACTTTAGACAGATTTCATGAGTTTTACTTCAATTTGGGCCTTCAGTCTAAGTCAATGTCATGGGAGGAAGGGTATGGCAAGGTGTCATTTCATAGATGATAAGACAATTCTGAGGGACTCATAAGGACGTTGATATGGGTGTGATGATTACCATGGATAGGTGGTGTTCTAGATATGCTATCTGAGGATCCCTTTATTAGTTGTATTTCTATTTATTAAGTCCTAAGGGAAATTGATAATGTTCGTTTTGTAATTTTTCTTCTTGGGGATTCCTTTTTGGGAAAGGAAATGGCCAAGAATGCATTGGTGTTAGAGTCACTAGATGAGGCTTCCAATATCCATAATTTCCTATTTTTGTGATAGATTTGATCAATTATATTGTATATACCCAATATTTGATCAACCTTGAGAGTTTAGATGATAGATTTAGTTTGAGTTACTTCTAATGTCACTTTAAAACCGAGTAATAGACAAGTTGATCTTGTTTTGGCTGTTGAATTATTGAAAGGTTCATGAGTATGATCAGCCAATATTTTTATGTTAATGTCATAAATATTTGAGTCTATTCTTTGTTAGGTTTTGGAAGTGTGTGGAAACCATTGGGATATTGTTTTATTGGTCATTATCCCTGAGATTAATCTGATTCTCTCTTCTTATTCTTAGTATTCAGTGGGCCCTAGAGCCAATGAAATTCATAGATGAATGTATCTTCCAATGAATTATATTTCTCTATCTATGGATTATTTTCAATGGTCTCTGATGTTTTTTTGGGGACGTAGGTTATTTTTTCCCCTAGTTATTAAATATCTCGATTAGTTTTGGAGGACTACCTATAAATAGACATTTTCTCTTAGTGAGGATATAGTTATTGTTCCTAGATTAAATAATTCTATTGGAGTATGGAGTATATTTCCTTATATAATGTTATGACCCATAGGTGGAAAACATTTTTTGGGTTATATTAAATGTTTTTATTATTTATTTGCATAATAGAAAAGTAATGGGAAATGTAGTTTCATTTTTTATTAGTATAATGTTGTTGATAATGTCAGTTAGTAAATCTAAAAAAGAATAATGATTGATGTGACATTCATCCCGATTAACATTGATGAAAATATTTGGTTGTGCAAGTATTTATAGAATGTGTGTAATTTATAACCACCGTTAATGATTTAAATTAAATAGATCTAGTGAAAATTCTAAACAATCACAATACTATATAAATTATAAATGGTCATTGTGGGTTTCTAAAGTGTTTTTATCAGTCTACTAGAATTGAATTATACTATAAATAGAGAATAAAACTGCATTCATCTCTAAGGAATGATTTCATAAAATATAGTAACTTTTATAGTTGTGTTCCTCACCCTAGTGACACTAAAATGATTGACATTCTAAAATGATTATATTTATGGCCATATATGAGGTAACCAAAAAAAATTAAGTTTAATTACCACACATATCATGGTGTTTATGTAGAGCTTAGTAATACTAATAGATTATTATAAACACCAATAATTCATATTTGGTATTGGAATGAAATTTCATTGGACTTTGTAATTTCCTTTCCTCAACCCACTCAATGAAATAATTTAATATGGCAATTGATTGATAATTTAGACAAAATATCTCACTACCCTGATAAAAGGTGAGAATAAAAGTGGGATAACATGATAGAATTATAATATTAAAAAAGAATATTGTTTCATAGAGTTCCACGTTCTACAAGTTATGAGAGAGAGTGATTTGGTTGGTTTTTTATTCATTAAACTACGCATTTTTTATTTTAATTAAGGATGAAATGGTTTGTTACTAAATATTATGTGATTTCCATTTACATGGAGTTGAATATACAACCTTCTGATTGTAATTATAAAAATGTCTTTTTTGATATATCAATATTTCCTTTTCTAATACAATTTTAATTTTTAGAACAAAATTTTATCGATTTTTTTAAAAAAATAAATTATTTTATTAATTTTAGATTTATGAGAATTAATTCATTAATAATTAGAAAATTATATTAGATTTAAAATTTAGGAATTATATGATTATTTTAAATGATAAAAATTACATCATGAATTTTATTTATCACTAACTATGTTATATTGTATATTTTAGAGGTCTTACTCAGTGGAACATCCGAGAAAAAAGTATACAATATATTATAAACAATGTAACATAAAGGATCAATCATGCATGATGTCATTTTATTAATGGTATAATCTACAATGTCATTAGAAAATTAATCACAAAAATAAATTTTTCATCATCCTCCAATTGAAATAGAAGATTCGATGAGGTAATATTCCATTTTGAAGCTTCCATTGGAGGAAAGCTATTATTCCATGTTTGTAAAAGCTTTTATAGATATGGATGCCCATCCACAACTAGACGCATGATATATCCCTTGATAATTGTATCCCATACATTTGGGGAAAATATTTGGTTCACAAATTTCTATAAATAATGATTCTATATATCCTTAAACTCTTCCATTCCCACCCATCCATAAACAATAATTTTTGTTTCACCCCAACCAAATATCTCTAAGTGCCTTGATTCATGAATTGCTCACCCATAATGGAAAATCATCACCCCAATGGAATTGAATCGTGAAAAACAAAGGATGAAGTGGATTAATCTGTAACTAAGACTAGTGATAGAATTTCCTTGAATATTATTAGGAAATCATAGATGAATCTTGTGAATAAGAGGCATGATGTGAGTTTAATAAAACTGCATGTGGTCATGTAATAAATAAAATAATATCCATAGTAATCAAAAAATAAGTTTTGGGATCAAAAATGATTTAATGATTGTTTGATTGGCAATTTTGATATAAAATAAACTATAAAATCTTGTAAAAATGGGACCTGATATAATGTAGAACACCCCAAAGTGTGAATAATATGGGGGGAGAAGAAAGACCACTATTGAAAAAAGTTACTATAGATATTCTCTTAGTATTATAAGTAAACATCCCTCAAAAAATATCTCTTAAATAAGTATATTAATAAAACTCATAAAAATACCACACAAATATAATTATTAGAATGTATGGGAGTTTATTGTTATTGATAAAACCTTATGAATCCACTCCATTTTAAAGGAATTAATCACCCCATGTTACCTTCTTCCACTAGGTGGATGGTGGGGTTGGGAACCCACCACATCTCCCATGGATAACCCCATTTTAAAAATCAATTGGATGATCCCCATAATGATAGAAAACTATAGACGCATATCGTACATAAATATTTTATTAAGAACTAATCACATCTCCACACATAAATTCTATTTTAAAACAAATGGCTCAAGTCTCTACAAAAAAAATCTAGATTAACCCCTTCAAATATTATGAGATTCATTCACTGTTATTAAGTAATAATGACTTATTTTCTTTAGATTAAATTTTATGAATATCCACACTTCCTTCTACCGAAACATCTCTAACAAGGTTATGTTATACCAATTTTTTTTGTTCTCGAATGAAATAATGGGTTACATGAAAAGTGGAAAAAAAAACTCAAAGTATCAATAAACAATGGAACCTATTAATATCTTTGATTATGATCCACTAATTAAATTCTACTCCAAATTACATATTTTAAATCCAATTTAGATTCAATTTACACTACTTCCATCATGGAAAACACCACAAATGACAAAATCTTTGAGACCCAGTTTACAACTCCTCATGAAAAAGTAAACACATAAATAGTAGTGGATATCATGTGGTTAGAATCTACTAGAAAATATGAATCAATATATCCTATAATAGTGAAATTTTATCCTCGATAACATAATGAAAAATCTGCTATCTCTTTGACGTATAGAAGGATCCTCTTCAATGTGCTCTAATGCCCTTCTCTTAGTTTCTCTATATGCTTAATAATTACTACCTCTTCATGTGAAATGTATAGTATATTGAAAACCATATAAAACATTATACCCCACACTATTAATTATTATAGTGATTATTACATCTCTAATATTTCCACATAGCTTCTTGGACTCATTATAGTGGATGACATAAAATAAACATTATGAGGGTAGGGAATAGCTTGGATTATTTCATGTTAAAGTGTTTCAATAAATTCCTTATGTAACTCTACAATGACATAAAAATAATAAAATTATTTCTATTTTAGTAAATATGCATCCCATAAATCATGTTTTCTAGTCCTAAGTCTTACATATCATATTTCCTAGTCAACTATGCCTTCATCTCAATGTTATTTTCATTATAAATGTCTATTAAAACAATATATCCACATAGAATAGAATAATGATGAAATAATTAATACCTATATCCTATAAATATATATAAATATATTAATCATTTATATTGTATCCATGAATAATTATATAGGAAACAAATATCATTTTATAACCCCTCAATGCCTTCTTGAGACTAGACATAGATTTGTTCAACCTACAAACCAAGTTCTCGTTTCCTTCTACATCATCACATTCTAGTTGGATCATATATATATATATATATATATATATATTAATTAATATCACCAAGGATAGAATATTAATTCACATCTAGCTACTCTAGAAATAAATTATATATATCCCACCTCTATAGAGAAATGCCACATTCATCATTCTAATAATAATAGAAAATGTTTCATTCAAATCAATACCTTTAATCTAGGATTATCCTTCGACCACCATTATTATAAAATATTTTTCAACCTTTTCCATTACATACCTCTTGATAATAAAGAATTTTTTTTAGTATCCTTCCTTTCATAGGGTAATAAAAAAATATCCCAATTGATGTTCTTGTGTAGATATTTATGTTGCTCATGCATCGACTCCATTGATGAGGATATGTCTAGAATCTGGTTCACCTACACAATAGAACATGACCCTCCATAAAACATTAATATATAGTACAAAATTATTTTAGTGAAAAAAATTGAGTTACATAGTAGTTATCCATTCTCCTGATTTTCTCTTCATGGTCATGACTCAATCAGTTCTTGATCGTATTTCTCTGATAATACTGCCGCGTAAACTGGTTCTTTATTAAATTTTTCCTCAACATAAACTATTGAAGTTTCTATATTATATTTATACAGGTGTCCAAAAATTGTAATTATAATGTTTTATTCTAAAAAATATATGCTTTGTAGATATTAATTATGTTGGATGTGGCATACCATTATTGATACTCCTTCACACCATTAAATTATCCCAAGAAGATACATCTTTTTAATCTTCAATGAATCATTAAAAATTCCTAGTCATTAAAAAATGTGTATATAGGACATAAAAAATTATGTAATCAAGATTAGCCATCATGTTTTTGACTCTACATCTCAATCATTTTTATAGATAAATATTCATTGATGTAAATCCATTGATAACAGAATAGATGATATTCACTACTTCTTGCCAAAAATAGTTGACAATTCCCATCGTCATCAACATCACCCTCATTTTACCCAATGTTATTTTGTCCATTTATTCTACCAATACATTCTACTAATGAGTGTAATCAATAGTGAACTATCCCTAGATGTATTTTTGTTAAAAAAACTATCTAACTTATTTCTAGAAGTTTATTTACCCTTTTCATCCCTCAAATAACTGATCTTATTTCCACATTTGTTATCAATTCATGCATTAAATGATTAAAAGACTTTAAAAAAATATCTTTCCATGCTATTGGATTTTCCCTATATATATTGGAAGAATCTTTAGGGGGAAATACAATATACCTTTTTCAACCATGTGATATAACTATTTCCATATATACATCATAATAAATCAACTCTAAGATCACATTTCTTCTTTCTATTAAATCCTAAAACATTGAGTAATTTTTATTACATAAATAAAGCCTCGTAAAATTAAAAGGATATTGTTTCAAGACTAAGTTATAACTTCATATCAATATTAATATTTATGAATTATTCGGACATATGAAAAAGATTCAAATGCAATGACATATTCAACACTTCTGTTGAGATATTTGATGTAACAATTTTCTCTTCCTCCTTGTATGTTTCACCTATAAGGACATATCAGTTATTTCATATATTTAACCATTTTTATAAAAACTAAACCCTTATCAATTTTCATCACTCTATTATCTACTCATTTCTCGCATATGATATCATCAAATTATACAACTAAGAATGTGTTCTTATTTAGTCACTTCACATGGAGTACTATATTGATGATTCGTACAATTATGTCATTCTTATTTATATTAATGGTAATATAAAATATGATCTTCATGGTTTTTTCATTCCCTATGCACAAAATTCCTTATGAGGATGTTTTAAACTAATAAAACCGCTTTCATTGAGTTGTCATGTTCTATGTTTCTCCTAATTCGATTACCCTATCATCGTTGAGAAGATTTATACTTCCAGTAGTTTCACTGATTTATTGACTAGTATAACTACACTTATAGAGGTACACCAAAAATTTCCATCCAAGGGATGATTGTGGATCCCACTGAATCCACACTTTATTGAAAAATATTTTGGATGTTCCCCAATCTTTTATAGGTAATTATCCTTCTATACATTTTCTTACATCTTAATTTTGTACAGTGGAAAATTATACCAATTTAATTTATTGATATTTAATTTCTCTATCATCAAGTCATAATGTTAGTAAAACACCTCAAATATTTTACAATGATGTATTAAAAAATATCATTAATTTTGTGAAGTGGATGATACTTTATATTTACAATCACAATGCATACTGAAATCAATAATAATTATTAATAAAAAATTGAAGAGTTCTAAGCTATATCATGGATATGATACTGCTAATTTGGACAAAAATTGATCATACCACTAGTGAATTGATAATTTTGATATAAAATAATGTCACAAAATATTTTAAAAATGATGTAAACGATATAATGGAACAACCCAAAGAATGGAAGTGATAAACAAGCGTTGGAAAATGAAGGATCACTATGGGTAAATGTGGCTACATACAATCTTTCATTATTTTATGAAGAAATATCTCAGAAAACCTCTATTTAATATGTAGTGAAATAAAAATATAAAAAAATGAAAACAAATATAATAAGAATGTTTCTAAGTAGATAATTTATAATGAGAAATCCTAGGGAAGATACATTATTTAATGATAAATCCTTACCCCCTATGACATTCATCCAGTAGTTTTTTTTGGGGTTAGTCACCCACCACATCAACCATTGCCTAACCCCTTTGACAAGTCAAAGGGGAACCACCATCAAGATAATAATATTATTGACACTAGTTTCTCTAATTCATTCATTTTGGGTCTTGAATTGATGTTGAAAAAACAAAAATATGACTGAAAGGTAATCAAATAAAGACTATAACCACAAGAAATGGTGGATGTATTTTCATTAGGCTTTGATCAACAATATTGAATTTATTGACCTCAAATCCCTTGAAAAATGTGGAATATTATTATGTTATGATTAAATGGTATGAGATGAAATAAAATCATTTTCATTTATTTTTTTGTCTCTAGTTATATAATTTAGTATGGAGGAGGATTTGAAAATATTTAATGTTATGATTTGGGGTTTGAAGAAGGGTTCAAACATCATTATTGATGTTTTTAATGAATTACCTATTACACAGTATAAAATTATCATATCTAGATTGACCAAATGGAAATTTAGAATTTAAAATCACAATTCACATATCTATAGTGATATCAGTCAAGGATGAATCAATATTTCAATTTACTCTGAGATGATATTGTGAATATAAAAAGTGGTGAATGAATCTATCAAATGATGAGGTGCCAATGTTGATGATCATTTCGCATAGCATGATAAATTATATGATTAGTAGGAACCATTTTAATTGATTATTAAAGTCATATGTGTAATTTTTAGTACCCAATATACTTGATTATGGAACACTCACCAAATATGTGGTCCATATGGAATATGGGTGAAAATGATTAGAACATGTCTCAAGAATATATCCAGTACTAAATAAATCCTTGCGGGGTTGTATATATCTAATTAATGAAGAAAAAAGGAAACTAAAACATTAAGAAATGGAAATTGGATGTTTATTCCTATAACAAGAATAGATAATGTTGAATATTCCTTAAACTGGGCCAAGGTCTATGATCTGCCTAAGTACTGATGATTATTATGATCAAACTCTCAAAAATTATCTCTCAACCTCATACTCAGTAAACATGAATTTTCATTTTTTATGCCAATGGTGGATCTAATAACTATAATTATTAACTCATAGAATTGAGGATTAGAAGACCATGGTGTTTATTAATGTACTGGATAAAATCCCACATGTAGTAAAGAACATTTGTCGATGAAGGATTATCTAGTCGTATTTGTGTGGGAGTTATTCAATAATGAATGTTTCCAGTGGAATATAAGGACAAATTCTCAAATCTGGGGCTATGAGGATAAGGTGGTTATTGGCGCTTTAATAATTATTCATTGGATAATCATCAGTAAATATAGGTAGATAAGGATTAGGGGATTCAAATAGAAAAAATAATATATGGTTAAAGTAATAGATCATTAATAGAGATTGAGAAACACTTGGTGTTATTTGATAGAGAATATTTCAATCCCTCATTAACTATTCCACTTATTATAAAAAATCTTTTAATGCATTTTTTTTGAAATATTCTAGTTTTACAAACATAATTATCAACTATTTCATTTTGTGGGGAATGAAATTTCATTGGTAATAAATTTTATTTTATATGTGAAATTATATAGTTAGACGTCTCCCTCATCATCATGCATAATTAATTTAATTTTCAAAAACATCAGGAACTAGTCATAATTAATATCAAATTAATATATATTAAAACAACTTCTAAATCTGAGTTTAAAATAGAAAAGTAAAAAATATCATGAGATTAACTCAATTAGCTCAATGAAAAAATAGACATAGTTAAAATTAATTTCATTACATTGTGATTGAGTGAGTGTTGAGGTTGAGAAAATGTAGGATTCATTCACTCCTAGGTTGTCTAGCCATCAAAACTAATTGACCTCCTTGAAGATAGTTCCAAAATGATTGATTATATTTTATTAAAGAAGGAAAAAATATGAATCCATCAAATCAGATTTCCCTAACTCACAAGATAATTTTTTATGATTGATTCTTGATTTTCATAATATTTCACCGTACTCAATGATTTTCATTCTATCTTATCACTTTAACTTTTACAATTTCACCTCCATTATCACCTCATTGTCATTATTTTCACTTTTTTCTAGATCTTTTTTAGTTTTCTTTGTCAAACAAATGTTCATCGATTTGTTTCCATAGATTCTATATATAATCACCACTATAATAGTTTTGAATAGAAAAATAAATAATCAATATCCATGGTATTAGTGGTAAACTCGTGGGATACATTAAATTTATATTTTGATGTTAGAAGTGTATCCATGAGGTTGAGAATTTCTATTAAAATTATTCATACCGTGTCATCCGCAAAAGGTTGATTCGACATATTGAGAAAATGATGTTCTTCAATATATTCTTCCTTCCTACATACTTGACATTTTAGAATATTGGTATAACTACTTGTCATTGTTTTGTTTTTATTATAATAATTGTAACTAACCTTCATTATAGATGGTATTATATTCTTCTATTTATGATTTACTCTCAGAAGCCCTTTCTATAGGGACAAAATCAATGAACACTCTTTATTGGGAATGAATATAGTTTATGTGACGATAAAAATGATACATTTGTCCTTTATAAGGTGTGATAAGGGATGAAGTTATAAAAAATAATATACTGATCAATATCATCATCCATTATAGAGTTTATATGATAATCATGAGATCTTAAAATTTTATCCATGACTAGAACACCAAAGATTGGTAAAATAGAGAAATCATAATCTAAGATATGCCAAAATTTTTAAATTGTGGAATAACATTTAATGGTGTCATAATAGATGGGTATACCTCCTCATTTGAAGATGATACATGATGCACCACAAATTCAAAGTGTAAAAATGAATTTAAAAAATTCATTTATGATTTCAGTTACATACTATTTAGTTGTAAATGATTTTTTAAATCTATTATTTAATAACTAATTAAAAAACACATTTTTTCAATTTTTCAAATTTCTTACTAAATAACCGATGTTAAAAACATATTTTCAATGGGTATTATTAAATAAATAATGTTGGAAATAATTAAAAAATCATAAAATATTGAGTGTGAAATTTTATGTTATTTCAATCCCATAACATGTATTGACTTCTTCTAAAAAAGAGCTAAATCACCATTTAAAAATTATACCAACCAATAATATACATACTATGGAATATTATACTCGTTTCATCATCTCTACATCATTTTTATCTTAACACCACTCCTCTCATCTATCAAATACATTATATAATGTATTATACATTCATTAGTTATGATTTTTTAAAATTGTGTAATTTTTACCAGGTGATTTGCACTAATAATGTGGTTACTGGTGTTTTCAAGGTTCATTTTGTTAATCATAAATGCAGGATTAGGATTTAATTGATTTTTTTATGCTTTTTAATCTATTAATTTCTATTTTTTTTATCTTATTTACATAATTGGATAGCTATTTTATATTTTTCAATATCGGATTATAAATTATATTTTACCCAAGTAACATTTTCTAATTATTTGGTATTAAATATATAAAAATAATTCATATAGTAGTTAATATTTTTTTATGTTATCTATAATGATTACTTTTAAAGAATAATTTTTTTATTATTAAATGTTTAATATTTTCGAATGAATGAAGATTAATATTGAACATATGTTATATGTAGATTAGAATTTATGTTTTTTATTTTAATAACATTAGAATTTAAGTTTTTTATAATTTTATGAAATAAAAAAAAATCGTCTGATGTTTTGTTCCAGACAATGAATAGTGAGACCAATAACAAATATTTTTTGTTCTATTTTTTTAAAATATATCTTATTTATATCTTATTGTACATAAGGTAACTAATTTTATAATTATTTTTATTTATTTTTTAAAATAAAATTATTATTATTAATAAATTTATATTTAAAAACATCTTAACTTATTTTCAATGCTTAAAATGTGATATAGTTCATAACTAATAATTTTTGGATTGCACCTTGGTGAAAAGTGTTGAATATGAGGAAGGGGTTGATGATTGGATTATTGAATTTTCGAAAGGATATGTTAAAACACTTGCTTTTTACATTCATGCATGAAATTTTTGAGTTTGAGAAAGTATCAAAGTAGAGAAATATACGATCACTTCATTTTCAATGGTTTTAATCTAAATTATTTCCCTTAGATTAGGAATAGTGAAATTGGGTAGAATTATATATCTTATGATGGTAAATATTTTCTAGTTGATAATTTATATTTAATTTAATAAATTATTCATGATATTTAAGAGTATGTAGTTGAGAAAACACAAATGACTGAGAAAATATATTCTATTATTGAAAACTGATGTATCATGGATTTATGAAATTTATTTCGGTATCAATTATGTTAATATAGGAATTATTGAGGTATTATAATGGATTAAATTGTAAGAGTTTTATAGTGTTTCTATATCCCTCGAAATTCATACTTCTAAGAGAATAAAATATACTAGATTCAAATTAAAATGTGATAAAATTATATTCTTAATGCGATTTGTATAAAAAAGATATACACCTTACCAAATTTTTGTGTTTTATATAGGAAATAATTTGAAATTATGGAAGATAATTCAAATTGCAGGACATCATGCTACATGTTGAAGGAAGATTCATAAGTTTTTTTCTCATTAATACCAATTACCAAGAATAATAGTTTTATTTCTCATTTATACCATTTAATAAGAATCATACTAAATATATTTGGTATCTTATTATATATCTTATCCTAGAAAATTGATTTCTAAATTCAAATTATGAAAAATGGTTAAGATTGAATAAAAATTAATGATTATCGGATGAAAAATTAAATCATCGTGATTGTTTTTAAAAACAGAAGAAAACTAATTGATAATTTCATATATATGAAATCGAAGATAGAAATATCAAAGTTGAACTAGGAATATATTGAATGAATCTGTGTCATAAACTTATTAGTTAACATATATCATGTTCTATTTTGATGGAAATTTTAGAATTATCTCTTGAATATTACATGATGTGAAAATATATCATGTCAGGATTAATGATTTCTTGAGAAAAATAGATCATAAACGAATTTTTTTTTTAAATTTCCCCATTAATTTATGAATTAAAATTTCTTTTGGAGGAACATATTAATGTCTATGATTCTTATGAAAAGAAAAAATTTCAATTTCATGAACATATAAGGCTCATTATAAATTAATTCCTTGATTATTTAAATTCATATAGAAATATTGATGGGGCGCATAAATATTGTCCAATTTGAGAAGAAGGGACTTCATGTTATTAGTAAAATAATGGGATAAAATAAATGTATATTGATTGTCAAATGTTTTCATAAATGGATCAATATTAATGAATATTAAAAAAGGTATTCAACTTGTCATAAAAATTTCATATTCCACTAAATCTTTTGAAAATTGATCAATATTTTCAGAGACTGGGAAATTTTTATTTTAGATATTTACTAACATTAATATATTGTAATTATATAAAAATAAGGAAGAAATAATTCAAATTGTTTGAGATTCCATATTGAAAATATCATGAGGAAGAATATAACATTATTGTTATAAATTTTGAGAAGAATATATATCATTGTTTTATAAGAACATTGTCAGATATTGAAGAGAATACAAAATATTGTTTAAATAAAATATATAATTTACATTTAGAGGTAATATTTTTGGAGTTATCTACCACCCCTAATAAAAAATTAACATACCTTCATCCATAATTTACATTAGACGTGAGGGGGAATTTAGTTTTTTAGTGACTTCATGATATCAATTTAAATTAGGGCTATTCTTAAAGTGTAAAAATCATATATCCCAATATTTTTATTATTATGAGATCTCATAAATATTATGATAGGATGCAATATATCCTTCTTAATTCATTATGAATAATGATACCCTACCATGTTAGATTTAATATCATATAGGTGTGTTATTCTATTAATTTACTTCTTAATATTGTTACAGATCATAAAACACTAAAAAAATTTAGTGAAATGTTCTTTAATTACACATTTTAAAGAGGAAATGTAATTCCATATTTGTATTTTTGAAATCATGGTATATTTAATGGTTTAATCTTAATGATAAATAAGGCTTTGCGGTCTTATATAATTACTATTGATGTAACATTCTAAGAGGTATATCAAGGAATTTAAGGGATATAGAAAGAATCAATATTGACACTATGAAATCATTATTGAAATATATATTTATGAGGATATGGAAGAGTTTGGTAAAAAATGTTTATTAGTAGTGGATCATGTCAGTTTTCCAATATCTCAGCAAGAATGATTTATTTTTTTGGAACTGAGATATATGGATTTAAACTTTATTTTATTATAGATGAATAAATAAAGCTGGAATATTTATATATCATGAAAAACTCAAATGACTTCCATTCATATATTGCCTCACATATTAATTTGTTATTATAATTTAATCCCAAGAAAAATAGATATGATGGAACTAAATTAGTATAAAAGGAAATTTTTTCTAGGTTTAAAAATACTACAATGGGTAGATATGATGAAAAAAACATCAGCATTTTTAGTGGTAAATCAATGTTGAAATGTGATAATATGATATAGTTGTTACAATAGTGTCTATTTATTTTATTCCAATAAATAGTAAAATAGAAGTGTAGTTCAAAATAGTTGTGTATTGTTGTTCACAGAAGCAATTCATTTTTCAAAAAGGATAGTTCTATAATGGAAAACAATGTGAAATATTTTTATTTGTGCTTGATCCATTAAATTTTCTATAATATAAAATTTTATATGGAAATAAGAGTAATTTGATGAGGGAAAAAATACGGTAATGATGAATTTTGTGAGATCTCTATTTTTTGCATGATTATCCAAGGAAATTGATGACCACAATATATAAACAGCCAATTTCAAATTGTTTGTTCATAAATAAATAAGAAGGGGAAATAATCATTTAACAGTATTCTAATATTATAGGAATAATATATTTATTTATTATTTAGCACTATAAGTTTTAAAAAAAATTTATATATCACTTATAACTAAATTTTTAACTAATTCCCATATTTTAAAATAATATGATAATTTTTTTATCATTCAAAAATTAATTACATATAAATATTATTTTTAATATTATTTTTTTCATTTTAATTATTATATCATTTAGTTATTTTTGTCAAAATAATTTAATGTCAAAAATATTTTTTTTCATTTTTTTAGAAATTTAGATAACTCAAAATGGATTTAATAAAATATTTCGTTCATTATTGTTTTATTTTTCATTAATTATTTTCCAACAATTCAATTTTAAATGTAACACTTAGATTTTAATATAAATTTACTTATATATTTGTCTATTTTTTTCTATATTATTTCCTATATTAAAAATACTGTCAATATTTTTTAGCATTATGTTTTTCTAATATCACTAATATGATAAATTTTTTAGTTTTTGTTTTATTTTTTGTATCATTTTTAAATTATAATTCAATTTTATATCTAATAGTTAGATATCTATAAAATTTTTATTATGTTTTATTTCTTTTGTCAGTATCATTTTATATATTATAAATTTTTCCAATATTTTTTCTTATAAATTTATTTAAATTCTCTTAAAATTATTAAAAAATTTCTTCGTAATTAGGTTTAAATTGGATTATATAGTTACTCACTTTTCATTTTATTTTACATATAATAGTTGAATTTGTATAATGTTTCACAAATTTTTAATTAATTTTATTTGTAGGATCATGTTATATTAAGGGACTGATTAATATCGATCTTAAAGAGGGGGGGACCTTCACATAATTCTATAGAGATGTGACATCTGTGCACTACAGATGCTTCTTATAATTTTATAAGTAAAGAGAAGGATTACATCATTGTTATGTGGTGTAGCTCAGGTTTTCCTAAATTATGACATCATATTACCTACTGGGGGCCTATCAAGTATGAAATTAAGGAAATATTTCCACCCCTTGACCACATCAAATTGGCTAAAAGATGATAAAATGCAAATAGTTGGAATATATCACATCTCGGGTGGCCATAGCCTACAAATACCACTAAAAACACATATCTCTAATAAACAAGGTGTGAAACTACACCCACATGGTACATAAATTAAACCATCTAAACAGAATACAATATAAGAATTAAATATCATCATATATTCACATAGATAACTAAAAAAATAAAAATAATGATAATGGGAAAAAAAATAAACACCCAAGAACCTAACGAAAAACTAAAAACTAGCCCAGAAATAAGTGTCCCTCTCTATATTTATTAAATATATTCACAACACGCATGAGACCATTTTTTATAGAGGGGTGAGTATAAACATTCTCATTATGACACTCCATACACCAATACATCACAAATCAAAACATGAGTTCGACTCCCAGATCTATGAGTGACTAAGAGGTTAATAACGATAGATAAACTAGAATACCATTTATGCTCAATGCTCATGAATCCTGGAAGTTTCTAGATAGATTTCATAATTAATTGTCTAGATACATTAAATAATTTGAAATATCAAATTTTATAAGATGTGATTTCCATCAGAACAGTAATCATTGAGGTTACATCACATTATAACCCATTGGTTATCAAAATTCATAATGAACGATGGGTCTTGAAATTTATATCCATATGTATATAGATTCATGAAGCCACCATAGGCTTCATAAATAATCAGAAGACTCAAATAATTATTAATTTATTAGCAAGAAAAACATCCTTTCTTCACCAAATTCCCAAATGGGGAGCCTTCTCATCTCGGATGTGTGATTACTAATTGGGGAGAGACTCACCCCAATAGAAGACACCTAAGATAAGGAAATTCAACTAGGAGATAGAGGATCCTTACCTTGTCCACATAGGGATAACTAATCCTATATATTTTTTACAAAATAAGGTGATCATATTCCTAGATAAATAAACCAAGACAACTTTCCCTATATTGTGAAGGGAATATTGGATCAAATCCATAGGCCCATTGAAGGATACTTGAACCAAACCATGATGGATCTAAAGATTAGTTATCATGCATTCGTTATTGTTTATATAGACACACGACCTTATTTGTAAACACCCCATAGATAGAGGTTTCTCATTCAAATTAGTAAGGTGGATACCTAACCCTATCAAAAGGTAAGGAAGAAGCTCTAGCATCCTTTTTTGAGGAAACTAACATCAAAAGGACAACTGGGTTGTCTTATTTAATGTAAAGGTAAATAAATTAGCATAACCTAGGGGGTACATGGAATGAAACCCCAAGTTAAAAAATAATCATAAAATGTCAGTAAACATGTAATGGTAAATAAAATATACACAAAATGTCAAATGTGTTATGTGGTTAGTACCTCGCTCCCTCATCCATGTTTCTCTTGAGGTATATATGGTGTATCCAAGACATTCAAGGCATATATGATAATTGAGATCCATATAATTAAACATCATATACATGTTTATTGGTCTATATAGGGTTACATGAAATGTTTTCCAACCACATGTGTGGGTAATATTAATCTTGAACTCAAAAACCTAACAACAAATCTCTCGGGTAACACAGGATGTGTTCTTCTTAACTACACATCAGGTAGTCTGATTTCTCCAATATTTTTCATTTATTCCACAATATCTTAATTTTTCTCCACATACAATGATTTCACTTCCAATAAAACATGATCCATTATAAAGTGAATTCTCCATAGATACTCCATCAGGAAAAAACTATTTTCGATCACCGTTCATCAGATTAATGTTTATTGTCTAAGCTTATCTCATAGTCGATTCCCCATTGTCTCTCTTCTAAAAAAATCAATCATTAACTTGTTCATCCATAATGTTTCATCATCAACCAATCCCCATACTCAAATCATGAACCTTAGTGTATAATCCAGCTATTGAATCAAAATGATACTCAAATGAAATTCAGAATTAGAAACCAAAGTATTTGATCTACCTGAATAAAAGCTCATTTGAGGATGCTATAAAAACAGATCAAAAAATCAATGGAAATATGGAATTAATTGAGGATGATAAACACAAGTGATTGTTCATCATCTATGACTATATAAATGAATAAATAATAAAATAATTTCATCACCTAATAATAATAACCACCAGAATAGTTTATGCAAGAGACATTTATGTCTGAAGGGCCATGAAACTATCGTGATCATGGATTAAATTTTAGAGGATTAAACCCATTAACATATTAATCATGAATAATGGGATAAAAATCGATAAATAATATAGACCGACCTCATAATTGGATTTAACTATAGGGATAATCACTCATAGGTGATGTCATTGGTGATCATCATCAATCCATTCATCTATAGATTCAAAAATATCCACAGTCATAATTCACTATTTGAACCATGCGACCACTCCTCTAAATCTCCCTTGTTTATTTATATAAACAAAGGTACTTTTTTAAATGAGTGTTAAATAAAGGATTGTCTATGTTAACTATTAATTTTAATATTTATTAATAAATTATTTGCATAAATTATCAATTCACCACTCCACTACATATCAATGCATGAGGAGAAGAAAACATTTATCACACCAACCATAAAACCATCATACCAAATTTAAATATTGTGTGAGTTTACTCCTCTATAATTACATCAAATAAAAATATTAATTTTTATAGAATATCTCACATGTGATACTAAAATAATAAAATATTTTTATTATATTAATTATAGTTCTATATAAGAAATTATTTTCCAAGTCAGCTCAACACAGGAGTAGAAACTATATTAAAAAACTAACATAACCCTCAAAAAATTTCCACACTCACACTCATGGGTAAATATTCGTTTTTACACATGGTGATGTCTTGAGAATTCAAAATATAAATATTTAGGTGAGAATATCATTGGTAAAAGCTATGTCAATACAGCCTCTCCAAATTAAAAACCTTTGTTCTAGAAAAAATACTTCTAAAACTACACAATAACAAAACACTTAAATAACTCCATGAAGAAAATGTTATACCATCACATGAATTTCCTTTTCATTTAGAGATTTGAGATAACTTAATATGTCTCTATATAATAATAATACCACCTTAATTAAAATAGAAAAGCACCAAATATTGAAATATTCAATATTGAATAAAACAGAAACATGAATCCATCCTAACCACGTGTTACTCAGATTTTACACTCTATTCACGATTCTTCCCAACTCATGGGGTGATATAAACCCTACCAGGCTTTGAATATCACCCCATATGTTTCATCATCAAAGCTAACTCTATTAGGATAACCCCACTCCATTCTTATAATAATGTTATCAAAAAGGCTAATGAATGAGAGTGATCCATTGAAAAATAATTAATACAAAACGTACTTATCCATATCTCAATGTTAGTAAGAAAATGATACAATGATGTTTTATTTTGTGAAATATTTTTCACCACCTATGAAAAAGACCAATTATCCATTTTCACTACATTTTAACTCAAATATACCATAGGCTTCCAACCTATCCTCAAGACACACAACCTATAGAATTCATGATTGTGTTATGATATCCAATAGATTCATACACACTTCTAGAGTTAACTATGTAGCGTTTTCAATGCTTTTCTATGAATTAATCCATTGAGAACATCATTTAAAAAATGAACAACTGTCAACTCATCAATTATATAATACATATCACCAAATATCCCAATCCACCAAAAACCAAAGTGAATGGTCCTAGACATTCAGATAACCCTATTATATTGACATATGACCATAAGAAAGAAACCACCTTAGTTACCAACATTCATAAAATTATGAGAAATCCTTGTCCTCTATCAAATAATAAGATTTTCCAGGAGATGGGTACATGAGACCAAACCCACTAGGAATTATTTAAAAAGGACCAAACTTTATTAGATTATTATCTATTCCATATTCCTATCATGATAACCTCCTTTAAAATTTGGGAAGTACTACCATCATCCACAGGAAGAAGATGGAATGCTCCCTATGATCAATAAACTATCCTAATGTTCAATATAGGCAAATCTATACACACAAAAGCACCAATTAAACATCACACCCATAAAATATTTCACATAAAAAATGTTTTTAGAAACAACCACTGATTAAAGGTGAGAAAAATCTCCCCGTCCAACAAGAATGAACATCTTAAATGAAATAAAATTTATATTCACACAATATCCTAGAAAAGGAGTCCTCCACTAAATAATTACAATCACAACACAACTGCCTCAGTATTATGATCTATTCAGCATCCATAACCTCGATTTGATAAAGACCAATGCCACTCCAAAAAACTGGTTTTCACACTCAATGAATGTGTATTCATTATAGTATCTATCGTGAATCATCTCAAATAGATATTCATATTGATATACTAAAACTCCACAAATTTACTCAATAACCCAACAATATAAAATAATTCAACTATAAGCCTCTCCCCCAATGGTCAACCACATTTAACCCTTCAAAAGCATCAAAAATACATTAGAATTCATAGTGAGGGAACATATTATTTATTCACAAAGTGCATGAATTGATGCTCTCTAGCTTATGAGGATATAAATTATCATCAAGAGGGATGTATATACTTTCCACACATTAGGCGGGGTTCTCATTACTACAGACATAACCCACCTTATAAAAATATTGACCAATACCTCAATATATCTGTAGGGAGTAACCAATATGCACTAATGTAATGCCCCGACCCCAGTTACCCAGAGTTGGTGCATTATTACATAACATTGGCATGATCACAAGAAAGATCAAATCTCTAAAGACCGATTAGTTTAATAGCCTTGGAAACACTAGATATATTCATAAGTCTTACATTACATCATAAAGATGAATAATAAAACAACATCATTCGTCATAGTCCAAACTCATATCCCCACATACTATCCCTGTACGTCATTCATAAATTACATCTTCACATCCTGGGAAAAATAAAACATTGAAAGGGGTGAGCTCAAATGCCCAGTAAGGATAAAAATATAGCGGAAAATTTCATAAATAATAAAAATCATTTAAGGCAATGTATAACTAAAACAAAATCCTTTTAAACTTGAACATCAACATAGTATGGAAAAAAATGAAATAATTCCATTTACATATTTACATGGATATTCTACTAATAAAATAATCACATGAAATATCAATAACCACTTTCATAAATATGGAATGCATAATGCCAGATTATCATAACCACATAGCCAAGGCCTCGTGACTACAAATAATATTTTGTCGAGGCCTTGTTCCAAGACACTAGTTTGTCCCATGAGACCTACCAATGCATTGAGGAGCTATAGCGGGCTCTACCCGTCACATATTAAGTCCAATGCATTCCCATATGAAAAGGTTTAAATATAACATAAATATTCGTATTAAAACTAGCATACGAAATGTAAATACTTCATCCATAAACCATGAATGGTATAAAAATAACACATCCATAGTCAAACATATCACAAAAACTTCAATACAATATAGATGTTTTGTATCACAATAAATCAACATCAAATAAGCATAAAATCCATCAAAGGATGTTGACATAGATGAAATCAAAACTCTTTTTAGAGAAATATCTCTTTCTATTTTGAAGTCATTTAAGAGTCATATATTTATAAAATAAAACATTTTCTTTGAAAATATTCTTATATTCTTGTAAGGGATGCTTCGACGATTTTATATCGGTGAAAAATAGCCGCACCCTCCGTATAAGTTAAAAAAAACATTCTTACCTTAATTCTATCGAAAAGGTTAAAAAGCACCCTGTTTGGAAAATGATGGAAAGATTCCTTTATAAAACTCTTATAAAAATTCAAACAAGGGTATAAATGACTTTGACTCATATTCTTGTAAATAGTAAAAATGTTTTGAAATACATTTTTAAGAAACATGAATGTGGATGATAAAGAGATCCCAGTAGATTATTACGTATAAACAACCTCGGATAATGAAGAGATTGTGAAAGAACCCTTACCTTGTACTTTTCCTTGGTTGGGGTAGGTTAAACACCTGTATAATGGTGAAATAATTGTTATTAAATTATACAAAAATAATATACATTAATATGATTTCATATATTATGTTTTAACATTGATTTGTTAATAATATCTTATTATTATCATTGTTTCGGGTGTTAACTTACTCGTTTTATTTTATATGTTTTGTTACGTAAGTTGTGTTTGTCATGGATAGGTTGTATCTTAATCATATCCAGAATGATATAAAGTACTTAGATACTATTATTAATCATCAAATGAGAATTATACTTGAATGGATACAATGGAGAATGAATCTTATCGCGTTCGTGGAGACGGTAGTCCGTACGTACGCACGAGCGACAATATCATTCTTTTGATATTAAAATAATATATAATTGGATGGTATATAATATATACAGAATCATTATCATGTTATATTTATTATTTACATGAATTAAAAATCATTATTATACCCATACAAATAATAATATATTGAATAACAATTACACCACGACGTGGAGACGGTAAGCCGTACGTATGCATGTATGGTGACATGTCATTCAAAGGATGGATATAATACTGAATATGGTTGTACAATATTTATAATAATATTACAGTATATATGAGATACTCTATTCATTATTTTAGAATGGTAAAAACAAAGGAAGAAGAAGTGGAATATGAAAGGAACGTGAAAAGGGGTGGTGAAATCATTACCTCTTCTTTGGGTTCTTCTTTTAGATTTGATCAAAAGGGAACCTTAGGATAGCTTTCTGACTAATGGAAGGCCTATATGATGAATTGAGACAAGTTTATAGAGTATTTGGGCAGAGTTTTACTAAGCCAAAAGGCTTTGAAGTTGTGAATTAATGAGAAGGAGGAGTGCCCTTTTATAAGAGGGGTGAGGGGCACCTTTGGAAAAGCTAGAAATATTATTTTATAATAAATTCATATTCGGTTTCTAATGGATCCAAAGTGGATTATTTAAAGTTTAAGGTGGGGATAGGTCAAAAACCACTCAACCAATAGGATTTATACAGGTTTGGGTTACTATATAAACCTTATCTTTTTGTATTAACTCTTAGTTAATTAGTTTCACTTTTACAATGTCTCTATGTATTTTTATATTATATGGTTAATAAACTTACTATATACATCCAAGAGACCCCCAAGTGGTCCATTAATGATACAACTATCATGATATAAGTCTCTTGGACGAACCATATATTTTTATGAATTTAATATCAATTAATAATATAATATTTGTTTTAAAAACTCTTTTATGTCAATTTTGACACTATTCAATAGATGATTTTTGTAAAAATTATAACAGAATGATTTATTCGAAAAATGTAAATTAAATCATTCCTAACATGTCATATTAACCTATAAAGTTATTTTAATTAATTAAAAGTCTCAAATTAAATTTATTTGGGTATCTATAATATCAATTATTTTAATTTTTCACTATTATGGTAATTACTACATCATCATTGTGTCATAAATACATTAAATTATTTAATGTCTAAAAATTATAAATAAAATATAATTATATAGGAAATCGATTTATATTTATAATTAATATTTATAGTCTAAAATAAAATATATATAACCCTTTGTAAAAATTACTTTTCTAAAAGATATATGCTTTGTCATTTTTTATTTATTTTAACTTAATTAAAATAATGTGTCACTATCACCTATAAGTGGCTCCATGGGGTCCCAAAATCGACCCCAAGATTCCCATGGTCTGAAATGTATCCACCAATAATGTTAGGAAACATTTTAGGGTAATTTAGTATTATTATAATATTATTTTTTAACCCTTATTTACCGGATTTACCCATTATCCGTGGTAAATTAAATATTTACCGAAATAATTATTCAAAATGTCTAAAAATAGAAGTTGCCTATTTACACAATTTTGAAATCCTAATTCCAAATATGGAATCCATTGTTTCCAATTAAAACCATATAAGTGGAAGAAATTAATTTAAAATTAATTCCCGCTGTCAAAACTAAAAGCGTGTTTTTAAGATATAATAACTATCAAAAGATTGGTACTTGTTTATGTCCGGTTTAATTGTGAAATTATGTCCAATGACCAACATTGTATTAATTGGTAAAAACATATTCTAAATATACTTTAAAACCACTCAAATTAATAATTTATCACTATTAATTATTTTGATTACAAAAGTTGTTTTTAATTAAAATTTAGTAATTTTCACTATTCATCAAAAATATTAAAGTTATCCGAAAAGTACCAAAATTTCACCTTAGGCTAAATTAGATACTCCGATTCCAAAAATGAAGTCCATTTTGAGAGATAAAATTTCTAAAATTTTAAAAAGTACGTATTACTATTCATAACGGTTAGTTTGATCGGTTGTGGTGTGTGTTAGAACTCGATGTTGGGTACAACACACGCTATTGAATTATTCAAAGTAAAGCGTACCGTCGAAGCTTGGGATGTTTCATCATAAATTTTTGATGTCCCCATTCTAAAAAGAAAATTTATTTAGTCATATTGAATATATAAAAGTTTAAAATATTGGATTTAAAAAGGGTTCACTATTAAAAGTTGTTAAAAGTGCAATACTGAAAATGAATTTGTTCTTACATTATGTCTAAGAAACTCATAATATGGATTCTAAAATTATAAGGATTATATAAAGTTTAAAATTTAGTTAATACTATTCATAACCTCTTTTGAACGGCTTGTTTGGTAAGTCATGGTGCGCTTGAACTCGGTGTTGCGTCTAGTGCTAGTTATTGAATTAATTTGAAGAAATAACACACTATGAAATCTTGGGGTGTTACAACTAAGGTGAGTTCTACCCCACTAATTATCAATAATGAGGGAACCATTGAAAATAACTCTTTATTCATTTTTTATAAACTCACTCAACTCGTAGGATGAGTGAATAACACATTCCAAAAATTTATTTATTGTGGATGGCCATGATTTTTCCTAAGGTTCTACTATAATATGTAAATATCTATTTTTTAACACTATATATATAGTTTATTCCTATGATAAACATGATTAGGGACTCTAATATATATAAATAAGTCATATATATATATATAGTTTTTTTGCAACATTAAAGGCATCCACTACTCATGTTACCCCACAACATAGATCTTCAACACTCTATGGTGGTCGGGACCCAATCCAAGGGTGGTGATCATGTGAGGGATTCAATTCATTTCTCATCACCCAAAATTATCACACCATATGATCTCCACTAATAACTTCATTACAATAAATTTGGTCTATATTTAAGTGAATAATAGCTTCAATAGATATAATCAAGATTTCCATCAATAACATTCATCTAGTTATCTTCCGATGAAAATATGACCTTTCCCACATCTAGGGTGTATCCCCACAAAATATTTTCAGACATCCAAATATCACTCAAGTGACTCAAAGAAATATTTCATTAAAAGTGTGTACAACCACAACATGTAGATATATTATTTTGGAGACTTCTTAAAAAACTAAGTTTGAGAAATTCTCATAAAAATCAAGCTCTTAAAATAACATCTAATGGTTGTTATAATAATTAATACATGGATATAGTCAAACCACCCATTAAAATTTTTAACATCATCTAATGAGAAAAAAATCCTTGAAAAGAGATGAAACTCTAACCATGGTAGATCTTTTCAATTTTGAGTGTGAAAAACATATGTTTTAAAAACATGTTACTGTTATCTATAGGAAACTCAACATGTGAACCAAAATCATTAATGAAAGTATGAATGAGATAGAAAAGTGGATCATATACTCTTGATGGTCCACTATTACCTAGGTTTCAAACTCACCTGAAAAACTCTTATGGCCTTTAACCAAAGGCATTCAACTTACCTAGTCTATTGACAGTCTCTTCCAAATCAGTGGGAACTACAATACCCTATATGAGATAGATATTCAATATGCTTTAAATAATATAAACTACAAAGATCATGGGTTGAGAAAACATCTAAACTTGTTCTTAGAATAAATCAATTCATTTCCTGCAAAATGGTGGAGATATTATCACCCAGACTAATAATCTCATCAAACCCATTCCCCTAAATACTGGCTAGTTTTTAGTAGGTAACACACTAAAAATAATTAGATTCCCTCATAAGTATTAGTGATAATGAAGATGATATTATAGGTAATGTAAATGAAATAGAATAATTGACAATTATATTATTTGTATACTGACTTACTCATACCTCGCATTTTTTATGTTAGGGTCTTGGGTTGTTTAAATGGGTTTTAGAGTCCAGGTGGAAGGACATTTCAATCATTGCATGCACACTAGTTTCCACAGTCTATTAACAAAATTCATTACCCCCTAAAAATGATTTTTTTAATCTCCAAATCAAATACTCTCACGAGTAATCACACTAATAACCATATTTAGTTTGAACCTATAATTCATATAACTATAAAATTTCATTCCCATTCAAATCCCCACCCTATCCAGTAGAAAGCTGAGAGTTCACCTTAGGACTTCATCCAATATGATATGGTCTGGTGACTAGCACCGAGTAGAAAAATATAAAAACATTTGAGTCATTAGCTTATAACAACCTACAATAAACTTATATCATTAAAGAACAAGTTATGTTAAATCATTGGTAATATATATAGGTTTAACCAACTAAACTAAAAAATAGAATAAAAACACTTCAATTTTTATCCCAATAGATATGAAACATGAATAAAATAATGTATAGAAAATAAACACCTTTTACCCTAAGGAAAATATGAAAACCACTATAGATAAATATCCCCTTACAAGGAAAAATCCCCAAACAAACAAATCACCTACTACAGTTACCTATGGTTTTAGAGATATATTCAAACACTTTATCTCTAATTGTCTCTAGGAATAAGCTTCATACAAGAAACATCAACTCTGTATCAACTAGACCATCACTGTCCTGTGAATTTAATGTGTACAAATAATTATTTTGGGCTTAAGGATCATGTAGGTGTGAGAATAAACATATTAAATATGATGCTGAAAAATATAATGGATGAAAAATTTAATACATCTGCTTGACTACTGATAAAATGAGTGTCCATAATATTATGATGAAAGAAAAACCAAAACATAATGTAATCCCAAAGAAACCAAAAACAAAGTATTATAAAATAATTCAATAAGAATAATCTGGATGCCTTCAATCAAAATAATTATCTATGGTGTTGATAATTATCTATCATCGTATATCAAATCATTAATTACACATTTCAAAATAACCCAATATAGCTCAAAATTTTGAATGTTCAATTGAGCCTAAAGTTGATAGACAACTGTCAATTGAGTCTCTAATTCTCCAATGTAATCAAAAGGATTCATAGTTATTGATAAAGTATGAACTACATATCATTCAATCCTAATTTTTCATCTCCAAATCCACAATGGGGTGCTTTATCATTACATATATATGCCTTAAAATTGGTGAGAGAGTCACCTAACAGAATAAACATTAATCTTGAGAAATGAACTCAAAAATATAGCATCACACTCTTTGCTGCATAAGGATATGTGGCCCCTTCTATATTGTTCCATAAGAGGGGATCTCGGGGCTAGCTAAAAGAAATGGTATACCATATGCTACCTATGGACTGGAATTATGGGTCATGAAACTATGCTCATAGGGAGATACAAGGACCTATCATGAATTGACCTAATGATAATGGATCAAACAACATATATATCAATGTGTGTTTTTTAACCCTAACCATAATTTTCCATCTAATAGAAGTTATTTTAGAATGATTAGAATGGTGGGATATGAAAACCTATATGAGTGGATGAATGAGTCTATACTATTTTATCCTATGAGAAAAACATCCTAGAAATGATTAATCAAGGGTCTCATTCCATCATAAAGAAAGGTAGTTAGCCTAACCAAATATTTATACACTGTGACACCCCACATCAAAAACATGTTCATTCACTACAATTCATTATAGTGTTTAAATGAAAAACTAATTGATATGTGAAATAATTTTCATGATATGTGGGATCATCATAGGTACTCTATTAATACCTCATTTCCTGAGTCATGAACCACAAGGGGTGAAAAAGGTTTAGCTAGGAAGTACAATGTGTTTAATATACATGGTATCCATTGGACTGGAACTCTTATACACATTATGTCATCAATAAAGGGTCACAAATTGTGTTGTCCTAACTAGATGATAATGGGATATTTAAAAAAACTAGAAAAACTAGTGTTATATCTCCCATGGTATTTGAAATGTGTTTTTTAAAATTATAAAGCATGTTGTCTCATTTCTCCATTATTCTTTTCTTCTTCTAGAATATACTAATTTTCTCTCCTCCTCCACCAATTTGGCCTTTGATCATGAATTAAAATTCAATAGGTTAATTACACATGGGTATGTCATCTTGAAAAATCAATTTCTAACCATATTTCATCTGATCAATGTTCTTCGAAAAATATCAACACATAACTATCTAACTAAGATCCATCATCTAGAAAACCCATCATGAACTATCTGTTTTATACCATTTATTTCATCCAATCTAAATACATATATAGTGTAACTTAAAACAACTTCCAAATGAATAACTCTAATCTGATGCATGAAGGAAAATTATAATTAACTAGTGAAGTTATTTATATGTCAAAAAAATAAAGGTTATTACAAATTTCATGAAGATTAGAAATGGAAATACGTGGAAAAAAATTTTTCCTAAAGATAATAACCCATAATTATTAATTATCTAGGATTTTTCCAATTTAAGAAATAACAAAATAATCTCATAAACCTACTATAATGACCCCTGAGAATAAAATCATTAAAAACTTATGTTTTCCTAGCCATGTAATAATCCTAATCAGGGATTAATTTTTAGAGGAATTAATCCATAATCACATCAGTCATCAAGAATATGCTGAAAATTATATATATAATAAATCAACACCTCGTAATTGGATTGATTTTTGGGGTTGTTTCCTTAATATTTTATGTTATTGGGGATCCCCATTAACGGTGTTCATCAATGGCTCTATGGGATTCTATAATCTTCTATTATGGCATCTAGTGTGATAAATTTCCTCCAAATCATTTATGGTTGTGTGACCAAATAGAAATATTTTTTTAAATGAAGATTAAAGATAGTATTCACTACATCAACATATTAAATAGATAATTAATTATTTAATTTCCAATGTAATGCACATGTGACATTGCTATATCAAAATTCCCGACGTGAAGAAAAAATTACATCATGCTTATGGTGAAACCAACACTATTGATTAAATCGTGGTCTTATTTTCAACGAAAAAACTATGTTCATGAGATATATTTTTTTAATTTGATATTATCACATGTTTTAAAAGAATTATTTTGTATATTATTAATGGAGAATATAACACTCAATTTTTCATGCTTAATCATCTTGGTGGGAAAACATTTTATTCTAGAACCTGCAAAAATGTAAAAAAAATATGATGTCACGTATTAGGGTAGATTTACTAATTTACCCCTATAAACATCCCATTGCTTCATAAATTAAAAATCAATTTTAATTCTACTTGGGTAAACCCTTGGTCCCTAAAAATTATCCTTCACTTGTGTCAAGTACCATATGATATCTGTTACTATTAATTGAAATGGTAAACTTATGTGTATAAATTTCAAAAAACATAGAATTTTATGGCTATTTAAGATCGAGAAAAATATGAATTTTATTTATAATTAGAGATATATTGACCCAATGACACTATCTAAATAATGGGAGACTCTTTCAATACAATCCTTTTTTGTTATTTTGATTATAATTTCATGTTTTTATTCATATATGTTAAATTATTCTTACACATGAGATGATGTATGATTTACTTTACATTATTCTAATTAGGTTGATATTTTAATATTTTCCTATAAATAGGTGGAGGAATTTTAGATGAAAACTAACTTTAGATGTCATTTTTTGTGGTAATAAAAAAATAAAAAATATATCAAATAAAAAATTTTCTATCTGAAGATACCTATAATATGTTTTCTGAAAGAAGAATAGTGGATTAATAATTTGGTATGTGTAATTTTATTTGATTGATGTGTCTTGAAATAATTACTAACAAATGATAATATTATTGAACTTTTTTTAATTAATAGGAAATTAAGAGATATCATTTTTACAGAAAATTAAAAATCGTTAACTTATACTTTATTTGAGGAAGGGTATCAGTTACATGAAGAAAAAATGATTTTTGAAAATTTTAAAAATTATGAGTTGACTCTTCATAATCAACAAAGATTAATATTCCTTCCACAAGACAAAAATAAGAAATGGAAAAGCACCCAGATGAAAAAAAACCAGAACATATCTTACAGAAGATTTATTATTTTGTAGGTGAAAATTTTGTAAGATTTAATTTATGTTTTTTTAAATCATTATATTTTATAATTCACTTAATAGTTATTCACGTTTGTCACATTGCATATCAAATGATGTACCTTCATACCTGATGTTAGGAAGGATATTTTGGATTTTGGATTTTTAAAGCTAAAACACATGGGTCATGTTTGAGGATATGAGGTGGGTGTATCAATTGAAAATATTAATTGGTCATTCTAGAACTTCTTCAAGGGAGGTTGTATATGAAGAAAAATATATGATTTATAAGATAAATTTCATGATATAGGTTGTAATATGGAGGATAGGATGAGATCATTGATTCTATAGTTATTGGTAGACATAAAGAGATAATTTTGTGGTGAATATCCCAATCCTCCATATTTGTCTGCATATCCCACACCTCCACCACCTTCTGAATATCTCACTCCTCTAACTCCTCCTCTACAGTTTCCCATCTACATTGAGTAATTATTTGAGAATTTTTAGTATCATATTATAGAATACAAGAACATATATTATATTATTCATACCTTATAACATTGGATTTTGGATATGGATATCAATTAGAAAGCACTATATGATATTTTAGGAGAATCAACTAGGATATTATTCCCTACTGATGAGGTTTCATCAGTTTGATAATATATCTGACATATTTTAAATTGGATATTCATACTTTTCTAGGATTATAAAATTGATATATACGTTTATTATATACGTTATTTCATACTAGTTTTAATTATGAATTAACACACTGATATATATATATTCTCTAAGAAAAAAATAAAGGTGATGAAATACTGTCTATAAATCCACAACTTGTTGAGAATCCTTTGACTTAATATAATACATTATCAAGAGAAATTTCTATATTGTCACCAAAAGAATTTACTTTTTTCGATGATTATGATCATCCAATGAGTTTTGAAATTATTGGTTGTGATTATATACTAATTATTTGAAACTGAGATTTCTTGGATCTTGTAGCTAAATATTTGTTGGGCCATATAGTCTATTCCGTAAAAAAATATTATCCTATTCCATTTAACTACATAGATTTGATTTGACTTATTATATACATTTTCTGATTATGTTCCATTATAAATTTTATATTTTGTATGATACGACATAAATGTCTAATACCATGGATCCTTAATTTATTTATCTAATAATGAAGAAGAATTAGAAAGGTGAAATTAAAAAATATGATTCACAAAGAGTTTATAATGACGTAATTAAGTATTGTATAATTCTTTATATTGATGGGTATGAAAAATATAATAATTTTTTTTACATTACCTAATTAAAAAACCACTCATATAATATTTTTCAATATATTTTTCCGTTGGATATTATGTTTTTTTTTCACATCAAAAGATATCTTAATGGTTTTTCTTTATACATGGTTACATGGTAGACAACATTAAATTAATAGAAGAGTGAATGTGATTAATTTAATATTCATATAATAAAGTAAATTATTATTTTCTTCCATGATTGTAATTTTCAAATAGGTCATGTAATAAATCTAAATGTTCACTAAGAAATAGGGAAATGGTCATTTATGTGTGTGAAAAGTTTATTTATTTTACAGGTACTAAAATTTAGTAGATATGTAAATATATTATATTGAATTGATAACTTCTTCTAAAATAAAAAGATAATAATAAATAATGAGTATTATAATGTGGTTATAATGTATTATTAGGTCTAAAAGGGGCCTAGACCCCTTAAGGGGGGGTGGGGTTACTCAGGGTATGGATATTCTCTGATAAATTATTACTCCCACGCAAGATTGTGACCTATTTATTTTGAGGGTAAAATTATTTTATCTGATGTTTTCATAATGAGTTTAATTTTCCATATTTTTCTAATGATGATCTAGTGAAAGAATTATAGTAAAGAAATCATAAGGAGACATAGATTTTACTTTGTTCCAAGGAGCATACAATTAAAATGTGCTGATGTACTAAATACAATAAGTCTAACTTCCAAATTACATGGTTTGGGGTATATCACATCAATACCTAGGCTCACTGCCTTTATAAAGTTTAGGGTCATCGTACTATTATCCTTAGTGTCACTCCCAAAGTCTCTTTCACTGTCTCACTGTCATATGAAAGGATCACATTCCTTTACTTCCTTTTTCACTACTCTAGAAAGTATCCAATCATATTTTATGGATATGTATGTACCTTAATTATCACTAATGAATTAATCCTAAATTGTATTTAGATTCTCTATTTATTTTCATTATGGGAGGCTCCCTCAATTCTTTAAAAACACCTACATGAAGCACTTCCAATTTCCAGAAAACTGAAATAGACATCTCTTTACTATAAAAAATAAATTACCTACACTTTGAGAAGATCATCATGTGATAACTATTCTTTTTTTCACTTCTTATAATGTATAATTGAATAAACTCCATATACATGTTTTATTTAATGATGAAGATCATCTATCTTCTTCTTCCTCTTCTATTTTTTCCTCATAGATGAACTATACTTTTAGTGCACTATTGGATTGGGAAAATTTCATTCAAAAAAAATTCTTGGCCATTTTTTAACATCCTTGTACCTTCTATGATCTGTCTTGCATCCTCTGTGATTTACCTTTAATCCTGTACAATCTATTCTATAACACATGACGTGAGTGCTTCATGGACCACCTCTTCTTCGTTGGACCACCCCTTCTTCCACAGTCCATATATTCTTAAATGGGATACTAATTATTGTATGGACCCTTTTCCTTTTCATGTTATATATCCATTAGAAACACCTTTCATGAACAGTTCCATGTGAATTACATACATTTCGGAATTTTCCCTCACAAAATACTTTGAACATCAATGAATTCATCTCGTACGGATGATCATTTATAATGAAAATTATTCTGAATAATGATTTCATTAGGGGTCTTTATATCCAAAAATATATATTCAAAACCCAATAATTAAAATTCCCCAAAACTTTGATGTGGTATAGCCACCATCGTGAACTGTGATAAGGGGTAAACATAGTTCCTTTCTTCATTGTATAGAATGATTTATTTTGCAAATGAAACCCCTTTCCCACTCTTAAAATCATATCCTCGTTTCTAAAAAAAATTATCCTCCAACTAATGATAAGAAACTCATGAATTATGAACCTCCCATGAATGGATTTAACTATGTGGTATGTGTAACACACTTTATAGTCCAAATAGTGATCCTATGCAGAAATCTTCATTCACTGATTTTCATTCACCATTTCGTAGAGATCCATTATGGTATGTGAACTTTGATTCATGGTCCATAAAAAACTATTAGTGAAATCCATTTTGGGAATCCTTATATTCAATTTCACAAACTCCATAATTTTTCGGAATATTTTTTTTGGAAAAAACTGGATAATTGTGCCACCAAAAATATCTTCTTCACCAACACCATCCATACTAATTCATGTCCATTTGGTTATTTTAACAAAATCATTAACCTCAAAATCACCAAGATGACACCGTGAGGGATTTTTTCCCAAAATGTATTGATATTATGTAGAAAATAATTACAATTGTTATAGTTAACTATTTTAAGAATGTAATGTTTAAATATATCATTCCCATTTATTTATCTCGATACAATAATGTTAATAAATTTGGAATGATTTCATTTTAATTTTTATATCTTTAATTATCCTCTAACTTATAATATAATGAATTAAATAATATATGGGAATCATTGAATAATTATTTTAATTGTTTGATTAATTTTTAGTTTATATCTTTTTATTTGTTATTGATATTTTGTATTTTGAATTTTAAAATTTAAGGTTATATAAATTTTAACTACATTATATAATAGTTAATGGTCATATAATTTTATGGGTTCTTTTTACTTGGTGGTGTTTTTTACTATTTTCTACATTTTCATATATTATAGTTTTTGTGTACTGTATTTTTTGTAATTTTTTTTAAATTATACGTGATTTATATTAATGAAATATGTAATAAAGCCGAAATTAAGTTGTTCTTTTATGTTCTTTTTGGATAAGAAATTATTTTATAAAATAAACATCCATATCGGTTATAAAATTAACAACATGGAAGGTCCCCATATTTTTTTATTTTGGGAGGGTATAACATGTTAGTTATTTTCTAACAAACATTGAATATCATACTATTTTTCATCATAGTACATTTTTCAAAGTTGGTTCTTATTATAACAGACGTGGATTCTTCGTTTCAACATCCACTGAAATAATTAATGTAAAATATTTAATTATAACATCACATTCAAAGACGTATCTATTTAAATTATGTTAAAATTAAAAAAAAATATCTGAATGAAATATTTATCTATAGTTTATCAAATAATAGAAATTTATATTATCGTCCAGTCGACATGGTTGAATGAGATAAATTTGATTTAGAACTCAAGACATCATTAGTAGAGAAACGTAGTTATAATTTGGATTATTAAAAAAATTGTAGGTTAAATTCGTTCCTCGAGTTTATAACTACATTAACAAAGGATTAATATCCCCGAGTAATGGGGGATCAAATCCTTATGGGGTTAGTAATGGAATTATCTTTTTACTTTTTGAAATGCTGATGGGTTTTGGGGTGCATAATGTTTCATATTGGGGAGAATATTAATACCAATGATGTTGTTGTTTGGTTCTTAATTTCTAATTTGTTTATTTTAATATTTTTCAAGAGTTTTAGGTTGAAATTTTGGAGTTTTCATTAATTTCAAGTGGTTTGATAGTCTTACTTTGGGATTTCCCTAATCATGCATTGAAATTAAATAAGTAATTTTATTAATCTAGTGGATAGGCACAGTTATATGCCTAATTTTTTTAATTATATCTTATAAAAATATAATTTTCTTCTATTTTAATTTTTTTAATTTTTTATGGATTTCTTATTGAGATCCCCCATTTCCACATATCATTCAAGACACTTCTAGGGGAATCATTTATATCAAAGATTCCTCAATTCATTTTCCTCTACACATAAAGTCCATTTTATCTCACGTGGTGACAAAAATTATTCACCAAACTTACGTTATATTTCTCTTAAATTATTAAAATTTTCAAATGAATCTTCCATAACCCACCCATAAGTGATCATCAATTGAAGAATTTTTGTATTAGGTATGTTTAAAATCATGGTTAAATTGGTTTATATATATTTTATAACTCTTCTAATTTATTAATCATTCCTTATAAAAAGGTGGAAGATAAATCCCAGTGGATTGAGATATGAATCTCTATAAATGTCATTTTAGTTTTAAAATTCTTCATTCATGGGAATTTCAATCAATTTTGTGCCAGTTTAGGAAATCATTTCTAAAATAACAATTTCATATAATTTCACATAAACTTTTGATTTCAGTATGGATGGATTTTAACAGGTTTCAAATGGTTAAATTTCAAAAAACAGTTTTTATGTATATAAGTTATTTTTTATAATGTTTCTATGGATTTTGGGGTCTAAATTAATTTATAAATTATTATATAGATTATGTTTGATTTTATATGATCTAATTTCCTTATTTCACCTATATATACACATTGAAGATGATTGTGCAGTTTTATTTCTATAATTATTAATTATTTTAAAACAATTTTATTTATACCACTTTGTGTAATTGATGGAATTTTAAAAAAATTGTACTGATCCTTATGTTCTGAAATTAATTAATGTATTGTTTTTTGGATTATATATGGTTGTGACATGAGTGTTTCATATTTATATATTATTTTTTGTTTTCTTAATTTGAATTTACTAGACTTATATGAGATCCTGAAGTTTATATATATGAAATTGAGGAAGATTGTTTTACTAGTTTATATTACACATATTCTAGTGTTCCCTTAGTTTAATTCATGCTTTTGATAGAAATTCCATCCTAATGAGTCAAATGGGGGTATGTCCACATTTGGATATATAGTAATGCATCATAGGTTAGTATATTAATCCACTTAAAGGGTTCATCGTTCATCCCAGTTATCTCAAAGTTATTTTCCAATACAGAACATACATTATGATGTGATTTACCTTATTCTTATACTTACATAGTAATATATGTTTATTAGTTTCATATATATCATTTATTAATGACATTGGGTTTATGTTCACTTCAGTATCACCTTAGTTTTCAAGAGAGAATCATTTTTAGTAGTTTTTTTTTTGATTAAAATACAAAAAATGTATACTGAAATTGAATTTCAAACTAAATTTGTTAGTTTTCCATTTTAGATATATAATAAATATTTAGTGATTTATCATACAAGGTATTATCTCATGCACTACATAAACACTTTTTTAATTTCTTAACTAGTTTTATATAATATAGGAAAAAATTTCTCATTTTTTTGTGGAGCTCCATAGTCACATTCTTCCAGATATGATGATAGTGATGCTTGTATGGTGACATCAGGTCTTATAGAGATGTTCATGCTGTATTTTTGGAATTCCTTCACAACTAGGATATATCATGTTCTTATATTTTAATCACTTTTTGGTTATACAGGATGTTGAATCACTTATTTTTAATTTTTTTTGAGTATATTTATTGAATTCCTTATGATATACTATATTATTTTTTCCTTGTTTGGTTTAAATTTATATTTGAAACTATTTATTTTGATCTCATGTATTAAAAATATATGGAAATTTATTTTAGTATTGTCAATAATATTTTAATTTTGTATTTATTATATTCAGTATTTGAAGTTGGTACCTATATGTATGATTGATACCCTCAGTACTTGATAACATATAATGGTTATTGGGATCACGGTTTGTGCAATGGGGAATATCATTTATTAATCTAGGATATAAGGACCTAGACTAGTCTGATTTTTAATGGTATTTGATCCCCATTTTTAAATTGTGATGAAAATTTATATGGGAGATAGTATTATGTATTTCAATTGGTAGGTTTTCGAGAGTTTATGATGACTCTTTCTCATTCCATGTCACGAGTTACCTTGGTTAGTGAGGTGTGAATTTTGAATTGGAGCATTTTTATAAGTAGTTTTGAGATATATATTCTTATTTATGTTATTATGGTTTATATAGATACTATATATGTTTTTTGATAGATTTTATTTTTTAAAATAAATTTGGGTGGGTATTGAAAATATACATAATGTGTACGCACATAACATACCATACCTACTAATAGTTTGGCACAAAATTGGAGATTTATTTTCTCTACATGGTTAGGTATATGGTTTAATAAATAATTAATACATATCAGTTCTTTGTAAAACCAATATTATATTGAGTTTTTTCCTTCCTTATATTTTCATGTTCCTTGAATTGCTGATAATTAATTATCTACAATGAATTAAAATTAATTTAATTTGATTTATTAATGTTATTTTTGATTGAGTTACAATTTAATCATGTATTTTTACATTGATTTATTATAAAAAGTTATTCATGGAAGCGAATTAAATTTTTAATGACAAGAATATGTGGATAATTTTTTATAGGAAAAACATATTATTGATCCAAATCATATTCATTTGGTTATTCATACCATACATACCCAAAAAATGGATGGAGGTTGAGGTCATCCATGAATGGTTGATCATGTATAATAGTTTACAAAATAGAATCCACCTTAATTCCATATTGATGAAATATATTTGGAAATAGAGTAATGGTAGGGTTGAATTGAATTTGTTATTAATTTTGTTTAGAAACCTACAATATGTAGAGTAAAATCAGTTTGAGACATGATGGTTAATAAATATTTTAATTGGTGGGATTCCTTTATGAAATCCACATTACATAAAGACCATACATAGAAAGGCTTGATGGAAATTTTTTGAAATAATTATACCATAAAACTTTTAAGATGGAAAACTCATAGGAGGTCCTGACTGATTATAAGAACCCAGATCTTCATTTCAATTATGTTTTCCTTTTCTGGTCATTTTTTGAGAAAATTAGGTTTTTCCCGAAACAATTTTAAGTACACGCCATGTACTATATGATTACATGTCATGTACTCGGTTACCATGGGAAGCCGGGTGTTGGCCCTATAGCGGGCATGCACACTGCGGTGTGTGGTGACCTGGAGACCGCATAAAGGGGGGGCCGGTGAAGGCAAGTACACTCTGTGTACATATAATTTACACTCCGTGTACTATCTTTTTTTCATTAAACACACATGGGTCATGTCTGACAAAGATAACCACATCCTTCGATGTTTGGTTCGTCTGAGAGCGAGAGAACGACACTGATCTTCATTCAAGCTCCCGATTGAGTGTCTATTATCCGAATCGACCAATGACGATTATGTTGGAATCACCTCAGTAACCTCTTTCTTCTAATAGATCATTGTTTCCTATTTCATCCTCTTTCAAGAGTTATCATCAGTTGAAAATTTTAGACATTTTTGTAGATCTACGATGGTTATGGGAAATTCAAGGCTTAAGGTTCACTTATAACGATACTACAACACCGAGGTAGTAGGTTTGTGCCTTTTCAGTTAAATCATCTAAGTTATATGAGAAAATGTGACCAATACCCTTGAACTAAGTGTTGTGTGATTACTTTTTTAGCCCTGTTAATTTACTAATATGATTTTATGCTTGTCTAGAGGTATATTGAATGATAATACGGTAATTTGCAAATCTTTAGAGGTGTCTTCCCTTTCTTGTTTAGTTCTGTATTTTTGGTATTGGTTAGCCTATTACAATGCCCTGTTTTTCCCATGTGTAGTATTGTAGGATGGTGTGACTATTGAATTGACATGTTATTATGCTATATATTATTTATCCAAGTATATCTTGAGGTTTAATTTAGCCGATACATGCTACTATACTTTCCTGACTTACACAGGGTTGTGACAACCTGGTGTCGTAGAAAATAGGGAGAATGATGTAAGGGCTTACTACTGTGTCTGTTTACTTTTACGATGAGAGACCATAGGGGGAATTGACGTAAGAGCTTCCTCATAGTGTCTATAGTTCCTTGACACGGGCCATAGGTGTAATGAGATGAATGTGCTTCCCTAGAGCACCTTTAGTTACCTATACGAGACTATAGGTAGAAGTTATGGTGAGTGCTTACTCAGAGAGGCTACTCTTAAGCTGAACCAGAGGGGTAGAGTGAGTGTGCTACCCAGAGGGTTTCTTGTACTTGTTTGGTTTAACCTGATGGGTTAGGTTGTGAGTACTTCCCATAAGGTTACATTTTGTGTTTAGCTGTTTTCTTGTGTTGCTAGGTAGGACTAGAGGGGATAGTCTATGAGTACTTCTCATAGGGTTACCTATTTCTGTTTAGATTCTTTGATTATATATTGCGTGATATATGAACTGAATGCATTAAAACTATGGATTGGCTACTGCTGAGTACTTCCTTGTTTACTGCTTCCTTTACTCATTACCTACCATATATTCACGGACTATTAGGCACAAATATTTTGGTGGTTCCCTACTGGGATTTAGTCTCACACTACGTAATGCCTCAACCCCAGCATCCCATAGTCGGTTCATTATTACATGTCATTCTCATGATCATAAAATATCAAGTCTCAAAATACCAATTAGTTTAGTATCCTTGGAATTACTAGATACATTCATAAGGTTTACATTACATCATAAAATGAAAAACTACAAAAAGAGTGTTTCCATAGACAACACGGAGATCCCATAGACTATCCCTGGAGGTTAGTCATAATATACTTCTTTTCATCTTTGGAAAAATAAAACATAGAAAGGGGTGAGCTCAGATGCTCAGTAAGGATAACATTATTGTGGAAACATTTTTAAATAAGTATAAACATTTAAGGCAGTGTATAAGACTATAACCAATTCCTTTTAAACTTGAACTTCTGTATAATATGGAAAAGATAAAATCAAATAATTCCGTTTACTAATTCAATGGATATTCTACTAGTCAAATAATCACATGTAATATCAATAACAACTTTCATAATGATGGAATGCATAATGCCATACTTTCATAACCACATAGTCAAGGCCTTGTTCCAAGACTACTAATAAGATATTTTCAAAGCCTTGTGCCAAGACACTAGATTGTATCATGAGACCAACCGATGCATAGAGGAGCTATATCAGGCTCTACCCGTCACTTACTAAGTCCAATGCATTTCTCATATGAAAAGGATGAAGCATAATCTGAACATTCGTATTAAAACAAGCATACGAAATGTCAATATTTTAACCACAACCCATGAATGGTATAAAAATAACACATCCAAGATATAACATAACTAATTCAATACAATATGGAAGATTTTATTATATATATCAACCTCAATAGATAATAATTAATGATATTTACATAGATGAAAATAATCATCAAAACTATTTAACAGAAATATCCCCCTTTTTTGAAAACATTTAAGAGTCCCACAATTTATCAAGAAGCCGTTTAAAATATATTTTTTTGAATCAAAGTGTCCCATACCACTTTTAATCTTTTAAAATGAATTTAAAATATAAAATTTTAATGTCCATATAAATAAATCCTTAAAACTATTATTAAAACACGGACATTAATAAGAAATATTTAGAATAATAAATCTTTTAAACATTTTAAAATGATATTTTAGTTAGAGTTACTAACCCAAAGTGAGTCACTTGAATACAAATAAATGAGGAAATATAAACTTTTTAATATCATGAGAATAAAGGTATTCATGATATAATATTCCAAAGTACATTATATACACCATATAAAAGTGATTTGGTTTATAACAACAAAGAAGTCTCAATTGAATGTAAATTGAGATGAAATCTCTTAAAAAGACCATATCCTTAGGTTAAGGGTAAATAAATGACATAATTATGTGTGAAAAATATAAATACACTCAATATTATTGAATATTCAGTGTAAATCAATCAAAGGACATTCACACATATTCTTGTAAAAACAACACCAGCAAATAAGATATTTAACTCAATAAAAAGAGATTGAGTTAAAATTAATCTTATCACGTTCATATTAATGACTTCAGAATTTATCAATGGAGTGATTATGTGTATAAAAATTATATCAACTGAAAGGGGAGTGGAAATTATGACATAAGAAAATGAATAATGATTCTACACATAATCTTGGAGTAAAATAATCCGTGAAGTATGCGTAAATCCAAATGAGTGGAAATTGAAAATTCAAATTCCCTTATTGATTTAGTAACTTAAGAAAAATACTCCCATGAAATAAGTATCATTAAATGATGATTTAAATATCCAGAAATTAAATTATATGACCCAATGAAAACTATAATGGGCAGTACACACACCTCATGTAGTAAATAAGTGGCGAATAATGGAAATCTCAGGGAATTAAAAGTGCGATAAGAAACCCTATACATTGTACTTTTTCCTTGGTTAAGGGTAGGGTATCCTACTTTATAATGGTGAAATAATGTTTATTAAATTATACTATAATCATATACATTACTTTGATATCATATATGATCATTTAACATTTCAGTGTTAATAGTATCTTAGTATTATCGTCGTTTTGGGTTTTAACAAATTCATTTTCCGTTATATTATTTGTTATGTGAGTCATATATGTTACAGATGGAATGTATATTATTAATATCCAGAATTATATAATGTCTCAAAAAATTATATTTAATCATCAAATGAAATTTATTCTTGAATGGTTACGATGGGGAATGAATCACAACACGTTCGTGGAGACGGTAATCCGTACGTACGCACGAGAGACAATATCATTCTTTTGATATTAAAATAATATATAATTGGATAGTATATCATATATTAATAATAATTTTCATGTTATATTTTTTATTTACATCAATTACACATCATTATTATACCCATCCAAATAATAATGTATTGAATAACAATTATACCACGACGTGGAGACGGTAAAACGTACGTACGCACGTATGGTGACATGTTATTCAAAGGATGGATAGAATAATGAATTTTGTTGTACCATATTTATAATAACATCACATTATATATAAGATTATATAGTTATTATTTAAGAATGAAAACAACAAAGAAAAAGAATGTGGAAGAAGAATGGAACTTGAAAAAGATGGTGAGATATTTACCTCTTCTTCAGGTTATTCCTTTTGATTTGATCAAAACGTCTCCATAGGTTAGATTTATGACTAAATAAAGGCCACTATAATGAAGGTAGGACAGTTGAGAGGTTATATGGGTAGATTTTGGCAGAGCCAAATGGCTTTTAAGAAGAGAATTAGAGAGAAGTTGGAGTGCCCTTTTATAAGAGGGGTGAGGGGAACCTTAGGAAAAGCTAGAAATATTATTTTATAATAAAATTATTTTCGGTTTCTAATGTCACAAAAATGGATTATTTAAAGTATAAGGTAGATATGGGTAAGAAACCACTCAACCAATAGGTTTTATATAGGTTTGGGTCACTATATTAACTTTATCTTTTAGATTTAACTCTTACTTAAATAGTTTGACATTTACCATGTCTCTTTGTATTTTTATATTATATTTTTAATAATCATACTTTATAATTCCAAGAAATCCTCAAGTGGTTCATTAATTATACACCTATCATTATATATGTCCTTTTTCTGAGCCTTAGATTTTTGGGAACATAATATAAATTAATAATATAATATTTGTTTTAAAAACACTTTTATGTCAATTTTGACACTATTTGGTATTTTAATTTTTCTAAATTAATAACTACATTATTCCTTCTAAACAAATTCATCTAACCAACCCTTATATTTAATATTAACCTAAAAATTAGTGTAATTCAAAAATGTATCAAATTACATTTATTTGGATATTTATAATATCTATTATTTTGATATTTCATTAATTAGGTAATTACTGCATCATCATTGTGTCATAAATAAATTAAATTATTTAATGTTTAAAAAATATAAATAAAATACCATTATGTAGAAAATATTTTTATCTTTCTAATGAATATTTATAGTTGAATTTATCTTATGTGTAACCCTATATTAATAATGTTTTAGTTATTAAACATTGATTTTAACTCTTTTAACTCTCCTTTGAATTTAATAATAATAAATGTCCTAATGTTATCCAAGTGGACCAAAGAGGTTCATATTTTATTCCTAAGCTTTTTTTGGTCTAATTATACTTATCCAATAGAATTAAGACAAGTGTTAAGGTAATAATAATATCATTTTTACCCTTAATTACCCTATTTACTTTTAACCGTGGTAAATAAAAGTAAAAAGATACTATTCACAGAAAATTATTTTTATCTTATTGAACAATATTTTAATCCTTGATATTAACCATGTCTCTCGAATTTCAGAAATCAACTCATAGAAGCTGTAAAATTATTTTTACGGAAATTTTCAAATTCTCTTAGGAGGTGGGTAAAAGACGGTGAAAAGTTCAATAAACTTTTTATATGTCTTAAATTATTTTAAACTGACTCCAAAGAATTACATTGAACTTATATAGGTATTATTAATCTATTTTTCCCTAAAATAAATTCAAATAAAATAAATAAAAATTCGGTTTTAAACTCTAACTCAGTGTTTTTCACTATTCATCAAAAATTAAAAGTTTTCAGAAACATACAAAAAATTAACCCTATGCTAATTCTGATATTATGAAATAAAAAATGAAGTATATTTTTCCAAATTAAATACATAGAAATTTCATTTATTAGCTTAAAATTAATTATCGTTGTCAAAACCAAAAAGCGTATTTTTATGAAATAATAACTACCAAAACAATCAAATTTGTTTATGTCCAATTTCAAAGTGAAATTACATCCAATGAAAAACATTGGATTAAATGGTAAAATTATAATCTAATTATACATCCAAACCATTAATATGTATAGTTTAGCACTATAAATTATTTTGAATAAAAAAGTTGTTTTTATTTAAAATATATTATTTTTCACTATTCACCCAAATATGAAATTTATCAGAAAAACACCAAAAAATTGTTGAAACCAAATTATTATGTCTAGATCCGAAAGAATAAGTTTATTTTATCAAATTTTATATATAAAAGTTTCAAATATTGGATTTAGAAAGGGTTCTCCATTAAAAGGCTGTAAAATTGAATTTTTTGAATAATATTTCTTTTATCTGAAAAAATGAATTTGTCCTTAAATTATGTCTAAGAAACTCGTAATATAGATTCTAAAACATTAAGGGTTATATAATGTTAAAAATTATGTTAATATTATTCATAATATCTTTCAAACAGCTAGTTTGGAAATTCATGGTGCGCATGAACTCGATGTTGCGCGTAGTGTAAGTAATTGGATTACTTTGAAGAACTAACGTACTATGAAGTATTAGGGTGTTACATTCTTCCCTCCTCCAATAAATGGAATCCTCGCAACTTTTAAAATTGGTCTTGGGAATATAATGTAAATCCCCACATCAGAAAAAGAGTCAATAAAACTATCACTTTAAAAGAAAGAAAGAGAAGTACAAAGGTCACCCATGATAACCCATACTAGGATTCCATGAAGGAAAAAATGGATATGGAAGATAAACTAAGATTCATGTTCTGATAAAGAAGGATAGAAAACATGATCAGGAAAAGTTAACAATAAGAAAACAAAAAACTTTTGATGGGACAAACGGTCATTAGTTTCCCAGTAGGAAAAATAAGTAGACATCAATGTTTTTTATTTGCAGTTGCATTTCATAAAGATGTGGAATTTATTTAACATATTGACTAAGAACATAAAGATATGTACTTAATTTTTAAGTAGAGGTTAATTCTTTAATAAATTTTTACCACTAACTCATTTTTTTAAAATGATGTGTATTCAAGAAGACTTACTCACAGCGGAAGATCTATAATAAACTTTTAGAGAATCACATGATCCACAATAGAAAACTATATATTTAGGTTGTCTTTATAGATTAATCAAAATCAAAATGGTTAGTACAAGATCTGATGATCCCCCAAAAGGATATTCCTTTAGAGAAAGAAACACTAATCTTAATTTCTAAAATTAAACCAACAATACACCAAAGTTAAATAAATACTATTCAATAAAACAATTTCCTTAAAATCCTTCAATATAATCCAAACTAATATTTAACCCTAAAACATAGAAGAATTTGGTTATGTATTCTTCCATGTTAAATTGTATCTCCAAATGACATCAACTACTCTTAAAGTCACATACTTAAAAGTGATTAACCTAATCACATATTTTCTATTATAGGTAAATCATTTCCATAAATGACCCAAATCACTATAAATCCATAATAAAAAACATAGATAAAAATATACCATTACTCCACAAATTAAATCCCATAGTATTCTATTTTCCTTGGGCATATACTATTCCCATCAAAGTGAACGCCTTCCATAATAACATTTATCACATAATCACCAAATCATTTTCCTATACTAAGGGTATTCATTTGATAAGACATAAGATCCCAAATATAATTATTATTGATCAATAAAATAATTTAACTAAAAATAATTAGTCACACTAACCAGGGACTTCACGTAGTCCAGTGGTAGGAGATAAATACTAATCGCACTTTAGTTGTGGGTTCGATTCCCAGATCATTGTCCGACGCGACGGGTTGTCACGCAGTCTACGTGTTGTCCTTTTTCAAAAAAAATATTTTATAACATTACCAAAACGTGAAAAATTTATCAAAATAACCCAAACATAATTTAACCACAAATGTTATCTCATACCTTGAATTTTCATCCCAAAATATAATATCATGTAATTGCCTCAAACCTAATGATCATATAAAACCAAATGGATAATTGTAAATATATACAAAAGAGAAAACATAATTCTTCCTTAAATATCATTTTCAGATGACAACTGTAGAGTTACAAATACAAGGGAAAATTATACCAATGTAATCCCATTAACAAGGAGCACTAATCCTTTTAAACATTTATCGAACCATTTATTTATACATAGCTTATTCGTTAATCAAGAAAATATCCTATAGAATAGGGAATTATCTTGGGTAATGAACAAGTCCCCTAAATTTGTAGAAAATGACTGTAAATGGATTCTTGGGACCATTTTTATTTTCTTCCATAGTACTCTTCATTTTTCCTTGACAATTCTTCACTTTATGTCATTCTTTCCCACAAACAAATCATTTATTTCTTCCATTGAGACACTTTCTTGGGTGTCTCCTTCCACATTTCCTACATTATGGAAATTGAGGATTCTTTTCTCCATGGTCTCCACTACTGGAGATCTTTTCATGAATCACCTTTATATTATTTTTTGAGTGTGAGAGTTGGTAAATATATATGTTGTTGATCATATTTTTAGAAAACTGATTTGGCATGAACACAATATCTTTTATGCCTATCAACAATACAGTTTGTTTATCATTTTCACTATCACACCCATCCTTTTTATATTATTTAGTTTATTAAATTTTTGGGAATCAGATAGTTCAAGTCAAGGCCCGACATCAAATTTCTGAGCTCTTATTTAGAAACAAAGGTTTTGCTCTTCGTTGCGTCCAGCGCACCGTGGTCGAAGCCACGCGACATCACCTGGGTCACCACGCAACATCGCCCAGCTCGCCGCACATCATGCCCGATGGTCAACTAATGAAATAATGTGAATTAAGAAGGGTTTTAATAATAATCATAATATTAAAGTCACTTGAGAATATTATTATTGTCTTGGATAATAATTTAATTGAGAGTATTATTTTAATTAATAGAATTTTATTAAGTTGATCATTGCATTGTTTATTATTTAGGTTATGAGGTATGCTATTATCTTATTATTATTGGTATTATGAGTTTTTGGGGTTTTGGTTCACCAGGCATATGGGTAGGGCACGGTTCTGAGACCGCATGGTCAGCCTGGATTTCAGAAATGAGTTAAAATATAAAGGAATAACAAAATGATGACGAGTAATGAAATTGAAAAAATATGAGAAGTTTAATAAAATTTATGAAATTGTTTTAATGTTAATAAAAAATATTGTTTAAGAATTTTATTATTAAAAACTAAGAATATAAAAGTTATTATTAATATAGTAATACTTATTATTATTGTTAATATTGTGTTAGTTTGTTACCAATTTTATTGATGTCATAGTTGTCATTATTATTATTACAAACATTAATTATTTTTATCATCATCATTTTTTTTCTCATCAAAATTGTTAACATTTTAATTAACATTATCAACTTGAAGTTATTACATTTATTACACTATTATTTTTATTCTCATTCTTATTTTTATTTTTACGGTTTTAGTTTATATATACCATTATTATTAATATTAATTTTTTTATTAGTTTTGTTTCTTTTAGTTTTATTTTTATTTTATTTCTTTCTTTTCATTTAATTCTTGTTTAGGGTTTCACTCCTTTTTTCAGTGCCTTTCTCCACCGCCGTTGATCCCTTATCTTCTTCCTTTTTTTTCTTTTACACTATAGCACCTTCCTCCTCGGTTCTTCTCGCACCAAAGAAATGGCTAGCCGCCGGTCTCCCTTGCTTCGTTCGGCGATGCCGCCTCACAGCCCTCCTTCCACCCTATTTTCCATCACACCCCTTTCCTACTTCACCAGGCCGCCACCCGACTCCACCTGCTTCCCTCCCGTTGCACGTTTCTCCTGGACAGCATGTAGCGCCGCCGGGCCTCCCCTGCTCCCTCTCTATCATACTCACCCACCTCTATCTCCTCCCACTATCACGAGAGGTCTCTTCCCTCCTGACCAGGAATGGCCTTGCCCTCACTGCACTCCCCATACCCCTGGGTCTGTCGCCCCCTTGCCCCTTTCCTAGTCCAGTGAACCCATGCAATGCACTCCTCCATCCGATGACCTACCTCCCCACCTACGCACAGCGACTACCGTTGGCATCTCCTCCTCCTGGAAAAAAGCTCCGACAAATTGATGTCGCACCCTTTCCCCCCATGGAACTGGACCCGCGCCGCATCCCTACTCTTCGGCCAGCAGTATCTTATCACAAGCTCATTGGTCCACTTGGCTGAGCACCTCCTTGGCACGTTGCTCCCCTTGGTCGAGCACCTCCTTAGCGCGATGATCCTCCCTGTGGGTGCAACCCCTCCGGTTAGGCCTCTTTTTATTCTTTACTATATTAGAGATTTTGGTTTTACAGTGAGTTTTGAGTCTAGTTATTAGTTTTAATTGTTTTTTTGGGGGTTTTAATTTCAATTTTTTGGTTTTGAATTCATGTGTTTGAGTTCGCGATAGGATCCTTACGGTGCTAGCGGGGCGTGATTGAGGTTTCGCGCTAGAATTTTAATATTCCACATATATTTTCGGGGTTTGACGTCAAGGTAGGTGGTTCCATGATTATTTATAATTTGTCTAATTAATTTGAAAGTTTGATCAATTCAGCATATTATTTAATTAATTTGTGTAGTGTGAAATTGTTTCTTTATGATGTTTGATTTTCATTGAAACTGTTTAGTGGATTTTTTATATAATTAGTGTCTTTTCTACTGGGAACTCTATTGGTGATTTTTAAATTTTGTGGTAGACTTATTAATTTTTTCAAGTGGTGTGAACTGTATTTTTTCTTCATGGCGGCTTGTGTGTTTTGTATTAAAAGATGGTTTGTGTGAGTTTAGTTGTTAACACCGAGCAATTTTTTTTAATTGTTTTTTACGCTTTAAATTTTGGAATGTTTATTCTTGTTTTTTATGTTGTTCATTGTGTGAGTTAGCGAGTGTGGATGATGTAGTTTATATTTTAGCATTTGTCATAATATGATTTATTTTGGAAAGGGGTTTTGAATGACTTTTTTCCCTTAATAGTTTTGTGACATGTTTTAAAACTGTTTTCTAAACACTCCTAGGGGTTTTTTAATTTTCATAGTGTTTTTATTAAACTCTACATCTAGTTTAATTTAATGTGTAAAAAGTGCAGATTATGTTTTAAAAATATTTTGGTGTGTGTATGGTTTTAAAAGCGTTTTGGGCGTGAAAATTGTGATTTTGCGTGTGTATGTACAACGTTTAGATTTTATTCATTATTGATAGGTGGAATGAACGTGAAACTAGATTGAGCACAAATCGGGATGCCAGGGTAGCTAGGAGGGTGGACTAGACTAGTGGGCTAGTGTTCAAGAGGTGACTCGACCCAGTTTCACTGGCAGGACTGACGATTGCAACACTAACTAAACATATGCTTTCCTGAGGGTCATAGCCTTCTAAGCCACGTTTTCTGAGGGTTGTGGCCTTCTAAGCCACATTTTCAGATGGTCGGGTCCTTCTAATACACGTTTCACTGAGACATGAATATCTAGGGACCCAAGCTAGATAACACCCATGAGGACTCTCCCATATTAGTTCTCATTGGTTACATTATGCTCGTCGGTGAGACACATTAGTTTTTTTTTTAAATTAAGGGTGTGTGTGTTTTAATTTAAGTGGTTACGTTTGGAATTTTTTTCTTTAATCCCATTTTCTTTAAAAAATTTCCATCATTTACTTCCTTGCTTTAAATAAAATTTCAAATGTATTTTTCATTTAATAATTTTGCATGGAACCTTTTTATTTGGTGACGTCCTACTGGTCTCTTGACTCACACCCTTAATAATCCTTTGGGTGTATATTGACCTTATTCTATGGGTATTCCAGGTTGAGGAATCATTCTCAGCGATGATGTTTTTGGTCCTTGATGGCCTCATCGTGTAATTTGGTGGTTGTGGTGTGTGGATGTTGCACCTCTTGTGTTTCTTGGAGGTTTGAGTTAGAGTTTTAGTTTATTTTGTTGTCGTTTATTATTGGGTGTTGGCTCAAGTTGTAAACCTTTTTATTTCATTTCAGTTTAACAGTCTGTTTAGCTGCCAGTTCCAGGTTTGATTTTATTTAACTTGTTAGTGTTTTGTGAATACTATACTGGGTAAATATTTCTCGTGGGTTAGTTTTGATACTTGGGAACTTGTGCTTGCGCATGGGGATCAGGAACGCTCTTTCGGCCATGTCGCGGACCGGGTCGGGGGTCGGGTTGGATAGTGACCCGGACTGGTTCGTCAGAAAATGGCATCGTAAGGGGTTTACTCTTTTAGTTCATGTTCTTTTGCGATATAGTCAAGTTATACCAAAGTTAAGGGTGTCGGAACTCGACGTTTTGGTTACGAGTAAGGTGCATGGCCAGAACACCTCGTGGCGGGACTCGCGTTACCAAAGTAAGTTGAGGTTTTTCTAAATCTTGGGTCTATGTGGTTAATTTTGTTTAGGGGAGAAGAAAATGGAGTAGGGTCAGTGGTCCCAGTGAGCTCGTAGGGTCTGGCAAGCCATGTGCGTCCAGGGGTACTGTCCTAGGATACTTCCTATGCCGGTAGTGTGATTGGCGTATGGCTGCCAACCATATGTTCTAGTCATCTGTTGACACATGTTTTCTTTTGCATCGTTCCTTATTTCTTTGTTTTGGAATTGTGTAAATTTGGTTTTTATGTAAAAATAATTTTCTCTTGGAAAAATTTGTTGTAAAAATGTTTCGAAATAAAGAAATTTAAAAAGAAAATGAGGTATGAGGTTTGAAAAGTGTGGGTTGGATGTTTTGGATTTTAAAAATGCAAAGGTTTGGTTTTGATCCTGGGTGTTCTCATGGGAAACCACATTCATGAGTGTTTATAAAAAGGGAAAGGGTTAATGGCACGAGCATATGAGTTCCTAGATAGATATGAGATGGGTGATGGTGTGGCAGGGGAACATGCATGTGTGAGGCCCATGGGACACCATTAGTGTTTGTGAGACCCATTAGCTTTACATATTTTCAAAATGTTTGGTTAAAATAATATTTTTTTTATATAACCAGTGATTGTGTTGTGTGTCCATGTATTTTTGAAAGGTTGGATGTGAGGAGTTTCGAGCCGACAATCCTTTTTGAATGATTTGTGTCCTGAGTTTGAATTCTTATTTTTATGTTGGTATGCAAGCGTTTAGCTAGTTAATTATTTTGAAAACCACATCGGGGAGCCCTTTTAGTGGTTCCCCCTGCACGTTTGGTGTTTTCTTGTGGTATTTCTTGACTGTTGGACTTGTTTGGTTGGGTCCACGGTTTCCATTCTTGACTAGTTTATGCCCCCCATAAAGCGTTGACATGTGATTGAAGTGTGGCCACTTGCAATTCACCAATGACTGGACCTCTAGTCGATTAGAGGAATCTCTTCTTGAATTCTAGAATTGAACACACCTCTCCCTTTTTTCAACTGAGTGAATCCTCTCACCGTGGGATGACAGATGCTGGGGGAGTTGAAGGGAGTTTTGGTCTTTTGAGTGGCTGACTCTTCGGGTATGAAGTTTGACACTGTCATGTTTGAAGGTTCCCCTAGAAATGATGAAAGGAATTCTGGCAAGGAAGGGTGAAGGTGGTTCAGAATTTTCAGTGTTTACTAGTGTCTTGAAGGTATCTTTAGTATTTTCATCAGCTGCAAGGGTCATGATCAGTGACATCTTGCAGTGAGAGTTATCTTTGATTGTTAAGGGTGAAGTTTGACCTCATTAATTTGAATGTTCTGTTTGGAAATGGTGAAGGATATTCTAGTGGGGAAAGGTGGATATAGCCTTGAGTGGTCGGTCCGGACCACTATTCTAAATGATGTTTGGTCCTTCGTGGGTTTAGTTTAAGAAAGGGTCTATATTAGGAAACTATTTTGGCAGACCCAGTCACCTGGGGATGCTACGGTCAATTGCAGGAATCAAGTGTTGTTTAAGACTCTGTTTTATGTCCCTCTCCGTATAATGTTCCTCTCAACAGCAATGGTTATGTTCAGGTGACGATTTTTGGTGTCGTTTTCTCATTCAGTGTGATAAAGGGTGATTCGCATGAACCATTTCAGCTCTTATATTGGTGAATATTTTGTGTATGATCAATTGGATGTCGTAATGTGTTGTGTTTGCTGGTTTTGCCTCGGTTGAAGTGTGGATACGTGTGACACCAAAAAGAGAAGATCCGCTGAATAGTCTTCAATACCTGACTGCAAGGTAGGAGATGCTTCAACAATCAGGGCTCTATCCATAGGCTTCAGAGTGAAGATGGAATGTGGTCCGGAACCCTGAGAGAATATGGGACCCCAACCTTATTTCTTTCATCAGTGCAAGAGATAAAGGAGGTTTAAATTATTTCATGTGGTTCAGTTTTGAACGACCCAATTGGGTGTGTGGGGTTTCTCGTGGCTACGAGGAAGCATGGTCGTCTCATTACCTTAGAGCCTTTGGGGTTGCATTCCACTGGATGAAATTGCTTTTGGTCGTTTTTATGGTAGCCTGTTGGGCAAATCAGTCTCAAATTTGGGTAATTCTCATCCAGGTATTTGGAGATGTACGTCTGTCTCTGGTCATGGTTTTGACACCCGATGGGCGGGCCCCTCCCTCCCCACCCCTTGTGGTGGGGTGTTTGGTCACCATTGGGAAATTTTAAAGGTTTTGTATCTTCTTTAGGCTCTAATGGTGGGAAAACCTGTGATAGGCCTCACTCAAATTTCACGGGAGTAAATCAGTGTTGTCCGTCTTCATAACGGCATAGAGTCCGCTCAAACCTCCTCGTGTCGGTTTTCCAATCTCGTCTTCGCCATCATTAGGTTTCTAATGGTGGGGATCCCCTTCGGGCTTTCCCCATGTTGAATTTTTAGTTATGTTCCAAGAGATTATTTGGTGATAGGTGATAATAGTTCTCCTTATAAGTGGTTGATCTTATTTGTTTGTTCCAGTCAAACAATTTGGTTTACGTTCATTGGTGCTCAAGGTGTTTCGATTTGAGAAGTTGGTTTCCACGGGTATGACAGGTTATTTCCTTGATTAATCAACGGGATGTGTCCTAACTCTTGGGGGTGGGTGACACATAGTGGAAAATCTTTTTATGGGTTTCTTGATGTCATCATTTAAATCACTTTCTCTAAGCATGATGTGTTTGCCTCCTCTCTCTTGTTGTTTGTGGGGATCCTCTTTGAGCCTTATTGGGGGGTGTTGTTTTTGTAATTTGGGGATCGATCCTAGTTGTGGATTTCCGGGGATGAAAATAATTTTGGTGGGGAGAATTTTCACACCTGTCCTTTTAATATTATTTATTTTATTAAATTTTTGGGCATCAAATAGTTCGGGTCAAGGCCTGACTTCAAATTTCTGAGCTCTTATTTAGAAATAAAGGTTTCTCTCTTGGTTACTCTAGCGCACCACGGTCGAAGCCACGTGACCTCACCTGGGTCACCACATGACTTCCCTCATCTCCTCGCATGTCATGCCTGATGGTCAACTAATGAAATAATACAAATTAAGAAGGGTTTTAATAATAATGATAATATTAAAGTCTCTAGAGAATATTATTATTTTCTTGGATAATAATTTAATTGAGAGTATTATTTTTATTAATAGAGTTTTATTAAGTTGATCATTTAATATTTTATTATTTAGGTTATTAGGTATGTTATTATCTTATTATTATTAGTATTATGAGTGTTTTGGGTTTTGCTTCACCGGACGTACAGGCAGGGCACAGTGCTCAGACTGCCCGGTATGACCGGCTTTCAGAAATGAGTTAAAACATAAAGGAATAATTAAATGATGATGAGTAATGAAATTGAAAAAAAATGAGAAATTTAATAAAATTTATTAAATTGTTTTAATGTTAATAAAAATAATATTGTTTAATAATTTTATTATTATAAACTAAAAATATAAAAGTTATTATTAATATAGTAATATTTTTTATTATTGTTAATATTGTGTTAGGTTGTTATCAATTTTATTGATATCATAGATGTCATTATTATTATTACCAACATAAATTATTGTCATTATCGTCATTAATTTTTTTCCCCATCAAAATTGTTGATATTTTAATTAACGTTATCATATTGAAGATATTACATTTATTACACTATTATTGTCATTCTCTTTATTATTTTTATTGTTAAGGTTTTAGTTTGTAAATTACATTATTATTAATATTATTATTTTTATTATTATTTTTTATTTTAGTTTTATTTGTATTTTATTTATTTTTTTCATTTCTTTCTTGTTTATGGTTTCACCCCTTTTTTCGGTGCCTTTCTACCCAACCGTCGAGCCCTTCTCTTCTTCCTTTTTTTTCTTTCACACTGTTGCACCTCCCTCCTCGGTTCTACTCGCACCACAGCATTAGCTTGCCACCAGCCTCCCTTGATCCATCAGGAGATGTCGCCTCGCAACCCTCCATCCCCCCTATTTTCCACCATGCCCCTTCCCGGATTCACCAGGCTACCGCTCGACTCCACCTGATTCCCTCCCCTTGCACATTTCTCCTGGCCAGCCTATAGCGCCACCGGGCCTCCCATGCTCCCTATCAATCATACTCGCCCTCCTCCATCTCCTCCCACTATCGCGTCGAGGTCTATACCCCCCCCCCCAACCTGGAATGGCCTTTCCCTCGCCACACTCCCCAAACACCCAGGTTCGTCGCCCCCTTGCCACTTGCATGGTCCGGTGAACCCTAGTGCACCCATGCACTGCACTCCTCCATCTGATGACCAACCTCCCCACCTACTCCTAGCGACTGCCGCAGGCATCTACTCCTCCTGGCGATCAGCTCCAACAAATTTATTTTTTACCCTTTTCCCCCCTTGGAACCAGACCCACGTCGCATCCCTTCTCTTTGGCCAGCAGTCTCATATCTCTAGCCCGTTGGTCCACTTGGTCGAGCACCTCCTCGGTGCACTGATCCCCTTGTTTGAGAACCTCATTGGCGTGATGCTCCTCCCTGTAGGTGCAACCCCTCTGGTTAGACCTCTTTTTTTCTTTCCTATATTTGAATTTTAGGATTTACATAGATTTTTGAGTCCGTTATTGATGTTTAATTGTTTTTTTTTGGGGGGTTTTAATTTGAATTTTTTGGGTTTGAATTCATGTATTTGAATTCGCTCTAGGATTCTTAAGTTTCAAGCAGCGCAAGATTGAGGTTTCACCCTAGAATTTGAAGATTCCACATCTATTTTAGGGGTTTGACATCAATGTAGGTGGTTCCATGATTAATTATTATTTGACTAATTAATTTCCAAGTTTGATTAATTCAGCATATTATTTAATTAATTTTTTTAGTGTGAAATTGTTTCTTTATAAAGTTTTATTTTCATTGAAACTGTTTAGTGGATTGTTAATATAATGCGTGTGTTTTCAGCTGGGAACCCTGTTGGTGATTTTTATATTGTGTGGTTGAGTCATTAATTTGTGCAAGTGGTGTGAACTATATTTTTCTTACATGGTGTCATGAGTGTTTGGTCTTAAAAGATGTTTTGTATGAGTTTAGTTGTTAATTCTAAGAGATTTATTTTAAATTTTTTTAGATTTTACTTTTGGACAATTTATTCTTGTTTTGTAAGTTGTGCATTGTGTGAGTTATGAAGTGCGGATGACGCAGTTTATATTTTGGGATGTGTCAGAATATGTTTTATTTTGGAAAGGGGTTTGGAATGACTTTTTTCCCTTAATAGTTTTTCGGCATGTTTGAAAACTATTTAATAAACTCACTTAGGTGTAGCTTAATTATCAAAGTGTTTTTATTAAACTATGAATCAATTTTAATTAAATGTGTAAGAAGTTCAGATTAAGTTTTAAAAAGATTTTGGTGTGTGTATGGTTTTAAAAGCGGGTTTGGGTGTGCAAATTGTTATTTTTCATGTGTAAGTACCATGTTTGGCTTTTATTCATTTTTGATAGGTGACGTGATCTTGAAACTTGTTTGACCACAAACCAGGAATCTCGGGTAGCTAAGAGGGTGGACTAGACTAGTGGGCTAGTGTTCCGGAGGTGACTCAACCTGGTTCCACTGGCAAGACTGCTGATTGAAACACTAACTAAACATATGATTTCCTGAGGTTCGTGGCCTTCTAAGCCACGTTTTCTGAGGGTCATGGCCTTCTGAGCCACGTTTTCTAAGGGTCGTGGCCTTCTAAGCCAGGTTTCACTGAGACACGAAGATTCGGGGACCCAAGCTAGCTAACACCCATGAGGCCTCTCCCATATTATTATTCATTGGTTAATTTATGCTCGTCGATGTGACACATATGTTTTTTTAAAAAATTAAGGGTGTGTGTGTTTTAATTTAAGTGGTTCCATTTGGAATTTTTTCCCTTAATACCATTTTCTTTAAAACTGTTCCATCATTTACTTCTCTGATTTAATTAAAATTGAAAATGTATTTGTCATTTAATAATTTTTCGTGGAACCTTTTTATTGGGTGACGTCCGACTAGGCTCTTGGCTCACACCCTACATACACCTTTGGGTGTATTTAGACCTTGTTCTTTGTCTATTCCAGGTCGAGGCATCATGATCAGAGATGATAGTTTTGTTCGTTGATGGCCTCATCGTGCAGGTTGGTGGTTGTGGCATGTGGATGTTTCACCTCTCGTGTTTCTTGGAGGTTTGAGTTAGATTTTTAGTTTCTTTTGTTGTCTTTTATTATTGGGTGTTGGCTCAAGTTGTAAACCTTTTAATTTGATTTCAGTTTAAGGTTCAGTTTGGTTGTCAGTTCCCAGTTTGATTTTATATATCTTGTTAGTGTTTTGTGTATACTATTTCGGGTAAATTGTTCCCACGGGTTAGTTTTGATACTCAGGCACTTGTGCCAGACCATGGTAATCAGAAACGCCCTTCGGGCCATTTCGCAGACATGGTTGGGCTCTAGTTCGGATGGCGACCTTTCCTGGTCTGTGACATTCACAATTGTTCCCACCTTTTACATCAGTCTCAAATTTACTATGACATCCTTGGAATCTAGCCATTGACTAAAACCAGAATGCATTGTGTGAGTAATAGTAGTCATAAAATCATTTAAAGAATATCATGACACCATATTTTAAATTTCAAAACACCTTAGGATTAACCAGAGTCATTAATTCTCATCATATATTAAAATAATTCAAATAGGTTTATAAAGAAAATGTAAATAATCCTAAGCATATCCCTCGAGAGTGTTGTAACCAAGTGTGCTGCAAGGCCTGTTGTCATGCACCATTTCCCATTCGATTCTAGTTCAAAGCATTGTTTTCGGGTTTTACCCCTAGGTAAATCTATGCCAGAGCCACCTCCACCTGCTCGTATCCAAACAGGGTTGTATTTCTTAGAAAACTCAAAAAATCACTACAATACCAAAATTGTATGAAGTTCCTCTAAACTAATCCTCAAAGTCTATCTTAGGTGTATGTGCTCTAATCAGAGTTTATCTAAATCTAGTTTCCAAGGTTTTTACTAAACTTACTCTGATACCAACAATAACACCCTGACCCCAGAAGCCCATAGTTGGTGAATTATTATGTATCATTGGCATGATCATAAAAGATTATGTCTTGAATGACTGATTAGTTTAGTAGCCTTGGAAGTACTAGATACATTAATAATGTTTAAAATACATCATTAATGGAAAACTACAACAACATTGTTTCCATAGTCAACACTGAGATCCCATAGACTATCCGTAGAGGTCAGTCATAATATACTTCTTTTCATCCAGGGAAAATTAAAACAAAGAAAGGGGTGAGCTCAGATGCTCAGTAAGGATAACATTATAGTAGAAACATTCATAAATAATCATAAACATTTAAGGCAGAGTATAAGACTAGAAAAAAATCCATATAAACTTGAACTCCAACATAATATGGAAAAGGTAAAATAAAATTATTACATTTACTTATTCACATTGATATTCTACTAGTCGAATAATCACATGTAATATCAATATCCACATTCATAATTATGGAATGCATAATGCTAGACTTTCATATCCACATAGTAAGGGCTTTATGCCAAGACTACAAATAATATTTTGTCAAGGCCTTGTTCCAAGACACTAGTTTGTCCCATTAGACCTACCGATGCATCGAGGAGCTATATAGGGCTCTACCCATCACTTACTAAGTCCAATTCATTCCTCATATGAAAATATTGACCAATAATCTAAACATTCCTATTAAAACTAGCATACGAAATGTCAATATTTTAACCACAAACCATGAATTGTATAAAAATAGTGCATCCATAATCAAACATAAATCATTCAATACGATATGAAAGATTTTATTATAATAGATCAACCTCAATAAAGAATAATGATCTATATTAACAAATATGAAAATAGTCATCATAACTATTTAAGAGAAATATCCCCCATTTTCTTGAAAAAATTTAAGACTGTCACTATTTATCAAGAAGCTGTTTAAAATAGATTTTTTTTAATCAAATTGTATCATACCACATTGAAAATTTTCAAAGGAATTTTAATTTTAAAATTCTAATGTCCATATAAATAAATTCTTAAATCCACTTTTAAAACATGGATATTAATGAGAAAATTTAGAGTAATAAATCTTCCAAACATTTTAAAATGATATTTTATTTAGAGATCCAAACCAAAAGAGAGACACTTGAATACAAATAATTGAGGTAATAAAAACTTTTTAATATCATGAGAATAAAGGGATTCATGATATACTATGTAAAAGTACATTATATACTGTATATAAGTGTGATTTGGTGTACAACAACTAAGAAGTCTCAATGGAATATAAATTGAGATGAAATATCTTATAAAGACTGTATCCTTAGGTTAAGAATAATTCAACGACATAATTATATGTTCCAAGTATAATTACACTCAATATTATTGGATATTTAGTGTAAATCAATCAGAGGAAATTCACACATATTCTTGTAAAAACAACACCAATGAAATGGATATTTAACCCAATAAATAGAGATTGAGTTAAAATTACTCTTATCAAGTTCATATCGTTGACATGAGAATTTATTAATCGAGTTATTATATGTAAAAAAAGTATATCCACAGAAAGGGGAGTGGAAATTATGACATAAGAAAATTAATAGTGATTCCACACATAATCTTGGAGTAAAATAATCAATGAAGTATGGGTAAATCTGAATGTGTGGAAACTGAAATTTTATATTACCTTATCGATTTAGTAAATTACGAAACATACACCCATGAAAATAGGATCATACAATGATTTTTTAAATATCCATAAAATAAATTATATTACACAATTTATACAATCATGGGAAGTACACACACCACATGAAATAAATAAGTGGCGAACAATGGAAATCTCACGGAATTAAATGTGATATAAGAACCCCTTAAATTGTACCTTTTCCTTGTTCAAGAGTTGGTTAACCTCCTGTATAATGGTTAAATAATTTTTATTAAATTCAAAAATAATTATATACATTAATATGATATTATATATGATCTTTTAACATTGCTTTGTTAATAATATCTTAGTATTATCGTCATTATGGGTGTTAACGGATTCATTTTCCTATATATTCTTTGTTATGTGAGTCGTATTCATTATGGATGGAATGTATCTTATTCATATCTTGAATGATATCATGTCCCTAAACATTATTTTTAATCATCAAATGAAATTTAGTCTTGAATGGATACGATGGGAAATGAATCTCATCGCGTTCATGGAGAGGGTAATCCGTACATAAGTACGAGGGACAATATCATTCTTTTGATATTAAAATAATATATCATTGGATGATATATTATATATTCTGAATAATTATGACATTATATTTATTATTTACATCAATTACACATCATTATTATACCCATCCAAATAATAATGTGTTGAATAACAATTACACGACGACGTGGAGACGGTAAGTCATACGTACACACGTATGGTGATATGTTATTCAAAGGTTAGATAGAATAATGAATTTTTTTGTAACATATTTATAATAACATCATAGTATATAGAATATACAGGAGTTATTATTTTCGAATGGAAACTACAAAGAAAAAGGAAGTGGAAGAAGAAAGGAACTTGAAAGAGTGGGGGAGATATTTACCTCTTCTTCAGGTTCTTCCTTTTGATTTGATCTAAAGGACTTATTAGGTGGGATTTATGACTAAAGGAATTCTCTAGGATGAAGAAAGAACAGATTATAGGGTATTATGGAAGAGTTTGGCCGATCCAAATGGCTTTTATGGTGTGAATTAGAGAGAAGGGGGAGTGCCCTTTTATAAGACGGGTCAGGGGCACCTTAGGAAAAGATAGAAATATTATTTTATAATAAAATTATTATCGTTTTCTAATGGATCCAAAATGGATTATTTAAAGGAAAAGGTGGGGATGGGTCAAAAACCACTCAACCAATAGGTTGTAGACAGGTTTGGGTCACTATATTACCTTTATCTTTTATATTTTACTCTTAGTTAAATATTTTTACATTTACCTAGTCTCTTTGTATTTTTATATTATATGGTTAATAAACATACTATATACATTCAAGCGAACCAAAAGTGGTTCATTAATGATAGAACTATCATTAAATAAGTCGTTTGGCCAAACCATATATTTTTAGGAATATAATATCAATTAATAATATAATATTTGTTTTAGAAACTCTTTAATGTCAATTTTGACACTATTTGGTATTTTGTTTTTTCTAAATTCATAACAGCATTATTGCTTCGAAAAAAATTCATTTAAAAAACCCTAATATGTCATATTAACCTATAAAATTAGTGTAAATCTTAAAATGTTTGAAATTACATTTATTTGGATATTTATAATATCAATTATTTTTATATCTCATTAATTATGTAATTACTGTATCATCATTGTGTCATAAATAAATTAAATTATTTACTGTCTAAAAAATATAAATAATATACCATTATATAGGAAATAGTTTTATATTTCTAATGAATATTTATAGTCTAATTTATCTAATGTGTAACCATATTTTAATAATGTTTTAGTTATTAATCATTGATTTTAACTCTTTTAACTCTTCTTTGAATTAGAAAATAATAAATGTCCTAATCTAATCCAAGTGGACAAAATAGTTTCATATTTTATTCCTATGGTTTTGTTTTTTCATATTATACTTATCCAATATAATTAGGACATGTGTTAGGGTAATAATAATATCATTTTACCCTTAATTACCATATTTACTTTTAACCGTGTTAAATGAAATAAAAAAGTTACTATTCACCAAAAATAATTTTTATTTTATTGAACCAAATTTTTCACCTTGATATTAACCGTGTCTCATGGATTTTTGAAATTCAAGTCAGAGAAGTAGTAAAATTATGTTTTATGTGAATTTGCAAATTCTCCTAGGAGGTGGGTAAAAGACTGTGAAAAGTTCAATAAAATTTTATATATCTAAAATTATTTTAAACTGACTCCGATTAATTACATTGAACTTATATAGGTATTATTTATCTATTTTGACCAAAATTAAATTTAAATAAAATAAATAAAAATTCGGTTTTAAACTCTAACTCAATGTTTTTCACTATTCATCAAAAATTAAAAGTTTTCAGAAACATACAAAAAATTCACCCTTAGCTAATTTTGATGTTCAAAATTCACAAATTAAGCCTATTTTACCAAATTGAAAACATAGAAATTTCATTTATTAGTTTAAAATTATTTCTCGTTGTCCAAACCAAAAATTGTATTTTTATGAAATAATAACTACCAAAAGATTGACATTTTTTTATGTCCAATTTCTATGTGAAATTACATCCCATGACCAAAATTGGATTAAATGGTAAAAATATATTCTAATTATACATCCAAACCATTCATGTGTATATTTGAACACTGTAAATTATTTTGATTAAGAAAGTTGTTTTCAGTTAAAATATATTATTTTTCACTATTCACCCAAATATGAAAGTTATCAGAAAAACATCAAAAATATATTGAAACCAAATTATTATGTCCTGATCCCAAAGAAGAAGTTTATTTAATCAAATTGAATATATAAATGTTTCAAATATTGCATTTAAAAATGGTTCTCCATTAAAAGGCTGTAAAATTTCATTTTTTTGAAAAATACTTCTATTATCTGAAAAAAATGAATTCTTCTTTACATTATTTCTAGGAAACTCATAATATGGATTCTTAAAATATAAGGGTTATATAAAGTTCAAAATTCTGTTAATACTATTCATAACCACTTTTGAACGGCTATTTTTCTAAGTCGTGGTGCGCTTGAACTCGATGTTTCATGTAGTGTAGGTTATTGAATTTCTTTGAAGAAATAACTATCAATGAAATCTTGGGGTGTTACACACCATGTTTGGGACATGATTTTTGGGCCCAAATAGATTATATAGCAACAGGTATAGGTAAGGGCAAGCGCCCTTCTACTTCAGGTACATGACTGCTATGGAGATGGATTGCATTGGACCAAGGTGAGGCTTGCAATGCTGAGGAGATGTTTATCTATTTTCATTGGTAATTGGGTTTAGTAGTATTTTTTATTCTAGAATTGTGATTTGTTTGGATGCTCTCCTAAACATATGTATCATTCATCATTTTAATATATGTGCTCCAGCTATTTATTTCTTCAGTCTTATGTTGTTTCTTGAATATTTGAAATACTATTGCTTTTGCTATTATATATTTGTTTACTTCCACTGTGTTACTCTACCAATGAGGGCATAGTTTCACCACTATCACAGACAAGGCCCTCGCATCTATTTGGCATCCTCTGGTGTTTAGGGAAATGCGTTTGAGGCCATGTGACCAACCTGGTACGGGGCGCCTTTGGTCGGCATCCAGAACTAGGACGTTACAAAGTGGTATCAAAGGAATTATTTTCTCTTGACATAATATTTGGAGCCTATATCTAGGTATAGTACAGAATAGGTACTTGGTAATAAGTGGTGTATGGGAGTAGCAAACTAGTGTATAGGGAAAATCCAATCTACCTCGTTATTTCAAATTTTATGGTTTTGTAAATTTACAGTTGATTTTATTTCATCATTGGTTGATTCACATGTTTTGTGTTATTATTGTTGATGTTATTGAGGTTCCATTTCTTTTTCAACCTGATGAGATGAGGGTATTCCATCTCATGCATCATATAAGTACTTTCTAGAAATCACATGTCATGCAATCTTTCCATGCCATTAGGGTGCATTAGCGATTGCATGTTTTTTTGATAGATATTGTGATAGATGTTCATGTTGTTGTGATAGATTCCTTGATAGAATACCTATTGTTTGATAGGGTATTGTATTATGTAAGGTATTTCATGAATGGATGCCAAACATTGGTTCTTTAGGTGTTTTGGGCCCTCATGGACCGGAATTTGGTAGATCATTGCAATGTTATCAATGTTTATAACTTGTATAAGATGCCCAAACTTTTATTCACAGTGAGTATGGTCCCTTACAGATCGGAATTGGTCACTTTAATGATTTATTTAGTGTTTTTATGGGCTCTAGAGTAGTTTCTGATGCTTAATGTCTCGGAAAATCTAGAATACACATCGTGTAGTTCTGACTACAGGCCATGTGATCATCTATTCGGGAAGAAACAATTTTTCTTAAGTACATGACTTGTAACGAATGCACACACTGTTTATTATCTAACCGTGTCATATGTTGTGTGGTACGAGACATGGGATAGGGAAATCCTTGAGTAAACATGTCGTGTACCGGTTTTACACGCCATGTTGAGTAGACCATGTGTCCACCCGTGTGACTAACGACACATATGGATAGAATCATAAGAAATAAAAATTGTGTCATTCTTGAACATTCTGTGTAGTGTAATCCCTGGAATCCAGTCGTGTAACAAAAAACAATGGCTGGTGGAAATCCTTTGGTACACGCCATGTAGTGTGAGTTCTGTATCCGGCCGTGTCACTAACAACACAAGTCGGTGAAGATCGTCTTTTTCATGCCATATATGGCACTAACATGCCATGTGTTCTTGTTCTATGAGAACCATGTGGCCTAGACATGTACGGGAACTCGAGGAGGTGAGGAGGATTCAAATACACACTGTGTGTATGGTCAAGACACCATGTATGGTGTGTCACACGACTTGGGTTGGCAGAAGTACACGCCCTTGTGAAAGGATTAAGGTAACATGTCATGTAGGCATTATACAGACCTTGTATCCTTGTTTTGAGAAACTTTAATGATTTCATTCTCTTATTCCGTACTTAAACTTCTAGTTTCTGGTCTTTGATAATTTAATCTAAGATGTGAATTTGACCTTGCAGAGTCATGCCACTGAGACGTCCTCCGGTTGTATGCTAGTTACATGGCACTGATCAAACACCAGACATGGGTGATCAAGGACTTCGATAAGATCTACATGTAGTGCCATTCTTAGCACCAGTCGTCATTAAGGACATAAGTGCGGATGCACAGTTCCGAGAGGGCTTCATGAGGTTCATGCAGACCGTATGAGGAGTACCGTATCCTGCCCCTTCTATGGCAGAGTTGACACTGGTTTTCCAGCAGCAGCATCCTCCAACCTTCACAGGGGAAGGAGGACCTTAGGCTGTAGAGTAATGGTTGGAATCCATGATTTCTATCTTTGATCATCTGGAGAAGCCTCTGTAGAGGATGGTGAATCATGCTACCTACATGCTTTGGGATTCTGCAAAGAGATGGTGGGATGTGATCTCACAGGCGGGACGTTAGAATCTTATGACGTTGGATGAGTTCTAGTGTACCTTCTACAAATACTTTTACCCAGATACATTGAGGGCTGATCGAGCCTAAGAGTTTAGGAGTCTAGATCAGCATACTCATTCAATTATGGAGTATTATTCTAACTTGATAGAGTTACAACACTTTACAACCATTCCAGGTGGTGATGAGTTATTCCTGGAAAGGAAGTTTGAGGATGGTCTAAGGCATGACATTCGATCTCAGGTGAACATCTTCATGTTGACCTCTATCACCACTATCGTCAATCAGGAATTGATCATGGAGTGCAATATGACGGATTCTAGAGTTGTGAGCTAGAGAGGATTGGAATCTGGAGTCAGTATTCCTCCAACTGATAGCAGGAAGTGCCGCAGGGGGTCTTCATGTAGTGATCCAAGGAGGCGAGACACTTCTTCTACTAGCCAGGTGGTGTGAAACTAGAGCGGGAAGAGTGGGAATATGAGGCCACAATACCTGAGAGACCCAGTGGATTGTCAATCTTGCAGCAAGATGGGGAATCTTCAGCATTTATGTCAGATCTTCTTATCAGCAACTGGTGAAAGGGGTTCTTTGATGACTCTGTGTTCAAGAGAACCACCCCAGTTTCTCATCAGTCTAGGAACTGGAGTTCTTCCATCTTTTCAGGCCGAGGTGGAAGTCACGGTCGTGATATTCAGTCTCTAGGCTTTCAGCGACAGCATCATAGACAAGCTCAAAGTGGTCGGCTAGGGTCACAGGGTCATGGTATAGGCCAGAGTTTTGCAGTGGAGCAGACCCAGCAGGGGCAGGATCCCAAACCTTGTACAGTCCGAGGTACAATTTTTGTTGCGTCAGTTTTAGATTATGCTCTTTTCGATTCAGGGGCTTCATATAGCTTTATATTTTTTGCAGTTGTGGAGATCCTTAGTCTCTTAATCTTTTCTTAGATTGATATCTTGACACTAGACACTCCGTTGGGGACTAGAACGGCTAGTGTGTGAAACTGTAAGGAGTGACCTCTAGAGGTTGCTGGGTGTCACATCTTATGGTACCACTATGTCATAGACATGACAGGCTATGATTTCTTTCTCAGAATGGACTAGTTAGTTCCCTTTGAATCAGTTGTTGATTGATATCGCCGTAGGGTGAGTTTCACATCACCAGAGGGTGGATTGATTCTTCATAAGGGATAATGGGATGTCCAGGCGAGTAGCGTGGGACCCAATCATCATCAGTTGAGAGGAGTTACTATCTAGATTTCTAGTCTATATCCGGATGACTAGAGGACTTCCCAGAAAAGAATTCCTCTAATGGTGGATCATTTTAGGGATGCCTTTCTAAAGGAAATTTCATGTTTTACTCCAGAGTGAGAGGCATAATTTTCTATTAATATCATGCCAGGAGTAGCACCAGAGTCCATTCCTCCTTATAGGATGGATACAATAGAGTTGAAGGAGCTCAAGAATTAGTTGGAGGAGTTTCAGGAAAAAGGTTGCATCCAACCATGTACATCTCCTTGGTGTTTGCTTATCCTATTGGCAAAGAATGCAGACGATACTCTCATAAGTTTTATGGATTATTGGAAGTTGAATCAGTTGATGGTCAAGACCCAATATCCCTTGTCGAGGATTGATGGACTCTTTAATTTGCATCAAGGATCCCGAGTGTTCTTGAAGATTGAAATGAGATCTGGTTACCATCAGTTGTGAATTAGACCATCTGATATACCTATTATAGCCTTTCGGAGCAGGAATGGTCTGTTCAAGTATGTAGTTATGCCATTTGGTCTCACGAACACGCCTACAGTTTTTATGGAACTGATGAACTGAGTGTTCCATCCATACATTGATTCTTTTGTGGTAGTATTCATTGAAGATATCTTAGGGTATTCTCACACTCGACATGACCATTATACCCATATTGATATTGTTTTGAGTAAACTGAGAGAGCATCAGTTATATGCTAAGATCTCTAAATTCCAATATTGGATGGACCAGATTTAGTTCTTTGGACATGATATCTCAGAGACAAGAGTATCTATAGACCTAGAGAAAGTGAGAGTAGTAGTTTCCGGGGAGAAGCCAAAGAATCTGTTTGAGGTACGAAGTTTTCTAGGGCAATATGGATACTACAGACGTTTCATATAGGCCTTTTCATGCTTAGAAGCACCAATGACGGGTCTAACTAAGAAGGGTGTGAAGTACTTGTGGTCAGATTCTTGTGAGTCAGCCTTTCCAGAGCTGACTGTGCGGTTGACTTCAGTACTGATACTGGTATTTCTAGATCGTGGAAAAATATATACGGTGTACTGTGATGAATTAAGTATCAGGCTTGGAGTAGTGCGTATGCCTGGGGAAGGAGATGTTGCGTATGGGTCTTGGCAGTTGAGGCCTCATGAGAGGAATTACCTAATGCGCGTTCTTGAGATAGATACAGTAGTTTATGCCTTACACTGTTAGAGAAATATCTTTTGGGAAATAATATTATGGTTCTCACCGACCGTAAGAGTCTCTAGTACTTCTTCACTCAGTGTGATCTGAATTTGAGACATTGGTGCTGGGTTGTGTACATTAAGTCTTCTGACATTGACCTTGCCTATATGCCTAGGAAAGTCAATGCATTGGCTGATGCACATAGCATGAGGACTCATATACAGGTAGTTCATGAGGCTAGCAGTGAATGGAAGCTTATAACTTTGTTCTCTGAGATGAATTTGGAGGTGCATGATAGGCAGGGGCAGAAGTTTCTTTCTTCTATGGCTATTACCTCTACTTTTCTTAATCGATTGAAAATGATGCAGTTATCAGATTCTGAAGGCCTAGTCCTAAGGGAAAACCTATCAGCAGAGGACCATATTCTTGGATGGACCATAGTTGCGGATGAGATCTATCATTTTCATGGACGTGTATGGTTTTCCGCAGACATATGTGAGGAGCTCATGTGGGACTTCCACTCCTCTATTTGGGTAGTTCATCCTGGTGTCACCAAGATGTATCACGATCGACACTGTCATTATTGTTGGCCATGTATGAAGAGAGATGTTGTTAGTTTCTTGATGAGGTTTTCCACCTGTCAGCAGGTGACGGCAGAACCTCAGTGACTAGTAGGGATTTTGCACAGTTACCCATTGTCGAGTGGAAATGGAATGATGTCCCAATGGACTTCGTGATAGGTTTTCCAAGTTATTTTCATGGGAATGATGCTATTTGGGTTTTCATTGGCAGACACACTAAGGTTTCTCAATTCTTTCCAATCAAGGAGACCTTCAGTGTTAATGAGATGGGAAGGTTGTATATCTGAGAGATTTTGGGCTTACATGGAGTTTCACAATCCACTATTTCAGACAGAGATGCACATTTTACTTCCCGGGTCTAGTAGGTGCTTCCAAAGGCTTTGGGTAAACAGGTACTTTTGAGTATAGCATACCACCCCAAGTAATATGGCCAGTTCGAGCATACAATTAATGTGCTTGAGGACATGATTCGAGCATGAATTCGGGATTTTGGAGGTTCTTGGGAGAATTATATACCTCTTATAGAGCTTTCCTACAATAATATTTTTTAAGAAACTATTTCGATGGCACCTTATGAGACTTTGTACGGTAGGCCATTCCGATCACCCTAATATTGGCTGGAGGCAGGAGATGTAGCTATGATTGGACCTCATCTTATCCAAGAGACCATAGAGCAGATAGAGTTGGTATGGAAGAAAATGGCTATTGCACAGTATCGACATAAGTCTTATGCAGATCAGCGAAGATGACCTCTGGAGTTTGAGGTCGGGGATCATGTTTTCCTATGTGTCACACTGAGGTTGGGGCACAGGAGGATTAGGAGACAGGATAATCTTTCACCAAGGTATGTTAGGTTGTTTGATGAGTTTTAGAGAGTTAGACTGGTCGCCTATCGGTTGCAGTTACATCATAGGTACCGGGATATGCACGATGTCTTCCACATTTCTCCACATCAACGTTACATCTCAAACTCATCTCATATTTTTCAACCTCTGGAGGTTTGGTTAGAGGTGGACTCCTCGTTTGAGGAGGACCCTACCCGAATTGTTGATCGTAGTACGAAGGTTCTTTGTGGCTGGTCTGTTCCTCTGGTAAAACTGCTATGGAAGCACGGGTGGGTACATGAGGAGACCCGTGATAGGGAGGCCGATGTATGATCACAGTGTCTGGAGATGTTTGAGGATTCTTCTTCTGCGTCGGCTTGATAGAGAAATTCAGGGATGAATTTCTTTAATGGGGAATTTTCTAAGAACCTGAATCTTATTTTCAGGTATGTTTTCTTTTTCTAGTCATTTTTTGAAAAATATGTATTTCTGGAAATTTCTTAAGTATACGCTGTGTACATTCTGAGTAAACACCGTGTACTCAGTTACAGTGTGTAGCCGGGTGTCGGTCGTGTAGTGGCCATGCACACAGCCGTGTATGGTGACCTGGATACCTCTTAATGCAGGGACCAGTGAAGGCAAGTACATTCCATGTACTTATAAAGTTCATGCAGTGTACTTTTTTTTCATTATATGCACCGGGGTCGCGTCTGATGGATAGAACCACCTTCTTCTAGGTTTGGTTCATCTGAGAGTGATAGAATGGTGTCAACCTTCCTTCGAGATCACAATTGATCATATTTTATCCGAATCGACCACCGTCAATTGCTTTGGAATTGCCTCGGTAAGCTCTTCCTTCTGATTGAGTGTCTTTTCCTATTTCATCATCATTTAATAGTAATCTTCGATTAAACGTTTTAGATGTTTTGGTAGATCTATAGTGTTCATGGGTGATTCAAGGCTTAAGGTTCACTTATATCTATCCTACAACACCGAGGTAGGTGTTTTGTTCCTTTCCATTGAATGTATTTGAGTTATATGATCAAAAGTGCCCAATACCCTGGAACGGAGTATTGTGTGTTTACAGTTTTAGACCTGTTAATTTCCTGCTAGGCTTGTATGCTTGTGTAGAGGGAAATTGAATGAGAATATGGTTATTTTCTATGCTTTGGAGGTTTTTTCCCATGCATGTTTATTTTGACCTTTTGGTACTGCTTAGCCTATTAGGCTGCCTTGTTTTTCCCATGCCTAGTATTATAGGATGGTGTGACTAGTGCTTTGACATGATGTTATGATGAATACTGTTTAGCCAAGTATTTAATGAGGTTTACATTGGCTGATACGTGCTGTTATGCTTGCTTGACTTACGCATGGCAGTGAGAACCTGGTCTAGTAGACCATAGTGAGAATGGATGTAAGGGATTCTCCAGAGTGTCTGTTTACTTTTACGTTGCAAGACCACAAGGGGAATTGAAATAAGTTCTTCCTCATAATGTCTTTAGTTCCTCAACATGGCCCATATGGGAATGTGACAACAACGCTTCTCCAAATTGCCATTAGATACCAATATGAGACTGTAGGAGTAATTTATGGTGAGTTATTCCTCAGAGAGTATATACTTAATCTGAACCAGAGAGGTAGATTGAGTGTTCTTTATAGAGGGTTGCTTGTACTTGTTTGGTTGAACCATAAGGATTAGGCTGTGAGTACTTCCCATAGGGTTACCTTTTGTGTTTACCTATTTTCTTGTGTTTCTAGGTTGGAACAGAGTGGATAGGTTGTGAGTACTTCCTAGAGGGTTACCAGTTTTTGTTTACCTGATTTGATTACTCATTGCTTGATATATGAACTGAATGCATTGAAACTATGGATTGGTTACTGCGGAGTAATTCCTTGTTTATTGGTTCCTTTACTCATTACCTTCCATATATTCACTGACTATTAGGCACAAATCTTGTGGTGGTTTCCTATTGGGATTTAGTCTCAACCCCTATTTCGGCCATGCTTTTGGGGCCAACCAGATTATATTACTGTAGGTATAGATAAGGTAAAGTGCCCTTATACTTCAGGTACAAGACTATTGTGGAGATAGAGAGCCTGGGACCAAACAAAGGATTGTGATACTATAGAGTAGTTTATCTATTTTCTTCTGTACTTGGGTTTTGTACTATTTTGTATTCCACCATTGTGATTTGATAGGTTTCTTTCCTAGACATATGTATCATGCATCATTTTTATATATGTGCTTCAACTGTTTATTTCATCAGTCTTCCACTATTTCATATTGTTTGGCATTACTATTTCTTCTACTATTGTATATTTGTTTACTTCTAATGTGTTACTCTACCAATTAGGGTATATTTTCCCCACTATCACAGCCAAGGACCTCACTTCTAGTCAGTAGCCTCTGGCGTTTGGGGAAATGCGCTTGAGGCCATGTGACCAACAGGGTACAGGGCACCTCTGGATGGCTTCCAAAATTGAGACGTTACACTGATTATAAAGGGTATCATTATGTAATTGAGTATGCTATTAAATTTAAATAAATTGGAATTGTTTTAAATTAAACTCCATTTAAATTATACTATCAATGAACATTTATTTGTCTATGGTTTGAGACCTAATATTCAATTCTTTGTTTTTATATTATTCATGAACCCATATGATGATGTGGTCAATAAGGTAGTGATGGGTGACATTTATATAGTTAGGATGATTGATATTTCATAGTCTATAATTGGAGAAAGCCATAGATCTTCGTTGGATAGAAAAAAAACAAGATGGATCACAAAGGAGAAGTGGATAAATTATACAACAACTGCCTAATCCTTTTCCAATTCTCTTAGTGGGGATATATCATTGAAATAATTACAATGTTGGAAGAATAGTAATTTTAAAAAAGATTATTAAGAACCTCCATTGTTTTTCAATAGTGAAAATGGTTATTCCACCTAAAATGATAATTAATCCATCATCTCCATAGTGTACCGATACCAGTTCTTGTATTATGATAGATTTTAAAATATAGCAATACTAATCCAATGTTTGTAGTGAATCTTTTGTAGGGATGTAAATAGTTAATCTAGGTTGAACGTTAATCTTATTTTAGAGGGAACCCATATAATAAACCCAAATCTAGGTGAATATATTTGATATGTCACACACACAAAACATTTAATGTGGATCCATGGCTGTTAGATGTATTGTACCCATTGATTCCATTATGGTTGTGGTTTTATTTAATAATGGTTCTTCAAACATTTTATAATATATAAGTTAAAAATAATTGAGTTTGTGAGTGGATATTATTCCTTTTTATATGGAAATAACTTCTCCTACGGTGAAAAGTAAAATAACATGGACTCAGTAAGCCATTATGTCTAGTTATGATCACTGACATGGAGGATATCTGGTCATTCCCCCTTCATTATCTTGATATATTTGAAAAAATCCATTATATTTGTTTTATGATCCACTTAAAGGATCATATTGGTCACTACCATTGGAATGGTATATTTCTTTTTGTTTTGGAATTACTTATTTTTTTCTATGGTTAGTGAGACCAAATTTAAGGTATATCATTATCTATTTTCTCAGATTTTTGGACATTATTTTCTTTATTATAAATAGTTATCTTGGATTATTATGAAAGTGCATCTAGTTATAAAATTTAGATTTTAGTTAATTGATATAAATATATATATATACATATGTAGGTATTGATTGATGATTTCTAAGAATTTTTGTCAGTTATGAACGTAGAATTCTCTATAGATGTAATTATTTTGTTGTGATGTGTATCTTTTTTATCATTTATAACATCCTTGAATTAATTATATGTGATAAAATTTTATCTTTATTAAGTTGAAAATGATTTTGTATGCCTAAATGTGTCATAATGGGTGTGCCAGATTCATTGTTCCCAGATAGTGGACTTAATTCTTATAATTTACATTGATTATAGGAAGCTTGACTTGGTGACTAAAAAAATTGAATACCCATTATCGAAAATTGATAATCTCTTTAATCAGCTCAAGAGTGAATTATGATTTTCTAAAATTAATTTATTTTCAATCTATCACCACTTCAAAGTGAAATAATGTGAGATTTATAAATGAAACTCCAATGAAAATATTAGAATTAGGTATATCATGTAATTCATTTCTGGCATATGAATCCTCCCATGGTCATCTATGAAATCATGGAGAACATTATTTATATATACCAAAATATATCAGTTATCCTTTTTATATATTAATCTTTGATTTACTCCAATATAAAGTAATACGATGAAAATTTTCTTGACATTATTTTATAAATAATGAAGGATCATATATATTTTTCTTCAAATATCAGTTATTGATTTTGGAATTCAAATTCATCGGTAATGTAATTTTGGAAAATGGAATTTCCATGGGCCCAATGAATATTAGAGAGGTAATTAATTGTGACAAACATAGTAATATTTTTAAATTAAGGTGTCTATTTCACATGGAGGGTATCTTATGTTTTTATAGGACTTCTCTATGAAGGAATATATCTTATTATCCATGTCATGAAAGGGATGGAAATTTAAATTGAATTATGAGTATTAAAAAAAATTATATGCTTTTGAATTTTTTTATTTCTTCACCCATCATTATATCACAATCTATAGGTGTGTGTTATATGATGTATTGTGACACCATAAGAATGAGTTGTGGATATGTTTTTATGTTGAATAAAAATGTGTTTATATATGGAACTACATATTTATTCCCTCATGATTGGAATTAACCCACTCAAGAATGAGAGTTGATTGATTTAATTATATCACTTTATAAAAAATGATATTATATATTTATGGAAAATTTATTTTTTATAATATCATAATATCATAAAGAATAATTTCCCTCCGAAATATTTAAACCTAAAGAAGAGATAATGGGTGGAGTATCTTCAGCCTTTTTCTTGGATATATATTATATCATTTTCATTGGAAATATAGTCATTAGAACTATTATTATGAATTTTCTGAAGAACTAATTGAGAGAATTCAAGGGGGGTAGTGTTTTGTAGATTATTTTCTCACAATGTACTCAAATATCAAAGAATACTGAATAAAATTATTATTATTAAGTTTGAAATGTATAACCTACATAGATGATTGAATTCAATAATGTGATGTAAAATATAATAACATCACCACATTAGAGATATTATATATTTCAGGTATAAAATTATGGATTAGTCTTATTCTCCATATGTTGTTTAATAACTTATGAATAGATTAGTGGTGCCATAATATTTTGTGTAAGACTTTATGAAAGATAACCATATATCTAGTCAGTTTAATCACTCATATGCCACTAAAATGTTATATGATCTAAAATTTATAATTGGTATACATTTATGATGCGAGGTGTTTCTAAATTAAACTTTGTGTACCTTACTTTTCAATGGGTGAAGTATGAACATTAAAACCATAAATGATTATTATAATCACTTATCATTCATATATGGATGTGGAATGTTATCTCCATGGACATCATAATTGAAATGGATTTGTCAACTCAGGGAAACAATCCTATGTTTTTTATTGTTTTTCCTCTAAAAATAAACAAATTTCAATTTTATAAATGAGACTACAATGGTGGATAATCCTCATTGTCTTTATATCCATGATATTGTGTGGTCCCATGGAGTGTAATTAATTATTGTTTCTAATCAAGACCAAAAAATTCCATATCAAGTATTTAATGAACCCTAGTAGCTGATGGATATCAATAGAAATAGAGAACAATGGATCATACATAAATAGATAGTTAGATAAAAAATTTAATTAAAATTCTCAGTGATATGATTTATGTATGCAGACTCAACTTTAGAGGCTCTTTGGTGACCCTCTTATCATTATTTTAATCTTCCTACTATAATATATACCAATCATCATTCATTGTGTAAAATTATGTGGCTATTTATAATCTACCACTATGGTCCCCTCATTGTTATGATTAAATTTTTGAATACTATTTATTAGGAGTAATCATACTTTAATAGACAAAGATAATGATTTAATTGATTTAAAAGATGGTGGAGGTAAATAAAATTATTTATAAATCATAATCTTACTGACTTAATTATCTCAAGAAATTTTAGGTTATTGTTAAGGTGTTCCTAGAAATTTATATTTGACTAGGTCACTAATGTTATGGAAATAGGGTTAGACTATGAGGATATACCTCAAATCATTATAAATTTGGGAAAATGATGGATATAGCAATCCAACATTCCTTAATAAATTAGTTGATGTGGATTGATGATTTATTTCACATATCACAGTCAATTAAATTATATTCTAATCCATTTTACATGTTTTAAATTGAATAACTTGATTTATAACCCCATGCATCAGTGCAGGAGAAATTGATTCAAATTTTGGATTATTATAACAATTTTTTGATGGTAAAATTAATTCTTAACCCTGAAATTTTCATTGATTTTTTAATATTTATAATTTATATCTTTCAAATTTGGATCCCTATTTTTCTCCCAGTCTCATTCTAGACACATTTAGGGTAATCTTCTATACCAGAATCCCCTAATTCATCTTCACTCAATGGTAATATTCCATTGAATCTCAATTATTATTCTATGGTAATCCCTTCATTTTTATTATATTTCTCATATTCTATTTTTCATTATTTTCATTCATAGTCATTTTTGTAATGATCAATAATGTATTGATTCACGGCTAGGGTATATATATAATCATGGGATATTTTCAATTATTCAAATTTTATATCTCTTATAATGTACTAATATATAATTATTTGAATAAGATTCATAGATTCTATTTAAATTAGGTACAAACATCTTTATAAATCAATTTAGTTTTTACACACTTGATGGTTGAGATTTAAAATTGATTCATTTATCCATTAGCTTACCATTTTTTTATATTTATTTAATTTATAAATTTTCTTTAATTACGTTCAATTTTTATTCATGACATATATGTATTTTTAAGGGCTTCTAATTGTAAATTGTTTAAAACTAATTAGCATGCATATTAGGTGGTTAATAGAATGTTTCTATGTCTTTTTCGAGTTCAATTGAATTAAAAAAGTATTTTTTGTATTAATTTTTACATTATTCAATATAATTTAATTTTATAACCTTATGTTACTCATTAAAATTAATATATGCAATTTTATTTTTGTTATTATTTATTTTTTGACCAATTTTTTACCTATATTTTAAAAGTTATAGTTACTAAATTTTTCACACTGGTAGTTTTTTTTTTGAATAGATAAAGGAATTATTGATCAGAGGGTGTCTAGAGGTGAAAAGGGTGTCTTAATTTTATGAATATATTATTTGTTCTTTAATATTTAAATTTAATGGATTTTCATGGGTTTCTATGGTAGCTATATGATAAAATTAGGTATAAGTGCTACATTGGTTTAGAATTCTTATAGTTTTTTCCACCATAATTATAGTTAATTTTCTATTTATGGGATCATCACTTAATGAGTCTAATGGGGGAATTTTATCATTATTGTCTATAATAACTCATTATAGTCTAATTTATATTTATTTTTATGAAATACCCTATGTTGTTTCAAAATACTACTGGTTATTATCTCATATTTTTCCTGTGTTTTTTGTGTGATCTACTTTTTTATTTGAGTTACCTTTTTATATATGTTAATATAAATCATTTGTATTCCTGTTTATAAAGATCATTATTATATTCATTTCAAAATTATAATAGTTTTCAAAAAATAATGAAACATTATTGGCTTTTCTCACAAAATTAATTCAACAAAATTATTATCTTGATATATTTGAAACTATCATTTTTAGTTTATCATATAAAAGGAATAAAATAGTTTTATTGTCGAATCCTATCGAAACATATCACATACCCTACATAGACACTTTTTTTGTAGGAAACACATTTTTATCTAATGTAGTTAAAATAATGGTATTTTACCCATTATGTGGGGCTACATGGGTGTTTTCATCATTCACTGAGGTCCATTATTCAACAGTGGTGACATAGAGTGATATAGATATGTTGTTATATTATTTTACAGAATTTTGAATCACCATAATATATCATGTAATTATAACATTGATATTATCCTTTCAATTTTTATCCTTTTTATTATAGAATATCTTGTATTATTTTATGTATTGTTGAAAATTATTTGTAGAATGATTTATGTCATATTTTATTCTTATTCTTGATTTTCTTTTGAATATGATTTCAAACTATTTTATCAATCACATGTATATTTATTATGTGGGTATTTCATACCAAATTCTTGGTAAGGCTTCACTTTATTTAATAGATTTAAATGCTGATGTCATACTTAAATTTTATGTTTGATAAAATCTATTACTTTCCCCAGACCATAGTGATAGGTATTGTTCTATGTGATTAGTTCAGTGTCCTTATACCAACTAGTTTCACGTTAGATTACAATTTTTATTCAAATAAGTTAATATTAATTATATATAGTAACATATTTATCATTATTATATTTAACTATAATGTTTTAATGTTCAAGGGTATATATGGCGTCAAAATAGTTCATAGTAGTTCCTCAATATAATGAGAAACATGGGATGTCATCACAATATCTCTTAAGTATATCTATCCTACAATTAGGATAATGAATAATGATGGGTAATATAAATGTTCAATAATTTTGTGTGAGTGATCATAAGAGGATTAGGATCTATCATATTAATTTTTCACTGGTTAATCTCTAATTTATGTGATTATGAAGACAATCTCATCAGTAAAAATTCAACTTTCCTATCAACGATTGTAATTTGCATATGTGGTTGTATATATTAGTCCATATAAATTATGATTATTATTAAAACATATCATGAGTCATGTACTATGATTTACTGAAGAAACATGTAAAGCACTATTTTCAATATATGCTAAATATTTTGGGAATGTTAGTATTGATATGTTAATAATGAATAAGTCATGTAATTATCCATTCAATTTTTGGAAGCTCATATCTCCCCCTTATTAATGTAATGGAACCATTTAATTAAATTTCTTGATAATTTTCATCTAATATATTCATTCCAAACAATAATTTAAATAAATATCAACCATTAAATTTACTGACAGGCGTATGAAACCTGATTGATGAGATATCGAGATAAATGGATTATATCACATAGTGAACACTCATATATGGTCATTGATGTTAAGATATTAATTTCAACCTTATCGATTCCATTACTCAAAGCTAAAAGACAAACTTGGATATTAGGAAATCCATCCTAGTTCTAATGAGGAATTTTCCTAGTGGGTAACATAATAATTTATTATTTTTATCTTGATTAAATACAATTTGAATTTATATTATGGAATAAATATTATTCAAATGTTTTATAAAAAAATATATTCAGGATTTATTTATCACATCAATTAATAAATTATTTATTCCAATCGTAATTATTTAATTAAATTGATATATAATAATTATTAATATATTTATTGAATGAATAAGTATTAAAAAATATTACATAATTGTAATGTAATTAATACTGGGGAGGATGAGTGTCACATCCATACCCTTATTTTCAGGAATATTTCCTCTTATATTCTTGGTCTATCTTATACCCTAGGATCCTTCTTCAAACCCCATGAATTTTGAGGGATTTTTTTCAGTGGAAATAACAAGGTGCACGGTTTTCCAGCACTGTTTACTAAACCATGTAGAGAAACCATGCACAGTGTCCATAAGATAAAAATATTTTTTTATTTCAAGTTTTCCCTTTTGAGATTAACCCAAGTGATCCGCTTTCTTCCACCATTTGACCCTACCAGTCATAAAAGTCTCCCAATCTCCCTCAGTATCCATTGGAACCCATTTTATGGGGTTTTGGTGGGGAAAATTCTAGATTCATCAAGTGAGTGATTCCACATTTTTTTTCTTCCTTATCTATATGTTTTCTTCCCTACTTCTTGATGTTTTAAAATTCCAGTAACTAAATTATCAACCCTTGTGTAAATTATCAAGTTTCCTGGTTCTATATTGGTTATTAGTGTCCACTTTCACTCACTTTGGGTGCGGTTTTGGTGTGGTTGATGTTTCTCACAAATAGGTGGTGTTTGGACATATAAGGTAAGTGGTTCCATGTGTAAGCACTATTTTATTAGTTATATTTTATTGGCTTTTCTTCCTAGAATGTTTATTACCTATTTTGTGTGATACGAAAATCATTTTGGATATTGTTTGTTAAGTATAGGATTATAATGTTTCATTTTTTCTAGAAATTTTATGTTTTTTTATGTGTAGCTCATGTGGTATCATTTAAAGGAATTTTATAATATATATATAAGTGCTTTATTAAATTTTTCAAGATCTTCCATTTCTATTTTGGTATGGTACTGGGGTGAATTTGACCTTGATAGAGGGTTTTAGAATGGATTTTGTGTGCAAATATATTTTTTACTTATTGAAATTTATCAATGAATATTTTAAAAATATTATTGAGCTACAAAAATGGAGAAAAGACATGTTGGGTACTATTTGGTGTGTTTTTGATTCATAAATGGCAATTTTATTTTCAAGTGGTATTTTATATCTTCTGGAACTTTTTTGAGAATAAAGATAGAAACTTAGGTACCTAGGTGGGGAGACAAGAATTAGTAGGCTATTGATCTAGTTTTGGCCTCGTCCTAGTTTTAATTAAAAAGAGTTTCATTGACATCACTAAATAGAATTTAATGGTGTTTGGGGACCAAAATTCCTTTGGTTTATCCCCACCTAGTAGATCTTTCCTGATAAGGTTATTGGTAATGGATTCTTTTACTCCAAGATACATTGTACCTAGGGCCCCACAACTAGATAGTTCCTCAGGGTGTTCCTATGGATAGTGCTCATTTGATATATTTTACATACTATCAGCATACATTGTGTTTTGTGGGAAAATTATGTAGCAGGAGTGTTTTGTTTAAAAGTGTACATTCTTCAAAGTTTCCCTCTTCATTATTGTTTTCATTTAATGTTTTGAATTTTATAAAATGTTCTATTATTTCTTGTTTATAAACACATGCATGATTTCAATATTAAAATGTTTATCACAAGGAATTTATTTGGTGGGAATACTATTGGGCTTAATTTCTCACCCTAATTATAAATTTGGAAGTAGTCGTTGTAATTTTTGACATAGGTAAGGGAGAGGTCTTTGGAGATGGTGGTTCGGGTTGTTAGCTTCCCTCCTTGGTGCAGTGTTGTGGATATGGATTGATGGTGATTCCCCATTCCATGTGGTGTTTCTAAGTATGTACATTTTTATCATTTTCTTTTTACCCCCTTCGAGGTTGGTTTTAAATTATGTCTATCAATTCTGGATTTTTGTTAAGACATGTTTGGTGTGAGTTTTTAGATTCAGTTTATTTATTATTTTTGGTTGTTTAATGTTTCTAATCTTAGGTAAAGCATTCACAATCCATTGTTTATGATACTCATGCACTTGTTACTACATTTGGGATTACTGAAATCCCCATGGTACATTCCACAGACAAGGTCAGGTGCCGGTTTTGAAGGATACTAGATCTGGGTCATGAAAAAATGGTATCAAATCATTGTTAAGATGTCAAGTTCATATTATTTGTGATGGTCCTAGATATAAAAGTTCTAGTAAAGTCAGGGATCAGTTTTCTGAATGTGAGTAGGGTTCCTATCCTCTTCCTCTAATAATATACCTCGAGTCACCACGTGATGTTGGGATTTTTGTGTGACTTCTCCTCCAGGTGGGACATGTGGGCTACAGACTACATGTGGACATTGGGTGGTTGTGAAGTAGTTTTTTATTTCAATGTTATGATGAGTTTAATTTATGTATATTTGATCATGTTTCTAAAAATTTTCTGAACTGTTATACTAATTATTTCTCCTATTATTATTTCTTTTTTGTAGCAAGATGCCTCCATGAAAAGAGATGATAACCCCAAATGAGGAGGCCAAAGAGGGTTCTCCCTCACCGCTTGATCTGAGGTTGGTAGAATCTATGATCAGGGATATCTAGGATATAGGGGAAGGAGTGGGTGATGCTCCTAATCTAGTTAGAGAGGATGAACCTAGTCCTAGTAAGGAGAAATCCCATGACTTTCTCAAGATCAAGTTTACTACTTTTCGTGGAAATGCTAAGCTGCTAAAAGTATAGAAGTGGCTCGAGAAGATCGATAGGATGTTTTAGTTTCTTCATATATATGAGGGGTTCAGGGTGAAATGTTCCTCATTTCTGCAAGAGGGTCCCAATCATAGGTGGTTGGAATTAGTGATTCAATAAGGGAGGAATGAGTAGATGAGATGGAAGGATTTTAAGACCACCTTTAATGGGTATTATTTTCTCGAGGTCCTGACCTATGCTAGATCTTGGGATTTCATGGATATTTCCTAGGGAGATCTGTCAGTAACATAATATGAAAAATATTTTGGTGAGCTAGTTAGGTACATGCTCGATATTTTTTCTAATTAATCTATGAAATCTCGGATGTATGATAATGGGTTGTGACTAAAAGATTATGTGACAGACTTCTTGTTCATGCTGGAAACTTATGCTAAGGTGGTAGATCATGATTTCATGGTTGAGATTGATCATAAATAAATGTATGGTTTCTCTTGGGAAGTATCAATGATGGGTAGTGGTAGTTCATCATAGAAGAGAAGGAATCAGGAGGAGTAGGGGAAGAAGGGAGGTTGTAGTTCATGCCATCATCCTAGGAAGCTTTTATCTATAGATTTTAATGAATGATTTTTGTGTTTCACCTGTGTGGGAAGCTAGGGCACACCCAAACTACATGTACACATTTTCAAATGAATTTTTATCATTGTGGATCTATGGGGAACATTTATCCTTTTGAATGGTGAAACATCCACTCCGGAGTGGGGTAGGATCTGTGGCATCTAGGGGTTTTAGTTCAATTAGAGCCATCTATAATGATGGGATCATGGATTGGTGGTCATGGTTGTATGTCCAGATCAGCTTTAGGGTAGATCTATTTCATGGTAGATAAATAGGTGAGTGGTCATTATTAGGTAGGTATCAGGCATCATCATGTTCTCAATTAGGCACCGGAAAGATCATATACAAGACCATTAATAGTTTTAAGTACCATCCCAATTTCAACATATTTAATTGATGTTTTCATTGATAATGGGGTTAATGTTTCTTTTATCTCCACCCAAATTGTGATACTTTTATATTTTCCTACCATTTTGTTATCTTTTACAGTGTATTTGATGATGTTGTTATGTAAGAAGAAGGAGAAAGTTCTCAGGTTCCTTTCATATATGATTTCAGTGTCTGGGTTTGAGAGAGAGTGGGACCTCCTAGTATTGGATATGGATCTTTTAAATGTAATACACATAATGGATTTTTTTGGTGCACTTCTAAGTGTATATTTATTGCTATAGGTGGAGGGTGAGTTTCAGGGATGTTGATGGAAGTCCATTGGTTTTTCTTGGGAAATGGGATACTCAGTTGGGTTAAGTGGGACCTCCACTCTAAGAACTGTGAAAAATTATCTTTCAGTTATATTTTCTGTCAAAAGAGGATTATGGTCATTCTCTTGAGGGTATATTAAATTATGTAGTGTATGATATCCATGAGGTATTTATAGATTTATTTTTAGGATTTCCTCCAGAGAAAGATGTGGAGTTACAGATTGATTTGTGGCTTAGAACACAGCTGGTATCTCCTCCCTCGTATCATATAGACCACACCAAGTTGTGGGAATTAAATATATAGCTAGATGAATTGGAATCTAAATAATTTGTTCACCTAGAAATTTTTACTTGGACCGCTCCTGTTATTTTTGTGAAAAAGGCCTATGGGTACCTCCAGTGGTACATAGACTACTAGAAGCTGAATAAGGTAACCATAAAAAACAAATATCATTTTCCCCAAATAGATGAATTGATTGACCACTGATCTAGTGACCTTTATGGCACTGATTAATAGGTTGTTCCACCAATATCTAGAATCATTCATTGTGATATTTGTGGAAGACATCCTGGTTTATTCTGGATCTGAGGAAGACCATGAATATCATCTGTGGATCATGTTGGGCACATTACAGGATCATCGCCATTATGAAAAGTTGTCCAAGTGCACCATCTGGATTAGGGAGGTGATGTTTCGGGGTCATGTAATCTCAGAATAGGGGGTTTTGGTGGACCTTGAGAAGATCAGTGCAGTCATGTCATGAGAGTACTCGAATAATGTGTTCTTGATCAGAAGTATCCTCCTCAGCCTATCATGTTACTAAAAATGGATTGTTTGGAACTTATATCGGTTTGCTTTGCCCATGAATGTTCTCACATGGAAAGAGGATAAGTTTGAAAGGAGCCAATAATTTCAGGCATTATTCTAGGAGTTGAACTGGTGGTTTACTATCACCCTCATTTTGATCTTTCCATAAACAGGAAAGGGCAATATGGTGTATTTTCATGATTCAGTTATGGGTCTATGGTGTATGCTTATGTAGGATTATCATGTGGGGGCATATGGATCTTGTGAACATTGACCACATGAAATGAATTACTGACCCTAGGACATGGATTTGGTAGCAGTGATGCAAAATTTTAAGATATAGTTTCTTTACCTCTTGGTGGATAAGTTTTTGGTCTACTCGATTCATAAGATATTACCATACATCTTCTTACAAAAGTATATTAATCTATGTAAGGGTCATTTGATCAAGGTTTTTCAAGGATTTTATTTTGATATCCTCTATACCCTAGGAAAGGGTAATGTGGTTGTCGACACCATGAGAAGAAAAGTACTAGTGCCCGCTTTGTTAAAATCCAGTGATGAGTGAACTCTAATATGACTCTTTTTTCATAAACATGTATAGGACAAGGAGCTCAATGAAGGTAATTTTATGGAAGTTGTGTAGTTAACTCAATCTATTTTAGATTTGGTTTAGTACGAGTATACCAGTGATGAGCTATGTAATATATCAATGAAATTTCTTCAAGGTGGGGAGATGTCCCCTAATAAGTCTTCATCTCCTGAGGGAATATTATGCTTTAAGGGTCATTAAGTGGTTCTGTTGTCTCTGAAGAAGATGGTGATGCATGATAGCCTCCAATATCATTGGGTCATTCATCATGGGGTAACCAAAATGTATTATGATGTTCCTTAATTGTTCTAGTGTCTAGGTATGAGACAAGACCTAGCTAACTTCGTTTTGAGATTATATACATGTATGTATGTAAAATCATAGCATCAAAGGCCCTCTGGGTTGCTTCATCCATTACCCATTCCAACCTGGAATCTGGATGAGGTCACCATGGATTTCATTATTGGATAACCTCATAATCCTATGGGTATGAAATTTATTTGGGTAGTGATTGATCGTTTGACAAAATAAGTGCACATTATTCTGATCAGATATACATCTAAAGTGAAAGTCTTAGGCCGATTGTATATTAATGTGGTGGTAAGGCATCATGGTGTTCCGTCAGTAGTTGTCTCAAAAAGATACCCATATTTTACCTCTTGGTTTAGGTATTTCCTTTAATAGACCTTGGGGTATTAGATTAAGATATAAACAACATACCATCCTCAAACAGGTGGTCAAATGGAAAAGGAAAATCTGATTTGGGAGGACATGCTTTGTGCATGTGTTTTGAATTTTGGAAGAATTTGGGATTGACATTTAGGATTGGTTTAATTGTCCTATAATAAAAGCTATCAATCCACTATTTGAATGGTTCCTTTTGAGGTTCTCTATGGTCGGCCTTTCGATCCCCCTATGTTGGGATGATGTAGGTGAGACCCCACTATTGTAGTCTAGCCTTGTGAAAGAAACATTTGAGAAGGTCATGTTGATCATAAAATAGTTATTGATAACTTAGAGTCACCTAAAATATTATTCTGATTAAACGCATCATGATCTTGATTTCTCTCTGGGTTATTGGGTATTCTAGAATGTGGCCCCTCTTTTGGGTAGTCTTCGATAGGGAATGTAGGGAAGGATAATTCAAAGGCATGTCAGCCCTTTTGTGATCTTTGAGTAGATTTTAATGGTTGAATATAGGTTGGTTTTACCTTCCCAATTGATATCTACCCACAATGCATTCCATGTATTCCAATTTAATATATACAACTCGGATCCAGCCCTTGTGTTGAATTGAGAGGAGTTCGAGATAGAGCCTGATTTATCAGTGTTTGAACAACTATTACAAATAGTGGATTCCCATGAAATGTTTCTTCTAGGAATGTCTATTCCACTAGTCTGAGTAATTTTGTAGTTTGAGAGTGATGTGCATGAAACATGGGAGTGTAATTCATGGGTGGAGCAAGAGTACCCATACATGTTTTATGATCAAGATTCGGGTTGACATTCTCAGGAGTAATGTTTTCTGAGTGGGGATGATTATCACATCCTTGTCCTTATTTATAAGTTATTTTACTCTTTTATTCTTGGAATAACTTGTCCCCATAGGCTACCAATTTAACCCCTTTGATTTTTTATGAAAATGGACATGTTTTGGGTTGGTAAAACTAGGCACATGGTTCTCCTGCACGGTTTACTAAATTGTGCAGCCAAACCATGCACAGTGTCTTGGTCATAAAAGATATTTTTTTATTCTATGTTTTCTCTTCAGGGATTAACATTGGTCCTCCCCCTTTGTTTCCCTATTCGACCATATCATCCATAGAAGCCTCCCTAGATCCATCAATCTCCATTATAACCAAACTTATGAAGGTGTTTTTGGTGGGGAAATATCAATATTCATCAAGACATTGATTCCTCCTTTGTTTTTCTTCCTCCACTCATGGGTTTATTCCCTCCTTGAAGTTAAAAAATTCCAATAGGTATCAATTCATCCCAGGGTCTTAATATTGAGTTTCTTGGTTTATTCTTCTGTATTATGGTTTTATTTCACTCACTGGTGGTCTGATGGATGATGTTTTGCACAAATATTGTGGTGTGGATGATGTTTTGCACAAATATTTTTAGTATTTATCATATATGGTATGTGGTTAAATTTTTATGAATTATTTAATGAGTTATAATTTCTTTCATGACCTTCCTAGCATGTTTCATACCTATGTTTTGTGGTGAAAAAATATTGTTTGATATAATTGGTTAAGCATTCGATTATAAAGTTTCATTTTTTATGAAATTGTGTGTTTTTCATGTGTAACTCATGTGGTATCATTTGAAGTCATTTAATAATATATGAAAGTGGTTTGTTAAAAGTTTCTAGCGCATCCAATTATATTTGGGTATGGTAGTGGGGTGAATTTGGCCTTAAAAGAGGGGTTTTAATGGATTTTGTGTCAAAAGCATTATTTTACTTCTTGAAATTGTTTTATAAAAATTTTAAATGGTTTATTGAGTAACAACAAGGGTAAAAAGACATGTTGGGTACTGTTTGGTTCTTGTATGATTCATAAATAGTAATTTTATATGAAAATGGTATTTTATAAATTGTGGACGTTGTTTGAGCACAAAGAAGGAAAAACGAGTATCTTTGAGGGCGAACTAGGACAAGTATTCTAGTGATCAAGTAGTTTCCTCGTCCCAATTTCACTTAGAAATATTGACATTGATAATGAAAACTAAAAATTGATGTTTTTTGGGTACCACTAGGTTTTCGGGGTTTCGCCTCCTTGGGGATCATGAATGATAATGTTATTGGATATGGATACTTTTACACTAAGATATAATATACCTAGGTCCCCCTAACTAGCTAATGCCTAAGGGTCTTACCATGACTAGTGATCAGTGACTATATTGTCATTATCATCACTACATTGTGTTTTTTCTTGGAATATTATGTATAATGTTTGTTCTATTTAAATGTGTACATTATTCAAATTTTCACTAATGAAACAAGTTTTCATTTAAACAAGGACCTTTTTAAAATTTTTCTAGTATTTCTTGTTTATAAAAACATGCAATAATTTTTTTCTTAAAATGTTTATCACATTGAGTTTTTTTGTGAGGTATCCTATTGGGCTTAGTCTCATACCCTATGTACACCTTTAGGTGTAAGTAGACTTGGAAATGTTTGACATAGGTTATGGAAAGGTCTTTGGAGATGATAGTTCTGGTTGTGATCTTTCTTCCATGGTGCGGTGTTGTGGATATCACTTGGGGGTGATACCCCATCCCATATGGTGGTTCTTGGGATAAAATTATTTTACCTTTTTGTTATGACCGCCTTCAAGGTTGGTATTTAACAAGGTTTTTCAAATCTTATTTTTGGTTCAGCCTTGTTTGGTGTGAATTTTCCAATTCTTTTTATTTATTATTGTTGGTTTTTAATGTCTCTAAACTCAAGTAAATCATTCCCAAACCATTTGTTTGATACTAAGAAACTTGTGCCTGCCTGTGGGGAAAGGGAACACACCTCATGATGTTCCATGGACCGGGTCAGGTACTTTTTTAGATAGAAACTAGATCTTGTTCTTGACAATGAGACGATAGAGATGATTTCTCCTCATAAATAATAATTTTTAGGTTGATAAAATAAAAATTATCATTCCTATAATTAGTAAACTATATTAGAAAAATGATAATGATAATAATAATCCACAGAATGGGGTCATTTAATGGTTTAATATATTATTAGGGGACTTCAAGAAATTAAATAATATTTTAACCCTAACCAAAACACTATAGATAAATGGATATATCTATTATTTATTAATTGATTTATTGTTTAAAATTTATTGTACCTCATGAAATATAGACATCTCTCTTAATACCAATGAATGATATATTGTTTCTTCATACAAGACTGAGTGATTATTCCTAATGCTCATTCCTAGTAATGAGTGTGTAAGAATGATTCAACATTCAAAAATAAATCATCTTAAATAACTAAAAAAACTATAAGATAATCAATCCACTTCATAAGAACCCAATAATCCATCCTTCATTTTAACAGATCAATTGAACACAAGTGTATTATTACTTGATGGATTCTACACTTTCACCCTATAGGATTAACGAGGGTTTACTAGATGGTTTTGTAATTATCAAAATATTCTTCAAATTAATATCTCATGTTTGATGTATTTTATCTTCCTATCTATTGAAATTAATTATAAATTTAATATGAAAGAACCTCCTTGTACAGAAGTGTTTATCGAGTTTTATTAGAAATTGTTTCATTATTCATTTCTTATATTTATGTATATCATTGAATATTTATTGAGTCCATAATCATCTATGCTTGGATTCTCCCTAATATTCTTTTCATTTATTCATTTAACTAAAACGCGGTATCATAGAAGCCACATTCTAATTTCTCATTATGTCTGGATTTTTGTTCATTTACACATGTAAAATATAGATTTTATTTCATGTTTCCATTCATTTATAATATATTGTCGATGAATTATTTCTATATCTTTAATTTTTTCTATGAAAAAATATTTTGGATAATTATTAACAAATAACTCATCTAGATAACGTATTTGGAGTTCCATCTACTCTGCCCAAATAACACAAGATAACACAACATGTACTTCTTTTCCATAATATATATCCACGTTCATTCCACCAGGACACTAACATAGACTCCAGTTCATCATGTAATGATTATACATCATGTGAATTAAATTCACACCATGTATAGTCTATCTAGGTGGTACATTATTTTTCCAATCAAAACTCCATGTGGCTTCCATATATGCCTTTTACTCCATCTGTTTTTATAGTAAAAACATAGATTCAATATGGATATGTAATCAATACACTATATGTGTTTAATAAATGAATTTTATATGCTGAAATCCATGTCACTATGATATAACATGCCACGTACAATTTATACATGTTATGTACCTCTTAAATTTCCATGAGATGTACCCACTGATTCCCTAGGCATGTACTATGGTCATACTAGGTATCATTTACATGCCGTGTGTATTACATGTTTACAAAAAATATATAAAATATTATTAATTACCATATTAAACCACCTTAACTTCAGTAACATGATTCATTTATGTGATAATTTATTCAAGTCTCTAGGTTATATATTAAATTATATTCTCAATTAATACCACTTAATATTTGAAACTACTACACAGGTATTATCGAAGAATACTAATGAATCAACATGCATTAAATCATAAAGGAAATGTAATTTCCATTTTTTATGTATTTCATTAATATAAAAATAAATGTTGTAAAATTATGAAACATTATGTGTATGAAATATATAAATTGAATGTATTATAAACAACAAGGACTATATAGAGTAGTTCAGATATGCACTCATCATGTATTTCCCATGTAAAAGAGTTATGTACATATTATTTTTAAATTTAACAAAATTTAAATAATTTATTTAATTTTAAATTATAGGATATGTGAATATCTAGGTTGATTGGATGGAATAATATAAAGTTTATTAAATGATTAATAATATAATTAATTGAAATAATTTGTGATCATTTTATCTTATTAATGAAGAAATTGAATGAATTCTACCTGGTTATTTTAAATTCATAGTCATTGCATGTGTGTGACCAATCAAGATATTTGATGAGATCTAAATATGTGTACGTATTAATTTATTTTATTTTATTTCATGATATTAACTATTTATTTTTTAATTCAATATGATAGCGAGTGTGCCATCCCTCTCTGATTTATCATGTAGGACATGTGTCTACGATTTTTTTATGTAATTCCCCTTAAATAATAATTTAGTTAGCCTCATATGTGTGAGGGTTATAAAATTTATATAATAAAAGGATTAACAGATGATGCATGGATTCCAATCTAGGATAAGATATGGTGGATGTGGTTCAAGATAAATTTGAGGTGAAGCTTATAACACACCATGATTTTTTAAAATATTTTTTTCAAAGTAATATATATTTTAATATTTTTCATTTCCCATTACACTAGATAGAGTTATTATATATATATATATACTAAAAACAATAAGTCAATCATTCCATTCACAAGCAATAATGATCTGGCTTGTGCTACATGCAATACCGAGTTGGCATGTGCTACCCGCGATACTGACTTAGCTTGTGCTACATGCAACACCAACTTGGATTATGATGCTTGCAACATTGAGTTTCTGTGAAGCATAATTATATATATGTGTGTGTGTGTATTTATATAATTATTTAATTGAGATAATTATAACATAACCATTAAACCTAGTTATAGTAATATTAATAACTACTTTTCAAATATTGTTTATAATTGTTTTATATAAACAAAACATATTGATAAAGAAAGATATGGTTTTTGGTATTTTTCTTTTATGTTAAAAATATTTTATTCTTGAATAATTTTTTTTAATATTAATATTATTTGTAGACAAATTTGAAAATTTAATTTGAAAAAATAACAATCATTTTTTAATTCAGAGTGTATAAATTATCCAATGTTGAATTTTTAATATTTTTCAGAGAAACTTCATTTTTTGATAAATAGTGAAAACATAGTTTTTTAGTTTAAAACTACCTTTTTTAATTAATTATTAATCATAATAGACATTATAATTATTTAAGGTCAAATTAGATAAATATTAAAACTACTAAAACAAATTTAATTCAATAGAATCAATTTCACATTGAAATTGAATATATAATCTTATCAAACATTTGAACATATTTATAATTTGAAAACCAATTGTTTCGTCACGTCCGTGGGACTAGCGTTAATATTAATTTTTCTATTTCTATGTTTTTAATTATTAAATTCCTATGTACAAAGTTTCATTCAATATAATATTTATATTCTTATAATACCAATTTAATTTTTGAAAAAAAATGTATAGTAAAAGGAATTATAATTAGTAATAGTGGTTATGTCCAAATTAAACTTAATTAGTGACTAAACCTTAACATTAAGGGCCCAAATGACCTAGAATGTTTTCCTAAGAAAATTTAATGACCATATTTTTCCATATATTTTCCATTATTTTTTCTGTTTTTTATGAATTTTTCTAGGTAAGAGTATGTGTGTACCAAACTTGTTTTTAAATATTCCAAGTAAATCATTTTCCTTCCCTATAAAATGCCACCAACTCTACCCATTCATCACACCTCTCAAACCTTTTAGGTTCATCAAAGATCTTCCCCAGTAGCCTCAAAAATAACCTTCCCTCTACATTGAAGCCACCTTTGAGCATAAATCCTCACAAGGATTCCTTTTGGCACAAACCAAAATGAGTTACCCAATTTAGAGGCAACATCTTCTCTCAAGATCTATTCCATTGTTTTGTTTATCCACCCCTCCACCCACATTATTCAATTCTTGTAAAAAAAACCAGTATCCTAAACATACTATGACGTTTTTATGAAATGGTTTATTCCTACAATTACACACACATCCATCTAATGGATGTTCAACATACTATTTTAGTGTTAGGCAAACAACTGCCTCACGAAACAATGACTCTTCGTTTTTACTTTAACACCAATCATGGTAGCCATTATGGGGGGACACTATATTTATATATTATTTATATTATATTAATTATGTATTTAATTATCTTTTTTCCTTTCTAAACACATATCTCTTTCTTTTCCATTTTTATTTAATAAGATAATCTCATTTGAGGAATTGTGGACTACCACCCCATCAAAGCGAGGTGGTGCGTTCACAGAACGCATGGAATATATTATGAACTGTTTTAGTGAACATATATGATATAATCATGATACTTAAATAATGAATTATATATCTATGTATGTGTGTGTCATTTACATAATTTATTTCACTATGGCAATAAAAATGGATATAATGTTCATGTGTATGTACAACATACCATCTCCAGGAATGGTGTATTCCATTTTGTAATTATTAATGTAAAAAAAATTAGAACATACATATAGTTGGTATAAATTATATATACATAATTATTTAAATTCTCTAATAATGATATAATTCTAAGGACTACATAACAAATTAAGACACATGTGAAGAAAAAAACCAATATTTCCCAAAGTGTAACCTTAAAAAATAATATTTAACAAGCGGGTAATATAATTGCACAATGAAAACATATATCGTATTATATATAAATTTTTTTTTTTTAAATATATATAATAAATATATATTTATTATATTGTTGGTTTGAATGAGTACAATGAGAGTCAAAACCCAAGGGAAAGAGAATTCATCTCACATATAATTTCCGTTAGATTCATGTTATGTTCACCACTCTTTAAATTTGTGTGGTGTACATATTTAACATGATTGTATTCTATGTATCTTATACTTAAATTTATGGGTATCCACATGTCCATTTTATGATCCTTCTTTCATGGGGTTTACTTCCCAAATGTTTCCAAATCGGTAAAATAGTTTTGTCTCAATTTTTCATCTTTATGACTCAAGTTTTGTTATGCACCTAAACTCTTTTACGAGGTTTAAATACATCCATTTTACATGTTATATATAGAATATAATTCTTTTTATAATATATTAAGCTTCATTTTGTTTCCTTTTTTTATAGGGAGAGTATGATCTCAAGTTTCCATGTTATAAGTGTTTATTGACACAATAACATCGCTTTCTGAGATTTTTTTTGTTTATGCTTCGTTTTATGAAATATTATGAACCATATATCAAGAACACTAAGTAGTTTTCTTATCATCTATTATTTCATGATATATTCATATATTGGTACTATTTTATACTCTTTGATACATATGATGATTAAGAATTTGTTTTTAAGAAAACCTGACTTTACCCTCTCCTTGGACAAAAATAAATGTTTTCTAAAAAGGGTTTCCAAGAAAACTATAAAATTATACTATAATATCTAAAACACATTTATACATTTTTTTATTTTAAAAATACCTTAAAAGGAATATTCTTCTCACTCTCATAACAAGTAATTTTTATTTCCTTTTTACAATGAAAAATGAATATTCTCTTTACTGCATAAAACATGTACGGTTTTACCCATATTTATTCCATTGAAGCTTCATTTAATTCTTTTAACATAATCATTAATTTAATGTTTTTAAGATTAATTTTCATGGAAAACAATTTTCAATCTTATTTTTAAGTTTTCAAGTAAAATTTGTTTTTAAAAAAAATTTCAATCTTCTATTATAAGTTTTCAAGTAAAATAGTTTTCAAAATGTTTTCATGAGTTATTTAAATGGTATCATAGTATTTTCAAAGAAATGGTTTTCAACACATTTTCAATATTTACTTATTAGTTTTCAAATTATTTTTATTGAAATTATTTTCAATATTTCTTTATATGTTTTCGACGTTTTTTTAATGAAAATGTTTATTAAAATGTTTTGAATCAGATTTTATATGTTTTCATTGAAATATAATTAAAAAATAATTTCAATTCACCTTTATATGTTTTAATATATCTTTTCTAGGAAAATAATTTTCAAATAGCATTTTTCATTAAAAATATTTCTTCAAAAAAGAAATGATATGTTCCGTAGGAATCATTTTTAAAAGATATTTTGAATTTACATTCCATCTAAGATTTCATATATTGTTGTTACTCATGCCTTTCTAGGAAATGATCTAAATTATATATTAATATCCTTTCTATGATTGTGATATGATTAATATCGTCGTCTTTATAAAACCCATTTATCTTTCATGGGTTATAATTTTATGGAATATATTTCTCTTTCACAGGTAATGTTTTAATAAAATGATTTTCAAACCTATCACTTTATAGAGGTTATTATATAATTACATTTTTTAGATACCAATTTCATTTCATGGTTTATGATATTATTATTTATGATCTTGTCGCACATGTTTGTATGATTTCATTGTGTGACAGTTGGGACATATATCTCCCTTCAATGCATTGGGTAGAGTTTTATATCCCAATAGATAGACTAAGATTATATGAGGAGTTCACTCATACTAAAAATATGGTTTAGGTAATTGATCCTTGAATACTAATATGTCTATGGGAGTGAACCATGACTACTAACATGGTCTAAGAAGTCTTTCCTTGGCTACTATAAAAATAATAATATTCTTGTTTTTTTACAATTCTATATATTACTCATATGATATGGTTTCATGGATTATGTCATCTACATCCTTTTGATTCATGTCTTATGAACATCCAATATTTTTGCATTGATTAATGTTTATGATCATTTATGTAAGGACCCAAAATTTTATTAATGAAAGTTCCTCTTGATTTTATTAAATTTTTTATTATGTAAAATGGTTGTATAAAACATATACAATTCCTTGGTTTTATAATTTTGTATTTTAAAACACCATCAGGAATTTTTATTGTCGCTAATATAGTCGTTGAACAATAATCACATGATTAGTATAAATATAAGCCTTTAAAAGATCCAATTTACTCAGAAAAAGGAAGTGATGGCCTCATCCTATAGAATTTCTCTATACAAATACCATTTTTCAGAACTCAGAATGGAGGTAGAGTCATTGGTATTTTCTCTTGTCCCAGCCCAAACTGAGATTCAACACGTTAATCTTGAATGGAATCACCTACGGGTGAAGTGGAAGTTAAAAGAGATTACCACATGAACGATGTTTTCTGAGTCACCCCAAGAGTCTTTCACATTCTCACACATTACCATTTGGTCTTATCCAGATTTTATAAGGGGTTATGTAAGAATACCCTAGAACTATGATTATGTACATAATTGTTGTGTAGAATAAATAATATACATTCATTTTATTGTTGTTACTTTTTTAATAGTTTTTAAAACACATTTAGTATTTTTTGTTTATATTCTATTAAGAAATATATTTTGATGAACTAATGAATTTTTTAATTTAATTATATTTTCATAAAATATTATTACTAAATTACTTTTTATTAAATATAAATGACCATATAATTTTTATAAAATTGTAATTTTTATTAAGGTTTGAGAGTTGTTTTTGTCAAAACCCATGAATTTTAGATAAATGTAATTTTTTATATTAAACGTAAAAATTAAAATATCTAAGAAATAATTTAGATAAAATTAATATTATTTTTGGAATAAAGATGTTGAAATTATCTAATGGTGAATTTTTCATAATTTCCATAGACAGTTAAATATTTGGGTAAAAATTAAATATTTTTTAAATATATAATGTGTTTCCTGACATCATAATGACCCAATAGTGATGTAATAAAATAATATAAACTACATATTCGACCTATATATGTTTTACCGTAAAAATAATTTAATTTTCTGATTTTTTTTATTATTTTTATAGTTCCTTAGTGGACCCTCCAAGATTTAAGAAATATTTTAAGACTTTAAAATGATTTCCTTCAGAGTGTGACTCACCTCCGCCTAAAGAAGTCTATTATTTTAACAATTTATTCCATTGGCCTTATAAAATGATTTTTTATACTCCCCTTGGGAAAAGACATAGGAAAAACCATGGGATGTGTTTTATTTTTGAATAGTTTATTGTATAGTGTCCAAAACCTAAATAAAAAAGAATTCCCTCTCTTTTCCTATATAAACCCAATCAATCTCACATTCCTCTTCAATAAAACCATTTGGAGCTCAGCCAACCTCTTTAATCCTATTACTATAATCCTCTCAAGGATACTACTGCTTCAAATATTCCTCTCTAAATCCACTCACAAGACTTTGGGATAACATTTCCATGTAAGGGATCCTCACATTCCTTCCTTCCTTATTTGGGTCCATGTTTGCCTATATTATTATGCCCTTTTATTTTCTATAACAAATGTTGGGGTATGATTTCATTCCTCCCCTATAATTCTCTCCTTATATTTGAATGATTATATACCCCTTTCTCTCTTATAAATTCTTCCCATGTACACCTGTTACCATGCTGAAATTCATTAAGGGATTTCTCTCTCCTCATTTACATTTATGCAATTCTTTTATATTATGAATCTAAATTAAATAAAATATATTGGTATATTATATTTCATAACCCCCTTAAAATCCATTTCTTTTATAAATTATGGGAGACCATTTTCTCTCTTATCAACCCATTTTATTATTTCTATATGGTGTCATTATGCTTCTGAAGTCACACCAAAATTTCCCATGAGAAAATAATCGTATAAGTGAATACCATACCCAATCCTCTATCAAGGTTATTCACCTTTATTCACATGTACTTGTTTATTGAGGACTTACATTTATGTATTCCATATATCTTACTAGTGTAATAAAATATGATGTTTAAGGAATCCATGTTGTATGATCTATGTAGAACACTTATACAAGAAATGAAATTTTTATAAAGGGTTCACCATAATAGTTCTCCAATTCATTGGGTAAAGAATAGTATCATGATACACCATGTGCAATGATTGTTTAATCATTATAATTCAAGTGAAATGAGGGTTTTATCATTATAATTCATGTTCAATGAGGGTTTAATCATTCTACACATGCAATGATCCTTCACTCATAATAGTATCATGTTTAATGTTGTTTCCACATCTCCATGTATTGATAATCAAGCTATATCATGACTTTATGATCATGTTTCTCTTATGCTCCATTGAATTTCCTATTTCCTAACATGTATTTTATTCTTCATTTTATGCCTTATTTACTCCCTTACTATGCTTTATAGATCACCCTTTTGACATTTATTCCCTCAGTTTATCCCATGAAATGCTAAATATGAGGGAATGTTGGGGTCATTTATAGGAAGATTTCAATAAATATATTGTATTTTTATTTTTTAAGATGTAATTTAATGTCCATAATTTCCCAAGGCATAATTCCTATTAATCCTCAGATATTTCATTTGTGAAATTTTATGTAATAAATCTTGTTTAAGTGTGTAATAGAAAGTAGGGTTGTTATAGTTGGTATCGAAGGATATGTTTAATTATTTTTGGGATTATGATTAGAAAACCCTAGTGAATGACTTAAAGAGAAGACTATATAAAATACAAAATACCTAAATTTTGGTGATTATTGATTAATTGGTTTATCAAGAGAATACATCCATGTCTGGATGTGAACATTTAGAGGTATCTCTGGCACAAATGTATCTACGGGTAAACCCCAAAAACCCCACTCTATGCTAGTCTCGAATGGGAAATAGTGCATGACAATGGGCCTTGTTGAACTCTGGGTTGAGACAGTTCTGAGGGATATACTTTGGTTAATTCATAAGCTTAATATGATCCATTATTAATGGAATAAAAAATTCCCCTAATAATATATTTTGGGATGTAGATCATGTATAACATAGATTGAAGCCTATATTTTTCATAAGATATGGATGTAAATGTTACTTATTTGTTATCCCTCTCTATCATTGGATTCCCCATTATGTTTTACCCCTAAAATTCCTTTTATTCCAGCCAATGGCTATTAATAGGAGGACTCGGGATAAAAACTAATGTGATGATCAATTTGGTGACTATTCTATTGAGATTCTCAATCTGAGGGGAGTGGGAATCACAAAAATTATCATAATAATCACTCAGTTAACAAATGTTTTGAATAGAAACATGGGTCAACTGGAATGCCCAAATCCCCCCTATGAAATAACAATCCATAATCCTAAGCTTCATGAGACAAATTCCTCAGGCTTTTAATGGATCATTTGATTCCTCAAACACTGAACAATGGATCACCTCCATTTTGAAGATCTTATCAATCATTCAATGTTCAAAACAAGAGAATGTTCGTCTGAATTATTATCCTATGGATAGTGAGGTTGATCAATGGTGGACATTAATCAAAAATAGGATTCCTATGGAATATATCGATGTGTTGGAACCGATGGATTTCTATAAAATGTTTTTTCCATAAATATTTGTCATGCACCTTCACACATAATATAGAAAGGGACTTCCTTTCCCTCAAAGAAAAGGACGATGAATCCATTAGAGCATACAACAGAAACCCCATAAGGATTACACGATGTGCCTCAAACTCTATTTTTACCTCCGAATACATGGTTGACCACTTCTTTAGTTGGATAAAACCTATCCTATAGAAATATCTAGAGATTTGTGACATTGATAGCTATGAGGAAATTGTCTGATGTTCCCTCAAATTAAAAATAGTGATTAGAGAATATCATGGGTATCATGGGGATAAGAAGTAGAATCTGGACTTTAATTCTAAAGGTCTGATAGATAAATCCTATAGTGGTAAGAAATTTTAGCACACCACTCTCTAAAGGTACTGAAATAATCACCCAAAAGATTTCCTAAAGGGGATGAGGAAACTATTTAGTTGTGGTTGAGAAGGGCACCGAAACATTAATTGTCAATAAGAAAAACCAACTACTATGACAGAGGAGATGAAAACACCGTTCAACCCTTAATGCATTTTTCATTACATCAACTACAAATAACTAGGAAACATAGCAAACTAGTGCCCTAATTCAAGGGTTTTTAGAAGAAAACAACAACATCCAAGGCGGCAAGGGTGATCTTTTTCTATCACTATCGCCGAAAATAACCCCGACAATGATGTGGTGATAGGTACGCTAGTTATTCATTCATGAATAGATAACATGCATTATTTTTGTGGTTCTATGCATTCTCTTATATCCGAAAAGTTTAGTTGAACAATCTCAACACCACCACAAATCATGGATGTAGAGATGTCAGAGATAACATAAAATGGCGCAATTATTGCATCCCATGAATATAAATCCTCCCTTATCAAAATTTGTGGATTGAAATACCTAGATAACCTCATCATACTCCCTATAGTGGAATTTTATGCAATTCTTGGCATGTATTTCCTTTCCCTATATAGATCCAACATATATTGTTGTGACTGGGAAATCACTCTCCATATAGAGAATCGACCCCCAATTCTGTAAAAGTGAAAGGAGGAGGATGAATCTACTTAAGAATCATCATCTCAAATGTGGATACTACTGCCCTATGAGCAGGTGTATCTTTCTTAGATTATGGAGTCTAATGAAGAAACCATCCTTTAATACATTCCTATTGTGGGGGAATTCACTAAAAGTTTTCCCATGGAATTTCCTAGCCTTCCTCCTAGAATAGATGATGAATTATTGATTGATATTATACCTAGGGTGTTTCTAATATCTAATAGTCCATATAGAATGGAATTTTTGGAGCTTGAGGAGATAAGGATTAAACTACAGAAGAATGTAGATGAAGGGTTTATATACGCAAGTGCTTCACCATGGGGTGCACCAGTCATCTGCATCAAGAGGAAGGATAGGCCAATGAACCTTTCCATTGATTATCTTGACCTCAAAAATCTTGATAATGAAAAATTTTCCTCTGTCACAAATTGATGAAATGTTCGATCCACTACATGGATAAAAATGCTTCTCCAAGGTGGATATATGGTTTGGATATTACTGTGTAAGGATAAAGAAGGAGGATCTCCCCAAGAATTCTTTTTCATAAAAGGTATGAGCACTATGAATTCACAGAAATGCCTTTTAGACTCATTAATTCTCCAACAATCTTCCTAGAAATTATGAATAGAGTCTTTAGAGATTACACATCAAATTTTTGGTAGTTTTTATAGATGAAATTCTAATATAATCCAAAACCAAGGAAGAACATGAGGAGCATCTAAGCACTATACAAGATACCTTGTGAAAATAGAATCTATGTGAAAGGTACAACAAGTGTGATTTCGTGATTTAAGAAGTCTCATTATTAGGTCATACCATCCCAAGAAATAGTATATCTATGGATCCCTCCATGAAAAATTAAATTGAGGGATGGTCAATGCCAACATCTATGATGAATATTCGTAGCTTCCTTGGGCTAGGTCAATATTATCGCTGATTTGTGTGAAATTTTTCATGATTGTCAAACACTCTTACCAATATAACCTATAAGGGGGTGAACATTTCATGGAGTGATGACTGCGAAGAGATATTAATGGAGTTTAAAAGGATACTTATCACTGCACTCATGCTCACACTACCCACAAGTGGAGAACTTTTTCGATATTTAATGGTGCTTCAAAGAAGGGTTTGGGTTGTGTGTTGATGCAAAATGAAAATGTAATTTCCTATACATCATTTCCATTGAATGTTCATGTGAAAAACTATCCAACACATAATATGGAGTTGGATGAAGTAATTGTATCTATAAAAATTTGGCGACATTTTCTCTTTGGGAGAAGTGTGAAATATATACGGATCAAAAAATATTCAAGTATATATTCCCACCAAAAGAGTTGAATATATTCCAATGAATATGGTTAGAGTTGATCAAAGAATATGACTACTCAATCCATTACAACCTTGGGATAGCAACCAAGGTAGAAGATTATCTAAGTTGAAAGGATCCAACTACTCTATCATTGATGATAATTGAAATGGATCCAATCTTCATAGATTTGATGAAGATGGACATAGGAATCATAAAGAAGAGAACATAATAAATCCTTTCACAAATGATTTCTCAATCATCTCTTTTGAAATGGATAAAGGATACAAAAAAGGATGATATAGGAATTCAGGAGAAAGTGGAAACTTTTAGAAAATGGAAATCCTCAAAGTTCAATGTTAATGAAGATGGAATTGTGAGATTTGGTTCAAGACTATGTGTTTTGTTAAATCTTATGTGAATGAATGATCTTTTGGATGATGCACATAGTTCGAATTTCTCCACTAACCGAGGAAACAAAATGATGTATCAAGATCTCCAAGATAATTATTGGTGGGATAACAAGACGAAGGAGATCTATGAGTATACGTCAACATTCTTGGTTTGTTAGTAAGTGAATGCTGAGAGGTATATGTCTAAGAGGGATGATGCAACCATTACCCATACAAACATGGAAATGGAAAAAAATCACCATAGAAATTATCACCAAACATTCGGAGACATCCAAAGGAAACAATGCTATCAGGGTTGTTGTGGATCATCTTACTGACATTGTACAATTAATTAAAATTCAAGAGGATTTCTCATTGGATCAACTGGCACAGATATACATTAGATAAGTGGTAAGGCTTCATGTAGTACCACTCTCTATTGAATCTGATCATCATCCAAGATTAACCTATATGTTCTATAAGAGTCTCCAATATGCTCTGAATACTAAGATGAACTTTAGTATGTCTTATCATCCTTAAACTGATGGCTAATCTTAGTGAACTATCCAAACATATGAGGACATGTTGAGATAATTCTCAATGTACTTCAAAGGAGGATGGGATCAACATCTTCCTCCAATTGAGTTCTCTTACAATAAAAGTGTCCTCTCAAGTACCCAAATGGCTCCTCATGAATCACTTTATGGGAAGAGGTGAAAAACACCATCATGTTGGGATTAATATTGGGAGAGAAAACTCCTAGGTCTAGAAATGGTCAAATAAATTATGGAGAAGATTAATACTATCTATAATCATATTAATGCAGCTCAGATTCATCAAAAGAGTGATGATGATAGTCTTTGATGAGACCTAAAGTTTGATGTTGGAGACATGTTATTCCTACACATATCAATATGGAAGAGAGTTATGAGATTTGTGAAGACGGGAAATATTAGTCCAAGGTTCATCAGTCCTTTTGAGATCCTTGATAGCATTAGAGTAGTGACATATCGACTGGCACGCTCACCGAAACAATCTCAAGTACATGATGTATTACATGTATCACTCTTGAGGAAGTACATACCTAACCTATCGGATGTACTCAATACAGTGGTGGTACCATTGTATAATGACCACTCTTTGGAAGAGAAGCTGGTGAATATCTTAGATTGTTGGGAAAAATTTCTACGAAATAAGACAATTCCCTTTGTCAAGCTATTGTGGTGAAACCACGTGTTTGAAAAAGAAACCTAGGAATCTTAGGATATAATGAAGAAGAGTTACCCAAATCTATTTTATTGTGGGAATTAATGAAATTTTGAGGGTGAAATTTCTTAAGGGGGAAGATTTTAATGACCCAAACTTTTATTAATGAAAATAACTCTTGATTTAATTAATTTCCTTATTTTGTAAAATGGTTATATAAAACTTTTGAACTTCCTTGGTTTTATGTTTTTGTATTTTAAAACAAAATTAATAATTGTTACCATTGTTATATATATCCATTGAATTGTGATCACAAGATTATAATAAGTGTAAGGCTTCAACAAATACAATTTACTCAGACAAAGGAAGTGATGGCCTCATCAGGTATAATTTCCCAATATGAAGACCATTTGTTGGAGATCGAAAAGGAGGTAGAGTCACTAGGATTCACTTTTAACCAAGCCCAAGATGATCTTCAACACATTAAGCTTTGAAATAAATCACCTATAAGATATGTGGATGTTAATGGATATTACCACCCGAGCAATGTTATCTGAGCCACCCATGAGTCTGTCAACTTCGTACACTTTACCCTTTCTTATTATGCAGTCGTTATAATATGTGGGGTAAGAATACCCTATAACTATGATTATTTTCATTATTTTTGTTTAAAATAATAAATATGCATTAATTTTGTTATTGTATGTTTTTTAAGGGATTTTAAAGTACAAACAATTTTTCAGTCAATATTCAATTAAGAAATATATTTATATGAATTTTTGGAATTTTTGATTTATGTAATATTTAAATAAAATATTATTACAATATTACGTTTTATTAAATATAAATTACTATATAATTTTTATCCCATTAAAATTTTATTAAGGTTTAAAAGCTGTTTTCTTCAAAACCCATGAATTTTTTATAAATGTCGAGTTTTATATTAAAAGTTAAAAAACTCTTATTTAGAAAATTATTTAAATAAAATAAATATTATTTTTGGATTTAGGATGTCTAAATTATCTAAAGGTGAATTTTTCATAATTTTCTAAGACAATAAAATTTTTGGGTAAAAAATAAATACTATTTAAATATATAATTTGTTTTATGACATCATAATGACCTAATAGTGATGAAATAAAACACTATAAAAGGAATATTCGGCCAATATAATTTTTAACTTTAATATGATGAGATTTTAGAATAGTTTTATTTATTTATTGTGCCTTAGTGGACCCTCGAAGACTTATAAAATATTTTAACATTCTAATATGATTTCCTTGAGGGTTTGACTCACCTCCACATAAGAAAGCATAATATTTTAATAATTTAGTCCATTAGAATTATAAAATAATGTTTTTCACTACCCTTTGTCAAACAAAATGGGGTTAAACAATGGTATGGTTTATGGTTTTGATTAGTTTAATGTGTAGTGTCTAAGACCTAAATAATAAATAATTCCCTCTCCTTTCCTACATAAACCCACTCAATATAAAATTACTCTTCACTCAAACCATTTTAAGCTCCACAAACCTTTGTACTCCACTCTCTCTAATCCTCCAAAGGCTCCCAAACTCCCAATAATACTCTCTCAAGCCTCCCACAAGCTTTTGGGATCACTCTTCCAAGTACGTGATTTTCACTTTCCTTCCTTATTTATGTCCATGATTCCTTGTACTCTTAGGCACATTTATTTTCAATTAAAAATTTGGGGGTATGATTTCTCACCTCCCCTAATAATCTCTCCTTAGGCATGACTAATGAGAGACTCCTTTCTCTCTCATAAATTCCTCTCTTGTACAGTCATTTCCAGGATGAAATTCTGTAAGGAATTTCTCTCTCCTCATTTACCTTCAAGAAATTATTTTATATTATGCATCTAAATTCCATTATAGATGTTCAGATATTATATTCCATGACCCCCTTATTGTAAATTTCTTGTATAAATGATGGGAGACCCCTTTCTCTTTCATCATCCTATTTGACGATTTCTATTTGATGTCGCAATGCTGCTGAAGTTACAACAAAATTTTCATGCCAAAATCATCATGTAAGTGAATACCATACCCATTTCTCTATCAAGTGTATTCAACATTATGAACTTTTAATTTTTGATTTACGAATTAAATTTATGTATTATACACCACTTATTTTTGGAATAAATTATGATGTTTAATGAATCAATGTTCTATGATCTATGTGGGTCACTTATGAAAGAAAAGAAATGTTTAAAAAGTGTGCGGATAACGTTCCAATGCATTGGGTAAAGAATTGTAACATCCCAGGTAAATAAAGAATAAATAATTTTCATATTTATTAATATTTATGAATTAAATATTAATTTTAATTAAAAGGGTTTTCTACGTTCGATAGCGTACTCGGTACGCAACGATGAGTTTCTTTGAAAACTTACGTTGCACACAAGTAATAAAATAATATTATTTTAAATGTTAGTTAACGAGTAGCCGTTGTACTGGAGGGAATGGATAGAAATAACTAAAATATGATTATATATGTTTTTAAATGTTTTTACATTTACCCAATAAAAGATAAAGGCTTAAAATACGGAAAGAGTTCAATTTTAGGCATTTATACCCTAATTTTCACGAAAGGTCCACTTATCACCTTTTGACGGAGAACCGTCATTAAATAAAGTTTTGATTGATCTTATAAATTCTATTGGACCAAATATAACTCTTTTTTAGAATCGGGACATCAAAATTTACTTTGTGATAATTTTTTGTACCTTTCTGATAAAGATCATTTCTTTTTTAATGAATAGTGTAAAATGTTGTATTTTAATTCAAAACCTCTTTTTAATCTAATTTATTTATATGATTAGATTATCTTTTTAATTGGTTTTAAAGTGAAATTAGAAAATATTTTTACCATTAAATCCAATAGTGGTCGTTGGAATTAATTTCACTTTGAAATCGGACCTAAACTAGAGTCAATCTTTTGATACTTATTGTTTCATAAAAACACGCTATTTGCTCTGACAGCGGGAATTAATTATTAAATTAATTAGTGTGACTTATATGTTTTGAATTTTGTAAAATAGACTTAATTTTTTAATTCGTAATATCAAATATAGCTTAGGGTGAATTTTTGGTAATTTTCTGAAAAACTTCAATTTTTGATGAATAGTGAAACCACTAAGTGGTACTTATAAAGACTGATTTTCCGTTTAAATGAAATTTTTCCATCATTGTGTTTTTAATTTCAAAAATCCGACATACATGGTTGTCATTAAGAAGTAAAATGTGGTTCAATGAGATTAAAATAATTTTTTGGGAAATAGTAACTTATTAAGTTTTTAATCGCGATTAGTGGTAATTAGTGTAGTTTAAGGTAAAAATAATGCATTAATAAAATAAGATGAGCTTGAAACATGTCCTAACTCATTGGTTGTGTCATGGCCGACCAAGAGAAGCCATGAGTCAACTTGGGGACCCCATGGGGATACTTTGGTTGGGAAATGACATAAATAACTTTTTATTTAATGTAAAAGTAAAAATGACACAAACATAATATGTTTTACAAAAACAATTTTTACATGTGTTTATAAAGATCATATTTTTGATTATAAATAGTAATTGGAAAGATAAAAATATTTCCTACATCATAGGAATTTTTTTATAATTTTTAGACGTTATATAAATTAAATTATTTATGACATAATAATGATGCAGCGATGACATCATTATTTGACGATTTAAATAAAATGGAAAGATAATGTAATATCTATGAACTACACATGTCCAAAACCAATTGGATGAGTGGATTTAGAACCCTTATCACCTTATCCACTAATTATATCAATGTGGGACCTTTTAAAACCGAAGCACATTTTCAAATAAAGTAATATTTCTTTACTTTCCAAAAGTTCCCCTCCTCTCCTCTTATAAAAGGCCCCCACTTCTACCTCATTTCACACACACCTCAAGCCTTTGGCTCGCCCAAACCCTTCCCATTTACTCTCTACACATCCCTCTCCTCATCCTAGAGGATTTCATTTGGGAAGAATCCTTTCAAATAAAGCCTTTAGGATCAAATCAAAAGGAGTTACACTTTTAAAGGTAATTCATTCTCTCTTGTTCATTTGTTTTATTTTGCTTCTCCAACCCTCTAAACTCTTTTTATTTACTTATTTTGTAACAACACCAGTATCTTCAATATACTAGGATGTTTTTATAAGATTTATTCGAGCTACACTCTCACACAACTACATCAAATGGTTAAAGAATATACGGTTTCCGTGGATGGCGAAATTCTGCCTCCCGAAATGATGATTGTTCAATACTCATTTAACACCTTCAATGGTGGCCATTATGATGTCACTATTTTTATATATGATATATAATATGTTTATTTTTTCTTTAAGCTTCTGTATTTTTCATTTTGGTCATACCTTTATGGTTTCCATTATGGGTAAACATGATATCTTCTTTTAAGGAAGTGCAGACTACCGCCCCCTCAAAGTGATGTAATTCGTTAATGCCACATGTGGGACGTGTAAAGGATGGATTTAAATTTATTATATATGATGTTATACTGGAATTATAATATACCTCTATATCATTATTATTTCTTTCCATTAAAGTATGAGATAGAAATGAATGTAGCGTTCATGCGTACATACGGCTTACCGTCTCCATGAACGGTGCATTTCATTTCTTATCCCCAAATGTAATGTACTATTAAAAGTACATGTATATAATGGATATATATAATTAATGATATATCTAAATGATGAATATAATTCTGGAATTAAAATATACTTACCTCTCATTTTGTTTTAATTCCATTAATATGACAAAGAAATGAAAGTAGCGTTCATGCGTACGTATGGCTTACCGTCTCCAAGAACGGTGCATTTCATTTCTTACCTCTAAATGATTATGTAATATTATAAATACATGTATATGATGGATATATATGATACATATTATATCCAAATAGGGAATTTCATTCTGGATATAAAGAACCTTTGACCACACGAACAACATGTAATTGTAAGAAGTCCACATTCGACTTAAGAACCAAATATTGACAAAACAAACATTATTAACTTAAATGGATACATAATGTTTATAACATGGCAACAAGTGATATAAAAGGAATAATGAACTTTAAAAAGGTTCTTAATCAAGTATAAATTAACTCAAGTTTATTATTCAGGACGTTAAAGAACGATCGAGTCAAGTCGGACCCGAGGTAAGGGACTTCGTCTCAATCTCCTTTCATTGAGGCATATTTCGTTTTATACACAACTTTCTTTTATACGGTGTATAAAACCCTTTGACCTTTACTTTTATACAAAAGGAATCTTTTTCTATGAAGCGTTTTACAAAACGACAAAAAGGAATGTTTCTTTTAACGTACGCGGCGACAAATACCTTTTCCGCCACCGCGAGTATTATTTGGTCTTTGGCTTCCTCAACAAGCCGTAATGTTTTTAAAATAAAATAAATACCATATACTCTTTTATGTATTTTGGTATTGAAAATGTTTTTGATAAAGGATACTATTATGATATATTGTGATTGAAATGTGGAAATGTTATCATTCCTTTATATTGGTTTTATGTTTTATGATTTTATACTGGTACTTGGACATTTTAATGGGTGGTTACATTATAAAACATATGAAGGGTGGTGCCGTGAATACCAGGACGGGTGGTTACGTTATGACCTCCAATGCATTGGGTATGAAAGTCGGTCGTATGGCTATTCCATTAAGAATGTATGGATATTGGCCGTATGGATATTCCATTAATTGATATGTGTGGAAGTCGACCGTATGTTTATTCCACATAAGTATGTTTATGTCCCAAGTTACCTTTATATATGTTATGTGTTCTTTTTATGGATTTCATGGTAATCCTTTGGTTACAAAAAGGTAAGTAATGATACTTTATTCAGTGAAAAGTTTTTACTACTTCATGAAGGTGAAGGTGTTACTTTGATAGAGTATATACGGTTTATTTGATGTTTGAAAAACTAACAATTTTCATTCTTTCTGTATCCCTTACTGAGCTTTTTATGCTCACCCCAAGTTTTTTTTGAAATGTTTTTCACAGGACTTAATGTGGAATAAGGTCAAGGATGAGATCAAGGGAATGTCATGCTATATAAAACATGGAACTAGACATGTTTCTTTTAAGAGTTTTTTTATTATGGAATCTTAGTAGAAGTGACTACTTTTTAATCTTTTGAGATGTAATAGTTATGTTCTAATTCTCTAAAACTCTAAACCTGAAAAGATCCTCAACGTGAATTATTCGTTTAATTCAATATTAAGTAAGGTTTAAGGTCGGGGCCTTATAGTTGGTATCAAAGGTCGGTTTAGACAACTTTAGGAGTTAGAAAAGTGTTAACTTATAATATGATTGAGATGATATAGCATTTACGGATTACCATGTTGCTTCGCCTAAGATATTTCTGTGTTCAGAATGGTTTACCGCACAGGAAACAAAGCAGCTATGTTGGGACGACATCAGGAGGATGATAACCTTCCAAATCAGCAACCTGAGATGGTCGGAATCAGAACTGAACAGTTTGTTGCAGTGATGGCACAGTTGACTCGGGCTATAAATGGTGGTGGTATCCATGCATGAGATCAGCCAGATCAACCGCAGAGGAACATGTCAGTGGTGGAACATTTCATGAGGCAACATCCACCATCATTCAGAGGATCATCTGACCCTGTGCAAGCTGAAGGGTGGATTAAAGCACTGGAGAAGATTTTTGATGTCATGGGGTGTTCACAAAATCAAAAGGTTAGTCTTGCTGTTTACCGTTTTGAAGGTAAAGCTGATCAGTGGTGGTCGATGGTGAAAAATATAAGGGATAGTGATGAGATTGAGCATCTTCACTGGGATGAATTCAAAGGTATGTTTCTTGAGATATATTTTCCTAAGGTGGTTCGTCTTAGGATGGAAAAACAGTTCTTAAAATTGAAGCAGGAGGATGATTCAGTGGCTGCTTATGAAGAAATGTTCACTCGATTGGCAAGGTATGCTCCAAACTTCATACGAGATTTTGATAGTAAAATAAACCGTTTTTACTCAGGATTAAAGCCAAAGTATCGAAGTTCTTTAGCTTATCGTGAGTTAAAAAGTTATGAAAAACTTGTTCGATGTGCGGAGAAGGTGGAAATGGAGTTTGCCGATGATCAGGTGCTCTATGACAAACAACAGAATAAGAGGTCTAGTTGGCAGGAAAAGGGGAAGAATTCATCAAAGAAGCAAGGAGGTAAGAAAACCAAATATTATCCTGTAAGAAGTGTGGTAAAATGCATCCTGGAGAATGTTTATCCAAGTCTGGTAAGTGCATTCGGTGTTGTAAGTCTGGTCATATTGCTCGTTACTGTAAGGAAGATGATCAAGCAGGAAATGAAAAGCCAATGGTAAGATGTTTTAAGTGTAATGAAATGGGTCATTATGCAAACGAGTGTCCAACGAAGAACTCAACTGGGGGAATGCAGCCAGACTACAAGCAGAAAGGGGTGGTGAAATCCATTGCAACAACTTCAGCAGATGTTGGGCCATCGAATGAAGTGGTATCAGCTCTAGGGAGCTCAGTATTTTTCGAAGATTGACTTGAGGTCGGGGTACCATCAGTTGAAAGTAAAAGAAGCAGAAGTTCCGAAGACTGCGTTCCGTACTAGATATGGCCATTATGAATTTTTAATTATGCCTTTTGGGTTAACCAATGCACCTTCTGTATTCATGGACCTTATGAATAAAATTTTCCATGAGTTCTTGGATAAGTTTGTGTTTGTGTTTTGAGGTTTGGGAAGAGGTTATGTGTGCCTTGTGATTCACAGTTGAAGAATGAGTTGGTATGTGAGGCTCATAGTTCCCCGTTTTCAGTTCATCCTGGCAGTACTAAGACCTACAGAGATCTGTGGGAGTATTACTGGTAGGATGGAATGAAAAGAGACATTGCTGATTTTACTGTGAAGTGTTTGACATGTCAACAGGTTAAAGCAGAGCGGCAGTTACCGAAAGGGATGCTTCATCCTTTACCAGTGCCAGAGTGGAAATGGGAAAACATATCCATGGACTTTGTTGTGGGATTACCGAGGACATCTCGAGGTAATAATGCAATCTGGGTTATTGTTGATCGCTTGACCAAATCTGCTCATTTCCTTTCTATACGAGATACATTCTCTCTAGATCAACGTTCCCGTTTGTATCTTAATGAGATAGTCAGGTTACATGGAGTTTCTCTCTCAATTGTATCGGATCGTGATCCCAGGTTTACTTCTAACTTTTGGAAAGGCCTTCAGATGTCGTTGGGTACTGAATTAAATTTTAGTACAACTTTTCATCCTCAATCAGATGGTCAGTCAGAACGAACAATTCAGACCTTGGAGGATATGCTACGAGCTTGTTCTATGGATTTTCAGGGAAGTTGGGACCAACATCTTTCTTTGGTTGAGTTTTCTTATAATAACAGTTTTCATTCCAATATACAGATGGCACCATTTGAGGCATTATATGGGAAGCGGTGTTGAACTCCAGCATTTTGGAATGAAGTGGGTGAAAGGAAGCTGATGGGACCAGAATTGGTAGAAGAGATGGCAGAAAAAGTTCAGTTGATTCAGAAGCACATGAGAATAGCTCAGAGCAGGCAGAAGAGTTATGTGGATAACCGGAGGAAGGATCTATCCTTCGAGGTAGGTGATCATGTTTTTCTCAAGGTTTCTCCATGGAAAAGTGTGATGATATTTGGTAATAAAGGAAAGCTGAGTCCAAGGTTTATTGGACCATATGAAATTCTAGAGAGAGTTGGATCAGTTGCATATCGGGTGGCTTTACCTCCGAGTTTATCTCAGGTACACAATGTTTTTCATGTTTCAATGTTGAGAAAGTATATGCGAGATCCATCTCATGTTTTCAGTCCAGAGGTCGTTCAGCTGGAAGAGAACCTATCTTATGAGGAACATCCGGTCCAGATTCTTGACCACGGGGAGCAGGTGTTACGGAATAAGGTGATTCATCAGGTAAAGTTTTTATGGAAAAACCATGTGATTGAAGAGGCAACGTGGGAATCTGAAAATGCTATGAGGGATAAATACCCCCACTTATTTTGATAAGTGAATAAAATTACGAGGACGCAATTCCCAAAAGGGGGGAAGGGTGTAACATCCCAGGTAAATAAAGAATAAAGAATTTTCATATTTATTAATATTTACAAATTAAATATTAATTTTAATTAAAACTTGTTTCTACGTTCGATAGCGTACTCGGTATGCAACGATGAGTTTCTTTGAAAAATTACGTTGCACAAAAGTAATAAAATAATATTATTTTAAATGTTAGTTAACGAGTAGCCGTTGTACTAGCGGGAATGGATAGAAATATCTAAAATATGATTATATATGTTTTTAAATGTTTTTACATTTACCCAATAAAATATAAAGGCTGAAAATACGGAAAGAGTTCAATTTTAGGCATTTATACCCTAATTTTCACGAAAGGTCCACTAATCACCTTTTGATGGAGAACCGTCATTAAATAAAGTTTTGATCAATCTTATAAATTCTTTTTGACCAAATATAACTCTTCTTTAGAATCGGGACATCAAAATTTACTTTGTGTAAATTTTTGGTACCTTTCTGATAAAGTTCATTTTTTTAATGAATAGTGTAAAATGTTGTATTTTAATTCCAAACCACTTTTTAATATAATTTATTTATATGATTAGATTATCTTTTGAATTGGTTTTAAAGTGAAATTAGAAAATATTTTTACCATTAAATCCAATAGTGGTCGTTGGAATTAATTTCATTTTGAAAACGGACTTAAACTAGTGTCAATCTTTTGATACTTATTGTTTCATAAAAACATGTTATTTGCTCTGACAGCGGGAATTAATTATTAAATTAATTAATGTGACTTATATGTATTGAATTTTGTAAAATAGACTTAATTTTTTAATTCGTAATATCAAATATAGCTTAGGGTGAATTTTTGATAATTTTCTGAAAAACTTCAATTTTTGATGAATAGTGAAACCACTAAGTGGTACTTATAAAGACTGATTTTCCGTTTAAATGAAATTTTTCCATCATTGTGTTTTGAATTTCGAAAATCCGACATACATGGTTGTAATTAAGAAGTAAAATGTGGTTCAATGAGATTAAAATAATTTTTTGGTGAATAGTAACTTATTAAGTTTTTAATCGCGATTAGTGGTAATTAGTGTAGTTTAAGGTAAAAATAATGCTTTAATAAAATAAGATGAGCTTGAAACATTTTCTACCCTCATTGGTTGTGTCATGGCCGACCAAGACAAGCCATGGGTCAACTTTGGGACCCCATGGGGACACATTGGTTGGGAAATGACATAAATAACTTTTTATTTAATGTAAAAGTAAAAATGACACAAACATAATATGTTTTACGAAAACAATTTTTACATGGGGTTATAAAGATCCGATTTTTGATTATAAATTGTAATTGGAAAGCTAGAAAGATTTACTACATCATAGTAATTGTTTTATAATTTTTAGACATTAAATAAATTAAATTATTTACGAAATAATATTGATGCAGCGATGACATCATTATTTGACGATTTAAATAAAATGAAAAGATAATGTAAAATCTATGAACTACACATGTCCAAAACCAATTGGATGAGTGGATTTCTAACCCTTATCACCTTATCCACGAATTATATCAATGTGGGACCTTTAAAAATCGAAACACATTTTCCAATAAAGTAATATTTCTTTACTTTCCAAAAGTGCCTCTCCTCTCCTCTTATAAAAGCCCCCCATCTCTACCTCATTTCACACACTCCTCAAGCCTTTGGATCGGACAACCTCTACCCATTTACTCCCTCCACATCCCTCTCCTCATCCTAGAGGATTCCCTTTGGGCATAATCCTTTCAAAGGAAGCCTTTATGCTCAAATCAAAAGGAGTTACACTTTTAAAGGTAATTATTTCTCTCTTGTTCATTTGTTTTGTTTTGCTTCTCCAACCCTCTAAACTCTTTTTATTTACTTCTTCTGTAAAAACACTAGTATATTCAATATACTAGGATGTTTTTATAAGATTTATTCGAGCTACACTCTCACAAAACTACATCAAATGGTTAAAGAACATACAGTTTCTGTGGATGGCGAAATTCTGCCTCCCGAAACGATGATTGTTCCATACTCATTTAACACCTTCAAAGGTGGCCATTATGATGTCACTATTTTTATATATGATATATAATATGTTTATTTTTTCTTTAAGATTCTGTATTTTTCATTTTGGTCATACCTTTATGGTTTCCATTATGGGTAAACACGATATCTTCATTTAATGAAGTGCGGACTACCGCCCCCTCAAAGTGATGTGATTCGTTAATGACATATGTGGGACGTGTAAAGGATGGATTTAAAGTTATTATATATGATGTTATACTGGAATTATAATATACCTCTATATCATTATTATTTCATTCCATTAAAGTATGAGATAGAAATGAATGTAGCGTTCATGCGTACGTACGGCTTACCGTCTCCATGAACGGTGCATTTCATTTCTTATCCCCAAATGTAATGTACAATTAAAAGTACATGAATATAATGGATATATATAATTAATGATATATCTAAATGATGAATATAATTCTGGAATTAAAATATACATAACTCTCATTTAGTTTTAATTCCATTAATATGACAAAGAAATGAAAGTAGCGTTCATGCGTACGTACGGCTTACCGTCTCCACGAACGGTGCATTTCATTTCTTACCTCTAAATGATTATGTAATATTATAAATACATGTATATGCTGGATATATATGATACATATTATTTCCAAATTGCGAATTTCATTCTGGATATAAAGAACCTTTGACCACACGAACAACATGTAATTGTAAGAAGTCCACTTTCGACTTAAGAACCAAATATTGACAAAACAAACATTATTAACATAAATGGTTACATAATGTTTATAACATGGAAATAAGTGATATAAAAGGAATAATGAACATTAAAAATGTTCTTAATCAAGTATAAATTAACTCAAGTTTATTATTCAGGACGTTAAAGAACGATCGAGTCAAGTCGGAACCGATGTAAGGGACTTCGTCTCAATCTCCTTTCATTGAGGCATATTTCGTTTTATACACAACTTTCTTTTATAGGGTGTATAAACCCCTTTGAATTTTACTTTTATACAAAAGGAATCTTTTTCTATGAAGCGTTTTACAAAACGACAAAAAGGAATGTTTCTTTTAACGTACGCGGAGACAAAGACCCTTTCCGCCACCGTGAGTATTATTTGGTCTTTGGCTTCCTCAACAAGCCGTAATGTTTTTAAAATAAAATAAATACCATATACTCTTTTATGTATTTTGGTATTGAAAATGGTTTTGATAAAGGATTCAATTATGATATATTGTGATTGAAATGTGGAAATGTTATCATTCCTTTATATTGGTTTTATGTTTTATGATTTTATACTGGTACTTGGACATTTTAACGGGTGGTTACATTATAAACCATATGACGGGTGGTTCCGTGAATACCAGGACGAGTGGTTACGTTATAACCTCCAATGCATTGGGTGTGGAAGTCATCCGTATGGCTATTCCATTAAGTATGTATGGAAATTGGCCGTATGGCTATTCCATTAAGTGATATGTGTGGAAGTCGACCGTATGGTTATTCCACTTAAGTATGTTTATGTCCCAAGTTACCTTTATATATGTTATGTGTTCTTTTTATGGATTTCATGGTAATACTTTGGTTACAAAAAGGTAAGTAATGATACTTTATTCCGTGAATAGTTTTTACTACTTCATGAAGGTGAAGGTATTACTTTGATAGAGTATATATGGTTTATTTGATGCTTGAAAAACTAATAGTTTTCATTCTTTCTGTATCCCTTACTGAGATTTTTATGCTCACCCCAAGTTTTCTTGAAATGTTTTTCACAGGACTTAATGTACAATAAGGTCAAGGATGGGATCAAGGGAATGTCATGCTATATAAAACATGGAACTAGACATGTTTCTTTTAAGAGTTTTTTTTATTATGGAAACTTAGTAGAAGTGACTACTTTGTAATCTTTTGAGATGTAATAGTTATGTTCTAATTCTCTAAAACTCTAAACCTGAAAAGATCCTCAACGTGAATTATTCGTTTAATTCAATATTAACTAAGGTTTAGGGTCGGGGCCTTATAAGAATAGTGTCATGAAAGCCATGTGAAATGATGTATTACTCATTATAATTCAAGTTAAATGAGGTTTTTGTCTTGAAAATTAAAGTGCAGTGAGGGTTTACTAATTCTCTATGGGCAATGAGCCTTAGCTGATGAAAATATCATGTTAAATATTGTTGTGACATCTCCATGTTATGATAATAATGCTATAACATTACTGTATGTTCATTTTTCTCTTATGATTAATTGATATACTTATTTCCTAACATGTATTGTATTCTTCAGGATATGCCTTGTTTATTCCCTTACTGGGCTTTATAGCTCACACGTTTCACATGTATGTCCTCAGGTTATCTTATGCAATGCTAACTACAAGGAAATGTTGTAGTCATGTTTAGAAATATTTCAATAAATATGTTGTATTTTAATGACTTCTGTTATAAAGTAATTTCCCTAATTTCCTAATACACTAGACCTATCGATCCTCAGATTTTTATTAAGTTAATGTCAATGTAATAAATCATTGTTAAGTGTTTAATAAAGAGTAGGGTTGTTAGATTTGATATGAAGGGTGTGATATTCATATGTTTTGATCATGTTCTCATACCCCTATAATAATTTTTATTCTTAAATGTATCCCTTTATTAACCTCACTATACATTTGATCTCATCCCTTTTAATGTTTAATTATATAGGTTATGAAGATATGCAGTAAGTATGTTGTCCCTAAGAATGGTTCTAGTCTTGAAGAACCTATGTGAGATAATTTAGATCACTTATGAACCAGTGGTTATGTTCCATTCTTTCCAAAGGCACTAGACAAATTACATTCTTTGGGAATATCTTTTTATAATTTTTTATTAATTCTAAAAATGTAATGTAATTTCAATGTTTGAAAAGCTAGGGTCCCTATATTTGGTATGAGGGAAAAGGATTAGTTAAACTTTGGACACTCAGATGAGAAAACCATATTGAGATATCTATGTATATTTCTACGTATATGTCTGGGGATGTATCAAAGGATAAGTATAAGGTTGAGTTAATATTTATAAAATGGTCTTCGAATTTTGGTAAAGGATAGAGTGAGTGGTTTCTTTGTAATACATCCTGGTTTGAATACTATTAGTGGATGTGTCTTTGGTATAGAAGTACCAAGGGGTAACAACAATGAAAAGATGTTTTGGGATTAACTCGGGGTAATCTGTTACACGACAATGAGCTTTCTACAAACATAGTTCAATATTCTCAGGGGATATTCTTAGGTAATTCACATACTCAGCCTGGACCATTATGATGGGTTTGAATGTATATTTTATTTGATTATACTTGGATGAGATATGGGTGTTGTAGATTATATAATGTGACATGATTTATAAATCTTAGAAGTAGTTATTTTCCTCACTAAGTGGTTATCTTCTATGATAAGTAATGCTCACACTGTGCTTCTGGTATTAGTAAATAGAGGCAATCAGATGAAACTTGATTAATTTGGAATGTGATAGAATATTTTCTGATGAGTATTGTTGTGGGATGTTCACTGGAATTAATGTTGTTGTGATCATTCCTAATGAGTTTTTACGAAACATAATTAATAAATATTACCTTAACCGACTATCATACTCACCAAGGATAGGAAATAAGATATTCCTTGAGAGTTATGTTAATGAAGACCATGAAGTTAGGAAGATTCATTTTCCTTTATGTCAATAATGTAGAAAGAATCACTGACATGAATCTCTTAAAGGAACAAGAAGATGTTTTCACTTTTTTTAAAAAGTACACAATGTAATTGACTATAAGGGAGAAATGAAGAGTTTGGTAAATCAAATGGATGAGAATATTTCCCACCCTATGTCACCATAAATGGTTAAGTGTCTCATGTGTAGAGGAAATGGTCATTCTATATCTCAATTTCCCATGATAAATGCATCTAAAGGGAACCATCAAGGTGGTGCAACAAATGGTTACATTGTGGATGATGACGAGACTACATATGAAATGTGAAAGTAAATAGGTGTTATGTAATATAGTTAGGTAGAATTCTTTTGGATTAAGGACAAAGTATTAGATGTATTTATGTAATTATATTCAAAGTTAATGAATGATGAAATAAACAAGGATTAATCTACTTATGTTTTTTCACTCAATATCTACAAGATTATTTGGTACTAGTGATGTGATTTTATGACAAGGTGTTATTTCGAATATGCAAAGGTAACCCTTAATATGTTGTTTCTGTTAATATAATTTTATATGGTTAAACATATGTGGGATATGAATAAGTAAATTGGATCGTACTAATTACTTTGGATTCAAGTAAGGACTTGTTGATAGGTGGATTATGATGTCCTTGATAATATTTTCTGTATTTTTGGATTTAAGGAATAAATTCAATAAATTTTTGAATAAGAAGTCATAGATGTTTTAAAAAAGTATTTATGGTTATTTGGGATATTACCATGCCTCAGGGGAATATGAAATAAGGGTTCTTATATGTCTGGAATGTGACAGACAAGTGGAACATTGTGTTATATAGGGGAATCAATGTTAATAATATTTCATGAAACAATTTCTAATGTTTTGGACATTCATTAATGAGAAGGGTTATAAGGTTAACCATCTATGACAAGATTATGTTAATCTTTGAAGGAAGTATTTTCACACTGAATTCTATTGAAAAACATGGATAAAAGGCTATTTCAGGAATAACCAAATTTCAAGGTTGTTCATCATATATATTTTGAAAATTATATTATCATTCTTTTCGCAAAAGTAAATCAAAATTTTCCGGTTACAACCAATAAATACAGAAAGTCTGTGGGTCTTAAAACCATGACCAAATAATGATAGGGGTTTCATGCCTACTGTTGGCCTACACAATGTCTTGGTTGATGTATATTTTTTTCATAATAAATATTTATGATGAACCAAAAGTGTCACTTTTTTTGTTTATAGATTAATGCATGTGAATTTTCATAAGGCAAATAATTAAATTTTTTTCTTTTGTGGACCTTAAGATCTGTTAAAAAGTGTATTTTAGTGTATTATTCATCAAAGATAATTTATGGATATTCATTCCTTGAGGTAATTCTTGTATTAAAAATGATTTAAATTAAAACTAAAGAATGATATTTTTTAAAATAAATATGTCAATAATTACTCAATGTTATAAAAGTGATTCAAAAAATGTTTTATTAATACCTTTAACTATGTTGACCCAATGGATTTTGGAATCATCATAGATTTATGACTTTGAGGACCTAAAAATTCCTTTGACTATTCAGTTGTTTATTATTAATGTCATCAATCACTCCCTATTAATATTTTTTCTTTTCCTCCATGTCCAATCTCAACACCCAACCAATGTTCTCATATGTGGATACCCAGTAATATACTACATACGGAAACTATTAGTGTTCCAAATTTCCATTTTAAGAGAAATTTTTGTATTCATTTTTATAATATGAGGTTTTATGAATTAAACATCAAATTATTAAATCTTCGATAACCCAAAAGTATTTTGAGGGTGAAATTCATTTTAAGGGTGGTAGAATATAACACCCTAAAATATAGTAAAATATTTTTTTTCAAATTATTTTTTATATTCATATTGTTTATTTCACATGACACTAGAAATAGTTAATATATATATATATATACTAAACACAATAATTCAAAAACTTCTTCCACTCAAAATACCAAATTGTCTTGTGCAATACACAATACTGACTTGGCTTGCACTACATGCAATACTGTCTTGGTTTACACTACACACAATAGTGACTTGGAATACGATGCACGCAACACTAAGTTTCTATGAAACATATTTATATATAAATATAATTATTTAAATTATATAATTATACCCTAAACATTAATCCTATTTATATTAATATTAATAACAACAATAAAAATATATTTTGTAGTTGTTCTATATAAAAATCATTCTGATAATGAAAGATAAGTTATTTGGTAAATCACTTTTATGTTAAAAAAGATATTGTTTTTATGAATGAACCATTTTTAATAATATTAAAAATTTAAAAAAATTATAAATTTAACTTGATAAAATTTTAAAAAATTTGAATTCAGAAATTATAGATTATCCTAGGAGGAGTTTTAGATATTTTTTTACAAAATTCATTTTTTGATTAATTGTGAAATACACTAATTTTTAGTTATAAAAATCCTATTTTAATTAATTATTGATGTTAAATTATATAACATTTTTTTAAGGTAAAAATAGATAAATATTATATCAATTAATAAAACTTTATTATTTATAATGATTTTGACTTTGAAATTGAATGTACAATTTTAACAAACATTTGAACATTTTTCAACATAAAAAACCTATTATTTCGCCCCATCTGTGGGATTAGCATTAATCATTATTTTACTGCATCTGTGTTTTGAATTTAATAAATATTAAATACCCCATTTTATTAGTTATAATATTTTGATTCTAATTAGACCATGTTGATTTTTGAGCAAAATGATTAGTATATGTGATTAAAATTAATCAATGCAGTTAAGGACAAATTAATCTTAATTAGGGACTAAACCATAATATTAATTTCACAAATGACCGAGAAATATGTCATACACCAATTTTATGTCCATAGTACGGACATAAAACTTCCATTACTATGTTTCCATGGTTTATTATGGCTTATTTTGGTAATATCATGTGGGAACCTAACTTATTTCAAAAAATTCTAAAGGAGTCATTTTCCTTTCCTGTAAAAGGCCACCACATCAACCAATTCATAACACCTATTAAACCTTCTATGCTCATCCAATATATACCCAATTTTACTCCCAACATTCCTACCCTAGTCCTTGATGCCTAACATTTGGAAAACAACTATCAAGGGAGCCTTTTGGAAAAAATAAAAAGGAGTTACCCTATTTAGAGGTAACGTCTTCTCTCAAGCTCCTTTGCTTTTTTTCTTCTTCACCCCCACCAAATTTATTCCATTATTGTGGAAAAACCCATTATAATCAAAATAATAGGATGTTTTATACATTTTTTCTACCAAAACATATACATTCTTCCATTAAATATGTGTTGAACATACTATTTTTGTGTACGATGAACTGTTGTCTCAAAAAACAAAGATTGTTCATTATCCTGTAGCACCCATCATAATGGCCATTATGATGGAAAATATATTTATATATGTCATGTATTATATTTATTATGGATTTAATACTATTTATTCCTTTTTTAGAATGAATATTTTTACATTCCATTTTTTTTATTAATATGATAATTTTATTTGAGAAAGTATAGACTACCACCCCCTCAAAGCAAGGTGATTCGTTCACACACCACATAGAATGCATTGAGGATGGGTTTAGTGAACCTATATGATATAAAAATTGTAAATTAATTTTTACATATATATATACCTATATATACATATTTTATTTATATGCATTCATTCAATATGGAAATAAAAACTAAAACAGCGTTCATGTGTACATACGGCTTACCATCTCCATGAACGGTGTATTCCATTTAGTACATATTTATGCTATAAAATATTATAATATAAATATAATGGACATAAATGATATTTATAACATGATTTACATGATTTAATAATTATATAATTAAAATAACCAATGATATAAATAATTAAGACACATGTGAATCAAAAAGAAAATATTACCCAAAGTGAAACCATAATATAGGAATTTTAACAAGAGGGTAATATAAGGTCATAATAATAACATATATAGAATTATATATATAAAAATATGGTTATTTAAAATATTTATAATAAATTTATATTTATCATATGTGTGGTTATAATGAGTACAATGGGAGTCAAGACATAAGACAAGGGGATTTCATCCCACTTTTATTTTCTATGAGAAACATGTTATGTTCACTTCAGTTTTATTTTGTGTGGGGTTTGTAATGAAAATGATTATATTATATGTATATTATAAATAAATTTATGGTTATTATAATGACCATTATATTAACCTTCATTCATGGGGTTTATGATACAAAAGATACCAAATCAGTAAAACAGTTTGGTCTTAATTTCCCTTCTTTGAGACTCATGTTCTGTTACACACCTAAACACTTTTTGAGGTGTATATACACCCATTTACATGTTATATAATTAAATTTTTTTATGATATTTTATGATTAATTTAATTTCTTTTCCTTACGTGGATAGTATGATTTCAATTTACCATGTTTTAAGAGATTATTGACACAATCTCATCTCTTTTTGAGATTATTTATATTTGTGATTCCATTAATGAAATATTATAATCCACCTCTCAAGACCACTATTGATTTTACTTATCCTAATTTATTTCATGATATATTTATAAATTGGTCACATTTTATACTCTTTGGGAAATAATAATTTTACAAAGGAATTTATAAGTAATCCTGACATTACACTCTCCTTGGTTGAAAATCATTATTTTCTTAAAAGGTTTTTTAAGAATACTAAACAATTATCTTATAATATATAGAATAAATTTATTAATTTTTTCTACTATTAATATATTTAATTCAATATTTTTGTTTCTTTATGAATAAGGAATATTTCTTTACTTTTTACCATGCAAAAAAGGAATGTTCTTCTAACCTCGTACGACATGTATAGTTTTACCCACGGTCATTAAATTGATGTTTCCTTTGATTTTTTTAAAGATAATAAATATGAAAATGAATTTAAATGTAATTTACAAGTAAAATTGTTTTCATAATGCTTTAAGGTTTCTTTTAAAAAATTTCATGTAAAATATTTTTCAAAATATTGTCAATCTTCTTTTATATGATTCCAAGTTAAATAATTTCCCGAAGGATTTCGATCCTTGTTTAAATTTCTTCAAAGTATTTACAAAGAAATGGTATTAGACTAATTTTCAATCATTGATTATTATTTTTCACTGTACTTTCAAATAAACATTTTTCAAAATGCTTTCATGATTTCTTTATATATGTTTTTATAGTTTTTTCAAATAAAAATGTTTTTAGAATGTTTTGAAGAATATTATATATGTTTTCAAGGAAAAATGTTTTCAAAATGATTCCAAGTATCTTTTATATTTCTTCAAATCTATTTTTAGTGAAAATTATTTTCAAATGGTTTTATTCATTAAAAATACTTTTCCAAAAATTAATGTAAATATTACTCATGAAATGTTTTTAAAAGTTATTTTAATATTATTTTTCATCTAAGATGACATCTATTGATGTTACTCACAAATTTATAGGAAATTATCTAAATGTTCCATTCATATCCTTTATATAAAGGGGTTAGGCTCAATTTCATTTTCATTATGAAACCCATTATACCATCATGGGTTATAAGTTTATGGAATCTATTTCTCTTTCAAGGGATATAAATTTAATTAAATGATCATCAAACATGTATCATTCCAAAGGTTATTATATGTTTACATGTTTATTATACCCATTTTATTTCATGAGTTTTGATGTGTTTAATTATCATCTTGTGGATCATGTATGCATTATTTCATTATGTAATGGGGGCATATATCTCCCTCCACTGAGTTGGGTAAAGATTTATATCTCATGATATATACTAAGAAGGTATGAGGATTGAACTCATGATATAAAGATGGTCTTGGGAATTGAAATTTGACAACTATGATGACCATGGGACTAAACCATGACTACTAAGATGGTATTATGATTGAACTCATGATACAAAGAAAGCCATGGGAGTCAAACATGAAAAATAATATGGTTTTGTGCGTGATCTCTTGGATACTATGGAAATCATTATATTATTATGTGTATTCCACAATTCCATATATTACTCTGATGTTAATATTTCATGGTATGTCATTTAATTTATTTTGATTAATGTCTTATGAACTATCAATATTTTTTCCATGATTTATGTTGATGATATTGGATATAAAGGGTATGGTCTTCTTATGTTTTGATCATGTTCTCATACCCCTATCCACGTGTTTAGGATTATATGTCTGCCTAGTTTACCCTTAATAATCATTTGAGCTCACCCCATTTTATGTTTCATTCCCAAGTATATGAAGATATGTAGTATGCATGATGTGCCAAAGAAAGTTTCTAGTCATGAAGAACCTAGTGGGAGATAATTTAGCACACCTATGTACCGGTTTTTATGTATCCATGTTTCCAAAGGCACTTGACCAATTATGGTCTCTGGGTGTCTATTTTTATAATGTTTCATGAATTCTGCAAATGTAATGTATGGTCAATGTTTTTAAAGAGTGTTTAAATATAAAACATACATGTATGATACATAGGTGGGCATGAGGGATGCTACAACTCATTCTAAGTCCAAAACAAGAATCTTTCCTAAGGTCCATAGGTTGTTTTTTGATCATTCAATAAATAACCAATTAAATAAGACAAATATAACATAATTTATTAATATATTTTGTTAAATAAATAAGTATATTTTATTTTATGGATGAAATATCCCAATAACATATATAAATATATTTATATTAAAATATTGAAATAAATAAAATGGATTATGTGGAATTTTTGTATCATAACATTTTTAATTAATTTTATAAAATCCTCTTAATATTAATAGAACAAGTAAGTGAAAAAATAAGAAAAATTACACATAAAAAATTTATCAACTAAATATTATGTCATACAAATCCTTCCATAACATTATTGAAAATGAAACTATACAATTATGTATTGGCACCACCTTCATTGGGTCAGTTACATATATTAGGGAGTTCTTATGAATGTTTGGGGTCGACATAGCCATGTACACATAATGATAAGTATCCCCAACTTGAATTGATGATATTTTGAATCAAGTGTTTTGGAAACAAGAGTAATGGTTTCAGGATTTTGGATTTCCCTAAAATATTCATGGAAATGAAATCCCATAGTTGGTAAAGATATGGAATCTTAAATACCTTTGATAAATTGGCCATGTCATGACTTGGGTTATGAGAAGGGAAAAATAGATCCATGCCAAATTAATTACCATGAAACTAAAAATTATATATAAAAAGATAAGGGAAATTGGGATTTGATAAAATAATAGGTGACATTAAATAGAATATATTCTTTCACCCTTTTGTAATAAAATAAAGTACTAATAAAATACTATAAATTTTTGTATAATCAAATTGAATGTTCAATAATAACAATTATATCCTAATGAACTATGTTGGATAAAGACAATATCCTTACTAATATAGGATTCCATGAATGGTACAAGTTTTTGATGTTGTACTACACTGGGAATATAAGTTACATATTATGGAGTCCCCAGTTCCTTATTCACCCACTATTGAGGAAACATAGGAAGAGTAACTTGTCTAAGAGAAATACTATGATAATGTAGTAGGTATCTGGGGTTTATTATCATCTTTCATGTCCATAAATACACATAAATAATATTATATTATGTATTCATATGTATTTATTAGTCAACTTCATGATCTCTATCAACTTAGTGATAGAAAATAATTGTGTTATATTTTCAAGGAACTCATCAAATTAAATATTAAAAAAGGTGCATCATCTCGTCCTCGCGTAGTAAAAATAATTGGATATATTTGTTTTTAATAAATTTAATGTCTTAAACTACAAGATAAATGTTACACAAACCTTATTATCACCTCACTCCCCAAAAGCTCTCGTATGTTTATTTTATATTTCAACAAGTAAAATATAGAGAATTCACTACCAAATCACCTTACCTTTCTTCAATAGACTGATAGGGAACTAAAGCTCCAAAAATATTCTATCTTTATAGTGATTAAGTGGAAAAAAAATAAGATTTAAACCAATAATAAGTCCATGTTTGATGATTCTTAACACTAACATTCCCAAAAGTGTAATATAAATGGAAATTGTTGATCATATTTCCATTTGTTTTCAATGTGTAAATAAGGTCCACTAGAAGAAAAAATAAAATGTGGGTTGGAAACAATTCTTTCAAGTATGTTTGATATTATGTATAATGTTTCTATTTCTATGAATTGGGTGTTGGATATTGTATATAGTACACAAATTTTTAAATAAATTTAGGTTTCAAGTATACTTTGAAAGGTTACATAGGGTAAGTGAGACTTTTTATTGTTAAAATGGGAAAATTTGCAGCAATTTTCATTAGAGACTACCATCTCACATTGCCAATATTAATAATATTGGATCCTCATAATATTTACTACACATAGGGAATTACTAAAAAATTATTTCAATATCTAAATTAGATATATAAATTTTTATTTTTATGTTTAGAAATTAAATTTTATTCCTTTATAAGAAAAATATTAGTTATGGTAAGTTAAATTTATATAATAGTATTTATGTATTATATTATGAGTACAAAGTGTTGAATATAGATAAATTTTTTTTTCACAAGTTTTACACCATACTCGGTTATGGAATCATTTATTTGGTCTTTTAAATGAGAAATAGTTGGCAATGTTACATCATTGTGGCCTTTTAGATTTTTTCAAACAAAAACCACATGGTTTTTTTCAATTGTGTGTACAAGGTAAAATCACAAAAAAAATTATTATAAAAGGTGAAAGGTCCCTAGAACTTCTAGTGTTGGTTTAAAATGATGTGCGTTGAACATTCCCATTTGAACGATGGGGTGGGTTTTCAAATATCCCAACTTTAATTGATTATTTTAGTAGTTCTATATATGTATATATATATTTAATGAGGAAAATGTCAAAATCCATTGATAAATTCAATGATTTAGTGAATGATATTATGAAGTAGATTGGTAATAAGATTAGTAAACTCAAATCGTTCCTTAATGAATAATATATTAATCAAGACCACATTTACTATTTACATATGTAAAGGATTTCATCCAGCTCACTCTCCTATAGACACCAAAAAAGAAGGGCGTATGTTAAATGAGTAACCACACCTTGCTGGACATAGTGAGTTTAATAAAAGTTCATGAACACTATCCACGTTAAATTTTAGGATTTTTATTATAGAAAGAATTATACACTCAACCACATACCAAGAAAAGTGGTATATGGTATTCTATATAAATATTGTAGTGGAAGGAATCAAATATTTTCAATCATACATATATGGTAATGTGAATTAATTATTAGGTCTCATTAGGTAATAAACTTTCAACCCAAGGAAATAACTCTATACATATAGTATACAATAAGAAAACAAGGGGATATTACTTATAATACCCCTAATATAAAATGGTAATATTGGAATGACATTATATATTTTCTGAGTGGGATAACATCAATGAAAGAGATATTGGGAGTGAGACAGACTTCAATAAAGTCCATGATCGAGATTCACAAGAATTGGTACAAAAAATGATCTTGAATACCTCATGGAATAAAAATTTCCATAGGTATAATTATAACTATAGATTACATGAGATGTAAAATATATTGAAAGATATAGTTTTATTATCACCGAGCATGGTTAACCATTATTTGTATATAAAAAATATCCTCTAACTAACTTGGATGTTACATGTGGAATAGACGAAACCAAATGGAAAGAGGAATTGAATTCTAAAATAGCTTCCCTATATGAAAACTATGTATGTATTTTGGTGGATAATACAGGAGACCTAAATCACACTACTCCCAAATTGGTATTCTAGAATAAAAAGTAAATGGATGATCAATTCTATGTCAATAAATATTGGATGGTTGCAAAATGGTACAAACAACATCAAGGAATTTCCTATGGTGAATCATTTTAACCAATCCCCATGCATGAATCCATTGGAATTCTACATTCCACAGTAACATATGGTGACCATGATATTTGGTTAATGGATTGAAAAATAGCCTTCCTTAATGGTAGACATTCGGAAGATGTCTATCTACCATGACCAAAATGGATTGTGACCCTAGGAAATGGTAATAAGGTATGTTAGTTCGATAGATACTTTATGTATTAAAATAAACATTTAGGTTAAATAAAATTTATTTGGATGAAGCCATAATGTATTTAGTTTACATAAAAAATTAATGTGATCCATGTGTCTATACAAAATTTGTGGGAGTTCAATGGATTTTAAAATTTTATATAATAATGCCATTTTACTTATTGGAAATGAGGTACAAGTCTGACATATAATGAATATGTGGTTAATTATAGTATTCTCCATCAATTAATTATATGATATATAATATGTTCTCACTATAATTATGTATCATAATATATCCAAGTTGAAACTTAGTCTATGATGTGGTATATATATTGTCATGGTATTGAGGAGGTTTAGCATGGAATAATCCCATAAGGATTGTTTCCTATGTCATAGGGTATTCAACCATGCAAGATAGTGTTTCAAATATTTATATGTGGATAGAAAATTATTTTAAATTATTCCATTTGAATCATAAATTGGTTCAATCATTACAACTATGATGTGTAACAGGATAGATGTTAATTATATTGTAAGTGCAATAGGGAAATATCTGGATGATACTCGATAGTTCTATTTGATGGCTCCCAAAAATATCCTTATGTATCAAAGGTGAACTTAGGAAATGTTCCTGTTATATGGAATAGAAATTTAGCTAGCCATCATGGGATATGTAGATTAATGGTTCAAAAAAAATCAAGATGATTTGATGTAGTAGTCATGATACGTCTCCCCAATCAATAGAGTTTCAAAGAGCTAGAAGAGCTCAAATAATGTCATGGATTCTTATGTTGTAGGGGAATATCAGTACATTATATGTTCTTATGTAGTTAAAGTAGCACTTTGGACATGAAATTGCACTTAAGTGATAGATGTGTTACTGATCTGAAAAGACCCTATCATAGTTTACTATGATAAAACAATTGTGGTGGAACCCAAATAAGAACCCAGGGCACATCAATGGATGATGCACACTCTATGAATTTATCATCTATTTTGGGATTTTTATTTTTAATATCGTAGAATTCCATGTAATTATTTTTGAAATTAAATGGGATTATTTTGAGACCGGGGTTTGAGATGGCATGTGATTCCAAGGCCTAGAGTGGTTGGAATTTATTTTTGATGTATTTTTAAAGTTCATTAAAGAATCGCATGAGTGGGTTTTTCTAACATTTAAACAGCTTCCTAGATCAAACATTAGAGGGCACCATTTAACTAAGAGATTCATGATTCTCATAGGAAAGGATTAACCAAACTATTGAGAGTTGACGGAAAAAGTAAATTTTATGACATTTAGAAGAAAAACATTTAGTAAAATAAACTAAAAAATTTATTTTATTAAAAATTATTTCTCTGAAACACATTAATGAGCCAACTATTTCTTCCCATAAATGATGCTGTGTAATTAAGATACAATGAAAAATAACAAAAACATTGTTTCATAAATGAAACTACAGAATTGTGGTGACTCAGCATAACAGAAACATTACAACGTGTTTTCTTCATTTAATGCGATAACAAGAATTGGAGATTAGGGATTGATCTTATTAAACACATTGAATCTCCTGAGGATCACCATTGATGAACAATGAATTATTATTTCCAACAACATTGAGTACTTCCCCTCCACATTGAGGGATCTCTTCCTTATAAATGGATCGAGGACTTTCATAGAAATATCACCTTTAGTGAAGAAGCCTTACTCTGATTGGACTTATTCTCCATGTAAGGGTTTATTCTTTGTGATTTTTATTTCTATTTCCTTCTTTATAAAACAACAAATTTATACTAACCCACAAACAACATGATCTGTGGGATGTTTGTTCTTATAGTAATGGGTTTTTCATTTAGGGAGAGATGGGAAATTTAATCCATGTTAGTTCTTAAACCACATTCAAACAAGATTATGAATTCAAATGCAGAGGAATCAAACTGACATGAATAGGGCCCAGATACGTATATTGTGGGAATTAATGTGTTATTCATGACCAAACCCCTGGAATGATGGTGATGCAACTTTGAACTCGTTGTAGTGACGACAATGATCCCAAGATCCCAGAGGTGATTTTGGGTCGGAAAATGAACCACTAGAGAAAGTCTGGTGGCCCGCAGAAAAAACCATTGGTGTGCCGACGGTGATCGTAGGTGGGAGGCGGTGCACCCCATTGAAGCAACGAGGCAGCAAAGGCCATGTCGGTGCAACGGGGTGTTGCGGATCAGGTGCCACGTCAAAGGGAGTAGCCCACCAATGCGGGATGCGGTGGTGATAGTAGGTGCCCCATGTTGGACCATTTGTGGGAGGAGGCAACTAGCCTCATACGGCCATTTTGTTGCACGAAAGGGATTTCAGTGGGCATCTGGGCTGGACCCATGTCGACTTGTAGTTTTGGGCCATGCCAGATGAAAAACTGGGATGTTGGGCAGCCGGGCTTGTTAGAATCAGTCCGATTAAGTGGTACCAAACCATATGAGAATTGGTTCACTGGGAAACCCAGTGGGCTGGACCAACAGCTAAACTAGGTCAGGTATAACAAGGACCTATGGGCTTGTCCAATGGGGAAGGCCATACTGGGTTGATCTAGACCCATATATATTAGTTGGGTTGGATGAAATGGGATTGGACATGTGGGACCCCCGATTCTGTTTGGTCTGTTCGGCCCGACCATGTCAGACTGGGCCCAAATGCAATCGGGACCTATTTACTAAATCACCATTACCCTCCAGACCGTGTGTCTGATCGACGTGCTGTCTATGGTTTATGGAACCTTATGATTATACAGTCCTTTGGGTACACTCTAAATGAGTTTTCATGGAAGTCGATATATGACCGATGGCTTGAGGATTAGATTATCTCGAAATCATGTTCACTAGAGAGCAGGAATCCTACGAATGATTGTGACACAAATGATATAACGAGTGGGACCTCAGTGGTCTAGTATCCGAGAATACCTCCATGGTCCAGTGGCTCAGCAGACCTTAGTGGTCCTATAGCGATGTGGACCTTAGTGGTCTTGTAGCCGAGTAGACCTCATTGGTCTAGTAGATGAGAAGACCTTAGTGGTCAAGTAGCTGAGTTGACCTCAATGGTCTAGTCACTGAGCAAACCTCAGCGGCTCATCAAGGATGAGTCCCTGTGTAGTAAAATATGATTAAACTTTACAACTGATAATCTTACTTTATATACCTCCACTTATATCTGGTTTGAGTTGTTGTTGCTTTTTAGTTTTTCTTTGTGGTCTTGCTTTGTGGGTTTTCTTAGTGGTCTTTCCATTTTGGTTTGGGGTCCCTATTGATTATTGGGTTACTCACCCCTAGACAGTCTTCGCACGCATTGTTTTGTCTTTTGTAAGTGATTAATGCTTCAATGGAGACCTTGGTGGTCCAAGACCAGGTGGTTCTTAGTGATATGAGACATATGAGCATACTTATATGTCTATAGGTAGAAAACCATCACATACCCTTCATGTAGGGTCTAGAGAAGATGGAATGTGGGAGACGTACATTCATTTGTGATTTTGGGCTTCTATTCTAGACCCTTTATACTATCTATTTGTACTGTACTCTTGATAGTTGTCTTAATGAAAATTGTGGTTTTCATTGTGTTTACATTCTATATTTTGAGCTTTGTGTGTGTAAAGTATTAATGGAAATTTCATTCCATTTTTTGGATATTCCTACTCGGTGCCAATCACCAGCCCCTGTCCTATGCAAGGTGGGATTGGGGTAGTCATAGCATTATCCCTAGGGGACGGTTCGTGAGAAAGTGGTATCAATGGAGGTCTGTTATTCCATATAAACTAAGAGTATATAAATTTTTATGGGGCAACAGTGTTATGTGTTTCAAGTTCGACTTTTAGGCCAACGAGTCCAATGTAGGTGTGGCAGCTGACATATCTATTCACAAAGACCCTAAATTATAATTTCTAACTCGGTACATGAAAACACTGGTTGCAGGAATCTTTGAATGTTTTCTCATGATCTTAATGAGTATGTGGCATCTCACCAAAAAATAATCTATTAATCATATTCCATATTGATCTCTTTAAGGATTTCTCCATAAAGACATCCATCTAGGATTCCAATGCGTGACCATGAGGTTTGTACACATAGTGATGAGGCTTAAGTAAATGGATCATTTCCTGAGATGGAGCCTTTAGGAAGTGTCCAATCCTTACCACAATCCATTGGTTAGCAGCTACTAGAGGCGCTTCTTGTTTTGGATGCACATAGGCTCAATGCCTTAGACGAGTTCCAGAGGCAGAGATCTCTCAGGTTCACAGGAGGGAGAGATCCTCAGGTCCATGTGTATTTGTTGGAGGAGGTTATGTGAGTATATTTCTTAATAACAAAACCACGTGACCAGAGGGTGGTTCTAGACATGGGCCTTATATAGGTCTCAGTAGGGTGACGGTAGAGTTTGACGATCTAGGCGCATGAGGAGGCGACCCTCACCTGGTCGGATTACCAGTGACCTTTCAAGGAGGATTTCATCCCCAAGAATTTGCACTTAGTACACATATAAGAGATTCTCCACAAACATCAGGGTATCCTGATAGTGGATGATTACTCATAGAGGTTCCAAATCCTCTCTTTTTAATCTACGGATATGGTAAGTTACCCATTCTTTAGGGCCCAGACCAATGAGTAGGGACTATGATGGGTGATCAAGGCATCAATGATTTCCATCAGCATCCACTACTACAAAAATGGGCTTTATCAGTGCTCAAAATGGGCTTTATTAGTGCTAAAAAAGTGTTGTAAAGCTCATCAATGATAAAGGGTACTTTATCAGTGCTCAAAAAGCACTGATAAAGGATACCTTTATCATCACAAAAAATGTTCTGGTAAAGGGAGACTTTATCATCGCTAAAAAGGCACTGATAAAGGAACCCTTTATCAACACTAAAAAAGCGCTGATAAATGTTCTTTTTATCAGTGCTCTTTTAGTGCTGATAAACTAATCCTTTATCGGTGCTTCTTTATCATTGATAAATGCCCTGTCTGCTGTAATAAAAAATTCTGCACCAGCATACCCAAACAGCACCTGCAAAAAAATTCGGCATCTCAATAATTTATTTTACCCAGAAAAAATTAACACATAAATCCCATGGTAATTACACCGAGTATACTGATACAACAAGTATACCCATACACCATTAACACATAATTCACATGTTATTTAAATACATAAAGAATTCAATTCAGATTTCAGGGGGGTTGGGGGCTGTTTAGGGGTTTGGGATGGCTGTCCAAGGTGGGGTAGGGGATGTCTGGGGGGATGGGGTTTTGGGGGGGGCTAGGGGTGTCCAGGGGTGGGGGTGTTCTAGGAGGATAGCTTTTATCCCATGGGGTGGGGTGGTGTCCAGCGGGTGGGGGGGGGGGGCTGTCCACGAGGGTCGGGGTGTCTAGGTGGTGGGGCTGTCTAGGCGGTGGGGTGGTGTCTAAGTGGGGGGGGGCTGTCCATGGGGGGTGTCCAGGAGGGTGATCTAGTGTCCAAGGTGTCGGGGGGGGGGGGGGGGGGGGGCTTTCCAGGAGTGGGGGTGTCCGGGGGTGGGGGCGGTCCAGGGGGTTGGTGGGGCTGTCCAAGGGGGTTGGGTGGTGTCTAGGAAGTTGGGATGGCGTGTCCGGGGGGGGATAGGGCTGTCCAGGGGTGGGGGTGGTCCAGGAGGTTGGGGGACTGTCCAAGGGGGTGGGGTGGTGTCTAGGAGGGGGGTGTCCAGCTGGGGGGGGGGGGCTATCTATGGGGGTGTCCAGGGGGTGGGCTGTTTTCCAAGTTTTTGAGGGTTCTATCCAGGGGGTGGGGGTGTCCGGGGGGTGGGGGAGGTCAAGGTGGTTGGTGGGGCTGTCTATGTGGGGTGGGGTGGTGTCCAAGATGGTGAGGGTGGTCGTCCATGGGTGGGGGTGTCCAGGTGGTGGGTTGGTGTCTATGAGGGGTGGGGGTGCTGTCTAGGGGGGTGGTGGGTGTACAGATGGGTTAGGGGGTGTTTGGGGGGGGAGGAGGTTCTGGGGGATATCTGTGGTGGGGGTGGCCTTTCCATGGGCTTGTCCAGGGGGTGGGGGTGTCTAGGGGTTTGGGGGATTTCTAGGGGTGGGGCTGTCTTGGGGGTAGGGTCATGTCCAGGCGGGTGGGGATGGTCCAAGGGGTTGGTGGGGTAGTCCAAGGGGGTGGGGGTGGGGTCCAAGTGGGTGGGGGGTGGCTGTCCATGGGGGTTGGGTGTCCAGGGGTGGGGGAGGTGTCCAGGTGGTGGGGTGGTGTTTAGGGGGGTGCGGGAATCCAGGGGTTGGAGGCCATCCCTGAATTGTTCTTATAATGGATCAAAACAATCTGAATGCATTTGGTCAGATTTCTGTACGTCACTTGTTGTTTTCACTTAAAATTTGGTCCATTTTAAACAAAAAAGAGACCCTTTGAGTGATACCGGCCAAATTGTGCCTCATATTGAGGTGAGGTTGACGCATACACATCATTAATGCACCCATGGATCATTATCCTAAAGGATCAACACAATCCAAATGTTTTTGGTCAGATTTCTTGTACGTCAGTTGTTGTTTTCACTTAAAATTGTGTCCATTTTAAACAAAAGATGGAAACTTTGAGTGATACTGGCCACAACGTGCCTCAGATTGAGGTAGTGTTGACTTTTACACATACCAACACACCCATGGATCATTCTCCTAAAGGATCAACACAATCCGAATGTGTTTGGTCAGATTTCTATACGTCAGTTGTTGTTTTCGCTTAAAATTTTGTCCATTTTACACAAAAGACAGACAATTTGAGAGATACCGGCCATAACATGCCTCGGATTGAGGAGGGTTGACTCGTACCCATCACCAACACACCCATGGATTGTTCTCATAATGGATCAACAAAATATGAATTCATTTGGTCAGATTTGTGTATGTCATTTGTTGTTTTCAATTAAAAATTTTTCCATTTTCGACAAAAGAGTGACCCTTTGAGTGATACCAGCCACACCCTGCCTCGGATCGAGGCGGGGTTGACTCGTACATGTCAAAAATTACCCATTAATCATTATCATAAAGGATAAACAAAATCCTAATGTGTTTGGTCAGATTTCTATAGGTCAGTTGTTGTTTTCACTTAAAATTGTGTCCATTTGAAAGAAAAGACAGACACTTTTAGTGATACCGGCCAAACCATTCCTTGGATTGAGGCGAGGTTGAGTTGTACACATCATCAACGCACTCATGGATTGTTCTACAAAAGTATCAACACAATCCGAATGTGTTTAGTCGGATTTGAGTACGTTAGTTGTTGTTTTCACTTTAAATTATGTACATTTAAAAAAAAAGACAGACACTTTGAGTGATACCGGCCGCACCGTGCCTCAGATTGAGGTGGGGTTGACTCATACACATGACTAATGTACCCATGGATCGTTCTCCTAAATGATCAACTCAATCTGAATGTGTTTGGTCAGATTTACATATGTTAGTTGTTGTTTTCACTTAAAATTATGTCCATTTTAAATAAAAGAGAGACCCTTTGAGTGGTTCATCATTCCTGCATGTTGCTGGTGCATTTCATCTATTAAAATGGGAAAATGAATCATTGGAGAAAGTATGTTCTATTTAATAACAATTACAATTTTCCTATGAACATTTACATACAACAATGTTTCATCTTTTGGTCCCCTTAACCCCTCTCAAAAATGACTCCCAATTGTACACGTCCCAAAGTCAAATCTTCATGTTATTTGTGTACAATCTACTATCAAGTATGTAGCCCACTCGTTTCTGAACATATCTATATCGTCTTGTGAGTATGAGGCTTTTCGGCAATCATATTCGTACTGAAAAATATAAAAATAATGAATTATTAAATAAATTAAATGAAATAGTAGTTGTTTTTCGAAATACCCCTTTAGGGATACTAGTTTGTTGATGAAAAATGATCTCTTTCATAAATTTACAAACATAATAACTACAATCATTATCATTTTTTAGACACTACAAAAAAATTGATGATTAGGAGAATATGTAACTTGTGTTGATATGTGTTTGGACAGTGAAATTTTATTATATATACCGTGATATTTGTCTAGACGTAGTACTTTCTTGCCTCCTTATGCTTAGCCCCTGTCCTAAATCCTATTTTTATGATAATGATATATCACCCTATCATAAAACAATCGTTATTAAAAGATAATATAAATTATATTACATGATTTTTACACCTAAAACGTAGGATGTAGTGTCTTACTGATTCACAAAATCCATCATGTATGGTCGGTTTGATGGATATCCTTGCTTTGAATCCATAAAATAAATCTTTGAAGTATCCAAGTTCACTACAATTAGCAGCCAATGTTTCCTAAAAACAAAAAAAAGTATACATAATAGAAAAGAGAAAATATAATTGATATGGTTTAATCGTAGATTTTTACCCCTACATGGTTGGTATTAGGAAGAGTCTGTCATCTATATTCTTTATTTCAATTGTTTTCAGCAAGCCGTTCACTATTTCATCTTTTTTTTATGGATCTAATTTCGTTATATGTGTTGATGTGGTATGAGGACTAACGAGTCCAAATTTTGGAACATGGGAAAATTCCATCAACTGTTTTTCATATATACGTCTATCAACAATATAAAATGCATTTATTAATAATTTTCACATTAGATCATCTTTTAGAAAATAAATTCATGAAAACATACCTCATATATATATTTACAACTATGACGCCTAGCCAAATGTTTTCAAGGATATCATTTTCATTTTTAGTAGTAATGAAATCACGACTTTACTCTTCGTATATATTCTTTTTGAAAACCACTATATGACTACTACCACCTCTTAGCTTCATATCCACATTAGTCTTCAATGCTAGTAAATGTGGATAGAGAACTGGTGGTGTTATTGTGCTTTCAATAGCTCATTGGGATCAGTTGGTCGATCCTTTAGATGGTTTTGAGTTGACGTTTTTCACCCCTTCCATTTCTCCATCTATAAATACATTCATTAGTTCAGACCCTTTTTTCATTAATTTTTAAAGGTTTTGCTTGAAAAAATGGAAATAAATACCTCTTTGTCTATATGTACTCTTAAAAGTTGTGATGGCCATGCAATGAATGTCCCAAGAGCCTTTTCGACTGTATGAATATAATCGCCATCAACTGGAATAGGTAGCTCTTCATTTGGATAACGAGCTATAGTAATCATCACATTCAAATGATCATTTGGAAGTGGTCTATTTTGCATCTTGTCAACTGGGATGTATAACACAGTATACCTTTCTACAAGGTGATAGGTGGGTGTTGAAAGATATAAATCACAGTCATTATCACCCTATAGAAGATCAGTATTGGGAAAGTATCAGTGTTTTTTCTAATTCACATTTCATGGGAACAATTATTACAATATAGATTACCATGGCTAAGACAAATCTTTAAGGGGAATGGCTCTTCTCAAAGCTGGTGGGGGGTGGGGTGGGATCTTCATGCGCTGGTTGTTCCTAATTTGTGTCTTCTCCTTTCTTCCCACACATAAAAGTTTCTAGCAACTCTCCCTTCCATTGCAATATTTCTCCATGAGTTTCCAGTCTTGCGCTCATTTGTTTCAATTTTTTATCTCTATCATCCGTTTCATTTTTTCTCAAAATATACTCGGGGTTTCACCCCAAACCTTGCACCTCTAAGACGACCGTATTATTCTGGCTTCATCAAATGTGTTGATAATAGGTACGCATCCACTATAGGAGTAGCTGATTCATGTGACTCTCGGATATAGGAAAATAACTAATTATTTTTATGTAATAGTAATTTAAAAAAAACGTTATTTTCATGTCATAATTACAAATATTTCCCACACTTGTTGTGTGTTCTCACCTACTGTCTTCCCTTCCTTATTCACACATTCCTCCTTACATAGCACATGACCTGGGAAGGAAGTGTATTTGTTTTTAGAATCATCAATCTACATATAAATATAGAAAGATTAGTATGATGTTGATTATTGGCAACTAACAATATTACTGAAAATTTAAAATACATTCTATTTTATTTTCTGGTGAAGCGTACCCCATCCTTGCTTTACGATAGGGGCATGTTGGTTTTGATGCATGTTACTTATTTTTAGTACAAAGTTGTTGTTTCATAAATGAAATATTGACAATTAAAGTGATGAATTTTTCATAGGGAAAATTCAAGGGTTCTTCAAGACCACCCGTGGCTTACATCAAGGCGACCCAATTTCTCCAAGTATCTTCATTATTATGCAGGACATTCTTAGCAGGCTTCTAAATAGGGAAATTTCCATTGGTAGTTTACTTCGCTTCAAAAGGAAAAGAAACCTTCATCACATTTTCCATTTTATGTTTGCAGATGACACAATTATTTTCTCAAATGCAGGGAAGTGATCTGCACGGGTGATCAAGAGTATCCAGAAGGAGTAATGTTACTAGAGCGGCCAGCTGATCAACAATTCCAAAAGCAACCTGTTCATTTCCAACAAGTGTGCAGCGAGCATGGTGGTGGCAATGTGAAATAGAATGTACATGCAGCCTAGATCCTTTCCTATGGAATACCTGGGATCTCCAATATCCTTAGTAAGGATGCACATTCGCGACTTTGATCAGGTGGTGAGCAGGATCACGTGCTATGTTCTCAACTGGAAACCCACTTTTTATCCTTTGGGGGCATATCTCTCTCATTAACAGCGTTCTGGCTGCCATCCCGGTGCATGCAATGGCTTCAACGTCAGTGCCCAAAGGGGTTATCAAAGCTATTTATAGGGTCTTAGCCGGATTTCATTGGGATTTTCTATCAGAAGGAAAGAGGAATTGGGTCTCTTGGGACCGAATGGCTGAGCCTATTCATGAGGGGGGCATCAACGTTAGAAGCATCGGGAGTACTGTGCAGTGCATGCACGACAAGCTGGCTTGGGAGATCGTGGAGAAGAAAACCCTATGGCGGAGGATCATGCAACCCAACCACAATAGTTTTATTGAAAATGGAAGCGTCCAAGGATCGCCCTTATGGAATTTGATTTGTCCCATGGTCTTGGGGATTCCTCAACACTCCGGCTGGATCATGGGAGCTAGCAACATTTCTTTCTAGAATAGAAACTGGGCGGGATCCGTGATTGGTTTCCCGGGGTGCCCAGCGCCTTCGATTACTATCAAAGAGGCAAGCTCTTACCCGACATTCATTAATGTTGTTCTGGATAAGATCCAGAAAGAGATTTTTGACTCCATCCTTATCAATTCAGAGATAGACAAATGTGTGTTTACTCCGTCCCAGTCTGGTAAATTCTCCTCAAAGGACTTCCATAGGATTTCCACTTCTCAGGAACATCTGGACAATCAGAATACTTTACTGTGGTGTAGCAGAATTCCAACCATGTACAATTTCCTAGTCTGGTGATTAAGGAACTCGGTGATCCCCTTTGATGTGAACATCCAGAAAATGGGAATTAACCTTGCATCATGGTGTCAGTGCTGTAACAGAAATAATTAGGAGGGAAAAAATCATATTTTATTTGAGGGAGAGTGGGATAAATAGGTGTGGTAGTTCTTTGGAGTTTTTATGGCAATCTCCTCTAATGAACTTTGAGGGTCTTCGTTCTTTGAGATGTGGTTCCAGGGAATACCGGATGAAGGTTCAGGGAGAATGGTCTATTCTGTGGTTCTCAGTGCTGGGTGTTGGTGCCTTTGGAAGGTCCGTAACAAGGCGAAATTCGAAGGTATTAAATCCACCGGGAGGTCCATCATTGTTAGAATAAAATGCCTGCTGGTGGACATTGTCTCACTGCTCAAGAACTGGCGAGAGGACCCCTCCCTGAGGATGTTGCAGGTTGGCCCCAACATAGCTCCTACCTTAGATAGAATGCAGGGGCAATGGGTAATATGGAATCCTCCAGCAAATGGTTTGAAACTTAACACAGATGGATCCTGCATCTCAGGTACCATGCGAGGAGGAGGTGTGGTTTGGAATTTAGGAGGGAGTGTGATCCTTTCTTTCATGGCCCACTTTGGTAATGGCAATGCTCTTTAGGCGGAGGCCAAGGCTCTATTCACCGGGCTCAATCTATGTAATCAGAACAATATTGAAATTTCTCATGTGGAAACTGACTCAAGAATCATCCATGACTCCCTGCAGAACAGAGGTTCCTCCCCATGGTCGGTTATGTACATCATAAAGAGATGCAGAGAGCTCCAGAGAAGAAACATTCAAGTTACACATACATGGAGAGAGGGGAATAAAGCCGCAGACTACCTTGCCTCTGTTGCAATCCCTGGCTCCGATGGAACCTGCATTCACAATGTCACCTCTTTGAACCCTAAGGTTTTGAATCTAATTCATGGGGACGCCCTTGGTCTTCACTATTTTAGACCCCCCTAGTCCTCTAGTTTCTTTGTTCCAAGGATCTTTGAGCTTTTGTTTTACCTCCTTGGATAAAAAATATATAATGATGATGATGATGATGGGCGATGCAAAAAAAGTGATGAATACATGTTTCCTCAAACAATGTATTATCACCCACAATGTACCTAAAACTTCTCATCCCCAAGGTAGCCAATAAATTCATCCAATTCTTCTTGGGATATCAGGTGATCATAGAAAATGGGTGGGTGTGGGTTTATTTTAACATTGGAATCATTCATGTGAAATTTTGTTAAAATAGTGAAAAAACCTCAAGGAATCCTTCCAAGTATCCTTAGTACATAATTATTGTGTGAATAATCTACTATAAATGTACTTTGCAGGAGATTGAGAAGAGTAAGACACTGTTTCATTATTTTATTTTCTAATAAATTAAAGAAATAATATCATAATTTTACTATAATTTCTTCCTAGATCACAGCTTTCAGCCTGGACACAACATGGTGCCATGAATCTATGTCAATAGGCACACATTACTGAGTGACAACTCCAATGTAACTACTAAACAAAGCCTTGTTGGGATTCACATGTTGTACTTGTGCATTCCATCCGACATCAAATTTGATTTCTTTTCTTTTTTCCTTAAGAACTATGGCTAACACCGTTAAACTATGACACACCTGTATTATCTGCGACAATGTTCCATCATCCCCGACCATTTCATCAATATCAAAATCATCTATATGTTAATCTGAAATGGAAGAAATGTCATGTGATGATGGTTGTTGGACCTCAACACTATGAGCAGTAACTGGTTCAAAAACTTATTGTTGATCTACATTGTGAATAGCCACAGCTGGAGCAGCAACAGCAGCAGCATCTTGAGAGACTTGTTCAGCCTAGAGGTTAGGAGATTCAGAACGTGATGAAGTCATTGTCTGCAAAAGTGTTTGAATAGTTAATTTTGATTACATAAATTCAGAAATGATAAGATAAAAACATGAGATAACAATATCTATATTACAAACAAAATATAACAAGTTTACTGAACTCTCTTTCTTTTTTTCAAAGGATGAAGTTATTTGACACCTCTATCGATTATCCAAATCCATTCATTGTGGTCTCCTATCACATATAGAACATCATCTACATTGAGACCGCTGCTAAATTATTTCAACGTACCACTAAAAGGATCGTCCTCAACTGAATTTTCATCGGACCCTTCAGTAGTTTTGGACAATAATCGAACAATCGACCACATTTGGTTTGCGGGATCCGGAACATAAAAAACATGTACCAATTGTGATGCCATTATAAAATGTTCGTTTTTGTACCCTTATTTAATAAAATCAACTTTGAAAAATCCCCATTAATCTATTTTAACACCACTGTTGTTATCAACCCATTTGAATTGAAAAATCAGAAACTGGAATGTCATATAATCCAACTCTCAAATTTGTTTGGTAATTCCAAATTATGACATATTTTCATAAATTTGATTATTGTCCTTACTACCAGAAACATGCATCACTTCAGCCACTAGTGTAAATCCACTATTTTTCATGGTACTATCATCATCATGTTCATATTTATAGAATGTATAACAATTAATTACATAACCATTTTAAGATAATTCATACACACTTGGTATGGCAGCTAGCCATCAATGTCCTTCTGAAATTGAATATGGATTTTCATCCAACTCCTTAAAAATATGGTCATGAAACCATCCAATAAACGGGTGATTATGTGTATTTGATATCCATTTTTCAGCCCTTGATGGATTCAACTACCTAAGAATTTTGTTTTGAGTTTCAATATATGGAGAAACCTCCCAACTATTATCCAAAACATAAAGGGGGGAATGCTCCCGATCTGTAATACTGATTGTCACAACATCACTTTCAGAAATTCCCTCACCCTCAATGCATCTAGTGTGACGAGATTTCAGGAGACCAATGCTTTACACATCAGATAGGTATTCTGTACAAAATTCAATGGCTTCTCAACAATATATCGCTCCACTATACAACCCTCTAGCTGACATCGATTTTTGATATACCCTTTCAAAATCTTCATATACCATTCAATAGGGTACATCGATCGATATTGAATAGGAAAACAATTTTTAATCTCTCTCTCCAAGTTAGTCATCAAATGAACCATCATATCAAAGAATTTTTGTGGGAACAACATTTCTAATTCACATATTATGGTGAATATTTATTTTTCCACAGCGGAAAATTTTGTTGGGTCTAAAACGTTTCGACATATAGCTTTGAAAAAGAAACAAATCTCAGTTAACGTTTGAAAAACATTCTTGGTGAAAATATAATGTAATGATATAGTAATTAGATCTTTCATCAAAACATGGAAATCATTTTATTTCAAACCTTTTAACTTCAAATCATTCATTGACACAATGTTCTTGATATTTGACGAATACTCCTCTAGAACCCTTACATCATTGAAGAAGTTGCAAAACTGATATCTCTCCTCCCAAGAAAGAGTATAAGATGTTGGAGTAATAAACATTCAATTTTAACCCTTCACATGAGACAACTCTTCTCATATTCACATGTCAATCATGTCCAACCTTGCCTTAATTCCATTATTTTTTTTGCCAGGGGCATTTAGCAGTGTTCTGATAACACTATCACATACATTTTTTCCACATACTTCACATCAAGAAAATGTCTAATGTACAAACAGTTCCAGTATGGTAATTCAAAAAAACTAGTCTCTTTTTCCAACTGATTTTCCAAAGGTTTTTCGAAAATGGTTTACCAAGAATAGTGTTCATATTTTTTTCTTTCTCAAACATCTGATCACCTATTAGGGGAGACAGTTTTGCGCATTGTTCTGAACTTCCATTGAATGATGTCATCCTAGATCGGTACTTATGCCAATGAGGTAGAAATATATGATGTCCTAGAAACACAAATTTCGATGAATGTTTCAACCTAATTGATCTTGTATCTTCTTCACACACGGGACACCCTTGAGTTCCTTTAATGCTATAGCCCGAAAAATTTCCATAAGAAGGGAAATCAATTATTTTCCCATATAAAATCACTCACAATGTGATGTATTCACTTTTATAAGCATCACACAACATAACACATGAATCCCAAAAGAACTTCAAATCCTCGATCAAAGGATCCAGATAGACATCAATATCATTACCTGGTTGTTTTTGCCCTAATATAAGCATAGGTAACATGATGAATTTCAGCTTCATGCATAACCATGGTGGCAAGTTATAGTTTACCAACATATCAGGACATGTACTATAAGTGTTGGTTAGAAAACCAAATAGACTCACTCCATCATTATATAATGCAAGATGAAGGTTTCTCAGCTCTTTTCCAAATTCAGGATACTCATGATAAATTTTCATTCATTGAGAGAGTCAATTAGATGATGTAACGTCCCATATTTATCTCTTTTATATACATTCCACGATAATTTTCTTGTAGATTCTTCACTTACATATTGACGCCTAAACCATGGAATGATTGGAATGTACCATACAAATTTCATAGGATTGGATACATCATTCTTGTATCGATAACACTACCAAAAAATGGTCATTGTAGAAGGGTTTATTTTTTACTTTAGAATGGGTTGTAACCCCTTCTAAAGACATTAGTGGTGGTTGTGAGGAACTATCGTTAATGTTCCCAACTACAATTAGTAGAGGCAGTTTTGGAGAAGTGCTGGTAACTGTGGGATGAATTTATCAACGGTTACATTAGAGGGGGTTCAAACCGCCTATAATTTCATCCAAAATTTACTAAAAATGGTAGTTATTAGAGGTGATTATAATCCAAACCGCCTCTAATAGAGGTATTCAGGGTGGTTTCAATCTCCCCCAAATTGTGATTGCATTATGGGAGGTTTTACACAACCGCCCTAAATGCTTCTCTTTTTTTAAAGAAAAAATCCCACCCCCATTCCCCCCCACACCTGTGCATACCCCCCCACCTGCCCTATTCCTCAATTCCCCGCCGCCCCTCCAGTCCCCCAGGTCTCCGCCCCTGGTCCCGCATGTGTCTCTCTCTATGTCCCTCCCCCCGGTCCCCCACGTGTCTGTCTCCTGGACCCTCGTGGGTCACGCGTCAGTCACGGTCTATCTCAATCCCCCAAGGTCCTCCACATCTATCTCCATGTCTCGGTCGACCATGTGGCTGTCTGTCTACCTATCCCCCTGTCATCTCTGCTCTCCTATCTATCTCCCGGGGTTCCGAGCTTGTCTGTCTCCTAGTCCACCCATCGGCTGTCTGTCCAGGTCGGTCCAGCCCCACCCTAGGACTTCTTTCGAAGGCCTTCTAAATATATATATACTACAAGGATTCGAAAATGACTTCTTCAAATATACCGCTTGGAACTATACTGCGACCCCAACTATATTTTTATTTATGTGTTACGTATGTCATTTTATTTTATATAACAATAAGTTTGTTAAAATATAAATTATTTGAATAATATATTTAAATTCATAAAATAGGTTTATTAAAATATACATATATATATATATATATATTAATAAACATATATATATATATAATCATATTTACACATAATTTATATATTATTGTATTTATATATATTAATAAGTTTATTAAAATATAAATTATTTGCATAATATATTTAAATTCAAAAAATAGGTTTATTAAAATATGCATATATATATTAATAAACATATGTATATATATATTATCAGATATACACATAATTTATATATTATTGTGTTTATATATATTAATAAGTTTATTAAAATAATCATTTTTAAAACAATATATTTAAATACATATAATAATTTTATTAAAATAAGCACATATATTAATAAACATATATATATTAACAAATTTACACATATAGTTTAAATATTATAGTATTTATAAATATTAATAAGTTTATTAAGATAAAAATTATTTTCATACTATATTTAAATATATTAAATAAATAACATGTATCTATATTTATACAAATATAAATATATATGTATATATATATTTTTTGCACACCTCTATAAGTTATATATTTACATATATTTAAAAAATTATGTATGCATGTATTTATAAATACATTTATATCAAACACACACAAACGCAAATTCGTATTTATATATTTATTTGTAATTGTTTTTATTTATTTGAATACACGTATATATTATATAATTAATTTATATATATTTTTATATTTTACCCAAATATATTATGAAAATATATATATACATATTATATTTATACACACATAGTTAAAATATATATATATATATATCACATATTTATATGAATATAATATATTATACAATTTATATATACATTCATATATGTATTCAATATATACTATATATATATTATGAATTTTTTTGAGAAAATGGCAGGGGTTCACAACCCATCTGATCTCATAAATTAGAGGTGTTTGTGAACCCCCTCTAATGTAAGTCATTAGTGGGGGTTCAAGAGGGTGCTTTGAACCCCCACTAATGTCTTACATTATAGGGGGTTTTGAAACCCCACTATTGTCGAACATTAGAGTGGGTTACGGACCCCCACTAAAGTCTTACATTATAGGGGGTTTCTAACCCCCACTATATTCTTAAAAAACAAATTTTTTATAACACACACACACACATAAAACCTCTAAAATCCAAATAAATGTGTGTGTGTGTGTGTGTATTGTGCTTCAAACTGAATATATAGTTCTTATAACTCAATATATAACACCCCTAATTATTAAAGTAACAAAAATTCTGACATAACCGTATATAAAGTCCAACTGCATATTAAAAAAATGTTAAAAATTTTATAGGGGGTTTTGAACCCCCTCTAAATTTGATGATTAGTGGGGGTTGTTCAAAACCCCCTCTAAGGTTATAGAAAATGAATTTAGAGGGGGTTGTTCATAACCCCATATAAATAACCCCCTCTAAGGTACTTTTTTGTATTGGAAGTACCACACTTTGGGCATTAATTAATTGATTTGTTCTCCTTGCGAAATAATATACAGTCTTTCGGGTATGCATGTATTCTTTAAGAAATCATACCAATCAAGCGTAGCATTTGTTTAGCTTCATATCTCCATCTTGGGTGCTCATTATCTTCCTAGATCATGTCATTCAAGAGATCAAGTAGTTCTGTACAACTCAAATCACTCCATCTATTGCTTGATTTCAATTTATTCAACTTCAGTACAGCTGACAATGCTGTATATTTAGAGCAACCAACATACAATGGCATCTTTTCACAACTCTGTAACTTCTCAAACAATGTTTGGCAATCATAGTGTTCATCTTCAATTGTCTTTTTAATTTCCTCAATTCAATCTTCATTGTCATTGACATCTGTAATCACATCCTCTATACGGTCTTCTTTATTATCCATATTTTTATTCATATCTTAGAATCCATAAAATGCAGTTTTATCCAATCCAGTAGCTACATTCTCTTTTTCTCCGTGTTTATTCCAGCATTTATAACTCCGATCTATTTCATGACATATATAATGTTCTTAAAACACTACTAGAGAATGTAGTATAGAATAACAGCGACATAAACAAAGACAAAGGATTTGAGAAGGATCCTTTAGGTGATCTTTTTCAAACTTAATGAACTCTTTCACTCTGTTCTCATACTCTATTGTGAAACGATTAGCATCCATCAAATCCTTATTCATCTCCAATCTATTTGAATCTAAAATATTAGTATTTATGGTTCAAATACACGAAACATGACTTCCAAATATAGTAGAAGAGAACCACTTCCTTATAAAAATAGAGATTAATAGAGCCTAACCATTTCCAATAAATATTTGGAAATCAATAGAACCTGGATAGACCCCCAATCAAAATCAACCCAGTTTCCAAACACAAAGGGGTTCACAGGGATAATCACTTATGTCATAGATGGTAAACATAAACGAAGTCATCCTCTATGGATCATCCTCCTCTATTAGTTCATCCCTTCTATGGTCAATTATTCCACCCTTTTATACCTCACAAACCGAAAATACATATAGATGAAAACTAGTATCCATCTCTATAAGTAATGAAAGGATTATCATAATCTCTATAATATAGAATTCATTAAATGTAATTAATTTAGATTCATTATATTTTCCTCAAATCACCCTTTCCCAAACACAAGAATAATCAAGAATGATACATCTACCACTCCTAGGACTCTTCCCTACAATCAATATCATCATGCCTAATATTTTTGGTAAGCTAAAGTTACATACTTTAAATCATAGGGGGGATAACCACTTCTGTCCTAAATGGTCTCCCAAGTTATTCCATGTGAAACTTTTTACCAATATTGTTGACCTAACATCCCATTGAATCCTCATGAGTGTCTAATTACAAACTCCATCTTAATTGTAATATCAAATGAATATATGTTAATAAATTACACCACATCCACTTCCCCACTAATCTGGGCATTATCACACTCTAATGGAATATTTATTATGCTTCATCCCCTTCTATATAATCTCATAACCACATATCAACACATACACATGTCACAAACACATAAAAAAATCGTATCCACATCACAACCACACATCACATCCTCGTCACAGTATGATATCATGAACCTGAAGGACATAAACATCATACTCTCCCCAAACAATGCACAACCCCCACTATGTATCCACACCAAATACACATAATCATGTCAACTAGAATATATATACACAAATACCTAAAATAATTATAGGTCGTATATATACACCCACTGTGAGCCATTACAACTCATACTAAGTGTAAAGTGGGATATGGGAAGAGGGAGTGGTTCTATATGTGCTCCATATATAACATAGATATTGAAAAAAAAAACTCTAATAACCAAAGTACCCATATGGATTCCAATTAGGTTACTCGACTCAAGTGGGGGTGCGTAAGAAATAATAAGAAAATATAATAATTATATAGTCAGACATAAATCTTTATTATGGTTTTACACCAAACTAACACCACAAACACCCTCATCAACCATTTCCTTATTACAACAACCCTCTTATAATTACTTCCATTATAATGCCACAAATAATTGCCAAGAAATCACATAAGCATCCATATCAACATTACAAACTTCTCATTTCATTTAACATTATAATTTCTTTGATGTTTTTTACAATATACATTTCAATTGTTAGCCATTTTAATGTAAAACCAATCATTAAATCACTACCCACTATAATCCATTCATTAATCATTAATAACATTTATTATATCTTTAACCATTTGTTAAACATAATTATTCCAATCATTATCATTAATCATTTAAAAAACCATCATTTATCATTTCCAACCCATTACTAATTACTATTTTCATTTATTCCAACCATATTTCATGCCAAAAGGAAACTATAACACCAACCAATAACAATTAAATTTTCATGACATAAAATAAAACTAAACACATTCTAAAATCTAAAAAACCACTTATTTTCTACCTAAATAGATATATCATTGCTATCATAACCACACAATAATCCATCCCTCATACTGTATTAATTACCACACCACATGCTACCAACCACATAAGTCAACCATCACCCTTATAATCATAGTGATAAATACCCCATACATAGTAGCATCAAAGGGAAAACATATAATAAATTCACAATAAAAACTACCCCTTAAACACTCTATCATATTAAAGTATAATTTATAGTTTAAATATAACACTTCAATTATAGATTTTCATACAACCAATTCATTACCTACCATCAGTGACTAGAAAATAATGAATGGTTATTATAACAAATTATCGGTAGTAAGAAACTTCTTTCACAGCATCAAGAATAAATCACTTAGCAACGACACCAATAAATACATAAATATAAAAGAAATATTATTGATCTTAATAAATCACATGAAAAACTCCCGCTTAACATTAATTTCCTTTAGTGTAATTCATTATAGTATTTAGGTTAATCAGTACTATCCATAAAATGGAAACAAAATAACATGATAATTCCACAATTTACACATAATAAAGGAGAAATTTCATTTCCTAAACCTCAACAAAATATTTAACAAATATTTCATAAGAATGAGAAGAATAGTGAAATAAAACATAACTTAACACATGAAGGTAATCTAAAAGTCCTATATATGACCATTAACCACTAAAACCATAACAAAAAAACACAAAAATAGAATCAGTATTGTTGTCACATCCTTACTAAGAATTAATTACAAGAAGATAATCGAGAACAAGAGAAAATAAATTCACCTTAGAGGAGGAGAAGTAGGGAACCTTCTATGCTACATCTAGAGCGGAAGGCATGACCACCAGAGGGGGAGGTGCACGGGAGGAGCTTCCAACCATTTTGAAATGGAGGTGTAGGGTTTTTGGGAAGTAGGGTCGAGCATAGAGGAGGAGAAGTAGGGTTTTCAGGGAGGAGGATCCGCCAAAGGGGTTCAAGGGGGAAGATAAGGAGAAGGGCTAGCAGAGGATGTCCGACAACGTGATGATTGGGGGGCGACTGAGGTCCAGAAACGTGAAGATCAAGAAGGGGATGGGAGTTGTCGCAGGGGTACAGTACCGTGAGAGCTTTAGAGAATGATAAACAAAGGAAATTGTGCGATGGATTTTATAAAATATGGGACTACAGTTTTATTAGCACTATAAAAGTTCTGATAATGTCTAACATTATCAGTGATAAAATTTTAGCGCTAACAAAGGATCTCTTTATCAGCGCATTTTTAGCACTGATAATGGTTTCCATTTATAAGCGCTAAAATTTTAGCGCTCATATAGGGAATCTTTATCAGCGCTTTTATAGCATTGAAGAAGGGATTCTTTATCTATTCTAGAAAAGCGCTGATAAATAATCCATGTATTATCACTATGATTTTTTCTCTGATACATGCCTTCTTTATCAGCGCAATAAAATCACTGATAGAGGGATTCTTTATTAGTGTTTTTTGATGAGCCCTGATATAAGGTGGAACTTACCATTCTCATTTTTGTATTAGTGATCCAAAAACAGACTAGGGTGCTAGAGAGAGATCTAATATTTGAGAGATTCCTTTTATAGTAGGAACTGATGGTGGGAGAAACCATTGGGTGATAGATGGATAATTCGTCCATGGCAGGTAGCTCACAGATAAGGCAAAGGAAAAATGGGACATACCTTTCTGAGGATGACCCAATGACACAGGGTCGGTGGTATGAGGATCCCAGGGAATAGTGGGCCATCACAAGATTATTGTATTCTACGCGTGCAATGAGTAGGGGGACATTAGTTGGGATTGCCTGACTCACCACACAGAGGTTCGAAATATGGTTGACAGGCCGCTGAGGTTACGGTAGGGAGAAGGAATGGGTGGTATGCTAGGTGGTAGATATGGAAGAGGAGTGGGATGAGCGGTAGATTATAGACATAGGCTTGAGGTGCTACCACCACCAAACCCCAGGTGGTCTACCACGGGCTCTAGGAGAAGGTGGATAGAGGTGTGCACAACTAAAAGCAATTGATCCCTACAGTCTCATCGTCCTAGAGATGATACGAGGTAAAAAAAAATTTCTTCCACACTTTAGCTACATTTTAAATAGACAGAGGTTTTATTCTATATTTCCTTTTTTGTAGACCTTGTTCATAGCTTGGGTATTCCAATCGAGCTGTTGGCTCAATATTTGTGATTAGAGACTCCAACGAGATGGTATTGGATGATCACACACTGGTGTCGATATTGTGAACATACTCTTGGTGGTGAAATATTCAACTGGGTTCTTCTAGAATCAGTGTTTGGACCATACAATGTCATTCTGTGTATGGACTAGAAATTAGTAATTCTTTCTCAGATCGACTGTTTTAGGCATACAGTGTGGTGTCTCTGTGAAGATGGGAATCATTCTTCCTTTTTCCATGAGAAGGAAAATGGTGCAGCATGGGATAGAATTTTATATATGCGGGCGCATCCAATCAGTCATAATTTCTCTAGCATGACCCTTGGTGCAGTGTATGAGACGAGTCTATAGTTTCCTACAGTGGTGGAAGATTATGAGGACGTCATTCTAGAGGATGTTCTAGGACTACCTCCCCATATTGAGGTAGAATTCTATAATGATATATACCCCAGGATTGCACATATATCTACACCTTCATATCAGATGTCTTCCGTAGAGCTTTAGGAGATGAGGGTACAGTTGTCGGACTTGTAAAATAAGGGGTTTGTAAGCCCCAACATTTCACCATGGGCATCCCCAATATTTTTTTACAAGAAGGAAAATGGATGTTTGAGGTTATACATGGACATCCAGCACCTGAACTTGGTGACCAGGAAGAAAAACTTTCCTCTATTTATAATTCATGACACCTTGGATCATATGTAGGGTGTGAGATGGTTCTTGAAGGTTTTCCATAGATCATGGTATCACCAGCTTTGAGTACGAGAAGAGGACATCTCGAAGATGGATATTAGATGTTTCAATGGCCAATTTGAGTACTTAGTGATTTATTTTGGCATAATTAATTCCCTAGAGTGTTTATGGGACTCATGAATAGGATCTTCCTACTGTACATGGATTGGTTTGTAGTGGTCCTCATTAATGACATCTTAGTGTATTCAGATGCCGAGGAGGAGCACATGATACACCTGATGATGGTTATGGACACACTCTAAGAGCATCAGCTTTACGGAAAGCTCTTTTAGGGTGAGTTATGGATATGAAAGGTCCAATTCCTTGGAAAAGTCATCTCAAAGGCTATATTTTTGGTGGATCTAGCGATGATTGAGGTGGTGCTTGCGGGGGAGTAACCCAAGATCATTGCCAAGGTGAAGAGTTTCCTTGGGCTGGTTTGGTACTATTGAAGTTTTGTACCTGACTTCTCTAGAGTGGAAGAAACCACGATAGCATTGACAAAGATAAGAAAAACTTTCATGTGGATAGAAATATGCCAACAGTGCTTTTAAGAGTTTAGGCATATCTTGACAAGTGATCCTATCTTGATGCTGCTGGAGGAGGGAACCAACTACGTGGTGATCTGTGATGCATTAGAAGCTGGGATTGGTTTTGTCTGGATTCAGAGGTAAGCATTGATTGATTATGGCTCAAGAAAATTGAGACTGCATGAGCATAACTTTGTAACTCATGACCCTGGTTTGGGAGAGGTTGTCTTTGTACTGAAGGGGTCACGATATTACCTGATGGATGAATGATTCTTCATATACTCTAATCAAAAGACTCTCAATTTTATCTTTTATTATAGGGATCTGAATATGTGATAGTGATTTTGGCAAGAGTTCCTCCAGGACTATGACTTTGAGATAGTCTATACTCTTAGTAAGGGGAACATGGTGGAAGATGCTCTCTGTCGGAGATCGACATCATAACTTCTAAACGATGCCTCAGAGAAGTTGTCCTTGCTTTATATATCCTTCATGGATAGAGATGAGACAACTTTTTTCCAATCTATTGCAGTTTCCCCTCCACACTTTCAATGAGTTAGGGAGGTGAAACTCAAAGACTCCATCCATGAGACTACTCGTACCCAGATTTCCACAGCACATACCCCTGATAGATATTCAAAAAGAGTGGATAACATCGTCCTTTTCAAATATTTCACTATTGTACCAGTGGCGTTGTAGGAGGAGGTGTTTAGGGAGTTCCCTAAATCCCATTTGGCAGAAAATCTAGGTGTGTAGAAGATATACGAGGAACTCCGACATTAGTACTCATGTCCAAAGATGAAGAAAAAGGTGGTAGAGTTTGTCTCTAGATACCTCACTTTTCTGAAATTTAAGGTTAAGCAGAATGTTCTAGTTGGTTTGAAACTACCATTCGAGGTACCGAAGTGGATGTGGTATGGAATATCAATGTACTTTATGATGGGCTTATCATGTATATTCATGGGACATGATACCACTTGGGTGATCGTAGACCGATTCACCTCGTTAACCCACTTTTTACCCATTCAAAAGCAGGGTTCAATAGAGTTCTTGGTATGCCTCTACCTGTGGGAGATATTTTGACTCCTCGGAATCCCATCTATGATAGTATTAGATCGTTAATAATGATTTACATCATGATTTTTTAAGGGATGGCTGGTGCCATTTGGGACTCATCTTCACTTGATCACAACCGTTCACCCATAGACAGATTGTCAGATGGATCGGACTATATAGACCTTGGATGATATGCTTCATTCTTGCATTCAAGATTTTGGTCGTATTTGGGACAACTACATACCACTGGTGGAGTTCTCGTACAATAAAAGATACCACTCTAATATCGGTATGTCAGCATTCGAGGCACTATATAGATGACCATAAAGGACACTTTTATGCTGGACATACCTTGGGGAGTCAACACTCATGGATCTAGAGATGGTACATGCTACCACTGAGAATGTTCAGGTCATCCGAGAGTGTTTGAAGACTGCACAGAGCTAACATATATCCTAAGCTGATAGGTTATGGAGACTATTGGATTTATAGGAGGGTGAAATGTATACTTATGTGTCTCTCATCAATGAGAGATACAAATATGTGGTTGAGACAACATGTTATCTCCGAGGCTCATCAGACCATTCTTTATAATTCATAGAGTGGGAAAGGTGGCATACCACTTAGCTCTACAGCCGTAGTTAGAGAGGGTGCACAACATCTTCCATGAATTCAATCTGAAGAGATGTGTGCATGACCCTTATCACATCAGCAAAAATGGAAATCCGTAGATTGAGGAAGGGGCGACATTCATAGAGTACCCTGTGGAGATAGAGGATCAACAGGAAAGGATCCTTCGTGTACGGTTGATTCATCTAGTGTGTGTCTATTGGTAGCATGGGAATCTCTATGAGATCATGTGGGAGATGGAGTGCCAGGTTCATGCTCAATACCTCTATTTTTGTGATTATCCCTTCTTTTGGTTTACAAGGATATAAATCCTTAATGGTTGGGGTAATGTAATACCGCATCATTCCAAGAATGTTTTTAAAAAAAATTCAATGGGGTTATTTCGAGAGCAGGCTTTGAGATGACACGTGATTCTGAGACCTATAGTGGCTAGAATTTTGGTTCAAATATTCATTATATTATCACAAGAGTGGGTTTTTTCTAGCGTTTAAACTAGTTCCTATATAAAAAATCTGATGGTGCCTTTTAACTTAGTGAACCGTGATTTTCCTAAGAATAGATTTACCTAGACTAGTGCGGTTCGAGGGAAAACATAATTTTCAGACGTTTTAATGAAAAAAATAAATTGAAAAGTTTATTTTATTTGAAATTGTTTCACTATAATGCAGTGATGAATGAACTATTTCTTCCCCTAAATAAATCCTTGTGACAACATTAGAATGAAAAATAATAGAAACGATGTTTCCTAGATGAAATATTGTTATAATGGTGACTCAATGTAACATAAATGTTGCAACGTGTTTTATTTATTTAATTGAATAATATGAATTTGAGATCAGGGATGGATCTTGAAAATTACATTAAATATCTGGAGGATCAACCTTGAAGATTGATGAATGAAGGTCTCCAACAACATTGAGCACTCCCCCTTTTATTTGAGAGATCTTTCCCTCAACGATGGATCAAGAACATTCACGGATGGATCACCATCAACGACAAAGCCTTCCACTGATCAAACCAATTCTCTATGTAGGGGTTTATTCTTTGTGATTTTTATTTCTTGTTCCTTTTTTATAAAACAATGAACACAGACCATCCCACTAACTGGGTTATCCATGGGACTTTTGATCTTGTGGTAATGGGTTTTTCATGTGGGGATAGATGGAAAATTTAATCCATGATGGATTCTTAAACCTCTTTAAAACGTGTTTATGAATTCCAACATAGGGGAATCTGGCTAAAATGAACAAAGCACAGATCCATCCATTGTTTGCGTTCATGTGTTCTTCATGACTAAACCCTCGGATCTACAGTAAGGAAACTTTGAACCTGTAGTAGTGATGGAAATGTCCCTAAGATCCCAATGGCGCTAGTGGGTCAGAAAACAGCCACCATAGAATGTTCGGTGGCCCGTGGAAGGAACCATATGAGCACCGGTGGTGGCATCAAGTGGAGGCCATGACCATCGGGGGTCGAGGCGGTGCAGAAGAGTGGCACTGGTCAAGAGACAGGTCAATGGGAGAACCTATCTGATGCATGCTACATTGTATGCCGGTAGACAGTCCACACTGTACTGTGTGCGGAGGGAGGCGGCTGCCCTTAGCCAGTCGTGTTGCGGCACGAACCAGATGTCAGTGGGCATTCAAGAGGGACCCAAGCAGGCCCGCCAATGCGGACTGAGCTAGATGGGAAATTGGGCCTCTGGGGGGCCATATGGTCAGAACCAGTCTAACTAAGTCAGACCAGACTGAATGAGAACTGTGTCGCTAGGTGACCAATTGTACTGTACCCACGTCTGAATATGTTCTGGTCCAGCAAGGCCCAATGGGCCTGACCAATGGTCTATACTAGACCAGGTTGGTCTATGCTAGACCAGGTCGGCCCAGAACCAACCTGGTTGGGTCAGGTTGGCTAAAATGGGGCGAGTTACGTTGGACCCCCAGGTCGGGTTGGTCCAACCATTTTAGATAGGGCTCGGATGCAACCAGTCCCAATTTATAAAAAACCCAATATCTATCACACCAGAATTTTATTGAAATTTCATCTATGACTTTTGGACCCTTGTGATGAGTCCTTACTTCAGTTATACTATAAGTGAGATTTCGTGGTAGTCGAGATATAACCGATGGATTGAGGAGTAGATTATTTCATAATCAAGTGCACTGGAGAGAGAAAATCTTGTGGCTGGGAGTGAAATGAATGATATGATGAGAAGAACCTCGGTGGTCTTTTAGCTGACCAGACCTCATTGGTTTATTAGTTGAGCGGACCTCAGTGGTCCAGTAGACCAGTTTTCCTCTGTGGTCTAGTAGCCGAGTGGACCTCAGTGGTCTCGTATCCAAGTGGACCCTGGTGGTCCTATAACCGAGAGGACCTCTGTGGATTAGTAGCCATATGGACATTACTAGTTTAATAGCTATGTGCACCTTAGTGGTCCAGTGGCTCAGCATACCTCAGTGGTTCAGTAGCGGAGTAGACCTTAGTGGTCCAGTAGCCGAGCGGACCTGAGTAGTCCAGTAGATGAATTGAAATCGGTGGTCTAGTAACTAAGAGGACCTCAGTGGTCTGGTATCCAAGAAAACCTTAGTAAATCATTAGGGATAAGTTCCTCAATTATACAATTTGACTCAGATTTATGACTGATCAACTTACTTTGTCTTCCATCATTTATACCTGCTGTGAGCTTTCCTTTCTTTGTGGTTTTTCTTTGTAGTATTTCTTTATGTTTTTTTTCTACGGTCATTCCTTTTTGGTTTGGGATCCCTAATAAGAAATGTGTTACTCACCCTTTCACAGGTTTCACTAGCTTGTGTCATGTCCCATTCAGGTGATCTATGCTTTGATGAGACCATGGTGGTTTGAGACATGGTTGTGCTCTGTGAGATGGGTGGGATATGCGTACATCTATAGCTACATGCAGCTACCCTTCACATACCCATTAGGTAGGGTCTCGACTAGCAAGACTATAGAAGTTGTACATAACTTTGTGTTTTTGGGCTTGTATTCTAGCCCCTCAGTAATTTCAGTTATGGTCATACTCTCAGTAGTTATCTCAGTTATAGTTGTGATTTACTATTTTTTTACATTCCATAGTTTTATCTTTGTGAGTTTGTATAAGTTTAAATTAAAATGCCTTCCTTTTTTGGATATGCCTACTCAATTCTTGTTTCCATCCCTTGGACTATGGATGATGGGCTTGGGGTAGTCACAACATGGGCCATTGGGGATGGGTCATGATATTATCAAAGATGTGAAGTTGAAATGAGAATAATTTAAATGGAAGACATCATATTTTGTCTCTTATTGAAACCATTTTCTTAGCATAGATCCGATCTTTATTTTAGAGATAATGAACTAAAATTTGATAGCAACTTACTCTAGTCCATGAGGGGTTTTTTTAGAGTCAGTGAGATAGAAAAAAATTGGTTGTACATTAAAATACCTTTTCTATGAAATGAATTGAATATTAAATGTATGTTATAATAAATGGTTCATTATAATATTAATCGAATACATTTACAAATATTATTTAATGATTTCTAACTTAAATATCTATTAATACAAAATAATGAGATAAAAGGCTAGAGTCTTTGGAAAATAGGTTCATAATAAGTTCTTAGAATAATAAAACATGAAATAATTATTTTATTCTCAACAATGATATCATAAAACAATTTGGTCTCATAAAAACTTATAAGATAACTAAATGACAGCATATAGGAAACGGGTTAGCTAAAAATCCATGTAGGTAAATACCCATGATAAAAAACATAGCATTCGACACAAAGGTATAACATGATATCGAAAAAGGTAAGGCTCGTGTGTAATAAAATTGGTAAATAATATAAATAACATGTTATCCAAAAATAATATAATCATTGGAAATGTGGTAGAAATATATAACCTCAAATAACATGACTCTAGGATAACGTTCTAGAAAAAATCACAATGTGGTAAAAGTCCCATAACGAATTAGTTTTACTCCCTAATCCCAAACACAATTCCATGTGACAAAAAAGATTTACCAGATGAATTGAACTGCTATTTGGTCTCACCCATCATAAAATATTCATGATTTATGTGTTCCCCAAAATTGAAATCAATCATAAGGAATAGATGTTGGAATTACTAATGGAATGGAAATGGTTTTCAAAATATTTCATCATAACATAATCTAATGAAATTTCGTAATGAAAAAATTTAATAAATTGATATAATGAATGTTTAACACCTATCAATGTAAGGTAGAATAAGTGAGATATATATGTGATATTTATATATTATCTATTCCCTAACTTTAAATATTGAGAACATGACTTTTAGATAGAATGTTCATAACCTCATGAAAAGGTTTTTTATAGAGATATGTTACCATTATCCCAAATTTTCAAGATCAGTCTTCATATTCCCCAATAATAAACTCATGTTAACTATTTAATTTAAGAAAATAAAAAATAAAGGTTCTTATTTATTTTATTTTAATTTTTTCTCTAACATATTCCACCACATAATCGATTAATTTCACATTAGTTGTTTCATGGAAATACAGTTCATGTATCGAAAATGGTTTTGGTTTGTTGAATATTTTAAAAGTGTTAATTATTCCATTATCTATTGAATAATAATTATGAATAGTTAATATTTTTATTCATAAAATATAATTATAAAACCAACCATGAAATATGGTTATATAAATTGAAGAATTTTACAATCATGGAGATGGTATACCTTCTGTATTCATGAGTAACGTTTTCATTTATTAATGATCATGTTTGAAAGAAGGTAATTGTTATTTTATCATTAAATAATTATAATTATATCAGAAATATCATATTATTCTATAAATATAATTATATATATTCTCAATTTAATAGTATAATGATAAATGAATCATATCACTTCATGGAGGTGGTAATCCACATGTACACGTGAACATAGTCATCATTTTTCTAAGAATGGAAAGGTAATAAAATTTATGATATATTACATTAAATGAATTATAAATATTTAATGAATTATATATATATGTATATATTTAATCAAAAATAATAAATAGGTGTGACTGGAAGTCATTTAAAACGAATTACATCAGTTCACAAGGACGTATTTTGTCGTACACTCGAATGATAGTTTTGATTCATATTTTATGGAAGAAGAGATGGATGTGGGTTATAAAATTAAAATAAAACACATCCATTTCTGTTATTTACTGATGATATTATATCATCATGTATGAATAATATTTTTTGAATATGGAAGTATAAAAAATAGAAAGTCCTTGGTTAAGAGTGAGCCCTCTTCTTTGGAGAACATCATTTTTTTCTACCAAAGCATTCCTAATAGTGTTTTTGAAACAAAGTATGTTATTAAAGACTAGGTAAGGGAATTCAGGAATGTATTTGGGCTGGTATTATCATATAAAATTATCTTGAGATGTTAATCTAATAGGATGAGATATTCTCTTTTATAAGTGAGAATAAGTGACTTTTATTAAAATACCCAAAACAATTCAAAAATGGGAAGTCAATCTCAACAGAAATGCCTAAACAATTGATAACTTTTTTATTAGAAGTAATCCATGGATGATCCAAACCACATATACTAAAAATATTTTTAGAAAAATAACTCCTATTACACATAAGTTACTGAGTTTTAGTATTTCAGGTTTCTCAGTAATTACTAGTTTTTTATCTAATTAATTTATAATTTAACAAAAATGGTACATATTTTATAATTTTGAACAAATTATACTAAATATGAAATATAATTTTTGGAAAAAAATTCTATTGATAGGTAAATTTTTTTTAACACAATATTCTCTTACTAAATTTATTTAAATTTACTAAAATGGATAAAATTTAAGCACATTAAAAACAGTTCGTCAAAAACATCTTTTATGCATAAAAATAAACTTATACCAAAGTCAAGAAAAATGTTGACACAAAATATGTTAAGTATATTATAATAAATAAAATGGTTCATATTTAAATATAAAAAAAATCTAATAATATAATTGTACTTTTATATTTATGTTTTTAATGAAAAAAATTATCGTATTTAAAAATTGGTAATTTTCACTATTCGGAAAAAAATTGATCTATTTAGAAAAAACCAAAAACATCATCTTATATAAATTTTGTTATGATGATTTTATTTTTTCAATTTTATGTGATACAATTTCAAAATGTTTAGAAAATGAATTATATTATTAAAAAATATGAAATAAAAGTCAATTTTTAGGATTTTTTTTGTAGAATATATTTTCTTTATTTAAAAAATTGTGTTCTAATTTATTTTGAATTTATATAAGTATTTATATATATTACGACCTTTATATTTATATCATTATTCATTTAATACTATAATATGTGACATTTTTTTGTCTAGGATAGGAATATTTCCCTAAAAGTTTTGTATTGCATTGTAATGTGAAAATTAGTTAGGGTACTTTTTATTAAAATCTCCCACTATTTCACAGGAAAAATCTTAATATTTATGGCTATGTTATATTACATTGACTATGGGATTTTTCTTATTTAATATAAATTTATTTATATAGTTCAAGATCATCACTAACATATCCTCATAAGAGAGATCATTTCCCATCTATACAACTTATGAATTTAGTACATGTGAGAGATCTAGTATGTACATTCTCAATAGGGATACATTAAATACATCATGTACTTGAGAAAGGGATGGTGGGAATGGTAGTCGATAAGGCACTAATCTGATTTGATTAAGAATCTCAAAGTGTTTGATGTACATGGGCCTTATATTTCTATTCTTCCAAAATATCATCAATATATTCCATTGAGATAAGAAGATAAAAAATTTATCTATATCCTCAAACTCCATGAATCATTAATTATTTTCATTATAGATTTTTCATTGACTTTAATTAATGTTAGTGTGTCATTGGGTGGTCTTTACCTTTTCAACCATTTACTCAACCATTTAGATACTTGACTGGTAACAATGATTTCATGATAACTCAAATAGATGAAAGCTTTAATCTTATCCTCCTACAAAGTCCTTAAAACATACTCTCAGTATGTATTTTAGTGTTTAGATTGTCGGTTTATATTGGCCATCTGTTTGGATGGATAATCCTTACAAAGGTCCTAGTCATTATTTATGAAATATTAGAGACTCTTCCCTATCATGGATGTAACTGAAAAATATCAGTTGGATACAGAAAATAGTGGTGTTCCATGCAGCCTTAACACCTCTTTGTTGTATGTCCTTTAATGTTGATTGAGTGAGAAGTCCTCTAGAGTTTCAATTATGTTTGTCTCCACTATATGATGATTCAAAACAACCTATAAGAAATTAATTCCCTCTTAATGTCTTTGTAAGACTTGTAACAAATTCTATAGTGATATTTCCTCATATTCATAGAGGTATGGTAAAGGATTAATCGTACCCTAATCCTTTTCCCTTTCATCCTTTTCTTTTTGAAATACTAGACACATTTATTCATATTGTCTACTATCCTAAATTAAATTATCCCACCAATTATTCCCTTGGATATCCCGATACATCATGATGCTCATTATGTGGATATATAATTACAAGAAATGTGCATCATCAATCATTTCATTCTTTAACTCTATATTTTATGGTACAGAAATTCTTATCATAAATCCAAAAAATATATCTTCATCAATTTTAAACTCATAGGATCCCTATTTCCATATATATTATAACTTCTTATAAATTTCCAAATCAACTCTTTGAGCATACTTTATCTTCTCTATATGGGATAGTTGATAAATCATCTGAGAATTTAATAATTGTATTCCTTCCTCTTCAATTCCCATGTCTTTCATTTTAATATCAATGAATATTAGAACCTTCCAAATTCTCATTATTTATAATAATTCTAGATTGTTTCTACTTATAGAATCTGCAACATTCATTTATTTCCTACGATGGAAATAGATTTTTCAATAATAGTAGTTGATAACCTCTGAACATCATTTTTTTCATTTAATTCTTTTTCTATTTTAATATATATTTTTATCTATTATGATCTATATATTTCTCACACTTCCCTCTAAAGAGATAATTTCGTTGGATTTTCAATGCAAAGATCATTGTAGCCAACTATTGATCATGTGTTGTATATTTATATTCCATAAAATTCAACTACATTGAGTTACAGGCTATCACTTTATCATTTTTATTAATAATAATCCAATAAAACTTTCATAGCATCACTATATAACAGAAAATCCTCCACACTTGAGGGCATCATGAATAATGGTGTAGTGATAAACCTTTTTTCAGTTCCTTAATGCTATCTTATTATTCACTAGACCATAAAAACATTACCCATTTTTGAGTTATCTTAGTTAGTGATTTTTTCAATTGTAATATGTTTCTCAATAATCTATATTAAAATTTGACTAGTCCTCAAAAACTATGGACCACAGTTACAGATGCTCATATAGAACAATCCTCAATTTCCTTTACCTTAGAAGGGCGTATAGAGATCACTTTTCGGTTCATAATATTTCTCTTGAATGATACTTATTTCATTAAATACTCAAATTTACTATAATATTCATATATATTCTCATTTTATGATGTCTTTAGCACAATAATCCAATACTTTTAATCCTCCTCTATTATTTTTGAGTATATCATAATATCAATAATTAAGACTACTAAAATTTTATCGAGGTAATCTCTGAAGACATTTTTATTTATGAGTACAAATATTTTTGGATAATTAGTGATTCCTCATGGAATCACTTTTAACTAATAGTGTAAATACCTTGTTTGAATGTTGGTTTTGAGAATATATTCCATATTCGCCTTTATTTTGTGATATAAAAATCTGAGGTCCACTGTAGAGAATTACAAGCCCCCATGTATTTGATTAAACTAGTCATTTATCCAATGTAGGGGATACTTATTAATTTTTTTTTATTTTTACAACATCATGATAATAAATGTAGAAGAACATTTACATATCCTACATCCTAATGAAGGGGACTGGTTCACCCCATGAAGAAGCACTTAGAGATACAAAACCCTTTTTCATATTCCCAACTAACTACATTTTCAGCTCTTCTAAAAGAATGGTGACTATTATCTATGGATTCTTAGATATGGGAAGTCATGTTGGAATAAGATTGATTGATAACTCAACCTCTCAGCTTGGGGTAATATAAGAAAACATATTAGGGAATATATCATTGTAACCCCTCATAATCACGATGTCTTCAGGCATGAATCTCTCATCTATCTCACCATTTATAATAAATATGATTACTCTTAAGTGAATAATATACACTCATGAATAAAAAATTATAGGTGAAATTTTTCCTCCTCCTAAACATTTACACAATAAATGGATGTCTTTGGATGTGATGATTGATATCCCTCACTCAATACAAAATGTCCAATTTATATAAGGACAACAAAATCATTCACAATACAACCTCAAACTCCACTAATGGATGTAATGAAATATATACTATAACATTTAGTCCAAAAACATTGAATGGGGAGGATTCATATACATTTTACACGACCATTTCTATATTTTATATTATCACCGGTAGCTCAACCCCTATATTTTGAAGTGGGGTTTAAATAGATCTACTAAATTAGAATGATATGAAAGAATTCATATAACCATAATCAAAATTTATGTTAACTCATCATTAATGATAATAAATTCACTTAGTTTCTCTCTAGGCATTTTTTGTTTTTGTTATTGCTTTTTTCGGAAAACCCCTAGATTCAGGAATTGGATTTCATAATTCCAATATTCCATAAAATTGAAACCCTATACAACATATTATATGTCGATCTGAACATTCATTTCTTCTTCCACATTTTTGGGTTCCATAATTTAGCTTTAGAAATGATTATCCTGAATCACCAATATTCCACAACTGAAACATCTTTGGGTTCTCATAAGATAGTTACCTAAATACTAATTCTTATATATTTAACACTTTGGTTATTAGACATTAATTATTCCATGGGATTTACATGTCTATTATCTTAAAAAGAAATAAATTTTTTACCTTTATTCCCTCAATTCAACTAAGAGTCCCTAATCTCCATCTCTATTTTGAGGTCACAAAGAATAATATTTTGATAGATGTATATTTTACAAATCACTAATTCTCTTTTTAATCTGTGGCATTAACACATTAAAAAATGGTCTACATTAAATTCAACACTGATGAAAAAGCCAGAGGCATGCAATGTATGCTCTGTCAGGTGTACCTAATAATACCTCATAGACTAATCTTCCTTATTAATTAGACCATTGAACTCTTTCCCTTTATTAATATGATTAGTTTGAGTAATATATTTATTGAAAATTATTTTATTAATGTATTCTTATTCAATAGAAACAATATTTTTTATGGAATTTTGATTGTTTATTACGGTTCACAACTGATCAACATATCACTAATTGTGCAAAATGGAAAACACAACCTTCTATTTCTATGAGAAATTGAGCGTAGTGAATACCTTCTGAAAGGAGTTAACATATTTTAATATGACGATTGGATCAAAAGATCCACTAATAGTATTGGAATTTTATCACCTAAAAAACTCAACTGTAACATTGTCCTTCTTATGTGGAAGGGGTGTTCAATATGATTCTTATTATTATTCATAACTTTATCTAGTTGATCTGGTACATCCCTGAAGTCATTAAAACCCACTTCAATATAGTTACACAGATCATTGATGAAATCATCAAATTTCCTATCATGTTGAATATTGGCATGATTTATCCAATTTCTCTCCATTAACTAAATATAAAAAATGATGATCATACATTAACATACCTAATGAATACATATAAACTTACATGAAATTCCATATAATTGATAATTTTATCCTCAATTATGTGTCTGTAGGATTTGATATAGGTTATCCATGGTAATGTGGCTCCAAAACAGTTTTTCCTAGGGGTAATAGCTCAGATAAGGCATCATTGTGGTGGATTTCATCATCACCTTGTGTATGCTAACAAGACTTGTTGTACTCACGATTTGACACTACTGGGGATGGAAAATGGGTTTCATAATCATTAGTCATATCACAATCAATAAAAAATTTATAATGAATGAATTTTAGAAATGAAAATAAGGAATGTATTATCATGAAAAGGGAATGGGTAAAAATAATAGTATATATGTGAGATAGATATATAATTATATAAAATTATTACATAAAATTAATGAGAGAAAAAATTTGGTATAGAGATAATGGTCATTAACTAAAGAAAATTGTGGTTTTTAGATATGCCTTGCCTTGAGCTCGACTTATCACATGCATTCATTACATTCCAAAATAATAAACTCATGTTAATTATTTACCTAGGTTTAAAAAAATTTAAAATTATTATTCATTTAATTTTATTTGTTACCACATTATATTCAATTACATAATCAATTAATTTCACATCATATTTTTGGACGATATTCAGCCATATGTCCAAAATGACTGTTGTAGGTTAACAATGGTCAAAAAATTTATTGTATAATTATCTCTATAATAATAATAATTTCATAATAATAATTATAATACTTAAATTATAATTTTCAAACAAAAAATGAAATATTGTTATGAAAAATGAACTATGTTATAATCTTGGAGGTGGTAGTATGTACATACACATATGTAACATCTTCATTTGTCAATGATAATGAAACATGTGAGTTCGTGAGGCGGTAGTCCTCCATACATAAGAATGGTGGTTTCATTTCAAAATTCATAAAAGATGTGATGGATTTAGGTTATTTAATTAACATAATAAAATCAATTCATATTCTAGATACATGTGTTATTATATCATCACGGTTGAATGATATTTGAAGGAGGTGGGAAAAGATAGAAAAACAAAGTACTCGGTTAAAAATTATACCACTTCTTCAGAAAACCTCTCTGTATTTGAACCAAATGAATTCCAAAAAATGTTTTATAAACAAAATGATTCCATTATAAAATTTAAATGGAATTATGGAAGATATTTTTATTATTATTGGCCAAAAAAACGATTTTTTCATTTGAATGAAAGAGTATTGGTGGTGCCCTTTTATTTGTGGGAATGTGTTGTATATTTTTATAAATACCCATACCTATAAAATAATGGGAATTCGCACTAAAAGAAATTTCCTAAAATATTTATAAATGTGTCATTTTATAGAAGATAATGTTGATACACACCTCCTCCAATAAAATTAATATTTTTAAACTTGTTATTCCCTTTACATCTAGGGTTACTCACTTTTACTATTTTAATTTTCACTACATTAACTATATTTTTACATAGAAAATTTATCATTTAGTCCTTAATATAAAATGAAACCTTTTATAAATTTTTAAACCAATGATTATAAATATGAAATTAAAATATTTAGAAAAAATACTATATGTATTGAAATATAATTCCAACCGAAGCTCGTGTAAAGTGAAACAACCTATTATAACCGTAAAACTGATAATGAATTATTTCTATATTGTTGTTCCTTATAGAAAAATAAACAAATTGACCTTATGAAAAAATATTGAATATGATGATTTCAAATATGGAATCAATTTTATCAAATTTAATTCAAATATTTGGAAAAATATAATTTAAAATTAATCTTTGGAAAAGTGCTGAAATATGATTTTTCAAGAAGTGAATTTATCATGCAATGATAGATATTATATTGACTATATGGCTTGGAATAATAATTATATGAATATAAATTTATATTAATAGAAATATTTCTATAGATTTAAATATATAATATTTCTTTATTAGTGTTATTTTACTTAATTTAAATGGATAAAAGTTATGCACATTAAAAATAGTCTGTAGAGAGATGTGTTTTTCTCCATAAAAATATACTTCCTCCAATATCCTGAAAATTTTACAACAAAATTATAATAATTTGATTTTAAAAAAATATTTCATATTTAACAGTAATACCAAACCCAAAATATAATGGTACATTGAAATTACATTATTTAATTAATAGAAAGGATAAAATTTAAAAAATCAGTAATTTTCAAAATGCTCTCAAAAATTATTCATTTATAAAAAAATCACTCGATGAAAATTAATATATTATTAGGAAAAAAAATTATTTTCAATTTGTAAAATTTTATTGATTTTATTATAATATTTTCCCATAAAAATAAATAAAAATAAATTTTGAAGAATATATAAATTTTGAAGAATAAAATGTCTTAATTAACGAAAATTGTATGCTTATTTAGTAAGAATTTACCTATTTAATTTAATCTATTATCACATATATATATTTTATAAACAAGTTATTATTATTTATACTCACCAACATAATAGATAGGTTATAATGACCATAAATAATCGTTGTTAGTTTTGGCTTGGTGTTGCTTATTGTATATGCTATCGAAAAGTATTTTCATTTCAACAACTTAGGGTCTTAAAATTTTTATCCAATAATTTAATTTTATTATATTATAGTTTATCTATCACATCAAAATAGGTTATACAAATTCAACTATATGATGAGAACATTGAGATTATATAATGATATCTCTAAAATATTTTTGTCATAAATCTAGGATGAAATACTATAATAGGGAATATATATTTTTGACTATGAGGTGTGAGTGATCATAATTGCATAAACATAGTCCCATGAATTTTACACTTGGTATTTTAAAATACAAGATATTTTGAGGATAACTACTCAAATAAGAAATCCACTTGCTGGTGTGTCATTGGATTTCTTATTTGTGATCATTTGTAATGGTCCATAAACATTACGATGATTGTTAATACATATTAGGACTCACATATATAGATGTATTAATGAATCTTATAATTTACTATGTTCATAATAAGAAAGATACATTCGTTAAATCATGATATAGATGTGAATATTGAAAAATTAGATGAGGATTTTTTTCCCATCCATTTGTGGAAGTTCATGTACCACACCATTGGTTGGAATGGAACTATTGAAATAAATTCAAGGGGCATGGTAATGTAGACATGTTCATTCAGGATAATTAAATAATTACATGTTATTGATTATGGTTTGTGACCCAAGTATGAACCCTTATAGATGATATATTGATAAAAAATGATAATATAACATAGTGTGCACTCGTATGTAGTTTTCGATGTAGTGACATTAATTTCTCCTTCGTGAGTGTATTGACCCATTACTAGATAGAAATATTAGACAGTATGAAATCCCAACTATTTCATATGAGGAAGATTACTATGGCGTTACACACATTGTGTTTCTATTTATCACAATTAAATTAAATTTGAATTTAATTATTAGAATAAATGTTTTTCATAATCCCGAGGAGTAGTTTTATTCAAGATTTATTATCGACATAAATTAAATATATATTTATTAATAAGATGATTTTTTAATTATATAGCTATATAATATTAATTTATTTTTTTATGTATTTATTAAATAATTAATTTTATTAATATTTATTTGTGTATTCAATACATTCTGGGGAGGGTGAGTGCGTTGAGATTATATTCAAAAAAATATTTATTTGAAAGAATATAAAATAAAATTATACATCATTCTAGATATAGTAGTCCATGAGAAAAATAATAATATTTTTATTGTTATTAAATTTATTGAGGTTATTAATTGTTTTATATAATATTGAGGGCTTTTGTGAAGTTAAATTTTACACTAACCAACCATCAACTCTATAAATATAAAACATTTTCCATTATGCTATATTTGACCAATTATTAGAGAATCATTTTGTACAATGTAATCTAGAGCTCTCAATGATGACCAAAGAATGTTTTAGTGCTTGTTCTATATATCATGGGATATTATCCTCACACCTCCACATTCTCATTAATGAGATTGTATGGATGATTCTTCAAGTGCAAAGTAATCATCAAAGATATCAATGAAAAAATACATGATGATTGATCTACCATTCTAGAACCCAAAAAACTGTTTTTTTTATTTAAAGATCAAAGGATAATGTGTGGATCATGTAATTTAAATAAATATCACTGAATGGGTTTCATATGATTAATATATTATTATTTGGAAAATCTCCAGAATGATTTATTCTTTCTTTCTATCTATTTTAATTAATTTTTACATTAACATTAATGATCCTATTTTTTTATTGGTATGAAGTTAATGTTTATGATATATATATTCATTGTTCATGGATTCTGCATCACAAAAATTATTTAATAGAGATGTTATTATGGTGTTTTGGTACATTGTACTACTGTAATATATCATTTGTTAACAACATTGGTTTAATCCTTACAATATGAATCATCTTTATTCTGACATTTCTTCTATCATCTTTTTTTATCTATTGTAACTTATTTTGTGAAATTATTTAAGTTATATTTTATTCATATTCCATGTTTCATTTGGATTATGATTTGAAAATATTTATTTGGCCAAATGGTTATCTAATAAGTATAATTCAATAAATCTTATTTATAAATATCCACGTCTCATTTTATTAGATTCTAATGATAAATCATTACTAAAATATATGTCTGATACCCTTAGTTATTTTCATAAAACCAAGGAGATTGGTAACATTCATTGTGACTTACAGGGGATCATCATAGGAATCAAGATAGTACAACCATTGTTGGATTATTCCAATTATAGTTAGTTAAATTTTTTATTTCTAATTCTTTTTTATATGATAAATTTTTACTTGACAGTCGGATGTTAATTAATCTCTCAAAAGTAAACTTTTGTGTTATCCTAAATTTATGGTTTTCAGGAAAGGAAAAATATTATGAAAATATTTAAATATTATATTATGTAGAGGATCCTATAAAGATACAAAGTCCAATAAGGAATGAAAGTGGGAGTTTTTTCTAGATTGATTCAATTGAGAATTCAAATAGAATTTAATACATATTGATATTTATATACATATGGGGTATCTTCTATCCTTGGATAATTTTTTAAAACTCTATCATTTTTTTTGATATAATTACATGGTATTTGGGTATACTGTAAATCATATGGTGGGTTTTTAATAACAAATATGTTATTTATCATTGTAAATTATTGTAATGAAAAATGGTCCCTTGATATAGTATGATTAAGAAATCTTATGATCGTACTCATTTGAGTTACATGTAATGTTATTATCTATTAAATTATTGTAATATGATATATTCACTAATTTAGATATTACTTACCTAGAAAATTGAGAATATATCACATAGTAGATATGATATTTCCATTTTGGAGTGTCATGGGTATTGATATAAAAAATATTATGTAGTTATTCATGAAATAAGGATATACTTATAGTGGATTGTTATATTGTGATACATGTGTTTCATGAAGATCACATTAATGTAATTTGTATATTGAGTAAAAAACTACATTTCTAGGGTTCATTATTTACTTATTATTATAAATTTTAAAATTAAAATCATTATCAATGCTACAAAGACCTAAAAAATCATACATAAATTATATTTATATAATTATCTAATATGGTATAATTTTTCATCAAAAATAAATGTTGTTTATATAATTACATGCTTAAAATAGTGTAGAATTTTGAAAAAAATGGGTATAAGTTGGAAAATTGATATATATAATTTTTAAAAAATATATAATAACTGAATAAGGTTTAAGAGGATCCATTAAAAGTTATAGAATAACATATATATATATATATATATGCACTAAATCACATATCATGGGTAATAATATGATACATATTTATTCACATGATATATATTTTAAAGGAAATAGATATGCGATATGACATATATAGTTATCAAATATTTCACACCAATACCATCACATATATCTATATAAGTTATCATAAACATTTTCTATACTCATAGTGTTATGAATTAAAAGGAAAATTACTTATTGATTTTATTTTTTTAAGCATTAAATAACTAATGGGGAGATTTCATATACAATACAAAAAATATTAAAACATATAAATCATTCATTGATTTATTAAGGATAATATTTTAAACAGTTAACCCATGATTAATTCTTAGAGAATGCTATATTAGATAAAAGATAATTACAAAAAGGATATAATCATTGATAGATTATAACCTAAATGTAATTTTCTATTTTTGAAAATATCGTTTATCTTTATTTCTTATTCTATAGGTTATATCATATCATAAAGGATGAAATGTTCATTAAATTTGAAATGTTCATTTTATATCCAGTCAACAAGCCCGAAAGGTATCAACTCATTGGTTGTTTAATAGGGATCATTATAAAATACTTGTAAGAAGAATATTTGACCCAATAGAATTGATTTATTCTTTATTTAGTTTTAGTCCTTATAATAGTATCTCTAATAGTGTTTAGTTTTTGATTTTATTATTTCAGTTTTTTATTTTTAATATTTTATCATTTCAAAGAAATCTATTAGAGATATATATAAAAATAAAAAATAGGGTCAAATTTTCTACCCAAATAGTAAAAAAATTCGCAGACATGATTTTAGGACAATATTGCTAAAAATATTAGTAGTGTTTCATTGAACAACATTTGAATGATAAGTGGGGTCTTATAATGAACTAATTCTAGATTCCAAAACAATATTAAAATCCATATGTAGAATTGAATTTATAAAACTAGTGAAATATAAAATATAGAAAGGACATATTATAGGAAGGTGTTCATGTATCATTGAAAATCACATTTGGGAGATCTCTTCTCATTTTAAGTAGAGGGGTTTTTCTATGAAATTATTTATTATTAAGTATTTGAAAAATATTGATTGCAAAAATAATTTTAACTTTAAAAATTTTAATAATGGTTTATTTGAATCCAGTTAGTAATAATACTCTAAAGAAAATTATTAGAATCTTATATCAATAATTATTGTTGATGATGGAGGTTATCATAGAGGCTACATTATGAAAAAGTTATAATAAATCAATATTTAAATATTTTTGGATTTATAAATAAATTTATTATTTTGGAATATTTAATAAATAAAATTTCTATTTAATTTGAAAATTTTTGCATGGCCATTATACATGATACTCTTAAATATTATGAAATATGAAAATATTAAAAATAAAAAATTATGGATTATCAAAAAAACAATAATGTGATAAATTATATATAAAGAGAACAAAAAATAAAATTTCTCACTGAAACAAATTTGTTTTTAGATTATATTCTATTGTTATGGAATTATTTTATTCTAATTAAATAGATAAATATTAAAATGTTTCATCCTACCACTAAATGAAATAATGATACTCAATTTCCTTAAACTAGAAGGTTATTATCAATATTTAAAGAACATACTTAATTATTTATCCAACCCATTAAATATTTTAACATTAAGGGTTTGAATGTATTTAGAATAAGGCATAAGTGACAATCCTCTCTGAGTCGAATAGACGGTTGGATAGTGGACAATTATTGACCTTACCTCTATTAGATAAGTGTTCATTGTACATTGTAATGCTATAAAAATGTGACCAAGATTTGGATTTACATAATTTAAAATGGTGATGTAATACATAATAGTGAAGTTAAATAATTATCAATATAATTACCTTATTCATGATTTTATGTCAGAAACAATATAGTATTAGTTAATGATATGATTTCATTACTATAATAGAAAAAAGTTTGATATATATACAAATAATTTCATAGATATATATTAAAAAATATATAGTTGAACCTGATAAATAAGAGAGAAATAATTCTACCTATGTATTATGAATACATTATCAACTATCATTATGAGAAGATTAACAAGGTTAATGATTAATTAAAATGGAATTATAGTGGTGATCTATATTGAATAATGATAGATAAGAACCTATTTTAATTATTCTAGTAATGTTATTCTTTGGAATGATAAGTGAAGGATTTTCATTTTTAATGCTATGTTTCCATATTATTATTCATTGGGTCAATCATATGGAGTCAATAAAATAAAATGATGAGCCCATTTTAATATTTTTTTCTTTTTAATGGATCTTTTTTTTTACTTTTGAATTTGAATTTTTGTATTTGAGGAAAAATTAAATCATTTTTCGGTATGTGGTTCATGTTTCAATGGAATATTTGGTTTTTTGGGTATTATTTATAGAAGTGGAACCTATACTATTTAATAGTAGCTGGAACTGAGTGTCAGGTGGTAGGAACTAGATACATGGTGTTTATGAAGTAGAGAAACGGATTTCCTAGAGGTTTTTCCTTGCACCTAGTGGACCTCAAACAAGAACATGGAATATTTAACTAGGATTTCTTTTAGGGAATTTTAATCAATATACATTTATAATTTAAATAATATTTCCCCCTTTTTGATTTCATATTTCACCTAGATTTGGAGATGATATACCATTATCTCTCTTTTATTCCCTTCTTTAATCTAGTTTCTTCATTGATCTAATGTCAATTTTTTGAATTTATTCCCACCGAATTTGAAATAAGATATTATTATACCATTACACCTTTCGTCTAATGATTTATCTTCTAACCATTGGCTGTCAATGGGTTTCATGAGTTATGGTTTCCCTGATTTCATGTTCAAATCTACATTATTGACTCAACCTTTACCATTATCAGTTATTGGAATCATTGATGAGTGTTCTTTAAGATTATTCCAACTATTATATTTAAATTCATTCAAATAATGAATATTTTGGTACTTTTTTACTTTTTTTATTAGGATTTAATTTTTTTAAGAAAATATATTATTATTATTATTATTATTATATATTAGCAATGTTTTTTTTGGTTTTTTAGGATTTAAATATGGATTTTTTATTTCCATGCATAACTTATTATTAACAGTCATGGAAAATATTTTAAGAGTTTTTTATTGCAATTATAACACGGTGGACGATTTTTCAAGTCATTGTTAGAGGTACGTGGTTTAAGCATATATGGAATTAATTAGAATTTTCATTATGTTTTTTCCATTATTATCTTTAAATTTAATTATAAAATTAAATTATTTTTTAATAATATATATATATTTTTTCTAGGAATAACGTGGTTGATCAATTGGTGGAATTTTGTTTAAAAATATTCTAAAATACATGGAACTATTTATTGAATTAACTATTTTAGAGTTTCTATTTCTTTAGAAGGATAAGAATGATAATAAAATAATAAAATTTTATTTATGTATTAATTGAATACTTTTGGAGTTGATATCATCTATAATAAGTTTATTCATGTCAAACATGATTTATGTCTAAGATTTATATATATAATTTTCTATTATTGAATCATTAGAGGTTGATTAAAGAATATGGTCCATGTTTCTGAAAATATAATTTAATAATAAATGGGTTTAATTTTTATTAAATATTATTTGTGTATCAAACCATTCGATACCAAATTAAAAAAAATATTATGTTATTTCATTATTTATGAAAAAAATATATTTTAAAAAATATATTATCAAACACATAGATTTTATAATATATTTATCATGTCTGACAGCATGTATGACACACAACACAATGATTATAATAGAATATTACATCCTAATATGTCATGATATATTTCATTTTAAATAAATTCAATTTCATTGATAACTTTTGAATCATGAAAAATTAGGTTTAAATGAAACACGATAAGCTATTAAAATATTATCATTTAATAGTTAAAATTATATCCTATAAATTAAGATGGAAGGTATGAATAATACCAAATTGAATAAAAAAATTTTATGGGTCACACATGTATAAAATAAATAAAATAGATATTTATTGATTAGAAAAATAATAATAATCATTTAAAATAAATAAAAAAAAATTCTAAAAAATTGTATTTTTCTAAAAGGTTGTTTAGTTGCGTTTTTTTGTTCATAAATATAATTAATTTTTACGAATTTTAAATAATTTATAACGACACTAAAAATTAATTTTTGAAATCATAGTATCAAAATTATATTAGGGTAAAGTTTTGGGATTTACTTGAAATGATTCATTCTTATTTGAGTTGTGAAATTTAAAGAATTTTAATTATAAACTCCGTATTCATTTAAATTTTTTATAAAGATAAATTATTTTTTTTATTTTCATAAATTAATTTTAATTAATATATATATATAACAAATCTATGTCATTTGAATCATTTTCATATTTAATTTTGATATAAAAACATTGTAAAAGTTTTAAAATTTTCTCTTTTTAAAACCTGCATTCTCATTCTTTCTACAAGATTAATTTCAATTTAAATTTTCCCATCTATGTGAAATGGATTTGTAAAAAATTATTCCATATATTGAATAAGAATATATTATATTATATAATAAGTCCATAATAATTTTTGACAAAAATTATTTGAGAAACATTTAAAAATAATTTACCACAATTAAGGTATAAATAGTTTTCTCGTTGTATTAAAGGAAGCATATAAGGGACAAAAGAGATTAAAAACATGTACAAAACCCATTTTGTAAACATATATAGAACATAGAATTTCTAGTTTTAGAAAATAATCTATTTGGTAATCATTTTTCATGTGAAAATGTGGGTACATAATTCTCTTTCAAAATTAATAATTATGCCACTCACCTTACTTATTAAAGACCATGACTTCTCATATCTTCATCATACCATAAAAAAAATTGGATTGGAAATGACCTAAAAAAATAAATTCCTTATATATAACCCCTCACCTTTTACTCTTTTTTGGGTTAATAAATCCATTCTTTGAATACATTTGGTATAATCCTAAAGCGGTGGTATGAGATGAGTTAAAATTCAAATATATATATATATTTTATTTCTTCTCACACCACCTTAAAATATTTTTCATTTATGATTACATAATAAAAAATTGAATCAAATATACGAATTTATTATTATGTTAATGGAAAGACCTATACACAACAACTATTTCCACAAATGGGAAACAATAACATTGCTTGTGTGTTTGGTGGACTACCACCCCATGAACAGATGAGACATATTTTCCATCAACACCTCCCATGTTTGGATATGTTAATGAATAAATTGTTTATATAATATATTTTAAAAAAATCACTTCTTTGGATACATTAAAACATATGTACATTTTTTACTTTCCATTCTATTGGGGATACGACAAGATCACTTGTGTATATGGAGGACTACCCCCTCAGGAAGCGATGTGATATTTTTCAGTAATGCTAGAATTTAATGGTAATATGAATATATTTAATGAATATATGTGACATAAATGATATTAATATGATATTAATGATTTATTTATCATTCCTGAAATATGATATATCATTTTATTTCATACTATTTCTCTCATTTAAATATGATATCATCACTCGTGTTCATGTGGACTACTGCCTTCATGAAGTGATGTGAGTGTCTTTTAATCTATAGACCAAATTGATAATATAATTACTTATATTTAAATAAATAATATGGTATTAATTATATAATGATAATTCTATAGTGTAAAAAATATTACAATCCATATTTACATAATGGTAATTGAAAGATAGAAATGTCACACATTCATACATACGGTCTCCCATTTCCGTGATTATAACCTAGTTAATTTCTCAAAAGTATCATCCATGATTGGTTATAATATTATAATTTATGTATTAATATTCTAATTATGTAATTATTATTGTTATTTTGTTTTTTTATAATGGATTCTTATACCAATAGTCAATATATCATAGATATTTTATCTGATAGGACATATTTCATTAAAACACATGACATAAATATAATTGACTTGGAAATTATATATGACATGGTAATAAGTGAAATATATTGAATAATAATCCTTAAAATGTTTCTTAATAAATTTGATAAATAATATATGTTTATTATCTGGGGTGATAAAGAACATACACAATGATTCATAATCATGGTAAGGTATTTTCATCTCACTTTTACTTCTATGAGACATATTCCATATTAACCACTTACTTCTTCTGTGGGGTGTATATACTTCCCATTTTTTTGTTTACATCGTGAATCTATTTAACATCACGTTATTTAATGTTTAATTTCATTTTATTCCTCTTACAAGGATTATTTTTCTGAATTTACCAATGTAGATAGAGTTTATTTTTCAATGTCAACATTATTCAAGTCGATTTATGTTTACACCAATCTTTTGGGAATTATTAGATATTTATATCATAAAATCAGTAAATTTTATTCTCTTGTGGTCATTCAGGATCTATCCAATCAATCGTATAATTTTTACACACTTTTATAATTAAAATCATTGAGAATTTTTTCTAATAAAAGCCATCATTATGTTTCTCTTCAGTTAGAAATCATTTTTACATAAAAAATTTTGTTTTCTAAAAATAATTTTGATTTTATTGTTTATATTTTAAAAATTATATATCAAAATAATTTTTTACCATTTTAAATATTAAAAAATATTTTTTCAATGTAATAATAATATCATTTTAAAAAAGTTACATGTTTTGATTTTAATGAAAATTTAGAAAAAATCTTTGTTTTAACGCATACAACATAGATATACTTTTTCATTATCATGGCCAATAAATGTTTTAATTATTATATTATATGTATTAAAGGGTTGTTTTCCATGATAATTATATTCAAATACATTTTCTATCTTTTTTAAGGTGGTTTTCAAAATGATACGGTTATTTCGCAAAAAAAATGTTTTTAAGGATACTTAAATGGTATTTCAATTCATCAACATCACTAACCATCAATATTAATTATGATGAACTGAGGGTATGTTGTATTGATTCCACCCTTATTATTTCTCAAGTTCTTTATTGTCATTTTGAAAAGAGACGTATAATATTGTTTCCATTCAAAATATTACTCTGTATGGTTTATGATTTTTTATAGATTGGTTGTAAGTATAAGAATTTCATATGTTAGTTTTTTAATAAGAATTTTAATGTTGATATTTTTTACCCGTCTTATATGAATAATTTATCTTTACATAGTATGTGATGGGTGAGTCCCTTTATATCCCTTCAATGCATCAGTAGGTCCCTTGATATAAACTAGAATTTTTTGGCATTGTACTTACCCATTTATCTTGATGTCATGGAGCATGGCCTAGACTGTATGATCTAGATTTCTTGAATAACACATTACAACATTAAAAAAATTTATTGATATTCCCTAGGTTGATTATATTAGCTGAAATATCTATGGTTATGTGTTCAAGGTCATGTGACTGTTAAATAGAAATATTTTATCATAATTTATTCCTTACATATTATGATCATGTTGTTTATTAAATAACATTTTTTTAGTTATTTAATTTCCCATGTTGTTTATGCCTTCATTATCCATTAATTATATTATACTATTACCCTTACTAAGCATCTATGATTATCCATTTCTTATGTTATCTTTTATACTGGGTACTATGAGGTGATTTATGATTGATATAAAGGAATATGTTAATGGGAATAATCATGTTCTGAAATAAAAAATGTCGTTTATATTATGTTTTAGAATGTAATGTAAATTGATTTATATATTTATTATACCATGACTACAAAACTATTCATTCCATCATGATGTGATTCCTTTCATATTATGAAAATTTAATAATGTATACACCATATCCATATAATTGGGGTCGTTGTCTCTAAAGTATATATCAATGTATATTTAGTAGAAAACATGGGTAATATATTATTGAAATCATAGATTATGAAACATAACGATATGATAAACATTCAGGATATGTATTGGAAAAAATCATAAATATTTCATAAGGAATATATTATGTGATCTGTTTTAGTAATATATCCTTATATGGATATTATAAGTGGACATAGTTTTGGAACAGATGTACCTATGGGTAATAATTCTAAAAAGGGTGCATAGGTATTGGCATGATTATCACTTGGTTCATCCAAATGAGCCTTACATTGCACCATGATTAAGAATCCTATGAATATTCTTGGGCTAATTCACATCTTCTTTATAAATCATTTTGATATACTTGAAATTGTTTTTATGATTTGAAAACACCACCAAGGAAACCATGTTTATGATTATCTTAGTAGCTATGTATACATTTTTCAATTTATGTTATATTTTTTTCTAGTTTGGAGATTATAAATTATTTATCATAATTTTATGATCTAATCTAGTGTATTATATTTATTAGAAATATAACCAAATAATATTAATGAGTACTATATCAAAGAATCTATTCCAAAGAGTAATAATTATCCTTCTTTGAGGGCATTAATTGTGTTTTTTAAGGGAATTAGTATCCCAAACTTCCTTATCATATGAATATATATTATCATGTTCAATAAATAAAGAGAAAGAATTATCTATGTATTATGACTTTGAAGGGAATATAAATAAGAAGATGATGGAAGATAAAAAAATAAATATGCGATTAAGGGAAGAATGGTTTTTACAACATTCGAAAATTTTGAAAAGAAACACCCTGGTAATAACTTGAATGGAATGAGAGTTTCTACATGTGTTGAGAGAAAGTCCACTATTCTTGTGATTTCAATGGAATAAATGAAATTTCTAATGTTTAATGCATCAATTTTAAGGATATGAGCCATAATGAAAATTAATTAACCAAGTATCAAGGGAATGTTCATCAAAGGAAGATAAGGGATCATGTTCATGTTTAAGCCATTACTAAAAATTAACTGAAATGATAAATGTGACTTTTTATAAATTATATAATTATGTTTTTTGAGTTTTTTTAATTAATTATATTCTGGTTAAAATAATTAATAAATGTATAATGATTGTATAGTAGAAATATATCTTTAAGTAATTGAGAACATATATAGAATTTTACTGATAACTATGATAAGTGATTTCATGGAAATTTGAACTTCTTGAAAAACACATGATTATGGTAGGATAACCAATAATATGTACTCTATATTGGGATAATAATGATAATCAATTTTCTTAGGGTGTTTTTGGTATCCTTTAATTTTTATCTAATATTTCATGTTGATGTAATAATGAATTATTATAATTTATAAACATTATAAAAATTATAGTAACATTATTTTAGAAAAAATAAAACCCATATGTTAGTTGACAACACATTTCATCATGTAAGGCTCTAGGAATTGAACCCCTAACTGAAATCGGATAAAGTTATAGTTCCCACCACTAGCATATGTAATGCCATGCTTAAATTTTAATTTTTTTTTGTTAAAAGAATTAATGAGTAGATATTAATCATGAACCTGTGTAATTGTTATTGTTGTTTGAAAATTCATTTATTATATTTGATAACTTGTTCTAACTATATTGGTTTTGCAAAAAAGTTACGAATATAAGGAATTATTTGTTACTCTTTTATGCATCTTAAAATCCACCAGAAGTGAATTTTAATGCTTCAAGTAGAAAAAATTAATTTTTGATATTCTTTTTATGGTGTGTGAAAAATTTGAAATATATTGATGCACAATGAATGGGATGAAATTGTGATTTCAAAGTATAAATGTGTCAAGAAAATGTATTTCCATATATTTTTAGATAGTAAAATAAGTCCATGTATTAATTAAATGGATTATAAAATTAAATATTATCTTATTACATTAAATTATAATAAATAAAAGGGACTTTTAAATCATCACAGATTTATGGTTATGTGGTCCTTAACATTCCATTGATCATTAAATTTATTTTTATTAATGACATCAATTATTCTATGTATTTATTTAAACTTTTCATTTATATCTATATCTCCTCTTTCACTAATGTTCTCGTACTTAGGAACCATGTTCTATGTTATTCCATATGACATGTGTACTTCCTTTTATCACTTATTAAGAAGATGTTTTATTAACCCTTTTAATATGTGGTGTTTCATGAAAGGTATTTTTAAATTTCAAACCCTTGATTACCAAGATCAATATTAAATTGTGAGTAATTTTTTATTTAATGGGGTAGAATGTGAGAATCAGGGTTTTTAAAATAGAAACATCATGTTCTATGGAATTTTTGTAATAGAAAAAAAAAATCTAATAATATATTATAAAATCAGAAAATTTATGATATGTTACATTTAAAATAAATTAAACCTCAGTGATAGTTTTTTTTACGCAATACCTGGTTAAAAAAACATGATACTCTACTAAAATATTATTATTTAAACATTATCATTATAACCTAGCTATTATTTTGATCCGTATGAATAGTAGTAACTGAATTCTAAAAATTTAATTTTTATCATATGTATATAAAAATTCTATTGTTATCTATTGATTTGAAATTAAATAAAAATAATTTTGAAGAAAAATATTTTATTCCACACAAATTGTATTTTTCAAAAAGGTTTTTTAGTCATGCTTCACACAAATAATTTATAATTAATTATTTTTACCTTTTTTGTAAAATTTATTTGAAGAAATAAGTCTTCCTTACGTAAAAATATCAATACAATCTTTGGGTGAAATTTTTTGAATTTTTTAAAATGTTTTTTCGATGAATAGCGAAAATATTATATTTTAATTGAAAATTCAATTTTATATTAAATTACATAAATAGATTGATTATAATTTAAATTATATATATTGTAAAATTAGTTCAAATATGTATATAATAATCCAATCTAGGTCATTTTAATCATTTTAATATTGAATTTTGATATAAATTTTATGTAAACTTTTGATCATTTTATCTTTAAAAAACTACTTTCTCATCACATATGTGGGACTAATGTTATATTAAAATATCACACCTATGTGAATTTATTTTTGAAATTTTTTTTCCATATTTGGAATCAAAATTATTTATATAATCCAATAATGTCTTCTTAAATTTTGACCATAATGAATAGTAACCATAGTACAAATTATTTACCATGGTTAAGGTAAAAATGGATTTACTGTTGTGTTAATCTAAGAGGATAATAATTAAAAATGAACTGAAACATGCATTATTCATATTTTATGAAAACATTGGAACTTATAATGTCTAATGGAAATTAATACTCCATTTTTTGGCCGTTTTTATTTCAAAAAAATGGGAGCACCTTTTTATTATTAAAATTAAAATTGTGTGAGTCACTTCAGATATAAATGGGCACCCCTTCTAATGTATTCATCCCAAATTAAATCCTGTTTTGATCTTCCAAGACCAAAAAAATCACCTATTTACTTCCATGGTCTCATCCTATAAGAATATTTTTGTACATAATGTCATTATTATCATACATTAGGTTTAATCCTAAAGTGTTGTTCTGATAATAGGTACCATTCTGAACTATGCATTTTTCTTGTATATTGTTTTCCACATTATTTAAATAATATTAATTTAATCATATATGACAAAAACAATTATCAACCATATACGTATATGTTATTATGTTATGTTAATAACCTGTATCAATCTACTCTTCCCTCAAATTGGGAATGATAACATCACTCGTGCGTACGGAAGACAATCGCCTTACAAAGTGATGTGACACATCTTCTATAATCCCATCAAAAAATTGGTTATGATATTGGATTTAAACTATTTATTTTATATTTATGAAAAAATTATAAATATGGATTCATAATGTCATATAAATATATATTTTAACATTACCTTCCATTGTGGATTTGATAGAGTCGCTCGTGTGTACAGCAAACTACTACCTCGCAAAGTGATATGATTTTTTACACTAATGCTTTACATGGATGTTTATAATGAAATACTTGTTAAATATATGTGATATATATAAAATATTAATTCTATTATTGAAATATTTTACTTTCTAAAAAAATTATATTTAATTTTATTTCGTACCTTTTCACTCATTAAAATCTGATAACTTCTTTCGTGAACATGGAGATTACCACCATCACAAAGAGATTTGACTCTATTTTCATCACCACACCACATGGATTATATATATAATAATATTTAAATAAATAATTTGGATTTTATGATATAATTGTCATTATTTTAAGATAAAATATTACTTAATTCTTTTCTGTAATGATCATTGATAAATGGAAACATTACTCATTCATGCGATCATCTAACCATTTTAATGTTCAAAATGTACATCATTTCTCAAAATAGTATTTCATGAATGGTCTTGAAAGTATAATTGACATATAGATATATTATTGTTTTATGATTGTTAATATTGATATGATTTGATAATGAAAACACAGACCAACTATCAACTACTAGAAGTCTGTTTGATATAAAAGTGAAATACCATAGAAACATTGGGGTCTCAGCCTCAAAGTGGCAGCTCTCCCCCTCTCAAGAGTATAGTATTTTCCCTCTGTGTTAATATAAAGAGGTAGGATCAGGTGAAATCTTCATCATCGAGCTCGAGGGTCCCTAACGTTGACACCCCTCCCGTATCTTCCTCTCTATCACAGGACTTGGTGTTCAATGACTTTCACGGATCGTTTTGATATCATTGATATGGAAAGATATGATTGTGGATTTACAGTGTTGATGTTACTAGTGTTACCCTACCCCTCATCACTAGTCCTCTCTTCTTCATCCCCTGGATTTCTGGATTTAGACTGGAGTGATGGTTCTTACATCATTCAGTTCTGATCGGTTCCATTCTCAAATCAATTTCTTTTGGTTTAGAGTTGCTCTGACCCCCTTATTGGGGATAGTACCTTAGTGTGGTGTTGGGAAATCATGTCCTATGTGATGATTGTTCAGATTCATGTTCCTTGGAATTTCACCCTCTTCACGTTGCTTCTGTGGTAATGGTGGTAGAGGGAGTATCTTGGATTGTTGTGGGGTTCTCTTCCAATCTCAATTCTCGGAACCGAGATGTCGAAATTGGTTTTGGTGAAAAAGATATGGCCTTAGAAACAAGGATTCATAGTGATGGAAGATTTTTTGGTCTATGAAGGATTTTCAGTGTGATGTCGATGAATTTTTTTAACATCATGGAATGGATTTTTTTTCTAATGTAAGCTTTGTAGCCCTATAGTACGTGGTTAAAGGGAATATTCAACTAGTACCACTATAATGAGATACTATAGATGAGGTTTCGAGTAGATAGTTTTCACCACACCATTTCTTTTCGGATTTGGATGTTTGAGAGGGTATGCCAATTTCCATCGATATCAGGCTCGTGCATCCGTTCATGGGATAACTATCCATGTAGCGATTAGAAGGTTGAAGCTGGTCTTAACATTATTGATGTTGGGGATGTGTTTTTCTTTTCATACATTAACATGGTCGTTTTTTAAGGGATTTTGGACTTTGGAGGCTCAATTTGTGTTTTTATGCCTTTTATTTCATGTCAGTTTCCCCCTCATCCCTTAAAATGGGGTTTGTGTTTATAAAAAATTATATATCATTCAAATATCCTAAAAACACAAAAAATAAACATAATTTACTACGTAATAGTATATAACATGGTAATAAGTGAAATAAGATGAACAATTAAGTTGAAAAATTGTATAATGGAGGTGAAAAATAACATATATTTGTCATTCAGGATGATAATGGACATATGTGACAAGTCATAATCAAGGTAAGGGGTTCTAGTCTCAGTTTAATTTATGTGAGGCATATTCAAAATTCACAACTTAATTACTTTGTGTTGTGTATATACTACCAATTTTATATGTAACATCATGAATATATTTGACTTCAAGTTTATTAATTTTCCATTTGAAATAATTTCTTTTATTGGGATTACGATTTAGATGTTTCCAAGGTGGTAAGGGTTTTATTCATAGTCTCAATGTTATTTGGGATTCTTTCTCTTTAAATCTCATTTGGGGGAATTATTAAATATATCTATATTAAAATAAATATATTTTCTTATTCTATAGTTATTCGTGATATTTCTAGGAAATAATATCATTTTTCACTCTTTGGGGCTTAAAATGATTGATAAAATGTTTTTAAGAAAATATGACTTTATTTATCTCTTTATATGGAAAACATTTTTCATCAAAATATGTGTTTTTTAAATAAATTTATTTTTTTACAAATTTAAATAAGATTTTTAAATCCATTTTTACGGTTTTTTATTTTTTTTAAATAAATTAAAGGAATATGCATATCGTTTTCAAAATTATTACCCTTTCATTTTTACTAAAAATGTAAAAAAAATTCTCTAATGTGTATGAATTGAAGAAAATTTTCCACCTTAGTGAACAATAATTGATTTAATACTTAATTAAAATGTTTTAAGAGATTATTTTAAACGAAATTTATATTCAAATTTTCTTGTGATCATTTATTTAATGTCATTTTCAAAATAAAATGGTTATTTTTCTCAAAAATATTTTTAACGGTGCATTCAGGGTATTTCATTTCATCAAAAAAATAAACCCTCTAATTTTACTTATGAACCATTGAGGAGAAGTTTTATTGATACCATCCTTAATATTTATAAATAATGATTATGATCTGTTTGAATGAGGATGTACAATTTTACGACCATTCACTATTTTACATTGGATGGTTTATGATTGGGGTATGTAGTGACATTTTGTATGTTAGTTACATAATATGAATGTCTACGTTGATTATATATCACTCCATTCTTATGTGGACCGAATTGGACCTAGTATGTGTCAGGTTTGTCCATATATGGACACTCGATGCATTAATAGGTCTAATGAGAAATACTAGATTTTTTTTGGCTGAGCTACTACCCATTAATTTAGATGTCTTGGCCAAAGGCCTCAAAGGTATCTTTTCTAGGTCCAAAACTGTTTATACAGCATTAAGAATTTAGTTATTCATATTCTAGGTGATTATTAAGTTATTTATAATATCCATGGTTCTATTTTGAGGATCATGTGACTATTTATATTTCATTATTTAATCATTATTTATTATAACCATATTTCTCTAATGTAATTTATTAAATGGAATTTGTTTCAATTATTTACCATTATTTATTAATTATTGTTTCTTAATTAATGTAATTTGTAGTATTATTACTCTTACTTATCATATAATCACACACATTTCTTATTTCATATTTTACCTAGGATACTTCGATGTTTTTTATGATTGATATGTTGGAATATTATAAAGAAAATAATGGTGTTCTCTATGAAAATACTTTGCGTATTTGATTATATAAAATGACATTCGAATTATCCTATGTATACAGTTTACCAGGACTACTAAACTATTCATACCTTCAAGATGAGATTCTTTGTATCTTATCCCAATGTTAAAATGTGAACACAAGCTCCAGGTTTAAGGGATCGAGGACACTACATAAATAGTATGGGAAATGTAATTTTTATGCTCAAAATTATTTAAAACTTACGTATCATAGGATGTATAATAATACCTTTGAATATGCTAGATATTATTTCACAACTTAAATGATTCCTTCTTTAAAAAAAATAGCCTCATCTTGGATATCGGAATATAAAAAATAGCTTGGATTATTTTTAGGAGCATAGGAATGGTGAAATAAATTATTTTCTATAATTTATTCATATATTATTCAATAAATATTTTGTAAGTGATAATTACATTCTACTCTAAAAACATGATTTGAAAATAAAAAATCCCCAATCGAATTTATTGAAGTTTTTTCATTTATGGTTACGTAAAAATTGGTTTATTTTATTAAGGATAAATTATGTCATTTAATAAAAGAATTAAATTTTCTAACCAAGATTTTTATTCTCAATAAATTCTTATTTACCTCTTTCATATAAATTACTACATATAATATTCTATTTATTCAATATCATTAATCAATATTATTATTTCTAAAATTATTTTTTCTTTAGGACCAATTTTACTCTATGTTACTATTAAGAATATATTTCAAGGTAAAAATATGATAATATTGAATATTTTTTCAAATAAACGTGTTCAATTTATATAAAATTTTAAATATGAAATCATTTTTTATAAATAACTGAAATTATAATTCTTTTAAATGCATCACATATACCACATTTAATTCTTAAACTATGTTATTATGATTGTGTGTTTGGCATGAATGTTACTTGATCAGACACTTATATATAATATTACATGTGAATGCTAATTACAACTAATGCTAGATTTAGATCCTTTTGTGTTTATATTTTAGTAAACCATGTATTTTTCCTCAACATAAAAGTTACAGTTTGTAAAATTTTCATCTAGAGTTGTAAGAAGAGAATATTATCACATAAACTATGTTAGGTTTATATTTATTTTTATATTCATATTTAGATTCCATAAGGTTATATTTATGGTATACTCATTCATTTTGGTGTGGCTATGTGGGACATTATATAATGTTTTAATGGTATTATATATAATGTATCCCCTGAAAGAATGTCAATTTTTTTATTGAGAATTAGATTATTTATATTGAATTTTATACTTGAGCATGAATGATAATTTGATAAGTTTTGAATTCGGTCACCTTTTGTACCAAAAATTTTCATTTATGTAATGTGGATGGTTTCCTTGGTCATGGATATCAATTTGATGAATAATAAAAAAAATTTAAGTGTCATTTTTATATTATATAAATTTAAATAATTTAGGAATATATACAGACCGGTAAATGGTATGGGATCCCAACACCCTAAAACATATTTCCCCCATCCCCTATCATTAAATGGGACAGAAGGCCAGACTATCCAATATTTTGAATAGACCATTCTCTTTCCTTGAGTTGGACATTTTTGACATCTTGAATCTTATTATAAATCATCACAGATCCTTGGCTATTTTTTAATTATGTTTGATAGATATGAATCCTCTTAATGTAAGTGGATAAAATTAAAGTTGATATTGATTTATTAATTGATTCATTATGTTTTGGTGTTGTGTTTTTACATATAATTGATTTAAATATATTATATATATATGTGTGTGTGTATATTAAATGATTTTATTGATCTAAATCCCACACATATGTGTATTCCATGTTTGTGGGAGCCTTTTTATCGATTAGTCATTATTATATGACCATGCCAGATATTTAAACTTTGATTTATACATATTACCGATGACTGTTTTTTATGTACCTTCATGTATTAGTATATGTCTTCAAGGGCATGTTTTTTCCTATAAGTTGAGTTAAACATGGTCTGGGTTCTGGTGATACAAAGTTGTGTTCAGAATATAGCAATTTTTGATATATATCTACATTATAATTCTAATTTATTACCATGGATTTTAATTTATCTTATACGATATAAATTTCTCATATATATAGTTGTAAATTCATTATTTATATTTATCTATCTCAAAGTGAGTAAATCCACCACCAATTGTATGTTTAAACTCATAGTACTAGTCTCTTACCCCATAGGATTGGGGTGCACTTCTAAGGACACGTGGAACATGGACTGGTGTTGTTCTAGTGATCAGGTCGTGGTAATTTTATTTTAATTTGAATCACATTAAATTTATTAACTATAATTACTAGTGAAAATCAAGAGGAATTAACCTGATTATACATTTTTATATTATAAAATTGAATCCATTTGATAAGTTATGTTACCTGAGTTTAGAATTAACATCGACAAAATATCGATTTTTAAGATAGTATTGTTTTGTTTCATTAATAATAGATTTTACTAATGAGTTATTATTTGAATCATATATCTTGATCATTTTTATTCATCATATGATAATTTTAATTTATAAGGATATCTTAGAAAACTATTACCAGGAAAATATAAAATGGATAATTATGAATTGTACCTCTATTTATTGGTGAATCAACATGTGAAATTTTAGTAAAAATCATCCAAGGAAAATGATAAAACCACTTTTTATTCTATAATAATTGTGTGATGATATTTGAGTGATATTTTTCAATTGATTACCAATTTCATAAAAATAAAAATTGATATTGGGTTTGTGGTTGAAAAACATAAAAAGTTAGCATATTTTACCAAATTTTTGGTACATATCTCTCTTTAATATATTTATAAGGATCGTATAATTTATTTATTGATTATCTATAGTGTATTTCTTTTTATTTTATCTATTTATGATTTGAGGTTTACATTTAAATATTTTAATATTTTCTTAATTTTTTTTAAGAACATATTCTAACTTATGATTATTTATTAACCTCAAAATTAGGGGTCAAAAAAAAGACTATAAAAAATTAATAGGATATGATAATGTATTTATTCATAGATTTTCATGTTTAATGGGATATATACAATATTCTATTAAAATTTTTATTTGGAAACAAATCTCATTCGACCATCCACATGCCACCTAATAAGGCTTTATATGGGATGAAATTGTAAAATATATACCATTGGGATGAAGTCGGTATGATAAAATTATTAATAATAGAGTTGATTAAATTGAAAATAATGAAGGTAAAGTAAATATATTAAAAAATCAATATATCGTAATGTGAAAAAAATTCTATGTGTAAAACATATATAGTAAATTGAAGTTTACTTGTGTTGATTATGTGTCCTTAGATATATCTTCTTGGAAATAGTTCATGTGATTTGTATGAGAGGAAAATTTGATACCAAGGTATAAATCCCCTATATAATATTGTTGTCTATAGGAGTCATGGAATATCATTTGTCACTTATCCTAACCATTTCCATGTTTATAATGTTTCCCATGAGCCTATATTGAGAAAATATATTCTAGAACCATCACATATTATGAATAATTAATTAATAAAGTACATATTTCTCTATATTATAATGGAAACTATTTTATGTTTCATTAAAAATTATCATTTAAAACAAAACAAAACACCTTGGCTGGTAATGATCATATATAAGAACCAATACTTTAATAAGTTACATGTAATTTTTATAGAGAATTGAATAATTAGTGCACATTGATGATTGGTCCAAGAATTTTCTACACTCATGTTGGATTTATTATAAATCAAACTGCATTATATAGATATTTAATGTAATATAAAATTTTTAGGTATAAATATATATCACTAGGTAATAACATAAAGGGTTCATCTTGGTTGAACGACACTTGTTTTAACAATAAGAAGACATTAAAACCCAAAAATATAAAGAACACAATGCATTTTATCCAAACCCATGTAAACTATAAATAATGAAACTATATATCTTACCATAATGATGGGTTTTTCATTCAATCAACATTTTCATGATAAACATTAAGAATACCCAATATACTCATTCATTATTTATCCACATGGTGATCTGAATAACTTAGTGCTCTTGTTGGATCCTCTACATGACCATGAAATGTCTGTACCTTGGGTGGAAATGTATGATAGTGGAAGATAATGTAATGGGTAATTTATTGGATGGATATCATGAAACGATTATTAAAATGAGTGAACACTCATAGACAACTTTATATAGGTTGTCGGACAATATCGAGCCTTTAGATTTGATAATGCTCATATTTTTACCACAAAAATATCGAAATTAAATACTTCCAACCACTTAACCATTCTATGTGTAATGTTCACAGTTTTATATTTTTATATTAATTTATATTTAATTAATTAAAATCCCAATTAATGAGGTTCATATAAGTAATTATTATACCCTATCTATACATTAATTTTCATTTTTATTATTTTTCTAGAAAATGGGTCTAGTTAATTAACAGTGAATAAAATATTCCATGTCATGAGTTTAAAAAGAAATTTCACTAATATATAATTGATTCTAGGCTTCAGATCATGAATTAGGTTATTTTGGGAGTTTTATAACATTTTTTGACACAAATAAGATATTTAATAAGTGTAACTGACTAAGTTTAATTGATTTTTTTTAATGTATAAGGTTTTTTATTGCTGAATAATATTTCCCTTTTTAGCACATAAATTTTCTAAATGAAAATTTTAAGGATTAAAATTATATAAATAATATGTTATGAATTATTATGGTTAATATTTATGTTTTTTATGATGCATCTTATCCATGATTTTTTGTTGGGTGAACAAATTTCAATGATCCCTTATGATGTGTATATTTTTCATGGAAATACATAATATTTTTACCCACATCCAAATTATAACATAGATCTTTTACTTATTTATGGTGGATCTTTTATATATATTTTATCCATGCATATTGTTTTTAATTTCAATGTGATATGTATGGTTTTCATAATTTTCTACAAGAGTATAAATAATAATGTTTTTACTAAATTAATGTTAATATGTATGATTTTATAAGTGGGATGATTACGTCGAAGTTCATGTATATTATTTTCAATAAAATCATAATGTATGCATAATAATTTTCATTTATTAAACTGAATCCATGATATTAGAAAAATAAATTCCTTTTTTTGTGAAGATATATGTTTCACATTGAACTGGATTGATGAAATTTCTAATCGAATGTTATTTTAGAGGTTCTAGTGCCATAGTGATTTATGTTATTCCATAAATGAATAATAAGAATATTTCATAGTTTTAAGTATAATGATGCGCTTTAAATTAGTCCCTGATTTTTTTTTCATGTCCATATTTGGTATTCAGGAATTATTACTAAGGGGAAAATATGATGTTGAGAATTAACAACCATAGGAGGAATTTAGAAGAGATTATAAATCACTAAAACTTGGAGAGATAATTTTTTTGACTATTATAAATATGAATAAAATTTTTTAATATGTGTGGAAGCTACTAATGTCAAGAAAAACATGATTGATATCATTAAAATGAATCTAAGAACTCTGTTAGAGCCTGTTATAATAGTTACTACCTTTATTTGAATTTTTTGTATTCCATTGTAAAAGTAATAGAACTATATTTTACTTGAGGGGAGTTTTAATTATTTTATGGGTTTTTATAATAGTTTTTTTCTTTTAATGTATAAATTTTTGTCTCTTGTACTTCAATTTATTGTTATATTTTTCTGTATTTTTTATTCCCATCTCCACTATTAAAAAGTTAAAAACATGGTTTCTGTTTTGAGTGAAGGAGATGCAAAATCCCAAGTATTTATATAATAATAAATTTTCATATCTAATAATACTTATGAATAACATATTAATTTTACACTAAATGGGAAACAATTTCTAATATCATAATCAACACAAAAAAATGGAGTTCTTCAAAATCTTACATTGTACACAACATTGAGTTAAATTGAAAAATAATAGAGTAATATTATTATTATTTGAAATGGCTTTTAATGCATAGATGTTTTATTATTTGGAATAGAAATAACTAACTAAAATATGATTACACATGTTTTTAAAAAGTTTTTACATCTATCCAATAAATTTTAGAGTCCTAAAATGAGAATAAATTGAATTTTAGGCATAAAATACTATAATATTTTAATAAGGTTGTCTTAACGCATTATGATAGTGAACCCTTTTTAAATAAAGTTTTTTTTTAATTTCATATGTTATATTTTATAGAATAAACTTTTTATTTTGATTTGGGACATCAAAATTTACATTGTTTGAAATTTTGGTATTTTTCTGAGAAAATCCATATTTTAATGAATAGTGAATAATACTACATTTTATTTCAACATTGTGTTTTCATATAAATTATTTATATAGTAAGATTATCATTTTAATTAGTTTTAATATGTGATGGGATTATTTTTTAATAATTTAATCCAATATGGGTCATTATAAGTAATTTCACATTTAAATTGGACATAAAAACATGTCGATCTTTTGATAGTTTTTACTTCTTAAAACTCTGCTTTCTAGTTTGACAATAGGAAAAAATTTAAAATTAATTTCAGCCAATTATGTATTTTGATTTTGGACAAGTGGCTTCCATATTTTAAATCATAAGTTTTAAATTGTGTGAATATTTACCTTTTATTCTTGAACATTATGAATAGTGACTTTTGTAATAATTTTTGTTTACCATGATTAAAGATTAAATCAGGTAAATAAGGATAAAAAATAAATTATAATAATATAGAACTACCAAAAAACCAATCCTAATACTATTTTATGAGACATGGCTGACCTTTACCATAATTGGAATGATTTTAGGACCCCATTGAGCCACATGTATGTAATAATTACATGTTATAATAAGTAATTTAAAGTAAAGATAAATATAACATAAACATGTATTTTTTCTAAAATAATTTTTATATAGAGTTATAGAACTAATATCTTTGAATATAAATAGTAATTTGAAATAAAAAATTATTACTTACATCATGGTAATTATATATATGTTTTATACATTTAATAAATAAATTGATGTATGACACAATAATGATACGGTGATTACCTTATTAATGAAATATTAAAATAATGATATTATAATTTTTAAAATAAATTTAATTTGATAATTATAATCCCACAAACTATTTTTTTGGATGAAGTGACATTTTTGGGATTATTTACCGAATTTGGTAATAAGGAACAAAGTTCATATGACTTTAACAAAAAACAATTACTAAATTGTGTAAAAATTGATATAAATGAGATTGTAATGAAAATACTATTTTATTAAATGATATAATAGTCCAAAAATCCAAGATTTGGATAACTGAAATACATAATGTTATAAATACCATTATTGATCCACTTTTGGTTCTCTTGGTAATTTACAGTAACTATAGTAACCATATATTATGTAAATACAAGAAGACATTGTAAGAGTTAATGTTTTTTACTAAGGGTTAAAGCTAAAAGATATGGTTACATTTGTCATCTAAACTCGTATAAAATCTATTGGTTGAGATTATTTATACCCATCATCATATATCCCTGGAAATATATTCCTTTTGAACTATTATATTTCGAAAATTAATTTTTAATGACATAATATTTCAAGACATTCTTAAAGTGCCCATCCTCCCTCTTATAAAAGGCCACCACCTATACCCACTTACTCACACCTATCAATCCCCTTGGCTCATCCAAATGATACTAAATTAATCTCCAAACATCACTACCTTCCTTCAATAATCCATACCTTGGGATAAAAGAAACTTGGGGAAGCCTTTTGGGTCAAATCAAAAGGAGTTACCCGATTTAGAGGTAACATCTTCTCTCAAACTCCTTTCATTTATTTTCCTTCACCAACACCCTAACCTCAATTTATAAAATTATTTTCTAAAACAACCATTAACCAAAATATTCTAGGATTATGTTATTCTACAGGTTTGACCTACACTTACACACCTTCATCTAATGGATATAGAACATACAGTTTCTGGGTATGGCTAGCTACTCTCTCACAAAATGATGATTGTTTAATTTTCTCCTACCACCTCTCATGATGGTCATTATGATGGAACTATATTTAAATATTTTATATGATATACTGATATTTTCTTTATTATTATGTCATTTTTATTTATAACATACCATTATGCATTCCATGTTGTGTAAATACAATAATTTTGTTTGAGGAATTGTGGATTGTCTCCCCCTCAAAGCGATGTGGCTCGTTTCCTATATACATGGAACATATAAAGTATGGATTTATTAAACATATGAGACATACATGACATAAATTGTTATTATAATATACATTTATATCATTTCATTATTATTCTTTTAATATGAAAAAAAATTAAAGTAGTGGTCATGAATATGTACATCCTACCGTCTCCATGAATAATGCATTTAATTTCTTATCAATGAAATATTTTGGATATTATAAATACATATATATTTGATATATAAGATATTTAAATCATGAATAATATTCTTTAGATGATGAATGTTTGACTACATGGACAATTTACACCCAAAAAAGTTTATTTTTGACTCATGTACCGTATATCGACAAAATGTATGATATGAACTTAAATAATTATTTAATCTTTATAACATTGTACTAATTTATGTAAAATTAATAATAAAAAATAATAATGTTCTCAATAAAGTAGATATTAATTTATGTTAATTAATCCAGAACATAATGATTGTACACGACGGGTTGGACTCATGGTAAAGGAATTTGTCTCAATCTCCATTCATTGAGGAAAATTTAAATTTATACACAACCTTATTTTATACAGTGTATACTAAACCCCCATTGAATTTTAGTTCCATTTGAATAGAATCCTTTTTCTCTGATTAATTTGACTAACTGAAAAAAATGAATTGTTTTAATGTATGTGGAGAAAATGACCTCTCCACTGATATAACTATTATTTTATATTTGGATTCCTTTATAAGCCTTAATGTGTTCAAAAAAATAATCAATTATTCCCATTTTTTGGGGTTTTTGTATTCAGAATGGTTTTAAAAGTTGATTTACTATTTCAATATATTGAAATGATTTAATATTATTGAATATGAAATTTTATGAGTAAAATGTTGTTAGTTGAAATTTTTTATGTGTTATGATTATATAATGGTACTTAGATAGTTGATGGTTCATTATGTGATAAGAAGAAGATGGGTAGTTAAATGATAAACTAAAGACGGTGGGTTCCATGATAAACCAAGGATGGGTGGTTCCTTTATAACCATCAATACATTGGGAATGAATATCAGCTATATGGAAATTCTATTTAGTGATATGTGGGGAAGTTGACCCTACAGTTATTAAATTTAAGTATGGTTATTTCCCAACATACCATAATTTGTTATACATTTATTTCTATGGGCTTTATGGTAATATTTTGGTTACAAAAAAGGATAATCAATGAGAATATATTCAGTGATGTTTTTTTGATACTTCTTAATGGTAAAAAGTATTATATTATGATAAAGTAATCATGGTTTACATATTTTTGCAAGAATAAGAGTTTTCATTCTATATGTATCCCTTATTGGGTTTTTTAATCTCCTACCATGTTTTGAAATGTTTTTCCAAGTACTTAACGAAGAATAGAGTCATGGATGGGATCAATGAGAAGTTATGTTGTTTAAACAAGGAATGTACCATGTTTCTTTTTAAAAAGGATTCAAATATATGATAAAAATTTGATAGTGATTAGAAATAACTATTTGTAATATTTATTTTGTTATGTATGAGTCATACCCTAGCTCTCTAAATATATAAACTTGAAAATATCATTTATTTGATTAAAAGTCAAATTACTGACTTAACTCAAGATTAAATAATGTTTAATTCCATGTCCTTATAGTTGGTATAAGAGGTTGGTTCAGATAACTTTAGAGGTTGGGGTGTTATTTATGTATAAGTGAAAATATTTATATAAACATAATGGTTAGCATATTATAAAGATTCATAGTATTCTTAGAAAGATTGAATGAGTTAGTGATAACATGGATAAGTATATCTTAGCGGTTGTCTTCCTCATATGATAGTATATGATGATTTTACTGATATACTCACACTAATATATTTTGTTTTAGTAAATTGTTGGACAGGTAGGCATGAAAGTAACAATGGATGTGAAGGAATCTATGGAGGTATTCTGAATAAGTAACCGAATGAAATAGAAGCTAAAATTAGAAAACTTGTGGTTATTCTAACCAAACTATCTATAGTCATGATTAAACACTTAAACCACGGTGATTTTTCTATGGAATTATAAAAGTGAGAAAAAAATCCCTAGGTAAGTTCAGGTATTAATCATAAAAGTATGTATATTCAACAACAACTGATGTCTCAAGTATGTGGAAGGAAACACCAATGGAAATGTTTTAAATGGACTATAAGATGTTATAGATGTGGCAATGATGGTCATAAAGAAATATCCTACCAAGGAAAAATAAAGCATTCAGTGGACTCCATGAAAGGGATAGAAGTTCATTCCAAGTAATCAATTGAATGTTTTAAATGTGTGGAGTATGATGATTATGAAAATATATGTCTAACGAAGATGGTTCAGAAATGGGATCCGTAGGACCCTAAAGAATATATTTACAAAAACATAATTCTATTAGAATTGAAGATGAGGAAACTGAAAATGACATATGAAATATATGGATTATTTATAGTCTCATGTTTTGAAATAATTGAATCCAAGAACACAATATATGTTTTCTATTTTTAGGAAAGATTTATTAATTAATAGGATTGAAAAACCTGGATAAGTTATCATGAATAATGCTAAATGATTAAGAAGTCTAAATATAAGGGACTAAAGAGTTATGATAGATTGTTAGATGATGAAATGATTAAAAATATTAATGCTCTTCTGATTATGGGATTACATTGGAATATTTTCCATCCAACGGCCTGAAGGCCTTCAATTTTTTATTTTAAAGAAAAGCAGCGCCCTTTTAAGGGAAGAAGGGGGAAACCCGAACAGACATCATCGACATAAAACATTCACAACCTGAAGGACAGGTAAGATAAACCAAAATAACTACATGAAGCAACCCCTAGCAGCAAAAGATCATGAAAAACTCTCCTCCGGTGCAAGGCTGAATGGAAAGCAAGTGTCATGTGTAAAAGCACAGGCCCGATCCAATGGCTTGCGCCATACCCTCTAAAACATCCAAATCCATAAATCACTGCAATGCTGAACAGAAATCTCTAGAACCTCCTCTAGGGCCTGCTCCACGTGGTCGAGTCTGGAAGCAACACCAAACCAACAGGTCTCTCAAACCCTTCCACCATTCAGAAAAGACAAAACCACTAAACCCTGATCATCAACCATCCTGGGCCTACCCCGTTGTCCTACTCAAAAATTAAGGAATAAAATATGAATTATTTAGCTTCAGAAAGAGGACTACCCACAATAAGGGTGACAACCCATTGCGCCGGACAAGGTCGTGGGGATAGAACCTACAACTATAGTGTGAGAAGCCTTTATCACATACCACTATGCTATGAAAATTCCCTGGTTAGTATAGATTTTCCTTTTAGGTAAATGGGTTTATGGAGTAATAATAAGTTGATTATGGGAATATATGTTTTATCAAATGGATATGCTTGTTGTTAGAAAATGATTTGGCGATTAAGTGATAAATGTTATTTTGGAAGACATTCACTATTTTTGGAGCCCTTTATGATGAAGTTAAATATAATATCATAGAATTTTATTTTCAGGAATAATGGATGAATTATTTTTGGAGAAATATATGATTTAATAATGGAGTTATGGTGATTTGGGTTATTTATTGAAATGATTAACCTATCTTAGTGACAATGTGATTTTGGAAATTATTTGTTTGTACGAATAATTAAGAGTGGTTGATACTTTGGAGATAAATGTTAAAATTTACATTAGAAGAATATGTTATCAAACCCTTATCAATTATGGGGTAAAATACTAGTTTGGATTTATTTTTTATGGAATTATGTGGCCAGTTATTCGTTTAATGGTCTATGTTGTACATTAAGTATTACTGTTGACTTTTGGAGATTAAAAGTAGACTTTTTTTCTTGTAAATGATAATTATTTTTGGGAAATATGTTATCTTATCCTAACCATTTTGGTTCGTGTTAATGTTTCAAGATAGGATGAATTGGTAGTTAATCTTTTTTGGATTATGTGATTTCCTATAAGTTGATTTTAGTGCATCATGTGTGACAATGTAATCTTGAATAATCATTGTTTATAGAAAACATGAGTCTGTGGTAGAAATTTATTAAATCAGGAAATTATACATGAAATTTAATTATGTTTCCTTATGTTATCAGTCGAGCTTGTAAATAAATTAGTCAAGATTATTAAAAGGAAATTAAAACAAAAACATTGTTCATTTACTTTTAAAATTATGAAATCAAAGGTCATTTATCACATCATAGTATGTGTTATCTAGGGTGACCATTCTACTTCACTTTCATTATTTTAAAGTGGAATTTTTCTTCACTATTTTTCCAATGTTGGGTTTTCAAGGAAGTTACCGATCAAAATTTTAAAATTTTGAGGAAATATTTTCCAAAATGGGGGAAGGATATAACATCCTAGCTATTTAAATAAAAATAAATTTTCAAATATAATAATCATTATGAAAAATATAATAATTTTAAGTTAAAGAGGACCCTTTTTCTAATATCATACTCAACATTCTACAATGGGTTTCTTTTAAATCATATGTTTCACAGAAAATTGAGTTATACCGAAAAATAATACAATTTTATTATAATTATTTTAAATGGAAGTTAACGCCGAGAAATTGTATTTGTGGGAATTAAAATAAAAAACTAATATAGGATTAAACATGTTTTGTAAATGTTTTTATATTTATACATTATATTTTATAGGCTTAAAAGGAGAATGAATCCAATTATAAGCATAAAATACTCAAATATTTTTAAATGGTCATTTTACCATATTTTGTTGGAGAACCCTTTTAAAATATAGTTTTTATCACTATTATATGTTATAAATGACAACATAAACATCATATTATTAATAGGGACAACAATATTTAATTTGGTTGATATTTTTGTATTTTTCTGATAAAATCCATATTTTAATGAATAGTATAAAATACTGCGTTTTAATTCAAAACTACATTTTTATCTAATATATTTATATTGTAAGATTATAATTTTATATGAATTTAAATTTTAATTGGGATATTTTTTCATTTTATTAAATGTTTTTCATTAGTAATTTCACATTTAAGTTGGACATATGCACATGCCAATCTTTTACTAGTTTTTACTTATTAAAAACCTAATTTCTGGTTTTAACAACATGAATTAATTTTAAATTAGTTTCTGATAATTTTGTTTTTTTAATTTAAAAAAATGGAATCCATATTTGGAATCATAATTTCCAAATTTTTTAAATAGGTACCTTTTATTTTTGGAAATTTTGAATAGTAACTTCAGTAATTGTTTTTATTTACCATGGTTAATAAATAAATCAGGTAAATAAGGGTGAAAAATATTATTAAAATAATATAAAACTACCATAACACATCTCATAAACCTATTTATGAGATATGGCTGAAAATGAACATCCTTGGGACTACTTTAGGACCCCATGGATCCACTTGCATGTGATAATGACATGTAATAATAATTAATTTAAAGTAAAGAGTAATATAACATAAACATGTATCTTTTAATAAAACAACTTTAATTTAGTTTTATATAATTGATCTATTTGACTAAAAATATTCATTGTAAATATAGAAATATTTTCTAAATCATGTAATTTTGTTTATAATTTTATGACACTATATAAATAAATTTATTTTTGACACAATAATGATAAAATGATTACCTTATTAATGAAATATTCAAATAAATGATATTATAAATATTAAAATAAATTTAATTTCAAAATTTAGATCCCATAAAAAAATTTGGATTCCAATCACAAGTTATGGATGATTTAATACATTTTTTTATATGTAATTATGTTTATATGACGTTAACAAAAATCAATTACTAAATAGTGTCAAAATTGACATAAAAGAGTTTTAAAAAAATATCCAATGATATAATAGTCCAAAAAATCCATGATTCATCAAAATTACTTATATAACGTTAAAAATTTCAATAATGATCCACTTTTGGTTCTCTTGTAATTTTGTAGTATCTATAGTAACCATATATTGTGAAAATATAAGAAGACATGGTAAGAGTTAATATTTTTAACTATGCATTAAAGGTAATATATAAGGTTAAATTTGTTATCAAAACATGCATAAAACCATATGGTTTAGATGATTTAGACTCATTACCATATTTTACTCTAAATATATCACTTTTTAAATATTGTAATTTGATAATAAATTATTAATAAAATCATGTTTCAATATATTCGGAAACTGCCCCACCACCCTCTTATAAAAGGCCACCACCACTTCCCACTTAATCACACCTCCCATGATGCATGTATCATCAAAACATGGATGCAATAAGATCCCAAAATCTCTAAATTCCACCCATAAGAATTATCTTGGTTATAAGGAAACTCTTGGAAGCCTTTTGGTTTAAATCCAAAGGACTAACCCAATTTATAGGTAATGACTTCTCTCAATATCCTTTTATTTATTTTCCTTCTCCAACACCCTATACCCTCTTTATACCATTATTTTATAACAAAAACTTTATAAAAAATATACTATGATATTTTTTTGATATCGTTTCGATCTACACTTACACATAGCTTCATCAATTGGATATAGAACATATTGTTTCTCTATACAGTGAGCTACTGCCTCACGAAACGATGATTATTCAGTTTATCCTACCACCTCTCATGGTGCCATTATGATGTAAATATATTTATATATGATTTATATTATATTTATATTTTCTTTATTCTTCTATAATTTCTATTTATAACACACCTTTATGCTTTCTATGTCGTGTAAATCTTATAATTGTTTTTGAGGAAGTGTAGAATACCGCCCCCTCAAAGCGATGTGACTCATTCCCAGTATACATGGAATGTATAATGGATTTTTTTATTAAACCTATGTGACATAAACAACATAAATATAATACTGTTATTATAATATACATTTATATCATTTTATTATTTTTATTTTAAGAAGGAAAAGAAATGAAAGTTGTGTTCATGCATACGTACGGCCTACCATTTCCATGAATGGTGAATTTAATTTCTCATATAAAAATATTTTGGATATTATAAATACATATATAATATATATTTATGATATTTAAATAAGTAATAATATTCAGGATAATATGGACTTTTGACTACATGGGAATTTATATCAAAACAAGTTCATTTTTGACTCATATACAGAATATCATCAAGATGTCTAATATGAACATTAATAATTATGTAATTTTTATAAAATGGTAATAATTTATATAAAATGAATAATAATCTTGATTAATTTTCTAAATAAATTATAATTTATCTTAATTTTATTATTCAGGAACATAAATATTGTACGTGACGAGTTGGTCTCAAGGTTAGGAACTTCATCTCAATATCTATTCATTGAGGCATATTTTGATTTATAAATGACATTATTTTATATGGTTTATAATAAAACCATTTTAATTTTAATTTCATTCCATGGGAATATTTTTTCTACCAGGTATTTTACTAAATGATAAAAATGATTGTTTTTAACGTATACGAATACCAAAACCTCTCCACCACCATAAATTTTATTAGATATTTGGCTTCCTCTATAATCCATGATGTTTTTAAAAGGAAAAGAAATATCATATTCCATTTTTGGGTATTTTGGTATTGAAAGTGGATTTAATATTTCAATATATTAAATTGATTTCTTGGGATGGAATATGAAATTTTATGATTGAAATGTTGTTAATTGAAAATTTTTACATGTTATGATTATATAATAGTACTTGGATACTTAACAGGTGGTTACGTGATAAACCAAACATGGGTTGTTTCATAATAATCCAAATATAGGTAGTCCCATGACAAACCAAGGATTGGTGTTTATGTTATAACCTCCCATGCATTGGGTATGGAAGTTTACCGTACGACAATTCCATTTAGTGATATGCATCGAAGTCATCTGTATGGTTATTCTATTTAATTATGTTTATGTTCCAAGATACCTTTATATGTTATATGTAACTTTATATCGACATCATGGTAAAATTTTGTTTACCAAAAGGGTAAGCAATGAGCTTATATTCATTGATGTTTTTTCTACTTCTTAAACGTAAAAAATATTACACTATGATAAAGTATTCATCATTTACATGTCTTCACATGAGTAGTAGATTTCATTCTTTATGTATTCCATATTGATCATTTTATGCTAATCCTAGGTTTTTAAATATTTTTTAGTGGACTTAAAAAAGAATCCAGTTATGGATAGGATCAAGGAATAGTCATGTTGTTTAAACATGAAACAAACCATGTTTCTTTTTTTAAAATGTTTCTACATTATGAAAAAAATTGGATAGTGAGTAGAAGTGTCTAGTTGAAATATTTAAGATTTTATGTATGAGTTATGACCTAATTCTGTAAATCTATAGACCTAAAAAGATCCTCTAAGTGATTAAAATTCAAATTATTGACCTAACTAATGATGACGTATTGATTAAGGTCAGGGCCCTATAAGAGAAATGTTTTACTACGATTTATTAACAAAAGTGTTTATTTTTTATTTTAATCATGGAATACAGTAGTGGTTAAATTAATAATAGTTAAAGGTAACCCTTCTTTAAATTCTATTATATTCTTCTTCTATGTTCATATATATTCCTTCACTTCACTGTGTATAACTTTTTAATAGTGGAGTTTATCTTAGATAATGATGATTTTTGAAGAGGTATCCTTAAAAAACCTTAGTAGAGTATTATCCGATATGAAAATATATTAGTTTAGGATGTTAGTCATTCATATAAGTGGTTTTATAATTATTGTGTTAAACCTCCACATTTAATATAATATTGATAATTATATTTTTTAAAAATAATTGTTGCATCATTATGAACCCTCCAGAATAATATATTTATTTATTATTAACATATTTGTGTTTGTTTTTGTTATTTAGGTATTTAGATCATATTTTTTTAACATATTTATATCACATTAAATACCAACTACAATATAATATTATTTTAGAGTAATATTATAGTTTATAAATATCGATAACAGGATTTCAGTGTTTTAAGTGGCATATTTAAGACATCAACCATAGGTATTGAACTATACTGTCTGTTTAGGTAAACAATTTATCCACCATAGTTATATGGTATGTTTCCACATATAAATTTGATGATTTTTTTTGTATTTCAACACATTTCTAAATAATTGTTTCTAAAAAATACAAAAACATAATAAATTTCAATAAATCAAAAAAATATTTATTGAATGTAATTCAATTTTTCAGGTTAGAGATGTACTTTCTTAGTTATTATTCATATTATTATCCTATAAACCATTTGAATGAGACTGTAAGGGAATATTATTTAGGGATTTATTTACCACAACATTTTAGACTGATGGAAGAAGTGATCAGGAAAATGGTGATCCTTTCCACTTCTCTTAAATAAATTAATGTTTTGTGGTATGAACAAAAAAATAGTGGCAAAATATGTAAATTCTGTTCCACATTGATTTAATTTCTAATAACCTAAGGATCCCAAAAGGTATCTATTTTAAGATAAAATATATAATTTATGATGATAATTTATAGAGTGGGTTTACAAATAATACTTGTTGGTTGATGAATATATTAGATATCATGGTGATTTGGATGAATATTGGTCAGTGTTTTGTGAAACTAAAATATCATGTGTTCTTATAATATCTAAAATTTGAAAATAATAACCACTTTACCTATCAATATATGGATGAATATTCAACTAATGATTTTGAATTTTAGGAACTGTTGGAGGAAATTGATTATATGCCTCCACCCATGGAAACTCAACTCGATGTGGCACTGAGAAAATAATAATTTCTAATTGTGACTAGTTAGGGAGATAATGTTAACATGGAATAATAAATATCTATTTTTATTCAAACATAATTTATTAATACCTCTAACTATTTTTAAATTAAAAATTCATCAAATCGATGGATTTCATTATTTGGTGATAAATAAGATTAAGATGTACCTACTAAGACTATGTTCATAATTTCCTTTCCTAATGAAAGCATGTAAAAAGATGTCTAAATTGAAGTTTAATATTATTATATTATATCCTCTATTTTAATTCCTGTAAAATTTATATTTTCACTAACATTTTATTTTAAAATTTTTGATTACTAGAGAATGTGATAAATCCCATGGAGTTAAAGATAAATCCACTTAGGTCATTTAAGTATCAGTGGATGAAACATATTTTTTCCTTCCAACACCATTCAATATATAATAAAATTTTAAGTGGATGGATATGAAAAAATATCTCCATAGGATTTTCTATAACTATTGATAATTGTATAGAATAAGAAATAAGAGTTTATAAAAGTTCCTAAGTATAAAACAACAACGAAAATTATAATGAGTAAAATATATTGAAAACATCTTATAGTGTATATAGCTAAATACACCCAAAAAAATGGGTGCTTAAACCCATATTCATTCCATCTTTGGTCTATGTTTATCATTTTTAACTTATCAAATAATTATTTTATGTGTTCCAAGGTTTTCTTAAAGGAATAAAGTTGAACAATATAGATACATAGCTCAAGGTTGACAATTCATTAATAAATGATGTTGTGTTCTTACATTACACATTTATTATCAATAATAATTTGTTTTACCTATTCATAAACTTAATTGGGAAGTGTTAGATATTTGTGTAGGGGATCTCAACTGGTTTAGACCGAATCATTGTTACAATAATTCTCCTACAGTTTTTTAGAATTGTTTTCTTAACATGGGCTTAAATTAAATAATTTATGTAATCCAAACAATATTTATTTTTAAAAAACACTGCTAAATTAGAATTTATAAGTATTTGATGAATTTTGAAATAAATTTCATTTCTTTATTTCCAATATTATTGGTAAATTATTTTTGGTTGTACGTGAAACCTTTAGATCATGTGTTATCCAAATATTTTATAATTCCTAACTCGAGGGGCTCCAAAATCGATTCCACATCTTCCTTAAACTCATATTTTTTTATGAGTTTCATGGCTCATGTTTTGAGACCCAAAACATGTTGTTTTTCCTATTTAGAAACTATCAATGTTCACAAATTGTTTTTCCTTTCATTTTATAATTATTAATATCATAGTTGCAATGAAATCATTTTTTAGGATTCAATGTTATTAGATATTTATCCCATCCCAATGAACTCTATATATTAATACATGATTATGATTAAACACATGTTTGGGGGAGGTAGATTTATTTTTTCCTTCCAAACCAAGAAAAATATATTTTGGGGATAAAATAGAAACTATTTAAAAAAATATGTTCTATTTTGGGGAGATATTTCTATTTGTGTAAATATAGAGGTATAAACTAATATTAAAAATATGGGTATAGTATATCACAATATATTTTTATATCCAATATCTCTATATTTCCTTTATAGGTATCAATCCATTCTGAGATATAGATATAAATTAAAGAGGATAATATTGATACCAAATAAGAGAAGAGAGAAGGAATATTGTTGTTAGTGAAATTCTAAAGTGTATGGAAAACCTATTTGAATAGAAGTTGTTTTCATTGGTGAATATTTATAAGGATGGAGTGAGTAACACACTATTCTAGAGTAAATCCACTATCATGAATTTACTTCACATTATAGTTTAACCTTTCAAAATCTGCCTCTGAAATTTTCAAGTATTAATTTCTAGCAACCCTTTACATACTGAATAACACAGTGAAATTTATTATTATGACACACAGTGTGACTTTATGATTTTGGCCACATATATGGAAGTTGTCATATAGAAATATTTCATGTTCTTTAGAGTGAAAATTTTTCTATATAAAAATGCTAGATGGAAAATATAAATATTTTCTTTATGATGTAGTTCAAAAAAGCACATATTGATTAGATAGTGCTTGCATTTTTTAGGATTAATGAGGAATGAAGATAGTTAATATACATATAGTAAGTATAATATTTTCATTAGGTGTGAGAATTGAGTTGTGCTCCCAACTATAGCTTGTAAATTTTAATAAAATCATTAAAAATATAATTTTTTGGGTGTGAAATTGTTATGTTTATGGGTATAGTGAAGATCATAGTTTCATTACACTTAATTTTAAATTAAATTCTTAAGTTTACACCATTTTGTCATTTATAGGGTAATTGACACTTTTTATGAATTTAAGATTATTTTTTATATTTTTGAAAATGGTTTAATTGTAGAGTTTTAATTTATTAATTTATTTTCAAAATTATTGAAATTGTGTTATGATATAAATTATGTTTTATTTTTTTCAAGTAAAGGGTTTATGGTAGAGTAGTTGTGAATAATGTTTTCTATCTCATAAGTTGAATATTAAATTATGATGATACATAATATATTATGGGTAGTAAATAAGAGATTTATCATTGGCATTGTAATTTTTTTGGAAATTGGTAAGATATTTTATAGGTAATATTGGATAAAATTGACTAGGTTCTTTCATGTCTATTTTTTTATTCGTGATACAAAATATTTTTTATCACCTAAAGGAAAAATTAATAATGATTATTATTTACAAGTAAAAAAGAAAATACTATAATGTAGAAATGATAATACATAAGTTCTTTATTATAGGTAATATTCATGACTTTTCTCCTTGATAAGGATTCTCCATGATTCTCGACGATGTGTAATATTTTCTTAGCAATATGTATGGATTTTCCTCATAGACTAAGCAATAAAAATGTTTTTTTATTCTGATGAGGTATATTTTAAACGTTTTTAAACCATGTGTATGTTTTCTATAAACTTCCAAGTGATATGTATGTTTTTTTACTTTTTAGATCAATCATAAATAATATAGCTTTTTAGTACAGAGAAAAATGAATATTATTTTTTTACATAGAATTTTTTATCCATGTAGGTGGATAATATTTTTAGAAGTAGTGAAGTGGAAGCATAATATTTTAACAATAAAAATATTTTAGCATGTCTGTTGATTAAATGAAATACTTGGATAATGAAGATATATGATTCACTCTTTATAGGTTAAAACATTTCAAATCCTCTTACATTTTAAAGGCAGCCATATCATAGTAATTTTAGTTTTGTCATGAATGAATAAGAAGAGGACACTACACCATGAGTTATTATTTTTCACTACAATGGAGTCCCCAATATTATTTCATTCATTTCTATATTTTAGATACATGAATAAACTAGAAAGTTGTATGATAAAGTGGATCATTAAATACAATGTAACCATTAACGTGATGTTATAAGAATGGTTTAAATTTGAAAAATAAAATTCTTCTGCACAGCTGGTACGATCATCGATCCATATATTTTAGATAGTGTTTCCATGCATCAAATAACATTGTGGAATCTCACAAATGTTTATCTTTCGTCTATTTGAATTTTTTCCCTCCTTTTAAAAGGGATTTAATAAACCCCACACCATAGAGGGTTGTGATCACAGTTTGGTTTTTCTGTAATAGTTTCTTTATTTTTATTCTTTATTATTTTTTGTTTTACTTTTTCTATTTTATATTTTTGTATTCTCCCTCGTCAATTCTCATATCCATCACTGATGGAAAAAAAACCTCATTTCTTGTAAGAGGGAGAGTTCATTTTTATAATTTTTTCTATTATTAAACGTTTATATTTTTTTTTTTTAAGATAATACATTAAGGGTTAAATAAATTACAATAAGAGTTAATCCTATTTTATATACTATTATGTTATTATTTTTAATTTAGATATATTCATTCCCTTATTTATTTATGTTTTCAAAAAGGTAGAGTCTGTATTAGATAGTAGGTATCAATGAAAATGTATCCTAATTAATTTTATAAATATAATTATACAAAATTTAAAGGTATTGGTGTAGGTGTATAATAATTATAAAATATGGGTGGTTAGTGATTTGTCTTCATCAATAAAATGGATTTAATGTTAATAATTATATGTTTCTAACAAATTATTTCATCATTTTGAACTCCATAGAATAGTGGATTCCTTTTTTACTATGTAGATTTTTTAATGCATTATTCATTGTATTTTTCATTCCCATTTTTATTTATATATTCATATGATATTCATTTTAAATATCACCACAATATTAGTATTTTCATTTTATAGTATAATAATGTTTTTAATTTGTGGTAATATAAATTCATTATTTTTTATTAGCATGCTCAAGTGATTGACCCTCTTTGTTGAACTATATTTCATGCTTATTTAAATTATAATTTCATAATTGGAGATTTGTTAAATGTTAAAGTGAAATTACATGTATTTTCTCATATGTTATTAAATGAACATATAAATAGAAATGGTCACAACCATTGCAACTATTCATCCATAATTAACTTATCTTAATTACCTTGTTTCAGTCCTACCATGCATTAAAAGTATTAATGATAGCTAATATGGAAGGTACATGAATGTTAATATCTGAATTATTGAGTTTGATAATCAATACTATGGTCCAATATGAGTTCTACAATAAAGTTCTACATGTTCAATTATATTCCATGTCAGAAAGCATAATTATCATGAGGAGTAATAGTAAAATATCACTATATCATCTGAAATGATATAAAAAAATAAATAAAATGAGTCATTTCAATAATATTTTAATACCCTATGATATTCCCATATCTTCCTATATGATATGTCCTGAAATAAATTTATTTCATATTGTATTTAGGAAATATCTCCTTCAATCTCCTTCGTTCTCTCAATCCTCACAAACATAGTAATATTTCACCATATATAATATAATAATAAATAACATGTGAAACCTTATAAAAATTTTCGTTTACATATCTTCCAAGAAACATTTTGATATCATTCATCGAACTCATATTGCAATATAACAGATAAAATAAGTTTTTAATGAACATACAAAACAAAATTCAGATTAATGCTCAAGAATTTTACTATTTCTCTCAATGTTTTTTAATACAAAATCCCCATTTAGTTAATAATAATGAGTGTCAACATGGGCCACTATAACATTGATAATAAATATGAATTCTTAAAGGTGAGATAAGTGTGGCCTCTTGAAATTAGTTTTTACTAGATAACCTACAAATGGATCATGAATGATCTCTATTAAAAAAAATTATCTTTAATCCTATGTCCACCATTTTTAACATATATAACAATGAGTTTTTTTATATCACCATTATGTATAAAACATTGAGTAAATATGGGATTCAATGTGTGTAAATCCCATATACCCAACTCATACATTTCTAATTTTCCATGTATCGACTTGACATGTTAATGAATATATCACATTAAATTCCCCATTATGTATGATCACATTATATTCACCTCATTAAAATTTTATACACATAAAATTTATCATCAAGATATGAATTTATATTCCATTAGTATTTATAAATAAAGGGAATAAATTTCATACTCATTATATGAGAAGAAGAATCATATATTTGTTAAACATTATCCAATGACATGATCATAAGAATTCTTAATTACCCACAGTTAGTTAATACTCAATTTTCATAAGAATGTTATTCTAGATATATTTCTAGCCACATGTATTTTTAAATCTCAATATGAAATATTCCACTTATAATACCAAATAAATACTATACAAAACTTCATATGGTATACATGTGGGGTTATCATCCAAAAAAACTAATGTTGCGCCTCATTATATTATTTCTTACCTCTGCATGAAATCCATCAATTTTTATCCTTAATATTTGATCACAACCAAAAATTCTCAATGATAAACATTGGTCAGTGATAACTCAATGTCATACTTTGTGATACTAATTATCATTTCAGTTCCTAAGTATATAAAGCCAACAAGAAGGAATGATAAAGTGGAGACATCCTTTTTTTACATTATACATTTTATAATCTAAATATATATGATGAATATAAAAATAATAATAAATTAGAACTAATATAATCATATAATATATGATAGATAGTCAAAGAGGCCTTGTTTTTGTTTTATATTTAGGTTTATATTAAATCATTACATATATATGAAATCCTTTATATATCTCAATGTAATGATTTGATAAAACAATCGCACTAAAATCTTTCATTGATTATTTTATATGATAAGAATTTTTTTAGATATTGTAATACATAAGAATCATTCTCATAACGTTCAACTTCTTCAACTATAATTATAAGTCCTAATCTTAAAAAAACAATATATATGATGTTAATTACATTTTATGACTACTCAGAACTCTTTATATGTTCATCATCATAATCATCATCATTCATCACAATATTTCCATCATATTTTTCTAGGATATTGTTTTATAAGTAATATAACATGATATACTAGCCTTTACCAACACTTCTGAAAACATTTTGGATATAAATTTTAATAAGTAAATAAAAAATTATATATTTCTCTCCGAACATACTAAAAATACTTTTAGGATAGTATGTGAAATATGACTTGAATTTTTATAGGCATAATAATTTTATTTTTTATTTTAATTTATCCATGTTAAAATTGTATCAGCATTGACCATGGTAGCATTGAATCAGAGCCCACTTTATTACATTGGTATAATATATAAGAAATTACATCTCAAATGAATTAATATTTTACTATTATTATTTTCTATATTCATACATAAAATTCCCATTACATTTTAAATCATAAAATAAAAAAAATTATAATTCCAATATTCTCTTTAGCGTATCACAACATTTAAATCAAAAAACACTTTCTTGAATCCAAGGGAAAATAAAACATATGGAAGGGGTGAGTTGAGATGCTCAGTATGGTCAAGTGTATAATTAACGCTTTTAATAAATAAGGATCAATCAATATAGAAAGGTAAATAAAGGAAAATACATACATTTAATAAATAGCGTGAGCAAAATATGGCCGGAATAAATTATTTTCAAATAATTCCATATAAATAACAACAAGAAAACGATACCAATGTATGGATATTATATCTAATCAAAGAATCACATGGAATATCTATGACTAAACTTTTAATGAGGGAACATACAATTTTCGGAATGTAAAACATACTTTTAGGGTTATTGGCAATAAATCTAATATCATTGAGGCCTTTTTCCAAGATAGCTAATACCATCATATCCATGTTCCAATACATCTATATAAATGTGAAAGGCCTAATATGGAACCAAATACAGTTTTTCTCACGAGCCCAATTGATGCATCAAGTGGCTATTGCATGACCCACCCATCATTTAAAAATTACAATGAATTCCTCATTTGAAAGGGGAGAAACATATTCAATATAAACATTCATATTAAAAATATAACATACTAAATGTAGATACATTACCCAATTAATTAAAATAAAAATATATCTTCCATAGTAAAATGGTCATTGGTAATAAAATTGTACCTCCTCTATTAAACAGTTCATAAACAATCTAGAGAAATAATATTGATGGAATCCAAAAAGAATATTTGAATTAGGTTGTTGTTGTAATAACATGTTGGTTTCATTAATGAATATAAATACCATAAAAATCCTTAAATTATATTTGAAGAAAATAACCGTAGCATTTTGAAATTCAATTTTATAAAATTATTAGAAAATCCATTGAAAATAATTTTCTATGAGAATAAACATCCAATATTTTAAAATATTATTTAAAACATTTAGTGGTAATGAAGGATGAAAATTATGTTCAAGTCATAAATGATAAAACAAGGACTCCTAACACATTTTTAGTAAAACCCAAAAAATAATTATTCTGAAAATGAAATGCATATTTATTTTAAAAAATTAAATATGTAAAATATTTTTAAAAAATAATTTGGAACATTTTATTAAAAAATTAATTTTTTTATAAAAACATGGGTTTTTTTAAAATCGGTTTCCTACAGAAGTGATAAATTCATATTTTCTTAGACACATTTTCTCGATAATATTAAGTGAAAAAGTGTTTAAAATGGTACTATTAATTGAATGTTTTAATTAATAACCAGCGTTTATGAAAATTGGATTATTTAAACATATAAATATAAATCATTTCCCCATGGGAGACATAAACATAAACAATCCCAAAAAATTAAAAGACTGTGAAATAAACACTTACAAAATTGGTAAATTTTGAATAACAAGACCCATATTAAATTAGAAAAAATGAATCTACAAATACCATGAGTTTAAATAAATTTCAGATATTACATATCAATTTTTATTATATACACCACACAAAAGAAATTAATGGTGAATAGGGCACAGTTTTCTGGGAAATAAAAGTTATATGAGAAACAATTACCTTGATCAATACTCATCTGGTACTTTTTTTTATTCCTAATTGATAAACAAATATTAATTATTTACTAGAATAATATACTTTTTAAAGTATATCATTCCTTTAATTTCACTTCTAACTATTATTATATTATTACTTAATCAATTAATGTTATGTCAGATGTTTTGATGATATTTTACATATATATCAAAAATGACCCTGGTAGGTTACTATTGTCAAATATCTAACTATTTAAACATATAAACAAGAATAATAATTACATAATAATCATATTTATAAAAAATTTATACTTTTAAAACCTATCATGTTAATTATGGCTTTGAAAATTAAATATATCACAATCATTGAGATGGTAGGTTGTACATACACAAGAGTAACAATTCAATTTTTCAATGATCATTGTGGATAGAAGGTAAGAAATATTTTACCTTTAAATAATTATAATAATATTTTATACACCATATTATTTCATTAAATATACATACATATATCATCCAAGTGGTGTGATGATGATATTTTATACACCATATTATTTCTTTAAATATAATTACATAAATTATCCATGTGGCAAGGTGATGATAGGATATTTACATTGCTTCGTGAACCTTGTAGTCCACACATACACAAACGATGTAATCATTTTTCACTGTATGAAATAAAATATTATACTAACGTTTTATAATGATAAATATGTCATAAATATAATATATATGTAATTTATATCACATATATTCATTAAATTTATCGTTATAACCTTCCATGTAAAGCATTAGGGATAGATGAATCATAACACTTCCTGAGGCAGTAGTATGTTATACACATGCGAGAAGTTGTTTCATCAACTAAAGAATGGATATTTAAAACGAAAAATATTATATAATGAATATATATGTAAATTTTGTTATGAATATCATATATATAATTTACTTCCATCATAATACACAATAGTGAGATGTGGTAATGGAAAAATAAATGACATTAGTTTACGATGTGGTTGTTTTCCATAAACATGAAGGAGGATTTCATACCCCATTTTAAGGAATTGGGGTGGTTTTAGGTCATGAAATTAACATAACTACATATATTTATATTTTTGATTCATATTATATTAAATAATAATGTTTTAATAAAAATATATAGAGGTGGATGATGAAATGAAATAAAAACACACATTGATGGTTGTTATCTATTCTTTGGGTATCCTCCTTGGGTTTGAACCAAAACACTTTTTATGTTAGCTTTATGCCAAATATAAGGAATATAGGTTGTTAGAAGTGAGTTTTTGAAAGAATATTTGCAGTTATTCTTTAATGAAAATTGGAATTATGATGTGAAGATGAGAGGGGACGGAGTCTCCTTTTATAAGTGAGGCGTGTGGAAGATAAGTAATTGTTGAAATGAAATGGTGTACCCATGTTTTTCACATTAAAAAAGGGTCAAAAATGAATTATTATTGATACATAGACATTATAAGGTCTAAATATTTCCATAAAAAAATTATACAGTTTTTTAAGTCATTATAACCATTATCTTATTGTTTTAATCCCCTGTTAATCATTTTTTTTCATTAACCATCGTAAATAATTTTATCTATTTATAATATTTATTATGGTAAAAAAAATTTGATATCATTTTAAAGTATTAATTTTATACATGTTCAAACCATATTAATTTCATATTTACTATTCATACTAGCCGACATAGTAGTGAAGTTATAATGGATATGTTTAAATAATAAGATTTTAATAGGTTATCGTGTTTTATTGAAATTGAGTGTTGCATGCATGACAAGCTATCTAAGAGTATGAATTTAATGAAATATATTTCATGGGTTTTTTATCTTCGATGTTTCATGTTTCCTATTCTATTTAAAAAAATGTTCATATTTTTTAATTTTATAGTGTTACAATCTCCACATATTAATGAAATTGTATCCTTAAAATTTAAAATTGGTCTTGTCAATCTAGGGTTTGATATTGGAAAAATAGTTTGTTGAAAACAATCATCCTAAAAAAGGTTAATAAAATGTCATCCTAATAAGAGGGAAAGTGAAATATCAAGGTCTTATAGAATAACACATTACTAGGATTCCAAGTAGATGAAAATTAGTGGTAAATTAAAAAATGGGCATGGAAGAGAATACTAATGGAAAAGATTAATAGATACTGGTAGAGATAATTATCCAGAATAAATTGGTAAATCAAGAGAAGGTTAATTAAAAACCCCATAAATTTGGGATGTGTTAAGGGACCATTGGATTAAACTAACATGATTTTATGATGGTTTTTTTATTTCAAGATCCTTTCCATAGAGTTAAGGAATTCCTTTGACATCATGACTGAAAACATAATAAAATATATTTACTTGGTATCTTTCTATTTCATTCGCACAATTTCATCTTATTATTTCACTATGAGAAATTTACAATTCATCACTTTCTCATTGAAATATATATCCAGAAATTATTATTTTTATTCCCGAAGTACTAAAAATCCAATTTTAATGGATTATAAGTTCAATTATAAAATGTAAAGTAATTCCTTCACTCAATAGTTATTATTATTAAAAAAATTAGTAAGGGTTTTTTAAAATCAAAAAATCATTATATAGTGATGTAAAACATTAATATTTAACACCTCATCTAATGTTCAACATAAACTATTTAATCAATGGTTACGTTTGTAAAGACCTATAAATTCTATATAATTTCTTTTAAATTATTTTGGATTATTATGATTCTTCAAAAATTAACGGCTCGTGATTCCGAGACATAGAGATCCCAAAAAAAATTTGATCTTTTATATGGTACCTTCAATAAACGTGCAAGCAACGATTTCAATCTTCTGAACTGATACTCAGATTAAAAATTCGAGGGCACCATTGATTTCACAACACCATGTTTTAGTTAGCCGAAGCTTATCTTTGACCGGAAAGGGTCGGATGTAAAAGTTATTTTTTATAATTTACAAAAAAAAAGTCAATGAGTTATTTCTTTTCTTTCTTTGTAGCAGGTGAGCATTGGTGGAAGGACTACTAGGTTGTTAGTGTTACGTCCTGACCCGGATCACCTCTATGATGGTGGCTGGACCGGTGCGTCACATAACTTCAAGCGCATCTCCCCAAACGCTTGAGGTTGTCGACTAGTAGCAATGGCCCTTTTTGTGCCAGTGGAGGAGACTATGACCTCATAGGTAACAGATAATATCACAGAAGAAGTAAACGACAATAATTAATAAGTAGTATAAGCATTTGAATAAAAAAATTGCAATAGAATAAATGTAAATAATCCAATTGATTAACAAAAACCAAGTGTAAAAACTTAGAAAAGAGTGTCATGCCATGATATGAGTCTAAATTGAAAGTACAAAAAACAGTACTCAAACACACAGTCAACTAAATGAAAAGATAGAAGCAACAACTACATCTCGATCAAGGCCTAGTCCTCTACTACAGTATTCATCCAATGTAGTAATGAATAGTCAAGCATTGGAAGCACCACACTTCCCCTTGATAATGCCTGTGAGAATGTAATCTACTCGGGTGTTGACGATGCCCGATAAGGGTGTGAGATAAAATCCCAGTAGGTCGGCACCCATAGTGTCTAAACCTTTCCATTTCATGCAAAAATAAAAATGCAGTGTGCCATTACATAACCATTTCAAATAAATTAATTGCAGTGAAATGAAATAAATAATTCGTCCTAGGTCCCAAACGGCACCCATGCCTGGTCACCTGCTTCATCCTAAGTAGGTAGTCTGAAAGGATACTTGTCAGTAGAAATTCATGAACGCGCATATATATATATATATATATATATAACCTAGAAAGAAATTTAAAACTATGAAGTAGTATACCCCAAACATGTGCTTTAACTTGGGGTTCAAGTCTAGTGTCAACCAGGCACAGTTCCACATATCATGAGAAATATCACCATTTTCAAAAGACTCAATTTGCAATAACATAAACCTTACGTGCATAGTTATTTAAGGTTCAAGTTTAGATTTGGAGTTCGAGCCTGTCCATAAGGTATCGCTACGGAACATCCGTTAATTTATCCAGTGCCATTGAGCCCCTCCAAGGAAATATTTCAAGAGACCAAGTATCGCCCAAGGCATGGCTTTGCGCTAAGTCTGTCCCGATCTCGTAAAAAGCGGTTGAGTGTCATTTGAGGCTCGAATAGACACATTTCCAACAGATCCATCCTGATGGTCCCTTTTGGAACTGGTATCACTAAAAATTATTGTAATGTCCGGGGAAGTCTCAGTCTAGAAAATCCAATGACACTGCCCCCATCACATAGAGGTAACCCATCAGGAACGGAGGATCTATGTGTGTCCCTTAATACAGGACCCACCTCCTTTCCCCACCCTGAATTTAATTAAAGTTTTCACAGCAGCAGATATGACATAATCAGCATGTAAAGTCATATCTTGAAAACTACCCAGACACACTTGTGCATCACAAGACATAAATTTAATTCTAAAACACAACAAATTGCATGTCAATATAAATATCATATCAACCACCATGGATAATGCATCGTTAAATAATACACAGTTCAGCAAAACAAGTTCCAATGATACAACAATTGAAGTTCATGTTCAAGAAACTATTTATTAAATTTAATTTCAATAAAAAGTAACTTCGCAACACATGTAACTAATAATAAAATAAACTCGTCTAACGAAAGAATACACCAATCATGCCAGCACACCTAAATGGGTGTCCAAAATTGTTGCAATAATTCAAACAACTATTCATTTAATTTAAATACAATAAAAAGGGTTTGTGCAATACCCATAGCTAATTATATTAATAACCCAGCAAACAGAAAAATAGGCCTACTATGTCGTCACACCCAAAGGGGTGTACGATCTTGTTTCATCCATTAAACTAAATTAATTTAAGATGAATAAGGTTGCAACCATTAAACAGAACCATTAAAATAACTAAAATGGGTAAAATTTCCCAAATCCGTTAGGCAGCGACTGACAGCACAACGGTGAGTTTTCTATAAATCACAAAAGAATATAGGGAAATTCAGTAGGCACCCAACCTTGTAGTCTTAGATGACTCTATGATCCGTGGTAGATATCGATTTAACCTAAAACGATTGAAAATGAATGATTTTTGAAAAACCCCAAAATAGGGTAAGAATCTTCCACGGCAAACTGCGCGTAGAATACTCAACGGAATCGAATGATTCCACTTGCGCAACATTCGCCTTTCCCTAAGGATTAATGATCACCTAACGGTGAAGGAATCTGACATCAGATAGAGGATAATCTTCCTTCCAAATAGGATATTGGTTGGTGCGATAGGAATGAGGGTTGTGATGTGATGAGTGGGAGAGAGAGAGAGGAGAGTAAAAAAAGAGAGAATACAATGAAAATGAAAAGAAAAAAAATAAGATAAAAATAACAAATAAGGAATAAATTAAATGAAAGTAAAATATAAAATAAAACAAAATAATTTAAAGGAACGTAATAAAAATAATTAAAAATGGGAATCCCCCATTTTAATTATTTTCATGTTTTCCCGCAACCCCCTCATTATTTTATTTCTGAATTTCAATTTATCCTTTCTTTATTTCTTTAAAATCATTCTTAAATATCTGATTCCTCTTTTCCAATACATAATTATTTATTTAAAACCCGAACACCACGCGAAAGCGTGACGTGATATTTTTTATGAGAAGACTACAATTATTTAAATTAAATAAAAAGCTGCTCGGGACCCGTAGTGAGGTGCACAGGCATGCACCCCAGGTCGCCTAATTAAATAGACTAAGATAAAGTAAAAAAGATCCATACCTGATTAGGTCTGGGATGTTAGAACCTCCCCTCATTTTGAAAACTCATCCCTGAGTTTCCCTTCTGAAGGTAGTGGAACTTCACTAGAGAAGTGTTCCAGCCACTGCTCATGTGCATCTGTATCTCTCTCCCAGGACTCATCCTGAACACATCTATGTCGCCACAACACCTGGACCAGTGGGACTGACTTTCCTTGGAAGACATTCATTCTATGGTCGAAGATACATATCGTATGCTCCGTAAAGGGTGAATTAGTGTCAATCTTGATGTCATCCGGGTCCAAATAATGATATGGTTCTGGATGATATTGCCAGAGCTGAGATACATGGAAAACATCGTGCATGGAATGATACCTCTAAGGTAGCCGTAACCAGTAGGCTACTGGCCCAACTCTCTCCACTATCTCGAATGGCCCGACGAATCTCAATGATAGCTTCCCATGACTCTTGATACGCCTGTGACCCAACCTCGGAGAAGCACACAGAAAGACTCATTGTCCCACCCAAACTCTAGAGTATTGTGGCGACGATTGGTATAAGACTTTTTTGAGGACTGAGCTGTATTTGAACACTTCTGAATCATCTGGACTTTCTCAGAAGTCTCCATAACAAGATGTGGACCCAATAGAGCCACCTCACCTGCTTCAAGCCAACATAAAGGTGAACTGCATAGTCTACCATAGAGAGCCTTGTACGGAACCCTTTGGATTGTCTCATGGAAGATTATTATAGGTAAACTTGAGAAGAGGTAAATTTTTCTCCCAGGAACATCCAAAATCAAGGATACAAGCCCGTAACACATCCTCTAACACTCGTATAGCTCTCTCAGATTTCCCATCTTGTCTGGGGGTGATATGTTGTACTCAGATGTACCTATAAGCCCAGTGGCTTTTTCAACCCCTTCTAGAACCATGAAGCAAAATGGGAAAACCTGTCTGAGAAAATAGAATGAGGTACACCATGAAGTCAGACAATTTCACAGATATACAGCCTTCCAAACTCATCAATTGTAAATTTCTCTCTGATAGGAAGAAGTTTGCAACCTTGGTCAACCTATTGACAACCACTCACACTGCATCACTTCCCCGAGGTGATCATGGAATGCCTATAACGAAATCAGTGGTGATTTCATTCCATTTTCATTCATGAATGGATAGAGGCTGTAGGATTGTGGCATGTCATTGGTGCTCTACCTTCACCTGTTTGTAGGTGTATCACCGATTGATGAAACTTGCTATCTACTTTTTCATACCAGGCCACCAATATTATCGACACATATCTCTATAAATCTTGGTCAGCCTAGGATAAACTGCCCAAATAGAGGTGTGAGATTCCTTTATCAGCTCTGCATGTATACCTATAGGTACCCATACACATCCATAGTAAAGGAAAGTTTCACTACCATCAATAAGCCAACCAGGAGGTGGGTTATCTTTTATAACACATTCCATCAAAATGAGACCATCAGGGTCAATGAATTTTTGCCTACAGACTTTCTCTAGAATAGAGGATTTCACTGTAAAAGCTTCTTTAATCGGGTGTCCACTCTACATCTGAATCTCCAGAGGCATCTCTAAAAACAAGGTCATCATCTACCACTCAATGTTGGCTACCTACACCACCTGAGTCTATGTCTTGTGGCTTAAAGTGTCCTCCATAACATTACCCTTACCAAGGGTATGAGAAATCTAAAAATCGAATGACAACAAGTATTCGACCCTCCTGCATTTCCATAAGTTCAAGTCTCATTGAGTTGAGATATATTTCATGTTTTTATGATCTTGGCAATCAAAAAATCTCTCACCCAACAAATAGTGTCTCCAACAATGTAGAGCATGAACCACAACTGCAAACTCAGGGTCATGGGTAGAATAGTTCCACTCGTGAGGTCTTAGTTGGCGGGATCCATAAGCCACGACTCAATAAACCTGCATCAAAACTGCACCCAATCCAATTCCTGAAGCATAACAATAAACTGTATAGATCTTACCAGATTCTGTAAGAATCAAGATTAGGGATGAGGTTAGTCTTACTTTCAATTCATCAATGGAATTTCACAAGCTTTTGACCTGATGAACTATACACCTTTCTTAGTCAAGTCCATGAGAGGTGCTGCTAAGCGAGATAAATCCTTGATGAATTGCCTGTAATAGCTAGCTTAGCCCCGAGAAATTGTGGATTCTGAAGACACTATTGGGATTCTCCCATGAATCCACAGGTATCACCTTTTCTAGGTCTACTGATACCCCTAATTCTGATATAATATTACCCAAGAAGTGAACTTTATCAATCAAGAAGTGGAATTTACTAAGATTAGCATATAGCTGGTGCTCTCTTAATGTACTCAGCATGATCTCAAGATTGGTTTCATGGTCGTTTCTGTAATATGAATACACTAAGATGTCATCCACAAAGACTACCATAAATGAATCAAGATACGGATGAAAAACCTGGTTTATCATAGCAATGAAGACTAATGGTGCATTAATGAGACCAAATGGCATAACTAGATACTCATACAAGACGTAACCCGCTTCGGAAAGCCATACGTGGTATATCAGATGGTCGCACCCACACCTGTTTATATCCCAACCTCAGATATATCTTGGAGAAAATAGTTTCTCCCCGGATCTGGTCAAAGAGATCATCTATACGAGGAAATGGATATGGATTCATTACCATGATCTGGTTGAGTCGACGATAATCCACGCATAACCATAGGGTACCATCTGCGTTCTTGGAAAAAGGACAGGTTAACCCCATGGTGATGTACTAGGTCTGATAAAACCCTTAGCCTCAACGTATTCAAGCTGCTTTTTGAGTTCTTGTAGCTCTTTTGGTGTCATCCTATAAGGAGTAATAGACACCGGTGTCGCACCTGGCATGAGCTCAATAGTGAACTCCACGTCTCTTATAGGAGGTAATCTAGTGAAATATTCATGGAAGACGTCGCTGAAAAGATCCACCACTGGAGGGAATTCAACTAGTTGTGTTCCCTAATCTCTCATGAAGAGACATTCCAACTAAGTGGTCACTTTGCCCAATCCTGCATATTTAGGCTTAGCTCGGTCTGCCTGCAGGTCCCATTCTACTTTGTGAAGATATGTGTCACCCTTAGGGTATGTGAAGGACACATGATGATGATAGCAATCCACATGGGCATGGTAAGGAGAAATCTACTTCATACCAAGAATGACTTCGATGACAGACATATCGAGGATATAGAAAATCCAAACAAAACAGTACCTGCCTATCTCGAGGGGGCACTCTTGGCACTGGCGTATGACCTCTATCCTGACCCCAAGCGGGGTGTCGAAGGACATGACACTACAAAGGTGCTGAATTGGAAAACCAAGACTTTCAACAAATTCAGCAGATATAAAGGATTTTTAGGTACTGGTATCAAAAAGAGAAGAATCTAATGTAGAGGCAACTAGAATAGTACCTTTAACTGTAGATGGCCCTGCACTCTTCTCCTTTTGTGCTGATTGCATTGCATAAATGGGTCTTGAGCCACAACCCTAATATGCTTCCTGGTTGGCCTATGTTGGTCCACTCTTCTGACACTGATAATCTGTAACTTGATTTCCTCGACCATGACCACCACCATTTCCTCGGCTTGATCGACTAGTGGAAAAATAACTTCAAGCCTGCTGTGGGGCCATAGATCCCATGCCTGACGGAGGTGCATTTGAGGATCCTCTACCATTGGATGCTGAAGAGAAGGAATGACTAAACCGCTGAAGGTGACCCATCCTTCCACAAGCTTGTCACTCCTTCGGATCTCTCATTCATTGTGGCTTATTGTGACCATCCATGTGGCACTGATAACCAGTGACAGATCTATCAAGATGGGATGTTTGGCTAGTATTTATCCTACGTGCACTTTCAAAAAGATATTTCCAACTGCCAGAAGAGACATCACCCAGTCTTGGAACTGAACAATCGTGGCACTCTGGTTTAGTATTCGTGACATTTCGCTCTGAGATTAGAGACGGTTCATGATCTCTATAATTGTTTTCAAATGGTAGACGTTCACCTGTGAGGAGATAGTGTACTCAAGTCTATCCTCAAAACACCTCGTAGAACTATAGTCTTTTCTAGTCAAAGATGGGGAAAAGTGATGAAGTTATATGAAATGAGTAGGATACTCTAACATAGTCATAGAGCCCTGAAGAAGATGTAGGAACTCCCACGCACAATAATCTCTTAGAGTCTGCGGAAAAAAGTGATTGTAGAAGGCTACTTGGAAATTTTTCCAAGCCCTGTCACATGCCTACTCAGCATGAGAAACAACGTCCCACCATCATTTGGAAGTGTCATAAAGAATGTAGACTGAAATATTGACCCTTTTCTCTGGAGGTGTCTCAAGGTGGTTGAAGATAGACCATACATCTTCTATCCAAGATTCTGTAGCATGAGGGCCGCCACTCCTCGAGAAGGTAGGAGGGTGCAACTGAAAAATTTCTTGGGTAACGTTTACCATAGATGGGTAGGTCTGGGAATATTCTGAACTGATGGCATAACCCTAAGGATAGTTTCCCTAAACTGAGTGGCAGGGTCCCTTGAAAGATTGATAGGAGGTAGTGCGAGAGGAGGATCTATGATAGAAACCACTGGTGGTTCAGGACCGACCATCTTTGGAATGCGCTCATTGAAAATCTCCTAAGATACAGCATGAAGACGTTGTAGTGGAATTTGTCTACGACAGCCAAACACCCCCTTAGACAAGGAGTAATGAAGGTGATAAAACAGGTAGGGTTAAAAAGAGGTTAGGTACGTAGCCTACCTCTGACCACTAAACAACATACAACCCACCTCAATAGTTAGATTTCGATAAATAAGATACTACTAAAAATGATTACTAAACATTTCTACATCCCACTCCTAGATTGAGTCAGGATAATATATAACAGAAAAACACAACCTTATATTTAATAAACCAACAATCAAAAATTCTACCACTAGGTATAACCACACTCACATGCAACAGGAAAATGCACGCTAAAAGTAGATATGGCATTTTAATATGCTTGGAATTTAAATCCAATAGTGTCTATCATGATGCATGGGATTTTTTCCCCCCGTATCATCAGGCTACAATGGTAAATACATTATTTCAATTATACCAGCACAATAACAATGCAATACATGTGAGTCACTTAAGGTGAAATCATATCAACATTAACAGTTATAATCAATAACTGCAATCCCAACCCAGAAGTTTGAGTTTTCCCCTATACATGGGGTAGCTACGTCTAAGCACAGAGTACATCACAAATCCCTATTTCCTAGCCTCTTGTCTAACATAAACAGTATGACAAAACAAAAAAGCACCTCTGATACCACTTTGTAACATCCTAACCTGGCTCACCTCTAAGACAATTTCTAGAATGATGCATCACATAACCTCAAGCGCATCTCCCTGAATGCCAGAGGCTGCCAAATAGCAGCAATGGACATTTTTGTGTCTGTGGGGGAGAATATTCCCTCATAGGTAACTAATAATTCCACATCAGAAGTAAACAACAACAAATAATAAGTAGCAGAATCATGTGAATAAATAAACTGCCGCAAAATCAATGTAAATAATCCAACTGATTAATAAAAACCAAGTGTTGAAACTCACAAAATAGTGGCATGCCATAATATGAGTCTAAACTGAACCTATATGAAAACAGAACTCAAACACACATTCAACTAAAAGAAAAGACACAAGTAGAAACTGCATCGCGAGAAAGGTCTGTTCCTCTACCCCTGTCTCCATCCTAAGCAGTAATAAACAGTCAAGCATCGAAAGCAGCACACTTCCTCTTGTCAATACCTGCGATCATGTAATCTACTCTGGTGTTGTTGACGCCTGAGTAGGGTTTGAGATAAAATCCATGAAGGATAGCACCCACAATGTTTAATGCTTTCCCTTTCATGCAAAAATAAAAATTTAGTGTGCCATTATATAACCATTTAAAATAAATTAATTTTGGTACAATGAAATAAATATGTCAGCCCATGTGCCAAACGACACATGCTCCTGGTCACCTGCTTCATGCTAAGCTAGTATTATGAAAGGGTACCTGTCAACAGAATTGCACGAACACACATACATAGATATATATATATATATATATATCCCATAAATCAAGGTAAAACAATTAAAGTTTATACCATAAGCTTGTGCTTTAACTTGGGGTTCAAGTCCAGTGTCAACCAGGAAAACTTCCACATATCAGGGGAAATATATCAATTCTCAATAGACACAATTAGCAATAACATAATCATTAAGTGCATCATTATTTAAGGTTCAAGTTGAGATTTGGAGTTTGATCCCATCTCGAAGATATCACATCAAAACATCCGTCAATTTATCCAATGCCACTGAGCCCGTCCAAGGAAATAATTCAAAACAACATGTATCACTCGAGGCATGGCTTTGCCCAGAGTCCATCCCGATCTCGTACAAAGGGGTCGAGTGTCCTCTAAGATTGGCATAGCCACATTACCAATGGATCTGTCCCGATGGGCCCTTTTGGAACCAGTATGACTCAAAAGTATTAGAAAGTCAGGGGAAGTATCGATCCGGAAAATCCAACGGCACCACCCTAGGCACATAGAGGTAGCCCATCACTAACACAAGATCTAAGTGTGGCCCTTAATACGGGACCGCCTCCTTTCCCCACACTAAATTTAATTAATGTTTTCACAGTAGTAGATATGACATAATTAGTATGTAAAGTCGCAGCTTGAAAACTAACTAGATACACCCATTCATCACAAGGAATAAATTTAACATTACAATATAAAAAATTGCAAGGAAATATAAATATCATATCAACCTTAGCAGACAATGCATATTTTAATAATAAAAAGTTCAGAAAAACAAGTTCCAATGACCCTACAATTGAATTTCATGTTCAAACAACTATTTATTTAATTTAATTACAATAAAAAGTTGCTTCACGACACCTGAAATTGATCAAACAATAAACTTGGATAATGGAATAATACACTGATCATTCTGGAATTTCCAAAGGTGTGTCCAAAATTTTTGCAACAATTCAAACAACTATTCATTTAATTTAAAAACAATAAAAAGGGGATTCACAATACCCGTAGCTAATTAGATTAATAACCCGGCTAATGGAAAAATATGCTGACTATATCAGCACACCAAAAGTGGTGTCCGATCTTTTTCAAACCATTAAAACAATTTAATTTAAGATTATTAAGGTTGAAAAAATTAAACTGAACCATTATTGTCGTTAAAATGTGTCAAATTTCATTAACAGGTAGGAACTAACGAATGGCACAACGGTGCGTTTTTTATGAATTTTAAAAAAATGGAGGGAAAAAGAGTAGGAACCCTACCTTGTTTTCCATATGACTCTAAGATCCATGGTAGACTTTCATTTGACCTAAAACGGATGAAAACAAAGGATAGTACAAATCCCCTAAAATAGAGTATGAATCTTTCGCGATGAACTGCGCGTAGAATACTCAACGAAATAGAACGATTCCACTTGAGAAACGTCCTGAATTCCTTAAGGTTTATTGCGCACCTAAAGATGAATGAATCAGACATTGGATAGAGGAGTAGTGGCATTCAGAAGGGTCTTCTATTTGGTGCGACGGGAATGAGGGGTGCGACGTGATGAGTGGGAGAGGGAGAGAGGAGAGGAAAAAATGTAAAGAGAGAATGGAAAGAAAAATAAAACAAAAGAAAAATAATAGAAAAATAATAGATAAGGGAAAAAGGAAATAAAATAAAACAATAAAATAAAACAAAATAATGTAAAGGAAAATAATAAATATAATTAAAAATGGGAATCCCACATTTTAATTATTTTCATTTTTTCCCATAACCCCCTCTTTATTTTAATTCAAAATTTCATTTTATCCTTTCTTTCTTTCTTTTAAATCTTCTTTAAATATATTATTACTCGTATCCAATACATAATTAATTATTTAAAACCATAACACCGCGCCAAAGCACAACATGACATTTTTCATGAAACGTTTGCAATTATTTAAATTAAATAAAAAGCTTCACGGGACCTGCAACGAGGTGTGTCGGCACATACCTTGGGTCACTTAATTAAGTAGACTGCAATAAAGTGAAAATGGTCCACACATTATTATGTCTGATACATTACAGTTATACCATTTTAAAGGATGAATAATCTTTTTTGTGTAACCGAACTATTGAAAGATTAATGGTTTCATTAATTAAATTCATTAATGAACCTCATTATTTGTGTGGTGAGTTAAATTCCTATAATAAACTATTTAAACAAATTTTGGGCATGGGTCTTGTGTACTCATGAGAGAAACCTCTGATGAAATGTTGGCGATGACTTCCTCTAACCTATAATGGAGCTTCGACACCTTAGAGGATTTGATCTAGAGGTCAACGAACTCCAACGAAAATGCTAAAAACGTGGAGCTATCTTCCTCATCTACACTGTCAACCAACTTGTTCGAGATAGAGGTTTTATTCCATAGTTTTATAATTCTTCTAATCTTGTTAATGATTGAATTTCTTCCATGTTATTGTGATAATGTGGAGGGAACATGCTGAAAAAACTTGTCCTGGACCCCCTACCGTGCAGTGTAGGCGCCATCATAGGATCCCCGTAGGCACATATAGGAAAAAATTAGACCACTACAGCTCCACCAGTGGCATGCGGAAGCATTGTCAGCGTGGCATCATTGACAAGAAGAAGAGCCATCGGCCGCCAACCATTGTCCGTGAGAAGGAGGCAGCGCCCAAAGGAGTTGTGGCGGATAGAGGGGGCGTCCAGCCAGCACCATCTGAGTTGAATCTTGGCACTGTGCCATGGAGTAGGGTTGTGGATTTAACCCGCAGCAGAGGGTGGACCTGTGTTCAGCGAGTTCTGCATGTGACTAGTCCATCAGACTGGCCCGGGGGAGCGGCGCTAACGGGCTCTGCTAATTGGTGAAGCTCCAACAGCTTGGCCATTCGGGAGGAGAGTGGACCTGTACCTTGCAAGAGGGCATAGTGGTTCTGTGGCCCAGCGTTCCACTCCTAGTTGGGTTGGCTGAGCTGAACCCGTGGCCTAGTGGGCTGGACCTTTCCCAGTTGAACCGGGTGGAGCTAGGACCCACTAACAGCCCAATTTCACATAATTGGGCATATCTTTTAAACCAGACGTCTGTTTGATGAACCGTTTATAGCTATTAAACACCTAGGATGAGAAGGTCCTTTTGAGATACTTCACTTAGGTAATGAATAATGTTAGATTATGGGCAGATTGGATTGTACTCTAATCTATTATGGCCTTATGCACAAAAATTCTTATAACTTACATAACGAGCATCTGATTGACACTTTTTCAGTTGCATTGGAAAACTTATGACATAGAGGTTCATCGGGTTACATTTTCATGGGACATAGTGGTGTTAGAGGTACAACCAATGTATTGAGGAGTAGATCCTCCCATAATCAGGCATGTTTAATGTGGGAATCTAGTGGTTTGTTGTGAAATGTAGGAAGAATAGTGATCTTATGTGGGTCAGCATCTATAGCTCTAGTGTGGGTAAGTGTTTAACCATCCTGTGTGGGTCAGCATCTATCGATCCTCTATGGGTCAGTACCTAGCGATCCTGTGTGGGTCAGCATCTATCAATCATGTGTGGGTCAGCACCTAGCGATCATGTGTGGGTCAGCGTCTATCAATCTTGTGTGGGTCAGTGGAAATTCCTCTCTACAGAATAAGATGATCTAGCATTATGAGTAATCATCTATATATCTTTATTGAAATTATATACTGGGTTTCAGATTAATCTTTCCTTATGATTTTTGATTAAGATCATGATTTTTGGTATTTCCTTTCTGGAATTTAGAGACACCTTTGGGGGACTTAGGGTCTCTATTGGGTATTATTATACTCACCCATGCATGGGATTCTCCCGCACATTATTGTGTATTGTGCATACGATAGAAAGTGTGGGCTGAGGTTTGGGGAGTGAGGACTAGATGTTGCATGAAGGTAACCGGTTGATGTGGAGAGCTATGGTGATGAGTTGTACCTACCCTTTAAGTAGGATCCTTGGCGGATGATCTCAGAAGCTGTTTTTCTATTTTCTATAGTATTGTCTCTTTCAGTTGAGCTTGTACATTATCCCTTTACATTCATTTCACACTTTTACTTCAGTAGTTTTACTATGTGGTTTACTTTTGTTTTGAACCTACTTTGTGTGTTTACATGTTTAAAGGTAATTCCATCCTATTTTAGGGATAATACTTTCTGGTGCTAGTTTCCAACCCCTATCCAATGGAAGGTAGGTTTGGGGTAGTCACACAATGGGCCTCGGGGGATGGGTCATGACAAAGTGGTTTCAGAAGAGTCAATTCTATCAAAGAACTAAGATTCGGATATTTTCAATGGGGAAATGGTGTTAAGTGTTTTGAGTACAGTTTTCAGTTTGGGGAGTCTTGTATCGGTGTGGGGGCCGACCAATCCATACACCGGGACCCTGAGTTCTGATTTCTAACCCGGTATATGAAAACCCTGATTTCATTTGTTTTGGAAATAATTTTCTTTTGATCTCTTTTGAGTTGGATCACCATGTATAACATATTGATCGTGGCACACCTGTTTAGTTCAGGATGACACCACACAGACAGCCATCCAGGATTCCTGAGAGAGATCATGATGATTACTCACCAAGGGATGATGTGTTGGTGTAGTGTTCTCTTACATTTATAGTACCTTCGGGTTTTGTGCCATCACCACCACCACTCGTAAAGAAACCATTTTTGCCAAACCCACCAGAAAACTGTGCATGCTAACTGAGAGCATTTCATGTGTTCCAGAGATAGGGGCCTCTGAGGTTTCGAAGCAAGACAAACCCGTAGGTAGCTAAGGACTGATTGAAGGATGTGGAACTGGTTTTTCTCTTAGTTGAGACCCCATCCGACAAGATGGTGATCCTTGCTTCTAGCCTCTTTCAGGGAACAACATGGAGGTGGTGGTGCTTCATGATTCAGACACGAGAGGAGGGGACACTCTCCTGGTTAGATATCAAGGGCATCCTTAGGGAATAGTTTGTACTATAAAAAACTAAGCTCTGTGCATACTTGGGAGTTACTACACTTACATAAGTGTAGCTTGACTGTAGACATATACTCTATGAGATTCAATAACCACTCCTACTACACCACCGACATGGTACGGGGCCCTTTCATTATGGCTTGGACCATTGTGTAGGGTCTTAAACGGGAGATCAGGGCATCGATGATATCACTCCATATTCCAACACAGGCTGGAGTGCTTGACGAGCACTCTTGGGGGAGATCTTCTTAGCTAGACAAACAATGATAGCGAAGAGCCACCACTTGACTATACGTGGCCGAGTCATCTGCAGCAGGTAGTAGGCAGATGACAAAAGGGCCCAAAATGGAATTACCTTTTGGTAGATGACCCTATGATGGAGGGTCGTAGGTGCAGATCTCACAAGATAGAGGATGTTAAGAAATAATTAGATTGTACTACATCTGCAGCAGGTAGGTTCACATGGCTCACGACTTCCTGACACACTACACCAATGATTAGCAGATGGTCTAGGGAATGGTGAGGCAGAGACAAAGATTCGAGGAAATAGGTCTAGAGGGAAATGAAGATAGCAGAAGAGCTGGCCGAGCAGCAGGCAGTGGGTGGCAATTTGAGGTTTTAATGGCACCACCTCCAGGAAGTCCTCCCCGACCTTATGGAGTAGGTGGATAGAGATGATCTCAACATCAGGCAGTTGATGCCTATGTTAACAGTGCTCTATAAATGAATTGAGGTATTATCTATGTCTTCTCCACCCTAGCTACAGTACTTATAGACACAAGGTTCAGTCACTCTTTCATTTCCATGGCTCTCGTTCGGTGCTCAAAGATTCTGATGGTGTTGTTGTCTTGATCCTTACATTTAGAGACTCACATAGGAGATGATTCAATGATTATACACCTGTTCCGGTAGTGTGATCGTACTCTAGAAGGTGAGAGATTCGTCTAGGATCTCCTAGTAGTAGTGTTGAGGCCTTGCAATGTCATCTTGGGTATGGATTGGTAATCCATGGTCCCTGATCAAATTGATTGTTTTAGGAGAAAAGTGCAGTGTGACCATGGGGATGGGACTATGTTTTCCTTCACTGGAGAGAAGGGAACATTTTCATATCAGGATAAACTTTATCGGAGGAGGGTGTAGCTAATCACCCATTAGTTGGATGGCCTTACCCTAGGAGGAGTTGATGAGAGGAGTTCGAGTTATCCTTTATTTGTAGACTAGTATGTTGATGTCTTCCCATATTATGTTCTAGGACTACCACCTCGCAAATAGGTAGACTTCTACATCGACATGTACCACGTGATGACATTGATATCTACACCAAGATATTGGATGGCTCCCACATAGCATTGTGAGTTTATGGTAAAGCTGGAGGACTTACATGTTAAGGGGTTCATAAGCCCCATTGTTTCACTGTGGGAATCCCTGATTTTCTTCTCTAAGAATGTGGATAGAAGTTTGAGGCCTTGCGTGGATTAATGATGCCTGATCCAAGTAACCTTAAAGAAAAAGTATCCACTCCCAATGACTGATGATCTCTTCGATCAGATGAAGGGATATGGGAGGTTCTCAAAAATAGACCTCTGATTAGGCTATCATCAGCTTAGGGTACGGGATGAGGATGTTCTGAAGATAGCCTTCAGATGTAGGTAAGGCTGCTACGAGTTCTTTATGATGACTTTAGGCATGACCAATGCACCAGAAATGTTCATGGGACTCATTAATAGGATCTTCCAGCTTTACATATATCTCTTTGTGGTGGTTTTCATTGAAGAAATCTTGATATACTTTGTGTTGGAGGAGGAACACTCTACTCATATGTAGATAGTTTTGGAAACAATCTCAGATCATAAACTCTATGGAACAATCTTTAAGTGCCAGTTATGGATACAAAAGGTCCACCTTCTAGGACACATTATCTTGGAGGCTGGATTTGTAGTGGATCCAGTGCTGATAGAGGAATTACTCTCTTGGGAGCCACCCAGGAGTGTGACCGAGGTGCAGAGTTTCATGGTGTTGGTTGGGTACTAATAAATATTGGTACATGACTCCTCCAGAGTAGCAACACCCTTTTTAGCTTTGAAAATGAAGGGAATACCTTTCTTATGTATAGAGAGATTCCAGTAGAGTTTCCAAGAGCTATGGTGGATATTGACGAGTTCCCCCATCTTGAGTCTACCAGAAGAGGGGATTGGGTATGTAGTCTACTACTACACATTAGGAGCCAGAATGGTATTTTTTCTGATGCATGAGCGAACGATAATCGAATACATCTCATGGAAGCTGAGGAAACATGATAATAACTACGCTACCCATGTCCTAGAGTTAGCTGTTTTGGTCTTTAACTTGATGATGTGGTGGCACAACATATCAGGTGTGTGTTTTACCATCTACTCTAATCAGAAGAGTCTTAGTTATATCAACTCATAGAAGGACCTAAAATTGAGACAAATGTGATGGCTATAGTTCCTCCAGGATTATGAATTTGAGATATTCTACACTCCTTGAAAGGGGAAAGTGGTGGTAGACGCACTCAGAAAGAGGATTGCTTTATCATTTCTCAGAGAGGCAAAGTAGCTGCTAGCTGCATTTCACTTATCATTTGTGGATACTGATAGAGTATCATACCTCCAGTCTATGATAGTTACTCCCCCACTCCGTCAGTGAGTCAAGTAGTCATATCTTGGGGACATTAACTATGAGGCCTGACATGCTCAGATATCCTCGGGATGGGATCCTGAAGGATTTTTTGAACTTGGGGAGCATTTCATCCTTTTCAAAGGATGCACCATGGTACTAGTGACACTATGAGAGGATGTGTTGAGGGAGTTCCACATAACCCCATTGGCGGTGCATCCTGGTGTGAGGAAGATGTACCAGGACCTCCAAAGTCTGTATTGGTGGCTAGGGATGAAAAAAAGGCATAGTTTGTTTCACGATGCCTTGCTTGTGATCATGTGAAGGTCGGGAACCAGGTTCGAGTTGGATTGACATATCCACATGAGGTATCAGAGAGGATGTTGGGTTGAATTTACATGGAATTCATGATAGGGCTACCACGTATGTCTAGATTCCATGATTCCATCTGGTTGATCGTTGACCAACTCACCAAGTCAGCTCACTTCCTAGACATCCGAGAGTAGGGATTAGTTGAGGGATTGGGATGCCTCTAAGTACTAGAGATTGTATTGCTTCACAGGTTTCCATCGATTAATGTTTCGGATCGTGATGCTCATTTTACATATCGGTTTTGGATGGGATTAGAGGAGGTGTTCAGGAATTAGCTACATATGAGCACCACCTTTCAACTTCAGACATATGGTCAGACGGATCGGCCCATACAGACACTTGACAACATGGTTCATGCTTGTGTCCATGATTTTGGCCGCAGTTGGGAGGTCCGTGTACCACTGGTGGAGTTTGCATAAAAACAGCTATCACTCCACCATAGGCATGGCACTGTTTGAGGCTTTTTACTGGTGACCTTGCAGATCACCTCTCTGTTGGGTTGAGCCCGGGGATTCAGCACTTATGAGTCCAGAGTTGGTACGGTCTACCACTGAGAAGGTTTAGATCATCCAATATTTAATAAGACTGCATAGAGCTGGCAGAAGTCTTATGTGACTAGAGATGGAGACCCTTGGAGTTTGAGGAGGGAGACCATATCTTCCTACGAGTCACACCACATTGAGGATTGTAGAGATTTGTAAGGGGAGCCAAGAAATCTTCGAGGTTAATATGACCTTCCTAGATCCTTAGTAGAGTAGGAAAAGTAGCGTACTTCCTAGATCTTCCCCTAAAGAGGCACCAGGTGCATAATGTTTTCCATGTGTCGCAACTGAGGAGGTTCGTGCATGATCCATTACACATTATCGACTGTGGTGAGATGGACATTGATGATGGGGTGACATTAGTAGTGATATTGGTGGAGATTGAGGATCAATAGGAGTGGGTCCTTTTTTATTGGTTCATTCCTCTATTGTGAGTTCGGTGGCAACACAGGAACCTCCAGGAGAGCACATTGGAGTTGGAGGCTCAAATTCATGCTCAATACTCCCATTTGTTTCCCAAGATTTTCTGTGGATTTCTGGGACCATAATCCCTAAGGTGGGGAGAATGTAAAGACCTAGAAATTCCATATAATTTTTTATTAAATTTTTGAGGATTATTACGAGTGTGTGATAATTGACAATATATGATTATGAGGCCTAGAGAGCCCAGAAAATTTTTTTGAACTTTTTTATAAAGTATGTTCAGTAAACGTGTGAGTGGTGATTTCAATATTTTTAACCGATGCTCTGTTTTAAAATTTGTGGGCACCATTGAATTCGTAGTTTTAAGATTTACATAGGAAAATCAGTACATTGATTGGAAAGGGTCAGATGAAAAAGTTATTTTTTATATACTTTACAGAAAAATAACTCAAAGAGTTATTTAATTTCTTTCATTATAACCAATGAGCAGTGGTGGTGGGATTGATGGGTTGTCATACCATTTAAAGGTCGATTACACTTCATTGTGTAACTGCACCATTGGGAGATTAATGGGTTCATTAATTAAATTCATTAATGAATCTCATTAATTGTGCGGTGAGATAAATTCCTATCTTCATCTATTTAAAAAAATCTTGGGCATGGGTCTTGTGCAGTCATAATAGGAACCTCTAACGAAGTGAAGACAATGACTTCCTCCAACATAGAATGGAGTGTTGACCATGTAGAGGATTCAATGAGGAGTTATTTGAATGCCAATTAACAATCTACGAACACAATCTTTTCTTCCTCATCCGCACCATCTACCAATGTTTTTGAGGTAAGGGTTTTATTCAATAGTTTTATAATTATTCTACTCCAGTTAATGATTTAATTCTTCCATGTTATACTACTAACGCAGAGTGTGTGGGATGAACAAACAAGGCATGGACCCTCTGCTGATCTCGATATTGGTTGTGTTATTCATGCGTGACTGAAAAATACAGTGGAAAGGTGAATTTTAGGTCCTCATAGTGCAAGCGTCATCCCAAGAGGCCCGTAGCCATAGACAGGAAAGAAATCAGACCACCAGAACTTCATCGGTGGCTCGTAGAAGCATCATCGGCTAGGCGGCGCTAACGACCGGAGGAGGTGGAGACTAGAAACCGGTATCTGTGTGATGGTGGTGGCACCCAAAGTTTCCACGGAGGACCAATGGGGAGGCTGGCCTGCATCGACCGTGTTGGATATGTGTGGTGCTTTGCGGCGGTGTGATATGTTGGAGGGTCGTGGCTTTGAGCCACAGTGGAGAGTGGACCTGTGGTCCAAGGGTTCCGTAGGTGACCGGTCCAATCGACTGGCTAGGTGTAGTGGTGCTAGCTGGCAACATGGATTGATGAAGCCCAAATGCCTTGTCCATTTGCGAGGGGAGCGGACCTGCACCCAGCTGGTGGGTCACCCCAAATCAGCATGCTAAGCGGTTCTGCAGCCCTACGAGCCATGCCTGGTCGGGTGGGCCTGGCCAAACCCACGGCCCAGTGGTCCTAGCCCACAGCTAGCAGGCCAGGTCTAGCAGGCAGGGTTAGGTTGGTCTGACCTGGTCAGACCGGATATGGACCAACTTACAACCCAGGTTCTCTTAAATGGGCATATCTCCTGAAACTGACATTCATTTGAAGAACAGTCTATAGTGAAAGGACCCTTAGGAAGAGAATGTAATTTTTAGATACTCTACATCGGTTTTAATGAATGTTGGAGTACATATGGGTTCGATCGAACTCAAATCCAACAGTGCCATCAGCACTAAAATGACTATAACTTTTATACTGGGCATCTGATTGACGCTCTGTCAGTTGTGTTGGAACCCTTAAGACATGGCAGTTCATCAGGTTACTTCATCAGGGTACTTTATGGTGGTTGAGGTATGACCAGTGGCCTGAGGAGTGGATCCTTTCCGAATCAATCATTCTTAGTGTAGGAATATAGTGAATGGAGATGACGTGAAGAAAGAATAGTGATCCTATGTTGGTCAGCATCTATCGATCCTGTGTGACTTAGTGCATAGCGATCCTGTGTGGGTCAGCATCTATCAATCATGTGTGGGTCAGCACATAGAGATCTTGTTTGGGTCTATATCTATCGATCATGTGTGTGTCAGTGCGTATAAATAATATGTGGGTTTGCATCTATCGATCCTGTGTGGGTCATCAATAGAGCCTCTTGATAGAATAAGATGATATAGCTTTATGACTAATCATCTGTACTAATGTACTTACGTTATATACCTAGTTTGAGCTATGTATTTACTTGAGCTTTTTTATTAAGATCAGGCATTGTGGTTTTTCCTCTATGTAATTCTTAGAGACATATGGGGGTCTCAGGGTCCTTACTGGGTATTTTTATACTAACCCTTGCATGGGCATCGCCTGCACCTTGTTCTGTCTTGTGCAAACGACCGGCATATTTGACCGATGTTTGGGAAGATAAGACTAGACGGTGCACGAAGGAGACCATTTGACATGGAGAGTTGTGGTGATGATTTGTACCTACCCTTCAGGTAGGATCCTTGGTAGATGATCTCAGGAGCTATTTTTCTTTTTTTATTCTATTGTATCAGTCAAAGGGGATTTTATATTGGACCTTTACTTTTACTTCACACTTTTACTTCAGCAATTTTACTATGTGGCTTACTTTTGTTGTGTACGTAGTCTCTGTGTTTACAGGTCGAAAGGAAATGCCTTCCCATTTTAGGGATATGCCTTTTCAGTGCTAGTCGGCAACCCCTGGCCTATGGAAGGCAGGCTTGGGGTAGTCACGACATGGTCCCTGGGGATGGGTTGTGACAACCCTTTTAAAGCTTCTAATAAATAAGATCTAAAACATAAGAAATAATGTCACTAAATTTTTTAGATGAATTTATCATTAATCTCTCAAATGACATGAAGTATCTCTTAATCATAAAATACAAAACATATGAATATCTTTATCATGTATTCTCCTAAAACATGTTAATAACCTAAATTAAAATAAAAACATATTAAATACACGCAATCTTCCTAATTATTTAAATAATAAATAGATTACTGGATGTATTCCTTAAATAAAAAAATGATGTTAACTACCATAATGGTTGCATAAACCACTCAGTCAACAAATAATTAATTATCTCTAAGGTAGTTGGTAATATCCAAATTACTTTATCCACATCAATAATCTCTTTATTCCAACACCATTATCTCTACATCTGGAACATAATAAGGGATATCTTTTGTTAAATAATTTCAACTTTCTAGTGAATAATTTTTCATTTTCATCAGTATCATTCAACATAAACTTTCAAATCCTTAATGAAAATGTAATATAGTACAGTCCTTACACATTTATAATTCGTATAACAAGTATATCATTAATAATATAAGTAAATGACATAACACATTAATCAAAGGACTGTAAAATCATTCATTCCACTTTATCTATGAAAATAGCATTATCTTGACCTTGATCCAATATCTAATTTTGAGTTATATTCCTTTGACTCTTGAGGGAGTCATTTTCATAGTGCCTCATATCCTTAATGATGAAGAATTGATCATGGGAAAACTTTTCATATACATTGTAATCATAATCATGTGGTCCATTACCTCAACACATATAGCAAACTAACATACCCTTTAATCGGTTAGGAGGGTGTTTATTTCTATAATTATCAATTGTTGGAAAATCCTAATTTTCCTTCTTCCCTTTCTATAAATTTATCACCCCCATCCACTTGTTCTCCTACTTCCCTTTGAGGATATAGTACCTAGGTAATTCCTTCTCTATCATGTTATAACATGATATTATTTCTTCATTTTTGGTGTATTGATGTGGTTCCCAATCCTTCCTCTATAAACTATTTAAAATCAATGGAATACTAGATTAGATTATAACATTATGAAACATAATTTATAATCCCAAAATAAGTGAAACACTAAACATAAATTGAAAATTTTATGAATAGCTAATATCATAATCCTAAATATGGTTTCATTGAGGGTATTTTTATTTGAAATTCCTCCATAATATTTTTTAAATACACCATGAATTACCCCATGAATATCCCATAAGAGTATCAAACCATGTATATAGTAAGGCTTGTTGTCGTACTATAGGTGAAAATCATATCAGATTCATTGTGATGTTTTTGGAGTTATTACCCTTTGGCACACCTAGTCCATAATAATAACCACTTGTAATATCTTTGAAGGGAAGTATTTTGTAGGGAAAACTACACAATCCCTTCCTTACCAAAACATTATGATGGTCATCTATAATTATTCACAAATTACATCTTAGATTTATGTTCTCTAATCTAAATTATCCACAATCTCATTCCTATGGTTTCAACTAAACTTCCCTTAATACCAATATTAGTAACTCTGACCCTAGTGTCCTAGATTTGGTATCTACATTATTCCATTTTCATAAGATACGTGGAATTTCATTAGTAAATACCAAATATTATAGTAATCTTGGTACTCTAGATATATAAATTAAATTAGCCTTACATTTTAAAACATAAAATACATAAAAAAATTTCTTTGAGAATCACATTATTCAGATTATTGTATCCCTACATATCAATTAAAAAACACTTCTTTGTATTCTAGGGAAAATAAAACATAAGAAATGGGTGATCTTCGATTCTCATTAAGGGTATGATTATAGTGGATGATTTGAATAAATATGGTATAATGAATATCTAATGGAAAATAACTGAAACATGTTCCATTTAATCAATAACATTATAATAATATGGAATTAATAAATGATGATCAAATAATTCAGTATAAATAATCACATGACCATGAAACCAAACTGTGGATATTATAACTAATCAAATAATCAGATGTTATATCAATAACTGTATTAAAAATGATGGAATGTGTAATGTTTCACAAATAAAAACCATAAAGTATTTGGTAAAAGACATCTAATATAATTGATGCCTTATTCCAAGACTACTAATACCTTTTAGTAATTGTGCCAAGATATCTATATAAATGTGTAAGTCCTTAAAAAAAACTGATTATATTTTTTCTCAAAAGACCTACAGATGCATTGAGGTGCTATATTGGTTTCCAAACATCACATAATAAGTCTAATTCTTTCTTCATAGGAAAGGGTTGAAAAAAATTATACATAAAAAATCACATTGAAAATATAAAAAACAAATTTAATTACTTTCCCAAATGAATAATCGTAATCATAATATATCCAGAGTAAAATGGTAAATAGTAATAATATTATACATCCTCCATAAAATAGATCATAATCAATCTAGATAAATAATTATGATGATGATATCAATGAAACTTATCATTTGTGAAGCATAAGTACTATAAAGGGTTGATGTCATTAGTGGATATAAATACCTTAAAATGATCTTTAAAACATTTTTTGAAGAAAATAATCATTGTATTTAAAAAAAATTTAAAAAAATAATACACAAAACCATTTGAAGATAATTGTTTTGTATGATAACCTTCAAATCTTATGAAATAATTTCTTAAAATTTTATTGGTCATGATGGTTTAATATTTGATTCATGCCATGCGCATTAAAAAATGATGGTATTCACATTTTTTGTCTAAGGATAATTGAAATTATTTTGAGAATGATCAAAAGAGTCCATTCAAAACATTTTATAATGGTTAAAAATATTTTTAGTAATTAATTATTAAAATTTAAAAATATTTGAAATCATTTTTAGAAAACATGTGTTCGGTAGAAAAATTATTTTCCCCCGAAAAAAATATTATGATATTTTCATAAAAATATTTTAACTATAATTTCTAGTAACAAAGTGTGGAATAATGGTACTATTACACGAAAATGTAAATTAATTACCATATTTGAAGAAAATATTTTTATTTTCTGAAATAAATATTAAATAATTCCCATAATAGAGACATAAACATAAACAATCCTGAAAATGATGAGATTGTGAAATATAACATTATCATATTGGTAACTTCTAAATCATAATCCCCATAAAAGATTAGAAATAAAATGAAAAAATAAAATATAATAAAAGAAATAAATATATGATATAACATATCAAATGGTATTATATTCATCACATAAAATAAATATGTCGATAGTATAGAATATTCCTCACATAAGTAATAGTTAGGTGATTAACCCTTACCTTGAGTTTGACTTGTCATGTAGATTCATTGACACATAAATATTAAAGTAATGATAATTATTTACTTGATTATAAAACAATTAATTAATATTATTCATTTTATTTAACATATTACCATGTCATATATGATTACATAATCAATTATGTTTTTGTTGGACGTTTTGAATACATTTCTCTTATATGTCATAAATGAATTTGGTAGGTTGAATTTGGTTAAAGAATTAATTATTTAAAAATATAAAGAATAATAATTAGGAAATAATGATAATATATATACATAAATTATACTCTTAAAACCAATCATGAAAATTTTTATGAAAAATGAAATGCATTACAATCATGGAGATGTTAGGTTGTACATACACAAGTGTAACATTTCCATGTTTCAATTATCATTACAGAAATAAGGTATGTAATATTTTATCTTTATATAATGATAATTTTATCTTATATAACAAATTATTTGATTAAATATATTTATATATAACATCAAGGTGGTGCGGATATGAAAAGATATTCACAATTCTTTGTGAAGGTGGTAGTCCACACAGACACAAATAACTATATCATTTTTTGTGTAAGATGGAAAATGATACATTATCACTAAAAAATGATAAATATGTCATTAATATAATAATTTTTCATTTATATCACCTATAATCATTTAATTTATCCTTATCATATTACCATGTAAAGAGTTAGTGAAAGATGAATCACATTTCTTCGTGAGGAGGTAGTTAGTCGTATACACAAGAAACACTATCGTATCCCCTAAATCATGGAAAGTAAAAAATTGTATATATGATATAATTACTAAATAGGAATAATTATTTTATAAAAAGAGTATATATATATATAATACATCCATCATCATAACCTATAATGAGAGGTGGTAATAAAAATATTAATGATGTCAATTTGTGAGGAGGTAGCCTCCTATACACATGAATGATGATTCAATTACCCATTTGACGGAAGTGGGGATAGTAGTAGGTAATTATAATAATATAGAACATATTAGTATATACAATAAACTTTTAAGATTATATTTTAATATTTTAAGAAGACCTTAAGAAGGTGGAGGAATAAATAAAATAAAAATACTCGTTGAAGAACATTATCTCTTCTTTGGGTTTTCAATAATGGTTTTCACCAAAAGACATACTATGATTGATTTATGTACAATAAAATGACTAGGTAATTATATATGGATCTTTTAAGAGAATATTGAAAATTTTTCACCAAAAAATTGGATTGAAACTTTGTAGAAGAGAGGATAGGGGTGTCCTTTTAATGGTCAGGTGAGTGGCACACTTGTAAATTTTTAAAGGAAAATGGTGTACCCACATTTTTAAAATTACAAAAGGGTCCAAAATGGTGTATTATTAAAAATATTACATTATAATGTCTATTTATATCTACAAAATATATTTTATACTAGTTTTTAGGTCATTGTAACTCTTATATTTTCAGTTTAATGCCCTGGTGAATCAGTGTATACCTAAACGATGGTAAATAATATCTTCTTTTCATACTATTCAGTATGGTAGAAAATTAAGTTGGCCTCCTTATATAATAAAAATAATTCATATTCAAAATATTTATTCAGTTTTCTAAAATTCAACTCACCAAAGTGGAAGATTTTAATTTCAAATTAATCACACAAATGGAAAGAGAAACCTGGTTTTCAAAGAGAAAATGTAAAAAAGTTGAAAATGGTTTTTATATAAAATATTAAAATAAAAAATATTCTAGTTTAATAAATTATTTAACAGATATATAATTATAAAAAAATTTGTTTAAAATCAATTTTTAATAAAAATATTCTTTAAAAATAATCTAAAAGAAACATCAAATTTTGATAAAAAATCAGTACAGTTCAGTATTCATGAAAAAATGAAATATTTCAGAAAAATACAAAAAAGTTGCCTTAATATAATTTTGATATTCTGAATTAATTTTTTTATTCTTCCAAATAAATTTCTGAATGTGGTAAGAAATAAATTTAAATTATCTACAAAATGTGTGACTAAACTGTATATTAGAAAAAAAAAGTTTTTTAGAAAGCACTTATTTTTCTATCAAAAGGATAAAATTTTATTTCTATTCAATAGATATAAGATTTATTTATTTTATACATTTTTAAAATATATATTTTTTATAATTATTTTTCATAACCAACAATTTAATGGTTATGTTATAATGGTAATTCTTGAATAAAAATGTTTGAAGGGAATATCATGTTTTGGTCAAACCTGGTGTTGTGAGCGTTGTAAGGTATCAAAGAGATTTAATCTGATGAAATATATTTCATTGTTTTTTATGTTTGTATTTTCATTAAAGATACCTAATTAAATAAAAAATTCCTTTTATAAATTTTTGTCATTACAAAAATACACTCCCAATATCTTGTAAGAAATTATATTCTTTTTAAATATCACACTAAGATACATAAATATATTTGTCTTATGAAATAATTGTAATATTTTTAGTGGGATATTTTAACAAATAAAATACTAATAACTATATATTTTGTGGTATTATATATGTTTGAAGTCGTATTCTAAAAGGAAAATATTATTATTTAATATATTTAACAAAATGGGGGTGGGATCACAATCCTCATATTTCTAAAATTATCATGGATAATCTATTTTATGTTGAATATAATTGTTTTTATCTTCATATTTTAGTTAAACATGTTATAGAATCTAATACATTATAAAACAAATTTACTAGTATAATAAACTCATATTATTCATAAAAACTCCTTATTAATAAAAACAACTATTATAATAAAAGTAAAATAATAATAAAATACACATATGTTATATAGATAAATTTCAAATTGATATTTTCCATTTCATTTATCTTTATGATTGAGAAAAAAATTTATTCAATGTGATTAAGAAAATTTTTTGTTAAATACTTGAATAATAACTACATTTAAACCAATTATTTATGTTATTATTAAATTATATTTATTTATAAATATTTTGAAATATAAATTTGGAAATATATACCCTTCATTAAAAATATTAAATTATATAACACCAATAAAATCCATAGATATTATTTAGAGAATCTCAAACCCCTTCAAGTAGCTTATACAATTTCCATCCTATTGAATCATTTTCCCTCCCTCTTAAAAACACATTTTGGTTTCAATAACCTTGACTTTATACTTGAGTAAATCTTTTTATACTTTTTAACTAACTTTTCTTCTTCTTATTTGAATTCTTTCCTTTTTGTACTATTAGTACAATATAAGAACCTTGACATATAATGTAATATTCAATATACAATTAACAGATTGATAAAATTGGGTAAACATTTCTTGCACTCAATCACATTATCTGAATTTTTTCCAATAAAAATTATTTTATAAATTATTTATTCAACCATAATTAAACCTTGGTTCTCCCCATGTCATTAACAAAATCAACAACATTAAATATATTAATAGATACTAATGTATCATAAGTCATTTTTCAAATAATTACTTTGAAAGAATAGTTGAATTTTTCTATTCTTATCTGGAGTATGAATATTCACTAGTTGAATAAAATCAATATTTGGTTACTCAGGAAGGGGTCACTCTTACACATTTAATTTTACCTCTTTCTTAAGAATAAATCATATGTTTCAATACAAATATAATAATTTTCTCTAATTTTTATTTTCCATTATATAGTATTGATCTCAATGATAAATATGGTGATGATTATTCCTTTTTATATACAACAGTTGATTTTATCAAATGAGTATAATTTTTTAATTATTTAATAATGATTTTTCGTAAATTTTCTCCCATTAATGTAATAAACCATTTTAAAATACATCATATACATTAGTGAGGAAAGATCCGTACATCATGAATCATTATAATATATCACATAACCTAGATATTTAGGTATGCCATTATTTGGATCATTCAATATTTTATCCTTGGATATTTGAGTGAACACTTCTTAATCCAATCCATTATATTTAAAAACTAACCATTATTCTTCTAAAAATCTATTCTTATTTGGGTCACCCAATTAATTTCAAAATATAATAAATGAAAATAATTGGAACTATATTTTATTTGGTCCACCCGTTACTTCTTCCCCTTGAACAAGATAGTCCTGGGGTACCTAGATTTAGGATGACCTAATTGGTTAGAAGACTAAGGTCCTGAAATGTATCTTTTCTAGAATAATTCTGACAAAAAAATGGATTTTTTAGATTGAATATCACTATAATATATCATTTATTCCTTTTATATGTATAAATGATTTTAATTATTTCATTTAGTGTCATATTCTATCCACCATATCATCATGTTCTATCCATATTGATATTTAACTCTGTACACAAATCATAGAATATGTTATTATCCCAAATTTAAAGCCAACAACAATTATATCCATTCCAATAAATAATATAGATAAGGTAAATTAAAACCATTAATTTAAAGTTTTAGAAACACATGAAATTAAAATTATAAAAAATATTAATATTTTTGATATAGATGGAAAACTCAAACTTTTTTAAAAAAAGCATAAGACTCCCATATAGGGATCAGTCAGAACCGGATTCCCTCAACCCAAGGTTACTTTACTCAACAGAGACCTCAATTACATCCCAATTACAACACCTTAAAATAATATAATATAATAAAATAATTAATTAAACTTAATATTATAATACATTCCAGGTTCTTGGTAGAAAAAACTAAATTAATTATCACACATAGCATTTAACTCTTTATATGCATGTATGAGAATTTATAGATTTATATTACCTCTTTAAACTATAGCGTAAATCAAAATTAATTATATATCATTTCAAATCATCAATAAAACAATAAATAAAATAAAAAATGGTCAATTAAAAAGTATATACATGCGATATAGATTTACATAACATTCAAAAATAGTCTAATTATAAGTACTTTATAATTTATTTATACATTATAGAAATTCCAAAATAAAATAAATATAAAAATATTATATGTATTCTGTTATGAACTCTTTCATATTATCATTTTTTAATGAGTTCTACAAAAAAATTATATTAAATGAAATTAGAATTTTTTTTATAATAATTCTATTATAAAATGAATTTAAATAATCTAAATATCACATATTTAATATTATTTTTCCATTAATCATATAAATTATCAAAACACTACTTGGAATTTTTCAGATAATATTCCAAATTAATAATTTTATTATTTACATTTCAAATTAACTATGAACAATTCATATTTTTAAATATAAACACTTTTCTATTTTTTATTATTTTTTAATTTATAAAAACATTATAAATCACCATTATAATTGTGATATAATAAAATTGTTTCCAAATTGTATGTTATGTCATATATATTCAAAATGAAGTTAATATTATTTGTTAAGATTATATATATTTATTGAATAAATATTTCATAGTCATTTATTACTTTCTCACAAGATTATAATTTCTTTATATATAATAAATTTCTAAAAAATAAAATTTATTTATTTATTGATAATTAATAAATTAAATAATTATTCTTAAATATTTTCATTAATAATTCATATTTTTTTTATCATTCAACAGATGATTTTAAATAAATAATAAATAATTTCTCCAGATATCGTGTTTTGAAATAAACTTATATCATAAGTCATAACATAGTTAAAAATAATAATTACATCTTATTATTGAAAAATACATGATTAAAATAGATAAGGCACGAATTATCAGTCTTATGGTATGATATCTCATCCATTAAAATATTGTCCCAACACATATAGACTTCTATAAGATTAACCCATAATACCTAGTTACCATATCCATTGGTATATGTAATACATCTTAGATGATTCTAGGATATGTTTTACCTGATTAATGTAGTCTAATTAAATTTAATCATTAGCTATGATACTTTATATCATATACTATGATATGTTGAAACCAATGATATTACACTAAGTTGCTAGTTATGATATCTTATGTCATATGGTTTGGAATGGATTAGATCATACTACTTTATATATCAAAATCCATGTCATAAAAAATTCTATTCATTTCTTATGATATCCAATATAATATTTCATTCAACAGTTCAAATTCTATATTTTTTTCTATAATATCCAATAGAAACATACTATGATATTCATTTTCATAATATTCAATATTATTTCAATTTTCCAGAAAAATTATATTGCATTGATAACACTACAATATTTATATGGATATAACAACAATTTTTCTAGGCATCATAAATCATTAGAGGCCAATAATCCCAAGAACAGCATGAATTATGATTGAAACTGTGTAAACTATAAATTAAGAAACTATGTTCCTTATAATGATGATAGTCACTAATTTATTCAATCAATACTTGTTGAGGATCACTAGGAACAACCAACATAATCTTCCTTCTCTGTTGTATCCATGAGGTTATTTGAATCACATAATACTCCAGAGGGATCAACTACTCAAACATGGCATGCTAGTACCTTAAGTGGAAAATCATGGTGGAGTATGAGAGATTGATGAAGAAACAGTATGAGGGAGATTTGGAATAGATCCTATGCATGAGTGAAGACACATGTACATTTTTATATAGGTGTTAATATACTTTAAATCCTTTAAATGAATTTACTTATATGTTGTAATACGTATGAGTAAATTAAAATGATAAAAACCATTTCAACCATTCATCCTTCATTATTTTTATTATAAATTTTATTTCAATTCTCACATTCATTTCCATAATTAATGATAGCTTATATAGAATAAACATGAATATTATTCTCTTAATATTTACTACCATGTTCAATCATAGGGTCCAATATAAATCGTAAAATATGATTCTTCATGATTTATGATAGAACCATGTTGTAAATTATATTTGGGTTTGGAGGGAACAATATAATATTACTATATCATGTGAAATGATATACCCAAAAAATTGAATTACCTCATATGAATAGGTTTTACATATCCTATAACATACCCATATCGTACTATATGATATTTTCCAAAAAACATCAAATCTGTATTAAATTTATGTCTTGTCTCTTTCACAGTTTAACTCATTTTAACCCTTATTAGTTTACCTATAATTTTTTTTCATAATCAGACATAAATATCTCATATATCAAACATACCAATCCCATATAAAAATAAAATCAGGTACACAATTGATTGTCTCGTAATATTTGTATAAAAAACATTCGAAGATCATCTGACTATATTCATACAAGAAATACAAAAAATAAAAAATCACTTGAACTAATAGATAATTTCACTAGAATAGTACCATATATAAATGATCATAAAGGATATAAATAGAGTATAAATTCAAACCATTAAAATCATTTTCCTCCATAAATATTGAAACCTCAATGAAACCTACGATTCGTCTTCAATACCATAGGTAAAAAACTGAATAGAACAGTGAAATTATATTAGTGTATGAATAAACACAATGTCCTACATGGTTAGGGGGTGTATGTAAATGACTCTATATGATTTAATATAATCTCCATTTAAAACTATTATTGAATTTTATATAATGTATTCAAGTGAAATATATATGGAATATGAAATAATTTCTCATCCCTGGGGACATATATATATTATATAATTAAAATGAGATAAATTATTCATCGAAAACATGACATGAGGAAACCATATTTAACTTCTATTAAATCAGAAAAATAATGATTAATATTTAATATAAAAAACACTCCAAAACACTAAGAGAATGTTTCATAAGTAAATATATAGAACACTCCTCTCAAACCACTAATAGTGGAATTTTTTTAAAAAAATAAACAAATAATTTAATATAACCATTTAAATATATCATACATAAATCACTAGGATAACATATATATGTATTTTATAATGAAACACATTGAAATTCTGTTGGTTTCGGACATCTTCAACATTGAATATAAATACCATTTTTAATATACACAACAAACGGTTTTAGCCAAATTATGAATCACCTAAATACATTCACCCTATATAAGAATAAATTAGCTATAAAATATTATAGTTAATAACTATGAGCCCTTGGTCTCCAGTGATCTCTATCAGTCATCATGAATTATCATCGACCCCTATTGAAATTCAATCACATGATCTGGACCACATTACCCTAGTGATAAAACATAAAAATATACTTCTAAATCGTTATCCCATAGCTATTTGAAATCAAGAATAACACATTACTTTGGATTGGTCTAATAAACCCCTAGACATGGTGATAACTATTGAAAAATCACATGAGATCTAACATCTTTGGCCCTCACCCAAATAAATGAAGAATTAAAAACTGATTCATCTATTATGAATCATCCCTTATCCCATGGTGATATAAATGATACATCAGTAATGAACTAGTATGGGTTCCAACCAAAACATTCACACAGTTCATCCTACCACTAGCCCGAGGAGAATTATCGATCATTACAAGTTAGCAATAAGCTCTAGGGAATCAAAGACATAATTTACTGAATTATTGTACAATTATGAATCCAAAAATTGAATAACAAATGTGTAATGAATAATAATACAATAATATTACTAATAGAATAAAACATTTTATACATGGTTTATAAATATTCAAAGCAAAACATAAATAATGTATAAGGATAGAGAGGTCGGTACCCAAATTGATGCCAAAACTCCATAGGATAATTGATTCACCACCATGAACCAACATCCCCACCATATTTCCAGGGGAGAGAGGTTCCAACCCAATTGGAAATCCAAGACCTAAAAACCATTACAACGCATTAAGACTACAAATCCACTAACATGTGTACATTGGGTGTGAGACATAGGATAGTATTTTACCCCCATGAGTCACTTTTGTTAATTTTAAAAAATAAATCATGTCCACTTATTTGAAATTTTTTATAATAAATTTTTTTTTCATTTATATTTTAGGGTTTAAAAAATTAACCCCTAATGTACCTTTTTCAAATGTTTACCATTTTAAAAAATTATAACATTTTCCACTATTTAAAATAAACCATTAAAAAACTCATCCCCTCTCTATATAACTATTGAAAAAAATTAAGAATAATAAATAATTTGGGAAATACATAATAAAGAAAATTCCATGGAAAATGACATAATGGAATAATAATATTGAAGCATGGAAAACTATATAACCACAATGCACAACCACAAATAACCAATGTATAAAAGGAAGAATTATTGTGAGCTGAGGAACCCACATGTTTAATAGTCCATAATGAAATCATAACATACGATACATATCATGATGAAACATTATAGGTTAAAACAGTACAATACATGACCTGCATAGTTGGAACCTCTGGCCTATAGTTATTATTTTCCAATACTCATCACCCAAATTTCACTCAACTAGCCACATTGGAGACACATCCCTTTGCTAAAATAATGTAAACTAGGGTCTACTATCCCATTAAAACACACATATAATTAATGAACCATCAATAGATTTCCCACATTGAGACCTAAGGTTCTTAATTCAATTCATAATAGAGTTTTTATATTTCCATGTAAATTCTAATCCCACTAAAAAACCAAAGAACAATTCTAAAATCAAAATCATATATTTCACATAGCCCATGTCCCCAATAATAATATTTCCAACCCATAACCATAAGATTGAATCATATTTAAATATTTAATCACATGGATATACTTAAATATGAATAGTACATATCCATGAGGATCAGTAAGGGCTTAACCAGTAACTAATAAGATAGAATTAAATATGGTTCTAACAGAAACTTTTATTTATACATAATAAATACATGTTTGGAAATAACATTTTAAATCCACTTAGAAACTACAGATAAAACAAAGGGAAATAAAAAATAATTATAAAGCATAATCATAACCATTCATTGAAACCAGTAATAAATGTTTTAAATTATAAACAAGCCTTAAAAACATGTAAAACATTAAAAAATTAAAAGGAACACCATAATATAAATTGGGTTTGATCTAACACAAAATGAAAAATCATTTTTCATTAAGATAACATTAATTGGAGTTTTTATGAAAAACATTAAATGCATAAAATGATAATTAAAATATATGTTCCATTGAATTACCAATTTTATAAATTGGAATTCCAAAAAATAATGTATAACCTTTACCTATATAATTATACATAACATATAATTCACAACCTCATTTTAGAGTTACATTAAAAAAATAAAACATTCATGAAACTCCTAAAAAAACAGAAATAGAATCGAGATACCAAATTCAAGTGAAATAAATATGTATCCATGATGATAAATAATAGAAGATATCTCAATGGATCGATCAAAACCTTTAGAAACTTATAGAATTAATTTTAAAAGAAACATTTCCATGAAAATCATCCCAAATTACCACAATCGTAAGAGGAAATAAATAAAATATAATAAAATAATGAAGAATATAAGAGGATCCCTAACCATTTGATCCAAAGAACTGAACATTAAGAAACAAAACCAAATACACATGGAGTTTCTTGTAAGATAAAAAGTGTAACACCTAATGATTTTGTGAAATTGTTTTCAAATTAATTTAATCTTTTTGATATTTTTCATTTCACATAACACTGAATATAGATTTTGTTATATGAAAGCACTTATTTGGTGTATTGTTATATGAAACACCAAGTTATTATTGCACTATAAAAACTACTTATATTAACTTGAGATACACACAACACTATTTTTGGCTTATATTACAGTATATAATGATTTCCTTCGATAGGTTTCATTACACACAAGTCATGGTTTTACCAAACTAAAATATACTGTTAATAAAAAACCACATTAGATTAATAAAATTTATATATTTTATATTAAATAAAAATTCATCATACTCATTCAATATATTTTATAGGTATATGATAATAATAAATCCAATTTTATGTATAAAAACATGTATTTTTCTAAAATGTAGTTTTACCACCTTTTAATAGGGAGGCCATTTTAAATATAATCTTAAAAAAAATAAGATTTTTTTAAAATAGAATTTATTTCTTAAATCATTATATCAGAGGTTACATTTTTTAAATTTTGGTAATTTTATTAGAAGATTAATTTTTTGATGATTTGTGAAATACTGAATTTTAATTCAAAACTACTTTTTCATATAATTAATTTATGTAGATAAATTATATTTTAATTTGGTCATAAATTATAGTTTGATCATTTATAAATCAATGAATCCAATTTAGACATTTTGAAACAATTTCAAATTTAAATTTTATATAATTACTTTTCAACCATTAGGACCTTTTCACTTTAAAAAGTTGTCATCTCATCCCTTATGTGGTATTAATTTTAAATTAATTTAGGGAAATGATATGGTTAAAATTTATAAAAATTAATTATATGTTTTGAATTATAATAATTCATATAGTCTAATAAGTTCAAATTATGTTTTTTCCAATGTGATTAGTGAATGTAATTAAAATTTACTACAACTATTAAGGTAAAATGAGTTTACTTTGTGGTTAAACACTAATATTGTGGTCAAAATGACCTTGAAACTCATGTAAAATCCACATCATAGAATTATTTCTACTATGGAACATATTATATATAAAATATAAAATTATTGGTGTAAAATTATGTTGTTGATATGACTGAGTATTGTTTACCTTTTTATAATTATTATAATACCACTCCTCCACCTTATAAAAGTGAGCTCACCACCCTCACATCATCACACCACTCAATACACATTTTATCAGACAAAAAAATCCCTAATATCCTCCAAAATGACCTACCTTAAACTAAAATTTTCAATTTGGGCATAAATCTAATCAATGAATCATTTATGTGCACCCCAGAAGGAGTTACCCAAAGAGGTGGTAGCATCCTTCCACAAGCTCTTTCGTTTTATTTCCATTATCCACCAATAAACACTTATTGTTTCATTAATATATATTAACCTAAGTATACTATATGTACTAATATTTTTTAATTCTTATTGCTTTTAGCTACACTTAAACATACTTCCATAAAAAATTGAACTTACCATTCGTGTGAACGGAGAACTAGAGCCTCACAAAACGATGTCATTCATTTTTCAATTGTCACATTTCATAACTTTGAATTATAATATAAATAATTCTATTTATGATATATAAGCTATTTATTATGTATTTAAGCTTTTATAATTTTTATATAAAACATAACTTCTTACATTACATTTTTTTTAAATATTATAACTTTTTTTGTGGATATGTGGACTACCGCCTCCTCAAAGCGATGCGATTCATTCACAATTTTCATTGAGATTATTGAGGATAGGTTTAGTAAACATATAAGATATATAATAAATAATAATTTTACTATAATTACAATTTATGTACTTATATTTCAATTACATTCTTAGTTTCAATATGATAATAAAACGAAAATAGTATTAATGCGTATGTACGGCCTACCGTCTCAATGAGTGGTGTACTATATTTTATATTTCTACACTGTATATATTATAATAAAGATTAATATAATTAATATATATTATATTTAAACCATGTTATACAATATTAAAATAATTAAATAATTATATATGCAAGAGGATCAGGAATAACAGGGGAAAACGTGTATGAAAAACAAATCGGGTATTACCCGAAAGGTAACAATTACATCTAATTGATAATAAATAGTTAATATCAAGTCATAATAAACTAATAAATGGTACTTTAAGTAATAATATGATTATTTGGTATATTTATAATATAAATATATTTATTACACATGTGTTTTGAATGTGAAGAAAGAAAGTCAACACCTAAGGTAAGAGTTTTCTCATCTCATTTTTATTTCTATGAGACTTATGAATTATTCAACACAAATTTATTTTATGTGATGTTTATAGTGAGAATGAATTTATTATATTAATATTATTAATAATTTTATTTCTATTTAAATATCCATTTTTTGATATTTCATTCTAGGGGTTTGTAGTTTAAAAGTTACCAAATTGGTAAATTTACTTTGTCTCAATTTTCCTTCTTTGAGACACTTGCCTTGTTATGAACATATATTATTTTAGGAGGTGAATAAAATTCCATTTGAAATTTTAAATGATGAATATATTTATTTTATTTTTATTTTTTGTTTCATTTATAGATATTATTTCATGTGCATTTTGATTTAATGTTACCAAAGTTGAAATAGTTTTTTGCTCTATTCTAATTGTTTAATGGGATTATTTATGATTATACTTCCATTTATGAAATATTATGATTTATATAGAAAGAAAACTCATTATTTTTATTATCCTCATTTTATTCATGATATAATTGGGGAATGTTTCCAGTTTCCAACTATTTGGTACATATGATTACTAATAATGTGTTTTTAAGAAAATACAACTCTATCTCCCTTTTTTATCATAAATCTATGTTCCTTCAAATCCTTACTTTAAAAAAAATAAAAACTATTATAATAATACCCTATTATATTTAAATGTAATTATTATCCATGTTTATCCTTTTAAACTATGTTTTTAAAAATTAATCTTCTTATCACATTCTAATTGGTTCACTTTTCCAAAAAATTACAATGCAAAAGGAATGTTCGACATGTATAAATTTATCTACTATTAGGACCATCCTTACATGGAAGCTTAATTTTCATGTTTAAAATATTCCTTTTATATAAAATTTTTTTTCTAATATTTTGGACATTCATTCTTTTGTGTTATTTTCAAATAAAAATGTTCTCAAAAAATGTTTTATGTTTATAAAGTGTTTATAATGACTTCCAATGCTTCCATTATTTGTTTTCGGAAAAGTATTTTTCAAATAATAGAATTTCAAAAATATGAAAGATTATTTTATAAGATTAAAATGTATTTTCAATGAAAAATGGTTTGAATGTTTTTTCATGATCTATTTATAAGACCTTAACTTTTTTCAAAGAAAAATGTATTCAAAATGTTTTCATGGTTTCCATATATGTTTTCAAATAATTTTTAAATGTAATTTTTTTCGAAACGTTTTCATAAATAATTTGTAATTTATCAAATATATTTTTAAAGAAAAAGGTTTTCAAAATTGATTAGGTTATAAAAATTATTCTCCAATGTGGGAAATATATTTTCCATAGTAAATTATTTAAATTAAATTTCAATTATTTCTTTATAAGAAAATTGTTTTTGAAAATGTTTTATGAAAATTATTTTCCATGATATTTTATTTTACATAAGAAATGTTCCAAGTTATCATTTAAGATACTTCTAATTCTAAGATGACATCATTTTAAATAGTATCTATATTATTGGGAATATTATTCAAGAAACCAATTATTATTCTTTCTTTGAATGTTTTATGTTTAATATGAAAAAGTTGATTATGAAACCCATTTCTATTCCACGGTTTATTTGTTACAAAATTCCACTTATTTTCATGGGTTATCTTTTGATGAAAAAACTTTTAAACCTTTATCTTGTCCATAGGTTGTGATATGATGTCATATTTATGATAAAAATTTCATTTCAAAGGTTATTATTTGGTGTCTATAAAACCCATATCTTTTTATGGTCTATGATGTGATGAGTTTTTATGATCTTATATAAAACAAATGTATATTTTTTTATGTTAATGGTGGGACCTATATCTCCTTCCAATGCATTGGGTAATGATTTATATCACATGAGATATAAATGTTTATAATGACTAGTAAACTCTGTTATGTAAATGAATCATCCCACTAAGATGGTCTTGGGTGTGAACCTTGACTACTATGATGGTCACTAGAGGGAACAATGACTATAAATACGGTTTAGTTAGTGATCCCAATCCACTATAGGCCAAGGTCTTTGACTAGGGATAGTAATGTGTCCTACCTAGTAGGTGAATCCCCCATGAATTACCCGGATAGGATTCGGTAATATTTATGGACTTATAGGGAATGATTATTTATTCTTACATGTATGTCATAGATTCTATGTCTTATTAATATATTATGATATCATGTATTAGACTCTTGACTCCCTTATGAATCATGTCCTATGAACTACGAATATTTATTCATTGACTCATGTATATGATCTTTTATATGCAGTTTATGGTCTTAAAATGATATACTTGTGTTCTCATACATGTATTCTCATGTTCTTCTTACATATATACTTCATTTATGCTTACTAAGAATATATGCTCAAAATTTCTTATTACACCTTTCCCTGGGTTATGAAGAATGTTTTTATGTTGAATTACTAAATGGGATGATCTTTGTGGGAAATATTGATGACCATTTACTGAGTTAGATGATTTTGTTCTATGATTCCAAATATCCAAAACTATCATGGTCCTCATGCATGATTTTTTATGTATTTCACTGAACATTAATCTAAAATGATGTAATATCCTTGTATGTTAAGCATGATTCACTATAAAGAGAAAAACTTATAAGGTTCATAGGTTATTGGCAATTTAATGGGGATTCCCAAGGATGATCCCCCAAATAAAAACAACTAGAATTAAATAAATTTCTTAAAATTGACAAAGTTCCATAATTTAGAAACTCAGGTGGTATAAAATTGATAACCACTACCCAAACCTATAATGGTTTTCATTCAATATGGCATAGATTCAAAAATCATGAATCGTATTTTATAATCCTTTATAAGGTTCAACAAATATATTTTTTTCAAATTATAATTCCCCAAAAATCAAGGGCTACAAAAAAGGAAAAATATAAACATTAATAATACTATGGGTGTCAAAATTTATCCCAAAATTACATTTTATTCCCCTATAAAGATATAAGAATATTTAGATAAGTGGGAATTCCAAAACCCACTCACCTAAAATAAATCTCAATAAAAAATCAAATGTTATGAACCTAAAATTTGGGACACGATATACATAAATTCAAATTATTATAAAATCCTCTCTAAAAGACACATAACATAGTGACTGTCATCAAAATAAAAATAAATAAAGGTAGACTCCTCAATGATCTAAATAAGGATATCGGTAAAACAAGACGTTATGGTTGCCACATTTGTGATCTGTTTTGAATTCATAATTTTTAAATTTAATTACATCACTCACAATAGCTTTCATAATTTCAATCATCACTAATAGAAAAAAATAGTGGTGATCTTAAAAATATCTGACGAAACATAAAAAAAAACAATAATGATTCCCAACCAAAGGCACTACAGAAAACACTAATCAATAATTTGGAGAGTGCGTAAAGATATGGTATAGGTCTCCCCAAAATGTATATATATCCAAATCAATAGTGAACTAACTAGATATATATTTCTAGGTCCTAGAAAATCTCCTAAAAATCACAATAATGGGATAATCTCATGATATTAAAAAACATAAAGTGAAAAACTAATTTCTTCTAACTTATATTATAGAATATGGTATAAAAAATTTTGATCATGTTCTGGTAAAAATGAAATGTTACGAAAAGGATATTCTAAAAAAATCCTCAAGTTCCTACTTTCCAATAGAGGAAAAACTGATGATTATCACCCACTTTTAAACTGAGTCTAATGATTATTTCTATAAAGATACGGAAACCTATGAAAACATAAAAGATGACTAATATGGCCACATTAGTGAGAGGTTCCTATATCCATTAGACAAGAGGTCTTAGGGTTCCTTGACTTCCCATACTAAAAATACTAAAACAAATTACAATTCATAGAATCATTAAAAACAAGTTGATAATTAAAATTCCCATCATCACCACATTAATACTCACACTTCCCATTAGTGGTATCACCAACAATGAGACCGAACATGAATGAAACATAAATTTCTATAGTTTTCCCATAAAATACTACCTCAAAAATAACATTTTAGTTTAAAAAATAAATATTTTTAAGTATGAAAGAATTAAAAATTGGTAGATGAATGTCCAGATGATGGAATATAGAAAGGAATAATTCCTTATATGATTCATTAGAATCCAACTCTAGAGGTAAAGGGATTGGGCCAGAGAACCTTGCAACATAATCCTTCACATATTGATCACCATGATAAACAACCAAAATAATTAAGGTCTTATAAACTCTCACATACTTTGGGTAAAATTATTGGATTAAGGGGACCCTAAAATATCACTTCAAAATTGCTAAAAAAATAGGAATTGGTAGTGATCTTCCATTAATCTAAAATCGAGCCTTCAGAGAATGTAGATTTATGCATCGTCTTATAAATTTCAGGAGTTTGTATTTAATAAATGATCTATTTAACTTTATATGGCCACTTCATCACCTCGTAGTATCCTTAATTATTATAAAATACTATAGGATACATATTATAAAACGATCAAGCATGATCCATTAGTGAAGAAAAACATTTCCCTTTCACTCCATTGTGAGTAATGGAATATTCATTGAATGGATATATGACTCATAGGTCATTCAGGAGAATACCAAATTAATTCTGTTTTTTACATGAAGATTCCATCCCATGGGTCACAAAATAAAAAAATCCAATCAAACAACTTTAGATTCTAACATGTTAAAAATAACCCAAGAAAAATAAATCAATGCTACAAGACAGCCTTAATCCCCCCCTAAAAAGGCCATTGAAAAAAATACCAAAATCTAAACAAAAAATAAGAAAATATATAAAATTAAATTCAAAAACTCCCACTAATGTTCTATGTAATTCCAATAAAATATTTCAAGCCATATAATTGAAGAAATAGAATTCATGAATCCAATTTCACCTCTAAAACTACACACACCAAAATCCATTTCTCTTACACAAAAAACATAATTCATTATAAATGTAAATGACTCAAAAAATATCCTTCGCCCCATATAATTTATGTTTATGTTTAACATTGTGCAAAAAATGGGTTAAAAAATTCCAAAAAATATGGGTTTTCAAACAATCCCAAATACAAAATCCTTGATCATTACAAAAAAAACATGATAAAATAAACATTAAATTGATTTAATTACTATTAATAAACTCATAAATTAACACCATAAATCATAATATAATATCAAATCATCAAAGGAGTGGAAAAAATAAATATTTTAATGATTTAACACTACACATGGTTTGGAAAAACAGTTTCCCAGAATGCATTCCAACCATGTGAGTTTTATAAAAACTTTTCCCAAATAGTAGACATGGAATGTGTACGACATAAAATCCCATGAACCATAAACATGTTCCCATTTATTTTCATATATTATAACTGATAAACCAAGAATTTATTGATTAATATCTAGAAACAGCCTTAAAACTCATAGTAGAAGGAAATGACATCAAAATATCTCAAAAATAAACAACAACAAATCTTGATTTCAATAAATAATGTCGACCAAACATCGAAACGTGAGGTTAATCATAAGGATGTGTTGGAAAATAATTCATCAATTCCCACCACTAGAGTTATGATAATATTATCTCTTGTATTATATCATCTAATAAATTAAATGTAGGATTTCATACTATTTTTAACTAACCACCTGAGATTCCACATGAATTGAAATTTGAGCTGACCTTCTAATGGCTCAATGAGAATTCTATATCACCCTAGGTTAGAGAAAAATACTAGGGTCTCAAATATGAAAATTTTGGAATGATTTCCCAATTAATAATCCAATCATGTAATAAAAAAATAGAGAAAATATTAATACTAGTGATACATTACCAATAAAATAGAATAGTCCATATAAAGATTATAAATCTACAAACTGAAACAAAAAAAATCCAATTCTTAGAGAGGATGATACCCAACACAATAAAAAAATACATATTACTCTCATGTAACTATCATGAACCAATATTCCCACCCTATTTAAAAGATTTATTGGTCTCAAAAAAATCCTTAATTAGAGACATGAGAACCTAAACAAGACATGTAGACTATATTCCCACTAACATGAGTATATAAGGTTTGATCCATAATCATGTCAAATACCTCCAGGACTAAATTTAAACCCCTATATAAAATAAATCATGTCAAATAGTTTGAATGTAATTAAAATCAGATAGGTATTCAATTCATATGAGTAATGTGATAACAAAAAAGAAATAACTTACAAATTTGAAACCCTTCATTAACCATTTTATCACACATTGATTTCATATAATACCCTTTAAAATATAAGTTGCCATAAATTACACAATTCACCGAATTTTTTAAAGGTAAAACCAAAAAAACATTGAAATCCTTTGAAAAAAAATTATATATAACATATAATTAGATATCCTAGTTCAAAAGAACATTTAAAACATCAGGCATCAATAAAACTCCCAAATTAAAGGAAATGAAATATAATAGGTTATCTTAATATATAAAACCATTTTTCCTTTGATCAAAACCACTAGAAGAGGTCACAATAGATGGATCATGAAATTTAGAGACCAAAATACATAATTTTATAACAAACCATGTAATTAAAATCAGTTTACATGGCCACTTGGTTTATAATAAAGGGTTAAAATATAATTTAATAAAAGAAGAAAAAGAGAGGACCAATGGAAGTTTGATCTGGGGAAGAGACCAATATGAAATCACTCTAAATCAAAAATTGAATTTCTTACAAAAGAAAGAGAGGCCTTAAGCAGGTTCCTAAGTGAATGTAAATGAAATGAGTATTCAAAAGGAGAAGTCCCTAAATAAAATCATGAATTGAAAAAATACCCAAAATCAAGTAGGTCACATAGTTTACTCCCACCATATACCAAACATTGTGGCTCCCACATGATAGCCATTTCACAAACTAGAAAAGGTATCACATTTATTTTTTCAAGGACTATAGAATAGTAACCCTAAAAATTCATCCCTATCATACCTAGAAATGCTCCATAGTTTTAAAATGGAAAAACCAAAACTCAAGGGGCATAATAATCTATCAAAAATATAATAACAACTGATATTGTGTGTGTCAAATCATCACATTTTAATTGTAATATCATCATAAAACCCCAAGAGATATTAGTTGAATTTTTCATTGACTCTAAAATTTTATCACTTATCCCTTTGTGATAAATAATGAGACATTAATCTAAATAAATCATATCAAACCCTAGACCATAGTGATAAATATCTGAGAAATTTAGGACTCTCACAATACCTTATAGATCATATTCAGGAAATTATGACATTTCATAGAGTCTTATTCTTTATATGTGTTCAGTAAATCATTTTTATCTCATCACAAATTTCTAAGAGAAAATCATTTACATCTCATCATATTTTTCTAAAGAATATTATAAATATTATATAAGTTATTATCAAAATATACAATATCAAAATATTTATCTTTACCAAATATATCCATTTCATATGATATCCCATTCATGGTAAATATAAAACCCAATAATTTTATCATTTTTCAACATAAATAATAAATAATGTTGAACATTACAAAAATATATATTTATCATTGAAGAGGTTGATGAAAAACCAAATTATATAAATAAAATCCCATAAAATCCAAAATAATGAATTGAACCTAATGAAATTCCCATCATTAATGATTATTTAATTCCCTATATTAGGTAAAAACCTATGTAATTAAATTTTAAAACCCCAAAAAATAAAAAATTACCATTAATGTAATCAATAGAGCTCAAAATATTATAAATAATGATTATGACTTACTTTTCCTGAACTTTCCTTGCTAGAACCCATATTAGTCTTGCAGTGAAGTTGAGTGTGAACCCCAATGCCCACCTATTTGGTCACTGGTCGGTGATAATACCAAGGGTATGAAAAGACAATAATGGTAGGCATTGAACGATAAAAAGATGAAAGATAAATAATTGGAGGCATTGAACGATAAAAAGATGAATGATAAATCCACTAATAAACTCCCAATGAATAAAATAAAACAAATCCCATAATTCATTTAATATCATACCTAAAAAAGGCCTCCAAAATAAATACAAGGGGACATATCCTTCGAAATTAACTCTTTGAAGACAATCCAACTCCACATTATGATCTAGTAATATGAAACCTAGTACTTAACCCCTTATATAAATTTGAAAATATATATATATTTAACATAAGTGTGAGAATACACATATAATATGTTTTATACTCTGTAAAACATCTCATGAAAACATTTATGAACCATAATAATATACTATGGGGTGAAAAATGTGACCAAATCATTAACTATTCTAGTTAATTTACTAGAAATACTCACCAGAGAAAACTTTCCTAAATCTAAACATATGTAATGTAATATAGTAACAAAATAATATACAATATGGTTCTCCACACCTCTTTACCACTAATCTTGTTTTCCTTAAGTCTGAATGTTATAACTCAACGTACTTCTATCCTATTAATATACTAATAACCACATAAATAGATAAGTAACTCATATCCATAACCATATAGCTATATCTACAAACCACATGTCATATACACATCTGAAATGCATCCAAGATAACATCATATTATAGATCCTAATCATCAATAACATATACCTCATTCTCTAATTCTAGAATTTATGACTCCACCATTCACTAAAATCATAATATAACAACATACCAAAACATATACCATGTCGAGAGGACGAAGCGAGGAAGAGACAGTAATTATGAATTTGTATCATCTCTATCCTAAATGTTATGGAAAACACTCAAAACCCAAATCCTTATAGGGGGTTTAATCACATGAATATACATGGGTGGTATTTCATAAGAAATGACAATAGCTGTAATAAATACATAAAATCACACACACACAATATAAAGTCAACTACCAAGAAAAACACTCTGATCCAAAACAATCCCCATTACAAATAAACATCTCTTTCACCTATAGACAAAACACGACCCATCTCCACCAATACCCCCCACATCATTATTATCTAATAGAAACATAATTCACAAGATTTTATTTTTCATTTTTTATCAATAATTTTTTATTTAGTTTCCAATTAATTATTTTCTATCTACATTACATTTATTCTCCCACATTTATTTCCATCAAAAACCATTACATATAAACACTTCCATTAATGAATTTTAAATTTAGTTACAAAATTTCTTAAATATTCCCCATTAATTTATGATTTTCAAAATAGAATTAACCCTTAAACCCCATTATCATTACATTAATAATTATTTATTTTATTTACTCATTTATTTCATTGATATTTATTTTAGCACATTCCTTTTCAAATAATAATTTTGTAAAATCTAGAAAAATATATATTTTTCGGTAACTGTAACCTAACCATCCCATAACCACTTAATATCCCTATATAAAATACCACACTCCATTATAAAAATAGCCACAACATCATTTCCACCTCTTTCACAAAATCATCTATAGTATCCCACACTAACCGTGCCACCACATTCATATGTGATTATTATTTATTTTATATAACCACTATTTATTATAAAAATGTATTTATTTTTATGTGATTTTATATTTTTCACTAGACTAATGAGTTTCTATTATTTGTATATACCTTAATGATCTCATTATTTCAATCCCATATTTTTTATTGGTTTGGTTGGATCTAAGGATGGGTAGGTTTTATGGAATTTCAAATGATTTCACTATAGAAACTCATCATAAAACAATGAAAACGTGTTTGGAATGATAAAATTGTGTAAATTTAAGCAAATATTTTTTTTAGAAAAAATTAACATTGTGTGAAATTCTACAATTTTATTTAATATTCTTCTTAAATATCTATAACTATAAACCTAAAAGAGAATGGGCATATAAAAATGTTAAATCAGTGTTACTGAACTTTTAATTATTGTTTTTCTAGTTATGGGGTGTTTATTCACTATAATCCGACCAAGATCCCTCTACCAAGTGAATCTAGAGTGAGAGAATCCCCATATCTTACTAATAAATACAAAAAGTATCATCCTATATATAATGATAAAACTATAAATGTTCATCTATCAAGCATGATGTATCTGTAAGTTGTCGATAAATATCCCGGTCATAATTTTTAATCAATGAATTGGCAACAACATATCCATTCCTTGGTGTGTAGTTGATCACATAGATGTATTATTATAAGACCATAAACCACCACCGCCTACATAGACTCAAATGATTATTGGAGAAGATTTTCTATAGGTGCATGATATCCATGAAGGCCGAAAAATACTTTCTAATAAGATAGTTTCATGATAAATTCAATTGGAAAAACTACCACAAAAATAACTTCACTGTAAAAATATTTACATTCATGAGAACATATTTACCAAACACATGGGAGATCACCACCCTCTATCAAATTATTTTTACCCTATTACAAGGTGATAATTAACCCAGTCAACCTAAAAAAGGACTCTAACTTCATGAAAATTAAGAACATCTAATTTATCATACCCCTCTATTAGTTACATAAATTCAACATGAAACATATTTTCCCATATAAAAACCAAATATTTAACAATCAAAAAAAATAAAATGGTGCGAATTTTGAGATAAATCTAATACTGAACTCAAATAATAGATTCTCAAAAAAAAGGAAGCTGAAAAACTATACAAAATTTATGGGATACTCACATGTAAAAACCACCTCAAACATCGATGATTGGACTACCACTCCCTAGTGACACATGAAATGCCTATGAATATTCATCTCTCACTTCTGGAGTTTACAGATTTATATATTTATGTAGAGTTTATAATATCTAAGAACTCCTTAAACAATTCCACATATGATTAGAATCATCCTACTATAAAAAATAATACATGAGGATTTTATCAATGAGAATTAAAAAAATGGGTCTAAGAAAACACATTACATGAAGTTAATTTTCACTACAAAAATTGTTGGTGTATTCCTGAAACTGAATAATATAACCACATACTCAAGGGGTCTATAACTACATTTGAAGATATTATATGGAATAACATCCGCCTCTAACCATATCCAATGATATCCATATCTTATATTGTTCATTGAGAACTACCTAGATCTTTTTATTGATCAATCATCAATCATATGGACTGAATGGTGATTCTTCATCATTAATAAATATAAAAGATGTCAATTGAGGTATATCCACAGAATTTCATTCATTTTATTCACGGACTACACTGATATAGCCTAGGGAAACATTATATTTTTTAAGAAACCCTTCTTCTATAGATCATTGATATGAATTCATAACTATTATAACACTTAAGTTTCTATCTTACAGGTAGTTGGAAATAATTTAGATAAAATGGGATATAAATCTATCAAAAACTCAATATCGCATTGATGAATTAACATTATAACTTATTTAGGAATGAAATTTTGGAAATAATGTACAACTTTTGGAAACACCACTACATGGACATCCACAGATCATACTACCAATTAGTCTATCTGAAAAGAAATATGCTCCTTATACCAAGTATCCCATATTGTGATCCCTCTCTCTAAACAACATTACACACTCACCATTCAAATCATTGAAAATCCTCTCCTCTATAAGAATTCAATTACATCATGCACCGAATATACCCAATCTATGATAATAATGATATCATATAGTTGTATTCACAATAACGTGAACTCCCTAACTCCCTGATGATACCCCATCATCAGCTCACAGCCATATAACTTCTCAAAAAAGTTATACTAATAACTAAATAGCATAGTCAAATACCAGGGGCACTAGAAGTCTTTTCACATCTTGTCCAGTAGATCTGATAAAATTAAGGGAAAATAATGATTTTAAATATTGTGCGTGAAATAAATCATATAATAGAATATTAAATATATTTATGGGACCCTAAAAATGTATTATCAACCTATAACTAACAACTCTAAAGCTTCAATTTCATTATACTCTACTCCTTTTTACACTACTCTTGATGATGATGTCCCACGTGATTGCACTGATCTATATGTCCTTTTTAATAGGTACCTCATGAGGATTTGATTTTCTTAATTTTCCTCCTCTCTTTGATATAAATTTTGGAGTACCCTATAGCTACTGCTGATAAGGCCTTAGAAGACATTAATTCTATGAAATAATTAATGTTGCTTTTCTTCCTTATGATTACTTCCATGAGTGGTCAGATAGTGAAATTTCTAGTGGATTCACCCTCCAAAGAAAATAATTCATTGAAAAATCTATCTGTAGATGTTTGAGATCTTATGTCTTCAAAGAAATTAAAATATAAGAGATGAGACAGACTCCCTGGTAGATAAAATTTGAATACATGGATAATGAAGAACATAGATTTATAGATATGTAAATCATAAATCATTGATGAATACCCTAATGAGATAAACTAGTTTATACTAGAATCATATTGATTACATATACCTTCTCAAAAATCTAAAGATACTATATTAAAGCAATAGGGTGACCTAGCACTAGATCTTGATATACAATGCCTCCTCAAAATTCCATACCCTAAAATCCTTATATTGAGTAAGATCATAATCAAAATAAATAAGAACCTAGAACTGAATTCCAAACACCCACACATGATAAAACCCTTTCCATAAGTAAGGATACTTCTACCATTGTGCCTTCTTAATGATAAAAAGAGTAAATCTTCATCAGACTACTTATGGAATTTCACCCATGATACTTACAAATCATTAAAGTCACTATGAAAAAATATCCACCACTGATGATTATCACCCAAAAATAATTTAATGACAAAAATATCATTTCTATAATTGATCGAACCGAAGGTGTGCTCTGAATCTTCCAAGAACATATTTTTCACCTGATCTATAATAACACCAATATTCATTTCAATGATTTACTATTAATAATCACATAGAATCTTCCACTAAAAATCCACATCGTCCAAAAAATAATCTTATTATGGTTGAAAATATCATCCTCTTATACATATCCCAATTATTCGGGTAATAAAATGAATATAAAAAACCAATAATGACTATATTTTATGTAAATATTTTAAAACATTCATTATCAAGACTATTTGATTTAAATTTTTAGGGGATTACGATACATAAAACAAAAAAATAAAAAAATGACCATTTTTTAACCTAATATGAATTATTTTATACATAATATATGTTCTATTTTCATACATCACTCAAACCTAATCATCATAAAATAACATATTTTCATTCTTACTCATTCATTAAACTCTATAAAAATCATTTGTTAATAGGAAATCATTATTCAAATCTAATTAAAGGATAACAAAACCTATTAGACCATTAAATACAATAATCCTCATGAATTTGAATATGTCTCATAAAAATTATATTCATTGATAACAGTAATTTGAATAAAATCATCAAAATAAATCATTTTTGGTCACAAAATTAGTTATATAGTAACAATAAATCATATATTTGGAATTAAATCATAACTAAAATTGAATAATCATGATCTTTCCTTTGAAAAACATATTCATATTTCGCATAATAACACATAATAGAATAACGTAATATGTTAATTCCAAAAAACCTATAATGGGATAACATAACCAGTAAATTGATTCAAGATTTCTCTAGTGAATTAATAATTTCCCAATTCAATTAAGAGATATATAATTGGATCACTGACCATTATATTTAATTTTCAAGAACTATTTCATGAATAAAATGTATAAAAACTTTCAAATTAACCCATACTCATATTCATTACATTTAACTTCAATGAATTAAATAAAATTGACTTATAAAACCCATGTTCAGTGGAAATTTAATGATATATTTAGAATAAATATTTATAGATAATAATAATTACATTAAATTAATATTATTTGACAACATTGGTGATATAGTAGAGAGATAGACTCCAAAATATTATAAGAATGTATTTAAGAATATCACCTTACAAATATGGAAATGTAGGAGTCAAATCCAATAAAAGAGTGACCATAAAGTGAATTTACGTTTCCAATTAAATTAATTTAAAATATTTTAAAAAATGAAATAATGGGGCATTATATAAATTATATAAAACAAAATACAATAAAAATATCTTACATGGTTATATGAAATAAAATTTAGATTAAAATCCATATACAATAATTGTGTTTTGTAAAGTAAGAATCTGTCATGGATGAGATTATGTGATAGAAATGTGAATCCATATAAAACAAAAGAAACTATAATATTAATTAATAAAAAGGTATAATGTAGATAATCTTATTAGAACATCATTTATGAAGAGATTATATTACTCAATGAAAGGAAATTGAGTCAATAATTTCCTTACCATGATTCCCAACATGTTTTGGAAGTCAGTTATCTAGTTAATTAATCAAATTTTAATAATTATTTAATTTCTTCAAAACCAGTTTCATATCTATAATAATAATTATTATTATTCTTTATATATTAATTATAATAAATAAATCATTTATTGGATTAATTTTTATTATATCTTTTGTTTTGAGGTTATTTGATTTATAGTTAAAAAAGTGATTTGATATGGTGGGAAATGGTCAAAGATCCTAGTCCAATGGTTCTATAAACTCATGAAGTTTCATTATATATATTTTTCCTTTCCAAAATCATATGTGTTTAATATTTTAAAATATAATTTCAATTTAAAAACCATCATTGATAATATATTTTTAGATTATTAATTGGATTTCAATTTTTTTATCTTCGTATAATTATAATCATAAATATTTCCCCATTTCATAATCATAAATAGAATAATAATTTTTATTATTTTTATATGAAATCATGAAATACCTTTTTAATAATATACATGAAAGGATTATGTGAAAAAATAAAACTTCATTATTCGCATAGTTAGTATAAAACCACCATGGGTGAATAATGTTTTCATAAATAGTTTAAGAGGAGGGATAAACTAAAAAATATTTGAATTTTAAAATAAATGAGTATAATTAAACATGTTTTTGACATATTAATGTTATATGAAAAATATTTTTTGAGTGGTTTTGTGATATTTCTCATAATAAATTATATACAAGGTTTTAATAACCTATTAAAAGAATCATGGGTGTAAATTAATAAGACAAATAAATTACTTTTAAGGGAAAATAATCATAGAAAATAATAAAATGGGATACATTGGAAACCTTACCTTTCTCTTTGAGTCTCCTCCTAATGATTGTGTTTAAATCCTTCTAATGAGGGACTTACGGCTTCAACATAGACTTATGAAAATATATATGGATTTTTATATTGGGATTTGTGCATAATTTTGTGATAAAAATGAACATTAAAAGTGTTTTTTAATGGGTATAATGAGTCCCCTTTTATAGACAAGATTTAAAGATTGTTTCTAAAATATTAATCCATTAAGGGTTAATATGTTAATCTATAAGAGCTAAGTGGCTCATAAATATATAATAGAATATAATTTTGTCCATTATTAATCATCATATTTCTCAAGAGATAGTTTTATTATTATTTTTTAATTAATAAATCATTTTAATCAAAAGAACCATTTATATTAATTTTCAGGATTATTTTTATAATATGAGTTTAAAAATATAATGATAATTATTGAATTAATTTTATAATATTTATATAATTTATTTATCATTATATTTACCATTTAAATTCATTATTATACTTAGCATTTCCAAATCATAAAACCATGTCAATATTTTTGAGGTTTTTAATGTTGTACAAGCACTACATCAACATCAATAAATATTTTAATATATATCTTGACATAAAAACTAATTAATATTTATTGAATAAATTTAATTTATTATTTTCATTATCTTTTCATATAATAAACATTACATTAGTTTCCTAAATATTCCTTGTGTATTAACAAAAAATATAAAAATAGGATGTGAGTTTAAACATGAACAAAAATTCATATTTTAAAAATAGTTTTCGTGTATTAATAAATACGAAAAAAATTAAAAATCACCATTTTAGTTTAAAAATGAATTTATTTTATATTTTATGTATTTTAAGACATCACAAAATTTTTAATATTTTCAATATCATTCAAAAAAAATATAATAATAATAAATAAAATTCTAGTTCTACTCTCACTCTTACTAATTCAAATTCAATTATTAGATATATAAAATATTAATTTGTTCTATTTTAAGTAATTTTATTTGTTTTATATATTTATTGAGTCTTTCATCACATTCTAATGAAAATTTTAATAATGAGATATAATATTTAAATATAACATGAACACATATATTTTTAGAAGTGAATTTATATTATTACTCATCCTCTAAAAATGGAATTTGAATATTTTATTTTAAGATAATAATGTTATAAATATTTAATATTTTAAAATATTATATATTTTTTTAATTTTTTTAATCATTTTAAATTTTTATAAATTAATAATTCAAAGAATTAAATTAAATTTTGAAATCTTATTTTGTAAAGGGAATTGAAATTCCAAATTTATTACTAATCTTATGACCACATTAAATTCCAAAATTTAATGTAAAACCCCATCAATGATTAAGAAAACATAAATTATAATATAAGTATTATTTATAATAGTGTTTAATAATTTTTCATCAAAGTCATTCGTTGGACATTATATTTATTATTTCTCATCATCTCTTATTTTTAATTAATTTGTAATAAAATACGTATCACATATGATTAAAATAGATAATAAAAATATGACTTCAAATTTATAAAAATAAATATATAATTATTAATGGTTTTCCTTTTTATTAAAATTTTAAAATATTTGAAAAATAATTATTTCTTGGAAATAAAAAATATTTCCTTTTATATTAAAAATATCTTAATTATTCCACATTGGGTCATAATAATTTTTAAATTGTTAATAATGTTAAATATAATTATTAATCCATAAAATTATTATAAATAATTATTTATAAAATATGTATTAATTAAATAATTCTATCAATATATCAAAAAATTCATGCTAACGAAATATATTTATCTTTAAAAATGACATGTTTTCTATTATGATGTAAACAATATAATTTAAAATATATAATGAGTATATAATTGAATATATAATGTCTTCTATAACTTTAAATAAAAATATATAAATTTTAAAATAAATATTTATTGTGTAATTTTAAATTCATAAAAGGAATATAAATTAAGTATGAAATTGATATATTATTTAAAATATATGGGTTTTCACATTCTCTACATTAATTGTTTTCTAAAAAACAAAAATAGACATAACATTAGAAGTAGATTTTACTGTGATCTTTAATTACTAAGTTAAAACCAAGAAAATTCATAATTTCCCTCCCAATTTCAAAATGTCGAAATTTATATTTCTTTATACTAAGGCTCACACGTGTTAATGAGATTCCAAAGGAATAAATTCAATGTTTAGTGATGTTTTCCACATAATATAGGTTATATTTATCCTCTTTTTGAGTTTTAGGAACTATTTTAACATTGATACAGGGAGTGTCACGACCCCCTCCTAACGAGGTGTACCCCTCCAGGGCCAACAATTTGAGAAGGGAGATAGTGACCCCAGAGTCTTGCCTCCAGTAGGCTCTGGGTTGGTGACTAGCATTGAGGGTATAGTAAACACACAAATGTGAGGCATTGCCCTATAAGAGAACACATTTGAAAGAGTTGGATAAGACAAAAACCAACCAACTTTAACTCAGACTAAAATATTAAAGAAATATCAAGTACACAAATGTAATGTCATGATAAACTACAACAACTGAATGGATAAAATGAATGTATCATTGGAATGTAAAAAATAATGACAACCACGTAGCCCAAATAGCTCCTAAACCCCCAATCTGGTAGTAACCAGCCTGATCATCAACCTTCTCTAAGTGACCTGTAAAATAGTTTATATATACATACGGTGAGTATAATAGTATTCTTAGTGGGATCCGCTTTGGCGCCTCTCATGAAAAATTAAAGAAATCCTGCTAAAGAATATTGAAAAACTTGTGAAACTAACTCGTCACCTAAACTGTTATACTAAGTTCCTAGCCTCACCATGGCTACTCTCACAAAGAATCACTTACAAGAGTATATAATATAATAAAGAATATCAAATGAACCCTGCTACTACTTCCCCACTAGTTTTCTACTTTCCCCCAACATCCCACGTCCTAAGAATCTCTATCCAAATAGGATTCCCCATAGACACCTAGGCAAATCCACACAATGTTCACCTTGTGAAGTAAAACCATCATGTCTACATAACCAAAGTAACCAATTAGTTTCCAAGAGCCACCACATCTCATATAACGTGTATATTAATTTAGGTATTAAACCTCAAAACCTTATAACCTACACACTGGGTAAGGATCCTCAATCCATCACAGTCTATGCACATTACACCTAAAGTTGTCCATAGGAATCTATATCCAGTATATATGTCTGTGAATAACCTCAATCCATTATAGACCTCTATAGACATATATTTGGAAAACTAACCATTGTTCCTACCAGCATAAGTATCTACCAAGAGATGAGGGAGAGGCCAGAGGGGGTAGTTAGTCATTCATCCTCCCACCGTAATGTTAGGGAAAACACCACCCCCAGGGCTCTGAATCCCCAGGGTGTCAGTTACCTAACCGATGGGGTGGAGTAGCATATAAAAAAAGAAAAATTACATAATATAATATATCTCAAAACCACAATGTGGTCATAATATAGTCTTATAATAAATTGTAGAAAATGTCTTTAAGACTCCTGACTGCCATTTCTATGACTAGGTATCCTATAAGCACCCAAACATTTAAAGAGATTCGTTATATTACATTATCCCTTTTTCTCATTTTAACTTTGTGTTATTTAACTCTTTAGACATTAAGTAACCATTAGAATTTATATTTCATTAGCATCACACCCAAATTCCATTGTTCCGTTAAATTGCAACCTCATCATTGCATCCCTGCAATCTCCAATCACATGGGTTAAAAATATTTATTGAATCATTTAACAACAACATTATTACATTACCAAATTCTTAGTCATTAAATAAAAACATTTGGAGCTACAAAACACAAGGGTGGTCAACACGGTGAGTAGATGGACTACCCGTCATGTCTTTTCAACATATATAAAGAGCATAGACCTATACTCCCTCGAGAAGATAAACACGAAAATCACATGGAATACCCCTCGTGTATTCTCCCCTTTTGGAGGGAGGGTAAGAAAACCAGCTACCTTGATTAGTGGGGAAAGTAAGGAAGATAAGAAACCAACAATAATCAGAAAGCATCCAAACATTAATATCTGACCTGTTACATTATCCCTTGTTTTCTCCCCGAAAAATGCATGCATAACCCGATGAATCTCACCACTCTTAGTGTCAACTACTACCACAACAAATGGGCCTCCCGACCCCCACATATCACAATAGCCATCCTTGCTCACATCACAACATAATAAGTTGGAAAACAAGCATCATATCCATTGGTATTTGGGCCCTTAAACAAGGCATCCAACTATCAGACATAAAGAGACCTCATGGCTCCAATGACCAAGGCACTCAACCTTACAAGAAAGTGGTAACTCAGAACCCTACCAGGAGGTATCATCTTATCTAGAATCCAGAAAATTAATCCATTTGTAATTAAATAATTTAATATTTGTAGGTTCCAACTATGGGTAACCTAAATAACAAGCTATCATTACTATCACAAATCAATTAAACATGATTACTACATCAATTTGATTAACATTAAATTACAACAGGAAGAACAAGATTCATTTACATGCCTCTTTATCTTTGAAAATTAATTTACAATTAATCCCAATTTACATTCGTTACCAATTTCTATCAAGAACAAAAAGATAAAAAGAGAGCATAGATATAACGCTATCTAGAAAAACAAGAGTAAAAAATAAATGATCGATATCAATTTATTTAACTGGTTGAAATATTTATTATGTAAATTCTATTGTGATCCAGTGGTCTAAAAAAACTAACACTATAGTTACACGTAAAAGAATTGAGAATTAATGAATCCCCTACCTGAAAGAGTTCTTGATGTTTTTTATATTTGAATGTCCCACATAATAGATTATGATCTCCTCCCCCGTGAAAACTGCATCCCCCCAAGGACGGCGTGGCATGACCGCACCATCCAACAGCCAAGAAAACTCTATTAGAAGCATGGAGATCACCAGTAATAACTTGTAAAGGAGAAATGGGGGGAGAAGGATTGAAGAAAACACAAGAATATAGGTAGATCATACCTTTTATCGATGAAGTATCGATACTTGCTCGTTTCACCAAAATAGGGGTGTGCATGCAATAGAAAGAAATTTCAAGTGGAAACAATCTAAGGATTAATGTTCGATCACACTAATCCTATGGGAAGAAGGAATGTTTTGAGCATCTCAAACTAGGGAACAAGAAGGTATAATAAGGAATGAATATATCTCATTCCTTTAGAAGATTTAATGGAGCATCAGTTTAAGATATGATGATTTTTACATTAGAAGAGGATCATTTTAAACCACATAGTTTGACAAAGTAAATTAATCCAAAGAAATGGAATAATTAATACAGGATTTATGGGCTTTGAATCGGCCTTAAATCCCTTAAAAATCCATTGAATGCATTTAATGTTAAAGAAAACGTCAACAGGGTGAGCTGGAAACACTATACATGATCTTGGAAACACAATACACCTATAGATCCTAGAAACTCTATATATGATCCTAGAAACATTGTACACCTTCTGATCCTGGAAACATTGTACACCTACCGATCCTGGAAATAGTGTACACCTACCGATCCTGGAAACATTGTACACCTACCGATCCTGGAAAAAGTGTACATGATTCTGGAAACACTGTACACCTACCGATACTAGAAACATTGTACACCTATCGATCCTATAAACCCTCTACATGATTCTGGAAACACTTTAAACCTACCAATCTTGGAAACACTATACACAATTCTGGAAACATTGTTCACAGAATGTATCTTTAATGACATTGTTCACATCAGTCTCAATGATGGAACTTTTCACATCAGTCTCACCGATAGAATAGTTCACATCAATTTCACTGATGGTATTGTTCACATCGCTCTCACCGTTGATACTATTCACATTGGTCTCACTGATGGAACTATTCACATCATCCTCATCGGAGGAAGTGTTCACATTGGTCTCACCATTGGAACAGTTCACATCAGACTCACTGATGGAACTGTTCAAATTGGTCTCATAGATGGTACTATTCACATCTGTCTCACCGATGGAACTATTCACAACGGTTCACAGATAGAACTATTCACATCGGTTACATCGATGGAACTCTTCACATTGGTCTCACCATTGTTATAGTTCACATCGGTCTCACTGATGGAACTGTTGACAAATGTCTCACCGATGGAACTATTTACATCGGTCTCATCGATGGAATGGTTCCCATAAGTCTCACCAATGGAACTATTTGCATCGGTCTCTCCAATGGAACAGTTTGCATCGGTCTCACCGATGCAACTGTTCGCATCAGTCTCACTGAGGGAACTGTTCTTGTCGGTCTCTCTAATGGAACTGTTCCTGTTGGTCTCACCGATGGAACTATTCCCCTTGGTCTCACAAATAGAAATTTTTAAATCGGTCTCTCTGATGGAACTGTTCACATCCGTCACACCAATGGAACTATTGACATAGGTCTCACTGATGGAACGATTCACATCGGTCTCACCAAGTGATCTGTTGACATCAGTCTCGACAATGGAACTATTCACAGAATTGGAAGTTTGAAAATGTGTTGGGGGTAAATCCTAATGACCTCACAGAACACCTCAAACACAAGATTTGAGAAAGGAAATGGATCAGAGAGGTTTGTGCCATTACATCAGATACCTCTGAAAACATTATCGTCCTTGAGAATTCAAAACAGGCCTAGATAGGAAGGGGTCTGAACCACCACCCATCAAGATACCTCTTAAAGAGATAAATCCACAAAATCAGAAAAATTAAACCATCTCTTAAACACAACTGGTCTCTTATTACAAATGAAAAATTTTACATAAATAAAGTTAAACATTAAACAACTAGGGGTACAGAGCATGCATCTGTGACTCACGTTCCAATGTACTCTCCAAAACACCACTATGTCACCACAAGACATGAACCAAGGGGATAGAATGCCCGCCCAACACCTTCTCTTTACGGTCTTGGATCTCCAAAGGCCACTCCTCAAAAGTCTCATCATCATCAATATCATTCTCTCCCTAATCGATGATGTGAGAGTCATCATGTAGATAATGAAGGGGAAGTGAATAATGAAAAATATCGTGTATCCATCTCATTTTGGGGGTAAGTGATACTTGATATGCCATGGATCCAACACAACGAAACACATCAAAAGTCCCAAAAAACTAGGGAGAAATCTTACTACAATAACAAAACTGTCACTGCCCACAATGGGGAGTCATCATTAGAAATATGTGATCCCCAACATCAAACACCAAATGTCTCCTCCTTTGATCAGAATACGAATTTTTATGATCCTGCACTGTCTTCATCCTCCCATGAATCACCTGAACCATCTCTGTCATATTCTTTACTAGCTTTGTTCCAGGAAATTCTAGCTCTCTCACCCTAGTTAAGCAGAATAGAGAATTGAAAGGATGCCTGTACAAGGCTTCAAACGGCACCATACCAATGGTAGTGTGAAAAAAATTGTTATAAGTGATCTCCACCAAGGGTAAGCTCCATTTCCACAAACCTCCAAAATACTAGACACAAGAGCGCAACATGTCTTCAAGAGTCTCGATGGTCCGCTCCATCTTCCCATTTGTCTATTGATGAAAAGCAATGCTGAAGAATAGTTGAGAACCAAAAGCATGCAAGAGACCTCTCCAAAACCTAGAGGTAAAATGAGTATCTCGATCATAAATTATCATCCTTGAGACTCTGTGGAGTCTCACCACCTCCTCCGGATGCTGCCTTGAAAATACTTGCACTAAGCTCGACTCCTTGATCTCTATAAAGTGGGATGATTTTGCTAAATGATCTACTACCACCCAAATAGCATCATCACCTCCCTGAGCTCAAGGTAAACTCATAACAAAGTCCATTGATATTTCCTCCCACTTACCCTAATGAATATCTAATGGCTGGAGTAAACAACTGGGGACAGGGTGCTCAGCCTTCACCTTCTAGCAGACCAAACATCGAGACGCAAACTTCGTAACTGCATGCTTCATCACATGACACCAAAACTGACTCCTCAATCCTTAGTATGCCTTTCTCACTCCAGGACTTCCCACTGAAGGAGAACTATGGAACTCTCTGAGAACTATCTCACACATCCCCAAAGGAACAAATAGCCTTCCCTGTTACAACACTCGGTGTTGTTCATCCTCAGACCAACCATCAGGGGCCTTTCCATGAACTACTTAGTCTCTCCAGACCTCCACCACTAGATCCCATAACAGTGACTCTTCCACATGTTTCACTAGAGATGACTACATCATCTTCTGAAAAAGGAAAACTCTTCCCCCAAATTCCCCCATATCGAGATGTAATGCTTAAAGTTCTTCCATCACTCTCCCAGAATCATTAAATTCATGCACTGCATCAGTACGTGACTTCTTGCTCGACACATTTTCTATAATATTCCCTTTTATTGGGGTATAGAATATTTCAGTGTTGTATTCCTGTGAGAACTCCATACACCGACATTGTCACAAGTTCATGTCCTGTTGGGAAAAAACATACCTCAGGATCTTATGATAAATGAAAACCACAAACTGTAATCCAATGAGGTAATGTCTCCACAAATTCAAATCAAAAACCACGGCTGCCAACACAAGATCATGGCTGGATTAGTTTTGTTGTTAGGTATGAAACTATTGATACCCATAATAAAAAACTGATCTATGATGAATAAAATCACTATCTAACCCTAGATATGAAGCATCACAGAAAACAGCAAACTGAAATCCCTCTACTGGAAGAAAAAGAACTAGAGAACTTACCATCCTATCCTCTAGATACTAAAAAGTTGTCTGACACTGATCAGTCCACATTAATGCCTGGTCTTCTTGGTCAATGTTGTCAGAGGAGTCACAGCCCTAGAGAAATAGACTATGAACCTCTTGTAGTAGGTTGCGAGACCAAGGATACTTCGCACCTCTGCCACCATCTTGGGAGCTTCCCAAGACACAAATCCATCCGTCTTGAATGAATCCATAGCTACACCCTACTAGGGAACCACATTCCCCAATAAATTAACTTCTTGATCACAAAACTCACACTTCGACAACCTCCCCAATAGATTATGTTCACGAATAAATCCCAAAACGGTGTGTACATGCTCAACATTATCCTCAATAGATGTGGATTACACAAGGGTGTATTCAATGAGAACCACCAAGAACATATCTAGGAACTCACATAACACAACGTTAATTAATCCCATGAGCACATTTGGTGAATTTGTCACACCTAATTAGATTACATCAAACTTACAATGCCCATGATGACAATGGAAAGTAGTCTTCAGGATATCCTCATCCTTCCTCCGCCTCTCATGATTTCTCAATTGTAAGTCGGTCTTTGAGAACAAAATATCACCCTTCATTTGATCGAATAAATCATCAATCCTCAATAGATGATAACGATTCTTCACGATCACTTTGTTCAAGTGACGATAGTAGACAAACAACTGCAATCTATTGTAAGCCTTCTTTACAAACAAAACTGGTGCACCCCATAGTGAAACACTCATCCGAAAAAATCCACAGTATAGTAGACCACCAAGCTGTATATGTAACTCTCATAAATCATAAGGGTCCATCCTATATGGAGAATTATAGATAAGAGACGCTCCTATATGTATCTCAATTCCAAAATCGATGTCTCATTGAGGGGGTAATCCTACAACCTCTTCTGGGAAGACATCCGGGTACTCTTCTACGACCCTAGGAAACTCTAACTGTTGAATCGATAAAGAAATCAACATCAAATCATCCATAAAGGATGATAAGGATGGAACACACCTCTGAACCATCCGACGGTCTCGCTCACCAATATACACTGCTAGAGCACCATCTACATCAAATAACACCACATTCCTCCTGAAAAAATCCATTATAGCCTTCACTAAATACAACCAATCCATATCGAGGGTGAAATCATATGGTTGTATCAGTAAACATATGAATTTTCCCCAAGAGCAGTACTTACCTAGCTCTAACACACAGTCTCAACATACATCAAACAAGTCAGCTTGACCTTTAACTGTTGTAGTCAATGCCATGGGCACTAGAAGCCTCTCTACCTCAAGTCCCAATGTATGGAAAGAGTAGTTGATATTAAGGAGTGTGTCACTCCTAAATCAAACAAGGCATACACCCAAGTATAAAACAGTCAAAGGGTACCTTGAACAACATCTGGCTCACCTAGTGCAAGAAACTCTAAAGCACGAAGCTAAATATGACCTCCTTAATGGCCACTCTAACCCTAATGATGACCAACACCATAGAGGATCTCTACTCTCTAACGACATTGAGATTCACAGGGTTTTCCTCTTCCTGCCCCATCTGCTCTCTACTAATCCAATAATAATGCAACCTACTACTACGGCCTCGGCTGAAACTGCCATAACGGAGGAACCTAGAGTGGAACACTTTGTGAATAATGACTGATTTGAAAAGTTGGGCACTCTCGCTTCTGATGACCTAATCCTTCACAAGAAAAATGAGCACCTAATCCCTTGGAATAGGTCTGAGATCCGCTGGGCTTGGAGAAACAAGATACTGAGGGCTGGGACATACCCCTGGCGGAATAGAAAATTTTCTTCCATTAAAACTGGGAACCCCATACCACAGCTCTACTTCATGAGGAATCAAGATGACTCCCCTCTTATGACGATCCAGTTCAGAAAAATGTCTTCTTAACGACCTCTTCCCTCCCCAGCACCTCAAGATATGTCTTCAATATAAACTAGGTGACCTATCACTTGATCTCTGGATGCAAAGCCTCCTCGAAATGCCTTGCTCGATCCTCCTCATCTAGAAACATTTCTTAATCATATTATAAAAGGTTCCAAAACAGATTCCATCCTCTCGCACACCGAAGCTACCCTATCGAAGGGTAAGAATCTCTGGGCGACTGGACGACTTCACTGTCCAAGAAATAAAGTCGACTCTAAACTTGTCTTAGAACTACTCCCATGAGATTTTAGTCTCCTCTTGATCCCCAAGGAAAAACCACCACCACTTCCTCATAGATACATGCAGCATCATCACAACCAAAGACACCCAGTGCTTCTTCCGACCACGGATCGAACTCAATCCTATCTCTACTTCCTTCAACCAGTATTTTGTGAATGCATCTAAAATGGAACCATTGTAATTTTTTATATTTTGGAACTAAAACTCATAGAGTTTCCTCCTCTATGTGTTATTTTCATCAACCTCTACATTATGGCGCTCTGCTGGCACACCCTGTTGGACATCATCTGTGTGAACCTGATAGGGACGTCTACTCAGGGACATATATACAAAATAACATACAGCAAGAGCTCCTAAACATGGAATATGGAAGACTCCAAATTTATTAATTAATTTTTTTCTTTTCTTCATTTTAGGTTAACCTATCCCAAGTTCTATCCATTAAAAACAGGCACAAAGAAGAATGATGTATGATCCTTTCCTTGGTCTCTACCATACTACTAGAATCACCTAGTATAGTAGCCATTGTAAACATAAAAGTCCATGCATTAGATCACAGGGGGCCCTAAACTCATATGTCTCAGCCTATCTCCTGTGTTTACATTACTTTCTAAACTTGACTAACGCCATTTTCCTACCAACGCATGCAACCTCACTTGTGCTTAACACCAAACTCCATCATGTCCCTCAACCAGAGCTCTGATACAACTCTTTTAGGACCCCCTCCCCCACAAGGTGTTCGCCTATTGGGTCGGCAATGTGATAAGGGAGATAGTGACCCCCAAGTCCCACCTCCAGTAGGCCCTGGGTTGGTGACTAGCACCAAGGGTATAGTAAACACACAAATGGGAGGCATTACCCTCAAAGAGAACACATGCGAAAGAGAGAGATAAGATAGAAACCAACCAACTCCAAATTAGACTACAATATAAAATAAATTCCAATTACACGTATATAATTTCATGAAAAACTACAACAACTGAATTGAAAAACTAAAAGTACCAAAGGAAAGTAAAAACAATAGCAACCACAAAGCCCAAACAGCTCCTCCAACCCCAAGCTAGTAGTAACCAGCCTAATTTCCAACCTACTCAAAGTGACCTCAAAAATAGTTTATATATACATAGGGTGAGTATAACAGTATACTCAGTAGGATCCTCACATATCCTCTCATTAAATAGTAAATAAATCATGCAAAATCACAGTGAACAACACCTGAAACTAAATCGTTACCTAAATAGGTATACTAGGTTCCACGCCTCACCATGGCTACTCTCACCAAGTATTGAATACAATAGTATATATTATAATAATGAATATCAAGGGTACCCCAATACTACTTCCTCACTAGTTTTTCGCTTTTCCCCAATTTTTCACGTCCTAATCATCTCTCTTCAATAAGGCTTGCCCGCACACACCTGGGCAAAGTAACACAATGTGCACCTCAAGTAGTATAACCACCATGTCTTTGTAACTAAAGTAACTGGTTAGTTTCTGGGATACACCAAAGCTCTCATAATGTGTATCATACATCGAGTATTAAACATCAAGCCATTATAGCTCATACACCAATTAAAGATCCTTAATCCAACATAGCCTATACATGTTACCACTATAGTAGTATAAAGGAATATATATCCCTAATAATAGTATATGAATAACCACAATCCATTATATCCCTCTACACACATATATAGTTAAAACTAACCATAGTTTCTACCATCACAAGTATGTAAAAATAGAAGAGAGCACGACCATAGGGGGTAATGAGTCATTCATCCACTCACTGGAATGTTGGGGAAAACACTACCACCCCCCCCCCCCCCCAGGTCTCAGAATCCCTAGGGTATCAGTTTCCCTAACCGATCGGGTTGAGTAGAATATAAAAACACAAAAAGTACAGAATATAATATATCTCACAAACACAATATGGGAATATCCTAGTCTTAGACTCGACTGTAGCTAACATCTCTCAAAATCCAAGGTGCCATTTCTAAGACAATGTATCCTATAGGCACTCAATAATTTGAAGAGCTTCATTAGATTACATTATCCCTTTTAATCATTTTCACTTTATGATAATTAATTTTTTAAACATTAATTAACCATTAACAATTAAATTACATTATCGTAACACCCAAATTCCATTGTTCCTTTAAATTGAAACCTCAGCAATGCATCACAGCAAGCTCCAACCCCATGGGTTAACATTATTTAATCAATAATTTATTAATAGCATTATTACTTTCCCATATTCTCATGCATTCTAGATAATAGTTCAAAGCTACTAAACATAAGGGGGCCCAACACGGTGAGTAGATGGACTACCCATCAATTATTTTTCACCTATAGCAATAGCATAGACACATCCACCCTCAAGAAGCTAAACATAGAAAGCACATGGCATACCCTGCATATCTTCACCCCTTTTGGAAGGAGGGTATGAAAACCATATTCCTTGATCAGTGGGGGAATTAAGGAAGATAAGCAACCAATAAGAATCATAAAACATCCAAACATTCACATCTAACCTATTTCATCATCCCCGGTGTCCTCCCTGACACCCACATTCATAAACTGATTTATCTGACCACCCTAGGTGTCAACCGCTGCCCCAACCAATGGGACTCTCTGCCCCCACATATCAAAACAGCCATCTAGGCTCACATCACAACACAAGAATATGGAAAAAAACATCATATTAATTGGGATCTTGGCCCTTAAGCAAGGCATCCAACCATAAAACATAAAAAAACTCATGGCTCCAAAACACAAGGCACTCAACCTTACAAGTATGAGGGTAACATAGAACCCTACAATGAACTATATTTTTATCAAATAGCCAGTTATTTAATCCCTCGGGAATTAACATAATTATTATTTGTAGGTTCTAACTATGGGTAACCTAAACAAGAAACTATCATAGATATCACAAATCAATTAAACATACACACTACATCAATTTTATTAACATCAAATTACAACAAGAAGAACCATATTCATTTACATAATGCTTTATATTTTTTTTAATTTTCCATTAATCCTAGTTTAAATTCTTTACTAATTTCCATCAAGAAAGAAAATCAAAAAAACAAGAATAGATATCATGCTATCTAGCAAAATAAGAGGCAATAATATACGATTTATATCAATTTTTTTTCTAGCTCAAATATTTCTTATGTCAATTCAAATGTGAACTAGTGGTAAAAAAACATGTTAACTCTATAGTTTCACATAAAAAATAGAGTAGAAATGAATCCCCTACCATAAATAGTTATTGAAGTTCGTTATACGAGAATAAACCACAAAACGGATTACGACCACCTCCCCCATGACAACTCCATCCACTCAATTACGCCGCAACACGACAACACGACCTGATATCCAAGAAAAATACATTAGAAGAATATAGATCACATTCCATAACATGGAAAAGAGAAAAAGAAGGATAATGACTGAAGAAAACACAAAAACATAGGTAGATCATACCTTTTATCGATGAAGGATCGACACTTGTTGGTCGCACCAAAACAGGGGTGTGCATGCAGCCGGAAGAAACTTCAAGGGGAAATGATCTGAGGATTAAGGTTCGATAACACTGCTCATAAGGGAAGAAGGAAAGGTTCAAGAATATTTCACTAGGGGACAAGAAGGTAGAATAATTAAGGAATATATCTAGTCCATTTAAGAGATTTAACGGAGAACTGGTTTAAGATACGATGGATTTTACATTAAAATTGAATCATATTAAACAATATAGTTTGACAAAGTAAAGGAATTCCGAGAAATAGTAAAATTAATATAGAGGTTATGGGCTTTGAATCAGCCATAAATACCTTAAAACAAGGCCTTGAATTCATTTTACGTTAAAGAAAATGTCAATGGGGTGAGCTGGAAACACAAAAAATGATCCTAGAAACATTATACACCTACCGATCATAGAAACACTATACACGATTCTAGAAACACTTTACACCTACCGATCCAGGAAACTATGTACACGATTTTGGAAACACTATACACCTACCAATCCTAAAAACATTGTACACCTACCGATCCTTGAAACACTATACATGATTCTGGAAGCATCGTACACCTACTGATCCTGGAACCACTATACACGATTCTAAAACATTGTACACCTACCAATCTTGGAAACGATGTACACCTACCGATCCTAAAAACACAATACATGATTCTGGAATCATTGTACACCTACCGATTCTGGAAACACTGTACAAAATTCTAGAAACATTGTTCACAGAATGTCTCACTGATGACCTTGTTCACATCGATCTCACCAATGGAACTTTTCACATCGATCTCACAGATGGAACTGTTCACATCGGTCTGACCTATGGTAATGTTCACATCGGTCTCACTGATGGTACTGTTCACATCAGTCTCACAAATGGAACTGTTCCCAGCGATCTCATGGATGGAACTACTAACATTGGTCTTATTGATGGAACTATTCACAGTGGTCTCACTGATGGTACTATTCACACTGGTCTCACAGATAGAATAGTTCACACCGATCTCACTGATGGAACTTTTCAGATCAGTATCACCAATGGAACTGTTCACACTAGTCTAATCAATGGAACTGTTCACATCGGTATCATCAATGGTACTGTTCACATCGGTCTCACTGATGGAACTGTTCAAATATGTCTCACCGATGGAACTATTAACATCAATCTCGCTGATAGAACTATTCACATCTTTCTCACCAATGGAACTATTCACATCAGTTACACTAATAAAACTGTTCACAGAATTTGATGTTTGAAAAAGTTTTGGTGGTAAGTCACATTAACCTTGCAGAACACCTCAAACACCATATTTGAACAAAGTAACAGACTATAGTGGTCTGGGCCATTGCCGAGATTATGATAAAATAAATTTACTAGGATTATTTCTATTTCATAGGCTCAATTTCATTTGTTTGTTTTGTGTTCTGGTTAGTTTTCACTAGATATTTACATTACATTCCAAATGGTGAATAACCTAGATTATCTTTTTTAATTTTAATGTATATAAAGAATTTATTTTCTATCATTTTTTACTTTTTTCAACCATTAATATTTTTTAGATCTAATGATTTATTAGTATTTTTCAAATTAGAATTATTTTATGATGAGTTATTCTTCATGTTTGAATCCATTGACTCAAAAAATATCAATTTCTAATAAATTGAACGGTATTTCAGTTCATGATTTGTTGAATGGTATTTTATTCTCATATTCTACATAACCCAATCCCTTGAAGTAATCAACCCCTATAAATTTTCTAAATCATGCTTAATAAATTCTAAACCCTAATTTATAAATGCTTCCAAAGATAATTAATATTGTCCCCAAGTTGACATTATTAACTTTAACATACTAACTCCTAAGGATATTTAATAATTTTACATTATTTTTTTTATGAAACATGATAACCTCAATATTACTATAAATAATTTAAATAATATTCACCTAATAGTATCCAAACCTCTAAATTTATCAAAAAACTACCCTGATAAAACTTGAAATATTATGAAAATATCCATTTTAAATTTTATTTTTATTTTAAGATATTCCCACTTTGATATTTCCTTGAACATTAAGTATATTATATTACATGATTATAATATAATGCCTATAGAAATATGTAAAATAACTATATTTAAACCTAATAAATGTACATTTTTTTCACAATACATTTTTCTTTCACATTTTTTTCTCTATAGAAATCATCATTACCTGACATAATTATCTTTCCTAAGAATCAATAAAACCATTTATATCATTAAAAAACATAGTATCAGAAAATAAATCTCAATAAGGGATAAAATATCAAAAAAACCTATTAGTCTATGACATTCATAAAAACATGAGATGATGAAAATTTCTCATAATAATAGCATATGAATATACCTTGAACATCAATAAAACAATGAGATAAGAGGATAATATAGAAAAAACCATATGTAATAATAATTTTAATAGATTAATAAAAAAAATAATTGATTAAAATTTTAATATCATTTATAATAACAGATAATAGAATAACATAAGTAGCTAATTTGAAATAAACTCTTGTAGAATAACTTGAATAGTTATTAACTAAATTGTATATCGATTGAAAAACACTATCCATTTCACTATAAATTCATATATTAGACTCACTTATTATAATATATAATTTCCAAGAAACATAACATTACTAAACTATATACAAACATACATTTCAATGTTTAATCATAAACATTAACAATAACTCAAATGAATCAATTGAAATCTGTCAGCAAATTCCCTTCTTTGAGAAAAATGAAAGACAATAATTGAAAAAAAAATTATATTGATCAACAATGATATAAAAAATGATATTCAAAGATTAAACATTACATATAGATATTTTAGATTAAATGTATTTAAAATTATAAAAAGGTATTTAAGAGGAACCCCTAACAACCTTAGTAATTTATGAGTCAAATCTAATGAAAGAGGGAATATGATGTGGAATTTTTATTCTTAGGTACTTAATATAAAATGTGTTAAATGGAATTCAGGGGAATGTAGATACATCATATAAAATAAAATAAAATAAGTGTTTGGAATATGTATCAATGAATGGAATTTGAAATGAGAATCCCCTTACAATGATTGTTACATGTTACTGAGAATATATGATGAAATATATTATAATATAGAAATGAAAATCCCAAAAAATAAGTCAAAATAAAAAATAAATAACTAAAATCATATAATGTAAAAAATCTTATAATATTATAGTAAATAAGAGAGGTTATAACTAATTGAATGGAAATTGATTGAAGAATTACATTACCTTGAGTCCCAACATACTTATCATGTACTCTATCATACCATATAATCAAAAATTATTAATTATTAATTAACATAAGAAAATTTTCATATTTTTCTAAATATTATTATTCATTTTTCTTTATATTAATCTCCAATTTACATTTATGGGATTAATTTTTCTTGGATCAACCCTTGTATGGTTGTTCAGTCCATAATTAAAATAGATTTTCAATAATGTTAATGTTCAATGATAATTGTGAAATGGATTCATAATATTTAAAAGTCTCATTATTTTTTTTACCAAATTATATAAACAAATGATTTCAATATCATAATATATAGTAATAATTTTGACAATAATCCTCTGTAATCTTGTTTTAGATGATTAAAACTGAACTCAAATGCTTACTTTTATTTTCATTATTATAAGGAGTACATTATCATTACAAATTCATAAAAAAATTATTTGTTCATTAATTTCATATTAATTCATCAAATCCATGTGAATGAGCATACATGAAATAATTAAGTGAATAACAAAACATCATAATTCACTTAGGTAGCGTAAAACAACTACTAGTGAATAATTATTTCAAAAGGAGTTTAAATTAATAGAAAACTAATAAATATTATATTTCCATAAAAATAATATAATTAAATTATAATAATATTTTTATGTTACATTTTATGGTTACTTAGGATAATTAATAGTTAAAGGGGATGAATGAAATTAAAATACCTGGATTTTGAAACAAGAATTTCAACGTAGTAAAGGTTTATATAAATAGTTCGATGGAATGAGCACTCTATCTTAAATAATATATAAAAATAGTGTTATTAACATGGTATTAAAACCATATAATATAAATAAGATGAGTTTTAAATGAATATTATGAAAAATAAACTCAAATAAGAATGGATTTATTGAATTGAGAACCCTTACATTTATCTTTGTATTGAAAACATTGGATTGAGTCTAAAGGCTTTAGTAATGGGGTTTCTTCATAACAGTTACTTTAGAAAATGTATAAGGAAGTTTATATAATTTTTTTGTTATCTTATAAATACATTAAAAACATTATATGTGTCTGGGAATGGGTATAATGATTCCCCTTTTATCGATGAGATTCAATATATTGTTCAAAAATATACATTTATTAAGGATTAATAAGGTAATTTTATGTTTCAAGAGGATAATAAATTTAAAATAGAAGATATTCAGGACAATAAATCATCTCCAAATATGTGAAGATAATTATTCCTGGTCTATTATTAATAAATAACTTTTTTTTGGATCAATAATCTTATTTTTATGCATTATTATGCTATATTGGTCATTTTTGTTTAGAAATAGAGAGATAATTTTGCAATTAAATTTTTTATATTTATATAAATTAATGATCCTCATATTTATCCTTAAAAGTGTATAAAATACAGATACTTTTAAAATCATTTCACTAAGTTATCGTTAATTACTTTTTCAATATCGTGTAAGCACAATATCAACATCAATAAATATTCTCATATATATCTTGAAATAAAAATTAATCTTGGTCATTTGAGTAATTTTTATAATATTTTTTAAATATATTATCTTTTAATTAAGTTTATGGAGGTTTTTGTAATGTTATGATGTATTATATTTTAAAATATTATAATATTATGTAAAATTCCACTTAACTTAAAATTATTATTTTAAAAGGAGTTCACATATTTTATTAATTATCTAACTAATTAAAATTCCCCATTTTATTTTTTAAATTATTAAATTTTTTTATTTATTATATTATGATGTTTCAAATGTATCTAAATTATTCAATATCCCGTTAAATAAAAATATATGAATATAAAGTAGAAATTCTATTTATTTCAAAAACATACCAATTTGAATTCACTTATAAACCCTATAAATGATTTTTTTAGTATTTTATGTATTTTTAGAAATTTAATATATTTATTAAGTGATACATCACATTTTAAATCCATATTTAATCATGGTTCTGAAAGTTTGAAGAGAAATAAAAATCATATATTTTTCAAAGAAAAATTAAACAAATTAACTATACAATTAAAATTTTAATCAAATTGAATTTAAATATTGAACTTTTAAAAAATAATGTTTTATATGTTTAATATTATATAATATTATATAGATTTTTTAGTAGTTATTAAAAATATTTATACTTATCGATTAATAAGTAAAAGAATTCGATTTGAATATGAACCCATATTTTTAAATGGAATTGGAATTCAAATAAAACATTATAATTATAACAATATAGAATATGAAATTTGGATTTATAAATATATACAATGAAAGTTTAAAATAAAAAATATAAAAAATATTATTTTTAATCTTGTATCATAATTTACTATAAAGGAACTTTGATTATATATCATACATATAGTTTACTATCATATCTTGTTTTTTAAAATTTATAACAAAACAGATTTTATAATTTTTTGTATTAATGATTAAAAAGGTTATTATAATAATTTTAAAATTAATAATAAAATTAATAATAATTTTAATTTTAACTAAAAAATCAAAATAAATTAATTTTTTTTAGCATATTAGATATTTTTTAACGAGAAATTTTCAGAATTATTTTCTACCATTGCATAATAATTTATGAAATTTTAATAATGACAAAAATATATATATATCCATAAAATAAGTAAATATTTATTTATTAAAATTTATAATGAAATAATTATTCTTTAAATATATTAAAAAAATAAATCTTGTTAATATAATACATTTAACAATAAAATAAAAAATAATATAGGTCCTGAAGTAAAAGAGATAATTTTTAATTTATAACGATGATATAAAAACTTATATAGTATATTTTTTCCAAATATTAAACATATATATGTCTTAAAATAAATAATTTTGTATAAATTTAAATACCTAAATTGAATATTAATTAAACATAAAACTGATATAATTTTAAAAATTCATTTGTTTTTTCATTTTCCCATTTAATGAAGTTATGTCCTTAAAAGTATAATTTTTTCCTAAAAAAGAATGAGACATAACGTTAGTTATATATTTTATTTACAATATGAATTTCATGTTTAATAATTGAGAAACTATCATTTCCTTCTTAATATGCATATGTTGAGATATAAATTTGTTTACAATGAGGCTCATAATTTTGAATGAGTTTCCAAAGGAAAACCTTAAAAGTATGGTAATGTGTCACATATAAGATTTGATATATCATTCTTCTTCTTTTTTTAGATCATGAAATTATTTTACAAATGAGAAAATAATATGAGAAAACATATTTACTTTAATTCTATCTATTTCTTAATACCGATTTCATTCATCAGGTTTTTTAATTAATCATTACTAGAATTGTTCCCATTTTGTTTTTTACATTATTTTTTGATAATATAGTTGTGCAGATGTTGAAACAATTTTTTTTGTATAAGGATGGTTGAACTAATAGCTTTATAAATGGAAATGTAAAAAAATGTGTTTCTAAATAGTGGGAATATAAAGAAACACTAAGGAATAAGTTTCACAAGTTGTATATATTGAGGGACTATACATAGAAAATTAAGAATTCATATAGATGTATTATGTGATGGAAACTATTTGGATGTTTTTAATGAGTATTCAAATTTTTTGAGAAGTTATTGAAATTAGTTACCAATATTTTGAATTAATTTTATTGAAATATATAATGTATCGATTATAGATGACAATTGAAAAATGTAAGGATACCTAAACAATGTTGTCAATGTAGAATACATGTTTTGATGTAGAGTTGATATAGATGTGTAAATTTAGTAATAGAAGAGATATAGAGTTCCCTATATTCAATATAACGTTCCCAATAAGACAAAGTAGATATCATTATGGTCAATTTTGAGTTGTTTGTGGTTTATTTAGAATTATTTTATCGAGGTATTTTTATTTTAAGTCAATATATTTTTTGGACAAAGTAAATGTTTCAGAAGAATAAATTTGGGAATGTATCTTGTGGAAAGTTTCCAATGTAGAAATATATTTTATACTATTGGGTAAATCTCGAAAAAAAATAATGTAGATTTTATATAAACACTACTTGTCATATTTATAGTTCTCTAGATACTATATAGAGTTTACTGGTCTAGGTAGAGTTTGTTAAGGTGGAAAAGAAGCAAAGGTATAAGAAAATTTAATAGTTTTATAACAATATATATTTCAGAAGATCTATTGTATAGTTCATCTGCATGGGATGACCTTTAGTATTGTATCATGAAGCCAGTGGTTAATTTATTTCAATGATACTAGATATGAGTGATCACATCGAAAATGACTTAATAGTATTTTAGTTTTTGAGATCTAGATACATATTAAATATTCCTTTAAATTTTAAATGTAAAATAAAACAATGTATTTTATTGAGAAAATAATTTTCTTATATTCCATATCCTTCCACATCAATCATAATACACTTCCTAAATTCCCTAAGAAAGGAAAATAAATATGGGGTTTTCTCTGATTCCCATCAGTGGTATGCATACAATAAAAGATAACATGGAATAACTAAGGCATGAATACTATTGTAGGAATAAGTGATGCTAAAATATTTCAATATAAATAATCAGATGAGCTTTAAACATATCCATGTATATTAAAACTTTTAAATTAATCACATTTATATTAATAATTTATTTCAAAATGATGGGGTCTATAATTTGAGACTTCTTCAACATACCATCGAGGCCTTGTGTGAAGAAATATATATAAATGGGTATACCCTTGGACAAAAACCATAAATATTTTGTAAAATTATACCTATCAATGAATCAAGGGGATATTTAATTTCAATCCCCACCAATAACTTAATAATTCTTATGAATTCGTATTATGAATAAATAATACAACTTAATAAATATGCCTTAAAATCAATAACTACCCAAATTGGATGAATTAACATATTGAATTTCAATAATTATTAAATTAAAACATATCAAAAACATTCCTGAGAAATAAGTTTCATGGTATCATGAGATTGTATCCTCAATAAATCATATGCTTTATCAAAGTATCTTTATGTAGAAGAAGATATGTGAAAAGATCCCGAGATTTCTTTGAGGAAAATAAAATTTTCAATTTGAAATATTATTAAAAATTTAAATATTTCCCAAATAGTAATGAATTTTTTAAGGATATTTTTATGTTTTTAATGGAAAAATCATATCATTTTGTGGTCATCATGGTGGGAAATTTGGCTCATATCATGTATAATGAACCATATATTCCTTTCACAAATTTTCAAACAAGTTAATAGTAACTAATTTGTATGATGCAAAGATGATTACTTTTAAACCGTCTTATAAAAAAGTAAAACATGGGAAATAATTTCTTTATAAAATAATATTTTAATATTAAAGAAATTATTTAAAACATATTATGGGAAATATGGTCATATAAGAAAACATATTATCAACCGAGTAGAAAAACAAATTCGGTTTCCCTTAAAAATGATATTTCAGTGTCTTGAGTACCTAAATAGAGTAAAATGAAAGGAAAAATTTTAATTTTCCTAAATAAAATTTGTATAAGAAAATATATTTTGTTCAAGATAGATATTTCAAATAATACATGCATCAGATACCTCAAATGAGCAGTCGCAAATAATGATGAGGCTGTGAAATACACCCTTACCTTTGGTTGAACATCACTTTTTATGTGTTAGAACCTACTATAGAATATATATATATATATATATTAAATATATTATAGAACCATAATAAAATATATAATTAAATATAAATTTTATTTATGAACTTTTATAACCCGTTTGATAACAATTTTGTATTTAAATCACATTTATGGGAGACATCTACTTCATTTTTTATATATGTTTTGGTATTTTATTTCTTCTCATAATAAATTTAATAGGGTCCCATAATCTATATAATTTTAATAGTTATATAAATATCATTTCTGTTAAATATATATTTATATAAAAATATATAAAAGGTAGAGAAGAAAAATGAACTACACCATTTATAAAGATGGTAGATTGTATGTACGCCTGAACATTGTTTTCAATTTTCGATGGATGGAATGAAAAAAGATAAATTAAAATTAAAATTTCTAGAAAAAATATTATATAACACATATAATATATATTTTTTAAATCAATCTTTTTTACCATCCATTTTTGGAGAAAATGAAAAAAGAATCACATCATAGTGTGTAGGTGGTAGTCCACATGTTCGCATAAGCCGCACTATCATTTTTCAATGGATGGGATGGATATCATATGACACTTATAGAAGAATAATTATGTGATAAATATAATATATAAATATTAAAAATATAATATTAAACATCCATGAAAGTTGGTTATGTAAAATGAATAGTATCGCTCTCTAGAAGCAGTAGTCCACATATTCTCATGAGAAATAAATTCACATTTTATTTGATGACAAGTATTGTGGGTAATAGTGCATTAATAATAATAAAAATATTAAATTATATTTATTATACTTAATTTAGTATTTCATGAAAAATTCCATAGTTTTAAATTTGGAAAAAATAATTAAAAAGAAATAGATTCATAAAGTCAATTACCTCTTCAATGAAATAACTTCCTCTAGTTCTTCTCTTAAGGACTATAGTGTTATTAATTTAGAAATAAAATCCCATATAGAATGTATATACTATGTTATTCATATTAATGTGTTGTGTCTGTTCAATCAAGATTTATCATTGTTTTTTAAAGAAGAGATGGGAGGGTTTCCTTTTATATGTGGGGGAAGGACACCCATGGGATTTAATAAAAGATTAGAAGATTATAATATCATTTTCTCTAAAAATAATTCAAAATTTAAAGATTAAAAAAGGAGGAATCCTATGAGTTCAGAATATTACTGAAAATTGGATTAATAAATGTTTAATATTAAAAAATACTATTATCTCTTTGTTTAAACCCGGGTAAAACCATTTTAACCTGAACTATGGCAACAAATATTCAATTTTATTATAATTCATTATACTAGAAATTGAAAGTTTCTTCGCTAAAAAATTTAATTGATGATTAAAAAAATTACATAAATTTTCTCAAATCCAATTAATAGAATTATCATAATTTAAAATAAAATTAATCCGGAAAATAACGAAGACAATCAGTTTTAGAAAAAAAATCTTAAGTATTAAATATTTTTACCAAAATACAACATTAAATTGATAATAATGACCCTAACTGGATTATCCATAAAATAAAATTTTCAATGATAATTTTAAAACAAAATATAATTATGTATGTTTTTTAAATGAAACGATGATTCACAATAAAAATCATTATTTTTCAGTATTTATCGATGAATAATTATTTTATTAAATTTCTCAAAAATTTACTCTTATCAAATCTTGAAATGATGTTTTAGAAAATGAATTTATTTTTTCCATAAAACTTTTTCTAAAATAGTTATATAATAATTATATAATTTTTTTAAAAATAACCATTTTTGAGGAAAATTATAGTTTTGAAGCCTATATAGAATTTACTAAATATTGAAAAAAAATATAAATATTTTTTATTTATCTAATTTTTTTAAAAAATGTCATTATTACCATTCATTAGCATCTAGGTTATAATGGTATACTATATTATAGTTCATTTATACTCATGTTTTTATGTATATCAAGTTATCAATGAAATTATTTTTATTTGAAGTGAAATGTATTATAAATTCTCATGGTGTTACATTTTACCCCCAAAGTATATAAATTTACTATTGAAATTATATTACACTGATATAAAAATATTTGGATATATCTAATTCATTAGATTCATAGTTTCCCATGTAGAATCATTAAATTTATGGTTTCACCAAAAAAAAAATTGAATAAGTGGCTATATTGATTCATAGCACTTTCAATATAAGAACCAAAATATCTACAGATTGTTACTCATAAGATAGATATTTCTTAAATCTTATGAACTACGAGTTCAATACATGTGAATGATCATTTATATGCATCCTTAGTTGGGGTACATGAAATCCAATCATGAACCTGAGAGATATTAGTGATAAACTACCCTCCTAATTCGATCAAAAATAATGAAGGGGCCAATATACCTAAGGATTATATTTTACTTCTTTTAAAATCTCATTACTTTATTACTTATAAAAATTCAAATAAAATACATTCCCACAAACTAAAATATCTAGATCTCATAAATTATTGTCAACATAGCATTTTCAAATTTATGATACACATGCATATTGTTGAATTGATCTAAAATTATCTATTATTTATTTATCTAGATAGTGATGTAATGGATTTATTTATACATCCTCATTCTAGCACATTGGAGTTCTACACTTATTTCCATATAGGGATTCATAAGGATAAATATGATTACTTTGGTGAAATCTATTGTTGAAAGCATGTTCCACCAATGGAAGGTCATGATCCTATCCACCTTTGAAATTCATATATAAATATCAAAAAAAATTATTCTATAGTTGTAATGGTTATTTCAAAAATTACATATATCTATAGATGATAGGTAGTGTGGGAGATAAACACTATATCCACATATTACTAAGTACTTCACCAAAACATTGAGGTAAACATCAGATCTTGATCAGATACAACAGAATGCCGTACTCTATGAGAACATGGAATTTCTTTAATGTCTATTCTATAAATTTGATCCATATAGAAATAAAAAATGATAAAAATTAAGTGTGTTGTCTTTTTTCAGAGATCAACTATAACCCAAATAACATTTTTCCCCATTTTCACATTTTGGGGACTTTGAAGAGAATGTTCAGGGTGATGTTTTCTAAATCACATTTTGGTATAGGTAATGGTTATAACATCCCATTAGATTTTTGTCTCTCATCCTTAACGGGAAAACATATCTATAATTGAGATACATATAATGGAATATACCATTCAATATTTTCCCACCAAAAATAATATTTCAAATCACTATACGTTATCCAACATCTAGGATAAATAGTGAATGATGAACTATGAGATTTATCCCACAACTCCTTTATGTCTTATATTGATGGGAAACATACTCATTTATTTAACCTTATCATTTTAGCATGACCATGGTTGAATTTAGGAACATTCCCATAGTAACGTCCTGACGCAGGTGCCATGCAAATCTTCCCCAAGACGGTTGGTCACATACCCTCAAGCATGCCTCCCCATATGCTAGAGGTTGCAGACTAGTAGTGAGGGTCTGGTATGTTATTTTGGGGGAGACTATACCATCTTTATCAGAGTAAAACACAAATGTAGAAAACAACAATAAAAATTTGTGTAAGTAAATAAATAACTATAACAAAATCAATGTCACAATCCTACCAAACTAGAAATACAATACTCAACTAAAATGTAAAGCATGGTATAAAAATACTAGTGCCAATTGACTTCAATGATGTTGAAAGAAAAGACAAAATTACTCTCAAGCCGGTCCCAAACCACTTTGTTTTCCCTCAACCTTGCTTCATCCCCAAAATTGTAATATATCCTAGGGAATTTCCCTTATCGAGTCCTTCAAAAACAAAGTCATCCCAGGTGTCAGTCAAGCAGCCTGAATAAGGTTTGAGTGGAACTTAGTAGGCCACACCCAATGGTTTCTAGAAAATTCTAGTCAAATGATAGTGTGTGTAGTTCTATATATAAATAAGAACAATGCATAAATAAGTTGTTAACTCATTGTAATTTATTTTATATTTAACCACATCAACTTATACGGTTCCCACAGAGACCCATACCTCAATACTAACATCATCTCTTGTAGAAGCCTGAAGTGTTCCCCAGGTGATACAATATCGTAATACCTACTTTGACTCATGTTGGAGCTCGAAAAATTCAATGGTGTATGGTATTTCAATACTTGATTGAACTCATACTGGGGTTCGAAATATTCTCATGTGAGTCCATTATTCTGAGTCCTCATATTACCATTTTTATTTCACAATTTGGATGACCATGTTACCATCCTTTAAATTCATGATGAATTTCTATGATACAATTCACACAATACACATTTGGATGGCCATGTTTCTACACATTAATTCATTCCAAATGACTATGTTACCATTCGCACATCACACTTCTGGATGACCATGTAACCTCCCTTTAATTCATTCCTAATGACCATGTTACCATTCACATATCACAAATTTGGATGACTATGTTTCCACCATTTAATTCATGCTGAATGAACATGTTACCATTTTCACATCACACATTATTGATTAATCAATTAATAATACTTCATCAACCCATTACTAATTCAAAAAACTATTTAAACACATCAAATCCATTAGTTAACTCAATAATTAACTAACACACAAAATCTATTAATTAATTCATCAATTAATTAATCATTTGATGTAATTAATATTCCATAATTAATTCTCCCCAATTAACAATCCAATTCAAGTCTCAACTTTTCATAATTAATCTCACAATTAATTATCTAAATCGAACATCAAAGCATATAATTAATCCACAATTAATTATGTCAACATATCCAAATAATTAACTCATAATTAATTCCCCAATTAATTATCTCAAATACAACCTATTGAATATCTCAAATACAATATCTCAAATCAAAAAAAAATACCAAAATCACTTATCTATTTGGGAATCCCCTGAGTCTCATGATTAAATCAACAATTAATCATTTGTATCTTCATTACATCCACAAGTCAATTGAACATTCGTTATTTATCCCAAATTAGGAAAACAATTACTATGTGATGCTAGAAAAACATTAATCTCATATGCAGTTATCAAATCCAAGACTATGGGCATTTTTTTAGACCACCTACCTTTGTTTTTTTTACAGATTGTTTCCCAAAGGAAACCCCCAAAATCTGAGTGGCACGATGACGTTGATTGAGATCTATATCTAAATCCCTAATCCCAAAATTGTGATCAAAAGAATCAAGATCATAAAAATATAGATCTAGATCCACAATCCATGATCTAGATCTCAATTCACAAGTTTAGATCCATATATCAGTTTTGATCTTACAAGAAATGATTGAGGAAAGATTGAGGGAAGAACGGGAGAAGAATCAAGAATCCACCTACTTGGACAAGATTGGATATCCAATCTGGGATTTCGATCTCAAAGAACAGAGTTCGAAAGGCTTTGGAATCCCTTTGGAAATATATAGGATCACTTAAAATAGTAAAATCCGAAGCTAGGGTTGAAAAGGTGGAGATTCTGGGTTTCAGGTGGTTTTAAAACCAATTTTCACAAAAAGAAGATCCGCATGAACGGTTTCACCTGGCTGGGGTGAATGGTTAAGGAAACCGTGAAAAAATCATGCAAACCTCAATATCCTGGTTCGCGCAGTTACATAGGATTGGGAACATTGTTTTTAAAACCATGTGAAAATGGATAACGTCCCTCTACCCATAGATTTTACTTAAAAAATCACCCATATTCACCTCAAACCACAACTCTAGAGAAAAGGTACAATAAAGAAACAAAATGTACCTGAAAACCATGCCCAATATGACTCCAAAAAAGGTTTGTCTCTTACAATCTGCCCACCTTATAACATCTCATCCACAAGCTGCACTCTTGAAAGTCCTTAAGATTCTGATAAAATGAGTGGGCCAATTAGTCCTCATACCTACCGCCCATTCCCATGATTCCTCTTCCACACTTCCATGTTTTTATAACACACAACCAATTGACACAATATTTCCCCATAACACTTTCTCACTATGATCAATCACATGTATAAGATGATCCTCAAAGGAAGCATCTTTATTGAGGTCATCCTCATCCACATCGATCTTATGAGAAGAGTAGGGGTGATACCACCGTATTTGTGACACATGGAAAAATCATGCAAAGCACTATATTTCTGTGGAAGATCCAATTAATATGCCACAGACCTGATTCTTTACTCTACCTCACACGGTCCCACAAACATGGGCACCAACTTCCCATTCCTATGTATCCTATGGTGAACTTTCCTAGGAAAAACCATTACTAATACACGATCACAGTACATAAACACTATGGGTCACCTCCATCAGTCATTATATGACTTCTTCCTACTCAAATTTGTAGCCAAACATTTTTGAATCAACAGCACATGCTCCGTTGTCACCTAGACAATACTCAGTCCCAACAACTCAGACTCACCTGCCTCTAACCATCATAGCATTGATCTAAATATCCAACCTTAAAATTCTTCATATGTTTCCATCTAAATAGTTTTTTAATAACCATTTTTATAGTAAAACTCCACTAAATCCAAGTGCTTCTCCGAAAAATCATTGAAGTCATCCATGCATTTTTACAACATATCCACTATCACTTGTATGGTACACTCTAACGTCCCATCTGTCTATGGGTGCAAAGTCATACTCAACAAAACTTATATGCCAAACACCTTCCGCAATCCCTTCCAGAATCATAAAGTAAAGTGTGAATCACGATCTAAATCCATATTCTATGTCACCCAATGAAAATGAACTATCTCTTGAACATATAGCTCTCCCAAAAACTCTACTATGAAGGTTTTCCAGATAGGTAATTAATTTTTTACATTCATCAATCGATCCACAATGACCCAAATATAATCATTGTTCCTAATAATCATTGAAAGACCTACCAAAAAATAGATAGTCATGTCATCCTACTTCTATTCCAGAATAGGAAATGGCTACAATAGACCTCCAGGTTGTTAATGATCAGCCTTTACAAACTAACAGGTGAAACATCTTGTTCCAAACCCTATTGTTTCCTTTTTTTATTCCTAGACACAAAAACTATCATCATTGTTCATGGAAAATTTTGGTCCAACGGAGGTGTAATCCCACTTTGAGGCATGAAAATTTTACATGAGCTCTTCTCATATGCTTATAGGCACAAAAAAACTGATTCTTCACATAGATGACCTCATCCTCATCTATCAACTAGTTTGAAGGTTTCTCTACACCATCTAGGATTTACCTCATGGATAAACACTCAAAATACTCATACTATATATCACATATCCATCTCAAGAGTGTAGAATCCACTGCAACTGAAACTAGACTCACCTACTTCTGACTCTCTTGAACCACCACAAAAAGTTCGACCAGCAAAGTCATCATCTTACACTCTACACTCAACTCAAGTACCAACTGAGTCTGAGTTTTCCTGGTCATGACATCCACCACACTATTCCCATTCCCAATCATATATTCCAACTCAAAACCAAAATACTGCATATACTCTACACTTATTCAATATATAAGATTCAAATCGTAATGTGAAAATATGTACTTCACATTTTTTAGCTCTGGATACACAGTCGATGCCATCCTATAAGGTGGAATAGATACAAGATTATCCCCCACCATAAGCTCAATACTGAATTTCACATTTCATTTAGGAGGATCCCTGAGAAGTCTTCAGGAAAAACATCCTGAAACAGTTCAACTACTGGTGGAAGAACTTCTTGCTTACCACCCACATCATTAAGAAAGAGAATAGAAACTTGGGGAGTGATCTCTCCCAGTTGATGAGTAATTGGACCTACTCTACATTCCAAGATATACCACTCTCCACGATGAATATATTGGTCCCCCTTATGAGACAAAAAGGTCACTCTCATGTGATAACAAGTGATGTGTGCTCGATATGAGACTAAACAGTACATACCCATAACTAGGTCTAAGACCATCATATCAAGGACATAGAGATCCCAACGAAAATGATACTCCTCGATCTCTAGTGAACATTCCTTTTAAAACAGATATCTCTAGACTGTGTTCCCAATGGTGTATCGATCATCATTACTTTGGTCATGGACTCCAACTCTAGGCTCAAACCATTTACTGGTTTTGAAGATATAAAGGAATGAGAGGCACCTGTATCACATAGTGAAGTAGCTAAAGTAGAAGATAATATAAAATAACCTATCACTATCAATGGCCTAGCCTCACTCTCTACAAGTGTAGGATATACTTCATGTAACTTTTCTAGCCCTCTTACCTGTGATTTTCTCTGACTCCCCTGAGTATTACCACTCTGATGATATGGGTTCTCCTCCCCAAAGAACCATGTGCACTGCCAATATCGCCACTTCCGTTAAAACTCCATCTACCATGCCTATATTTTGTAGAACAACCCTTCCAACACTATGACTCTTTGTTGCTGCTCTCTCGACCCCAATCTATTGATGTGTCCTACATAACCTCTGTAAGTTCCCCATATTTTCATAATTATGACACTCTACAACTTTTTGGGAATAGTTTTGATGATAGTGTCTTGGTCGACCACATTGATGACAGCTCATCCCTGTAAGGTCATATCCAACCAACCCTCCTATCTGAGTAATCTATTTCCAACTTCCTTGGGTAAAGGTGACATAATGATCCTTCTTTCTCTTAGAATTCTCACCTCTTGACCACCTTGAGACAACTACTTTTCCAGTACTTGGGGCCTCCCTCAGTTTCCCTTCAATTGTGCCTACCTGATCCACCAATTCAGAAATCTTATTTAATTGAAAAAGATTTATCTAAGACTTAATCTCACACATATGTCTATATTAAAATTGTTTAACCTTAGATACATCATCTCCTGCCAACTTCAGGGCTAAGCATTGTAGATCTATGAAGCATCTAGCCCAATCTATCACAGGAATGATCCCCTGGGTCAGATGCATAAAATATAAATTATTCTCCTATATTATCATCTTGGGATAGAAGTGACTCACGATCCTCTCAAAAATTCATTCCATAACATACCATCTATCTTATAGATTCATACCTGAATGTCCAAATAGTACGTCACTCATCCTCATACCATATAAGTCCCCAACATGACCCTCCTCTCATCCGAAGTCTCAAACTAGTCAAGTATCATCTCTCTGGACTCAACCCAAAATTCAACTCCCTCTGGACCACCTCTCCAGAAAAATTCTAAGGGTGATACAACCAAACCTCCCATGTCAAACTAGACATTCTTTTCACAACCCTTCATGTGTCTCTCTCCATGAATTGCATGAAATGGGAAAAGGTATCTTGGAACTACTCCCCTTACTCCTCAACCGGCACTAAGGATGCCTCAAGCTCCCTATCTGGAAGATTGTTCTGATCCATACCCCTTGGACTTCTTCTCAATAAGAATCACATAGGCATAATCTCTTCAATTCCAAACACACATCCTAGTTTTTATAGACAACCTTATAACATTTACGTAAGATTAAAAAGAAACATGAAAAGTTTCAACATGTCATTTCCTTATTTATTGCCACACGATCAACACTGAGGTGCTACTACTAATCTTAACCATCCTACTCCTTGGACTTGGTTATGAGGGTGAGAAAATTCTCATTAATTATTTCCCACAATTAATTAATTACATCATTTCAAATTAATTAATTCATTTGTTAATGAATCAAACCCATCTCATTATACATGTTTCTCATTAGACACCCATTTATTCCCATTTTGAATCATTTTAAAAAATTTCTCAATTAGTGTTAGGAACCCAATTTCAATTAAATCTCATAATAAGGAAAATATTTCAAGTTTAACAACTCACCCATAACTCATTTTCCTGTAACGTTCTAAAAGGATGTTTGTTAAAATAAACCTAAGTGCCTATAATGTTCTATGAAGACTCAACTCGTGTGCCTCTTCAAGCCACAAGTCAATACTCAGTAATAATAAAAAACAATTATCACATCACACCACAAGTGTTTCACCCAAGGTGAAATAATATCCAAATATAAAAACAAATGTAAATCATAATAATCCCACCGTGATTACCCAGATTTTCCAAAGTACATGGGTTTGCAACTCCCATGAATGAGATAATTAACAATCACCAAATCTTCCTAGTCTCTTGTCTACCTTTCCCAATGTAGTAATACAAAAGTAGGGGAAAGAAACTTCCATTGATATAACTTTTTAACATCCCGACCCGGTGACACGCAATGGTCCCACAAGGTGGTCGGTCAAATTCTCTCAAGCACACCTCCCTATAAGCAAGATGGTATTGGATAGTAGTGATGGTATTATATGTTAATTATAGGGAGACTATACCCTATTTTTAATTGTAAAATACTAGAAGAATAAGAAACTACAAACATGCGAGGAAGCATAAAAATGACTATAGAAAAACCAAAGTCACAATCCCACCAAACAGGAAATAAAATACTCTACTGAAAGGTAAGTACTTCCATAAAAATGGATGTGTGAAGTGTCTACAATGAAACTAAAAGAAAAGATAGAACAACTCCCAAGAAGGTCCTGAACCATGTCATGTTACCTCAACCATGCTCCATCCCCAAAACAACAATCTATCACAATGTGTTTCTCTTATCTTGTCCTGCAACAACAATGTCTGGTCGGGTGCCGATTAGGCGGCCCAAAATAGGGTGTGAGTATAACATAGTTGGCCACCACAAACAACGTCTTAACAAGTCAATTAAAAATATATTGTAAGTATTTCTATAATGAAATAAGTACAACATGTAAATAAATAGTTAACACATTATCATTTTTTTCTTTATTTAACCACACAAACCTCCAGGGTTCCCATGCAGTCTCATACCTCAATTCTATCATTACCTCATTCTAGAGCTCGAAGTGTTCCCCAAGTAATACCATAACATAATACCTTCTTTGAATCAGGCCATAGATCAAATTATAAAAGGTGTATGGTATCTTAATAACTGATTTGACTCATCCTAGAGACCAAAATATTCTCATGTGTGGCCATTACTCTATGTACTCATATTACCATCCTTATTTTGCAGTTTCGATAACCATGCTATCATCCCTTAAATTCATGCTGAATGATCTGGTTACCATTCACACATCAAACATTTGGATGACCATGTTACCATCCTTTAATTCATGCTGAATGAACATGTTATCATTCACACATCACACATTGGGATGACAATGTTACCACCCTTTAATTAATGTCGAATGTCCATGTTACCATTCGCACATCACACATTCAGATGACCATGTTACCACTCTTTAATTCATGTGGAATGACCATGTTACCATTCACACTTCACTCATTATAAATTCATAAATTAATAATCCATCCTAATCCCATTTCTAATTGAAAAATTAGTTAAACATATTAAATATTTTAGTTAAATAAACAATTAACTAAGCAGATAAAATCCATTAATTAATTAATCAATTAATTAATCATTAAACACAAATACTATTCCATAATTAATTCTCTAAAATTAATTATCCAATTAAAATATCAAAATGTCATAATTAATTTCAAAATTAATTATCTAAATCAAACATCAAGGTGCTTAATTAAACCAACGTTAATTATCTCAGCATATCCAAATCCTTAAATAAAAATTCATTCCCAAATTAATTATCTTAATCATAACCAATTCAATATATGGATCACAATATCACAAATCATAAACAATTTCCCAAAATCTATTATCTATTTGGGAATCCCTTTAGTCCCATGATTAAATCAATAATTAATCATCTATATCTCCAAAACATGAACATGTAAATTGAAAATTTATATTTATCCCAATTTAGAAAAATAATTACTATGTTATGTTAGAAAAATATTAATCTCACATTCACTTATCAAATCCGCGACTACGAGTGTTAGATTTAGACCACCTTCCTCAGTTTGTTGACGTAATTTTTCCCAAAGTAAATCCCCAAAATCTGAGCAACAAAACAATGTCGATCATGATCTATATATAAATCCCAAAACAGAAAATTACGATCAAAAGAATCAAGATCTTGAAAATATAGATCTAGATCCACAATCCTATATCTAGATATCTACTCATAGATTTATATCCATACAAATAGTAGAGATCTTCCATTAAAATATCAAGCAATGTCTGAAGGAAGAAATGGAGAAATATCGGGATGAAATCCAACTACCGGGACTAGAACAGATCTTCAATCTGGGGTTTAGATCTCGAAGAACGATGTTCAAAAGGCGTAATAATTCCTCTAGAAAGCTCTATGATCGCCTAAATCATCAAATCCCAAGACATGGTAGAAAAGGAGGAGTTTGTTGGGATCATGTGATTTTAAATCAAATTTTCGTACAAAGAAGTTTTGCGTGCATGGTTTCAACTGGCAGGGGCACATGGTTAAGGAAACTGTTCACAACCCATGCATACCTCAGTATTCAGGTTCACATGGTTACCAAGGTTTAGGCATATTGTTTCTAAATCCATTTACAAATTGCTCACAACCCACTATCCATGTGTTTTTCTTAAAAATTCACCAAAAATCACCTCAAACCAAAACTCCAAAGAAAAGGTACTTAAAAAATTTAAAATTACGCGAAAATCATGCCTGAGATGACTCCAGAAAAGGCTAGGATCTTACACCCATCCTTATTATATAATTCTAGGCTTTCCTTATCTTCCTTATTAATATTCTCATATATGTATAGAATAAAATTGATCTAAGAAAGAAATGATCTATAAACGTTACTCAAAATTTCAAGATCAATATTATTTAAATAAAAAAATATTGGATCTACTTCAAGACTTACCATGGAAAAACTAGCATGGTATCTCACAAATAGGGTATTAACCACCTTGTTTTTTTCTTAGGGTGGTAATTTATTGAGAAATAATAACCTCTGATAAAATCCAACCATTTATCTAAAATATATTCGGGTCTTACTAGGGAGTTATATACTTAAAACATTTAGGATTGGTATATATATATCTCAACTTTAACCATATGGATAATTCCTTTAGATATTAATTGAAAATATTAATTCTTCCAACTACAAATAATTAGTCGGGTAATATTTCAAGTGAATTTTTAATTTCTCATATGCATGTTCGATCACCATTTCATTCTGGATGATTATTAATACCAGACCCTTCATTGAAGCATAACAATAATCCAAAAAACCATATCCACTGTAGGGTAGTGAAAGAACAGGATTGATGAAAACCCTTCTCTTTAATTCATTGAAATTTTCTTTAAATTCATTTTATTATAAAAATATAACCCCATTTAGAGTAAACATGTTTACTAAAATATATAGTCATGATAAATATATGAAAAATAATTAGCAGTATCCATCAAACAAAATAAAATAGTGTATTTTATTGAACATGGTCATTCTTTTCCATCACTCATTTATATTCATCTTTTAATGATCCACCGATATACCCACACATGATATTATATGACCCGGATTAAGGCTTTCTAAATCCAAATTCAAAATTTGTAAATTTAGCATAAAATAGCTTCTTACTCTAGGTCTTCATCACAAATATAAAATATTCTACAAGCTCCTCCTTAATCATAAAATATAAAATAATATCAACTATAAATACAAGAAGAATATTATTAATGTAATCTCTATAGAATATACTAATTAAATACAAGAAGAAAATAGGATCATTGGAAAGTCCAATTGTAGTTACTGTAAATTTATATTGACCAAATCCAATATATAATGTAATCTTCAGTATACCCCTGTTCTTGATTCTTAGTTGATGATATTTAGATAAAATATAAATCTTGGAAAAATATATATCTCCTAATAATTTTTCATATAGATAATCCAAATGAGGAATTTGATACTTCTGATTAATATTTATCTTCATATGTTCATCACAATCAATGAAAATATGCATTGATCCATTTTTCTTCTTAATAAAAAAAATAAGCACCCCATAAAGAAGTACTATGAATAATTAATCGCAAATCAGTATTCCCTTGGAGTTTCATCCTTAACTTCTATATCATAATTAGGGCCATTCAATATTGAGTATTTGAAATAAGAATATCATCGGGTATGAGTTACACTGAAAATTCATTTTCATGATTTGGGGGAAGACAATAAAGTCCTCAATAAATATATCTTCATGTTCCGAATAAATAGAAACATTTTTATATTGATTTTCATCCTATCCATTTGTGATAATATTCCTCATGAATTTAAGGAATAACCCATATAATTGAAGTAATTCTCATTAGTTGTTCAGGTTCATCCTCATAGTAAAATATAATTAATTGTTAATATTGAAATCAACTTCCATTCCTCAATAATTGATATGGGATATAAACTAAGACATAAAATCCATACAAAAAATACATCAAATTCAATTAGTGAAAAAATGACATGATTCATAGGAAGGATCATTACCCAAACCTATATCATAGAGGATATAAAACTTTTGATCTAGTCATCCTCCAATTAGTATTTATCACCTCTAACTAAAATCTAATTATTGAGGTTCTCATGAGATACCCTTAAAAATCCATCATATATAAAAGAGCGTATAAAGAAACAATAATATAAAACATTTTTAATCCTAAAGTGGATGATAATTGTACCTTTTACCACATCACTTGTAACATCCACATTAGATATAGTAATTTCATAATCTTCTCCTTCACCCATTTGCTTTTTTGTTGTATGATCCATTAATGGTTCTGTAATTTGATGAAAAATGTTCATGTTTCTTTATAGTTAAATAACATTACATTGATAGCTTCCCCCATACAATTTAATAAAAGATCATGATGGCCTTGTTATCCCAACATGAGGAAATATCCTTTTCCATTTAATCATGTTATAACCTATTTCCTTTTACAAGTATCACTTATTAATAAAATCCCTATATCTTTTTCCACATATCAATTTTCAACTCTATCATCACTTGTGTATCTTTCATTCCATTTAAGAAATATGTTGTGGATAATTCTATACCTTTATTGATAGAACATGATATTGAACCCTTATATGTTGATATTGTATGAGACACTAGTACACTTATAAGGATAAGATTTATCTTATAAATAAGATGACCAATAATTTTATCTAGAATGTATATGTATTTCAAAGAATTCCCTATTAATGTGGTAATGTTATCCTCATACATAGCTGCATTTTCTACATCCTCTGATCTTAGAAAATATAATATTCTCTTAATATCTATTCATTGTTCATGAGGAAAATATTTTTCCCCAAAAAGTACATTAATATTATTCAACTCTGTACAATTTATTTCCTACTCACCCATATTTTTATTAATCTATTACCTCCATTGATATTCATCCCTTCTGGGATAATAAACTACCATTAAACCCTTCTCCCTTTCAATACATCCCAAAGTGAGAAATATATTTTCTATGAAACATATACATTTCTCAGCTATAAATGGATTAGTGGTTCCTTTTAACAATGGAAGTTGTTGTCTCATAAAAAATTCTACCATTATTAAAACAATTTGTACATTAGTATGTTCTTCCATTCATTAATGGTTATTGGTCAAAATTTGAGTCAATTACACCAATACAGTTTCAATTTGTTAACTTCTATCTCTATCTCCGGTTCCAACTTCCTAATCTATCCTATGAGGGAAATACAATCACAGATTACATCCATTAAGAGGGTTTCTATTCCTTCCTCTTTACACCATTTCTAAATAATGTATTACACATGATTAGATCATAACATTATGAATAATAAAGTCCAATTCAGAAATTACTAGAACACATAATATACATGTAAAATTTATGCAGAACTAATCTCTAAATATAAAAATTGCTCTCTTTAAGAATACTAAAAAATAATTTTTTAAAAAAATCATTCATCAATTTCTGTAATGAGTATTGAAAGTAACCCATAAATATCCCCTGAGTGTTTCAAAAAACGTGTGTCATAGTGGAACACTCACATTCCACTAAAATGATGGCAAAGATATTTCTAAACATTTATTTTTCATCATTTTACCACTTGATGCATCTATCCCATAACCATATCTACTTATATTATCTAGACAATGAGTTATTTCTAGTAAAACCACAAAAAACCTACATTAGTAAAATATTGTGATTTTATCATATACTTGAACTTATCCTTAAATTCAATCATAGAGTGGTGTTCCCTAACCAATATTTTTCTAAATATAGTTCATAAGGATTCTATTAAAGTTTCTCTAATAAAAAATATATGGAATTAAAACCTAGTATGTTTTAGCTATTGGTTACAGTATTATATTACAACAATATAAAATCAATCACATCCAAGAGGACCAAATAGTTTAGTAGTCTTGGAAAACAAGATACATACTTAAATATGATATTACAATTGAAAACAGATAATTAAAATAATATTTTATATTAGAACATAATTATTCCCAATAGAGTATCCTTTAATATCAATTATAAAACCATTCTTAGAATCTTTGATAAACGAAACATTAGAATTTTGTGAGCTCATATTCTTAGTAAGTGAATGAATACAATCGAATCAAACATAGAATAAATAAATCCTGAGTAATATTTCAATAGTAAATGGTAAGGAAATAATTCTATATAAATAAACACATGAGCTTAAAAGATATCCAATGATATCATAAATATTTAAATAATCACACTGAAATCAATAAATTATTATATGATAATTTATTTCATAATTTTTTACATCTTAAACACATCATCGATGACTAGTGAAAATGCATCTACAAAAATGGGTAGGTCCTCTATGAATTACCCATGTTTTTTTTCATCATGAGCATCACCTATACATTAAGGGGGCATGTAAATCAGGTCCCCACCATTTACATATTGAGTCAACTTAATTCATCTAAAAAATTATCAATACATCTTAGTCAACATCTCCAAAAAATCAATAGCCTTTCATATTGGCAGAAATAACTTATTGAATTTCAAAACTATCCCCAGTCAAACTGATCAAACAAAATATATAGGAATATGGTAGATGGTTTTATTATTGTATATCTCCACTAAAAAATAATATTAATCAATGAATGTTAGCATAAATAATAATATTTTAAAAATATCACAATAAAATTACTTATGTAAAATAACCATTTCATAATGAAATCATTTATTTAAAATCAAAACATTTACACAATATTATGGAAACAAATTTCATTTAAAAAAATATATTATACTTTTAATCTAATATTCAATGTATTGGTTGGCCATGATGGTAGGAATGTCGTCTCATGTCGTGTATATTAAAATAATGATTCCATTCACATTTTCATTAAAAAGTCAATAATACACCATTTGAAAAATAACAAGAATATTAATTTTAATAAATTTTATTAAAAAATAAAACATGAGTAGAAATTTATTTAATAAATCAATCGATGATATTAAAATTATTTTTCAAACACATTTTTTTGAAAATATTTACAAGGAAGAAAAAGATCACCGAGCAAGTATAATAAAATATAGTTTTCCTTAAAAAAATTAGGTTTGTATCGTGAGTACTTAATGAGATAAGATTAATGGAAAATTTGTAATTAATAGAAAAAACCATATTTTTAGAAAATATATTGTTTTTAATAAATAAATTTAAAATAATTCCACTAGCTGATACATAAACATAAAAAATACCATAAAAATGATGATATTAGGAAATAAACCTTTAAATCATGTCAAACATCCTTTATATTTGTTAGAAACTACTATATAATAAAAATTTATTTATTATACATATATTGAAAATTCATTATCCTATATATAATACCAAATGTAATATACTTAGAACCTTTTATCATCTTTTTTTTAACAATTATTTAAAAAAATATTTGTTTCAGGAGATAACTTCTTATTTTGTCATGTATGTTTTGTTTGATAGTTTTTGTTCATATAAATTTATCATGGTTCCATAATATCTATAATATTAATAATAATATTAATATCATATTAATCCATTATATATATAATAATAATTCTTAAATGGCTGATATAGAAAAATGAAATACATTGATTATGGATACGATAAAGAGTTTGTACACCTAAAAATTGAATTAGATTTTTTTACTAATTAAATGATAAAATGTTAATTAATAATTAAACATTAAAAAATAAATATTATATAATATATATATATATATATAATATTTTATTAAAATATTTCATTATTTCTATCCATGTAAACAGGAAATGAAAAATGAGTCACATTACAATATAGTGTTTATAGTCTATAGTATGCATGAGAAATGATATCAGTTTTTAATTGATGGGAAGGATGAAGATATATATGATATTATAATTATAAAAGAATAATTATTTCATAAATATTAATTAAAAAAATTAACTGAATATAGTAATCAACCACGAGTGTTGTTAATGGAAAATGAATTCTACAACTTCTTAGAGGTGGTAGTGTATACGTACACATAATCAAATTTTTTACATTAAATATTATGGAAAATTGAATTTATAATGGTGTTTTCATAATCATAATAAAAGTTAATAACTTTTATCATACTTGATTTATTATTTTATGATAGATAAAATATATTTAAATGAATTAAAATAAGAATTAAAAAATGTGATCCATTAAAGTGATTACTATCTATTGCAATGTACTCATTTAAATCTCATATTAAGGACCATAGGAATGGTACTTTTGGGAGAAAATAACCTATAAAACATGGAAAATAATTTATAGAAGATAAATGGGTAGTTTTATGTCATGATATATTTCTCAAAGTGGAGTAAATAAGGGAGGATAGGGGTGTTTATTTATAAGTAGGGGAAGAACACACATGGGATTTCATATATTAAATAATTATAATTTCATTTTCAAGAAAAATTATGAAAAATAGATAGATTTTATAATTTCAGATACTATGAGGTCTAAATATGGTCTTACAATAGGACTGATAGAAGTTTAATTTTAAAACAAACCATAATCTTCTGGTTTAGCACTGATGTAAACTGGTATTAACCCCAACCTTGTAGAATTATGTGTAATATTTTTGAAATTAATTATAAATAAAAACAGGAATGGTATAATTAAAAAATTACATTTTATTATTTAAAATATTAAATCTATTTCCCCGAATTATTTTCATAGAAGTGGTAGAATTTAGTTTAAATTTAAACTAGTAAAACATGATGAAAAACAGTTTTCTATAAAAAAATTCTTATATATGAAGTGATTTTATATTGAAATAAAATATAAAAATATTTATAATAAACTTATTTGGGTGATTCAAAATATAAATGAACTAATTTACCTTTTAATAATATATTTTACCTTTGAACTAGTTTAAATAAAAATAGTATTTTTAATAAAAACAATATTTTTCTCTATTAATCAAAAGTTTCATCTTTTAAAAAATCAAAAATTAAATATAAGATAATATTGATAATATTATTTCACTAATATAAGTTAGTTTTTAATATTTATTTTCTAAAAGAGATATATATTTACGAAAAAAGTTTTCTGAAAATCAATAAAAACTATTAGGGAGGGAAAATGTAATTTTGAATTATATAATGATTTTAATAAAAATAGTTTTATTATTTATTAATATATTTTATTGATATAAAAAGATTAAAAAAAATTATTACTATTCTTATTAAAAATTTAAAAGATAGGGTTTAATGGAATGATATATTATAGTTTATTTAGATTTAGGTTTATTTATAACTCAAGATGTAAATGAAATTAAATTTATTTGAAGAGAAATATATCATAAAATATCATGGTGTTAAAATACTAATGTAAAGATGATATGATTTATTAAAAGTTATGAAATATTCTACAAGAATAGATTTCTAGAATTATTACTCTCCAATGAAAGTTTTATGTTAAATAAATATTTAAATATAATCTAGATTTGACTTGAGATCAACTATTTACATGAGTTAAGGTTGTTTATATTATTATTTATATTTATATATGGAATAAAAAATAATATTTTAACACTTTACTATTACATTCTCTAACGAAACAAATTCTTTTTGAAGAGCAAGGATTACCTGATATTATACCTAAAGTAAAAATAATTTATTGGTATCGAGGAAGATTAAGAAGAATAATGTGTCTTATATGCTACCTTTTCTATATAATTTTTCCATTGAGGAGAAGGAAAAATCACCATTAACCTTTTTGGTAAGATTTTATATCCATGGATTTTGACGACCTATTCAAGAGTTCTACTGAATTAAACTATGGGAAAGATCAAGGGTTCCCCAACACTGCATTAGGAGGTAGAGGTAGTTGAAGTTCTAATCGATGGTTTGCAAAAAGGTCATTTTAATGAATTTTTGTGATACTATAGAGATCCATTATAATTATGGTGGGATTCATTTGAGATATTAATTATATGTCTAGTGGGATTATTATAACACTATATGATACTGTCAAATGATCATCCCATGAAAATCTAGAGACCAATGTGGAATTCCTTTGAATCATAATGAAAGAACGAAACATGTAACCAATTATTGTGAAAATAATGGAAAAATGTGTTGGGAGGATTAAAAAATGAAAAATGGGAGAGTATTTCTTGTATAATATTTGAAATCCATGTGTTTTATTCCATTTATTTACAATATTATTTTGGTGTCGTTGAGGGTCACATGACGAACTGGTTTGAGGTGTTAACAAATATTTGAGGTTAAATTATATAAAAAAAATTTAAAAATAAACCATTGAGTAACCTACCCCCTAGTGGTTCACTGAAAAAGGAACTTCAATTATTTATTAACTTCACATTCTAATGGATGAATATTAATGATTATTATTTTTAATCATAATTCATAAAAAGTATTTATTTTCTATAATTTTAGTCTTTTTTTGTACCAATAATAAATAATGAGATAATTTAAAGGATTGTTTCATCAGGATTTGAAGGGTTTTATGATGATATATTCCACTCCTTTTTATCCATTAACTCAATATATATATATATATATAACTTTTAGTCCTATAAATGAATCTTTTAGTTCAACCTTGGTTTCCTTAAATTTTATAATCTGATTCTCTATTACCAAATATCACGTAACAAAGAAACCATAAGAATTATAAAAATAGATCTTATCAAATTCTAAACCCTATATCATATATGCTCCTACAATATTTTAATATTTTCACAAAAATATAATAATTCACCTTAACATAGTAACCCTAGGGTAATAAAATACTTTTATGAAATGTTCCATAACAAATATATTAACCCAGGATATTTTTTATTCCTTTAAACTATTAAGTCTTACAATATAATAACCACCAAAATTTTCTAAACTATTATATATTACCTTGTGAAATAAAATATATGATCATCACAAAAATATATGTTTTATGTTAATATTACTACACCAATATGAAAAATACCGATATGTTTAAGGTCTTTTAGGATGAGGAAAAAAACCCAAAAATTATATAACAAAACCACCATTTAAACATAATAATAATATATTACATCCACAAGACATGTTATTTACACATGTTCACTCAATACTAATCACTATAAATTAAATTCATTATCAATCATAACCATCCTTAAAAAAATAAAAATAAACTTACAAATCATGGGAAGAGCATATAAATATTTTTAAGAGGTACAAAATAAATAAATGTTAGTCTGTGGAATACATTAAAGAAAAAGAAGTTGAATATTTCACAAAACAAAGAAATTTTAATATTCCTTGAACTTGAATAAAATAACCATATAACACATATTCTATCATGTAATCAAACACATGATAACATTCAATCATGTATATATAATTAAAAGTGAAAAAAAGAACTTATATGAAATCCAAAAAATATAGAATATTTTTTGACCATTCCCCATTCCCACATGACATAATATAATTTTTCATATTATTTTATTAATTAATAAATCATTTAAAAGGAAATACCACATTCATAGTGATATAAATATTAATTATGGTAATTTATGTTTAAAAACATATAGGTAATTGTAGAGTTAAATATACAATATTAATAGAAATTATTTATAATCATATTTATCAATAAAAGTTTAGAAAAGACATATCTTTTTCCAAATAATTTAATAATGTCACAATTTATGACTTTCCAATGTTGTGAAAGCAATGTGATAATATCTATAAATATTTTCACACACACACACACACACACATATATATATATATATCATTAAATATACACTAATTTACCTTAATTAAATAATTTTTATATGATATTTTGATTGTCTTACATTCTAAGTCAATTTTGGTAGGTTTCTAAATGGTTTGATTTAATTTTTTGATAAAAAGTATAATAATTGGATTTAAATCCCACATGAACTATATTTATTAATTTAAAATGGAGATTGACTATTATTTCCACATTTATCTATATAAAATTTAAAATCTTAATTTTAAAATTAGTATTTTATGTATCGAAATAATTTTAATATGTTCCATATGTTTTTAAAATAATTTAAATAATTACAAACAAAAATATGATAAGAATATATTCAATTTCACTAGAATTTAATCTCACTCAAATTTAAATCCATGTTTATACCATATAAATTTATTTTTTATGAATTTTAATTATTTTTAAACCTTCCATAGTTTACTTGAGTGTTCCCTAACATTATAGACACCTATTTTATAATAATTTGTAATGATTTATTTGAATATGACATTTATATTTCTAAAAGTAATATCACTTTATTTGTTAACCTTTTATTAAATGGAATTAGAATACTTAAATTTTAAATAATAATGTTTTATATCTATAATATTATAAATTATAATACAAATTCATCAATTATTAAAAATATTCTATATATTAATAAAATGATGAGTACAATTCAGTTTGATTTTAAACTCTAATTTTCAAATAAAGGGATTCAAATTTAGATATATCCCTCAAATTGAAACCAGATTGAATTAAAATTTTACTTTAAAAATCATTACATTAAATATTTAAAAAACAAAAAATATGGTAAGAATATAATTTATAATATTCTATAATAATTTATTATCAGGTAATTTGATAATAAATTAGACTTAATATTTATTATAATATCACAATTTAAATAAATATTTATCAAAATAAATTACATGTACTTTTGATATGAGGATTAAAAATTTAAGTTTTATTTTATTAAACTTAAAAAAAATTATTCAAGGTTTATATTTTAAACAAAAAAATTAAATTTATTAAAAATAATTATTTTTTATGTTGAAAAATATTTCATTTTAGATGAAAATATTATACATATTTCATACTATAAAATATTAATTTATAAAATATTAATAATGAAAAATATAAATATAAGTTGATAAAAAAATAGATATTCATTTATAAAATATCAAGTAATTATGTAACTAATTAAATAGATAAAAACTAATGAATCATGATAAAGAAATATATATAACCCTAAAATAAAAAACTTTCATTCCTGGAAGTTAACGTGATAATTCTGATTTTATATATAAATTCTTATCTGTAATATAAAATATATTTTTTCATGAAATAAAAGTATAAAAATATTAAAATAAATATCACTTCAATAATAATATATTCCTAATAAAAATATGAATTAAACATTCAATAAATGTTTCATTAAAAATTCATGGGTTTATATTAAACGAAAAACAGATGCCTATTATCGGCCATCTCTACAAAAGTGATGGGAACTCCTAAGACCAATAATATGGAATTCATTAACATTATTTAATTAAATTCATTTAAATTTATTAAAATGTTCTTAATTTGAAAATAATCTTAATCAAGCATGATACATGTCCGGGAAATATGATTCTTCCCTAAAATCAAAAACATATCATTTAGTATTATCTGTATGTTTAATGACCTTACACCAGATTATATGGGGTTTTAATTACCATTGTCATTGCTAGTGTCCCATGCCTTCATCACATACTTTTTTTAATTTATGTTTTTCATTTGTAACCTAATGAAATCATCAAGAGTTCCTAACACCAAAATACATCATATCCAAGGATCTAATATCATTCTATCATGACCCATTCATACTTGGACCCCTGCTATGCAGTATTGAAGTTGATTGCAAGCCAAAAAAATGACCAACAATATGCCACATGATAATTTCTAGCATGGAGGATTTTAAAAAATAAAATATGAAGCATATACTTGATAAATTCCATGAATAAAATATAAATACAATAATAAACTCAATCTCAATAAAATAAAACAAATCCCATATTACATGTAATGACACACACAAATTAATGTCTCCAAAATATATACTATAAGGTAAATAATATAATAGAAACTCTATAAACACCATAAAACTCCACATCATGATTTACTAATGTCAAGTCCATTCACCAACACACACTTTAAAAAGGGGTAATTACCGTATAAGAAAAAAGGGAGTAATGATTTAACACTACTAAGATTCTAAGAGGAATGATAAAAAAAATTATATAAATCATCCCCCTGTGAAGAGATTGAACAAATCTAAAAAAATAAGTGAGCCCCTAAAATAATATACTATGAAAAAAGAAGTTACAAAAAGAATGGATGAAAATGATAAGTAAAAAACATTGTATTTTGAAGGATCGTTGTATAAATAATATGAACTAGAATCAATCATAGTGGCCTAGAGGTACTATGAAGACAAGGCATAACAGTACAGAGTTCAAGAAAAAAAATTAAAACGAGAGTATTGGAATAGAACAACACTAATTTATAATAATAAATATCCATGAAACAACCAAAGCCTAGAGAAGACTCCACCATGGAATAATGTGAATTATTCCAAAGATGTACTAACCCATGTCCTCATGAGTTCCAATATAAGGGGAAATTTGATGTTTTACTCTTTAAAGTGATTTCAGGAGAAAATCATAATTTCCACAATAATATGATCTCGTATAATTTTTTTGAATACAATTTTAGTACCATAATGGAGTGTTTACCCTAGGATTGGTGTTGGGTGAAATTTTGAGACATTTTTATATTCACGAAATATTTTATATTTCATTAGTTAAGTTTTAATTTATTCATAATGGAATAAGAGGAAAAATATATGAAACGGATAATTGGATTGGGATTATATATCCACGGTTGTTTCGAAAATGGGGGGGGGGGGTCTAGGAATGGCATGACCATCCATAAAGCATTGGTTTTGGGCCCGATCTCTTTTTTCTTTCTTTTTATTTTTCATTTATTCTTCATTTTTATTTCATTTAATTTTTATTTTTCTATTTTACATTTTTAAAATTGTATAATCCTCATTGGGAATTTTTAATCACTCATGTAATAGGTAGGAGAGATATAATTTCAATATGGAGGAGGTGTTGCCACCCTGAGAGCCTGTCTGTTAGAAGATCACAGATCGATGGATGCATGACATAGATCTAGTGATAAGATTTAGTGAATTCCACTCGGAGGCGGGTTATTTTATGTTTTAAAAATAAATATTTAGTTTTTTTATTTAAAATATTTTTATTTTGGGGGGGAGGGATAGTGAGTGTTTATTTTGGATTAATTAGTGAGAAAAAGGGGTTTAATGCTGATTTGATGGGATTTGATTCAAGAAAACCTATGATTAAGTTTTGAGGATCAGAGAACACATTCCACATTATCTTACCACTCAGGTAAGATGTTATTTTTATGGCTACATTCACTATAATTGGTACTTCACTCCATGTAGTGGGTTTGGGGATGTGCTAAATTAGTCAGTGGGTCAGCTCGTGCGGGGTGTACATGGACATTAAGGGTATATAGGCAGTCCCCATGTGGGGTGAATTCAATGAAGTTATTCAATAACAAGAATTGTACATTGATAGGTAAATTAAAAGGTAGATAATTTGTGGTTTCACATCATGTACAGGAAGGACAAGCAATGTAAACTTATGTTATACATAACAATTGGGGGTTTGTGGTACATAGGAAGGTACCCATGTGGGGATACACTCTATGTATAAGGAATACATTAACAATACATTATAGAATCACATTATTACTAGTATAAATAACAAATACTTGGAGGACCCATTTGGGTGTACAAAATTTATTCCATGTACACTCCATAAACATTTCCTACAATGGTATGTTTTTCATGTTTTTATCCCTGATAATATAATTAGACTTGAGAGTACATAATCATATCACATTTCTATGTATATTTCAATAGAGGGATGCTTTCAGAATTAAGGGCATGCAAATGATGTTTTGTATGGATGAGAATTGTAGGAGGATTTTATTGAGGTTTGGTTTCATAATCCTCTAGAGGGTGGGGTTTTGAGCTATGAGACCCAATTGAGTGTTGTTACCTCAATTATCATCCTAGATTGAGTTTCCCCTAGTTATATGTTTTATTCCTTTTGGAAAAATCGTGGTTGTTGGGATCGATTAGTATCTCTAAAGAAACCATGGTATGTCCCTACATGTTAGTTATAGTTGGTCGAGGTTAAAGTAGTTGAGGTTAATCTCTTGTGTTTGAGGATCAGAGATGTTAGATCTATTGGATTGGATTGACTTCATGGGATGGAATTTATAGATAGGTATTTTGAGATACTAAAATGAGTATGAGGGACTCTTGAGGATGTTTCATTGATCTCTATGTCGAACAAGTAATTAGTGTTAGTCATGTTTATTATTTGATAATTCCCAGGTGGCATGGTTTGTTTTATTCCAAGGATCCATTATAGAGGGTTTGTCTTTGGGTTGGGCATGAGTTTCTTTGAGAATGCACTTTTAGGAATGATTTGTTTATGGAGTCCCCTATTTAGAGAATTATTGATCAAAGATCAGTTAGATTCCATGAATGTCCATTCGGAATATTTCCTCACTAGTTGTGACTCATGCTTTTGAATGAGCTAAAGGAACCCATCATAGGGTGTTATACTCAATTTTTACCCTTTATGATATGTTTGGATCTATCGATGGGTGTGGCTAAAGATCTTGGGTGTATCAAAAAAGTCCATACTAAGATATCACCACTATTCTATCAACCTACGGAATGTGGGAACTTGAGTTTAGGATTTAATTAGACCATTAAGAGCCCATTGTATTGGTTTTTTGGATGCTAATATCTCGGTATACATGATTGGACCCTTGTAGTATTATCCTAGAGTGTATCAGTTATTCTAGTTCAACTATTTAGATGGTGGTTTTGGGATGGATCATCCAATGTTAGATTAGCCTTAGTTCATGACGTTTTAAGAAGTTTTTTCTCTGAAAATTGGTTTTTGGAGGAGACTCTAGTGATATCTTGGATCGACAAATGTCCAAGAGTTATGATCTAAATCTCTCCTATAATGGTTGGTTAGGGAGCTAATTGATTATCTAAATGAGTGAAGCCGCCTCTAGTAGACTGTCCACCCTAGAAAGATTGTCTTTAGGCTCATGAGGTGGAAGGGAAGTCACCTATTTTTCTTTAGTATATAATGGATTCATGAGTTCCCATGAGGCTTGGGGATGCATCGGTGTAACATGGCTATGAATTATTCCCTCTATGTTTAATATATATATATGGTGATTGATTTTTTCTGTAGGACATTCATGACTGAAAATTTATCTATTTGCGTCATTCTCATTGTTTCATTAACCAATTTTAATTTTGACATTGGATGGATAGAGAACGATAAATGTTCCTTATTGAGAGGATTCATATGGTTACACATTGGGGGTTGACATTCATACCTAGTTTTCTTATAGTCTTATAGACCAAGTGTTGATATTTCAGACACCCATGAATTTGTATTTCTAGGTGAGCCTCATCTTGTAGATCCTATCGAATGGGCTAGATAAGGGGTATATTTACCTCATGCATTTCTCTAGAACACACAGTTGGATTTTTTCTATTGATTTTTTCATTTTTTTTATATTTTTTTCTTTTATTCCATCAATTATTAGTCTTCAGATAGGATGTTCAAACCATGTCTCAATGCCCTTGTTATAAAATCATATTATAGGACCACTATTTGGGGTTGCCTACTATTATTTATATATCACCCCCTGTACATTCACCTGGGTGTGTGTGTATACATGATGTATACTTTCATATTGGATCAAAGGTTGTGTGATAGATGGTGTCGAGGACCAATGATTGTGGATTAATTAGATCCATTTATGGGGATTCATAGGATCTTATTGGTGTATTTTTTCAATCCTTGAGACTACGTATATAGTTAGTATTTGTTTTTATAGAAGATCATTTTTCTTCATTTTCATTTTTATATTTAGTATATGTGGTTGGACTAGTGGGAAAGCATATATTATATGTTTCTCATTCCTATGAGACAATATGATTGTATAGTACATTCCATTTAAGATAATATTATTCTATTTGTGTTCCTTATAATGTGTACTATGATGTTTATCCATTTAGATGTTTTGGATATTTTCACTATTATTTCACTCTCACCATAGAGTATACTCCCCCCAATATATTTTTTAGACCCTCTCCACCTGTCGATAACCTTTGGCATTCAGGGAGTTAAGCATGAGGCATTTTGGTAAGCTAGATCAGGTGACATGTCAAGTCAAATTGGGTTGGTTTATAAAAAAATGGAATTTTAGGTGTTTGGACTTATGATTTTGGAATTTAATATGCATTTGGTGTAGGAATGTATCAGAAAAGAAAATGGATATTGGACTAGTGTTCTATAAACACCATTTCCAATAAAAAGTCAGTGTTTCCAAGGAATTGGATTTCTATTCCTGGATTTTGTTTCGAAGGTTGTATAATTCCACCTAGAATGATCAACATTGGTCTGTGGACATATGGTTTATCACTTTTTTTTGATCTTGGAACATGGGAAAGAGGCTAGTGTTCATGCATCTTTCTAGGAAAGTTAGTTTCAAATTATATATGTTTGTCTTTGGTGTTTTACTGAGGATGGATTTTCAGTTGTATAAAGTGTCAGCAACTACTAAAATGATGTTTTCTCATATAAGTACTTTTTATAATTATACTTAATGTAATTAAAACTATTTATCTCCTTTAAATGATGGGTTTTATGGTTATTATGGGGATATTATCTCCAGTTATGGAGATCTAGTGCCTTTATTGAAGGATGCATAGTGATCATTTTTTGGTAGGTAATGGACTCTGAGTTTCCTGTTTGTGAATAATTTAGGTAAATTATATATGATATATCATTGGAAGGGGATAGATTTTACCTAAGTTGGTTGTTTCCCTAATTTCAGAAGTTTTTTTAACATTAGATGGAGCATTTTTTGAAGGTGTTATATGATAGTCCACGAGGTGGGCCCCATGTGTCTCTTATCACTGATGGCCTGGGTGGGCGTGGTGTTTCATCCTTGTTGGGGATATGAGGTCTACTATCACCAGGATGTGGTTTTGAAATAATATTATTTTTGATTGAGATGTGGGTAATTTGATGTGCTCCATATCTCATGGAAAGTTTGAGAGGATAGTTTTATTAGACACTTAGCCCTACTCATTTTGGGTTTCACTTTGGGTATCAAAGAAGAAGTGTGCAGATTTCAATCTATTCTCAGGGGGAGGTCTGCCTTGTGGTTGATGATTCCATGAAGGTGATTCCTTTTCATTGAATAGTAGTATTGTGGGTGCACTAGTTTATTGGAACTGTCCTGAATTAGGAGGTTAGTTAGTGGTTTTTATCATGATAGCCTTGTTTTATTAGGGCTTTTCCTATGAGAGCATCAGTCCTATAAAACTTCTCAGAGTAGTCCAAGGAAATCCCTATGGTGGGAAGTACATCGTAGGGTGTTAGAGGTCATCATCATCATTTAAGTGGTTTTTGTAGCATAGAGGTTGTAGATTGTTTCTCTTGTTCATAGGTGTGAGTGATTTGTAGATTTCATTCCATTGCATTAGGTGATCGATGTAGTGTGGGCCATGTGGTTTTCTATTGGGTAGTGGAGAAATGATAAGGACACTCTTATACAAATGATAATTATATTAGACAATGTAAAATATCTCTCATGTATGAGAGAGTTGTGTATTATCTAAGACTACTCATTGGATGTTTGAGATATCATTGGCTACTCAAGTGTATGTGAAAGATAATGGGTATTGGTTGACCAATGAGGCCTCCAAAGGGAGAGAATCATTTGTGGTGCGAAGATGGTTTACCATCCATATCATCACAAGTTGTAAATTTATGAGAAAGTTTTTTAGTAGAAGTTTTCTTAGAAAAAATTCTAATTTAACATATAATATGATATTAGAAGATTGTTTTTTGACAACTCTGTTGTTATAAAAATAGGTCATTTACCCAAATATAAGAGTTCTTTGGAAATTTGAGTCATTCGAATTTTCCAAAAATATTTAATATTTATTTAATTAAATATTAATTTATATATGTGTGTTCAGTAGATATTATTTTCAAAAAATGAATTGGATTGATATTTTGTCTCAGTATTTGAGTCCAAAATATGGGGTTTTCTTAGGTGGGATATAACTTTATGTCGAGCACTATGGTTAGGGATTAGCCACATTTCCATTTTTTCATTTCTTTTTTTCATCATTTTTTATATTTTTCATTTCTCTCTTTTCCATTTTTTATCCCATCATAGCCATTTGAGGATCTAGAATTGCATGACCAAGATAGAGATAGGGTGGGAATATCGAAAAAAATAAGTTTTTGCCTCTTAAGAAGCTCATCTGAATATACATTGATTCTCACCGGGTTCATGGAATAGATATGGCAAAATTTGTTACCATTTTTTCACCAAAAGGTAGGTCCATTTTTATGTTTTCACCATAAATCCCCATAAAATAGTTTTAAATTTTTAATGCCTTATAAGAATTTTGGGGACCACACCAAGGCTAATCTAGGATTAATCAAGGAGAAACATGGGTTTCATGAAATTTTGAAGGTTTCTCATTCATTATAACACATGTACATGGTGTGTGGATAAGATAAAACATTCCATGTGTTCTTAATAATTTGGGAATTCAATTTTTTGGGACTACATGTTTTTTATTTTAGAGCACATGATGTGTAGTGGGTTTGGGGTGGAGATGATTAGTCAGCCAGACACCCCATTTGGAAGTACTTAGCCATGTTGGGTACATGACATGTCCATATATAGTGTTTATCCTAGGTAGTAATACACTAGCAATTGGATTACATGTATAGGTACATCGCTTTGTAACCCATGTGGGGATACATGTTGTGTACATGTGTTATACATCCTGTACTATATCATTTTACATGTAGAGTGGGGGTTGTGGTACACTATTATTTACCCTTATTAGGGTAAGATCTTTGTATAGGGCATACGTTCCCTATACTTAAGATAAATACCTACTGAGTAGCCTGATGAAAATATCCTAGGTGGACTCTTGAGGGTATACTCTATATACCCCATGTACATGACACTTACTTTTCATACACTACTTCATTTTGATTATTTTTCATTATAGTGTAAGAATTGGACTTTTTATTGGTACATTTTGAGAATATATCTACATATATTAGTATGGTGGAATCCTCTCAATATTTAGTGGTATCCATGGTAGAGTTTTCAATAATCAGACATTGTTTTATGATTTCATCAAGTTATGGTTTCAGAATCCCCTTCTTAGTTAGGTTGAGATATGCGAGACTTGGTTGAAGTTTGTGAGATTATTGATCATCCAAGATATAGCATTACATGGATATTTGTTTAAGGTTATACTGTATGGATCATAGAATGATGAAGTAGGTATTATCTTTTAGGAGATCTCAGTTTCTCCCATCTTATCATCATCAGTTTCTTGAGGTTAGAGAAGTTGATGTTTAGATCATGTTTTTGATGACCAGTGATCTTAGAGCTATTAGGATGGGATGAGACAATCGTATGTAGGTTATGGTTGAATGATGTTGAGATATTGGGATTTCTATATTCCACTCCTAAAGATTATCTAATAGTATAGTAAATAATCGAATGACTAATGGTCATTGTAGTTGGTGGTTGAGAATCCCCATGTGGAAAGATTTAGCTTCTACCAAGGATCCATTATCAAGGATCATGATTTATGGTTGTAATTAAGACCATTGAGAATAAAATTTTAGAAATTATCTCCACTATGACTCCCCTATGGGGAGTATGGTTGATTGAGGATCAGTTAGAGGTAACTGAAGGTCATTTGGTATGTTTCTACATTGGCCATAACCAAAGAATTGGGATAAGCTAGAGAAACCATAGCTTGGTTTATTGATGTTTTTATAGAAATTCTACACGTTTTGGTTCTATTTATCCCCAAGTAACATGTTCATATCTACAAAAAGGGTGTATCTAATACGATTCCCCCATTGTGCTGAGACCCGAAGGACTTTAGGATCCCTGTGTTTTGGTTGGGCATTGAGGTGTGTCGTTAAGATATTTTGGTGGTTGTTTGTCTAATTTCTAGATCCAATGTTCTAGGAGGGGACCCATTATTTATTTAATTAGAGTGGATCGATGCATCTAATTTAGTCTCATGGATGGGGGTTTTATAATAGTTCATCCCATGTTTTCTCGGCCTTTAGCCATGAAATTTGAAGTAGTTTCTTATTAGGTATTTAGTTTAAAGAGGAGAACCTTGGGATACATTGGATCATGATTGTTCCAATGTTATAATATTGTTTAATCCTCTATTATCTAGTAATGGTTATATAGGATTATGGAGTTAATGGATGATTTGGATGAGTACATATCCCTCTAGTTTATAATTCTAGAGGGCTATAGTGGATCTATTTGGGTGAGGTGATGAGGCGATCATAAAGTGGGTTTAGTGTATATTGTATTCATGAGTTCTCCCATTGCCCATTGATGCAGTTTAGCTCTTGGGTTCATGTATAGAGCCCTCTTTTCTGGGTCTATAGCTGGTGACTGATTTTTTCTCTTAGGAATTAGAGACTAACATGTTCTCTTGTTGTTTCGACCAAGATTTTCTTATCGTTAGTTAAAATCATTCAATTTTAGTCCAAGATCCAAATAGTTTTATTTTATTGAGGAGAAACAAATGGTTTTACTCTAGGTTCGGGAATTTGTTCCCCAATGTCTATATATCTTGGAGATCCTACTTAGATATAGTAGAATCATTTAATTTCTTTGTGGCTGGGTGATCCATGAGCTATAAATCCTATGTTGTAGACTAGATTAGGGGTATATTTACATTAGGTGTTAGTAGAGATCACGTGGTTCTATACATTATTATTGTTATAAAAATAATTTTTATGAAAATTTTGTATTCCATCATTTTTTATTATTTAACATGGCTAGGAGTATCATGTGTGTATGTACTTTTTATGATAGTTGATTATTGGTCTACAATTGGAGGTTTTATATTGAGATATATTTATAACCACCTATACATGAATATTAATGTTTGTGTCAATGTGACGTTTAATTTTTATTTGGATTATAAGTAGAAAGATATATGGTCTTAGACCTAGTGTTTCTTGACCATGTGGATCCACTTGTGTGGACTCTGAAGATATAGTTAGTGAATCTCATGCATCGTGGATATCTTTTAAGCATTTAGGAATTTTTTTGGTAGTGGATCATATTGTATGTTTTTTTCGTTTTTAGTTTTTCTATTTGTTCACCCCATTGGGTGACCATCTTCTGTAACCTTTTCAGGCTTCTGAGTCTGTATGATTATTGTTACATTCCATTTGTTATAACTTTCTTTTGTTTCAATTACTTATCTTGTAAAGTATAATGTTTATCCTACTATTTATTTTTGTTATATTCCACTATTACTGCCATATAAATTGAGGGTATAGTCTCCCCACTCTATCATTTATACCCTCATCACTAGCCAAAAACCACTTCAAATCAAGGAAGTGTGATTGAGGCCTTCTATAAAGATAGATCAGGAGAGATGTCAAGTCAACTTGGTAGGTTCTCTACAAAGGAGGTTCAAGATCTCAAACCCTGAAAATTTGGTTTCTCCCATTTATTGACGACCATTTAGCATTTTAAAAAACACGACTAACTACCGACACAACAAAGTGGGTTCAGTCATCGAATTGTTTAGCCAAACTAGACTCAAGACCATATCCAACATGATATATAGTCCATCTCCCTCACCATTTCCACCCTTCCTACATTATGTAGAGTAAATTTTTAAATTTCCATGGAGAATAATTAATTATTCAATTATAACATTATCCTTCCTTGTGAGACATAGGGATCCTCCAAGTCCACCACAACTGTCACGACCCGTCCTCGAGACTCGTGTCGTGACTACCCCAAGTCCGCCTCCCATAGGCCAGGGGCTGGTGACTAGCACCAAGGTGTAAATCCCGACAAAAGGGGAAGGCATTGACTGTATAAAGTAAACAAACACCACAGAGTAAGAAAGAAGAAGTATGCACTATGTAAAACTGGGTACAAAAGTAGTGCGGAAAAGTAAGTGGGCCAGAATACAAACCCAAACTGAAAGTAAGGTACAACTAAAAATAAGTACAGAAACTGAAAGTAAAGTAGCAACGTCGAGTCGTCCACTGGAATTCCCACCTGAAGGGTGGGTACAGATAGCCTCCTCAACTCCTCGGGTCCAGCCGTCCGCTTCGTGTACGTCCCGCCCAGTGGTCCACCTACAGGTACCGACTTTCTCCACAAGCCTCAACCACGATCAGCGCTGTCTGTCGTCTGCATCCAACACAACACAGTGCGGGCATAGCCCGTGCAAGGGTGAGTATACGCTACTCAGTAGGGACCCCGAGACCCCCAAAGGTCTCCCAGAATCCACAAAGGATAATCCAGAATGAAAAGATGCAATCATGAAGTAACATCCAACACTACTTAGGTATATGTCCATACATATACCTAAGACATCAATTCCATATCGGCTCCAACATCCGAGCCCAAGTTTGATCACATCCACAAAGGAGTACAACCCAAACCACACAGGATAGTAAGTTAATCATATCGAAGATATTGATTGAAGTCAAGACTCAGCTCATATAGGTATACATCTTCGTAAGGTGATAGAGATGATCAGATATAGCCACTGATTCATCTGTGCTGGGACCCACGTAGGATACTAAACCAGCCAAGCTGCCGAACCCAAATAGGATTTTAGTGCAGTCTTCATTTTCATCGAACCGATGGAGGATTTCAGTACGGTCTTCATCGTTGTTGAACCCACATAGGATTTCAGTCCAGTCTTCATCACCGTCGAACCCACATAGGATTTCAGTATGGTCTTCATCGCTGCCAAACCCACATAGGATTTCAGTGTAGTCTTCATCATCATCGAACCCACATAGGATTTCAGTACGGTCTTCATCACTGTCGAACCCACATAGGATTTAAGTGCAGTCTTAATCATCGTCGAACCCACATAGGATTTCATTACGGTCTTCATCGCTGCCAAACCCACATAGGATTTCAGTGTAGTCTTCATCATCGTCGAACCCATGGAGGATTTCTATACGGTCTTCATCACTATAGAACCCACATAGGATTTCAGTGCAGTCTTCATCGTCGTCGAACACAAATTGTATTTCAGTACGGTCTTCATCGCTGCCGAACCCACATAGGATTTCAGTGTAGTCGCCACAGTCGCAGTCGTAGCCAGCTCTAGGGTTCCCACACACAGCATGATCGATTCTGGGAGGGTCTGCTCCATGAGCCAAGGGGTCTATACATCAACTGACACGTATTCCGGATTTGATGTATCCCAAGGTTCCGTTTTGATAATAGGAACTCAACGTGACAGACGGCGCATCAATCAGACGCTCGGTATGAGAGTTATTGCCTTTTTCGTTCCAGGGGCCCGGTTGGTTTTTAAGTCAAAACCAACCCGACCGCACTCCACTACGTCCAAACCTCAAGAGGAGTAAGCCAAAATATCCATCTCACTGAGAGGAATCCAGAAAAGTCGATGGCACGTCAGTCGGACGTCTGGAGCTCGTGTTATAAGCATTTCCGCTCCGAGGGCCCGGTTGGTTTCATGTTCGAACCCACCTGGCCGTGCCCAAAGTTCTTCGAAACCTTGACTGTAATATAGCTAAATGACCGTCTCGATCCATGGATCGTATCGTAACTGATGTTGCGTCGACAGGGGGTCCGTAACCCATGTTACGGGCGTTTGAACAAACCTATCCGAGAAAAGGGTGTTTTGGGCCAGGACCGACCCCACCCAAGACCCCCTAGGTCAGCCCGAACCAGGTCCGGGTCCAGACCATTAGGGTGTGGCCCAGCCCAGTGGGTGCGGCCCGGCCCGGTCGGCGCGGCGTGGCTCGGCCTGGGCGGCCGGTGGCCTGGTGCGCTCGTGCGGCCCGCGTGGCCAGCTCGGCCAGTGCTGAGCTGGGCAGAACAGGGAGGGGTGTGTTGCCCCCCTGATTGAGAAAGCACGGCCCCCACATGGGGGCCGCTCATTCGGCCTGCTGGGGGTACGACCCTCGGTTTCTTGGAAGCCGGCCAGCCTGGTCCGGCCGACCGGTGCTGCTGCCGCAGGACGGCCGGGGTCCCGCCCCTCCGAGGTGCCGGCGGCCGGTGGTTCCGGCCGCCCCGCCTTGCACCGCCGCAACTTCGAGTCGCGTCCTTGTCTGACCGGCACGGCGCGACGGCGCAGCGCCCCTCCGCCGCGGCCCCGCTCTGGCTGCGGTGTCTTCGTGGTTCTTTATTGCAGCGTGACAGCGTCACGCCCCTTCACTGCGGCCCGACTCTGGTCACGGGTTCGTTTGGCCTCAACAGCGTCATGCGACAGTGCCGCGCATCTTCGCCACATTTCCCCATGTTTCCACATGGTGTCGTTTCACCGTGCCTCCTTCTTTAGAACCGCAAAAAACACAATCATCAAAGGTGGCGGAGGGTCGACCGTGTTCATGCAGTCCGACCTCCTCGCATTATTACGAGGACAGGCGGCCCAAATAGAAGTCGATGAACGGCAAAGGGATAATTAACGGGGAAAAAAATTAACCCCTACCTCAAGCGTTGTTGAACGAAGGTTCGTCACGGGGAAGGGACGTCTTGGAATACGACATCGTGTAAAGATGATCGTTGGTGTCATGGTACACGGCTTCGCATCATCGATCTCCAGGGAACTAGCGTTCTTCGTCGTCTTCCGTCGGAGGTTGGCGTTCTTCATCATTCTTCGCGTTCTCCAACGAAGAAGTTGATGATTCAAAGGCTTTGAGAAATTTCTATCCCAATCCCTCTCACACAATGAAACAACAATAATAAAATAAGGCCTTGGCTTATTTTATTACTCATTCCATCTCTTTTTGAAATGCAAAATTAAATCACGATTTAATTATCGAGTGTTGACCAATTAATGAGGCGTTTAATAATCCAATTAAACGCGATAGTTGACTTGGAATTAAAGAGGGGGGGTGCGGCTGAGTTACCAAATTAAATTCATGTTGGAGGTAAAAAGTAAATAAAGGTGGTGGGGCTCGTGTGGGCCCCACCTCACTAATATCCTACCTTGGAGTTAGGATATCATTGGGTCCCACTCCAACCACCAGGCCTAGGATAACACTACTTAGAATAAAAATAAAATTGGTTCCACAATATTTTATTTTATTCTTTAGTTAATCCAATTAATTAATAACCTCTCCCGACCAAACCCAACTCCGGAAAAGGTGTTCTTAAGAAATTACCAGCGCTTCGATTCCATCGGTGCCCTCAGAATTCGATTCTGAGCTCTAGTTCAAAAGTTAGTAAAACCCGCTCGTTCGTTCACTGAATATAACTGAGATAATCTTTGGAAAATGATTTCAGGCACACCGTGTCTCAGAATCAGGTGCCGTCAAAATCTGCGTTCATGGAAAATCCCAAAAATAATTAAGAAAAAATTTCCCATGAATTTTATAGGTCTTTACATTACTCCCACCTCAGGGCTTTATGCCCTCTTAAAGATACATCGTAAACTAGGGGAACAAATGTGGGTACTGTGCATGCATCTGAGCCTCCCACTCCCAAGTGCTCTCCTAGATGTTCTCGTGCTGCCATCTGATGCGCACTAGAGGTATCGACCGTCCACGTAGGAACTGCTCTTATCGATCCTCGATCTCCACCGGGACCTCCACAAAAGTTGACCCATCATCAATGTCCAGCTCCCCATGGTCGATGATATGCGTCGGGTCGTGCACGTATCTCCTCAGCTGAGATGCGTGGAAGACGTCATGCACCCTGTGCAACTGAGGTGGTAGAGCCAGGCGATAATCCACCTCGCCTATCCTGCTGAGGACCTGGAATTGTCTGATGAAGTGCGGACATAACTTGCCGCCTCAGCCAAATCTCCGTAATCCACGTCGAGGTGAGACCTGCAAGAAGATTTTGTTGACATCCTTGAACTCCAGTGGCCTCCACCTCCTGTCAGCATAAGAATTATACCGGCTCTGAGCTTTCCACATCCGCTCCTGCATGACCTGGACCTTCTCTTTCGTGGCCTGGACCATCTCCGGTCCCACAAGTGCCGACTCCCTAGGGTCTATCCAGCACAGAGGTGATCTTCATGGTCGGTCGTACAATGCCTCATATAGTGCCATCCTGATGGTGGAGTGGTAGCTGTTGTTGTACGTGAACTCCACCAAGGGTAGGTGGTCTTCCCAGCTGCGACCAATGTCGAGGACACATGCGTGGAGCATGTCCTAGAGAGTCTGAATGGTCCTCTTCATCTGACCATCTATCTGAGAGTGAAAGGCGGTGCTCAAATGTAGCTGCATCCCGAATGCCTCCTGCAACCCCTTCCAAATCCCGGAAGTAAAGTGAGCATCTCGATCGGAGATGATAGATGATGGAACACCATGAAGTCGTACGATCTCCTTAACATAGAGGTGCCCCAAGCTCTCCACTGAACCCTGCTCTTTTATTGGTAATAAGTGGACCGACTTGGTGAGTCAGTTGATAATCACCCAAATGGAGTCATGACTTATGGAATTACATGGAATTCCAGTCACGAAATCCATAGATATCCCATCCCACTTCCACTCTGGGACCTCCAAGGGCTGTACCAAACCTGCTGGTACCTGGTGCTCTGCCTTCACCTGCTGGCAGGTGAGTCATCGAGAAAAGAACTCGGCCATAGCATTCTTCATACCTCGTCACTAGTGCTGTCATCTGAGATCCTGGTACATCTTCACCACTATAGGATGTACCGCTAAAGGGGACATGTGAAACTCTCTCAGCACCTCCTCCTATAAAGAAACTGGTACCATGGTATGTCCTTTGAAAAGGAAGACATGCTCTCCTCCTATAGAGAATCCATCAGGTGCCTGTCCTGAGGATATCTGTGCATGCCGCGTCTCACAGTCAGCGTCCCCATGTTGTGCCTCTCTGACCCGCTGCAGTAGTGAAGGAGTGAATGTGGGTGACTGAAGAAAGGCTGCTCCATCTCAATCCACGAAGGATATCAACAAAGTGGATAGCTGCTCTATCGCCTCACTGAGTAGCTGAATGCCCGTCCTCCTGCTGAGGGCATCGGCTACCCTGTTCCCGTTTCTAGGAGTATAGACTATCTCAAAGTCATAATCCTGGAAGAACTCAAGCCATCACCGATGTCTCAGATTCAGGTCCTTCTACGAGATGATGTACCTGAGACTCTAGTGGTCATAGTAGACTGCAAAGCGCTCTCCCATAAGATATTCTCTCCACATCTTCAGAGCGAAGACCACTTTTTCTAACTCTAGGTCATGGGTAGCGTATTTTTGCTCATGCTGACTCAACTACCATGATCAATATGTGATCACGGACCACTCATGCATCAGGACACATCCGAGTCTGGTCCCTAATGCATCGTAGTAGACTACGTACCCTACTCCCTCCTATGGTATCCTCAAGATAGGAGCGCTAGTCAATATCTGTCTCAGCTCCTGGAAGCTCTGCTGACATCTGTCTGACCACACAAATGGTTTCCCCTTCTTCGTCAAAGCTGAGAGTGGTGCCACAACTCTAGAAAAGTCTGGCACAAATCTCCAGTAGTACCCAGCTGGCCCCAAGAAACTCCGCACCTCTGTCACGCTCCTGGGTGGCTCCCAAGCTAGCACTGCCTCGATCTTCGCATGATCCACCACAACTCCCGCCTCAGAGATGACGTGTACCAAGAAGTGGACCTCACATATCTAGAACTGACACTTCAAGAGCTTTCCATAAAGCCGGTGCTCTCGGAGTGTGTCCAGAACAACCCACAAGTGGTAGACATTCTCCTCCTTAGTGGTCTAGTATATCAATATGTCATCAATGAAGACCATGAAAAATCGATCGAGGTATGGCTGAAAGATCTTGTTCATGAGACCCATGAACACTTCTAGAGCGTTGGTTACGCCGAAAAGAATAACCAAGAATTCATAGTGGCCATACCGACATCTCAAGGTCGTCTTCTGCACGTCCTTGTCTCGAACTCTGAGCTGATGATGGCCTGATCTAAGGTGTATCTTTGAGAACCACCATACTCCCTTGAGTTGATCGAAGAGGTATTCAATCCTTGGTAGCAGATACTTGTTCCTCATGGTCACCTGGTTCAGGTGACGATAGTCGACACAAAGTCACAAGCTCCCGCCCGCCTTCTTGGGGAACAATATTGGGGAAGCCCAGGGTGAAACACTGGGTCGGATGAATCCCTTGCTTTGCAAGTCCTCCAGCTATACCCGTAGCTCTCGAAGCTCGGTGGGAGCCATCCAATATGCTGGAGTGGATATCAGGGTTGTCCTGGGGTACATGTCAAAATAACGGTCTACCTCTCTAAGAGGAGGTAGTCCTGGAACGTTGTCAGGGAAAACTTCCGCATACTAATCCACCACTACAGGAAAACTAGGACTCTGCACGTCAACTGCTCATAGGATGAGGCTAGCCAACTGATGAGTGATGGGCTGTCCTCTCTTCTGCGTGAGTCCATCCTGTGCTGCAAAGGCTCCCTTCTCACCGGTGAAGGTGAACCTGCTCCAATCAGTGCGAACACACCACACCTTGTGTCTAATACAGTCGATCTAAGCATGGAATGTAGATAACCAATCCATTCCCAAGATGACATCATAAGGCCTTGACTCTGCTACAAGAAGATCCTAGCAAAAGCTCTCACCTCCTATAGTAAGCTCACACTACTGGCACCAGTGCGTAATCGTCGAGTCTGCCCCCGTAGGAGTCTCTAGTCGTAAGGATCGAGCCCATGGCTCGGTCGAAATCTCCGAGCTCTAAACAAGGGAAGCAGAAATAAAAGAATGACTCTCTCTTGTGTCTATACGAACTACAGCAAGGGTGGATTAGACACAGATAGTACCTCGAATCATCTCTGGCGCACCATGGTCGTAGGCCTCTGCTACCTGAAGCTGAACCTGTCTCTGCGCGCCAGCTCCTTGTGGTTGGGGTGGATCTCCTAGTGGTGGTGGTAAAGCCTCAAAGCATCACCCACCACTTGTTGCTTGGCCAGCTCCCCTGACTCGTCTGCCTGCTCTCGGCGGACCACCACGGTCAACCCTCTACCTCTGCCTGGGTAGCCCCTCAACCGTCTGCTGCTCCTCTGCACGGCGGGTTGGGAAGTCACGAGTCATGTGGCCCTGCCCGCCGCATGCGTAACACTGCCTGCTCCTCAGAAGGATGGCTCTGCGCCCTGTGCCCCGCACCTCTGAGATAGTTCCCTGAGGTCGTCTTCCTGATGGTGCGGTCCACATGGACCCCTGTGAAATCCATCGACTGCCAGCTGCAGACGACTCTTCTACGTGCCGCCCTGTGGTAGGTCTCGCTGCAGGCCTAGGCTTAGCAAGAAAGCTCTCTATGATAAGTGCTCACTCCAGTACTCTTTCCTATGTCGGAATGTTGAGGGAGATCATTGATGCCCTGATCTCATCCCTCAGTCCCTGCTCAAAGGTCCGGGCCTGGAAGAATGGGTCTCGTACCATGTCCGTCGAATAGCACGAGAGGTTGGTAAATCTCGCTGAGTACTGGGCGACTGTCATGCTGCCCTGCCGCAGCTGTAGGAGCTCCTGGATGCACACCGCACGGAGGTTGGTTGGGACGAACTCCGAGCAGAAGAGGATCTCAAAGTCCGTCCAAAGGATTGATGCCTCATCGTGAACCTAGAGCATCATGCTCCACCATCTGCCTGCTGCCGCGTGTAGGAGGCTCGCTGCAAGGATCACCATGCGGTCAGCTGGTGTCTCCACTAACCTGAAAACTCGTACAACTGCCTCCAGCCAATCCTCGGCTACCTGAGGGTCCATCTCCCCATGGAACCTGGGTGGTCTCTGACATTGAAAATCGTGCACTGCACTAATGTGATGTGCACTATCAGCGGATGGGGCTGGTAGCATCAGTTGGTCGGCGGGTAGAGGTACCGTCGGTGCCTCCGCTGTCAAAGGGCCCTGCACCGAGGCCTCGTCACTCGGTGGGATGTCATCTCAAACAAAACTCGGAACCCTAGTTGGCTGCTATTGTGGGGCTATCTTGAAAGGAAATAGGTTCACCACGGTCAAACAGTGTACCTGGTGAGCTAACACAAAGTAATTACAAAGAAAACTTTTGAAATAGACATGCAATCAATGTTTTCATGCATTGAGATGGAAATCAGAAGTCAGGGTCCTGGTGTATGGATAGGTCGGCCGTCGCACCAACACTGGACTCCCTGGACTGATAACCATACTCAATACCCTTATCACTATTGCTTCACATAGAAGAAAGATCAGAGTCATGAGTTTTGTGGTAGAACCGAACTCCTCTGATACCAATTTGTCACGACCCATCCTCGGGACCCGTGTCGTGACTACCCCAAGCCCGCCTCCCATCGGATAGGAGTTGGAGACTAGCACCAAGGCGTAAATCCCGAAAAAAGGAGAAGGCATTGCCTTTATAAAGTAAACAAACACCACAGAGTAAGCAAGGAGAAGTAAGAACTAAGTAAAACTGGGTACAAAAGTAGTGCAGAAAAGTAAGTGGGCCAGAATACAAACCCAAACTGAATGTAAGGTACAACTGAAAGGAAGTAAAGCAACTAAAAGTAAAGCAGCAACGTCGAGCCGTCCACTGGAAGTACCACCTGAAGGGTGGGTACAGATAGCCTCCTCAACTCCTCGGGTCCAGCCATCCGCTCCGTGTACGTCCCGCCCAGTGGTCCACCTCCAGGTACTGACTTGCTCCACAAGCATCAACCACGATCAGTGTTGTCCGTCGTCTGTATCCAACACAACATAGTGTGGGCATAGCCCATGCAGGGGTGAGTATACGATACTCAGTAGGGACCCCGAGACCCCCGAAGGTCTCCTGGAATCCACAAAGTATAGTCCACAAAGGAAAGATACAATCACGAAGTAACATCCAACACTACTTAGATATATGCCCATACATATACCTAAGTCTTCAATTCTAGTTCATCTCCAACATCCGAGCCCAAGTTCGATCATGTCCACAAATGAGTACAACCCAAACCACACAGGATAGTAAGTCAATCATATCGAAGATATTGATTGAATTCAAGACTCAGCTCACACAGTTATACTTCTTCATAAGGTGATAGAGATGATCAGATATAGCCACTGATTCATCTATGATGGGACCCACGTAGGATACTAAACCAGCCAAGCTGCCGAACCCACATAGGATTTCAGTGCAGTCTTCATTGTCATCGAACCCACGGAGGATTTTAGTACGGTCTTCATCGCTGCCGAACCCACATAGGATTTCAGTGCAGTCTTCATCGTCGTCGAACCCACATAGGATTTCAGTACGGTCTTCATCGCTGTCGAACCCACATAGGATTTCAGTGTAGTCCTCATCATCGTCGAACCCACATAGGATTTCAGTACGTTCTTCATCGCTGCCGAACCCACATAGGATTTCAGTGCAGTCTTCATCACCGTCGAACCCACATAGGATTTCAGTACGGTCTTCATCACTGCCGAACCCACATAGGATTTCAGTGCAGTCTTCATCACCATCGAACCCACAAACGATTTCAGTATGGTCTTCATCGCTGCTGAACCCACATAGGATTTCAGTGTAGTCTTCATCGCCGTCGAACCCACATAGGATTTCAGCACGGTCTTCATCGCTACCGAACCCACATAGGATTTCAGTGCAGTCGCCATAGTCGCAGTCGCAGCCAGCTCTAGGGTTCCCGCACAAAGCATGCTCGATTCTGGGAGGGTCCGCTCCACGAGCCGAGGGGTCGATACATCAACTGACACGTTGTCCAGAGTTGATGTATCTCAAGGTTCCATCTCGACAAGAGGAACTCAACGGGATAGACGGTGCGTCAATCAGACGCCCGGTCTGAGAGTTATTGGCTTTTTCGTTCCAGGGGCCCGGTTGGTTTTTAAGTCAAAACAAACCCGACCGCACTCCAACTACATCCAAACCTCATGAAAAGTAATCCAAAAGATTCGTCTCACTAAGAAGAATCCAGAAAAGTCAACGGCACGTCAATCGGACGTCCGTAGTTCATGTAATAAGTTTTTCCGCTCAGAGGGCCCAGTTGGTCTCGTGTTCGAACCATCCCGGCCATGACCAAAGTTCTCCAAAACCTTGAGTGTAATATACCGAAAAGACCATCTCGATCCAAGGATCGCATCGCAACTAATGGTTCAACGATCGGGGGTCTGTAGCCCACGTTATGGGAATTTGAACAAACCTGTCTGAGAAAAGGGGGGTTTTGGGCCCGGACCGACCCGGCCCAAGACCCCCTGGGTCGGCCCGAACCGGGTCCGAGTCCGGCCCATTAGGGCGCTGCCCAGCCCGGACTGGGCGGGCTAGCCCGGCCTGGGAAGACGGTGTCCTGGCGCGCTCGCGCGACCCGCGTGGCCAGCTCGGCCAGCACCGAGCTGGGCGGAACAGGGGGGGCGCGTTGCCCCCCTGATTGAGATATCGCATCCCCCACATAGGGGGCTGCTCCTTCGGCCTGCCTGGGGTTACGACCCCCGGTTTCTTGGAAACCGTCCGGCCTGGTCCGGCCGGCCGGTGCTGCTACCGTCGGACCGCCGGGGTCCCGCCCCTCCGAGGTGCCAGCGGCCGGCAGTTCCGGCCGCCCCCGCCGCGGCCTTGTCCGACTGGCGCGGCGCGACAGCGCAGCGCCCCTCCGCCGCGGCCCCCACTCCATCCGCGGTGTCTTCGTGGTTCTCTGGCATGGCGCGCCAGCGCCACGCCCCTTTTCTGCGGCCCGACTCCGGCCGCGGGTTCGTTTGGCCTCAACGGCGAGGTGCGACGGCGCCGCGCATCTTCGCCACATTTCCCCATGTTTCTGCGCTGTGTCGTTGCGTTGCGCCGCCTTCTTTCGAACCGCAACAAACACAATCATCAAATGGGGTGGATGGTCATCCATGTTCGTGCGGTCCAACCTCCTCATGTTATTACGATAACAGGCGGCCCAAATAGATGTCGATGAACGGCACAGGAATAATTCATGGGCAAAAACAATTAACCCCTACCTCAAGCGTTGTTGAACGAAGGTTCATCACGGGGAAGGGACGTCGCGGAAGATGGCATCGCTAAAGGAGGATTGTCGGCTTCGCGGTACACGGTGTCGCATCTTCGATCTCCAGGGAACTAGCGTTCTTCATCGTCTTCCGTCGGAGGCCGGCGTTCTTCGTCGTTCTTCGCATTCTCAAACAAATAAGATGAAGATTCAAAGAATTTGAGAAATTCCTTTCCTAATACCTTTCGCACAATGAAACAACAATAATAAAATAAGGCATTTCCTTATTTTCTTACTCATGCCATCTCTTTTTGAAATTCAATATTAAGTCACCATTTAATTATCGGGTGTTGACCAATTAATGAGGCGTTTAATAATCCAATTAAACGCGAGAGTTGACTTGGCATTAAAGAGGGGGGTGCGGGTGAGTTACCAAATTAAATTCACATGGGAGGTAAAAAGGAAATAAAGGGGGTGGGGATCGTGTGGGCCCCACCTCACTAATATCCTACCTAGGAGTTAGAATATCAGTGGGTCCCACTCCAACCACCATGCCTAGGTTAACACTACTTAGAATAAAAATAAAATGTATTGCACAATATTTTATTTTATTCTTTAGTTAACCCAATTAATTAATAACCTCACCCGAGCAAATGCAACTCTAGAAAAGGTTTTCTTAAGCCATTACTGGTGTTTCGATTCCATTGGTGCCCTCGGAATTCGATTCTGAGAACCGGTCCAAAAGTTAGGAAAACCCACTCGTTCGTTCACTGAACGTACCCGAGCTAAACTTTGTAAAATGATTCCGGGCACACCGGGCCTCGGAATCAGGTGTCGCCAGAAACTGAGTTCTTGTAAAATCCAAAATAAAATTAAGAAAAAAATTCCCTTGAATTTTACGGGTCTTTATAATAACAACCAAGGAATAATCTATTGTAAAATTGATGTTTGTAACACCAAATCCACAAACACAGTAAATTGAAACACCATGAATTCCCAGAGATGGTCCACAACATCAAATACATCATAGACATTCTCAAAATAACTATTTTTACCTTTAAGAGGATTAAACACATGTTTCCCCCAAAAAACCACCTCCAAGATCCACAACACCACCTATAACACCCCTAAGTCATAAACTTGTGTAAAATGGAAGATTAATACCCCAAAAATATCTGTAAAAAATATTATTGTAAGAGAAAATTTTTTGTTGGCTACTCGATCCACTCCATTTATTTATTTTTTGATAATTATAAACAAATTATTATTTTCATAAATTTATTTTCTTACATCTTTTTTAATCATTATGTATCTTGTATTCTTGATTTCTGATTCTTGTATTGCTTGTAAAATAAAATAATAATTATATTATTCAATATTTATCCATTTACTAATTATTCTTTCATTTTTTTAGTAATTCTACATTTATTCATTTTATTATTCATATTATTGAGGTAATATTTTTTTATTATATTTTTTCAAGTAGTTTAACCTTTACTATAGTTTTTTTACCCTTATTCATGTTTTAGAATATTTATTTTACCCTTATGAATACATTAAAAAATACTCATCATGCTTATATGGATATAATACATTACACTTATATAGATATATAATTTTCCATTACACAATAATTTCTGAATTACTTTTATGTAGAGTGAAATAAATTTATATTACCTTCACATAGCTTTATATTTATTTTTATGCATCAAAAAAATCATCTATTTTACATTTTTGCAGAATAATGTATGTTTTGTCACCATTATGTTATCAATTCATTTTTACCTTTACATAGATAATATAAGATAAGATTACTAAATTCATATTAGGTAACCTTTATATAGTGTGATATGTAACCTTTATGATGATGAATATGTTACCTTTTTATAGCCATTTTCTTACATATATATTGATTTTAGAACTTACCATTAAACAACATACAATAATATTTTACAGAAACTATAAAATTTTATTTACAAATATTTCACGATTTTCTATTTTTTGGTCACAATCATATGAAAAATTACCATTATATATATTATTATAAAAAATTAAATCATGTTCAATTATATAACTATTTTTTTATTTTATTTTAGACATATTTATATCAATTTCCATTAGTAATTTTTTGAACCATAAATTAATATTAATAATTAAAAAACTATGTGAAGTATTTTTTGATTTTTTATATAGTGAAAAATGATTTAAAAATTAATTTTACAATTTTTATACTCATAATATATATTCACTATATGGATTTAAATTTTTAAATTGATTACAATTTGAATAGTAAGATTTATCAAATTTATCTACATACTTTAAGGGTAATATATGTTATTTAATTATTATTACTTTAAATTTATATTCATTTAAATATTTTAAATCTTCTTCCATTTGATATGCTAAGATTTATTTTAAAATTAAAAAATTTCTTTGGTTTTAAATGTAGAATAAATGAACAAGATTTTTGGAAATGGATTCCATGATTAACTGGAACTAAATATGGGATTTTGATTATTTATTTTTATTATTCTAATAAGATTATGTGTCAAACAGGGTTACTTATTTTTTGAATTACTATTTGTCATATTTTATCTCCCAGAGTATATTAGCATTGAGATTATATATATTTTGAGCTACATTATTCTACACATTTGTGTACAATAATGATAAATATTTATCATTCATCAATTTTTTTTAATTAATTTCAAGAGAATAATTTTCTTCAACAATGAATCTATGATCACTACCTATTTTATACACTATAAACCTTATTCTACTATAATTCACTATGTTTTATCATTTTATTATTTATTATGATTAATATTATTCACTGTAATTTTACAGAGAGTGTCTGTTTAATGGAGTTAAACCACCCTTACAAAAGGATTATGTGTTCTATATTTACTCTTAAAAGTTCCGAGGTATTATATATTCTCCTTCAGAGTCATAGGTTCTTCATAAATAGAAAAAATAAGCTGTTAGAATTTAGCCTATAAAAGCCTCGATTTGGTTTCTACATATATAAGAATGGGTTTGGATTTATCCCATAAATATAAGGTTCAACCTAAATTTTAAAATGAATTTTCTATGGGTTGTGAATATAAATTTATTGATTGGGATTTATCCTATAAAAATCGGATTGAATTTTTATACTTTAGTAGGTATAAAAATTAGGGTTGTCCCTCCTTGTTTGAAAAATGACGACGTAATAAGTTTTCACTCTCCTTAAAAATTAATATACATTATTTTATTTTATACACTGAATTTGTGTGTGAATAGTATATTTTAGATCATTTAGATTAAAAATACAACAATTTTTTTTATTCTTTTGGGTTTATTAATTCTATGTTTGAAATGATCAAAACATAAGCATGTAAATATTTATGGTTGATTATTTTACCATTTAATAAAAAATTATACAAATAAATTTTAACTCATATTATGTTTTTAAAATTTAAAATTATCCTCCTTCCATTTACACCACCCTTTCGAGGCCTATTTATTATTATCAAATCTAGACCAATTGTAGCTCTTTTTTTATTTAAATTCATTTTTAAATTTTCTATAATTTTAGATTTACATCTAATATTTTCTCTAAACTATAAAAATTCATGGGTTAACTTTTTAAAAGAAATATTTATTGATAAATGAAAATGGTTTAAATCCCATAATTCCTCTATACATCAATAGTAATAATTATTCTGAATAGATCATCTAGATTGAATCATATCTCAAATTTATTGATATCTTATTTTGTTATATTGTGATAAAATACATTATTTTCCAAAATATGATATTATTATATTAAAAGGAAATGATGATATTAAATGAAATCATAATTTTAGAGTTATGAATATATTTTATTTCACTATGTTGTAAATTTTTTTAAAAATTATATAGGATGTCCACTAGTCATAAAATCTTGAAACAAATTTAAACAACCATATTTAAAGAATAAAATTTAATGATTTTTATTTCTTAATTTTAGTAAGTCTAGACATATTTGAGTTGAATGACTAGATAATAAAAAATAAAAACAACTCTATGTTAAGTAAAATAATGATAAAGGTGATTTGAATTTTAATTTAAATAATTTAACATTTATTTTTTATGAATGTAGAAATAAAGGTCATAGTAAACCTCACTGTCTGAGGATCAAAAATCATTGGAAATTAAAAAATAAAGAAAACACATTCATTTCGACATGAAGTGATTTAAAAAGGTACAATTAAAATAGTGATTAAAAAATTCATGAATAATTTTTTAATAATGAATTTATCATAAAAAATTCATGGAAATATATTTATCTCAACATTCTTGTTCTTAAATTACATTATAATTTTATGACTAAAAGGATATAGAATATTAAAAAGAGGTGGTAAATTGTATTTAATTACAAAATAATATAATATTTTTACCAACCTCTTTAAGAATGTTATTAAATGAATTTTTAGACCGATTAACATTCTATATATATTAATAAAGAGTCTATTAGAGATAGTTCAAAATTTTCTATATTAATGCAGAATAAAAAATAGAAACTCATAAAAATGATAACCAAAATTATATAAATTATTTAAGAGAAACTAAAGAATCTTGATAACAATGTTTCTAAACATTAACCTTCAGTGATAAGTAAGTCATTAACTGGTCATAAGGTATCACATATATTAACCTTATCATATATTAGTTCTTTCTTACACCAAGAAATCCCTTGATCTAAAGATATAATACAAAATATCTTTCCCAAGCCTTAGGAAACCATAATCAGACCAATAAGAATAAATATATTTCTGTCCACCCTGATATCCCATAATCAAACAATATTGGACACAAATTTATCTAATGAAAAAGTCCTTGTTGAATTTGTTAAGATATCATCCCAATGAATTACTTAAGAAAAGACACTCAAAATTATCAAATTAATCACCATCATGTAACATGATTTAAAAAAATTAAATCTTATTTACATCATTGGATCTATAAAAATATTATTCTCCTTGATCAGGTGAAATTATTTATAGATAATTATTGAATGGACATATTCCACATTTCTTATGATTTGATGAAATAGAATCATATGAACTCCTTCTTCACATGGAAACATTATTAAAACATATCAATCTTATTTTCATCATTTTCCCACTATAGTAAAAATAGGTAATATTTAGTAGAATTTGGATCTTTCCTAAAGTGGTGTGTATAAGGTTATTCACCTAATGTTTTTCACAAAATTTCATCTGATAGATATTTCTCTCTCCATTTGATAATTACATTTCAAAAGATTTTGTAGAACATTCTCCAATGGAAATTAGTATACTAAATCATTTTGACATTAAAAACCTCTTCCTATTGAACGTATTATTGATCTATTTGAAGTAGAATGTATATGTGTATCCAATATAAATAAGAATGTTTCTTCTTGATAAATTGACATCCACCATTAGGTAGAACATTAAACTTTCCAAAAATAATATTAAAATAATTTAAAGTATAAAATATATAGTTATGAAACTTTTTATAAGAGTATTGCAATTTTTAAATGTATGGATATAAATTATAGGAAGTATTCTTTTGACATAGAAATATCCCTTTATTCCAAATCATAATAAAAGAAAATTTGATTTAAACATTGATATAAAAAATAAAAAAAACATGCATCCCTTGAAATTTATTATTATTTTGAATCATAGATTTATCCCTTTATTCCATAGATTTTTTAACTTCTGTCATTCTATTTTTCTCCCCCCATTGTGACATTAAAAAACGAATTTTATGAGGTAGAATGTTAAACCTGAAATTTTATAAAATAAAATATATATAAAAATATTTCAATGATTGTAAGAAAATAAAACATTCATCCAAAAATATTAGAAAGTTCCAAAATGCAAAGAAGTGTATTAAAAAACATAAATAAAGAGGATTAGTTTTCTTACTACGACATTATTCAAGATATAAAAAACCATTCCTTCTTTGAATGTTTCTTGATAATCATTTTTATATTTTTTTGATATTAATAATTCTTTTTTATTTCAATGAAAATAGAATTCAACCTTAATAAATATTATTATAAAACCTCCAAAATCATCCCTTGATTGTATATTTCATCATATTGGTATATAAAAATATATTTTTGATCATTTATTACTCTCAATAATTCATAAACATTATGATTAATGCAATCACAACACGTTGAAACTAATTTTATTTCACTTTTAATTATATATTCTTACTCAACCAAAAACATGATTTCACACTCTTATTTTTTTAACCACTTGAAAAATATTTTTTAATTTATAAATTCAACTCTATATTTTCCCTTAAAATCCTTGATTTGGGAATGATTTTAGATAATTATCTCTATTTGTGGTTTGAGAGGAATTATTTTCTCCAAGATTCTTAATTTTCATTGAATAAATTTTCATCAACAATGAAATTAAGGACGAAATTTCATAACTTCATGAAGTCTATAAATTACATAATTAAAGTAAATCATTTTTATTTCCATTCACTTGACACTTATACTTAGAGATTTTTTTTTTGGAATCTCTAGAAACATCCGGCTTAGAAGGTTCTACTGGTCATGAATATTTTGGATATTATTTTTTAATGAATCAGGTTTTATATATATCTATTACATAAAATTCTTCATTAGATGTATCATTTTTGGATTATTTCTCTATAGACTCTTCCTATTCATTTTATAAACTCATCTTCCAGATGACATAAAGAAGCCTTTTATTGGAATGTGAAGATAACGATGTTGATGTTTTATCTTACATCACTTATTTATCTAAATGCATCGATAACATTTTCACGACATCAATTTTTTTCATAATTGACTCTTCCCTAATACTTGAGAGTGTTTGATGGGATGCAAATATTGATTTCATTTTTCAATATTTTTTCTGATTGAAAATATTATTCTCTATAAAATTCCATAATATATTGATTAACATCATTTCAGATATCATGAACAAAAACCCCTTTACCGTTTTCTTTTCAGAAGAATAAGGTTTCTCCTGATTGAATGGTTGGAGGTGCTACAGACAAGGGTTCTTCTGATATTTGGAATAGTAGATATTTATCATAAATCACATCTTCTGGAAAGTAATTATCATTAGTAAAAACTCAAGATTTTCCTTTGGCAACTTCTTCTAATAATCATATTACTAATTTGAATTTGTTTACATTATCAACATGAAAATGTTTTATTCTTCTCTCATATTTTCATAAACATTTTACTTTATGGACAATTAATTTTCCATATCTAAAACATGGGGGGTGAATTATAGTTTATAAATATAAAACATTAAATTTTTTATGAACTTCTTTAAAAACGTTATCAAAAATTGTCTTCTAATGATTAATTTTTTAATTATATTAAGAATATGTTTATAACATAGAGTATAAAATTTTATCTATCAATACAAATTGTAATGAGAAACTTCTAAAAATACTAAAAAAACTTATATAATTTAGGTCTTAAAATATAGAAAAATATTATAAGAAATTTTCCACACATTAACCATTAATGATAGTGAAGCCTTTTACTAGACCTACGTTATCGATGGTATTCATATTATCATAATGTATTATCCTTATTACACTATAAAATCCCTCAATAAGAACAAAAAAATATATTATACTTCCCCAGCCTCAAGTACCTTTGATTAGACTAATCAGAATAAACCAATTCATCTTCACCTTTATATCTCTAGATCAGACAAGATCAAACACAAATATTACCGAATAAAAGAACAAAATATTCCCTTGAAAAATATTCCTTATGTAAAACACAAAAATGTATACAATGAAACTCACTCATGGAATATTATGTTACTGAAACATCACATTATATAGTGATTAATGGAGTTGTAAAATTATTTTTCTCTATCATCATGTGACTCTATTTGTAGGTTTTCTTCCAACCATCTTAATATACAATTCTCAGGAGCAGTAGAAATGGAATCAGATGAACACAATATTTAATTGGGATGTTCATCACAAAATCTATATCCAATGGTAATCATAATTTCAATCACTATAGTGTTTGTAGGTTCCATCATATTGAATGAAGATTGTATATATGGTTGTACTTAAGAACTTATTCATCCAATAGGTTTAATAAATGTTCAACATATAGACATGTATATTTCCATATAATAATGTTATTTTGACAGATCTAGTAGAACATTGATGAGTAAAATTCTTTATACATAATATTTTATAGTTAATAAACCTATTTTTTATGAACATAGTAGACATATATCCTTTTAACAATGTAAATGTTCAATAGATATGAATAAGAATGTTTAATTTGATAAAATTGATATTTTTCATCCGATAAAACATCGAAAATTCTTATAATATAGTGTAGAAAAAATGAAATATAAATGTTAGAAATATGATAATTTTTAAGAAGTGTATTTTGATTTTAAAAATTAGGGTTTTAAAGAATAGACATTATTCTTTTGAACTAGTAGTTTTTATGTATTTGAAATTCTAGATATATTAATTTATAGAGCAGTGTATGTAAAAATAATAATTATAATTTATAGAAAATTTATGAAAATTAAAAGATCAAAGAACTAAAAAATAGTGTGAATCATATCTTGATAAAATAGATGAAATCAATGACTTCCATGTATTACTCAAATAAATGTTTAGGAATTTTTAACAAAATTAACTAAATTTATTTTCTAAAGTAAAAAAAAATAAAAACTCTTAAATTGTTATTCTAAATGTGGAATGTGGAAAATTCAAGGATCAGAATAAAAAATTAATAAAATTGGATCCAATAGAAAGGTTTTCCTACCATTAATAAGATTTTCATAATATTAATTTAAATCTAATAGTTGAAATTAAATCTTTTAAGTGAATTTCATCAACTTTTGTTCAAGAAATAGTAATTTATGAAAAAATGATATCTCTAAATAGAGTGAAATAAAATAATAATCATAATAATAATAATATACTTTAACATGATCCTCTTATCCTGACCATGTTAAAAAATAAATTGGTGAAGAGAAAATCTCATGGTATTTCATCTATTAATTTTTTAGATGTTGTGATAATGATCATTATGCATCATATTTTTCATTAAGGTCTACTCAATCAATTGGTTACAAAAGTTATTTCTTATCAAAATTTTCATTTCGAGATAAACTCCCTAAAAAAATCATGTTCTTGGAGTTTTAAAGGTAATTATATATTTTTTAGTTATAAATCTAGCTTGCATGTCATTATATTATTTTATCACTAGAATATTGGAAAGATCATTTGAAATTCTATTTAGTATTTAATTATTTCTTATTTAAATATATTTTAAAATAACTGATGGTATAATATTATTATATTTTATTCCTAAACATGTTTGATTCTCTTTATGTTTCTAAAGTGTGGTTTTAAGTGGATTATTTACTAATCGATACATAAAATAATTTTAATTAATTATAAATTACTTAATTTATTGTAAATAAAGTAAACTAAAATTAAGAGGAACATTTCTATTTAAATTTAAATTATTTATTCTCATAAATTTTTAGAATTCATTTATTGAATAGAAGTTAAAATTGTTCTAATACTAATGTTCCATATAATAGAGAGAAGGATACTTGTTTTAATTCTATTTTCAAAATATTAAAATATTATTTGCATTTAAAATCTACTTGCACATGTTGAAATATAATATACATATTTTATTCTAAATCAAGTAGAATCGATTAGAACATAAATGTATTATTTTTAAAATTTTATGTTTTAATGTGTTTTTCCCAGAACTGTTTACTATTAAAAAATATTTCAAGTAAGTTAAGAAGAACTTAATATTTTATTTATATTTTAAAAATGATATAATATTTTAAGCACAAGTTGTTTTGGATTTTAAATTTTAATATATAATTTATCACATCAAGCATGTACAACATGCAGTTTAAATATTTATAATAACAATTTTCTATTTTATCATGTGATGTTTATTAAATTCTTAAATCTGATTAAACAATCAATTTGATTTTTATTTCAGTTTTTAAAATTTTCAGGCAAACTTTTATTTTTTTTATGATATCTTTAAATGTATTTATCTTTACTCCCACTTAACTGAACCCTTATGTTTTATAGTTTTAGTTGGATATTATAAGTTGAATCTTTTTTAAAATATTTTAATAACGAGTTGAGGGGGAGTTTGAATATAAAAATTTCAAACTATAAATAGGAAATCTATTTAGAATTTTTTTTGTAATTTAAATACAAAAGTTTGAATATAAAATTTGAAATTTTATTTTAGATACTTTTCTGATCAGTTTAATTTATGGTTTGATTGAAAATAGATCTTGCATATTTATCATTTTTTATATAAGTTTAAAATTTAATATTGATCTTAAATATGGATTTCTAGAAGATGAAATTATATTTTGAAGGAGACTTCATTAAGTTAATTTTTATATAGATTATATATTATATATATTTATGAAATTTAATATTTTTTTATGCTCTGAACAAGTAAGAAAATGTTAAATTAAAATTTATTTTAAATTTTAGTAAGATAGTTTACTATTTCAATTTAATATTGGTATATTGATGATTATTTGGAATATAGTTTTTTTATTTTTTAAAATTGAATTTCTTTCCCAATTTTTCCAATTTTTATTATTTTTTATTAATTATATAATTAAAAAACAAAATATTAATTATATTTGGTTTTTTATTATCAAAAAAAAGATTTTATAGATATTCCTTGATCTACACTATTTATTAATGTTTTGATAATTATAAATAAATAATTATTTTCACAATTATAATTTCTCATATCATTGATAAGAATGATGTATTTTTTGTTCTTCAAGATTGAATAAAATATTACTTATAGAATAATTGACTGATTTTATTATTCATTATTTTTTATTCATTGATTGTTCATTAATTATTTAATTAATATTTCTTATTAGTTTTATTATTTATATTATTCTTGTAATTTTTTTGTGAAAAATATTTTAATTTTTTACAAGTTTTTTTAACTTTATATGAGTTTATGTTTACCCTTTTATGAGTTTTAGAATAATACTTTTTCTTTACATATCCCAATGAAAATATGATTTACCATTACATAGAGATCCTATATTTCCCTTATACAGAAATCTGATTTACATTTACATGATTTTTAAATCTGAATATTAACTTTACATAGAATTCTACATTTTCATTATTTATAGTTAAATCAATTTATACTTCCATTACACTTCTTTTAGTTTATGTTTACTTAGCACATAGAATATTAATTTTTCCATTATATATAATGAATTTTTTTTAGTTGCCTTTACTTAAGAATTTATTGATTACCATTATGAAAATACTATATATTAGCTTTTCAAAATCAATATTAGGTTCAATTTATATGGTGTTATAAGTCACATTTACACAGATGAATATGTTACAATTATATAGTGTGATAAGATTTTATTACATAAATTATTATATTTCATTTATATAGACGTTATCAGAACTTTATATAGGTTTTTTTAACATAAATTTATGAAACGCATATATTTCCTTCAGATAAACTATAAAATTACCTTCACATTGGTTGTTTAATTTACCTTTATATAGATATAATCTTATGAAAAATGAAATTTACACAAATTTATGTATATAGTTAAAAAATGATATTTTTAAAATATATTGGTATTTAATTAGTATTTATTTTTATATAAATGTTTTTATAATTTTCCCATAAATTAATATTAATAATATATAAAATATGAAAAAAATTGTAAGGTTTTATAAAGATTTAAATTATGAATAAAAAGGTTTATAAATTCTTAATATTAATACAATATATTTACCACATGGGTTTAAAAATTTTAACTGTTTATAATTTAGAGAGAAAAATATATAGAATTTATCAACATGATTTAAGGCTTGTTTATGTGAATTAATTAAGAAATTTTAAATATTTATTCATTTAAATATAATACAACAAAATCAATCAAATATGCATGGTTTTTTTTCAAATTCATTTGTTTTTCATTTAAATTGGGAATAAATGTGCATGATTTTTGAAATTAGTTTTCATTATTGTAAATAATTGTATATGGGATGATATATTCTATTTTAAATATTTTAATGAGTTTTTTTATATCAAATGGTCAATTCATTATAGAATAATGATATTATCATATTCTCTCTCCTTGATAAATTTATCTTTACATTAATATTTCATGATCAAGAATTTCGAAATAAATGAGATGGATTTTGAAAATGTATCCATTTAAATAGGATAAAATATACTTATAGTGTGATGAATATATGGGAGAAGATATTCATTGTGAGATATTTCGTTTGAATCTTTTTAGGAATGAAACATTAAAAGCTTCATTATTCATCCATTAATTTCCTATATTGAATGACCTTTGTTAAAATCATTAGGAAAGGTCTGAGCATTAAAAATTCCAAAATCGAAAAACATATATACATATATATATACTATGATTTAATAGGTTTTATCATCTTATTCCTTCTCAGTACATCATTGTATACACTCTATGGTTTCACTTAGTGTAGGTTTTTTGGGGTTATACTACCCTTTCAAAAGGCACGTGGGTTCTATCTATTCCATTAAAAGTCTTTTAGATTTAGAGAATAACCCTTCAGATTCTTATGTTCTACTTATCCGGAAAAATAATCATAGGTTTGGATTTATCTTATTAAAGTCTAGGTATGTTTTTCAACCTATAAAGGGTTGAATTTAGATCTCTCCCAAAAGATATTGGGTTCTATCAATACCAAAAAAATTGGTTAGTATTGATTCTATAAAAGTCATGGTCGGGTCTTATCCTATAAAAAATTGGGTTATTATATTAATATCCAATGACAATGGATCTAGGTTGTGTGTCTACGTCTGAAAATGGAGTATGTAATGAGTTTTCACCATCCTTAAAAGGTGAAATTACATAGTGGGTTCCATTCACCAGGTTAGTGTATGAAGAATATATATACGATCATTTAGATATAAAATTCTTGAAAAATATATGGGGCTTTATCTTCATTAAATTTACTTCTTATTCTCAAGACACTTTATGAATGTAAATATTTGTGGTGGAATTTTTTAATATTTCACTCCTCAAATTTCCATAAATAAAACTTAAATATGATTAGGTTTTTAAAATTAATAATTCAACCACACCCTAGTTAATTACCATCACCCTTTTGGGACCTAACAGACACATCTTAACTCATTCAAATATTCTTAAAAATTACTATTCTACTAAAACACCACCAGGTTTCTCACTTTAATAAATAGATTTATAATATAATTTCTAGTTTAAACTAAATATAAATAAGTATATCATAAGGTGATTCAAATTAATCACACCCATTTCAATTATAAAAAAATTATCATCCCGAAACCCATTTTAAAATTTCCTTTGTATAAAGAATAGTAAAATATCACAAGTATTTTAAATCAGTAATTCATAAAGCACATAAGTTCATAATTAAAAATTAACGATGCCATAAAACTGTATTCGTATTCATGTAACCAAATAACTAAGGACTACATTAATCATTCAACTCATTGTTTTATATTCACTTAGTATATTTTTAAATTATTCAAAGAATTTATATTTCATTTTACATTACAATAAGAAAAAATCAAATTAAATTCCTGAGATTAAATATAAAATAGGAATTAAAAATTTATCATATTATTTCATAACACTCGGATTGTGGTCGTGATTACATACATCATATCACTTCATAAACTATTTTCTATTTTAAAGATTATAGACCAACTTACGTTCACCCAACAAATAAAAATAACTAAATATCATGAAAAAAATTCTTAGATATAAATAAATATTAAATTAGATTTTAGAAAAACTAACTCTTCAACCATCCAATTTCAATTCCCTTTATAATGGCATATAAAGAACCCATAATGAACCGTTGTAACTTTAATAAGGAAAATACCATTTATTATGGTGGGTTTATCCAAGATAAAATGAATCCCACATTTTAAAATACATATAACAAAATAATGAACTATAAAAAAAATTGACTGAAAAAATGAGGAGGATTGTGGAGGATCAATCACTTCACAATTTACTATGTAGAAAAAGAACACAAAATAACCCATTGAATGTGAGGATAGATAGACGAATATGAGAGGAACATTACATGAATGATTTTTTTGGGAAATAATATACCAAACTCATTAATAAATATTTAAGAAGTTTTTAAAAAAAATCAATTGAATTATCAGTGTAATCCAAATAGAACCTATAAAATCCTTGATGGAACCATCAAGTATCAAATTTCCACCTGTTGGGACTCCAATAATAATGGTAATGGGAAAGGATAATATTAATTCCACTTGAATATTAATGGGATTAAATTTTACTCCATATAGTTCCACTCATAATCCTAAAATATTCATTACATTCATTCACCCAAAAGATTCCTCTTCCCCTAAAATTTCACTAAAATAGTCCTCCTAATAAAATACATCATCAAAAACAATGAAGTAATTTTTCATCCACAATCTCACCCCAAAAAAATATAAATATATTTCTTTATAATTTTAGACCTTTGGAAAATTAAACCATTTAAAATCATCATTTATTTTATATATAATAAAAACAATTCTACACAATTTATTTTAATAAGTTAAAACATAAATTTTGGTGGTGAAATTTATTTAAAGGGAATAAAATAAAAATTATATACCTCGATATAATTTATTTCATGTTGGAGTAAATTATGATATTTTTGGGTTCCATAGCCCTATTAGTTCCCTTGTATCTATTAATAAGAAGATCCCACCCCCCATTTGAATATATATTTTCTTGAAATTGTTGGTGTGTTTTATTATAGGATTCAAAGGAGTGACTTCCTACCCAATGTAAAACTATTTATCGCTCTTATAGAGCTTTTAAAATTCATTTTTAACTTCTTTTTTTAATTTATCATATAAATTATTAGTGATTTAAATTTATTTATTATTAATTAATAATAATTAAATTGGTGATGATAATCAACCATCTAGGTACCTCCATCACTATACATCTATAATAACGTTGTAGTTAGTATTACTAATACAAAAAAAACTATACATTAGGGAATGGATAGAATATATTTTTTGAGATACCAATGTCACAGATATAGTGCCCATGTGGTGATGGTAATTATTCACAAAATTGATAGAGAAGGAGAGAATACCCAATATGAAAAACCTATATTATAATAGATAATTAACTATAGGTTACCCAATAAAAACTCTTTATAATGTTATAAATCCATTGACATTAGTGGGAAATGTTTAAACATTCAAAGGTGGTGCATCATCCCGTGATAATGGTGTAATTATATGTACTGACCAGAGTTCATGAATGTTAGTGGTTTTTTTGAAGTGATAACCCCTATATATTGAATAATTTTAAAAGGTCAATCATGGTTATGTTATCTAAGGTATATATTAAACCTAGGATCCATTAGATCAAAATATTAAGGATAATTTACACCATTCATGCCCGGTACATGGGGATGTGTTTTTGATATGAGTAACAAGTCAAACCAAAGTAGGTGAATCAAGAAAAAACCTGATTATAAGGATTTTACCACACTAATAATGTTGGGTGGGTCATATTTATGGGTATAATTGTCCATCATGATTTTTTTATGGAATATCCATCCACCAACCACTGGATCAATGGGGTAAAGTCTTGATGCATGGGTTATGTGTGTTAATGGAAATAGATCAGGCAAGAGTGGGTCGATCCAACCTCTAGGACACATGTGATTCCATTCGTATGGGTCGACTTTATTCCTCCACACATAGTCTTTGTGGAAACCCCTTAGTGTTTTACCTAGAATTATTATGGGTGACTACATATCCCCATTTTTCCTCATAATTTAATTTAAACATCAAATTTTTACATGCTATGTGTTTTAAATCCATGGATAATTTATTTCAAATATTTCTTAATTTATATCATGATGATGATAATAATAATAATGATTTTTAAGATAATATAATGGTATTTGATTCCATTTTATGGACCCACAGAACAAATTATTGTCAATATGGTCTAAGAAATCTATAAGAGGGCATTGTGTTTATTTTTATCTTCTAATGTAGTTATAACATCCTTTGAATAATTGGAATCATCTAAGATATTGTTTGGGATAAAATAATATATTGTATATGAATATATATGATCGTGGTTCAATGATGAATTACATTGATAATGAATATGTAGGAACATTCAATGGAGAATATGACTAAGAAATGATAATTATTATGTTATAACATTTATTTATCAACAAATTGAGATAAATCAATGATGTGATTACCATTTTCCCTACTATCATTGGGTCGTTTTCATGGAGTTTGGATACATCCTTAGTCATTCCAACTCTTGGACATCCATAAGGAATTAGATGATTAATTGTACTAGGGAATATTGATTGGTTCCTTATTTATATTTGTTACAATCAATCGAATATATATAATAGTATTGTAATTTTTACCCCTAAGTATGATTATATAATTTTTTAATTGGTCTTTGATCATATTTATGAATAGGGGGATGTTCCTTATTGTTTTATTTCTTAAATATAATTATTTCCAAATTTATATATTCTATTAATTATATTAGATAAGTTTGATAATGATGTAACAATTTTATTTTATTTTTTATAATTATAAAATCGTTTCATATATATAGTTTTCATCCAAAAATACTTTAACAATGAGATTCCATTCATAGTGGTATTTTATAGATACTATATGTTCTTTTATTTTTTGATATTATACTTTTAGAATACAACCTAGAACTACATGATCCATCATTAATTAAAAATTGTGTTTTAAATATTCGCCTTTTAACATAAAACTCAATGTTGTGTGATCCTTCATTGAATGATTCATGGATTTAATAATTTTCCATATAGTACCTTTTATTATTATTATGTGATCCACTAGGATGGGGTTATAATAGTGATTCTCTTTACAATATGGTTATCAGTAAGAAATTCCTCAGTTATTAAATGATATCCTATAATGGATAAGGGTGAAATTTTGGAGAACATTTTGGCATGAGTACCTCTTATAGGTTTGTTATTTAGTGAGTGCATCTTGATGTTATTTTATGTGTAGTTTAATATAACTATATATACATTAATTTAATAATATATAGATTCATAAGTATAAATCGCTTCTTAATTAATGGTTTAACATAAATTACACTTTTGGTGGAACTGAATTATATGGGTATAATAATATTTCTTTATTACATATTATTTGGACTATTAGAAATGAATGAGTATGAATATGTGATTCTTGTCATTTCGGATATCACAATTGTTATAGTAATACTCCCCAATAATAGGGAACTTCTATGGGGATGAATTTATTATTTTGGAGTGATTTAATAATTTTTATGAGATCATAATGGTCATACAGTAGATAATTATAGTCAATAAAATATATCAAATAGAAATTTTTGGGATGTTATTATTGGGATGTTCATTCTCACACATTTATTTATCTATCGATGTATTACATTTATAATGTAAATTATGTTTGATATATGATGGGTATTATGTAGAAAACCTAACTATGTGTGACATTATATGTAAAAATATATTATAAATTTCATTATTTATATCATTTATGGTATATAATTATATGTGGATATAATAGTAGTTTAGTAATTGGTTGTTACTAGTTGTCTGGGGAAATACATCTTATTTTTTGTTTATACCCTCTCAGTGCAAGTCACTAACCCGTTGATTATTATTGATGTGTTTGGGGGTAGAATCCATAGATTTTTCATTGACTAGGGTAGTGTATCAATGTGGTTTGGACAAATTAAAGTCGTATTAAAGAGGTATATTTTAAGTAAATTTTTTATTTTTATAATAAATGTGGATTTATTTTAGAAAACTATATAAAACATTATAGTGAAATTTTTGATCTGTCTGATATACTAAAGAATCTAATGACATATTTTAGCATCCCAAAATTTCATATGTTTGGTCTTTATTATATATTTAATCACTCATATATATATAGAACAATTTTTAAAGAACAATTAGGAAGAAACATACATAATATTGTTATTATTTAAATTATTATGCACATGATTGACTGTGATAGGAGAGTTTTTTGGGATGGAGTGTTTGGTGAAATTCAAATAATATATTTCTATGAATATTCTATATCCATTATATTAAAAATCAAGTACCAATTTTTAATTATTTAAAGATATTTTATTATTTCATGTGGATAATTAGTGGGATGTAATAAATTAATAAAAATGGGGTATTCACTCAATATAAAATCACTCATAGATGATACTGATAATAAAAAAGGAATTAATTTAGTGATCCATGAATGTGGTAACCCCACCTTATTTAATATCAATGATATAATTATTTTTGGTGTTTGATAAGGTTCATGATGTAGATAAATTGTATGGGATTCAGTGCAATATAATATTTGGGCTCTGTGGTAAGTCGGACACTAGGTTTTGATTTTTAATTGGATGATACTGATAAGACTTCCTAGTTATTAAGGTAATTTATATACAGGGGGATAATATTTTTCCATATGATCTTATTTTATTATAATTTTATCATATTATGAATGGATCCCTTTTTCAAGATTGGATTAATAGTATCATGTAATGAGTTATATAGCTTAATTCCAATATATAGAGAGATTGATTATTATTTGATCTACAATGAAGTCTCGATAGAGGTAAGGTCCTTAAAAGACTTAAATTCCAATTCTAGTAATGGGAGGACTAGGTAAGTAAGAGTGTATTTATCTTCTTTGTAGACTCTGGGTGTCTTTACTTTACACATCTGAATTAGTTATAGTGTTCTTTCCCTACCTTGAAGAGATATTTGACCATATCAACAAAATGTGTCATAAATAATTGATATAAATTAATTATAAATAATTCAAAATTAATGGTACATAAAAAAATAATGTGCATACAAAATTTAAATCTCTTATATTATCGTCTTCCACATAAAACATTAATACAAGTACCATAATAGAAAAAATGGAAATTTTAATAATGGGATAACAATATATATTTCAAATATAAAACCTCTATTTTTGGTGTATAAATTGGTTAAATTTAAATTATATAGAGTGGTTAATGAGATGTTATAAACAAATAGAACAAGATGGGTAGTTATTGGGATAATTGTTTCATTATGACCAAGGGACCATTGAATGTAACCAATATGTGTTCATTAGAATACATAATAAATATTTGAAGTGTTATAATAAATATATAAAAATAAGTTTGATGAATGCATAAATTATACATAAACATTATGATTACTAAATAAAATATAGTAATTTTTATATACTACAATATAAAATCCATTTCATTGAATGCATGGTCTTATGTACAAATAAATAATTTTTAAAAAAAAATTATTTTCTTTCATTAAGATATTTATCTTCTAAATAACTATTTAAAAATTAAAATAATGATTCCAAAATTAATAAATTTTTAAAATATGTATTTTTCTATGAAATTTTTCACTTTTTTATGATATATTGAATTTTTTATGTGATTATATAGTATTATGATATTCTCTTAATGTTTAGAGGATGATGATCAATATTATGTGTTGTTCAAAGGGAGGATCGTCATTTATTCAATAATGTGATAGGTAATTTGGTGAGAGTTTAATTTATCACCTTTGTTGTACATCCATATGTATCAAATATCTGGAATGATTTGAAGGTTTTGTTTTTTTGTTTATGAGTGAGGATTTTAACACCTATGATCATGTCTTATTGTTTAATATGTCAGTGGATAAATGAAAATAAAATAAATCCATATAATTTAATATATCCATTTAACATTCCATAGAATTAATGGAAGAAAATTTCAATGTATTTTTGTACTATGTTTCATTGATATTTTTTAGGATGTAACACAATTTGGGTGATAATTGATGAGGTCAACTAATTCTAAAAAAAATCATGTTATTTCATGTAATGGATGTTTTAATAAAACTGTAGATGGAAAATGTTGTGCATCATTCTGTCATTACAGGGATAATCTTATCTGATAACAATACATTATTTTTTACCATGTGCGGAATAGTGTGTAGTTTAATTTTGGCTCTTAGTTTAGCTTCATCACTTAATTTTATCTTCAAATAGATGGGCGGATTGTGGACATGATCCAGATAATATAAGACTTTTTTTTATGTTTTCTTAATTTTGTATAATAATGGGAAAAATTAGACTTTAGTTTAATATTCATGTATTAATAGTTATCAAAAATAAATTGGTAAGGATATATTCTAAAGGTATCATAGATTTTCATTATGTTCAACTAATGTTATAGTTCAAAATTCACAGACAGAATTTAACATAGATCATGATAGGGAATGGGAAGGTAATTCAAGAGTGGATGAAAACTACCCAACATTTCCAAAAGTATTCTGTAGATTGAAATATAATAATTATAGATTTTTTTAATGATCTCATATTCATAAATGTTTCTCCTCATTGTGGGTAGTGAATATTCAGTCATTGTAGTTATCTTTTTCCTTGGATTGTCAAAACTTTAAAGGTGTTGGGTCATCTTGATGATATGGCATATTAGTTAACTAATCCTTAGTAGATATATAAACTTTATGAATTTTTAGTGTATCAGAGAATTTATGATGTAATTATGATAAATCTAATGTCATTGATTAAGTAATGTCGAGTATTAAAGAAGATAAATCATTTATATAATTATCTTTTTCAATCCAAGATCATAATGAGAAGATATTGTGAAGGAAATACATTTTTTGGATAGTGTCATATAAATGAATTTTGTATTGGAGTAATGTATATGAGAGCATGATTTTCATGATTGATAATCGTAACTGGACTTATGTTTATATTCTGATTATTTTTTAGATGTTTATGTTAATGTTAAGATGATATTATTTAAGTGTTGTTTACTATTGTGCTATGTTATTCTTTTTTGATGACAAGATTCATGTTTGAGAGATATGTCATTAGGTTATTAGGTGTTTGATATTTTTGGTTTCCATGGTTTGTTTTCTATTATAAAATATAATAATAATTATATACAAATATAATATAGAGACTTCTATATTAATTTTCTTCTACTCATTGAAATAGAGGTTTTAATGCTTAAAAAAGTGTGTTTGGACATCGTTTTGGGGTGGAGGGAATAGTTTTGAAATAGTGTGTTTGGACATGGTTGGGTATTTACTATTGAACAATATGAATGAGTTATTTCATGGTATATCTATTGTCTTCATATTGTGGTACCTTTTGTGGTTGAGATACATAATTTGTTTAGGGAATTTTTTGGTGTTGTTTTATATTGTTGTCATGTTCTTTATCATCAAGGTGGTCACTTTAGTGGTCCGGGACTATATTGAATTATTTTTTACCAATGGAAAGGGTGAAGCACCTATTTTAGATACTATAATATGAAATGAAATCTTATAGAGATCATTATTCTATAGTGTTTTAGGGTTTGATTCCTAAGAATGAATGTTTCATGAAATAGCTGATGCCACTATATCATGGTGAATTTCAAATTCATTTTTTTGTGGAACAACAAGGGGGAGAAGTGGTTGTTTTAAAGGGTGCAGATGGAAAATTTCATTTGTCCATGATTCAGTATGACGCAGCCAGCCTTTCATTATTCCAAGTTAATTATATTAAAATTTTACTATAAATTTATTTAACCCTTATCCATCTTTTAGTTGAAATATTTTTATTCTTAATCACTATGTGACTTATTTATCCACCTATAGGTTCTTTGGAACAACAAAAGTGGTTGGTGGGTGATCCATTTTTATTTTTCAATAGTATTAATGGAAAAAATAAAAAAAATTAAATAATTAAAACATATAATCTCCTAGAGATAATAATTCACATTTTATTTATAATTAATCTTAAATAATAATTAATTAAAATAAGGAATTCCTTTCAATCAGTATTTATCACCAAAAATTTTGTTTTATCGTTGCACTTAATATTCCAAGTGAGGAATCCCCCATTTGTTTCTACAAAATATCTATCAATTATAAAATAACATGGCATGAATTTTGAGTGATAACATGGAGAAACGTAGAGCTTTATGTCATTCATCATTAATCATAAAAAAATATTTATCTTACTCCATCTATGTTCACTGATGTATAATGGGGAATTTTCTCCTTATAGATTGAGATACTTATCTTTAATTTTCCCATTGGGTAAAATAACTCTCTCTAGGTTTGAAATTGATATATGTTGGAAACTATATATTGGTCTAATGATTAATATTTTCATAGTGGATCTTCATTAAATATTTATTTTATGAAATTCCCCAGGATTAATAATAATTAAAATATTATTATTATATCAAATGAAGTTCACATATCTAAATATGAAAAATTAATATTCATTTAAACAGTATTAAATAATATACATCATTTTCTTCAGGCCATTAACTGAACCATCAATCCTTTAGTGAATGAAAAGTTGTGAGAATCTAAATATTACACATTTTATTAGATTATTATGTGGGGGTGGTTGTGCTCTTTCAATCACCATGGTAATGTAGAGGGATAATAAAAATGATTATATGGTAGTAAAAAAAGGGAAATGGATACAATATAACACCTCCTTAAATAGATGGAGTGGGTCACTTATTCAAGCTAATACAGTAGTGACTGTTCTCGCTGGTGAGACTTCTTCAATGAAAGGTTTTTATTATTATATGTGTTACTAGAGAAGTTCATCTATTATCATGTAGGTTTTTTGGAAAGAGTCCCATATTACATACGTCATGTAAGGCTTCTAGAAGGATGAGTACATTACAACCCATGTTTTACTTTTTTTAGATTTCCTTGGATGTAAGGTAATTGAGTTCTCTCATAGAGTAGGACCATGCCAAAACCTTGTAATTCATGTGTTATGCTTATTCCACTTTCTATTTGTTTGTTATATCTAGTTCATTGTTTATATAATTTCATTTTGATGACTAAAAGTGATCAAAATTAATGAATGGAATAATAGTATGGTGATTAAGGTGTGATGTCTTCCAAGTTCCAATCACAGGTTTTGTCGTATTATTGTGATGTTCAAACATTCTGGATGTCCTTATTACACATTTAATGTTTCATAGTATTTTATTACACACTTCCAATTTGGAACTCTAGAATTAGTATGGAATTAATGGTTATTAAATGGAAATAGGTGTTTACCCAAATACCATTATGCCTATTGATTTTTTATAAATTTCTTATATAATACAACAATTTAAAAAAATTATCTTGTATTTTCATTTTACATAATGGATAGTTATTTCCATTTGTATATTGATCACATATTTTATCATCATCAAGATGAAAGATAGATTATGTTACCACTTGTTTTGATTAGGATAATAATATTTGGAGAGAGAAAATCAAATATGATAAGGATGTAACTTGGGTAAACACTAAATCTAATGGGGTAAAAACCAATGGAAATATAAAAGGATTTATATATAAAGATATTGTTGGTATATAAATTCTCTCAATTTTATAAGGATAATATCCTCAAAAATTTATTCACAAAAAATAATAATAATTCACATGAAAACCTATGGGAGGTGGAAATATAATAAAATATTCTAGTTCTATAACCAATTAGATATAATGGCTGAATAATTACTCTATGTTGACTCATAATTCAACGTGATGATTTATGATTCTTCACATGTTTCTTAATTTCCTCTCATTTAACTTGTTGACTCATAATCTCTTAATTAAATAATTAATCATTCTATGTTTCATAATTCTCTATAAATAAAGATATATCCAAAATTATATGATATAATTTATATTTTTTCAAAATTATTTTTATATTGATAGTGTTTAATACAAATAATTTAATTCAGAAACAATTTTAATATTCAATTGAATATTTTAAATTTTTTAGTTATTCCTTATTTCTTCTTTTTATTGGGTCTATTATGTTTTATATTTTTTTCATTAATTTTTTGATGTTAATGTAGGTAGTAGATATTGAATGTAGGTAGTCGTTGAGTTTGTAGAATAATATAATATTTACACTATTTAGATGATGGTTGTGATGGATTGTAGTTTTTTTGTAAAAATATTGGACACTATCATGGTATCTACCTTAAATGTTATTTTATAAGATAATTTTTTTATATTTGTGTGTTTCATTATGTTTCTTTTCTAGAAATGTTGACGTTATGAAATAATCATATAGGAAGATGTAGGATATGTTAATTGTAATTATAGATATCTTGGATGTGGGTCAGTATTTTATAGAATAAAAACATGTAGTTTGACTAGTGATGATAATAGAATATTTAAAGAATATATGTGATGGATCTGTTTTTTATTATTATGTTTTTATAATAATTATTTTTTGTTTTTTTTTGAATTATATAAATAAAATTCATTTTCTCATCTATGAAATAAATGTATGTAATTATTTATTTATAAAATAAAAATATAATTTAAATAAACTACTATTGTTTGTTAATATTTTATAAAAAGTATAAACTATTTTAAAAAGATAAATGGTGATTTTATTTTAATACATTGTGTATATAAATACTATCTCAAAATAGTTTAGTGGATCCTAAATTTTTTTATAAAATATTATTTATTCAAAAAACCAACAATAAATATTAAAACAATGCTTCTCATTTAGAATAGATAATCCTTCTATGAAACAAAATAATCACTAAAATTTTTGAACATGATATAAACATTTATAACAACCCAATACATTTTCAGATATTTTTACATAATATATAACATAATAATATAGTAAAAACAACCCAATGATCATGAGGCCTAGTGTCTTAGGAGAACTAGGTTCCCAATACATAAAATGAAACTTAAACACAACATATTTACTTTTATTCTACATAATGAGATATCAAATCCCTATGATCACAAAAAATTCATAGGATAAATTGTTCAATGCATAATAGAGAGGGGTGAGTAATAAATCTTGTTAATGGAATAAACATTATATTGAGGTATAACATGTGATTCAAACCACATTACATGATATCAAAAAAGATGAGGCTCATGAATAATCAAATTGGAGAATTATATAAATAACATGGTATCATAAGATCATTGAAACATAGTAATATGAATGAGACATATATAATTATACTCTAATATGTCAAGATAATTGCAAAAAAAACATCATATGGTGGACAGAGTCCTATTATGGACTGGGATTAATCTATAATTCCATAGAGACCATCTCGAGAGACAAAAACATTAACCAATGAATTAAATCACTATATGGGTGCACACAAATTAAAATTTACATGATTATGTTTGATAAAAATGGAAATAAATTGTATATAATAAATATAATTATTACCCATGGAAGAAAATGAGTAGGGTAATCTTTCCTCATATCATTATAAAAGGATATTTTATAAATATTACAAATATAATAATGAATTCTATTTTTTGGAAAATAATATCTATGTATATAAGAATATGTCTGAAAATAAGGTGTTCGTTTATAAAAACCATCATGAGGAATTGTAGCAAATTGGGAACATAAATGAAATTTCAAAATGGTGTTTTAAGGAATCAGTTAAATATTTTTAGAGGAAGAGTTAATATAGAATATTTAATTTATACCCAAAGAAAAACTAGAATTTATAATCCAAAAATATTACTATATTCAATGAAATCATAAATGGTAATAAATATATTAAATTATAATTAATAAAATGGATTAATGGAATGAATGGAACCCATTAATTTGGTTTCAATTTAATGAAGGAATTTGAGAAATGATCATAAGGATTTTATTTACCCACCAAAGGATTGAATAATAATCTAGGTATGTATTTATAAACCATATATATATATATATAATTTAAATCATCTCTTAATATAAAAGACAAAGATAAAGTGAGTAAGAGAGAGAAAGTTCATAACCCAAAACAAAAAGAGTGCTTCAGAGAGATACATTTTCTTATGTTATAGAATTTTCATGCATATAAAGTTAATGAAATGAGTACAAAATTATATTTATTATAATTTTATAATGATTTTTATAACAATTTATCATCCATTTCATAATACCAATGATTGATCACTTGGGGATAATTATTAATGTTTATTTCAAATTGGAAAAAAACTCCCAAAGTGAAAAGAAATGGTATTCTTAAACTTATATAAATTTAAATGGTACAAAATACCCATATGTGTTCAAATATTTGGAGAAATCTTTTAGTAAAAAAGATGATATTATATAATAACATAATTTAGTCTTTTTTACCAACCATCACGAACTATATTCGTTAAAATTAATTAAATTATTTTAAAAACATTAAATAACTTAAAATAAGTCATAATATATATTATAATCATATTTAACTATAATATTATTTCTATAACTAGATGTGAATGTGGTTTTTAAAAACAATATACATTGATCATGAAGGTGGTGAACCAACCATATTGTAAATAACTATTTAATGTAAGAATTTAATTAAGGGGGTGGAAGATTAATATTCCAACATGATAATTTCAATTCATTAAATTTAAGATATTGATGTTAATATCTCTAGTTCGATAGATATCAAATTGGGTGGTATATTATGAATAAAATTTAAATAAATTTAGTTTTTTGTTTTTCTCTATGTTTGATAGCATCCTATTAAGCTACCCATTAAGGCTCCTTTGAATGGTCCATGGTTGAGACCATCAATAATTTGACACAATGGAGATGATTGGTAATATTATTTGGTAAAAATTGGAAAACTACAAGGCATAAAATGTGTGAGGAGAAGGGGTTGTAGGGGTGATATTTATAAGGGGATGAGAGAGTGTTTTTTAATATTATAAGAATTAGTTTATTATTTTTTTGAAGACTACCAATATCATTGATTATTGTGACTATATATTACAAATAGTGAATTTGAGTTCAGATTAATGGGTTCTTACATTGTCCATGATTCTAAATTTCTTCTGATTAGCTTATAACGATAACTATGATATTTTGTAGAATTTCACAATTCATAAAAAATTCAACAATGTTAAAAAAAACATTTCCACCCTAAATTTTTTTTTACATTTAGATTAAAAAACTGAATTCCATTATTTTAAAATAAATTTCTAAAATATTAAATTAAATTTTTAAATAAAACTATTTTTAATATTATGATCACTTTTCTGACCCATTAAAAATTTATTTAAGGTATCATATAATTATATTATTATTTTAATAATAAATAATTTTAATTTTTAATACAATTTTATAAAAATAAAAATTATTTTAAATCATTATATTTTTTATAAAATGGAAAATAAAACATATATGTTTTAAAAAAATATGAACGAATATTTAATAATTTTTATATCATTTCTTTACTTATATCCTGATCTTAATATGTCTTATTCTCATTTAATATGATGCCTAAATATTATTTTACAATTCAATAATTGAGGTTACTATTCTAAAATTTTTATTTCTTTTTTTAATGGTCATATTATTTTTCTAATGGTTGGGTTACTATCTAATGGTCAGATAAGTATTGTAATAGTCAAATATATAATTGTCATATGGGTTCCTTATATTTTAAAAATACTTCATATTTCATTCATTATTCATTGGATTTTTTTATCTTAGTTATATATATATATATTCAAGGAGAATATTATATTAATAAAATTATAATTAATTTATTTCGTATTTTTCATGAGTACAATTATTCTGGTGGATATAGTGATCTAAATTTAAATATTTTAGTTATAGTGTTTTTTATTTTTTATCCCACTTTAATATTTTTATTTGTTATAGACTTTTTTCATTTCTAAATATATTGATCAAATTAATATCACATAATGTTGTTGGTTTTATAATGTTCTTCTTATAACATCCATACCCTCCTCATTTTCTTGAAATTATGTGTTTGTGTTATTAGCCTAATGTGACATCCCAAAGTCACCAAATGGTGGAAATAATTTATGATTTCCTCTATTAATATTGGGGGAAAATTTTCCCTTTTATGTTATAGAACCATCTGAACATAAATAGTAAAATATATCCATCTAATCCATTGTATGATTCATGAATAAAATAGTACAATAAAATTTACACTCAACAATAAATGACTATATCTATGTAATAATGGATATCCAAGGAAATAAACGTAAAATTCAAAAAAAATATCCAATAACCAAAGACAACCAAATGAAATTGTCACAAGAAACCCAACCATGATCCAGGAACCAACTCCACCTATTATTCCTATAAAATCAAGATCCATCACTTGATAATTATGATACCTCACCTATAATTATTTCTCAATCGATGACATATGCAAACACATCAATGTGCCCAAGCATGTAGTGAGTGTAAAATCAATCAGATTTTCCCAATGACATCCCAAATCTCACCACTAGGCCCCAACATGTTAGTGAAATTTATATAAAACAATTTAAAATTTTCTTAAATAGTTTTCATCAATACCATAAACCATATTTGATTGAGTATATTATAAAAATATATTAAAATAGTTTCCAAATATTTTGAACTCCCATTACCAAATTTCTACACACAAAGACATAAACCACATAGTAACATGTGAGAGTTCCTTAATTATTTTAATTATCCAATAGTTCTATAAATTCACTATAATAGGACCAATACTATGTTCCCCAATCGCAAAAATTCCTTCCATAGTGTCTCATCTATGAATGTTCTCCTTCCGAACTTGTATTCCAATTTTAAATGCCAAACCATTTCACATCAAATTATTTCATTCCTAAAAAAATAATGAAGTAGTTTTTTTCATCAGAACAATTCCATAATTATAAAACTATCATTTTAAAATTGTTACCAAATCATTTTTTCCAAAAATCCATTCAATTCCCCCAATTTCCAATACAAATGGGATTTCAAACAAGGATCATTGAATATTATCACAATTATTTTAGAAAAAAAATTAAAACCAATAATTCATGTTCTAAGTCATGTATAGACGAGGGATAATCCACTTATTTATCAATTGTTAGAAAAAATGAAGATTCATTCATAAAACATCTAGAACCTATCACAAACCATTTTATCTTCAGTAGATCCAAAAAAGATATTTCTGATATTCATATCATACAACATAGATTAATCCATAAGATAATATATCTATAATTATTTAGTAGAAAAGAATAATGAAATTAAGAATCAAATGGAATAATGTAAAGATATAGAGGAATCTGGATATCCAATTCACATTTAGTGATATAAAAATTTATTCCAGATGGAAGGGGATCATCTCTCAAGTCTATGGATAAAAAGGAATTTGATATGTTGAGAAAATATAGGATTCACATGGTTTAGGGGTCTCAATTTAGATTATCAAAAAATTGATGGGTGCTAACTATATATTGTAGGGTTAGGCTACATGGTTTGGAAAAATGTGCACTAACCCTGAAGTGATGTTGTCACTAGACCCATCTCACATTTTTGGCTCACATGGTTAGAATAACCATGCACCAACCATCTTTTCCCACTTTTGAAAGCTTCACAGTTTCCCATAAGCACTTGAACAGTTCGGCCAAACCATGTGAGAGACAAGCACCTACCCAATCAATCTTAAAATATGAAACATTATTTTCTTGAAGTGGTGAACCATTTCTGAAAACAATGCACAATTAACACATATAACACCTAGATATTTTAAAATGAAACACTATGCACAATTTCAAATAAGATGTTACACCTCAAGCTTAATCAAATGACTAAAATATTTTTATTTTAAATGTTACTATGATCACCTTGATATTTGAAAGGTAGGAATGAATGAAATTGACTAAATTATGAAAATATATTTTAAATATTTTAATAAATTGAATTCAATTTCTACCAATTAATTATAAAGGAATATAAAAACAAATTGAATATAAAGAATGTATTTTATAAAAAAAAATATTTTTATTCCCATGGTGGAATTTTACCAAAAAATTAAATTAATAAATATTATAGAAATACATTAATGAAATTTATATTTTATATATTTAATACAATATTTTTAAATTAATATAATAAAGTTGGTAGGCTTAAGATAATAATAAATTCAATCTTGAGATAAAAAGCTATATTTTTCTAAAAGAATATTTTTTCAAATTTTGATTACATACCTATTATAAATCAAAAAAATTATAGTTTTTATAATTTATAATGTAAAAATAATGTTAATTTTTTAAATAATAATGTCAAAATTAACATAGGTAATATTTTTATATTTTTCTGACAAGAATTATTTTTTTGGGTTAATACTAAAAAATATTTCATTTAATTGGAAAATTTACTTTTCTTCTAATTCATTTATAGAGAAATAATATATTAAATTGGTTTTAAAGTATAATTATTTCAAATATAAATCAATGAAACCAATATTATTCTTTGGAATAAATTACATTTTCAAATTGGATATAAAAACATTTCAATCAATGGATCTTCTCCCCTAAAATTCCTGATTTTTCATCTGGTCTTCTTGATTAATTATAAATATAATATTTAAAATTATGTGGATAGAGTTAGTTCACATGGATTAAGTATTTTGAATAATAGATTATAAATTTTGTATTAAGGTCAATATTATTTTTTAGGAATAAAATATTACCATGGTAAAAAAAGTATTTTTCGCGTAAAACTAAAAATGAAATAGGTTAATGTTAAAAGGGAAAAGGATTAAAATAGCTAAAAACTAAAATATTTAATGGTTTTTATGGTATTTAATGACACTAACCATCCTATTAAATAATAATTTTAATAAAATATAATGGAAATTAATTCCACCTCAATGTGGTTGGCTTTAAATATAAAATATTCAATATTTTATTCACATAATTATACCTCTCCTCATGTATAAATACCACCCCATTTCAAATCAAAATCCTTGTATATTATCAAATATTTTTCCAAACCTCTTTTAATCACTATACCTGCATCTTAGTTCTCATTTTCTATCACAAATACCATTTCCACAGTCTTTTAGGGGTTCCTTGTAACATCTTAGGTAAATAAAGAATATGACATTTTCATATTTATTAATATTTGTGAATTAAATAATAATTTTACTCTAATGTGGATTCAATGTTCGATGGCGTACCTAATACACCACAATTTATTTCTTTGAAATCTTACGTTGTACACAATGTTGAGTTATACTGAAAAATAATAATATAATATTATTATTTTAAATGATAGTTAACTCATAAATATTGTATTGGAAAGAATGAACAGATCTAACTAAAATATTATTATACATGTTTGTTAATTGTATTTTCATCTCTCCAATAAATTCTAGAGGCTTAAAATATGAAATTATTTTATTTTAATCATAAATAGTCTAATATTCTTTAAAAGGTCGATTTACCGCCTTTTGATGGAAAACCCTTTTTAAATATAGCTTTTTGTCTCTTTTATATATTCTATTTGAAAAAATAAAATTTTTATTTGTAATCAGGACATCCAAATTTAAATTAGGTAAAAATTTGGTATTTTTCTGCTAAAGTTCATTTTTAAATGAATAGTTAAAAATACTGTATTTTAATTCAAAATTTCCTTTTAATCTAATTTATTTAAATTTTTATATTATCTTTTTAATTAGTTTTAAAGTGTAATTAGCTTATATTTTTACCATTTAATAAAATTTTGTTCATTGTATGTAATTTCACTTTGAAATTGGATATAAACAAGTGTTAATATTTTGATAGTTATTATTTCTTGAAAACACACTTTTTTGTTTTGACAACGGGAAGTAATTATAAATTAATTAATTCAAATTTAATGTTTTTAATATGGTAAAATATACTTCATTTTTTAATTTATAATATCAAATATAACATAGGCTGAAAGTTTGGTATTTTTCTTAAAACCTTTAATTTTTCATGAATATTGAAAAATACTACTTAGTAGTTAAAAAATAGGCTTTTCATTTAAATGAAATTTTATCACATCTATGAATTGAATTTAAAAAATCATACATACATGGTTTTCATCAATAAGTAAAATTTTGTTCAATGGGATGAAAATAATTTTTGGTGAATAGTAACTTTATACTTTTATTTACCATGATAAAAGTTAAATAGGGTAATTAATGATAAAAATAATATTATAATAATATAAAAATACCTTAACACCTATCCTAACATTATTTAACGAGTTATGTCTGACAAATAAAATCCTTGGGTAGAACTTTTGACTATTCTAAGCCACTTGGGTAAGATAATTACATTAATAACTTTTTATTTAAAGTAAAAATAAAAATATCACAAACATGTATTGTTTTGCTAAAAAAAATTATGTGGGGTAATATAATTGAAATATTTGACTATAAATATTCATTTAAAGCTAAACAAATTTACTACATCATGTTATTTTATTTATAATTTTTATAAATCATATAAATAAATTTATTTATGACATAATGATGATGTAAAGATTACCTCATTAATGAATGTTTTATAAAAATGAGATTATAAATTTTAAAATAAATTTATTTTAAAATTTTTTATGACATCCAAAAAATGTAGGGATCATTATTACTTTTTATATTATCATTATTTTAGGTTGTTAGAAAGAATCAAGTTCTTATCAATTTTTTAAAAGTCTTGAAATGAATATTATTTAAATAGACATAAATGGGTTTTTAAATCAATCAATATTTTATAAAATGATAAAATAGTCCTAAAATATAATATTCATCCAAATTTGATATATTATGTAAAAATTTTCATTAATGATCCATTTTGGGTCGGTTGAAATTCTATAGTAAATAAATTAACCATATAGTATGAATATATAAGAGGACGTGTTAAGAGTCAAATTAGTTAACTAAGGGTTAAAGCTAAATGATAAGGTTAAATTTGTAACCCAAACTGGTCTAAAACCTTTTGGTTGAGGGGATTTATAATAATATTCATCTTATCTTAGAATTGGTAAGTTTTGGACCTTTTCAAATAGAAATTTAGTTTATAATAAAATAATAATTTCAAACTTTCCTAAAGAGACCATCCTCCCCCTAATAAAAAGTCGTTACCTCTAACCCATTAATCACACCTCTCAATCCCATTGGCTCATCCAAATTATGTCCAATTAAGATCCATACATATCTATATTCCACCTATAATCCTTCCTTTATGCAAAAGTCACTTCAAGAAATCCTTTTGGTTCAAACCATTTGGAGTTACCTGATTTTAAGGTAACGTGATCCCTAAAGTTCTCTTCTTTTATTTTAATTATAATACCACCTAAAATATTTTTATTCCTTTATTTTATAACAATACCAGTATCCTAAATATACTAAATTATTTTGATGAGAATAATTTGAGCTACACTTGCACACACCTCCATCTAATGGAAAAATAACATACTGTTTCTGTGGACGACAAATTACTGTCTCACGAAACGATGATTGTTCAATTATTTCTTACCACCAATTATGGTGTCCATTAAGATGGAACTGTATTTATATATGATATATATTATATTTAAATTGTTTCTATTCTTATTTATTTTTAATTTATATAATACCTTTATGGTTTCCAAAGTGGGTAAATATGATAATTTCATTTGAGGAAGTGCAGATTACCACCCCTCAAAGTGATATCACTCGTTCATACCATACATGTAACGTATAAAGGATGGAGTTAACAAAATTAGATAAAATATATATCACATGAGATTATAATAGAATTATAATCTACCTATGTATCATTAATTATTCATACCATTAAAATACGAAATAGAAATAAATGTTGAGTTCATGCGTACATACGGCTTACCGTCTCCATTAAAGATGCATTTCATTTCTTATGTCCAAATTCTATGTACTACTATAAATACATATATATACTGGATATATAATATATATATGATATCTAAATCATGAATATCATTTTGGAGATAAATTACATTTGACCACATGGACAACATGTAATTATAAGAAGTTTACTTTTTTACTCAAGTACCAAATATCAACAAAACGACAGTTATTAACATAAATGATTATGTAATGTTTATAACATGATAATAAGTGATATAAAAGGAATAATAAATTTGAAACAGTTTCTGAATCATGTAGAAATTAAATTTAGTTTATTATTCAGGAGGTTAAAGAGTGAACAAGTCAAGTCATACATGAGGTAACGGACTTCATCTCAATCACCTTTCATTGAGGCATATGTTGATTTATACATGAAATTGTTTTATATGGTTTATAAACTCCTTTTAAATGTATTTTCATTCAAAGGGAATATTTTTTTCAACGAATAATTTTACTAAATATCAAAAGGAATGTTTTTAACCTTTACGGTGACAATGTCCTCTCCACTACTGTAATCATTAGTTGGATTCCTCTATAAGCCTTAATGTTTTTTTAAAGGAAATGAAATCCCTTATTCTATTTTTGGGTGTTTTGGTATTTTAAATGGTTTTGGAAATGGATTTTTTATTTCAATATCTGGAAATGATTTCATGTGATTGTAAATGAAATGTTATTAGTGAAATGTTTATATTTTCAATATTCTATGTGTTTTGATTTTATAATGGTACTTGGACATTTGACGGATGGTTACGTGATAAACCAAATAATGGGTGGTGCTATGATAACTAGGATAGGTGGTTATGTTATAACCTATAATGCATTGGGTATGGAAGTCAGTTGTATGGCTATTCTATTTAGTGATATGTGTGGAAGTTGACCCTATGGTTATTCCACTTACGTATGCTTTTTCCCTAATTACCTTCATATGTTATGTATGCTTCCTATTGGTTCTATAGTAATATTTTGGTTACAAAAGGGTAAGTAATGATCTTTCATGTATTGAAGAGTATTTATTACTTCATAACAGAGAAATTTATTACTTATGATTAAGTATCCATGGGTTACTTGTTGTTTGAAAAAACTAACAATTTTCCTTCCTTATGTTTCCCTTACTGAGCTTTTTATGCTTATCCCATGTTTTTGAAATGTTTTTCGTAGGACTTAAAATTGAATAGGGTTAAGGATGGGATCAAGGAAAATTCATGCTGTCTTAAAGCATGGAACTAAACATGACTCTTTTTTTCAAGAGTTTATATTTTATAAAAAAATGGATACTAAGTAGAAGTTTCTAATTTTTAATATTTGAGATGTTATGTTATTGTTATAACCTAATTCTCTAAAACTATAAACCTGAAAATATCTTCAATGTGAATTATTAACTTAATTCAAGATTAACTAATGTTAATAGTCGGATCCTTATAGTTGGTATCAGAGGACGGTTTAGAAAACATTAGGGATTAGGATTTTTTATTAGATACTTGGATAGTCTCTAGGTCTACTATTTAAGTTAAAACCTGATTTTTGTAACTTTTTCAGATCAAGGAAAGTATGTTACAAATGGAGGGAGGAGGATCTCAAACGACATTCTTATCTCTTCCTGGTTACTTGCTTACAATAATTATTTCAATGTTATATTGTGACGATTCTGAAACATTTTCTAACATGAAACTCACTTGGAAAAATTCTTTGAGATTTCAAACACCTCCATTATACCTCGATAACATCGTGGGTCATGGGTGGATTTTAATCCAATCCTATTTTAAAAATATTCTCATATTTTCATGAAAGGTAAATATTATCATGTAATTTTTGAATATTTTACCTTATCACTAGATTTTGAAGCATATTATGATTTTCAAAAAGGTGATAAAGAAATAGACCCTTGCGCAACCTATTTATATTTTCTTTTAATATATAGTCTCTTAGAACATACTTATGTTATTTTAAAAGGACCACTAATTTAAAGTTTCAACTCAAACTTGGTTCGACTATTTTATAAAAATCTATTTTTATCAGATGTTTTGAAATTATATGGTATACATGATTATTTTCCAAAACTACTTTTCTATGAACCCTTATAACCCAAGTTGTACAAGGTGTTTTTGGATGAAGGAATCAAATGATTTTGAAGGATCTATAAATCATTTTTTCAATTCCTGGACCTTCTACCTTGTAACGCCCTGACCCCAGTTACCCAGAGTCGGTGCATTATTACATAACATTGGAATGATCATAAAAGATCAACTCTCAAAAGGCCGATTAGTTTAGTATCCATGGAAACACTATATACATTCATAAGTCTTACATTTCATAATAAATTGAAAACCTAAAACAAAATATTGTCTTCATATTCCCTCATACTATCCCTGCAGGTCATTCATAAAATACTTCTTCACATCCTGGGAAAAATAAAACATTGAAAGGGGTGAGCTTAGATGCTCAGTAAGGATAGCAATATAGAGTAAGCTTTCTTAAATAAACATAAACATTTAATGCAATTCATAACTAAAACAAAATCCTTTTAAACATGAACTTTAGCATAACATGGAAAAAATAAATTGAAATAATGTTATTTACTTATTCACGTGGATATTCTACTAGTCGAATAATCACATGCAATATCAATAACCACTTTCATAATGATGGAATGCATAATTCCATACTATCATAACCGTGTATCCAACGCCTTGTGCCAAGAATACAAATAGTATTTTTTTTCAAGGCCTCGTGCCAAGACACTAGTTTGTATCTTGAGACCTACCGATGCATCGAGAAGCTATAGTGGGATCCACCCATCACTTATTAAGTCCAACTCATTCCTCATATGAACAGGTTTAAACATAACATAAACATTCGTATTAAAACTAGCATATGAAATGTCAATACATTCTCCATAAACCATGAATGGTATAAAAATAACACATCCATAGTCAACCATATCACAAAACCTTCAATAAAATTTGGAATATTTGTATCATAATAAATCATCTCCAAAAAAGTTTAAAATCCATCAAAGGGTTTTGACAAAGAGGAAAATGATTTGTAAAACTATTTGAGATAAATATCCATTTTTCTTGAAAACATTTAAAAGTCACAAAATTTATAAAAGAATACATTTAAAGACATTTTTAATAAAAGTGTCCCATAGCACTTTGAAACATTTTAAAAACATCCATGTCCATATAAATAAATCCATAAAAACTATTTTGAAGACATGGACATTAATGAGAAAGATTCAGAATAATAAATATTTAAAAAATTTGAAATGATGTTTTAGTAAAAAAAATTCCCTTAAAATAATCCCTTTGAAAACTCTTTCATAAAACATGGACATGGATAATAAATATATCCTTGTAGATACTTACGTAAAAACAACCTCGAATAATAAAGAGATTGTGAAACTAACCCTTACCAATTTGGTAACTTATGAAACATACACCCCATTAAAGAGGTATCATACAATGAATATGTAAATACACATAAATTAAAGTGTATTACAAAAAGAATACAATTATGGGCAGTACATACACCACACAAGAGGTAATAGTGGAAATATAGCATGAATCTCACGAGAATAATGAGATAGATGAAAACTCCTTACCTTGTACTTTTCCTTGGTTGAGGGTAGGTTAACCTCCTGTATAATTTTTATTAAATTATACAATAATCATATACATTAATATGATATCATATATTATCTTTTAACATTTATTTGTAAATAATATCTTAGTATTATCATCGTTTCGGGTGTTAACTTACTCATTTTCTTTTATATATTTTGTTACATAAGCAATGTTTGTTATGGATGGGTTGTATCTTATTCATATCCATAATGATATAAAGTCCTTAAAAATTATTTCTAATCATCAAACGAGAATTATAATTGCATGGATACGATGGGGAATGAATCTCATCGCGTTCGTGGAGACAGTAGTCCGTACGTACACACGAGCGACAATATCATTCTTTTGATATTAAAATAATATATAATTGTATATTATATCATATATACAGAATCATTATCATTTTATATTTATTATTTACATCAATTACATATCATTATCATACCCATCCAAATTATAATGTTTTTGAACTACATTTACACCACGACATAGAGACGGTAAGCCGTACGAACGCACGTATGGTGACATGTCATTCAAAGTTTAGATAGAATACTGAATATGCATGTACCATATTTATAATTACATCATAGTATATAGAATATACTATATTTATTATTTTCTAAAGTTAACAACTAAGAAAGAAGAAGTTGAAGAAGAAAGGAACTTGAAAAAGGGTGGTGAAAACATAACCTCTTCTTCGGGTTCTTCCTTTTGATTTGATCAAAAGGGATCCTTAGGTTGGATTTCAGATCAAACTAAGGCCTCTATGTTGAATTGAGGGAAATTGAGAGAGTATTCGGTCATGTTTTGGCCGAACCAAAAGGCTTGAGAGGTGTGATTAATTTGTTATAAGTGGGGTCCTTTTATAAGGGGGGAGATGGGGTTTTTAGGAAAAACTTAATGTATTAATTTATAATAAATTAATATTGGATTTCTAATTGATCCAAAGTATATTATTAAAAGTATAAGGTGGTTCTGGGTCTAAATCCCATAAACAAATAGATTTTAGATAGGTTTTTGTAATTATATTAACCTTGTCTTTTAGTTTTAACTCTTATTTAATTAGATTGATATTAACAATGTCACTTTGTATTTTTATATTATATAGTCAATAAACTTACTATATACATCCAAGAGACCCCCAAGTGTTCCATTAATGATACACCTATCATGATATAATTCCATTGGCCGAACCTTATATTTTTAGAAATATAATATCATTTAATAATATAATACTTGTTTTAAAAACTCATTTATTCCAATTTTTACAATATTTAATAATTGATTTTTGTTAAAGTCTTAAAAACTTTATTAATTCGAAATAAATTCATTTAAGCAATAATAACATGTCATATTAACCAATAAAATTAGTGGATTCCATCAAAACATTAAAATTATCTTTATTTTAACATTTATAATACCAATTGTTTGATTCTTTCATTAATATGGAAAATATTGCATCATTATTGTGTCATAAATAAATTTAATTATTCAACGTATAAAAATTATAAATAAAATACCATTATGTAGGAAATATTATTTTATTTCTAATTAATATTTATAGTTGAAAAGATAACATATATAACCCTATGTAAAAAAATTTCTAAAGGATATATGCTTATGTCATTTTTGTATTTACTTCAACTTAATTAATATAAAGTGTCCTTATCACCTACAAGTGGCTCCATGGGGTCCCAAAATCGACCCAAAGATGCCCATGGTAGGAAATGTATCAAAAAATGGGGTTTGGACACGTTTTAGGGTAAATTAATATTATTATAATTTAATTTTTTACCATTATTTACCGGATTTACCCTTTAACCATGGTAAATAAAATATTTACCGAAGTAATTATTCAAAATGTCTAAAAATAAAAGTTAACTATTTACACAATTTGGACCACCTGATTCCAAATATGGAATCCCTTTTTCTAAATTCAAAACACAGAAGTGGTATAAATTAATTTAAAATTAATTCCCGTTGTTAAAACAAAAAGTGTGTTTTTAAGAGATAATAACTATCAAAATATTGAAACTTGTTTATTTCCGGTTTAAATGTGAAATTATATAAAATGACCAAAATTTTATTAAATGGTAAAAATATATTATAAATATACTTTAAAACCAGTCAAATTCTTAATTTATCACTCTTAATTATTTTGATTAAAAAAGTTGTTTTTAATTAAAATTTAGTAATTTTCACTATTCATCAAAATATAAAAGTTATCCGAAAAGTACCAAAATTTTACCCTAGGATAATTTCGATATTCCAAATCCAAAAATTAAGTCCATTTTGAGAGATAGAATTTATAAAATTTCAAAAATTGGGTATTACTATTCATAACGACTACTTTGATTGGTCGTAGTGTGTTAGAATCTCGATGTTGCGTACAATGCAAGCTATTGCATTATTCAAGGGGAAATGTATCATGGAAGCATGGGGTGTTACATTCTCCCCTCATTCAATAAATTTCATCTGCACAATTTGAAATTGTTCTTCGCAAATAAAAGGTATAAAATAGGAAATATCATTGTGGGAAAACCCACATCGGAAATTGGTATAATAAAATTTAGTCTTAATAATAGGAAAAGGGGAATGAAAAAGTCACCACCAAATTATGATCTCAATTAGGAGAAAATTGGTGGAAATTAGAGACACATAATTGGAGGAAAAACATAAATATTTATAGGGAGTGATTGAGATCATCAATCACAAATAATTATAGAATTGTGGGTCTCAAAGCCACCAATCTGTGATGATTTAAAATACCATCGGTTCAACAAAATGTAAGGTATTAGGATAAAACATTTTTTGTTTTAATATACCTCACCTAATGTTTAAGAATTTATTTCTTCATAGAATAATATATGAAAAAAAAGTATATTGGTCAAGTAGAGTTCCATCCTTTAACTAATTTCTACCACAAACTCATCTTTCACTGTAAAAGATAATAGAACTTAAAAAATCTATTTATCTCATTCGTATAGGGTTCCAAAAAATGAATTTATAATTCATCTACCATACCCTTTAAAAAACTACATTATTCAATCCAGGAAATCGCGTGGGTCTGTGGTAGGTGATACACCCTTGTCTCCCTTCGGTTGCGGGTTCAAGCCTCGCGGCCTTATCGGATGTGATAGGTTGTCGCCCGACCTCCGTGTTATCCGTTTTATAACAATCAAAAAATAATATTCAGATATTCTTTAACCTTAAAAATCGTATCAAATTTTAAATATAATCCATTCCAACCTTTAGACTTATCAAAATTACTTCTTTCCAAACTCACAGTCCAAAATTGATATGGAAGGTAAATATAATGAAGATCTTTTTTTCCATGTAATAACATGTGAATACCTTCATCATGTATTCTTAAAAAATATGGTAACACCATAAATAACCATAAAACCTTATTTATTACATTCATCCTCCCTTATTACTTATATAATACTAGATATATTTCTTATATCCAAAAAATTGAATATTCCAACAATGATGAAATAAACAAACCATTAATCAGTACCAAGGTAGTCAAGAATATCCAATATAATTTATCCAAATAAACCATCTCTTATTCCAAAATTACAACCTCAGTATCAAGACCATATTAAGGATTACCTTTCCTTCAACCATGTATTTTCAAAAAAAAATTAACTTGTTGTTGAGTCACTTTTGATAGTACCATATAATCTCAAATCCTCAATGAAATATTACTGTAGTACAATCCTTATTTATCTCCATAATTCATATAACCAGTATATCATTGATAAAACACGCAAATGAAATAATTCTTTAATAACAACATAATAACAATAGTCATTCATCTTCAACTATGGTAGTATCGTAACTTTATTATTATCCAATAACATCATTTGGGGAATACTCTGATGATTTGGACATTGATTCTAGTAGTTTCACCACTCTTGCAGATGAAGCATTGTACATTTGAAACCTTTTTATTACCCTCGCAATCACGAACTTGGTTTCCTTTTTCTCCACAGTTATAACATAATCACATTCCCTTCAAGCATTTTCCAAGGTGATTCTTTCAACAGTTATCACATATGGGAAAATCCTTCTTTACCTTCTTCCCTTTATTTTTCTTTCTCTCTACCATCTTTTTCTTCTCTGGATTCCCTTCAAATCCATAGGACTTAGATAACTCTTTACTTATCTTATCAACACATGATACTATTTATTCATATGATGATAATACATGTGAGACTATTTCCCTTCTAAATTCTGGCTTAAGACCATGAAAGACATGATCCTACTTACTCTATGAATCATGTGTATTGTTGGAGTTCTCATTCCTTCTACTGGGCACCATATCTAAACAATGGCATACACTAGATTAGTTTATAAATAGAAATACCTAATCCCAAACTTGTAAAACACTTAACATAAATTAAAAAGTTTGTGGATATAATCAATAAAAATGTCTTCTTTAAGGAGGTATATACTCATAAACCCTTCAAAATGTTTTGTAAAGAAAATGAGAATTATCCTAAGCATATCCCTCGGGAGTGTCCTAACCAAGAGTGCAGGAAGGCCCATTGTCGGGCACCAGTTCCTGTTCGAGTCTAGCTCAAAGCGGTGTTTTCGGGTTTTACCCTTAGGTACATCTGTGCCAAATCCACCTCTACCTGCTTATATCCAAACAGGGATGTATTTCTCGGAAAACTCAGAAAAGTTCTTCTATATGAATCCTCAAAGTCTATCTTAGGTCTATGTTCTCTAATCATAGTTTATCTAAATCTCGCTTCTAAGGTTTGTACTAAAATTCCTCTGATACCAACTATAACGCCCCGACCCCAGTTACCCAGAGTTGGTGCATTATTACATAACATTGGCATGATCACAAAAGATCAAGTCTCAAAATGCCGATTAGTTTAGTAGCCTTGGAAACACTAGATACATTCATAAGTCTTACATTAAATAATAAAGTGAAAAACTACAACAAAATCTTGTCTTCATATTCCCACATACTATCCCTGTAGGTCATTCATAAAATACTTCTTCACATCCTGGGAAAAATGAAACATTGAAAGGGGTGAGCTCAGATGCTCAGTAAGGATAAAAATATAGCGAAAACTTTCTTAAAAAACATAAACATTTAAGGAATGCATAACTAAAACAAAAGCCTTTTAAACTTGAACTTTAGCATAACATGGAAAAAATAAATTGAAATAATGTCATTTACTTATTCACATGGATATTCTACTAGTCGAATAATCACATGCAATATCAATAACCACTTTCATAATGATGGAATGCATAATGCCAGACTATCATAACCACGTATCCAAGGCCTCGTTCCGAGACTACAAATAAGATTTTGTCATGTCCTCTTACCAAGTCACCAGTTTTTCTCATGAGACCTACCGATTCATCAGTGATCTATAGCGAGCTCCACCTGTCACTTATTATGTCCAATGCATTCCTCATATGAACAGGTTTAAAAATAACATAAACATTCGTATTAAAACTAGCATACGAAATGTCAATAATTTCTCCATAAACCATGAATGGTATAAAAATTACACATCCACAGTCAAACATATCACAAAACCTTCAATACAATATGGAGGATTTATATCATAATAAATCATCTTCAAACAAGTTTAAAATCCGTCAAAGGGTTTTGACATAGATGAAAATGATTTTTAAAACTCTTTGAGAGAAATATCCATTTTTATTGAAAAAATTTAAAAGTCACACAATTTAGAAAAGAATACATTTAAAGAAATTTTTGAATTTAAGTGTCCCATACCGCTTTGAAATATTTTAAAAACATTCATGTCTATATAAATAAATCCTTAAAAACCATTTTTAAGACATGGACATTAATAAAAAAGATTCAGAAGAATAAATATTTAAAAAATATGAAATGATGTTTTAGTAAAAAAAAGTCCCTTAAAATAATCCCTTTGAAAACTCTTTCATAAAACATGGACATGTATAATAAATATGTCCCAGTAGATACTTACGTAAAAACAACCTCGGATAATAAAGAGATTGTGAAATTAACCCTTACCAATTTGGTAACTTATGAAACATACACCCCATGAAAGAGGTATCATACAATGAATATGTAAATACACATAAATTAAATTGTATTAAAAAAAGAACACAATTATGGGCAGTACATACACCACATAAAAGGTAATAGTGGCAATATGGCATGATTCTCACATGAATAAAGAGTGAGATGAAAACCCCTTACCTTGTACTTTTCATTGTTTGAGGGTAAGTTAACCTCCTGTATAATGTTGAAATAATTTTTATTAAATTATAAAAGATTAATATACATTAATATGATATCATATATGATCTTTTATCATTGATTTGTTAATAATATCTTATTATTATCATCGTTTCGGGTGTTAACATACTCGTTTTCTTTGATATATTTTGTTACATAATCCATGTTTGTTATGGATAGGTTGTATATTATTCATATCCAGAATGATATCAAGTCCTTAAAAATTATTTTTAAACATAAAATGAGAATTATAATTGCATGGATACGATGGGGAATGAATCTCATCACGTTCATGGAGACAGTAGTCTGTACGTACGCACGAGCGACAATATCATTCTTTTGATATTAAAATAATATATAATTGGATGGTATATCATATATAAAGAATAATTATCATGTTATATTTATTATTTAAATAAATTAAATATCATTATCATACCCATCTATATAATAATTTTTTTAATGACAATTACACCACGTTGTGGAGACGGTAAGCAATACGTACGCACGTATGGTGACATGTTATTCAAAGGATGGATAGAATACTGAATATGGTTGTACCATAATTATAATAACATCACAGTATATATAAAATACTGGTGTTATTATTTTATAAATGAAATAACAAAGAAAGAATAAGTTTAAGAAGAATGGAACTTGTAAAAGGGTGGTGAAAACAATACCTCTACTTCGGGTTATTTCTTTTGATTTGATCAAAAGGGCTCCATAGGTCTGCTTTTTGATCAAACTAAGGCCTATAGGTCGAATTTACAGATGTTTAGAGTGTATTTGGTCATGTTTTGGCCGAACTAAAAGGCTTGAGAGGTGTGAGTAATTGTTTAGAAGTGGTGTTCTTTTATAAGGGGGAGGAGGGTCTCTTTAGGAAAAACTTAATGTATTAATTTATAATAAATTCATATTCGGTTTCTAATGGCTCAAAAGTGGATTATTCAAAGTATAAGGTGGGGATGGTTCGAAATACTTTCAATCAATAGTTTTTAGACAGGTTTGGGTCATTATATTAACCTTAACTTTTAGTTTTAACTCTTAGTTAATTAGATTGAAATTAACCATGTCACTTTGTATTTTTATATTATATAGTTAATAATATTAGTATATACATCCAAGAGACCCCAAAGTGGTCCATTAATGATACACCTATCATTATATAAGTCCTTTGGAAGAACCTTCGATTTTTAGGAATAGAATATTAATTAATAATATAATACTTGTTTTAAAAACTCATTTATGTCAATTTTGACAATATTTAATAATTGATTTTTGTTGAAGTCATAAAAACATTATTAATTCGAAAAAAATTCATTTAAGAAATCCTAACATATACTATTAACCAATAAAATTTGTTTATGTCATCAAAACTTTCAAATTATATTTATTTTAACATTTATAATACCAATTGTTTGATTCTTTCATTAATAATGAAAATATTGCATCATTATTGTGTCATAAATAAATTTAATTAATCAATGTCTAAAAAGTATAAATAAAATACCATTACGTAAGAAATATTTTCATATTTCTAATGAATATTTATATTCGAAAATATAACATATATACCCATATGTAAAAATTGTCTTTTTAAAAGATATCTGCTTATGTCATTTTTGTTTTTACTTTAACTTAATTAATATAAAGTTTCCTTATCGCCTACAAGTAGTTCCATGGGGTCCCAAAATCAACCCAAAGATTCCCATGGTCGGACATGTATCAAAAAATTGGGTCAGGACACATTTTAGGGTAAATTAATATTATTATAATATTATTATTTTAGCCTTATTTACCGGATTTACCCTTTAACCATGGTAAATAAAATATTTACCGAAGTAATTATTCAAAATGTCTAAAAATCAAAGTTAACTATTTACATAATTTTGACCTCATGATTCCAAATATGGAATCCATTTTTATAAATTCAAAACACAGAACTGGCAGAAATTAATTTTAAATTAATTCTCATTGTTAAAACAAAAAGCGTGTTTTTAAGAGATAATAACTATCAAAAGATTGACACTTGTTTGTGTCTGGTTTAAATGTGAAATTATGTCCAATAACCAAAATTGTATTAAATGGTAAAAATCTATTCTAAATATACATTAAAACCACTGAAATTCATAATTTATCACTATTAATTATTTCTATTAAAAAAGTTGTTTTTAATTAAAATTTAGTAATTTTCACTATTCATCAAAATATAAAAGTTATCCGAAAAGTACCAAAATTTTACCCTAGGCTAATTTTGATAATCCAAATCCAAAAATGAAGTCAGTTTTGAGAGATAAAATTTATAAAATTTAAAAAATTGTGTATTACTATTCATAACGACTACTTTGATTGGTCACGGTGTGTTAGAATCTCGAATTTGCGTGCAATGCAAGCTATTGCATTGTTCGAAGGAAAATGTACCGTGGAAGATTGGGGTGTTATATAACTAGGTGAACAAGATGATGATGAAACAAAATAGACACCATGATCAAGGTATGATGTTCTTTATTTTTTGGATAGTTTTATTTTGTCATAATGAGGTGAAAAAAAAATGACAATATATATAATACTTCAAGAATTAAGATATTGAGGTCATAATGTGTTGGGATAAAAATGAGAGGTATAAGACAACCATTGAGGTCAAATTATGTTATGGTTATTTTTGAATAGTGTATCTCATTTTTAGTAATGTTATAAAATTATATAGTTTTTGAGAAAGGATAACCCGCAATCCATGTGACCGCTCGTCACGTCAGTCAAAGCTGTAGGAATCGAACCCACAACCAAAGTGTGATTAGGATTTATCACCTACCACTAAACTATGTGATGTCCCTGGTTAGTATGACTTATTCTTTTTAGTTAAATGATTTTATTAATCAGGAATAAGTTTATTAAAGATCATATGTTTTATCAAATGGATATCCTTAGTATAAGAATATGATTTGGTGATTATGTGATAAAAGTTATTTTTGGAAGATATTATCTCTTTTTTGGAACACTATATTCTTAAGGAAAATATAATACTATGGGATCTCATTATTGGAGTAATGCTTGAAATTTTATTTTGGAAGAATCTATGTTTTTATTATGGACATATGTTGATTTTGGTTATTTCATGAAATGATTAACCTATCATAGAGAATATGTTATTAGGTTAATTACACTTCAGTGTGAGTCTTTAAGAGTAGTCGATATTTTCAGAGATAAATGTTAAGATTTACTGTAGAGATCTGTGATTAAATCCATCTAATTTTTGGGTTTCAATCATTGTTTGGATTATTTTGAAGAATTTTAAGTAAAATTGTGTATTTAATGGTCTTTCTTGAACTTTGGTTACTTTTTGTTTAATTATGGAGATTAATAGTAGTATTTCTTTTTATAATGGATTATCCTTTTGAGGGATTATCTAATCTTACACTAACCATTTTGGTTTTGGTTAATGTCTAAAGACAAACGAATATATAGTTCTTATCTTTTGGATTATGCGACTCTCTAGAAGTTGATTCTAGAAATTAAAGTGCGGCCATGTCATCATGTATACATATAGTTTGGAGAAAAGATGATTTTTGGGTAGAAATTTATTAAAAGATGAAACTCTACTAGAATATAAGTATGTTTCCTTATGTTCTCATTCTATGTAGTAAATGAATTCCTCAAAATTATAAAATGGAACTTAAAAAAATTTGTCGGTCTACATTTCCTACATGGTAATCAAAGATCGTTTAACACAACAAAAGTTTATAATTTTTTGGTGAATAACTTTCTCTTGATCATATTTTCTATCACTCTCCATCAGAACATGACGGTTTGTTTTCTCTTCCATAACCATGTTTTCCTACATGTAATCCAAGTATGGTTTATCTCCTGTGACCTTTGTATGTATCATTCATTCTTTTAAAGTGATATTTTTATTGACTCTTTTTCTGATTTGGGACTTTCAGTGATGTTTCCATGCCCATTTCTAAAATTGTGAGGATGCAATTTCCAAAAGGGGAGAAGGATGTTACATCCCAGGTAAATAAAAAATATGAAATTTTCATATTTATTAATATTTGTGAATTAATTATTAATTTTACTTCAATGGTGATTCTATGTTTGATGGCATACCGGATACACAACAATGGGCTTCATTGAAATCTTACGTTGCACACAATGTTGAGTTATACTAAAAAATAATAATATAATATTATTATTTTAAATTTTAATTAACACATAGCTATTATATTGGCATGAATGAATATAAATAACTAAAATATTATTATACATGATTTTTAAATGTCTTTACATTTATCCAATATATTATAGAGGCTTAAAATAAGAATGAATTCGATTTTAAGCAAAAAATGACTAATATTGTTTAAAAGGTCGATTTACCGCCATTTGATGGATAACTCTTTTTAAATCAATTTTTGTCACTTTTATATGTTCCATTTGACAGAATAAAATTCTTATTTAGATTTGGAACATCAAAATTTACTTTGGGCAAAATTTTGGTATTTTTCTGATAAAGTTCATTTTTTTAATGAATAGTGAAAAATAAAGTATTTTAATTCAAAACTTCCTTTCAATAAAAATTTATTTATATAGTTAGATTATTTTTTTTAATTAGTTTTGAAGGTTAATTAGATTATATTTTTACCATTTAATATAATTTTTGTAATTGTAAGTAATTTTACTTTGAAATTGGACATAAACAAGTGTCAATCTTTTGATAGTTATTGTTTGTTATAACACATTTTTTTGACAATGGGAATTAATTACATATTAATTAATGCTACTTATATGTTTTAAATTTGGTAAAATAAACATCATTTTTGAATTCTGAATATCAAATGTATCATAGGCTGAATTTTTTCTATTTTTCTAAAAATCATAAATTTTCTATGAATAGTGAAAAATACTACTCAGTAGTTAAACAACCCTCATTTTCATTTAAATGAAATTTTACCAATTCTGTGAATTGAATTTCAAAAATCTGACAGACATTATTTTCATCAATAATCAAAAGTTTGTCTAATGGGATGAAAATAATTTTTGGTGGATAGTAACTTTTGACTTTTATTTACCACGGCTAAAGGTAAATTGGGTATTTCAAGGTAAAAATAATATAATAATAATATAAAATTACCATAAAACTCGTATTAACCTTATTTTATGAGTAATTTACGACTAATAAAATCCTTGTGTAGAACCTTTCACCTTTGGTAGCCACATGGGTAAGGTAATAACATTAATAAATTTTTATTTAAAGTAAAAAATAAAAATATCATAAACATGTATTGTTTTGCTTAAAAAATATTTATATTGGGTTATATAATTGATATATTTGACTATAAATTTTAATTTTAAATATAAGAATAATTAATAAATCATTATATTTTATTTATAATTTTTAGACATCAAATAAATAAATTTACTTACGACACAATGATGATGTAATGATTACCTTATTAATGAATGTTTTAAATAAATGAGATTATAAATGTTAAAATAAATTTATTTTGAAATTTTTTATGACATCCATTATTTTTAGGGATGATTATGGCTTTTTATATTTTCATTATTGTAGTTTTTTCTAAATAATAAAGTTATTGATTTTTGAAAAGTCTTGATATGAATAGTATTTAAATTGTCATAAATGAGTTTTTAAATCAATCAATATTTTATTAAATGATAAAATAGTCCTAAAAACCTATTATTCTTCCAAATGACATATATGATGATAAAAATGTCATTAATGATCCATTTTGGGTCTCATGGAATTTTATAGTAAATAAATTAACAATATAGTATGAATATATAAGAGTACATGGTAAGAGTTAAATTAGTTAACTAAGGGTTCAACCTAAATGATAAGGTTAAATTTGAAACTAAAACTTGTCTGAAAACTATTGGTTGAGAGGATTTCAAATTATATTCAACTTCTCTTCTAATTTAATTTTTTTGGACCTTCTAAAACTAATATTTATTTTATAATAAAATAATATATTCAAACATTCCTAAAGATCCCCCCTTATAAAAAGCTATCGCCTATCACCCATTACTCACACCTCTCAAGCCCCTTGGCTCATCCAACCTCTGCCCAGTTAATCTCCATACATCCCTATCTTCCTTCTAGAATCCTTCCCCTAGGTAGAAGGCACTTTAAGAAATCATTTTGGTTCAAATCAAAGGGAGTTACCTGATTTTAATGTAACATCTTCCATAAAGTTATCTTCATTTATTTCATTTCTCCAACCCCCTAAACTCTTTTTATTCCTTTATTTTATAAAAACACCAATTCCATAAATATACTAGGTTTTTTTATGAGAATTATTATAACTATAGATACAAACACCTCCATCTAATTTAAAAAGAACATACTCTTTCTGTGGACAACAAACTACTGCCTCACAAAACGTTGATTGTCCAATTATCTCTTACCACATCTTTTGGTGGCCCTTAATATAGAGCTGTATTTAAATGTGATATATATTATATTTATATTTTTTATCTGATTATTTATTTCTCATTTATATAATACCTTTATGGTTTCCATAGTGGGTAAATATGATAATTCCATTTGGGGAAGGGCGAACTACCGCCCCCTCATTGTGATATGACTTGTTCATACCATACATAGAATGTATAAAGGATGGAGTTAACAAAATTAAGTAATATATATATCATATGATATTATACTTGAATTATAATATAACTATGTATCATTAATTTTTAATTCCATTAAAATAATAAATAGAAATGAAAGTAGAGTTCATGCGTACATACAGCTTACCATCTCCATTAACGGTGCATTTAATTTCTTATGTCCAAATTTTATGTACTTATATAAATACATATATATACTAGATATATAATATATGTATGAAATCAAAATCATGAATATCATTCTGGAGATAACGTACATTGGACCACATAGACAACATGTAATTATAAGAGGTTTCCTTTTGACTCAAGTACCAAATATCAACCAAACGATTGTTATTAACATAAATGATTATGTAATGTTTATAATGTTATAATAAGTGATATAAAAGGAATAATAAATTTTTAAAAGGTTCTGATGCAATTAGAAATTAATATTAGTTTATTATTTAGGAGGTTAAAGGACAAACGAGTTAAGTCGGACACGAGGTAAGGGACTTCGTCTAATTCGCCTTTCAATGAGGCATAGTTTGATTTACACATGACATTATTTTATATGGGGTATAAACTCCTTTGACATGTATTTTCATTCAAAGGGAATATTTTTTCTAAGAATCATTTTACTAAATGACAAATGGAATTTTTTTAATGTTTTCAACGATAATGACCTCTCCATTGTCATAATAGTTTGTGGGCTTCCTCTATAAGCCTTTATGTTTTTTCAAAGGAAAAGAAATACCTTATTCTATTTTTGGTTGTTTTGGTATTGAAAATTTTTTTTTGTAATGGATTTATTATTTCAATATCTTTAAATTATTTATTGTGATTACAAATGAAATGTTATTTCTGAAATGTTTATATTTTCAATATTTTATGTTTTATGATTTTATAATGGTACTTAGACATTTGATGGGTGGTTACGTGATAAACAAAATGACGGGTGGTGCCATGAAAAACCATGATGGGTGGATATGTTATAACCTCCAATGCACTGGGTATGGAAGTCGGCTGTATGGATATTCCATTTAGTGATATGTGTGGAAGTCGACCGTATGGTTATTCCATTTAGGTATGTTTCTTCCCAAGTTACCTTTATATGTTATGTGTAAATTCTATTGGTTTTATAGTAATATTTGGGTTACAAAAGGGTGAGCAATGATCTTTTATTCATTGAAGAGTGTTTACTACTTCATAAAGGTAAAAATTATTACTTATGATAAAGTATTCATGGTTTACTTGTTGTTTTGAAAAACTAATTGTTTTCCTTATTTGTGTATCCCTTACTGAGATTTTTATACTCATCCAATGTTTTTTCAATGGTTTTCATTGGACATAAAGATGAAGAGGGTCAAGGATGGGATCATGGAAAAGTCATGATATCTAAAAACATGGAAGTATACATGACTCTTTTTTTTCAAGAGTTATTATTTTAGAGAAAAATGGATACTGAGTAGAAGTGTCTAATTTGTAATATTTGAGATGTTATCTAATAGTTATGACCTAATTCCCTAAAACTATAAACCTGAAAAGATCGTCAATGTGAATTATTAACTTAATTCAAGATTACATGATGTATAAGGTCGGTTCTTAATAGTCCTTATAAGAGGTTATTCTCTCAAAATACCTCTCCTATTTTTTATTCTTCATCTATTTTCTCCTCAACTACATCAACCATCAATGAATGATAACTAAAAATTCATATATATAGTGGATATGTATGTTTCTAATGCAATATATCATATCCATTCCATTTCTCATCTCATCTCATCTTATAAAAATAAATGAAATTATTTTCAATGTTAGGTTAGTTAATCACCTAGGTGAATATTGATTTTTTTGCATCCATTACTAACTTATTAGCTTGTCATAAAACAATAATTACGGTTAAATAATATTTTAATAGTTATTTTATAACCTATTTCGTGTTTTATAAATATATAAACATATATAATTAAATAAATTGAAATTAGTTCATGATGTTCAAAAAAACCAAAATAAACTAAATAGTTATTATTAACATTTTATCTAATGAATTATCCTCATGTAATAAGTAAAATGTTATATGGGACCATTAATACTTATAGATGTTCATTTATACTATTTCATGAAACTTTTAGAGTTTTCATTCAATTTTAAAAGAACACAAATAATTATACAAAAATGAACTGATCATGAAACCATGAAATTAACGCACTCAAAACCATTAAAATAATGAAATATTATTAATGAATGGATCATAATATTTAAGAAAACAATCACATGATGTGTTATAAATTTGAATATTATTCTATAATGAGTTAATAACATTAATTAAACCATTATAAAGGTGGTTTGAACACATTTTAAATGTTTTTAATGTGAGGTATGGGATTCTATAACCCAATTTCCATTTATTGTGTAATATGCCTACTTCTTTGATTATATTATGTTCAGATTATTTGTGGAATACACTATTTGTTTATTTATTTTTTATTACAACTTATACATTTTTTATATTGTTTTTTTCACATAATAACCCCATTTATTTATTCTCACCTAAATGTTAAGAACATTATAATGGATTTCATAACCCAATTTCCATTCATTGGGTTCAAAAATCTAGTTCATAATTATGTCTTCCTAAGATTATGTGTTATACAACTTTTGATTATCTTATGTTTTATTTTAACATTTTCATGTTGGATATAAATAGAATACACATAATTGACTAATTTGATTAAAATTCACTTCAACCATATGATGTTTGAAATGGTTTTCTCATCTCACTTTTACTTATGTGAGATTTATGCCTTATTCACCACTTATTTATTATGTGTGGTGTATATACTATAATATGATATATCATATCATTATTCTTATTATCTTCATGGTATTCAATGTTCAAATATATAATTATTTCTTTTATGGTGTATATGATTTGACTGATTATAATGTGTAATGTACTTCATCTATATCTCCTTTCATTAAGGTATATCTTGATTTTATACACCCAACTTGTTTTATAAGGAGTATATACAATCCCATTGACATATCATATCATGAATTTATTAATTCTAATTTCATCCAATGTTTTTAAAATGTCATTCCAACATGGGGAATTTGATTAAAATATTTTCATATTGAATGGGACACTTTGATTTGAAAATTTAATTTTAAATGTTTAAATATTTAATTTCCTTTTCCTTTTCTCCATGAAAATATTCCTGATATATTTTATATATTAATTTATATGAATATAACAGGAAAATAAAGGAAATTTAATATTTATTTATTTTAATTGAATGGTCTTTAAAATGAATCTTTGTACATGTTTTATATGAAACATTTTTACAAACGACAAAAAAAATGTTCTATTATTAATGTATATGGTGACAATGAATTTTCTTCCTTGGAGACTATTATTTAATTTATATTTTCCTTTGTAAGATTAAATCTTTTATTAAAAAAATTATTTATATTATTTTTAGGTATTTTGGAATTGAAGATGGTTTATGAAATAAAATGGTGTTATGGTATTTAAAATATTTTTTTAAAAGAAAAGGTTATTTTTATATGAAATTTTGTTTCACATGGGTTTAAAAGTGTTTTTCAAATTTTTTTATAATGAAAGTTTTTATTCATGAAATGATACTTATGATTTATATGAGAAATGGTTGCGACTAATATACATTATATGAAGGGTTTGGGTCTATTATAACTCACGCGTGAGCTGGATACACCTTATGAGAAGTGTTGAGGACCATTATACCTTATAGATGAGACTGATATAGCTTATATTAATTTTTTATCCCCATTATAGCTCATGGTTGAGACTGATATAGCTTATATTAAGGGTCATTCTAATTAAAGATCTTTGATGAATCGGGTAATAATAATATTGGAATTTTTCCTTATGGTTATTCCAATTATTGGGTTTTAAATGAGGTTTATGAAGGATTGAAATGTGATGTAGAAGCTAAAATACAATAGGGGGTTAATTTTATTCTTTAAAAGTTCCTTTGGAACCATTAATGTTGGTATACAACTTTTTCTTTAACCTTAAGAAAAATAATGTTTAACATGGATAAACAATGTAAATTCACAATACCTCTTAGTTCTACAAACTTACAAGGTTCTGGAAATTTGTTTCCAGAAATGAAACTTAAGAAAAGTTTACAAGGAAAATATTCTACCTTAAAACATATAGAACCATACTAATAAAAGTATAAAAAAGAACAAGGAAGTAAAAGAAAGTTATACATTCCTTATTAATCAAAATGTTGCAGAAATAAACTTGAAACAAAACAAGTAACAAGTATGAAATCTTTTAACCAAAAGATAAGGGTATCCAACAACCATGGATAATGGTCCCTTGATTTATACATTCAGGAAATTGTTTCTTACCCACAATAGGGTAAGACCATGATAAGAGTATCAGAGTCTTTATTTCTATCCTCGCATGTCGTCGAACTATAACGTAGTCGACACCTTTGTCTTCCTATCTATGGAATTCCTTAATCTTTAAGGTAGTCGACACCTCTGTCTACCTATCCCCGGAAGTCATCGATCTTTAAGGTAGTTGGAACCCCTGTCTTCCTATACCCGGAAGCCCTTTTTGTACACTGAAACAATCATAGATGTGCGATGCAAGCTAAAAAATATGTTCAATACGCACAAAGCATGAGAGTATCTCTCTCTAGAAATCACATCCATAGCATGTGGTCTCTAGAGTGATAGATTAGTAATGAGCTCATTCAAATAAGCTCCAATTTATAGTAAAATCTCTATCTATCAGCTCCCTCCTCCAATGGTTATATTTTTTCTTGAATCTCATAGGGACCTGTACACGTGTCACTCAACCAACGTTTGGTTAGAAAAAGAAAGTACGACGTCATTTTATAACTATAACAATAATAAGTAAAATAAGGTTTTTTAACCAAATTTAATTTTTCAAATTATAAGGAAAAATAAATTTCAGAGTCTAATAAAAAACAACATTCAGAGTCTAAAATACATGGATTTTTGGATTGGGTAATTCTAAGAATTAGGAGTATGAATTCAAAGGAATATAGAGTCTGAATTCTAATGAATTCGGAGTCTGAATAGTGATTAATTCAAAGTCGTAATTCTGATGAATTCGGAGTCATAATTTAAAATAATTCAGAGTTTGAATTTTAGAGAATTCAGAGTTTGAATTTTAGAGAATTCGGAGACTGAATTTCAGAGAATTTGGAGTCTGAATTTCAGAGAACTCAGAGTCTGAATTTCAGAGAATTAGTAACCTAAATTTAGAACCTGAAAACAAAATACTCTATATCTATGTATTTATATAATTCCGAAGTTTTTAGAATATGAAACCGAATTTAAGACTTATAGATAAAATGAGTTAGATTTAGAGAGACTAAAAAATGAACAATGAAAAATATGTAGGATAAATTTTCCTTGGGGAAGGAAAATTTTCCACATTAAGATAAAATAAATTTTTCCTTAAGATATAGTGTTTGTGATTTTAAAAACATAAAAGAATGGAAAACTCATAAGTAACCCTTATTGACTCAACAATATCCCCCTTTCTGGAAATCACACACATCCTTACAAAAAAGAATATAAGGACTTATAAAATATTTTTATAGACTTTGAAAATAAAACTTATCTCCCTTTACATATGGACAATGGTGAATACGATTAAATCCCCCTATAAGTTTTCAAAGTCCCTAAGGATCATATTTTCGATTTCCTGTTTAAGATTTAGCATTTTATTATATAAGAAAATAATCTTTGATAAGAATTCCCCCTTGGATGAAATCCCCCTTACATTGGGAAATCTCTTCTTTTCTTAATATTCATTTTAACATTCCTTTCTCCCCCTTAGTGGTTTTCAAAAAGTAATATAGGGAATGGAAAAAAATGGTACCTAAAACATTAGTACTGAACAACCAAAAATATATAGAGATCAACAGGAATTTCATTAAGATTGAAATAACTTGTACAATGATGAAAATAGAAATAAATATTAGAATGGAAAGAAATTATCCTTATTTATCGTTCAGTATCAGCTTCTTCAGAATGGTTTTTAGATTCTTAAGCTCCTTGTCATCTTCTTCTATGCACGAGATCAACTGATCCTGATCATCATTTTTCTTCTCTAAGGCATTTATCTTTTCTTCCTGAGCTTTAAGAATGTCTTCCTGAGCTTTCAACACTTCGTCTTGCTTAACCATCTTCTCTTCAAGTTCAATTCTGTGATACCATTCTGTCTTCCAACTCATGGCCACAGAATTGAGCTTACCATTCAGATCAATAACTTCTTTCTTCTGAATAGTTTGATCGAGAGTGATTTTTTCCTCTAAACTATTATTAAGATCCTTGATCTTCACATCTTCAGTGTCGAAATAATCCTTGACATTTTCATTAAATTCATCAAAGACTCTCATATCTTTAATTTTCTACCTTGAACAACTTGAAATTTTCTTGAAAGATGTTTTATGAGCTTCAAAACTAATGATAAAAGATTTGAAATCTGCCTCAAGACTTACACACTTATCCATAATAATGGAAAATGAATCTGATTTCTAATTTGTCATATGCTAAAGCATCTGGATCATTGATTCTATTCTTGGGAATAAGGAAATAGTACAGACCAGATTTTTTAGAGACTAAACAACATAATCATGTCTGAGAGAAGATTATTCTGAATCTGAGAGTTTGATTGGTGAGGATTCATTTTCTATTTCAACATTCCTCCTCTTCGACAAAGCTCCAACTTCTTTCTTCATCACCATAGATTTACTAGGTGTATCTACTTCCACATGCTTTCACTTATCATCTCCCGGAAGGATGCCTTGTGCTTTGGGTGAATCATGTTAACTATCCGATAACTGAATAATCTTATCTTTATCTACTTCTTATTTCTCATCTCTCACCTTAACATCTTCTGGATGGATAAAATCATGATTTCTACTATCCTATTCAGACAATTTATTCACTTCATCCTTATCCTTCCCATCTTTCCCTAGTGTATCATGTTTTGATGACTCGTCTTTAAAATTTCATATTGATAATTTTTCAGAAAGACTATTCTTCTCAGGATAATCGTCTACCTTCCTTGTCATGTCCTCAGTATCACCACTACCTTCTTCTTATTCTTCTTCCACTTATTTCTCCTCAACTATTTCTTATTCTTGATTTTTTTCTGGAATTACTAAATTCTTTCCCAGAGTCTCAGGATGTGTTTCAAGAGAAAATGATTTTGGCACTGGAATTTTTTTGGATACTTTATAAGCATCTTTGAGGAGATATTATACAATCTCAGCCTAAGACATCTTCTTATTTTTCTTCTTATCTTTTTGTTTCTTCTCAATATATTCAGCAGTCTTTATCTTTATGGATTTTTTTCTCAGTAAGGCTTCCCTTCCTTCTTGTTCTTCTTATCTTCTCTCCATTTTTCCACTACTTCATTAGGGTAGGGTTTTTGCTTCTTTGGCTTCGGTGGTGCTAACTGAGTTACCTTAGCCACAACGGTTTTTCCATTCTCTTCCGGCTCTTTGATCTTCCTCTTTCTTCCTCATTTATTAGATGTTTTTCCCACTTCAGACTTCTTTGATAAAGAATCTACTTCTTCTTTAGATAGATCATAAAACTCTACAGATTCATTAGATAAATTGGCCTTCATTCTTCTCAAGGTATCATCACTAATCAAAATTACCCAGTAATTTCTATGCTTGGAACAACAAGGTATTTTTAAGGATTTTAAACAAAGAACTATTATCTTAGAGATAATGACTGGATACATGATAATTTGAGACTTAAAATTTCCATTCCTGATATTTTCAATCATTACCAAGATATACTTAACCATGTTTATTTTCTTGAGGTTCACCAAGAAGTCCAATATATATATATAACTTTTCTTCAATGTACCCTTATTACCTTTTCATAGAATAAAAAAACCTTGAACCCATAGTTCAAGAATCTATAAATTCATAGAAAGATGAACAATCATCAGAGTCTTCACTCCTTTTAAGCTAAGATACTCTATAGCCTTTTCCTAATCAAAATATCCTAACACATCAGGTAACTTGTGAGTACAAAAATATGCTTCTCCTTCATATCAAATTCCAATTAAGCTTACTATAATGTTGTAAGAAATATAGTAGGTTTTTTCATAACACTTAAAAGAGAAGTTTTCTCTTCCATCTTCCTTGAAGAAACTTGATGACTCATAAAACTCAATCAACATATTAGGATAGACCGGGTCTTGTGATTTTGTTTTTGATATGCATACACTCTCCCAACCATTCAACTTGATGTTATTAGATATGATATAGTCATACTTAGCATAATACATAAAGTTAACCAACCTTTATATGTATATCTACCACTCGAAGATTTCATTAACAGTTGACATTTCTTTCTAAGGAGAGGCTTTAGCAGACATTCAAAACTGAGGAAGATTTGGAGATTCAGAACGAACATAAATACAAGAGAAGAACTTCATCACACAGGATCATGAAAATCAATGTGGTGCAAGATATCGGGGGTCCTTATATGGGTGTTTTAGGGGATGGTTCAACTTCCTCAGTTGATCCAATGGTTGAAATATTCTTGATCTGATCTGACGATTGAGTTGAAAGTCAAAGAAGGAATTTTCTAGGTTCCAATCTTTTGAGGTTTTTTAAAATAAGCATTCATATTTAAGGAAAAGTGAATTCAAAAATTTTAAAACCAAATGAAAATACCAATAATTAAAATATGATTATGAGAATTTTTGAAATGAAACATTCTTTTCATATTGTTAGTAAAATTATTCATAATGAGGTAAAATTCTTCTTGAAGAACATTAGATTCTGGAAAATGATTACATAAAATATTGACGTTAAAAAATTATCACAAAAAAAATTATATAATGAAAAAATTTCACTATGAAAAATTTAGAGTACAAATAATTTTCACTACAAACAAAAATTAGACTACAAAAAAAATTTACTACAAAAAAATTTCACAACGAAAAATTTTCCTTTATCTAACAAGAAAATGTACCCCCCTATGAAAAATAGTTTCATACTATAAAAAGATTTGCTTCAATAGAAAGTTAACATGGATGATTAATATATTATTATCATTCCAAACTTCTGTTTAATGTATTCAAATCTATCGGATGGGAATGACATTGTAAAAATATCAGTAAGTTGATCTTGCGTTCCAATAAATTGAAGAATGATATCTTTTTTTAGTGTGTGATCTCTAAGAAAGTGATGCCTAATATCTATATGTTTTGCATGAGAGTTATGTGAATGGTTTTTTATAAGATAAATGGAACTAGTATTATCACACAATATTTGTGTTTCAGTAAAACTCATGCCATAGTCTGTGAGTGTGTGTTGCATCCACAACACTTAAGTACAACAACTTCCAACTGCTACATATTTAGCTTCAGTAGTGGAAATTACTACTGAGTGTTTCTTTTTTCATGACCAAGAAACTAATGAATCTCATAATAAATGAAAACTTCTGGATGTACTTTTTCTATCATTTCTACATCCACCAAAGTCAGCATCCAAAAGTCTTTTTAAAACAAAATCATTTCTAGAAGTATAAAAGAGTCATAAATCCATGAGTCCCTTTAATTAATGAAAAATTATTTTCACTGCCTTTAAATGAGATTTTTTATTATAGGATTTATATCTTGCACATAACCATACTGAAAACATTATGTCTGGATAACTAACTATCAAGTATAGTAAAATTCCTATCATACCTCTAAATAATGTTCAATCTACTAGTTTCCCAACTTCATCAAGATCAAGATTATTTGAGGTACTAATAGGAGTACTTATACTCTTAGTGTTGTTATATCCATACTTTTTAAGAACATATTTAATATACTTATGTTGGGTTATGTAGGATCCTTCTATTATTTGAGAAATTTGAAAACCGAGGAAAAATGTTAACTCACCCATCATACTCATTTCAAACTAAGATTTCATTAGATTCACAAATGAATCAGTAAATGATTACTGAGTTGAACCAAATATAATGTCATCAACATAAATTTGAACAGTCAAAACATTTTTCTTATCTTTCATAATAAAAAGTTTTGGATCACCATTTCACATAATATAATTGTTTTGAAAAAAATATCTGGTAAGCCTATCATACCAAGCTCTAGGGGCTTGTTTAAGTCTATATAAAGCATTGGTAAGTTTGAAAACATGTTCAAGTTGTTTAGAATATTCAAATCTCGGAGGTTGTTCAACAAAAACATCATCTTGAACATATCTGTTAAGGAAAGAACATTTCGCATCTATTTGAAAATGTTTGAAATTGAAGAATACAGAAAAAAGAAAGTAAAATAAGAATACATTTATGTCTAGCTAATGGAGAATAGGTTTTTTCATAGTCTGTTCCTTATTGTTGGTTATAGCCTTTAGCAACTAATATAGCTTTATTTCTAACAATGAATCTATTTTCATCACACTTATTTCCAAAAACCCATCTTACTCCAATAACAGAAGTTTCCTTAGGTCTTTCAACCAAGTTCTAGACATTATTTCTTTCGAATACATTTATCTCATCTTGTTTGGATTTAATCCAATCGTCATCACCTAAAGTATCAATAGTGCTTTTTGGTTCTAATTGGGAAAGGGATGATAGATGTTCTACTTCATTTCTTAAGGAACTTCTCGTCCATACGTAATGAATTACATCACCAATGATACTATCACTAGGATGATTCTTCAGAAACAACCGATTTGGGTTTTGTAAAACTATTTCATCAACATACGATAGGAAATCTTCTGGGGTAAATACTTAAGAAATACTTTCTTGAACATTTTCCTTATCAGAAGAATTTTTTATCAAGGGTTGATTATCAGTTTTGGAAAACACATTTGAAGATGTAGTTTGAGGTTGTTTAAAAACAAAGGGATCAGTTTCATCAAATTTAACATATACTATTTCTTCAATAGTACAAGTATTTTTATTAAAACCTCTATAAGCGTTAGAAGTTGTGGAGTAGCCCAGGAAAATTATTTCATAATATTTGGGTGCGAATTTATGTAATTTATCTTTAGTATTCAAAAATAATACTTTGAAACCACATAATTTGATGTAGGAAAGTATAGGTTTTCTACCATTCCATGACTCATAGGGGGATTTATTAAGAAACGGTCAAACTAAAACTTGATTTATAGTATAAAAAGCTGTAGATACAGCTTCTGCCCAAAAATGTTTAGCTATATAATAATCACTCAACATGGTTCTATTTGTCTCTTTAAGAATTCAATTTCTTCATTCAACAACAACATTTTTTATGATTTCTTGGGGTGGAGAAGTTATGAGTAATTCTTTTTCTACTACAAAAAGATTCAACATCAGAATTTTGAAATTCTCCTCCATGATCACTACGAATAGTTATCAATGCAAGGTTTTTCTCATTTTTAACTTGGGATCTAAAACTTTTCAAATAAGAAAATCTTTTAGATTTGTTTTCTATAAAATAGACCCATGTAAATCTAGTGTAATCATCAACTAGGAAAAATACATAATACATGCCTCCAATTCTTCCAGTTTGTGTTGGGCCAAAGAGATCCATATGCACCAACTTTAATGCGTCAGTAGTTGAGACTTAAACTATTGATTTAAAACAAGATTTATGTTAATTTCTATATTGAAAAGCATCATAAACTTTTGAAGAATAAAATCTAAGCTCTGGTAGATCCTTAACTAGTCTTTTCGTTGAGAGTTTTCATAGGTTCCTAAGGTTACAGTGTCTTAACCTTCCATTCCAAAACCAAGATTTGTATTCCATTGTACTAAGACAAGGTAGATCTTGGCTCTTAAGGTATTCTAAGTTCAGTGTGTATACATTCTCTTGCCTATGGGATGAGAGAATAAACTCATCCTTGGAATTGTGTACTAAGCACTTATCATTCCTAAGATTCACAAGGTAACCTTCATCACATAATTGACTTATGCTGATGAGGTTGGGCTTAAGACCCTTAACAAACAAAACATTTTAAATCAATGTTTTTTCAAGAAGAAAAATGTTAACTATACCGACAATTTATTCATAATCATTATCTCCTAAATTTACTTTTCCTCCATTTGTCTTGATAATATTTTCAAATATGTTTTTGTTACCAGTTATATACCAGGAACATCCACTATCCATGTATCATGTATTAATATTGGTACATTCTTTATTTTCCTGAAAATAAGAAAGTTAGGATTTTAGAATCCAAACTTTCTTGGATCCAGAAATTTCAGAAAGAAATATTTTAGGAATCCACATCTTCTTAGAAAAATAAGCTTTATGAAAACCTAAAGATTGAGTTTTGTTTAAGGAAAAAACTTCTTTCCCATTTCCCACCACATTGACATTTAGTGAATAAATAATCACTTTGAGGAACTAAATAGTTATTACTAAAAACAGGTTTATATTGGGTAAAACCAAAACCAAAATGATTCTTTAAAGGTCAAATTTTAGAATACATTTTACCAAAAGTTTCCTTACCATGGGTAAATTTTGACAAACATTTCCATAAAGAAAAAAATTTCTAACTTTAGCTTAATAACCATTTTTTATCCTAAAAAACAGTAGTTTTATAACGAGAGTTAGTCTCAAAAATATTTTTACTAGAAATTACATTTTCAATATCCTTAAAAGGTTTATCCTTCTCATAATTTGATTTCTAATGGTTTTTAAAAATATGTGCAAAATCAGATGTTTTCTTATCAAGAACATTAGAAAGATCTGATACTACTTTAACTAAAACATAAATTCTAGAATTTTCCTTATCAAGACTTTTCTTGAGTTTGGAATTTTCATTCTCAAGGAGTTTATCAAATCTAGATAATTCGTCATAAGTCGGTAAAGTATTGACTTCTGATGAAGAAGACTCATCGTCTAAATATTCATAATATTTATCACCGGTATAGTTTGCATTCAAGTAAACTTTTGTAATAGATTCCTCATTGTGTACCTTTCCCATTAGACAATGATTTTCAATAGGTAGCTTTGCTAGAATACCAAGATGCTTCTGTCTAGAAGATTCATACTTAGTAAAATAAACAGAAGAGTCGCCACCACTAGAACTCCATTTATCATTTTCTTTCAAGACTTTCTAAGATTTATCCTTGAATAAATTCTTTTTATTTCTCTTAGAATTCCTTTCCTTTCTATCCTATTTCTTGATTATAGGATAATCTGGCCTTATATGCCCTACTTTATTAATTCATAACAATTGACTTTAGATTCTTTCTTGTGTTTCCTTTATTTATTAGTATATCTGTATTGAATGTTATTTGTCCAATAATCTTGTTTATACTTCGAGAAAGATTGTCTAAAACATTTTCTAAGGATTCAATTTCACTGGATTTAGATTGAATAACATCTTTCTTAGATTTGGAACTTGTAACTCTCTCATGAGTCCTGGATTTCATATGATTTTAGGTTTTTTTAAGAGAAACAATGCCATTTCCATTCTACTTCTTAACATTATCAGAATCTCTCTTCATTCTAGTTTCATATTGAAGAATACTTCCAAATATCTAATTAAGAGAAATCTAAGTAGCTTTTCTATTCCCATCTATAGTTTTCCTCTTGGATTCCCATTCATTTGGCATGATTTATATGATCTTATCCTTAAGAGAACCATCATCTAATCCTTTCTCACCAATTTTTTGTAAAATATTGAAAATATTCATGAACCTTTGTTTTACCTTACATATGGGGTCTCTATTAGGAAGGAAGAGACCATGATATTCAGCTCTGAGCATGGATCTTCTAGATTCAATGACTTTTGAAGTTCAAAAGGGAGTTACATCAAGCTTCTTCCAAATGCTATTTTCCCCTTTAGAAGATGAAATCTGGCTATATATATTTCTAGTCAAGGAATATAATAAAGTATTATGTGCCTTATAATTCAATTGATATTCGTGATTATCTTGGTTGTAAAAAGTACTGACTTCTTTCTCAGGGATTTTTTATCCTCCAGTAACCATGACAAAATTGTCTACTCCAGCGATAATTACAAATGTCTTCATACGATCTCTCCAATATTCATAATCATTACCATAAAATATTGTTTTTATAGTAGGATTATGATTTTATATTCTACCAAAATTCATTCTTGTAATTCTAAAAGAAAATTTCATTCTAGAGAAAAAAATTTAGTAGAAGAAAATTTGTAAACAAAGATAAAACTTCCTATGAAAGGAAAATATATTAAGAAAAATGACAAATGTGTGAAAGGAAAAACATATATGTGAATATAATTATTTCAAAGAACTCCACTAATACTAATTTTTGGATCAAAATAAGATGTAGATGCTCAAATACAATAGGGGTGAATTGTATTCTTTAAAAATTACTTTAGAACCTTTAAAGTTGGTATAAAACTTTAGTTTTTAACCTTAAGGAAAACTATGTTTAACAAGGTTAAACAAAGTAAATTCACAAGACCTCTTAGTTCTAAAAACTTTCTAGGTTTCGGAAATATGGTTCCGGAAATGAAACATAAGAAAATTTTACAAGGAAAATATTCTACCTTAAAGATTATAGAATCTTAAAAATCAGAGTATACAAAAGAACTAGGAAGTATAAGAAAGTTATACATTCCTTATTAATCAAAATTCAGAAAAAATAAACATGAAACAAAACAAGTAACAAGTATGAAATTGTTCAACCCAAAGAGAATGGTATCCAATAGCATTGGATAAAGGTCCCTTGATTTATACATTCATGAAATTCTTTCTTACCCACACCAGGGTAAGCCCTCGATAAGAGTGTCAGATTCTATCTTGCTATCCTTACAAGCCCTCAATCTATAAGATATTCGGAACCTCTGTCTTCTTATCCATGGATTTCCTCGATCTTTAAGGTAGTTAGAACCTATATCTTCCAATCCTCAGAAGTTCTCGATCTTTAATGTAGTTTCCAACTTTTTCTTCATATCCCCGGAAGCCCTTGATTGTATGCAGAAGCAATCAGAGTCAAGCAAAGCAATCCAAACAAGATGTTCAGTAAGCACAAAGCATTAAAGTATCTCTCTATATAAATAACTTCAACATCATGTGGTCTCTAGAGTGATAGATCAGTAATGAGCTCATTCAAATGAGCTCCTATTTATTGAAAAATATCCAGCGGTCGACTCCCTCCTCCAATGATCATATTTTTTTCATTAATCTTGTAGGGACCTGTACATGTGTCACTCAACCAAATGTTGGTTTGAAACAGAATGTACAAAGTCATTTTATAACTATAACATGAATAAGAAAAATAAGTTTTCTTAACCAAATTTAATTTTTCATATTCTATGGAAAATTAGAGAACCGAGTCTAAGAAAAAACAACATTTGAATTCTAAAATACATGGATATTCATATTCAATTTTTCTAAGAATTACGAGTCTTAATTCTAAAGAATTAAAAGTCTTAATTCTACAAAATTTGGATTCTAAATTCAAATGAATTTGCAATCTTAATTATATAGAAATCAAAGTCTGAAGTCTGAGGAATTTAGAGTCTTAATTCTGATGAATTCTGAATCTGAATTCTGATCAATTCAGAGTTTGAATTCTGATGAATTCGGAGTCTGAATTTTAAAGTATTCGGAATATAAATTTCAAAGAATCCAGAGTCTGAATTTTAGATAATTCGGAGTCTTAATTTCAGAGAATTCAGTGTATTAATTTCAGAGAACTCCGAGTCTGAATTTCAGAGAATTTATAACCTGAATTTGGAACCTAAAAACAGAATACTCTATATCTAAGTATTTATATAATTCCAATGTTTTTATAATATTAAATAGAATTTTATACTTAGAAATAAAATGAGTTAGATTTTGAGTGAATAAATAGTGAACAATGAAAAATAGGTAAGGATAGATTTTCCATCGGTAAGGAAAATATTCATTATTAAGATAAAATAAATTTTCCCTTAAGATATAGAGTTTGTGATTTTCAAAACATAAAGGAATGGAAAAGTCATAAGGAAACCTTATTGACTCAACTGCTTATTTTCATGATTCTCTATGTACCTTAAAGGAGTTTTAATTAATTTATATGGGTTTTAATGATTTTATTGGAGAAATGTTTGTATTTTTTAATGGGAAGATAATTTACATGAAATTTTCAAGGAACTTTGATGATAATGGTATACACTATTTGATTTTTCAGGTTTTTACTATTCTAATTGTTTTCTTTATTTCTTTCTCATTTACTATATTTCTAGGATCATCCCCATACTTAAAATTTTTTCACAACATTTTGGGGAGAATAGAGACAATTATAGGAATTAGCATAAAACATTGAATATTTTACATGAAAAGAAAATATTTTTTTAAGGGCTATATTTTTTGGAAAAAAAGGACATTGGGTATATGTTTTAACTTTTAATATATGTGGTTACTATGTAAGAGTTTATCCTAATTACCTAAAAATATATAACTACATGTTCTTTTAGAAAATAAAGTAATATATCGATTTAATATAACTAGAATATTTATGTTTTAAGGTTGGGCCCTTACAGTGGGTAATAGAGAATTTTTTAGAAAACATAGGAGATTAAGGTGTTTTCATGAGATGTATTCCTAAGAGTAATAGATTTATAATTTTAAGGGTCATCAAATTTTCATCTTCTTAAAAACCATTTTTAAACTTTTTATCAAAAAATTGTTAGGGGACTAAACATATTTATTGTGAAAGTTATTTTTTAGGTAATTTGGGGTTCTTAAATTTTAGTATGAAAATTGAACGGTAAGATATATTCTTTGAGGTCAAAATATATTAAGATTATTTTTAATAATGTTTTTAAATTTTTTTAAGGATTATATTAATATAGTTTTATAAATATGAAAACATGATGCATGGATAATAACCCTTCACATCTAGCAAGGCTGCATGGATCGAACCCACACATTAAGGGTGACAAGGGTGCATCACCTAACACTGGCTTATATGATTTCCCAATTAGTATGACTATTTCTTTTTACTTCTATTTTATAGATGATGATTAATGATGATTTTTGGAACTTACTTTTACCATATTTATAACAGTGGGATGAGGAAATGATTTGTTTATTAAGAGATTAATGTTATTTCGTAATATTTTCAAAATTTCGGAAGAATTATATGATTAAGTTAAATAGAATACTATGGGATTTTATTTTATAAATAAGGGATGATTTATGTTTTTTGAGCATATATGATTTATTGTTATTCATGTTATTTATGGTAATAGATAGAATATCTTGGATATTAATGTATTTTTTCATCATATAATGTTCTATAATTTTGGTATATTAATTTATCCTATTCTAACCATTTTGGTCTGGATTAACGCCTAAATAAAGTAGTAATATATAGTTATAATTTTTATAGATTTTATGATCCTTGGAACTTGATTCTAATGCTTTAGGTATGAAAATTCTTTTTGATTACTAATCATATGGAGAAAAGATAAGGATTAAAATATGCAACTCATGTAAGTATATTCCCTTATATTCATATATTAGGTTAAAATTGAATTCCTCAAATATAATAAAAAATATATTTTTAAATAAAAAAAATTTCTAATACCTTTTCATAATGGGAAATTAATAGACTTTTAACCTATCACAGATTTATAGTTCATTGATTGTTACTATTATCAAAACCATGCTATCTATAACTCTCAATAATTTCTTGAGCAATATATTTTAATATCATTTTCCTTATTTTATTATATGGAAACCTAGTCTATTTTATCTCAGGATACCTTCATTAATTCCTTTCTCTATTTTTAAATAGAAGTTTCACTAATCCTTTTTTCGATGTGGGATTTGAAGAAAGGTATTCTGAAAATTCAAACCCCTAGTTTTTTGTGCTAATATCAAATTTTAAGGACTCACTTATTTAATTTGGGGAAAATATATCACCCCTTATATTTTAAAATAAAACACTATGCACATTGTCATACAAGATACACCACATCAATAATAAACAAACGATTAAAATATTATTATTTAAATGTGACTATTATCACCAATCCATTGCAACGGAATGAATTAGTGTGATAAAATATATTACGAAAATATATTTTAAATGTATTTATAAATTTAATTAATTTTTTAAGAATTAAATATAAAATAAAATAAAACATATTGAATATAAATGATCATTTTTTATCAGAAAATAATTTTTTTATTCCCAAATTGGTATTTTCTCGTAATTTATTAAATTAATAACTATTATAGAAAAATATTATCTAAATTTATATCATAAGTGTTTTAAAAAAATTAATAATTTAATAAATTTTATTGTCTTAAGATAAGAATAAATTCAATTTTAAGCCAAGAATGTTATATTTTTCTAAAAGGCAGTTTATCATCTTTTGATGGCACACTTGTTCTAAAAATAAATTTCAACACTTTTAAATAGAATTATTGAAAAAAAAACTTCATTTTTGTAATTTTATTTTTAATATTAAATTAAGGTGAATTTTATAAATTTTTCTAATAAGATTCATTTTTTGATCAGTAATGAAAAATATATCATTTTATTTGAAAACTAATTTTTCATCTAATTTATTTATATAACTTAATTGTTTTTTATATTGTTTTATAAGTAAAATTTTTTAAAATATAAATAAATAAAATCAATTTATCTAACATGAATAAATTTCAAATTGAAATTGGATATAAAAACTTTTCAATAATTATAACTTTTAACATTGAAAGCATGCATTTAAATTTTGTTTGCAGGATTAATATTAAATCAAATTTTTTGAATTTTTGAATTGAATTAAGTAAAATGGATTCCATATTGGTAATAAAAATTTTAAAATTAGGTTTTTTGTCCAATTTCATTTTATAGTCTTAAAAAAGGTAACCATGGTAGAAAATTATTTCTCGCGGTTTGGGTAAAAAATGAATATCCTTAAATTTAAAAGGGTATATGACTTAAATACCTAAAAACAAAAATATTTAACGGTTGTTTGTGATATTTGAAAACTCTAACCAAACTATGAAATATTAATTTTAATCAAATGTTTTTTAAGTTAATTCCACATTAATGTGGATGACCTTAAATATAAATATTCATTATTTTAATCACATAAAACCATCTCTCCCCAAAGAAAAATGCCAACCCTTACCCTACTATTTTGACTCACCGGCCTTTTACAACCTCAAATCTCTAACCATGACTATCCTCCTCAATATAACTATGTCTATGTGTGGTTGCAATCACCCAAATACCACTTTTAAGGTCTTTAAGAGGTCCTTCCAGGACGTGATATTCAATAGGTAATTTTCTCAAAACACCTCTCTTCTTTTCATTTCTTCTTCTGCTTTATTCTCACCACATATATCCATAAATCATGATAACTAAAGAATAATGTATACAACTTATTTTAATTTTTATAATGGATTATCTCATATCAATTTCTTTTATCATCTCCTCTTATTAAGCGAAATGAAACTATTGTCCAAGTTATTTCGGTTAATCGCCTCCATGAGTAGAGATTTTTTTTATTTTCCATTAACAACTATATTTCTAGTAATAAAACTATAATTATTATTAAATAATATTTTTATATGTATATTATAACTTATTTCATCTTATGGAACTAATATATAAACATAATGTTCCATAAAACTAAATTAGATTGTGATGTCTGAAAAAACTGCCAAAGTAAACTGAACAGTTATTATTAAATTTTTATATAATAAAAAATCCTCATGTAAGAAAAAAATTATATATGGAAAAATTAACAAATAAATAAGTACATTAATACTATTTCATGACACTTATAGAGTTTTAATTACATTTTACAAGAACATCCATAATTATACAAAAACGAACTGATCATGAAAACTTGAAATGAATACACCTGAAACCATAAAAATAATGAAATATTATTAATGAGTGGGTCATAAGATGTCATAAACTCCTCACATAAATTATTATTAATATTAATATAGTTATATAATTAATTAATAACATTATTTAAACTGTAATATTGGAGGTTTTAACACTTTTTATGAAATTTGAACCGGAGGTTAGGTATTTCATAACTCAATTTCCATTCATTGGGTTATATGAATACATAGTTGATTATATTATGTCAATATTAAATTTGAAATGCACTATTTATTTAATTGTTTTGTATTCCCAATTATTTTTTGTGGAATAAATTTTTTTACACATAATCACCCAGTTTATTAATTCTCACTTCTATGATATAAACATTGTAAGAGAATTAATAATCTAATTTCTATTCTTTGGGTTACACTTATACTTCATAATTTTTTCATTCTAAGAATATTTGTGATATAAATTTTGATAATATTATTTTTTATTTCCACTTTTTAATATTAAATTTAATATAATACACATAATCAATTCATTTTAGTACTATTACGTCAATGATATGATGTTTTTAAAGGTTTTATGGTCTTACCTTCACTTATAAGAGATTTATGACTTATTCACCACTTATTTCTTATGTGTGGTGTATATATTTACCTTTGATATATCATATCCTTAATCTCATTATATTCATCATATTAAATGTTCTGTTTGATAATTATTAATTTTATGGTGCATATGATTTTGTTGATTACAATGTTTATGGGACTTTATCTCAATATCCATTCATTGGTCCATATCATGATATTATTCACCAACCTTCTTCTATGAGGATTATATATAGACCCATTGAAATATAATACCTTGAATTTATTTATTATCATGTTGTTTAATGTTTTTTAAATGTTATTCTTTAATTAAATTATGATTCTCATATTTCAAAGTGGTATGGGACACTTTGATTTAAAAATATATTTTCAAATGTTTAAAGATATAATTTCAAGTTCTTTTCCTCCATGTCAAAATTCATGAAATAATTTTTTTTGTTAATTTATATGAACATAAAATTATTATAATGGAAATATTATGTTTATTTTTAATTTGATTCTGTGGTTTTCAAAATGAATCTTTTTACGTTTTTTATACAGAACATTCTGATAAACAAAAAAACAAATGTTCTATTCTTAATGTACGCAGTGGAAATGAATTTTAGACTATTTTGAATATTATTTGATATCTTGACTTATTTTTAATCTTAAAATATTTATTAAATGAAAATCATTACTTCCTTTTTGGGGGTATTTTAGACTTCAAAATGGGTTTCCAAAGAAATTATGTTTGGAATTGTAAATGGTTTTTTAAAAGAAAATAGTATTTTTATAAGAAAGTGATTATCTTATGGGATTAAAAGTGTTTTTAAATTGGTTTTATAATGGATGATATTTATTAATTCAATGGTACTTTATCATTATATGAGAGGCAGGTGAGCGTGATATAACTTAAAAAATGGGTTGACCACCACTATTATCACGGGTGGGCCTGATACAACTTATAAAAAGGGTTAGGACTCATTATTGCTCAATAGTAAGTCGTATACAACTTATTTGAAGGTTTTGACACTGTTATATCTCATAGTTGAGACAGATATAGATTATAAAAACAGTTTATCCTTATTGAAGATCATGGGTGAGGCCGATATAGCATATATGAAAGTGGTTCCCATTATAAATCTCTAATGCATTGGGTAATAATAATATTGGATGTCAGTCATATAGTTATTGAAATTAAAGGGTTTTGAAATGGTTTTATTTATATGATTATCTATTTCACTTAATGAGGTTTTATTTTCTTACTATGGGTTTTAATTATTTTCCTTGATAAAATTGTTTTTCCATGATAAAATGTTTTGTTTAATTTTCTCAATAAACTTTGACGATAAAGGTAAATATTATATGAGTTTTCATGTTTTTAAAAAACTGACTATTTCCTTTCTTATTATATACATCACTGAACTTATATAATCATATCTAATATTAAAATTATTTTCATTATATTTATTATAGAATAAAGTCAAGGATGAGAACAAAGGGGATGATTATGAATATTTTACCTCAAGAGAAAACATTTTTATTTTAAAAGGGTTTCCTTTTGTGTAAACAAATGCATACTGAGTATAAGATACCATATGTAATGTATGTGTTTAATATTTAATATTTCACCCTCATTATCTAAAAATCTTAACCTAAAATACCTTTTTGAAAATAAAGTGATTTACTGTTTTAAAATAACTAGAATATGTATTTTTTATGGCTGGATCCTTACAGTGCACCCCCATAAAAGCCCCAAAAACAGTTTATAACTGCTTAGAACCTTCTAAAATTTAACATTAACATTTCAACGACACAAAATACAAGACTAAAGTGTAATTTACTTAAAATTGGGGGTGTTACATTCCCCCCACCATTAGTTTTGTCATCCCCAAAAATTAGAAAAATGGTGTCGTTCATAAATATTTTAGACCATCTCACTAAAATTTTCTTTTTCACACTCCCATTTTTAATCCTATATTTGTCCATAGTTCCCTATAACACAAATTATACTAAGTATTTTCCCCCATATGATCTTTTTTTCCATCCAAAATTCATATTGGTCCATGAATTAATGAAGCATCCAACTCTAGGTAAACATGATCTGATAAAATAAAATTGCAAGTATCAAGTTAGTGCTTTATAAACTGAGATACATGAAACACATTATTCACTAAAATATATCTTTTTGGAATTTGAAACTAATATTCTACCTCACTAACTCATTCAAATATCATATAATGGTCTAAGTAATATAGGAAAAACATCCCTTCTTATAAACATGATGATTCCCAAGTCTCATATGGATCATCAAGAAGACATTATCACTCCCCTCATACTATAATATTCACTAAAAATGGTTCTTATAATTTTATGATGACATAGTTATGTATTAATCATTTTTCTAATGAAATGAATATTTTTTGTCTCTTGCATAGGTTGGTCCAATAAAAAATGTATCACCTATTTCAGCCCAACAATTTTGAGAAAGACAAGGGTTCCCATACGGTGCTTCCAAAGGATCAATTTGCATCATGTCCTGATAACTATTATTGTATGAGAACTTCATTAAAGGTATGTCTCAACCAATTATAAACCCTAATCCATTACATAATCTCTGTGAATATCCTCCAATTTTTTTATTTTCCTTTCATATTGTCTATCCATTTGAGGATGGTAATCCATTCTCATTGTTGACTAGGTTACATGAGATTTCTGTAAGAACTTCTAAAAATGAGATTTAAACCTGGGTTCTAGGTCAAGAACTATTGAGAATCGAACATTGTGCATCATTAAAATTTCCAAAATGTATAATTTTGAATATTATTCTACCATATGTGTTTCATGAATAGGGATAATGAGAGCCGATTTTTTTATCCATTCCGTAATCATAGGAATGAAATCATGTTTTCTAACTATTATTGGTATCCCTTTAAAAAATATATGGTTATCTACTCTTATTTCTGCAAGGAAATTGGTAAAAATTAAAACATACCATATGGAGTTTAGTTCTATTCATTTAATTTTTGATTGGTGATGCATCTTGAGATTACCACTATTACATCTCTTTTCATGCCAAGCCACCAATAAATTGATTTTAATGCATTAAATATTTTCTAAATCCCAAGAATTAAAACCCATATTGAATGGTTTTAAATAGAAATATTATTCTCTTACTATTCCTATAGTATGGCCACATAATCACTAAACCATAATACTAAACTTCCATCCAATTTCCATCACTGAATGTTCTCCCTAAAATAGAGTTTTGACATATTCGTATCATATTCTAGATCGTGTGTTTAAGTCTTTCTAACCTACTCAACCAAATAAAAAATAATAGATAATTGAAGGAAAACAACTATGTCTCCTAGGTAGGAAGAATATATATGCATATATTCAATGATCTACATTAGTTGTTAATTATTCTATGAATCTTTATCCAAATGACCATTTGACTTTATACTCAATGAATCTTCTACAGTGTTCCTTTTACCTGGTGTATACATCATGTTGTGTTAAAACTTCTACTGATACTACATCCATTTATGCTATACTAAATTGAATTCAATTTATGTGAAATTGTTTTTTTACTCTTATGATCCACAAACACTATGAATTTATCACCAAATAGGTAATGACTCAATGACTTAAATGTATGGACAATAGTATCGAATTATGAATCATGTGTTTTGTTGTTATTCTCTTGAATCTATAACTACCATTAAGCATATTTTAAAATATTATCTCCCTATATGATAACACATCACAAAAAAAATCTTCATACTTCATAATGGACTATGTTGGCTTATCCATATAATATGAATATGAGGATATGTGTTGATTTATTTCTAACCTTATGTTCTTGAATGGATTTTTTATATTCACATTTACATTGGAAGGGAATTCCATACCTCACCAAAGATATAATTGGTGATGAAACACATGAAAATATAAAATAAACAATTAGTAATATCTTTCCTATAAAATGAATCTTGTATTTAAAAGACATTATTTTTTGGTTTCTATGAGATAAAAACATATATATTTTTAGGATTCGTGAAAATAAATTTTTTTAAATTACATGGAAAATTAATCACACATATTATATCTAGAAATAACAGATTGATAATATATAATAAAGGCTATGCACCTATAAGATACCCAAAACTATAGCCAAGTGTTTCTCATGGTCCAATTTTGGGAAAGAATACACAAGAATGTCATAAAATAACCACTAAAAAGAATCTAGATTCCATTGATATATTTTCATCATCAATTCCATAAATATAGTCGGTGAATTATAAATACCAAATAAAAAAATTATATTGTAAATTTCCATATCTGATTTTGAAATCTATCATTAGAATATCCTCCTTCTGAACATACAATTATTGATATCCCAAACATAAGTAAATTTTGCACAACCACTAGGATCCACTCAATTATTCAAATAGGCCATTCATTCATGTAATAGGATTAATATTCATTACCATAATTTTTTTAATGTTACGATAATCCACACAATGCCTAAGAAATCTATTTGTATTATTCATAAAATGAACCAATGCTTCCCACAGAGACATAATCGGTCGAATGTACCCTTTTCATTCCAACATTTCCAAAAGAACTTTTAGTTCTTTTAATTTTATTAGTCACATCCTATAAGATAGAAGTTAAATTACACTAGTCCCTCATAGTGGAAAAATAATGAATTATACTTCTCTTTTCAGTGGAACCCCTAAGAAATATGTAGCAAAAAAATTATGGAATTGTCCCATGATATTTGGAAAATCTATATATCTGATTTCATCTAAATATTCCAATGTAATCACTTCCAACTTATATAAGATAGTTCCAACCACATGTAAAACATTACTGCTCAACATTCCTTTACATTCCAACATCCTCTAAAGTGATATTTAAAAAATCAAGTGTTGTGAAACTAACAATTCTTATATAGAATTAGAAGTAGGGGTTAAATGTGTTCATAAAATCCTTAAAAACTAAATTCATAGACATCCATCTCAAGAATAGATAAATTCAAAATCAACATAATCCCATAAATAGTTATAGGAAAATATTTATACACAAAGGATCAACATTCTAGTTTTAGAAGATGATATTTATTATTAAAAATAGAAGGCATCATCTCATCATGTAAATCCATAAGATCGAAAACATGAGAAGAAATAAAATAGTGGGATGTGTCCTATAAAACAAAGATTACATAAGTATATAATTTAATATAATCATACTTATCACTATTTAATGACCAAATATATAATATTTGATTTATTTATCAACTCCATACAATATCATAATCATTTTTTTCTATTTAATACCCTATTGATATCATAAATTTTTTAGGATACATGGTGTTCCTAGGACCACCATGGAAAACTTTATTTCGATGACATGAATTATTTTACTACACTCATCCCGTAGAATTATGAAATTTCTATGAGACATGGAATTTGTATATATCCCCAAACCATGGAGAACTATGACAATTTCATATAATAAGTCCCATATGGTTACAATTTTGACACGATCTATGTGGTTCCGTTCAATCTCACATCATATGCTCAGAAGAACCCCATTTAAAACATACAATCATACTTTTCATTCGAGGGGATATATTTACAATATCCAACATCAGCATCGAAGTTATCCCACCACTCTAGAAGTATGTTTCTCCCTTTATCTTATCTCCAGTGCTAGCATTCTTACCAATTCTAATAAGAATAAACTTTATCCATGAAACTACATTCCTAGTGATATCCCATTATTATACTATCACATGGTTGTCAAATTTTATATAGTCTTTAATAAAAAGAACATCAATATTTGAGGAAATATCAAGTTATAACTTTGAATCAAAAATAAACCCCTTAAAGAAGAAACATACAGAAATTTTGGGTAAAATGGAACTAAATTTATAAATTTAGCAACATAAACTATCATGGAAAGATTACCTTGCATAAAACTAAATAATTCAATTGTATTAGAAATTATGAACATGTTAGGATGTGGTTTTTGATTAAACAACTCCTCAAAATCCTCCCATGAAATTATTTTGTTGTGTTTATCTTGCACATCTAGAAACCACCATTGGAATGTTAGGTTTTAAAGTATATACATTTACAAGATTAAATTATACTCCATTGGTGTCCCATGAAAATAAAATATTCAATTATATATATTCATCTATACATATTATTTCTATGTCTTAGAATCCCCCCACCCCAATATAGGAAGGTTTTTATTTTCAAAATAATCTGAATGGTCCACTTAATGAGGCTCAAAATTCTTATACCCCTATCCATGGCCCATAAATACATGAAAATAATTTCTAAAAGAAGTTAGTAAAAATTTGGTTCTGGTGTAACCAAATTAGTAGCATGCTCTTTTAGTTCATTTCTATGATGTCTTCCTAGTTCCATTCACTATAACAAAAATCACCCCTTAGTCTCACTCATTAGAAACTAATGGCATAGAATATAAAATTTATCACATCAACACATATCAAAATCATCTATTTCAAAAACCAACCATTTTTTAAATATTAATCATTTATTAAAATAATATTAATTTTATTTTCAAATTAAATCCATTTAAAATATTTTTAAAAATAAAAAAATATCCACCATTTCATTAACCATTAAACACAGAATAAACAATGTTATCCATGTTGGAATTCTTACAATAAATTTATGTCTTGAAATTATCTTGGTTGAACCCGTAATGATTAGGTTACACTGGCTTGATGTGTCCAAAAATAATTATATAGCAGCACACCTCAGTAACCTATATTTTATCATAAAAATTTTTCCTTCATATTTTTAAGATATAAATTTTAATTTTTGTTGAGCTTATCATCTTTCTACCATCACATAGACAGACTGATGGAATTTCTAACTCAAGCACCAAACAAGATGATATCATTTTTTCCAAATATAATTATGGAATGAACAATATTGATACCATTGTTTCAAAATAGATAGATGAAATAACCAAGTCTGATATCATTTGTCCGAAATAGATAGATGGTCTAACAAAGACTGATATAATTTTTAGCATCTCACCCCTCCTCGTTGGGTTGATATGAGGTGGTGTCATTACTGGCCATAGGTAATATCCCCATGACACTAATGTCCAGAAGTAAATGCGAAGAGCTTCTATGAACATTAAGGGATTATTTTTCCTTCTATTTATAAAAAACTCATTCAATATAAAAAATAAAAATACAATACTCTATATAATGAATGAAGAAAATAGTAAAACTAAAGGTATATTAAATATTACATGACTATATCAGAATACCATTGAAAATGATAGATTGAAACCAAAAAATGACAACAAACTCTAGGAGCTAAAGGAAAAAAAGGAACCATCTTAAGAAACCCCACCATGATCAAAGCTCTAACTCGATATGTTATTCCTATAGAATCAAGATGAATCATGGGAGAAATATGATACATTATCATTACTTGTGGCCCAATAAATGGGATCTAAAATTACACTGATGCTCTCAAGAAGGATGTGAATATTAAATCAGTAGGCATTCCCCCAATGTCCTCTACCTTCTTCCACTAAGCCATGACATGTTAGAAGCAATTATATTAATAAAATTTAAAATAATATTAAATAATTTATATCAAAACCGTACACCATCTCCAAAGGAATATAATAAAAAATCATTGAAAATATTTCTAATTTATTTTTCAGACCTATAAAAATTTCTCTACACACAAACTCACACACCATGCATAAACAAATGAATATTCCATACTCCTGAACAGTCTCTCATTGATCCACTATTTAATCATAAGGTTACCAATACCAAGTTCTACAGTGGCATACGCCCCTTCAATAGTGTCACATCTATGATTTAACTCACACCATCCATGTATGAAAAAATTATATTCCAATCATTTTTATATAAAATCAATTATTTCTTAAAAAATCACCAAAAATCATTATGCATCAATTTAACTCTATAATTGTAAAATAGATATTTGAACACTATAACTAAAGAGATCTCTCCTAAAACCCACCAAATTTACCCAATTTATATTAAAATAATCGTTTCCATCATGAATCAAACTATATTTTCACAATTTTTTCACAAAAATGATAATCTAAACTAGTCCTTTATGATCTATGTCAATTAGATAAGAAAGGGAAGACACATACCTCTCAATAGTTGGTGAAAATAGAGAATGATTTTCAAATCATCTTGAATTAATCACAAACAAAATTCACATTAATATATATAACAATATATTTTCATTAATTACATCATTCAACATAGATTTATCCACAATAGATTAGATCAGTGGTTCTATGTGAGAGAATATTAATGGATATAGGAAGAAGTCGGAAGAAGAGGCACATACCAATGAATCCAGAACTCTAATACACAATGATTCTCTATATTATTTTTTTCATATCAAAGGGGGCACCTCTTAAGAATAGATATGGAATATAATTCGAGATATTGAGTTACTAGGTGATTAAAAAGAGTTATGGGTCTTAATTAAAATTAGATTCAAAAATTTTGGGGTGATAATTGAACATTGCATGATTATGTTGCACAGTTTGGAAAACTGTGTACCAATCGTGCAGTTATATAGTCTCAAGGACCACCACCCATGGTTGACTTTCACAATTATAAAAACCATGCCCAAAAAAAATTTCCCCTATATTTTAGGTTTCACAGTTTCCACTATGGTATCATAATGTTTGGGAAAATTGTGTGCTGATTGTGCACCTACTGAGTTACCCATAAAACATGTTTCATAGTTTTGTGGAGGTGGTTCATGGTTTCTAATAACTGTGAAAAACATCATGCACCTTTAGAAAGGCATAAAAAGCATGACAACCCCAATTGAAAGCTTTTAAAATAGAACCAAAACATTTCGTATAATCATATTATATAAATACTTTCATGTTTAAAAAATAGGTGTACTATATTGTGTGTGAATTATATAATATTACCTTACTAAATATAACACATTTATATATTCGTAAGTGATATTACATGGATAAAATCATGGGTTGTTTCATTATTACCCCTTATGAAATTTCACCCTTGTAATATCATTATAAATACTTTGTTGAAAATAGGTTAGGGTACTAATTCTTCATCACTTACACTAGTTCCCATGTCCCATCCGTGTACTTATAGTTTTCTATATTAATTTGACTAGGTGTGTTTTCATGTTACATAGAACATTATCTATATGGTTTAATATTATCACATGATACTCTTATTAAGAGGGATCCTTTTCAAGATGTACCATCTATGAATTCTTTATATGTGAGTGATATAGTATTTAATTACTCAAGAGGGATACATGGAATATGTTTTCTAAATGAGACAGTGTTGGGTGAGTGATGTTTGATATGCCATAACCCTAATGTGATCAAGAATCTCAAAGGGGTCCATGTACATGGGAATTAACATTACCTTTTCCCAAATCTCACAAATCACATTCCATGGAGATATGTGGAGGAACGCCTTATTAATGGATAAACTATTATGTTTCCTCTATTATAATTAGTATAGATTTATTGTCTTCATTGAGTAGCCCTGATGTGATACTGAATAGTCTTGACATTTTCTATAATTTCCTTGACCAAATCTAGTCTTAGAATCTTATGTTCACCAAAATCATTCAAACATGCATGTGTTCTTCATATCTTCCCAAAAAGGGATTCAAATATATCCATGTGAGTTCTTTAGTGCAAACTATTAATGTTCGAGAACTTTTCCATAGGAAGTTGTTGATCACATAATCCAATGAATTCCATCGACTATACAATCTATATGTATTCTAGTATGTAGAAAAACATCCCATATTGGCAATTAGTTTGCAGAATATGAGATGCAATTATATTCAAATCTTTGTTTATATCATGTTGGAGAGTCTATTAGAACAGGTTGGTAAATCTAAAATATCAGTTAGATAAAATTTATATTATTGTTCCATGCTTCCTCACCTCTTATTTGATTAATATTCTAGTTTATTGAGTGATAAGTCCTCTCGAATTTCAATATAGTGAGAAGTGTCTATAAGATGATCCACAACAATCCATAGAAAAATATTTCATATTTATTTCATCAAAATACTGGTAAAAATTTACATGGTAATGATTTCGAATTTATATAAAGGTATTGGTAATGGTTTCATAATCCTTTTTTATTTTTCCCTTAAACATTCGATTTTTGACACACCAGGAACTTTTAAGTATATTCTGTGATCTAATTATTCATATTATCCCATAAAATGTTCTCTTGGAGATCATGATACATCGTCATTCTCTCTAGGAAGGTAGAGAGGGCATAGCTATGTTCATCATTCAACAACTCATTATTTATATCTTGATTTTATGGTATACATAGTTGTGATCCAAATATTATAAATTCTTCTTCATAAATTTTTAACACTAAGTATTTACCATATCTTATAGATTCGACCTTCTTTTATATTTTCACATTATCTCATAAAGAATGCTATATGTTCTCCAGAATGAATGGTTGATAAATCATTTGATAAAGTAAAGATTATGTTCCTTTATTTAAGATCCCCTTGCCCTAACTTTTCATTTCTAGGAAGATTGGATCCTTACCAATTCTCATCATTGATAAGGTTTATGAATCATTTATACAAAGATAATCATCAATATTATTTTCATTCTATAGATTTTTTTCTATTAAGAAGTCTTCATCCTTTATCAACTCCAACCATCTATGTTGGTGCCTATCATGGTCCTTCTAAGAGAATTTATATTTGAGGTTCTTATTATCTATATATAATTAAAAATATTACCCATTAATATAGTGCATCTAAATAATCAATACAATGATCACCTAAACCTAATCCAGATCATGTGTTGGTCAGTTAATCTCATGAACATTTAATTTCCTCTAGGAGTAGGTTATCACTTTATCATTCAATATTAGTACCCATCCAAAACCCTTCTTCTAAGCAGCATCATATGCCTAAAAATGTTCTCCACTGGATGTAAGGATGATTAATTATATAGTAATAATACTCTAGTTAAATTCCTTTAATATATCTTCACATTAAATAGCCTATATAAACCTTTCCCCCTTATGATTCATCTTAGTTTGTTGGACTGAAAATCATGATAATTTTCTCACAAATCATTTGTAATGCCCATATAGTCCAAGGAAACTATAGATATCGATTATAGATGTTGGTATAGACGACTTCTCATCTTCCATTATCTGAAATGGGTCTACAGATGTTGCTTTTCAACTGATAACATGCCCCATTTGTGATACTTCCCTTTTCCTGAACTCACATTTACATAACATTTAGTTTATATATTATGTTTTTATAATTCCCTTTTAATAGTATTAAAATTCTCCTCTTACTCCTTTCTCATAGAGTATATCATAATAAAATTTATTATTATTACCAAAGAAACATATGTAATATGTAAAGAATAAATTCAATAGGTTCATAAATATTGTTATATCATTAATGGGTATTAAGGTAGTCACTATTAACTAAAAGGGACAATACCTTGTTTGAAAGGTATTTTTGGAATATCTTCCTTCTTCACCTTTAATATTTAATATCCCGACCAATGTTCCACCTATAGAAAATACTAGGCCCCACATAATTGATCGAATAATTCATATGTCAAAGGATGTTGACAAATTTTATTTATCAAGATTTTTTTGGAGTTCGTGATAATCAATGTATAGGTGCATTGAACCTTACTTCTTATTGATGAAGATAACCAACACACCCCATGGTGAATATGAATATTTTTCCATATTCTCTTTTAAATTCCTCTTATGTTCTTTTAACTCATTGGTGGATATTATATAATTATTCTTGGATATGGGTAAGTATTCAGGGATATGTTCGATTGAAAACTCATTCTCTTGATCTATAGATAAAAATAGAATATCATTGAGAAATATAACATATATTACATCATAATGAGGATTTATGATTGAATGATTCTATCCTTATTTTAAATTATTTTTTATAAATATGTTTTCTTATAAATAAATAGTATCCACACATTAGATGAAGATTCCAAAGGAGATTCATCAATCTTCTTACAATTTTATGGAATCAGAGGATGACCTAGAATGTGAAGAGTGATCTCTCTCTCCCATTAGTTTGTGTTACCTTTATATAAGGATAAATAATCCATGATCAATATATCATTAAACTCTACTAAATGATGTAGGGAAATAATTGTTGAGAATTTTTTCCCACAAACATTGAATATGGAGGAGTTAAATAAATGAGAAGAAATAATTTCCCTATTTGTGGTTCTCAATGGTAACTCAACACCATGTTCATAGGAGGTGTATGATTTTTTATAATAAAATTTCATGATATGGAAGAATATGAAGAACTATAATATTATATATAATTTGAAGGCTATGAATAGATAATGATAACACCTTTCACTAATTGATTTTGGTTCTTATTATTTATTGTATACAAAATTAAGTAGGTGATGATACTACTCAAACTAGAAAAAATATAAAATTGAATATATAAATATATAAATAAAATATATAAATATATAAATAATAATATATAGATTACACATACTTCCTGACATATGTTTCTGTAGGTCTCAATATACATTATTTATAATATTTTTTCCAATTAGTCTTTCTATCCTAATTTTCTATTCATGTCCTTCATAATAGTTCGTAAAAATCTTGAGAAATTAAAAAAAAAACCCACTAGGAGTGTCAAATAAGGTTCTTATAAAAGGCTTATTTATTATAAACAATGTTTTGAACAAGTTAATACCCAATCTATATAATCTATTTTATTACCTCTAGGTACAGCTATTCCATACCCACAACCCCTAGTAGTATCTAGACATGGATGTAATTTCTTGGAAAACCACTCGATCTGTACTTCACCAAGATTCTTGGATATCATCCTATACATAAACATATTTATAGGGTTATTAATAATTTATTATATCCATAACACCCAATAATAAATAATCCTTTATCTAATACCAATTATAGTTATAAAATCCTTTTTCCCATATTATTACATAATTATTATACAAAAAGTACAATAATCACATCACAATGATAGTAAAGACTACTTTATTTTAATGACTAGGTTAATAATAAATAAAAAACTAAAGAATATTTATTTTATTCTCTATAATGAGGTCATATATCACTTTGATCTTTTAAAATTTCATTTTTTAACTTCTATAATATATAAAATAAAGTAATGGTATATAAAGCCAAGTAATGGAATACACATGGAATGAAAACATAACATGTGAGTAAAATGGCATTAAATAATATCCTAAATGATAAGTATCATGACTATTACCATTAGAGAATAATATAAAGAACATTGTATCATTATATCATGGAAGAATTGGAATTTAGAAACTACTTATAATGTGAAATGATCTTAGTCCATGTTTAACTGTCAAGATAACATGACATGGTGAACGGAGTGTCATTGTGGATTAAGTTTACACCCTAATCCTATAAATAATTTCTCATTAGACAAAAACATTACTCAATGAATTTGAGAACTATCTATTTTCACCATTAATAACATATACATGATTATGTGTTCCAAAAAATGAAATCAATCATATGACATAATGATGAGATTTACCCTTGGAAAGAAATGGGTTTTATAATATTTCCTTGTATCACAATTAAATTAAATTTAAAAAATATTCCCAAGAGAACAAGGAATTTAAAATTTTTTAATTTGATATATTATTATGTAATCATAGCACTCAAAATATGATGTTCATTTTTAAAAACATCATTATAAATGGTAGATAATTGCGTATAGAAATTCATATTCAAAACCGGATTTTAAATAATTTCCCAATGAATTTTAGTGGGAAAATAATTATGGAATTTTGAATGAGAACCTGAGGTAACTAGATTGTGTATAAATAAAATATTCAGATATTAAATTTAGTCATAATTGTGAATAAATACTTTAAATTAGGGTTACATGACAGTATTAATGGATAGAAAAGTTCCCCTTCATTGGGTTGGATTTTAAATATGGAATCTGAGAAATAAAATTAAAAAGTGTTAGACCGAGAGAAAGTTCATAACTCTAGGAAAATGGGTGGATCTGAGTGATTCCTTCCTTTTTGTTCTAGAATAGTTCAGCACTTTCAATTAATTTTAAGTTTAATAATTTTATATTAAATAATTGGTTTATTTAGTACTTTTTAAATCTATATTTTATTTATTATAATTTTATTATTTTAATCTATATCTATTTAAATGAAAGATAAAGTTCAATTTCTCTCTTCCTAGAGTGTTTGTTTCAAGGATCCATGGTCACATCACAAGTGGATACTTGTTGATGATATTTTAAAAATAGAATAAAACTATATAAGTGAAATGATATTGTAGTCATTTTATTCAAGAAATTTAAAAGATACCAAATAATAATATGTGTTCCAACATTGGTATTACTGTTTTAGTAAAAATACTAAGGTTGTATGGTTAGTTAAATTAGGTTGTTTTACTGACCACCATAAAGTATATTCATTTTTTAATTAAAATACTATTAAAACAATAATGAACATGAAATAATTTCTAATATACATATTATAATAATAATAATCCATAATATAGTTTTTATATACATCATTTAATATGGTGGAGAAAAATGTAGTATATTGTTAACGAAGAGAGTGAACCAACCATATTGTAAACAAAAATTTCCTTTTAGAATCTATAAAGAGGGTATAAGATATATATTCAACCATAATAATGACATATTTGTTTAGTTAGGATACTAACATTACTATTTTTAGGTTTATGGAGATCATATACTGTTTTAGAGGAAGTATAAATTTAAAAAAATATTATATTAGTGTTTACATCTCTTTGAATGTCTCATTTGAAGCTACCCTTAAAAGAAACATGGAATGGTATTTGGATTGTAAAATAAGCACATGGTACTAGGGGATAGTATTTAGAAGATAATTGTGAATAAATTTTACAATATATAAGGCTCCAAATGTGCGAGGGGAAGGGGTTGTGAGGAATGGTATTTATAAATGGGGGAGAGGGGTTGTTTTAATATTATAAGCATTAGTTTATTAATTTGGATCAAGAATGCCAATTGGATTAATTCTTGTGAATATATAAATTAAATGATTCTAGTGAGTTCAATATAATGGGTTCTAATATCATCCATGGCTAAAAAATTCATATATATATATATATATCCTACAATGTTAAATACCATATTTTATTGTATTTCATTATTCACCAAAAATTAGACAATTTTTGAAAAATATCAAAAATTCACCTTACCATTTTTTAGAATAGAGAATATAAAAAAATTCCATTTTTAGAAAATAAATTTTTAAATATGAAAAATTAAATTTTTAAATAAAATCCTCATTTATTTTGGGTATAACAATGTAAATATTATGTATAAAATTATTATCCTTGAAAAAATTACATAAGGTATCCTAAAATTATATTATATCCCAAATAACTAATACTATTATTTTATATACCAATATTATGAAAAAATATATCTATTAATTCATTTGATTTGATTTGATATAAAAATCCAAATTAAACATATATGTTTTACAAAATATAAACACTTATTTTATCATTTTTATAATAATTAATTAATTATATCATGATATAAATATTTTATATTCTAATATTATAGGAATCATGATTATTATTTTACATTTTCATTGGTGAGGTTAATATTCTAATGGACAGGATACTATTTTTCATGGTCATATTACTATTCTAAGGGTTATATTATTATTCCTATGATTAGATCAATATTATAATGGTGAGATTTTTACAGGTCGTATGTGTAACATCCTGATATTTTATGAGAAGTACATTTTTTTATGTCTTATGTTATACGCAACATCAAAGGAATCTTCCACAGCACACAACACTAGCTTGGCTTGCATTACACGCAATCCTGACCTTCCTCAAGAGCGTGTGTAGTACGCAATACTGAGTTCCACTAAACAATGATATATTATTATAATATTATAAACTAGCCGTTATAAATAGTATTAACTGAATTTTAAATTTTAGAACATTATTATTCATCTTACATATTTTCTAGAACATGTTAGGAAAACAAAATAAATTTTTTGGGTAAAATACGTATTTTTCAAAAAAAGTAGTTTTGTCGCCTTTTGATGGTGCACCCACATTAAATCTAGTTTTTGACATGTTTATAAGTTCAATTTTACAAAATAAAATTATTATTTGGAATCAGGATATAAAAATTTACTTTGGATAACTTTTTCATATTATTCTCATAACTTTCATATTTTAATGAATACTAAAAACACGCTATATTTTAATTAAAAACAACTTTTTTCATCGCAATAATTTATATGGTTAAATTATAATATTGAATGGTTTTAAATTATAAATAGAATATATTTTTACCATTTAATATAATTTATGTCATTAGCATAATTTTACATTGAATTCATAGGTAAAAACATTTCAATCTTTGGCAATGTTTTAACTTTTAAAACCCCGTTTGCTTAACAACGGGATTAATTTTAAATTAATTACTGAAACTTCTAAGATTTGAATTTTGAAAAATTGATTCCATATTTGGATTCAGTGGGTCTAAATTATTTTAATAGGTTACTTTTATTTTTTTGAGATTATGAATAGTAACTATGGTATTTTTTATTTACTGTCGTTAAAGGTAAATCGGGTAATTAAGGGTAAATATAAGATTATAAAATTACCCTAACACTTTCAAAAATCATGTTGGATGAATAGAAGTAAACCCATATCACCTAAGGGTCGGACTAGATTCATTTCATGGACTTTTGAACATGAAATAATATAATTATTATTAATACCAAAGAAAGTGACAACATGTCACTCTCTTAAATATTATAAGTATAATAATTTTAATTTAGTGATAAACTTAATGAAACATAGAACATGAATAGTATACAGAAATATAATAAAACGAGCTACATCATATGAATTTATTTATAATTTTTAGGGATTAAATAATTATCATTAATTATGACACAATAGTGATGTTGAAATTATTTTATTGATTGAAATATCAGATAAATGATTTTAAAAGTATTAAAATAAATATTATATGAACTATTTAATATGTTCCACTAATTTTCTAGATAAAAATGACATGTTATGAATCTATTAAATATTTTATTTTGAACATATATTCTTTATATATTTTATTTAAACTCAAATAAATGAATAGTGTCAAAATTGACACTATTGTTAATTTATAGAAATTACAGATAATAAAATTGATTAAAAATCACAAAAATATTTTAAAATTGTAAATTAAAATATATATGGTATAAAATTTAATACACTATACAATTATGGAAAATTAACAACATATATGTAATTATTTATAATGATTTAAAATTTATAATATTATTAACACAAATAACATTAAATAGATTATATAAGGATAAATCATGTTGATAATGTTTAAAATAAATTCCAAACTCGTCTAAATTTTATTTTCTGATGCGATTACCACACTATCTCATCTAATATTTTGATTGGATTCATTTTTGGTGGTTTTTAAATGGGGTTGGAATTTATTATAAATTAATATTTCTTATAATTCCAAAGGTGCCCCTCTCCTCCCTTATAAAAAGGAACCTCCTCCCTCTCCTCATCACACCACTTTGAGCCTTCAAGCTCAACCAAACCCAGCCAAGTTTTCTTCTCCACTTCCTTGGAAACATTTTAGATGACCTTGTCTTCTTCAAAGACCAATCTTAGTGCCCTAAGAGGAGATTTCAAAGAGGCTTGTCGAAGAAGAGGTAATATCTGTTACCAATTCTTTCAAATTTATTTATTCTTCTACTTATTCTTCTTTAGTTGTTTCATTATGAAGTAATAACATCAGTATCACTCATATAATTATGTGTTATTATAAATATGAAACAACCATATTTCACCTTCTATCCATCCTACGGAAAATGAAATCAACGTGCGTGCGTAGGTACGGAATACCGTCTCCACGCCGTAGTGTAATCTGTTTTCCACCACCACCTTACTTGGATGGTTATAATGGTGTAAAGAATAAAAATATATGATTATTTTAAAGTGAAATTGATTATGAAATAGTATATATACACTTCAATATAATTCCATGATCATGGGAATGATATCATCGCTCCTGCGTATGTACGACCTACCATCTCCACGATGTGATGCGACTCGTTCTACATGATCTTCATTGAATAATGATTATATAAATGCATTTAATGTGTAAATATGATATATATTATACTAATACCATTCTGGAAATGAGATATCTATAACCTCAAAAGAATAATAAGAATTTATCTGACAAAACACACACAAGAACATAAAGCCATAAACACCCGAATAATAAGTAGCAATGAAATATTACTAATAAAAAGCTAAGAATATGACCATATATGATATAATAAAAATGTGTATGATTCTGTAATATTTCAATGAAATTATTTAAATAATTATACCGGAGGTTCGGACACGTACAAAGCATATCTGACCTAAGGTAAGGGAAAATCTCGCAATCTCATTTTTATCCGAGATAGTTTATACTTCAGAATTTACTGGGGAATATTTATCATCCACATCCATGTTTCCTAAATATTTAATATCATTTCTATCCTCTTACAATTTTTTAAATCCAATTTTACCCTTTGGTGAGTTTTTAGTAAAAGATATGAAAGGAATCTTTTGTAATTTTTAGTACGAGGTACTTTTTGACTTTTCCGGCCAAAGTACGAGAAGAATGTTTTTTTAACTTATACAACATGAATGGATATTTATGATTTCATAAAAAAAATATTTCCATGATGCTTCCTTTAAAATTTTTCATGTTTATTTTTAATCAAATTCTTTTATTTTGAGATTTCATGACATGTTAAGAAAGGAAAAAATGTTTTTGAAGTAGAAAGTATATTTTCCTCAAGAATAGAGTTCAAGTGTTTTATCAAAATTATTTTCCATATAAGATAATATAGGATTATGTTTCTATCCCTATTTTTACATTAATTTGATTATTTTATGATGGAATTAATCTTATGATGTCCTTTTATCTTATTTGGATTATGATATGATGGCATGATGTTTAAGAATCCCATTTTTATTACATGGGTTATGTTATGATGTATGATTTATGATTTTGTGGCACACATAAGAACGGTTTCATTATGAGATTGGTGGGACCTATATCACCCTCCAATTCATTGGGTAAAGATTTATATCTCATGAGATAGACATGGCTAGAACGGGAAGTTAATCCGGTTCAGTGATACAGGACTGGAATGAGGAGTGAACTCGGTTCAATAATGGACTTTTTCTGCTATGATAGTCTTGGCAATGAGTCTTGACTAAAATCAAATTATTTTCTATGATTATGTGTGTATTCCACAAAGTTTCATGTTTTAAGTTATGATTATTGAGATTACATTTCACCACTATGATTTATCCCATGTTATGATATTATGATCTCTTTTTCAGGTTAAGATGTTCAAAATGTTATGTTCTTATGAATATGATATGATTGATATTTCTTTTGTTTACCCTTACTGAGCATTTGAGCTCACCCTTTTGTATGTTTTCTTTTCCTGAGGTCAGGATGAAGGGTATTAAGTAGGATATGCCAAAAAGGGAGTCTAGATATGATGAAATAAATTGAAGACAACATAGATGATTTATGAACCAGTTGTTTATGTTTCCCATTTACTAAAGACACTATACCTATACAGTACTTTCATGGTTTTGTTATATGTTGTAATAAGTGTGCTTCAATTTTGAAGTAATAACAATGTGTGTAAATTATGGGTCGTTATAGTAGGTATCAGAGGAAAGGTATAGTCAACCTTTGGAAACTAGGATGTGAAAGCCCTAGTAAGAACCCTAAGGATATGTCTAAGCATAGAACACAATATTAGTGTTTTAGAAATGGCCATGAATAACCTATGATAAGACCTTAAGCGTAAAATTTTATTCTTGATTATGTGGTTTTCCTATTAAGATTAGTGTTTCTTACACTATGCTTATTAGTTTTAGTCAATGGTTGGAACCCGAAGGAACCGTGTTAATGCTGAATGCGACGAGCAATGCAATGATTGTCCCCCTGAGCAACCAAACGTTATTGGAGCTAGAATAAAAAATCTTGTATCCATGCTGATATAAATTTCTCAATCTATGAACCATGCAGGACTTCCAAACGAACAAATGAAGGAGCAAAATTCTGTTGAATCCTTCATGAGGTAGCATCCACCTTCATTCTTAGGGTCTTCCAATCCATTAGTGGCTGAACAATGGATTAGTACCACTGAAAAGATATTTTCAGTTCTACAATGTTCTGAACATGACAAACTCATCTTAGCAGTGTATCGTTTGTAAGGTGATGTTGATCAATGGTGCAATCTTATCAAGAATACGAGGAAAAGAGGTGAAATTGATTCCATGTAATGGGATGAGTTCAAGAACTTATTTTCCAATAATTACTTCCCTCGTATTCTTCGAACAAAGATGGAGAAGGAGCTTCTTGAACTGAAGCAAAAGGATGATGAATCTGTTGGTACCTACGAAGCAAATTTTACAAGACTTGCAAGTTATGCTTCCAGAATTATTATCCAACCTGAGAGTAAGATCAATCGATTCTTTAGTGGCTTAAAACCAAGTCTTCTAAGGGCCTTAGCCATAAGGGACTTCAATAGCTACGAGGAAATTGTTCGATGTGCTCTCAAAGTTGAGATGGAGATTGGAGTAACCCATCAGTCATATGGGTTTGATAAGAAGAGGAAAATGGAATTCAAAGGAAAATCAAAAGAGCACACTGAAAAGAAGATTATCTTTCCCTTATGCTTAATTTGTGGAAAGAAACATGGAGGGATTTGTCTTAAAGGGACAATTAAATGTTTCAAATGTGGAAAGGAAGGTCATCGGGCATTTGAATATCGCAATGATGGGAAGAAGATGTCTAATGATGCAAATAAAGGAAAGGATACACATAATGAACCTACTACATTTCAATGTTTCAAGTGCAAGGATATGGGGCATTATGCCAATCAATGCCCAAATCCAAGGGTTGATGATGATGGTCGACGTCAACAAACTCTTAAGGTGAAAGACAAAGGAAAGTCACATGCAATTTCTATCAGTGATGTGGATTATGATAACGATGTGGTGAAAGGTACACTTACCATCCACTCTAAAGTAGCTAATGTTTTATTCGATTCTGGATCCACCCACTCTTTATTTCTAAAGAATTTTCTAATGGTATCGCCGTATTACCTCAACAATTAAATGTTGAGTTAGCTTTGACAACCCCTAATGGCACAACAGTCGCATCAAAAGTGTATAATTCTTCCCCAATTGAAGTTTGTGGGAAAGTACTTCCTGCAAATCTTGTGATCCTTACTATAGTGGAATTTAATGTGATTCTTGGAATGGATTGGCTTTCTTTATATGGAGCTCATATCAATTGCCAAAGAAGGGAAGTCACATTTAATATTCCCGATCAATCTATGATCGTCTATCGATGCAAGGATGAACATAACCTTCCAGTGGAAATTTCTTCCATCTTATGGGTCTTGATTCCAATAAATGAAGGTTATTTATCTCAAATGGTTGGAGAGAAAATCACGATTAGGAATACACCCATTGTATAGGAGTTTGATGATGTCTTTCCAGAGGAACTGCTAGGTCTTCCACCAAATCATGAAGTTGATTTTTCAATAGAACTCATACCAGGTGCTATGCCCATTTCAAAGACACCTTATAGAATAGACCCAATTGAGTTGTAGGAATTGAAGAAGCAACTCCAAGAGAATCTTGATAAAGGATTCATACGCCTTAGTGTGTCACCTTGGGGAGCACCTGTTCTATTTGTTAAGAAGGAAGATGGATCAACGATACTCTGAATTCATTATTTAGAACTTAACAAGATCACAATCAAGAACAAATATCCTCTACCACGCATTGATGACTTATTTGACCAACTACCTGGAGGTTAATACTTTTCCAAGATTGATCTTCATTCAGGGTATCATCAATTAAGGGTCCAAAAAGAGGATATACCAAAGACGGCTTTCCTTACAAGGTATGGACAGAATGAATTTATAGTGATGCCATTTGGTCTTACTAATTCCCCTTCTATCTTCATGGATCTAATGAATAGAGTCTTTAGAGACAATCTTGATCAGTTTGTGATAGTCTTTATAGATGATATTCTTTTCCATTCAAAGAGAAAGGAAGAACGTGAAGATCACTTTATAATTGTATTCAAGACCCTGAGAAAGGAGAAGCTTTATGCCAAATTTACCAAGTGTGAATTTTGGCTTCAAAAGGATGCATTTTTGGGTCACATAATCTCAAAATAGGGGATATCTATGGATCCAGCAAAAAAAGAGGTTATCGAAAGATAGTCGAGACCAACAACAATAACTGAGATCCGAAGTTTTCTTGGTTTGGATGGATATTGTCAAAGTTTTGTGAATGATTTTTCACAATTATCTAATACACTCACCAGGTTGACTCCAAAAGGAGTTAAGTTCATGTGGATAGAGGAGTTTGAAGAGAATTTCAAGGAGTTAAAAATAATGTTATCCAGTGCACCTGTGCTCACACTGCCTTGTGGTGGAGAAATGTTTTTGATCTACATTGATGAATCCAAGAAGGGATTGGGGTGTGTTCTCATGAAAAATGATATGGTGATAGCTTATGCCTCACGACAGTTAAAAATCCATGAGAAAAATTACCCAACTCATGATTTGGAATTAGCTACGGTAATCGTTGCATTAAAGATTTGGAGGCATTATCTTTCTGGTTAAAGGTGTGATATTTATACTGATAATAAAATTTTAAAGCATATTTTCACACAAAAGGAGAAGAATATGTGCCAAAGAAGATGGTTGGAGATGATTAAGGATTACGACTTTTCAATTCATTATGACCCTGGGTAAGAAAACAAGGTGGCAGACGCATTAATTCGACAAGACCATACTAGCTTATCCATGATGAGGATCACAAAAGATCCAAAATTTATGGATTTACAATGGATGGATCTTGTAACTATAATGTAAGGGTAAAAATCTTATCTTTCTCAAATGAATGTTCAACCATCTATGCATGTAAAGATTAAAGAGGCACCAAAAGAAGATGTAGATTTACAAAAGAAGGTGAGAAATGTTCCAAAATTCAACCTTGATTGTGATGGGATAATAAGGTTCAGGAATCGGGTTTGTGTTCCTCCCATACTAGAATTAAAGGAGCTGCTGGAGGAGGCTCATAGTTCTTCATTATCTATTCATCCTAGAAGCACGAAGATGTATAGGGACCAGAAAGAGTACTTCTGGTCGGATGGCATGAAAAGAGATGTTGTTGAATATGTCTCTCGATGCTTGGTTTGTCAGCAAGTTAAAGATGAGAGATAGAAGTCTAATGGGATGTTACAACCATTACCCATACTCAAATGGAAATGGGAAAACAACACTATGGACTTTTTCACTGGACTTCCTAAAACATCCAAAGGCAATAATACTATTTGGGTCATAGTTGATCGTCTTACGAAGTCATCACACTTCATTAATATTAGAGAGGATTTCTCTCTGGATCATATTTCCAGGATATATGTAAAAAAAGTGGTAAGATTTCATGGAGTACCACATTCCATTATATCTTATCGGGATCCGAGGTTTACCTCGAAGTTCTGGTGAAGTATTCAGCATACTCTAGAAACAGAGTTTAGTTTTAGCGCTGCTTATCATCCTCAGACAAATGGTCAGTCTAAGAGAAAAATTCAAACTCTAGAAGACATGTTGAGAGCTTGATTTATGGATTTCAAAGGTGGTTGGGATCAACACCTACCTTTGGTGGAATTTTCTTATAATAATAGCTTTCACTCCAGCATTTAGATGGCTCCTTATGAAGCTCTCTATGGTAATAAATGCCGAACTCCAACTTTCTAGGATAAAGTTGGGGAAAGAAAGCTATTAAGACCTGATCTTGTTGATGAGATGGCAGAAAATGTAATATCTATTCAACAACACATAAGAGCAGCTCAAAGTCGACAAAAAAGTTATGCCGACAACTGAAGAAAAGACCTAGAGTTTGAAGTCGTTGATAAAGAGTTCTTAAGAATATCTCCTTGGAAGAGAGTAATGAGATTTTGAAATAAGGGAAAGTTGAGCCCTAGGTATATCAGTCCTTTCAAAATACTGGATCGTGTTGGGAAGGTAGCTTACCGATTGGAACTTCCACCAAATCTCTCTCAAGTTCACGATGTGTTCCATGTATCTCTCCTGAGAAAGTATATACCCGATCCTTCACATGTACTCAGCTCAAAAGTTGTACTGCTAGAGCAAGATCTATCTTATGAAGAATAGCTGATAGAGATTCTGGATCATAGAAAAAATGTTCTATGGAACAAGACCACTCTCTTGGTGAAAGTTTTATGGAGGAACCACCAATTAGAAGAAGCTACATGGGAGCTTGAGGATATGATGAGGGAGAGGTATCCTCATCTTTTTGTTACAAAGTGATGAATTTCGAGGGAGAAATTCATTTTAAAGGGGAGAGAATGTAACATCCTGAAATTTTATGAGAATTATATTTTTTATGTCTTATGTTATACGCAACATCAAAGGAATCTTTCACGGTACACAACACTATCTTGGCTTGTGTTACACGCAATCGTGACCTTCCTCGATAGCGTGTGTAGTACGCAATACTGATCGAGTTCCACTAAACAACAATATATTATTATAATATTATAAACTAGCCATTATGAATAGTATTAACTGAATTTTAAATTTTATAACATTATTATTCATCTTACATATTTTCTAGAACATGTTATGAGAACAACATAATTTTTTCATGTAAAATAAGTATTTTTCAAAAAATGTTGTTTTGCCTCCTTTCGATGGTGCACCCACTTTAATTCTATTTTTTGAAATGTTTATAAGTTTAGTTTGAAAAAATAAAATTTGGAATTAGGATAAAAAATTTACTTTGGATAAATTTTTCATATTATTCTGATAACATTCATATTTTAATGAATAGTAAAAACACGCTATATTTTAATTAAAAACAACTTTTTTCATCGCAATAATTTATATGGTTAAATTATAATATTTAATTGTTTTAAAGTATAAATAGAATATATTTTTACCATTTAATATAATTTATGTCATTAGCATTAATTTTACATTGAATTCATAGGTAAAAACATTTCAATCTTTGGCAATGTTTTAACTTTTAAAAACCCATTTTCTTAACAACGGGATTAATTTTAAATTAATTACTGCAACTTCTGTGTTTTGAATTTTTAAAAATGGATTCCATATTTGGATTCAGTGGGTCCAAAATATGTTAATAGGTTACTTTTATTTTTTTTATATTATGAATAGTAACTACAGTAATTTTTATTTACTGGAGTTAATGGTAAATCGGGTAACTAAGGGTAAATATAAGATTATAAAATTACCCTAAAACATGAAAAAATCCTATTGGATGAATAAAAGTCGACACATATCACCTAAGGGTCGGACTAGATTCATTTCATGAACTTTTTACCATGAAATAATATAATTATTATTCAAACCAACGAAAGTGACAACATGTCACTCTCTTAAATCTTATAGGTATATTAATTTTAATTTATTGATAAACTTCATGAAAAATCGAACATGAACAGTCTACAGAAATATAACAAAATTATATACATCATATGAATTTATTTATAATTTTTAGGGATTAAATAAGTATCATTAATTATGACACAATAGTGATGTTGAAATTATTTAATTGATTGAAATATCAAATAAATGATTTTAAAAGTATTAAAATAAATATTATATGAACTATTTAATGTGCTCCACTAATTTTATAGATAAAAAATGACATGTTATAAATCTGTTAAATATTTTATTTCAAACATATCTTCTATATATATTTTATTTAAACTCAAATAAATGAATAGTGTCAAAATTGACACTATTGTTAATTTAGAGAAATTACATATTATAAAATTGTTTAAAAATCACAAAAATATTTAAAAATTGTAAATTAAAATATATATGGTAGAAAATATAATAAAGTATACAATTATGGAAGATTAACAACATATAAGTAATTATTTATAATGATTTAAAATTTAGAATATTATTACCAAAAATAAAATTAAATAGATTATATAAGGATAAATCATGTTGATAATGTTTAAAATAAATTCCCAACTTGTCTAAATTTTATTTTATGAAGGTATTACAACACTATATCATCTAAAGTTCGTATTTGAATGATTTTTTGAGGTTCTTAAGTGGTGTTGGAATTTATTATAAATTAATATTTCTTATAATTCCAAAGGTGCCCCTCTCCTCCCTTATAAAAGGGCACCTCCTCCCTCTCCTCCTCACACCACTTTGAGCCTTAAATCTCGGCCAAAACCTGCCAATTTCTCTTCGAAACTTCCATAGAAACATCCTAGAGGTCCGGGTCTTCTTCAAAGACCAATCTTAGTGCCCTAAAAGGAGATTTCAAAGAGGCGTGTCGAAGAAGAGGTAATATCCATTACCAACTCTTTCAAATATATTTCTTCTTCTACTTCTTCTTATTTAGTTGTTTCATTATGAAGTAATAAAATCAGTATCATTCATATACTTATATGTTATTATAAATATGAAACAACCCTATTTCACCTTCTATCTATCCTACGGAAAATGAAATCACTGCGCGTGCGTACGTACGGAATGTCGTCTCCACGCCGTGGTGTAATCTGTTTTCCACCACCACCTTACTGGGATGGGAATAATTGTGTAAATAATAACTATATATTATTATTGTAAAGTGATATTTATTCTGAAATAGTATACATACACTTCAATAAAATTCCACGATCATGGGAACGATATCATCACTCGTGCGTACGTACGACCTACCGTCTCCATGATGTAATGCGACTCGTTCTACATGATCTTCATTGAATAATGATTATATAAATGAATTGAATGAGTAAATATGATATATATTACAATAATACCATTCTGTAAATTAGGTATATATAACCTGAAAAGATGAATATGAATTTATTCGACAAAACACACATAAGAACATAAAGCAATAAACACCCGAATAACAAGTAGCAATGAAATATTACTAATAAGAATCTAAGAATATGACCATATATGATATCATAAAAATGAGTATTATTCTGTAATAATTCAATGAAATTATTTAAATCATTATTTAGGACGGTCGGACATGTACAAATCATATCAGACCAAAAGTAAGGGAAAATATCGCAATCTCATTTTTATCCGAGATTGTTTATACTTCTGAATTTATTGGGGAATATTTATCATCCACATCCATGTTTCCTCAAAATGTAATATTATTTCTATCCTCCTACAATTGTTTAAATCCAATTTTATCCTTTGGAGAGTTTTTAGTAAAATATTTGAACGGAATCTTTTTTCGTTTTTAGTACGAGGTACTTTTTGACTTTTCCGTCCAAAGTACGAGAAGAATGTTTATTTTTACTTATATGAAATGAATGGATATTTATGATTTCATAAAACAAAATTTACATGAAGCTTCCTTTACAAGTTTTCATGTTTATTTTTAATCAACTTCTTTTAGTATAAGATTGTATGACATGTTAAGAAAGGAGAAAATGTTTTTGAAGTAGAAAGGATATTTTCCTCAGGAAAGGAGTTCAAGTGTTTTATCCAAATTATTTTACATCTAAGATAATATAGGATTCTATTTCTATCCCTATTTTTACATTAATTTGATTATGTTATGATTGAATTAATTTTATGATGTCATTTTATCTTATATGGATTATGATATGATGGCATGATGTTTAAGAATCCCATTTTTATTATATGGGTTATGTTATTATGTATGATTTATGATTTTGTGTCACACATAAGAATGGTTTCCTTATGAGATGGGTGGGACCTATATCTCCCTCCAATGCATTTGGTAAATATTTATATCTCATGAGATAGAAATGGCTGGAATGGAAAGTTAATTCGGTTCTATGATACAGGACTGGAACGAGGAGTGAACTCGGTTCAGTAATGGACTTTTTCCGCTATGATACTCTTGGCAATGAGTCTTGACTAAAATGAAATGATTTTCTATGATTATTTGTGTATGCCACAAAGTTTCATGTTTTATGTTATTATTATTGGGATTACATTTCACCACTATGATTTATCCCATGTTATGATATTATGATCTCTTTTGCAGGTTAAGATATTCAAAATGTTATGTTATTATTAATATGATAATATTGATATTTATTTTTTTACCCTTACTGAGCATTTGAGCTCACCCTTTTGTATGTTCTCTTTTCCCCAGGTCAGGAAGAAGGGTATTAAGTAGAATATTCCAAAAAGGGAGTCTAGATATGATGAAATAAATGGGAGACAATGTAGATGATTTATGAACCAGTTCATTATGTTTCCCAGGTTCTATAGACACTATACCTATACGGTCCTTTCATGGTTTTGTTATATGTTGTAATAAGTGTGCTTCAATTTTGAAGTAATAACAATGTATGTAAAGTATGGGCCGTTATAATATGTGTTTCTTAAATTATATAAATACCTCAAATTTCATTAGTAATTCATTCAATTATATTTTCTCTCAATGATATTTATATATATTTGAATTTTCAAGTTGAATATTGTATTTCTAATATTTTTCTTCATATCTATGGTATTTTTCACAAGTGTAGTTATTTTGGTTTATTGATAATTTCCAAAGTTTTTTATTTTAGTTATCTTACTTTCCTTTTTTTATCCCATTGTAAAATTTTAATTTATTCTGTAAAATTTTATTCTCTAAATTTAATGCCCAATTTAATATAATAAATTATAGTTGGATTTATCATGTGGTTTGTGTACATTATATAATATTATATTACTTAATATGGAACAATAATATATTTAGAAGGTAAATTCCATTGATAAAATAATTTATCATGACAATAGTAGTATAATGGAAAAACGCTAAAAAAGAAAAAAACAATCAGTGATCCCATGTTTTCTTATAGTGACATTTCTCCATATAAAAAAACTAATTTTTTTATCTCACTCCATATCATCGGTGCCCCACATAGACTGGTAGTATTCTTGGAGTGACACCCCAAGACTACCACCAATATGTCTGGTGTTGGTGACTAGTCTCAAGTAGAAATATCTAACTTGGAATTCCATATCCAAATGAACCTACACACATGAACACCTCAAAGTATGTCATATTAATTCATGATAAATAAAACAGTTCCATCCCAATATGAAGAAATGTATGAAATAACCTTTAATAATACACCAAGAGAGAAAATATAAAAATATTTTTAGAAAGAAGGGGAAAATAAAACCCAAGTAGAAATTAGGGGATCCCCATCCTAACAACTTATGTGAATAAATGATATATTCATGTTCTCTGATACTAACCACCTCTTATAATCGACATCACCATGTACTACAAAAATACACCAATAATAGGCCCACTAAGTACATCGTCAAACTATGTGTCATTTTAATAAGACATGTCACATGTTATAAAATCCCATACCGGTGTTAGTATATAAATACCCAGTAAGTTTCCCTAGAAATATAAGGTAACCAATAGATATAAATAGCAAGATTGACACGTGACACAATGAGGTGGGGAGATACTCAATAAAGAGATATGCTCATAAAGAAACACCAATTGAAGTGGGGAAAATGTCAATATTCAAAGCCTACTACAGATGATGTGATTTTATATAGTCTCAAGACCTAGTTTTTTCCCAATTCCATTATCCCAGCATAAAACTCATCAGATTTTAGGGGTAACTACATAACACCGTTGTCTTGCCACGATTAAGGTAGTGATGAACTCAAATGGGTAGAGGATCATTCCTTATCTTCACTTGATGATGTGAGGTACCACTCAATAGATTTAATATCCACACCTTGGTGTGGTTTGGGGGGGGGGTCCAATACAAACTATATCAGAACTCAGGGACCCACACCATAAACTACATGTGACATCAAGGGGATTCTAACCACAATATCACTCCTGAGAACAATCTCTAGTCTCAACATCATTAACCCATATTGGAAGATATAAACTAATCATTTCACCATACACCACATCTCTTATGTAAAAAAAATGTCACCATCACATTACAAACAGAATTATACTCCAGATGAAACACCCAATGGATTGATTTCATGACATGAATGAGTTATGGGAGGTATAACATCAGAAGACAAGTATATGGCATGTCCCTTTCTATGCATGAGGTGTACTCCCAAGTCATATCCAATTTGTGTCCTTAAAACTATATTGACATGTTAAAATAAATTTACAAGGAGTTTCATCTGTGGAACATGGAATGTGGGACCATATAGGGTACCTGGTGTGTATTATAGGTATATAGCTCAGCTAGTAGGATAGGGTCACTCAATGTAGGATATTTAACTTTGGATTAAGACCCTAGTAATAATAAAGGACATTCTACATGGAGCTTGTTCCACTTGAAGGCATGGCCAATAATTGTATTGTTTATAGGAAATTCATATTTTTTCCAAAGCATCACTGTAATTATTAGATCAACCTTAATTGTATCCAAAGAATCCACCAGGGGAATTAACTTTGTTTGAATCCTCACTTATACCCTGATTTTGGTCCTCCATCACCAAAAGAATGATATTATGTAATCACACATGAAATCTTATAGGGACTCCTCATTACCACCAATGATCCATTCCACAGTCTTCTGACAATGATCTATCATCAATCCTCTCCAATTCTGGAAAATCACCATCTCCATCATCAATTTCAAAAAAATCACGGTTCCAAGGTTTGATTGATCTTTGAACTTAACTGGTAGTCAAATTGTCCGCCTACCATAGATAAATGATGACCATGTGAAGAACTGTGGGAGAATGGTACAACAATAAACAATGAATTCCTTGATGCTTGTTGTGAACCTTTCCACAGATCGTGAGTGTAGAAATCAAAGTGAATGTTAATTCTGACATAATTATTATCTTATGGACAATGAGAAGTTATAACAACCCATAAGTATATAATTGAAAAATGAATTATTTTGTATACTTTATATATAATATAAATTACATAAAACCACATATATAACATAATGGAATCTTTATAAATTAAGAATGAATGAAATAATATGTATTACTAGAAGTTAAGGAACTTATATCAATGAAATTGTAACTTGAAATTAGGAATAGTGATATGGTATTTATGAATAGTAAACTAACCCAATGAAGATTTACATTACCCATGTATGTATAAATAAAATTTAGGCATCTCATAAGTGTGAGTATGATATAATTATTTCATAGTATAAGTAAATGAATATTTTAAAAATTATAAATTAAGTGTTGATATTTTTTTGAGACATAAATATTTAATTAAATTTTTATAATTAAGAAAACTATTTAAAAGAAAATTCATTTTCATAAAGTGGATTCATAAATAAATATTTTTTTGTATTATGATTTTAGAATAGTTTTTTGAGATGATAGTTATTTTTTTAAAGTGTTATAAAATCAATTGTAGATATAAAATCTATATTTTTCGAGTAAATAATTATTTTATTTAAAAATTTTATTTCACATATTTATAAAATTATTTTTGATAAAATAGAGTCATTTTTTAATTATATACATCAAAATATTTTTATGTGGAATTTTTTAAATTTTCTAAAATACATGATTTTTTGGTGAATAGTAAAATATAGTAATTTCCAATATAAATACATTATAATCTAAATACACTATTAATAGAGTTATCACTGATTTAAGAACCATAATCTAGAAATAACCATAATTATTTTAATATATCTAATGATAATTTTAAATCTATTCATAGTCTTGATCCAAAATAATAAACAAATGAATTAAATATTCAAAAATCACTCTCCTCTCTTCCACTATAAAAAACCACACCCACCCACTCTCATCCTAACTCCTAGAAGCCTTGAATCCTATCAAAGTTCTTAAAAAATACCCTTATTGAGTATCTACCCACATCTCGGAGTTCTTGGTCTTATAAAATTACCAAAACCCTTTTCTCTAATGAGGTTTTCATGGAGGATTATTCAAGAGGTAAATCGTCTTCATTTTTCTTTTCATTTCATTTTCAATTTATTTTATTTTCTATATTTATTCAACTCCTATACCCATATGATCATTCTAACTCTAGTATAATCTATATATATTAATTATATCATGTTAGTGGAATATCCTTCCTCAAACTACTATCTCCCTCTCTCTCTTTTAGTTTAAAAAAATGAAATCATCATTCGGGAGGTGTCGATTTACAATCTTCGAAGACGACGAACCTTCGTTCTTCAATTTATCCTACAAGGTTGTTCATGAAACCATTTTTATAGTAGAACCATATTATAAAATATGTATTAGGTCTTATTTAATGTTCTTGTAACCATAATATATATAAGAAATTAAATAATAGAACAAAACTAGTTTTTTGTGATCGAATAAATGCTGTAAAAATTTAAACTATTATCAATAAATTTCTAATCTATTGATTCATCCATGTAACATGTAACTGAATGATAAATATAACCATTTAAACTTATATATGTTCCTTAATAAAATAAAAATTCAATTTTGGATAATTATATCCATTCCACATTAACTTTAATACATATATAAAAGTATACGGATCGTGAAAACCAAGGAAAAGAATGCTCTCGAGCAAAAAAGTTAGAATATTATAACTCTTGAAAAAGGCCGTAAATAAAATTAATAAAGTTATAATAAATAAAATACATGTAAATAAGGTTCTAAGTTAATTAATTTATTGATTTAATTTTATTATCTAGGATGTTAAGGTCAAGTTAAGAACACATTTGGACATAAGGTAAGGGTTTTCAACCCGAACCTCCATTTTCTTTTAGGCTACACATTTTCTCAATTTACCCCAATAAAATTTATAATTATTCTTATTTACCTTTCATAAATTATGATTAAATGTTCTATATATATGTACCAATCATATTCCTTCTCTATTTTCTTTTAATTTACATGTTTTAAATGGATCTTTCTCAAATTCTTCTGGATAAACAAGCTTGTTTCAAAGGAACTTCTCAAATTCTTACCAATTTTCAAGTGAAATATATAATCTCTCTTGAGACACCATTATTTTTTAAAAAAAATCACTCATTTTATTATAAAAATAATATATTATTTAATTTTTCGTTTTATAAAAACATTTTCCAAAAGAACACTTCTTTGCGAAGTAAAATAGTATTTCTCTCAAGAATTACTCGCTGATTTTATAAGAGAATTTTAATCTATTTCAACAATTTTGTTGAATATTATGTTTAATTGGGATTAATAATGTATGACGTCATCTACCATATTTTACTCAATTTTTTATGATTATTTTGACTTTGGATGTGTTATCCTGATACCATTGACCATATTAGTCTGAATGGTTAGTTTTTAGGTCTAATGATATGGAAAATTTATTTACATTTCACAAGTTAGTTTCAATATGAATGTATATGATTATTATGTCTATCCCCATTTATATGAATAATTCAGTGGACTTAATAACTGATGGTTGGCACCCTCTATAGCCCCTTTATGAACCGTTAGGTCTCATGAGACAGACTAGCCTGGGTTTTTACCAATTATGTATGGTGTCTTGGAAGAGGCCTTGACGGTATGATTATAATTTCTAGAATTATAAAATCCCGCATTATGAATCAAGTAATTGGTATTCCATGTGATTATTAGACTAGTATAATATCCATGGTTATTTTTTATTAAGGAATTATTTAATTAGATATTATTTCATGCCATATTATTCTCAATATTATGATTTAATAGCATGTGTACTTTTAATTATTCACCATGACTTATTATTTATGATTTCATTGTTTTACTTACACTTATTGATCATCTAAGATCACCCCTTTCTTATGTTTCATTTTCCCCAAGATGTGAAGAAGTATATTATGAATGCCTTGTTGGGATAATCTAGGAGTTTTGATGTTTCCAAAGGAATTTCAACATTGTATATCATTTAAAGGTTATAATTTAAAACTTATGTTGTATCTGGTTTTCCAATACAAATAAACTATTTTGTCTTTTAGGATGTGTCTTCCTTGTTTAAATTACAATGTAATGAAATAAGTCACTAGATATGGGTAACTTGTGTTGGGTCTTTACAGCTGGTATCAAAGAAATTTTACTAAACATATTGAAACTAAATTTAAAAAATGTAAATTAGGGAACAAAACCCTAATATATAGATTGAGGTTAATCATAATATAGCATTTTAAGGCCTTCAGGACAGTTGTCTATCAAGGCCTTTAGGCCACCTCAAGGCCTTTGGGCCACCCCAAGGCCTTTGGGCCACATAAATATATAAATTTACAAGTTAGAATAAAAGGGAAAATGCTTCAGATGAGGATTAAGAGAAGGTTTATTCACTAGATCAGAGCTAACCAGATTTGGAAGAATGAGAGGGAATGGCATTGCCATCGGTACCTGGCCTATGCATCTCTACATAGGATATCTAGACGACCAGCCTTGCGAAGTTGGATTGCTAATATCATAACATGTGTTGGGGGATCAGTTCCATTTTTTCTTATCTAGGTGATTTCCTCTTGACCTATGGGTCATGTAATTTTATCAAATCCTTTGGTCCTCTTAAGGGTTCTACCACACCTCTATGAAGGTGTATAATCAAAATAATAATAAAAAATGAAGGCCTTCGGGAAATTTAGTCAGTCATATTATAAGTGGATGGGGTTCTGGAACATATCTACCTTGGGGTAACAACACCGACAAGGTATCCTCTGTCTGACCAGGGGTAACCTAGTATATACAAATTGGCCTTAATGCACACCTGGTTTGACATGCCCAAGGGATATTCTTAGGATAATTTAAATTTTCATTTCAATTCATTATAAAGGATTTAAAAGTAAATTATTTCTCAAAGAAACCATGTTTATTAATATAAGAATAGTTATACATAGGATTTTAATTTATTTTAAATATTATTCTTGTTGAGATTAAAATTTATGATTCATAACCTAATATATTGTATTCCATTATTTAGAAATGGTGCCTAGTGTGTGTAATGGATACCACATGACCATGTGTATCGCAGGTAGGGATTCCCCTCCTATGTTAGATAATGGTGTTGGTTATGGAGTTTTGACTGGTGTTGAAAGACATATAACTGTACTGGGATAGCTGAATGAGGTTATGAACAATATCCTTACCCATATAGAGAATCATAATACACAATATAGAGAAGATATGTTAGACTTCTTTATGATAAAATATCCTCCACCATTTAATGGTGCTGCAAACCCATTCATAAAAGAGAAGTGGATATGTTTCTTTGAGAGGATATTTCTCTTATTGGGAAGTAACAAAAGGGAGAAGGTTCTCATTGAAATTTATCATCAAATGGGAGATTCTAATCAATGGTGGTTTTTTATTCAAAAAAAGGTGGAGGAAGAGATTGAAAATATGGAATGGAGGGATTTTAAGGAAATTTTCCTAGAAAAATATTTTTCTTGAAAATAGAGAGCAGATATAGAAAGAGAATTCTTAAGTATAAGACAAAAAGAGTATAAGAATGTTGAAAAGTATGAATTCAACAATAAAATATTATAATGGAATGTTTTGGACTACCTACATATTATAAAGAGAAATATTGATTGATTCTTTAATGGTTTAAAAACATTCCTTTTAGGGAAACTGGTCTTCAAAAATTTATCATCATAGGAAGATATAGTCTCATATACTTTTTTCTTAAGACTTTAAAGGAATGAAAGAGAATAAGATGGTTTTTGAACACTCTGGAAAGGGATCTATGGTAAAGTGAAAGAAAGGATGGATTAATTTTCCATCTTGTGATGATTTTGGAAAGAAACACCTTAATACTTTCTGAAAGGGTATTGGTGTTTGTTACATGTGTGGAGGAAAATAAAACCATTAATGAGAATATAAGGTAATTAATGAAGCAAAAAATGTTCAAAGCTACAATTTCAATGAGATGGGAAATTATAGAAATGATTTTTCTAATAGTTAAGAAAACCTTCCCCAAAGAAGGCCAGGGGTGCAAGGCCATGATTATGTGGTCAAAACTACTGAGGTTGAAGTTCTTAATGATTTTGTGGTAGGTACTTTAATCATTTCCTCAAATATAGGAAATTCTTTATTTCATTCATGATCCTCGCATTCATTCATTTCTTTTTAGATTTTAAAGAAAATTCTATATTTCCAATTTGATTTAATAAATGATTTTTTAATGAAAACATGTAAGGGAATTATCATTGCAATAAAGATGTGTCGATCAGTAACCATTATGAAAAAAAACATGATTTAGTTGATAACCTTGTCATCATACTTAAGACTTAATTTGATGTAATACTTGATATGGATTGTATTTAAAATTATAATGAAAAAATATATTTCTATAAGTAGGAAATTTTAATTTTTTAGAATGATGTAGAATACCTTATATTTAGAGAATAAACATAATCGTCTAATTCTTATCTAGATCCACCCTGAGTACCCCTACTAAATTAATTTATTAGGGAGGATGAGAATTATATATATATGGGTGAGGAAATAAATCTTCAAATTGAGTATGTACCTATTTTGAATGAATATATCAATGTATTTTCAGAGGATTGTACTATACATCCTCCAGGGTGGGTTGTTGAGTTCTCTTTTGAGTTAATTATAAGTTCAAGACCTATGTCAAACACTCCTTATAGAATGGAAACTATGGAATTAGTAGAAATGAAGAAAAAACTAGAGAAATTGAGTGATAAAGTATTTATTCTCCCGAGTGTTTCTCAATGGGGAGACTATGTTCTCTATGTCAATAAAAAATGTAGATCCATGAGCATTTGCATTGATTATAGGAAATAATTACTATTACTATAAAGAACATATATCCCCTACCTTGCATTGATGATTCATTTGATCAACTTCATGGATCCCAATATGTTTCAAAGAATAACCATTGATCTGGATATCATCAGTTGTGTGTGAGGAAGGAAAATATTCCAAAGAGAGCATTTCGAACTAGGTATAGACATTATGAGATTACATCAAATCCATTTGGACTGAAAAAAGAACCATATATTTTCATGTATCTAATGAACAGAGTTTTCAAGGGATATCTTAATGACTTGTTGTGGTATCTATTGATGATATCATGGTATACTCCAGAAAAAATGAAGACCATGAGAATCACTTGCGGATTTTTCTGAAGCCTCTTAGAAGAAATAAATTATATGGCATGTTTAGCCAGTATAAATTTTGGAATCAATCTATTTCTTTTCTTGGCCATATTGTCTCTATGGATGGAATCTAAGTTGATCCTATGAATATAAGGTTTGATCAATAATGGACTCCACCAATGAACATAATTGAGCTACACAGTTTTATTGCTTTAGTGGGTTATTTTTTGCATTTCATTCAGAAATTCACGTGATTACCTAACCTATTAGCCAATATTACTCATAAAGGAGTTAAGTTCATATGAACAAAAGAATGTGAATAATGTTTTGATGAATTGGAGAGGATATAAGTGAATGATCTAATCTTGAATATACCATCAGTGAATGACGGATTTTTGATTTATAGTGATTCATCAAATAAAGGGATTTGTTATGTCCTTATACAGAATAATAGAATTATTACCTATTCATAAAGGTAGTTAAAAATCAGGAATAGAACTATCCAACTCATGATCATGAGTAAGAAGCTATAATATTTTCTCTAAAGATATGGAGACATTATATCTATGGTAAAATATGTGAGATATATATGGATCACGGGAGTTTGAAATATATCTTCTCATAAAAAGAAATCAACAATAGGCAAGTGAGATGGATTGAGTTTCTTAAGTATTGTGATAGTTCAATCCACTATCACCTAGGAAAGGAATGTAAGGTAGCATATTCATTGAGTAGGAAGGATCACGTTGTTCTAATAAAAATGAGGATTACAAGTGATTTTATGTTCATGGATCTAGTAAAGACTGATATTTTAATTTTCAAAGAAGGTGAATCATCACTACTTTTTAAATTTTTTCCCAACCATATTTATTGGAAATCTTTAAAATTTAAATGCCTGATGATGACAATATTCAAAACAAATTTAAAGATGTGAATGATAGGAAGTTGGAAAAATTGTTGTATGAAGATGGGATTCTAAATTTTTTGAATAGGTTTTGTGTTCCTTATATACCTGTGTTAAAAAGGTAGTCATTCGATGATACCCATAGTTAAAATTTATCTATACAACCTATTAGCAGTATGATGTAAAGATATTTGAGGGAACATTTCTGGTGGGATAGCACAAAGAGGGAAATTGCTAATTATATATCAAGATGTTTAGTATGTCAACATGTTTAGGCTGAAATAAAACATTATACAGGATTCATGCAACCTTTTCATACTCCTATATGTAAATGGGATAACATTAATATGGATCTTTTCAATGGATTACACAATAAACAAGAAAGAAAGATGCAATATTGGTAATTGTAGATCGAATTACCAAATCTGTGCATTTCCTCGCTATAAGGGAGGATTTTTCAGTGGATCACATTGCACATCTCTATATCAATGATGTTGTAAGACTTCATGGAACACCTCCATCAACAGTTTCTAATCATGATCCATGATTTAAATTGAAATTTAGGAAAACTATTCAGAAACCTAAGGATACTAAACTATGTTTGTGTACTTCTTATCACCATCAAATTAATGATAAATCACAAAGGATTGTCCAAAAATTAGAATACATGTTGAGACCATGCTCACTTGATTTTCTAGGTATGTGGGATCTGTATTTACAATTATTAGAGTTTTCCTGAATAATAGTATCCATTAAAGTATTCAAATGGAAAAATATGATGCATTTTATGGAAAGAGATGTCACACGCCAACATGTTGGGATGAAGCTGGTGAATAGAATCTTGTGGGCTCAGATCTTTTGGAAGGAACCACAGTGAAGGTAAAGACTATTCCAAACCATATTAAAGAATCTAAATACTATAAAAAGAGATATACCAATAATCGAAGGAAGGATTTGGAATTTCAAGTGGGAGATCATGTTTTCTTAAAAGTACCTCCATGGAAGGGTGCTATATGATTTGCGAAGAAAGAGAAACTGAGCCCCAAGAAAATTGGCACTTTTAAAATTCTATAGAGAATCGAAGCTGTGGATAATTGTTTGGAAATTCATCTTAGCCTTTATAAAGAACCAAATGTGTTCCACATATCTTTATTAATGAAGTACATGATAGACCCAACTCATGTACTCACTTCTGATGAAATATAATTGGAACCATACTTATCTTACTTTGAAGTGATTATTTGTATTTTGGACACTAGATAACAAGTGTTAAGGAATCTAAAGACTTATCTAGTAAAGTTTATTTGGAAAAATCATAAAATTAAAGAGGCAAAGTGGGAGTCTGAGGAACTACCCTAATCATTTTGTTAGGTGATATTTTCGGAATTTTGAAGATGAAATTTCTATAGGTTGGGAGAATGTAACTACCCATAAGTCTATCAATAAAATTTTCCTTCTAATATTTATTTTATATATATTATAAATCACATAAAACCACATAAATAACACAATAAAATCATTATAAATTAATAATTAATGAAATAAAAGGTATTTCTAGAAGTTAAGGAACATATATTGATGAAATAGTAACTTCACCTTAACAATAGTGATATGAACAATATGAATAGTACATCATCCAAATGAAAAGTAGCCTCACCCATGTATGTATAAATAAAATTTTGTAATCACATAAGTTAATGTATGATATAATTATATCATATTATATGTAAATGAATATTATAAACGTTATTAATAAATTGTTGATATTTTTGTGAGTCATAAATTTTTTATTATATTTTTATAATTAATAAAATTATCTATAAAAATTAATTTTCAAAAATTGGAGTCATAAATAAATATTTTGTTTTCCTATTATTTTAGAATAGTTTTAAGAGACCATAGTTAAATATTTAGTGTTATAAAATCATTTTTAAATTTAAAATCTTTATTTTCTTAAGTAAATAATGATTTTGTAAAAAAAATCTGTATTTTCTGAAAACATTTCTCATAAAATGGTTTCCATTTTTCAATTCTACATGTTATTAAAATTAAATGTTGCATATTATTTATTTTTCTAAATACTTGAATTTTTTTCAATAGTAAAATACGATAATTTGTGGTATAAATACACAAAAAGCTAAATACACTATTCATTGAGTCATTACTGATGTAAGCCCCATAATCTCCAACACACCTTAATTGTTTTAATATAATTGATATCAATTCTGATTATATTCATAGTATTTATCCAAAATAATAAACAAATTAATTAAATTTTTGAAAATCACTCCTCTCCTCCACTATAAAAACCACACCTCACCCCTTCTTCTCCACACTCCTCTATGCCTTGAGTCTTCTCAAAGTTCCACCCAAATTTCCATCTCTAGTATCTCCCCACAACCATGATCTCTTAGTGTTATCAAAAGACCAAAATTTCTTTCCCTAAGGAGGTTCTTGTGGAGGATAATTCAATAGGTAAACCCTCTTCCTTTTTCTTTTAATACCATTTTCAATTTATTTTCTTTTCTTATCTTATCGTCCATTTCTTTATAAAAATGTTCAGGATAACTCTAGTATCATCTATATATTGGAATTATATCATTTTCATTAAATATAATTTATCAAAATCCTATGTATATATCTCTATCTATTTTATTTTTAAAAAAATGAAATCATCATCTCGGAGGTGCTGATTTACAACCTTTGTGGATAAAGAAAATTATTTCTTCAATTTATCCTTCTTGTATGGTCATGAAACCATATTTATGTTTTATCCAGATTATAAAATATGTATTATGTATTATTTAATGTTCTATAACCATCATATATACATGATATTTAATAATATAATAAAACTAGTTTATTATGATCGAATAACTCTCATAAATATCTGAACGATTATCACTAAATGTATCATCTATTGATTCATCCCCATAACATGTAACCAAGTGATATATATAACCATGTTAACTTCTATAAGATCATTAATAAAATAAAAATTAAATTCCAGATGATTATATTCATTCAACATCAACTTCCATACTCATATACAGGTATCCTGATCTTGAAAACCAAGGAAACGAATTCTCCTGACCAATATGTTTATATTCTATAACTCATCAAAAATGCAATAAATGTACATAATAAAATTATAATAAATAAAATACATGTATATATTGTTAATAATTAATTAATAAATGGATTTAATATATTTATCCATGACTTAATGGTCAAGTTCATATCACATTTAGACAAAATGTAAGGGTTCGCCCCCCCCCCTGAACCTCCCTTTTCTTTCGAGTTACTAGTTTTCTCTATTTACCATAATGACGTTAATAATTATTCTTATAAACTATTAATAAATTGTTTGTTTATGTTATATATATGTATTAATTAGAATACTTCTTTATTTTGTGGGTACTTACATGTTTTAAAAGTATCTTTCTCGAATTCTTCATGATTAACAAGCTCGATTCAAGGGAACTTCTTGAATTCTTACCTATTTTCAAGAACACTATTTAATTTATTTTAATGAACCATTATTTTTATAAAATAACTCATTTTGTTATGAAAAAACTATATTATTTAACTTATGGTTTTATACAAATATATTTCTAAAAGAAATCCTTCTTGTAAAGTAAAAGAGTATTTCTATCAAGAATTACATGGTGATTTTATAATAGTATTTTATATATTTCAACACTCTTGTTGATTATAATGTTCAATTGGGATTAGTATTTTATGATATAATATACCATATTTTACTAAATTTTTTATTATTAGTTTGAAATTGGTTGTTCTATCTTGATATCATTCAATATATTACTCTGAATAGTTAATGTTTATGTTTAATGATTTGGAAAAGTTATTTACATTTCATATATTAGTATCAATATGAACGTATAAGTTTTTAATGTTTATGCCCATTTGTATGATGAAGGAATTAGAATATTAATTGATGGTAGGGGATCTCTATGGACCCTCGATGCATCGGTTGGTCTCATGAGACAAACTAGACTGGCTTTTTACCCATTATGTAAGGTGTCTTGGATGAGTTCTTGTCAGTATGATTATGATGACTGACATTATGCATTACCTAATTATGAACCTATAAATATATAGTCCATGTGAATATTTGACAAGAAGAATATCTATGGGTATGTTTTTTTATGGAATTCTTTAATTAGTTTCGATTTCCATACTTATTATGCTCAAGATTATGATTTAATGGCATGAGTACTTTTATTAATTCACCATGCATTATTATTTATGCCTCTATAGTTTTACATACCCTTACTGAGCATCCAAGATCACCTATTTCATATGTTTTATTTTTTCCTAAGATTATAAGAATTATATTAAGAATAACTTTTAGGGATAATATAGGAGTTTTTTATGATTACAAAGGAATTAATATATTGTATTTCAATTAAAAGTAGTAATATAAAACTTATAGTGGATCTATTTTTCCAAAACAACAAATCTATTCAGTTATTTGGGATGTTTATTCCTTGTTTATATTCCATTGTAATGTAATAGGACACTGGCTCTGGGAAACTAGGGTTGGTTATTTATATAAATAATCAATGAGATCATGCCAAAGGGGAATAAATCATGGATTTGAAGATGAAATAATAATCAATGATAGTTATCTAAATATATAATATTAATAATCCATAAATAATGGGCACCAATTAATCATTGGTTGTATCACTGTATAATAAGGAATCCAAAAAAAATATTGGTGGACTCTATCAATTCTATCATGGATGATGTGTCATACGGAATTTATTTGAAAATTCTTGAAATCCCAATGATTTTTTTGAATATCCTTTCAATGATAACACTCCTTCTCCTCTAGAAATTCCTTAGGATTATGCAACCAACACTTAATATTTGATTTAATAGGGATTAAATATGGTTTCCACATGGTTTAAAATTAATTTAGATAAAAAAATTAATAGTTTAATTGAATTTATTTATTTCATTTAAAATTCAACCACTACTATGCATCGACCAAAGGTTTGATGCGTACGAAAAAAATTATTATTCTAATTGTAAACCTAGATATCTAGATTAAAAAATTATCCCATATTTTTTATCCAAGATTCCAATCAATTTATATATTATTAATTCATAAAATATGTCCATGAATGGTTGGATATATATATATATATAATCTTATTAATATATCAATTTTTGGGGTCCTATGACAGTAGTAACACCACTCTAACTCTAAATAAAAATCCCTATTAATATATAAAAACATCCAAACTATTTAGAAAAGAAAATCAATGGAATTACATTCACCCCATCATCAAATATTTTCACATTAAAAAACAAACTCAAAATGGTGAGGGTACAAAGACTGAATTTGGATATCACGTGCAAACAAGATCAACTTAAGGTCCATATGTGGCCAATGAAAATTCACATATGGGATTTCTCACCCTTAGATCTAATCATGTTGATCTTCATTAGTTATCTAATACATTGAAATGGTGGCTCCATCCTTGATTTTCATCTCATCATATTCAACAATGTTTGATGTGTCACACACATATCTTCTTAGAAACAACATTTAAAGACCTTATACACTCAATATGACTATGCGGTAAAGCTAGGTATTAATAATCATCACCCACCCTGTGTAGGATCACGAATGGCCCGATGAACCATGGGGAAAACATAGTACCCCAATAAAATTTCTACAAACCTCATCATAGAGAGCTTCAGAAGAATTCATGGTGGCCTTGGTTGAACTCCAGGGGTCTAAGATGTATTTCCACATAACATTTTTTTTGACTCCCAGATTTCATCATTCACTCTTAGATCACCAAAATTTTCCCATTTTCACCTGCACAATATCTAGTCTGATAAAATATGAATCACTTATCTCCTTAAAGAACAAGGGTGAATAGAATTTTCTTCTTTATAGGGCCTCGAATAGTGAAATGTCATTATTATAGTGATATATATTATTATAACTGAACTCCACCCAAAGTTAGTGACACTCCCAACTCTGAACAAACCTCAACATGTAGGATATGATAATATCCTCTAAAACAATGATTGTTAATTCTATATGGCTATCTATCTGGGGGTAAAACATATTGTTCATTTGTAACTGGCTCTAGAAATACTTCTAAAAATCCCTTCGAAATCATGATATTAATAGATCATCATAGTAAAATATAATCATTTGGGGTACCTCCTGAAGATTTAAAATCTCTTTCATGCAAATAAACCTCAAAATATCCACTAAAAAATATATCTATATGGATATACATTGAGCTGACTTTATAATTCGCTCAAAAAATAGTGTCATGGATATTCACTATTTGTGGAATCCCCATTTTAAAATCCATTGATATGTCATCGCACATACACTCTAGTATATCAAAAGGTAATATTAAACCAAATGTAGCATGATACTCTAGATTTAATTATTTAAAGGTCAGACTTCATGAAAGAAACTCATTAACACACTAAATCATGATTTCTCACCAAAAATGTGATCGATTGTCTTGTTATATCCTCGACACTCATGAATGTACTGCTAAGGGGGAGGTATGAAATTCCCTTTACACTTCTTCATGGAACTTGATTGAAACCACTATCCATCCTTATAAAATGACAATGTTATCCCCACCTTTAAAATATTCATATGAGTTATCTTTCAAGTATAATCAGTAATATAGATATTTACATTTATTTCCTTGCAACATATACTCTATAACATATAGTAGAATTTGTAGAGTCGCTACTATCAAATAGATACGATATTAATTACTCACCTCTACTGGGTCCAACTATGAAGAGGTTAATGACTCTGAAACCACTTCTACTAATCTAGATCCATATCTCTTTCTAAGGGTATCTACAACCACATTAATATTTCATAGATTATAGAATAACATATAGTCATAGCCAAGATATAACTTTTTCCAATGTGTATATCATAGGTTGAGGTATCTCTAGGAAAAGATAAAGCTATGTCTCAGGTCTTCTTAGTAAAATACAAACCACTCACCCCAAAAGTTGATGCCTTAACATATTGAGGATGAAGACCACAACTATCTTCTTTATGTTGTGGGATTAATTGTTTTATTTATGGGGTCTCAACTACCAAGACCTGTAATCTATAACAACCAGTTTTTTATCAAAATTTATCAGGGATAGACTCTATATGAATTAAATTAAACAATGTAATGAAGGCAATCCACTAGTAGTCTCAAAATAGGATTAATGGTCATCAAATACATTAGCTCCTCGAAGTTTTTCTAAAAATTCTTGGTATATGTGAAAGACTACCGTTTTCATGTCAAGGTATTAAAATGGATTAAAATGATGGGAAATTATTCCTAAAACCTCAAATAGTACACATATAAGCAAATAAATGATCTACAACTCAGAAATACTCTTTGGTGGGTATATATGAGCATTTCCACTATGTGTTCCTAGTTCGCAGCTACACCATTATCATATATGGTATTCTGTAGAATGTTTAACTTCCTAATACATAACTAAATATTTGAGATATTACCTTATAAATGGTGATATAGAAGTATTTCTATAACCATCCTAATGTGATCTATGTGTTCCACTTCTATCATAGAGAAGAGGATAATATAATTTATGAAAACAACGACAAACCAACCTACGAAAGTATTAAAAATCTGGTTCATAATTAACATGAATATACCATGGGAATTTTTCACAATAAAGGGAATCTACATGAACATATAATGCCAATAATGACACTAAAATGTAATTTTTGGAATACCCACCTCATGACCTATAATTGGTGGTAATCAAACCTGTGGGCGATCATTAAGAACCTTATCACGCCTTCCAGGTGGTTGAATTTTTCATCAATCCTTGGAAATGAATACTTTTTTCCAATACTAACGTAGATCAGGTGATGATAATCATTACATAGCCTAATGATCTCATTCTCCTACTCAGTGAACAACACCAAATCCACCTTTTCTGACACATCGAGACTAATGAAACCCTACTGAAGGTGCTCTAACGACACCCTTAGACCTCGAAACACATTATGGGACATTTGATATGTCTCAAAAGATAATAGATGGTTCATGGAGATAAATTCAATAATAAAGTCAATCTATTGAAATTGAGGTAGTCTAGGAACATATTTGGGAAATAAACCTATCAATTCCTTCACTATCATTAGAAGCTAAATTTATAAGATCATTATAAACCAATGGATAAGAATTTTGTCTAATGGGATATAGGTTACAACTATCTACTCATGATGCCCACTAATTTTATTATTTGGTCCTTCTCTCCATTGAAGGAGAATATTCTCTAATCCACTTGTAGGCACCAAAATCTCCTATGATGAATGTTTATATGGGGACATATCATGGAGATATAGTCCATTCTGAGAAAGATGTTATATGGATTCAATGAAACTACCATGGGGCTAACCATGAAATTGTCCCCACCGAGATTTATCACATACTATGAGTTGAAATGAAAAATAATGGATTTCCTGATCATGATGATATATATTCCATGGTGATATTTTCACTATCTCAACATTATATATAGAATTTTAGTTTGGCGATTCATGAACCCTGAGACCCCACACATTATAAGAAAAGTCTCATATATCTCTCAGCTGACTGGTCCCTTAAATTTATCCATGTGGTATTGATCCATGAGGTTCAGAATGCTTACACGAAGTACTTATATTCTAATGACATAAACTCTCACATCTACTAGTTGCAGAAAAAAATCAACATGGTGTCTACTTCTAAATCTTGCTATAAGACCTTCCTCAGCATGGAATATTTTTATCACCATGAACTATTATATTAATCCAAACCATATGGATATTCATAGAGATCATGCTAGATCATATGTATCTAGGGAGGCCCTAATATATCTTCAATTAACGGATGTATCTAGATTTCACCAAGTATATATAGAGTATCACGTGAGGTCAGTGATACTCGATGCATAATCTACGACAGTCATATCACCCAATTATAGCACTGGAATCTCTTGAATCCTCGCTAAACACAATTTTAAAGGATACTACCCATCATGGAAGAAGAATATAAACTTCAACTATGATATTATAATATCATTGTGGGTGTGGATATGAAAATTAAAAAAGTTCCCTACTATACCCTGAAGAAGACATGACTCAAATGTAACCATCGGATCGATTAAAATCCAGATGATAGAAAACACTAAGAAAATCAACCAATGACAATTCTATTATTTTTTAGTTCATGGATCACCATGAATTGAGTTTTCACTTCCATTGAAACATGAACAATACATTCTACTTGTAGGTATTGTCATCCAGGCTTGATGGAACTATCAGATACTAAAAATGAAGAGGAACATTAGCCTAAAATATTTGAGGTGGATCCACATACCTCTCATTAGGTGGAAGCACTAATCTCTGCATAACTTTAGGGTAACCCCTTGAAAAGTTCTCCATATTGAGGAATCATCACTCAACTAGTCTTCATCATGAAATTTCCTCGAAATCCTAATTGTATTTTATCGTGGATGAAGGCTAAAAATTAATAAGACATATCATGCTAGGTTGAGCATATCTGGGGTTCATAGTAAATAATGAAATGGATGTTAAGGAATCATTATTATATGATGAATTAAACATTGTTTTCCTTTAAATTTGGGCCACATCATGTTAAATAAACACATCATTGATCAGATTCTTAGTTTATAGATATGTCGGATTATTCACTCTTTATGGGTTCCTTGGACTGATTCATGAACTTGAGACAACATAAAACAGTTTCCCTAAGTTACCTAACCCATCCTTACACTAAATATAAATCAAAACACAATCCCTAGGAAAGAACACTTTCATACCAATTTATCACATCACTTCACTCAGAGGCCCCACTGAGACCGGCAGTAAGCTAAGAGTAATGCCCTAATATAGCCTCTAACAAGAATGGGGATGATGATTAGTACTAAGTAGATTAATAACACAAGGGAGGACTTATCCCAATGAACTTGTACACACAGACCTCCATGTTCCTCATTGTATTTTCGGATAAATAACAAAATACCAAACCAAGATGAATCGATGAATTTAATAATCTCTGTGAACAAAATGAGTGAATCATTATATATAGATCTGATGTAAGAATGGGTAAAATAAATCCCTAACTAATAATCAGGGGAGTCCCAACCTAACTAATAATGACATGAAGGACTTATGCCCAAACTCGGATACTAACCAACTCCTATGATTTGTTTATCATGTTTTACTATGGTCCACCAATACCAGACCTTCCAAAATCATTGTCCAACAATATTTTGTATATATAAGAAACTCCATGTGATGAAAATGATCATATGGTGGTTAGTATATAGACACCTTTTATGAAGTCCATAATATCAAAAATGAATCAGTAAAAATAAATAGTTATCTCGCCCAATGTGACAAAGTGGGAAGGATAAACTCAAAATAAAGAATTTACTCAAAAGAAACCATGTTCAAAGATAAAGGAATATTGATTTTCATAGCCATCATTCGATGATGAGTCTATTAGTAGCTCTATGATCTTGGTTTTTCCAGTATTTATTAGATAAATATAAGCATCACCACTTCTGTGTGATATCCATACCTCACTTATGGAATTTCAAAACCAATGGGGTGATTACCCAATAATGGTGGAGAACCCATTCCTTATTTTCATTCAATGACTATAGTATTCCTATCAACATATTTAAGTCCCACACCATATGGTTGGTATAATGGTTTTTGAATTCAACCTGTACAGGAAATAGGGGACCCACTGCCCAACCTATATGTTCTATCATTGGGGTGTACAGCCTCATTATTGATCAGGAAATACCTGACGATTTTTCTTTAATAATGATACAAATATCCTTTATCAGCAAAAAAAGAATTAATATTTTATTTTATTTTAAAATGTGTTGTATTTTAACATCAGTAATAACATATCCCTTAATAATTGCTAAAAGAAGTTTTCATAAATGGGGTTCTTCATCCTTTTTATTTTATCACTAATAAATTATAAACATTATTAGTGAATTTTTACCACTGATAAAGTGAAATTTTATTATCTTTATTTCTATAGATTATAAAATCCAAGATATTTTACTAATATACAGAAATTATAGTACACTATAGCAGCAAATAGAAAATTTAATTTTAATTAAATTTACCTCACAATAAAATACAAACACAATAGAAAGTTAAATATTTTTTTAAATATATTAATATTTAAAATTATATTGGTATGTAAAATTTATCTCAAACATTAATAAATTCCAAAGAGATTAATTTTACATAGTCATTAATCCCTGACCCCTCTTAAAATGTAATGATCGCACTACCAGTTACTAAAAAAACTACCCCACCATACGAAAAATGGTGTTCATGTATAAAATAATATGTTAATAATAATGAAATGAAATATATTAAATATATATATAAAACAATGAATTAATTAAATGTCATTGTTAAAAATAAAACATAAACTTTGAGTCATACCGGGAACACCATGTGTCAGATTAATGTGTAATTGATTAATATAAAAAATAATAATACGAAAATTATCAAAAATTATAAACAAAATTTGAGCACATTTTCTTAGTTTTATGGATGCCACATGTGTTTAGAACTAAAATATCAATTTTAAATAAAAAAAGGCACATTGATTCATACTGGAAACACTGTGCGATATATTAATGTTATGTTGATTCCAACAAATCATAAATTTTATTTGGATTATTTTCCTAAAATATCAATATAACGACCAAAAATTTTATAAATGGAAGTTTTTCTCTTTTTATAATTATTTTATATAGTACAAAACACTTACATATAATAGAGATCCTAAAAACATTCTCATAAATTATGAATAAAATATGTGTTATTCATTGAAATTAAGGAACCTATAGTGATTGAAAGGTAACTTGACCCTTGGAATAGTAACATGACCATTAGGAATAGTAATCTAGCAAATAGAATAGTAAAATCACTTATGAAAGCATAAATAAAATTCAGAAATCTTATAAAATAAAACCTAATGTAATTATATCATACTATAAGTAAATAGATGTTTTAAAATTGAAAAATTAAGTATAGGTTTTTTTATAACCCACAATCATTTATTTAAAATATTATAAATAATATAATGATTTAAAATAAAAAATAGTTTCTTTAAATTTATTTTTTAAGTAAAATTTTGTTCTTTTATAATTATAATATAATTTTATGAGACCTTACTTGATTTTTCAAAGTGTTGTAAAATTGATTATAATATTTAAATAGGTATTTTTATGATTAAATTATAATTTTATTTAATAAATAAATTCATCATATTTAGAAAATTATTTTAATAAAATGGAGTTCATTTTATAATTCTATGAATCAGAAAATGTTTAGGGTGAATTTTTTGAATCTTCCAAAAATAGTTAAATTTTTTGTGAATAATGAAATACGATAGTGTACGATATATAACATTATAAGTTAAATACACTATTTCATGAGTCATTAGTGATTTAAGAACCATAAAATCAATATATCACTCTCAATTTACTATATTTAGTTATGTTAATTAAACTATTCATACTCCTGATCCAAAATAATAAACTAATGATAAAAAATAATCAAAAAAAATACCCATTTAATCCCCTATAACTACCACCCCTCATCACAAATTATCTTCACACTTCCAAAGCCTTGATGCTTGCCCAAATTCTACCAAATCCTCTTCTTAAGACTCTACCCCACTTCCATTATTCATTTCACTTAATCGAATACCAATTCTAATTTCTCTAAGGAGGTCCACTAGTAGAATAATTCATGAGGTAAAATCCTCTTCTTCTTTTTTATTTCTTTTCCATTTATATTCTTTTCTTATTCTCTCCTCAAATATCATTATCAAAGTGTCATGATAACTCCATTATCATATATATACTATAATTTTATTATGTTAATGTAATAATCTATCTTATATCCTATTATCTTCTACCTTTTTTCTTAAAATGAATGCATCGTCTGTGAGGTGTATATTTGTCTCCTTTGAGAGCGACATGTTTTCATCTTCCATTACTGCCTTCAAAGATGGTCATAAAACCATTATAATGGTTGAAACAGATTTTAAATATTAATCAATTGAATTTTTTCGTTCTAGTACTAACATATATACATAATATTAAATAATAAAATAAAACCTATTTGTGATGATAAAAAGCCCTCCAAATTAATCTAAAATATTATCATTAACATTTGATCAAATTATTTATCATTTTATCTAAAACAATAATCATATAAAAGATAATTTATACTTATATAAGTTCATTAATGAAATATAATATCAATTCTAGATAATTATTCTAATTTTAAAAGAACTTTTATACATGAATGATAGTCAACCAATCAGGAAAACTTCAAAAATAAACACTCTCGAACGATGAAATTAAACGCTATAACTCATAATAATGGCCATAAATGAACTAAATAAAATTATAATAAATCAAATGAATTTATAATAAATTCATGATTTATTAATTATTGAATCTAATTTTTATTATCCAATATATTAAAGTGAAATAAGAATTCAAAAATAAGGTAATGGTATTCTCGAACCCATTTTATTTTCTTTAATTTTTTCCTCTTTCTTTCCAAATTTTATTGTGGATGTTCATTTAATACCCCTCGATTATAATTTCATTGGACTTAAAATTTATTTTATGGGACATACATGTTTCTAATTAGGTGTTATGTAAAATAAAGATATTTTCCAAAAGAAATATTTTTTGTAAAAACATATCTTTAACTTCTCTTCTGATTGTTTCTTCTTCACTCAAGATTGATGATTAATATACTAGTATTTCATTCCATTTTTGGAACACAAAATATTTTTTGTTAATATATTATCTATTAAATAAATCTAACTCCTTTCCGTGTGTTTTTTATGTCTATAATTAATACACATTCTCTCCAGCATACTAGATTATGTAAATGTTGTGACATGACGGGTGCACCCAGAATTATATAGTGCTCCAATTAATTGGGTAATGTGAAATATATCATTAGATAATGTAAAATATGTGTGAACATGATGCTATATTTTTTCACAATGATTATTTTATGATTATTCACATATGTTATGTGTGAACATTATGCTAGCTTTGTTAACAACTCTGTGTGGTATTTGACCACTAAGACATGATGCTTCATTTCATTGAATTTACATATTCCATGCCTTTATCTAATGATTCCTCTTAGTATTATGATGATGATACCATATTTATGTTATGATGATGATTATTATTTTTCTCACCCATGTACTATTGATTCACGTTCTTATCAATCCTCTTACTTGGCTTTTAGCTTACCCCTTTATTTTATGTTTATCCTTAGGTGATTACATAAAATATAGTATACATGAGTTCCAATAAGAATCTAGAGAATAAAGAATTAAATAATTTTTATGTTTTACTGTGTAAATGTTATGTATGGTCCTAATTTTACCCACACACCAAACCTTTCAATCCTAGTTTTGTAATGCTTTTATATTTTTTGTCTATAGAATGATGTAATAATCACATAATAAAAGTCTAGTTTCTATAGTTCATATATGTGCAAGGTTTATATATGAGGGAATTATGGTTAGAGAACATTATTAAAAACCCTTATAATACGACTAATTATATGTAAGAATCCAAAAATCCTAATTTTAGGAAAATTATTAACATTAGGATCCCACAATATATGATTTCATAGTAAATTTCATGATGGATAAATTATTTATTCATGAATTATTAACTTATGTCTGGTTCAAACGATTTCTATATTATGAAATGGTGGGAACTAGGAGAAACAAGTCCAACAAACCATGTAAGGGACAATGCAATGATTTCCTGAATGACATCCCCAATGCCTTGAGACATGGAGTTAAAAATATCATGGATATTGTTAGCCATCTATCTCATGCTATGAACAATATCATGAATAATGTGGACCTTCCACTTTCTCCAAAGGGGGATAAGCTGGCTATCATGTTTTTTATGTGGTAATTATCATTGACATTTAGTGGATTTTCTAATCCACTAGTCATGGAATAGTGGTCAAAAAATTGGATAAGATCTTTTATGTACTTCAATGTTCTGAGATGGAGAAGTTGAATCTGACCATTTACCGTTTAGATGGAGAAGTCGATCAATGGTGGGTGTTGATAATGAAAATTAATATAAAGGAAAAAAATTTACAAATGGAGTGCGAATACATTACGAAAACTTTTCTTGACAAGTATTTCACTATAAATTATCAGATAAAGCTAGAGAGGGAATATATATAGATTTTTAGAAAAGGGAAGTTGAATATTTCTTAGATTATGAAGAAAATTTCACAAGTCTTTAAATTCATGATTCAGGTTATTTATTAGCCATGATAGAGAAATATATAAATTCTTTAGTGGTTTCAAACCACAGCTTCAAGATTCTATAACCATTCGAGAATTTGGGTGTTATAAATAAGTTGTTATATTTTCTTTAAACTTTTAGATGGAGTTTCGAGAGTAGTGCCAAAGTTGTGGTGATAATAAATAAAAGATGGAATTTAAACTCGATGGATCTAATGAAAAAGGTGGAAATAAAAATAACCCACTCACATGATAAAAATGTGGGAATAATTATCATGGAAATTGTTTGAAAAGGTATGTAAATGATTAATGTGTGGGTTAAAAGGCCACCAAGATCATCAATGTTAGAGGGATGTGAAGAATATGGCCAATATGATGGAGGAAAGGAGAGAACATCCCCTGGTTCAATACTTCAACTATAGGGATCATGGTCACTATGCAATCCAGTACACTAAACTTCAACTCATTCAGGGTAATAAGTGTTTGTATCCATAAAATCCAAAAGATAAATGGAAATATTTTTCCATCACTAGAACTAAGGTGGCTCTCAATAATGATGGTGTGATATGTATGCTAGTTATTAATTGAAAAAGAAATAAAATGCTATTTTATTCTTGTTTTATCCATTATTTCATATCTTCCATGATTAGTATAACTATTCAAACACAACCTCAAAATATAGAGGTTGATTTATCTATGTGAAAATAAAATAGTGAGATTATTGAATCCAAAGTATATAACTCCTCACCAGTTAATTTATGTGGAGTTTACCTAGTAGAAAATCATATCAAACATATTTTGGTGGAGTTTGATCCTATATTGTGAATAGAATGGATATATCTATATAAATCCAACATCAACTGTTAGGAAAGGGACGTCACCCTTGACATCCTGAATCATCCTCTAATTTTTTTCAAGTGTAAGGTGGAAAATTAATTTCCTTTTGAATCATCATTTCAATTTTGAATATTATTGCCTTATGAGAATGCATATCAATCTCAGATGATTGATAAAAATGAGAAAATAATGCTTGAAGACATGAAAATTGTGAGGAAATATACTGATTTGTTTCCTAAATAATTTCATGGTCTAACTCATGACCAATAGTTTGAGTTCTCAATTGATCTTATATCTGGATCTCTACGGATATCAAAGACAATATATTGAATGACCCCTGTTTAGTTTGAAGAACTGAACAAGCAGTTACAAGATAATTCAAAAATGGTTTTATATTCCCTAGAGCTTCACCATGCGTCGTGCCAATCCTCTTATAAAATAAAAAAAATGGAATTGATACTCCACTACATTGATTATCGTGATCTCAAAAATTCATAATAATGAAAAACTATCCCCATTCATAGATATATGACTTGTTCGATCAATTACATGGGGCCAAGTATTTCGTTAAGGTGGAACTTCTATTAAGATATCATCAAATAAAGGCTAGGAAGAAAGATATTCCAAATAATAACTTTTGGATGATGTATGAACACTATGAGTTCATAGTTAGTCCTTTGGACTCACTAATGCTCCATAAAATTTCACAGACTTAAGGAATATAGTATTCTTATGTTACATCGAAAAAAATTGTAGCCTTTATTGATTATATTATGATACAATCCAAAAGTAAGGAGGAACATGATGAGAATTTGAATATTATGTTAAAGACTTTGATAAGGGCGAAACAATATTAAAATATGGTAAATATAATTTCTAGATGGATGAAGTATATTTCTTAGGTCATGTAATCACCAGAAAAGGAGTATCGGTATTCCCTTCTAAGACAAAGGAAATCAAGGAGTGGCCTAGACCAACATATATCATGGAGATTAATAGCTCCCATGGTCTAGTTTGGTATTGATGAATATTTGGGATGAAAATTTCATTATTTTAAACCCCAATAATCGGGCTAAATTAGAAGTGAGAAAATATTTTATGGACCAGAGAATGTGAATACTCGATCAAAGAGTTAAAAAGGATTCTTTTTAATGCACTTGTACTCATACTTTTGAAAAGTGGGGAACTCTTTGTTGAATACAATAATGCATTAAAAAGGGTCTTAGGATGTGTACTAATGAAAATTGATAAATTGATAGTCTATACCTTAAGGTAGTTGAAAATTAATAAGAAAAACAATACCACGCCTGATCTATAATAGGCAGCTATGATCTTCACATTGAAAATCTAGAATCATTATCACTATGGGGAGAAGGGTTAAATATATACTAATAATTGGAGCCTAAAATATATATTCACATATAAGAAGCCTAATATGCTCCAACAAATAAGTTTGGAGCTGATCAAGGATTATAATTTCTCAATCCACTACGATCTTTGAAAGGCGAATAAAGTGTCATAATCTCTAATTTGAAAGGATCACAAAACATTATCAATGATGAGAATTGAGAAGGTTCCAATCTTCATAGATTTTCAAAGTATGGACTTGGGAATCATTAAGTAAGAAAAATCACCAATCCTTTCACAAATGGCTGATCAACCATCCCTTATGGAGATAATAATGGATTCTCGAAGAAATGATGTGGACATTAAAAAGGAATAAGAATCTATCAATAAAAAGGAAATACATAGAGTTTAAATTTGATGAGAAAGTAGTCATAAGATTTAGGTCACAACATTGTGTACCTTCTAATACAGAGATAAAGATAGAGCATCTGAGTGACGCACATAGCTCAAATTATAATGTGTTTTTAAATTATGAAATAACGATAATATAAATAATGTTTACTAAATCGTGAAACATTAAAAAACTAACAATATGAAATTTTCATATTAAAATAACTTCTTTGGTAAATATGTGATATTTAATTTTTATAAATTATTTACATACAATCTTAAATGTTTATATGATAATAAAAATTCAATAATTAACACATATTTTGATTATTAATGTCTTGAAATTATATTTGATGAAAATTATTAATATAAAAAGTTCATATTGAAATAAATGTGAATTATTCATTATTATTTATGTAATATAATATAACAAAAATATTTCTATATAAAAAAAGTGTTAACTGTTGAATAATTTTTCATATGTTCATAAATCATGTCCATCTTTACGAAATATTCCTATATGTAACTTATTATTTGATTTAATTGTTCATGAATATAAATTTTCTATATTAGGAATGGATATAAGATTTCATTTATTATGTTTAAAAACATTTTATAAATGTTATACCATGTATATAAGTATTTACTAGCTAGGTACAATGTAATATTTAGTAACATTCAAGCATGATTATGATTTTTTATAGGTAATGAATTTAAAATTAGTGTGTGAATATGTTTTATACATAGTATGAGTTAGTTATTTTTTTATATAATTTATGTCAATCTTGGGTATTGATTCATTTAATGTGGGATATTAAGTTGGACTACTCACAATTCATGTGGTATTGGCTCTATCTAGAAAAGTCGGGGTTGTCATCCTGTCACACCATGCTTTTACTTAAGGGGATTTTTTTTCCATATGATGTTAAGGATTTAAATGAAATAATTTCATATTCCCTTTTAATTAGATATATTTGGATATGAAATAATATTATTATATTTTATTTTTTTGGTTATAAAACATAATTCATGAGTTTTATAAAGAGATATACATTTATATGTTTTGATAATTTCATGTTTTGTTAAGGAAAGGGATACTAAAAATAAATATTTGGAAGCATTCTTACATAAAAGGAATATATAATATAATATTTTTATATTTTAAAATGCCTTTAAAATAAAAAAAATAGATTCTATTAAAATTTAACAGATTTCAAGATGGTAATCATATAAATGGGAAGGTATGTGCTGAAGCAGGTTTCCCATGGGTTATCTTTTATAAAGCATATTTAAATGGTTAACACTAAGATTTAAATATCAAATTCCCATTACACGACTTTAATAATACATATATGTAAAATCCTAAGATTTATAATAATAGAGGAATAATTATAGGATTCTCTATATGGTGTTTTTAGACCATGAAATGACTCCATAACTATAAAATATTTATATATGATTTCATTTATATGATGTCCTATATAAATAGAGTATTGATGGAAGGTATAATAATGGATAAAAATTAGTTAATAAAATATATATTATTTCCCAATAATTTATATTATGTAATTAAACATGGGTTATAATTTTATCAAGATCACATATAATATAAGTTCATATTAAATAACTGTAAAAAAGAATACAGATATGAAAAAAAAATATTTAGTAAATTAAAAAAGGAATCATCATCAACTAACATAACTTTTAGATAAATATAGGATAAAAACTTAATATAAGTAAATTTCATTAGTTTTACTAAAGTATATGATTCATTGTTTTGTAAAAAGGACAATTCTCTATGTTCAGGCATCACATTCTAGAGTAGTTGATGTGTGATCTTATCAAAAAATTGATATAGATACATATGATAAAAGTTTAATGGATTATCTTGGTTTCATTGGGGTGTATAATGGGAATTAATGACATATATTCAAGTATATTAAGGCATTAAGAAACCATATTCAATGATCACCATGGTATATATCCAAAACCTTATATAAATAAAAATGTAGAGCATGTTTACCATACACTAATGTTAACAAAATATCTTATCTTTAAACAAGATTTTGATGAAGATCACTAAGAATAAACCAATGGGTTCCTTCCTCCTTGATGTATCTACAGGTTAAAAATTTCCCAATATATATGTGGGTTCCCCCTTACAGCCACAATAATCTAGTAACTCTCAATGAAAAAAATAAAGTTAATACAGATTCATCTGGGAGAATCGACATAATGATTTCAAAAACAATGCAATAGACTAAACCAATTTATATAATCCATAGGGATACACCCCAAGCTTTCTTAGAATTTACTTAAATGTTATGAAATTCTATATTAGTTCCTATTGTGAAAATATTTGTAACAGGTGGGATGATCTTAAATTTAACACTAAAATGTGTTTGATTCTTTATATATTTCATATATTATTGAAATACATACATAGAATAAATTTGAATGTTCAGATTTAAAAATATGATTTGATTATTAATATTCAAATATAATTTATTCTTATTAATGAATTATAATATAAAAATATTTTATGAAATTATATAGTAAAGGACACATTTATATGATATCCTATATCATATGTAATGATATTAACTAAAGTAATATGATATTCCTGTTATAACATGTATGTTGTAAAAAATTATCTCCCTATATTGTACATAATGATATAGAAAAAAACATTATATGTTTATTTGTATTTATTGAATATCTCTATCAGTCCCCAATCACATAATTTTATCCATGGAGTCTAATTTGAAAAAAAATATATGATATTAATGTGGTTATAATTAAAGATAACCTGAAAGGATTTAATTTCAATAAGAGAGACATGAGAGGTACATAGTTTCAAATTAATTATTAAAATACAAGGTAATCAAAGGATCATAAGTCTACACTCATATGATCAATAGGATTTTTTATTTTAATTACATAGAAAGGCAATACTCAACATTAAGGATTGATAACCTACATAAATCTATCTATAGTAATTGATTGAAATGTTTTTATAATTTTTGATCATTTATAATATGATTGATTTCATTAAAATTTTACCTGATCTCGTTAATTTATTAATGTTAACTAAGAAGGATATGTGAGATTCAGAATCTTGTGTTGTGATAATGTTAATCAATGTGTAATTATATAAGTTAAAAGAAGTATATTGTAGGATATAAAGGTAAGATTTGATCATTAAAACTTATGGGTGATGTCACTGATTGCACAGTGGAGAATCTAGTCATTGGGGGAGGAATTATCCATAATATGTAGGGATGAATTACTATAGATTGTATATGTAATGGCTAAAAATATATTATAAATATTACCTTACAATTGTTTTGTAATTACATAATTTTAGTTCCAGATAACAACATAGAGACAATCACTTGAGTGGATACGACTAGTAATTTAGAACATTCCTTATTAAGTATAAATACACTCTATAAAAATTGAAATAGTACAATAGAAAAATTAAAAAAATGTATATAATTAAGCTATAATTTGATATTATAGTGAATTTTAGTTCCCTAGAACTATCAAAGATGTCAAAAAATAAAAAAACATATTATTAGAAAAATGATCAGAATTTTATTATTGTAATATAAATAATTATTTAATGAAATTATGTGTTTTATAAATGAATGAAATAATATGTATTTAAAGGATGTGAAATACTATATGAATATTGGAATATGAATGTTGGAATAGTAACATGACAATTGCAATAGTAAAAATAACAATTGGGTAAAATGATTAATTAACCATCCAAATAATGATTACTATCAGTTAAATAATTAAATATAAGTGTTAAAATACAATTAAATATTACTCTTTCAATTTACCATAATGTAATTATAAGTTTACCTTTTTAATATATTACATTATTTAAAATAAGAGTTATTCTTATAATTGAATTAAATATTAAATTATTAAATTTGAAATTTATTTTTTAAAACTGGATATAATTTTTGGAATTAGTACATTGAAATTTAGAGAGGTTAAGTTTTTTAAAAATTTCATTAATAGTAAATTATGTAGATGAATATTGAAATACTATAAAAAATAATATTTTTCATTGTAAGTTTAATACATTATTTATTTCATACTATATTATGTGTGAAAATATTATCCCATTCATACATATATAAATTACTATACTATTCAAAAAATAAATACTAATCAACATCTTGAAAAAAAACATAAATTAATCATGATATTATAATAAAACAACCCTATCCTCCCCTTAGAAATATCACCCAATTATCCTCAAATTGTAATCTTGTTAAAATAATAAATTAATGTTAAATTATCTTCATAAACTCTTCTAACCATGTTTTGGAGGTTCTATTCAATAAAAAATACAATTCATTAAATCCTAAGTATCTTATCAAAGGAGAACTTCTGAAGTAAGAGATAAATTTCCTAACCCAACAATTTTGAGTTTTATTGTTTTTATTCATCCTCCAAAATATCTTCAATCCAACATGATATAATTATATAAAATTAAAAATAATTCTAAAATTTTATTATTATAATGGGATATCAATTGTATAACACTCTATCATCTATTCTAAAATGAAAACATCATATATATCTTGGTCTGTTCACTACCTCCATGGATATTGAATTTCATTTTTCACAACCACTTCCATGGAATGTTTTAATATATGTAATATTCATTTATAATAATTGAAAAAATGAAAAATTTAATATTATTAAAAATATTATTGATATGATTATTTTATGTTGATAATTATATTTTTTTTATCAAAAAACATTAATTAATTAATGGGATACTTGACTATAATGATGTTTTTAAATAACTATTAGAGCTTTAATGGATGGTAATAATAAATAACTTTTTTATAAAGATAAATTTAATAATTATATTTTATTATTTTTTATATTATAAAATGGATAAATAATAATAAAATTAATTAAAAAAATTTGTGTTCATCATCATAGGTAAAACAACCTAAATCAACATACCATTCTACTATAAAATTAATGCTCAGTGAACTATAACTATGATAGAAATATTTGGTATATTTAAAAAAATAAAATATATTAGAATACATAATTTCATATTAATATACTTATATATATTTTGGAACTGTTTATAAAGCAGTGATCTTTACAATTATACCAATATGGTATTGGAATTTTGGACTGAACAATCCTAAACTATCTACAAATAAAAAATAGTATAATAAATTAATGTAATAAAATAATAAATGGGTTATAATATATGAAACATGAATTAATAAGGTTATAAATTATTCAATTAACATATATAATTCAACAATTCTAGTGGTTCATGAGTGTCTCAATGATTCGACACTCTACATCAGGGTTCCTAATTCTCCATTATATTCAATTTCAATAATTTTGAAACAATATATTTTAAAATTAATCATAATATACTTATATATTTTTAGTTATATAAAATTATGATTCTTTTCACTTTTCAATAATTATAGATTACAGAATCCCTATCATTTTTCTCCTTTCCTAAGCCATTATTACGTCGAAGTAAGGATTACTAATTCTCCACCTTTTTCAATTATAATATGTTTGCTTCGATATATTTTAAAAAACCTATTCATATACATATGTGTTTATAAATCCTTTGAATTATCATATTTTTTGCATATTATCAATGAGATATTAATGAATCCATCTCATTATATTATTAACCTAATAAATTAATATACTGATGTTTTTATCTTATAAATCATCATTTTCATCAATTGATTCTGTATTTTCTAGGTTTTGTTTTATGACTTATAATAAAATAATTGAAATCACACCATAATATATTTAATATATTTGTGAATTAGTATTTTCTCATTGACAATTTTTTTAATGAAAAGGTCACTCACGCTATTTTCCTTTAATTATGTTCTATATCACTCTATATTTTCCATAGTTAACTTGCCTTTTTATTTTATATACTTTTTTAATCTCATGGATATATTTTATACATTTTATGGAATTTGTATTTTTTTATATTATTAATATGATTTTATACCATTTCTCAATACAGTTTGAACACCAAATATTTATTTTCTATATTGAATAGATTTTTACTATACTATTATTTAATTTATTTTACTAGGGAAATACTAATAATAAAAATTCCCATTAATTCAGTATGTATAATTCTTCATTATATAGCCATATTTTTGTAATAGGTTCCTTAGGAAATATTAGGCATTGTATTGTTTATCCATTTATTCTTTTCATATAATATATGTATTAAACCTATTGCATTAAGGATGGGCCTGCAAATTATATATCCCCACAATGCATTGATATGCCCCATGAGACAAACTAGTATGGATAATTGGTGTATTCTTTCCCTAAGTCCTTGATGGTATAATTATGATGTCTAAAATTTTTCATTTAATCTCTATAATATTGTTTAGTACATTCCAATTGATTCATTATTTTCTTTTTTATTTCATCCATGGATATATAATTATCATTTTATCAATTATATTGAATTAGTTGTTTATTTATTACTACCATATTATGAATGTAATATTATTGTTGTGATAAATTCTGTCATACAACACCCCTTATTATGAAAATGATCTCACCCTTTATATTGATTAATTTTTTCACCAAGAAACCTCAAATAATACTCTAAATGAATTATGGATAATTAATGGAGTAATAATAATAATATTTTATATTCTATAATTATGTTTCAAAATTAATGTTTTAAAATTATATTAATTTATTCTCCTAAGAAAACTAAACTTTAGATCCTATGAAATATTATATATGTATTTTGTACCATTATAATAAAACTTTAACTAGATTTGTGTAGTTGGAGTTTGTTTTGTTACAATTGGGGTCAAATAATGTTTAGTCGAAACATAATGGACATGATTAAGATGAAAAATGTTTTAGAATGAAACCCAATGAATAACACATATAAAGTAATAAAAATATATAAAAATAGATCAGATACCATATATCGTTTCAATATAAATACTTATAAATTATATAATATTATTATTATTTTGTAAGGATAATCAAGATATAATTAATTATATTCCCTTATTCATAAATAATACTTAATGGAATGGTAAAAAACTGTGTTAATACATGTAACAATTGTAATGATTCATCTACTAATAATATAATTGAATTTACCATTTAAAATGATAATATCATCACTATATTATGGATGTTTAATCAGGTTTTGATGAATAAAATTTACATATGGAACAACCTATTTTCATTCATAAATGTGTAATGAAATTGGAATTTTTATGTGGAAGAAATATTATTTCAAGGGAATGGAAAATATATTTGTGGTAGAAAAAATGGTAAATTATTTATAAAATATATTCCTCCTTTTGGGATGTTAAATGGGAGAAGTTTATCATGGATATATATCATATTTGGGTAGATGTTGATGAATGGTGGGAATTTAATCAGACCAATAAGAATAAATACATTATATAAGGAATATAATTGAATTCATTTAAGGTGGTATTTATTGAGGTATTTTTCTTGAGATTTGAGAGAATACCTAGAAAGTAAATTCCTAAATATTATATTAGTGGATTAATAATCTAAAGTGTGAAGATAACATTACAAGGTTATATGGAAATGATTCAAATTATTTATATAATTTAGAATGAAATATTGGCCACTTAATTAAGGGGATAAATCGAATCATTCTATATGGATTTTTATCCAAAATAATTTCCCCTTATAAAGAGATAGTGAAAAGATCTATCAATATTGATAAAGGTTTTTACAGGTATTATATTGTCAAAGGATAACTAGATAAGGAGGTTAACGATGAGTAATGAAATTTTGTAAATATTATCAAGGGGTGGGTAGAATTTTCTACATGTTATAATTTTTGATGGAAACACCATAGGGATTTCATAAATGGATTGGGATTTTTTTATAAGTATAGATAAAAGGCTATCCAGACAATGATAATAATGATTATGGATAAGACACTAATTTCTAGTGCATCAATTTTAATAAAATTGGGCACTATTCTAATAAATTTCACATGAGTAGAAGGAATATTTATTTATAGAGTCCATGTGAGAATAGTTGTGAGTAAAAAATAACTATGGAATAATCTAAGGATCTTAATTATGTGAATGTATGAACTTTGATCATAAACTCAACCATAGTTGAAACATTTTATTATTATGGATCTATATACTCTTTTATATATTTAAATCTTTTAATAACATTGAATCATCCCCATGTTCAAGAATAAATGATTTATTTGTTATAAATCATAGTGGAATGGCTATTTAAAAAATATATATTAGGTTATTCCTATTTTAGAATATAGATATTATCTTTTTTAAAACATAGTCATTATTCAAATAGTTGAATTTGGAAAAATTAATGGGTTTAATTTTCTCTCAAAATATAATTAATAAATTTCTTTTTCTGAGAAAGAGGTTATAATTTTTACTAATGGAATAGAATACCTTTTTTAGAAAAAAGGATTCATTGACTAAGTATTATCTTGAACCAGCTTTAGTATTTCATAATAATGAAATTCTTAGTGAAGAAGATGGTCAAATACAATAAATAAAAAATAAGGATATCCTAATAATAGAGGATCTATATATTTTTCATTGCTATAATTATGTCTTTCATTAGTAACTCCCTTTGTATATAATTAATCATGAAGTAAAATTATCTATTGATTACATCAATGATGTGAAGCTAATATTGAAGAAACCCTATATAATGGGTCTCATGTTATTGAAGGAATTAATGAAGAATCTATGAGAGTTTTTTTAAAGGATTTATATTCCATAGTGTCTCGTTATGGGGAGCACCTAACCTATTTTTCAATTATAAGGATAGGTCTATTTGAAGATATATCGATTATATAGAAATAAATTCAATTAAAATTATAGAGAACATTACTTTTACACACATTGATGATCAATTCAATAAATTTCATAGAGATAAATACATCTTGATGATTGAAATTTATTTTCATTATAATTATTTTGAAATTTAATATGGGTGATATACCATATATGGGATTTCATACCAGTCATAGGAATTATGAGTTCACAATAGTTCCTTATGGATTAAAAAATTCACCCTCCAGGATTATTGATATGATAAAATTATTTTTTTAAGTATTATCTTGATAAATTTTTGGTTGTATATATTAATGATAACTTTATATATACTAAATTTTATAAAGATAATGATAACTATTTAAGGATTTCTCTTAATGCGCTTAAATAGAATGAGTTATATGGTAAATTTAGTAATTTTGAATTTTTTATTCATGAAGTATCTTTTAATAGCTATAATATCTCCAAGGATAAAATATTTATTTAACCTTTAAATATAAATGTGTTCAATTAATATCCCACACCAACAAATAAAATGGGGATATTTTGTTTCCTAGGATTAGCATATAATTTTCCTATGTTTGATGATACCAATGAGTGTGGGGGTGAATCAATGATACCATTGTTTTATAATTTTCATATCTTTTAAATCAACCTATGAGAGAGGTTAAACTAAGATCCTCTATTCTTATATCTCTCAGTCTTACCTAAATATTTTAATAAATTACTCATATAGTATATTATCATTTTTTACATGGTTTATTCCCTTGATAGAAAATATACTCTTTTACTATGATTGGTAAGTCTCCCAAATCATATATTCCCTTCTATAAACACAAGTTCTTATAATGAATTGACTCAGACCAAGCATAAACATCACACCAATCTATTTTCTAGCACCACATCCAAATAACTTTATACTATATATCATAGTCTTCTCTCTTCATGGATGATATAGAATTTGGTTGGTTTTTAACTACCTCATATTGTCATTTAATGGATCCTTACATAGGAATTGTAAGTAAGAATTTGACTTATTATTCCATCATGATGTAGTAGCATGTAGTCCTTGATCATATTTTCAATTCCAAGACCTGGGTGTCCCTAAATATTTTCCCAATATGGTGGGTCACATGGACTCAAGTGAACCTCCCTATTTTCCAGAGGCAACCGAATAGTAGTGAGGTTATATGATGGTATAGAGGGGATATTATAGCCTCAGAATCAATTTAACATAGTAGTTTCATAAATTAATAAATGTAAAAAAGAATAATACCAACCAAAAATATTAGATAATTCATCCAGAAAATGATAAAAATAAAAAATTCAAGGGCATATCTATACACAAAGAGATGAATATTTCATGGATCTATACCAATGATTGTTAATACATGGATACATGACTCTAGTATAACGCATGTATCAGGAGAAAAAATATAACAAAAATACTATCTCCTTATAGAATCATGAGTTATGTCTCAACCTTGTGCTCCCCTAATATTATGCCATAATCAATCAAGCACTATTAAGTGGGTGCTTTACTTAGTCCATGTCTGTATCCATGAAGAATTTATGGGTACCAAACAGAATCCCAAACAGGTTTCCAAATATCACTCAATAGACCACCACCAATGGTGTCTATCACCAGTCCATTCTATGCATATAAGATGAACCAATGTTCAAGTAAAATTGTAATAAAATGGATAAATGTAGATGGTATATTTTATATTCTACCAAAACACATCGTGATTTTGAATCCATAAATAAGGGTGCTTTATAATGCTTGGTAAAACATCATGAGTGTCCTATGTTGATTAATAAATTATCTTACCTATATGGTAAAATACCCAAGGATAATGACCAAGGCAACCTCTTTGAGTTCACAAAGTGCATCCATATAAAACATTGTAAATAGTTGGGTGGAGCCTTCGGATCATGTCAAAGGAAAGCTAAGAAAATCAGATTAAAAGTGTATAAATTACCAAGTCATCCAAAAGATATAAATGTGGGTCGTCATTTCCATATTTCGACCCCCCCCCCTCCATAGTTCTAATATCTTGACCCCCACCTCGATGCCATAATGTGTGTCCCACATCATGAAACTCCATATTTCTCTTATTATATGAGTTGGGAAACATACCAAAGTTGAGATTATTGATCATATAATGAGATTGATGATTAGGAATAATAACAATGTTTGGACTTCCAAATCTCGTTTCATTTGGTTTCTCATAAAGAATATCATTCCATTGTCCGTCATATCCTCCATTATCATGAATCTTCCTATTTCCAGCCATTTTGTAAAACCCAAAAAGAATAGTGTGAGAGGAAAAAATCATGCTAGGGAAAATAACATAGTAAAGGGGAAGCACCTTGAATATCTAACATCTTAGGTTAAATTCTAAGGTCGTTACCACAGTTCTAGGACTATATCATATACATATACTTATCCTTAGGGACATCCCTAGACATACCTTAGAAATATCTCTAGGGATCTCACTAACGTTTTCGCATCCTAGTTTCCAAAGGTTGACTAAACCTTTCCTGTGATACCAACTATAGAGACCCGAAGCTTGACGTACATAGACATTACATTACTTTTTCGGAATACTTATTACATAACAAAAACAGACACACAAGGACCGTAATATTTTAGTGACTTTGGAAACTTGGAACGTAATCTTCTAATCGTGGTGAAAGATCTTCAACATCTCCCATAAAGATCTTCCCATTTTTGTTTCCTTACCCAAAATCTTTCTTTTAATCCTGGGGGAAAAGAAAAAATAAAAAGGGTGATCTCAAATGCTCAGTAAGGGTAAGCATGGATAAAATAAAACATACCATATACATTTGAACTAAAAAAACATGAACATTAAAAATCTTGAGCAACGACATAAAACATTGAAGTACATAAGGAATAGATCATAATGGAACATAAATCATGATAAAATAGCATGGGAATAAAACATGTAATTGTGGCATCCATTAAGCACATGTAATGATTTCAATAGTAGCCAAGGCATTGCTTCCAAGACCATCTTAGTGGACAAAGTCCCATTCTGAATCGAGTTCACTCCTCGTTTCAGTCCAGTAACACTGAACCGGATTAACTTACCATTCCATCCATGTCTATCTCATGAGATATAAAATCTTTACCCAATTAATTGGAGAGAGATATAGGTCCCACCCATCTCATAATGAAATCATTCTTACTTGTTCCACAAAAAAAACATAAAACATTCATCATAACCCAAAGAATAAAATGGGTTTCATAAACATCACCCCAACATAAAATAATCCATATAAAATAAATGGATATCATTTCATAATAAGAAAAGTGAAACCATTTAAATCATGTAGACTTTATACTTGAAACATACATATATGAAATAATTTCATCTTAGATGAAAAATGGTGTTGATAAAACACTTGAAATGAATTCTTGAGGAAAATATCCTTTCTTCTTCAAAATCAATTTATTTTCACAAAACATCAAGCAATTTTAAAAGAAAAATATTTTTTTGAAAATATTTGTGAAATATTTTGGAGGAAGCTTCTTGAAAATAAAGCTTTATAAAACCGTAAAAATCCATTCATGCCGTATAAGTTAAAAAAACATTTTTCTCATACTTTTGCCGGAAAAGTCAAAAAAGTACCTCATAACGTAAAAAAAAGAAATATTCCTTACATACCATGTAGTAAAATTCAAAAATGGGTAAAATGACTTTAAACATACATGAAAAAACTTTTATAAAACATGGACATTGATGATAGAAATAACCCCAGTAAATACTTACGAATAAGCAATCTCGGATAAAAATGAGATTTGCAAAATTTTCCCTTACCTGAGGTCTGATATGCTTCATACGTATCTGAACCTCATGTATAATGATTTAAATATTTTCATTGACTTATTACAGAATCATATTCATTGTTATTATATGATATATGGTTCACTTATGACTTTATATTACCCGTTCTTTTGTAAATTCCATGTTGAAGAGCGTTTTGGGTAAAATCGTTTCATTTGTCGTCCGTGTTTTGACTTGTTATTATTCATATGATTACTTAGATCATGAATACTTAATTCGAGAATATAAAACATGATTTATATATAATATATATTCAGAATATACATATATATAATAGATCGATAAATGGAAAGAAATACACCGTTCATGGAGACGGTAGGCCGTACGAACGCATGAACGTTGTTTTCATTTCCTCATTGAATTGAATGGAATTAATTAGATGACATACATATACATAAATACAGTATCATTATTATGTCATATATTTCATGATTACTTATTATATATACTTTATAATCATTTATGAATGGTTAATCATTGAGAATGAATCTCATCGCATCGTGGAGACGGTATTCCGTACGTACGCACGAGCGATGATATCGTTCCCATGATCGTGGAATTTTATTGGAGTGTATGTATACTATTACAGAATCAATATCACTTTAAAATAATCATATATAGTTATTATTTACACCATTATACCCATCCAAGTAAGGTGGTGGTGGAAAATAGATTACACCACGGCGTGGAGACGGTATTCCGTACGTACGCACGCGCGGTGATTTTGTTTTCCGTAGGATGGATAGATGGTGAAATAGGGTTGTTTCATAATTATTATAACATATCTGTATATGAGTGATAATGATGTTATTACTTCATAATGAAACAACCTAAGAAGAAGAAGTTGAAGAATAAATAAAGGTGAAAGAATCAGTAACAGACATTACCTCTTCTTTGAAGCGCCTCTTTGGGACCTCCTCTTAGGGCACTAAAATTGGTCTTTGAAGAAGACCAGGACCTCTAGGATGTTTCTTGGGAAGTGGAAAAGAGAATTTGGCAGGGGTTTCCCGAGATTGAAGGCTCAAATTTGTGTGAGGACGAGAGGGAGGAGGTGCCCTTTTATAAGGGAGGAGAGGGGCACCGTTGGAATTCTTAAAAATATTAATTTATAATAAATCTAAACCCACTTAAAAACCTCCAAAAGTGACTCATATACGAATATTAGATGCGATAGGGTTGTAATATCATCAACCAATAAAATTTATACATGTTAGGAATTTATTTTAAACATTATCAACTTGATATATCCTTATTTAATCAATTTAAATTTATTTGTGGTAATAACATTCTAAAATTTAAATTATAACAAATAATTAATTATTTGTTGTGAATTGTCCATAATTGGATAATATATAACAGTTTATACCACATAAATTTAAATTTATAATTTTTAAATATATTTGTGATTTTTAAACAATTTTATAATATATTATTTTTATAAAATAACAATAGTGTCAATTTTGACACTATTCATTTATTTGAATTTAAATAAAATTTATACAGAAGTTATATTCGAAATAAAATCTTTAATAGAATCATAAAAGGTCATATTTATCTAGAAAATTATTGTATCACATTAAATATTTCATATAATTTTTTTATTATTATTTTTAAAACCATTTATTTGGTTTATCTCTTAATAAAATAATTACTACAACATTTTTATATAATTATTTTATATAATTATTTGTTGCATAAAAATTAAAAATAAAATTATGTGATAAATATAAATCTATTACCTTTCATAATAATACTTTTAATCGAATTTATCATCTTAAAATCACAATATTTAAATTGTTATATTTATTAAATTATGAAGGTGACAACATTGGAATCATTTAAAATAAAATAATATAAGTGTCATAATCGCTTTTATAAGGCTCCAAATGGTACAATATTAGACCATTGGATGATTATGGTTTTAAATGTACATGACCAATAAGTTTTGGTCAGGGTTTGGGGCATGTTATGGTTACTATTAGTTTAATAAAAACTATATTCCTGATTTTTCACTAGATAAACAATTTCTGCATCACTATTGTGTTACAATTAATGATAATTATTTAATACCTAAAATTATAAATAAATTCATATTATGTATATAATTTCATTATATTTCTGGAGAATATTCATGTTAGAAGTTTCATGAAGTTTATCACTAAATTAAAATTAATATACTTATAATATTTAAGAGAGTGACATGTTGTCACTTTCTTTCTGTTTAATAATAATTAAGTTATTTTCATGGCAAAAATTTCATTAAATGATTATAATCTGACCCTTAGGTGATATGGGTGGACTTTTAGTCATCCAATTGGATTTTGGCAGGTGTTAGGTTAATTTTATAATCTTATATTTACCCTTAATTACCTGATTTACCTTTAACTATGGTAAATAAATTTTACCGTAGTTACTATTCATAATGCCCAAAAATAAAAAGTAGACTATTAATATAATTTGGACCCAATAATTCCAAATATGGAATCCATTTTTCCAAATTCAATACACAAAAGTTGCATAAATTAAATTAAAATTAATCCTGTTGTCGAAAAAAAATGGGTTTTTGTTTAAAACATTACAAAAGATTGAATTGATTTAACCTACGAATTAAAAGTAAAATCAATGCTAATGACATAAATTATATTAAATGGTAAAAATATATTATATTTATACTTTAATACAATTCAATATTATAATTTAATCACATAAATTATTACAATGAAAAAAGTTTTTTTTAATTAAAATATAGCGTGTTTTTACTATTCATTAAAATATGAAAGTTATCAGAATAACATGAAAATTTTATCCAAGGTAAAATTTTATATCCTTATTCTAAATAATAATTTTATTTTGTAAAATTGAACTTATAAACATGTCAAAAACTAGATTTAAATTGAGTGCGCCATCAAAAGGTGGCAAAACTGCATTTTTTGAAAAATACTTATTTTACCCGAAAAATTTATTTTGTTCACATAAAATGTTTTAGAAAATTTATAAGATGAATAATAATGTTATAAAATTCAAAATTTAGTTAATACTATTCATAACGGCTAGTTCATAATAATATTATAATAATATATCGTTGTTTAGTAAAACTCGGTATTCCGTACAACACACGCTATCGAGGAAGGTCGCGATTGCATATAATGCAAGCCAAGTCAGGGTTCCGTGTTGTGAAAGAATCCTTCGTTGTTTCATATAACAGAATCCAACCATATTTTATTTATACATTGAATATATATATATATATATAAACACACTCAATGTTGCGTAGAATGACTATTATAAAATGAACTTGAAATTGTGTGTAACACGATCCAAGAATAGTGTTGCGTATACTGCAAGCTAATATGGTGTTGCGTATAATACAAGCTAAACTTGGTGTGGTGTATCAATGAAATTAAAATAATATTTTTCATAAAATCTTGTGGTGTTACAAATATCCTATTAAAATAGAAAGAGTGATAAAAATTAATTTCACTCAGTTTTTTATGGTGTACATGGTTTGGTAGCACAGAATGCCAAATTGTTCACCAACCATGCGCCTAAAACTATCCATGAGTATTGGATATGAAAGGTTAGGGTGCATCATTTTTCTAACTATGATCAACCCATGTTCTCCCCATTATGGATCCCTACAGTACCTCCACATATTCTTTCTATAACATGGGACCACCTGTGCACGGTTTGGTCAAATGTTGTACCTAGCATTTTCCACTATAATTAGGAGCTCTATGCACCAAACAAGCCAAAGAAACTCCAAATTCATTACTTAGGTTATTAAGATCATCGTAAGGATAAAACATGTTATTCAAACTTAAATTAAAGATAGATTCACTACATAGAAAAACCCAGTATCTTACAATATCCCCCTCAAAGAACAACTAATCCCCATGTTTCCCTTATATGGGTAGTGTGGCATCCAAAAAGATGTACTAGCACTGGTCACACACATCTATAACTCTATCTATCTCTATCAAGTGTCATCATGGATATGTTCATGCTTCCATGGCACCCAAAATAGAGGAATAGACATGTCTTGTAGAGATTTTATTCTATGATCAATGATACATAGAGGGTTCTCCAAGAAGGATGCATATTCCTCCAACACAACCTCATTCGGATAGAGAATATGAGATGGTTCTAGGTGATTATAACACAACTGAAATATGCAGAAGATTCCATGAATTGATCAGTACCATTGAGTTAACTAGAACTGATAGGATACATAATGGACTCACTCAAGAATTTCGATGGATCTGATATAATGTTGTAAAATATTACCCTTTCTTTGAATCTATATATGGAACAGTATATGAGATATACATAAAAAGTATTTATCCCTAACCATGAACTCCAAAGGTAATCTATGTTGATCGACATAGGATTTTTTTTCTTGATTGAGTTGTAGCCATCAATTTCAATATTAGTTGCACATACTCAAAATTGTACTAAATGAAACATTGTATGAGTATCATTGCCTTTGATGCCTCTAACTAGCATAGATGTGATAGAAATAGCCTAACATATAAGGCCACATAGCGTTAATTCTATATAGTTTTGGATAGCTATTATTGTAGGATAATTCAACAAGGGGTATATGCCTCTTCTAAGAAACCCAAATATCAAGGACAAATGTTCTTAGAATGTACTCTAAGACCTCTATTTTGAACTCTAATAGCCTATCAATCTGAGGATTTTATGTTGTGTCCAAAAGATTCTTTAAACCCAATTCCCTCAATGAACATAGACCAAACTAAGATGTGAAATGGGTTTCCCAGTCTGATATAAAGGTAGGAGGAACCCATGAACGCACACAATCTCACAGATGTAAAGAATCCTTATCTCATTTTATGAGAAGGTCTCCATGATAGGTATGAAATGAGAACCTTAATCATCCTATCCCGAGAACCCCATATGGTATCACTACCTCTAGGTGATCTTGGTAACTTGGTTATTAAATCTACAGTGAAATCATTCCATTTACACTCAATAATGGGAAACTGCTATAAAATACCTAATGTTCGCTGGTGTTGTACCTTCACTTACTGATAGGTGGATCACCTAGTGATATAGCCAAATATTTCCCATTTTATAATAGGAAAACAACAATGAAAATTAAGGTCATGGAACATCTTTGTTACCCTAGGATGTAACACCCATGTGGGTGTATCAGACTCTCACATCAGTTCCCCATGTACGTCTAATGGAACCCAAAAAAACATGAATACATCAAATTTTTTCATTGAAAATAATCTAACCATGTGGAGGTTTCTCACCTGACACACAATCCTTTAGTAAAAAACCCTCTATATGTGATAATTTTCACATATTACCCAATCTAGAAGTGTGTATGTCACAGAAAATGATGATACAAAACTCTTCATGTGACTATAATGCACCTCTAAGTGCATCTCAGAGAACAAGGAAAATAATTTAGATTCACTACTACACTCCCATACTACATTGGTTTGATTATTCCAACATATATTTCCTACTTTGACATTTCCTTTACCAGGAATAAATTCTAGCTCAGAAATGAATAAATAGAGATACTCAAACCACCTTATCTAACTTAGGTTAATGTTAGAATTTGTAAATATGTATTTGAGTCATTTTTAATCGTAGTACACCAAAAAATTATCTACTAGAAAATTGTGCCTCTAACAATGAGGGGCGTGATCAACTGTTGGCTAATAGAGATCGTGCAACATGTAATTCTCTTCTTGGGGCCTCAACTAGTGAGACCCAAATGCTACGACTCAATCCCCCTCCATACAGAAATCTCTCAGCCTGATGCTTTTTGCATCACAATAAACATAATATATTCTTTAAAGATATGGAAGAATGATAATAGATGTTGATTTCAAACATCCCATTAGATCCTAAAAAGCCTTTTTCACATGCTTTTGGACATATAAATTTCACACCTTTTAGGTGAATCCTTTGAGAGTCATTCCTATACTTTAAAAATCATGGATGAAGAATGTGAAATAACCTTCAATACCTAGAAAACACTAGATTTCAAAATAATTATTAGGTTTCTCTAAGGAAACTACGTCTCTTACATTCTCGGGGTCTATAGACACTCCTATCTCTATGATGACATGACCCAAGAAGTGAACTTAATATATATAGAATTAATATTTTTTTCTTGAAATATAACCTATTTTATCCTAGTGTATTTATAATTATATTAAGGTGTATTACATGATAATGTTGTAATTGATAATGTACTGAGATGTTTCCCACAAAAACAATCACAAAAGAATACATACAATGGTGGAATCCTTGATTCATCATGGCCATTAAAATGATCAGTGTGTTCATAATACTAAATGACATAACCAGATACTCATAAAGTAATTACTGTCTACAAAACATTGTAAGGGGTATATTTTAAATCTTTATAGGTACAGGGTGATAGCCTCAACTCACATTAATTTTTGAGAAAACTCAAGCTCCTCATAGATGGAAAATAGGTCACCCATATGGGGAAAAGGATATCAATTCTTAACCATCAACATATTCAATTTTTGATAATTGACAGACTAATAAAGGGTTATATTAAACTTCTTAGAAAATAAAGAATAATTAACCCTGGGGGGAATTACAAGGTCATATAATCACCATTCCCTCCAAGTCCTTTAGATTTATCTTGAGCCCCTACAACTCAGAAAAGACATCATATAAGGAAGAATGGATATTAGTGGTTCCCCCAACACCAGTTCTTTTATAATCTCAAAATCTCTATATCTCTATCCCTAGAGGTAGCCTAGAAAATCCATCTAGGATGAAATCCCTAAAATGACCAATTACATGAGTGAAATTAGTCTGATGTATTCCCTAATAATCTACAAAAGGATATAAATATGGGATATTCCACCACTTAACACACGATGCTTTGGTCCAGGTCTACCTTCATGGACATCCACATGCCCTTTTGATATAAATAACTCCCTATGGTGATCTTTAGGATACCCTCCTATGATAAAAATTAACATGTAAATGGAAAAAAAATCAACCAATCCATTTAAAGCATGAAATTGAAGACATTCATATTGAAGTCAAAGAGATCCCATTGGTAATTATAACCACCAATTTTGATGGGGCATTTATTTCATTGGTGGACTCTCTTTTACCAAACTCCTAATAGTGTATCAAAATCCATCATACCACTAAAGCACTAAAGATCAAGCCCAAGTAATCCCATAGTAACAATAAAAATAAAATAGTGTGAGGAGCTCATATAAAATAATTAAATATAATAGAGTAGTAGCTACTAAGATCATACCTCACATTGTAGACATCACAATGCTCTATTCCTCAGGTATGGGATATAATGAATATATCTTGCCTAAACCATGTCCCGGAAAACCAACAATGATACCCTAAGAAATCCCATTATGCTATCATAGTTCTATTGGGGTCTGGATCCCTCGGCCATGAACACCTTATCATCCTAAATGATTGGTAGTATTATTGATCCCAACTTGATGCAGATCTATGAAACCCAATCATAAACTAGAGATTGTGTCATCCCTATCTCACTAACTCATGGAGGGAAGGTCATAAAAAACAATTGTAGATGGACCAACCTTCTATAGGACCAAAATTCAACTATGCTTCTATCTCACTAGCTCCTCATATGTCCATGCCTTCCGCACTACTCAAATATAATATAATTATGATATCTCATTCAATACCTGGTATTTCCCTCATGAGAGGTCTCAAAGTTTCATTTCCTATAACTTGAAACTACACCACTTGGTTGAGAATCCAAACTACTATGCTTTGTACCCCCATCTTCCCTTAGGTTACATTTAGTAAAAAGAATCTAATTTCCTGTTTTAGATATGGTATCCAACTGAAAAAGTTTCACCTATGATCGAATGAAATTATTGATCCCTGTATCAAATCATCATTCCGTAGATGGATCATCATCAAGATAGATAGGAACAAGTAACTAAATATCATTAATGTGAGCCAGATATTCCATAATAAACATAGTTCTCTGCTCTATATTTATAATCTCTCTATCATGTTCATCCATCAAAGACTCCAGGAAGTAGGAGTCATAAAAAAGGAATAAAATTCACTCTAAACAATATCTAACTACCTTTTATCCATGATCAATTTATCCCATAAACACATGGAGGCTTTATGAAGCATATAAATCATGATATTGATCCACCTTTCTAGAGCCAACTCTAAGTTCATGAAGATATAGAAAATGGTATCAATCAAATGCTCAACAAATTGAGCACCACCATCCCTCAATAAAGTGGGTGGATGCTATTGTTAGAACTTTGGGGACAGCTCTTCCATTATCAAGGCAGGGCATGGTGATCCCTAAATATTCTATATAAATAATAGGAAACACTATTAGAATAGGGAATCATAACCGATATCATGTAAAACTAACAACTCCACAAGTGGAACCACTATCAGTTCTTCTAGTGGCAACAGGACCACTACCTCTAAAACATGGTCTTTTCCACACTCTTGGTACACAACTGGAGGTCTTCGTGGTGGAATGTCTCTTAACCTTTGAGTAAAATACATCAAACAAGATTTGTTAATTATAAGACCCCTGATACAAGAACAAGATAAGTACAATACATCACACACATAGGTCACTCCCCACTGTCTGCTTCAAAATTTGAGTATTAGTGACATAAATACCACAAGAACAGAAGAGATACTACGTACATCCCCCTAATAATTTTAGTATAGGGTCTAGTTCTATTCTATAAGTCAAGGGTCTCAATATATAGAGTTTCAATTACAGGTCATAGTAGAAAAACCCTTTACATTTCAATTGGCATCTCCATTTAATAGAGACCTTATCATCTCAGAATTTAAATTCATTGGTTTTATTTATTATTTATATAGAAAAAAATTGAAATAATTTTATAGATTATGTTTCAAAATATATAAATTCCCACAAAATTTATTAATTGAACTATGGAATCCATTTAATCACAACCAAAAACAAATCCCATCCCATGTGACCCATTGTGTAACGTCCTAGGTCTTTGAATGAGTCATGTATTCACAAACTGTTTGAATTTTTATGTTTGGTGAGCCTTCAAATCATTATCTTAATCTTGGAACCTAATTATTTTATTTCTATTGACCTAAGGCATTGTTGATAGTTTTAAAGGCCAATCGAGTACTCTGTGGGTTTAGGTGAATTTTTTGGTGTGTTGGGACCTAAAACCTCAATTTTAGGAAAGAAAGTATAGTTGTTCAGAGTTTGGAAAAACCTTGATGCCTTGTAATAAAAAAGGGGTATCCCTCTAGTAGCATTGGACATGGTTTGGAAATCAATGTAGGTGGGGATTCAAGGTCATTTGTTAGCTCTTCTATATTTAACAGAGGTTATTCAAAAAATATTCACATCGTTTGAAAAACCATGTACCTGACCATGGGAGGTGGGTTCCTTTAACATGGGAATTTATGTGATTTCAATACATTTTAGTATACCATGTGCCTTGTCCATTAATTTTTTTCTAAGGTAGTGATCAATGTACAATTTTCATAGGATTATCAAAACTGTGCAGCCAAATTGTACATCCAAACTATGCGGCTCATTTATTGGGGAAAAAAACTCCATCCATATATTTACTTACTTTTCTCCTCCTTGTACCATTTCATGAAAATTATGGGACATATTTCCATATCTTCTTCTCTAAGTAATTGATCCAACTCTATTAATTAGACCCCCATAATTTATTCATTAGTGTCTATAGATACATCCTAGTAAGACCTTCAGTCCTCTACCTTATTTTATTTTTCTATCTCAAAACACATAATGAAAAATCAGTGTGATATCTTTTACCATATTTTCATAGTGTTCATATAAAATATTGTTTTCTCTCGATAATTCTAGAGTTAGAGTCAGATATTGGATGAGAAAGAACCTACTGGCCTATGGTAGGTGGTTCCGAGATTTCTTGAGGATTTTACCGGTGTTTTGAGGGTCTATTATATATACACCTTTTTTGTTGTCCAAGAGAGAAACAAACTAATAAAAAATTGTTCCATAATTATTATATTTATGATATGATATGCCTATGATAATTTTCCTGCTACACTATAGTGATCAATCTATGTAAGGGTCTTGGAAAAACTAGGGAATTTTTGTTCATGTTTTTAATTTGTAATAAATAAAATTGTTTAAATTGAATCATTTAGTTCCATAGGAATGTGATGCGAAGGGCCTGAGGATTGAGATGATATCGACCTCCAAGATTGAGGCAACATAGTTGGTTAGGTTGGGCATGGCCAAAGATACATGAGGTGATATCAATCACTATGTTATTGTAAAATGGTTATCTAATTAAGGTGATAAGTGTATTAGGAGGAGGAAATGGCATGTATGATTTTATAAGGTGTTGACCATTAGGATTGGGTTATGTGTTTACAAGGGTAAAAGTTTCTAGATAATGTGGCATAGGGTTTTTGTATTATCCCTTACTGTTTGTTGGTCAATGCACATTTGGAGTTTTGTGCACACCATTGTGACAAACATTGATGTTTTGTTGACCACTAATTATGGGTGGAGGTCCATATACACTATTCTGTATAGGTTATGGTGTTTCCCATCATATATATTTGGGGGTTATCACCATAGAATGTCACTCGGATGGTGAGGGACCATCTGTTAGGTGAAGAGGCTTGTTATTACACACATAGGATGGGATGTTGGGAGGAATGATATCATCATACATTTGGACATATGGTGTTGATTCAATGGTGTTTATTTATTGGAGGATATACAACATTGTTCCTTATGATATCAGGCATCGAACCGATGATCTCTTTTGAGCAAGGGTCTGAGGGACCAGGAACTCTTTATTTATGTGTAACTTCTTGAATGTTGGTACTCTATTGTGGATAATGTGTTAGATGGTATAAAGTTTCTGGTGATATTTTTTAAGTGGAACTTTAGGATTCACTGGGTATGGTCGTTCTTTAGGGGATTCTATTGGCTATATTCCATGGATACTAAACACTGCAATTATATATATAAAATCACGTTCTTTATTCCATTTATATAATAAGGGAATGAATTCAGAAAGATTCCGGGGATGGATGAAGCAGGTAGAACCCTTCTTTGTGGATGTAGAGCATAAGGAAAGTGTATATTTATTTAATTGGGATTTTAATTCCATTTATTTATATTTAACATATACATGAATATTTATGGATAGAAGACATAAAGACGTTGGGGTGGCCTAATGATATTTATTATCACACACTAAACAGGCCCTTCAACACATATGTAGAATTTATTCTTCTGAGATGAGGTAAGGATACAATCTTGGGAGAAACACCATAGAAATCGTCTAATACTTCTTAGCACAACATAGATGTCAAGGGACTGTGGTGGTTCTTACATCATCTGGAGATTTCATTTTTTATTATCATGCCTTATATATGTGTCTACTGAGGGTCAGCTGTAGTTGACTCTTCTTGGATATTTTTATTTATGACCTATTATAGAATATTTATTGTTTTTATAAAAAAATTATCATACCAATTTTTATGTTTACTATTATCATATTCTATTGTTGATATTTTTTCTATGTTTTATGTTGATTATGTTGTGATATGGTTTTCTTCCACTGTGATATTTACTTATAGAAAATTATTATTTTCACCACCTGAGGATGTAGTCTCCCCACTAACACCATATAATCCCCTCACTACTTGTCAAAACCCTTTGGAATATGGGGATTCATGCCTATGTCCTAGTGGGAAAATGGCCTAGGGTGTAGTTTAAAAGTGTTATCTAGGTTTGGGTGCTATAAATGGTATCATAGGGGATTCATGTTGGTGTTGGATTGCAACAACATAAGGCCTAGGTATTAAAAAAGTTAACCATATTCAACCGGTTACAAATGATATCAAATTATTCCTTTTATTTGTATCCTTTCTATTTAGGGTATCGTAGACAAGATATTATGATGTTTCTAGAACTAGTTAAAGATCTTGTTTATGGGGTCTTGTATCCCCATTCACGAGGGATAGATCATGTTTCATGGGGTCAGAAATTGATGTTCTACTATGTCTTTTATAGTTTATTTGATTTCCACATTGTGTGTTTCAAATGGGGTGATGGGTTTATATTATATGGATTATGGACCATGGCCTGGTATGGTAATAGAGGTTCAATTATGAATCATGATAGACACTTAGGATCATATAATGTGCATTTTTTCTTGGTATTTCCATTGGGAAACTAGATTTTACTAAGAGGGGTTAGGTTGTTTAATGTTTCAAAAATTGAATCTAATGATTTTTTCCTACATATCCACTCGTTAGTGTAATTATACTCATCCATACTAGTCATGTTTTTATAATGAAATCTCGACATGATTCTATATACATATGATATATATGGTCCTAATAATAAAAAGGTTGTGCGGGGATAACGACATGGGGTGTTTTTTTAATGTGTAAACAAATAACCTAAATAGAATTTTCCTGTATATACACTTTAGTGAAATTATAATTAGCTACTCTGGATTGATGAAACAATACATGGGATTATAATCTATTCTATGGGTATAAAGGGTCCATGTGGAAAGGTTATTTGAAATACCTAACTTTAAATGGGTGAGTAAGGGGTCGTGAGGATAGATTTCTTGTGTCGTGGTGTGATAGGGGAGTGTTAGGGTGGTGAGATGTAATAGATATTAAATATATCCATATCTATAATATATATATATATATATATTGCTTATGGACCAATGTTATTGGTATTCATCATAATAACACCTAGACAGACGCTGGTGGAGCGTTAGGTGGGCGGTGATATAGTGTTGCATGGATGTTCATGGGATGGATCACTTGAGGGTTGGGATGAGGCTTCAGAAGGTGGAGATTGTCATAATTTGTTGGTATAGGCTTTGGTACAGGAGTTACAACCACAAAATATGGAAGACCATATTCCATGGATGGATGATCAACTTAGGGAAATCTTGGTACGTGGCATATAGGGTATTGATCGGGGATCTCAAGGAGCCGATCCATTTATTGTGTACCTGATATGTTAGTTCCAATATCAAAAACCCGATTAAACTAGTGTGAGGTTGGTGGACCATTGGAGGTTATGAATTGGATCAATTTGGTCCAAATTATCATTCACTATATCCAAAAAAACATCAGTATGGTGGGTGAAGCTAGAGACATACATGATCAGAGGGCCAAAAATGTTCCAGGGGGATGTACAGGTACATGCAAGAAGACATGAGGGATTAGCATGGAAGGATTTTGAGGCAATGTTCTTCAAGAACATATTACTAAGGAACTGAGGGGGGGATAGATCACATGAGTTCATAATCTTTTATATGGGGATAATTTTGTAACGGAATATGCATTTACCTTTATAGATCTTCTGTTTTATTCACATTCTATAGTGGGTGAATACATTTCCAGGGTGTAGAGACTTGAGGATGGTTTTTGGAACACCATCATAGTACAAGTAAAGATCCTCAAGATGAAATATTTTTTAGAGGTTCTCAGTCAAGCACTGATACTTGAGGGGAACTTTAAAGAATGGTCATATTTAAGCTGGGTGATGGATTCATGTGAGATGACCATTAAAGCCTTAGAAAGTAGGAAGAGGGGTTGAGATGTGTCTCATCATAGAAGTCAGGGCTTAGATTCAGGAAGACTTGTATGGAGTGCGATTTCAGTGGTGGGATTCTATTTTGGGTGGCTAGGACACATCCAATATTAGTAAAATAGGTCTCCAAATGAGTTTTAGGAATGTGGAAAGTTTGGTCACCTTAATAGGATATATATGAAACCTTCTCAAATAGCAGGGATACAGGGACCCTAATAGACTCAGGGATCAGATATCAAACTAGTAGTGGTACCTAGAGCTGTTAGTTTAGATTCAGTTATACCGAAAGTTCATGAAAGAGACAGGGGGACCTAGAAGTGGAGTGTGTGGCTAGTTGCTAGTGCAGCTCCACATGGAGTCTAGGCCTTGCGTAGTCAGGCATTAGACCAGGTGCACGCAATGGAGCTTCTGGGTGCAGAGAAAGTTAGGGAGCCGATTACAATTATAGGCACACATAGGGCATGACAAGGTCTCCTTTTATGTTTTATATTTGGTATTTTTGGTTAAAAAGGTGTCAAAATACTATTTTTGGACTAACCTGGCACTAGTTAGAAGGATGGTATCAATTGGGATGCATTATATATATGAGGTGTGTTGGCGCTGGGTTTTATTACGGGAATAATTACAATTTGAGTTACATATGAGGTTATTTTGAATCTAAAAATCATCATTATGTAGGTTATATATGATGTTCATAGATATTGGTACATGATAGAGATTCAAATGTATATATGATTCATGATCTACAAGAACGTGTTATGATGAGGAATGTTTTAGCATCTAATGAGATGTGGGACTTAATGGTTGTCAGTTGTGACATGGAATTATTTGAGAACATGATGAGATGAATGAATGATGATTTTCCATGGAAGCCCTTTTGATTCTATGGATGGTCGGTGGACCATATAATGTTTTAATTTTGCTCCATGAAGAGACCGGGTAGTTTACTACTAAGGTGGGGAGAACCTTGAGGGAATTTGACCTGAGGATTAATAATTGTGGTAGACCATGTTGATTTCAATGATATAGGTATGTTTAGTACTATATTGGGGTAAAATTCGATATCTCCACGATGATATGGGTTAATTAGGAGAGACTATAACATCACATGTTTTTGGGAAGGTCATATTTTCCCTGCTTGTAATAAGTTTCTTGTTTGGTTAGTGGTTCAACCATTATCTTAATATTCGGAACCTAATTCTGGGAGTTCATTTGACCCAAGGCCTTTTTATTAGATGGTGATTATTTTCCGAGATGATATTTTGGGTTTTAGATGAGTTTCAAGTGTGTCGGTCACTGAAAATCCAGTTTCGAGAAAGTCATTATTGAGGCGCATGATTTGGAAAAACAATACAAAATCTCAAGATAAATCATGTGGCCTGCAATAGCACTTCAAAGAATTTATAAAAATAGGAATGTGGGGTAAAATGACTATGTGAGACCTCAAAAAAATTTAGTAGTGGTGATTCACATGGTTTGTGCATTGTTTGGAAAACAGTGTCCCTAATCGTGCAAGGTGGGTGCCCTGGACAGTAGAATCTTCATAGTTTTCACAGAGTTTGGTTAACCATGGTCCAATCCCATGAGTCCATGGTTATTAGTTAGTGATAAATACATGGTTGGAACATGGTTATAAAAACCATACGAACAACCATGCTGCGCATATATTTGGGAGAAATTACATTTTCATCTCATTCTATATAGTTATCTTCCTTGTCCTTACTCCAACATTTCACATATAGTAGTGGGGTGGGAGCTCTCTAATTTTTCTTCTCATAGTCATTGAGACCACTCCTTCAATTATGATACAATCCTTGATTAGTGTTTTTCTATAGATTCATCTTGATAATACCTTTAATCAGCAAGCTTCTTTTCTTCATTTATCTCGCCATGCAAAAAAAATAAATCTGCATGCTCTCTTTTACACTATTTTCATGGCGTTCTTCTAAAACACCATTTTCACTCTATTAATATTGAGTTAGAGACCAATATAATATGATATATATCCTACTAGACTAATGTATTTGGTTCCTATATTTCTCAGTGATTTTACAGGTTTTTCAAGGGATAATTTCATATACATTATGTGGGTTGTTCAAAAAAGACCCATATTAATTAACACCTTTTACTTAAATATTAAATTAATGATATGAAACTCCTCTAGGAATGTTCCTTATACTCTAAAATATTCAAGCTGGGTAATGGGAATGGACGAACTAGTGTAGTTAAGTCCAGGTGTTTAATTTGAATTAAATTAGATTGATAAAATTGAATGCATATGTTCTATTGGAATGTGAAGGGCATGGCCCAAGGATTATGGTTGTGTTGAAAACATAGATTTATGTAATATAGTTCATCAGGTTGGGGGTGGATTTAGATACATGGTGTGATATTGATCACTAGTTTTAGGCGACATTGTCATTAGATTAAGGAAATGATGTCATAAGGATGAGGGTATGTATCATAAGATTTTAGATACTATTGACCATTTGGATTGAGTGACATCGTCCTAGGGGAATGAGGTACTAGATGGTATGGATTAGGTTTTTGGTGATTTCCACTCACCATTTGTGAGCCAAAACACCATTGGATTCATGTTCACATAGTTACGACTGTGAACTATGTGGTGTTGACCACTCGTTGTGGGTAGACGGTCCCATAGACATTGAAGCTTAGGTGATGTTGTAAACCATCATATATATTTTTGAGTGATCAATGTAGAAATACACATGGATGGTGAGGGTATATCAGTTGATGGTGTTGAGACCTACATTTTGGGGTTGGTTATCACCATTAATAATGAGGTTGTGGGATTAGATGTGTGGAGGATAGATATTGAAAACCCTGGGGATATTGACTATTAAGGTGATAGTGTTTATTTATTGGAGGACAGACATCGCAGTGCCTTGGGATATCAATATTTGATCTAATGTGTAGATTTGAGTAGGGTTATGAGGGATGAGATACTCATTATTTTTTTATACCTTTTTGTACATCATTAATTTATTATTGACACAGGATGTGTCGAATGGCATGAGGTCTCGTATAACCTTTTATAGGTGTAATCTGAGGGTTCACTAGGAAGGATCCATCATTCGGGGATTCCTTGGGCACTATGATAGAGATCATCACCACTTAAATTATATATATATATATATATATATTTATATATATATATACAGACACATGTTTTATTTCATATTTAAAATAGGGGGCATGAGTTCGGACTTATAACAGTGATGGTCAAAGTAGGTAAAATTATTCTTTGTGGATGTTGACTACAAAGGAAATGGGTATTTATTTAAATTTTTGTGTAATTACTTTTATTTATATATCAAATTCACTTAGATACATATGGATATAAGACATGGACACATTGGTGGAGGCATATTGATATTTAATCTCAATCCCTACATAAGTGCTTCGGGATGCATGTAGACTTTTGGTTCTAGATATCAGATAAGGATACAGGATCTGGAGCTAGACCATAGGAACCATCCTATACTTCTTATCATGGGATGGATTTAAATGGAAAATTTTGGTTCTTTTATAAGTTTTAATTTCATTTTTTTATCATTATTCCTTATATATGTATCTACTGATGATTATCCATAAGTGAACCTTATTAGATATTGTTATGTACAACTATTATTTCATTTTTATAATTAGTCTACAAATGGTATCATACTATTGGGTTTTTTATTATAATCTTCTGCAATTTTCTATGATTCTACAGATTTTTATGTTTCTTCCATTGTGAGATGGTTTCCTTCAACTGTTATATTTAATTACAGACCATTATTAATAACAAAATATGAGGGTATAGTCTCTCCACTCTCACTTTATAAATTTTTCTTTGTTTTTTGGTAGACATTGGCATTTAGAGACGCATATATAAGGCTCAATGGCCAACAGACCTAGAGAATATTTTTAAAGTGGAATCTGGGTTGGGGATCTACAAAAGGTCCATGACTCAACATACCATAATTGACTGCATAAGCTTTATACATAAATATATGAAGGAGAAAAATAGTTATGTTGATACAAGCACTATGTTTCTCAGTCCCCTTCAAAGAAACTCTTTTAGAATAATAAGTATATCTAAAAATTCACATTTAAAATATTTCATGTAGTCAATGAATGAATATTATATGACATGGAATATGCATGGAATTTTAATTTTCAATGTGCCAAAAATGATGGATGATACAAATATATACTTTCCATAATGGTTCCAAGAGAAAAAAATTCAAATCACAATAAACACCACATATCTTGTGTGTCACTGAATGGTGAAATTAGATGAACTATACTAAGAAAAAACTAGAACATCAGGTCACATTATTAAGAAATTTATTTTTTTCTTGTGTGTGGGTTAGCTACTCCCAGGAAAAACACATTACCAAATACAAAATATATCCTAGTATCCTATCTATTGATCCCAAATTGAAAAAAAATGAATAGAAAACCACCCTGATAACACTTTGTAACCCCCCATCAGGGGTGCCACTAAACGGTGAAACAATCCATTGGGTCCAATGGAATCGCACATGACTCTTGATATTCCAGAAAAAACAAAAGGAAAAATAGAAGATAAATTGTCCATACAATATTCCATACAGAGGGAAACTCAAAACTCTTGATCCTATTATCCTAGCGGTATGATAAATGAATAAAATTAAAAAACCATAATATTGACCAACAATAGTATATAAATAGTCCATAAAATAGTAATAATAATAAAATCCAAGGGTAGTGTCATATAAAAAGATATGAGTATTGTAACACCCCAAGCTTCCACAGTACGTTTCCCTTGGAATAATGCAATACCTTACATTGTACGTAACTTCGAGATTCTAACACACCGCGACCAATCAAAGTAGCTGTTATGAATAGTAATACCCACTTTTTGAAATTTTATAAATTTTATCTCTCAAAATGGACTTCATTTTTGGATTTGTAATATCGAAATTAGCCGAGGGTAAAATTTTGGTACTTTTCGGATAACTTTTATATTTTGATGAATAGTGAAAATTATTAAATTTTAATAAAAAACTGCTTTTTAAATCAAAATAATTAGTAGTGATAAATTATGAATTTGAGTTGTTTTAAAGGTTATTTAGAATATATTTTTACCATTTAATAAAATTTTTATCATTGGAAATAATTTCACATTTAAACCAGACATAAACAAGTGTCAATCTTTTGATAGTTATTATCTCTTAAAAACACGCATTTTGTTTTAACAACGGGAATTAATTTTAAATTAATTTCTTCCAATTATATGTTTTGAATTTATAAAGATGGTTTCCATATTTTTAATAAGTATGTCCTAATTTTGTAAATATTTAACTTTTATTTTTGACATTTTGAATAATTACTTCGGTAAATATTTTATTTACCATGGTTAAAGGGTAAATCCGGTAAATAAGGGTAAACAAATATTATTATTATAATATTAATTTACCCTAAAACGTGTCCTAACCCTATTTGTTGATACATTTCCGACCATGGGCATATTTGGGTAGATTTTGGGATCCCATGGAGCCACTTGTAGGTGATAAGGACACTTTATATTAATTAAGTTAATGTAAATACAAAAATGACATAAGCATATATCTTTTAGAAAAAAAATTTACATAGGGTTATATATGTTATCCTTTCAACTATAAATATTAATTGGAAAGATAAAATGATTTCCTACATAATGGTATTTTATTTCTAATTTTTATACATTGAATAAATAAATTTATTTATGACACAATAATGATGAAGTATTTTCCTTATTGATGAAGGAATCAAACAATTGGTATTATAAATGTTAAAATAAATATATTTTGAAATTTTCGATGACATAAACGAATTTTATTGGTTAATATGACATGTTAATATTGATTAAATGAATTTTTTTCTAATTAATAAAGTTGTTATCACTTTAAAAAAATCAATTATTGAATAGTGTCAAAATTGACATAAATGAGTTTTTAAAACAAATATTATATTATTAATTGATATTCTATTCTTAAAAATATAATGTTCGGACAAAGTACTTATATCATGATAGGTGTAACATTAATGGACCAATTTTGGGTCTCTTGGATGTATATAGTAATTTTATTAACTATATAATATAAAAATACAAAGTGACATGGTAAATGTCAACCTGATTAACTAAGAGTTAAAACTAAAAGATAAGGTTAATATAATAACCCAAAACTGTCTAAAATCTATTGGTTGAAATTATTTTGACCCATACCCACTTTATAATTTGAATAATCCACTTTTGAGCCATTAGTAACCGAATATGAATTTATTATATATTAATACTTTAAGTTTTTTCTAAAGAGCCCCTCCTCCCCCTTATAAAAGGACACCACTTCTCACTAATTCTTCATACCTTCAAAGCCTTTTGGTATGGCCAAAATCTGCCCAAATACCCTATCAAATATCCTCCCTTAATCCTATATGCCTTCATTTATTCATAAATCCAACCTAAGGAGCTATTTTGATAAAATTAAAAGGAAGAACCCGAAGAAGAGGTAATGTTTTCACCACCCTTTTTCAAGTTCCTTTCTTCTTCCACGTCTTATTTATTTGTTATTTCCATTATAAAATAATAACTCTAGTATCTTATATATACTGTGATGTTATTATAAATATTTCACAACTATATTCATTATTCTATCCATCTTATGATTTATAATGTCACCATGTGTGCGTACGTACGGCTTACAGTCTCCACGCCGTGGTGTAATTTGTTATTCAACACTTTGTTCTTTGGATGGATATAATGATGAGTAATACATATATAAATAATAAAACTAAAAAAATAATGTCTCTATAAAATTAATATACCATCCAATTCCACACCTTTAAAGAAATGATATTGTCGGTCATGCGTACGTACGGATTACCGTCTCCACGACGTGATGAGATTCATTTCCACATTTACCATTCATCGGTGATTATAAAAATATATATTACTAATATGTTTATAATATATGAAATAATAATTCTACGGGAGATATATATATATATATATGTACTTAAAAATATTTTATTCACTTAGTTTTCTTCAATATGTTATGAAAACGTAAACAAAGTTTATGCGTACATACGGACTACCGTCTCCATAAACGGTGTTTTCCATTTCACAAATATACCTATTATAAATAATTATATTTTAAATATATATGATATATTAATCATGTTTTATATTCTGCAAGTATTTAAATAATGATCTAAGTGATACAATTAAGAGTAACAAGTTAAAACATGTACGATAAAGAAATCAATTATTACCCAAAATGTTATTTTAACATAGAAATTATTATTAAATGGGTAGTAAAAAGTAATAAATAAATAATATATGATATCATAAATATTAATATGGTTATGGTATAATCTAATAACATACTACGGTCTTCATACAGGAGGTTAAACATACCCTCGACTAATGGAAAGTGCAAGGTAAGGGGTTTTCCTCTCTCTCCTTATTCTCATGAGATTCATGACATATTGACACTACTACCTTTTGTGTGGTGTATATACTACCCATAATTGTATTCTTTGTGTAATACACTTCAATTTATGTGTATTTACATATTCATTGTATGATAACTCTTTCATGGGGTGTATGTTTTGTATGTTATTAAATTGGTAATGGATAATTTCACAATCTCTTTATTATCTGCGGTTGTTTTTACGTAAGTACCTTGTGGCACATATTTATTATCCATCTCCATGTTTTATAAAATAGTTTCCAAAGGGATTATTTTAAGGTACTTTTTTTACTAAAACATCATTTCAAATGTTTTAAATATTTATTCTTCTAAATCTTTCTTATTAATCTCCATGTCTTCAAAATGATTTTCAAGGATTTATTTATATGGACATGAATGTTTATAAAATTTTAATTCCTTTCAAAAGTTTCAAAGTGGTATGGGACACTTTGATTCTAAAATTTCTTTAAATTCTGTCTTTTCTAAATTGTGTGAATTTTAAATGTTTTCAAGAAAAATGGATATTTCTCTCAAAGATTTTTACAAATCATTTTCATATATGTCAACATCCTTTGATGGATTTTAAACTTGTTTTGAAGTTGATATATCATGATAAAAATCTTCCATATTGAGTTGAATGTTTTGTGATATGTTTGACTGTGGATGTGTTATTTTTATACCATTCATGGTTTATGGAGAAAGTATTTACATTTCGTATGCTACTTTTAACATGAATGTTAATGTTATGTTTAGACCTTTTCATATGAGGAATCCATTGGACTTATTAAGTGATGGGTGGAGCCCGCTATAGTTCCTCGATGCATTGGTAGGTCTCATGAGACAAACTAGTGTCTTGGAACGAGGCGTTGTCAAAATCTTATTTGTAGTCTTGTCACGAGGGCTTGGGTATGTGGTTATGACACTATGGCATTATTCATTCCATCATTATGAAAGTGGTTATTGATATTGCATGTGAATATTTGATTAGTAGAATATCCATGTGAATAAGTAAATGGAATTATTTCATTTTATTTCTGCCATATTATGCTAGAGTTCAAGTTTAAAAGTATTTTGTTTTAGTTTTATACATTGCCTTAAATGTTTATTCTTATTTTTGAAATTTTCTGTTGTATTGCTTACTCTTACTGATCATTTGTGCTCACCCCTTTCTATGTTTTATTTTCCCTGGATTCTAAGAGGTGTATTGTGATTGATATGTAGGGTTAAGCCAAGGGAATAATGGCATTCATAAAGAATTATTTATGTTGTTTTGTATGTTATAAAGTGTAATGTAACATTCATGTATGTAATCTATTTTCCAAGACTTCTAAACTGATCGGTCCTTTGGGAATTGATTCCTTGTAATTATTCCAATGTATTAAAATAATGCACCAACTCTAGGTAACTGGGGTCGGGGCAATACAATTATGTCATGGAGCTATAAAAATGAGAGGTAATATAATGGAATATGTGTCCAGTATTATACGTGTATAAAAAGTACATAAATACCAAAAATACTATATTCCTATAGCATGAAGAGACATATCTTGGTCCCATTCTCCCCTACTGCTATAACACAATCAATCAAGAAGTATAAGGAAAGTTCTTTCCTTTATCCCTACCTATATCCATGAAGTCTTTATGGGAACCAAATGATATCCTGAATAGGTTGTGAGATAACACTAAGTGGTCCACCACCAACGTTTTCTATAGCAAGTCTAGTTTGTTCATATGAGATAATGTAGTGTGCATGTATAACATGAATAAAAGTGATAAAAGTAGATGTGATAATTTTGAGTCTACCATGACTCACTTTGATCTGAAATCCATATATAAGGGCTATCTATAAATCATTATAGAACATCATGATATCCCTATAATGAGTAATCAAGTATCATACCCAAATGGGACAAGACCAACGGCCAATGACTAGGGAATCCTTGTGGAGTCCACAGAGAACGTCCCAAGAATAGTTGGTAATGACTTTGGTGCAATCCATATCCAAGGTGTATAAATGAACAAAGAATACAAAAGATATAAAATTGGGTATTCAGTTCCATACTACGAACCCCCACCTCCCTCATTAGTTTCATATTGTGATTCCCCACATCAATTCTATGCTTTGTGTCCCACATTGGTGCCATACTATTTTTCCAACATCTGTTCCTTATCATTACAACTAGTGTCACAACTCTCCCTAGAGGTTCTTATACTATAAATTCTCAAGCCCACCTTCAATAGGCCAAGGGCTGGAGACTAGCATCGGGAAGGAATATCACTAACATGGGAGGCCTTAGCCTAGGTACATGTATACACACACACACACATATCCAAGGTTATCCAATGAAGAAATATTAAAACAACTGAACAACCATGAATTTATACATCTAAATCTCGTAACCATAGTATGACTAGAAGTAAAGGAATGTAAAGATGACCAAATATAATCCCACCACAAAAGTATGTTACACAAGTATAACTTGAAAGTAAGTATTTAAGACTGCTGTCAAAATCCACTAGTACACAACTTGGTCTTTCTGATCTCTATAAGAACCACCTAGTGCTTGTCTATCTGTGACTATGTTAAAAGGTTGATCGTCTACACAAGACATGACATGTGTTGGTAAATCCCTTGTAGTGGTGAGTATTACAATACTCACTTGGAAACCATGAAACCATAAATCATACAATAAAGTAAATACAGTCATCTCTTCATTGGTATATGTCTACAGTATATATAATAAGAATATATAGAGATACTCAAAAAAGACACCTAGACTAGAGGTAACTCAGAATCATAGTATACTGACCTACGATTCGATCACAAAGGATCCATGAATCACTTGTCTAGGAGAACACACTTCTGAGTTTGATAACACTAATGATGTATGTATGAGAGGTATTACTAATCATCTCTTGCCATTGGAAGTACACACTCATGAATGAAGAGATACGATACACATATGAGAATCACTCCTAAGGCTGTGGGGTGATACCAATAACTCAATCTGAATTAACCCACTAATAGGAGGATTTGAATCTACGTAGTGTTGGTCACATTGATACCATGAACCCCACTGAGGTAATAAATATGAATAGAGAATCTCACACTAGGACTCTTAGAGGGATTCCATTATCTCTATCTAGGAAGTCTAGCTAAAGGGATCCTAGTCCAAGAAGTAGGAGATGATTCCAAATCAACCCTTAGGGAAAGGATAAGGGGAATGATTCTAAAAAAACATGTCCATGATATGGAGGAAAAGGGTTCTAATCTATTTATTATATATTACATGGTGTTTATTATGGGTAACACAAAATTTTCCTTGAACCTAGTTCATGCTCATGTAAATAGCATGTGTCATCAAGCCATGTCCATGTAGTATTACATGGAGTGTAAGTTTCATATCTAGTATACACATGTGCCAGTATATGGAATAATCCTATATACATGTCCCCATCTACTAGTACACGAATTATCTAGTGTACATGGTCTAGTCCATGTCCATTTGTGGGAGTACACAACGTGTAGGCTACCTGTGTAGTCCATCTTATGTCTATGTACTTCCCAAAGTACATTTCAGGTAACCCAAAAGGGACCACTAACTATTTGACATGGATCACAAACTATGTGATATTTAAATTCCTCTAAAAATCCTAGTTTCTGCTCAAGGTCCCCTCAAGGCATGTAGATTTGGATTACATGTCGTGTTATTTGGGATTTTTCATAATCTCATATCTGCTATGGCATTTGATACAACACCTATGGACTTAAATATATCAATATTTTCACTATGAGATAGAAGATTCCAAATCTTCCATTCCTCATTGTAATCGTAAAACATGTTACATTATAATATCTTCTCAGAAAAAGGATCAAATTGTTGTTCTTCATTATTCACCAAAGAACATCGAAGAACTTGAAATCGGGTATCCATTGTCATTCGAGCCACACCATCTCCATCGTCACACCTCTGTCCTGTCATGAAGATCCTAGATCTATGGTTTTGGACTGTTTATCCATGAAGTGGGTGAACAACTATTGATTGATCTCGATTTTTCGAGCTGCGAGACAAACAAAGAATTATCACGATGAACAAAGAACCGTCAGAGAAAATCACAAGAACATATAACTAGAACAAACCTCAATCTATGTTCATATCTATCAAAATATGTTACCACTATAATTAAAGTTGAAATATTCAAAATCAAAAAGATATTATCCCATTAAAACCCATTAAATAAACCCATCCCCAAGATGATCGAATCACATATCAATCTATTCATTGAATGTTTTGTGTTCATCATAGAAATTAGTAATGGGGAAGAATCATATAAAAACACACACCCTACATCAATTTTTATGTACCACTAATTATTATTGAATATGTGTCATGTTCATTAGTGATATCATTTGAATTGGATGCTTATCAATTGTCGATCCATGATATCATCATCGGTTTATTTAGAGAGTTCTCTGAAGATCTCTCCAATGGCTCTCTAATGGTTACAGGGTTGTGTAGTTAACCCTAGTATTCTTTCCTAACAATATATTTAATGATTTTTTATCACTGCATCAACATAAATGAAATAAAATAATTTATTCACTTATTTTGTTCTTTTCTATGCCCATGATGTCTTTTCTACAAATGAATCTTGCCGACTAATGTTAAGTTGTTCTTAAGGTAAACCTCATATTCTGAACATAGTGGTACCCTCATATTTTTGATCTGGGAATCAGTTTTACACGTTATTAAGATTTTTTAGGAAATCTATGTGTGCGTTATATTTAATATATTTAATATATTTCAAACATTTATTCAAGTCATATCAGGCTTTAGAATCATACTCCATCTTAGTGCCTGGTCTAAAAAATAATCAATATAATATCTAAAAAATAGACGTAAAATTTGCGACACTAAATTCTCCCCATATTGGGGATTTTCCTCCTCAAAAATCCAAAATAAGGGCTACTCAAAATGATGTGGGTACATAGCATGAATCTGAGCCTCCTGCTCCCATGTCCCCTCTTAAAAATTCTCATGCTGCCATTGGACATGAACAAAAAGAATTTATCACGCATGAAGGATCCTCTCATTTCGATCCTTGATCTCTATATGGTAATCTGTAAAGTTCACCCCATTTTCAATTTCTAGATCACCCAAGTTGATAACATGTAACCAGTCATGCATGTTCGTCTTCAAATATGACATGTTGAAGCCATCGTTTACTTATTCTTACAAAGGTGGTATAGATAAGTGGTACACCACATCCCCAAATCTATATAGTACATAGAATTGGTCAATTGACCTCATAGATTGATTGTCACCCTGACCAAATCTCCATAGTCCATGATGAGGTCAATCCCATAAGAATGCATGGAATCCCTCCTTGAACTCCAAATTCCTCTATCACCTATCATCATAAGACTTTTTATGTCTTTGTGCAGTCATCATCAACTCCTTGATTATCTGCACCTTCCTTGTTGTATCTTGAACCAACTATGGGCCTATCAGTGCTAACACTCCTAGGTTAGTCCAGCAAAGTGGTGGCCTATATGGTTGCCTTTAAAAATAATTGACTGGTTCCATTATAATGGAAAAATGGTAGCTGTTATTGTACGCAAACTCAACCTGTGGTAGGTGATCCTCCCAACTACAGACAATTTATAACATGTAATCATGTATCATATCCTCAAAAACATGAATGGTCCATTCATTCTGGACATTACTTTGTGGTTGAAACGCTATGATCAAGTGTAACTGGGTCCCAAAAACCTCCTTTAATCCCTTCTACAATCAGGATGTAAAGAGAGCATCACGATCAGAAATAAACATCAATTTAACTCTATGTATTCTCATTATCTCTTGCACATAGAGTCACCCCAAGCACTCAAATAAACATTTCTCTTGTATGGATAAGAAGTTGGGTAACATGGTTAGTTGGTCTACAATTTGACCAAATGCTATAATTTCCCTTGGATGTACATTTTAAGACCATCTCAAATACCATTTATATCATATCCCACTTCCACTTTAAAACCTAATGGCATTGAGATAAACATTCTAGAACTTTATTCTCTACTATCACTTGCTGACATGTAAGGAATCAAGGGAGAAACTCTACAACTCATTTCTTCATCCCAAGCCAACAAAACTGACGTCAGAGTTCCTAGTACCTATTATTCATGCCTAGATATACCTATAAAGGATATGTAAGAAACTCTCTTAGAACCTCCTCCTGCAACATCACTAGTACCATCATGCATCCCCTGAAAAAAATGTGCTTTCCACCTTTTTCAAAGCCATTATAAGCATATATAGTGGACATCTGAGTATGTAGAGTCTCAGAGTAGGTATCCCCATGTTCAGCCTCCATAACGTGTTGTACGGTTATAGGGGTAGAAACCATCGAATAGAGGTAAGCTACTTCATCTCCATCCACAAAGAATAGCTAAAATGAGGCCAACTACTCTGATACCTCATTCAACAACTACGAAAAAGATCTCTAGCTGAGATCATATACTACCACATTCCCCTTCCCATGATTATAGAACATTTCAAAGTCATAATCCTGGAGGATCTCTATCCATTGCCTATGTCTAATGTTGAGATCCTTCTGAGAGAAGATATACTTGAAACTCTTGTGATCATATTAGATAATAAACAACTCACACATCAAGTAGTGTCACCACATTTTCAAAGTGAGGACAACTGTTACGAGGTCATGATTATGCATCAAATAATTCTTCACATCTGTTCTCAATTGGAATGAACAATAGACCAAGCCCATTTTTGGATGCATTGTAGTATACTACATACTCGACACCTTCTTCTTAAAACATCAAGATGGAAGTTCTCATCAATCTCTACCACAATTATTGAAATGTTTTATGGAACTTCTTTTTACATACACAAGGTTTTCCTTTTCAAGTTAAAGATATCATGGGTGTTGATATCCAATAGAAATCATGTATCAATCTCTAGAAATATACTCTCAACCTAAGGAATCATTGCACCTTCATCACACTCTTAGGTGGATCCCATGTTAACACTGCCCCATCCTTGGTCGGGTTCACTACAACTCCATCAATTGAGATAATATGTCCTCTAAAGTGGACCACCTAAATCTAGAACTAGAAAATTGAGAGATTTATATAATATAGGTTTTCTAGGAGTACATCTAGAACAATCCTCATGTGACTGGAATTCTCCTCCTCAAACACTGAGTTTATAAGAATATCATCGATGAAGACTACCACGAATAGGTCTAAGTAAGTCTGAATGATCTGATTTAGGAGTCCCATGAAAACAGATGTGGTGTTCATCACATAAAATGGAATAACAAATACTCATAGTGACCATAGATACATATGAATTCTTTTTTTGGTATATCCTCATATCGTACTCACAAATGGAGAAATTATTATACGAGTTCAAACTTTGATAACTTTCCTTCCCCTCTCAACTGATCAAAGAGGTCATCATTAATTGATATAGGTTTTTTATTCTTTATTTCACCTCGTTCAAGTGTCATTAGTCCAAACACAACCTCAATATCCTATTCAACTTCTATATAAACAAAACTGGGGCTTTCTTGGGTGAAACATTGGGTCTAACAAAGACCTTCCTCTTTAAGTCCACCAAATTCACCCTCATCTCATGAAGTTTAGTGGGATCCATCTGATATGTTATTGTAGATATTGGTTTTATCCTAGGGTGTAGATCAATGAAGAAGTATATCTCTCGATAGGGTGGTAAACCTAGAACATCTTCAAGGAAGATATCCTCGTACTCTGCCACCACTGCAGGAAATTAAGAACTCATAACATCCACTGCACCAAGGGTTAGGTTATCCAACTGATGAGTAATTAGTTTCACCCTCCTGTGTATGAGTAAATCCCACACTACCTCAGTTTCATTTTCACTAATAAATGAGAACCTTTTTCCGACACTACATACACACAACAGTCTTCACATAAAATAGTAAATCTATGCATGAATGATAGATAACCAATCCATACCAAGAATGACATTGTAAATACTTTACACTATTAACAATTTATTTCAATAGAAACACTATAATCCAATAGTAAGTTCACACTGTTCGCACAAGTTTGTTATCTTTGAGTCTTCTCCAGTAGTAGTTTCTAAGCGTAAGGGTTGAGACAATGTTTCATCCTGAATCTCTATGTCTCATACAACTTATTTGTAAACAAAGGAATGATGAGAATCTATGTCTATTAGTATTTTATCTAAGGATTAAAAGACATAGATCATACCTTGAATCATTCTTGGAGTCTCTAGGTAATAATATTTGATAGCCTACAGTTATCCCCACCCCTATCCTCCAGCTCACTGAGCCTTGCATGGAGAACCTGAGGGAGGTGATGGTAACATGTCAAAATGTCAACCACCTCCAACTACTCTCCTAGCTCCACTTCCATGTCTTCCACCATGTAAAATTTCCTAATACTACCTCTATCTCAACCATAGTGGCCCATCCATGGTCTTTAAGTCTATTGTACATATGTTTGGACAATCTCAGGTGAGATGTCCCCTACTGTCACATGAGTACCACCACCTCTCTCTGGGATGACTAGACCCACCCTGTGAGCCTTTCATCACAGATCCTATATCCTGGGACCTCCTCCGAAAATGTCTCACACATCCTAGTGCCTAAGACTAATATTATATCCTTACTGACAAGGCCTCTACTCTTTCTTACCCACTACTGACAACTACCAGTTGTATCTACTCATCCAATAAACTCCCAACCACAAAAGCTCTCCTTAGTGCCCAATCATAGGTATGAATGCATAGTGGAATAACAATTACTCATATGTCTCTAAATAGACTTCATTAAAAGATTAATTCCTTGAATAACTGATCACAAACCATATCCATCAAATACCTGTAGAGGTTGGTAAGCCTTGATAAATAATAAGCTACTATCATGCTGACCTACTAGAGTTACAGAAGCTTCTAGATACATATAACCCATAGTATAGCTGGTGATAACTCCTCTCTAAAAAGGTTATCAAACTTTTTCAATGAAAGATTCTCCTATTCAATAGACTAGGTAAATAAACCCCACTATTTACCTACTGATCCAGGAAGAATGCACCCCATCAGTACCACCATCTGATATGTTGGTGTCCTAAATAGATGGAAAACTAGAATAACCGCCTCAAGCGTGTCCTCAACCACCAATGGATCAATCCTACCTCAAAACCGTTGGGGTAATTGTCACTAAAACTTATGAATTGAACTTATCCTGCCCACATCATCTATTAGTATTGTGGGTACCACGTGTTTCTCTATAGGTGTTGGTATGGATAGTGCACCACCTGGAGGTAACATCTCATGAACTGGTCATGGAATAGATGGCACATCACTGAGGGAATCAACCTCATGATAATGATGAATCTTAGATAGTATACATTGTAGAGGAATACTGAAACCAACAATATGTACCACAGTCGATGAGTATGTCTTGAGATATAACTCAATAATGACTGGGAAATAACAACCAATTCTTATATGATGCATGTACCATTGTTTTCCATGTAACCAGTGTTCTTGTCTCCTGAGTTAAAAAGCTAGTGACCAAAGTTTGTGTGTATGGATACATCGACTGTCAGACTAACACTAGAGTCCCCATCTAGAAATCCGAACTCAAAACACTTAATAATGTTTCCCCAAACCAATATCATAGACTCATATTTCTAAAATTGAACTGACCACTTGGGTACCACTCTATCATGACATATCCCAAAGGGGACCATGTCATGACTACCGAATCCCACCTCCAAAAGTCCAGGGGATAGCGACAAGAGTTAAGAAGGAATATCACTGAAATTTGAGGACATAGCCTAAGTACCTATACACATGCACACATATCCATGACTATAAAATGTTGAATAGAAAAAACAACTACACAAACACACATGCATATATCTAAATCCTGTAACAGAAGTAGGGAAGGAATTAAATGAATGTAAACAAGAAAAAATACAATCCCAACACCAAAGTATTTTACATAATTCTAACCTAAAAGTAAGTAATGGGGACATATATTAAATTCTATAATTACACACCTCTTTTATTATAGTCTCACTATGCACTATCTTATCCTATTTTGTCTTGGACTACGTCTAAATATCGATCATCTACGCAAGAAATGATACATGTAGGAAAATCTCATATAGGGGTAAGTATAACAATACTATATAGGACACCCTGAAACAAGAAAGCCTACAACAAAGTAAATACAATTAGATCTACATAAGTATGCATATTTAGAACATATAACTTGAATATCCATATATAATCAACAAAGACAGAGAGTTTAGAGGTAAGTCACAACTATAGTATACCAGCCTAGGATTCCATCTCAAAGGATCCATGAAAAACTCACATGGAAGAACACACTATTGATTCTAATAACAATAATGATGTCCATCTGAGAGGTACTTCTCATCAGGTCTTTCTACAGTAAGTACATGATAACGTTTGAAGATATACGATACAAAGATTAGGATCACTCCAAAGGCCATGGGTGATACCAACAAATCAGTTTGGATTAACCTGCTAAGTATAAGATCAGTTCTCGTATATTGTTGGGCACGTTAATACCATGAACTCCAACTAGGGAATGAAAATGGATGGAGGATCTCACATTATTCCTCTCAGATGGATTCCATGAATTCTATCTGTTAACTCCTGCTAATGGGAGTGTAGTCCTAGAAGTATGATACAATTTCATACCAACCCTCACAGAAAGGATAAGGGGAACACACCCTAATGAAACATGTTAAATAAATAAAGGATAAGGTTTCTAATCAATGTATAATATAGTACATGATGGGTAGTATGGGTCACACACCATATCCCTTGACCCCAAGTCAGGACCGTGTAAATAAAATGTGTCATTAAGTCGTGTTTGTGTAGTACTACATGGAGTCTAAGTTGGCTGTGTAGTCTACCTATAGTCCAGTATGTGGATTCATCCCATATACATGTTCTTGTGTACCAGTACACAGCTTAGCCTATTCACTTTCTTCATACCGTGTCCATATGGGGGAGAACATGGTGTGTAGGATTTCCATGTAGTGCACCCTGCGTCTGTGTGTTTCCCAATGTACATGTCGAGTCACCATGGAGAGACCACATGTCATGTAATAGGGGTCACATGTTTTGTGATATTTAAATACCTCTAAAGGTCATATACATCACTTAGGAGGCCCCACATGGGGTTTATATCTGTATTAAATGTTGTTCCATATTCCATTTTTCATAATCGCATATATATTCTTGTGTTTGATCCAGTGCCTCTGGACTTTGATCTAGTGATTGTTTCACCATGAGATTGAAGATCCCAACTCATCCAAGACATTCCATCATCATGAAACACATTTTGTCATTATATCTTCCTATAAAATATATCATGTTTTCATTCTTCATTATGCCCTAATGAACACAAAAGAACATGAAATCTGGTATCTACCGTTGTCTGAATTTATCCATCTTCATCATCAGACCTCCATTGTGTCATGTCAATCTCAGATCAATGATTTTGGATTTTTTTCCAATAAATTTGTGTATAATGATCGATTGATTGGGATATGTTGATTCATGGTCCAAATTATGAATTCCACGAAAAACAAAGAACTAGGGAAGAAAAGAAAAAGAACGAAAAATAGAAACAAACCTATATCAATGTTCATGTCATACATGATCCTTTTTCGTTAAAATGAAAATTGAACTAATCAAAATCACTAAGATATTCTCTTGTTAAAACCACACAAATTAACCATCCAACAAGCTGATCAAACCTCGAATCAATATTTTCTTTTATTGGTCCATGTTCATCATAGAAATAATGAATGGGGAAGAATAAAATCAAAACACATGACCTACCGTGAATTAGATTGATCCCTAATGAATAACGAAGTTGCACAGCATTCCTTGGTGAGATCCTTCGAATTTGATCTGCATCGATCATCAATCCATGATCTCATCATCGTTCATTGTATTCTATCCTAATAATATATTTAAATATTATTTATCATTATGCCAACATAAAGGAAATAAAATAATTTATTCACTTATTTTATTCATATATGTGCTTATAATGATTTTTCTAAAATGACCTATGTAGACTAGTGTTAAGTCATGACAGGGGTAAAAATAAAATTCATAACATAATGGTGCCCTTAGATTTCTGATTTGAGTTCCTATATATATGTTTTCCACTTTTTTATGAAAAATATACATGCATAATATTTAATATATTTAATATGTTTCATAAATTTATTCTTCGAACACTGGGCCCTAGAATCGCACACTATCATGGTGCCTAGTGTTGAAAATAATCCATATGATATCAAAAAATAATACAAAGAAAATCCAAGAAATTACATCCATCATAACCATGATTTGTATAAGTGAATAAGATACTATATCAACATTTATTTCCTTTTATGATTTAATCATCACATCCATTTCATTAACCATTCCATAATCATAAAAATTCCATGTGATTCTCCATTTTTTACCATTCATATATAAATGGAATGTTGTTTTAAGGTTCTCATGACCTTTAATAATCTACATTATTCTAATATTCGTATCCAACTAGAGGAAATCTAGTTGAACGCACCCCAAGGTTTGTATATCTATGGTCAAAGGAAATAACCATCCTCATGGGTGGTTTAGGATAAGGTCAACATCCTCTAAACTTATATAAGGGTTTCATGGTATGTCTTTAACAAGAACTTAAAATTTTATTTAGGGATTTATTAATTTAGGAATAAACTCTTTGAAGTTAGAGAGTGATGCATGAATAAAATAATTTATAAACAACCAAAAATTAAAGAAAAATTTATAGACCACCTACCATATGTCTGTGGTTAAACATTAATCTAGTATCAACTCTTAGATCAGATTAAATCAGTTGAAAATAGAATAATGGAAGAAAACCATAAAAATAGGGAATTTTAGCTAAAGACAAAATAACGTCATCAATATATTGATAAATGATCAAAATATCATTAGTAATATAGAACTCATTAGTGGTGATCTAACAAGATGAATGATGCTGGAATCAAAGTCTAAATAGAAGAATGAGATCAAAGGATAGATGTAGGCTTAAGAGACTGAAAATTGGAGGAGTGGAGGAGGCTGATGTCTATTGGGAATAAGGGAGAAATATAGGTTATCCTATTTATAAGTACAAAGGGGAAAGTTTCATTTAGCCCATTTTTTTAATGGGTGCTAGATTTGGACATAGAGTTGGCCAAACCATGCACCAACCATGTTCCTACCACTATCCATGGATAGTGGACCCGTAGAGTTGTGGACAATGGTTTGTATAACTATTATTATCTAGTGAACTCCCCTCGGTAAATCCCTATAAAAACCCCCACATGTTTTTTCCAAACCATATGGCATCCTTTATATGTCATGGTCAAATAATGAGTCGGACCTTATCCTCAATAATTAGGAAAATTAGGCTCCAAAATATCCACAGACACTCTTGATTAATTCCTTAGTTTATTAGGCACGTTCATATGGATAAAAAATGAATTTAAAATAGAATTAATGAAATACATACATCATATAAAACCCCATGATATTATAGTCTCCTCAATCTCTTTTATCAGATTTCTTATCCTTGAGACAACAGTTGGGGGGTCAGTCTTCTTATCCTAATTCTTTTAATATCATGCTCATGGATGCAGTAAAATCTTCCCATAAATACAAAGAAAATTTTTAAACAAAACAATGTATCTGGTTCTATATCTTATTCTCTTATTTCCAATTTATATCCTAATAATTTTTGATCATATAATAATAACATGAATATTTCTTCCATTATTTGGATATGGAAACTCTTTGATTCTGTATGGTAGGTGATATCCTTATTTAGAAATCAATGGATATTTTCCGTTTTTAATTATCAATTAAAATATCTATTGAATCATTTAAAAATATCACTATTTAATTTACAATTATGGTTAGGATTATTTTCATCTTCAAAACCCTAAAACAATTTCTAACATAAATATTTTCCTTACTACAATTTCATTTTGGGCATGGAAATCTCCTTTACATAGTGAATACTTCTTAATCCTTCACATAAAATCTTAGAATAATCATTATTTCCATTATATTAAGGTAGGTTTCATTGATAAGAGATTGAATCATTAAAAACCTAGAAATTATTAAATTTTAATCAATGAATAATACATTGATCATCACTTGATTTAATTCCTCTACTCATAATTCTTAATTTAGTACTCTCTAGTTAAACTAATTTCAAAAATTAGTGATCCATAATAAGTAAGAAGACCATTCATAAGAAGTGAATAACCATATTTATAAACTCAACACATATCCTTATGAAGCTAATGGTTTATACTTATGAAATTCATTAATATTCATATTTTATCCTTATTACATTTGTAAACATATATATGAAGTTCTAAATTGTCCTTTAGAAGTGGGAACTTCATCATTGTCAACATCCCATGATCCTTATGATGTTGTAGGACATCTATATAAAGTATGAATTCATCCTTAAAAACATATGATCGTAACCCTATTATGTTTGTTTTATTCTTACAAAGTCTAATATTTTACCATTTTCTCATACTTTTTCCTTGTTACATCCTTATGAAGTTCAAAAAATGTCAATTTTTGCCATTCAAGTCATTCTTATTAATCCATAATTAGACAATTGTATCTAGTATTTATATTCTAATACACACAAAAATAACCCCAAAACCATTTAATATCATTAGGGGGATTTTGCAAAAATGTCAAAACAACTCAAAATACCATCCTAATATTTCCTTTTACCTAATACACCATTTTATGTACTTGTTTCTGAATGGATGGTTTCTATTTAATTCACCTTGATTTTATAGAATTTCAAAAATTATCTAGGTACTCATACATTTATTTCAACCAGTTGTATGTTTTTTCCATTAATATATAAACACATTTATTTATTCTCTCTAAGAATCAGCTCCACAGTCATCACATTTGGATGGTCACTTTCATTAATATCTTAGATAAAGGTCTCCAAGAAGTAATAATATCTTTATTTTCCATTTATAATGGTTATAACTCACTCTTATCTTAACTTATTTCCCAACACAAATTTAAATTTTCTCATTATTTTGGAATCCTTACATATTGAAAAAAAATAAAATATTCACATGGTCTCTTCAATATCACCTTAAATATTTGTTTTAAATACCATCAATAATATTTTTCAATATATATGCTAAAGTGAATTCTATTTTATCTAACTTATTGAAAAGAAATAAAAATAGTTAATGGTATAGGAATTTCATATCATTTCTCTATTAATTTCCAAAACAACAACCAATAATTTTTGATAGAAGCATGACACCACATATTTCTTAGTAATGATACTTTTCTAGTAAATTTTAACTATAAATGGAAAAATAAAATATAGAATAAATGAGTTAAAAATAATTAAATTTTTTCCCCTTAAATTATAATTCATGTGATTCCACTTCATCATTATAACTTTAGGGGATATACAAATAGATTCATCGAGAAAATTTAACCTAAACTCATATTCAACAAATAAATTTTATATTTCAAGTGAAAAAATGTTTCTCCCCACTGATTTAATCTTTCTCATTGACCATCACTCTCCCACTTAAACTCATATTAAATATTATAAAATAAATTATTCAAAAGGGTGATTAGAAAACCGAACCTCAATTTTTCTCTAGGTGATTTCCAAATACAAGATTCCAAGAACATATTTTTGATAGTCTCCTCTAAATTGTAGCTACCGCTCAATGGATTTAGTCACCTATTCATCATGGGTTATTCTAATCCATTTTACTCCACAATGGAAAATTTTATTTCTATACACAAGTTTATAGAACAAATCTTGCCACCCCTTAAAATATCTTCTTCAATTCCCTAAATTCTAGTAAAATTAAACAAATATACAAGGGAATAAAGATGGGTTTTCATTATACTTTGTGTTAAAAAGAAGGCTGAGAAATGTTTCTCAATCCTGAATTAATACTCATTTTAACATCTCTATTTTGAAATCACTTTATAAATGTAATCCCTTTGTTTTTTAAAATATGTGCATCCTTGGGAAACAAGATATATTGTTATTTATTCAATTATGAAACCTTATTATTCACAACATCTTCAAATGAGAATGTATATCATGGTTCTTGCTTAATAATTTTATGTAATTATTTTTAATCAAGTATGATGTACATAAAATAATTTCTAATATGTATAACCTTATTTAATCATTGAAATATGTTTTTAAAGAACTTTTTGGTAGTAATTTTTCAAAAACTAATCATGAAAATTTAGTTTTTCTTCATGTGAAGTAACTTTTTCCCTAAGAATCTAAACATTATTATGTTTCCCCCATATGTTTATCTAGTTCCTATTGGTCTTGAAATACTATTTTTCATTCCTTTTTAATTGGAATAACCTTGTTTTATTTTTTACATAGCTTCTTGAAAGTTTTTAGTTACCCATTTTAGGATAATTTTCTAACTCAACTTTTGGAATCATAACCAATAATCCATTCCTATTATCCTTTCCTTACATTGAATATTTTTTAAAACATAAACCATTTTAGTTTTAAATGATAATGATTATTTAGAGAGGTGCATGGTGTGATCCTTCCAATAACTATATAAGGATATTTACATGGGCTTCAAAAACATAGAAACTTTTTTTGAATTCTTGTAAGAAATGTTTTTGTCTCTTATCTCCTATTTACTCCTCATGGAATACATACATTCAATATATCATTTTTTCTTATGTTATTTTGTTGTTCTATTTTCAAAATCCCTTGTTGTTTTGTGGGTTAATACATTCCAAAATTCATCATAATTATGATCACTTATGTTGTAGTAATCATATAAATAATTCATGTAATTAAATATATTCTTAGTTGGAAGACATATCCTCTTTTTTGAATTCTACAATTATATAATTGGTCTTTTCTTCATTTAATCACCTATCCCCATCAATACATTCCTTATATATTTTTTATGAGTTGATATTTTATGAAAAAATTCAATTTGACTATTACCAACCCGCCAATAACACCAATAATGGATAATAAATATCCTTATCATTCTTGTAGATGCAGTTTATCCATAAATTATAGTTTGTGTTCCTCACTATTTCTGAGTAGAATTAAAAATCATTATTGTATTATTGGGTATTTTAACTTCTTATAAATTCTTAAAATCACCATTTATATAGGGTTGAATTTCAAATAATATTTTTCCCTAAATATTTTCCCAGATGTTGTATTTAAAAATAAATCCTAAAATAAAACTAAATCAGTGAAAACCCAATGAAATAGGTCATAGGAAAACTTTCTCAAAGACAATGATATAGATTTATTAAGATATTTTTTGAATAAATTATTTTCAGTGATGTTTGTCTCTTATATTAAAATACTGTTGATAGATATTTGTGTGGTAGCTTCTTTCTTCCCAAAAAAATTGGAAGCTTCGGTTTGTACTAATTTTAGATTAATTTATCTTACCACATGTTCATGAAATTTCATGTTGAGTTTACACTTCTCATACTCAAATGATCTCAAACTTTATTCATTATTTTTCATCAACATATTAATACAATGTTAATGATTTTTGGTTCTTTCATTTGTGGAACTATCAAGGTCCTCAATCCTTTTGGATTAATCTATAATTAAGAATCCTTAAAACGAATAATAGCATTGTGGTCATCTTATAAAGATTGAAAATTATCTTCAATAAATTTTATAAACACAACATTCTCAAAGAAAATTATATTCAATTCTTCTTGAACTATAGGTTAATGTTCAATGAATAGTAGGAAATATTTATCTTTATCTTCAAAATTTAGTTTGAGATGTTTTTATATTTGACATTTCATGTCCAAAGACTTCTCCATTTCCTCTTACACATATTCTAGGTATTTGTTTTCCTCATGAAGTCACATGATGAAACCGAATATCTAAGTAGAAACGTCATTGAGAACTTCTATAAAAAAATTCCTGAATTATAGGTGGAGATCATGATTTTTCTTACTTGATTAATCATTATTACACTCTCATTATCTTGAACATCATTATTCTAAATGATCAATCTCATAAAATTTGGTTGATGAACAATTTCCACATTGATAACGTCAATTATTTGAATATTATATTAATCTTTTTAAATAAATCTATAATTATTAGACTCCTTTTTCTTCATGTTCTTTAGGGTTTTTTCTAGTCCTCTATGTGTTCAGCAATATGGATGGGAAAATAAAGTCTCTATTTGAAGCTCCTATAAACATAAATCAAATATAAATATCATTTTTATCTATTACATATAACTAGGAATATATTTAGATCCAACAATAGGAAACCTGGTTAGATCAGATAGCACTTGAAGTGACTAGTTTCTATGATATCACTAAGAGTGTGGGGTGTGAACCAGTGATACCCATGTTTTATGATATTATTATATTTTAAAAAAACCCAATGATTGGTTAAAGTTTTACCTCTATTATTGTGTCCTCAGGCATACTTAAATATTATGGGAAAGAAAATTAACATTATAAACCTCGTGATTTGGTGAATTTTTTTTAATTAAATTCATATTTTTTGATATTTTCCATTTCTTAAAACACTAATAAGGGTTTTATTGTGTTATAAAAAACAATATGTTAATATTATAATACCCACAACACTTACATTAGCATGAGGTATATGTAACACTGAGTTAGCTTACATTACATGTAATACCAATTTTTACATTCTTTTTATGGAGAACTTATTTTAAAAATAAATTATGAAAATTTTATAAATTTTGTTTTTTTTTAAATATAATTTTTTAATTCATAATTTTAAAATTATTTTAAGGTGATTTTCTGGTATTTTTCTGAGAAGTTTCATTTTTTGATGAATAGTGACAAATACTGTATTTTAGTTAAAAATATCCCTTTTTTTAAATAATAATTACTATTATATTATATTTCAAAATAGTTTTAAAAGTTAAAATATATTTATTTTTTATATAATAATACAATGTAGGTAATTAGAATCGTTTTTATATAGAAATTATAAATAAAAAGTTATTGAACTTGTGAACATTTTTACTTTAAAACCCCGCTTTCTTTCCATGTATGTGGAATTAGAGTTAAACTGAATTTTCCAAATTCTGTAATTTGAATTTCAAAAAAAAGGACACAAACTCTTGTAATAAGTATGCTATTTTTATTATAATAAGATCAAATTAATTTTTGACCAAAAAAATAGTGAAAGTGATTAATATTAATCAATGATTAAGGTAAAATTAAGCATAACTAGGGACTAAAACAAAAACATATGGGCCAAAATGACAGATACAGTTGTCCCAAAGCCATTTTATGCCCATATTTTGACTATATACCTTTATTTTTATATATTTAATGATTTAGTGGGATAATATTCAGTAAAATTTCACTAGTTCATAATTTAAGTAAGGAAAAAGACAAAAATAGAACGTTTCTCATGATTAGCATTTATAAATCATTAAGATTTGTAAAAAAAATATTTCTTTTATATATAAAATTCTGAAAAATAAATTAGTTATTTTTATCATAATATCATTTCAATAATTTTTAGTAATGTTTTTGTTACTTAAAATTCTTATGAAACACCAACATAGTGATTATTTAGTTAATAATTAACTAAAATAAATGATACGATAAATATTAAAAGTGAAGTAAATTGATTGAATTATTGTCATTGATTATTTTTTTGATTAATATATAATTTTTATAATTTGTTAACATAATTTCTTTGTATTCAAAAATTGTTTTGATATTTAATAAATTTGAATTAAATAAATAATGTCCAAATTGTCATTAATGAAATTTGACAGTAAATGATATTTTATTAAATTATTTAAAATTAATAAAAATACTACCTTATTCCAAGTTATTTTTTAGTGTTAATAGATATTAAATATGGTTCATTAATGGAAAAATTGATCATTTATAATTAACATATTTACCCATAGATAGTAAAAACATTATTAGCACGGTCCCTTTTATAGTAGTGTGTTTGCACGTTACATGTTGTTATTTTAAAATTAATTTACAACACACGTGTTATTTTTATTTTTTAAATTAGATATAAAAATTATAATTAATATTTTATATATTTTACATTAAATGTAAATTTAATTTATTCTTAATTATTAAATTAATTATGATACCAAACTAGTTACATTAATAAAATCCAAAATGATAAAATTGGGGTAACTTAGATGTTAAGGAAAAAAATTATAAAAATTAACTTTCATTGAGTGATAGAAGTTTTTCTCAACCATTTATCAGATTTTATACATTATTTTTCCATTTTTTAGGTATATTAGGTAAGGGAGACCTCCCATTATTGTATACCATTTGGTATTTACAAGAGTGTCACTCCTCCTCTACTATAAAAAATCCTCCTCTCCTCCCACATCCTCACACCTCTATAGCCACTTTTGATCGACCAAAATATTCCCAAATAGATCCTAAAAATAACTTGAATAGTCCTATAATAATATCTTTTTGTATAAATACATCCATTGAATCCCCTTGGTGTAATCCAAAATAAGTTACCCAAAGAATAGGTAGCATCTTTCCACAATCTCTTTATATTTATTTCGATTCTCTACCCCTTCAAATATCATTATTACATTATTATTAAACAAAACCAATATGATAAATACACTAATATATTTTTAAACTAATGTTTATAACAACACATACATGAAATTTCGTCTAATGGGTAACGAACATAATGTTTATGTTTACAGTGGTCTACTGCCTCACGAAACAAAGATTTTTAATTTTTCTTTTACCACCTTTCATGGTTGGTAGTTATGATGAAAACATTATTTATATATGATATATATTAAATTTATTATGTATTTAGGATTCTGAAATTCTTTTATAACACATACCTTTATACTTTTTATATTGTTTAAATATGATAACATCGTTTGTAGGCTTGTGGACTACCATCTCCTCAAAGTGATGTGATTCTTTCACATTTTACATGGAATGTGTTAAGGATGTTTTTAGTGAACATACCTGATATATATAACATAATAATTATAATATATTGATATTATATACATAATTAGATATATTTCATTTACTTATGTTGTTTCAATGGGACAATAAAAAAGAAAAAAAATTGCGTACATACAGCCAACTATCTCCATGAAAGGTTACTTCCATTTCATCTTTCTATATTTATATTTTATTATAAATAAATATATAATGAATATTTATTATATTTATATAATTGTTTACATTATATAAGTAATCAAATCATGATCTATGTAAGATGATAAAAAATAATAAGTCAAAACATGTATGAAGAACAAAGCAGATATTACCCGAATTGAAACCTTAACATAGAATTGTTAATAAGAGGGTAATATAAATTCATAATAAAATAATATATGGTATTAGATATGATAATATGTTTCTATAAAATATGTATAATATACTTATATTTATAATACAGGTGGTTGGAAGGAGTATTACTAGTGTCAATACATAAGATAGGGGAATTTCATTTCACCTTTTATTTTCGTGAGATACATTCCTTATACACCACTCATTTATTTTTTTTGATATATATACATCCCAAGAATTTGTTATATGATTATTTAAATCAAATTTATGGGTATTTACATATCCATTTCATGATCTTTATTTCATGGGTTTTATTGTTCAATAGTTTCCAAATCGATAATGTAATTTTGTCTCAATTTTCTTTCTTTGATACACGTGTTTTTTATGTGCCTAAGTTATTTTATGAGGTGAATATTATTCTAATTGACATATTATATCATAAATATAATTATTTTCATGATATTTTTTTATCAATGTAATTTAATTATTCATACATGTGGTGTATTATTGAATGTTTCCAATGGGTAAGAGTTTATTGAAACAATCTCATCATTTATCAAGATGGTTTCTAATTATGCTTCCACTGATGAAATCATATGATAAATATCTCAAGAACCCTCATGAATTTTCTATAGCCTCTTCATCCTACTCAAGATGGTAGCAAGGTCAAACCATTGACCATTTGTGGTATGATTCTTAAATCTTTTGTACTTTCTAGTACCTTATTTAATGCATTTTCTTCATCTATTTTTTATCTTACTAGTTTCTATGATGTTTTGGTCTGGTAGTGGAGTATATTTTTAGAGTGATGATGATAAAAATTTCGTTAGGGTTATGATACAAGGGTATTCACAAATATATGGATTATTCCCTTGTGTTTTATGGGTACTCTCTACTTTGGGACTTTTATATGATTGAGAAAATATGTTTTGACATGATACTATGAATGTACTAGTTGGTTACATACCAGGCTCACAAGGAGTATTACCATAAGAGAGTCAATTTCACATCTCTCAAAGGAAATAATTGTGTTCATTGTGGTGAATTAGATATCTTTGAAGTTTTTATAATGGAATTTATTCTACAATAAGGTGATATGACATCCCATGTTGCATGAAATTTTGGGAATGATGAGGAAGTAGAGCATAATGTATTGCTTTCAGTGGTGTGTCATTTTTAAGATGTGATACATGAGGACTTCATAAGGATTCCACATGATAGAGATGTTAAGTTAACAATTCAAAAGATACCTAGATCTAATCCCATTTTTTCTGTCTTATATAATGGTACTATTAGAGATTCCAGAGCTTCAACATAGATGGTGGAATTTTAGAATAATGGGTTTATCCGTGTGAGTATGTCACCATGGGTTTCTCTAGTTTTTTTGATATCAAGGATGATGGGATGTTGAAGTTGTGTGTTTTAATGGAATTTGAATTGAATGATGATTAAGAACCATTATCCTATTCTATATCATGACGACATATTTTACCTTCTAAAGTATGATTGTGTGTTCTCCATGATCAATTATTTTAGGGTATCATAAATTGAGAGTGATTACTTCTCATATACTATAGACTGCTTTTAAAAGTAGGTGTGGTATATATGATTTCACTAAAATTCCTTTAATTTTGACAAATGCACCAACTATATTTATGGATTTAATGAACTGATTATTTCACCTGTATCAGGACGATTTTTTTGTATATGAAATCCTGATGTACTATTAGACTCAATATAATCATGCCACACATCCTAAAATCATCTCAAGTATACTAAGAGAGAATTGAAATTATTCCATGATATAAAAGTTTCACTTTTGGATAGAAAAATTACATTTCCTAAGGCAGATCATCTCAAAGGAAGATGTGACAATGGTCATATAGAATGTTCAATGAATTGTATCTTGGGAATAACCCAAAAAAATTAATATTAAAATAGTCATAGTTTTTGTAGGATATTACTGAAGGTTCATCAAATAATATTTTTCCTTTATTACTGTTGCTCTTATATTTTACCATGAATGGTATAAAGTATGGTTGGTCTGAAGAATGTGATAATTATTTTTGGGATATGATGAAACATTTGACCACAGTATCAATCATGGTGTTACCTGTGTCAAGAAATGAATATACCTTGTTTTTTATGCATCCAGGACTGAAAATAGGGAATTTTTTATGCATAGATATTGATTCATTAAATACATGTCATATAAATTGAGGCCTCATTATCAAAAAAAAAATCCTACAAATGACATCAAGTCAAAAACAGTGGTTTGTGCCTTGAGATTTTTTCAAAATTATCTTTTGGGTAAAAATTTTGTTATTTATATTAACCATAAGAAACATAAGTAAATCTTTTCCCAACATCAATTGAATCTTTGATTGTGAATATGGGTTGGTTACATGCATTATTTTGAATTTGAGATAGCTTATGTGTCATCGGAGGGAAAAGGTGTTGCAGATGCATCATGTTGGAGGACACAACTAAGGAGGTTCAAGAGTATATTTCTATGTCGAAGATTATTGATATGATTATGTAGATGCATAAAGGCATACATGAAAATAATGAGTTGACATCACTCATTTCCTTGCCTATAGATCCCTTTCTTCTGAACTATTTTATATGGTGGTAGTATTTGGATTTAGAATTTTGAAATTTGAGATAATTTTTTGAAGGTGGGGAGTTTCCCATTTATTGGACTATTGACGAGAATTAGATTATTCACATTTGTGGACATGTTTTTATGCCTACTAGTATATGAGTGGATATGATGAATGATTTTTATGAAATAAAGTGGTACATGAACCTTGGTTTGAATGATATGTCTTGAGATTGTTGGAGACAATATTGGTGTTCATGAATGAAAAATAAGATTCCAAATTTTTTAAATTGATGCAATACCTATCAGTAGGTGATCTCTATGAATCAACATCTCAATGGTTTGTTTTAGTAATTTACCATTCTATAATGGATATGGGATGATGTTATCATGGATTTTGTGGGATGTCTCTTGTAGATGAATTAGATGAATGGTTCCATTTGGATGATTATGGATAAGTTGAAAAAAAGTAGTTAATTCCTTATCAATTCAAGATACTTTCACAATTGACATGTTGGGTGACTCATTATTGGGAGATAGTATGTTTTCTTGGGGTACCACAAAGTACTATTTCAATTTATCTTCCTAATTTTACATTGAACTTTTGGAAAGAATGGTAGATGGAGTTTGGTACCCAAGTGTTTTTTAGAATATATTTCCAACCATAGATGGATGGGCAGTCAAAGCATATTATCCAGGTGTTGGGACCGATTCACTTACTTGAGACATCAAAGAAGTTTTATTTTATTAAAAAGTGTATGGATATATTTTAGATAATATAAGGTTTATATTATTATTAACATGATTTACCTCTTGATTTTAAAGTGGGAGATCACATTTTCCATTAGGTTTTGCTAAGATTGGTTCATCATTGGATAGTAATGTTTTCACCCAAGTATGTGGGGTCATTTGATATTTTGGAGAGGTTATGACTGGTGGAATAACAATAGGCGCTACCACTATTTCATAGAGCTATGAAAGTTGATATTAATGTGACACATATTTGAATATATCACCATAACCCATGTCATGTGATATAAGTTAATGATGTTGAGTTTTATGCTGATATGTTCTCTGAGGGGCATCTAGTTCGTATTGAGGAACACAGTGAGACTGTTTTACATGGTTAGACAGTGTTTTTGGTCCAACTATTGTGGAAGAAAGGGAACATTTATGAAGAAACATAGAATAGTGAGGTGGATATGTAGGCCTAGTGGCCCAACCATTTTACCTTTGTGGCTAAGTGATGCTTAAGAGTGTTACTTTAGAAGATTTGTTATAAGGGGGTAGGTTTTAAGATCCTGAACAATCTAGGAGGTACTTTCTTGTATAAATTATGATTTAAATACATTTAAAATGGTTGATTTAATATTAACCGATGATATGACAGGACTAAGGGGGAGGGGTGTCTCGAGGTTTATAAATATGAAAAATGAAGATAAAAAGGAAATAATGTGTAGGGTGAATAGATGGTTCACAATTATTTTTAAATGTTTTCCTTAAATGTATAGAATGTGGGAAGGGGTGGGGTCTATATTGTTAACATACCATGAAAATGGAGCCTAGAAACCATGAATATTTTGATAGAACCAAACACAAATCATCATCATGGTTTGGAAAATGGTGTGGGAAACCCAAATAATTATACAACCTAAGCCCCATCATGGATAGAGGGTTCCACAAAGTTGGCTCATGGTATTCCCCACCATGCGTCCGAACCATGAACCTCATTATAAGTAGGGTATTATAACAATTTTCCCCCACTTACTGTAAGATTTATTTCCCAATTTTCATACCCTTTCCTCTTCCAAAATTCTGGGTTACTAACCAAATACTCCCAATATTCATGAGGGTGTTTCTCCATTAATTTTTGACTGTTTGAAGTGATGTTGGTTTTAAATTGATGTTCTGGTGGAATCTACCACTCATGTTCTGTCTATTTTATATAAGGACAAAGTGATGATGTTTCTTCTCCTTTAAAAGCCCCTAAACCCTTGTTTTTTATATATTTTTAGTTTAGGAATTGAAGGTGATATGGGATTGATTTAAGGGCCATGGTTAAGTGAGAAATCATCTAAAAAGATGATCTAGGTGGTATAAAATTTATACCCCATATTCTTGATGTTAATTTATGTGTATGTGTTTTTACTTTTTTCCCATTATTGAGCTCATTTGATTAGCTGATAAGAAATGATTAATTGGATATTCAAAATGATATGTTGGACCCCTCAAGATCTTATTAGATTCATTGAGGATTGTTATAACAGACTTTTGGTTACCCATGGGGTGTCTGTAACACCGTGATATTTTTTGAGAAGTATTTTTTTTATTTCTTATGTTATACGCAACATAAAATGAATCTTTCAGGGCACACAACACTAGCTTGGCTTGTGTTACATGCAATTGCGACCTTCCTCGATAGTGTGTGTAGTACGCAATACTGAGTTCCACTAAACAATGATATATTATTATAATATTATAAACTAGCCATTATGAATAGTATTAACTGAATTTGAAATTTAATAACATTATTTTTCATCTTATATATTTTCTAGAACATGTTATGAGAAAAGAATAAATTTTTCGGGTAAAATAAGTATTTTTCAAAAAATGCGGTTTTGCCGCCTTTTGGTGGAGCAGCCACATTAAATCTATTTTTTGACATGTTTATAATTTCAATTTCAAAAAATAAAATTCTTCTTTGGAATTAGGATATAAAAATTTACTTTGGATAAACGTTTCATATTATTCTGATAACTTTCATATTTTAATGAATAGTAAAAACACGTTATATTTTAATTACAAAAAACTTTTTTTTATCGCAATGATTTATATGGTTAAATTAAAATATTGAATGGTTTTAAAGTATAAATAGAATATATTTTTACCATTTAATATAATTTATGTAATTAGCATTAATTTTACATTGAATTCATTGGTAAAAACATTTCAGTCTTTGGCAATGTTTTAACTTTAAAAACCCCATTTTCTTAACAACGGGATTAATTTTAAATTAATTACTGAAACTTCTGTGTTATTAATTTTGAAAAATGGATTCCATATTTAGATTTAGTGGGTCCAAATTATATTAAGAGGTTACATTTATTTTTTTGAGATTATGAATAGTAACTACGGTGATTTTTATTTACTGCAGTTAAAGGTAAATCGGGTAATTAAGGGTAAATATAAGATTATAAAATTACCACAACACTTTCCAAAATCTTATTGGATGAATAAAAGTCGACCCATATCACCTAAGGGTCAGAATAGATTCATTTCATGGACTTTTTACCATGAAATAATATAATTATTATTAAAACCAAAGAAAGTGACAACATGTCACTCTCTTAAATCTTATAAGTATAATACTTTTAATTTAGTGATAAACTTCATGTAACTTAGAACATGAATAGTATACAGAAATATATTAAATTTATCTACATCATATTAATTTATTTATAATTTTTAGGGATTAAATAATTATCATTAATTATGACACAATAGTGACGTTGAAATTATTTTATTGATTGAAATATCAAATAAATGATTTTAAAAGTATTAAAATAAATATTATATGATATATTTAATGTGATCCACTAATTTTATATATAAAAATTACATGTTATGAATCTATTAAATATTTTAGTTCGAACATATCTTCTGTATATTTTTTATTTAAACTCAAATAAATGAATAGTGTCAAAATTGACACTATTGTTAATTTATAGAAATTACACATTTTAAAATTTCTTAAAAATCACAAAAATATTTAAAAATTGTAAATTAAAATATATATGGTCTAAAATATAATAAATTATACAATTATGGACAATTTACAACATATAAGTTATTATTATAATGATTTAAAATTTAGAATATTATTACCACAAATAAAATTATATAGATTATATAATGATAAATCATGTTTATAAGGTTTAAAATAAATTCCCAACTTGTCTAAATTTTATTTGATGACGATATTAAAACCCTATATCATCTAATATTTGTATTTGAGACATTTTTTGAGGTTTTTAAGTGGGGTTGGAATTTATTATAAATTAATATTTCTTATCATTCAAAGGTGCCCCTCTCCTCCCTTATAAAAGGGCACCTCCTCCCTCTCCTCCTCACACCACTTTGAGCATTCAAGCTCGGCCAAACTACAAATATTTCTCTTCTACACTTCCCTAGAAACATCCTAGAGGTCCTGGTATTCTTCAAAGAGCAATCTTAGTTCCCTAGAGGAGATTTCAAAGAGGCGTGTCAAAGAAAAGGTAATATCTATTAGCAATTCTTTCAAATTTATTTCTTCTTCTACTTATTCTTATTTAGTTTTTTAATTATGAATTAATAACATCAATATCACTCATATAATGATATGTTATTATAAATATGAAACAACCCTATTTAACTTTCTATCCATCCTACGGAAAATGAAATCATCGTGCGTGTGTACGTACGGAATATCGTCTCCACGTCGTGGTGTAATCTGTTTTCCACCACCCCCTTACTTGGATGGGTATAATGGTGTAAAGAATAACTATACATGATTATTTTAAAGTGATATTTATTCTGAAATAGTATATATAAACATCAATACAATTCCATGATCTTGGGAACGATATCATCGCTCGTGCGTACGTACGGTCTACCGTCTCCACGATGTGATATGACTCGTTATACATGATCTTCATTGAATAATGATTATATAAATGAATTGAATGAGTAAATATGATATATATTACAATAATACCATTCTGTAAATGAGGTATCTATAACCTAAAAATAATAATAAGAATTTATTCGACAAAACACACATAAGAACATAAAGAAATAAACACCTGAATAACAAGTAGCAATGAAATATTACTAATAAGAAGCTAAGAATATGGCCATATATGATATCATAACAATGTGTATGATTATATAATAACTCAATGACATTATTTAAATCATTATACAAGAGGTTTGGACACGTACAAAGCATATCATACCTAACGTAAGGGAAAATCTCACAATCTCATTTTTATCCGAGATTGTTTATACTTCAGAATTTACTGGGGAATATTTATCATCCACATCCATGTTTCCTCAATATGTAATATTATTTATATCCTCCTACAATTGTTTAAATCCAATTTTAACCTTTGGTTAGTTTTTTGTAAAATATATGAAAGTAATCTTTTGTCATTTTTAGTACTAGGTACTTTTTGATTTTTCCGGCCAAAGTACGAGAAGAATGTTTTTTTAACATATACAGCATGAATGGATATTTATGATTTCATAAAACAATATTTCCATGAATCTTAATTTACAAGTTTTCAATTTTATTTTTAATCAACATCTTTTAGTTTAATATTTCATGACATGTTAAGAAAGGAAAAAATGTTTTTTAAGTAGAAAGGATATTTTCTTCAAGAATGGAGTTCAAGTGTTTTATCAAAATTATTTTCCATATAAGATAATATAGGATTCTGTTTCTATACCTATTTTTACATTAATTTGATTATGTTATGATGGAGTTAAAATTATGATGTCCTTTTATCTTATATGGATTATTATATGATGGAATGATGTTTAAGAATCCCATTTTTATTACATGGGTTATGTTATGATGTATGATTTATGATTTTGTGGCACACATAAGAATGGTTTCATTATGAGATGGGTGGGACATATATCTCCCTAAAATGCATTGGGTAAAGATTTATATCTCTTGAGATTGACATGGTTGGAACGAAAAGTTAATCAGGTTAAGTGATACGGGATGGGAACGAGGAGTGAACTCGATTTAGTAATGGACTTTGTCCGCTATGATAGTCTTCGAAATGAGTCTTGACTAAAATGAAATGATTTTCTATGATTATTTGTGTATGCCAAAAAATTTCATGTTTTAAGTTATGATTATTGGTAGTATATTTCACCACTATGATTTATCCCATGTTATGATATTATGAACTCTTTTGCAGGTTAAGATATTCAAAATGTTATGTTCTTATGAATATGATATGATTGATATTTCTTTTGTTTACCCTTACTGAGCATTTGAGCTCACCATTTTGTATGTTTTCTTTTCCTCGGGTCAGGAAGAAGGGTATTAAGTAGGATATTCCAAAAAGGGAGTCTAGATATGATGAAATAAATGTGAGGCATCGTAGATGATTTATGAACCAGTTGTTTATGTTTCCCAGTTTCTAAAGACATTATACCCTTACAGTCCTTTAATGGTTTTGTTATATGTTGTAATAAGTGTGATTCAATTTTGAAGTAATAACAATTTATGTAAAATATGGGTCATTATAGTTTGTATCAGAGGCAAAGGAGGTAGGAATGAATCTGATCCTTGGGAACTCTCACATGTGAGCATTGGAAAAAGCATAGCTCTCCGCCCAAGGGATTCATGAGGAAATGGCTGCCACTGGGGATGGTGGTGTGTCCCGCCCAGGGGGTGTAGCCTCCCATGGAGTGCCCTGATAGGTATCAATTATAGTCTACTGGATGTAATTCCAGACTGTTATAGTTGGTATCCGAGGAAATTTATAGTCAACCTTTTGAAACTAGGATGTGAAAGCCCTAGTAAGAATCCTAAGGATATGTCTGAGCATAGAACACAATATTAGTGTTTTAGAAATGGCCATGAATAACCTATGATAAGACCTTAAGTGTAAAATTTTATTCTTGATTATGTGGTTTTCCTATTATGATTAGTGTTTCTCACACTATGCTTATTGGTTTTAGTCAATGGCAGGAACCTGAAGGAACTGTGTTAATGATGAATGCGATGGGAAATGCAATGATTTTCCCCCTAAGAAACCAAACGTTATGGGAGCTGGAATGCAAAATGTTGTAGTCATGCTCACACATCTTTCTCAAGCTATGAAACATGAATGACTTCCAAACTAACAAAGGAAGGAGCAACATTCTATTGAATCCTTCATGAGGCGGCATCCACCTTCATTCAACCGGTCTTCTGATCCATTAGTGTATGAACAATGGATTAGTACCATTGAAAAGATATTTTCAGTTCTACAATGTTCTGGACATGACAAAGTAATCTTAGCAGTGTATCGTTTGGAAGGTGATGCTGATCAATGGTGGAATCTTATCACGAATATGAGGCAAAGATATGAAATTGAGTCCATGGAATGGGATGAGTTCAAGAACATATTTTTCAATAAGTACTTCCCTTGTATTCTTCAAAAAAAGATGCATAAGGAGTTTCTTGAACTGAAGAAAAAGGATGATGAATCTTTTGGTACCTATGAAACAAATTTTACAATACTTGAAAGGTATGCTTCTGGAATTATTATCTAACCTGAGAGTAAAATCAATCGATTATTTAGTGGCTTAAAACCAAGTCTTCGAAGGGCATTATCCATAAGGGACTTCAATAGCTACGAGGAAATTTTTCGATGTGCTCTCAAGTTTGAGATGGATATTGGAGTAGCCCATCAGTCATATGGATTTTATAAGAAGAGGAAAATGGAATTCAAAGGAAAATCTAAACACCACCCTGGAAAGAAGATGAGTTTTCCTTTATGCTCAAATTGTGGAAAGAAACATAGATGGAATTTTCTTAAAGGGACAACCAAATGTTTTATGTGTGGAAAAGAAGGTCATCGGGAAGTTGAATGTCGAAATAATGGGAAGAAGATGTCTAATGATGCGAAAAAAGAAAGGGATACACAGAATGCACCTCCTACACTTCAATGTTTCAAGTGAAAGGAGATGGGTCATTATGCCAATCAATGCCCAAATCCAAGGGTTATTGATGATGATCGATGTCAAAAAACTCTTAAGGCCAAAGACAAAGGAAACTCACATGCAATTACTATAGGCGATGTGGAGTACGATAATGAATTGGTGAAAGGTACACTTTTCATCCACTCTAAAGTAGTAAATGTTTTATTTGATTCTGGATCCATCCAATCTTTTATTTCTGAATAATTTTCTATGGGTATCGTCGTATTACCTCAACAATTAGAAGTTGAGTTAGCTGTGACAACTCCTAATGGCACAACGGTCGCATCAAAAGTTTATAATTCTTCTCCAATTGAATTTTGTGGGAAAGTTCATACTTAAAATCTTTTGATCCTTCCTATAGTGGAATTTGATGTTATTCTTGGCATGGATTGGATTTCTTTATATGGAGCTCGTATCAATTTCCAAAGAAGGGAAATCACATTTAATATTCTCGATCAATCTACTGTCATCTATCTATGAAAGGATGAATATAACCTTCCAGGGGAAATTTCTTCCATCTTATGGGTCTTGATTCCAATAAATGAAGGTTATTTATCTCAAATGGTTGGAGAGAAACTCACGATTAAGAATACACCCATTGTACAGGAGTTTTATGATTTCTTTCCAGAGGAACTGCCAGATCTTCCACCAAATCATGAAGTTGAGTTTTCAATAGAACTCATACTGGGTGCTATGCCCATTTCAAAGACACCTTATAGAATGGCCCCAATTGAGTTGCAGGAATTGAAGAAGCAACTCCAAGAGAATCTTGATATAGGATTCATACGCCCTAGTGCGTCACCTTGGGGAGCACCTGTTCTATTTGTTAAGAAGAAAGATGGATCAATGAGACTCTGCATTGATTATTGAGAACATAACAAGATCAATATCAAGAACAAATATCCTCTCCCATGCATTGATGACTTATTTGACCAACTACGTGGAGCTCAATACTTTTACAAGATTGATCTTTGTTCAGGGTATCATCAATTAAGGGTCAAAAAAGAGGATATACCAAAGATGGCTTTCTGTACAAGGTATGAACACTATGAATTTATAGTGATGCCATTCGGTCTTAATAATTCCCCTGCTATCTTCATGGATCTAATGAATAGAGTCTTTAGAGACTATCTTGATCAGTTTGTGGTAGTCTTTATAGACGATATTCTTGTCTATTAAAAGAGAAAGGAAGAACAAGAAGATCACTTGAGAATTGTATTGAAGACCCTGAGAAAGGAGAAGCTTTATGCCAAATTTACCAAGTGTGAATTTTGGCTTCAAAAAGTTGCATTTTTGGGTCACATGATCTCAAAAGAGGGGATATATGCGGATCCATCAAAAACAGAGGTTATCGAAAGATGTTCGAGACCAACAATAATAACTGAGATCCGAAGTTTTCTTGGTTTCGCTGGATTTTATCGACGTTTTGTGAAAGATTTTTCACGATTATCTAATCCACTCCCCCAGGTTGACTCGAAAAGGAGTTAAGTTCGTGTGGACAGAGGAGTGTGAAGAGAATTTCAAGGAGTTGAAAAGAAGGTTATCCAGTGCACCTGCGCTCACACTGACTTGTAGTGGAGAAAGGTTTGTGATCTACAGTGACGCATCCAAGAAGGGATTGGGATGTGTTCCTGTGAAAAACGATACGATGATAGCATATGCCTCACGACAGTTGAAAATCCATGATAAAAATTACCCAACTCATGATTTGGTTTTAGTTGCGGTAATCTTTGCATTAAAGATTTGGAGGCATTATCTTTATGGTGAAAGGTGTGATATTTATACTGATCATAAAAGTTTAAAGTATATTTTCACACAAAAGGATCTGAATATGGGCCAAAGAAGATGGTTGGATATGATTAAGGATTATGACTGTTTAATTCATTATCACCCTGGGAAAGAAAACAAGGTGGAAAATGCATTAAGTTGAAAAGACCATGCTAGCTTATCCATGATGGGGATCAAATAAGATCCAATATTTATGGATTTACAAAGGATGGATCTTGGAATTAAAATGGAAGGGGAAAAATCTTATCTTTCTCAAATTAATGTTCAACCATCTATGCATGTGAATATTAAATAGGCACAAAATGAAGATGTAGAGTTACAAAAGAAGGTGAGAAATGTTCCTGAATTCAACCTTTATTGTGATGGGATAATAAGGTTGAGGAATTGGGTTTGTGTTCCTCCCATCCCAGAATTAAAGAAGGACCTACTAGATGAGGCTCATAGTTCTTCATCCTCTATTCATACTGGAAGCATGAAGATTTATATGGACCTAAAAGAGTACTTCTGGTGTGATGGCATGAAAAGAGATTTTGATGAATATGTCTCTCGATGCTTGGTTTGTCAGAAAATTAAAGCTGACAGACAGAAGTCTAAGGGGATGTTACAACCATTACCCATACCCGAATGGAAATGGGAAAACATCACTATGGACTTTGTCACTAGACTTTCTAAAACATCCAAAAGCAATAATTCTATTTGGGTCATAGTTGATCGTCTTACGAAGTTGGCACACTTCATTGATATTAGAGAAGATTTATCTCTTGATCAGCTTGCCCGGATATATGTAAAGGAAGTTGTAAGATATGCATGGAGTACCACTTTCCATTATATCTGATCGGGATCCGGGGTTTACCTCGAAGTTCTGGCGAAGTCTTCAGCATGCTCTAGATAAAAAGTTGATTTTCAACATTTCTTATCATCCTCGGAGAGATGGTCAGTCTAAGAGAACAATTCAAACTCTAGAATACATGTTGAGATCATGATCTATGGATTTCAAAGGTGGTTAGGATCAACACCTACCTTTGGTGGAATTTTCTTTTAATAATAGATATCACTCCAGCATTCTGATGGCTCCTTATGAAGCTCTCTATGGAAAGAAATGTCGAACTCCAACTTGCTGGGATGAAGTTGGGGAAAGAAAGATATTAGGACCTGATCTTGTTGATGAGAGGGCAGAAAAGGTTTGATCTATTAAACAACACATAAGAGCAGCTCAGAGTCAAAAAAAAATTTATGCCGACAATCGAAGAAAATACCTTGAGTTTGAAGTCAGTGATAAAGTGTTCTTATGAATATCTCCTTGGAAGAGAGTAATGAGATTTGGAAAGAAGGGAAAGTTGAGCCCTAGGTATATCGGTCCTTTCGAAATACTGGATCGTGTTGGGAAGGTAGCTTACCGATTGGCGCTTCCACCAAATGTCTCCCAAGTTCACAATGTGTTCCATGTATCTCTCCTGAGAAAGTACATACCCGATTCTTCACATGTACTCAGCTCAGAAGTTGTACCGCTGGAGAAAGATCTTTCTTATGAAGAACAGTCGATAGAGACTCTGGATCATAGCGAAAAAGTTCTACGGAAAAAGACCACCTGCATGGTGAATGTTTTATGGAGGAACCACCAATTATAAGAAGCTGCATGAGAGCTTGAGGATATGATGAGGGAGAGGTGTCCTCATCTGTTTGTTACGAAGTGACGAATTTCGAGGGTGAAATTCATTTTATGGGGGATAGAATGTAACACCCTGATATTTTATGAGAAGTATATTTTTTTATGTCTTATTTTATACGCAACATCAAAGTAATCTTTCACGACACACAACACTAGTTTGGCTTGCGTTACACGCAATCGCGACCTTCCTCGATAGCGTGTGTAGTACGCAATACCGGGTTCCACTAAACAACGATATATTATTATAATATTATAAACTATCCATTATGAATAGTATTAACTGAATTTTAAATTTTATAACATTATTATTCATCTTACATATATTCTAGAACATGTTATGAGAACAAAATAAATTTTTCAGGTAAAATAAGTATTTTTCTAAAAATGCAGTTTTGCCGCCTTTTGATGGCGCACCCACATTAAATCTAGTTTTTGACATGTTTATAAGTTAAATTTGACAAAATAAAATTCTTCTTTGGAATCAGAATATAAAAATATACTTTGGATAAATTTTTCATATTATTCTGATAACTTTCATATTTTAATGAATAGTAAAAACACGCTATATTTTAATTAAAAACAACTTTTTTCATTGCAATAATTTATAAGGTCAAATTATAATATTTAATGGTTTTAAATTATAAATAGAACATATTTTTACCATTTAATATAATTTATTTCATTAGCATTTATTTTACATTGAATTCATAGGTAAAATCATTTCAATCTTTGGCAATGTTTTAACTTTTAAAAACCCGTTTGCTTAACAACGGGATTAATTTTAAATTAATTACTACAACTTCTATGTTTTGAATTTTGAAAAATGAATTCAAAATTTGTATTCAGTGGGTCCAAATTATGCTAATAGGTTACATTTATTTTTTTCGAGAATATGAATAGTAACTACGGTAATTTTTATTTACTACAGTTAAAGGTAAATCGGGTAATTAAGGGTAAATATAAGATTATAAAATTATCCTAACAATTTCCAAAATCCTATTGGATGAATAAAAGTCGACCCATATCACCTAAGGGTAGGACTATATTCATTTCATGGACTTTTGACCATTAAATAATATAATTATTATTAAAACCAAAGAAAGTGACAACATGTCACTCTCTTAAATATTATAAGTATAATAATTTTAATTTAGTGATAAACTTCATGAAACTTCAAAAATTAATAGTCTTCGGAAATATAATAAAATTATATACATCATATGAATTTATTTATAATTTTTAGGGATTAAATAATTTTCATTAATTATCACACAATAGTGATGTTGAAATTATTTTATTGATTAAAATATCAAATAAATGATATTAAAAGTATTAAAATAAATATTATATGAACTATTTAATGTGCTCCACTAATTTTCTAGATAAAAATTACATTTTAAAAATATATTAAATATTTTAGTTCGATCATATCTTCTATATATATTTTATTTAAACTCAAATAAATGAATAGTGTCAAAATTGACACTATTGTCAATTTATAGAAATTACATATTATAAAATTGTTTAAAAAACACAAAAATATTTAAAAATTGTAAATTAAAATATATATGGTGGAAAATTTAATACATTATACAATTATGGACAATTCAAAACATATAAGTAATTATTTATAATGATTTGAAATTTAGAATATTATTACCACAAATAAAATTAAATAGATTATATAAGGATAAATCATGTTGATAATGTTTACAATAAATTCCCAACTTGTCTAAATTTTATTGTCTGATGATATTACAACCCTATATCATCTAATATTAGGATATGAGTCATTTTGGGAGGTTTTTAAGGGGGTTTGGAATTTATTATAAATTAATATTTCTTATAATTCCAAAGGTGCCCCTCTCCTCCCTTGTAAAAGGGCACCTCCTCGCTCTCCTCCTCACACCACTTTGAGCCTTCAAGCTCGGCCAACCCCTGAAAATTTCTCTTCTCCACTTCCGTAGAAATATCCTAGAGGTCCTGGTATTCTTCAACGACCAATATTAGTGCCCTAAAAGGAGATTTCAAAGAGGCGTGTCGAAGAAGAGGTAATATCTATTACCAATTCTTTCAAATTTATTTCTTCTTCTACATTTTCTTCTTTAGTTGTTTAATTATGAAGTAATAACATCAGTATCACTAATATACTGATATGTTATTATAAATATTATACAACCCTATTTCACCTTCTATCCATCCTACAGAAAATGAAATCACCGCGCGTGCGTACGTACGGAATACCGTCTCCACGCTGTGGTGTAATCTGTTTTCCACCACCGCCTTACTTGGATGGGTATAATGGTGTAAAGAATAACAATATATGATTATTGTAAATTTATATTAATTATTAAATAGTATACATGCACATAAATACAATTCCACGATCATGGGAATGATATCATCGCTCGTGCGTACGTACGGCCTACCGTCTCCACGATGTGATGTGACTCGTTATACATGATATTCATTGAATAATGATTATATAAATGAATTGAATGATTAAATAAGAAATATATTACACTAATAACATTCTGTAAATGAGTTATCTATAACCTAAAAAAATAATAATAATTTATTCGACAAAACACACATAAGAACATAAAGCAATAAACACCCGAATAACAAGTAGGAATGAAATATTACTAATAAGAAGCTAATAATATGACCATATATGATATCATAACAACGATTATGATTCTGGAATAAGTAAATGAAATTATTTAAATCATTATACAGTAGGTTCGGATATGTACAAAGCATATCAGACCTAAGGTAAGGGAAAATCTCGCAATCTCATTTTTATCCGAGATTGTTTATACTTTAGAATTTACTAGGGAATATTTATAATCCACATCCATGTTTCCTAGATATTTAATATTATTTATATCCTCCTAAAATTGTTTAAATCCAATTTTACCCTTTGGAGAGTTTTTAGTAAAATATATGAAAGTAATCTTTTGTCGTTTTTAGTACGAGGTACTTTTTGACTTTTCCGGCCAAAGTACGAGAAGAATGTTTTTTAACTTAAATGGAATGAATGGATATTTATGATTTCATAAAACAATATTTCCATGAATCTTCCTTTACAAGTTTTCAAGTTTATTTTTAATCAACTTCTTTTAGTTTAAGATTGCAAGACATGTTAAGAAATGAAAAAAAGTTTTTGAAGTAGAAAGGATATTTTCCTCAAGAATGGAGTTCAAGTGATTTATCAAAATTATTTTCCATCTAAGATAATATAGGATTATTTTTCTATCCCTATTTTAACATTAATTTGATTATGTTATGATGGAATTAATTTTATGATGTCCTTTTATCTTATATGGATTATGAAATTATGGCATGACGTTTAAGAATCCCATTTTTATTACATGGGTTATGTTATGATGTATGACTTATGATTTTGTGGCACACATAAGAATGGTTTCGTTATGAGATGGGTGGGACCTATATCTCCCTCCAATGCATTGGGTAAATATTTATATCTCATGAGATATACATGGCTGGAACGACAAGTTAATCCGGTTCAGTGATACAGTACTGGAACGAGGAGTGAACTCGGTTCAGTAATGGACTTTTTCCTCTATAATAGTCTTGGAAATGAGTTTTGACTAAAAAGAAATGATTTTCTATGATTATGTGGGTATGACACAAAGTTTCATGTTTTAATTTATGATTATTGGGATTACATTTCACCACTATGATTTATCCCATGTTATGATATTATGATCTCTTTTACAGGTTAAGATATTCAAAATGTTATGTTCTTATGAATATGATATGATTGATATTTCTTTTGTTTACCCTTACTGGGAATTTGATCTCACCCTTTTGTATTTTTTCATTTCCCCAGGTCAGGAAGAAGGGTATTAAGTAGGATATGCCAAAAAGGGAGTCTATATATGATGAAATAACAGGGAGACAGCATAGATGATTTATGAACCAGTTGTTTATTTTTCCCAGTTTCTAAAGACACTATACCTATACGGACCTTTCATGGTTTTTTATATGTTGTAATAAGTGTGCTTAAATTTTGAAGTAATAATAATTTATGTAAATTATGGGTTGTTATAGTGTCACATTACATTTAACATGAGTACAAAATTATTAAATGATTATTTCGTGGTTTATTAGATTAAACCATTGAAAAATGTGTTTTCCATGTAAGTACGGTATGCAGTGTGTTTGGGTACACGTGAATTAATTAAATGAGTTAAGGATTGTAAATGGGTAAATTTGATTAATAGTTAAAATGGCATGTACATGTTATTAAATTTCATGAAAGTGGTTAAAAATGTTTTTAATTTTCATAAATGGTGAATTAAGTTCACTATGAGAATTGAGAACAAGATGGACGTAATGAACCAAGTTAATGTGATAATATTAAAAGGGGAACCCTTGTTTTTATTGGGTGGAAAGGGGTCAATAATGTTTAAAATGTAATTTTAACTAATGGTTAGTGGGATGTTGGAATTATTCTAGTCTCCCTCGGATACGATAGACTATTTCTCTAGGATCCCTTATACATAGTATTTGTTAGAGTATTGATTGATCCTCTTAACTACATGTGTATGGACATAGTGTTCCATATCATGGTTGGGATATTCAGACATGGAGTTTCAATTCTTGGTGGGATACATGGGATGATTCTCCTTGTGTGTCAACATATGCCCCTTATGACATATTGTTCAAATGACAAGAACATGCCGAAGTAGGTTTGATGGATATGGGTAACACATGGAGCTGAGAATAATTTGGGAAATTTTTAAATAATGTCAAATAATGACAAATATTTTATCGACTTATTATTCATTGTTTAATATAACTGTAAATACACTAATTTATATTAGATATTATTATAAACACTATTTTTGGTGGGCTACTGAGCTCTACTCATATCCTACTTGGGCCATTATTGGGTACCTAAGGAGGCTTCTTGGTTATAGGTCAAGTTACAAAAAATACCCTATGTGGTTCATGGGTGATGGGACTTGACATAAAATCAAGACCCATTTTGGGATTGTCTTTATTTCATCATTTGGATTTTTTTGGAACTTTACTCTATCATGACATATCATACATTACTATTTTTTTACTTCCATAGTGGGAAATATGGTATGTAATATATTTTTTTAATATCATTATTTTAGGTCAATGTTTATCTTTATTTCATATCATGGTTCTCTCTGTTAAAGTTGTTATTGTCTCCCCACATGTTCTATTAGACCCTCACTGCTTGTCCGTAGCCTTTGGTGTATAGGGTGGTGCACTTGAGATCATGTGGTGAATTCCCTCGGTGCACCAATTATAGTAACACCTGGACTAGAACGTTACATGCATCTACTTTCTAATATATATAAATTGTTGTATTTTTAGGAAAACCACTTACTCAAGACATTATGAATATTTTAGTATTTCACCCCTTAATTAGACTCATCTATATAGTTTTTAATAAGGTTCAACAAAACTAACACAAAAGGCAACAACACTAATCTCCCAAAATATATAAACTAATCTCTAAAATAAATAAAAAATCCTCAAATACCAATTGATGTGACCCAAGATAGATATACATGATAAATAAATTGAAAAAAGGGTTTAATTATATATCCCAAAAATAGTAGCATAACCTAGGTCCTAAAGGATTATTACATTAGATACTAAAAACATAAAAAAATATTATTTCACATGTTGTGAACATTTCTCCATAATCATAATCCATTCATATAAATTCCATCTAACATAATCCTATTTAAATCCTATTAATGGGAAAATATAATAAGGTTGTGCTCAAATGATCGGCAAGGGATAACACAAAAAAGTCCACAAAAATTATTTCATTAAAATGTATAAAATAATCAATAAGTAAAAATATTAGATTTACTATGAACATATAGATATGTGTTATCTATAATCTTGAAAGATGCACATAACATCCCTAAACATAACTCTATTACCAGGAAATGAGAAATTAATACATGAATCGTTTAACATAATCTAGGAATGTTGGAAGAAATGTGTAATAGTCATAAACAAATGATTTTTTATCTTTTTGAACTTATTTACATGTCATGTCATTCCCTTGTAAAATAGTGAGTAGGGCTACAAGACATCACAATCTCCCATTATGAACCTAGATACCTACTATCTCATTCAGATAAAATTTTTATCTCATGAGATATAATCCTTTACCAAATTCATTGTAGGGATATATAAGTCTCACCCATTTCATAATCAATACATTTATGTTCCACATGAAAAAAATAATCAAATCCTAAATTATCCATGTAAATAAAATGAGTTCCATGACTTTTCAAATCATCACATAACAAGCCCATGGAAAGAAAATGGGTTTTATATAATATCTACTTTTAAATCATTACATTTTTATAAATAAACCATTGAATAAAATGACTTATTTAAAACACACAAATAAGATTGTAAATTAAATTGACTAAAACTGAAAACATGGATACCTAAAATATTCACATAAAAATATATAGGGCTCATATTTAACCATAACTCCATTTTAGATAGATCATTTGGAGATAATGAAAAAAAATCAAAAAAAATTAATTTTGAAAACATATTTATTCACCATTATAAATCTCTCACCTTCCTCTTTTAAATTACTTATTTTATTAATTTTCATGGCATTCAGTAGTACATGTTAAATTCCAACTTAATTTTTTGAGCTCTTATTTAATAACTCATGTTTTCCTTGAAAACATTTATCACACCGCAGTAAAAGCCACACGACTTCACCCAGTTCATCGCATGGCCTGCCCAATGTTCAATTAAATAAATATAATGAACTAATAATAAAGAAATAAAATTAAAGGAGTGACAAAGAAATAAAATCAATATTAAAATTTTGATTAAAATTTAAATGAATTGTTTTAATGATAATAATAATATTATTATTTGAGGATATTATTACTATTATTATTATGGTTAGAACATTTTATTTTATTTTAATACTATCAATTTTTTATTATTATTATATTTAGGTTTTAGGTTTTTATTTTATTTTTATTTTATTTCATCCCCTTTTCTTTTTTTCCTTTTATTTTCTCTTTTCCTTTGTTCCTCTTTGTCTCGTCCTCCCCCCTCTCTCTCCCATTACACCACTCTAACCCTAGTTTACATGGTTGGCTTCTCCACCTCTTGGTCTGAACACCCTATAACCAGCCACCGAACCACCTACCTCCATCCCAGATGCCATTCGTGCATCACACACACCCCCTCAGCCATCCCCTCCCCCCGAAGACACCCTTGTCTAGGTGCAACGTAGACCCCCCACCCCCCTCTTATCGCACGGCCTTACCTTGGCCGGTGTGAGCCACACTAGCACCATTCTTCAACCATGCACTAGACCCATCGCACCCCTACTCAACTGGTGTAACCTTTTCCCATGGATGATTTCCCTCCGAATAACCCTAGTGTTTTGGTTCTTGTTTTCTTGTTTTTAGGTTTTCAGCGTGAAGGGTGTCCGATTTTAGGGTCAACTCTTGATATTCTTGGTTAGGTTGTTTGATTTAGGGTCTAATTTGAGTTCCTCATGGTGGGACTAGGGTGCGATTAAAGATTTCACACCAATTATGGTAATTTATTCACACTTGGTAGGTGGTTCCATTATATAATATTATTATATGAATTTAATATATTTATTTCAATTTATAAATAAGTTATATGATTTAATTTTGTGGTGTGAAAAGTATTTCTATGTTATTTGTCAAGTTTATGTGGTGTGAAATAATTCTTAAAAATAAAATTGATTAGGTTTTTCATGTGTTATTTAGAATATGTTTTCTAAAAATGTTTTATGGGTTGTTTGTTGGGTGTGAATCACATTTTAAAAATAAATTAATGTGCGATTGTGGTGGAAATGATATTTTTAATAAAAACTGTATTTTTGTGGCATGTCAAATTTGTTGTTCTCTTTTGAAGTTGAATTTCAATTTTTTTAAATAAAGGAAAACATGTTTTGATATTGTTACCCTGTTTATTTGGTTTTAAAGTGACATTTCTATATGGAATCAAGTAATTTTTTGTGTAAATTCTTCTTGATTATCCTTGAAATTATTTAATAAATAGTTTAAATGATTTATTGAATTATTTAGATGGCGTGAAAGTATTATTTTTGGAAGAGTTGAATATGTATTTTTTTAAGTTGTATGTTTATATGAAATGAGACATGTTTTTGTTGTAAACCTACTTTGTGTCACTTGGTAGTATTTTATAAGTGGCGCAAATAGTTCATTTAATTGTTCAAGTGGTTTGAAACCAATTTTAAGCCGGATTTTTTAAGAAAATGGTTTCAAATAGATTTCCTACAAGGAATTGAGTATATTTATGGTGAAATCCATTGATGGTTAATTTAATAATTTTTTCTAAGTAGTGAAAATAATTTATTAGATTGCACAAGGGGTATAGAACATGTTTTGAATTGTATTTTGTATTATTTACTAGTTGTGTACTTTTGGTATGTATTTCTAGTGGTCAAAATGTTGGGAAGAATTCCTTGAAAATAAAATTAATTTATGTGTGAGATTAAAAAGGGACCTGGCCCATGTGTTTGGTTTGAATTTATTGTGTTCTTCTATTAGTGTTGAAAAATGGATATTTGTGAAATCATTAAGTAATATAAAATGTATTTTTAAAGGTTCTTTGGTGTGTGTTTGATTTCAAAACGAGACATGGGTATGCAAGTGGTAGATTTTGTGTGTGTAATCCCTTATTTGACTTGTGAAATGTTAAAGTAATGTACCATTTTAATGTGAAATTTTTTTGAGCACAAAAAGGGAACCCCAGGTGCCTAGGTGGAAAGATTAGGACTAGTACGTTAGATGTTACGAAAGTGGTTCATCCCAGTTTCATCTAGCTTAATTTACATTACAACACTAACTAAAATTTTATGATGATTGGAGGCCACTAGGTTATAGATGTGTTTCCCCACTAGTGGATCGTACTTGAAAATGTTGATTGTTGTGGATTCTAGGCCATGTTGACACCAAGATATGATGTCTCTAGAATCCCATGCGTGATAGCTACCTTAGGGGATTTACTCGCTTTACTCTATTATTCAGGATACGGTTCCTTCCGTCAGCATACAGAGGACCACTTGTGTATGTGTGTGTTATTTTTAAATTTTATCATCCACTTTAATGTAGTGTTTGTGAAATGGTTTTTCTTTGTGTTTTACTTTTTAATTTTGAGCTTGTAAATATTTTCCATGAATGTATTTTTAAAAGAATGATTTTGAATAAGCATATTAAATTATCTATTAGATGTTGTGGAATGGAACATTATTATTGGGTGAATTACTACTAGGCTCTTGGCTCATACCATGCATACACCATTGGGTGTATGTAGACTTTATTCCTTGTCTATTCCAGTTTCTGGCATCATGCTTAGTGATGGTGGTTTGGGTTGCTGATATTATTCTCTTGCAGGTTGGATGACGGTGGTGTGAGTAGGAGACACCTCATGTTGCATGATGGTTTGGATAGATATTTTATTTTTCTTTTCATTTATGTATTATTTTATTTTTGGGTTGAGTTGTAATCTTTAAATATGGTCAAATTTTAAAGGCTTGTTTGGATCTTTCCTTCCAGATTTTTTTTATTTATTTGTTGGATGTTTTTATGTATTATATTTTGAGTAAATCGTTCCCATGTATTATTTTGATGCCCAGGCACTTGTTCTAGCCAATGGGGATTTGGAATGCCCCTCGGGCCTTATCGTGGACTGAGTCAGTATCTGGGTCGAATGGAGACCCGGATTGGTTTGTCACAAAATGGTATTAGATAAGGTTAGCTCTATTTGGTCATGTTCCTTTGGGAAAGAGTCAGGGTAGACCGGAGAAAGGATTGTCTGGACTTGACATTATGGTTACAGGTAGCCTACACACCACCTGACGGAATCCAAGTTTCCAGGGGAAGTTGAGTTTAGTCTGAGTTTTTGGTGCTTGTGGTTAATATTGTTTAGGTTAAATGAAAAGAGAGTGGGTTCAGGGGTCCCAGAGAGCTCGTAGGGCTTAGAAATCGATGTGGAGCCTGGTACATTGTACTAGAATACTTTCAGTGGTAGTGGTGTGATTTTCATATGGCCTCCAACCATATGTCTCAGTCACCCACTGACTCTAGCTTCCTCTTTCATTGTTTCTCATCTAACTGTTTTGGAATCAAGGAAATCTACTTTTTAAGTAAAAATTATTTTTTCTTGGAAACTTTTTTGAAATGAAGCACTTTAAAAATAAAATAATGTCTGAGGTTTGAAAATTGTGGGTCGAATGTTTTGGTTTTGGAATATAGGAAGGTCTAGTTTTGATCCTTGGTGTTCTCATGGGCAACCACATGCATGGGTGTATATGGAAAGATACATGGTCAATGGTATGAGTGGATGAGTTCCAAGATGGAAATGAGGTGGGTGCCCGCGGTGGCACATGAACATACATATGTGAGGACTATGGGACAACATTGGTGTTTGTGAAACCCAACATCTTTGTTTATTTTAAAAAAATTATGTTGAAGGAAAATTTGGTGTTTTAATGAACGGTGATTGTGAGGTTTGTCCTTGTATTTTGGGAATGTTTTACATGAGGTGTTTTGAGCCAAGAATCCTTTTTGAAGGATTTGGGTCTTGAGTTTGAATTCTTATTGGTAAATTGGTGTGAAAGTTTGTAGTTAGTGGATTCATTTGAAAAGTGCTTTGAGAATACTTTGAAATGGTTCCCCCAACATGTTTAGTGTTCTTTTAGGGTATTTCTTGTCCATTGGACCAGTTTGATTGGCTCCATGGTTTTATTTTTTGACTTGTGTATGCCCCCATAAAGTGTTAACATGCGATTGAAGTACGTCCATGGTCAATTATCCATTGGTCGGTCCTATAGTTGATCGAAGGACTCTCTTCTTGAATTCTAGAATTGAATACACCTCTATTTTTTTCATTCAAGATAGTCCTCTTTCATTGGAGGGTGAATGTGAGAGGATTTGAATGAAACTTTGGTTTCCTTGAGTTATTTGATGTGTAAGGGTGAGGTTTGACCTCATTAAGTTGAAAGTATTTGTAACATCCCATGTAAGTAATGAATAATATATATTTTTATCTACGTCTATTAATGATTAAGATAGTGTTTTAGAGGCTTAAAATGATAATAAATCCAATCTTAAGCATGGAATACACTAATATTCTTAAAAGATTGTTTTACTGCCTTATGTTGGAAAACCCTTTTTAAATCTATCTTTTGACAATTTTATAAACTAAGTTTGTCAAAATAAACTTATTCTTTATGATTGGGACATAAAAATTTACTTTGTGTGAATTTTTGGTATTTTTCTAACAATGTTCATTTTTTAACGAATAGTGAAAAATACTGCATTTTACATCAAAACTGCTTTTTAATCTAATTTATTTATATGATTAGATTATCTTTTGAATTGGTCTTAATGTGTCATATGAATATATTTTTACCATTTAATCCAATTGTGTTCATTGTAATCAATTTAACTTTAAAATTGGACTTAAACTAGTGTCAATCTTTTGATACTTATTGTTTCATAAAAACACGTTATTTGCTCTGACAGCGGGAATTAATTATTAAATTAATTAATGTGACTTATATGTTTTGGATTTTGTAAAATAGACTTCATTTTTGAATTCGTAATATCAAATATAGCTTAGGGTGAATTTTTGGTAATTTTCTGAAAAACTTCAAATTTTGATGAATAGTGAAACCACTAAGTAGTAATCAAGAAAACTGATTTTTCAGTTAAATAAAATTTTACCACGAATGTGTATTGAATTTTGAAAATCCGACATACATGGTTGTCATTAATAAGTAAAATGTGGTTCAATAAGATTAAAATAATTTTTTGGTGAATAGTAACTTATTAAGTTTTTAATCGCGATTAGTGGTAATTAGTGTAGTTTAAGGTATAAATAATGCTTTAATAATATGAAATGACCTAGACACATGTCCCAACCTTATTGGTTGTGTCATGGACGACCAAGAAAAGCCATGGGTCAACTTGGGGACCCCATGGGGACATTTTGGTTGGGAAATGACATAAATAACTTTTTATTTAATGTAATGGTAAAAATGACACAAACATAATACGTTTTACAAAAAAAAAATTTACATAGGGTTATAAAGATCGGATTTTTGATTATAAATAGTCATTGGAAAGCTAAAAAGATTTCCCACATCATAGTATTTTTTTATAATTTTTAGAAAATAAATAAATTAAATTATTTATGACATAATAATGATGCAGCGATGACCTCATTATTTAACGATTTAAATAAAATGGAAAGATAATGAAAAATCTAAAACCTACACATGGAAAAAACCAACTGGATGAGTGTATTTCTAACCCTTATCACCTTATACACGAATTATATCAATGTGGGACCTTTTAAAACCGAAACACATTTTCAAATAAAGTAATATTTCTTTACTTTCCAAAAGTGCCCCTCCTCTCCTCTTATAAAAGGCCCCCACCTCTACCTCATTTCACACACTCCTCAAGCCTTTGGCTCGGCCAACCCCTGCCCATTTACTCTCTCAACATCCCTATCCTCATCCTAGAGGATTCCCTTTGTACATAATCCTTTCAAAGGAATCCTTTAGGCTCAAATCAAAAGGAGTTACACTTTTAAAGGTAATTCATTCTCTCATGTTCATTTGTTTTATTTTGCTTCTCCAACCCAATAAACTCTTTTTATTTAATTATTTTGTAACAACAACAGTATCTTCAATATACAAGGATTTTGTTATAATATTTATTTGAGCTACACTCTCACACAACTACATCAAATGGTTAAAGAACATACGGTTTCCGTGGATGGCGAAATTCTGCCTCCCGAAACGATGATTGTTCAATACTCATTTAACACCTTCAAAGGTGGCCATTATGATGTCACTATTTTTATATATGATATATAATATGTTTATGTTTTCCTTAAGCTTATGTTTTTTTCATTTTGGGCATACCTTTATGGTTTCCATTATGGGTAAACACGATATCTTCATTTTAGGAAGTGCGGACTACCGCCCCCTGAAAGTGATTTGATTCGTTAATACCATATGTGGGATGTGTAAAGGATAAAGTTAATGATATTATATATGTTATTATACTAGAATTATAATATACTCTTATATCATTATGATTCCATTCCAGAAAATATGAAATAGAAATGGAAGTAGCGTTCATGTGTACGTACGGCTTACCGTCTCCATGAACGGTGCATTTCATTTCTTACCTCTAAATGTGATGTAATATTATAAATACATGTATATGATGAATATATATGATATATATGTTATCCAAATCCTTAATATCATTCTGGATATAACGAACCTATGACCAAATTAACAACATGTAAGTGTAAGAAGTCTATTTTTCACTTAAGAACCAAATACCGAAAAAAATGAACATTATTAACTTAAATGATTACATTATGTTCATAACATGGTATAAAAGGAATAATGAACTTGAAAAAGATTCATAAGCAAGTAGAGATTAACTCAAGTTTATTATTCAGGAGATTAAAGAACGATCGAGTCAAGTCGGACTCGAGGTATGGGACTTCGTCTCAATCTCCTTTCATTGAGGCATATTTTATTTTATACACAACTTTCTTTTATACGATGTATAAACCCCTTTGACTTTTACGTTTATTCAAAAGGAATATTTTTTATACGAAGCGTTTACTAAACGACGAAAGGGAATGTTTTTTGTCGTACGTATGCGGCGACAACGACTTCTCCACCGTCGTGACCGTTATTTGAGTTTCGGCTTCCTCTACAAGCCATACCTTCTTTTTAAAAGAAAAATAAATACCATGTTTTACTTTTATTTTATTTTGGTATTTAAAATGGTTTTCATAATTTTTTTATATCAATGTGTTGTATTGATATCTCGTGATTGAAATGTGGAAATTTTATGTTTCCTTTATGCATGTTTTATGTGATATGATTATGTTATGGTTCTTGGGCATTATTATGAAGACGGGTGGTTCTGTGATAAACTAAGGGCGGGTGAGCCCGTTATAGCTCTCCAATGCATTGGGTAACGCAAAGGAGTGAAACGTTAAGGTTTCTACGAAGAGATTTTAGGGAATATACTTTGATGGGTATTCCAAACGTAACCAAGAGGGTTACTCCCTACGTAAGAATGTTATGAATGCCTCAAGTTACCTTTATGTCTTATGATTTCTATGATTTATTCATGATTTTAAGAGGTATGTTAAAGAGCCTATGTTTTATGCGTAAAGTATGATTTCATTATTATGTATATATGAACTCATGTTTCCTTTCCATGTTTTTTTTTATAACCCATACTGAGTTTTTATGCTCATCCCAAGTTTTTGAAATGTTTTTCACAGGTCAAGGGAAAGGTACATGATAAGATGATAGAGTCAAGGATGTGTCAAGAAATAATCCATGTTTTATTTTAAATGTGTTTCCATTGATGGGAATGAAGAATACTATCTTTCTGTAACCACTTTGTTTATATGTGTAATGTAATGCAAGTTTTATGATCTAATTCTCTAAAACTCTAAACCCGAAAAGATCCTCAATGTGTAATCTTGTAATAACTCAAGATTAAGTATGGTTTAAGGTCGAGGCCTTATAGTTGGTATCAAAGGTCGGTTTAGATAAATTTAGGAGTTAGAATTCTATTAAATGATTATCCAAAAATATTTTTTTTTTCTTCTTTTCGAAATGATATAGCATTTAAAGATTACCATGTTGCTTCATCTAAGACATGTTTGTTCAGAATGGTTTTCCGCAGAGGAAACAGGGAAGCAGTGCTAGGAAGGCATACAGAAGGAAATAACCTTCCGAATCAGCATCCAGAAATGGTCGGAATTGGAACTGAACAGTTTGTTGCAGTAATGGCGCAGTTGACTCAAGCGATAAATGGCGGTGGTATCCATACACGAGATCAGCCAGACCAACCGCAGAGGAACATGTCAGTGGTGGAACATTTCATGAGGCAACATCCACCATCATTCAGAGGATCATCTGACCCTGTGCTAGTTGAAGGGTGGATTAAAGCACTGGAGAATATTTTTGATGTCATGGGGTGTTCAGACAATCAAAAGGTTAGTCTTGCTATTTACCATTTGGAGGGTGAAGCAGATCAGTGGTGGTCTATGGTTAAAAATATCAGGGACGCCGATGAGATTGATGCTCTTGACTGGGATGAATTCAAAGGTATGTTTCTTGAGAAGTATTTTCCTAAGGTTGTTCGACTTAGGATGGAAAAGCAATTCTTGGAATTGAGGCAAGAGGAAGACTCAGTGGCTGCCTATGAAGAAAGGTTCACTCGATTGGCAAGGTATGCTCCAAATTTTATCTGGGACCTTGATAGTAAAATCAATCGTTTTTACTCAGGATTAAAGCCAAAGTATCGAAGGGCATTAGATTCTCGTGAGTTTAAAAGTTATGAAAAGCTTGTTCGATGTGCTGAGAAGGTGGAAATGGAGTTTGCCGATGACCAAGTTTTCTATAACAACCAGCAGAAGAAGAGACCGAGGTGGTAGGAGAAAGGTAAGAATTCTTCAAAAAAGTCTGATGGTAAGAGAACTAAGTTTCCAGTTTGTGATAAATGTGGAAAAAGGCATGTTGGGGAATGTCTTCTGAATTCTGGGAAGTGCTACCGATGTGGTAAGATGGGACATAAGGCTCGTGAATGCACTGAAAAGGATCAAGGTGAAGGTAAGAACAAATTTGATTTACAGTTAGTGAAATGTTATAAGTTCAATGAGATGGGTCACTATGCAAATGAGTGTCTGACAAGGAGATTGAGTGATGGGAAGTAGTTAGACTACAAGCAGAAAGGGGTGGTGAAATCCTTTGCAACTACTTCAGCAGATGTCGGGCCATCAAATGAAGTTGTATCAGGTACTTTGTTTGTTTTTTCAGATTATGCCAGTGTGTTGTTTGATTCGGGGTCTACACATTCTTTCATCTCTGAAACCTTTTCTAGTAAAATGGGAATACCATCTCAAGAAATGACTCCTGAACTTTTGGTAAAAACACCTGGGGGAAATGTTGAGGCAAAAAGAATTTATAAGAATCTTCCTATCCTTATCTGTGGAAAGAACCTACTTGAAAACCTTATTGTTCTACCTCTAGTAGAGTTTGATGTTATCCTGGGTATGGATTGGCTCTCTATCTACCATGCTAAGATTTACTGTAGAGCTAAAGAAGTTTCTTTTCAGAAAGACTTTTAGTTTGTTTACAAGAATGAACCCTTACTTTTGATAACATATCAAGAGGCCGAGAAACTTGTAAAAGATGGAAATGAATGTTACCTTGCACACATCGTTGAAAATAAAGGAACTGTTCAGATTAATGATGTGCCAGTGGTAAATGAGTATCCTGATGTTTTTCTTGATGAGTTGCCTAGAATAATACCAGATCGGGAAGTTGAGTTTACTGTTGACTTAGTTCCTGATTCTAAGAGAATTTCAAAACCCCCTTATCGAATGGCACTAATTGAACTTTTAGAGTTGAAGGAGCAATTGCAAGATTTATTAGAGAAAGGTTTCATTAGACCTAGCACATCACCATGGGGTGCTCCTGTTTTATTTGTTAAAAAGAAAGATGGTTCTATGAGACTTTGCATTGATTATAGAGCCTTGAATAATATCACTGTTAAGAACAAATATCCTTTGCCTCATATCGATGATTTGTTTGATCAGCTCCAGGGAGCTCAGTTTTTTTCAAAGATTGACTTGAGATCGGGGTACCATCAGCTGAAGGTAAAGGAGGCAGATATTCCGAAGACCGCGTTCCATACGAGATATGGCCATTATGAATTTGTAGTAATGCCTTTTGGGATAACCAATTCACCTGCTGTATTCATGGACTTAATGAATAGAATTTTCCATGAGTTCTTGGATAAGTTTGTGGTGGTTTTCATTGATGATATTTTGGTGTTTTCTAAAAGTAAAGAGGAGCATGAAAGACATTTAAGTGTTATCTTGAAAACCTTAAAAGAAAAGAAACTGTATGGGAAATTCATCAAGTGTGAGTTTTGGTTGCAACAAATTTCTTTCCTTGGTCACATTGTTTCTAAAGATGGAATAACTGTTGATCCTGCAAAAACAAAAGTTGTGGAAGAATGGCCAAGACCCACAAATGTAACCGAGATTCGTAGCTTCCTTGGTTTGGCGGGCTATTACCGAAGGTTTGTTAGAAATTTTTCACGGTTATCTTGTCCAATGACTAAGCTAACTCGAAAGGGTGTTAAGTTTATCTGGACAAAAGAATGTGATTATTGTTTTCAGGAATTGAAAAGAAGATTGGTGAATGCTCCAGTTTTGGCACTACCTTCCAGGAATGGTGAGTTTGTTATATACAGTGATGATTCATTGAAAGGAATTGGTTGTGTCCTAATGCAGAATGATCAGGTAATTGTTTATGCTTCACGACAGTTGAAAACTCATGAGGTAAATTACCCTACACATGATTTGGAATTAGCTGCTGTTGTTTTTTCTTTAAAAATTTGGAGGCATCATTTGTATGGAGTAAAGTGTGAAATATATACCGATCACAAAATTTAAAGTATATATTCACTCAGAAAGAGTTAAACATGAGACAGAGGAGATGGCTAGAATTAATCAAGGATTATGATTGTACAATTCATTACCATCCGGGAAAAGCAAACAAAGTGGCTGATGCTTTGAGTCGAAAAAGTAATGCTTCATTAACAATGTTGTGGTTGGAACGTGATCCTTTGGTTAACGGTTTGATGAACTTTGGCATAGAAGTTGTTGGTGTAGGAAGTCCTTCTGTTTTGTTTCAGGTATCAGTGAGATCTTCTCTATCAGATAGAATCAAGCAAGCACAGAAGCAAGACAGTGAGTTGCAGAAAAAGGTAGAGCTGGTTCAGAAAGGTAAGTTGCCTGAATTCAACATTGATAATGATTGTGTTTTGAGATTTGGGAAGAGACTGTGTGTGCCTTGTGATTCACAGTTGAAGAGAGAGTTGTTATGTGAAGCTCATAGTTCTCCGTTTTCAGTTCATCCGGGCATTACTAAGATGTATAGAGATCTGCGGGAGTATTATTGGTGGGATGGAATGAAAAGAGATATTGCTGATTTTACTGTGAAGTGTTTGACTTGTCAGCAGGTTAAAGCAGAGCAGCAGTTACCAAAAGGGATGCTTCAGCCTTTACCAGTGCCAGAGTGGAAATGGGAGAATATATCCATGGACCTTGTTGTTGGATTACCGAAGACATCTCGAGGTAATAATGCCATCTGGGTTATTGTTGATCGCTTGACCAAATCTGCTCATTTCCTTGCTATACGAGATACTTTCTCTCTTGATCAACTTTCCCGTTTGTATCTTAAAGAGATAGTCAGGTTACATGGAGTTCCTCTCTCCATTGTATCGGATCGTGATCTCGGGTTTACTTCTAACTTTTGGAAAGGCCTTCAGAAGTCGTTGGGTACTGAATTAAATTTTAGTACATCTTTTCATCCTCAATCAGATGGGCAGTCAGAACGAACAATTCAGACATTGGAGGATATGCTACGAGCTTGTTCTATGGATTATTAGGGAAGTTGGGACCAACATATTTCTTTGGTTGAGTTTTCATATAATAACAGTTTTCATTCCAGTATACAGATGGCACCATTTCAGGCATTATATGGGAAGCGGTGTCGAACTCCAGCTTTCTGGGATGAAGTGGGTGAAAGGAAGTTGATGGGACCAGAATTGGTAGAAGAGATGGCAGAAAAAGTTCAGCTGATTCAGAAACACATGAGAACAGCTCAGAGCAGGCAGAAGAGTAATGCGGATAACCGGAGGAAGGATCTATCTTTCGAGGTAGGTGATCATGTTTTTCTCAAGGTTTCTCCTTGGAAAAGTGTGATGAGATTTGGTAAGAAAGGAAAGTTGAGTCCAAGGTATATTGGACCATACGAAATTCTGGAGAGAGTTGTATCAGTTGCATACCAAGTGGCTTTACCTCCGAGTTTATCTCAGGTACACAATGTTTTTCACGTTTCGATGTTGAGAAAGTATATGCCAGATCCATCTCATGTTTTGAGTACAGAGGTAGTTCAGCTGGAAGAGAACCTATCTTATGAGGAACAACCGGTCCAGATTCTTGACCACAGGGAGCAAGTGTTACTGAATAAGGTGATTAATCAGGTAAAGGTTTTGTGGAAAAACCACATGATTGAAGAGGCAACATGGGAATCTGAAAATGCAATGAGGGATAAGTACCCCCATTTATTCGATAAGTAAATAAATTACGGGGACGCAATTTTCTAAAGGGGGAAGGATGTAACATCCCAAGTAAGTAATGAATAATAGATATTTTTATCTATGTCTATTAATGATTAAGATAGTGTTCTAGAGGCTTAAAATGAAAATAAATCCAATCTTAAGCATGGAATACACAAATATTCTTAAAAGATTGTTTTACTGCCTTATGATGGAAAACCCTTTTTAAATCTATCTTTTGACAATTTTATAAACTAAGTTTTTCAAAATAAACTTATTCTTTATGATTGGGACATAAAAATTTACTTTGTGTGAATTTTTGGTATTTTTCTGACAATGTTCATTTTTTAACGAATTGTGAAAAATACTGCATTTTACATCAAAAATGCTTTTTAATCTAATTTATTAATATGATTAGATTATCTTTTTAATTGGTATTAATGTGTAATATGAATATATTTTTACCATTTAATCCAATGGTGGTCATTGGAATCAATTTCACTTTGAAATTGGACTTAAACTAGTGTCAATCTTTTGATACTTATTGTTTCATAAAAACACGTTATTTGCTCTGACAGCAGGAATTAATTATTAAATTAATTAATGTGAATTATATGTTTTTAATATTATAAAATAGACTTCATTTTTGAATTCTTAATATCAAATATAGCTTAGGGTTAATTTTTGGTAATTTTCTGAAAAACTTCAATTTTTGATGAATAGTGAAACCACTAAGTGGTAATCAAGAAAACTGATTTTTCAGTTAAATAAAAGTTTACCACTAATGTGTATTGAATTTTGAAAATCCGACATACATGGTTGTCATTAAGAAGTAAAATTTGGTTCAATGAGATTAAAATAATTTTTTGGTGAAAAGTAACTTATTAAGTTTTTAATCGCGATTAGTGGTAATTAGTGTAGTTTAAGGTATAAATAATGCTTTAATAATATGAAATGACCTAGAAACATGTCCCAACCTTATTGGTTGTGTCATGGAAGACCAATAAAAGCCATGGGTCAACTTGGGGACCCCATGGGGACATTTTGGTTGGGAAATGACATAAATAACTTTTTATTTAATGTAAAGGTAAAAATGACACAAACATAATACGTTTTACAAAAACAATTTTTACATGGGGTTATAAAGATCAGATTTTTGATTATAAATATTCATTGGAAAGCTAAAACGATTTCCCACATCATAGTATTTGTTTTATAATTTTTAGACATTAAATAAAGTAAATTATTTATGACATAATAATGATGCAGCGATGACCTCATTATTTAACGATTTAAATAAAATGGAAAGATAATGAAAAATCTAAAACCTACACATGGCAAAAACCAATTGGATGAGTGGCTTTCGAACCCTTATCACCTTATCCACGAATTATATCAATGTGGGACCTTTTAAAACCGAAACACATTTTCAAATAAAGTAATATTTCTTTACATTCCAAAAGTGCCCCTCCTCTCCTCTTATAAAAGACCCCCACCTCTACCTCATTTCACACACTCCTCAAGCCTTTGTCTCGGCCAACCCCTACCCATTTACTCTCTCCACATCCCTCTCCTCATCCTAGAGGATTCCCTTTGGACAGAATCCTTTCAAAGGAATCCTTTAGGCTCAAATAAAAAGGAGTTACACTTTTAAAGGTAATTCATTCTCTCATGTTCATTTGTTTTATTTTGCTTCTCCAACCCCCTAAACTCTTTTTATTTACTTATTTTGTAACAACACCAGTATATTCAATATACAAGGATGTTGTTATAATATTTATTTGAGCTACACTCTCACAAAACTACATCAAATGGTTAAAGAACATACGGTTTCCGTGGATGGTGAAATTCTGCCTCCCGAAACGATGATTGTTCAATACTCATTTAACACCTTCAAAGGTGGCCATTATGATGTCAATATTTTTATATATGATATATAATATGTTTATTGTTTCCTTAAGATTCTGTTTTTTTCATTTTTGGCATACCTTTATGGTTTCCATTATGGGTAAACACGATATCTTCATTTTAGGAAGTGCGGACTACCGCCCCCTGAAAGTGATTTGATTCGTTAATACCATATGTGGGATGTGTAAAGGATAAAGTTAATGATATTATATATGTTATTATACTGGAATTATAATATACTATTATATCATTATGATTCCATTCCAGAAAATATGAAATAGAAATGGAAGTAGCGTTCATGCGTACGTACGGCTTACCGTCTCCATGAACGGTGCATTTCATTTCTTACCTCTAAATGTGATGTAATATTATAAATACATGTATATGATGAATATATATGATATATATGTTATCCAAATCCTTAATATCATTCTGGATATAACGAACCTATGACCAAATTAACAACATGTAAGTGTAAGAAGTCTATTTTTGACTTAAGAACCAAATACCGACAAAATGAACATTATTAACTTAAATGATTACATGATGTTCATAACATGGTATAAAAGGAATAATGAACTTGAAAAAGATTCATAAGCAAGTAGAGATTAACTCAAGTTTATTATTCAGGAGATTAAAGAACGATTGAGTCAAGTCGGACCCGAGGTATGGGACTTCGTCTCAATCTCCTTTCATTGAGGCATATTTTATTTTATACACAACTTTCTTTTATATGGTGTATAAACCCCTTTTACTTTTACATTTATTCAAAAGGAATCTTTTTTATATGAAGCGTTTACTAAACGACAAAAGGGAATGTTTTTTGTCGTACGTATGTGGCGACAACGACTTCTCTGCCGTCGTGATCGTTATTTGAGTTTCGGCTTCCTCTACAAGCCATACCTTCTTTTTAAAAGAAAAATAAATACCATGTTTTACTTTTCTTTTATTTTGGTATTGAAAATGGTTTTCATAATGTTTTTAAATAAATGTGTTGTATTGATATCTCGTGATTGAAATGTGGAAATTTTATGTTTCCTTTATGCATGTTTTATGTGATATGATTATGTTATGGTTCTTGGGCATTATTATGAAGATGGGTGGTTCTGTGATAAACTAAGGGCGGGTGAGCCCGTTATAGCTCTCCAATGCATTTGGTAACGTGAAGGAGTGAAATGTTAAGGTTTCTCCGAAGAGATTTTAGGGAATATACTGTGATGGGTATTCCAAACGTAACCAAGAGGGTTACTCCCTACGTAAGAATGTTATGAATGCCTCAAGTTACCTTTCTGTCTTATGATTTCTATGATTTATTCATGATTTTATGAGGTATGTTAAAGTGCCTATGTTTTATGGGTAAAGTATGATTTCATTCTTATGTATATATGAACTCATGTTTCCTTTCCATGTTTTTTTTTATAACCCATACTGAGTTTTTATGCTCATCCCATGTTTTTGAAATGTTTTTCACAGGTCAAGGGAAAGGTACATGATAAGATGATAGAGTCAAGGATGTGTCAAGAAATAATCCATGTTTTATTTTAAATGTGTTTCCATTGATGGGAATGAAGAATACTCTCTTTCTGTAACCACTTTGTTTATATGTGGAATGTAATGAAAGTTTTATGATCTAATTCTCTAAAACTCTAAACCCGAAAAGATCCTCAATGTGTAATCTTGTAATAACTCAAGATTAAGTAAGGTTTAAGGCCGGTGCCTTATAGTATTATTTGGAAGTGGTGAAGGATATTCCAGTGGGTAAAGATGGAAGAAGCACGGATTTTTCAATATGGGATGCTATTCTAAATGATCATTGGTCCTTCATTGGTTTCATTTAATAAAGGGTTCATGTTAGGCCACTAGTGTGGCATACCCAGTCACATGAGGCTGCTATTGTCATTTCCAGGAATCACATGATGTTTAAGACTCAATTTAAAGTCTCTCTTTATGTAATGATTCTCTCAACAATAGTTGTCATGTTTGGTGATGATTTTTGGTGTTGTGTTCTCATTCAGTGTAACAAGGGGTGATGAACATTCACCATTTTAGCTCTTTTGTTTATGAATGTTCTGTGTAGGAGTAAGTAGATATCAAGGTGTGTTTTGTTTGATGGCATTGTCTCGGTTGTTGGGTGGTATCTAGTGGCACTAGGAAAAGAAGTATCATTAAAGGGTTTCTGTATACTAATTGCGAGATAAAAGATGCTACAATCATCTGATCTCCATCCATAGGTCCTAGAGTGAATATGGCAAGTATTTAGGGAAAACTCAAGGTTGTAAAAGTCTTGGTTCTAATTTCTATTCTCATCGGGGAAGATAGAAATAGTTTAAACCTCTGGCATTTTTATCTTTTTACAGTTGTTCTTGTTCAATGGATATTGGAGGGAGGACTATGCTTCCACGTTGTGGCCTATTTGAATGTAAGGGTTATCACATGGGTATCTGTAGGCTTTCTTATTTCGTTTTCTTGAAAACCCAGTGGTTATGTCTCCCCAGGCGCAGGCCCCTACTTAACGACCCTTATGGGTCTGTTTGGGTAAATTGGTCCCAAATTTGTTTCATGATAATCTAGGTATGTGATGTTTTTGGTTATCTATGTCCATGGTTTTGGCACCCCAGTAGTTGGGGCCTTCCCTCCCCACCCCTTGTGGTAGGGTGTTTGGTCACTGTCAGAAAATTTTTGAAGTTCCTTTATATTTTATTAGTTCTAATGATGGGGTGACCCATGGTGGATCTCAATCAAATTTAACTAGAACAAATAGGTGTTGGCTTTTTCCATAATTTTAGGAAGTCCACTTAGGCCTCCTCGTATTAGTTTTACAATCTCTTCTCAGATGCTGGTAGGTTTCTAATGGTGGGGATCCCCTTTCGGTTTCCCCAAATGGTGTGGTTCTCATTTATTGGTGGTTATGGTGTTTCGGTATGTAAAGTTGGTTTACATGGGTGAAAGAGTTCCTTTCCTTGATCAATCAACAGGAGGTGTCCTAGCTATTTGGGGCAGGTGACACATAGGTAAAATAACTTTATAGGTTTCCTGAGGTTTTCATTTAAGTCACTTTCTCTGAGAATGGTGTGTTTGCCTCTTTTTACTAGTTTTTTCTAGGGATATTTTTTGAACCTTAAGGGGGTATCAGGTTATTCTATGAGGTTTAGTCTTATTTGTGGATTCCCGGGGATGGAAAGCATTATGTTGGAGAGAATTATCATACATGGGTCTTTTAAATTATGTATGTTATTAATTTTCTAGGCATAAAGTAGTTTGAGTCAAATTCTAACACTAATTTTTTAGCTCTTATTTAAAAATTCAGGTTTTTCCTAACCAAAGTTTAGCACACCATGGTCGAAGCCTAATGAATTTACCTAGTTCACTACATGGCCTACCGAATGTTCGATTAATTAAACAGAATGAACTAATAATAATGAAATAAAATTATAGTGACAAAAAATAAATTAATAAATAAGAAATGGGTGATAAAATTAAAATGATTTGTCTTAATGATAATAATATTTTTATAATCTAAGGATATTATTATTATTATTATGGTTAGAACATTTTATTTTATTTTATTACTACCAATTTATTATTATTCTTATATTTAGGTTTTAGTTTTTTATTTTTTTTATTTTATTTCTTCCCCTTTTATTTTTTATTCCTTTTTCTTTTCTCTTTTTTTCCTCTTCCTCTCTTCATCCCCCCTCTCTCTCTCGTCGCACCACTCTAACCCTATTACGCCTAGTTGGATACTCAATCGCACTGGTTCGAACACCCCATGGCCAGTCGTCGTACCACCCACCTCCCTCCCGGTCGGCCATCTTGTGTCGCCTTCACCCCCCCTCGGTGATCCCCTCCTCCCAGCGACCCCCCTTGTCTGGCCACGATGCAGTAGTACCCCCCCCCCCCCCCCCCTCTAGGCATGTAGCTTCCCTCGACCTGCGCGAACTTTGCTGGCGCTATCTGTCTGCCTTGAACTGGACTCATCACACCCCTCCTCAACCGGCATGACCTTATCCCATGTGTGATTCCCCTCCTAGTAACACTAGTGTTCTGGTTCTTATTTTCGAGGTTTTAGTTTTTCATCGGGAAGAGTGTCCAATTTTAGTGTTAACTCTTGATATTATTGGTTTAGATTTTTGATTTAGGGTCCAATTTGGGTTACTCATGGTGCGACTATGGTGCAATTGAAGATTTCACACCATTTTGGGGAATTTCTTCACCTAAGGTAGGTGGTTCCATTATCTAACATTATTAGATGAATTTAATATATTTGTTTGAATTTATAAATATGTCCTATGATTTAATTGTGTGGTGAAAAAAGTATTTCTATATTGTTTTTCATGTTTATGTGGAATTAATGAATTTGTATAAAGGAAATTGATTGTGTTTTACATGTGTGATTTTTCATATTTTTATTAAAAATGATTTATGGGTCGGTTTTTGGGGTCGAATCACATTTTCAAAATCACTGAAGGTGTGATTGTGTTGGAAATGATATTTTTAATAAAAGTGTGTTTTCATGGTGTGTAAAACTTGTTGTGCACTTTTCAAATTAGAATTAAAAATGTTTAAACAATGGAAAACACATTTTAATATTTTTACCTTGTGTATTTTGTTTCAAAGTGATGTTTATATATGGAATAAAGTAATTTTTTGTGTAAATTCTTCTTGGTTTTCCTTGAAATGATTTAATAAATAGTTTAAATGATTTATTGAATTATTTAGGTGGCTCAAAATTACTAGTTTTGAAGAGTTGAATATGTGTTCATTTTTTTAATGTAGTATGTTAACATGAAATGATACGTTTTTTTGGTGTAAACCTACTTTGTGTCACTTGGAAGTATTTTATAAGTGGCACAAACAGTTCATTTAATTGAGCAAGTGGTGCGAAACCAATTTTAAGCAGAATTTGTTAAGAAAGTGGTTTGAAAATTTATTTCCAACATGGAATTGAGTATATTTATGGATAAATCCCTTGATGTGTCATTTAATAATGTTTTATAAGCGTTGAAAATGATTTATTAGATTTTTCAAGGGGTATGGAACAAGTTTTGAATTGTTTTTCATGTTTTTTCCTTATTGTGTACTTTTGGAATATATTGCTAATGGTATAAATTTTGGGAATCATGCCTTGAAAATAAAATTGTTGTGTGTGTGGGATTAAAAAGGGACTTGGCCTAAGGTTTTGGTTTGAATTTATTACGTTCTTCTTTGAGTGTTTCTAAATGGAGATTTGTGAAATGATTAAGTAATGGAAAATGTATTTTTAGTGGTTCTTTGGTGTTTGTTTGGTTTCAAAAGGATACATGGGTATGAAATTGGTAGCTTTTTTGGTTGAATTCCTTGTATTAATTGTGAAATGTAAAATTAATGTACTATGTGAATGTGAAATTTGTTTGAGGACAAAAATGTAACCCCAGGTACCTAGGTGGGCAGATTAGGACTTGTACGCTAGATGTTACGAAAGTGGATTGTCATGGTTTCATCTAGCATGATTGATGTTACAATACTAACAATACTTTTATGATGATTGGAGACCACTAGGTTATTGTTGTGTTTCCATACTAGTGTCCCATGCTTGATAATGTAGACCGTTGTGGTTTTTATGCCATGTTGACATTGTGGTACGATAACTCTAATGTCCCACACGTGCTAGCTACAATAGGGGATTTACCATAGTGATCTATTATTCATGACATGGTGACCTCTGTTAGCATATAGAGGATCACTTGTGTATGTGTTTGTTATTTTTATGTTTTCTCATCAACTTTAAAGTAGTGTTTGTGAAATGGTTTTACATCAAGTTTTCCTTTATTAATTTTGTGTTTGTAAATATTTTCCTTAAAAGTAATTTTCAATTCAAGATTTTGAATAAGAATATTAAATTATCACTTGGATGTTGTGGAATGTAACCTTTTTATTAGGTGACTTCCTAAAGGGATCTAGGCTCACACCCTATATACACATTTGGGTATATGTAGACCTTGTTCCTTGTGTATTCCAAGTTGAGGAATCATTCTTAGTGATGCTGGTTTGGGTTTCTAATGGTCTTCTCCAACAGGTTGGGTGATGGTGGAGTGAGGAGGTGGATCCTCATGTTTCATGAAGGTTCAGAGAGATGTTTTAGTTTTCATTTCATTTCATTATTCTTTGATATTTGGGTTGAGTTGTAAAATTTAAATCTGGTCAAATGTTAAGGGCATGTTTGGTTCTATCTTTTGAGCTTTTGTTTATTTATTCATTGGTTGTTTGTTTGTCTCGTGTTTAGGGTAAATCATTCCCACGTATTATTTTGATACCTGGGCACTAGTGATAGCTCGTTGGGATTAGGAATGCCCCTTGATCCTTGCCACAGACTGGGTCAGGTATCGGGTATGATAGTGACACGGTTTAGTTCATGACAGTAAATGACATGATAGTATGTCTCCTTTCAAAAAGAATACATTATATTTAAGAAAAATAAAAATATAATGATTCATAGAAATGTAATTGGTCCATAAATTACTTGTTCCTAGAATTTAAAACTAAAACATCATTTATAATGTAATTTCATTGAAAAATGAAGTTTAAATAAGAAATTGAATAACTCAAAGAATGGAGATTGAGTGACCACATCCCATATTGAAGTCATAATTCATGGATAAATTGAAATATAAGAATTTTGGAAACCATATTATATAGAGTTCAAAATAAAATAGCATTGAAATACATTTATGTTTCAAAATGGATAAGTGAAAATATTTTGAAATCAGTTACTCTAAAAAAAAATACATATAATGATTTTAAATAGTAGAAGTGAAAATATGTTGAAAATTTTTTATTTTAAAACCAATATTTAACAAATTTATATTGAAAAGGACATGATTTTTTCAAAAGGTAAAGTGAAAATTATTTGAAAAATTTTAAGTTTTTAATATAGTAATGAATAATGGAAAACACATAAGGGTTATAAAATTTAAATGTAGAGTGGATGATAAAACTATTTGTTATAGACTGATGGAAAAACCTTCTAATCCCTTTAAAATAACCTTATCAGAAACCCACATTATTAAAATAAAATTAAACATTCCACTTAAAAAGAGATAAATACTTATAACCATCATATAATATAGTCATTATTATCATTCCAAAAATATTGGATAACATTGGAAGAAATGAAAATATTTGCATGGTAGAAAATATCCATTAGTAAGAATATGAGTCATTCTTTCCAACAATACACAATAATTTTGGAAAAAAAATTAAAATAATTATATGATGATAAGGAGAATTAATTTACCTATAATATAATTTTTAAATGCATCAAAAAATAATCTAAAGTTATAATTTTACAATATTTAAAGATTATAGTCAATGAATAGTTACTATTACTTGATATATAGATTCCAGTAATGAAAACCCCTTATCACCTCTATAACTTTTGAATTGAAAACACATGAGAGGTAGAAGATTAAATAAAATATAATAATCATTAAAAATGAAAATTTGGAATAATTTAAAGCCCTTAATAGGTTAAATAATTCTTAGTATAAATATGTCCTAAGGGATTCAAAATTGAGGCAAAGAAACCCTTACATGTTGATAAGTGAATGGATTGAATAAAAATTAAAGATAGATTGTGAAATAAACATTTATATATAATCAAAAATGGTGATTTATGAATCATTAATTCATTTGTTAATTAGATATTAAATATCAAACAGAAATTGGTTGAAAACACTAAGTCATGCCTCCATGAAAGTTAACTTGAGACAAAAACCCTTACAATGATTCCTTGATTATTTGATGAAACAATAAACTCATGTAAAAAAATAGATAAAAAAATAACCTATTTTATAACCTTAATAATAAATATTCCACTTTAATAGTCCTTATTATTATTATTTATCATGATTAAATTAATTAGTTATTTCATACTATGGCCATCAGGTATTAATAACTATAACTTTTTTCACAAGTTTTATAGTATTGATATCATTACCCATTATTTAATACATAGTTAAAAATTGATATATAGTTTTTGGATTTATAATATATTACTTATATTTATTTAATATGTTCTTATTTCTTCTAAAATTAATTTTAATTATGTTATATTAAAACTAAATTGAATGCGACTTATTTCAGTAATTTAAGGTTTTGAAAATGTTACTTTAATAATAAGTTAAATACATAATATAATATTTACAAAACCATATAATAATTATTATTTAATTAGTATATTATAATCATACTATAATTAGTGTTCCCATATTAATCTACAATCATATTAATTAAATTTTCCATATTGGTGGTTAAACTAACCTAAACATGAACATAGGTTTACTAGATTGGTGAGTATGTTTTAAGTGGTGTTTATTTTTACATAATATCATTAATATAGAAAAATAATGATGTTATTTTAATGATTTTATTATGTTTAACCATATTTTAATATTTTTAGATAATTTTTTATAATCTAAACAAAAAAATAAAAAAACAATCCATCATAGATGTGATAATACACATGAAAACACTAATTATGTGCTTTTGTTTTTTATATTGGGATAGAAATGAATAAATAAGGGTGGTGCCATTAATATAAAAAAATTTAAATATAATGATTACCCAAAATTAATCATATAATTATGTATATAATATATTTTTAAATGTATTATTAAGAATAAAATCCTAAGAGGAGATAACACAAATGTTGGAGACTCGATTTTTCTATTGGAAGTTTCCCTAAAATTTAAGGGAATAGGATAACTATGATTAATTAGGGGGATTGGTTTTTGAGAGAGGGTAATTGGGAGAATAAAATTTTAGAGTTTAAAGAAGAAATTATAATGGTAGGTGTAACTCTGAATGGTGGTAATGGTATACTTTTATGAGGGGATAAAATAGGAACTTTAAGAAACAATCATCATTTTTCAACAATTCCAGGACACGTTTACAACAAAATGTATCCAAAGATTATAAATTATTGATTTTTGGTTGTTTTTTATAATGAAATAAAAATTTGTTTCTAAACTTGTTTTAAACATTTTTTTTACCATTAAGTATTTAAATTTTACATTTATACTATAAAACATGTTTCTTAACTGTGTGACTTTATTTTTTATTAAAAATATAACACAACCCATATAAAAAAATTTGGGTGTAATGGAAAAAAATTATCATATATTTAATAAAATTAAATCAAAAAATATTATAAAAATAACTTTTAAATTAAAATAGAAAATTTTTAGAAAAATTATTGCCATAAAAAATGAAACCTGGATCATTATGGATTCCTAAAAATATTTACTATTGATTACTAATTAAATTAGTGTTAATGTATTTAATAATTTTATAAATAATATTATATCATTACTTATTGTTGTTCCATTTAATATATTTAATATATATTTATTTATATTTATAACATTATAATTCTAAAATAATTTTTTCACTATTATCATGGTAATTGGATTGATTCTATTAATATAATTATTGTAACAAAAAAATAAATTTTCCATACAAATAGTATGAAAATTATTATCAAAAATAAATGAATCACTTTATAAAATTAACTTTCTATAAATAGAAATTTTAATCATAACATTTTCACAATTAATGTGCAAAATGCATTGTTTTAAAAAGATTATTTTTTAAAAAAATTATTTTTGATGATGATGGAATTATCAAAGGAATTGAGTCCAACAAGTTCAAAATAATAATTCCTATTTAAGTTTAATTTCTTATCAATAAAATAAATCCAAAATAACATTTAAATATGTAATATTTAGTTAAATAAAACATTAGAAACAGTGTTTTTATCAAATTGGTATATTAGCTTTCCAAATACTGAGGATGGATTTACTAATTTGAAATAGTATTTCAAAATGATATATCATTATTTAAAATATATTAATTTATATTTAACATGTTTCTAACCAATTTTCTGAATTTATATTATAATATAATTTTATAAAATTGTTGTGAATAATAAAATCATTCATTTGAATTTTGATATGAAAATTAATTATTATCATAAAATATAAAAAATATATCAAAAGGTAATTTTATGGTGAGGAATTCAAAAATAAATATCTATTTTTGAAATCTAAATTATATTATTTTTAATTTATATTTTTATGATTAAATATATAAGATAAATAAAATAGTTTTAATTGAAGATAACCATTTCAGGAATAACTCATATTAATTATTTTCCTTTTAAAGTTAATAATTATTAATGGTTTTCCATATTAGTATTTATTATATCATTATTAATAATACCTTATTTATTTTTTATTCTTTTTTTGGGTTTGGTATAGCATGTGACATAAGTTATAGGAAGTATAATGGATTTTAAATGGTTCATAATATTTGATTGCTATGTTTATATTCCATAAACCTCCCCAAAACCATTGAGATCATAGGTTCACTTATTTGTAGTTTATGATGAGTAAACTTTAAACATCAAATTTATATTTTTTAGATCACTTCTTATTCGACCCATGTTTCTCCTCTCTTTCCTTTAATTTTTATTTTGTACTTCATTCATCCTATAGGTTGTGGTTATGGTTGTACTTAGTTTTAATGAGTAATAAATGACTGATTTAATGGGAGGTGATTTATTATAGGTCAAAGGAAATATTATTATATTTTTATTAGAGATCAACTTTTATTTTCTTTCATTGGTGTGGTGTTTACCATACTATTTTGAGGTAAGGTATTTCTAGAATATTATTCTATATCCTATAATGATATGCTTGAATTGAATTCTATGATTTCCTTATATGATCATATATTCTCTTTTCTATGTTATTTTGTTATGAATTCCAAAATAATTCATGGTTCTTAAGGATTGTGAAACATTATGGTAATTATATTTAAGTTGAATAAATTTAATGAATATAATGAAAATGGTATGTTTAATTTTTAGAGGAGATAGAGTCACCTTCTCACTATGATATATCATTCTATGTGTTGAATATTATTAATTGATAATTTTTCTTTGATTTGTCACTGACTATTGTTTTGATGAACTATTTCACTTTCTTAGTCAAATAATAATATAAAGATGGTAAAGAGAGAGATGTTAAAATATAAAACTTGGTGTATTATTATAAAATAATTACATTGATACTTCATATGGTTATTTTTTATTCTTATTTTGGTGTGGTAACCGTTGGTGGATTGAGTTTTTGTTAGGTTGTTACTAATATTTGTTACTATTGAGTCTTGTTGAATAATATTTATTGCTTGATTAAGTAGTTAAATGTTCAACTATAAGGGGAATGTAAGGTATTTATTTGGATTCGGTATTGATGACCATAGTAAATTAAATATGGAAAATAGAATGATTATAAGAAATTTTTGGATTTTCACTATCATTTGGTGGTGTTTTAATCTTGTTGTGATATTGGTGATGGTCTTGGTATATGTTAGATTATGATATTTAAGTTTTGAGATTATGTTATTCATTTTAAATATTGGATGGATATGGTTTATTTAAGGGTTGTGACATCATTTGAATGGATTTAGGAATTGGTGTCTAGTTGGTATGGTTGGAGTTGTGTTATGGATAGTATATTTTCATGATAAATTATAGGGTGTTATCCTTGTATTATTCATTTGAGAATTTTTTCATGTTATGTGTGTGAGTTGGGAAGTGTGTGTTTATAGGAAATAAATATGGACTAAATGGGAGTGTTGGGTGTCTTAGGAGGCAAGGATTTGGGAGTTGAAGGGATAAGGGTTGAGAAGGTCTTTATTCATTGTTTACTTTTTATAAATTATGAAATATTGATTGGGGTGTTGTGTGTTTGGTTATGGGAGTTAATGGGGGATGTGTCATGTGTGTTTAGTTACGCCCATTATGGGGGTGTTAAAATTAAATGTGATCTGTTAAAAGTTTGCTAAGAATTCAGCGTATATATTATTATATGATTAATTACAAGGAATATGATAAAAAAATTGAAATTAATAATAGATAAGGTTTATATGGAATAAATTTTCTGAATTAAATTATGATATAAATAAAATAATGTGGTGAGTAAATCATAAATTGTGTGATGGGTGATGATAATAAATAATGTAAAGTTATTATTGTGTGGATTCCTTTTTTCTATAGTTTCATTTATGATTTTGATGATGTTTTTTTGTGAAAAGTTTTTTTATTAAAATCATGAAGTTTTGAATGTTTTTTTGGGGATATGATGTGGTAATTGAGGAAAAAATGAGCAGTTTTATATTCTATTAGGTTATGATGATATAATTAATGTGTTATAATAGAGTATGGTTAGTATTTCACTAATTTGATGATGTTGTGATATAGTGTGTGATATATAATGGGGGATATTCATTATAAGTTGGTAGAATGATGTTGTTGTCATTAATTTTTATGATACCATACTATGATTAAGAATATTTAATTATGATGAGAAATTAGTGGAAGATGTACATTAAAAGAGGATGGAATACCTTTGATGTCCAACATTTTTACATTACCTTACTGATATATTGTTTTTATGTGGTGATGTGGTATATATCTATTCATATGGGATATATGATGGAAAAAAAAAATTTTATGGATGGGATGTTGTGACACATGGATGTCCATTTTTTTTAATGACTAGGAAGTGAAAGTGTTTGGATATGTTTCATGGTGGTCTGTTACAGTGTGAAGAGATTTTTTATTTTGTTGTATTGTTGTTGTTTAACTATCTTGTTCTTGGTAAGATATGGAGAGGCCATCATTCAATATTACAACTATTTTGAGGTAAAATTTGATATAAATTGATAGGAAAAGGTGGAGGTTAAATTTTTAGGACCTTTTCTTGATTTTATTTATGATGTATTTGGAATTTAAGATATTTCTAATTTAATTTTTATTGTATTTGATATTGCTAATAATTATACATACTTGGAGTTATCATGGAATCATGATTAGATAAGTGGTTTGAAATGTTTTAGGAAATCAATTAATACAATATATCATGAATTAATAGCCTTTCAAAATGTTGGTTTTAGATATTGGATGTGTTTTAGAGGAGGATTTGAGGAGTTTTTTGTGGTGGAAAGTGTTACATGGCTACTGTGGGAAATTCACATCATTGAAGGTTTAAAAAACATGAACTGGTTCTTTACAACTTGTTTATCCAGCTAGATTCGTGGATTGTAGGAGGCTGAGGGGGAACCCATGAAATAGATTCATATAGTGAAATTAATTCAAGACATGTAATTAATTAAAGGTTTATGTGACATGAATTTCATCACAAGTTGGAATTCTTGGGAAACCCATGGATATCACATCATGAATGGGTTGTAAAACATGAACTCAGTGGGATCCATGTTATTTTATAAAAAAATTTAGAAAATTATCTTCTTTCAGCCCCATGTCTCTCTCTCTCTATCATTCTGGATAAACCCTAGGAACCCTAGAGATTCCTTTTTACCCCTTCTCTCATTCTTCATTCCCTTGGTTCCAGGGATTTTATATTGGTGAATTTTGATGAGTTCTTCTCCTTTACCCATGGTTTTATTTTATTTTTTCTTATCTTGGGGATTAGATGGGGTAATGTTTCTCTGGTTTGGGTTGTAATTTTTGTTGTGTTTTGAAAAATCTTTGATAAAATATATGTTGATTTATGATTTTGTAGTGTGGTTTTAGTTTTTGAGCTTTCTTATTTTTTCTAAGGTGAAAAGTGAGTTAGAAAAAGCTTCTTTGAGGTTGGGAATCCCTCATTTCTCATTTTTGTATATCATGTGGGAGGTTTTAACTCTTTTATCTATGAGTGAAGGTTTTTTCTAGCCTAATCAAGAGAAACTAATTATTTAATATAAATTTAATGTTATAGGTGAATTATTCGATGCCTTTAATGGCCTTGATATTATTATGATGGTTTGTTTGTAAGGGATGAATTCCCCACTAAAAATCATGGATTTTGGGAGCCTTTATTCTCATTATTTTTGTCGTGATATGGAAACCATATTTCATGTTGTTGTGATATCACCAAAAATGGAAATTGGATAACAAATTATATTTAGCTAATGAAATTTTTTCACTTATATTTATTAACTATGTGATAATACCCCTAAAATAAAGTGAAATGTTACAAAAGACCCTTTGTTTAATATGTAAAATGGTCTTTGATGTGTTGTGATATGTTGACATAATTATTGGAGGTGATGTGTGGTTTTGATGTGGTGTGGGGTCATATGTATTTTGTTTCACCATGATTTTTGGGGCAGTGGAGTGATGGTTTATTTGGACATGATTTTGAGTAAGTAGTGTGATTGTTTGTTTGGTCATGCTTTTAGGGAGGTGTGATGATGGTTTGTTTGGTCGTTCTTCTAGGGTGGCGAGGTGATGGTTTTTTTTCTGGACTCATAGGGCTATGAAGTTATGTTTATATGGGAATGATGAGTTGATGCTGATATGTTTTTTAAATTTGGTAGAAGCCCAAGTAGTGAGAGAATAACTAGTTAATAATGTATGTAACATATGGGGATTTGTTTTGTTAATGGGATGGTAATGATTAATGAAAAAAATAAATGATGGGATGTGTAGCTAAATTACTTTGTTGGTAAATAATAAAAACAGTCCTGGATAATATAATTGGATGGTGGTATGAGATGTGGCTTGTGATTTTTTTGGTGTCATGAATTTAGAGGTGGTAGTGTTGCAAGTTTGTTAGTGTTTTTTGAACCCATAGGTTAGGCCTGTGTGTGGATTATATGTATATAATTTTATATTCCTTTTGATTTTTATAATCACCCCACCCACAATGATAACTATGTTTCAACACCCATATTTTAACACAGGGTTGTTTTTTCCAACATTTTAGGGATGAGGATAGACGAATGGGTACCTTCCATTTCCCTATTTCTCTTTTAAGAAATTAGATATGCACATGCTTTGATGGATGAAGGTCTTTTAGCTCACAAGGTGGTGGCTCGGGTGTTTTTTGGTTAGATTTTATGTGCCTATGTTTTTTGATAGTGGATAATGTGTTTTTTGGCTCGATGTGATATATCTGTTCTATGGGATGACTTATGGTTCAGGTCATGTATGGTTATATGATGGAAATGGTTGATGTTCTTCATGTTCACATTACCCTACTAATCTAGTTATGAATGTTTTTGAAATATAATGGACCATGTGTCATTGGGTGAGATGAGATGTGATGGTGTTGTGGGGAATTTTCCCAGGTGTCTATGAGAATTATGTGATGTGACTATGCTAAGGGGTGGTGGTATATATCATTCAGACGATATGGGAGTTTTGGGACATATGATGTAGGGTAGTGGGAGTGTAAAATCATAGGAAATGATGTGTGGGTACCCTTTATCAATATTTTTATTATTATGTTATTAGAACTTTCTTTCATTATTATGTGAGAATTCCATAAGGATGTTGGGATGAATAGTTTACCTATTTATGTGGTGTTAATTCTACTTTTTTCTGAAGAGAGGATTAGTATGATTTTTTCACATGTGCAATAGAGACGTTGGTTTTCCTACTAAGTATACTAATATGCTCACCCAATATTTTTAAACTAATTTTCACCTTTCTTGGAGGATTGTATGCATAAATCTAAATAGAACAAGCCTTTTTCCTTTTTGGAAATATGTTGTGTTATTACATTAGAATTTCTTTTGGTTATTTAATTTTGTTGGATTTTTATCTATGCCTATATTAATTATACATAGATTGTGGGTTCATTTTTTGTTTTCTTTTATATTATTTAATGGATTTTATTGTGGATTATTTATCTTATCTTCAAATACTATATTGTTACGGAGCGTAATTCCTCCCATTTGATGAGATTTGTATACCCTTAGTGTTAGTCACTATCCAAATAAGTAATGGAGGTGGGACTTAAGGGTTTTCATCCCTCTCCCCTCATTATAGAACCTATGGATGTTTGGGTTCATGAAAGAGTGGTATTAGAGGTTATGGTTGAGAGATAGGGTATATTTGAAGTTTGGGGCAGTAAGGATTGCATGGTATGGTATAGAAAGAGTTCCAATTGACCTTAGTGCCTAACATAGGCTAGAGAGACCTGCTAGGACATAAGATTTTAAGGGTTACAATGATCCAGTACAAGGACTCTAATCTTATGGAGCTATAATTTGATGTCGACCTATTTATAGTATAGATACCTAAGAGAGGTACATGCATCACGATGACTAGTGTACTAATTTGAGTTGAGTTTTTTTGGAAGGTTAAAACAATAAAGTGAATTTAAATTAATCTAAATAAAATTCCATAATAAATGTATTAGTAAATCATTGTTTTCTTTTCAATTATGAATCTTATACATTTTCTGCATGTGGTTCATGCAGTATAAGTTCAACATGATGATTTAGTTGATCAAAATATGGTTGATCTGGTAGTAGAATATAAGGATTGGTATAGGGATTATCTTACATTCCAATGGTAGGATTTGGGGAAGTATAAGGGAAGAGTTTCATATGTGTATAAAGAAAGATTTCAGGAAGATATTGAGATAATATTCATTTTTATCTAGGAAACAATGAGATACTAAGTCCCTTTGGAGATTATTATGATATAGGGAGTTGTTCTTTAATGGTGGATATTGTGTTTGGGTGATCGAAAGGAGGAAGAGGTTTCGTTGGTCAACATTCTAAAAGAGTTTCGAGTATATTTCCTTTCATTGATGATGAAGGAAGTGAAGATTAAAGAGCTTATTTATATTTAGGATGGGAATAATTCAGTGTGGTATTTTTTTAATCACATTCAAGGGCCATCAGGGCTCCCCATATCTGTTTTCAAATGATGAGACTCGTGTGAGACGTTGTGAGGAGGCACTTCTTCCTTTTATCCATTATAAATTTACTTCATTCAATGTTTCTAATGTGATTAGAGGTTATGTAGAAGTAGGAGGTGAATAAGATTATGAAATAATTAGTAGTTTTACCATGTGAGGGAAATTATAAGGGTTTCTCAAGGGGTAGGTTTGTTAGTGGTATGTTTAAGGCACCATGACCATCAAGTTTTCTACTATTGGGTAGTCGAGCTTAGTTTTTTCCCTTACGTCCTTTTATAGCGCGTGGACTTTTAATTTTTATTGATATATCAAGATCATGTTTTTTGTGGGGTTCAGGTAAATCAACTAAATCAATAACCAGTGGTTCTATGGTCTCACTTAAGTGGAGGAATATAGGTTTAACGCCAACCTCAGTAGTAGTTTCCAATGAGATTTTTTCAATGATAGGGGAAGAATGTTTATTCTATATTGAGTGTATAAGGAGTACATAGAGGATATCCTTATGATTAACATAATGTTTTGGTACTCTACCTGAGTGTGGTGATGGTGTTGGTCATCAACAGAGAGGTATAGAAACTTGTTGTGGTTAGTTTAATGCCATAGAGGTAGTAGTGTTAAAGAGGTCAGAGATCATCAGATCTACTCTCAGTTTTCCATCTACCCTTGTTTGTTTCTTGTTTGATTCAAGAGATTCACACTCTTTTGTTGAACCCACTCCATTATAGGCTCTATTTGTATATTTATAGAGGCTTCCCATGGCCCTTGTGTTGACTATTCCAGTTGGACCTCATACCATCTTTTTTGATATGTGATGAGGGGTAGACTGATGATGGGTCCACATCGGTCTCATGGGGATCTTTTATTACTACATATGAAACCATAAAATTTCATCCTAGAAATAAATTGGTTTTATTTAATATGTTTTTTATTTAATTTCTTTGAAGAAGAGTCATGTTATCATATATAGATGGCCATCATTTTGTTTTTTATGGTGAGCAAGATTTTCAGGTGTACACTTGGTTTGTGGAAACCTTATTTATTTGATTGAATTAACTTTGGTCAAATCGGTTGATGATAGGATAGTGGGGGTACCCAATGTAATTGGGGATAATAAGGATATTTTCCCATAGGATTTTGTGATGTTACCCCATTAACATGATGTTTTTTTGGGATAAAATTACAGATTGGTTCTTCTCTGATTTCGATGGATCCTTATCGGATGAACCTTTTGATTTTCATGATTTTAGGATTCTGAAATATGAACTGATGCATAACTATTTTATCTAGACTAGTGTTTCACCATGGGGTGATATATTGTTGTTACCTAAGAAGTTGAATGGTAGTCTGAGTTTTTTCATAGACTTCAACAGTTTGAATTAGGGGATGGTAAAGAACTATAACCCTCTTCCAATTATAAATTATCTCATCAACCATATGAGATGGTTGGGTTGGTTTTCTATGATTGAAATGTGGTCTTCATATCACAATTAGAGGGTGAAGGAGGGAAATACCCCAAATATTTCCTTTATATTCAAGTATGGGAACTTTAATTTTTTATTATTGTCATTTGGTGTAACAAATGCACCAAATGTGTTCATGTGAAATATGAAATTTATGTTACATGAATTTCTAGAATAGTTCTTATTTGTGTTCACTAATGAAGTTTTGATCTATTTGAAGCCATAGGAGGAACATGATGATCATCTAAAAGATGTATTTTTGGTTCTATGATGCCACAAGCTCTATAAAAGGTTGTCTAAGTTTATGTCCAGGACATTAGAGGTATATTTACACAGGCATGAAGGGTATCAGTAAGTTTTGGTGCTAGAACTATCAAAAGCTGAGGTAGTATCTTCACAAGAAACTTCCAAGAATATAATAGAGTTTCACAATTTTTGTCATATTTCAGGCTATTATTAGAGGTCAGTAATCGATTTTTCTTGGGTTACATCCCTATTTACAGCCTTAAACAAGAAGGACGAGGCTCTATGTGGAATAATCAGTTTCATGCTGTTTTTTTCACATGAAAGGGAAGTTGTTCAAAAATCCAGTGATTTAGTTTCTTGAAGGGGTGTGATGTTTTAGGTGTTTTGTGAAATATCTCATCAAGGATTGTGATTAATGTTGATACAGTAGAGGTAAATAATCTCTTAGGGGTCTTTTCAGTTACATCTCCATCAGGTTAACCATTCCACCCATGATTTGGTGTTATAAGCAGTTTTTTTGTGCTAAAGTTATGGTGACATTACCTCATTGGGTAGTGCTTTCTGGTCTTCAAATATCACCAAAGTCTGAGATATATCTTTTCTTAGTGTGATATAGATTTTCAGAAGAGGAGGTTGATGGAGTTTCTTTAGGATTATGATCATGATATCTCATATATATCATTAATTGGTAATTTTTTGTTTGATATTTTTAGCATGATGTTTTAGAAGGATAATTTTTAGGATTTTGGGGATGTTTAGAAATAAATAGAGGTGTTTTTGTACATGTACTTGGAGTCATGGTGGTTTTTGGTAGAGTCTATTTTTAGATAATAGCATAGTCATCTCTAATGTTGTAGGTTGATGAGTCTCATTGTAGAGACTCATAGGTAGTGGTGATGTGCAATTATGTTGGATATGGTGATGCTTTAGAGGGTTGGTTAGAGGATCGTTAAAACCCAATGTTATTTCATGGGACGTTTTTTGTTCTAGAAGAAAAGTGTTAAGGATTACATCATTTGTTTCATATATCACTTATGACAGTACATACAGGGGTATCAAAGAGGTACCATGGTTTAAGGATATAATTTTGGTCACCTGAGATTAAATGGGAGGGGTAAGAGTTTTTGGTGAGGTGTTTGGCCTTCAAGAAGGTAAAGGCGGGGCATCACGTTACTTGCATTTTTTTACATCCAATGGATGTTCCTGAGAAAAAAATGGAAGGAATCGTGATGGATTTTTTCATAGAGTTTCCCAAAGAATAGAGATTTTTTATTTCTATATTGGTGACTGTGGATCAATTAATGATATTGGACCACTTCCTAATGATCAAGGAGTCATATGTTGTGGATGTTGTGGATAAGATGTATGTGGATGAGGTGGTTCAGTTATATAGAGTTAAAAGGTTCGTTTTCATGGTTTCTGACTCAATTTTTAACTCATTAGTATAAATGGAATTAAAATATTTTATGGGAACTCAATTACTCATTATCACTTCTTTCTACCCTCAAAAATGTAATCAGATGTTGTGTACCATCTAGATTCTAGAGGATATGTTGTGGGAATACATCTTAGACTTTGTAAGATCATGCTCATAACACATTCCCTTGGTTGAGTTTTCTTATAACAATAGTTATTACTCTTCCATCATCATGGACCTGTTTGAGGCTTTCTATGGGTGATCATATCATACTCTGTTATGTGAGATGAAGGCTGCAGAGGAATTTTTTCTTAGTTGTGAAGTGGTGCAAAACACAATATAGATGGTTCAACTTTTTCTTGAGAGGATAAAAGATTCCTAGGACTGAAAAACTTCTTATTATTACTTCCTGAAGAGGCCCTTGGTGTTTGAGTTTGGGGAGCATGTGTTCTATAAGTATTCTCCATAACATGGGCATTAGAGTTTTCATAGTGTAATAAGGTTTCCCCTAGATTTTTGTGCCCTTTGAGGTTTTTGTGTGTGTTGTTGAGGTAGTTTATTGGATGGAATTGCCACCACATACAGAGATTATCCACAATGTCCTACCCATATCTAAACATTTACAATATCTTCTTGATGACTCTCATGTCAATGAATGTGGAGAGTTAGATTTCATCGATGGCATGATATTCATAGAGCTTCCAGTAGAGATCCAGGATCACCAAGAGAACGCGTAAATGGATGGACTATTCCAATTAGTATTATTTTTATGGAGGCATAATGTCATGGAAAAGAGTAATTTGGAGCATGAGGCATATATGTGGGGCTAGTAACCATGTATGTTTTGATTTTATACTCACTCTAGTTTTCTTGTGATGTGATGTTTAGATCTTATTGTGTTATGAGAATTTCTATTTAATTGATGTATGGTGTGTGATAAAGTTTCAAATTATAAAATGGGGAGGTCCTCATTTCAAATCAAGATGAATTATTATATGATGTGATTAAACATGTATCGGTGTGTCAACGCTGCCCAAATTTGATAGTATCTTAATAAGGAGTATAGACTTTGATGACGCATGTGTTTGTGGCAATGCAGATTGTCAGTTGTAGAAGTTGTTGGTTTAGGATGCATGGAGGCTAAGATGGTTGTGGAATGGTTTTGTGGTGGTGTGGTTGTGTCAATAGAGATTTTTTGTGCTACTATAGTTTGTTTCATTGGTGATTTATTTGGTGTGTTTGTATGGTGGTATCATTAAGGATTTATGAGTTCATTAGGAGGTATCCCTTGGGGTGGTTGTTCTGACCCCTTTCCTTTTGGTATTTTCTTTGGACCCTTTAGGGAAAAATTAATTTTAGGGGAATGTGATGTAATGGCCCATAACTTCCCAACCTATTACCTTGTATATTTTTTGTGTTCTGGGTGTTTTATAGGATTGGGGAGTTTCTTTTGTGGTTGGACATGCAACAGGGCTTCTACCGGACATTCACATCATGAAAGGTTTACACGATGTGAATTGTTGTTTCACTACTTGTGTAGGTGGTTGGATACACATATTGTATGCGGTAGAGGGTGAAGTAGTGAAATAAATTCAAGTCATGAAATTAATTCATGATGTGTAATTAAATAAAGTCTGAGGTGATGTGACTTTTAGTGAAAGTTGTATTTTTTGGGAAACCTATTGATTCCACATCATGAATATGCTAATGTATGAGAAACTAGTAGGATCCAATTTTATTATATAACAATTTTGGATGATTCTTTCCATTAAATTTCACATATCTCTCTATTGTTTCAGATGTACCCTAGGATCCCTAAGGCGACCTTTTTTCCTTCTTATCCTTTTCTTTGATATGTTGGTTTTTGTTTTTTTTGTGATCTATGGTGAGTTGTTCTCCTTTCCCCATGGTTTTATTTTGTTATTCTCATAGGGATTCACTATTGTGATGTTTCTCAAGTTTGTTTTGTGAGTTAGGTTATGTTTTGAAAATCCTTTGATACTGTTTACTTTTATCTACAACCTCATTGTGAAGTCATTTTTTTGGGGAATTTTTTGTTCCCTCTATGATGTGCAGTGAGTTAGAATAGATTTATTGAGGTAGCTTATACCTCATTTTTCACTTTATGTATCTTTGGGGACTAGTTTACTATTTTTTTCTGTGAGGGTAATTTGAACTAGCATAATCATGAAAAAATAATCATTTTATTGAAATTGATGGGGAAGGGTGAATGATTGACATGATTTTATAGATTTGATATTATTATAATGTTGTTTTTTTATTGACTGAATTCCCCTGCTAAAAATCATGGTATTGGGAGCCTTTTCTTGAACTACATTTTCTGTGATATAGAAACATTGTTTAATTTTGTTGTGATATCATCCAAAAAAGGAAATTGGAAAACCAATAATATTTTGATAATGAGAATGTTTCCCATGGATTTATGACATGTTTGATAAAACCCATGAATAATGTAAAATCTGATAAAATTCCCTTTATTAAATATATAAAACGGTGGATGATTTTTTGTGATGTGTGGTTGTTCTTATGGGGTGGTGATTTTATGTTTTGATGTGGTGATGGGTGATATGTTTCTTGTTTGTATATTCTTTTAGGGCAGTAGAGTGATGGTTTTTTCGTAAGCGATTTTAGGGCAGCGAGGTGATGGTATTTTTGGTCGTGCATTTGGGATGGTGAGGTGATAGAATGTTTGAAAATTATTATCGGGTGGTAAAGTGATGGATAAATGGGAATTATTGGATTATTTTGATATGTTGTTGTATTTTTCTAGAGGACTGAGTAGTGATGAAATAACTAGTTAATAATGTTTGTAACAGCTGTATTTTGGTTTGGGTAATGTGATGAAAATGACCAATGAAAAAATAATTTATTGATTGTGTGGTTAAATGAGGTTGTTTGTAAATAATGAAACAAATATGCTAAATAATTTGATTTTATATTAGTGTGATATGTGGCTTCTAATTTTTCTACAGTTATGTATTTAGAGGTGGCAGAGATTGTGGCAGTGTTGTGAGTTTGTTAGTATTTTTTTGATCCCATATGTGATGATTATGTATGGATTATATATCTATACTTGTATATTACTTATTATTTCGATAATAACCCCACCTTCATTAATAATTATGTGTAGAAACCCATATTTTCACATGGGGTGCTTTTCCCAACAACTCAATGATAATGATGGTGGGATGGCTACACATTCATTCCCACTCTCTCTTCCAGATGAGTATACATGAAGAATTTGGGATGGACAATGGTATGTTAGTGGACTATTTGATAAACTAGGTGTTTTCATGTTAAATGTGATATGATTGTGTTATGGGGTGGTGGAAAAGGTATTTTCACATGATATGTCGCATGTCCATGTTGTGGGGCAGGTTATGGTAGGGATCATGCATGGTAGGAGGAGGTAATGAGGTTGATGTTCTTCATCTTCAAGATACCCAGCAACCTTGGTTATAGAAGTGGTTGAGATGTGATGGTACATGTGTCTTTGGGGGATATGAGATGTGACCATACTGTGGGGAAGTGGTCTAGCTGTCTGTAGTCATGACGTGATGTGACTGTGATATGGGGCAGTTGTATATGTTATTCAGAAGATATAGGTGTTCCATGACATATGAAGTTTGGGTTTGAGAGGGGAAAATAAGTGGGAAAGTGGTGTGGTGTACCCTCTATCGATATTCATCATATTTTATTATTATACTTGGATTGTGTTATCCAGTATGCATGCCTTGGTGCGGTTGGGATAGATAGCTTTCATGTTTAGGTGTTGTTCGTTCTTTTTTTTCTTGGGTTCATTATCATGATTCTTTCATATTTTAATGAGAGTATTTGGTTTTCTTACTGATTATTCTTGTATTATTACTCTATGTTCATAAATATATTTTAAGGTTTCTAGTATAATTAAATTGAACATTCTTAATAATACAACCTCAGACCTTTTTAAAAAATAGTTGTGTTTTTTCTTTAGCAATACTTGCGGGTATTTAATTTTGGAGACTTTTCATTTATTCTTATATTATTTATACATACATTTTGGGATGGTTTTGGTTTCATTATATATATATATATATATATATCATAGAGTTTCTTGTTCTTGATTAATATTATCTCATGAACCTATATTATTATAGTTGGTAATGCCTCTAATTTCAGGATATTTTTATACCCTTGGTGCTAGTATCGAAACCAAGGCCGGCTGGATGGGGGACTCTGGGGTCATTATATATCTCCTCTCATTGTGTTATCTTCGGAGGAAGGGTATCATTATAAAGAAGATATGGTATTTAAGGGTGAATATAGAGTTGGGTGATTTATATTTTTTATTTTTATCCAAATTATATTTGTGGTTTATATTTTTCATGGTTAATATCACACATGTATACCCTTTCATATTTTTTTTACATGAATTATTATTTATTTATAATGATCATCCTACTGATTACTCACAAGTAATCACCCCACTAATGTTTTCAATGTGTTTTATAGGAATTTTTGAGGGAGATTGGGGATGTTATTTATTTACTATTCAATGGAATAATGTATCGAAGTTATTAAGTGGGAAATTTATCTATGAGGTCGATGAATGGTTAGGATATATTGATGTTTCCATTGAGTTTGTGAGGACCGTGGAATGTAATAGAGTTTCCTTGGTGGTTGTACTGTTTTGGTAAATGGATCAGATATGGTAGAAAATAAAACATGGAAAAATAGAAGTGATTTCATGGGGAAAACTCATGAAAACTTTAAGAAGGATTAAATTTATAACTTTTAAAAGGGTGATCATATATAGGAGCTTAAGGAGATTTAGAATATTTTATAGATTTTTTGTAGTTCCTGGGAATCATTTTATTGATCTAATTAGTAGATTTTAGTGTTTTATATATATAAATAAAGTGAATACATAATAGTTTGAGTTTATTTTGTAACTAAATTTATGATAATTGATAATAATTATTTTTCATGAATACCTAAAAATAAATTATTATTTTCCAAATAATCCAGTATTGTGTGAATCATAGGTTTTATCTCTCAAGGAGGACAATCACTCACATTGATTTTTTGTAGTCACTACATATAAACTAACTAATATGTTACTAAATTATATACTAATAGAATGAGTGTTCTAAAAATAATATGATATATATATATATATATATGAAAAAAAACATTGAAAATGAGACATAAAGAAGTTAGTAGAGAAGAAACAACTATTATAAGGAGTTCACAGTGAAGAATTAATTGTTCATTAAAAATATTAATTCTAAATTTTCTATCTAATTTTGAGATCATCCCTATTAAACAATACAATCCCATTAAAAACATGATTACACTACATTGACCCTCTGAATTTAAGATTATCTCTCTCAAATAATCACCATAATTCTAGTCTACCATGTATAAAATTATGAAAATGAATCAAATTGATAAATATGAACATCAAGATGTAGATTACAATAGAGAAAAGGGGGAGATATTGTACACTAATTAGTTTAACTAATTCAAAAATATTAGAATAAAATAAATAAAATCTTGGAATCACATGAACTAGATGAGAAGAAAAGATCTATCTCTTCAAGTAATAGTCAAACTCAGTTCCCCATTTTAATGGAGAAGAGATTTATTGAGGGAGAAAATCATATGAAAAAAAATTAAATAGAAGAATAATAAAATGAGAAAATAGTATATATTAAAAATTTATATGAATAATACAATATAAAAACCCTCCTTAGCTACTGAATATGCATAAACATTTGGAATAATAGAGGAAAATATTTATAGGAATTAAAAGTGCTAAAAACAATTTCCAATTAGGTCCTTAGAAAGTCCATGTATATTTAGCCTATTAATTGACATAATCTTGACAAGTGGTATTATATATTGTTTTAATCCAAGAAAAATATATTTTTTCACAAAATATAAGCTTCATTAGCCATGTTTATCCATATTAATGATAGGATTTTTGAGGAATACTTTAGGGATATGAGACTGTTTGAATTCCTATGCACTGATTTCACACATATTTATAACTATGAAGGAGGTTGAATCATGCGATTCATCATGTAGTAAAAAGGTTCCACAATATCTTATATTTATTCTTTATAATTGGTTCCCATTTAGTTTTGTAATTTAGAAGATGTGTGAAAAAACATTTAAATTAATCAAAACATGTCTTAAATTTCAAGTCCCCACATTTAGGATTCATTTAAGCCTTAAGTATTTGGATTTAATATTTGTTCTTGTTGAATCAATTTTATCCCATCAATACTTTAAACATAATGAAATGAATTTCACAATTTATATTAGATTATAATATTTTATTTTATATATATCCTGATGGTATAAGGATAATTAAAAAATTATATTAATCCAACTTCACAATTGATCTCAAATTATACATAAAACCTCAAATTTTGAAATATGGAATTAAAATAACAAATCAATGGGATTAAAAAAATTAAATAAAGTATGTTCTATATTAAAATATGAGCTGAATAAATCCCCCAAATATAAAAATTTAAATCATGGGAAATCATTTATAAAAATGTTAAATCAATCTTCTTAAGGTATAAATGGAAAAACACTTAATTACCACACCCAATGAAAATATCATGCCTCACATATGGATCAAAATTCCCAAATGCCTGTCTAATAAAACATTCTATTCAATATCATTTTAATCCCATTCTGCATGTTATAGATTGTACCTAATAAATTTATTTCTCCATTTACACAAGGATTTTTAAATATGGATAATATCTCAATCTCAAAAAAATGTGATATTTATTTAGGATTTTGAAAATTTTCAACTCTCCATGCCTTGATAAAGAAATGTTTTTCAACCGTGGATACTTTTTTAGTTTTATTTGTGTTTATGGGGTTGTGTGTAAAGAATTTGAAAATAAAATTTTAGAAAGGCGAGGTTAAACTCTTAAATAAAACCTCATGAATATTCATGTGAAAATATATGAAATACTTTACATAGTTCCACTAAAAATATTTTAATAACAATATACCTTTTTTGAGTCACAAGTTCCATGAGTCAAGCGATGAATAAAATTTTGGAATTCATCATAATTCCCTTATTTTATTTTATTTTTATTTTTTATTTTTTATTAACATTCTTATTATTTTTATGAGTAATTATATAGAAATCAAGTAAAATGAACTAACTACAATTCATTTCAAAAAAATTTAAGAGAAACATGATTCATAAAATAAAATAAAATCAATAATTTAAGCTCATATCTAATTTATTATTTTAATATATTTTCTATTTTTAATTTTTTAAATTATTTTGGATAATATAATGATAAGAAAAATGTGTTTTTTTTAATAATTAATGTTACCCATGTATTATATTCCCAAATAATGGTGCACATCTCATAACACCATAATATGATTTTAATCTAATAAAACACACAATAATTTTCCTTCGTCCACACGAAAACATGAAATATCGATGAAAAAATATTGAGATTGAAGGTAGGTATGATGAAATTGTTTCAAATGCAGCTTAACAGTATAACTAAATTCATGGCTTTAAGGTATATAAAATATATATGTAATGGGTAGGTCTCATTTAAAATGTGTTTCTAGCCAATGATATGTCTCAATCATGTCAAAAACATTTTATGAGCTCTAAAACTTTGAAAGAGATAAATTAGAAATTTTTTATCACACAACATGATTCAAGACATTAAAAACTAAAAATGTGAAAATAATTTAAAAAGGTTTTGAAACCTATCATTTTGGAAAGGATATTCATTTTTAAATTATAATTGCACATGAGTTTTACAATAAAACAAACTACCTTAAATGAAAATATTTTAAATCAAGAAATAAAAAACCATTCAATAATAATAAAAAACCTTATAAAATAAAATAAATCAATATTCCAAAGATACCAAATGATTTAAATTTCCTAAATTATTCAATCAAGATAATCAATCCTTAAAAACACCAAAAGTAAAAAACATAAAAAAATATAGAATTACATAAAAAGATTGAAGAACCAAAAAGAAACACAAAAAATTTAAAAAGAAGATTAACATCCTCCCACACTTAGGATCTAAATAACTATCCATTTATTGAAAATGAAATTAGAAAGATATGGGTATAAAACCCATAGGGAAGAAAATATACAACCTGGTTTTATTTTTTAGTGACAACCTTGAGTTATTCTCCTTACTACTACCACTTTAAACCTATAATAATGTAAAAAAATATGTGAAATAAATTTAAATAAATAAATAAATAAAAATAAGGAGAAAGGGGAAAAATATAGTTTGAACCCCCCCCCCCAAAGTACTAGTTTTTTTCTGCCTCTTGTTGGTTATTTTATAATGTTATCCCCAGTTTGATGGTGGGTGTGGTTTCATGCTCAAAAAAACACCAAAAATTCATCCTTCCGACATGAATCCATTAAAAATGGTTATAAAATAATCTATGGCTAGAGTACTATAGCTCCACCCAATAATTAATTATTTAAAACTTTCACAGTTGGGGAAGGAAAAAGAATTGATATTGCTCATTTACTACCTATACATGTATGTCCTCTTCAATAACTTTATTCCAGATCTTCCCAATTTTAGCTGTATTTAAATTTTAATCCAATTTAATGTTATTAGAAAGATAAATATCAATATATTTGATGAATCTATAAAAATAATAACCCACATCAAGCAGGTCAGCTGGGAATAAGATTTATTTAATCAACGCTACCAGTAACATAGTCTCAATAGGGTGATCAAAATATTCTTTACTATCATCCAACAAAGAATTCCAAGTGTTATAAGAATTTGAAATGTTAAAATAGTTGGAGGTAATAAATTAATTTTCATTAAAATAAGAAATTAATGACTTAAATGAATTATTATCACCATAAATAATATTGATATTAATTTCTATTTATTTACTCAATAGTTTTTAGAGTTGGATTGACACTTTTGGATGAAGGTAGTCAAAATCCAACAGTTTCTCTTTAAGTCTCACCAAATGGGTTCTGTATTATTTTAAATAAATAGAGAGGTATAGTGATATTTTTTTCATTTTCAGTAATGGGATAACTAAAAAACTTTTTATCTTCTACAAAATCTAGCCTGTATTCATCTAAATAATCCTCATCTCCCATATGTGTATCAATTGGAATGTATTTTACTATATTAACCTCTCAAAATTTTATGGATAGTTTTGAGGCCATTACCTACTTAATTTCATACCCATAAGTTTCTTTAATTAGAAATCATAAAGTAATATGCTTTTATTCTTCCTTTATTGAACATCCTTATGTGATTCCAATTTGTTCAAGCAAGATGAAATAATTTCTCTTTGATTACCCCATTATTCAATAATTTTATAATTATTTTGAAATTTATTCCTCCCTGATTATTCCTTATTAGACCCATTAAAAGCTAAATATCTAGGAATTTTAAAAATCACACTTAAATTCCATTTTTGACCCATGAAAATTAAGATATAAAATGAAGCTATATTAGTTTTGGTTTTTGAAATTTATTATTTTTGGTTTTCTTTTGAAACAATTGTGTGAAAACTATTGGACTCCCTAATAATATAACCAAATTGATAAGAGATATTTTTAATAAATTTATTTTAATAAAATTTTATTATATAATTCCTCCAAATTTTTATATCTCATGGAGGCCACTCACACTCTAATTCATATTTCCACTTTTTATAGAAAAAATAAAAAAAAATTAAAATAATATTCTAATATAATGGGTTTTAAAAAATATTATGATATAAATATATGTGTTTGAGTGTGTGTGAAAAAATTTACAAAACCCAAAATAATTTAGTGAATAATAAAACGTTTTCTAAGGAATTCATAGTGAATGTTTCATTCTTCATTAATAATATTAATTATCAATATTCAATACAATATTGAGATCAAATGAATAACTCAACACCCAATTATTGAAAATGTGATTTCCCCACACCAACCCTCTTAATGAAATATATTTTCCCTCACAAAATATTTATAATGATAATTCACTATATATTTCATTATGATATTTAAGAAGAGGAATAATTGTGAATAAGAAGAATTTTACAATATAGAAATGGGAGAGACACGATAACCAAATTAGTTAACTACAAAAATCATATAAGAATAAAAAAATAAATTCATTGAATCATGTTAAATCATTGAAAAACTTTACTCCCATCCTTCAAACAATATCCAACATTAGTTATCTGTTTCCATATGAATGAGATTAAAGGGGAGAAAAAAATAATAAAAAATATAAGAAGATCATAATGAGAAATTAATATATATTATAAATTTATAATACTAATAAAATAAAAAAACCAACCTTATATATATAGAATTTATAGCTATTTTGAATTTAATAAGAGGGAAAAATATATATAGTAATGAGAGGTGGAAAATTTTTACTCCAATTCTATCTGTTGAATGTCTCCATATATTTAGTCTATTCAATTGATGAATATGGATAAGTGGTATTCTTGATAGTTGTTAAACTATGTATTGGATGTTGAATGGAAATGTCTTAGCACCATTATCTATGTGTATCCAAAGTTATGATAGGATTACTTGAGGAAATATTAATATCCATGATACCTTTTTGAATTATTATGCACTAATTTCCCATATATTTATGACTAGGAAATAATTTAAATCTTTATATTCCAAAATCAATGGAAATACCCCCCCCCCACATATTATATCAATACCTTCTCAATTTGAATTAATTTGGTTTTTAATTTAAGAGGAATGAGACAATCATTAAAATTCAACATAGTTGGGAACAATTTCTAAGACCCCACTTGTGAGATTCATTTGGGCATCAAAGGTCTGGAGTTAGAATTTTATTATATTAAATGAATTTAATTTAATAGATACATTAATCCCAAAAAAATAATTTCTCATTTTTTATTAGTGTAGAAATTTTTTTGATCATAATTCATAGATGATATAAGAATACATAAAATTCAAAAAAATAATCCATTTTAACAATTAAACTCATTTTATTCCAAAAACAGAATATTGTGCCCATTATATATAATAAAAAATGGATTTAAAACATTTAAATATTTAATAATATATATGATAATATGATCTTGATCAGTAATAAATCATTTATTTTTAGTTCAAGTCATAGATAGAGGTAGTAGATCAAATAGAGATCATGGAGAATGGAATACCTATGGTTAGAGGATTTGATAAAGGCACCTAGAAAGTGGATGGGATAGTTGTCACTATATTCTTTAGTTGGGGTTTATTATCTCTCTCTAATAAGATAGTGAGGTGATCTATTAGAGGTAGATCATGGTTTCAAGACCTGGGTTTGAGTTTCTTGAGGTTTCCTGTAACACCTAATGATTTTAGAATACATTTCTCATTAATAAATAAAAGAATTCAACAGATGTTGAAGAAGTAAAAACAAAAAAAAAACTATTTATAAATATTTTAAAATAAAAAATTAAACACACTAAATGTTATTTAAATTTAATATAAATTTCAAAAATAATTTATAATTCACCGATAAAATACTATAATTCGTAATGAACTATTTCAAAACATTTTTTGATCAGTATTATGTTTGGCATATAAATTTTATTTAAAATATTATTCATAGTATTATAACTATGAAAAATTATTTTTACACATGTATAAAATGTATTCTTTATCTTTCAAGTGGTTAGAAATGAAAATAATATTATATAAAGGTAAAAGGGATGTTTTTCTAAAAAACTACTTTTATGATGGAAATGTGTTTTTATCATAATAAATTAAATTAATGAATATTTATGAATAATCATGATAAAATTTCTATATTATATATTAAATAAAATATTCCATGATTTTTATAATTTTTTTACTAGGCATGTAATTTGATTAAATTCAGATTTAAACTTAAATTGCATTCTTATAAAAAAGGTTTTCATTCCATCTTACACACTTACATAAATATTATTTTCATCCACATATATAAATTTATTTTAATAAAATGTTAACCTTATTTGAAATTTTTATTTCTTAATTTGGTAAACAGGTCAATTTAGATTTTGAACATTATGAATAGTAACCATGGTAAAATTTTGTCACCACAGTAAGGGTTAAAAGGATAAATAAGGGTGGGATATGAACTTATCAATATTTTATAAAATATTTATAAAACATTAATAAATGTGATTGAATGAAATTATATAAGTTCAACCTTATCGTATCAACTAATTTTTGTTTCATTGGTGAAGATTTCACTTTTATATGATTTTATTATATTTTAATGTTCTTTATATTTATAAGAGTGTCACACACATCACTTATCAAATGGAACCTACTCCCATAAATTATTCCCAAATAATAAGCAACATATTTCCAAAAAAACACAATCCAAATACAATTTTAAATTCTCTCCCCATGCCTTAGTTCTTCTATTATTCCCAAAAGACCAAACTTTAAAGGCTTAAGGGATAATCCAATTAAGGTTTTCCAAAGAGGAGATAATCGTATTTCATAATATATTAAGAGTTTATTTTACTCATAACCTATAATAGTTATTATATAATCATTCTATCATGATTATATCTATATAATTACTATGTTAATCTTTTTTTATGTTAACTTTATAACCACTCTCTACCTCTTTTTCATCCTATGAGGAATGAAAATATTATTCCTGTATACATGTGGACTACCCCCTCTATTGAGATATGTGATTTTATCTTCATGTCCTCCATGAATGTCCCAAAATGTGGATATATTTAATGAATATATATTATTTTTTAGTTATTTTTATGATTCTATAACGGGAGATTATTATTTACCTTTATTTCTTTTCATTTTTTATAAAATTAAAACATTACTCATGTGTATATTTGAACTACCATCTCCAAGAAGTAACATAATTAATTTTTTATCACCACCTTATAAAAAGAATTTAAAAAGTTTATATAATAAATGAATATTATATATATATATATATAATAAGTTTTATATTATTTTGATTATAAAACCAAGAACATGGTTCACAAGTTGGTACTGTTTAACCAAAATATACATGGGAAATGGAAGATATAACACACTAAATATTGATTTTAATTAAGATTCGTTAATAAATATATAATTGGAAATGGTATGGTAATTTTCTATTATAATATTTTTTTTTATGGTTTTATTGTATATTTATAATGAATCAAAATTTATTATTCATGATCTTAATGACACAAATAAAGAATGTTAGGACCTGAGTTATGGGTTTATGTTGTAATCCAATTTTTAATCATGATTTTTTATGCTTAAATATGTATTGGGAGAATTATATTATATTTAACTCCTAGAGAATATTAATTTTCTTATCCACTATTTATTTCTATCTATTTTTTGTTTTTTTTATTCCCCATACATTGAAACTTATAAAGACTGGAAAAATGGTTTTAGGAAAATATGGTTATATTTCTTATTTGATTAAAAAATATTTTATTCTCTGTCTATGATATTTAAAATTATTTCAATAATTTTATTATTTTTCATCGAATAATTATTTTATTTTATTTTCAACTATATCTTACTTTATTTTCAATTGATAAAAAAATTAGATTTTTTTTCAAAATAGGTAATTTATGACATTTTGCAAAAGGTACGGAATGAGTATTTTTTAAAGTTTACCACAATAACATATTTCCTATAATCATGACCATTCATTTATTTAAAGATTAATTTTTAATTTAATATGGATATATTCATTGAAAATAAATTTAACATTATTTTGGATTTTTTTATGTGATCAAAAGAAAGGTGTATTTTTCTCATATTTTTCAATGAATTGTTTGAATATATTTTTTAAATGTATTTACATCTATGTCAACATCCTATGATGTTTCTTATTTCTCACTATAGGTATTATCCAATGATACCAAACATTTTATTTCTCTGTATGACCTATGATTCTATGATTTTTAAGTCATTACGGACCATGTTTTATTCCCATGAGTAATGCTATGATTAATTGATGAATGTTCTTATGATATTGTGGAAAAAATATGTATTATTTTCGTTATGTGACACATTTTTTCATTGATTATATCATTTACATTGGGTAATTATTGATATATCATGATATTATATCAAGATAATGGGCTATAAACCCATTCTTGGGATGACAAGTGGTTGGGGAGTGATCCCAATCAATTATAGTACATTGACCCTTATGTAATGATGGTATTAGGAGTGAACCTTAACTAATGAAATAATTATAAATGACTATGATTGTTCCCAATTGAAATGAAATCCTCTTATTCTTATGATCTAATATAATGGATACTAATTGATTAATGATGATTCCTAATTTTTATGACTACTTACTCTTGAAATGGTAATGGTTTACTCCATGAATTTTGATTTATGCTCAATGATTAATTGGTTATTAACTTCATATGTTATGATCATAATCCCATAAATATATTCTTATCTAATTATTTAATATGATAATATATTTATATCAACCATATTTTCCTTTAATTAGCATCTATTCTCACCCTATTTTACATTTTCATTTACCCATGTTAGGAAGAATGGTTCTAAGAAGAATATGTCTAAGAGGGTTAATTGAGAGAATAAGTTTGGGGGATATATTTAAGATATTTCATGAAATGATTTCATTATTATTATAGTAAAAAATTACATTAAAACATTAAGGTTATTTTGTGGTTATTATTGTGTAATATGTTATAATTTCATTTAAAATAATGAAATATATATGTATGTTCTCCTGATATCACCTCATGTAATGTGTATGTTGAGATGATACATTATTATTATAATGTTATGAATATTTTTTTTATTCCTAACCAATGTTTTATCATTTCTCTCAGTCTTTAGTGGGCGGTTTGCTATGGTGTGGGATGTGAGGCATGCGTTATGATAAAAATCTTACTCTCTTCACTAAAACAATTATAGTGGATTTTAAATTTTTTAATATTTTCTGTTTAATGTGTTTTAAAAGTTATTTTGAATGTATTTTCATTGAAACTCCAATGGTTTATTCAAAAGGATTTTTATTTTTAAAGGGTATTGTCAATGGTTATTTATAAGATAACATTGTTACTATGTAAGCAGTAGGTTTTGAGGTGTTTATTGTGAGTCATGGTGGATGGTTCTTTATTTGTTTTTATTCAATGGTTAGAGAGGTATTTTTCATTTTATGAGGTTTCCATGGGTGTTTTTCTTATTGAAGGTGAGTTAGTGTTATAGCTCGACCCTTTCTCTAAGGGTGTTGGTAATGCGTTCGACTTGATTGAAAGGTATCTCCCATTAGTGAATAGGCTACGATATCACCTTATATGGGTTTGGTTTTTATTCTCAAGGATTGGAATCATTTGTGTGTTATCTAATGTAGTGGAATGGTCTATAATAGACCATTATATTTTGTCTTTATAGTGATGTATGTGTAGAAATGGATTTTTGATTAGAGTATTTATGTGACCCACATTGTCACGGGTAGAGAAAATCAAGAAAATTTTTAATTTTTTATACCATGATTTTTTTGGTATAAAATAGGAATTTCACCAATAATAGTACCTCAAAATTATATTATAACCACTATTTTGGTCTCATAATTGGGTGTTTAACCTATGGAAAGATATTTATGGAATTTGGAGTCATTCATATGTTTAAAGAATACTTATTATTTAATTAATTAAATATTAAATGATTACACCCTTGGTAAGTATGATATATTTCGAACATTCTCATATTAATATTATAGATTCATAATTGAGCTCAAAATGTGGGTTTATTCCTAGGTTATGTGTAAACTAATTATGGGATTCAGGTGTTAAGACCGAGCATTCTTTCCTTATTCCTCTTCATTTATTTTTCAAAATTCTCCCGTTTACCATTACCTTTACTCATTTAAACATTAGATTATTGCATGCATGTCCTCCCCCTGAGTATTTCATGATTTCCAAAGGAGAGGGGGTTATATAGTGAGAGGGAGAGGAGATCACCACCAACTTTATTTCAAGGTAAAGATCAAGATGTGATTATTGAGTGATGTCTAATTGAGATTGAAGATTTGACATCCTAAAGGTATTACTTTTAAAAATAAATTATATCCACATTGATTAATTTTTTAGGTTTTAAATCTTTATATGTGTTTCTAGGGAGCCTTTGAGGCTCTCTGTGGGTTTATTTGGGAAGAAATGAGGGTATGAAGGTCTTCACAAGAGATTTTTCATTCAGTAAATATATATAAATGACATTTATTATGAAGAATACATTTCATATGTTCTTATTTTTAGGTGTGGGGTTAAATATGAGGACTACATAACATTTGTGTTTGGGACATGTTCTGTAGTGGTGAATTGAGGTGTAGTTGAGTACTTTTCATGGTACACCTTGTGGGGAGCATGGTTGTGCAGTTCACACGACTATATCTCATACACAATGTGCATTTAGAGTCCATGTGATATGTTTTGGCCAAAACCAGTGTGGGATAGATTTCTAGGTTCATGGATTGGTAGCTTGTGTGGCTAACATGTCATTTGGGGTATGTACATGACATTTACATGGGTATTACACGTCAAGATGGAAGTAGTTCATGAACATAGGGGATTTTTGGGGATGTACACATTATTTAAAATAGGTACATGTATTCTACATGGGGTACACAATGTGTACTTCCCCCTTGGTAGTGTTTTTCTTATTTTAACACTATGGAGTCATAATTTCAATTTTGAGTAGTCCATTATGAGTATTTTTTTCATGTAGAACATGATATTGAGATCCTCATGATGTTTTAAGATCATTTTTAAGATTTATTAGGTTGGTGATGTTAAATGAGAGGTTTTCCTATAGGATTTGTTTTATAAATTATCCTATGATAAAGGTGGTTTGAGATCAATGGGAGGGTTATTGGCTTGTTGGATGACTTTTCATGGGGGACCACAAGGGGTATAGCTTGCAGTTTTTTACATGGTTCCCATATTGTGGTATTGAGTAGTGACCTAGAATTGGAATTTCAATGTTTTTAGTCTTTTTTGTTTTATATGGTTCCCCTAAGGCAGGGAATGATAGTTTTTTGGATTGTCCATGGATATTGAGAACATTTGATAAAGGATTAAGAAAACAAAATTTTAGAAAATTTTATTGATTTTAAATTCATTTGGATCCTTAAAACTAGGTTTTTGTGATGAGATGGACGGTATGGTCAGGTGCCACTGTGTATATGTTTAGATTTGATTGAGTGACTATTGAAAATACCCTTATTGGCATAGTGATGACCCATGATGGGCGGTGTGTGATAGTGTTCTAATGAGGAGTCCCTTGTAGGGTGTCTATTTTTTTGATAATGTTATATTGAGTGATGAGAAATCCTTTGTGGATTTTTGTTTCTTGAGGGTTCCCTAATGGGAATGGTGATGGTCATGGATTGTTTTGGTTCTGAGAGTTTCTAGATGAGGTTTCTTTTATCAATAATGAAATTAGTTTTGGGATGGATGTGATCTAGGGGATTGTCAACAACTTATGCTTGTTTATCCCTAAGTCGGTTGGAAATTGATTCATCATTGGTGAATTTCAGTGTTAACATGGTACCTTATGATTAGTAAGATTAGTCTGTTTTTTCTATTCTCTTGATGATGAGTTGAATAATTTGATCATTCAATGTGTATATGGATTATGATAGAAATATTTGAGGTTGTTCATGATTAGGGTTAGGATATGAGAGGATACCTTTGGTTTATTATTGTACAAGGTGTTTTCTATGATATTAACATGATTTTCTCCCCCATTGACATGTGTTATGTAGTCCTAAGGATATTGTGGATTATCTAGATGATTGTTTCACCATAGTTAGAATTTAAATATGTCTAGGAATTTGGTTCCCTTACTATGGATTTTTGGGATAATGCCCAATGTTTTTTCTGAGCTCCCTAATCTTGATTGAGCCCAATAGGACTATTAAGACTTGTAAAGGTTCTCCGAGTGAGGTTAGACTTTTTTTCTAGTTCATATCATGTTATTGGAGTCCTATAGCCTATTATTAGTGTGTTGTTAACTTGAATACCCAGGGTGAGATTCTAGATTCTTAACTTCATGCCAATTAATGTTAGTGGTTTGGGGGGTTCCCTAATATCCGATAGACATTCCTAAATTATAGTATAATGTGACTTAGTGATCCATTCATTCAGAGTTTTCTAGCACTGTTTGAAGTATATTTGGTTATTTGTTGATGGATTATTAGACCCTAATGATCCAAGTTGTTTTATTTTAATTTGATTATGTTTTTATGATAGTTTTATTTATTTAATTATTCTTAGTACATCATTTTTTCACACATTATTACAACATTAGATGTTACACACCACCGTTTAGGGTAGAATACTGAGATTTATTTATTTCCAATTTTATGTGAACATTAGTGTGTGCATAGAATGTTTTTTATACTTTATTTTTTAGTAAGATATTCATAGTGGATGGGAATTAGGCCCATAATTTCATGACCAAGAGGCACTAACCAAGTGTATTCTGATGATCGGTTTGGATCAACCTAGCTATTTTGGAGACTAGGTTTGAGTTATGACTTGTTTTTATCAATTAATGTAATGACCCCAACTCTAGTTATCCAGATCCAAATTTTACATTATTATATTTTCAATAGATATAATTTATTTCATCCTAAATGAAAAAATAGTTTAGTATTCATGGAAAAAATGACACAAACATGAATCTCACATTACATTTGAAAATATAAAATGAAACACTATATTTTATTTATAGACACCATTATTTCCTCTAGTGTATCAATTCATATAAATCAAATTACACTTTTGGTCATCCAGGGGAAAGGAAAAAAATAATGTTCGAGACCAAATTATAATTATGTGTTATATAAAACTGAATCGATCTTGAATAAGTAATTCATAATAAATATATCTAGGAAAATAACTAAAAACATTTGGAGTTTAAGCATTAACTTAGGCATAAAAAATAATATTATAGGAACAAATGATGACTAAATAATTCTATATAAATAATCATATGTGTTTGAACCCTAAATATTGATATCATAATAATTGAAATCATCACGTGTAAATCGATAAAAAATTTCATAATGATAGAATGCCTAATTTATGACTTATAAAACTTACCATTTATGAATTGTGTCATTACATCTAAAAATATGGTCAAGGCCTCATGCTAAAACATATATAAAAGTTATTAAGGCCTCAACCAAATAAACAATATTTTTTTATGTGACCTAAAAATTAATTTAGGGGAAATTTAATTTTGGGCCCCACCCATCAATTAATAAGTCCAATTCATTCATCATATTAATAAAAAATAGAACATTATAAACAGGCCTCAAAATCAATAACTATCTGTATTAGAAGAAATATAATAGGGAATGTTAATACTTTATCCAATCAAAATGATCCTAAAAATGCCATAAAAATATGATCTATTTTAATTTAGGTGTACACATTCATTAAATCATAAAATACATCAATTTTTCTTTTCATATATGAAACTAATTTATAAATATCACTAGAAAACTTCTTGAGTAAAATACCCTTTTTACTTTGAAATCACATATATTAAGATTTATCAAATTATAAAGAAAAAGTTTTCATTGAAAATAATAATTCTAAATTTTAAATGAAGGTTAAAAAAATTTATTGGTAATGATGGTATGAAATTAAATTCTTTATATATAAGTTAAAATACATTCTTTTCAAACGTGTTTTAAAAAGGTTAAAAAGAACTTTGTTTGGAAAATGACAAGAAGATTCAATTTAAACCATTTTTTAAAAAATTAAACAACGGTTAAAATGACTTTAGTAAATCAATTTTGGATCCTAAAATTATCTTTCAATACAATTTAAGTAAAATATGAACTTTAAATAGAAATAATCCCGACCGAGTAGAAAAACAAATACATATTTCCTTAAAAACATTATTTTGGTATCTTGAGCACTTAAACAGGGAAAATTGAAAATAAAAAAAATTAATTTATAGAATTAAACCTAGTTGAATAAAATATATTAATTTTAAAAAGTAAAGATCAATTAATTCCCTAGTGGTGAATTAAATATAAACAATCCAAAATTATTATGAGATTGTGAAATAATCCCTTACATCATGTCTGACCTTCTTCATATGTATCGAATGTCGTAAATAATATATATATATTTATTATAAATATATTAATGAATCATATTCATATATATGATATAATATATTATTTACTTATGAACTTTTATCACACTTTTATTATCAATTCCTTATAAAATCATTATTCCAGGTGATAACTACTTCATTTTTCAAGTATGTTTTAGTTTTTTAGTTTTGGTCCTTTTAAATTCATCATGGTTCAATCATATCCAAAATGTTAAACCTTATATGAATATAATATATATTAATTATATATATTTTTTGAAAAAATATTGATATATAAAAAATAATTACACCATTCATGGAGATAGTATACCATATATACAAATTGAACATTGATTTCACTTTTCAAGAGATGAAAAAAGAATGATAATTTATAATTAAACATTATTGGATAATTTTTATATTATTTATATATTTTATATTCATTACATCTATCCTTATTACCATCCATGTATTGTGTAAATGAAAAATGAGTCACACTACTTCATGGAGGGGGTAGTCCATACATACAAACGAGTGATGTTATCATTCTTCATATAATAGAAAATGGGTATATAATTGTTTTTTCATAAATATATTAAAATTTAAGTATATTTAGGATACATAATTAATTATTTTATAATTAATAAAATAGGTTAAAATGGGATAAAATATGAAGTTAAAAAGAATCAATTCAGTTAAGGTGATTACCTCATATTGCAAATAACTATGTCATATCTTCTATTAAGAAACCTAGGGTTGGACTTTTTTTGATGTAAAATTCCTCTAGTATGTTAATAAGGATGTTTAAAATGGAATTTTTTAGGTTTTAATCAATATATATGGCTTAATGCAGTGTGAATAAAGGAGAGAAAGGGTGCCCATTTATAAGGAAGTGAAAGGATACACATGAAATTACCAAAAAAAATTAAAATATAACTAAGTCATTCTAAATACCTAATGCTTTAAAATGGATATATATTGTAATTTAAATATAATTATCTCTAAATATCATCATTCAATGATATTTGGATATGTTTTGAAACATTTTAAAAAATATACATTGGTTTAACACCTTAGTTAACTTTTTTTAATCATAATTGTGGTAATTAATTTTTTATATAAATGATTTATAATGTTACATTGAATGAAAGAATTGGCTCAAAAATGTAAAAGGAATTAAATTTTTAATTAAATAGTATCCCCCTTTTCCTATTTCAATATTTTTATGATTTTTAAATAGTTTAATAATATACTATTTCCATAAAATATCAATAATGTTATTTTTTCACTATTCATTTAATATGACTTCAAATACATCAATAAAAAAGATAGAATTTGAATATAAATCTTTAAAATAGTACAAATATGATAAATTAACCTAAAAAATACCTAGAACACAATAAATAACTCAAATTGTATTACTTTTAATATTTTTGATATCATTTATTTTAATTTTATGTTAATTGAATAAATACTATATCAACATTATATAAGAATTTAATTTAATTATATAATTAATAAAATAATAAATAAACTAATATCAGGAAAATAATTTCATATTCCAAAAAATAAAAATTAATATTTTTTCACAGTAGGAATTTAACCCAATGTGCAAACATAAGTGATATTTAAAATTAAGAGGGTGATATTTTCTATTTTTCTCTTTGTTAAATATTATATAGGTCAATTATAAGGACATGTTTCCATAATGCAACTAAATTTTGATTATATGGTGATAATGATCGAATAAAATTCATTCATTAATAGATAAGATGAAAAATTGTGACCTTAAAACACAGTTTAAACTTTAGTGAACCAAAATTATCTTGTACTTTGGTGATAAATTTTAAAATAGTTACTATTCATAATGACCAAAAGTAAGTGGGGCCTATTTACCAAATTCATTCCTATGAATTACCAATATGGTATCCATATTTCATGATTAAATATCTATAATTTTTATATATTAATCTTAATATATGTGTGCAAAATGTGATGAAAATTCCTTTTTATAAAAACTCAATTTTGATTATCAAATTAGATATATTATTTTTACATGACCAGTAAAAATATAAATGAATTCTATAAAACTTTAATGAATTTATAATATATAAATTTATTTAAAATCATTCACCAATAGTGATAAATTAAATTTATTAATATAAAAACACTTCATGAAAATAAAAATAGTCTTTTATATAATATCTCTTTTAGCTTCAAATGATTTCTATATTCATTTATAATAAATTGATAAATAATGAATTTATTTTACACATGTATAAAACCAAAAATATTTTTAATTTTGTTAATCCTATTCATACTCACCAATTTCAATATCTAGGTTATAGTAGTCATATTTAAATAATAATGTAATAATATATCATGGTCGTTCTAAATTCAGTGTTTGTTCTAACACATTCTATCGAGGAAATTAAATTTAACTAAAAATAAATATAACATAAAATATTAGAGTTTACATTTAACCCCCTAAAAAATTAACGCTAAATAATACCATTTTGATACAAACAAATAAGGATGATTACGTCTCATCACATCCTTAGGTTCCCACATAGATTCCTCAATTTAATTATTTCACCATAAAACGTTGACTGGTTGTTTGGTCTTAGTTCATAGAAATATTTATCTATGATCCATAATCTTCATTAGCTATTTCTCATAACATAGGTCATACTACAGTGTTATGAATTATATGTTCAATACATGTGAAGGATCACATATGTAATTACTCTTGATAGATACATGAAACACATCATGAACATGAGGGGGATTTGGATGAAGTGTTAAGTGAACTTTACTATGTTAATACAATCAATAATTTCAAAGGGACTGATAAATATTGGGATTAGTTTTCCATTTTATGAAAATCATATAGTCTTATTTAAAGGATATATTCATTTGAATATATTTTTAACAAATTTTAACTCAATATGTCATTGATGATTGTTTGCATAAATTTTTTTATGAAACTAAGATTCCCTTATGTAATGTTGAATGGACCTAAATTTCTCTCTAATTTTCTCAAATATATTATGCCCAAATAACTTCTTTCTAAATCTTCATTCCTACATGTTGGAGTTCTCCACTTTCTTCTATAGAAGACTTTATAAGGATATATTTTAATTCTGTATTTAAATATATTATTTCATGAAAATTCAACCAAATAATTTTGTTGATACCAACCACCTTTGAAATCCATAAAGAAATTTATATGCTAGTTTTATTGTGTTTGAATGATCCTCTCATACTGGATATATGTCTGTGGATGATAAACAGTGCTAAAACTCATCTCTGTATGAAATAATTACTGAAGATTTTTCCAAAACATAGAGGTAAAACTCATATCCTAAACCGATACAATATATTGTTATAATTCATGAAATATTACCACTTCATTAATGTATATTCTAGAAAGTTGGTCGACATATAAATATTATCCAATTGTAATGAAGTGTGTTGAATTCATAAGTAGATTAACTATAACCCAATAATATTTAGGGAATTTTTAGGTTTTTGGGATTCTAATGAAAAAAATTTATGGTAATATTTTTAATTTTACATTATAGTATTAGTAATTGTTGTATCATAATCATAGACTATGTATCTCAGCCATAACTTTATAACATACTAAGGACCAAGTAATCAAATTAGAAATATCTCATTTCATGTTCTACAAATAAAAATATTATTCCATATCACTATACATCATCATAATTCTAGAATGAATTTATAATGATGAACTATGCGTTTCATTCAAAATTTAATTCTTCAAATATGGTATTTATATAAAATATGCACACCTCCTACCCCTTATCATTCCTTCATAATGAAGGTTGAACATAGGAAGAGTTCTTACCTACTATGTCAACATTACTTCTTCCTTATGTGCGTCTTTAGTATTTAAATTGAAAGATGACTAAATACTCATTTTACTGAGATAATATTTTTCCCCTTACATCACGATTTCCAAATCTATTTATGTCAAATTCAACAATATTATAACTTTTTTAATTCTCATCATAGATAAACCAACATGATCCTATTGGCTCAGAGCATCAGTCATTGTGTTCTCCTTCCCTAGGTGGAAATGTATTGAGATATAATAATATTTGATCTAATATAACAATTTTATAGGTTAAATATTGTAACACACCAAGATTGTACAATTTATTTATTTTAGAATAATTTTAATTTCTTTAATAGCTTGTGGTATATGTAAAACAGAGTTTATACAAAACCTAATACCTGATTAAAATATTATTACTAAAACATGGCCATTATATCCTAGTCAATATGTTTATTGGAATAAAAAATATTAAATAAATTATAAAAAATATATGGTTTACACATTTTCATTTGGTATTTATTGATCAAGAATAAAAATAAAAAACAATTGAAAGAAAAATAAATATTTTATAAAAATATATTTTGTCACATCTTACAGGTTTAATTTAAAATAAATTATGAAAATTATATATGTTGAATAGGTAAATATGGATTAAATACTTAGATTCGTTATAATTAATGTTATCTAATACGGTCTAATTAGTATTTTCCCATAATGAATATTAAAAATAGTAAAAATTAATTACCACAGTTGAGATGAAAATAGATTTATCGTGGGTAAAACTAAAATGATAAGGGATAAAAATGACCAAAAACCTTTAAAATAATTATTAATCACAATATATAGACCTTATCTAATCTATGTTTTTATAATGTGTCATTTATTATTCTTGTGGATTGTGAAAAATGTGGGTGTAATTCATTCTTTTCCCAAATTCCATGTTTGTTTTCTCCCCCACTTATAAAATTTAACCACATATCCTCCCCTCTTCACACATCTATAGAAATTTTTTTCACCCAAGACCTACACAAAAAAATTCCTCACTTCCATCCTAACATCCTAGGTGCTTTCTATTGATAAAAAATCTAACCTATGATGAATTTTGGTAAAAACCTAAAGAGGATGTCTGAAGAAGAGGTAACTTTCTTAAACAATATTTTTTATTTTATTTCATTTTCAACCTCCTTAAAATATTTTTCAATCATGATAATATAATGGAAACAATATATCCCTTATACTGAGATTTAATTATTATTATTATTGGAATAACCTATATATATCTCCTCTTCTATCAAATTTGATTCCAAATCGTCGATCGTGTGTACTATGGACTACCACTTTACGAAATGATGTAACTCTTTTTCTATAAACACTGGTTATTGTTTGATATATTTATAGATTTAATGAATTTATATAATAATTATAATATAATAATATATTTTTATTTATAATATCTCATATACCATCTTACCATCAATTTTGATTAAAATACGATATCATCGCTCATGTGTAAGGAGGACTACCATCGTGATAAGAGATGTGATTCATTTTCACTTACACTTAATCTTGAAGTAAATATGGATAAAATACCTGAATATATGATATATATATATATATAAAATTGTAAAAATTAATAAATCACCTACTCCCTTACCCTTACACCCATTAAGATAAGATATAGTCATTCATGTATGCGTACATCTTACCATCTCCACAAACTGATGAAATTCATTTTATATGTCCACTTTCAATAATTAAACTAAAGATGTATCTAATGAAAAACATAATTATATGATTAAAATAATTCTTGTGGTTATTGAATTATATCTTATTTTCACTATTCATAACATTCATGAAAAATATGTATGGGAGAGTATGGTAATTAACACCCGAAACAATAGTGATAATGAAATATTTCTATATAACAGGTGATAAGATGTTATTAAAGGATAATATTTGACATTAAAAATGTTAATGATATTTTATTATAATTTATTATCATATTTCAAACTGTTATACAAGTGGATAATTATAACTTAACTAATGGTAAGTGTTAGGTAAGGGATTTCATCTCAATTTCGATTTCATTGAGAAATATTTTATAATATGCTCTTATTCACTTTTGTGTGGTGTACATACTGATTTTTTTATTTAAAATAAAAAAATTTATATTCATGATGGTTATTATTCTATTTCATGAATATTAATTCGAGGGGTTATAATTTAAAAGTTACCATAGAGGTAATTATATATTTTATAATCTCACTATCTTTTGGGATTACTTTTACTTTCTTTAAAGCAATATTTTCATTTATCCTTCCTTATCACCAATAATTTTCTAATAATGTATATATATAACGAATATATATTTTTTATTCAAACATTTACTCTATTAGGTAAATAAATCAAGAAAAAAAATTTAAAAATACAAAATTGATTTTATTTCTCTTTAAATCATGAATATTCTACTTCCTTGTCTAAGTTATGAAAAATTATTTTACAAAAGTTCTTTTATATAATCCAATGATTTTTTACGGATATTTTATTTTATCATTGAATTATAAAAAAATTATACTTATCTTTCAACTATTTTTTAAAATTTATTTTTTCAAAATTATCTTCAAAAAGTCACAATTGAATGTTATTTAACGTATACAGTTATAACAAACATCCCTACCACTGTTACCATTTCAAAAAAAATAGCTTCTTCTACACATTTTCAATGGTTTTACAAAAAAAAATATTTCATCAAATCATATTTTAATATTTTAATTAAATTCCCATATATTTTTCCAGTGGAAAAGATTTTATTTCAAAAACCTATATCCCTGATAAATTTATGGTCACCTCTCATATCTTCAATAATTTTTTTATTTTTAACATTATATTGAGACAATAACATTCATGTGACCATTTATAATTTGACAATAAATTTCCCTTAAATATCCATATTCTTTATAACATGTGTATGATTATTTCATAAACCATATACCATTTTTAAATAAGTTTTTTACTTTGAATGATATTTGATTAACATGATAATTATTGTCAAATTAAAATCATTCAATCAATACATATATTTATTGATAAGGCATATTTTTCATAAATAAAATTGATTATTCAATATATTAGGAATGATTTCGAACTGTACTGATGTGTGGGGCCTGTAATTATATATCCCATTGATTCGTTAATAGGACTAATGAGGCAAATAAGTTCACCAAACTTAAGGGTTTTTTACCCATAGTTTTAATCTATCTTATGAATGGTCTTGATAATATAGGTATCATGATGATTGAGGCCAAGAAATCCAATAATTTTGAATTTACAAAATTGATAATTTAGTTATTATTATTATCTAGGAGATTTTTACATTAATATTATCTATAAATGCAATTTATTCTAAGTTTATTGATTATATGGAAATACATTATAGTTATTTACCTATCCATATTGATTATTCCTTATCTTATAATCATAGTAGTTAAGTTATTGATTAAATGGAACATTTTTTATTTATTTACCTTTCCATATTGATTATTTATTATTGATTCATTATAGATTTCACTATATGTAACCACAACTGAGCATTTGATCTCACCTTTCTTTTCATTCCATTCACCAGAATATAAAGAATAATTCTTTGAGGAGCGAAAGGATGCCAAATTTTTTACATTTTTATGTTTTATGTTCTATGTTCTATTACAAATGAAAAATGGGTAGTATGTAAGTATCTTTTTCTCAAAATCTTCTAAACTAATCAAACCTTTCGGATTTTACCCCTTATATCTATGCCAATATAATAATATAGAAACCAACTCTAGGTTTCCAGAGTAAAGTCTATTATAGTTTCTATTATATTGAGTTTAGTAGAAGCCTTGGGAACTGTATTAAGAAAACATTCATTATGTAACATAACTATATGATATACATTTAGGATAAGTATACAATAAAATCCTAAAGTTTTTTAAAGGAATAAATTATATGTTTTTTCTTAGTAATACATCATTGTCTGGATACCACAATTTTATCTGGTTTTGGAAAAGATGTATCTTTGGTTAATAACCCCAAGAAGATTTGGTTTAGTATATAATGGCCATTATTTTTTTCCCATAGTTATTATTCCCTTACTAAGAACCTAGTTTGATACACCATGTGGATATGATTAATATAAATCACATTTTCATTATAAGAAATTATGAAGGCTTTTAAAATCAATTTTCCCCGAATGAAACAATGATTATGTATATGAGTTCAACAATGCATAAATTTCCAATTTATTTTAACTATTAGAACATATTTATAATTATACATTATGATATAAAATTCATAATTTTATAAGATAATCTAAAATATTCCATTATTTTGAAATGGATGATGGATGAAAGAAGTGTATCAATACAAATGTGAAATGTAAATATTTCCCTATTGAGAAAGCTAATAAAGATGGTATTGGAACATAGTATATCATGTATTTTTTAGGTCATCGTAATTAAGTTATGAAAAAGAACCTTTTCTGAATATAGTAACCTATTATTCCACAGTTTGATTCTCCTGTCTTGGATTTCATTATGTGACTGAAGTCCCCATCAGTTAGTTTGACTATTAATCTAGTGGTAGTTTACCAATGGATTATATCCCTTGATAAGATATCTATGGTATTAGGATGCGATGAAAAGGAAAACGTTACACTTTTTGTGAATTATATAAAATTAAATGTTGATCAATATTGAAGATTTATCTAGAATATTGGGGAGGAAATTGATATAGAACCCATAGAATGAAAAAAATTTAAGGAGACATACATCTTAAAATATTTCCATCATGGTAAATGAACTAAAATGGAGAGAAAGTTTCTTATCATAATGAAAAGGGGAGAAAAATGTTTTGTGGGGTATTAGGATTCCTTTACAAGATTATCCAGTAATGTTATGGATTGCATACATTATAGAAAACACTATACTAAAAATTTCATAGAATAGACTAATCTATGTCTCCAAAGGGAACTGGTTTGTCACTTATTTTCATCATATGAAGAAATAGTTTTATACACCATCAAAAAATAAAAGTAAATTAAAAAATCCTATATATTTAGTAGTAATAAAGAGATGAAAAGGATAGAAGAGTAAAACATATATAATGGGAATAATAGAAAGAAAGGAATTACTATATTTTAAAATTGTAGAAAGAAACACCCTAGTATTTTCTTGAAGGGAATGGGAGAATGATTTAATTTTTGATAGAAAGTCATTTGGTTATGGGAATGAAATGGTAAGAAAGAAACCATTAATTTTCAGTGTTTCAACTGTAAGGATACGTGGTACTTCATAAATGAATTCCCAAAACATCAAGATAATATAACTTAGAAGATGTTATGGGATCAAGTTTAAACATTTATTGATACCAAAACATAAGTGTAATGATTATTATTCTTTTATATTTTTATTAATTAATTATATCATAGAATTATTTTATTAATGTTATTCTAGTTATAAGATCCATAAAATGTTTTAGGATTTTACTCATGTAGCATTTCATTGAGGATATAAAATCATATTTATAATGGTACTAATAAACAAGATGTGTCATTTAGTGGTATGGTTATATTTTTAGGGTACTAATTATTAGTTGAAATAGAATAGTTTAAATTTTCTTAATAGTTAGTTAATGATGTTTTTTTTATAAAAAGATGATTGAAATTGATGAAGTAATTCTGATAGGATTTATGAACTTGGAAAAATTTAGTGTTTTGATGATAATGTGGTTTATGTTATATTTTATTAATATTATAATATTTTTGAATTTATAGAATATATTCAATATTATGTTATCTTATTTAAGGAATACTGATAGATTTAATTTTTTTAAAGCATGATGTTTTCATTATGGGTTAATGGTAATTTAGGTTATTACCATTATTTATGAGAATATATAATCAAAGTTAGCACATATTGGGTATGTGAAATTATGATAACCTTTATGTTTTCATGGGACAAATGTTTAATCAAATATTTTAGATTTATGGGTTTTGAATTTGTTCAGACATATTTTGAAGGAGTATTAAGTATTCAAATGGAAATATATAAAGAATTACATGGAAAGATATGTAGTAATCTAGATTTATGGAATTATTTTTGTGAAATGAAACATTTAGAAAAAAACATGTTAAAGAGACAACAATAATGGTAAAGACTATCTAGGATCATATTAAAGCATTTCAAAGTAGAAAAAAGTTATGTCAAAAAGAAGAGGAATGATTTAGAATTTCAATTAAGAGATCATATTTTCTTGATTTTATCTTCATTTAAGGTTTTCATAAGGTTAAATAATATAGAAAATCTAATCCATAGGTATGTCAAAAAAAATAAAATTTTGGAAAGGATTGGATTTGTGGCTTACTGGTTGGAAATCCCCCCATGCCTCACTTAAGTACATGAATAGTTCCATATGTCATTATTAAGGAAGTACATGATATACCTAACACATTTTCCCACCTCAAAAGATATAAAATTGGAATATTATTTATCTTATTGTGAAGAAATCGTAAATATTTTTGATACTAGATAGAATTTATTGAGGAATAAAACAATTCGATTGGTCAAAGTACTTTGAATAAATCCAAAAATAAAGGGATAAAAATTGTACTAAGAATATTTTATTAATAATAGATACCCACGTTAGTGTAAAATTTAATTATCATTATAATTTCATGGATGAAAAATTTCTATAAGTGTAAAATGTAACACCCAAAACATTACTATATATTTCATTTAGAATAAATTTAATTACTTTGATAGCTTTAGGTATACACTACACCAAGTTTAAATAAAAATAAATGCACAATTAAAATATTATTTTATAAAATTTAACAATATATTTAATAACCTGTGTTTTTGAACTGGATGGAAATCCAAAGGAATTTGAATTTTTGTGTTTACTGGATGGACTATTTTTTAAACTGAGCTTCAGAATGTAATTCTAATTGTAGGAACACCTTTATGTGATGTATTATTTTCAAATAAATTAAAATAATTAAATTAAAATAAATTAATTGAGAATAAATGGAAAATAATGAAATGTTTTAATAATATAATATTATTTATTTTTATTATTATTATTATTATTATTAAATTTTGTTTTGAGAAAACCGTAAATGTGTCTCTCCTTTACCCTATCAGCCGACAACCCCCCCCCCCCAGGCCTCTCTTTGGCCATGGGAGATTCCCTCATAATATCCTCCTCCGATGTGGCTTTTCACATAGGAATTATTTGTGGTTCTTATACGATTTGATGAGGTATGATCTCAACTCCCTCCTCTTCCCTTTAGTTGGAAATTATCCTTCTCTTGTTGCCTATTTCTAATCGTCCAAAACCCTAGGTAAAGGGGTAATCTGATTTTTTTTTCCTTCTTGAATAGGGTGTGAGGTTCATCTCTCAAAACTTCTTTGTCCATGTTTTGATGTTCACCACTAAAGGTGAGACATTTTAGATCATTTCAATTTTTTTTGCCATTTGAGGTAAGGTATAACTTCAAATACCTTATCTTGCTCATTTATATCTAGGTCCATTTGGCTAACTAGGGTCTTTAAGTGTTTTTGAGTCCCTAGTAATTTTTTTAGATCATTTGGTGTCTTCTTGAAGGCTTTCACTCATGTAAATAGGTATGTGTGTATATATATATCATCCTTGTAAGTATTCTCTCATGGAGAGGGGAATATATACATGGATTAAGGGGTATATAAATAATAATGTATGTGCATGTAATTGTGGAGAAAATTCGAGTTAGAACATCAAGTGACAAAGTGTTTGGCTTGGATTTTTCTTCCCTTTAATGTTGGATCCATTTCCTTTTCCATTTAAATTTAATAATACATTAGTTTCCTAATTAATATTTCTTGATATATTGAGTTGTGATTTTCAAATTAAATTCTTAATTATGATAAATGATTTTTTTGATAAAAAAATTCATATTTTTGTAACAAAACCCCTACAAAAGAGGTGCACTATATTCTAAGAAAAAAAGTAGTAATTAGACTTTTATGATTTCTTATATTATTGAATTGATGTTTTTTTATGATTTGATTATATGATTGATTTAATAAATGTTTAGTACTTTGGCCAATTTTGTAAACTGAACAGCTTTCTTTATAAATTTTAATTATCAGTGTATGAAATTCCCCTCTTTCCAATGAAACCATACATTAGACCCTTTGATCCTTGTAAGTATAAGTGTAATTTTATAGTAAATTAAATGTGTTGTTTTAAAATAAATGGCTAGTTCATGATAGGGTGACTATGTTTCATTCCCTTCGTTTCATTTCATTTTAGACATCACGGTGTTGTGTCACTAATTATATCCTTCTAGAAAAGATTTTTATCATATATTAAATTGTTTTAGATGATTTTTAGTGTCCATAGTGACCATTTCATATGATAAAACCCATTTTTAGGGTGTTTTCATTGACTTTGGGAACCCCATTTGGGTGCGCCATTCATTTTGGCCTAAATCACCTTTTTAGGTCAGTGGGGTTTCACTTTGGGTTCATATCTTAAATTGATAGATTGATTTAAAATGGGAATTGAACCATGAATTTGTCCCCCTTGACAATGCATATACGAATTTCTTATTGTTTAGAATATGTGCAATGGTTATGTCTTTAATTGTACTTGGTGACATAGGTTCTTTCCCTAACCTAATGCTTAAGCTTATTCCAAATGCCATGCCTTAATTATAATTTCCCATGAAAGTTGTTAAATTATTTTCTCACACTCATTGTTTCATTTTTAATTCAATATGCCTTATATTTAAATGATTATAGAAGTTGGTTTTACACATTTTCACCTTTCCGTATAATGTTTCTTACCTCATTTACAATGTTAGGTGCATATATTAAATTACATTTCTTATTTTACCTTGAATATGTCAATTTTATTTGGATTGGTTAGTAAACCTTACTCACCAAGAATGACATCTTGGGATGGTGATAGGTCATTGAGATCATGTATGGAATTTTGGAATGCTAATTCCATGTGGCAGTGGTTGATTTTTTTTAGATCTTATGCATTGTCTATTATGCCTCTTGACCATTCTTTTATCTTATTAAATGGTAATTGGATTTCTATATAAATTTTTTCACTATTGATTGGATTAAATTACACTGCTAGATTAAATGGTAAGCATTTGATATTGAGATGCTTCTTTATTGGCATGAAATTATATATTTATACATTACATTGATATGTTCCTTGCTTTTTTGGTTCAATTTTTACAGCTTTGGGAGAGAACATGGGTTCGTTATTAAGGACTTAGGGATGGACTCTCTATGCTCACTGGGATATGGTCCAACTTTCTAGGATCGGTGCTTTGTCAAACTATATAATGACCCCAAAATTCATTAATAAAAATTACTCTGGTCTATTTAAATGTCTACTTGTGGTTATGTAAAACGTAAGGACTTATTTGTTTTTATGATTTGGATTCTAAAATACTGTTAATAATTGTGACTGTTGCTAGAATATTCGTTGAACAGTGATCACAACATTAGTATAAATATAGGGCTTTAACGAATCCAATTTACTCTAACAAAGGAAGTGACGGCCTCATCCAGTAGACTTTCCCCATAAAAATCCCATTTTTCAGAGCTTAGAGAGGAGGTGGCATCATTAGGCTTTGCTCTTGACCAATCCCAAGCCGAGTTTTAACATGTTAAGCTTCAGCAGAACTGACTACGGGATAAGTGGAAGTTAATAGAGATTACCACCCGAGGGATGTTATCCGAGCCACCCCAAGAGCCTGTCACCATCGCGTACCTTACCCTTCGGTCTTATGTAGGTGTTATAAAGGGTTATTTAACAATACCATAGAACTATGACTATCTACATTATTTTTTTATGAAGAACGTTCATTCATTGTTACTTTGTAAATAGTTTTTAAAACTCAAATAGTATTTTTAGTTAATATTCAACTAAGAAATATATTTTCATGAATTAATGTATTTTTGAATTAAATAATATTTTAATAAAATATTATTATTATTATTAAATAAATATTTATTAAATATAAATTATGGTATGATTTTATGAATGCTATTGTATTTCTATTAAGATTTGATAGCTGTTTTTGTCAAAACCCATGAATTTTTGGTAAATATCGGTTTTTATTTTAAAATTAAAAATTCACATAGTTATAAAATTATTTAGAGAAAATGAATATTATTTTTGGAATCAGAACATCGAAATTATCCAAGGGTGAATTTCTCATAATTTTTTGAGACTATCAAATTTTGGGTAAAAATTAAATATTGTTTTAATATATAATGGGTTTTATGACATCATAATGACTCAATAGTGATTTAATAAAATAATATAAACATTATGTTGGGACAATATATGTTTTAACATTAAAATAATGTGATTTTTTGTTTGTTTTTTTATTTTATAAAGCTTTAGTGGACCCTTCAATGCTTATAAAACATTTTGTCTTTTTAAATTGTTTTCCACTTCCCTTTGGAAAAAACCTCGGGCAAAACCCATCTGTTGGTTTGTGGTTTTGATTAGTTTAATGTGAGGTGTCCCAAACCTAAATAATAAATAATTATCCCTCCTTTCCTATATAAACCGACCCAAGCTCTCACGTCATCTTCAGTCAAAGCATTTGGAGTTCAACAAACTCATGCCCTCCTCTATCTAGAATCCTACCAAGGTACCTCAAACTTCCAAGAAGCCTCTCTCAAGCCTCTCCCTAGATTTTGGGATTGAACTTCCAAGTAAGGGATTTCTTCCTTTCTCATTTTTTTCCAATTTTCTTTAAGTTTTTGTGACCTTTTTTTCAATTACAAATATTGGGGTATGATTTTTCACTTCACCCATACTTCCCTCATTATGTTTGGATGATGGGAGACCCCTTTATCTCTCATTAATGCCTCCCATGTACACCTGTTACTATGCCGAAATTACATGAGGGATTTCTCTCTTCTCTTTTACATCGAAGTAATTATTTGGTATTATGCATTTAAATTCCATTAAATTTGTTGGGACATGTATCTATATGAACCCCTTTCTTTCCATTTCATTTAAAAATGATGAGACACCCTTTCTCTCTCATCAACCAATTTCATGAATCCTTATGTCACGTCGTTATGCTGCTGAAATTGCATCACATTTTTCCTAACCAAGATCATTGTGTAGTGAATACCATACCCATATCTCTATCAAGGATATTCACCTTTATGAAGATATACATATTGAATTCTAACTTCATGTATTCATTCCACATTAATTAATCATGGAATATCTTATGATTTTGATTGATTCCATGTTATATGATCCATGTGCCACACTTATGAATGAAATGAAATGTTTAAGAAGGGTGTGCCCTGATAGAACTCCAATGCATTGGGTAAAGTGTAGTATCGTGATACGTCATATGAAATGAGTGTTTACTCATGCTAATTCAAGTGCAATGAGGGTTTAATCTTGTTTCATGTGCAATGAGGGTTTACTCATGCTCCATGTGCAATGATCCTTGGCTCATGCTAATTCCTTGTTAAGTGTTGTTTCCAATTTTCCATGTTATGATTATCATGCTTTATCATGAATTTATGTTTATGTTTCTCTTATGCTCCATTTATAATCCTATTGACTAACATGTACTGTATTCCTCAAGTTATTCCATGTTTATTCCCTTACTAGGCTCTATAGCTCACACTTTTTTATTCATGTCCTCAGGTTATCCCATGCAATGATATGTATGAGGGAATGTATTGGTCATGTAAAGAAAGTTTTCAATAAAGATGTTGTATTTCATGTTTTGAGTTGTTATGCAATTATCCTAAGCCCCAAAGACACTAGACCTCTCGATCTTCTGTGTTGTATAAAGTGAAGTTTATGTAATAAATCTTGTTTAATTTTGTAAAAAAGAGTAGGGTTGTTATTTTTTGTATCAGAGGATAGGTTAAGTTATTTTTGGGATTAGGAATACAAAACCCTAGTGAAGCCTTATAGACAAGAATAAGTATAATAAAAACATCCCTATGTTTTGGTGGGTATTGAGTAAGTGGTTTATCAAGAAAATACATCCCTATCTGGATACGAGCAGGTAGAGGCGGCTCTAGAAAAGATGTACCTAGGGGTGAAAACCCCGACAATGAGTTCCGGGCTTGACCTGGGGTATCCTGGTACACGACAATGGGCCTTGATGCACTCTTGGTTATAACACTCCGGGGGGATATTCTTTGGTAAATTCACAAGCTTAGTATGAACCCTTATTAATGGAATTAAAAAAAATCCCCTACGAATATATGTAAGAAAGTAGATCATGAATTGAATATATTGAAGCAAATGGATTCAAAAGATAAGGAAATAAAAGTTATTTATAATTCATTGGGTTTTTTCTTGGATTACCCTTTATGTGTTACCACTAACTTTCCTTTTATTCCGGCCAAAAACTGGTAATAGGAGGACTCATTCTGACAACTGATGTAAAGATCAATGTGATGATTGTGCTAATGAGATGCCCAATCCGATGGTAGTGGGAATCGCGAGCTTTTTCATGATTCTATATTAGTTAACTCAAGGTTTGAATAAAAACATGGGTCAAGAAGAATGTTCACCCCCCCCCTAAGAAAGAACAAGACACTATCAAGATCTTCATGATACAAAGGCCTCCTACTTTTAATGGATCATTTGATCCCTCAATCTACAAACATTGGATCAACTCCATTGGAAAGATCTTCTCCATCCTTCAATGTTCTAAACATGAGAAGGTTCCCTCGGTTGCTTATCGTATAGAGGGTGAAGTCGATCAATGGTGGATATTTATCAAAAATATGAAGCCTGAGGAGGAGATCGAGGAGTTGTAATAGATGGATTTCTGGAAGATGTTTCTCAATTAATATTTTCCACCCACCCTCCAAGTTAAGATGGAAAGGGACTTCCTTTCCCCCAAGAAAAATGGTGATGAATCTGTCAAAGTGTATGAGGAAAAATTCACAAGGCTTGCACAATATTCCTCTGGCTTTGTCATTGCCCCTAAATGCAAGGTTGACCACTTCTTCGGTGGGCTGAAACCTACCCTACAGAAAGCACTGGCAATCCGTGACTTCAACAGCTATGAGAAAATTGTCTGATGTGCCATCCAGGTTGAAATGGAGATTGGATAATATTAGGGGTATCATGGGGAGAAGAATCATAAGGTGGACTTCCAATGCTATTGGTCTGATGGATAAATCCAATGGTGCTAAGAAGATCCAGCACCCCACTTTCTAGAGGTGCGAAAAAAGCAACCCAAAAAATGCCTGAAGGGGATGAGGAAATGCTTTAGGTTTGGAAGATAAGGTAACCTAGCTGTCAATTTCTAACAAAAAAATTGTAGCTTCAAAAAAGTAGAGGAATGCTCTGTTCGAACCTCAACGCGTTGTTCATTATTACAACCGCAAAGATCCAGGGCATCTAGAAAATCAGTACCCAATGCTAGGGGTTTTCATAGGCAACCAAAAACCTCCATGGCAGTAAGGAGATCTTTTTCCATCACTACTATTGAAGTGAATAGTTAACATTCTTTTTTATTAAAGTTCTATGCATTATTTTATATCCCAAAAGTTTAGTAGAACAATCCCAGCACCACCACAAATCATGGAAGTAATGATGTCAGTGAGTACGGAAAATGGGTCAATCATTGCATATCATTAATATAACTCATACCCTATCATAATCTGTGGATTGAATTTCCCGAAGAACCTCGTCATACTCCCTCTAGAGGAATTTTATGAATTTCTTGGCATGGATTGGGTTTCCTTATATAGAGCCTACATAAATTGTCGTGAGAGGGAAATCACTCTTAATGTGAAGAATTGACCCCCGATTCTATACAAGTGCACGGAGGAAGATGAATCTTTTTCAGCTTCATCATCTCAAGCGTGGATTTTACTTCCCTATGAGTACGCGTATATGGCCTATATTATTGAGTCTAAGGAGGCAACCATCATTGAATACATGCCTATTATGATGGAATTCACAGAAGTGTTCCCCGAGTAATTTCCTAGTCTTCCTCCTAGAAGAGATGTTGAATTATCAATTGATCTTATACCTGGGTAATTTCCAATATCTGAGACTCCGTATAGAATGGGTATTTTGGAGCTTGAGGAGATGAAGAAACAACTATAGGAGAATCAGGATAAAGGGTTTATACACCCAAGTACTTCACCATGGGGTGCACTAGTCCTCTTTGTCAAGTAGAATGATGGGTCAATGCGCCTTTGCATCGATTATCATGAGCTTAACAAAATCATGATAAAGAATAAGTATCATCTCCCATGAATTGATGACTTGTTCGATCAGCTACATGGAGTACAATACTTTTCCAGGGTAGATTTGTGGTCGGTATATTATCACGTTAGGGTGAACAAGGAATATATTCCCAAGACTGCTTTTCATACAAGATACGGGCACTATGAATTCGTAGTAATGCCTTTTAGACACACTAATGCTCCAGAAATCTTCATGGACTTGATGAATAGAGTCTTTAGAGATTACCCCGACAAATGTTTGGTAGTCTTTACTGATTATATGCTGATATACTCCAAAACCAAAGAGGATCATGATGTGAATCTAAGAACTGTACTAGATACATTATAGAAGGAGAAGCTCTTAGCAAAGTGCCACAAGTGTGAGTTCTAGTTGAAGGAGGTCTCATTATTGGGCCATATTATCACAAGAAATGGGATATCTCTGGATCCCGCCAAAAAAAATGCAATTGAGGGATGGTCGAGGCCAACATCTGTAACGGATATCCGTAGCATCTTAGGGTTAGCTGGATATTATCAACAATTTGTGATACATTTCTCATGATTTTCCAACCCTCTTACCAAGATAACTTGGAAGGGAGTAATGTTTACTTGGAGTGATGAATGTGAATAATGATTTAAGGAGTCAAAAAGGAGGCTTATCACTGCACTCTTGCACACATTACCCACAAGTGGAGAACTTTTTGTGGTATTCAGTGATTCTATGAATAAGGGCATGGGTTGTGTGTTGATGTAAAATGAAAAAGTAATTGCCTATGCTTCAAGGAAATTGAAAGTTCATGAGCAGAATTATCCAACACTAGATTTGGAGTTAGCTGCGGTGATCTTCACTTTTAAAATTTGGCGGAATTATCTCTTTGTGGATAAGTGTGAAATATATACGGACCAAAAAACCATCAAGTATATATTCACATAGAAAGAGTTGAACATGATCCAACATAGATGGTTAAAGCTGATCAAATACTATGACTGCTCAATCCATTATCACCTTGGGAAAGAAAACAAGGTGGCAGATGCTCTAAGTAGAAAGGACCCAGTGATTGTATCATTGATGAGAATTGAAAAGGATCCAATCTTTTTAGATTTGATGAAGATGGACATGGGAATCACAAAAAAGGGAACATCATCAATCCTTTCACAAATTATTGCTCAACCATATCTATTGTAAAGGTTAAAGGATGCTTAAAAGGATGATGTGGGAATTCAGAACAATGAGGAAGCTATCAAAAAATGGGAAATCCTCATTGTTCAATGTTAATGAAGAAGGAATTGTGAGATTTGGGAAAATACTATGTGTCCCATCAAGTCTAGAACTGAAGAATGAACTTTTAGATGATGCACATAGTTCAAATTTCTCTATTCACCCAGGAAACACAAAGATGTATCGAGATATCAAAGATCATTATTGGTGGGATAATATGAAGAAGGAGATCACTGAGTTTACATCAAAGTGCTTGGTGTGTCAACAAGTGAAGGAAGAGAAGTAGAAGTATAAGGGGATGATGAAACCCTTTCCCATACCAGCATAGAAATGGGAGAACATCACCATGGACTTTGTTACCGGACTTCCGAAGAAATCCAAAGGAAACAATGCAATATGGGTTATTGTGGATCATCTTACAAAGTCTACACACTTCATTGGAATTCGGGAGGATTTATCATTGGATCAACTAGCATAGTTATATATCAGGGATGTGGTAAGGATGCAAGGATTACCACTATCTATTATATCTGATCAAGATCCAAGATTCACCTCTAAGTTTTAGAAGAGTCTTTAACATGCTCTAGATACTAAACTGAACTTAAGTATGACCAATTGTCCCCAAAATGATTTCCAATCTGAGAGAACTTTTCAGACACAAGAAGATATGTTAAGATCATGTTCAATAGAATTTAAAGGAGATTGGGATCAACATCTTCCACTGGTTGAATTATCCTAGAATAACAATTTCCACTCGAGCATTCGAATGTCACCTAATAAAGCCCTATATGGGAAGAGGTGTAGAACACCAACATGTTGAGATGAAGTCGGTGAGCCTAAGCTGCTAGGACTAGAAATGGTCGAAGAAATGGTGTAGAAGGTGAAAACCATTCAGCAACATATCAAGGAAGCCCAGAGTCAATAGAAGAGTTATCAATATAACCATCGATGAGACCATGAGATTAAATTTGGAGACATGGAATTCTTACGCATATCTCCATGGAATAAATTCACGAATTTTGGAATGAAAGGGATATTAATTCCTAGGTACATCGGCCACTTTGAGATTCTTGATCGTGTCGGGGTTGTGGCCTATCGACTAGCACTTCCACCTACTATAGCCAAATTACATGATGTCTTTCATGTATCCATCTTATGGAAGTACATACCAGACCCTTCACATGTACTCTCTTCAGAGGTAGTATAGCTAGAGAATGATCTTTCTTACAAGGAGCAACTGGTGATGATCTTATATCATAGAGAAAATTTTCTACGAAATAATAAAATTCCCCTCGTTAAGGTGTTGTGGAAAAACCACAAGTTTGAAGAAGTGATGTGGGAATCAGAGGAAGTGATGAAGCAAAGTTACCTACATTTTCTTTAGAGTGGAAAAAGGAAAAATTCGAGGGTAAAATTTCTTAAGGGGGAAGACTGTAACGACCCAAAAATTCATTAATAAAGATTCTTATTGGTCTATTTAAATGTCTTCTTGTGGTTATATAAAACATAAGGACTTATTTGGTTTTCTGTTTTGGATTTTAAAATACTGTTAATAATCGTGACTGTTTCTAGTATAATCGTTGAACAGTGATCACAATATTAGTATAAGTATACAGCTTTAACAAATCCAATTAACATAGAAAAAGGAAGTTATGGCCTCATCCAGTAGACTTTCCCCATACAAATCTGATTTTCCAGAGCTCAGAAAGGAGGTGGCATCATTGGGCTTCACTCTTAACCAATCCCAAGCCAAGCCTGAACACTTTAAGTTTGATCAGAACCGACTACGGGATAAGTGGAATTTAATAGAGATTACCACCCAAGTGATGTTATACAAGCCACCCCAAGAGTCTATCACCATCGTGCACATTACCCTTCGGTCTTATCCAGGTGTTATAAGAGGTTACATAACAAGACCCTAGCACTATGACTTTTTACATTATTTTTTTATAAAGAACGTGCATTCATTATTACTTTGTAAATAGTTTTTAAAACACGAATATTACTTTTACTTAATATTCAATTAAGAAATCTATTTGGATGAATTAATGTATTTATGAATTAAATAATATTTTAAAAAATATTAGCATTATTAAATTACTTTTTATTAAATATATATTATCATATAATTTCATGAATTCATTTTTAATTTTTATTAAGGTTTGATAGCTATTTTTGTCAAAACCCATGAATTTTCGATAAATATCGGTTTTTATTTCGAATGTAAAAATTCAAGTATTTATAAAATTATTTAAATAAAATTAATATTAGTTTTGGAATCATGATTTCTAAATTATCCAATGGTGAATTTTTTAAAATTTTCTGAGACTGTCGAATTTTTGGGTAAAAATTAAATACTATTTTAATATATATTGTGTTTTATGACATCATAGTGACCCAATAGTGATGTAATAAAATAATATAAACATTATTTCAATAAAATATATGTTTTACCATTATAATAATGTGATTTTGGTTTTGTTTTATTTATTTTTAATTCTTTAGTGGACCCTTCAATGCTTATAAAACATTGTGTCCTTTTAAATTGTTTTCCTTGAGAGTGTCACTCACCACTACATAATACACCCTATTATTTTAAGAATATCATCCATTGGAATTATAAAATGTTTTTATACACTCCCCTTTGGAAAAAACCATGGTAAAAACCATGTGTTGGATTTTGTTTTTGATTAGTTTAATGTGAGGTGTCCCAAACCTAAATAATAAACAATTCCCTCTCCTTTCCTATATAAACCCACCCAAGCTCTAACTTCCTCTTCATTAAAATCCTTTGGAGTTCGACAAACCCCTTCCCTCCTTTATCTATAATCCTCCAAATGTGCCCAAATATTCCAAGAATCCTCTCTCATTCTTCTCCCAAGCTTTTGGGATCGCACTTCCAAGTACGGGATTTCTTCCTTTCTCATTTTTGTCCAATTTTCTTTAAGTTGTTATGACCTTTTGTTTCCAATTAAAAATGTTGGGGTATGATTTTTCACTTAACCCATACAACCCAATTTATGATTGGATGATGCAAGACCCCTTTCTCTCTCAATAATGCGTCCCATGTACACCCGTTACCATGCAAAAATTCTATGAGGGATTTATCTCTCCTCTTTTACATCCAAGTAATTATTTAGTATTATGCATCTAAATTCCATTACATTTTTTGGGACATGTATCCATATGAACCCATTACTTTCCATTTCATTTACATGTGAAGTGACATACTTTCTCTCTCTTCAACCAATTTCATTAATCCTTATGTCGCGCCGTTATGCGGCCGAAATTGCATCGCGTTTTTTCAAGCCAAGATCATTGTGTAGTGAATTCCATACCCATGTCTCTATCAAGGGTATTCACCTTTATGCACATATACATATTTAATGGTACATTCATGTATTTATTCCACATTAATTAATCATGGAATATCTTATGATGTTGATTTATCCCATGTTATATGATCCAAGTGGCACACTTATGCATGAAATGATATGTTTAAGAAGGGTGCGCCCTGATAGTGCTCTAATGCATTGGGTAAAGTATAGTATCATGATACATCATGTGCAATGAGTGTTGACTTGTGATAATTCAAGTGAAATGAGGGTTTACTCATGCTTCATGTGCAATGAGGGTTTACTCATGCACCATGTGCAATGAGCCTTGGCTCATGCTAATTCCATGTTAAGTGTTGTTGCCACATTTCCTTGTTATGATTATCATGCTTTATCATGCCTATATGTTTATATTTCTCTTATGCTCCATTGATATGCCCATTGACTAACATGTACTGTATTCCTCAAGTTATTCCATGTTTATTCCCTTACTGGGCTTTATAGCTCACCCTTTTTTAGGCATGTTCTCAAGTTATCCCAGGCAATGCTAAGTACGAGGGAATGTAGTGGTAATGTAAAGGACGTTTTCAATAAAGATGTTGTATTTCATGTTTTAAGTTGTTATTTAATGATCTTAAGCCCCAAATACACAAGAAATCGCATTCTTATATGTTGTATTAAGTGAATTTTATGTAATAAATCATGTTTAAGTTTGTAAAAAAGAGTAGGGTTGTTATTAACTAGGTAAGGTCTTCCCAGGAAATTATTATACCCCTGAGTGATTCTAGTTCCCTAGGGGAAAAATTGTGGATAGACCCATTCTAAAGATGGTTATACCATGCCTCAGGTGATACTCAGTACCCTAAATGAGATACCTTGGACGGACTGAAAGTCTCCATGCCAGGATTGATACTTTGGATTCCCTATGGATCCCATTGGATCGACTCCATTGTATTGGTTTATATTGGAAGTATCGTAGTGATACATGGGATTCATTTTAGATCACTAGGGATGGCCACAGACTCCACCACTTGATTTGACCGATTGATTGAATTTTTTGTTTATATATATGTGATATGCATACCTTGTTATAGAAATTAGTTTCTTTTTCAAATTTTACACTTCTCCTTTGATTATTAGAAAATTTTGATGACGACTTGTGCGATAGACCCCAAGATAAAGAACAATCTTGGGGGTATGCCTTCTTGTCTTTTCGTGCTTACTTTGGACCTTGTATACATAGTATGCCTTCAATAGATATATTATTCATACATCTAATTTCAACTGAAGTAAGAAATATGGGATGGGTGTCCATTTGGAAACCCAGACCAAGCTGTTATTGTTTAAAAAAATTATTTATCTTCTTTTATTTATGTTTGACACACTATTAATTTTTATTTCATGGGATGAATTGGGATTGAAACTATGGGTTCCAGCCTATATATATTTATATCTCACACCCTACTCGGGTACCATTAGTACACAATTAGACATTATATTTGTATATTTTGATAAAGGAAAGCATGTGGATTCCAATGCTTGATTGTTTTGTAGCATTAGGATGGTGTTTTGAGGAAGAGGACCGAACCTATGCTTCATATGCTATTGTAGCAGTTTTTACTCTGTTTATAGTTTTACTAGATTGTCTTATATGCTAGTACCCCTATTTCATTACACTCAGATTTTTTTATATATGCATGACATCCCATTATTATCATTGCACTCATTATTAATATTTTGTTCTTCCATCTGTTTATTTGTATTGATTTTTTTATTACATTACTTATATTGTTGTTTGTTCTTGTTTATGCTTAATATATCAAATATCTATTGTTTATCTTTGTCCGTAATCTGGTCTATGAGGGCATTGTCTCCCCACAAACCCACCCTAGGACCTCGTTTCTAGTCAGAAGCCTTTGGAATTAAATGATAGGCGCTTGAGGTTAGGTGGAGACTGGTTTAAATACCAGTTTAGTGGTAAGCCAGGATGTGATGTTACAAAGTGTTATCATAGAATTATTTTACATTTTTCTTATTTTTAAGTCTATGATAACACTTTGTAACATCCCAGCCTGGCTGGCATGTTTCTTAATTTTAATAGATAAGACGACCTACAAGGGTCTTGCTAAGCGAACCTGGTTTCAATATAAAGAAACCCAATAGCAGTTTCTTAATTTTTTAAAGTTTGAAAACACCCAAATGGGTCATACCATAAGAAACATGCCCAAAATAACCAACTTGGGTCCATTTGATCTTTTTTTGAAATTAACAAGATCATTTCATATTTAAATCAAACAACTTTTCATTTAAAACAATCTCGAAACATATAACATAGCTTAACATTTAATAAGGGTTCCCATTTCCTAATTCATGAAGAAACCAAATATTTCATAAATTGAAAATTGGATCCCATTAATCACAACAAATTTTAGTTTAGAATTTAACATGCTCAAATATAATGGTTCAGTCATATGAGTTCTAAAACATATTCCACATACATCCTCATAAATAGAACCATTCATAGAAATATCACAAATAATACCTATTATCATAACCTGGGGAGAAGAAACATAAGAATGGGTGAGATAATAGGCTCAATAAGGGTAATTAAGGGAAATACGTAAACATGATGTGGGTATAAGTGTATTAGAACATGATCATAACATATAAAAATCATACCCTATATACTAAAGATAAAAATATTTAGTTATTTCATAACAATTTTTTATTCTTAAGACAATAATAATTTGGAAGTCAATAAAAAAATATCCATAAGAGGATAATAATGACATAATATAGGGAATTATTTCATACACATTATAATATAAAACCATTTCCATAGTAATCAAGGATCATTTCCAAGGCTATCATAGTGGAATGGGTTTACTACCCAAACCGTCTTAGTAGTCAAGCTTCACTCCCAAGACTATGATAGTGGAAAAATTATCTTACTGAACCAAGTCACTCCCCAGTTCAGTCTTGTTTACCTCATCATATGTCAATATTTACCAATTCATTATAAGTAGATATAGTTCTCACCCATTACATAAGGAAAATCATACATATGTGTTTAATAATAACATAAAACAATAATCATATAAAAACAATGAAAATTAATTAGGTTCATAAACAATTCCTCACAAAATATCTTTTGGAACAGTAATATATTTCATAATAATTCCAACATTTCATCATAAATCATGGAATTGAGTGGATTTAATTGGCATTTTATCATGTTATAACCTAAGGAAGAGGAATAGGTTTCATAAAAAACATGTCATTTTAAATATAAATCATCTAGAGAAATAATAAATATGGTATAATAGCATCATATCCAATAATTCTTAAGTAAATAAAAGTATTTAATCCTACATAGAAAAAATAATTTGAAAGTAGAATCACATAGAACATTTCTTGAGGAAAATAAAAAAATTTTGAAAATCAAATTTTTAATACTCAAAATTCATAATGTAATTTGGAAACACTTTCATATAAAAATAAACATTAAACCATATAAAAAAATATTTAAAATATAATTTTAAATATTACTTGAATAAAATATCCTTTCAATTGAGATAACAATTTATAACATAAAATATTTTCAAATTCATTTTATTAGAAAAAAACCTATAAAATTTATAAATGAAACATCAAAATATTATTAAAAACATTTCTTAGGAAAATATAATTTTCACTTGAAAAAAAATATTCTAAACATAAAACATTTTCAAAATCATGTTATTTTAATATAACATTGAAAACATATAACGGAAGCTCTAAAATATAATTTAAAAAAATTGAGGAAAATATCATTTCCACCAAAAAAACATACAATAAGACAAAAAAATTGTAAATAATTTTATTTTAAAATAACCCTGAAAACTTATAAATTAATATTTAAAACATTTATTGGTCAGGAGTTAAAAAAAATTAATACATGTTAAAATAATGCCTTTAAACAATTTCTATAAAATCAAAATTTAACTTGTTTTTAAAAAATTGAGGATTCCATTTAAATTTTTTTTTAAAAAATATCAATTGAGGATAAAAATTACTATAAAAAGTCCCAACTAAATAATTAAATATTTTTTGAAAACATTTTTATAAATCATGGATAAGGAAGGAAAAAAGGGTTTTTGAACGAAGAGAAAAATAATGTCAGTTTTCTTTAAAATCATTATTTTTAGAATCATGAGTAAATAATGAGAGTAAAATGAATGGAAAATATTTATTTTCATGAAATTACTTGAGGATATTTAAATTAATTATGTTCTTTAAAAATATATCATAATTTCTCATCACTGAATGCATAATCATAAACAATCCTGACGAATATTGAGATTGTAACAAAAACCTTTTACCACTTGGGTTTCTTTAAATCATAGGACCCATTAAATAATAACAAAAAATTAATATTTTAATATTATGAAAAAAATTATTAATTACATAACACGTAAAATCGGATTTATATAGACCTCATAGAACATGATAGCTACATGACATAACTTATGTCCTAATGAAGGAAATTTGAGTCCAAAATATCTTATTACATTAGTAATCATTTGAATCATAAGAAATATTTAATAATAATATCAAAATAAATTTTAAATAAAAGGAAAATAATTATATTCATGATATAATATTTCAAATGGATTTTATATACAACACATAAAATAATCAAGCGGTGAGTATGGAAGATGTCTCCTAAAAATAAAAGATAGACTAAAAATCCCTTACCTTAAGTCTCAACTACCTTTACACACACACGAACCTCCATTATAATAATTATAATTTTATTATAAATCTATTACTGATCCATAATTATATATATCATACCATATATTATTTACTTATTACCTTGTATTTCCTGTTTGTTAACAATTCTATGTCAAAATCAAATTTTGGGTATTAACTGCCCGGATATTCATATATGTTTTGACATGTTATTTTTGGTCCTCCTAATTTTATAATGGTTACATAATAACCATAATTTTAACCATTATATAAATATTATATATATTCATTATATATATATTTATATTAATCCGTGATTCTTAGTGATAGAAAATAAAATGCAATATTCATAGAGATGGGAGGTCGTACGTATGCATGAATAATGTCTAAATTTGCCTAAAAATATAATTAAAGGAAGGAAAATAAAAATTAAAAAGTATATATTCATTATAATTTCAAATATATAACTTATATTCATTAAATTTATAATTTTTAACTATATTTAAAGAATTAGTGAAAAAAAATCTCATCACCTCGCGATGCAGTAGTCCTTCTTACACATAATTGATGTTATCATATCCACCATAGACTAAAATTTCATAAGGTATATGTGTTATAATAATTCAAAAGGTATAATTATTTTAAAATTTTTAAATATATTCATTTAATCTATCCTTATTACCTTCCATTTTAGTGGGTTTGAATGTTAAATTTTATATATGGTTTTATAATTCCAAAGGTATAATAATATCATAAATATCATATATAAATATTAAATCCTTCATTATATTAATCCTTCATATAAGGTGATGGAAAATGAATAACATCGTTTCGTGAGGCATTAGTCCACCATATAGAAAAATGATGATTTCATATCTAATTTGATTATATATGAGAGGGGTTTAAGATATTCCAATAACATAATAACATATATATATATATATATCGAATATAATTTTTTATAATATAATAATTTTTTGAAAATATTTTATGGAGTTATAAGATGAAGTAATACCAAGATGCATAGTTAAAAACATTACCTTTTTTCAAACAACCTCTTTAAAATTAACCTTAATCCTACTCAGATAGGATTTATGATCTAAAAAGGAATCTATTATGCGGTTAGGTAATTAATGGAGAAGTTTGGGAAGTTTTTGGTTGTACCCAAATAGTCATGTAAGTGTGATGAGGAGAGGGGAGGGGTTGACCTTTTATAAGTGAGGTGAGTGGCACACTTGTAAATTTTTGAAATGGAAAAGGTTTCCCGTCATTATTCACTTGAAAAAATCTCCAAAATGGGAAATTATACAACCATATGGGTTATAAGGTAGATATATGTCCATAAAATGAGTGTTGGAAAAGTTTCTAGCTCATTATATACCTTATATTTTTATTTCAACCACCCAATAAACCCATCTTAACCTTAACCTTGGTAATTAATTTTTTTCGTTACCACTATTAATTATGGTAAAAAATAATTTTAAGTTAACATATAGTATTAATTATTAATATTGTTCCAAATATTAAATCTTTTTTTTCATTCACAATTCATTGAAGTGGAAAAACTTATTCTAAAATTAAACTAGAGAATTCAAAGAGAAAGCAGCTTTCCAAAGAGAAAATATTCAAAATATTAAAACATTTTTATATATAAATTAAAAATAAAATTTATTATAATTTCCAAAATTGTATTAGTATATATATAATTGAACTAAAGTTACTTTTAAAACTATAATAGAATAAAATATATCTTTTCAATTCTTTAAATAAAAAGGTTGTTTTTAATAAAAACTAGTATTTTTTCAATATTCACTAAAACATTTAACGTTTACAAAAATTATAAAAAATAAACTACACGATAATATTGAAATTATGATTTAAAAAATTAAGTTTAATTTTACCAATAAATTTAACAATATTTGAAAAAATAAATTTCAAAATATGCATACAAAATTGGAGAAAACTATTTTTAGAAAAAATATAGTTTTTACATGTATGAAAGGATTTATTCTTATCACATACCTAGAAGAAATATAAGATGAATTATAATAATTAGATTGAATATATGATATATAAAAATAAATAAAATCATTCAAAAAATGTTATTTGTTTAATTTATTGAGATGAAACACATTTGTGTGTAGAAAAATACTTTTTTATTAAAATATTTCCCTTATATTCAAATGGTTTTTATTTTAATTTCTAATTAATTAGTCACCAAAGAATTATTTTTATATACTTTTTTAAACCATATATTTAAATAAATTGGTGATTTATATTCATACCCACCATTTTAAAGGCTGGGAAAAACTATCATATTAAATAATAATATTTTAATAGTATGTCATGTTTTGTTAATACTTAGTGTTGTGTGTAGCGCAATCTATCAAAGAAAGTAACATTATTTTAAAAAAAATATTTCTTAAAATATAAGTGTATTAAATTATACCCCCTTAAAAAATTTAATCCTATGATTGTGAACTTAATCCTTGAATTCAAGGTCTTTTCCATTGAGATTTCCCTTTTTTAAAACCCACATAAAATTTGTGTTGATAAAAAATCCTCTTAAAAATAAATGGGAAGAGAAATAAAAGGGTCATTTGGAATGAAATTTAACTAGGTTTTCATGTTGGAGAAAATTATTGTGAAGTGAAAACATGAACATAGAAGAGAAAAATAATGCCTAAATACTAATAGAGAGTGATAGAGTACATAGTAAGGAGAAATTTAATACCTATAAAGACATAAATATATAATAGGTTAAAAGACCACTCATTCATCAAAAATGAAGCTAAATGTATAATATTTTTTTAAAGAAAATTTTTCTGTGATTGATTAATTTTCATGAGAAGATATAAATACATGGTTTAATTCCATTTCATAGGAACAATATTATCATTTGGTTATTCCTTGATAAATTTCAACTTCATCTCTTACACTGAGAAATGAATTTTTCCTAAATAGATCACTAAATGATAGTGGGATGCATAAAGTAATAATAATTCATTACTTATATATATATTCATTATCAAAAAAATATTTAGAACATGTTATCCAATATTCCTTAATCATTTTATAGTGAATTAATGCATTAACATATAAAACTTATTCCAAATTACACCATAAACCATTCCATAAATGGTTAACTTTTTGAACCTTCCAAAATTAAAAATTTATAAATACGGTCACTATAAAAATAAATATAACATTTATCCCAAAAATATCATGAAGTATTTATTAACTGTCATATACCAAACATATGAATACCTTCACAATTTATTCACCCAAAACATTTTTATAACATAAATTCGAAAAAAAACATTCAAAGCATAAATAGTTCCTTTTTCAGTAAATAAAATAATTATTATTGGATATATTCCAGAAATCCAAAACATTATATAAAATCCATCAATGATTATGTAAACAACAATTTTATTAAATCATTAATCAGTTCCAAGGTAATCATTACTATCCAATTTACATTGTCCATATCAATCAACTATTTATTATAACATCATTATCTCAATATTAGAAACATATTAACGGTTATCTTTCCATTAATCATGTGTTTTCGTGTAATTTCACCTTTAAATTAAATAAAATTTCTAGTTCCTTTGTGCTATTAAATGTATTCTTGAAAATCCATAATGAAAAACATGTAATAAACAGTCCTTATATATTTCATGGTTCATATAATATATTTATTGAATTCCAATATATGAACACTTCAATCATTCCACAAAATTCTTATAACATTAACTAGATTTCACTAGCTTATTCCATAATACCTCATTGCATTAATATTTAATTTTTATTCTCTTCATCATCAAAAACATTTTCTTTACTTGTATTGCCTTAATAATCCTCTTCTTCTTATATCCCCTTAGGAAATAAAATTGTATAATTAATATAATTTCCATAGTTAAAACATTCATCTGTTCATAATACCATAGGGAGACCAATATTCCCATCCATTTCATTAACTGAACATTTAATTTTTCCTCAGTAACTGCATTCTCAGTTCCATTCTTCTCTACACATAAAATAGCATCTCATACCTTCAATAAATTTCCTTTAGTGATTATTCCTTGTCACAACCCATCCTCGGGGCACGTGTCGTGACTACCCCAAGCCCGCCTTCTATAGGCCAGGAGCTCGCGACTAGCACCAAGGCATAATTCCCAATAAAAAGGGAAGGCATTGCCTTTGTAAAGTAAACAAACACCATAGAGAAAGCAAGCAGTAATAGTAAACACTAAGTAAAAGCTGGGTACAACAGTAAGTGCGGAAAAGTAAGTGGGTCAGTATAACAACCCAAACTGAAAGTAAAGTACAACTGGAAGGAAAAACAGCAACATAAAAGTAAAGCCGCAACGTCGAGCTGTCCACTGGAAATCCCACCTGAAGAGTGGGTACAGATAGCCTCCTCTGCTCCTTGGGTCCAGCCGACCGCTCTGAGTACGTCCCACCCAGTGGTCCACCTCCAAGTAACGTCCTGCTCCGCAGGCCTCAACCACGATCAGCGTTGTCCGTCATCTGCAACCAACACAACGTAGTGCAGGCATAGCCCGTGCAGGGATGAGTATAAGCTACTCAGTAGGGACCTCAAGACCCCCGAAGGTCTCCCAGAATCCACAAAGGATAATCCACAAAGTAAAGATAAAATCACGAAGTAACATTCGACACTACTTAGGTATATGACCATACATATACCTAAGTCATCAATTCTCGTTCGGCTCCAACATCCGAGCCCAAGTACAACCCAGTCCACACAGGAAAGCAAAACGTAAATCCACACAGGATAGCCCAACACAATCCACATAGGAAAAAAAATAGGATTCAGCTCATAGAGGTATACTTCTTCGTATGATGATAGAGATGATCAGATATATCCACTGATTCATCTAAGTCATCGGACCCACAAAGTATCGAAAGGTACTAACCCCCGCAATGACCCACAAAGGATCTGACACACAAAGGATCGATAGGTAACTAACACCCGCAAAGACCCACACAGGATCGGACCCACACAGGATCTGTAGGCGCTGGCTCACACAGAACCACGGAGCGCTGACCCACGTAGGATAGGACCAACACAGGATCGGTAGCACTGATCCACATAGAATCGCTGAGTGCTGTAGTCGTCACCGCCGAATCCACTGAGGATCTCTGTACAGTCGTCGTCGTAGTAGCAGTCGCAAACGCAGCCAGCTCTAGGGTTCCCGCACACAGCAAGCTCGTTCGGGAGGGTCCGCTCCACGAGAAGAGAGGCTGACACATCAACTGACACAAAGTCCGGAGTTGATGTATCCAAAAGTTCTGTATCATCAATAGGAACTCAACGTCGCAGACAGCGCGTCAATCGGACGCCCGGTCTGAAAGTTATTGGCTTTTTCGTCCTTGGGGCCCGGTTGGTTTTTAAGTCAAAACTAACCCGACCGTACTCCACCTGCGTCCAAACCTCGGGCGGAGTGAGCCAAAATATCTGTCTCACTTAGAGGAATCCAACAGAGTCGACGGCACCTCAATCGGACGTCCGGAGCTTAAGTTACGAGCGTTTCTGCTCTGAGGGCCCGGTTGGTTTCATGTACGAACCAACTCGGCCGAACCCAAAGTATTCCAAAACCTTAAGTGCGATATACCAAAACGACCATCTCGATCCAAGGATCGCATCGCAACTGATGGTGCGTCGAGAGGAGGCCCGTAGCACAAGTTATGGGCATCCGACCGGAAGAGATTCGGTATTAAGGGGTCCGGGCCTGGTCCGACCCGGCCCGATACCCCCAGGGTCGGCCCGAACTGGGTCGACCCGAACTGAGTCTGGGTCCGGCCCGCTTGGGCGCAGCCCGGCCCAGCCGGCATGGCCCAGCCTGGCAGACCAGCCAGGCAGCTGGCCCGGACAGGGCGCGGCGCGCTGGGCGCGCTGGCCAGGCCCTCGGCCCAACGGCCGAGCCGTTTGAAGAGGGGGAGCGCCTGCCCCCTGGCGTGTAACCGCGGCCCCCATTAAGGGGTTCATTGAGCTGGACGCCAGGGGTTCGAAACCCCTGTCCTTCCCTTGTCCGGTCGGCCCGCTTGGCCGGTCGGCTTCCGCCGCCACGGGACCGGCGACGGCCGGTCCCCCCTGCTCCGACACCGGCGGCCCGGAACCGGCCACTGGTCACCCTCCTCTACAATGGCCCGGAACCGGCCGCGGCCTTGGTTTTTCCGGCGCGGCGCAATGGTGTCGCGCCTCTCCACCGCGGCCCCGCTCCGGCCGCAGTGTCTTTGGGTTTCTCCGACGCGGCGCGACGGCGTCGCGTCCTTGTTCGATTTCACGGCGTGGCGCGACGGCGCCGCGCTTTCCTTGTCACATGATCCCGCGTGGTGCGACGGCACCGCGCCATTCCCTTTTCAATCCACAATAGAACCAACAAGGATAAAGGAGGAGGTTCGTCCGTGTTTGTGTGGTCCAGCCCCCTCTCGTTAATCGATAGCAATTGGTCATATTCCACGAAGAGTGTCAAGGTAGTAATCACGAACAAAATATTTAAACCCCCTACCTCGAGCGTAGCTTGAACGGAGGTTCGTCGAATGAGGATTTGTCACAGAATATCCGTCGTAGTAAGAGACGTCGCAAAAGAAGAGGTCGTCGGCGTCGCGTAGTCGGTTTCTGAGGACTCAGCGTTATTCATCGGAGATCGATGTGTTCTTCACGTTCTTCATCAAAGACGAAGAAGTTCCTCAAGTTCCTTAGCCTTTTCTCCCAAATACTCCACAAAAAGATTCCAACCCTTAATAAAATAAGCCCACACTTATTTTATTAACTTGAAAAAAGTTTGAAATTCAAACACTCACATTAAACTCACTTCATTAAAATCATAAGTTATTAAAACTTAAGTTATTAATTTTAATTATGAGTTGAGGGAGTTAAGGAATTTGAAGGGGTGGGGTTCGTGTGGGCCCCACCACCCTCATAACCTCCCATGGAAAGTCGGGTAGTTACCGAACTTCCACCCAAATCTTAAATCCACTTAGAGAAAATAAAAATTGTAGTTAAATTTTTATTTTAACTTCCACAATTTTTATCAACCTCTCTCTTGAAAACACAACTTCGAAAAAGGTGTTTCTAAGCAATTACCGGCGATGTGAATCCTTTGGTGCCCTCGGAATTCGATTTCGAGCACCGGTTCAAAAGTTAGAAATTCTCGCCCATTCGTTCACTGAGCGTACCCGAGCTAAACTTCAGATAGAAATTCCGGGCACACCAGGCCTCGAAATCAAGTGCTGTCAGAAACTCTGTTCTTGTAAAATCCCAAAGAAATTTAAGAAAAAAATTCTCTCGAATTTTACGGGTCTTTACATTACTCCCACATCAGATATTTACATCCCCGTAAAGATACATCATAAACTAGGGAAACAAATGTGGGTACTGAGCACACATCTGAGCCTCCCGCTCCCAAGTGCTCTCTTGGAGATTCTCGTGCTGCCATCTAATACGCACTAGAGGAATCGACCATCCACGTAGGTCCCGCTTCTGTCTATTCTCGATCTCCACTGGGGCCTCCGTAAAATTTTCCCCATCACCAACGTCTAGCTCCCCATGGTCAATGATATGTGACGGGTCGTGCACGTATCTCCTCAGCTGAGATACGTGGAAGATGTCGTGCACCCGGTGCAACTGAGGTGGTAGAGCCAGGAGATAAGCTACCTCGCCAATCCTGATGAGTACTTGGAATGGTCTGATGAAGCGTGGAGACAACTTGTCACCTCGGCCAAATCTATGTAATCCACGTCGAGGTGAGACACGCAAGAAGATGTGGTCGCCATCCTCAAACTCTAGTGGCCTCTGCCTCCTATCAGCATAGGACTTTTTCTGGCTCTGAGCTATCTGCATCCGCTCCTAGATGATCTGGACCTTCTCTGTCATGGCCTGGACCATTTCCGGTCCCACAAGTGCTGACTCCCCAGGGTCTGTCCAGCACAAACGAGATCTGTAAGGTCGGTCGTACAACGCCTCGTATGGTTCCATCTCGATGGTGGAGTGGTAGCTGTTGTTGTACGCAAACTCCACCAAGGGTAGGTGGTCCTCCCAGCTGCAACCAAAGTCGAGGACACATGCGCGGAGAATGTCCTCGAGAGTCTGAATGGTCCTCTCCATCTGACCATCTGTCTGAGGGTGAAAGGCAGTGCTTAGACGTAGCTGCATCCCGAACGCCTCCTGCAACCCCTTCCAAAGCCAGGAAGGAAAGTGAGCATCTCGATCGGAGACGATAGATGATGGTACACCATGAAGCCGTACAATCTCCTGAACTTAGAGGCGTCCCAAGCTCTCCATTGAGCCCTTCTCTCTGATTGGTAAGAAGTGAGCCGACTTGGTGAGTCAGTCGACAATCACCAAAATGGAGTCGTGACCTCTGGAAGTGCGTGGAAGTCTAGTCACAAAGTCTATAGATATCCCATCCCACTTCCACTCTGGGACCTCCAAGGGCTGTACTAAACCTGCTGGTACCTGGTGCTCTGCCTTCACCTACTGACAGGTGAGGCATCAAGAAACAAACTCTGCCACATCCTTCTTCATGCCCGGCCACCAGTGATGTCGTCTGAGATCCTAGTACATCTTCGCCACTCCAGGATGTTCCTCCAAAGTAGAAGTGTGAAAATATCTCACCACCTCCTCCTGTAAAGAAATTGGTACCAAGGTACGTCCTCTGAAAAGGACATCGTGCTCTTCTCCAAAGGAGAAACCATCAGGTGCCTATCCTGAGGATATCTGTGCACGCCGCGTCTCACAGTCAGTGTCCCCACGCTGTGCCTCTCTGACCCGCTGCAGTATTGGAGGGGTAACTGTGAGAGACTGAAGGAAGGCTGCTCCATCTCTATCCACGAAGGATATCTGCAAAGAGGCTAGCTGCTCAGTCGCCTCCTCAAGTAGCTGAATGCCCTTCCTACTACTGAGAGCATCAGCTACTACATTCCCCTTCCTAGGAGTATAGACTATCTCAAAGTCATAGTCCAGGAGGAACTCGATCCATTGCCACTGTCTCAGATTCAGGTCCTTCTGAGAGAAGATGTACCTAAGACTCTGATGGTCAGAAAAGTCTGTAAAGCGTTCGCCTATCAGATAGTGTCGACATGTCTTCAGAGCAAAGACCATTGCTGCTAACTTCAGGTCATGGGTAGCGTAGTTCTACTCAAGCGGCCTCAACTGACGTGATCCATAGGCGATCACTACCCGCTACTGCATCAGGACACATCCGAGTCCATTCCCTGATGCATCGCAGTAGACTACGTACCCTACTCCCTCCTCAGGAAACCTCAAGATAGGTGCGCTGGTCAATCTCTGTCTCAGGTCCTGGAAGCTCTGCTGACATCTGTCTGACCACACAAAGGGTTTCCCCTTCTTCTTCAAAGCTGAGAGTAGTGCCGTAACTTTGGAGAAGTCTGTCACAAATCTCCGATAGTATCCAGCTAGTCCCAAGAAACTCCACACCTTCGTCACACTCCTGGGTGGCTCCCAAGCTAGCACTGCCTCGATCTTCGCAGGATCCACTACAAATCCTGCCTCAGAGATGATGTGACCCAAGAAGTGGACCTCGCATATCCAGAACTGACACTTCGAGAGCTTACCATAAAACTGATGCTCTCGGAGTGTGTCTAGTACAACCCATAAGTGGTAGGCGTGCTCCTCCTCAGTCGTCGAGTAAGTCAAAATGTCGTCGATGAAGACCATGACAAATCGATCGAGGTATGGATGAAATATACTGTTCATGACGGCCATGAACACTGCTGGAGCATTGGTTATGCCGAATGGCATAACCAAGAACTCATAGTGGCCATACCGATATCTGAAGTTCGTCTTCTGCACGTCCTCGTCTCGAACTCTGAGCTAATGATAGCCTGACCTGAGGTCTATCTTCGAGAACCACCATGCTCCCTTGAGCTGATCGAAGAGGTCATTAATTCTCAGTAGCGGATACTTGTTCCTCATTGTCACCTGGTTCAGGCGACGATAGTCGACACAAAGTCGCAAGCTCCCGTCCACCTTCTTGGAGAACAAAATTGGGGAAGCCCAGGGTGAAACATTGGGTTGGATGAAACCCTTTCCCTTCAAGTCCTCCAACTTTACCCGTAGCTCTCGAAGCTCAGCGGGGGCCATTCGATACGCTGGAGGTGATATCGGGGTTGTCCCAGGGTACAGGTCAATATAAAAGTCTACCTCTCTGCAAGGAGGTAGCCCTGGAACGTCATCGGGGAAAACGTCTGCATATTGATCCACCACTGCAGGAAAACCAGGACTCCACACATCAACTGCTCCTAGGATGATGCTAGCCAACTGATGAGTGATGGGTTTTCCTCTCCTCTGTGAGAGTCCATCTTGTGCTGCGAAGACTCCCTTCTCGCCGGTGAAGGTGAACCTGCTCCCGTCTGAGCGTACACATCGCACCTTGCGCCTAATATAGTCAATCTGAGTGTGGACTGTAGATAACCAATCCATGTCCAAGAGGACGTCGTAAGGCCTCGACGCCGCTACAAGAAGATCCCAGCCGAAGATCTCACCTCCTAGAGTAAGATCACACTGCCGGCACCAGTGCGTAATCGTCGAGTCTGCTCCCGTAGGAGTCTCTAGCTGTAAGGATCGAGTCAACGGCTCTGTCGGAATCTCCGAGCTCCGAACAAGGGCAGCGGCTATGAAAGAGTGACTCGCTCCTGTGTCTATAAGAACTATAGCAAGAGTGGAATAGACACAGATAGTACCTCGAATCATCTCGGGTGCGCTGTGGTCGTAGGCCTCTGCTGCCTGGAGCTGTGCTTGTCTCTACCCGCCAGCTCCCTGTGGTCAGGGTGGACCTCCTGGTGGTGGTGGTGGTAGGGCCTCAAAGCGTCGCCCACCACCTCCTGCTCGGCCATCTCCTCTACCTCGTCTACCTGCTCCCTGCGGACCGCCACGGTCGACCCTCTGCCTCTGCCTGGGTGGCCCCTAAACCGTCTGCTGCTCCTTGGCACGATGGGTCGGGCAGTCACGAGCCATGTGGCCCTGCCCGCCGCATGTGTAGCACTGCCTGCCTCTCGAGAGACTGGCTCCGCGCTATGTGCCCCGCACTGCTGAGCTAGTGTCCTGAGGTCGTCTGCCTGAGGGTCTGGTCTGCCTGGACCCATGAGTCATTCGACGAATGCCTTCTTCATAGTACTCTGCTACATGCCGCCCCACGGTAGGTCTCGCTACTGAAGAAGGCTCAGCAAGAAAGCTCTCGATAAAAATGTCTCTCTCCAATACTCCTGCCTAAGTCGGAAATCTGAGGGAGATCAGCGATGCCCTGATCTCATGTCTCAATCCCTGCTCAAAGGTCCGGGACTGGAAGAATGGGTCTCGTACCATGTCTATCCAGTAGCGCGAGAGATCGGTAAATCTCAACGAGTACTGGGCGACTGTCAAGCTTCTCTGCCGCAGCAGAAAAAGCTCCTGAATGCGCACCGCACGGAGGGTGGCCGGGACGAACTCTGAGTGGAAGAGGCTCTCAAGGTCCATCCAGAGAAGAGATGCCTCATCGTGCACCTGGAGCATCAAGCTCCACCATCGGCACGCTTCCGCGTGCAGTAGGATCGCTGTGAGGATCACCATGAGTTCTTCTGGTGTCCTCACTAACCAGAAAACTCGTACCACTGCCTCCAGCCAGTCCTCGGTTGCCTCGGGGTCCATCTCCCCACGGAACCTGGGCGGTCGCTGGTGCTGGAACTCGTGCAGTGCACTAAGGCGACGTGAATCGTCAGCGGCTGGGGCTGGTAGCATCGGTGGCTCGGCAGGTAAGGGTATCGCTGGTGCCTCAGCTGTCAAAGGGCCCTGCACCGAGGCCTCGTCGCTCAGTGGGCTGTCATCACGCACTACTCTCGGAACCCTAGCTGGCTACCATCGTAGGGCCATCCTGAAAAGGAAACAGGTGCGCCACAGTCAAATAGTATACCTGGTGAGCTGACATAAAGTAATCACAAAGATAACTTGAAACACACATGCAATCAATGTTTTTGTGCATTAAGTCGGAAATTAGAAGTCAGGTTCCTGGTGTACGGATACGTCGGCCGCCGCACCAACACTGGATTCCCTGGACTGATAACCACACCCAATAGGCGTAACACTATTTCTTCACATAGAAAAAGATCATATTCCAAAGTTCTGCGGTAGAACCGAACTCCTCTTATACCAATTTGTCACGACCTGTCCTTGGGGCCTGTGTCGTGACTACCCCAAGCCCGCCTTCCATAGGCCAGGGGCTGGCAACTAGCACCAAGGCGTAATTCCCGATAAAAAGGGAAGGCATTGCCTTTGTAAAGTAAACAAACACCATAGAGCAAGCAAGAAGTAGTTTTAAACACTACGTAAAAGCTGGGTACAACAGTAAGTGTGGAAAAGTAAGTGGGCCAGTATACAAACCCAAACTGAAAGTAAAGTACAACTGGAAGGGAAAACAGCAACTGAAAAGTAAAGCCGCAACGTCGAGCTATCCACTGGAAATCCCACCTGAAGAGTGGATACAGATAGCCTCCTCTGCTCCTTGGGTCCAGCCGACCGCTCCGAGTACGTCGCACCCAGTGGTCCACCTCCAAGTAACATCCTGCTCCTCAGGCCTCAACCACGATCAGCGTTGTCCGTCGTCTGTAACCAATACAACGTAGTGTGGGCATAGCCCGTGCAGGGGTGAGTATAAGCTACTCAGTAGGGACCCTGAGACACCCGAAGGTCTCCCAGAATCCACAAAGGATAATCCACAAAGAAAATATACAATCACGAAGTAACATTCGACACTGCTTAGGTATATTCCCATACATATACCTAAGTCATCAATTCTCGTTCGGCTCCAACATCCGAGCCCAAGTACAACCCAGTCCACATAGGAAAGAAAAACGTAAATCCATACAAGATAGCACAACACAATCCACATAAGAAAGCAAAATTGGATTCAGCTCACACAGGTATACTTCTTCGTATGATGATAGAGATAATCAGATATATCCACTGATTCATCTAAGTCGTCGGACCCACAAAGGATCGAAAGGTACTAACCCCCGCAATGACCCACAAAGGATCTGACCCACAAAGGATCGATAGGTAACTAACCCCCACAAAGACCCACACAGGATCGGACCCACACAGGATCAGTAGCACTGATCCACATAGGATCTCTGAGTGTTGTAGTCGTCACTGTCGAATCCACTGAGGATCTCTGTACAGTCGTCGTCGTAGTAGCAGTCGCAAATGCAGCCAGCTCTAGGGTTCCCACACACAGAAAGCTCGTTCAGGAGGGTCCGCTCCACGAGCCAAGAGGCTGATACATCAACTGACACAAAGTCCAGAGTTGATGTATCCAAAAGTTCCGTATTGTCAACAGGAACTCAACGTCGCAGACGGCGCATCAATCGGACGCTCGGTCTGAAAGTTATTGGCTTTTTGGTCCCAGGGGCCCGGTTGGTTTTTAAGTCAAAACCAACCCGACCATACTCCACCTGTGTCCAAACCTTGGGCGCAGTAACCCAAAAGATCCTTCTCACTTAAAGAAATCCAACAGAGTCGACGGCACATCAATCGGACGTCCGGAGCTTATGTTACAAGCGTTTCCACTCCGAGGGCCTGGTTGGTTTCGTGTACGAACCAACTCGGCCGAATGCAAAGTATTCAGAAACCTTGAGTGCGATATACTGAAATGACTGTCTCAATCCAAGGATCGCATTGCAACTAACGGTGCGTCTATCGGAGGCCCGTAGCACAAGTTATGGGTGTGCGACTGGAAGAGATTCGGTATTAAGGGGTTCGGGCCCGGTCCGACCCGGCCCGATACCCCCAGGGTCGGCCCGAACCGGGTCCGAGTCCGGCCCGCTTGGGCATGGCCCGGCCCGGCCTGGGCGCGCTGGCCAGGTGCTCGGTCAAACGGTCGCGCCGTTTGAAGAGGGGGGGGGGGGGCCTGCCCCCCTGGCTTGTAACCGCGGCCCCTATTAAGGGGGTCGTTGAGCTGGCAACCGGGGGTTCGAAACCCCCGGCCTTCCCTTGTCCGGCCGGCCCGCTTGGCCGTCCGGCTTCCACCGCCACGGTACTGGCGATGTCCGGTCCCCCTTCTCTGACACCGGCGGCTCGGAACCAGCCGTCGGTCACCCTGCTCCACCGCGGCCTGGAACCGGCCACGGCCTTGGTTTATCTGGCGCGGCGCGATGGCGTCGTGCCTCCTCACTGTGGCCCCACTCCGTCCGTGGTGTCTTCGGGTTTCTCCGACGTGGCGCGACGGCGTCGTGTCCTTGTTCGATTTCATGGCGCGGCGCGACGGCACCCATCTTTCCTTGTCGCACGATCCCGTGCAGTGCGACGGCACATCGACATTCCCATTTCAATCCACAATAGAACCAACAAGGATAAAGGATGAGGGTCGGCCGTGTTTGTGCGGTTCGGCCCCCTCTCGTTAATCGATAGCAATTGGTCATATTCCACGAAGAGCGTCAAGGTAGTAATCACGAACAAAATATTTAAACCCCCTACCTCGAGCGTAGCTTGAACGGAGGTTCGTCGAACGAGGATTCGTTACAGAATATCTGTCACGGTAAGAGACGTCGCGGAAGAAGATGTCGTCGGTGTCGCGGTATACGGTGTTGCGTAGTCGGTTTCCGAGGGCTCGGTGTTCTTCATCGGAGATCGATGTGTTCTTCGCGTTCTTTGTTGAAGACGAATAAGTTCCTCAAGTTCCTTATCCTTTTCTCCCAAAGACTCCACAACAAGATTCCAACCCTTAATAAAATAAGCCCACACTTATTTCATTAACTTGACAAAAGTTTGAAATTCAAACACTCACATTAAACTCACTTAATTAATATCATAAGTTATTAGAACTTAAGTTATCAATTTTAATTGTGAGTTGAGGGAGTTAAGGAATGTGAAGGGGTGGGGTTCGTGTGGGCCCCACCACCCTCATAACCTCCCATGGGAAGTTGGGTAGTTACCCAACTTCCACCCAAAGCTTAAATCCACTTATAGAAAATAAAAATTGTAGTTAAATTTTTATTTTAACTTCCACAATTTTTATCAACCTCTCTCATTAAAACGCAACTTCGTAAAAGGTGTTTCTAAGAAATTACCGGCACTGCGAATCCATCGGTGCCCTTGGAATTCGATTCCAAGCACTGGTTCAAAAGATAGAAATTCCCGCTTGTTTGTTCACTGAACGTACCCGAGCTAAACTTCAGATAGAAATTCCAGGCACACAGGTCCTCGGAATCAAGTGCCGTCAGAAACTGCATTCTTGTAAAATCCCAAATAAAATTAAGAAAAAAATTCCCTTGAATTTTACGGGTCTTTACATTCCTTCATACTAAACATAAATGAAACTCAATTTTAATTCCTCTATTGTATCCACCACTAGAGACGTTTTTTAACTCTATTATTCTCTTCTTTGGGAAGTATTAAATTTGGAAAAGATGCAATTTGTTAATTATATGTCATGATACCTGATTTGGTACAATTATAATATCCTTTACTCCTACTGTAATCACATTTGTCTTCTCATCAATACATTTTCTATCACAATAAACTTTGTCTAAGTTCTTTATTGTTCTTTCCATTTTCTAAAACCATAAATAATTGCATGATAAGAAAAATCTTAGTTGGAATCCACCAAGTCATGAAAAATCATTAAAAGAATTTATAAGTCATGAAACCTTCATTTCAATCTATGAAGACTTAGGTTTAACCTTGAAAATTCATGTCCATAATCTATTCAAATCCTTTATAATGGATCATAAAGAGTTTTTGAATTTAAAAATCATATCCCCTAGGAGTGTCAAACTAGGTTTGTAGATGTTCCCATCATCATGCACTAGGTGATGATAAAGTATAGCTCAATGAACCTTTTTTGTAATTATGACCCCTAGGTACCTATTTCCCCGAGGCACGTCCACATGTTGTATCTTGAAAGGGACTAAATTTCATGGAAAACACATGATCTATCCTTCACCAAAATTCAAGGATACTTTCATTTACCTATAATTATACATTGACCTATCCTTACAGATATCCATATATATATCACAATAATTATACCCTGGGAACTCACAAAATTTTTCTCATCCTCATTTCCAATGGTTAACTAAACCATTCTTATGACACCAAAAATAGAGACCTATGATTTTTATATAAGGATATTATAGTGTTTTATAAAAATATTAATTATAAAACACTAACAGACACATGAGGATCATAAAGGGATAGTGCCTTCAGAGATATTTAAATAGAAAAAACTGTTTCATATGGGTTCTACATTGTCCCTCCCTTTTTTCTAATAACAAGAACACTTCTTTGACATATCAAATGTAATTCCTACAATCATAACCTAGGGAAAATAAACATAATAAATTGGGATACCAGTTTCTTAGTAATCATAAACCATGGAAATAAGTATACATAATGTGATCATAACATGTGAAAATAATTCTATTCATGTTAAAAATAAAAATATTGAATCATATAAAAATGATTGGAAGTTAATAACACATTAATAATAAGGAAATAAAATAACATGATCTATGGGATAATAATATTGAAATAAGACAAGGAACATTTTTTTTCACATAAACATAGAAAATCATTTCCATAGTAGTCGGGGCTCAATACCAAGGATATCATATTGGAATGTGTTCACTCCCCAAACCATCATAGTATGCAAGGTTCACTCCCAAGACAATCACTGTAGAAAAAGTCCCATACATAACTAGGTTCACTTGTTATTCTATTCTGGCTTATCTCATGTGATATAAATCTTTTCCCAATTTATTGAATGGAGATATAGGTCCCAACCATCACATAAATAAAATAATACATATGTCTGTCATAACATCATAACACATTCATTATATAAGAACCCACGAAAATAAATTTGTTTCATAATCATTTCCTCATAAGATAACATATTAAAAATATAGTTTCATAATCATTTCATCATTTAATTATAACTCATTTGAATAAGGAAGTTTTATAATAATTTTATCAAGGTATAAACCATAAAATATGAACAAGTTTCATAAACAAACATCAAAAAAATAAACCATCAAAAGAAAATATATATATATTTCCATTGGATCATATCCCTAGTAAATATTAATTAACATCAAAGGATGTCATAATTGATGGAAAAATATTTTGAAAGAAAAATCACATTGAACATTTCTTGTAGAAAATAACCATTTTTTTAAAATAAATTTTTAAAAACTAAAAATTCATAAATTAATATGGAAATAATTCTATTTTAAAATAACCTTTAAAATATATAATATATTGTTTAAAATATCACTTAAAATATTTCTTCAGTAAAATATCCTTTCAACCTAAAAATTCTTTCTAAAACATAAAACATTTTCAAATTCATTTTCTCATAAAATAAAATTTAAAACATATAAAGAAAGATTTATAATATCATTTAAAACATTTCTTGAGGAAAATATGCTTTCCACTTGACTTTTTTATAAAAAATATATAGCATTTTCAAAATACTTTTCTTTCAAAATAACATTGAAAACATATAAAGTAATCTTTAAAATATCATTAAAACATTTCTTAATTAATATATCCTTCCGAATAAAAAAACTATTTATAAAAAATGAAAAAATTTGGATAATGTTTTCTTCGAAAATAAATTTTAAAACTCATAAAGGAAGTGTTAAAACATTGAGTGATCATGATTGTGGTAAATGTCATAACCATTAAAACAATGATTTATTTAACATTCTTAGTAAATTCTAAACAACCCTTATTTTAAAAATGACAAGAATAATTGTATTAAATAATATTTTAAAAATGGAAAAAGGGTACAAATGAATTTAAATAATACCATAGGAATATCAATTAATTTTTTGAACTTTTTTAGAATTTAGGGATCAGGAATAAAATGGGGTTTCGTCTGAAGAGATAAATAAAGTTAGTTTTATTTAAAAAAAATTAGAATCATGAGTATCTGAAGAGAGGAGAATTAATGGAAAAAATTAATTTTAATTAAATAACCATTAAAGAATAAAATTCATGAATTTCCTATAAAATATATCATATTATTTCATCATCGAAATCATAATCATAAATAATCATGATAAAAAATAATAGTGTAACATCAAGACTTTACCACTTCAGTATGTTTTGAATCACAGGACCCATTTAAGAATAAATCAAAATGAAACACTAAATAAAAGTAAAATAATTATATTAATGATATAATATGTTAATGGGTTATTATTTTCACCTCAAATATGAACATAGGTTTATAAAATTACTTATGACCCAAAGAAGATGATTTGAGACAAAAAAACCATTACTGCATTGTTAATATTTTGAATTGTAAGCCCCATTAAATAAAAAAAATTAAATATCATTTAAATAATTATATTCAGGATATAAAATTTTAATGGGGTATTATATACACCCAAAAAAAGAAACAAGCGGTGAATATGGAACATGTCTCCCATAAATAAAATAGATACTATAAATCACTAACCTTAAGTGTTGAATTCCTTCATATAAATTTGAACCTCCTATATAATAAATATTAGTTTATTATTCATCTATTATATAACCATTATTATATATATCATACAATATATGATTTACATTTTACCGTTATTTACCTATTTAATAATAATTCATAGTTAAACTCACATTTCGGGTAATAATGGATTAGTTTTTCAAATAAGTTTTGATTTTTTATTTTTGGTAATCTTAAATTGATCATGGTTACCTAATCTAAATTATTTTAAACCTAATATAAATATCATATATATTCATTATATATGTATTTTTAGTAATCCATAAAATTTGGAGATAGAAAATGAAACACCCCATTTTTTGAGGCGATTGGTTGTACGTACACATGAACACTATTTCAATTTTCTCGATGAATGGAACAAAAGTAAGGTAAATATAAATTCAAAATTAAAAATTAATTATTATTTAATACATATCATATATATATATATATATATTTAATTTATCTTTATTACATTCAATTAATAGAGTGAGTTGAAAACAAATCCCATCGCTTCATGAGGCGGTAGTCTGTTGTACACATGAATGACATTATCAAATCCCCCACATAATGTAACGGAAGAAAGTAACTGTGATATAATAATTAAAGAAGTATAATTTCTTTAATAATATCACTTATATTCATTTAATCTATACTTATTACCATCTAAGTATAATCAAAATGACAAACCCACAAAATTCAATCACGAGGCGATAGTCCACTGTACACACGAGAGACATTATTTTTTTATAATGGGCGAATAGATAAGAAGGAATATGTGGAATTATAATTAAATAGTAATATTAATATCATTAATAACATATATAAATATTAAATTCATCATTATATCAATCAAAGAGTGGAGGTGATGGAAAACAATTAACATCGGTTCGTAAGGCAGAAGTCGTTTGTACACAAAAAAGATGATTTTTATACCATTTGATGGAAGAGGGGATGGATTTATGTTATTCCATTAAAAAAATAAAATATCATAAAATATTAAATATAGGTTTTATTTTTTTATAATTTTTATAAAGTATTTTATGGATTCAGGCTAACAATTAAAACAAAGATTCATTGTTAAGAATTGTACCTCTTCTTCAGACAACCTCTTTAGGTTTAACCTAATGTCTTCTTATATTTAAATTATGATCTCAAAAATGATTATACGATGTGTTAATTGAATTAAGGAATACGGTTTAGTATCTATTCACTAAAATAAATTGTTTTGAATATGTGTATTGGAGAGGATATGGTGTGGCCTTTTATTAGTGTGGTGAGTGGCACACTTATAATTTTTTGAAATAGAAAAGGTGTGCCAAATTTTTTCACATGCCAAAAAGCTCAAAATGAGACATTATAGAAACTTTGTGGTGATAATGTTTAAATATAACCATAAAATTTGTGTTGGAAAATTTTATAGGTCGTTTTATTCCTTATCTTTTTAGTTTAACGCACTGGTAAACCCATTTTCACCATATCCATGGTAATTAATTCTTACTATTTTCAATATTCATTATGGTCAAAAAAATTATTTTAAAATATTGTATAATATTAATTATTTTTATTTCAGATATGTAATACATTCTTACAAATTCCATTCAAACATGTTTCAAAATTTATTTTAAAATTAAACCTACAGACATGATGAGAAAGCAGTTTTTCAAAAACAAAATATTGAAATTATTAAAAGGTTATTATTTCAAAATTCATTATAAATTTTTTACAATGACATAAATTGGAATAATATAAATATTATTTATATATTTTTAATTTTAAAACTATACTAAAAATAAGTATCTTGTAAATTATATGAATGAAAAGAAAATTTATAACAAAAATTATTATTTTCCACTATTCACTGAAACATTTATCCTTTCAAAAAATTATCAAAAATAAACTTTCTAAAATTTAAAATAATTAATTTTAAAAAACTGTGAAAGATGTGACAAAACTACATTTTTAGAAAAAAAAAATACATTTTAAAGCATAAAATTGGATTTATTCTTGTATAATGTCCATAAAACAAATGAGAGGAATTTTAAACATTGTATTGAATATATAATATACACATTTCATTAAAATATTTCACTAAAATATATTTGTTTAATTTATTTCGGTAGAACATGTTGGTGCACAAAAAATATTTTATCAAAAAAATGTTTCCTTTATTTTCAAATGGTTCATATTTTAATTTCTAATTTATTTTTAACCAAATAAATCATTTTATATACTTTAATAAACCATATATTTTCATAAATTATTTAATCATTCTCATACCTTCCATTTAAAATTATATGTGAAACTGTCATAGTAAATAATAATATTTTAACAATATGTCATGTTTCGTTAAAACTTGGTGTTGCGTGTAGTTAAATTGATCAATGAAATTAAAATTAATTGAAAAAAAAATATTTCATAATATATCATGGTGTTACATTGGAAAATATATGTGCCTCAATGTGGTGTGATGAAAAGATATAACGGGGGCTATTTTATAAGGAAGCAAAGGGACACATGGAATTACAAAAAATATTAAAATATAAATAAGTCATTATCAAGACCAAATTCTTAAAAATGGCCAAAGATTCAAATAAAAATAGGGTATGTTCTAAATATAACTATATAATGAAATTATTATGTTATTTATAACATTTTAAACCTTATATTTTGGATTAATCACTTGGTTAAATAATTTTAGTACTATATGCGGTAATTAATTTTTAAATATTAAAGGGTTATGATGTTATATATAATGTGAAAATAAGATAATAAATGTCTAAGGGATGAAGTTTTAGATCATATATTATATCCCCTTTTCAACCTTCATGATTTTTATGATTTTTAAATAATTTTAAAAAATATTATTTTCATAAAATATCATTAATGTCATTTTTTGGAAATATTTTTTAATTTGAATTAAAATGTATCAAAAAAAATATTGAATTATAATATAAATCATTCCAAAATCCCTAATGTGATATATTTTTCTATAAAATTCATGGAGAATAATAATTCTACCAAATAGTATTACTTTTTTATTTTTAAAAATCAGATATTTTAATTTTATATTAATTGAATAAATAACATATCAAGATTGTTTAAAAATTTGCATCAATTATATAACCAAAAAAATTAGAAATAAATTAATATAATTAAAATATTTTCATTATAATCTAAATAATTATTAATATTTTTTAGAGACTTTTATTTATGTAACACCCTGAGATTTTATGTCTTATGTTATACGCAACACCAAAGGAATTTTTCATAGCACACAATACGGACTTGGCTTGCATTACACGCAATCGTGACCTTCTTCGATAGCGTGTGTAGTACGCAACACCGGGTTTCACTAAACAACGATATATTATTATAGACTAGCCGTTATGAATATTATTAACTATATCTTGAATTTTATAACATTATTATTCAACTTACACATTTTCTAGAACATGGTAAGAGAACAAAATAAATTTTTCAGGTAAAATAAGTATTTTTCAAAAAATGCAGTTTTGCCACCTTTTGATGGCGCACCCACATTAAATCTAGTTTTTGACACATTTATAAGTTCAATTTGAAAAAATAAAATTCTTATTTTGAATCAGGATATAAAAATTTACTTTGGATAAATTTTTTATATTTTTCGGACAACTTTCATATTTTGATGAATAGTAAAAATACGCTAATTTTTAATTAAAAACAACTTTTTACATTGAGATAATTTATATGGATAAATTATAATATTGAATGGTTTTAAAGTGTAAATATAATATATTTTTATCATTTAATATAATTTTTGTCATTAGCGTTAATTTCACATTGAATTCATAGGTAAAAACATTTCAATCTTTGGCAATGTTTTAACTTCGAAAACCCGTTTTCTTAACAACGGGATTTATTTTAAATTAATTACTGAAACTTATGTGTTTTGAATTTTGAAAAATTTATTCCATATTTGGAATCAGTGGGTCCAAGTTATGTTAATAGGCTACTTTTTATTTTTGGGAATTATGAATAGTAACTACGGTAAATTTTATTTACCACAGTTAAAGGTAAATCAGGTAATTAAGGGTAAATATAAGATTATAAAATTACCCTAACACCTACCAAAATCCTATTGGATGACTAAAGGTCAACCCATATCACCCAAGGGTCGGATTAGATTCATTTAATGGACTTTGTTCCATTAAAATAATTAAATTATTATTAAAACCAAAGAATGTGACAACATGTCACTTTCTTAAATCTTATAAGTATAATATTTTTAATTTAGTGATAAACTTAATAAAACTTAGAACATGAATAGTATCCAAAAATATAATACAATTATCTACATCATAGAAATTTATTTAGAATTTTTAGGGATTAAATAATTATCATTAATTATGACACAATAGTGATGTTAAAATTATTTTATTAATTAAAATATCAAATAAATGTTTTTAAAAATATTAAAATAAATATTATATGAACTATTTAATGTTCTACACTAATTTTATAGATACATATGACATTTTATGGATCTATTAATTCTTTTAGTTTGAACATATATTCTGTATATATTTTATTTAAATTCAAATAAATGAATAGTGTCAAAATTGACACTATTGTTATTTTATAAAAATAACATATTATAAAATTGTTTAAAAATCACAAAAATATTTAAAAATTATAAATTAAAATTTATATGGTCAAAAATTTCATAAAGTGTCAAATTATGAAAAATTCACAACACATATGTAATTATTTATAATAATTAAAAATTTAGAATATTATTACCACAAATAAAATTAAATTGATAAATAAGGATAAATCAAGTTGATAATGTTTAAAATAAATTCCTAAAATGTCAAAATTTTATTGGTTGATTAGATTACATCCCTATCTCATCTAATCTTTGGATATGAGTCATTTTGGAAGTTTTTAAGTGGGGTTGGGATTTAATATAAACTAATATTTCTTATATTTCATAAGGTGCCCCTCTCCTCTCTTATAAAAGGGCACCTCCTCCCTCTCCTACTAACACCAATTTGAGCCATCAATCTCGGCCAATACCTGACCATTTTACTTACCCACTTCCCTAGAAACATCCTAGAGGTCCTGGTTTTCTTCAAAGACCAATTTTAGTTCCCTATGAGGAGGTCTCAAAGAGGTGCTTCAAAGAAGAGGTAATGTCTGTTACCGATTCTTTCAACATTATTTCTTCTTCTACTTCTTCTTCTTTAGTTGTTTCATTATTAAGTAATAACATCAGTATCACTAATATACTGATATGTTATTATAAATATGAAACAACCCTATTTCACCATCTATCCATCCTACGGAAAACAAAATCACTATGCGTGCGTACGTACGGAATACCGTCTCCACGCCGTGGTGTAATCTATTTTCCACCACCACCTTACTTGGATGGGTATAATGGTGTAAATAATGACTATATATGATTATTATAAAGTTATATTTATTCTTAAATAGTATACATACACTCCAATACAATTCCACAATCATGGGAATGATATCATCGCTCGTGCGTACGTACGGAATACCGTCTCCACGATGTGATGTGACTCGTTCTACATGATCTTCATTGCATAATGATTATATAAATGAATTGAATGAATAAGTATGATATATAGTACACTAATAACATTCTGTAAATGAGGTATCTATAACCTAAAGAGAAGAATAAGGATTTATTCGACAAAACATGCATAAGAACAAAAAGTAATAAACACCCGAATAACAAGTAGTAATGAAATATTACTAATAAGAAGCTAAGAATATGACCATATATGATATCATAAAAATAATTATGATTCTATAATAAGTCAATAACATTATTTAAATAATTATACAGGAGTTTCGGACTCTTACGAAGCAAATCGGACCTAAGGTAAGGGAAAATCTCACAATATCATTTTTATCCGAGATTGTTTATACTTCAGAATTTACTGGGGAATATTTATCATCCACATACATGTTTCCTCAATATTTAATATTATTTATATCCTCCTACAATTTTTTAAATCCAATTTTACCCTTCGGTGAGTTTTTAGTAAAAGATATGAAAGGAATCTTTTGTCATTTTTCGTACGATGTACTTTTTGACTTTTCCGAAAAAAGTACGAGAAGAATGTTTTTTTATAACTTATACGGCATGAATGGATTTTTAAAACATTATTTCCATGAATCTTCCTTTACAAGTTTTCAAGTTTATTTTTAATCAACTTCTTTTAGTTTGAAATTGTATTACATGTTAAGAAAGGAAAAATGTTTTTGAAGTTGAAAGGATATTTTCCTCAAGAATGGAGTTCAAGTATTTTATCAAAATTATTTTCCATCTAAGATAATATAGGGTTCTGTTTCTATCCCTATTATTACATTGATTTGATTATGTTGTGATGGAATTATTTTTATGAATTCCTTTATCTTATATGAATTGTTTTATGATGTTATGATGTTTAAGAATCCCATTTTTATTACATGGGTTATGAAATGATGTATGATTTATGATTTTGTGGCACACATAAGAATGGTATCATTATGAGTTGGGTGGGAACTATATCTCCCTCCAATGCATTGGGTAAAGATTTTATATCTCATGAGATAGACATGGCTGGAACGGCAGGTTAAACCCGTTCAGTGAAACAGGACTGAAACGAGGAGTGAACTCGGTTCAGAAATGGACTTTGTCCACTAAGATAGTCTTGGAAATGAGTCTTGACTAATAAGAAAGTATTCTCTATGATTATGTGAGTATGCCACAAAGTTTCATTTTTTAAGTTATGATTATTGGGATTACATTTCATTACCATGATTTATCCCATGTTATGAAATTATAATCTCTTTTGCAGGGTAAGATTTCCAAAATGTTATGTTCTTATGAATTTGATGTGATTGATATTTCTTTTGTTTACCCTTACTGAGCATTTGAGCTCACCCTTTTGTATGTTTTATTTCCCAAGGTCAGGAAGAAGGTTATTAAGTAGGACATGCCAAAAAGGGACTATAGATATGATGAAATAAATGGGAGACAGTGTAGATGCTTTATGAACCAGTTGTTTATGTTTCCTAGTTTCTAAAGACACTATACCTATACAGTCCTTTAATGGTTTTGTTATATGTTGTAATAAGTATGCTTCAATTTTGAAGTATTAACAATTTATGCAAAGTATGGTTCGTTATAGTTGGTATCAGAGGAAAGTTATAGTCAACCTTTAGAAACTAGGATGTGAAAGCCTTAGTAAAAAACCTAAGGATATGTCTAAGCATAGAACAAAATATTAGTGTTTTAGAAATGGCCATGAACAACCTATGATAAGACCATACGTGTGAAATTTTATTCTTGATTATGTGGTTTTCCTATTATAATTACTGTTTCTCACACTATTCTTCTTGGTTTTAGTCAATGGTTGGAACCCGAAGGAACCGTGTTAATGCGGAATGCGATGGGCAATGCAATGATTGTCCCCCTGAGCAACCAAACATTATGGGAGATGGAATGAAAAATCTTGTAGCCCTGCTCACATAACTTTCTCAAGCTATGAATCATTCAGTACTTCCAAACGAGCAAAGGAAGGAGTAACATTTGGTTGAATCCTTCATGAGGCAGTGTCCACCTTCATTCAGCGGGTCTTCTGATCCATTAGTGGATGAAAAATGGATCAGTACCACTGAAAATATATTTTCAGTTCATCAATGTTCTGAACATGATAAAGTCCTCTTAGCAGTGTATTGTTTGGAAGGTGATGTTGATCAATGGTGGAATCTTATTAAGAATACGTGGCAAAGGGATGAAATTGAGTCTATGGAATGGGACGAGTTCAAGAACTTATTTTTCAATAATTATTTCCCTCATATTCTTCGAAAAAAGATGGAGAAGGAATTTCTTGAACTAAAGAAAAAGGATGATGAATCTGTTGGTACCTATGAAGCAAATTTTACAAGACTTTCAAGGTACGCTTCTGGTATTATTATCCAACCTGAGAGTAAGATCGATCGATTATTTTGTGGCTTAAAACCAAGTCTTCGAAGGGCGTTAGCCATAAGGGACTTCAATAGCTACGAGGAAATTGTTCGATGTGCTCTCAAGGTTGAGATGGAGATTGGTGTAACCTATCAGTCACATGGGTTTGATAAGAAGAGAAAAATGGAATTCAAAGGAAAATCTAAAGACCACACTGAAAAGAAGATGATTTTTCCCTTATGTTCAAAGTGTGGAAAGAAACATGGAGGAAAGTTTCTTAAGGGGACAAGCAAATGTTATAAGTGTGGAAAAGAAGGTCATCAGGCAATTGAATGTCGAAATAATTGGAAGAAGATGTCTAATGATGCAAACAAAGGAAGGGATACACAGAATGAACCTACTACACTTCAATGTTTCAAGTGCAAGGAGATGGGGCATTATGACAATAAATTCCCAAATCCAAGGGTTGATGATGATGATCGACGTCAAAAAACTATTAAGGCCAAAGACAAAGGAAAGTCACATGCAATTTCTATCAGCGATGTGGAGTACGATAACGAAGTGGTGAAAGGTACACTTACCATCCACTCTAAAGTAGCAAATGTTTTATTTGATTCTGGATCCACCAACTCTTTTATTTATGAATAATTTTCTAAGGGTATCTCCGTATTACCTCAACAATTAGATGTTGAGTTGGTTGTGACAACTCCTAATGGCACAACAGTCGCATAAAAAGTTTACAATTCTTCTCTGTTTTAAGTTTGTGGGAAAGTGCTTCCTGCAAATCTTGTGATCCTTCATATAGTGGAATTTGATGTGATTCTTGTCATGGATTGGATTTCTTTATATGGATCTCATATCAATTTCCAAAGAAGGGAAGTCACATTTCATATTTCAGATCAATCTATGATCGTCTATCGATGCAAGGATGAACATAACCTTCCAATGGAAATTTCTTCTATCTTATGGGTCTTGATTCCACTAAATGAAGGTTATTTATCTCAAATGGTTGGAGAGAAACTCACGATTAATAATATGCCCATTGTATGGGAATTTGATGATGTCTTTCCGGAGGAATTGCCAGGTCTTCCAACAAATCGTGAAGTTGAGTTTTTAATAGAACTCGTACCGAGTTCTTTGCCTATTTCAAAGACACCTTATAGAATGGCCCCAATTGAGTTGCAGGAATTGAAGAAGCAACTCCAAGAGAATCTTGATAAATGATTCATACGCCCTAGTGCATCACCTTGGGGAGCACCTGTTCTGTTTGTTAAGAAGAAATATGGATCAATGAGACTCTGCATTGATTATCGAGAACTTAACAAGATCACAATCAAGAACAAATATCATCTCCCGTGCATTGATGACTTATTTGACCAACTACGCGGAGCTCTATACTTTTCCAAGATTGATCTTCGTTCAGGGTAACATCAATTAAGGGTCAAAAGGTAGGATATACCAAATACGGCTTCCCGTACAACGTATGGACACTATGAATTTGTAGTGATGCCATTTGGTCTTACTAATGCCCCTTCTATCTTCATGGATCTGATGAATAGAGTCTTTAGAGACTATCTTGATCAGTTTGTGGTAGTCTTTATAGACGATATTTTTGTCTATTCAAAGATCAAGTAAGAACATGAAGATCACTTGAGAATTATATTGAAGACCCTGAGAAAGGAGAAGCTTTTTGCCAAATTTACCAAGTGTGAATTTTGGCTTCAAAAAGTTTCATTTTTTGGGTCACATAATCTCAAAAGAGGGGATATCTGTGGATCCATCAAAAACAGAGGTTATCGAAATATGGTCGAGACCAACAACAGTATCTGAGATCTGAAGTTTTCTTGGTTTGGTTGGATATTACCGACGTTTTGTGAAAGATTTTTCAAGGTTATCTAACCCACTCAACAAGTTGACTCAAAAAGGAGTTAAGTTTGTTTGGACGGAGGAATGTGAAGAGAATTTCAAAGACCTAAAAAGAAGGTTAGGTAGTGCACCAGTGCTCACACTACCTTGCAGTGAAGAAAGGTTTGTGATCTACAGTGATGCATCCAAGAAGGGACTGGGGTGTGTTCTCATGCAAAATGATAAGGTGATAGCTTATGCCTCATGACAGTTGAAAATCCATTAGCAAAATTACCCAACTCATTATTTGGAGTAAGCTGTGGTAATTTTTGCATTAAATATTTGGAGGCATTACCTTTATGGTGAAAGGTGTGATATTTACACTGATCATAAAAGTTTAAATTATATTTTCACACAAAAGGAGATGAATATGCGTCAAAGAAGATGGTTGGAGCTGATTAAGGATTACGACTGCTCAATTCATTACCACCCTGGGAAAGCAAATAAGGTAGCAGATGCATTAATTCGACAAGACCATGCTAAATTATCCCTGATGAGGATCACAAAAGATCCAATATTTATGGATTTACAAAGGATGGATCTTGGAATTTTAATGGAAGAGGAGAAATCTTATCTTTCTCAAATGAATGTTCAACCATCTATACATGTGAAGATTAGAGAGGCACAGAAAGAAGATGTAGAGTTACAAAAGAAGGTGAGAAATATTCCTGAATTCAACCTTGTTTGTGATGGGATAATAAAGTTCAGGAATCGGGTTTGTGTTCCTCCCATCCCAGAATTAAAGAAGGAGCTTCTGGATGAGGCTCATAGTTCTTCATTCTCTATTCATCCTGAAAGAACAAAGATGTATAGGGATCTGAAATAGTACTTCTGGTGGGATGGCATGAAACGAGATGTTGCTGAATATGTCTCTCAATGCTTGGTTTGTCAGCAAGTTAAAGCTGAGAGACAGAAGTCTAAGGTGATGTTACAACCATTACCCAGACCTGAATGGAAATGGGAAAACATCACTATGGACTTTGTCACTAGACTTCCTAAAACATCCAAAGGAAATAATGTTATCTGGGTCATATTTGATTGTCTTACAAAGTCTTCACACTTCATTGCTATTATATAGGATTTCTCTCTAGATCAACTTGCCAGGATATATGTAAAGGAAGTGGTAATATTTCATGGAGTACCACTTTCCATTATATCTGATCGGGTTCCGAGGTTTACCTTGAAGTTCTAGCGAAGTCTTCAGCATACTCTGGATATAGAGTTGAGTTTCATCACTGCTTATCATCCTCAGACAGACGGTCAGTCTGAGAGGACAATTCAAACTCTAGAAGAAATGTTGAGATCTTTCTCTATAGATTTTAAAGGTGGTTGGGATCAACACCTACCTTTGGTTGAATTTTCTTATAATAATAGGTTTCACTCCAGTATTCAGATGGCTCCTTATGAAGCTCTCTGTGGAAAGAAATGCAAGAATCCAACTTGCTGGGATGAATTTGGGGAAAGAAAGCTATTAGGACCTGATCTTGTTGATGAAATGGCAGAAAAGGTCATATATATTCAACAACACATAAGAGCAGCTCAGATTCGACAAAAAAGTTATGCCAACAACCGAAGAAAAGACCTAGAGTTTGAAGGGGGTGATAAAGTGTTCTTACGAATATCTCCCTGGAAGAGGGTCATGAGATTTAGAAAGAAGGGAAAGTTGAGCCCTATATATATTGGTCCTTTTGAAATTCTGGATCATGTTGGGAAGGTAGCTTACCGATTGGCGCTTCCACCGAATCTCTCTCAAGTTCATGATGTGTTCCATGTATCTCTCCTAAGAAAGTACATACCTGATCCTTCACATGTACTCGGCTCAGAAGTTATACTGCTAGAGCAAGATCTTTCTTATGAAGAACAACTGATAGAGATTTTAGATCATAGCGAAAAAGTCCTACGGAACAAGACCACTCGCTTGGTGAAAGTTTTATGGGGGAACAACCAATTATAAGAAGCTACATGGGGACTTGAGGATATGATGAGGGAGAGGTATCCTCATTTGTTTGTAATGAAGTGACGAATTTCGAGGGCAAAATTCATTTTAAGGGGGGTAGAATGTAACACACTGAGATTTTTTGTCTTATGTTATACGCAACACCAAAGTAATCTTTCACAACACACAATACAGACTTGGCTTGCATTACATGCAATTGCGACCTTCTTCGATAGCGTGTTTAGTACGCAATACCGGGTTTCACTAAACAACGATATATTATTATGGACTATCCTTTATGAATATTATTAGCTAAATTTTGAATTTTATAACATTATTATTCATCTTACATATTTTCTAGAACGTGGTAAGAAAACAAAATAAATTTTTCGGGTAAAATAAGTATTTTTCAAAAAATGCAGTTTTGCCGCCTTTTGATGGCGCACCCACATTAAATCTAGTTTTTGACATGTTTATAAGTTCAATTTGACAAAATAAAATTCTTCTTTTGAATCAGGATATAAAAATTTACTTTGGATAAATTTTTGATATTTTTTTGATAACTTTCATATTTTGATGAATAGTAAAAATATGCTAATTTTTAATTAAAAACAACTTTTTCCATTGAGATAATTTATATGGTTAAATTATAAAATTGAATGGTTTTAAAGTATAAATAGAATATATTTTTACCATTTAATATAATATATGTCATTAGCGTTAATTTCACATTGAATTCATAGGTAAAAACATTTCAATCTTTGGCAATGTTTTAACTTCTAAAACCCGTTTTCTTAACAACGGGATTTATTTTAAATTAATTACTGAAACTTATGTGTTTTGAATTTTGAAAAATGGATTCCATATTTGGAATCAGTGGGTCCAAATTATGTTAATAGGCTACTTTTTATTTTTGGGCATTATGAATAGTAACTATGGTAAATTTTATTTACCATAGTTGAAGGTAAATCGGGTAATTAAGGGTAAATATAAGATTATAAAATTACCCTAACACCTGAAAAAATCCTATTGGATGACTAACAGTCGACCCATATCACCTAATGGTCGGATTAGATTCATTTAATGGACTTTTTTCCATGAAAATAATTTAATTATTATTAAAACCAAAGAATGTGACAACATGTCACTTTCTTAAATCTTATAAGTATAATAATTTTAATTTAGTGATAAACTTAATAAAACATCTAACATGAATAGTCTACAGAAATATAATACAATTATCAACATCATAGAAATTTATTTAGAATTTTTAGGGATTAAATAATTATCATTAATTATGACACAATAGTGATGTTAAAATTATTTTATTAATTAAAATATCAAATAAATGGTTTTAAAAATATTAAAATAAATATTATATGAACTATTTAATGTTCTCCACTAATTTTATAGATACATATGACATTTTATGGATCTATTAAAGCTTTTATTTTGAACATATCTTCTGTATATATTTTATTTAAATTCAAATAAATGAATAGTGTCAAAATTGACACTATTGTTATTTTATAAAAATAACATATTATAAAATTGTTTAAAAATCAAAAAAATATTTAAAAATTATAAATTAAAATTTATACTGTATAAAATGTCATAAAGTGTCAAATTATGGAAAATTCACAACACATATGTAATTATTTATAATAATGTAAAATTTAGAATATTATTACCACAAATAAAATTAAATTGATAAATAAGGATAAATCAAGTTGATAATGTTTAAAATAAATTCTTAACATGTCTAAATTTTATTGAATGATGATATTACAACCCTATCTCATCTAATATTTGTATATTAGTCATTTTGGATGTTTTTATGTGGGGTTGGGATTTAATATAAACTAATATTTCTTATATTTCCAAAGGTGCCCCTCTCCTCCCTTATAAAAAGGAACCTCCTCCCTCTCCACCTAGCACCAACTTGAGCCTTCAATCTCAGCCAATACCTGCCCATTTCACTTACCCACTTCCCTAGAAACATCCTAGAGGTCTTGGTCTTCTTCAAAGACCAATTTTAGTTCCCTAAGAGGAGGTCTCAAAGAGGCGCTTCAAAGAAGAGGTAATGTTCGTTACCGATTCTTTCAACATTATTTCTTCTTATAATTCTTCTTCTTTAGTTATTTAATTATTAAGTAATAACATCAGTATCACTAATATACTGATATTTTATTATAAATATTAAACAACCCTATTTCACCATCTATCCATCCTATGGAAAACAAAATCACCGCGCGTGAGTACGTACGGAATACCGTCTCCACGCCGTGGTGTAATCTATTTTCCACCACCACCTTACTTGGATGGGTATAATGGTGTAAATAATGACTATATATGATTATTATAAAGTGATATTGATTATTAAATAGTATAGATACACTCCAATACAATTCCACAATCATGGGAACGATATCATCGATCGTGCGTACGTACGAAATACCGTCTCCATGATGTGATGCGACTTGTTCTACATGATCTTCATTGCATAATGATTATATAAATGAATTGTATGAATAAGTATGATATATAGTACACTAATAACATTTTGTAGATGAGGTATTTATAACCTAAAGGGAAGAATAAGGATTTATTCGACAAAACATGCATAAGAACAAAAAGTAATAAACACCCTAATAACAAGTAGTAATGAAATATTACTAATAAGAAGCTATGAATATGACCATATATTATATCATAAAAATAAGTATGATTCGGGAATAAGTCAATAACATTATTTAAATCATTATACAGAAGTTTCGGACACTTATGAAACAAATCGGACCTAAGGTAAGGGAAAATCTCACAATCTCATTTTTATCCGAGATTGTTTATAATTCAAAATTTACTGGGTAATATTTATCATCCACATCCATGTTTCCTCAATATTTAATATTATTTATATCCTCCTACAATTTTTTAAATCCAATTTTACCCTTCGGTGAGTTTTTAGTAAAAGATATGAAAGGAATCTTTTGCCGTTTTTTGTACGAGGTAATTTTTGACTTTTCCAACAAAAGTACGAGAAGAATGTTTTTTTCTAACTTATATGGCATGAATGGATTTTTAAAACATTATTTCCAAGAATATTCCTTTAAAATTTTTCAAGTTTATTTTTAATCAACTTCTTTTAGTTTTAAATTGTATGACATGTTCAAAAAGGAAAAATGTTTTTGAAGTAGAAATAATATTTTCCTCAAGAATGGAGTTCAAGTATTTTATCAAAATTATTTTCCATCTAAGATAATATAGGGCTATGTTTCTATCCCTATTATTACATTGATTTGATTATGTTGTGATGGAATCATTTTTATGAATCCGTTTATCTTATATAAATTGTTTTATGATGTCATGATGTTTAAGAATCCCATTTTTATTACATGGGTTATGCAATGATGTATGATTTATGATTTTGTGGCACACATAAGAATGGTATCATTATGAGATGGGTGGGACCTATATCTCCCTCGAATGCATTGGGTAAAGATATTATATCTCATGAGATAGACATGGCTGGAACGACAGGTTAAACCGGTTCAGTGAAACAGGACTAAAATAAGGAGTGAACTTGGTTCAGAAATGGACTTTGTCCACTAAGATAGTCTTGGCAATGAGTCTTGACTAATAAGAAATGATTCTCTATGATTATGTGTGTATGCCATAAATTTTCATGTTTTAAGTTATTATTATTGGGATTACATTTCACTACCATGATTTGTCCCATGTTATAGAATTATGATCTCTTTTGCAGGGTAAGATTTCCAAAATGTTATGTTCTTATGAATTTGATGTGATTGATATTTCTTTTGTTTACCCTTACTGAGCATTTGAGCTCACCATTTTGTATGTTTTCTTTCCCCATGTCAGGAAGAAGGTTATTAGGTAAGATATTCCAAAAAGGGACTATAGATAGGATGAAATAAATGGGAGATAGTGTATATGCTTTATGAACCAGTTGTTTATGTTTCCCAGTTTCTAAAGACACTATACCTATACGGTCCTTTCATGGTTTTGTTATATGTTTTAATAAGTATGCTTCAATTTTGAAGTATTAAAAATTTATGAAAAGTATGGTTCGTTATAATTTATCCCTATATGAACACATAAAATATATTTAAAAGTAATTAAGTGATGTTTTGTATTTATTTTTTCATTAAATATTATATAGTTCATTTTAGTGGAAAGTATCCCTTAAATAACTAATTTTTTATTCCATGGTGATAATGGATGAATTTCACTCATCTAATAATAATTTAGATAAAAATTATGTCCTGATAGGTTATTGTTTACCAAGGTTGAGCTGATTTATCCTTTATGAATGTGATAAATTTTACCATGGTTACTATTCAAAATGACCAAAATTATAATGGACCAATTTAGAAAATTTGAATCACTTAATTAATAAAATGGTACAGATTTTTCAAGATTAAATCTCTATAAGTGGATGAAATTAATTTTAATATAAGTGCAAAAAATTTGAATAAAACTGATCATTAGGAATATAAAGTTTTACGCATAAAACTGGACTTACTCTGATTCAATTCATATTTAAAAATCTAGAAGAATGGTAAATTTTTTAATTAATATAAAATAAAAATTTCATTAAAATAATTTAACAATACTTATCAATTTAATTGATTAATCTAAAAATACATTGTACACATAAAAACAGTTTTCTAAAAAAACTCATTTGAATTGAAATGTTTTTTTATTTTAATTTATAATAAATTTATATCTAATGAATTCCATTTATATATTTATAAAACATAACATTTTCATAATTTATTTAATCTTATACATACCCAGCAATTTTAATGGTTGTGTTATAATGATCACATTTAGATATTTTTTAGTTGTATATTACGAGTTGTTTAATCTATGTGTTGCATGTAATACAGGCAACCAAGGAAATTAAATTAATTAAAAAATAAATATATCATAAATTATATTGTTGTTATAGTAGAGCATTATCTATTTTAATTTTTAGTTTATTTATTTTTAATATTTGTTATCAGTCAAATATGAAATCGGTTGTTATATATTGTATCATGCTATAAGTCTGAATGATTTTTTTCCACATTTCTTTTGATATTGAATGTTGTTGATTTCCTTATTTATTTTTCATAGTTTTATATTTGGTGATTTGTATGTTTTTTTCAATTGTATTCTATTTTTCTTATCTAATATGTGGTTATAGTCTCCCCACTATGTCTCTTTGAACCATCACCGCTAGTTTTCAACCTCTAGTATATAGGGAGGCATTATTGTGGCTATATAGTGAGCCTAGTTAGGTAACATGTTAGATAGATCATGGAAGGATCATTAAAATATATTTTCAAAGTCTATATTGTTTTAAAATTTTAGGTATTGATAGAATGTTGAATTAGGCATGTGTGGGAGCCTGTGATAGACCACAGACTATTGCATCATTAACACCCTTTACAATGGGAAGTCCAGGTAACCAGGGCGATGGGATTACTTTTTACTATTTTTCTATTTATTATTGTATTATTTCACCTTTTATAAAGATCATGGGATATTATATTTATATATTATTGGTTTTTGTATCTTGGAACATTTATAAGAGTCCTATGTACATTAAACATTCTAGGCATGTAGGACTCACATGCATATGCCTTTCTTTGTGTGGTCTCAAAAACAATAGTAGTTTAGTTGTATAAAATGTTCACAAAAACATATAGAGTTGTCTCATATATATCCATGGTGGAATTATATATAAATAAATCCAATTTTATTTTATTCTAATGATAGTTATGTGAATCTATAAAGATATGTTCTATAGTGGTGGAAATTATGTCCCTTTGTTGAGGGAAGCATTAAACTAATAGTGGGACCTTAAGTGCGTTATATTAACTCATAAAGGATCAATTAGGTAAAGAATAATTTAGGGTTATTTGGATTAGGCTCGTTTTTTCCTAAGGATGTGGTTTCCATGATTTTCAAAAATCAATCTGTTGGGAAGGAGTTATAAGCTCTCGTAGAAGGAAGTGGTAGTTTCTAAAGAATGTTATCTACCAGGTCTTATAGAGGTGGCATGAGGGCCTGAAATATTATGATGGGATTGGGTAGTAATGGATAATTTTGTAATTTTTGGAGGGATATATGTGTCTTCTATTACTAGGGGACATTGAGTAAATAGGAACTTTTTTGGTTAGGACTAAGGATGCCCTGTTCTTGAGAATTAGATCACTAAGAGTGCTCTCGATTTTGAGGATTCTTGAGAGGGTATATTTTCTAGAATTCCTATAACTATTTTTTGGGGTAGTTCTTCTATTGAAATGGTAGTGTTTCTGATAGAATCTGATTTTTTAGGAATTATGTCTTCAGGGTGGGTAGTCATGTGGTTTTTCATTATATGAGTGAGATGCCTCGATTTTGAAGAGGAGCACCAAGGGTGCTCTAGATTTTTCAAACTAACCTCTATGGAGAGCATGGTCAGTGGTAAGGATTTTTTCCTAGGTTTGTTGTGGGGAATTGAAAGAGTAAGAGTTAGTTTAGTCATGTTATTTTGATTCATTAGAGCATGTAACCATTGTGTTCGGGTATGTTTGTGTAGGTTGTTTCATGAGAGATTATGAATGGTTCTCAAAGAATCACCTTTCATTGAGGAGGAGTGTGGTGCTTGAATGGATTTGTAAGAAAAATAATAGGTGTGTGAGGGAATACGCCTATTAATTGTTTAGAAGTGTAGTACGGATTTTGGATTCGTGGGATGGGTCAGGCATGGGTTTGTTGGGATTGTTCCAGTCATTGGAAAACAAGAGTGGGGTATCCACGATGGGCCTATCGAGGATGGTGCTCAAGTAATGGTGTGAGGGAAGAATTATGGTGTGTAGTTCATTATATAACATTGGATAATGTTATCCTTATTTTATATTTTTTTATATTACATCATTCCTAGTGATCTAGGAATTTGAAATTATTTTTATTTAATACCACCACTCTGGTGTGAGAAATTTGACTGTGGATAGTTATTGTTATCAATGATGTATAGAGAATGGTATATTGAGTTTTTTATTTTGTTAATGATTTTTGATAAAGATACTCCTATTGTTTATAGTGTATTATTAGTCCTGGAAGAATAGATATCCAATTGGAAGAGCCATGGGTGTTGTGAGACCGATTATTGGATTCTCGAGGTGGCATCAGATGCCAGTCTAGGTGTAGTATCCAGATGTATCTAGTTTCATGAAAATTACCAGATTCAAATCTTTAATGTGGAGGCATAGTGGATTCTAGGTTATGGAACCATACATATAATGAAAATCATGTGACCTAAGGGTGAGATAGATTAGAGATTCAATGGTTCAGAAGGTGAGACAAATGTAACTTATGACCAATGAGGCTTCTCTAGGGTGAGAAACATTATGATGGGGATATTGTGATGATCTACACCATCATTGTTTTAGAAAATAAGGGGAAATTTGGAATTTTTATAAATATATTTTTTAAATGAAAATTTCAACTCTATAAAGTATTAGATCTCAGAATTATTATGTGACCATTTTGTTGGTCCCAAAACTGGGTTTTTACCCTTGGATAGATGTTTAGTGTATTTTCAAGACATTCATATTTGTACAAAATATTTAATACTTATTTAATTAAATATTAAATGATTTAATGTGTGTAAAAATTTATATGTTTATAATATGTATTGGATTTAAATTCTAATTTCTCAATTGAGTTTGGAACAGGGTGTTTTTCTCTAGATTGGGTGTAAACATTCCGTGGGAACCATGGGCCAAGGCCATGCCTTATTTTCCTTAATTTTTCTATTTTCTTTTCTTTTCCTTCCTCCTTTCAATTTATTTTTTTACCATTCCCAATTGGTATAATTTTTACATTGACTCCCCTAGTAATTGTGTGTTAGAGAGAGGATAATGGGAGAATTATGGATAAGGATAGGAGAATGATGGTATTATCATCTGAGGAGTTTTATTAGGATGTGATGGTTTCACAGTGTGAATCGGGGTTTAAGGATTCAGCATACTTCACCATGGGTTAGGTTCATTGTTTTTTCATCAATCTCCTCATAGATTAGTTTTTTTTGTTTTAAACCTTTATATGTGTTATTGGGGACCCATAAGGGTCATTATGGGGTGATTAGGGAAGAAACGAGGGTCTCACATGGAATTTCATTATGAGAAACCAGTCCATACAGTTTGTACTTTAGATAACATACATCATGTTTCCTTCTTTTGGTTGTGGGTACGATAATTAGAATTATAAAACCTATGTGTTTGGGACATATTATGTAGAATCCACTCAGGGTTTGGCTAAGTACTCAGCCAAATACCTCATTTGGTGCACATGTTCATGTAGTGCACACAACTATATTCCATGAGAAGTACATTGTAAGTATCTATGCATTTTTTTGGATATAACTCATGGGTAGTATATGGAAATATTTATTTCTAGGAACCCCATTTGGTAGATAGAGTAGGTGGAGTTAGTACATGATATTTACATAGGTTTGAAATGCTAAGTGGGAAGTAGTGCAAAAATAGGAGATATTTTTTGGGTTATACACCATGTACAGGTGGTAAATTTTGTATTGTTCCCTCTTGTTTTTTTCATTTATTTTCCCTCCCTGGATTCAAAATATGACATTTTAATAGTTTATTCTATGTTTATATCTTTTTAGAACATGATTTTGACAACCTCATTGTTTTTATAGGTCATCAAGGAGATGTTTAGTGTTGGTTGAGGTTTGGTGAGAGGTTTTACCCAATGTATTGGTTTAAGATTTCTTTCGCGAGAGAGGTGTTTTGAAAATTGGTGAAGGGCCTGTAGATTTATTAGAATTTTTTTTCAATCAGATTGTTCTTAAAAGGGTGGATCTAGTAGTGACTTTTATTGGGTATGAAAAGGCATTTAGTCTCAGGTTTTTGTTTGATATTCAAGTGGTAGGGTGAGGTAGTGATTTTGATAGTCCTTGGTTATTGGGACTAGTTTTTTAAGTGTTTAGAGGTAGTTGTTTTAGAAAATTTGGTTAAGGTTTACTTGATTTTGAGACTTTGATATGGGATTATTTAATGTGATGAAAGGTAAGTCCAGTTATCATATCATATATATTTAGATTATTCTGAGTGAATCTTTAGGATTACCATGCAGTCATGGTTATGACCCATGATGTGTAGTATAAAAGAGAGGCTTGATGAGGATACCCTTATAGGGTTTCTTAATTTTGATTATGTCTTGAGGAATATTGAGAATTCCCTTTCTTTCTTCATGTTGCGTATGGATTCCCTTATGGGTGAGGTATTAGTCAAGGAAGGGTTTCGAGGAAGAGTGACTAGATTCTGGATCCTATATTATATATAGAGTGTGATCTATTTGAATTTAATCTTGGGTACTATGGGTTCCCCATGATTTATTGACCCTGAGAGTGTTGGTGCTGGTTCCAAAATTTGAAACTTAGAGTGTCACTTTAAAACCTATTGTATAGTGGGTTGATCCAATTATGGAAGTTCTCTTACCGACTAGTTTATAATATTGATCAACCCATATTTTTATCACCCATGTTTTAAAAATTTTCTTTTTTATTACATAGGCTTTGGATGTGAGAGGAGGAATTTTGGAAATTATTTTATTGGGAATTTTCCATGAGATTGATTTGATGTTATATTATATTGGATGGTGTTAGGATGGACTACCGAGCTAATGGATGTTTTATATGAGTTAATCACACTATCTTGGATTTCTCTCTAACTAGGTCTTGTGTTTTGTGGTATTATACATTTTGGATAGGGCTCAGGGTTAGTTCTGATCCCCGAGGTTGTGATAGAGCCTGATTCTTTTAGTATGCCTATCCATACATGAAAATGTTCTCTTAGTGAGGTTAGAGTTCCTATCTCTAGTTTGGATCACTATTCAAGAGGCTAGAGTATATTTTTTACCTGAAATATATGAATCTTATGTTTGAAAATTGGGTGGAGTGTCTTCAGTATTTTTATTTTCATTTGGTTTATACCCTATGAATTTAAAATATAGTTTCACATGCTCCTATAAGGAATTTATTGATACTGAGGGTTATATAATCTTAGAGGAATAGTGTTTGATTTGAATTTTTTTATATAAATTATCTTTAAGGTATTTTAAGTGAATGAACAAGTGTTCTTGGAAATTGTTTAAGATGTACCCTCTTTAGATGATTAAATTTTACAATATCATGTGACAAAACAAGATTGTCACAATATTCAGGAAATTATAAAGGGTGTTGGGGCCTTGATTGATTGGTATTGGTCTCCAAATAGAGTCGTATACATTAGGAATTAATTAGTGGTTCCTTCATCTTTAAGGAATGATATTATGAAATAATGTTGTTTTTTAGGTGTGATTCTCAGGCTAATTCCAAAAAAATGACTTATGTTCTCAAATGTAGAACTCAATAGACATGGATGATGTATGGTATTACTAAATTTCCTTCGTATTAATTCGCGTGTATAAGGGTGAATGATGAATATCAAAATCAGTCTTGATTTTTACAACCACTTCCTATTCCTATTTGGAATTGGGATTAAGTCTCCATGGTATTTGTAATTGGCCTTCCTTAATCCCCATACAAAAAGAATAATATATGGTACATTGTCAATATTTTGAGAATATTCTCTTATTTTCCACTATAATGTTGTCAAAAATATGGAAAAATTGTTAGTATTGATATCTTATATCACCCCTCTCGGTTGGGATGAGATGAGTGAACAATCTATATTGGGAAAAGTTCAATTTATGAGATAATAAAAGTTATTTAATTTATTTAAAAGAGGTTGGAAGTTGATTGAAGTTATAAAAAATTATATAATGATATATTTCATCATACCTTGGATTTTTTGTTTGGTGATTAATATTTCTTAAATATTTTTCCTTGAATGTAATACTGAAGATTTGGGAAATATTGAAAGCCTAGTCTAAGATATGTTAGACCATTTGAAATTGTGGAATAATGTAGAATGGTGGAATACCAGCTATATTTAATCTTTTAGTTTATTATTATTAATGTTGGATTACAAATATATCTAGTAAAATATAATTTAAAATGATTCATTTATAATTTTATTTATTTTTAAATGATAAAAGAATTGCTTTTTTACATTAGTTAATTAATAATTAATGTAAAAAAACTATTTATGATGGATTTTTACATCGGTTATTAAATATTTGAGGGTAAAAACATATTTTCAATGTTTATTTTTAAATAAATTAAGTTTAAATTATTTAAAAAATCATAAAATGTTAGGTGTGATTTTTTATTTCATTTCAGTCACTTCACTTCTGTTGAATTTTACCCACAAAATAATCCCTAACTCATCATTTAATGATTCTACTTTCAAAAAAAACTACTTCCTCAATCATATTACACTAGCTTCAACCACTGTCTATCATTCATGTATTCCTCCACCACTCTATTCTATCATATTATACTTCTCATAATATTTAATTTAAATTGTTTTTATTTTTTTAATTAGTTTATTTTCACCAGTTTTTTGGACAATCTGAGGTGTTACTAGTGTTTTTTATATGTTAAATTTTATTCATATTAGTATTAAGATATTAATTTAATTTATTATTTTAGGGGTTTTTTATGTTTTTCAAATCATGTATCTTTTATATTTTTACTTTTATTAAGTTTGAATCATTGTATATCTATTATAAATATAGTATTATCTGATTATAACATATAGCTTAAGCAAGTTAAATTTCACCTCTATTTATTTTTCAATATATGATAATTATTTATATAATAAATATTTTTTGTTTTCATGTTGTATAAATTTTAGTTTTAAATAATAAAAAACTTATTATTAATTTTTTTTATAATTTCTCAAATGAATGTTCTCTAATAAAGAACTTATGTTATATGTGGATTGGATGTTATTTTTTTATATTAACAACTATGGAATTTATTTTTTATTATCTTATGAAATATAAATAAATTTTATTTCACATAAAAAAATTTATTTATAAATCACAGTGTGACCAATAACATTTAAATTATTTTATATATTATTCAATTATTTTTGTCATTATTATTTTTTCTTAAAAAAATACTATTTTGTTTTTTATTTATAAAATTAAATTTAAATATAATTTAAAAATATATTAACTTATATTAAATATATAAAATTAATTATAGGTGATAAGGAATCATATATTTATTACTTTAGGGAGAACATTTTATGAAAATGAGGAAGGGGTCGATATGTTTTTTGAATTCTTAAAACGAAATGTTCCAAATAGTGACTATTTTTTCTATCCATGCACAAAATATTTGAGTCTTAGTATATAAGAAAGTAGTTAAACCAAGGATCATTTAATTTTCAAAATTATTAATATTAAAATTATTAATTAGATCAATAATGGTGAAATTGGGTAGAATTCTAGATCTAATGATGATGAGGATTTTCAAGTTAGTAATTCTAACCTAATAAAATAATTGATTCATGATATTTAATTCGATGAAATTGAAAAATAATTGATGATCGAGTTCCTATATTATGATTCTAAAAAATAATTTTATCAATATTTTGTGAAATTGATGATTTTACTAATTATTTTAATAATGTTTAACTTGAAATCTCTAAAAGGATAAAATGATAAGAGTTTTATAGTATTGCTAGAAATATTGAAGGACATACTTCCTAAAGATAACAATCTACTAAATAATAATTATAATATGAAAAGAATATTATTACTAATGGTATTAGGCTATAATAATATACATGATTTCCCCAAATATTTTGTTCTATGTAGGATGTAATTTCAAAGTATATCATATTTTCCTAAATGTAGAACATCATAGTATAAATTGAAATAAAATTTCACAATTTTGGTTATCATTTATTTGATATACCTAGATTTCAACAGGGTAAATATTGTATCTTTTTACAATTCATTATATAAAATATTAATTTACAAATTAAAATGACTCAAAAGGGACTAGATAGTATATATATGAGTGAATATTTGATGAAAAGTTATATCATGAAGATGATTGTTCACAATAGAAGAAAATTAATCAATACTTTTGTATATTCGAAAATGAAATTACAAATCACAGTCTTGGACTGTGCGTAAATAATATTAATCCATATCAAATCCTTAATAGAAATCACAGTTAATGGCATTTTATTTTGGTAATTTAAATCTTATCTCATGAATTTTAAATGAATTGGAAATATATCATGGTGATTTTACTTATTTATGTACCAAAACAATCAATAAATGACATTGATGTTTAAATGCCCCAAATAATTAATGATTTGAAACTAATATGAAAGGAAGGTATAAAAGTGTAAAAGATATTATAAAAATAATATTTTAAATTATTTGAAATAATTATTTTCCTTATAAATTAATTCTTAACCAATTTAAATATTTATGGACATAGTGTTATGGGGAATGAATATTTTCAAATGGTTAAAAATGGGAATTCATGTTATCAATTAAAATATGTGATAAAAATATTGTGTATAGATCATCAAACGTTTCCTTATATGGATCAATCTTATTGAAGATTAAAAAATGAATTCAATGGATCATTATAATTTGATATTACTCCGTATTCTTTGAAAATTGATCCGAATTTTTAGAGGGTCAAAAAATTGATATCATATTCAGAAAAAAAAAAATTAGGTAATGATATAAATATATACAAGAAAAACTAAATATTATTTGTGTTTTAATATTGTCTACATCATGAGGTTAAAGATAAAATTTATACGATTCATTTAGTTAAGAATATATGTGATAGTTGGATTGAAACATTTTAAGATATTGCTGAAAAGACTATGGATGATTTCAATTCAATAATAGATGCACTTTCAATGGGAATGTGTTTAGAGTTAGCTACCACTTCTAATGAAAAATTAACATACTTTCCTCCAACTTATCATACATTATACATGAGAGGTAAAATCAGTTTCAGTACCTTCATGGTATCAATGAGCAATAGGTTTCTCCTAAAAATGTAAAAAAAATTGAATCAATAAAATATTTAAAGTTAATATGTGTGAAATTTTTTGAATTTCATGTTATGAAGAAGTAAATCCTTTCAGTTCCATTATAAAGATTAATACCCATTTGTTTTAGATTTAATACCATTAAGGTGTGTTATTTTTTTAATTATATTAGTAATAAACTGATGGATTTGAATTCACTAAACAATTTAGAGAATGATGTAGTCAACATACTTTATTAACTAAAAATGTAATTTCCAGTATATTTGTTTATATAAAATTATATTTAATTTTTTATATTTTTTGAGAAATAAATATTTGGGATACTTTTTATTTAAATTAGACATATCCTGTTAAATGGTGTGTGATGGTATTTAAGGGGTATGTTAAAAATCAATATTGAATGGAAGCCTTTAACATTAAAATTTATATTTTTAAGGAGGTGGTAGTGTTTTTTATAGACCACTTGTCTACAACATATCATGTTAGTTTACCTATATCTCGCCTTAATCAATTTAGTGTTTTGGGGAAAGGGGATGCATGGATTAAATATAAAGTCACTTAAAAATGAATAAAAATATAGAAAAAATTATATATATTAGATAACATAAATTATTTTTAATCATATATAACATCACATGTTGATGTTTTAGACCAAAATTATTTGAAGATAAAATGATATGTGGGTACTAAATGTGCATAATAAAACTCTTTTCTATAGTTTAAAGAGTATTTGATCATTAAATATAATACATTAGAAATATTGAGTTGGTTAGTGGGATACCCATGTTTTAATGTGATACATGGTCAAGGTTTGACAAAATTGGCTATATATTTTATACCAAAGAGAAGGAAAATATAAGTGTAGTTCAATATTAGAGTATATTGGAGTTTTCTGATGAAAGAAATTTTTCAGGCGCAAATAAAAAAACCCAATATCTATATAATTCTCATATTATGAATTTATTGAATAAATATATAATATTGATTATATTAAATTTTGGGTTCTTATATTCAATTTAGAATGGTTTTTCATTAACAAAAAATTTAAAAAAGATGAATTAGACATGAAAATGGAAAATATAAATTGATTAGAAAACAAAGATAGCCCTTATATCATGTAAACAAATGAAAATAAAAAAAATGTGTTCATGATCCATCACATGTTCAGTGGTATATCATTTTATGTAGAAAATTATAGTATTTTGGTGATGAAAATATTGATGATGGTAATTAATTATGTGAGATATATATTTCCCTAGAATGATTATTTATGGATATTTATGACCATGACATAGACATAGGTTGTGCCAAATTGATTTATCATGAAGACGTAATATAGAAAAATATACATTTATTAATCTACTAATATTTTGAGTACCATATATTTATTTTTCAATTTATGTTTAAAAAACATTCAAAATATGTGATATATTATTTTTAATTTTTATTTTTATTAAAGAATCAAATTTTAAAAAAATATGATAAAATATTTTTTTATTATTATAAAATTAATTACATATAAATATCATTTTTATGATGTTTTTATCATTTAATAGCCCTTTAATACTATAACAAAAATGGGGGTTCAAAACCCATTTGGATCGGGTACTATAGCAGTATTGTAGCATACTGTGGTAGAAATGGAACTGTTTACTGGTAACATAGTAGTGGTGGTGGGAATTTTAGTAGAAAGTGTAGCGGTGGAAACACTATAGTAGGTATTGTAGTAACCTGAGTACTATAGCAGCACTATTCACCGAAGGGCCTTTAAGTCAAAAATTTGAGATTTTAGGGCCATGTAATGGGATTTAATGCCCACAGAACCTATTGGCCATGTAATAGGCTTCATTGACACTGGGCCTACAGGCCATGTACTAAATAAATAAGTCTTGATAGGTGGGATATCCCCTTAGGGGTCTATGTCCTACCTTTATGGAATGTGTGTGAGGTGTGTGTGTATAAATCTAATTGTACCCCCAAGCACAAATATATATATATATATAATAGAAATGTTGTCATTATTTTTATAATAATTTATTTAACTACAAAAATTAATATGATATAATTTTATGTTTATTTTTTATTTATTTTTCCTATTTTATTTTCCAATTATTCGAATTTATATATAGAAATTAGATTTGTATAAAATTTTATTTAGGTGAAATTTTTTTTCTATATCATTTCTATCTCATAAATATTTTTAGAATTTTTTAGCATTATAGTTTGTCATTCTAATGAATACGATAATGAGTTTTGTTTTGTTTTTTATTTTTTCAATCATTTTTAAAATTTTATTCAATTATACATATAATTGTTTTATTTATCTAATATTTTACTTATGTTTTGTTTTATTATATCGATATCATTTCATGTATAATAAATTATGTCAATATTTTTTGGAATTTTAATTTAAAACTCTAATAAATAGAATAATATTTTTTTATTTAGTTTAATTTTTCTTGTATGATTTCTTAATTTTTATTTAATTTTATATATAATAGATGTATTTTTATAATATTTTGATAATTTTTTTATTTTATTTATGGGATCATGTTATATCAAACAACTGATTTATATCAATCATCTAGGGAGGACCTTCCACATACATCTATTGAGTGGAAACCTTATTTCAATGCATTGGAGCCTTCCACTTCTATAGTTAAAGAGAAAACATCAATGGTTGGTAAATATTATAACCTAGATTTTCCTAAATTATGACATGACCCGACCAACTAGTGTCCCACCAAGGCTTGTAGTAAGAAAATATTTTTACCCTAAGAGAACCTCTAATAGGTCAATGGTCGATGACTAGTACTAAGTTGGTATATCTCACAACAAAGGAATCATTAGCCTTAAACAAATTGTAAGAGACACATATATCTATAAGGACCTGAACATTTTAATTATATTTGTTTCCTAAATTTGTGTGTTATTTTATTTTATACTCTACAAAACTATACCCATTAATTAATGAAGTGGGTATAATTAAAATGAGACCGTTGGGTTTTGACTGTTATATGACTGTTGACCAATATGAATGTTAGAAACTATAATCTTAACATTGCGTTTTTATAAATACAGTTATCTTGGTTAATTAATATAGAAAGAAGATTGAATGGCCTCATCCAGTAGACTCGGGCCATATGAATCCCATCTGTTGGAGCTTGCGAAGGACGTAGCATCATTGGGCATTGCTCTGGACCAAGCCCAAGCCGAACTTCAACATGTGAAGCTTGAACGGAATCACCTACGGTAGAATTTCAAGATAATAGAAATCACCACTTAGGCAATGTTGTCTGAGACGCCCCAAGATTCTATCACCATTGCACACATTACACTTATGTCCAACGCTGGTGTTATAAGGGGCTATGTAATGAGACCTTAGCTACTTTATGTAATCCTTTTATATAAATAAATTTTTTTTTACTATAGATATTTTTGTGAATTTCAAATATCTGGATAAATAGAGGATGTCTATTATTGATGAATTTTTTTAAAAAAAGGGTTATTTTAAAATATTTTTTTATTCCTTGAATAATTAATTATTTGAAATGATTTTTAAAAAAATTTCTTCTACAGTTGTGATCAGTGAGAAATTTAGATTCTAATAAGATCAACATGATTTTTAGTGAATAGTAATGTATGAATAGTAACATACCCGTATGAATAGTAATGAATATTAAATTGGCCAAAAAAATAGAAACTTCACCCATGAATGTATACATACAATTTAAACATCTTAAAAGTGAAAAATGATCATAGTATAATTTTTGGTATTTTTGTATGTCATAAATATTTTATTTACAATTTTATAATTAATTTAATAATTTAAAATGGAAATATATTTTCATAAAATGTAATCATAAATTGTTACTTTATTGTATTATGGTTATACGATAATTTTATGGGACCTTGATTACTTTTTCAAGGTGTTACATAATGAGTTATAGTTTTAAAGTTGTATTTTTGGAATAAATAATGATTTTATTTAAACATTAAATTAAAAATATTTAGAAAATTATTTTCATAAAATAGTGTTCATTTTTGAATTCAGATCATAAATATTAGGTTAGGGTAAATTTTTGGTATTTTTCTAAAATAGTTGAATTTTCAGTGAATAGTGAAAATACTCTTTTGAGTTTCAGGTGTTTAATGACATCATTAATGATTTAATAATGATTTAATCTTTCTGTTCAACCTATTAATAGTGATATATGCTATGGGGTGTCCCAAGATTCCAATACCATGGTCAAAAACGATTTCCAAGCCCATTTTGTTTCAAATACCGCCGATGAGGTGTCCCTTGGAAATTAATAATTTATTCCCTCAATTTTTCCTATAAATACCAAGCCATTTCCCACATTCATTTCATTCCAAAATCCTCCTCAACGAATTTATGGTCTCCTTACCTCCCAAAGATTCCTCCCAATGTTCCCTCAAGCCTCCCAAGGTCTCGACCTTCAACCTTTCGAAGTTACTCTTCAAGGTAAGGGAACCTTTCACCCTCCTCTTTTAATCATGACTTCCTTTATGCTATGTCTTATAGTTCCATTTTATTATGAGGAGGATTGTTATTATATATTTTAATACTATCCATTTCATTTCCAAATGATGATATACCCTTCTCTCTCTCATCAATTGATTTTCTGAATTTTTATTTGACGTTGTTAGGCTGCCGAATTTTCGTAAAAGTAATCGTGCTTCCTCTTTCCTTCCAAGTTTCCTTTTCATGTGGTGTGTCATTCAAATGTCCGCACCATGATATTATTTCATTTTATTATGTCCTTATACTTAAAAATGGTTCATTTATTTATGGGATACCCTTGTCTCCTCTCTTTTTATTATTTTCTAAAACCATGATATATAGTTGTTATGCTGCAAATATTTTGCCTCAAAATTTCTCTCTCTTTCTCTCTTGTTTTATTTATGTGAATACCCAGACCTATTTTTTTCTATGGGTGTTCATAAATATACCAAAAAATATATATATTATTATTTAATTGACATACATATAACCCTCACTCCATTTCCATGGGTTATAAATGACATAATGATCTTTTAACTTTTAAAACATCACAATTTTTAAATGAAACCCATTTCTTTTGTTCTCTATAGGTTATTTATGAAATGTATGATTATGATCTATGTGTCTCACATGAAAGTAAAGGCATATTAATTATGTGCCCTGATATCACTCTAATGCATTTGGTAAAGAAATTAATCTCTAGAGATGAAAAGTTTCATGATACCTTGGTGAATAACATTGGTAATTTTTATGACACCTTGGGGATAAACCATGGTGATATGTTCATGAATATATAAATGAAATGGTGTATCCATATATTCAAGTTATAATTCATGTTATTATTATCATGATAATCCTATTCTTCCATTTCTCATGCCTTTATGACTTTTATCATTTCTTATTAATATTGCTCAAGATCACATGTCAACTGTTTCACTTGTTTTCCTTACTGAGCCTTATGCTCACCCTTTCCTTTGTTGTATGTCTCTAGGTTATGAGATGCAGTAATTTTACATAAAATTAACCTATGAAGAAGCCTTAAAAGTGTTTTATAAGTATTTTTTTGTTGTTTTCATGTATTATGTTCCTGTTTTCCAAGACACTAGAATTTAAAGATCCTCTGTATATAAAATGTAATGAAAAGTAATGTAGTAAGAAGGAGGGATGCCATAATATCCATTTCACAAGGAATTAAACAACACTGAAGAGATATATAAATGAAACCAACAGAACTGAATAAAACACATGAATGAAACATCTACTGAGATCTACATAGATGACACGAAAAAATAACATAATGTATAAAGGGGGAAATTCAGGCATTATAACCCAAAGGAAAATAGAAAACTAGGAAAGGTGAAGAGACCCAAACGAAGAGCTAGCTCCCAACATGAATGTGAACTACTAAAATAAGATATTTCTACCATAATTATACACCTACCCTACATCCCATATGGTTCTCATGAATCATCATTGAACAATACATGTCAACTATACATCCACAAGTCCATCTCGGACCTGTTAATCTTCTCTATATACACAACATGTGTGGGCCTAATGCCAATATAAGGTTGAGTATAAACATACTATAATGAAACAAAATTTATAATTCAAAATTCCCTTATTATAATTATTTCATATATTATAAATTATATATAATCACATAGATAACACAATAAAAACTTTATAACATAATAATAAATGAAATAAAAGGTATTTCTAGAAATTAAAGAATGTATCCTGATGGAATAGAAACATGATCTTTGGAAAAGTATTGTGACCATTTAGAATGGAAAATTGTCCAATATAATAGTAAAATCTCATATGAATGTATGGATTAAATTAAGGCATCTTATAAGTGACAATATGAAATAATTATGTCATAGTATAAGTAAATAAATGTTTTAAAAATTATTACCTAAGTGTTGGTATTTTTTTAAGTCAAAAATTTTTAATTAGATTTTTTTAATTAATATAATGATATAAAATAAAAAAATTAATAAAATAGATTCATAAATTAACATTTTTTCATCCTATTATTATAATATAATTTTATGATAACTTACTTAATTTTTCAAGTGTTACAAAATTAGTATTAATTTTATAATCTGCATTTTCCAAGTAAATAATGATTTTAATTAAAAATTAAATTTATTATATTAATAAAATTATTTTCTTAAAATTATGTTCAATTTTTAATTCTACACATTGAATAAAATTTAGGGTGAATTTTGGGTATTTTTCTAAATTTTTTGAATTTTTGGTGAATAGTAAAATACAGTAATTTACGGTATTTTTACTTTATAAGTTAAATACCATATTCTTTGATTTATCATCGATGTAAACACCATAATATTTAACTCCCATTAATTATTTTAATATATTTAGTGATAATTATCATTCTATTTATAGTCATGAGTAGAAATAATGAACTAATGAATAAAATAATGAGAAAACAACCCACTTTTCCCCTATAAATCCACACCTCACCATCTATTCTCCTCACACCTCACAAGCTTTTATACTTGTCCAAATTATACTAAAATATCTTTCTAATATCATCCCCCATGTAAAGGATCCTTCAGTATCAACAAAAATACCAAAACCAATCTCCCTAAGGAGGTTCTCAAGGAGAAGGATTCAAGAGGTAAAATCCGCTTTTTTTCTCTTATTTTATTTTCAAGTTATTTTATTTTATTATTCTCTCATAACATCCAAAAATAAAATTGGTATGATAACTAAATTATCTTAAATATACTAAAAAAATTATGCTAATTTAATTATCCATCATCAAACCCATTATCCCCTCCCTTTTATTGTAAAAATGAAATTTTTGTCTGTGAGTTGCTGATTTATCACCTTTAAGGACAACAAGTTTTCATTTTACTTTACCTCCTACAAGGATAGTGTCAAAACAATTATAATGGTTGAAAATTATTGTAAAATTTATTTTATAACATTTTTTATGTTCTTTAATTTACATATTTACATAATACTAAATGATAAAACAAAATGAGTACGTTGTTATCGAAAACCACAAAAATTAACCCTAACGATTATGATTAACTATTTATATAATGATTCATCCTTAATATATATAACCAGATGATATATAAGACAAATTTAACCTATATAATATCATTAATAACATATAATTTCATTTCTTTATATTTACCCCCACTTAACATGAACTTTAATACTCATATACAAGTGAACCAATCATGAAAACCAAGAAAACAAACGCTCTCAAACGATGAAATTGAACTCTATAACTCATCAAAAAAGCCATAAATTAAATTAATAAAACTTTAATGAATAAAATTAATCTATAAAATGTTCTTTATTTGTAAATTAATGTATTTAAATTTATTATCTAAAATAATAAAGTGAAGAATTCATTTTTACTTAAGGTAAGGAGATTCTCGAAACCAACTCTCTTTCTATTGGTTTTCCATATTACATGCAATTTTTAATATGGATTTTTCTTTATCGTTAAGTATATATCATTTATTTTTTTCATTATCTTTTATTCTCTGATATATACATGTTTCCAATCATGGTTTTATGAAAAATACAAAGATTTTTTAAAAATAACTCTTCACTCTAAAAAACACATCTTTTACTTCTATTGAGATTGTTTCCAGTTAAATCAAGATTTATACCAAGAATATTATTCCATTTTTATCATGGGAACCCCATTTTTTATGGATTTATTCTTTCTGAAGTGAAACACATTCCTTTACATGGTTAATTTTACATCATTGATTGATATACGTTCTATGTGTCATGAAAGATAATGTAAATGTTATGATGTGATAGGTGAGATGAAAATTATATAGCTCATGTAAATGTTATGATGTGATGAGTGTGACCAAAATTATATAGTTCTCTAATGAATAGGGTAATTTGATGAATCTCATGAGATAAAGTGAAATATGCATGAACATTATACTATCTTTTTTTATAACTATGTGTTGTAATTCACCAATAAGACTTGTTATTTCATTTTTATGCATTTCCACATTCCATGCCTTTATCTAATTTTTACTCTAATTATGCTTATGTTATGCTCACCCATGTTATATTTATTCTTGTTCTTATCTATCCTCTTACTATGATTTTATATCACCCCTTCTTTCAATGTATATCCACATGTGAACACTTGTACTAAGGAGAACATAAGGGAAAATAAGAAGATACAGAAGAAGGAATTAGATAAATTTTTATGTTGTATTATGTAAAAGTTATGTATGGACCTAATTTTCCCAAGACACTAGGCCTTTGGATCCTGGACATGTAACACTATTATGTTGTTTATCTTTAAAATGATGTAATATTCAATTAATAAAATTAGGGTTGTTATATTTGGTATCAAATAATTATTTAGTTAATTTTTGTAATTAACGATAGATAAAATTAGTGAAAACCCTTAGTATGAGACTAAGTATATGTAATCACAAAAGAATATTAATTTTAGAAAATTATAAACATAGTTATCCCACAATATATTCATTTAGACTTAATTTCATAGAGGAATAAATTATGTATTCATGACTTGTTGACTAGTTTTTTCTTCTAACGTTTTCTATTTTAGTAAATGGTGGGATCTAGGAGAAATCTGGCCAAGAACCTAGGTAAGGGACAATGTGGAAATTTTATGAATGTCATACCCAATGCCTTGGGATGTGGAGTTCAAAATTTCATGGAAATAATTACCCATTCATCTTAGGGTATAAACAATAACTTAAACTATGTGTAAAATCCTCTTTAACCTAAGAGTGAGAAGTTGGCTATCAATTCTTTTATGCGATAATGAACACCGACATTTAGTGGATCTTTTGTTTCACTAGTTAGGGAATAGTGGTTCAAATCAATGGAGAATATATTTTTTGTGCTTTACTATTCTGATATGGAAAAAGTGACTCTATATGTTTATCTTTTAGATAGTTAGGCCAACCAATGGTGGTTATTTATTAAGAACACCGAGTTGAAGGATGAAATTGAAGTGATATAGTGGGAAGACTATAACATGATGTTTATTAACAAGTTTTTTCCCTTAAATATTTGTACAAAGATGGATATGGAATTCATAAAGCTAAATAAAAATGAGGTTGAATATGTTATGACCTATGAAGAAAATTTTACAAGTCATGAAAGGTATGCTTTGGGTTTTGGTATCTACAATGATATAAAATTGATAGATTCTTTAGTGGTTTAAAACCACACCTTTTAAATGATCTAGAAATTCCAAACTTGGGATTTAAGAAGAAGTTATTTTATGTTCTCTAAAAGTGGAGTGGGAGTTTGTTGAATGGTCCCATGGTTGTGGTTAAAAGAAACAAAAGTTGGAGTTTCAAGCTGGTAAATCTAATGAAAAATGTGGAAGGAAAAATCAACCACCCACAGGTCCAAAATGTGGTAAGAAGAATCATCAAAATTACCTCAAAGGGATGGGGAAATTCTATATGTGTAGTAGATAAGGCCACTCATGAATTTTGAAGATACATGAGGAAGAAAGATAATATGGTGGAGGAAAGGTGAGCACAACCTATGGTTCAATGCTTAAAATGTAGGGAGAAAGGGCAGTATGAGAACTAGTTCAATAATTCCTATGTCCTCAAGGGTAATGATCATCATCATCCACCAAAGTCAACGAAGAAATGGAAGGCTTATTCTATCACTAAGGTTGAGCTGGAGAATGAAAATGAGGTGGTCATAGGTATTCTAGTTAATCATTCAATAGTAGTGAATGTACTATTTGATTTTGATTCTACACATTCTTTCATATCATGAAAGTTTAGTAGAACTATTAAAACACAACCTCAGAATATAAAGGTTGATTTTCTTATGAGAACAAAAAATGGGCTAACTATTGCATCCAAATTTTATAACTCCTCCCTGATTAATTTTTGTATACTAAACCACCCGAAAAATCTTTTCATGCTTACTTTAGTAGATTTTGATGCAATATTGGGAATTGATTGGAAATATTTATACAAATCTAATGTGGAATGTCAGGAAAGGGATATCACTCTTCACATCCAAAAGCATCCTCCAATTATATACAAGTATAAGGATGAAGATGAATCTTCTTTGGAGTCATTATCTTAAGTTTGGATATTATTTCCTCATGTGAAAATAATATCTAGCTCAAATTATTGAGACAAAGGATAGAATTATGCTCAAGTACATAACCATCATAAAGGAATGCACTGATGTTTTCCTTTAAGAAATGCATGGTCTTACTCCTAATCAATTGGTTGAGTCATTATCTCAAGTTTGGATATTATTGCCTCATGTGAAAATAATATCTAGCTCAAATGATTGAGATAAAGGATAGAATTATGCTCAAGTACATGACCCTCATAAGGGAATGCACTGATGTTTTCCTTGAAGAACTTCATGGTCATACTCCTAATCAAGTGGTTGATTACTCAATTGAACTGATTTTTGGATCTTTTTTGATATCAAAGAAACCATATATAATAGAAATAATTATTTAGAGGAACTGAATAATTAGTTACAAGATAATTTGTAAAAGGGTTTTATATTCTTAAGTGCCTCACTATGGGTTTCACCAATCCTCTTAGTCAAGAAGAAGGATAGATCAATGTGCCTCTGTATTGATTATTGTGAGCTCAAAAAAATCTTGATAAATAATAGGTATCATCTTCCATGAATGGATGACTTATTCGATCAACTTCATGGGGCCAAGTATTTCTCTTAGTCGGACCTTTAGTCATTATATCACCAATTAAAGGTGATGAATGAAGATATTCCTATGAATACCTTTCAAATGAGGTATGGCCACAGTGAGTTTATTTTTATTCCTTTTTGAATAACCAATTATCTAACAATATTCATAGACTTAATGAATAGATACTCTAGAGACTACCTCAACAAATTCTTGGTAGTCCTCATTGATGATATTCTAATATACTCTAAGAGAAAGGTGAACATTATAATAATTTTAATACTGTTATAAAGAATTAGCGATGGGAGAAACATTATGAAAACTAAAGTAAATGTGAGTTCAGTATGGAGTAATTTTGTTTCTTGGGGAATTTTATCACCAACAAAAGAATATTTGTGGAGCCTTAAATGATAGGGGAAATCAAAGAGTGGACCATAACAATATATATAATCGTGATCCATGGTTTCCATGGTCTATTTGGGTATCATCGAAGATTTGTGAAGAACTTCTCATGGTTTTAAAAACTACTAACCAAGATGACTCGTAAGGGAGTGAACTTTGTCTAGAACATTGAATGTGAAGAATACCTTAAATATTTGAAAAAATGGCTTCCCACTGCACTAGTTCTCACACTACCAACAAGTGGGGAACTATTTATAGTGTATAGTGATTCTTCATTAAAGGGGTTAGGATGTGTAGTGATGTAAAATGATAAAGTGATAGCCTATGCCTCAAGGTAGTTCAAAATTCATGATAAAAAATATCACATGCATTATCTGGAGTTAGCAGCTATAATATTTTCATTGAAAATCAGGTGGCATTATCTCTATGGGGAGAATTTTTAAATATATACTGATCATATGAGACTCAAATATATATTCACATAGAAAGATATTAATATGTCCTATCGAAGACGGTTAAATCTCATCAAGGATTATGACAGCTCAATCCACTACCATTATTTCAAAGAAAATAATGTGTTGGATTATCTATATAGAAATGATCCTACAACATTATCAATGATGATAATTTATAAGGATACAATATTCAAATATTTTTAAAGGATTAACATGGAATCATTATGTAAGGAAAATCTTCAATCCTTTCTCAAATGATTATTCAACCATCCCTTATGGAGAAAATAATGGATGCTTAAATAAATTATGTGGAAATTCAGAAGAAGTTGGAAGCTTCAAAAAAGGGGAAATCCTTAGAGTTTAAAATTGATAAGGATAGAGTTGTATGATTTGGTCCATGATTATATGTATCATACAATCCAAAGATAAATATGGATCTTCTAAATGTCGCATATAGATCAACATTCTCAATTCACCCAGGGAGCATAAATATGTATTAAGATCTCTGAGAGAACTATTTGAGGGACAATATGATGAAGGAGATCATGAAATATATATCAATGTTCTTGATATGTAATCAAGTGAATCCTGAAAGACAAAAGTCTAATGGGATGTTGTAACCATTACCCATACCAACATGGAAATGGGAAAAATTAACTATGGACTTTGTCACTGGACTTCTAAAGACATCAATAATAAATAATTCTCTATGAATTATTTCTGATCATCTTATAAAGATAACTCACTTTATTGAAATTATAGATGAATTCTCACTGGATCAAGATGAACAGATATACTTTATAAAAATAAAAAGTCTGTATAGAGTAACACTATCGATTATATCTGATCAAGATCTGAGATTTACCTCTATGTTCTAGAAAAAAATCCTACATGATTTAAACAATGAGTTGAACTTCTGTGTGGATTATCATCCTCAAACTAATGTACAATTTGAACAAACTATTTGAAAACTAAAATTCATGTTGAGGGCATGTTTTATATACTTCAAAGGAGAATGGGACCAACATATTCCTCTTTTTGAGTTCTCTTACTACAATAATTTCTACTCGGGTATCCAAATGGCTCTGTATGAGGCCTTTTGTGGGAAAATATGCATAACCCCAGCATTCTATGTTGAAGTTAGTAAACATAAGCTGATAGGACCTGAAATTTTCAAATAAACGGTGGAAAATGTGAAAAACATTCAGCATCACATCAAGAAATCCCAAAGTATATATAAGAAATATGTAGAAAATTATTGATGGGACCTAGATTTTAAGGTTGTATACATGTTATTCCATAGAATATATCCATGGAAAAGGATAATGAGATTTGGGAAGAAAGGAAAGTTGAATCCTAGGTACATCAGATGCTTTGAGATCCTTGATCATGTCGGATCTATGGCCTATTTACTTGCACTTCCACTGACCATGTCTCATGTACATGATACATTACATGTATCTCTCTTGAGGAAGAACATACTGGATACCTCACATGTATTGAATCTATAGGTTGTACAGTTGAAGAATGATCACTCTTATAAAGAGTAACCAATGAGGATCTTGGATCGTAGAGACAAAGTTATTTGCAATAATACTACTCACCTGATCAAAGTAATATGGAGAAATAATAAGTATGAAGAGGCAACATGGGAAATGGAGGAAGAGATGAAAGAAAAGTACCCTCACTTGTTTTCACCATTGTATGTAAAATAAAATTCCAAGGGTGAGATTTCCTATAGGAGGAAGAATGTAACAACCCAAAATTTTATCAATGAAAATTACCTTCTTCTAATTATTTCATATAGTATAAATTATATATAATCACATATAAAACACAATATATACTTTTTAAGTAAATAATAAATGAAATAAAATGTATTTCCAGATATTAAAGAACCTATCCGGGTTGAATAGTAACATAACCTTTGGAATAGCATTGTGACCATTAAGACTAGTAAATTCGAAAATAGAATAGTATCCTCACTTATGAAATTATTGATTAAATTTAGGCATCTTATAAATTATAATATTATATAATTATATCATTTTATAAGTAAATAAATGTTTTATAAAATATTAATTAAGTGCTGGTATTTTTGTAAGTCATAAATATTTAATTACAATTTTATAATTAAAATAATTATTTAAAAGAAAAATTATTTTAATATAATAGAATCATAAATTAATATTTCTTCCTATGATTATAAGATAATTTTATGAGACCTTACTTCATTTTTTAAAGTGTTATAAAATCATTTTTAACTTTCAAATTGGTATTTTCTGTGAAAATATGATTTTAATTAAAAAAAATCTCATATTATGAAAATTATTTTCAAAAAATAGAGTCCTTTTTTTGAATTATTTATGTTGAAAAATGGTAAGTGTAATTTTTTGAGATTTTTCTAAAATACAAGAATTTTTGGGAATAGTAAAGTACGGTAATTTAAGGTATTTATATATTATAAGTTAAATACACTATTCATTGTGACATAGAAGATGTAAGCACCATAATATTGAAATAAAATTCATTATTTTAATATATTTATTTATAATTCTCAAAATATTTATTCTCTTGAGACAAAATAATAAACTAGTGAATAAAATAACGAAAAAATACCCCTCTCCTCCCCTATAAATACCACCCCTTTCCACCTCTTCTACTCACACATCTCATGCTTTGATCCTTGTGAAAGTTATACTAAAATATATTCCAAATCTCTTTCCCCACATGTAGGATACTTTTGTCTTAACAAAATACCAAAACCAATCCCCCAAAGGAGGATCTCAAGGAGAAGGATTCAAGAGGTAAAATCATCTTTCTTCTCTTTTATTTTCTTTTCAAGTTCTTTTCGTTGTTATTTTCTCCTCACCTCCCATCATCTAAATGGTATGATAAATATATAATATTACTTATACTATAATTATATTTTACTAATGTAATAATCCATCATCAAACCCCTAATCCCATCCTTTTTATTCCCAAAATGAAATTGTCGATTGTGAGGTGTTGATTTATCACCTTTGAGGATGAAAAGTTTTCATTTTCCTTTACCACCATCAAGGATGGTCTCAAAACCATTATAATGGTTGAAAATAATTTAAAATTTGTTTTTTAACCCTTTTATGCTATGTAACTAACATATTTACATAATACTAAATGATAAAAAATGAGTTTGTTGAGTTTGAAAACTTCCAAAATTAACCGAAACAATTATCAATAACTATTTATCTAATGATTCATACTGATGCTATATCACCAATTTATATATAATAATAATTTAACCAATGTAATATCATTAATAACATATAATTTCTATACTTTATAATTACCCCAAATTTACATGAACCTGAATACTCATATACAAGTGAACCGATCATGAAATCCACAAAAACAAACACTCCAGAACAATCAAATTGAACTATATAACTGATCAAAAATTCCATAAATAAACTTTATAAAACTATAATGAATAAAATTCATGTATAAAATTTTCTATATTTTTAAATTAATTGATTTAATTTTATTATTTAGGATATTAAATTGAGTAAAGCATTCAGAAATACGCTAAGAGGATTCCCTAACCCAACTCTATTTCATTGGGTTTTCCCTCTTTCACTCTTTTTTGTTATAAAAGTAAATTTATTCTTCCATAAATATCATTTATATTTTTCCTTCCCTTTTATTTTATGGGATATACATGTTTCTAAACTGTTTTTTTGGAAAATGGAATGATTTTTTCAAAATTAATCTTGTTTCTAACATAACACATCTTTTACTTCTCTTGAGATTGTTTCTACTTCAATCAAAATTTATACCAATAATATTATCCCTTTATATATTTTTAACCCCACTTTTTATGAATTTATGATTTATGGTTTATGAAATGAAACTCATTCCTTTTCATGGGTAATTTTATTTCTAATATTGATATACATTCTGTGTGTAATTCATGATAATGTAAATGTTATGATGTGACGGGTGCACCCGGAATTATATAGCACTCCAATGAATTGGGTAATGTGATTAATCTCATTAGATAATGTGAAATATATGTTAACATGATGATATATTTTTTCAAAAAATATGTGTGGTAGTTCACCAGTAAGACATGTTGTTTCATTTTTATACATTTCCACATTCCATGAATTTGTCCGATGCTTCCTCTCATGATTATGATGATAATCCCATGCTTATGTTATGTTTAGCCATATTATATTGATTCATCTTCTTATATGTCATCTTAATTGGATTTTATCTCCCCCTTTCTTTTGATATATATCCATAAGTGAATACTTCTAATAAGGATAACACAAGTGCCAATAATAATCTAGAGAAGAAGGAATTAAATAAATGTTTATGGTTTATTATGTTATAGTTATGTATGGTGCTAATATTCCAAAGACACTAAAACTTTGGATGATAGTCATGAAAATATTTTAACTTTTTTATCTTTGAAATGATGTAATATTTAGATAAGAAAGTTAGGTTCTCTATGTGTACTTAGTAAGACTATCCAAAATTTACAAAGAAGAATAAAATAACATGTCAACTCAACTCCTGATACATAGAGTGACCAGGATGAAGAAGAAGATCGAAAAACCAGTATACCATGTCATATAAAATATCCCATCATTAAGGAGTATCATAAAGGATTCCAATAAGAATATTTTAGACACATTCAACCATTATAGGGGTCTAGGATGGTAATATGTCATAATATTCATAATATTAATCCTTGAGTTCACCTTGAATGAGAAATTTTGGGTTCTCGGAATTCCAAATGCCCCTTGGAGATCAAAGTTGATATCCAGCTATGTATTATCTCTCAAAGACACCAAGGGATATTGAAGGAGTCACTATACATAAATAATTATGAAATGATCATCCTTTACAACTACTTTGTAATCTCTATTATCCATAATAAGGATCTTTTTCATCATTAAATAGCACTCACCAATTGGGGAGGGACACTCATTACTATAAGACACCTCCAATAAAGTAATTATACTAATTTATGGAGGATAATTATTTCATCCATAGAGGGATACCTAAACTCATATATATTGTCCTTTTGGAGGAGATCATATGCCCAAATATGGAAAATGAGATAGATAACCATATATTGGGAAGGGGATATAGGATCGTGGATCTAGGCCCATTGGTGGATACATTACCCTATATATTATTAATCATGAGAAATGGGTGACATGGCCTATAATTTAGGGTTAGATTACATCCTAATCCATAACCACCTTGTAGATAGGTGATCATGAAACATGGGTTTTTTGGATGGATACCTAACCCTATTTGAGGGTAGATAAGAGGCTATACTAGCATTTTCCCTGAAGAACCATATTTTGAAAGGAAAGAAAAAATGTCCAAATCAATTTGAAAGGAAATTACCTAGTGTAACCAAGGGTTACATGGCATGGAACCTAAACTCAAAAATCTGGTCATACACTACAAGGAATGTAATGAACCAACTAGGATACCCTCTCAATACTAGCTCCTAACTCGATCTACAACATACCTGAATAGTGTTACCGGTCTTCAGAGGACTGTGAATAAAACTTGGGAATCAGAAAACAACCATATAAAACCATTTAACCCCACATGAAGAACAAATATGTCAGATATACACATGGCTGAGAGAAATATTGGAAGAAAATAATATATTCCATAACATATAGAGATCAATAGAATCTATATACTTGAAAAGGTAACATAATTATCTCAAATATACAAGTAAAACTATAAAGGATGAAAAAATAAATAGTCACTCCAATAGTCTTCATGTGATATCATGGTCAAACTCCCACCATCTCACCACCATCTACCCAAGACCCATCTTGTAGAAAACCATGCCACCTCAATATAGAACCTTTCCTTTCCTTTCATCAAAATTCATATAAAGGTCTATGCACCTCCAAAGGTGTGTGTAGGGTGTGAGATAACAAGCTTAGTGTGGCCTTTCCCATGTGTTCCATAACAAGTCTCTATAAAATAATCCACGCATTATCAACTTTTAAGAAAATAGGGCATGATATATAGTTTAATATAAAAAGCATTTGGAAACAATTTAATTTACCCTTATTCTACATTTTCAAATAAATAATTTAAATCAATTTTAAATCATTTCATATACTTATATCAAATAAGATATATCAATACAATGAAGGTATCAAATATCATATCTAATCCATGGATGTACAACATAAGTATTAGATTCCAAAACAGCCTAAATCATCTAAAATAATAGGCCACTTCATGGCCAAGATCACAGTAGGTCAATATATTTAGGACAATCATATTTAACATAGAAAATCATGTGAATAAAGAATCTATAATGATGCTCCAAGTCTAGAGAGTAGAGGAACACCTCTGAAATTTAACCCCCCCAATATGTCTAAAAATTGTGCAGAACAATCATACTGGGGAGAAGAGGAAAGAACCATGAGAAAACCCCCAAAATGTGGTTGTGGCCAACAACTATAACTTCCACCTATGTACCCATGGCTTCCAATTTTCTCTATATTCATAACCAATTAATAAAAACATTTTCTTTAAACTATTCTTTGAAAACCATTTCACAATACCATTTCACAATTCATTGAAAACACCTTTTTCATTTACCAAAACTAGGGGAAAATAATATTTTATAAAAACACCTATCTCCAAAGACACAATTACAATCAATCAACCATTCCATTTCACTTATAAAATAATTTATTATAAAATAGGGAAATGTAGTTCACCAATATAGGCTAGTGATGGAACTACCTACCTGTGAACTAGGGTCGAACATGCTCGCTATGTGATCCACCAATAAAGATGAACACAACCACGACAATGGAGGCCCTAGAATCAATCTACACATCTCATAGTTGATTAAATATAAAAAGAATTGTCTATGAAGAATAATGATCACAACATAACTCAATAACACATTACCACTGCACTAAAACAACAAAGAAATTTCCCCCGAAACAAGATCACAGAACTGGTCTAGAATGGAATCAAGATAATATTCACCATGAGTCAACGAATCTGGTAATGCAATATGAAGGTGCCAACATGATCAAATGTAAAGATGTATAATAAAGTAATACTCACTTTGAGACACACCATACACAAACCTAATAATACAACACTGAATGAATCAATCCATACTGAAATCAGGTTTAGAAAATCCCCAAAGATGAGCTCAAGGTTGATTGGGAAGAGGTTTGTGGTAGAATAAATGAAAAATCAGACATTCAATGCATAAAAATCCTATATCATGACATTTATATGGAGTCTGACCCCTTTAAACAACATATAATCAATTGTGGTCATATACACTGAAACCCCATCACCTTTTTTATTAAAAACATGATCTTTACCATTACACGGCGTAAAATATTTACACAGAAAGTAATCTTTCACGCTATAAAATCATCTCTTGAAATGAGTCTACAAAATATTATAAATTGTGTAATACAATTACATGACATGTAAATTTCCAACTGAAAAAAAAAATAAGTGATTCTTACATGAAAACCCAAACCACATCAGGAGTTCTATAAACTTGGGAAGAACCCTACTATTCCATTACGCGTTTATACCTAGACTCCATTAATTCAAAAAATCATGTAGCCGTAAAATTTAGGTCATTTCACCCAAAAAATGATCTTCATTATTGAGATTCCCAAGATAGACATTGTTAAAGATTAAAAAAATTAATTAAATGTGAGATACTATAAATATTGTAAGAGGATGTCAAAAATTCCTCACCATAAAACTATCAGTCCTTGAGAGTTCATGTGGAATAATGATGTCAAGTAAATAGTTGAGGCCATTACTCCCTAATTAATAAATTGTGATCACATGTCTCATGAGAATATGATCCATGGAGCCACAACACTCTAACCAATGGAATTAACTTACCATTCAATACTCTCACTTTAAATTCAATTATATCTATTGGCCACTCCTTAACAACAAAAATCTAACTCAATATCTTCCAAACTCAAAATGTGAGAGGGGTCAGGATGATATTTTTTGATCTATGATATTTGGAAAAAATAAATAATTTTTTTAAACTTAACTATAAATGATAACTGATATGAAAATTTCCCTTTAAACTCAACAAAGTCAAATGGTTTAACATATCTCAGAGTGAACTTTACCTATTTCCCTAGCCAATGGTGACCCAAACAGGGGGAAATTTTTAAGAAAAACTGTTCACAAATAGAAAACTCCAATGGATAATTCCAAACATCCTAATGATATTTCTATTGACTACAATCTATAACCAAAAACAAATATATATCCTAACCCCTTGAAGAAAACTCAGGAACCAAAATACATCCTACAAAATAATCTTCACCCACCTCTTCCCAATAAAGAGGTTTCTTGCACAGTTGACCATAAAAATCCTAAAAGGGTTCCATTTTGATCAATTACTAAAAACTATTTTTATAATAAAAATAAACATGTACCAAATTGATAACTCATGATCCATAAAAATCCTAGACACATGCACAAAGCATATCATCAAGTATTTGAATAGCATGCTCCATCTAACCGCCTATCTGTGGATGATAATCTATACACAATCTGACCAGAGTCCCCATTACCTGATAGAGACACTTATAGAACCTTGAAGTAAACCTATGATCCCTACATTAAATAATGGAAGAGGGAACCCCATATAACCTCAAAATTTCCGCCATATAAATCTTACCTAGATCTTCAAGTTTAGTAGTTCCATTGATCAACATGAGGTGAGATGACATTATCAACTGATCAATCACCACCCAAATAGAATTCCACCCTTGGGGAGTCTATGGTAATCCAACAACAAAAACCATGGATACCACATCCAATTTTCAAATAAGAATTGAAAGAGTCTGGAGAAAATAAAGAATTTTTCACATGATCTACCATTATCTGTTGTCAAATGTACCAATAGGACACATAGTCAATTATTCCATGCTTCATACATAACTACCAGAATCTCCATCTCAAGTCATAAAACATCTTCAGAGTGAATAGATGAATGACCCATAAAAAATATTAAAATAAAATAAGGATGATCTCGTAAAGTATTTTGGGATGAAAACCCATTCCCTAAAATATAAAATATCATAGAGAGAGAGAGAGAAACCCCTAAAATGGTCTCCAAAAAATATAGGTTTTCTCAAATTCCTCTGAATTCATCATCCTATGGCTGAATCTATAGAATTGACTCAATGGGAGATGATGGTAACCGAACACTATCCTGAACCACACCTGAATCACCTTCCTAATAATCTATACATTGGTAAGAATAAATCCCAGAAAGGTTCTACTCTTCTTTCAATTCCTAAACAGCCTTTGGTAACCCTTTCATGTTGGGAGCATCTACAATGAAATTTCCTTTCATGGGATTTTAGGTGATGTTGACATGAAATTTCTTAAGGTATTTCTCCCATCACCACAATTTATGATTTATGTCTTTATTAGAAATGATATTTCTAAAACTTTTACGGTTATAAAAGATTGTGAACATATCTATGAAAATATAGTATCGCCAACATTAAAGTTCATGAATAACTATAGAAAGATTTAATTCACTATTTTGTAAATTCTTATTATGAGTTTAAAGATGACGAGATCATTAAGCCAACACAAGATCATCCTACATGAAAACACAGCCCAAACCTACTCTATAATCATCATATAATACCTCAAACCCTTTATTAGTCTTGTGTATAATAAGAATAAGGGTTGATGTTAGAAGTCATTTCAACTAAAAAAAGAAGACTGACACTTTTCATCCCATGTGAAATTCACCCCTTTCCTGGTAATAGCATTCAACGATGACACCAACTATGAGAAATCTTAAAAAAACCGTCAGTAGTATCATGTAAGAACAAAGAACATCTAAATCCCAAATACATTATTTTTTTCTTCTGATGAAAAAATATCCTTAACCTTCTCAATATCAATAGAAAATCCATGTGTAGAAATCAAATTCCCTAATAAAATCACTTATTGAATCCATAAGAATCATTTTTAATGATTTCCATACAAAATTTGACTCCCTAAGATTTCAAGAACTAAACCTAAATGGTGTTTTTTATCAATCATATATCTAGAATAAACCAAAATATCATCCATAAACACTACCACTAATGTTTCTAGATACTGATGGAATATCTGATTCATTATAGCCTTAGAAAATTTAAGAGTTTTGGTTAAACCATATGACATCACAAGATATTCATAATGGACATAACTTCTTATAAAATATGTATTTAGTATATCACACCCCTGAACATCAAGATAATGATCACCCAATAGAAGATAAATCATCAAAAACCACCTTTTCCCCTTAAAATAATAAAAAATAATCCACATGAGAAAAAAGGGTATGTACTCTTAATTGTTACTCAGTTCAACTTGTGATTTTTCCAAACACAATAGGTGTAAACCTTAGGTCTTCTTGGAAAATAATATCAATATAATGGCCTACAGTTTTCATACAGAGATATTATATCTAAATAGAAGAATATTCATTACATAAAATAATAATACCACACCATAACCATAAAGGTTGAGTGTCTTCAGAAATATGGAAACATAAACAACTGATTCATAAAACATCTACAACATATCTCTATCTTTACTTTATAAATAAAAAGCTTTTTGAAACATATTACATAATACCATTCTTCATATCCTGGGGAAAAGAAACATAAAAAAATGGTGAGCTCAGATACTCAGTAAGGCTAGACAAGGGACATATCAATCATATCATAATCATAATTCATGCAAACATAAACAAAACATTTGAAAATTATATCATTCATATAAAAGATTATGATATCATCTTATGGGATAAATCATATAAGTTCATATAAAATCATAAAATATAATATTTGAGGTAATAACATAATACAGAGAATTGTGTAATACAAATAAGAATAGAAAATAATTTTTATAATAGTCAAGGTTCATTTCCAAGACCATCATGGTGGATAAAGTGCCTTTTTGAACCAGGTTCAGTCCTTGTTCCAACCCTGTATTAATGAACTAAGTTTACTTATTATCCCATACCTATGTTATAGAACAAAGATCAATCCTTCTTCAAGTATAGTACATATCATAGGATTTAAATATTTACCCAATTCATTGGACGGAGATATAGGTCCCACTAGTTAGATAATGAAAACTACACATTTTTGTGCCTTAATAACATAAATCATTTATCATATCAGAACCCATGAAAAGATATGGGTTTCATAAACATTATTCTATCATAACATAGCCCATGGAAAATAAATTTATTTCATAAATATCAATCCATAATAAACATAAATCAACCATAAAATTAATATTGATATTATCCTTGAAAAATATCCCCATTAAAGAATAAATAACATCAATTAATGATAACTTAGATGGACAATAATTCTGATATGTCACATGAAAATAATTCTTGATGAAAATTTCTTTTATTTTTTGAAAACATATTTTTTTATCCAAGAATTTACCAAGGAAAATATTTTCTTTGAAAAGAACTTTTTAACATTATAAAGTATTCTCTAATACATTAAAGAATCAAGAAATTGGGAAAATATTTTCAATATATACAAGTTAAAAAACCATTACTTTCATAATTTTTTTATAAAATTCACTAAGAACATCATTTATAAAATGAAAAAAGACTCCTTTAAAACCATTTAGTAAAAATTCACACGTGTGTAAAAATGAATTTGAACAATTTTAGAAGAATAGTAAAAAAAATGGAAATTTTTTTTTCAAAACATGGACATGTAAGAGAAATATTCCCTAGTTTATAATTTCGTATAAACAATCTAGAATAAAATGAGATTGGGAAATTAACTGTTACATTAGGTATAATTTCAATATATATATCTAAACCACCTAGTTAATGATTTAAATAATTTAATCGATTTAATAAAACACCATACTCATATTTATTTAATCAAATATGATCCTTTTATATCATCTTATCACCCATTTGTTAATAATAGTTCATTATTATCCTTCTTTCAGGTGTCTACTAATTCATTTTACTATGCAAGTTTTGTCATATAAGTCCAGTTATTAGGAATAGGATATAGTTATTTCATCTCTATAATGATATTAATGTAACATATATATAATATTTATTAATTATATAAATTTATATAACCATTCTTTAATGTTGAACATGGAAAATGAATTACATCGTGTTGTGGAGATGGCAGGTTGTACGTGCGCAGTAATGATGGTATAATTCCATTAATGGTAAAAGGGTAAGGAATTGGATTGTATATATATAATTATAAAATAAATATCATAAAATAATTATTATATATATCTATTATCTCCATCATTATACCCATATGGGAAAATTAGTGATAACAAATAGATTACACCATGGTGTGGAGACGGTAAGTTGTTAGTACGCATGTGCAATGCTTTTTCTTTTTATAGGATTGATAAACGGTGAAACATGGTTGTTAAATAATAAAAATTAATATATATATATATATATATATATATATATATATTTGATACTTGATTTGTTACTTTATAATGAAAAAAACATGAAGATGAATTAGAATAAAAAATAAATATAAAAGAGTAGGTAAATATGATTACTTCTTCTTCGGTGAACTCCCTTTATATCTCCTGTTAGGGACACTAGGGATGGTATTTTGAGGATATGAAAACCTATATAATATGCATAGGTAAGTTTATAACAGAAATTTGTAGGGTATTATTCATCATTGAGGCTCAATTTTATATGGAGAAGTTAGGATATAGGTGCACTTTAATAATTGAAGTGATGGGAACATTTAGTATTTCTTAAAATATTAATTTCTAATAAATTCAATCTCAACCCAAATACCAAAAAAATGAAATATATTATAAGATAAAATGTTATAAGGTTGTAATATTATCATTCAATATATTTTAGACATATTTTGGTATTATTTTAATCCTTATCATTTTGATTAACCCTTAGTTAACCTATTTTAATTTTAACTAAGGTAATAATGTTTTTAAGATTAAAAGTTTGTAATTTTTACTTATGTGAGGTATATTGGATAATAAAGGATAATTTTATTACATTTTAGACCATTTTATAATTATTTTTATTTTTATAGATTATTTTTTATTTTTAAATAATTTTATAAAATATTATTTTGATAAAATATCATTAGTGAAAATTTTCACACTATTCATTACATGTAATTTTAAAAATAGAAATATAACTAGTTAATGTTGAAAAAAAATTATATATATAAGATGTCAATTTCTTCTAGAAATTTTTTTATCACATTAAATATATAAATTATATTTATTTAAATATTTTTAATAACATATATTTGATATTTTTATTAAAAAATAATTATTGCATCAACATTATGTAATTATTTAATATAAATATGTATTTATTAAAAATTATAAATAAACTTCCATAATGAAGATAAATATTATATATTTTAGAATAATATTTATACTCAAATATATCTTTTGGATAACCCTATAATAAAAATAATATTGTATTTAAAACATGAATGTGACATCATTAAATTTTTATTAAATAAAATATTATAAATATCATAATCTTATCTAAGTGGCCCAAAAAGTTGGAAATAAATTTTTATCATGAAAATATATTTATTAAGTTAAAATTTACATTTAAATTTGTTCATGACATACATTTTTTCCCAAGTAGGCACAAAAGGGGCATTTAAGACAAAGAAAGTTACATTTTATGACTTTCATTGATTTAAATATTATATAAGTCATATTCAAGGAAAATTCTCCATAAAACAACTTAATTTTTATACATAGGTGTTAAGGGTTTAATTATATTCATACAATAAAATTTTGGCATGCTTTAGGGTCATTATATAGTATTTACTATTTTATTTTTAACCTAAATTACCATATTAACTCATTTTTGTGGTAACAAAATTTACAAAGGTTACTATTCATATTTGAAAAAAAATATATGGAAAATATTCACAAAATTTTTTCCTTATAAATATAATTTTTTTAACCATTTTTCAAAAATAGAAAAACAAAATTTGGAGAATTTAATTTGCAATAAAACTGGAAAAATGCCATGAAAAACAGTTTTTTGAAAAAAATCCCTTTTAAAACATAAAATGTTTTTATAATAAATTAGTGTATAAATTCATTTTAATAAACTATAATTTGATTAAAATGAACTAATTAAAATTTAAAACTAATCCAAAACATAATTTCACCTTGTAAATACTTTAAAAGAAAATACAATTTTCAATAAAAATCATTATTCTCAAAATTCCTTACAAAATATATGTTTTTAGAAAATTATGAATAATAATTTTAGATAATTTTGACATGATGAATTAAAAAATGAAATCCATTTTATCAAATAAATCAATATTCACTCATAAAAATAATATAAACTCATTTTTTATGAAAATATATTTTTGGAGAATAAAGTGATTTTACTAAAAATTGTGTGATTATTTTCTAAGAACATTCCAATACATTCATATTGTTCTGGACCTTTATATTTATTTAATAAATTATTTTTTCATATTTATTCCCTCCAATTTAACCACTTACTTATAACAATAATTTTATATAAATTATGCTCATGGTCTGACTAAACTCGATGTTGCATGAAACACAGGCTTCTATATTATCTAAAGAGAATAATTTAATAAAAATATATGGGTGGTACATTCTACCCCCATTGAAATGAATTTATCCCTAAAAAGTTGTCACTCTGATATAAATAGATGAGTGTAATTTTACCTCATCACATCATGAGGTTCCCACATTGACTTCTCAAATTGATGGTTTCTCTGTAAAACTTTAACCAAGTGAGTGGTCTTGTTTCATAGAAATTTTTCTCTATGATCAAGAATATCTATCAGTTGTTCTTAATAAGAAATTTTTTTATCCAACAGTATAAATTCTGAGTTTAGTACAATTGAAGGATCTATTATGTACTTTCTGAGAGAGATACATGGAACACATCATCGACTTTATAGAGATTCTGTGGAATCACTAATCAATAAGATACCTTCCCAAGACATTCAGGAATTTTAAAAGGATCGATATATCTAGGTATTAGCTTTCTATTCTTTTAAAATCTCCTCACTCTCTTCCAGTGATATATTTGAAAAAATACCTTTTCACCCACTTCAAACTCTAGTACTTTTCACATATTTTCAACATAATTTTTTTTACTCTGAGCTACTCTTATATGATATTGAATAGATCAAACCTTCAAGGCTATTTCCTAAACTAGATTAGACTCCAAAAGGATTATTTCCCCAACCTCATTCCATCATATTATGGTTCTCTAATTATAAAAATAGGGGTCTTCATGAGGATTTTTTAATACTGAAGTGAAAGATATTACTGTATGAAAATTCTAGCAATGGTTGGTGTTGATCCAAACCAAATTTGAAATCCATATATAATTATCTCAAAATTTATTCTAGAGTTTTAATTTTCCCCTTATATTAACCATATTCTTGAGGATAATAATCATTTATGAAAAATAACTCTAAATATAGATCCAAATAAAGGCTTCTCTGAAACGTCAAGGTAAACCTCGGGTCCCAATAAAATATAATGGAAAGTGGTACTCCATGAAATCTCCCCACTTACTTAATATATATTCTAGAAATCTGATCAAGTGATAAATGTTATCTAATTACAATTAAGTATGTCAACATTTTAAGGCGATCAAATATAACCCATATAGCATTGTGATTTTTAGATGTTTTGGGATGTATGAAGAAAAAAATACATGGTGATGTTATCCCATTTTCATTTTGGTATGGGTAATGGTTGTAACATCCCCATATGATTTTTTTCTCTTATCCTTAACTTACTAACAAATCATGCACCAAGAAACATATGTTGTAATATCTTTTTTCATTCCTTCCCTCCATAAATACTCTTTCAGGTCCCTATACATATTTTTTCTTCTAGGATGAATACTGAATTATGAACTATGAGTATCATCCAACATATCCTTTATTTATGGTATAGAGTGAGAAAAAAACTCTTTTATTGATCCTTATAATTCCATCACAATCATAGTTGAGGTTAGGAACATTCCTCTCCTAATTCTATAGCTCTATATCTTCCTTCTATTCCTCCTAAATCTTCACTTGTATATATGGGGGAATGTTAATTTGATCCATATAAGATCTATCCCCTTCCATTATAATTTCCATATCTAACCTTTAAAAATCCATAAATATTTGATCTATTTTGATCCTCATCATAGATAGTCTAGCATGTTCCTTTCGACTGAAATCATCTTCTACCTTTTTTTGTTTCCCAAGGTGGTAATGTACTGAGTAGTTGTAATATTTAATCAACTCCAACCACGTTCTTTGGAAAATATTTAACTTATTTTGAGTGAAAATATACATTAAAATTTTATTATTAGTATATATGTCACGTATTTCTCTATAAAGATAATTCCTCTATATCATTATTGAAAAAAATACCACAACTAACTCCAAATACTGAGTTGGGTAAATTTTTAGATTGATTTTCAATTTTAATGAGGCATAAGCTATCCCCATATCATTTTCAAAAAAATACCATCCCCATAATTTATGCATCTCTATAGATCACAAACCTTTCTTTAATATAGGTTAGTGTGAGAACAGGTGCATGGACTAGACATAATTTTATCTCCTTGAAATTCTATTCACATTCCTTCATCCTTATGAAATTAACTCTTTCTGAGTCATCTTAGTGATTGGTTTATATAATCATGAGAAATAATTCACCAAACATTAGTAATATTCCTCCAAACCATGAAAACTTATGATATTAGTTAACGTTGTTGGTCTAGGCCAATGCTCAATAACTTCTATCTTTACTGGATCCATATATATCCCCTCTCTTGAGATTATGTGACCCAAAAATGAAACTTTCTAAAGCCAAAATTCACACTTGGTAAATTTTTCATAAAGATTGTCCTTTTTATGGGTTATTAGTACAATCCACAAGTAAAATTCATGTTCTTCATTTCTCTTTGAATATACAAGAATATAATCTATAAATAATACCAAAAATAGATCAAGATAGTATATAAAAACTCTATTCATTAAATCCATGATGATATAGGTGCATTAGTAAGAATAAAAGGAATCACTATAAATTCATAGTGTCCATACCTTATATAGAATGTATTATTTGTTATATCCTCTTTATTTACCCTCAATTGATTATATCCATAAAGAATATCAATCTTTCATGGTTATTAAGATCCACATAGTTGATCAAATATGTCATCAATATGGGGAGAGGATATTTTTTATTGATAGTGGTATTTTTATGTTCTTGATAAAAAATGGAGAGTTTTATTGATCCATATTTCCTATAAATAATAATACAAGTGCACCCCTTGATGATACACTATGGTGTATGAAACCTTTTTCTATATTCTATTGTATTTTCTTATTTAATTACTAGAAATCATTTTGGGCCATTATAAAAGGAGTATTTGAAAAAGGAATAGAACCCAGTATGAGTTCTATTGAAAACTCAACTTCACTATTTGGTGGAATACCTATCAATTATTCTATAAAAACATCAACAAACTCTCATGAAATAGGTTTATTTTTAATAGTGAGTTTCTCCCTAACCATATAATATGGATAACCTTCATTTATATGAATTAAGACCCACAATATGGAAGTAATTTCCATTGGAAGTTCATAATCATCCTTGCATTGATAAGTGATGATATATTCATTTGGAATATGAAATATAACATCCCTTATTCAGAAATTTATATTGATCTCCATATAGTGAAATATAATCCATGCCAATAGTCTCATCGAATTCAAATAAATGAAGGATCACAATATTTTTTGGAATCACTTTCTTCAACTAGATAAGAATTATAATCTTGTGATGTGACCATTATTCCATTAAGAGTTTTCATATCTAACTCAATATCTAATTTTTGAGGTAATATGGTGATACCATTAGAAAATTCCTTAGAAACAGAAGAGTTGGTTAATCCAGAATCAAATAAAACACTATCTTATTTATATTGGATATTAAGTGTACCTTTCACCACATCATTGTCGTACTCCCCATAACCAAAAGTTTTCTCATGTGATTTGACTTTTTCTTTATCTATAAGAGGTTGTTGATGTCAATCATCATCAAGAACCATCAAATTTGAGCATTAATTAGAAAAATACCCATTTCTATTCAATTGAAACATTAAAGTTTTTGAGGAGAATTTTTTCTATCCTTTTCTCTATTAACATAATTATATAAATTTTTCCCATAATTTTGGTAGTCAACTACTCAATTACCATATTTTCCACAATTAAAACATTTAGTGTCCCCCTTAATATATTTTCCTCTATGTTTCTTTCCACACTTTGTTCATAAAGGATAGAATCATCTTATTTTCACTATGGTTTTTAAATTTTAACTTCAATTCCATATTTACCTTCTTATAAAATCCATAAGATTGATGGGTAACTCCAATCTCTATATTAAACGTTAGAGAACATCTAGAAATTTCTTCATAGCTATAGAAGTCACCTATGGATAATTCCCTTTGGAGACTTGGTTTTAAGACAATGAAGAATAATTCGACCTTAATTTCTAGTTGGATGATACTCCATAAGTGTGCCTTTTAAGTCTTGTAAAATTTTCTTTGTAGGTACCAAAGGATTAATTATACTTTTACTTAATCTCAAGGAACTCATTCTCCATATTCATATAGATAATATAAGGAAAGTACTTATAAATAAATAAGTTGTTCAACACATCTCATTACATGGAATCAATTTCAAATTTTTTACTCGTGTTCTTGATGAGGTTAAATCATTGATCATATTAACCTTCCAAATGATTGAATGATAATATTACTTTCTCATGTTCTGAACATTGGAGAAGAAAAAGTTTATTTTTAGTGGTACTGAACCACTGTTCATGCACTAGTGGATCAGAATACCCACTAAAAAAAGTGAACACTGCCACAAGAAGGGATCAACAGAATGATGTTCCCTCCTTTTCTCATTTTGAAGTCTCTTATAATTCCTATCTCAAAATATTTAGGTTATAAAATCAAAAATATTTTTAATTCCAAGTCCCATAAAATTCAGTTGTGTAGAAGGATATTCATTTCCTTTCTGATCAAATTCAGTATTAACATGGTTCCTTGGAGTTCTATCCATTAACTAAAACTAAAATTAATAGTGTCAGAAACACTAATTATAGTTGGAAAACCACATAATCAAGGGAAATTGCTTATAAAATTTTAGATAAGGGCAACTTTGGTTTTTTCTAGGATGTTTTATGATCGTCACCAAAACTCTAAAATTGTATCCTATACTTAGACTTATCTTTAGGGTTATTACTATGGTTTTATCATTCTAGATTACAATGGTTAACTAAAACTTTCTCTCATATAAAATATAATTTTTTAACTTTAATAAATATACATTACATATAAATAGAATAATATTATTTACATAAAATAACAAAACAAAGCTAGATCTGTATAAGTTGTGTGTCTTTGGAAACTTTGAAACATAAACAGCTAAGTGAAAAAACATTTGTGTCATCTCCTGCATATTCCTTCATAACTAGAACCTATTTTGACACGTTAAACTTAGTACCTTTATTCATATCTTGGGGAAAAGATATTTTATGAAAGGTTGATATCAGATTCTCTAAAAGGGTAAAAATGGTAGATATCAACCATATCATAATCTTAAGGAATAAGAACCCAAACAAAACATTTAAAAATTATATCATGCATAACAATGATTGTGATATTATTCCATGGGATAAATCATATATGTTTATAAAAAATAAAGGAAAATAATCCATGAGCGAATAAAATAAAACATTTAATTATCGAATACATGTAAGCATAGAAAATCATTTTAATACTATTTAATGCTCATTCCCAAGACAATCATATTAGACAATGTCTTTTACTAAATCAGGTTCACTCCCCATTCCATCCCTATATTATTGAATAGAGTTTACTTCTCGTTCTAGCACTATATTACAGAAATGAGTTCACTCCATTTTCGATTCCTGCCTATCTAATGAGATATAAATCTTTAACTAATGAATTGGAGGGATATATGGGTCCCTCAAATCACATAATGAAAACCATACATATGTGAACTAAAACCACATAAATAATTTATCATATTAGATCCCATGAAAAGAAATGCGATTTATAAAATTCATTCCCTCATAACATAGCCTATGGAAATAAAATGGGTTTCATAAATACCATTCCATCATAAAAATAAATCAACCATTGAAATAATAGGGATAATATACGTTAAAAATATCCAGAGTAAATAAAATATGACATCAAATACTATTATCTTATATGTAAAATAATTTGGATAGATAACTGGAAAATAATTCTTGAGGAAAATATCCATTCTTTTTTGAAAACATGTTTTTTAATCCATGAAATTACAAAGGAATCCATTTTATTTAGAAAGAAAAATATAATATTTTAAAGTAATATTTAGTACATTAAACCATAATGAAATTGAAAAATTACATTCATGTTCTATATGTTTAAAAAAAATCCTTTCATACCTTTTTTGGAAAATCCATTAAAAACCTCATTTGGAAAACAATGAAATATTGATTTCAAATCATTTAGTAAAAATTAACACATGTATAAAAATGAATTTAAACAATTTTAGAAGAATAGTAAAAATATTTTGGAAATTTTTTTTAGGAAACATGGATGTGGAAGATAAATATTCACCAACAGATACTTACATATAAATAATCTAGAATCATAATAAGACTGTGAAATTAACCCTTAACTTAGGTTTGATTTCATTCATATATATCATAATATTCTATATAATGATTTAAATAATGTTAATAATTTATAAAAGAACTATATTAATATTTATTATATCATATATTATGATATTATATAATATTTTCACCAGTTTTTAATAATATTTCATTATTACACTTCTTTTGACTGTTAACTACTTCATTTTCCTATGCATGGTTTGTCATATAAGTCACATCTCTTTTCTATAGGATATAGTTCAACTATATAAAGAATTATATTAATGTAATATATATCATATTTATTCATTATATAAATTTATATAATAATTATTTAATGGTGAACATGGAAAATTAATTTCATCATGTCATGGAAATGGTAGGCCATACCTACGCACAAGCGACGATATCATTCACATAATAGTAAAAGGTTAAGGAATTGTATGGTTTATATTTTTTACAAAATAAATATCATTTTATAATTTATATATATATATATTATTTCCATCATTATACCCATCCAAGTAAAGTAGTGATGAAAAAAAGATTACACCACAGTATGGAGACTGTAAGTCTTACATACGCACACACGGTTCTTCTATTTTCAAGGGATGTATAAAATGTAGAATATGGTTGTTTCATAATCATAATAACATCCCAGAATATACATGATACTATATTTTTTTACTTTATAATGGAAACAACACATGAAGAGGAAGTAGAAGATGAAATAAACATAAAAGAGTTGGTAGAGACGATTACCTATTCTTCAGTGAACATCTTTTAAATCTTCTCTTAGGGACACTACGGTTGGTCTATTGAGGAGACAAAAACCTATAGAATATGTATAGGGAAGTTTATAAGATAAATTTTCAGGTAATGTCCAAGCATGAAGGCTCAATGTGATGTGAATAAGTGATGGTGGGGGTTCCCTTTTATAATTATGGTGAAGGTAACTTTTGGAACTTCTAAAAATACTAATTTATAATAAATTCAATCTCAACCCAAATAACTCCAACATGTCATGGATTAAAATATAAAATTATATTAGGTTTTAATATCATATAACAATATATTTTATAGAATTTGTGTTATTTTTTTAAACTTTAAAATTTTATTAACCCTTAGTTAAACTATTATAATTTAAACTAAGGTAAAAACAATTTAATATTAAAATGTATGAATTTTTAATTATGTTATGTAAATAGGACCCTAAATAAAAATTTGATAAAATTTTATACTATATTATAATTATTTTATATTTTTATATTTATTTTATGATTTTTAAATAATTTAATAAAATATTACTTTGATAAAATATCATTTGTGTCATTTTTCACACAATTTATTACTTGGACTTTTAAAAATATCAATAAAAGAAGTTAACTTTAGAAAAAAATATCTTATAATATCCATAAGAGGCTAATTTCATCATTAAAATTATTATATCAAATTACATATCTAAAATTATATTTATTCTAATATTTTTCATAAAATTTAATTGATATATTCATTAATAAAATAATTACCACAAAAGCATCGTGTAATTATTTAATATACATATTTATTCATGAAAAATTAAAAATAAAATATCATGATTAAGAAAATTATTTTATATTTCAGAATAATATTTATAGTGGAATAAATCCTTATATAAATCCTAGAATAAAAATAATATAGTATTTAAAACAAGAATGTGATATCTTTAAAGTTTTATGAAATTAAATATTATAAATGTAATAATCTTGTCAAAGTTGGAAAAAAATTAAAAAATAAATTTCAATCATGAAAATATTTTTATTCAGTTAAGAATTTATATTTATATTAATTCATAACATAGATTTATCCCCATATAGACACATAAAAGATATTTAAGACAATGAAAGCTTATCACCCCAAAATTCTAAAATACGAACATTGTATTTGATATTGTGATTGACATGAAACACCAAGCACATAAGGAAATGTCATATCCCAAGACTTTATAACATAATTACTATTTCATATGAATTATATCTATGATATAGCTTGTAATTTAGGAAATACCTAGTTATCTTCCATCCCACGCAACCAAGACTTTCTTCAATAGCTTGTGCTACACATAAGATTGAGTTTTACTGAACAATGATATATAATTAAAATATGATAATAATATATAACCTATAAAATATATTATAGGTTATGAATAATATTAAATAAATAATTAAAATATATGGTTTATAAAAAGATAAAATGAATTCATAGGTTACTAATTAATTAGAATTGTAAATAAAAACCAATTGAATATAAAGGAAATTTTTTTATTCTCACAATAATATTTTATCATAATAAATTATATTAATTACGATTAGTGAATTATATTAATTTAATATATATTTTATATATTCAGTAAAATATTTCTCATATTCATCCAAATGATTTTATAGGCATAAGATGAGAATATACCCAATTTTACATATAAAAACCTTTATTTTTTTAGCGGTACTCTTACCACCTTTTAATGGAGAACCAATTTTAAATCAAATTTTGAACATTTTATAATTTTTATATGTAAATAAACTTAATTTTTTAATTCATGACATAAAAATTATCTTAGTGTTATGTTTTGGTATTTTTTTTGATGTTTCATTTTCTGATGAATAGTGAAAAATACTGAATTTTATTTCAAAAATGCTTTTTTATCTAATTTATTTATAAGGATAAATTATATTTTTTGTTGGTTTTAAAGTTTAATTTGATAAATTTTAAATCAATTAATCCAATTTAGTCCATTAGAATCAATTTCACTTTTAAATTTGACATAAAAATTCTCAAACTTTTGAACATTTTTACTTTAAAACCCCACTTTATCATCCTGTCTGTGGGATTAAATTTAAATTAATTTCTTCCACTTTTGTGATTTTAATTTGGAAAAATTTATAACATATTTTGAATTTGAATAATTTATAATTTTTAATAAGTTTAAATTATTTTTTGACCAAAAATATTAGTGAATGTAATTAAAATTAATTATAGTGATTAAGAGTAAAATTAGCATAATAAGGGACTAAACCAAAATTTAAGGACCAAGATTACCTAAACACTTTTCAAAAAAAAATTATGGACATATTTATACCCTATACTACCTTTTCTATAATTATTTTCACTCTTGGGTCCACCTTTTATTGGAAAAATGTGTGTGGAATTCCCTTTTCAAAAAATTACAAGAATATCACTCCTCCTCCACTATAAAAAGGCACTCACCCCTCCCACTTATTCACGCATCTCAACCCATATGGATCTAAAAAACAATTATAATTTAATCTCCCAAAATATATACCCTTATCCAAGAATCCTCACCTTAGGATGAAAAAAAAGTTAGGATGTCTTTTGGTATAAACAAAAAGAAGTAACCCAAAAAAAGGTAACATTATTCTATATTCATTTATGTATTATATGTTTCTCCACCCCTTTATTCCATATTATTAAATGATTATATAATAATAAAAATTTCCTCAATATACTTAGATTTTTTATGTTAAGTGTTTTTCCTATACATACATAGACTATCATCAAATGTGTAATGAACTTATTGTTCGTGTATTGTGAACTACAGCCTCTCGAAACGATGTGGTTCATTTTTTCATTACCACCTCACATGGTTTGTAATTATGATAGGAAAACTATTTTTATATGATATATATAATATTTATGTTGTCTTTATTCTTCTGTAATTTTTATATAACACATATCTTTATGCTTTACATTTTAGGGGAATACGATAACATCATTTGTGGACCTGTGGACTACCGCCTCCTCAAAGTGATGCGATCCATTCACAATATACATGGAATGTATAAAGGATGATTTTAATAAACATATATGAAATATATTAAATAAATACTATAATTTAATTTAAATATAAATTTATATCATTTACTTTTCATTCTTTTGAATATGATAAGGATATGGAAGTACTGTTCATGCATATGTATGGCCTACCATCTCCATGAATGGTGCATTTAATTTTATATATTAAAATATTTTGGGTTATTATAAATACATATATATTTAATATATATAATATTTAAATCATGTTTTAAATTCTTGAGATTATTAAATAATAATCAAATCAATAGTAACAACAAGTAATAGTTCAAAACACACTCAAAACAATTGGTAATTATCACCCAAAATTGTGAAAAAAATTAAATATTGATAATAAATGGGTAATGATATATTATTAATGTTAAAATATGATATTATAAATATTATTATGTTTTTGGGGTAAGTTATTTACATGAATAAAACCATTATACAAGATTTTAAAGGATGTTCAATAAAAAAGGAAATGCAAGGTAGGGGATTCTTGTCTCGATTTTTTCTTCCATGAGGCATACGCCATATTAACCACTTATATCCTTTGTGTGGTTTATATTATATCCCTATTTATTTTAATATAATTAATAATTCATTCTTCATGGTATTTTGAGTTTCAATTTGAATTATTTCATCTAATGGTAATAAAACATAATGTTACCAAGTGGTAAATAAATATCATAACTCAATTCATTTTTATTAGGTTATATTACTTACTCATTTTCGTTAATATTCTAAGATTATATGTGTAATCACTTTTTACTATATATTTTTTGTATCTATACTTATTATATGTGTATTACATTTGATACACATAATCAATTTTTTGATTTATTCTAACGTCGACATTATGGTCATTTCAAATGTTTACTTAACAATCTCATCTTATTTGGGATTGTTTACACATGAATTTCCATTGAAAATAATTATTTTATTATTTTAAATTAAAACCATTAATTTTATTATCCTCTAGTTATTCATGATATTGTTTATGTAATAGTGTCATTTTTTCACACATTGGTAATCAAACTGTTTTAGAAATGTTTTTTAATAAAACCAGACTCTTTTTCTCTCTTTGGTCAGAGATCTGTTTTCTCTCAAAACCATGGTTTATTAAAATGATTTAAAAAAAATTAACCTTTTAAAAATGTTTTTTCAAAGGAATTTTAACTCTAAAAAAATTATTTTTAAAATTTATTTTCAAATAAAAATATTTTCAAAAGGTTTTTCAAAATAAACGGATATTTTCCTCAAGAATATTTTTAAGATTATTCTTTTATTTCATAAATTAAAAAACCATTATTATTACTTAAATGGGTAAATTTCATATTTATACCATCAGTATTATTTCTCTAGTTGGTTAACAATTTATTTTTCCATAGAGAGTATTGAAATTCAATTCCTCAATTCCTTTACTCATCCCCTTAAAATATTCAATTTCCTATGATCATTGAACATTGAATTTTTCATAATTATCCATATCAATAATCATGGATATGTTCCTTAACTAAACCATATATCATTTTTACATATGGTTTTTACATTAAATGTTATTTTATTTATTGGGGAAATATTGATAAATCTATATCCTTTACTCGATACAGATATTTGATATGGCACAATGTATTTAAATTAAATAAATTATTTAATATATGAGGAATGTTTTGGAAATGAAATACATGGGTTGGGGATAATTTAATGTAATCCCCTCGATGAATTAGTAGTCTCATGAGATTAAATTAGTTTGAAACATATACTTCGAGTTTTTTTCTAAGCATAATAGATGGGTTTCTACCCATAGATTTAAAATATCTTTTTCAATGATATTGAATGTAGTATGCTAAATCATCCTATGAAAGGTATTTATAGTAAAGTTATCATCTTCTTGGGAAACATGATATCCAATAATTAATAATTTCCATCATTTTTATTATTATAATTGATTCATTATTTTTTATGTTATACTTAACCTTACTGAGAATTTGAGATGACCTTTATTTTTTTCCCTTCCCCATGATTCACTGATGTGTACTAAGAAACATATGCAAGGTTACACTAGATATAATAAAGTTATTGTCTTTTAATTAAATAAAATATGTTATAATTTATGTGTTCATTTGTAATACAAGACTCATGTATGTATCTATTTTACCAAAATAACTAAATTATTCAGTCCTTCGGGATGTGATTTACTTATATCTTATCCCAATATAATGGTAGCATGACACCGGATCTAGGATTTCTGGGGTTAGGTTACTAAAGTTTTTATTAGATCAAGATTATTATAAAACCTTTGATACTAGATTTAAGAAAGCATAGATTATAGAACATAACTCTAAAATAGAATTTGAAGCTCAGTATAGAGAAATATCCTAGAATTTTGGTAAGGTATAGATTTTTTTGGTATTCCAAAAAATACATTCCATTAGGGATACTATAAGTGGAAGTGGTTCTGGCATAGATGTTCATAGGGGTAACAACTCTGAAAAGGTTCATTGGGCCTAATTCGAGCATACCCTGCAACACGACAGTGGGCCTTACTGCGCACTAGGTTTGACACTCTCTGGGGATATGCTTAGGATAATTCACATTTTATTTACAAACCATTATAAAGGATTTTAGTAGATAATAAAAATGAATTATCTAGGTTAAACCATATACAAAGGAATGAATTATGTTGAGATAAAATTCATGATATATTTACTTGGATTCTAGAAATAAATTATAGAATTATTTTTACCAATAATATGTTATTTATAGTAATCATGAAATATCTACGGATTGCTTAAAATTTTAGAATCACAAATGCCTTCAGTAACTTAAGAGTTATGAATACTATAATGGGATTATGATATTAAGGTTGATCATAAGCTTAAAATCATAAACATCTCATTTAGGTTTTATAAAATGAGATTCTACGAAGATTAATGATATATTGGACAAATTTATAGAAAGTATATGTTTTAGTGGAAAACCTATTGGAGGAATAAGACCCTTATATTTTAGAAACTATAGTTTAAAGGTATTTATAACATTTAGTGTCATTATTATCATTATTTACATTTTAATAATAGTTGAAATATATTATTATGTTTTGGGAAAAATATATTTTATTTAAAACCAAATAGAAAAAGTTATTAAATGATTAACTTGCAAGGATTTACATCATATTTATTTTGGAAATTATATTAATATGATTTTAGAAAATAATAACTTGTATACCAGGTGAAAACCCATCAAATTCAGCAAGGTGATGGGACTTAAACACATTAATGAAGGGTGATAAGGGTTTAATTCCATCCACAGACCTACACAATGTCATGGACAATATGTCATTGTTTTTAATTAAAAGAATTGACGAATAAATATTAATGATGAATCATTAGTGTTTATTTTTAGTTTTATATATTAATGTATTAACCATATTAGTTTTTAAAAATATTTAGAGACAAACTTAAAGACTTGTTTTATGGAGCTTATGATCCATAAAAAGTCAATTTTATTGTTTTTGGAATCAAGGATAATTTTGGATATCCATTTCTTTAAGTAAGGGATGAATTAGAAATTGATAGAAGCACAACCAAAAAATTAATTTGTTTCTATGAAATTAAAACTTATAAATTAAGTATATTTCCTTATATTCTTGGTTAATAAAATAATTCCACAACATTCAGAAAACTATCTTAAAACAAAAATGTTATTATAATACCTTCAATTTTTTTGAACATATGGCCTTTTTAATCAACAAAGATTTTTTTCACTAAGGACCTCAATATTAAATTGATGATTCACTCAATCACTCCCAATAAATATTTACACTTTTCCTCCATGTATGTATCTCCACTTTTGATTAATGTTCTCCTAAAAAAAGACCAAGTTATAAGTTAGTCCATATGACCTTTGTACTTCCAAGTCTCTCTTTTATAGAGGATGTTTTACAAACCCTTATCATGATTTGGAATTTCAACATAGTAAATATCAAAAAATTAATTACCAAACTCAAGTTTAAATTATGAAGACAAAATTTAATTATGGTGGGGAGAATGTAATGCCCTAAAATTCTAAAATAAGTGCATTGTATTTGATATAGTGTATGACACGCAACACCAAGTATGTAAGGGAATATAATATCCTATGAAATTACAATATAATTACTATTTTAAATAATTTAAATCTATTATATAACTTTATATTCATGCGATAGCAAGTTATCATGTGTCGCGCACAACACATACTTTCTTCGATAGCATGTACTACATGAAAAACTGAGTTTTACCGAACAATGATATATTATTAAAATATGATTAGAAAATATATCCTAGATATTAAATTATATTTTATTAATAATATTAACTAACTTATGAAAATATATGGCCTAGAAAAATATAAACTGATCTCATAAGTTACCAATTAATTATAATTGAATATAAAAACCAAATGAATATAAAGGAAATGTTTTTATTCTTACAAAAGTTTTTTATCCTAATAAATTTATTTAATTACTATTATGGAGTTTTATTTATGAAATATATATATTATATATTAAATAAAATAATTTTTATATTAATCCAACTGATTTTATAGGAATAATATGAGAAGGCACCAAATTTTATGCCTAAAAACCAATATTTTTTAAGGAAATTTTTTCAGCCTTTTAATTGAGAACCTATTTTAAATCCAATTTTTTGGAAATTTTATATATTTTATATGTCAAAATAAACTGCATTCTTTAATTCATGATATAAAATTATCTTAGGGTTAATTTTTTTTATTTTTCTGTGAGGTTTAATTTTTTGATGAATATTGAAAAATACTGAATTTTATTTAAAAACTACATTTTCATCTAATTTATTTATAAGGTTAAATTATATTTTTGATTAGTTTTCAAGTTTAATTAGTCCAATTTTATATCAATTAATATAATTTAGGTCATTTGAATCAATTTCACTTTGAAATTGGATATAAAACATCACAAACTTTTGACCATTTTTACTTTAAAACCCCACTTTGTCATCCCATCTACAAGATTAAATTTAAATTAATTTCTTACACTTATGTTATTGGAATTTGAAAAAATTGATTATATATTTTTAATAATAATAATTTATAATGTATAATAATTTCAACATATCTTTTCACCAAAAAAATTAGTGAATATAATTAAAATTAATTACAGTGATTAAAAGAAATATTAACTTAATAAGAAACTAAACCTTAAACATAAGGGAAAAAAGTTATATAAAATTTTCAAAAAACCATTTTGTGGAAATATTTAGACCTATACTCCATTTTATCTTATTTGGTTTCTTATTGGATCCTCTTTACATGATAAAAACATGGGTGGAATTCCCTTTCCAAAAATTTACAACAATGCCACTCCTCCTCCATTATAAAAAGGTAATCACCCCTACCACTTATTAACACATATAAATCAGTTTTCATCACCCATAATATACTCAAATAAGCTCCAAAAATCCCCACCCTTATCAAAGAAGCATCACTTTGGGAATAAATAAAACCTAGTATGTATTTTGGAATAAACCAAAAGGTGTTACCCAAAAAAGAGGTAACATTCTTCAATGTGAATTTATGATTTATTTGTTTCTACACCTGTTTATTTTGTATTATTCCATGTTTATATAATAAAATCACTATAATAAATATAATTAGTTGTTTTTATTTTAGGGTTTTTATTAACCCCTACACACACTTCCATCAAATCATTAACGAACTTACTGTTCGTGTATGACAAACTACATCCTCACAAAACGATGTCATACATTTATTCCTTGACCAATTCTCATGGTTGATAATTATGATGGAAAAACTATTTATATATCATATATATGATATTTATGTTATATTTATGACTCTTAAATTTTCATATGAAACATAACTTTATGATTTCTATTTTTTGGAAATACGGTAACATTATTTGTGGTCTTGTGAAATACCACCTCCTCAGAGTGATGTAATTCATTCACACTAAACCTAGAATGTATACAAGATGGTTTTAATAAACTTATGTGAAATATTTGAAATTATTATGTTAATATAATTAAAATATACTTATATATCATTTAATTTTAATTCCTTTAAATATGACAAGGAAATGGAAGTAGTGTTCATACGTACGAATAGCCTACCATCTCCAAGAATGGTGTATTTTATTTTCTATATAAAAATATTATAAATTATTATTAATACATATATAATGAATATATATGATATTTAAATCGTGTTTTTTATTATTTATATTATTAAATCATGATCTAATTAAAAGGAACAACAATTAACACGACAAAACAAACTTGAAAAACTATGCAATTAACACCTAAAATAGTGAAAATAGTTAAATATTGTTAAGAAATTGGTAGTGATATTTTATAATAAGTTAATATATGTTATTATAAATATGAAAATGGTTCTGGTATAATTTATTGACATTCCTAAAAGCATTACATAATAGGTTAAATTATGTTTACCCTGAAAGGAAATGCAAGGTAAGGGATTCTAGTCTCACTTTTTCCTTCCGTGAGTCATACACTATATTCAACACATATATCTTTTTTTATTATATACTTCACATGTTGTATTTAATATAATGAAAAATTCATTATTCATGGTATTTTTTGTTTCGGTTTGAATTATTTTATTTAAGGAGATTTGAACTTGATGTTACCAAGTGGTAAGGAAATTTAATAACTTAATTCCATTTCAATAGGTTATATTACTTCCCCATTGTCATTAATATTATAAGAATATTTGTGTCATTACTTTTTACTATCTATTAATTTATTTAAAATTCATATATTTGGATTTATAGTTGTTATACATAATCTATTCATTGATTTATTCTCACTTCAATGTTATGGTCTTTTCAACTGTTTACTTCACAATTTCATCTTATTCAGGAATGATTACACTATAATTTTCATTGAAGGTAATTATTTGATTATTGTCCAATAAAGAATTTCATTTTATTATACTGTAGTTATTAATGATATTTTTCAATTAATAATAACATTTTTTCACTCTTAAGTACTCAAAATGTTTTAGAAAATGTTTTTAATAAAACCCGAATCCATTTATTTCTTGGGTTGGAGATCTATTTTCTCTCAAAACCATGTTTTATAAAAAAAAATTTAAAGTTTTATTTAAACTTTTTAAAATGATTTATCAAATTAATTTTCATAATTTTTTTAAAGAAAATTGTGTTTTTTTAATGAAAATTTTTTGAAAAATGTTTTTAAAGTTCTTATTCTACTTTATTAATTACAATTATCCTTATTCTTACTACAATGGGTGTATGTAATATTGATATCATACTGATTCTTTCTCTAGATAGTTTATGATTTATTTAGCCAATTATAGTATTGATATTCACTACCTTGATTCCTTTGTTAGTTCCCTTGAAATATTCAATTTATTATGATCATTGAACATTGAATTTCCTCTAATTATCCATATAATTTATCATTTATATGTTCATTTCCTAAACCATATATCACTTTTTTGTTCAGTGTTTACATTGAAAGTTATTTGATTTATTGGGGAAGTGTTGATAAATTTGTATCCTTTACTCAGTAAATATATTTAATAATGAAAATTGTTTTTTAATTAAATCGATTATTAAATATATGAGTAATGCCTGGGACATTCAAGACACATGTTGGGGACCATTTAAAGTAAGCCCCTAGATTTATCGGTAGTCTCATGGGATGAAATTAGTTGGTTAAAAACCCTTCAAGTTTGTTTCCATGGAGAATTATTGGGTTTCTACACATATATTTAAACTATCTTTAGAATGTAATTGATATTAGTATGATAAACTTTCTTGTGAAAATTCTTGATGGTAAAGGTATCATGTTCATGGGAAACATGAAGTCCAATAATTAATCATTACCTTTATTTTGATTTAGTATTTATTATCCATGAGATTTTCACTATAATAAATTTTATAGATGCATTTCATTCTTAGTGTATTTATTAAATGGAATATGTTTTTATTTTCATACATTTCTATATTGAGTTTTTCTTATCTAGTTACTTTAATGTAATGTTTTTTTAATTTTTTACCTTTCTATATTGTTTACAAACTTCTTTCTCAGTTTATTAATTGCATGGAACGAGTCTTCAATTATTACCTTTCCATATTGACTATTCTAATTGATTCATTATTTATTCTACTATACTTACCATTACTGATATTTTGATCTCAACCTTATTTTATTTACCTTCCCCAGGATTACCTAAAGTTTTCTAAGAATGATATGAAAGGATAATCTTTATGGAATAAAGTTATTATCCTCTAAAGAAAAAAAAGTATGTTGTAATTTTTTTATTAATTTGTAATTCAAGACTCGTGTATGTATCTAGTTTTCCAAGACTAATAAACTATTCAATTCTTTGGAATATGATTTACTTGTATCTGATTCCAATATAATGGTAGCGCAAAACTAGATCCCAAATTTATGGGGTCGGGTCTCTTTAGAAAGTGACATTTTGTGACATTATTTTTTTAAATTTTATATAAGTAATGTTCCAGGAAAAGTTTCCACTAAACAACTTAATTTAGATCCTTGGGTTTTATGGGTCTAATTATATTCATACAATAAAATTTTGGCATGTATTAGGGTCATTATATAGTCTTTATCATTTTATTTTTAACTTAAACTTCCCAATGTAATCTTTTTCATGGTAACAAAATTTACTAAGGTAAATATTCATATTTTGAGAAAATAAAAGGGACCTATTAACTAAATTTTAATATTTTTAATATTAATTTTATATACATTTTTCAAAATTCAAAACATAGAAGTTTCTAGATTTAATTTAAATTAAAATTGGTAAAAATCCATGTAAAGAATCTTTTCTAAAATATACCCTTTTAAAATATAATTTTTTATAATAAATTCTTTTATAAAATTCTTTTAAAATACCATATTAGTATTAAAATGAACTAATTAAAATTTAAAAATAATTCAAACTCATTATTTTACCATGTAAAAACATTAAAAGAAATTATAGTTTTTAATGAAAATAAGTATTTTCACTATTCGTTAAAAAATAAGTGTTTTTAGAAAATTATTAAGAAAATTAATATTATTTTGAAATTATGTATTCCAAAATGAAAGTTATTTTTTCAAATCCATTAATATTACCTCTTGAAAATAATATAAAATCATTTTTGAAGAAAAAAAAATTGAATAATAAAGTTATTATACAAGAAATTGTGTGATTATTTTCTAAACACATACTAATACATTCATATTTAGTTAGACCATTATATTTATATCATAAATTAGTTTTTCATATTTATTCTTGAAAATTTAAATTCTAGGTTATAATGGTTATTTATATTAATAGTATCTCACGGTTTATTTAAGCTTGGTGTTACGTGCAATTCAAGTGGTCAAATTATATGAATAGAAAATTTTCATAAAAATATCCAAGTGTTACCACTAAAGCTACCCAAGGTGAAACACATGGAAGAAAAATACCCTTCTCCCCTAGATCTTCCAACAAAGTCTTGAGACCTTCCAACTCCACTGGTTCTATATGATATGAAGGTATCAAAATTTTATACACACCTAGCACAAGGAAAATCATAAACTCTACCTCCCTCTAAAGAGGAAGCTTGGAGAAACGGTACGGAAAAATGTCCATAAAATCCCAAAAAATGGTAAGATTAAAAATAGAATAAATTCCAATGAAAATAATCACTACAGAAGATGAAAAACTAAGGATCTCTAGGAGGGAAGGTCCTATATGATCATACCTTAGATCCCACTATCCCCGAAACACTCGTGAGCTCCCATAGACTGCATGAAATGAGTCACGATGATGATAAAAATAATCCACATCTGGAGGAGAAACAAGAAAAACCTCTTAGATGATGATGTTAAATAGATCTAGATTGGGAATAATAAAATCCTAGACTAACTCTACATCAGCTATAGATAGTTCACAAGAATGAAACTGAAACCCCTTCTTTTTCCTCCTCTCAAATGGTATCACTAAATCCATAGCATTGGACATAAGATCCATTGGAAGTTTAATCATCTAGAAAAAAAGTATATATTTAAATGAGTGGGAAGCACCAGTATCAAATAAATAAACTGCTACAAAAGATGAAATAATGATGGTACCTATCACTCTCTCTAGAACCACTTTTACCTCCACCAGATACTCATATAATACATGAAGTTTCTTCACTTATTTTCCTTTTGGATGGATCCCTATAGTCTTTAAAGAATCTGACTACCCTACAGGAGCATTTGGAGATGACAATCCCAGACCATATTCAGGATTAGATATAGCCTGATAGAAAAACTGCAGATGAACATAACAACCAAAATTGTTTCACTTAATTATAGGTGAATGAGAAGACCATCAAGTGTGTTCATCCTTGAAACATTTATTGCAAGCGAGAGGCACATTACTAGTGGTAATTAGAGTATCTGAATAGGCATACTGTTGAGGACCACCCCCACCACTCCAATGATTTTATTTCCACGTCCTCTTCTTCCCTAGTGCGCCACTAAATCTTACACTAGGTGGGAGAGAAGGGGAATAATATGAAACCATTCCTTCAATATTAAGTTCTTTAATCATATCCATGTCCATTGTCTCTGCATTAGTCAAAATAATCATCATAAATGCCTAAGATTTGACATCTGGTTTCAAACCCTACAAGTACTTCTAAGTATTCTGCTGGTCATTCTTTACAACTACTCATGAAAAATGAACTATCTCAGAAAAAATTTGGATGTACATTGACACTGAACTTTCTCCATATTGTAAAGAGAGGAGTTCTAGAGATATCACCTTCATCAGTGTCTTTAGAAAGAAAACTGTTGGAAGAAGAGTTCCTTAAAACACTTCTATTATAAGGCCATGTACATATCGACATGTATAATGGAATCCCTCCATCACCTGCTAGGATCCTCAATATTGAATATCACATTCTTCACCTTGATACTATCATGTGTATCTAGGAAGTTGAAAATATGACCGATCTTATCAATTCATTCCTCCACCTCTTTAGGATCATTTGTAACCTTAAAGAATGGTGTATTCTAATGCATAAACTCTTGTGATCAATATCTATCCCCAATAGCTCTTGTATGTATCTCCAAAACAATGTTTTAAACTTTTGGTGGATTCTGGTCAATAGAAAAAAATTAACACATGATTTCCTCGGAAAAAATTCTAACAGAGGGGTGGATTATATTGAGGTGAATCAACTAGACCCTCCTTTGGAACTCAAGGAATACATCTTGGAGGCATACTACTGCATACCAAGACAAAATAAATGATCCGATATAGAATAATCTCACTTAAAACTAGAAAACCCATATACAGAAACTGGGATTAAGATCAAAAATCATGGCAGAAGATAGACATCCCAACAACCCATGGTAACTTGAGTATCATCATGGTAAGATTTGTCTAAGAACTCAATATCAGCTACCTCGCATGTCTCCAAAATCCAATCTCTATTATATCAAATGTTCCAAGACAAGAACTCTTAATGGAAGACCTCCTCTAAAATAATTTTTTAATTTAATTACTTGTATACCCTCTCAATAATGGCACTAGACCTGATCCTACACATAATAGAAGGTCATTCCCGATCCTCACAGGCTAGCGACTAGCACTCGAGCATCAAACAAAAACCAGGGGAATTATTTCGCCCGACTTGAAGAAAAAAATGTCATATATTCACATAGAAAAGAGAAATAATGGAATAAAAGAATATATCCCATAATAGATAGAGAAAAAGGAAATCTATGAAATTGAAAAGGTAAAATAGAAATATTATAGATACAAGTCCAACTATAAAGGATGAAAAAACACAATAGCTACTCCATCAGTCTCCATGTGATAGCATGGGAAAACTCCCTATATCTCCCCACCAGCTACCCAAAACCTAGCTAATAGAAAACCTCACCACCTCAATGCAGAACCATTCCATTTCCAATATCAAAAGACATAACAAGTTCTATGCACCACTAAAGGAGTGCATGTGGTGTGAGATAACATGCTCAGTATGAACTCATCAAGGTGTTCCATAGCAAGTCTCTATACAATCATTCATGCATACTTAACTTTAAAGAAAATAAGGCATGAAATAAAGTTTTACCATTTTATATGAAAATCATAGAAAAACAATTTAATTACCCCTTTTCAACATTTCTAAAAATAGTAGGTAAATTAGTTTAAAATAATTTCATATTCATATATCAAAGTATATATATAAGGTATCTCATATCATATCCAATCATTGGTAGTACAACCAAAATATTACATGCCAAAATATCCCAAATTTTTCCAAATCACCTATAATATAATGCCTAGGATCACACTGGGTTAGAATAAATAGGAAAATCACACCTAACATAGAAAATTGTACACATCAATCCTCTAGACATATGCATAGATTCTATTTATTATAGAAAAACTCTAAAATGTGAACCACTAATAGGTCTAACAAGTACCTAGAAGAACATGCCTAGAGAGAAGAGGAATGACCCACGAGAAAACCATTCAATAGATGATGTGGCCGATTTTTATACCTTAAACCTAATTACCCAAGTATTCATATGTTATATATTTTCATGACCAATTCACTAAAATATTTTCATCAAAACATTCTCTAAAAAAATCACAAAACCATTTCACAATGCATTGAAAACACTTTTTTCATTTACCAAACCAAGGGGAAAACATATTTATAGAAATTCATTACCACACAAACAATTCCATCAATCAATAATAAAATTTAATTTGAAAAACAATTTATCAAAAACCAAACCAATGAAGTTCACTAACATAGGCTACATATGGAACCACCTACCTCAAAACACACATCACAGATTCACATAATTGGATCCATGAAAAAACAATAAAAAACCATGACAACTATGGCCCTAAAATAAATATAATCATCTCAAAATTAATTCAATTTAAAATAATGATCTGTAAAGATAAATTATCACAACATGCATCATGAATACAAACCCACTACACCATAACCAATAAAGAAATGGCCCATGAGTAAGATCACATAATATATCTAGAATGGAATCATGAGAATCATCACCATGGTTCAACAGATCTGATAACAAAACAAAAATATGCTACTATAATCAAAGGAAATGAGGAATCGTGAAGGATTACTCACTAGGAGAGACAACATACACAACCATAATGACCAGACACCAAAACAATTGATCAAGAATAAATGGAGGTCATAAAAATCACTGAAGAAAAGCCTTAGGACAACAGGGAATAAGGATGGGGAATAATGAATAAAATTTTATCCATAAAGATCCCTAAAATCCCATATCATAACATTTACATGGAATATAACCTATTTACACTTTTTTCCAATCCATGGTGTCCATATACATCGAAAAAAACTCCATATTTTTATTTAAAACCAAATTATCACCATTACAAGATGTGAAATATTTACACGGTGTGATATATTTCATGTTGTGTACTCAAATTACGACAAGATCTTATTAGAGGACATTACACTTCATGTACACCAAATACATGACAGGTAATTTCCTAGAAGATAGTAAAAATAGTATATTATTACATGAAATCCCAAACCACTTTGGGTGTTATCAAGACTCATGAAGAACCCCACTAATCCATTACATGTTTATACCCAGACTTCATTAATTCAAAAAAATCATCCCTAAACATTAGTTCATTTTTCCAATAAATTCTCTCTCTCATCAAGAGTCCTACAATGCGTGTAATTAAATAGGAAAAAAAAGTAATGAAATGGGAGATACCTAAAAGATGATAATGGGATGTCAAAATTAAACATGGTGTGTAAAATAAAAAATAAAAAACATGTGAAATTAGTTACAATGCTTATACCTCATTTCCCAAGTCATGTTCCATCAGGGGTACACAAGTTGTTTTATGCGTATACATAATGTGTAGGATTATCCACCTACCTAGGCATGTACATCCTAAAATATTGATCAATATATCTTATTTTATAGAAAATGTGGTCCTATAACACATATGTGTGATATTTATCTCAAACTAGAATCCCTAGAACCACATCTCCTAGGTTATACATCTTGCATTCTTCCACACTACACATCATGTAATCGGGTTTCACCCATACTATTCACAACTTCAAAACATATCCCAATATTTTCTACACATCATCCTATTTCAATTTGAATCTTGTATGATGTTTTTTAATGTTAATTTCCCATAGATATTTAATTTTAGAAAACATATTTTTAACCATTGTGTATCATATTGATGTTCTTTGTCAAAGGTCATCTCATAACAAACATTTTATGATCTCTAGTCCATGAAATCCATCAAGAAAGAGTTTACCTATTTTTTATAACTGTATAATCCCCATACTCACATCAAGTACATCATTGTCAAATATAACGGCATAAAATTAATCTAATGCTCAAATGAAAATAGTAATTTTATAGTGAAGTGCTTGATATAATAGGAAAAATGAAGGTCATTAGAGACTGCAGGAAGAACGAAGAGTGAAATTCATGGAAATAAAAAATTAGGTGGGGATGATAACTACATGTGATCAGTCATTATATATAATAGTTCAAATCAAGGAAACAATAAAATAATCACTTTCTCAAATACCAATCACCCCCAAAAAAATATTTGAATAAGAAAAATTCATGTTTAAAGGGATAGGGAATTATCTATAGAATCAATTAAATTTGAGATGAGTTAATCCATAATCACATAAATCATAAAAAATTAGTTAAAAATTTCATAGTAAAAAATCCCAACCATATAATTGGATTGATCACTAGAAGATCACACTCACAGGAGATGTTGTTGGTGATCCTCATCATTCTCATTCATCGATAGATCTATTGAAACCAACAATCATCATTTAGGGTTTTCACCATGATATATCTCCTCTAAATCTCCTTGGGTTATGAGAATAAATCAAAATATTTTTATAAAAGAGGATTAAATTGTGGACTCACTAAGCTTTCCAATTATTCATAAAACTAATATATTAATTAATTAATTTCCTATATAATTTTCCTGCAACTGTGATTTATCACAACACACAATGAGAAAAAAACACACATAAAGCCCAAGGTAAAACCCAAATCCTAGATCTATCTATGGTATTTGTTTCCCCATATCATATTTCATTCATGTTATTTAATAATTTCTTTATAATTTCTCACGTGAAAAATAAAAAAAGAAAAATATTATTATTATATTATTTTTTATACTACATAACACTCTCTTTTCCTTGTCGGCTCAAATAAATGATAAAATACATATTTTAGGATGAAAATAACCATTATAAATTTAATCTAAGGTCTTTTATTTGGTGTAATTTAACATTTTATCCCTTTAGAGGTACTCCAAATTCCAAAATTCAAAATCGAACTCAGTCACTCTCGGGTAAAACCTAAGCCACTACATCCTCCCCACCTTATACTTTTTTTCAAAAAATCAATAGATCCAGGACTACATAATAGAAAATAACATGAGAAACTCCATGTAGAACATAGTATACCATCACATACACTTTTTCCATTAGATATATGAGCTATAAGAATACTCAATATGTCACTATTAATAAAGGGGAACACCTTATTTAAATTATGAAGGTACTAGATCTAGGTATATTTAATGAAGATTGAATCAAAACCATGACCTCATTATAGGAACATGTTATAAAACCATTTCACTCCATTTGAGATAATTCCCAACTCATGGGATAAGATAAATCCCACAATCCTCTGACTATATCCACCTAATGGTTCGTTATCCAGGCCCAAATTAGTGGTAGAACCATAGTATATACATTTTAAGAAGTTCTCTAATTGGTTGATTAATGAGAGTTATCAATCCACAACACACCACCACACATGGTACATAACCAGTTATCCATGATGAAAGTGAAAAAAATGTTTGTTTTTTAGAATTTTGTAATAAATCATTTTTACAAATTGTAAACAAGGGGAATGATCAATAATCTCTAGCTTATAACACAAAAGAAACCTAGTCATCAACCCAATAATTAACAAGAATCATCAAGAATCCCTAATTTCATTATGATATCTCAAAGATTACTATAAACTATTGGAGACAACCATGTAGAGTTATCATATTTAATTTTTTAAAGATTTTGAGGAGAACATTAGTAACATCATTTATATCATCCAACTGATCAAATACACACTACTGATTTTGTGGTTAATCAATCCATCACAATACAAAGAAGATAGATGTAGAAATTTATATAACCTTAAATTATTATTTTCTAAAACCGATAAATAAACTTACTAAATGAGAAACATCTAAAAACTTTTGAGAAACCCTCTTTATCCATCATATAACAAGATTCTCTATGAGATGGGTACACTTATAAAAACCACTGACCAAGATATACTAAGGACCATTTTTTACTAGAGTGGTCTCAGTTCAAGAAGGAAATTATGATACTCATCATGATAATCATGGAATAACAACTATTACCCTGAGGTAGTGAATTATATGATAACCACATACATGAAACCCTTATAATCTGTCACATGGGAACATCTAGTCACACAAGGAGACCAAGATGACATCACACTATTAACAGTCTTCAAATAAATGAAAGGTGTGAGGAAACCACTATTAACCAAAGGTGAGTAACATATCCCTTCACAAAAAAGAGTCAACCACTAAAAAGAAATATTTTATATATTCCAACTATATCTTGGAAATAATGTCCTTTATCAAATAATTTTATTCACCATAGCACTACTACACTACTCTGATCTCTTCATCCTCCATAACCCCAGTTTCATGAAGAACAACACCACTCCACAAAACCATGTGTCACACCCAAAGCAACTAAATATATTATAGTCTCCACTATGAATCATCTAAAATAGAGATTTTAATTCACAATATATAACTCCAAAATAAATCTCATCAAATCTGAAATACAGGCCAATGCATATACCATCCTCTCTATTAAGGGTAAACAATAAGACACCCTTCTAAATAATCCATGAATTACATGGAATTATATGGGAGGTCATGTTTTCTTTTATAAAATAACTCATGAATCTATTCTCTCTAAGTGGTGGTAAAATAACTTAATATCTTGAGGATTGTATCTTTTTGAAACACTTCAGGTGTCTGGTTCATTAATTTAGACAGAACCCACCTTTTAAACATAATTACCAATACCTTATGATGTCCATAGTGAGTAAACAATATTGATTAAGGTGGTTACTTTCACACCTATTCTTTGGAATGATAGAACCTATAAAAAATCCTATTTATCTATTTGGAATAAACTCCTTCCTATAAGAGGATGATCTAATAAAACTATTCATCAATATAAATCTAATATATTAACAATATTCTTCCTAGGGATCCAATAGAATTTCTAAATATTTTTATTTTAACATTATGTATATAATTAATGCTTGATTAAACTAGATAAGTGGTCATGGGAAGACATACAGTAGTCAAACCTATACTCATAACAGTTTCTTCCCAAAAATTGATTTTTGCTTTGCATGTCATCCTATAACTTAGATAATTATTACTCTACATTATCCATGACCCAATCCATAGTAGGTGATCATGTGGGATAGAATGTAACGTCCCAACCCGGAAGCCACTAAACCAGTGCTCCGAGCCGGTTCGCCACTAGGCCTCAAGCGCGCCTCCCCATACGCCAGAGGCTGCCGACTAGCAGCGAGGGCCTAGGGTGTGATAGTGGGGAGACTATTCCCTCATACCAGAGTAAGAAAATGGTGGAAATAATTAAGTATCATATACAGAGGAAAGTAAACAGAGTGCGAAAGCAGTAAACAACAGAAATAGAACTAGCTGTAAAAGTAAAATGATGTAAAATCCCAAACAGCTATGCAATACAATACAACACTGGTCACCCACTGGCCGACCATACAGATACAAGTACAAAAGAAACTGAAAGTAAAATTACAGGGCTCTACTACTAACTCTGAGCCAATCCACGTACCTGATCTCCAGACACTGTCGAACTGCAGCAGCCCGATCAGTATTACCACTCGAGCAGCTCTGATCGATCATGCAACCCTAGGCCTCAGCCCTATCCACCATGCAACTTGTGCTCAACCTGAAAAGTATACATAAGGTCTAAAAGTACACTGAGGTGCACATGAAGGGGTGATAAATAATCTCAGTAGGGAACCCCGATAAGCAACCTAAAACTATGCTTCTGAAAGTGTATGCAACAACAACGTGATCAGCCTAGCTGGAACACAACAAAGGAAGTAAACCAAACGTGTAACCATAGTCGAAATCAGGGTCTGTAATCCCTGTCGACTGGGCAAGTACCACCATGGATGTCTATATCTATATACGTACACATGTATAGTCCCATACCTATACACATGTACATAAATATGAATATTCATGATTAAGTGATTAAAATAACACAAAAACCACATCAGCAGTCGATCCTTGGGACCATAAGCCAGATCTCCTGGACATCCTTTGCAAGGGAATTGAGTTGGACGTCGTACCACTCAAGCCATGTATCATTAAGTTGATCTTTGGGTTTGTAATCCCATCGACAAGTACCTTCTTTGGCCAACGCCGGAAATATATCTCTGTACAGGTCAACCAGAACCAAGCCCTCAGGCTAAACAGAACCTTGCCCTCAGGCTAAACAAAACCACACCCTCATGCTAAACAGAACCTTGCCCTCAGGCCTTTCCCTCAGGCGAATCAGTAACCTTGCCCTCAGTCCTTTCCCTCAGGTGAATCAGTAACCTTTCCCTCAGGCCTTTCCCTCAGGCAAAACAGAATCTCACCCTCAGGCATAACAGAGTTCTCGCCCTCAGGCATACTAAGTGTCGCCCTTGGGCACAGAAGTCAAGCCCTCAGGCACGAAAGGTTTCCCTCAGGCGAAATAGAACGTCGTCCTCAGGCTAACACGGTCACGCCCTCAGGAAATAGTAAAACACTGCCCTCAGGCACAAGTAACCGGGCCATGCCCAACATATAAACATGCAATTTGCATAAAATTCCTCTCAATTCAAAAGTAATGCATAATTAAACATGGCATACCCTCAGGTATCCTGGCCAAATGGCTAAACAGAGGAACGCACCCCTCGGGATGGTCCTGGATCCAAGCAGCGATCCCAAATAGCATTTTAATATCATTAGATTATCTATACAATTCTAGACATCTTTTCAACAAAGGCCTCAGCCATACGACACACCAAACATGGGTTCGTAGCTCAACAGTACACAAAAAATGCATAGAAGTTGGAATTTAAACATCAGACCACCTACTACTCAGGCACATAAGGCAAAGTAGGAATCCCAACAAACAAGAAGACGCCTCACATCAGGCTCAATAGTCACCAACCAGGAAGCACCTCTGGTAACCACTATAGTATCAGCAAAACCAAGTTAGATATAAACAAACAAGTGAAGGTGGCCCGAACGCCCAACCCAACAACACATCAAAAAGCCCAAAAGGGATCACCTGTTTGGCACGGGTTCTAGGTGACACCCTATCACCATATCTACCCAAACCCGACGTAACAACTCAGGTCGGTCAAGCAACGGTCACCCACCGGGTCCCATAAGTCAAACACCAAGGAGTCATCCTACTCGGGAACCTCCAGATAACTAGAGAGAAAGAATCCTACACGGGATCCTTAGTAAAGAGGAATCCTACATAATATCCTCAAATTAATAACAAAAGGGGGCGACCCATAATAGGGGTCCTCTCAAAGAAAACAAGAGAGAGTTCCTATAAGGACTTCCTAGTTCAGCACACAAGCAAGGCATCCCTCGGGGAACCCTTAGAAGCATCTGGTCTCACGACCACTTAGGCCAGAAGGGCACGTATCACAAGGGAAACGTCCTAAAAAAAGTTTATGGGAGATAACTCATAGATCATCTCATATTAAAGGTCTCGACTAAGTTGATCAGAACACCCAACCTAACAACCTTGCCAAGTCTCACCCTCAGGCGACGACTGGGCTCGATAAAAGGAGGAAGAATCCCCTCCATTTATATAAAACCCCAAAAACCCCATTTATATGACCTTTAACTGTCAAAATGATACCACCATCGCGATCTACATGGAAAAACGCTCAGAATCGACTACTCACACGCCCAATTCTGACTTCCAAAGCATAAGATATCTCAAAATTACTAAACTGGAGCAGTACATGGCCAGAGTACATGGCCAGAGTCCATTCGGCCTACCTGTGTAAGAGTAAACGGAGTGTACTTTACTGTACATGGCGTTTACTGTTCAAAAAAAGTCACACCGTATCCGTTTTCACCCGAACACATGCCCATGTACCACTACACGGCGTGTACTTCAAAAAAACCACTAAAACTGTGTTCTATTCCACACGACCAGCCACACGGCCACCACTACAGGGCGTGTACTCAAAGTACATGGCGTGTACATAAAAAACTTGTCTTCCCCAATCAAGAAGAACACATGGCGTGTTCCCCTGTACACACTCCATGTATACTGGGTTTTCCGACGGTAAATCCCTAAAAACACCTGATTCGCCCGTTTTTGCCCCCGAAACAACAGATCGAGCCCCATGGGCATACAAGAAAGCAATATAAGGATTTAAAAACTTAAAACAACTTGTTTAAAGGGGATATATGGTGAAAACATAAACGTCCCTACCTTCGAGCAGAAACCGCTGAAGCTTCGGTTGATTTCACAGCTCCCGGTTGCCCTTCGCGGAATCAGCGCGTCGAGGGCTTCGAATCGGTACCACTCTTTCCTTCCTTCACTCCTGTTTTCTCAATCTCCAAATTCTCCCATGGGACACAGAAAAGGAGGAGCCACACATGGGACATGAAGAAGAAGGAGGAGGGAGGAAGAGGGAGAAAAGAAAAGAAAAGAAGAAAAGGAAGAAAAAGGAGCTCGGGCCGCCCCCAGCGCCCGATATGAGTTTATGCCTTCCCTAGGCTAAACTCCCCATTCTGGACTCAATGGCGCAGACGAAATCTCATTCTGACACTCCATTTAAAAGTTATTTCCAAATGAACCTACAAGAATAATTTAATATTTAATTTATGAATATTAAATATTAAATATTCCGCCAAAATTCAAACAGCTCAAATTTCCTCCAAACTCATATCCTATGGTAAACACCCTATTCCAGGACCAACAGAGTTGTCAGAAAAATTATATGAGATCAGATAGTAGAGTAAAATGACCATTTTACCCCTCACGAGCATCCAACAGTAAAAATTCAAATTTCTGCTCAAAACTGCAGTCCGGAAAAACATGGGTTCTTACAAACTCCCCACCATAAACCTTCTCGTCCCCAAGAAGCCCAGTGAAATAACCAGCATCCATACTCATAACCCGAGAATCTGCACAAACAAGCTATCTAGACTGTCAGACAACCAGCCTTATAGCGTTAACCATCACTTCTATACAGAAGACATTCAACTACGACCGATCTGGTACTCCCCACCATAGGAATACCCTTATCGTCATCTTAAAAGAAAACCCTGAGCTCAAAATATCCTGGAAAACACTGAAGTTTAACCTAAACAAGGAAAACCACCTCAAAGGGCTACTGGTGAACTCCCCACCATATGGATTTCCTTAAACCACTCTGAGAGTACAAACAGAACAGGTTCCATCCTCAACATGGATGGACACAGGAAAGAAAAAGGAGCTCGATGAAGGTCGAAGCTCTCTCAGTGTACTCAAGATGAATCAAGATAGTGTATGATCATCTCAAACAGGAGTACACTAAGATTTCACTAAAGGCATGTCCATCTCCCTCCGAGCCACGCTAGCATCCTGCCAAAACCTGACCAGGATTCAAGCATGGGTCAACCACCTTCAAACAGGTTTCCCCAGAACAAAATGGAAATCGACCTATAAAGGTTCGAGTCAAAACCAAGGGTCCATAGGTCTTCCACCTAGCCCTATAGAAAAAGCCTCACTACTGGGTCACAAGCTCTAACCACCTAGCCCAAAAGATCCAAAACCTCTCAGAAGACGGTAAAGATCACGACGACCAAAAAGTAAAAACCAAAACACAACCTACAAGGGCCCTAATCTTCTCCGAGCATCCTCAGAAGGAACTACTCCCTGGAGTTCAAAACCCAAGTAGAAGAGAAACTGAACTGACACTCATCGGGTATCTGTATACGGGAATACCCCAAGTAGGTCAAGTTCACAAGAAAATCCTTGGTATCTATCGACATTGTTCTCAACGATCCGACTAGATAGCCACAGACCTGAGATACAACACCCAATAAGGGTTAAACAGAAAGGCATCATGTGCCACATAGACCAACGGGGTCACTGCACCGCCTGTGCACGAGGAATGAGTCATCAGCCTCAACAAAAACGCCTCACCATAGATCCACATAACCTGCCATCAGAGTAAAAAGTATTTGTAAGTAGACCCAAAGGTCTCATTCGTCAGTAAAAACACACACTTGCAGGCCTATATGCTGTGAATCCTATGTGTCTAGTATGATGCATGAGATGCCTCTTGTCTTTGCTGGCCAAGAGTCAAAATCCATCCCTGACATCTTACCAATGGAAAAGAGCCAGAGATCCTTAGTAAACCAAAACGCCACACAACATGTGTGTTGCCCAAGTAAAAAATCATATACAACTGTAACATCATAAAATCAGAACAGCAATCCCAAACCCTGGAAACCAGGACTTCTTACCGGAACAAGTGTTGTCGACGCACCAGCCTGATATCCATCAAAGGTTCCGACACATTCCTAATACTCCTGTCTACCATATCCCAAATATTAAAGACCAGGAAAGAAAACTCCTCTGATACCACTTTGTAATGTCCCGACCCGGAAGCCACTAAACCAGTGCTCCGAGCCGGTTCGCCACTAGGCCTCAAGCGCACCTCCCCGTACGCCAGAGGCTGCCGACCAGCAGCAAGGGCCTACGGTGTGATAGTGGGGAGACTATTCTCTCATACTAGAGTAAGAAAACAGTGGAAATAACTACGTATCATACACAGCAAAAAGTAAATAGAGTGCAGAAGCAGTAAACAACAAAAAAAGAACTAGTTGTAAAAGTAAAATGATGTAAAAGCCCGAACAGCTATGCAATACAATACAACACTGGTCACCCACTGGCCGACCATACAGATACAAGTAAAAAAGAAACTGAAAGTAAAAGTACAGGGCTCTACTACTAACTCTGATCCAATCCACGTACCCGATCTCCAGACACTGCCGAACTGCAGCAGCCCGATCAGTAGTACCACTCGAGCAGCTTCGCTCGATCATGCAACACTAGTCCTCATCCGTATCCACCATGAAACTCATGATCAACCTGAAAATCAGACATAAGTTCTACACGTACACCGAGGTGCACGTGCAGGGGTGAGAAATAATCTCATTAGGGCACCCCGACAAGCAACCTAAAATTGTGCTGCTAAAAGTGTATGCAACTACAACGTGCTCAGCCTAGCTGGAACACAACAAAGGAAGTAAACCAAACGTGCAACCATAGTCGAAATCAGGGTCTGTAATCCCTGTCGACTGGGCAAGTGCCACCATGGATGTCCATATCTATATACGTACACATGTATAGTCTCATACCTATACACATGTACATAAATATGAATATTCATGATTAAGTGATTCAAATAACAAAAAAACCACATCAGCAGTCGATCCTTGGGACCATAAGCCCGATCTCCTGGACATCCTTTGCAAGGGAATTGAGCTGGATGTCGTACAACTCAAGTCGTGTATCATTAAGTCGATCTTTGGGTCTGTAATCCCATCAACATGTACCTGCTTCGGCCAATGCCGGAAATATATCTCTGTACAAGTCAACCAGAACCAAGCCCTCAGGCTAAACAGAACCTTTCCCTCAGGCTAAACAAAACCATGCCCTCATGCTAAACAGAACATTTACCTCAGGCCTTGCCCTCAGGAGAATCAGTAACCTTTCCCTCAGGCCTTGCCCTCATGAGAATCAGTAACCTTTCCCTCAGGCCTTTCCCTCAGGCGAAATAGAATCTCACCCTCAGGCACAACAGAGTTCTCACCCTTAGGAATACAAAGTTTCACCCTCGGGCACAGAATTCAAGCCCTCATGCACGAAAGGTTGACCTCAGGTAAAATAGAACGTCGCGCACAGGCTAACACAGTCACGTCCTCAGGATATAGTAAAACACCACCCTTAGGCACAAGTAACCGGGCCATTCCCAACATATAAACATGAAATTTACATAAAATTCCTCTCAAGGCAAAAGTAATGCATAATTAAACATGGCATACCCTCAGGTATCCTGGACAAACGGCTAAACAGAGGAACGCACCCCTCGGGATGGTCATGGATCCAAGAAGCGATCCCAAATAGAATTTTAATATCATTAGATTATCTATACAATTCTAGAAATCTTTTCAGCAAAGGCCTCAGCCATACGACACCCCAAACATGGGTCCGTAGCTCAACAGTACACAAAAAATGCACAGTAGTTGGAATTTAAACATCAGACCACCTACTACTCAGGAACATAAGGAAAAGTAGGAATCCCAACAAACAAGAAGATGCCTCACGTCAGGCTCAACAGCCACCAACCAGGAAGCACCTCTGGTAACCACTATAGCATCAGCAAAACCAAGTCAGATATAAACAAACAAGTGCAGGTGGCCCGAACGCCCAACCCAACAACACATCAAAAAGCCCAAAAGGGATCACCGGTTTGGCACGGGTTCTAGGTGACACCTGATCACTATCTCTACCCAAACCTGACGTAACAACTCAGGTAGTTCAAGCAACGGGCACCCACTGGGTCCCACAAGTCAAACACCAAGGAGTCATCCTACTCGGGAACCTCCGGATAACTAGAGAGAAGGAATCCTACACGGGATCCTTAGTAAATAGGAATCCTACATAAGATCCTCAAACAAATAAAAAAAGGGGCGACCCATAACAGGGGTCCTCTCAAATAAAACAATAGAGAGTTCCTATAAGGACTCCCTAGTTCAGCACACAAGCAAGGCATCCCTCAGGGAACCCTTAGAAGCATCTGGTCTCACGGACTCTTAGGCCAAAAGGGCACGTCTCACAAGGGAAACGTCCTAAAAAAAGGTTATGGGATATATATTTTATCTCATATCATATTAAAGGTCTCTACTAAGTTGATCGGAACACCCAACCTAACAACCTCGCCAAGTCTCACCCTCAGGCGACGACTAGGCTCGATAAAAGGAGGAAGAATCCCCTCCATTTATATAAAACCCAAAAAACCCCCCATTTATATGACCTCTAAATGTTATAATGATTCCACCATCGTGATCGACACAGAAAAACACTCAGAATCGACTACTCACACGCCCAATTCTGACTTCCAGAGCATAAGATATCTCAAAATTACTAAACTGGAGCAGTACATGGCCAGACTACATGGCCAGAGTCCATTCGGCCTGCCTGTGTAATAGTACACGGCGTGTAATTTACTGTACACGGCATGTAATATTCACAAAAAGTCGCACCATGTCCGTTTTCATCCGAACACATGCCCATGTACCACTACACGGCGTGTACTCAAAGTACGCGGTGTGTACTTCAAAAAAACAACTAAAATCGTGTTCTATTCCACACGGCCAGCCACACGGCCACCACTACACGGCGTGTACTCAAAGTACACGGCATGTACATAAAGAAACTCTTCTTCCCCAAGCAATAAGAACACACGGTGTGTTCCCCTGGAACACACGCCGTGTCTACTGGGTTTTCCGACGGTAAATCCCTAAAAACACCCGATTCGCCCGTTTTGCCCCCGAAACAACAGATCGAGCCCCATCGGCATACAAGCAAGAAATATAAGGCTTTAAAAACTTAAAAAAACTTTTTGAAAGGGTATATATGGTGAAAACATAAATGGCCCTACCTTTGGGTGGAAACCGCCGAAGCTTCGTTTGATTTCACGGCTCCCGATTGCCCTTCGCGGAATCAGCGCGTCGAGGGCTTCGAATCAGTACCACTCTTTCCTTCCTTCACTCCCGTTTACTCGATCTCCCAATTCTCCCATGGGACACGGCCAAGGAGGATCCACACATGGTGCATGCTCAAGAAGGAGGAGGGAGGAAGAGGGAGAAAAGAAAAGAAAAGAAGAAAAGAAAAGGATGAAAAGGGGGCTCGGGCCGCCCCCGGCGCCCGATATGAGTTTATGCCTTCCCTAGGCTAAACTCCCCATTCCGAACTCAACAGCGCAGACGAAATCTCAATCCGACACTATTTTTAAAAGTTATTTCCAAAATAACCTACAGGAATAATTTAATATTTAATTTAACAATATTAAATATTAAATATTCCGCCAAAATTCGAACAGCTCAGATTTCCTCCAAACTCATATCCTAGGGTAAACACCCTATTCCAGGACCAACGGAGTTGTCAGAAAAATTATATGAGATCATATTGTAGGTTAAAATGACCATTTTACCCCTCACGAGCATCCAATAGTAAAAATTCAAATTTCTGCTCAAAACTGCAGTCCGGAAAAACATGGGTTCTTATATAGAAAATGCTTCACACAATGCCAAAAACTATCACACCACTTGATCTATATTAATAATGTCACAAATTACATTAGTGAATATATTAATGAGATGACTTGATTAACCGTCTAAAATGTGAAAACACATCTATGATACTACTGTGAATTTCTTTAGATAAAAAGCTAAATTACCCCCAAAACCATGGTGTATCCTCATCAAAGTTCTCAAAATCTACCAAATATCACCTGAGTGACTCTGGAAGAGGTGGGATTTCAAGATAGAATAGTAATATCATGTAAATATATTCATCTGGAGTCTCCTCAAATAACTAGTTTTGAAAACTTCCACCATAAATCATTCTTATAAAACACAATAAATGGTATCAATCCCTGATGCATACATGAAAATGGTCTTTCCACCATTTGAAAGGTTAAATATCATATGATGTGAACTTAATCCCTACAAAAAATCATAATCTCACAACGATATATTTTTCATGTTATGATTTTGTAAAATACATTGTTCACCAATGGTTCATGGGGTATTATAGGAAACTCAATACATGAACTGAAATATGGATAGAACTTTTGAAAGAGATGGAAATGTGAGTCCTAACTCTAACCGATCCCCTATTAGACACAACTTTTAAAAAATTTAGGCCTACTATCAAACACATAGAATGTAAATAATATAATTCTTGTCACTTTCAACCTAACATGAACTATTATCCAATATATGAGATATATCTTCATTAAGAGAAATAGGATAAAATCATCCACATCTTATGTAGTGAGAAAACCTCCAAACCATATCTTAAAAAACATTTCCCCATCACCCACTAACTAGTTGTGAGATGTCCAACCACATGCATTGGATATTAACAACCACTACTCTATATATATTTTAGTTATCAGTAGGTAGCACCCTCTAATCAATAGGATGAACCCATAATGTTTTGTGTATAATTATATGAGGAAAAAGAAAAAGGATATGAAAGATTGTAATTGAAAATTATATGATTTATATACTAACTTACTCATATCACACAATCAACTTCTTAGGTTTCTGGGGTTAAAAATAGGTTATTAGTGTATTGGGGGATGGAAAACCATGTCACTTCACCCATGAATAATTCCCTTCTCTCTTAAATATTATCAAGACTTAAATAAAATTATCTCCCAATGTTACCAATTCAATTCTTAAATTAATATTTACTCCAATCACTATTATTTGGAAAATACTGGCTTTGATACCACTCTAACACAAACCAACCCATAATAGACCTATATGGGCCCACAGTAAGCTGAGAGTTCCACACAATAAATGAATCCAATAGGCTAGGGGCTGGTGAATAGCACTGAGTAAGAATATATTACAACATGGGAGTCCTTTTCCAATTACAACCATTAAAAACACATATCTATGGGGAACAAGGATAGAAACAACACTGAAAATACATATAAATAAAACAAACTAAATTTAATACATTATTTGAAGGAGAAATTTAGAGATCCACATAGATAATTAGAATGAATAACATAATGTATAAAGGGGAAAAATACACACCCAAAAATCTAAGTGAAGACTAATAAACAACCATGGTGAAGTGTACCTCACCGTGAGCTATATAAAAACATGAACACACCTTGATACCATCCTTTCCTAGTATATCCATGATTTTCCTACACCATATATCCCATAATATCTAGGAAAAATCTCCAAACAAGCTAAGTCAACTCAATATCCATAAGACCATTTGTTTCTTTTTCATTGCTTGTTTAGACACAACTCTTGTGGGATCTAGTCCCATGATGAACATACTCAATAAGATTCTCTATATACCATAAAGAATAGTAAATAAATATGTCATTTCGAATCTTGGATCTAGTAATAACTCGAAGTAAGATAAATAAGGAATAACCAAATCACCAAGTCAACCCAAGGATCATGACACTATGAAGTATCTAGAAGACGATAAGAAGAATAATCATGATACATTCAATTAGTAAAATTTTCATGGATATTGAGAAGCCTCAATAATCATAACTAAAATCCTAAAGTTTACCTTGTATTAGAAACCATTGGTGTTTAAAATTTTTTGTTTTCTATTGATCTTGAAATGATTCCCAACATTTTATTGAGTCTCAAAGAAACTAGGGTCTACTGAAGGAGTCAAAATACTCAAAGAAGTATGAAAAACATTAACCTTCCCAAAAACTTTTCCATAATTAGATGCCATAATGGTTTTACTTCTCATCAATTAAATACACTTAAAATTAGTGAGAGACGTGCCTCATAGAAATATACCTCAGTTTTAGAAATACTACTAATAAATAGAGGATCTCACCCTGAGTTGCATGGGGATACCTGAACCCATCTATTCTATCCCATGGGAGGGGATAAAAAGACCATATAAAGGAAATAAGATATCTTACACCACCTAGTGAATAAAATTGATGATCGTGACCCCAGTTCCATGGGTGGACATGTGACCCTATTAATGATCAGCCTGAAGATAGGTGTCATGCATCAAGTACATCAAGGTGGGACCTAAAAATAATTTTCCCATACATAGAGGATCACATAGAATAAGTATAAGAGTGGGATGTGTTACCCTATGTGAGGGGGTCAAGTGACTCTACTGATGTATCCTTTATGGAAACCATCTCATAAATGACTGCTAAAAGGTCATAATCTAAGATAAAGGAATGTAATCAACATAACCAAGAGGGTGGAAAGGGTGATACTATAATTCGATAACTAGGTCATGATCTACCATTTAAAATTGTCTGTAAAAATAAAACTACATGACATTTGAAATGAGTAACATGATCTGAGATACTTGGTTTGATGAATTATATTTACATTAATCCCTGAGTAGTGTTCCACTAGGGTCACATAGGGTATAACATGAGAATAAATTGAGTTTAATATACTTGGGATCCCTGGGAATGTACCTCCTATACACTTTGAGTGGGAAATAGATGGTCACATTATGTTTGGGCTCCACTTCACATCCATATGATATTTAACTCAAACTAAAAACCCTAGTGTTTCAAATATCATGTTATATAACATTAGTTCATACAAAATATAGTCCATGTAGTCCAACTTCAGTAATATTATTCATGGATTCCATGGATATACTGATTTTCTCACCTCTACGACCAATTTTTCCTCCAATATTGTAAAAATATTAGTCAGGTGAATTATAAATGGATATATCATCATCAGAAATCTATTTTTGGCCACCATTCATCAGATTAATGATCTTCAATGAATCTCGTATAATAAATGACACACCAAGAGTTTTTATCTATAAATCTCGTCATAATCCAATTTTTTCATCATGTTTGGTCATCATCTGATCCTTATCCACACTTTATGAACCTCATAGATGAATCCAAAATAAGAACACTAATATAATGATCTAATACAAATAAGAATCAGATAGTGAACCAGTTGATCCACTGATCAAAACAAATAACATTGGAACTTTCTTGAATAATGAATGTAGAAATCCATGGAAACACAAAAATTATGTGGTGACCATAACCACACTTAAATAGTCATTATTTTACATTTCATAAATCGATGAAACAACAAAATAACTTCTTGGCCTAATATAAATCCCAGCCAAAACAATGTTTCAACAATAAAAACATAATTTGGTAAGGACTTACAGTTATCCATATCATGGATTAAATTTAATATGAATTATTCTATGACCACATCAATTATATAGAATGGGGTAAAAATTATATAAATAACGAATCCATATCATAGAATTGGATTGTTATCTCAGAGTTAGATTTCATTCATAGGTGATGTTGTTGGTGATCCTTGTTAATGTCACTCATCAATGGTTTTTTATATATTTATGACCATTAGTCATGGTTTCATCCATGAGGATTCTCCTATAAATATCCCATGGTTATGAAGCTATCCCTGTATGTTTTCATAAATGTGGATTGAATATATGATTCGCTAGTATTACCAATTAATTTTACTATTAATTATTTAATTCCATACTTAGTATGCCCACAACTATGATCCATCAAAATTTCCAATGGGAACAAATCATATATCACACTAAGGGGAAATCCCAATCATGGATTATATTACAGTATCAGTTTCCCAAAATAATACTCCATGTGATAGATATACACATTTCATTAGAAACACTCATATGTGGATTAAAAATAATAAAATATTAATATTATATTATTTTTGAGGCTACACATCACTCTATTTTCCATGTTAAATCATCCTAGAGGAAAACATTGTATTACCAAAATAATTAAACCCTCAAAATATATTTTATGGTCTTTTTCTATGGTAAATTTACTATCTAACACCTAGGGAGGTTCTGAGACCTCAAAAAATAAAAAATGAGCAGAATTCCACTTAATAAAAACCTTATTCACTAGAAATTATCACATTTTTATAGAAAGGTCCGAAATAAATATATCAAGATTAATTTTAATGGTAATTTTATGATTTTAAACATGAAATAATATAGGAGTATAGTGGAAATAAAATATTCTGAAAAAATAAGATATTTGATTTATGATTGGAGAAGTGTTGACCCAATGACACTAGCTCAAATATGGGTGACCAATTTGATAAGATCATTTACTATTATTTAATTTATCAAGATATTTTTTTAATAATATATTTTTTTCACTTCACATAACATGATGTATGTTTTTCATGGAAATGAATATGTTGCATGATATGTTTACCATTTTATATAAAGAAGTGGAGGAATATCTAAGAAACCCTAAAATTGGATTTCATTTATGGTGGAAGAAAAAATGAAAACCCATGTGATATATATAGTTTTCAAGATACTGATATATGGAATAAGTTTTTTGAAAGTTTAAAATAGTTATAATTTTTTATAAGTTCAATGTTACTTGAGTTATGTGTTAATTGAATAATCACCAAAAATGATCATATTCTTGAATTTTTTGTCCTTAATTAATAGAAAAAGAGGATATATATTCTATATATATAATTGAAAAACATATACACATACACTTTGGAATATTTAGGTTATGTGTTACTTGAAGAAAAAAAGATGGAAATATTTTAAAAAATTTAGACATGATTCTTAAAGATTCATGGAGCCTAACCCTCCTTCTCCCAAGATAGTCATGAAAAATGGAAAAAGAACCTGAATGATGAAAAAGGGAACACATCATATATAATATTAAATGTTTTTAGTTTAAATGATTATATAAAGTAATTTAATTTTTTTTTAAACTCTTTATAATTTTCAATTGAAAAATTATTTTTTCAAATATTCTTTATAAGATGCCTTTGTGGAGTAGATCACATAGTGGACATTCATACCCTAGTGTAGGAAGTATATTTTAGCTAATTCATTAATAAATATTAAAAAACTATGTTCATGTATTATGATACAATGTGGGTGAATCTATAAAAAATTATTCATCCATTATAGAACATCATCGAGAGAAAATTCATATGATGAAAAAATATATACATTAGAAGATAATGTTCAGGAGATTAGTGTGGTCATGGAAGCATATTTTTTCTAGAGGGTTCCCAAAATAGGGTACTAGGAAATTAGCTGGTCTATCCATCCACCTATTGTTTAACATATAATCCCAACAATTCTATTGGGATCACTAACCAGATAGTGAGAAAGAATCAACTTTTCAGAGGCTCTTCATCTCTCCAATAGAGGTTTTGTTTATAGAAAGTGGGAATATACAATTTTTTTATCAATAAAAACATTATAAATTTACAATGATACCATATTTTATATTTACTTAAAATATCTTGTAACAACCCAAGATTTCTTGAAAAAAAATCTAAATTAATTTAATCTTTTTTATATTTTTCATTTCATGCAACACTGAAAATAGTTTTTTTATATTAAAGCACTGTGTTTGGATTTAATAACACGAAAATAAATTATCATGAACTAAAAGAAACATAAATTTTAACATTATATACATGAAACACTGAGTTTTGTGTACATTACATGCAACATTGACTTTCCTCGATGGCTTGCGTAACACACAAGACCGAGTGTTACTAAACTATAATATATTATTAGAAATATTATTATTTAGTATGATATAACATAGATGTTACACTGATGGTTATGAATATTATTAAATAAATTAATAAAATATATAGTTTACAAAAATATAATATGAATTCCTAGGTTACCAATTAATTAGAAATGAAAATATAAGAACCAATTGTATATAAAGGATATATTTTTATTTTTAGACCCCCAAAAGTGTTTTTTCATAATAAATTAAATTAATTAAAATTAGTGATTGATATTAATGTAATATATATGTTATATTTTCAATAAAATATTTTTTATATTCATCCAACAGATTTTATAGACATAAGATAATAAAAAATCTAATTTTATGCTTAAAACCCTATATTTTTATAGAGGAAGTTTTACTGAAGTTTAATGGAGAACCCATTTTAAATCCAATTTTTTGAACTTTTATAGATTTAATATGTCAAAATAAACTTCATATTTGAATGATAAACATAAAAAATAGGTTATTATAAATTTTTTGATTTTTTCTATAAGGTTTCATTTTTTAATGAATAATTAAAAATATTGGATTTTAATTCAAAAATACTTTTTGTCTACTTTATTCATATAGTTAAATTATATATTAATATTTATTTAATGTATATTTATATAAAATATTCATAAATTAACCCAATTTAGGTCTTGTAAACCAATCTTACATTGAAATTTGAAATAAAAACTTAGCAAATATTTGATCGTTTTTACATTAAAAAATCATAGTATCATTCTATCAGTGGGATTGAATTTAAATTAATTTATTCCACTTATGTTATTGGAATTTGAAAAAATTTATTCCATATTTGGAAGAATAATAATTTATAATGTCTAATAATTTCAAATTATTTTTTGACGAAAAATATTATTGAATGTAATTAAAATTAATTACAATGATTAAAGTGAAATTAAGTTAAAAAAGGGAATATGCCTTATAATTAGGGGCCCAAATGACCTATAAACTTGTCCAAAACCCATTTTATAGCCATTATTTATCCATTAACCTTCAATTATTTTGTTTTTGTTTTTTTCAGATAACTTTTTTTCGGTAAAAAAGTTTGTACACCTAACTTGTTTTCAAAAATACAAAGTGAGTCATTTCCCTCTCATATAAAAGGCTACCAACTCTCCCACTTTCTAAAACCTCTTAAAACACTTAGGTTTAGAAAAGATATACCCAATAAACTTACAAAAAATCCTTATTTAATCCTTGAAGCCTCATTTTAGTAATAAATACTTCCATTTAATCCCTTTGGTGCAAACCAAAAGGAGTTACCTGATTAAGAGGTAACACCCTCCCTCAAGCTCCTTTATTTTATTTCTGTTATCTACTCCCAAAACACTTATTGTTACATGATTGTATAAAAAAACCAATATAATAAAAATATTAGGATATTTTTATGATAATTTTTTAACCTAAACTTATGCACAATACTATATAATGGGAACCCAACATTCTTTTTACGTGTACTGTGAACTACAACCTCATGAAATAAAGATTTTTCATTTTTCCTTTGTCACCTCGCATGGTGGAAATTATTATGGAAACTATATTTATATATTATATATATTATATTTCTAATTTATTTATTATTATTTTATTATTATTTTATATTTATTTATAATATACCTTTATGCTTTCCATCTTGTGTAAATATGATAATTTCTTTTGAGGAAATGTGGACTATCACCCCCTCAAAGTGATGTGATTCGTTAACACACTATATGGAATGTATTAAGGATGTGTTTAGTGAATATATATGATATATATAAAATAATAATTATAATTTATTGATATTATATACAAATATACATATATATATATGTAATGTACTTTCTTTTTTTCAATACTTCAAAAAAATAAGCAGCGATCATGCATGTGTACGACCTACCGTCTCCAAGAGCGGTGTATTCCATTTCATATTTATATATTATATAGATTATTATAATATAAATATAATAAATACTAATTATATTTTTATAATTATTTACATTCTTTAAATCATTATATAAGTATAAGGACCAATGATATAACAAATTAAGACACATGTGAAAAACAAAACAAATATTACTAGAATCATAAACTTAACATAGAATTGTTAACAATCAGGTAATATAAAGTCATAAAAAACCATATATAGAATTAGATATAATAATATTGTTTTATAAAATATGTATAATAAATATATATTTATTTTATTGGAGGTTCTTATGAGTACAAAGAGATTCAAGACACATGGTAAGTGAATTTCATCTTACTTTTTATTTATGTGAGATACATGCTTTATTCACCACTCATTACTTTTGTGTGGGGTGTATACTACCCATGTATGTATTATATTATTATTATACTAAAATTCATGGGTATTTATATACCAATTTTATGATCTATATTTCATGGGGTTTATGTTTCAAAAGTTACCAAATCGATAAAGTAATTTTGTCTCAATTTTCCTTCTTTGAGACACATTCCATGTTATGTGCCTATATTTTTCCATGAGGTGTATATACTAACTTTGAAATGTTATATAATTAATCTTATTATTTTCATGATATTTTAAGATTCTTGTAATTTTATTTTCTTACATGGAGATTATGGTTCAAATTTACTATATAGTGAGAGTTTATTGAAACAATCTCATCACTTTTAAAGATTGTTTATGTTTATGATTCCTTTGATGAAATATTATGATCTGTATCTCGATATAACATCTCAGATATGGATTCAACTCTATGTTTCCACATAACTAGTTGGAAACATGGCCTCAAGCGCATTTCTCCAAATGCCAGAGGTTGTCGACTAGCAGCGAGGGCCTATGTGTGATAGTGGGGAAACTATTCCCTCATTGGAAGAGTATAACATAGAGGAATACAATAATAAAACAATAGTAGAATCAGTAATAACATAAAATAGAAGTAAATAATGAAAGACTAATAATATAAATAACCATATTTCATAGCATAAAAGGATAATGCTGCATGTCATGGGTTCTCAGAAATCATCCAAAACATGTTACACTACAGTAATACATAATATACGTACCAACAATACAATATGAAAAAAAAGAAACTCAGAAGCATTTCAACCCTCGTCTTGGTCCCATTCTCTCCTACTCTAAAATAGAATATCAAGTACCTGGAGAAGGGTTATTACCCTTATCGACACCTTCAACAATATAATCTTTTTGGGACCAAAAACATGACCCAAATGGGGTGTGATACTAAATCCTAGTGGGAAACCACCCAAAGTCTCTACCAATTTGTTAGTGAATATATATAACAGGTTGTGTGCAATAGTAAAAGTAGTAATCTAGGAAGTACTCAAAAGTAAATAGTCTTACAGCACTGGTTTCCATTTTAATCATTTCATGTTCATTAGAAATTCAATTACATTGAATTATATAAGTCTCAGGATCCATCCTAGGCCCGAAAACCCCCGTGTAAAATTAAGCACAACAGAAGTCTCAAAAGACCATCTAAACAAGTACAAGTGAAGGCCAAATCCAAGCTTGTTATTTTTATTGGGAGATGTATCATAAGTCATTCTATTTAATTATTCAAATTATAATATGAGCCTATCCTTGAAATTACTAAGTTGGAATTCAAGTACTACCCCTAGTTCAAGACCACCTACATCCTATGATCCCATTCGTATGATCCTCTCAGAAACCCAGCCTCACTCTAGGTGTAGTGTGAGTATATGTCAATTGGGCCTTCCTTGGATCCTATAAATAATACCCATGTATCTCCCAATCTATATAAACATTTCCAATAAAACTCTTCCTTGGTATCCCTCATTCCATGGCTCATTCGTCCTTTAGAATAATCCTACATGAACATGTCCACTACATTTGTGGTTTGACCATATATTTAACATATAAAACTCCCCATTTTAGTCCATCCATTGCATCCCTAAATGGATTCATTGGTCACCTAAGGTATAAGGTACAATAGTAACATGAACTCGTCCAAGGAATTCTAATCTGAATCCACAGTTCACCCATTGTTATTTACCTTTTAATCATAATAAGATTCAATTAAACATTTCATTAGTCATGCAAAGGTCAAAACCAAAAGAATCCAATATAATCTCAAGTAAGGACCAACCTCATAAGGTTTGGCCATTCAATTACTCACATTGGTACAATTTTATTATCAAGCATCACATGTAAATTAAACTATTACGTGGATTTAATCATTAATAAACTCATGTGGTTAAATTCATATAAGAAGAAACACATGAAAATTAAACTGTTACATGGATTTAATAATAATAACTCTTGTGATTAGAGTCAATATAATAATCCTATCATATAATTTAAACTATCACAAGTCTTAACCATCAATTATCTCACATGGGAAAGTTCACAATTGAAGCAAAACATTCCAGACATTCTTAAACAAGCATAGACATAACATAGGGAAAATGGGAAAATCATTAATCACAAACCATTATCCAATTCAATTACAATTAAACACAACTAAAATTCCATTATAAATTAAATTCATTTTTAACAACCCAATAATGGAAAAAAAAGGCACGCCTCATAGACATCCTCGTCCAAATGACCATAAACTATCATCCAAGGGAAATGAACCCATGAGGTGGCCCTTAATCAAGGTAGAAAACCCTACACATGCTTCAAAACACACAATCAATTACATAAACAATAATAGTAAATAACCAAAGGAAAAATTCATTCAAGGCAACACCCCCAAAAATTGGTGTGCAGTACTCCGTACATATAATCAACTTGACAATTAGAAAAAGGAACGATACCACTTACCTCATACTCATATGACTCTCCTCCTCCAGTGTCGGCCTCTAATTCTACCTAGAACAGAGTAGATCTACAAAACAAGAATAAATTCCAAATCTTAGATAACTAGGTCAAGAGAAGAAATCACAAATAACGACGTAATAGGAATAAATTACTCGCAAAGGGGATTCCAACGCATTTGATAGTGTTTGAATCATGGTCTGGATGAAGAAACGGGAGGCAAACCTCACCTCAGATTGAGTTGGGAACTCTTGTTTTCAAACTAGTGGGTGAGCTTCTGTCTGTCTAACAAAAATGAGGCTAATATCCGTTTTTTTTAAAACAAAATACATGGGATGTACTTGAATATACATTCTAGGTATATGCTTGTTTTCCCAAATTTTCCAACAATCCTCACACATCATGTATGGTCCATTACATGGATAAACTATTACATGGTGTGTACTTGGATTAAACAGAATGTAACCCCAAATCATGTTGTGTAACAGGTTTTCAGCCAGTACTCAGCCTTTTCTCCTCCTTTTTCTCAAAAACAAGCCGAAAAGAAGGGATTTGTACCTCAAAGGAAGAACTAAATTCTTACAAACTTCCCCCTTAATGCAATTCATCCCCAAATTTCTCTTCCAAAGGTGGTGAAGAAATATCTAAGAATAACACCAACCACTGTCATCATACATCATCCTCCCTCTCCCAAGTCTCATACTATACTCGGTTGTGCTTCCATAGGAACCATACTAAACTAATAGACCGACCACAGAGAACCTTCACGCTATGATCCACAATTCGAATAGGATGCTCCTCAAATGACTCATCTACCTATAACTCAACCTCCTCATGCTAAAAAGTGTGAGATATGTCTAAAAAGTAACATCGCAACTGAGAAATGTAGAAGATTTTGTTCATATCCCTATACCACTTAGGTAACTATAACTGATAGGAAACTGACCCAACCCTCCCCATAATTTCAAACAGACTGACATAAATCGTAAAAGATTACCTTTCCTCCTGATCCTATTGTGTCCCAACCTTAGTGAAACATGTAGGAAAATCTGATACCTAGCCTCAAACTCCAAAGGACATCTGCAGTGATCGTAACATGATTTCTAACAAGATTGTGCAGTATCCATCCACTTCCAAATCAATTGCGCCTACTATGTGGTCTCCTGGACAAGATGAGGTCCCATCATATCTGTCTCTCCTTCCTCCATCCAATATAGGGGTAATCGACATGGCCTACCATATAATGTCTCATATGGAACCATCTAAATAGTATCTTGAAAGATTTTTTTATAGGAGAACTCAACTATGGGAATGTTTCTCTCCCATAAACCCCTAAAATCTAAGACGCATGCCTGAAGCATGTCCTCCAGGACTTAAATCATGTGCTCTAACTAGCTATATGTCTGGGGGTGGTAATCTATACTCAGAGGCACCTGTGTAACCATATCCCTATGTGGCCCTTTCTAGAAATGAGAAGTAAACTTAGCATCCCTATAAGAAATGATAGAATGTGGGGCCTTGTGTAGTCTTACAATCTCACAGATGTACAACCTCATAATCTTATCAACACTAAAGGTTTCCTTGATCATAAGGAAATGTGAATCCTTCGTTATCCTATCAACAACAACCGATATGGAATAATTACCTCTAGGTGAACTTGGTAATACCATCACAAAATTCATCAGGACATAATTCCATTTCCACTCAAGAATGGGTTGCTATTGTAAATTTTTAGATGGTATGTGAGTATGATATACTCTATAATACCAAATTTAGGATCAAATATATAAGTATGAGATGCTCAAATACAAGAGGGGGTGAATTGTACTTTTAAAAATCCCTAAGGAAATTTTTCACAAACAAAATTCTCAACACCTCTAAGTTATAATAACTTGAGTGATTCCGGATAAGTGATTCCAAAAATTAAACTTAACAAAAGTTACAAAGATTAAGATTCTACCTTAAAGCATATAGAATCTAACTATATTAGAGTACAAAGATGAGGAAGTATAAGAAAGTATACTTTCCTCAACAATAAAAAATGCAGCGGAAAAACTTGTAACAAAAACAAGTAACAAGTAATAAGTATTTTAACCCAAAGATAAGGGTATCCAACAACCTTGGATAAAGGTACCTTGATTTATACTTTCAAGAAAGTTTGTCTTACCCACACCAGGGTAAGCCCTTGATACGAAGATTGGATTCTGTCTTGATATCCCCACAAACCCTCAACTATCAGGTAGTCGGCACCTCTTTCTTCCTCAGCAAGGAAGCCCTCAACTTCAAGGTGTTGGAACCTCTGTCTTCTTATCCCTGGAAGCCCTCGATTGTACACAGTAACAATCGGAGTTGCACGAAGCAAATCTACACAAGGCAAAGTTTGAACAAGTTATTCAAACTTTATGCATGAATCTTGAGAGTTGATAAGAGCCTCTCTCTCTATAAATCACTTCAACATCATGTAACCACAGATGTTAAGATTGTGTTAAAGTTATTTTCGACTTTCAAATGAGCTCCTATTTATAGGTGAAGCTCCAACGGTCATCTCCCTCCTCCAATAGACGAATTCTCCCTTGAATTTTGGAGGGACCTGTACACGTGTCACTTAAACAATGGTTAGTTAGTAACTGAAAGCATGACATCATTTTGTAATAGAACAAGTATAAGCATTAATAAACTGATATTCAGAATGGAGTAGAAAATGAAAGTTCAGAATGGAAAAGGTTATAGTTTGGAATGGAAGTAAAAAATAAATTCGGAGTCTATAGACTTAAGAATATTTAGATTCTATTTTTTAGAAATTCAAAACCTGAATTCTGTAGAAATCTAGAGTCTGAATTTCAAGGAAACTCGGAGTCTAATTTCACTAGAATTTGGATCCAAAACATACAAAGTTCAGAGTCTAAGTTCATGAGAATTCGGAGTCATACCTCATCAGATTTCGGAGTCTAAATTCAGAGAACTCAGAGTCAGAACTTAGAGAAGTTCGTAATCAGAATTCGGAGTGGAACTTTATGAGAGCTCGTATCCAGAATTTGGAGTGAAACTTCATGAGAGTTTGTATCCAGAATTCGGAGTGATACTTCATGAGAGTTTGTATCCAGAATTCGGAGTGGAAATTCATGAGAGTTTGTATCCATAATTCGGAGTGAAACTTCATGAGAGTTCGTATCCAGAATTCAGAGTCTTAAACAGAATACCTCATATCAAAGTATTATACAATTCCTAGGTTTTAGATATGAATCTTATTTTTATACCTAATAAAAATATTAATATGAACAATGAAAACAGGGTAGGGGTAAATTTCCTTTGGGAATTAAATTTTCCTTATGGAAGTAAAATAGGGGTAAAATGAAATTTTCCTTAAGAAAAGGTGTTTGTGATTTTCAAAACAAGAGGAATGGTAAAGTCATAAGGAAACCTTGATGACTTATCAATCTCCCCCATGTATTAAGGAACGGAAAAGTCATAAGGAAAACCTTATCGACTCAACATAAATTTTTGGCTAGTTTCGGGTGTTCCTCCTTCACCTACGGACAGGTGGAGCACCTCGTGAAAAAACCAGCTACATCTCTCTTCAAACCTGGACACCAATACTGATGATGTTAATATTTATACATCTTGGTGACACCAGGATGCACTTCCCATATAGAGGCATGAAAATCCCACATTATCTCCTTGATCATGTCTGTTGAAACCCATAAATGACCATATAAATGCAAAACTCCATTGTCACATGTGTTCTATCCAGGAGAAGGATCCCCACCTGCCACACACTTCTATAGAACTAGGCCTTTAGAATTCAATAGTTTCCACTCTGTCCAGTAGGGTGGAGGCAATAACTAAATATGAAAGAAATGTCTGTCCCTAAATATCATGAACCTCTAAGTGCATCTCAGAGAACAAATCCATAATCTTCCACTTTCTACTAGCCTCCTACACTACCTATATTTTATTCCTCCTACTCAGTGTATTGGCTACTACATTACCTTTACCAAGTGTGTAAGAAAACTCAAAGTCTAAATACTGAAGTTATTCTATCCACATTCATTGTCTCATATTCATATTACGATGTGTAAATATATATTTGAGGTTGTTGTGGTCTGTGTACACCAAAAAATGCTCTCTTAATAAGTAATGTCTCTAACAATGTAAATCATGAACAACCATAGCTAACTCAAGATCATTTTTCAGGTAATTCCTCTCATGTTTCCTTGACTGCTGAGACCCATATGCAACAACATGGTCCCCCTATATAAGTACTGATCCAATCTCAGTACCTAATGTGTCATAATACACAATGAAACTCTTACATGACTCTAGAAAAATCAATATCATTATCGAATTAAATCTCCCTTTCTACTCCTGAAACGTCATCTCACGGGAATCTTTCCAATCATACTCCACACCCTTTTTAGTCAGGCTTATTGACGGTGCTATTAAACATGATAGTTCTTGTATGAAATTCATGTAGTATACATCCAGCCCTAGAAAACTCCACTCCTCAAATATGTTCTTGGGATGAACCTTGGAAACTACTACTCTCACCTTCTTTGGGTCCACTAATACTCATATCTCTGAGATGATGTGACCAAGGAAGTGAATTTTATCCAGCCAGAAGTGGCACATTGTGAGCTTAGCATATAACCGATTATCTATCAGTGTACTCAAAATGATCTTAAGATGTGTGGCATGGTCGTTTCGATTATGAGAATACACCAATATATCATCCATGGAAACCACAAAAAATGAATCATGATAAGGATGGAATACTCCATTCATCAATGCCATAAAAAATTTTGGTGTGTTCATCAGACTAAACGGCATAACCAAGTACTCATACAGACCATACCTACTCTAAAAGTTTTTGCAAGGTATGTCTAATGATCTAACATGAAATTGACGATAACCGGATCTCAAATTGATCTTTGAGAAGACTCAGGCTCCTCAAAGTTGGTCAAATATATCATCTATCCTCAGTAGAGGATACTTGTTCTTAACCGTCAACTAGTTCAATTTATAATAATCCACACATAGCCTGAGGGTACTGTTTTCCTTTTCCACAAAAAGGACTGGAAATCCCCATGGATAAGTACTGGTTCGGATGAAACCATTTGCCTCTAAATTCTATATTTTCTGCTTGATCTCTTGAAACTCCATTGTAGTCGTCCTGTAAGGAGGAATGGATATCAGTGTAGCTCCTAAAACTATCTCGATAGAGAACTCTACCAATCTTACTATAGATAAACCTAAAAATTCATCTGGGAAGACATCCCTAAAATGATCAACCACTGGATGGAATTATTCCTAACATGTTCCCTGGTCATCCAGATATAAAATTTAAATATGTGCTATCATCCATCCCAACCCACGATGCTTGGGTCCATCTCGGCTCACCTATAAATCCCATTCACCTTTATGTAAAAACTCTCTACCCTATGGTGATGTGAAACTCACCATGTGGTGATAACAATCAACAAAGGCTTGAAATGAAACCAACCAGTCCATTCCAAGAATGAAATAAAAGCATGTCTTCTCTAAGACATAGAGGTCCCATATAAATTGACACATGTTAACCTCAAGGGGGAATTCCTTGCACTGATGCACACCTACTGTTCTAATCTCCAACGGAGTATCTAGCATCATAAGATCATCATAATTAAAAACACATAGCCCAAGGCTCTCCACAACAGAAACCCACTAGGTCCATCAAGTAAAACACTGAGAGGCATCCTACTTGGGATCCTCAAAGGTCAACATGAGAATATGAATCCTACTTGGGATCCTTAGCTATAAAAAGGTAAGGTTGGAATCCTATATCAGATCCTCAATAGTAAGATACATAGGAATCCAACTTGGGATCCTACAAAGGGTTAATAGGAATGAGGCATCCTACTCATGATCCCTGGAACAATACACAGGTGCATATATTCCCCAAGGGACTCCCTAGATCACATATAAACAAATTAATCCCTCAAGGGATCCTTGGTAACAACCGGTCTCACGGCCTCATAGGCCAGAAGGGCAAGTCTCACAAGGAGAACATCCTAAAAAACATAAGTCATGGAAGATAGCTCACAACTCATCTCTGATCAAGATCTCAAGTAGGTTATTCCAAAAACCCAACCTATCATCCACACCAAGTCTCACTCTTAGGTGAAAAATAAAACTGGTAACTGGAGGATGAACCTCTGCATTAAGATAGAATCCCCAAAACACCCATTAAGAGTCATCAGAATGATCCACGGGTTTCACCATTGCAATCTATGAGGAAAAATACTCGAAAAGGACTAAAATCAAGTTCAATTCTTACTATGGGTCTATAAGGAACAAAAAACACTTAAAGGGGTGAAAAGTTTCAATACACAACATGTCACCCTCAACACATGGCGTGTTATCCCACAGCTCCACATAGGCATCTATTCTCTCCGGCTTGGGTGTGTAACAGCCCTAGGTACATGACGTGTTATAGGGATACATAGTGTGTACCCTACATGGGGTACATGCCTATGTACCTCAATGTAATGTCCATTTACTTGGACAAAGTATGTACTGCTACACGGTGTTCTATGTTACATAGGATCTGGCCGTGTACTCCACATGGTCATGTACCCCTACACAGGTAGACATGCCCGGGTACTCGGATACAAGTCCAAGTACCAGTATATGGCGTGTATATCCCATACATGGAATATACACATTAAAACTTCATCTTACCCAAACGGGAAGAACATATGACGTGTTACCGTGAACTACACACTATGTAGCTTGGGTTTTCTAGAATAGAAAACTCTATATTTCCCAAAACCCCTATTTTTTTGAAAGATAAACCAATGGTATCCCAAATTACAATAAGTGTGTGCCCATAATCCCCATGAATAAAATCTTGAAATACACTTATAGCACATCGTAACATGATTCAATTTAAGGTAGTAACATGATCCACCAAATTCCAATCCAATAGGTCACATACATCTCAAGGACCAAAGTTTTGTATTCATATGTAGCATATCATAACTAGATTCAATAAAAGGATGAAACATGATCCATAAAATTATGATCCAAGAGGTCCCATACACCTCAAGGACCAAAGCTTTGTGTCCACCCAATTATAACAATATCACATACCAATACACCTATCACAACAGCAGGCATATATATCACAGTACCTATCACAACAGCGTGCAATCAATAATGCTCCTAAATATCATGAAAATAATGCATGGAAAGTGATTTAAATCAAGTGGATATATGATGCATGAGATGTAATACCCTCATCTCATTAATTAGCAACAAAATATAACCACAAGAATATCATTAATAATGGCACAACACAAGTGTGTCACCCAACAGTGAAATCGAATCAATTGTAGTAGCTCAAAATCTAAAAAATATAATTCCACTCAAGGTAATTTGGATTTTCCCTATATGTGGGGTAGATAATCCCAAGAACATCTTATTAACAAATCCATTGAATTTTCATCTCTCTCTATCATCTCCAAATAGTAAAGAAAACCAGAAAATAAACTCCCCTCATACCACTTTGTAACATCCTAGATCTGGATTCCACTCTAAGGTGCCCCATACCCAGTTGGTCACATGGACTTAAGAGCATTTCTCAAAATTCCAATGGATTTCAACTATTAGTGAGGGATAAGGTGTGATAGTGGGTAAACTATTCCCTCATTTGTAGAGTATAACACAACATAACACAATAATAAAATAATAGTAGAAATAGTAATAACATACAGTAGAAGTAAATCGTGTAAGACTGATAATATAAATAACCAGATTTAATAGCATACAAAGGATGAGTTTTCATGTCATGGGTTATAGGAAAACATCCAAAATAGGTTACATTGTAGTAATACATGATATAAGTACCAATAGTACAAAATGGAAAATTGAAACTCAGAAGCACACAAGCATGGTCTTGGTACCATGCTCTCCTACTCCTAAATAGCATATCATGTACCTAAATAATGGTTCTTACCCTTATCGAAAAATGCAACAATATAATTTATTTGGTACCAAAAACATGACCCAAATGGGGTGTGAGACTAAATCCCTATAAGAAACCACCCAAGGTCTTTGCCAATATGTCAGTGAATATATATAACAAGTAGTGTAGAATAGTGAAAGCAGTAAGCTAGGAAGTACTCAAAATTAAATCGTCCTACAAGAACTAGTTTTCATTTATAATCATTTCATGTTCATTAACAATTCAATTTCATTGAATTATATAATTCTATGAATCTGGCCAAAGCTAGGAAAACCCCATTTAAAAGTAATCACAACAGGTGTCTCAAAAGAAAATCTAAACAGGTATAAGTGAAGACCGAATCCAGGATTGTGATTTTCCCTAGTAGACGTTTCATAATTCATTCTGTTTAATTATTCAAAATTATAATTTGAGTCTATACTTAACATTCCTAAGTTGGATTTCAAGTATTACTCTTGGTGAAAAAATACCTATATCCTATAAGCCAGTCTATATGATCCTCTCAGAAACCCGATCTCACTCAAGGTTTGGTGGAAGTATATGTAAACTTGTCCCTCCTTGGATCCTATAAATAAGCCCCAAGTATCTCTCAATCTATTTAAAAATTTCTAATAGAACCCATCCATGGTATCCCAGATTCCATGACTCATTCGACCTTTAAAATAATCCACTATGAACTCATCCACTACATTTCTGGTTTGCTCATAGCATTAACATATAAAACCCCCTTTTATTCTTTCCGTGGAATCCCTAAATGGATCTATGGGTCACCCGAGGTATAAGGTACAATAGTCACATGAACTGGTCCATGGGATTCTAATCTAAATCCACAGTTCATCCATTTCTATTTACATTTTAATCATAATAAGATTCAATTAAACATTACATTAGTCATGAAAAGGTCAAAACCAAAATAATCCAATATAATATCAAAAAATGACAACCCTCATTAGGTGTGTCCTTTCAATTACTCACATGGTCTCAATTTTCATATCAAGAATCACATTTAAATTAATCTATTACATGGATTTATTCATTAATAAAATCATGTGGGAAAATTCACATAATAAGAAACACATGTAAATTAAACTATTACATGAATTTAATAATAATAAAGCACATGGGAGCAATACATATAACAAGACTGTCATGTAATTTAAACTATCAAAAGTCTTAACCATCAATTATCCCATGTGGTGAAGTTCATAATTGGACCAAAATATTCAAAACATTCTTAAACAAGCATATAAATAACATGGGTAAAAGGGGAAAATAATTAATCCCAAACCTTTACCCATTTCCATTACAATTAAACACAATTTCAATTCTATTATAAATTAAATTAATTTTTAACAACCCAATAATGGGAAACAAAGGCATGCCTCATAGCCATCCTCATCCAAATGGCCATAAATGGTCATCCAAGGGAAACACACCCATGGGCTGGACCTTAATCAAAGTAAAAAACCCCTAAATATGATTCAAAACACACAATCAATTACAAAAACATTAATAAGAAATAACCATTGGAAAAATTCATTCAAGTTGACACCCATAATGGCATGCGACCACCTACCTCATACTCATACGACTCTCATCATCCAGCATCGGCCTCTAATTTAACCTAAAATTGAGTCTATCAAGAAAAAGAACAGAAACGCCAAAGCTTAGATAACTGGGCCAATAGAAGAAATCACAAATAACAGATCAAGAGGAATCAAGAACTCACTGAGGGGATTCTAATGCATCCAACGGTGTTTGAATCGGAGTCTGAAAGAAGAAATGGGAGGAAAACCTAGCCTCGGATCGAGTTGGGCAATACTGTTCGCGAACTAGAAAGTGAGATTATTTCTGTCTAAAAAATGATTTTCCTTCCCATTTTGTTAAAAAAAATACATAGTGTATACTTGAATATTCACGCACTTTATATTCTTGGTTTGCCCAAATTTTCTAACAAGCCTCACACGCCATGTATGATCCATTACATGGACAAACAATTACATGGTGTGTACTTGGATTACATGTCATGTAACCCCAAGTCATTTCTTTTAACAGGTTTCTAGGTAGTAATCATCTTGTTTTCCTCATTTTTCTCAAAAAAAACCTAAAAATAAAAGATATGTACCTCAAAGGAAGAACCAGGTTCTTACAAAGTTCCCCCCTTAAAGAAATTCATCCCCGAATTTCCCTTACAAGGGTGGTGAATAAATATCTAAGAATAACTCTAGACAATGTGATCGTACATTGTCCTCCCTCTCCTAAGTCTCATTTTGTACTCGGTCGTGCTTTCATAGAACCCTTACTGAAGGAATAGACTATCCATAAAGAACCTTCATGCTACGATTCACAATTCAAATAGGATGCTCCTCAAAGGACACATCTACCTGTAACTCAACCTCCTTGGGATGAAAAGTGTGAGATGGATCTAAAAATTAATGGCACAACTAATAAACATGGAAGACATAATGCATATACTTGTACCACTAAGGTAACTTCAACTGATAGGCAACCATCCCAACCCTCTCTAGAATCTCAAACAGCTCGACGTATCTCATCGAAAGCTTGCCCTGTCTCCTAATCCTCTTATGTCCCAACCTTGGTACAACACATAGAAAAATCCAATCCCTAACCTCAAACTCCAAAGTTCATCTGAATAAATAATTGTACAATTTCTAATGAGATTGTGTAATAGTCATCTATTTCCAAATCAACTTCACCTACTCAGTGGTCTCCCCGAAAAGACGAGGTCTCAGTATAGCTACCTCTCCTGCCTTCATCCAACACAAGGGTGATCAACATGGCCTACTGTACAAAGCCTCATATGGAACCATATGAATATTATCCTATAATCTATTTTTATAGGAAAACTCAACCATGGGTATGTGTATCTCCCAAGAACCCTCGAAATACAGAACACATGACCAAATCATGTCCTCCGGTACTTGAATTGTGCGCTCTGACTGGAAATTTGTATGGGGGTGGTAATTTGTGCTCAGAAGCACCTATGTACCCATCACCCTCTTTATCCCTTTCCAAAAATGAGAATTAAACCATGTATCCCTATTTGAAATGATATAATGAGGGACCCTGTGTAGTTTTACAATCTCATTGATGGACAACCTCCCAAGATTATCAAAACTATAGGTTTCCTTGATCAGAAGGAAATGTTAAATCTTTGTGATCCTATAAACAACAACCCATACAACATCATTACCTAGAGGAGACCTTGGTAACCCCATCCTGAAAACCATCAGGACAACATTCCATTTCCACTCAAAAATGGGTATCTACTATAAAATTTGTTTTTGTCCCTAGTGTTCCACCTTCACCTACTGATAGGTGGAGCACCTCAAGAAAAAACTAGCTACATCTCTCTTCATACCTAGCCACCAATACTAACAATGTAAATCCTGATACATCTTGGTGATAGTATGATGCACTACCCATATATAGTTATGAAAATCCTACATCATCTCCTCATGCATGTCTACTAAAACCCATACGCAACCATGTAAATGCATAACTTTATCCTCGCCTATGGTCCATCCACAAAGAGGGTCCTCACCTACCACACTCTCCTGTATAACTAGGACTTTGTAATCTGATAGATTCCTCATCCTCACACTGTTCAGGAGGGTGGAGGTAACAGCTAAAGATGAAATAAAACTCTATCACTAACTATCATTCACGTCCAAATACATCTCAGAGAACAAATCCATAATCATCTGCTCGCTACTATCCTCCTTCACCCCATGTATCTATGTCCTCCTACTCAGTGCATCGGCCACTGCATTACCTTTCCCAAGCATGTAGGTAAGCTCAAAGTCAAAATACTAAAGGTATTCCACCCACCTTCATTATCTCAGATCTAGATCTTGGTGTGTAAATATATATTTGAGGCTTTTGTGGTCCATATACAGCACAAAATGCTCTCCCAATAAGTAATGTCTCTAACAGCATAAATTATGAACAACCATAGATAACTTGAGATCATGCGTCGGGTAATTCCTATCATGTGTACTCAACTGTTGAGACCCGTACACAACAACTCGATCCTCCTACATAAGTACTTCTCCAATCCCGATACCTGTTTTATTATAGTACATAGTGTAACTCCTACCTGGCTCTAGAAAAATCAATATTGGCACCGAGGTCAATCTCCCTTTTATCTCATGAAAGTTTATCTCACATGATTCTTTCCAAACATACTTCTCACCCTTTTTAGTCAGGACCATTAATGGAATTTCTAAATATGAGAATTCATGTATAAAATTCCTATAGTAACTAGACATCCATAAAAAACTCTACACCTCAAAAACATTATTGGGATGCTCCTAGGAAACTACTTATCTCACCTTCTTTGGGTCCGTTGATACTTCTAACCCCAAGATGATGTAACCTAAGAAGTGAATCTAAACCATCCTAAAGTGGATCTTTGAATAAAATGGGGATCTTTAAGTATAAACTTCAATTCAAATAAAGTAAAAATAAAAAAAGATATTTTATCATTAATAATTTTCATTTTAAAAAATAAGATTAATTAACCAATAAGAAAATATAAGACCAGTATATTAGTATATTAAAATATTCCCTCTATAAGTATACTAAAAATGATCTCAAGATGTGTGGCATGGTCACATATATTATGATAATAAACCATGATATCATCCATTAAAACTACAACAAATGAATCAAGATAAGGATGGAGCACTTGGTTCATCAGTTCCATAAAAATTGTTGGTGCATTCCTGAGGCCGAATGACATAACCAAGTAATCATACAGACCATACCTACTCCAAAAGTTTGTGTGAGGTATGTATGATGATCTAACATGAAAATAATGATAACTATATCTCAAATAAATCTTTGAGAAGACCTGAGATCATTGAAGTTGGTCAAAGAGACCATCTATCCTCAGTAGAGGATACCGGTTCTTAACTGTCAACTGGTTCAATTTCCAATAATCCACACATAGCTTGAGGGTAACATCCACCTTATTCACAAAAAGGACTAGTGAAACCCATGGATAAATAATGGTTCAGATGAAACCATTTGCCTCTAAATCCTCTAGTTTATGCTTGAGCTCTTACAACTCCATCATAGCCATCTTGTAAGGAGGAATGGATACAAGTGCAGCTCCTGGTACTAGCTTGATCGATAACTCTACCTCTATTACTGGAGGTAAACCAAAAAAGTCATTTATTAAGTCATCCCTAAAATGATCAACCACTAGAGGAAATTGATCCTTATATTTTCCCTGGTCATCCAGATATAAACTCAAAATTTGGTCTGCCATCCCACCCAACCCACGAAGCTCGGTTCCAGCTCATCTTGCCTGGAAATCCCATTCACCTTTATGTAAAAACCCTCTACCCTTTGGTCATGTGAAATTGTAGAAATAAAAATAAAAAAATTCCTGAAAGTAAAACAACCATTTCATTTTGATAATGAAATCAAAGCCTATCATCTCTAGGACATAGATGTCTCATACGAAGTTCCACCCACCAACCTCAAAGGGGCACTCCTTTCACTAATTCACACATGTTGTTCTAATCCCCAACAGAGTGTATAGCATCATAACATCATCAAAAGTAAGAACATGGAGCCTAAATATCTCCATAACAGGAACCCATTGGGTCCCTTAAGTAAAACACTAAGAGGAATCCTACTCGAGATCCTCGAAGGTCAACATGAGTACAGGCATCCTACTTGGGATACTTAGCTGTAAAAAGGTAAGGGAGGAATCCTGCATAGGATCCTCAATAGTAAGATATGTAGGAATCCTACTTGGGATCTTTATAAGGGTTAAAAAGACTAAGTCATCCTACTCAGGATCCTTGGAATGATACATGGGTGCAGATATTCCACAAGGGATTCCCTAGATCACATATAAACAAAGGAATCCCTTAGGGGATCTTTGGTAACAACCATTCTCATAGCCTCATAGTCCAAAAGGGAAAATCTACTAGGGGAATGTCCTCAAAATCATAGGTCACTAAAGATATCTCACAGCTCATCTCGGATCAAGATATCAACTAGGTTGGTCCGAATACCCAACTTATCATCCATTCCAAGTCACACTCCTTGGTGACAACTAAAAACAGTAACCGGAGGAAGAACCCATCCATTTATATAGAATCCCAAAAACACCCATTATGAGTCATCATATCACTCCATGTGTTTCACCATTGCGATCTATGTGAAAAAAACTACTTAGAAAGAACTAATCTTAGGTCTAATTCTGACTCCAGGTCCATAACGCATGAAAAACACTGGAAGGGATGAAAAGGATCAGTAAATGGCGTGTCACCCTTAGCACATGGTGTGTTCTCCCACAGCTCTACATAGGCATGTATTCTCATCATCATGGGTGTGTAACAACACTAGGTACATGGCATGTTATATGGATACAGGACGTGTACCCAACATGGGGTACATGCTTGTGTCCCTCAACAGCTTGGCCATTTACCTGACCAAACCGTGTATTGCTACATGGTGTGATACCCTATATGGGGTCTTTCCATGTACTCCATATGGTTGGGTACCCCTACATGGGTAGACATGACTGGATACTCAAATACATGTCCAAGTACCAACACATGGCTTGTATATCTCATACATGATGTGTAAGACTTAAAACATCAACTTCCACGAATGGGAAAACACACAGCGTGTTACCCTGAACTACACACCTTGTAACCTGGGTTTTCCAGAACATAAAACTCCAGATTTCCCAAAACCCTTGTTCTTTGAAAGATAAACCAACGGTATGCTAAATTATGATCGATGGGGGGCCATACTTCCCGCAAATCAAGGCTCGGAATCCAATTGCATCAAATCATAACATGATTCATTTTAAGGCAGCAACATGATCCACCAAATTATAATCCAATAGGTCCTATACACCTCAGGGACCAAATCTTAGCATCCATTTGTAGCATATCATAACATGTTTCAATACAATGAAACAACATGATCCACCAAATTCCGATCCAATAGGTCTCATACACCTCAAGGACCAAAGTTTGGCATCCACCCAATTCAAACAATAGCACATACCAATACACCTATCAAAATAGTAGGAATATCTATCATAGTACCTATCACAATATCATGAAATCAGTAATTATCCTAAATGGCTTAGAAATAATGCAAGTCATGTGATTTATAGCAAGTGCCTAGATGATACATGAGATGGAATACCCTCATCTCATCATGTTTTAAAAAAATATAACTATAATGATATCAATAATAATAGCACAAAACATGTACGTCATCCAACGGTGAAATCAAATCAATTGTAATTTCTCAAAATCTAAAAATTACAATTCATATCAAGGCAATTTGGCTTTTCCATATACATAGGGTAGTTACTCCTGAGAACAGCTTATTACTAAATCCCTTTTATTTTCATCTCTACATATCATTTCTAAAAAATAATAAAAACTGGAAAATAAAATCCTCTAATGCCACATTGTAATGTCCCGGATATGGAAGTCACTCTAAGGTGTCCTGTACCCAGTTGGCCATATGGCCTCAAGCACATTTCCCCAACTGCCAAAGGCTGCCAACTAGCAGTGAGGGCCTAGGTGTGATAGTGGGGAAACTATTCCCTAATTGGTAGAGTGTAGCATAGTAGAATACAATAATAAAACAATAATGGAAGCAATAATACCATAAAATAAAAGTAAATAGTGGAAGACTGATAATATAAATAACCAGATGTCATAGCATACAAAGGATGATGCTGCACGTCACAAGTTCTGGGAAAATAGCCAAAATAGGTTTCACTATAGTAATACATGATATAAGTACCAACAATACAAAATGGACAAAATAAAATCAAAAGCATCACAAGCCTCAGCTTGGTCCCATGCTCTCATGATCATAAATAACATATCAAGTACCTGGAGAAGGGTGCTTACGATAATCGATACCTGCAACAATATAATCTGTTTGGGCCCAAAAACATGACCCAAACACAGTGTGAGATGAAATCCCAGTAGGTAACCACCCATGGTTTGTGCCAATCTATCGGTAAATATATATAATAGGAATTGTACAATAGTGAAAGTGCTAATCTAGGGAGTACTCAAAAGTAAAAAATATCCTAAAAGCACTATTTTTCATTTATAATCATGTCATGTTCATTAACAGTTCAATCACATTGAATTATATAAGTATCAAGATCCAGCCAAAGCTTGGTAACCCCCATGTAAAATTAAACACAACATATGTCTAAAAAAGACCATCTAAAAAAGTATAAGTGAAGACTGAATCCAATCTTGTTCTTTGAATTGGAAAATGCGTCATAATTAATTCTATTTAATTATTAAAATTATAATCTGAGTCTTTCCTTGAAATTACTATGTTAGAATTGAAGTATTTCTCCAGGTGAAAAACCACCAACATCCTACAAGCCTATTCATATGATCCTCTCAAGAACCCAGTCTCACTCTAGGTGTGGTGTGAGTATATGTCAACTGGGCCATCATTGGATCCTATAAATAAGACCCAAGTATCTTCCAAGACATATATACATTTCCAATAGATCCCATCCATGGTATCCCTCATTCTATGACTCGTTCAACCTATAAAAGAAGCCTCTATGAACTCATCCACTACATTTTTGGTTCGCTCATGGATTTAACATATAAAACCCCCCTTTTAGTTTTTCCATGGCATCCCTCAATGGATCCATGGGTCACCCAAGGTATAAGGTACAATAGTCACATGAACCCATCCATGGCATTCTAATCTGAATCCATGGTTCTCCCATAGCTATCTACCTTTTAATCATAATAAGATTCAATTAAACATTTCGTTAGGTATGAAAAGGTCAAAACCAAAAAACATCCAATATAATCTCAAGAAAGGACCAACCTCATAAGGCTTGGCCTTTTAATTACTCACATGGGCACAATTTTTATATCAATCATCACATGTAAATTAAACTATTACATGGATTTAACAGTAATAGCTCACATGGGCACAATTCATATAACAAGCCTATCAAGTAATTTAAACTATCATAAGGCTTAACCATAAATTATATCACATGGGAAAGTTCACAATTGGATAAAAACATTCCAAACATGCTTAAACAATCATAGACATAACATGGGGAAAAAGGTAAAATCATAATTCCCAAAACATTATCCAATTCAATTACAATTAAACACAACTAAAATTTCATTATAAATTCAATTCATTTTTAACAACCTAATAATGGGAAACAAAGGCATACCTCGTCGGCATCCTTGACCAAATAGCCATAAACGGTCATCTAAGGGAAATGCACCCATGGGGTGGCCCTTAATCAAGGTAAAAAATTCTAAACATGCTTTAAAACACCCAATAAATTACCTAAACAATAATAGGAAATATCCATAGGAAAAAATCATTCAAGGAGACACCCCAAAAATTGGTGTGCGGCACACTGTCACAAATAATCAACTAGACAATTAACAAAAGGCATGAGACCACCTACCTCGTACTCCTAAGACTCTCCTCATCCACCACCATCTTCTAATTCGACTTATAATGGATAAGATATAAAAAATGATCATAAACTCCAAATATTTGATAACTACATTGATAGAAGAAATCACAAATAACGGATCAAGTGGAATTGAGAACTCACCGAGGGGATTTCAACTCATCCGATGGTGTTTGAATCAGATTCCAAACACATAAATGGGAGGAAAACCTTGCCTCAGATCGAGCTGGGCACTATTATTCATGAACCAGTGTGTGAGATTCTATCTATCAAAAAAATGAGGTTTCTATCCTTTTGTTAAAAAACAAAATACACAGTGTGTACTTGAATATATATTCCATGTATATGCTTGTTTTTTCCAAATTTTTTGATAAACCTCACATGTCATGTATGGACCATTACACGACCAAAACATTAAATGGAATTTAATTGGATTACATGGTGTGTAACCCCAGGTCATGTCGTGTAATAGGTTTGCATCCAGTACTCATCTTATTTTCCTCCTTTTTCTAAAAAACAGCCTGAAAGGAAAAGATTCATACCTCAAAGGAGGAACCGGGTTCTTAAACTCAAGAAAACCCATGAAATTTATCTACTCTAGTTATTAATGATATACTCATGTATTGGTATCATTTTACACTCTTAGTTATATAATATATTTAAGAATGTGTTTTTATGAAAGCCTAACTTTACCCTCTCTTCAGTTGGAAATCTGTGATCCATTATAACCATTCTTTCAAAAAAGGGTTTCAAAGAATATTCTACTATTATTCTATAATATTTAAAAGGAATTTTTACCATTTTTTTCTTTTAAAAATGTTTTCAAAGGAATCTTCTTTTCAATTTCTAAATAAGGGATTTTTCTAACCTTTTTACCATGAAAAATTAATATCCTTTTTACATCGTACGACATGTATGGATTTACCCACTTTCATTTCTTTGAAGCTTCCTTTACATGTTTAAAAGGTTAATTTTTAAGAAATTTTTTTAAAAAATTAATTTTCAAATAAATGGTTTTCAAAAAAAATCAATATTTCTTAATAATGTTTCAATTTATTTTTCAAGGAGACTGTTTTTCAAACAGTTGTTTTAGATTCTTTTTTATGTTTTTAAGGAAAATTGTTTTTAAAATTCTTTCAAGATTATCTTATAATATTTCAAGTAAAATAGTTTTTAAAATGTTTTTAAGATTATTTTATAAGTTTTCAAGGAAAATGGTTTTCAAAATATTTTCAAGATTATTTTATAAGTTTTCAAGGAAAACAGTTTTTAAAATGTTTTCATGCTTTTATAAGTTTTCAAGGAAAATTGTTTTCAAAATGTTTTCAAGATAATTTTATATCTTCTCAAGCAAAATGGTTTTCTAAATGTTTTAAATATCGTTTTATATGTTTTCAAGGGAAAATGTTTTCAAAATTATATCATGCATTATTTTAATTTTTTCAATGCATTTTCAAAGAAAATTTTTTTCTAAAGGGTTTATGTTTTAAAAATATTTTTTAAAGAATAAAGGATATTTTCCTTAGAAAATGTTTCCAAAATATCTTTCCAAGTATTTTTTTCATATAAGATGACATTTGTTTATGTTATTCATGACCTTCGAGGAAATTATCCAAATGTTCCTTTAAAATTCTTTCTTGAAATCTTCGTGTTTTGATAGAATGATGTTTGTGACACCCATTTTTATTCCACTAGTTATATGCTTTTGAAAATCACTTAGTTTCCTAGGTTATGCTTTCATTAAGTGATTATGAAATTTATCTCCTTTAAATGGGTTATGATTTGATGAAATTTTAATGATACCCATTTCATTTCATAGGTTAGGATTTGATGTTTATAAAAACCATCTCTTTTTATCGGTCATGATATAATGGAATATTTATTTTGTGGCATAAGTATGAATGATGTTATTATGAGATCAATGGGACCTATATCTACCTCTAATGCATTGGATAATAATGGGTGACTCATGAGTATAAATGTTATGTGTGAACCTGACTACATGTTCACAATTTTTTGAGTGGACCTTATTATGTGTTCATAATGTTATGTTTTTACCTGATTAGATGTTCGTTATGTTTTTAGTGAACCTTATTATGTGTTCATAATGTTATGTGTGAACCTAATTACATGTTAACAATGTTATTCATGGACCTGATTTCATGTCCATAATTTTATGTGTGAACCTAATTACATGTTCACAATGTTATTCATAAACAAGATTCCATATTCACAACATTATATGTGGACCTAGTTACATGTCCATAAGTCTATGAGAGGGCCTAATTTCATGTCCTTAATGTAATGTGTAAATCTGTTTCTATGTATACATGTTTACAATGTTATATGTTGATGTTTATGCCACAATTCCATTCCTTATTACTACATTACATTTTCATGGCTTATGCTATTGATTTCCTTATGATTCATGTCTTATGAACTACAAATATTTTTTCCATGATTCATGTTTATGATCTTTGATATGTAGGTTATGAATTCATAATGATCGTGATCACATTATCATACACTTATGTTCATGATATGCTTATGCATTTCCTTTAATTACCCTTACTGATCATTTGATCTCACCCATTTCTTATTATTTCATTATCTAGTTTATGATGAAAGTTTTTTAAGTATAATTACTAAGGGAGAAGATATTTTTGAGAAAAATTGAAGATATTTCACTGAGCTGGAATATTTTTGTTCCAAGATTCCAAATGCACTAAACTAATACGGTCATTGGTTGTCTATTTTTTCATTGTTTAAAGTATTCTGCAAAAGTGGTGTAATGTTAATATATATCAAGACTAGGTCATTAAATTTGGTATCAAAGTGAATGTTTAGTCAACATTTAGAAACTAGGATGAGAAAAAATTAGTTATAACCCTAGGTATATTTCTAAGGATATATCTATAAATGTCTCAAAGGATAAGTAAAACGATGAGTTAATATTTAGGAAAATGTCGTGAAATATTTTTAAAGGATAGTGAGTGGTTTCCTATAAATACATCCCTATCTTGATACTATAAGTGGACATGGTTCTGGAAAAGATATACCTTGGAGTAACAACTCCAAAAAGGTCTTCTGGTTCTATGTTGGCATAACCTGGTACACAATAATGGGCCATACTATGAACCTAGTTTGACACTCCCAAGGGGTATGCTTTGGAAATTCACCAACTCTTCATGAACCATAATGAAGGATGTAAATGGAATTTTTCTATTAATTACCTATGATAAACCTAATGTATCAATGATTAAAAACTAGGTGTCATGATTTATACATCCTATAGTAATTTTTTGGAATTATGTGGTTTTCTTCTATGATATGTGTTCTTCACCCTGTGATTTTTGGTTTTAGTCAATGGCATGAACTATAATGAACATGGTTAACATTTAATGTTTCATATGTGTATTGTATTAGTATTATGTGAATTTATTTCCCAATTGTAAATCTTATAAATGGAATAGGAAGGTGGTATGAGTATTGGTTATGTTTCTAAAGATAAAGAGAGCACAAATGATATGTGAATTGTATGTGATGTTCATCTAGTATTGTTAAATTAAACATAAGAAGCATTATTATATTGAGGTTAAGGAACCTTAAGACATGATTCATATTTCATATTCTTGGAAAGAGGTATTAAGGAATAATTTGATGAATCTTCAGTAATGGTTCAAATATAAAGATGTATTAATGAACTATTTATGTTTTGGAATTCAAATATTATGTTATATAAATCATGAAATATATATGTATTTTCAGTATAAGTTTTTAGACATGGATAGAAATGGATATTTTGAATATTGATGAAGACTTATAAAAGTGATATTTTTTATTAAGGGAAGGTAACCATTAATGTGTTCAAGATGTAGAGAAAATTGTGTTTATCTTGGATAAAGAGATAATTGATTTGGATAAAGTAAATTGTATAGCATTGATTAACCTGGATCTGATTATTGATTTGTTGAAAAGGTGGTCCATTTCATTATGTATGAAGTTTAAAACTTCTTAGATTCAATGAATATATCCAGAAACATTTATAATAACAAATCATGTATGCATTCCAAAAGGATTAATGGTAATTCATTTTATTACCAGGTTTTAAGTGGATTTACAATGAGGGTATTCACATGTTAGGAATGTGACAACCAAGATATACTTTTAAATATATAGGGATCAATGTGAAGATTATTTCATTTCTTTTATTATCAAGTTTTGGATTTTCATCTTTCATAAGGTTTATAAGGTTAAAATTTTATGGAAAGATTATGGTACACTTTGGATGAAGTTTGTGAGATTAAAGTATGATCTCACCACATAAGGATTTAAGCATATTCAATGACCTATTCTAACAACCTTATTTTGTTTATAACTGGTGAACAATGGTATGGCATATCATGGATCTCATGATCTTTTATTACTTCAGGAATGAAAAATTCTACTTCCTTTTTGAAGAAAGAGGTTAAGGGGATCAAGGAACAAAAAAGGGTATGTTTTTCCTAAAATAATGCAAGTATATAATTTCACGAGAATTATTCAACTATAGTAAAAAGGTTCTTGAAACCAAAAAAAATTATCCTAGTACCTTTGTTTTTGATGAATCAAAAGGCCCCTTAGATCATCACTGATTTATGTCTTTGTGATTGTTAACTTTATCATAACCATAATTTCTATCACTCTCCATCAGAACATGATAGTTATATTTCCCATCCATATCCATGTTTTTACATCCCAACTATGTTCTTCTATATGGAAACCTAGCTATGAGTTGCTTTGGGTAACCATTATGCTTCCAACTTTCCCTTTTTAAAGAATGCTTTAGTGTTCATTTTTAGGATGTGGGTTTCTATAAAAGGAACATTAAAGTATTAAATATTTAATAACCCAGATGAATTTCAAGGTTGAAATCCATTTTTAGGGGGGTAGATTGTAACACCCTAATATTTTGTGAAATCATTTTCTTTAAAATAATTAAAGCTTTTTGATATTTTTTTTTTCTCACAACACTAAAAATAGTTTTTTATATTATAGAACTATGTTTGGGTTGCGTTATAAACAAAAACTTTTTATCATGCACTACAAGAAACATAAATTTTAACATGATCTACATGGAACACTGAGGTGAGTATACATTACACACAAGATTGACTTTCCACAATGTCTTGCGTAACACGCAAGACCAAGTGTTAGCAAACTATAATATATTATTAAAAATATTTTTATTTAATTAGATATATTTATCCATTAAGATAACGGTTATGAATTTTTTTTACTAAATTATGAAAATACATGGTTTAAAAAAATATAAGATGAATTCATATGTAATGTCACGGACCTCTCTGGTCCATTACTTTGTGAAATTTTGGTGTTGGAGGTGTTCCGGGAGGTCAAGAGGACTTATTCCCAACACTTTTCTAATTTTACAGTTCTGTGAACAGTGTTTCTAGTTTTATGAACAGTAACAGATTGGTCTCACAGATCGGTCTGACAAATTGGTCTCACATATCGGTCTCACAGATCGGTCTCACAGATCGGTCTGACATATCGGTCTCACAGTTTGGTCTGACAGATCGGTCTCACAGATCGGTCTGACAGATCGGTCCCATAGATCGGTCTGACAGATCGATTTGACAGATCGGTTTGACAGATCGGTCTCACATATCGGTCTCATAGATCAGTCTCACAGATCAGTGTGATAGATCAGTCTCACAGATCGGTCTGACAGATCGGTCTGATAGATCGGTCTGACAGATCGATCTGACAGATCCGTCTCACAGATCCGTCTCACAGATCAGTCTGATAGATCGGTCTCACAGATCGATCTCAAAGATCGGTTTCATGTACAGTAACGGTGGGTGAATAGTGTTTTCAGATTCCTACAGTTTTACCCATTTTGACGTTTCCTTTGACGTAAAATACATTTAAAGCCTTATTTTAAGGGCTCTTAAGGCCCTTTCAAAGGCCATAAATCCTATATTAATTATTCCTATGGATGGGATGTTTTTACTTGGTCAAACCATGTGGGTTAATGTGATCCTCTTTTAATGGAGAATTAAGCACATCTTAAATTTTTTCCCCATTAAATCTTCAAAAGGGAAAAGATATCATTCTCCCTTGTTCTTCCTCTTTGTTCTTGGCTATGAGAAGATATAACCTTTCAATCCTTTACATAGGATTTTCACAATCAAAACATACTCCTCGGATTAGTTCCGCTCTGTTTTGGATACAAACAAGTTGTGTTGATCATTCTTCGATATAAGGCGTGTTTATCAACATTCCTTCGTGGATCATCTTCTCTTGTTCTCCTTTCCATATTAGAATGTAATCTCCATGCTTATAATGGGTTTTTCATGGGGTTTGGTTGGTGTTGTCGTACCATGGCATCCTCGGGTGGATGCAGTTGTCGCGAGGGGAGGATTGTGACCCGTTGTGTGGATAAAGAACGTCAAGAAATCTTCAAGGTAGGGGATTCATTTCTTCTCTAATTGTTTATGTGAAATCATTGAGTTATCATGATTTATCTCTTTGGATCACAATGAAATTAACCTAATTAAATATTTGAACTGGATAAAGAAATTGTTATTGATCGTATGTCATTGCCTCTTGCTTTGCTAGATAGTGTGATATATATTCTTGCTATTGTTTAGCTATTTGTCTTTGATGGAAATCAGTAAAGAACGTAAACTGAGATTAATTGATAATTATTGGATAAAGATAAAGAGGCATGAAAATGAATCTGGTTCTTGTTGTAATTTTATGATATTCAAATTAGTGCAGTAAGCATGTTTATTTAATTGTGATAGCTTACTGATTAGGTTTACCGAATTTGGAACTTACGTTTAATAAATCTATTAATTCAAGATAGATTAAAGAACTGGTTGGTTGATAAAAGATTACGCCTAATAGGGTTCTGAGTTACCCTTTTTCTTGTAAGGCCGAATGCCTTGTGTTTTGGAGCCATGAGCGCTCATTTTGTATGAAGGCCAGATGCCTTGTTAAAGGGCCAAGAGCCCATTTAATGTGATGTTTGTTTTCCTGCTGCATGCCCTATGATGTGAGCCTGGATGGCTGTTGTGATATGTGAAGGCAATGAGGCCTTGTGGTTGTGGCAGCGGATGTCTCCTAGAGTGGCGAGATGCATCGGTTTATGCATATGGGTGTCGGGGAGGACACCAAGGATGATGGTATGGGATGGATGTGATGGCTGGATGTTGGTGTATTTTTTTGGTTGTTATCTGCTTTACTTTCCCCACTGCTCAAGGCAGCTAGTTTTGTTTACCCTTCTTCCGAAAGTGGCGAAGACGCACGGGGTATGCCATGTGCTTTCCGTGTTTAGCCTCTCGAGGGAGAATGGGCCTACGCACATGCTATAGGCGGCAAAGACTCGACGGGTAGTATATCTACTCATCATGTTGCGCCCCCTTGTGTTTAGTAGCATAGAATGCTTTTCTAGAATGCCTAGGAATAGGGGAAAGTAATTCTATATTGAAATTCTGAATAAATGATGTTAACCCATGGGGTTGGAATTCGCTGGAACTTAATGAAGTGGTGGTAATTTGAAAAAAGGAAAGTGGAATTTGGGTGTGATGCAAATGATTCTGAATGTGGGTTGTTCATGGTTAATTAACGTGAAAATAATTAAGTAACATAAAGTGGAATTGATGAAAAGGGAATGAAGTAACCTAATGAAGTTCTTTAAATGGTTGTGTGCTTATAGGATGCCTAGTCTTAGAAATAGCAGCCCGGAGTCCGAGAAACGTTAGCTACAGTGGAGGCTAAGACTAGGTTATCCCCATAGTGTGGTTGTGAGTTATATATATTCTATACTTTTTGTGTTTCTATACGCTACTCCACCCTGTCGGTAAGGGAAACTGACACCCCAGGGACTATGAGCCCTGGGGGGTGTTTTCCCCAACATTCTGATGAGAGGTTGAATGGCTGACTACCCCCTTTATCCCCGCTCTCTTATCTTGGTAGATACTTGTGCCTTTGGCACAGCGGTTAGTTTTCCCCATATATGTGTGTAGAGGGATGTAATGGCTTGTGGTTATTTCACACACATATATTCTTGATATAGTATCCTATAGACTACTATAGGTGTAACGTGTATAGGTTGTGATGGCTTGAGGATACTTACTCGGCGTATGGGCTATGATGGCTTGAGGTATAATACTTGACGTATGATACATGTTATGCGAGTTGTGGTGGATCTCAGAAACTACCTGGTTACTTTTTTTTTTGAGGATGGTGTGGTGCTTAGCCCAGGTGTCTACGGGAAAGGCTTTGTGGTGCACGTGGTGCAGATTGTGGAGCTTAGCCCAAGTTTATACGGGAAATCCTTTGGAGAGAGATGCACTAGACGTATGTCGTTGGGGCAAAGCGGAAAACCAGTGGGGAAGTAGTAGAGGGTTACCCTGGATATTCTTTACTATATGTTATATTCTTGTATGCGTTACTTTGTGAGACTAGCCATGGTGAGGTTGGGAACTTGGTATACCTGTTTAGGTGACGAGTTAGTTTCACTTGTTGTGCACTGTGATTTAGCATGATTTCTTTACTTTTGCACGAGAGTCTTTGGGGAGGATCCTACTGAGTATACTGTTATACTCACCATATGTATATATAAACTATTTTTTTTCAGTTCACTTAGAGCAGGTTGGAGATCAGGCTGGTTACTACTAGCTTGTGGTTGTAGGAGTTGTTCGGGCTTGTGGTTTCTGATGTCTTTCCCTTTTCTTTTGGGTACTTTTAGTTTCCCCTTTCAGTTTTAGTACTTTTTCATGACATTACATATGTGCACTTGGGTTTTCTTTTATATTTTAGTTTTGAGATGGATTTGGTTGGTGTCTATTCTATCTCTCTCTTCCGCATGTGTTCTCTTAGAGGGTAATGCCTTCCATTTGTGTGTTTACTATACCCTCGGTGCTAGTTGCCAACCCAGGGCCTACTGGAGGCGGGACTTGGGGGTCATCATCTCCCTTATTACATTGCTGGCCCCGGAGGGGTACACTTTGTGGGGAGGGGGTCGTGACAATGTGGTGTCAGAGGGAGGTTGAGGGATAGGATGGAGATTGGAGTTAGGCACAGGTGAGGTTGCATGGGTCGGTAGGGCAACGGTGTCATTAATGTTTAGAAAGTGGGGTAAACACTGGAGACCGGCAGAGACATAGGCGTTTAGGGAGCCCTATGATCTGTTTCATGGACCTTTAATTTTACGATGGCTACTAAACAAGGTGATACTGGTTACAGTGTAGAGAGCTAGGAAAGGATCATTCATCATTCTTCTTTGCACCTGTGTTTGAATGGGTAGACCTTGGGATAGGTTAACCTAAAATGAACAAAAGAAAAAAATAAATTAATTAATGTTGAGTCTTCCATAATCCAGGCTTAGGAGCTCTAACGGTTTGTTCTTTTGTAGGTATGGATCCAGGTCGACGTCCTCATCAGGTTTGCACTGAAAATGTCCATCAGTTCGTTCTAGCAGATTGTCATCGGGTAGAGGTTGACGATGACGACACTTGGAAAAAGACACTCCGAGAGTTTCAGCGCCAGAGTTTGCAGAAGTACGAGGGATCCGTTTCAGATGCAGTCACGGAAGACTGTTTCGAGGAGGTCGATATCGGCTTCAGTTTGATTCATGCTCAGAAGGAGCACTGGGTGTCCTTGGTTGTGAAGATGCTGCGTGGAGCAGTGAGGAAGTGGCAGCTCTTGTTCCTTGGGGATCGTGAGGAGTCATCGATCTCATGGGAGGAGTTTTGAGACAAGTTCAGAGTTGAGTTCCTTTCTTCGACTGTGAAGGTGTCCAGTCATCAGGAGCTTATTACCCTTCGACAGGTTAGCTCCAGTGTTCGAGAGTTTGGAATCTGTTTCAGGAACCTTCTACGATATTCTTCAGACCTGTTACCAAATGAGGAGGCCAGGGCGAGGCATTTCGAGGAGTATTTGTGTCCAGAGATCCAGCGCCAGGTCACCCATTTTATGCTGAAGACATATCTTGTGGTGCTGGAAAGGGCAGAGGTTGTTGAGAGGACTTTGGCCAGGATCGGATCGTCATGAGAGGGGAATCGTCATGATTCCTCGTGAAGCAGAGCTGTGGTCCAGGGTTCCAGGTTTTTAGGGCGGAAGAGTTTTCGTTCACCTGGGGGTAGGTCCCAGCCCTTCCCATCTCATTTCTCTAGAGGCATCAACTCTCAGGCCTATTCCAAGGGATCAGGTTCTTGTTTTTCTTGTGGTGGTCATGGTCATCAGTGGTGGGAGTGCCCGACTTTTCAGAGTAGTCATCGTGCACCGGGCGCTCCACTCCAGGTTCCTCTGTTGAGGCAGTTCCAGCCGAGGCTGCAGTAGCAGGTTGCACCAGCTTTAGATCACTAGAGGGTAGATGGGGCAGGAAGAGGACAACCCCATGATGCTCCCTATCCTCATAGAGCAGAGTGCGGCCATGGTGGTGGTCGTCATCAGGTTCAAAGAGGACGCGGAGGAGGTTGTGGTCATCTTCATGCTCTAGTATTTCCAGCCCTAGACGATCCAGATGTCGTTCGAGGTACCCTTTTCTTGTTTTCTACCTTGGTTTATTCTTTGTTTGATTCAAGAGTGACGTACTCCTTCATATCACCTACCCTTGTCCATGCTTTGGGACTTGAGGTAGAGAGGCTTCCAGTTCCCTTGGCATTGACTACACCAGTTGGAGGTCGAGCTAGTTTGTTTGAAGTATGTAGAGACTATGAGCTAGTGTTGGGGCAACACCGCTCTTGGGGAGATTTCCTATGTTTACGGATACAACCATATGATGTCATCCTCATCATGGATTGGTTGTATTTGGTGCAGGCTATCGTGGATTGCTTTAAGAAGAAGGTCATCTTCTTCGGTGGGGATGGAGAGCAGGTGGTGTTTGTTGGTAAGAAAGATCCTCAGATGGGTCATAGGCAGGTTCCATCCTTATTATCCTTGATGGTTGAGTTGATTCTGAGTTCTTCATAGGTTCAGCAGTTTGTGTTTCCTAGGGTCGTGGAGGAGTACCCTAATGTCTTTCCAGAAGAGGTCGTAGCATTACCCCCTCGACAAGAGATCGAGTTTGGGATTGAGCTACAGCTAAGAGAGTCTCATATCTCTATGCCTCCTTATAGGATGGCCCTTTCTGAGTTGTGAGAGATGCGTATACAACTTGATGGTCTATTGCAGTGCAGTTTTGTTCGGCCAAGTGTGTCACCATGGGGTGCACCAGTCTTGTTCGTAAAGAAGGCTGATGGCAGTTTGCGGTTGTGTGTCAATTATCGTCGCTTAAACAAAGTGACAATAAAGAACCGCTATCCTCTTCCGCGGATTGATGAATTATTATATCAACTGAAGGGTGAAAGTTGGTTCTCAAAGATCAACTTGCGGTCAGGATATCATCAAATGCATGTGAAGGATGATGATATTCTGAAGACTACTTTCTGTAGTCGTCATGGGCATTATGAGTTCGTTGTAATGCCATTTAGTGTGATGAATGCTCCAGCAGTATTCATGGGGTTGATGATCGCTGTTTTCCGTGAGTTCCTGGACAAGTTTGTGGTGGTTTTCATCGACAACATCCTTGTGTACTCCACATCTGAAGAGGAGCATGCAGAGCATCTACGAGCCATTTTGGGAGTTCTTCGCCAACATAAGTTGTTTGGGAAGTTGTCGAAGTGTGAGTTTTGGGCTCAAGAAGTCCGTTTCTTGGGGCATGTTGTGTCCCAATAGGGATTAGTTGTGGATCCATCGAAGATAGAAGAAGTGGTGTCTTGGGCAACCCCCAAGACCGTGTCAGAGGTGCAAAGTTTCCTTGGTCTCGCAGGCTACTACAGAAGGTTCGTAGCCAATTTCTCTCGAGTTGTGACTCCTCTGACAGCTTTGACCAGGAAGTATAAAGCGTTCATATGGACTAATCATTGTCAGAAAGCTTTCGAGTATCTAAAGGATAAGTTGGTAAGTGCTCCAGTCCTTTGTCTTCCATCTGAGGGAGTCCAGTTTGATGTTCTCTGTGATGCTTCACATTTGTGGTTAGGTTGTGTTCTCATGAAGAAGAGGTCAGTTGTTTCTTATGGGTCTCGGCAGTTGCATCCCCATGAACGCAACTATGGCACCCATGATCTTGATTTGGAAGCAGTGGTGTTTTCTCTGAAGTTGTAGAGACATTACCTCATTGGTGAGCACTTTGTGGTTTTCACCGATCATAAGAGTTTGAGGTATGTTTTCTCCCAGCATGACTTGAACCTAGGAAAGCATCAGTGGATGGAGTTATTTCAGGAATACGACTTTGAAATGTCGTATACACCTAGAAAATGGAATGTTGTAGCTATTGAACTGAGTCGAAAGTCACGTAGTGATGCTGTTCGTGAATCTGGTGATTCCTGGAGAGTAATAGAGGAACTGTCAGCTTTGCATCTTGGTATGGAAGAGGTTGGAGGTAGAGGTTTTCTTTTCCAGATGATGTTGCAATCATCCTTGATGCAGAAGGTGGAAGAGTCCCAGTTGGGTGATCTAGAGGTTGAAGTTTGGAGATACAGAGTTGTTTGTGGTGAGGCCCCTGATGGTTGGTCGGAGGATGAACAACACCGAGTGTTGTATCATGGTAGGATTTTTGTTTCCTTGGCGATGCGTGATACGGTTCTCTGAGAGTTCCATATTTTTCCCTTATCCATACATCCTGGTGTGACAAAGATGTATCGATCCTTGAGGAGTTAGTTTTGGTGGCCTGGGCTGAAGCATGCGGTTGCGGAGTTTGTTTCTCGATGTTTAGTCTGCCATAAGGTGAAGGCCGAACACCGTGCTCCTGGTGGTCTTATCTAGCCATTAGATATTCCTCAGTGGAAGTGGGAGGACATCTCAATGGACTTTTTTACTGGTTTACCTTGAGCATTGGGAGGACATGATGCTATTTGGGTGGTAGTGGATCGTTTGAAAAAATCGTCCCACTTCATAGTGATCAAGGAGTCTAGCTCAGTGGAAGTTTTTTTGAGGCAGTATCTAGAGGAGGTAGTGAGACTTCATAAAGTCCCTAGGATGATCATTTCTGATCGAGATCCTCGTTTTACTTCCAGGGTGTGGAGAGGTCTCCAGCATGATTTTGGTTCTCAGCTATGCCTTAGCACTGCTTGTCATCCTCAAACAGATTGTCAGACAGATACAACCATCCAGACTCTTGAAGACATGTTGCACTCTTGTGTTCTTGACTTTGGAGGTTCATGGATGAGGAACTTACACTTGGTAGAGTTCACTTACAATAATATCTTTCACTCCACCATTGGTATGGTTCCGTTTGAAGCCTTGTATGGCCGGCCTTGACATTCTCTGTTGTGCTGGACTGGGGTCGGAGATTTAGCAATTCTCGGACCAGAACTAGTACAGAATACAACAGAGATGGTTCAGGTGATTCGTGAGAGAATGAAGACAGCACAAGATCGTCAGAAATCATATGCTGATCAAAGGAGGAGACCCTTGGAGTTTATTGTTGGGGATCATGTGTTTCTTAAGGTGACTCCCTGTCGGGGGCAGCGAAGGTTTGGTCGTGGAAGTAAGATTTCTCCCCGGTTTGTCGGGCCTTTCGAGGTGTTAGCTCTTGTTGAATCTGTGGAATATCAAGTAGTACTTCCCCCACAGATGAATCAGATACATGATGTCTTTCATGTATCATAGCTCTGTCGTTATCTTCATGATGACTCTCACATCATCAATTGGGGAGAGATCGATGTTGATGATGATGCAACCTTTGAGGAGAGACCTGTGGAGATCCAATACCGCAAGGAGAAGGTGTTGCGTGGGCGTTCTATTCCCTTAGTTCATGTCTTGTGGTGACATGGTGGCATGGAGGAGATTACTTGGGAACGTGATTCACAGATGCATGTTCAGTACCCAGAGCTGTTTTAAGATGTTGTGTTGTGTTTTCTTGGATCCTTTCTTATATGTACCTTTGATGTGATGTTATTCTTGAATGGTATGGATTGTTTGTTCCCTTTCTCTTAGATGTCGTGGTTTTGTCCCATCTTTAGAACAACTCAGGGTGGTGGTTTTCCCCTGAGAGGTATCTTACAGGGTGCTTGTTCGGACCCCTCTTTTCCTCAGTTTTGTTTTAAATTCTCGAGGACAAGAATGTTTTGAGATGTATCTGATGTAATGTCTCGGACCTCTCCAGTCCATTACTTTTTGAAATTTTGGTGTTGGAGGTGTTCTGGGAGGTCAAGTGGACTTATTCCCAACACTTTGCCAATTTTCCAGTTCTGTGAACAGTGTTTCCAGTTTTATGAACAGTAATAGATTGGTCTCACAGATCGGTCTGACATATCGGTCTCACAGTTCGGTCTGACAGATCGGTCTCACAGATCGGTCTGAGAGATCGGTCTCACAGATCGGACTGACAGATCGGTCTGACAGATCGGTCTCACAGATCAGTCTCACAGATCGGTCTCACAGATCGGTCTCACAGATCGGTCTCACAGATCGGTTTCATGTACAGTAATGGTGGGCGAATAGTGTTTCCAGATTCCTACAGTTTTTCCCATTTTGACATTTCCTTTGACCTAAAATACATTTAAAGCCTTATTTTAAGGGATCTTAAGGCCGTTTCAAAGGCCATAAATCCTATATTAATTATTCCTATGGCCAGGATGTTTTTACTTAGTCAAACCGTGTGGGTTAATGCGATCCGATTTTAATGGAGAATTAAGTGCATCTTAAATCGTCACCCCATTAAATCTTCAAAAGGGACAAGATATCATTCTCCCTTGTTATTCCTCTTTGTTCTCGTCTATGAGATGATAGAACCTTTCAATCCTTTCCATAGGAGTTTCACAATCAAACCCTACTCCTCGTATCAGTTCCGCTCTGTTTTGGATGCAACCAAGCTATGTCAATCATTCTTCGATATAAGGTATGTTTATCATCATTCCTTCATGGATCATCTTCTCTTGTTCTCCTTTCCATATTATCATGTAATCTCCATGCTTATAATGGGTTTTTCATGGGGTTTGGTTGGTGTTTTCATACCGTGGCATCCTCGGGTGGATGCAGTTGTCGTGAGAGGAGGATTGTGACCCATTGTGTGGATAAAGAACTTCAAGAACTCTTCAAGGTAGGGGATTCATTACTTCTCTAATTTTTTATGTGCAATCATAGAGTTATCATGATTTAAACCTTTGGATCACAATGAAATTGACCTAATTAAATATTTGAACTGGATAAAGAAATTGTTATTGCTCGTATTCCATTGCCTCTTTCTTTTCTAGATAGTGTGATATCTATTCTTGCTATTGTTTAGTTGTTTGTCCTTGATAGAAATCGATAAAGAACATAAACCAGGATTAATTGATAATTTTTGGCTAAAGATAAAGAGGCATGAAAATGAATCTGGTTCTTGTTGTAATTTGATGATATTCAAATTAGTGAAGTAAGCATGTTTATTTAATTGTGATAGCTTACTGATTAGGTTTCCCGAATTTGGAACCTACATTTAATAAATCTGTTAATTCAAGATGGATTAAAGAACTAGTTGGTTGATAAAAGATTACCCCTGATAGGGTTCTTAGTTACCCTCTTTCTTGTAAGGCCGAATGCCTTGTGGTTTGGAGCCATGAGGGCTCATTTTGTATGAAGTCTAGATGCCTTGTTAAAGGGCCAAGATCCCATTTGATGTGATGTTTTTTTTCCTACTGCTTGTGCTGTGATGTGAGCCTAGATGGCTGTTGTGATATGTGAAGGCAGAGAGGCCTTGTGGTTGTGGTAGCAAATGGCACCTAGAGTGGTGATATGCATCGGTTTATGCATATGGGTGTCGGGGAGGACACCAAGGATGATGGTATGGGATGGATGTGATGGCTGGATGTTGGTGGTTTTGTTTGGTTGTTATCTGCTTTACTTTCCCCACTACTCAAGGCAGCTGGTTTTGCTTACCCTTCTTCCGAAAGGGGCGAAGACGCGCGGGGTATGCCACGTGCTTTTCATGTTTAGCCTCTCAAGGGATAATGGGCCTACGCACTTTCTATAGGCAGCAAAGACTCGACGGGTAGTATATCTACTCACCGTGTTTATCCCCCTTGTGTTTAGTAGCATAGAATGATTTTCTAGAATTCTTGGGAATAGGGGAAAGTAATTATATATTGAAATTCTGAATAAATGATGTTAACCCATGGGGTTGAAATTCGCTGGAACTTAATGAAGTGGTGGTAATTTGAAAAAGGTAAAGTGGACTTTGGGTGTGATGCAAATGATGTTGAATGTGGGTTTTTCATGGTTAATTAACGTGCAAATAATTAAGTAACATAAAGTGGAATTGATGAAAAAGGGAATGAAGTAACCTAATGAAGTTAATTAACTGGTTGTGTGCTTATAGGATGCCTAGTCTTTGAAATAGCAGCCTGGAGTCCAAGAGACGGTAGCTAAAGTGGAGGCTAAGACTAGGTTATGGCCATAGTGTGGTTGTGAGTTATATATATTCTGTACTTTTTGTGTTTCTATACGCTACTCCACCCTGTCGGTAAGGGAAACTGACACCCCAGGGATTCTGAGCCCTGGAGGGTTGTTTTCCCCAACATTCTAATGGGAGGTTGAATGAATGAATACCCCCTTTAGCCCCGCTCTCTTCTCTTGGTAGATACTTGTGCCTTTGGCACAGCAGTTAGTTTTCCCCATATATGTGTATAGAGGTCTATAATGACTTGTGGTTATTTCACACACATATATTCTGGATATAGTATCCTATGGACTACTATAGGTGTAACGTATATAGGCTGTGATGGCTTGAGGATCCTTACTCGGTTTATGGGCTATGATGGCTTGAGGTATAATACCCAACGTATGATACACATTATGCGAGCTATGGTGGCTCCCGGAAACTACCTAGTTACTTTTGGTTGTGAGGATGGTGTGGTGATTAGCCCAGTTGTCTACGGGAAAGCCGTTGTGGTTCACGTGGTGCAGATTGTGGAGCTTATCCCAAGTTTATACGGGCAAGCCTTTGGAGAGAGATGCACAAAACGTATGTCGTTGGGGAAAAGCGGAAAACCAGTGAGGAAGTAGTAGAAGAGTACCCTTGATATTCTTTACTATATGCTATATTCTTGTATGTGTTACTTGGTGAGAGTAGCCATGGTGAGGTTGGGAACTTGGTATACTTGTTTAGGTGACGAGTTAGTTTCACTTGTTGTGCACTGTGCTTTAGTATACTTTCTTTAATTTTTCACGAGAAGATTTGGGGAGGATCCTACTGAGTATAGTGTTATACTAACCCTATGTATATATAAACTGTTTTTTTTTCAGGTCACTTGGAGAAGGTTGGAGATCAGGCTGGTTACTACTAGCTTGTGGTTGCAGGAGCTGTTCGGGCTTGTGGTTACTGTTGTTTTTTCCTTTTATTTTGGGTACTTGTAGTTTCCCCTTTCAGTTGTAGTACTTTTGCATGACATTACATATGTGCACATGGGTTTTCTTTTATATTTTAGTTTTGATAAGGATTTGTTTGGTTTCTATTCTATCTCTCTCTTCCTCATGTGTTCTCTTAGAGGGTAATGCCTCCAATTTGTGTGTTTACTATACCCTCGGTGCTAGTCACCAACCCGGGGCCTACTGGAGGTGGGACTCGAGAGTCATCATCTCCCTTCTTACATTTCCGGCCCAAGAGGGGTACACTTTGTGGGGAGGGGGTCGTGACACATAGGTTACCAATTAATTAGAAATGAAAATATAAGAAGCAATTTAATATAAAGGATTAATTTTTATTTTTATGCTCCCAAAGGTGTTTTTTCATAATAAATTAAATTAATTATTATTAGTGAGTGATATTAATAAAATATATATTTTATATCTTCAATAACATATTTTTTATATTCATCTAATATATTTGATAGACATAATATAAGAACAAACCCAATTTTATGCTTAAAACACTATATTTTTATAAAGGTAGTTTTACTGCATTTTAATGGAGACCCCGTTTTAAATCAAATTTATGAAATTTTTATAGATTTAATATGTCAAAATAAACTTTATATTTGAAATAGAAACATAAAAATAAGGTTAGTATAAATTTTTTTTGTATTTTTTTGTAAGCTTTCATTTTTTTAATGAATAGTTAAAAAAATATAATTTTAATTCAAAATTTCTTTTTCAACTAATTTATTCATATAGTTAATTTATATTTTATTTTATTTTCAAATTATAATACGATAAAATATACATAAATTAATCCAATTTAGTACATTTAAACAAATTTCACCTTGAAATTGGATATAAAAACTTAGAAATCTTTTGATCATTTTTACTTTAAAAACCTACGGTGTCATTCTGTCAGTGGGATTAAATTTAAAATAATTTCTACCAATTATGTGATAGGAATTTGAAGAAATTTATTTCATATTTTTAATCAACATAATTTATAATTTATATTAAGTTCAACATATTTTTTGACCATAAATATTAGTGAATATAATTAAAATTATTTACAATGATTAAAGTAAAATTAAGCTTAACAAGGGAATAAACCTTAATCTTAAGTTCCAAAATGACCAATAAACTTGTCCACAACTAATTTTATGGACATTATTCATCCATTAACATTACCTTATTTATTTTTGTTGGTTTATTAAGACTTTTTTTGGTAAAAACATGGGTACACCTAACTTGTTTTCAAAAATACCAAGTGAGTCCTTTCCCTCCCCAATAAAAGACCACCAACTCTCCCACCTCCTAATACATATAAAACCTAATAGTCTCATCCAATATCTACCCAATAAACATAAAAAAAATTCCTCCATTACTTTATAAACCCTCCATTTTTTATAATAACTTCCAATTAATCCCTTTGGTGAAAACCAAATGAAGTTACCCGATTAAGAGGCAACACCCTCCCTCAAGTTCCATTATTTTATTTCAATTATTCACTCCATAAACTCTACTTGTTCCATAATTGTATAAAAAAAAATATACTAAATATAATATAATTTTTTATGCTATGGTTTCTTCTTAAACTTACACACCTCCATATAATGAGTAACAAAAATACTATTTTCATGTACGGCGAACTACCACCTCACGAAATAATGATTGTTCATTTTTCCTTTACCGCCTCTCATGATGGAAATTATGATAGAAAATATATTTATATATGATATATATAATATTTATAATGTATTTATTATCCATTAATTTTTATTTAGAACATAAACTTATGATTTCCATCTTGTGTAAATATGATAATTTCATTTGAGAAAGTGTGGATTACCACCCCCTCAAAAGCAATATGATTTGTTCACACACTACATGGAATATATTAAGGATATGTTTAGTGAATATATATTATATATATGAAATAATAATGCTAATTTAATGATATTATATACATATATTAACATACATATATGCCATTTATTTACTTTCTTTCAATACGTCAATAAAATGGAAGCAGCGTTCATGCGTGCGTCCAGCCTACCGTCTCCATCAACAGTGTATTCCATTTCATACTTATATATTATATATATTATTATAGTACACATATAATGAATGTTTATTATATTTATATCATGATTTAAATTCAATAAATCATGATATAAGTATAAGTACCAATGATATAACAAATTAAGACACATGCGAAAAACAAAGCAAATATTACCCAAAGCGTAACCTAAACATAGAATTGTTACCAAGAGGGTAATATAAATTCATAATAAAACCATATAATTAATTATATATAATAATATGGTTCTTTAAAATATTTATAATGAACTTATCTTTATTATACAATTGGTTCTTACAATTACAAAGAGAGTCAATACACTAGGTAAGGGAATTTCATCTCACTTTTTATTTCTGTGAGATACATGCTTTATTCACCACCCATTCCTTTTGTGTGGTGTTTATACTACCCATGGATGAATTATATGATTATTATTCTTAAATTTATGGGTATCTACATACCCATTTTATGATATTTATTTCTTGGGTTTTATGTTTCAAAAGTTACCAAATCGATAAAATAATTTTGCCTCAATTTTTCTTCTTTGAGACACATGCCATGTTATGAACTTATATTTTTCCATGAGGTGTATATACTTCCTTTGAAAATTTATTTCATATTTATAATTATTTTCATGATATTTTAATCTTAATTTAATTTCATTTTCTTACAAGGAGAGTATGGTTCAAAGTTACCAAGTGGTAAGATTTTATTGAAATGATCTCATCACTTTTTGAGATTATTTATATTTATGATTACTCTAATGAAATATTATGATCCATATATCAAGAACACTCATGAATTATATTTCCACTAGTTATTCAAAATATATTCATGTATTGGTACCATTTTCCACTCTTTTTTACATAATATAGTTAAGAAACTGTTTTTAAGGAATCTCGACTTAACCCTCTCTTCGGTCAGAAATTTGTATTCCTTAAATACCATGTTTTTTAAAAAGGGTTTCCAAGAATATTCTACAATTATCATATAAAATTTAAAATAGTTTTTTCCCTTCATTTATTTTACTAATTTTTTCAAAAGAATATTATTGTCTCTTTCCAAACAAGTCATTTTTCTAACCTTTTTACCAGTCAAAAGGAATATCCCTTTTACCTCATACGACATATATAGATTTACCCACCATCATTTCATTGAAGCTTCATTTTCATGTTTAAAAGGATAATTTTTAAGAAAATGTTTTAAAAAAGTGAATTTCAAATAAATTTTTTTCAAAAAAAATCAATGTTTCTTTTTAATTTTTCAAAGTATTATTCAAGGAAAGTTTTTTTCAAAAGGTTTTTTAAGATTATTTTATATGTTTTTAAAGAAAGTGGTTTTTAAATTGTTTTCAAGTTTCTTATATAATTTTTCAAGGAAAATGGTTTTTAAAATGTTTTCATTATTATTTTATAATTTTTAAAAGGAAACAGTTTGTAAAATGTTTTCAATATTATTTTATAAGTTTTCATGGAAAATGGTTTTTATAATTTTTTCAATATTATTTTATTTGTATTCAAGGAAAAAAGTTTTCAAAATTTTTTCGAGATTATTTTATATTTTTTTAAGTAAAATGGTTTTCAAAATGTTTTCAAACTACTTTTAAATGATTTCAAGGGAAGTGGTTTCCAAAATTATTTCAAGCATTATTTCGAATTTTTCAATGCATTTTCATAGAAAATGGTTTTTAATGTTTTAATGTTTTAAAAATAAGTTTCCAAAGAAGAAAGGATATTTTCCTGGAGAAATGTTTTCAAAATATCTTTACAAGTTATTTTCCATCTATGATGACATCCATTGATATTACTTGTGACCTTTCATAAAATTATCCAAAGGTTTCATTCATATTCTTTCTTGAAAGTTTCATGTTTTGATGGAATGATGTTTATGAAACTTGTTTCTCTTCCATTGGTTATATTATTTTGAAACACGGTTCTTTTAATGGGTTATGATTTCATTAAGTGATTATGAAACCTATATATTTTCAATAGGATATTATTCGATGAAATGTTAATGATACCCATTTCATTTCATAGGTTATTATTTAATGTTTAAAAAATCATATATTTTTATGGGTCTTGATATAATGGAAGATTTATTTTGTCGGATATGTATGAATGATGTTATTATGATATGGGTGGGACCTATATCTCCCTCTAATACATTGGTTAATTATGGATGAATCATCAATATAAATGTTATACATGAACCTAATTATATTTTCACAATGTTATGTGTGGACCGGGTTTCAGGTCCAGAAGTTTATATGTGAACCTGATTACATGTTCATAATGTCATGAGTGAACCATATTATGTGTTAATAATTTTATGAATGAACCTAATTAAATGTTTAAAATTTTATTCATAGACCTGGTTTCATGTCCAAAAGTTTATGTGTGAACCTTATTACATGTTCACAATGTTTTACGTAAACCTAATTGCATGATCACAACATTTGGTGTGGACCTGGTTGCATGTCCATAAGTCTATGAGAGGGAATTATTTCATTTCCTTAACTCAATATGTTAACTTTTTTCTACTTATAAATATTCATGATGTTATACTTTGATGTGTATGCCACAATTCCATTTCGTATTCCTACGTTATGATTTCATGTCACATGATCTCGATTTCCTTATGATTCATGTCTTATGAACTACAAATATTTATTCCATGATTCATTTTTATAATATTTTATTTGTAGGATATTACCTTATAATGATCCTTATCATGTTCTCCCATATTTTCATGATATGATTATGCATTTCATTTAATTACCCTTATTGAGAATTTGAGCTCAAATATTTCTTATATTTCTTTTACCCAGGTTATGAAGAAAGGATTTTATATAGAAATACTAATTGGGGAGATCTTTGTGGGAAACATTGAATATCCTTCACTAAGCTATAAGATTTTTGTTCCAATATTCCAAAGGCACTAAACTAATATGGTATTTGGGAATCCATTTTTTTAATGTTTTAATTATTCCACAAAATTTATTTAATGTTAATGTATGTCAAGACTAGGTCATTATATCCCTAAACCCTCACTTTACTTTTACAGGTCTACAGGGGTCTCATTGGTATTTTTATACCTTTATCACAATAATATTTGGTGTTAGAAGCATCATCGGTTGCGATTTATTCCTCAAAGTAAGTCTATCCCTATTTATTTATTAGATCAATTTTTATTCTTATTTTTTTATAGAACTCTAAAATAATGATTTTGGGGATGATATTGGGTTCTTGACTAACTGGTCTTGATTTGGGTGGTGATCCTTGAAAATACAGACTTTTTACAATTGAGGTAGGTTTTTTTAAACTATCCTTTGATTTCTTATTTCTCTTCTATTTTATATATTTTATGAGTGGTCATTCCAACATATTGTTCACATGGTCTTCTTCAATATGTGATTGAATTTTTTTTCCTAATTAATTATTTTAAACCTTTCCCCGGGATCTGATTGTTTTATTAGTGTGTACAGACCAGGACATTGGCCATAATTTAAGGTGTGACTGTCAATATAAAAAAGGGAATTTAGGTGATGAATTTATATATTCCATGGTATTGAAAAAAAATTCCTAGAAATTTTACAAGGTTCTAAGAATTTATTATAAATTTAAGTTTTTTATTTTAATTAATCATTGATAACCCTTAATTAATTATAATTGTTAAATTTTTTAATATGGAATTTGGTGGATGAATTTGTTAATAAAATTATGTCTTGTACTTGTGTACTTGGTTAAATGATACCATTGACTATTATTATTAAGGATATATTAATGTGTTTTTAATGATCATGTAATCCCATATTAATGTTTATCACAATTATGAGACCTTGAAATAAATTCTAGGATCTGGTATTCCCATACTATTTATTATTAACATTGGGAGACGTTGACATGATTCCAAGGATCTAGTATTATTGATTTTTTCTATTGGGGGATTATGATGTGATTCCAAGGATCTAGTATTCCAATTTTATTGATTAATAATTTTTGTGGTCCTCGATGTGATTCCAATTTTTTGATGCCCATATTATAAATTATTAATACTGGGGGTCCTTTATGTTATTCCAAGGAGTAATATTCCCCTGTACTTATAAACTGGACTATGGTATTGTATAAAGAGGCACTCAACACTGGTTTAAGTAGGTATAGTTGACTTTGGGTACCACTATGGACCCAAGGGTTAACAATTTGTATTTTATTTCTACATTTTTATATAAAAATTTATTTTTTTACATGCACATCAGTATATACATCACTTAGTATGGATAATATTTAGACACTATTAATGGAGGCCTAACAAATTTTACTCCCACACTGCTCAAAAAACCTTTGGTACCTGAGGAGATTTCATGGATGTTGTTTGGGATAAGTTCAATCCCAATATGTTTAATTAATGACAAGGTATATAGATATTGGATCATGGTTTGTGGGATTGAGTGTGGCTTCATAAAAAATTGAATTATTCATTCTATTGGTACTATTTGTGTTTTTTAGTTTAATGTATGAATTTCATTATTTGAACATGGTTATATGTTTCAAATTATATGAATTTTCTCTTGGTATGTGCCTTTGATGGTATGTTTTGGATGTTATAGTTTTTATTACCAATGAAATTATTTCTCTAGACATGGGGTATAATATCCCCAATATATCCTCTAAGACCCTCACTACTATCAAGTGTCCTCTAGAGTACGGGGGTATGATTGAGGCCATATAGAGACATGATTCAGTTATATATGAGTAAACTTTGAAGGGATGTTACTAAATGGTATTAGAGACCTGTTTCATTTTTCTTACAAATTGGTATTGATAGAAAGAGATATGAAATTTTCATGACTTGGTATGGAACTTGTTCTTGGGAGTAGCTACCCACATATGAGGAAATCCCAAGTTACCAAGGAAATGATTACTATTTTTTATTTATCTATTAACATTTATTTATTTCACATCGAGTTATAACATGATTTTCAATATTTCTTAATATTTTTTAGATTTCACTAATTTTCTGATACAACATGATGGTGATTATCCATGCATCATGATATGAATATAGGGATTTCACTTTTTTTATTATTAATAGTGATAGAAAAATAAATATAATTCCCTTATAACATGGATATTGTATATTATAAATAGTATGATATTATTATGTTGATCACCTCCCTTAAGTGTGATTTTATAATTTTCCTATAACATGGCTAATGTCATGCATTTTTTAATTTAGAAATTCATTCATAAAAAAATTATGGTAGTACAATGAGAGGGTGGAAATGAGCATTCCCCTATAGATTTTAGACTAGAGTCTCCAGTAGCTCTATAAAATTCAACAAATGAACAACTATATTCTATATAATTATGAGTTTTGTAGTCAATTGAGAGAATAACTCCATGATATTATACATCTATGTAATACCTTACCAAATTTTTTTAGTTGTAACACCCACCAAACATTTTCAGTGATGTTTTTCAATAGGAAGTGGATTTCTAGGTGGAATAAATTTGGACCATCATTGACCCTCTGGAGACTCCTCTATAGTGGAGCTTAATGCTTTTAGATTATATGCTTCTATGATCAGTGTTTTGATGCAGAGACATATGGGCTCATATGGATCAATATAAAAACATGGCCTAGATAGAAATCTAAACTGGGTTCCTTGGTTTTTTATTACCAAATTCCTTGAGGGAAGACAAGGTTTGGCTATTCATGAACCTTCTATAAGGAGGTATATATATAAAGGATTATTCCATCAATTTCATAGGCTTGTAATGTTTCTATCCAACACTAGTAGTGGATTATGTAAGAAGTGTAAATAAAATGAAGTACAACTTTAGATAATATATTAGTTCATAGGAGAATTTTTTTCTCTTAAAAATCATTTTTTGGGTGTAGAACCAAGCTCTTATCATTTATAGAAATGAGAAAGAGGCCCAAGGTGGAGATAAGGAACATCTATATATGAGATATGTTAATGAATATTCTAGCAGTTGGAATCACTGCATTGAAAATTTCCATCATGGAGGTAGTGGGAAGAGTAGCTAGGGAAGTGTGCCAATGTGATGTTATCAATGTGGAAAGGTTGGACACAAGAGGTTCCATTGTGATCAACATCCATTAGAGTGACAATATTGTTGGAAGATGTTTCACATATAATGGTTCTATAGGATCCCTTCAAAAATTCTATTAATGTTATTTTTATGAATCGATAAAAATTTGGAATGGGATTAACCACACCATCACAGATAGGAAATTGGAGCTCTATAGGTCATATTGCATGTGGTGTGGTATATTATACCCTAGGTCCAAGGTAGTATCTTTATCAGAGTGGTGTAGTCTATGGGGAAAATATAAGTCTCATGTCTATGGAATAGGCCAACTTCATTTCATAAATTCTATATCATATAATCAGTATATCAGACCTTACATCATTCAAGATATGATTATGGTGGATTTTACATTAGCATATACGTTATTTAATACAAACTTTTCCCACTCTTCTATGGTTGTTTAATTAATTGAATTCTAGTCCTTGATGTGGAGAACAATTTGGAGGTGATGACCATATATACACCACAAGGGAAGTAATCTAAAGGAATTTTTTTCATTAGATAATGCACTATAAAAATTGGTGGATATCAGTTTCATTGATATTTCAATATTCTCAAAATTAATGGAACCCATATGATTATTAGGATGGATTTTTATGCATTATATCAAGAATTTATGGACTACTACCACTATCATATATCCTTCACATATTTAGATGGTTGCAACCATGTTCATACTAGAGGGTGGGATTTATAGGGTGGATGTTTAAGACATGACTATCAAGAGTTGGGTGTAATTGTATACCATGTGTCTAGTTTCATATTAGATAATGAAAAAATGTATCTAGTTATCTACCCTATAGTTTTGAATTAGTTCCATGATGTTTCTTAGGATTATTTTTTGATATTTCTTCTAGAGAGGGGGGTAGAGTTCACTAAAGAGAACATGCTTGTGGTAGAACCATTTCCTATTTATCTTTATATAATATATCCTTCTGAGAATCATGAATAAAAAGTTCATGAAATACTTCGAATATAATATTTTTATTTGATCGAGTAAATCTTCATGGGTTTTTCTATTCCTATTTTCTATAAAGGTTTATAATACATAGATATTGTGTGTGTATTATAGAGTTTTTAACAATGTTATGATAAAAAAGTGATTCCTAGTTCCATGTATTGATGATATATTTGATTAACTCAGGGGATTCTAGGTGTTTTCTATTAGGACCATGTTTGATGGAGAAGGAAGTTTTAAGAGTTTTATTTTGTAGAGTGTTTTCTTTTGTTTACAAAGAGGATAAATCAATTCACTTTGTAAAAGTCTTGGAAAAATCCAGATGATGCTTTTCTGATTTTTATCTCACAAATATCATAAGTTTCTCAGAGGACTTGTGATGCAACCCTTATTAAGGAATGGGTAGTAAAGGTGCTACCAATCATGTTCATGTTTGATACGAAAGAAAGATGTTGCTGGAAGATAGGGAAGTTACTTACTTTCTAGGGAAAATATGACAATGCTAAAGCTAATCGATCAAAGGATATATATCATGATAGTGGATTTCATGATGAAATAAAAAAGAATAGTTTTGTATTGGAGTTTAGTGAACTATGACAAAGAAATGGATTATCTGGAGGTGGTACTAAATGATGTATTTAAAGTGGTACTATTTTCTAGTATTTTCCAAATTTTTGGGCCTGAAAATTGGGATATGGAGAAATGTGATTTTGGAAAAGGAAGTTGTGCACAATATTGAAGGTGATTTGGAATGTTTTGTGCAAGGAATGTTCCTATATCATCACATAAATGTTTGTAAGAGGAAATAACCGCACTAAATATTGGTTTTTTGCACGCAAGATAGAAGGAAGTTTGGAATGTTGTGCGCAAGTGGAGTTTCAGGATAAAAATGTTGAAAAATAGAAATTGCATGAATTGTGAAAAAGATTCAAGATGTACGAAAAATATGAGGTTGCATGAAAGAAACTTATGTACCAAATACGATATCAAATGGGTTTTGTGCGCTCAGAGATGATCTTTCACGACGCATCAGGATTTTGCACGATGTGTTAGGGTTTTTTTTATAGGGGTCAGTGGTGCCTATAAATATGAGGTGACCCCCCCCCCCCCACACACACACACTATTTGTTAAGCTGGAAACTTAGAGAAATATAGATCTATGAATCATAGAATAATTCTACAAAAATGGAGTTTCACGAAAAATTTAGAGTTGTTCCCAAGCTAAGGAAGTTGCGCTCAAGAAGTGAGTTGTGCATAAGAAAGAAATGGACACAATAGGTTCTACATGATGAAAGTGAAATCTTTCATGAAAGGTATTAAAGTTGCACGAAAGACACCTAAAAGGGTGTGAAAAATATTTGAGTTTAGCATAATCAATAGGTTTTGTGCAAGGTATTTCTTACTATCTTCTGGGTAGAAAAGAGAATAATTGTTTTGAGTGATCATATTTGTGAAAGTTCATCAAAAAGAAATAAAACTTTGTTTTTCCTTATTTGTTCTAAGAGGGTTCACATGCACTTTTAGATTGTTTTCCATGTGCTACACAAGTGTAAGGGTATATCCTACTTGTTTTATTCCACATCAAAGGATTGTTTTCGACTTTATTGTGTGGTATTGGATTGTCTCAATACCATACCAAGGACGTTGTTACTCTTGTTGAGTAGTGAACCTTTTAAATTATTGTGTTCTTATGGATGTGGGTTTGGATTGTGTTCAGCAGGGAAAGAACTCTTTAATAGGAGGTGAAGTTTTTTTCAAAGATAAGGAAACATAAAAGGAAAATATAACACTAATTCATCCCCTCCCCCTCTCAGTGATACTTGGATCCTGACTATGAAACTTCATTTTCCATTATTAACATGAGATTAAGTAATTATCATTTGATGATAACTCCTTCATACATACCTTGTACTTCATTTAGGAGTAGTTATGTCAGGTATAAGAAATTTTTCTTACCGTTAGGCATGATAAATGTACATATAATGAATAAGGCCTTGATTAATATAGTTTTTTATCATAATCTGACCCATCGAGGCCTACCTAACTAGTAAAAAGACAAGTCGCAACTACCCCATGCCCACCTCTATAGGCTATGTTTTTGAGACAGGTACTGAATGGAATGACTAAAATGGATGGCCTTTTTCTAATGTACCTATTTTCACAAACCCAATCATCTTCATGCATAAGTGCATAAGAATAATAAAAAAAATTAACATCTATATTAAAAACTAGGAATTTAATAACCTCTAAGGAATAAAAATAGCAATGCATTGTAATCTAAAAATAAAGAGAAAAATACATTCCCAAACCAAAAGATCACATAGCCTAACAATAACTAGAAAAGTAAATTCTAGGAAATCATGGATCTAGGTGTCCAATCCCCAACCACTACATGTGGTAGAATTCACCTAGGTATCACTATGCTCCTCTAAAATCACATCTGACTTATCCATCATATTAATAAGAAATTATTCATGTGGTAAAAGCCTATTCTTGGGTGAGTATATACATACTCGACAATAAAAAATTAAAATATAAGGTAGTTCAATAGGATACATGATAGAAGTAGTCATATGAACCCTAAAGAAAGAGGGAAATGAAACCTAACAGGAAAGATATATCCTCATGAAATAAAAACATACAAGAGTGAAAGGGGTTCTCCATTTCAAAAACAATCCCAAGAATGTTTCTTCTAAATGTTAAAATGGATTTATCAATTATTCCTATCATATCATGAGTTTGTCTAATGTAGTAACCATATGAAGATCCCACACCATTCAACTATGATGCATGGTCTAGGGGGAACAATATACAAGAAGTGGACATACACCCCAGTGCGTCAGGGGGTTCCACAAAGTCTGTAGTTGACCCACTCTGTATCCCATCAGGGGTACCACTCAATAGAAAGATAGATCACACATGCCCTAGTCCATCAGGGGGTACCACTCAGTTGGTAGAGGACCCACTCCCTAGTCTGTTAGGGGGTACCACTCAGTAGATAGATATATGAATCACACCCTTGTCCTTCAGGGGGTACCACTCAGTCGATAAAGAACCCACACCCTACTCTTTTTAGGGGGTTCCACATAGTATATAGATAGAGGATCCACATTTTAGTCTATTGGGGGGATACCACTAGGTCAAAAGAGGACCCACACACTATTATATTAGTGGTGTAAAACTTATTAAAAAGATTTAGGACTCATGTACTAGTCTATTTAGGGGTGACAATAAATTGACAGAGGACCCATCCCCTAGTCCATCATGGGGTACCACTCAGATCTGTATGGGGGTATGGGGAGATTTCCAACCCTAGCCTTTTAATGATTATCATGTATAATCACTGGAATCATCGATCACCTCATTAATAATAATCATGATAAGAAAATATAATATCATGTCTAAAATCAGCTAAAAATTCCATAATCACGTTCTACTCAAAAAAACCCCATGAATAGGGGACTCACGGGCCAAAATCCGAGCCAAAACAAAGTAGATACGAGAGGTATAAAGTACATAAGAGGTAGAAAAACTTGTAACATGTCCACACAATGTGAGGTACCACTCCTATACCAAGTCATATCCTCCCCATCGCATGGATCACTGGTCATTTAGTACAATATTTCATGTTAGGGTACTACATGGTGTGTCTTGGCCACATGGGGCCTGCCCATGATCCTGGTCATGCCTCCTTACATGATAGTGTTATAGTATATAGTGTGTGTCTGGCCATGTCCATGTACTCTAGGAGTATATGATGGGATATCACCACTAATTCAAATGGAATGTGGGGGTCCCACATATCGAGTGATATTTAAATTTCCTAAAACCCATTTTTACTTTAGCTAGGGGTATACAATCCATGCGTTCTTCAAAATACACGGTATATAGTTTGATTTTTCACAGAAACTATAGAATCCTCATTCAGTTTCTAAATCCATACTCAATGCCACAAAATCCTTTTATTAAACAGTATATATTGGTGTAAAACTCCTCTGTCCATCAATAATATCCCTCTTGTAGCTATAAATCAGAGTTCCAATCCTGCACTCGAAGCTCGCGCATGCCTCGCCTGCCTCCCTTGACACTAATTTCTATGATTCGAATTATTGATCCAAAAATACATCACCATTACCCAAAATACCCACTAAATCATCCTAAAAACTCTGAACCAAATGATGTATGCACATCCACCATGAATTTTTTGGTCAACCCATGCTCAGACCCACCTATCAATAGTCAAATTCTGACCTTGTGGTCCAATGATAAAAAACGCGAAGAATGGGTGGGGGAAAGGAACAAAAGAAAAGGTGATAACATCATTGGACAATTTTTATTGGATAATGATTATATAATTAGGTATTTCAAGGGGTTATTTCATATCATAATCAAGAATAAATTGAATAAACAATTTTCAGGGATCATGTGAGGTTATAAAAATCCTTAAATCAAATTAGATAAATTAATCAATTCCTAATAAATTCAAAAATGGTGTAAATCCAATGAAAGAAGTTCCCTACCATGATGTAGATAAATATTTGGGGAATAACACTATTTCCAATTATTAATAGGACTATTTCCATTCACTAAACATAGATTCACTTTGATCTGGTTGTCATTCAATCTCAATTCACCAACAAAGGATAGTGGAATCCTCCTCTCAACAATCCTAGTTTTATGATGCTACCCTAACAATTCACTATAACTGCATAATTATATAAGATATTATGTATTTTTTATTATATGAATTAAATAAATATTTTAATTAATTTAATCACTTAATGTAACCACCAATGGGTTCCTGATCTGAACATCCAACACTAACCAACTTTAGGTAACACCGAGGGTAAATACCTCTCCTTGGATTCAAATGTGGTATCAGATTTTTGATCTGAGACTCTATTTCAGATATATTAAATTTTATTTTAATAAATATGCATATTTGATATGAAATATACATAAAATTTTTATATAATTAATTATGGGCTCATGGGGCCTCGTAATCACACGTCGTCCGAACACCTGGATCTAAAAATATTTCTCAATATATTTTAAAGTCTTATAAAAAATAGACTCTATATTAATCTCTATTTCATTATTTTTATCCCCAAAACATATAAACTAAGAAACAATTTGGGGATACTTGGCCCGTATTTGGATCCCCCACTCCTACGTTCTCTCTAATATGCTCTCATGCTTCCATAGTACACAATCCAAGGGAATAGTATATCCACACAGGATCCTCTTTTGTTGACCATCGATCGCCACTGGGTACTCAATGATGGTGGCTCTATCCTCAATTTCCTGCTCCTCCTAATCATTAACAAGCATAGAATCATGCACATATCTCTTCAGCAACGACACATAGAAGATTTCATATAGCTACTTGAACTTTTTTTGTAAGGAGAGGCAGTAAGAAACCTCACCAACTCTCCAAAAGATCTTGAACTTCATGATTAACTTCAAGGGAAGCTTCCCTCCCCATCCAAATATCTTTATTACTTATTTTCACAAGACTATTAGTAAAACATGGTCTCAAACTTCAAGGGAATAGGACGTTGATCTGCATAAGTTTTCTGTGTGGTTTGGGTTATCCTCATCTGGTCATGGATCACCTAAACCTTCTTCCTCATCACCTACACCATCTATATACAAAAAATAGATTCATTTCTAGTCTTAGTACCTAATAAGGGGGACCTAAAGTGTCTCCATTATAAGTCCTTGAATTGTTCGATGTATATAATAGAGTGATAGATATTGTAAAAAACAATTTCTACCAATGGTAATTTATCCTCCCATCTTCAAATAAATTCTAACATGCAAGCCCTAAAAACATCCTCCAACACCTAGATATTGTGCGTATTCATTCCATCATCATGGGTGTGGAAAGATGTACTCATCCTCAACTAGGTACGAAATGCTTCCTGTAGGCCTATCATAAACCATGATGTGAACCACACATCATAGTCATAGAAAATCATCAGGGGAACCCCATGAGGGAATACAATCTCCTATAGGTAAAACTTCTCCAAAATATTCACCAAACTATACTCTCAGATGGAATGGAAGCGTACCAACATTGTATGTCTATCAACTATCACCCAGATGATATCATGGATTCTCATTGTCCGCAAAATCCTTGTTATAATTTTGATGGATATACCATCCCATTTCCACTTCAAGGTCTCAAGGAGCTACAACAAACCTATCGGAACCTTGTGTTCAGCCTTCACCTACAGACTTGTGATACACTGAGGGATGAACTCTGCTACACTCCACCTCATGACATACTAAAAAAACTATTGTTGAAGGTCCATGTACATCTTACCCTCATTAAGATATATAACCAAATTATATTGTAAAACTCTCTCATTGTCTCCATTTTCATCATAAATAGAACCACATTCCATCTATTATAAAGGATGATGTGATTCCCTCCTTTAGAGAATCCATCTGGTGAATCTTTTGAGGATATCTAGTCGTGTAGGACCTCACAGTCAATGTCTCCCTACTAAGCCTCCCACACATGTTGGAGAAGTGTAAAATTCAATAAAATTGACTAATGAAATGGTGTACCCTCCTATTATAAAAATTTAATCTGTAAGGAAGCCAAATTCTTAGACTTTTCCTATATATGTTGATAAATAGACTTCCTAATAAGGGTATGTACTACTACAAATCCCTTCCAAAGAGTATATACTATATCAAAGTCATAGTCTGGAAGGAACTCCAACCAGGGCCTCTCTTTTAGGTTTAGATCTCTCTGCATAAAAAAAATACATGAGACTTTGATGGTATGAGTAAATAATGGAAAGCTCTCCCAAAATATAGTGTCTCTACATCATTAGATAAAAGACCACTGCTATCAACTCTAAGTCATGAGTCACATACTTTTTCTCATGGGGAGTCAACTTCCCTGACCCATATGTAATCACTACCTATCTTTTCATTAACACACAGCTATTTCTAGATCTATAGGAATCTCCATACACTACATACTACATGCCCTCCTCTAGTAGTCTCAAAACATGAGAAATCATTATCCTTAGCCTGCACTCCTCAAAGGATCTTTGGCACTGATCTGTCTTGGTAAATGGATTCTATTTCCACATCAGGGTGGTTGAAGGTGCTGAAATCCAAGAGAAGTCAACCACGAACCACATATAGTTGCCTTCCAATATAAAAAAATTCCAAACCTATGGCATTATCTTTTATGGATCCCAAGAAAAAACTACACCAATCTTCCCTAGGTCCACAACTAATTCATGATCAAAAATTAAATTCCCCAAAAAGTGAATCTCGTGGATCCAAAACTGAAACTTTGAGAGCTTACCATAAAACTGGTTCTCCCAAAGCATTTTTAGGACTATCCTCAAATTATATTTATTATTATTATCTGATGAAGAGTAGATTAGTATTTTATCGATGAAAAAACTAAAAAATGTTCCAAGTATTTATGGATGATATGGTTAATGATATCCATAAACATATTGGGGGTGTTAGTCACCTCGAAAGGCATTATCAGAAACTCATAGTTTTCAGAGCTTGGTAGGGGCCATCCAATATGCCGAAGATGATATCAGAGTGGTCCTATGGTGAAAGTAAATGAAAATATCAATATCCCACATTAAATTTAGTCCTAAAAAATACTCTAGGAATACATACATATAATCCTACACAACTACTGGAATCTAGATGTTTGGGGATCCCATTACACTAGGGGATATATACACTAACTGATGGGTGATGGATTGCAACCTCCTACTTGCAATACCCATGACTAGACTACACACATCTTTGAATTCACACGGGATGATGTCGGATTATAAATTTATAATCCCAAACTACACTTACTATAAGTGAATTTTAAATCATCAATGCATGGTCAAACTCACAAGGAATACTAGCAGGCTAGTATCCAATCAATCAAACCCCTTTAAAGGGATTCCTCACTTTCACTCTTCATATTTTTTTACAAATATATATTTTATGGAGTATAATTATGATAATAAATTAAGGGTTTGAGTTCAATGTGGGGGATCTTGAAAAAATATAATCTTTTATTTATCTTGGGATAGTCCTATGGTTTAGGCTAAGTCGTCGTGAAAAGATCACCAATTAGTTTTGTCAAACCAATTGGATATAATTATGCATAAACTATCCCATTTTCTAGGTATATCCAACAAACTAAGTAAATTACTCTTAGATTCTATGTATAAATCATTATAGGATAAAGTTCATAGTCCTGGTCAACTCTAATTTGGTTAGTTTTATTCAATCGCACCTCCCATGGTCAATGTTGTGAAAAATAATTTGATGAACAGTTATTATTAACCTAATTAATAGTCATAGGGTTACCAAGGTTTAATATATAGATTCATTAGGTTTGGAAACACCCCTAATCTTGAACCCTAATCCTAGTTGGATCATCCATGCATGGAGGTGATGATTAAAAGTAAGGAAATATTAAACATGCTTTGCATAATCGAGAAACAGTTGATGAAGAATAAATCTAAGATTAAACAAGAATGAATGAACATTTAAAATATTAAAAATCAACACAAATCCCATAAAATACCTATTCAAAATGAATATAATAAAGAATAACTATGAAGCATAATCAAAACAAGTAAGAAACAATCAAAAACTCACTTTGAATGAAAAAATGTTCAAGAATGATGCAAGCATTGATAAAGAATAGAGAGTGGCATTGAGACGAATGTTGGGAATGGAAACAGGATTGAAACTGATGAATAATGAGTGAAGTTTCATTAAAAACTCAAAGGTATTTAATAAAAAAATTAAATGAATGGATGTAATCTATTTTATAATAAAAAAATGAAAAGGACAGAATAAAAATAGAGAAAAAGAATCTATGTGAAGCTTATGTGTGCGATGGAGTGGTCAGAATATTAATAGGTTAGAGAATTACATGGTGTGTAAGATCTTCACATCATGTATAGGATTAAGTGAATTATATCCTAACATCTACACATCATATAACTTGGTTTCACATTATGTATTTGAGATCTACTTTTCCCACCTAAGAATTAGTTTGTATCTTTGATTAGGCGAGCCTTAGAAACATGCATGTCATGCAATCTCTACACTTCATGTATGGGATTCACTTTTAGTGGGTTTCTAATCTTATAAAATTTCACATCATGTAATTATGTTACATGGATTGTACTATATTCATGTCAGGCAGTTACTTCATGGGTTGTAGTATGTTGTGAATAAGGTTTTAACATCACGTATGAGATACACAACATGTAAAGTCTATTTTTGGAACTTTTTATCATTTCTTTATTTTAATCTACAATTCATAATTCATGTGAAAACAAACCAAAACCCAATGAATTATCAAATAAATAATGAATAAAATTCAAATAAATTTATCCAATATATATATATACATTCATCTTATCAAATTCTACCAAACTAGAAAAAAAATATTGTTGTCAAGAAAAAAATATCAATATGTATTATAAAATAAAATAATTTTAAAATAAGAAACATTCATTAAAACCAGGATAATGAAACTAAGTATAGGTAGTGAAATTAGGTCATCTAGAATCAACCATGAAGAGAAAATCAGTCATTCCTCATAATTCTGTTCTTTATCTAGATTCTTTTTTCATTTAATTAAAATTTCATAATTGTTCCTTAAATTCTATACCCATTTTGAAATTTACCTCACAATAAATTTTTTCTATTAACTCAAGTTAAAATTTCACTATATTTATGCTCATACCTTGAATATATGTTCTTAACCATAGGATTTCATTGGTTATATCATCTCTACTTTGTAATTACAAATACAAAATCAATCATGAGGGATTAAATGAAAAGGGATTTAGTGACTTTGAGGATGAGGGAAAGTGGGAAGAATGTAAAAATAAATCTCAAGAGAAGGGTAAGCTCTATAATATAATACATTATGAACATAAACTATTCAATGAAGTGAATACTCCAAGATGAGATGGTGTCCATGATCTAAAAGATCAAAGTGGATCCTTGACTATAACAAGTATAAAAAATGTTCCATGTTCCTTTGTTTTTATTTTAAATTTATTTATTTTTCAAATTTCATGCTTAGTACAGATATCACATCCATCCCCTAACCACATATTATCTATCATGGAATTCATCATTCTGGAAATGGTAATTTGTGTCCTTCGTAATACACAACATAAAATATTTTTCTTTTTCATTAAAAATATTATTCTATGAAACATGGTAGACATAGAAAATTCCAGAAGTAATCATTGAACACATCATAATAGTCTAGGTAAAATTCCATAGTACATCTATTTAATAATAACATCTTGTGTCCATCAGTAGTGAAGATTACCCCACACTTTTTAAAGGATAATCATGTATAATACCCATAGTAGGGTATGAATGGATAATCAGCATTAAAGGCTCCATCATAAAAAGGTTATTCATGGAAACTTTCTGTTAAAGAAGTAAAAATGTAAGGTGGGTCTCAGGAAAAACTATCTTAACAAATATTTACTTAATCATAGAAAAATAGTTTTTTTTCAATCATACCCTCAATAAGATCACAATTCATGTTCTCATAGGTTTATATACACTAGGTGTATCTCAAGAAATATGCTTAGAAGTGAGCATGAAATTGTGGGTTGAGAATCCACTTGGTAATGATAGTATAAAAAACTAACTAGAAGTCGCTCGAGGTATAAAATCTAGTAATAAGTTAATCAAAATCAATTTCAAAAAAATTAAATTTAAATTAAATTACTAAACTCATAAATCATGAAAAAAAAATAAGAGAAAAACATGGTTTTTAACAATTACCAACCTAACTTTTTATTATATTTAAATGGGAGTAATTATTTTTTAGGTGCATTATTTTAGTGAAAAATGTCTCCAAGATAAATTAAAATAAGAAATAATCCAATCATATCAATAATAAATATCAGGAATGACACCCCCTACATACTTAGAATGAGACAATCTCCACACTATCCTATAATTTATCATGTGAGTTATATCACATATATAGCATAGAAAAAATTAAATGTTAACTTGAAATTGAATTTAAGGAATCGAGAACTCCCTTTAATGACTGTTATGCCATGGGGAAACATGGTGGATGATGATTTCAAATTCACATACCTATATAATATGTTAGAATGAAAATACCTACACTAGATAAAACATTAGTCTAGAGGGTTTAAATAAGAGGAAAGCAGTTAAATGAGCTGGTGCACATAGGGAATAATAATGAAAAGAAGCTCATATAAATGCAGATATGTGGGTACAGTGAAGCTTTGGGATATCCTACAAACAAGAATGAAACTAAAATGAAAATACAAATCCTATGAACAACACTGAAAATAAATAAAACAAATCAAATATGGGTTTCCTCCCATAAATTACTCACATTCAAATCTTCATCCATGCACATTTTTGTTCATGTAAATTTGAGAGATATGAAGAACCCATCATGGAAGGGTTATAGGTAAATTTTTAACCTTTTCCCATTAACCTTTAATGATAGTTTAATGCACTTTATAAGTCCTAATATCCATAAGGGAAAACTATAATTACTTGGTAAGGACTTATCCATCCATATTTCCACTTTCCAGGGAATAATTTTAATCTATAATTGAATAACTGAGCTTTATCCCCTATATTCAAAATTCAATGTGTGGTTTAGTTCTCATTATACTTATTTTTATTTTCTTTAAAAATCTATAATTATCGTATGCATGCTTCTCAATTTCTTCTAGCTTATCTAGTTGGGGAATTCAAACATCTCTGGCTTTCTGAGCATCCATGTTCAACTTTTTAATTTTCCAAAAAGATTGATGGTCTAATTCAACTATAAAATGGAATGGATTTTTGTATTCTAGTCGGAATTGATTTTTTTACAATGGGTGTTTTATAGGCCATGAAATACCCCCAAAGTGAATTATCTAATTTTACACTCAAATCATTTCTACTGGTGTTCACAATCTTCTCCAGGATTTGTTTAATTTTTATATTTGAGGGTTCACATTGCCTACTTGTTTGAGGCCAGTAGGGAGTACCAGTAATATATAAAATTCCATACTTTTAAAGTATTCCTTTCTCAATGTTATTGGTGAAATAAGTTCCCTAATAATTATTGAGTAATCATGGAAATCCAAATCTAGAAAAGATATTTTTCTTTAAAAAGATCATTACCACTTTTTCTATGTCATGAGTATTGGATTCAGCTTCAAACCATTTTGATACATATTCATCATTGATTAGGATGTAAAACATATCATGATATTTAAGAAATGTTACCATAAAATCAATCCCCCATACATCAAATAGTTTGACTTATAGGATGGAATTTTGGGTCATTTCATTTCTTTTATAGGTAGTCCCTATCTAATGGCATCATCACATGTTTGAAAAAAAATATTTTCATGTTAATGAAGTTTGGGAAAAATTATACCTACTTGAAGGATTTTACATGTTCTAAATTTGGTTCCATAATTATTTCATGCCGGTGACAAAATACACATGTCGAGAACACATTTTTCATCTTTTATAATGAATTGGTGCATTAAACCATCCGTACAATTCTTAAAATGTATCATCCCATCCCAATAGTAATGTGAGGATTTAAATACAAATCTCTTCTTTTTTGATAGGTAATTTCAGGGTAGAGAAATCCTATAGATATATAATTTTCAATATCCAAAAACCACGATTGGGATTGGATATTTATGATGAGAACTGTTTCATCGAGGAAGTCATCATTAATATCAAGATTATTGTCATCATTAATGTTGGGTAGTATATGTATGGATAAATGGTCAGTGATGATGTTATTAGTTCCTTTAGTGTCCTTGATTTTTATTTCAATCTCTTAATGTAGTAGGATCCATCATATTGGACATGGTTTGGAATCCTTTTTTTAGTAGATATTTAAGTGTTTCATGATTAGTGTAGAAGACTAGTTTTAATAGTACAAGATCTGAGCTAAATTTTTCAAAAGAAAAGATGAATTCTATAAGTTTCTTTTTAGTATTCATATAATGTACCTGAGAATAATTCCATGTGTTACTGGCATAGTAAATCAGAAAAAATATATTTACAAATCGCTATCCTAAGATATCACCTATAGTTAATTTTCTAGCATCATACATCAATTTTAAGTCCTTGGTCCAATCTAGTGAAATTATGATAGGAGCGGCCACTAGAATATTCTTCAGGGTATGGAAGTAATATCAACACTATTGGGTTCACTCAAAAGAAATGTATTTAAATAATAAGTGTGATAAGGGGTGGGATATTTTTGTAATGTTTTTTATGAAGAGGTGGTACAATCTTGTGTGGCAAAAAATATCCTTATTCCTTTCACTGTTATAGGCTTGGGTATGTCTTTTATATATTTGATTTTAACTGGGTCCACTTACATGCCTTATTTAGATATTTTATGTTCAAGGACTATGCCTCCTTATACTATGAAGTGACACTTTTCTTAGTTTAATACAAAAAATTTCTCTTAATAGTGTTGCAATACTGGCTATAAATAGATTAGGAACACATAAAAGGATATTCCATATGCCAAAAATTCATCCATGAAGATTTCTATGAATTCTTCTACCATATCAAGGAATATATGTGTCATTAACCATTGAAAATTTACCGATGAATTACACATAACAAATGAAATATATCAATAGGTAAAGGTTTTGAAGGGGAAAGTGAATATAGTTTTGGAGTGGTCATTTGGAAAGACTTCAATTTGGTGTATCCTGAATACCTATCCAAGAAACAATAGAATTCAATATCTACCAGTGTTTCCAACATTTTATCCACAAAGGGTAGTGGAAAATTATCTTCTCATGTTGTTGTATTGTGGTTTATATAATCACAACATACTCTCCATCTAGTAACTATTCGATTAGATATCGGCTCATCTTCATTATATTTCAAAACAGTTTGCTCATCCTTCTTTGGAACAACTTACTACGAGCTCACCCATTTTCTGTCAGAAATTGAAATTATTATTCCATCATCTAAAAGTTCCTACACTTCTTTCTTAACCACCTATTTTATTGTTTGGATTATTCGCCATTGGGGTCAGTGTTTGGTTCTATTACCTTCTTCCAATGAAGTTTTATGGGTGTAGATTTTGGGTATGATCCCTTTAAGTTAAGATTCTCCCTAGGGAATTGATTGTTTGGGCCTTTTAGGACATCAATAAACTTTTAATCCTATTTTTAGGTTAGTTCTGAGATGATAATGATTGTATTTTTTATTGTAGTCTCAATAAATGAGTACGTGAGTGTGCTTGGAAAAGGTTTTAATTCCAATTATGGTGTCTTAATGAAAGACAGTATGAATGGTGGGATATTTTCCCTCATACATGGTTCAAAGTCATTTTCATTATCATGAACACTATCTATATATTAATCAGGGGTTAGGGTCTCTCTTTCTTCCTTAATCATCATAAACACATCTCCTTCATTAGTATGAAAGATGGATTGATAGCCAAAAGACTTGTTACCTTTCTTAGAATCCTTTCCTAAGTTAAAAAAAACTTGTTCATCCCAAACTCTAGATATTAGTCTCCCTTGGTTAACATCTATTAAATCCATTAAATTTTCTAAATATTTATATCATAGAATAATTGGATCATCTTCTTATTCTTTCATATCTAAAATTAGGAAATCTTCAAGAAATATATAATTTTCAACTATAACTAAGATATCCTAAATAATTTCATGAGGATTCTTGACTAATCAGTTAGCCAGTTGAAGTTCCATTATTGACAGTTTTAATTCTCCAAGACCCAAATTCTTGAAGACACTCACAGAAAGAAGATTTGTGTCAATGAAAAGATCACATAATGCTCTTTTGATGATGCATGCCCTTATGGTTCAATGGATTGAGAAAATATGGTCTCACATCATTGATGGAATAATCTACTAAACAATGGAATTACATTATTCATTTAGGGAGATGAATCCAAGGTCTTCCATATTCCTATTGTTAGAGAGATGTTCCTATATGAATTTTAGATAGGTAGGATTTTGGGAAATGTCTTCAAAAAATGTGATTTTGATATGCAGTTTCTTTATCATTTCAAGAAACTTTTTCTTTTCTTTTTTGATCATGAATTGCCTAATTCTTTTTTAAAATGGCAGAGGGTAGTTGTATGATGTTGGTCCTACATAATCATATTCCTTTTTGGGATTCTCTTTTTTGGGATATTTTGTAGTTGTTTCTGATTCTAGAATTTTTTCATTAACCAATTCCTTTATGTTATCATTGAAATATTCTATGATGTCAGTCAATTATTTCTCAGGTTCATCTGGATTCTCATACTCAACATTTCATGGTTTTTTAAATTATAGAACATTTCCACTCCTATGGACCACAACCTTTGACTATTATCTCGGGTGCATTATAGTGTTACAGGGTAATGTATCTAGTAGTTGGTCTAAAATGGTTTTTTAAATTTGACCCAGTTGGTTCTTAATATTTTTCATGGCTGTTATTTGGTTTTTTATTTCTATATCCTAGTTTTTCGTCCTTCGATGTTCTATTTTCATGAAGGTAGTAAGCAGGTTTTCAATATTGGTTTAGAGAGGTTGGGCTTGCTGAGGTGGTCTTGGTAGAGTTTATTGATACTACTATTGTTGTGATGGTGGATACTATTGATCTTTAGGAAAAGGTTGTTGGAATTACTAATGTGGTTGAGTATCTTGACCTTTTTTTGGGTACCATGGTGGCCCATGATTCTTTTGTGGTACCTTTCCACTCCTCTTCTGTAAATAACCTTGGTTTTTCTACTACGTATGAGCAAGCCTTTGTTGTTAGTATTACTTATGTTGGTACTGTTGGTGCTACTAGTACTATTAACCAAGTTGGTTATAATTTTGTAATTACAATCCTAAAATAGGGTTATTACATCCCTACCCTAAGGACTTGGTACTATTGTGGAACTCCACAAATTTTTTAGTAATAAATTTCCATCACTAGAGTAGGAGGTGTTGGTGGAATAGCAGGTAACTAAAATGATTTTAGTTTCTTTTTTAGAGCCTCTACATGGGTTTTTAGGTGGGTAGTATCTTCCACTTCATGAATTCCATGCAAAGGAGGTCCTATAAAACTTTTCCATTAACTTTTATTATAGGAAACTTCATATATAATTTCATGTCTGACTTCCCGCATCTTGAGCATGAATCCACCATCATCAGTAGTATCTACTATATTACATACAACTAATTTAATTCCTAACTATAATGTCTATAATTAAAGCCACAAATATATTTCATGATGTGGGAATTTGTGAGGGATCTCCATAAATCTATCCCAAGATTACCACACTGATCCTCCATCTTCCTAGGTGATGTTTTGAATTTAGTTCTATAGATTCCAAGGGAATTATTTCCCTAGGAACAAATTTTCTAAGTCTTCCAAGTCTGAAGCATAATTTCTTATCAAATCCTTGGCTCTATCAAACAAGGATAAAAGTAATACTTAAATAATTTTTTCATATAAATATACAAATTGGTTGTGAAATATATAAAAACCCTTTAAGAATTGGATATGTGCTCATGGTCATCTTCTCATTGAATCCCACTAAATTTTTCCATATTCTAGATCATGTGAATGAGTCCAAGTTTGATCTTGAAAGTATGTTTTCGAATTGGCATGTTCACAATATTGGTCACATGACCACTAATGGACGATAAACTATTGTCCATAATGGTTCACTCTTATAGTGATGGCTTCTTACACTGATTGGAAGGTGGTTCATATTGGTGGTCTTGATGGTGTGGTGGTGTAAGATTGTTACGCATATACATTATGAAGTTTTGGCATGTAGTAATTATTCTATTGATCTCAATATTGAAGAGAAGTTATTCTTGTGTGTCTTGGATTCTTGAGTGAGTCAAGGGTCCTTGGAACATGGACTAGCCCAAGAAGAAAATAAATAATGAGAGAAATATATAGAGGATACAATCTCACATAAAGGATTAAAAATGTAATAATGAAAAGGGTGAGGAAAAATAAGAAACATTGAGGGGTGAGGTAATCAGAGGTTCAATCCGAAGGTCATTATTTCTGAGAAATATTAATCCCTAGAAATGGATCCAAAATTTGACTTGACTTCACACACCATTAAATTTTCATGAGATAATTTTAGAATAGAAATTTATAATCCCATAATACACTTACTACAAGGGAATTATAAAGTGGCAATGCGAAGTTGTAATCATGAGGACTACTGGTTGGTCAGCATCCAATAGAACAAAACCCTTGGAAGGGATTCCTCAATTTCACTCTTTAGATTTGGTTTTTACTATGCTATATAGTTTGGATATTAATTCAGATTATAAAGGAATAGATCAAGCTTAATTTAAGGTCTTATGACAAATATAATCCTATATTTAGCTTTGAATATTCCTATAGGTCCAGCTGAAAAGTGATGGAAAGATCACCGATTTGTTTTTTTTCAAACCAATAGGATCTACCTATGCTACAACTATCTCATGGTCAGGGTATAGTTAAAAACCAAAGTGAATTACACTTTATTTTTTTTCTAGAAATTTTCATAGGCTAATGGTCATAGTCCTACTCAAATCCAATTAGGTTAGGTTCATTCAAACTCACTTCACATGTTTATGGTTGTTCACAATATTATGATGAATAGATATTATTATCCTAATTACCATCCATAGGGTTACCAAGGTTCAATATATATATTAATTAGGTTTGGAAACACCCCTACTCTCAACCCCTAACCTTAGGTGTATTAGTCATACATGACATTGGTGATCAAAAGAAAATAAATATTAAACATGCTATACATAGTTGATAAATAGTTTATAAAGAAGAAATAAGTGATTAAACAAGAAATAATAAACAATTAAAAAATTAAAAATCATCACAAATTTATTCAAATACATATTATTAATAAATATAAAAGGGAATAATGAGCATTAATAATCATAACATGTAATAAAAAATCAAAAAATCGTTGTGGATGAAGAATCCTTGAAGAATGATTCCAACATTGATGAAGAATGGAGAGTGGCGGTGAGACATATGTTAGGAATGGAAACATTATTTCAACAGATGAAGAAACTGAAAAGAATGATTAATAATTCAAATTAAATCAATAAAAAATTAATGGAATGATTGAAATATTGTTTAAAATGAAAAAAATATATTTAGGAAGAAAAATGAGAGGAAATGAAATTATACGAAGATCTTGTTTACAGTAGAGTACTAAGAATATTAATTGGTCTGAAAAGTACATGGTGTGTAAGTCATGAACGTAGTATATTGGCTTAAGTTACTTCTATCCCTATATATAGACATCAAGTATGTTAGTTGAATTCATTATATTTTAGATCCACTTTTCCCGCTAAAGAATCAGGTCTTCACTTTAACCAGGTGATCCTTCAAAAAATCTACATCGTGCAATCTCTGCACATCATTTATGGGATTCACTTTTTGATGGTTTATGATCTTTGAAATCTTCAGGTAATGTAATGATGTTATAGGACATGTGTTACCTTCATGTTATGAAAGTTCTTCATGAGTTTTTCTATGGACTTGCAGGTATGCTATGAATGAGATTTTCATGTCATTTATGAGATACACGGTGTGTAAAGTCTATTTTTGGAACATTTCACCATTTTTTCCTTTGAATACATACTTCCTAATTCATTTGAAAACAAAATAAAACCCATTTAATCATTGAAAAATCCTTAATAAAAATTAAATAAATGTATCCAATATATATATATATATTCTTTTTATCAACCCACTCATTCTATTATAAGATCTCTCTCACCCACAATGGAGAATCCCGTCCAATCATTCTGAAGGCATATGACTCATTTGTAGTGATAGTAAATCTAGTCTCAGAACATTGATAAAAAGAAATTAACCAAGATATAATCATATGATATCATCTTGATGAAAATGAGGCCACATGAGAAACTCTCTCCACTAAGCTATATCTCTCAATTCCAAATGATAAGCGATAATGAAGAAGTATCCCCCATATGAACCACAAGGCAAAGCTACTAGGATAATTTCTATAGTGGGAGCCCCATATTTCTCTCATATATTAAGGATATGAAGTAATGAATCATACCTATATACACTAGTACTGAATAAAATGTAGAATAAACATATAACATACCTCTAATCATCTCATGAGATATCAAGTCAGATGCCTCTATCGCCAACATCATCCCACAGGTCTGTCTCCTAGCTCCCCAAGCCTAGAATGTGCCTCTTAGTAGTTGTGGAGAATATAGATCATAATTCCATCCAACACCACCATCTCCTTCTCCAGGATCCCCACCTACTCCTCTACCAACTCTACCTCTATAGGGGTCACCCTGGACTCATATTTGATATCATTGATCAGGGTGTTACCTCTACAATGGTGGTCCATCTGCTATCTATCTTCCTTCCTAAGAACATAATGTCAGGATATCATGTTCCATGTGTCCAAACTCATCACATTCATGGCATCACCACTCTCATTGCTTCCCTATTCCTCTATGTTTTCCTTGTTCCATGTGGCCATGTGCCTATGTCTGACCATGAAGGGATCTCCTATAACAAGACCCTGCAAATTGTTACCTAATAGCTGATGTAGAAAACTTAGACCTATGATTCCAACTACTAGATCTAGCTACATGGAATCCCTCTTATAGTAATAATTCCATCACCATCACCCCACTCTATCGCTACATCTTATGTGGTAATGCGTACGGGTACCACACTAGAATGGATTTCTCTATAGATACCCATCTCAAAAATATCTACTCAGAAGTGACAATCATAAATCATGTCAAGGTAGTACCACATAATTTTAGTAAACCTCATTTCATACTCATAAATTTCCATCAATACCAATTGTATCTCCAACAAAACCAAAATACAAACTATGTGAAAGAACAAGTGGTAGTAGTCTTTATGAAATAGATGTTAGAAGTTAGGACATGAGGGTTTCGTCTCATCATGTATCTGTATGACTAGACTCCACCATCCTCCAGTTTCTCCATGAAAAATATTGGTTACCAGTACTATCATATGATCATTCAGGGTTAGAAGAACTATAAAAAATAGATCAAATACTCAATCCAATCATCCATTGTCTGGGGATATGGCTCACCATGGAACCTCATGGGCCTTTGGAGCTAGAGCACATAGAATTTTCTAAGTCTTTTCACATCCTCATCATTCTCTTATTGTATAATATACTTCTAGGTAAGAGGAAGAGCTTCTAACTAAAAAACTAAAGTAAAGATCTTGGGTGATGGCCTCTGAACTGAGGCATCATCACTCCTCGGATTTTTATCACAATCATGAATTGATAACCTAGATGGCTGGCATTGCATAGGAATACTGAAAATAAAATCAATACATACCATGGTCAGATGAACGTATATATATATATATATATATGAAGAAGAATCAGGAAGGTATAAAAAAGGACTCAATCATATATTATGCATGTAATAAAGTTCCATGCAATCAATGTCTTGGTATGCCAAGTTGATAAATAGGTAGTAAAAGTCCTAGTGAATGGATATGTCAGCCACTACACAAACATTGGGTTCCATGTCTTGAAATCCACACTCAAGACACTTTGAAACTATTTCCCTAAGTTCTCAACCAAACCTAACATAAGTAAAAAACATTAAGCACTGTCCTGAGGTCAAACAACCTTTGATACCAATCTATCATGAACCAACCCACTAAGGCCTATATCGTTGGTAGAAGACCAATCCAAAACTCCCCAAAGTACACTTCTATAGGCCATAGGACGATAATAAGAACCAAAATGAATAAATAAAATGGGATTCCTTTTCCTAATTCACCTGTATGCACACACCCAATAATCTCCATGAGGAAGTGAGGAGAAATAATAATAAAAGTAAGTAACATCTAGAGTAAAAACCATGCATTTAATAGCCTCTAAGGAATAAAAATAGATGAACAATGCAATTTAAAAAGAAAAGGGAAAAATAAACTTCAAACCATAAAATATGTCTCAACATGATAACAACTTGAAAAGGAAATGATATGATGGCTCAGCTCTATATCTCCAAGCCTTGGCCACTGTACACTGTCAAATGTACCATAGTATCACTACGATCCTTAAAATATCCTCCTAAATTTCCATCATCTTAATATGACATGACATCTTTGGGTAAAGACAACTTATGGGTGAGTATATACACACCCATTGGGATTATCTGAAAGCTAAAGGGGGAGAAGTAAGAGACACAATAGATGTAGTCATATCAACTATGAAGTAAGAGGGAAATGAAACCCAACAAAAAAAATATGTGTTCATTAAAGAAACCTAGATGATAGAGAAATAGGATCCCTATCCTACATCCTAGCCTAGAAAAGATTCTACCAATAGTTACGAATTCTCCATCAATGATTCCAAACATCTTGCATGTTTGTGCGAATTAGTGACCATGTGAAAAACCCACACCTCTCAACTATGATGAATAGTCAAGGTTGCATAATATCCAAGTGGAGGACCCACATACTAGTGCATCTGGGTAGTACCACTCAGTCATTATAGTACCCATTCTGTAGTCTTTCATGGGGTAACACTCAGTATATTGATAGAGGAACCACACCCTAATCCGTTAGTGGGTACCACTCGGTCCTTAAAGGACCCAAAACTTAGTCCGTTAAGGGGGTACAACTCTATAGATAGATAGAGGACCCAAAACCTAGTACATCAATTGGGTAAAACTTAGTTAGTAGAGTACCAATTCCCTAGTTTGTTCGGTGGGTACCACTTATTAGATAGATCGAGGACCCATGCCCAAGTCTATCAAGGTGTACCACTCAGTCGATAGAGAAACCACACCATAGTCTGTTAGGGGAACCATTTAGTAGATAGATAGAGGACCGATGCTATAGTCTTTTAGGGGGATTCCACTTAATAGATAGAGGACTCATTACATTATCTATTAGGGAGGTACCAAACAAACTAGTATGAGCATTATATGATATTTCCAACCCCTACCTCTTTCTGATGATCCTACCCAATCATTGTCATCAGGGAGCACTACATAATGAAATGTAACAATTCAAACATATCAAATCATATCTAAAAAACCACTATAAATTCCACCATCTTGTTCTACAAGAAAAACATCTAATATATGCTACTTGTGGGCTGAAATCTGACTCAAAACAAAGCATATATAAGACGTAGAAGATTATCAAGAGGTACATGGAATGTAAGTTGTCCACATAGTGCGTGGCCCCACTCCTATACCAATTTGTGTCCTTTATAGAACATAACTCACTAGAAATGTAGTACTACACTGTGTATATGGGTACTAAAGAATGTTTCACAATCATTAATGGATACACATGCTCCTGGATGTTCCCATATACATGGTAATGTTCTAGCATATATTGTGTGCCAAACCATGTCCGTGTATGTGTATTCCTAGAGTAAACTCTAGGATACCATAAATAAGTAAAAAATTTTGTGAGTTTCCCACACAATGTGTGATATTTAACTCAATTGAAAACCCTATACATCAAATCCATGGGCCTAAACAGCATGTGTTCTTTAGAATATATGGTGTATAGCATGATTTTTTATTAAAACCGTAGAATCCTCATGTGGTTTCAAGATACATACTTGACATAGTTAAATAAACCTTTTTACTACATGAAAATAGTGGAAAACTCATATATATTTTGATTATAGCCCTCTGGTGGCCAGAAATCGAAGTTCTGATCCTCCACTTGAAGCTCGCACGTGCCTCGCATGACACCTATGCCACTTCCTTCTTCACAGATGATCACAAAACCAATAATCCATCATGTACACCCATAATACCCACTAATTCGACCTCAATTATACAATATGGATGTTGCTCACATATCCACTATGAATCTGGGGCTTCGGTCATGATTGGACCCACCTGAAAATAGTCAAAATATGACCATGTGGTCCAACATTGAAGAACATGAGAAGGGGTGGGGTAATGGCACAATAACAAAGATGATAACCTAATTAGACAAGTTTTCTTGGTCAATGATCACAGAATTGGGGATTATAAGAGGTTATTTCATGGAATAGTCAAAAATAAATTGAATAATTAATTTATAGGGCACATGAAAGGGTTAGAATATTCCAGAAATCAAAGAATATAGTTTAATCCTTGATTGATCAATTAAGAAAAATAGAAAATCCAAGGAAATAAATTCCCTAGATTGATTCATATCGATCATTGGTGATGGACATAGTTTCCAATGATAAATAAAACCTATTTCATTAAATGTGGCTTGATCCTCCCTAATCATGTTGTCATCTGATCTCGATTAGCCAATAAAATTAGGTGGAATCCTCCTCTCAATGATACCAGGTTATGAAAATAACCCGTGTGATTTTCAATAGTCAAATACATATAGAGTATATTAGATCTTAGGTACAAAATAAATTAATTTATTCACTTAATATACCCACCAATGGTCATCTCATATGAACATCCAATGCTAAATTACATTAGGTCATACCTTCGGTAAATCCCACACTATAGATCCAACCGTGGTCTTAAATTTTCAATCCAAGGATCTATATAGGAGATAATAAATTGTATTTTAACACTTTTGTGCAAGTGATATAAAATATTTTTATTATTTTTATAAAATTAATTCTAGGCGCAGGGGGCCTCAAAATCCTATGTTTTATCAACTCCTAGCTCCAAAAATAATTCTTGATATATTTTAAAGTACTACGGGGGGAAATAAAGTCTCTCCATTTTCCTCCCACCTCTAGATAAATATTTAGCTATTTTGGTTAATGTTATTGACAGTCTGTGGGGCATCATTAATTCCTACAGAGCTAACCAAATTTAGAAATTTATTAAAACTCTGAAAAACTAACTAAATATGTAGTATCTAGCAAGTTTGAGTGTCAAAACCATAGGGATAATCTGAATGTTTTAAATTAATTAAGAAAATTTAAATTGAAATTTTTTGTTTTGATTGGAGAAAATAGAAAATAGAATGATTAATTGGGATGAATATCAATATAGAAGGCATACCAGGTTCAGGGATTTTCAAGTTTGGGTTCTAGGGATTTAATTGATTATGGATTTATTTAGTTTTCTTACTAGAATTGGGTCAGTAGGGATCCTTGGTTTGGGTACCCTACCCTAATAAAGTGGTTTCGCCTTTGGAATGGTCATATAATTTGTGAAATCACAGAAATAGGCAACCCAATACCTTTTTTAAAAATAATTAAACTATGTTGTGTAATGGTAATACACAAAATAGATTAATCAGTTGTTGCAATGAAATAAAACACCTCAAATCGCATACAATGGTCATGAAATAAAAAAATAAGATAAATTGTAATTTAATAAATAGTTTTGTAGTAATCCAAAACATGAATGATAAAATAGAATTAATCCATAAGGACGCATCCCCCTACAATCACATCACCTATCACCGATAGAACTACTCATTCGTGTTAGGCATGATGAGAACTAGAAGCACTAGTACCCAAGAAGGAATAGTGTCCAATCCAGGCCTCGGATAATAACTCCATTGTCTGACGGTCTACCCTTGGTGTTTCTTGGCCTTCTTCAGTCCTAGAGTGAGTTGGAAGGGCGTCCAAGGGTTCAATTTATAAGAAAATCCCATCAAAACCCATGGTCGCAGCACCTTTATTTTTTTCTGTGTGTTGACACTTACACGACATGTAATGGAGTTTCACATTGTGTAATCCCTCCAAATTTTCTTTAACACCTTTTGAACCTGCAAAAATCTTTCACGAGTCTCATTTGGAACTTTGAATCACTTCACGACATGTAATTGGCACTCATGAAATTTAACTAGATTTTACAGTCTGTAATGAAGTCATGACTTGTCCTACCCTAGAATCTCCTTTTTGAGAAGTCACGACGTGTGATTACATTACAAGACATATAATTGTTTTTTTCAGTTTTCCAGCTTCATTCTTCCTCAAAAATCAGATGTTGCATAGTCATAAATTCAACATTTCATACCACAAATCATAAAAAAATTCAAATTATTTCAAAATTTGCAATATTATCAATTAAAATATGAGAATTCATTTATTAAAACATCATACAATATATGCATGAAATACAGATATCAAATACCCCCACACTTGAATTCAGCCTTGTCCTCAAGGATGGAATCTCAATATTCTACAAAGGACTATCATTATTCCATGATTTAAATTCTATTCCAATAAAAACAATTGATCAAATGGAAAATTAAATTTTCAAGCATCACATGGGAAAATTTTCCAATGCATCTTTTTTTAAATAATCAAATCAACCAAGTATTTTAGTTTTCCCCTTTGAAATAACTAAGCCTTTTCAATCATCCATTTTCATTTTTCAATTCATTGTCAGTATACATGCCACTTTCATCTACCTCACATGAATTTTTATTCTCATTATTAGGGTAAAAATGTAAATGTAATTCAGCACATACCTCAAAAACATGTAACATTCCATAGGCTTGAAAGGAATCTAACATCTCTACTACGTAAATACAAAATCACAATTAATCATTAGGGATTCACAATTTAGGATCAAATGAATCTAAGACTTATTATAGGTAGGTAAATGATGTAAATCAAGTAAGTATCAAAAGGAGGTTCAAATCTAAATTATATTTCATGATAACAAAATATAAGCTTACTGATTGTCTTCCTTTATAAATTTCATCTCTCTCTTCCCCCCAAAAATCTCAAAGTGGGCTCATGATACATATAAATACAATGAATGAATCAACCTCTCTTTATATTTTTTTCATTTTTCATTTTTTTTTCTAAAAGATATGCTCGGTGAAAATATCACATCCATAACCTAACCACATATAATCAAAAGTTCATGGATTTGAAAAATGGTGATTTTTTATCCTTACAAAACACAACCCAATTTTTGTTTCTTTTTTTTCAAATGTTTTTTGCAAGAGAGGTGAATAATAAAATACAATTAAAGATACATGGCCTACCCCATATAGTAATTAAAATACCCCCCAAAAAAATATCAACAATAATTTATATTCTAATACACCCAATAATGTTCCTCCCCACACATATTTTTATAGATATCATTGAAAAAAATTAAAGGAATGTAAGAGTGGATAAAATAGGCTTGTAACATGGATCATTTTCTAAAAATAATGTTCATGGATTCTATAGTATTAAAAAAGATTAATTCAAGTTGGGTCTTAGGATAAGGTCTAACAAAAAAATGCCTCAATAATTTTAAAAGTGATTCTGATCATTCATAGCTTTAATAAGATGCAATGAAAGTTCTATAAGAAAACATGATCGAGTTTCTCAAGAAATATACTATTGAAGGAATGGAGAATATTGGATTAGTGGATGTCTTGGAAATGAGATGAATTTTTGGGTCAATCACTTATGTAAATGCATATGAATAATTAAATTAATTAATGAAAATATAAAAAATTCAAAACATGTCTAAATCTTAGAAAACATTCATCTACAATGACCAACATGCTCCTCAAATCATGATTTGTTAACTATTAATCCACATGCTTATATCTATCAATTATTTTCTCCATTTTTCTCATTGAAATTTATTGACAATGAAATTTAAAATTCATGGCATGATAATTATCCTAGGCAGTTTATGTCTCCTAGTTCATTTGAGTAAATAATGAATCAATTACAGGCATAAAATTGGTAGTTAATTCTCTAAAAATAATTAAAATGTGGGGAATATAATATAAAATGACAAAATTGAAACACTTAATCCCCTTGAAAATTGATTATTCATACTTGGGCTATACGGGTTTTGTTTAAAACCTTTCACAACATGTAAATGCAATTCTCAGTGTTTAATTCATCTATAGCTTCATCTTCTACTACATCCCTTTGCTTGTTTCCTTCCTTGGTAGTCCTAAGAAAATAAAAATAATAAGTGAAATCATAGGACATAATAATTATATTAAAAATATATAGGGATGAGTAACTTTTCCCTAAAAAATAAATAAATAAAAATACAAAAAACATAGGTTGCCTCCCAAAAGTGCTTTAATTTACCATCGTTGGATTGACCTTACCTCTATTGGCTCAGGTGATTGATGGTAGGAAAGAGGTTATCAGATCTAAATCAAAAAAATGTCAAAGACTTGATTCCTTAGTATAGATTGGTCCTCTCCCTTTATCTGAAACTAATTTCACTCTTCCATTATTGAAAACTTTGTCTATCTTCATGGGCCTAATCCAACGGTTCTTGGCCCATCTTGAAAAATAAAATATAAGTTCACTAATTTCCCAAATTGGTTCTCTTTATTTGAATTATTCTTCAATGAATATTCCTTCACTATCTTCATCTTTTCCCATAACTTTATTATCTTTCTTTAGCTTATTCATAATTACTTATTCACTCTCCATAGTAGTGACTTTAGTTATTTTTTAATGGAAAACAATGTCTACTTATTTCATCAAATTATCTTCTAAAAATTCATCAATTAGTTCATATGATTTATTCATCATCTAGTTTATATTGAATTTCACCTATGATCCTCTAACTCTTAAAGTTAACTCCCCATTGTTTATATCAATCAATTCCCTTCATGTATCTAGGAATGGTCTTCTGAATATTATTGGGAGATTTTCTTCATCCATGTCCATTGCTAGAAAATCCTCCAAAAATAAAAATTGTCTACTTTGACAATGAAATCTTCAAGTGGTCATCAATGATGTCTCACTATTATATCATCTAGTTGAATCATAACTCGATTTGGTTTCATCTTCTTTAATCCTAGGCTCTTGAATGTTTCATATGACATGATGTTTACATTGGTACCTAAATCCCATAAAGTTCTACAAAACTCATTAGTACCAATTGTAATCAAAATGAAAAAACTACCTATATCTCTCTTCTTCTTTAATAAGATACTTAAAACTACTGTTGAACTTTCTCCTACCAATGTAATGGTGGCTAATTATTCAATATTATTTTTGTTAATCACCAACTCATTCATTAACTTTTCATAAATAGGCATGTTTGCTATTGCCATAGAAAATGTAATGTTGATATGTATCTTTTTGAACATCTCTAAAAACTTTTATTTTTTCTCATCAATATTAACCTTATTTTCCCAATATGGAAATGGTAGTGGTGGTTGGTATTATGGTGGTGCTTATTCTTCATTATTCTCCTCATCTTCTTTTTTCTTTTCTTAACTTGATTCAACTAGTTATGGTCCATGATTTCCATAAAATTTAATGTTTCTCTCTCATGTCTTATTTACACTTCTAAGCAATATATATTTCATATCTTCATGTGGGTGTTGTTATGGGAATCCTAGAAGATCTCTTATTTTTCTTTCTCTATGTTGATCAAGAATCTTCCCGACTAGACATTCTAAATTTCTCATTGCATCTTGATGATTTTTTGAGTCGTTTTTCAATTATCTGATTTCATTTCCTATATCTCTTGAGTATACTAACAATTTTTTTAGTGTAGCTCTTGTGGTGTTCATGAATGTTTCAAGGGTATCTTCTAGTGAATGGACATGATTGTTCAGCATTGTCCCTTATTGTTGAGGTTGAAAACCTTTTTGTCTTATTTGAAATCCTTGTCCTTGATTTTGATTTTGTTGTTGTGGTTGTTGTGGCCTCCATCCCTATGTATAATTTTGTCAATTATAATCTAAATAATTTTCATCTTCATAGTACATACCTTGGGTATTTTGGTTGTCCATCATCTCATCCATATTCTTTGACATGACATTCATTTAAGTGTAAACCCAACTATTGTTGACCATGTGTGATACTTATACTCTCAATTATTATAATTTCCATTAAAAACTGTTACTGTACATTTAATCCAATAATTCATAGTGCTCATTTGGTGAAATTATCATTAATGAACCTAATTCAAAATTATCTACTATTAAATTATTTCCCTACTATAATCCTTTATAAAATTTTTGAATTAATAACCACATTTCAATTCCATGATGAGGAAACTATCTGATTAAAACATTGAATATGACAACCCTTATCTTTATTACAAACTTAACATAATTTATTACATAAACTTCACTTGATACAACATGGAATATCTAGAGGTATAGTGTCTTTGGGGCTTAGTATTATTACATAACATCTTAAAACATTAATTACAATATCTTTATTGAAAACTTCCTTTACATGACCACTACATTCGCTTGTACTTAGCATTGCATAGGATAACCTGAGGACATGCCTAAGAAAAGGGTGAGATATGAAGCCCAGTAAGGTAATAAACATGGAATAACATGAGGAATACAGTAAATGTTATACAATAGGCATATCAATAGAGCACAAGAGAAACATTAGTATAAAGGCATGATAAAAAATGATGATCATAACATGGAAATGTGGTAACAACATTTAACATGATTTTAGCATGATCCAAGGCTCGTTGCACATGAAGCATGAGTAAACCCTCATTTCACTTGATTTACAATGCGTAAACCCTCATTTCACTTGACTTATCATGATATTAATCTTTTCCCAATGCATTATAGCTTTATCAGGGCGCACCCTTCTTAAACATTTTATTTCATGCATAAGTGTGCCACATGGATCATTAAACATGGTTTCATTAAACACAAACATTTATTCCACAATAAATGAATTCGGAATTCATACATGAAACTCTATAATAAATATGTAAATTTTCTTAAAGTTTAATACCCCTGATAGAGAAACAGGCATGGTATTCACTACACAATGTCTTTAGCTTGGAAAATCACAGTGCAATTTTGGCAGCATAACAGCGTGACATAAGGATTCATAAAAATGGATGATGAGAGATAAATGGGAGTATCACCATATTTATATAAAATGGAACGTAAGTTGTCCATATAGATACATATCCCAACATAAGTAATGGAATTTATATTCATAATACAAAATAATTTCTTGAATGTAAACGAGGAGGGAGAGATTCCTTACGGAATTTTGGCATGGTAACAAGTGTACATGGGAGGCATTTAATGAGAGATAAAAAGGTATATCATCATTAAAACATAGAGAGGGAAGTATTGGAGAGGTGAAAAATCATACCCCAACATTTATAATTGAAAAAAAAATGCATAATAATATTAAGAAACCTAGAAAAAAATGAGAAAAGAGGAGATCACTTACTTGGAAGTGTGATCCCAAAGGCTTGGGAGAGGCTTAAGAGAGGATTCATGGGAGCTTGGGGTTCCTTGGGAGGATTATAAAGAGATTATGGAAGATGTTGGATGAAATCAAAAGGCTTTTATTGAAGAGTAAGTGGGAGCTTGGGTGGGTTTATGTAGGAAAGGAGAGAGAATTCATTATTATTTAGGTTTGGGTAACCACACATTAAACTAATCAATATCACAAAGAAGATCATGGTTTTTTCCCATGGTTTTTTCAAAATTGGAGTGAAAATCAATATTTTATAATTACAATGGCCTAAATTCTTAAAATAATAGGGTTTCTTATGTGGAGGTGAGTCACACTCTCAAAGAAATTCATTTAAAAAGTGAAAATGTTTTATAACTCTTGGAGGGTCCACTAAAGTTTTGTAAAATAAATCAAACAAACATAAAATCACATTATTTTAATGGTAAAACATATATTGGCCGAAAATATTATTTATAGTATTTCATTACATCACTATTGTGTTATTATGAGGTCATAAAACACATTGTACATTTAAATGGTATTTAATTTTTACCCAAAAATTCAACTGTCCTAGAAAATTATGAAAAATTAACCATTGGATAATTTCAACATCCTGATTAAAAAATAATATTATTTTTATCTAAATAATTTTTTAAATATGATAATTTTTACTTTTAAAATAAAAATCGTCATTTATTGAAAATTCATGGGTTTTGACAAAAACAGCTTTCAAACCTAAATAAAAATTACAATTGCATTCATGAAATTATACGATCATTTATATTTAATAAAAATTAATTTAATAATAATAATAATAATTTATTGAAATATTATCCAATTAAAAAATCCATTAATTCATCAAAATAGATTTCTTAGTTGAATATTAACTAAAAATACTATTTGTGCTTTAAAAACTATTTACAGAGTAACAATAATAAAATGTATGTATATTCAAAAATAATGCAAAAAATAATAGTTCTAAGGTCTCGTTACATAACCCCTTATAACACCCGCATAAGACCAAAGAGTAAGCTACACGATGGTGACAGACTCTTGGGGTGGCTCGGCTAACATTGCTCGGGTGGTAATCTCTATCAACTTCCACTTCTCTCGTAGGCGGTTCCATTTGAGCATAACATGTTGAAGCTCGCATTGGGCTTGGTCAATATTGAATCCCAATTATGTGACCTACTTTCCAAGCTCTGACAAATGGGCTTCATACGGGGTGAGTCTATTAGATGAGGTCAGCGCTTCCTTTGTCTGAGTAAATTGGATTTGTTAAAGCCCTATATTTATACCAATCATGTTATCACTATTCAATGGCTATATTATCAAAGGTCACAATTATTAATGTTATTTTAAAATCAAAAAACATAAAACCAAATAAGTTCACATTTTATATAAAAATTTTACATAATGATACATTTAATTAGATCAAGAGGAATTTTCATTAATTAATGTTTGGGTCATTACAATCTTCCCTCATTAAGAAATTTTTCCCTTGAAATTTCTTTTTCCCACACTAAAATAGATGTGGGTAACTCTGCTTCATCATATCCTCTGATTCCCACATCTCTTCTTCAAACTTTTGGTTTCTCCATAACACCTTGACACGGGGCATTGTCTTATTTTGTAGAACTTTTTATCTATGATATATGATCTTCACCGGTTTCTCCTCGTAAGAAAGATCATCCTCTAACTGTACCACCTCTGAAGATAGTACATGTGAAGGGTCTGGTATGTACTTACTTAAGAGGGATACATGAAATACATCATGTACTTTGGCCATGGTAGTTGGAATTTCTAGTCGATAGGCCATAGCCCCAACACAATCAAGAATCTCAAAGGGGTCGATGTACCGAGGACATAACTTCCCTTTATTTCTAAAACTCGTGACCTTCTTCCATGGGGATATACGTAGAAATACAATGTCTCCAACTTTAAACTCAAGGTCTCATCGACAGTTATCTGTATAACTCTTCTATCGACTCTAGGCTGCCTTAATATGCTGCTGAATGGTTTTAACCTTCTCCACTATTTCTTAGACCATTTATGGTCCTATCAGCTTATGCTCACTGACTTCATCCCAACATGTCGGTGTTCTATACCTTTTCCCATAAAGGGATTCATATGGTGCCATTTTGATTCTCGAGTGAAAACTATTATGGTAGGAGAATTCAACCAGTGGAAGATGTTGGTCCTATCCTCCTTTGAAGTCCATTGAGAAAGCTCTCAACATGTCCTCAAGTGTTTGGATAGTCTGTTCGGATTGGCCATCGGTTTGAGGATGATAGGTCGTACTGAAGTTTAGTTCAGTATCAAGAGTATGTTAAAGAGTCTTCCAAAAATTAGAGGTGAATCTTGGATCTCAATCAGATACAATAGATAGTGGTACTCCATGCAGCCTTACCACTTTCCTGATATATATCCATTCCAGTTGATCCAATGATAAATCCTCCCGAATAGAAATAAAGTGTGTAGAATTTGAAAGATGATCCAAAACAACCCAGATTGCATTGTTGACTTTGGATGTCTTCGGATGTCCGGTGACAAATTCCATGGTGATTTTCTCCCATTTCCATGCTGGTATGGGTAATGGTTGCATCATCCCCTTAGACTTCTATCACTCAGCCTTCACTTGATGACACACCAGGCACTTTGATGTGAATTCAGCAATCTCCTTCTTCATATTATCCCACCAATAATGCTCTCAGAGATCTTGATATATATTTTTGTTTCCTGGGTGAATAGAGAAATTTGAACTATGTGCATCATCCAAGAGTTCCTTATTCAGATTTGAAATTGATGGAACACATAGTATTTTCCCAAATCTCACAATTCCTTCTTCATTAACATTGAACTCTGAGGATTTCCATATTACGATAGCTTTCACTTTCTTATGAATTCTTACATCATCATTTTGATCATTCTCTAACCTTTCCAAAATATATGGTTGAGAAATCATTTGCGAAAGGATTGATGATGTTCCCTTCTTTATGATTCCCATGTCCATCTTCATCCAATCTAAGAAGATTGGATCTGTCTCAATTCTCATCAATGATAGAATTGTTGGGTCCTTTCTACTTAGAGCATCTTCCACCTTGTTCACTTTCCCATGGTGGTAATGGATTGAGCAGTCATAGTCTTTGATCAACTCTAACCATCTTTATTGGAGCATGTTCAACTCTTTCGGTGTGAATATATACTTGAGGATTTTTTGGTCCATATATATTTCACACTTCTCCCCAAAGAGATAATACCACCAAATTTTTAAAGCGAAGATCACCACAGCCAACTCCAGATTAGGTGTTGGATAATTCTACTCATGAAATTTCAATTGCCTTGAAGAATATGCAATGACTTTGTCATTTTTCATCAACACACGTCACAGACCCTTCTTTGAAGCATCATTGAATACCACAAAAAGTTCTCCACTTGTGGGTAAATTGAGCACGGGCACAGTGATAAGCCTCCTTTTCAACTCCTTGAAGCTTTATTTGCATTCATAACTCCAAGAAAACTTTACTCCCTTACAAGTTAGCTTGGTAAGAGGGTTGTACAATCATGATAAATTTCTCAAAAATCATCGATAATATCCACCTAACCCCAAAAAGATACGGATATTTTTTACTGATTTTAGCCTCGTCCATCCCTCTATTGCAGCTATCTTGGAGGGATCCAAAGATATCCCATTACTTGTGATGATATGACCCAAAAATGAGACCTCCTTTAACTAGAACTCACACTTTCTATACTTTTCATAGAGATTCTCCTTCTGAAAGGTCTCTAGTACAGTTCTTAGATGCTCCTCTTGATCCTCCTTGGTTTTGGATTATATTATAATATCATCTATAAATACTACCACAAATTGGTTGAGGTAATCTCTAAAGACTCTATTCATCAAGTCCATGAAGATTGTTGGAGCATTAGTGAGTCCAAAAGGCATTACTAGGAATTCATAGTACTCGTATCTTGTACGAAAATTATTCTTAGGTATATATTCCTTCTTCACCCTTACTTGATAATATCCTGATCGAAATTACACCTTGGAGAAGTATTGTTCCCCACACAGCTAATCGAACAAGTCATCAATTATTGGGAGAGGATACTTGTTCTTTATCGTGATTTTTTTAAGCTCATGATAATCGATGCAAATGTGCATTAACCCATACTTCTTCTTGATGAAGAGGACTAGTGAACCCTATGGTGAATCACATGGGCATATAAATCCTTTATCCAGATTCTCCTGTAGTTATTTATTCAGTTCCTCAATCTCCACAATAGCCAATATATACAGAGTCTTGGATATTGGTAATTCCCTAGGTATAAGGTCAATTGGGAATTCAACATCTCTTCTAGGAGGAAGACCAGGAAATTCCTTGGGAAACACTTCAGCGAATTCCCTCACAATAGGCATGTCTTCAAGTATGTTTGATTCCTTGAAATCAATTATCTAAGCCAGATACGCGTGCTCATAGGGTAGTAATATCCATTCTTGAGATGATAGAGCTAGATAATGGTCATATCCTCCTTGAACTTGTATATAATCGGGGGTCGATTCTCCATATGGAGAGTGATTTCCCTCTCACAGCAATTTATGTTGGCTCAATATAAGGAAAGCCAATCCATACCTAGAATTTCATCAAATTCCACCATAGGGGGTATAAAAAGGATCAACAGGAAGTTAATTGCACATATTATTATAGAGGAGGAGTTATATTCAAGGGATGCAATGATTTCCCCATTTTCCATACTCACTGACATATTTACTTCCATGATTTGTGGTGGTGTTGAGATTATTCTACTAAAACTTCAGGATATAAAAGAATGCATAGAACCAGAATCAAAAAGTATGTTTGCTATTCTTTAATGAATAACTAGGGTACCTGTCACCACGTCGTTGTCGGGGTTCACTTCGGAAGTAGTGATAGAAAAATGTCACCCTTGCTACCTTGTAGGTTGTTGGTTGCCTTTGAAAACCCTTGGATTAGGGCACTGATTTGAAAAGTGCTCTAGTTCTTTGCAGTTGAAGTAATGAACAATGCACTGAGAGTCTAACGGAACATTCTTCTCCTCTGTTTCAGCAACGGGTTTTTCTTATTGACAGTTAATAGCTAGGTGTCGTTATCTTCCACACTTAAATCATTTCCTCATCCCATTTAGGAAATTTCTGGGGTGCTTCTTTCTACAACTTTGGAAAGTGGGGTGATGGGTTTTCTTATCACCATCGGATTTATCCATCAGACTGACAAAATTGAAGTCCACCTTATGCTTATTATCCCCTTGATACCCCTGAGATTCCATGATCTCCATTTCGATTTTGGGGGAACATTGGACAATTTCCTCATAGTTTTCAAAGTCACGGATCACCAAGGCATTCCCCATGCTAGGTTTCAGCCCACCAAAGAAGCGGTCAACCATGCATTCGGGGGTAACGACAAAGCCAGATGCATATTGTGCAAGCCTTGTGAAGTTTTCCTCGTACGCTCTGATGGATTCATCTTCTTTTTTCTTTAGGTAAAGGAAGTCCCTTTCCATCTTAAGTCGGAGGGTGTGCAGAAAATATTTATCAAAAAAGATCTTCTTGAAGTCCTTCTATTCCAACACCTCGATCTCCTCCTCAGGATTTGTGTTTTTGATCAACTTCCACCACTGATCAGCTTCATCCTCCATACAATAAGCAGCCAGGAGAACTTCTCTTGTTCAAAACAATTAAGGATGGAGAATATATTTTCAATGGAGTTGATCCATTGTTCAGCGATTGAGGGATCAGATGATCCATTAAAAGTAGGAGGTCTTTGTCTCATGAAGCTATCGATAGTGACTTGTTCTTTGTTAGGGGGGTTGAACGTTCCTCTTGACCCACACTTCTATTCAAATCTTGAATTAACTAAGATAGAAGCATGAAAAAGTTTGTGATTCCCGCTCCCATCGGATTGGGCATCTCATTAGCACGGTCATCACATTAATCTTCACATCGGTTGTTAGCCCGAGTCCTCCTATTACCAACCATTGGTTGGATTAAAATGAATGTTAGGGGTAACACATAAAGGGTAATCCAAAGACAAAAATAGATGTCTTATAAATAACTTTTATTTCCTTAACTTATGAATCCATAGGCTTCAATATATGTTATTCATGATCTACTTTCTAACATATATTCATAGGGGATTTTTTTTATTCCATTAATAAGGGTCCATACTAAGCTTGTGAATTCACCAAAGCATATCCCTCGGGAGTGTCATAACCAAGAGTGCAGCAAGACCCATTTTCGTGTACCAAGATACCCCAGGTCAAGCTCGAAACTCCTTGTTGAGGTTTTCACCCCTAGGTAAATCTGTGCCAGAGCCGCCTCTACCTGCTCGTATCAAGATAGGGATGTATTTTCTGGATAAACCACTTACTCAAAACTCACCAAAACTTAGGGATGTTTTTATTATACTTACTCTTGTCTCTAAGGCTTTACTGGGGTTTTCTAATCCAAATCCCAAAAAAAACTAAACCTCCCTATGATACTAATTATGACAACCCTGCTCTATATTACACACTTAACATAATTTATTACATAAAATTCACTTGATAAAACATGGAAGATCATGAGTTTTAGTTTATTTTGGGCTTAGTATTATTACATAACATCTTAAAACATTAAATACAACATCTTTTTTGAAAACGTCCTTTATATGACCATTATATTCCCTCGTACTTAGAATTGCATAGGATAACCTAAGGACATGCATAAGAAAAGGGTGAGCTATAAAGCCTAGTAAGGGAATAAAAATGGAATAACATGAGGAATACAGTACATGTTATACAATAGGCATATCAATGGATCACAAGAGAAACATTAACATAAAGGCATGATAAATCATGATAATCCTAACATGGAAATGTGGCAACAACATTTAACATGATTTTAGCATGAGCCAAGGGTCATTGCACATGGGGCATGAGTAAACCCTCATTGAAATTTAATTATCATTATTAAACCCTCATTTCACTTGACATATCATGATAATAATCTTTACCCAATGCATTGGAGCGCTATCAAGGCACACCCTTCTTAAACATTTTATTTCATGCATAAGTGTGTCACATGGATCATTAAACATGGGTTCATTAAACATCAACATTTATTCCATGATAAATGAATGTGGAATTCATATATGAAACTCTATAATAAATATTTAAATGTGCATAAATGTGAATACCCTTGATAGAGAAATGGGAATGGTATTCACTACACAATGTCTTTAGCTTGGAAAATTGCAATGCAATTTTAGTAGCATAACGACGTGACATAAGGATTCATAAAAATGGATGATGAGAGAGAAAGGGTTGTATCATTATATGTATATGAAATGGAAAGTAAGGGGTTAATATAGATATATGTCCCAACATAATTAATTGAATTTAGATTCACAATACAAAATAATTGCTTGAATGTAAATGAGGAGAGAGAGATTCCTTACGGAATTTCGGCATGGTAACGGGTGTACATGGAAGGAATTTAATGAGATATAAAGGGGTCTCTCATCATTCAAACATATAGAGGTAAGTATGGTGGAGGTTTGAAACCATACCCCCAACATTTATAATTGAAAACAAAAGGTCATAATAATATTAAGAAACCTAGAAAAAAATGAGAAAAGAGGAGATCCCTTACTTGGAAGTGTGATCCCAAAGGCTTGGGAGAGGCTTGATAGAGGATTCTTGGGAGCTTGAGGCACCTTGGAAGGATTCTAGAGAGATGAGGGAAGAGGTTGGACGAACTAAGAAGGATTTAAGTGAAGAGGAAGTGCGATCTTGGGTGGGTTTATATAGGAAAGGAGACGGAATTCTTTATTATTTAGGTTTGGGTCACCATAATTAAACTAATCAATACCACAAATCATCCCAAGATTTTTTCCCATGGTTTTTCAAAAAGTAGATTGGAAAACAATATTTTATAAGGCTAATGTCCTAAATTCTTAAAATAATAGGGTGTATTATGTGGAGGTGAGTCACACTCTCATGGAAATTCATTTAAAAAGTAAAAATGTTTTATAAGTCTTGGAGGGTCCACTAAAGTTTTGTAAAATAAATCAAACAAACCTAAAATCATATTATTTTAATGGTAAAACATATATTGGCCGAAAATATTATTTATAGTAATTTATTACATCAGTATTGGGTTATAATGATGTCATAAAATGCATTGTACATTTAAACGGTATTTAATTTTTACCCAAAAATTCGATTGTCCCAGAAAATTATAAAAAATTTACCATTGGATAATTTCGACATCCTGATTCAAAAAATAATATTCATTTTATATAAATAATTTTCTAAATATTTTAATATTTCCTTTTAAAATAAAAACCTCCATTTATCTAAAATTCATGGGTTTTGACAAAAACGGATTTCAACCCGTAATAAAAATTACAATTGCATTCATGAAATTATAAAATCATTTATATTTAATAAAAATTAATTTAATTATAATAATAATATTTTATTAAAATTTTATCTAATTCAAAAAACTATTAATTCATCAAAATATATTTCTTAGTTGAATATTAACTAAAAATACTACTTGCGCTTTAAAAAATATTTACAAAGTAACAATGATAAAATGTATGTATATTCAAAAATAATGAACATAATCATAGTGATAATGTCATGTTACATAACCCCTTATAACACCCGCATAAGACTGAAGGGTAAGGTGTGTGATGGTGACAGACTCTTGGGGTGGCTTGGATAACATTGCTCAGGTGGTAATCTCTATCAACTTCCACTTCTCTCGTAGGCAGTTTCGTTCGAGCTTAACATGTTTAAGCTCATATTGGGATTGGTCAAGATCAAATCCCAATGATTCCACCTCATTTTCGAGATCTGAAAAATTGGATTCATATGGGGTGAGTCTACTGGATGAGGTCATCGCTTCCTTTTTCTGAGTAAATTGGATTTGTTAAAGCCCTATATTTATACTAATCATGTGATCATTATTCAACGTCTATATTAGAAATGGTCACAATTCTTAACGGAATTTTCAAATACAAAAGCATAAAATCAAATAAGTTTAAATTTTATATAAACATTTTACATAATGAGACATTTAATTAGATCAATAGGAATTTTCATTAATTAATGTTTGGGTCATTACATTTAACCTTTCTCATGAACTATGTAAAGACTCTTCATTTAGTTATTCTAAATTTAAAATGCTTACCCACAAATCCATATACTTTGAAGGTGGTAAAAACCTTGTTAATAATTTTCTTACTTGATCCTCTCATGTTTTTATTGAATGTGGTGGCGGACTTTGGATCCACTCCCCTGATTTGTCCTTTAGTGAAAATCTGAACAAGCACAACCTTAATGCATCATTTTTGATGTTCTAAAATGGTAATGTATCACAAATCTCCAAGAAACTCCCAATGTGTGAGTTGGGGTCTTCATGAGGTATCCTGAAAAATTGAAATGAGTGATTGATCATTTGGAGGACCATCGTCTTTATCTTGAAGTGTTGAGCAGTAGTCGGGGGTATGAGGATGCTTGAGTTGACTTCCATGTTTGAGGTTCTTCTGTATTTTATAAGTGCTTGGCCCCCTAGATTCCTTCCTTGGAAGTGTGGTCTGGTACCTTGGCCCATCTCATGCTCAGATCCTTAAAATTGGTCTCTTCCATCCATTGTGTTCTATTCAAGGTGGGACACTTCTTACTCTTTTATTTTCTTGTGTAAGGTCTTTTCCAACTTGGGGTAGAATGTGGGATCTTCAATTTTTCCCTTCCCATGAGTGGAGTAGTCATGAAACATATTTTTACCTAAAACAATGGCATGAAAAGATCAAGTGTAAAACAATGAATTAATATAAAAACACTTATCTATATTCCTAATTTGTTTAACCATAATGGAAATCGTCCCTAGAAACAACACCAAAAACTTGATAGCCTATGGGGCATCGTTAATTCCTACGGGGCTAACCAAATTTAGTAATTTATTAAAACTCTAAAAACTTAACTAAATATATAGCATCTAGAAATTTTGAGTTTCAAACCCACAGGTATGATCCGTATGTTTTAAATTAATTTAGAAAATTGAAATTTAAATTGTCTATTTTGATTGGAGAAAAGATAAAAATAGAATGATTAATTGGGTTGAATATCATGATTGAAGGCATACCAGGTTTAGTGATTTTCAATTTTTTGTGTTAGGTATTTAGTTTATTATTGATTTATTCAGTTTTAGTGTTGTAATTGGGTTAGTAAGGATCCTTGGTATGGGTACCCTGCCTTAATAATGTGGTTTCACCTTTTGAATGGTCATCTAATTGGTGAAAACATAGAAACAGGCAACCCAAAACCTTTTTTAAACATGATTAAACTATGTTTCATAATGTTCATATATAAAATATATTAATCAATTGATGAAATGAAATAAAACACCTCAAATCACATTCAATAGTCATGTAATACGAAAAGAAGATAAATTGGAATTGAATCAACAGTGTTTCCACATTCCAAAACATGAATGATAAAATATAATTAATACTTATGCACACATCCCCCAATAATCACATAACTCAACACTAATAGAAATACTTTCTCATGCTAGGCATGATGATAACGAGCAGCATCGGTACCTGAGGAGGCATGCCGGTGAAGATTAGTGGAAAAACCGAATCTCGGATCACCACTTCATTATATGACAGTCACCCCTTAGTGTTTCTTGGCCTTATTATGTCATAGAGTGAGTTGGAAGGGTGTATGAGGGTTCAATTTGTAGGAAAATTGCATCAAAACCCATATACACATCCTCTTTATTTTTTTCACATCGACACTTACATGACGTGTAATAGAGTTTCACATCGTGTAATCCCTCTGAGTTTTCTTTCGTTTATTTTGAATCTGTGTAAATATCATATGAGATTCTTTTGTAACTTTTACTGATTTCGTTAAATGTAATTGGAACTCATGATGTGTAACTGGATTTCATAGCATGTAATGATTTCAAGACTTTTCCAGTGTAGGAATCTCCTTTTTGAGAAGTCGGGGCATGTAATTACATTACATGACATGTAACTATTTTTTTCCAATTTTATAGATTCATTATTCCTAAAAAATCTAGTGTCACGCCATGAAAAATTCACCATTTTCTTCCATAAATCATAAAACAAGTCAAACTATTCCAAAATTTACAAGATTATAATTTAAAATACAAGATTTCATTTACTAAAACACCTTATAATATATGCATGAAATACAGATATCAGTTATCCTCATGTACTCTATATCAGATGAGGATCAAGCACAGCATCTAGAATGTGTTTTATCAAGCATAAGAGAATAATAGTTATATTCCAATATATCAAAGAATAAATTCTATAGTTATTGATCAATCCTCTTGGGGCTTGTGATATACAAATATTTATTGTTAATGGACTTTGAGAAAGTGTTTTTAGTAGTTTCTTTGGAATATCCCATGAATATTTTTGGGAATCATGGAATTATAGATCTTATGGGATACTATTATAGTATTATTTGTGAATTCACAAACTTGGAACCATTGATGAAAATTTTGAAAAATAAATGGGTGACATTCATTTGGTCTAATGGTTATGAAAAATATTTTGAACAGTTGAATGGATGGCTAAACTCAACACAAATTCTGATATTACATGCACTGAGAAAGGAGTATACATTGTACTATGATTAATATTGGGTTGGGTTGAGAAATTTTTGATGCATGATTATCATGTGTTTGCTTATGGGTTATGAAAAAAAATGGTCACATGAGAAAAAATATCTACACATGACATGGAACTGGTAGTTGTATTTCATGATCTAAAATTTTGGTAGAGTTATTTATTGGGTGAGAGATTCATGGTATATAAAGTCCATAAAATCTTAAATTAAATTTCCTAAAACTATGATTTAAATATACTTTAGTGAATATGGGTTGAGTACTTATAGTCTTTTGATTTTTAGAAAGCATATACCCCTAGAAAATTCAACATAGTTCCCAATTCTTTGAGTATGAATATTAAGACTCAGGTTTGGAATGAGTCTTTCATTGAGTAAAAGATGATAAATATTTTTATAGAGATATATTTAGACATGGAGGAATATCAAGGTTGAGAAACTATCACATATTTTCCAATTACTTATTCTCATCTCGATAGGATAAATAGGATACATTTTTTGATCCTAGAGTTTGTATCCCCAAGGGATAACATTTATGGTGGTCATCCACTAGAAGAAGGGACCATCGATGAAGAAGGGATTAATTATGTTCATGAATATTTATTAGTTACCACATGTATGTGTGATGAACTGATGAGGGAGTTTCATTATATTATGTTGGTGGTAAAGCTATGTTTGAAAAAGATGTATCTTGACATTCATCGAAAGTACTATTGTCAAGGGATGAAGAAGGATGTAACAAGTTTTTGGATGTAGTGTCCCACCTATCATCTAGTGGAGACAAAGAACCAATTGCATGTGAGTCCTTTGTATCCTTTTCCTATACTTGAATAGAAATTTGATGTCTTAATTATGGAATTTCTGACTGTTCTTCGAAGGAAACACCAAAGGAATGATTTTTTATGGGTTATTGCTGACTGAATGACTAAGGGAACATATTTATTATCAATTTAGAAAGCATTAAATTTAGATGATCTAGGAAGGATCTATATCTGAGAGATAGTGCTTCTACATGGAGTACCTCATATTATAGTTTTAAATAGGGATCCCACTTCACCTCACTTTTCTAGAATATATTACAGAAGGTTATTAGTATGAAGATAAAAATGATTAATCCTTATCATCCATAGATTAATGGACAGTCCGAGCATACCACTCAGATTCTAGAGGACAAACTGAGATCATGTGTTTTATTTTGTAGATACTGGGATGAAAAATTGGATTTAGAAGAGTTTACATAAATATTAACTTCTATTATTTGATTTATACAGATCCCTTTGAGGATGTATTTGGTAGATTAGTCCATTCACCATTATTTTCATTAGAATATGTTAAATCAATACTCATTATTCCAAATCTTGTGAAAGTTACCTTTAAGCATGTTTAGTTGACTAAAAAATTGTTATGAACCACAAAGTTGTGGTAGAATTAATAGGAAGTTCATTGATGATGACTTTTTATTTTTTAATACAGAGAATGATTATTTCAATGGGTATTTCCATTAGTTGTACATCGACATATTAAGAAACATGGAATATTAGTCCCCATGTATGTTGGTTCATTTGAGGTTGTGGAGAAGATCAATGTTTTGGAATATAGGTCATACATTCCACATCATTTGTGTTTCATGAAAAAAAAATGTCACAACATTGATGGGATCACCTTGATCTATCAAATTTGGTCAACATCGATGATATTAAGATTTAGTCTATCACTTCTTTTGAGGATCTCCTAATTCATATAGTGAATCATTATGAAAATACACTATTTGGGAAAGTGATTTATATGGTATGAGTGCTATGGTAGCATGATCATATCAAGGAGGACATATAGGAATGTTAATATTATGTGTTTTCATTGTGACCTTATTAATTAACCAATGTAGCTCAGTGATTATTATGAGGATATATCTGGTATGATATTTTACTTGGTGGAGTAGTTATAACACTTTGACAATTTCATTTGAGGTAAGTTACTATTTATTTTTGGTTATACACCATGATTTATCCTCTAATTTTTATGTTATTTGTTTTATGAGATGATTTTAGGATATTGGAGAGGGTTGAAAACTTAAAATTTCATAAAAGGGGAGCATTTGGGCCAATTAAATGTCTATCGGCTCACTAGTGACCATCCACCAACCAACTGTTGGCCAAAATAGTGGTCTTTTAATTCCAATGGGCTTGCAGGATAGATGGTGATCTAGAAATGACATATTGGTTTCATAATAGAGAATCTCTAAAATTATTATGGGATCACTGGCTAGCTAGTGTCCCCTTTCTCGGCCATTAGAGAGATATTATCTAGTAGGTGAGATTCTATATTTTTTATCAAGTTAAATGGTATAATTTATCTATAAATACCTATTTTTTATTTCTCTAAAATCCATCAACCCACACACGACTTGTACTGGTCTAGGGGGATCTCTTTGGATATTTTAAACCTCTCTCTCTCTCTCTCTTAAATCATAGTCATTTCAAGATTCATAATGTGAGATAAATTCTTATATGTTTCTATATCCTAACTTATTACACCAATTTTTGTTTCCTATTATTTTCTTATTTTATAACTATAAAATGATAATTTTTTTTCTAATCTATTTTTCATTATTATCGTGCATGTTTTGTGTGGAAAACCTTAGCAATTAATGCTTATTATAGTTGAGGTAGGTGGTCTAGAACTATCCCTTAAAATCTTGTGTCTATTCTATTGTATATATATATATGTGTGTGTGTGTGATATGTGTCCACACTGATGAATTGTGTTCTTGGTCTTCCTTAATAAATAAATAAATTGTGTTTCCTAATTGATTATTTTAAACATTTCCATAGGCTTTGAGTGTACATTTTTTTGTATACACCATGACATAGGTCACCATGTATGTTGAGCCAACCATTAAAAAAATGGAATTAAAGTGATGACTTTAGTTGCACCATGGGCTCACCCAATGGTTATTGGACCAATTCCAAGATGTTTAAAATTCACTAAAACTTTAATGTTTTTATTTTAATTAATTTTTGATAACCCCTAAAGGATTTTAATTGTTAAATTATAGACTATGTAAATTTTTTGATGAATTGGGTAATAAAATGATGACTTATTATTGTTAACTTAGATAAATGATATTATTGGCTATTATTATTTTGGGGCCTTCATGTGTTTCCAAGTATCCAATATGTTGATAAAATTTATTTTAACATTTACAGGACCTAGATGTGGTTCCAAAGATATAGTATTTTCATATTATTTATTATTAATATTGAAATACCCTAACAAGATTCCATGGATATAAAATACTCTTTTTATTTATTAATACTATTAGGGGACCATGATGTGATTCTAAGGAGCTGGTATGCCTATATTGGGATTTTTGATATTGGATACCTTAATGTAATTCCAAGGATATGGTATTCTTGTATTGTCTATTATTACTATTGGGGGACCTTAATGTGATTATAATGATCTTTTTTTCACATTTAAATATAATCTAGACTATGGTATTGTATACAAATACACTTGACACTTTCAAAATAAAGTATGGTAAACTCTAGGTGCCGCCCTAGAACCGAGTGTTGATGTAGTATATTTTATTTTTGTATTATTATATCATAGTTATTTTAATAACTTTCACTTTATTATATATAAAAATCATATTGTATATGCACTAGACATCATTCTTAGTGGCCTACTGAGTTTTACTCAATCCCTTTTTAGATTGCTTTATGTACCCAATCAGATTTTATGGTTGTTGGCCTGGATAAGGGAAATTCTGCTATGTTTAATGATTGATAGTGTATGTCAAGATTAGAATATAGATGGGGGAACTATTTGTGTCCTTGGAACTAGTTGGGATTTGTTTTTCAATTGTAAATATTTGGTAATTGATTAGTTTTATAAATGAATTTATTTATTTCATCATCATTATAAATTTTAGATTACTTTTATTTTATCTTATTCTGTTATTTTGATGGTATTTGATTGATTTTTTTCTTATTTTTGATTATATTATTATTGTAGACAAAGGGTATAGTCTCTTAAATATATCCTCTCAAACACTCACCGCTTTTTTGCATCATCTAGCATACATGGAGAGGTTCTTGAGCCCATATAGTGAATCAATTTACATACATATGAGTGAACTAGGTTGGTGGAATTATAATTTCTATTATAGAATGATTTTTTGTTTTATTACAGCTAATGATGCTTATAGTGGCATGAATATCTTTTTTTGTGATGATAATTTGATTCCTTGTGATTGAATTAATATGATAGAATGACTGTTACTTTGATATGTTGTGAAATTTTTCACTTTTTATACAGATAATGTTTTTTTTAATAATTAATAATTTTTCTTTGGGAATGATTATTTATTTGATGAATAATTATCTTGTTTAAAAGTATATTTTATATTTTATTAATTTTATGAATGTATTTCTATATGGATTTTGATAAATGAGGTGGGATCCCAACACTATGACTCTTATATACCCCTTCCATGATCCTCAATTAGTGTACAAATCTCAATTAAATAATATTTTGTATAAAATATCCCCTTCCCTTGATAAGGATTTGTGTGACACCATAAATCTTATTATCAATTATCTTATATCCCAAACATTTTCTAAAGGTGGTATGATAAGTAGGGAATGTCATAGTATAATGATTTAGCCTTTATTTTTTATATTGATAAATGAAGTTTTTCATTATTTTTTATTGTTATTTATTGGTTTATAACCATGGTAAATCCAATTATATATATATACTATAATTAATTATATTGATATGAATCTCAAAACATAGTGCATTTTATTTATGTTGGAACCCTAACGGTTGATTTCATAGTATTATATGATTACTCCGTACACATTTACTTTGATTGACATATAGTACCATGGTATATTATATAGTTATATTTACATACTAGTATATGTAAGAATGTATATGGGTGTTGTTGTAACTATTAAAGTTTCACTTGGTGTTGGATATGGTGATTGGAGTTTCTATTTGGATCTTATCCATGTGCAACTGAGACCAATTTTTTATTTCAAATTATTACCTAGGATTTTTATTTCTATTATATATACATTTCAATAAGATCCCAAACATCGAATAAGGTACATTTTTGTTAATATTGCTTTAAATAACTTTTGAATTGGTTAATGGAATTCCTCATGAGAGTAAGAAAGTCCTTGTGAGTTTCATGAGGGTTCATGATAAAATTAATGGGAAAATTTTCCCTCTAGTGCATGGAAGATGGTTAATACTAATTGTACACTAGAATTGTGTACCCTTGAGATGGGATGTTCATGGATTTTAAATCATGCAAGGGGATGAAAACTAAGTGAGTTTGGACAGATCCAACCACATAGCCTCCGCATAGTTTTCTAAATAATGAAGTATCCACAAAAAATCATGCAACATGTCCATACTCTTGGATATAGGATAATACACATTTGGCGTACGATTTATCCAACCATGTAGCTAAACTTTGAACCTCATAAAAAGTGTGTAAATTTACATTTTACCTCCTTACCCTTATATTATTTTCACCTTATTTCACCTACATTTCCTCTCTAGTGGCATGGTTTATGAACAAAATATTCTTATGCTCTCAATGGGTTTTTCTCCCTTGATTCTTAGGTTTTTGAAATGTATTTTGTTTATAATTAAATCTATGGATGAGTCTATGAGTCATAATTATTTTATTATTTGAAATAACCCTGACTATTACTTTTTTTTCATCCAAAGTTTATGAAACATTCTTTCTCTAGAAAATTATTGGCTTTGACATTGGCAGTTTTTTTAACTTGAATCAAAGACCATGGTTGAGTAAGAATTTTTCCACGATATTGAGGGATGTGGTCTATAAGTTATTTCGAATAGTCTTGTTTTTTAGTCATATGTATGTGGTTTTTGAATTCATGACATTGCACTACGTAATTGATTCATTGTTATTGAATAATAAAATTTGCACCTAAATTATGTGGTGAACCTCTCATATTTGATATTGGATACATTGATGATGAGAAGACTAGACCAAAGACCACCCATTGGGTGTGCTTCTCCTTATGGCATGGAGATGTAATTTTTTAGTGTAAATATAAAGGGTTTACCAGAATATTCCACTTTTTTTGTTTAGTGTGTTTAAATGATATAAATTATTATTTGGATTAACATAGAAAGTTAAATGGGGTATCAGATAATAATAGCAAGGCAGGTGCGGAACCAGGCTAATCCTGGACCCCCAAAAATTTATTAATAAAAATATTACACTGCAGACCAGGGAGGGGCAAGGTCAATCAACCCAAACCCAAAGAAAATCCCCAAAAGAAAAGCAAAGAAAGGAAAACGACACAAAAAAACCAAGCACTGCAGCAGCATGAGCACCTCCCATCCAACAACACCAAATCCATCGACAGCAAATACTTCAAAAAAATCGTACAATAACAGCAGCAGTTGAACCATGCCCCCGACACCACCTCACAGAATTCTGCATCACCGGCGATCACCACCGGACCTCGCCGCCATACCAAACACGAAACCCAGATGCCTCGCCTCCAAACCAGCAACGCCGCCAAACCAGATTTCCGTCAAGACTTCATCGAATTCAATGAGGCAGAAACCCTCAGCACATCACAAAAACATCGCCGACATACCGCAATACTCCCGGCGAGAACAACCGGAGAGGGGAAACCATAAAAACACCAAATACAGCACAACAGGCAACCAAACCACGTCAGAATCGATGGGATCTGGTCAAAACCTGAGCAGCCAAAACGAAATGCAACGAAAGCCCCAAATCTCAACCCGCACCCTGGACCATCATCACAGCCCCTCAAATCCGGAGGAGGAAGCAACGATGGGAAGAGCCGAGGATGTTGATGAGCCCACACGACAAGAGGTGATGATGCAAATGCGCGGAGCAAAGAGCCAAAGTAAGGTCAGCCAACGGGGGAGAGGAAGACGGCGGCGGGAGGGAACCCTAGCGCCGCAGAGCCCCTTATGGGCTCATCCCTTCCTCAGATAATAATACTATAAGTGATAAATAGAAATAGGGGGAATGTATTTGTTGTTTGATGGTTTGAGAGTATGTTTAATGTTTTTGGTAATGTATAAATGTTGAAATATCTTAGTTAAATAATTGAGTTAAATATATTGGGATTAATTAACCATGGGAATGTTAAAAAATGGAAAAAGGGGTACACATGTTTTTGTTGAGATAAACGGTTGAAAAAGTATAATATTAAAGGATGAATGTTTCTGAAATGATTTTAGGTGTTAATCATGGAATTCCACACCATTTTAGGGATGTTATTCATGGATGTCCTAATCAAGGAATGGATGTTGGTCATGGAGGTCCACACCACGGTAATGACATTGGTCATGGTATCCCACATCAAGCAATGGGTATTGTTCATGTCATTCCACTCCATGGTTTAGATACTTGGAATGATGATACTTGTATAGTACTTGTTTCCCCAATGGAATATGGTCCAAAAAATGGCAGTGTCCAACATAGGTTTGATGGTTTTGGGTATCATATGGAAGCCAAGGGAAAATATGGTTAAATGATAACTATTAAATTATGAAACCATTTTTATTTACTAATTTTTTATTATTCTTTTATACTTATTAATACACTATTACAAACTATTTATTACTTTTGACACCATTGGTGGAGGACTAATATATTGTACTCACACCCTTCTCAGGTTGTCGTTGGTACCCGAGCATACATCATGGTTACAGGTAAGGAAAAGTAAAAAATGCACTATGTTAAATGGATGAGTTATGATTTCGTGATGAAGCATTGATTAGGGGAAGAGACTAATGGCATGACCCATTTTTTTGATTTTTAGTGTGATTTTGTTTTTTGTTTTCATTAAAAGTTGACACTAGTAATATATGACATGTTTACTTTATTTGGTCATGGAAATTCACACTATTTTTGGAATTGATTACATGATTCATGGTTGCAGTATATTATTTATTGGTTATTGTTTATATTGATTTAATTATTTTCATACTCTATTATAGAGGGTATAGTATCCCCACATACCTCATTATACCCCCACTACTATTTTCTGACCTCTAGAGTACGAGATGCATTGTTGAGGTCACATAACTAACCAGTATAGGGTACCAATTTAGTGGAACCAAGACCAGGATGTTATAAAGAGGGATCAGACTTGTTTTATTTTATATTGTCTTACTCTTTAGGAAATATAGATAGTATAATATGATGTCTTGGGCCTTGTAAATGAGCTCATGTATGGGAGTACCTAACCCATGTGTGGGGGAAAAACCAATTACCTAGGGTGGGATTATTGTTATTGATATTCTCTTATTATAGTTGGATGTTATTTCACTTTTGGTGAAACACATGGTTTGTGGTGTTATTGTTTGTTGGGATTATACTCATGGTATAATATGGTGCTACATTGTATATTCACACATTATTTCTATCATATAGGGATTTATGTGACATGAATCATGTTAGGAACACACTAGAAATCATGTTATGGCTGTCATGTGAAAAATGAAAATTATTTTTCATTTATATATGGTTTTAATAGGAGGTTACCAATAAATAAGTTTTGATGGTTTGAATTTTAATATGTCAAACCGAATGGTTAAAATATTTCATAATAAGGATTTTGTAATTGTTTTCAATGTTTATATATGTGAAAATGGTGTCAAATGGGTTGATTGGATTGTGAATGTTTGGTTTACCCTGAGTTAACCAAGTAATAGGAAATTTATAGATGAGGTTAGTTATATTTTTGCAGTTATGGATACTTTCATAGTGTATGTTGGGTGACTTATTGATGGATAGTGTGATCCCTCTCCTATTTGAAATGTGGAAACAATATGTTATGTGTTCTGATATGTGTGTTTGGCATTTTAGAGATATTCCACCATGATGATTCTTATAGGTAGGGAAAGAAGTGGAAATTTCTAAGAATGCACGTCCATTAGTAGGAAAAGAACCCCTGTTGGTTTTGAGTGATAAGTGGGAAGATAATTTTTGTTCAATTTTTTCCATTTTATAAAATTATAGAGAAAGACTCAAGGTGGAATGCAGAAAGTATATTCGATCTAGAGAAAGAGTTTTAATTACATAACCCTCTAATATTTTCTATAGAGGGTGTCCCTAAGGAACCATAGATATGGATTTAGTCTATACAGATGAATCTGGACTATATAGAGACCCCTATAGAGAAAATTTCCATGCTTGCAGCATATATATTGTGGGGACTAGTTATGTGCTGGTGGAATATTTTGGTCCAAATGTAGAAAATAAAGGGAATGTATTAGAAGGAAATCTAAGGGATTTTCATGGATAATTTCAATATGGAGACTCTGATATAGGAGATAGATGATGAGTTTATATGGATGTCCTAAGGAAATATGACATTTTTGGAATATTATATCCACTTCACTGACTTTCATCACTTTTTTCTAGTGTCATTAGGGGTCTAAGTAGCTATGATGATATTTTTTTAGAATGGTATTATGTCACAACCCCTCCCCCAGGGCTCGTGTTGTGACTACCCGAAGCCTTCCTTCCATAGGCTAGGGGTTAGCGACTAGTACCGGAAAGGCATATCCCTAAAATGGGAAAGCATTACCCCAAAACATATACGAACACAGATAGGGCACACTGAGCACAATAAAAATACAATAGAAGAATAATGGTACAACCACAACTAAAAACCACCAATGAGTGTAAAAGTAAGTACTGAAAGTAAAGGGTCCAGAATACAAGCCCAAATGAAATGGAATTACAAAAAAAAGGAAAAAAATAGCGCATGAGGTCATCTTCCAAGGATCCTACTTGAAGGCTAGGTACAGCTCATCACTACAACTCTCTGTTTCAACCAGTCACCTCCATACACCATCTTTCAATCACCTTCGAGCACCTTCTAGACCTGACTCCTCAATACTTAGTCAAGCTATCTGTCGTCTACACAAGACCCACCAAGGTGTAGGGAAATTCCATGCAGGGGTGAGTATAACAATACTCAATAGGGACCCTGAAACCCCAAAAGGTCTCTCATAATTCCAAAAAATAAAATCCACAAAGCATGATCTCAATCACAAATCACAAAGCAAAATACTCAGATCAAATTAGGTTTACAACTCAGAGATTAGGAATAAAGATGATAAGACTTAAGCAATATCATTTTATTCTGTTAATAAGTTCTACAACTGAACCATGAAGAATTTGTTCCATTTTCGATCCACATAGGGTCGTATTTCATTGATCTACGATGGGATTCTCTAAGGCTGGTCCTCGTCAGGTCACGCATTGCTGATCCACACAGGGTCGCTAGGATGTTGATCCACACAGGGTCACTATGATGTTGATCCACATAGGGTCGCTATGATGGTGATCCAGATAGGGTCTCTATGATGTTGATCCACACAGGGCCTCTATGATGTTGATCTACACATGGTCTCTATGATGCTAATCCACACAGGGTTGCTATGATGCTGATCCACACTGGGTCCCTCTTCAATTGACATCTAGCCACAGGATTCCCCGCAATCAGTACGCTTGAGTTTCGTAGAATTTTCTCCTCAAGATATCATTTGTTCTTCAACTTCCATGAAGTTCCATAAAGTAGTAACCCAAAGGACCACCATGTCGTAAGGGTTCCAATGCGATAGACGGCATATTAATTGGACACCAGGTTTATGAGTTATAATTGCTTTAGTACGGAGGGCCTAGTTGGATTCAAGTTCGATCCAACCCAACCATAATCCAAATTTATCCAAAAATTAGGTAGAGTATCTCAAAAGGAATGCCTCATCCTAAGGGTCCTGGCACCATAGATGGTTCATCAAAAAGACATTCAATTTAGGAGATATGCCCATTTAAGCATAATTGGGCTAAAAGGGGGTTCGGGTCTGGTCCGACTCGGTCGGACCGACCCGCCCCGGCCCGTTGGGCTCAGCCTAGTTCAGTTGGGCTTCTTATGGCTTGATGGGCCACGGTCTATGCCTCATGGGCTGTAGGTTTGGCCTGGCCCACCCAGCTAGGCGCGACCTTTCGGGCTGCAGAATCGTTCGGCCCGTTGGCCGAGCGTCAGGGGTCCACTCCCCTCCCTAATGGCCAAAGCCGTTATGGCCTTCAAGGTAGTGGTGTCGGTTGGCGCCACCTCACCCGACCAATACCGCTAGACCGGTCACATGCAGGACCCGCAGATATCAGGTCCGCCCTCCGTCGCGGCTAGAAGTTGTGGCCTTCCTCCGTAGCATGCTGTTGTAGCACGCTGTCTTGCTCAATAGTGGCACCAGATGGCACTGCACTCCCCTGGCCAGTCCATGTGGACTATCCCACAACGGACCCACAGGTTCAGGCCCACCATTCATCGTGGATCTAAGCTACGGCCTTCCACTACGGTGTGTCGCCTTGCTTCAACGCGAACGGCGAAGTTCGGCCGCCCCCTTATCCGTCGCAGTGCCTTTGGGCACTGTCGTTCCTTCGTGGGCTGCGGGTGTCAGTCACTGCCTTCCTCGGTCACTGGTTTCTTCATGCCGGCGAAGCCTCCATGGGCCACCAGTGAAACTTCGGTGGTCCACTTTTATTCTCGTCCGCACCTACGGCCCTCCCTGGACGGTGCTTACGTTTCACGGCCCTTGGTTCCACCTTTCCGCCAAATCTTTCGGTTCTCCACGAAGAACTCCACCACAAACAAGTTTGGCAGAGGGTCCAGGATTTGTTCATTTGGCTTGTTCCCTCCATGTTATCATAACAACATGGAAAAGATATTTTAATTATAAAAACTCCCACAAATAAAATCCCGAACTATCCTCCCACATTAAATAATGAAACACAGAACAACCTGTTGGATAGTTGATCTGTGTTCTTCATAATATTAAAGAACAGAGTAAAGGGGAGAAATCAAGCGTAAACCCCCTACCACAAGATCATTAGAAGTCACTGTGGATGAGGAAGGAGTGTCCATGTCTGAGGGTGTTGCAGATAAAGGAGAAGGTTCATGTACTTTGGCTCTCATCGTTGAATCCTCCAATGGTCATCAAAGACTCATTTTAGGTTGGTGGAAGATGCCATGGCACTTCATCAGAGGTTCCTCTCTTGAGTGCCAAAAACTCATGCCCAATATTTGGTTAAATAGATGAAAGAGAGGATCGATGCACTGCATAATTAAAGAGGTTCATTAATTAATTAAATTAATGAACCTATTAATTCTCCTAATGGTGTGGTTACACAAACAAGTGTAATCGGAAATTTAATGGTCTGACAACCCAGAAGTCCCGCCACCACCGCTCAACAGTTACAAGAAAGAATAAAATAACTCGTTGAGTTTTTTTTGTAATGTCCAAAAATTAACTTTTTCGTCCGACCCTTACCGGTCAAAGTTATACTTCTCTTACGCGAATCCTGGTGTTGAGAATTCAACAATGCCCTCGTATTTTTAGTCCGAGCACTTGTTCAAAAGATAGAAATCGCCGCTCACACGTTTACTGAACGTACCTTAAAAAAGTTCAAAAATTATTAACAGTCACCTTCAACCCACACCAGTCAAGGTTAGGATTTGACTAAGGGGAACACTCCCTCATGAGATCAATGGTACTCTTAGATTTCCAATCCTTGTTACCATTTAGGAGTTATAGAATTTAACAATAAAATAATTTTTAGTTAATTATTTTATTTACGACCAAAAACTAACTTCCACTGTTGGCCCATGCTGGCCAATGTTAGAATCTTCTTAAGGAAATAATACCCTCATGATCTTAGTGGTGGTATTATATTTTTAATCCAATTCACCGTTCATGATTTATAATCATTTGAAAAATAAAATAATTTTATTTAATTATTTTATTTACCATTATTCCATTTTTGGGTTTTTATACTGGAAGCTTGCACCGACTAAAATTAAGTCACGCCTAGGTTAAACCCACCATCTTGAACACAACAGTGCCCTCGTACTTTTGATTCGAGCACCTGTTTAATAGTTACTCCACTTTTTTCAGGAAAACTGCTCACGCGTGCTATTTAAAGCTTAACTCTTTCGATGGATCATTCCAGGCACTCTGGGCCTCGGAATCACATACCGTTAATTTTCATAGACTTTTAATAATTCCATTTGATTAAAAAAATTACATGGAATTTCTGGGTCTTTACATTCTCCCCAACTTAGGGATTTTCATCCCTAAAAGATACAATAAAAGCAAATCAAACAAATGAGGGTACTGAGCATGAATCTGAGTCTCCCTCTCCCATGTGATCTTCTAAAGGTTCTTGTGCTACCACTAAACTCGCACTGGAGGGATCAACTGTAAAGACCCGTAAAATTCAAAGAAAATTTTTTCTTAATTTTCTTTGGGATTTTACAAGAACACAGTTTCTGACGGCTCTTGATTCTGAGGCCCGGTGTGCCCGAAATTTCTATCTGAAGTTTAGCTCGAGTACATTCAGTGAACGAACGAGCGGGAATTCATATCTTTTGAACCGGTGCTCGGAATCGAATTCTGAGGGCACCGATGGAACCGCAACGCCAGTTTTTGCTTAGGAACACCTGTTCCGGGGTTGCGTTTTCACGAGAGAAGATGATAAAAATTGTGGAAGTTTAATTTATAATTTAACTACAATTTTTATTTTTCTTTAAGTGGTTTAAGGCTTTGGGTGGAATTTGGGTAACTACCCAACTTCCCAAGAGAGGTTATGAGGTTGGTGGGGCCCACACGAACCCCACCCCTTCATATTCTTCAACCCCCCTCAACTCACCATTAACTTTTGATAACTTAAATATTAATAACTTATGTTATTAATTAAGTGAGTTAAGTGTGGATGTTTGAATTTCAAACTCTTGAAATTCAAAAGTTATGTTATGTTAGTAAAATAAGAGGTGAGCTTATTTTATTTGGGGTTGGAACCTTGTGGTGGAGTTTTTGTGAGAAAAGACTAAAGACTTGAGGAACTTCTTCATCTTCGACGAAGAACGCGAAGAACACATCGGTCTCCGATGAAGAACGCCGAGTTCTTGGAAACCGATTACGTGACGCCATGTACCGCGACGCCGATGCGACTTCCTCCTTCCGCGACGTCTCTTTCCGCGACGGCTTTTCCACGACGAATCCTCGTTCGACGAACCTCCGTTCAAGCTCTCACGAGGTAGGGGTCTGTTTATTTTTTATTTTTTTCATGAATATTACTTTGACGTTCTTCGTGTAATATGACCAAATGCTATCGATTAACGAGAGGGGGGACGGACCGCACAAACACGGCCGACCCACCTCCTTTATCCTTGTTGGTTCTATTGTGGATTGGAATGAAATGTCGTGGTGCCGACGCACCATGCGGAATCGTGCGGCAAAGAATGTGTGGTGCCGTCACGCCGCACCGTGAAATCGAACAAGGACGCGACGTCGTCGCGCCGCGTTGGAGAGAACCGAAGACACCGCGGCCGGAGCGGGGCCGCGGCCAGTTCCAGGCCATGGCGGAGCAGGGTGACTGGCGGCCGGTTCCGGGCCGCCGGTGTCGGAGCAGGGAGGGGACCGGCCGACGCCGGTCCCGTGGTGGCAGAAATCGGCCGGCCGAGGCAGGCCGGCCAGACAGGAGGGAAGCCGGGGGTTCAAACCTCTGTCCGGCCAAGCTAGAGGCCCCCATTAAGGGGGGTCGTGGTTTCAAATCACGGGGGTAGCCCCCCCCCCCCCCCCCCCCCCCGCAAAAGCCGAACGGCTCGGCCGTTCGGCCGAGCCCGCTGGCGTCGCGTGCCAGCGCGCCAGACCGCCAGGCTGGCAGCCGAGCCGGGCCAGGCCATCGGGCTAGGCCGCGCCCAGGCCGGGCCGGGCCGCGCCCCGCCGGGACGACCCAGGGGGTCTCGGGTCGGGTCGGTCTGGGCCCGAAACCCCCATTTTCGGAACCTTTTTGGTATTTTGCCCATATATCGTACTACGGACCTCCGATCGATGCACCGTTAGCGGCTATGTGATCCTTGGATCGAGACGGTCGTTTCGGTATATCGCGCTCAAGGTTTCGTAATACTTTGAGTTCAGCCGTGTTGGTTCGTACAAGAAACCAACCGGGCCCTCGGAGCGGAAACGCTCATATCTTAAGCTCCGGACGTCCGATTGACGTGTTGTCGACTTTGTTGGATTCCTCTAAGTGAGACAGATCTTTTGGAATACTCTGCTCAAGGTTTGGACACAGGTGGAGTATGGTCGGGTTGGTTTTGCCTTAAAAAACCAACCGGGCCCCTGGGACGAAAAAGCCAATAACTCTCAGACCGGGCGTCCGATTGACGTGTCGTCTGCGACGTTGAGTTCCTGTTGACGATACGGAACTTTTGGATACATCAAATCTAGAATATGTGTCATTTGATGTATCAGCCTCTCGACTCGTAGAGCGGACCCTCCCGAACGAGCTTGCTGTGTGCAGGAACCCTAGTGCTGGTTGCGTTTGTGACTGTGACGACGACGACGACTGTACAGAGATCCTCAGTGGATTCGATGGCGACGACTACAACACTCAACGATCCTACGTGGATCAGTGTTACTGATCTTGTGTGGGTCCGATCCTGTGTGGGTCAGCGCTCAGTGGTTCTGTGTGAACCATCGCCTACAGATCATGTGTGGGTCTGATCCTGTGTGGGTCTTTGCAGGGGTTAGTTACATATCGATCCTGTGTGGGTCAGACCCTTCCTGGGTCATTGCGGGGGTTAGTTACCTATCGATCCTGTGTGGGTCAGACCCTTCCTGGGTCATTACGGGGGTTAGTACCTATCGATCCTTTGTGGGTCCGACGACTTAGATGAATCAGTGGATATATTTGATCATCTCTATCGTCATATGAAGATGTATACCTGTGTGAGCTGAATCCTGTTTTGCTTTCCTAAGTGGATTGTGTTGTGCTAACCTGTATGGATTTACATTTTGATTCCCTGTGTGGACTGGGTTGTACTTGAGCTCGAATGTTGGAGCCGAACGAGAATTGATGACTTAGGTATATGTATGGGCATATACCTAAGCAGTGTCAGATGTTATTTCGTGATTGCATCTTTCCTTTGTGGATTATCCTTTGTGGATTTTGGGAGACCTTCGGGGGTCTCGGGGTCCCTACTGATTAGATTATACTCACCCCTGCACGGGCTATGTCTGCACTACGTTGTGTTGGTTACAGACGACGGACAGCGCTGATCGTGGTTGAGGCTTGCAGAGCAGGACGGTACCTGGAGGTGGACCACTGGCGGGACATACTCGGAGTGGACGGTTGGACCCGAGGAGCTGAGGAGGATATCTGTTCTCACCCTTCAGGTGGGAGTACCAGTGGATGGCTCGACATTGCGGCTTACTTTTCAGTTGATGTTTTCCCTTTAGAGTTGTACTTTATTTTCATTTTGGGTTTGTATTCTGGCCCACTTACTTTTCTGCACTTACTGTTGTACTCAGTTTTTACTTAGTATTTTACTTCTACTACTTGCTTGCTCTATGGTGTTTCTTTACTTTACAAAGGCAATGTCTTCCCTTTTTATCGGGAATTACACCTTGGTGCTAGTCGCCAGCCCCTGGCCTATGGAAGGCGGGCTTGGGGTAGTCACAGCACGGGCCCCGAGGACGGATCATGACATCGACTGTCCATGAAGGACTCGCTCATTTTGATCCTCTATCTCCACTGGTAACATCGTAAAATTCACCTCATCATCAAAGTCCAACTCTCCCGAGTTGATAAAGTTTGATGGATCATGCATGCATCTCCTCAGTTACGACACATGGAAAATGTTATGCACCTGGTGCATCTTTGGGGGAAGATCTAGGTGGTACTTTACCTCACCAACTCTGTTGAAAATCTGGAAAGGTAGGATGAATCTTAGAGATAGTTTGTCGCATGGCCAAATCTCTACAATCTTCATCAGGGTGAGACCTGTAAGAAGACATGATCTCCCTCCTCGAACTCCAAGGGCCTCTGTATCCTGTTGTAAAAAAACTTATGCCTGCTTTGTGCAGTCTTCATCCACTCCTGGATGATCTGGACCTCCTCAGTGGTAGCCTGTACCAACTCTGGAACCATAAGTGCTGAGCCCCCTAGGTCTGTCCAGTATAGAGATGATCTACATGGTCACCTATATAGGACCTCAAATGGAGCCATGCCTATGGTGGAGTGATAACTATTATTGTATGTGAACTCCACCAGTGGCATCTGGTCCTCCCAACTACGGAAAAAATCTAAGATGCAAGCACAAAGCATGTCCTTGAGTGTCTGTATGGTTTTCTCCGTTTGACCATCTATCTGAGGATGAAAGGTAGTGCTCAAGCACAGCTAAGTCCTGAAAGCCTTCTATAATCTCTTCCATCTCCAGGATGTAAAACTAGCATGGCAATCTGAGACGATCATCGATGGAACCCCATGAAGCTGTACAATCTCCTATACGTAGAGGCATCCCAAACCCTCTACTGATTCATGCTCTCAAAGGGGTAGGAAGTGGTAAATCTTGGTGATTCATTCAACGACCACCCAGATTGAATCATGGCCCCTAGATGTACGTGTTAGCCTTGTCACAAAGTCCATGGAGATACTATACCACTTCCATTCCGGCACCTCAATTGGTTTTGCTAAGCTTGCTGGAACCTGATGCTCGACCTTCACTTGTTGAAATGTGAGGCATCGTGAAATGAACTCCACCACTGCCTTTTACATCCTTGGACACCAGTACTAACACCAGAGATCCTGATATATCTTTTCCACACCTGGATATACCTCCAAAGGGGATTTGTGTAACTCCCTCAACACCTCCTCTTGTAGCATCACTGGTACCATGATGTATCCTCTAAAGAGTATGATGTTCCCTCCACCTTCAGAAAATCCTTTAGGAGCCTATCCTAAGGATATCTAAGCATGTTGGGCCTCGCATTCCACATCCCCAAGCTATTCCTCCCAAAATCGCTGAAGGAATGGGGGAGTGACAATCATAGACTGGAGGTAAGTTGCTCCATCACTATCCACAAAGGATATCTGCAACGCGGCTAGCTTCTCGGTCGCCTCACTCAGCAAATGTAGACCAGACCTCCTGCTGAGTGCGTCTGCCACCACATCCCCATTCCCTAGAGTATAGACTATCTCTAAGTCATAGTCCTGGTGGAACTCCAACCATCGTCTTTTTCTCAACTACTTAAAAGCCAACGGGCACCTTTACATCCAAGTGAAAGGCTACCCCCTTTTAACTGATTGATGTGCCCATCAATCCTTTGGTAGTGGGTACTCGTTATCCACGGACACTTGGTTAAAGTGTTGGTAATCAACACATAACCTCAAACACTGGGTATTAATAAGCACTTCCTCTGTAAGTCTACCAACTATACTCTCATATCCTGAAGCTCTGTGGGAGCCATATGATATGTAGTTATAGATATCGGTGTCATCTCTGGGTACAAGCTAATGAAGAATTCCCTCTCCCTGTGGGGAGGTAATCCTGGAAACATATTTATAATGAATGTTCCCACACTCTAACACTAATTTTGGGAACTGAAAACTCAAAACTCCTACTTCAACAAGGGTAAGGTTGGCCGAATCAAGAGTGATCGGCTGCACCCTCCTATGCATGAGTTTATCTTGTGCTGCCTGGGATTCCTTTTTTTCTCGACCAAGGAAAACCTCATTCCAAAGATGTAGATATACCACATTCTTTTTTCTTAAAACAGTCAATCTGAGTGTGAACTAGGGATGACCAGTCCATACCTAAACTAACGTCGTAAGGCCTCGATGCTGCCACCAAGAGGTTCCAACCGAAACTCTCACCTCAAGGGTCAGATCACACCGTCAGCATAAGTGTGATTATCGAGTCTCCTTTCATAGGTATCTCCAGATGTAAGGGTCAAGTCAATGGTTTAACTGGAAAATCTAGGTCTTGAAAAAGATTCATCACAATAAGGAATGATTAGTACTTATGTATATTAATTATGGAATTTAGTAGTAGACACAGACCGTACCTCAAATCATTCATGTAGCCCTTGGGTCACACTCCTCGACCACATGTAGCTACTCCCTTCCACTGTCCTATAGCTCCATGAGGTTGGTAGGGACCACGTTTGGGTGGTGATTTTAACATGTCGAAATGTATACCACCTCACACTGCTCTCCTAGCTCCTATTCCAAATCTATTGCCCTGCAGATTCATATGCCCCTATCACTTCCTCTTCCTGAAACATTTTACACACCCAAGTCTCTGAGACTAGCGTTAGTTTCCTATTTTCCCACTGCTAACATTCACTGGATGTATCTTCTCATCCAAATAACATTCAACCAAAAAGGTTCTCTCTAGCACCCTAACATAAGTAGGAATGCACAGAGGAATAATGCCAGCTCGGATATCCCTAAACACATCTCGCTCGGAGGTCCGAGCCCTGAAGCATTGTCTGTATCTTATTCATCAATTACCTGGAATGGTCAGTATGCCTCAAAAAATACTTAGCTACCAACATTTCATCCTTCCAAAGCTATAGAAGCTCTTGGGAACACATACACCTTAGCTTTTTATGGCAAGATACCCCTTCTTTTAGGAAGGTTCTCAAGCTCTGTCCATATAAAAGTCACCTCATCGTAAGATGGGGGTAATATAAACCCTTCCATCGCCCTGCTGAGCCACATTGAATGCTCACTACCAGGACCACCGTCTGATCTAATAGTGAACTGGCTAGATGGAAACTCAGTCACTACCTCAAGAAAGTCCTTAGCCTCCTGTGAGTCAGGATCACCTCAGAACCTAAGGAGTATTTGTCACTGAAACTCGTATAAGGAACTGTGCTTATATGTGTCCTCTACCAGGAGCACTAGTAGTAACTTCTGACCAACGGGCAATTTTATCACTGGGACATTGCCCGAAGGTACCATATCGGGCAAAAGTCCTTGTACTGAAGCCTTATCATACTGTGGACCATCCTCATAGTCACAAATTGGAATCCTGGTTGGCTGTCTACATAGAGCCATCTTGAAATAGAATCAAGATGAACCATGGTCAATAAGTAATACCTGGTGAGATGACTCAAAATATATCAATAGAAAAACATTTTCAAAACACATGCAACTAGTGTTTTCATGTACTGAGTCGGAAAACAGAATTGAGGGTCTTGGTGTATGGATACGTCGTCTGTCGCACCAACAATGGAATCCCCAAACTAAAACCCAAACTCAAGACATTTAACACTATTGCTCCATTGAAAACATAGAATCTTAGTTCTTCTGGTAGAATCGACCCCTTTGATAGCACTTTGTCACAACCCGTCCCCCAGGGCCCGTGTTGTGACTACCCCAAACTTGCATTCCATAGGTCAAGGGTTGGATACTAGCACCGAAAAGGAATATCCCTAAAATGGGAAGTCATTTCCTCAAAACCTATACACATATAGATAGGGCACAATGCGTACAAGAAAAACACAATGGAAGAAGAATGGTACAACCACAACTAAAAACCGCCACTAAGTGTAAAAGTAAGTACTGAATGTAAAGGGGCTAGAATACAATCCCAACTGAAATGGGAGTACAACAAAAAAGAAAAATTTCTCCTGAGGTCTTCCTCCAAGGATCCTACCTGAAGGGTAGGTATAGCTCATCACTACGGATCTCCACGTCAATCAGTTACCTCTGTGCACCGTCTATCAATCACCTCTGAGCACCGTCTAGCCCTGACTCCTCAAGACTCATTCAATCTATCCATCATCTTCACAAGACAAAACAAGGTTAGGTTGAAGCCCATGTAGGGGTGAGTATAAAAATACTCAGTAGGGACCCCGATACCACCGAAGGTCTCTCTGAATTCCCCAAAGGAAAAGCCACAAATCATGATCTCAATCCCAAAGTATAAAGAAAAGACTCGGCTCAAACCAGGTTTACAAATCAAAGATCAGGAATAAAGATGATTAATCTTAATCTATATCATTTTATTATGTTATTAAGTTCCACAACTAAACCACGAATAAGTTATTCCATTATCGATCCACACAGGGTTTTATGTCACTAATCCATGACAGGCCTCTCTAAGGTTGGTCCTCATCAGGTCATGCACTGTTGATCCACACAGTGTCTCTAGGATATTGATCCACATAGGGTCACAATGATGTTTATCCACACAAGGTTGATATGATGTTGATCCACACAGGTTCTCAATGATGCTAATCCACACAGGGTCGCTCTTCAATTGACAGCCAGCCACAGGATTCCCCGCACTCGGTACGCTTGAGTTTTGTAGAATCTTCTCCTCAAGATATCGGTCATGAATCAACTTCCACAAAGTTCAACAAAGGAGTAACCCAAAGGACCTCCATGTCATAATGGTTCCAATGCAACAGACGGCGGGTTAATCGGACGCTCGGTTTGTGAGTTATAAGTGCTTTAGTATGGAGGGCCCGGTTGGATTCAGGTTCGATCCAACCTGTAAATACTTCAAATTTCTCCAAAACTTAGGTGGAGTATCTCAAAAGGGTCATCTCATCCTAAGGGTTCTGGAACCATAGACGGTTTTTCAAACAGACGTCCGGTTTAGTAGATATGTCCATTTAAGCGTAACTAGGCTAAAAAGTGGTCTGGGTCCAGTCCGACCTGGTCGGACAGACCCGACCTTGCTCAAAGGGGATAGGCTTGGCTTGGTTTGGCTGGGTATGGTCCGGCCCACTGGGTCGCGGGTTTGGCCTGGTCCACTCAGCTGGGTGTGGCCCGTCGGGCCGCGGAATCGCTCGGCCCACTGGTCGAGCACGAGGGGTCTTCTCCCCTCCCAAACAGCCGAAGCTGTTCGGGCCTTCAAGGTAGCAGCACCGGTTGGTGTCGCCTCTTCCGGCCTATCCCACTAAACCAGTCACATGTGGGACCTGTGGACCGCAGGTCAGCCCTCTTCCGCAACTAGAAGTCGCATCCTTCTTCCGCAATGCGTTGTATGGTTCAATAGCGGTGTTGGATGGCGCCACACTCCCCTAACCAGTTCACGTGGACCGGCCCGTAACAAACTCACGGGTGTGGGTCCACCCTCCTCCACGGCTCGAATCCGTGGCCTTCCACCACAGTGATCCACCTTTCTTCAATGCAACTAGAAAATTTTTTCCGCCCCCTTGTCTACCGTGGTGCCTTTGGGTGCCCCCATTCCTTTGAGGCATGTAGGTGTCAGCTGCTACCTTCCTAGGTTGTCGGTGACGTCATGCCGGTGAAGCCTCTGTGGGCCACCGATGAAGCTCTGGTGGTCCTCTTTTATTCTCTTCCACACCTATGGCCTTCCCGGGAAAGAACTTGTGTTGTGCGGCCCTTGGTTTCACCTTTCCGCCAAATCTTTCAGTTTTCCACGAAGAACGCCACCACAACCGAGTTCGGTGGAGGGTCCAGGTCTTACTCGTTTTGCCCCCGCCCTCCGTGTTAGCATAAAAACATGGGAAGGATATTAGTTATAAAAACTCTCATAAATAAAACCCTAAAATATCCTCCTGCATTAAAGAACAAAACACAGAATAACCCATTGGACGGTTGATCTGTGTTATTCATAATATTCAAGAATGGGGTAAAAGGGAGAAATCAGGCATAAACCCCCAACCTCGAGCTCGTTAGAAGTCACTGTGAACGAGGAAGGAGTGTCCACATCTGAGGGTGTTGCAGATGAAGGAGAAGGTTCACTTCCTTTAGAGCTCATCATCGAATCCTCCAATGGTTATCAAATCCTTGTTTTAGATTGGTGGAAGACACTACGACACTTCATCAGAGGTTCCTCTCTTGAGTTCCAAAAACTCATGCCCAAGCTTCGTTCAATTAGATGAAAGATAGGATCAATGCACCTCACAATTAAAGAGGTTCATTAATGAATTAAATTAATAAACCTATTAATTCTCCCAATGGTGTGGTTACACAAACAAGTATTACCGGCCATTTAATGGTCTAACAACCCAGTAGTCCTGCCACCGCCGCTCAACAGTTATAAGAAAGAATAAAATAACTCGTTGAGTTATTTTTTTTTTGTAAAGTCCAAAAATTAACTTTTTTGTTTGACCCTTATTGGTCAAAGTTAAGCTTCCCTTGACCGAATCTCGGTGCTAAGAATTCAATGGTGCCCTTGTATTTTTAATTTGAGCACCAGTTCAAAATATAGAAATAGCCGCCTGCACATTTACTTAATGTACCTTAAAAAAGTTCAAAAATTATTAACATTCACTCTTGACCCGCACTAGTTGAGGTTAGGATCTACCTAAGGGGAACACGCCTTCACGATCTCAACGGTACTCTCAGATTTCCAATCTGACTTACCATTTAGGAGTTATAAAATTTAACAATAAAATAATTGTTACTTAATTATTTTATTTATGACCAAATACTTACTTCCATTGTTGGCCCGTACCATCCAATGTTAGAATCTTCCTAAAGAAATCATACCTTCAAGAGATTATTGGTGGTCTCATTTTTTTAATCTGAGTCACCATTCGTGAGTTATAAGAATTTGAAAAATAAAAATAATTTTATTTAATTATTTTATTAACGTTTATTCCATTTTTGTGTTTTCTTACTGGAGGCATGAGGTGACTAAAATTAAGTCATGTCTAGGGTAAACCCACCATATTTAATGCAATAGTGCCCTTGGATTTCTGATTCGGGCACCCGTTTCTGAGTTATTACGCTTTTCCAGGAAAATTGCTCACGCACGCAATTTAAAGCTTAACACTTTTTCAATCATTCTGGACACTTCGGGCCTCGGAATCATGTGCCGTAAATTTTTTCAAACTCTTAATAACTCTATTTAATTAAGAAAAATTACATGGAATTTCTAGGTCTTTACAGATTATGGGTGATAATATATTCCATGTAAATATCTTCTATTTGAAGGGATTTGTTGGGGTGGTGGATCCAACTCTCATTTCTAAGGGGAACCTACATGAGTCTTATAGTGGTGGAATGATTATCACAATTGAGTGATATAGTGGTATATCTTCTAATAGTATGAAGTGTTGTTCTGAGAACATTCCTTAGGTTAGTGGTAGAAATCATAGTCATGAGAAATGATCAACCTCCAAGGGAGATAGTTCATTCTTTTTCTATTAGTGTGGTAGACCTATTCAAAAGTATAGTCCATGTCTTTGACCAGTCATGGGATTCAAATATTGTTGATGGATGTAGAATATGATGAGGTTCTATAGTAACCTTTGACTGATGGGGAGTGATGGAGGAATGAGTATGTTGTAGGGCACCATAAGGGGGTCCTATACCCCATATCAGTCTGGAAGTTGAAGTTCCATTGGTCGAATCAGTCTGGGTGGCGTACATGGTACATCGAAACAAGAACATAAAAATCAATAGATTGGTGTGGTGTAGGGAACTCAGATAGTAATCCATGTTAGGGGAACAAGATTTCAACATTCTATTCAGTTTAATGCAATGGGTATCGATCAAATACCGTTGACTATTTGAGGTACAATTCTAATTGATTCCATGATTTCCAATTCTTTATTTTATATAAGTTCTTCACAATAATTTATATCATTTGAGTTTGTAAATGGTTTTGGTTTTTTGGTGGGTTATTTTTTGGGGGTAATGTCAATCGACATGGAATTTATAGTAAGGTCAGAGGGTATCTAGAATTGGAAGGAGTGTGCCCTCAAGATTAGTGGGTACCATCTTTGGAATTTTCTCATGTGGAAATGTCAAGTTTTGACCTGTTACTAGGAATGGAATGGTTGTTACATGCCTAGATATTATGGAATTTTACTATATTATATAAATTTTTTACATCTCCAGAAGGTGAAACTTATGTCCATTATATATAATAGAGTATCCTGGATGGTTGTTCATTTCCAATTGAATGGAAATTATGAAAGATCACATCCTAGATAAAAACTTTTATTCTTGATTATGGGGGAGTAGATAATTATTTCTAACCTCCTATAGTGGATTAGTTTTAGGATTTGTTTCCTAATGATTTTTTAGGTTTACCACATGAGAGAGAGGTTTATTTTAGAATTGATTTAGTTTCAAGAGTTGATCCAATTTATATTCCTCCATATATAATAGAACTAGTAGAGATTCAAGAGCATATATCTTATCCAGATGAGTTGTAGGATAAGGTATTCAACCTTATGAGCATGTACCCTTATGGATATTAGGTGTTTTTTTCTAAGAATTAAGGTGGAAGGTTACATTTAAGTGATGATTACCGAAAGTTAAATAAGATGATGATTAAGAACCAGTATATACTTTGAAGTATCAATGATATTTTTGACCTCTAAAGGGTGATTTTATTTTCTCTAAAATTGAGTTGCAATCGAGGTATCATTAGTTGAGGGTGACATTTTATAATATACCATAGACATCATTTAGGATAAGGTATTTTTTATATGAGTCTATTATGATTCAGTTTGGGATAATGAATTCTCTTATGGTGCTTATGGATTTGATGAAATAAATACTTCTCCTATACCTAGACCAATGTGTGGTTGTTTTGATAGATGACATCTTAGTGTACTCCCTGAATCATGAATGTCATACCAAACTTCTAAACATCATATTGAGTATATTAATATAACATTTCCTATATTCCAATCTATTTATGTTTGATTTCTATATTAACAAGGTACATATCTTGTCACAGATCATCTCAGATTAAGGTGTGTTAGTGGACCTAAAGAATATGCATGTAGTGGTTTTGTTGGATAATCCTAAGAATGTTTTATATATCTAAAGGTTTTTGGGTTTGGTACGTTATTACAGAAGGTTATTAAAAGGATTTTTTCTCTTGGTAGTGACACTCTCTAACCTGGCCAAAAAGGTTATCAAATTTGATTGGTTTGGATCATGTGATAATACTTTCCAGGATCTAAAGAGGCATTTGACTACAACAAATATTCTGATCTTACCCAACATGGGTAAGGATTTTACAATATTTTTTTACGAATATAGCATCAGACATTGTGTAGTGTTGATTAAGTTAGATTAATTCATAGTGTATGGATTTCTTTATATGAGCCCTCATTAACTAAGCTACCCTACACTTGATCTCATGTTGGCCCTAGTGGTGTATTCCTTAATTTGTTGGAATAATTATCTTCTAGGTGAAAATTTTATTGTTTATATTAACCATAATATCCCCATGTATATATTTTTAACAATGTGATGTAAATTATAGATAATACATAAGTTTTGAGTATAATAGATATTTTTATTTATATCTAGAATACATAATTGGGAAGGAGAATGGTGTTATAGATGTTTTCAGTTGGAAGACGTAGAGTAACAAAATTCCAGATTTTAGTTCTTAGTGGAAGAAGATGTATTTCATTATTGATATGAACATTTATTTCTAGGAAGAGAGAGAATAGATTACCCTCATATATTTATCCATTGACCCATCTATTCTAAGCCTGGTTGAAAGGAGGTAGTATGAGGACTAAGAATGTTTGGCTTTGATGGATAGCTTTAATGGTGGTAATTACCTCTCGACTGGACCATCGATGATGATGAGATTATCCATTTTCATGGTTTCATCATTTTTCCTACTTGTATGTGTGTGGAATTGATGCATGTTTTTCATGCCTTAAAGTGGGTGGTGCACCCTAGTTTGAACAAAATTTACCGTGACCTTCATATAAATTATTAGTAGTTGGGTATGAAAAAGGAAATCACATGTTTCGTTACATGATGCTACACCTGCCAACAAGTGAAGGTTGGGAATCAATAACCTACTAGCCTATTATATATTTTTTCCATTATTTAATAGAATTGGGATGATTCTACTATGTATTTTTGTTTGGTTTTCAAGGGACTGCCTAGAATAATGAAACAATATGGTTGATTTTCGATTGGTTGAAAATAGTATCCAATCTTGCATGTTTGAGAGATATTTAACATTGGTTAGTTGGGGAATTATACATTTTAAAGATAGTTTTTTTATTGGGTTCCTCAAAATATTGTTTCATATATAGATACACGTTTTACATCACTCTTATAGGAAGGATTCTAAAAGGTTCTTAGTAATCAAGTGTTTTTTTGTACAAAATTACACCAAGTGATAGATGGAAAGTCAGTTTGTACTATCCAGTAATTATATGACCTTTTTAAAGCATGTATCCTAGATTTTTTTGGTGCATGGGTGAATCACTTATCTTTGGTTGATTTCTCCTATAATAACAGTTATCAATATACAATTTAGATGGAACTGTATGGTGTGCTCTATATTAAGAAATATAGATCACTGTTGTTCTGGATAGAAGTAGGAGAATCGAGGTTTTTGGGACTGAGTCTTGTGAAGGAGACTTCAGAGCAAGTTCAATTGATCTATAAGAGTATAGAAACATAATAGACTATATAGAATTCATAAAAATATCATAATCATCAACCTATTGAGTTTATAGTGGATGGCCATGTATTCTTTCAGGTATCTCCAAGATTGGGTAATCATCAAATTCATAAACTGCGGAAGTTAGCACTGGGGTATGTCATCCCGTTTGAGATGTGGGTAGGATTGGAATAGTGGAATACCAATTAGAACTTCCAAAGTGGTATAGTTCCATTCATGAAATTTTTCATGAGTCTAAATATCAGTAGTATCACCATGACCCTTCTCATGTTATTAATATTGTTAATGTGGAAATTGAGGTTTAAGTTACCATTGAGAAGCATTTGATTCATATTGTGGATTTTAGTGAGAATGTTTTTCAGGGTAAGGTAATGCCATTACTATGAGTTTTGTGGAAGAATGAATAGGTTCCAGAGGAAAAATGGGGGAAAGAAACTGATATGCTGGCCCAGTGTCCTGATCTCTTTACTATGATGGGCTAGTGATGAATGGGAGAGAAGCTCGAGGATGATCTGTTATAAGGTGGGCAGGTTGTAAGTTCCCAAACATGAAACAATGTTTTTTTAAAATATAGGTTTAAATCCCTTTTTATTGGTTTATGGAATGCCACCTGAGAGTATGATAGTTATCAAGAGTGTTATGGTGGTTTAGGACTTGAAAAAGATGGAAAAGTTTCCAACTAGTTAATGCAAAATAGTTAGTACTAACGTGCACTAAAACCATGCACCATGGAGAAGGTAGGTGAAAAAAATTTAAACTATTCAAGGTGAGGGTGAAAATAGATTTCATTTAGACAAAGCCAACCACATAGCCTTTACATGGTTTTCAAATCCATTCTAGTTCCTACAAAAACAATGATACCTGGTCCCCCGCTAGGAAAAATTAAACCACATGTTTGGCATAAATTTTGGCCAATTGTATGGCTAAACCAATCACCTTTTAAAAAGCCTATAAATTCCCATTTTCCCTCAAGAACCTTATACTATTTTCATGATATTTATCCCCCATTTAGACTCCAGTATCATGGATTATGAACCAAATCCTCCCATGCTCTCCAAGGGTGGTTCTCCCTTGATTTTTATGTGTTTTAAGTGTCTTTTTTGTGAATGGAAAATCTGGGTGAGTCCATGAGTCCTCTTTCTTAAATTTTTTGTAAGAACCATGCATGGTGGGTTTTTATTCTTTCAAAGATAATAAATCCTTTTTATCCTATAAATTATTATATTTGGAGTTGGTTTTTGTTTTATATCAAATCAAGTTCCATGTTTTATTTAGTGTTTTTCATGAGCATGAGGTAGGCAGTCTACAAGTTAATTCCATTAGTCGTTATGGTTATTGATGTGTATGTTGTTTTTGAGTTTGTTCCATTACATTGAAAAAATGATTATTTGTTATATAATGATAATTTTGGAATATAAATGATGTGTTGATCCTCTCATGGATCCCATCGAATTCATTGATGAAGATTAGACCAAAAAAAAGGCTACCCATTGGGTGTGACACTCCCATAATCATGGTGATGGATTTTTCTAGTGGAAATTTAAAGTGTTTATTTTATTAAACCAATTGAATTTTTTTTAGTGTTTTGACATGATATAAAGGGTTTTTTGGATTAACATAGAGTGTTAAATGTTCTATGAGATAATAAATGGGAAAGTTATAAATGGATAGAGGGGTTTATGTCTTTCTTGTAAGATGGTTTGAGAGTGTGTTTAATGATTGTGGTTATGAATAAAAGGTGTAATGTGTTAGTAATAGAATTGAGTGTAATGTATTGGGAGTAATAAACTAGGTGAATGTTCTTAAATGGGAAAGGGTTACCCTTTTCATTGTTGTTATAAATGGTTAAGAAAGTTGAATCTTGAAGGTTGAATGTTCATTAAATCTTTTTTGGTGTTGGTTATGGAGTTCCACACCATGGTAGGGATGTAGGTCTTGGGATTCCATATTGAGTAATTGGAATTGGTTATGGAGATATACATAATGGTAATGATGTTGGTCATGGCCATCCACATTGAGGAATGGGTGTTGGTCATAGAGTTTCACACCATGGTTTAGATAAATGGAATGAATCTCCTTGAATAGTTCATATGAAAACTATGACATATGGTCCATAAAATTGGCAGGGGTCGAAGCAGGTTTGATGGGTTCAGTTATCATTTGGAATATGAGGAAAAATGTGGTTAATTTAAAATAATATTTTATTAAACCTGATTTATTTATTTCTTTTTTATTAGTATTTTAAACTTTTTAATACAATGTTATGGACTATATTTTTAAAGACACCACTGATGATGGCCTACTGAGTTGTACGCACACCCTGCCCAGGCCATCGATGGTGCCCAAGTATATTTCATGGTTGCCTGATAGGACAGGGGAAACATACCTATGTTCTATGATTGAATCAGGATTTCATAATGTTCCATTGATGAGGGTGAAAGACTGATTTTGGAAACAATTTTTTGGGGTTCAATTGTGTCTTTAATTTGGATGTCCTTCAAAAATTGACAATATTAGGTCCTAACATGTATATATGTATTTGGTCGTGGGAATTTACCTAGTTTATGGAATTGATTTCATGATACATGGTTACTGATTATTAATTTTGGATATTATTTATATTTATTATACTATTTTCATACTCTAGTAAAGAGGTCATAGTCTCCATACATACCTCATTAGAAACTTGGTTATTTTCAACAACCTATAGTGTATGGGAATCCATGCTTAGTATCTTGTAATTGTATAACTTGTAGAACCAGTTTACTAGAACCCAGGATGGGATATTAAAATTTATCTTATGTAGTAATAGATTTATTATTTAATGTTATCTAATTCAAATCATGTGAATCCATCCCAAATTATATTCCAGTATTTGTAGTTCTAGTCTTTATCCCCTGAGGATTAGGTTTCCCTCCTAAAGACATGTGGTGGCCTAGAGTGGTGTAGTTTGGGTAATCAGGTAATGGTCATTACACCATCATTTCAATCCCATTAAATTTATTAACTATCTATACTAGTTAATATTAAGAGTAATCATATGGATTATATTGTGTGTTTTAAGAAAGATGAATCCATTTTATGAGGTATTTTTATTGAGTTTAGTGTTATCATAGACTATATATTGAGTTTTTAGAAAATATTTTTGTGTTTAATAAATGATAGAGTTAAAAATTAGCTATTAAATGAATCTAATATCTTTAAATTTTTTATACATTGTGGATTTATTTAGATGTAATAAGATCATTGAGAAAACTATTTGTATGACAATATGCATTTAGAAATTATTGATTGTTCCACCCAGTATATAGTGTATCAAAATGTTATATTTCAGTATAAATTAGACAAGGAGAGTGATATAATCAATATTTGTTCTAAATATAAGTGGGAACTTATTTTAATGAAACTTTTCATGGGCTACAAAAGGTTATAAATTTAAAACAATGATATTTGGGTTATGGTAGACAATCTAATGATTTTGGCCAATTTTTATCAATTTGTAAAAATATCTCTCTTTATTATATTTCTTAGTATTATATAAGGTATTTATAGATTATTTATGATGAATCTATATTAGTTTAATATGATTATGATTCAATTTTTAAAAATAAATTTTGTAAGAATTTCAAATTTTAGTTAAGTACAAAGTTCTACCTAATATTTATTTATGACACTCAAATGGATGGGTAATCATACAATATATACAAATGTTATAGGATATTATAATGTATTTATTAATTTATTTACAACGATGTTGGTATTAATAAATTATTTCAGTATAATAATTATATAATAATAACTCTCACTCAACCATCCATGGGCCACCTTATAAGGCTTTATATGGGAAGAATTTCTAAACATACCATTGGGATGATGATGTTATGTTGAAATAAATATAACAAGAATTTATTCAACTAAAAATAATAAAGGTAAAATAATTCTATTAATACATCAATATACTCTATAGTGGATAAAATATCTATGTGAGAAAATATACATAGTAACTTGAAGTTTTAAGTTATTGATTATGTGTATTTGAATATATCCTCTTTGAAATACTTCATAGGGATTAGAAGAAAGGTAAAGTTGATTTCATGGTAATTCCCCCTATGAAACATTGAAATAAATAGGATTTTTGGAATATCAATTTTCTATTATCCTAACTATTTCAATGTTTATAATTTTTTCCAAGTCATAAAAATGAGAAAATATATTCTAGAACTATAAAATATGATCAAAAATAAAGAAACTAAACTATATATTTTTATATAATATAAATAAAAACTAGTAAAAATAATAATCCAAAGGGATCCATTAACTCAAAACATGACAACCTAAATGGTGATGATGAAATAGAGGAACCAATATTTTTAATAAGAAACATGGAATCTTAGTAGGGAAATGAAAAAGAGGTTCACATTGACGATTGGTCAAGGAATTCCTTGAATTATTCTAGTAATTATTCTAAACTCCAATAATTTACATAATTATTTAACATAGGAGAAATTCATTATTGATAAATAAAGATGACTGGGGAATAATTTAATGGGTTTTTATAGATTGAACTATAATTTTTTTAAGTATAAAAAGGGATTAAAAATTAAAAATACAAACAAAACCATGAATTGAAACCAAAACCATGTAAAATATAAATAAATAAACTATGAACCCTATATTGATGACATTTTTTTCTCCAATAAATTCATGATGAATATTATTAGGAATAACCATCATACTCTTCCCATTATGGTGTATCCATAAGAGGATATAAATCACTTGGAGAATTGGTTGGATTCTCCACATAACAAAAATATACTAATATCTTGGGTTGAAAGAGATGTATAAAGAGGAGTTTTTAAGGGATGATTGATTGGAGGTATCTCTGGAAAGGATCACACACATGAGAAAATATTCATGGTCTTATTTAAATAGTCCTTCAGACACTCTTGATCCTTTACATGTGATGAAGCACATCTTTTTATTACATTAATTTTTAAATTGAATACTTCCCACCATTTTATATTTTTATGGGTAATTCTCACATTTTTAGATTTTAGGTATAATTTTTATTTAATTAAAAAAATGAATTAATTATTGAGTTTAATTTTTGTAATTATCAGAATACAAGGATGTTTTAATTTCCCTTTTTTTGTTTTTCAGGTGAATGGTTCATGGTGAAGTAGTTGTGATGAAATATCTCTATATCTAGATAATTGTATAAAATTAGACTGATAAAAATATATTTTGGGATGTATATTTGGAATTGTAATAAGATTGGAATTTCATAACATTTTTTGGCTACACATAGGATATTTACTATGTGAATGTGGTTGAAATTGACTATTTTTTTTATTACTTAAGGTTTTATTCTTGAATGTAATAATTTTTTTGAGCACCAAGATTGGAAAAATGGAAAATTATAGGCATTTCCAGTGATACATAACATATGATGAAGAATTAGGGTGTATATTTACTTTTTTATGATATATAATATTTATGAATTTACCTATAGATATGGAATATCAAAGCTCCCATGTGACACGTATGTTTTTCTTGGAAATACATAATGTTTTTCCCACATCCTAATTTATAAAAAACATTTTATTACTTATCCATGAGGGTTCTTGCATAAGTTTTTTTAAGGAATAATTTTTTCTGTGAATATACAAGTGATATAGATGATTATTTATATTTCCTTTAGAGTATAAATAATATATTATTTGGTAAATACATGGTAATATGTATTATTTTATACTAGGGAAAAAACTTCCTAGTTTATGCATAATATTTTTAGAAGAAATTTAATGGATGTAAAATATTTTTTCATTAATAACATTTTATCCATGATATAGAGAAAATTAATTCCTTATTTCATAAAGATATGTATTACATTTTTAAGAGGTTTGGTGAAATTTTAATTCCACTATAATTTTATAGTTTCTCGTTTGATGTTGATTTATGTTATGTAAGGAGTGAATAAGAAGAAGATGTCTCATTGTGATCTATCGTGTTATATTGTAAATTAATTCCTAGTATTATTAAGGAAATTTCTATTTTTTGTGTGTGAATTAATTTGTAGGGGACAAGACCATGTGGGGAATTTAAGACCATGAAAGGAATCTAAAGTGGATTAAAAATCATTTCCACATGGAGAGGGATTTTAATTTGAAGAGTTAAAAGACGTTGTTAATGTTGTTATAAGAATGGAAGTTACTAATTTAAATATAGATATGTGTGATAACATTTTCATTCATTTAAAAACCTTATTAGACTCTATTACTTCCAATCCTAACTATATTTAAATTTTTTTTCTTCCAAATTAAAATGAATAGAACTCTCTCTCACTAAAGAGGAGTTGCGATTATAGTTATGGTTTTCTTTGATTTTTATATTTTTAATACACATTATTTTTCTCTTTTTGTTTTTCTAAATTTTTTCTTTTAAAATTTTTATTCTTATATCTTTCATTTTCAGGTAAGTAACCATTTTCATGTTTGATGGAGAGATCAATGTTACTTTGAGTTTTATCTAATTAAATGTTTCCCTTTATTTTATTCTAAGAATGTTTTAGTGATTAAATAAATTGTAGTGAGAGATAAACCTCAATTATATTCTATTTTTCTATTTATTGTTAATATATATACCTTCTATAACACCATGAGATTTTGTGAATTATTTTTTAATGAATTAATTTAAATTTTTTGATATTTATCATTTCACACAACATTGAAAATAGTTTTTTTTATAAACCACTAGGTGTGTATTGAGTTATACACAACACCAAGTTAATAATTCAATAAAAACAATATAAATTTTAGTTTTATCTAAATGGAACACCAAGGATAGCTTATGTTACACACAAGACCAACTTTCCTTGATGGCTTGCGTAACACGCAAGACTGAATTTTATAGAATAATAATATATTATTAAAAATATTATTATTTGATATAATAATATATAACCTAAACATTAATTTAGAGGTTATTAATAGGACTAAATAACTTATGAAATTACATGGTTGAATTCATTGGTTACAAATTAATTATAAATGAATATAAGAACTAATTGAATATAAAGGAAATGTTTTTATAAAAACTACTTTAATGCTCACAAAATAATTTTATCCTAATAAATTAAATTAATTACTATTGGTGAATTATATTAATGAAATTTATATTTTATATATTCAATAAAATATTTTTTACATTCATCGGATATATTTTATATCCATAAGATAGGAACAAACATAATATTACACATAAAAACCTATATTTTTATAAAAGAATGTTTTCCTTATCTTAATGGTGAACCTATTTTAAATCTAAATTTTGGAAATTTTATAAATTTTATACATAAAAATAAACTTCATTTTTGAAATATAAATGTAAAAATTTTGTCAGAGTGAATTTTTTGTATTCTTCTATGAAGTTTCATTTTTTTATGAATACTGAAAATACATATTTTTAATTCATTACTGCTTTTTAGACTAATTTATTTATAAGGATAAATTATATTTATAATTGGTTTTAAAGTATAATTACATAAATTATACACAAATTAATCCAATTTAGGTAATTTTGATCAATTTTACTTTGAAATTATATATAAAATCTTAGTAAACTTTTGAACATTTTTACTTTAATAACCCACATTGTCATCTAATCTTCATGATTAATTTTAAATTAATTTTTATTAAATATATGATTCAAATTTGGAAAAAATGATTCCATATTTTAAATCATCATAATTTTTAATATCTAATAAGGCCAATATAGTTTTTTACCAAAAAATGATAGTGAATGTAACTAATATTAATTACAACGATTGAGAGGAAAATTAGATTAACTAGGGACTAATACTTAAAATTAAGGTCCAAAATGACCTAGAAGCTTGTCTAAAAACAATTTTATATAAATATTTATACACTATACTAAATTTTATATAATGTTTTCCATTATTAGAGTAACATGACATGGGAAAAACATAGGTAAAATTCCCTTTTCCAAAATTTACAAGAATGTCGCTCCTCCTCCACTATAAAAAGGTTCTCACCCCTCCCCCTTATTCACACCTCTCATGTGATTTGGCTCACACATATCTGATAAAATAATCTCCCAACATACCTAACTTAATCCTATAATCCTCCCTTTTTTCATAAATATATACAATGAAGCCCATTGGTGAAAACCAAAAGAAGTTACCCAAAGAAAAGGTAACATCCTCCATCAACCTCTTTTGCATTATTCTCATTATCCACCCCCTAAAATATTTTTATTACATTATTATATAATAACCTAAGTATATTAAATATACTGATATGTTTTTATTTTATGTGTTATACATACACATAAACACGCTTCCTTCTAATGGGTAACGAACTTACCAATCTTGTGTAGGGCGAACTACTGCCTCACAAAATGATGTAGTTTGTTATTCCTTTACCACCTCTCATGGTTGGAAATTATGATCAAAACTATGTTTTTATATGATATATATTATATATATTATTTATTTATTCTTATTAAATTATTATATAAACACATTCATTCATGCATTTCATTTAATGTAAATATGATAACATCGTTTGTGGATGTGTGGACTATAGCCTCCTCAAAGTGAAGTGATTCGTTCACACCATACATGGAATGTATTAATGATGGTTTTAGTAAATTTATGTGATATATATGAAATAATAATTTTATAAGAATTATAATATATATTTATATATACATTTATGCCATTAACTTTCTTTTTTTTCATATGACAATAAAACGGAAACATCGTTCATGTGTATGTACAGCCTACCATCTCCATGAATGGTGTATTCCATTTCATACTTATATAATTTATAGATTATTATAAATATTTATATACTGAATATATATGACATTTATATCATATTTTACAATCTTGAAATAATTAAATCACAATCTATGTAAGAGGATCAAGAATAACAAGTTAAAATGTATACGAAAAAAAAGTAGATAATATCTAAAACGTAACATTAATATGGACTGGTTAATAAATGGGTGATATAAAGTAATAATAAAATAATATATGGTATTAAGTATAAGAATATGGTTATTTTTTATATTTATAATAAAATATATTTGTTATACATGAGTTTTGAACATATACAAAGAAAGTCAAGACTTAAGGTAATGGAATTTCATCTCACTTTTAATTTCTGTGAGATACATGCCATATTCACCACTATCTTATTTTGTGTGGTATATATAATTCCCTATTAAATTTTATATAATTAATTTCCTTTATTTAATTATATTAAAATAATTAATTTTTGTTAATATTTCATGGGGATCACGATTATAAAGTTACTCCAGTTGTAAGGGTTTTCTCACCTAACTTTTATTTTCTGCGAGACACAATCCCTATTCACAACCTATTTCTTATATGTGATATGTTTAATAAAAATTAATTTATTACACTATTATTATACTTAAATTTATGTATATTTAAATATCATTTTTATGATCTTTCTTTCATGGTGTTTGTGTTTTAAAAGTTACCAAATCGGTAAGTAATTTTGTCTTAATTTTCCTTCTTTGAGACACATGCCATGTTATGCACCTATATTCTTTTACGAGGTGTATATACTTCCATTTTAAATGTTATATCATAAACCTAATTATTTTAATGATATTTTAATATTCATGTAATTTCTTTATCTTACATGGGGAGTATAATTCAATGTTACCAAGTGGTAGGAGTTTACTGAAAAAATCTCATCATTTGTCGAGATTGTCTATAATTATGCTTTGATTAATGAAATATTATGATCTATATATTAGTAATTATCATGAATTGTTTTTCCTCCTTAATTAATTATATCATTGTTTACTGGTACCATTTTTCCACTCTTTGGTACATAATATTATTAAGAAATTGTTTTTAAGAATGTTTGGATTTACCTCTCTCTTCGGTTAGAAATCTATGTTCTTTCAAAACCATGATTTATAAAAATGTTTTCAATAAATATTTATAATTTTTCAAATTATTTTCAAATAAAAAGGTTTTCAAAAAATTTTCAAGTTTTCATTATATGTTTTCAAATTATTTTCAAAGAAATGGTTTTCAAAACGTTTTCAAGATTATTTTATAAGTTTCCAAGAAATGGTTTTCAAAATTTTTTCTATATTATTTTATAAGTTTTCAAGTTTATTCATAAGAAAATAGTTTTGAAAAGTTTTTATGTTTTAAGAATTAATTTTAAAAGAAGAATGGATAATTCCCTAATGAAATTTTTTTAAAATATGTTTCTAAATTATTTCCCATCTAATATGACATTCATTGGTGTTACACATTCCATTCTAGGGAAATGATAAAAGGTTCCATTCATATTATTTATATGAATGGTTTCTGTATTGATGGAATAATATTTATGAAACCCATTTATCTTTCATGAGTTATATGTTTATGAGATCTGTTTCTATTTCATTGGTTATATTCTTATGAAACTCACTTCTTTTCATGGGTTATTCTTTCATGAAATGATTATGAAACCTATATATTTTCCACATGTTATGATATAATGACATGTTTATGATATCCATTTCATTTTAGGGGTTATAATATGATTTTTTGTGATCTTTAGGAACACATATGCATGATTTCATTATGAGATGGGTGGGACCTATATCTCCTTCCAATGTATTCGGTAAATATTTATATCTCATGAGATAGACATGGTGGGAATGGGGAGTGAACTCAATTCAGTAAAGGAAATTGACCACTAATTTGGTCTTGGGATTAAACCTTGAATACTAATATGGTAATGGGATTGGACCGTTATTACCAATATAGTATGGGGAGTGAACCCATACTACTAATATGGTCTTGGTAGTGATGCCTTAACTACTATGGAAATCATTTTATATGCTTATGTGTCTGTCATAACTTCTATATCTTGTTCATAGGTTATGATTTCATAGATTATGTTCTTCATTCCAATATGATTCATTTCTAATTAACTACCAATATTTATATCATAATTCATGTTTTTAATCTTATATATTTAGGGTATTATCTTTTAATTTTACAATCACATTCTCAGACCCTTATGTTTATGTTTATTCTTACATTTCTCCCTTGTTTACCCTTAATGAGAATCTGAGCTCGCCCCTTTTTTATGTTTCTACTCCCTAGGTTATGAAGATATGTATTATGTTTGATATGTCTAAGAAGGGTTCTAGTAATTAAAAACCTGGTGATAGATAATCTAGATCACTTTTGTACCAGTGTTTATGTTTCCATGTTTCCAAAGTAACTAGACCAATATGGTCTTTAGTGCATCTAATTGTGTAATGTATTAATAATTCTAAAAAATTACAAAATGTTAATGTATAAAAAGAGAGGATCGTTATAGATGGTATCATGGAAAAATATTATGTATCCCTTATAAACTAGGATGAGAAAACCTTAGTGAGAACCTTAAGGATATATCGAAGGGTAAGTATAAGGATGGAGAAAATTATAGGAATTTTTCCTAGAATTTTAGAAAATGATAGAGAGAGTGGTTTCCTAGAAATACGTCCATGTCTTGATAATATAAGTAGATGTGGATTTAGAGTATATTTAATTAGGGGTAAAAACTCAAAAAAATGTGTGTCAGACTTGACTCGATCATAACCCGGTACATTGCAATTATCCTTGATGCACACCTAGTTTGACACTCTTGAGGGATATGGTTTGGGAATTCAAAAACTATTTACGAATCACCATGAAGGATTTAAGTAGAATATGACTATGAATAACCTAGTATAAACCTTAGGTGTTGTAGATTAAAGAAATAGAAGACATGATTTTAAAATCGTATATATGATTTTTTTATGATTATGTAGTTTTATATTGTGATAAATGTTTCTCACACTATACTTTATAGTTTTAGATAATGGTGGAAACTAGATGGAACTAGATTAATGCTAAATGTGATGGAAAATTTTATGATGAGTATTAAAATGATATGATCACTAGAGTAAAAGATGTTGTGATCATGCCTGATTAGTTTTCATGGAACATGATTAATAATGTATACCTTAACTAACTCTCAGACTCACTAAAGAAGATAATAAAGGAGGTTGCTAAGAGTTTGGGTAATAGAGATCATGGAGGAAAGATTTTTTTCCTTTGTGTGAATAATGTGGAAAGAATCATCTAATTGAATTTCTTATAGGAACAAGAAGATGTTTTGACTATGGAAAATAAAGACCAAATCAAGTAGTTTTAAAGGAAATATGAATAGTTCAATCAATATAATGGATGGGAATATTGGCCCCCCTAAGAAATAATCAATGTTAAAATGATTTAAGTGTGGAATTAATGTTCATTTGGAAATCTAAGTCCTATGTGGAGGGGTCATGAATATAATTAGCAAGGAGGTACAATTAATGGTTTTTCTATTGATGATGAAGAGACCACATATGACATATGAATGGTCTGGGATATTCTTCCAATATTGTTTACTTAAATTTAAGAATCATGATTCGATTTTGGTTGAGGAACCTTAAGACATGATTTATATCTCATATTCTAGGAAATAGGTATTAAGGAATAAGATGATGAATCCTAAGTAATGGTTTGAGAATAAAGTTGTATGATTGATGTGTATATGTTTTGGAATTCAAAGATTATGTTCTATGAATCATTAAATATATATAAGTATTTTCAGTATAAGTTTTTTATCAAGGATTGAAAATTATATGTTGAATGGTGATGAATATGTATAAAAGTGATATTTTTTTTAAGTTAAGGTAACCCTTAATGTGTTCAAGATGTTGAGAAAATTTTGTTTATCTTAGAAAAAGAGATGATTGATTTTGATAAAGTAAATTGGATAGTACCAATGACCTGAGAAACAATTAAGGGTTTTTTTGAAAAAAGTTGTATATGTCATCATGAATTGTGTTTAAAACTTATTGTATTTATGTAATATTTCATGTAATCTTCAGAATAAGGAAGCATGCATGTTTTCTAAAATGATTTATGGTAATTTGGGTTATTACCATGTTTCAAGAGAATATACGATTAGGGTATTCACATGTTTGGAATGTGATAACCAATATCTACTATATCATATATGTGGGATCATTTTTAAGTTGTTTCATGACCTTATTTCTAATGTTTTATATTTTTATCTTTAGTAAGGGTTATAAGGTTAACTATTTATGGAATGTTTAAGTTAAACTTTTGATGATGTTTGGGAGATTAAAGTATTATCTCACCACATAAGGATTTATGCATATTTTATAAATTGGGATAACCTTTTTTTGTGATAAAAAATGACAGATTGAATAAATTATCCTTCTATTTATTGATCTCATGGTCTATTAGTTCTTCATGAATGAAAAATTCACCTTCATTCCCTAGATTAAGAGATGAAGTGGGAATTGATCAAGGCACAACCAAAGGGAGATATTGTTCATATGGAATGGAATAAAAAAATTATGTATATCTTCTTGTGAAATATCTTAGAAATTATTAAAAGGACCATGAATCCAAAAATGTTTTAAAGTACCTTCATTTTTTATGAATCAAATGGCCCCTTAGATCATCGTAGATTTATGACTTTTTTATTGTTAACTTTATCCTAACTATGACCTCTATCACACTCCATCAAAACATGATAGTTATATTTCTCTTCCGTATCCATTTTTTCATTTTCAACCTATGTTATCCTATGTGTGAAACTTGTTATGAGTTACTTTGGGTGACCATTACTATTCATACTTTCCCTTTTTAAAGGACGTTTTAGTATTCGTTTTTACGATGCAAGTTTCTATGAATGGAGCTTTCAAGTATTAAAACATTGATAACCCAGATGAATTTTGAGGGAGAATTTTATTTTAGGGGGGTAGAATGTAACACCATGAGATTTTGTGAATTATTATTTTTTAAATAATTTATTCTTTTTGAAATTTATCATTTCATGAAACACTAAAAATAGTTTTTTTATAAAGCAGTATGTTTGGATTGCATTATATGAAAAACCATGTTAATAATGCACTACATGTAACATATTTTTTTATATTTCTCTATATGGAACACCTAGGTTGTCTTATGTTACACTCAAGAATGACTTTACTCAATGGCTTCCATAACATGCAAGATTGAGTTTTACCAAAAAATAATATATTATTAAAAATATTATTATTTAATATAATAAGATTTAACCGAGAAATTAATATGGAGGTTATGAATATAATTAACTAACTTATGAAAATACATGGTTGAATTAATTGGTTAAAAATTAATTAAAAATGGATATAAGACCCAATTGAATATAAATAAAATGTTTTTATAAAAAAAATTATGCTCACAAAGGAATTTTTTCCTATTAAATTAAATTAATTACTATTGGAGAATGATATTAATGAAATATATTTTTTATATATTCAATCAAATATTTTTCACACTCATTGAATATATTTTACATTCCTAAGATAGTAACAAACCCAATATTTCATATAAACACCTATATTTTTATAAAAGAAATTTTACTACCTTTTAATGGTAATCCTATTTTAAATTAAAATTTGGGAAATTTTAAAAAAAAATATGTAAAAATTAAAATTATTTTTGAAATAGAAACATAAAAATTAGTTTAGGGTTAATTTTTGGTATTTTTCTATGATTTTTTATTTTTTGATGAATAATGAAAAATACTGAATTTTAATTCAAAACTGCTTTTTATTATAATTTATTTATAACTTTAAATTATATTTATAATTACTTTTAAAGTATAATTATATAAATTATACAACATTTAATCCAATTTAGTTCATTGGGATTAATTCTACTTTGAAATTAGATATAAAAACTCAATAAACTTTTGAACATTTTTACTTTAAAAACCTGCACTGTTATCTCCTCTATGAGATTAATTTTAAAATTAATTTATAGTAATTATGTTATTTTAATTTTGAAAAAATAAAGGATTCCATATTTTTAATAATCATAATTTATAATTTCTAATAGGTTAAACTTATTTTTTGACCAAAAATATTAGGGAATGTAATTAAAATTAATTACAATGATTAAGAGGAAAATTAGCTTAACAAGTGACTAAACCTTAATCTTAAGGACCAAAATGTCCTAGAAACTTGTCCAAAAGACATTGTATGTTCAAATTCAGACCTTTTATTATATTGGATATAATTTTTTTATTATTTTATTTTCTTTACATGAGAAAACATGGGTGGAATTCCCTTTTACAAAATTTACAAGAATGTCACTCCTCCGCTATAAAAAGGCACTCACCCCTCACTATTATTCACACATCTAAAACACTTTATATCACAAAAACTCTACTAAAATAAGCACCTAAAATCCCTTAATTTATCCTAAAAGTCTCCATTTGGGAATAAATCCAACAAAGGAATCCATTTGGTGCAAACTATAAGGAGTTACCCAAAGAAGAGCTAACATCCTTCCTCAAACTCTTTTGATTTATTTTCTTTCTCCACCCCATAAAATTTTTCTATTAAATGCTTATATACTATCATATATATCCAAAATATACTAAGGTGTTTTTATTATAAGGGTTACACCTACACTTACACACACTTCCATATAATGGGTAATGAACTTTCCATTCTTTTGTATGGAGAACTATCACCTTATGAAATGATGTTGTTTGTTTTTCCTTTACCACCTCATAAGGTTAGAAATTATGATGGACAATCTATTTTTATATGATTTATATGATATTTATGATGTTTTAATTCTTATTTAATTATTATATAAACACATACCTTCATGTTATCCATTTATTATAAATAATATATCTTTATTTATAGACGTCTGGACTACCTCCTCCTCAAAGAGAAGTGATTCATTCACACCTTACATGGAATGTATTAAGGATGGTTTTAGTGAACATATATGATATATATTAAATAATAATGCAACTGTAATTATAATATATATATATATATATACACACATATATTTCATTTACTTACTTTCTTTCACTACAATAATAGAACAAAAACAGCATTCATGCATACGTACGACCTACCGTTTCCATGAATGGTGTATTCCATTTCATAATTCTATCTTTTATAGATTATTATAAATATTTATATACTAAATATATATTATATTTATATACTTTTTAAAATTATGGAAATAAGTAAATCATGATCTATGTAGGAGGATCATGAATAACAAGTCAAAACATATATTAAAAACAAATCAGATATTACCCGAAACATAACATTAACATGGAATTGTAAATAAATGGATAATATAAAGTCCTAATCAACATATATGTTATTATGTATAATAATATGGTTATTTGGTAAATTTATAATAACCTTATATTTATTTTACAGTATTTTTTAATGTGTACAAATAAATTCAATACTTAAGGTAAGGGAATTTCATCTCAATTTTTATTTCTGTGAGATACATGTCATATTCACCACTCGCTTCTTTTTTTTGGTCTATATAATTCCCTATGACATGTTATATAAATAATTTTATTTATATAATGATATAAAAATATTTATTTATGTTATTATTTCTTGGGGATCATGATTATATTGTTACTCAAGTATTAAGGGTTTTCTGGTCTCACTTTTATTTTCTATGAGACACAAGACATGTTCCACACCTATTTCTTATATGTGGTGTGTTTACTAACCATGAACGTATTCCATGATTATAATAATTAAATTTATGGGTATTTACATATCTATTTGATGATATTTCATTCATGGGTTTTTTGTTATAAAAGTTACCAAATCCATAAAGTAATTTTGTCTCAATTTTCCTTCTTTGAGACACATGTCATGTTATGCACCTATATTGATTTATGAAGTATAAATACTTTCATTTTACATATTATATAATGAACTTTCTTACTTTCATGATATTTTAAGCTTCATGAAATTTCATTTTCTTGAATTCTTAGTATAATTCAAAATTACCAAGTGGTAAGAGTTTATTGAAATACTCTCATCATTTATTGAGATTTTTTATGATTATTCTTCCATCGATGAAATATTATGATACATATCTCAAGAACTCTCATGAATATTCTTGTCCTCTGGTAATTCAGGATATCTTCATGTATTGATGCAATTTTTCACTTTTGGTACTTAAGATGATTAATAAATTGTTTTTAAGAAAGTATGGCCTTACCTCTCTCTTCGGTCGGAAATATGTTTTATTTCAAAATCATATTTTTTTTAAAACTCAAGAATTATTTATTTATTTTAAAATTATTTTCAAATAAAAAGGTTTTAAAAGTGTTTTTATTCTTAAATTATTTGTTTTCTAAGAATTTTCAAAGATATGGTTTTCAAAACATCGTCATGCTTCTTTTATATGTTTTCAAAAAATGGTTTTGAAAACATTTTCATGCATATTTTATAAGTTTTCAAGTTTATTTTCAATAAAATGTTTTTCAAAATTTTATATGTTTTAAGAAACATTTTTCCAAGAAGAAGGTATAATTCCTTCATAAGATGTTTTTAAAATATCTTTCCAAATTATTTTCCTTCTATGATTGTAACAACCCAGACTTTTATCAATGGAATTATTTCCTTTCTAATAATTATCTTATATGGTATAAAACATATACATAGAATATACATACAAATAAAAACATTATTCTCATAACTAAAGAATTAATTAAGTGATATTCAAGAAAATAAGGAACATGTAATGATAGAATAGTACATGACACTTAGAATAGTAATATGACACATATAAATAGTAATTCAGCCCAAAGAATAGTAACCTCTCCTAAGAAAGTATAAATAAAATTTAGGAATATTATATATGAAAATATGATATAATTATATATATTATAAGTAAGTAAATGTGTTTAAAATGTTAAATTAAGTGTTGATATTTTTTTAAAGCATAATTATTTATTTACAATATTTTAATTAATATATTGATTTAAAAGAAAATTTATTTTCATAAAATAGACTCATAAATTAATATTTTGTTGTCTTATTATTATAATATAATTTTATGAGACCTTTATTGTTTTTTCAAAGTTTCGTAAAATTAGTTAAAATTTTAAAATCGTTATTTTTCAAATAAATAATGATTTTAATTAAATATTAAATTTATCATATATAGAAAACTTTTTTCATAAAATGGGGTCCATTTTTTAATTCTAAATGTTGAAAAATGGTTAGAGATGATTTTTTGAATTTTTCTAAAATACTTGATTTTTTGGTGAATAGTAAAATATGATAATTTATGATAAAAGCTAAATACAAGAATTATTGAGTCATTGTTGATGTAAGACTGAAGTAATCCCAAAATCCTTATCTATCCATCATTATTTTAATATATTCAGTGATAAAGTTCAATCTATTCATAGTCTTGAGCCAAAATAATAATGAAATGAATAAAATAATAATAAAACATCTCCTCCCCTCCCCTATAAATACCACCCCTCACCACCACTTATCCTCACAACTTTAATACCTTAAAGATTATCCAAGTTCTGACCAATAATCTTCATATACCCTCACCCAAATCTATGATACTTTGGTCTCATTAAAAGACCAAACCCTTTTCCCTAATGAGGTTCTAGAGGAGGAGAAATTCAAGAGGTAAAATCCTCTTTCATTTTCTTTGAATTTCATTTCAATTTCATTTATTTTTTATCCTAGACTCACCTCCACTTATCCAATTGGAATGATAAATCCATTATATTTTATATACTGTAATTTTATTATGTTAATTGAATAATTAATCTTCAAATATCAACCCTTTTCCTTTTATTTATAAAAATGAAAATATTGCCTATGGTGTGTCGATTTACCACCACCATGGATGATGCATTTTAATTTTTCACTACTGCATTCAAGGATGGTCATAAAACCGTTATTATGGTTAAATAAGATTTTATTATACATATTATAAGTTATATAATGTTTGGGAACAAATATATAAGCATGATGTTAATTAAAATGATATAGGGTCATAATGGTTGTAAAAAACACCAAAATAAATTAAATAATTTTCATTAATGTTCTATCCAATAAATCATCCTCATACCTATAAAAATGAAATTTAACACCAATTAAACTTATTTTTGTTCATTAATAACATATAATTTCAATTCTGAAGATTCTTTCTCATTGTACATGAACTTCCATAATTATAAACAAGTGAACCGATTATGAAAACGAATAAAGTGAACACTTCTGAATGATGAAATTGAACACTATAACTCATAAAAAAGGCCATAAATAAACCTAATAAAACTATAATAAATAAAATTCATGTAGAAGAGGTTCTAAATTTTTTATTAATTAATTTAATTTGATTATCTAGGATATTAAGGTGAAGAAATCACTTGGATATAAGGTATGGAGAATCTTGAACCCAACTCCATTACCAGGGGTTTTCTATATTCACTAGATTTTCTGTATGGATGTTACATTAAAGTTCCTTAAATATCATTTATTTATCATTACCTTTTATTTTTTGGGATATCCATGCTTCTAATCTGATTTTATGAAAAAATCAATGATTTTTCCAAATGAACTCTTCTTTCCAAAAATACATCTTGTACTGCTCATGATATTTTTTCTTCTTCACTCAATATTGATGATTATTATACCAAGTATGATATTACCTCTTTATTTTGGTAACCTAAATGTTTATTTATGAATGTATGATTTATTAAATTAAATTAATTCCTTTCCATGGGTTATTTTATGTCCAAGGTTTATATATGTTCTATGTCGAAATCATGATTATGTAAATGTTAGGATGTAACGATTATTCTCAGAATTATATAGTGCATGTAAATGTTTTGATGTGATGGGTGTTCTAAAAATTATATAGAACTCTAATTCATTGGGTAATGTGATGTATCTCATGAGATAAAGTGAAATATGCATTAACATGATGCTATATTTGTTCAAAACTATGTGTGGTAGTTCAACACTAAGACAGAATGTTTCATTTTTACGCATTGTCACATTCCATGAATTTATCTAATGATTCCTCTCATGATGATGATGATTATCCTTTTATTATGTTATGATGATGATGTTTACACTCACCCATGATTCATGTCACTTATTCATCCCCTTACTGGTATTTTAACTCACCCCTTCTTTTGATGTATATCCGTAGGTGATTAATTATACTAAGGAGAACACGACGACCACTAAGAAGCTAGAGAAGAAGGAATTAAATTGATTTTTATGTTTTATTATTTAAATTTTGTGCATAGTCCTAATTTTCCCAAGACATTGAACATTTGGATTCTGGTTGTGAAACACTTTTATATTGTTTATCTTTAAAATGATGTAATAATCATGTAAGTATTGGTTCTGGGTGCAGCAGAAGTGTGTGGTGGTGGGTGATATATTAAAATTTATTTTAATAAATCATTTCTCAAAACCAAGAGAGAGAATCTTTTATGTTAAATTTATATTTAATTTAATTAATATCAAAATACCTGGGCTTAGGAAATTTCTTCATTGATGATTGTTGATAGTCCAAAAAGGACCTTCCAGATTGTCTTTATTGCACTTGGGAGGATCCAAGGGTAGAATTACTCTAGTGGTGATCCACATGTGCTTCAATGGACTCCAAGTAATTACACTCGTTCTCTGGGTGCTAGTGCGGTGAATCAAATGTCTTTCATTGTTCGTTCCTGATCACTCGTTCTTTGATCTTAAATAAATTATACCTTGGATTTCTCATTCTTGATAGGGAGAGAAGAGGAGGATTTAAAAAAGAATTTGTTGTGTGCAATAATTCTCTAATACCAAACGTAGAATTGGTTTTGAATGAATTACAAAACAGACATAGGAATATATTTATAGAGCTGGGATTTTGGTTAAAAAATTTAATTATAGAACATCCATTAAATATAATTATAACAATTAATGAAACACCATTACACCTAATAATAATAACAGTATTATTATTTTGCGGTGCGTCAACTTGCGCAAAATGGAACCATTAATTAAATCTCGTTCCACTTAACAATAACAAAAATATTTTTATTTTATGGTGTGCCAACTTTCACAAAATGGAACCATTAATGAAATCTCATGCCACATAATAATAATAATAACAGTGTTATTATTTTTTGGTGAACCAGCTTGTGAAAAATAATATTTACCATCTTGTAAATAATTATTTTATTACCTGACATAGTCTTAGTCCATTCAAACTCCTTTTGCATTTATTGAACACCCAAATAAGTATGTTACTATCTTAAATAAATATTTTATTCACAAACTAGTAAATAATTATTTATTAAATATTCAATAAAATAAATATATATATTTTTATTCACAATCTAGTGAATAAATATTTATTTAATTTATGTGATCAATATAACTTGAATAAAATTATTCCTCAGTCTTTAGAATAATATTTATTTCATTAATCAAATTCAAATAGAATTTAATCGAAACTGTCAAATAGTTAGTGTGTGACCCTCTAGGATTCTTTCTCATTGGCATTAGGTAAACTTTCCTAAAGTTCAAGATTACAGTCTAACAACGGGTTAAGAAATCCAAGATAAATAAATTAAATTTCCAATGACAAAAACCACATACAAATGCTCACTATGTAATATAATCTCTTTGTTAGAATATCTCATCAAGAAGGTTGCATGATGGTTTCATCAACCTATATGCTTGATACATTATTCTTTGACTACCTGAAATAAACTCATCATTGCACCATGGACATGGAATTTAGGGTGGTGGTTCTATTTCAATAAAAGATTCGAGATATCAACTTCCATAAATATGGAATGGACAAATCCTTCCTTGACTTATCCATTAATAACATTTCATTTGTGACATACCCAACATACCCTACTTTCCGCCAACATATGGCGTGATGGTTTTCATCAAAAAGTGTGTGATTCATGACATGTATTTATGATAATATTAAATTCTAAGGACCATTACACACACTTGAAGATAGGAATATTTGATGACACTAAAACATGCAGAATTCCTACTCGCGAGTCTATTCTCATAATCTCTCATCTTGGATATTACCAAGTGTGAACTTCATGAGAATAAGTCAGATCTGCTTATGAGTACTCACATCTGATGGTGTATATACTATTTATCCCATCATAGTATGTTATCCAACTGTAAAAATATATTAATAATGTTGTCATAGCACTACATGGTTCTCATCATAGCAGGGAACTACTATGACCTTTTCGATGCGACAAATACTCTAGGACATTATCATATTATAGTCATACAGAACAATGAACAATATGTAATAAAATATTTAATATTTAATATGTTAAATATTCATGTACTCAAAGTAAAAAATAGTTGGTTCTAGGACGCAAACTCTAAAAAACTCCAACTTGGACTATAGCCAAATTCCTACGGATTTTAGTCCACTAGACCTCACATGATGATCATGTTTCTACTGAGTTAAGGATTTATTCAAGGGGTCCTCCACAATTTCTTCTATGGAAATATTTCTCAATGAAACTTCACCTATCTGAGAAAAATCCATCAAGATATGATACTTCCTAAGTATGTGATTCATTTACTGATGTGACATTGGATATTTTTCAAGATCCACCACTGCAGTATTATCACAATAGTGTGTGATGGGATCTTTACTTCTAGGTATTACATCCAGCTCTTGGATGAAGCTATGAATCCAAAATGCTTCTTTAGCTACCTTAGAAGTTGTTATATACTCAGACTCTACAATAGAATCTCCAACTACACCCTAATGTGAGCTCTTTCAGCTCACAGTACCTCCATTCAAACTGAATATGTATCCCGTTTGGGACTTCATGTCACCTTGATCAGTCTGGAAACTAGCATTTTCATATCCTATGATCACTAGTTCCTCATATCCTATATAAACTAGTAACATATCCTTAGTATTCCTCAAATACTTAAGGATAGTCTTGACTTCTATCCAATGGCGGTCACCTGGATAAGCTTGATATTTTCCTACAGAACTTAAAATGTAGGTGACATATATCCTAGTACATAGCATAGCAAACATGACTTGTTGGAACCAAGGTTATTCTTTTCTGGAAATGGACTATGCTTTGTGTTTTTTTTCAATCCACATTGGGTTGATCAAGGAGTGTGCATGGAAATTGGTCTTATGATTAAGGATGAAAGTAGTATTTAAGGTGGCATAGTTTTTCAATGTTTTCCAAATTTTTGGGCCTCAAAATCAAGAGTTTGTTTTTAGAAAAGGAAGATCTTACGCAAAGGCAGTACACAGAATGGGATTTCTGAGAATAGTTCACAAATCATGAATTATGGTACGTAAAATGGTGAACTGTGAACCATGTAGCGGGAAAGGTTTACGAAATGGAAAATGGTTCGCAGACTGTATATGAGGAACGGTTTGTGGAGTGAAGGAGGTTCATGGGAAGGCTTGTGATTCACAGAAGGAAAATAGTTCATGGGATGGCATGTCATTCATGAATAATAGGAGGAGTTTTGAAAATACATGAAGGGTGTCATTTGTGGAAACAAGGCGGTGATTTGTGTCGTCACATAGAGAAAATGGTGGTATGTGGGATGTGTAGGGAATATGGTTTGCAGGAGATACATGAAATGTGGTAAAGGCGGTGCTATATTGAAGATTTGATAAATCTTATTTTAGTGGATTATGTGGATTTATTTTCCTATATAAAGAGCACTAATCCCTTCATTAGAGAGAATCTCTAAGATTAAAAATCCAAGAAGAATTTGATGAAATCTAGAAGCAGTTCATAGGAATAAAACCCCACAAAAACTTTAATTAAAAATATGAAAAGAATTCGGTGAAGTACAGAACAGTTCGGTGAAGACAGTTTATGGAGGAGGATTTGGTCCGTAGGAGGAGTTGATCAGTGGAGAAGAAGTAGTACACAGGTTCTGTATGCTGAAGCTTTACGCAGAAGTAGTTTTACAGAGGTGGTGTGCGGAAGTGGTACATGGAGGTGGTTTATAGAAGCAGTGCAAGGATACGATTTTTTATGGGTGGTTCATAGAGGTGGTATTTGGAGTAGTGTTGTAGGCAGAGGAAGAAGGTCACTTCGCAGAGGACAAGTTTGAAAACGAGCAGTACACTGAATAGTTGATTGCATCTATAGAGGAAAACATGACTTTAACTGAGCATATATATATGGTTGAGGATTCATGATTTAATTTCAATCCATTGAAGTGACCTTCAAGTCAATAAACTGAGTTTAGATTCTTCCCAACATAGTGAACAAGGGGGAGTCAACAAAAGTGATCTAAGGGATGCAGTGTGCTATCCCAAAAACCTTGTAAAGGCAGTGTGCCTGGAATAGAGTGATTGTGCTAAAATTTTGTACTCTATAACTAGTGATGATTAGTGGACTTTGGTACGACCAAAAACATGTTGGTGTATGATCCTTGAATATAGACCTTAGTGGTGAACCAAGTAAAATTGTTGTTTCTTCACTTTCTATGTGATTGTTTGTTTTCTGAACTTTCTCATCAGAAAGGTTTAATAGGTTCCTAACAACATGAGAATAAGATCCATCGGTTTAAAAGAAAAAGTTTCCACCCTAATTCAACCTTCCCCTCTCAGGGTGTTCTGGGTTCCTTCAAGTGGTATCAGAGGGTAATGTTTTCTGGTGCTAAATCTACCCTTGATTTCTACAATGGAGAATAAAGTAAATGTCAAGGGAGTACCCCTATTTGATGGAAGAAACTTTCTAATCTATAAGAATAGGATGAGATCTAATCTAATATATCTTTAAATGGAAGTCCTATTTTCCACTACATAATGAATATAGGTCACTGATCCAACTCGGATGTATATGACTGATATAGATAGAAAAATGATTGATGCAGATGTCAAAGCACATAATGTCCCCACTACATATCATTCTGATTATATATATCTAAAGGTGATGAGATATAAGCCACCAAATTTTATGTAGGAAAAAATGGAGAATATATATGAAGGAAAAAGTAATGTGAAGGAAGAAAAACTATATGTTTTTCACAATAGGTTTGACAATCTGAAAATATATCCTAAATAAAATGCATATACCTTTTTCAATCAAATTACTAAAGTTGTTGGATAAATACAAGGACTTGGTGAAGAAATCAAAGACATTGATATTGTAAATAAAATATTGATAAGACTTCCACCTCTTTAAAATGAAAAGATGTCAGCCCTTAAGGAAATAAATCTTTCCAAACTTTATCTAGATGATCTGTTGAGCAGCCTAGGGTCATATGAGATTGGAGTCAAACCAGAAGATACAACGACTTGAGTAAGGAAATGGTATTCAAATACATCTACAAACTTAAAATTTTAGGAGATAGTATTGATAAAGATAACTTGTAAAAAGAAATTATTTCTCTCATTTACAAGAAATTCATGAAGGGAAAAGGTAAATTTGAAGGCTAGTTACCTCTATATTTTTTTCATTGTGTTGGAGTTGGGAACATTGACTCTCAAAGCATAAGAAAGTTTGATGATGATGAAAGTGGAGCTAGAGACATGTAGAAGCCTCAGAAAATGTTTTTCAAAAGGGGAGATTTCAAGTCTAGTAAGAAAATATAGAGAAAGGTTTTTGTCTGTGAAGAAGATGATGATGATAGTGAATTCATTGAGGAAGAAGAACCAGAGTTTAAATCTGGAACCCATGCGTCAATAATGTATACCATTGAAAAATCAGAACCATTGGGAGATTAATCTAGAAATAATTAGTTTACTACTGATGTCAATCTCAAGTTTAAATGGAAGGATAATTTTGGTAATATTTAGAATCAATGTAAGAGATAAAAAAAGTGAAAAGAAATTGTGGAAAAGTCTTCATAATTTGTTGATATTTTGGAATCTAAAATTGATCAAATTGAGGAAGTAGTAAAGGAGCATTCAATAAGTTTGGGAAGCTTAGAAGATATAGTGGAACTAAAGCTTAGAATTTAAGAACAGGTAAAGTTCATTAATGAACTTACATCTAGACTGGAGGAGAAGTTAAAAACAATTGAGTGACTTGAAGAAGAATTTGCTACTCTTAAGAGTAAACTTGAAAGTTAATCATTTCCAAAAGAAAACAAGAAGAAAATTCAGTTTGGAAAATTCTCAGATGTTGAGCTTCTATAGAGAGTTAAGCGTGGTTCTGATGGAGTTGAAAAGGTTTTGAATGATCAAAGACCCCCATGCATGGAAAACATAGGAATTGGGTGTAATGATAAAATAAAAAATGCTAGAATTAAAATGGGCCAAACTAAAGGTAAGATGAAAGTCGAACATATCACCAAGACACATGAAGTCCAAACAAAGAAAGTCTCAAATCAGATTGAAATGAGGAATGAAAATTGTCCATGAGTTTCCCAAGATGATCAAAATTCAAACAATTCTTCTAAGAATGTTTACATGAGGAATAATATAAGTAAAAAAGACATTTCCACTTATGAAATTTCAATTCTGTGGCTATTTGGGCCATACCATGTCATACTGTGAATAGGAAAGGAGCTATTTGAATGGGCAAGCACTAGGAATTCAACAAAGGATAAAAAATTCATATCCTAATTATTATATAAGAAATGGTTTCTGTGGATATTTTTTCATTATTCTAACTCTGGATATAAAGCTATTGATTTTAGGTAGAGGAATGGAAGGAACAATTCCTACAGAACTCAGAGACAAGACAATACTTTCCAACCAGATGGTATTGTTCTTACAAACAAGTTATCTCCTCTAGAAGAAGAGTGTTAGTATAATGAAACTATTCACATAGAAAATATATTTGAAAATACATCTTTATCTTTTACTCAAACTAATATTTCATGGAAGGAAAAGAAGAAAATTGAAAATTCCAACCATATAGAAGCAACTCCCAAGGATACCAAGAACAACAGCACTTGGATTCTTGATACTGGATTATCATCCCATATGATGGGAAATACAGACCTATTAACAAATGTAAAGAAAAAGGTTAATAGAATAGTGATATTATTTAATAATGGTTCTTTGAAGATCAAAGGTAGTGGAAGTACTGAACTGACCAATAGTGAGATGAATAAGACTGAAGTTCTTTATGTGGATGGTTTGCATCACAATCTCCTGAGTGTGAGACAACTTTATGACTCAAGACTTATAGTGAAATTAAATCAAAAGTGGTGCACTATAAAAGGAAAAACATAGGATTATCTCATGAAAGGTTGCATAATATATGGAAACCTTTATCAAGTTGATAATAGAGAGAACATTTTCTACATGACTGATGAAGAAGAAAACAACTTGTGGCACCATAGGTTGGTTCACATCAATCAACAAGACATGGAAAAGATATCTAAGTTGAATATAGTCCTTGATATCCCCAATCTAAATTGTGAACGGGAAAATAATTGTGATTCTTGCATTCGAGGGAAGTTGGTATGTAGTTCATACCAGTCAAATAAGAAAAGGGAAACAAACCTTCTTGATCTCATTCATACAGGCGTATATGGTCCGATAAATGTTTTTGTAACTCATAGAGAAAGGTACTTTGTTTTTTAATTGATGATTATTGTAGAATGTATTGTGTGATGGTTATACACAGGAAATGGTAAGTGCTTGATTTCATGAAAACATATCATCAAATATCCAAGAATGATACTGGACGGACAATCAAAGTTCTGCGATCTGATAATGGTGGATATTATACATCCATTGAGTTTGAAAAATACCTGTAGAAACATGGGATACAACATGAGGTGGATACTATGAGAAATACATAGAAAAATGGAGTTATTGAGCATTGGAATCAACAGGTGAAATATATGGTTAGAACTATGCTAATTGAGAGTCGTATCTCTCGCTATTACTGGAAAGAGGCTGTTCAAGCTTCAACTTATTTTCAAAACTAAATAGGTCATTATATAGGGGAAACCAAGACACCCTATGAGTTATGGCATGGAAGAAAGACCTCTTTGAAGTATTTTCGTGTTTTTAGAAGTAAATGTTTTATCTAAAACAAATAAGGAAATCAAGTTAAGTATGGTGATGCTATAGATGAATGAATATTCCTCTGGTATTCAATTAATAGCAAAGACTAAAAATGTTTTAATAAACATCTTGGAAATATTTTGGAAAGTAGTGATGTAGAGATCATTAAAGATAAAATCACAAATAGTGCAAGGAATTTATCTGTTGATGTGATAGAAGATGAGGAAGAATGTGGAAATGGAACAGATCCAAATACAGATGTAGAATAAGGCATAAAAAACATCTAGGAGTCACATCGTGATGTTGACCCAGAAGAAGATTCAAAATAAGAAACCATGGATGATGAAAAATCTTCTGAACCTCATAAGAGAAATCAAAGAGCAGAAATTGATCGATCCAACACCATTGGGAATTGGACAGCTCCTACGCAGTCAAGGAGAATGAGGAATAGCTCACAATATATATTCTTCTCAATTGTGGAACCATCCTCATTTGAAGAAACTACAAAGGATGAATCATGTGTTAAGTCCCTGAATGAAGAATTGGATCAGATCGATAAGAACCAAACATGGGATCTAGTTAGGAGATCTGAAACCCACAATGTGATTGGTACGAAGTGTATTTTAAAAAATAAATTTGATGATCATGGAAATGTGATCATGAATAAGGTAGAGTTGGTGTGTAAAGTCTATTCACAGATTTAAGGTGTTGGTGTTGAAGAAACATTTTCCCCGGTGGCTAGACTAGAGTCAATCAGACTATTTATTTCCATGGAAAGTTAAATATGATACAAAGTGTATCAAATGGATGTCAAGATACCTTTCTTAAATGGTTTTCTTGAATAAGAAGTCTATATTGGACAACCAATGGGATTTCTTCTTAGTAATGATGAAATAAAGTTTTTCTGATTAAAGAAGGATCTGTATGGTCTGAAACAGGCACCACAGGCATGGTACTTTTTACTGGTTTCTTATCTGAAGAAGCTCAAATTTAAAAGAGGAGTAATGGATCACAATCTTTATGTGAAGAATTATTAGAAAGATCAGTTCATGGTTCCAGTGTACGTAGATGATATTATATTTGGAGGAAGCAGGTAGGGATCAGTGGATGAATTTTCCAATCACATGAAATAAAAATTTGAAATGTCTATGATTGGTGAATTCACATACTTCTTGGGGTTGCAAGTGATTCAGAGGAAAGACTACACTTTTATTTCTTAGGAGAATTATGCAAGAGAGTTTCTAAAGAAATTCAATATGCATGACTCTAAAACAATACCAACTCTGAATATGGTTAGAACTAAACTTGGAAAGCATGAGGATGGGAATTATATAGATCCCACCATGTATAGTAGAATCATCAGAAACTTACTATACTTAACTGCAACAAGGCCAGATATTGTCTTCGAAACATTCTTAGCAGCCCGCTTTCAAACTAACTTGAAGGAGGAACATCTGGTGGTGGTTAAAAGAATCATGAGGTGCATTCAAGGTACTCATAATTATGGCTTATACTTTTCTGCAAGAAAAGAAAGTTAACTACCAGCATTTTATGATGCTGACTGGGCTGGCGATGTAGTCGATAGAAGTCCACAAGTGGTGGAGCATTCTTTATTGGCAAGAAATGTGTGGTATGGTTGAGTAAGAAATAGGAAATCACTTCTATCAGTACTGCTGAAGCTAAGTATATCTTCTCTACAAAGGATTTCAATAAACTACTATGGATGAAGCAACAACTGACTAATATTGGTGATGAGGTGAAACAAAAAATGGTGATTCGATGTAATAAAAAGAGCGAAACTGATCTTATGAATAATTCTATTCAGCATTCTCATACGAAACACATTAAAATCAGATATCAATTCATCAAGGAAAAAAGTTGAACAAGGCATGATTAAAATGGATCATGTTGGAACTGATGATCAAGTGGTTGACATACTGACCAATCCATTATCAGTACATGTGTTTGAGAAACATTGGTTGAACCTCTATGTCCAACCACCTCCCAGTGCATGAGGAGCTTTCGGTTTCTCCCCTCTCCCCAGTTGCATCAACTATTTTAATCTATTTGTTAAAGTGTTCCAGGTTTATGAGGGATATACGATCTAGGGTAGTGTGCTTTAAGATTTACAAGTCAAAATTTGATTCCTTGGGTTTATTACCAATGGGAAAGAATGGATAAATTCAATAGCACAGAGAATGAATGGATAAATTCAATAGTACATAGAATTTTGAATAGAGAAAGGAGGAGAATGAAATGTACTGTTTATGAAATTTTTTTCTGATTAAAGGATAAATTAAATGAGTTACAATGGGGTAGAATGATAATGAAAAAAATCAATTCAGTGTTATGAGAAAACCATTGGACCTTACTTGGAAATATTTAAATCATTCCAAGATATGAGAATCCAATTCATTTTTACCCTCTTATTTTCTACAAGAATTAATTATGTAGACTTAGAGTGTTGTTGGTTGAGTTGTCTCTTGTGTATCAGGTTTTGATTATTGTTGGTACTTCATTTTATTTATCTACAGATTGCCAACAAACTCAAAGGGTGATGTTATTGGAACCAAGGATATTCTTTGCTAGAAATGGATTATGGTTTTTGTTTGTTTCCAATCCATATTGGGTTGTTTAAGGAGTATGCATGGAATGTGGTATTACGATTGAGGCTAAAAGAATTATTTAAGGTGGTACAGTTTCCCAGTGTTTTCTAAACTTTTGGGCCTCAAAATCAGGAATTTATTTTTTGAAAATGAAGGTTTTCTTAAAAGGTAGTACACAAAATGGGATTTCTAGGAACAGTTCTCATATTATTAATTATGTTACGCAGAATGATGAAATGTGAACCACATAGTGGGAATAGTTTGCAGAACAACAAACGGTTTGAAGACCGTGTAGGAGGAATGGTTCACGGAGCAAAGGAGGTTCAAGAGAAGTTTTGTGGTTCACGGAAGGCAAATAGTTCATGGAATGGCATGTAGTTCAAGAAAATGATGCAGAGTTTTGAGAAGCCTCAAAGGGTTTTGTTTGCATAAACAAGGTGGTGATTTGTGCCATCACGTAGGGAAAATGGCGGCATGTGGGCTGTATAGGGAATATGGTTCGTAAGAGATACACGGTACGTGGTAAAGGTGGTGCCGTGTCGAAGATTTGATAAATCTTGGTTTAGAGGATTATGAGGATCTATTTTCCTATATAAGGAGTGCTAATCCCTTCATTAGAGAGTGGCTCTAAGATTAAAAATTCAAGAGGAATTTGGTGAAATATATAAGCAGTTCACGGGAATACAACACCACAAAGAATTTAATTAAAAATCTGAAAGGAATTTGAAAAAGTATAGAACAGTTCATGGAAGACTCTTTTGGAAGTAGGATTTGGTCCTCAAGAGGCTTTTATCTTAGGAGAAGAAGCAGTATGCGGGATATGTACACCGAATTGGTATGCGGAAGTAGTTTGTGGAGGTAGTGCATGGAAGTGGTACACGAAGGTGGTTTGTGGAAGTAGTACAAGGACGTGATTTGCTAGGGACAGTTTGTGGAGGTAGTACATGGAGCAACACGGTACGTGGAGGAAGAATGCCAGTTTGCAGAGGATAAGTTTTTGAATGAGCAGTATGCGGAACAGTAGATTACATCTGGAGAGGAAAATGGGACTTCAATTGAGAATCTATCTATGGTTGAGGATACATGATTTAATGCCAATCCATTGAAGTGACCTCTAAGTCAATAAAATGTGTTCAGATTCATCCCAAGGCAGTGATCAAGGGGGAGTCAACAGAAGTGATCTGAGGGATGTAGTGTGCTATCCATAAAACCTTGTAAATTCAATGCACCTGGCATAGTGTGAATATGATAAAAAATTTATTCCGAAACTAGTGAATATTAATGGGATTTGGTATGACTGAAAACCCGTCGGTTTATGATCCTTGGACGTATCCCTTAGTGGTGAACCAAGTAAAATTATTGTGTCTTTGCTTTGTATGTAATTGTTTGTTTTTTGAACTTTCTCATCAGACAGGTTTAACAGGTTCCTACCAATGTGGGAACAATATCAATCAGTTTAAAAGAAAAATTTGACACCCTAATTCACCCATCACCTCTAAGGGTGTTCTAGGGTCCTGCAAGTGGTATCAGAGGATAAAGGTTGCTGGTGTTAAATCTTCCCTTCATTTCTACAATGTAGAATATAGTAAATTTCATGGAAGTACCCCTATTTGATGGAAAAAAACTTTCAGATCTAGAAGAATAGGATGAGATCTCATCTAAGATCTCTTAGAATGGAAGTCCTATTTTCCACTGTATAAGTAATATACGTCACTGATCCAACTGGGATGTCTATGACTGATATAAAGAGGAAAATTCTTGATGTAGATGCCAAAGCATAGAATTCCCTCACTACAGGACTTTTTTATCAGATATATCTGAAGGTGATGAGTTTTATGTCATCAAATTTTATGTGGGAAAACTAGAGAATATTAATAAAGGTGACAGAAAAGTGATGGAGGAAAAACTACAAGTTTTTTACAATAGGTTTGACGATCTGAAGATTCATCCTAAAGAAAATGTAGATACCTTTTTCAATTTAATTACTGAAGTTATTGGAGAAATACGAGGACTTGGTAAAGAAATCAAAGATATTGATATTGTAAAGAAAATTTTGATAAGACTTCCACATCTTTACAATGCAAAGGTGTCAGCCCTTGAGGAAATGGATCTTTCCAAACTTTCTCTAGATGATCTGCTAAGCATCCTGGTGGAATATGATATGAGAGTCAAACCAGAAGATGCAACGACTCGAGTAAGCAAGGAAATGGCATTCAAATCCATGGATAAACTCGAAATTTTAGGAGATATTATTGATGAAGATAATGAGGAAAAAAATTATTTCTCTCATTGCTAAGAAATTCATTAAGGGAAAAGGGAAATTTTAAAGAAAGTTACCAATGGATTGTTTTCATTGTGACAGATTTGGGAACATTACCTCTCGATGCACAAGAATGTTTGATGATGAAGAAAGTAGAGCTGGATACAAACAGAATCATCAAAAAAGGTTTTTAAAAAGGGTAGATTTCAAGTCTGGTCAGAAAATATAGAGAAAGGTTTTTGTCTATGAAGAAGATGATGATGATAGTGAATTTTTTGAGGAAGAAGATCCTGAGTTTAAATCTGGAACTCATGCATCAATGATGGATACTATTGAAAAATAAGAACCATTAGGAGATGAAGCTATAAATAATTAGTTGACCACTGATGTCGATCTCAAGTTTAAACTTAAGGTTGATTTTGGTAATATTGAGAATCAATGCAAGAGATGCAAAAAGTGGAAGGTAATTATGGAAGAGTCTTCAGAATATGTTGATATTCTGAAAGCTAAAATTGATCAACTTGAGGAAGTAGTAAAGGAAAATTCAACAACTTTTAAAATCTTGGAAGATATAGTGGAACTAAAGTTTAGAATTGAATAATAGGAAGAGGTCATTAATGAACTTACATCTAGACTAGAGGGGAAGTTAAAAACTATTTAGGGACTTGAAGAATAATTTTTTACTCTTAGGAGTAAACTTAAAAGTGAATAAAGTCCAAAAGAAACAAAGAAGAAAATTCAGTTGGGAAAATTCTCAAATGTTGAGCTGCTAGAGAGAGTTAAGCATGGTTCTAATGGATTTGAAAATGTTTTTAATGATAAAATACCCTCATGCATGGGAAACATAGTAATTGGGTGTAATAATGAAACATCAAATGCTGGAATTAAAATGGGCCAAACTAAAGGAAAGATGAAAGTCAAACATATCACAAAGACACCTGAAGTCCAAACAAATAAAATCTCAAATCAGACTGAAATGAGGACTGAAAATTTTCCTCAAGTTTCCCAAGATGATCGGCAGTCAAAATATCCTTCTAAGAAATTTGTCATGAGGAGGAATAGAAGGTAAAAGTCATTTGAATTTATGAAATGTCAATTCTATGGCTATTTGTGCTATACCATGTCATACTGTGAAGAGGAAAGGATCTATTTTAATTGGGAAGATATAGGAAGTCAACAAAGGATAATGAATTCATATCCTAATTATTATAGAAGAAAATGTTTCTATGGATATTGTTTTCATTATTCTAACTTTGGCTATAAATCTATTGATTGTAGGTAGAGGAATGGAAGGAATAACTCTTATAAAACTCAGAGACGAGTCAATATTTTCCAACCAGATGGTGTTGTTATTACAAACAATTTCTATCCTCTATAAGAAGAGTGTGAGAATAATGAAACTATGCACATGTAAAAGAGATTTTGAAAATCCATATTCATCTTTCACTCAAACTAATATTTCATGGAAGGAAAAGAATAAAATTGAAAAATCCAACCTTGCATAAGTAGCTATCAAAGATACCAAGAAGAGAAGCACTTGGATTATTGATAGTGGATGGCCATCCCATGTGATGGGAAATGCAGACCTATTAACAAATGTCAAGAAAAAGGTCGATGGAATAGTGAGATTTGTTAATGATGGTGCTTTGAAGATCAAAGGCGGTGGAAGTACTCAACTAGCCAATAGCGAGCTGAAGAAGGCCGAAGTTCTTTATGTGGATGGTTTGCGTCACCATCTCCTGAGTGTGAGTCAACTCTGTGACTCAGGAATTATAGTGAAATTCAATCAAAAGTGGTGTACTATAAAAGGAAGAACATGGGATTCTCTCATGATAGGTTGCAGAACAGATGAAAACCTATATCAAGTTGATAGTAAAGATAACATTTGTTACATTAATTTTTAAGAAGAAAACAACTTGTGGAACTGTAGGTTGGATCACATCAATCAACAAGACATGGAAAATATATCTAAGATAAAGATATTCATGGATATCCCTAATATGAAGTGTGAACAGGAAAAGGCTTGTGATTCTTGCATTCGAGGGAAGTTAGTTTGTATTTCATACTGAGCAATGAAGAAAAGGAAATCAAATATTCTTGATCTCATTCATACAGACATATTTGGTTCGATAAATGTTGTTGCAACTCATGAAGAAAGGTAATTTATTCTTTTAATGGATGATTATAGTATAATGGATTGTGTGATGGATATATGTAGGAAATAGAAAGTGCTTGATTGCATGAAAACTTATCACCAAATAGTAAATAATGATACTGGATAGACAATCAAAGTTCTACGGTCTGATAATGGTGGAGAATATAAATCCCTTGAGTTTGAAAACTACCTAGAGAAACATGGGATACAACATGAGGTGGTTGTTTTGATAACTCCACAGAAAAATGGAGTTGTTGGGCACCAGAATCGACAGGTGAACAGTATGTCCAAAACTATGATAATTGAGAGTCATATCTCTCATTATTACAGGAAATAAGTTGTTCAAGATGCAATTTATATTCAAAACTAAGTAGGGAATTATATGGGGAAAACCAAGACACTCTATGAGTTATGTCAAGTAAAGAATACCTCTTTAAATTATTTTAATATTTTCAGCAATAAATGTTTTATCTAAAATAAAGAAGTAAATCAGGGAAAGTATGGTGATGTTGTAGATGAAGGAATATTCTTCAGATATTCAATGAATAGAAAAGCCTACATGTGTTTTAATAAACTTATTGAAAAATTATGGAAAGAAGTGATGTGAAGATCTTTGAAGATAAAATCACAAATAGATCAAGGAATTCATCTATTGATGTGATAAAATATGAGGAATAATGTGAACATGGGATAGATCCAAATACAGAAGTAGAAGAAGGCATGAAAAACATCCAGGAGTCACATCATGATGTTGACTCAGAAGAAGAATCAGAAGAAGAAACCATGGCTGATGAAAATTCTTCTGAACCTCGCATGAGAAATCTAAGATCAAAAATTGATCAATCCAACATCATTGGGGATTGGACGACTCCCGTACAGATAAGGAGAATGATGAATAGTACATAATCAACATTCCTCTCAATTGTGGGACTATCCTCATTTGAATAAGCTTAAGAGGATGAATCATGGTTTAAGGCCATGAATAGAGAATTGGATCAGATCTATAAGAACCAAACATGGGATCTAGTTAAGAGACTTGAAACCTACAATGTGATTGGTATGAAGTGTATTTTCAAAAATAAATTTTACGAGCGTAGAAATGTGATCTGGAAGAAGGAACGACTGGTGTGTAATGGCTATTCATAGATTGAAGGTGTTGATGTTGAAGAAACATTTTCCCTGGTGGATATACTGAAGTCAATCAGACTGTTTCTTACCATGGAAAATCAAAGAGGATATAAAGTGCATCAAATGGATGTCAATACAGCTTTCTTAAATGGTGTTCTTGAAGAATATGTCTATATTTAACAACCAAGGGGATTTCTTCTTGGTAATGATGAAATGAAGGTTTTCATATTAAAGAAGGATCTATATGGTCTCAAACAAGAACCATGAGCATGGTACTCTCAACTAGATTCTTATCTGAAGAAACCTTAATTTAAAAGAGGAGTAGATCACAATATTTATGTGAAGAATTATCATAAAGATCATTTCATGGTTTTGGTGTATGAAGATGATATTATATTTGGAGGAAGTAGGTAGGGATCATTGGATGAATTTTCCAATCACATGAAATCAAAATTTGAAATTTCTATGATTAGTGAACTCGCATACTTATTGGGGTTACAAGTGATTCATAGGAAAGACTAAACTTTCATTTATTAGGAGAATTTTGCAAGATAATTGGTGAAGAAATTCAATATCCATGAATCTAAAACAATGTCAACTTAAATTACAATTGGAACTAAACTTGGAAAGCATGAGGATGGGAATTCTGTGGATCCCACCATGTATAGGAGAATCATCAGAAACTTACTATACTTAACTGCAATGAGGCTAGATATTGTCTTCACAACATGCTTAGTGGCCCACTTTCAAAGTAATTCGAAGGAGGAACATATGTATATAGTTAAAAGAATCATGAGGTATATTCAAGGTACTCACAATTATGGATTATACTTTGCTGCAGGACGAGACAGTGCACTATCATCATTTTTTTATGCTGACTGGGCGGGTGATGTTTTCAATAGAAAGTCCACAAGTCGTGGATAATTCTTTATTGGAAAGAAATGTGTGGGATGGTTGAGTAAGAAATAGGAAATCAATTCTCTAGGTAATGTGGAAGCTAAGTATATCTCCACTACAAAGGCTTGAACTCAACTACTATGGATGAAGCAACAACTGACTGATATTAGTGATGAGGTGAAACAACCAATAGTTTTTCACTATGGTAATAAGGGTGCAATTGATATTACGAAGAATCTTGTTCAGTATTCTCGTATGAACCACATTAAGATCAGATATCACTTCATCATGAAAAAAGTTGAACAATGCATGATTAAAATAGATCATGTTGGAACTGATGATCAAGTGGACGACATACTAACCAATACATTATCAGCACATGTGTTTGAGAAACATTAGTTGAACCTCAGTGTTCAACCAACTCCTAGTGCATGAGGAGGTTTTGGTTTCTCCCCTATCCCAAGTTGTATTAATTATTTTAATATGTTTGTGAAATTATTTCAGGTTCATGGGGGAGATATAATCTAGGGGGAGTGTTCTTTAATCTTTACAAGTCAAAATTTGATTACCTGGGTTTATTACCAATGGGAGAGAATGGATAAATTCAATAGTACAAAGAATGAATGGATAAATTTAATAGTATAGAGAATAGAGAATGGGTAAATGAGGAGAATGAAATGTATTATTTATAAAATGTTTTTCTGATTACAGTATAAATTCAATGTGTTACAATGGGGGAGAATGAGAATGAAAAAATCAATTCGGTGTTATGAGAAAACCATTTGATCTTACTTGGACATATTTAAAAAATTCCAAGACATGAGAATCCAATTCAATCTTACCCTCTTGTTTTCTACAACAAGAATTTCTCATGTAGACTTTGAGTGTTGTTGACTGAGTTGTTTCTTGTGTATCAAGTTTTGATTATTGCTGGTACTTCATTGAATGTATCTACATATTTCCAACAAACCCAAAGGGAGAGATTGTTGAAACCAAGGCTATTCTTTACTGGAAATAAATTATGGCTTGTGTTTTTTGTCAATCCACATTGGTTTGATCAAGGAGTGTGCATGGAATTTGGTCTTACGATTGATGTCGAATTCAATATTTAAGGTGGCATAGTTTCCCAGTATTTTCCAAATTTTTGGGCCGTAAAATCGGGAGTTTTTTTTTGGAAAAGGAAGGGTTTCCACAAAGGAAATATATGGAATGGGATTTCTAGGAATAGCTCTCGAATCATTAATTATGGTACCCGGAACGGTGAACTACGAACCGCGTAGTGGTAATGTTTTACGAAATGGAAAATGGTTCGCAGACCGCATAAGAAGAATGGATTGCAGAGCAAAGGAGGTTTGTGGGAAGTTCTGCAGTTCGCGGGAAGGTATGTAGTTCATGGAAGGAAAATGTTTCATGGGAAGTTCTATAGTTTGTGGGAAGTTCTGTAGTTCACGGAAGTCAAACGGTTCACGGGATGGCGTTTCATTCCCAAAAACAGGGTAAAGTTTGGAGAATCCATGAAGGGTATCATTTGTGGAAACAAGGTGATGATTTGTGTCATCACATAGGGAAAATGGAGGTACATGGGCCGCATAGGGAACATAGCTCGTGGGATATACATGGTACGTTGTAAAGGTGGTGTCGTATCAATGATTTGATAAATATCAGTTTATAAGATTATGTGAATCTATTTACCTATATAAAAATCACTAATCCCTTCATTAGAGAGAAACTTTGAGATTAAAAATTTGAGAGGAATTTGGAGAAATCTAGAAGAATTTTGCGGGAATACAACCCCACAAAGAATTTAATTAAAAATATGAATGTAATTCGTTGAAGTACATAACAGTTTTCGGAAGATAGTTTTCAAAGGAGGATTTGGTCCACAGGAGGAGTTGATCCACGGAGAAGAAGCAGTATGTGGGAGCGGTATGCTGAAGTGGTTTGCGGAAGCAGTTTGCGTAGGTGGTGCACAGAAGTGGTATGTGGAGGTGGTTTACGGAAGCAGTATGAGGATGTGATTTTCCAGGGATAGTTCTTAGAGGTGATAGGAAGAGCAGTGTGGTATGCAGAGAAAGAAGGCCGGTGTGTGGATGAAAAGTTTCTGAATGAGTAGTATGTGGAACCGTACATTTCATTTTCGGGGGAAAACGGGACTTCAACTGAGCATCTATCTATGATTTAGGATACATGATTTAATGTCAATCCATTGAAGTGACCTTCAAGTTCATAAAATAATTTCAGATTTTTTCCAATGCAGTGAGCAATGGGGGGTCAATGGAAGTGATTTGAGGGATGTATTATGTTATCCCTAAAACCTTATAAAGGTAGTGTGCCTAGCATGGAGTGATTGTGCTAAACATTTGTACTCCAAAACTAGTGAAGATTAGTTTACTTTGGTACAACCGACAACCTATTAGTGTATGCTCCTTGGACGTAGCCCTTAGTGGTGAACAAAGTAAAATTGGTGTGTCTTCACTTTTCATGTGATTGTTTGTTTTCCGAAAATTCTCATTAGACAAGTTTAATAGGTTCCTACCAATGTGGGAACAAGATCCATCATTTTAAAAGAAAAAATTCCCCGATTCACCCCTCCCCTCTCCTCATAAATTACTTTTTTATTTATAACACTTTTAAAGGAAAGTGAGAACCCAAGACCAAACATAAAAACAAAGCATCATACATTGAAAGAAACAGATGAACCATTAAAATAAAGTTTAAGCATATTAGAAGCATTATTCCTAAGTAGTTTCCAGAGAAGACCATTTACCTCTAACTCCAGATCATTTTTGATGAGGTCCTCGCACCAAATAGCAATCTTGTCCCATGTCTGTATGAACTCTTCCATGCTTAGCTTCCCTACATTAAACCCTCTTGTCAAAATATGATCTTGTTTGTCAATCCATTTCGTCTGCATCCTTCTAGTTTCCACTTCAAGAGCTCTCTCAGACATATTATCCTGATCCTCATTCGAGGCATTGAAAAGAATCAATTTCTCCAACATCTCTTCCTCATAATGGATGATAAATTCCTGTGTCTCCTTGGGCGGGGCCTCCTCTATCTTATTTGATGCCATAATGGCCAGAGCTTCTTCGTCCACTTCACCGTTGAGGCCTGTCTGACGCTGCAGTCCTGAACCCACCATTACCTCATCACCTGGGGGCACGAGGACGATGGAGGAGTCAGCCACCCTGAGCTTATCACCATTGAGCTTCCTCTAGGAAATGATGCTTGCATTTGCAGGAGCCTTTGTGGGCAGCTTACCCTTGCTTGCAGATCTAGTAACTGAAGGACTAGGAAGGCTGGAGTAGTCCTTCCTTGGTTGTACCCTCCCATTTTTCGTAATGAAGCCATCAGAATCCACAATAATGTTTTTTCCCTTCTGTGATGAGGATCTAAGTAATTCCTCTGCAATGTCCAGTGCCTTGGACGGAGTGGGGTCCAAAGCATCATCCATGTCCTCTTGAGAAGAACCCCCTCCCAGCAAGGGATCCTCTCCGTGAGTGACCTCCCCCTCTTTGAGATCCTCACAATCATGTTCATACTCTTATCCCAACACTGTAAAATGGTTCAAGGAGTTTGAAATCGGACCTCCAGAATTAACCTTCTCAACATAAGTAATTCTAGATTGTGAGACCTGCTGTAACTTGTCTGCAACTCCTGCCTGGGAAAGGCCATGACCCATGAATTGGAAATGTGCTGAGAAGTCAGCCTGAACTGGACACTAGTAATCCACACCAGTGTAATCATCCCCGTGGACAGCCTCCCCTCTCAGGGTGTTCCAGGGTCCTTCATGACTAACCCAATTGCTGATGCATATAGAATCTTTTCCATTGTCATTCATTCCTCATGCATCTAAGGACACATTTTCTTGTAAAGATGAATGTCATGTGATGCTGGAAACAATCCTCTCTTGTATTTTTCCATACTGAATATCTTCAGTATCTTTTCAATGTATGTAATTTGACTTAGGCCGAGCAACCTCTTAGATATATCACGATGGATACTGATCCCAAGAATATATGCTACCATTACCAAGTCTTTCATGGAGAAGGATTTGTTTAACCATGCCTTAACAGACTGTAAGACTAGTATTTTGTTTCTAATAAGTAATATTTCATCAGCATATACTATTAATAAAACGACTACACTCCCACTAAACCATTTGTCAACACAAAGATCACATTCATTATTTATAAAACTAACTTATGTTATGGCTTCATCAAAATAAATGTTCCATAACCTAGATGCTTTCTTTAATCCATAAATGGATTTTTTCAACTTTCATATCTTATTAACATGCTTTGGAGTCACAAACCCTTCAGGTTGTGTCATGTAGAAATCTTCCTGAAGGTTTCCCTTAAGGAAGGATATTTTGAAATCCCTTTTCCAAATATCAGTCATGAAAAGTGGAAATGGCCAATAGAATTCTGATGTATTTCAGCATTGAAACTAGTGAAAAGGTTTCATCTTAGTCAATACCTTAATGTTGTTTAAACCCTTTCGCAACCAGTAGTTCCTTATAGGTACTAACGTTTCCTTCTATATCCATTTTCTTCTTGAATACCCATTTGAAACCAATAGACTTTACATCTACTGGATGATCTACCAAAATACAATGTTGTTTTTGGTACATGTAATCTATTTTATAATTCATGGATTCTTTTCACTTTGAAACATTTGTGGCACTTATTGTTTCCTTTTAGGTTAGATGATCATTATTATCGACTAATAATGAGTCGTTGTCCTCAGTAATTAGAAAACTGTACCATTCTAGTTCTATAACCTCTCTTTTACTCCTACATAGTTCTTGTGTCTCTGGAATAGATTCCTCTTCCATGAGGCTTTGTGTAATCTTATCATGTACCAACTTTTTTGTTCCTTGATCCTTCACTTCATCGAAGTCTATCTCACTCCCACTATCTCTTTTGGAGATGTTCTCCCTCTCAAGGAATATTGAATTTCTTGCCACAATAACCTTTTTTTAGGGTTTGTATAGGTAATATCCCCTTGTTTCCTTAGGGTATCCTATAAAGTTACACTTTTTGCCTCAGGGTGCAAGTTTGTTACATGTAGAAGCCTTAACAAATTCTTTGCTTCCCTAAATATGTAAATTCAATAACATGGATTTTTTTCCACTCCAAAACTCATATGGAATACCATTTATTGATTTAGTTAGTAATTTTTTTAGTATATGTACCGCTGTTTGTAACTCATATCTCCAAAAGAATAATGTAATAATTTGATCTCACCATGTCCAACAAGGAATGGTTCCTCCTTTCGCTTATGCCATTCCACTTAGGTGTGTAAGGAGGAGTGAGTTAGGATAGGATCCCAAACTATTGTAAGTAATCAATGACGACTTGATTAAGATATTCTCCACCTCGGCCTGAGTGGAATTTCTTAATATTCTTAACAAGATGGTTCTCAACTTCATTCTTGTATTCCTTGAACTTATCAAAATAATTCGACCTATATCTCATTAAGTAAATATATCCATATCTACTGAAATCATCAGTAAAAGTTATGAAGTATAAATACCCACCCCTTTCTTGAACTAGAAATGATCCAAACACATCGGTATGAAATAATTCAACAATCTCATTAGCCTTTTCACCATTCCCACTAAATGGGGATTTGGTCATTTTACCTTGTAAACATGCATGACATACACGAAGTGGTTTTAGTTTGAAAGAATATAAATATCCATCTTGATGTAATTTTGTCAATCGTGTCTCACTTACATAACCTAGCCGGTGATGAAAAAGTTGGGTGTGGTATGATTCATGTGAAGTAACTTCATTATCGATTTCCATTACATGGTTCATGTAATCCAACAAGTAAAGACCATTATGTAAATATGCCTTACCATAACAAATGATATCTTTATAAAAGAAGAAACATTCATTTATGAACCTGAAAATAAATCCATCTGTAGCTATTATGGATACATAAATAATGTTTTTGGTCATAGAAGAAAAATAATAACAACCCTTTAAAACCAAGATCATCCCAGTCAGTAACATGAGTTGGTAGTCCCCGACAGCTATAGTAACAAGTCTAGCTCTGTTGGTTTCTCATAGATCTACCTCCACTCGGTCAATTTTTCTGAATCTACTTGGTTCCTATATTTAAATATGTATCTAATACCCAATTTTTAGAAACAGATAAATTTCACTCGATAAAAAATGCACCTGATGCTTCCCCTTGCTTCTTTAGCTGGGTGAAATTTTTCTTCGAGTGTCCCTTCTTGCCACATGTGAAACATACAGCTTCTTGTTCCCTTACCTCCCCTTTGATCTTCCTTTTCATAAAAGGTCATAAAGAATATTTTGGCTTAAATCTCTTTATCTTACCTTTCCTTTTATTCACTATAATGACAGAAGGATTTTCGCACTTCATGTCTTTATCCACTTGGTGAAGGAGGATAAAAAGATCTGGCAGAAACTTCTCAATGTTGTTCATATAAAAATTCACAACAAAACTAGAGAATCTATGAGGGAGTGATGCGAGAATGAGATCAGTGCCCAGTTCTTCAAAGAGTTTAAACCCTAGAACCTCTAGGCGATCAATGTATCCAATGAGAATGACTACATGAGGCCCAGCTGGGGCACCCTCTCCAATCTTACTCTGAAAGAGTGCCTTGAAAATATCAAACCGTTCTTGTTTATCTCTCTCCAGGTAAATACCACATAGGTGCTCAATCATGTTATATGCATCCATATTTTTGTGAGGCTTCATGAGTTCACTAGACATCGATGAAAGCATAAAACATTGAACATTGAATGTGTCATTCATATGCTTCTCATAGACTATGAACTCTTCATCACTCGCCTCTTGGGTAGGCGGATCAAGCAATGAGGACTCTAGCATGTAAGATTTCCATTCATGATGTATAATAACCCAAATGAATCTAAACCATTCCTAGAAGTTACTTCCAGTGAGGAGGTTGTCTTTATCTAGTATTGATTGCAAGGATAGTGTGGATGATGAGCTTGTCATTTTTTATTCTACAATTGAAAGAGCATATTATTAGAACTTTTCTTGATTAAAATTTAGTGAGAAATAATAAATTAATTTTATTAAATATCCCACTATTTTATCAAGTCCCAATATCTCTCACCATTGAAATAAAAATTTCTAATTTCTAGGACATTCTAGTGGCAAGGATCCATATTCCCCTTCACATAACCCCAATAAGGGTTGGTCAATCTATTTGAAGGTATTTAGGTAGGCAGGTATTTTCCAACAGTGGGATTAAAGCTCCTTGATCCATTGATTGGACTCCCCATCTAGAAATCCTAACTTGAATTTTCTCAACACTTTCCTCCAAATTACACCAAGTCTAGCAAGGGCTACTCCTCTTGATGTAAAATGGTTAAGTGAACTCGGAACTTTTCTAAGAACTTCCTTTATAAAAGCAAGTGTCCCAACAAGGGTTGGTCAAACACATAGTTTTATTGAGTCTAATTTTTAATCAAGTAAAGTAAGGCTTAGTGTGACTTATTTTTTATTTAAGGATTTTAAATTTTATGTGTAAATTTCCTATTATCTTTATCACATGATTGTTAATATTAAGTGAAATTTACTGAAGTGGTTAACCATGTCTTATATAATATTTATGCATAAGTGATTATCTGCTGAAAGTGGCTAATATTAATTGTTAATATCTTAATATTTAAGTGTTCCAAAGTCCATAAACATCATTTTTAGTGCATTATAGAAATTGAACTTCATTTCTCATCTTAAATTCAATTCATGTTTAAAATGAAAATTTGGTCCCAATAATTCATCTATTTGTGGAGAACATTATATTCATTTTTTGAATTTGATATTTTGGGATACGATTGATCATTTTGTTTGGAACATTTTGTATTTTAGGATCGATGGATGAATCACAAGGGAAGATGGAGTTTTTTGGGGATGAATACAGAACTTTCCTAGAGAAAGCATAATGGGCCTAAGGCCAATCAAACAAAAGTGGGGCCTACATACCAAGCCCAGTGAAGCTCTAATTTTTACTGGAGAAAAATAAAAATATGGGGGTAATTTTATTAAATTGTGACCGGAGATAATTATGAATTTTTCATGAAGATAAAGGGATGTAATGTTAATATTTAAATGGTGGGCCTAATCTGAATGCCCAATAAGTCATCCCACCATTTTGATCATAACATCCAAATGGATAAACCAAATGACCTGAAATTTTGACAGATATTAGAGTACACATGGAAGAAGATATTGCCCTTCTAATATCCCTAAATATTTGGCCTCCATAAATTATAAATTCACACATCAATAAGGGGGGTGAATCTGGACGATTTTCTGGGTCAACTTCAAAATGTCAAATTCCCTTGATTTTCTCACCCTCCTTTTGACTCTCTAAATTAATAGGGATGGAATTTATTGTTGGGTGTGTCTATAAGGCTCATAATATTCCTATATAAGGAGCTGGTGATGAAGGTGATTAACATCGAATATTTTTCTTTCAATCCAAGTTTTTCTTTCATCCATTTTATTTATTTCAATTGTAATTTCCTGCTTTCATTTTGTAATCGCATTGTCAATTTACCTAATGTAAGTTTTTATTTCACGTTTAGTATCTTAATAAAATTTGTTCTTCTTCTTCAATTTTTCTTTTCCTTTTCTTAACACATTGATACCATTGAATCAAGGTGTGAATTTATTCACACCATCAATTGTGAATTCCTCACACAATGGTGGAGTGTTCATTTTTCTTAATGTTGTTTTCGTCAATCCCACTTCTTTAAGTCAACTTCCCACTTCCATTGATAGAATAACATAAATGGAGATCTAACATTTTATGGGTTGATCCTAGGGAGTTTCATGGGCTGTATTTAATGTTATTTGATGTTCTTAAATTCTTAAATTTGTTCTTCATTTTAAGAGTTCCTTTCTTTGATTTATCTTCTTCTTTGTCTTCACAGACTTTAACGACAACACATTTTGAGTGCTAGTACGATCCAATTCCATATACTGATCGTAAAAGTGATCCTTTTATTGCATTGGTGATTAGCATTGAAATTAAGTATGGATTAAATCGTAGAATGAAATTGAGGAATTATGTCATTTAATGGATACCTCTTGAACCGATGAATGGAAAATCCAAATAAAAACAAATACATCCAATAAAGCCCTAGAGACAACCTAGGATGGACTAATCTTAATTGTAATTCAATTCATTGTGTGTGTTTTCTAAGTTATTTAAATCAAATCACCATTTATTCAAATCAAGTCGATCTAAAAAGTTGTCCACTTCACATCCCATCCTCCAACAAATCATAGTGTCTCAAGATTACTTCTTCGGTCCCTGTAGATTCAACCCCTACATGTACTACAATGACCGCTTATACCTGTAGGGTAAATTTGGGTGCAAACAAATTTTGGATCTGTTTCCGAGGACCCAAGTAAGTACCTTAGACACTCATCTTCTTTTCTCACCCCAAATTCTCTATACTCACCCTAATTTCTCTTATATATTCCCCTTTCTATTTCTGTGTAACCAAAGAATCCCAAAAACAATTTTCAATCAAATCCAATGGATTATCTTCCAAAATACCCCTTCATAAACCAATTCTATAAAAAAATGGGAAATAAATATTGGGAAACACCTCACATAGGGAATTTCAATGACCAAACCTTGATTTAATACACCACACCTGGTGAGATGTACAATCAATGGGATGATGATTGTTTAAAGGATCAATTTCAAGCCCTCTCAGGGATGATTGAAGAGATCAAACTTAATGAAGTTCATGATTTAAAAACTCTTATCCAACCTAATCCTCAAAAAATCCTTGAACAATTGGGTGAACAAATGGATATAATGAATTCAGAATTTTCAACTTTGAGATTAGAAGTACAAATCATTAAGACTTTTGAGGAAACTGTTCCCACTCAGGATGCCCTTTCCTCATCATTGATAGATAAAACTTTTATCCTAAAAACCTCTCTGAATTTAAAAAATAACTAAAATTTGGATATGGGATGACTAAATAAGATGAAGGAAATTTGAAAGGGTCTTTAAATCAAGAGGAAATTGATTTTTTGGACTCAAAATAGGAAAATTTCACATCATGGATTGAGTTTCTTGAATATAACTCCATTGATAAATTTTCAAAATCACCAATCATTGAACCATTAGGAGAAATCACAAAAATTGAGTCCATTACCATTTATGATACTCAAATGGGTAATTTTTGGGATGAATCATATTTTCAAAAGGAACCAATTATTTCAAAACTTTTTGGAGAAGAAACAAATTTTGATTCAAATTTCTATTCTTCTTTGGGAAAATTCAATCAAACTGTACTCAAAGTTATGATCCTTCCTTCCCCACTCAAGAATCCCTCCATTTATGATAACCTAGACCATTCAATTATCATCCATTTTCATCAATAATCCCACAAAGGAGTAATGAACCTTGAAATCTTAGGAAAGACTCCAGATGAAACTCAATCAACCATTACCGAAATTCCTTGGACTTTCACACTCATTGTTAAATATGGGATTTCACATGACACAAATTTTAAACAAATAATAAATCTCAATATTGTTTAAGTGGAGAAATATGGTTTCATTAAAATGTTTAAAGTTGGAATTGGATAAGTTGGGGGGTCCAAGTCGAGATAACGACTTTAAATTAAGCACTTTCTGAGAGGCAACCCAGCTTTTGCATTTTTTTTATTTTGTGTGTTTTTGTGATTTTTTGTCAAGGGAACCCCTTGGGGTTTCCAATATGATCTAATGTATCTTGTGTTTATGATTTAGGTGTTGATGCATTTTAGTTCTTCAAAATAAAACACATTCCACCCAGATTTCAAACCCAACCTTCAATCACCCCAAGGAGTCTACAAGTTATTTGAGGCCAAATTGATTAATTTATTTTTGATGGGTCATCAACTGCAAACTAGGTGGTTTTATTATATTATTTAATTTCAAATCACATATCAACTCTTTCTTCCCAATTCTAATCTCACACTTCTATTCTCTTTCAAAACCGAGGGCAGTTTCATTCTAAGTTGGGGGGAGTGAAAATCTGGGATTTCAAAAAAATTGTGATTTTATGATAAAAAAAAATCAATTCAAAAAAAATCAATTCCTTATCCTTGAATGAATTATTGTATACTTTGAAACATGAAAAATTATTTTCAAATGATTTTGAATGCCTTGATTATGATTTGAATGCATTTTTATGTCCATGAGCATAGTTTTTGGAAAGTGCGGTTGTCCAATGTGATTTTTGAAAGTTTACATTTTCATCCTCTTAATCAAAAAGCCACAATGCACGTCTACTGTATATTGGGTTTAAATTTGAGTTCATGGGTCCCTTTCATCATAGCATAGTGTTTGGGGCCACTGTTAGTTTAATTTGAGTATCCAAAAAAACATAAAAATTTGAAAAAATAATAATGACCACATAGAAAAATGTTTTTTCCAAATGTGTGGCATCCGGCACTTGGGGATCGTGACTCCATAGTTATATTTCCCAGATTTAGACTTTATATCTCTATTTTAGAGCATAGAATTAACAATATGTGTGGTGTCCGACACTTGGGGATCGTGACTCCATAGTTTTCATGCACAGTGTTAGTCTTTTCATATCTATTGTGGTTAAAAAATCAAAAAAAACAAACAAAAAAATCAAAAAAAATGGATACTCATCTTAAGGTTTAATGTGATTCCCACCTAACGCTTCCATTTTCCCCCTTGAACAAGAAAATGGGCTCCATTTCTTTTGTGATGCACAACACATCATCATGCTTAATTAAAATTGGATGAAATGTGATGATGAATTTTAACAAAGGAATAGGATTGGGATTGGGATATGCCTCTGGACCTATCTCGTGTGAAAAAAAATTGAAAGGTTTCATGATTGTTTGGAATGATGTTTTTATGAGCAATATGTGTTAAAATGTTTTGGAAAAAAGGAATTCAATTTCATATTTTTGAGATACTTTTCGCTCGGGACTAGAAAAACTCAAGTTGGGGGGGTGTGATTAGCCACTGAAAGTGGCTAATATTCATTGTTAATATCTTAATATTTATGTGTTCTAAAGTCCATAAACATCATTTTTAGTGAATTATATAAATTGAACTTCATTTCTCATCTTAAATTCAATTCATTTTTAAAATGAAAATTTGATCTCAATCATTCATCTGTTTGTGGAGAACATTATATTCATTTTTTGAATTTGATATTTTGGGATATGATTGATCTTTTTTTTTTGGAACATTTTTTATTTTAGGATCGATTTATGAATCCCAAGGGACTATGGAGTTTTTTAGGTATGAATGTAGAACTTTTCTGGAGAAAGCATAATGGGCCTAAGGCCCATTAAACAAAAGTGGGGCCTACAAACCAAGCCCATTGAAGCTCAAATTTTTACTGGAGAAAGATAAAAATATGGGGATCATTTTATTAAACTAGACAGAGCTAATTTTGAAGTTTTCATAAAGATAAAGGGATCTGAAGTTAATATTTAAATGGTGGGACTGATCTGAATGCCCATAAAGTCATCCCACCATTTCGATCATAACTTCCAAAAGGATGAACCAAATGACCTGAAATTTTTACAGCTATTATAGGACACATGTAAGAATATATTTACCTTCTAAAATCCCTCCAGATTCGGCCTCCTTCAGTTAAAAATTCATACATCAATAAGGGTTATGGATCTGGACAATTTTCCAGGTCAACTTCGAAATGTCAAATTCTCTTGATTTTCTCACCCTCCTTTTGACTCTCTAAATTAATGGGGATGGAATTTATTGTTGTGGGTGTCTCTAAGGATCATAATATGCCTATATAAGGAGATGGTGATGAAGGAAATTAGCATCAAATATTTTTCTTTCAATCCAAGTTTTTCTTTCATCCATTGTATTTCTTTCAATTGTAATTTCCAGTTTTCGTTTTGTAATCACATCATCAATTTCTCTAATGTAAGTTTTTATTTCATGTTTAATATCTTAATAAAAGTTTTTCTTCTTCTTCTATTTTTCTTTTCCTTTTCTTCACATGTTGATACTGTCGAATCAAGGTGTGAATTTATTCACACCATCACTTGTGAATTCCTCACACAATGGTGGAGTGTTCATTTTTCTTAATGTTTTTTTCGACAATCCCACTTCTTTAAGTCAACTTCCCACCTCCATTGATAGAATAACATCAATGGAGGGATAAATTTTATGGGTTGATCCTAGGAAGTTTCATGGGCTGGATTGAATGTTATTTTATGTTCTTAAATTCTTAAATTTGTTCTTCATTTTAAGAGTTCCTTTCTTTGATTTATCTTCTTCTTTGTCTTCACTAACTTTAACAACAACGCATTTTGAGTGCTAGTACAATCCAATTCCATATAGTGATCACAAAAGTGATCCTTTAAGTGCATTGGTGATTAGACTTGAAATTGTGTATGGATTAAATTGGAAAATGATATTGATGAATTGTTTCATTTAATGGATACCTCTTGAACCGATGAACAGAAAATCCAAATAAAAACAAATACATCCAATCAAGCCCTAGAGAGAACCTAGGATCGACTAATCTTAATTTTAATTCAATTCATTGTGTTTTTTTCTTAATTCTTTAAATCAAATCACCATTTATTCAAAACATGTCAATCCAAAAAGTTGGCCACTTCACATACCATCCTCCAACAAATCATAGTGTCTCAAGGTTACTTCTTCGGTCCATGTGGATTTGACCCCTACATATACTACAATGACCGCTTATACCTATGGGGTAAATTTGTGCGCAACCAATAAGCCTGGTTTATTTTAGTTCCATATTTCATACTTTTTAATTAATTAATTATGTGATTACGTCAAAACATCCATATTGAGATAACCATTCAACTAATAGAAATAAAATAAAGGGTATGATCATGAGATTATACTAATGGTCAGTTTATCTAGTGGTTGATAAACTAACTACTGACCTAAGGGAGAAACAAATTGAACCAATCTAAGGTTCATGTTTACAGCTTTCCACCTATCCACCTTTGTATCTCCTTGGATTGGTTTCTCCTTGGATCCTAACTTGAACCGCCTCCACAAGCTTGGGAGCTCTATCAATTACATATTCTTTGAGTATGCAGCATGTCCAGTGGGCCACATGTTGTGTTGACTCCGCGTTACATGGCCACTGGTCAGCTAGGTCGTGTATAGGATACACGGCCCAGCCCTAACCCGAAAGGGACTACACGTCGTTTCCAGTGGGCCACACATCGTGTAGTCTGGTAACCATGTGTTTGTCAATCCCGGTTAACATGCAGTGTAAGAATTAAATACACCATGGGTTATTGATGCACACGAGTTGAGTAATTACCAAATTACTCTTGATGCATTGAACACAACTACACGACGTGTAATTCTGATTACACGGTGTGTATTATTGTGTTACCTGGATAAAATCATTGGCACCTCTAGATGAGTTCCTTGATTTAATTTTAATCATAAAATTAATCATTTTTGTTATATATATGAGAAATGATGGAGGAAGAAAAAAATCTTTTAATTCAGATTAAAAGAAGGATTAAATTTGAATTTAAAAACTAAATTATAAATATGCAAATCACCGATGATTATTAAATAATTATAAATTTAAACACACCCGCTTTGATACCACTTGTTGGTTCCAGGCGCAACGAAAGCGTATGGTGGTGGGTGATATATTAAAATTTATTTTAATAAATCATTACCCAAAACCAAGAGATAGAATCTTCTACATCAAATTTATAATTAATTTAATTAATAACAAAATACCTGGGCTTAGCAACATTCCCCGTTGATGTTTGTTGATCATCCAAAAAGGACCTTTTGGATTGTCTTCATTGTGCGTGTGAGGATCTATTGTTAGAATCCCTCTAGCAATGATCCACACGTTATTTAATGGTCTCCGAGCAATGCCACTCGATTTATGGGTGCGAGCACAGAGAATCGAATGTCTTGAATTGTTTGTTCACGATCGTTCATTCTTCGATCTTAAAGAAATTCTCCCTTTCCTTTCTCATTATTGAGAGGGAGAGGGGGAGGATTTGAAAGAGAATTTGTTGTGTGAAACAATTCTCTAATCCCAAACTTGGAATTGGTTTTGAATGAATTACACAATAGATGTAGGTGCCTATTTATAGAGTTGGGATTTCGGTTACAAAATTTAATAGCATAACAACCATTAAATATAATTATAACCACTAATGAAATCTCATGTCACCTAATAATAATAACATTGTTATTATTTTGTGGCGTGCCAACTTGCACAAAATGAAAACATTAATGAAATCTCATGCCACCTAATAATAATAATAGTATTATTATTTTGTGGTGTGACAACTTGTACAAAATGGAACCATTAATAAAATCTCATGCCACCTAATAATAATAATAGTATTATTATTATTGGGTACGCCAACTTGTGAAAAATAATATTTACCATCTTGTAAATAAATATTTTATCATCGGACATGGTCTCGGTCCGTTTGAACTCCTCTTGCAGTTATTTAACACGAAAATAAATATTTTATTCTCTTAAATAAATATTTTATTCAAAAACTAGTAAATAAATATTTATTAAATATTAAATAAAATAAATATATATTTTTTTATTCACAATATGGTGAATAAATATTTATTTAATTTATGCGATAAATATAACTTGAATAAAATTATTCCTCAGTATTGAGAATAATATTTATTCCATTAATAAAATTCAAATAAAATTTAATCGAGACCATCAAAACACTTAGTGTGTAACTCTCTAGGATTCTTTCTCGCTGGCATTAGGCGGGCTTGTCTAAAGTCCGAGATTACTGTCTAGCAACGGGTCAAGGCATCTAAAAGAAAGAACTTAAATTCACAACGATGAAAACCACATACAAATGCTCACTGTGTAATATAATCCCTTTATCATAATATCTCATCAAGTAGGTTGCATGATGGTGTCATCAACATATATGCTTGAAACATCATTCTTTGACTACTTGAAATAAACTCGTTGTTACACCATGGTCATGGAATTTAGGATGATGGTTCTATTTCAATCAAAGGGATGAGATATCAACTTCCATAAATATGGAAAAGAAAAATCCTTCCTCGACTTATCCGTTAATAACATGTCATTCGTGATGCACCCAACGTAATCTACTTCCCGCCAACATATGGCATGACGGTTTTCGTTAGAAAATCTAAGTGCATGAGTCATGACATTTATTAATGATAATATTAAAGTCTAAGGACCATTACACATGCTCGCGGATAGGAATATCTGATGAAACAAAAACATACGGAATTCCTACTAGCGGGTCTCTTCTCATAATCTCTTGTCTTGGAGATTACTAAGTGATAACATCGTGGGAAGAAGTCTCATCTTATTACGAGTACTCACACCTGATAGTCTATATACTATGTGTCCCATCATAGTATGTTATCCAATCACAGAACTATATTGAGAATATTTTCATAGCACTTCAAGGTTCTCGTCATAGTAGGGAACTGCTATGACCTTATCAATGCGACAAATACTCTAGGAAATTATTACATTATAGTCATGAAGAACAATGAACAATGTGTAATAATATGTTTAATATTTAATACGTTAAATATTCATGTAATCAAAGTACAAACAGTTGGTTCTAGCACACCAACTCTAACAGTAATAAAATTAGGTGACTAAGTATAAGTAATCACCAATTAATCTTTGTTTTAGAAAAATGGTAAACATAAGTATCCCATAAGATATGCCTTTAGAGTTAATTGCACAAAGGAATAAATTATTAATGACTTGTTTACATATGTTTTTTTCAAACCTTTTCTATTATAAAAAATGTTGGGAACTAGGAGAAACCAGGCCAACAACCCATGTGAAAAACAATGTAGTGATTTCCCGAAGGACATCCCCAATGACTTGGGAGGTGGAGTTAAAAATTTCATGGTGATGATTACTCAATAATATTAGGCTACAAACAATAATCTAAATAATTTGGAACGTCTTTCTTCACCTAAGAGGGATCATATAGCTATCGAAGTCTTTTATACGGAAGCAACAAGAAAAATTTAGGGGATCTTCTGATCCACTCATTGTGGAATAGTGTGTCAACTCAATGGAGTATATCTTTTCTGTACTTTGCAGTTTTGAGATAGAGAAGGTGACACTGGATGTTTATCATCTAGATAAAGAGGCCGATCAATTATGGTCATTAATTAAGAACACCAAGCTGAAGGAAAAAATTGAAGAGATGGAGTGGGAAAACATTTAGATAATGTTTCTTAAAATTAATTTTCCTTGAACTCTTCATGAAAAGATGGAGAGAGAATTCATAGAGCTGAATAAAAATAAAGGTGAATCTATCATGACCTATGAAGAATATATCTAGTCCCTTAATTTACTTCACTCAAAATCACAAATCCAAACATAAACCTCATTTTAGTAACGGATATAACTAATTCATCATCCAAAGGGATCTTCTTCTTCAATAGGAACTCTTGAGGGATCCTCACCACTTTAGTGTTTTTGAAAGTGTCCCCAATGATATTCTATAGGTGGCAGTAGGTTGGGATTTCTTCATCGTTATTCTTTAAATAACATCTCAGCACCATCCAAATATGACGTGGTGATCTTTGACTTCAATAGCACAGATTCATCATCTGTCAAATTCTTCAAGTGTTCTTTGGTTTTCTGGATCTTAGTTTAGTCATATTCTAGTTATAAATCAGAAATAGATTTTGGGTTTCATTATTGAATGGAAATTCTTTATCCATGGGAACATCTTCGGTGGATTCAGCATAGATCAACTCCTTCAGTGGTGATGAGGGCTCAAATTTAGTGGTTTAGTGGCTTTGAAGGATTTTTCAATCAATGGGAGAGAGCTTAGTCAAGGTAAGATAGGTTGTGGAGAGAAACAGTTGGTTGGGAAGTAGCCTCACGATATGTAGGTTCTCTAGATAGCTTCATAGTCATTTACATCACATTATAGGTCTGAAGGAAAGGCACGGTAGGTATATATCCATCCATGATCACTTTGAAATATTTTCCATGGTAGGTTAAAAATCTCAAGCACACCCAGTTCTTTATATTAGTCACTTTAGGTCCCATCACCATGTGGTAGTTTACCATTTTACTCATGTGTTAGGTTTGCACAGTCAATATAATAACTATGGCCCTTCTTGCAGCCCATTGGAATGGCCAGTCTACTATCAATGGCTACTTCTTTCATGCGTAGTCAGTATAGTGAATGAAACACATACATATCTTGAAAAAAAATAAAAAAAATCAAATTATAATTAAATATAAAGAAATAAAAATATAGCGTGAATAAATTACATTATCTAAAGATAAAAGTAAAAGAGAGAATAAATTTATTTATTTATCACTCAAATAAAATTAAAATCATTCAAAATTTATTGATTAGAAATACTATTGAAATTAAATAATCAAATAATATAATGAAATTCAATAATTAAAATTATTATTTTAGAAAACATTAAATGAATAAAAAATTAAAAGAATAAAAATTCATAATTTAACATACAAACAATTATAATAACTGATGGGTTGGAATAATTATTAAACTATAAATTACCCAAATAACTAAAAATAAAAAAAATGTTATTTTAACATTTGACATCAAACTAACAATATTTGTTAATTATTTAAGAAAATAATTTATTTAACTAATTAAATAACAATTAATTACAATAAATATTGTTGAAGAATATAATGAAATAAAATCCACATCATGTTCCCCTACACTTAATTAATTTCTCTCCTAGTAAATTCAAATCATTTTAAATATTTACAATGAATCTTAAAGATAGATAGTTATTCTGATCATGATCTTAATCACACAAAAATTAAAGGAAATAAAAAATCCCTACACATCGTGAAATAATAATGCCACTAATGTGAATAGAACTAACTGCCTCATTTGAATTCTAATTTGAGTTCATGTTTTCAGAGTGAAATAGATTAGATTGAAATGGAATTAAAATTTAACAAGAGGCATGATAAATTATCACTCTCCCCTGGGTTCCAAAAATCCATGTTTCATTTTAATTTCATTAATTCAACATCAAATGATTATTTTCTATTTAAATTTTTCCCGTACTTATATGGGTTCAATATTCACCTCACCTTAATGAAATTATTTTTTACTATTTGGAACTTTATTTATTTATTTTTGAATTTTTCCCAACCATGTATGTTTAAATGACTATGTAAAGGAACTTATTGAATATATATATATAGGGAATACACACACATCCAATTCTTAATGTCTCATATATTCACCATGGGATCCCAATATACCATTTTATAATGGTTAAGAAGGACGTGTATTATTTTATTTTGAGTTGTCTCACTAAGGTGTTTGTTCAAAATGTGTGTCACCGAGGCAGAAGTTGGAATCTCAAGTTTGGTAATGTTATAATCTCATTTTGGAAATAATATCTCCCACCACACTCCCTGGACAATTTTTAAAATGGAACATCGATAAAAATTGTATGGGATATCACCCAACAATAAAAATATTCTAGAAATTTAAAAATTGATGAAACACCTCAATTTAGAATGGAATTATCACATAAGAATGATGTATTGATTTTTTATTTTTTTAGCAGTGTTGTTATTTAAAAATAGATATTTTATATTTAGATGTCCTAAAATGATGCATGGTTGGGAGGAATTTTGAATAAATTTGAGGGTTTTTGTTGTGTTAATAGTTAATTAAATATCATCTAAATCAAGGACCCTTATCTACACATAAAACAAAACAATGCCTCTATTTTTTTATCTAAAATTGGGAGACACAATTAGATAGTTTGATTTAAACAGATTGTATTATCATCGTAGTAAATGTTTTTTAATTGGGGATAGGTAAGCTCAAACAATAAACATTTTCCAAAAAAAATAATATAAAAAATAATTTCCTTGAGAAAAAAAATATTCCAACCATACACTAACAAGGAATCATGAATAAAAAATGAAATTTTTAAAAAGGGATGCATACATCATGTGAGATAAAGAATAAATTTCAAATAAAGCACAAAAAATGGAATGAAATTTACAACACTGCTATATTAATATGTAATTTGAAAATATAGCAGTGAGCAATAGATATTGTAAAGTGTTTATAAATGGAAATAGGTTTGAAAATAACTTAAAATTTTAGAATGTCACCTAGTAGAAAAAATAAGATAACTAAGGGAAATTATAAAAATAAAGAAATTAAAAAAAAAATCTCTCCTGGATTGAGGAAGATTTGAAAATTTTTGTGAAATAGAGGTATAATCCCTCAAAGAAAATGAAATAGTAATTTGGATAAAAGGTTATATATCTTATGATAAAAATAGATCTCAATGAGTTGTAGAATTTCAAATATTCTAGAATTTGAGTTTAGGGATATTTTAACCTACTTTTCTCTAACTAGAACCTTCTTCCTTGATGTTCAAAACGATTCAGCCACTGGTAAGAAAATCCCTCAATAGATTTTGCCCACTTCTCATAGTTACTTAACTTTCAACATTGTAAAGACCTGTAAATTTCAAGGAAATTTTTTTTCTTAATTTTCTTTGGAATTTTACAAGAATGCAGTTTCTGACGGCACGTGATTCTGAGGCCCGGTGTGCCCGGAATCATTTTTCGAAGTTTGGCTCAGGTACGTTTAGTGAACGGACGAGCGGGTTTTTCTAACTTTTGAACCGGTGCTCGGAATCAAATTCTGAGGGCACCGATGGAATCACAGCACCGGTATTTGCTTAGAAACGCCTCTTCCGGAGTTGCGTTTGCTCGGGTGTGGTTTTTAATTTTTTGGGCTTAAAGTTAAGAAATAAAATAATGTGGTACGACAAACTTTATTTTATTTCACTTAAAGCCACTTAAATCCACTTAAAGCTGCTTAAGCTGAGTTAAAGCGGATAGGGTACAATTCAAAATATCCTACCCTCTTGGTAGGATATTTGTGAGGTGGGGCCCGCAGGAGGCCCACCGTTTCTTTTCCGCTAAGTAACGCACCCGCGAAAACCCCTTTTTAATGAAAGTCAACTGGGGCGTTTCTTAAACTATTAAACGCTCCTTTTAATTGGGCGGTTTATTCGTTGAAATTAATTCTATGAATTAATGGGTCGTTACTTAGTTTGTTTTTCTTTTGTTGGCATGTAATAAAATAAGACCAACATTATTCTTCTTGAGTGTTGTTCGTTGAGAGGATTTGACAGAAACCTTAAGTCCTTCATCCTCCTTCGCGAAGAACACGAAGAACGTGAAGAACGCGAAGAACGCCGGCCTTCGTCGAAAGGCGACGAAGAACGCCGAACCCTCGGAGATCGACGACGCGACGCCGTGTTCCGCGACGCCAACGATTCTCCTCCTGCGACGTTCTTCTGCGACGTTCCTTCATCCGCGACAAATCTTCGATCATCCGTTGAGGTAAGAGATTGCGGACCTTTTAATTCTTTGTGGTTTATAACAACAACAAGGATTTAATTGTTATAATTAAATCTGTATGTTCTTGATCCTCGGAGTTCGTCGACGCAATGCCGTATACCGTGACGACGCGACGCCCTTCCGCGATGCGACGATCCCCTTCTTCCGTGACGATCAATTCCGCGAATAACGCACGTTCGACGACTTCGACAAGGTAGGGGTTTGATTCTTTAAATCTTTGTGATTTGTTTTCCCGGTTGATTTATGATTGTTGGGAGAATATTTCTTTAAAACCGCTAACGCGGTGGGTGCGGACTAACGAACAAGTCCGAACCCACCGTACTTTTTCGTTCTTGGTGCGCGAAACGGCGGACGATGACAAATGGGGCCAAAATGTCGATTTGAGGGTCTGGCAGTGAAGAATGGGACCCGGGAGGAGCTACGACGCAGATGGAAGTGGAATCGGACCACCGGAGCAACTCCGGTGGCCCGCGGACTCCACCGGCGGCATGGGTCGCCGGCGCGGCGGCGGGAGGCGGTTCCGCGGCCGCGTGGAACCGAAGGCAGGGACGCGGCGGCCCGGCCCCGTCCGGTGACACCGAGCGGCCCCACGCGGGGCCCCGGCTTCGTTTCACGCGGGGGCAACACGCCCCCCGCGGCTTCCTCCACTCGGCCGCTCGGTCGAGCCGAGCCGACCCGACCCGACCGGTCGGGTCGCGCCCAGGCCGGGCCGGGTCGCGCCTAACCGGGTCGGACCCGGACCCGGGTCGGGTCGACCCAGGGGGGGTCGGGCCGGGTCGGTCCGGGCCCAGACCCCCCGTTTCCAGACCTTTTCGGTCTTTTGCTCATAACTTGAGCTATGGGCCTCTGAACGACGCACCGTCAGCGGCTATGCGATCCTTGGATCGAGACGGTCGTTTCGGTATATCACACTCAAGGTTTCGGAATACTTTGGGTTTGACCGGGTTGGTTCGTACACGAAACCAACCGGGCCCTCGAAGCGGAAACGCTTATATCTTGAGCTTCGGACGTCCGATTGACGTGCCGTCGACTTTGTTGAATTCCTCTAAGTGAGAAGGATCTTTTGGCTAACTCCGCCCGAGGTTTGGACGTAGGTGGAGTACGGTCTGGTTGGTTTTGCCTTAAAAACCAACCGGGCCCCTGGGATGAAAAAGCCAATAACTCTCTGACCGGGCGTCCGATTGACGCGCCGTCTGCGACGTTGAGTTCCTGTTGACGATACGGAACTTTTGGATACATCAAATCTGGATTATGTGTCAGTTGATGTATCAGCCTCTCGGCTCGTGGATCGGACCCTCCCGAACGAGCTTGCTGTGTGCGGGAACCCTAGAGCTGGCTACGACTACTACTGTGACGACGACGACTGTACAGAGATCCTCAGTGGATTCGACGGCGACGACTACAGCACTCAGCGATCCTTTGTGGGTCAGTGCTACCGATCCTGTGTGGGTCCGATCCTGTGTGGGTCAGCGCTCAGTGGTCCTGTGTGGGCCAGCGCCTACAGGTCCTGTGTGGGCCCGATCCTGTGTGGGTCTTTGCGGGGGTTAGTTACCTATCGATCCTTTGTGGGTCAGATCCTTTGTGGGTCATTGCGGGGGTTAGTACCTATCGATCATTTGTGGGTCCGACGACTTAGATGGATCAGTGATCATCTCTATCGTCATTTGAAGAAGTATACCTGTGTGAGCTGAAACTCTGTTTTACTTTCCTTTGTGGATTGTGTTGTGCTATCCTGTGTGGATTTACGTTTTACTTTCCTTTGTGGATTGTGTTGAGCTATCCTGTGTGGATTTTACGTTTTGCTTTCCTGTGTGGACTGGGTTGTACTTGAGCTCGGATGTTGGAGCCGAGCGAGAATTGATGACTTAGGTATATGTATGGGCATATACCTAAGCAGTGTCGGATGTTACTTCGTGATTGTATCTTTCCTTTGTGGTTTATCCTTTGTGGATTCTGGGAGACCTTCGGGGGTCTCGGGGTCCCTACTGAGTAGCTTATACTCACCCCTGCACGGGCTATGCCCGCACTACGTTGTGTTGGTTGCAGACGACGGACAGCGCTGATCGTGGTAGAGGCTTGCAGATCCGGACGGTACCTGGAGGTGGACCACTGGGCGGGACGTACTCGGAGCGGTCGGCTGGACCCGAGGAGCAGTGGAGGCTTTCTGTACCCACCCTTCAGGTGGGACTTCCAGTGGACGGCTCGACGTTGCGGCTTACTTTTCAGTTGTTGATTTCCCTTTTCGAGTTGTACTTTACTTTCAGTTTGGGTTTGTATTCTGGCCCACTTACTTTCCGCACTTACTGTTGCACCAGTTTTTACTTAGTGTTTACTTCTGCCTGCTTACTCTGTGTTGTTTGTTTGTTTATTTTTACAAAGGCAGTGTCTTCCCTTTACCGGGATTTACGCCTTGGTGCTAGTCGCCAGCCCCTGGCCTATGGAAGGCGGGTTTGGGGTAGTCACGGCACGGGCCCCGAGGACGGGTCGTGACAAACATGACCACTTGTCACTGTAACTTCACCCACCACATAAAAACATCACCTAATGATCAATTGACACTAACACATTGAAAAAAAGATACCATACATGAGTATGAACATAAAACAAATACTAAAAAACTATGGTTTACCAATTTAGGGAGACACCCAATTAAGCAAGAAGTAATTATTCCAAAAAAGTAAAAGAGAAAAAATAGAAAATCATGGGTTTACTCTCATGCAGTGCCGAATTTATGGTCTTTAGCTAGAATAAGACTATTAAGGTTTTTATCTATGGTAATTTAGTGGGTAAGACACATCATTGACTAGTACAAGAGATTTTTCTTTGGGAAATTAAACAAGATCACACAAAACTTCATATAATTCAAGAGCCTAAACAATTCTACTTAAAATCTCCAAAACTATAGGACTAAGACTCATTCAATCAGAACATTCAAAATAAATATTTTCATTTAATTGATTATGAAAAGAAGAAGAAATATGAGCAGAGACATTAAAATTACTATCCTTACATTTCATTTCCTCATCCTCACTCCCCCACACTCTTGTGATATTTATAAGTTCCGAAAAAGAAGAATGATTGAAATAGGATATCTCACTCTCAATTATAGAATGATTCTTACACACATCTTCCTTGGGTGATTTAGAATATGTTTCCTTAAGAACTTCTAAGAACTTCTCATTGTCATGGACAAAAATATCATTATCTATGTGTTATAATGAAGTTGGGACATACCTGTTATCCACATCTAGAAAAAATTTAGGAAAATCCTCTTAATCGCTTTTAACAGATTGAGAAAACTCACCTTCAACCCCAATAATAACATAACATACTATTAACTCGTCCTCAGCATCATAACATTAATTTACAGTAGAAGAGACACAATGAGTAGAATTTCATTCCTTAGTTTTCTAAGAACATGATGGAGATTCATGTTTGGGTGAATAAGTGAGCTATAAACATTAAACATATTGAGAAACTCTTCCAGTATGATAAATTAATTTAGGAAGGGCCACATCTTGATCTAATTTTGTTCCCAATTCTCCCCCAAACTTTCCATCTTAAGTGTTGAATTAGATTCAACAAAATTTTCTTCTAAATGATCAATAATAGTTTCAGTGATTAAATCATCATAGGGATGATGATTTTCCTTTATAACCTCGGATATAAATACCTCATCTGCAACATCAATAAACATGCATCTCACCTCATGTGGAGTCTCTTTAAAAACATGAAATTCATCTTTGTCCTCAACAGCTTGAAGGGTAAGCTTACCCTTTGAGATATCAATAATAGACCCAACTATAGCTAAGAATGGCCAACCTAAAATGACTGGAAGTTTGTTATCAGACTCTATATTCAAAATATGGAGGTTTATTTGTAAGGATAGTTTCCCTACATCAACTAATAGGTCATTTATCCTCCAATAAGGATAATCAAGTGACCCGTTAACTAGATATAAAGAAATAGATGTCTTTTTTAGCTCCCTAAGTCCCAAAATATATATATCCACCAATGTATCGTGATTTGAAATATTAGTTTTCATGGATAGGAATGAATATTTTTATAGCTGATATCATGTATTTCTATTTATTTTTTCAGAGGGTGAAGGAAAAGTATAGGGTTCCTTATAATTTTTTGTCATGATTGGATGTTCCTTAATAGAAATGGAAGGCCATTTCAATGGATTTCAATAACATCTTTCCTTAAGGTTTTATTGGATTCAATTCTATATGGTTCATTATAGAATAAGTCAAATCATTATCTAGAAATCACGGAGTTGAGTAAAATGGATATTTAAGTACAACTAATGATGGGTGTGGTGATGCAACTTTATGGGGTTCCAAGGATGATCATATATGGTCACAATCCTTGATTTTCTTACTGGGCATGGAAGAGTTTGTAGCATGTTTCTGGAACTTATTTGAGCCTTATCACTTCCTTTTAACCAAAGATTGATGGCTAGATGTAGAATAAGTTCTAGACACCAATGGACATGTTTTTTTATATGTTTTTATTTTTATACCTTCATGGGAAAACATTTTCCTTTGGATGATTTCTCCTATAAAAATATTTATTATGAATCCATTGGTATGAATCTACTTTAAAAATTATATGTGAGTCCTTGTAGATCCCTTTTGGGTTGGAACAAGCTTAGAGTTCATGATTCATGATCCAATTTCTTACAGACATTATAGATAAAGGGAAGGTGATTCATGAGTGGATGAAAACCAATCTAGAAATATAAAATTATTATGTTAAACGAAAGAGTGGACTTATATAGTTTTAGGTTAAGGATCATGTGTTCCTAATTGATTCTCCTTATTGTGAGTAGGGAAGTTTTGATCATGGAAGTAAGCTTTTTACTCGGTTGATCGAACTATTTTAGGCATTGGATCAAGTTTGGGAGGTGTATATCAATTAAGTATTCCTTAGTTGATAGATCTGATTAATAAAACATTCAATGAATCGTATATTTAATGATATCATCATGATGACTCTAATTCCATTGATCGAGAAATGATGAGTATTTAGGATGACACATCATTTATGTAATAGTCTTTTAAGATTCAAGGTCATCAAGATAATTTGTTGGGTGGGTAAAACATTCCTTTAGTCTGAAACTTATGGAGGGATGGTGGACTAGTGGAATATATAAGGGATCATGAGTTTCACGTTTGATATTTGTAAATAGTGTTATTTTGATGTTTTTACTTTTTATTGAGAGGTTCAGATTGATATTTTGATTATATGTTTGATGTGTTCTATACTTTTGTACTAGGGTGTTCTCTTGTGAGGAAAATATTCTTTTTTGATAGGTATATCATTGGGTTCTTACATCTTTGAGGGTTTTGGGTTTCATAAGTTTGGTTCTAATTCCTAAGGAGAAGAGTTATTTGATAGGTATATAATATAAATCCTTGGATTTTTCTAGTCTTTTAACCATCCAACGGCCCGAAGGCCTTCAAATTTTTTATTTTTATAAAACCCCCTTTTAAGGGAAGAAGGGGGAAAACCCATGACATCAAGACTTAAACAACAAACCAAGTCCCAATAGACCAAAACTAAAGATCAAGAACAACCCTCCCTACAAGAGATCAGCTCCTCCTGGCAACAAAATACATTAAAACCAGCTTCCATTGTCTCATTGCAGCACGGCTAGCTGTCACGCGCCAAAAAGCACGGCCCTGGTACCGATGGAAAAAAGTCATACCCTCTCAAACATCCGATTCTGAGAAGCCATGAAACAATGAGAGCTTATTTCCCTGAACCTCATCTGGAGCATCATCCTGTAGAAAAATGGTTGCATAATCAGTCATGGACCACTAAAACCAAAACATTTCCTCCTGTCCAGGATTTCCGAAGTAGTGAAAACCATCATTGTCCTCCTTTCCGTCCAAAATCTGCACTTTAGTGCAACAAATTACCGAAGAACCAAACATACAGCCCGCACCAAAGCCGCAACCATTCCCAAATTCAACAACCCTTCTCACGAACACAACAAATCAAAAGCATCCCAAAAAACTAAATCACGCCGAAGAAAAAACCACCGAAGAAAAACGAACTAGATGAATCTCATCCATACCGCTGCCTCAAACCCTCGAACCATCCAACCACACCCAAATCAAAATCAAAGGGGCAAAAAATCAAGACAAAAATCAGAACTGCAAAGTCAGCCACGAGGCCACGCTGCAAACAGAACCATATCCCGTCATCGCCTTTATATATTCATTCATCCATCTTCCCTTATTCTATTATGATATTTTTTCCATGATCCCTAGCTAACATGTGGCTCATCATGAAGGTTCTAGGGAACAGCAGAATCATTGGTCGTGTGAACAGTTTTTGGTTTTTATTGGTTTCAATGGATAAATCCATAGAACATCATTAATGAAACCCCAAAATATCATTGATAGGATATTTCACAAGTAACATATAGTTAATCTAAAACTAAGATTACCTAAAACTGGGAATTCCTTTCAATCAATTTGCATTTCCACTCATGCATTGTTGTCGATGCAGTGAAGAATCCATGTGAAGAATCTTCTAAGGGTATCCACACATGCTCTGTGAATCTCCAAAAATCTTTCATGAAATTCTGAGTTCTATTATGGAGGAACTTATAGCTTCTTTTCATTTTATTTTGATTGCAATAAATATTTTTCATGTTCTCCTTATGTTCCTAATAAGGAGGGTGGATTATTTTCTATTAATGGATTGAGAAAATTTACATGAGATTTTCCATTGGGAACAACAACTCTCTCTAGGTTAAAAATGATAGTTGGAATTTATAGGGTTAATAATTGATAATTTTTCAATGGATTTTTATCAAAATTTATTTATATGTAATTTCGTAGGTCTAATAATAATTATAATATTATTATTTTATCCCATGAAATGAACCAATTTAAATATCATAAATTAAGATTTATTTAGATGATATTAAATAACATATATCATTTCCATTGGGACATTAACATAACCCATCATTCTTACATGGAATGAGAATTGGAAAATAATATGGAGCTTCTATAGTTTAATAGATGGATAAGTTGAGGTATTTGTGCTTAGTCAGTCACCTTGGTCAAGTGGAGGGACATTTGTGGATATTGTAAGGAAGTACAACCAAAAAGATCGGCTAGTTTCAATAGAGAACCTCTATAAATAGAGGATGTGGGTCACTTGTTCAAGCTAATCGAGAGGGGATGGTTCCCACAAGGGTGATTTCCCCAATAAAATGTATTTTACATTGGAGGCATTACTGGAGATGTTCTTATGTTCTCTGGTAGGTTTACTGGAAGGTGTACCTTGTGACTCAAGCCAGTTAGGGGTTCTGGAAGGAAGAGTTCCTTTTAACCCATGATCTATCTTTTTTATATTTCATTGAATAAATGGAAGAATCATTCGCCCATGGAGCAACACTTTCCCTAAATAATATGATTCCAGTGTTGTGTTTATTCTGTTTGTCAGGTGTAAAACCCCAGACCCGCACTTCCATATATAGTGCTAAAAAATTTCTCTAAAAATTATCTATGAAAAAAAGTTATATTAAATTGTATTTATTTTTAAAAATTACAATAGAAAAAGAATTACAACTCATAACATCTCACAATCTCATGAATTAACGATTTAGTGAATTTAGGATCGACTACATAACAACTTATTTTACAATACTTGTGAATATTTCTCCACATTCAAACCACACTAGATCCACTTTTAAAAATATTTTAGGTCACACCGATTTTCAAATCATGGGGGATAGAAACATAACAAATGGGTGAGCTCATATGCTCTGTAAGGGAAAAACATAAGTGATAACAATCAATGATCATATATGAGCGTAAAATGAGCATATAGGTAAAATCAAGATACATATTAAAATCATACCCAATAAAGCATAGAAAAAAGTCACAATTCATGGAATAGATTTTGGCATAAAACATAAGACATGAATCCAAACACTGTGGAAATATTTTTCAGTAAATATGTGTCATTACTTAAAAACATAGTCATGAGTATAAACAAAAAACTTTGACATCTTTCAACTATGGAACAACCATAATCATAGAAATCATATGTGAAGTCTACCCACAAATACATTCATAACATATTAGGCTTTGGGTTATCACATAAGTACATTCTTGTTCTTCAGATAGTCCTCACATGTACCATTTGGCTTTGGATAAATCCTCCCATGTATCCATTTTTTTGGGATAAATCAACTCACGTACCCTTTGGATTGAGATAAATTCTTCCATATACCCTTTGGATTGGGATAAATCCTCTTGTATACCCTTTGGATTCGAATAAATCCTATTGTGTACCCTTTAGCTTTGGATAAATCATCACATGAACCACTTGGAATGGGATAATTCCTCTCATGTACCATTTGGTTTGGGATAAATCCTCTTGTGTACCATATGGCTTGGGATAAATCCTACTATGTCCCCTTTGTCTTGGGAAAAATACTTCCTTCTACCATTTGATCTCATCAGATAAAAACATTACTCATTCATTGGAGGGAGATATAAGACACCACCTGTCATCATCCAATATGGGTGCCACATAAAAATTAAATCATTTCTCTTATCAATTTTAACTCATGAGAACAAAATGGGTTTCAAAATATTTCCAGATTGTATCAAATAAAAAAACATGGGCATTTGATACCAAAAACCTAATATCCAAAAATAAGTTTTCAAGAAGACCACATATAGCGTGAATTATGAACCATTTCTCTACTGGAGAAGAATCCTTTGAGGATGGAAGAGAAATAAAAAAACAATTTTTCAATAAAATTATTCTTAATATCACATTAAAAAGTCATGATTTTGAAGTCACATTCCCAAAAAAATTGAAAATGAGAAGGAAACGTCTTAAAAAATTTATTCAAACCAAATTCTAATAAAGTCACCTTGAAAAAAGATAAATAATATGTCAAAATGAGATATTGAAGTGAAGAATATCATTGAAAATAAAAACCCTTGATGAATTTGAAAATGCATTTATCGAAAATAAAAATTGTTTAAAGGATGAAAGTAACATTATTATAAAATGAAGAAAGGGGGGATGAATCATTAGAGAGAAAATTATTCTCCACTTATGTAAGTAGAATATTGGTGGGAAGTAAAAGCAATAATATGGGGGGAAATCTATTAAAAGTGATTGGAATTATTCATAAAAATATTAAATTTTTTATCGAACAGTAGATTTATCATGGAGGAAGTATTTGGTGTGAAAAATGATTTCACCATAAAAGAAGGTGGAAATACATCATAGCGTCATCATTAGTTAGATAAGATCAAAAATCAATGGTCTTATCCAAATAGGAGTGACTACGACCCTAGGAAAGGATTTCTAAAATGAAAAGCCCAATCAATTTGAAGAGCATTTACCTTAAAACCACTTGAAAGAGAGATAGATTAAATTGAACTTCAATTACCATAAAAAGAGTACTTCATTATATAAAATCTCAACTATGAAATATATACCACTTTAAAAAAAATTAGGTTCAGAATAAAAGAATGTCCTAAAGAGAGGAATTTGAGATGAATAAAAACCCCTACAAGAAGCATAATCTTTTAGTTGAGAGTTATTTGATAATGAGGTCATAAGGAAGAACTGTAGAAACATAGAAAATAAGGAGGAAATAAAAATCAAACTCATTAAATATAATAAAATCAATAATTTAATAATAGGGTTCAATAAGAAAGTTAGTAACTCATTGGAAGAAGATTGACACAACACAATCTCTTATAACGATATAAGCATTTGAGTTGAAACCTCATTTACTATGTAAGAACCCGGATCTTCGTTTCAGGTATGTTTTTCCTTTTTCTAGAGTTTTTAAGAAAAATGAACTTTCTAGAAATTTTCGAAGTACACGCCGTGTACTTTCTGAGTACACGCTGTGTACCCTTCTCCGGCTCGAAGCCGTGTGCTAGTCGTGCCCGGGCCACACACACGGTGTGTAGGGGTGACGTGGAGGCCGATTTTGGCGGAGTACGAAAAAGACCCAGTACACGTCGTGTACTCTAAAAGTACACGTCGTGTACTTTCTTTTTTTTCACTAAATGAACCGGGGTCGCGCCTGACGCAGAGAAGCGTCTTCTTTTAGGTCTCGTTCGTCCGAGAGCGACCCGTACGGCCGGATCTTCGACGAGCTTCCGCCTCTTCGTCTGTTCTCCAATTCGAGCACGGTCTATTGCGTTGGAATCGCAGCGGTGAGTTCTTCCTTCTGCTTGAGCTTTGTTTTCTGATTCCTCCTCGTTTTCGAGTTATCGTGGGTTGAGCGTTTTGTGTGTTTTCTCAGATCTACGACGTTCTAAGGGGAATCAATCGTCGTGGTTCACGTATATCGATCTCCTAGGATCGAGGTAGGTTTTTTTTTAGAAGGTGGTGCCTCAGTCAAAGACCAAGACACAAATTATTTTATAAAAAAAGGGAAGCTACAAAAGTCTGAAAGAAGGAATCTTATTACAATCCTTATCATAAAGAGGGAGCAAATCACCAGGCAAATCATCAAGCCAGGTAATATCCTGGTTGACTCCCTTGTTGGCGAGACTGTCAGCAACCATGTTTGCTTCACGGTAAGCATGTGTGGCAATGTAGCTGAGGTCCAAGAGTGTTGCAAGGCATTGCATCCAAAGAGGAGTGAGCGGTCAGGCAAGATGCACCACCCCCTTCCAGATAGCTTGCACCACAATGGTTGAGTCACTTTCAAGCCACAGCTTGTTCCAACCCTTTTGTTTGGCAAAGTCCACCGCATGAATCACACCCAGCATTTCAGCTTCCAGAGCCGAGGTCGTACCACAGCCACCAAAGAAGCAGCCCTGGCACCTGCCAAGATGATCTCTAAAAATGGCACCACAACCTGCCAGACCCGGATTTCCACGCGAGGCGCCGTCGACATTCACTTTGATCCATCCTGGAAGTGGGGCTTGCCAGAATACTTCAAAAGTGCGCTGAGGCTGTCTGTAAGATCTCGCAATCTTAAGACGGTGAAGGATCATAAAATCACCAACAGAATTGTCACAATGATCCTTCTGAAGAGAGGAAGCATCCTTTATGGCCATGAGAATACGCGTTTTACCTGCAGTGAGACTGAAAGAACAATTGTTATGAAGTAAATTATTTCTGTCATACCAGATTACATGCAGGAGTTCCGCCACTGCAGTTAGAAAAAGATTCTTGATTTGCATGGAGCAAGCCCCATTGGCACAACATTGTAATTGGGAGATGATAGAGTCAAGACCTAGGATCGAGGTAGGTAGTTTGTTCCTTTCTGTTGAAAGTCGATGAGTATTTTGTGCAAATTCCACAAATTCCCTTGGGCGGGGAATTGTGGGTTTCCTGTTTTTCCCCTGCTGTTTTGCCTGATTTGCTTGATTGTTGTAGTAGAGGTTTATGCTTGTGAGTAGAGTAATTTGTTTGTGCTCAGGTTGCCTTGCCATGCTCGTTGTACTGTTTAGCGTTTGTCAGTTGTCATGCCTAGTTGTAGGATAGTGGAACTGTTATTGTGTATTGTTGCAGAGCCTTAGACTGATAGTCAAGTAGTTCTTGAGGTTTACTTGGACGATGTACGTGCGCTGAGCATGTTCTTTTCCACACAGGACTGTGAGTACCGAGTGTAGCAGACCATAGGGAGAATTGACGTAAGGGCTTCTCCAGAGTGTCTTAAGTACGATGCGAGACCACATGAGGAATTGACGATGAGTGCTTCCTCAGAGAGTTTGTAGTTCCTCGACGCGGGCCATAGGGGGAATGAGACGTTGAGTGCTTCCCCAGAGAGCCTTTAGTACGACACGAGACTATAGAGGGAATTGACGGTGAGTGCTTCCTCAGAGAGTCTATTAATTTCATAGTTGAACCAGAGGGGTAAGACTGTGTGTGCCTCCTAGAGGGTTGCTAGTACTTGGGTTAAACCATAGGGGTTAGGCTGAGAGAGCTACCCAGAGGGTTACCTGTTTTCTTCCTGTTGCTGGTTGTAGTTGTTGTGTACTTTTATGTAGAACTGTGGATTGTAGTTGTTGTGTGCTTTATTGTTTACTGCTTTCTGCACTTTTACTTGCCTTGTATTCATTGACTGTTAGGCGCAAATCTTTGGGTGATTGCCTACTGGGATTGTATCTCACACCCTGTTTGGGTCATGCTTTTGGGCCCAAGCAGACTATGTTGCTACAGGTATAGATAAGGGCAAGCGTCCTTCTACTTCAGGTTCTTGATTGCACTGGAGTTGGAGAGCATGGGACTGAGCCGTGGCTTGCGATGCTGAGGAGTTTACTTTGTTTTCTTTTGCACTTTGTTTCTCAGTTGTATTTCAGCACGTTGGTTTGTTTACTGCTTTCCATAGACATATGAACCATGTTGCATCATTACTATTTTATACATTGCTTCCGCTGTTCAGTTCAGTTGTTGTATGCTGTTATTGTTTCCGCTATTGCGTCTGGTTGTTCTTCCACTGTATACTTTACCGAATGAGGGCATAGTTTCCCCACCGACTCATCAAGGCCTTCGCTGCTAGTTGGTAGCCTCTGACGTTTGGAGAAACGCGCTTGAAGTCATGTGGCGAACCGGGTACGGGGCACCAGTGGAGGGGCTCCGGATTCGGGCCGTTACATACTACTACAAAAAAGACTCGTAACAGCGCTAGAATATGTCTTTATCAATGCTAAAAAAGCGTTGATAATCAGAGTGTGGTTAAAAGCCCGAAGGTTTTATCAGTGCTAAAAAAGCGATGTTAAAAACCTCATTTAACAGCGCTAAAAGAAGTGTTGTTAAAAGGGCAATTTAACAATGTTTTTTTATTGGTGCTAAAGGGCCCTTTGGACAGTGCTTCTTTTAGCGTTGTTAAGGGGGCCTTTAATAGCGATGTTAAAGGGGATAAAATTATATTTTTTTCAAACTCCTATGAGTGTGACCCCTTTATCAGCGCTTCCAAAACCCCTTTAACACCACTTCACCCCCCCCCCCCTATCAGTGCTTTGCGAATTTCCAGCCTTGTGTGGGTCTGTCTGGATTCGAACACTGCACCTCTCCTCCAAAGATGGTAGGTCTTTACCACTACACAATGTTGTTTTGTTATCTGTTTAATGATATTTCTGTTTATTTATATATATAGATTTACATATACATTTACATATATTTATATAATTATTTTTAAATATATTTATACAATAGGTGTGTGTGTGATATATATATATATATATATATACACTTATATTCATTTAAATATATTATATATTATATTCATTTACATATACTAGAATATAATATAAATATATATTCTTTTATTAATAGACACATATATGTATATATAAACATTATAAATATATTTGTATAATGTAAAAAATGGTTAGATGTTGTTTTAAATACATTTTTAGAATATGTATTTATTTAGATATATTAGAATATACATTTTTATGTAAATATGTTGATATATGTATATATATGAGTGATTTATTATAAGTAAATATAAGAAAACATGCATATATTTAATTATAAATAAAATTACGTTATGAAAAAGTGATAAAATTTAAACATCATAATATCAATATGAATGTAGGACTTGGGAATAAATTCAGTCACCACTAAAAAAGGGAAAAAAGACTGCAATAAACGAGGCTGAAAATTCATCGAATGTTAAAAAATTGGGGTACCCCGACTAAAAACTCACTTTTAGAGGCCTTCTGGATCTTTTGGCCTCAAAAAATATTTACTTCTATCATTAAAGGCGTAGAGCACGTCGCAAACTTCAATTTGATATGTGGTAGATCTCAAACGGACACTCGGATCAAAAGTTATGACTGTTTGAAGTTTGATTTACGTTTTCAAGTTATTTTAGATCTTTTATTAATTTTTTGATTTTTTTTATCTTCAAATTGATATTGAATGACTATTACTCTATAATAATAAGCAAATTATTAATTAAAAATATTTTTTTAGTTACTTTATAAGTCATTTCCACTAAATATCTTATATATTAAGTGCAAATGCTTATTTACCTTATCTAAAACATGTTTTAAAAAATGTATATTATATTTATATCAATATAAATATATTTCTATCAATATAAATATATTTCTATATTAATATATTATTTTTAATGAAATATATTTTTTTGAAGTATACTTTTATCAGTGCTTTTTTAAAAGCGCTAATAAAAAACCTCATTTATGAGTGCTTTTTAAAAAACGCTGATAAAGGATGAATCTTTATCAGCGCTTGTAAAAAATACTGATAAAGGTCCTCCTTTAACAACGTTTTTTTAGCGCTGACAAAGAGAGTCTTTAACAGCGTTTTTAGCTAGCACTGTTGAAACTCTAGCACTGGATAAACCCAGTTTTGTAGTAATGATTTGAGATAGAATATAGAATATAACCTTGGATATCATGAAATAAAAGAGAATAAGGATTCAAAATAAGGGGAAGTAGAATCACCATTCCAATGAACTCATGATGTATAATATGAAATAAGATTCATGGGGTAAAAATTTGAGACATGAAACCCTGACCTAGTAATCTCATGTACTTGACCAAGTTATAACCTCATTCGAAGCTTTAAAAACTCCTTAAAACGATGTTATAAACCAAAATAAAAGTAAATATAAGTTTTTTAGGTGGGATAGGGTTCTAGAAGAATCCATTTGGTAGATTTTAAAATGAAATTCAAAGGATATGTGAGTTTTGAAGTGGTGGAATATTTATCTTTTCATAAGTGAATAAAAAGGTACTTTTGGAAGTGATCGTTACATTTTCAATAATGTAATGTTACAACTAAAATTTAAATGGATCCGAAATGAAAAAAGTGGAGGGAAGATGTGTGTGGATCGATATTCTCCTTATCTACTCATTTTGGAGACAATATAGTGTTTTTGTAAGCTATTTATTTTATCTTTTTAACTTTTACCCTAATTTAGTTAAACCTTGTTAATAAATTTTTAACTGTAATAATTAATATTAATGAAAAAAATTAATATTGGAATTTTTACCCAACTTGAACAATATAATTTATAAATTACAAATCATTTTTCCAAATATAATTTTTAAGGATTTGAAATTTTAATTTTAAAATAAACACATAATGAGTGTAAACATTGTTTTTTGGAAAATCACATTATTAAGTTCATAATTTTATCTATGAAGATATTATTATTATAGATACTTATTTGTATGAAATAAATTGTTTTAATATGAATGAAATAAATGGTAAGAACATATTAAAGCAGAAAAACCAAATTTAACCATCAAATCAATTAATTAGAAGAAAAGAACGGAATCTATTTTTATTAAAGTAAAATTTTATTTTAGATCTAGAAATATTTGACATAGTATTTATATGATAAAAGAATGTTTTAAAGAAAATAATATTATTCCTTAAATACATATTTTTTTATTTAAAATGATTTTTATTCAAGGATACACTTGCATAATCATAAAATCGTAAAAATTATTATTTTTGCAAAAAATGTGTTTTTAGAATTGAAATCATCATTTACGAGAAAAAAAATCTTAGTAAATTTTCATGTGAGGAATTCAAAAATTAACTTCTTATCAAATTTAAAATTTATAATTTTGAAATTTAGTTTATTAATGAATCTGTTTAATATAAAGAAAATAAATTTTATTGAAAATAACCATTATCAATATTAATTAATAATTATTATTTATCATATGGAGGTACTATTTTTAAATTGTATACCACCAGTGTTAATTATAGATTTATTAATAATTCTACTGAAATATTTTTTTGATTGGTTACATTTGATGTATCATGAATTGAAATTTATCAAGCATGACATTGGTTTTATAAAGTAATGAATTTCGGTTCATTACATTCCCCAAAATAATACCCCTCAAAATACGACAAATAGCCAAAATCGATGAGCTAAAATTGTCCTGATGCTTTAGGAAAACGATTCATAATTTATTTGTGATGTGTAGAAATCAGTCGTACATCAATCTGACACCCGATGCGTTCAATTTGACTCAAAGTGTGCAGTTTCACATTAAAAGTGTTATTTTACTCTAAAACACGTTTCACATAGCCAAAACAGAGTAAACGAGCTCATATTTTTTTGATACTTTAGGAGAATGATTCAAAATTCATTTGTGATGTGTGAGAATCAACTGTACATCAATATGGAACATGATGTGGTCGGTGTGACTCCAAGTATGTGTTTTCAATATAAAATAGTCATTTTAGTTTAAAACACATCTCGCATAGCCAAAACTGGACAAACGGGTTTCGATTGTCTTGAATCTTTTGGAGAACGATACAAATTAATTTGTGATATGAATGAATCAATCATACGTCAATCTGACACAAGATGTGCCCGGTATAACTCAAGTTGTGTGTTTTCAATATAAGTGTGAACGAAGTCCCTCGGCAAAATGTGTGTACCACGTTCACGTCTAATGTGAAAATTGTAATAATTAATAATGTAATTGATGTAATTAAATATATTAATAACTAACACTAAAAAATAACTGATTAATATAATTAATGAATAATAATACAATTATTAATATAATTAATAACTAATATTAGTAATATTATTAATATTAGAAATTAATGATATAATTATTAAATGCACATTAATGTAAATGCACATTAATGTAAATATTTTGTATGAAAATTTTTAATGTAAATTTTGAATTGAAATGACGGTGCAATATAATATTTGTATTCTAATTTGGTTATGATTTCTAATTTGGTTTTTTTGTTAAGGCTATTGTAGGGATGCAGCTGTGCAGCACATGTTATGACTTATCAGCGTTAAGATAAAGATCGTGCGCTTTTAAAGGTGGTGAACATGTCGACGTTTTTTAGTAGTGACAACTAATTTTTAACACTGATAAAGATGGTTTATATAATAGTGTATCCGAAATTAAGGGTCATTAAGTTTGAATCCTGATTGACCCAGTATTACGGGTGAGTTTTTACCACTTTGTGATGACTCCAATTGTATAAGTGTAGACCCCCACCAGACCGGCTGATACACATACCATAACTAGGTCCCACCCCCACCTCGTCCTCACTGCCAACCTTCTTGTTTTTTTAGCACCTCACCGCCACACTTGGTTTTATGAATTAGGGCAACGATTCCTTATTGTGACGCTTTTGTACCACCCCTCCTGGTGTTGGCGATGAAATCAGAGCCCTTTAACGTCGCATTTACCAGTCATGGGTTTGGGCTGGCCCTTGGGTCAGTCTGCCTTCCGCATGTTAAAACCCCGCGCTCTCACTCTGCTTCACCGCTCTCACTGCATGAACGCTCTGCTCCGCCGCCGATATGGTAAGATCGAGGATGAGCAGTGATTTCTGGCGACGCAAGAGGAGCATATTCAAGAAGATATCGGAATTGAAGACGTTGTGTGATGTGGATGTGTGCCTGATCGTATACGGGCCCGACGACGAGAAGTCTAGTCCGATCACCTGGCCCCCGGACGCTGCCGAGGTCCGGAGGGTTATCGGGAACCTAAAACACAGCTGACGCGTGGTGGAGAAGAGTCGCCCCGCAGCAGTCAGGCCAACCACCCACGGGGAACGGCATTTGCCCGATTGGGATCCATGCTTGGATCGATATCCACCAGATGCACAGGGGCTCCAGGACCAAAGACGTTCTCTCGACCAGAAGTTGCTCCAAGCAAAGGAGATGCTTATGGCGATGGAGTCTAAGGACGATCAAAATGTGGCATCCACGAAGACCACCGCCGCCGGCGACAGTGGGGATGCACCTCACCCCCATCCCTGGCTTTGGTTTCTTGAAAACACTTTTCCGAAGGATGCCACGTTTCTTGAAAACTGGTCTCCCATGAAAACTCTCATGGCGGCCGCCCCGGAGCTGCATCCGCCGTCGGAGACCCCCGTCGCTGCCGACGATGGTGAAAACTGGTTTCTTGAAAACTGGTCTCCCATGGAGACTCTGACGGCGGACGCCCCGGAGCTGCATCCACCGTCGGAGATGTTATGGGGATCGAGTCCACCCTCCACCCTCGTGTCAGCCAGGAAGTAAAACAGGAGGCGATGGAGAATGCGGCATCAAATGTCGTCGTCGGCGCCGACACGGGTGATGCGCGGGAGCAGCATTTGTTATGGTGTCCGGCAGGGGACACCTTTCTTGAAAACACAGTCACGTGTTTAGAGGGATACCAGGGGGCATGGGTCGTCGCCGGTGATGATGCGCAGGAGGCTCTTCCGTGGTTATGGTGTCCGGCGGAGGACATCACATTTCTTAAAAAGACGCCAACCTGTTTAGAGGGCGAACATGCATGGGAGAAGTTTTTCTCAGGTCCGAGTGAGTCAGATTATACTCTGTTATGGTGATTCTTTTTCCCGTGGATCAATAATGGAATGTTTTACCACTTGTGGGTGATTCTTTTTCGGATTGCATCTTTTTCATCGATGAAACCCGCACATCTATGGCGGAGGTGGCGGCAGAGCACAGGGCAAGGGGAGGTTTGAAGCCCCACGCGGCGACGGCGGACATGGTAGATCATGCGGGTGCGGCTTTGCGGAACGGCGTCCACGTAACCATTTCTGAAATTATTGAAAATAAAACATAAATAAATGTCCGGAATTTTTTTTTTGTGATAAAAAAATTAGGATACCGTATTTGTTTAAATTATATTTATGCAAGTTATTTCTTTTTTTCATGACTTTACATGTATTAATTTATTGCCTCAAAAATAAAAAATATTAAATATTTAAATTACAAAAATAATAAAAAATGCATTTAAATAAATCGATTCTATAAATTTCGAACATATCAACAATATTAAAACTTAATAAACAAAAAAGAATAAATATTATTCATATAAATTACAATAATATTGAAAATATTAAAACATAATAAATAAATATGTGTATGTTGGGGTTAATTACTTAAGCCCTTAATAAACCAAGATCCACTGTTCGGTTTTAATGGTGATCAATGTAGTAAGTTTAATTAACAGATTACTTATTATCGCAATGGATCAAAAATGATAAACATACAATGCAAGAATATAAAGAGAACAGATGTAACGTGCTTCGGCCCCAAGGGGACCTACATGCACGGCGAAAACGCCACCGAGGCCGAAGCACGTTACATCTGTTCTCTTTATATTCTTGCATTGTATGTTTATCATTCTTGATCCATTGCGATAATAAAAAATTTGTTACTTAAACTTACTACATTGATCACCATTAAAACCGAACAGTGGATCTTGGTTTATTAAGGGCTTAAGTAATTAACCCCAACATACACATATTTATTTATTATATTTTAATATTTTCAATATGATTGTAATTTATATGAATAATATTTATTATTTTTTGTTTATTAAGTTTTAATATTGTTGATATGTTTGAAATTTATAGAATTGATTTATTTAAATGCATTTTTTATTATTTTTGTAATTTAAATAGTTAATATTTTTTATTTTTGAGGCAATAAATTAATACATGTAAAGTCATGAAAAAAGGAATTAACTTGCATAATTATAATTTAAACAAATACAGTATCCTAATTTTTTTATCACAAAAAAAATATTCCGAACATTTATTTATGTTTTATTTTCAGTAATTTCAGAAATGGTTACGTGGACGCCGTTCGGCAAAGCCGCACCTGCAGAATCTACCATGCCTGTCGTCGTCGCCGCGTGGGGCTTCAATCCTCCCCTTGCCCCATGCTCCACCGCCACCTCCGCCATAGATGTGCGGGTTTCATCGATGAAAAAGATGCAATCCGAGAAAGAATCACTCACAAGTGGTAAACCATTCCATTATTGATCCACGGGAAAAAGAATCACCATAACAGACTATAATCCGACTCACTCGGACCCGAGAAAAACTTCTCTCATGCATGCTCGCCCTCTAAACAGGTTGTCGTCTTTTCAAGAAATGTGGTGTCCTCCGCCGGACACCATAACCACGGAAGAGCCTCCTGCGCATCATCACCGGCGGCGGCCCATGCCCCCTGGTATCCCTCTAAACACGTGATCGTGTTTTCAAGAAAGGTGTCCCCTGCCGGACACCATAACAAATGTTGCTCTCGCGCATCACCTGCGTCGGCGCCGATGGCGACATTCGATGTCGCATTCTCCATCGCCTCCGGTTCTACTTCCTGGCTGACACGAAGGTGGAGGGTGGACTCGATCCCCATAAGCATCTCCGACGGCAGATGCAACTCTGGGGCGTCCGCCGTCAGAGTCTCCATTGGAGAGCGGTTTTCAAGAAACATGTTTTCACCACCGTCGGTGGCGGCGGGGGTCTCCGACGGCAGATGCAGCTCCGTAGCGGCCGCCATGAGAGTCTTCATGGGAGACCAGTTTTCAAGAAACATGGCGTCCTTCGGAAAAGTGTTTTCAAGAAACCAAAGCCAGGGATGGGGGTGAGGCGCATCACCACTGTCGCCGACGGCGACGGTCTCCGTGGATGCCACATTCTGATCGTCCTTAGACTCCATCGTCATAAGCATCTCCTTTGCTTGGAGCAGCTTCTGGTCGAGAGAACGTCTTAGGTCATGGAGTCTCTGTGCGTCTGGTGGATATCGATCCAAGCATGGATCCCAATCGAGCAAACACTGTCCCAGTGGGTGGTCGGCCTGGCTGCTGCGGGACGACTCTTCTCCACCACTTGTCGGTTGTGTTTTAGGTTCCCGATAACCCTCCGGACCTCGGCAGCGTCCGGGGGCCAGGTGATCGGACCAGACTTCTTGCTGTCGGGCCCGTATAAGATCAGGCACGAATCCACGTCGCACAACGTCTTCAATTCTGATATCTTCTTGAACAGACTCCTCTTGTGTCGCCGGAAATCACCGCTCATCCTCGATCTTCCCATATCGGCGGCGGAGCAAAGCGTTCATGCAGTGAGAGCGGCGAAGCAGAGTGAGAGCGCAGGGTTTTAACATGCGGAAGGCAGGCCGACCCAAGGGTCAGCCCAGCCCAAGCCCAAGACTGGTAAATGCGACGTTAAAGGGCTCTGATTTCATCGTCAACACCAAGAGGGGTGGTACAAAAGCGTCACAGCAAGGAATCGTTGCCCTAATTCATAAAACCGAGTGTGGCGGTGAGGCGCTAAAAAAACGAGAGAAGGTTGGCAGTGAGGAGGGGCGGGGGTGGGACCTAGTTATGGTATGTGCATCGGTCAGTCTGGTGGAGGTCTACACTTATACAATTGGAGTCATCACAAAGTGGTAAAAACTCACCCGCAATACTAGGTCAATCAGGATTCAAACTCTAAGGACCCTTAATTTCGAATACACTATTACATAAACCATCTCTATCAATGTTAAAAATTGGTTTTGTCACCACTAAAAAACGTCGACATGTTCACCACCTTTAAAAGCACACGATCTTTATCTTAACGCTAATAAAAGTCATAACATGTGTTGCACAGCTGCATCCCTACAATAGCCTTAACAAAAAAACCTAATTAGAAATCATAACTAAATTAGAATACAAATATTATATTGCACCATCATTTCAATTCAAAATTTACATTAAAAATTTTCATACAAAATATTTACATTAATGTGCATTTACATTAATGTGCATTTAATAATTATATCATTAATTACTAATATTAATAATATTACTAATATTAGTTATTAATTATATTAATAATTGTATTATTATTCATTAATTATATTAATCAGTTATTTTTTATTGTTAGTTATTAATATATTTAATTACATCAATTACATTATTAGTTATTACAATTTTCACATTAGACGTGAACGTGGTTCACACATTTTGTCGAGGGACTTCGTTCACACTTACATTGAAAACACACAACTTGAGTTATACCGGGCACATCTTGTGTCAGATTGACGTGTGGTCGATTCATTCATATCACAAATTAATTATGTATCATTCTCCAAAAGATTCAAGACAATCGAAACCCGTTTGTCCAGTTTTGGCTATACGAGACGTGTTTTAAACTAAAATGACTATTTTATATTGAAAACATATACTTGGAGTCACACTGACCACATCGTGTTCCATATTGATGTACGGTTGATTCTCACACATCACAAATGAATTATGAATCATTCTCCTAAAGTATCAAAAAAAATATGAGCTCGTTTACTCTGTTTTGGCTATGTGAAACGTGTTTTAGAGTAAAATAACACTTTTAATGTGAAAATGCACACTTAGTCAAATTGAACACATCAGGTGTCAAATTGATGTACGACTGATTTCTACACATCACAAATAAATTATGAATCGTTTTTCTAAAGCATCACGACAATCTGAGCTCATTTGCTTGATTTTGGCTATATGTCGTATGTTTTAAAGTAAAATAACATTGGTTTTATTGAGGGGGGTTTAGAACAATTAGAGAAATGAATTGGTCACCCAAAATAATACCCCTCAAAATTTTATTATGTAAAGTGAAAACACGAGGTGCGAGGAGTTCACACGAACAAGAAACTGTAAGAGAGTACACACGTAAATGTCATCAAACACAAATCAGTGACGAAAAAACCACAGAAAGTCATCCATGGGGATCCTAACACGTATTTTGAGAAAATTTATGGCATCAAAAGACGTGATATCCCCTCATATAAGGTCTATACGACGTTCCTGGAGAATCTATGATAACAGCACCAATGTAAAGCTCAACCTGCAATTGCTTGAAAAACACTCCCTCATGCTCAAACAAAAATTCTTAATGCAGCAAACCTGGAGAACTCAAAACCTCGAGAACCTACATAGGAAACAGTTCATTGAAAGTAGCCACACCATATAGATTCCAGACACTACATAAGCATGAAAATCCAAACCTCAAAGCATCAACTCAACGGTGAATGATGATGTGCATCAACCAGCTGCTATTGTCATCCAAAATCCACCACAGAAGAACAACCAAGAAGACATCCCACATCAATGAACATGAAAACACAATGAAGAGAGAAAAAATGGACCAGCTCATCTATAAAAACTCAATCCTACATTATTTGCAAATCCATGCATTGAATGTCCAGCCATAGATCACAACCCAAAGAAGGGCTGTCATCACAATTAGCAGCAGACAAAACCGACATCTTACCAAAAAAATCCTTTCTCAGGGAGCCAATGAAGTCAGTTGCACAACATTCTGAAGCATCATGCAGAGCCCAGTTCTCAGGCCAAAACACACTGAAATTCAAAGAAGCCAGCAACTCAACTATGCGACAAAAAAAGTCTCAATGTGAAGTATGCTCAATGTTCAGCCAGAAACAAGACATGAAAAAAGAGACTGACATATAAAAACTTCATTAAGCATCAAATGCAATACCTACATCAAAGTCAGACTCTTCTCAAGGATATTCAACTAGTTCCACAATGAGTAACAACTCATAACTAAAAATGGAATTAATTAACAATGGTAATCAACCAAACAACTGTCCTCAAAGTGATCACCAATATATTCATTTCCAAGATGAAATCCACCATATTGTGGGAACTCAACAACTCCAAAAGAGTCCATCCTTCAGCAATCTGTCCTCAAAGTGATCACCAATATATTCATTTCCAAGATGAAATCCACCATATTGTGGGAACTCAACAACTCCAAAAGAGTCCATCCTTCAGCAACTTATGATCGATGTACTGTATGACCATCCAAAGTCCAAGTAAGAGGAAGCAAACTGTGCGAGTCAAATAAAAGCATCCTTAAAAGCATTGAAGTCTCCATTTCCAATAAAAAAACAGTCACACAAACAAAGTCCCAACACAGCCAGAGAAGGACTTCGAGGAAACCAAAGATCCTCAGAAAACATCAAGACTGGCCAAAATGAGCATCCTCGAGAAAAGCAATCCACTAAAATCCTTATGTCCCAGTTAATGAAAATGACTGCTTCTTTCATAGCTCCAAAAAAGGTCCAGCACAAAACAAGGAGAGCCAAGAAAATGAAGTGAGTGTTCTCATATAAACTTTACCCAATCTCAGATTCTATAAAAACCAAGCTGCTCCCATCGAAACTAAACGAAATTTCAAATAAAACAAAAAAAAACATGCCTAACATCCATAAAGGCGTCATAAAACAACTTAATGATTAAAACAGTCATGAAATGATGGAACTTATCAGCATTGAAATTCGTGCAAGGAGTCTTCAATAAAGGAGAAAATAAAAAAGGAATTGTTGCCATGGAATGTCTCTGAAGTTAAAATCAGGATTTCTGTCAAATTCTTCCTCCAACTTAATGAACATTCTCATTCTGATTTGAAGGTAAGTCTTAATAGAAACATCATCATTCTTGTATTTCTCGAATACAAGTTCATCATGCTCATCATTCCAAAAGTATAGATCTGCTCCCAAACTCTTCTTAATCTGAAAGGAATCCCTCATTGTAGGGTCCTCCTCCTCAAAATTATTGTTATCTTTCGAAATGAATTCAATAGAGGATGTAAATTCAGCATTCACGGGTTGTGGGGGATTGAATAATTTTTCCTTCCTAGGGGAATCTCGGGATCTAGTAACAATTGTTCTCTCAAGGTCAGAGTAATCTCTACATTTCTGAGTCTTCCTATGATTCGGAGTAATAAAAACATCTGAGTAAACCATTTTTTTTAACCTTTCCTAGCACTTGAATTTAACAAGGCCTCCTCAATCTACTACAATAGGATGGAATATTTTCAAAGACAACCTCCGGTAAGAATCCAACATCACCATTTTGAATCCAAATGTGTGGCAGCAGCGATTGAGATATGTAAATTTCTGCATAAATTCTAGCTGCAGAATGATGAGATAAATTCTTAGTAGCAGCGTCACGCTTCAAGGGTTGCCCAATTAATCTATAAATCAAAAAGAGGGATTCCTGTTTAAATAAATGTAATGGAAAAGTAGGGATCCCTAACCATATAGGCGCGATTTGAGGCTCATGGATAGTGAAAAAATTCGACGGCCACATCAAAACATTCATGGAACATCCACTAAAGGACCTCAAGCATCTCGTCCAATGCGGACAGTAATCATTTTCAGATGCGAATCGGAAAACAACATGTGAAGAGTTTAAAAGACCAACATGAAAGAAAGTAAATCCAATGGATTCCAAAGTATTTCAAAGGAAAAGGAGTGAGGGTCTATGATTGATGAACCTTCCAACATGTACAAAACGCAGATCAGATGAAAGAAGTTTTACCTCTTCTTTCGAGAGGCAGATAGCTGAGAGACCTCTGTGTCGAAATCTTTTCGGTTCGATTCACGCCGTAGACGTTGAATCACTGTGAACATGAAAAAATTGATCGCACCCAGCAATGACAACCACGAGGGTTCGAGAGCCTATGTTAGGGTTTCTTGGTTGTTCACCCGAGGGTGAGTTCATCCTTCCCATGTGGTTATTATCATTATTTCATTGAAAAAGTATCACGTTTAATCTGAAATCTGTTTTCCTTAATCTAGATAATTTTACATCAAAGTGGAGGGAACCAATAAATCACTAAAATTATGTTATGTTTATCTAAATGAAGGATAATAATAATTACACAAAGAAAATTCTTATAAAAATGAACTTAGAAAAAAATAAAACAAGAATTTTTCTTCAATGATAAAATCATTAGGGGTGATTTATGGTTCATAGAAAATATCATATGCCTAAAAGGGTAGATAGAACTAGACTATATTTGGATATATACAAATATAGAGTGGAGGGTGTGTGTACCTTTTACCCTTATTTATTTTATGGATTACATTCAGTAGGGAATGCATATCCTTTCCCTTGTTTCCTTGGTGTAGGAGGTTGATGATATTTATTACCCACTTTAACTATTGGTTTTGGGCTTGATTTTTCAAAATTCACAAACTATGGACATTTGAGGCATTTGAAATTCACCACCTCTACTTAAATGATCATATTCTTCATCCTTCCTCAACAATCATGGGCTCGATGGAAAAATCATTTCACACTTGAATTACTCCTTTGTTCTTTTAAGACATACCCTTGGGTGCTTCATCATACATTTTTGACATATAGGAAGTTGAATATTCATTCCTTTATTATCTTTATGACATGATATTATATGAACCGCTATTACTCTATTCTTTGGTGAGTTAAGATGTTTGTAATGACTCATGTTATTAATCCTAACTCGTGATAGTTAGGTGAGAATAATAACAAGTTTTTCAATTCCAAATTTTATACCACTTCGTTTCTCCTCATGAAAATTACTATATTTTCTATCTCGTCCATTATTAACATGGTTTCTCCATGCTCTAACAATTTCTAAAATCCAAAGACTTAATCATGAATGATTGTATGATTTTATGGGTTCCCACTTAACCAAAAAGTGGTTTTTTAAAATAATAAAAAAATGGATTGTAGGTTAGATTAATCATGAATGATCAATATTTATATCACAGGGGAATTATGAAAAACACAACCTCAAAATGTGTTACTCTTTGAAACCATCACATTATAATTTATTTCAACCTAAATCATTATTTGTTCAATATAGGTTTATTTATGTGGGGTACTATCATACTTCATATCCTACTGCTATAATATAATAAATCATTCATAATTCCCTCTAAAGAGAACATGATTAACCAAATAATACCCCCTCACGAGTGTCAAAACAGGTGTGTTGTTAGGCGTCCTAGTTGTGCACCAAGTTACTACTAAGTTAATACCAAAAAAATCCATTTTCAGGATTCTTATCCCTTGGTATGTCTAAGATAGATCCTGCAACCACGTGTATTGTCTATATAAGGATGTGATTTCTAGGAGAACTACATAATCTCAAAAATAATTTAGAATGTTATCATATACTAAGACTCAACTCCAGGGTTTTCACTACAATTATCTTACCATAATACCAAAGATAACTAAACCAATCTCTAAGAATAACTAAGCTTATCCACAAAAATAACTAAACACTTCTTGGATACCAACATTAAAACCACAGACATGCACTCCCGGATCTTGTGCTAAAAATCATTCTTCAAAAACTAGGTTTGATAAAAATTTACATGAAACAATATTTAGTTCACAGAATTAGTATAGGATAATAATTACAACTCAAAAAACATATCACAATCTCATGAATGAAAGGTTTATTGTATTTAAGGGTCAATATCATAAGAAAATTATTTTACAGTACATGTGATGATTTATCCACATTAAAACCATGCTAAATCTATTTCAAAACATATTCAAGGTTACAATCATGTTCTTAACATTGGGGATGGAATCATATAAGAAACGGTTGATCTTTGAAGTAAGGGATAATATAAGTTATAACAATAAAAGATCATATATGAGCATAAGATGATCATACATTTATAATCATGATATATAAGAATATCATACCCATCAAAGCAGAGATCGAAATTCATGAGTTATGGAAAAAGGATTTTATAACATAATACTTGTATCAAAAGAGTGTGGTATCATTTGTAAATAAACCCAAGCCATGAGAGTAAAACATAGTCATGGATATAAGCATAAAACCAAGACATCTTTTAACTCCTGCACAGATGTTGGACAAAAATCCCTCAAGGTGCTCTCTTGGTATTTTTGGGTGTGCTTGTGTTTGTTGACAAAGCTAGATGACCGCAAATGAGTATGGTTAGTGTTTGCTGAAGATAGGTTTTTAAGGTGGCGCAGTTTCCCAGTGTTTTCCAAATTTTTGGGCTTCAAAATTGGGAGTTTGATGTTGGCAAAGGAAGGATTTCTTCATAGGAGCGAACGATATGAAGAATATTGAAGAAAATTAGCAAAGCATGAGAACCAAGTATCACAATTCATGGACAACGTACCATGTTCTGGGAACGGTACGCAGATCGACATGAACGGTACACGGAGCAGCGGGAACGGTACGCCGGAGTGGTTCGCGAAACCAAAAATGGTTCACGGTGGAAGGCGTCGTGGTACGTGGATGGCTTGATGCCAGTAGAGAAAATTGACCGCGTAGGAACAAAGATAGTACGCAGACCGGATACGAAAAACAATTCGCGGGTGGCTTGCGGTTCGCGACGGTAGAAGGATTAGTATGCGGTGGAGGCTGATTCAAAGATTTGGTAAATCTTGGATTAACAGTTTTTGCGGATATCATTTCCTATATAAGAATTTCTAATCCCATCGATTACTGTTGAGACTAAATATAATTTGTCACGACCCGTCCCAGTGGGGCCCACATCGTGACTCCCCAAGCCCGCCTCCAATAGGCCAGGGGCTGGTGACTAGCACCAAGTAGGCATATTACTACAAGGGAGGCACTGTCTAAGAACCTATACACACGCACACATCTCCAAGCCCACAAATGCTAAAATATAAAAAAAACCACTAAGGAACAAAATGCATGCATACAACTAAACCCAATCAACAGAGTACGACAGAATGTAAAGTACTGAAAGTAAACTGGGCCAGAATACAAGCCCACCCAAAAATAAGAGTCTGAAAACTGCAAAGTCCAACCTGTAAACACAAAGAGGTACTGGGACTGCTGCTCGTAGCCGAAGGAATTCCTCGGCCCGTAGGGAACTCAGAAAGCTCGGTCATGTCCTGGTCTGCCCTAGACTCTGTCAAAAGGCTGCTCGTCAGCACAAGACACGACACGTGCGGTCAAAGCCCGTGCAGGGGTGAGTATAACAATACTCAGTAGAGGACCCCGAAAAACACAAAGCAATACACAAATGAAAGACACAATCAGCTCTACACAGTATATGTCCATCGAACATATAATAGGAGATCACAATCAGATATACTCAAAACCCAGACCCGTAGTCTAGAGACAAGTCACACAACTGCATACCCCCATCTAGGGATTTAGTTTTAAGATTTCCACGAAGTACTCATTCCGGGATGACACACTCCACGAGTCTGGTAGCTTTGATGACGTCCGTCTGAGAAGTACTTTTCGTCGGGAAATTTCACGAGAGGTAGATATACACATTACGGGAGAACACACTCCTGAGTGGGAAGATCACGATAGATAGATGCACTCATTACGGGAGACACACTCCTGAGTGGGAAAGATCATGATACACAGATGAGGACCACTACCATGGCCATGGAAGATACCAAGAATTATCCGGATTCACCAGATAGGTAGAGGATCAACGCCCGGTAGAGTTGGTCACGTCGATGCCTGACTCTACCTAGGGTCAGGAAAGGATAGAGGATCTTGCTTCGGGCCTCTCAGAGGGATGCCGACTCTATCACAAAAAGTCCAGCTAAAGGGATCATACTTCTATAGAAGGAAATGATGCCTGACCTTCAGGGGAATGAGAATAAGGGGTGCTAGCCCAAATGAAACATGTCCAAGATACAGTGGACAAGAGGACTGTTCCATTTTCCAAAAAGTACATGACGTGTAGAAAAGTTACACGCCGTGTCGTCTGACCCTGGGTACTGCCCGTGTACAACGACCCATGTCGTAAGGCTGGTCGTGCAGAAAAATTGAGTACATAGCATGTAGAATGGTTTACATGCCGTGTCTGAGTGACTGGGGTCGGCTCTGTGTACGCTGGTCATGTGCCCGTACACGGTCCTCAACCCATGTACTCCAACCCGTGTAATCGGTACACGGGGTGACCCGTGTTATTGGCCTCGCCTGGCCATGTGATGGAGTACACGGTCGTGTACTCCATCCTGTGTCCTTGTATCCCCTGGATACACGTCGAGTCCTGCGTAGCCGCCTATTCCATGCTGCGTAGAGAGTACGCGCCGTGTTCCGAAGCCGTGTAGTCCATCCCGTGTCCGTGTACCTTCCAAAATACACGCTGAGCTTCGGGGAAAGTCTAATACGCCGTGTGACCAGGGTCACACGCTGTGTGTTTCCTCTATGACCCCAAAACCCTAGCCGCCACCGCCGGTACTACACGGCGTGTTCTTTGGAAGTACACGCCCTGTATTCTAGAAATTTCCAGAATCGCAGACTTCCGCCGCCGCGGCTCCGTGCTGCCCCGTTCATCGATCCGACTGTCAGATTGCCATGAAAATCCAGAATCCAAGTTGCCCCGACGTCCTAAGGTCGTCTCCGTTATTTTTAGGCCTCCGATTAGCTCTAAAAATGCATTTCGATCCTCCTGTGTGAAGAACGTTTGAAGAACGGTCTTTTACGATCCGAGTTGATTCATCGTCCGCTATGACCATCGCACCTCCTTAGGATTGTTGCGATGTCGGATCTCCAATTTGAGATCATTGCATTTCAAGAAGGGTGGACAACGATCCATTGTTCGTCGCTTCACGAAGAACGCGAAGAACACACGAGGAAAAGAAAGGGGGAAGAAATCCAATCATAAAATCGAGGAACAAACCTCCATCGTCATTCGTCACAGCGTTGATCCGCTCCCGTTAGTAGTCTTAAACGGAGCAGAATCAAAAAACAATTTAACATGGATCAATTCCCCGAAATCAACCCAACAAAAAACCTCCCGCAAAAACGTACGAATTCGCGGATCAATATGCTCATGGTTGATCCGCGTTCGTCGTTCAAAACCAAAAACGGGGAAAGGATAATTGAAATAACAACCCCTACCTCAAAAGGGATCGATGGCTAATGAAGAGTTCACTATCGTCATCGTCGAGATCCTTCAACTTCGCTGGCGCAACGATTCACAGCTTTGATTCGTCGTCATTCATCACCGAGAGTTCTCTCAAAAGTGCCAAGGATTCTCCAGAGTTTCTCTCCAGCTTCTGCCAACAAGCAACATTCGATTAACCCATTAAAAAGAGGGAACATGTTTAGAATTCCATCACACTGCGGCATTAATGAGTCAATGTTGTTGTTTTAGAGTCATTATGATGTGGCATTTATTATTGAAACAACTACCCTGTCGTTGCGCTGCAGTGAATGTTTCCAAAATAAAATAAACTTCGCCATTTATTTTATTTTATTTTACTAAAAACGTCCGAAAATTAACTTTTTCCCTAGACCCTCGCCGGTCGAGGTTAGACCCGTTATTAGGTAAAGTCATCGTCCTAGACGCAACGGTGCCCTCATATTTTTAATCCGGGCATCCGTTTGGAAACTGCCACAACCACACACAAGTGCTGACTCACTTAACTTAAAAAAAGTTTGAACCACCATTCCGAGATCACCAGGCCTCAGACTGATGTTCCATCTCTGCGCCTGGTCTCGTAATAATTCCATATAATATTTAAAAATAATACACAGAAAATTTGAGACATTACATTCTCCCCACCTTGGGGATTTGCGTCCCCAAAAATCCAAAACAAGACTACTCAAAAAGATGTGGGTACTGGGCATGGATTTGAGTCTCCCGCTCCCATGTGCTCTCCTGAAGATTCTCATGCTGCCAATGAATATGCACCAAGGGAATCGATCACCCACGAAGGATCCTCTCCTGCCGATCCTCGATCTCCACTGGGTACTCAGCAAAGGTCACTCCATCCTCGATATCCAGATCGCCCCAGTCGATGATGTGCGATGGGTCATGCACGTACCTCCTTAGCTGTGACATGTGGAAGACATCATGTACCCGATTCAACTACGGCGGTAGAGCCAGGCGGTACGCCACCTAGCCAACTCTACACAGTATCTGGAAAGGTCTGATGAACCTCAGAGATAGCTTGCCGCCTTGGCCAAATCTCTGTAACCCTCGTCGTGGTGAGACCCGAAGAAAGACGTGGTCTCACTCTAAAAAATCTAGGGTCTTCGTAGCCTATCAACATAAGACTTTTGTCATCTCTGTGCAGTATTCATTTGCTCCCGGATGATCTGCACCTTCTCGGTGGTAGCTCGTACCAACTCTGGACCCATGAGTTCTGACTCTCCGAGGTCGGTCCAGTAAAGCGGTGACCGTAAGGGTCTCCCATATAAAGCCTCAAAAGGTGTCATACCAATGGTGGAGTGGTAGCTGTTATTGTATGCAAACTCCACTAGTGGTATGTGGTCCTCCCAACTATGACCAAAGTCCAAGATATAGGCCCCCAACATATCCTCCAGAACCTAGATGGTTCTCTCCGTCTGACCATCAGTCTGGGGATGAAACGCTGTGCTCAAGCGTAGCTGAGTCCCAAAGGCCTCCTGCAATCTCTTCCACAACCGGGATGTAAAGTGGGCGTCTCGGTCTGAGACTACCATCAAAGGTATTCCATGAAGTTGAACTATCTCCTGCATGTAGAGGCGTCCCAAGCACTCTATGGAAATCTGCTCCCTGATAGCTAGAAAGTGGGCCGACTTGGTGAGTTGGTCAACGAACACCCAGATGGAATCGTGCCCCTTGGACGTCTGTGGTAATCCTATCATGAAGTCCATCGATATTCCATCCCACTTACACTCTGGAACTTCCAGGGGTGAGCTAATCCCGCTGGAACCTGGTGCTCAGCCTTCACCTGCTGGCATGTGAGACATCAGGAAACGAACTCTGCTACTGCTTTCTTCATGCCCGACCACCTGAACTTTCGTCAGAGATCCTGGTACATATTTTCCACTCCAGTATGTACCACTAAGGGGACTGCATGAAACTCCCTCGGGACCTCCTCCTGTGATGCTACTGGTACAACAGTGCGTCCTCTAAAAAGAAGTATGTGCTCCCCACCTTGCGAATATCCATCAGGAGCATGTCCTGTGGATAACTTAGCACGTAAAGCCACATAGTCGATATATCCTAGATGTGCTTACCTAACTCGTTGTAAGAGTGGAGGGGTGACCACCATAAACTGTAGGTAAGCAATATCCTTTCTGTCCATGAAGGATAACTGCAATGCGGCTAACTACTCTATCGCCTCACTCAACAGCTGTGAGCTCGACCTTCTGCTAAGAGAATCTGCCACCTTGTTCCCCTTCCTAGGAGTATAGATGATCTTGAAATCATAGTCCTAGAGGAACACTATCCAATGCCTATGCCTCATATTTATATCCTTCTATGAAAATATGTACTTAAGGCTCTTGTGGTCAGAGTAGACGATGAACCGCTCGCTCATAAGGTAGTGTCACCACATATTCAATGCGAAGACTACCACAACCAACTCAAGATCATGAATCACATAGTTCTGCTCATGTAGCCTAAGCTGGCGCGAACCATAAGCAATCACTACCTGCCTCTGCATTAGGACACCGCCAAGCTCGGTCCCTGATGCGTCGCAGAAAACTACGTACTCGACACCCTCCTTTAGAAATCTCAAGATTGGGGCGCTCGTCAAACTCTGTCTCAATTACTTGAAAGCCTGCTGGAACTTCTCCATCCACATGAAGGGTTTCCCCTTCCTGGTCAAGGTTGTCATCGGTGCTAATATTTAGGGGAAATCAGGAATGAATCTCTGGTAATATTCTGCCAACCCAAGGAAGCTTCACACTTCCATCACACTCCGAGGTGGCTCCCATGCTAACACTGCCTCCACCTTGGCTGGGTCCATAGTTACTCCATCCGCTGAGATGACATGTCCCAGAAAGTGGACCTTCTGAATCTAGAACTGGCACTTCGAGAGCTTCCCATAAAGCTGGTTCTCCTGGAGTACGTCTAGAACTATTCGCAGGTGTCTCGCGTGCTCCTCCTCTGATGTCGAGTACACAAGGATGTCGTTAATGAAGACCACTATGAACCGGTCCAAGTACGGCTAGAAGATCTGGTTCATCAGTCCCATGAACACTGCGAGGGTGTTTGTCACGCCGAAAGGCATTACCAAGTACTCATAGTGACCGTAGCGGCATTTGAAAGTTGTCTTCGATATATCCCCATCTTATACTCGTAACTGGTGATAACTTGATCGAAGGTCAACCTTCGAGAACCACTATTCCCATCTCAGCTGATTGAAGAGGTCGTCAATCCTCAGAAGTGGATACTTGTTCTTCACCGTTACCTGGATTAGGTGCCGGTAATCCACACACAACCTCAAACTTCCATATACCTTCTTGGAAAACAAGACTAGGGCCGCCCAGGGTGAAACGTTGGGTCTCACGAAACCCTTTCTCTGCAAATCTTCCAAATGTACCCTCAACTCGCGAAGATCTGCGGGATCCATCTGATATTCTGGTGAAGAAATCGGTGTCATCCCAGGGTGTAAGTCGATGCAGAAGTCGATTTCCTGGTGAGGAGGTAATCCTAGAACATCTTCGGGAAAGACGTCCTCGTACTTCGGCACTACTGCTGGGAAATGAGGGCTCACAACATCTACTAATCTGAGGGTAAGGCTAGCCATCTCCTAAGTGATCGGTTGCACCCCCCTATGCATGATCCCATTCTGTGCTTCCTGGGTCTCCTTTTCTCTGACAAAGGAAACCCTCATCCCATCACGACGGACACACCGCACTCTTCGCCTAAAACAGTCAATCTGGGCATGGACCGAAGTTAACCAATCCATACCGAGAATGACGTCGTAAGACCTCGATGCTACCACCAAGAGGTTCCAGCCGAAAATATTGCCTCCGAGGGTATGATCACACTGTCTACAAAGGTGTGTGATCGTCAAGTCTCCTCTCGCAGGTGTCTCCAAGCATAAGGATCGAGTCAACGGTTCTACCAGAATCGCAAGGTTTCACACAAGACATGTGGTGATGAAGGAATGACTGGAACCTATGTCTATAAGCACGAGAACTAAGGTAGAGAAGACAAAAATTGTACCTCGTATCATCCCTGGAGCCCCTGGGTTATACGCCTTGACCACATGCAGTTTTCCCCACCCCTATCCCCCAGCTCCCTAAGCCTGGTGCGGACCTCCTGGGGGTGGTGGTGGAAGTAAGTCAAAGCGTCTGCCACCACCTGCAACTCTCCCTGCTTCTCTTCAATGTCCGCCGCCTGGAAGGTCTTTCTACTCCACTCTCTACCTCTGCCTCGATGGTCCATTCACCGCTTCTCTGTCAGTAGCTCGGCGGGTCGGAAAATCTCTAGTGAGATGTCCCCTACCATCACACGCGTAGCACCGCTTCTCCCTAGGATGATTGGATCCATCTTGAGAGCCATGGACTATCGATCCCCTATCTTGGGTCCTCATATGACATCTCTTATGTCCTGATCCCTGCATCCGATGTTGGATTCCTACTACCGAGGTCTCTGGACCCGTCTTCCTACTGCTGATTATCGTCAGCTGCCTCTGCTCTGCCAAGAAGCTCTTGATCCCTAAGGCCCACTCGAGCACTCCAGAATAAGTCAAAATGCATAGAGGCAGGACACTAGCTCATATGTATCATCGTAGACCTCGCTCGAAGGTCTGAGATCTGAAGTACTGATCCCTGACCATATCCATCGAGTACTGGGTGAGGTTGGTGAACCATAAAGAATAGTCAGCTACCGTCAAACTGCCCTGCTGGAGCTGAAGAAGCTCCTGGATGCGTTCAGCTCTTAGCGTAACCAGAGAGAACTCCTCTGTAAAGAGTCAGTCAAACTCCTTCCATGAAAGAGTCTCCTCATCATGAGTCTATGTGGTCAGACTCCACCATCGTCCCACTGAACCCTGAAGAAGGCTCACTCCTAGGATCACCATCTGTTCTGCTGGTGTCCTTACTAGATGGAAAACTCTAGTCACCACCTCAAGCTAGTCCTCAGCCGCTTGAGGGTCGGGCTCACCTCAGAACCTGATGGGTCTCTGCCTCTAGAACTCATGGAGCACGCTAAGCCTGCGCACCTCGTCGGTTGGTATTGCAGGTACCACGGGCTGCTCCACTAGTGGTGGCATAGCAGGTGCACCACCTGGTGGCAATGCTTGGGGAACTTGTCCTTGTATCGAAGCCTCGTCACTGAGGGGGTCATCCTTGTGATCGTTCTGCTGAATCCTAGTGGGTATGCATTGCGGAGGCATCCTGTAAAGAAATAAGATGTAACATGAGTATATCTGGATAGATGACTCAAAGGACATGAAAAACACAACCCATTCCTATATGATGCATGTACCATTATTTTATTTCTCTGAAACCAGTGTTTTCATGTACCGAGTTGAAAAGTAGGTTATCAGAGTCCTGTTGTATGGATATGTCGACCACCGCACCCACACTGGATCCTCTAGCCTGAAAGCCAAGCTCGAAACACTTAACACTGTTGCCCCAAACCAATCTCATAGACTCTTGGTCCTAAGGTAGAACCGATCACCTCTAATACCACTCTGTCATGACCCATCCCAGTGGGGCCCACGCTGTGACTCCCCAAGCCCGCCTCCAATAGGACAGGGGATGGTGACTAGCACCAAGTATGCATATTATTACATGGGAGGCACTGCCTAAGAACCTGTACACACGCACACATCTCCAAGCCCCCAAATGCTGAAATGTAAAAAAACCACTAAGGAACAAAATGCAGGTATACAACTAAACCCAACCAATAGAGTGCGATGGAAAGTAAAGTACTAAAAGTAAAATGGGTCAGAATACAAGCCCACCCAAAAAAAAGAGTTTGAAAACTGCAAAGTCCAACCTGTAATCACAAAGAGGTATTGGGACTACTGCTTGTAGCCGAAGGAATGCCTCGGCCTGTAGGGAACTCAGAAAGCTCAGTCCTGTCCTGGTCCACCCTGGACTCTGTCAAAAGGCTTCTCATCTGCACAAGACAAAACACGTGTGGGAAAAGCCCATGCAAGGTTGAGTATAAAAACACTCTGTATAGGACCCTGAAAAACACAAAACAATACACAAAGGAAAGGCACAGTCAGCTTTACACAATATATGTCTGCCGAACATATAATAGGAGATCACAATCAGATATACTCAAAACCCATACCCGTAGTCTAGAGACAAGTCACAAAACCGCATACCCCCGTCTAGGGATTTAGTTCAAAGATTTCCACAAAGTACTCATTCTGGGAGGACACACTTCACGAGTCTGGTAGCTCTGATGACATCTGTCTGAGAAGTACTATTCGTTAGGAAATGTCATGAGAGGCAGATAAACTCATTACAGGAGAACACGATCCTGAGTGGAAAGATCACGGTAGATAGATGCACTCATTACGAGAGACACACTCCTGAGTGAGAAATATCACGATACACAGATGAGGATCACTTCCAGGGCCATGGTGGATACCGCGACTCATCTAGATTCACCAGCTAGGTAGAGGATCAACGCCTGATAGAGTTGGTCACGTTGATGCCTGACTCTACCTAGGGTTAGGAAAGGATAGAGGATCTCGCTCTGGGCCTCTCAGAGGGATGCCGACTCTATCACAAAAAGTCCTACCGAAGGGATCATACTACTGTAGAAGGAAATGATGCCTGACCTTCAGGGGGACAAGAAGAAGGGGTGTTAACCCAAACGAAACATGTCCAAGATACGGTGGACAAGAGGACCATTCCATTTTCCAAAAAGTACATGGCGTGTAGAAAATTTACACATTGTGTCGTCTGACCTCGGGTACTGCCTGTGTACAACGACCCATGTTGTAAGGTTGGTCGTGTAGAAAAAGTGAGTACACGGCATGTAGTATGGTGTACATGTCGTGTACGAGTGACTGAGGTCGACTCCGTGTACGCTGGCCATGTGCTCGTACACGGTCCTCAACCCATGTACTCCAACCCATGTAATCGGTACACGGGGTGACCTGCATTACTGGCCTCACCTGGCCGTGTTATGGAGTACACGATCATGTACTCTATCCCGTGTCTGTGTATCCACTGGATACATGACGAGTCCCACGTAGCCACCTTTGCCATGCTGCGTGGAGAGTACACGTCGTGTTCCAAAGCCATGTAGTCCATCTCGTGTTCGTGTACCTTCCAAAATACACACTGAGCTTCGAGGAAAGTCCAACTCGCTGTGTGACCCAGGTCACACGCCGTGTGTTTCCTATCTGACCCCCGAAACCCTAGACACTGCCTCCGGTACTACACAATGTGTTCTTCGGAAGTACACGCCGTGTATTCTAGAAATTTCCAGAATCATGGACTTCCGCCACCGCGCCTCCGTGCTGCCCCATTCATTGATCTGGTCGTCCGATTGCCACGAAACTCCGGAATCCAAATTTCCCCAACGTCCCGAGGTCATCTCCATTGTTTTCTGGCCTCCTATCAGCTCCAAAAAAGCGTTTCGATCCTCCCATGCAAAGAACGCTTGAAGAACGGTCTTTTCCGATCCGAGCTGATTCATCGTCCGCTATGACCATCACACCTCCGTAGGGTCGTTGCGATGTTGGATCTCCAGTTTGGGATCGTTGCGTTGCAAGACGGGCGTGTAGAAATCCGTTGTTTATTGCTTCATGAAGAAAGTGAAAAATTCATGAGGAAAAAAAGGGGGAAGAAATCCAATCAGAAAATCAAGGAATGAACCTCCACCGTCATTCGTCACGACGTTGATCTTCTCCCGTTAGTAGGCTTAAACAGAGCAGAATCAAACAACAATTTAACATGGATCAATTCCCCGAAATCATCCCAACAACCCCCCCCCCACAAAAATGTACGAATAAGTGGATAAACATGTTTGAGGTTGATCCACGTTCGTCGTTCAAAACCAAAAACTGGGAAAGGAGAATTGAAATAACAACCCCTACCTTAAAAGGGATCAATGGTTGATGAAGAGTTCGCTGCTGTCATTGTCGAGATACTTCAACTTCACTGGCGCAGTGATTCATAGCTTTGATTTTTTGTCGTTCATCGCTGAGAGTTCTCTCCAAAGCTCCAAGGATTCTCCAGAGTTTCTCTCTAGCTTCTACCAACGAGCAACGTTTGATTAACCCATTAAAAGGAGGGAACACATTTGGAATTACATCACGCTACGAAATTAATGAGTCAACGTTGATGTTTTAGAGTCATTATGATGTGACATTTATTATTGAAACAACTTCCCTGTCGTTGTGCTATAGCGAATGTTTTCAAAATAAAATAAACTTCACCATTTATTTTATTTTATTTTACTGAAAACGTCTGAAAATTAACTTTTTCCCTCGACCCGCGCCAGTCAAGTTTAGATCTATTCTTAGGTAAAGTTATCATCCTAGATGCAACGGTGCCCTCATATTTTTAATCCGGGAATCCGTTTGGAAACTTCCACAACCGCGCACAAGTGCCGACTCACTTAACTTACAAAAAGTTTAAATCACCATTCTGGGATCACCGGGCCTCAGAATGATGTGCTGTCTCTGCGCCTGGTCTCGAAATAATTGATTAGTCACTGAAATTGGATAATATTAATTATTAATATCTTTATATTCATTGTTAAAAAGTCCATAAACATTGTTTTTAGTGCATTACATAAATAGAACTTCATTTCTCATCTTAAATACAATTCATGTTTAAAATGAAAATTTGGTCCCAATCATTCATCTATTTGTGGAAAACATTATATTCATTTTATGAATTTGATATTTTGTGATATGATTTATCACTTTGTTTTTAACATTTTATCTTTTAGGTTCTATGGATGAATCCCAAGGTAATATGGATATTTTTACACCTGAATGCAGAAATTTGATGGAGAAAGCATAATGGGCCTAAGGCCCATCAAACAAATGTGGGGCCCAAAAACCAAGCCCAATGAAGCTAAAATTTTTACAGTAGAAATATAAAAATATGAGGATCATTTTATTAAACTGTTGTTAGAGCTAATTGTGAAATTTTCATGATGATAAAGGGATCTGAAGTTGAGATTTAAATGGTGGGCCCGACATTAATGCATATAAAGTCGTCCCACCATTTTGACCATAACTTCCAAAAGGATAATCCAAATTTCTTGAAATTTTTACAGATCATAGAGGGAAGATGGATGAGAATATTTTGCTTCTACGACCCCTTAGGATTCGACATCCTTCAATTCCAAATTCACTCGTCAAAATGGTGGACGAATCTGGAAGAAATTTCCGGGTCAACTTCGAAACGTCAAAATCCCTTAATTTTTTCCACCCACCTTTTGACTCTCTAAATTAATGGGGATGTAATTTATTGTGGTGGGGTGTCTCTAAGGCTCATAATATGCCAATATAAGGAGCTGGCGGTGAATGAAATTGTCATCTAATATTTTTTCTTTCAATTGAAGTTTTTCTTTTATCCATTGTATTTCTTTCAATTGTAATTTCCCGCTTTCGTTTTGTAATCGCATCGACAAATATTCTAATGTAAGTTTTTTCTTTCACATTTAGTATTTTAATGAAATTTATTCTTCTTCTTATCCACTTTTTATTTTCCTTTTCTTCACACATTGATACCGTTGAATCAAAGTGTGAAATTATTCACCCCAGCACTTGTGATTTCAATCACACAACGGTGGAGTGTTCATTATTTTAATAATTTTCTTCTTCTTCAATTCCGCCCCCATAAGTCTACATCCTGCTTCTATTGGTAGAATAGAATCAATGGAGGGCTAACCACTTAAGGTTTTATCAAAGGGAGTAGCAAGGTCAGGTATTGGATGTTATTTCATGTACTTAATATTTAAATCTATTCATTATTTTAGGATTTCCACTTGATGAGTTACATTCTTTTTCATCTTCGACAATCTTAACAATGACACATTTCAAGTGATAGTATGATCTATTTCCTTTTAGTTCTCATTAAAGTGATCCTAAAAGTGAATTTGTTATTTTCCTTGGAATTGTGTAGGGATTAAATTGGTGAATGATTTTGGAGAATTATCTCATTGTTTAGATATGTCTTGAATTGATGACATGAAATTTTCTAAAAAAATAAATTCTTCCAATCCACCCCAAGAAAAACCCTTAGATCAACCCACCATCAATAATTATTTAGTTCACATAATTTTTATTATATGTTATTTAAATTTTATCTTTAGTTCTCCAATTAAAATCTACCTCAAAGTTAGACACTTCATAGCCAATCCATCAACAAATTTACGTGTCTCAAGGTTTCTTCTTCGGTCCCTGTGGATTCGATCCCTACTTGTACTTCAATGACCACTTTTACCAGTAGGGTAAATTTGGGCACAACCAAATTTTGGCGCCCTTGTCGGGGACCCAAGTAAGTACCTTAGACCCACGTCTTCTTTTCTCACCCCAAATTCTCTATTCTCACCCTAATTTCTCTTCTCTATTCCCCTTTCTGTTTTTGTGTGTCCAATGAATCCCAAAACCAATTTTCAATCAACTCAAATGGATTATCTTCCAAAATACCCATTGATAGACCAAGGATATAATCAACTAGAAAATCAATATTTGGAATCACCTCACTTAGGGAATTTCATTGACCAATCCTTGATTGAATACACCACACCAGATGAGATGTATAATCAATGGGATGTTGATTGTTTAAAGGATCAATTTCCATATCTCTTGAAGATGATTGAAGAGATCAAACTTAATGAATTTAATGATGTCCAAACATATATCAATCCTAATTCTGAAAAAATTCTTGAACATTTGTGTGAAAAAATGGTTAAAATGAATTCATAAGTTTCATCACTAAGATTAGAAATACAAAGCATTGAGAATTATGAAGAACCCATTCCTACTCAAGATGTCATTTCCTCATCACTGATAGAATAATATTTTATCCCAAAAAACACTCAGGAATTCAAAAAAGAAATAACCTTTGGATACGGTATAACTGAAGAAGATCAAAAAAATGTTGAAGGGTCTTTAAATCAGGAGGAAATTGATTTTTTGGACTCAAAAGAAAAAAAATTGACATCATGGATTGAGTTTATTGAATATAACTCCATTGATAAATTTTTAGAAGTACCAATAATCGAACCATTAAGAGAGATCACAAAGAGTGAGTCCATACCCATTCTTGATATTCAACTGAACAATTTTTGGGATGAATCTTATTTTCCAAATGAACCAATTCTTTCTAAATGTTTTGGAGAAGAAACTGATTTTGATTTAATTTGTCAATCTCCTTTAGGAAATTTCAATGAACCCGAGCTAAAAATTATTTTACTTTCTTCCCAACTCAAGAATCCCACCATAGGAGATAAGAAATAACTTGTAGTTGTTGTTCATTCTTCTCAAGAAACCAATAATGTTGGAATGGTTATTTATGTCTTAGTAAAGACTAGAAATTCAAACGAATCAACCATTACCGAAATTCCTTGGAATTTCACACTCATTATTAAGCATGAGATTTCACATGGAAAAAATTCTAAAAAAAATAATTAATCTAAATATTGTTGAGGTGGATAAAAATGGGGTCCTAAAAATGTTGAAAGTTGGTATTGGATAAGTTGGGGGGTTCAAGTCAAGATAAAGACTTTAAATTAAGTGCTTTCCGGGAGGCAACCTGGCTTCTGCCTTTTTTTCATTTTGTATGTTTTTGTGTGTTTTCAAATTTCCAATAATTTTTTTGTTTTAATCAACTTTATATTTCAAATAGGATTAGTGGATCATTTTGATTTAATTTTATTCTACCTTAGACTGTTGACCTGTTATTCTTTTATGAGTATGGATGGGTATGAAAGGGGAGCACCGTATTCATCCATGTCACGCGGTGTGATCCCTGAGTAATACCTTACCAAGAAAATATAAAGAAGAAAATGTATCATCAGTTTGATTTTTAAAATTAAAAAAAATAAAAAACAGGGAAAACCATAAAAATGGTGATACTTGGAATTAAATAAATCGTTGTGTTGTTTGTTTTGTCTTCTTTGTTCTTATTTGTATGGTTCAGGAACTATTCTGGGTGAAACATGTTCAATCAAGGAGGTTACTACATCCCCCAAGAGATCAAAGGAGTAATATGGAGCATCATGAACATCAACTTCAAAAACCATGTGAATTTTTTCCATGTTTATCATTTTCAATTTCCCCTTAGAACTCCTCTCCTACCTCCCTTCTAAATTTTCTTTTCTTTAAAAACTGGGGACATTGTTATACTATGTTGGGGGGAGATGAAATAAAAAATGATTTTTTTAATAATAACATGCTTGGAAAGAAAAATTCCATTAACCTTGAACATGATAACACACATTGCAAACTCTGAAATTGGATATCAAATAATTTTGCATGCCTTGATTCTGATTTTAATGCAAGTTTAAGTTCATGAGCATAGTTTTTGGAAAGTGCGGTTGTCCAATGTGATTTTTCAACATTTACATTTTCATCCTCTTAATAAAAATGACACAATGCACATCTATTGAATCGTGGGTGTAAATTTGAGTTCATGGGTTCCTTTCATTATAGCATAGGGTTTTGAGGTCACTTTTAGTTTAATTTTAATATCAAAAAAAAATTGAAATAAATAATGACCACATAGAGCAATGTTTTGTCCAAATGCGTGGCGTCCGACACTTGGGGATCGTGACTCCATAGTTTTCTTGCCTAGAGTTAGGCTTTATATCTCTATTGTAGAGAATGGAATTGAAAAATATGTGTGGCGTCCGACACTTGGGGATCATGACTCCATAGTTGTCTTGTCCAGAGTTAGTCTTTTCATATCTATTATGGTTAAAAAAACAAACAAACAAAAAAAATCAAAAAAATGGATACTCATCTTAAAAAAATTTGGATACTCATCTTAAGGTTTATTGTGATCCCCACCTAGCACTTCCATTTTTTCCCCTTGAACAATAAAATGGGTCCCATATCTTTTGTGATGCACAACACTTTATCATGCTTAATTGAAATTGGATGAAATGTGGTGTTGAATTTGAATAAAGGAATGGGATTGGGATTGGGATATTCTTATGGACCTAGCTTGTTTTAAATGATTTTTATGGGTTTCATAATTTCTTTTTGGTATGAGGTCTTAGGGTGAGCAATGTGTATTAAAATGTTTTTGGAAAAGGGGATTTGAATTTCATATTAGTAATATATTTTTTGCTCGGGACTAGCAAAACTCATGTTGGGGGGTGTTATTAGTCACTAAAAGTGGATAATATTAATTATTAATATCTTTATATTCATTTTTCCAAAGTCCATAAACATTTTTTTGTGTATTACATAAATAGAAATTCATTTCTTATCTTAAATGCAATTCATGTTTAAAATGAAAATTTGGGCCCAATAATTCATCTATTTTTGGAAAACATTATATTCATTTTATGAATTTAATATTTTGGGATATTATTTATCACTTTGTTTGTAACATTTTATCTTTTAGGTCTGATGGATGAATCCCAAGGGAAGATGGATATTTTTTCACCTAAATGTAGAAATTTGCTGGAGAAAGCATAATGGGACTAAGGCCCATCAAACAAATGTGGGGCCCACAAACCAAGCCCAATGAAGCTAAATTTTTTACAGTAGAAATATAAAAATATGATGATTATTTTATTCGACAGTGGTCGGAGCTAATTCTGAATTTTTCATGATAATAAAGGGATCTGAAGTTGAGATTTAAATGGTGGGCCCGACATTAATGCATATAAAGTTGTCCCACCATTTTGACCATAACTTCCAAACAGATACTCCAAATTTCCTAAAATTTTTAAAGCTCATAGAGGACATATGGAGGATAATATTTCTCTTCTACGACCCCTCAGGATTAGGCATCCTTCAATTTAAAATTCACACGTAAAAATGGTGGACGAATATGAACAAAATTTCTGGGTCAACTTCGAAACGTCAAAATCCCTTAATTTTCTCACCCTCCTTTTGACTCTCTAAATTAATGGGGATGTAATTTATTGTGGTGGGGTTTCTCTAAGGCTCCTAATATGAATATATAAGGAGCTGGTGGTGAATGGAATTATCATTTAATATTTTTTCTTTCAATTGAAGTTTTTCTTTCATCCATTGTATTTCTTTCAATTGTAATTTCCTGCTTTCGTTTTGTAATCGCATCGACAAATCGTCTAATGTAAGTTTTTTCTTTAACATTTAGTATTTTAATGAAATTTATTCTTCTTCTTCTCCACTTTTTATTTTCCTTTTCTTCACACATTGATACCATTGAATCAAGGTGTGAAATTATTCACACCAGTACTTGTGATTTCAATCACACAACAGTGGAGTGTTCATTCTTTTAATAATTTTCTTCTTCTTCAATTCCGCCCCCATAAGTCTACATCCCGATTCCATTGGTAGAATAGCATCAATGGATGGATAACCTCTTAAGGGTTGATCCAAGGGAGTAGCAAGGTCAGGGATTGAATGTTATTTCATGTACTTAATATTTAAATCTATTCGTTATTTTAGGATTTCCATTTGACGAGTTACATTATTTTTCATCTTCACCAACCTTAACAATGACACATTTTGAGTGCTAGTACAATCTATTTCCTTTAAGTGCTCATTAAAGTGATCATAAAAGTGAATTGGTGATTTGCCTTGGAATTTTGTAGGGATTAAATTGGTGAATGATTTGGGAGAATTATCTCATTGTTTGGATATGTCTTGAATTAATGACATGAAATTTTCTAAAAAAAGAAATTCATCCAATCCACCACAAGAAAAACCCTAAGATCCACCCACCATCAATAATTGTTTAGTTCACATAATTTTTATTATATGTTATTTAAATTATATATTTAGTTCTCCAATTAAAATCTACCTCAAAGTTGGAAACTTCATAGCCAATCCATCAAAAAATTTGAGTGTCTCAAGGTTTCTTCTTCGGTCCCTGTGGATTCGATCCCTACTTGTACTTCAATGACCGCTTTTACTGGTAGGGTAAATTTGGGTGCAACCAATAATTCTATATAATATTTAAAAATGATACACAAAAAATAAGAGACATTACATAATTAGAGAAAATATTTTTGGTATGGGATTTCAGCAAAGTCCGAAGAAGGTTCGTGAGGGAGAATCCCGTGAAATATGGAGGTGGTTCGTGTGGAAGAAATTATGCCGAAGGTTTTTACGGAGAACTGAAAACTGAAAAAGACTTGGTACATGGAGGAGGAATCTTCAGTACGTGAGAGAGAGATTTCCACAAGTGGTACGCAGAGGGGGAGTTATGGTATGTAGAAGTGAAGACAATCCATGAATAGAGAACAGTTCGCGGACAAAGGGCAGTTCACAGAGGCGGAGTGAAGGCAGCGACACACGGAGGCAGTAGCGGTTCGTGGAAGCAGAAACAGTACACGAAGGAGGTGATCTGTGTACCATTCCTGGTACTTAGTACGTGGGAGAAGAAGGTGGTTCTCTATTTACACAAGGAGGCTTGTGAAAGCTTTAAATCAGTTTGCAAAAGGATTTTCTGGTACCTAGCACTACCCGGGAAGGTGGAATTCATCTGTGGGTGAAAAAGGAACTTCAACAGAGCATCTACCTATAATTGAGGATGTATAAATTCATGAAAATGAATGGAAATACATGTCCATAAAATGTGTTTGACCTAAAAGTCTATAAACTTTGAGTGGTTTCTTTCCAATAGCACTAAGTGAAGGAAGAGGAAGACAATGACCCTTTCCACCGGCAATGAGCCAGAGAAAGAGGCATAGGGAGTGACCTTTGGGAATGCAGTGAGAAGTCTCTAAAACTTTGTAAAGCCAGTGATCCTGGGCATAGAAGATCTAACCCTAACTTTTTACTCATTATTAGTAGTGATCCTTAGTGATTTTGGTACATCGGTGCATTATCATTGTATGCTCCTTGGATGTAGCCCAATGAGGGTGAAACAAGTAAAAATCATTGTGCCATGTGCATGATTTCATATCTGTTCATATATTTCTATGGGAGGAAGATCGAATTGAGTTTTTTCTAACAATGAAACAAGATCAGAATGGGAGAAAGTTTCAATCTTTCATACCCTAATTCACTCCCCTCTTAGGGTATTCGACCTAGTGGACCTAACAACAAACATAATCATACAAATATTATGTCAAGAATTCCCATAAAGATATTCATTACATGGTAGGATTGGGCTTATAACTCTCTCACATTCTTAGTCATTGGATAATCCTTGCATATACGACTGGTATTGGGATAAATCATCCTGTGTACCCCTTTAGTTTGGGATATATCTCCCCATGTACTCTTTAGCATGGGATAAATAATTCATTTCACCATTGGGCTTTAGATAAATCATTTCATATACCCATTATCTTGGGGAAAATCATTGTGTACCCCTTGGATTGTGATAAATCTCCATTTTTACACTTTATCTTGGGATATATCATACCATGTACCCTTTAGTTTTGGATAAATTATCTCTTTTAACATTTGGCATGGGATAAATCCTCCCATAAACCATTTGGATTGAGATAAATCTGCATGTATACCCTATATCTTTGGATAATTCCTCCCATGTACCATCTGGATTTTGATAAATTCCCTCATGTACCCTTTGTCTTGGGATAAATCCTCTCATATACCCCTTAGTTTGGGATAAATACCCACATACACCATCTCTGATATGTAGCTATAAACATTATGAATGCTTTGGAGGATGATATAGGATCCTAACCATTATTATCTATACATATGAGTTCCACTTAAGAATAAAATCATTTATCAAATCATAAGTAACCCATGGGAAGAAAATTGGTTTGAAATCATTTCAGAATGTCACCACATAAAATACACGATCGTTTGATACTGAAAAACATAATCTCCCAAAAGGGTATTTAATAAGACCACATATATGTTGATTTAAAATCCATTACTCCATTGGAGAATGTCCTTAAAAAATGTAAGAGAAATAACAAATGGGATTTGTCTGCAAAACATGTCTTAATATCATCTTCAAAAAACATGTATTTGAAGTCACATTAGAAAAAAATATTTTTAAAAAATAAATATAAGGAAGCTTAAAAAATTTATTGATTTTTTTTCAATAAATATTCCTTGAAAAAAAATCATAGGTAAAAATGAAAAATATAGGGGAATAATAACATTGATAAGAAATTCCATTGATGTATTTGTAAATGTTTTTTTTAAATCCACATCATTAAAAGGATGAAAAAATCATTATTTTAAAATGAATTAATTGGAGAAAAAAGGTCATGGGAAAGAAATTGAGTTTACACTAGGGGAATGAGAACTTTGGTGGGATGTAAAAAAATAGATTTGGAGTAAAAGTCCAGTAAATAAAATAGGAATTATTCTCAACATAATTACATTTTTATGAAAAAAATATTATATGGCCTAACTATGTGGATATACATTCAATTTTAGAGGGTTTTTGGAATTTTTTATTGGTGGAGGCTTTGAAATTTAATCCAGAATACAGAATTGAATTCTAACGGTTGGATCTTCTCAAAATAGAATCGACAGACATAAAGTTAGGGTTAGGTTATAGAGAATGGGTTTGGGAGACAACCAGAGGGAGATCAGTGTTGGCCTAGCTACTACAACATCCATCAATAGGCCAGTGGCCATGCCAAAATCTAGACATCCATACTGGTATCACTAACTTGTCAGTGTTCCCATGGTCATTTTTTTAAATGGGGTATGAAGTTTTATTTCACCTCATTTACCCCATAAAATCAAAAAGAAATTCCCCTACTAATTTTCATAACAACCATGCCAAAACCCTCTCTTATTCATATCCTTCTTCTTGGAGGATCTCTTTTCTTCCTTTTACAATTCATCTTCCATCACTTGTATTGGAGATCATACAGAATGTATACCTCTCATCTACTTGGGTTCTCTTTCTCTACAAATTACTATTCCACTATATTATGTTAATATGCCCAATTTTGATGTCTTTTATCTGGTTTTCCATTTTCTTCTGATTCAAGCCAAACCGGTAGCCAATATGAGATGATTGGGATTTTTTAAACATGCAGTGCTATTTTATCCAATGTATTAAATAATTAAAAAATCTATTCTTGGATTGTTAAAAATTTCTATTTCGTTCTTGACCATTCAATAAATTATTTTTTTTAAATTTGAGTTTGAAATTATTAAATGACCCTCATTACAGGCATTGGACCTTACCAAGAGAACTATTAGTGGTCACCCTTATAAATGATTTGAACATGGGTTTTTCCAATAAAGAGGAGAACTTATTTTATAAAATTTAAATGATAAAAGTTAGGGGACACCTATGTTTTGAATTGTAAAAAATGATTTGTGAATTAATTTGAAGGTTTTGAAATGGGATTTAACAACTATAGATGCGGTTAATGGAGTTCATAATGATTATACACTGAATGAGGATAATATTAATTGTTAATATATATAATATTCACGTTCTTTATTATTCATAAACACCATTTTAGTGCATTTTAAACTTTGACCATTATTTCATATTATAATTGTAATTCCTTATTAAAATTCATTATTACATGATACATTTTTTAACATCATTTAAAGTAACCAATGGTCTTGATTTTATTTTCATATTTAATTTTCAGGTTTCTAATTACATCGGTAACAATTCATACTTTTGGAGTACTTGAAGATTCATATTGGAAGACCACCAAAGTTTTCCTTGAACAAACAACATTCTGGGTGAAGTAAACTGGACATCATCCCAATAAAACTACTTTATCGGCCAATATACAACCCCAATAATTCTGAAAATTTAAATTACTATAGAGGACATCCTGGGGAACATTTTCTTCAAAAGTGTAAAATGCTAATTCTGATGTTTGAATAGAGTTACAGGCGTCCCAAGTTGGAGATGAAATTCTGGGCTAGATTCTGCGGCCCAGAAAAATAGCCCACCATTTTACGCATAACTAGTAAAAAATAAATTATTTTGGGCTGAAACTTTACAGAAGTTTGTGGGACATATTTATATTCATTTTATTGTTGTATAGACCACTCTAATTATGCCATCTAGAAGCTCATTTAGGCGCTTCTGTTCAGTGGATGCAAGATGGCTTCCACCTCGGGTCAAGAGTAGAAAAGTCCAAGTTCCACAAGATTTGCACCACCCTAAGCCTACCATAATCAAGTGGTATAACTTTCACTATTGGAGGCTAGACCCAAGGCTCCCAAAATTACTATTTAAGTCAGTGGTGTTGGAGGATTTAATCATCTTGGATGCTTTCTTTCATTGTAATGTTATGTTACCACTTTTCCTTTGTAATGTTCTTCCTCAATTGTAAGTTGTTTTAATTCATCTTAGTTTCTTAATAAAAGTTCATATTTTCCTATTATTATGTTATTCTCTATCTCAATTTTATACCATTTTTTCAAGGTGTGAATTTATTCACACCAAACCTTGTGAAATTATTCACACAATGGTGGAGTGATCATTTTCTTACTTCTTCAATTCCTCCCTTATGAGTCTACTTCCTGCTTCCATTGAAACAATAGCATCAATGGAGGGATAAAAAACTTATGGTTTGATCCAAGGGAGTATAAAGGGGCTGGATTATATGTTATTTATCACCCCATTAATTTCTATTCACATCTTTTAATTGATATTTTTATTTTATGATTTTAAAACATCTTTGTCCTTGTTGAATTTTAAGGCCACATACTTCAAGTGCTAATAGGAACCTTTACCTTGGAGTGCTCATAAATTTGATACTCTAAGTGTATAGGAGATTAGTATTATGTTTTTTTGGTATTAAACCAGTAAGTGATGAAGTTTTTCATCTTCTTGAATAAACCCATCTCGAATATAAGAAGTTGAAACTGTTAAAAAAGGAATTTCATCCAATCCACCCCCAAGCGATAACCTAGGATCAAATTATTATTTCAAATTGAATTCACTTAAGTATGTTATTTATATCTTAAAACCCATCAAAAATTAAACCAAAGTTGGCAACTTTATAGCCAAAACAATCCATATAATGTACGTGTCTTTAGGTTTCTTCTTAGGCCTCTAAGGACTCGACAACCCAAGATACACTACAAGAGACCACTTAACCCTAAAATATTGGGTAAATTTTGGAGAGACCAAATTTTGGCACCTTTTTCAGGGACCTAAGTATGTTATCTTAGTCACTAGCATCATTTTTTTCATCCCACTTCTCTGTTCTCACCCCTCACTCCTATGGAAGACAATTTTGAACAAATCCAAACATGGGAAACTTATTCCTACTTTGATCACCCAAACCCATATGTTATGTACAATGACCATACTAATTTCTACTGGTGGGATAATCAACAACATAATGAACCATAATGTTTTAACTCTTATTCTCCCCAAAACATTCCAACCTATTTTGAGTTCCAATCCCAACAAGGCCAATAAAAACATCCTCATGTGGAATTCCAACAACTTAATTATCCTCTGGGAATAGACCATCTGTCTCAACCCCTTGACCATATTGATCCACATCCATTAATGAAAAATTGTGTCAACAAATGGATATAATTACTTCTGAAGTTTCATCCTTGAGAGTAGAACTACAAAACATTGAAAAATTTATGGAACCCATTCCCAGTCAGGTTTTCCATTCCTCATCATTCATAGAGGAATCTTGTTACACACAAAAATCTCATGAAAATACTAAAGAAATTTTATTTGAACTCAAGATACCTAAAAAATGTGAAGTAATAGTTTATGGGTGTTTAAATTAAGAGGAAACTGATTTTTTTATTCACAAGAGGGAAATTTGACATCATGGATTGAGTGTCCTGAATATTGCTCCATTAATGATTTTTCATAACTAAACATCACTGCACCATTGGGAGAAATAATGAAATTAGAGTCCATACCAATTACTAAAACTATTATTTCCAATTTTTTGGTTGAATATTCCATTCAAAAGGAACCATTTTTATTGAGAAATTTAGAAAATGAAACTGAGTTGGATTCAAAATCTCGACTTGTGTGTGAATTTCCTATCCAAAATGAGGTAAAATTTTTTATCCTTCCTTCCCCACTCAAGAATCCCTTCGTAGGGTATAACCATGACCTTTTAGTTGTAATTAATTCTTCTATTGAAACCAAAAAAGTTGGAATGATCATTGATGTATTAGGAAATACTGCAGAGGAAATTGGATCCACCATTTCTGATATTACTTGGATTTACCCACTCATTTTATAACATAGGTTTGTGAATGAAAAAAATTCTAAACATAGAATCACTATCAACCTAGTAAAACTGGTGAAACATGTGGTCCTTAAAATGTTGAAATTTGGTATTGGGTAATTTGGGGGGGTTCAAGTCCAGCTAGCAACGTTAAACCAAAGCACTGCACGGGAGGAAACCTGTGGTTTTCATCTTTGTGAATCATCTTTTTTTCAAATAGGATTAATGAAGCATTTTTATATTTAAAAAAATAGATGGTTGACCTGTTCTTCTATTATGAGTATGGATGGGTATGAAATGGGAGCACCATATTCATCTGGGTCATGTGGTGTGATCCTTGAGTAATACCTTACCCAAAAATTTAAAAAGAATACAATGTATCATCAGTTAATTTTATTTTTATGTGTTTATAAGGTGAATAATAACAATAATAAAAATAAATTTAAAAGGCAACATTATAGGTCATGGGGAAAACCCCATCACAATCAGCGAATCCACGAGGACTCGAACCCGGGACCAAAGGGAGACAAGGGCGCGCACTTACCACTGACCTACGACTTATAGTGATTCCTTATTCTATAATTTTTGTATATATACTTATATTTTACTTTTTTTATTATATTAATATATATATATATATATTTTATTTTTTTGTTTGTTTTTTTTCTTCCACTAGTGAATTCTCAGAGTGACATGGAGATCAAGGAATTAAAAGGGAGCAACAAGAATTTCAACTTCAACCACCAGGTGACTTCATTCCATGATTATAATTTTCAATTTCCTTTTTGAAATCTCATTATCTTCCTCTACCCCCTTCCAAATTTTCTTTTCTTTAAACATTGGGGATAATTTTATTTTAAGTTGGGGGGAGATAAAAGAAAAAAAATACTTTTGTGTAAAAAAATGAATGATTTGAAAAAAAGGCGTGCCTTAATGGAAGGAATAATTTCTTTAACCTTGATCATGATAATAGAAACTGTACACTTTAAAACTAAATATCAAATAATTTAGCATTCCATGATTCTGATTTTAATCCATGTATATTTCATGAGCATAGATTTTGGAAAGTGTGGTTGTCTAATGTGATATTTCACTATTTATATTTTCATCCAAATAAAAAAAGAATTACAATGCAAGTTCTTTGGATAGTGGGGTATTAGTTGAGTTCATGGGGTCCCCCAAATAAATATCATAGGTTTGGTGATCATTTTAGTTTTAATATGAGTATTAAAAAAAACAATAAATGTGCGCGTAGAGCAATGAAATGACCTAATGCATGACTTTCGACACATGGGGATTGTGACTCCATAGTTGTCTAGACCAGAGTTAGTAATTGTATCTCTATTTATGGTAATTTGAATTTGTTTTTGACTGAGTTAAATCGAGATGATGCCTGAGTATGTGGGCTTCACTTGGTGCCCTAAGTTCTTTAATCCTGGGAGTCATCAGTAAAGTCTCGCTACAGGGGTTGACTTTTTTGAGTGAAATTTCAATTACCATGGAAAAATTGCAAAAAAAAAACAATAAAATATATATATATATATATATATATATATAAATTGAATAATCATCTTAATATTGAAATGTGATTCCACCTAGCGCTTCCATTATTTTCCCCTTTAATAAAAATGAACCCCCATGTCTTTTGTGACACACAACACATCATCATACTTTATTGAAATTGGATGAAATGTTGTGATGAATTTGAACAAAGGAACGGGCTTGGGATTGAGATCTTCTTATGAAAATATCTTGTATTAAAATATTTTTATGGGTTTCATGATTGTTTGGTATATGGGTTCTTGGTGATCATTGTTTATTAAAATGTTTTGGAAAAGGGAATTCGAAATTCACATTTTTGAGATATATTTTGCTCGGGACTAGAAAAACTCAAGTTGGGGGGTGTGATTATCCACTGAATGAGGCTAATATTCATTATTAATATATATATAATATTCATGTGATTTATTATTCATAAACACCATTTTAGTACATTTTACACTTTGAACATTATTTCATATTATAATTGTAATTCCTTCTTAAAATACACTATTACATGGTACATTTTTTAACACCATTTAAAGTACCCAATGGTCTTGATTTTATTTTCATATATAATTTTCAGTTTTCTCATCACACTGGTAATAATTCATAATTTTGGAGTACTTAAATATTCATATTGGAAGACCACCAAAGTTTGCCTTGAACAAATAACATTCTGGGTGAAGTGAACCAGACAACAACCCAATACAACTACTGTATCGGCCAATATCGAAGCCCAATAATTCTTAAAATTGAAATGAATATAGAAAAAATCCTGGGGAACATTTCATTAAACAGTGGTAAATGATAATTATTATGTTTGAATGGAGTTCTAGGCAGCCCAAGTTGGAGATAAAATTATAGGCTAGATTCTGCGGCATAGAAAAACTGCCCACCATTTTACACATATTTCGTAAACCATAAATTATTTTTGGCTGAAACTTTACAAAAGGTTGTGGTACATCCTGATAATAATTTTATTATTCTATGTACCACTCTAATTTGGAAATCTAGAAGCTCATTTATGTGCTTCTGTTTGGTGGATGCAAGTTGGCTGCCACCTCAGGTCAAGAGTCGAAAAGTCCAAGTTCCACAAGCTTTCCACCACCCTAAGCCTACCATAATCAAGTGGAATGACTTTCAATATTGGAGGCTCTATCCAAGGCTCCCAAAATTCCTATTTAAGGTAGTGGTGTTAGAGGATTTAATCATCTTGGATACTTTCTTTCATTGTAATGTTATGCTGCCACTTTTCCTTTGTAATGTTCTTCCTCAATTGTAAGTTATTTTAATTCATCTTATTTTCTTAATAAAAGTTCTTATTTTCCTATTATTCTATTCTTCTCCATCTCACTTTGATACCGTTTCCACAAGGTGTGAATTTATTCACACCAAACCTTGTGAAATTATTCACACAACGGTGGAGTTATAATTTTCTTTTTATTATTTTCTTACTTCTTTAATTCCTCCCTCACGAGTATACTTCCCACTTCCATTGAAACCATAGAATAAATGGAGGGTTAACCCACTTATGGGTTGATCCAGGGGTGTAGAAAGGGGATTTATTGGATGTTATTTATCACCCCATTAATTTCTAATCACTTCTTTTAATTGAGATTTTTATTTGATGATTTTAAAACTTCGTTGTCCTTGTTGAATTTTAAGGTCACATAATTCAAGTGGTAATACGAACCTTTTCCTTGGAGTGCTCATAAATTTGATACTATAAGTGTATACATGATTAGTATTATGTTTTTTGGGTATTAAACCAGTAAGTGATGAAGTTGTTTGATCTTCTTGAGTAAACCCATCTCGAATATAAGAAGTTGAAACTATTAAAAAAGGAATTTCATCCAATCCACCCCCAAGCGATAACCTAGGATCAACTCATTATTTGAAATTTAATTCACTTAATTCTGTTAGTTCTATATTAAAACCCATCAAAAATCAACCCAAAGTTGGCAACTTCATAGCCAAAACAATCTATAGAATGTGCGTGTCTGTAGGTTTCTTGTTAGGTCTTTGAGGATTAGACAACCCAAGATACACTACAAGAGACCTCTTAACCCTAAAATCTGGGGTAAATTTGGATGAGACCAAATTTTAGCACCGTTTATGGGGACCTAAGTAAGTTATCTTAGACACTAACATCCTTTTTTTCATCCCACTTCTCTGTTCTCACCCCCTCACTCCTATGGAAGGCAATTTTGAACAAATCCAAACATGGGGAACCTATTTCTACTTTGATCACCCAACCCCATATGTGATGTACAATGAACATCATAATTTATAATGGTGGGATCATCAAAAACCTAATGAACCATAATTTTTTAAATCCTATTATCCATAAAACATTCCAACCTATTTTGAGTTCCAATCCCAACAAGGACAATCTAAACATCCTCCCGTGGAATTAAAACAACTTAATTATCCTCTTGGAATAGACCATATGTTTCAAACCCTTGCCCATATTGATCTACATCCATTAATTGAGAAATTTTTTCAAAAAATGGATATAATTACTTCTAAAGTTTCATCCTTGAGAGTATAACTACAAAGCATTGAAACAGTTATGGAACCCATTCCTAGTCAGGTTGTCCATTCCTCATCATTCATAGCGGAATCTTGTTATACACAAACATCTCATGAAAATGCTAAATAAATTTCCTTTGAACTTAGGATACCTGAAGAACGTGAATAAATAATTGATGGGTGTTTAAATAAAGAGGAAACTGATTTTTTGTATTCATAAGAGGGAAATTTGACATCATGAATTGAGTGTCTTGAATATTGCTCCATTAATGATTTTTCAGAACTAAAAATCACTGCACCATTGGGAGAAATAATGAAATTTGAGTCCATACCTATTAATGAAACTATTATTTACAATTTTTTGGTTGAATATTCCATTCAAAAGGAACCATTTTTGTTGAGAAATTTAGTAAATGAAACTGAGTTGGATTCAAAATCTCGACTTGTGTCTGAATGTCCTATCCAAACCGAGCTAAAAATTTTTATCCTTCCTTCCCCACTTAATTATCCCTTCATAGGGTATAACCATGACCTTTTAGTTGGAATTAATTCTTATATTGAAACCAAAAAAGTTGGAATGATCATTGATGTATTAGGAAAGACTGCAGAGGAAATTGGATCCACCATTTTTGATATTCCTTGGATTTACCCACTCATTTTAGAACATTGGTTTGTGAATTAAAAAAATTCTAAACATATAATCAATATCAACCCAGTATAATTGGTGAAACATGTGGTCCTTAAAATGTTTAAAGTTGGTATTGGGTAAGTGGGGGGGTTCAAGTCGAGCTAGCGACGTTAAACCAAGGCGTTGCACGGGAGGAAAACCGTGGGTTTCATCTCTGTAAATCATCTTTTTTTTCAAATAGGATTAATGAACCATTTCAATATTTAAAAAAATAGATGTTTGACATGTTATTCTATTATGATCATGAATGGGTATGACAGGGGAGCACCATATTCATCCGTATCACGTGGTGTGATCCTTGAGTAACACCTTACCCACAAATTTAAAAAGAAGACAATGTATCATCAGGTAATTTTATTTTTATGTGTTTGTAGGTTAAAAAAATAATAAAAACAATAAAAAAATTAAAAGGCCACATCATAGGTCGTGGGGTAAACCCCGTCACAACCAGCGAATCCACGGGGACTCGAACCTGGGACTGAAGGGAGACAAGGGAGCGCGCTTACCACTGACCTAAGACTTATAGTGCTTCCTTATTCTATAATTTTTGTATATATACTTATATTTTACTTTTTTTATTATATGAATAAATATATATATCTATATATATATATAGTTTTGTTTTGTTTGTTTGTTTTTCTTCCTCTAGTGAATTCTCAGAGTGACATGTAGATCAAGGGATTAAAAGGGAGTAACAATAATTTCAACTTCAACCACTAGGTGAATTCATTTCATGATCCTAATTTTCAATTTCCTTTTTGAACTCCCATTCTCTGCCTCTACCCCCTTCTAAATTTTCTTTTCTTTAAACACTGGGGACAATGTTATTTTATGTTGGGGGGGGGAGATAAAATAAACAAAATATTGATTTTTTGTAAAAAAACGAATGATTTGAAAAAAAAGTGTGCCTTAATGGAATGAAAAATTTCTTTAACATTGAACATGATAATAGACATTGTAAATTTTGAAACTAAATATCAAATAATTTAGCATGCCCTGATTCTGATTTTAATCCATGTATATTTCATGAGCATAGATTTTGGAAAATGTGGATGTCTAATGTGATATTTCATTGTTTATATTTTCATCCAAATAAAAAAAGAATCACAACACACATCCTTTGGATAGTGGGTTATTAGTTGAGTTCATGGGGTCCACCAAATAAATTTCATAGGTTTGGTGATCATTTTAGTTTTAATATGAGTATTAAAAAAACAACAAATGTGTACGTAGAGCAATAAAATGACCTAATGCGTGGATTTTGACACTTGGAGATTGTGAATCCATAGTTGTATGGCCCAGAGTTAGTAATTGTATCTCTATTTATAGTAATTTGACTTTGTTTTTGAATAATTTAACTCGAGATGATTCCCAAATATGTGGGCTTCACTTGGTGCCCTAAGATCTTTGAGCCTAGGAGTCATCGGCAAAGTCTCGCTATCGGGGTTGACTCTTTTGAGTGCAATTTCAATTACAATGGAAAAATTGAAAAAAAAACAATAAAAAAATATATAAAAAAATTGAATACTCATCTTAATATTGAAATTTTATTACACCTACAGCTTCCATCATTTTCCCCTTGAATAAAAATGAACCCCCATGTCTTTTTTGACACTCAACACATCATCATACTTTATTGAAATTAGATGAAATGTGGCGATGAATTTGAACAAAGGAACGAGCTTGGGATTTGGATCCTCTTATGAAACTATATTTTATTAAAATATTTTTATGGGTTTCATTATTTTTTGGTATAAGGGTTCTTGGTGATCATTGTTTATTAAAATGTTTTGGAAAAGGGAATTCAAATTTCACATTTTTGAGATATATTTTTCTCTGGACAAGAAATACTCAAGTTAGGGGGTGTGATTATCCACAAAATGAGGATAATATTCATTATTAATATATATAATATTCATGTTATTTATTATTCATAAACACTATTTTAGTTCATTTTACACTTTGAACATTATTTCATATTATAATTGTAATTCCTTCTTAAAATGCACTATTACATGGTACATTTTTGAACATCATTTAAAGTAACCAATGGTCTTGATTTTATTTTCATATTTAATTTTTAGGTTTATCATTACATTGGTAACAATTCTTACTTATGGAGTACTTGAATATTCATATTGGAAGACCACCAAATTTAGCCTTGAACAAACAACATCCTGGGTGAAGTGAACTGGACAACAGCCCAATAAAACTACTGTAGCGGCCAATATCCAAGACCAATAATTCTGAAAAATGAACTTAAGATATATTAAATCCTAGGGAAAATTTAATTGAAAAGCGTACAATGCTAATTCTGATGTTTGAATGGAGTTCCAGGCGTCCCAAGTTGGAGATAAAATTCTGAGTCAGATTCTATTGCCCAAAAAAACAGCCCACCATATTACACATATCTAGTAAACCATAAATTATTTTGGGCAGAAACTTTACATAAGGTTGGGGGACATCCTGTTACGCATTTTATTATTCTATTTACCACTCTAATTCGTCCATATAGAAGTCTATTTAGGCACTTCTATTAGGTGCATTCAAGCTGGATGCCACCTTGGGTCAAGAGTGGAGAAGTCCAAGTTACACAAGATTTCCACCACCCTAAGCCTACCATAATCAAGTGGTATTAATTTCACTATTGTAGGATCTACGCAAGGCACCAAAAATTCCTATTTAAGGCAGTGGTTTTTAATTATTTAATCATATTTGATGCTTTCTTTCATTGTAATGTTATGATGCCAGTTTTCCTTTGTAATGTTCTTCCTCAATTGTAAGTTATTTTAATTCATCTTAGTTTCTTAATAAAAGTTATTATTTTATTATTATTATGTTATTCTTAATCTCACTTTGATACCGTTGCCTAAAATTATGAATTTATTCACACCAAACCTTGTGAAATTATTCACACAATGGTGGAGTGATCATTTTCTTTTTATTGTTTTCTTACTTCTTCAATTCCCCCCTCATGAGTCTACTTCCCGCTTCCATTGAAACCATAGCATAAATTTAGGGATAACCCACTTATGGGTTGATCCAATGGAGTAGTAAGGGGATTTATTGGATGTTATTTATTACCCCATTAATTTATAATCACTTATTTTAATTGATATTTTTATTTGATGATTTTAAAACTTCTTTGCCCTTGTTGAATTTTAAGGCCACATACTTCAAGTGCTAATACAAACCTTTACCTTGTATTGCTCATAAATTTGATCCTATAAGTGTATAGGTGATTAGTATTATGTTGTGTTGGTATTAAACCATTAAGTGATGAAGATTTGTGATCTTCTTGAATAAACCCATCTCTAATATAAGAAGTTAAAACTGTTAAAAAGGGAATTTCATCCAATCCACCCCCAAGAAATAAACTAGGATCAAATAATTCTTTCAAATTGAATTCACTTAGGTATGTTAGTTCTATATTAAAACCCATAAAAAATCAATCCAAATTTGGAAACTTCATAGCCAAAACAATCCATATAATGTACGTTTCTGTAGGTTTCTTCCTAGGTCTCTGAGGATTCGACAACCCAAGCTACACTACAATCGACCGCTTAACCATAAAAACTTGGGTATATTTGGGTGAGAACACATAAAATCAAATGGATAAATGTGTTGGTAAATGGAAATGACCCTTTCTGTGAAATTTTATGTGTTTTTTAAAACTAACTTGGCCTATGGCATTGAGTTTTAATGTTTAAGAAGAATAGTGATGAAACATTTATGAAATAAAATAGGGTTTATTATTTTAATTGGTATTGAAAAAAGATTAATTATTTTTTTATAATTGGTAATGGATAATAAAAGGTGATATAGTGATTATGGTCCATGATGGCTTAGATAATCATGGATTAGAGAATTGTGACACATTATTTAAAGGTATGCCTTGAAAATTGAATTGATGTTTCAAACTACATAATAAAAATACTAAATTGATATTTACTTTTGGATGATCAGGAATGTCGAAATGAGATCCATGGATTTTATATGATATATTATAGATGTTAATGTTGGGATGAGTTCCTGAATTCCATATGATACCAGATGGTTTGGAATTCCAAGATGAGTGCTCAGATTCTATTTACTTGATAATGACTTGGGATGGTCTAGAGGAGTGTCTAGACCCATATAGTGATTTATAACTAGGAATGTTGAGATGTGTATTCATATTCCCTAGGAATTTAAGGATAAACATCTAGATTCCATGTGATAACTGATGACTTGGGAATGTTGGGAAGAGAGCTCAAATTCCATGGGAATGTTAAGACGAGCATTTGGATTCCATGTGATACATTATGAAACTGATAATGTAGGTATAAAAAATGAATTATATATAGTTATTTATGGTTGGTGTGGTTCATGTGACATGCTTTGAGAAACCTCAACACTGAATGAAATAGGTGTGTTTAATGATGTTTGTGAAAATAAGGATAAAGAATATAATAACCAAACTTGGGTGTTATTGTGTATCGAGGGTACTAGTGGCTATTTAATTCATTTTCAAAAAATATTTTATAATTTTCAAACTATTTACCTTTTTAACTTCTATATGAACTTTTATTTTAAACCTATTACATTTGGGTCACCATTGGTGTTTCTCTATTGAGTTTTATTCACACCCTACACTTGGTGATATGGAACATGGGTACCCTAGAAGATATCACAATTTGGCATCTTACTATAGGTATAGGGAAAGGCCCGTTATTGATGATAGTTGTTTCAAAATGATATTTGTTGTATGGAAGTTGTGAATATCCTATAATTAGGACTAGTTGGGGACGATACTGAGTTGAGATTATTTTAGGGTTTTATTATTTCTATATATAATCATCCCATGCAGTATCCTTGAAATGTTCAGAAAACCTATTTTAATGGAATTTTGTTACTATGGTTATTTTTGGAACTTTCATAGTTCCACCTATGATTTTATTATCACATGTATTATGTTTTTTCTATTACTATTTTTTGTTATCGTGACTTTTATATGTGGTTATAGTCTCCCCACCATACCACTTGAGACCGACACAGCTAGTCGAAAACATCTAACACATGGGGTGGCATGCATGATGCCATGTGGAGTGCCAAATAGGATAATTGGTTTAGTGGATTCCATGATAGTTCATTAAAAAGTGGTATCATAGATTTTGTCTTTGGCCTTACTCTTTGGGGATGGTATACAGAAGAGTAGGAATTTCTTGGGCTTGATAATGATGTCATGCATGGGAGTGGTCAACCAACACATGGGGGAAATCCTAACTTGATAGTGATGGGAATTATTGTTCATTGATTTCACTTATTGTATTTGTATTTTATTTTCTCAATGAGTAACATAATTTCCTTGTGATGTTATTTTCTTATGGGATTTAAACTCCTGGACTAGTATGAAAAGATCGCGCGGGTGCATTCATGCATCATTTCAGGCACACATGTACTCACATAACAAGAATCATGCTAGGGACATGTAATTAATATTTTGATTATTTGATGTGTGTAATTTATACCAATTTTTGATTATTTTTATATTTTGGATTTATATCTTCCTCTGGTTATGACTGTTTATTAGTAAAAATTGGATTATCATTTAAAGTGTCTTCAACATCATATATGGTGTTTCCATATAAGCTATGTTGGAATCTTATTTTACCAATTACCATGATGATCTTTTAATTTATAGGATGATATAAATGAATTGATGATTGTATTAATGAAATAAGGTTATATAAATCATCATATATGGTGTCTTCCCTCATATAATTTGAATAAAAAAATATTTAATCAAGTTATGGAAGAATACCAATTTTGATAAATCCTAAATATATTAAATGTAAACATTTGAATGAAAAATAAATATAAAATTCATGGATGTAATTGGAAGTTTCAATATTTGAATTTAAAAAATTTAATTTTGTGATGTGTTTAACATTAAGTGGATGAGGTGACATGAAGGTATGGTGTTCTTTGTTTGACCTAATGTTTGGGTAGCAGGACCATTTTTAGTGCTTGAGTTATGTGGTTCATGTGTAGTGGATCTTGCATATGTTGGGTGATGATCCTAGTTAGGGTATGTGTGGCTATAGATGGAGCTCGATTTGTGAGAACCTTAAGTCGGGTGTTTGGTAGGATAGACTCCATATGGCCTTGAGGTGGGTATAAGTGTTATCCCTTGATTGATGACCCTTGGGAAACCTCTATTTTGGGGCTAGGTTGAAGTACTAGTGTCCCTTTATATTGACTATTTTTAGTGTTTTTTTACCCTGTGACCTTTGAGGGTAACCTGAGAGAGGTTTTGACATGATCTTGTGACATGCCATTAGTGATGTGAAGTAGGTGGATGCTTTAGATTATACGATTAGTGTATGTTTGGTGTTTCCTAGTCATTGTAATTTTGTCAAGGTTAAGTATCCAGAAAACATGTTCCATATTCCTGGGCTGGTTTTGAAGGGTAGTATTTTTCGGATTCCTGGGACAAATAATTGTAGATGGGGTTTGTCTATATAATGTCAACATAGGTAAGTGTATTTGGGTTCTGGAAAAGACACTTGAGATAACTGGTGGTCATGCACTTTTTTCATGATGCGTGTATGGTGTTAGAAATTTTGTAATAGGGCCACCAGGATGACTTTAGTTAGTGTAAGCTACATGATAGGCATATATTCTATTGCTAGATTAAGAAAGAGAGCATAACACTGAATATTCTTGACTTGTGTCCAGTGACTCGGGGTTTTTAAGTTGGTCATAGTTGAGTGTGTGAATCGGGGGTCTCTATGAGATCGATTGGTGCAAGAGTGAGCATCCATATTCTAGATGAAAACAAAGTGATTCAAGGGGCTTGGTTTGGTGTACATGAGGCGTGAACAAGTGTATATAAGGAGAAATGTGATGTGTTGAATGGTTCTAAATGAGAGAGAACCTGAGATTCTGTTTCTTGATATCGAAGATGAGGGTATATGGTAGGATCATTCAAATCCCTAACCCCATTTAATTAGGATTATGCTTTTGGTTTCTTGGAAAGAGAGGGGTTTGACTGTTACAGTTTTGAATGATACTAGTTGTGGGTGGTTGGGTGTTTGTTATTGGCATAAGTTAAGTTTCATTTTTAAGTAGGATTCCAAAGTAAAATCTTTATTGGTTATGTGGGACATGTTTAGAGCATGGATAGTGGTTTAGGTGTACAATCCTTGTTTGGATGATTCATTTCTCATTAGAGCATGAGTTGGGATATATTAATGGTTGGTGAGAGAGTGTGTAACCATTTTTATTTTAGGGTTCAAGGAAACTTTTGCTATTAATAATGGTTCCTATAATGTTTTGGGCCACTGAGTAGTCATTTTTGAGATGAGATATAATGAACTTAATGTGATGTGATGGGAATAAATGCTCGAGGTTAGGTAGGAAAAGGAGAAAACCCTTTGTTGAGTGGGTTGATGTCATAAAGAACCAAATTTATAGGACATGTTAGATCTAAGATATTAGTCTTGGTCAAGTTTTGAAATGATGTTGAGAAGGCTTGGGAGAATCTATATTCATATGTTAATGATAGGACCCTCTAGGGGCCGATGGTTAGGAATACGTATAAAGAATTCTATATAATGGGGAGCCCTCCCTAGGCCGTTGGAGGGCATGACCCTCTCTTTGAGTGAGTCTCAATGAGGAACGAGGATGGAACTCTATGAGATCAAAATTCAAAGCATTTACATTGGTAATATGATCGTGTTTAAGTGGAATGACCATGTATGACAATTGGGTTTGATGTTAGGGAAGATGTGGAACATTGAGATCAGGGGTTTGACCTAGTTGAGTGATGAAAAGGGCACTTAAATGGTGGGGGGAATCAATTCAATGAAGGGAATGTAATAATTATTCTAGAATGGTTATTGAGGTGTGGGATTGTTCATTATACAATCATGATGACACTATATGATGGTGGGAATATGATTTTGATGCAAAATTTATTCCCTAGGGAATACAATAGGTTAATCATTATGATGTGTTGGAAGAATTCTGGGTAGATATTTTGGATGCAAGATATAATGATTTGGACCAGGCATGGTTTGGTTGGTTGCATGCTAGTTCTCTAGGTAGAGCATGGTGAATTATGTGGGGTGGTCAGTGATTAATTGTGGAATCAAATAGGTAGGTCAGTGTTAAACCTCAGTATTTTCCAGAGATGGCCATAGGATACCATTAGAGATAATGGTATTGGGGTTGGGAGTTTTAATAGTGCATAGGTGGTAGAATTCGGACATTCGTATGGTGGGTTGTCCAGAGGATGTTCAACTATCTATTTTTCATGGTACTCAATGTGGTGGACTTGGAAAAACAATGGGGTTTTCATAAGATATGTAAATGAAATTTTTCTAGTTTTCAACATGGATTTTCAAATGGAATGAAAATGTGTTCAAACTGTTCTTGAACTATAGAGGGATATTTGTTTTGGATTGAAAATGGAAATGATATTTGGTACTAGTGTTGAATAGAACTATTGTTTGTGTGGAGTTACTGTGCATTGGGAACCTTGAAAAGTTGTTCAGTAGACCTTTTATAATATGCTTTAATAGGATAATTCCAATGGAAAGAGGTGCCAGGGTTCAAAAATTTCCTCGTGATCTATGTACTATTGTTTTAAGAAATACATGCTAAGGAATTGAAATAAAAAATGTCTTAGTGGTGTATCAATATATACAAAAATGGTGGAGCATCATCTCATTTTTCAATGATAATATGAGAATCATCTTAGGATTAGGTGACTTTATGTCTTCTATTTGGAATTAAATTTTGGAAGCTCATGGGTAATTTGATAATGGAATGTCACTATTTGGAATCAGTTTGAAAACCAACATGGGTAAAGTTATGTATTTTTATGGACACTAGGATTTCTCAAAAATGAGAAGTTTTATAGTGGGGAATTTGTAAGGCCTAGGGATATGGATGATCTTTGAGTCTCAAATGGTTTTTTATTTTTTTTATTAATGGAGGGGTTAGAATTTCATGAGGCGTTTGAAATTTAATTATGGGAGTTTCATCACCTTAAAAGGGATCCTTTGAACATTAAATGAGGTTCAATTGGTAAATTTTGGTTTTGGTAGAGAATTAGAGGAAGACCAGGTCTGGCCAGGCTACTATTATAACCATCGTCCATCCAGTAGCCTTGGAAGAAGCCCAGAATCCCTACTGGGATCGCAGGCCAGCCATTACCCCCAAGGAATTTTTTTAAAATAGAGATGAAGGAGTTTTTTACCTTTTCATACCCCTTAAAATAAACCTTAATTTCCCCATATTCATTTTAATAACATCAATAACCAAACCATCTCTTCTTACACTCCTTTTCAATGGGAGATATCTCCTTTTTTTCTTACCCAATTCATATTCCTTCACTTACACTGTAGAGCCTAGGGTATTTCCTCCTCTCATATTCCTTTTATTTTTGTTTTTTTCACTTTCACATGATATTATATTACATTAAGAATATATTCATAAATTTCAAGCCTTTTATCTAGTTTTCATTTTTCTTTTGAATAAGGATATTCCAGATGAAAATATTGGATCAGTGGGTTTCTCTAGTCATGAGGTAGGTTTTCCCTATAATTTAACCAAATTTCATACATTTTTTGAACATTTATTCATGGTGTGGTAAATCCATCCATGTTTCACATGACCATGATATAAATTAACTATTTAAAATTGATATTTAATTAATAAAACACCCTTCTTAACGTTACTTGAACCTTCAAAATGGAAATACTAGTAGATTCCATTATAAATGAGTTGATCCTATGTTTGGCTAAAAAATTAATGAATTTTTTTTATAAAAATCATATGAGAATGGTTAAGGGACACCTATGTAAGGAATGGTGAAAAAATACATTTGAAATAATTCGATGGTGGTGAAATGGGATTTTAAAACCATCAATGAAGCGAACAAAATTTGGAACAAAAAATGGATAAATGTGTTGGTAAATGAAAAGGCCCATTTTTATGAAATGTGATGTTTCATTCAAAATTTACTTGGCCTATGGTATTAGGTTTTAATTTTTAAAAAGGAATGTGATGAAACATTGATGAAATGGTATGGGGTTTATTGTATGTATTGGTTTTGAAAAATGGTAAATAATGATTTATAATTGGTAATGGATAATAAAAATTAATGTAATGATTATGGTCCATTATAGCTTGGATAATACTAAATTATTGAATCTTATATCATGACTTAATGGGATTCCATGTAAAGTGATTTTATGATTCAAACTATGTAATAAAAATACTAAATTGGGATTGAATGTGTAATGATAAGGAATGTCGGGATGAGATCCTTGGATTCCATATGATACATGATACTTTGAAATTCCAGGATGAGAACTCTAATTTCATATGATACTTAATGGTTGGGAATATTAGGATGCATACTTGGATTCCACGTACTTAATAATGATATATGATGTCTAAGATAAGTGAATATACCTATATAGTTTTTGATGATTATGAATTCCCGGATTAGCTCTCAGATTCCATGGGATTTCTAGGATGGGAATCTTGATTTTGTGTGATGAATGATGATTGGGGAATACTAGTATGAGATATTATATTCAATTTAAATTCTGGTTTTAGAATTCATATTTGATGTGATTCTTCATGATTTTATAAATGATATATTGAACCCCTGATTCCATGTGGTTATTTATAGTTGGAATGGTCAACTTGACATTCTTAGAGACACCAAATCACCAAGAAAAGTAGGTATGGTTGATAGAGGTCATAGACATAAGGATAGAAAATAGTTTAGAAATCCTCAAGTTTCATTATGAACCCAAGGCATCGCTGGTTGTTTATTTATTTTATATAAACTGTTTTATAACTGTTAAAATATTTACCTTAGGTAATTTTTCAATCACTTATATTTTAAACTCGATATTTTTGGGATGATATTGGTGATGGACTATGTATTTTCACTCACACCCTTTTCTTGGAACCATTTAAAATTATTATCCAAGTAGATATCACTTTTTTGGTTAAAAGTTATAGGTATAGGGAAAGGTCTAAAGTTAATGACACTTGTTTTAGTATAGTATGGGTATAGATAATGGGAATGTGATGAACTCAAGAATAGTTAAGGATGAACCAAAGTTGGGATTATTTTATCATTATTTTTTCCTATATATGATCCATCCATAGGGGGTCCTTGACATGTCTGACATACCCATTATTAAATAATTTTATTACCATAATTATTTTTTCACATTCCCTGTTTCACCGATTATGTTAAAATGGCATGTTGTGTATGTTTTCTATTACTATACACTATTATATTGAATATTATATATGGGTATAGGATCCCCACCATGACACCGTAGGACCTAAATTACAAGCTAGAAAACTCTAGAATATGGGGAGGTGTGACTGAGGCCTTATGGAATGCCCATAGGAAGCACATATTCAGTGGATTATGGAGTGGGGAGTTACAAATATATTCATCATGGAAGAAGAATTTAGTGTGAAACATTATTTCACTAGAAAATAAGGTGTAAATATGAAATAAAATCTTTATAGTTTAGATAATATCAAATATGAATATTTTTATCCAAATATGTGTGTTTATTATCGAGGGAAAGGATTTGATTCAGTAAAACCCCTTATAATTTGAGGAGCGCTTAACTCAAAATATCTTAAAAGATAGAGAGAAATTAATTAAACATCAATTACCATGAATAAAGATAATTTTGTGATATAAAATCTAAACTAGGAATCATATACACCACTTAATATAAATTAGGTTCATAAAACAACAAATTTCTCAAAGAGAGGAATTTGAGATGAAAAACCCTTATAAGAAGAATATATATTGAGGTAAGAGTTATTTGATAAAGATTTCATAATGAATAATTATAAAACCATAGAAAATAAGGAAGAAATAAATATCATGGTTTTAATTTAGTAGAATAAATCAAAAATTTAATAATATAGTTAAATAAGAATGTTTGTAACTAAATTTAATAAAATTTATTTAGAACAAACACTTAGAGCCATAGAAACATTATTTTGAATACACTATGAGGGAAACAAAAATTAATATAACCCTAAATATCATGAAATAAAATAGAAACATGATAAAAAATTTAAATGGGTATTAGATACAAATTTACAATGGAATAATGGAGTATAATAAGAAATATGTCTCAAGGGGTTAATATTTGAGACATAAAACCCTTACCCTATATTCTTGATTACTCAGCCAGGATATATCCTCATTGGATTTTTGAAATTTCACTTGGAAATCTCCATTAAAATTAATTCCTTAATAAAAAAAGGTTACTAGAAGCTTATGGATGTGAAATATGGTTCTAGGAGGGACCATGTGTGATATATTCAATGATAAATTCAAAGGAAAGGTGAGACATGACGTTTTGGAGGTGTTTCATTTTTATAACTAAAAGAAAGTGTAGTTTTGAAAAAAAATCCATTACATTTTCAATAATGTAATGTTATTTTTAAAATTTAAATGATTCAAAAATAGAAAAAAGTATATGGGAAGTATGTGTGGCTCGAGATTCTCATCATCAACTCTTTTTTGAGACATCCTAGAGTGTTTTTATTAATTTTTATTTATCTTTTTAAATTTTACACAAATTTACTTTTACCTTGGTAAAACAATTCTTAACATTAGTAATTAATATTAATGAAAAAATTAATACTGAAAATTTTACATGATTTGGACATTATTAATTCAAATTTGTAAATAATTTTACAAAATAATATTTTAACGATTTGAATTTTTAATTTTAAAACAAACCCACATAAATAGAAAAAGGTTTTTAAGGTAAAGTACATTATTATGTTAATTTTTTTGTACAAGATAAGATTATCAAAGATACTATTTTATAGAATAAATTTGTTTATTATAAAACATGTAAAATGTAGGTGGATTTGAAAATCAATCAAAAAACCGAATTTGACAATAAAAATACTAATTAGAACAAAAACATAAAAAATAATATTTATTGTTATACCATTTTAATTTAGTTTTAAAAATGTCGGACATAGTATTTATACATTCAAATTTTTTTTTTAAAATGAATTATTTCATTCCTTAAGTACATTTTTTTTATTTAAAAGGTTTTTTTAATGTTATAGGATACCCATATGTAATGATAAAATAATAAGAATTATATGATTTCAAAAAACGTATTTTTGACTAAAAATACACCATTTCAAAAGTAATAATAAAATAATTCAAAGAAAAATTTGTTATGATGAATTTAAAAATGAATTTTATTTTCTGAAATTTAAATTATTTAATTATTAAATTTATTTTTTAAAATAAAATACATAATATAAATAAAATGAATTTTATTGAAAATTATTTTTTAAATATTAACTTGTATTAATTATTTATCCTCCAATGGTAATTTATATTAATAGTTATCCATATTAGTGTTCATTATAGATTTATTATTAATTTTATTATAATATGTTGTGGTTCATTTATATTTGGTTTAGTGTGTATATATTTTTTTAAAACCTATCATTGGTTTTACAAGGTTTAGAATTTGGGGTCATTACACCAGGGGTTTGTTCTTGCGTATTTATTATTTAGAAAAGATCTCATCAATAACCAGTTGTGTTCAAAATTATAGAATGGAGGACTAGTGTGTTCATTAGGCTTAAGAACTGATTTTGTAGTGGTTTTGTGGAATTCAAACCTTTTGGATGGCCTTGTTTCACATTTGAGGTTCTATAGGGGGTAATTCAAAATTATTGGCTCCATACCCTTAAAGTGGTATGTAACACTTGGTTATTAAATTAAATGAGGTGTTTCCCAAAACACCATTATGCCTATTGATTTTTCTCTAAGTTTCTGATGAATATTATCCTTCCATGAAACCGCTAGAATCTTTATTTTTTACAATGGAAAATTATTTCCACTGAATATTTTGATATTATATATTATCATCACTAGACCAGATGATAGGCTATGACACTAGTTTTAAGGATTAATATAAGAATATGTGGATAGGTACAAATAAATATCACTAGGATTTAACATGAAAAAAACCAAAAATAATGTTGTAAAAAACATTGGTAATATTTAATGATTTCACTATAAACATTTTGTGGTTAGATACAAACTCTCAATTTTATAAGGATAATTGCCTCACAAATTCAATCACAAAAATGATAATTCACATAAAACACTGAGGGATGAGGCAAGAGACTAAAATATTCCATGTCCATAACCACATGATTTGATGTATGTTTAATTACCCAATATTTATTTATAATTCCCTTTTATGAATTATAAATCTCTCTATGTGACATAATTGGATTTAATTTATCCCATTGAGAAATAATCTATTAATTGTATAATTAATTATTCCATGAATCATAATTCCCCATAAAAAAAGTATAATAAAAATGATATAATGTAATTTATCTACTTTATAACATATTTGTATTTCATTGATCTATAATAATAACATTTTAACTAAGGAACCTTATCAATATTGAATCAAATGTCATTATTATTATTTTATTTGTTATCTGTTCTTTTTAGAGGGTCTATTATGTTTTTTATTAATTTTTATCAAATAATTTATTTTTTTTGCAGGTAGATGATGATTGATATAGGTTTGGGGTTTGGTATGGATATTAATATAAATTATGAAACACTTTAGATGGTAGTTGTTATGGATTATATTATATTTGAAATATTTTTTAAACAATTTCATGGAATCTACACTAAATGTTATTTATTTTTCTCAATTAAAAAGTTTCATTATTTATTTTCATTTTATTTAGAGTTTATGTCATGGAATATTCATGTAGGAGGAGGATGGAAATAAAAAATGTATTAATGGGTATGTTGGATGATAGAAAATACTTGTTGGATTAATAATCATGTTGTTTTTTCCAGTGATGACAATATAATATTTGAGAAATTTCTGTGATGCATATGTATTTTATCATTCTATTTCTGTAACACTGATGATTTTTTTTCTATATTTGAATTTAAAAAATTAAATTGATTTTTTCAACTACTTCAATCCTGTTTGTATTTATCTATTTATTAAATTTAATTTTAATTTAGGCAAACCACCGCTGTATTTTTAGATTTTTTTAATAAAATCAAAAATATTGACAATTGTCTAAAAGCGGTTTGATTTTAAAATAATTAAAAAATGGAAAACACTGGAAAATTGTTTATTGGCACATATTGATTATAAAAAATAAAAACTTTTTAAAAAATAATCGATAAATATTTAAAAAATATTTATTTTTAAAAAATATGATTCTACGAAATATAATAATCACTTTAAATAAACCATCAACATTGATATATATTAAATTATATTTAGAGGCCATTAAATATATAATAATACATAAAATAATTCCATATTTTCTTATTGTGGAATTGGATCATTATAATTTATCTAGTTTTCATGTCACATCCTGACCCATTGGGGTCCCACCTGGACCATTGATAATCCAAGAGTGACATTCTAAGCTCCCCTCCAATTTTCTCTAGGGTAGAGACTAGGGTTTTATAGGCATATCACTCATGGGTCCCTTATTGTATTGAGAAAATATTCATGTACACCATTAAGTACATCACAATAATACATGATAAATAAAATGGTACAAACCTAATAGGAAATAATACATTTTATAATCTCTTAAAACAACCTGAGTGCAACAATATAAATATATCAAAAGTTAAAAGGGGAAAAATACATTTTTAACTAGATACCTAGGTATCCCCAACCTAAAAAATGATGAGAAAGAATTTATTTATCAATAAATATGATACCAACTACCTCTTATGATTTCCATTACTTAGCACTCCTAATATCCACCCAAACTAGGCCCACCAATGAAACCTTCTAACTACATAGAATCTTCATAAGATACATCATGTGTGGGAAAATACAATACATGGATGAGTATATTTATACTCATAAACACACCATTAAAAAAAATGAAGGAAATAAAAAAACATTCAATTCAATACATGAGAAATTGAGGGGGGAATAAACTCAAGAAGGAGACATGATCATAAATAATCCACAGTTAAAGAAAGAGGAATCTCGATCATCACAAAAAACTAAGAATGATGAGTATATTTAAATATCCAAGATCCAATGTTGTCCCGACACCAGTATCCCAATATAAATATTACTAAATCTATCGGGGACACACACCTGACATATTTTATGCCAGGAATGGGGTGGTGATGACCCCATAAGGGAATGTGAACCATGCCTCTTCTATGATCGATGAAGAGAGGGTTCCACTAACTTCTAGAAGTAGTGAACGAATCACATCATCTTCCATTAAATATATGATTTTGAAACAAAGGTCACTATCTTGTTCTTCATGGAATTATAATCATGAAGTACTAATTAATTTTCACATTCCAATCATCAAATAAGGATATATGAGAGGAAAAATATTTGAAGAATTGTACAATGTGTGTCTCTTGTTGTACATAGAGTTTACTCAAAATATTTTCTTTGATCATGTATCATTACCTAGAATGAAATGTTAAAATAATTATTCATGGAATGTCATATAGGAAACATGGTGTGTGGGCCTTCTTGGGGTTCTAGGCATGTACTCTCTGTATAAGACTCTACTGGCCAGGTAGGGTCACATGAAGAGTGGTCTAAACCACACAACCTTCGATGTTTAACTCGGGTTTCAAAACCTAGCTATCATAGAATACTTATTACATGGAATGTGTTACTCTAGAATACATGGAATGTAGTAGGATTTTTCATAGAAAGTTCACCTTCTTCTTAAAAATCCATTGCAATATCTGAATCTTCTACAATCATCACTACAAAATCATCCAGGTATATTGACCATGCCTAAATCCTCACTGAATTCCAGATTCCTATCATCCATCACCCGAAAACATGATTTTTTCACCCCATATGAAATACCATTACAATTACTCATTGACACCCAATATATGTTACTTAATTTTCCATCTACAATCTATCATCAATCCTAAACACATTCAAAAAATCACTATATTCATCATTGATCTCACAAAACAACATGAGTTTAAGGTTTGATCACACTTCAAACCAAACCAAAAATTATATTTACTACCTAATACACATCAATGATGAACATGTGAAAAATTAATGGATAAAGACACACTAAAAAATGATAATTTATAAATGGTCATTGTGACTCCAACCATCGATCATGGATTTGGAAATAATAACAGAAGAGAAATATTATACAACTATTATATTATGGACAATGAAAAATAATCAATGATAAAATTATAATGGGGAGAAATCAATGATACAAAGTTCCAATCAAAATACAGTATAGTAATCTTAAAATAATAGGGAGATAATCCCAAAATAATGAGCCCCACCTTATTATTGAATCAATCATTGGAGAAGAACAAATTTTCTATGATGTCATTGAAGATCTTCAGGAACACCATCATGGATTTAAATTCCTAAGGAATCCATTAAAAAATCCTCAAATCCTAACATTTTCCACTTAATATCCCCACAAAAAGATTACACTCTCTCCTCTATCAATCCCTCATGGTTGGGCTTTTAAAAATGTTAATTTTTAATAACATCATGTATGTAAGATTGGCACTAGGTTTTAACATCATTTAAAAAGATAAATTAATAAATTAAATTTATTTATTTATCTCATATATCATACTTTGAGTGGGAATTAGTAAGAGGTTTGATGTGAATTAATGTTACATCATTCCTAGAGTAAACCTCACAATATGGATTCAACCATAGTCCTTGATTTCTCATTAGAGACTTCAATCAATATGAATTATAATAAATCTAAAAATATGTTCATATAAATTTTAATATGTTTAATATTTTTAATATATATCTTTTAGGGTCCTACAATACCTTTAACACTATTCTAACTTTGAAATAACATTGTTTAATATATAGAAATATCTAAAGGGTTCAGAATAGAAAATAAGAGTTGTTACATTCTCCTCATATTCAAGGATTTTCTCCATGAAAAACAAAAAGCAACTTGAAAAGGTGACATTAATAAGCCCAAATTTGGCTCTCACACTCACATGATCCCTTGTGGAAGTTCCCGTGATTCTAAATAACACACATCAGTGGGATAGTTTTCCCAAGAAGGATCCTATCACGCCAATCCATAATGGACATCAAGTACTCTAAATAATTTACTCCATCCTCGATGTTCATCTCACCGCAGTCAATAATGTTTTATGTTTCATGAAAAGATCTCCTTAACTACATCACATTTAATATATCATGATATCAATCTAAATGTAGTGGTAAATCTAAGTAGTATGAAACCTGGCCCACCATGCATATGATTTTTAATGGATCGATGAAACACTAGGATAGCTTGATACCCAAAAAACCATCGCAACCCTCATAGTGGAGAGACTCTCTAGAACACATGATATCCCTGGTCAAACTTCCATGACCTATAGTGCTAGTCCATGTATGATTTTAATTGACTCTGATTAGTCTTTATTCACTTATGGATAACCCAAATGTTATTGATTTCCACAAGCACCATCTTCAGTCCCATAAATGATGACTCACCTATCTTATCCAAAATATGGGTGACATACACGATATTTAATACAGATCCATGAGTGGTTTCAATGCCAATAATGTATTGATAGCTATTATTATAAGATAAATCCACCAAAGGAAGGTAATCATCCAATCATTAACAAAAATCCAACCCACAATCTCTCAATATATCCTCCAAATACAAGATGGGTTTTCCTATCTAGCCTACTCTTTGTGGGTGGAACACCATGATCATCCATAACTTGGTCCCATAAAACTATTGAATACCTCTCAGTAATCATGAAGTGAGCTAAGAATCATGTTCAAAGATAATCAACCTAGGTAAAACTTAGACGATCTCCTCCTTGTGTAAGTTCCCCAAACTATACACCAAACATTACATCTATATGAAAATAAATTTATATGACATGGTAGGATGATCAAAAATCATCAAGATTGTGTTATGGAATCTTGTTCTCTATAAATGAACCCTCATAAAGTCCCTTGATATATCACCCTACTTCCACTCCAGGGTCTCAATATGTTAATCCAAACCCATAGGGGAATGATTCTTTGGCTTCACCTGTTCATAGGTGATGTATCGAGAAAAAAACCCATAAACACACTGCCTCATACATGGCCACCACAACTACCTATAAAGGCATCAATATAACTTCATTACTCATAGACATACCACCGATGTGGATGTAGGAAAATATAATAACACTTATTCAATAAAATTCAACAAGAACCTTTGTTCATCCATAGAAAATGATGATGTGTTTCCCACCTTCATAAATCTATCTGGTGTAACAATTGGAATTATTTGATCATGTAGAACTTTATAATCTATAAAACCCAACTAATCCTCTCTCAACTGCTAGAGAAGAAGTGAATTCACTACTATCAACTAAATATAATCTAACTCTCTCTCATCCACAAGGGTGAGCTATGAAGAGTAAAACTACTCCAACTCTTCTATCAAGAGAGTAAGAGAAATTACATACTACGGGAATGTGCTACCATGCCACCCTTATTGGGAGTATAGACTACATTAACATCGTATTCCTAAATGAACTCTAGAAAACATATCTTTCTTGTGTTGAGGTATCTCTGGGAAATTATATACCTGATAATGTAGTGTTTAATACAACTACAAAATAATCACCCTGAGGATGATTCCATCACATATTTCAAGTGAAGAACACTGTTTTCGGCTCTAAGTTGCATGGTTTTGTAGTTCCGCTCATTGGGTATAAAAAAACTAGACTCATAGGACATCACTATCTACCTCTACATTAAAATGTACTAGATCCTATCTATAAATTGATTAAAAACTCCAAGTAATCAACACAATCCTCTAGAAATCTCAAAATAGAATCACTGGTCAACCTATACCTTAGACTCACAAAGGATTCAGGAAAATGATAATTTTGGGTGAATAATTTCCCGTTTCATGTCAATATAGTCAATGGTAACGTAATCCAAAAAAATTATTCCAAAAGCAAATAATATTACCAACTAAAATAAAAAAATATTTACCTCGAATACTTTTTAGGGTGGGTCTTAAACTAACACCGCCTATACCATTTTTGGGTCTATAGCTACCCTTTATTAAGAGGTGAATATCCCTAGAAAGTAAACCTCTCTAGTCCAAAATTGAAACTTCAACAGATTATCAAAAAACCATTGATCAAAGAGTATGTATTGGACTATCCACAAGTTCTTTATGATCCTCCTCTTACATAGACTAAATGATAATTCCATTGATGAAGATAACTATGAATAAATCAATGAAACATTGAAAATTATAGTTTATAAGTCTCATGAATACAAAGAGTGAATTTTTAACACCATAGGGAATATATAATAACCCATAATTCCAATAGTACCATCAATATTCCATTTTAGAAATGTACTCCTTGTAAACCCACAATGGGTGGTAGAGGAACCTGAGGTCTATCTTCAAGAACCATCTCGTACCTTTTAACTGGTCGAATAGTTCATCGATATTTGGAAATGGTTAAAATTTTTAATCTTCACATGGTTCATGTGAGTATAATCAATGAATATCCTCAAACTCATGTACATATATATAGTGAATAACAATGGAGAAACCTAGGGGGGCACACTAGGTTGATGAAAACCATATCTGGAAGGCCCTCTAACTACACAACCAACTATCTGAGCTCCTCAGGGGCTATTAAAAATGTCATAGAATATATATGTCTTGTCCTAGGGTGAATTTAAATGATGATGGTAATATATCAATGTAGATGTAGTCCTAAAACATATTTGGGGAATAAATTTATGTATTTTTATACTACCACCAGATATTGGGTGTTTGAAGATCTTTTTGCATCAAGGGATAAGATTTCCAACTGATGAAAGACAACTTAAAGATACCTGATAATTACCCCCACTCATCCCCTTGGTAGGTCCTTCCAGATATTGATAGTGAATATCACCTTATCCACATGTAGGAACCAAACTCTCCAATTATTATAGTATATCTAGGAATGTGGTGTGGAAAAATATTCCATACCGAGGATGTTGTCATATGACATCAAAAAAACTACCATGAGGTTTCATGTGAATAAATAACCACTGAGTGTCATCTCATAACATTCAAAGAAGAGGAAAATGGTGGAATCCTTGATCCCCATGAATCTTCAGTCATGAAGGTTCATTCACTGTCTGACCACCATCTATAGAGTGTATGTTCAGGAATTCATGAACCATGTGACCCCACCCATGACAAGCAAAGAACCACCAGTCTCTCAACTAACTAGACCCCTAGCGGGATCCCAACACTACTGATCCCTACGACTAAGAACAGTTATGTGAATAACTTATACATAAAGAACCTAAATTCAAAATACTTACTACTATTGAAAATGAATCTTCTCTAGGATATCCACTTATAACTATAGATTCTAAATCCTCATATTATAAGAAGCTCTTTATCCCTAAGGCCCACTATTGTACTTCGACATAGGTGAGTATGTATAGAGACCATGTAAGCAAGTATATCCCTATTAATGACCTTCTCAACCTTATGTTCTTAGAATTATCTATCTCGCATCTTATTGAGACAGTAATGTGTGAGGTCAGGAAAGATTGATGCATACTCCAATACATTCATATAAATCAACTAAAAATCTAGAAGCTCCAAAATACTCATGGAGTAAAAGTTAAAAGGATGATAAATTTCCTAAAATAAGTGTTATGACTCTATCAATTAGATTATCACATAATCATGGGTTTGTATAACCAAACCCCACCAGATCCCTGTATATTAGTAAATAAGAACAGTAAAAAAAGAAACCATCTAATCAATTGGTGTCCACAAAAGTTGTAAAACTTAGTCCACTAACTAAAGAAAATGTTATACTTCATGAGGTTTAGGCTCATGAAAAAATTTGACTGGTATTTACCATTAAAACTTTCTCAATGTATTCAATATACACACATAATCTTCATGAACCTCTAGAAGTATCATCTTCTCAACATTCAGGTGAAAATTTTCTTGAACTACTAGAGGTAAGTCAACACACCTCTCATTAGGTTTAAGATATTCTCTCTACTCTCTATTATGTAAAACCTCATGAACAATTCATTACATTAAGGCCTCATCACTCAACTGGACATCATTAAGAACCCATCTTAGAATCCTATTCGGCTGCCACTGTGGTGGAATCTTATAAAATAATAAGATGTATTATGTTTTGTTATGAATATATAGTAAGATAACCCAATAAATAAATAAAAGTAAAAGAATAATTCATATATGATATATGTACCATTGGCTTACCTGTAACATGTGGTTCAACATGTTAAGTCGATAATCATGTGGTTAGAGTCTTGGTGCATGGATAGATTGGCCCTGCAAAATCATGCGGTTCCCAATTATAAGAGTTGGGCATGAAACATCTTAATACATTTTCCCTATGTTCCAAAACAAATCCACATGGTGAATATAACTCCAATAATAATCCCTAGTTTATACCACTATGATACCATTCTATCAAATATCAATCTACCAGGGCCCCACTAGGATTTGCAATAATATGGGTGTGATGCCCCATGACCACCTCCAATAGTCAAGGGGTTGATGACTAGCACTATATAAACATATCAAAAATGGGTGGAATTATCATGATAATCCAATATAAATGAAAACCATCAAGTAAAACAAAAAAATGAAGGATAAATAGAATAATACCAACTCAAGAGGAAAAAATGCATATAATATTCTGTAAGAACTATTAGAGTGAAAAAATATAAATAAATCAAATATTAGAATAAAAAAGTAAATTACAAACTAGAAACTAAGGGATTCCCAAACTAATAAATGATGATAAAAAAGGTCCTACTCATGAAATATTATACGAAACACCTCCTATAATTTTTTCCCTGAGTACTACCAAGATCCACCATTACCCATCCCACCAAGTTCATCATCTAAATATATATCATATTCATAATACACATCATGTGTGATCAAATCCCATGAAAGGATGAGTATATACATACATAATATGATTACTTGAAACCTATGGGACTAATATAGATGAAGAGTAAGATCAAACCATTAGAAAAAAGGGGGAAAAAACTAAATAAACATATATGATCATAATGAAACCCCAATCAAATAAAGAGGAATCCCAATATTCATAGATTTCAAAGGATGATGAATCTAAAGAACCCAAAAGGTTTATTATGGAATTGTTAATGTTTAAATTATTTTTAATAGGCTATGAAGATAGAAATTCAATGAGAATAATGTGATTATTGTTGAAATGGGATTCCATTTGAATAAGACATGTGTTTATTGAGTTATAATGGCACATATTTTACAAATTTTGGGTTTATAAGTTGAATATATTTGATTGTAAATATATATGTAATGATAAATTTACTAACTCTACTTATTGAATATTGTTTCCAAATAATAGGTCAAACAAATTATCCATCCAAAGGGTGATCAGAGACACTACATAGGTGGGATGTCAAACCCTATCTAGAGAGCATGGTAGTTGTAGGTATTAATGTACATAGAGTTACAATTGACATGTGCATGGTATAATAGTGGAACAACTATGTGGGGTGGCATAATGGTGGAAGAGGGAGCTAACACAGATCAGTGCCATCGAGTAACATGAGAGTATCCCATACTCACATCTGCTAGGTCCATGGATAACATTGTTATAAAAGGAAGAGAAAATATGAAGTAACATCTGATACGGGACTCAGAAACCACACTCTTATTTATCCATATTAAAATATTGAGATAGAGATGTAATAATCTGATATGATCTCCCTACACCATTCAATTAAGACTAACGTCATCTTCTACCTTCAGTTGAGGGATACTGGAGTGTGTTGGGGGTCCATCATGAAGTGTCATCTAAATTATGTAGTCATTCATTCATTAAGAATTTAATTTTTACGAGGAATAAAATCTGATCGAATCCACATGCATCATCATTTTCATATTTAAATGAAGTTCATATTGAGGTGATATGGTTTATAAAAATTATGATAATTATGATAATGGTGATTTATGAAGTCATGAAGAATGAGTGAGTTAGTGCATGAAAGCTATGTTAGTGAAAATGAAGATGAGGTGGTGGAAATTTTCTATAAATACTCTAGACATCATCATTTCTAGTAAAGAGATGAAAAAATAATTTGAGAGTGGATAAGACTCAATAGAGTCTTGAATATGCTCTGTATTTATGTAATGGTTCCATGTATTTGTTCTGAGTCTCTATAGACATTTATGGTTACATGAGGGTGTTTTGATTCCATAAACTATTATATATATGAAAACTACGTTACATAAAAGATAAATAATAGAACCTTCATATATAGTTATGTGAAGATGATAGGGGTATCATGTATTCTGTTGTGCAAGGGGCACGAGAATAATGCATGAAATGTTATTCATGCATAAAGGCATTTTTTCATGAAAGAGATAGAATTAGTTTAAAGTGATATACTTTTGTGAAAGGGGATGAGTATGTGGTATATGTGATTATCATTCTATGTAATTCATTAATAAAATACAATGGGTATGTGTGAGACTTATATAGTGAGTAAGTAATAACATGTGAAGGAAAGTGAGGTAGTGTGTGTGTGTGTGTATTACACAAAATTCTCATGAACATGAAATAACACAGGGAATAGTGATAAGCTTGTACTTTTTCATTATTTCATAAATTAATATGACCATTAATTTTTTACACAAGCATGAAGAGTGATAAATCCATGCATTAATGTTCATGCATGATGATTTAATAGATGTACATTCAATATATAGTGAATGAATAATGTGCATTTTTTTGAGACTGAAGCCGAGATAGAATTTTAAAAAGTGTTTTTGAAGAAATTCATATTCAAGTTTTCAGTATTCAGTGAGGTTGGGACTTTAGGAGAAGGAAGAATATTTTCCCAAGGAGTTTTGAACTGGTGCATTTGATTATATAGTGTGATTAGAAATTGTTAGTGAAATACTATCTTCTATGAAAAGGTACTTGATGTTATACATGAAAAATATTGATCCATAAATCTCATGGATTAAGATCAATATATCATCTTATAGTAGATCAAATCATCAGAATAGAAAGTAGGATATTGTGACTTGGGAGTCTATCCAGTTGCTGAAGAGGCTCAAGAGACTAGGGGTCTAACCAGTAGAACTATTGGTGGGGTATAACCAACCGAGGGAGAAGAGATGAATCATTGGGGGATAAAACTAGGATCAATAGAAGGATAAAAAATTGGGGTGTATAACTAATTATTTCTTGAATATTTGTAATTGATAACAATATTATAGTCGATAATTTGTAACTAGTGGGCCTAACTAGTTGCAATAAATATTAGGTATCACAACATAACCATATAAAAATATTGTTTTTTGTGTTTCATTTACATTATGAATTTCATAAAACATCCACTCATATTAACAGGTGATAGATGATTGAATCTGAATATTTTAAAAGAAGACAAATTAATTCATTCAAAAATGTCACACCTGATTCACCCCCTCTTAGTGTGACTATATGATCCATTGGACACTTTAGTTGGTATAATAGGGAGGTTACCTCTATTTGGATCTACATAACTTACCTAGTTGTTTAAATTGGAAGTATATGAAGTGTAGATTTTAGTTTAAAGAAAATTCAGAAAAATTTCATATATAAATTCCTATCTGTACTCATAATTTTGTAAATGTTGATGTTTCAGTCATAATATAGAAAAATAGGATGAAAAGAGTGTCAATTAAGCTGAAGAAGCACTCAAATATTAATAAAGATAAATTTCAAGATGAAGACACTCGTAGTGGTAAATTTTCAATGAAATTAGTTGATTTTAATTCCATAAAATCAAGTTCATGTTGGGATAAAGATATGTCCGCTTATGAAATTAGAGAGCATATGAAGAAAGTTCCCAATGAAGTGGAAACATGTATGATCAATGTTTTCAAGGGGCTTTGTGATGAAAAATTATATATGGAAGAAGAGGCTAATAATATGGAAGAAACATTAGTTAAAAAGGTTAGAATACCAAAAAATCTAACAAAACATGTAAAAGAAAAGGAAGTAACAAACTCTATTTGTAGTGAAATATATGATGTATTTATTGAAGAATTTAAATGTAAAGTTTGTGAGAAATATATTTTTTTGAAATGGGATTTACATAAGTAATCCATGCACTAAAAATTAGAACAATATATCTATTAATGCTAAATATGTTCAACATGATGTTTAAATAAGAAAAAACCATGGAGAATAAAAATTTGTTACTAATAGAAAATTAGGTGCATGAAGATGGGATTAAAAAGATGAAGATTTAGTGGGAAAAAATAATGAAATTTGTTGAACAATAGATGATTTCACTCAAATTAAAATGTATTGAAATTGAAGTGAGACTAGGAAATATTGGAAGAGACACAAGATGAGTCTTCCCATGTTACTTAGAAAATAATTACTTCCAAGAATTATTTGAATTTGAGTCATGTTTCTAAAAAAGACTCAACATAATGGTTGAAATATCTTGAGATTATCTAAGGATAAATATATGGTAAGCTCATTGAAAAAGTTAACCCTTTGTCCTGATAAATTTCTATGTAATGATACTATTTTTATGACTAGTATAGATTAAATAATAAAATATGGACAATCATTGGTGTAGAAAAGTTACAAGGAATCTATAATATCTTTAAAGATAGATATGAATATGTGTATGGATCCTTGCACCCCAATGAAATCATAAAATAAGAAACATGCAACTCCAAAGAAAAAAATTCAATAATAGTTATAATGTTTCATAAAAGAAGAAATCAAAATTTGTTGGATACTTTTGGTTCTATTGGATGTTTTTGTCATTAGGAAATAAATTGATAGAAAAAAATACCATTGTATGAAAATAAAAAAATTCCTATATTTAGGTGGAGCATACCTGAAGAGAAGAGGAAACCGGAACAATAGATGAAAAATTCACATGAAAGGAATTAGTCTATCAAGAATAGATATGAATACATAAAAAAAATTCTATGATTTCTAAAAAGTAGTGGTTACTATTGTGATAAGTGATAGTATATACTAATCATGTTAAATCCCTTATTGATGATAATTAAGATCACAAAAAAAGATAATCAATTATGAAATAAATATTACAGTTATTCCTTGGAATGTGAATAAAAGAAGAAGGTTGTTAACTGGACAACTCACAAGAAATCTGTGAATAATGATGTGAAGTGTGTCAAAAAAAATAAACGATTCTTATATTTTGTAGGAAAAGTGACATAATTTACCATTGTGAATTGTCCATGAACATTAGTACTAAAGGATGAAATACAGAATCAAAGAAAGAATCAATCCATAAAGGAAACACCATGATTGTTTTGGTGAAAGAAAAGTTTTATGAAGAATTTTATAAGTTTCCTAAAAGTGGAATCATTAGGAATACTATTTTTTTTTGTGAATGGTGTTATATGTCTATTCATTATGGTAAAAAATAGTTGACATGTCTTCCTAGACAAGAATAATTCTTGAAGAAGAGAGGAAAATAACTCGGGACTTCTTATTAAATAAATATTTTTAGGAAAATTTAGTCTAGACACAAAGTGAAGAATGATCATTTTCCTAAACAATACATGATCATATGGATAGAATAGTTGGAATAAACATAAAAGATGTATCATGTATAGAAAAATGAAACTACATTTCTTTCAAATGAGAAGAAGCCTTATTTATCTAAGAAGATAGTTTGGTTGAGCAGAAACTCTTAGTAATGTTTATCTTACTTAGGAGCATTGAAGAACCACATTATTTCCCTATATATAATCATTATGACTTCTTTTCATTTAGGTAATTGAAATTTAATGATTTATTTTTGAATATACTTGAATTAGATAAAATTTTTAAAAATATTATAGATATAATTTAATCCATAATAGAATATTATTATCATCATGTCATCTCATTAAATCATTTAAAATAATATGTGAATATGCTTAGAGTTTATTCTTGAAGAAATACGATCATGATTAAGAAGTATAAAGTGCATCTCTTGAGGAGAAGCACAGCAGGAAATCCACTAGATATCTCTATCTCAGATAATAAATTAGGAATATTAGAAGTTATGGTGAGGGTTCCATGTAATAATTCTATATGTTAAAAACTAGAGATTGATTATTTTCACCATTAATGTATGTTTATTACATTATATTATTTTCATGATGAAAAATCAATTCTAAAATGGGGATAATTATTACTTGATGATAAAAGGGAATGTAACAAGAAAATGGGAAGTACAATCATTTACTTGATTGTTTTTAATATATCTTCTGAAATGAATAATGAATATTGGTTTCAAATCTTTTTACAACCCTTAATAGAAGGTGTTAATGTTTTCATCACATGAAAAACATTTAATGACAAAATTGATGTTATATTTGATCACTATTATTTTCTAAAAAATCATTTCTGACATAGAATTCGAGTTGGTTAATTTTATCTCATTTATATTTTAGATGTGATCTCATTCTTATATGAAGTAAATCATACTATAAGCATCATAAGAGAAGAATATGTTCTTAAAATTTTAATGATGGAGATGAAAATTACTTTCCATTATAATATATTTTTTTATAATAATGTAGAGAATATATCATTAACATCTGAAATGAAATGGGTGTTAACAAAAAATATAGAGGGTATACTGAATAAACCACATGGTTTATTAAGGATGTGTTGAGGATGAATTTTTTTCAATAGGTTGTGAAGTCAAAAAGTAAATGAACTTGATGTGATGAATTTTCAATTAGTCTTAGGTTCAAAGAAGACATTTGTTTATTATGTTAAGATGGAATGCTGTTTACACCATTTCATATTATATGTTTAATATATTTTATTGGGAATTTATATGGCATGAGAAATTTGATAACACTATTTGTTGAATACTTATACTAAAAAATAATCCAATCACATCGGCCAATCGGAGTGGGATCATAGCCACTACTTTAGTGGGTAGTCAAGACCTAACAAACAAGCATGACAGTATCAGGTTTCAATGTAAATAGCGAACTAATAAAGAGGTTCATGTGAGTATAGTGGAACCACTGTGTGTTGGGTCATGATGACAGAAGAGGGAGCTATCATGGGTTGATGGCAGTGGTTAATGGGATCATACCCCATACTCATATCTAGAGGTTCAATGGAATGCGTTATTATAAAATGAATTCCAAATTTGATGTAATATCTGATTTCATACGAAAAATATGATCCTTTTAATCCATCTTAAAATATTTTAATAAAACCACAACTATCTAATCCAATCTCTCTACACCGTTAGATCAAGCTGAACAATGTCTTCTATTTTTGGCCAAGGGCTTATTGAGTGTTTCAGGAGTTCTTTATTCTATTTCATTTGAATTATGAATCCATTAATTCATTCATTATTTAATTTTTATGAGGATTATAATATGATAGAATCCATAGGCAACTTCATTTGCATGTTTAAACTATGTTCATATTGAGGAGATACAATTCATAAAAATTATGATATTTCCAACAATGGTGATATCTGAAGTCCCAAAGAATGAGTGAGTCGAATAACACAAGCTAAGATGGTGAACATGAAGTTGAGGTGATGAAATTCATTGATAAATACACCAGACCTCACCATTTGCAGTAACGAGATGAAAAATGATTTTGATAGTGGAGAACTCCAAAACTGAGGCTTAAATAAGATCTATATTATCATATGGATTCCATGAATTTGTGATGATTCTTTCTAGACCTTATAATTTACATGAGTGTGTTTTGATTATGAAAAATAGTTTATATATCCCCACTATGTTATGTGGAGGAGAAATAATAGATCCTACATACATAGTTTCATGAATAAGATAGATGAATCACATTTTTTGTTCTGTGAAGGGATTGAGAATAATGTAAGAAATGTTAACCTTGCATTAAGGAAGTTTTATATGGATGATTTAGAAAGAATAATTAGTGTCACATGATATAATTTCATGAATTAGGATGACCATATTCTATATGTTATTTTCATTCTATTCACTTCATGAGTAAATACAATGGGTATGTGTTAGACTTCCACTGTGTGGAAGTATTGAAGTGTGAAGGAAAGTGAGTTAGAGTATGCATGTTCATGAATTATACAACATTTTCATGAATTTGAAATAACACTTGGAATAGTTAGAATGATGTGCATTTTCAATATTTCACAAATTAAGATGAACATGCATTGTTTACACATGCATAAAGAGCGGGGAATCCCTGATTTTGTGTTCATCAATGAATATTGCATATATGTACATGCAATATAAATTTAATGAATAATGTTATTTTTTGAGAATAAAGCTGGGAGAGAATTTCAATTAGTGTTTTAGAAGGAATTCATATCCTATTTTTAGTATTCAATGTGGTCCAGAATTCAATAGATGGAAGAATATTTTCCCGAGTAGTGTTGCATTGAGGGAATAGATTATATACTATGATCATAAATTATTTAAGAAAGGCCATCATCATTGAAAAGGTATTTGATGTTGTAAAAAAGAATTTTTGATCCATCATTCTCATGGGGTAAGATCAAGAGATCATCCTATAGTGGATGAGATATTTTGAATAATAAGAAGGATCTTATGACTAAGGGGTCTAACTAATTGTTTAAGAGGCTTGAGAGACTGAGGATCTATTCAGATGAATATTTTGGGGGTTTAACTTACCATGGAATAAGAGTTAGATCAATAGGGGGTCTATCTTGGATAAACTAGATGATCAAATAATGAGGTTTATAACTAGTTTATTCCTCAACTATTATAACTAATAACAAGAATATAGTGGAAAATATATAACTAGGGGGTCTAACATGTTGCAACAAAGAGTCGGACTTAGTATTGAACCTTGTAAAAATATTATGCATTTTGTTTCATTTACTCTCTATTTTGAAAAAAGGATCTAATCATCCTAATAGATGATAGAGGTTTGAATTAGAATTTGGTAAAATAAAATGAAAAGAATTTAGTAAAACAAGCCACACCTAATTCAACCCCTCTTCATGTGACTGTACAATCCATTGGAAACTTCATAGCCTATTCAAAACTCAAGAGATAGTGTTTTCTTGGTGAAAGTACAGAAATGTAAACCTCACCAAATCCATTAGAGACCAATGCCTTTCTGATGTCACGTCCTAATTGAGGGGGTGATGAACCCATAATGGTGGATGTCCCATGACTCATATGCACTCAATGATGAGAGGGTTCCACTACACATATAGAATACCCATTCCCTGAGGTGAGTACATGGGGGGTTTCAAATACTACAGCTAAATGAAATGGGTTACATATTCCTTGACCTATATGTGTTTATAGAGGTGTTTTAAATACCATTATCTCTCTAAATAACACTATCGAGTCTCAATGTCAGAAACCTGTGTTGGAATAAGTTACCCCCATGCATCACATAAAATTATATCTCTAATGTTGATGAAGTGGCCACTATCACATTCTATTTAGAATTATAATCAAGATGTTTTATTCTTGGGTTTGACTCCAAGTCTCAAAGGAGATAAGGGAGGAAAAACATCTTAAAAAAGTACATGAGGTGTACTCCCATTTCCTATATTGGTTGTGTCTTGTTTCCCAAAAAAGGAGATGAAAATCTCTAAAAATGGATTATTATCCAAGGAACCAAGTGTGTGGGACAACCCAAGGTCCCAAATGTGTACTCCCTATACATGGATTGGCTAGGGATGTGTGGTCACTCTGCATGTGGGATCATCCACATGCTGTGTGATATTTAATTTGGGATTGAAATCCTAGGAACTATAAAGGATAGACTACACAACATGATTTCATTCAAAATATATGGTTTGTATTAAGGATTTTCATCGAAATACCATATTTTTCTTGAAGATTCAATACAACATGAATATTTTCCTCAATCGTTACTATATAATATTATATAAACATTAACCATGCCTGAATAATCTTTAGTTCCTAGATTTTGGCTATCCACCACCTGAAGAACATGATTACATATTCTTTCATGATTTCCCATTATGTCTCCCCATTTATACCCAAGATATGTTACTCAATCATCTATCCAATAACTATCACTGATCCTCAATACTTCCTCAAATATTCATATTTGTTATTGATCTCACCAAAAAACAAGGTTCCAAAGATTGATCACTCTTCAAAATAAACTTGTAGTTAAATTACTGACCAACCATAAGCCAATGATGAACATGTGATCAATGAGGTGAGAAATTATAAAGAGATAAAGTGAATTAATCTATGGTCATTGTGAACTAGGTCATAAATTGTGTGTACATAAATCAAAATAGAAGATAATTCTAAGACAACCGTTATTTTAGGGAAATGGATAAGTAATCAACAGGATCATTCCAAAGTAGAATAAATAAAGATTTCAAATCCATTATCACAATAATTGATAGTAATATGAAAATAATTGAACAAGAATCCATAATTAATGATCCCTACTGTGTAATTGGATCAATCATTTTATAATAATGAATATGCAATGATACTATTAGAAATATCCAAGAACTCCATCGTGGATGAAGAGTCATGAAGAATATATTATATGATCCTTGAATCCCAACTTTCATAATTGATGATCCACCCAATGAGACCACTACCTCTCCTATAGAAATATATTAGGGTTATGTAGTTAAAACCAAGGGTTTTTCATAATAATGTTTAAGTAATGAGACCACTAGGTTTTAACAATTTTTATACAACAATTGGTAATGTTAGTTTTGTAAGGTGAATATTAAAGGTAGTGTGTTTAAATGAGAGTAATGAAATAGTTAAACTTGTGTAGATGAGATGAATAATGGACTTGAGTTATAGATATATTTCATATATAATTCATTTTTATGATCATATAAATGATTTATCATTATAATCCTGTGATGGGAATGTTAAAACTAGTTAAAATCTCTAAGAGATCCATGTTGGTTAAACCACCCCTTTAAAAAGTGTTATGTATCTAAGAGATACTATGACATTACAATTCTAGTATTATGTTAACAGGTCCAACATATAATCAAAATATAGTAATTCTTAAGAAAATGGATTTTAAACCATGGATACAGGATATATGCAACAAGAATTAATTGTGGTTATATTTTTTAATAAAAGAAAACAAATAATTATATAATTTACCTTATAAAAGTTATACAAACACAAAATTATACATATATTATAAAAATATCATATATATACATATATTATTATAAGTAACATACATGTACATAGACACATAGATATATACGAAATTATATACTGATTGGGTTCATATTATTTCAATTTCAATTTATCTTTTTGTTCACCTGATTTCTTTCTAAGGCTATCATGTTGCGATTTTTTTTTCATCTTCCTTATTTTATGATTTGAACCACTTTATTATTCAACACCATTTGAAACTTATCTTTTTGAATTTCTTATTTTGTGATCAATCCATAGATCTACCTGGTTGCACTAGGCTTTAAAGACCCAGGAATTACATATGATTTTTTAAAATTATTTTGGATTATTATGAGTCTGCGAAAATTTATGGTGCTTTATTCCGAGGCCCGGTGTGCCTGGAATGGAATTTTGAACCTTTTTAGGTATGTTTAGTAAATTTGGGGACGAAATTTTCTATCTTTTGTATTGGTGCTCAGATTAAAAATCCGAGGGCACCATTGAATCTGTAGCGCTGAGATTCTCTTAAGGGAGGCTTAACTTCAATAGCAGTAGGTTAGGAGAAAAAGTTAGTTTTGTGACTTTTTAAAGAATAATAAAATAACATAAAATTTTTATTTTATTTTTTTAACAACGATTGAGTGGTGGTGGTGGGACCACTAAGTTTTCAAGCCATTTAAAGGCTTGACTCTTTGGTTTTGTAACCACACCGTTGAGATTAAGTGGTTCATTCGTCAATGAAATTCATAAATATTTCATTGCGTTACTCACCCTCCCCCTCTATTTAAATGAGGCTCAGGATTGAGTTTTTTACATGGAAGTGAGGAACCTATGGTGAAGTACCACAATATCTTACAACAACAAAGAATGGAGGCTTGAACGATGTTGTTAGAGGAATCGATCCAGGATCGACGAATGTCGGCGTCTTCATCAAGTGTGGATTCTTCTTACACAACCGTGATGTCTCCTCTGAATCCGAGGTAAGGGTTTTGTTTAAATTTAAGTGAATTGTTTATTTTCCTCATTCTTAAAAAGTATGACTAATTGTGGAAGTATTGAACGAGTTATAGTTTATCTATGATAAATTATTTACTACTGCTTGTTATGAAGATAACGCAGAGGGTGCGGGCCAAACAAACAAGGACCGAACCCTTTTCCTCTTCGGTTTTTTGCTCTTTCCTTAGGGATGAATTTACAACTTGACGAAAACTTGAATCTGGGATCCACGCAGTGACTGTAGCATCCCAGTAGGCCCGTAGGAGTGTTCGGAAGGGAAAACGGACCATCGGAGCTCACCCAGTGGCCCACGGAAGATCCCCTGGCACGGATGGCTGTCACCAGATGCAGAGAAGTGGTAGCGTCAGTAGACGCTATGACGGACCAAAGGGGAGACCAACCCTCAGCCGGCTGTGTTGGCAGAATGTGGCACACCGGCGCGTGCCGCGGGGAGGAGGCTGCAGTACTAAAACACTTATAACTCACAGACCGGGTGTCCGATTGATGCACTTTATATCGCGTTGGGACCCTTATGACATGAAAATAATTTGGGTTATTCCATTTTGGAACTTTGTGGTAGTTGAGGAATGACCATTGTCTTGAGGAGCAGATACTATAGAACTCAAGTGCACCAGGTGCGGGGAATCTTGGGGCTGGCTGTCTTTTGAATAGTGACCTTGTGTGGATCAGCATCATAGTGACCCTATGTGGATCAACATAATATAAACTCTGTTTGAATCAGTATCATAGTGACCCTGTGTGGATCATCATCATAGCGATCCTGTTTGGATCAGCATCATAGAAACCCTGTGTGGATTAGCATCATAGCGACCCTGTGTGGGTCAACATTCTAGCGACCCTATGTGGATCAACATTCTAGCGACCCTATGTGGACCAGTGCACGACCCGATGAGGACCAGCCTTAGAGCAGGCCATCATGGATCAGCGATATATGACCCTGTGTGGATCAAAAATGGAACAACTTCTTCGTGGTTCAGTTTTGGAACTTCCTAACAGAATAAAATGATACAACTTAAGACTAATCATCTTTATTCATGATCTCTAAGTTGTATACCTAGTTTGAGATTAGTCTTTTGCTTTGTGCTTTGTGATTGAGATCATGCATTGTGATTTTTCATTTGTGGAATTTTGAGAGACCTTTGGGGGTCTTAGGGTCCCTATTGGGTATTTTTATACTCACCCATTCATGGGCTTCGCCCACAATTTATTGTGTCTTGTGTAGGCAATGAGCAGTTTGGCTAAGACTATAGGAGCCAGGACCAGGCGGTACACGGAGGTGACTGGTTGATGTAGAAAGCTGTGGAGACGAGCTGTACCTACCCTTTAGGTTGGATCCTTGGTGAAGGACCTTAGGATATGTTTTCTGTTGTAGTTGTATCTTTTTAGTTGGGATTTTATTTCGACCCCTTTACTTTCAATACACACTTTTACTACTGTAGTTTTACTTTGTGGTTGCATCTTGTTGTGTTCTTGGATTGTGTTTTTGTACAAGTTTAAAGGAAATTCCTTCCCATTTTAGGGATACATCTTTTCAGTGCTAGTCGCCAACCCTTCACCTATGGAAGGTGAGCTTGGGGTAGTCACCACACGGGCCTCGGGGGACGAGTCATGACAAAGTGGTATTAGAGGAGTCAGTTCTACCGAGGAACTAGGACTCTGATCTTTCCAATGGAGCAATAGTGTTAAGTGTTTTGAGTGTGGTTTTCAGTTTGGGGAGTCCATTATTGGTGTGGCAGCCGACGTATCCATACAACAGGACCCTGAATTCTGATTTCCGAATCAGTGCACGAAAACACTGATTATGTGTGTTTTGGAAATGTTTTACTTTTGATATCTTTTGAGTCAGCTCACCAGGCATAACTTTTTGACAGCGGTGCATCTGTTTCTTTTTAGGATGACACCATGTAGACAACCAAACAGTATTCTAGAGAGAGTTCATTATGGGTGCCCACTGAGTGATGAGGCTTCGGTGTAGGGTCCTATTACAGTGATACCACCTTTGGGTGGTGCACCAGTAGCACCACCACCAATTGGGAAGTAGTTGAAACCATCCCTACTAGAAGATGGTTCATGCCGACTGAGCGCGTTTCATGAGTTCCAATGACAGAGGCCTCTGAGGTTTCTAGGCGAGATAGATCCCCAGGTAGCCGAAGACTGGCTGGAGGTTGTGGCATGAATTTTTCATCTAGTTGGGACGCTAGCAGATCAGATAGTGATCCTAGCTACTAGCTTCTTCTAGGGCACAATAGGGAGATGGTGGAGCCTCACGCTTTAGTTACATGATGAGGTGACTCTCACCTATATGGAATTAAAAAGCCTCTTCATGGAGGAGTTTTTTCCAGTGACTCTACGCTCTGTGCATATTCAGGAGCTCCTGCACTTACAGAAGGGCAACCTGATAGTAGCCCAGTACTCGGTGAGATTCAACGACCACTCGCACTACTCCATCGACATGGTATGAGACCCTTTATTCAGTTCCTATTACTTTGAGTAGGGTCTCCAGTGGGATATTATAGCATCGATGATATCGTCAATATCCCAACACAGGCTGTAGTTCTCGAGAAAGATTTATTGGCAGAGAGCTTCTTAGCAGATCAGACATTGATGGTGAGAGCCAACACTGGACGTTAGGTAGCTGAGTCATCTGTAGCAGGTAGTAGGCAGATGATGTAGAGGTCCAAGCGTGCCAGGCCTTTCGAAGGATGACCCCAAGACATAGGGTCAGAGGTACAGAGCTCACGAGGTAGAATAAGCCAGTGGAAGAGGAGACTGTGCTTCATGTGCGATGAACAGGGACAGATGGCTCACAACTGCCCGAACCACCATAACAAAGATCAACATACAGTTGTGGGACCACAGAGTCAGAGGAAAATATTCAATCGAGGAGGTCTGCAGGAAGAAGACATGGAAGAGAAGCAGGCTGTGTAGTAGGCGGTGGGTGGCGATTTGAGGTTCTACCTCCACCACCTCCAGGTGGTCCACCCTGACCTCAGGGATCAGATGAACATAGACAAGCTCAGCTTTAGGCAGCTGAGGCCTACGACCACAGTGCTCCAGAGATGATTTTATGTACGATCTGCGTCTACTGCACCCTAGATGTAGTATTTATAGACATAGGTTCCAGTCACTCTTTCATTTCCATGGCTCTCATTCGGAGCTCAACGATTCAGGTAGAGCCATTGGCTCGATCCTTATTTTTAGAGACTCCTACGGGAGAGGATTCGATGATTACACACTGGTTCCAGAAGTGTGATTTTACTATAGGAGGTGATATCTTTGTCTAGGATCTCCTAGTAGCATCATCAAGGCCTTACAATGTCATCTTAGGTATGGACTGGTTATCTACGGTCCATGCTCAGATTGACTGTTTTAGACATAAAATGAGGTGTGTCCGTGAGGATGAGATCAAGTTTTCCTTCACTGGTGAGAAAAAAAACTTTGAAGACAAGATGGAATTTCTCGGAGGAGGGTGCATCCAATCACACATCAATTGTATAGCCTTATCCTCAGATCAGTTGACATGAAGAGTTCGATTTATTCTATAGTGGTGGACCAGTATGATGATGTCTTTTCTGATGATGTTCCGGTACTACCCCCTCACAGAGAGGTAGACTTCTACATCGAACTATACATTGGGATGAAACTGATATCTACACTAGCATATCAGATGGCTCCCATAGAGCTTTGTGAGTTGCAGGTATAGTTGGAGGACTTGTAGAGGAAGGGGTTTATAAGGCACCGTGTTTCTCCATGGGCATCCCCAATTTTTTCTCCTAGAAGACTAATGGGAGTCTGAGGATTTGTATGGACTATTAGTGCCTGAACTAGGTGACTATGAAGAACAAGTATCCACTCCCAATGATTGATGATCTCTTTGAACAGCTGAAGGGAGTACGGTGGTTTTTGAAGATAGACCTCAGGTTAGGCTATCATCAGCTTAGGGTACAAGATGAGTATGTATCAAAGACAAACTTTAGATATCGGTATGGCCATTATGAGTTCTTGGTAATCCTCTTCAGAATGCCCAATGCTCCGATAATGTTGATGGGGATCATGAAAAAAATATTCTAGCATTAATTCAATCACTTTTTGGTAGTCTTCATTGGCGACATCTTAGTGTACTCAGTATCAGAGGAGGAGCACGCCACACACCTACAAATAGTTTTGGATACACTCAGAGAGAACCAGATTTATGGAAAGATCTCGAAGTTCCAGTTCTAGATATGGGAAGTCCACTTCCTGGGGCATGTTATCTCGTAGGCTAGAGTTACAGTGGATTCGGAAAAGATATAGGTAACGCTTTTTTGGGAGCCACCCAAGAGTGTGACTGAGGTGTGGAGTTTCCTGGTATTGGATGGGTACTAACAGATATTCGTACCAAAATTTTCTAGAGTTGTGACACCCTTATTAGCTTTGACAAAGAAGGGATATCCCTTCGTGTGGATGGAGAGATACCAGTAGAGTTTTCAGGAGATGAGGCAGAGACTGACGAGTTCCCCCATCTTGAGGCTGTCGGAGGAAGGTGTTGGGTATGCAGTCTATTGTGACACATCAGGGACCAGAATAGGTTGTGTCATGATGTAAGAGAAAGTGGTGATCACCTACGGCTCAAGGCAGTTGAGACAGCACGAGCAGAACTACGCTACCCATTACCTAGAGTTAGCAGCAGTGGTCTTTGCCTTGAATATGTGGAAACACTACTTAATGGGTGAACTATTTACAATCTACTCTAATCACAAGAGTCTCAGGTATATCTTCTCAAAGAAGGACCTGAACATGAGACATCGACGATGGATAAAGTTCCTACAGGACTTTGACTTTGAGATAATCTACACTCTTGGGAAGGGGAACGTAGTAGAAAACACACTTAGTAGGAGTTCTAGTCTATAGTTACTGAGTGAGGCGATAGAGCAGCTAGCGGTGTTGCAGTTATCCTTTGTGGATAGTGATGGAGCAGCTTATCTCTAGTCTATGATAGTTACCCCCTCACTTATTCAACGAGTCAGGGAGGCACAACTTGGGGACATTGACTGCAAGGCCCGACATGCTCATATATCCTTAGGATAGGCTCTTGATGGATTTTCTGAAGGTGGGGAGCATGCCATCGTCTTTAGAGAACGCACTATGGTAGTAGTGGTGCTATGAGAGGAGGTGTTGATAGATTTTCATACACCCCCTTTGGAGGTACATCCTAGTGTGGAAAATATATACCAGGACCTCTGACATCAGTACTGGTGGCCAGGGATGAGGAAAGTAGTGGTAGAGTTCGTATCACGATGCCTCACTTGTCAGAAAGTGAAGGTCGAGCATCAGGTACCAGCAGGTTTAGCTCATCCACTTGAGGTACCGGAGTGGAAGTGGGATAGTATCTCCATGGAATTCATGACAGGGCTACCACGTACATCCAAGGGCCATGATTCCATCTGGGTGATCATTGATTGACTCACCAAGTCAGAACAATTCCTACCCATCTAAGAGTAGAGATCAGTAGAGAGATTGAGATGCCTCTATGTGTAGAAGATTGTATGACTTCACAGGGTTCCATCAGTGATAGTCTCAGATTGCGATTCTCGTTTTACATACCACTTGTGGAAGGTATTACAGGAGGTGTTCGGGACTCAACTACATTTGAGCACCACCTTCTATCCTCAGATAGATGGTCAAATGGAGCGGACCATATAGACACTCAAGGACATTATTTGTGCTTGTTTCCTTGATTTTGGCCGCAGTTTGGAGGACTACCTACCACTGGTGGAGTTCTCATACAACAATAGTTATCACTCTTCCATCAGCATGGCTCTGTTTGAGGCCCTGTATGGGTGACCATTCATATCACCTCTATGCTGGACATACCCAGGGGAGTCAGCACTTATGGGTTCAGAGTTGGTACAAGCTACCATGAAGAAGGTACAGATCATCTAGGAGAGGATGAAGACTGCACAGAGCTGACAAAAGTCTTATGCCGATAGGAGACAGAGACTCTTGGAGTTTGAGGAGGGAGACCATGTATTCCTACAGGTCTCACCCCGAAGAGGATTACAGAGGTTTGGCCAGGGCAGAAAGGTATCTCTGAGGTTTATTAGACCTTTCCAGATCCTCAGTAGAGTAGGTGAGGTGGCATACTGTCTAGATCTTCCCCCATAGATGCATCGGGTGCATAATGTTTTCCATGTGTAAAAACTGAGGAGGTATGTGCATTATCCATCACACGTTATCGATTGGGGCAAGCTGGACATCGATGATGGGGCGAAATTTGTGGAGTTTTAAGTAGAGATAGAGGATTGACAGGACCATTTCCTTTGTGGGTAGTCGATTCCTTTTGTGCGAGTTTGTTGGAAGCACAATAATCTCTAGGAGAGCACATGGGAGTGGGAGGCTCAGATATGTGCTCTGTACCCCCATTTGTTCCCCTAGTTTGTTGTAGCTTTCAGGGACGAAAATACCTAAGGCGGGGAGAATATAAAGACCCATAAATTCCATATAATTTTTTTAAATTATTTGGGATTATTACGAGTCTGTGAAAATTGACGGTACTTGATTCCGAGGCCCGGTGTGCCCAAAATGGAATTTTGAACATTTTTAGGTACATTCAATAAATGTGTGGGTAGAATTTTCTATATTTTGAACCGGTATTCAAATTAAAAATATGAGGGCACCGTTGAATCTGTAGCGCTGTGATTTGCTTAAGGGAGGTTTAACTTCAACCATAGTAGGTCGAGAGAAAAAGTTGGTTTTTTGACTTTTTAAAGTATAGTAAAATAATATAAAATTGTTATTTTATTTTTCTAGCTATGGTTGAGCTGTAGTGGCAGGACCGATGAGTTGTCAAGAAATTTAAAGTCTTGAATCTTCAGTTTTGTAACCACCCTATTTTTCTAATTGGTTCATTCATTAATGAACCTCATAAATCTTTTGTTGCATTACTCACCCTCCCCTTCTATTTAAATGAGGCTCGGGCTTGGGTTTTTAACATGGAAGTTTGGAACCTCTGGAGAAGTACCATGACATCTTCCACCAACGAAGAATGGAGGCTCAAACAACATCGTTGGAGGAATCGATCCGGGATCAACGAACGCCGACGGCTTCATCAAGCATGGATTCTTCTTCCACAACCATGACGTCTCCTCTAAATCTGAGGTAGGGGTTTTGTTTAAATTCAATTGAATTACTTATTTTACTTGTTCTTTAAAAGGATGATGAATTAATGAAGTATTTAATGAGTTATAGTTTATCTATGATGAATTAATTACTTCCATTTGTTATGATGCTAACACGGAGGGTGCAAGCCAAACGAACAAGGCCCGAACCCTCCGCCGCTTAGATTTTTGTCTCGTTATTCAGGGATGAATTTCCATCTCAACGTAAACTTGAATCTGGGAGCCATGTAGTGACATAAGCATCTTGGGAGGACCATATACGCATTCATAAGGGAAAACAGACCATCAGAGCTCAACCGGTGGCCCACGAAAGATCCACCGGTGACGACTGACTGTCGCTGGCCACAGAGAAGAGGCGGTGCCTGTAGGTGCCGCGGTGGACTAAAGGAGTGGCCAAACATCAGTCGGCCGCATTGGAAAAATTTGGTGCTCCATCGCGCACCGTGAGGAGGAGGTCACGACTTTGAAGCCGCGACGAAGGCGAAGGTTAGCCGCGCACCGTGGGTCCCGCTGACAGGGAGGCAGCGCCACATGGCGTCGCCATTTGCAAACCCAAATGGCTGAAAATCCATTTGGAAAGGGGGATTGATGCCCCCTCCCACATGGTCCACCCAGTAGGGGGCTACACCGATCAGCGGGCTAGGCTAGTCTATGGCCCAGCGGGCCGAGCTCGCCGCATCCCAGCCCACTCGGGCCAAGCTGGTTTAGATCTGGACCGAGTCGGGTCAACTCGAACTAGGTTGGGTCAGCCCAAGATGGGGCGGGTCGGCCCATTATGGGGCGTGTTGGCCCATGATGGGGGTGGTTTGGGTCGGTTTGACCAGGACGAACCGGACTCGGACCCTTTTCGGCCTAGATACACTTAAAAGGATGTATCTCATAAACCAGATGTCCGTTTGAAGAACCTTCAAAGGTGTTAGAATCGTTGGAACGAGACAGTACTTTTGAGATACTCCACTTGAGTTTTAGAGAATTTTGGAGTACTTCCGAGTTGAATCAACCCTGAATCCAACTGGTCCCTCGGTACGAAAACACTTATAACTCATATACCGAGCGTCCGATTGACGTGCCGTCTGTTGCATTGGTACCCTTACGACATGAAGGTCCTTTGAGTTAATCCTTTGTGGAACTTCATGGTAGTTGAGGCACAAAAAATATCTTGAAGAGAAGATACTATGGAACTAATGCGCACTAGGTGCATGTAATCCTGTGGCTGGCTGTCTTTTGAATAGAGACCATGTGTTGATCAATATCATAGCGACCCTATATGGATCAGCATCATAGAGACCCTATGTGGATCAAAATCATAAAGACCCTGTGTGGATCACCATCATAGCGACCCTGTGTGGATCAACATCATAGCGACCCTGTGTGGATCAACATCATAAAGACCATGTGTGGATCGGCATCATAGCGACCCTGTGTGGATCGACATTCTATCAACCCTATGTGGATTAGCAGTGTGCGACCTGATGAGGACCGACCTTAGAGCGGCCCATCGTGGATCAATGATATATGAACCTATGTGGATCAATAATGGAAAAACTTCTTCATGGTTCAGTTGTGGAACTTCCTAATGGAATAAAATTACGTAGCTTAAGACTAATAATCTTTATTCCTAATCTCTGAGTTGTATACATATTTTGATCAGATTATTTTACTTTGAGCTTTGTGATTGAGATCATGATTTATGGTTTTTCCTTTATAGAATTCTGAGAGACCTTTAGGGGTCTCGGGATCCCTACTCTATATTGTTATACTCACCCCTGCATGGGATTCACCTTCACCTTATTGTCTCTTGTGCAGACGATGGGAATCTCAACTGAGACTATAGGAGCGGGGACCAGGCGGTACACAAAGGTGACTGGTTGATGTGGAAAGCTATGATACGAGCTGCACCTACCATTCAAGTAGGATCCTTGGTGGACAACCTCAGGAGATATTTTCTATTGTAGTTGTATCTTTTTAGTTTGGATTGTATTCCAGACCCTTTACTTTCATTACACACTTTTAATACTGCAGTTTTACTTCGTGGTTGCATCTTGTTGTGTTCTTGGACTATGTGTTTGTACAGGTTTAAAGGCAATGCCTTTCCATTTTAGGGATATGCCTTTCCAGTGATAGTCTCCAACCCCTACCCTATAGAATGAGGACATGAGGTAGTCACGGCATGAGCCCTGGGAGACGGGTTGTGACAAGGCCTCTAAGCCACCACAATTAAAAATATACCATTTAGAGGTCTCTTGGTGATTGATTTGTAGTGATAAATTTTATCCTTTCATTAAATTTATTTTAGTGTCATTTGAGAAATGGTATTGCATCCAATATAAAACCATAATACCTTTTTAGTTTATATAGACACCATTATTTGTCTGACATTATTTCTCATTAAATATTTTTTTGGAGGCTATAGTGATCATCATTTAGTGGTCACTATTATTTTTATTTAGATTTATACAAGTTATGAAACACAATAAAAAAAATTACTACCTCAAACATATATCATAAATGGCTAAATAATTATATATTATGAGATTAATTAAATATCCTATAATAATTTAGAAATAAATAAATAACTATACTTTAATAATTTGGTAATATATGTAAAAATTTCATCTCATTTTATGAAATATAATTACAATTAAAATTTTAGTTGACACAATAAGAAATATTAAAAACTATAATTGATGAGTAATTAGGATGTTTAAAAGGTGTTATAATTCTATAAATATATTTTGAATTGTTCTAGGTTAACCACATATCATATTTATGTGTGACTACTTTATATAATTTAAAAGATAATTCGTGATCTTTGTCCTTTATTTTCATAAAAATCATAACTTGTTTCCTTGATGTTGATGTTTTGACCCATGTTTTTAACTTAATCAATAGTTTTAACTCTATAATCATTTTTTGACCATTTCTACCATATAAAATATTATAATACATCTATCTTTTTTTAAATGTCAAAAATAAATCCAAGATTATTATCAAAGTCATTTTAGGGAATCTAAGCTTTTTTTGATCATTTTTATAAGACATTTTTTTAGCATTAGAAATGTAATTTTGATCATTCCAACCATGCCACACAATGGACATGTGGATCATTCCTAATGGTTAATAATTAAAAATGGATTGTTGTCTAACATTTTCATGATAATATGACCTTACATTCTGGTTTTGATTATCTAAAGCACTTGCTTATCAAAGAAAATATTCTTAAATTTTAAACACATGAATTCAATCATTCTAGTAAAATTGCACACTAAACATGCTCATGGTTCACTCCTTATTGTCACAAAATAATTGATGATCATAGTTTTATATTTTTAGGAAAATACGAGCTCATTTAGTTGGTTTTTATAATATAACACACATTTTTTATGTTGAATAATATTTTTTATTCTAAAATCAAACATTTGACAATTCCAACCACATCATATATCAAATTGAATTTAGTTTTACTAACTATTTAAACTGTGAATCATGAAAAAGAAATATTTTTATTTTTTTATGAAATGAAGTGATTTATAATTATTATTTATGTTTAATAACAAATCATTTATTTTTTTAATTCATGGAAATACACTCAAAATAAAAAATTATTATATTTAATAAATAATATACAAACATCCTTAATCATTATTTTTATTTTAAAAAAATAAATAAATTCATCATTGTGTGGTTGAAAAGATTAAAATTGACTATTGTTCTTATAATTCACATTTGATTATGTTGACATGCACTATCAATTTAACTATAAGAAATGTAAACATGGACTAAACATGTTGTTGAAACATGAAATTAGTTGAACATTATATATAAAAGATTAAGATTGTAATTAAAAAACTAGAAAATAAATAATTTGTAACTGTATAAATACATATTAAAAGAAAAATAAAATAAAATATTATTAATAATTCATTAGAAATAATTATTTTAACATTTCAAAACAATATTTTAAGAAATGGTTTTAGCAACCAATTTTCATAATAAATATATCCATACATAGTTTCTAACAAAACTTCCATGTAAAATAAGGTTACCTTAAAACCATGATTATATGTTGTCTTAATGAAATAAAAAAATTCCATAATTATTTTAAAATACCTCTAAAAAACATGAATATAAATTAAATTAATACTATTTAGACAATGTGAATACTCATTAATTAACCAAAACATTAAAAATTTATTAACATTTATTGTCATATATATTTTAAAAAATCACGAGAATTATGATAAGATCAGTGAGTAAAATTTGTATATTGAAAAATATAATAGTCTAACTATCCAATAAAAAACAAAAAACTTATGATGAAAGTATTTTAAATATCAAAAATTGGTTTAAAATTTCATTTCCATTATATATTTTCAATAAAATCAAGTTATTTTTACACATGTAATAAAAATTTAAATTTCAAACACCAAAAAAAATTTTAATCAAAATTTATTGTTTTATATGTCACATAATTATTTCTTCCAATTTATATTTTAATTTAAAAAATATAAAATAATAATTTAATATTAATATTTAAAAATATATAAAAATAATTCATTCAAAAATTCCATATATGAAAATTTCATAAAATTATTAAGGAAAAATAAATCTAAAAAAAATAATTATACCAAATCAAGAGATATCATTTTTCTCAAGAACATGCTATAAATTTTCTTTGGGAAGAAATAAATTTTTAGTGTCATCCTCAGAATGTTTTAAGAAGAATAGATAAGCCCATATTGATATCTATCTAAGAAAAATAAGTTAAATGAGGAGTAGATGATCAAACTTATATGTACACTAACACTCCTTCTCTAAAACCTATATGGGATCGATTTTGTTCCCAATAATCCTCACCACACTGATGATAGATGAAAATAAAGACCTATTAACTATAGGTTTCCTATATTTTATATATTTTAAATTTTATGCTTGAATACACAATCTAAATTACATACTCATTAAATTACTCTCTTTATTTACCCATGCATATTCCTCATCGCACAAAAACCCTCTAACCCAAAAAACCCAATTTTTTCTACATAGAACTATATTGAAATATAGCAGGATTGAATTTTGGTGATTATCATGATTATTTACATAAGAATAATAAGAATCTATTCCAAGGAAAATTTTAAGTTAATGATCCTCTAGGATATTCATGGCTACATCATAGTATATTTTTACAAAAAATATTTCAAAATTAAAAGTAACATCTAAATAATTATATAATAAATAGTTTTAATAAGAAAAAAGCAACACCTTTTCTGAAACATATTTTAATTTTATTTATTTTTTTTCAAAATTTATCATTTAAAAGACCTTCGAGGACCTATTGGAATTTGATATTTAATATTTTAAATAAAACAATAATTTTTTAGAATTTTTAACTAATAAAATTGATGATCCTTTATGATGTTTTCATAATAATGTTTTTTATTATATGAAAACCGATATTTATTGAGAATGTTTTTGTTAAAGAGGTGAGATTTTTTTAATGTTTTTATGAAAGTTTTTTCATTAGATGTTTCTAGAGAAGGTGAAGAATATTTCCTTGACATTGTTAATTAAATTTGCTTCAGGGAGATGATGCCAATATATTTTTGAATGTTTAAAACATCATGAAAGACTACATGAGCCTAGAATTTTTTTAATGATGGAGATATAGTTTCTAGAAATATAACATTGTATGAAGATCACTAGACAGACCATACACATAGTGAGGGGACAAAGATGCAATGGTATGGTTTCTATTGGGAGAGAAGTACAAATTTTTTACTAGAAATAAAAAGAAAATATTACTAAAAAGATTAGGGTAGAATTGTTTAGATATAGATTTTTAAAAGTCTATATTCAAAAAACTATACAAAAGTTTCATAAAGGTTGGTATTCAAACAATTTAAGGGTACATGAGAAGTTATTAAGGCTATGTAAAGGTAGAAGATACTCATGTAACGATAAATATAACTATTCTCATTAGTAGTTTAATATCCCTAATGATTTAAGGTAACTAAAGTCGATGTATGAATAAATTATACAAGGAAACCATACAAAATATAGTTAATGTTCCAGATGACTATTTTTAAGAAGTTGATTATATTGATTTTTCACACACATGAAAAAAGTGTGAGAAGTCTGAAGGGAGACAATGTATAATTGTTCGAGGGCACAAAGTCAAAGTCACATCTGAATGGAGAATTTCATTTGTGATATGTTCCTCTAGAATATTAACAATATTAAATAACATCAATAAGTCAAGTGTAATAAATAGATAAAAAATATTTCTCAAGATAGATAGTTTGTAAGAAGTATAATTGGAAAAGTATTATAATGAATGATGTATGAAATTTAATGTTATAAACATACTTGATTATGAATGAAATGGTTCAAATACATTGGAAAATTAACCATCCGATGGAGAAGATCCAAACAGAGGAAGTCAAGTGGAAGGATTGTTGATGGTTTAATTGGATGGATGAACATTATACAAAAATTATCGATGTTATCAGATGGAAAATTCATAGAATTTGTACCATACTTTGTATTTTGAATCAATGTAATGTATAAAGTTTGAGATGAGAAAATATTACCATATTGATTCATCCATATGAAGAAAAGAGGTTATGTGAAGGTTTATCACTAGACATAAGAGTTTATAAAGAATACATTGGATAAAAATTCCACTAGATGATGTTTTTTAATGATTTTCATAACATTTTGAAGTCAATTAAACGATGATGTTGAGATAATCTATCAATTTTTATTATTAAGATGAAATAATGACATTTAAAGATGTTTTTTAGATCTGGGGTTAAGAAATATTTATTTTTTTTAGTTGCTGGAGAATTCAAGGTTCTCAAGAAGGATCTAGATTATTTGAGGAGCATCCAATGAAATTTATTTAAATAGAAAAATGAAATAGGATTCCTACATTTTATATTTTTATCACACCTATAAATAGGGTGAAATTAAATTAATAATAGAAAAAATATACATTCATACCATATATTTAAAGTGTTGTAGAAATATATTGGACATAGATACTAGATGAAGATCCAACAGCCAATGTTTTGAGAAGAGTGATTTTCCAACAAATTTTTTTTTGAAGAAAATAAAATTTGGTAAGAGTAACAAGATAGGGAATTCAAAGAAGATTTACATGAGGGAGAGCATCAGAAATATGTTACAAGTAGTGTTTTAGGTGAAATCATTTTTTATTTGATATAACATATGTCAGAAACAAGGTACAGTTTCAGTGAGGCACACTGGATAGAATACACTAGATAAAGGAAGGCTTAACTAAATAAACACATTCTAAATATAGATAATTGGAAAATGATTATTCTAAAGTATCTATTAGTGGAATGTGGTAAAAATTTATTAATATTTGTTTTCTTGGAAACATAATTTTTTTTTGTAACTGATAAAAGTTATTATAATATTTCTTAATGGGAGACAAATCAAGTCTAATAGGAGTTGGATTAAGCTGTATTAACTAGTTAATTTCCTTGGACCGAAGGGAGCTTCCCTGGAAATGATGTGGTTGTCACACTGAAGTTTAACCTTCTATATCATTCATTATTTTCATCACATTATTATCATTTAATTATTATTAGTTTGTTATAAAATATTGGTATGAATAAAAACTCGAACAAGATACAAGGGATAATTTTAGATAATTATAAATTATAAATGTTCACCTCTAATTCAACCCCCATTCATAGTAGTTATCAGGATCCTAAGAAACATAATGTGGTTTCAGATCACAGGTTACCCCTGTTATATCCTTATCATGAAATTTTTTAACTTAGTTAACAATAGAGTTATTCATACCTTCGATGGAAAAAATTATCATGGTTTAAAAAAAGGATGATACCCTATCTTTTATCTCTTGGAAAATGGGTAATTGATAATTCTATAAATTATTTTCCAGCCATTGTAAAAAATTATCTGATGAAATGGATGATGTGCACATTAATGAAATTAAGAAACTAAAACTAAAAGTTTCAAAACTGGGAATGATGTCGGAAGATCCCACTAGGAATCATTCATCATAGGAAGACGTGGTTTTTAAAACTCAATCAAGATTTATTGATCTTTAAGCTAAATTAAAGAATTTGAGAATAAATTTCAACAATTAAATAGTTATAAAAGATGAAACATCTCTAGAAACTAAGAAAATTATTTCTAAGAATCAAGTTCCATATTTTACCAATGAATTTAAAAGTTCATCTAATTATTCTAAATATGAAAATGTTAAAGAAAATGTTGGGAAATCATGGGTTTAGAAAGGATGTGATAAATATATCAAATTTTAAAATATGAAAACGAACCCCATAAGAAGGATATCCCACTCTATGGAGTTTATCATGTATAATGATATACCGGACCTCAAAAAATGCTCTATAAGGAAAGATCCTAAATCAGTATAAGATTGAGATATGGTGGATTTTTTTAGGTTTTAAAATCTATGGACATAAAGAATATAATTTTTTTCACTATATGCGTCTTTATAGAAATAGGAATGACCTTAGGGGGAGAAATAGTGGGAGAAAATAGAGTATATTTTATAATTTTTAGGAAAAAAATGAAAAATGACAAGATGCTAGAATTTAATCGATACAAAACTAGTTTGATTGCCATAAGTAAGATTATGGAAGATGTGACCAACTATGTCACTTTTTGGAAGAATTTTTGACAACTATTTAAGGAAAATATTCTTAATCTAGAAAATAAATAGAGGCTAGAAATAAGAATGTTAAGGAAAGACCTTTTTTGTTAAGGAAATATTGAAATCTCAAAAAAGGAACATAACAGGGATTCTCAATTGCTTATTTTCCTAACACATGACTAGTGATAGAAAGATCTTGAAAGATATTGTAGAGTGTGATGTAAATGTAGTTACTTTCAGAAATGATAGTTTCTTAAAAATAAAGGGTGTAGTAACTACTAACATTGAAGCTCAAAAATTGAAATCAGAAGACTTATTATATGTTGATGGTATCAAACACAACTTTTAGAGTGTTATCTACCTTTTTAATGATGGTAAGGGAGTTATATTTAGAAAATGTTTTCTTCCATCATAATTTTGGAACATGGAAATTCTGTTACCAATGTAGAAATAACCAACAGAAATCTATTCCATATTAGTGATAATTGAAACTCTTGTTATATAGGTGGTAACGATGAAAAAATTATTATTTTCAAACACATGGTCATATTTTCAAAAAATTTATGATTATAGATTTTATGGGAAATACTATTATAAACTTACCAATGAAAAAAATAAAAGATGATGCAATTTTTACAACATTTTAGAATGAGAATATAGTTAGTGTAATGAATAAGAATGTTGAAATAAAATACACCAAACCACTTGAGATTATGAACTCTGATAATTACTGGTTGATGGGATATCAATAAACAAAAGGGTATTTCAAATTATCTATTTTATTACCGAATTCACTTGGAAGACCAACATAATGTTTATGAATAATAAATAAGGTGTTATAGAGTTTCTTAGATTTTATAAAAGTTAATTTGAAAGAGATATGTGCATTTAAACAATGGAGAATATAATTGAGAATATAAAGGAGTACACAGGAAATTCTTTGGAACTATATCTTAAGAAAAATGGAATCTAAATCCAATATATTTGTAATTTATTAGAAATTATGTGTATTTTTTAATTATATGAAATTCTTCTGAGACTGCACACTCTGACAACACATGATTTCAAGGCCCAAAGAGCTCAGAACCAAATTTTGAACTTTTTTTAAGGTACGTTTAATTAACGTGTGATTTGGATTTTCTAACTTTTGAACCGGTGGTCAGATCAAAAATTCAAGGGCACTGTTGAACTCAAAACGCTGAGATTATCCTATAAATGAATTAACTTTGAACGACATTGGTTGAGTGGAAATTTTATTTTTCTTACTTTTCAAGAAAAAATAATAAAATAATTTACAGGAATTATTTTATTTCTTTTCTCACTATTGAGCGGTGGATGACGACGCTGTGGTGAAGCGAAGAGATGGTGACATGGTGAATTAATGGAGGGTCAATAATGGCTCATTTGAGACCGTGACACTATTATCTTAATGGCTCATTAAATGTGGATCATTAAATGTGAACTCATTTAATGAGTATCATTCATGGGCGCAACGTTGCTACACTTTTTATTTCTTTTAATATTCCAATGTGTTGGAGTTTCTGGGATTAATAAATGTGGGGAATCTATGAAAAAATTCCAGAAGAATACCTCTCCAATGAAGAATGAAGAACAAAGTGACGAACGTTGGAGGATCAGATCTGAAGGTTGGCAGGCGGTAACAAATGCTAACGATCACAGATCGATGGTGATACGGAACCCTTCCTTCGTCCTTAGTGGATCCAATGAATCCAGGTAGGGGTTTATGAGTTTTAAGTATTTGATGAATTCTTCCTCATTCTTGAAAATTAATGACAAATGCAGATCGACTGACTAATGGGTTGATCCGAAAATCTCTTATTCTTACGGATGGATTTTGTGCTGGGATTTGATTTGGGGGTTTTCAGGCTGTGTGGTTATCATCATGTTTATCCCCATGATTAAACTCTAATGTGGAGGGCACAGGACAACCCAAACAGGCCCTAGTACTTCCTCTATAGTTTTTCTTGGTGCGTTCTTCAAATTTGATAGATCAACTTGTCCGCAAGGCGAATTTTAAGGCTTCGCGGTGATGGTGGAGCCCTACGGAGGCCATAGGCGCAAACGACTACAAAAATGGACAACCGGAGTGACTCCGGTGGCCTGCAGAAGGTGACGATGGAAACCTGTGGTGATGGCTGGCCCATGCTGGCCATGTGGAGGGGGTGGTACAAACTGGTGTCATGATGGCAGGAGGTGACCAGCCCTCGCCGACCGCACTGGAGGGTGGCGGCGTGCCCGTTGGCATGCTGCGGTGGCAGGTTTCCATGACCAGACGACTCTGGTGGTGAGAAGACATGGTAGAGGGAGCCATGTGGAGGGGGTGGCTCATGTCTGGTCCACCCAGATGTGTTGAGACATGGTCATTTGTCTGCGGCGGGAGGAAGTTCCCACACCGCGTGGGGACAGCAGAGGCCGGATGCGGCTGAATGCCACATCCCAGGAGCCCCCCACCAGCCGTACCACACAGCTAGTCTTTGGTTGGTAGGCCGGACCAGCTCTGATGGGCTAGAATTGCACTAGTAGGCTAGACCCACGCCCTTTGGGCTGGGCCAGATGAGACTGGGTCACTGGGTGACCCAGCGGGCTGGACCCTGAGCCAAACCGGGCTGGATCTAACGAGGCCCACTGGCCTGGCTAGACCAGACCAACCCTGACCCGAACCAGGTCAGGTTGAGTCCGTCTAATTGAACTAGGGTATGTGGGACCCCCGGGTTGGGTTGGTTTGGTCGGTTCTATTGGGTCGGACCGGGCCGAGACACAACAGAACTCCTGTTTACTAAAATGCTTGTATCTTACAAACCGTGTGTCAGATTAACGCGTCGTCAGTGGAGTTGGGACCCTTGCGATGGGGTAGTCCTTATTATATACTCTATTTGAGTTTTGGAGGATTTTGGATTATGTACATTTTGGATTGGACTCAAATCCAATTGGCCCCTTTTTAGTAAAAAGTCTATAACTTACAGACCAGGTGTCTGAATGATGCACCGTCTATTACATTGGGACACTTATGACAAGAAAATCAGTTGGGGTTAATATACATGGGAATTAGTGGATGTTGAGGTAAAAATGATGTCTTAAGGATCATATCCTCCGAAATTCAAACGTGCTAAGTGAAGGAATCTAGTGGATGGCTATGACATGAAGAAAGAATATCGATCCTGTGTGGGTTAGCACATAGAAATCTTGAGTGGGTCAGCACCTAGCGATCCTATGTGGGTCAGCACCTAGCGATCCTCTATGGGTTAACACCTAGTGATCCTCTGTGGGTCAACCCTTAGTGATCCTCTATGGGTCAGCACCTAGAGACCCCGTGTGGATCAGCAGTAGAGCCTCTTGACAGAATAAGATGATCTAGCTTTATGATTAATAATCTTTACTTATGTACATAAGTTATTCCTGTTGTGAGCTACGTCTTTTACCTTTTTATATGTGTTTTAGATCTTTCTTGCTGGTATTACCTATGTGGTATTTTTCTTTGTGGGGTTTTCCTTCTTGGATTATTAAGAGACCTTTATGGGTCTCAGGGTCCCTACTAAGTATTGTACCCCTGCACGGGCTTCCTCTACACCTATTGTGTCTTGTACAGAAGACGAACAACTTTGACTGGTAATTTGGGGATACAGGACTAGACGGTGCTCGGAGGAGGATCAATAGATGTGGTGGGTAGCATTGACATCCAACAGAGAGCTATACCTACCCTTTAGGTAGGATCCTTGGAAAATGATATTCAGAGCTTTTACTTCCTTTGTTTTACTTTCCTTTCAGTTGGGCTTGTATTCCGGACCCTTTACTTTTAGTTTACACACTTTACTCTTAGTAGTGATACTTTGGGGTGGTTGTACTTATTTCTTTCCTTTGTGGTTTGCTTGTACAGTATACCCTGTCTGTGTGTGTACAGTTTTAAAGGCAATGCCTTCCCTTTTTTTGGGATATGCCTTTTTGGTGCTAGTCACCAACCCTTGGCCTATGGAAGGCAGGCTCTGGGTAGTCATGGAACGGGCCCCAGGGGATGGGTCATGATGAAGTGGTATCAGAGGGGTAGTCGATTCTACCAGAATAACTAAGAGTTCGTATTTTCAATGGGGGGAAATAGTGTTCAGTGTATTGAGTTTGGATTTCAGTATGAGGAGTCTAGTGTTGGTGTGGTGGCCGACGTATCCATACACCAGGGCCTTGAATTCTGTTTTCTGACTTGGTACCCGAATACACTGGTTGCATGTGTTTTGGAAATGTTTTTCTCTATATCTCTTTTTTGTCAGCTCTCCAAGTATAAATTATTAAGCGTGGTGCATCTATTTTTCTACAGGATGACTCCATGAAGAAATCCAACCATGATTCCAGTAATAGATCATGATGATAGTCCACTGAGCGATGAGGCATCAGTGCAGGTACCACTTACAGTGATAACACCTTTGGGTGGTGTACCAGCACCACCACCACCCAGAGAGAAGCAGTTGCTACCAGCCCCACCAGCAGATAGTGCAAACCGACTGAGCGTGTTGCATGAGTTCCAGATATAGAGGCCTTTGAGGCTTCAAGGTAAGACAAATACTCAGGTTGCTGAGGATTGTATGGAGGAAGTTACTCAGGTTTTTCGCCCAGTAGAGACAAATACAGACTAGATGGTAGTTATAGCCACTGGCCATTTTCAAAGCACATTAGAGTGGTGGTGGAACTTGACACTCCAAACACATGATTAGGAGAACCTTGTCTGGTTGGACTTCGAGATCCTATTTAGGGCAGAGTTCGTACCATTGACACTATTCTCAATGCATATTTAGGAGTTACTGCACCTATATCAAGGCATCTTGACTGTGGCCTAGTACTCAGCGAGGTTTACCGACCTCTCCTGCTACTCCACCAACATGGTACGAGACCCTTTCTTCAGGGACCATACCTTTGATCAGGGACTCTGACAAGAGATCAGGACATCAATGATTTCACTCAGCATCCCGATGTAGGCTGGAGTGCTAGAGCGAGCCTTACTGGTGAAGAGATTCCTAACCGAGTAGGCACTAATGGTGAGAGCCACCAACAGATGACAGGTAGATGATTCATATGTAGCAGACAATAGGTAGATTATACAGAGGCCCAAATAGGCCAGAACTTCTAGAGGATGACCCTAGGATACAGTGTTGGAGGTGAAAAGCTCATGAGGTAGAGGAGGGCATCTGAGGGCTAGAGTTTTTTTACTCTTGTGGAAGAAAGGGGAACAGGTCTCGTGACTGTCTGACTCCACGCACAGATGATTTAAAGGCGGTTGAGGTACCATCAAGAAAAAGACATAGGTTTGAGCGAGGGGGTCCACCGAGAGGTAGACGTGGTAGGGGAGCAAGCCGAGCAGTAGGCAGTGGATGATGGTTTGAGGTACTACCACCACCACCCCCAGGAGGTCCACCATGAGCTTCAGGAGCAGGTGGAAAGGGGAGTGGATAACTTCAGGCGGTGGAGGCCTATGACTACGACACTCCATATATTATTAGAGGTACAATATGTGTCTTCTCCATCCTAGTTTTAGTTATTATAGACACAGGTGATAGTTACTCCTTCCTTTCAACGACTCTCGTTCAGATCTCGAAGATTCCGGTGGATCTATTGGCTCGATCCTTACTGTTAGAGACTGCTATGAGAGGGTATTCGACAATTACACACTGGTGCCGACAGTGTGAGATTACTCTAGGAGGTGAGATCTTTGGCTGTGATCTCCTAGTATCAGCATAGAGACCTTATGAAATCATCTTGGGTATGGACTGATTATCCATAGTCCATGCTTAGATCTACTGTTTTAGGCACAAATTGTAGTGTGTCCGCGAGGATGGGATCGGGTTTTCCTTCACCGACAATAATGGAACCTTTACAGCACATGATAGACTTTCTCAGAGGAGGGTGCAATAAATAACTCACAAGTTGGCTAGACTCACCCTCGGTGTGGTGGATGAGGGGAGTGTGAGCTTTCCAATAGTAGTGGACAAATATGAGGATGTATGTCCAGAAGATTTCCCAGGACTACCTCCTCATAGAGAGGTAGACTTCTGTATTGACTTGTACCTAGGGATGACACCAATATCTACCCCTGCATATCAGATGGCTCCTATGGAGCTTTGTGAGTTGAGGGTATAGCTGGAGGACTTGTAGAGAAAGGGGTTTTAAGGCCCAGTGTTTCTCCATGGGTAGCCTCGGTGTTGTTTTCCAAGAAGGAAAATGGGAGCTTGAGGCTATGAGTGGACTTAAGTGCCAAAAAAAGGTGACCGTGAAGAACAAGTATCCATTGGCGAGGATTGATGACCTCTTAGATCAGCTGATGTAAGTGAGGAGGTTCTTGAAGATTGACCTCAGATCAGGCTATCATCAGCTTCAGGTACGGGATGAAGATGTACCAAAGATAAACTTTAAATGCAGGTACGACCACTATGAGTTCTTGTTGATTCCCTTCAGTGTGACGAATTCCCCAGTAGTGTTCATGGGACTCATGAATGGGGTTTGAAATGTCATGCTTTGGTAGGTATTCTGGGGCCATGAAAATTTCTCATTATCTTTGCTGATGAAGAAGACTTGGGTAGGTCTTGGTCTAGAAATAGGAAATCATTCTATGGTTTCTCTTTCCATCTTCTTTAGTGTTCTTTTGATGCTCATATGAATCATGACTCACCCAATATAGCGATATGGATCCAACTACCCACTCTTCCCCTTCCGTTCCAAAACCTTGGGTTTCTGAGATCAATTGGAAATTACATTGGGTGGTTCATATGTAGTGATAAAAGGACGACATCGATGACGCATCCGATGACTGTGAGAATCTGTATTGAAATGGATCTTTCAAGAATTCCATCGGAGATTGTCTGGATTTTTGTTGAAAATGAATACAGGTATGCTCAGTATATTATTTATGAATCTTAGACTCCCTTATGTTCCTGTCATCATAGACAGGGACACAATGAATCTGGTTGTCGCAAGGAGGCTGGGGGTGTCCGACCTGTTGAGCTCCCAGATGTGGCAATTGTTGTCCCATTGACAGGTGGTGAGGCTGCCCCAGGTGATGGGAAAAGGGGTGACCATACCCCATCAACAGGCTCCCCAATCAATGTTAATGCTGAGAATACATCAAATCTAGTGCGGGGGGTGTCTTAAGGGGAGGTGATGAAAGGATCTCATATGGCATCCAACCCAACTGCTCATGCTGTACTGGAAGACCTGAGGCAGAAAACTAACACATTGAGTACAACTGTTTTGGGAGTACAGGGAGGACTGGATGTGGCTGGGAGGAAGGATCCATTGTTGGAATATGGTGTAACTAATCCATCAGTTGTTTCTGAGATGCTTAATAAGGGAAATGGTCAGTCTGAAGATCTGAGTCATGATGCTTCTAAGCCTGGGGGGTCAGAGAGGCCTGTGCAGATTCCACATGCCATCCCTTCCTGTGACAATATGGGTGTGGATGTTTGTTTAAGGAAGGATGGTGCAGAATCACAGGAAGCTATGGTGGCAATTGTCGGCCTTGATGTCAACTGCACACCCTAGGATGGTAAAATGCAGTCAGAGGAGCTGCTGATCTGTATGAAGGAAGGTATTCAAGTGGGTGTCTCAGTGTCCCGTTCTAGGAATTGGGCCAAGATAGGGCGACATGGTCAAGGTTCATATATGTCTTTTCAGGACATCCAGGGGTAGGCCTCTGTACCCCTGAGCAACAGATTTGAATAATTTCTTGAAGATGACTCAGGTACTGCGAATGTTATGCCACTTGACTCAAAGGGAGGGTATAGAAATGAATGTAATGGGGATGAACTTTTTCACTTGTCAAGTGGAGCTCCAACACATGAGAATGGAAGTAGACCAAGGAGGAGGAGTAGGAGGGACTATTCATCCTTGCCTCCTCCTTTGGATACCAGATCACCCAAGAGGGAAAATGGAAAAAGGGAGACCTCGGAGGAAGTGAAGCCTCGAATAGTAGGGGTTCAGGGTGGGAAACCTTTGGAGTTATTTCTTAGCGGTGAGGAGGAAGTGACTGAGAAGGTGTTATTACTCAATGCTTTGAAAGAGTAGGCAACTTTAATGATGTGGATATCCTTAAGAGCAACACTTAACGAGTAACAATACACTTGGATTGACCAGAAAGATTTAATCCTTTTTGTGGGATTCAACAAAGGGAAGATTAACATCGAGGAGTACATATAGTCATGGGATCAACTGGCCCCAGAATTTGAAAATCTCTTGTCAGAATCCCCAAACATTCAGGTTTCTTCTATATCTTGGAAATTATTTAGGGATACGTTATCTGGTAAGCTTAGTTTAATTTTCAAAATCTCCTAGTTATTTGGGTGATGTATCGTATCTGGTTTGGGGTGTCTCTCTTGTTAAATTGTTGGTTTATGTTTTCTAGTTTGGGGAGTCTTGATCTGGTCATTAGGCTCCTTGAGTTGTGTGTTATGAGTTGATTTCTTGAAGGCATGTACCTGGAATGTTGCTTGGATTTGATTAAGATGGGTTCAGAGCACTGCACCTTCACCTTTTCTTGACATTTGTAATTTCTTGACTTGGAGGACATGGATTTTCCATTGGTATAGGGACCATGAATGCATGTGATTTCTAAGTTCTCAGGCATTGATGAAGGTGACAACGATGTTTCATCTTCTAGGTGAGGCAGTCCTGGTAACATTTTTGGGTTTTTTTGGTTGTAAGTTGAACTTCTTGGTTTCTCACTTTCTCCACAAAAGTGTTTTCTTAATATAAAAAATAATTTTCAGTCAGAATTATGGATTTGGGAGGCCCACTTTATGGGACACGTCATCTTGGAGGTTGGATTTTTAGTGGATCCAGAGAAGATAAAGAAAATTATTTCTTAGGAGTCACCCCTGAGTGTGACCGAGGTGTGGAGCTTCCTGGGGTTGGCTGGGTACTACTAGAGGTTCATACCTAACTTTTAAAAAGTAATAGAACCCTTTTCAACTTTTACAAAGAAGGGACAACCCTTCGTGTGGACAGAGAGGTGTCGGTAGAGTTTCCAGGAGCTGAGGTAGAGACTGATGAGTGCCCCCATCTTGGGACTACCATAAGAGGGCGTTGGGTATGTAGTCTACTATGTTGCATCAGGGGACAGGATGGGTTGTGTCCTAATGAAGGAGCGAGTAGTGATCGCCTACGACTCATGATAGTTGAGGAAACATGAGCATAACTATGCGACCCATGATATGGAGTTAGCAACAATGGTATTTGAATTAAAGTTACAGTGACACTACTTGATGGGTGAGTGGTTTATAGTTTACTCCGACCAAAAGAGTCTTAGGTATATCTTCTTTGAGAATAACCTAAACCTGAGACAATGACGATGGATAGAGTTATTCTAGGGCTATGACTTTGAAATAGTCTATACTTCTGGGAAGGGGTATGTGGTGGTAGACGCACTCAACAGGAGGATTGGATTGATGCTACTATGTGAGGCGACAAAGAAGTTGTCCGTGATGCAGATATCCTTCTAGGATGATGGTGGATCTGCTTAACTATAGTCTATGACTATCACTCCCCAACTATTAGAATGATTTATGGAGGCACAACTTTTGGATGATGACTGCGAGGCCCAACATGCTCAGTTATCCTCAGGACGAGCTCCTGATGGATTTTCGATAGGTGGGGAGCAAGTCATCCTTTTCCAAGGGTGAACCATATTACCAGTGACATTGCGAGAGGAGGTGTTGATGGAGTTCCATACATCCCCTTTGGTGGTACATCCTAGAGTGGGGAAGATGTACAAGAACATCTAATGTCAGTACTGGTGGCTAGGGATGTAGAAGGCGGTGGCCGAGTTCATTTCATGATGCCTCACTTGTCAGTAAGTGAAGGCTGAGAAATAGGTTCGAGTAGGCCTGGCCCAGCTACTCAAGGTACCAGAGTGGAAATGGGACGGTATCTCGATAGAATTCATGATATGGTTACCACATATATCCAAGGTCCATGATTCCATCTGGGTGATTGTTAATGGACTCACCAAGTCAAATCACTTCCTACCCATCTGAGAGTAGGGAAAGATAAAGGAATTGAGATGACTCTATGTCCAAGAGATGGTGAAACTCCACTGGGTTCATTTGATGATCATCTCAGACCATGATGCAAACATTACATCTTGATTGTGTAAGGGGTTACAGGACGCATTTGGGAATCAGCTGCTCTTGATCACAACTTTTCATCCCCAGATGGATGGTCAGACAGAGTGGACCATACAGACCTTGGAGGAAATGCTATGTGCTTGCGTCCTAGAATTTGTTCATAGTTGGGAGGGCCACCTACCACTGGTGGAGTTTTCATACAACAACAGATATCACTCCACCATTGGCACGAAACCATTTGAGGCCTTGCATGGGCGGCCTTGCAGATCACGCCTATGATGGACAGACCCAGGGGAGTCGACACTCATGGGTCCGGAGTTGGTATGAGCTACCATTAGGAAGTTTAAAATCATCCAGGAGTGAATGGGGACTACACAGAGTAGGCAGAAGTCTTTTCCTGATAGGAGATAGAGAACCTTGGAGTTTGAGGAGGGAAATACTGTTTTCCTTTGGGTCTCACCCTGACGAGGATTGCGGATATTTGGTCGGGGTGGAAAACTATATCTGAGGTTCATCGAACCTTTTCAGGTTCTGAGCAGAGTTGGCGAGGTGGCGTACTACCTACCTCTTCATCCACTGATACACCGAGTGCATGATGTTTTCCATGTTTCACAGCTGAGGAGGTATGTGCATGATCCATCGCATGTCATTGACTGGGGTGAGCTGGACATCGATGATTGAGTGACATTTTCGGAGTTCCCGGTGGAGATAGAGGATCGATAGGAGCAGGTCTTATGTGAGAATTCAATTCCTCTAGTGCGTATTTGGTGGTAGCACGAGGATCTCTAGGAGAGAACATGAGAGTGGGAGGCTTAGATTCATGCTCGGTACCCCCATCTGTTTGATTAGTTTTTGGTTTTGGATTTGAGGGACGTAAATCCCTAAGGTGGGGAGAATTTAATGTCTCAGAAATTCCGGGTAATTTTTTTAATTATATGGAATTATTCTGAGACCGCACGCTCTGATGACACGTGATTCCAAAGCCCTAAGAGCCTGAAACATAATTTTGAACTTTTTTTGAGGTACGTTCAATAAACATACGAGCAGGATTGTTTAACTTTTGAACCAGTTCTCGAATCAAAAATATGAGGGCACTGTTGAACTCGGAATACCGATATTCACCTAAAATTGACTTAACTTTGGCTGGAAAGGGCCGATCAGAAAAGTTATTTTTCAGACTTTTCAAGAAAAAATAATAAAATAATTTTAAAGAATTATTTTATTTCTTTTCTTACTATTGAGTGGCGGACGGTAATGCTGCGGTGCAGCGATGAGGAAACAATGAGACACATTAATGGAGGTTCAATAATGGATTGTTTGAAATAGAGACGCTTTTATCTTAATAGATCATTAAATGTGAATCATTTAATGAGCATCATTCATGGGCACAATGTATCTACACTTTTTATTTCTTTTAATATTCCAACATATTTTAGTTTGGGGGATTAACAAACTTTGGGAATCTCTGATGAACTATCGACATAATCTATCTCCAATGAAGAATGAATAATGGAGTGATGAACATTGGGGGATCAAATCTGAAGGTTGGAAAGCGGCGATGGATGCCAATGATCACAGATGGACGACAACTCAAAACCCTTCCTTCATTCCCAGTAGATCCAATGAATCCAGGTAGGAGTTTATGCGTTCTAAGTATTTTATGAATTCTTCACCGTTCTTAAAAATTAACGACGAACACAGGCCAAATGACTAATGGGTTGATCCACAAATCACTCATTCTTGTAGGTGGATTTTGTGTGGGGATTTGATTTGGGGTTTTCAAGCTGTGTGGTTATCATCATATTTATCCCCATGATTAAAATCTAACGCAGAGGGTGCAGACCAACCTGAACGAGGCCCGGTCCCTCCGTTATAGTTGTTCTTGGTGAATTCTTTGAAGTCGACCGGTAAACTAGTCAACAAGGTGAATTCGAAGGATTCATGTTGATGGTGGAACCCTATAGAGGCTGTAGGCACAGATATCTCCAAAAAAGGACCACCAGAGTGACTCTGATGGCCCATAGAAGGTGTTGCCGATGCGACACCATCAGCGTGGCAGCACCGGCAACCGGCAGCGGCGGCTGACCCACGCTGGCTGCATGGAGTGGGCGGTGCCGCGGTGTCGAGCGTCGCGTGGAGGGGGTGTTCCAAACCCAGGCCACTCGGACGTGCTGAGCTGTGGTCTTTTGACCATGGAATAAGGAAGGCCCTGCACCGCGCGTGCCCAGCAAAGGCTGAACGCGGCTGGATGCCGCATCCCAAGAGCCCCCCACCGATCGAACCATGTAGCCGGTATTCGGTTGGTGGGCCGGACCCATGCCGGAAGGCTGGACCCATACCCAGCAAGATGGACCTGCTCTGGTAGGCCAAACCCGCACCCTTTGGGCTGGGTCAGATGAGACCAGGCTTCCAGGCGACCCGATGGGCTGGACCCTCGGCCAAACCGGGCCGGGTCCAGCGAGGCCCATTGGGCCTGGCCCACTGGCCAGGCCAGGACCCGACCGACCTCACCCCAAATTAGGTCAGTTCGAGTCCTTCTAATTAAATCGGGGTTTGTGGGACCCCCAGGCCGGTTTGATCGGGTCAGTTTGATCGGGTTCGACTGGGCCCAGACACAACCGACCCCCTGTTTACTAAAATGCCCATATCTTCAAATCGTGCATTTGATTGATGTGATGTCAGTGGAATTGGGACCCTTTTGATGGGTCAATCCATTTGATATACATCACTTGAGTTTTGGTAGAAGTTGGTGTACAATCAGGTTGGATCAGACTCGAATCCAACCAGGCCCTTTTTACTAAAAATCCTATAACTTACAGACTAATGGTCCTAATGACGTTCCGACTATTGCGTTAAGACCCTTACGACGAGACAGTCCTTTGGGGTTACACTATGTGGGACTTCATGTAAGTTGAGTTATGTCCAATGGCTTGAGGAGCGGATCCTCTAGAAATCAAGCGTGCTAATTGTGAGAATCCAGTGGCTGGCTGTGACGTAAATAAAGAATAGTTATCCTTTGTGGGTCAGCACCTAGCCATCCTAAGTGGGTCAGCACCTAGAGATACTACGTGGGTCAGCACCTAGCAATCCTGAGTGGGTCTGCACCTAGAAATCCTCTGTGGGTCAGAAGTTAGAAATCCTCTGTGGTTCAGTACCTAGCGATCCTCTGTGGGTCAGGAGTAGAGCCTCTTGATAGAATAAGATGATCTAGCTTTACGACTAATCATCATTACTTCTGTACTTAAGTTATACCTGGTGTGAGCTGCGTATTTTACTTTATGCTATGTGGTTGAGATCTTTCTTGGTGCTATTACCTCAGTGGTATTTTCCTTTGTAGTGTTTTCCTTCATGGATTACTAAGAGACCTTCAGGGGTCTCGGGGTCCCTACTGAGTATTGTTATACTCACCCTTGCATGGGATTCACCTGAACCTGTTGTGTCTTGTATAGATTATGGAAAACTTTGACTGGGTCTTTGGGGAGAAAGTACTAGATAATGATCAGAGGAGGATAAATAGATATAGTGGGATACAGTGACATCTGATAGAGAGCTGTACCTACCCTTCAGGTAGGATCCTTGGTGGATGACCTTTGGAGCTTGTACTTCCTTTTCTGTACTTTTCTTTTAGTTAGGCTTTTATTATGGCCCCTTTAATTTCAGTTTACACACTTTAATCTCCGTAGTGATACTTTGTGGTGGTTTTACGTCTTTATTTCCTTTGTGGTTTTCTTTGTGTGGTATGCCCTATCTGTGTGTGTACAGGTTTAAAGGAAATGACTTCCCTTTTTTTTGGATATGCCTTTCCGGTGCTAGTCACCAGCCTCTAGCCTATGGAAGGTGGTCTTGAGGTAGTCATGGAATGATATCTGAGGGATGGGTCATGATAATATTTCTCTATACACTCCTTAAAAAATAGAGTGGAATAAAGGAAAAAAGATATGTTTGGTGGAAATGATAATAAGTATACTAGATTAATAAAAATTATATATTTATCTTAAGAGATTCTATTTGTACTATTTTTCATGTAAAGAATAGAGGTTTTATGTAGAAAAAAATGAAAACATGTATAAATTGATTCATATAAATCATGTGATTTATAAAGTGGTATAGGAAGAAAATATATTAAAATTAATACCCAACATAAATATTTTGAAAATTAAAACAACTTTAGAAATATGAAATAACATCAAACATCACTTATCTCATAGTAGAACCATAATTATTTTAAATGGATGCTGAACATAAATAGTGTATAGATGTTGTGAATGAAGAGTTAGATCATATTGATATGAATGACACCTATCAACTTATTCCTTGACAAGAATGGCCTAATTTTATAGTGATAGAGTTTGTGTTAGGAAACAAGATAAATTAATATCGGTATATTTCAAGAAACAAAGACTGATTTGTTTGCAAAGGTTACTAATAGGTGGAAGTTTTATATTTTTAGTAAACAATTTCAATTATTGTGATATTAAAATATATAATAATTTTCTTGGATGTTGTTGTGCATTATTATTACAATGTTTATCATATTGAAGTAAATTTAGATTTATTAAATAGATAAGTTAAAGATGTGGTTTACATTGAGAATCATAGTGGGGTTTTAACTGAAATATATGAAAACAAGGTGTATACTTTGAATAAATATTTTTACTTGGTTAGATCTTGGTCTAGTTCCCCTACATCTATAATGTCTATTGAAGTTACTTATTCAGGTGGACTTATGATTTTCATATGAAGCGTGATACCTCGACCACTATGATTTGGGTTAGTTTCCCTAAACTCTTGTTACCATTTCAAAATCCATCGACTATGCTTATGATAGCGAATCTTGTTGGTAGATATATTTTTTATAAAAATATAACTAGATTAGTTTGTCACCCTATTTCACCCCGAATCTATGTGGAATTTTATGTTTCAAGAAGGCCAGCTCAGGACGTTTGGATTACAGTTTGGGAAGAGCTCTACAACAAAAAACTTATAGTTTTTGATTTGTGGACTGAATTTTTCCCTTTGTATAAGAAGATGGTTCACTAAATGGAAGTTTTTTGGTGTGGTAGAATGGAAATAATTTAACATACAAATATATTATTAAGAGGAATTGGTAAAATTGTGGTGTCTGGTTCTATTAAAAGTTTGACAGAATATGTAAAATTGGGTGTTTTCATTGATCAGGATAACTAGGATATTGTACACTACATGCCACATGAGTAAGACCCAAAGATGGAGGACAATTTCAATCACTTAAGGTATGATTTGGGTGATCACAATCCTATTTTTCATGTTTCTTTGGGGTCATTGTGAACTGAGGAGTTGAGTACTACTGGTGATGTGGATTCTTATCCCTATAAATTAAAACCATTCTCCTATACAGGGGATTCATGATCTAGAAGTGTAAATACCCCTAATGTGGTGATAAAAAAGTAATATGAGGGATATCCTAGGGGATTTTAGGTCTTTTAAAAACCACTACAATGTTCTAATGGTTGGTTGGACACTAAGAAGGTGTCCAACCTAAGAAGGAACACATCTTTATTAAACCTGAGTAATCTCTTTATTGACATGAGAGAAGAAGAGATGGTTCTAAAACAATGTGAACCTATTAGGGAAGATACTATCAAAGAGGGGAAAAGAATTTCTAGATTAGATTCATGATATGAGGCTTCTGGTTTTGGAGATAGTGAAGTGGGATGGCCTGAGAGAGGGCTACACAACCCAAGGAGAAAAAAGGGGCAGAATGGTTCTAAGGATTTACGAAGTTGCATTCTAGTCAAGAGGAAGAAATGTAAAGTGTGGAAGGATTATTCTTACCTTAAAAATACTATGGATACAAGATCCATCCTGACGTTCAGGCCTAAGTAGATGGATTTTTTATTCACTTCTATTGAGCAAGAATCTAAAGATGGTGTCTCTAAAGAACACGAAAATGCATGGGGTTTGATGAATGACTCTAACTAGATGAAGGGTGACCCTATAATTGTGGTCCCTTCCAACAATGAGGTCTTCAATGGGCTAGCTGATTAGCTACAAGAGGTAGGTGAGAAGTTTGATTACAAGGGAAGAACATGGGGCATCATCAAAAATTTAGATGAAGAAATGTTGGAGGTGGCCTTTCGGATTAAGGCCCCTAATGAGGTTACTGTCCAAATGTCTAAAAAATTGATACTGTTGAACAAAAATAATGAGTATTGTGATTTTATCAACAAGAAGGACCTTATTCTAGAAATATGATTCAATGAAAGGAAGATATATATGGAGGAGTTCATTAAAACATGAGACAAGATATCTTATTGGTTTGAAGTCCTGATCAGAGTAGATCTGCATATCAAGGTAAATGGAATTCAATGGAAATTATTTAGGTAAAATTTCTCTAGTATGATCAAACTTGATTTTAATGGTTCAACTATATATTTCAATGCATGATTTTATTATGGTTTACTTGGTGAGGTTTATCACCCTTTCCTCAAAAGTGTGAAAATTATCAAATGGTAATTTTCAGTCTGAATTAGATTTGACCTTGAGGATTCTATCATGCAACACATCCTTTAATGGTGAAATACTAACCATAGGTATATGAACCATTCATGGAAACTACTCCAAGTTAGTGGATGTGCATTCTATAAAATTGATCACAAAATTAATGTATTTGATGTGTTTTTATTATTCTACAGTATTAAAAGAGAAAATTATTATAACTTTACTTGATTATAGTTAATGTGAGAAAATATAATAAATATTATTTTATTATGTTTTCCACTAATTTATAAAGTCCCAATAACCCTCACCATTAGATAAATAATGTATAGTTTCTCAGAAATTCTAGTGACATGGATCCATATGCCACTTCTCATAAACCAATGAGGGATCATCATTTACTCAAAGGTATTAATTTAGGGAATTATTTTTCAATAATAGGCTTTTAGATCCTTGGTTTTTTGAGTGGATTCCACAATCCAGAAACCTTTAGTTGGATATCCTCACCACATGACTTCAAGATATATCATGTATATCAAGGGTTATATTTCTTGAGGTAAATTGGATATACTAACCAAAAAATATCAGCACAACTCATTTTTAAATGTAGGTTTCCCAAATAGGTTTTATGAAACAATTATTTCTATTGTTTTATTCCAAATCATGGAATAGATGGATTGGTCTAACATAATATTAAGTTGAGGGATTTTATTTTTTATGCATAAATTTTTTCATGCTTTATGATTTACATGTCTTATAAATATAAAGTGTATTTTACTTTAGGGAGTAACCTTGGATAGATAAAATATTTACAAATAATAAATTTATTTTAATTCCATAATTTCATATAAATAAATTAATATATGTTGTTATGTTCTTGCATCCATAAAATAAATCATAAATAAAATCGATATATAAATAAATAAATGACTCGATAATTTTTTTATCAACTGGTTGATTTTTTGAGTGTAATAAATCATCCAATGAAACTAGGAAAAAACACATCAGCCTAGTTTTGGAATGAGTTAAAACATCCCACAGATCCATTTATATGTCTATCATGGTGGTTTCATATCGATTCCATCTTGAACCACCTTTCCTTGACTTCACCTTGAACATAGTTAATATACATTCAGACACACCATTCATTACATATATTTTATAATACACACATATGTGATGGGATGTAATATATTGGTTAATAAATATTATATAAAACAACCTTAGACAAGATGGTCCAATATAATTAAAGAGGGAGGGATTATATATATGATAACATTTTTAATTTAAAAATATATAATTGAAAACTCATATAATAAATGAAATTAAATAAAACCAATACATTTATTGGTCTAGTAAAATATAATAATCAGTCATACACATGAAATGTTTATGTATTTAAAATAAATTTGTAGTGTTCATTTCAATTCATTGATAAATAATATTGAATAAACATAAATTAATCTGATTATTTATTATATTAATCAATTAATTTATTATATATTATTCTAACCAATCACCCTAAAGTTACCTTCTGATGTGATTTTAAATAAAATAAATAACAATATTTTAATTAAAAATCAATAATTTATCTCTTAAATTTGTACTTGGAAACAATTCAATGAGTACTATTCCAAACTATTCAGTATGTTTTTAATTATAAAAAACATACTCCTATGAAAAATTGTGTTCATGGAATATATCGTTATTTCATGGAATGTAATGCCAATTTATTACTACATAGAAAAAATGAATATTAAATTTCCTGTATAATGTAATGCTTTGTGAATTTATCATACAATGACCATACATGATTCATAGTATCAAATATTACACAGAATTAATTAAGAATATAATATGATATACAATATAATGACCAGTGTGTATTTAAAATTCAATTCCACACGGAACTCACATTAGTGAGGTTTAATGGTTTATTAACATAAATTAAATATTTCAATATATAAAATGTAAAGTATAGAGTGTGTGGAATCTATCCACACAACATGTACTTCAATTCAACATATAACTGCAACACAAGCCTAGGGACTTGATGTGTAGTTCATACAATCATTTATGAAGTACACATGGTATAAAAATAATACAAGAAATTAACTTCGAGATACCTGGATACCAGTATGTATGCATCATGTATTAAATAAAAAAAGTATATTAATTATATTACATGGGTTTAACTCATATTTTCTCCCTATAAAACACATGGAACACACATTGTGTAGACAATCTACAAAACATTTAGTCAAGTGAATACATATTCAACATTATCTACTCAGTACATGGTGAATTTAATGCATGCAGTGTGTATTAATTACAAAAAAACCTAATGTCCATGTGGGAATCCTTTTACAACAAATAAAGATACACTTTGTGTAGTAGAGGTGTACACTCCTTGATTTCATATATTATCTTGTCAAAATTTCTAGCACATCCAGATGGGTTCTTCAAATTAATTATCCATTAAATATTGACCTATAACTTTTATATGAATGAGGAGTGATGATGAAGAAGAATATATATCGATGATGGATTTATAGATAATTAATACATGAAATAAATTTCAAATTTTAAAAGGGTAATGATCAATAATCTAATAAATAAATTGAAATTTTAACATGATCACTATGATACTACCTAATCGTTCTGAGTGCAGTAGAAGCACATATTGAGGCCGATCCTGACTCCGCATATGTGGGATTCAATGGGTAATTCTCATATAGTAAAAGATATAAATTTATTGAATAATATATTTTTTTATGAATAATATTGATAATGAAATATATTGAAACCAAGACGACATTGTTTAACGTTAAATTTATAATTAATTTAATTAAATTAGAAGAAATAATACCACTAACTTGATATCATTAATCTATGATGTTGTTGATCATTCAAAATTTTTGGTTTACCATTATTTCCCTTATAGGATCAATTTTTATAATCCCTCCAGTGTCGATCCACACGTGATCCTTTAATCTCCTAGGAATGCTGATGGATTATTGGGTGCCAACACAACATATCGATTTCCTTGAGATTTTCACTTAGATCACTATGATAATTCCTTCTCTCTTGATGAATCATTCATACACTCTCTTTCTTGAGAGGATGGAGGGGGAAGAATAATATGTAGAGAATTCATCAGTTATAAGATAGAGATCTAGATTTTATCGTGATAATGATTCTAAATATCCATCAATATCAATAATATAGACATAACTATCTATTTATAGAGATAGGGTTCAAGTTTAAATATTATTTAATTTCAAATTTATCCTTAAATAATATATTTAACCTTTTATGACAACATTCCATGTAATAATAATAATAATAATATTTTCCCATGGCACGTGGTAAATGGTGCAACGATAAATATGATTTTACCAATTTTCAAATTAATATTTATGGCTAGACATAATCATGGTCTATTAATCCTCCTCAATATATATAAATAAATATTATATTTCCACATAATAATTACTTACATTAAAAATAAATATTTATTTAATAACATGAATAATAAATTCTAAATAAAATTATTCCTCAATCTGGAAAATAATATTTATTCCAATAATAAAATTCAAAAAGAATATAATTGAGAACCATGGAAATATATAGTGTTTGACCTTATAAGCTTCTTTCATATTTCCATTAGGCTGTATTCCCTAAATTCCATGACTAATATATAGAAATATGTTAAGTCACCCAAGATAAAAACTTTAGTTCCACAACATTGGAAACCACACATGAGTGCTTAAAATTTAACACAATCCCTTTGTCTCGATATCTCATTAAGTAGGTTTCACACTTGTGTCATCATTCTATATGCTTGATACAACTTTCCTTGAATATATGATATAAACATTTCATTACACCATTTACATGAAATTTAATATTATGGTTCTAATTAAACTAAATGGATGATATAATGACATCTGTAAATATGGAAGGAAAAAATAATTCCATAATGTATTCATTAAAAATAATTCATTCTTGATGCACATAATGTACTCTACTTACTGCAACCATATGGTGTCATAGTTTTGTTCTATACCTAATAATATATGAGTATTGAAATGAATTAATAATAATTTTAAATTCCTAGAACCATTTAAAATTATCACATATAAGAATATCCGATAACACATAATCATACCGACTTCTAATAGGTGGGTATATTCTCATAATCTCTCATATTAGAGATTAACATGTGTGAACAATATGATACAATGTCTCATCTTATTACAAGTACTCACACTTGAATATAAACATACTATGTGCCCCATCATTGAATGTTATTCTACTATATAATTAGTTTTTCTATGAAAAACAACAAAAATATTTCAAGGTTCTCATCATAGTGGAGAAGTGATATTCCCTTTATCAATGTGACAGATACTCTATGACATTTTTACAATAATGTCATGAAAAACTTTGAATGATATATAATAAGATATTTTAATAAACAATAAATTACTTGAATATACATGAAATCTAATGTACAAGAAGTTGGTTATAGGACAAAATTTATAACATAGAATATATATAAATGTGGTAAAAGAAAAAAATCATGAAATAATTCAATCAAGAATTAAACCTCATCATTGGATATCTTTCTTTGAATTAAACCATAAACCTTATAGTATTGGTATTTTAGTGAGACCAAGACATCCCTATCATTGAGAGGAGAAATTATGAAGTATTTTTGTAGGCCTTGGTCTATATATAATTCTCAAGGAGTGTTTAGAAGTGAGAGGGTAATGGATCCATTTAAAATTTAGAGGAGTGGCACTATTGTTAATCTAATTTCTTAATAAAAAAACATGTGTCAATATTAAGGAAAATGGAGCAAGAATTGATAATTATTGAGGAAATATTATTTTTTGGCCATTTAATCCCCTATATAACCATTTAATGATGTATTTTTTCATATTTAGTGAATTACCACTTTATTAATCAATTTTACCTCACATTAACATTCAATGTGGTGACTAAGTTTTAACTTGATAACTTATTTTTATAAAAAAAATGAAAACAAACCTATCACCAAATTTGGAAATTCTGAGTTTAAATATATTAACCATTTTATATGATTCAATTTCTAGACGAGGTAAATGTTAATTTTAAAATAAGTTCACAAAATGAAATAAAAAACTAATTTTATAAATCTTCCTTATTAAGCATTACAAGTATTTTATAGTAAAAAATGTATAATTTTGATCCAAATGAAATGTATTCATATATTACTAATAATTGAATTTTAGTTTAGATTTATATCATTCTAAAACCAAATTTAACCTTCTATTAACTCAATTAAATTCAAAGTACCAAAAATAATTTTTATTAGATTAAAATAAAACTTAGTTTTGAAAAATTCATCCATTGGATTGAAAATTCAACCTAATAGATTCAAATAATTTATTTTACTCCATAAAAAATATTTTTATGACCAAATTTTTTCATATATTATTAATTCAGGACTATATGATAATTTTCTCATAAAATATTCTATATTTTTAAAATTAGAATTTTTTACTATTTACCATAAAATCAACTTATTCAAAAAAATCCAATGAATTAACCATAAAAAAAAATTCAACATGATGAATTGAAAATAAAATTTCATTTTAAAAAACCAAAATTATGAAATTATGAAATTTAACATTAAATTAAAAATATATAATTCATGAAAAGGCAATTTTTTATATTAATTTTTTTTCTTTATGTTTAAATTTTTAATAAAATTACTATAGATAATATGACTCTAAAAACTCAAGTTATGAATATTAATAAAAGATTATTTTAAATTATTAATAAAATTACATGGGTATTCACATTTTCCCCCTTAATAAAATTTCATCCTCATAATTTTTATTTATCAATAAATAAGATAAAATAAAATAATTCATGCTGTAATTTGGATATTAGGGTCTTCTTTTATGTTGTGTATATTTCCATCACAATATGGAATGAATTAAATTTATGTAGTAAATAAATGTTATATTCTTATGTGGTATTTCAATTTTTTATTGAGATGAAGGATTTGATATCTTGAAATCAAATAGAATAGATACCATGATCCATATAAAAATTATAGAAATAAAAAGGTGTTGTATATATAAAATAGTTTTTTAATGGTGACTTGAATATTTGAAAATATTTTAAAACAATTTGAAATGGATTCTGAAATAATAGTGACAATTAAATCAATTGGAATGGTTAAAAAGGTTGTTTCAGAAATTTTTCCATCAATATTAATAAATTATCTCTAGTTTGTTTAAAATAACATAATTAAAACATGAAATGAAAATTGTTCATGTGATTATGGACAAATCCTAAATAAATTATATAATACTTTAACCTTAAAATTCATTATTATAACCAATATCTCTAGTTTATCCAATGTTTATTTATGATTTTACCCTTCTTAATCCAATCCTAAAAATTACCATAGTCACCTTTAACATACTAACCCCTATGGTTATAGTAGGATCCAAAACCAATATAATAACCTATAATGTTTTCTCAATATTTTAAATTATCCTCTTCTAACAACATACTAACCTATATAGTTATCTAAACCCTTTCTATGATACCAAATATAAAAATACCCAACCTAATAAACCCATAATTACATGAATTATTATAATGGATTCAATTTGTGACATTTCAAGGATATCTTAGGTTTATAGTTTTACAAAACTTAGAAATCTCTCACATATAAAAGTGGAGAGTTCCAAATTCTATAAATTTTTCCAAAGAATAGTTTTCTTATGTTTACAATACAATTGAATTAATGAAAGGTTTTCTTTATTCATGATGTGTCACGAATGACATTACTATTGTTTGTATAAACACTTAATCCCTATGAAAAACATTTTATAATATGTGAGGATAAAAAAACCTTAGTAAGGGATAAAAATGAAAATGAAAACTCATTAGGAATTTGAAATATTTTAAAACCATTGAAAAAGTATTTACATTAATTAAATAACTATGTCAATTAGTATCAAATATCATAATCAAGTTCTTTTATCAAAATGATTCAAAAACAATATTATAAGCTAGGATAAACCATGAATGTATTGTCTCAGAAATTACATGTATTTTTTTAATTATATGAAATTATTTTGAGACCATGAAATTCAATGAAACGTGATTTCAAGGCCCAGAAATCCCAGAAAAAATTTATGAACTTTTTTTAAGGTACGTTCATTAAACATGTGATTGTTTTTTTCTATATTTTTAACTGGTGCTCAGATCATAAATCTGATGATACCGTTGAACTCGGAACACCGAGATTCACCTAGAATAGACTTAACTTTATCCGAAAAGAGCCAAACAGAAAAGTTTATTTTCAGACATTTCAAGAAAAATAATAAAATAACTTAAAAATTTATTTTATATTCTTTCTCATCCCTTGAGTGGAGGATGAAGATGCTATAGTACAACAACAATGCAGTGATGGGATGCATTAATGAGGCTCATTAATGGCTCATATCATGCAAAATAATGATGCAATAAAGTAAGCATAACAACTATATTGTATCATAAATGAAGCAACGTAACAACACAACATTGCAGCATAACTAAAATGCTACGACATGTTTCATTTAATTATTTGGCATGTTTGAGATGATAGAATTAATCCTTGGAAGCTCTCTGATAAATCCCCAATGGAATTCCTCTCCAACAAAGAATGACGAAGAATGCCAACAAGACTTCATCATCTTCAACACACCCTCGAATAACGGAGCCTAAAGTGACAACGTCAAAACCCTGAACTCTCGAGGATGATCACTTCGACATCAAATGTCAAAGAGGTAGGGGTTTGATTTTTTTTTTCAAAGTTATTCCCAACTCTTCTTTTTTTGAAACAATGAACACAGATCAACCCATGAACAAGTTGATCCACAATTCGTGCGTTTATGTGAGAGGGTAACTTTTCTTGGGGATTTATTATTTGGGATTCAAACCTTGCATAAAATGATTGAACTTCAATCCTCAAACCTCCCCCTTGTTTTAAACCTCTAACTCGGAGGGCCTAGGCTGACATAAACAAGGCCCAAGCACCTCCGTTCGTGTGCTCTTTGTGTCTTCATTCATAAAGTGGAGACAATTAGATTCCGGGGCTTATGCAGGGATTGAGGAGAACCGAGAGGCCTGTAGGCATAAAAGGATTGAAAAAAGGACCATAAAATCAATTGTTGTAGCCTGTGGAAGGTGCTACCGTCACGGCGGCTGGCCCACGCCGACTGTTGGAAGGGGTGGTGCCACCCGGCACAACGATAATAGTGGAGGCGGCCGACCCTTGCCGGTCATGGTGATGGGAGTTGCAACTCCAGGAGGGTGCTGTGTGAAGGGGGTGGTCCACATCTGGGCCACCCGGTTTGGCTGGAAGAGCCGTGGTCCATCAACCACGGATGGAGGAGGAGGCCCCATGGAGTCCCATGGGGCATAGGAGACTGGATGCAGCCGGTTGTCGTGTCACAGTCGGGCGGCACACCACCGGTCCGCCCCCTGGTGGACTGGGTTAGGGCTGGCGGGCTGGGCCGGACCCTAAGCTAGTGAGCTGGACCCGCACCGATAGGCCAAACCCACGCCCATCGGGCCGGGTCAAACTAGACTGGGTCACCGGGTGACCTGACGGGCTGGACCCTCGGCCAAACTGGGCCAGGTCCAGCGAGGCCTATCAGGCCCGGGCCACTGGCCAGGCCGGACCATACCAACCCCTACCTGAACCAATTCAGCTTGCGTTCGACAAATTAAATTGGGGTATGTGGGACCCCCAGGATGGGTTGGTCGGGTCAGTCCAACCGGGTCAGACTGGACCCCGTCGCAACCGGTCCCCTGTTTACTAAAACACCCATATCTTGCAAACCACGCGTCCGATTGACGAGCCGTTTATGGATTTGGGACCCTATTGACGAGGTAGATCTTTTGGAATAATTTTTGGCGACTTTCATGGACATTAAGATGAAAATAATGGATTGTGGAGGGGTTCTCCCAAGCGCGCTACATACAGAACCCTGCGGTTTGCTGAGACCTGAAGACTACTCGACGATGGCCCAGTGGGAAGCGGCTCTCTGTGACACAACATGACCACAATGGGGAGCGGCTCTGTGTGACCTGGGAAACCCATGGTACTCGATAGGAGGAGTACCGTAGTTCGGCCAAGGTGGGAAGTGGATCTATGTGAACCGACATGCCCACGATGGGGAGAGTCTCTGTGTGTCCTAACATACCCATGGTACTCATCAGGGATGAGTACCACAGCATTCCAAGGTTAGTGAGAAGCAGCTCTATGTGACCGACAGACCCACTGTACTCGATAGAGTAGGAGTTCCCAAACAACTGAGGAGTTAGATGATATGACTGATGATGCTACTACCACTACCCTAGAATATACCCAGTGTGAGCGGTCTTATACTTCGTGCTTCACTTTGAGGATTGTTGTGCGGTCTTTCCTTTTGTTTTGGGGTCCCTATTGAGTATTGTTATACTCACCCCTGCATGGGATTCTCCCTCACGCATTGTGTCTAGTGTAGACGATCGATGTTTTGACAGAAGTGCTCAGGGGGACGGGACTGACAGACACTATGATTATGGACTTAGAGGCCTAAGACCATGCATGGCCTAGTAGATTTTGGTGGACATGACATATTACTTTGGGTTCTTTTAGCTACACTAATCTCACAATCAGGTGAAGTTTTCTGTGAATGGACATTAGAGTTTCCTTTTTGTACTTTCCTATTTTCAGTTCTTTTGTTGGGTTTGTATTCCGGCCCACTTATATTAGTTGTACTTGTACTCACCTTTGTTTCAGTGATACTTGTTTCCTTTGTAGTGTGCGGGACTTGGTTGGGAATGTGTGTGCATACAAGTACTCAAGAAAATTCCTCCCACATGAAGGTTTACACCTTCGGCACTAGTGGCCAGCCCCTGGCCTTCAGAAGGCGGGCTTGGGGTAGTCATGGCACGGGCCACGAGAGACGGGTCATGACACTGAATTTTACTTGAAGAAAACAATTAATAAATCTAGTGATAGACTAACATAACTATTTAATTCCAACTAAATATTGTAATATAATAATTCAATTAGTTAATTACATAATAAAATCATAATCAAATAACATACCTAGTTAATTATAATAAAATCATATAATTGAATAACATACCTAGGTATTTCCAACATCATATATCCTAGAGAAAAAATCATTACCCAATTAATTAAAGGGCTATATTAAACCAACCTATCATCATATATTATTTCCAGGAACTATAAAATTAATAAAACACATAGGGACTTACACTTTCATCAGAAATCTCATAAAACAGCCAATTTAACCAATAAAGAAAACCACTTTCATTTATCATAGAAGATGAGAAGAAATATAATATTATTTCTAAATTCATTTAAAAACAAAAAAAGCACATAACAATGGGAAATGATATATTCTTTTAAAAAACAAAGAAACATGTAGATAAATATTGAAAAAAATATCTACAATGATAGTGGGAAATTACAGTTAAGTGTCAAATTTTAAAATGAATTTTTTCAAACTTTTTAAAATAGTTTAAAAAGTAACATATATGATGAACATTAAAAATATTCCTTTTTTGATTTTAAAAAAAAAAGTAAAATACAATTAAAAATGAAATTATAAAAAAATATAATTATATATAATAAGATACAATAAATATTTAAAAGAAACTTTATATGGAAGAGAAATATTTTAAAACATTTAAAAATATATTTTAATGAAAAATCCAATATGACTTTTTTAAAAAATGTAATAAAAATTATATTTAAATAGGAAAATAAAATAGGATCTCTAATACAAATTAATTTTCATAAATTTATGATAAAATAAATCCCTATGGTACTTTATCCACAAGACAAATAAAGCTTGTGGTGAAAATGGAAGAAGTCTAAAACAAAGGAAATTGTGATCAAGAATCCCTTAGCTCGAGTCTCAAATTGTTTTATACATTCCTTAACCCATTAATCATAAAATTATATTAGTCATTTAATCTCTTAACAACATTTTTAATATTAATTATATTAAAATTATTCCATTTATTTAATTTATTTTTAGGATTTATTTGGTTAATAAAATGGTTAAGTTCATGTTAGAAAATTTGGAGTCATTCTGTTATAACCTCAAAATAAAATTGGCAAGTTGACCATGGTCAAATGGTTCATGGTTACTTAATATCAAAAATATTAAACATGTTAAATTTATAATTTTTATTAGTTTAATATTCTTATAAAACCATCCATTTAAAGTTTTACTAAAAATAATCAGATATGTCATTTATGGAGGCAATAATGTGCATGTATGCACTATCACAATTTTCATTTTTCTAATGGCTAAAAAGTTAATAAATAAGTTTAATGTATAAGTTTATAGAATCTATTTTTTTTTAAATATCATATAGTTTCATTAAATATCTTTTTTACCATCCATGAGTGATTGTTGTGACAAATTAAATTCATCACATTGGGGTGATCATAGTTTTCATGTATGCATGAGTGGCATCCCAATTTTCCAAGGGATGGAAGGGTAATAAGGTAGATAAAATGTTATATCTAAAATATAATAATTATATAAAAAATCATACAAATCCATTAAATAAATATTTTTACCAATCTATGTGTGGTGGTGATGAAAAATGAGACACATCACTTCACGGAGGTGGTAGTCTGCATTTACACATGGGAATGGATATCATTTACCACGATATTTAATGGTGGTATAAAATAGTTATTCTATAATTATAATAACAATTAATTATATAAAATAAACTAATTTAATTATTTTGGGATGGTTACAATATATTTTAAGGAGGTATAAGAAGATATATTCTTGAAAGAATTCAGTTAAGACTTATACCTCCTCCTTGTATATCTTCCTTTGGATTACAACTTAATCATTAAAGGACTAATCTATTAGTGAGACAAGGAACTCTAGGAAATATTTAGAAGATCCTAGGAGGTATTGGTATAGACATTGGTATATCTATAGTTCTTTAGTAGTGTGGATATGTGAGGGGGTTAGAGGCTCCTTATATATATAAGAGGTACGACACTCTTGTAAATACAAATTATTAATATAAAAATAGAAGTCATTAGTAGAGAAAGTGGGATATAAATTGATAATTAATGTGATAAATATTAGTTTAGATATTTAAATTCTTATATATTCCCATTTAATGATGATTTCACTTGAAATTTAGTGACATACCTCTTGATTAAACATCACTACCTCAATTTAATCATTACATTGGTGACTAATTTTTACCTTGGTAACATACTTTTATGAGAAAAAAATGATATTGAATCTATAACCAAAATTTTAAATACTTAACTCATATATGGAATCCATTTTCCTAGATTAAATTTCTATAAGTAGTGAATGATACTTTTAATAAACATTTTTGAAACAAAAATAAAAAATTGTTTTTAGAAAAATGCCTTGTTGAATCATAAAAGTGATTTTTCAAAAAAAAGTAAAATGTTTAGCCACATGAATTTATTTAGTTTATTATTAAAAAAATAAGGGTTATTTGAAATTTAGATCAAGAAAAATCCAAAATTATCCTTCCAACCACTCAATTAAATGCACAAAACCTAAAAAAGTTTTTAATTAGATTAAAATATATCTCAAGATCCAAAAAGTAATACTTGGGTTTCCATATTTATCACAATAGTTTTAAATGATTCAAATTAATATATAAACATATATTTTTTAGAATAAAAGGTTTCATCTATTTTTATTCCATTCATATATAATACTTATTTCCTAAATGTTACAATATTTATAAAATATAAAATTTTCAATATTCACAAAAAAAATTCTTAAGAAAAATCCAAGTAATTACCCCTAATATAAATTCAAAAGGATGATTCAATAAATGATGTTAATTTAGTCAATTTAATTTTTTTTAATTTATAAATTTATTATTTAAATAAATCTATATAATTCATGAGAAATAATTTGGTTAGATTAAAGCAATTTTATTGGATTGAAAAATTTCATAAAATTACTATAGTGAAAATGACTTTATAAAATCTAATTATGAATAATAATTCAACCTGAATTTAAATAATTATTAATCTTAAATTGGTATTCATAGATAACATCCCTTGAATATATTTGGGTATCCCCTAACAGACTTATATATCTCGCTTTCAGTGTATCCCCTCGTAGGTAGTAGGAATTATTCAAATACTCCTCATAATCTTAATCAAATGTTCACCTGAATACAATAAGAAAAATTTCACTCCATATCCAAACCCTTTATACTATATTTATATATATATTTTTTATATCACATAGGTTTCATTCATGTGAGGATTTTTCTTGGTTGTTTTTGGGTTCTTCCACTCCCAAAGGATCATAATATGATCTTTGAAAACCTAATAGTTTTATCAAAATGAGATTCCTCATAGGATCAACATACAATTTTCACGATGTTTTTAAAACATGATATATAAAATATAACTAGTTCAGTTGTGTTTGAAAATATGTTAAATGATAACATTGGAAATATATGTTATCACTATATCAAATAAACATTTTTAATCAGTTAACATGATTATGAGGGTAGTGTGCACAAATGATATATGATAACACTTCTTGAATGAGGGTCACAAGTGAAAACAATTCTTGTGTTTTTATCTTTTCTATAGAGATTTTCATTATGGTGTACAGAGGTTTCTAAACCTTAAATTGTTTGAGAATGTAATCTCAAGTTCTATATGAAGGGGATTCACAAATAATTAATATTCGTGATATGAAAAATTACAAATGTGACATATAGATGTCAGGTTTGGGAATGGAGTGCTATGAAATGGCTTGATCTTAGCACACATATTTCAAAAATGTAATATATCTTGTGGAAATCAGGTTCTTCATATGGATGTATCACGTGCATCACATGAATGGAATATAATGGATTGTGTGGAGGAAGTGTGACAAGACATGTGCTTATAAGGGGTGAGCAGTACTATCATCGAGCAATCCCATATCAGATATTGCATCAGGTGGGTACTAATTTATTACCCATGATGTGCAGATCACAACACAATGAAATCCATATCGAGCAAATTCTCTTGAGTAGTCATTGTGTCTGACCACATAAAGATTCTAAACATCCCTTCCCTTATTTGATGTCATTCCCCCACATATGGTGACACTCCAACTAGAATCAACATGTGTTCCACATGATTGTTCCAACCTACGTATAATCATACCACTTTTTACCCTCATCAAGATATTTTCTATATAAGTTTTAAGGAAATGAACCTTATGTGGAGACAAAAAATGGTGAAGACCCTCATTTAGAATTGTTCTATATAAGGGCAAAACCAAGTCCTTTATATTGGATGATTATATACAAGGGTATGAATAACAATTCTATGTTAGGGAAAAACCCTGACCATTACATAGAACATTAAGGTAAAGGAATAAAAAATAAATAAATTTATATTATAAAATTTCATGGTAAATCCCATCTACCCCTATGCAGAGTGTTCTACATAATGGTACTGGATGATTACCCTTAGACATAATGCAATCATGTGTGAGGGTAAGGGAACCTATAAAAAACATGATATGACTATTATTTACTAATTAGTTATAAATAATAAATTATGGATTTATTAAAATGTGTTTAAAATGACCAAATATGGAAATTCATGTTTATATATTATAATTAAATAAATTATGTATTAAATTATTTTTTCTTTATGTTATTTATATTTATAAATTGGTTTATATAATTTGAAAAAATAAATAATATAGGCTTAACAATATTTATTTTACTATGATAAATTTAAATATTTCATATTCCTTTTTAATTATTATGAAAATAAATAGATTATTAATATTAATTAATGAAATTAAATTGAGAATTAATTTAGATTTTTTTTAAATTGTTTATAAAAAATGAAAAATGTATTTTAGCATATTTATAAATTTTCTTAAAAGGTGTTTTATAAATAAATTATCAATAAAATGAATATAGTTAATGATTTAAATGTTTTTTGAATCATTTATTGGAAATATATCATTAATTTTAAATTGATAATGTTAAAATATATTTTACATTTTAATCTAGTTTATAAAAAACTATAAATCAAAATATAGGGCACTAAAACCATTGAGTATGTTATATGGCATCACTGTATTCATTAAATAAATTGTATATATATAAATTATAAATAAAACATATAGATTTTATAAATAATATAAACATGGATAAAATATAAAATTTTATATATTTCAAAATATGACATTTTTATAATCAAATATTCTGAAATTGTTCAATCTAAAATGAAATTTCCCTATTAAATGATATTATTTAGGCCACAATTCTTTTTCATATAATTGTTTTAAATATTGTATAGTAATTAATAATAAGATTATATAAAATGTTTACATAAAATAAATTGATATATAAAATGTTTATAATTCATAAATTATCATTTATTAGAATTATAAGGATATATAGTATATATTATGAAAGTGTTCACATTGAAAGTGTATATAATGTTCTTATATTCATTATTATGGAATGAAATTAATATTAAATTAATTATTTTTTTATAATATTTTTGTATAAAAGGTTAATAATTTTTTTTCATGTTTAAATCTTTTAAGTGTTCATTTATTTGATAGATATTCCATTCTATATTTGTGTATATAAATTGTTTTATATTGAGAATATTTATTTATGATTTATTTATGTGATAAAATTATTTTAGGGGATAGATCCTTGAATTTCATTCATGGTATAACTCTATGAAATTAATATTTATTCAATATTGACCACAATTTGTAATTAGTGTCATTAATTAAAATTTTGGTTTCGGTATATTTTTTTCATACTAGATGTTTGAGACATAATGGTACCATAAGTTGAAAAATATCATGACTAATCATAGAAGAATAAAATTAAAGAGTTTATTAAACAATGATCATATAATTTTTTTTGTAAATTAAATAATATGCAATCTTGATTGGAATGAGATTGTGAAATAAACCATTAAAATGACCATAACATTGAAGTGATAATTAATCAATGGATTGATAATGTGTATCAAATATAAATCCACATAAATAATATGAAAAAAATAGTAGATAGTCATAATTAATTATACACATAGTCATAGAATATCAATGACAATAAATAAGTAATAGAAACTAATGAAAATAAATTGAGTTGTTAAAATTTGCTTACCACTTGGAAACATTAAGTTCAAATCCACATAGATGAAATAATAAAACTTTAAATGTAAAATAAAAGTAAAAATGAATTATTCATGATATAACATGTTTCATGGGATTTATATACCCCATATAAAAGAAATTAGGGGCATAACAATACAATATTCATCAATTAAATGAAATTGAGACAAAAACCCTTACCTTATTCTTCCTTTTGGTTGAATGTGATTTAACCTAATATATATGGGTTTTAAACATGTTATTAACTTATTCAAAAACCATATTAATATTTATGATATCATATATGATCCTTTTATAAAATATTATTACCCATTATTTATTAATCCTTCATTATTATCATTTTTTTCAGGTGTCAATTGCCTTGTTTTCTCATGCATGTTTTGTTATGAACGTTCTAATTATTCAATATATTAAATTGTTATATCATCTAAAGAATAATAATAATGACATAATTATAATATTTTTACATTAAGTTTACTTTTAAAACTAATAATTAATTATGGTTATGAAAAATGAAATATGTTACGATCATGGATATGGTAGGCCGTACGTACACATGAGTAACATTTCTATTTTTCAATGATCAATATGGAATGGAGTTAATTAATATTTTACCTTTAAATAATGGTAATAGTATAATTAATACCATATTTTATACTTATATATATTTATATATATCATTCATGTGGTGAGGTGATTAAAAGATAGCCACGTCACTTCGTTAAGGTGGTAGTCCACACACACAAATGATGTTATCTTTTTTCATTGAGTGAAAAAGTAAGAAATGAAAATGATATATTATATTTATATAATGGAAAATATGTCATTAATATAATAATTATGTCATTTATATCACATATAATTTTTAACATTACACCTTATCATCTTCCACGTAAAGAATTAGTGAAAGTTGAATCACATTGCTTCGTGGGGCGGTAGTCCTCAGTACACACGAGCGGCGTTAACGTGTGTCCTAAGGGATGAAAGATAATATGGTATATATTATATTATTACTATATATATATAATTAGGTTATAAATATTATATATATACATATGATCTATCATAAAACACAACCATGGAATTTGGTAATTGAAGAATCAATGACATTGGTTTGGGAGGCGGTAGTCTTGTGTACACATGAACGATGATTTCAGGAACAATTTCATGGAAGTATAAATGGATTTATATTATTACATTATTATAAAAAAGTTCATTTTATGGATTATACTATTTTTTTACCATAATGGTTTAATAATAATTTAATGAGGTGGATAAATAAGTAAAATAAAGATGTTCGTTGAATAATATTACCTCTCATTTGGGTATTATCCATTATTTTGTAGTAAAACCTCAATAGGTTAGATTTTTACCCAAAATAATGGTTATAGGATGAGGATAGGGACATTTTGGAGTGATTTTGGAAGGTATGGTACTAGCCAAAGTGGTTTGAAGGTGTGATGTGGAGAGAATATGGGGTGGAATTTTATAAGCGTAGTGAGTACACACTTGTAATTGTTTTGAAAAGTGAATTCCACACACGTTTTTTTCATGTAAAAATGCCCCAATAATGGTCCAGTCCCAATAATAGAAGGTATATGGTTGAAATGTGACTATTCAATGGGGTTAGTAATGTTCTACGTCATTATTACTCCATGCATTCTGTGTTTAACCACTAAGTAAAATCATTTTTACCATATTCACTGTAATTAATTTTAACTATTTTCACTAATAATTATGGTCAAAAATTAATATTAACTTATTTTATAATATAAATTATGATGATTAAAAAAATGGAATCTATCTATCTGTATTTAATTTACATAAGTGGTAGAATTTAATTTAAAATTATTCCTATAGACATGATGTGAAAGCGGGTTTTTAAAGTGAAAATGTTCAAAGGTTTACAATTTTTTTTATCATAAGTCATTATGAAAGTGATTTCATTGTCCTAAATTGTACTAATACATGTAGAAATGATATTTTTTTATTTTAAAACCAATTTAAAATATAATTTAACATTATAAATTATTTTGATCAAAATGAATTTTTCAATTAAAATCCATTATTTCACACTATTCATGAAAAATGAAACTTCTTAGAATAATACAAAAATTCATCCTAATCTAATATTGGTATCCGATTTAAAAAGTGAATTTTATTTTTTAAAATATTTTTTAAGTGATAAAAATTAATTTTAAAATATGTACTCAAAGCACGATTAAACCATCATTTAGAAAAAATTATGTTATTCAAAACACATTTATTTTTCTTTCAAATGATTTGAATTATTATTTATAATCAATATATATTCAATAAATTTTTGTGAACTATATATTTTTATATTTTATTTAATTCTATTAATACACTCCATTCTAATTTCTCGGTGATAAATACCATATTAAATAATAATATTAATAGTATATTGTTGTTTAGTAAAACTCAGTCTTATGTGTAAAAAAGATATCAAAGAAACTCATTATTGCATGTAATAACACAAGATAAACTCAATGTTCCATGCATTGAAAGATATTTATTTTATTGAATTTATTTAAAATATTAAATATACCATATTGTCTTGGGATGTTATATTCCTTTATACACTTGGTGTTGTGTGTCTTACATGCTATAAGATATGATGGTTGTATTTTAACATTTTAAGTTGTTACACCACAAGTCCTACATGTAAAAAATATTGAAGTTATTTGGATTAAAGATCCCCCTGACCTTGAAGCAGTTTACATTTAGCTTACTAGAGAAACCCTAGGATAATAGATCAGAGATGAAGTTATAACTAGGTAAAGAAAACTAAACCTAGGACTAAATGGGGGATACAAAACTAAACCTCGACCTATATATCTCTACACATGTTCACTAAAAGTTTCTTTTAATGTTAGGTGGTTAACTAATGTAGGCATAAAGAGGTGATGAGGAGGGATTGTTTCATTTTAGTCAATTAACAAGGATGTAAAGGGATTGTGACCATAGGCATACAATCCATTCACATTAGACCTTATGTATCTAGGCCTCTAGGTCATGTAAAGGCTTCCCTATCATCCTAGATAAAATGATGGATTATTTGATAAAACAAATTAATTGAAAGCTGTGAAAAAACCCAGAAAACATAGGAAACATAAGTCTAAAACTATTAGTTTATCATATGTGTTATGATAAATGGTCCTCGTGTATCGTTTTTGTTAAATATTTATAAAATTAATAATATTATTAAATTTATTAGGGATTTATAAGATAATATAAAATTATTATTTTTCATTGTGTTTTATAGTTTATTTTAAATGAATATACAAATGGTAAATATCCCCTCAAAGTATAAAAATGATTTTTCCATAACTAAAAATCATTAGAGAGTTGTATGAGTTGTAATTATATGTTATGATTAGATTTAATAGATAATTTCACATATTATACTGTGTTTTATCTAAGATACAAATAATATATTCATTGGGAAATAATTATAAACTTATTACTTGGATTGAATCACTAAAGTAAATGTCATGGAATATCACACATTTATCATTATACATAGGAGTGTATAATTTTATAAATACTTCTTACGTTAGGCTATAGATATAATTAAGATAAAAACCTTCATACTTTGATATCCTACTTACACAAGTAAAAATATGAACATAACTAACCAAGGGGTGGTTGGGTATATTGTTGATCATGTTATGGTTAGATATAAATCAAAATGAGATCCTCCACTTATATTAAAATTAAATAAATCAAACCATTATTTAATTAGAATGACAAAATTCATGGCCAATCCTAGTTGAGACACATATAGTGTGCTCAACTAATAAGATGTGGGATATATTATCCACTGATCTGTGGGAAAATTGACATGTGAAGTATTCATCCACATGGTTAGTCTTTTATAGATAACGAAGAAAGATTATTTGTTATATACTAGATTAATATGTACTAGATATATTTTCACTCATTGTCACAGACAAAGGGATTAATTTTTTTTTCATACGATGTATATGATACATCCAGTGGTGTGAATGTTAGTATAAAGATATGAGTATGTTTGATGGAGATCACATTAGTCACTTTAGTGTAATTAGTAGAATTTATGCTTTTATAGAGGATTCTATTTTCTTACATATTAGAAATTTTTATTTCATATTTATTTTTAACAATACTATTTACAATAGGGTAACACCATTAGTCCATAGGATATTGAGCGAATGTTTTAAAAAGATTTTGTTTCAAATTGAAGAGATCTTGATGAAACTGTATCCAAATGTGTTTTTGGATGGATTAAAAATAACTAGTGATTTTTAGTATAAATAATAAATGTTAATTTTGGGTAAGTTAGAGATTATTAAATGTGAACTAAAATATACATGCATATGATGCAAGGACATTAAACACATGTATATGATACATGTTGAATATATATATATATATACATGTGATAGATAAATGAGTATAAAATATGTGATAATGTATATATATACTTCACATATATTTCATGCATGTTATATATATAGATTACATGAATGTGATTCATGTAATGTAATATTGGTATATATTTAATCCATTCATACATTTTATATTAATATGATGCATGTAAGCCTATAATGCATATAGAATATATCATAATGTAATTTATACATCACGTTCCTGTATGATATTTCAACCCATATAATTTAAATTATTATAATCCATTAATAATGGATTAAAATGATTTCATATATATTATTGAAAAAAATTATCCTTGAGGTATGAATCATGGGGTTTCGTTTAATGATACCAACACTAAATGATGCATTCTTCACTCATGATGAATATCATAGAATTTCCTATAAAAATAGAACATGTTATCCTCATTGATGTATGTCATGATTTAGTTTTTTATAAGATAAATTTGATCATAAATTTCATGAAAATTTATTGAAGATTTATATATGTCCTGAAGCCTCGTTCATCTCTCCTAAGAATTAGATATCACCCCTTAGAGAGCATCAGATATCATTCAATAGATATTATGATCTAGTAGTTGATTTCCCCTCCTTGAAGGTAGTAGGAATTGTTAAAATAAACCACATTATATTCCTAAAATTTTATATCCACATCTAGGAAGAAGAATGTTTCTCTATAAATGAACCATGTATGCTCTTTTTCTATAGTGTGCTTCATATAACATTCATTTTTTATTAGTGTGACGAATTTCCTTGGCTAATTGGTTGTTTTTATGATACTAAAAAATAATACTACGGTATAAAACAACCTAAAATATATAACCTTGGGGTAATGTAGTTTTATTTTTTATAGTTATTCTTTCTATATAATGATATCATAATATTCAGTAGGAAGAAGTTTAAATATTACTGGAGATCACTATGAGAGAGTATACTTGGATTATAGATATGCTTGGAAGATATCCATGAGTGATTTCCAAGTGTAGATATTGTAAATGTATTAATGAATTATCTCAATTTATGAGATTGAACATTGGTTATAATTGGTTGAGACTGTTTTCCAGATGATCTAGACAAAGGAAGAGTACTGTGTTTTATTTGAGGTGAGTTTTTTGTGGGGTTCAACATGTTAGTGGTGAATGATATTATTAGGAGAACATGATATGCCTATGATAAGATGAAATTATATTTTGATGTTTTTATTGAAATATTTATCGTATTATAATCATAGAATGGAGTTAATGTTGGAATTTTTGGTAATATAGAAGGAATGATTTTTCTATTTAATAATTGGGGGTGTATTTTATGGAGTTGATACATTATTCTCCAAATTTTATGGCTGATGTTATTATGATATCTTTTTCATTTCCATAGTATTTTAATGATTGAGATCCATACGTTATTAGGGTTTATTTATTTATGGTCATTCATAATGATATTAGATAATTTTAATATGATAGAGAATGTGTTGACAAAGACATGGTCTTTCCATGGGAGTAACAACAAAAAATTTATTAGAGTGAACAGTGAGGTAAAATTTATCAATTTTGAAAGAATTAAAGATTCAATATAGGGCCTAATTTTTTACTAACACTGTGAAAAAATTTACTAGGTTTGGGTTCTACACAACCACTTTATAGGACTCATAGATTTAAATGTCTCTATTATAATGGTTTGTACCATCTCAAGGATTTATGAAAATATTTTCATGGTATTCAGTAGAGGTGTTTTTAAATTGTGATAGTCAAAATACAACCCCAACATTTTCATCTATATCTTTAGATGTAGTTTCAAATATAGGAGCAAGACATATTACCATTAGGAATACCTACTAAGTGTGATACTAGAAGATATCCTTCCTAATAATTGGGAGATTCACAATTCCCATGGATATCTTATAAGGAAGAAGTATATCTACTACACCTCAATGATACATATCAATATCATGTGTAACCATGAATAGTTCAGATTAATAGAGAAAATTTTCACTTTCTTTATTTATCATAATCAATCTGTATTAATATAATGACCTTATGGATTTTTTTGGATTATTATTTCCACTTTATTTAGGAAAGTTTTTCCACTTAAAAACAAAATAGTTTTCTCAGAGACACTTCAATCTCATTTATATTTACAATTCTATAGTCAAATAACCATAAAAAATACAATATTAAAAAACCTTAATGTATTTTATCCAAAAAATGCTTGGTTAATGAAGTTTTTTTGAAAAACAATGTGTTTTAATAATTAAATGGTTATAAATATACAAATATTATAAAATAATTCCTTTATTTGATAAAATAATAATAGAAAATATTCATAAAAATAGAGCATCATAAATTCAATAATTCCAAATTGTGTTTTATCATTGAAACACTATGAGTTAGTATTGAAATATGATTTTCCTAAAAGTACCATGATGAAACTATTTGAAACTAAGACATGGATTTATAAGTATGACTTTTGAAATATAATTATTGAATATAAACTCCAAAAGAAAATATTTTTGGTTTCCCTTGATATGAATTTTCATGTGGGATAAATCACCTAGTAGTTTATTGTAAATCCAATTTGGTTTTCAATTTTGATGATTTTTTTTAAATACTAACTATCTAATCTGGTGTAACCTATTTGTGACCATTATTATTAAAATGGGATTTTAAAACATATCAAAAATGTTTTTTGTGGATGTAATATAGGTTTAATGTTTACTTTATATGGTATATTTATAATGTGTTTACAATTTCTAAAATAAGTATAATATAAAATATATTTATTGATTCATGAAATTTTTAGGAACAATAATATGAAATGTTCATATTAAAATATCATATTTTGAAAATATGTAAAAATTAGTTAATATAATGTATTTATATAAAAAATTATATGTTTATATGATTATAAAAAATTCCATAAATATCACATATTATGAATATGAAGGTGATCATATTAAATGTCATGAAAACTAAAAATATGAAAGTGTTCATATTGAAATAAATTTGAATTATTCATGAATATTTATGTTATGGAATATCCATAAGACATTTCTATAATATAAAGTTATGATAAATGATGTATTTAACATGTATTCCTAACTCATGTACAACATTAATAAATGTTCATTTATTTAGAATATTATTTTTATTTAATTATTCATAAATATAATTTTATTATTTTATGAATCAATATATCCTTTATTATAATGTGTTTAACTTATTTTTATAAACATTAAACTATGAATATAATGAGTTACAAGCTAGGAACAACATATCATTTACCTACATTCAGCCATGGCTATGATTTTATTTTGGTTTTGAGTATAAAATTAGTGTTATTATGATTTATACATATTTATTATTAATATTATAATTGAGTTTATTTATATATTGATTATTTTTCAAAATATATTTTGAATTTATATCATACAGCTCACTGGCCTTGAGTCTTAGGCTCTACCATAAAGGGGATTGGGTAGCCACTTATCCCACCATGCTTGTGATTGTTAGTATTTTTTTATATGATTTTTAAGATTTATATGAAAGGGATTCATGTACCATATGAGTTAGATTTATTTTTATATGAATGAATATGATTATATTTTAATTTTTTGGGTAAGTAACACAATTAATGAGTTTTATAAAGATATATACATTAATTTTTAGTGAACATATTAATTTGGATAAAGTTATGGGATTCTAAAAATAACTCATTGAATGTATGCCTACATGATCTAAGATAGTGAGATTAAAAAAACACTATAAAATAAATATTATTAGATTATTTTTAAATAATACACATTTTAAAACATCATTTATCTAAATAAGAAACTTCTTGATAATGTTAGGTGACCATGGGTTATCTTTTGTAAGGAATATTAAAATTATTAACACAAAGAGTTAGATGAATAAATTCCCATTATGATATTTTGATCAAACATAGATGGGAAACCCTAATATTTTTAATACTAGATGAATAATGTTAGGATAATATATATTATGGTCAAGAACATTGACTTATCAGATCAACTATAAATAATTCGTATATGATATCATTAACATGATGCCTTATATAAATAGTTAATTATTTAGAGGAATTATAAGCATTCCCTATTAATTAATGAGACATATTTCATGACACACTATTGGATATGTGTAATTAATAATGGGTCATCATTTTAGTTGGAGAACATTTAATACAAGTCTTTATTAAATAATTGTAAAACATAATAATTATTTGATAAAAAATTCTATTATAGATTAAAAATAGAATCATCATCATAAAAAATTAAATTGAGACAAATATTTGATAAATAAATACATTATTGAAATAAAATTATATATATATATTTAAAACCAAGGAATCATTCTTATGTAATAAGGTCAATTTTCATTGTTAGTGCATCCCATTGTTTAGTAGTTGACTGGTTGGTTTCTCAATAAATAGATATAGATGTTTATGATAAACCATTAATAGATTATATTAATTTCTATAAATAGTGTAGTAGGTTTTGATAAAACTTATCCAAGAAGTGCAAGATATTAATATACCATAAACTAAGATCATATCTCTATGGAAAAAAACCATTTATAAACAAATATTGAGAGCATGTATACCTTATAATGAAGTTGTAATCATATTTTTATCCTCAAACATGAGTTTAATGAAGATCACTACAATCAAACCAATGGGTTCCTTCCTCCTAGGTGTATCTATGGGTTTAAAAATCACCCAACACTTAGATAGGGTCATGGTTATGACCATGGTAGGCTTGTACCTCTCAAAGAAAAAGAAAAGGAAGAGATATTGAACAAAGAGAATCAATATAAATGACTTTATACACATATCTATGAACTCAACCAATTATAATGTCCCAATATATACTCACCATTCATCATGGAATTTAATTCAATGCAATAATATTTTGGGTTAATTCATTTTTTGAAAAAATTTGTAACCTCTTAGCTGATCATGAATTTAACAGTTAAAAGTTTTTTCTTCTTCATATGTTTTTATATACGAATGACATAATTACATGGAAGAAATTTAAATGTTAACATTTAACATTCAACTACCATGATAAATATTCAAAAATAATTTATTAATATCAATTAATTATAATGTAAAAGTACTATATGACTTGATATAGTAAAGGGAACATTGATAAGATATCCTATATAATATATAACTATATTCCCTAAAGGTATAATTTATGATTTTTGTAACTTAGATGTTGTTTAGTATGAGTTTTCAATATCATGCATTATGTTATAGAATGGAAACATTATATTTTGATTTATATTTACAGAATATCACTATTAATATCCAATCTAATGATTTTATCTATGGATATTATGTTACAAAAATAACATATTGAGTCTATGATGAAAGATAACCAGAAATGGATTTACACGGATCAATATAGAAATGAGAGATATATGATTTAAAATGAATTTTTTAAATACAATATAATCAAAGAAACATTGATATATGATCAATTATTCAATATGACTTAGTATTTTAATGAATTGGAGAGGTAGTGGTCTATATTAAGGATTGATAACCTACATACATCATTCAGAAATCACCACCAAAACTGTTTTAGTAGTTTATTATGAATTATAATATGTATTAGTTCATCAAAATTTACAAGATATCATCAATTTACTATGGTAAACTATGAAGGATATAGGTGGTATAGACTCTAGTTTTTTAGTGATAGTAAAAAGGTTAAAAATTTAATAAAGAAGAATAATATTAAAGGATCCAATGGTAATATTCACTCATTGAAAAATATGGTAGGTATTAGTGCATTAATTGTGGATAATCTAGTCACTAAACAAGGAATTATTCAAAATATCTAATATGTGACAGAAGAACCATGGAGATTATACAAATAAATTTTATTACAACGCCTTTTCATTTATTTCATTATATTAGTGAACCACAACTATAAAGTCACAATCACTATAAAAACTACAACTAGTAATTTATAAAATAACATATGATGTTTAAATACCCCAAAAAAACTGAAAATTGTACAATAGAAAAATAAAAAAAATTTAATAAGAAAACTAGACATTGAATTTCTATGGATTTGAGTCCCATATAACTATTAAAGTTGTGAAAAACATTTTAAAAAAGAAAACATATATTAGAAACATTATTTTAAATTTATAAATGAAATATAAATATACATGATAACAAATTGTGTGTCTTAACAATGATGGAAATGAGAGTTACTTATAAGATTCATAAAATTAAATGACTGCTGGAATAGAACCATTATAATAGTAACCTAGAAATTCGAATATTATAAATAACCACTATGGTAAATGATGATTTAACCTTATAAATTATTATTACCATCAATTGAATATGTCAATTTAAGTGATAAAAAATCATTAAATAATTACTCTATATATGTATCATAATGTAAGTAAATATTTACCTTTTTAGTAAATCCTATTTTACATTATAAAAAAGTGGAGTGAATTTTATACTAGAATTAAATATTAAATTATAAAATTTATAAATTCATTTTTTGAAATTGGATATCATTTTAAAAAATAGTTCAATTAAATATGATAAGGGTGATGATTTTCTTAATTTTCATTAATAGTAAAATATGAAGGTGTATAGGGAAATACAGTAAATATAGTGCTTTTCATTATAAATTAAATACCATATTAATAAAATATGAGACAGTGTAATAATTTTTTTTCTAGCCTCATGTATATAAATTACTGTACTTAGTCATAAAATTCAATACTAATCACAGTCTTGACTAATAAATTAATCAAAATATTAGTCTAAAACACCCCTACCCCTATTATAAATACCTCCCCACTTATATTAACACATTAAGCCTCTTAAATATCCAAAATTATACTTAATTCTCTCCCCAAAAAATCATATCCATGTTTTGAAGGTTCTGTTTTGGAAAAAAGAACATTCATTAAAGCCCGTGTAGCATATCAAAATAGGAATTTGAAATGAAGCGGTAAATTATGCCAACAAAAAATGTTTTTTGTTTTCTACATAAAATACCTCTTCCAAATATCTTATATAAATCATGATATAATTAAATATTTTTAATAATTATACTAAACTTTTATTATGATAATGTGATATCCATTATCTTACACTATCTTATTTATTTAAAAATTAAAATATCATCTATATTATTTTTGGTTCACAGTCTCCATGGATGATGAATTTAATTTTTAATAACTTACTTATAAATTATTAAGTTTATAAAATTTAATATTCTATAATATGAATTTTAAAACCATAAGTTGAAAAAAAAATTTATTTCTCTAATATAAACATTCATTCATGGCTAATATAATTGACTAGATTAATGTTATTTTTAAACAAGTATTACAACCTTATTGGATGGTAATAATAAATAATTTCACAGTAAAATATAAATTTAATAATGATATTATATTATTATTAATATTATATAATGGTTAAATAATCATAAAATTAAATAAAAAATATTATGTTCATAATGGCTGGAAACACCACCTAAATGAACATACATTTGTATGATAAAATTTATACATAATGAACCATGATTAATCTTGAATTATTTTTGGTATTTGGAAATATTTAACCTTCTAGTAATACATGAAATACATATCAATATAATTATATATATATTTTAACCATTTGAAAAAAACCACGAACCATTACAATTATACTAGTGCCGCATCGGAATTTTATAATAAACAATCACGAATGAGAAACACAAGAAAAGAAGTCTAAAAAATGAATGTCATATGGTATTAAATAATAATAAATAGGTTTATATATTATGCAATTAAGATATGTAATTAAATAATGTTAGAGGATATAGGAGCATATAATCCAATTGAGACTCGCGATAAGGGTTCTGAATTCTCCACCTTTTTCCATTGGTATGCTTTTTTTGTGATATAATTTAAAATTTATATTAATATAATTTCTTATTTATAATTAAATTATATTGTTATTACTTTAAATTATCACTAATTTTATATTAATTAATCACTATCGTTATGAATTTTTTCAAAGTAGTTATTATGTGAAAGTAAGTGTTCCCAATTCTACATCTTTTTCAATTTCAATAATTTTACTATGATATCTTTATAAAACCATAATCATATATTTAAATAATTATAATTCTAGGTTATTATCATATGTATGAATTATTATAATTTATATATTATCCAATCCATGTAATACATTATGTTTTTTACTATTTGATATTTTCAATAGTGTTGGAATTTTCAGTTGTTGAATGGGGAAAATTAAAAAGTGTACATCAGAATGTTATTTTGAGTGTTGTAAAAGATAAATGTGTTTTTTGAAGGGTTTTAATCATAGAGAGGTGTCCCATATTCTTGGACTTTTTCCATGAGAATTGGGATTCAAGATCTTGGTTTTTGTAAAAGTAGAGAGAGGTGAATAGTTAGTGCATGTTTAGGGATAACTGTGCCCCTAAACCAGGAAACCCTATAGGGTTATCACACAGTTAGGGAAACTATGCTCCTGAGTCCACATGGTTGTGAGATGGTTCTGTAGTAAATTTAAGAGGTGAATCATACAACTTCCACATGGTTTTTTTAACCATGCGCCTATCCCATGTGGGGTGTGGGGGTCATGTTGTGCCAAAGGCATGGGTAAAACACAATTTACATAACCATTAACTCAAACCACATGAGATATGGATCTTAGACAGTTTGTTTAGGATGGTTGGGAAATGGTTTGGAAAAATCTATCAAACCCATTCACCAATTTAAATTATTATAAATCACTACTTTTCCATACTAGACTTTTAACACTTAACCCTCCTCTTTTCTCACATGCAGGCACATAAGCCCATCTAATCAAGATCTCTTATTATTATCCTCATAGGTATGGTGAGATCTCCATCTTATGAGATAAAAGTTGTTTATTTCTAGTCATCTCTGATAACCCTCAGTATGTTTATCATACCTCTTACTTCCTTTATCTATTTACCTTACCTCAAAAATTGTTATTTATATGAGAGCTCATATGACCTATTTTAAGTGAGTTTGTGTATTATTATGATTTCTATCATTCCATACCAAACCAATGATAGATAATAGACGATTGAGGATTACTAAGAATGATTTGGGTGGTCTATATGATTTTCAATTAATTTCATTCCATTTTTAAAATGTGTTATTGTTGCACATGCTTGAGATTTTGTGGGTTTATCTTAAAACATGAAATGCTTCAATTAATTGGTAATCAATTTTTACATATAATCCCATAGAACCTTGAATTTTTTTAAGGCTATATACCTTGAATAAAACCATCCATTTAGGATGATTAATAAAATTCCATTGAAACACTAGAAATGATTTTACCCCAATCACCTTCTAAGTGGATTTTTATTCTCTCCAAAATGATGTAGTTTAGAATTAAGAAAATATAATGACAAAGGAAAAATTATATCACTTGTACCCTTGATCAATTATAAATTAGGTGTTCAATTTGATGAGTTTAATGAATTGTTAAATGGTTGAATTCCATAATTTTATCGATATCTCTATATTGAATTGGTTTATGGAATTAATTAAATGGAATTGTATCTAATGTAATAAATTGAATCATGATGATTATAGATTTGGTATTGATGTTTCTTATAGACTATGTTTTTAATTAAATAATGTTATTTAATTTTTTTAATAAAATTTTGGAATCACATTATGATTGAGTATAGTATAAATTGTTAACTAATATTAGTCAGGATAGTCTACATCGTTTTCCTAAAATTATCAGACATGTCATTACATATTTATTTATTGAACCTGTCCAACATTACATTATGTATTTATTTAATTAATTATTTTCCATGATTATCCATATTGTTTAATTAATTATTGTACATTTAGATCAACATTTTATATATAATTATTGGACAAGACGATCCATATTTATTTTTTATTTATTGGACATAACAATACATATTGTATATTTATTTATTTTACATGAAAATCCATGTTGTCTAATTTAGTATAGGATATGATGATCTAAATGGTTTTTTTATTTATTGGACATGATGATCCATATTTTTCATTTCATTATTAACATGGTTCTTCTTATCATTTACTAATTAAGGAACATGAAATTACTCTATTTATATTTATATATTTAGATTGATGCTCCTTATTAAAATAGGGATCCTCCAAATGACCATCAGTATACATGGACGCCTTGGATTTCTACCACAGGTTAGTGTATATTTTTCAATAAATGTATATATATACATACATAAATGATGAACCATGTATAGAGATATTATGTCTTAGGATGAAGCTATTATAGTCATCTAGGAATCTTATGAGGAGCCTGAACCGACAAGGCTGTATTTTTTTACCACTTACTTTTCATATTACTACACACCATTTCATTTTATATTCATATATTTGATAGAATTTAACACCATTAGTGGTAGAATACTGATTTTTATTCACACCATGTTCGAGATACTATTTTGTACTTATAAAATCCTAATGGATGCAGGTCAGGATCATGGATTGTGCTTCTTGTCATTATCCATTATGGACTAGGACTGACATTGGGGTTGCAGACTATACATGTACTCAGCTTAAAAAAAGTATTTGAATAATTTTATTTATTTATTATTTTTTAGTATTGTCTAACTATCAGAACATACAACTATATAATATCTTATATTACCTATGGAATAGAATGTTCATGCATGGTTGGTTATTTATTTTACATTGGACTAGCTGGTCATTTAGTGTTATCATCATGCTAATTTATCTTATGTTTTATATGATATATTTATGATTTTAATTAATTTATTACTCATAAAAAGGGTTTAATCACCCCATTGTATCAACTTGATACCCTCATTACTAGTTCTCAACCTATGGAATATGAGGAGCTGCGCTGGAGATTACCTAGCCCACCGGTTCAAGGCACTATTTATATGAATCTCAGGTTGATACAATAAGAAGCTGTATAAATGGATATGTTTTCCTTTTTCATACTATTTGGGATGGTAAACATGAGATTATAAATGTGTCAACACATGGTAAATATATCATGTTTGGGTTCGACCCACCCACACTTGGGGGAAAGATCAAGTTTCCAGAGATACACTATTATTCACATTATTTTTATTACAGTGTATTATTATTTCACCTTGAGTCATTGATACACTTTATCTAGTTAATGATTTTTAATATTTATCTCTTGGTCCATTATGGAATGGTTTGGGGTGATTTCATAAATCATTTTAGGAATATAGGACATCCATGTCAATAATATGCTTATATGTATAACATGCACACATGTTTTCCTATATACATTCCTTCATTATTTGTTTTTTTTTGATATATTGCTTTTTATAGATATGATTTATAGTTGGTTAAAAAAATTGTCTGCATTAGCATAAATTTTGTTTTCCCATATATAATGATGGTGGAATTCTATGTAATCAGCCTATGTTTGATTAAATAAGTGAAATGGTTTTAAAATGGTTAATAAATTAGTTTGGATGGAAACATTAAATTTCAAGGAAATTGGTTTGATTTAATAAATCCAAATTATCACTTATGGATATAGATTAAATGAGAGGAAAATTATGTCTAATGAAGTGATTTCCTCTATAACCAAACAATAGATACCCACATAACTAAATACTTATATACTAGAACCGATCCAAGTAAGTTAATATTAGAAATGTATTCTTGTATAATAACCTATTAAAAGGGTATTGTAAAATAATTATTTCCTCATAAACCCTAATGATTAGTGATTTATGTCAATTAAAACTTATAAATTCTTGCACCTTCATAACATGGGAATTATGTCTAGTGTAAATGAATCATTATATGCTTCACCAGACCAATGTAGGCGTGTTTTAGAAATTCATTCCTATATTAAAAAACCATTAAATTTGTTCTAAATTTTTATGGTTATGGATTTCACTTATATGGGATAAATTTTTTAATTTATATAGAATTTTATACATATATTAGGAATGGATTCCCCTTATATTTGAACCGAGATTTTAATGATGGGACCCTCATAAGATTCCATTATTCATACTATCTTTACAAATTAACCCCATGGTGGAATATTTTTGTTAAATGGGATGGTTATTAAATGTGTCAACATCCACTTATATATTGATTCATATAAATGTATAGTGGCATCTCACTAATCCGATCCCCTTGAAAGGATACAAGAAATTTTGTCTACTTTTTATCTTTATTGATATAAGGATTTAGTTAATTAAAATTCCAGTTACAACCTAAAGGGTGTATTCCCCTATATCATGTGATTGACCCCCTTCTTTAACTACACATGTTGAAAGAATTTATGGATGATTAAATGGTTAAATAGAAATTAATAGATAATTTTTCTATTGTTAGATGATTCCATCTAAAGAAATTTCTCATTATAGTTTTTCTTTGTAATTGGTATTTGATTTTGTTTATACATGGGATGATTTAATTTTTTTAATAAATTAGAATCAACTAAATTCTCTAAAATGAATCCTTTTTTGATATTTTTATAGCATAAGACCTTGTGTAGTGGTTTGTTTTAAATTTTTCCTTGAATGGTAATGTGAGTGTTGTCATAGACCTCCGATGACTTCTTTCTAGGCTATGTCGGACATAGATGTTAGGCGGTAAGACCTAGTGACATTTTCAGGTGTGACCTAGTTTTAGTGGGAATTCCTTGGGTATGTAAAGGTAAATCCTGGTGGATTTAGTAGACCTATAAATTAAACCATTGGTAAATAATTATGAAGAGTTATTATGTGAGGTCCCATTATAGTTGCTTTTATCCTAATTAGGATTTTTAGTGATGAAATGATAGTCCCCTAGGATGATAGGAGTTCACTAGGTATGTGGAGAAAATGCTCCAATTTAGTGAGTTAGACATGACCACGACATGGTTGGCCACCTAAACAATCATGTGATCTATTCTCCTTTATGAAATATGACTGAGAAGTTCAGCAAACTATTTATATTCATGTGAGATAATATGACTCTAAGATATGTAGTTTCATAGGTCCAATATATTAGAAGCGTTTGTAGTTCCTTTTGAACCATTTTTCTTTCATAGTATCATGTTTTGTTATAATCGGTGCTTGTTGAGTAAAGAAGTGATGTGTTAAATTATATATAGATGATCGAAGAGGTCACATAATAATTTAAAGTATTTGTTTTCATGATTTCTTAGAAATAGTTATGAGTTCATGAAGACTACATTTATAGGTCATATTTTGGGTAGAGAGACCTGAGTATTGAGAGATTATTGAGAGTGTTGTATCATTGAGATAATAATTAGAAGATGATTTGTATCATGGATTGTAGATGGAATTGTTAAAATTATAGGGAATGATAACACTATTGATCCAGATTTTTTTTGGATTTTATAATGGATTTGGATGACATGAATGAATGTTACATGATTTGAACATCACACATGTGACAAAGAGATAATTTTATCAAGCACACTAAAAAGTATCCTTATACTATTCCTTTCATGTTAGTGCTTGGAATATGTTTTTTAGCCACGTATATGAACTATTATTGGTGGTTATGGTTGTGTTTTATGGGTTGAGTTCTTGTTTTTAGTAAAATAATGACCGAGATAGTCCTATAGTGGGTAGCATCATGTTCGTCATGAGGAGCGCATCCTTCCATATAGAGGGAACATGACCATAAAAGAGGATTTTAAAATGGTATGAGTGGATTCTAGAACCCTTTGAATTGGAATGTTTTATCCTTCATGTTTTTTAAAATATGATGTGTTTTCAAATAGTAGTTATGGGTTTAGAATGAGTATGGATGGTAGATTTATATTTGGGCTGAGTGAGTGATCTGGGGGATTCCATGGATTGATTGCATTTCAGTTATTATAAGGAATCATGATGGTGAGGCCATTGGTTGAGAAAAAACTATTGATAAAAATCCATATTTGAGGTTGGACTTTGGTGGTCATGTTGTACGATCACATGTATCTATTAATTTTAGGTGATGTCATCAAACCTTTGTTATAAAATTTCATTTCTTAGGCTTGATGATCCCATTGTAAGGTCAGTCTATAGTGGATCGACCAACACCTTGGTAATCAAATTGATTAAGGGGATTTTGAGGCTAACCAATTTGTGTCATGATAAAAAACTATTTCATTTTGATGTGGGACCATTATAACTATACCATAAAAGTATGAAAATTGTTTTAGGGTTTTGTGATGTGGTTGACCTATGGTTGAACTTGGTCACACATCATCAAGAGATGTGGTGCCAGGGGTAGTTTTAAGTCATATATATCATATTTTCAATGTGATAATAGCTCAAAAAGAGTGATGAACACCTATTGATGGAATCATATTTTACTCCTATTTTATATGTATTCATGACCAATATCCTAAATTCATCATGAGTATGCTAATAGAGAATCATCTATCCACTGAGCTATGTAAATATATTTTATGGTATGTTGAAGGGACTCTTGGGGAGTTTCACTTGAGGAGAAGCTTAAGGTAACCTAGATGGTGCCCTATACACCATTGAATGTTTGTGGGTCATGACCCTCATTGTGATTTTGAAACATAACAACCACCATGGGAACCACTCTAAGAATGCTGGAATGAGTGATGGGTGACATTTCATTAGTTATTAGGGACGAGTGAGTTTGTAACCATGCCACATATTATGTCCAATAATAGAAAAAGAATGATATGTGATAATAATTAATTTATATAATTGTTGTAATGATAAGGATACTCTTAAGGTGGTGAGTGTAACTTTAGTCATTGGTATTTTAACCTTATGTGAGAAGGGTCATGGGACCATGAGACCAATTGTGTTGTGGTTGTTTTAGATCACATATACCATAGGATAAATGGAATAAAATTATACTAGATTATTTAGTGAATTATAGGTAAGGGTTTTAATACACACTTGATGAAATCCATGAGAGGGTATTAATACTAGAGTACCTTGTTACAATCCATGGATTTTAGATTAGTAATGTATTAGTGCTCGTGCGATGACATGGTAGTTGGAATGATCATGCGATAGTTTAGTAATGAGACACAATTGAAGGTTGGGTATAGGATTTAGGGATCATTCATAGAATGATTTTGGTATTCCTTTAGGAAAAGTCTTCATAATATGGTTTTTGGTGATGCATCTAATATTGAAGCTGAGAATTTTGAAAGTTGTCAACCGGAGGAAGATTGAATTGATTTTTCTTGAGGAGTGGTACACAGTTAGTTAGGAAACATGTCTAGAACCCTATAGGGATGAGATAGGGGTAGTGTAAAGGTTAGACATGGATTTTAATGGAATGAAAGGTCTGACTAGGATATGTTGGGATGATTGGAAATCAACCATTTTATTGAATTTTGAATACTTATCAGATCATTTCTAGGATTTTAAGGGATTGTTTAATCAATAAATTTCAAATGGTGGAAGTATCATGAGTTTGAATTTTATATTAAAATATAGAACTGAAGAAGGGATGATCCACAATACAGTTAATGAAAGAAACAATGACATTATAGAGTCTCATATTAGATGGGATTGACTATAAACCATCCACAATTTTCTTTTTTGGTATGAGTTTTTGATCTAGTTTCAACAATTTGATCACCGTATTCTTAAATCACGGCTTACATGAATGTTGGGCATTTGGAAATGTAACAAGGATATTTGGGTGGAAAATCACAACCTAATTTGGTAATGTGATGTTTTCATTATATCCCATGGATTTTTGGGGATAAGAAGTTCTATTGTGTGCAGGTTTTAATTCCTCATGTTTTAGAGCAGTTGAAATTTTCAATGGAGTCTGAATTTAAATTTTATGGATTGGTAAAATTTTATAATGATATTTAGAATGTAATTATGAGTGCTATAACACATAAAATAGTTATTTATTGATGTTTTAATTCCCACATGGTGAATTATATTCATAGATTAGTTTTGGGAGATTAGGCTTCAAGAGAACAGTTTTTGGAAAAGAAAAGGGAGGCACATGTTTAATACAAAATAAGTGCTAACTATACACCTAAACCCTGAAATCCTATAATGGTATCACATGATTTGTTAAAACTTCCACCTGAGGTCTCATAGCCATGCAAAGGGTCTTTATTAAATTATTGATGTGAATTTCATGAATTGTACATGGTTTGTTTAACTATGTGCCTAGTCCATGTGGGGTTTGTGTGTGTGGTAGTTCCAAAGGAACTATTAGAGAAATTTTTACTTAACTATGCACAAAAACCATTTGTGGTGTTTCTAATTAACTAAGGGATCTTCATAGTTAGAAAACAATTTGGAAATTCATGTGGCCAAACCATTCACCACATTAATGGTTTGGAATTACTATTTTCCCTCCTTGACTTTTAATCCTTAACCCTCCTCTCTTCTCCCATAAACATATAACAACCCCTCCACCCAAAATATCTTCTTATTATCCTCATACACATGGTAAAATATCCCTTATACTTTATCAAAATTGATCACCGACTTTTACATTTTATCTCCATTGATTAGTCTATCATTCCTATTCCTAACTTTATTTATTTACCTTACTGTATCAGATGCTATTTATATTCAATATCATATGCCATATTTTCATGGTATTTCTCTATTCATCTGATTTACCATGTTCTAAAATGAATCAAATCCTGATAATGTATAACTTTGTCTTTATACTCATGATGTAGGTGGTCTATATGTTTTTACCTTAATTTATTTCCATTTATAAAATGATCTGTTGTTTCACAAGCTCGACTCTCTATGTTATTCTCCTAAAATGTGAAATCCATTAATATAATTGGTTATCACTTGTTAATTTGTAAGATCCCATATTTCTTCTTAAGGTATATTTTAATTGTGTTTCATTTTAAACCATTTATTTTGGTCAATTAATTATTTTCCCAAGTCCTTAAGAAATCTCGGTGGTGTTATGGGGGTTCACGACACAAAAAAGGAGAAAATGAGTTTTATGGACAAGCCGTACGGTCTGCACACGGTTAGTCCTGACTGTGTAGACAATCCAGGTAAACTATAAAGAAGAAGGATTTTAGGATAGCAGTCTCTGCATGGTTAGTGCAAAGTTTGGAAAACCATGCTAGAAAACCATGTGAGGGGTTTATTTGTGGGCAGTTGCATCCGCACGGTTTGCGTATGGTTTGGAAAACCATGCGGCTAAACCATGCGGGTAAACTGTGCAGACAAGAAACATTTAAAAAAATTAAAAAAACTCCATTATAGGGTTTTTATGTTCCACTAGATATTTTCCTCCTCCTCCCCTCTTGAAACCCTAGTAATGAACCAAGGCTTCCAAGAGCTTCCAAGGATTGATATCCCTTTTCTTAGGGACATTTGGAGTTACGTCAGTTGCGGATTGAAGATTCGTGTAAGGCTAAACCCCTCCTTGATTCTTTTTCTCAATTTGTGTTGGTATCTCTCTCTTATATTATTCTGAAGATCTCAAACCGTTATTTTTGGTGAGCTTTAGGTTGTGGTTTCAAGGTTTTATTGAATTAGTATCTAAGGCTTCGGTTGAGAGTGCGTTCGCCAACAGATTCAAGGTAGGTGGTCTAAAAGTTGTATCCCTTAGGTTTCAAGTGGATTTGTGCATTTAGGGTTATGTTCTTAAATTTTCCACTATTTTATTCTTGGTTCCATTTAGTATATTTGGATATAGTGGGTGTTTAAATGGTTAATTGAACTTTTTATGATACCGATAGGATGCATGGATGATGGCCAAATGAGATTAAGGCCACTCATGGGGTGTGCCGATATTCCCCAGACCTTGAGTTTAGCTAAGTTTAAGACCGTTGTGAGAGAACATAGAGACCATGATGAATTTGTTAATATAATAGAAGGATGTGCAATTGGAGTTTTATTAATACACTTAGTTTGGATAATGGATTAAGAGGTTGTTTGGTTGGAATGAAAAAGGGTTAAATGGATTAATGGGAAAATTCTAGGGGATTAGCTTTATACTTGAATATGTTTAGCGATATTGGCATGGGAAATAGGAAATGGGGATAAAGGGTTAAGTAATATAAATGATGAATGTGTTAATAGATTGAGGAAAAATGCTAATTTTCCATTTTATGATATTATTTTGATGTTGTAAATGGTATTGGCTATGCTTGTTGTGATATGGTTAATTGTATTGAATGATAAATAAGAATGTGAACCTGTCTTGGTAGAGTGAGGTATAGACTTGAGTATCTATGCCCACAGGTTGATTTTGACTGAGGTTCTAGCTCCACCCCCAAATGCACGGGTTAGGGAAGGGGACATAGTTCTATTCCCCTAATGGATGCATTCCACCCAGACTCAGGCTTCGAGGTGAGGATTATGAAATTGTTAAATTGTGATGCCTAGTGAGAGGAATTTATGTTTACTCTTATATTCTTGAGAATATTGGACATGCCTAATCCATTGAACCCATGAAAAGGTAGATTGAATCATGAAATGCCTAAGTAGTGAACCCGGATTCAATGGTAGTATAATTAAAAGGAACACAATCTAGAGTGGCCTATTGAACCCTTTATCTGCACATAACATTATTTCTCACTTTCATGCACTATCTCCTTTTTCTAGATATTTTTTAGACACCATTGGTATTGGCCTACTGAGTTATACTCACACCCTTCTTGGGCCACCATTGGGTACCTGAGCAGATTTCATGCTTGTTGGTCAGGACTAGGGAAAAAGCCCTATGCTTGGGAGTTGAGTTGGACGTGGGATATATATGGGTGAGGTTCCAGACTTAGAGTTTGGACCATTTTGGGGATTTTTCTGTTTTTCTTCCTTTTGGGGTTTTGTTAACCTGGAACTGGAGCATATCATGTCATATTTACTGTTGTATATGGTTGTACCTAGTCTTGGGAATTAGTTATTTATGCATGTTATTTATTGTTGCCTATTATTTCTATTATTTAAATTATTATCTACAATGGATTACTCTAGTAATGAGGGTATATTCTTCCCACATGACCTATTAGATCCTTACTACTAGTCGGCAACCTCTGGTGTATGGGGAGGCACGCTTGAGGTCATGTGCCGACCCTTCTTAGGGCACCCGATTAGTGGCTCTCGAGTCGAGGACATTAAAAAGTAGTATCAAAGGAGTTTTTTTATCTTTCTTACTATTTGGGGATGGTAGACACGAGGTTAGAAAAGTGTTGGGCCTTGGTAATGAGCTCATTCTTGGGAGTAACTAACCCATTTATGGGGGAAAACCCAAGTCACCGTGAGAGGGGATTGTTGTTCTTATCGTGTGTTGTTATATTTGATGATATTTCTCCATTGGGTGATTCACTTGTGTGATTTGATAGTTTTGTGATATTTATCTCATGGTCAGAAGGGTATAAAGTTGTTGTGCATTCATGCAACATTCTAGGAACCTATGTAGGTAAGTGACATGCATCATGATAGGCACACACACATGATGGGTGTGCAGGATATAAAGGTTAGGATGAATATGTTTTCTTAACAGAAATGAAATTGTGCCTAATAAGGTGATTTCAATTGGTAAAAAAGAAAGTGAAAATGTCAAGTAGTAATTAGAAAATGGTGCTTGATAAAGAAGTAAAATTGGATTAACCTGTTGTAAGAGTATGTTGGGATATGGAAATGGTTTTGAATGGGTGTAAAATATAAGGCTTGTAACCATGTGAATTAGATTCCGTGTTAGACATGGCCTTAGGAGATATGGCCAAGGGTAGTGATCTGGTTATGATTGGGCTTGTTTGGGGTAGAGTATGCGAACTGGGTTGGTTATGGAAAGTGATGAGTCTACCTATATGTATTTTTCCTTTAGTAAAAGTGAGATAATTTCATTCTAAATCTCATGTTTGTCATTATAGAGAAATTCCACTTCAAAGACATGTGCCGGTTGGGAGACATGAAGAAGTTGATGAGAATGATCCTCCAATAGTATAGAAAGAGAAAATGGTGATCCATAAAAATAGGGAAGAGTAGTTCCGTGATAACTTTGCTTGTTTTATGAAGATGATGGAATGAGACCCAGGGCGGGTTGCACCGAGTATGTTTGTGATCACCAGGGTGTTTCAGCTATAGAACCCTCCAAGTATTACTAGAGAGGGTGGTCCATAATTAGTAGAGTTTTGGATAGATTCCATCCATTATATTCTTAACCATCTAGAGTCTCATTTTGAGAAGCGAGTCAAGTTGTTAGCCTATATGCTGAGGGGTCAGGCAAAATGTTGGTGGGACCTTATGGTCTAAATGAAGCAGGATGAAGGAATGATGTTGAAGGATTTTTAGGATAAGTTCCTTGAGAAATTATACCCAGAAAGCTTGAGGTAGGATAAGGCTTCATATTTTATGAGGTTGACTCAGGAGACAATGTCGGTAATGTACTATGCTAGTCGATTCACCAATCTAAGACGATTCATTATGACATTGACAGGAGACGAGGAAACCATAGCTAAATGATTCTATGATGGTTGAGACATGAGATTAGGTCTCAGGTGAATATATTTCATCTAAAAAGGGTTTTTGAAGTGGTGGATTCAGCCCTTATCTCATAGGGGAACTTGAGGGGTGCTTAAGGTAGTGAACTTGTGGTGCCAGCTAGGTGAGCCAGTTGGGTGGCTTATGATAGTAGGAAGCGCTGTTTTGTAATCTTTAAGAAAGGTAGAAGCACATAGAGAAGTTAGAAGATGGGGTCATCTTCTTAGGGTGGCGACCATGTCTTTTTTTATTAGTGTGGAAGGCTGAGGAACAAGTGTGACCAGTGTCCCTGACCACCGGTAAAGTTCTGAGCATGTGGAAGGCTATGCCATGTGTAGAGGTTCTTTAGGAACCTACAACCGTCAGGGAATGATGGAGGTCTGAGTCAGATTCCATGTGTAGGTAGGGGGTCGGTTACCCCATATCAGGTAGGCAGTTGGAGCTTCACAGGTCATACTGGTAGGGCGGTGGACGTGGAACTCTGGGGCGAGATCATCCTTGCCAATAGAGTAGTGTAGTGCAGGGTACTCAGGCTAGAGCCCATGGTAAAGGGGCAGGTCATCTCCAAGTAGTTCAAGCTATACCTGAAGGTGGTGAGGCAGGACCATTTACTATTAGAGGTATGATTCTTGTAGTTTCCATGCTTTCTAGTGATTTATTTGATACATGTGCTACAAATTCCTTTATTTTTTCTCAGTTTGTAGTCATGCTGGGATTAACTGTGGAGACTGCATGTGGGGTAATGTTGCTTGATACTCTACTAGGGGTAAAAGTTGAGGACATTAGGTAGTGTAAGAGTAGTGTTCTATAGGTTGGTGGGTATAGTTTTATATGGGATTTGTTTTCCCTATAAATGTCAGGTTTTGACCTAATCTTGGGGATGGATTAGTTGGCATTATATCAAGCCCATATCGACTATTACCAAAGTCGAGTAACATTCACATATCACAATGGGAGAACTTATGTCATTCATGGTGAGTGGGATACTCGAGCGGGCCACATAGGGCCGCTACACCAATAGTTGGGATAAATCACAACCAAAGTGTTATACCTTATGTTAGATTATGGGGAGAAAGGACGGACAATATTCCCTTTTTTTGTGGACCAGTTTCAGGATGTGTTTCCTGAGTACTTTTCTAGGTTACCACCCGAGAGAGATGTTGAGTTTATGATCAAATTTTTTCCAAGAGTGGAGCCAGTTTCCATTCCACCCTATCGAATGGATCCAACATAGCTACAAGAACTGAAGGTTCAGTTAGAGGGATTAGAGTGTAAGGGGTTTATATGTCCTATTATATCACCTTGGGTATCTCCTGTGTTGTATTCTAAGAAGGCTAATGGATCACTGAAGCTATGTGTTGATTATAGGAAGCTAAACCAGAGGATAGTTAAGAACTAATACCCTCTTCCTAGAATCGATGACCTATTTGACCAGATCAGAGGTTCCTTGGTGTTTTACAAGATCAATTTGAGATCAAGGTACAATCAGTTGAGGGTGAGACCTTCTGAAATACCCCAGATAACTTCATAAAGTAGGTAAGGGTTGTATGAATGATCTAGTTATTCCATTTGGATTGACCAATGCATCGACGATGTTCATGGCCTTGATGAACTAGACATTTCACTCGTATTTGGATTAGTTTGTAGTTGTCTTCATTGATGACATCTTGGTGTACTCTAAAATTCATGATGATCATGCCAAACATCTTGACATTGTCTTGAGTACACCAAGAAATCATAGGCTTTACGTCAAGGTATAAAAATGTCAGTTTTGGATTGATGGGGTGCTCTTTTTGGGACACATCATTTCTGAGTCAGGTGTGTCGGTGGATCCTGAAAAGGTACAGGCTGTGGTGTCTTGGGAGTAGCCCAAGAACATCACTAATGTTCAGAGTTTTCTAGGTTTGTTTAGATATTAATGAAGGTTTATTAGAGATTTCTCTCATTTGGAAGTGCCGATCACTTGCATAACCAAGTAGGGGGTTAAGTTTGATTGGTCAGAGTCTTGTGAGAATTCTTTTCGGGAGCTAAAGAAACGGCTAACTACCACACCAATTTTTATCTTACCCAAACCAGGTAATAGGTACACCTTGTTCTGTGATGCATCCGATGATGGAATTGGGGCAGTGTTGATGCAGGATGATCGGGTTGTAGCTTATGGGTCGAGACAGTTGAGGCTATATGAAAGTAATTATGATACTCATGACCTAGAGCTAGCTACTGTGGTTCATTCCTTAAAGTGTTAGAGGAATTACTTGTTAGGAGAACCCTTTATGGTGTTTACCGTCTATAAAAGTATCAAACACATCTTTTATTAGTGGTATTTGAATCTTCAATAGTGAAAGTGGGTTGAGTACCTATAGAATTTTGATTTTGAGTTGGTGTACACACCGGGGAAAGGGAATAGTGTCGCTGCTACTCTGATCCAAAAGACTCATAATCAGGCAGTTTAGGAATCTAGTTCAGAGACGATGATGATGGCCTTGTTTGCTGAGATGAATTTGGAGGTACAAGATGGGCACAAGAATATGAGCCTAGCATCTATAGAAGATGAGTCCACACTTTTAAGCCGAGTTAAAGAGAGTCAACTGGTAGACCCGAATTGTTTGGCTATGAAGGAATGTCTTAAAGGTGGGGAGTCACCTTCTGGTTGGAATTTCAGTTTTGATAGAGTTTCTTATGTTTATTGTCATGTTGTTGTCTGGAAGATGTATGGGAGAAGTTGATGCGCAGGTTTCACACATCAAAGTGGGTAGGGAATCCGGGCTTGACTAAGATGTACCATGATCTTCGTAGATAGTTTTGGTGGTCAGGAATGAATAAATAAGTTGCAAGTTTTGTGGCATGATGCCTTGACTATCAGAAGGTGAAGGTTGAACATCAATGTCTAGGTGGGTTGTTGCAATCATTTCCTATTCTAGAGTGGAAGTGGAATGACATAATGATGGAATTCATAGTGGGTCTTCTGAGGATGCCTTAGAAGAATGATGTAATTTGGGTGGTGGTAGAACAACTGGCCAAAGTGGCCCATTTCTTGCTGATCTAGGAGACCCATACAGTCGGCCAGTTGGGGGAATTTTATGTTCGAGCAATATTATGGTTTCATGGTGTGCCGAGAACCACAGTTTCAGATTGTGATATGTATTTCACCTCATGCTTCTAGAGGGGACTACAGAAGGCACTTGGTATCCATGTGTTTTTAAGTATGTATTACTACCCATATACTGAAGGGAAGTCAGAGCATACAATTTAGGTATTATAAGTAATGCTGAGAGCATGTGTTCTATATTTTGGTGGTCGGTGGAAAAAACACATGTTGCTTGTTGAGTTTTCTTACAACAATAACTTTAAGGATAATGTTTAGATGGAACATTTTGAGGAACTTTATGGGAGACCGTGTAGATCTAAATTTTTTCAGTTAGAGGTCGGGGAGTCTGAGCTTTTGGGCCTAAGAATTTTGTAGGATACATCGGAGAAGGTTCATTTGATTCAAAAACATATGGAAATAGCTCAGATTAAGAAAAAGTCATATGAATATCGGTGTTGTAGACGTATTTAGTTCATGGTGGGTGATAGTTCATTTCTACGGGTGTCTCCAAGGTTGGGTCACCATTGAATTCAGAAGCAGGGAATGTTGGAACCTAGATATGTGGGGCTATTTGAGATTATAGATAGGATCAGACCAGTGGCTTACCGATTGGATATTACACAGTGTTATAGTGGGATGCATGATGTTTTTCATGTTTCACAACTCTGAAAATATCACCCTAATCCATATCATGTGTTAAATACTAAGGATATTGAGCTTGAGGCTGATGCATCCTTTGAGGAGCACCCAATTCATATTGTGGATCATATTGAGAAAGTTTTGCGGGGAAAGGTTGTGACTTTGGTTCGTGTTCTATGGCAAAATGGAAATGTTCAAGAAGAAATTTGGGAGGGAGAATTAGATATGTGGGCCCAGTGGCCCAATATCTTTTCTTTATGAACTTAATGATACTTGGGAAGAGCGCCTCAGGGTTGAGACGTTATAAGGTGGGTAGGTTGTAATATCCCAAATTTCCCCGTAAGGTATGTTTTGCTTAAATTTCAGTTTAAGCCATTTATTTTGGTCAATTAAGTGTTTTTCCATGTCCTTAAGAAGGGTAAAGGGTGTTTTGGGGGTTCGGGAAATGAAAAAAGGGGAAAAATGGGTTTTTTGGGAAAACCACACAGTCTGCGCATAATTAATCCTAACCGTGCAGAAAACCTAGGTAAATCGTGCATAAGAAATATTTTCAGATAGTATCCTCCGCATGGTTTGTGCACGGTTTGGAAAATTGTGCAGGTAAACTATGAGAAGGGGGCTATTTTTGGATAGTATTATTCACACGGTTTGTGCATGGTTTGGAAAACTATGTTGGTAAACCATGTAGCCCAGAAACTTTAAAAATAAAAATAAAAAATTCCATTATGGGTTTTTATTTTCCACTCGGGATTTTTCTCCTCCTCCACTCTTTCAACCCTAGTAATGAACCAAATATCCAAAGAGCTTCCAAGGATCGGTCTCCCTCATATTAGGGTTGTTTGGAGTGCTGTTAGTTGTGGATTGAAGATCTGGGTAAGCCTAAACCCCTCGTTGCTTCTTTTTCTCGATTTGGGTTGGTATCTCTCTCTTATCTTCTTATGAAGCTCTCAAACCCTTTTTTTCGGTGAGGTTTAGGTTGAGGCTTCAAGGGTTGATTGAATTGTGATCTAAGGCTTCATTTGAGAGTGCATTCACCAAAGGATTCAAGGTAGATGGTCTACAAGTTGTATCCATTGAGTTTCAAGTGGATTTTTTCATGTAGGTTTATGTTCTTAATTTTTTCCATTATTGTATTCTTGGTTCCCTTTGGTTTATTTGGATATGGTGGGTGTATAAATGGTTAATTTAACTCCTCATGATCCCCACAGGAAGCATGGAGGATGGAAAAATTAGATTAGGGCCACCCATGGGGTGTGCCGATATTCCCCGAACGTAGAGTTTAGCTAAGTAAGTGTAAGACTATTGTGTGAGAACATAGAGCCCATGATGAATATTTTAATATTCTTTAAGTATGTGAAATTGGAGTTTTAGTTATAAAATTAGGTTGGCATGAAAAAGGGTTAAATAGATTAATGGGAAATGCTAGGGGATTAGCTTTATACTTGAATATTCTTAGCGAGATAGGCATGGGAAATGAGAAATGGGGATAAAGGGTTGAGTATATAAATTATGAATGTGTTAATGGATTGAGGAAAAATGAAAATTTCCCATTTGTTGATATTTTTGTGATGTTCTAAATGATATTGGCTATGCTTGTTGTGATATGGTTAATTATGGTGAAAGATAAATAAGCTTGTGAAAATAGATTAGAAGAGTGGGGTATAGAATTGAGGTTATACACCCACAGGTAGAGTTGGACTGAGGTTCTAGATCCACCCCCAAATGCATGGGTTAGGGAAGGGGATAGAGTTATATTCCCCTAATGGTTTTTCCACCCAAACTGAGGCTTCGAGGTGAGGATTATGAGATTTTCAAAATGTGATTCCTAGTGAAATAGGACTTGATGGTTACTCCCATATCCTTGAGAATATTGGACATGCATAATCCATTGAACACATGAAAAGGTAGATTAAAGCATGAAATTCCTAAGTAGTGAACCCATATTCAATGATAGTATAATTAAAAGGAACATAGTCTAGAGTGGCCTATTAAACTATTTTTCTTTACTTACCATTGTTTCTCACTTTCATGAACTCTCTCCTTTTTATGGATATTTTTTAGACACCGATGGTGGTGTCCTACTAAGTTATACTCACACCCTACTCAAACCTCAATTGGGTACCTGAGCAGATTTCACGCTTGAAGGTCAGGACAAGGGAAAGGGCCCTATTCTAGGGAGTTGATTTAGACATGGGGCATGTATGGGTGAGGTTATAGACTTGGTGTCTGGACCATTTTGGGGATTCTACAATTTTTCTTCCTTTTGGGGTTTTGTTCACTTGGAATTGGAGCATGGAATGGAATATTTACTATTATATATGGCTGTAGCTAGTTTTGGGAATTGGTTATTTATACATGTTATTGATTGTTGCCTATTTTTTCTGTTATTTAAATTATTATCTGATGTGGCTTACTCTGGTAATGAGGGTATATTCTTCCCATGTGACCTATTAGACCCTTGATACTAGTCAGAAACCTCTGGTGTATGGGGAGGCGCTCTTGAGTTTATGCGGCGACCCGGCTCGGGGCACCAGATTAGTGGCTCCCAGGTCATGGAAGTTACATAATTATACTACCTTAGAACCTTGACATCGTCAATGGTCATTTACTTCTACTAGTATCACCCCATTTTGGGTGATTACTAATATTCCATTAACACACAAAAAATTCATTTGACCCAAACACCTTCTAAATTTTTTTGTCTTCTCTCATAATAGAATTGTCTTAAAGTGAATAAAATTAAATGTGAATAGAAAGAATCTATCACTTTGTTCCATGTTCATTTTTAAATTAGGCAGTTTTAAGTGATCCCATTCTATCATTAATAGATATTACGTAATTTTATAATAATATTCATTATATTACAAAAACACATGCCTGAGGACCATAATAGTTTAGTGTTTTTGGAAACATGGAACAAAATATTCTAACTTGTTTAAAGATCATCAATGTTTCTACAAAAATATTCCCATTTTGTAATACTTCATTAAACCATTCTTTATATCCTAGGGAAAGGAAACATAAGAAAGGGTAATCACATATTCTCAGTAGGGGTAAATAATGGAGATATGTAAGAATAACAATAAAATAAGGGTATGGGAACATGGGAATAAAATTTCAAGATCATACCCTGTATATCCAAGATCATACACATGAGTCATGACATAAATATTGGCATATCATAAGACATGAATCACAAGGGAATAAATAGAATAAACAATGATAGTATAAGATAGGAATAAGACATGAAATATTTGGTATATAAATAAGAATATAAAATCTTTTCCATATTATTCAAGCATCACTGCCAAATACATCATAGTAGACAAAATCCTTTACTGAACTTGGTTCACATCCTGTTCTATCCATGTATTACTAAATAGAGTCCACTTCTCGTTATATCCATATATTACTAAACTATGTTCACTACACATTATATTCATGTATATCTCATGAGAAGTGAATATTTACCCAATGAATTGGAGTGTTATTTGGGTGCACCCGTTATTTAAGAAATAACGGGCTCACCTTTGGAAATATGGGACACCCCATAATATAAGATATAATGGGCTTACCAAAAGATGTTTAGGCCACACCATCATATAATATATAACAAGATTACTATGTACTATCTAGGTAACCCCATCATATAATCAATAGTGGGATTACCTAGCACTATCTGGTCCACCCCATCGTATAAGCTTGTCTATGAACCATAACATGAATAAAGTAAAAATAGATTGCATGTCATCATAAAACTCATAAAAAAATCATTCTTTCATAACCTAGTTAAACCATATAAAATAAATGGGTTTCATGTCAATCTCTTTGGAACATGATTGACTTGTATAAAAGAAACTGGTTCCCTAAACATCATTCCATCAAAACATAGACCATTCATAGGAAGAATATGAATGTTATCCTTAGATCATATTCACAATAATGCATAAAGAATATCAAAGGATGTCATATTAGATGGGAAATAATGTTTAATTACCATTTAAAACATTTATTTAGGAAAGTATACTTTCCTCTATGAAAAATTCTTTTTTAAATATAAAACATTTACGAAAACATTTTTCATTAAAAATAGCCTGGAAAACTTATAAAGGAATCATTAAAAACCCTTTTAAACACTTTTTAAAACATATTTTTTTTAAAATACTTATTCTTGAAAATGAGATAAAAATATAATTTAAATTTTTTTGATTTTTTTTAGAAAACATTGGTTTGAAAGAATACAAATCTTGGATTGAAGAGAGAGTGAGTGATAAAGTCAGATTCCATTAAAAACATTTTATTAATTATCTTAAGTACAAAACAATGTAAAAATTTCCCCATTACTTTAATGTATCATGAATAACCATAGAATATGACAATCCATGTCTATTCATGATATATTGATCATAAAATTTCATTAATGGAAGCATAATCATAAATAATCCCGATAAATGCCGAGATTGTAGCAATAAACTCTTACCATGTTGGTAACATTGAATCCTAATCCCCATTAAAGAATAAAATTACACGAATCATAAAATATCAAGAAAATAATAATATTTATGATATAACCTATCAAGTGGGAAATATATATACCTAATAAAGAAATATATGTGTATAACATAACATGTGTTTCAAAGAAGGCAAACTGAGACCAAATTCCCTTACTGATTTGGTATATTTTGAACTATAAACCCCATTTAAGAGAAATCCTGAAAAGGAGATATACATAATAATGCATTTTAGTATAATAATCATAAAATTAATTCATGGGAATTATATTTACCACATAGAATAAATAGTTGGTGAATAAAGAAAGCGTCTCACAAAAGTAAAAAGTGAGATATAAATCCCATACCATTGGAGTAACTTTTGAATCGTGAGACCCATGAAATAATAATAACAATTGAAAATTAAATATCATTAAATATTTTAAATTCATGATATTACATGTCATAGGGATGTATATGCACCACACAAAATAAATGAGTAGTGAATTTGGGATAAGTCTAACAAAAATAAAAGTAAGACTAGAAACCCCCTTACCTTAAGTCTTGACTTAATTTGTTCACATTCAATCCTAAATTATAATAAATATGTGTTTATTATAAATATAAAAATGAGAAACTTTCATATATATATATATATAATATAATATATTTTTTTATTATGAATTTATATTAAATGTTTATTAACAACTCCACATTAAAGTTACGTTTCAAGTAACAATTGCTTCATTTTTTCATACATGTTATGAATTGTTATATTTGATCCCTTTAATTTGATCAAGATTTCATAATTTTAATAATTTATAACTTGATATATATATCATATATATTGTGTATATTTTTATTTATAATAATATATAAAATAAATAAATAGGAAATTAAATACACTGTTCCTGGAGATTATAGGTCATACGTACGCATGTAATTTTTTTCCATTTTATTGTCATATCAAAAGAAATAAATGTAAATGATATATATATATATTATCATTATATTATATTTAAAATTATATATATATATATATATCACATATTTATATTATGAAAATCCTTAATACGTTTCATGTAAAGCGTGAATGAATTACATCACTTCGTGAGGCTGTACTATGCCGTACAAATGAACAATGTTATCGCATTCCCACAAAATTGAAATAATGAATGTATGTGTTATATAAAAATTAAATAAGATAAATAAAATCAGAAATATAATATATAAACTATAAAATCATCATTATTACCTACCTATAAAGGTGGTAATGGAAGAACTAAAAAACATCGACCCGTGAGGCGGTAGTCCTCGGTATAGACGACCGATGATATATAGTTTGATGGAACTTGTAAAGTTGTAGATCATACCCTTAATATAATAAAATATAAATATATATAAAATAGTTAAGTTATTATATTATAATTATATAAAAATAATTTAAGTTTTTTGAGTAAGAAATAAAAAAACCATTCATTGATGAATGTCACCTCTTCTTTAGGTATCTCCTTTTGGTTTTCATCAAAGGACATCCTTGGTTGAATTTATTCCAAAATTAAGGCTTCTAGGATGAGAAAAGGGATGTTGGGAATTTATTTTTTCATGTTTTTATCAATTAAAATGGCTTGAGGTATGTGAATAACTGAGGAGAGTGAGTTCCCTTTTATAATGGAGAAGGAGTTACATTCATGCAAATACCAAAAACGTAAACACTCTTGGGAGGTCTCTTTTACCTAATTTTCCTCCAATAATGAAACATTTTAAATAAAATATGTTATATGTTTAAAATATTTCCATCCAATTATTTTTGGACATGTTTCTAGGAAATTTTACTCCTTAAGTTTAAATATTAGTTCCTTTGTAATCTCATTTTTCTCTGAATCACTGTAAATAATTTTAACTATTTTCATTGATTATTTTATTTAAAAATAATGTTGTACTTATAATAAATTATAATTAATTATTATTAAAACTATGTAATCTATTTTTAAAAATTATATCAACATTATTAGAAAATTTAATTTATTATTAATCCCACATACAAGACAAAACAATGGGGTTTCAATGTGAAAATGTTCAAGTCTTTGAAATGTTTTTATATGAAATATCATTATGAAATTGATTCAAATTACCTAAATGGGGTGAATATATGTATTATTGATCTAATTATACTTTAAAAACCATTTAAAATATAATTAAACTATATAAATAATTTTAACAAAAAGGCATATTTAAATTAAAATTCAGCATTTTTCACTATACACCAAAAAATGAAACTTCTAAAAAGAAAACCAAAATTTCACCCTAATATAATTTATAATTTAAAATTTAAAAAATAACAGTTATTTTTTTCAAAATTTAGTATTAAAATATGTGCACCATTAAAAGGTTGTAAAATTATCTTTTTGAAAAAAAACATATTTTTATACATACAATTGGATTTATTCAAATAACTAAATTAGAAAACACATAATATGAATGTTAAATAGTTGATTGAATATATTTTATATAAATTTAATTATAATAATTAATAAAAATTGTTTTGTTTAATTTATTAAGATAAAGCGTGTTCATCCATAGAAAAATATTTTTTCAGCAATAGAATTTCTTTACTTTAAAATAGTTGTTACATTAATTTCTACCTATTTATTTTCAAAATAATTAATTTTATAAACATGAATAAAACATTTTTTCATAATGTAGTTAATCCATTTTATACTGGACTTTCCAACGACTAGGTGAGAACTATAATAATATTTTAATAATATGTCATGTTTAATTAAAGCTTAGTGTTGCATGTAATGCAAGATAAACAAGGTTTTGCGTGTAACAAAATTTAAAATTTTTATAGTGTATAACAAAATACAAACTCAATAGTTCTTTTAACCCAAGATAATCTCACTACTGTGTGTAGCGCAAGTTTACCTTTGTTCTATTTATAAAGTAAGCCATCAAAGAATTGTAATTTATTCAAAAAAATAATAATTCATAAAAACTAAGGGTGTTACTTTATACCCAAATTAAAATGGATTTCCCCCTAAAAATTTTCCTTGAACATAAATGTGTTAACATTTGAAAATTCATTCATAAAAAGACACATCATTGAAATAGGGGCACTAAAATTTCCTTTAAAGAGGTAACGTCAAAAACATAATGGTTACCCAAAGAAACTCATAACGAGGTTTCCATATAAGGTAAAATAGGTGGGAAGTGAAGATTTGGACATGGAACAAAAACATAAATAATTATAGAGTGTGATAAGACCATAGATCCCAATAAAGTGGGTGATCTAGAAAATGTTAGTGTCCATAAAACCGTAACTGAATTAGGTATGAAGAGGTCATTGATATCATAGAAAATGATGATAATAGGAAAAAAATTTATTTCAATATCCATTTTCTAAAGTTGAAGAATTTTCAAAAGGATATATTATTACTTTATCTCATTCCATTTTATATGAAAAATTTTACCCTTTGGTTATGCCTTGACCAATTTCCACTTAATCACTTATTCCAAAAATGAAGGTGAATTTATTATGCCTAAAGCACTAACGGATCTTGAGACCCATAAATAGAATGATAAATCATTCCATATATCAAAGGAATATGGTTAGAATAGGTTATAAAATATTCATAAATCTTAATATTGTGAAGCAATACATAAATCTCAAAAACCTCATCCAAATTTCATCTTAAACCATTCTATAAATGGTTAACCTTATAAACCTTCCAAAATATAATTCATCATTTATTTCTTAAATTATATCTTATCTTATACCAAAAAAAATTATCATTGGAAATATGGGGCCGTCCTCGTATTGATAGAATATGAAATGAGACATTATTATTATAGAATCCATTTCAAGGGAGATAATCTTATTAAATTTCACTAAACAATGATCAATATGTTTTTTATTGGGCTTATTCATACAAAATCAAACATGAAATTACCCAAATAAAGAATGGAGGATAAGTGTGACCTAATTATCATGGTTTACTTCATCCATTTTTAGTGCATAAGATTTCATTTTTTTCTTTGTAATCATAGTTTGTTTTGACTGATCATCAATATTGGCCCTTGGATTCCAGAATTGATTCACATATTGCCCAAACTACTTACACTTGAAACACAGGAGTGTGGGTGGTGAATTAGATGGAATTATCTACTCCTCAATTGAGTTAACATTCAAATTAATCATATTTTTACATTTAAGAATATTATGACCTACCTTTCCACAATTGAAGAAACTCCTAGATCCATTTAGGCAAATACCATGATGCTTCTTCCCATATTTATGGCACATAGATTCTTGCAATTTATTTCCTCTATTTGAGTTATCAGGAGACCCGATCTTCATTTTCTTATCAAAACCAAAGGAATGGGGGTAATATACAATTTCTATTTCTATCTTCAGTGCACATTTAACGACTATATTATAGCTACCAATGTCTCTTATAGACAAGGCCATTTGAAGACTTTGCTTTAGGCCACCAAAGAATCAATCATTTTTTCTTTTAGGGATGATAATAAAACCTAAATCATACCTTGAAATTATTATAAAATTATATTCATAAGTACCAATAGATTTGTCATAATTTTTCTTATTCTCAGGGAATTACTTCTCTATATTTGTTTTACAAATAAGAGGGAAGAAATTTCTGAAAAATATCTACTGAAACTCTTCCCATTCTATAGATTCACCTTATTCTTATTCCCTATTATTCTTAATAAGAGTCCACCACTTATCCTATTAACCATCCAAATAATAATCATCCAAAATGAATTTTTTATGCTCCAAGTATTGAATAATAGAAAATATATTTTTAGTGGTACTTATGCATTACTCAGCAATTAGTGGATCAATGAAACCATTGAAATATTGTGGGTGTTTTATCATGAAGTATTAAGTAGAACATTGTTTCCACCATTGCTCGTTTGGATTTTCAACTTGATTTATAGATTGAGAAATTTGTTTGATCATATCAAGTAGAAATTGTATTCCATCACACATATAATTTGGTTTGTCAGGATAAAACTTATCACATTGTCTATTTCATTTAGCCTTAAAACGATAACATCAGGTTCCATCCATTGACTAAAGCCATAGAGAGAGTAGTGTGAGAAACACTAATCATTCTATAAAACCATATAATCATGAAGTGTTGATTATATGATGCATAAATCAAAACACCATCTTATTTAATATAATAAACCTTAGGATTATTATAGGTTTTTAATATTCATATTATATTTAAATCATTCATTTTAGTTCTTAAATAGTTTGTGAATTTCCATAGAATAACCCCTATGAGTGTCAACAAGGTTAATATCAATGCTTATTGATGTGATGCATTTCCTGATCGATTGTTGCTAATTATAGTGTTTTCATGGTTGTTAAACTTGGGTGAATTTGTTCTAGATACACATCCACTTATAGTATACAAAGAGGGATGTATTACTAGGAAACCACTCCCTATATCCTTTATCAAAATTCCTAGAAATTTTTCTATACATTAACTCATCCCTATACCTATCTTAGAGACATCCCTAGACATATACTTAGAAATATCTCTATGTTTTTCACTAATGTTTTCTCATCCTAGATCCCATGGTTGACTAAACCATTCCCTTGATTCCAACTAAATTTACCCAGGCCTATCATACATGGATTTCACGACATTTTAGATGAATATTCCTTAAATCACACAAATAAATGCATGAGGAACGTAATATTTTAGTGACTTAAGAAACATAGAATACCCTATTTTAACTTGGTGAAAGATCTTTAATGTTTCCCACAAATATCTTCCCATTTAATACTCTTACTTAAAACCTTTCTACATAACCTAGGTAAAAGTAAATGAATAAAGGGCATGATTAGATGCTATTAAAGGTTAAATAAAGGATATACATAAGCAAAACATGAACATAAGGGTATGAGAACATGAGGATAACATTTTAAGATCACACCCTTCATATCAAAGATCATACACATGAATCATGGCATAAATATTTTCTGATAATAAGACAATAATCAGAAGGGAATCAAGAGTACAATCGAAGATAGAAAAACATAGGAATAAGGCATGAAATTTGTGGTATTAAAAAAAGAATATAATATGTTTTACATATTAGTCAAGGTCCACTGCCTAGGATATCATAGCAGAAAAATTCCTCTAGTTAACTAGGTTCACATCCCATTTGAGACCTTTATTACTAAAAAAAGTTCACTTCTAATCCCAGTAATGTATTACTAAACCAAGTTCACTCCCTATTTTAGTCATGTCTATCTCATGAGATATAAATATTTACCCAATGCATTATAGAACCATCTAGGCACACCCATCATGTAATCTATAATTGGGTCACTGAGTGCTATCTAAGCCACCCCATGAGTATAATACATGAAATACATAGAGTACATATATTGGGAATATTTGTAGATTTTTTTGGCATTTTTGGTTTATGGCTATTAAGGATTTCAAACAAAATGAAAATGTTAGTAAAGATAAAATGAGAATATAAACTTTGAATGTATTTTATAAATTATAACTAAACATGATTCATTCATATAAAAATATGTTTCATTATTAAATTAAATATTTTATCTTGTTTTATGAAAAGAGTATTTTGAATTGAAAATATAAGTAAATATTTAAGTGTAAAAATATAGATATTGGAATTAATAAACGTATTAGACATTATTTTTAGATGCACTAATTATTATTTTTTAAATATATATTAATTATTAGTTGTTGTGACAAATAAAAATTACAGTTATAATATTTATTAATATTAATATATATTAAGACATATTTATAAAATATTTATGGTTCTTTGTGGATTCAGTCTAAAAAGTAATCAATTATAAAGTGTGATGATCTACTTAATAGAATTGTGTTGAAACTTTAATGTAGGAATTTAAAACTTTTAGACATTAAAATAAAAATGTTTAAGGATTATACAATAATATTTGTTTATCTTAATTATTTAAAGTTAATTCTAAATTTGTATAAAAAATAGAAAACCTTCTAGGACAATCTAGGGAGACCTCAAAACATTTTGGGAACCTTAAGGGTCAACCAAGTTGAGTGCTCACAAAATCCCATCCCAAATAGTAGAAAAAGTAGGTCACCTCACATGATACCAAGGTCGGGTAGAGCCAGCGTGATCTTAACAGTGGTAAGCTACAACCCGAAGCGTGTGGGAGATAAGCGTGTCTGCTTGAAAGGGCCCATTTGGGCCCATTTATAAGGCCTAGTTTTCCATCTTTAGATCAAAATTTAGGATTTTAATTTTATTGGAGTGGGATTCCACCCTAGTTTTCAATGTGGGATTGAAATTTTTAATCCATTAATATCTCAGCTGTTGGATCAAATCTCCTCGACCATCTGATTTCCCTCTTTTCTTCACCCCCTCCTCTAAGTCATCTCCTTCCTTAGGATACTTCCTCCTATGATTGTTCATCGACCTCACTTGAAATATACACTGATGTCGATAAACACCACCCCCATAATCTTCTCTAACCTCATTCTGGATCATTTCTTTGAGAGTACATGAACCGATGGTCACGATTGATTCACAACTTCACTTAGAAGCTCAAGATGCTTGTATATATATGGGTATACCGAGGGAACAATCCCTCATTGGATAGACCTTCTAAGAAAAACCATTCTTTTTTCATCTTACTTATTATTCCACTTGTCTATTACCCACCTCAAGAAAGACAAAAGGCCATTTACTTCAGTTGGATTCCACACCCACAGGCAGAATGCTCACCACCATTCATTTTCCATTTATAACAAATGTTAAGGGATTTATTTTTTAATCTTTTATTATTTTCAATTACAATCATATTTATTGGTTTAAGTATTTTCATATTTATGTACTACAAGGTTTATAATTTCCATGTATATATTATTTATGTATATATATATATATATATAAATATATATACTCCAAATTCCAAGAAATATATGTGCAATAATCATTTTTTTCTTGTTATTAAAGAAAGTGTTTTAAATTTATATATACATGTATCTATAAGTTACAAGATCATTCATTTTAATGTATGGAATTATTTACAATTTTATTACATGCATTTATAATTTTATTTTAAGAAATTATACAATATGAAGGGTTTTATCTAAACCCTCGTTTCAATTTTGTGTAATAAATAATTATTCTTAAATACATACAATGATATTTATTATATGTTCATGTAATGGGATGTAATGTTCCATTTTTTCACTTTTATAAATTTTATGTGTTTTGTAAATTTTCTTTCAAAAATATATGTTATATTTATATTTGAGTTTTCTTATAATTTTCCATGAATTAAAATTATATATATATGTTATGAAAATTATTTTAGGAGAATATTAATTTTATTTTATGTGTGAAGGACTCATACTCTCACACAATTATTTTATGTTCTTATATTTTATGTGACACAAATATTTTTCTAAAATTTTCTTGAGTTTTATACTTTTTATGTGTGTATAAACACACACACACACATATAATTGCTTATCATTACATGATTTTAAATAAGTAATATTTCATATACATGAAAGTTCTCCTTGAATATAGGTTATGATCGTACTTAATTTTATATGTTCTAAATATGCTAGGATTAAATGTTTTGTTTAAAAATGTTACATTTTTTAATTTTATTTTTATATGCTTATGATTATTTATCAATTATTTTATTTGAATAGATATTTACAATTTCTATTATTTTCTGTAAAGGGTTCATGCATTTACACTATTATTTTATATATAAAATGACATTGTAAAATATAATATTTTGAATCAAGAAAATGGGTATTTAATATCTTTCTTTAAGACTGTGTTTTAAAAGATACTCATTAACATTTTAATAAAAAGTAATCCAAATGATAGCTTGTATATATGGATGTTAATTATTATTTTTTTAACAATCCATTCAATGGATGATGTCTTGAGTTTTGGTTGTATCAAAAATCAAAAGTGATTTACAATGAATGGTCATACTTATATATTCTTATATAAATAAAAGTTTGTATGCGTATTTAATTCATGATTATGTTTTTAAAATTAAAAACTCTAGTGAATAATATATATATATATATAAATATAAATATATATATATATATATTTAAGGAAAGATAAAAATATTTCTATTAAAAAATTATCACATGCACATTGTAAACATGAAAGGGGAATGGGGAGTGAACTCATTACTAAGGATAGTGGGTAGGCCCAGATAGATTTTAATTCTTAAAGTGGCTCTATTGTTTTGTTTTCAAAAGATTACTTAATGTTTTCTAAAAAATCACTGGAGTATTTTAAAGAATTTTTGAAAATGTATGTTTTTTCAAAGGAATTATAATATTTTCGAAAGCATATGTATTTTCAAATGATTTTTTAAATTTCAAAAGAATAAGTATTTTTAATAGTATTATATTATTATTTTCAAAGCTATAATAATTCTTAAATACTTTATATAATTTCCAAAGGTGTAAGCATTTTCAAAAGTAATATTTTAATATTTTCAAATGTGTAAGTATTTTCAGTGGCATTTTCAAAATCATGTTTTCAAAGTATTTTCAAAAGAGTTTTCAAAAGCTGTTATAGTTTTAAAAGTGTTTTTAAAATTATATTTTCAAAATTAAAATTATTTTTAATGTATTTTTAAATTTATTTTCAAAGATATTTCCCAAAAGAATTTTTAAAATTATTTTCTAAAGGTATTTTCAAAACTGATTTTTCAATGGATTTTTAGGAACCCCTTACCAGGAAATTTTTCTCACCCTATGTTTTTATAAAATGTTTTTAGGTTCATTTATAGGTTTCATGGAGTTTAGCATCAATAATGAGATAGCATAAGAAAATTATTATCCCTAACTATTTTTAACTTTGATAATATGTGTGAGTGGTCTTTTTCATCCAAAGACTAGAATGTAATATCTCTTGAGATGTAAATTTATCTATACTTTTCAGTTACTTTTTATAAAAAAATATATAGCATATTTTATAACAGATCTAAAAGCATTAATATGGGGATCTAAAATTGGTATCAAAGGAATGATTTATATAACTTTGGAGATTAGGATATTTTGTTTAAAATAATATTTTTTTAAAAAGTATGTATATATAGTTCCCACTAATAAAGTATACTTTCTTTTATAAAATCCCTTACTCCTTAAATTATTTTCTGTTAGGGAGAAATTTTGGGAATGGGAGGAGAAAAATCTAAAATAACACTTTTATCTCTTCCCAATGACATGGATGTGATTATCATCGCATATTCATGTGATTTTGGTATCAAAACCTTTAGTAACATTCAAATTTCCTATAATAAATTATATGAAATATCCAACACCTCCTCTATAATCCACTATAACTATGGATCATGGGATGTTTTATGATAAGTAAAATATTCCCAACTATCCCACCTATCCTAGAAGGGAATGTATATTCAAGGAATTTATAAATATTTCTCCATGCCTCAAACTTTTTAAGTATATTATTATTCTTCCATAGACACATATGAAGGTGATCCTCATGCACCCTACTGATATTTAATAAAAAGCTATAATATTTTCAGTCAAAAACTTGGTATTTTGAATAAAACCTTAATCAAAAATTTTAATATAGAATCCATCCGAGTGTATAATAAAAATAAATTCCTATCAGATGTTCTAAAATTATATATCAATAAGGATAGTTATTCATGATAATTACCTTGTGACCATCAATACAAACCATAATTTATAAGATACTTATATACTAAAGAAGCAAGGAACTTTGAGGGATCTATCAAACATCATTTCACTATATGGACTATCTACCTTTATGAGTGACACAATGATGAAATATGTGGATACTTTAATAAAGGTATGAGTTATTTATAAGAAATTTTTAAATTAAAATTTTAAAATATTGGTGTTAATAATAAATCCATTTTTTAGGGGTAAAGAAACTTCAGTCTAAATCATGGAGAGTGGTACTTAGTCACACAATGTTACTATTATTGGCATTTCCAATGTCGTGTAAGAAATTCGTCATCTTCGATAAATATTTTCATATATATATCTTGATATAAAAATTATTCTATGTTAATTGAGTAATTTTTAGAAAATATTTTTATTTTATTATCATTTAATAAACATTAATATATTTATATATTGTTTTGAATCATTTTTGATAAAAATATAACAAGATGAAGTAAAATTCCACTTAATATCAAATTATTATTTCAAAATAAGTTTAAATATTTTAATAAAAAATAACCATTTATAATTTTCCTTTTGACTTTTGAAATTTATATTATATATATATTAATAATTTTAAGAGGTTATACATGATTCTAAAATGTTCAATATTTTTGTAAATAAAAATATAACAATATGAAGTATAATTTCAGTTGAAGTCAAGCTCTTACAAATTTGAATTCACTTATTCACCATAGAAGTGGTTGTTTTGATTATTTTGAGTATTTTTGAATATTATATAAATTTATTGAGTGTTAAATAACATTTTAGATTTATATTTAATAACAAGTTTTAAATTTTACTTCAAAATTGAAATCTTATATTTTTAAAAGAATAAAAAAATAAAAAAATAAAAAATTTTACTTTATTAATCAAACTTTAATCAAAAGAAATGTGAATATTGATATTTTAAAAGGAATTTTTATATCTATAATATTATAAAATATTATATAGATTTATAAATTATTATAATTTTTTAGAAATTTATAAATTAATAAGAAATAGAAATCAATCTGAATTTGAACTCTAATATTTTAGAATGAATTTTAATTAAAAAGTAACAATAAAACAATAACCATATTGAATTATAATATTTAATTTAAAAATAAATTCCCTAAATATTTTAAAAAATAAAATAAAAATAAATTATCATTTATAATCTTTTATCATAATTTTCTTACAAAAATATTGAATGCAGATCACATTTATTATTTAATGCCATATGTTTTTTAACTAATTTAAGACAAAATAAATTTAATGTATTTTGAGTATAATTTTAAAAATATGACACTCATTTTATCAAAATGAATCAAAAAAATATTAATTATTTAATTTTAAATTAAAAAACTCAATATTTTATAATTAATATTTTTTTTGATAAGATACATTTCATTTTAAATGAAAAATCTTATACTTATTTCATACCATGCCATAATAATTTATAAAAAAAAATATTTAAAAAAAACTAATAAATTGACAAAATAAATATTAATTTTTATTTATAAACCTATATAATAACTAAGTAATTATTTAAATAGATTAAAAATAATAAATCATGTCAAAAAAATATGATTAAACTTAATATAAAACATATTATATGTCATGAAGTAAACATGATAATTTTATATTTATAATGAGTATCTAATTAATTATATTAGGTATTTTGTGTAATGAAATAAACATATATAATTTTTAAAATAATTATTTCTTGAATAAATATAAATTCATAACATTGATATTAAATAAATAGAAAACTGATATAATATAAAAAATACCTGGGTTGTTATATTCTCCCCCTTAAAAAACAATTTCCTCATAATTCTAATTTGTTATAAAAAAACAAATATACCTAACATTAGACATAATTTTTTTGGGAACTTGAATATTTGGGTTAATAGAAGAAAACTCATAATTTCCCTCACAATAGGCATATGATGAGATGTATATTTGTTTATAATATGTATCACACTTGTGAATGAGTTTCCAAAGGTATACCTTAAATGTTTAGTAACATTTACCATATAATATTTGATATATTTAGCATATTTTTGTTTTATTTGAAGGAATTATTATATGATTGAGGTTGAGAGTATGATAAAATATCTTTACTTGATTTATTTCCATTAAATAATATAAATTTCATTCAATGGTTTTCTATTTTGATCAGTTTTCTAAAGTTTTGTTCCCATTTGGTTTTTTAGTTTTATTTTTTTAATAAGGTTGGGAAGAATTTGAGTAAGAGTTATTTTCATAAGTATGGTTGAGTTATTGGCTTTATACATGGAAAGGGATAAATACTTTTTTTTCATGTAGGAGGATGATTATACATTATTGAACAAGAAACACATGTTAAACATTTTGAGGGACCACGCATATAGAACAAACCATTCCAACTGATGTATTAGGTGAAAGACTATCTTTTTATAATGTTTTAAGAGTATTTTATTGTTTGATAAATATGGAGAGGTATTGAATTAAATTTAATAATATCTACATGGTCCATAGTATGTTAGAAAATATAAAAACATAGGGACATAAAGTTGTTATTACTGATATAGAGTACAATTTTTATTGCAGTGTTTACATAGATGCTGGAATTTAGAAAAGGAACCCATGTAGAGTTCCCTATGGTCAATGTATAGATCCATGAAGGACACAAGAGTGTTCCATACGGTTGATGTAGAGCTATTCGTGGTTGAAATTTAATTACTTATGATCAATGTGGAGTTTTGTTACAATCGGTGAATTTTTTTTGAGGCCAACATACAGTTCATCCAAAGATGAAATTTAGAAAATTCATTGATCTTGAGTTTCCAAGGCTAATGTTGTGTTGAGAAATATTGTGAAATTGGAAAAGGTATGAATGTGAGTACACATAAACTCAAAATTGAGAGTGTATAGTGGTCTAGAGGACATGTAAGAGTTCATCAGTCTATGTAGAGTTGGGGAATAAGGAAAAATGAAAATTGAATGGGAACATTGAGTTTTTTTATAAATATGTAGAGTTTATGTGATCAAACATATAGTTTATATAAAAATGTAGATTTTACAGAGTTTGAGAAAATTTGGGAACTCACCTACAAGAAAAGATTTATAGAAATATGAATTCAAAATAAATTTAGATTTAATTTTGATGATTCTTGACGAGATCATCATGGATTCAAACATCATAATTAAATTTATTTTATTATTATCCTAGATGTGATTAAAGGATGACTAGATAAGGAATATGATGGAGTCTGATATGAGTTCTACAACAACAATCAACACTTCCATGTCACCATTGAATTAGTTTCATGGACACATAGATAATGATAATAGAAATAAAAGTACAACTTTTATGGGAATTAAAATACGGAAATACTTGATCATTTAGAAGGTCTTGATTTGGATTTTTGAATGTGATTTTAACTGAATTGGAAATAGAAATAACTTCTACATTGGAATTAGATTCTACTATTTTTTTGAGTTGCAAAATTTTCCATAAATAATATATATATAATGGGAAGAAGAAAATGAAAATTTCAAATCTTATATATAATATTCTCTAAATAAAAAAATACAGTCTAAGAACTAAGATAACCCGATATGATACATGAAGGAAGAAGATGTATTGGTATCAAGGAAGAAGAAGAAGAAGAAGAAGGTGGACTACAAAAAAACAGTATAGTAGAAGTAGATTATTAAGAAGAAGGAACAATTCCAACACAAATACAAGGCGGTAGATTTTATCCATGGAGGTTTAATAACTATTCCTTAGGTCCTTTGAAGTAAATATATAGGAAATGAAATTTAGGCCACCACAATATCAAGAGATTGAGGGAGATTATGTGATACTTTATTGTTCATGAAAGGATCCATTCAATTACTATGTAAGGAGGTCAAGAGATCTAATAGAAAGCTGGTGGGAGCTATTTGATACAATAAAGAGAAGTCTAGTGGGAAGATAAAAATACTATGTGATGCAGTTTAAAGATCCTCCAGTGTGAATCTGGATCCTGAGGTGAGATTACATTGAATCCTACTGTGATACCATGTAGTGTAACAATTACATGTGAAATAATTGAAGAATATCAAGTTACTAGGACAAAATAATCACAAAATGTTGTAGGGTTTTAAGGGATAACCCTAAAATCCTCATATTCCTTTCCCCTTTTTTACATTTTAACTTGGATGAGGTTGTGAGACATTATAAGGATAAGATCAAGATGTTAACCCATATTTATGTTTGAATTAAATTTGAAATAATTCATAAAGAGAAACCACTAATTCCCTTATTGGTGGTTCAATGAACGTCAACACTTCAACTGGTGATTCACTTTTTATTCCAAATGATGACAAAACAATATGAAAATTTTTCACAATGGAAGACTAAAAACAACTTATTTTAAATTATTTTGTTGATTTTTCCACTATTAATAGATCATGAGATCCGAAAAAGGATTGTGGTAATAATAACATTAATAATTTTATGACGATTTATTCCTACCATTTTCATCCTTTGAAAGAGCATATATCTCTTTCAGTTCAACTAATGACTCTTTTAGTATAAACAAAATTTCCTTAAATTTTTTAGTCATATTATTTATAACCAAATCCCATGAAATAAATAAACCCCATAAATTTTGAAAATATAACTTACTAAATAAAAAACCCAAAATCATATATTATTTCAAAATCCATTAATATTATCCCCAAATAATCATAATTTAACATAATATAATAACCCATAAGGTTATCTAAGATATTTATGTAATGTTCCCTAACCAATATATTAACCCATGATGTTTTGTTAATATTTTAAATTATACCTATATAATAATATCTTATCCACCATAAGTTATATAAAATATTATTTAATACATTCAAAAATAGTGAAAATATATAAAAACCATAATTTCACATTTTTATTCAAACATTTCAACACATATATTCCAAATAATTTAGATTTAGGGTTTAAAATGATTTTGAAACAAAACCAATTAAAATACATATCAAAACCATAGTTTTTAAATATAATAAGAATCTATTACTTACATAAGACAATTTTTTTAGCATACTTCACTGAAGGATAATCACCACAAATTGAATTCTTTATCCTTCCAAAACATTCTTAAAACCATGTAAAAATAATTAAAAAACATGGGATGGGCATATAAATCTCAGTAAGGGGTAGAAAAAGTAAAAAACACATAAGGTAATAAAATATTTAAAAGAAAAATAATTTGAATATGTATCATAACAATGGAATAATAAGATAACTTGAACTTGAATGAAATATTAAGATAACAGATATTGAATCATGCAATGAACTACATGATAACATTCCCTCAAATAGATGGAATTAAAACAGGATAAAAAAGAAAAATCATATAAATCTTAAAGATAATGTCATATTTTTTTAACCATTCATCATTCCCACATGATATAAGATAAGGTTTTATGTTTTCTTATTAATTAATAAATCAATTTTAATAAAAAATAACATTTAAATAGATTTCTACTATAGTTTTTCTAATTTGATTTTAAAAATATATAGGTAATTATGGAATTATATATATAATATTGATATAAATTATATATAATCATTTTTAAATATTAAATCTGAGAAAAGGTATATGATTTTTCATATAATATAACCAAGTCACTATATATGCCTCTTCCAATATCGTGTAAGCACTTCTCCATTATCAATAAATATTTTCATATATATCTTGAAATATATTCTAATTTATATAATAAGAATAATTTTTAGATTATATTTTGAGTATCTTATCTTGTAAGACATGTTCAATAGGTTTCTATTCTATTTTATATCATTTTATATAAAAATATAATAAAAGGATTTAGAATTCCAATTTCACTGAAATTGATATTTTAAAAGGAATTTAAATTTTTTATTCAATCTATAACAAATTAAAAATCATATTTTAACTTTGGAAATTAATATTTTACGTATATTAATTATTTTAATATGTTTCACATGTTTCTAATATGTTCTATATCCTTCTAAATAAAAATATAATAATAAGAAGTATAATTCCACTTGAATTAAAATTCATACCATTTTTAATTCATTTATTTTCCTTGTAAATTGATGATTTAGGAATTTTAAATGTACCATACCATATTTTAGTATTCCCTAAAATTCTAGACATATATTTAATAATGATTTGCAATCTTTTATTTGAACTAGGGATCTTATATCTTTAAAAGGAATTTAACTTCATTAATCAACCTCCAATAAAATGGAATTTGAATATAGGTATTTTGAATAATAATTTATTATATGTAATATTATTAAATAATATATATTTCTCAATTTCTATAATACATTCGATATATGTATAAATTATTAAGTTGAATTAAATTTCAATTTGAGAACAATTTTTTTTAAAAAAATAATCCAAATTAAAATGTATTACTCAACTTGAAACCAAATATTATTCAAATATTGACATTAAAAATCAACAACTTATGTTTTTATAAAACATAAAATAAATTAAAAATAACATTTATAACATTTCATCAATTTTTTTTCAAAAAAATTGATAACACATCAGATCTACTATTTATTATCATATGTTTTTTTAATTATTTACCAAAATAACTTTAATATATTTTAGATAAAATATAAAAAAGATTATATTAAATTTATTAAAATCAATAAAAAATTAATAAATTTTCACTTTTTAAATAAAAATATAAACTATATTAAAAACAATACTGTTTTTAGAGTATGCTATATTTATTCATAAATTAAAAATCTTATAAATATTTCATACCATGCCATAATAATATATTAAATAATAATAATGATAAATATCAATATAAATCCTTAAAAATAATATAATTATCTATTTAATAAATATCAAATAAATCAATAATTCATTAAAATGATAAAAAATAAGAAATCATTTTTAGGAAACATATTTGACCTTAAAATAATTTTTTTATTTCATGAAGTAAACCTGATTATATTAGATTTATAATGATTATTTAATTGATTATAAAAAATATTTTTCATTAATAAATAAATGTATACAAATTTTAAAATAAAAATGTCTTCGATAAATATAAATTCATAACATTAGTATTAATTCAAACTGAAAATTATATACTATTAAAAATTCATGGTTTTCCATAGAACCAAACACAGATGTATTCTATCGGCCATATCTAAAAAAATGATAATAAATCCAATGTCCAGGAATATAGAATTCCTTAATACCATTTAAATAAACTCATTTTAACTTATTAATATCTCCCCAATTCAAAAATGAACTTAATCAAGCATGATTAATGAACCAGACATAGGTTTCTACACCACAATAAGTATCATCTCAGTTAGTATTATTATTAAACATAAGGTCCCTACATCATATTATATAGGGATTTTATTTCCGGTGTCATAGTTTTCTCCCTTCCCTTTATCACATACTATTTGTAATTATTGTTGTTTCCCTGCTATCCCTCGAAAATCTTCAAAAAATAATACCTCCAAAATCCATTATAACTTCTTCCAAAGCTATGATACAACTCTATCATGACCCATCCACCATAGAATCCCTTCTATATAGTTATATAAAATGAGTTTGACCCCTAAAACCCACCTGCAATAGGATGTAGGTGAGAAACTATCACTAAAGGTATACAAACACTGATATGAGGAAATTATATGATAAATTCATGGAATAAAATAAAAATACACTAATAAACTACAAATAAATAAAATAAAATTAATATCACAATACATGTAATGAAATAAATAATGAAAAATCTCTAAAATAAATACGATGAGTGAAATACTATAATAGAAACTCTATAAACACCATCCAACTCCACACCATGAGCTACTAATGTCTATTCCAATCACCAAATCCCTAATAAAAAAAATATATATTGAATATAGTATTGATAATATAACCATTATCAATATGATCCTCCTCAAGACAATACATAAAAATATAGAAGAGTCTTTATAATGACAGAAGAAATAAATATTGAAACCAACTCATTAATTATACCAGGTTGTCTACCACATATCCTCATCATGTCCCATTCACACAGAAGTTTACACATGTAAGGTAATATAATTTAAAAAATAAATATGAGAAGGTACCCCACACCCACCTTCCCACTGAATAAGTTTCTATCACTCCCAAATGACATAAGTCATAATTCTCACATCCCCTCTATATCCTCATAACCACATAAATATTTTATATCTATAACGATATATCCCGATCCACATACCATATATCATTTCAATATCACTACTACATTCGCATACCACCTCACAATAAGGAACATAATATTGTTTTAAATCAACATTAAGCCCTCCTCCACCCATGTATTCCTCCACCGGGCACCCATATCATAATATAATAATATGCCAACATAGATTATACCATGAATGGAAGAGATAATGAGAAGGGGGTGGGGTGGGGTTGGAAATTATACTTCCAAATAACCTTTATCCTAGATATTTTAAAAAACAACTGAATCCCAAATCCTTATATGCAAATCAACCATGTTACACGACTCAGGTGGTGGTGCATAAAAAATAATAATAACTATAATGAATATATAATATCAAACATACCCAACTTTAGTAAAACTAAATAATATATGAATCTAAGTCTAAACTATCAAAAATAGTCATAAATATCAATACCACCTTCAGTTACAACCCCAATCAACTCCACCATTACACCACATCACTACTATCCCACAATAATTCACTATATTACGTTTTAAATTTCATAACCTATTACAATTTTATATTAATATTCCACTTTTAAATTTACCATAAATATGAAATTTATTATTGCACATTTATTTCTATCCACCACTAATATATATAAACATTTCTATTTTGGAATTGGTAATTCCTTTACCTAGTTTCATCTATCTACCTATTGAGTAATTATTTCTAGTATACCATTATCTATTAAAAACCCATACCACATCAAATTAATCATTCATTCCTTAATTTATTCATTTATTTTAACGCTATGTATATTATAACATCCTTTTCCAATTATAAATTTCATTAATTCTATTCAAATTACATAATTCTAGGAAACTATATCACAACCACCCATCAAACTCTCTACATCACTACATTAAAAAACCACAATATCGCAATCCAATTAATATATCATCTATTGACCCTTTTTCACAACATCATTTACACAATCCCACACTAAGAATTCCAAAATAATACTATAAAAACAATATTCCATCCCCAATTTTAAAACCATAATAACCATCTATTTCTGGGATACTCTAACAATATATTAGGATAAAAAACAGTAGTTAAAACAACAAAAAACAACCATTAAATATAATTATTCATGATTCAAAATATAGTAAATAGTTCATGTAAACATTTTCACATGTTAATTTCAGACTAACACCTTCATTTTCATTTCCAAATATAAGTAATTGGCCCATTATGAACTTGATAATGTATATTAAGAAAAAATAATTACATCAAAGTATCATGTTTATAAATAAATATTTGGAATAATACATAAATATAATATATAAATCTCATAAAAGACATGGAATTCAAATCTACACTTTAATTTCCCTCAATCTATTTTATTTTCTTAATTAGGATACTTATAACTGCCTATTCATTAAAACCATAAGCATGAAAATCCATCATTTAATACATAAATAAGAAGAGAGATTTAAAATACCATACCTAAATTCAATTTTCCAATATTATTATAAAAGAAAAAAAATAATTTGGTCGATCGAACACCACTAAGATTCTATGAGGAACCCTCAACAACTTATAAATGCCAACCTACCATCAGGAGATGAAACTAGTCTAACAAAACCAAAGAAAACTTATTTTTATATCATTTCAGAAGATAAGTGAAAAAAACAATGGATGGAAAGGAGAAGGAAAAGAACCTTGGATTGAGAAGGATCATTACATAAATAATGTTCTAAAGAATAAATAATATATGCTCAGGATCACTATAATGATCACCCAGCACCATATTGGTTTCAAGAGAGAAAAGGAAAATCCTAGGAAGAGAATAAAAAACAATAAACTTATAATAGAAAATATGTGTGATACCACCTTGATCTGGAGAGGACCCCACCTTATCTTAAATGGAATTAGACAAAGAAGATACAAGATAATTGGATTTAAAATGACGTTTCCTCCATTTATCAGAAAACAAATCACTTTTTATAAAACATGTTTATCCACTACCCCAATAAAGTATATTCTTTGATGGATATTTTTTACTTGAACCTAACTCAAAAATATAACCACCAAAACATATAATCTATCAACCCCACTATTTATCCTTTCCTACATGATGTATTATCCTCTTTGAAATATCCATAAAGGACCATGAAATATGAAATTATCATTTTATCCTTATCTAAATCACACATGGATAATCCAAACCAAACAAAACCCGTAAAACACACACTCACATGAAAAAATAACCACCATGTAACAAACCATCCTAAAATTGAATTTTAAAATACAAAATCTACAAAATAATTTAAATGACCAACCTTACATTCCCATAGCTAGACCACAATTTCTATAATATTATAGGCTTCTCAAAAATATTGTTTTAATAATCAAGAGGCCAAAAAACATATTTACATATACAAAATTCCACCAAAATACCCACCACATCCTCTAACAACTAGAATCCATAACCTAGACAACCAAGGAAGGTTAATACCTCTAGAATATCTCTACTAATATTAATGAAGAAACACATTATTGAGTGGATATTTGATACACTGTAATGATTTATTTTAAAAATTAAAAAAAAACTTTTTATTTTTCTAATTATAATTTATCACATATTTGTTATGTTTTATGTATTTTGTGATATTCATGTTTGAATATTGAATTTATTATAGAATAAAAGAATGATTTTATTATTAATTATTTTTCCATTGGAAAATTATTTTTTCCTTGTTTCACAATTATTTATTTATTCATATTATTCTTTATATTATTCTGGTTATATTTTTTATGAAAAATATTTGAAAAATTTCTAAATATTTTTCCCTTATGAAAGTTTTTTATTATCCTTATATATGTTTTAGAATAGTTATTTCACCCTTACATATCCAACAAAAAATATGCTTTACCCTTACATGGATATCATGGTTTACTTTTATATAGATATCTAATTTACCTTTACATGAGTTTCAATATGAATATTTCTGTTACGTTGGAAGTTCTACCTTTCCATTATATAGAGCGAAATTAATTTATCCTACCTTTAAACAACATTCAATTTCTGTTTTTGAAGCACTGAAAACATTCTTTTTACCTTAATCTATAATGAATTCTATTTAGTTACCTTTATGTGATAATTTCATATTTACCTCTAAAAAGATACTCTATGTTACCTATATGCAATTCATATTTAGTTACCATTACGCAGTTTCATGGTTAGTATTTATATAGATGAATGTGTTACCTTTATGTATATACTATATTACATTTAAATAGGTCTTTGAAATTACCTTGGCATAACTTACGCCTTAAAATTATGCACCTTATAATGAAAACATTACAGATTTTCAATGATATAAATTTATGTGTATATAATCATATGAAAAATGATATTTATATATATTGTTATAGACAATTAAAAAGTTCTCATTTTACGACTATTTTGTTATTTTATTTTTATAAATGTTTATATCAAATGATTTTAGTAATTTTATTATTCCATAAATTCATATTAGATACATAGAAACTATGTGAAGTGTTTTTGTAGTTTTTTATAAAAAATTAAATGATGAATAAAATGGTTTTTGCATGTTTGATATTTATAATGTATATTTACTATGTGGGATTGACAGATTAAATTTATTAGAATTTAAAGAGTTTGATATATGGAATTTATCAAAATAATTTATGGGTATTTTTAGTGAAATATTTATTTCAATTTTCAATTTTTATTCATTAAAATATTATTGATCATGTTATCTTCATGGTTTTTCATTTCAAGTGAAAATATTTTTTGGTCTTAAATTGAGAATAAATTTTCATTATTTTGGGAAATTATTTCTAATATTAAGAGGAATTAAATACAGGATTATAGTTTATATATTTATTATTATATTAATATTACAGTTATAACATGGTTACTTATTTATTGAATGTTGAGATTATAATATTTTTCCTTCTTGATAATAGTATCCATATATTTACGATTGTTGATCAATAATTTTGAAATGGATGAGATGGTTTTGAAAATGGTTCTATTTAAAGAGTCCAAAAGCTACTAGAAAAGTGATGCATACATATGAGAAGATAAGAATTTTGAGATACACTATTCAATATTTTAAAGTTCTATATAGATAAAGTAAAATTATTCATCATTACTTTTTATGGAAAACTAAAGTTAAATTTTCATCAGTAAGAAGGGACTGAGCATTACCTATTTCAATGACCAAAAAATTTCATAAACTATAATTTATTTGATGCTATAATCTTATTTTTTTTCTTTTTACATAATTGTCTATATAATAGAATTTCACATAGTTTATATTTAATGGGCATATTCTACCCATACAAAAGGTTTGTCGGTTATGTTTCTACTCTTAAAAGGAAATAGGTCTTAGAGATGAACCTTGAGAGTTTTGAGTTCCCAATAAGCGTAAAAATATCCAAGGTAATGATTTAACCTATAGAATTATTGGTTGGGTCAACACTTATACAATAATGGGATATGTTTTATCCATTACAATATTGGGTTCTATCTAAATTTGAAAAATAAAAGTGTTTTGGATTTAGGCTATGAATTTATTCGTTGGGTCTTCTCCCATAAAATATTTAGTTATTTTATAAAACCAAAAATGAAAAGTGATTTGAGACATAAATCAAGATTTTAAAAATTGGTTGTAAATACTTGTCACTACCATTCCAAAATTAAATAACATAGTGGGTTACATACACTAGGTTGTTGTGTGAGAAGTAGATGAAGGATCGTATAAATATAAAATACTAAAAAAATTTATGTTCCTTCATGTTTGTTTTTTTATTCTTAACTCATCACAAATTATAAATTTAAATATTTTTGGTTTATTTTTTATCTTTTAATCCTAAAAATTGTAAAAATAAATTATAACTCTATTTATGTTTTTATAATTGACAATTAACCTATAAAATCCCCAAAAATTTATCATCTCAACTATATAAACTCAAACAAATATTTAATTATAATATATTCCTAATAAATATTAGGTTTAGTGTTTTTGAGAATTTGAACATAAAATTTACAAAAAAATTCATTTATTTTTCATAAAAAGGTCATTTTTTCCACAATATAAAAATCTTCTTAACCAACAACAAGTCATTAATATTTCCCAAAATATCTACACATAATATAATCTTATAGACACATCATACGTATTAATTTTCTTTATAATCTAAGGAAATGGAAACAGAATAAAGGGATGAGATAGAATTATCTGTAAGAGTAAACATAAGTGATAATAGTAAAATATCATAAGTGATAATAATATAAGTATATGGGTATAGCCAAGATACATAATAAAATAATACCAAATAAATCATATATCAAAAAATATGAGTCGTGGAATTCGATGTGGCATAACATAAAAAACATAATCAACAGTGTGTGGAAATATGTGTTAATAAACATGGTCCATGACTACATAACATGGTCATAATAGTTAGTACAATACTATGTCATACACCTATGCTTAGGGAATCATCATATTGTGAGTTTTTCCATGAATTACCATGAGTTAGTTTGTGAGAACATCTAATAAGGATCACCGTTTAATTTGTGAGCAATCCAAGAAGGTTCACCCTTACAAATTTGATAATATCTATGAAATCTCAAAATAAATTACCTCATGATATATAAAATATTAAAAAATTCATTTGGTGGTGATATAGGACCCCAACCATTAATAATATGTAGATATTTATTCCCCAATATATCAATTATTCATCATATCACGAAGTAATCATAGAATGAAACTGGGCTTCATGTACATTTAAAAATGGATTCAAACATTGAAACATTTATAATTCCATAAATAATAATAACATGATAAAAAATATAAAATAAATATACATCCAATGACATAAGTTAGGTTTCATGGCAAACTTCAGTAAATGATGATAAAGAGTAAGGTATTTACACCATATAGATAAAGGCTATACAGGTAAGTCAATAAATTCCCTAATCAATCTACATATAGATTCATTGTGAAAACCCATAAATCAGAGAAATGAAATATAGGGTATTCCAAAATGAATGGAATTGATAGGAAAATTAGGTTTATAAACTATCAATGACTAGGAAATACAGAGGCAGTGGGGGAACATTTATTTTAAAATGATGTTTTAGTCAAAAATTTAGTAAAATAAATGGGATGGTATCATTTAAATAACATTCTTGATCTATAATGGGATGAATCAAAGTAAAATGATATATATTATGAACACTTATTAGGAGTTAAAAAACATTAGACATAATAAATATCCATGATATTTTGAAATAATTTTAAAATTAAATTTTTATAAAACATGTAGAAAAAAATTTACTTTAGACATGATGAAAAATTAGATACAAACATTTATATAAATTTAAACTTTTACATAAATATATTTTCATATTTAAAAAGTTCAAAAGGAATTTTTAAAATACATATGAAAAATATTCATAAAATGATGAATTTATGGGTAAATTTTAAAAGTTATTTTAAAAAATGTGAAGTGAAAATGTTAGAAATCATTGAACATTGAAAAAGAATAATAAATAATTTATTCCTTGAATATTAATAAATATTATCAAAATAAATGTAGGGTTTAATATAACACATTTTATTTTAAAGATATGGAAAACATTTATAATAATGTTGTAAAATACCTTTTTTTGAAAACACACATCTTAAAAAGTGTATTATATTTTTGAATTGAAAATGGGTAAATATAATTGTGAGAATAAAAGAAAAAATTCCATTTCATATTTATATAAAATAGAGGATAACATTATTGGTCATGAACATATGGACATGGAAGATAATATTCATTGGTGAGAAAGAGAGTCATTATTACCAACTTTATACTTTTATTTCCATTTTTTAATGAAGTGGTTAATGATGATGAAAATTAATTTCCACATAGAACAAAAGGAAATACCATATAAAACAGGTGAGTAGTAGGATCAAATAGAGATTCAAAATTATATTTAATTAGGAAAGTCTATGACCTAATGTATTGGAAATTATGTCGATGAAACAATTATAACATTAGAAACATTCTAATGAAAATACCTTTAATGATATGATTTCAATGAAAAAAAATTCAATTATTTTAATTATGGAGAATAATGATGAAAGATATTAATTTAGTGGTATATACACCATTAGAAATAAAGCATGTTATATAATAATAAGTGTTTCTTTGGGGACTGATAATTGAGACAAGAAACCCATACCTTGTATTCTTGCTTAATAAAAAAAATGCTCTGACATCCTATGTAAGAAACAAAATTATTTTATTAACCAATATAAGAAACATTATTCATATATATAAAGTTTTATAAACTTTATTTATAATTAATATCCACATGTATATTAGTTATTTATTATAAATTTTCAATATTAGGTGTGATTTATCTATATCGTTTTGAACTAGTTTCATAATAGTGGTGTTGTTCTTTTTTAAATTAATAATGATAAAATTTACACTATAATTTAATTAAATTTATCAAGTAAATTATATTTATTTATATATATCTTATCAAATTCTATAAGTGTTTTAGTAATGTTGTGTTAAACAGGAATCAATGTCGATTTATTTTGGAAATTTTAGCAGTCAAAGTTGATATTTTATTCATTATTTAATTTCATAATATATATTTTATATGACCATAAAAAATAATTAAATTATTTTCAATTTAAAATAATTTTAGTATTTGATTTCCCAAAGACATCGCTGATAGAGTTTTATATCATTATTGAAGTAGGTGGTTAGACTCACCCAAACATCCACATAACATAATTAATGGATGATTTTGATTATATAAGTTGTTTCTTTTGGGAATAATATATTTATTATAGAAGAATAGTGATATTATTTAGATATATTAAATATAGTGTATTATACTTGAATAGATTTTAATAAATATGATATAAACTAGATGTAAAATGAGTTAAGTTACCTCATGAATACGGTAGTCTGTACAATGCAGGGTGAATGTTTTCACTTCCCAATGAATGAGTGGAAATGATGATGGATTATAATTTGTCTCTATATATTTATAATTATATTATATATGTCACTTATTTTTAAATTCAATCATCATAACCAGTGAAGAGAGGCGATGGTGAAAAAATGAAGATGTCAATTTGTGGTGGGGGTAGTTTGCACAACACACGATTTTTGTTCTTTTATATTTCTATGTGGATTGAGAAGAAACAAATAATGATAGTTACATAATATAATAAAATTTCAGTATAATTATGATAATGAGTTCATTTTATAGGTATTTTTAGGATATGTTTGTAATGGAAAAAATAAGAAGAAAAGATAATGATTAAGTAATACTCACATAGGGACCTTGAAATTTATCTTTAAATTATCCTTGAAAACTAAAGGATTAAGATAAATAATTGAGACCTGAGGATTATTAAATTGCGATAGGTTTTTAGTAGGATAAAAATGTAATAGTTTTTGGAATACATTTAAAGTAATTGGTGTGGCATGAAGGGGTTGAAGTGTCCCCTTTTATAAGGGATGAAAAATAATCTTCTGTGAACAACCACTTGTTTTAAGTAATGAAATAACACTATTCATGGGTAAATGGTTCAAAATGTGATAACTAATTCTATTTTTAGTGATATAAAATACATCAATCATCCCATAAAAATTTTAGAACATATTTTAAACATGTTTTATGTAACTTACCACAATCTTTTACATTTTACAATTTGGGTTTTTACCATAATAACTAGTTTTTACCCTAGTAGTTTATTTTTTATAAAAAATATATGGTAACCCTACATATCCAATTAAGGTTTGTGGATAAAAAAAATTTAATACTCATATAAGTGTATTCAAATTTTAAATAATTTAATATTAAATATTAAATTAAAATATTTAATATATAGAAAAACTATTTTGTATAAAAATGTTTTTTCACCATTAAGTGTTTGGAATATTGTTAAGTATTGTTTAATAATTAAACAAGTGATAATATATATATACATATATATATACATTTAAAAATTATATCAAATTTAGTTTTTATAATGTATTAATTTATTTTTTTAGACAAAAATTAAACACTTTTAATGAAAAAATCTTTGAAAATAACAATTTTATCATTATTGTAGTAATTATCCTTAATAATATAAATCAAAATTTTAGGTACATGAATGAAATTGAAATTATTATGTAATATTAATACTTTTATATAATATCTGAAAATATTTTTTTCAAATAAAATTTCAAACATTTATAAATTTTAATTTTAAGATTATCATATAAAAATCATTTTTAGAGAAAGTGTGTTTAAAAAAACATTTATGTATTGTATAAATTTATCAGTGTCATTAAATGACCTAGTATAATTTTTTTAAATATAAAATATATGATTTCCAGGATTCTAACTAAACTCACAACCAATTATTACCATTAAAATGTATGATTAAAATAAAACAAAGAAAGAAATTTTTAAATTAGAATAAAATAATTATTCTGTTATAAAATTTGAAACATAGGTCATAAAAGTTCAAAATAATATTTTAAAATATATAGTTTTACTCATTAAATAAATATTTTATAAATTTAAATGTTTTATAAACTTATAATTCTTTCTCATATATCGATAAACTCATAAAATATATAATATTTTCAATATTTGTTTCTTCACTACTCACCTAAAAATAAATTATTTGAAAAAATATCAAAAAAATCATAACATAATAATTTTGATATTATAAATTGAAAAATGAAATTATTTTCTTGTGATTTATTTTAAAAAAATTAAAAATTTAGTTTTTATGTATGAAATATTAATAAAATATTTGTTTAGAAAAAATTAACCATCTTTTTCGCATTAAATGTCCAAATGAAAAAAGTATAAAATACATGAGATAAATAACTTATTAAATTAATAAAAACTTGATAATATAATACTAATTTATAGTTCCATATACCCTAAAAAATTACTTAATATTTTATAATAATGTATTCTCTGCTAGTAATCAAGGGTGGTGATTTTTTAATCATAGATCCTGTGGATATTTCTATGAGATTGAATTTCTCTCGCATAAGATTTCACTCATAAAGTAATTATTCAACTTTATCTTGGAACATTATTAGAGAAAACTATTAGAAAGATACATCATTTCCAAGGTTTGATAAATGAGCTTCATAATGGGGAAATCCTCTACCTGATGCCATTTCTTTCCTTATTTTTTCATAGATTTTATAATATGGTTATTTCCTTTTATACCCACAAATTAAATGACTATATTAGTAGGATAAAATTTTATTTCAATATATAATGTCCTTTTTGTTTGGAGTTACATATAGAATAAGCTATTAAAAAATTATTCATTTATGGAAAATGAATAATGAAATTTGGGGTCATTATATCACCCCTATCAACTAGTATCAAACATCAGAGGCCTACTAATTGGAATAAAAGCTTTTTAATTTGGAGTTATGTATTATTTATAATCATTTTACAATTTATATTTACATATTTTTTCTCTATATAATATTTTCTCTATAATTTAAAAATTCTTCTGATTTCTTATTTATTGTTGGATTTCATGAGGAATGAAATTTTTTTGAATCATACAATTCCACCGTTATTCCATGAAAATAAATTTTCTAAATCAATGATCCATATAGAAGTATACATTGAAAGTATTGATAATTTATTTTGGTATATTTTGATTAAATATTTTGTTTTTCACAAATCTGATATGTTTTTTTAAATAATAGGATGATATTAAATATAATATAAATTTTTGATTTATGAATATATTCTATTTATCCATTTTAGGAAATGAGTTTGGAAAAGTATTAAGGTTATCTACAGATCATGATATCCAAAAAAAATTAAAAGATAAATTATGAAGAAGGAAATTTCAAGAATTATATTATATTTAGTTATAAAAAATCTGGATGTATTCACCTTAAATTCTTAAATAAGGAAAATAAAAAACAACTCAGTTTAACGGGAGAAGAAAATCAAGGAATTTATAACATAAATTTCAATAGTTTAACACTTATTTATTTTGTATATAAGAATAAATTTCATGTTAAACCTGACTGTTAGAGGATCAAAAATCAAATGAAATCAAAAAATAAAGAAAATAAATTTATTTCAACTTGGAGTTACATATAAAGTTATCATTTAAATGGTGAATTTAAAAATAAATAGGAAACTGGTAACCATGAATTTATCACAAAATATATCATGGTAAAATGTTCACAACCTTATAATTTCTCTTCATGTGATTTATTTTTATATAATAGAGAATAATAAAATATTTTTTTAATGGGGAGTGTAAGTAAATACAATTATTCTAATTCTAAATCTATGAATATTTCCTAAAATTTAGAGATAAAATAAATAAAATATAAGTGGGATTCATACAATGATAAAATAGAATAAATTACTGATATACATATACCACCCCAAGAAATTTTTAGGAAATATCATGAGAAGAAAATGAATTTATTAGTTAATGTAAAAAATACAAATTCTAATATTTTCAAACTCAAAGAGGAATTTGAAAAATTAAAGGATTATAATTAATGATCATGAAAAAATTATTCTAGATCCAATGGAAAAGGTTTTTGATTATTTAATGGCTACTCAAAAATAAAATTTAATGTTAAAAGGTGAATTTGAATGTTTAAAACAAAATTTAACTACATTTTTCAAGGAAAATTTGTTTTAGGATAAGATAATATCTCTAAATAAATTGAACAAAAATAAAAATCAACTTCAAATTTATTATCTTATTCTTGGAATGATCAAACCATAATTTGTGATGGTATAATGAAAAGGTATTTCATTATTTAATTTCATTAAATGTGATTCTTGTAGTCATTATGTATCTCATATTCCTTTAAGGCTTACTCAATCAATTTTTAATGAAAATGTTTTTTTATCTGAATATACTTCAATGTTAAACTTTAAAAACCATATTCTTCTTATGTTTTTAATGTTATGTATATTTTTTATTAGTTGTATGGTAATAATTCATGTCATTATATAATGTTATCCCTATCTTGTTTGAAAGATATTTGGGAATAATGTTTATTATTTAATTATGGATAGAAGTAATATATTTTATCATTTGGGATGCTATCATTTTGTTTTGTTTTTGGTTCCCACACATGTCTTATATATATTCATTCTTTTAATGTGGGAAATTATCTAAATAAGATTACTATTTTAATTTTTAATGTTTTTAATGATTAATTTTCAGATTTACTCAACAGAAGGTGAGTTAACCATTTTCTAATTTTGATGTTTTCTGGAATATAGAAAAAGATACTTATTTTAAATCTATTTTATTCATTTTAATGTTTTCTATAAATTTTATTTCCTCTTGAGTATATTAAAATTTCATATATGTATTTTTATATGAAGCCAATAATGTCTATTCTAATGTTTTTGACCATGTATTTTTTGACTTTTGAAATCTATTTTAATATTGTAAAAATTTTCTTGATATTTGATTCATATTCATAGCATGCACAAATAATTTAAACATTCTAATTTTTATATTTTTCATTTTTAAATATACTCAAACTATATATATCATGTATAAAATACAATTTTCATATATTTAATCATCATTAATAAATTAAACATGTGTGGTTTTTGGAATTAAAAAAAAAGATTTAATAATAAAATTGATGCTGATTTCAGTTTTTAAATTTTAAAATATTCTTTTATATATTGTATAATATCTTTAGACATTTTTTTATTTTTTCTCTAAAAATGAACATAAATGATTTATAATTTTAGGGAGATTTTACTCATTAAAATATATTTAAAATAGTTGAAATCTATTTGAATATGTTTTAATATTGAACATAGTTGTAGTTTCATTATGAAAATTTCAAACTATACACATGAAATCTATTTGGAATTTGTTTTTGAGTTTGGAATTAAAATATATATGATTGAATATAAAATTTAAAATTTGTATTGATATATTCTACTTATTATTTAAATTATTTCCATATTTAAAATAGATCCATTGGGTTTACATTTTAGAACATAAGTTTACTCTTTTATAAGGACTCTAAATATTGATGTTTTTGTATCACAATAATTTAATTTGAATTTATGGTATATTTAAGGTTTATAAATATCTATCTACTTTAAATATTCTCTATTCTATGTTTTTAAGAGTTTGGTTCTTAGCTATTAAGGGTTTGGGAACTGAAAATGGAATATTTTTGCAGGAAATGGCTTTGAGGCCATTTATAAATAACTACCGACTTTTTGATAGAGTTCTAGTAGATTTGCTAGCTAAAGAAGACACCACCTGCTAGCCGAAGGTTTTCCACCATCAATGCTATAATGGTAATATATTCTTAGATCCGTTCCAAATACTTCTAACTCCTTGATAGAAAAACATAAATCCATGTTGGATAAGTGTTTTCTAAGATGATCTAATGATGAATTCCTCCTTTACTTATAGATTATTGGTAGATATAGCATGTTTAAGTCATTAATTGATCCGAACATGATCTACCATCAATAATGAGAGTTCAATGGGTAAGTCAAAATGAATCATAATTATATACCTATTATCTAGGGTGTATCAATTGTAGAACCTTAATTTTTTGATGAATTCATGGTATATTACCAGTGACATTGACATTCAATGACAACCCCTTTGGGAAGAGTTATAATTATCCATAATGGTGGAAATTTGAAGGTAATATTCTCTAGAATGATCATCTTGAACCACTTTTATATTGATAGATTTATTATAAAATATGATCGTTGGATAGAACTGAGGCCCTTTTCATTAATTGACAATGAATTCATGATCCATTATCTAATTGATAAAAAATCTGCTGAATTGGCACTCCTTCTATCAAAATACCTTGGAATTGATTCCATTAATAGAATCATTAAGTTATGTGACTCTAGAACAACCCTCTTGACATGGATATCTATTTAATAACCATTATAAACTTCATTATTTATGAACCATAAATCGAGATAGACACCTTTAATGTGTGATACATATCTATGGGTGTGAAACATATATGGTCTTCATTCATTAACAAATTTTTGAGTTATTTATAAATGAACATGAGGTAGTAAGTTCCATTCCAATTAGGGCTCTCATATGAACTTGTTGGCATAGTATGATTTTTGTGTTGTACGGGTTTGTTGTTATTGATTGTTGGTGATTTATTATGGGTGTGTGCATTTCCTTTTACCCATATATGATCTTTTTTCAATGAGAATTAAAATAGTATATTGCTACAAGAATTAATATTGTTTTTCATGTTGTTATATGATGCTACATATTTTCTCATGATTATATTCTTTGATTATCTTCTCTTGGTATACCTTGTTATGTGTTACCGTTCATTTAGAGTTTGGATATTTTTATCCCTGATAGGTCGACCATTTTGTACATTTAACCTTAAATTGGTAGGACACACGACCTGTGGTGATGATGAAAATGGACCCGTATACAAGGTAGGAGAAATATAGCCTTGTCACTGGGATAGAACATGATGCCTTGTGGATGGTGAGTAACATTTTTAAACGTGGTTTCCTGAGGATTCTACATACTATGAAGAAAACTGGTGCTTTTTGGATTTGAGTATCATAGTCATCTAAATTCCGTGAGTATTATGAGCTATATTTCACCATCTATTTCACCATTTCTTGACCATTCTATTAAACTATGATATTTTTTTCCTGGTATAAAGATGAAGCAGGTACGAACAAGGGTATGTGGTGGATTGGTTAGTGGAAAACCACTCAATTTGTGATTATATGTTTTTTATAATCTTCATCACATTTTTTATTATCATAGAATACACCTATCATTCTTTTGCATATTTTTCTTGGAGTAATTTTTAGTTTCCTACTGGGTTTTATTACTCACACCCTATACATAAATTTCAATGTGTGTGTGGAGTTTACAAATAGGGATCCAAGAAGGAAAACCATGGAATATGGTTGCGTTGAGAAGCATGGATCTAGGAGAAACATTAGGACGTACTCCATAAAGTACTACTGCTTATTTAATTATTTATCTCTCTACACATTTAAAATGGTTTAAATTTCCACTTTGGGAGCACATTTATTTATTTTTTGACATGTATTCCATCTAGTATATTTAATTTTCACATTTTTCTTAGAGTTGTTAAATTTTATTATTATTGGTGTACGTACCTAATATCGAGGGTATAATATCCCCACCAAAGGGCTTATACCCTTACTGTTAGTTGTAATCCTCTTGCGTATGAGGATATGCATATGAGGTCTTGTGGAAGTTTGGCATAGACCATGTGGTTCAAGTTGGGGTGTTATATTTTTGAAGATGAAAACATATTTTAAATGTGGCTACTTAATTGGAATTTTTATATATATTCTATATTTTATATATTTTTTAAATTAAATTAAATTTATTATGGTTTGAACATATAAAAATATCTTGAACTTGGTATATATTTTATATTTTGGTAAAATAGTTTAACCAGTCAATTTATGATTGGTTTATGGATGATTTTTACTTGAATAAACTATTTTTAATTTTCAAAATGGAAACATGTTCAATTTTTTTAATTTTTAATCTCTTTGATTAATTAAAAAATGGGGAGAATTTTTTTTAATTATGTTTGGTTTTATAATTATCACAAGGGGGATATTACTGAGTGACTCCTTGATCCACTCCATTTATTTATGTTTTTATAATTAAAAATACTTTTTTATTTTCATAATTATATTTTTTCATGTCGTTGTCATGCTTTCAATTTTTTGTGTTCTTAATATTTGATGATTGCATTGCTTGTAGAATAAAAGAATGATTTTTATTCATTATTTAATGACTGATTAATCATGATTTAACTGACTAATAGATATTTATTTATATTTATTCTTTATATGAATCTATTTAGAGTTTTTTCAAAAAATATTTTAAAATTTTCCAAGTGCTTTTATCATTACAAATGATTATTTTTACCCTTAAAAGATATTTTGAACTTTTATTTTACCCTTTTTTGGTCCCTTGAAAATATTATTTACCCTTACATGGAGAATACACTATAAATTTATATATAAATTTAATTTACCTTTACTTTATTTTAAATATGAATATTAAAATTACATAGAATGTTCCAACTTATGTTTTTATTGAGTGAAATCAGTTTATAATACATTTAGAAAGAATTCTGTTTACATTTATATAGTAGACAAAACATTCATTTTACCTTTTTGTAGCATGAATTATATTTAGTCACCTTTGCATGATAATTTAAATTATATATTAACACAAACAATAAAATATACAATTAGAAAATTCAAATTAGGTTACCTTTATATAATGTGATAAGTTACCTTTATGAATATGAATATGTTACAGTTATATAGAAACTTTCATACCTTTGTATATGTTTTTGAACTTACCATTATGAAACTTATATATTAACTTTGTTAAGAATATAAAATAACCATTAAATATCTTTTGTGATTTAAATTTATGTTGATACACTGCTATGAAAAATGATATTTATACAGATTAATGTATACAATTAAAACTTTCTATATTTGATGACTTTTTTTGGTTTTTTTTTGATTTTTATATAAATATTTATTATATATTTTTTCCCATAAATTCATAATAAATATATATAAAATATGATAAGTTTAATTGTATTTTTTAATATAGAGATAAATTAAGAATAAATTGGATTCTATATGTTTTATATTCATATTTTATATTTAAGTAATGGTTTTAAAAATAAAAATTGTTTTGAATTTAAAGAGTCTGTTATATTGAATTTATCAAAAATATTTAAGGTGATTTTAATGGACGTATTTATTTATATTTTATATTTTAATTTATTTAAGTCTTTTAAATCCTAATCGATTCGATATTCATGGTTTTTTTTTCAAATTAAAATATGTTTGGATTAAAAATAAAAATAAATTAGCATGATTTTTTGAAATAGTTTCTACTATTAAGATAAAATAAATATGTGATTAGAATTTTTTTTAAATTCAAATTAAAATGTGTGTATATAATGGTTACTTATTTATAGAATATAATGATTAACATATTCTCTCTCCTTGAGAATATTATCATTTTATTTACCCTTTTTGATTGAGAATTTTGAAATTGATGAGATGACTGTTGAAAATTGGTATATTAAAAGAGGAAAAACCTACTTATAGTATAATTCATTCATGTTACATGATATACACGGTGATCTACATTTTTAGATATTTTTTATGTGATACAAAGTTAAAGATTCATCATTCAACCATGTTTTTTCCATATTTCCTAAGATATATTGAATTCATCAAGAAGGAACTGAGCACTACCCATTCCAAAATCCAACAACCATTCATAAAATATCATTACTTGATTTTTATCATTTTTTTATTTCTCTAAAATTAATTTTATACACTATATCATTTCAATTAGTGCATGTTGTGTAGATATATACTACCCTTTCAGAAGGAACATGGGTTCTTTCTATACCCATAAAAGGAAAGATGTCTTAGGGATTCACGTTAAAGGTCTTGTGTTCAACTTAACCTAAAAAAATAGAGGATGGGTTTAGATTATTAAATTATAAGTTAGTTCTACACTTTTAAAATACTAGGTTAGGTTTTATACCTTAAAATTTAGGTTTACATCTAAAACTAAAAAATTCAAGAGGTTAGGATTGAGATTATAAAACAATAGGTTATGTGTTCTCTTGTAAAAGCCTAGGTTATTTTCTAAACCTAAAAATGAAAAGGGATTTGGGTTCTACATCAAGGTAATAAAAAGGAAGATGTAAAGAGTAGTCACCTTCCTTAAAAATTGATGTACCATAATGGATTCCATACACTTGGTTTCAATGTGAAGTGTATATGTATGATCATTTAGATCTAAACAACTTAAAAATATTTTTTCTTTTCTTTATATTTATTTTGTGCTAATTAACTTCAAAAATTTTGCACATAAATATTTATGGGTGAATTTTTTTATTGTTTAATCCAAGAAATGACATTAATAAAGTTGAACTATGATTATGTATTCTCTAATTAAAAATCCACCCCTCTTGTATATTACCATAATCCTTTTACGGCATAACACAATAATCTTAACTCATGCCTATCTGGTTATAAAGAAGATTATTATTCCACCAAAACTCTCATATGTTTTATAAATTTCAAATATTATATGTTTCATGAACAAAATAAGATACAAGGATATCATAAGGCAACTATTTACAATAAAAACCAAATTTTATAATGAAAAAGCCTCATCCCATAACCCATATTAATTTTTCACTAATATCCATAAGAGGAAAATCCCAAAAAAAAATTTAAATGAGAAATTTATAAAGGAAATATGTTTATAAAAAAAACTAGTCCATAATACACTGTAGATAATCACTTGAATAAATAATTTACTATGATATTAATCAATTAAATTATAGTCATATGTTAGATTAGTAATTTTTTAAATGATCCAAGTAATTTATATATCATTAATTACAAATTTAGTTTACTTAAAGATCATATTAAATTTATAAGATTAAATATACAATAAGAAGTCCATATTTATCATATTAGTTGAAAACACTCTGAGAATAGTCAAGGTAACCTACATCATTTCACTTATATAAACAAATTTCAATGTATCATGATTATAGTACTACTTCCATTAATGAACATAACAAAAATCCTTAAATATTATCAACAAAACTCATATAAATAATAAAATGATAAATTTAACTGTTAAAAAATAACTCTATAACCACCGAAAATCAACGCCATTTACCATAAAATGTGGAAAACTCATGTTGATCCTTTTAAAATTCGATGAGAAAAATACCATTCATTCACTTGGGGTTCACCTTTATCTAAGGAAACCTATATCATAAAATGTGTTAAAAATAACAATGATCTATCAAAAAATATATATGGTAAAAAATGAGGAGGATAGAGAAGGGTCAACCACTTCACTATATACCAACTTACAAAAAACCAAAAATAACCCACCAAAAGCGAGGAATGTTAGAGAAATATAGGAGGTAGGTATCTTGAATGGATATTTTTTAGAAATTTAATAATCTATAATCAATAATTAATAGTTATAACATTTGTAAAAAATATATCAAATTATCACTAAAATCCTCATGCAACCTTCAAAAACTCTAATGGAAGCATTGAGTATCCAAGTGCCTCCTCTTGGGACTCTAGAAATACAGACAGTGGTTTAGTATACATGTTAACCCACTGAAATCATCATGGGATACTAATATCCTCATGATGGATCTATTAAAAACTAAAACATTTTCCTTCCTTAATTCAAAAAAACAAATTTCCCCTTCCCCTATAATTTTTCTACCATGATCCTTCAAACAAAAACCATCACTAAAAACTATGAACTATTTAGTCATAAAAAATATGACCTTAAAATAAAAATCCAGATTCCCTCATATTTATAGACCATTTTCCAGTTAAATCCATCTAAATCATTATTTAATTTATATAAAATAAATCATGGGGTTTCATACACAATTTTTTTATCTAATAAATTGTACCTTAAATTTTAGTGGAGAAATTACTTTAAGGGGGGATAATATACGAATTATATACCTTAATATAATGTGTATCACTTAGGGGTAATGTTTGATAGTTTTGTTTTCATGACCTTTAGTTGGTATATTACATCTACAAATATGTAGACCCCCCAATTAAATATAGTTTTTCCCGAAATTAGATGTTAGGGGGATCATATGACTCAAGTGAGTGATTCCCTCCCCAGGGGAGGACTATTTATCTATCTCATTAATCGTATGAAATGAATTTTAATATTTTTTTTATAAAATAAAATTATATAAATTATTAATTATTTATATTTTCTGATTAAAAAATCAATAATAATAATTTAATTGATGGAAATGATCAACAACCGAGGTTCCTACACCACTAAGAAACCATTACCATGGTGTTGTCACTATAGCTATACCACCCTTTCCCTCTATTATGAAATGAATGACCTTGATTTGCTGAGATACCACTATCAGGTCAGTAATACCCATGTGGTGGTGGTAATTATTCATAGAATTTAGAGAGAAGGAGGGAATACCCAACATACAATAAAAATATTCCTAATGGGAATTTAATAGCGGGAAATCAATATACAATTTTCCAAATATTATGAATCAATTAGAATTGGTGGTAGTATGTGATGACATTTAAAAGATTTTCTTAAGTTATAGATAATGGAGTAATTTTATAAAGCAACTAGAGTTTTTGAAAGTAGGTAAGTGTTTTGAAGTGATAACCACTATATATCGAATCATTTAAAAAGTAAAATTAAGGATGTTTGATCATGGGTTTTCATAGAACCTAGGGATCTATTTGTTCAAAATATTCTAGATAATATTATCTATTCATGTATGATCCATGGGGAGTTGGTATGGAGATGGTTTATGGGTATATCTAAATATGGTAATCCAAGAAAGCAACCTGATTATACTGATCGAACCCCACTAACTAATTAGGTTGGGTCAAATTGATTATTAAAATTGTCCAACACGATTTGTGGTTGGAAGGACCCGCCACCAAGCACCAGGTTAAGTGTGTGGAAGCGTGAATGATTGGGTAATGTGGATCAATAAAACTAGACACATCTATAGTGGGAAAAAACAAACCAATTGGACCAATTTTTCTCTTATTACATGTCCACTTTATGTTCCTAAACCCAGGTTATGTAGAAACACCATACAATGCCAAATTTCATGATTATGGGTAGTAACTTAGCCCCTTTTTTTCTTCATAAATAAATTTATACATAAATTTTTTACTTGGTGTCTATTTAAGATCCATAGATAATCTATTTCATTGATTTTTAAATTTAAATAATGATGATAATACAATTAACATCGTTTAAGATCATATTGTTAGATTATTTTTCATTTTAAGGGCATAAAAGATAAATTTATGATAATTTGATCATGGAAAACTAAAAGGGTACCATTGTATTCATTTTTTCCTTATAATTTTATAGTGACCAAGTTTTAACATATAAATACATTATATCATTTTTATATAATATTGATTACTATACACAAAGACATTCAAAAAGATCATATTATTTTAGTGACTTTGGAAACATGGAAACATAATCCTCTATACATAAGTGAATTAAATTATCTCACACTAGGTTCTCCATGACTAGAACCCTTCATAGACATATAAAAAATAATAACCATATTTATAACCTAGGGTTAAGACAGATAAGAAAGGGTTAAATCATCTGTTTAGTAAGGTTGAATAAGGGACACACATAAGAATAATCATGAGCATAAGGGTATGATAACAAGATCATAATATTAGAAGATCAAACCATGCATATCAATGATCATAATCAAGAGTCATGTAATAAAGATTGGAAGTTCATAAGACCAGAATTATAAGGGAATCAAATAACATGATCCATGAGAGCACAACATTATCATAAGAAATAGAATTTTTGGAATACACATAATCATATAAATTCACATCCATATTAGTGAAGGATCACTACTAAGACCATCATAGCAGACAAAGTTCAATACTTAACTGGGTTCACACCCCGTTCTAGTCCTGTATTACTGAAACAAGTCAATCTCTATTCTAGCTATATATTACTAAACTGGGTTCACTTTCTAATCTATTCATGTCTATATCATGATATATTTAAATTAATAACCAATCCATTAGAGGTAGATATAGGTCCCACCCATAACATAATGAAACCATACATATGTGTTTCATAAGACCATAAGAATTCATAATATTATAACCTATTAAATGAAATAGATATAATAAAAATTTCATCATATATTTTCATATAGAAAAGATTTTGGTTTAATAATCATATCATAACCCATGTGAAGAGTCAGGTTTGATAAGCATATAACACGTGGAAGTGAAACGAGTTTCATAAACATCACACTATCAAAACATAAACCATTCAGAGAAATAATATGAATGGTAACCTTGGATAATATCCATAGTAAGGCATGAGTAACACTAAAATATGTTATCTTATATGGAAAATAATTTTAAAATATGATTTAAGACATTTCATGAGTAAAATATCATTTCTGTTTTGAAAAAAATATTTTAGAGCATAATTTTTTTGAAAACCTTTTTATTTGAAAATAACCTTGAAAACATATACTAGAATATTTGAAAAAACCTTTTAAACACTTTTTAAAACATAAAAAAATTAAAATAATTTTACTTGAAAATGAGTTCAAATTTTCATTTAAAAAATTGAATTCTTTTTTGAAAACATGATTTTTTAATAAAATAGATTTCTGACCAAAGACAGAAATAATGTCTGATTTTATTAAAAATATTTTATTAATTTTATTAAGTACCAAAGAGTGAAAAAATGATACCATTACTAGAATATATCATTAATATCCATATAAAAATAATTAATGAGAATTATTGAGAGATGGGTCATAATGTTTCATTAATGGAATCTTAATAATAAACAATCCTGATAAATGATGAGATTGTAGTAATAAAATCTTACCACTTGGAAACTTTGAATAAAAAATTCCAAGAAGTAACAACATAAATTTAATCTTAAAATATAAATAGGATGAATAAATTCTTGATATTACATTCCAAATGGTCTGTATATACACCACATAAAAGAGTATAGGTGTAAAACATAACATACATCTCAAATAAGGAAAATTCATACAAATATCCATTTATGCTTGAGTAAATATTGAATCATATTCCCCATGAAATAATAACATTAATGGAAACAATATTTATCATTAAATGAGGTATATTAATGATATATAATTTCATAGGGATGTATATAAACCACATAAAAGAAAGGAGTGGTGAATATTGAATAAGTTTATGAGAAATAAAAGCAAGGCAAGAAATCCCCTAACCTTATATTTGGTTTCTTTCATACTCATTAAAAATTACTATATTATAAATACAGGTTTATTAAAAATATATCATATTAATATATTAATATATTTCATATCATATTTTATTTTATTATTACATTTTATTACTAGTTTATTAACAATTCCATGTTAAATTTATGGTTCGGATAATAACCGCTTTGTTTTTTATATTAGTTTTCATTTGTTATATTTTTTGTTGTATTATTTTGATTATTATTTAAAAATATTAAAAATGATGAATATATATATATATATCATATATACTCAATATATATGTTTTTATAGTGATTCATAAAAGATATAGGTAGAAAATAAAATACACCATTTATGGAGACAGTATGTCGTACATATGTAAGAATGCACTTTCTATTTAATGTCGAATTTATGGAAATACAATTATATTAGATATTATAAATATATAATAATTATAATTTCATATATATCAAATCTATTTATTAAACACATCCTTAATAAATTCCATGTAAGGCGTGAAAAAATAACATCACTTCACGAGGTGGTCGTCCGCCCTACACATGAATAACATTATCATATTCCCAAAAAATGAAAAGCATAAATTTATTTTGGATATAAAAATTAATTAATAATAATAACATAATAAAAATAACAAAAATAATATATAAAATATAAATTCGTCATTATTCCGAACCATGAAAGGCGGTAATGGAAGAATGAACGACATCAGTTCACGAGGTGGTAATCCGTTTTACACACTAACGATGATTGTGCATCCCATTTGATGAACTTGTGTGAATTTTTATGTCATGTAATTAACATAATAACAACTAATTATTTTTAATTTAATTATTAAATTATGTAATCAGGTTATAAAAAAAAATAAAAGGTTTTGAGGAGGAAATAAAAAAATGTCCATTAATGAACATTACATATTCAAAATATAAAATCATGAAAATTTAACCTTGGAGTGTAAATATATGGGAAAATATGAAAGATTTCACAATTTTTTTAAAACATAGAAGTGAAAATTATTTCAAAATCAGTTTTATGAAGGGAAAGAGAATAATTTTTACGACCATATTATAAAGAGTTCCTACAAAAATGTCCTTGAATATACATAAACTATATAAAATTTAGAAGTAAAAATAACTTGGATATGTTTATTTTTAAGATAATCATTACCAATTTAAACTCAAAAAATAATATTTTCAATAAAATAAGTTGAAATAAATTAAAAAATTTTAATTTGAAAATTAATGTTTAATAATGGAAACATGAAATTTAAATTAAATAATTAAAAACATTTTGAAAACATTTACTTTTAGAAAGAATCTATTATAATTGAAACATTATAAAAGAAATAAATTTCCCATTGAAATAAGGTGACATAAATTAAAAACATTTAATTTTAAAAGGAACCATTAATAAAGGAAATGTTTAAAATATAAAAGACTAATCTATATAACTTGAGTAGTGGATGAAAACTTTTTTTATTTTAGATAGAATGAAAAAATATTTTGAATATTTTGAAACGATGTCACACCTTGAAATTGGACGCTATTTTATTTTATTATTCTCTCAGTCTCACGCCATTTGGGAAAAGTTGGTTTTCAGGTCTGATTTGATATTTTTGACATTTAATAATTTTGATGGGTTTCAGACCTGTACATGGGCACCGCATGGTTAACAGTAACTTTGGAGTTAGCCCAGGTGCCCGTGTGGTTTCCCATTACTTAAAATAATAAAACATCATGATAATAAAATAATGTGAATGTTTAAGACATAAAAATAATAACATTATTATGTAGCTAATTTTTTTTATTATTAATTTTTTTAATAATATTGTTATCATAAATTTTTTTATAAATATAATTTTTATTTAGTTGTTATTAATATCATTATTATTTAAAATAAATTCAATACAATTAATATTAATATTAATATTAATATTAATATTAATATTATTATAATTATTTTTGTATTAATTATTATAATTAATTATGGGTTATATTAGGGTTTCAATTAATTTTTTGTTGGAAAAGGAAAGAGGGAGGCACACATCTCATCCCACTTTGTGAGGCATGCAACCCCCTTCCCCTACAACCCTAGGCATGTGACCCCCAACCTCTAAGCCGACTACTTGGAACAAGATCCACTTCCCATGGCCAAAGAAAATCAAGGCTGCAACCTTCTCTTGACCACGACCAATAGCAGGCACACACAAACCCTTGACCAAGTCCCAATGGCGTGCAACCCCTCTCCCTTCCACCGTCGATTACTTATGGATGCTGCATGAATAAGGTCTTCATATTCAAGGTAAGACCTTCTATGATGTTCTCCTTTATCTCTTTGGTGATTTTATTCACTTTCAGAAACCAATAAGGTTTTGGATGAACATAGAGTTTGATGATAATACCCGGTTTTGTGTTTCTTCATTCAATAGTATACATGAATGATGTCTCAAGAACCTTTGGTCTATATTCCGACATCCAAATCCAAGGTAAAAGTGGATGGACTTGATTCTGTTTGATGTTGTTGGTTCGGGTATGCTTCTAAATCCACTGTTGGGTTTTGCACCATCTAATTTAGGGTATATTATGATATGTTGGTCCGCAGTATTTAATTGGATGTGTGTTTCTCTTCATTATACTAATTTTGGGTACTGAATGTTGTTGTTAAGGTGTGGCAATAGATTCCAAGTGTGTGAGATTTTGTGGAAGTTCATATATGTGAGGAGGTGGTGGTTTGAGTTAGAATGCATTGGCTAGGAAAATTCTTTGAGGTAGGCATTTCTAAATTTCCACTCCTTTAAAAACCATATCAGTTATGAGTTTTAAATTAATTTTTTAAAAATATGAATACCTTTATAAGTTTTATAGTCAACTCATTGTAATGTTTTTTTATTAGTTGAAAATTTCTACAAATATATTTGGGATAATTCCTTGATTATGTATAGGTGTTCCATTCCTTTATTCTCAATTTCAATCCATTTTATTCTTGTGGATTAATATTTAATTCCTATACTTTGTTTCACACCTTTATTACAATCATAATTAATTTATAATAATGATTTATTGTTGGTTTAACCTTCCAAAAAAATGTTTTGAGATGTTCTCCCATTTATTCACATGATTTTGCCTATGAAATTGAGTTTTGATAAGTGGGGATTAGTTTAAATCGGTTTTATGAGATGTTTTGGGTAGGGTTTACCATTATAATCATTATTTAATGTTTTTTAAACTTGTTTTTGTGTTGTTTTTTGAAACTTGGTGGTTTTTCATGGAGTGGTTCATCATGTTAAAAAAAGTGTGTGGGTGGTCTCTTCAAGGACAAATTGGGAAGGGATATCTTGTCCTTTTCTATTGGATGTGGGCATATCCATGGGTGCATGGAGTGCACACACGGACGAGCCTTCAAATGAAGAAGATGTTGGGAGTGGTTCTCTTCTTAAGCCTTTTTTATCTAAAAATAAATTCTATTCTTCTATTCTTCTATCTCTATTGGATAAATGGTTTCGTGGTATTTTTTTCAAATGGATTGGGGTTATTTCAAAACCTTGGGGGAAGTGTGACTTGTTTGGTGTTCGATAAAATATGATTGTTCCATAAAATGGTTTAAATATAGTTTGGAACCTTCGAGTGCATTGTTTATATTTTTAACATAGTATTATGATAAAGTGGATTCGAATGAAAGGACTGATTGGAAATTTTAATATGTTTGGGTGTGTGTTGGGAACACAATGGATTTTTTGGAAAAGGAATAGTGGAAATTTGATCTCTATTTTTTTGAAATGTTTTTATTAATTTGTTTTGGTAAATTTACCTAGGATGGTTAACTATAAAGGCCTATTTGGAACTTTTGGTATGGTTACATGAGAAGGGTTTGCTGTTAGAAACTGTGTGCCCGTTTGGCAACCTTGTGTTTTTTTGAAATGTTTTAAATGGGTTTATGTTATAGTGGTTAGGTTAGAACCTTTAACAATACATCTTGAATATGTGATATAAGTAATTATGTATATATTTATGGGGAACCTCTACAGGGGGATGTACCTTTTTGGTTTATCATATAGAGTGTCCATGTTTTGGGTAGGAAAGTGCGTTGGAGGAAAGTAAGGTGAGTAACACATGCAGGGGACTCCTACTTAAAGAATACTATTACCGCCATGGATTCCTGGTCAACTTTTAGTTGATTGATTGATGGTTTCATTCTAGCCCCGATTAGATGGTTTAGTACCCCTGGAGTTATAAAATGTCCATGAAAGATGTTCCACTAGTGAGGCTAGGTTAGGGTAGCTAGTTGGTTTTTGAATTAAGGGATTCACCATAAGTCAACAAGTGGTTCTGAATCAAGTACATCTAGGGGTCCTCTAGGGATGATTAGGATCACCCATAGTTTTTTAATTATTTAAATTTATTGTTTACATTCCAATGCACTAGTTTGTTTCCTTATTTCATTGTTTACCTATTTTATTTTAGTAAAACTTTGGTATCTTTTATCATGGTTTTAATTTATAACTAGAAGATGGATTTGGAATTTTTTTCTTTGTGTTGGATTTTAATTTGGAGAAATGATGTTTTCTTATTTAAATGTGAAAACCCTATTTGGTAGATGTATTTCAAACTGGTGTTTGTGGACTACTTTGGGAAATGGAACTTTTGGATTATGTGGTTGATCTTTGTCACTCCTACTGAGAATTTTTGTGCTCACTACATCTTTATACTTCTAGTTGCAGGTTACTTTTTCCAATTCAGGTTCTGGGTTCCTCTACACATGGTTGAGATGTGTTGTTTAGTGGTTGGAGGTGACCAAGAGCTCACATGGAGGTCGTGGAAGTGTGGCTTAATTTCCATTTTTTTTTGAATTTTGTTTCCTCTTATTCAGTGTAGTTTGTATCTAACCTACTGTTTATTTATTTATGTTCAATTGTTAGATCTTGTAGCTTGTCTGGTTCGTTTCATCTATATGGTCTTGGTCATTTTTTTGGGATGAAATCATTTCTACAGGTATGTTTTGATGCTCAAAACTTGTTTCCATCCTAGGGGGATCAGGAACACTTCTCGAGACATGCCGCAGACTGGCTTGGGTGACCAGTTTACAGTTGATCTAGTTTGGTTCATGAAAAAATGGTATCAGATCAGGTCCTTGTTATTTGGGGGGTGTCCGGTAGAAGGGGATTATGACTACCAGGACTTGGGAGGTAGGTGTAGGAAGAGCATCACTAAATCTTACTCTCACTGATCCTTGAGTTACTATTAGTATTCTGGGACATGAGTCTTCTATCTTGGCTTGTTTTGGATTGAGGTATGACAATGGAGGTGAATCGGGTTATGTTATTACTTCACATGGGGTGGTGACCCATGTGGAGTCCAATTGACTGGTTCAAGGTCCACTTAGTGTCATTCTTTACTTGGGGAATGGCTCACCACCATGTCACCAGGTTAGGCATAGGCACTAGTTCCTCATTCCAGTGGTTTTTTTTGGTTGTGTTTTTTTATCTCAGTTGATGTGAGTGTGTATTAAAAATGAATGTGGTTTTGAAATGAAAAGGTGTTTCTTTCAAATTTTCTTGAAATATGTGAAGTGTTTTTTAAAGGGGATGTGTTTCAAATTAAAAAAATGTAGCGTGTGTTTTGATTTTATAAGGAAAAAGATGTTTGAACCATGGAATTATTTATGGAGGTTCATAAGTGTGTGGGTATGTACAGAGGGTTCATGAGGGAACTTGTTCATGGATGTTGTAAGAGGGATTGGATGAACACACATGTGATAGTTCATAAGATACCATAGGTGAGTTTTAAAATTTAATGGGAAATGGTGATTTTATGAAGGGAAATGAAATTTTTGGAATTTATTGGGTTCAAAAAGAGGGTTTTAGTACCTTGAAAATGGTTGGGAAATGTTTCCATTTAGAAAATTTATATTAAATGGGATTGTTGAAAAGTTGTTTTTGGTTGTTCTCAAGTTATTTTGGCTTCTGAGATGGTTGTTTTATGCTCCCTTTTGATTGTGTTCTAGGATTGATGCTGATTTCAGGTTGTTTTTTTTTGTGTTGCTATGAATGTGTTACCTAGATTGTCCCCAAGGTTCTAAATGAGTCATGCCTAGTTTTAGTTATTTTTGCGTGTTTCTTGTTTATCATGATAATCGAAGTCTGTTATAAGAAGTTTTGTGGTTTGTGGAATTTGACCAGGTCTTCGGGTTTTTGGGAAATACGAGGATATTATGGTTTGTAATGACTCTGGTTTGTATGAGGGTTCAGTTCTGGACAAGTAATTATATAATGCCTCATCATATTTAGAGATTGCGTTGTAGTTGGTGGTGGTTGGATTTCATAATTGTTCCCTATCTGGCAAAGAGTGCATGCCGATGGAACCTATCTCCGAGAAGCTATCTTCATCGGTGCTGACTCCTTGTTTGTTATACTACTCTCTTGAGAGCCATACGTATGGCTAGATCAAGACTTCTAAGACATCATGTTTCATCCCTTTTAAAATTTACCTCCTGTGTAGTCATTTAAATCATTGGGAGGAAGAAAGATTTACAAACGAGAGGATACAAATGCCCGATAGTGAGACAAGAGATGCATCGACCATCAGGGCCCCAAACACAGGTCTTGAGGTGAATCTCGTGCCAAGTTAGGAGTTACTGAGGGTGTGTGGAACCTTGATCCAAATCATGTTTTCAAATTTGGGATGGAAATATCCAATGTTTACTTATTATATTCTTATCATCATCGAAAGCTAATCCTTTTTGTGGTGGTGTGATGAGCTCATTCTAACGTAATCTAGGAGGCCTTATATGCTCTTATATTGGTTTTTAAATCATTTTAATTCCTTTAAGGGTGTTGGGACCACGAATAAATGGACCAATTATGATTTTGAGTATTGTATCAGTTGTGTTTGTAAGGGGAATGTTTGGTTTCATGAAATTAATGGGTGGTGTTTCTGGGTCCTTTCTTAGTTCAGGTGCCTCTCAGTGGGTTTTCAGCTAGTGTGTATCAGTTTTTTAGGGGATTTATCTATCCCATTATCCTAGTGTTAGTTTTCCCAATAATGTTTTTAATCCTGGTGGTGGAGTTGTTATATTATCATTGAGAAAGTGAGTTGAGTTCGGGATAGGAATTCCCTAGTCTATGGTTGTGGTGAGGATTTTATTCAGATGGCGTGAGAGTGTTGAGTTTATTTCTCATCCTCCGGTTACTAGGTTGTATTCTAGAAATATTTTTATTTAATTCTCTGGGGTGTTATTCAGTCCATGTGAAAAAATTGAATGTATTCGGTTTGGGAGTTTTTGCATTAGCCCCATGGAGGTTGTTTGCTCGAATTTTAAGGCCTCCATGTTAATGGAATTATTGTGGTGTGGATAACCCTATCATGTTATCCCCATCATTATTCTGTTGTGGTTTATTCTTGAATTTTATGGGTGTAAAATGTGTTGGGAATGGTCACCCTAAGGCTCTTGGGTTTCTTTGGTTTTTTTGGGTATTGAATTGAGTTGCATTAACTATTATCTTAGTGACATTCTTGGTGCAGAAAGTGTATGTGGTGGGTAGAGTTTTTACAGCCCGACCTCAGATGCTCTTTTATTTTATTATTCTCATGGTCTCGCATTATTTGGAAAAAGTTGGGTTTGGGGTCCCGGTTTGAAAATTTTGATGTTTAATAATTTTGATGGGTTTCAGACCAATGTGCAGGCACCATACAGTTGGCAGTAACTATGCGGTCGGCCCATGTTCTCGTGTGGTGGCCCATTAATTAAAATAAAAAACATTATAAGAATTAAATAATGTAAATTTTAATGAGATAATAATAATAACATTATTGTGTAGAGAAAAATATTATTTATTATTATTAAAAATTGTTAATAATAATATTATTAGTAAAATTATTAAAAATATAATTATTATTCAGTTGTTATTAATACAGTTAATATTTAAAATGAAATGAATAAAATTATTATTTTTTGTATTAAAAATAAAAATAAAATAATATTATTTATTTATTAGTTATTATAATTAATTATGGGTTCTATTAGGGTTTTAATTTATTTTTTAGGGAAAAGGAAAGAGGGAGGCACACCTCTCATTCCCCCCATCATGAGGCGCACGATCCCCTTCCCCTACAACCCTAGGTGTGCGATCCTACCCTCTGGGATACCTCCTTGGTGAGGGCTACACCTCCCATGGCTGAAGCACATCAAGGCTGCAACCATCTCTTGGTCGCGACCTACAGCAGGCACACACGAACCCCTGGCTGAGACCTGGTGGTGTACGACTGCACCTCCCTCTACGGTTGATTCCTTCTAGATGCTTCATGAATGAGGTATGATTTTTAAATTTAAGACCTTCTTCGATTTCCTCCTTCATCACTTTGGCGATTAGATTCAATTTTGGCAACTGATATGATTTTAGACGAACATAGGGTTTGAAGATAATACCTGGTTTTGTGTTTCTTCCTTCAACAGGATAAAAAAATGATGTCTTGAGACCCATTGGTCCATGTTCTAAAAATCACCACCAAGGGAGAAGAATATGGACTCGGTTCTCTTTGAATATGTTGCTTCTGGTAAGCTTCTAAACCCGTTATTGGGGTTTGAACCATCTAATTTAGGGTTTATTGTGATAAGTGAGTTCTTGGTATTTAATTGGATGTTTTTTTCTTCTCCGCACTATTTTAGGGAAAAGAATGTTGTTTCTAAGTTATGGAAATAGATTCCAAGTGCATGACATTATGTGGAAGTGCGTGTACGTGATAAAGTGCCAGTTTAAGTTAGAAATCATTAGCTCAGCCAAATATTTGAGGTAAGTATTTTTGAATTTCCTTTCCTTTATGGAACAACCATAGCGCTTGTGTTTTTTTAAATATTTTTTAAAATTTATTCTCCCCTTTATAAGTTTTATAGTTAACTCATTTTAATGTTTTTTATTAGTGAAAAAGTGTTCAAAATAGATTTCAGGTAATTCTTTGATTATGTTTTGGTGTTCCATGCCTTTCTTTTCAATTCCAATCCATTTGATTAATGATTTTATTATTTAATTCTTAAACCTTGTTTCAAACCTTTATTACAATCATAGTTAGTTTATGATAATTATTTATCATGGGTTTAACTTGGTAAAAATAGGTTTTGAGATGTTCTCTCATTTACACACATGCTTTTGCCTATGAAATTGAGTATAGATAAGTGGTTCTTAGTGTAAAATGGTTTTATTAGATATTTTAGATAGTTTTTACCATTATAAGAATTTTATTAATGTTTTTAAACTTGTTTTAGAGTGGATTTGTGAAACAAGGCGGTTTTTCAAGGAGTGGGTCATCGTGTTAACAAAAGTGTATGCATGGTCTCTTCATAGGTGGTTGGGAAATGCCCTTTTTTTCTTTTCTGTTAGAAGTGGGAACATCCATGGGTGCACTAAGTGAACCCATGGATGGGCCTTGAAATGAAGATGAAATTTGCAGTGGTTCTCTTCTAAAGACTTATTTTACTAAAAAGTAATTCCTATCTCCTCTTCTTCTCTATCTGTAGGATAAATGGTTCCACGGTTTTTTCAAATGGCATTGGGTGATTTCAAAACCATGTGGGAAGTGTGACTTGTTTGGTGTTTGATAAAATATGACTGTTCCTTAAAATTGTTTAATATCCATTTGGAACCTTAGAGTACGTTGAGTATATATTTAACTTAGTATCATGATAAAGTGGATTCGAATGAATGTCCCGATAAATTTTTTTAATATGTTTGGGTGTGTGTTGGGAACACAATTTTTTGTTTGGAAAAGGCATAGTAAAAATGGGATATCTATTTATTGGAAATGTTTTTCTTAAATTTCTTTGGTAAATTAACCTTAAATGGTTAGTAATAATGGACTATTTAAAACTTTTAGTATTGTCACTTGGAAGGGGTTTGATGTTGGAAATTGTGTGCCTGTTTGGAAACCTTATTGTTTTGTGAAATTTTTTAAATAGTTATATGTTATAGCGTCCCGGTTTGAACCTTAGATGATAAGACATGAATATTTGATATAAGTATGTATGTATATATTTATAGGGAAAATCTATAGGGGATATAACTTTATGGGTTATTGTATAGAGTGTCTGTGTTTGGGGTAGGCATGTGCGGTGACGGTTGGTAAGGTGAGTCATGCGTGTGATACCCTCATACTTTCATAATACTATTACCACCATGGGTTCATGGGAACCTTTTAGTTGATCTAGTGTTGGTTTCTTTATATCCCCAAATAGATAGGTTAGTACCTCATGGAGTTTTATACTGACCAGGAGGGATGAGCCACTAGTGAGGCCAGGTTGGAGCAGCTAGTTCGTTGTTGACTTAGGGGATTCACCACACACTGACAGGTGGTTGTAAACCAAGTAGGTACATGGTCTTTTAGGGTTTTTTAAGATTACCCATGGATACTTAATTATTTAAATTTATTTTTTACCTTACATTGTACTAGTTTGTTTCTAGATTGCACTGTTTACCTATTTTATTTTTGCAAAACATTGGTATCACTTGTCCTGGTTTTCATTTATAACTACCAGTTAGCATTATAAATGATTTGTCTTTTTGATGGATTTTAAAATGGGGAAATGATATTGTTTTGTTAAAATGTGAAAAACCTATTTTATAGTTATATTTCAAACTTCTGTTTAGGGAATTATTTGGGAAGGGGAACTTTTGGAATTTGTGGTTTATCTTTGGCACTCATACTGAGCATTTTGGTGCTCAGACCTACATTATATTTCCAATTGTAGGTTTCTTTTTCTTATTCAGGTTTCCATTTCATCTCCTCATGGTTTAAGAAAGTTGTTTAGTGGTTGGAGGTAACCAAGATGTCACATTGAGGTCATGGTATCATGGTTTCATTTCCACTGTTTTTTATTTTGTTTCTTCTTATTTGAAGTAGTATGTATACAACCAACTATTTATTTATTTAGGATCAATTTTTAGACCTTGTGTCTTGTTTGGTTCATTTAACTATATGGTCTTGGTCATTTTATTTTGGGATTAAAATTTTCCCACCAGTAGTTTTTGATTCCCGACACTCATTTCCATCATAAGGGGATCAAGAACTCCCCTCGAGACATGCTGTAGACCATCTCGGGTGACCGGTTCAGGGTCGACCTGAGCTGGTTTGAGAAAAATTACCATTATTTGAAAACTGAAATCATTAAAAGGATGAATAAACCATTGTTTTAAAGTAAATAAAGTGGATAAAAGGATCATCATATAAAAAATGATTTGGGACTCCACGAGGGAAAGGATAAAATTTATTTTATTTGAAAACATGGAAATGGAAGAAAAATCCAATAAAAGAAACGGGAATTATTGTTAACAGAAGCCCAATTAAGAATAAAAATAAAATCACTAAGGATAAAGAATTGGGTGTTAAAAAATATTTTACACATAAAAGATGGTGTAAGAACAACATAATATTACCATAGTTTATAACAGACCAATCTTTAAATATAATATTCAAATAAGAGTGATTATGACATGATGAAGAGATTTGAGTCATCGAAACCCATTATTGCCTTTATAACTTTTGAATCAAAAACAAATGAGAGAAATAAAATTAATTAAAACATTTAATATCATTATATATAATATAATGATGATAAAAAATGAAAATGGCGTAGTAATTATACCATTTAAAAGAATACATGTTATTATCAAAAAACTGCCTCAAGGGATTTAAATTTTGAGATAAATAAACCCTTATAAAATGAGAAGTGAATAGATTGAAATAAAATATAAGAGAGATTTTGAAATTAGTTTTATATTTCTTAAAATGGGTGATTTATTATGAATTATTTAATTCTAGCAGTATCTATGCCACGTTAAAGATAAATAGTTACAAAACATGAAATCATGCTAAAAAATATTTGAACTTGAGATAACAATTCCTTAATAAGTTTGGATTCTTTTTTAATGGCATTATTAAATAATATAAAATAGACATTGAAAACATTATTTCCTATTTAATAACCCTACTCATAAATATTACCATTTTATGATCATTGATAAAATTATTTATCATGATTTCATTAATTAGATATAACATATTTTGACCACATGATGTTAACATATTTTTCTGTTTTGAACATGATTAATAATATTGATATCATTTTCAATAATTTGATATAAGGTTAATTATTTATAAATAATAAATGATATTTCATATATAACATAATTTTTTTAAAAATTTCATTATTTCATTCCATATGAATTTTAGTTATGTTATGTGAAACAGAATTGATGATAGCTTATTTCGGTAATTTTAGTGAAAAAAAATGTTACATTAATAATTAGTTAAATAATTAATGTAATATTTCCAAAAAACATTATTAAAAATTATTTTATGAAATTATTATTATAATATTATTTTTCAAGTTCCCATATTCATCTATACTCATATTTTAAATCATTTTCCACATAAGTTGTTAAACCGACCTAGACTCGATCACATTTTAACATGATTGGTGAGTATGGTTAATGATATATTTTCTTATAGAATATAGTTATAATAGAATAATAATTATATTATTTTTATTTTCTCATGTTTTTAACAATTTTTATAGATTTTAAGATAATTTATGAAAATTTAAATGAAAAATGAAAAATGTTGCATCATAGAGGTAGTAATCTGCACAAATGCATAATTAATGTTCCTGTTTCTCTAAGAATGAGAGGCTGTGAAGGTTGAAATTAAATTGAAATTTCATAATCATAATTTTATGATATATATCATATTTAAGGAACATTATAAAAACTATTACCATCCAATAATGTAATAATAATAAAATGACGTCGCTTTATGGAGGCAGTAGTCTACATAACCCACTAACGATGATATTTTATTTTTATAAGTTGATGGAAATGTATAAAAAGGGTTATAATATTAATAAAAATACATATTATTATAATAATGATACATAATTGAGCATATATTTATGGTAACAAGATACTTTTAAGAGTAAGATTCAAATAAAATCATTACAGGTGGATAATACTTACATTACGGACTTGATTTTTTGGACGTTCCCATAAAATTGAAGGTATTAGTATAACTATGATAGAACGATGGATTATTATTATGGGATAGGAATATTGATAGAATAAAATGAAAGATTTTCAATTATTAATTCCAAAGTTAGGTGTGTGTTTCAAATGGTACAAGTGATCCCCTTTTTAAAGAGATGAAAATAGATCTTTTGGGAGCACCCCTTATATTCTAACAATGTCGTGACACTATTCCATGGTAAATGTCTCAAAAGTTTTGAAATTTTTTAGTTTTTTCATTTTTTTGGGTTTATAATTTCAAAACCATGTGTTTAAACATATGTTTGAAACATGTTAAAGGGTTTTTACAATTAATTCTTTACGTTTTACTCTTTTAATTGTATTCCATGTAAGTAGTTTTTAACTAAGTTATTATTTATTTAATTAAAAATACAACATAACCCATATAAAAAATTTGTGTATTATTTGATTAAAATTAATATATATTTAATAATGTTAAATTTATAATACTATAAAAATGTCTTATAAATTAATATAGGTAATGGGTAGAAAAAAAATTTTATTAGAAAAATGACACTTCGACCATTATTGATTATTAATTGTTATTTATTTATTTACAACTAAATGATTGTTAATAATTTTTTTTATATTTTTATACATAATATAGGTTCATTATTTAATGGAGTTCAATTTAAAACATAAATTAAAAATTACTAGATATTAAAAAATAATAATTAAAAAATAATTGTTACACCAATACCTGGTAATTAACATCAATACCATTAATCTAAAATTTATACCAAAAAGTGAAATTGTAAATATTATTTAATATGAAAAATATTATCTAAAATAAAATAATCATTTTATCCAACTAAATTTCTCTATTTTAGGAAAATAAATTTTAACCCAAGCATATGTTACATGAAAAACCCCATTTTTTATAAATCTTATTTTTAGGAAAAATGATTTTGAAAAAAATAGAGTTATTCACTCCCTTGAATTAAATTAATTATTAGTAATTATTAAAATTAAAATAAAATTTATTTATGTATAAATTAAATATAAATTTCATTTCTTCATGTTTTGACAATTTAAGCAAAATATTCAAAAACCAATTTTCATTTAAAACACTACATAAATTTTTAAAATATTAAAAATGTGTTTATAAATTGAATATATAATTTTAAAATAACCTATTATACATTATAGTATACTATTTTATAGGAAAAGTTTTCAAAAACTTCTATGTCATATATATGTGGTGGTAATAACAAAATCAGTATTTTCACCAATCACCTTGAGACCAATTATTTAGAAAAATTTCAAAATATATCCTACAATAAGTTTGTTATTATAAATTCAAATATGAATTTTACATTATAAAATGTAAATTATAAGGTTTATATATATATAATTTTTAAAAGAAAATATATAATATACAGAAATCATATTTTATTAAAAATAGCATTTTCATTATTAACTCATATTAACTATTTACCTTATAAAAGCAATAAATATTAATTTTATACAAAAATAGTTCTTGTTATAGATTTACTAATAAGGTATTCTTATTATTTTGGGGTTAGATTATGTTAGGAATAACATGTTCACAAGTTAAAAAAATAGTATACATCTTAAAGGATTCAAAATCTTAGGTCATTACATATATGTCACCAACCATCATCCCATATAGCTATACATGAGGAAACTGAAAATGTAAGAAACATAAGGTGGTTAGTTGTTATAGACCTAAATAGGTGTTATAAAGGGGATATTCCAGTGTTTTTGAGTCATAAAGACGTAATGGGATTGTGTCCCTTGGCTTCGAAGACATGTACATCAGTCCTTGTGCCTCTAGAACTCCGAGTCATCTAAAGTGTTCTCGCTAAACCTAGAAAAAAAGATTATCAAATAATAAATAAAATTTAATTCTAAGGACTCAAAAAACCAAAAAACATAGAAAACATACGGATAAAACTGTTATTTTGTCATATGTGATAAGATAAAAGGTTCATATGTATGATTTTTTTAAATATTGTTAAAAGGATTAAGAATATTACATATACAATGTATTTAATGTAATATCCATTTATTAATCATACATGTGATGTACATTTTATTTTTCATGAATTTTCGAAAGATAAATATCCCCTAAAATTGTAAACATTGACTTTTCCCTAATTGATGATGATAAAAGATTCTTATGAGTTGTGAATATATGTTAATATTATCTTGAATAGATTATTTTACTCACTATAATATTACTTATATCAGATACAAAGAGTAGATTCATGGGGTAACAGGTAGATACATATTACATGAAGGAACTCTATAAAGTATATCTCATAGAATGTCACAATGTTATAAATATAATTAGGGTTTTTTTCTTATTATCAATCCATTACTCCTGATGTTGGAGATATAACTAGGAGTATAACCTTCATACTTTTATACCCTACTTATCAATGTGAATATACGAACATAGATAATCACGTTGTTGTTGGGAATTTAGTTGATCACATTATTGGATGGAGTGAAACCGAGATGATATTTTTATATTTATATGATGAGTAAAATAAATCTTTCCATAAATTGGATTTTAAAGAAAATATTCATGGTAATGCTTAGTTGGGACACAAATAATGTTCTCAACTACAAAGGTGTGGTACATGTGATGTTCTCATCTATTGGATGAATGACATGGGATGTATTGTCAACATGGTTAGTATTTTTTTCTGAGTTAAGAATTGATGAGTTTTCCTATACTAGATTAACATGTTTTAGGCCTATTATACAATTGATTTCAATGTGAAAGATATTAAATAGGTTTTTATATGATGTATATGATACATCTATTGGAGATCAGAACATACCCCTAAGTGGCACGAGAAACACTTACTCTTATATAAGCCTCTCTTCTCATAAATCTATATAAATGGGTTTTATATTTATTTTCAACTCTACCAATTACTGCAAGGTTAAATGGTTAGTCCCTTTGATAAGTAGAATATTTTGTAATTTTTTTTTAAATTGAAGAGAATCTGATGAATATATATCCAAAATTGTTTTTGATGTATTTTTAATGACATGGAACGTTTAGCATGATGTATTAATGATATTTTAGTGTATGATGGAGATTACTAAATGTGAAATAATATATACAGGCATATTAATCATGTACATTAAATACAAGTATATTATTTTTCTGGAATTTATATATATATATATATATATATGCATGTGATGCATAAATGAGTCTAAATTATGTGATATTGTATATATATATATATATGCATGTGATGCATAAATGAGTCTAAATTATGTGATATTGTATATATATATATATATATATATATTTCACATATTTTTCAATAATGTGATGCATGTAGTTTACATGCATGTTATGAAGGCCATGTAATCCATGAATTCAAGTAATACATGTATGAAATGTATATGCATATGATTCATGTACTCCGATAATGCATATAGAATATAGAATGATCAAATATATGCATTGTGTTCCTGTATAAAATTTATCCCCATCTAGTTACCATTTTTTTAATTCTTTATGAATGGTTTAAAATATTTTCATTTAGATTATTGAAAAAATTCACGAACGAGGCATTAATTAGTGGGTGTCATTTTATGATAACAATAATTCCTGATGCATTCTTCATTCATAATGAACATGATATAATTTATTATAAAAGTAGAATTATATTTCCTCATTGATGTATGGATTGAAAATATTTATTTAATGTTGACGATGATTATCACTTTAATGAAATGTTCTTGATTCTTTATATTTTTCTTTAAGTATCATTGATCACTCTTGTGAATGTTCTATTACAACTTAGAGTGATTTTGGTATCTTCCAATAATGATTAGTATCTAATGGAAAATGTACCTTTCTCAAAGGCAGTTAAAATTATTCAAATTCCCTTTGTGATCTTAAAAAAATATTCTCCCCACATCTTGGAAGAAGAATTTAATTCCATAATTATTCCATGTACACTATGTTTATATATTGTTTTTCCTATATCATGAATGTTTATTTTGTGTGAGGATAGTTCTGGGATGTTTGGGTATTCTTATGCTACTAAAGGATCATAAGATTCTCCAAAAAAGATAAAAATATATATTCTTTGGATTATTTAGCATTATTTTGTATATTTTCATTGGTTATATAATGATATCATTATTGTTAGTGTGAGTATTCAAGAAAAGAACCTAATTTATATATTAGAGGTTAGGATTAGAGGCTATATGGGATTCTATGATTGAATTGAGGGATTTATATAATTATAGATTATCAATGTGTGAAGGGTCTATAACCATTCATGAGACGAAACATTGGTTATTATTTATGGATACTACTTTCTTGATGATCGAGATGTGATATGATCAATTCATTTCAATTGAGGTGAGATTTTTTTGGGGTTCGACATATCAATGGTGAATATGATGATTTTGAGATATCAATGGTGAATACGATGATTTTGAGATCATGATTTGTGTACAATCAAATGATGTTAGTTTTGGGAGTTTTTATGAAAAAATTTCTTATATGAGATTCATATTCTTGAGTAATAGTAGTAGTTGTTGCTAATATATTCAGGAATTTTTTTATTCTCGAATTGGGGGTGTAGTTTATGGATTTGATACATCATTCTATAAATTTTTTGACTGACGAGATGGTGATAACATTCCCTTAATAGATAATATAGATGATTGAGATACATATGTAAATTTAATTTATTTCCTAAATGTTCTTCCATAATTATATTTGATATGGTTTAGATGATATAGAATGTATTGACCAAGACATGGTCTTTACTAGGGAGTACGTAAAATGATATTTCTTCGAGTGGAGAATGTGGTGGATGTAATGAACCACCTTGGGCTTCCAATGAACATGATACCATACTCGGTCTACCATAGGGCATGTATGGCATTACCGACCCCTAAGAGCTAGAATAAAGTGCATGGGATTCACAAGAATCCCTTTGAGCATTATTTTTCATAAATGAGGGAAAAAATATATTGAGAAAAATAAATACGGGGGGGGGGGGATAATGAACATTAGAAACATGTCATAATAAACTAAAATTATCCTATACATCTACAGAAGAATAGAAATCACCTATAAAATAGAATTATATAACTAGGTTATAGATAAAACACTAACTAAATATAAATCAACTATAAACCAACTCAAGAAGATCCCAAAAAATATCCATGCAACATTCGGTTTCTCACCACCACCCTTCTCACCCCATGTAAACCTCAAGGAATGAATGACATATATAACTAAAAAACTAGAACCTAAAATATATACACATGAGATACGAATCCAAGTAGGCCACTTCAACCTGCTGAAACTATGTAATTTGTTTCATAAGTAAATTCTTCAATGCCGGTTATAAAAAAAATATTGTATGTAATATTTTCAAATATTACATATGGAAACCAAAATAATCCAATAATCATCCAATAAAAAATTAAACAATTTTTTCTCAAATTGAAAACCATTCTTTGAAAAAAACTCTAGTGGCCTAATTTTTTTTAAAACAAAACTCCTGTTAACATTTATAAAAAATATCTAACTTGTTTTATTTAAATTAAAATTTAAACTTTATAACATTTCACCAAACAAATCCATTAAAAAACACTTTTCAAATACACTTAATAAACTCATTTAATAGCCTTTAAATTAAAAATAGGTTTTCTAAAAAACATTGAAAACTATAATTCCAAAGGAAATTACCCAACACACATGCTCATGTTACGAAAAACTAGAAGCCACCATATACCCCAATGAATAAAACCAAATATATAAAAATAACAGTGCCACACTATATAAGTAGTAGAAATGATACAAATGAGAACTAGATAAAACTCCCATGTATCAATATCTAAGAAAGAAATTGAACGTGTCTTGGTCTTACCCGATATATGTAAAATATGAATAATATAACCATAAAAGAGTATTCCAACTCATGAAATTTCTACTACATGCACTAAATTTTAATCAAAAACTCATCCAACATTTCCACAAGACTCATTGTGATGAAAGTCCCCTCCTAGGCCTTATTCCTAGCATGACTGGAGGACCACTAATGGTGCGTGAACCAACTAACATAATATAATAGATATCCAACTTAATACCTAGGTTTTCATTAAAAAAGGATTTTAGGTGTAAAAATATGAATGGTCTTCCAAACCCGTAGAGAACAATAGATAATATCCCTCTCACCTAGAACCTAATAATGGATTGAACCATATACATAATTCACCCATGATATGAATAACCAATTCCTATTCAAGGGGAGAAATAATAATCTCATAGAGATTAATGACCCATACAAGGGGTTATTTAGACAATCAACCCTCCACAAGGGTTAAAAAACAAAGGGTAAATCAAGTGGTGTCTTCCACATCAAACATTTAAAACCAAAGTTCTAACTAGGCCATTAACAATAAATCATAGCTCAGAATGCCAATACTTTTCCAATTTCATAAAACACGAAATTAATCTCATAGAATGTGATGGTAACTGAACACTATTTAAAAACATTTGAAAAAAATTCGCAAACATGAGTCCATATCTTTTAAATTGAAATCAAGGCCAAAGACCAACCATTTCCATCAAATAAATTCAAATACCTAATATGGAATTTCACTCAAGGGGTAAACCAAACACACATTTCAAATTTTTATTTGAAATAAACTATAGAACCCATTTACAAACCATTTTTTGGTCAACATGTTAATCTAAAATAAAAATCTATTTAAATCATAGTTTGCACTATTTAAAAATATAAACCGGATCGAAATCCTAAAATTAAATTTAAAATCAATTAAAAAACCACTTGTAATTTCATAAAAATGTTATAAAAAGAATTCATTCCATTTCAAACATTAAAACATGTAATATCTAAAAAAAACCCTTTATTTAAGCTCCAGGGATAATGATATGATTTAAAATAATCACAAGGATATCACATGTATTCATGCTTTCAATAAAAAAAAACTATTTATAAATCACAAGAAAACATCCAAATCCAAAATGAAACAATTGAAAATAAATAAATACTTATAAGAATCTAAAACCAAGAGGAAACATGTCACCCTCAATGACGACCAAATCAATGTGGAACGAAATGGTTTCTAAAAACCATATAAATAAAAAATCCAATATTGGATCCACTATAAACCCTAAAATCAGCCATAAGAGAACTATGGTTCATGGGAGAATACAAAATCCAAGAGAAAGGAGAGTGGGAAGGGGAAAAGGGAGAAAGTGAAGAATAAATACCTAAAAACCTCTTGGAAATCATAAAATATATCCTAATAATAAATGTATGAGGAGGGTGGAGATAATAATTTAGCTCGAAAGGGTCATATGGCATGGATGGGGGAGAAAATGTGTAAAACTCACCTTAATTTGAGATATATTTTTCATAAATTCCACAACATTTAAACACCTAGGAAAATAATATTGTTTGGATACATTATTTTCTAAACCATGCACTAACTATATGAAAACCACTACCTAGACATATAACACGTTTACTATTTGCCAATATAGTTATCAAAACCATGTTCTAGCCTCTTCCTCGGCAAAATAGGCCACATAGTTTCTGGGGATCTCTGCACAATTTTTCAAATGGGGAGAAATCCGTGTAATATGGCTCAATAACCATGAGTGTCCCATATTCACGGACACTAGATTGTTTCTAATAACTATGGAGTCTAATCATGATCCTGCCAAAAATCCTTAAAAACATCAAATTCTACCTCATTTAATTTCATAATTTAAAACCACTCATGATAAGAGAAAATAATACATCAAAAATAATAAAGTGATATGTGGGTGTGCCAAAAACTCCCCATTGTTCACCATTTCCCCAAAAAAGTCATATAAAAACAAAAATCATGATAAGAAAAAGATTTAAATACGAGCTATATCAAAAGATCCATTCAATACAAAACAACCTCAAATACCATAACTAAAATCCTTAAAATTATCGAACTGATCAACCATAAGTTTCCAATGACAAAAAGAAAAAATAAAATAGAACATCAAATAGTAAGTCATACACAGAACATGTGACAAAAATGGTCTCCCCACCATTTAAAATTCCTCTAACATGATGTCACCGATGAAAAACTACCAAAAAACGTCCTAAAAAATAAAAAAACCATGGCAGAAACAAAATTTAAACCCAAAGATCTTCAAAACTCAAAGGATGTATGGAAAAAAATAATAATAATAAAGATAATTTTATGATATCTCATCTCTAGACACAAAACATAATGATAACCTTGGGTTAACAGCTAGACCAACCTTACACCGTACATCCAAATTATCATAGACAAACACTATCTTGTATAACAAATAAACGGATAGATCAGACACATGATTTACGCCAATAAATATCCTATTTACTCTCTCATGTCCAAGAAACAAGAACCTCATATTCTCAACACAAGAATAGATACAACAAAGACTCTCAAGGAAGGTTCACCCCAAAATATGAGGAGCATGAAAGTAAAACTCACAACCAACCACAATATAATGAATCAACCTAGATGAAAGACCTCAAAATCCATCCACAAGTGAAGAGTGTATTTCATATAAAAAAATTAATTCCATAAACTATATTATAATCCATCCACAAGATACACCTAAAAAGGGAATCATCCACAATATTCCATCAATAAAATCCAAAGCTCCAAAATAAAAATTACAACCATCAAAAGAATGTTCCCAAAAATAAAACATACAGAAAAGGATCAAACCTAACAAATCTTATAAAATACTAGTTTATAAAACATTTTATGGTAACCCAAATAACCAAAATTGAGGGAAAATCAAGGAGGCTTCATACATGATGGCTTATCATGACCTAGAGCACCATAGTATAAGAACATGGGAAACATTTTCTTCACTTGAGAAATACTCTGTGAACTAAGCTCTGGACCATCCTTCATGTGCTCCTTTATCACTAGGTTATCCTTACATCCACTGTACTTCCATTATAGAACATGTGTAATGAAGTCATAAAATTCCATATAGTGAATATAAGGTTCATCAAATATTATCAAGGACTTAATAAAAACCTTTGGAAAATTTTTTAGGACCAATATAAGTATAGATAAACCAAAATCCAGTTAAATACCACCTCTGAAGAAACAAGATTCATTAGCATCAATGAAAACCAACTTTTGGCACAAGTTGATCAACTGTTAAAAGTAATTAGTGTTATTCCTCAAGGATCAACCACCCTGAATAATGATAAAAAGATCTAGATCCCTATCCATATTAAAAAAATCAGGAAAATCACTGAATAAATGACATCATAAAGATCTCACAAGACAAACCATCATGCAGCTGAGAAGGTACCATTAACTTTGACCAAAATATTCTAAATCAAAAAAGAATGATTCAAAAATCTTTCACACATAATTATTCAAGTGTCCTAATGGAAATGATAATAACATAAATCTATTCTAACCACCTAACAACTTCAAATTTACTTTGATCATCATAGAATTAAGGTTATTGGTGATTCAAGAAGTCCAAAATGTGGTTTATATTGAGGAAGGCACCACATCCACCACTATACTTAGAGTTTGGGTATGCAATGAAATTTTAGAAACTGTATCTACCATTCTGGATGGTATACTAAAAACACAGGAGATGTGAAGATCCTCAATTCCATCCTTAAATCATAAAAAATGATTCATTCATGATATAGGAATAAAGCCATCAATAATGTACACATCATTCACATGAAAGAAAGAAAATTTCATTTTTAATCCACTACTTTTCCAAGGAATTATGAAATCACACACCACTGAGTTGTACACTTAAAAAACAACGCAACCCAATAATTAAATATAGAACAACCTCAGTGTGATACACACTTCCCAACCAATTAATACGTTAAAAATATCCTTTCAAAATTATATAATGTTTTTAAAATCCTGAATCCAAAAAAATCTCATCAAACCCACTTTTTTTTTCAAAAAACCATTCATGTTTATTAATTTTTTTTTCAACACTACATAAAACCAGGGTTTGAAAATAAAAATTTTACAAAATCCATTAATTTTCTAAAACAAGGTTTTAAAAAGACAAGAGAAATCATATAACTACAAAATCATTCAAGAAAGGATAAGAAATCACATCTAGAAAGGGAATCAACATAATCCTCAATCCACCTATAACAAGTTAGAATCAATTTTAGAGAAAATAAAAATAGATATTGGTCGAAACATGCTCATAAAAAAATAATGTTTCACAGACTTTAGTTACATAGGTTAGAAAACCATGAACCATCCATGAGACACAATTTGTAAAGGTTATAGGCTTAACAACACTTGCAACACATTGTTTACTAAGAAATACATGCTATCCATGCTACTCATGTTATCATCCATTTTCACCAGAAACAAAGGAGTGACCACCCAATTTCACTTACATACTCAATGGGGATCAATAAAACATCAATTCACATAAAAAAAAACTGAAAACATACTTGATTTCATAATTCAAAACCAAACATCACCTAGAATCTTGTGGCTCAGGATAATAAAGAGCTATCTATAATTTCCCCACACTTACCTTTCAATGTCCAATATCCATTGTCTCCATTCAACTAGTACATCCTCAAATAACAAGGTCTATATAAGAGGATGTGGATCTTACAAAAGACCCAAAATATATGATAACATTTGGTAATGAATTTACCCAGACTTCTAATAAATTTGACACCTGACCTAGTCTACCATAAGGTACAATGGGTGTTTATAATCCCCACGGGCTAGGAACAAGTGACTTTGAATCATAATATTAAATTTTAGAATGACTTTTCCCAATGAAAAAATAAAATGAAATTGAAAAAATAAATAAGATAAGATAAATAATAGTAATTTTAAATAGGTCATAACTAACAAAATTAATCCACCCATTTCCATAAACATAAAATTAACCCACAAATAGAACAATACATCCAGGTAGTATATACAACACTAACTAAACATAAATGAACTTCAAAAAAAATTGATCTAAGAATGAACAGTTTCCATAAAAACTCTGATTAGTCACCACCACCTTTCTCACCCTGCATCAGCCTCACAGAATAGAGGATGGATCTAACTAAAAACCTAGAACCTAGAATATATAGGCATAAAATACAAATTTTAATATCTCAACAAATCCTGCCAAAACTATTCAATTTATTTCATAAAGAAATTAATCAATTATTTTAAGAAAATAAAGTGAGAAATTAATGATTTAAAATATAACATATGAAATTAAATACAATTCCACATTTATCATTTAAAACATTTCACTTAATTTTAAAAAATTTAAAGTCATTCTATGAAAATATTTCCAATGGACCAATCCCTTTCAAAACTAAACCCCCATTAAAATTTCTAAAAAACAACCAACTTGACCTATTTAATTGGAAAGAGTAACTTATATAAAATTTTAGTTCCTAAATACATCTTTTTAAAACCACCAATTATGAAATCCACATTAAAACCCCATTCAAGATCCTTTATATAGAAAATTGGTTTTCTAAAGAATATTCAAAACTTAATTTCCTATGTAAATGAAAAAATTAACACATGTGGGTCAAGTGGAACAATAAGACATCATATATCAAAAGGTATGTACAAAAACATAAACATGTAATTACATCATAAAAATATATTTCAAGGATATGATACAAAATAGAACTAGATCAAAATTCCCTATATAAAAAACATACCATGAAATTCAATGTTTCGTGGGATCTACACTGGAAACCTAATGTGAAAAGAATCCAACCATATAAAAATATTCTAACTCATGAAATATAATTCAGAATTAAATAATGTTCAATTTACATTTTATCCAACTAGCCGACACAAGCCTTATTGTAATGAAAACACCCTCCTAGCCCTTTATTCCTAGCATGAATGGAGGTCCACTAGATACAGGTGAATAAAGTAGAGTAATAGACAATATCTCCTATGTTATACATAGGTTCTGATTACCAAAAAGAAATTGAGGCATAAGAATATGTGAACCACATCTAACCCACAAGGAATAACCATAGATAACCCTCACACCTGACCCCAACAATGAATAAAAACATATAAAAAATTCACCAATAATAGGAAAACTTAATTCCCACACAAGGGTAGAAATTAGAATCTCATAGAGATAAATGACCCACACAAGGTTTAATGTATATAATCAACTTCCCCATAAGGGGTAAAAATAATAAATGGAAAATCAATGGGTATATTCCCAATCAAGAATTTAAAACCAAAGTGTCAAACAATCCATTAATAGTAAAATAATGATCTGAATTCCAGGACTTTTCCAATTTCTTAAAAAACCACTTTAAATAAATCTTAAAAAATTATGGAAATTAGACAACATTTAAAATCATGTCAAAGCTACACTCAAACACGGGTATCCCTATTCAAAATAAATATAAAGGCCAAAGGCCATCAATTTCAATCAAATAGATTTAATGTGACAATAGTACATTTTTCATAAGGGGTAAACCACACACACAATTCAAATCATGATTTCAAATACATTATAGAACCCCTTTAAAGACCATTTTGAGATTAAAACCTCACTTTATAACCAAACACCCTCAAATTATAGTTTTCACTCCTTGAAAAATAAAATCGGATCAAAATCCAATAAATAAATTTAAAAACCTTTTTAAATCCACCTGAAATTTTATAAAATTATATTCATATAAATAAATTCCATTTCCATCATAAAAACATGGAAAATTTGTGAAAATATATTTATTCCCTGATCAAAACACAATGAAACATTTTCAAATCATAACATGGATATTATATATATTTTTATTTTCAATTAAAAGGAATTTTAAAAGTAAAATTACACTTTTAATTACAAAATAAAACAATTTCATATAGAAACCATCTTTTAGGATGTGTAATCCTAGATGAAACACATTTCCATCAATGGTGACCATATTAACTGGGATAGAGATGACATCTTCGAACCCTAGACACTAAAAACCCTAACATTAGATCTCCCAAAACCCTAAAATTTGAAAAAATAGATCGTTGGTTCATGGATGAATCCAAAACCAATATAAAATATACAGTGAATGGGAGAAGGGAGAAATAGTAAAATAAATACCTCAAAAACTCTTGTAAATCAACAAATAAAATCCATGAATCAATATAGGAGGAGGGTGGAGCTCATATTTAGGCTCCCAATGGTAATACGATGTGTACTTGGGGAGAATAGGAGTAAAAAACCTCTTAATTTGATTGGGAATTTTGGTAAATACCCAAAAAATAAAATACCCAACAAAATTTCAAGTTTTTGATTCATGGTTTGAAAAACTGTTTTCTAACCCTACCCATCACACAACCTAGACAGAGAGCACCTGCATAGTTTGTCTGTATGGTCTTCCAAAATGTACACCAGCCTCTTCCAAATCCAAATAAGATTAAAAATTTATAGTGAGTGTCACATGATTTTAAAAACCATGTAGAAGTAATTAAAAACTATTATGTCACCATGATGGCCCCATCCACACAGGCACCACACAGTTATTACTAACCATGAAGGATAACCGTTCTCCTCACAAAAAGCCTCCAAAATTTTGAAATTCCATTCCAGAAAACTATAATAACTCAAAACCAATCATTATAATATTATATAAATCAAAAAACTAAATCATAGATTATTTTCATAGTTGAAGTTTTCTATTTTCAAAGAAATCAAGATTCAGGATAGGCCATGGGTGTCTATTGCCCCTGTGATCTCATTTCCCTGGGGTGGGTTTTAAAAAACCACATAGCAGGAACCATAGTTTTTTATGTTTATATTATAATGATATTGTACATTTTTTGTCCTTATTCCCATCATTTAATTGTATTCAAAGGAGGTGCGAGTAAAGTGTGACTGTCGACCAATAACCACATTTGTTTCATCAGTGACCTTAGTAGGAGTTTCATTATAGGAACATGACATATAACAATTTGGAATACAATCTAGGTGTAATACTCTATGAGATTCATAATAATCATTATGACACTCACAAAAACCTTTCATATTCTATAATTAAGTATTATATTGACCACTTCATAGTGATCCTTTTCAATATCATGTGATGAACATGAATTATTTTGATTTACAGAGAGAATTTATACTTTCTTCATTTATTTTATTTAATATAAATTAATATAATTCTCTTGTGAGATAATTTATTTTATTATTCCCGCAACCCTAAGGTAATTATTATCTATTAAAAAACAAAATTGTTTAATTAGAAAAAATTCTATCCCATTTTGATTTACTTTTTATAGACGAAGACACTAGAAAATTACATTTTTCTAAAACCATGATGTTTTTATCCCAAATGTTCATGTTTCATGTAGTTTTCCAAACCAAAACGTTTTTTAATAAGTTACTTTGTTTATAAAATTATTATAAAACTATGCCATTTTTTTATAAAATAACTATAGAAATGTTTCTTGAAAAGTATATCATTTTAAATTTGATAATTCCTCATTGTTCTCTATCAATATAATGCTAGAGTTTAGTATTGAAATATTATGTTCATAGGTATACCATGAGGAAACTACAAGAAACATTGAAATGAATTTAGAAGTGTGAATTCTGAAGGATCAATAAATAATATATTTTCTAAAAGAAAAATATTTTGGTTTCCCTTGATATGAATTTTCATATGGGAGAAATCTCATATTAGTATCATATAAATCGGGATTGATTTTTCAATTATGATGAAAAATAATTATTCAGAAACATATTAAAAAAAATTCCTACACGACCTCTATGTGACTTTTATAAATCCATGTGGGTTTTAAACCATATCAGTAATGACTAAGTGGATTTGATATGGGTTTAATTTTTAATGTCCATAATAGATTTATAATGTGGTTATATATTTTGAAATATGGATAATTCCAAAGAGATTTCCGATTCATGAAATATTCGAAAATTACAACATCTGTGGTTCATATGAAAATATCATACATTGAAAATATGTGATATTTAGTTTTTATGATGTATTTGAATAAAATATTAAATGTTTTTAGGATTAAAAAAAATTCCATAAATATCACATATTTTGAATATGAAGGTGTTCATATTAAATTTCATGAAAATTAATAATATAAAAGAGTTTATATTAAAATAAATGGAGTTATTCATTATTAATTATTTTTTAAAATATATATAAAACATGACTATAAAATAATGTAGTGAAAATTACTTTATTTATCATTTGTTCATAAATTATATCCCAGATTAAGAAATACTCATTTATTTAACTTATTCCTTTCTTTAAATACTCATTAATAATTTTTTATGAATAGATACATGCTTTTGTTTAATGTGATTATCTGCTTTTTAAAACTGATAAACAATGTATATACATAGTTAAAAGCTAGGTAAAACATAATATTTAGTTATATTCAACCATGACTATGATTTCTGTGGTTTACCAACTTGAGACTATAGTTTGATTATGATTTACACTTATTAAGTGTTAGGATCATAATGTAATTGATTTATATCTTTAATATAGTTTATTGGATAGTGATACTTTATATCATACTGTTCACTAGACAAGGGGGGTGTTGTCTACCTGTAAAACCATTATTGTGATTGTGGGGATTTTTGTTTCATATGATTTTAAGGCTTTACATGAAAAGGATTCATGTAACATATGAATTTGACGTATTTGGATATGAACACATATTATGATTTTTTTTTGATATGTATCAAAATTCATGATAAAACTAAAGAGATATATATTAATACATTTTGACCATATTATGTTTTTTATAGATATATGATATTAAAAATAAACCATTTTAAGAATTCCTACATAACCAGAATACATGAGATAAGATAGTGATATTTTGAAATATCTTTAAAATAATATGTTTTACATTATTTTCAAACAGTTTATTTTTCAAGAAATCGATCATCTAAATTTTAATGTTCATGATGAAGTAAGGTGTCCATAAAGTATCTTATAAAATTAATATTGAAGTAATTAACTAAATATTTCTATAGACAAATCCCATTATGAGAATTTGATCAGTCACTGTTTATAAACCCCATGATTTAACATACTAGAAGAATTAAGTTATGTTAATCTATATAATGTTTTTAGAAAATGAATTTTTAGATAAATAATAAATGATTAAAATATGATATCATTTACATGTTGTCTTACATAAATAGATAAATGAAGAGAGGAATTATAAAGAAAACAAAATAATTTATAAAATATAGATTATCACACAGTAATAGATATAATTTAATTAAAAATAGGTCCTCATTTTAATGGGACAACCTTTAATATTAATCCTTATTAAATAATTTTAAAACATAATAATCATATGATAAAAACTATTGATGAAGATTAAAAATAGAATAATAATCATCAAAAATTTCTCTGAAACTAATATTTTATATATAGAAACTTAATGGAAGTAACTTTATAGACTGTTATTAAAATATTGGAATCGTTATTAAGAAAAAAGTAAAATTATATGTGTTATATCATCCCACTATTTACTAGATTACTAGTGAGTGTATTTATAAAAGGATATATATGATTATGAAAAAAATTTAATGCATTCTTTTTTAGCATCTAATGGGTGTCTTAGGATTGAATAACACTTATTCAAGTAGTGGAAGTCATTAAGAAACCATAAACCAGGATCACTATTATATTAAAAAACCACAAATATTTAAAAATTTAGGGCATGTGTATGTTACACTGATGTTTTTAGAATAACATATATTCAAATATGAGTTTTATGAAGATAAAAAAGAAGAAACCAATGGTTTCATTCCTCCTAGGTGTATCCATGGGTTGTAAAATTACCCAATAATTGGTTAGGTTCTTGCATATGTCCATAATATGATTAACTATCAATGAAAAACAAGATATAGAATAGGGATTAAATATGGAGAATCATAAAAATGATTTTACACACATATAAATAGACTCAACCTATTTATATAGATCTATAGGATGACCCAAGCCTTCTTGGAATTTAATTAAATGTTTTGATATTTTTTTAATGCATTCTATTAAAACATTTTTATACCCTTAGTAGATCATGTATTTAACATTTAAATGAATTTTATTCTTTATATGATTCATTTATTAATGATATAATTAAATGTAATGAATTTTAATGATAAAATTTAATGTTCACCTTCCATGATTAAAATTCAAATATAATTCACGCGTTCAATGTGTTGTGATGTTAAAATATTGCATTTGTATATATATTAAAATAAATAGTGACATAATATCCTATCTCATATCTCACTACATTAAATAAAGGTATACCTAATGTATTTTGTAACATGGATGTTAAATTGTATGAGTTATCTATATCATACATCATGATATAGAAAAAAAACATTATGTGATTATTTATATACATGGAATATCTTTATCTATATCCACTATAATGATTTTATCCATATAGTTTATGTTTCCAAATCAACATTGAAGTATGAATTAGTTTTAGATACTAGATAAACTGAATGGATTTTCTGCGAAAAAGAGAGGCATGATAGATGCATTGTTATAAAATAATTGTTTAAATATAATATAATCAAAGGAATATTTTTACCTCTCATACACTCAATATGATTTGGTATATTAATGAATTTGAGAGTCTGGGGAATTATTTAAGTATTAATAACCTATAGACTTCATCCTTTAAATACTGTCAAAAAGGTTTTAATAGTTTTTTGAGATTTATAATATGAATTAATTAATTAATAGTTTTCAGGACTTTCTTAATTTTTTGATGTTAACTAAGAATGATATCGGAGGTCCAGACTCTAGTGTTGTGATTATAGTAAATTAGGGTAAACTATTTTGATTCAAGAAGAATATCGGAGGATTCAATAGTAAGATCCACTCATTGATACATATGGGATGTTTCAATGCTTCTTTTTTGGTGAATGTGGTCACTGAAATATGAATAATGTATAATGTCAAAAAGGGAATAAAGTACCATGGAGTCTCCATGTAAAACCTGATATTATACTATAGATATTTCATTAAAATGTATGTTCTTTTATTTCAACATAGTAATGAAACAAAACTATAGAGTTACAATAACTATAATGACCATAAGAAGTAATTTAGAAAATTAAAAATGAGGAGTAAATAAAATATCTCAAAATTGAAAATATTTTAACAAAATAATAAAAAAAATTAACTAAAAAATAGAAGTTGAAATTATAGTGCATTTTAGTCCCCTAGAATTATCATTGATTTTAAATAATTATAATAAAAAAAAATTATAAAAAATACTCTATTAATTTTATAAATAAAATATTAATAAACTTTATAAATGATTTTGTGTTTTAATAATTATGACAATAATTGTCATTTATAGGATTTATAAAATTATATGACTATTGGAATATGAACATTGATATAGTAACCTATCTAAGGGAATAGTAAAAATCACTGCTAGTGTAAATTATGAATTGACATACTAAGTAATTATTACCATTATTTAAATAACTATAAATAAATGTTAAAATATCATTAAATAATTACTTGATTAAAATAACATTTCATATGTAAAATTTTACCTTTTTATTAAATCATATTTTAAATTAATCAAAAATAAAAATCATTTTATTATTTTAATTAAATATTTAATTATCATATTTATAAATTAGTTTTTAAAAAATAGATATAATTTTTAAAATTAGTTCCTTAAAATTTGGTAAGGGTGATGTTTTTGAAATTTTAATTTATAGTAAAATATTGATGTCAATATGGTAGTGCATTCAAATATAGTAATTCTCATTTTAAGTTAATTACATGAATAATTACATATGATATGGTTTAGGAAAATTTCTCAAAAAAATAAATACTAAACAAATTCTTGAGTAAAATAAATAAATTAATCAATATATTATTCTAAAACACCCCTATCATCCTCTTATAAAAACCATCCCACTTCTCCTCACACATTAAGACTATTAACATTCCAATGTTTTACTAAAATTTCTCCTAAAACTCTCTTATACATGTTTCCAAGGTTTTTTTATATACCAAATAGAATTATATAATGCCCAAGTTTCTTGTCAAAGGAGAACTTATGAAAGAAGTGGTAAATTATCCCAACCAAAATGTTTTTAGATTTATTATTATTATACCTCTTCCAAATATAATCAATCCATCATAATATAATGAAATAAATATCATAAGAATACTAAAATGTTATTATGATAATGGGATATACAATATCTTACATCCTCTCATTTATACTAAAGCTAAAAAATCATCCATGTTATAGTCGGTTCACTACCTCCATTGATGATGTATTTCATTTTTCATAACTATCTCGATAGATAGTTTTAATATGTATATTATTATTATATAAATATGGCATGAATGGATAAATAAAAAAACTGTTAATTTTCTTTAATATGAATTGTTAAATCCATAAGTTGAGCATAATTGTTTCTCTAAAATAAACATTCATTCAAGGCTGGTATAACCGACTATAATGATGTTGTTTTTATGAAAAAATTATGACCTTCATAGATTGTTATAATAAATATATTTATTGATAAATATAAATTTAATATTAATATAATTTTATGATTCATATTCTATATAGGGTAAATAATCATAAATTAAATTAAATTAAATTAAATTCATCATGTCTAATAAAAACACCAAAATGAACATACTATAGTATAATACAATTTATACATAATGAATCATGATTAAAATTGAACTATTTTTCATATTTGGAGATATTAAATATTTTTGGAATACATGAAATTTATATAAATAAACACACACATATATATATATATTACCATTTGAAAAAAACATCAAACCTTACTGTTAAACTGATGCGGTATTTGAGTTTTGGTCTAAACAATCCTAAACATCCAACATAGACAATGTTGTCTAATAAAGGAATGACATACCAAATTTAATGAGTTATAATATATGAAATTATAATTTAAATTTTTCTAAATTATGAAACTAACATATGAATTTCAACCACTTTAGAGGTTACAGGAGCATCTAATCCATTCAAGACTCCTGGTAAGTGTTGCTAATTCTCCCCTTCCTTTTCAATTTCATTTCTTTTTTAATGAAATTTTGTAAATCAAAAATTCTTATACTACCATATTTATAATTCCATTATATAATAATTATTTTGACTTATTAGAAATTAGGGATTACCCAATCCATATCATATTCCCTTTTCCTGAAACATAATTATGTCAAAGTAAGGGTTTCTAATTCTACTCCTTTTTCAATTTCAATCATTTTACTATAATATATTGAAAAATCCACTTAATATACTTAAATATTAATAAATTAATAATATTTTCATCCATTTTTCTTATTATTAATGATATATTACCCATTACCTCCCATTATAACATTTTACTTAGCAATTATTATATTTAAGTGCTTCTCTTCTAAATCCTCTTTATTTTAAAGAATTGATTATTTATTTTGTATATAATCTTTGAAGTCATTTTATTAATCTATTAAAAGTAGAACTTACTTCATTTTATACATTTCTTAGATATTCTTTTCTACTTACCTATTTTTGGATTTAAAGGGTCTCTCATGCCCTTCTATTTAAATTATATTCCCTATCAATCTCTATATTTCATTATTAACTTATATTTTTTATTATATGTCCATGTTATTTATCTCACGGATATATTATATTTTATTTCCAATATATTTTTGGTTTCAATCTCATTAATATCATGGTTTAACCAATACTCTATATGGTCTAAACACTACATATTCAAAAATCTATATTGAAGGGTGTTTACGTAGAATGTTATTCAATTTATTATGCAAGGGAAATTCTAAAAATTCATATTCTAATTATTTCAAAGTGGAGAATTATTGATTATGTAGCTATATTTATACTGGTGGTTCACTAGGGAGAATTATGAATTTAATTTTTTATTCATTAATTCATTTAATATAATGAATACATTGGACTTATTAAGTGAAGATTAAGTATTGAAATTGTATCAACCCCAATGCATCAGTAGGTTTTATTAAAAAAACTATATTGGATATTTGGTGTGTTATTATTACATTTATATATGATTTATTTTCCACGACTCTGATGATATTATTACTATGTCCAAAATTTTTTATGTCATTTCTATGATAATATTTCTTATTACACATGTGAATATAGATTTTCTTTTTAATGTAATCCATGGATATATTGTTTTCATGTTATTAGTTCTATGGAATTATTTATTCATTTATTACTATCACATTATATATGTATTTTTGATGATAAAATATATTACATTGTACACCACCCCTTATTGAGAATATGAGATCACTAATTATTCCATTTAATTTTCCCCAAGAAACATTGTATGATACACTAAATAATCTATTGATAAGTGAAGGAGGAATAATAATTTCATTTTATGTGTTATGTTGGCTATTCATATTTAATGTATTAATATTTTATGTATCTAGCATTTTAGACAACTAAAATACATATCATGTGTAATATTATATATGTATCAAATATAATAAAATCAACTATAGATCTGTGTAGCTGGGGTTTGAGTTATTATTATTTGTATTATAGAAATTTTAGGAGAAACCTCGGGACGTAGATTAAGATGAACACAGTTTGATAATGGATCCCTATGACTAAAACATATAAAATCATGATATCAATAAATAATATATAGAATAATATATATTAATTTATGGTAAATAGATAAAATTATCTAGTATTATTCCTAATTCATATTGTTATTCATTTTCCAAATTAGTATATTCCCTTGTTTAGAAATGAAGCCTAATAAAATATCAGAAACTATGTCATCACATGTAACCTATGTAATTATTTATCTACTGATCAAAAAAATGATGTTGGAGATGGAGTTGGGAAAATTATAAGAACATCATGGAAGTTGAATCAAGTTATTTAAAATAACATTTCCTATATAGAACAACCTATTTCCCTTCATAAAGGTGTAATGAAATTGGATCATTTTTTGAGCCTCCAACCCTATGATTTCAATTAACTAAAAAATATAATAGTGGTAGATAAATGGATAATTTCATCAGAGAAGATATTACTCATTTAAAGGATATTGAATAGGATAATGTTATCATGGGTAGATATCATCTATGTGGTGATTTGGTTCAATTGTTGTAGTTGGTTCAAAACACTAAGAATAAATAAAAGATAGAAGGCATGGAATGAAATTATTCAAAGATGATATTATCAGAAGTATTGTTCTGAAGAAAAAATAGGTAACATGTAAATGAAATTAATAAATTTAAGGCAAAAGGATGATTTTGTTATTACTAGGCATGTGAAAAAATTACATGTCTTGAGATACATGATGCACACAGTGTTTTCAATTTATACAAAAAGACTAATTTCTTATTTTATGGGATAAATCTAATAATTCTAAGGTAATTAGTATCCCAAATTATTTCCCCTTATGAAGAGATAATGATAAACTCTATGAATAATGAGAAATAGTTTTCTAAGTATTATATTTCAAAAGGAAAATAAGATGATAAGAGTATGGTTGAGTTAAAAAAACAAAGTAAATTATAATAAGTGGTGGGTAGAATTTCAAACATGTAATAAATCTAAATGGAAACACTTGAATGATTTTATAATGGGATAGTGATTTTTTATAAGATTAGTGATAAAATACATCCATCCCATTAGAGTATGGGTAAGAGATTATCCACTAATATCCATCGATTCGATTAAAATAATATGGGGAAGTATTCTAATAAGTTTACCATGAGTTAAAGGAATTAACCCTTGTAAAGTCTAGGGGAGAAGTATCAATCTTCTTCAATTAATATGGATGAATTTGAGGCTTATAATGATTTGGCAACTAGATATTTGATCATAAACTCAAAGTTACATGATTCATTATTTTGTTCTATATCTACTTAATAATTTATATATTATATGTTCTATAGTGACATAGAATCACCCACAGATTCATTGTGGAATTATTTTTTTATTAAAAATAATAGTTAATGTCTTATTATAAAAAAATATAATTTTTCTGTCTTTATTTAAGTGTATATAGTTTTCTAGTTGAAAACATTGTTATTATACCAAAGGTTGAATTTTTAATAATTAATGGGATGAATTGGATACAAAAGTAAAATGAATTAATTTATTTTCAAGTGAAGGAGGTTACAATTTGTGATGCTAGAATAAAATCCCAGTTTTTTTAGAGGAGATTCTTCATTGTCTAATTATTTTCAAGAAAAACATTTAGGAGATCATCTAAATTAAATTATTAGAGAAGAAGATGATAAAATTCAATTAATTTAAGAGAATAAAATCCTATTAATAGATGATTGTAATGATCTCAATCAGGGTTCCATATAACCTTTCTCCTAGAAAGGTCCATCGAATGGAATGAAGGGTGTTCTTAATCCACATAGGCTAAGAATTAGTGCATGAGAATCACCAAACCTACATTAAGAATGTTTTTCCATTTTGGAAACAATATAAATAAGTATTAGAAATAAATCTATGATCCATCCAGTAAGATATATGAATAAATTATCATTTAGTAAAAGTATACGACAGATACATAAAATAATGAAATAGTGGAAGTATATAAAAATTAAATCAAATAAAGAAATAAAATAGGTAAAACATCCAATACAAAATATAAAACTAAAATTAAATCCTTTAATGAGCTACAACAATCCTCTTTGTGACCCATGATCACCATTAAAAAATTCATATCCATCAAAATATTAATAGAGTTGAAATAAAAAAGAATGAAAATTGAACAGTAAAAATACAAGTCTGTGATAAATATCCCAATAGGTCTCCACCCACCAAATCAATGAAATAGATTTCACATTATGTCCTAAAATGAAAATTTTAAATACAATAGAAAAATAAACTTGTTTCATAATCCATTACGTAAATATACAATAAAAACACCACAACTGAACAAAACTCTTTTCCTTATTTTCATTAAATTAAAACAAACACTTGTAGAGACACATTTCTATGGAAAAAGACTACTTTTATGAACCATCATTTTAAACATCCACATTAACACCATTTCATATACTCCTCATTGTAAATACACAATTCAAATTTCCAAATAGGATTCCAATTTCATAAAATTTTCCTAAATATTCGTGAAAATACAATTTTCAAATAAAACTATGAATATCAACCTATAAATAGATTTTTAAAACACACACACACTAGAGTTAAATTAATAAACCATTTACAATATACCATTAAAATAATCTAAATGATATTTTGAAATCAAATCATTACATTTTTAGATCAACTTTAATACTCAAATGAAAAATATTTTGAATGAGATCTAAAAATAAATTTTTACCTTTCTACTTTTGTAGAGTCTCGTGTTGTTGAAAAAGATATAAATCTAAGGTAATTTGAACTTTGGTAATTACTAGGAAGGAAAATTTTACAAAATGATATTTAAAACATAATTCTGAGAGTTTTAAAACTAATATCTATTGTTTTTAGACTAGGGTGAATAATCGAGGGGTTACCTGAGTGTTTCATTGAGTTTTGAAAGAGTTAGGATCTGAAATGTCATGTTTGTGTGGCATGATAGAGGCGCACTATTTTTCTAAAATGGTGCAGCCTACTGATGCAAACCATGTATCATTGATATGTGGTACATATGTTCCCCACATAGGATATGCATAGTTTTCCAAACCATATTCCTATCCCATATGGTTAGTTTCACTTAGGCAGTACCCTCACACTATTCATTGCACAATTTTCACAATGTTCTGAAAACCATGTGGGAAAACCCATGGGATGTGTTTTCTTAAGGATGAGGTGCTTCATAGTTTCCATATGGTTTGGGAAAACCATGCGGACAAACCATGTGACCCAATGTTATGTTGTGAAATTACTTAAATTCCCTTAATGTGTTCTAAAACTCATTTCATTTCATTAATACACCTCCACTAGATGGTGTCTCATCTCCCAGGTTCCTTGGATTCCTCCTCAAGACTAATTTAGGTATGGTGGTAACTCCTCCATCATAAGATGCAATCAAGTTCCATCGGACTCTATGGATCCGTACCGGTATTCTATACATTCCTTTTTTGTTTTCCTTAATTTTGTTTTGTATCTGAAATTCTATTTAGGTGAATGATGTGTTGCCCTATTTTTAGGGAAATCATCTATTATTCAATTTTCTCCTAATATGAGTCAAGTCAGGATCTAATATTGGATGATATATCTATTTTATACATATAGTAGGTGGTATCATGCTTTTCATATAATGTCGAGTGATTTATATATACTCCATTGCGGAGTGCACCTGATTCATGGGTGATGAATTAAATAGGATTTTGATCCTTGAATTAGATTGTTACCTATAGACCATGTAATTAAAGGGGACCTCAATGAATTATTATATATCATGGACCATCATTTAGAGCTACCCTTTGGGTCACAAGATATTTAATTAAACCACTATGAGTGGATGTTGGAATTGGATTCCTTAGGGAGTTCCATTTTACCCCTTTCTTTGGATATCAATTGTGAATTGGTTTTTTAATTAAATTTCAATACGAGATGAATTATAATTGAGTTAGTTAATAGAGAGGGATGGATAACCATGAATTTTTCCTTGGCTATGTAATATCTAGTTTAATATTGACATGCCTTATTAAAGTTAATTTCCCATGTGAGATAATTAATGTCTAAGACTTATGAACATAACCATGTTTTTATCAAACGTTGAGGTGAGGTCAAGATTTATTTGAGTTTGGTTTTGAACTTTGAATAATTAAAAAATTTAATGAATGATTATTCACATTTGAGAAGAATTAGAGGATAATACATCCAAACTAATCATTCCTTTAACAACCTTTTTATGTGAGGCACAATTGATATGTTCTTGGTGTTCACCTTGGAATGTTAAATGTTTTTATTAAATGATTTTATTAAATGTTTTGTAAATGTTAATATATAGTTGAAATGAATTATAAATGGGATTGTCATATCAATTGTGAATTGGTCAGTTAAATAGTATGGAATGGATTCCATGACCCTATACCCTTTCCTTGTAATGGATTTTTAAGCCTGTCATGCTTGTTAGAATTAAATTCCAACATGAGTAGTATAATTTAAAGCCTTAGAATCTTGGATAATGACTTGGGACACCTTTTGAGGTGAGTTTGAATTGAATTGGATTGGGTGATGACCATTGGTATATTTTAATTTTTAAATTGATATAGAATTCTATATTCCTTGGATGAAACATGGATTCAAATGAAGAATGCCATGACTGGATTAATTTGGAATTTATCATGCTAATGCCCATGTGATACATATACTCCTTTTATAGTCTTCCAAGGATAGAATCATTAGGGACATGAATGTTATATTCCTGAGTGATGTATGGACCAGCAAGCATGGGATTTTAGGGGATGAATATTATATGCTGATTGATACATGGAATCGATAGGGATTGATAAGGATGGACTCAAGGGGAATTGATCATACTACCATGGGTTATACTTGAGATCCTTTAGTGGAAGACCAAGGAAAGACTCAATTGGTAGGGATGTTATACCACTCCTAGAGCGATACATGAGTTCTTGACTATTTCCATGGATAATATCAGAGGGTGTTGAGTTATATTACACCCAGAGTGGGACCTGTAATCCTACATTGGAATTCTAAGGATGGTATCATGTACAAAATTGAAAAATGAATGAAATGAATTATAAAGAATATTCTAGGCCAAAGCACAAGCTTGGATTTATTTTTGAATTATACATTATGGATGGATTATTGAGGCATCCTTGTATACATGTTCATATGGGGAATTATGATATTAATTAAAAGTTTCGAGACTTGTTGATTATGTGAACTATTTAGTTGAATGAGAATGATTATAAATGACACATGCCGGATTGATAATTCATAGAATTATTTATTTAATGAAAACGATTAAATGAATTGGTTGTGAAATGAGAACCTGGAATTATAAGATCTTAACTATTGATTATTTCCTTTACTTTTTATGTATCTTCCTTCACAATCTTATTATATATATATTCACCTACTAGTTGGAAGAATCCTTGGTTGGTTAACTATTGAGATTATGTCTCACCTCATATTTGTACCATCCTAACTTCTCCAAAAGGTATATACTATTAAATTTGGTTTTAGTTTCTTTTAAATGACCCTATGTGTGATGCCTAATTATTCCATGGAAGTATCAGGTGCATCTAGGGCTCATTCAGAGCTACAACCTTGAAAAAGAAAGAGAAAAATGTGCCACACTATTTGTCTAAAATTGTGCGACCCAGGGTGCACATTCATACGGCTTTTGAAAATGTGGGAAAAATCCTTTTAAAATGGTTTGTGAATGATTAGTCAAATTGTGGGGGGAAAATTGTGTGGGGTTACCTTATGTAGCAGTGAATTGTGCATGATTGGAGCATGGTTTGGCCAAACCATGTGACCAAACCATGCTCAGTGATAAAAATTGTTGAAAATACCCATATTCCCTAAATTAATATTTTAAATCAATGCCTACTTCTCCCTTGATTCTCCTCCATCAGTTTCCTCACCATCCCCCTATACAACCCTTCTTCCTCAAGAAACTTGGAATCAAGGTGGAGCCTCTTTCTATCATATGTTTGACAATCCATTAGAAGTGCTGGACTCCTTTATGTAAGGTTAACCCCGCTCATTCCCTTACCAAAGTTTATTCTTGTTTTTTTTCAATATTTATGTGAAATGGATATTACCTTATTTTTTGTTATTTTGACGATTTTTTAATTCTCTTCCACTATATTTTGAGTCAAAGCTTGACATTGGATGAGGTTTTCTCTCTGAGGAAAAGGTATGTGGTCATGTCTTTTTTCCCGAAGTTTCAATACGTTTCATAGATAGTGTCATTGTGTCACTCACTGGACCATTATAGTGAAGCCTCCAAACAGTTAATTTTTTTATTCTTTATTGTTTAGCATGTGTATAATTATCCCATGTGATGTAGAATAACCTCTACAGTTGATTGACCTGATCTGGTCCACCCCAATGGGTGTTTCCTAATCTTCTGGACTAATTTCCCCTTGGGAATAATTGGTTAAAATAGAATTGGGAGTGCCATTTTATGACTATGACCTTAATTATATTATTTTACATGAATTGGGTATAAAACCATATGATAAACCCTAAACCCATTCCTTATATTAAATAATTGAATTAGAATTGATGGGGGAAGTGCTTATGCCTTGTTCCTTGTGACTTAAATTGAAAATGACCAATGACATGGCTTGATTAGTATTCCCCAATGTAATCTAGTTACTTAAATTAAATTTAATGGGACCTCATGATTTTTTTATAAATTAATTGTCTGTTAGTGGATTCCTTTTAGAGCCGAGGGTGAATCAAGGAGTTCCGACTTAAGGACCCTTTGGAAGGACTCTCGGGCCAATGTGTTATAATTGTATATGATTAGTAGATACATAGGGGATGAAACCAACTATTCCTGGGATGGGATCACTAAGCATTATTTATATTTACCTAAAGATGAGTTATTCTAGTTCCCTAGGGGTGACCCCTTGGATGGGATCAAGGAATGTTTGGTTGAACCCTATTTATAGAGAGACTTGGGCCCCTCTATGGGATACTAGGAATAGATTCATAGGATATTTTTTGACCCATTAACCATGTTTGGAGTGATATTCATAACTTTATCAATGGGATACCATGTACGGGCTCCTTTCCATTAGTTGGTTTTTGTGATTTTGAGCAATACTTGGAAAGTCATCTTGGATTGTCAAGGATGGGCTCTGGATTTCACACGATGTTTTATAAGTTATTTATCAAATGAAATTTTAAAAGGATAATGAATCTTTTAAAATGAGAATGAAACATAGTATTATAAACATAATGAATTTTCCTCAAATCCAAAGCATAAGATTGGGGACTGTCTGACCTATGGATTTTTCCCTAATTACCTTACCACTGAAGGTTCATTCGATTCAGACCAACCGACTTAAGCTAAAGAAGGTAGTTGGAAGGGTGTCCAAATGGAACCCTATCCAATGATTTCAAATATTTAACTCTATCCTCCACTAATCATTATGGAACACTGCTGATAATTAACAATGCATGAAATGGAATGCCATTGACATCATGCCAGCTGGCCTACTAAGATTATGTCACACAACCTGATCGAGAACCTTTGGTACCTGAGTAGAATTTATGATCGTAGGTGAAGAAAAATGGAATCATCCAAATATAAATTCCCTATTTAACTTTTTAGGATAGATTTGGGAGCATAGGACCAAGCCTATGCTTGATATGCTAGGTGTAGTAGTTTTTGGCATCTTTTGTGTACTTATTATCCTGTTGTATACTCTTGTATCCCCTGATCCTACTACTTAATTGTTTTATATACATAAAATATTACCATCACCAGTTGATTTTGGATTTTTTATTCATCTTCCCTACTTTATGATGTTATCTTACATGACTATAATTTTTCTCTACTGCTATCTGTATAATGTCATTACTTTTTATATTTCTTATACATTTATATTGCTACACTATACTCTTATCAATGAAGTCATAGTCTCCCAATGGAATTACCGATGGACCTCCCTGATAGTCAGCTACATCTAAAGTTTGGGGTGATGTACATGTGTTCTTATGGCCAACCACCTCGGGACATTGTTGAGTGGAACTCATGGCAGGATTTTACAAAGTTGTATTAGTGCCTATTTTCCATTTTTTCTTACCATATGAGTTCGAATAAAGAATTAAGATATAGGAATTTGGACATCATCCTATTCCTAGGAGTATCTACCCCACATACTGGGTAAAATCCTAATTTTTTGGGTTGGGTAATTTTTTTTGATTCCTCTATTATAGTTTTATGAACTTCACCATAGGGTGACACACTTTATTTTATTTGTTATTGCTTTGATGTAATATTTATGGTTTTATCCCAATGAGATGACGAAGAATTAGAATCATGCATCATACCTGGAACTATATGACTAAATTTCCAGGTATTTAAGTGATGCCATATTTACTTTATGTGAGCATTTCCTATAATACATGTGATTTATATCTTTTCTTGAATTTTGTGACTCGTAATGTGCTAGTGCATTGGATTATGGAATAGTTGGTGAAATTGAAAAAATAATCCACATCAGTGTATTGATTGGGGAGTGATAATGGAAATTCAATAAATCAAATAACCTCTTTAGGATTGTTACACCCTTATTATGCGGTGTAATGGAAAAGATACTATTAATTGATGCAAAATTTTCAATTTATAATGTGTATTGGCCCTCATGAGTTGGAATTTGTGATGACGTTAACTAGATAATGGATTCAATAATAAATTAAATATGAATTAATATAATTAATTAAGAACAAATTTCTTTAATAATGGAATGGTTACCTTATACATGAGACTTTATCCTAACCCAACCTTAGTAGTGGGATATAGGTAGTGTCTTCTCTTTTCATGACCAATCCCAGTGGCGCTTGTTTTGTGACTCCCCATGACTACCTCTAATATTCCAAAGGTTGGAAACTAGTTCTGAGCAGGCATATCATTGACATGGGAGGCCTTACCCTATGTACCTGTACACAAACACACATATCCAACCCTATAGAATGCTGAAATGTAAAAAAATGGAACAAACATGCATGCATACATCTACATCCAGTAACTAGTGTATGATGGGAAGTAAAGGAATGTATACATGACCAAATATAATACCACCAAAAAGAGTCTATAAATGAAATTCCAACATAAATGTAAGTACTATGGACTACTATCAGAAAGTTGTAAGAACACACCTTAGTCTATTTTGTCTCACTAAGAATCATCTAGTCATTGTACTCCTTGGACTATGTCGATCAATCGATTTTGTACACAACACACAATACATGCAGGTAAAGCCCATGCGTGGGTGTACATAACAATACCCAGTAGGACACCCTAAAACCAAAAATTATACAACAAAATAAATACAACGAGCTCTACACAAGTATATCTCTATAACACACATGACAAGAATATCCAGATATACTCAACAAGGGCACACAATATAGAGGTAAGTCACAAGCATTGAATACCATCCCTAAGAGTCCATATTAGAGATTACACAAAGAAATCATCTGGGGAAACACACTCCCATGTCTGATATCATTTATTACATCCATCTGACTGGTATGGATTTTAAAGTCTCATCATTAGGAAAAAAACTCTGATAGTCTGAAGAGAAAATGATACACATATGAGGATCACTACCAAGGCCATGGGGTGATAACAACAACTCAATTTGGATTAACCATATATATATAGGATTCAAACCCATGTAGTGTTGGTCACATAGATAAAGAAATCCACCTAGTGAATGAAGATGAATAGAGGATCTAACTCTGGGCCTCTTTGAGGCATTCTAATGACTCTATCCATGAAGTCCTACTGAAGGGATCATGTATAAAATAATTCCACACTAACCCTTAGGGAAAGGATAAGGGGAAAAAACCTAACCAAACCTGTCTAAGATATGGGGGACAAGAGATCCAAGCCATGTATTAAAAAGTACACGGTGTGTAGTAGGGGTCACATTCTATGTCCCTTGACCCCGAGTCCCACCCTGTGTAAATGGCCCATGTAATTAATCCATGTCCATCTAACAATACATTATGTGTATTCTTCCTATGTAATATACCTATTTGATAATACACCACTCCATCCCATGTATATATACCCATGTATGAGTACACAGTTTAGCCCATGTACCCAGTACATGCCATATTGATGTGGGGGAGTACAACCAGTGTAGGGAACCAGTGTACTCAACCCCATGTCCTTATAATCTCCAATCTACATGCTGGGTATTAAGGGAAGGTACCACACACCATGTGAAAGGGGTCACGTGTTGTGTGATATTTAAACTTATATCAAAACCATAGCAACTAAAATGGGCCCCACATGATATGTAGATCCAACTTACACGCTGTGTAGCGTATGATTTTCTAGAATCCCAGATCCATTCCCTAGACTTCTCTTCCATCTATATGGCCTCTGATTAGGCCGAAACTTTCTAGAATACTCAAGGGAAGGCCTCATACATGACTTTCCATCATCAAACAAAATTTTCTTCCCTCAGATCATTTCTTAAAATGGATCAAATAATCATTCTTCATTATGTAAGATAGAATATCGATGAACACAAAATCAAGAAACCACCATCATATTATTCATCAATGCTTCCACTTTAGAACCATATTAGTGTCATGACCATCCCAAATATACAATTTTTCATCACTTCACCAAGAAACGAGTACCCAATGATTTATTGATCGGAATCAATCAATCCATGGTCCAAATGAAGAATGCTTGCAATGAATGATGAATGGGGGGAGAAAATCAAAAGAACCTATATGAGGAACTAACCTCGATCGATCTTCGTGTTAATCTAAATCTATTTACATTAGAAAAAAATGAATAAATCAATATCACAATGGAATTATCTCTCTAAAACCCTAAAAAATAAACCCATCATGCATAACAATCGAACCAAAAAACAATATGTTCATTCATTGATTTTCATTCATTGTAATATTCAGGAATGAGTAAGAATAAAATAAAAAAATACCCTACCTAGATTTGTCTGAATAGATAATAAATAATGGAGTTATAACGTGATATTTGGAGATATATTTTGATTCTGATGCCTATCGATCGTCAATCCACGACCCTGTCATCATTTACCTAAGATAATTCTCCAACCATCTCTCCAATGGCTCTCCAACGTCCCCAAGGTTATGTAGTTAACCCTGTAATACTATCATAATAGTATTTTTAAAGACTAACTAGTAACTACATCAAAAATCATGAAATAAAATAATTTATTCAATTATTTTATTCATTTCTGTGGCCATCATGAATTTTCTAAAAACAACCTGAGTAGACTAATGTTATGTCATGCCTAGGGCAAACCTTGAATTTTGAACTCAACCAATAACTTGGATTTCTGATATGGGAATCCATTCAAATTTTATTCCACTTTTTTCTGAAATTTTTTACAAGTGTTCAATTTAAAATATTTAATATATTTTAAACTTTTATTCTAGGAACATTGGGCCATAGAATCACACACATTCCAAGGACCTAGTCTCGAAAGAAATAAACATAATATAAAAAAATTAAAATAGAAGATATCATATTCCCCCACCTTAAGGCATTACATCCATGAAAACCAAAATAAGGGATACTCAAAACGATGGTAGTACTGAGAAAGAATGTGTGCTTCCTGCTCGCATGTTTTCTCTAATTTATTTTCGTGCTACCTCCAAACATGCACTAAAGGGATCAATTTATCATGAAGGATCCTCTCCTAGTGATCCTGAATCATTATTAGGTACTCAGAAAAGGTTTCTCCATCCTCTATTTCTAGTTCACCCTAGTCGATAACCTGTGATAGATCATACACATAGATCCTCCACTATGACACATTTAATACGCAATGTACCTAGTATAACAATGGAGGTAGAGCTATGTGGTATGACTCCACTCCAATTATATGTAGTATCAGGAAAAGTACAGTGAACCTCAGAGATAGCTTGTCACACTGGTGAAATCTCGATAATCCACATCGAGGTGAAACCCATAGGAACACATAGTCTCCCTCCTTGAACACCAAATCCATCTGTCGACTATAAATATAAGAATTTTGATGTCTTTGTTTAGTATTGGTATGCTCTAGGATGATCTTCACCATATCTATTGTAGCTCACACATACTCTTGGCTCATGAGTACTGACTCCACTAGGTCAGTCCAATAAAGTGTTGACCTATAGGGTCACCCATACAAAGCCTCGAATAGTGCCATACCGATGGTGGAATAATAGCTATTTTTGTTTGAAAACTCCACTAATGGTAGGTGATCCTCCCAACTAAAGCCAGAGTACAACATAGAATCTCATAGCATGTCCTCCAGGACCTAAATTTTCCACTCATTATGGTTTTCATTTTGGGGGTGAAGTGTTGTAGTCAAGCATATTTGGGTCCCAAATGCCACCTATATGATTAAAAATTAATTTTTTATTAGAATAAACCCCCTTTTAAGGTATAAGGAGGAAAACAGCATGGAATCAATTACTTAGAACAACAACAATGCACCCCAGAACAGAGGTTCAAGGAAAGTAAAAATCCAATTCATGTTTTCTTGGAAAATCCCCGCCCCAACACAAAAAATGCTGTGATTAGATTCCACCTTCTCATCGTTGTTCGACTAGTTATCCTGCACAAGGATGCACCGGCCCGGTACCGATGAAAATAAAATTAACCACCCAAACATACAATTCTGTATAGCAATGGTTGGGGAAAAGCTCCCTGATCTTAACATCCTCCTGAATAGTCCCAAAAAAGGTGAACTTATTTCAATGTCCCATGAACCACAGGCCGTAGTTCCACAAAGAAAACTCCCAAAATCCATACCACCAAGACATCACCTACACATAGAAACATAGACGAGTTCATCATTTACCAAGATAGATTAGAAGAAATCAATAGATTCTTCCTCCACCATCAACCACTCATTCACAACATCAAACATAAAAAAAGAAGTAAAAAACAAGAAACAATCGTCTATTATCTAGAATTGAAAGACAATATCTTCCTGCTCAAATCACCTTCATCCCATCACAAAGATACTCCCTTGTTCAAAACATCATATTCACCAGAACCGAAGCTATAAAACCCCACCACCATCTTGAATACCTCCATCTACATCCCAACTGCAGATCCCAAAGAAGAAGGCATACCCATGATTGCGATGTCTAACCACCATCACGCATATCTGAATGGCCAAAAAATACACTAAGGTAGCATCACTAAGGAAGAGATTTATGCTGAGATGACCCAAAAATGCCACTCTGGGCTTGGATCTAGTAAGATCTGGACAGAAAAAGAACCTTCACCAGAGTCCAAATCATGTAACCATGGGAAGCAGAAGAAACCATCAAGGGTGGACGTGGAGCATCGATGAAAATATCGCCAGAGACAACGTTTTGAGATTCCAACATCAATGCTTTAAAATGATTCACTAGAGTGACAAAGTCCACTGAATTACATACATAAAATGGGAAGAAAACATGAGTAGAAGTAAGAGGGAGGCAACACCGGCCTTCTAGAACAATTATGTTGTCATGAGGCCTCCCCCCTCCCAATCTATGCTGAGGGGAAACCCTATATCACATGAGGAGGGTTATAACTGATGCTCGGAGGCCACTCAAGTCCAAAATTACTTCCGAAACACCTCCTGCAATCCTTTCCACAACCAGAATTTAAAGATATCATCATGATTAGAAAAAGTCATTAATTGAACTACATGGAGATGAACTCTCTCCTACACATAGAGGCTTCCCATTCTATCTACTGAACTCTGCTCTCATATAGATAAGAAGTAGTCCAACTTGGTGATCAGGTCCATGATCACTAAGATAGAATCATGTCCCCTAGACATACATAGTCATCCAATAAAAAATTCAATAGATATATAATCCAATATACACTCTGGAACATCAATGGATTTAGCTAAACCAACTAGAACATGGTGCTCATCTGTCACATGATGACATGTAAGGCATGGAGAGACAAAATATATGACTCTTTTATTTATCCTGGTCTACCAAAACTGAAAACAGATATCCAGATTCATTTTTTCGACATGTGGATATACCTCAAATAGAGACATTTGAAACTATATTATAACCTCCTCCTTAAATTTCACGGGTACCATCATGCATCCCTTGAAAATAACGATGTGATCCCCACATTTAGAAAATCTATTAAGAGATTGACATTTTGATATCTAAGTACGTAGTGTCTCGTAGTCGGTATCCTAAAGATATACCCCCTAAATAGATATAATATTTCCTAGGTAACAACCATTGACTAGATGTATGCTACTACATCTCCATCCACAAAGGATCACTGCAATGTGTGTGGCATCCCACCTTTTTATTACATAACTTTTCATTACATTTTACAAACAGAGGATCTTTAAAGTCTAGTGTCTTTGAAATCAGGGACATAAAAAATGAAAACAACAAAAAACGTTCTTCTAATCCACTTTTAAGGCTTCATCATATGTTCATCCTATGTAAAATTACTGCATCTAGTATCCTGGAGATATACATCAAATTAAAGGGTGAGCAGAAGGCCTAGTAAGGGTACACAAGGTATCAGTTTACTTTTGATATCAATAATAACTTGAATAAGAACATAATGACATGAGGAATGGATGTATAGGAATATCATAATGAAAATAACTTGAAAAATATATTAATATGTGGATAAAACATTTAATTTTTCATTCATAATCATATCACCAAGGTCCATCCCCAAGGTTTCATAAAAATTACCAAGGTTATTCACCAAGGTATCGTAAAACTTGTCATCTCTAGAGATTAATTCATTACCCAATTCATTGGAGAACTATCAAGGTGCACCCTTAATATGAATTTATATTCATGTGATACACATATATAATAATCAAACATTTCATAAATAACCTTTTAGAATAAAAGAAATTGGTTTTCATTTCAAGATCGTGACGTTTTAAAAGTTCATAAAAATATGGTCATTATGCCATTATAACCCATGGAAAGGGAGTGAAGGTTATATGTATTTCAATTAAGGAATAAAATAAAAAATATTTATATATTTATGAAAACCCAAAGAAACTAAATATTTCTGGTTATTCACATAAATAAAACAAAATAATTTCTGGAGATAAAGAGATAGAAGTTTTGAGGCGAAATTTCTGCAGCATAATAGCTACATAACATGGTTTTAGAAAATAATAAAAAGAGAGGGTACAAGGGTAAAACACTCATAAATAACCCATATTACAATATAAATACATAATAAATTGGATATAAGAACATGGTATGGATATTTTAATGAAAAACCACAAGAAAAGGAAACTTGAATGGAAAGAGAAGATGCGATATCTTTTGTAAGAAATTCGGCAGCCTAACGGTGTCACTTAAAAATTCAGAAAAAAATTGATGAGAGAGGAAAGGGTCTATCAAAAATTATACATGAAATGGAAATTAATGAGAACATATAAGAACATACCCTCAACATTAAGAGATGGAAACTAGAAGACACAACATCAATGAAGTCATGAATTAAATGATGAGGGTGAAAGAATCCCTTACCTTGAAGAGTAACTTCAAAAGCTTGAAGTTAGGGACCTTGGGAGGCTTGAGGGAACCTTGAGAGGACTCCTTTAGAGGTAAGGAGACAAAAAAATCGTTCGGTAGGATTTTGTAATCAAAAGGATGAGGTGATGGCACAATATTTATAGGGGAATGAGGGAACAATTCAATAATTGCCAAGGGACACCTCATCGGTGGTATTGGAAAAACTATGGGATATACAATGGTATATCCTCATGGTATTAGCCACATGGGACACCTAATACATTATCTTACTATTCATAAGTTGACCATAATGATTTCATAATTATTACATCCTTAATGATGTCATTAAACACCCGAAACTCAAAAATGAAATTTCACTATTCACCGAAAATTCAACATTTTCAGAAAAATCCCAAAAAAATACATCAACCTAATATCAATGCTTTGAAATCAAAAATGAAATCCATTTTTAAAAAATAATTTTTTAAATATTTTAAATTTAATTTTAAAATAAAAAACACTATTCACCTAAAAAACTAATACTTTTACTAGTAATTTATGAAACTGTTATTTAGTTATTTTATTGAATCACAATACCTAATCAAGGTGCATAATTATAAAATTACTTTCTTAAGTGTGGTTACTAATCCAATTAGTCACATTACTATTGATAAGGGTAAAATTACTATTCATAATTTACTATTCATCAAAAATTAAGTTGATCTTATTAGACTCCAAATTTTTTACTGAACACATTTTTAGAAGACCATTTTTTTAAAATAATTACACATCATTAATTATTTAAGGTTTACATAAATATTTTAAAATATACTTTTTTCCAAAATCCATCAATAATATGCATCCTAAATTCTTCCAGACATTTGAGAATTCACAAACTTCACCATAAGAACAAATCACAATTTTATTTAACTCAAAGGATTACACAAAGTAGTTAAGGTCTCGTTATATAGCCCCTTATAACCCCAGCATAGGACCTAAGTGTAAGGTGTGCTAAGGTGAGAGAATCTGAGGGCGACTTGACCAACATTGCCGGAGTAGTAATTTCTATAAGCTTGATCTTCTCCGGAAGTCGATTCCGTTCCAGCTTCCCACAATGAAGTTCGTCTTGGGTTTTGTCTAGAGAAAAGCCCTATGGTGCTACCTCCTTCCCCAGTTCCGTCATATGGGCTTTGATCGGTCCGATACTACTGGAAGAGGCCATCATATCTTCTTTCTGTATTAATTAACAAAGGTCACTTGTTTTTATAGAAAATAATATCAACATTTAGTTTCCAATGGTCATATTAAACAACGGTTATATAATAGTCAAAACCCAACGGTCTCATTTTAATTATACTCATTTCATTAAATGTAATAGTTTTTTTGAGTATAAAATAAAATAAAACAAAAAAAGGAAACATAAATTATTAACAAGTTCTGGTTGTTACGTTCTTCCCCCTTAAGAAATTTTTTCCCCGAAATTTTTAACTCGTACCCTCAGAAGAGAAGAGGTGTGGGTACTTCTACCTCATAGACTCCTCTGGTTCCCATGTGGATTCTTCATATTTGTGGTTCCTCAACAACAGCATAACAAGGTGGGTAGTCTTGTTACGTATAACCTTGTCTCTACGATCCAAGATCTCCATCGGCTGCTCCTCATAAGAGAGGTCATGTTCCAGTTGTACCACCTATGATCTTAGTACATGTGAAGGGTCAGGTATGTACTTCCTCAAGAGGGATACGTGAAAGACACCATGAACTTGTGCTAGATTTGGAGGGAGTTAAAGCCGATAGGCCACTACTCCCACGCGATAAAAGATTTCATAGGGGCCAATCTACCTAGGGATGAACATCCCTTTATTCCAAAACCTCATGACTCTCTTCCAAGGTAATATTCGAAGAAAGAACTTTTCACCAACATCAAACTCCATGTACCTTCAATGGTTGTCGGCATAGCTCATTTGCTGACTCTGAGCAGCATTAATGTGTTGTTGGATGGCATGGAATTTTTCTGTCATCTCTTGTACAAGATCAGGCCCAAGATGCTTTCTCTCACTAGCTTCATCCCAAAAAGTAGGTGTTCTACATCTATTCCCATATAGATATTCATAGGGTGCCATTTGAATACTCGAGTGGAAGATATTGTTGTAAGAGAACTCAACTAAAAAGAGATGTTGATCCCATCCAGCTTTAAATTCCATTGAGCAAGTTCTCAGCATGTCCTTGAGTGTTTGAATAGTCCTTTCAAATTGGCCATCAATTTGGGGGTGATAGGCCGTACTGAAATTCAATTTAGTGCTCAGAGCATGTTGAATACCTCTATACAATTTTGATGTGATCCTTGGATCACGATCAGATACGATAGAAAGTGGAACTCCATGCAGCCTTACCACTTCCTTCATGTTAATCCTGGAAAGTTGATCAAGAGAGAAATCTTCCAGAATAGAGATAAAATGGGCAGTCATGATGAGACAATCCAAAATAACCCATATCACATTGTTTCCTTTGGAAGTTCTCAGGAGACCCATGATGAAGTCCATAGTGATATTTTCTTACTTCCATGATGGTATGGGTAGTGTTTGCAATACCCCTTTAGGAAATTGTCGCTCTTCCTTCACTTGCTGACATACTAGGCACCTTGAAGTGTAGTAATCAATCTCCCTTTTCATATTATCCCATCAAAAATGATCACGAAGGTCCCTATACATTTTTGTACTTCCAGGATGTATAGAAAAAGTAGATCTATGAGCTTCATTCATCAGCTCATTCTTTATTTCCAGAATAGATGGAACACATAGTCTTGTACAAAATTTTAGTACACCTTCTTGATCAAAATTGAACTCAGGAAACTTTCCATCCTTTATAGCATGAAACTTATCTTCTAACAAAGGATATTCTTTCTGAACTTTCTTGATCTTCTCTAGTAATGACGGTTGAGAAATAATTTGGGTTTGGGTTGATGATGTCCCTTCCCTTATAATTCCCATGTCCAGATTTACTTGGTCATTAATCAAAGGATCTTTTTGAATCCTCATCTTGGAAAGAAAAACTGGGTCTTTCTTACTTAATGCATCAATGACTTTGTTTTCTCTTTCGGGATAATAATGAATTGAACAATCATAGTCTTTGAGAAGTTCCAACCATCTCCTTTGTCTCATGGTCAATTCCTTTTGTGTGAAAATATACTTCAAACATTGATGGTTTGTGTATATATCACATTTCTCCCCATAAATATAGCACCTCCACATCTTCAGAGAAAAAAAATGCAGCTAGCTCCAGATCATGCGTAGGGTAATTTTTCTTATGAGTCTTAAATTGTCGAGATGCATAAGCAATGACCTTGTCATTTTGCATCAGGACGCACCCAAACCCTTTCAAAGATGCATCGCTAAAAATAACGAATCCTTTTTCACTTGAGGGAAGAGTTAACATGGGTGCAGTGACCAATCTCTTCTTCAGCTCTTGGAAAATTTCCTCACACTCCTTTTTCTAGATGAACTTGACCCCTTTTCGAGTTAACTTGGTTAATGGATTAGAAAGTCGTGAAAAGTTTTTCACAAACCTCCTATAATATCCTGCTAATCTAAGAAAACTATAAATCTCAGTTATTGTGGTATATTGAGGACACTCCTCTAAAACTTTTATCTTGGCAGGGTCAACTGTGATTCCTTCATTGGTAACAATGTGCCCAAAGAAAGCAACTTGTTGCAACCAGAATTCAAATTTAATGAACTTCCAAAAAATCCTCTCCATTAGTAGAGTTTGTAAAATATCCCATAGATGATCCTCATGCTCCTCACAACTTTTGGAATATTTTAGAATATCATTAATAAAAACTACCACAAAGTTATCAAGGTAGTCCTTAACGACTCTATTCATCAAATCCATAAAAATAGAAGGTGCATTAGCTAGTCCGAAGGGAATAGCAAAAAACTCATAATTCCCATATCTTGATCAGAAGTTAGTTTTTGGAATATCTTCTTTCTTCACCCTCAATTGATGATAACCAGATCGAATATCAATCTTTGAGAAGAATTGAGCCCCATGAAGTTGGTCAAATAAGTCATCAATTATTGGAAGAGGGTATTTGTTCTTCACTGTGATCCTGTTTAGTTCTCTATAATCAATGCATAGCTGCATTGATCCATCCTTCTTCTTCACAAGGAGAACTGGTGCTCCCCAAGGAGAAACACTCGGTCAGATAAACCCCTTATCCAAAATATCTTGGAGTTGTTTCTTTAATTCCTCCAATTCCACATTTGCGATCCTATACAGGGTCTTTGATATCGGACGAGATCCAGGTACGAGTTCAATGGAGAACTCTACATCTCTTTCTGGGGGAGGTCCGGGTAACTCCTCAGGAAATATGTCAACGTATTCCTAGACAATGGGGACACTTTCTATCCTTAAACTCTCATATCATTTTTCTTCTTCACTGATCAACTCCATAAATAAGGATATAGGAGGTTCTTCTAGACCAATATGAGGTTGAGATATCTCTCCTTAGAAGATAACTGTAGGTTTTCCATTCAAGGCTACTGATATTTCCTTGCTTCTAAAATTGATCTTAGCATTATACTTTGAGAGCCAATCCATCCCTAGTATAATGTCTAATTCTATCATGGGAATGAATACTATATTTTCGATAAGATTGTGCTCACTAAAGTAAATTCTAGAGTTTCTAAACACTGATGATACTTGAATAGTCCCACCAAGAGTCCTGACTGATAACTCTACTTTTAGAATACGAGGGGATGAATCTAAATTCTTTGCAAACTTGGCATAAATAAAGGAATGCGTAGAACCAGAATAAAAAAAAGTACTTGCTAGATTTGAGAGTACAACACGTTTACCTGCTACTACATCATTCCGAGCATCTACTTCAGCTGTCGTGATAAAAAAATCATGACCTTGATCCCTTGGACATTACTGAGGCTGATGGTGGTCCCCTCCACTGCCCTTGGATTTGGGCAGTGATTGGAAAAGTTCCCACGTTGTCCAAACCTGAAGAACTGGAAATTAGGTAGGTCCTGCACCATCTTCCCCTTCTCTTTTGTGTTTGGAAGTTAAGGTTTCACCTCACCATGACAATTCCTCACAATGTGTCCATCTCTACCACACTTGTAGCACTTCCCACTCCCGAGCAGGCAGTTACCCGAATACTTATTCCCACATTTATTACATGTGGGAAGTTGTACTTGCTTTACCCCTCTTCCATGATCAAAAGTCCTCCCTAAGTTGGGCACCATCGATTTATTCTTGTCATTTGATTTCTGAGACCACTACGTCTCACCAAACTCCAGATCATATTTCATCGCACTCCACATGACCTCCTCATTGCTATCATAGTCTAGGTTGGCTAGATTATTCCGCAGTTGAGGTCTCAATCAACTAAAAAATATATCAACCTTACCATTTATATCCATGACAAAGATAGAGGTATATCGTGTAAGTCGGGTGAAGTTCATCTCATAGATTTCTACAGATTCGTTTTCCTTCTTCTTCAGCTCGAGAAACTCCTTCTCCATTCTTGTTCTCATGGAACGTGGGAAGTACTTACTGAAAAATATCCCTCTAAACTCTTCCCATTACATAGCTTCAACTTACACTCTTTGCCTCAGGTTTTTGATCAGTTCCCACAACTGATCAGCTTCCCTTTCTAAACGATAGACAACCAGGGTGACCTTCTTTTGCTCTGAACAAGGGATCACAGAAAAGATCTTCTCGATGGAGCTGATACACTACTCAGAAATCAATGGGTCAGTCGATCCACTGAAGGATTGTGGTCATTGATGTATAAAGGACTCAACAGAATTTTGTTCCCTTCTCGGTGAGATCGGTCTCTCAGACTGATTCATGTTATTTCCCATAACATGAGTCAGTTGGTTCATAATTATCATGAATGTTTCCATTACGACTTCCATTGGAGGGCCGTTAGCACATGGTGCATTGCGGTCACCATTTTCACGGTTCCTTCTATTGCCCTCCTTTTTCTAAAAGAATAAAACCTTATTGAGAAACTTATTTCATTTACGAATATTTTACTATAAAAGATTTTATGAACTAAAACTTCATGCTTAGACAATTACATTTCTCTATAATTCCTTCATAATGATTCATAAAAAAATTATGATTAACCAAACATATACCTCAGGAGTGTCGTAACCAAGAGTGAAATAAGGACCATTATCATGCACCATTTCCCGTTCAATTCTAGCTCAAAGCAGTGTTTTCGTGTTTTACCCTTATGTACATCTGTGCCAGAGCCGTTTCTACCTGCTCATATCTAGACAGGGATGTATTTGTTTGACAAACCACTTACTCAACACTTACCAAAACACCAGGAAGTTTTCCTATATTTAATATTTACTATAGGGTTCTTCCTATATTTTTCAAAGCCGAATTCCCATAAATAACTAAACTATCCTTTGATACCAACTGTGACATCCTGCCTTTTTATTACATAAATTTTCATTACATTTTACAAATAGAGAATATTTAAATTCTAGTGTCTTGGAAATTAGGGACATAAAACATGAAAACAAAAAACATTCTTCTAATCCACTTGTAAAGCATCATCATATGTTTATCCTACGTAAAATTACTGTATCTCATATCCTGGAGACGTACATCAAAGTAAAGGGTGAGCAGAAGGCCCAGTAAGGGTAAACAAGGAATTAGTTTACTTGTGATATCAATAAGAACTTGAATAAAAAAAATGACATGAGAAATGGATGTATAAGCATATCATAATGAAAAGAACTTGAAACATACTTGATTATGTGGCTAAAACATTTCATTTAGACATTCATAAACATATCACCAAGGTCCATCCCCAAGGTATCAAAAAAATTACCAAGGTTATTCACCAAGGTATCGTAAAACCTGTCATCTTTAGAGATTAATTCATTACCCAATGCATTGGAGCACTATTAGGGAACACCCTTAATTTTTCTTTACTTTAATGTGAGACACATAGATCATAATCAAAATTTTTATAAATAACCCATGGAGAATAAAATAAATGGGTTTCATTTCAAGATCGCGATGTTTTAAAAGTTCATAAAAATAAGGCCATTATGCCATTTATAACCCTTGGAAAGGGAGTGAGGGTTATATAATTAAAGAATAAAATACATCATATTTATATATTTATTAAAACCCAATGAAACTAAATAGTTTTGGGTATTCACATAAATAAAAAAAAGAATTTTTGGAGAGAAAGAGATAGAAGTTTTGAGGTGAAATTTCTGCTGCATAATGGCTACAGAACATGGTTTTAGAATATAATAAAAAGATAAGGTACAAGGGTAACACACTCATAAGTAACTCATATTACAATATAAATACAGAATAACATGGATATAAGAACATGTTATGGATATTTTAATGACAAACCACAAGAAAAGGAAACTTGAATGGAAAGAGAAGATGTGATATCTTTTGTATGAAATTCAGCAGCCTAATGACGTCACTTAAAAATTTAGAAAAAAATTAATGGGAGAGGAGAGGGTTTATTAATAATTAGACATGAAATTGAAAGTAATGAGAACATATAATAACCTACCCTCAACATAATGAGATGGAAACTATAAGTCACAACATCAAAGAAGTCATGAATTAAAAGATGAGGGTGAAAGAATCCCTTACCTTGAAGAGTAACTTCAAAATCTTGAAATTCGGGACCTTGGGAGACTTGAGGGAACCTTGGCAGGACTCCATGGGAGGTAAGTAGATAAGAACTTAGTTGGGGAGGATTTTGGAATGAAAAGGATGAGGGTATGGCTTGGTATTTATATGGGAAGTGAGGGAACAATTCAATAATTGCCAAGAGACACCTCATCGGTGGTATTGGAAAAACTATGGGCTATACAATGGTATTTCCTCATTGTATTGGCCACTTGGGACACCTCATACCTTATCTTACTATTCATAAGTCTACTAGAATTATTTCATAATTATTACATCCTTAATGACATCATTAAACACCCGAAACTGAAAACTGAAATTTCACTATTCACCGAAAATTCAGCTTTTTCAGAAAAATCACAAAAAAATACCTTAACCTAATATCGATGCTATGAAATAAAAAATGAACTCCATTAAAAAAATAATTTTTTAAATAATTCTAATTTAATTTTTAAATAAAAAACACTATTCACCTAAAAAACTAATACTTTATCTAATAATTTCTGAGACATTTATTTACATATTTTATTTAATCACAATACCTAATCAGGTGCCTAAATTATGAAAGTAATTTCTTAATCTTGGTTACTAATCCAATTAGTCACATTACTATTCATAAGTGTAAAATTACTATTCATAATTCACTATTCACCAAAAATTAAGTTGATCTTATTTGACTCCAAATTTCTTACTGAAACAATTTGTAGAAGACCATTTTTTGAAAATCATTAGACATATTAATTATTTAAGGTTTACATAAATATTTTAAAATATCCTTTTTTCCAAAATTCATCAACAATATGTATCCTACATTCATCCGGACATTGGAAAATTCACAAACTTCACCATAAGAAGAAATCACAATTTTATTTAACTCAAAGGATTACACAAATAAGTTATGGTCTCATTACATAGCCCCTTATAACCCCAGTATAGACCCTAAGTGTAAGGTGTGCTAAGGTGAGAGAATCCGAGGGTGGCTCGGCCAACATTACCTTAGTAGTAATATCTATAAGCTTGAACTTCCCTCGAAGGTGATTCCGTTCCAGCTTCACATGATGAAGTTCGGCTTGGGTTTGGTCTAGAGAAAAGACTAGTGATGCTTCCTCGTTCCCCAGTTCCATCAGATGGGCTTCGATCGATCTGAGACTACTGGGCGAGGCCATTCTATCTTCTTTTTGTTTTAATTAACCAAGGTCACTTGTTTTTATATAAAATAATTGCAACATTTAGTTTCCAACGGTTATATTGATCAATGTTCATATAACAGTCTAAACCCAATGATCACATTTTAATTATACTCATTTCATTAAATGAAATTGTTTTTTTTGAGTATAAAATAAAATAACATACTGAAAAAGGAAATATAAATTATTAAAAAGTTCGGGTCGTTACAATGAGTCCAACTGCTCTGATGCCTCATTCAACAATTGTGAACAAGATATCTTGCTGATAGAATATACTACCATGATCCCCTTCCCAGGAGTATAGAAAATTTTAATGTCATAATCCTGGAGTAACTCTAGACATCACCCCAGTCTCATGTTGAGATCCTTATGAGGGATGATATACTTGAGAATATTGTGATCAGAGTAGAATATAAACCATTCACCCATCAAGTAGTTTCACCACATCTTCAAAGTGAAGACTACTTATTCTTTATCAAAATCATGGGTCACATAGTTCTAATCATGTGGTATTAAAGGGAGTGAATATTAGGGAATCACTACTCACCAATGCATTAGAATACAACCAATCCATGTTCCCAATGTATCACACAACACTACGTACTCGACACCTTCCTCCAAAAATTCCAATCTGGGAGCACTCATCAAAATCTTCACCAACTATTGAAAATAATATTGTCTCTTCTTTTTCCACATGAAAGGATGCCCATTTTTGTCAAATATATCATGGGTGATGATATCCTAGAGAAATTAGGTATGAATCTCTGATAATAGTTTACCGACCAATGGAAGCTTTGTACCTCTGTCACACACTTTGGTGGATCCCAAGATAACACTGCCTCGACCTTAGACGGGTCCATTTCCACTCCATCTATTGAGTTAACATGTCCCAAAAAGTGGACCACCCAAATCCAAAACTAGATCATTGAGAGATTTTCGTAAAAATGGGGATCTCATAGAACATCCAAAACTATCCTCAAGTGTCTCACATGCTCTTCTATGAATTCAGAGTGCACAATGATATCTTTGATGAAGACTACCATGAATGGGTCTAAGTAAGGATGAATGATCCAGTTCATGAGTCCCATTAACACTTTTAGGGTGTTCATCATGCCAAAGGTCATCACCAAGTACTCTTAGTGACTGTAGATACATTTGAATGTCACCTTCATTATATCCTCATATTTTCCTCAAAACTGGTGATAGGCTGACATGAGGTCAAATTTTGAGAACCATAATGCCCCTCTAAAATGATCAAAGAGGTCAGTGATCCTTGGTAGTGGATACTTGTTCTTCATGGTCACCTGGTACAAGTAATGTACTCCACTCACAACCTCAAGCCACCTTCTACCTTCTTGGATAAAAAACTGGGGATTCCCAGGGTGAAACACTAGGTTAAACATAGACCTTACTCTGCAAGTCCTACAACTACAACCAAATATCATGAAGCTCTATAGGTTCCATCCAACACGGTGGTTCATATATCGATGTCATCCCCAGGTGTATATCAATTCAAAAGATTATATCTTAACTTGGAGGTAAACATGGAACATCTTTTGGGAAGACATCTTCATACTCTTCCACCACTACAGGAAACTAGAAACTCATAACATCCACTGTACCAAGGGTCACACTAGCCTAATGATGAGTAATTGTCTACACCCTCCTATACATGAGTCCATCGTGTGCTAGCTAGGCCTCCTTTTCACAACCAAAGGAAATAATACTTCCTTTACTGTGGAAACACCACACCCATTCCCCAAAAAGTAGATTTGGGCATGAAAATTATATAAAAAATACATAATATGAATGAAATAAAAAGGACTCAACACTCCAACAATGATATTCCAATAGAAACTCACACCTCCAAGAATAAGCTTACACTATCAGAACAAGTGCAAGATTTTTGAGTCATCTCTAGTAGGAGTCTCCATGTAGAAGGGCAAGCCAAAGGCTCAACCAGAATCTCTATGTCTCATACAAGGTATATGAGAAGAAATGTTTGACTAGAAATTGAATCTATCAGTACTGATACGAAGGTAGAAAAGAGACATATTTCACCCTGAATAACTCTTAGAGACTCTGTGTCATAAGCTTTGAGCACTTACAACAGTCCCCTACCTTGTCTTCAAATTCCCTGATCCTGGTGTGGATCAGCTGGGGGTGGTGTAGGTAAAAAAATTCAAAATGTCAACTAACTCCATCTACTATCCCAACTCTACTTTGTTACATCAGATTACATCAAATATACACAAGAGGGGGGGGGGGGTGAATTGTGTCTTTTCAAAAATCTTTGTGTGATTGTGTTCTTCCTTTTAACTTTAATCAGATAAAATGATGCAGCAGAAATTTAAATAGCAAAAACACAATATGTATAGTGGTTTGGGGAACAAAAGGCCCCTAGTCCACTCCACTGAGGCTCTACTCCACAAGCTTGGTGATTTTCACTATCTGATCCTCGTTTCAACAGACCGGTTCACAACTGAGTACAGGCAGTTGACACCTTTACAATCCAAGAAAAACCAAAGCCTTATGGTTCAAACATGAACCTACTCACCTTAGTACGAGAAGCTGGTTACTCAAGATAAAAATAATTTTAGAAAGAACTTTTCCAGTTGATCTTCACAATTGCAACAGAATGCAATTGATAGTAGATGGATCTTCATCTCTAAAAATATTGATTTTCAAGTCGAAGTAGTTCTAAGTCGATCCGGTTGTAGTAGATATAGAGATATAATTCGCAACATCAGTAGTAGTATATCCATAGTAGATATTTGATGTAGAACAAGTGAATCTTCTATCGAGTTCCTTCTTCTTAAATAAATAGAGCTTTGACACTCCTTTTGAATCAGTAGATCGGTGTGATTTTTTGTAGTCTCTGTTTTCCACCTTTTTGAATAATAGATTGATCACCACACTCTCTTGTGTCTGGTGTTTCAGAGAAAACATATATAATAAAGCAGAGCATATTCCCTGCACATTTAGATCCATAAAAGTAACCTTTTGACTCGTGATATTCAAACATTTGAATTTACAGAGTAGTCGTAACTTCCCTGAAGACTCGGCATAAAAAGATCCTTTTAATTTGATCTTTAATCCATTGATAAAACGTCTTTGAATCAGTCAAATTTGTATTTTAAAATAGACTTTAAATCTGGCTTGAAATCCGCCTAACAATCATCTTGCTGACCGTTGCATAAAAATATCGTGTTTCAAACTTTCCGATGCCAAACATAAGATTGATGACGTGGCCTTCAAACGTAGGGTTGAACAACGTAAGGTTGAACATAAACATAGGGTTCATGTTACTTTCCTCAAACATAAGGTTGATCATAAACGTAGGGTTGATCATCCATACTTTTCCCTTCAACTTTCAAATGTACGGTAAAAGATCCATACTTTTACTTGATCCATACTTTTCCAAGAATGTATGGTTGTTTACAAAAGTAAGGTTGATGAACCATACTTTTGAGAAACAAATGTAACGTTTAGTACTTACATATGGTTCTCCTTCCATACTTTTTTGATAACCTAAATGTAAGGTTCCTTCCTAATGTAAGGTTCTTCTTCCATACTTTGCTGATAACGTATGGTTTATTAACCATAATTTTCTCTTATCTCAAAAATTATACACGCTTTTCATCCTTACGCTACGTTTATCCACGTAGGGTATGAACAATGATTCCAAAACACGCTAAAGAAGATTCTGAATAAGTAGCTCATGAACAGTGTTTCCAGAATGCGCTAAAACAGTTCTCGAATAAGTAAGGTATGAACAGTGTTTCCGGAATGTAATAAATACGAATACATTAATGATAAATTCCCATAATTTCAAGAGTAAAATAAATTAATAAATTTCTGCAAAATACTAAATAAAATAATTTTAAAATAATTAAGGGTATTTGTGAGCATCAAAATTATCATAAAGAGATAGAGTATTATTTTTAATAATCTCCCCCTTTAAATAACATTATTATGTGTTGTTGAAAACAATACTTTGCTTGACAATCTCCCCCGTTTTGTTGATCACAAAACCCATAAAATAATAAAACTAATTAAATGAAATTAACTTTCATAATTAGTTACATAAAGGTTTATAATTTTGAGAGGATAAAACAATATTTAATTTTAACAAAATCATTTCAATAAATAAAAATTTCTCCCCCTTCATGAAAATAAAATAAATTTTCTTTAAAAATAAAAGTAAAGAATAAAATAAAAGTTTCTAGTTTTATCCAAATTTCTCCCTAAAAAGTAAAAGAAAATTTCCCTTTATAATAAATGACTGTTAATAACTTAAAATAGTTTTCTGTATAAGTATAAATCCAAAAAATTAAATATAAAAAAAATCATTTAAACAAGGTTTTTAAAATAAAATGTTGTGTTTATCCAAATTTCTCCCCCTTTTTGTGATATCAAAAAGAATGATAAATCATGGATTTTAACACATTTAATGTTGCACTGAACTATAGGTAAATGATATTATTAAATGTTTATCAGTAATTAAAATTGGAGTACTGTCATATCAAAATAAAGACAGTAAAACAAATATAAAGAAAGAAACTGATTTTCATTAAAAATTAAAAATAGATACAAGTATGATAAAAATAGGAATCAAGGTTTGGGTAAGCTAGGAAATAGGTTCTATCTCCTATGGATTGCAGACTTTATTTCTATAAACTGTTCCCTGAGTCTCTTCATCATCCCATATCCAAGTTAGATAATGAGCTCTCTGTTCTCCTAAGTCATATGAAAATCCTCGATTAAATTGACCCTGAAAAACTCATGCATCCTTTACTCTTTTTCTATAAACACTAACAGCTTCTCTGACATCTAATTTAATAATGTTCTAATTGGTGGCTCACTAGATGTCAATTGATCCACTAAAAATTTATGATTGTCCAGAAATACTGATAATGGAGCACTGTTACATTGAAGATCTTGCAACCTGTCATTCGTGTTGCTCATCACGACTGTGATAGCTTGAAATCTTCTGATTAAATCAGGTGAAGTACTTAAGACACTAAAAAAACTATTTTCAACTAATTCAAATTGATTCTCCATAAAAAATTTTAGATCTGATAAATCTGTCTTCATAACCATTTCAGATTTCAACTTGAAAACTACATTCATCATATACTCTTTAAGAATTTCTAGTTCTTTTCTTGAGACTGTACTCTCCTTCAGCTTTTGAAATCTCAATTGTTCTAAGTCTAAGGCATTTATCAGAGTGATATTCCCATATTCCAACTGAGAAACCTTTTTGTATAGTTGTTCAACTTCTTTCTTCCTTGAATCAGAGGCACTCTGTGCTTGATTCGCATTCTCAGGCTCTGTATGATGCAGCAGTACCAAATGTAATGATTTAGCATCAGATTTTTCTTTCTCTTTGGCCGGAGTAGGTTGGTCCATATATTTTTCCTCAGATTCCTTTCCAGACTCTTCCATAGAAAAATCCTCTTAAAGTACCTCTGTTGGAGCATCAGGAAGATGTTCATCACAAACATCAGCATCTTTTTCTTCCACTGGAATTTCGACAACAATATTTTCAGGAGTTTCCTGAGGTCTAGTCACTTCCTCACCAGCCTGTGCCTCCTTATCTTGTTCCTATTGAAGTGTAACTTCAACATCAACTAAAATCTATTCTGGAGTCTCCCTTTGAGCTTCTTCTTGAACTCCTGATACCTCTACTGGTGGTGTCCTTTCACTAACATCTTCCATGGTCTTATCAATAGTTTCTTTTCTTACAAAAGTATAAGAAAATAAATCTTCTATTGTTGCCAAGGTAGGGGAAGTAATTTCCTCATTAAAAGGTCTAATTCGTCGAGATTGAAGTCCCTACTGACTTCTTTCTTCCTCAACATCTTCCACTTCAAATCGGGTCCTTCTTGCAACATTACTGACTCTTGATTTAGCTTGTCCCTCCTTAAACTTAGCAGGTTGAGCTTGAGCACTCTCTGAGTCATCCTCAGCTCCTACTGGAATTTTTTTTCCTTTAATGGTGCTCAAGAATTATCCAATCTTCCTTAAAGTTCTATCATTAAACACATTACTATGATGACAATGTACGCGTGCATCCACTAATCTCACCATGTCCTTCTTAAGCAATGACTTGGAAATGAATCGACCAAAAGGATAAAAGTTCATCCGGGAATCACTTTGGAAATAGTAATTGAGGTACCTTACCATGTACCTTGGGAAGTTTAATTTGATATCACTTAACAGAAGATACATTTTGTATATATCAGTGTACAAAATCTTTTCCATTTCTGTCATTTTGGGAGCTATTCCTGTTTGCAAAAATTTGACCAAAATGTTCTGATTAGGATCCAAATCCTTGATAAAAATTTTCTTTATTGTATTAGTACAAAAAATGACATTACGTCCTCGGATTTATGCATAGAATCTCCAATATTTTTCAAATCGAAATGAAAAACTCCCTCATGAGGGCAGTTGAGAATCTGACCAATTTCTACTGACGAGATTGAGAAATCCCTATCCTCTATCTTAGAAATCATACTGTCCTCAGTATCTCCAAAAATAAAATATACATATTTGAAGAAGTATCTAAGTTCTACCTCATACAGAAATTTCGTTTTTTCACTGTTGAAAACCTATTCAAGGTTCTGAAATGATAGCGCTTGTATCAACAGTAGAATTGTCTGAAATAACTAGTCGAGATCGATTACCTTGACCTGTAAGATTTTTCTTCCTTCAGAGCATTGTCTCTTGGAATTTCTTGTCTTGTCTTCACTGGCTCTTTTAGTCCTTACCATCTCTGTGAAAATCTCTAAAGGTTTGAAGGTTAGGGTTTCAGAGGTTCGAAGATTAGGGTTCACGAGCAGAGGTGCGATTTGCGGGTTCAAAAAGGTTTTGATAGAAATGAAACGGTTTAGAAGTTGGAAGTATTTCTGACAACCTTGATTCCCGTATTTTTAATAATAATTACATATCTTCAAAAATAAATAAAATAGATTACGCGGATAAAAGAAACTTATTCTGGTTGAAAAACAAAATAGAAAAATTATTTTAAGAAGAATTAAAATAAATAACCACATTGTAAAATAAATTTTATTTAAAATCAAATAAACCTAGCTCCCCCTTAATAAAATCAAACCTTGCAGTGGGAAGTGGTTTAGTAAAAATATCATCTAATTGAATTTTAGTATTTATAAATTCTTAAAATATATCCTTTTTAATAACATGATCTCTTAAAAAGTGATGCCTTATATCAATGTGCTTAGTTCTAGAATGACTAATAGGATTTTTTGAAATATTAATTGCACTTGTATTATCATATAAAATAGATGTATTATTAAAATTAAATCCAAAGTCCATAAGAGTTTTTTTCATCCACAACACCTGTTCACAACAACTGCCAGCAGAAACATATTCTGCCTCGGCTGTTGAGAAGGCAACTGAATGTTGTTTCTTACTAGACCATGACACTAAAGACTTTCTTAAAAAGTGACATGTTCCTGATGTGCCTTTTCTATCTAATCTATAACTTCCACATTCATCATCTGAATATGAAATCAAATTTAAATTAGATGTTTTAGGATAAAGAAGAGATTGAAAAACAGTTCCTTTTAAATATCTAAAAATTCTTTTAACAGCTGTTAGATGAGATTCTTTATGATTTGATTGAAATCTTGCACAAAGACATACTTAATACATTATATCTGGCCTGCTAGCAGTAAGATATAATAAACTACCAATCAGACCTCTATATAACTTGTTGTCAACTGATTTTCCAGTTTCATCCAAATCAGGTTTTATATTAGTACACATAGGAGTTGTATATATCTTGCTGTTTTCAAGTCCAAATTTCTTCAACAAATCAGTAATGTATTTGCTTTGATTCAAAACATTTCCAAAATCTTTTTGATAAATTTGAATTCCTAAAAATAAATTTAGTTCTCCCATAATACTCATTTCAAATTATTTTTTCATTAAATTTGAAAACTCATGACAAAGGGGTTTATTAGTTGATCCAAAAATTACATTATGAACATATATTTGAACCAATAAAATATTATTTTTCACAGTTTTCTTAAAGAGTGTTGGGTCCGCCGTTCCAACAGTAAAATCATTTTTAAAAAGAAAAGAACTTAATCTTTCATACCAAGCTCTAGGTGCTTATTTAGGTCCATAAAGAGATTTAGTAAGTTTAAAAACAGAATCAGGTTTTTGAGAGTTTTCAAAACCATGAGGTTTCTCAACATAAACGTCCTCCATTAAATAACCATTTAAAAAGGCAGATTTAACATCCATATGAAATAATTTAAAGTTCATATCAGTTGCATAGGATAATAGTATTCTAATGGATTCTAGTCTAGCTACAAGTGAAAAGGTATTATCATAATCTATTCCTTCTTCCTGATTATATCCTTTAGCTACTAATCTTACTTTATTTCTAGTTTATGTGCCTTAGTCATACTGTTTATTTCTAAAGACCCATTTGGTTCCTATTACTGGATAATTCTTAGGTCTTTCCACTAATTCCCAAAATTCATTTCTTTTAAACTGGTTTAATTCATCTTTCATTGCTATTACCCAGCTTTCATCATCTAAAGATTCTTCTATAGTCTTGGGTTCTTGTTGGGATATGAAGGTAGAGAATTCCACTAGGTTTCCTAAGTTTCTTCTAGTTTGAATACCAGTTTCTAAGTCACCTATCACAGTTTCTAAAGGGTGATTCTTTAGGGTTCTAGAATGTCTAGGAAATAAATTTAAAGGTTCTTCAGTATCATGTTCCTCTGAACTGGACTGAATTTATTTTATATCATTTTCAAAATCATTCTTTAAGTTCTCAAGTCTCATGTTATCATTAGAGTCAGGTTCATCCATTTGATCTGTCCTTTTCTCGAAGGGATCAGATTCATCAAATTTCACATGAACTGATTCTTCAACAATCCTTGACTTTTTATTATAGACTCTATAAGCTTTGGAGGTAGCAGAATATCCTAAGAAAATACCTTCATTAGATTTTGGATCAAACTTACCAAGATTATCTTTGGTGTTCAAGATGTAGACCTTGCATCCAAAAACTTTAAAGTAATTTACTTTAGGTTTTCTGTTATTCCATAGTTCATAGGGTGTGTTTTTCAAAATAGGTCTAATTAAAACTCTATTAATTATATAGCAGGCTGTGCTAATAGCTTCTTCCCAAAAGTAGGTAGGAAGGCTGTATTCATTTAGCATAGTCCTATCCATTTATTGAATAATCCTATTTTTTATTTCAACAATTCCATTTTGTTGAGGTGTTCTAGGTGCAGAAAATGTGTGTTTAATACCCATATTTGAGCAGAAGGAATTAAATTCCCGATTCTCAAATTCTCCACCATGATCAATTCTTAATGAAATTATTTTAAAACCTTTTTCATTTTGAACAGCTTTACAAAAACTTTCAAATAAAGTAAAAGCTTCATTTTTAAATTTCAAAAAGAAAATCCAAGTAAATCTAGAATAATCATCAACTAATACATAAACATATAATTTACCAGCTAAGCTTGCTACTCTGGAAGGTCCAAAAAAATCCATATGGATAAGTTCTAGAGGTTTAGTTGTAGAAACTTTATTAACAGATTTGAATCATGATTTGTGTTGCTTGCCAAGTTGGCATGCATCACATAATCTGTCACTTTCAAATTTGATACTAGGTAAATCATAAACTAAATGTTTCTTATATAACTTATTTAAAACATAAATATTACAATGTCTAAGTCTCCTATTCCTGATCCAAGATTCACTTACTTTAGTAGTCAAGAAGTTTAATTTTTGTTTACACAAGGAATTTAAATCCAAAGTATAGACATTATCAGTTCTTGGTGCTTTAAATTTAAACAGTTTATATTTAGAAACAGTACAATAATTGTTAGTAAAATCAACAGTATATCCATCATCACAAAGTTGAGAGATACTTATCAGGTTGTGTATTAATCCTTGTACATAAAGTAATTTGTTGATTGAGACTGTTTTTGGATCTCCAATAGTTCCAATGCCAATGATTTTTTCCTTTGGCATTGTCACCAAATGTGACAAGTCCTCCTTCCTTTTGAGTGAGTGAAGAAAAATTCAATGATTTTCCACTCATATGTCTTGAGCAGCCACTATCCATATACCATATATCTTTTCTACTCTGGTGGCCTGCTACTTGCAAAGACATTCAAACAAATTGTTTTGGTACCCATATTCTGTTGGGTCCAGGGGTATTAGCTAGCAATGATCTGGGTATCCAGATTTTCTTTGTTCTTTTAAAATTAGATTAATCATATAAGTCTTTTGAAACATAGGCTTTCTTAATACCACAAATTTGAGGTTTTCTTAAGAAACAGTTTTTAGCTATATGTCCTTTTGTCACACAAAATTTACAATTAACCCTTTTAGAGCTAAGAACAAAATAATTTTTATATAGCTTAGGTTTTTCTCCTCTACTGCCAATTCCAAATCTCTCCTTTTTAATGATAGTTTTTCAAAGAATTTCATTTAATGAATTCTCTAATTTTGTAAAAACCAATTCAGCCTATTTGTAAGATTCTACTTCATCTAGCAGTGTTTTTATTCTTGATTCAAAATTAATATAGTTTGTGTTAATAGAATTGTATTTATCAGTTAATTCCTTATGTTGTTTCAGCATTATATCTCTTTCATCTGAAACAGATTTATGTATGTTCTTTAGTGACTTATGTTTCTTAAATAATGAGTCATATCTTTCTTTAAGCATATTGCAGTAGGCTACAAGTTTTTCATTTGTGTAGCTTGATTTAGAATTTTATTCATTATTTGAGTCAGAGGAGAAATATGAGTGTACCTCATCAGTTTCTACCATGAAACACATGTTTGATTTTAGATTGACTTCTTCTTTCTGTAATCTTGATTCATGAGAGCTAATGGAGTCTTCAGATACACTCCAAGTGGCTTTCATAGCTTTTTTGTCTTTCTGCTCATAGTCATTTCTTTTGAAGAATTTATTCTTCTTTGCATCTTTCAATTGTGGGAAATATGGTCTGATATGCCCCATCTTCTTGAATTTATAGCATCTTACTTCCTTATCATCTCTCTTAAAGTATTTTTTGAAGCCTCTTTTCTTGCTGTAGAATTTTCTAAATTTTCTGGCTAGCTGAGCCAGTTCTTCATCTGAGTTTGATGAGTCAGAGATCTCTGATTTAGCTTTTAATTCTCTGTTCTTCATCTTTCTATTGTTTTGTTGTGAAGTTACCATTAAGGAAATATCTTCTCTTTTGATAAGAACTTTATGTTCATTAGATTCATCTTCCATCTCAGCTTCATACATCATTAATGTTCCAATCAGTTCTCTCATAGTTAAGTCTTTGATAGGTGTCGACTGTCTGATTTCTGCAGAGATTCTGTTCCATTTTTTAGGAAGTACTCTTAGTAATTTTAAGGCTTGATCAGCCTGCTTGATAGGCTCTCCTAGAGCTATTATATTATCGACAATTTCTGTAAATCTCCCATTCATTTGGGTAATTATTTCACCTTCAAACATTCTGAAAGTATCAAATTTCAATTTGGCAGTTGAATATCTCATTTTTCTCACATTGTCTCTTCCTTCATATGCCACAATTATTGTTTGCCACATCTCATATGCTGTCGGGCACTGAGATACTATGTTAAATTCATCTGGTCCTAGACCGCAGATGATTGCATTCATAGCCTTCGAATTAATATCATATTCTGCTTCAGTAGCTGCACTCCATGTTTCAGGTTTTTATGGTATTTCATATGGAGTTAGAATCTTAGAATAGACTCTGTATCCAAGATTTTTCAGATAGATGATCATTCGAGACTTCCAGCATCCATAGTTTTCTCCATTGAAGTATGGTGCTCTGACCATAGACATTCCCTCTCTTGTATCATTCATCTTGCTCTGTGTATAATCACTTTCATTTTGTTAAAGATTTTTCAGAAAGATCAACCTATGATACCAATTGTTGGATTAGATTACATCAAATATACACAAGAGGGGGGTGAATTGGGTCTTTTCAAAAATCTTTGCATGATTGTGTTCTGCCTTTTAAATTTAATCAGATAAAATGATGCAAAGAAAATTTAAATAGGAGAAACACAAGATGTATAGTGGTTCAGGGAGCAGAAGGCCCCTAGTCCACTCCACCAATTCTCTACTCCACGAGCCTGGTGATTTTCACTATCTGGTCCTCGTTTCAATAGATCGGTTCACAACTGAGTACAGGAAGTTGAAACCTTTACAATACAAGGCAAAACAAAGCCTTCTGGTTGAAACATGAACCTAATCAGCTTAGTACGAGAAGCTGGTTACTCAAGATAAAAAGAATTTTAGAAAGAAATTTTCCAGTTGATCTTCACAATTTCAATAGAATGCAATTGATAGCAGATGGATCGTTATCTCTAAAAATATTTATTTTTAAGTCGAAGCAGTTCTAAGTCGATATGGTTGCAGTAGATATAGATATATAATTCACAACATCAGTAGTAGTATATCGACAGTAGATATTTGATGTAGAACAAGTGAATATTCTATCGAGTTTCTTATTCTTATATAAACAGAGCTTTGACGCTCCTTTTGAATTAGTAGATCGGTGTGATTTTTTACAGTCTCTGTTTTACACCTTTTTGAATAATAGATTGATCACCACACTCTCATATGTCTGATGTTTTAGAGAAAACATATATAATAAAGTAGATCATATTCCCTGCACATTTATATCCATAAAAGTCGCCTTTTGACTCGCGATATTCAAACATTTGAATTTACAGAGTAGTCCTAACTTTTATGAAGACTCGACATAAAAATCTCTTTTTAATTTGATCTTTAATCCATTGATAAAATAGATTTGAATCGGTCAAAGTCATATTTTAAAATCGACTTTAAATCCGTCTTGGAATCCGCCTAACAACCAGCTTGCTGACCGTTGCATAAAAATATCGTCTTTCAAACTTTCTGACGCCAAACGTAAGATTGACGACGTGGATTACAAACATAGGGTTGAACAACGTAAGGCTGAATATAAATGTAGGGTTCATATTAATTTTTCCAAACGTAAGGTTGATCATAAACGTAGGGTTGATCATCCATAATTTTTACTTCATCTTTAAAATGTACGGTAAAAGATCATAATATTAATTGATCCATACTTTTCCAAGAACGTATGGTTGTTTACAAAAGTAAGGTTGATGAACCATACTTTTGAGAAACAAATGTAAAATTTAGTACTTATGTACGGTTCTCCTTCCATACTTTTTTGATAACCCAAAAGTAAGGTTCCTTCCTAACATAAGGTTCTTCTTCCATACTTTGCTGATAATGTATGGTTGATTAACCATAATTTTCTCTTATCTCAAAAAGTATACACGATTTTCATCCTTACGCTACGTTTATCCACGTAGGGTATGAATAGTGATTCTAGAACACGCTAAAGTAGACTCCGAATAAGTAGCACATGAACAGTGTTTTCAGAACGCGCTAAAATAGTTCCCGAATAAGTAAGGTATCAACAGTGTTTCCAGAATGTGCTAAATACGAATACTTTAATGATAAATTCCAATAATTTCAAGAGTAAAATAAAGTAATAAATTCCTGCAAAATACTAAATAAAATCATTAGAAAATAATTAAGGGTATTTGTGAGCATCAAAATTATCATAAATAGAAACAGTATTATTTTCAATAATATCCCCCTTTAAATAACATTATTATGTATTGTTGAAAACAATACTTTCCTCAACAAACTTCCACATCCACCATCCCACAAACCTTCCTACTCCTGCCATGGTATCTACATCACTAGCTCATCCATGGTCTCTCTTTTAGCTGTACGGTGGGTTAGACAATCTCAGGAGATATGTCTTCCTCTCTTAAATGAGTATCATCACCTCTATATGGGATAAACGGACCCACCATAAGAGTCCTAAACTATAGATAACTTATCAGGGGATCTCCTCTTGAAATGTGTCACACATCTAGGTATCTAATATTGATGTCGACTTCCTATTTCCAAAGACTCATCTGATGCTTTCACAATTTTGACAACCACCATCTATATCTGCTCATCCAAGAAACTCCTAATCCCCAAATATTTCTCTAGAAACCTAGAATAACTAGGAATACATATAGGAATAAAAATGTCTCAAATTTCACTATTAATACCTCACATGAAGATTAAATCCTAGAAAAAATGATCATGAACCATATCCATCGACTACCTGGAGAGGTTTTTAAACCTCAATGAATACTCATCTATTGTCTTGCTTCCCTGCTGGAGCTGAAGTTTCCCCTAGATATGTATATCCCTAAGCATATATAGTGAGAATTACTCCCTAAAAAGTTGATCAAACTTTATCCATGGAAGTGTTTCCTCATCATAAGGCTGGGTAACCAAACTCTACCATTTCCCCACTGAGATGTGAATAAGGATCATCACCATTTCGACCATCTGATCTGCTGGTGTTCTGACTAGATGGAAAACATGGGTCACCGCCTCAAGCCAGTCCTCAAACGCCTATGGGTTAGGCTCACCTCAGAACCTGAGGGGAATATATCATTGAAACTTGTTTTGGGTTCTCACCCTACTCACCTCATCTTCTGGTACTGTCAGTACCACATAATACTCTATAGGTGGTGGTATGGATGATGCACCACCTAGAGTTAACATCTTGGGAGCTTGTACCTATATCAACACCTCATCACATAGGGAATAATCCTCCTGATCATGATGAATACTAAATGAAATACATCATAGAGGAATACCGATGAAAATAAGATGTGCCATGGTCAATGAGTATATCTGGAGAGATGACTCATGAAGAACATGTAAACCACAATCCATTCCTATATGATTCATGTTCCATTATTTTTCCTAAAACGTTCTCATCTACTGAGTTGAATGGAAGGTCATAAATGTACTAGTTTATAGATATATTGACCACCACACCAACACTAGAGTTCTTGGCCTAAAATCCAAACTCAAAACACTTAACACTGTTTCCCCAAACAAAACTCAAAAGCTCTCGGTCCTAATGTAGAACCAAAAACTATGGTACCACTATGTCACGACCTTTCCCATAGTGGTCCATGATGTGACTCCACAAGCACACCTATAATAGGCTAAGGGTTGGTGACTAGCACCAATTAGTCATATCACTAGAATGGGAGGATTTAGCCTATGTACCTGTACACACACACACAACTCCAAGCCTATAGAATGCTAAAATGTAAAAATAAGTGAACAACCATTAATCACTATGTATAAATCCTAAAATTAGCGTGTGATAGGATGTAAAGGAATGTAAATAAGGAAAAATAAAATCCCACCCCAAAGATTATGAAAACCCAAGTCCAATCAGAATGTTAGTACAGGGGACTTCTTTGAGAAAGCCATAGGAAGACACCATGGTCTGTCCGGTATCACTATGCACCATCTAGTCTTGGTCCACCTAGGACTTTATCAAAAGGTCGATCATCTGTACTAGACACAAACCATATGGGAAAAGTTAATGTAGGGGAAATTATAACAATACTATGTATAAAACCCCAAAACCACTAAGAATACAACATATGAAATACATCCACCTCTACAATGGTATATGTCTATAGAACATATAATAGAAATACATCGATATACTCAAAAAAGTCACACAACAAAGTGGTATGTCATAACCATAGTATACCATCCCTAGGATTCTAGGTCGAAGATTTCCCAAATCACTAAAACTATTATAAATTTAGGGTATAACGATAGACCTACAACCACGATTTTATAGGTCAATGGCTATAGATTTTTTTCCATGGTTTAATCAACCCTCTGTGGGTATATCCATTTTATATCGCCACTGTCATTTTTTTTTCAATCTGTATCGGGATCCTCCTCCCACCTAATCTAAAAATATATCACCATGCAGCCCTCCTCCTCGATGAACTCTCCTCCTCCCTCACATCGGCTCCCTCCTCCCAAACAACCTCTCTCACAATGACAACCTCCCCAATGACCTCTCTCACATCAACACCCTCTTCCATGATGACCTCTCTCACAGCAGTTCCCTTCTCCCCGATGAACTCTCTCACCGCATCGACCTCCTCCCCGATGACCTTTGTCACTGAGATTCCCTCCTCCCCGAAGACGTCTCTCACTGTGGTGCCCTCCACCCCGACGACCTCTGTCACTATGGAGCCCTCCTCCCAAATGCTTCCAATCAACGCCACCCTCCATGGTATTTTATAATAATTTTTCGTGACTTATAGTTGAAAATATTCACATTGAATAATTTAATAGTTATATGGGAAATCAACATGAGTGTTATTCTTACTATAATAATTCCCCTACAAGTGTTCTCAAGTATAGTTCAAGAAATTTCTAGGGGGTCATATCACAGTGAGGCCAATGATGGAAATTCAGGGTTCATTTTTATTAGGATTGTATCATTGGTTTTAAACTGAATCCACATTTATCAAGGGACTAGGTTACCCCATTAGAATCATGGTTCTCATCCCATGTTTTTCTTTATTTTAGGGAATGAATATCTTATTACATTAAATTATCATTTATTTTTTATTTATCTGATTAATTTTGTTTTAGAAAATGTTTCATTATTATATTCATTTTCACATTGAATTGTTTTATAAATAAAAATAAAATTATGAAATTTTTTCCTTTTTAGGTAAAAATTACATAGGACAATTATTCTCATATTTCATACTAGTGCTTTGAATTTAGATTATAAAATCATATTTATAAATTATTTGTAGTATCCTATATATTGATATATCATATCCCAGATAAAAACACTCATGTGTTTGTTGATATAAATTTTTTATACAGTTTAACATAAAGTGCCATCTTACCATTGATGGTGATATTTAGAACATTTTCCTTATTTTGGTGATAATGATATTTGATAGTCACCCAGGTCATAAATAAATGAATCATGTGGAATTTTAGGATGCTTACATTATTCTTGGGATGTACTATATATCATCCACTTTGTTATTCTCTCGTTTTTAGTTTCTTATATAGTATGGAATTCCTTGAATCACTCATTTATATTTTCTTTATAAAATTATTCATGGGTGTTTATTTTAGTGTTTGTTACTTATTACTTCTTTGGATGGTTTATTATCTTTTAACAATTTATTAAATTAGAATGGAGATCCAATTTATGTGTACATTATATTGGACTCTCAATAAGGGTTTTTATATTATTTATTATATTTAATGGGTAAAATAATTCTAAAATAATATCCTTGATAACCATGTTTCTTCTCACTATGACATGGTGACCAATAAATCACTTTGGGCCTTGTCGAATTCTTTCTTTGGTGATATGGTAGGTTATCCATGTTTTAAAAAAAAATTGTATTAGATCCCTCATGTTAAATAGGGAGTAAAGGTATGCCTAAGACAGTATGATTCCAAATCTAGAGATAGGTATGTGAGATTTCCTGAACAACTATTTCTCTTACAAAAAATTGAGTTAGCATGGAAATTCTGGATTTATACTTTTTTTTTGTTTTTTGATAATTCATTTTAGGATATTTTGATCAAATCCACTACCATTATGTGATGTATGTTTTTTTTGATTTTTTTAGGAAAAATAAATAATATTTACTAAAAATGAGAAGAATCAAAAGGATTTATGATTACTATATATTATATTCTATATAATTTATTGACCATGAATTTACCACTAGATGGTTTCAAAGAGGGTTCAAACAGTTGGTGCATGGTTTGGGAATCCATACAAACAAATTTTGAATTTTTTTAAAACCATCCGATTTATGAAATTTTGATCCATTATTATTTAAAATTGATTCTATTTTATTATTATTTGTTTAAAATTAATTATAGAAAAGTTTTTTTGATATGATGATATTGTTTCATTGAGTAGTAAATATATTCATCGACCATGACTTTTAAATTATGTGTAGATTTGGTTTCATAATTTATGTTCTACAGGGAATTAATCAATGAATCAAACTAATGAATTTTAAAGAGGGTTTTACTGATAATAGTCTATAAAGAAATCCTACAGAGGATATTGATATTATTAAGTTAGTTTTTCAGACTAATTGAACTTTAGGTAGATAAGGTGAGCATGATTTATCTTGTATAATGGATTTCTCTTAGGAATTTATTTAATGGAATAAAAATCATTTTTTTTGACATAATGTGTCTAAGTAACCCATGGAAAAACTCGATAATATTAGATTTATCTTATATTTTCATCAGAGACATAATACCTCCAAAATTAATTTTCCACCTATACATTGGACAGACCTCGATAGAAATAAGGAGTGTCATTTATTCAATTTAGAAACGTTTTACAGAGATATTACACCAATAAATTTATCCTAAAATTATAAATGTGTTAATATTCTAGAGTTTCATGACCCTTGATATGGGAAATCATTATTTGATGGAGAATGCTAATAATTTTTCATGTTGATATAATTTTTATTTTATATTATTTTAAATGATGTCTTAATGTTTAATGTTCGAAATAAGCTTAAGGCCAAAAACATGATCCATGGTTATTCTCTTATTCTTACAACTATATATTGAAGTGGTTTACATATAAATGATAAAGAAAACCAATATTTCTAAAATGGATTATATTTTAAGTACATTGGATAATATATGTATGATTCATAGTTATTTATAGGGTGAAAAGAGGTAAGATGGGACATTTTTAAGGGTAAGTAGTGGGATAGTTCAATATATACTAAAACCAATTCCCATAATTAGATCAAGGTGTAGAACGATGATATTTATTTTAAATTTGAGAGGCTCAGACATTTTAAATAAATATTTAATGTAGATATGATGAATTTTCATTTATGTGGGAAATTAGGCCACCTGAAATGTTTTTTAAGTATCTTACATATCACTGTAGAAAAGTTCCTTCCTCCTTAAATAAAGGATTTAAAATATAGTTTATTTTATCTAATGTATCATTAAATATATCATAAATTTAAATAATAATTAATTCAGGTAATTTTTAAAGATCATTCTAGAATTAAATATTAGGGTGGACCATAATTTGTGTTCCAATATGCCGTAAAGAATGCACATATAACATCGGTAACCAAGATAGTGACTATTAAAGGGACTATGCTTATAGATTCTTATATAGATTTATATTTTTTTGAAATAATTCCTCACATTATTATATCTCATCAAAATTTGTTGATTGATTAAATCTTTAATTGGGTTAAGAGTTATTTTCATTGATGTAATTTCTATAGGATTTTTCTTATAATGAGTACTATATAGAGGGGGTGTAAGTGGGGGGGGGGGGGGTAGTGGGGGTGAAGGGGGATGGGGGGTGTAGGTGGGGGTGGGTGGGCAGTGGGGGTGTAGGTTGGGGGGTGGGGTAGTGTCAGGGAGAAGGTTGGGTGGGGGGGGGGGGCAGTATGCAGGGGGTAGTGGGGGAGAAGGGGGCATGGGGAGGGGGGGATTGTGTAGGGGGAAAAGGGTGTGGGGGTGTAGTGGGAGAGGGTGTCTAGGAAGGGGCTGTCCAAGAGGGAGGGTCGGGGTGTCCAAAAGGCATGGTGGGGGGTGTTCAGGGGGAGGGGTGTCCAGGAGGGGGGGGGGGGGGTTAAGGGGGATGGGGGAGTGTGAAGGAGGTGTAGGGGATGGGGGTCTTCCATGAGGGGGGTGTCCTAGGGAGGGGTGTCCAAGGGGTAAGGGGGATGGGGTGTAGTGGGGGTGCAGGTGGGGGGTGGGGGTTGTCCAGGGGGAAGGGGTTGGGGGGGGGGGGGCAGTGTGCAGGGGGTGTTTGGGGGATGGGGGGAAGGGGGTGTGTGGGTTCCATGGGATGGGGGGTGTCCTTGGGGTGTTAAGGGGGGTGGGGGTGGGGAAGTGTACACGAGGTAGGGGGTGTGAGGTGCAGGGGGAGGGGGCTGTCCAAGAGGGGGGATATCTAAGGGAGTGTCTTGGAGGGAGGGGTGGGGGTGAAGGGGGAGGGGGATTTCCAGTAGGGGTGGGGGGGGGGGGGGTTAGGGTGGGGGGATGTTCCAGGGAGTGTCTAGAAGGGGGGGGGGGGTGTCCTGGAGGGAGTTGGAGGGGTGTCCAGGAGGGAGGGGGAGGGTGGGGGTGTCAAGAATGGGGGTGGGGTGGGGGGGGGGGGTGTCCAAGGGGGTCCAGGAGGGAGGGGGTTTCCTGGAGGGGTGTCTGGGGGGGGGGGGGGGTGGGGGTCCATGACGGTTGGGGGTGCCCAGGAGGGAGGGGGATGGGTGTACAGGAGGGGGGTGTCAAAGGGGTGTCTAGGAGGGTGGGGGTGTCTAGGAGGGAGGGGGTGTCCAGGAGGGGGGGTTTCCAGGAGGGTGTCCGAGTTGGAGGGGGTGTCCAAGGGGGTATCTAGGATGGGGGGTGTTTAAGAGGGAGGGGGAGAGGTGTCTTGGAGGGAGGGGGTGTCTAGGAGGGGGTATCCATCAGAGAATTCTATAAAAAACATAATAGGTCATTGTTCAAACATCTACATTTCAATTTAGTTGTTGGATGTACACCAAAATAATCTTTTGCGGTCATAAAAATGGGTTAGTATTCATGATTTTTTATAATTTGAAATATTTATGAATTCCCTTAACCATAATATTTTTTTTGTTTTTTTATTAACTTGTTATTGATGATTACTTATTATCTTATGAAAAAATAAAAATAATGTTAAGTCATTTTATTGATTATTTATTTAATGTTTGTTTATATTCCTCAGAATGGATATATACTGGATGTACAATGTTGATCGGATCACTGATGAATTTCAGGAGTTACGATATTTCTTGGACTTGACATTCACCAATTATTCAGATGGATGATTGATTTGATGCCCGTGATTTGATTATGTTGGAAGACCATGGTTAAATTGTGAGGAAGTGAATTACCATATCAATAAAAATGGTTTCCAAAAAAATTATCTTGTGTTGTATCACAATGGAGAAAATTTTCAAGTGCTGAATGACATCGATTCAGCGAAAATGATTGCTATGATAAATCTGATTTTTGACCGGTTTCCCTTTATTTTTGAAGCCAACTCCTCATGTAGACTAGTGTAAGAGGAAATGAATACCAGAACACAGTTTTCATCTATTAATTATGATGATGACATTGAGAGTGTTAGAAAGATGATGAAATATTCAAATACCCCTGTATATCAGGCATGTGAAAAAATAAGCAAACTTGAGTTTTTAATGTGATTATATCATGGAAAAAATGTATGGTTTTAGTAATATTATGTTTGAATATCATTTTACATTTATTAAGGATTTACTACCTAATAATTCATGTATTCTATAAAATGATTACATGGAATCCAATTAGGTTTTAAAAATTGGATTTTCATCTATTAAGACTCATTCTTGACCAAAATTTTGTTGTATATTTTGGAAGAAAAAATGCAGAGTTGAGTAAGTGAAAAAAGTGTTGCACATCAAGGTGGAAGAATAATAAATACAGAACTCTATCTCTCATACCAAAGAAATTGATGTGGAACTTCACTTTATTTACCACGCTTCAAAAACATTTTATGTTAGAATAAATGGAAAAGAATATGAGATGGAATGTATATGAAAGAAATATGGATAAAGATGAAATAGTGCATCCTGTAGACAGGTTTTCTTGGAAGAAATTTTATAGGTTACATCATGATTTTGTAGCTAACCCATGAAATGTTAGATTGGGATTATCTTGGGATGGTTTCAACCCATTTCTCCAAATGTATACTGCACACAGTACATGGACTGTTTTCATTCACATTTATAACTTTCCTTCCTAGATGTTTATGAAGAAGAAGTTTACTATCATTAGTATATTAATATCTGTACCCAGTGATCCTATTGATATATATATATATACATCCTTTAATAGATGATTTAAAGGAGCTTTGGTTTGTTGGTGCACAAGCTCACGATGCATTCTGGAAGGAGTACTTTATGTTTCGTGCAGCTTTATTATGGATGAAAAATGATTTCCCTGCATAAAAAATGATGTCTGGTTTGAGTACTAATGTTAAATTATCATGCACTATTTTTATTAAGAATACACATTTCTGAAGATTAAAGTTTCGACAAACTTTTAGCTTGATAGGGAATCGACGATTTCTACCGATGGATCATACATACAGGAAAAATCAGAGACATTTTGATAATGCCGTCAAGATAGATGGGACACCTCAACGAATGGCCGAGAATGATATTGTTAGTAAACTTGATGATTTGAATTATGTTCTTAGAAAAATTAAATCAAATATAAGAAAGAAAAAACATGTTAATTTTAATTACAATATCAATTGGAGAAAGAAAAGAATATTCTTTTAGTTGTCATATTGGTCATCGAATTTATTGCATCATTTTTTGGATTTAATTCATATCGATAATTTTTTTTGAGATGTTACTTGCTACTATTTTAAATGTCAAAGACAAAAAATAAGATGATGTGTGGTCTCGTCATGATTTGATGGATTGTGTTATAAGAGAAAAGCATCATCCTAAGATAATTGGTCAAAATAAGTGGAAAGTCCCTATTGCTTGTTATTAGATGAAAAATTTGGAGAAGAAACAATTACTTTAGGTCTTGTAATGTTTTAATGATTCAGATGTTTATTCAAGTAATATTTTGAAAAGGGTGAATACATAAGATGTGAAACTAAAATCTCTTAAAACCCAGGATTAGCATGTCTTGTTACATGAGTTGATTCTGATTTACATTCGGCATTTACATTCACATAATTTTAGAGTTTCTATGATTAAGTTATGCCATTTTTATCGAGACCATTGTTCAAAATGACTGAGTATAAGCGTTGTTCAGAAATTGCAGATAGATTCACCGATTATTCTTTGCGACTTGGAGAAAATTTTCCCGCCATCATTTTTCAAATGTATGTTTCCTATGAATCTTCATCTTCCCACAATAGTTCTTTTTGGTGGTCCTGTTTCGATTTGGTGGATGTATCCTACAAAAAGAATAATGTTTACATTGAAATCTTATTTGAGAAATAAATATCACCCCGAAGGCACTATTGTGAAATTTTATTTAGAATAAGAATGCATGGATTTCCTTTAAACGTACTTGGATAATGTCACTATGAGGTCTAATCGACTAACGAGAACTAAAGATGAGCAATATGATCTCATTGAACCTACATTTCCATCACTACCACAAACAGGGTGGATATCTGGATCGTACTCATTGTGTACTTCAAGAAGGGAAGAATGAGAAATGATTCATCATACAATATTATTCAACTGTGGTGTTATTGATGATTATATCAAGTAATAATACTAACAAATATGGATTTTTTCATTGTGTTATTTCTTCATATCTTATGACATTTTAAATATTTATTATTTTTAGTGAAAATTTAGAAATTATAAAAAAGAGACATCAGTCTGTATCTATTAAGAGGAAGGAACTATTGCACATCAAATAATTTTCTACTTGGTTAAAGTCAAAGCTGATAGATTTTTTTATTCTCATAACACAATCACATGTCTCTGTTTAATATTTGATGTTGGTTTCTTTTATGTTTTAACTCTACCAATGAATGAAGTATCAGATGAAGTAAGAGAGTTGTCCTTTGGTCCAAACGATGTGGTATGTGATTATAAAGCAATGGTTTTCAATGGATTTAAATTTTATAAAAAAATATATTCCAAAAAATGGAAACATAGCATAATAATGTCATGATATGTGCCAGAATATATTGTTATGTCAGTGCATCAAATAGAAAACCTTAGTCAAAAAATATATCATATTATGGTGCTATTGAAAGAATCATTTTATTAGATTACTATGCACATGGCCATGTCACAAGGATGAAATGTAAGTGGTTTGATTCAATGACACAAAAAGGAATTTATATTCATAACTATGGATAAAGAGTGATTGATATAAAAAATCCAGCTTCATACCGACGAACCTTATATTCTTGTATCACAGGCGAGACAGGTGTTTTATGTAACTGGACCATTACAACAACTAATTGGTGTTATTGTTGATGTCATTCCTAGACCTATTTTTTAAGAATAAATGGATGAAAATTATGGTGTGGATGAACCTGCCAATATATATTCTAATGTTTCATTTGATGACATAGATGACTCAATTCCTAGAACAAATTGTGAACCCAAAATTGTCATAGAGCACACATAACCTTGACACATTTGTCAGTATTTTCTAGAAATTATCGTAACATTGTATGTGTTTTTTTATACTTCCATAAATGATATCAAATTAACTAGTATATTTTAACATTTTTCATTATTTCCTTTTTTTGAGAGTATTATTTTAAATTTCTAGGCCAAACTGTCTAAATATGATGACAATAGATGAAATAGAAGAATACAAAGAAATGAACAAAATATGTCTCCTCTGGACAACATGGTAATTACAATTTATGATTGAGTATTATGGTCTTTCATATTATTAATCTTGTTATCATTTGTTTTATTTTATAATCACTCTTATTTTAGGCTAATTCATCGAGGAGACAGTTTAATTATACTACCGAGGATGATAGTATGGAGGGGATACTAATTGAGCATTTCAGCCTACTATTATTCCACTTGAGTCACCAAGAGGTCATCCTCCCATTATTCCACCTCCATATTATCCATACCCACCTTTTCCATATCCCTTTCTGCCCACACCCATATCAGATAGTAGTTCTCAGACACCCATCCCTCCTTATTTTCCATTCCCAGCATCCTATGCAAAGGGAACTGCACCCCCATATATCCCACCATAATATTCATATCCATATCCACCCTCATATTTATAGGGTTATCCATTGTGTTTTATACCTCCATCATTACACTTATCATTATCTACTTTAAAGAGTACTCTTACTGTAGATATCCCACCTACCACAGAGGCTACTCCCTCTCTTGACGATGCACTTTAGGGGTCAGTAGATCCCCCATCTATTGGTATGTGTTTAAACATTACAATCAGTGATTGATGATAAATTAATATATATTATTTTCCTTTATAACTTTTTTTCATGATTATCTCCAGCCTCTACCAGACGACGAGGCCACACGAAAATGCAAGAGGTTTGGAATCGACAGACACAAATCATGGTTGAATATAATGCAGACAATTCTATAATTAACAAAATGGTACAAAATGTAAAAGATTTATGGGAACACTTTCTAGACACATGAATATCATTTTGGTTGAACCAATAAGTTGGAGGGAAGTTGGAGAATAAATAAAGGACAATTCATGGGTAGATATTTTGGTAAGTAATGGTAACCACCTTTTATATAGATTAATTTATAATACTTTATTAACAAATATTTTCTCCATTGAATATTTGATATAATTTTCCTGATGGAAAAAATGAAAAGGCTGCAAGGATAATGGATTTAGGTGAAAGGTGGCGAGCATAAAAGTATGAATTATATATTGGTTGGAAAAGGAGAGTTGGTACATAGCTTGAAGAAGTACCGGTGATTAATGATTTATCAATATCAGAATACAAAGAGATGATCGACTATTGGAAGAGTCTAGTGTTTAAGGTATATATATATTAATTTATTTATTTCAAAAAAAAATTTAATGTATAAATTACTTTTTTTATTTATTTTAATGAAACTATATAATTATTTTTTATAGGAGAAATCAGACATAAATAAAAGAAATAAGAGTGGAATGAAACACATTTATACTCGCAGACACAATTCACTACCAGATCATGAGAAAACATGGGTAATTTAACATTTAAAATATTTAGCTTTGTTTAGTGTAACTTTTTTGACTTCCAATTTTGATTTATTTATTTGTTTTTTCTAGAAAAATTTATTGAATATCAAGATCCGCGTTCCTCTCTAGACTTTTTTTTTCATAAGTAGAAAAAAGAAATATGGTACTGTTACAAATACCAACACCGAGAAGGAAATTGTATGTATATTGAAATTTATTTTATTTTGATTGTATTTAATTCCTTATATTATTTTATAATTTTAATTTATGTTATATATCAATCAACAGAATTATTTGGAGGAAATGGAAGAAAAAGAACATGACAATTTGGGCTTGAACAATAATCTACATTAGGTCTTAGGAGATGAGAATCAGGGCAGAGTGCGTTGTCTACCTTGGAAATATATTGTTCGATCTTGATACTAGTCTATTGACGAAATTTCATTGAGTACCAGTTCTGGTTTGGTCATACTGGAAAAAATTAATGCCGCAATCATAGAAGTAAGTCAAAAATCAGAAAAGGCAATAACTAAAAATATGATGAAATTTATGTATTTTCTTTCTTCTACACTTCCACTAGAAGAAGCTACAACAGTTGATGAATTTTGATGTTGATGTGTTATGCTAATGTATATTCTTTTTCCAGAGCCAGATCCAGAGCTGGGGTCGGATCCGGAGCCGGACCTAGTGCCGGTTCTGGTACTGAGGCTGATGACAATGATGATGCTGGTGGTGTGAGAGGTGGTGATGGTGTTTCTGTAAGAAGTGTGGATGAGGGTTATCACAATTTTGATGATACTGATATGGAGACTCATTATTCATGTAAATTGTATTTTTGGATTTTTAATATGTGGAATTTTATTATATAGTGCAATTTGATTATTGTAATATTGAATTTTATTACGATTTTTCAGTGTATTTAACATATATTGAATTATTGTATTATGATGTAAGTTTTTTTATGTAGTAGTTGTGTTAAATTATTATTTTACTGAATTTTATCCTACTCGGATGCAGCCATCGTACCTCCTAGCCGATGCTACTCCGAGGTGACCCCTCTATCTCCTCCAGTGCACCTCTGATGGTACGTAGTTCAATTTTCCATTTTTTATGATTCTTTTCTCTTTATACAATTATTTTCTCCCCCTCATTTGTTTATCTTTTAAATTTATTTTTAGGTGAACCCATTCTAGCGCACCTCCAATGGTATATTTTTTATAGTATGAAACCTTGGTGTCATAGAATTATTTTCAAATATATAAGCTTCCATAAATAAGTTTAATTTATAATTTGTAACTATATTTTTTTTCTATGCCTATATGGTCTCTTTTGTTCCAAGATTATTATAAACGGGTGATTGAAATATCCGATCGAGTAAAAATGTGTTGTGGTATTAAAGAAGTTTTAGTGTTCTAGAAACAGGTTGGATGTTTAGGATTTATGTTCTTTCTATTCAATTCATATAAATGTTATATAATCGATATTCATTTCTATAATAACACAATCAGGACTCATTTCTAAATTATTTTTTTCTGAAATTTATTTTCTGTATACTTGGGGTTGGGTACAAGAGTATACAAGGAAGGAAAATAAAACTTCAGCGAGCTCCAAAAGCACATGAAGGTATTTATATGTGTCGATGATGAATATGGTAGTGAAATTGAGCTTGCATTCTACAAGGAAAAGATAAAATCTATAAAGAATTGCTTCGGCAGTGTGAGGTTTGGAATTGACATTGACAGTTTGATTCTAGGGTTAAATGTAATGATCTATTTGTGATGATTAAACTTTCATTTGTGATCCATGATGAAGTCAGCTTTGGAGTCCTGATGTATCACAGTAGGTAGGTGACATGCTTGGAATTCCATCCAATAAATAATTCCATTATGCTATCTGGGATAAGGTTTGTTCATTAATTGTCCTTTTGATGTATATATTATGAGATTCATATATTTTTTGTTGTTCATTTATATATTTTTTTCTTGGTTCCTTTGAAAATAAAGGACAACTTGGTGTTTGGGATTATAATAAGGTTTATGGAAATATTGTGTACAAAAACATACATAGCTACATACTCAACAATATGAGGTGAGTTATATGTTTATTGGGATACAATGTCCACCTATATTTGTTTTTATAAGATGTACATTTATTCTTTTTTCCTTGGAATAATCATGAGCGTTCTCACACGCACACATTAACACCACTTTCCATATACCCAAACAAACACCACGTATGTTTTCAGACTGTATCAAAAGTGATCATTGATAAGTTCTAGAGGAATTTCTATTAAACATAGCCTTAATGATATTCCTCCTGCCTCATCTATGTATGTGATACTTAAAAACTAGTTGCACAATTTGTGATAGGTTTAATTGGGCAAATGATGGATCAATATATAGTGCATCCTCAGAAGGAACTATTTTTTTCACTAACATGGAAACTGGAATAATAACATATTTCATGGACCTTAACCCCAATTGATGGTAGGTAGTGTTTTCCAATGGGTCACAAATGTTGTTCCGTTGTATGAATTATTAGAAACTTCCAATTAATTATATGGTTTGGGAGAACCTCTTAACTGGCCATCAAGAGTTATGGTCATATAAATTTTCAATTGTGACTTATAGATTCCCTTTTTGTAGGGCCCAATCTGTTGGAATATTCTACATGGTTTGGATATTAACTTATATAAAGGTCATGTCCTTATTGTAGATAATTTTTGGCTTCATTACATGTATGTATTCCGATTAGTAACATTTCAGTTTAACAATTGTTGCTTTTTTTAAAAAAAATTACAATCTACATGAGATGGTATTTTAATTATTTAATTAGAATGCCTGAAATAAATTCTTACAATCATGTCTATGTTATTGATTTTCTTGATTATATTCCAAAAATTTGGGCTCATTTAAAGTAAATTGAATGAGGCTGATGTTTATCCATGACTTGTATCTTTTTAATGCTCTGTTTGGAACATGTATTCTTGTTTTTATTACTCATTCAATGTTAGTTGTTGTTATATGATTCAAATTAACTTGATATAATCCCATTATGTGTTTTCATTCCTTCCTTCCATTGATAGTGAATCTATTCGATATAAATTTAACTCCAATAATGGTCAACTCAACAAGATTTTAGTGGTAGATGAGAGAATAGAATTATTAAGGATAAAATTTTAAGATGATTGATCTTATTTTCTTATCTAGAATCAAAACATTGTTTAATTATCACATAATAAAATAGTTTTGTTTAGTTTGACCATTGATCATAATCAAATCCCTCCAAAGTTCTCTTTTGTTTGTATACAAAGTGGATTCACATAGAAATTATATTTTAAGGGAAGTTCCATGCATGAAATTTTATAGAGAGATGACCTGATGGATCTTTTCATAGGATAGGACATGAATGTTTTCATTATTGAACACCGATAAGGATTCCTATGAATTAACATTCATATTGTGAGTGATAAGTGAATAGTCAACATAGACTGATTTATGTCCTCAGAATTCTCAAATCTTATCTTAGGTCGAGCAATTCCAAATAACATTGGCAGGTTGGTAATATGAAAGTGTCACCAGGGGGGCTGTCCAGGGGGCGAGTGGGGGAGGGGGAGTGGGGGTGCAGGAGGGGGGCAGTGGGGGATGCATGTGGGGGGGGGGGGGGGTAGTGTTCAGGGGGTGTGGGGGTACAAGGGGTGTCCAAGAGGGGGGGAGTTGGGGGTGAAGGTTGGGGGGTAGTTAGGGTGAAGGGGGGGGGGGGGGCAGGGGTGGGGTAGGGGTACCATAATAGGGGAAGTGTCCAGGAGGTGGGTGGGTGTTCATGGGGGAGGGGTGTCTAGGAGGGGGGGGGGTGTTAAGGGGGCTGGGGGTGCAGGGAAAGGTGGGATACCCGGGTGGGGGGGGGGGAGGTCCATGGGGTCTGGGGGTGAAGGGGTATGGGGGGAAGTGTTCAGGGGGTGTAGGGTGCAGGGGGAGGGGGAAGGGAGGGGTTTAAGGGGGTTCGGGGGCATTGTACAGGGGGTGGGAGGGGGCAGGGGGTGTGGGGTGCAGGGGAGTGGGTTTTCCAGGAGGATGTTGGGGTTGTGAATATATGTAGGTGAAAGATATCAAAAGAGTGTCTGGATTCCTATTTTTGGTATCCTGATGGCTTTTCATTTTTGATCATTTGTTGATTTTGATGACTTTTATTGGTATGCAGGATAAGGATGCATGATATGAAAAGAAACATCAACAGAACATAGTCGATGCAATTGATTTTCTTCCACAACTTATAAATCAGATTGACTTGAATATAATATTCAGGTGGTAATGGTTATTTTATACCATTTTTTTCAAGACATTAGTAACCATTTGTTGTTTTTTTAATCAAATTGACTTGGTATACACCATGATTTCAGAATTGATGATTTTGAGTTTACTTATGAGTGTGTAATATTAGATCTTATGGACATTGCTCTATATCATGGTTGGATAGTTTATCCCCATGTATGCACTTTTTTTTAATCCTTCACCTTTATATTTTTTAGAGAAAATATTTTATATATTCTCTCAGTTTACATTTCATTTTTCATTTTTATTCTTTCCTTTTCTTAATATGCATGTTTTCACGTATATGGATTCATGGGGGTGTCCAGGAGGGTTCTAGGGGTTTTCTAGGGGGGAGGGGGTGTCTGGGGGGGTCCATGGGGTGTCTAGGGGGGAGGGGGTTCCAGGGGTGGTGTCTAGAGGGTGTCCAAGTGTGTCTATGGGGTTCAATGGGGGGGTGTCTAGGGGTGTCTATAGGGGAGAAGATGTACAGGGGGTGTCCAGGGGGGTGTCTGGGGGGGGGGGGTCCATGGGGTGTCTAGTGGGGGGTATCTGGGGGCTGTCCAGTGGGTGGGGGGGGGGGGGTACAGGGGGTGCCCAGGGGGGTGTCTAGGGGGGAGGGGGTGTCTAGGGGGTGTCTATGGGGGTGTCTCCTCACTATCTGTAAACTCATCATCTCCCACTTTATCCATTTATATGGATCTTGATTTCTCTTCTAATTTTCAATATCTTCTTAATTATGTGATTACTTTATTTTTAAAATTATATTGTTTTCATCACATTAGATACGATAGTTTTCCACCTGATTAACAATTCTTTTATTCTTGAATTGGCCTCTAATCAAATGTATTATATTAATCTCAAAGAAATGAAGAATAATACATCGCTATCGAGTTGGCCTGGTCTTGCATATAGTGAAAATGTTAGTATTTTGACATTTTAATTACTTTATTGATATTTGTGATGGGCAACGTTCTACTATTGAGAAACAACTTGAATGTGAACTCCGATATGGTATAGGTGTCACATGAAAAAAATCTCTCCCTAGTTTCAAAACGCTTAATCGATTCAAACAGTAATGTCATAGTAATTTCCCTGTTTTTGGATTCCTGATAGCTTTTCATTTTCGATCGTTTAATGATTTTGATGAATTGTATTGGTATACAGGATATGGATGCATGCTATGTAGATAACTAGCAACAAAACATTGCCGATGCAATTGATTTTCTTCCACGAATTTCAATGGGGATTGGAGTGAATATAAAATCCAAGATTTAATGGTTATTTTATACACATTTTTTGAAATAAATTATTAACTATTTGTTGTGTTTTTAGTCAAATTGACTTGGCATACACCATGCTTACATAATTGATGATTTTGAGTTTACTCATGAGTGTGAAATATTTGATCTTATGGACATTTCTCTATATGATGGTTGGGTGAACCTTTGAATCATGTACATTTTTATTTTTTTAGAAACAATATTTTATACATTCTCTCAGTTTAGAATTTTCATTTTTTTTCATTTTTCTTCATTACTTTTTTTAATATGCATGTTTTCACTTATATGAATGCATGGGGGTGTCTCGGGGGGGGGGGGTGTCCATGAGGTTTGTCTAGTGGGGAGGGGGGTGTCCAGGGGGGTTGTCCAGGGGGGTTGTCTAGGGAGAGGGGGTGTCCAGGGGGGTGTCTAGTGGGGGGTGTCTAGGGGGGTGTCTGGGGGGGTGTCTAGGGGGGAGGGGGTGTACATGGAGTGTCATAGGGGGGGGGGGGGTTTCTAAGGGGAGGTGGTGTCCAAGGGGGCTGTCTAGGGGTGTCTAAAGGGGTCTAGGGGGTGTCCAGTGGGGGGTGTTCAGGGGGTGTCTAGTGGGAGTGTACAAGGGGGTGTTTAGGGGGAAGGGGGTGTCCTGGGGGAGTGGTGTCCAGGAGGTGCCTAGGTGTCCATGGGGTTGTCCAGGTTGGTGTCTAGTGGGGGATGTCCAGTGGGGTGTCCAGAGGAGTGTCTAGGGGGTGGGAGTGTCTAGGGGGTGGGGGTGACTAGGGGGTGTCTAGATTGTGTCAAGGGGGTGTCCAGGGGGTATCTAGGGGGGTGTCCTGTGGGGGGTGCCTAGTGGGGGGGGGGATGTCTAGGGGGTGTCCAGGGGGGTGTCCAGGGGGGTGTCCAATGGGGGTGTCCAGGGGGTGTCCAAGGGGGTTGTCCAGGGGTGTCTAGGGTGTTTGGGGAGGGGCAGGGGTGCAAGTGTGTCTGTCTAGGGGGAGAGTGGTGGGTGTGTAAGGGGGAGGAGGTGTGTGCTATGGGGGTTTGTCCTAGGGGAAGGGAAGGGCTGCAAGAAGAGTGGGTGCGGGGAGGCCATGGGGGTGTTTTTTAATGAAATTTGAAGTCCTATAGCTAGGGTTTGAAACTGTGGATATAGTACATGTGTGGATTAAGGTTCTACCACGAACTCAAACCGCAACTATAGGGATATAGCCATGGTTTGAACCATGTCTATATCCCTATATCCATGCCAATACCATCCATGATCCATAGAACCGTGGATATAACTTATTAACATGGTTTTCTGGATTATTTCCACGGTTTCAAACCGTGGATATTGCCTTAATTTCATGGAGTGTAATCATGGAGAACACATTCCGAGTTCTGATATCACTGGTGATGTCTGTCCAAGGGGTAATGCTCATCGGGTCTCATCCTTAGGAAGAACACACTGATTTTACAAAGAGAATATGATACACAGATGATGATCCCTACTATGGATATGTGGTTATACCAACAAATCAATCTAGATTATCCAGTTATGTAGAGGATTGATTCCCATATATTGTTTTCCGCCTTGATAACAAGAACTCCACCTAGGGAATGATGATGAATAGTTGATTTCAGTCCAGGCCTCTCAGAGGGATTACAATGACTCAATCCAGGATGTCCTACTAATGGTATTAATGTCCTTAGAGTATGAAATGATTTCATACTAACCCTTATATAATGGATAAGGGTAATGAACCCTAAAAAACCACATCAAAGTAACAGAGGACAAGATATCCAAGCCATGTATAAAAAGGCACACAACATGTAGTAGGGGTCACACGCCATGTCCCTTGACCCAAGATCTTGCCTGTGTAAATAGACCATGTCATCAAGCCATGTATGTGTAATACTACACATCATGTAGGCTTCCATTGTAGTCTAACTATGTGCTAGTACACATATCTAGCTCGTTTACGTCTACACTTGTACCGGTACACAACTTAGCACGTGTACCTGGAGCATGATGTGTCAGTGTGGGGGAGTACATGCCATGTAGGCAAACCATGTACTCCACCCCGTGTCCATAAACTCTCTAAAATACATTCCATGTATCTAGGGATGGAACATATGGCATGTGATCAGGGTCACATGCTGTGTGATATTTATCCTTCACCTGAAACCCTAACCACCACAAGGGGCCCCTGCACAGTGTATAGATTCGACTTACATGTTGTGTAGCATGGGATTTTCCCAAATCCCAGATCTACTCTACGATCTTATCTTCCATTTCTTTGGCCTCTGATCCTACCATGCCTTGCTATAAAAATCAAAGTAAGGCCTCATCCAAGCCTTTCCAAAATCAAACAACAAGTTCTTCCATCAGATATACTCGGAAAATAGATTAAATCATCGTTCTTTATTGTGAACCAAATAACACTAAAGAACATGAATTTAGGAATCCACAATCATTTTATTCATCACTTCATCCACTTTTGTACCACTTTCATGTCATGCCAATCCCATGTGTATTTTTTTGGATCATTAGGTTAAGAAAAGGGTGCAGAATGATCGATGGATATATATTTTTTGAGCCATGGGTCAAACAAAGAACTCCCATAATGAACGATGAACATGGGGAGAAATACACAATAAAATATTGGAGGAGGGAACATCAATCTATATTCACGTCTATCTCAACCCATCACCATTATAACAAAAAATAAATAAATTAAAATGGTAAATAAATTCTAATGTAAAAACCATAAAAAATAAACCCATCCCACATAATAATCTAACCACATATAAATTTGTTGATTGATTTATTCACGTTTATCATAGAAATCATGAATGAGGAAGAATCAAATCAGAACATAGGAACTACCTCAATTTTTTTGAACGTTGATGAAGAGTGGTGATGCACTATGATAGTTCACTAGATCTTTCATTTATGATGCACATCAATTGTTGGTCCATGATATTGTCATCTTTTTGATAATATCATTCTCTAAAAGTCTCTTCAAGGGTTCTCTAATGTCTCTAGTGTTATGAGGCTAACCATGAAATTTTTACACAACATTATTTTAGAATACTAACAAGTGGCTGCATCAACAAACATGAAGTAAAATAATTTATTCAATTATTTTATTCATTTCTACACCCTTTAAGACTTTCTAAAAATGACCCACACCGACTAATGTTACATTTCCCATAGGCTGAACCTCATGTTCTAAAATCAATAGGTACCTCGTATTTATGATCTCGAACCCCATTTATATGTTATTCTATTTTTTATAGAAAACTAGGAACACATAATGTTTTATATATTTAATATATTTCAAAAATTTATTTTATGAGAATTGGGCTTTGGAATCACATGCAATCTCCCTGCATAGTCTCAAAAATAAACCATATAATATCATAAAATAATACCATGATAATCTAAGAAATTACATCATTGGTCTTTCAATTGCTAGTTCCTTTCACCTAGATTAGGCTCCTCGAGAAGTTTAGTGGTGTGTCTCTATTAGGATAGATTTATATTTGTACTTTCTTAAAGATTACCCTATATATTATAAATCATTCTGGATCCAAGAACATGGAATTTGTATAGACACACCATTGTGATGAATTCATGATTCAATCCAAGAAAGTGGTGATGTACATACTAATCAGGTAGAGTTACCTCAACCACCCTTATACCTCCTGAAGTGAAATATGATTCACCTCCTCTTATGGATATTTCACTTGGTGTTGTTACCAAGTTCTAAGAGATATTTCATCATTTCATTCACTTAGTGAGATGTGTTCCTCGACCTTCCCTTTCTATGGAAGAGCAGACCTAGGAATTCTAGCAGTCACATCCTCCCACCTTCTTGGGGGATGGAAGGCCTGATGCTACTAAGTACTAGATAGAGTCTATGGTTTCTCTATTCAATCACATTGAGACACATCTTTATGGGAGGGTGAAGCTTGGAAACTATATGCTATATAACTCAAATAAGGAATGTTGGGATGTCCTGATCCAGGATGGTCGACAGGAGGGAATGGTTTAGGAGGATTTAAAGGAATTATTTTTTCGACTACTACTTTATGTAGACCCTGAGAATGGATCATGTATGGGAATTCATGCACCTGGATCATGGTGAAATTTTAGTGATGGAATATTCAACTCAATTCACTGAATTGCAACATTTTTTACTGACATTGATTGGTGATGAGATGACTACTTTGAGTTGATTTAAGGATGGTATTTCTTATACCATCTTCTCATATGTGAATGTTTTTCAGCTAACCAATGTCACTACGATTGTTATCTTGGACCTTATCACTAAGAAGAACCTAAGGTAATTAAGCTATTTTAAGATGGCTACTTGAACAACCAGGGAGTCCAGTAGTGGAATATCTAGTGGAAAGAAGTGACGCTTTGAGGGTAAATGTGGGGGAATTACTATCTTGGTGGAACACGCCAAAATCATTTCATTGTGTCACCAATTTGTAAGGCCATGTCACAAAAATCCCTAGTATGTGAGAAACACGATCAAATTCAAGGAATGTGGGAGGATAGGTCACCTCTAGTGATTCTACTAGTCATTCCCTTTAGTACCAAGTGAACATGGATCTATTCCGTCAATAATTTAGGTGTAGGGTCTTTGACTCCTCTCCAATAAGGAAGTTGGTCTTCTACAGGATGTTGAAGCTGAGTAGGTTGTCAAGGACAATGCAATTGATTTTTAGAGTTCTTTTTTCAGCATAGTGGGCCTACTCATGCAACTAAGACATCTTGTAAGGGACTCAGTTTAGGCAATATCTATGATGTTCAGCCGATGCCAGAGGAGCAGTTTCCATGGCCTTATACTATTATAGGTATTATTCTGGTAGCCTATACATTAATATCTGCCTTATTTGATACAGGTGCATCACACTCTATCTTGTCTATTACAACCATGAAAATAATGGGATAATAAATCATGTATTCCTGTGGTTTTACGAACCTTAAAATGTATTTTTCATTCCAAGAAGAGGTTATACACTAGGGTAAATAGTTCCCCCTTGATATAGGCATGTATCAATTTTTTTTGGAGTTTCTACATAATCAAGATGATAGGATTTGATTCCATTCTCTATATGGAATATCTTGCTTTTTATCAAGACCACATAGATTTCTATCATATCGATGTGTCTTTCATATCACCCAAGGGTCACATGTATATCCATAAGGGTGAATGTGATCTCCAGTTGAGTGAATATGGACTCAAGAGTACTGGGATGGGAAAGATGAAAACCCAAATGGTTAGTCTAATTTTTTGTGATTTGGGAATGAATTTATAATAATTCAATTCAATGGTTGATAATTTCAGGGATGTCTTCCGTTATTATTTATCTATATTACCTGATGATAGAAAAAATGAGTTTACAATCAACCTCATTATAGGTGAGGCACTAGTATATAGTACACCATATAAAATGGCACATACAGAGCTCTAGGAACTCAAGAATCATCTTGAAATCTTAGAGGATAAGGGTTTAATACTCCCTAGAACATCCTCAAGGGGCTCACCCATCCTTTATCCAAGAAGGTGGATGGAACTCCTTGATTTTTTGTGGAATACAATTGGTTGAACCAGCTGAATGTGAAAAAACATTATCCATTTTATCATATAAAATACCTATTCAACCAACTATGGGAAAAATATGTTTTCTCTATGATCTATTTGAGGTTGGGCTAGCATTAGGTTCATGTGAGGCCATCAAACAAACCATATACAACATTTTGGAACTGGTACGTTCTATACATGCACCTGGTTATTCCGTTTGGTTTGAAGAACTCACTGATTGTCTTCATGGTTACAAGGAATCGAGTTTTCCACCAATATCTTGATTTCATTGTGGTGGTCTTCATATATGACCTCATAGTGTATTTGTTCTCTATACACACCCATTGAAATCATCTTAATATCATGTCGAATACACTAAGAGATCACCACCTATATGAGAAGCTTAGTAAATGCCTATTTTGGATCAACAAGGTTCACTTATAGGGTTTTATAATATCTAATCAAGGTGTATTAGTAGACCATGAGATGGTGAGTGCTCTGGTTTCTTGGGAGCATCCCAATAAAGTATTTGACATAAATAATATCTTGTATATGGATAGGTATTATAGGTGTTTGATCCAAGACTTTTAACACCAGGAAAAACTGCTTACGGGCTTGACCAAAATGGGTGTGAAGTTATACTGGATTTATCATGTGTGAAATATTTCAGGAGTTAAAGGGAAGAGTCATATTAGCTCTAATTCTGATTTATCCTGAGCTAGGTAGAAGTTATAAAGCTATTGTGGCGCTTTTGGAGTCAGTCTAAGTGTAGTTTTAATGAAAAGTTATCAAGTCATTGCATATGGATCCCGTCAGATGTGGCCTCATCAGTAGAACTATCCTACACATGATCCCGAGATAGAAGCTATAGTTCATTCTCTTCAATGTTGAAGGAACTGCTTTTTGGGTTAGAGGTTTTTTAATTAAATGTATGATAAAAGTATCAAATATATATCCACTCATCAATTTATGAATATGAGTAAGAACATGTGTGTTGAATAACAATATTCTTCTTACTTTGAGCATGCTTATACAGCTGGAAAGGGAAATGTAGTAGCTAATACCTGGATTTGGAAGACTCGGATGAAAACCATCAAGGATCCCAACAATGAATGGATCTTTATGGATTCGTTTTCTAAAATGAATATAGAGTTCAAGGAACAAAATAAGTTACATATTCAAGAAGCTCTAGATGTAAAATCCTCACTTCTGTAACAGGTTAAGATGAGGAAGTTATCATATTCAAAAGGACTCATTATGATGGTGAGAGTTATTGGAGAAATCCCGACTCCTAGTTAGGTTGTTGATAGTAGTGAAACTCTACTCTTCCATGGCCATGTGTGGGTGCCAAGATATATACAGGAAGATATGAGGAGGGAATCTAATGAATCATTTTGGGAATTTCTACCTCATCTTACCAAGATGTCTGAAGATATAAATAATATATATTGGAGTCTAGGTATGAAGATTCATATAGCAGGTGTAACGAACCAAAATGTTATCAAATGAAAATCCATCTTGATCCAATTAAATGTCTTATTATGTAGAATGATTATATAAAACGTATGCACTTCCTTGGTTTTATGTTTTTGGATATCGTTAGGAATTGTGACCATTGCTAATATAGCCATTGAACAGTGATCACATGATTAGTATGAATATAGGGTTTTAACAAATCCAATTTACTCAGACAAAGGAAGTGATGGCCTTATCCAAAAAACTTTCCCTCTATGAATCCCAATTGTCAGAGCTTGTAAAGGAGTTGGAATTATTGGGATTCTCCCTTGAACAAGCCCAAGACGAACCGGAATACATTATTCTCGAGCGGAACAACCTACAGGAGAAGTGGAAGTTGATAGAGATTACCACATGAAAAATGTTATCCGAGACACCCCAAGAGTCTGTCACCATCACGCACCTTACCCCAATGTCTTATGCATGTTTTTTATGGGGTTATGTAATAATCCCCTAGCACTATGACTATGTACATTATTTTTTAATAATGAATATGCATTCATTTTATTATTACTTTGTAAATAGTTTTTAAAGAATAAATAATATTTTTAGTTAATATTAAACTAAGAAATATATTTTGATAAATTAATGAATTATTGAATTGAATAATATTTTAATAAAATATTATTATTATTAAATTACTTTTTATTAAAATGATCATATAATTTTTATGAATACAATTGTAATTTTTATTATGGTTTGAAAGCTATTTTTTCCAAAACCTATGAATTTTTCATAAATATTGGTTTATATTTAAAAAGTGAATAATCACTTTTTTTAGAAAATTATCTCAATAAAATGAATATTATTTTTGGAATCAGGATGTTGAAATTATCCAATGGTGAAATTTTCATAATTTTCTGAGAAAATCGAATTTTTGGGTAAAAATTAAATACCGTTAAAATATATAATGTGTTTTATGACATCAAAATGACCCAATAGTGCTGTAATAAAATACTATAAACATTAATTTCAGCCAATATATATTTTAATATTAAAATAATGTTATTTTTTTATTTATTTATGAAGGTTTTAGTGGACCCTCCAAGACTTATAAAACATTTTATCTTTTTAAATTGTTTTCCTAGAGAGTTTGACTCACCACCACATAAGTAACCCTATTAATTTAAGATGTTCAGCCATTGGCCTTATAAAATATTGTTTTCCACTCCCCTTTGTAGAAAACCATGGGAAAAAACTATGGTCTGGTTTCTGGTTTTGATTAGTTTAATGTGAGGTGTTCCAAACCTAAATAATAAATAATTCCCTCTCCATTCCTATATAAACCCACCCAAGCTCACATTTCCTCTTCACTCAAAGCCTTTGGAGTTCGTCCAAGTTCTTACCTCCTCTCACTAGAATCCTCGCAAGGAACCCCATGCTCTCAATAAGCCTCTCTCAAGCCTCTCTGGAGCCATTGGGATCATAATTCTCGGTAAGGGATTATGACTTTCCTTATTTATGTCCTAGTTTCATTTTATTTTTATTCACTTTTATTTTAAATTATAAATGTTGGGGTATGATTCTTCACCACCCCCATACTTCCCTATTTATTTTTGAATAATTATAGACCCCATTCTCTCTCATTAATGCCTCCCATGGACATCTGTTACCATAGTAAAATTCTGTAAGGAATTTCTCTCTCCTCATATACATTCAAGTATTTATTTTGTATTATGAATCAAAATTCCATTATTTATCTCAGGACATGTATCTTTATAAACCCCTTACTTTCCATTTCATTTAAATATGATGATACTCCCCTTTCTCTCTCATAAACCATTTTTATGAGTTCTTATGTCACACCGTTACACAGCCGAAATTGCACCGTGTTTTTCCAAGCCAAACTCATTGTGTAGTGAATACCATGTCCAATTCTCAATCAAGGGTATTAACCTTTATGCACATTTACTTATTGTTTGAAGAGCCTCATGTATGTATTCCACATTCCTTTATCATGGAATAAATGATTATGTTGAATGATTCCATGTTGTATTATCGATGAGGCACACTTATGCATGAAATGAAATGTTTATGAAGTGTGCGCCCTGATAGTGCTCCAATGCATTGGGTAAAGTATAGTATCATGATACGTTATGTGCAATGAGTGTTGACTCATTATAATTCAAGGTAAATGAGGGTTTACTCATTATTCATATGAAATGAGGGTTTACTCTTGCTCTATGTGTAATGATCCTTGGATCATGATAATTCCATGTTAAGTGTTGTTGCCACATTTCCATGTTATGATAATCATGCTATATCATTACTTTATGTCATGTTTCTCTTGAGCTCCATTGATATTCCTATTTCCAAACTTTTATTGTATTCTTCATGTTATACCTTCTTTACTCCCTTACTGAGCTTTATATCTCACCCTTTTTTATGCATGTCCTCAGGTTATCCCATGTAATGCTAAGTACTGGGGAATGTAGTGTTCATGTAAAGGAAGTTTTCAGTAAGATGTTGTGTTTCCTGTTTTACATTTTTATATAATGATCCTATTCCCCAAAGACACTAGACCTATCGATCTTCCCCTAAATGGCCTGAAGGCCTTCATTTTTAATTTATTATGGTTAATATCTCTTTTAAGGGTTGAAGGGGAACCCATACATGAACCGTAGGCCCAAGGCACAATGCCCGACATGACCCGAAGGCCCAGAGGAAAACCATGGACATTACATGACCCATAGGCCCAACCCACTAGAACTAACCCTCTGTAACTTCTGAATCATTGATCGCCTTTAACTCCCCACCTTACATTACTAATCTGCTAGAAGGGTTGTCATAGTTGGTATCATAGGATAGTTTTAGTTATTATTGGGAGTAGGATTCGAAAACCCTAGTGAATCCTTAAGGATAAGACTAAGTATAATAAAAAAATCCCTAAATTTTAGTGAGTATTGAGTAAGTGGTTTATCAAGAAAATACATCCCTGTGTAGATACGAACAGGTACATGCGGCTCTGGAAAAAATGTACCTAGGGGTGAAAACACTGACAAGGAGTTTCGATCATGACCCAGGGTATCTTGGTACATGAGAACATGCCTTTCTGCACTCTTATTTATGAAACTTATGGGGAATATACTTTGGTAAATTAATAAGATTAGTATGAACCATTATAAAGGGAATAAAAAAATTCCCCTAGGAATATATGCTTGAATGTAGATCATGGATAACATAGATTGAGGCCTATAGATTCATATGTTAAGGAAATAAAACTAATTTACAAGTCATCCATTTTTTGTCTTTGGATTACCCTTTATATGTTACTCCTAACATTCCTTTTATTCCATCCAATGGCCATTAATAGGAGGACTTGGGCTAACAACCGATGTGAAGATCAATGTGATGATTGTTCTAATGAGGTCCCCAGACCAATGGGAATGGGAATCACAAAAATTTTCATGATACTCTCTCAGTTAACTCATTATTTGAATAGAAACATGGGTCAAGAGGAACGTTTAACCCCCCCAATGAAATTACAACTCACTATAAGAGCTTCATGAGACAAAGACCTCATACTTTTAATGGTCATATGATCCCTCAATCGCTGAAAAATGGATCAACTCCATTGAAAAGATCTTATCCATCCTTCAATGTTCTGAACAAGAGAAGGTTCTCCTGGATGCTTATCATATGGAGGGTGAATCTGATAAATGGTTGACATTGATCAAAATTACGAAGCCTGAGGAGGAGATCGAGGTGTTGGATTGAATGGATTTCCAGAATATGTTTTTCGATAAATATTTTCCGTGAACCCTCTGACTTAAAATGGAAAGGAACATCCTTGACCTCAAGTAAAAATATAAAGAATCTATCAGAGCGTCGGAGGAAAACATCACAAGGCTTGCACGATATGCATCCGGGTTTGTCGTTACACCCAAATGGAAGGCTGACCACATCTTTGGTGCGCTGAAACCTAGCCTGCAGAAATCCCTGGCGATCCGTGACTTCGACAACTATGAGGAAATTCTATGATGTGCCCTCAAGGTCAAAATTAAGATTGGGGAATCTCAGGGGTATCATGGGTATAAGAAGTGTAATATATACTTCAATATTGGAAGTCTGAATGATAAATTATATGGTACTATGAAAATACAACACCCCACTTACCAAAGGTGCAGAAAGAAGCACCCCAGAAATTTCTTGAAGGGGATGAGGAAATGCTTTAGGTGTGGAAAAGAAGGGAACCTAGCTGTTAACTATCGGGAAGAAAAAACCCACGGCTATGATAGAGGAGAGGAAAGATCCATTTGACTCTCAATGTATTGTACATTACTTCAGCTGCAAATAAGCAGGGCACCTTGCAAATCAGTTCCATAAGCCAAGGGTTTTTTGAGGCAACGAACAACCTCCAAGGCAGCAAAGGGGATCTTTTTCGATCACTACCACCAAAGTGAACCCCGAAAACTTTGTGGTGATAGGTATCCTAGTTATTCATTCAAGAATAGTGAATATAATTTTTTATTATGGTTCTAAACATTCTTTTATATCCTGAATGTTTAGTAGAACAATACCAACACCACCACAAATCATGGAAGTGAAGATGTTGGTGGTTACGACAAATGTGGAAATAATTTTATGCCATGAATATAACTCATCCCCTATAATAATTGGTGGATTGAACTTCTCGTAGAACCGCTTAATACTCCCTATGGTGGGATTTGATGCAATTATTATCATGGGTTGGATTTTCTTATATAGTGCCAACATAAATTGCTGTGGGAGGGAAATAACTCTCCATGTGGAGAATCGACCCCTGATTCTATACAAGTGAAAGGTGGAGGATGAATCTTCTTTAGCTCCATCATCTTAAGCGTAGATATTACTGCCTTATGAGCACACATATCTAGAGAATATGATTGAGTCCAAAGAAGAAACCATCCTTTAAGACATATCTATTGTGAGGGAATTCGCTGAAGTGTTTCATGAGAAATTTCCTGGTCTTCCTACTAGAAGAGATGTTGAATTATTAATTGAACTTATACTTGGGTCATTACCAATATCTAAGACTCCATATAGAATTTATTTTGTGAAGTTTGAGGAGCTGAAGAAAAAACTACAGGAGAATCTGGATAAAGGGTTTATACGCCCAAGTGCTTCACCAAGGTGTACACTAGTCCTCTTCATCAAGAAGAAGGATAGCTCAATGAAACTTTGCATCGATTATCCTGAGCTTAAAAAATCATGATATAGAACAATTATTCTCTCCCATGAATTGATTACTTGTTAGATCAGCTGCGTGGAGCACAATACTTTTCCAAGGTGGATTTACGGTCGGGATATTATCAAGTAAGGGTGAAGAAGGAAGATATCCTGAAGAATGCTTTTCGTACAATATAAGGGCCCTATGAATTCATAGTAATGCCTTTCTGACTCAGTAATGCTACAACAATCTTCATGGATTTGATGAATAGAGTCATTAGATATTACCTCGAAAAATTTGTGGTAGTCTTTATAGAAGATATCATAATATAATATAAAACCAAGGAGGATAATGAGGAGCATATAATAATTGAACTAGAGACCTTTCGAAAGGAGAAGCTCTATGCAAAGTACAACAAGTGTGAGTTTTGGTTAAAGGAGGTATCATTCTTGGGCCATATCATCACAAGAAATGGGATATCTGTGGATCCATCCAAGACAACTATAATAGAGGTATGGACAAGGAAAATATATGTAACATATATTCATAGTTTCTTATAGTTATATGGATATTATCGATGATTTGTGAGAAATTTATCACGATTTTTCCAAACCTCTTACCACGATAACTCGGAAGGGAGTAAATATTGGTTGTAGTGATGAATGCGAAGAAAGCCTCAAGGAGTTGATAAAGAGGCTTGTCACTGCACTTGTGCTAACACTACCCACAATTGGAGAAATTTTTTTGGTATTTAGTGATGCTTTGAAGAAGGTTCTGGGATGTGTGTTGATGAAAAATGACAAATTCATTGCCTATGCATCAAGGAAATTGAAGTTTCATTAGCATAACTATCCAACACATGACCTCGAGTTGGCTGTAGTGATCTTTGATTTGAAAATTTTGTGGGATTATCTCTTTGGGGATAAGTGTGACATATATGCGGGCCAAAAAAGACTCAAGTATACATACACACAGAATGAGTTGAATATGCACCAAAAATATGGTTAGAGCTGATTAAAGACTATGACTGCTCAATCCATTACCACCCTGGGAATGCGAACAAGGTGAGAGATGCTCTAAGTACAAAGGGTCCAACAATTCTATCATTAATGATAATTAAAGAGGATCCAATCTTCTTAGATTTGATGAAGATAGACATGGGAATCATAAATAAGGGAAAATAATCATTCTATTCACAAATTATTGCTCAACCATATCTTTTGAAAAGGTTAAAGGGTGAATAAAGAAAGGATGTGAAAATTATGAAAAGGGTGGAAGCTATCAAAATGGTATATCCTCAAAGTCTGTGGTTGACAATGATGGGATTGTGAGATTTGGGTAATGATTATGTGTATCATCCAATCCAGAGATAAAGAAGGAGCTTTTGAATGACACACATAACTCAACCTCCTCTATTGACCCAGGGAACACAATGATGTATCGATATCTCTGAGAAAACTTTTGGTGGGACAATATGAAAAGGGAGATTGCAGAATATACATCAAGGTTCCTGGTATTTCAACAAGTGAAGACTGAGAGGAAAAAGTCTATGGGGATGATGAAACCAACACCCATACCAACATGGAAGTGGGACAACATTACCATGGAATTTTTCACTAGACATCCAAGGACATCTAGAGTAAACAATGCTTTATGGGTCATCATGGATCGTCTTATGAAGAAAACTCACTTTATTGTGATTTGAGAGGACTTCTCATTTGATCAAATTGCACAGATTTACATCAAAGAAGTGGTAAGGCTGCCTGGAGTACCACTATCTATTGTATCCGACTGTGATCCTATATTTTAATCGATGTTCTAGAAAAGTCTCCAACATGCTCTAAGAACTCAACTGAACATCAGTATGGCCTATCACCCTTATACTGATGGAAAATCTGAGCGAACTATTCAGAAACTCGAAGATATGTTAAGATCATGTTCTATTGACTTCAAAGGAGGATGGGACCAACATCTTCCCCTAGTAGAATTCTCATACAATAACAGTTTCTACTCGAGCATCTGAATGGCACCATATGAAGCCATTTATTGGAAAATGTGTAGAACGATGATGTGTTGGGATGAAGTCGGTGAGCATAAGCTGTTAGGACCTGAAATGTTCAAAGAAATAGTGGAGAAGGTGAAATCCATTCAGCAGCATATCAAGGCAGCCCAAAGTCGATAGAAGAGTTATGAAGGTAACCATCGGCGCGACCTTGAGTTCAAATTTTGAGATATGGTGTTTTTACGCATATCTCCATAGAATAAGGTCATGAGGTTTGGAAAGAAAGGGAAGTTAAGTCCTAGGTACATCGGCACCTTTGAGTTTCTTGATCGTGTCGGGGCTATGGCCTATCGACTAGCACTTCTTCCTACCATAACCAAAGTACATGATGTCTTTCATGTATCCCTATTAACGATGTACATACTGGACCCTTACACATGTACTCTCTTTAGAGAGAGTACAATTAGAGGATGATCTTTCTTACGAGGAGTAACTAGTGAAGATATTAGATCATAGAGAAAAGTACTACGAAATAAGACAATTTCCCTCATCAAGGTGTTATGGAAAAACCACCAGTTTGAAGAAGCAATGTGGGAATCAGATGAAGTGATGACGTAGAGTTACCCACATCTATTTTAGTGTGGGAAAAGGAAATTTCGAGGGTGAAATTTCATAATGGGGGAAGATTGTAAAGACCCAAACTTTTATCCCATGAAAATCCCTCTTGATCCAACTAAATTTCATATTATGTAGAATGATCATATAAAACATATGCACTTACTTGGTTTTATGTTTTTGGATACCATTAGGAATTGTGAACGTTGTTAATAGATCCATTGAACAGTGATCACATGATTAGTATAAATATAGGGCTTTAACAAATCCAATTTACTCAGACAAAGGAAGCGATGGCCTCATCCACTTGACTTGCCCCGTACGAAGCCCATTTGTCAAAGATTGAAAAGGAGGTGGCATCACTAGGATTTTCTATTGAAAAATCCCAATCCGAGCTTGAATATGTTAAGATCAAGCGAAACTGCCTATAGGAGAAGTGGATGTTGATAGTGATTACCACTCAAGCGATGTTATCCAAGCCACCCCAAGAGTCTGTCACCATCTCACACCATACCTTAAGGTCTTCTGTGGGTGTGTTAAGGGATTATGTAAAAAAACCCTAGCACTATGACTATGTACATTATTTTTTTATAATGAATATAAATTCATTTTATTATTATTTTGTAAATAGTTTTTAATGCACAAATAATATTTTTAGTGAATATTCAACTAAGAAATCTATTTTGATAAATTAATGGATTTTTAAAATAAATAACATTTTACTATAATAATATTATTATTAAATTAATTTTTATTAAAATGATAATATAATTTTTATGAATACAATTGTAATTTTTATTATGGTTTGAAAGCCATTTTTGTTAAAAACCATGAATTTTCAATAAATGTATGTTTTTATTTTAAAAGTGAAATTTCAAATATTTAGAAAAAAATTTAGATAAAATGAATATTATTGTTGGAACCAAGATTTCAAAATTATCCAACGGTGAAATTATCATAATTTTCTGAGACAGTCGAATTTTTGGTTAAAAATTAAATACTGTTTAAAAATATAATGTGTTTTATAACATCATAATGACCCAATAGTGATGTAATAAAATTCTATAAACATTATTTTCCGAAGATATATGTTTTTATATTAAAATAATGTTATTTTTTATTTGTTTTATTTATTTTACAAAGCTTTAGTGGACCCACCAAGACTTATAAAACATTTTGTCTTTTTAAATTGTTTTCCTTGAGAGTGCGACTCACCTCCACATAAGAAACCCTATTATTTTAAGAAGTTTGGCCATTGTACTTATAAAATATTTTTTTCCACTCTCCTTTGGAAAAAATAATGGGCAAAAACCATGGGCTGGTTTGTGGTTTTGATTAGTTTAATGTGAGGTGTCTTAACCCTAAATAATAAATAATTCCCTCTCCATTCCTATATAAACCCACCCAAGCTCCCACTTCCTCTTCACTAAAAGCTTTTGGAGTTTGTCCAACCTCTGTCATACTCTCTCTAGTATCCTTACAAGGTGCCCCAAGCTCCCAAGAATCCTGTCTCAAACCTCTCACGAGCCTTTGGGATCACACTTCCAAATAAGGGATTCTCACTTTCATTATTTATGTCCTAGTTTCATTATATTATTATGCCCTTATATTTTCAATTATAAATGTTGTGGTATGATTTATCACCTCCACTATACCTCTCTATTTATGTTTTAATGATGAGAGAACCATTTATCTATCATTAATGCCTCCCATGTACACCCGTTACCATGTTGAAATTCCGCAAGGAATTTCTCTCTCCTCATTAACATTCGAGCAATTATTTTGTATTATGAATCCAAATTCCATTATTTATCTTGGAACTTGTATCAATATGACCCCATTTCTGTCCGTTTCATGTAAATATAATGAGACACCGCTTTCTCTCTCATTAACCATTTTTATGATTTCTTATGTCACGCTGTTACGCTGCTGAAATTGCAAAGCGTTTTTCCAAGCCAAAGTCATTGTGTAGTGAATACCATGACCAATTACCTATCAAGGGTATTCAACTTTATGAACATTTAACTATTGTTTAAAGATCCTCATGTATGTATTCCACATCATTTTATCATGTAATAAATGATGATGTTGAATGATTCCATGTTTTATGATCCATTTGGCATACTTATGCATGAAATGAAATGTTTAAGAAGGGTGCGCCCTGATAGCACTCCAATGCATTGGGTAAAGTATAGTATCATGATACATCATGTGAAATGAGTGTTAAATAATTTTAATTTATGTTCAATGTGTGTTCAATCACGCTTCATGTGCAATTAGGGTTTACTCATGCTCTATGTGAAATGATCCATGGCTCATGCTAATTCCATGTTAAGTGTTGTTGCCACATTTCCATGTTATGATAATCATGTTATATCATGCCTTTATGTTGATGTTTCTATTGAACTCCATTGATATTACTATTACCTGACTTGTATTATATTATTCATGTTATACCTTGTTTACTCCCTTACTGGGCTTTATAGATCACTCTTTTCTTATGCATGTCCTCAGGTTATCCCATGCAATGATAAGTATGAGGGAATGCAGTGGTCATGTAAAGGAAGCTTTCAATAAGATGTTTTGTTTCCTATTTTCAGTTTTTATGTAATGTTCCTAATCCCCAAATACACTAGAACTTTCTATATTCTACTTTGTATCAAGTGATGGTTTTATTTAATAAATTATGTTAAGTGTGTAATAAAGAGAGGGGCTGTCATAGCAGGTTTCATTAGTTGGTTCTCCATATTTTATTAGTTGAAGAGAGAGCACCAGTGAACTTCTAGAAATATATAGACTCTCTCCATTCCTATGTGTAAATGTAATTAAACCACCATTGATTTCATTATATTTTTTCTAAGATCTCCTCAATGTAGCGATGCAGTATGGCTGATCTTCAATTGGCGAACCAAATTCATGCACTTCCTATTGATCTGTGAGACCTTTTATATTGATGAGTTAAGGAGGCTATACATTTGGGAGACAGTGTGAGTTCTTGTTGCACCCAATTTTATCTTCTTTGATTGAGATTCCATATTTACATCATACTTATGGATAGGGTTGTAGAAGGCATGGGTTCACAGATTCCCTTGAGTATTTCATATCACCCTCAAACCAACGGGCAGTCTGAGATGACCATATAGGTGTTAGAGGATATTCTTTGGGAATATATCCATGATTTTGGAGGTTATTGGGAGAATCATATTCCTCTGGTTGAATTTTACAATAATAAATTCTTTCAAGAAATGATTCATATTAATCCTTAAGAGGCCCTCTTTAATATATCATGTGTTTCAACTTTTTCCGAGATAGAGGTTGGTGAGGTAGCATTATTGGTTCCTCATATAATTTAGGATAATTCAAAGAAGGTATATCAAATTTAGAATTGTATGGATATATATCAGTCTAGGAAGAATTAATATACTAATCATCGACATAGAACTCTTGAGTTTGAGGTGGGGCACCAGATGTTTCTTCAGGTATAGCCATGATTGGGTCATAGATGACTCAGGTGACATGGAAAGTTATCACTATGATATGTGAGGCCTTTCGAGATAGTGGAGAAAGTTGGGATGATAGATTATTTGTTTCTATTACTTTAGAGGTACCATTCCATGTACGATTTATTATATATATATAACCTTCAAAAATATCATTCTGACTCATCTTATTTGTTCAACCCTGATGATATTGAGTTGAAAGAAGATGCATCCTTAGAGGATCATATCATATGTATCATTGTTCTAAGTATGAAGGTTTTATGATGCTAGTAAGTTCCTTTAGCATGAGTTTTATGCCATTAATGACACATACATGATGAAACCTAGGAGACTGAGGCTAATATACATTCTCAGTGGCTAGAAATATTTATAGACAACATTCTACTACCCCCGTAATGGAAACTCTTGGATGAGTTGTCTTATGGAATGGAGGTCATAACATCCAAGATTTTCCTAATGGTTTGAACCATAACTTTTGGTTTTAATTCCTTTAAAATAGCCCTAAGTATGATGACTAATTAATCTATGGATGTCCCAGGAACATTCAAGGCTCAATTAGAGACAAAACACCAAAAATGCAAGAGCAGAAAGGGCCATAAGGTTTGTCTAAAACTATACAACCCATTGTATACTGCTAGGAGGCCTATTAAAGACATAGAAGAGATCATTTTCAAAAAAAATCATAAGGTTAGTCAAACTGTGTGGAAAACAGTATGGGGTGCCCTTATGTAGCTATGAAAGATTCACAGTTGGTGCACGATTTGGCCAAACCATGCTTCCAAACCCCATGCGGTGTAAAAAATATGTGAAATTACCCATTTTCCCCTCGTTAATGTTTAAAAAAAAATCATCCAACTCCCATGTTTTCCCACTAGTGGATTTATCATTATCCTATAATAGAACCATTCTATCTCAAGAAACTGAAAAACAAGGTAGAGCCTCTGTCCATCATCCATTTCTTAATCTGTTCGAAGCATTGGACTCCTCAAGTCAAGGTTAATCCCACACATTCCTATTCCCTATGTTTAATCATAAATCCATAGTTAAATCTAGGTGAAATGGATTTCACCCTATTTTAGGATGTTTGACAGTTTCATTATCCTCTTCCAACCTAGGTCGAATCAAATATCAACACTGGAAGACGCTAGCTCTATGAGTCTTGGTCATTGGTTATGCCTTTTCCTTCTGTTTCATTTTTTTCATTAATTGTTCAATTGTACTGCTCACTGGACCAATCTAGGGATGCCTCTATAATAATATTTTTTCTCGTATAAGATATTTAACTTGTGTATTATGTTTCCAAATGATGGAAAATCACATCTAGGGATTATTGCTTATCCCAGTTCACCCCAAAGGTTGTGTTATACTCATATGGCCTAAATTTCCCATTTTCTTAATTGGTTTAAATAGAATTGGTATTGTCACTTCCGGACTATCACGTCAATTTAGGTTAATTTACATGAATTGGGTATGGAAACATATGATTAACCCTAGAACCATGCCTTTTATTAAATGGTTGAATTATAATTTAAGGGGGGAAAGATCTTTTTTACTTATACCTTCTATATTAAATAGACAATGAACAATGGAACACCTTGATTAAAATGACTCAATGTAATAATATTAATTACATTAATTGTAATGGGACCTCATGGTTGTTTTTTTATAAAATAATTGTTTGATGGTGTTTTCCTTTTGGAGATAGGGGTAAATGAAGGGGTTATGATTTAAGGACCCCTTTGTCAGACTCTAATTCCACTGCATTATAATTTTTTTTAATATTGCTAGATATATTTGGGTTGACACCAGATTTTCCTGGGACTGGTGCATCAAGAATTTTTTAAATTTACCTCCATATGAGTGATGTTGGTTCCCTAGGGGTGACCCCATGGATTACCTCTAGGGATTTTTTTGAATCATTCTTAGAGAGATACTCGAGCCCCTTTGTTTGATACTAGGAAGATACTCATAGGCTAGTATTTAAACCTTTAACAATGTTTAGACTGAGATGTGGAAATTAATAATGAGGTTACAATTCTGTGCTCCATACTATTGGTTAGGTGTTGATATTCTGAAAGATATGTGGAAAGTATTATTGTATTATCAAGGATAGGCTCTGGTCGTCACAACATTTTTTATAAGTTATTTATCAAGTGAAATTTTAAATGGCTAATAAACATTTGAAAAATATAATTACCCTTAGTATTACAAACATTATGACATTTCCTTCAATATAAAGCACAAGATTGAGGACAGTCTAGCTTAGGCTGAATCATTGTAGGTTCCTTTGATTCATACACACTAGATTATCCCGAAGAAGGTAGTTGGATGGGTGTCCAAATGTAACCTAGTTCAATTTCTTTAAATATTTTTTTGCACTAATTTTCATGGAATACTATTGATTAAATATATTTCAAAAAATGGAATGGAATTACCACTATTGGTGAAGACCTACTGAGATTATTTCTCACACCATTCTGGGGTGCCACTGGTAGCTAATTAGGCACTATGATCATAGGTACAGAAAAAAGTCAGAATCCACCTTCCAATGCTTGATTTACATTTCTAGGATGGAGTTTGGAGTAGAGGACTGAGCCTATGCTCGAGATGCTTGTTGTTGCAATTTTAGATTCTTTTGCATTTTTGTCAGTATGTTGTATATGCTTATATCCCCCACCCATGATTAGTCATTTTTAAATATACATTACATATTACCATCATCAGTTAGTTATGGATTATTTATTCATTTAACACAATTTATTTATTTATATAGTATGTTTTTTATTTTGATTTTTGATACTATCTAGATATGTTATTTTATTTTTTTTCTTATACATATCTATTACTACACTCTAATCTGATCAATGAGGGATTAATATTCCATGGACATACCCAAGGCCCTCAATCTAGACACCAGACTCTGGAATTTTACGAGATGTGCTTGAGGTGTTATGGACAACTCCCTTGGGGCACTATTGAGAAGAAATAAGGTCTAGACATTACACTGTTCATGTTACCTTGGGGACTTGAACATATTATGTGTTTAAAAGTATTGATTGGGTCATGTTCCCTACTACAAGTTATCGATTTAACATTACTAGTTGGAGATCATGGGATCGAGATGAGGCTCATGATGCTGGATATGATAATTTTGGAATTTATGTTCTTTTATTATATGTATTATACATCTCACATATATACCTATTTTGGATGTTTTTTTACATACATGGGACACTCCTGATTTTTTATGGGATGACGTTTGATATTTTTTATTTGTCAGTATTCCACTATTTACTTCTCATCTTTTGGATTTATTTCTTTGGCTACTTGTATAATACTAATATTTTGTTGTGCTTCACTCTGTTGATGAGGTTAAAATGACCCCACTACCACAACAAGGCCCTAAATTCTAGTCGAAAACCTCTAGTGTTTGGGGAGAAGTTCTTGAGGCCATGTGTCCAACCATGCTCGGGGAGATCATGAGTGGTATCCAATACATAGATGTCACAACGTGTTATCATTTCCTTTCTATTCCATTGTCTTAATATTTAGGGTTGGTAGATAAGATACTAGGAATGTGTCAGCACTTAATAACTATCTTTGTCTGGGACTCATCCCCCCAACCACTAGGAAATTGAAAATTGTCTAGGTTTGGGATTATTGTTCATGAAATTCAATATTATAACTGTCTATTATTTCACCTTGAGTGAATGGTGTACATTCTGCTACATATTGATTTTGGAATTGTGGAATTTTACCATTGGCTTGGTAAGGCAGGGATGAATAATTAAGTACATCATTATAGGAACATATAAATTCTCATTCCATGCATATTAAATTCCATGTAGTTTCATTTATAGGATTTCTTTCAAGTATTATTTTGTTCCTTGATTTTATTTCCATGTTTTTGGATTTCATTAGCTTGATTACATAAATACAATTCTTGGGTTATTTTTTCAGAATTTTTCTCTATGTACATTTTTGTATGCTAGTTCTGTTTCTGATATGTAATTGGTTTCATGGGATGATCTTATTGGTTTCAATTTAAATGGGAGGTAGTTTTCAATTGTAAGGTGTATGGGCACATTATAATTGGGGAAAGGAATCCCACATACTCAAACCACCATTTTAACTTGTTTATATATTTTTATAGGACATTGCTAAATATAAAATGGTATTAATGTTAAAATTTTATAGTGAGTCAGTTTTAATTAAATGGGATCTAAATTCCAACATGTAATGTGTATGAGAACTTTATGGAATGTTAGATGGAATCAATATTACTGAACCATTTTTTATAACCATGGTACATTATGAAGTAGTTACTAATGTGAAATCTATTTAACATTTAACTAAAATGAATGGTTTCCTCTATAATGACTTGTTAGTACCTTTATAAATGAACAACTAGGCCCAATAAGGTCATTTGGGGCATGTTCCATATGTGACAGCATGCTTCAGTGTTTTTACATAGGCAGTATTCTTTTTAGAAATGTCTTAAATGATCAGATCTTGAGAAAATTGAAATCTATTTTGTGTGACCTTGTGGGAGAGTCAACACTTATGCTTCTATAAGGGGATGGCATGTGGTAGGTATCACCATTAGAACATAAATTCCATCCTATATAACGTGAGATTTCTCACACTTAGTGTCATTCTAGATCCGTTATCCATATATGGACTTTTAGATTCTAAATGACACCTTCTTTGAATGAAGGGTTATATTATCCTAACCATTTTATGGGCATGATCAATCTGTTATGATCATTTTCTGAAATTTATATATTACAAAGGAATTTTTGGCTATTTTGTTGGACTTGTGACCCTTTTTCTTTCCTTGGACGATGCGAGTGGTCTTCATTATATTTTTATGGATGTATGAGATATTGTTATTTTCATCCAGTTTTCTATGAAGGAAATCATATTCTTAGATTCAATGGTTGGGAAACCTATTTATTGTATTCAAGATTCTCCGTTCACTTTGGAAGTATCAGGGTAGTTTTCATTGGTATATCTGATACCCGATGAGTTGAAAAATGTTTTAACAAACCGGTTGAGTTCAATCAAGCTGTTGAGCATTATTATATTTAGTACCTTCTCAGGTCATCTCCATAGTAGAGTGGCTTGAGATTTAATGGGATCAAGTTCATCTCAATGCTTGGGAGTAATATCTAGAGACATAGGTGTTTTGGCACAACATTTAGGTCTCTTTTTTCATCCATTATTCCAAATGTTTTAGCGTATGTTAGTGTGACTCAGAGGGGTATCAAGCATTCATTTATGTGAATAGAATATATCATGTTAATGTGGATGGTCTATATATTCCATTTCAATGAATGTGACACTCCTATTATGGGGAAAATTTCTTCAGATATAGTAAATGTGCCCTACCATGTATAAGGATCAGAAAAGAAGATGACCATTTGGAAATGATCATTGTAGCTTTAAAATTATAGTTAGGATGATGAGTCTTTAATGCATTGGGGATTTCTCAATAAAATGATGTTGATGTGGTTGGATGTGTATAAAACCTATGAGAAATAGTGATGATCTTAGATGGCCTTTGTTGGTTAATTTTGAGCAATCACTGGATGTATCAAGTGGAAAAGGCATTGCAATTAGTTAAACTATGCCGGATTGGGAGGTGATGTTAAGATTCATTCAAGAGGTTGACCTAATATGGTTCAACTTCTATTATTTTGGTTTTCATGGAACCCCTATTAATTTATTATTCAGAGAGATATGTTTCCTCCCTATATTGACGTCATCCTAGATTCACTAAGACATAATCAATCTTATAACACACTAATGTTTTAAAATCCAATGGGATAGGTTTGGTTGTTTCCTTAGTGTTTCACACTGGACAAGTGGTTCTTGTACAAGATTGGTTATTTCAGAGTGATATATGGGTTTCCATGTAGGAATTCCTTGGACTTACTCTTGGACACATGACACTTCCTTTGACATGACCAAAAGGATTATGAAACACTTGGCTCATTCAATGTTATTATGTGGATGTCATCACTTTTTACTGATGTATCATTTTTAGCATGTGGTATAGACTACCTATGGATAGATCCACAGAATCTAGTTGGTTGAATCTATGGTTATCACAGAATTTTTGTCACACTCAGATGTAATGCATTAAAGGGTAACGACTCCAGTGGGTTGGATCTGGGTTAATCCTTTGTTCGTGTTTGGGAACAAATTTCTAATGATCTGGTGAAGGTTTCATCTAGGAACATCACCGAAAGTGAGGTATTGGATTCAGTGAACGTTCTTATAGTGAAAACATGATTGCTTTGAATAAGGCATTATTTTCTAGTTTTTAAACTCACCAGCCATCTAAGACGAGTGTTTTTGAGATAAGTTTATCGAATTATCGGGGTGTTTTTTTTCTAACATTCCAATGTGTAATGTAAAAGTGATCTATTTTAAAGAACACCACCAATTTAAGGATAATGTGGTATAATGTTTGAATATGTCTTCCTAGAAATCTAGTGTTACTAGTTTCTATGTGGTCAATCAATATTCAATCATTTATTTCCAATGAGGTCCCTATTATGAACTCAGATATGACCAGGTTCCCCTAGATAATGAAATTTGGACAGGGAATCATTATAAAACTGAGGATTTTACTTCATAGGAAATTCCGTTGGTGGATGTACCGTTACATGGAATCTACCATTTTCTCATGTTAAGAATATTGTTGGGGAGAACCTTCAGCCAAAAATTTAATGATACAATGATGTGGTCGTCTCTCTATTTGGACAGGATTATATAAGTTTCATCACAGTGTTTCTGTTGGAAATTGAGTTTTATCTCAGTTTTTGATATCTTAAGGGATTTATGTTTAATAAATTATTGTTTGTGAAATGGGAAATTTGAAATGAAATGAGACAACTTGAATGAGACTTCACAAAACTTGTATTTTGGGTGTTTTTTTCCTCTAACCTTCTCATGGAAGATAAGTTATAAGATGGGGAGTTTTTAGAGTCTCGTGTTTTGGATCGAACAGAATTCCAAGGGAATTTGAATTTTGGTGATTAATGGAGGTTCTATTTTATATAATGAGATTAGGATCAAAATTTTGAGATCTAGAACACTTAGATGTGTTTTCTTATACTTTGGTGAAGGATCGAGGGTTCCTTGGGTGTTTCCTTGATTTTCAGGAGTGTCGAGCTCTAAAATCTCAAGTTTGGGTGGCCAGACATAGGCACATGGTTTTTCAAAAACATTGTGTCCATCAACAAAGAATAGTATGTCCATGATCAGAGGTGCAAATGTTTCCCACATGGGTTTGGAATTATTTTTCCAAACCATGCACTAATCCTGTATAATTAGTTCTAATTAGATATTACCCTCACACTATTCATTTCATAGTTTTCACATGGTCTGGAAAAATGTGTGGGAAAAACCATGTGAGGAGTTTCTTAAGTAATAGGCATCGTACAATAGAAAGAAGTTCTGGTAAAACTGTTCATCCAAACCATGAAACCATGATTTTGGGGTAAAATTACCTAAATTACAATAACGAGTTTTAAAAATCATTTCCCTTATTTCATCCTTCACCACAAGTGGTTTTATTCTCTTCTAGGTCCCTTGGATTCCTCATCAAGCCTATTCTTGGCATGGTGGTAAATCTTCTATCCTAAGACAAAATTGAGAAATGTTCTTATCTATGGATCTGTACTGATAAGATATACATTATTTTTTTCCATTCCTCATTTAGTATGTTTTCAACTGCACTATTTAGGTGAAATCACATTTTCCTGATTTTTAGGTTCTTTATCCATTATTCTATTTTCTCCCAATCTGAGTCAAATCATGATCTGATTTAGGATGGGATATCCACTATAGACCTATGGTTGGTGTTCTCTTCCTTTTTTTTAAAGTAGAGTGATTTATATATACACCAATGTCCCACATGCCCAATTCATTGGAGATTCCTTTAATTGGTTTTTGATACATGTATTTATTTTTTAGGTATGACCCATGTAATTAAAGGGTCCATTAATGAATTTTTATAGGTCATAAACCATGATTTATAACAACCCTTTGGGTGGATATATATTGAATTAAACTACCATGGGTGGAATTTTGAATTGGATGCCTTAGGGTGTTCACTTTTACCACATTCCTTGGATACCAAATGGGAGTTGGTTAATGAATAGAATTTCAACATGAGATTAATTGTAATTGAGTGATTTAATATGGAAGGACAGATGACCATGACTCTGACCATGGCTATGTAATAGATTTTTTATTATTTAATTTCATTATTAATGGTAATTTCCCAAGTGAGATAATTAAAGTCTAAGCTTTATAAGCATATCCAGGATTTCATCCACAATTGAGGTGAGTTCTATATTTATTTGAGAATGGGTTTGAACTTTGAAAAATTAAAACATTGGATAAATGCTTACACCAATGTGATTGGAATTAGAGGATAAGGCTTCCATGATAGCCATTACATTAACAACCATTTTAGTTTAGTTGTAAATGAGATGTTTTTTGTATTGGACTCATAATGTTAAATGTTTTTTATTAAATTATTTGATTAAATGTTTTTTATTATTGAAATATTGTTTAAATGAATTAGAAATGGGAATATTATATCAATTTGGAATTGATCAGCTAAATAATATGGAATGGATTCCATGAACCTAAATCCTTCCCTTGTAATGGATTATTATGAATTTGAAACTTGTTATAAATAAATTACCACATGAGTAGTTGAATGGAAATTCTTTTAATCCTCTCCAATTAGTTGTCTCACCATTTTAGGTGATATTGAATTGAATTGGATAGGGTGATGACCATTGGTATATTTTAATTTTTAATTTATTTTTTATGATATATTCCTTGGGTGAAACATGGATTCAAATTATGAATTCCTTAGATGGACTCATTTGGAATTCATAAGGCTTATTCACATGTGATACTTGGACTCTTGATATGGATTTCTGAGGATGGAATCATGAGGGACCGAACTATAATATACTTGAATGATACTTTTGCTGCAAAGGATGGACTCATAGGGGATGAAAATTATATGACAAGTGATACTGGGAATCCAAAGGGATTTCATAGGATAGAATCAGGGGGAGATTGATTATATTTCCATGGGTGATACTTGGGATCCCATAGTGGACCGCCTAGAATAGTCTTGATTGGAAGGGTTGTTATTCCACACCTAGAGAGATAACTAGGTTCTTGGGGATTTCCCTGGATAGGATCAAATTTTGTAGAATTATATTACATGTGCAGTGAGGCTTAGATTCTATATTACAAAATCCAAGGAAGATATCAAGTTATAGATTTGATAATTAATGAAATGACTTATGACACATCTGTGAAGACAAAATAGAAGTTTAGATTCAATCTTAACATACAGTTTATAGATATCCTTTTTAGGTATCCTTTTATACATGTAATTATAGGGAATACTGGTATTAATGATAGGTTCTATGAATTATTGAATAAGTAAGATGTTTAGTCAAATGAGCATTATTATAAATGAAACAAGCCCAATTGATAATTCATAGAATTGTTTCTTAAATGAAATTTATTAAATGAATTGATTGTGAAATGAGAACCTGTAATTATTGGATGTTTACATTTGAGTTTGTCCATTACATGTTATATATCTTCCTACACAATATTGTTATATATATTCACTAACTGGATGGAAAAGGCCTTGGGTGGTTTCCTACTAGGATTATGTATCACACCTTATTCGGACCACCTTGGGTAGCCAAAAATATTATAGGGTTTTAAGTATTGATAGGGGAAAGAACAATACTATTGTTTCTTGATTTATTGCTTAGATAAGGATATAATGGGGCTGATATGAGGCTCTTGATTCTAGCTAGGATTATTTTTTCATTTCTATAATTTATTTATATGTGTTATAAATCTTCAATGTATACCCATTTTGGCTATTTTTTGTAGAAACATGACACATTATATAGTTGTCTTATTAAATTCTTTTTGGTATTTTTTATTTATCAGTATTCCATTGATTACATATATTCATTATGATTTACTAATTAATATACCTGTATGATATTGATATTTCATTGTACTATAGTTTGGTGATGAGTAAATAGTCTCCACACTCTCACACCTAGGCCCCCGCTACTAGTCTGTAGCTTCTGGAGTTTGGGGAGATGCACTTGAGTTAATGTGGAGAACTGGGATCAAGTCTGTGATGGCCCAATCTGGCCCACGATCATGAAACTATCCACATTTAACCTATCCCACATAGGTTTTCATTCATTGGTCTCTCATCCTCATACATCCCCTAGAAAAGGGCATATTGATGGGGGAGGTATCCACGCCACCTAATAATGGGGTGTTTTTTGCTTCTCCTCCTTCAATGTAGGATTTAAATAATCCTTCCCTAGAAGGGTCCAACTTCCTTGCTAGTAAACCGAGTTGACATTGTCTCTGATACCATTTGTAATGGGCCAGTCAAGACCACTATCATGACATTGTTCACATTGGACCTAGATCACAAGGTTTTTCATTCCCTGGGCTCTAGCCCTCAGATATCCCCCAGGAAAAGGCATCATGAAAGGAGAGGTATCCACACTACCTTATAAAGGTATGTTTTTTGCTCCTCCTTCTTTAATGTGGGATTTTCATAATCCTATTATAAAATCATATGTTTTGAACCAGATGAAAAAATGAAGGAATTTAAATTTTTCTGTTAGTTGGGAAGACAATTTTTAAAACTGAGTATCCGATCGTTTTCATTCTGAGAGGTGACTCTGCAATGTGTGTTTTTTCTATAGAAATAAAATTAAATAATTAATGTGAAAATGGTAAAAAAATTAAATGTAAAAATAATAATAATGGTTTAAATAATAATAATAATTTAATAATTATTATTATTACTATGTGAGATTTTTTATTTTGTCTTATTTTAAACCCTCAAAAGAGGGGTTCCTCCCTTCTTAACCCCTATTTAAGAATGATGAACCATGCCCCCTCCCCTCCCATGGTGCATGTGCAAACCACCTCCCAGCTCCCCCTTCAACGGTTCTTTCCTTTGGATTTCATTACAGGTTCCCTTATATTTTTTGAGGAATGGATCTCTGGTCCCTTCTCCTCCATCACATTGGTAGTTTTCTTCTCTTTTAGAATCTGGTGAGGTTTTTATAAAACCATAGGTATGGGTTAAATCCTAATTTTTTATTTATTCCTTGAATAGGGCATTGACTCATCTCTTGGGGACCATTTGGGTGGGTTTTAGTGTTATCCACTAAAGGTGAGCTATTTCAGATCGTTTCCAGTTGTCACCACCTTTTAATGTGAGGGTTTTCTTCCCACTTCTTGGATTCACAAAATCTAAATTAGGGTATTTATTTGTTTTAAGGTTCTACTCTATGAATTATATTATGTTGGACCTTTATAGTTCCACTTCGTATAGTTTTTCATTTGTTCTTTATTATCAATAAATTTATATTTGGTGTTTTTTATAATTTATGATTCCCTAGTAGTTAATTTTAGGTGAGTTTCCCCTTACCATATTAATTTTGAGTTCTTAGTATTTTACTTTATGTGCATTAACCCTGCCATGGTGATTTTGACACACTGATAATTGTTGTAGTGGGTTTTGAACTTTTATAAGGGAACACATTCATATACCCAGGTATTAATGTTTATAGATATATACATATCTTCCATGAGTGTGTACCCTCATAGTGTGGGGAACACATGAATAAGTTTAAGGATATATATATATATACAGAAGTTCATGTGTCTGAGTGGGTGACTGCTTGAGTTCCAAAGCGTTGGCTCGATTCCAGTTTTGAAGTAGGATCCCCTTTCATAACCCCTTATGTTTAAAAATGAATTAAATAACTAATTTCCTTCTTTTTTTTATTTAAATTCATTTAATTAATTCATTTTATGTTTTATTTCAAATAAATATTTAATCATGTTAAATGATTTGTTTGATAAATAAGTTCATGGTTTTATAATAATACCCTTCTATTGAGTTGTACTACCTTTAGGATAAAAATATATGGATAGACCTTTATGATGTCTACCTTATTTCCTTTCTATTTTCTTTATGCTAGATTTATAATTGATGAATGACTTGATTAGGTGATTGATCCCTTGTAGTGTAGTTTCTATGTATCAATGAGATAAATGATATGGTTGAGGTGCATGTAATGGATAGAATGAATTAGTAATAATAGTAACAGTCCTTAAGTGTAGCAGAAATGAACCCTCAGGAACTTGTACCTTAAAATAAATTTTCCATATTTAGGAAAATTGAGTGAGAATAAATGATTTATCCATAATGAATTATTTGACTTGCATTTAATTTTTTGGTTTGTTATATCATGTATGTTTTGGCATTCACCTATGGAACAAGTCATTCAGGGTGTTCTCCTTTCCTGTTATCAACCCCTTTTCGATGTTCCCAACCTAACTAGACTTTTTATTAATTCCTTGAGTTACCATCTAGGGAGACATGTTTAATAATGATTCTTGGCGTTTACCTTGAGTTTTTAACCTATTTAATTAAATTATTTTAGTAGGGTGGTATGATCACAACTCTTAATATAATATAAATTGAATAGTTAAGGAAAATTTTAACAAATGGAATGGATTGGTCATGATGATATGATTTTCCTAAAATGAATTCAATTCTTAGTTATAATGAAATTAATTAGGGATTTTAAATTTCATAATGGTACTTCCATATGAATTATATATTAAATGTAATAACCCATTTACAATGGTTTATAAGGGTAGTAAGGCCACTACTTTTTTTTAAGTTTTGAAACTATTTATATAAAATGATATTCACCATGATTCTATGGTTCACTTAATATGGTCCTGGTGAGAACATGGTTTCCATATTAAGGACATAGGGATGGACTCATGTGATGAGGTTGATATACCATGATGCGTCGGTGAAGCGATGTTTTAGGCTCTCCAAGCAGGGGCTTCCCCTGAGCTTTTTATTATACTATTGGGTGATATTGGTTCCCTAAGGGGAAACTGAGGATGATTCTATTGGAAATATGGATATGCTGAGCCATTATAATATACTCAATCTCTCATTTGAGATTTTATGGATGGAATCGTCGTTTCCATACCACGAGCGGTACTTGGAATCTAGTGAGGATTGTTTTTGGGAAGCTCGCGGAACTAGATTTAATCGAATGGATGTACCAAAGTGATACCTCAGGGATCGTCATGGACTCAAATTATATATTTGATTGAATTGCATTGAATGATTATGTCCATTAAATTTCATGTGATATAAAATTTTCCTCTATTTATATGAGAGCTTACACTTGTGACATTTATCTCTTCCTTAATAGTATACTTATGTGACAGAATGGGAATTTGTCCCCAAGAATAATCACATGATTGGGGGTGCCCATTTTGAGTTTCCTTGTTACTTTTGGCATTGGTACACATATTATACATGTACATGTACCTTCTTTCTAAATTCTGACTTAGGCCGAAGAAGGTGGTATGTGAAGGATCTCCATTTAGGAACTTGGACCAAGTTTCTATTATTGATTTGTTATCACTCACCCTTTATTTTATGTGGAACACTTATAAATTTATATTTCATTTTCTAAATTAGGCTAGACACCACGAGTACTGGACTACTGAGATTTATATCTCACACCCAACTCAGGTACCCTTGGAAACCGAGTAGTCCTTATATTTTTAGGATATCAGTTTACCGTTGTATTACTTGTATCTAAGAGTTAAGTGCTATGGACCGAGATGGAGCTCGAGATGCTCATGGAGGTCACCCATGGGGATTTTATGTACATTATTTGTTTTTGTACTGTGTTTTCAAGCATGCTATTTTGTTTACTTATTTTAGTTATGTATCACCACCATTACATGAATTAATTTGTTATATAACCTTTTAATAAAATTTTCATATAAATGATTCCACTTTTATCTTAGTTTTTCTATCTATCATTCATTTTTGTCTTTCATTTATTTACTACATCATATAATTATGTTATATTTGTATTCTATTATACCATTTTAAAACTACGCTAAGAGGGTAGAGTCTCCCAATTATCACCTTATGAGACCCTTGCTGCCAGTTGGTAGCCTCTGGCGTATGGGGAGATGCTCCTGATGTCATGTGACCCACAATTCTGACCACCGGCTTACAGGTGGGATGGGTTGGGACATTACACATTGGTGTTAGAGCGAAATTTTTCCATTGACTTACTATTTTGGGTTGGTATATTGGGGACTAGTATTGCTATGATCTTTGTTAATAGCTGATCTTGGGACTGATCACCCCACGTACGAGAAATGACCAAGCGGCCAAAGCTAGGAATTGATGTTCATTCTTGTTGATATTACAGTTGATATGATTTCACCTCGAGTGATTGGTGTAATTTTTTCTGATTATGATTTGTATAATTTATAATAATACACCCTAGGCATAGATTGGTGAGGTTGAAACATAACATGAATCATATTAGCCACATAAAAATTCACATTCCATACATAGTCCCATGCTACGTAGTTGCATTTTAGCTTTCCTGTTGATGGAAATTGTGTGCCTTGAATGTATTCCATGTCCTATATTTATTTAGGATGCCTTTTTAGATATCATGTTTCCATGTTAAATTTATCATTCTAGGGTGATAATATTCCATTCCATAGAGTTAAATTATAGGGTGTTTTCTTATTTGGATTTTATGCCATGCGTGTTAATCCATGCTCTTATTTTAATTAGAATTAATGCCATGTTTTAGTTTCTCGTGATTAAATGCAGGTTTAGTTTTGGTTTAATTTTTTACCTGTGCTAAATGGATTGGTTTCAATTAAATGGGATCCAAATGCCACCTATAAAGTGTATGGGTTCTTTATGGATTGGTATATGACTTCCCAAATGACAGAGCTATTGAATGTATGAATTTTTTATTATGAAATGTTATTAAATATAAAGGTATTGGAAATGGAACATGTAGTGGTGACCCTTGTTTAAAACCCTTGGGTAAGGGTAGAAAAACGTTTTTGAGTTTCCTTGGAATTGAAGCACGAGAGTTTTTCGAAGGCACTATTTCTTTCAGAAATGGTTTAAATAAACGGATTTTGAGCCCAGAGACTTCTTTTAGCATGACCTAGTGTTATGTTCAATTCTTGTTGTTCATAATGGGATAGACCATGGTTTGTAGCACACTTAAAACATAAAATCCTTGTTAATGCTATGATTGTTTTTGATTTTGGTGCTGTTAGCATGTCCTTGTCTATTTTCAGACACCCTTACATAAAATGACATCCTTTTTTGGATGGGTGGTCATGTTTTTTTATTGTCCATTGATATGGGTATGAGAACTGATTTTTTATCAGTTTCGTCTAGTTAGACATGACTCAGGTATAGTTGATTGTTTCATAGGTTGCTTGACAATCTCTTCTTCCTCAGTGATGGAAACCATAGTGTTTTTGAGTTCATTCTATTGTCATATCTGGAGTAGAGTGACCTAAGATGAAAATAAAAATTTTCATCCCAATGATCGGGAGGAATTTCTCAAGACTTGGGTGTTTTGACATTCCATTCAATTCAATTTTTTTTTGTTGTATAATGACTTTCCGTTTGTGAGTGTGAATCATGTAAATGTCAAACATTAGCTAATGTATTTTTGATCTATCATGCTTATGAGAAACTATTTTATTATCCTAATATTTTATTAGGACACCCCTATGATGGGAATTCTCATGTTGGTTTTGTTAAATATGTAGCCTTCCGATTACAAGAAACACAACCAAATAAGAACATTAGAGAATGGTTAGTAGGAGTTAAATGATGAGTGTCTTGTGAAATTTAAATCGTATCAGTTCTTGCTCAACAACATTAAATCAGTGCGGTTGTCTATGTATAGAACCCTTGAGAAACATTGTTGGTCAACAGTGGACTATAGTGGTTACTCTTGAACAATCACAGGACACCTTAGGGAATAAAGGCTCGATGATCAGTTAATGAAAGTGCATCGGCAGGTGAAGTTGAGTTTCTTATAAGGTATTGACTAGTAGTGATCCTGCAATTATCCTTTTTATAATCTTTAAAATCTTTTTAGTGCACTCTTCTTTAATCTATGAGCATGGACCCTAGCTTGAATTCGTCCTTGAAACACTAAAAGATCATCAGTATTACGTCATGATAAATCTTACAAAGCTATTGGTGTAACGCCCCGACCCTAGTTACCCAGAGTCGGTGCATTATTGTATAACATTGGAATGATCATAAGGAAATCATGTCTCGAAAGACCGATCAATTTATTATTTTTGGAAACAATATTCATACATAAGTTCAACTTTACAACTTGAAAAGAAATACAACACAAATATATTTCATTAGAAATATCCAAGCCTCCAAGATTATGCTTGCTGGTCACTCATAACTAACTTCTTCATATCATGGGAAAATGAAAGATAAGAAAGGGGTGAGCTCAAACGCTGAGTAAGGGTAAGTAATACAATGGAAAATGACATAAATATTAATCATGGTAAATAATTGAAACCACATGCCTTTACCAACAATAAACATGAATACTCTTATGGAAAGAATATGAGTTGAGTAAATAATGCCATAATAAAACATAATCATGGGTATTCTACTAGTTGAATGACCACATGAACCATAAATATTATTTCCTTAATGAGGGAATGTATAATTCTAGACGTTCTGAAACATTTGGTCAAGGCCTTGTCCAAGACGTCTAAAAATGATTAAGGCCTCGACGAAAACCATAAATCAAATTGGGAAAGGGCCTCGGCCAATTCCACTTCTAGTTGTCTCATGAGACCTACCGATGCATCGAGGAGCTATAATAGGATCCACCCGTCACTTGCTATGTCCAATACATTCCTCATATGAAAAGGTTGAAACATAACATAAACATTCATATAAGAACTAGGATACGAAATGTCAATACTTAACCCTAAACCATGAATGGTATAAAAATAACACATCCACAGTCAAATATATCACAAAACATTCAATACAATATGGAAGTTTTGTATCATAATAAATCAACTTCCAAAAAAGTTTAAAATCCATTAAAGTATTTGACATAGATTTAAATTATTTGTAAAACACTTTGATTAAAATATCCTTTTTCATGAAAACATTTAAAAGCCACACAATTTAGAAAGGAATACATTTAAAGACATTTTTGAATAAAAGTGTCCCATACCACTGTGAAACATTTTAAAGTAATTAACATTTTAAAACATTAATGTACCTTTAAATAAATCCTTAAAACCATTTTGCAAACATGGAAATTAATGAGAATGGTTTAGAAGAATAAATCCCTAAAACATTTAAAATGATGTTGACATAGATGAAATCAAAACTATTTGAGAGAAATATCTCTTTTTTGAAATCATTTAAGAGTCACATAATTATAAAATAAAAATTTTACTTTGAAAATATTCTTATAAGCTTGTAATGGATGCTTCGAAAATTTATAACGGCCGAAAATAGCCGCACCCGCCATATAAGTTAAAAAAAAGACATTCATACCTTAATTTTGTCGAAAAGGTTAAAAAGGACCTTGTTTGGAAAGCGACGTAAATATTCCTTTCAAACAGTTTTATAAAAAGTAAAACAAGGGTATAAATGACCTTAAACCATAGTCTATAATATAGTAAGAATTATTTGAAATAAATTTTTAAGAATCATGGATGTGGATGATAAAGAGGTCCCAGTAGATAATTACGTATAAACAACCTCAGATAATGAAGAGATTGTGGAATAAACCCTTACCTTGTACTTTTCCTTGGTTGAGGGTAGGTTAACCTCCTATATAATTGTGAAATAATTGTGGTAAAATTATACAAGAATCATATACATTAATATGATATCATATATGATCTTTTAACATTGATTTGTTAATAATATCTTAGTATTTTCGTCATTTCGGGTGTTAACTTACTCGTTTTATTTTATATGTTTTGTTACATAAGCCGTGTTTTTTATGGATAGGTTGTATCATATTCATATCCAGAATGATATCAAGTCCTTAAAAATTATTTTTAATAATAAAATGAGAATTATACTTGAATGGACATGATGGGGAATGAATCTCATCGCGTTCGTGGAGACGGTAGTCCGTACGTACGCACAAGCGACTATATCACTCTTTTGATATTAAAATAATATATAATTGGATATTATATCATATATACAGAATCATTATCATATTATATTTATTATTTACATGAATTAAAAATCATTATTATACCCATCCAAATAATAATGTTTTGAATAACAATTACCCCACGACGTGGAGATGGTAAGTCGTACATACACACGTATGGTAACATGTCATTCAAAGGAGAGATAGAATACTGAATATGGTTGTAACATATTTATAATAACATCACAGTATATATAATATAATGGTGTTATTATTTTATAATGGGAATAACAAAGAAAGAAGAAGTTGAAGAAGAATGGAACTTGAAAGAGGGTGGTGAAAACATTACCTCTTCTTCGAGTTCTTCCTTTTGATTTGATCAAAAGGGCTCCTTAGGTTGGATTTATGACTAAAGGAAGGCCTCTAAGATGAAGTTAGGATAGTTTAGAGGGTATTTTGGCAGAGTTTTTCTTAAACAAAAGGCTTTGAAGGTATGAATAATTGGTTAGAAGTGGTGCCCTTTTATAAGGGGGAGGAGGGGATTTTTAGGAAAAACTTAAAGTATTAATTTATAATAAATTCAAATTCGGTTTCTAATGTCTCCAAAGTAAATTATTCAAATTCTATGGTGGGTATGGGTATAAATACGTTCAACCAATATATTTTAGACAAGTTTGGGTTATTATATTAACCTTATCTTTTAGTTTTAACTCTTAGTTAATTAGATTTACATTTACTATGTCACTTTGTATTTTTATATTATATAGTTAATAAACTTACTATATACATCCAAGAGAGACCCAAGTGGTCCACTAATGATACAAATATCATGATATAAGTCCTTTTTCCGAACCTTAGATCTTTAGGAAGAGAATATCAGTTAATAATATAATACTTGTTTTAGAAACTCATTTATGTCAATTTTGACAATATTTAATAATTGATTTTTGTTAAAGTCTTAAAATATTTATTAATTTGAACCAAATTCATTTAAGAAATCATAACATGTCATATTAACCAATAAAATTCGTGTATGGAATCAAAACTTTCAAATTATATTTATTTTAACTTTTATAATACCAATTATTTGATTCTTTCCTTAATATGGAAAATAATCCACCATTATTGTGTCATAAATAAATTTAATTATTAAAAGTCTAAAAATTATAAATAAAATACAATTATGTATGAAATATTTTTATCTTTCTAATTAATATTTATAGTTGAAAATATAACATATATAACTCTCTGTAAAAATTATTTTTCTAAAAGATATATGCTTATGTCATTTTTGTATTTACTTTAACTTAATTAATATAAAGTGTCCCTATCACCTACAAGTGGCTCCATGAGGTCCCAAAATCGACCCAAAGATGCCCATGGTCAGAAATTCATCCACCAATAAGGTTAGGACACGTTTTAAAGAAATTTATTATTATTATAATATTATTGTTTACCGTTATTTACCGGATTTACCCTTTAACCATGATAAACAAAATATTAACCGAAGTAATTATTTAAAATGTATAAAAATAAAAGTTACCAATTTACACAATTTGGACATCCTGATTCCAAATATGGAATCCATTTTTCCAAATTCAAAACACAGAAGTGGCAGAAATTAAGTTAAAATTAATTCCTGTTTTCAAAACAAAAAGCGTGTTTTTATGAAATAATAACTATCAAAAGATTGACACTTTCTTATGTCCAGTTTAAATATGAAATTATTTCCAATGGAAAAAATTGGATTAAATGGTAAAATTATAATCTAATTATACTTTAAAATCAATTAAATGCATAATTTATCACTATTAATTATTTCGATTAAAAAAGTTGTTTATAATTAAAATTTAGTAATTTTCACTATTCATCAAAATATGAAAGTTATCAGAAAAGTACCAAAATTTCACCCTAAGATAATTTCGATATTACTAATCCAAAAAATGATGTCTATTTTACCAAATTAAAAACATAAAATTTGTATTTATTAATTTAAAATTAATTCACGCAATTAAAACCAAAAGACGTATTTTTAATAACTATCAAAAGTTTGACACTTGTTTATGTCCAATTTCAAAGTGAAATTACTTACAATGACCACAATTGGATTAAATGGTAAAAATATAATCTATTTATACTTCCATACCATTAAAAATTATAATTTAACAATATAAATTATTTTGATTAAAAAAGTTGTTTTCAGTTAAAATATAGTATTTTTCACTATTCACCCAAATATGAAAGTTATCAGAAAAACACCAAAACATTATTTAAACTAAATTCTTATTTACTGATTCTAAAGAAGAGGTTTATTTTGTAAAATTGAATATATAAAAGTTTCAAATATTGGATTTAAAAATGCTTCTCCATTAAAAGGCGGTAAAATTGCATTTTTTGAAAAATACTTCTTTTATCTGAAAAAAAATGTATTTATTCTTATATTATGCCACGAACCGTCCTAGTGGGGCCCACGATGTGACTCCCCAAGCTCACCTCCAATAGGCCAGGGGCTGGTGACTAGCACCGAGTAGTCATATCACTAATATGGGAGGCATTGCCTAAGTACCTGTACACATGCACACATCTCCAAGCCCACAAATGCTGAAATGTAAAAAAAACCACTAAGGAAAAGAATGAATGCATACAACTAAACCCAACCAACAGAGTACAATGAAAGGTAGAGTGCTTTAAAATTAAACTGAGCCAGAATAAAAGCCCACCAAAAACAAGAGTCTGAAGACTGCAAAGTCCAACCTGTAAGCACAAAAGGTACTGAGACTACCGCTCGTAGCCGTAGGAACGGCTCAGCCTGTAGGAACCTCAGAAAGCTCAGTCATGTCCTGGTTTTCCCTAGACTCTGTCAAAAGGCTACTCGTCTGCACAAGACACCAGACGTGTGGGCAAAGCCCATGCAGGTGTGAGTATAACAATACTCAGTAGAGGACCCCGAAAAACACAAAGCAATACACAAAGTAAAGGTACAATCATCTATGCACAGTATATGTCTATAGAAAATATAGAACAAACCAGATATACTAAACTCCTAGACCCATTGTCTAGAGACAATTCACACAACCGCATACCCCCGTTAGGGATTCTGTTCGAAGATTCCGTGATGCACTCATTCTGAGAGAACACACTCCATGAGTCTTATGGATCTGTTGACGTCTGTCTGAGAAGTGCTATTCGTCGGGAACCGTCATGAGAGATAGACACACTCATTACGGGAGATACACTCTTGAGTGGAAAGGTTACGATAGGTAGAAGCACTCATTATGGGAGACACACCCTTGAGTGGAAAAGATCACGATACACAGATGAAGATCACTACCAGTGCCATGGCAGATACCACGACTCATCCGGATTCACCAGTTAGGTGATACACTAGCTAGGTAGAGGATCAACACCCGGTAAGGTTGGTCACGTCGATGCCTGAATCTACCTAGGGTCAGGAATGGATAGAGGATCTTGATCCAGGCCTCTCGGATTGATGCCTAATTCTATCACAGAAAGTCCTGCTGAAGGGATCATACACCTGAGTGAAAAAATGACGCCTGACCTTCAGGGGAACGAGAATAAGGGGCACTAACCCAAACGAAAGACGTCTAAGGTACGGTGAACAAAAGTACCAAGCCGTTTTCCAAAGAGTACACAGCGGGTAGAAAAGGTACACGCCGTGTTGTCTGACCTCGGGTACTGCCCATGTACAACAGCCCGTTTCAAAGGATGGTCGTGTAGAAAAACTTAGTACATGGCATGTAGTACGGTGTACACACCGTGTCTGGGTAATTGGGGTTGGCTCCGTGTACTCTGGCCATGTGCCCGTACACGGTCATCAACCCGTGTACTTCAACCCGTGTAATCTGAACACGGGGTGACCCGCGTTACTGGCCTCGCCTGGCCGTGCGATAGAGTACACGGTCATATACCCCATCTCGTGTCCACGTATCCACGAGATACATGCCGAGCTCCACGTAGCCGCTTCTGCCGCACTGTACACTCCATGTCGCCTGAAGCCGTGTAGCTCATCCCGTGTCCGTGTACTACCCAAAGTACACGCCGAGCATTGGGGAAAGTCCAACACACCGTCTGACCGGGGTCACACGCCATGTGGTTCCTCTCGGACCCCAAAACCCTATTCGCCACCGCCAGTACTACACGGTTTGTTCTTCGGAAGTACACACCCTGTATTCTGGAAATTTCCAGAAACGACGCCCTTCGCCGATGCGCCTCTCGTGGTGTTTCGATCATCGATATGGCCGTCCGATCGCCGCAAAACTTCCAGTTTTTGGTTTCCCCGACACCACGAAGCTGCTTCTGTCGTTTTCGGGCCTCCGATTGGCCCCAAAAACATGATTTGATCTTCCCGTGCTAAGAACGCTTGAAGAACGCCCTTTCCCGATCCGGTCCGATTCGTCGTCCGCCATCGTCACCGAACCTCCACAAGGTCGTTACGGTGTTGAACCTTCGATTTGGGATTGTTTCATCGTGGAATGGAAGTGCAACGATCCGTTTTTCGTCGCCCTGTGAAGAACGTGAAGAACGTACGAGAAAGAATGGGGGAGGAAATCCAATAAACAAAAATTGAGGAACGAACCTCCGCCGTCGTCCGTCACGACGTTGATCCGCTCCTGTTAAATAGGTTTAAATGGATCAGAGATCAACATGAATAAAAATCATGGATTAATTCCCCAAAATCCTCCCAAAGAAAACCCTCCTGCAAGAACATACAAATCCACAGATCAACTTGTTCGTGTTTGATCCGCGTTCATCGTTTAATCTCTAAAACGGGGAAAACAAATTGAAATAACAAACCCCTACCTTTCTAAAGGATCGATCGTTGAAGAAGGTGTCACACTGCCGTTGTCATCGAGATCCTTCAACATCGGCGCAGCGATCCTCGATCTCGATCTGTCATCATTCGTCGCCGAGAATTCTCTCTAACGCCTCGTGGATTTGGAAGAGATTCCTCTCAAACGTTTCCCACGATCAAAAATTGATTAACCCATTAAAAAGGGAAACATGTTGTCATTTAATTACTTGGCAGCATTAATGACGTCGACACACCATTTTGAAGTTATTATAACGCTCCATTAATTTAGGAAACAGCTGTGCCGTTGCCGCGCTGTAGTGGATGTTTCCTTAAATGAAATAAATAAATTTGTTATTTTATTTTATTTTATTTTACTTAAAATGTCCGAAAAATAAAATTTCTCCCCTGACTCACACCGGTCGAGGTTAATCTCGTTCTTCGGTAAAGTCGTCATCCCGGATGCAATGGTACCCTTAGATTTTTAATTCGGGCATCCTTTTAGAAACTTCCACAACCGCGCACAAGCGCCGACTCACTTATATTTTAAAAAGTTCAAACCACCATTCTGGGCTCACTTGACCTCGGAATGACGTGCCGTCTTCGCGCCCGGTCTCAAAATAATTCCATAATATTTAAAATAATAAACGGAAAAATCTGAGACATTACATTCTCCCCACCTTGGGGCTTTACGTCCCCGAAAAGCCAAAACAAGAGATACTCAAAAAGATGCGGGTACTGGGCACGGATCTGAGCCTCATGCTCCCACATGCTCTCCTGAAGATTCCCGTGCTTCCACCGGATGCGCACCAAGGGAATCGATCGTCCACGAAGGATCCTCTCCTGCTGATCCTCGATCTCCACCGGGTACTCCGTAAAGGTCACTCCATCCTCGATGTCCATCTCACCCCAGTCAATGACGTGCGATGGGTCGTGCACGTACCACCTCAGCTGCGACACGTGGAAGACATCATGTACCCGATGCAACTGTGGCGGTAGAGCTAGGCGGTAGGCCACCTCACCGACTCTACACATAATCTTGAAAGGTCCGATGAACCTCGGAGATAGCTTGAAAACTCGTCAAAATCTCCGCAACCCTCGTTGAGGTGAGACCCGAAGAAAGATGTGGTCTCCATCTTAGAACTCCAGAGGTCTCCGTCGCCTGTTAGCATAAGACTTTTTCCAGATCTATGTAGTATTCATCCGCTCCTGGATGATCTGCACCTTCTCTGTGGTGGCTCAGACTAACTATGGACCCATGAGTGCTGACTCTCCGGGTTCGGTCCAGCAAATCGGTGACCGACAGGGTCTCCCATACAATGCCTCGAACGGTGCCATACCGATGGTGGAGTGGTAGCTGTTGTTGTACGCAAACTCCACCAGTGGTAGGTGGTCCTCCCAACAGTGACCAAAGTCCAAGATACAGGCTCGCAACATATCCTCTAGAACTTTAATGGTCCTCTCCGTATGACCATCCGTCTGGGGATGAAACGCTGTACTCAAGCGTAACTGAGTCCCAAAAGGCTCCAGAAATCCCTTCCACAACCGGGATGTGAAGCGGGTGTCTCAGTCTGAGACTATAGTTGAGGGGACGCCATGAAGATGAACTATCTCCTACACATAGAGGCGTCTCAATCTCTCCATGGAACTCTGCTCCCTGATAGGTAGGAAGTGGGCCGACTTAGTGAATCTGTCAATGATCACCCAGATGGAATCATTCCCCTTGGATGTCCATGGTAAGCCCGTCACAAAGTCCATCGATATTCTATACCACTTCAACTATGGAACTTCCAGGAGGTGAGCTAATCCCATTGAAACCTGGTGCTCAGCCTTCACATGCTGGCATGTGAGGCATCAAGAAACAAAATCCGCTAATTCCCTCTTCATTCCTGGCCACCAGAACTATCGTCGGAGATCATGGTACATCTTTTCCACTACAGGATGTACCACCAAGGGGGATGTATGAAACTACCTCATGACCTCTTCCTAGAATGCCACTGGTACAACAGTGCATCCTCTGAAAAGGATTACGTGCTCCCCACCTTGCGAATATCCATCAGGTGCATGTCCCGTGGATAACTGATCACGTAAAGCTATACAGTCGACATCCCCAAGCTGTGACTCTCTAACTTTCTGTAAGAGTGGAGGGGTGACAACCATCTACTATAGGTATGCTGTATCCTCTCCATCCACTAAGGATAACTGTAATGCGACTAACTACTGTGTCGCCTCACTCAACAACTGTGAGCTCGACCTTCTTCTAAGAGCATCTGCCACCTTGTTCCCCTTTCCATGAGTATAGATGATCTCAAAATCATAGTCCTGGAGGAACTCCAGTCAACAACTCTACCTCAGATTAAGATCCTTCTGTGAGAAGATGTACTTGAGGCTCTTGTGGTCAGAGTAGACAATAAACCGCTTGCCCATAAGGTAGTGTCTCCACATCTTCAATGCGAAGACTATCGGTGCCAGCTCGGGATCATGGGTCGCATAGTTCTACTCATGTGGCCTAAGCTGGTGTGAAACATAAGCAATCACTGCATTCCACTGCATCAGGACACATCTGAGACCGGTACCTGATGCGTCACAGAAAACTACGTACTCGACACCCTCGTCTGGTAATCTCAAAACTGGGGTGCTCATCAAACTCTATTTCAACTTCTCAAAAGCCTGCTGGCACTTTTATGTCCACACGAAGGGTTTCCCCTTCCTGGTCAAAGCTGTCATTGGTGCTGATATCCGGGAGAATTTAGGAATGAATATCCGGTAATACCCTGCCAACCCAAGGAAGCTCCGCACCTCCGTCACGCTCCAAGGTGGCTCCCATGCTAACATAGCCTCCACCTTGGCTGGGTCCACATCCACTCCATCAGCTGATATGACATGTCCCAGAAAGTGGAACTGCTGAATTCAGAACTGGCACTTTGAGAGCTTCCCATAAAGTTGGTGCTCTCGAAGTTTGTCCAGAACCATCCACAGGTGTCTCGTGTGATCCTCCTCTGATGCCGAGTACACAAGGATGTAGTATATAAAGACCACTATGAACCGGTCCAAGTACAGCTGGAAGATCCGGTTCATCATCCCCATGAACACTACGAGGGCGTTCATCATGCCAAAAGGCATCACCAAGTACTCATAGTGACCGTAGTAGCATCTGAAAGCCGTCTTCGTTATATCCTCTTCCCGCACTCGTAGCTGGTGATAGCCTGATCGAAGGTCAACCTTCGAGAACCACTATTCCCCTCTTAGCTGATCGAAGAGGTCATCAATCCTCGACAGTGGATACTTTTTCTTCACCATAACTTGGTTCAGGCACCGGTAATCCGCTCACAACCTCAGACTCCTGTCTGCCTTCTTGGAAAACAAGACTGGGGCCGCCCAGGGTGAGACGGTGGGTCTTACGAAACCCTTGTTCTGAAAATCCTCCAACTGATCTCTCAGCTCACGAAACTCTGTGGGAGCCATCCGATAATCCGATGAGGAAATCAGTGTCGTCTCGGGGTGTAAGTCGAGGCAGACGTCAATTTCCTGGCGGGGAGGTAATCCTAGAACATCTTCAGGAAAGATGTCCTCATACTCCGCCACCACTGCTGGGAACTGAGAGCTCACAACATCTACTGCTCTGAGGGAAAGGCTAGCCAACTCATGAGTAATCGGCTTCACCCTCCTATGCATGAGACCATTTTGTGCTTCCTGGGTTTCCTTTTCTCTGATAAAGGAAAACCTCATTCCATCACGGTGGACACATCACACTCTTCGTCTAAAATAGTCAATCTGGGCATGGACCAAAGATAACCAATCCATACTGAGAATGAATTCATAAGGCCTCAACGCTACCACCAAGAGGTTCCAACTGAAACTCTCACCTCCAAGGGTAAGATCACACTGTACGCAAAGGTGCATGATCATAGAGTCTCCTCCCGTAGGTGTCTCCAAGCGTAAGGATCGAGTAAATGGTTCTACCGGAATCTCGAGGTTTCGTACAAGACATGTGTCTATAAGGGAATGACTGGCACCTATGTCTATGAGTACATAATATAAGGTAGAAAAGACACAGATCGTACCTCGAATCATCCATGGAGCCCCTGGGTCGTATGCCTCGACCGCATGCAGCTGTCCTCGCCCCTGTCCCCAGCTCCCTGAGCCTGGTGTAGACCTCCTGGGGGTGGTGGTGGAAGTAAGTCGAAGCATATGGCACCACCTATAGCTCTCCCTACTCCTTTTCCATGTCTGCCGCCTGGCGGGTCTGTCTGCTCTGTTCTCTGCCTCTGCCTCGGTGGTCCATCCACCACTTCCCTGTCAGCATCTCAACAGGTCGGGAAATCTCTAGCGAGAAGTACCCTACCGTCGCATGCATAGAATCACTTCTCCCTAGGCTGACTAGATCCATCCTGAGAGCCATGGACTGTTGATCCCCTGTCCTAGGTCCTCCTATGATGTTTCCCACGTCTAGATCCCTGTGCCTAACGTTGGCTCCCTACTGCTGGGGTCTCCGCACCTGTCTGCCTGCTGCTGACTGCCATCGACTGCCTCTATTCTGCCAAGAAGCTCTCGATCACCAAGGCCTGCTCGAGCACTCCAGAATAAGTCGATATGCATAGAGTCACGACACTAGCTCATATGTCTTGTCGTAAACCTCACTCGAAGGTCCGAGCTCTGAGTACTGATCCCTGACCATATCCATCGATTACCTGGTGAGGATGGTGAACCTAGATGAATAGTCAGCCACTGTCATACTGCCCTAATGGAGCTGAAGAAGCTCTTGGATGCACATAGCTCTTAGCGTAACCAGAGAGAACTCCTCCCAGAAGATTCTCTCAAACTCCGTCCACGAAAGAGTCTCCTCGTCATGAGTCTGTGTGGTCAGACTCCACCATCGTCTGGCCGAACCCTAAAGAAGGCTCACTCCTAGGATCACCATCTGGTCTGCTGGTGTCCTCACTAGGAGGAAAACTCTAGTCACCACCTCAAGACAGTCCTCAGTCGCCTGAGGGTCGGTCTCACCTCAGAACCTGAGGGGCCTTTGCCTCTGAAACTCATAGAGCACGCTGAGCCTGCACTCCTCGCCAGTTGGTACCGCGGGTACCACTGGCTGCTCCACTGGTGGTGGTAAAGTAGGTGCACCACCTGGTGGAAATGCCTAGGGAGCTAGTCCCTATATCGAAGTCTCGTCACTGAGGGGGTCATCCTCATGATCATGCTATTGAACCCTAGCGGGTATGCGTCGCGGAGACATCCCGTAAAAAAACAAGATGTAATATGGTCAATGAGTATATCTGGATAGCTAACACAAAGGACATGGAAAACACAACCCATTCTTATATGATGCATGTACCTTTTATTTCCCTGAAACTAGTGATTTCATGTACCGAGTAGAAAAGCAGGTTATCAGAATCCTAGTGTATGGATACATCGGCCGCCACACCAACACTGGGGTCTCTGGCCTAAAAGCCGAAACTGAAACACTCAAAACTGTTTCCCTAAACTAGAACTCACAGACTCTTGGTCCTAAGGTAGAACCAACCACCTTTGATACCACTCTGTCATGACCCATCCCAGTGGGGCCCACGCGGTGACTCCCCAAGCCCGCCTCCAATAGGCCCGGGGCTGGTGACTAGCACTGAGTAGGCATATAACTAATATGGGAGGCATTGCCTAAGTACCTATACACACACACACATCTCCAAGCCCACAAATGCTAAAATGTAAAAAAACCACTAAGGAAAAGAATGCATGCATACAACTAAACCCAACCAACAGAGTACGACGAAAGGTAGAGTGCTGTAAAAGTAAACTGGGCCAGAATACAAGCCCACCAAAAACAAGAGTCTGAAGACTGCAAAGTCCAACCTGTAAGCACAAAAGGTACTAAGATTGCCGCTCGTAGCCGTAGGAACGCCTCGGTCTGTAGGAAACTCAGAAAGCTCGGTCCTGTCCTAGTCCGCTCTGGACTCTGTCAAAAGGCTGCTCATCTGCACAAGACACCAGACGTGCGGGCAAAGCCCGGGCAGGGGTGAGTATAACAATACACAGTAGAGGACCCCAAAAACCACAAATCAGTACACAAAGTAAATGTACAGTCAGCTATGCATAGTATATGTCTACAGATCATATAGAACAAAACAGATATACTCAACACCCAGACCCGTGGTCTAGAGACAAGTCACACAACCGCATACCCCCGTTAGGGATTTTGTTCGAAGATTCCATGATGCAATCGTTCCAGGAGAACACACTCCATGATTCTTATGGCTCTGTTGACGTCCATCTGATAAGTTCTGTTCATCGGGAACCATCACGAGAGATAGCTACACACATTACCGGAGAAACACTCCTGAGTGGAAAGGTTACGGTAGGTAGAAGCACTCATTACGGGAGACACACTCCTGAGTGGAAAAGATCACGATACACAGATGATGATCACTTCCAAGGCCATGGTGGATACCACAACTCATATGGATTCACAAGTTAGGTGATACACCATCTAGGTATAGGATCAACTCTCGGTAAGGTTGGTCATGTCGATGCCTGACTCTACCTAGGGTCAGGAATGGATAGAGGATCTCGATCCGGGCCTCTCGGATGGATGCCTGACTCTATCACAGAAATTCCTGCTGAAGGTATCATACTCCTGAGTGGAAAAATGATTCCTGACCTTCAGGGGAATGAGAAGAAGGGAAACTAACCCAAACTAAAGACATCCAAGGTACGGTGAAAGAAAGGACCAAGCCGTTTTCTAAAGAGTACACGACGTGTAGAAAAGGTACACACCGTGTTGTCTGACCCCGGGTACTGCTCGTGTACAATGGCCCATGTCAAAGGCTGGTCGTGTTGAAAAACTTAGTACACGACTTGTAGTATGGTGTACATGCCAGGTCTGGGTAACTAGGGTTGACTCCGTGTACTCTGGCCATGTACCCATACACAGTCATCAACCCGTGTACTCCGACCCGTGTAATCTGAACACGGGGTGACCTGCGTTACTGGCCTTGCCTGGCCATGTGATGGAGTACACGATCATATACCCCATCCCATGTCCGCGTATCCGCGAGATACATGCCGAACTCTGCGTATCCGCTTCTTCCACGCTATACTCATCGTGTTTCCTGAAGCCGTCTAGCTCATCCCGTGTCCGTGTACTACCCAAAGTACACGCCGAGCTTCGGGGAAATTCCAACATGCCGTGTGACCGGGGTCACACATCGTGTGGTTCCTCTCTGACCCCGAAACCCTAGACACCGCCACCAGTACTACATGGCGTGTTCTTCGGAAGTACACACCGTGTATTCTGGAAATTTCTAGAAACGACACCCTTTGCTGATGTGCCTCCCATGGTGTTCCGATCATTGATCCTGCTGTCCGATCGCCATAAAACTTCCAGGTCTTGGTCGCCCAGATGCTAGGAAGCCGCTTCCATCGTTTTCGGGCCTCCGATCGGCCTTGAAAACATGATTTGATCTTTCCATGCGAATAATGCTCGAAGAAATCCCTTTACCGATCTGGTTCGATTCGTAGTCCGCCATCGTCGCCGCACCTCCACAAGGTCATTGCGGTGTCGAACCTTCAATTTGGGATCGTTGCATCGTGGAAAAGATGCGCAAAGATCCGTTGTTCATCGCCCCGTGAAGAACGCACGAGAAAGAATGGGGGAAAAATCCAATAAACAATAATTGAGGAACGAACCTCTACCGTCATTCGTCACAACGTTGATCCGCTCCCGTTAAATAGTTTTAAACAGATCAGAGATCAACTTGAATAAAAAGCATGGATTAATTCCCAAAAATCATCAAAAAAAAAACCCTCCCGCAAGAACGTATGAATCCGCTGATCAACTTGTTCGTGGTTGATCCACGTTCGTCTTTTAAACTCTAAAACTGGGAAAATAAATTGAAATAACAAAATCCTACCTTTTGAAAGGATCGATCATTGATGAAGGTTTCACACTGCCGTTGTTTTTGAGATCCTTCAAAGTCGGTGCAACGATCCTCAATCTCGATCTGTCATCGTTCGTCACCGAGAATTCTCTCTAACACCTCGCAGATTCGGCAGAGATTCCTCTCAAATGTTGCCCACGATCAACAATTGCTTAACCCATTAAAAAAGGGAAACACGTTGTCATTTAATTACACGACAACATTAATGACGTCGACTCGCCATTTTGAAGTTATTATGACGTGCCATTAATTTAGGAAACAGCTACGCCATTGTCGCGCTGCAGCGGATGTTTCCTTAAATGAAATAAAATAAACTTGTTAATTTAATTTATTTTATTTTAATTAAAACGTCCGAAAAATAAACTTTCTCCCCCGACCCGTTCCGGTTGAGGTTAAGCTCGTTCTTAGGTAAAGTCATCATCCCAGACGCAACGGTGCCCTCAGATTTTTAATCTGGGAATCCATTTGGAAACTGCCACAACCGCGCACAAGCGCCGACTCACTTATCTTTAAAAACGTTTAAACCACCATTCCAGGCTCACTCGACCTCAGAATGATGTGCCGTCTTCACGCTCGGTCTCGAAATAATTCCATAATATTTAATATAATAAAAAAAATCCGAGACATTACACATTATGTCTAAGAAACTCATAATATGGATTTTAAAATTATTAGGATTATATAAAGTTCAAAATTCAGTTAATACTATTCATAACTGCTTTTGAATGACTTGTTTGGTAAGTCATGGTGAGCTAGAACTCAGTGTTTCATGTAGTAAAAGTTATTGAATTACTTTGAAGAAATAACGTACTATGAAATCATGGGGTGTTACATTCTTCCCTCCTTCAATAAATTGCGTCCTCGCAATTTGAAATTATTTTAGAAAATAAATGGTTGAAAATAGAAAATACCTTTGGGAAAACCCACATCAAAAATTGGGTTAGTAAAATTTAGTCTTAATATGGGGAAAAGGGAAATGAAAGGGTCACCACCAAATTATGATCTCTATTAGGAGAACATTAGTGGCAATTAGAGACATATAATTGGAGGAAAAACGTAAATATTTATAGGTAGTGATTGAGGTCATCAATCACAAACAATTGTAAAATTGAGGGCCTTAAATTCATCAATCTATGATGATTTAAAATACCATCAGTTCAACAAAACATATGGTATTAGGATAACACATTTTTTTTGTTTTAAGATCCCTTTCACTAAAGTATAAGAATTAATTTCTTCATTGAATAAGAGAAGAAGAAAAATATATATACTTGACGAGTAGAGTCCCATCCTTTAACTAAGTTCTACCACAAACTCATCTTTCACTCTAAAAGATAATAGAACTTAAAAATAATATTCTATATATCCTATTCATATAGGGTTCAAAAAAAAGAATTTATAATTCATCTAGGAGAACCATTAAAAAAACTACATTACTCAATCCAGGACATCACGTGGGTCAGTGGTAGGTGATACACCCTTGTCGCCCTTCGGTTGTGGGTTCAAATCTCGCAGCCTTTCCGGACGTGAAGGGTTGCCGCCCAACCTATGGGTTGTCCTTTTTTATGGAAATAAAACAAAAAACTCAAACTAGACTTATCCAAAATACTTTTTTCCAAACTCACAGTCCAAAATTTATAAGGTAGGTAAACACAATGAAGATCATTTTTTCCACGTAATAGCATGTGAACACCTTCATCATGTATTATTTTAAAAGACTGCAACATCCTGAAATACCATAAAACCTTATTGATTATATTCATGATCCCTTATTACTTATAGAATACTAGATATACTCCTTATATCCAAAAACATTGAATATTCCTACAATGATGAAATAAACAAACCATTAATCAGTGCCAAGGTAGTCAAGAATATCCTATATAATTTATCCAAATCAACCATATCTTATTCCAAAATTACTACCTCAGTATCAATACTATATTAATGATTACCTTTCCTTCAACAATGTATTTTCAAAAAAAAAAGTTCAACTTTCTGTTGAGTCACTTTTTATAGTACCATATAATCTCAAATCCTCAATGAAATAGTAATGCAGTACAATCCTTATTGATCTCCATAATTCATATAACTAGAACATCATTGATACTACACTCAAATGGAATAATTCTTTAATAAAAACATAAGAAAAATAGTCATTCCACTTTATCTGTGGTAGTATCATAACTTTATTATTATCCAATAGCATCATTTGGGGAATACTTTGATGATTTGAACATTGATTCACGTAGTGTCCCAACTCCTTGCAGATGAAGCATTGTACATTTGAAACCTTTTTCTTACCCTCACAAACATGAAAGTGGTGTCATTTTTCTCAACACTTATAACATACTCCCTTTCCCTTCAAGAATTTTTCAAGGTGATTCTTTCCACAGTTACCACATATGGGAAAATCCTTCTTTACCTTCTTCCCTTTATCTGTCTTTCTCCCTAGCATCCTTTTCTTCTCTGGATTTCTTTCAAATCCATAGGACTCCGAGAACTCTTTACGTATATTATCAACACATGATACTATTTCTTCATATGATGATAATACATGGGAGACTATTTCCCTTCTAAATTTTGGCTTAGACCATGAAAGATATGATCCTTCTTACTCTTTGGATCATTCATATTGCTGGAGTTCTCATTCCTTTTACTGGGCACCATTTCTAAAAAATGGCATACACTAGATCAGTTTATGAATCAAAATACCTAATTCAATACTTGTAAAACACTTAACATAAAATGAACTATTTATGGATATAATCCATAATCATAAAAATGTTTTCTTTGAGGAAGTATATACTCATAAATCCTTCATAATGTTTTTTAAAGAAAATGAGAATTATCCTAAGAATATCCCCCGGGAGTGTCGTAACCAAGAGTGAAACAAGGCCCATTGTCATGCACTAATTCCCGTTCGAGTCTAGCTCAAAGTGGTGTTTTCGGGTTTTACCCCTAGGTACATCTGTGCCAGAGCTGCCTCTACCTGCACATATCCAGACAGAGATGTATTTCTTGAAAAAACTCACAAAATATCTATAATACCAAAATTCTAGGAAGTTATTGTATACTAATCCTCAAAGTCTATCTTAGGTCTATGTGCTCTAATCAGAGTTTATCTAAATCTATCTTCCAAGTTTTGTACTAAACTTCCTCTGATACCAACTGTAATGCCCCGACCCCAGTTACCCAGAGTCGGTGCATTATTACATAACATTTGCATGATCATAAGGAAATAATGTCTCGAAAGTCCGATCCGTTTAGTATTTTTGGAAACAAGATTCATACAAAAGTCCAACTTTACAACTTGAAAAAAATACAACACAAATATATTTCATTAGAAACATCCAAGCCTCCTAGATTATGCTTGCTGGTCACTCATAACTAACTTCTTCATATCCTGGGAAAATGAAACATAAGAAAGGGGTGAGCTCAAACGCTCAGTAAGGGTATGTAATACAACAGAAAATGACATAAATATTAAGCATGGTAAATAATTAAAACCACATTCCTTTACCAATAATAAACATGAATACTCTTATGGAAAGAATATGAGTTGAGTAAATAATGCCATAATAAAACATAATCATGGGTATTCTACGAGTCGAATGACCATATGAACCATCAATATTATTTCCATAATGAGGGAATGTATAATTCCAGACATTCTGAAACATTTTGTCAAGGCCTCGACCAAGACTTCTAAAAATGATTAATGCCTCATCCAAAACCATAAATCAAATTAGGAAAGGTCCTCAGCCAATTCCATGTATAGTTGTCTCATGAGACCTACCGATGCATCGAGGAGCTATAGCGGGCTCCACCCATCACTTACTATGTCCAATACATTCCTCATATGAAAAGGTTGAAACATAAAATAAACATTCATATAAGAACTAGGATAAAAAATGTCAATACTTAACCACAAACCATGAATGGTATAAAAATAACACATCCATAGTCAAACATATCCCAAAAACTTCAATAAAATATGGAAGATTTGTATCATGATAAATCAACTTCAAAACAAGTTAAAAATACATTAAAGGATTTTGAAATATATGAAAATAATTTGTAAAAATCTATGAGTGAAATACCACTTTTCCTGAAAACATTTAAAAGTCACACAATTTAGAAAGGAAGACATTTAAAAACATTTTTGAATCAAAGTGTCCCATAACACTTTGAAACTTTAGAAAGTAATTAACATTTTAAAATCATTCATGTCCATATAAATAAATACTTAAAAACCATTTTGAAAACATGGACATTAATGAGAACGATTTAGAAGAATAAATATTTAAAACATTTAAAATGATGTTGACATAGATGGAATCAAAACTATTTGAGATAAATATCTATTTTTTTGAAATCATTTAAGAGTCACATAATTATAAAATAAAACATTTACTTTGAAAATATTCTTATAAGCTTTTAAGGGAAGCTTAAACAATTTATAACGGCAGAAAATAGCCACACCCACCGTATAAGTTAAAAATAAGACATTCTTACATTAATTTTGTCGAAAAGGTTAAAAAGGACCCTGTTTGGAAAGCGACGTAAAGATTCATTTCAAAACATTTTATAAAAAGTCAAAAAAGGGTATAAATGAACTTAACCCATATTCTATAAAATATTAATAATTATTTGAAATACATTTTTAATAATCATGGATGTGGATGATAAAGAGGTCCTAGTAGATAATTACGTATAAACAACCTCGGATAATGAAGAGATTGTGAAATAAACCCTTACCTTGTACTTTTCCTTGGTTGAGGGTAGGTTAACATCCTGTATAATGGTGAAATAATTGTTATTAAATTATAAAATAATAATATACATTAATATGATATCATATATGATCTTTTAACATTTCTTTGTTAATAATATCTTAGTATTATTGTCGTTTCAGGTGTTAACTTACTCGTTTTATTTTATATGTTTTGTTACCTAAGACGTGTTTTTTATGGATAGGTTGTATCTTATTCATATAAAGAATGATATCAAGTCCTTAAACATTATTTTTAATCATCAAATGAGAATTATACTTGAATGGATACGATGGGGAATGAATCTCATCGCATTCATGGAGACAGTAGTCCGTACGTACGCACAAGAAACAATATCACTATTTTGATATTAAAATAATATATAATTGGATAGTATATCATATATAAAGAATCATTATCATTTTATATTTATTATTTACATGAATTACACATCATTATTATACCCATCCAAATAATAATGTTTTGAATAACAATTACACCATGATGTGGAGACGGTAAGCCGTACGTACACACGTATGGTGACATGTCATTCAAAGGATGGATATAATACTGAATATGGTTGTACCCTATTTATAATAACATCAAAGTATATAGAAGATAATGGAGTTATTATTTTATAATGAGAATAACAAAGAATGAAGAAGTTGAAGAAGATAGGAACTTGAAAGAGGGTGGTGAAAACATTACCTCTTCTTAGGGTTCTTTCTTTTGATTTGATCAAAAGGGCTCCTTAGGTTGGCTTTATGACTAAAGGAAGGCTTCTAAGATTAAGTGAGGATAGTTTTTAGGGTATTTGGGTAGAGGTTTGTCGAACCAAAATGGTTTGAAGGTATGAAGAATTGGTTATAAGTGGTGCCCTTTTATAAGGGGGAGGAGGAGATTTTTAGGAAAAACATAAATTATTAATTTATAATAAATTCATATTAGGTTTCTAATGGCTCCAAAGTGGATTATTCAAAGTATAAGGTGGGTATGGGTCTAAATAATTTCAACAAATAGATTTTATATAGGTTTGGGTTATTATATTAACCTTATCTTTTAGTTTTAACTCTTAGTTAATTAGATTTACATTTACCATGTCACTTTTTTATTTTTATATTATATAGTTAATAAACATAATATATACATACAAGAGACCCCCAACTGGTGCATTAATGATAACAATATCATGATATAAGTCCTCTGGAAGAACCTTAGCTTTTTAGGAATAGAATATCAATTATTAATATAATACTTGTTTTAAAAACTCATTTTTGTCAATTTTGAAAATATTTAATAATTGATTTTTTTAAGTCTTAAAAACTTTATTAATTAAAAAAAATTCATTTCAGAAATAATAACATGTAATATTAACCAATATAATTCTTTTATGGCATGAAAACTTTCAAATTATATTTATTTTAACTTTTATAATACAAATTATTTGATTCTTTCATTAATAAGGAAAATACTGCAACATTATTGTGTCATAAATAAATTTAATTATTAAATGTCTAAAAATTAAAAATAAAATACGATTATGTAGGAAATATTTTTATCTTTCTAATGAATATTTATTTCGAAAATATAACATATATAACCATATGTAAAAATTGTTTTGCTAAAAGATATATGCTTATGTCATTTTTGTATTAACTTTAACTTAATTAATATAAAGTGTCCCTATCACCTACAAGTGGCTCCATGGGGTCCCAAAATCAACCCAAGATTCCCATGGTAGGTCATGTATCAAAAAATAAGGTTAGGAAACATTTTAGGGTAATTTATTATTATTATAATATTATATTTTACTCTTATTTACCGGATTTACCCTTTAACTATGGTAAATAAAATATTTATCGAAGTAATTATTCAAAATGTATAAAAATAAAAGTTACCTATTTACAAAATTTGGAAATACTGATTCCAAATATGGAATCCATTTTTCCAAATTCAAAACACAGAAGTGGAAGAAAATAATTTAAAATTAATTCCCCCTATCAAAACAAAAAGCGTGTTTTTAAGAAATAATAATTTTCAAAAGATTGACACTTTCTTATGTGCAGTTTAAATATGAAATTATGTCCAATGACCAAAATTTTATTAAATGGTAAAATTATAATCTAATTATACTTTAAAATAACTCAAATTCATAATTTATCACTATTAATTATTTTGATTAAAAAAGTTGTTTTTAATTAAAATTTAGTAATTTTCACTATTCATCAAACTATGAAAGTTATCAGAAAAGTACCAAAATTTCACCCTAATATAATTTAGATATTATGAATCCAAAAATTATGTCTATTTTACCAAATTAAAAACATAAATGTGCATTTATTAATTTAAAATTAATTCCCGCAATTAAAACCAAAAGGCGTATTTTTAAAAACTATCAAAAGTTTGACACTTGTTTATGTCCAATTTCAAAGTGAAATTACTTACAATGACCATAATTGGATTAAATGGTAAAAATATAATCTATTTATACTTCCATACCATTAAAATGTATAATTTAACAATATAAATTATTTTTATTAAAAAAGTTGTTTTCAGTTAAAATATAGTATTTTTCACTATTCACCCAAATATGAAAGTTATCATAAAAACACCAAAACTTTATTGAAACTAAATTCTTATGTCCAGATTCTAAAGAATAATTTTATTTTGTAAAATTTAATATATAAAAGTTTCAAATATTGTATTTAAAAAGGCTTCTCCATTAAAATGCAGTAAAATTGCATTTTTAAAAAAATACTTCTTTTATCTGAGAAAAATGAGGTTGTTCTTACATTATGTATAAGAAAATCATAATATGGATTCTAAAATTATAAGGATTATATAAAGTTCAAAATTCAGTTGATACTATTCATAACCGCTTTTGAACGGCTTGTTTGGTAAGTCATGGTGCGCTAGAACTCGGTGTTGCGTGTAGTGAAAGTTATTGAATTACTTTGAAGAAATAGCGTATTATGAAATCATGGGGTGTTAAAATTGGGAGGTTTTCTCGGCATTATATACTGAAAGCCTTGTTCTTATTGAGGATTGTTTAATTTGGAGTGACCCTTGGATTCCCATATTGAAATGACTTGGACAAACTCTTAAAAACCAGCCCTTTCTTCAAACATGATCACCAAGCCGATTCCGCTCTGGGCATGGTCAATTTCCTAATGTGGGATTCTATTCTTTGTACCAACATATCAATAATAATCATAGAGTATGTACTAACTTAGGTTAGTTCCTTGTACTCATATCGTTCCAATCTAAGGTTATCTCGTACTTTATGTCGTACTCAGTGATTCATAAATCAAGGAACACCACCGGAAGTCAGGTATAGTCTTAGATGGACGTGTTTGTGGTGAATAAGAGAAATGCTGGAAAAAGAAATTGTAGTTCAGATTGTCAAATGATGGTTGTCTAATCCAATCATATTCTTGAATGGTTAGATGAAGTGTCTTGACTAGTTATCTCTATTTTTCAATTGTGTGGTCAGTGAAGGACCGTTTCCAGCATGTCATTAGATGAGACGAGTGTGGTTTGTGTTGGACATGATTTTTTTTAAGTCAAATGGAATCGACTATTTTATTTATTCATAAATCACACGAGAAGCATCACTAGATTTCATAAGGTCATGTTTTGTGATAAATTTTTATGGTGGATGGTTTTGTGGATCAAAATGTTCCCCATTTCTAAGATAAAAGTCAAAGGTGGGAAGTAACTTTGGACAAATATTTAAAAATACAAAGACATGGTCATGTATCTAGATAACCATGTTTGGATGAGTACCATCTCGGTGTTTCAGTTGGAGAATGAGCACTGCCTCAGGCTTTGACAACTTCACTGTCACATGTATAAGAAGTTCTAAAAGGTGTGTTGGATTTTAGAAATGAAACATGATAGTTTGAATGAAACTTCAGAACCCCTACAAGTAAGTTGATGGCTATATTATTCTTTAAGGCTTCTATGGGATGATAATTTCTAAGCTTGTAAGGTTGTAATTTTTAGTGTGTTTTACTGGATAAAAATGCGAAGGAATTAAAACAAATTTATTAGCTGGGCAGACCATTTTTAAAACCAAGAATTAGAACATTTTATTTCTGAGAGTTGACTCTAGAATATGTGTTTTTTCTAAAGAATTATATTACTTAAATTAAAGTTAAAATGGTTTAGAAATTAAATTTAAATTAAATGTGAAAATAATAATAAGGATTTTAATAATAATAATATTTTTTTAATATTATTAATATAATTATTTTTAATTAGTTTATTTATTTTATTTAAAACCCTAAAAGGGGTTCCTCCATTATTCCCCCCTCTTGGAGCGTGACACAACAACCCCCTACCCTCCCATGGTCCATGTACGAGCCTCCTCTTAGCTCCATCCTTCCGTGGCTCTTTCCTCCGGATTTCTTTATGGGTTTCCTTTGATTCTTTGAGGTATGGATCTATGGTCCCTTCAACTAAATCACTTTAGTAGGTTTATTATCTTTCGGCATCCGATGAGGTTCATCTAAAACCACAGTTAAGGGTTAAATCCAATTTTGGTGTCTCTTCCTTGAATAGGGTGTGTGACTCATCTCTTGAGACACCTTTAGGTGGGTTTTAGAGTTCACCACTAATGGGGAGGTGTTTCCAATCATTTTGGGTTTTCATCGCCTTTCGAGGTGAGTGTTTTCTTCCTGTGGCTTGGTTTCACACCTTCTAAATTAGGGTCTTTATTTGTTTTGAGGATATAGTCTCTGATTTGTAGTGCATTTAACCTTTATCGTGCCGCTTCAGGTTGTTTTTCCTTTTTGGTGGCTTTATAATTTATGAGTCACTGGTAATTTATATTTGGTATGTTGGTCCTTGCCGCATTAATTTTGAGTTCATATAATTTTACTTTATGTGTGTTAACCTTGTCGCAGTGATTTTATGTCCCGGATAATTGTTTCAGTGGGTTTTGAATGTCTTTAAGTGTGCACACTCATATACCCAAGTATGAATATATATAGATATATATATCTTCAATGTGTGTATTAAATCATGGTTCAAGGAACACATTTATCTGTTTAAGGATATATATATATATATATATATATATATGAAAGTTTTTGCGTGTGAGGGGGAGGCATATTTGAGTTTGAAAATGTTGGCTCCATTCCACTTATGAGGTAGGATCCCCTTCCATAACCCCTTATGTTTAAAAGTGCATTATTTAATTAATTTCCTTATTTTAGCACAGTAATTTAATTAAATTAAGTTTGTTGATGTTTTATTTGTAATAAATATTTATTTGTAGTTAAATTATTTATTTGATAAATGAGGTCATGGTTTTATAATAAAGCCCATCTATTTGGGTGCACTGCCTTTAAGCTAAACATTTAGTGACCAACCATTATGTTTCTTGAATTATTTCTATACTATTTTATTTATTCTTGAGTTATAATTGATGAATGAGTTGTTTAGGTGATTTATCCCTTGTAATGTAGTTTCTATGTCTCAATGAGTTAATTTAAATGGTTGAGGTGAATGTAATGGTTAAAATGAACTAATCATGTCTGTAGCATTCCTGAAGGGAATCGAACATGAACCCTTTGGAACATATACCTTAAAATCAATTTTCCATGTTTAGGAAAATTGAGTGATAATGAACTTTAGTAGGTTGACTCATACCAAATGGGATGCCTTGAGTAAATGGTTTATCCATAATGAATTGTTTGACTTCAATTAAATTGTTTGTTTTTTTCTATCATGTTCATTGTGGACTTCACTTATGGAAAAACCAATTCAGGGTGTTCTCCTTGCCTCTTATCCACCGCTTTGTGGTGTGTCCAACCTAAATGACCTTTTTACTAATTCCTTGATTTAACATGTGAGGTATGATGTTTAGTAATGATTCTTGGTGTAGACCATGACTTGTTAAACAAGTAAATTAAATTATTTGACTAATTTGGTACAACCATGCCTCTTAATATAATTTAATGGGAATGTTTAAGTTAAATTATAACAAATGGAATGGATTCATAATGATGATATGATTTTTTGTAAATTAATTGAATGTTTGGTTGTAATGAAATTGATCATGGATTTTCAATTTCATAAGAGGTACTTCCTTATGAATTATATATTAAATTTAATGACCCATTTACAATGGTTTATAAGGGTAGTAAGGCCATGAATTTTTCCCATGTTTTGAAACTATTTATGCACAATGATATTTTCCTTGATTCTGTGGTTCACTGAATATGGTCTAGGTGAGATCATGTGTTCCATATTAAGGACTTGTGGATGGAATCTCGTTCTCAAGTGGTTATACCACGACATACTGGGGAAGAGATGTCTTAGTCTTACTAGGAAAGTGCTTACCTAGTATTTTTATTACACTATTGAGTGATACTGTTTCCCTAAGGGGAAATTGAGGATGGTTCCATTAGAAAGATGGCTACACAGATCCTTCAAAGGATAATCTGTCCCTATTGTGCGATATCAGGGATGGACTCATAGTTTCCATACCATTAGAGATACTTGCAATCCTATGAAAATTACCATATATGGGATCATGGAACTAGATTTATTTGAATGCATGTACCAAATAGATACCTCAGGTACGGGCACAGACTCTAAATCTAGATTTTATTGAATTACATTGAATGATTGATTTGGATAAATTGACTATCCTTTACTTATTTCTTCTATTTATATTAAAGATTACACTTATGAAATTTCAATATTACTTGCTATAATAATTACGTGATAACATGGTAATTAGACCCCATTCCTATGAAAAAGCTTAGGGGTGGACCTTTTTGAGTTTCCCTATTACTTTTGGCACTGGTACGCTAATAATACTTCCACAAGAACCTTCTTTCTAAATTCCAGCCTAGGCTGAAGGAGGTTGTATGGAAGGGTGTCTGTTTAGGAACATGAACCAAGTTTCCATTATTGATTTATTATCACTCACCATTTATTTTAAATGGCACACTTCTTAATTTATTTTTCATTGTATGGATTTGGATAGACACCATGGGTTCTGATATACTAAGATTTATATCTCACATTTTTTATGGTCACCCTTGGTACCCTAGTAGACCTTATATTATGAAGATCTAGTTTTACTACTATATTAATTATATATGAGAGTTAGTATCAAAGGACATAGTTTGAGCTCGAGATTCTTATAGAGATCGCCCGTGCGGATTTGTTGTCCTATCTTTATTGTTGTATTATGTTGTAAATCATGCTGTTTTGTTCACTTATTTCAGTTACGTATCAAAACCATGACATGAATTCATCTATTAAATAACCTTTTTATTAGATTTTAATATTAATGCTTCCTCTAATATCTGATATTTACTATCTATCTTCTGCTACTGTCTTTCAATTATTTACATCTTTTTCTACTTGTCTTCTATTTATATTCTATTATAGTGCTATGCAACATTGATAAAAGGGTATAGTCTCCCCACCATCACCACCCAATATCCTAACTTCTAGTCAATGAACCATTTCATATGGGGATATGTGCCTAGGGTCTTATGACCCACTGGACCAGCCACCGTCTTAGAGGTGGGATGGGTTGGGATGTTATAGGGCCACTTATTAGTTGAATCTGGGTATAAAATGTTACATCTTTAAAAATAATTTAAAAATAATTTTCCAATCATTTAAAATGTAAGTGATAAAACAAATAAGGAGGAATTACACAATATACTCCAATATTTCTATTTCACCTAACAAGTAAAACTAAAACAACATAGGTTCTAAACAAATAATGCAATATGCAGGGGATACAATTGATGTAAGAAAAATTTCATAAAATGATCCTAACTAGGATACTAGTGTCACATGATCTAACCAATGAGATATAATAAAAGCTCTCTAGTGTGACATATAATTACTCTAGGTTTACAATTCATGAACAAAGAATACCAAATTTGGATGCTCTCTCAGTCCTATTCTGGCTCTCTCAATCCCTTGGGCTCTCTCGATTGCAACATCACATGAGCTATCTTTAATTCATAGATAAAACATCTCCCATGGGTTAAATAATTCACATGTAGAATATTCCCTTGATTGTATCTCTTTGTCCCATATAAAACATCATTTAACATATTAGTAACTTACGTTATTGATTTAAGAACCTAGGTCACATACGATGATTCCCCAAGGTTTCACATGAAAATTAAAATGGTGTTGAACCCAAATAATCCATCACATAGATCCAATATAAATAATTTGAAATGAATCATGACTCACATCCTATACCATCCTAAAAAAATATCTTAGACACAATGTATCATAAACACCATGTAATAATGCAATAATATAAGACATCCCCTCACATGATCACATGACTCCATGGGAATAAATGATTCATGCGAGGATAAAATAGTGTGTCAAACAATTTAGGAAAACTCATTTATAATAAAATTTGAAATGATCCCCTTCCAAAATATGATTAGAATGTCCATCCCAACTTACAATATTCTAAACCCATCCCATTAAACTCTTGGGGGGTAAATTTCATTAAAATATTTTAAACCCAAACGAGAAATCACTCTTCCATTCAAATTGCCTTTGAAATCAATCGACATTATAAAAAGTTTTGAAATATCACACATAAGTGTCAAAACATCCCTTTCAAAACAAAATCGTACGAAATAAATTTTAAGTCCCTTTTAAACTACATTTTTAAACATTCAAGACATCACATGGTTTTAAATAACCATTCAAATGGGTTATTACTCCCTAGTAAAATCAAAAAACACATTTCAACAAGTTTGAAACAATTTAGACAATTTAAAATGTTGAGTTTTAAAAATAAAATATTGAAAATTGTGTATTTAAAAACCTAAATCTAGGAACCCCCACCACTTTTAGAGTCAAATATATACATTAAAATCCAATTAAGAATTTTCAAAAACACATAACAAGGATTACCATTCCATGATGTGGATTAAGACCACTTTAATTCCTCTTGGACACTCATGGGTCTTACATATGGTCATATATTTTATAATGAAAAATTTCAAAATAATAAAACATCCATTTAAAAGTAATATTAGTTGAAATAAAAGAAACACCTACCTCAATTCAACAATGAACATGCTGATAGTCATCTTCTATGATAGAGAACACTTCAATAAGCAATGAAATTCCCAATAAAACCCATTAAGTAAAAAATAAATATAATTCATCTCAATAACTATACTAAAATCATCCAGTTCCATTATTGGGGTTTATGGTATAAAATTGAACTCAATGGAAAGAGGTATTATAAGAGAGGAAGGGGTTTATAGGAACATAGAAGGAAGAAAACAACTTGAGACCAAGGAGGATGACCACCAAAATGGGAAAATAATGTAGGAGACTCTCATGGGAGGATGTTACTAGTATTTTGAAATGAGTGGGGGGAGAAATTATGGTTGGGATGGTAATATTGAGTGGCGGAATTGATAATTTTAGCTTTTAAAGAATTTGGGAATGTTGAACATTTGGGATGCATAATTTTTCTAAATAATGCGTCAACCATGAACCATCCACTACCAACAAAAAAACCCAATAATTTTACCTAGGACTCTGCACAGTTTGTTAAATGAGTTACCAAAAATTCCAAAAGCAACCTTTAAATTATTGAGTCAATTCTATTTCCTGTCACATGATAGACGAAAGTGTGTGAAATACATCCACCCTCATCCTTACATAACAATGGTATCTCGCAATTTCCACTAGTATACACATGTATTGGACCTAACTATGCCCACCCATATATAAAACCCATGAAAAGAAACATTTGAACTAGAAATTCATCAATATAAGTGTAATTTCTTAGTTTCCATTAAATATTGTGTAGAAACCATGCATAATAAGAAAAAATAAATATGTTCCAAATTTTTGGTCAGATGCTCTTAGAAACTAAAAAACCACCAAAAAAATAAAATAACATATAATACACATCATAGTGACATGGTGAGTATTGCAACTCACACCACCATGATGATTTCTACCCCTATAATGTCTTATTTTAATGTAGAGGTATAACAAATTTGAATTTTAAAACAAACTCTAAAGACAAAATATTGTTCCTCATACAACTAGATGAATTAAAAAACATTATTAAACATCCTCATTTTAAAAATGGTTGAAAAATAATTAATGGGAAACTCTAAGGATGAAGAGACATATCCTAGGTCTTCTAATAAATTATAAATGATCTATCATTTTAAAAATACTTAAAACCCATATTTTTAAAAATGATTGAATGTCACTGAACAAAATAATTCAAAAAATCTATAATAGGAATCACAAAAAACATTTTTTATAGACAGTATGATGAAACTAGATGAAAACTACCAAATGAAGGCACTAAACGTCAAAAAATCCTAAATGAACAGAAAAATAGAACACAAAACCAATGGTATCCCAAATCCAAGGATTATAGACACTAAGGAAACACCTTATTAATAAATGAAATATCTATAACCTAAATGTAACATGTTTTATATAAGTGAATTTAGATAAAATTTTATGGAACACCATACCATGGTGATTTAAATAGAAAAAATAGTTCAGTGGAACCAACATTCTATATGAAAACAAATATACACCCCCAATTATGTAGGCATGCAACATAGGATCTTCCCATTCCCAAACTATGAAAAAAAATTAGCTCATGGTCAATTAGATACATTAGAAAACCTAATAAATTAAAAAAATTCCATAATTAAAAAAACACTCGTATAGAGAAACCATTAAAAACATTAATAATGATTTATTGAAGGCACAACTTCTCCATACTCATGGAGAATAAAATAAAAAAATTAGTTTTAAAAATAGACACATAAACAAACACCCGATTGATACACCAAATTATAGAAACTCCACAAACCTCAATAACTTATAATATATATCACAAAAATTTCCCAAACTAGACCTGACAAAAGAGTCTCTAGGAAAACCGACCCTCATTGGTCCCACTATGAAACTGAGGATTGTGACCTAAGAAACTTAACTTCAACTATTCCCAAAAAATCTTACTTAACAAAAAAAACCTTGAATGGCTCGATGAAAAACAAATAAATGGAGAAGACAACACATGACACAACACTCAGAGCATTGGAAATGTGAAAACTAGAAGTAGAAAAATCCCCAAGATAAGCAGTATACTTGAACACTAGACCATTTTAGTAGGATTAAATAAAACCTCATGATGCATGAGATCAACCTGATATTGTCTATAAAATATTATCTAGAAGTCCCAAAATCACACAACAAAAAAAATAAAATCATATGATTTTCTAAAACAAGTAATGTTTTTTAAAAACACAATACATTTAAAATTGATGGATCCTATAAGAAAGAGTTAAAAACCCTCTTTGAAAACCAAGGCACTATTATAATTTGGAATTAATTCACAAAATATAAAACATAAACTATTTTATAATTTCAAATGCATTCCCTAATATAAGTTGGTCAATTTAATATGTTTCCAAAAGTAATTAATAAAACACTAACTCATTTTAAAACCAAAAAACAAATAAAAAAATTATAATAAAATAAAACTCTTTCAATGTGAAATAATAATAAAACAGTCCCCATTTTTATACAAATTCGATGGGCCAAAACCGTAAAAATCAATAAAAGTTTAATTTTTGGAAATCACTAGATTACCATAAAATAAGAAACCCATATTTCAAAAGATCATGTTCACTTAATTATAAAATAAATCACACATATTTTTTTGAAATTTTAAAATAAATTAAACCATTTAAAAACATTTCATGAAACTTAGAAAATTTTACAAACAAGATCTCAGGCCATGTTTAAAATCTAGAAAAAAAAATCTCATGAAATCCCATTTTTATAAAAATATAATCTGATTTCACATCACATGGAAAATCACATAAAAAATTCATAATAAAAGCCTCATCCAAAACCTAGTCTATTCCAATATATCACAATAACCTCCATAAAACCCTTAAAGTTTCACTAACACACTAGGAAATCCATGAATCATGGGGTTTAAATAGAAAAAAAATCATGATATAAAACTGTGTCAGAGTTTCACGCATGGTTGATGTCCACATGTCAATCATGAATTTTTTCCTAAAACATATCAAGCATCATGATTTTGTTCACCTAATGGATCTTCAAGTCGAATAAGATAACATCATACATTAATCCCATTCTCTATCTCCATCCCAAACACAAAACGCAATCGCCAAAAGAAACCCAAACGATTTATTTTGGGATCAAAAAATAATCACTATATGCATAAAAACATAATCCAGAAACACCATCAAATAATAATATATAACTAAAAAAATTCCCAAATACTCATGGAAACTCTAGGATCATTATTAGAAAGAGTTAACGACACCCCCCTTGAAAGTACTTATTTAATAATGACATTATTTTATCTAGACTACCAACATACCATATAATAAGAGGGAATCCCAAAAACCAAGGTTCCACTGAGAAGATATGGCTCTGAACCCATTTTTTTACAAACTGACCTGAGGTTCCATATATCCCAGCCCCAGAACCAGTCCATCAAATCACCTAAAGGGAATTATTTATCCCCATGGGATGGAAACTAGTTCTCGGGCATCCTTGAACACACAATGGGAATAATTTAACCTTTATAAATCAATATAAATAATTGGTGGAAATAAAAATATAAACCATCCAATAGGATATAATCATAACTGAATATCCAATAAAGGGATACAACTGATATATAAATAAAGAAATGATGAAATTTGATGAAATTATTAGAGTATAATAAAATAAAATATGTTGAATGAATACAATAAATCCCAAATATGAAATTAAATCCCCAAACAACATCCAACAAGAAACCGAGTGACCCATGGTAAGCATTTAACTAAAAAATATCCCTGGGGAGATAAGTATATGTGAAAAAAACAAGAAAAAACATAGAACTAAAAAAATATAACCATGAGATAAATGGTCTAGTGGGACTCGACCTATCAAATCAATGTCGTCACAGACATATAACATTATATAATTATAGTTTTAAATATATTTAAAAAATAAACAGTTTTTAAAGCCTTTATATAAAGAAACAATCAATACATCAATGCTATGTTAATACTCCAATTTATTATTTTCCTCAAATGAAAAAATTCACTAGGAAAAAATAGTTTTCCTCATCTAAAGCCCACTTTTCCCAATAATTTTTTTAAAGACATGCTATAAAACCAATTCATAAAAAACTATTTGGAAATTCAAAATTAAAAAGTAAAAATTTGTTTCAAATTTAAAATGGTTCTCTAAAAAATAATTTAAAACCTAATCTCCATGTAGAACATGTAACATCTTCATAAAACCACATCTTAAAACCCCAAGAAATAAGTGTAAAAAACAATTTCAAAATTACCATTAATATAATAAAAATTATATTTGAAACAGACTTTTCATATTTTAAGATCATAGATTTCAAACTCATCTAAAATATAGTTTAAAAGAACACTAAAAATAGGCCTTAAACTTACTTATTTAACTCCTTTTAAAAATACCATATCAAATATTTAAAAAGAAATCCACAACACAATGAATAAGGAATCACACAATATAGATATGATTTTCCAAGTCACATGACCATGAGAAGTAAAAAAAATGTTGTAGAAAATAATGCAAAAATCAAGGGATACAGATAATGAAATATAAATCCACTAAAATGTTTCTAAATAGGAGTCTCGTGTTATAAGATCTAACCAATGATATCTAATAAAATCTATCTAGTGTGACATAAAATAACCTAGGTTCACAAGGCAATAAGCATGTCTAAAAAAGGGTTAATATCCCTTGTACTTCCCTATGAACTATCTATATCTTGGTATATCTCACTCATAACCTCCCATAAGGTCTCTCGAACCCATGGATAACCCTCGACCCATGGGTTATCTCAACCCCACAGAGAACGTTCCCTATATGGTTTCCCTCAATCCCATGGACAATGTCCATTAAAAAATTAGCAACCCATGTCTAAGCCTCAACCACCTACGTAACCTACCCCAATTCCCTAAGGTTTCCTAGGACAAATCAAATGGGGAGGATCACAAGTAAACTATCACATTGATCTAATATAAGGCATATAAATTTAACCATGCATCACCTCCTCATCATCAAAAGAAATATACCTTAGAGACATCAAACAATAAATAGATTTTAATAATGCATCAATATAATACATACACTCATTAAATTACAATCCACCATTGTCCTAATAGATTCACACGTGTCTCAAAGAGAGTTTAAAAATATTCATGAAAAATAATATATCATAAAATGCCAAATGTTCCTCTTTATAAAAAATGATGGAAATTCCAAGACCAACTCAAACTATTTAAAACTATTCCTAATTAACTCTTGGGAATAAATTTACTTTTATAAATCCCAAATAGGAACACACTCTTCCCTTCAGACCACCTTTGAATTTAACAATGGTTATAAAAAGGGTTTAAATATCACATATGAGGGCCCAAAAATGGATTTCAAAACAAAATCCTAACAAATACAATTTAAATAACTTCTAAACCAAATTTTCATACTTTAATGTAATTAATGGAATTCAAAACACCATTCTTAAGATTTGATAGCCCCTTTTAAAACCAAAAAACCCATTTCACTGAATATAAAACACATCAAACAATTTAAAAGTTGGGTTTAAAAAAATTACAACAAATTATGAATATAAAAATCTCAATTATGTGCTCATCACCACTTTTTAAATAATATATACAATTTAAAAGATAGTTATAAATTTTCACAAACACCTTGAATGGAATCTTATTCCATTATAGGGTTCAAAACCAATTAAATCCACTTAGAGCCTCGTTTTTGTACATATGGGAATATATTTAATAAGGAAACTTATTAAAATAAAAAATAATCCATTAGATTGTAATATAAATTTACAACAAAGAACCACCCACCTTGGTTAAAAAAAATCAGGATGTCATCAACCATGCTAGGGAATACTCCAAAAAACAAAGCGATTCACTCATGAAGCCTTACATGACAAATTCAAAAAATTCAAACTAATACACACCCTAAATGTCACGACCCGCCCTCGGGGCCCGTGCCGTGACTACCCCAAGCCCGCCTTCCATAGGCCAGGGGCTGGCGACTAGCACCAAGGCGTAAAATCCCAGTAAAAAGGGAAGGAATTGCCTTTATAAGTAACAACCACCACAGAGTCAGCAAGCGGAAAGTAACTACAAGTGCAGAAAAGTAAAGGGGCCCGGAATACAAGCCCAACTGAAAGTAAAGTACAACTCGAAAGGGAAAACAGCAACTGAAAATACAAGCGGCTCCTGGAACGTCCTCCTCGATTCCTACCTGAAGGGTAGGTACAGATGGCTCAGCTCCTGGATCGTCCACCACAGATCCTACCTGAAGGGTATGTACAGATAGCTCCACAACTCCTCAGGTCCAACTGTCCGCTCCGAGCACGTCCCGCTCAGTGGTCCTCCTCCGGGTACCGACCTACTCCGTAAGCCTCAACCGCAGTCAGCGCTGTCCGTCGTCTGCAACCAACACAACGAAGTGCGGGCATAGCCCGTGCAGGGGTGAGTATAAGATACTCAGTAGGGACCCCGAGACCCCCCGAAGGTCTCCTGAAATCCACAAAGGATAAACCACAAGAAGATACAATCACAAAGTAACATCCAGTATTGATTAGGTATATGCCCATACATATACCTATGTCACCAATTTCCATTCGGCTCCAACACCGAGCCCAAGAACAACCCAATCCACAAGAAGAGTAAACAGTAAATCCACACAGGAAAACAGTACAAGTTCACACAGTTTATAACAAGTTTATGAAATCAACGGATAACTATTACCCAGGTATATGCCCATACATATACCTAAGTTATCAAGTGACCCATCTCAATCATGAGGAAACACAAGATCATCGACTCAGCTCAAACCAGGATTTTCATTATCGAAACCGTAGCTGCTGAAGAGCCCCGTCTCTGAAGTGTGTAGTAGTCCTGTCACGACTCCGAGGTACTGCTCACTAACCTATGACTGCTGAGGTACTCCTCCTGTCGAGTACTGCGGGTCTGCTGCCAACTACTGGGCGCTCCGTCCGCTGAGGGTCTGCTGCCAACTTCTGGGCGCTCACCCAAATAGCCTACTGAGGTAATCCTCCTGTCGAGTACCGCGGGTTTGCTGCGAACTACCAGGCGCTCCGTCCGCCGTGGGTCTGCCGCCAAATACCGGGCGCTCCGTCCACTAGGCTAGTCGACTCACTCCAAGTCGAGTCGGTCAAGCAGTCGTCAGGTCTCAGTCATCTACACGGTCTCCGTACTCTGCACGCACGTCTCCACCATCACGGGTCTGTCGCTACAACCAAGCGCACACACTCCATAGAGTATCGCGGGTCCGCCGCTACAACCAAGCGCACACACTCCGTAGAGTATCGCGGGTCCACCGCTACAACCAAGCGCTCCACCGCCAAGGGTCTGCTGCTGCATCCAAGCGCACACACTCCGTAGAGTATCGCGGGTCCGCTCCACGAGCTGAGAGGCTGATACATCAACTGTCACAAGGTCCAGAGTTGATGTATCCAAAAGTTCCGTATCGTCAACAGGAACTCATCGCAACAGACGGCGCGTCGATCGGACGCCCGGTCTGAGAGTTATTGGCATTTTCGTCTCCGGGGCCCGGTTGGTTTTTAAGGCAAAACCAACCCGACCGTACTCCACCTGCGTCCAAACCTCGGGCGGAGTATGCCAAAAGATCCGTCTCAGTAAGAGGAACACAACGCGACTGACGGCGCGTCAATCGGACGTTCGTGGCTCAAGATATGAGCGTTTCCGCTCCGAAGGCCCGGTTGATTTCGTGAACGAACCAACCCGGCCGAACTCAAAGTAATCCGAAACCTTGAGTGCGATATACCAAAACGACCGTATCGATCCAAGGATTGCGTTTCCGCAGACGGTTCGTCATTCGGAGGTCCGAGGCTCAAGTTATGGCTAAAAGACAAAAACAGGTTCAAAACGGGGGGGTCCGGGTCCGGGCCGACCCGGCCCGACCCCCCCCCCCCCCCCCCCCCCCCCCCGGGGCGGCGCGGTGGCCAGCGGCGCGCGGAGGCGGCGCGGCGGCGCGAGGAACCGCGGCGGCTGTCGCCGCGAGGAGGCCGCACGCGGGGGCAATCAAGCCCCCGTTTCTTGGAGTGGCGGCGTGGCTATGCCGCGCCGCTTTGTCAAACAATGGCCCCCCTCCTGGGGGCCCGCTTCATGAAAAAAAACGGGGGGCCTCCTGCCCCCCAAGGGAAACGCTCCCCCCTCATAAAGAGGGGGGTTTTAAGTGAAGGCCGGGGGATTAATTCCCCCGGTTTTAAAGACATCCGGCCGGCCAACTGGCCGGCCGGTTTTCTCAAACGGGACCGGAATTTCCGGTCCCCTCCTTCGGCTTCCGACGCCGACGGCCCGGCCGCCGGTCTTCTCTTTCCGCCGCGGCCCGGAACCGGCCACGGTCTTCTCGTCCCGCTGCGGCCCGGAACCGGCCGCGGTGTTCGTCGTCCGGCGCGGTGCGACGGCACCGCGCCCCTTCGTCGTGCCTTGATTCCATTCAACGTGGCGCGACAGCGTCGTGTTCTTGAAGATTCTACCTCGGTGTGGCGCGACGGCGCCGCGTAAAACAAAAGCATGATTATCCGCGTGGTGCGACGGCACCACGCCACTTGCTCCACCCGCATGATTAAACAAGAACGATGGAGGGGGGTTCGGCCGTGTTCGTGCGGTCCGGCACCCCTCACGTTAAAATAATAACGCAACTATAAAATAATCAAGTGTCTCACGTTAGACGTGCTAGATCCACGATCAAGAACGAAATAAATAAATATTGAATTAACAACCCCTACCTTGGTATAAGGTTCGAAGATTGTCAATGTTCCGCGGAAGACGACGTCGCGGAGGTCGGGCGTCGCGGTAGCCGTTCGTCAAATCCGATGACGAAGAAATGCGTCCGAAGAGACACGTCGTTGGCGAAACCTCGTACGCCGACGAAGGTTGTCCGAGGAAGAAGCGGTGTTCTCTCTCGTTGACACGGAAGACGAAGAAGAGCGGAGCGGCGTTCTTCGTCGGAACTTGAGCGTTCTTCGTCAAGTCTTGAGGAAAGTCAAATAATAAAGAAAACAACGAACTCAAGAACCCCTACCTCGATAGTCGCACGTTGACGTAGTCGAGGAATATCGGTGTCGATTCCTTTGACGTCGGAAGAAGAGTCGTTGTCGATGGCGTTCGTCGCGGAAAACCGTCGCGGAAGAGATGATGCGGAAGAAGAACGTCACGTCGCGGATTTGGCGTCGCGGAAGAACCGTGTTCTTCGGCGAAGAAGTTCTTCGTGTTCTTCGTCAAAGTTTGAAGAAGAAGGGAAAGCCCTCAAATCCTCTCAAGAAACAAAGGGACTCACCAAAAAAATAATAAATTAAGCTCATACTTAATTTATTAACACAACACCAACCTTTGAAATTCAAGAGTTTGAATTTCAAAACATTAATTAAACTCACTTATTAAAGACATAAGTTATAACCTAAGTTTACATCATTAATTGTGAGTTGGGGGGGGGGTTAGAGGATATGAAGGGGTGGGGTTCGTGTGGGCCCCACCACCCTCTTAACCTCCCAAGGGAAGTTGGGTTGTCACCCAACTTCCACCCAAAGGATAAAAACACTTAAGGAAGATAAAAATAAAAATTGAAGTTAAATTTTTATTTTAACATTCACAATTTTATTTTTACAACTCCCCTCGTGTAAACGCAACTTCGGAAAAGGTCTACATAAGCGAATATCGGCGCTACGAGTTCATCGGTGTCCTCAGATTTCAATTCTGAGCACTGGATCAAAAGTTAGGAAAACCCGCTCGTTCGTTCACTGAACGTACCCGAGCCAAACTTCGGAAATTAATTCCGGGCACTCCGGGCCTCGGAATCAGGTGCCGTTAGAAACCGCGCTTTTGTAAAATTCTAAAGAAAATTAAGAAAAAATTTCCCTTGAATTTTACGGGTCTTTACATTACTCCCACCTCAGGGCTTTACGTCCCCGTAAAGCTCCAACTCACACTTAAGGGAAACAAAGTTGTACTGAGCACGCAACTGAGCTTTACGCTCCCATATGCTCACCTGAAGATCTCGTGCTACCCGAGAAGCACCCCAGAGGAAGCAACCGTTCACGTAGAACCTGCTCCTGTCGATCCTCGATCTCTACTAGAACCTCTGTGCTTGTCGCCCTGTCATCGACGTCCAACTCCCCGGGGTCGATGACGTGTGAAGAAACATACACGTAACTCCACAGCTGAGACACGTGGTGGACATTAAGCACCCGGTGCGACTGAGGTGGTAAGGTCAAGCGGTAAACCTCCTCGCCTACCCTGCTGAAGATCAAAAGGGTCCATCGAACTTCGGAGATAACATGCCGCCTCAGCCACATCTCTGAAACCTCATCGGGTTGAGACCGTATAAGAACGTGTTCGTCACCCTCGAACTCAAGAGGTTTCCCTTTTTAGGTTAGAACTGAAACTAAAAACTCCTACTGCCACAAGGGTAGGGTTGACCAACTCAAGAGTGATCGGTCACACCCTCTTATGCCTGTGTTTAATATGTGCTGCCAAGGGTTTCCTTTTCGCCGACCAAGGAAAACCCATTCCGACGTTTTCCTAAAACAGTCAACCGGGGTATGATTTGTGAATCAAAACCATACCCAGATCAACGTCGTAAGGCCTCTACGCTGCCACCAAGAGATTCCAACCGAAACTCTCGCCTCGAGGTCAAATCACACCGTCGGCGTAAGTGTGATTATCGAGTCTCCTCCCAAAGGTATCTCCAGACGTGAGGGTCAAGTCTACGGCTTACCCGGAACCTCTAGGTCTGGGACATGATTCGTGGAAGGGTAGAGTGATTGGTTCTTATGTCTATAGATATGGCAGCTCGTTGTAGACATAGTTCGTACCCCGAATCATTCTTAGAGCTCCTGGTTCACACTCCTTGACCGCAATGCAGCTACTCTCCTCCCCAGCCCTCCTGCTCCCTGAGCCTGGTGGGGACTACTAAGTCGGGTGGTCGTAACATGTCGAAATGTACACCACCACATGCTGCTCTCCAAGCTCCGCTTCCACGTCTGCTACCCTACAGATTCATCTGTCCTTAGCACTTCCTCCTCCTGAAACATTTTACACGCCCGAGTCTCTGAGACTGGCGCTAGTTTCCTGCCTTTCACTGCTAACGTTCACAACCACAAAGGTTCTCTCTAGCATCCTAGCATAGGTAGGAATGCATAGAGGAAAAGTAATGGTTCAGATGTCCTTTAGACACACTTCGCTCAGAATTTTGAGTCTAAAGAACTGATCACAACGTAACCAACGAGTACCAAGATTGATTGGTAAGCCACGTTGAGTGCTCTGCTTCCGACATGTCGTACTGTCGAAGCTGTATTAGCTCCAGAAAACTCACAACCACCTCCTCAAGCCAGTCCTCAGCCGCCTACGAGTCAGGCTCACCTCGAAACTTGAGGGATATCTGGTGCTAAAACATATGTAAGGCACTAAGCCTGTGAGTCTCCGCTACTGGTACCGCCGGTAGTGTCTGCTGACCAACAGGCAGTGACATAGTTGGCGCACTACCCGTAGGTACTATCCCAGGTATCGGCTCGCGTACCGAAGCCTCATTACTATAAGGACCAACCTCATGGTCACTCACTGGAAACACCAGGAGCTAAGATCATCATCCACTCCACTAGTATCCAAGCTAGGCGTAGAACTCTAGCAACCGCCTCCATCCAGTCCACTGCTGCCTGGGAAATCTGTCTCGCCTCGTATCCTCAGAGGCCTCTACTGCTGGAACTCGTGCATCGCGCTCTGCTAGCGTGCACCGTCAGCTAGTGGCATCTGCTGCCTAACGGGTGGTGGTGCTGCTGGTACACCACCCGAAGGTGCCAACACTGAAAAAGGGCCCTGCACCGGAGTCTCGCTGCTCGGTGGCCATCATCGAGAACTTTCTCGGAACTCCAGCTAACTATCTGCATGGTGACATCCTGAACAGATGTGTCACGGTCAACGATTTATACCTGGTGAGCTGACCTAGTTTGAGCTGACTTTAAACCTTTTGGGAAACACACACGCAATCAGTGTTTTCGTGCATTAAGTCGGAAATCAGAAGTCAGGGTCCTGGTGTACGGATACGTCGGCCGCCGCACCAACACTGGACTCCCCAGACTGATAACCACACTCAATACACTAAACACTATTGCTTCACATAGAAGAAAGATCAGAGTATGCGGTAGAACCGACCGCCTTTGATACCAATTTGTCACGACCCGCCCTCGGGGCCCGTGCCGTGACTACCCCAAGCCCGCCTTCCATAGGCCAGGGGCTGGCGACTAGCACCAAGGCGTAAAATCCCAGTAAAAAGGGAAGGCATTGCCTTTATAAGTAACAACCACCACAGAGTCAGCAAGCGGAAAGTAACTACAAGTGCAGAAAAGTAAAGGGGGCCGGAATACAAGCCCAACTGAAAGTAAAGTACAACTCGAAAGGGAAAACAGCAACTGAAAATACAAGCGGCTCCTGGAACGTCCTCCTCGATTCCTACCTGAAGGGTAGGTACAGATGGCTCAGCTCCTGGATCGTCCACCAAAGATCCTACCTGAAGGGTAGGTACAGATAGCTCCACAACTCCTCAGGTCCAACTGTCCGCTCCGAGCACGTCCCGCTCAGTGGTCCTCCTCCGGGTACCGACCTACTCCGTAAGCCTCAACCGCAGTCAGCGCTGTCCGTCGTCTGCAACCAACACAACGAAGTGCGGGCATAGCCCGTGCAAGGGTGAGTATAAGATACTCAGTAGGGACCCCGAGACCCCCCGAAGGTCTCCTGAAATCCACAAAGGATAAACCACAAGAAGATACAATCACAAAGTAACATCCAGTATTGATTAGGTATATGCCCATACATATACCTATGTCACCAATTTCCGTTCGGCTCCAACACTGAGCCCAAGAACAACCCAATCCACAAAAAGAGTAAACAGTAAATCCACACAGGATAACAGTACAAGTTCACACAGTTTATAACAAGTTTATGAAATCAACGGATAACTATTACCCAGGTATATGCCCATACATATACCTAAGTTATCAAGTGACCCATCTCAATCATGAGGAAACACAAAGATCATCGACTCAGCTCAAACCAGGATTTTCATTATCGAAACCGTAGCTGCTGAAGAGCCCTGTCTCTGAAGTGTGCAGTAGTCCTGTCATGACTCCGAGGTACTGCTCACTAACCTATGACTGCTGAGGTACTCCTCCTGTCGAGTACTGCGGGTCTGCTGCCAACTACTGGGCGCTCCGTCCGCTGAGGGTCTGCTGCCAACTTCTGGGCGCTCACCCAAATAGCCTACTGAGGTAATCCTCCTGTCGAGTACCGCGGGTTTGCTGCCAACTACCAGGCGCTCCGTCCGCCGTGGGTCTGCCGCCAAATACCGGGCGCTCCGTCCACTGGGCTAGTCGACTCACTCCAAGTCGAGTCGGTCAAGCAGTCGTCAGGTCTCAGTCATCTACACGGTCTCCGTACTCTGCACGCACGTCTCCACCATCGCGGGTCTGTCGCTACAACCAAGCGCACACACTCCGTAGAGTATCGCGGGTCCGCCGCTACAACCAAGTGCACACACTCCGTAGAGTATCGCGGGTCCACCGCTACAACCAAGCGCTCCACCGCCAAGGGTTTGCTGCTGCATCCAAGCGCACACACTCCGTAGAGTATCGCGGGTCCGCTCCACGAGCCGAGAGGCTGATACATCAACTGTCACAAGGTCCAGAGTTGATGTATCCAAAAGTTCCGTATCGTCAACAGGAACTCATCGCAACAGACGACGCGTCGATCGGACGCCCGGTCTGAGAGTTATTGGCATTTTCGTCTCCGGGGCCCGGTTGGTTTTTAAGGCAAAACCAACCCAACCGTACTCCACCTGCGTCCAAACCTCGGGCGGAGTATGCCAAAAGATCCGTCTCACTAAGAGGAACACAACGCGACTGACGGCGCATCAATCGGACGTTCGTGGCTCAAGATATGAGCGTTTCCGCTCCGAAGGCCCGGTTGATTTCGTGAACGAACCAACCCGGCCGAACTCAAAGTAATCCGAAACCTTGAGTGCGATATACCGAAACGACCGTCTCGATCCAAGGATCGCGTTGCCATAGACGGTTCGTCATTCGGAGGTCCGAGGCTCAAGTTATGGCTAAAAGACCAAAACAGGTTCAAAACGGGGGGGTCCGGGTCCGGGCCGACCCGGCCCGACCCCCCCCGGGGCGGCGCGGTGGCCGGCGGCGGCGCGCGGAGGCGGCGCGGCGGCGCGGGGAGCCGCGGCGGCGGGCGCCGCGAGGAGGCCGCACGCGGGGGCAATCAAGCCCCCGTTTCTTGGAGTGGCGGCGCGGCTATGCCGCGCCGCTTTGTCAAACAACGGCCCCCCTCCTGGGGGCCCGCTTCATGAAAAAAAACGGGGGGCCTCCTGCCCCCCCAAGGGAAACGCTCCCCCCTTATAAAGAGGGGGGTTTTAAGTGAAGGCCGGGGGATTAATTCCCCCGGTTTTAAAGACATCCGGCCGGCCAGCTGGCCGGCCGGTTTTCTCAAGCGGGACCGGAATTTCCGGTCCCCTCCTACGGCTTCCGACGCCGGCGGCCCGGCCGCCGGTCTTCTCTTTCCGCCGCGGCCCGTAACCGGCCACAGTCTTCTCGTCCCGCCGCGGCCCGGAACCGGCCGCGGTGTTCGTCGTCCGGCGCGGTGCGACGACACCGCGCCCCTTCGCCGTGCCTTGATTCCATTCAACGTGGCGCGACGGCGTCGTGTTCTTGAAGATTCTACCTCGGTGTGGCGCGACGGCGCCGCGTAAAACAAAAGCACGATTATCCGCGTGGTGCGACGGCACCACGCCACTTGCTCCACCCGCATGATTAAACAAGAACGATGGAGGGGGGTTCCGCCGTGTTCGTGCGGTCCGGCCCCCCTCACGTTAAAATAATAACGCAAATATAAAATAATCAAGTTTCTCACGTTAGACGTGCTAGATCCACGATCAATAACGAAATAAATAAATATTGAATTAACAACCCCTACCTTGGTATAAGGTTCGAAGATTGTCAATGTTCCGCGGAAGACGACGTCGCGGAGGTCGGGCGTCGCGGTAGCCGTTCGTCAAATCCGATGACGAAGAAATGCGTCCGAAGAGACACGTCGTTGGCGAAACCTCGTACGCCGACGAAGGTTGTCCGAGGAAGAAGCGGTGTTCTCTCTCGTTGACACGGAAGACGAAGAAGAGCGGAGCGGCGTTCTTCGTCGGAACTTGAGCGTTCTTCGTCAAGTCTTGAGGAAAGTCAAATAATAAAGAAAACAACGAACTCAAGAACCCCTACCTCGATAGTCACACGTTGACGTAGTCGAGGAATATCGGTGTCGATTCCTTTGACGTCGGAGGAAGAGTCGTTGTCGATGGCGTTCGTCGCGGAAAACCGTCGCGGAAGAGATGATGCGGAAGAAAAACGTCACGTCGCGGATTTGGCGTCACGGAAGAACCGTGTTCTTCGGCGAAGAAGTTCTTCGTGTTCTTCGTCAAAGTTTGAAGAAGAAGAGAAAGCCCTCAAATCATCTCAAGAAACAAAGGGACTCACCAAAAAAATAATAAATTAAGCTCATACTTAATTTATTAACACAACACCAACCTTTGAAATTCAAGAGTTTGAATTTCAAAACTTTAATTAAACTCACTTATTAAAGACATAAGTTATAACCTAAGTTTACATCATTAATTGTGAGTTGGGGGGGGTTAGAGGATATGAAGGGGTGGGGTTCGTGTGGGCCCCACCACCCTCTTAACCTCCCAAGGGAAGTTGGGTTGTCACCCAACTTCCACCCAAAGGATAAAAACACTTAAGGAAGATAAAAATAAAAATTGAAGTTAAATTTTTATTTTAACATTCACAATTTTATTTTTACAACTCCCCTCATGTAAACGCAACTTCGGAAAAGGTCTCCTTAAGCGAATATCGGCGCTACGAGTTCATCGGTGTCCTCGGATTTCAATTCCGAGCACCGGATCAAAAGTTAGGAAAACCCGCTCGTTCGTTCACTGAACGTACCCGAGCCAAACTTCGGAAATTAATTCCGGGCACTCCGGGCCTCGGAATCAGGTGCCGTCAGAAACCGCGCTTTTGTAAAATTCTAAAGAAAATTAAGAAAAAATTTCCCTTGAATTTTACGGGTCTTTACACTAAAATCATACAACATCAACTTTTGTGTTCATGGTAGGAACTAAAAATCAAGGGAAATATAATATTATAGTGGAAGGGGTTTAGAGGAACTTACCAAGGAGGAAACCACTTCAAACCAAGGATAAGGACTACCAAAATTTAAGGATAATGAGGAGACTCCCAATGGGGGTGTATATAGTCCTTTTTAACAACATAGTGGGGTGTGGATAAATGAGTTATGGAATTTTGAAATCAAGATTGGGAAAAATTTGAATTTCATATTTTAATGAATGTGGGATGTTCTCATAGTTTGGCCATAAGATTCTCCAAACCATGCACCATCCATGCACATTTCAAAACCAAGACCAAACTCACTCGTATTATTTACATGGTACACCATATATTTTCAATACAATTCATCAACAACGCCAACTGACAATGGGAAATTATAGATATTATTCTCATGACTTCCATATGGTTTACTAAACCATCTATAATTCACGCACACAAACAAATACCAAATTCCCAAAATGGTTTCACTTAGGGTTCTAATATTTATGACTTAACTATGAACTTCCCTTGTAGAAAAACCATTCATAGAAACTTTTTAACAAGACATTCAGGTATGGAAGGGTAACCACAAGTTTTCCTATAAACCTTGCATATATACCATACATAAAAAAACTATAAAATAAATTTGTTTATAGAAAAAACCTCTCAGAAACATAAAACAACCACCAAAATCAAAAAATAGAAAAAATAAAAAACATATGGACACAATAACTGTCACAAGTAAGTGTTTATTATTCAATTATATATTGATTTCTTTCCTGAGAATTAACCTATATATACAATTGATCATGAAGTGAAACTAACTATTGATTTCATCCTTTATCTGATGCCCATATTTGAGAAAACCTATATAATTGATATAATGGAACTAATGGAAATATATAAGAAAATAAAATAGTTGTTATAATGTATTCAAATAGCCTATTATCTCATCGTGGATAGAATATATAATATTTTTATTGAATAAAGATAGTTCTATATAAATGTATGTCGATTATATGAAAATAAATTCCATTATTATTAAGAATACATATCCTTTTCTAGACATTGATAATATATTAAATAAAATTCATGGAGATCAATATTTCTTTCTCAAATATTATGATTCATTCTTATAGAAACCCAAATTTTCATAAATAGATATTGCAACTTATTAGAAGAATATTTTTATATAACATAAGGATCTATGACAAAATCGTATAGATATAGTTAGAATCTTGGGCACATAAACAACTTGTTCATAAAATATCTACATCTTCTCCAACTTAGTTCTACATAACTAGTACCATTTTAAGAAATATAATACCATAAACCATTCTTCATAACCTTGGGAAGGGAAAAATGAGAAAGGGTGAGATCAGATGCTATGTAAGGGTAAAAAAGGTATCCATCATTGATCACATTAATATATCATGATCACAATGGTATGAAAACAAGATCCTAACTTTTGAAAACCATAACCTAAAAATAAATGACCATAATATTGGGCCATGGAATAAATCTTGATTGTTCACAAGACATGAATCATAATGGAATTAAAGATCATGAGCCATTATGGCATAACACTGGCATAATTCATATATTTTTGGAATACACGTAATAATTGAAAATAATTTATATATTATTAAATGTTTACTACAAATAATATCATTGTGAATTAGGTTCAATCCTCATTCCATCAAAGTTTTCATAGTTCACACCCCAGACTATCATAGTGGATAAATTCCCTTAATGAACTAGTTTCACTAACCATTCTGGTCCAATTTATCTCATGAGATATCCCTCTTTACCGAATGCAATTTACAGATACATAATTCTTGTCCCATTAATCACAAGATGAAAATCAAACTTATTTTTGTAATAATATCATAAAAAATCATCATATCATAACCTGTTAAAAATAAATGTGGTTCCTAATCATTTTATCATGCCATATTACATGGAAGATAAACATGTTTTATTAACATTTCATCAATTCATCATAAAATGATCCATGGAAAATGAATGAGTTTCATAAAATTACAAAGGAATCTTTAATTTTTTTTAATTTAATAATTACTTTCTTTATATATGTATAACTTAAAATAAAGTATTCTATTCTAACCATTATAAAATAGTAAAAATGTACATCATTTGGAAAATTATGTTAATATTCCTTTTAAAATATTTCTAATAAATAAAAAAATATGTAATAATAAATTCAAAAAAATCATAAATTAATATTGAAAACATTCATTATATTTTAGAAAACATGGATATGAAACAAAAGTATTTTAGAACAAAGAAATAAATAACGTCATATTTCCTGAAAAAAATCATTTGAAAAATTGAGTTTATAAAGAGAAAAAAGTAATCAAAACATATATTATCAATAAATTAAAAATGTATAATAAAATAAAATATATGTTTTAGATAAGGATCATATAATTATATCAATATAAATTCATGAATAAATAGTCGCGATTAAAATAGGATTGAAACATAAATCCCTTACCTTGATTCCCACTTGCAATGAATGTTCTTTATCCTCCATTATAATAAATTTATATTTATTATAATACTATATATGAATCATGTAAATACCTAAAATATCATATATGATCCCTTTTTATCAATTAAACACCCATTTATCAATAATTTATAATTAAGTATGATGTATCTTGGTGTTAATTATTTCAGTCTTAATAAGAATTTCAGCCCAATAGTTTTGGTACTTGTACTTTGATCATGGTTGTAGCATATCCATGATGTTAATAATTATATACATATAATATATTTTTATTATATATATAATTATATTCTTCCATAAATGTGAGAGATAGAAAAAATGAATTTCACTATTCATGGAGATGATAGGTTGTACGTATAGATTAATGGTATTTTCACATTTCAAAAATGGAATGAATGAAAGGTGAATAATAATTAATCATCAATTAATAATATTTACCACATAAAAACCATATATATTCATCAAATCCATATTTATTACCATACATTTAAGGAGGAAATAACAAACGAACTCATCGCTTCGTTGAGGTGGTAGTCCTGACATAGGCACATGCGGTGATATCATATTCCAAAAGATTAGAAGGTATTAATGTAGATGTGATATTATAATTAAATTAGTATAATTATGTTATAAATATCATATAATAACAATAATCTCAATATAATACCTATCCATTAATGATGGTGATGAAAAATGCATTGTATCGCTACATGGAGATGGTAATCCATATGTACACATGAGTAATACAATCACATCCTAATAGATGGAAAAAGAGAGGATAATAATGATTTAATGATCATAATAATTTTTAATTATATAGAGTATATAGGTAGTATAATCTTATTAGAAATTTGATAGATTTAATGTCGGTAATAGAACAAGTAAAAATAATGTAATCGGTTAAGGTGAGGACCTATTCTTTGAAATAACTATTTTTTGATCTCCTCTAAAGGGTATGAGGGTTGGTATTATGTGACGGAAAGAACAACTATAATCTTTATATTTATTTTTAAAAGATTATTTCGTATGTTTTGGTTGAGATATAAGAATTAAAGTGGTGTAAATTAGAGAAAGTTTGGGTTCCCCTTTATAATTCTAAATAGGGGAACTATTGGAATTTTATAAATGATTAAAATATAAAAAATCCATTATATATCCAAATTAATAAAAATGGATATATATTATAGAATAAGGTATAATGGTTATTAAATACCATCATATAATAAAACTTTAATAAGTATAAGTGTTGTTTTAAAAACTATCCTTTGGTTTAAACACTTAGTTTACCCGTTTTAACATTAACCATTGTAAAACCTTTTTTCACTCTTAAAGAGTTAAAATTTTACATATAAGGAAAAAAACAAGATGATAAATTGAAAATGGATGATATTTTCAACCATAAATTATGAAACTTTCTTTATTTAAAATCTTTTAGGATTTTTTTAATAAATTATTAAAATAATATTCTCACAAAACATAATTAATGTAATATTCAAAACTATTCATTTCATAAGGCACTAAAAGAAATAAAAAAATAAAAAAATAAAAAATGATTCATTAACACAGTTATAATATGTAATATTCATCTATTAATCTTTTTAACACTATTACTCACTCAAATTATATTGATTTTAATATTTCTTTAGGAAAATATTTTAATTTGCTATTAATTGAATAAATAAAAAGTCTGCATTCGGTAAGAAATTAAGGTAATTATATAATTAATATATTTTTTAAATAAAGTTACATAATTGAAACAATTTTACAATTCTCAAAATAAATATAAATATTTTTTAATAACTTTATTTCCCCCTCTATGAATACATAAGAGATATTTAAATGTAAGAGAGTGACATTTAGTATTTTTCTTTACTATAAATATTTTATAGTAAATTTTTATGTAAAATGGTCCCATGGATAATTAACTTAAGTGAATATTTTGAAATTGTGTAATTACATTCACCGAAAAGCATTAATATATAAATTTGTGACCATAGCATTTCATTTCAACCTATGTTATCCCGATTGTCCCTTTACCGATATGATAAAGTTTACCATGGTTACTATTCATGATGTCAAAAAGGGGATATTTACCAAATTTGGACCTCCTAATTCCAAAAATTGAAAAAGGTTTTTATAATTAAATTTATATATGTTTCATAAATTCATTTTAAATTTAGTGCAGAAAACATGATTGGAACATTTTTTTTATAGAAAAATACATTTTTTAGCATAACACAATATTTATTCCAATCCCATTCCTAGAAAAAACATTAGATGAATATTAAAACATTTTATTGAATATAATACATATATATTTATTTAAAATAGTATGCAAATATAGAACATGTTAAATTATTATTATAAAAATACATTGCACAGTTGAAAAATTGTTTCTTAGGGAAACAACATTCATACATTCAAATTATATTTAATTTCATTTATAATATACAAATAATCATTTAATTTAATTTTTAAAAGCCTAAAATATAAAAATTTTATAATTTATTTTTTAATATTCATATGTGTTAATTTAACAGCAAGGTTACAATTGTTTACTATATTATGGTTCACTTAGACTCGAGGTTGTGTGTTTCATAAGCTACCACAAATACTAACTTTTTATAGGGAACTATATCATAATATTTTGGGTCGTTACATTATATTCCATATAAAATGAATTTATAACTTTAAATCATATCAATTAAATATAAAAAATTAGGATATATTTATTTTATTACATCCTCGGGTTCCCATGTAGAAGCTTCAAAATTCTTATTCCTCTAGAGAACTTTAACCAGGTTCATAGTCTTATTCTTCAACACTTTATCTCTACGATCCCTGATTCCAACCAGTTTGTATTCATAATAAAATCATTATCTAATTCTATAAGTTCTATGTTCAATACATGTTAAGGATCATGTATGTACTTCCAAAGGAGAGATACATGAAACACATAATGAACTTGAGTGGGGTTCTATGGAATCACCAATTAATATGGTACATTCCCTACCAAGTAAATAATTTAAAAATGAATAATATATCTAGGGAAAAAACTTCCTTTCAAATGGATTCCTATATCCTTATTTCATGGAGAAATTCATATGAAGAAATTTTCCTTAATTTAAAATTATTGATTTATCTGATAATTGTCAGCATAAATTTTCTATCAACTTTGAGATACCATTATATACTGCTTAATAGACCTAAAATTCTCATTCATTTCTTATTTTAGATCAGGAACCAATATATTTATTTATCCAAAATAATCCCATCATGTTTCATTTTTCTACTTCTTACCATATATGGATTCATACGGAGCTGTATAAATATTAGAGTGAAATCTATTATTGTAGGAAAACCTTACTAGATGAAGGTGATGATCCCAAAAACCATTCAATTCTAGAGAAAAATATCTCAACATTTCCTAAAATTATTTAATGGTTATCTAAAACAAACCATCTGTATAAGGATGATAATATATACTAAATATTAAATCTATTACAAATCCTAATTAAGTCTCCAATAGAACATCGAGGTAAACCTCATATTTTGATCAGATCCAATAAAATGTGCTAATATATGCAATCTCACCACTACCTTAATGTGTAACCATGAACACTAATGAATATATTAATATTATCTATTGAAAATATTGTGTGATGACTATAAAAGGTGATCGACTACAACCAAAATAGAATTGGGAACTTTAGATGTTTTAGGGGCCCTAACAATGAAATACCATGTGGTGTTTTCCCATTTTCATTCATGGATGGGTAATTTTGGTAAAATCACATTTGGCTTATATCACATATTGTCAACTTAATGACATACTAGGAACATAGATATACACACTAAAACTTCAATATTTGTGTTATCCCACAAAAATACTCATTTAGATCTCTATATAAATTCATAATTCCATGATCAAAAAAGAATTATAACTTTCAGCCACATCTAATGACCCCATATGCATATCTTATGTGGATAGAATACATACATGGTTCCTGAACCATATCATTCCATAACAATCATGGTTAAAATCAATTTAATTTTTCTGCTTCAATTACTTCTCAATATTTTCTTCCATCATCTATTTAATCATCACATGGATATATGGGTAAAAAATCATTTTATAAAGTTATGATTTCTCCACATTCATCAATTTTTTTAGATCCATCCATTGAGTGTCTATAAATATTTGATCATTTATAATCTAATTAATAGATAAACTAGCATGATCCTTTAAAATAAAATCATTAACCACCTAGTTTTTCTTCCTAGATTGATAATGTATTGAGTGTGTATAATATTTAATCAACTGAAACCATATTTTCTAGAACTCAATTAGTTATTTGTTAGTAGATATAAACTTTAAAAAACTATGAACATTGTTTATATAAAATCAATATTCATAATGATTGTTTATATTTATCATTAATGTAAACATTGCTATAGATAATTCCATATCATGGGTAGGGTAATTTTTATCATAATCCTAAAATTGATATGAGTTATAAGCTATAACCATATCATTATTCATGAGAACAGATCTTGGTCACTTATTTGGTGAATAAAAATAGATTACAAACCATTCTCCATTGTAGGTTTATTTAAGCATGTGTGAACTGACTAAATTTAAATTCAGTTACTTGAAATTTTCCTCATATTCATATAACTAAAGTAATTTTCCATCATTCTGATTTATCATGTGGATTATATTAGAAACCTATGATAAATTATCCAAAATACATCAATAATATGTAGAAAAACAAATAAAATAATTAATATCAATCTAAGTGGTTTTTCTACTCTTCAATTCAATAACATCTATTTATGATAGATCCCATGATAAACCATATATTTAGAATAAATGACCCATAAAAAACAATATTTTATTAAAAATATTCAATTACAAAAATTTTCATCAAGATTATCTTTTCTTAGGGTATTCAGTGATGATCCTACATGGGGATCCGCGAATCCTAGGGTTTTCCCCTATCGTCGCCTTCACCCTCTCCAGCTCCGTTCGGCGATGTCCCATCCTCAGCTTCCTGCTCAGCGACTTGTGGAGTGAGGATCACGACATTGTTGTCTCAACCCATCGATTCCACTGTTGGATGCCTTCTTCGTGCCCTACCCCCGAATCTGATAGTGATTTTCCCAACGGCATGGTGAAGGATCGGTCGAGTCCCTTCTCTCGCAGCCTCATTTTGGTGTGAACGGTGGGTGCATAAAGAGGTTCGCTGTGGATAAGAGTGCGATTGTGGAGGCATCAATGGGATTGTGTCTCTGGATAATGTCTAGGACCTTCTTCCAGCTGGTTGGTGTTCGGGTGGATTGCTAAGGTGACAGTTTTCTTCCCTTGAGTTCATGGATCGTTTTTTTTGGTTTGGGACGATTTGTTGCGGGGTTCTTGTGATGCAGTGCGGTCCTTCTATTTGAAGCTGATTGTCTTGGATATATTTGTTTTGGATTGGTCTGTGGTTTTTGATTTTTGATTTTTGGTGCGTGGTTCATGGATATCTTGATTTTTGAGTGGTTCTACTAGTAAGAAAGTGTACATTAGGACCTGAAAATGTTGAAGGATTTAATGTTCTAGCATTAGAGGATCTGTGAATCACAGGTCTGCTTTAGTTTTTTTATTATTGTGTTGAAGGCTCAGGATTTGTGGATAATTTGGTTGAATGTGTTGAATCAGTGGATTGTAATTTTCATTTTTCATCTTTTGGTATATGTGGTTTGAGGTTTGTGGGCACTACATCTATCTCACAAGGGGTTATCATCGGCATTCGAGGTTGGGCTGCAGTTCTCTACAGGGTAGGATATGGCATCAGGAAAGTAAGGTCTTCCTCGATTTGTATTCTTCGTTGGCCTTCTATGGATGTATTATTCCCAAAGGATTTTTGGGAGTCCATCTCACGTCAGTGGAGGGTTTGGGAAACCTTCGACTGGAGTTCACTGGTGGGTTTTTGGATTTGGGCTTGTGTTGATGGTCGCATCAGTGGCGTTCGAGGAGGCTGGTTTTGAGGTTTGTTCATGCTTTTCCGAGGTTCTTTATTTCTGCTTTCTAGTGGTTCCTTGGCCTTCTCTTGGGTGATTCCGACTCCTGCTATGAAGATTTTCAGTTTGAATGATGATGAGATTGATTTTTCTTGTTGATTGAGTTGTTTGGTTGGTCATTATATTCCGGACTTGGTGTATGAAGTTTGTTTGTTGTGAAGTCATGTATGGTTTACCACGTTTCCTAAAAAGTGATTATTGGTTTCTCACTTTTTCCTCGAAAGTGTTTGGAAAATAAATATATTAATTTTTAGTACATAGGGTATTCATTACAATTTTCAAGTAATCTTCATTCTCTTACACTCCCTTTGAATCTATATAAATATCATCTATAAAAACTATCAAGAAGTAGTCAATGAAGTCATTAAAAACTATATTAATAAAATCCATGAAGAGTCCAGTGGAATTGGTATGACCTTATGACATCACAATAATTTCATAGTGCCTATACATTATATGTAATGTTGTCTAAGTTATATCCTCCTTCTTGACCCTCAATTAAAGATTTCCAAAGTGAATCTCAATACTGGAATGTATTGAGCTCTATGATATTGATCAAATAAGTCTCTAATATATATAATAGGATACATATTCTTGATTTTGATCTTATTATTTTCTTAATAAAAAATTTATAGTCACATTGATCGACCAATGTTCTTGACAAAAAGAATAGGTGCACTGCAAGGTGACACAGTTGGGCAAAAAAATCCCTTATCAAGATTCTCTTAAAGTATATCTTCAATTACTACAACACATTTAGGGATATTATATATAGATTATTTGAAATGGGTTTAGCACTAGGCATATGTTCTTTTGAAAAATCAACTTTAAAATTTGGTAGAAGACTAAGGAACTCTTCTGTAAAGACATCAAAAAACTCCAACACTATTGGTGTATCCATAATTTTGAGTTTATCTCCATCTGTATGATATAAACACCGATTTTTAATAGGAATCAAGACCCATATAATGGATATAATTTCCATTAGAATTCAATATTTATCATCTCACCAATAGACAATCATATTTTGGTTAAAAATATCATACAAGACTTCCTTATCTTAGAAAATGACATGTGATTTACGTAATGAAGTCAAATCCATGACCAAAATAACATCTAATACAACTGGAGGGATAATTATGATATTTTCAATGAAATAATTTCAAAAAACATCAAACAGAGAAGAATAATATACTTGATATGATATTTTCATAAGATTAAGGCTTTTTATTACTTATTCAACATCTAAAAGTTGAGTTGATAAATTAACATTCCTCAAGACTTTTCATCATATAAATTAATTAATTTTTCTAAAATCATAAAGGGTAACTCAATATTTGAGAATACCTATCATCACATAAATATTAAAATTCAATCTTAAATCCCATAAAAAACCAAAAAGGATTTTGTGACTATTAAATATCATTAATCAGAGTGTCCAATCCTATAATCATTAAAATCTTTTCATAGGATGTCTAAATCATGACCCATTCTTCTCAATATATGAAACCTTATGTTTATACTAGTCCATCCATGATTATTACCAAAATCATAGATGGTTATCTTATACGTATAAGTATCCCTAGGGTATTCACTATTGTTTTCTCATCATAATTTCCAATGATAACTAAACCTTTTTATGATAATAATTATATTTACCTATACTTTTCATACATATATATTACATATTATTAGATGAATATTCCCTATATAACATAATGATCCATACTATAATCATATAGGTCTATTATATTTGTAAAATCGGACACATAATCAAATTGTTCATAAGATATCTACATTGTCTCCCACAATGTTCTTCATAACTATCACCCTTCTGAGAAAAATCATAACTCGAACCTTTTTTTATAAAATAGGGAAAGGAAATATAAGAACGAGTTAGATTAGATGCTCAGTATGGGTAAAAAATAGAGACAAATTGATCATAAAAATATATCAGGAAAATAATTGTATATGAACACGATCATAACATTTGGAAATAATAATCTTTATATCAAAGACCATAGTATTGATTCACAACATAATTCATGGTATTTCATAAAACATTATTCATAAAGTAATCAGTGAACATGATCCACAAGTGTATATCATTTTCATACATCATATAATTACGGAATGCACATAATAATAGAAAATAATTTCCTTAATAGTCAAGATCATTGATAGGTCTATCATAGTGGATTGGGTTGAATCCCCATTTCATTGTAGTAGTCATGGTTCACTCCCAAGACTATCATAGTGGATATACTCTCTTACTAAACTAGGATTACTCACTATTTGAGTTAAAATTATCTCATTAAATACCTATCTTCACTAAATTCATTGGTGGTATATATAACTCTGGTTCAACTTGTCACATAATTAAAATAATAAAAATGTGTTCCATAATGTCTTAAAACATTTATAATTTCATAACTTATGAAAAAGAAAAGGTTTTTACAAACATTTTATTATGGTATAACTCAAGGAGAAGAAAAAATGTTTGTAAACATTTTTTCAATTCATCATATCATAACCCATGGAAGAGGAATGAGTTTATTAATCATAAATTTTTATCATAATATTATACAATCTTGGGTAATAATAAAGTTGAAATCGTTTGATCATATCCCTATTGAATAATATGTAACATCAATCGATGTTGTTTCGGCGCCTGAGCCCCTGGTCTGGCCGGGTAAGATTGTCACTTTGTTCTTTGATTTAGGGTTTAAAGGTTGAGAGTTGCATCTGTGGACGTTATGGATGGCGACACGGGGGGTTTAATCTTTCTTTGTGCAGTTGTGGTCGGCAGCGTGAGCCTCACCGGTCCCTCATTCAGGGAGGTGATGGTTGATGGTTGTGCTGTTTTTTCTGAATGGTGGTTTATCGTTTATGGATCTCTTTCCGGTGTATCTGGCCGGGGGTTGAATGGTTCCATTGGCCTTGGATCTCTGCTTCGGTGGATTCTTGATGCCTTCTTGGATGGATCTTTGAGTGTAAGACCGGTTCTCTCAACGGCACACTCTTCGGAGCACTCTAGATCCTTCTCAATGCGTGTTGGCGTTTTCCGCGGCGGATGATTCTTGGCCTCGGCGTAGTGGAATTGTCGGATGCTGGTGAAGCCCACCTTCCTCCTGGTGGATGTGTTCCTGCTTCTTCTCCGGTGGATGGGATGATGGTGGCGTCTGGTCGGCGACTCTTCTGTTGCTGGAGGTGAATCGGTAGTCGGACCGGCACGTCTCGCCGGCGACTTGGATGCGTGTCTCGAGGCGACAGTTCGTCCGTGGTGTCAGGGCGTGGTGGCGCAGCCCGAGGTGACAGAGCGACGTGCGGTTGCGTGATGGACTCGTGGATCGAGGGGGGACACGTGGTCACCATGGCGTTTGATTTTGTTTTTGGTTTTCCCGCTTTAATATCGCGATTTTTTTTGAAATGATGATGTGGTTTTCCGGTTCTCCTCAAACCGGCTTGTAGGGGAACCGGCTACCCTCAAACCGGCTTTTTGAAAATCAAAAAATGATTGTCACTTAAAGAGATGAAAATGAAAGGAAAACTTTTATTCTTAGGAAATAACTAATTTAAATGAAACATAATTTGATTTATCAAATTTGTATCACATAATTTCCTTAATATGAATTCACGCATAAATAATCTTGGCTATATAGGATTAAAACATAAATACCTTACGATGAGTTCAACTTGAAAGGACGGTTATCAATACTCATATATAAAAAATTATATTTTATTATACACCCATACTAGAATCATTTAAAAACATATAATATTATATATAATCCCTTTATAACATTTCAACACTAATTTATTAATAATTACTTATGAACATCATCGTTTATGGATGTTATGTGTTTTCTTTCTTTAATAATAATTTTAGTTTGGTTGTTTTGGTCCATGTACATTGATCATGGTTAGTTGATATCTAGGATGTTAATATTGATATAGATTTCATATATAATGAATTTATATATAAATTAATCCATAAAATTTAGGGATAGAAAAATTAATTGCACCATTTATGGAGATGATTGGCCATATGTACACATGAAAATAATTTTCTCTTTTCGATAGATGAAAAAATAAAGGCAAATAATAATTTACCATTATAAAATCATTATTATATTATTTAAATCATATATATTCATCACATCCATCCTTATTAACATACATATAATGTGTAAATAAAAAATGATTCATATCTCATCGTGGAGGTGGTAGTCCACATATACACATGTGATACATTATAATTTTCCAAAGGATTGGAAGTTAAGTCAGTAGAATAGATATTATAAAAATAGAAGAAGAAAATTTTAATAAATATCATATATAAATATTAAACCCATAATAATACCCTTCTATAAAATATGTTGATGAAAAATGAATTGTATATCTACATGTAGATGGTGAGCCACATATATGTATGAGCGACACATTTACTTCTCATTTGATGAGAAATACAGTGGATAATTGTGGTTTCATAATCATTATTAAAATTTAACACACTTAGGATGGTGAATTTTTTATTTTACGATAAATACCATATATTTATAAGAGGTAAAATAATATGTCGAATGATTGTGATCATTTAAGGTGATTACATCTTCATTGAATGAACTCCATTATATCTCCTCCTAAGGATTGTAGGATTGATATTCTGGGAATAGAAAAAGCTATAAAATTCATATAAGGATTTTTAGAAGATAATTTGGTAAGGTTTTGTGAATATATAAGTCTCAATGTGGTGTATTTAAGAGATAGTATGGGTTCCATTTTATAAGTGTGGGGAGGTCCACTTATGGAATTTATTGAAATTACAAAAGATTATATAGACAAACTATTATCAAGACAAATAGTTATTTCTCCAAATGATTCCAAATGGAAAGATATTCTAATATAATGTCTTATATAGTTAAAATATCAAAAGAAAAAATATTTGGATTGTTATAAGTTGTATTTAAAACAATATATTGTGTTTAACCCCTTAGATATCATGTTTTTTCCTTATCATGAGAAATTTATTTTTCACTTATAAGGGTTATAATTTTATATATAAGGTCAAAATTCACTAAAAAATGGCCAATTTAAGAAAATTTAGACAATATATTAGTCCCCTTTCCCTCATTTAATATTTTTTATGATTTTAAAATATTTTCATAAAAATCCGTTGTCATAAAATACCATTAATGTCAGTTTTGACACCATTAGTTTAATTTGACATTAAAGACACTAAGATAAATTTTAACATAAAATACAAGTCTTGAAAAACGAATAATATTTCATAATCATCTGTAAAATTCTTATAATACTATAATATAGTATAATTATATTATATTTAATATTTATTAAATTAAATTATTATTTTTTCTAATAATTGAAGAAATATTGTGTCTATACTGGGAAAGAATGTAAGGTAATTATACATTTAGTAAAAACTATATATAAATTACCACCATGAAAATAAAATCATTACGCACAAAATATCCATTTATATTAATTCATAACAAGATGTATTCCCTATGTGAACACATAAGAGATATTTAAAATTAAGAGAGTGGCATTAAGTATTTTTCATTAGATTACATATTATGTAGGTCATCTTCCATTACTAGTTCCATTAAAAAAATTAAATTCCAATCCCAGGGGGCTGAGTGACTAATTACCTCAATCCAATAACAATTAAGATGAAAAATTTTAACCTTAATATTTAATCTTAACCTATTGTAACCTGATTTACCTATTACTTAGGTGATACATTTTACCACGATTACAATTCAAAATAATTAAAAAAAATCATCCAATTTACAAAATTTCTTCCCCTTGATTCAAAATATGAAATCCATCTCTCATGATTAAATTTTTTTAAGTGTTGTAAAATCATATTATAATAGATAAAGAAAACATGAAGAAAACCGTTCTTTTAGAAAATTAAATTTTATGTAAAAAAATATATTTATTTGTATCCCATGGGCAGAAAAAATGTATGATGAATTGTAAATTTTATTATTTAATATGAAATATATATTTTCAATAAAATCATTCACTAATAGTGATTAATTTAATTTTTTATAATAAAAAATATTATTCTCATAAAGAATAGCTTTTCAGAAAATATATCTTTTACTTTTAAATGGTTTTTATTTTCATTTATAATCTACGAAAAATCAGTGAATTTAGTTTATAAAATTGTAATGCATAATGTTATAAAAATTTATTTATTCTTATTCATTATCAGTAGTTAAATGTCAAGGTTATAACAAAATACTATATTATAGTTCACATAGTCTTGATGTTTATTGAATCATTAACTATTAAAGAAATTTATTTTTTTATATATAAATATATAATAAAATATAATGGTGTTAAAATATCATTACCAATGATTAAAATTTTATAAGGGTGATACACCAATGATGGATTTCTATACAAGGTATGTTCATAATGATTTCATTGTAATTAATTATGGATTAAATAAATTTAGCCTATGGCATTGTGGATATGGTTAAAATATTATTCAAGGATGACCATGGTAAATTTTACACAGTATTTATAAATAATATATTGATATACACTATAGATATGCTTACCCAAATAGCCATATGTCAGTTTCTACATTCTTAAATTTGTAAAACATACAAGGAATCACACTTCAGAAGAATTAATTGTATAGTATTTTTGGTAAACTAGATGCATACGTAAAATTCAAATCACATTTTACAAGTAATTTTCATTGATAATTCCATTATTCACCTTAGAGTATCCCTATATATGAACGAAAAAATAATTCCAAGAACCCTAGGGAAAATAGAACATAACAAAGGTGTGAGAATAGATGCTCAGTAAGTGTATGCATGAAATATATGTTGTTAATAAATAAGGAATAATGAATATGGTATGATTTATAACTAAAAAATGTGATATTTGATCAATAAATTCAGTGTAACGTGGAAGGAATACATGATGATCAAATAATTCCATATAAATAGTCACATGATCTAGAAAACATAACCATTTTTATTCTAAATGATTGAATATTCATATGAAATATCAATAACTGAATTCAAAATGATCTAATGAATAATGGAGGTCATATAAAACATACCAACATGGTCTGTTCCATGATATCTAAAAATGTCGAGGTTTCTTCCAATATATATATTATCATTGAGGCTTGTTCAAAGATATCTATATAAATGGGTAAGGCCTCAACCAAACCCAAATCAAGTTTGTCTCATAAGACCTATGGATGCATCAAGGGGATTTAGTGGTCTACAACCATCACATAAAAATTACAATTATTTCTTCATATGAATAGATTAAAAAAAATCAAAATAAACATTTGAATTGAAAAACTAGAATACCAAATGATAATACTTTCCCCAATCAATAAACATAACCATACTCCATCCAAAGTAACACGATGAATAGAAATAAAATGGTACATACTCAATCAATCTAGAAATAGAACATCCAAATAAATAATAGGGATGATATTAATATAACATATCCCTAGTGTATCATAAGTTAAATAAAAGGTTCATGTTTTTTATGAATAAAAATACCATAAAAAGATAATTAAAAACATTTTTTGAGGAAAATTACTTATTCACCTTTAAGATATTTTAAAAATGATACATTCACAAAATATTTTGAAATACATTTTAATTGAAAATAATCTTTTAAAACATGTATAATAATATCTAAAACATTAATTGGTAATGATGGTGAAAATTTCCATTCATGACCATCACATTAAAACAATGATTCCTTTAATATATTAGGTATAATCAAAATGGGAATTATTTTTGAAAATAACATGAATATTTCTATGAATTTTTTGTTGTATAAAGTTAAAATGTGTAAAAATGTATTTAATAATTTGTTTTTGAGATAAAATAATTTTGATTTTTTTGGAAAACATGGGTTTCGATAAAAATGTATTTCTGAAAGAAGAGGAAAATGAAGTATTAATTTCTTAAAAATATTTTATTAAAACTTATTACTACCAAATACATGAATAATGGTTCTATTATTTTAAAATGTTCATGAATAACCATCAGAGAAGAAAACATATTGATTTTATGATTGAAATATCAAATAATTCCCCTAATGGATACATAATAAAAAATAATCCTGAGTGGTTATGAGATTGTAAAATAAACCCTTACCACTTCAGTAACAATTGAATCATAATCCCCGTATATGAAATATCATTAAATTAAAAATTAAATACCCTAATGATAAATAAGTTCTTGATATGACATAAAAAATGGTATTATATACACCAAAAAAAGGAAATAAGTGGTGGATATGGTGTGTGTCCCATAGAAGTAAAAGTGAGATGAGAGACCCTTTATTCTAACTCACCAAATATGTTCTTCATATTCTTGAATATTAAACATATGTTAATTATTTAACATGTTAAGAAACATTTTCATATTTTTTATTCATTTTATTTACCTTATTACCGTTTTATATATGATTACATAATCAATAATGTTTAAGAATATAATTTCAATGATATTTTTATTATGTGTCAAAAATTAATCTAGTAGGTTAACTATGGTAAAATATGTTATTATTTACACATAAAAAAATAATAATAATGAAATTATTATCTAATTTATTAAAAAAATATTCTTTTAATACCAATAATAAAATATAGTTTTTAGAAATGAAATACATTACATTAAAGGAGATGGTAGGACCTATAGTTTGGGTGGTTACTGAGTGGTAAAATCCATAATTCCGCACCCAAAAAACAAGGTATAGAATCCTGTAATGACCGATTTTGTATATAAATTGTAGACGGTGATGTATGCATGATGTAGCCAGGCGCTGATACAGGCATGGTGACGTAGGCATGGCGATGCAGGCATGACTCTGCACTAGGACTACAGGCGTTATTCATGGTACACATGGCTTTGGGACTATGATATATATTATTTTTCTCTCTCTAACTAGATATAAATAGTTTTTTCTTTCATAAAAAAGTATCTTCCATAACGACATTAAAAATAGGAGACGGTTGGTCGTACGTGTACATGAGTAACGTTTAATTTTTTCAATGATCATCATGAATAGGTAGCAAGTAATATATTATCTAACAAAAATAATCATAATATAATATATATACCATATTATTTATTTAAATATACTTATAAATATATCATCTGTGTGGTGTGGTTATGAAAATAGAGTTACATCCTTTCATGAAGGTGGTAGTCCACACGTACACTAGCTATATTTTCATATTTCAGTGAACAAAATAAAATGAAATATTATCTTATATAATTTTAAATATTTCATGAATATCATAATAATACCATGTAAATCACATATATTGATCAAATTTATCCTTATGTCTTTCCATGTAATGTGTTTGACAAAGATGAATCACATCACTTTGGAAGGCGGTAGTCTTCCGTACACATGAGTGACATCATCATATCCCCTACATAATGAAAATTAGAAAGGTATATAATATATAATTATTAAAAAGGTATAATTATGTTATAAATTCCATATATTTACTTTATATCCATCTTCATACCAACCTGTGAGAGGTGGTAATGAAAAAAAGAATGACATCAGTTCACCAAGCGGTAGTACGCCACACACATGAACGATGATTTTGCAACAATTTTCTCAAAGTGTGTTTTATTATAGTTCATAAACATAATATGAAAACATATTAGTATATATATTATACAAATTTTATTATAGAGTAACAGTTTAATAATAATTTATGGTTGTAAAGGAAGAAATAAAATAGAAATGCTCGTTAGATAATGTTACCTACTATTTGGGTAACCTCCTTATGTTTTGAAGAAAATACTTCTAGTTTGGATTTATAACCAAATTAATAATTATATAATGAGGTTATGGATGTTAGGAGGTGATTTGGTTAGGTTTTTGTAGATCTAAATTTCATGATATGTGTGAATAAGTGTGGAGAGTTAGTGACATTTTATAATTGAGGAGGAGTGAAATTTTTGAAAATACCCAAATGTATAAAATAATGAGAGGTAAATATCACCTCATGTTGCTCCATAATTGAAAAGAAATGTATTTAAGGGATTATATGTTAATGAAACTCCTCCAAAAAACCAAAGAAAATGTTTTTACATGTCATTACTTATCGTTTATTTTAAACCCCTTTTACCACTTAGTTTCCACCATAGTAATTAAATTTTTTAACCTATCCAATTAAATCATTAAGCATAAAATAAAATGAGTATAATTAGATAATTTATAACTAATAATTATAAATATTATTAAAAATTTATATAACATATATCTTTTTCATGTTTAAAATTAATTTTAAAACAAGTGCATATAACGTGCAAAAATACCTCTTTTTAACCTTAACCGTGGTAATTATTTATCATTTTATTTCTAATTATTATGAAGAAAAATTAAGAAGACATTATTATTAAATAATAATTATTCTTATTAAAAATATTTAATACATTTTATAAAATTAAATTCATAGATTTAGAAGAATTTAATTTTAAATTAGTTCTGTTGATGCGATGTGAAACTAGGTTTTCAAAGTGAAAATGCTCACAAGTTGAAGACATTTTTAATTTAAAATTAAACAATATAATGATAAAAATTAAATAAATTGTAATTAAATATATATTATTTTACTAATTTTACTTTAAAACAAAATTATAATACAATTTAACATAATAAATAATTTAAATGAAAAGGTAGTTTTCAATTAAAATTCAGTAATTTTCACTATTCATTAAAAATGAATCAATTTATAAAAATCCAAAAAAATCACCCTAAGTTAATTTTGAGATTAGGATTTAAAAAAATTAATAAATTTTCTAAAATTGTAAAAATTAAATATAAATTATGTTCAAAAAGTGTGACTAAACCGTATTTTTTAAAAAGTACAGTATCTTTGGAAAACATTATGTTTTCTTATAAATGAATATTATTCTATTTCTAATTAATATTTTAATATAAATTTAATAATGTATTAGTAATATTAATAATAAAAAAATTAATTTCTAGGTTATCATGGTATTTTTAAATAATATAATTTTAATCGAGTATATCATTTTGATCAAACTTGATACTGTGTGCTTTTCAAGCCATAAAAGATATTGAATTTATTTAAAAATAGATATATCATAATGTCTCGGGAAGTTACATTACCTTATATTAAAGTTGTTTCATGCAATACATGATATCAAATATGATTTCCACATAATAATATATTTGAGTGTTATATTCTATCCCCTTAAATAAATTGTTTCATCACAATTTAATATTTATATTGATAATAAATCATTTGTCATTAGAAGATACATTTGTTGGAACCCACATCATAAAGAGTTTAAATAATAAATCCTATTGTGGATAGAGAAATTGATATGTGATGATCATCTAGAATAATCACGTAACTAGGTTTCCAAGTAGCAAAACATTTTTGGGAAATTAAAACACATGCAAGGAAAAGACTACTAATTCCTAAGGATTAATTGAGAGTGATATAGATCATTGATAAAAATAAAGTGGATGATCTAGAGAAGGTTAAATACAATAAAACAATAAATCTTTGATGATTTAAGGTAGAATTTTATTCATCATAAATTATTTAACAAGGATAATATTTTTTTTAAGATCCTCTCATAGTGTTGAGGAATTATTTTACTATCTACCAATATAAGGAAACATAATTAGTTGATACATTTAAAATTTTAAGCCCAATTTAATCCGTTGGTTTTGTGCAATAAATATCCAATTCAACACTTAGTCAATGAAATAAATATACAAAAATGATTAATTTTTTGCATGAATCACTAGAATTCTATTCTAATGTATATTTAGAACAATAATAGAGTGATAAGTTATTCCTACGACAACTAGTAATTATTATAAAAAAATGGTTAGAACACGTTATCAAATAAGAATAAACCCTCATACAGTGAAGTAATAAATTAATCCCTTAAAACAAATCAAATTTTTCTCTTTAACCATTTCCAAAATGGTTAACCATTGGATCCTTCCAAAAGATTACAATCCAAAACATTAGAAAGTAGTTCAGTAAATTTCCAAAATGAACTTATCATTATTCAATTCCACGTTTATTAGTACTATAAAATTTTATTTATCCATATCAATCATATCTTTATCCTAACATCATTATATAAACATTAGGAACATATTAAGGGTTATATTTATCTCAATAATTTGTTTACTATAGAGTTTAACTTTACACTGAATCATTTTTTCGTGGTCATCAGTATTTTTCAACATATAATTTCAAATACCTAATGGAATATTACTATAGTAAAATCCTTATAAATTTATATTATATAATTAATATAATTAAATTAAAATATATTTATTGGATCCAAATACATAAGCATGATAATTATCCCACTTATTTTTAACTAACAGAATATGAATGGCCTTGACCCCATAGCTCCTTTTGAGGTATTTTACCTTAGTTCTTGGGAATTTCATTTTCATAGTGCCCCATTTTTTTATATTGGAACCATTATACATTTCCAAATTCTCTCTTAACCCATGAATCATGATCATGGTGTCCTTTCTCTCCAAACCTCTAGCAAACTCCTATACCATTTAAGCCAGTACCATGGTGTTTTATTACCCAATTATAACATGTTAGAAAATAATTCATTCCCTTCATTACATTATAAATAATTGGGTTTTCAATCCTATTTTTCATATGATTCCCATTTAAGTGATAATACTTGGATACTTATTTCTATATATTGACAGCACATGATAATATGACCTCATATGATAAGAATGAATTGAAAACTTGTTCCCTTCGAATTTTTTTCTTAAACTCGTGAAAGAGAAGGTCAATATTTCTCATTGGATTACATACATAGTTTGAATCATTCCTTGATAACCTTGTAAAGTTGGAATCATACATATCCACATTTTTATCAATTTTTTTTAGATTAACAAATTTTCTCTCCATATTCACACATTCCATCTAAGGAAAATACTTTTCCAGGAAGAGTGACATAAAATTTGTCAATTCCAGTTTTCTAGTTATTCATTAACCATAGTGTTTTGAATTAATGAACACCATTTATTTTTTTCTCCTAATATATGATAAAATTCCATGAAAAATTTCTCACATTCACTAATTCCTAGAGTGAAAAATATATTCTCTAAGAAACTTAACCATTTCTCTTATAAAAATGGCCTTTTTGTCAAATTGAATGATGGATGTTACTAAAGCATGAAGAAGTATAAAATTGTTAAACTTAATGGTGTATTAGAAGGATTATGAAAAAATAAATTTTATTTCTCATAACCTGAGTCAACTATCCCAATATGGTTATAACTTGATTAGTCCCAAGTATAGATCCAACTACTTCTTCATTAACTTTCATTGGGGTTATCCCAATATAGAGTGTGCGTATTGATATAGTTCCAATTATTTCTATTATGTGACATTTATAAGAAATAAAATTTATTTGATTTTAACATAACTTTATAAAACGTATTGTATAATCCAAAAACTAGTGAAACACATATCATAAATTGAAAAAGTTTTTCATATAAAATCTTATAAAAATTAATATGGTTTCATTGGGTATATAATTTTTTTTAAATCCATTATAAAATTTTACAAACAAAATGGGAATTATTTTTTCATATCCCTTGGGATTGTCAAACTAGCAATATAGAAAACCTTGTTTTTGTGCAATAGGTGAAGATTGAGTCAAGACCAATGTTCCCTTTTATGAGTTATTACCCCTCAATACATCATTTTTATAACCACATCCACTTGTAGTATCCAGGCATGGATGTATTTCTATAAAAAATGACATTATATATTCTTTATGGAAACATTTGGATGTTCATCTATACATATCCTGATTTTTATTATATGGTTTTGTTCCCTAATATTTGTCTTATAAAATCTAGTTCCAACATTTCTACTTAACATTATCTGATACCATATTTAGTGACCCTGGCCCGAGTAGCCCAGATCCGGTGTCTATATTTTTACATTGGAATAAGATTCAAGGAATGACATCCCAATGGACTGAATATTTTAGTAGTCGAGGAAAACTAGACACATAATTGAAATTCACATTACTTTTTAATACATAAACCACAAAAAGATTTTTATTTGAGAATACCGTTATTCCCTTTAGCATATCCCTGGATATCAATTGGAAAATACTTTGTAGTATCATGGGAAATATAAAACATAGGAGAACCATGATCATAAATGTTCAATAATGGAATGCATACAATTGAAGCTATGGATCAATAAGGAATAATCAGTATGTTAAGGTATATAATTGAAAAAATTACACTTAATGTATAAAATGAGCATAATATGGTAGTAATAAATGATTATAAAAAAATTCCATATAAATAATAAAATGATATTGAAAAGATAACCATGGTTATTATAACAAACCAATAATTCCATGGAATATCTATAACTGAATTCATAATGTTGGAATGAAAAATGTTGGACATCTAAAAAATACCATCAAGTAATGTGAAAAGACATATAATACCTTCAAGTCCTATCTAAGACATATAATTCCATGGAGGCTTGTTCCAAGAAATTTAATACCATAAAGACTTATTCTAATTCATCTATAGAAATGGGTAATAACGTGGCCAAAATAATACCTAGTTTGTCTCATGAGACCTATTGATGCATCGAGGGGCTATAGCGGGTCCCTCCCATCACTTACAAAGTCCATTTAAATTCTTATATAGAATTGGTGAAACATAATATACATAAAAATTAATATTGATGAACTATAATAGCAAATATTAATACTTTCCCAATTAATCAAAATAATCATAAAACATCGAAAGTAATACAGTGAATTGTAAAAAAATTATACATCTTCATTCAGAATGATCTTAGAATATCCAAATAAATAATAAGAATGATATATATACAACATATCCCAGGTGTATCATAGGATCAATAATAGTTTGACGTCTTTAATGTGTAAAAATACAATAAAATTATATTTTAAATTTTTTTTGAGGAAAATACAATTCTCACATTGAAAATATTTTTAAAACTAAAAGTTCAATTAATAGTTCACTAAATATTTTATTTGAAAATAACCTTTCTAAATTTTAAAAATGAGAATTAAAACATTTATTGGTCATGATGGTGAAAAATTATGTAAATTTCATACACTTGAAAACAATTATTCCTTTCACATATTTAGAAAAATCCAAATCTGAAATATTTTGAAAACAATATGAATATTCCTTTTAATTTTTTTATAAAGTAAAAATTTTAAATATTGCATTAATAAATAATTTTTAAAATGTTAAAACATTTTAATTTTCTTTTAGAAAATATTGTTTTTGAAGAAATATGATTTCTGTCTGAAGATTGAAATAAAGTCATAATTTCTTACGAAAATTTTCTTAATAATTATAAGTACCAAAGAGAAGAAAATGGTAAAATTATATAATAAAGTTCATGAATAAATTTTGGGTAATAAAATAAATTTATTTGATGAAAGAAATACCAAATAAGTTTCCCAAGGGATACTAAGAAAAATAATCTTGAATAATGATGAGATTGTGAAATAAACACTTACCACCTCGGTATCTTCAAGATCCTAATCCCAATGAAACATATTAATTAAAATAAAAAATTATATAAAATAAATATAAGTAAATTCCTAATATAACATAAAAAAATTTAGTATATAAACCATAAAAAATAAATAAGTTATGAATATGGTTTATGTCTCATGGAATTAAAACTGAGATAAGAAACACTTACCTTGAGTTTGGCTCATCACGTACATTATTTATCATCGTGAATAATAAACATATGTTAGTTATTTAATTTTTTATGAACCTTCCCCCTATTTATTATTCATATTATATAACTTATTACCATGTTATATATGATAATATAGTCAATTAAATTTTCATCAGATGTTTTGATGATATTTAGATTATTTCTCAAAAATGACTTTGGTAGGATTAATATGTTCATAGAGTATATTATTTAAAAATATCTAGAATAATAACTGTGAAATAATTACCATATTTATAAATAAATTATACTTTTAATACCAATGATGAATGGTGGTTTTGAGAAATGATGTACTTTATGATCATGTAGATGGTAGTCTATACATACACATGCATGCCATTTCCATTTTTCAGTGATCATTAAGTAAATGAGTTAAGTAATAAGTTATCTTTATATAATGATAATAATATCATATATATTGAATATTATTTCTTTTAATATACAAATAAAAACCTTCCTTGTGGTTCTGTGATGAATAGAGAGTCACATCGCTTCATGAAGGCTGTAGGCCACACATACATGAGTAATGTTATCATTTTTCTGTGTAATAAATAAAATGATATATTATCTTTCAGAATGGTAAATATATCTTTAATATAATAATAATTTCATTTTTATAAAATTTATTCCATAAATTTATCTTTATCACCTTCCATGTAAAGTTTTAGTGAAAGATGAATCACATCGCTTCGTGAGGCGATTGTTTGCCATACAAAGAAGAGATGTTATTGTATCCCCTACAGAATGGAATGTAAAAAATGGTATATATGTGATATAATTACTCCATATATATAATTATTTTATAAATATCATATATATACTTTATATAATTCTTCATAACCAACAAAGAGAGGTGTAATGAAAAATCCAATGACATTAGTTCGCGGGGTGGTAGTCTATTGTACAAACGAATCCTGATTTATTAACCCAATTGATGGAAGTTTAAATTGTATTATTTCATGAAATTATTATTAAAAAATATCAATATATTTTAGATCCTAAGTTTATTATATCATCTTGATTTCATAAAAATTTATGTTGGTGGAGGAAGAATTAAATAAAAATTCATGTTGAAAAATGTTACCTCTTCTTTGGGTAACCACCTTAGGTTTTCACCAAAATACTTCCAAATATAGATTTATACAATAAATAAGGCTTCTATAATGAGGGTATAGATGGTTTTAGGTTATTTTGGTCTGAATTTGTTGAGAGAAATGGATTGAGAGGTGTAAATTAGCGAGGGGTGTGAGTGACCTATTATAACTTAGTAGGAGTGTAATTTTTTTAAATACGAAAATATATTCAGTAATGGGTGTTCACTAAAACCATACATGGAAAAAAATTTATAAATAATAATTAAATGGATTATATTTTAATGAAACACCTCCCATACAAAAATAACATATTTTTCCATGATTTAATTCCTTATCCATTAAATTTACTCCATTTTTAGAAATTTAGTTTCCTCTTTGGTAATTCGTTTTTCTAAGCTAGGTAATTAAATATTTAATCCTATAATAAAATTATCCTCATTAGATAATTTGGATAAAATAATTATAAATATTACTTCAATTTATCAAATGAAAATTCTATGTGTGTTGAAAATTAATTTTTAACACAAGTGCATGTAACGTGATAAAATACTACTTTTGACCTTAACCATGGTCATTAATTTTAGTTATATTTATTAATTATTATGACCAAAAATTTATTTAATCATGTTACCCAATATTAATTATTCATATTAAAAATATTTAATTTATTTTATCAAATTAAATTCATATAAGTGGAACAATTTAATTTAACATTTGTCTCATAGATGCAATGAGAAATTAGGTTTTCAAAGTTAAAATATTAAAATTATTACAAAGGTTTTATATCAAATTAAATATTAAAATGATTCAAATAAACTAAATAGGAATAATAGATATATAATTGAACTAATTTTTCTTTAAAAAAAATTTAAACATTATTTATCATTATAAATAATTTAAATGAAAATGAAGTTTTCAGTTAAAATTCAGTATTCTCCACTATTCATCAAAAAATGAAACATTGAATGAAAAATCCAAATAATTCCCCCTATGATAATATTTATATGATGATTTAAATAATTAAGTTTTTATATAAATAATTTTTTAAAAAATGCTACAAATTAATTATAGAATATGATTAGAATGCACTACTAAACCATCTTATAAAAAAATACATTATTTAAAAAAAATTATTATTCTTTTAAATGATTATTATTTTATATTGAGTGAATAGTTTTGTATAATTTGAAAAATTTAAATATTAAAATTAATACCGTATAATTTAATATATTTTTTATAACTTCAATATTTAAATAAGAACATTTTAATAGAGTATTATGTTTTATTCAAACCCAGAGTAGCATGCATTACATGCTATCAAAGAGATTTAATTTATTTAAAAATTTAATTTTTTTAATGAATCAGGATCTCATATATCCTTTTATGCTTGTTTTTTTGTTTCATACACACTATGAAATATTATTTTCCTATTATATATTCTCAGGGTGTTACATAGTTTAATGTTATGAAGATCCCGAGAACCATTTATGGACTCTTTATGGGACTCTAAGATAGTAGTTATATGGGAAATTGTATAGTTATGAATATTGGCTTCAAAAAGAATCTTTTCAGGGATATAACATCGATAATGTTAAATTTTTTTCCACCCATTAATGATATTGGTGGGAAAATAATATCCCACACCTATAAATATAACTGATATATGTTTCTTCCTTGGTTTAACTGGTAAAATGTCAAGGTTTGATGATATCACTTTGGGAAGGGGGTGAGTTTGTGACACTCCTGTTTTATAATTTTATAAAATTTTATATCAACCTATGAGATATGATAATTTCTTATCCTCTCTTCTTGGTTCTATGACTTACCTAAATATTGTAAGAATGAAATTTCACATGAGACAAAAAAGTTTTATAATGTTCAACAGATATATAGAATGAAAACTCCCTATTGTGATTAGTTATTCACCATAATCATATATTCTCCACTGTAAAAAAGAGGATACATTTCATATCCTCACTACATTCTTACACATCATCCCATTGTGTGTTGTAACATCACACCAAAATATCTTTATACTGTATTTCATTGTCTTTAGTCCTCGTGACTATTATAACCTCCTGCTCATTTATGATTACCTTAAAATTTTATTTAAAGGATCATTCAAATTGTATTTTGAATATTACATCAACTTATCCTACCTTATTTATATAAAAACATATAGTCCTTAACCATCTTCTCATTTTTCATCAGTAAATTACATAGGCTCGATACACTAATAGTGGTGTCATTCCTCTTCTCATTCTGCAATAAATAGTATTCTCTTGGAGGAAATTTCCTCCTAACATCAATACAAAAGAAAGTATTTAACTCAACCATATATTGGGTACTATATCATCTCATCTCTTTTCTTATTCATATTAATCTCTTTTAAATCCATATATTTACTACACGAATATTTTGTCCATGATTTTAATAATTAAACTCCTTTATTTTCAATGATAGGTTATATCCTAATTTAAAATTGGTCGACATATTCCAGTTTTAATTCTCATGAAAATACAGCTTGGGTCCCTATAAAACCTCTTCATTTACTTAAAAAATAGATTCATTTGTAATTCCATCATCAAAACCCCACAAAAATAACTAAATTAAATATATTCCATGTTTAAAATTCATTGTGAAATGAAAAATAATTGTCTTAATGAAACTTTATTAATACATTAAAAATATTCATAAAATAATCATTTTCCCAAAGATTGAGTTTATTTTTAATATATATCATCTTGAATGGAAATGAAAATGAAAAATTATATTGATTGAATCAATTAATAAAAATTAGGTTAATGCATTATTTAATTTTTATCTTAAAAATTCATAATTAAGGATTCTATGGTCAACCGTTTTTCATAAATTAATATCCCTTATGAAGTAATAAGATCAAAATTATAACATCATAACCCTCCTTAAAAAATCTCCACTTATCCTAAAAAAATCATTGAATTATCCTTATAAACATTAGTTAATATTAAATTTTATCCTTAAAATGTATTTGAACATATTTATGAAGTTCTCAACTATCCTCAAGAAGTGTGAACCTCATCCTTATGAATATCCCATGATTTTTTAATCTTTTTAATTGAGATTTAAAATAAGACACGTTTTCATTAATTTACAATTATAATAGATATAACTAAATAATATCATCATATATTTCCTAACACATATTGAATTATTGTCAAAATTAATTTAGAATTACATAAATAAAATAAATATAATCTTCACTTGGTTCCTTCAGTCTCTCCCATTGGATTTATTGTCAATACTATTAAACATCATGGTCAATATGTGTCCTTCATTGAACTAATTTTTTCACCATGTTTTTGAAAATAAATGGAAATGTGAATATTTATGGTAAGGTATTACAATTTATCCCATAATTTCAAATGAAACACCTCGCATGATTTGATATAATGATAACACCACATATTTCTTACCAATGATTCGTTTGTTAGAAAACTCAAGATATACATTGGAAAACCCAATGTAAGAAAAATTATTGAAAAAAGACAATAATGTTTTCTATTAAACTATTATTCATGTGAAACCACATTATCTTTCTAAAATTAGAGGCCATAAAATAGATTTATCTTGAACTTTTTAAATTACACTCATCTTCATTAATAAGTGAGGAAAACTCAAGTAAAAATTGTTTTCTCCCCCTTGATTTAAGCGTTCTCATAAATAATATACCCCTATTTATAATGATATATAATATTATCAAATCAAGGAAATAAAGTAGAATTAGAAAACAATAACTAATCTTTTCTGTCGGTTATGTCCATAATGTAGACTTAGAGATATTATTTCTAATATCGTCCTCTAAATGGTACCTTCCTATCAAGGGATTCACTCACCTATTAGTCACTGATGATTTTCATCAATTGTACTCAAATATGGACACTATTATTTATATATATATATATAGTGTTTATAACACTCATTTGTATCCCCTTTAAAACATTTCCTTTGATTCCATGAATGTTATTATAATGAATAAATATAGGAATGAAGGGGGCTATTATCATTATTTATAGTGATAAAAATGGATGAGAGTTATTTTTAAGCCAAATTATTTTAGTAATTATAGAAATAATATTAAAATAACACTTCATTCTTATACTTCATATTTCTCCCAATATGATATTCCTTGAAAAAAATTAATTATTTATATTTCATGCTTTATGGAGTATTCTTTACAACACTGTCTTTTAATTAAAATGTCTCTCCTAGTATATAATTTATCTTTTTTAGTGATTATTTTTAATCTATTAGGATGGTCATGAAATACTTTAAAATATGCATATCCATATTTCACCTTCCACATAGACACTTTTCACAAATTCTTAGTTCATCATTTTTAGATAAACTATCATGGAATTTTAGTTCTACTTAATGTGAAGTATCATTTTTTCCTTAAGAATTTACACATTACAGTGTATCCCCCATATTTATATCTATTTTTAGTTGATCTTAAAAAATTATTAGGTATTATTTTTTTGACATCCTCAACTTTTATTTTCCACATTTTATATTAAAATTAATTTGGTTACCCTCTTTAGAAAATGTTTTAACTGATGTTTTAGAGTTTCAACCACTAAACTAATCTTGTTATCCCTATATTAGATTGATACCCTATTAAAATTTAGCTTACACCCTTTCAATTTTATTTATAAGTAATATATGGTGTTTTCTATGGTTTGAGCCTTCCTCACGCTATATAAGCACCTATAATGGGGTTTGATAACATTAGAACCTTTTTTTGAATTCTTAGAAGTAATTTTCCAGAAAAGTTTCTCCAGTTTACTCCTCAATTAATCCAAACATTCAATTTAATTTTGTTTCTTCTTATACTATGGTCTTTTATTTTCAGCATCCCATATAGTGTTATAGGTTGGTACAATCCAATATTCCACATAATTATGATCAATTATGTTGTAGTAATCATAGAAATCAATCATGTATTTGAATATATTCTTAATAGGTAAACAAATCATATTTTTTAAATTCCACACTTATGAAGTATGTCTTTTCTTATTTCCAGCACCACTCTCCCTCAATAAATACCTCCAACATTCTTTATGAGTTTAAATATTTAGATAATACTCAATTGAGTAATGCCCAAACCTTCAACTATACTAATAAAAGCTAAAAAAATATCAATCTACTACTTATAGTTTGGATAAAAATTATAGTTTTTTTTCATCATTATTTTTTGGTTAGATATGAAATCACATTGTGGTCTTCTTGGGTTGATTATATTACTTTAAATTCATACATTAACCCCTGATATAGGGATACATTTCATTGATTTTTTCCCTTGTATATTATTCCATATTTTTAATTTAAATATGTACTATCATGTAAACCATTATTTGTAAAAATATAATCAATTGGTCAATGGGTTTCCTTTCTACCAGATCTTATTGAATATTGTTAAAAAGATGTTTTCAATCACTTTTTCCACAGATATGAGTCCATTATGGGGAAATATTCTCAATAAATGTTTGTGTGGTAACCTAATTCTTCATAAACAAGCTAGTGAAGGTTCTAGTTTGGAAATTTTTTAGATTTCTCAATATTATATCATGTTTAAGACATTTCATGATGATAGATTACTTTTCATAATAAAATAATCTCCTAATTTATGCCTAATTTGCCTTCAGTTTATTAATAAAATTGTCATTATTTTTGGTTGTTTATTTTATATAACTATCTTGTTTTTTGATCCTTTTGGATTTAATATCCAATTGGGAATCATTAATATTAATAATATCTTTATGAGAGTCATAAAAATCATATACCTCATCTTTTACCACATTCATAATTAATAATTTTCAGAAACACGTATTTTAAAACCTTCTAAATTAGAAATAAATTTTTATGAAAAAGTAATATAATGTAATATTTTGCTTCAAAATGTTTTATGATATTTTTTCATTATGGGAATTTTATAGAATAGAATCCACCAATTCTCCAGAATTTCCATCCATTTTTTCTTTTTCATTATGAAATACCATGATATGACCAAATATTTAAGTGAATACATAAATATTAACTTTAATGATTCAATCATTGAATTTTGAGTAGGTTTTTCCTGTTTTATATCTAGAATAATATTTTCTATACTCTTCACATCTTCAACATAATTATTCAGAAGAATCACTCTCTTCAAATATGGTGATAAATAATTACCACTTTGATATCCTCATGTAGTGGTATATCGTCATTATCATTTAAAATATTTCTTTGATTCATTGCCTTTTTTTCCTACTCCATAATTTTTTATGAGACCTCCATACTTGAATGACGATGGATGAGAATTATTATTTTTTCACTTGATACTGTAACACCCCAATCTTTCACAATACGCTTCTCTTTCAATAATGCAATAGCTTGCATTGTACGCAAGTTCGAGTTCTAACACACCACGACTAATCAAAGTAGCCGTTATGAATAGTAATACCAAAATTTTAAAATTATAGAAATTTTATATTTCAAAATAGACTTCATTTTTTTATTCTTAATATCTATTATAGCTTAGGGTGAAATTTTGGCATTGTTCTGAAAAACTTCAAATTTTGATGAATAGTGAAACCACTAAGTGGTAGTTAAAAAACTGATTGTTCATTTAAATGAAACATTACCACTTCTGTGATTTGATTTTCAAAAATCCAACATACATGGTTGTCATTAGGAAGTAAAATGTGGTTCAATGGGATTAAAATAATTTTTGGTGAATAGTAACTTTTAAGTCTAATTAATCGCGATTAAAGGTAATTAGTGAAATTTAAGGTAAAAATGATATTATAAAAATATGAAAATACCTTTACACTTGTACTAACCCTATTGGATGAGTCATGGACGACCAAGAAAATCCATGGGTCAACTTGGGGACCCCATGGAGCCACTTTGGTTGGAAAATGACATTAAAAACGTTTTATTTAATGTTAAAATAAAAATGTCACAAAATGAGTTGTTTTATTAAAAAAAATTTTATATTGGGTTATACAAGTCATATTTTGGACTATAAATATTCATTTGAAAGCTAAAAAGATTTACTACATCATGATAATTTATTATAATTTTTATACATTAAATAAATTAAATTAATTATGACACCATGATGATGCATCGATTAACTCATTAATTAACGATTTAAATAAAATAAAAAGATAATGTAAAATATAAGACTTAAACTTGTCAAAAACCTATTGGATAAGTATATTTCGAACCCTTATCACCTTATATTAGAAATTTATAAGTGTGGGACCTTTAAAATCTGAAACTCATTATATAATAAAGTAACATTTCACGACTTTCCAAGAGTGCCCCTCCTCATCTCTTATAGAAGACCCCCACCACTACCACCTTACTCACACCTTCAAAGCATTTTGGCTCGGCCAAACTCTGACCAAATACTCTCTCAACTACCCTCTATTTCTCTTAGAAGCCTCCATTGGGGCAGAATTCTTCCCAAGGAAGCCTTTGTCTCAAAACAAAAAAGAGTTACCCGATTTTAAGGTAATGTCTTCTCTTATGTTATTTTGTTTTATTTTGCTTCTCCAACCCCCTAAACTCTTGTTATTCATTTATTTTGTAACAAAAACAGTATAATAAATATACTAGTATGTTTTTATAAGAATGATTCGAGATACACTTACACACACCTATATCTAATGGTTAATGAACATACTGTTTCTGTGGATGGCGAATTTCTGCCTCACGAAATGATGATTGTTCAACACTTATATAACACCTTAAAACGTGGCCATTAAGATGTCAATATATTTATATATGATATATAATTTGTTTATGTTTTACTTAAGATTCTGTATTTTTCATTTATGGCATACCTTTATGGTTTCCATTATAGGTAAACACGATATCTTCATTTTAGGAAGTGCGGACTACCGCCCCCTCAAAGTGATTTAAATCGTTAATGCCATATGTGGGATGTATAAAGGATGGAGTAAATGGTATTATACATTATATTATTCTGGAATTATATTATAACTTTATATAATTATAACTTCATTCCATTAAATATGAAATAGAAATGAAAGTAGTGTTCATGCGTACGTACAACTTACCGTCTCCATGAATGGTGCATTTCATTTCTTACCTCTAAATGTTATGTAATATTATAAATGCATGTATATACTGGATATATAGGATATATATGATATATACATCATGAATATAATTATGTAGATAATGGATATTCTACCACATAAACAACTTGTAATTATAAGAAGTTTATCGTTGACTCAAGTACCAAAGATCGACAAAACGACCGTTATTAAATTAAATGACTACATAATTTTTGTAAAATTGTAATAAGTGATATAAAAGGGACAATGAACTTGAAAAAGGTTCTTAAGAAATTATATATTAACTCTAGTTTATTATTCAGGAGGTTGAAGGGCGGTCGAGTCAATTTGGACATGATGTAAGGGAACTTCTTAACCCAATTTCCATTCTTTGGGTTAATCTCCTACTTTCAAATTATGTCATGATATTATTATGTACTATCTTGTATTTTTACTTTCTTTATGTGTACTTATAGTGAATACACATAATAGATCTATTTTATTTAAAAAATGTTCTTTGTAAGGGACTTCATATCAATCTCCTTTCATTGAGGCATATTTTGTTTTATACACAACCTTGTTTTATGCGGTGTATAAACCCCTTTGACTAATAAGTTTATTCAAAAGGAATACTTTTATACGAAGAGTTTTACTAAAAGAAAAAAGGAATGTTTTTTCTTACGTATGCGGCGACAACAACTTCTCTACCGCCGTGACTATTATTTGAGTTTCGGCTTCCTCTATAAGCCATAACTTTTTTTAAATGAAAATTAAATACCAAGATTTAATTTTCTTTTATTTTGGTATTGAAAATGGTTTTGAAAGTGTTTCTTATTATATCAATGTGTTGTATTGATATCTTGTTATTGAAATGTGGAAATGTTATGTTCACTTTATGAATGTTTTATGTTATACGATTATGTTATGGTTTATGATATGTTTAAACCTGTTCATATGAGGAATGCATTGGACTTAATAAGTGACGGGTGGAGCCCGCTATAGCTCCTCGATGCATCGGCAGGTCTCATTAGACAAACTAGTGTCTTAGCATGAGGCCCTGACAAAATCTTATTTGTTGTCTTGGCACGAGGCCTTGGCTACGTGGTTATGATAGTCTGACATTATGCATTCCATCATTTTGAAAGTGGTTATTGATATTGCATGTGATTATTCGACCAATAGAATATCCATGTGAATAAGTAAATGGAATTATCTCATTTAACTTTTTCCATATTATGTTGAAGTTCAAGTTTAAAAGGATTTTGTTTTAGTCATACATTGCCTTAATTGTTTTTGTTTATTTATGAAAGCTTCCGCTATATTGTTATCCTTACTGAGCATCTGAGTTCACCCCTTCAAATATTTTAATTTTTCCAGGATGTGAAGAAGTATATTATGAATGACCTGCAGGGATAGTATGAGGGGATATGAAGACAAGATGTTGTTGTTGTTTTTTTTTACTTTATGATGTAATGTAAGACTTATGAATGTATCTAGTGTTTCCAAGGCTACTAAACTAATCGGTCTTTCGAGACTTTATCCTTTGTGATCATGCCTATGTTACGCAATAATGCATCGACCTTGGGTAACTGGGGTCGGGGTATTACAGTTGGTATCAGAGGCAGTTTAGTACTAACCTTGGAAGCTAGATTTAGATAAACTCTGATTAGAGCACATAGCCCAAAGATAGACTTTGAGGATTAATATAGAAAAACTTCCTAGAATTTTGGTATTATAGAGATTTTGTGAGTTTTTCGAGCAATACATCCCTGTTTGGATACGATCAGGTAGAGGCGGCTCTTGCACAGATGTACCTAGTGGTAAAACCTGAAAACACCGCTTTGAGCTATACTCGAACGGGAACTAGTGCACGACAATGGGCCTTGCTGCACTCTTGGTTACGACACTCCCAGGGGATATGCTTAGGATAATTCTCATTTTCTTTACAAACCATTATGAAGGGTTTATGAGTATATACTTCCTCAATGAAAACATTTATTTTTATGATTATGGATTATATCCATAAATAGTTCAATTTATGTTATGTGTTTTACAAGTATGGAATTATGTATTTTAATTAATAAACTAATCTAGTTTATGACATTGTTTAGAAATGGCGCCTAGTGGGAGGAATGAAAACCATATCAATGCATGCACTCCGCATAGGGATTTCCCTCCTGCTCAAGATAATTATTGTGGAGCTGGAGATACAACTGGTGCTACTCAACTTATTACCATATTGGGACAACTCACTCAGGTTATGAATAACAACCTTACTCATATGGAGCACCCTAATCCGCAACGTGGAGGATCAATGTTAGACCGCTTCATGAGGCAACAACCTCCAACATTTCATGGGGGTACAAATCCATTAGTAGCTGAGAAATAGATAAAATCCTTAGAGAAAATATTCCACGCCTTGGGGAGTAGTGAAAGAGAGAAGGTTATCATGGCAGTCTACCGCCTCACTGGAGATGCCGATCAATGGTGGTCACTGATTAAAAATACAAAGGAAGATGAAGAAGTATCAAGTATGGAATGGAGGTAGTTTAAGGAAATTTTCTTAGAAATATACTTTCCACATGACCATCGAGCAGATATGGAAAGGCAATTTCTGAGTCTGAGGCAGAAGGAGGATGAGAATGTCGCAAAGTATAAGGCCAACTTTACAAGGTTAGCAAGGCATGCTGTAGATTATATACATAACCCAAGACGCACGACTGATCGTTTCTTTGATGGGTTAAAACCATTTCTTCTTTGAGCATTAGTCTCACAAAACTTCTCATCGTACGAAGACATTATCTCACGTGCTATCAAGAAAGAAAAGGAATTCTCTAAATCTTATGACAATAAAGTAAAGAAAGAGAATAAGAGAATGGTGGAACAAGAGACATATAAAGGGAAAAAGGGAAAGAAGGATTTTCCAGTATGTGATAATTGTGGGAAGAATCACCGTTGTACTTGCCTAAAAGGAATGAGAGTTTGTTATAAATGTGGAGAAAAAGGTCACCAGGCGCGTGATTGCAAGGGAAAGAAAGAGGCTATCAATGTTGAATGCTACAATTGTAGAGAAATGGGGCATTATGCAAATGAATGTACTAAGCGTCAGGGAAACTTACCTCCGAAAAGGCCAAGGGATCAAGGAAAATATTATGTTGTGACTACAGTTGAAGCGGAATAATTAATGTATTGGTGCTTTTGGACTCAAGGATTATATTCTGGTTATAAGAATAATGTGATATATATAAGGATTGTACAGCAGTACTTGTTGTTTTCATTAAGGTTTTAATATGATGAAGGTAATCATATTTTTGTATGTGACAATAAGAGAAACATTAATTTTTTTGAGGAATCTGATGATACAATTGATTTTGGAATTTAAAGACCATTTAGAAAAAGTCTGGACAGAGGTATTTTGTATAACTATAAAGGTTGGAATGAATTAAGTTGAACATTGGATAGTATTTTTTAAGGTTAAAACATTTCTGAAGATTATTTTTGGAATATTATAATACTATACTTTTAGGAAAAGGACAACCTGCAGGTTGGGGGATAACCCGTCGCGTCAGAAAAAGCTGTAGGAATCGAACCCATAACCATAGTACGACAAGACTTTATTACCTACCACTAGCCTACAGGAAGTCCTTGGTTATTACAAAATATTTTTCCTAATCTAAATGGTATGTGGTAATATTTGGAACCTTCTACAATTAGGATAAATAGAATATTTTTGAGTTTTGTTACCATTTGGAGTGAAAGATGGGTTTGTGGTAAAAATTTATTAAAGAATGAAAGTCTACATGACAAGTAAGTATATTTCCTTACGTTCTTAGTAAATCTCTTAAATAAATTCCTCAACTTTATGAAAGGTAACTTAAAACAAAAACGTTGTTGGTTAACTTTTCCAACTGGGGATTCAATGACCGTTTAACCAATCAAAAGTTTGTGATTTTCTTGTAGTTAACTTTCTCCTAACCTTGTTTTCTACAACTCTCAATCAGACCTTGATGGTTTGTTTTTCCTCCATATCCATATTTTCATAGAATCCTAGTATGGGCTATCTCGTGTGACCTTTGTACTTCTCTTTCTTTCTTTTAATGTTATATTTTTATTATCCCTATTTCCGATGTGGGTTTTCCACAAAGGTATTTTCTATTTTCAACCTTTTATTTTCGAAGAACATTTTCAAATTGCGAGGATGCAATTTATTGAAGTATGGGAGAATGTAACACCCCAAGCTTTCACGATACGCTTCCTTTTCAATAATGCAATAGCTTGCATTGTACGCAAGTTCGAGTTCTAACACACCGCGACTAATCAAAGTAGCCATTATGAATAGTAATACCCACTTTTTAAAATTATATAAATTTTCTATTTCAAAATGGAATTCATTTCTGTATTCGTAATATCAATTATATCTTAGGGTGCAATTTTGGCATTGTTCTGAAAAACTTCAATTTTTGATGAATAGTGAAACCACTAAGTGGTAGTTAAAAAACTGATTGTTCGTTTAAATGAAACATTACCACTTCTATGATTTGATTTTCAAAAATCCGACATACATGGTTGTCATTATGAATTAAAATTTGGTTCAATGGGATTAAAATAATTTTTGGTGAATAGTAACTTTTAAGTCTAATTAATCGCGATTAAAGGTAATTAGTGAAATTTAAGGTAAAAATGATATTATAAAAATATGAAAATACTTTTACACTTTTCCTACCCCTATTGGATGAGTCATGGACGACCAAGACAATCCATGGGTCAACTTGGGGACCCCATGGAGCCACTTTGGTAGGAAAATGACATTAAAAACTTTTTATTTAATGTTAAAATAAAAATGTCACAAACATGAGTTGTTTTACTAAAACAATTTTTAAATGGGGTTATACAAGTAATATTTTTGACTATAAATAATAATTAGAAAGATAAAAAGCTTTCCTACATCATGATATTTTTTTTATAATTTTTAGACATTAAATAAATTAACTTATTTATGACACCATGATGATGCAGCGATTACCTCATTAATTAACAATTTAAATAAAATAAAAAGATAATGAAAAATCTAAGACTTACACTTGTCAAAAACCTATTGGATGAGTATATTTAGAACCCTTATCACCTTATATTTGAAATTTATAAGTGTGGGACCTTTAAAATCCGAAACTCATTATATAATAAAGTAACATTTCATGACTTTCCAAGAGTGCCCCTCCTCACCTCTTATAAAAGGCCCCCACCACTACCACCTTACTCACACCTTCAAAGCCCTTTGGCTTGGCCAACCTCTTCCCAAATACTCTCTCAACTTCCCTCTATTACTCCTAGAAGCCTCCCTTTAGGCAGAATTCTTCCCAAGGAATCCTTTGTGTCAAATCAAAAAGGAGTTACACGATTTTAAGGTAATGTCTTCTCTTATGTTATTTTGTTTTATTTTGCTTCTCCAACCCCCTAAACTCTTGTTATTCATTTCTGTTGTAACAAAAAAAGTATCCTAAATATACTAGGATGTTGTTATAAGATTTATTCGAGCTACACTTACACACACCTACATCTAATGGTTAAAGAACATACTGTTTCGGTGGATGGTGAATTTTTGCCTCATGAAACGATGATTGTTCAACACTCATATAACACCTTCAAAGGTGGCCATTAAGATGTCACTATATTTATATATGATATATAATATGTTTATGTTTTACTCAAGCTTCTGTATTTTTCATTTATGTCGTACCTTTATGGTTTCCATTATGGGTAAACACGATATCTTCATTTTAGGAAGTGTGGACTACCGCCCCCTCAAAGTGATTTGAATCGTTAATGCCATATGTGGGATGTATAAAGGATGGAGTAAATGGTATTATACATTATATTATACTGGAATTATATTATACCTTTATATAATTATAACTTCATTCCATTAAATATGAAATAGAAATGAAAGTCACGTTCATGCGTATGTACGGCTTACCGTCTCCATGAACGGTGCATTTCATTTCTTACCTCTAAATGTTATGTAATATTATAAATGCATGTATATACTGGATATATAGGATATATATGATATCTAGATCATGAATATAATTCTGGAGATAATGGATATTCTACCACATAAACAAATTGTAATTATAAGAAGTTTATTGTGGACTCAAGTACCAAAGATCGACAAAACAACCGTTATTAACTTAAATGACCACATAATTTTCGTAAAATTGTAATAAGTGATATAAAAAGGATAATTAACGTTAAAAAGGTTCTTATGAAATTATATATTAACTCTAGTTTATTATTCAGGAGGTTAAAGGGTGGTCGAGTCAATTCGGACACGAGGTAAGGGAACTTCTTAACCCAATTTCCATTCTTTGGGTTAATCTCCTACTTTCAAATTATGTCATGATATTATTATGTCCTATCTTGTATTTGTACTTTATTTATGTATACTTATAGTGAATACACATAATAGATCTATATTATTTAAAAAAGTTTCTTTGTAAGGGACTTCGTCTCAATCTCTTTTCATTGAGGCATATTTTGTTTCATACACAACCTTCTTTTATACGGTGTATAAACCCATTTGACTAATACGTTTATTCAAAATGAATCTTTTTATACGAAGAATTTTACTAAATGACAAAAGTAATGTTTTTTGTTACATATGCGACGACAACGACTTCTCCGCCACTGTGACTATTATTTGAGTTTCAGATTCCTCTCTACGCCATAACTTTTTTTAAATGAAAAATAAATACCAAGATTTAGTTTTCTTTAATTTTTGTATTGAAAATGGTTTTGAAAGTGTTTTTTATTATAACAATGTGTTGTATTGATATCTTATGATTGAAATGTGAAAATGTTATGTTTTCTTTATGCATGTTTTATGTTATATGATTATGTTATGGTTTATGATTTGTTTAAACCTGTTCATATGAGGAATGCATTGGACTTAATAAGTGACGGGTGGAGCCCGCTATAGCTCCTCGATGCATCGGCAGGTCTCATGAGACAAACTAGTGTCTTGGAACGAGGCCTTGAAAAAATCTTATTTGTAGTCTTGGAATGAGGCCTTGTCTATGTAGTTATGATAGTCCGACATTATGCATTCCATCATTATAAAAGTGGTTATTGATATTGCATGTGATTATTCGACCAGTAGAATATCCATGTGAATAAGTAAATGGAATTATCTCATTTTACTTTTGCCATATTATGTTGAAGATCAAGTTTAAAAGGCTTTTGTTTTAGTTATACATTTCCATAATTGTTTATGTTTATTTATGAAAGTTTCTGCTATATTGTTATCCTTACTGAGCATCTGAGCTCACCCCTTCCAATGTTTTAATTTTTTGAGGATGTGAAGAAGTATATTATGAATGACCTGCAGGGATAGTATGAGGGGATATGAAGACAAAATGTTGTTGTAGTTTTGTTTTACTTTATGATGTAATGTAAGACTTATGAATGTATCTAGTGTTTCCAAGGCTACTAAACTAATCGGTTTTTCTAGACTTGATCCTTTGTGATCATGCCAATGTTACGCAATAATGCATCGACCTTGGGTAACTGGGGTCGGGGAATTACAGATACTATTAAAAACTTATTTAAAATTTATACATTAGGTATATATATTAAAAATAACTATGATAACATTTATTCCAATCAAGAGAGACCTTTTTATCTCTAATACCAATTGATTTTACTATATTCTAATTTACCACATATAGGTGGAGGAGAAGTAGTGACACCATAAATTTTATATTTTCATATCTTTTATATCAACCTATGACATTGATTGACGTATGATCCTCTCTTGGTATGGATTTCACTTTACCTGAATATTAAATAAAGTAAAGGGCACATGTCACAATCTATTTTTACATGGTTTACCACAATAGGTAAATATTAATAAATTATATTATTTTTTAGTTTCCAAAATAAAACATTCACCACTATAAACCTATGTTTATAGAATTAATATCATTTCAATATGATTACACAATATCCCATTGAATATTCAATTATCACAAAATATTCAGTCATAATGAATGTTTAAACCTTCCACTATTTTTTTTGAAATCCCATGTAATGTTAATAATAATTTTCTTATGTAATATACATGAAATTATTTTATAGATTTAAATTCAAAATACTTTTTTTAAACAAAGTTTACGTCAAAAAAAAAATATCTTTCTCAAACATTTTTTTTCAAGAATTATTTGGTTATAATTTAAAGTAAAATTTTTATATTTAAGAATTAAATTTGATACAGTAAAATTAATTAGTTCATTCATAATATTGAATTTATCTTTGGGGGAATTTTTTGAATTAATCTAAAAAGGATGATTTTTTATTGAATAGTAAAAAATGTCTTTTTTGAGGTTTACATTTCAATTAATTAAATAAACTAATCTTAAAGTATCATTATATATTTTTTATTTAATGTAAAATAATATTTACTTTATAGATAATAATCAAATTAATTCCATTGGAATTAGTACTGTATTTTATTTTTCTTTATACTCATTTTTATACTTATAAACTAATTTTTTTTGAAAAACATTTTTCATTGTGTTTTTACACTTATATTATGTTTAATTTTTGTATTTTATGCATATTTAATCTTTATAAATACATTTCATAATTTTTTTTTATTTTCAAAATTATTAATGAGGATAATTTTATTTTGGTCATTATGAATAGTAACCTCGATAAAAATGTTGTCACCATGTAAAAAGAGTAAAACATGTTAATTGAGGTTAAATATAAGTGATAGGTTCAAAAAATATTACTTTAGATCTTTTTGGAAGAGAGTATTTCAACACTTATCATGTTATCATTTAATTTTAATTATTTAAGTGCCTATTTTCTATAAATATGACATTATTATTTTAATTCTTTGAAAAATTACAAGAGCACCAGTCCACTGACTTGTAATCAAGAACACCCTATCCTATCTTATTAAATCTAGTTGAGCATTTTATATGGACCAATACCAACCCAAATACCTTTTAAAAATCACTCCCCATGTCCAATATATATCTTTTTTATAACCATTTTTATAGAGACCATTACTTTTTATATTTATATATTACATATTAATATATTACTATTCATTATATAACTTTAAGATCCATTCTAGAATCATTTAGGTCTAATTTATTTCAAAACATGGAAATATAGAAAATTTATTCATAAAATATCTACATCATATTTAACTTATTTATTTATAACTAGAACATCTTCTTATATATAATATTAAATACCTTTCTTCTTATGATAGGGCAAAGAAGAAAATGAAAAGGATGATCTCATATGCTCAGTAATTATAAATATGGGAGATAGAGCATAATGGTATAAGAACATGATATAAAAATTTTAAAACCATAACCTGTATATCTATTATTATAATCTTAAGTCATGACTTAAATATTTTTTTTATAAGATATAAATTGTAATGGAATCAAGGAACATGAACCATGAGATCATAATATAGGCATAATACATGTAATCATTGAATATATATAAGTATAGAAAATAATTTCATCAGTATTAATGGTCCATTCAAAGGGTTATAATAATGGAATGGGTTCACTTCCTAAACCATCGTAGTAGTGACAATTCACTTCCAAAACTATCATAATGGGCAATGTCACTAATAGAACTAGGTTCACTCCCCATTCCAGTCCTTTTTATATCATGAGATATAAATAATTAAAAAATTAATTGGAGGTAGATATAGTTCTCAACCATATAATAATTAAAATATTATATACATGTTTCATAAGATCATAGAATACTCATCATATCAGAACCCAAGAAATGAAATGGGCTTCATAAAGATTTCATCATAATATAACCCACATAAAAGAAATGGGTTTTATAATCATTTCATAATTTCATCATAAACATAAAATATATAGAGAAATAATAAATATGGTAGCATAGCATCATATCCCATTAAAATTATATCTAATATCAAATAATTTCATCTTATATGGAAAACTATTTAGATATCACACATGGAATAACTCGAGAGGAAAATAAGCTTCCCATTTTGACAAAATTTCAGTTTAAAATGCGTTGAAATTACAAAGGAGATTTTTTATTGAAAATAAACATTTAAAAATTTATAATAAGATTCAAATTAATTGATTTCATTATGTTTTCATATAAGTTAAAAAAAATTCATTCAATATTTTTTTCAAAAATGTTATAAAGAACCGTGTTTGGAAAATGAAAAATATATTCCTTTCATAACATTTTGTTAAAAGTCAAACATGGGTAATAATGCATTCAAAAAATCATAGGTGAATGTTACAAATAGTTTTGAAAACCTTTTTATAAAAAATGGACGTGGAATAGAAATATTCCCCAGCGGAGACTTAAACATAACCATTCCAGAATATTGATGAGATTGTGAAATAAACTTGTACCTCAAGTTCTCCTTATTTCCAAATCACTCTAAATTAATTTATAATAAATTTATATTTATTATAGTTATATAATATAGTAATATTCATGATTATAATATCATATAATATCTATTTATTACATTTCAACACCCCCATCAAAAATTCTTTATCAAAATTGTTATTTACAGGTGTTAGCTGTTTTTTTATCGTGGGTATTTTAGTAAAGTAGATCAGGTCATTGAAAATTTACCTTGTTTAGATACCCTATATAATATAAATAATTAATTAAATATTATATATATTAATTATAAACATATTTAGAGTCAAATGTAAAATTTTTATGTTGAAAAATGTATTACATCTTTCGTGGAGATGGTTGGTCGTAAGTACGCATGAGCACTATTTTCATTTTTGAAATGATGTAATGAAATAATGGTAAATATTAATTTAACTTTATAAGAAAATTATTGTATAATATATATCATAAATATTAATAAAAATCATACTCATTACATTATAATAAATATATAAATGAAAAATTAATCACATCTCTTCATGAAGGTGGTAGTCCATACGTATGCATGAATGATGTTATCATTTCCTAAAGGATTTGATGATAAGAAGGTATATGTTATATTATTATTAAAGAAGAATAATTATATCAATAATATAATATTTAATGAATAAAACCATAAAAATACCAATGAATAAAATATATCGAGGAAAAATGAAGTGTATCGCTATATGGAGACGGTAAGCCATACGTACACAGAATGGATACTTATACTTATCATTTGGTGGGAAAGAGGGTGTATAATTATGTTATGAAAATAAAATAATATTTATTAACAATTATAATAATTAATTTTTATTTAATTATAAATAAAATAGAATTAGAAGAGATAAACTAGAGTACAAAATAAACTGATTGGTTAAGGTGATTACCTCTTCATTGAAAAAACTCCTTTACTTGTCTTATAATGTGATATATGGCTGGACTTTTGGGAATAAAAGTACCTATGGAATGAGTATAGGGAATTTCAGAATGTAAATTTTCATTTTTTAGTTGAGATATAAGGCTTATTGATGTGTGAATGAATTATGTATGAGATTCCATTTTATAATTGATGTGAGAAATAATTTTGAATTTTTCAAAATACTAAATTATAATAAATTATTTCTCCATAAACATTAACCCAAATCAGAATGTATTAAAATTTATTATGGGAAAAGGATTACATAACATCAACAAATATAATTTATATAATTTTTTTTGTTATTTTAAAACATTTAATTTTGATTAAACCCTAGTTAACCAATTTAAATTTTAAATGTGGTAACACCAATTTCAATATTAATGGTCTGACATTTAAATTATAATGTGAAAATTAAACCATTGATGGGAAATTTTGGATATTTAAGACCTTATATTATATACCTTATATTATTTTAATATTTTTATGATTATTAAATAATTTAATAAAATATCATTTTGATAAAATATCATTACTATCAATTTTTGGCACAATTTATTAAATTTAGTTTCCAATACATCAAGAAAAAGTGGTACTTAGAATATCATGATTTGAAACATACCTAATATGGTCTATAAGTCATGTAAATTCTTTTCTCACAATATAAAAATCACATTATATCACTTTTATTTTTTTTAAAATAATTTATTATATTTTATATTAAATTGAAACATACTACATCGGGGTTTAATAAGAAATTAAAATCCTCATATAATTACAAAAAATTAAAAAATATTTTATATCCGAAAAATATTATTATTAATTTAAACAAATATAGTCATATTCATTCATAATAAACATTTATCCATATATGGGAACATAAAACATATTTAAGACAAAGAGAGTGACATTTTTTAACTTTATTTGATTTAAATAATATACAAGTCATTTTCAAAGAAACGTTTCCATCAACAAACTCAATTTAGATCAAAAAAGGTATTATGTCAAATTAATTTCATCCAATAATCATTTGGATGAAAAATTATACCATTATCACTTATTTTCAATCTAGATTAATTCAATTTACCTTTTACCATGGTAATAAATTTTACTATGGTTACTATTACTATGGACCAAAAATAAATGGGGCCTATTTACCAAATTAGAACCTTATGATTACAAATATTTAATTAATTTTTTCTAATTAAATACCTACAAAATTTCGAAATTAATTTTAGGGTATGTTCCCAAAATGTGAAAAAATTTTATTTTTAGAAAAAAAGATATTTTTAAGTATAAAATTGGATATATTCTTATGATATTACTTGGAAAATATTGTTTAATATTGATATTTTTTATAAAGTAAATAATATATACATTTCATTAAAAACAATATAATTTATTAAGATCAAAATAAATTACGTGCATCAAAACCATTTTTTAGAAAAATATATTTCTTTTTCTTTAAAATGATTTTTATTTTCAATTATAACCGTTTGATAAAAATGATTTAATTTTATACAAATATTACCATAAATTATCATAATATAGTTTTTCTTGGATCATACCCACCAATCTAATGTCTAGGTGATAAATTTCATTTTGAATAATAATATTTTAACAGTATATCATGGTTTGTTTAAATATGGTTTTTCCTTTAGTGTTAGCTATCAATGAAATAAAATTTTATATGGATAAATATTTCATAAAAATATAGAGGTATTTCAAAATTACCTTGTACATAAGGCTTAAGGTGTAAGATAGATGATATTTTTGAAGAAGGGGTATAACTCTTAACCGAGTGTTTTAATTTTTATGTCATATTAAAACTCCTTCAAATTCAATTAAACTATAATGATGTAATAAAATAATTGTCTTAACTATACGGAAAAGTTTTTATGATGATATATAGTCGCTTTTTTTCTTTCATTTTCTCTCCTTGGGAAATGACAACATCATTGGTGAGTACATGTGAACCACCACCACTGAGAAGTTATGTGTTTCATTTTTCATTACCGAATAATTTAGTGGGTTAAAATAATGGGTAAAATTAATATATTTAATGTTTTTAAATAATTATTATTTTTAAAAGGAAATATAGTATTTAACTTCTCACCCTTCCATATGTTGTAAAAAGATAATGGCACTCGTGTGTATGAGTGGAGTGTCACCTCAACGAAGTAATATAATCCATATTTAATTACAACCTCATATGTCATGTCATAAAGATATAAATACTAAATAAATATGATATGCATAACATAATTATGATTATAGAATTTTAATATATTATATAACTTAATTATTTTACTCCAAGTATAAAAAATGGAAATGTCATTCATGCATACATACAGACTACATTTTTAATGAAACCATGTGATTAATTTTTCCATATTAGGTAAAAATGGATGTATTTAAAACAATATTTAATTTATAAATATGATAAATATAACATATTTATGATTTTTGAGATAATAAAACCATAACCCCTTTGAAAAAGGTCAATGCACTAATGCTATTTTGATTTTATAAACTAAAGGACCCAAAAATATCCAACATGAACATAAATTTTTTTTTTAAAAAAAATAATCATTTTAATAAATAAAATATTAAAAATAATTTTATTTTAATTAAAATTTATAAGGTTTTTAATAATTTAAATTACTAATATAATATTATTAATAATTAATTAGATAATGTATGCAGCTAAAAAGGACTTAATCTAAGGGAAAATATTTAAAAAATGTTTTTTTAATGTTTCAAATCCAATAATTTTCCATCCAAGTCCATATTATTTTAAATGATTCAATAATGTTCCTATTTATTATTAATTTTTTTTAAATTTTTCTATTTAATTGTGTTTAAATTTCTTTATAAAATTCTGAAATGAATTTTTTCTATGTTTTCTATGTGGGTTATTTTCAACTTTATGTAAAAGCATAAAACAATGTTTTTAATGTATACTACTTGACTACCTTTTCTTATCATCATTGCCAATAATCATTATCAAGATTCATATAAAAGTTAAAATTTTATTTCTATGTAGATCATATTTTCTCTATACTAGGAATTTTTCTTTTAATGTATTTTCAATGGAAATGAATATTTATCTTTATGATATTCTGATAATTGAAAGAGTTTTTCATATGGGTAAAAATGAGTTTTCAAGGATTTTTTGATGAAAAAGTGATAAATAATAAAAATGTTTTTAGGATAGGTACATTAGTATTATATATGTTTATAGGTAATCTATAAATATCTCATAAAATTTGTAAATCCCAATACATCTCTTCAATGCATTCGGTAACGGTTTAGTTTTTGAATGAGAGAAATAAAAGAAATAATCAGGTTGGTAACATTTAGGAAATCAACTGGGATTCAGTTATTATAACATGGGCTTAACATGAGTGAATATGGGTTATGAGAATGATTATTAAAGATACATATATTATTATTTAAAATAGGGTTTTTATAGAACAATTTTTAATTCATTTGGTAAGTAATGTTTATGAACTTCTAAAGGTGAAAGGTTTATTTTAAAAAAATTGATTTCATGAGTTCCTATATTCCTCAAGATTCATCCATGGTTTTTTCTATGATTAATAATAGGTTTTATATTTTTTTATTTGATTAAAGGTTTATTTTAATATATGGAAATATTTTGTTATACACATAATGTTTTGTTATGAAAAAGTAAATCATCGTCACAGGTTTTAATGTTTGTCAATGGACAAATAAGATTAATTTTTTTAAACCTTTATTTTTTTTCATAGCCCATATTTTAAAACATTTTTCCTAGGACTTCAAGGTTTTTAGAAATTATATCAAGGGAAACTTTACTAATACAATGGATGATCTCAAATGAAGAATAATTTTCTTGAATGGGAAATGGGTGTAAATTAACAAAATTGTTTTTTGGGGAAAAATGTATACCATGGGGAAGTGTCTAGTTTCTTATATAATGTTTTACCTAAATATATAAACCATTAAACAATAGTATAAAGGAAATTTAAGAAATATTAACACTTATTATAAATCATTTAATTAAAGTAAGATTATGTTATTGGAATTATAGTTTGTTTTATATAATGGTTTTGATACATTAAGAGGTTTGAAAAATTATAAGGACACATTAATGAGTATATAATTTATGGTTATAATATCAAGAGGTTACTTTTGATGATTTACATATTCAATCATCTAATACATGTCTATTTGGAATATTTTTCTATATAGGAAACTGACCAGTTGTATTATGAAGAAATCAACGGGATAATAACCATCCCAATCAAAAACCTAGAATTATTGTAATAATGAAGTTTAAGGTAATGTAAACATAGTTGAAGGATATGATTATTGGTGGGACCCATGAAATAAAAAAACTTAATTACATACATAGGAAAATTTTTATGGTGAAGAACTTCATAAAATAACAACCAATAGATTTTTATGGATAATTAGGACCAGTGCAATATTAAGGATTCGTAAATACATTGGAGAAAATATTTGATGTTTTGGGATGTTAGAAACATCAAATTTTAATTTATTTTATTTATATTTTTGAGGTTGAATCCATTTTATGGTGGTATCTGATTAAGAATAAAAAGAAAAGTTTTATATTTATGTAATGGAGTGGAAAATATTTAAATATATTTTTATTGAAACATATTCTCAAAGAGTTATTTGAATTATAATGGAAATAAAACTCTAGATTTGATGAAAATGGGTGAAAGATTAGTGGGATTGTATAATGAAATTTTTACTATACATTCCAGGTATGTATTGAATTTGGTTATAAACCATGGTAGAAGAATTCATATAATTTAAAATGGATTTACAATTTTTAATAGCCTTTCATTAATTTTAATGATAAAAAAGAGGTTTTTTAGTGTGCTAAGAAAGTTGAGATGGAGAATTATGACATGAATATACTTCCTGAAAAAAAGGTTATACCATGGTAAAGGTGGAAATAGTTGGGGAAGGAGTAAACCAAGAAATATGCAAATAAGATTACAAACTATTTTAGATATAGAAAATGAAATTTTAATTAATGTTCGATAAGATCAGGTAAGTGTTACCATTGTTTTAATATCATTGATTTGGATAGTTTCAATAAAGAATAGAGTTATGATCAAGAAAATTAATGGTAAAATATATATATTTCAAATAGTAAGATTATTTAATAATAAATAGTTGGTAAATTACTGAAAAACATGTTTGAAGTTAGTTACCCAGGGTTTAAATAATCATAATCAGAAATAGAATGGTTTTGTAAAGACTTTTACTAATACTATTGTATATTTGGGACCCCTAAATAAAGTTGAAACAATTACATTAATTTCATATTCAATCCATTCAATTTTTTTCTTTTATTCAAGGTCTAAACGTTCTTTTATATATGTTTTATTTTAAATTAAATTAAAAATACCATCCAAATAAATGAAGTAATAAATTTTGTTAAATGTAATTAGGTTTTATAAATGAAAAAATATTGTAATGAAATAATTAAATTATCATCTATGGAGTAGTTTTTATGAAAAACTATATTTTTGTTCTTATTTTATAGTTTTATGTTATTCTAGGTATAGGTAAAAATTAATTTTATAATTATAATATAAATTTAAGATATACAGAAGGAATTATTTTCAATGGGATTCAATTTTTAAATAAAAATGAAATATTAACTTTGATAATATATCTTAAAACTAAAAATCTTATTAAATAATATACTCTATGTTTTATTTAATGTATTTTTGAAAATAAATTCACCATTTAAATTAGTTACATGAAATTAGTAAATAAATATCTAGATGTATTTACTAATAACATTCCTCGTTTAATTTCGGGTTAGGAGTTCAAACTTAATATTGACTATGTATATGATGTTATGATTATTAGTGAACCCCCTTATCAAATATCACCAGCAGAACATTTTTAATAGAAAAAGATGTTATGTGGGTTTCTTTATATGCTTTTTATCATTCCTATAACATCACCTTAGGGTGCTTTTTTTTAAAAAGTAGGATAGTTTCATGAGAGTTTTCATTGATTAAAAAGTATATAAGAACATTATTATAATGATAACACAGTCCTTAACTCATATTGATGACTTTTTTTTATAAACATCATGGTGGTAAATATTTTTCAACCATAAATATCAGGCCTATTTATCACCTGCTAAAGATGAAGGAGGAATAAATTCCAATGATAGTGTTCCTTACTTGTTAAATGAGTTATGAGTTTTTATTTATGGATTCTAGTTTGAGGAATCAATAAGTATTATTTATCGATCATATGAATAGAGTTTCCCATGAGTATTTGGAAAAAAATTTGGTTAATTTTATTAATAAAAATATTGTTTATTTGATATGTTATGAGGAACATGAGAAACAAATAATGATATAGTTTCATACATAAAAAAGAAAAGTTTTATATATAAAAATTGCTAAATGTAACTTTTTGTTAAAAAAATTTCATTCCATGGCTATAATTCTTTTAAACATGAAATAACTATTGACATTGTTAAAACTAAATTGGTCGAAGAGTGGTGAAGACCAAAAAATGTCACTAATATTTGAATAATTGTTGGATAAGTGGGTTACTATCAATGGATTATTGAAATATTTTATCGATTATCTAGGTGACTAACTTAGTCATCTTGAAAAGTAATTAAATTAATATAGAAAAAGTAATGTAATGAATGTTTTTAACAATTGAAACGAATTTTTTTCAACAATTGAGTGTTATCCTTTACAATAATAAATACTGATTTTTATATTTATTGTGATTCTTCGTTGAATGGAATCGAATCTGTATTGATGCAAAATGATTGGGTATTTTTAATATTTCAAACGTCAGTTATAAATCCATGAGAAAAATTACCCTGCACATGATTTTTTATTTTCAACAATGTTTTTTTGACTTTAAATTTAAACGTAGAATTTTTATGTGCAAAAAAATTTGAATATATTTCAAGAAAAAAAGTTTAATGTATATAATTACTTAAAAGTTTTTGAACATAATGGATAAAATATGGTTAAAACTAATAAATAATTATGATTAAATGTTTCAATATCATTCTAGTATGTCAAATAATGTTTAAAAATCCATTTTTCTAAATTATAATTTATCATTAACCAAGTTACCATTACAAAATGATTGTTGTTTAATGATTTAATAAATATTTTCCTAGAAATTTATGATATAGGAAATCCTAATATTTTTGTTCAGGTGTTACAACACTCATCTTGGTCAGATAGATTTATTCACGATTAAAAGTGAGATCATGGTATGAATGAAAGGGTATAATATGTTATTATGGGCATGTTTCCTAAATTTTACATTGAAAAAAAGAAGGAATTATAAAATTTGTATGGAGGTTGTGTGTGATAAGGGATTCCTTGTTGAAGAAGTAATTTTTGAGTGTAGCTCATAGTTCTTTGTTTTTCATTCATCATGGAAGAACATATATGTAAATAGACCATTGAAAATATTATTGGTGGAAAATAAAGAAAATGAATATTTTTGATTTTACCATGAAATGTTTTACTCATCAATGGTTAAATGTTGATAAAAATACACCAAAAGGAATGATTCATCCGTTTATGGTGTGTAAATAGAAATGAGAGAATATATCCATGTATTTAATGGGGGGGGGGTGTAATCAAAGAATTATCATTGTAAAATTGTGATTTGGGTTATTGTTGATCTTTTATATAAATCATTTCATTATGTTCTTATTTGAGAATATATGACTTCAGAAAACATTTATAGACTTTATCATAAAAATATAGTCAGATTAACTAGAGTCTCTATCTATATTTTATTTTATCATTATCCTAGATTAAAATCTAATATTTCAAAATTAATTTATATGTCATTTGATGCCAAATTTAATTGCATTAAAACTTTTTATCCTCAATATGATGGACAATTGAAGTGAAAAATTTAGGCAAGAAAAGAAATGATTTTGGATTTATCAGTGGATTATCAAGGATTTTGGGATCAACATGTTTCATTTTCTTATTTCCCAATAATAATAGTATTCAATATAGTATATAGATGGCACCATTTGTGGAATAATATGAAAAGGAGAATCAAAATCTCGCATGTTAGGACATATTTTATGAATGGTTGATGTTGGGATCATAATTGGTCGTAGATATGGTTGAGAAGGTAAAAATTATTAAACACCATATGACGGAAGCTCGGATCTGGTAGAATGGTTATCTAGTAAACCATAGGAAATATCTATCATTTGAGGTAGGAGATCCTGTTTTTCATATATTAACTCCTTGGAAAAGAGTTATAATTTTGGTAGAAAAAAATAAATCCATGATATATTGGTCAATGTGAAATTATGGAAATATTGGGATTAGTAACATATTGAGTTACCTTATCATAGAGTTTAAGAAAATTACATTATGTGTTTCATGTTTCACTGCTAATTAAATATTTACATGATGTATCCCGTGTTTTGAGCCCTGAGTTGGTATAGTTGGAAAAGAGTATTTACATTGATTAAAATCTATATCATATTTTGTTAAAAAGTTTGAAGGTACTACAAAATAATTTGACTCCATTGGTTATGGATTTATGGTAGAATCACATGATCATAGAAGAAACATGGGAATAAGAAAATGCTATTAGGAAAAAATACACTCCCATATTTACATAATGAATATAACAATGAGGATAAAATTTTAAAAAAGGGAGAATAATGTTAAAACCTAGGTAATAACAATAATATATAAATTTTAAATAATATTAATATTTATGATTATATTTTATGGAGTCATATTGATGATATTGATTTTAAAAAAATATTTAGTTGAAAAAGGAAGATCTTTTTTCTAATCAATATGTTATTCATGAAATATATAGTTTTATATAAAAGATAAATTTAAAAATTTTTGGTATTTATTTTTATAAAAAGATAACTAATATTTTTATTTATCATATAAAATTTATCTTATGTTAAATTTTTTGGATTTTTTTTGAAAATATTGAATTTTTGGGTGGTGGTAAAAAAATATTTCTTTTTATTAAACTGTCATTTATTTTCATTAAATAAATTAATTTAAAATTCACATTATATATTTTTTCACGTAATATAATATCTAATTTATTAATTTCAATCCAATTAATTCCATATGAATAATTAATATATTTGATTTTGGTATATATACATTTTAATGCTTAAATATTTTTTGTTCTGAAAATGAGTTTACAATATGATTAGTGAAGTTATATTAAATATAATTTATAAAATTTATATAAATTTAATTCGAAAATATTTATTTAATACTATTAATTAGGATCTTCAATTTAATTAAGGATCACAATTCCATTTTTTTTTGAACAGTAACCTTGGTAAAAGTATTTTCAACACTATAAAAATGTTAAAACTGGTCAATTAAGGATAAAAATTAGTGATAAGGTGAAAAAATATTATACAAATTATTTTTGGATAATATTATTTATACAATTGTCAAATTATATTTTAATTTTAATTATTTATGGGAAAGTTTCTGATGAATATGAATTTATATTATTTTAAAACATTATATAAATACTAGAGTGCCACTCATCTCAATTGTGAAAGGTAATGCCATATCCTAATTTCATCAAAGAACATGAACCTTTTATCTTGACTAATACCAAAAACTACCTTCCAAAAATATCTTACAATATCATAGAGGTCCTGGTCTAACCAAATGACCAAACCTAGAGGGTGTATTGTTTAATACGATGTATGTTTTCAAATAACAGGTATAAGCTTTAACCGAGTGTTTTCATTATTACTTATTTTTCTGAATCATTCAAATATTATTTGACCAAATAGATATAATAACAAATGTATATTAAATATTGATATATAATGTTTTTTTATTAATACCCTACATTTTCATCTCCTTTTCCTTTAAATGGGAAATGAAAACATAACTTCTGCATACATGTGGACTGCCACCTCCTTAGAGCGGTGTGTCGTATTTTTCATCCCCATATCATATGGATTTTTAAAATATTGGATAAATTAATATATATTATATTTATGACATTATTATGAATCATAAAATATAATATATTACACAAATTTTTATCCTTCCATCCATTGAAAAATGAAAACGTCGCTCGTGCATATATGTGGATGGAGACCTCCATGAGGTGATGGAAAACCGTTTTCATTACTTCTTATCATGGCCTATCATAAGGATGAAAATAATGAATACATATTAGATTTATAAAATATAAATAGTTTTCTAAATGTAAAATTTTATCAAATATATTTCTTCAACACCCAACAAAAAAATGAAAATATTGTTCATGAGTACGTAAGAACTGATTTCTCAATGAAAAAAATGGTATTAATATTTCATTAATGAATTACAAGGATAGTTTTAAAAGTGTATTTAATGGATAAATATTATAATTATAACATATTTATTATTTTTTAGGTAGTGTAACCATAACCCCTTGGGCCATATTTGATGCACCAATGTTTTTGCGAGGTAATAAGATGAAATGACCAGAAAAAATATGAAAAAAACATAACAATTTTACTAACTAAATAAAATATGATAATAAATGAAATTATATGAAAAATAATAATAAAATTTAGATTATGAGGGGATCATGAAGTCACCCAGAGAATGGGGGGGGGGGGGGGTTGAATCAGGGGTGACCAATTTTTACTGATTTAGTTCAACATAAATATTCCAGTCCAATATGATGATCAAACCACTTTTACCTTTTTAGATTTATAGATATTTAGAAATAAAGCGTAAAATATATTAATATATGCTATCTAGAAAATGTAATGTAAATTGGACATGGGTTTTTTGAAAATTCATCCCCTTGATGTGATAACCCACTCATTTCTATGTCAACTAACATCAGATAACATATTTCCCCTTATATATCAATGATAGAATACATGTCATGTGGAAAGGAATCATTTTTAACCCTCAAACTGCATCACACACACATAAGTAAAAAATTATTACAGATGTGTTCAAGATAACTCATGAAAGATCTATCTACCTATGTGATATGAATAATAAAATTTTTATACTGAAACCAATAATATTCGAGTAATATTCTCAAAATTGATCATAGATGGTTTGTTGACTATGTTGTACTATTTTTCATACTTTTCATGCTTGTTCACAATATAGCTCTACTTATGAAAGAATGTTCTTTTGTAACTCTCAATCACTTGACCTTCATTGTTTGTAACTTCTATAATTTAATTATTGATTTTGGTACGAAACCCCCCCTTTTAGACTTATTAATCCAAAAAACTCACTCTATTTTTAGGAACATAATGTTCTAGTCTTATCAACTTTAATTATTCTATTTCTCTGATGGATGCTTCTAGTTTTCTATTTCCCATATTTTATAATTAAAAACTCTCCCAATTCTTATTATCTTTCATGATTATATCATGTGTAACATCTTTGGCTCAATTATCCCCTACATGACTGAATATGTCCTTTATGATAACTCAACCATTCCCCCTACCCCCATAAACTAGAGGTATCCGAATACTAGTGGGGGTGTAAAAAATGTTGTTGGGAGTCTATACCCTATATAATTGAGATGAAATAATATTTGAAACAAAATAAAAAAAATAGGATCACACGAAATAAGAAAATAATTAAAATAAAAAAAGAAAACTAGATATATAAAACAAACCATCTAGTATTATACTAGATGTAGTATAAATGTCACATTGAATTCAAAAAATGGAAAAAATATAAATATGGAATCTCAAAATAATTTCTATAAAACCCAATTCTAAACCCCTTATCAGGTATCGTCTCAGTGATCCATTCCACCCCATTATAAAAACCAATCATATACAAGGCCCCTTACCGTTTTCACATCCTTACCAATGAAATATGCTCATTACAAAATGATGCCCAAACTAGGTGTGAGTAAAACATAATAGGCCATAATCCCTGGTGTAAAAAAAAATTATTCTTTAATATTTCATGAATCACTATGATAACATGGAATATAATTTATTAATTAATATAGAACATCAAACAAACATGTTGACCTGCATAAATAAGGTTAACACTCAGGGATCTCTAAAAATTCTTTCACCCCATACTGAAATTATTTTCCCTTAAAATATATTGTAATTTATCAGAAGGTAACACCCCATCATAACCCTCTATATTTTCCTTATTAATTAAATATAAATTTATATCTATCCCTTAGGTTTCCATTATTCATGAATCTATCCCTCGGGTGATATTTACCCACGAATCTATCGTAACATCATTATATAACCATGCATCTTGCCCTCATGTAATGTGTAACCATTAATCTATCCATCAAGTGGTATGATCCCAAGAACTTATCCCATATACAGAATGTGATTATGTATATTAAAATTAGGCATCACATAACCATTCACCTGGCCCTCTGGATTCAAATGTAATCAAATATTCCGATGAGAAAACATACCAAGAATTCCATTTGTAACACCAAACACTAGAATTCAAGACAAGTCTATATAATCCATATTGGTTAATTGTGAAAAATATTGTTCATCAACTTTCATCTCATTTAGTTAGGATACCGAATAACTCAATAATTGTAATAATACACTGCAATTTTTTTTGTTATTCCTAGATACCAATTATCTCAATAATTGAAAATTTATTTAATCATTTATTCCATTATTACAGTTACCAATTATCTCAATAATTTCAACCTTAATCAACCATTTACACATCTCAACTATGTCCATAACACATCAACTTATCTTTATAAATCCCTTAAAGAGACATTTAACCATTATCGGTCATGTAATTGATCATAAAACCAATTACGAATTTCTCACGTTAATCTGATCAAAAATTTTAAACAAACTCTAATATCAATTCGTAATTCATCCTCTGGCTCTAGGTTCAGTAAAACCAAGATCCATCTCAGAGTCAATTAGAAACACCACTTGGGTGGCCATATGTACTCATCTCATAACTAATGTACCCAATGAGTTTTTCGGGAGGTCAAATCATAAGTATTCATAGAAAAAATAAGCTACCATTTTGTAATAGGATTCTAGCACAAAAAGAGGGAATGATCACACATATTTTATATACTAGAAAGTCAAACCAAACCAAATAGAGTTGTTCTAGAACACCCACCTCAAGAAAATAGAATTAAAGTTCAATGATAAAGAATCTGGATATATGTGAAACACTACAGTCTTCTATATAATGTAATACATCCACTATGTAAAGGATGTGAAAAAGGGAGTTCTAAGAAGAAAACAAAGGAAATTTCCAAAACCACGAAGAAATTTTAAATTTAATAATGTAAAGATCGATCTAAGGATTGAAGGATCATTAATTGGAATTGGAGAATACTTAAGAGCTATATATAACATTCAAATGACATGAATCACATATTAGGGGTTGAATAAGGGATTAAAAAGAGTTATAAGTAGTTTCAGGGGGAAGAATATGATTTTAACTATACTTATTCTAGCCCATCCTGACACCACTAGGTAGTCGGTGGGAACCACTAGCTAATCGGTGATATCTCCCAAGAAGCCTATGTGACTGGGAACCCCAACTGATAGCTAGTGGGGCTCTCGTAATAGACCCCATAATTCCTAGATCCCATCAGCTGGCTAGTGGAGATATTATAGACTTACCAAGCTATAGGGTAGTCCACCATTAACTAGTGGACCCCACAAAATATATGGTGGTTTTAATTTCCTCGAAACATTCATCCTATGTCTAGTTAATTCCAAAATATTCATTGAAATCCTCTATGATCCCCTAAAAATTACTTAAATATTTTTTAGGCCAAGAAAAGGTCTCAAATTATGTGTTATCAGCATTTGATTAAAACTTCATGTATTTTACAAAAAAAATAAAATAGAACATACTTATAAGTGATGTTATCTTACAAAATTTAAACCATAAAATAGAACATTATTGATCCATGCATCTAAAAATTACTATGGGTTTTTAGTGAACAAATCCGACCAAAATTCGTCTATATTAGACTCTATCTCCAAGGTCTCCTCTTGAAATCACTATTATTTCCACTACACTCACTATAATGGCATGGTATTACCTAGAAGATACATCTCACTACATTACATGATATGGATCACATGATCATAAATGTTCACATCAAAATAAACCTCAACCTCATCAACATCAATCAAGTGAGAAGGTCCAGGGTGATTTCTCTAAAGATAAAATATGTGAAGAACGTCGTACATGTAACTATATCATTTTGGAAGGGACATATTATACACAACTATACATACCCACTGTGACATTCCAAACTGAGTTCCATACACTTGTTCCCTTAGCCGGTCAGTCAGATGGCCTCAAGCATGCCTCCCCATATGCTAGAGAATGCTGATTAGTAGCGATGGTCTTATATAAATAATGGGGATATGACAACCTCTTTTATCATATTAATTCACTAAAAGAAATAAATAAAAACCAATAAATAAATCACTAAATTTTATTAAAAACAGAACAATACTAGTATAACAAGGTTACCAAAACTGGAAAGACAATACGAAACAAAAAAGTATATATTCCATGCCAAAATATGTGTCCAGTGTCAAAATGAAAATTCTAAGATAATGAAACTAAATACTCTCAAGAGGGTCCAAAAACATTTTATGTTCCCTAATTCATGATCTATCTCAAAATGAATCATCTAACAGAGGGAATTTTCCCGTAACCTATCCTACAACCATTAAATCTATTTAGGTACCGATCGGGCAGCCCAAGTAGGGTGTGAGTAAAATGTAGTAGGCCACCATCAATGGTGTCTAAAAAAAAATTATGTCAATCAGAGTGTATTAAGTTTTATAATTAAATAAACACAATTACTATGTAAATATTTATCTCATTATCAATAATCCATTATTAACAACATAACAACCAAGGGTCTCGAGGAAACCCAAACCTCAATACCTACATCACTCGTGCTAGAGACTAAACTATCACCACGGGATATAATGTCCTATAATGACACCATTACCATTATATATATCATTTCATATATCCAAATTTTATTTTTACCATTTTATATTTCAATTCTCATATAAATTCCATTGTTACCATTCATTATTTCAAGATCACTCAATTAATTAATTCAACAATTTATCAATCATCTCGATATTCTTGATTACCATAAAAATTAATTAATTATCTCAATAAAATTAAATAACTCAATGAAAAATTAATCATCTCAATCCCATTAATTTACTCGACAATTAATTAGTCATTTCAATTTACTAATAAACCCAAAAATTAATTAATCAACACAATTTCATTATTAATTCCACAGTTAGTTCATCACATCAATTCTTTTAATTAATTTTCCTATGAGTTAATCAAAATATACCATCCTAGTAATCCCATAATAAATTCAATAATTAATGATTGAATTCCTAATATCATTATATTATAATTAATTCAGTAATTAATTATTTAAATTCATAATCTCAATATCCTATACATAATTCATCAATTAATTATTCAAATTCAAAATATCGATATCTTATAATTAATTTTTAATTTAATTATTCAAATTCACCATATCAATATCCTATAATTAATTCATCAATTACCTATTCGAAATTTACAACTCCAAAAACCCAATTCCACATTTTTCCGCACTTAATTAATTCAAAAAATTAATTAACTCAAAGAAAAACTAAATTTCTATATATTTAATAGAAATTATACAATTACATACACATAAATTAAATCAACACATTTGGATTTGATTTATAGAGAACCTACCTAAATTTTTTGATGAATTATTGGCCAATAGAAATCCATAATATTTGAGTGGCTCAAAGATGTAGAACAAGATCTCGATATAAAATCGTTAATCAATATCGTACAGAAAAAGATCCTTCAATTATAGTTCATGATAAAAAAATCCAAGATCTAGGTCCATAAAACCAAATATCAATATAATCAAAACAAGATGAATAACCCTTTAAAGAATGTTAGGAGAATGGAAGTGGAATATGAAATAAAGCAGTATAGGATTCACTAACTGGTAGAGGTGAAATCCTTTGATTAAGGTTTCAAAATATGATGAAAGACGTTCTATAAGGCTTGAAATTTTTCCAGGAGGCACTAAAATCATGAAAAAACCGATATAGCTGAAAGGGGTTTGAATAGAAATTATAATAGGGGTTAAGGAAATTAAAAAGTAATTTTACAGTTAATATAAATTGCATTCATGGTTTGTTGGGAGAGGCATCTAGTTTCCCCTAACCTTGTGCCTTAACTGTTCTCTCTTCTAGGGGGTGCGAGGTGCATGATTTCTCCATTTAGGGGAAATAGTTTGACAAACCATGTGAAATCCAAGAAAAACCTTTATTTCTTGAGTTTCATCGGTTGCTGGGCTAGGGCACACTATTAGGGTAAACTAGGATTCGTTATTGCACTACCCTTTTTGTTCCTTTTTTCTCAGATTTTCATCCAAAAACACCCCATGTTAATACCAAAAAGAAAATTACTCTACCAAATAAAAAGGATACCTGAAACGAAGATCGAGACATCTACAGAAAAGGTTAGGGTTTTACAATATCCCCACCTTATAACATCTCATACATGAGTTTTACTCCCAATCAACTCAATTATTATGAGTCAAAATGATTGGGCTAGTAAGCCCTCGTATATGCTTCTCTCTCCCAGGTTTCCACCTAATTACGTCCATGATTCCAAAATATATGATCTATCTATATGGCCTTTCCCATATAAAAATTATCAACACAATCCAACACACATATCATATTCTACTTAAGGGAATCATCTATCTCAAGCTCAAAATAATACACATCGATCACATGAGTAGGGTCGAGGCGATACCTCTGATGTTGTGACACATGAAAAGCCTCATTCATAGAACTGTATTTTCGTGGAAGAGCTAATTTGTATGACTAATAGAGCTAATATTTTACTCATTTTATATACACATTTCATTTATTTAAACCTTTCCAATTTATCAGTTTGACATTATATGGATCAATTTTTGATTTATGATGTTTTTTTGAGAAAGATTGTGAAAAGTGCATAATTATGGATTTTTAATAGATTTTTACAACAAGGATATTCTGGCTATATATTTAAAAATATATTTCCAAATTGATTGATATTTGTTCTATTGAAATAAATTATTTATTTCCTTCAACCCTAGACAAGTGGCTGATTCTAGCATTTACAGGCCCGAAAAATTCATTGACGCTGGGAAATTTTCGAGGCATACATCATGGACCCCACCAACATAATGGAAACACAACTCTATCTAAAAACCTCCAATTGAGGTGATTCCACCTATAATGAACAAAAACTTATAGTAACATCTTTACAATAAATTTCATGGAGTTATGAGCTCATAAATGTGTCCTTTGAACGAAATATTTTGAAGGAAGCATCCTGGTACCTTCGTCCAAAAAATGTAACAGTCAATATAAAATTCATAAATCCTACATTCTATAGAAAATTGAGACAAAATTTTTATAGTGGGTGAATATAATATTTTTTAACAACATTTATAAAGGTTGAACTGTGTTATTATGTCATTAATTGGGGACATAATGCACAATATTTTGGAGGAAAAATTCGGGCTATAAAAAAGGGGAGATCCTCTCATCTCAGATCATCTCATTCCATCCAATTCCTTCTAGGACACCAATGATATGAACTTTTCATATTTCACTATTTTATTTATTTTATTTCCCATATATTTTCAATTCCTTATTCTTCCCCATTCATCTGTATTACCTTTCTCATAGAGGGGTAATTATTTTGAGTGTCTGGGGAAGGAGGAGTTTCTCTTTTGTAATGTCAGAGTCTTGTGCTTTCATATAAAAATATCATTTTATATTGAATGATATTTATTTTTAGTAGTGTCCAATTATCATAATGAGATTTTATTATGGGTTTTTATTCCAATAATTTTCTATATCCATGGTGGAAGAACATTAAACTCCATCCACCTAGTGAAATTTGTCTCGATAGTGTAAATTGTGTTAGGTGGTGAGTGTCTAGAGATTGCTGGAACATGTGTGAAATAAGTGGATAGTTTCTAGATTTCTAGGGATAAAAAATTATCGATTGAAAATTTATTAATTGTTTTGGAATTATTTATAAACATTAATTCACACAAGAGTGGTTTAATTGCTTGACTCAACCAAGTGTGAATGACATTTTGATCAAGGACTCAATTATTTATCATTAAATATGAAGATACGAAAACTGATTTTTAATACAATGTTGAAATTGAAAAAGGCGATCCTACCCTAAAACTATCACTCTCTCAATCAATTTTTTTCAAAATTTATTGCATTCTTTCTTTTTAATATCAATCAATTTCAAAATCAGTATCTAGTTCTTCCCCAAATTTATATGACAAACTATTTTATACGCACTCCTCTTCAAAATACAACCTAGGATATCCTCTAGAATATACTTAGGTTATATTAAATACTTTGTCCCACATGCCATAATATGTGGGAATCAAACAAGGTGCCATTTCTGTGGAGGCTGTGCTACATAACAAAAAAAAAAGATTTTTCAAAATGGAATGACTTGAAGTTTAACTGACTATTTAAATCATTTTCAACCTAAAATTTAAATAACACTAAAAAATGGATAAAACTAAATTTTAATTCATATTTTGAGGAAATTAACATCTGTGGTTCAAGTGACACTCTATGTGTTCATTCTGAACCCAAAATCATGGCTGATAATCCCAACCAAACCTTATACGATCTATGTACACCTTAATTGTCTATTCAAAAAAAATTATTTCACCTACATTCACAAATGATTTGTAATTACATATCAATATGATACCTATCATTCCAAAATTTCATAGTCTTGTAGGAGAAGACCCAAATAAGCACATGTAAGACTTCAACATCACTTGATCAGACATCGAGCCAAGAGGAGCACCTGTAGACCAATTTAAATGGAGTGAATTCCACTTCTCACTTAGAGGAGATGATAAATATTGGTTTTACAATATGAAAATATGGTAGATTGGTGATTGTGATGATTTAAAAATTTGATTCGTTCAAAGATACTTTCCCAAATATAGGATAACTTCCATAAAAAATGATTTACGTCATACATAAATCAATTGGAGAGGCCCTCAATTAGTACTAGGAGTGTTTAAAAAATCCTTCTACTTTCTGACCACATCTTGAAATAGAGGAACACCAATTATTTGTGTTCTGCTTCAATTTAATTCTTGAAAATGATTTAAATCTACTAGACACCTCATCGGGAGGAGCTATGATCTAAAAGTCACATGCTGATGTTCGAGGTATGATTGAGAAGATTGAAAAAAACTCACAATAATTTTTGAACAAGAGATATTTCACTAGGGGGATGCATGATGCAAAAACATATGATTAATCTATGTTTATTGAAACCAATGTTGATGACCTTGAAAAGTTATTCTTTCAAATAGATGTAACTCAAAAAATGGACAACAAGCTTCAACTCTAGTATGTGGTTTATGTTATTCTTCCACACATTATACTGACCAATGTACTAAGATACATGGGAAAGAATATTGTGCTACAACCTTCCATCCAAGAAAATTCTAGTCGAATCAACCACATCAACCCCAATCCTAGAAAGGATATGGAAACCAACAAAACCAGATGAAATCATTCAATCTTAAACAGTACCCAGGTCAACCTCTTTACGAGAAACAACAATACCAAAACCCACTCCATTCCAAAAATATTATAAATAGACCTTATAAAAAAAAATACTTTTATCCGCCACCATTACAAATAAAGACATATTAGAAACCATCCACTAGCACACAACCATATCTGGAATAGCTACAATCCATGTATGAGGGAATATAAAATAAGGTTGATAAGCTGCCAGACATGGTTGTATGTCTTGTTGAAATCAAGTCCAAAAGCCCCTGAAAGCATTCTTATAGGATAATCCCAACCCAAGAGAAAATTTCAGCATGATAATAATAAGAAGTGAAAAATATCTCTCATCACTAGCAGCCCATGATCTTGAAACAATACTACCAGAACTGAAGGAGAATGATGTTTGAAATTATATGGAAATGTGGCATGAAGAAGAGAAGAAAGATGATGAATAGAAGAATATTATGAGGAAGAATAAATAAGAAACATCATTGGAAATGAAAAAATATTTAAGAAAGACTTACCCCCACCTTTTCCATCATATATGATCATAATAAAAAGATTGTAGGAAGAATAACTTCAAAAAGAAATTCTTGAAACTTTTTAGAAAGTGGAAATCAATATCCCCCTGCTTGAAGCAGTAAAAAAATACAAGGTATACAAATTTATTGAAATATGTTTTCACTAGAATATAATAATTCATGGGAATGAGAGGATCAACTTGGGAGAAGGGTCTCAACCATTATCAAACCACAGTTTCCAACCAAATTTCATGATCCAAGGATGTTTTCCATTCCATGTATCATTGGTTCTTTAAATTTATCTTATGATTTTTGTGGTCTAAGTGCATAAAAAAATTTATTTCCTCACTCAGTATACACTTATTTTCATATGGGAGACTTAAATCTCACACGTGTGGTGGTCTAACTTGAAAATAAATCCACAGTTTTTCCAGCAAGAGTTCTAGAGGATGTCCTGGTGAAAGTCAAAAATCTCTTATTCCCACTTGACTTCTATGTTTTGAATATGGAAGAAGATATAATCCCATCACAATCACTTATAATTTTTGGGAGACCTTTCTTGAAGATGGAAAAAACCATCATCAATGTCCATAAAGGTAAACCCACAATGAAATTTGGATATAGAACTGTCCACTTCATCATTTTTGGATCCCAGAGGCACCCATCAGATGATCACTCCATCTTTTCATTCTCCCATGAAGTTGGTACTAAATCCATTGAAGAATCAGGTATGTTACATGAATTCATAAACTTAGGAGATAATTTTTCCATTAATGAACATGTGAATTTCCAAAACACTGGAGATTATGATTTCATTTGGGAAGAAGTGGAAAAATATGATTTCTATTATGATTTGTTGAGTGATGAGAAAGATGATATGGTTTCTTATGTGTAGGAGTTACTACTTTTTAATGTACGGAATTTAAGTTTAATTTCATCCCTTGATCATCCCCTTGAACTAGAATTAAAACCTCTCCCCAATGATTTGAAATATTTTTACCTTAGGGAGGGAGAGAAATTACCATTGATAATTGAAAATAATCTGTCTAAAACCCATGAAAAATATTTGATTGATCTTTTGAGATAGAATGTCTAAGAAATAGGGTGGAGGTTAGGTGATATCCCAGAAATAAACCCAAAAATATTCTCACAAATAATTTTTCTTGAGGAAAATTCCAAACCTATTAGGCATCCCCAAAGGAGGTCAAATCCCAACTTGATGGAGTTTTTAATGAAGGAGATCGAGAAGCTCTTGGTAGTAGGGATAATGTATCCTATTTCATATTCTTAGTGGGTTATCCCCATTAATGTATTTCCTAAGAAACCTAGCTTGGCCACTGTGAGGAATGAAAAGATTGAGCTAATCCCTTTGAGAATTCAAAATAGTGGGGAGTGGGCATTTATTTTAGGATGATAAATCAGGTCACTTGGAAAGATCATTTTCCCTATCACCTTCATTTACCAGATGTTAGAGAGACTCATAGGGAGAACTAATTATTGGTTTTTGGAAGGATTTTCAGGTTATTTACAAGTAACTGTTTCTCATAAAGATCAAGTTAATAAAACCTTTACATGTCCCTTTGGTTATTTTTCATACAAAATGATTCCATTTGGATTATGTAATGACCTACGTACATTTTAGCGGTTCATGGTAAGTATATTTTATGATCACATTGAGGATTTGTTGGACATTTTCATAGTTGATTAAAGAGTTCTTGAGGATTATTTTGACCATTGTTTGAAAAATATGGAGAATTTTTTTAAAACCTGCATTGAAAAAAAATATTGTTTTAAATTTTGAAAAGTGTGATTTCATGTTTTCAATAGGAATTGTACATGGGCATGTCCTATCCCAAAAAGTCATTGAAGTGGATAAATAAAAAATTGATGTGATAAATTCATTTCCATACCCTATTTAGTTAAATATATTAGATCATTTATAAGACATGTAGTTTCCTATAGGAGGTTTATCAAATATTTAATTAATATTTCTCTCACTCTCTCTAGATTACTTTTGAATGATTCTGATTTTGATTTTAATGTTGGATGTAGGGAATCCTTTGATGAGTTGAAGAATATATTGATTTCACCACTCGTGTTGTAACCACCAAATTGGGAAGAACCATTTGAGATACTTTGTTATGCTTCCAACCAGGAAATTGAAGTAGTCCTTTCTCAATAAATTGAGGGTAGGTCATAATTCATTTCATATGCCTCGAGAAACTTATATATTTCCTAATTAAATTACACAACCATAGAAAATTAATTCTTAGAAAAAAATTTCTGAGAAGGATTGAGATAATATCTTATTGGAACTAAAATAACTGTGCTTTCTGATCATGTATCTCTTAAGTACATGATGGAGAAAGGTAATGCGTAACCAAGGAAAGTGAGATGGATTCTACTACTGTAGGAGTTCAATATGGAAATCAAAGACAAAAAGGGATCTAAGAAACAAGTGGTTGATCACTTATGTAGACTTCTAAACACTATTGAAACTAAAATTCTGGAAAAAGACAAACTAAATGATAAAATTTTAGGAGAGAAGTTTTTCTTTATTTAAGGAGAAGTTCCTTGGTAAGTTGACATGTTCAATTATCTGGTAACATCTTAGGTCCCATCTCATTTGAATTCTCACCAAATTCAAAAACTGAATGGTGAATATTGATATTATATCTGGGATGATCCATTTCATTGGAATATCGATAATGATAATGTAATAAGATATTGTTTTCCTGAAATTGAAGTTAAATCTATATTGGGTTTTTGTCACATTTTGGCATGTGGAGGCTAATTTAGACCTCAATGGAGATAAAGGAAGGATTTGTAATATTGAATTTATTATCCCACCGTTTTTAATGGTGTTAATTAATTTTCCAAAAAGTGTAAAAAAAATTCATTTTTCAGGAAATATTTCAAAGAGACAAGAAATTAATGAAAATCCACTGAATTTTTGTGAAATTTTTCATATTTGGGGGATAGATTTTATGGGACCCTTCTCGATGTCATTTTGAAATTATTATATCTTTCTTGTAGTTGATTATGCTTCCAAATGGGTGTAAGAAAAAGACACCATAAATAACTATGCTAAATTTGTTTGTGATTTTGTTTGGTCTAACATATTTTTTAGGTTTTGAGTTCCTAGGGCCATAATCATTGATCAGGGTAAAAACATTTCCAATTAGATAATGGATAATTTTTTGAATAATTATGTGGTGCAACATAGAATATCCACTCCCTATCATCCACACACTAATGGGAAAGTTTAAGTGTCCAAAAGGTCAATAAATGAAATATTTTTAATGAATGTTAATTCAAACATGAATCATTGGAGCCAAATGCAAGAAGATACGTTATGGGATTATAGGAAAACCTAAAAAACACCGATTAAAATGAGTCTATATAGCTGATTTATGGGAGACTCTATCTACTACATATGGAATTGGATCATAAGGCGTATTGGACTATAAGGAAGATGAATTTAGTTCTTGATAGTACTGGGAAATAATGAAATTTTATGTTATAGTACATTGAGTAATTTGGAAGGGAAGAATTTGAATATTATATGATTTAAAAATAAAGAGAAAGAGTGGCCCATGACAAGCTGATCCACCCGAATGACTTATATCCTCGAGCCAAAGTTATTTTATTCAAGTTAGGACTCAAGATGATTCCAAGTAAAATATATTATGGGTGGGAAGGTCCATTTATAGTTACTCATGTATATCCATTTGGTCTTGTGTATTTTAAAAAGTATGGATAGAAATATCCATTCTATATTAATGGAAAAAGTTTGATGAACTTCCTTAACACCCTGCCATCAGAGCTCATGGAGGAGATCACACTCCTCCAACCTATTTATAAATAAAATCCATATGGTCGTACATCTCTGTTACATTTTCTGGCCTATTGTGATTCATTTTCATGTCTTTTTACATGTTAAATCTATTTTAATTCACAGAGGACACTGTATCATTTATGTGTGGGGGAGGGAACCTTTTTATTATAGGATTTCCATTTTTTGTTTGATATAATATTTTCAAGAAAATATATGTTTTAAAAAATATATTTTTTCAAAAAAATTCCTTTCAAAACTTTTGAGCTGAAAATATTATCATTTCTATTATTTAAACCCATTAAAATGAGTGAGACAATCTTTTCCATGAAATTGAACTTAAATTAATACTGAAAATGAATTTGTTTCATGTCCTAATATTTTCAAATTTCATGATAAGTACTCAAATATTTGAATTGTTTGCCACATTTATTTATCTTTATTATTGAGAACACTTTCCCATAAGGCTTAAAACCGTTGTTTACATATTCTTTACATTCAACTCATATATTGAGAGAACCAACCCATACATTCTTTAACTTTAATTTGATTTATTCTTATCAGAACATGAGGGTTTTAAGTACTTGTGTTTTAAATGATTGAGGCATTTATTTGGTTTTTAAGCCCCTTATTTTCAAAAGAATATTTTTTATTATGACATAAATTGTATATTAATCCTTCTATACAATAGTATCCATGAGGAACCTATTATGTTAACTACATTACAAGCCAAGTTTTAATATCCAACCTACTGTTGAAGTGAAATTGCAAGATCTAGTTGAAGTGTGGGGGAAGATGTCTTATGGTGTGATACCTCATTTTTTGATACTTCGGGTGGAAAATTAATTTTTTATGAGATAATTAAATCATTATATTAAAATATATTCAGTTCTAGAGATTTCATGATAAATGAAGTTGTGCCTTTCTAGAGCATCCAAAGGAGAAAGAAAGGTTTTCCTATCTATATCTTTCAAGAAAAACTATGTTTGATATTATTGAAATTTTTTCTGATGAAATGATAAATGGCATGAAAATTACTTGTGTTTTAATGATGAAGGATATTATTTTCTAAAAAGGGAATAGAAGGAGACCATACTTGAGTGAAAATTTTAATCTTGCAGTTTTTATTCAAAAAGATCCAAACCCTCCTTTTTCGGCCTCAAAATTTTTAACATGTAATTCCTAACAATTGGAATCCATAAAAACCCAAGAAAAGTCCTCATTAGAAAAAAAGTTCATTGAATCACATTGGTTGGAGAATTATAAATTTATCAAGCATCTGGTGACACTTTTGTGATTTTGGATGAGAAAATCCTTATTGTACATTTACATTTGTGAGATGAGAAAACAATTCATTTGAGGTAGGTGTCCTGTGTTCATGGGATTATAAATGAAAAGGAAATATATTAAATGATCTAAATGGAGAACATGAAATAATGTTTTTTTGATGAGGCATGATATCTTTTTATTTCATGGTGTGGATTTGGTAAATCTCATGGTTATGTGTTTTGAATTTTCTATGAATCAATTTTGATGTTTAATTGTAATGGAGTCCAAGTTATATGTGTGGGGGAATTTATATAGATAATATTTTACACATTATATATATATATATATATTTAATTTACTTAGACGCTACCAATTTATCAATTTTTTCTTATATGGATCAATTTTTGATTTATGATGTGTTTTGAGGAAAATTGTTAAAAGTGCTAAATTTTTTATTTTTCAGATATTTTTACCACAAGATTATTGTTTTCATTTATTTAAAAATATTATTCAAAATGGAGTGATTTTTTTGAAATACTTTATTTATTTCCTTCAATGCTATCTTCTAGATTAGGGGTTGATTCAAGCATCTATAGTCCAACAAAATTTATTGAAGTTGGGAAATTTTCTGTGCAGACAACATGGATCCCACCACTATAATGGAAGAAAAAATTGGTCTACACATATCTAATTGATTTGATTACAACTTGAATGAAATGAGGAATAATTTGTGCATTTTTACAATAAATTTTATAGACTGATGAGCACATCAATATGTCATCAGAATGAAATATTTTGTAGAAAGAAGCCTGGAACCCTCACCCATAGAAATTAAAAGTCAATATAAAAATCATAACTCCTACATCCGATGGCCAATTAAGCTGAAATTATGAGGGTGGACACGATTTTTTTTTAAAAACTTCAATAAAGAATGATATGCATGATTCATTCATTAATTGGGGATACAATGTGAGCACATTCAGAGGAAGAATTATTAATATAAAAGGAGGGGAGCTCCCCTAATTTTATATCATTTCATTCCATCCCATTACTTTCAGGAAACCAAGGAAGAGAAATTTTCATATCTCTATACTTTATTTCATTTATTTTCCATAAAATTTTAAAGCCTTATTCTTCTCCGTTCATCTCAATTACCCATCTCATGGAGGGGTAATGATTTTAAGTGATCGAGGAAGGGGGAGTTTTTCTTTTGTAATGTCAGGGTCTTGTGCTTTAATATAAAAATATATTTTTGTATTAAATGATCTCTATTTTTAGTGGTTTAAAATTATTTAAATTATATTTTATTTTGGTCTTTGATATCATTTATTTTTTATATATTTGGTGGAAGAACATTAAACACCTTCTTCCTAGTGCAATTTGTCTCAATTTAGGAAATTGTGTTAGGTGGTGAGTGTCTAGTGATCATTGGAACATGTGTGAAATAATTTAATTGTTTCTAGATTAATAAAGATAAAAAATTCATGATCGAGACTTTACTTAAATTTTTGGGAATAATTTTAGAACCTTTATGCACATAAGAGTGGTTTTCATTGCTTCCCTTATCCAAGTGTGACTGATAACTCGATCGATGAGTCAATCATTTATCATTTAATAGGAAGAGATGAGAAATTATTTCTATGAAAATGATGACTTTTGAAAATGTGATCATACCATAAAACTATCACTCTCTCCATCAATTATGTTCAAAATGTATTTCATTATTTTATTTTTAAACTCAATCAATTTCAAAATCAACATCCACTTCTTTCCCAAATTTAGTTGAAAAACTATTTTTTTGTGCACTCCTCCTCTGGAGACTACCTAGGTTATATTATATAATATACTTAGGTGATATTAAATATTCTTTTTCCATGCACCACAAAAGGTGTGCAACAATGAAACTGTCCCGATTCTCTCCATAACCTCAAATGGTCTAATAATCCTAGGTGTTGGATTTCCCTGTCTCTAAATATTGGGGTGACCCAACCTAGGTGACACCCAATGGAATACAAAATCGCAATATGTAAATTTTTTTGGTTGTTTACTTATATCATAAATATACATACTTATACTCTAAGATATATCCATACTTTTTTGAGTCAACTAAACCTACCTTGTTGTCTCCTCTATGAGACTTTTTCCTAGTAACTCTTACTCACATGCCTCTATCTAGTATAAGGGTTATATGCATGGAATAAAAAAAAGAGACTCATATAGTTACACATAAATATTATAATGATAATTGTTGTTATAGGAAAACTAAGCTAATGTTAGGTTCTTCTCCCAATTTCCATTGAAGTATATAATATATGCTCACAGTATATCTTCAACCACTTGTATAGTACACTCTGACTTCCCATCTGTTTGTCGGTGGAAAGTTATAAATAGAAAAACCTATGTACCATGTTACTTCTATAAGACCATCTGGAAACGTTATGTAAAACACGATTCATTGTCTAGATAAATTGTACCTAGAATCTCATGCATACAGACTATCTCTAGAACATACAAGTATCCTAGCTAATCTCCAAAAAATGTCTCCCATATAGGCAAAAAATGAACAACCTTAATTAGTATATCAATAATAAACTAAATACCATCATTCATCGACCCACCCTCGGGATTAACACAAAAAATTCCATGGTAACTTCATCCCACTTCCATTCCAAAATGGTCAACGACTATGGAAAACCACTAGGTCAATGATGCTCTTTCATCACCTGTTGACTGGTGTATCATTATGTCACAAAACATGATATATCCTTTTTCATGCTCGAACACTAAAACTATTATCATATGTCATGGTACATTTTGGTCACCCATGTATGTACCACCCACATCAACACATGAAATTACCCCATAAACTCCTCCTGTATACTCTAAGGCATGAAAACTTGATTATTGACATAGAAGATCTCATCCCCATATAAAAAGATTAATAAAGGTGTATCCCTTGGTTCAAGGATTTCCCTAAAATATAAACATTCCATATCCTGATAATACCTATCACTAATCCATTTAAAAAGTGTACACTCCAATAAATCTTATACTAGAGTCATCTTCTCCTGATTCTCCAAATCCACAACATGCAACTTAGCTAGTTTAGTAATCATGATTCACTCAACATTAGACTCATGAATAGACTGAGTATTATTTTTTATTCTTAAAGTATCAAAACACCATTTCCATTCTTGGGAATATATGCTAGTTCAAAATCTAATGAATTGATATACTTAAACCATCTCCACTGCTGAAGATTCAAATATTCCTACAAGAAGATATACCTTCAGCTCATGTGATAAGTAAGCAAAATAGACTTAACACCCAACAAATAGCGAAACCAGAATATAAAATCATAAATATATATAACAACCTTGAGGAAGTGTGTGGGGAAATTCCATTAATGTGGCCTGAATTTTCGAAACCCATATGGCACAACATGATGTCCTTAAATCAACTTAGCTTTATGCCCCATCCTAGAAGCATCGTAATATACCATATACTCCTCACTAGGATCTGGTAGGATCAAGATTTTTTATGATTTCAAATGCTTCTTCAACTCCTAGAATGAATTCTCACATGATTATGAAAATTAAAACTATATCCCTTTTTCAACCAAGAAAAAAAGTGAAATTTCCAATCAGGAAATGTCCTAGATAAACGAATGATAATATCTCTATAATACCAAAAATCTTTTGATATCAAACACATTCATGGGATGCTCCCAAGAAACCATTTCATGAATATTCTATCGGTCCAGAGACACACCTTCCTCTAAGATGATGTGACCCAAAAAGTGCATCTAAACAATCCAAAACAGACACATAAATTTCTTGGTGTATATCCAATTCTCTCATAGTATACATAGGATGTTTTCAAGACAGAGGACATGATCGTCCTGAGTCTTGGAGTACATCAAGGGTTCATCCATAAAAACTAAAAAAAACTAATCTAGGTATGGAAAGAAGATTTTTTTCATCGAGGCCATAAAAATACTGGTGTGTTCGTCAACCCAAAGGGAATTATGATAAACACGTATAGTCCGCACATACATTTGAATGTAGTCCTTGGTATATCATAAGTTATAACTATCATATTATGATACACTAATATCAAGTCAATATTAGAAAAGACACAAGATCCCTTAAACTTTTCAAAAAAATCATCAATTTTTGGAAGAGGATATCAGTTCTTCTTAGTCATCTGATTTAGCTTTCATTAATCGAAAAACAAGAAAAAAATCTCGTCAATATTCATTGTAAACAACATAGGTGATCCCCAATGAGAAGTAATCAGATGAATATATCCTTATCCCTCAACTCTTCCAGTCGTGTATTCATCTCTTAAAAATCATTCAGCGCCATACATTGTGGTGGAATAGATATTGGTTCATCTCCTAGAATGAGATCAATAGTAAATTCCATATCACTCTTAGGTTAAAACCATGTGAAATTTTCTAGAAACACATCATGAAACCATTTTACTACTGGAGGAAAGAAATCAAGATTAATACCTCCTTCATCCTACATTCGACAAACAACTAGTGCTGTGAGATCTCCCAGTTGCTGAGTAATTGGCCCTTCTTTGTCTAACAAGATATTTTTCTCTCCACATTTAATGTATTTGTCACCCTAGGGAGATGTAAAATCCATTCTCATGATATAATAATCAATATAGTCTCGTTATTATACTAACTATCCCATATCTAAGATTAGGTCACAACCTAACTTGAATAGTATGTAGAGATCCCATCGAAAATGATACTCTCTAACTTGAAGACAAAATACCTTGCAAAAAAAGAAGTCCCTAGACAATACTACAAACTTTGTATCAATCATTATAAAACATCTCATGAACTACATCACCCGGATTATACCATTAATAATTTTCATATAAATAAAAGAATAAGAGTCACCGATATCAAATGAGACACTATATAATATAGGTTTAAAGGAATAATATCTCTCACTTTCGATGGTACCACCTTGATATCCACAAGTGTAGGTTACATCACATGAAACTATCCTACCCTCATCAATGTAATGAAATCTAAGTCCCCTAATCTAATAAACTCTATGGATATGGTCACTCATTATATAATGCTCTATGAACACTTCCTTTTCCCCCATGGCCAATAGAAATCCAACTGCCAACCAAATAGGGTGTAGAATATCCCCTTACTACACTCTAATTATGCCTATCTTCCCCATCATTAACTGTCTATTAAGGGTTCCTATAGAACTTATACAGATTTCCCATCATGTTTTAAGATAAAAACACCTCTAGTGGTATGGGATAGTGTCTATTATAGTGTCGTAACCTACCTCACTTGTGGAAAATCACTAGAGAAAGGTCATGTGTAACAGAATTTTCCCCTAGTCACTATATTTTCCACTAATCTGGTTAAAGATCCTAAAAAATGATTATTTATCAGGAATGAAGTATCTTATGATCATCCAACATAAACCATTTTAAATACATTAGATACCTTATTTAGGTTACCCTTAGCTATGAGATCATGTTTCACCACATCTAAAAACTTCTTTAGCCTAAAGATGTTTACATGGGATTAAATTCATCATTTAATTCCTATATGAATTTTTTTTCAAATGTAGCCTCATATGATTCCAAAATTATAGAAATTCACTACAAATATTTAATGTGTCCCGTATAGTCCATTATAGACATTCTCGCTAGATTCAATCTCATGAATTCCTATACTCTCTTCCTCCTTAGTGTTGGAAGATAAATGTTTTCCATGAACCTCTCTAAGAAGTAATTTCATAACATAACATTAGCATATGCAGCAATATCCTCGTAACAACCTGAGCTTGATGTATATGAGCATTACATTACTTTTTCATAATACTTAATACATGACACAAAAATATGCCCAAATACCGTATTAGATTAGTGTCTTTGGAAACTTGGAACAAAATCTTATAACATGGTGAAATGTCTTCAATATCACCCATACAGATCTTCCCCTTTAGTTTTCAAACCTAAAACCATTCTTTATATCCTAGGGAAAAGAAAAAATAAAATGGATGAGATCGAATGCTCAGTAATGATAAACATGAATAACATCAAACAAGACATAAACATAATAATGTGAAAACAAGAACAGAAATTTTGAATATCCAAATTGTGAGTCATGTAATAAACCATGAAAGTACATAAGGAATGGATAATAAAGGATCATTAACAATGTTAGAGTAGTATTGTAATAAAACATATAATTGTGGAAAACTAATAAGAACATAATATGATTTCCATAGTATATATGACATTGCTTCCAAGACCATCATAGTGGACAAATTCTATTACTGAACTGGGTTTACTTATGGTTCAAACCATGTATTTCTGAACCAGATTTACTTTCAATTGCAATAAAGTATATATCAAGAGATATAAATCTTTACCCAATTAATTTGGGTGAGATATAGGTCCCACCCATCTCATAATGAAATGATTCATTATTGTTCCACAAAAACATAAATCATTCATCATAGCATAACCCATTGAATAAAATGGGTATCTTAAACATCATTCCATCAAATTCCATATAAAATAAATGGATTTCATAAAAAAATCCATCATAAAACCAATAAAATCAAAGTAACTATAGGGTTTTAAACATATCTATATTTAATATTAGATGGAAAATAATTTTGATAAAACACTTGAACTTAATTCTTGAGGAAAATATCCTTTCTTCTTTAAAAATGTTTTTTATTCTCAAAATGTCGTGAAATTTTAAAAGAAAATAATTTAGTTGAAAACAAACATGAAGTAGTGTAGAGGAATCCTCATGTAAATATGGAAATATGAATATTTAAATATCCATGCATACCATATAAGTAAAAAAACATTCTCCTCGTACTTTTACCAGAAAAGTCAAAAAGTACTTCGTATGGTAAAAAAAAGAAAAATTTCTTCCATAACATGTACTAAAATTAAAAAATGGTTAAAAATGACTTTAAAAATACTTATAAGAATAGTAAACCTTTTATGGAATCATTTTTAGAAAACATGGACATGGTTGATAAATATATCGCTAGTAAATACATACGAATAAACAATATTAGATAAAAATAAGACTGTAAAATTACCCCTTACCAATTTATAATCAGTAGAATCATATTCCACATAAAATAAATAAAATTATATAAAAATTTAAATATCATAACCTTAATAATAATAATAAGAAAAACATTCATGGGTGACATAAAAACCACACAAAATAATTAGATGTTGTATAAGGCATATATCCCACAGAAATAAAAGTGAGACAAAATAATCCTTTACCATAGGTATGATACTATATGTACAAGTCCAAAACTTCTTTATAATATTTTAAAACATATTAATAACTTATATAAGAATCATAATTATATTTATTATATCATATTTGATTCTTTTATGACTTTATATTACATGTTTATTAACTATTCCAAGTTAATGCAACATTTCAGGTAATATCGCTTTGTTTATCATTTGTGTTTTGACTAGTTATTCTTGATCATATTACTTAGATAATGATTTAATTCTTCCAAAATGAATAATATTATTTATATATCATATATATTAATATTATAAATATATATATATATATATATACATATATATATATATAATGGAATACACCGTTCATGGAGATGGTAGGCCGTACGTATGCATAAACGTTGTTTCCGTTTTCTTATTGTATTGAATGGAAGTAAGTGAATGAAATATATGTACATATATATATATATCATTAAAATAGACCTATTATGAAATATATTTCATAATTATGAATAATATATATATATATATATATATATATATTATAATCATTATTGGATGGTTAAAGTGGAGATTCATTCTCATAACGTTGTGGACACGGTAGGTCGTACGTACACACAAGCGATGATATCATTACTTTAATGATTAAATGATATCGAATTGGATGGTATATAAATTATAAAGAATCATAATAATTTCATATTCATTATTTATTTCTATTATACTCATCATTATACTCATCAAAATAATGTTACGTGAAATAATAAATTACACCACAACGTGGAGACGATAAGCCATATTTACGCAGACATGATGATATTATTATTCGTGGGATGGATAAAATTATGAATATAATTGTCCCATGATTATGTTAACATCTCAGTATATGGATGATACTAGATTTATTACTTTTTTATGGAAACAATATATAAAGAATAAGTAGAAGAATAAAAGAACCATGAAAGAAGTGATAAAACAATTACCTATTCTTCCAGTGTTTCATTTTGATTTAAACAAAAGGGCTCCTTTGTATGGATATATGTCCAATTTTATTCTACTTTTATTATATGAGGAATCTTGGGAGACTAAATTGGTAGGGTATTACTGAACCATTGGGATTTATATGTGTGTGTTAAATAGAAAGTGAGGTGCCCAGTTACATGAGAGGTGAGGGGCACTTTAGGAGAAAGCTTGAAATATTAATTTATTATAAACTATTTTAGGTTCATAATAGCTCCACATAGATTAATTTCTAGTATAGGATGATTATTTGTCAATATAATCTCATCCAATATGTTTTAGACATGGTAGTTCATAGAATTAACCTTATCTTATAGATTTAAGCCTTTGTAAAATAAGTTAACTCTAACCATGTCCTCTTGTATTTTTATACTACATGGTTGATATAATTACTATAAAATGTCAAAAGAATATAAAGTGGATAATTTATGATATTTTTATCAATATAAAAGTTATTTTTCGGAATATTTTATTTTTATAATTTTTATATCATTTAATAAAATATCATTTGTTTTGAAAAACCATTATGTCAATTTTTGTACTATTTAATAGTTGATTTTTGTTAAAGTCATAAAAACTTTATTACTTAAAAAAAGGTATTAAATTATACCTAATATCTAAATATAATCCATAAAATTATTGGATGGCATCAAAATGTTCAAATTCAATTTATTTGAATATTAATAAATTCATTTATTGGAATCTTTCTTTAATGAGGTAATCACTACATCATAATTGTTTCATTAATAAATATATTTATCTAATGTATAAAAATTATAAATAAATTACCATGATATATGAAATAATTTTATATTTCTAATTAATATTTATATACATAGATATCAGTTATAGAACCCTATATTAAAATATATTTAGTAAAAGATATATGTTTACGTTCTAATTATCTTTGCTTTGAATTAATTCTTATAAAATGTCATTTTCACCTCCAAGTGAATCCATGGGTTTCCAAAATCGACCGAATGTTTCTCATGTTCAGAAATATCTCATAAAATCATATTAAAACATTTTTAAGGGTATTTTAAAATTATTATAAAATTATTTTTTACCCTTATTTACCAGATTTACCCTTTAACCATGGTAAATAATAAAATTACTAAAGTTACTATTAATAATGTCCAAAAATAAAAGGTACATATTCACACAATTACGAACATATGATTCCAAATATGGAATCCATTCTTTAAAATTAAAAACACATAAGTTTCATTAATTAATTTAAAAATAGTTCACATTGTCAAAACCAAAAAAGCGGGTTTTTAAGAAATAAAAACTGTCAAATGATTGACATGTGTTTATGTCCAATTTCAATGGGAAAATACATAAAATTATCAACATTGGATTAAATGATAAAAATATAGTCCATTTATAATTGAAATCTCTTAAATAATAAGATTTAACCATATAACTTCTCTCAATGGAAAAAGTTTTTTTCAATTAAAATTTAGTGTATCTTTACTTTTAATCAAAACACGAGAGTTATCAGAAAAAATTTAAAAAGTTATCCTAAGTAAATTTTAATGTACTTATTCTAAATAATATATTTATTTGGTCAAATATAACATATAAAGGTGTCAAAAACTAAATTTAAAAATGGTTCACCATAAAAAGGTGATTAAACAGCATTTTTTTGAAAATATACTTCTTTTATCTGAAAATTGATTTTCTTATTATATAAGGTTATGGAAAATATATTAGATTAATTTTAAGGTTATAAAACTCAAAATGTAGTTAATACTATTCATTAATTCTAGTTCATATCCCATTAAATAATATTTTAATAATATATCTTTTTTAGTGAAACTCGGTATTGCGTACAACGCAAGCAGTCAAGGATGGTCACACTTGTGTGTAGAGAAAGCCTAGTTGATGTTACGTTTAGTGAAAGTGTCCTTTGGTGTTTTTATAACATAATCCAAACATATATATTTTATACATTGAAAAAAATTTATAATCCGTGTTTCATGAAATAAATTCCATCCAAATAACTTGATATTGTGTGCAACACAAGCCAAGAATGGTGTTGTGTATCTTTCAAACTAATACGGTGTTGCATATAGTATGAGATAGTCATGGTGTAGAATAAAACAAAATAAATCAATGAAATTAAAAGAATATATCTCACAAAATCATGGGGTGTCACACTCTACCATCATTAAAATTAATTTCTCCCTCAAAATTTGTTGGGGTTATAAAAAGTTAACTAATTGAAAGATTATTTCATGGAAACCCACATTGTAAAAAGGGATACGAAAACAACATTTTAAAAAATACATTTATTAACATAACGGTTACCCAAATTAACTCATAAATGGGAATCCACATAGGAGATCATAGGTGAGGAGTGGAAACCTAGATATGTAAGAAAAATCAAACCATCATGTTCTAATGGATAGTGATTGGGAATAAGGTTTGGAGAATTTTAACTACCAGAAATCCATAAATATGTTATGACTTAATGGACCATATGATTCATCAGATAAAAAGATAATAAGATAACATTTTTGGTTTTCAAGATACTTTCCCTATTGTTGTATAATTTTCCATGAGAATAAATACTGACTTGATTTTGGTATAATCTCACAGTTTTTCATGCCTTGAACAATATACAATTAATCTCTTATTTAAAGAAATGAAGTTTAATTTGACATTATTCAAGTGTTAGTAGATTATGCGATAGAATGATAGGGAATTCCATTTATCTATATCAAAAAAAGGTTAGAAAAAGTAATCAAATATACATAAGTCCATCTATGGTGAGATTAATCATATATGGTTCCAAAAATGGACTTATAATTCATCTATCATACAACTTTTAAAAAATAAAACTAATTTATTCTAATAAGGGTCTTCCCACAGGCTAGTGGTAGGCGATAAAGGCATGTCTCACTTCGGTTGTGATTTTGATTCCCGTAGCCTTGTCTGACACGATGGGTTGCTCCTGTGGGTTGTCTTTTTACTAAAACTATACTATTATAACATTCCAAAAGTAATATTAAATAAAAAATTTATACTTAAATAATAATATCTATTGTCCAACTTAATCCATTCCAACCTTTAGGATTATCCAAAATACTTATATCCAAACTCACAGTATAAAAAAAAATAATTACAAGAAAGGTAATATAACAAGCATGTGAATACCATCATTTATCTCCCATATATCATATGATATATCTTGTTCGTCACATTCCAAACATTTTAATGATTTCATCATGAATTATCTTAATTAATGGTAATAATTTAAATTACCATATATCCTTATTGAAAACATGCATGTTTCCTTATTCGAAAAGTTGTTGGATATATTTCCTTAAGTCCAAAATTTTTTTATACATCATACATGATAGCATAAACCACTTGTAAATAACTCCATAATTAGTACCCAAGAAACTAGCATCATCTAATTTACTTATTCAAATTCAATATATCTTTATCCAAATATCATTATCTGAACATAAGGGACATATTAATGGTTATATGTCCCTTAATAAAGTGTTCTCCAAATATACCACCTTACCAATAAATCACTTTTCTATGTCTATATCCTTTCTAATCCTAAATTAAATACTTATACAAAAAATAGTTATATATTTTAGGATTCATATAAAATAAGATTTTAAATCTGATATATATACACCTCAATCATCCAACATTATTCGTAAACCACTACTCAGGATCTATCATCTTCATCATTCCGAAAATATGAACCATTTATTAAGGGTTCTCAACCTCAAAATATTGAGGTTTAATGTTAACAATACTGGAACAACATCACATACCTTTCACATATAATTTACAATCTCGTTATCTTCAGTAGTATGACCAATACTCATACCATCATCATCATCATGATATTTAAACTTAGGAAATCTATCTCCATAATTCCCATAGTTTTCACATCTGAAATATTAAATGGTAAACTATGTTCCATGTAGTTCTGGTTATTAACTAAGACCATAAGGAGAAGTTTGAGATATACATATCCGAGATTAGGAACTCATATGTACGGAAAATTACTTATAATATTTCAATCTATGATATCTTCAGTTTAACACTATGTTAGTCATGATTTTCACAAAAACCCTAGGACTGTGATATATACTTGACATATCCTTAGGACATCCCTAGACATATCCTTAGATATATATCTAGGGATCTCACTAATGTTTTTGCATCCTAGTTTCCAATGGATGACTAAACCTTCTCTCTCATACAAACTATTATGACCCAATCTTGACGTACATGGAATTTAAATAAATTTTACATAATACATAATACATGACACAAATAGATTCTCAATCACCATATTGGTTTAGTTTCTTTGGAAACATGGAACATAATCGTCTAACGTGGTGAAAGATCTTCAACATCTCCCATAAAGATATTCTCCTTTAGTTTTCCTAACAAAAACCTTTCATCATATCATTGGGAAAAGAAAACACAAAGAGGGCGAGCTCAAATACTCAGTAAGGGTAAATGTAACACCCGAGATTTTTATGAGTAATATTTTGTTCAAAGGAATCTTTCACTACACACTTTCTTGGCTTACTTTACACGCAATCGCGACCTTCCTCGATAGCTTGCGTCGTACGCAATACCAAGTTTCACTAAACAACGATATGCTATTAAAATATTATTAAAACTAGCCGTTATGAATAGTAATAACCACTTTTTGAAATTTTATAAATTTTATCTTTCAAAATGGACTTCATTTTTGAATTCGGAATACCGAAATTAGCCTAGGGTGAAATTTTGGTATTTTTCTGAAAACTTTCAATTTTTGATGAATAGTGAAACCACTAAGTTGTAGGTTAAAAACTGAATTTTTCATAAAACTTAATTTTACCGCTTCTGTGAATGGAATTTCGAAAATCCGATAGACACAGTTGATATCAGTAAGTAAAATGTGGTTCAATGAGATAAAAATAATTTTTTGGTGAATAGTAACTTTTTACTTTTTTTACCGCGGTTAATAGTAAATAGGGTAACTAAGGGTAAATATGATATTACTATTACCCTAACACATGTCCTAATTCTATTGTATAAGTGTAATTCGACCAAAAACAAACTTAGGAATAAAATATGATCATTTAGGCCCACTTGGGTTAGATTAGGACATTTATTATTAATTTATTTAAAGAAGGGTTAAAATAGTTAAAATCAAAGTTTAATAAGTAAATCATTTTTAATATGGGGTTATACATAAGATAAATTCGACTATAAATATTCATTAGAATTATAAAAAGATTTAATACATAATGGTATTTTATTTATAATTTTTAGACATTAAATAATTTAATTTATTTATGACACAATGATGATGCAGTAATTATCTTATTAATAAAATATTGACATAATTGATGTTATAAACACCAAAATAAATGTAATTTGAGACTTTTTATGAATTCCACTAATTTTCTAGGTTACTATGATATATTAGTGTTGATTTAATCAACTTGGTTCGAACATATAATTCTGTTATAACTTTCACAAAAATCATATATCAAACAGTGTCAAAATTGACACAAAATAGTTTTTAAATCAAATATTATATTATTAATTGTTATTTTATTCCTAAAAATCTAAGGTTCGGCCAAATGACTTAGATAAGGATATATATATTAATAATAAACAATATGGGGTTCGTTTGGCATGTTATAGTAAGTGTATTAACCATATAGTGAAAGAAAACAAAAAGACATGGTAAAAGTTAAATTATTTAACTTAGAGTTAAATCTAATTGATAAGGTTAAAATAATACCCTAAACTTGTCTAAATCCTATTGGTTGATAGGATTTCGGCCCATCCCCACTTTATCTTCGAAATAAGACCCTTTGTAACCATTATAAACCGATTTTGACTTTAATATAAAATAATATGTTGAGATATTCCTAAGGTGCCCCTCTCCTCCCTTATAAAAGGGCACCTTCTCCCCCTCCTCCTCACACCAATTTGAGCACTCAAGCTCAGACAACCCCTGCCATTTTCTCCTCTCCACTTCCCTAGAATAATCCTAGAGGTCCTGGTCTTCTTAAAAGACCAATCTTAGTTCCCTAAGTGGAGGATTCAAAGAAGCGTTCCAAAGAAGAGGTAATATCCATTACCGATCTTTTCAATTTCTTTCTTCTTCAACTTCTTCTTCTTTAGTTGTTTAATGATAAAGTAATAACATAAGTATTACTTACATACTGATATGTTATTATAAATATTAAACAACCCTAATTCACCTTCTATCCATCCTACGGAAAAAATTAAATCACCGCGCGTGCGTACGTACGGAATACCGTCTCCACGCCGTGGTGTAATCTATTTTCCACCATCACCTTACAAGGATGGGTATAATGGTGTAATGAGTAACTATTTATGATTATTATAATGTAATATTGATACTGAAATAATATATATATACTCAAATACAATTCCACGATCATAGGAACGATACCATCACTCGTGCGTACGTACGGAATACCGTCTCCACGATGTGATGCGACTCGTTCTACATGATCATCATTACATAGTAATTATATAAATGAATTTAATGAATAAATATGATATATGTTACACTAATACCATTCTGGATATAAGGTATCTATAACCTTAAAAGAAGAATAAGAATTTATTCGGCAAAACACGCATAAGAACAAAAGGCAATAAAGACCCGAGTAACAAGTAACAATGAAATATTACTAACAAGAAGCTAAGAATATGACCATATATGATATAATATCAATATTTATGATTTGGGAATAAGTCAATAACATTATTTAAACCATTATACAGGATCTTCAGACACGTACAAAGCAAATCGGACCTAAGGTAAGGGAAATATCACAATCTCATTTTTATCCGAGATTGTTTGTTCGTAAGTATTTACTGGGGTGTATTTTATCATCCACATCCATGTTTCATCAATATGTAATATTATTTCCATCCACCTACAATTTTTTAAATCCATTTTTACCCTTCGGTGAGTTTTTAGTAATATGTATGAAAGGAATCTTTTGTCGTTTTTCGTACGAGGTACTTTTTTGACTTTTCCGACAAAAGTACGAAGAATGTTTTTTTTAACTTATACGACAAGAATGGATTTTTAAACATTATTTCCAAGAATCTTCCTTTATAAGTTTTCAAGTTTATTTTTAATCAACTTATTTTAGTTTATAATTGTATGACATGTTAAGAAAAGAAAAGTGTTTTTGATGTAGAAAGGATATTTTCCTCAAGAATGGAGTTCAAGTATTTTATCAAAATTATTTTCCATCTAAGATAATAAAAGGGTTCTGTTTTTACCCCTATTATTACATGGATTTGATTATGTTGTGATGGAAATATTTTTATGAATTCCTTTATCTTATATGAATTGTTTTATGATGTCATGTTGTTTATAAATTCCATTTTTATTACATGGGTTACGCTATGATGTATGGTTTATGATTATGGGGCACACATAAGAAAGGATTAATTATAAGATGGGTGGGACCTATATCTCCCTCAAATGCATTGGGTAAAGATTTATATCTCATGAGATAGACATGGCTGGAACGGAAGGTTATTTCGGTTCAGTGATACAGGACTGAAACGAGGAGTGAACTCGGTTCAGAAAGGGACTTTGTCCACTAAGATAGTCTTGGCAATGAGTCATGACTAACAAGAAATGATTTTCCATGATTATGTTTTCATGCCACAGAGTTTCAAGTTTCATGATATGATTATGGGGATCTCATTTTCACTTCTAAGATTTATTCCATGTTAAGTTATTATGATCTCTTTTGCAGGTTATGATTTTCAAAAAGATATGATATGATTTTTATTTCATTTATTTGCCCTTGCTGAGCATTTGAGATCACCCTTTTATGTTTTCTTTTCCCCAGGTCAGGAAGATGGATATTAAGTAGAATATGCTAAAAGGGACCCTAGATATGATGAAATAAATGGGAGACACTGTAGAAGATTTATGAACCAGTTGTTTATGTTTCCCAGTTTCTAAAGACACTATACCTATACGGTCCTTTGTGGTTTTGTCATATGTTGTAATAAGTGTGCTTCAATTTTGAAGTATTAACAATGTATGTAAAGTATGGGTCATTATAGTTGGTATCAGAGGAAAGGTATAGTCAACCTTTGGAAACTAGGATGTGAAAGCCTTAGTAAGAACCCTAAGGATAAGTCTAAGCATAGAACACAATTTTAGTGTTTTAGAAATGGCCATGAATAACCTTGGATAAGACCTTAAGCATGAAAATTTTATCCCTGATTAAGTGGTTTTCCTATTATAATTAGTGTTTCTCACACTATTCTTCTTGGTTTTAGTCAATGGATGGAACCCGAAGGAACCGTGTTAATGCGGAATGCGATGGGCAATGCAATGATTGTCCCCCTGAGCAACCAAACGATATGGGAGCTGGAATGCCAAATCTTGTAGCCATGCTCACACAACTTTCTCAAGCTATGAATCATGCAGGACTTCCAAACGAGCAAATGAAGGAGCAACATTCTGTTGAATACTTCATGAGGCAGCATCCACCTTCTTTCAGCGGGTCTACTGATCCATTAGTTGCTGAACAATGGATTAGTACTACTGAAAAGATATTTTCAGTTCTTCAATGTTCTGGACATGATAAAGTCATCCTAGCAGTGTATCGTTTAGAAGGAGATGCTGATCAATGGTGGAATCTTATTAAGAATATGAGGCAAAGGGATGAAATTGAGTCTATGGAATGGGACGAGTTCAAGAACTTATTTTTCAATATGTACTTCCCTCGTATTCTCCGAACAAAGATGGAGAAAGAGTTTCTTGAACAGAAGCAAAGGGATGATGAATCTGTTGGTACCTATGCAGAAAATTTTACAAGACTTGCAAGGTACGCTTCTGGTATTATTATCCAACCTGAGAGTAAGATTGATCGATTCTTTAGTGGCTTAAAACCAAGTCTTCGAAGGGCGTTAGCCATAAGGGACTTCAATAGCTACGAGGAAATCGTTCGATGTGATCTCAAAGTTGAGATGGAGATTGGAGTAACCCATCAGTCATATGGGTTTGATAAGAAGAGGAAGATGGAATTCAAAGGAAAATCTAAAGAGCACACTGAAAAGAAGATGAGCTTTCCCTTATTCTCAATGTGTGGAAAAAAACATGGAGGGAGTTGTCTTAAAGGGACAAGTAAATGTTTTAAATGTGGAAAGGAAGGTCATCGGGCATTTGAATGCCGCGATAATGGGAAGAAGATGTCTAATGATGCAAACAAAGGAAGGGATACACAAAATGAACCTACTACACTTCAATGTTTCAAGTGCAAGGAGATGGGGCATTATGCCAATCAATGCCCAAATCCAAGGGTTGATGATGATGGTCGACGTCAACAAAATCTTAAGGCTAAAGACAAAGAAAAGTCACATGCAATTTCTATCAGCGATGTGGAGTACGATAATGAAGTGGTGAAAGGTACACTTACCATCCACTCTAAAGTATCAAATGTTTTATTTGATTCTGGATCCACCCACTGTTTTATTTCGGAAAAATTTTCTAAGGGTATCATCGTACTACCTCAACAATTAGATGTTGAGTTAGCTGTGACAACACCTAATGGTACAACAATCGCATCAAAAGTTTATAATTCTTCTCCGATCGAAGTTTGTGGGAAAGTGGTTCCTGCAAATCTTGTGATCATTCCTTTAGTGGAATTTGATGTGATTCTTGGCATGGATTGGATTTCTCTACATGGAGCTCATATCAATTTCCAAAGAAGGGAAGTCACATTTCATATTCCAGATCAATCTACGATCGTCTATCGATGCAAGGATGAATATAACCTTCTAGTGGAAATTCCTTCCATCTTATGGGTCTAGATTCCACTAAATGAAGGTTATTTATCTCAAATGGTTGGTGAGAAACTTACGATTAAGAATATGCCCATCGTACGGGAGTTTGATGATGTCTTTCCGGAGGAATTACCGGGTCTTCCACCAAATCGTGAAGTTGAGTTTTCAATAGAACTCGTACCGGGCGCTTTGCCAATTTCAAAGACACCTTATAGAATGGCCCCAATTGAGTTGCAGGAATTGAAGAAGCAACTCCAAGAGAATCTTGATAAGGGATTCATATGCCCTAGTGCGTCACCTTGGGGAGCACCTGTTCTATTTGTTAAGAAGAAAGATGGATCAATGAGACTCTGCATTGATTATCAAGAACTTAACAAGATCACTATCAAGAACAAATATCCTCTGCCACGAATTGATGACTTATTTGACCAACTACGCGGAGCTCAATACTTTTCCAAGATTGATCTTCGTTCAGGGTATCATCAATTAAGGGTCAAAAGGGAGGATATACCAAAGACGGCTTTCCGTACAAGGTATGGACACTATGAATTTATAGTGATGCCATTTGGTCTTACTAATGCCCCAGCTATCTTCATGGATCTAATGAATAGAATCTTTAGAGACTATCTTGATCAATTTGTGGTAGTCTTTATAGACGATATTCTTGTCTATTCAAAGAGAAAGGAAGAGCATGAAGATCACTTGAGAATTATATTGAAGACCTTGAGAAAGGAGAAGCTTTATGAAAAATTTACCAAGTGTGAATTTTGGCTTCAAAAAGATGCATTTTTGGGTCACATAATCTCAAAAGAGGGGATATCTGTGGATCCAGCAAAAACAGAGGTTATCGAAAGATGGTCAAGACCAACAACAGTAACTGAGATCCGAAGTTTTCTTGGTTTGGATGGATATTATTGACGTTTTGTAAAAGATTTTTCACGATTATCTAATCCACTCACCAAGTTGACTCGGAAGGGAGTTAAGTTTGTTTGGACAGAGGAATGTGAAGATAATTTCAAGGAGTTGAAAAGAAGGTTATCCAGTGCACCTGTGCTCACACTGCCTTGTAGTGGAGAAAGGTTTGTGATCTACAGTGATGCATCCAAGAAGGGATTGGGGTGTGTTCTTATGCAAAATGATATGGTGATAGCTTATGCCTCACGACAGTTGAAAATCCATGAGCAAAATTACCCAACACATGATTTGGAGTTGGTTGCGGTAATCTTTGCATTAAAGATTTGGAGGCATTAACTTTATGGTGAAAGGTGTGATATTTATATTGATCATAAAAGTTTAAAGTATATTTTCACACAAAAGGAGTTGAATATGTGTCAAAGAAGATGGTTGGAGCTGATTAAGGATTATGACTGCTCAATCCATTACCACCCTGGGAAAGCAAACAAGGTGGCAGATGCATTAAGTCGACAAGACCATGCTAGTTTATCCATGATGAGGATCACAAAAGATCCAATATTTATGGATTTACAAAGGATGGATCTTGGAATTATAATGGAAGAGGAAAAATCTTATCTTTCTCAAATGAATGTTCAACCATCTATACATGTGAAGATTAAAGAGGCACAGAAAGAAGATGTCGAGTTACAAAAGAAGGTGAGAAATGTTCCTGAATTTAACCTTGATTGTGATGGGATAATAAAGTTCAGGAATCGGGTTTGTGTTCCTCCCATCCCCGAATTAAAGAAGGAGCTGATGGATGAGGCTCATAGTTCATCATTCTCTATTCATCCTAGAAGCTCGAAGATGTATAGGGACCTAAAAGAGTACTTCTGGTGGGATGGCATGAAAAGAGATGTTTCTGAATATGTCTCTCGATGCTTGGTTTGTCAACAAGTTAAAGCTGAGAGACAGAAGTCTAAGGGGATGTTACAACCATTACCCATACCCGAATGGAAATGGGAAAACATCACTATGGACTTTGTCACAGGACTTCCTAAAACATTCAAAGGCAATAATGCTATTTGGGTCATAGTTGATCGTCTTACAAAGTCTGCACACTTCATTGCTATTAGAGAGGATTTCTCTCTAGATCAGCTTGCCAGGATATATGTAAAGGAAGTGGTAAGATTGCATGGAGTACCACTTTATATTATATCTGATTGGGATCCAAGATTTACCTCGAAGTTCTGGCGAAGTCTTCAGCATACTCTGGATACAGAGTTGAGTTTCAGCACTGCTTAACATCCTCAGACAGACGGTCAGTCTGAGAGAACAATTCAAACCCTAGAAGATATGTTGAGAGCTTGCTCTATGGATTTCAACGGAGGTTGGGATCAACACCTACCTTTGGTGGAATTTTATTATAATAATAGCTTTCACTCTAGTATTCAGATGGCTCCTTATGAAGCTCTCTATGGAAAGAAATGCAGGACTCCAACTTGCTGGGATGAAGTTGGGGAAAGAAAGCTATTAGGACCTGATCTCGTTGATGAAATGGCAGAAAAGGTCAGATCTATTCAACAACACATAATACCAGCTCAGAGTCGACAGAAAAGTTATGCTGACAATCGAAGAAAAGACCTAGAGTTTGAAGTGGGTGATAAAGTGTTCTTACGAATATCTCCCTGGAAGAGGGTTATGAGATTTGGAAAGAAGGGGAAGTTGAGCCCTAGATATATCAGTCCTTTCGAAATACTGGATCGTGTTGGAAAGGTAGCTTACCGATTGGCGCTTCCACCGAATCTCTCTCAAGTTCACGATGTGTTCCATGTATCTCTCCTGAGAAAGTACATACCTGATCCTTCACATGTACTCAGCTCAGAAGTTGTACCGCTGGAGCAAGATCTTTCTTATGAAGAACAACCGATAGAGATTCTGGATCGTAGCGGAAAATTCCTACGAAACAAGACCACTCGATTGGTGAAAGTTTTATGGAGGAACCACCAATTAGAAGAAGCTACATGGGAGCTTGAGGATATGATGAGGGAGAAGTATCCTCATCTGTTTGTTACAAAGTGACGAATTTCGATGGCAAAATTCTTTTTAAGGGGGGTAGAATGTAACACCCGAGATTTTTATGAGTAATATTTTGTTCAAAGGAATCTTTCACTACACACTTGCTTGGTTACTTTACACGCAATCGCGTCCTTCCTCGATAGCTTGCGTCGTACGCAATACCGAGTTTCACTAAACAACGATATGCTATTAAAATATTATTAAAACTAGCCGTTATGAATAGTAATAACCACTTTTTGAAATTTTATAAATTTTATCTTTCAAAATGGACTTCATTTTTGGATTTGGAATACCGAAATTAGCCTAGGGTGAAATTTTGGTATTTTTCTGAAAACTTTCAATTTTTGATGAATAGTGAAACCACTAAGTGGTAGGTTAAAAACTGAATTTTGCATAAAACTTAATTTTACCGCTTCTGTGAATGGAATTTCGAAAATCCGACAGACAAGGTTGATATCAGTAAGTAAAATGTGGTTCAATAAGATAAAAATAATTTTTTGGTGAATAGTAACTTTTTACTTTTTTTACCGCGGTTAATAGTAAATAGGGTAACTAAGGGTAAATATGATATTACTATTACCCTAACACATGTCCTAATTCTATTGGATAAGTGTAATTCGACCAAAAACAAACTTAGGAATAAAATATGACTATTTAGGCCCACTTGGGTTAGATTAGGACATTTATTATTAATTTATTTAAAGAAGGGTTAAAATAGTTAAAATCAAAGTATAATAAGTAAATCATTTTTAATATGGGGTTATACATAAGATAAATTCGACTATAAATATTCATTAGAAATCTAAAAGGATTTCCTACATAATGGTATTTTATTTATAATTTTTAGACATTAAATAATTTAATTTATTTATGACACAATGATGATGCCGTAATTATCTTATTAATAAAATATTGACATAATTGATGTTATAAACACCAAAATAAATGTAATTTGAGACTTTTCATGAATTCCACTAATTTTCTAGGTTACTATGCTATATTAGTGTTGATTTAATCAACTTGGTTCGAACATATAATTCTGTTATGACTTTCACAAAAATCATATATCAAATAGTGTCAAAATTGACACAAAATAGTTTTTAAATCAAATATTATATTATTAATTGTTATTTTATTCCTAAAAATCTAAGGTTCGGCCCAATGACTTAGATAAGGATATATATATTAATAATAAACAATTTGGGGTTCGTTTGGCATGTTATAGTAAGTGTATTAACCATATAGTGAAAGAAAACAAAAAGACATGGTAAAAGTTAAATTATTTAACTTAGGGTTAAATCTAATTGATAAGGTTAAAATAATACCCTAAACTTTTCTAAATCCTATTGGTTGATAGGATTTCGTCCCATCCCCACTTTATCTTAGAAATAAGACCCTTTGGAACCATTATAAACCGATTTTGACTTTAATATAAAATAATATTTTGAGATATTCCTAAGGTGCCCCTCTCCTCCCTTATAAAAGGGAACCTCCTCCCCCTCCTCCTCACACCAATTTGAGCACTCAAGCTCGGCCAACCCCTGCCATTTTCTCCTCTCCACTTACCTAGAATAATCCTAGAGGTCCTGGTCTTCTTCAAAGACCAATCTTAGTTCCCTAAGTGGAGGATTCAAAGAAGCGTTCCAAAGAAGAGGTAATATCCATTACCGATCTTTTCAATTTCTTTCTTCTTCAACTTATTCTTCATTAGTTGTTTCATGATAAAGTAATAACATCAGTATTACTTACATACTTATATGTTATTATAAATATGAAACAACCCTAATTCACCTTCTATCCATCCTACGGAAAAAATTAAATCACCGAGCGTGCGTACGTACGGAATACCGTCTCCACGCCGTGGTGTAATCTATTTTCCACCATCACCTTACAAGGATGGGTATAATGGTGTAATGAGTAAATATTTATGATTATTATAATGTAATATTGATACTGAAATAATATATATATACTCAAATACAATTCCACGATCATAGGAACGATACCATCACTCGTGCGTACGTACGGAATACCGTCTCCACGATGTGATGCGACTCGTTCTACATGATCATCATTAAATAGTAATTATATAAATGAATTTAATGAATAAATATGATATATGTTACACTAATACCATTATGGATATAAGGTATATATAACCTTAAAAGAAGAATATGAATTTATTCGGAAAAATACGCATAAGAACAAAAGGCAATAAAGACCCGAGTAACAAGTAACAATGAAATATTACTAACAAGAAGCTAAGAATATGACGATATATGATATAATATCAATATGTATGATTCTGGAATAAGTAAATAACATTATTTAAACCATTATACAGGAGCTTCGGACACGTACAAAGAAAATCGGACCTACGGTAAGGGAAATATCACAATCTCATTTTTATCCGAGATTGTTTATTCGTAAGTATTTACTGGGGTGTATTTTATCATCCACATCCATGTTTCATCAATATGTAATATTATTTCCATCCACCTACAATTTTTTAAATCCATTTTTACCCTTCGGTGAGTTTTTAGTAATATGTATGAAAGGAATCTTTTGTCGTTTTTCGTACGAGGTACTTTTTTGACTTTTCCGACAAAAGTACGAAGAATGTTTTTTTTAACTTATACGACAAGAATGGATTTTTAAACATTATTTCCAAGAATCTTCCTTTATAAGTTTTCAAGTTTATTTTTAATCAACTTCTTTTAGTTTATAATTGTATGACATGTTAAGAAAAGAAAAGTGTTTTTGAAGTAGAAAGGATATTTTCCTCAAGAATGGAGTTCAAGTATTTTAACAAAATTATTTTCCATCTAAGATAATAAAAGGGTTCTGTTTTTATCCCTATTATTACATGGATTTGATTATGTTGTGATGGAAATATTTTTATGAATTCCTTTATCTTATATGAATTGTTTTATGATGTCAAGTTGTTTATAAATTCCATTTTTATTACATGGGTTACGCTATGATGTATGGTTTATGATTATGTGGCACACATAAGAAAGGATTCATTATAAGATGGGTGGGACCTATATCTCCCTCCAATGCATTGGGTAAAGATTTATATCTCATGAGATAGACATGGCTGGAACGGAAGGTTATTTCGGTTCAGTGATACAGGACTGAAACGAGGAGTGAACTCGGTTCAGAAAGGGACTTTGTCCACTAATATAGTCTTGGCAATGAGTCATGACTAACAAGAAATGATTTTCCATGATTATGTGTGCATGACACAGAGTTTCAAGTTTCATGATATGATTATGGGGATCTCATTTTCACTTCTATGATTTATTCCATGTTTTGTTATTATGATCTCTTTTGCTGGTTATGATTTTCAAAAAGATATGATATGATTTTTATTTCCTTTATTTGCCCTTGCTGAGCATTTGAGCTCACCCTTTTATGTTTTCTTTTCCCCTGGTCAGGAAGATGGATATTAAGTAGAATATGCTAAAAGGGACCCTAGATATGATGAAATAAATGGGAGACACTGTAGAAGATTTATGAACCAGTTGTTTATGTTTCCCAGTTTCTAAAGACACTATACCTATATGGTCCTTTGTGGTTTTGTCATATGTTGTAATAAGTTTGCTTCAATTTTGAAGTATTAACAATGTATGTAAAGTATGGGTCATTATAGTAAATATAAAGAACATCATACAAAAAATAAAAATAAGAATGTGAAAAATTGAACATAAATTTTTCATATCATAATCGTTAGTCGTGAAACAAATCTTGGAAGTACATAAGGCATAGATCATAAAGGAACATTAACCTAGATAGAATAGAATTGGAATAAAACATGTAATCATGGAAAAATAATAAGCACATAATATTATTTCCATATAATCCAAGGCATTTTTTCCAAGACCATCATAGTGGACAAAGTCCATTAATCAACCCGGTTTACATGTCATTCTAGCCATGTATTACTGAATCAGATTTACTTTATATTCCATTCATGTTTATCTCATGAGATATAAATCTTTACCCAATGCATTCGATAGAGATATAGGTACCACCCATCTCATAATGAAATCATTCTTACATGTTCCAAAAAAACATAAATAATCTATCATAGGATAACCCATGGAATAAAATGGGGTTCTTAAACATCATTCAATCAAATTCCATATAAAATAAATGGACTTCGTAAAAATAAATCCATAATAAAAAATATACAATAAACGTAACAATATGGATAGAAACATAACCCTATGTCATATTAGATGGAAAATAATTTTGATAAAAAAACTTAAACTTAATTCCTGAGGAAAATGTTCTTTCTTCTTTAAAAATGTTTTATATTCTCAAAATGCCGTGAAATTTTAAAAAAATATTTTTTTTTTGAAAATAAACTTGAAATCATGTAGAGAAATATTCTTGTAAATAATGAATTATGAAGAAGTAAAAATCCATTCATTCCGTATATATAAAAAACATAATCCTCATACTTTTACTGGAAAAGTCAAAAAATAACTCGTATGGTAAACAAAAGGAACATTTCTTCCATAACATGTAGTAAAAGTAAAAAATGGGTAAAAATGACTTTAATAATACATAGAATAATATTAATCATTTTATGAAAACATTTTTATAAAACATGTACATGGATGATAAATATATCTCCAGTAAATACTTACGAAGAAACAATCTCAGATAAAAATGAGATTATAAAATTATCCCTTACCAATTTATAATCAGTCGAATCGTATTCCTCATAAGATAAAGAAAATTATAATAATATTTAAATATAATAACCTTCAAAATAAATATAAAAAAATCATTGGTAACATAAAATCCACACAATATTATTAGATGGTGTATAAGGCATATGTCCCACAGAAATAAAATTGAGGCAAAATAATCCCTTATCTTAGGTCTGATACTCTCCATATGAGTCCATAAATCATGTATAATGTTTTTAAAAATATTATTAACTTATATAAAAAATAATCATAATATTTATGATATCATATATGATTATTTTATGACTTTATATTACCCAATTATTAACAATTCCATGTTAGTACAAGATTTCAGGTAATATTGCTTTGTTTATCGTATTTGTTTAGACTTGTTATTATTGATCATATTAGTAAGATATTTATTTACTTAGTTACTGAATGTATAATATGATTTATGTATCATATATATTTATAATATAAATATATAGATATGTAAAAAGGAATACACCTTTCATGGAGATTGTAGGCCATACGTAAGCATGAATGTTGTTTCCGTTTCCTGGTCTTATTAAATGGGTGTAAGTGAATGAAATATATGTACATAAATACACACACACACACACAGACACACACATATATATATCATTCCAGTAGACTTATTATGTCACATATTTCATAATTATGAATTATATATATATATATATATTATAATCATTCTTGGATGGTTAAAGTGGAGAATGAATCTCATCGCGTCATAGAGACGGTAGGCTGTACGTACACAAGAGCAAAAATATCATTCCTTTAATGATTAAATGATATGTAAAAGGATTGTATAATAATTATAAATAATCATAATCATGCCATATTCATTATTTATTTATATTATACTGATAATTATACTAATCCAAATAATTTAATGTGGAATAAAAAATTACACCATGGTGTGGAGATGGTTAGTCGTACGTACACACACATGGTGATATTGTTATTCATAGGATGGATAAAATGATGAATATAATTTTCCCATGATTATATTAAAATCTAAATATATGTATGATACTATATTTTTAACTTTTTTATGGAATCAATATAGATTGAAGAAGTATAAGAAGAAAAGAACCTTGAAAGAAGGGATAAAACGATTGCATCTTCTTTGGGTGTTTTTCTTTCGATTTGAACAAAAGGGCTCCTTAGGATAGAAATATTCCAAAATTTATTCCTCTTGTATGGTATGAGCAATTTTTTGAGACAAAAGGGGCATGTTTTGGCCGAAACAAATGGCTATATAGTTGTGTGTTAAAGGGAAAGGGAGGTTCCCTTTTATAAGAGAGGTGGGGGGAACTTTTAGAAAAAGATTGAAATATTAAATTACTATAAAATGATTTTCAATTTATAATTGCTCCATATTGATTTATTTATTAGATAAGATGATTATGGGTCAGAATCATCTCAAACAATAGGTTTTAGACATATTTTATGTCATAATATTAACCTTATCTTTTATATTTAACCCTTTGTACAATAAGTTAACTCTTACCATGTCCTCTTGTATTTTTATACTACATGGTTGATATTGTTACTATAAAATGACAAGAGAACCTAAGGTGGATAATTTATGAAATTTTTATCACTATATATGTTATTTTTTTGATGTTTAGATTTTTAGGATTTTTATACCATTTAATAAAATAGTATTTAATTTAAAAACACATTTATGTCAATTTTGACACTATTTAAAAACCGATTTTTTGTTAAAGTCATAACAGCTTGATTAATTTGATAAAATGGAATAAAATAATCCATAATATGTAAGTGTCATCCATAAAACTTGTTAATGTCATAAAAATGTTCAAATTAAATTTATTTTAATATTTATAAATTTATTTATTTGAATCTCTCATTACTGAGGTAATCACTATATCATAATCGTGTCATAAATAAATATATTTATCTAATGTATAAAAATTATAAATAAAATAAAATTATGTAGGATTTTTTTTTTATATTTTTAAATACTAGATATCAGTTATAGAACCCTATATTAAAATCTATTTATTCAAATATATATATTTATGTTATAATTATCATTACTTTAAATTAATTCTTATAAAATGTCATTTTCTCATCCAAGTGAATATCTTGTGTCCCAAAGTCGACCCATGTATTTACATGGTCATAAAATCACATAAAATAGGATAAATTCATGTTTTAGGGCAGTTTATTATTATAATAATATTATTTTTACCCTTATTTACCATATTTACCCTTTAACCTTGGTAAATAAAATAATTACTGAAGTTACTATTCATAATGTTGAAAAATAAAAGGCACCTATTCCGAAAATTTGGACCTTATGATTCCAAATATGGAATCAATTTTTCCAAATTAAAAACACATAATTTTTAGTAATTAATTTAAAATTAATTCCCATTGTCAAAACCAAAAAGTTTATTTTTAAGAAACAACCACTATATAAAGATTGACATGCGTTTATGTCCAATTTCAATGGGAAATTACTTACAATGAACAAAGTTTTATTAAATGATAAAAATATATTCGATTTATAATTTAAAACCATTAAACAATATGATTTGACCATATAACATATCTTGATGAAAAAAGTTGTTTTCAATTAAAATTTAGCATCTTTTTACTATTCATTAAAACACGATAGCTATCAGAAAAATTTAAAAAAATTTATCCAAAGTAAAATTTGATGTCACAATTCTAAATAGTAATTTTATTTTTTCATATATAGCATATAAAGGTGTCAAAAATAAGATTTAAAAATGGTTCTCTGTAAAAAGGTGGTAAAATTGTATTTTTTTTAAAAATACTTCTTTTATTCAAAAAGTTGATTTTGTTATTATATCATGTTCAAGAAAATATATAATATGAATATAAATGTTATAAAATTAAAAATATGGTTAATACCATTCATAAAGTCTAGTTTATATCCCATTAATTAATATTTTAATAATATATTATTGTGTAGTGAAACTTGGTATTGCATACAACGCAAGCTATCAAGAATGGTTGCTCTTACATGAAAAGCAATACAAGTAAGTGTAAAATTTAGTGAAATATTAATTTGGTATTGTTTATAACATAATCCAAACATATTTATTTTATACATTGATCAAAATTTTAACTCAGTGTTGTGTGAAATGAATTTTATCCAACAAACATGAAATCGTGTGAAACAGAATCGTTGTGTAGCATAAACAAACGACACCAATGAAATTAATAGAATATACCGCATAAAATCTTAGGGTTTAATAATCCTAAACATACCAAAAGTGCTTCACTGATCCTCATAGCTTATAAATAGCTAACATGACCCTCTTCTCAGCTGGGGTCTCCAAGTGGTCAAGAATAGTATAGATAGACTCAACCAAGAACTAATATCCCTTTGGTCCACCCAATTCAGAAAATGTTAGAGGGTTATGAAAATGAAACTATCTGATCAAGTCAGACATTTTTCTTCAGAAATCACCCCGAATCTTATTCCATGTAATTGAATGAACTGAGAAATATTCTCCCGAAATGACTCTCTAACCTCATCACCTAACATTATTGGTGCCCTAAGTTCTACCACTGGAAGATCGTCTCTATCCATGTCCTGATATTGTACTCTCTGTAGGCATCATCATGGATGCATGACATTACAATCCAAACATGAAACATAGGATATTATTCATAACATTAACACTTTTATAAGAATACACAATAAGGAACAATAAGAATTTTTCCCTAAACCCCATCACACGGTCAAAGAAGAGACGTTAACACTATCCTTAACCATCCTAAATCTAGGTCAAGGTTAAATAAGGGTAAATCATTTTCATTATTCATGTTATTCACTAGACACCCCTTTATTTTCATCTTGCATCATTTTAAAATTATTCAAAATTACACATTAGGAAACCTTTTCGATTTATTTTTACATGAAATGAAAAATAGTTCATGTTCAATGACATAACAAAACCCCATTTTCAGTTCATGCCTAAAATTATTCATGTTACAAAATAAACCTAGGTTCTTAGAATGATGTCTGTATAATCAACTCTCATTACTTACTAATCCATGACTCAAATCTCAAAAATCTATGAAAAAATAATAACATTACACATTATGTATGTAATCCAAGAAAAAATTATATTGAAGTGTAATAAAAAATTTAATTAAAACAATCCCATCATGCGTACTTGGGTATCCCCCATAAAAGGGTTTGTAACTCACATGCACGAGCTTATGTCCAAGGCCTGAATCTTCCAAGTCTCATATATTCCATTCCAAAATATTAAGACAAAAGAAAATAATAGAAAACTGGGGTCTGATACCACTTTGTGACATCCCAACATGGGTTCCACACACCGGTTCCCCGAGCCAGTCCATCTCATGACCTCAAGCATTCCTCTCCATATTCCAGAGGCTACTGACTAGTATCTAGGGTCTAATATCGAATAAGTGGAGACTATAAAATCTTTTATCTGTGTAATACAATATCAAAAATAAAAAATTAATAAAAATACAAAAGTAAAATGATATCATAACTGGAATAATATAAGTATAATAAGAAAACTAAAAATAGAAATAAAATATGAAACTAATGAGTAGATATGCCCTACTAAATATGTGTTTATTATAAAAATGAAAAAATAAAAGTAAAGACACTAAAAACTCCAAATTGGTTCTTGAACCACATCTGGGTCCCTTATCCATGCTCCATTTCTAATTCTATCATATAAAAATTGATTTTTCTCATAACCAATCCTATAACCATGAAATTGATTCAGGTACCGATCAGGCAGCCTGAGTAGGGTTTGAGTACAACTATGTAGGCCACCACCAATGGCATCTAAAACAATTTTGATTCATTAAAAATGTATGAATATTTATAAATAAATAGTCAAAATTTATATGTTAATATTTATCACATTAGCAATTATTTTTTATTTAACCACATAAACCATCGGGTTCCCGAGGACACCAGAACACCAATACCATTTTCAGCCAATGCCATAGACTAAACTATCCCCAAGGGATGTCATGTCCAAGAATTCCACTCTTACCATTCTATATCTCAGTTCATTTCTCATAATTCCATTGTAACCATTCTTTATTTTAATTCACATATGAATGAAATTGTTACCATTAATCATTTTAGTATCACATATGGATTACATTTTTACCATTCATAATTTCACGATAATTCCATTAATTAATTAAAAATTAATTAATCATAAAAATCCACATGATTAAATAAAAAATTAATTAATCGTCCAAATCAACGTAATTATACTAATAATTAATTAATTATCCCAATCATATTAATTATATCAACAATTAATTCATTATCTCAATTTCATTAATTAACTCAACTAGTAATTAGTAATCCCAATTTCATTACAAATTTGACAATTAGTTTATTAAGTAAATTCCCTTAATTAATTTAAAAATTAATTAATCAAAATATATCATCCCAATTATCCCATTATTAATTCATTAAATATTTTTTCAATTCCAAACCTCATTAACCTATAATTAATTTATCAATTAATTATTCAAATTCACAATATCAATATCCTATAATTAATTCATCAATTAATTATTCAAATTCAAAAAATCAATATCTTATAATTAATTGATAAATTAATTATTCAAATTCATAATCTCAATTTCCTATAAAAAATTCTTAAATTAATTATTCAAAAGATAAAATTCCAATAACCCCAATTAGATATTTTTCATCAAATAATTAATGCAAAAAATTAATTAACTCAAACAAAAAAATCAATTTCTAAATAACTAATTGAAATTATACAATTAAATACACATAAATGAGATGAATAAATTGGTATTTGATTTATAGACCACCTACCTCAATAATTTTATGAACTGCCACCCAATGAAAATCCCTAAAATTTGAGCTGCACAATGACATAAAACAAGATCTTGATCTAAAATCCAAAATCTAGATTGAACAAAAAAGATCCTTCAATTATAGATCTAGATCTACAATCCTATATGTAGGTCTAAAAAACTAGGATATGATCTAATCAAAAGTGGAAGAACAACCCTCTATAGAATGGGAGAAGACATGAAGTGGAAAAGGAAACCATGTTGGATAAGAATTAGTTATTGGAAGAGATGTATATAATCGATAAAATATTAAAATCATGAAGAAAAGAAGTCGATAAGGATTAGATTCCTTCAGGGAGCCTCCAAAATTGTGAAAAATTGTTAGGGTCAAATAGGGTTCAAATAGTTGTTAAAATGGGGGTTCAAGTAATTAAAAATATAATTTTCAGGTTAATTAAAGTGGTGCACAATATTTGATGGGCCGAGGCGCATAGTTTCTCCTATCTGTGTACCTTAACCATTATCCTATTCTAACCGTGTTCCAGTAGTGAAACACCACTTTGTGCAGGGTTTCACGGTTTTCATGGATGGGGAACATAGTTAGGGAAAGCCAAGTTCCAACCATGAACTACCCTCTTTATTCATTTTTTCTATGATTTTCACAAAAACAGACCCCAAGGTAAAACCCAAATGAAATGTACTCAATCAAAGAAAAATTCCATTATTGAAACCATGATTCAGACATCTACAATAAAAGGTTTTGGTTTTACACCCTCTCTACTATTTGAGATATCCAAAAAAACCAGGTCATAACATTCCTTATGTCCTGATATGAAATTTCTCTAGCATATTAGACACCCGAATAATAACCTATGGACTAACCTCAAATTACGGAGGTTATCTGAGATATTAATATTATTACTTGTGACTTCCTTGTGTGGATAGAAAGTACATTTTGATCATCTAGACCTACATATGTTTGTCCTACACTTGGCTAGACTGAACAAGTATAGTCATTCTTACCTATAACTATCAAATTATTGAATAACACATCCTCCCAAATAGATCCCTAAAAGGATCCCTTTGAATCAATGCATGGAAGATGTTATTATAAGAAGACTCCATGAGCACTAGATGATGCTCCAAATAATCACAAAATTTCAAAAAAAATACTCACCACATATCCTCCACTTTCTAAATTTTCCACTCATAATGGCAGTTAGTATAAGGATGATATGTTATACTCAAAAGAACTTGCATTCCCAATTCCTTATGAATTACCTTCTTAAACCAAGTTGTGAAATAAGAAACATGATTAAAAGTTAAAATCCTCCAATCACCATGAAATAAAACAATCTCCCACATATAGAGACTACCACGATCATCGATGGAGAAGGTCTACATGATAGGTAGAATGTGGGATACCATCATCAGTAAATCTATGATCACCTATATGGAATCAATTTTACAAGGTTTCTATAGTAATCCAATCACGAAGTCCATGGTTAAATAATTAAATTTAAATATTATAATGGTAAAATAATGCATTAGACAAGTAGTCCATTGATTTTAACCATCACATGATGATTGGTGAAACATTGCACCATTATTCCCACTATCTCTTTCTTCATCCATCACCACCAGGGTTTCCTATGAATATCATGATAAATCATTAGTAATCCTTGTTATAATACCCATTTATAATTATGTAACTCCCTTATAATCTCAACATGAAATCTTATAGAAACCTAGAATAACCTGATCTATTCAAGGAGACAAACCTGATAGTGGCTCCCCATTATTTATATTTACCCATTGATCTAATCCCTCTAGTTCAGATAAATACCCTCCCTTAATAAAATCTAGGATCACGGAAAGAACTAATGTCACAGTTAGTGGCACTCATCCATAGGGATGATAAACATCCATATATATATATATATATATATATATATATATATTTGTAAGGATCATAATTAGCCAACACTCATCACAAGTTTACCCCACTAACTTTTTTTGTGTCTTCCCACTAATGTGATCTAAAAAATTATTCCCTTTGCTGGAGTGTAGCAAAAAATGAATTTATAGGACTATAGATACTCAACCCACCTCCACTTCCAAAGGATCTAGTATCAATATAAAAATATGTACTTAAGGATATAGTGATCCTTTTACACCACAAACCACTCACCCTATGGATAACACCACTAGAATGTTAGAGAATGTAACATCACAATCAACTAAAAATCATTAGAGTGGTAATTACACTCCTGTGGTATCGATTGCCTAGATCCATTTGCTACTAATTGATCCTGTTACAGAAGAAATAATCTGAGTTAAACTTTGGATTCATTATTGTACATGGTATACTCCTTACCTAACTCATGTAAGGTTTGGATAAGTACTAAGGATGACCCCACTATAAATTCTTGATTGCCTCCTCATATGAATACGGATAATCAAACTTCAACAATTTATTATCCATCTTAAACATATTTTTTTCAAGATGAGATATATCGTGGATAAAGTAGTAGTAATAGAAATCTATACCCAAAAAACATTGAATCTCTAATACATTATTGGGATGCTCCCAAGATATAATGCTTGTGACATTATCTGGTCTACTAACACTCCCACCACTAAGATAACACATCCCGAGAAGTTCACTTTGTTAATCTAGAAGTGAAAAATTCATAACATGGGACATAAACCATTTTATATCCATGTACTAAATATGATGGTGTGGTGTTTGGAATGATAATCTATAAAATGTATTCAGACCAATATTTTTTCAAAAAAACCACAAAAATCCAATCATGTATCTGATGGGGATCCATTTCATCAAGTCCATTAACACTGATAGTGTATTGGTTAAATTGAATGACATCACCCTAAAAAATAAAAATCCATCAATTATCCTAAATTTAGTCTAGGTTATGTCTAATTGTATCATCCTCAACTAATGGTATGCCAACCCCATGTCAATCGTGAAGAACATCAAAGAACCTTTCAAATAACTAAAGAGATCATCAATGTGTAGAATAGAATACCAGTTCTTGATAATAAAATATTTTAGAGTACAATAATCCACATATGATTGTAAAATACCATTTTACTTATTGGATATTGTCACAGGAAAACCCCATGGTGGGGTACTAGACCAAATAAATCCATTATTTTCTATATCATACGACAATAATTTCAACTTTTAATCTCTTCTAGTGTCATCTTGTAAGGAGGGATGGAAACTATCATTGGTACCTTTACTAATATGGTAGAAAAATCAATCTCCCACTATAGTTGTAAGAATTTTAACTCCTTAGGAAAGAAATACTGAAACTAACACACTACTGGATGGAAGGTGAACAATTGGATTTCACCAAAATCCTGGATAATTCTCTCTATATGTGTGAGAATATCCAATATAAATTGAATTGGTCTTTTATAAATAGCCTAATGATTCCACTCCCTATGGGGAACATTGTTTTCCCAATCCAAAGATAAAAAAGGGACTCTTCTCTAATAAAATTCGATATGTTTTTAGTATATACCTATCCAAGCCATACCATGAATCAAATTTAACCTAGCTATTTCCAGGACAAATTGCTCCCAAAAAAATGGTTTCCACCAATTTTAGGAGAACAATCCTTGTAAAATATGATACCATATATCCACACTCATAATTGACTATCAATGGTTATAAGCGCAATCGAGTTTTCCATAAAGAAGACAAATTTATTGTAAAATTAAATGATAAAAATGAATTTTACATACAATACCAAAAAATAGTCAAGGGTAGATAATACTAGATCGTACCTTATTCAGTGGAAGATCCTATATCCAAACTTTTTAGAGTAGAATGTATATCATCTAAATGACTCAACCCTCTACCTTGGGAACTAGTTTGAATACCCAGAGATAAAATCCATCTTCATATATTTCATCTCATTCATTGGGGGTACCTAATAACCGACCCTAATGTATAAATATGATGGAACTATTATTACCTATCGATATCAGGGTATCTAAGTCCTTATAGGTATATTGTGTCATCCAAAACCCCTTCAACCATTCAACTGCTGATATTTCCTAAAAAAATTTGTAAGTGGCCCATACTACTGAAATCATGGTACAACATTGTAGGGTAAGGAATTTATAATAACTTCTATCCAACCCTTCCATACAAATAAAAGTACACATACCTGAAATTCTAAGTTGGCTACCCACATCTCTGGAAAATCATCATGCCATTTACTAGGTGAAAACTATAATAGAGGTTCTCCTTACTACCCGATGAATATATCCACGAAAAAATTTCTAAGAATATCTTCCCACAATTCGGGGAATATATTCATTTCCCTTCATTGATGAGAGCCTAATTAATCACATAAAAACTGTTACCTATGTAAAATATTTTCACTTATAAAATGATCTCATAAAGAATCCCATATTATATGGGCATGTGCCTAGAGATATCATCTCCTATAAAACAAGGAGTAAAACACTATAAGTTGATAAAAAATCTTGCATAGTCCATCACTAACATGATCCCTGGTATTACGTAGATGGGAACCTGCTATCTATTATCCCTTCCTGTCTCTAGATATAAGTGTAACACGGACTTCACCTAGAAGTCCATCATGGATAGATCATCTTTCTTTCAATCTTCAACAATGATTTCCCAACAGTAGTTATCTAGTCCCAAGATAATATAGGTGGAAATCATTACTATCTTTTCCAGGGGTGACTTATGGTGCCTAAAGATCGTCTCTAAAGACTTTATCCTGATCTATTTTTCTTGGGGACCTACCTCCCTAGTGAATGTGGGTGGATGTTGTATAAGAAAATATTGAGTTATTTTAGACATTAATGGTTCAATGAACATAGTCTCCCTCTCCATAGATCACATGACTCATAAGAAACTAGAATGAACCTAGTCATAAATAGGGTTACCTCATGAAGGAAGACGATTTGGGTCAAATACATAAAGGGTGTTCTCAATACCACTATATTGATACTCAATCCGAAGGAAATATGGAGTAATTTTCTCTAAAATTTTAATGTCCCTGAAATTCTGTATAATTTTTATTTATTTATGTGGGATCATTTTGAGACCACGAAATCTGACGGCCCGCGATTCCGAGGTCCAGAGTTCCCGGAATGATCCATCGAAGTTTTGTAAAGATTAAATTAACATGCATAAATAGTTTTTCTAAAAAAGAGGAATAAATCTTAAATCGTTTCCCTAATCAGAAATATGATGGCATCATTGTGCTTAGGTTGGCAGGTTTACTGTTGGGTAAAAATCCCTCAAGGTAACATTGCAGTATTTTTGGGGTTGATTGTGTTTTTTTGACAAAACAGGTTTTCATGGAGAATTGTCGAGTTTTAGAGAAGTGGTTGACAATCCATGTTAACAAAGAACGATGACAAAGGAAATGATGATCTGGAGGCGGTACAAAAGAGCAGTACAAGGTGGCACCATTTCCCAGTGTTTGCCAAATTTTTGGGGTCCAAAATTTGGAAGTTGGTGAGTGTCACCAAAATAGGATTTTCATGAAGATCATAATTAAATATGGCAATGGCATGAATTTCACGAAGAGAGACTTCATGGTTTGGATTTAACGAAGACTAGAAGAATGGTGGTGGTGATTCTTTGTGATTACGTCAAAGCATCGCGAATGACAGAGTTGAAGTGCATCGCGGTGGTGATGGGCTTTGTGAGGGAGCTTCGTGGCGAAGGCATGAAGGAATGTTGATGGTGATGCTCTACGATTATGACGAGCTCTGCGATCGGAAAATTGCCGCGGTGCTTCGCGATTTGGACAGAATTCCGGTGGAAACTTTGGAGATTCGCGATCAGCAATAACGTGGCGCTGCCTTCGCGCGGAAGGGTTGAGGTTCGGTGGAATTTCCTATAAATAGAGGCCGACCCCCTCGAGAGGAAGAGATAATTTTCAGAGAAAATCATTTGCTCACAGTTCATGAAGGTAGTTCGCGTAGCCTGTGTGCTTAGCGAAAGAAGAGCTTCACGAAGACTATTGTAGCTTCGCGAAAGGTGTGAGCTTTGCGTTGGCTCAGTGAGCTTCGTGAGGGAAGTCGCTTTGCGACGACTTGATCTTCATGGTAGTGCTTCGTGAGAGTGCTTCGCGAAAAGGCAGGAGCTTCGCGAAGACTTATTTGAGATTCGCAAAATTGGGAGCCTTGGGAAGTAGGGTGCTTTGCAAAGGTTTTTCCAAAAAGAATTGCCCAGTGTTTAAGAGGCAAAGAGGTATTCATCAGTGGATTAAAGTTGGACTTCAACAGAGCATCTATCAACAGTTGAGGATGCATTCATTAATGATAATGAAGAGACCTACATGTCTATAAACTGTGAGTGGATTCCCTTCCAGAGCAGTGAGCCTAGGAAGAGGAATAAGGTGATCCTCTCCACTGACAGTGAGACAGAGAGAGAGAAATAGGGAGTGACCCTTGGGATAGCAGTGAGCTGACCCTAAACCTTGCAAAGGTAGAGAGACTGTGACAAAGTGACTGTACACGAACATTATAATCCACAGCTAGTGAAGTATAGTGGAATTTGGTACGACCGACAACCTGTCAGTGTATGCTCCTTGGACGTAGCCCTTAACGGTGAACCAAGTAAAATTGATGTGTCCTGTACTTGCTTTACTTTCTGTTTATATTGTGAAACAGGAAGGAGAGAGAAGAGTGTTTTGCTTAACAGCGAAACAAGATCAAAACAGACATTAATTTTCAATTAGTCATACCCTGATTCACCCCCCCTCTCAGGGTATTCAGCCCTGTGGACCTAACAATTGGTATCAGAGGAAAAGGTTGAAATTTGTTCATCTCTCAATGGAGGTCACTAATCATAAAGGGATTCCGATCTTTGATGGATGTAATTTTCAGATATGGAAGAATTGGATGCAACACTATTTCTGATATTTGGGAATGGATGTGTTTTCAGCAACTATTCATGGTATGACAACTGATATTAACAGTGGTGCATTATCAGAAGCTGAGTATAGAGAGTTGGATACTGATGCAAAATCAATCAATGCCTTAGGGGGATCCCTTTCTAATCCCATCTACACAAAGGTGATTCCATGCAAAACGTCACATACCATGTGGGGAAAACTGTTAAATATATATGAAGGAGATACAAAGTTAAGAGAGGCGAAGCTGCAAGTGCTGTGGAATAAGTATGAAGATATGAAAATGATCCCGAATGAGTCTGTTGATGCATTCTTTGACAGGGTAAATATTTTTTTGGAAGATATGCTAGGACTTGGTGAAGTCATTGAAGACATAAAGATCGTAAAGTGCATCTTGAGGAAGCTTCGACCTTGGTTCAATCTGAAAGTTTCAGTACTAGAAGATAAAGATCCCAAAGAGCTGACATTGGGTAATTTTCACAGTACCTTGTTTGCATATGAAATGAGGAATGATGATAACGAGGCTGTGGAAAAGGGTAAATCCAAAGAGATGGCATTTAAGGCCATGAAGAAGCTCACCATTGAAGATTTTCAGGGAGAAGAAGAGACATATGAGGTGATGTAATTCCTTTCTTCAAATCTGCATAGAGGAAAAGGAAAGTTTAAAGGGAAACTTCCACTAGCATGATTTCAATGTGGAAAGGTTGGTCATCTTGCAGCAAGGTGCCCCAAAAAGTTTCAAGATAATGATAATGATGATGATGAAGTCGAAATTACCAGGAATAAGTCTTCAGCGTTTGTGAAAGGGAAGAAACAATTCAAGAGAAATTTCTTCAAGAAGAATAATCTTCTTTCACAAGAAATAGACGGTTCAGAAGAGTTTGAGGATGAAGAGGTTGAGGAGTTTAAAAATTGTAAAGATCATGGAAAAAATTCAATGGTGGCTGTTGTTGGTAGTGCTCAAGAAAAGGAAGAAACCGACGCTGATGAAGAAAAAGAACAAATTGAAGGCAGAGTTGAAATGGAAGCTGAATTAGAAGCAGCTCTTAAAGAGATAGATATTTGGAGAGAAAAAACGAAGAAAGCCAACAAGGTGGTGCATGATGCGAAACTCTACATTCAACAATAGGAAGACGAGAAGTCCGAGCTCGTAAAATAAATAGAAAACCTTAAGTCTTCAAGGCTAGAGAGCACCGAAAAGGTTGATGAGCATAAGCTCAAGATTGAAGAACATAAAAGAGAGATCGATGTCTTGAACGGAAAATTGAAAGATCACGTCAAGCGTATTGAAGAGCTTGAAGAGGAAGTTGTCGTTCTACGGAGAAAAGTCAAAGAACAGGAAAAAAATTTTATTCTTAATACATTCTTGGGAAAGAAGGTTATTTTAAATACTGAAAAGATGAAAGAGGATTCGAGTAGTTCAGCAGGGAAGAAGCACCAATTGAGCTCAGACCTTAAAGCTGTTTCAGGGCTTAATCAGAAAAAAAAAATCTGTGACAATTGAAGTCAGACTGCAAGCACTAGTCCCAAGATTGAAGGTTGATTCGGGCACAAAGCAGAATCAGATTATTCAGAGATCCCAAGGAGAAAATTGTAGTGATGAAGTACCATGAAGGAATGCACCATATATCAGGTGTTATTGTTGCGGGAAGATGAGACATTCACAGTATGTGTGTTCCATAGCCAAGAGATATCGAAGGGAACAAGAACAGAGGTGGCAGCCAAACAGAGAATGATTGTCCAAAACATTTTTTGATGGACATTGTTTTTGGTGTGGAGGATTTGGACACATGGCTAGGTACTATACTTCGACCATACAGAGAAATGATCCAAAGAAGAATCAAAACGTTCGCAAGTAGCAGATCAATAAATCCACAGGTGAGTTAAAAATGTATAATAGATTTGCGGCTTTGAAAGATGAAGCTGGTCCATCATACTCTGAGAAAGAACAAAAGTCTCAATCTATGCCGAGTGTGAAGGCAAAAGTATGGACCAAGAAGAAGAAAGAATAAAAGGTAGTAGTTGCGGAAATTGCCCTTAAATCATCAGATCGATCTGGTGTGTGGATCCTTGACAGTGGTTGCACATCCCACATGACGGGTAATAAGGATCATGTTACAGGCTTAAAATATGACAAAGAAGGAGTTGTCAAATTTGGAAACGATGAAGGCCTGAAGATTGTTGGCTCAAGGAAATCCAAGTTTGGGGGCATGGAAATGAGATGTGCTGATGTCTTGGTAGTAGAGGGTATTAGTCATAACTTACTCAGTGTGAGTCAACTATGTGACTCTGGGAACACTATTTGATTTACCAAGAAGATGCGTGTTGTGAAAGGAAAAGATGGAGCAGTTGTTCTGCAGGTAAAAAGGACAAAGGGAAATCTCTACCTTGTAGGTGGGGAAGAAGATACATGCCTTTTATCCAGAGAGGAAGAAAACCAGCTATGACATGAGCGACTTGGTCATCTATGCCAACCATCTATGGAGGATCTGGTAAAGTGTGATGTTGCTAGAGACCTTCCCAAACTATCATGTGATCGTACTCATATGTGTGATGTTTGCCAACAAGGGAATATCATCAGAAAGACATATTGGCCAAAGGAACAGAAATCAAATAGAGTTTTTGAATTGGTTCATGCTGATGTATGTGGACCTATCTCACCACGAGCTATAAATGGGAAAAGGTACTATGTTCTTTTCATTGATGATTATAGCAGAATGGCCTGGGTATTTTTCATTACCCATAAGAAAAAGGTGTTCAGTTGCATAAAGCAATATAGGAGGGAATCAGAAAGGATGCTTGGGAAGAAAATTTTGAAGTTCCGTACAGATAACGGTACAGAGTTCACAAACAGTCAAGTAGAAGAATATCTCGAGAAACATGGGATAAGGCATCAAGTTTCATCAGTGAGAACTCCCCAACAAAATGGAGTTGTTGAAAGGAGAAATCATATCATCAATAACATAGCCAAAACTATGCTTATTGAAAAGGAACTACCATAGAAATTTTGGAAGGAAGCAGTTTTGACATCGGTATATATTTCGAACAGGTCTCTATTGGGTCCGAAGCATGGGAAGACTCCGTATGAACTGTGGTACGGAAAGAAGCCAATGTTAAAATACTTTCTAATATTTGGAAGTAAGTGTTTCATTCTCAAAAAAGAAAATCACAGGAAGTTTGAGTCCTGAGGAGATGATGGGATATTTCATGGCTACTCTAGGAAAAGCAAAGCATATAAATGTTTCAACAAAAGGCTGGGAAAAATCATTGAGAGCAATGATGTCACTATAGTTGAAAAGGAACAGAATACTCAACGACCCAGTGAACAGTTCCTGGATGAAAGTGATGATGAGGTAAGCAACCGAGGGTGAGTAGAAGTGGCAGAGGCTAACTCAGAAGAAGATACCAATGATGAACAAGAATGTGTCAAGTCTATGTTTGCAAGGAAGCCAAAGAGTCGAGCTGAAATTGATAGGCATTATCTCATTGGTGATCAGACAGCTCCAGTTCAGACTCGAAGAATGAAATCATTACAGAAAACATCATTTTTGTCTCAAGTGGAGCCGAAATGTTTTTCCGATGCAGCTGAAGATGAAAACTGGGTTTAGGCTATGAACGAAGAGCTTGATCAGATTGAGAAGAACCAGACATGGGAGATTGTTTCGAGGCCACCAGACAAGAATGTCATCAGGGCTAAATGGGTTTATCGCAAAAAGATGAATGAAGATGGCACAATGATTAGGAACAAAGCACGACTAGTGTGCAAGGGATACTCCCAGATAGAGGGAATAGATGTTGATGAGACATTTGCACCGGTTGCAAGGATGGAAATGATCAGACTATTTTTGGCCATTGTCGTGCAAAGAAAGTTCAAAGTGTTCCAGATAGATGTCAAATATGCATTCTTAAATGGAGTTCTGGAAGAGGAGGTGTATATTGAGCAGCCAGATGGTTTTCTCATTCATGAGGATGAGAACAAAGTTTGCAGGCTGAAGAAGGCGTTTTTTGGGCTGAAACAATCACCAAGGGAATGGTACTCAAGGCTTGATCATTACTTGAAGAAGCTTGGTTTCCAGCGTGGAGGAGTTGATTACAACCTCTATTTCAGCAATGACAGTAATCAAAGGATGATGGTGCTAGTGTTTGTCGATGACATAATTTTTGGCAGATCAGATGAAACTCAGTGTAGACATTTTTCCGAATTCATGAAAAATGAGTTTGAAATGTGAATGATTGGAGAGATAACATTTTTCCTTGGTCTACAGGTGACACAAGGAAGGAATGGAACATTAATTTCTCAATCTAAATATGCCAAGGAGGTTCTGAGAAGGTTTTGAATGGAGAAGTCCAAGGAGATGAAGACTCCAGTGGCTACCCGGATGAAAATATCAAAAGATGAGGATGGCAAGGTAGTTAATATCACAGAATACAAGCAAATTATTGGAAGTCTATTGTAATTAACTGCAAGAAGGCCTAATATTGTTTTCTCCACATGCCAAACTGCGAGATATCAGAGTAATCCCAAGGAAAGCCACATGCTTGCAGTGAAAATGATACTTCGGTATATCCAGGGCACAATGGATTTAAGCTTGAAATATACTGATAAATCTCAGACAGAGTTATTGGGATATACTGATGCAGACTGGGCCGGTTCAGCGGATGATAGAAAATCAACGTCAGGTGGTGCATTCTATCTTGGTGGATTGTGTATTTCTTGGATAAGAAAGAAGTGAAATTGCATTTCATTGAGCACTGCAGAAGCTGAGTATATTGCGGCCACTCAAGCGTGCACACAGTTATTATGGATGAAGCAGCAGCTTGAAGATATGGGAGTTGAAGTGAAGTCTCCGATCAGAATCCAGTGTGATAACTCAAGTGCTATAAATCTCAACAAAAATCCCGTCCGTCACTCAAGGACAAAGCACATTGAGATAAAGTATCATTTTATCAAGGAGAAGGTTGAAAAGGGAATCATGAAGTTGGAGTATGTGCCTATAGAGCTATAAGTTGCAGACATTATGACAAATGCCTTACCCAAGGAAGCATTTGAAAGGCATCGAATGGCTCTGGGAGTTCAGTCGATTCCCCGAACTTGAAATAGTGTGGATGTGGGACACCCCCCTCTCCCCGAGGTATGGTGTGTTTTTCTATACTGTGCTAATGTGTTTTCTTACCAATGTCTCAGACTGCAGAGGAGTTCCCTTTGGGTTCGTTGATAAAGGGGGATAAATAGTGACCCTTCAAGGGGTAGAAACTGTGGCTAATAAAGGGAGAAAATGTCTTTGTCAAAGACACGGGGAGAAGCTGATAGGTGGAGCAGCCAGATAGGGGGAGTTGAAGGAGAAGATAGATAGGGGGAGTATTAAATATGACGATTCTAGAAGTGATCGATCAAAGCATAGAAATCACGACAGCTGAGGATTGTGACAAAAGCAGAACAATGGTGTTGGAATGGTGAGAGAAGGTTTCCAGCTATCACCAATTAGGATCAGTGTGGTTCAAAAATTGTTATCAATTTATGAATTGGTATCAGGTTGGAATCGATAATTTGTGTTTGACATTGAGTGATTAATTGATGAAATTTTCATACTATTCTTGTTTCTCACGCCGAGCATTGCTCATGTGGGCCTATAGTACGTGTTAAGTGAATCCTTGAACCCTATCAGAATCGCAAGAGGTGAAAGGTGGTAGCGGCTGGAAGTAGTTTCAGAGAGGTATAAAAGTGCAGAAAATCATTATGAGAAGAGTTGTGAAGAGTTTTCAACAAACCCAAAGGGGGAGATTGTTGGGAAAAAATCCCTCAAGGTAACATTGCAGCATTTTAGGGTTGATGGTGTTTGTTGAAAAAGCAGGATTTCATGGAGAATTGTCTAGTTCCATAGAAGTGGTTTACAATCCTTGTTAATAAAGAATGATGACAAAGGAAAGGACGATCTGGAGGCAGTACAAAAGAGCAGTACAAGGTGGCCCCATTTCCCAGTGTTTTCCAAATTTTTGGGGTCCAAAATTTGGAGGTTGGTGAGCATTTTGAAAATAGGATTTCCATGAAGATCACAATTAAATATGGAAATGGAATGAATTTCGTGAAGAAAAGCTTCATGGTTTGGATTTTGTGAAGACCAGAATAATGATGGCGGTGATTTTTCACGATTACGTCAAAGCTTCGCGAACGATAGAGTTGAAGTGCATTGTGGTGGTGAAGGTCTTTGCGAGGGAGCTTCCCAGTGAAGGTGTGAAGGAATGTTGACGGTGATGCTTCGCGATTACGATGAGCTCCGCGATCGGAAAATTTTTGTGGTGCTTCGTGATTTGGACAGAATTTCGGCAGAAACTTAGGAGGTTTGCGATCAGCGATGACGTGGCGCAGACTTCACGCAGAAGGGTCGAGGGTCGGTGGAATTTCCTGTAAATAGAGGCCAACCCCCTCGAGAGAAAGAGATAATTTTCAGAGAAAATAATTTGCTCTCAGTTCGCAAAGGTAGTTCATGTAGCCTGTGTGCTTCACGAAAGAAGAGCTTCGTGGCGGCTATTGTAGCTCTGCGAAAGGTGCGAGCTCCACGTTGGCTCAGTGATCTTCATGATGGAAGTCGCTTTGCGACGACTTGATCTTCGCTGTAGTGCTTTTCAACAGTGCTTCACGAAAAGGCAGGAGCTTCACAAAGACTTATTTGAGCTTCGCGAAATTGGGAGCCTCACGAAGTAGGGTGCTTTGCGAATGTGTTTCCAAAGGAATTTTCCAGTGTTTAAGTGGAAAAGAGGTATTCATAAGTGGATGAAAGTTGGACTTCAAAAGAGAATCTATCAACAGTTGAGGATGCATTCATTAGTTTTAATGAAGATACCTACAGGTCTATAAACTGTGAGTGGATTCCCTTCCAGAGTAGTGAGCTTAGGAAGAGGAAGAAGGTGATCCTCTCCACTGGCAGTGATCCAGAGAGAGAGAAATAAGGAGTGACCCTTGGGAAAGCAGTGAGCTGACCCTAAACCTTGTAAAGGCTGTGAGCCTGGGACAGAGTGACTGTACCCGAACATTGTAATCCACAGCTAGTGAAGTATAGTGGAATTTGGTACCACCGGAAACCTATCGGCGTATGCTCCTTGGACGTAGCCCTTAGCGGTGAACCAAGTAAAATTGCTGTGTCCTGTGCTTTCTTTACTTTCTGTTTATATTGTGCAACAGGAAAGAGAGAGAAGAGTGTTTTTCTTAACACTGAAACAAGATCAGAACGAATATTAATTTTCAATTAGTCATACCCTGATTCACCCCCCCTTTCAGGGTATTCATCCTTGTGGACCTAACATTTACCCTAGGTGTGACTTAAGTTTTGTCGGTGTGGTCCTCCTATGAGAAAACCGAAAAATGGAATAACAGTAAATAAAATAATTAAATAATTTTTTCTATTTTTTAAATGCTTATAACTCACGAAAGGTAACTCAGATTAAAAATCTGACACCACCGATGAACTCTGGAGGGTATACTCTATTTAGATAGATAATAACATTGGCTGGCATGGTCCACCAGTGAATGTTAGTTTTTGGCCGTAAATAAAAAAATTAATTGACAATTTTTTTATTACAAACTCCATACTTTTAAAGAGTAACTCGGACTAGAAATACAAGTGTAAAGTTGGGTTCATTGGGGAATTTTTAACTTAGTTAGAGCATATCCTTGATCGGTGAAAGTCTATGGTGACTGTTAATAATTTTCTGAACTTTTTTTTGGGTAGGTTCAGTAAATGCATGTGCAGCCTTTTGAAAATTTTGAACCAGTGCTCGGAATTGAAATCTGAGGACACCGTTGAAATTGCAGCACCGATATTCTCTTAAAGAGACCTTTACCTCGACCGCAGTAGGTCGAGGGTGGAAGTTAGTTTTTTGTATTTTCGTGGGAGGGTTGGAAACACAATAAAATAAAATAATTAACTCTTATTTTATTTATTTTAAACCTTCCATTTGAATTCTGGTGGTGGTGACCACCTGAACTTGAACTCCTCTCTTAATGTGAGATAACTCTTGAAATTCCCCCAATTAATGATGCAACATTAATTCATTATTTAATTACGTAATCATAAATGAGAGGGGATCCTCACCTCTCGTTGGGTTGGGGGAAAATTTTTGATGAACATATTTGGTGGAGAACTCTAGAAGGAAGAGCATTCTCCAACAAAGAAGATCCTCCAATGAAGAACGACCTCCGAACGAGTAACAGGGAAACAACGTTCAAGAAGCGCCAACACATCATCTTCCTCTTCACGCTACCTCCAATATATGATCGAGGTAGGAGGTTTATTTTGAAGTATTATAAATATCAATTTATTGATTCCTCATATACTTGATTCTCAATGACGATGGCTAAACAAACATGGCCATCGATCCGCACATATACCATGATCTTTTCTATTTTGGTCTTTGTGATTTCTTCATCGCCAAACAATTTAGCACACTAAAAACTCAATGTTTCGTTGAGCACGACATATGGACATGGTGATCGCGACCCTAGAATCACAAATATGTGATCGTCACATTTTTTGGGGTTAGAAAAAAGATACTGTAACGACCCGAAATTTTGAATAAATCTTGTTTCCTAATTTTGTGTGTTATTTTATTTTTATACTCATCAAAACTGTTTCATTAGATAACATGAGTATGATTAAAATGAGACCATTGGGTTTTGACTTTTATATGACCATTGGTCAATATGACCACTGGAAACTAAACGTTTTGCTTTTCTCTCTCTCTCTAAATACAAGTGATCTTGGTTAATTAATATAGAATGAAGATTCGATGGCCTCACCCAGTAGTCTAGGATAGATCGAAGACCATCTAATAGAACTTGGGAAGGAGGTAGCCCCACTAGGCTTTGCTCTGGACCAAACCCAAGCCTAACTTCATCGTGTGAAGCTAGAACGGAATTGCCTTCGTGAGAAGTTCAAACTGATAGAAATTACTATTCGTGCGATGTTGGCTGAGCCTCCCTCAGTTTCTCTCACCTTAGCACACCTTACACTTAGGTCCTATGCTGGTGTGATAAGAGGCTATGTAAGGAGACTGTAACTACCATGTGTAATCCTTTGTTTTAAATAAAATTTTTTATTTCTTCTTATGATGATGTTTATGAATTTTCCAATGTCTGGATAAATATAGTATGCATATTTTTGATGAATTTTAGAGAAAGGATATTTTAAAAATATTTATGTAAACCTTAAATAAAGAAAAATGTGTAATGATTTTCAAAAAATGGTCTTCTATACTTATGTTCAGTACGAAATTTAGAGTCTAATAAGATCAACTTAATTTTTGATGAATAGTAAATTATGAATAGTGATTTTATGCTTAGGATTAGTAATGTGACCAAATGTATTAGTAATCTCCCTTAAAGAAATTATTAATATAATCTAGGCACCTTGATTAAGTAATGTGATTCAATAAAATGGTTAAATAACGGTTTCATAAATTATTAGTCAAGTATTAGTTTTTTTCGGGTGAATAGTGTTTTTTAATTAAAAATTAAATTAAAAATATTTAGAAAATTATTTTTATAAAATGGACATTATTTTTGAATTCAGAACATCGATATTACGCTAAGGTAATTTTTGGGGAATTTTCTGAAAAAAATGAATTTTTGGTGAAGTGTATTTATTTAAAAATTAAATTAAAAATATTTAGAAAAATATTTTTATAAAATGGAGTTCATTTTTGTAATCAGAGCATCGATTTTTGGTTATGATGAAATTTTGGGATTTTTCTGAGAAAGATGAATTTTCAGTGAATAGTAAAAATGCAGTTTTAGGGTTTCGGTATGTTAAATGACATCATAACTGTGTCATGATGATGTCATGATACATTTTAAGGGATGTTCGACTAAAGGGGATGAATTATTGTATGAGATGTCCCTTGTGGCCAATAACATGGGTAAATACCATGGGAAAGCCCATGGTTTTTCCAAAACCACCAATGAGGTGTCCCTTGGCCATTAATGCCTTGTCCCCTCACTTTCCCTATAAATACCAAGCCATCCTCTCATCCATTCGACTCCCAAATCTCCCCCAAAGAATCTCTGGTCTCATTACCTCCCAAGAAGTCCTCCCAAGGTGCCCCCATGCCCTCAAGGCCCCAACCTTTGAGTTTTAAGAGTTACGTTTAAGGTAAGGGATCCTACCTCCCTCTTTCTTTTCAAGTAATCTCTTTTATTTCATTTCTTTTATGCTCCACGCTCTTATGTTGGAGGATGTTATTTTATATTCATCCTAATATATTTTTCATGTTCATATGATGAGAGACCCCCTCTTGCTCTCATCATTTCATTTTAAGAATGTTAATGTGGCGCCGTCAGGATGCCGAATTTTTAAGGGATTCTTTCACCCTTCTCAAGTTCTATTTTCATGTCAAGTATTTCAAGTTCCTTCTTATTTTGTTGGGGTATGATATCTATATCAATCATACTGATATTTTATGTTTATATTATTAGAGACCCTATTTGATCTCTTCAATTCAGTATTTTTATGTTTTAAGTGGCGCCGTTAGGCTGCCGAATTTTTAAGGGATTCGTTCACCTTTCCCATTTTTCAAAGTTCTACTTTCATGTCAAGTCTTTCAAGTACATTTTTATTTTGTTGGGGGTATTATCTCTCTATCTATCATACTTATCTTTTATGTTCATATGACTAGAGACCCTATTTGATCTCTTAAATTCATTATTTTGAAGTTTTAAGTGGTGCCGTTAGGCTGCCGAATTTTTAAGGGATTCGTTCACCTTTCTCATTTTTCAAAGTTCTACTTTCATGTCAAGTCTTTCAAGTTCCTTTTTATTTTTTTGGGGTATGATATCTATATATATCATACTGATATTTTATTTTCATATGATTATAGACCCTATTTTATCTCTTCAATTCATTATTTTGAAGTTTTAAGTGGCGCTGTTAGGCTGCCGAATTTTTAAGGGATTCGTTCACCTTTCTCATTTTTCAAAGTTCTACTTTCATGTAAATTCTTTAAAGTTCATTTTTTATTTTTTGGGGGTATTATCTATATATCTATCATACTGATATTTTATTTTCATATGATTAGATACCCTATTTTATCTCTTCAATTCAGTATTTTGAAGTTTTAAGTGGCACTGTTAGGCTGCCAAATTTTTAAGGGATTCATCCACCTTTCTCATTTTTCAAAGTTCAACTTTCATGTCAAATATTTAAAGTTCATTTTTATTATGTTTGGGTATTATATCTATATCTATCATACTGATATTTTCTGTTCATATGATGAAAAACCCTATTTGATCTCATCAATTCATTTTTTTGAAGTTTAAGTGACTCCGTTTGGCTGCCGAATTTTCATAAGAGAAATCTTATTTTTGTCTTCCTTCCATGGTTTTCATTTCATATGGTATGTATTTAAAATATCATTACCATGTTTTTATATCCATTATATTCTGCCCCTCTATTGTTTTTTGGATCATTTATGAGTGGGTGACCTATGTCCCCTCTCTTTTCAATGTTTTCTAAAACCCCGAAGCATAGCCGTTATGCTGCAGAATTTTCGTCTCAAATGTATCTCTCTTTTTCACAAATTATTTTATTTTATTAAGTTAATACTCAAATATCTTCCTTCTAAAGGGGTATTGACATATATACCAAAATTTTCTATTTTAAATTCTGGGATTTACATACATGAGACCCTCTTTCCTTTTCCGTGGGTTTAAAGTGACATAAAGATCATGTCTTTAAAGCAGTTTTTAAAACGTTATGATTATAAAATGAAAACCATTTATTTTATGATATATGGGTTGTTTATGAAATGACAGATGATGATATATGTGGCTCACATGATAATAAAGACAAATTAAGGGTGCGCCCTGATAGTGCTCCAATGCATTGGGTAAAGACTTAATCTATAGAGATGATTTTTTTTAACGACGCCTTGGTGAATAACATTGGTAATTTTTAATGACACCTTGGGGATGGACCTTGGTGAAATGGAAATGATTTTCAATATAAAATGTTGTAGCCACATATTCATGTTATGAAAAATGTTATTTTTATTATGATATTCCTCATGATTTCTTTATCATGCCTTAAAGTTCTTTTCATGACCTTATTGAAGTATCTCAAGTTCACATGTTAAATGTTTCCCTTGTTTCCCTTACTGGGCCTTCTACTCACCCTTTCTTTTGATGTATGTCCCCAGGTTATGAGATGCAGTAATGAACCCAGGATGAACATAAGGAGAATGTTTTCAAGTGTTTAAGAAGAATGTTTTTTTTGTTTTCATGTTTTAAGTTCCTGGTTTCCAAGACACTAAACCTCAAAGATCCTCAGTTTTGTAAAATGTAATGAAAATTTATGTTATAAAAAGGGGTATGTCATAGTTGGTATCAAAGGATGGTTTAGTTATTTTTGGAAATTAGAATATGAAAACTCTAGGAAAAACCCTATATAAATGTTTAAATATAGGAAATCTTCCTGGTATTTTGGTGAGTATTGAGTAAGGGGTTTCCAAGAAAATACATCTCTGTCTGGATACGAGTAGGTAGAGATGGCTCTGGCACAAATGTACATAGGGGTAAAACCCGAAAACACCACTTTGAGCTATACTCGAACGAGAACTGGTACATGACAACGGGCCCTGCTACACTCTTGGTTACGACACTCCCGGGGGATATGCTTTGGTAAATTCATAAGCTTAGTATGAACCATTATTAAAGGGACAAAGATAAAATAAAATAAAGATTCACATAAGAATATATGATCATGGATAACCTAGATCGAAACCTAGGCGATCACAATTTAGAGTATACTTTTCTTCTATAATTTATCCTTCTATGATTTAAGTTCCTTTTCATGATTATTGGATAAGTATTTAAGCCCCTAATTATACTTCCTTTTCTTAGTTAATGGTGGGAAATGGAATAACATGTCCCAACAACCAATGTGATTGGAAATGTGACGATTTCCGTATTAATATGACAAAGATGATTAGTGAATTAAAAGATGATTATTATTTTGGAAGATGTTCACTATTTTGGGTACCCTATTTGATCTAGGTAAATAGATTACTATTGTATTTTCTTTGAGGAGTAAAGTTTGACTTATATTTTGAAGAATTGATGAATTTAAGGTGGACTTATAGTAATTTAGGTTACATATGTAAATTATTAACCAATCTTGGGTAAAATATGTTTAGGTTATCTACTTTTGTTATTAGATGTTAGGAGTGGTTGATGTTGTCTGGAGATGAACGATGATGTTTATTTTGGAAGACTATGTTATCAAATCCTTATTGTATTTGGGTTGCAATCTTAGTTTGGTTTATTTTGTGGAATCTTAAGAACAGTTATTTATGGAATGGTCTATGATGAACTTTGGTTAGTACCATGGAACTTTGAAGATTTAAAAGTAGTTTCCCTTCCTAAGGGATTCTTTCTTTTGGAAGAGTTGTTTTATCTTACCCTTTCTATTTTTGGGATAATGTTTAAGGATAGAAGAAATTGATAGCTAATATTTTGTGGATTACGTGAATCTCAAGAAGATTATTCTTGTGTTTTGATGAGACCAAGTGTTTTGAATGCTCATAGTTTGGAGAAAAGCTTAGTTTTGGTAGAAACTTATTAAAGGATGAAACTATACTTGAAGGTAGGTATATTTCTTTATGTTTTTGTTCTATGTAGTAAATGGATTCCTCAAAATTATGAAAAGGAACGTAAAAAAACATTATTGGTTTACGTTTCCTACTAGGTAGTCAAAGACCGTTTACACACATCATAAGTTTGTGATTTTCTTGTGGTTAACTTTCTCCTAATCATGTTTTCTATCACTCTCCCTCAGAACTTGACCCTTTGTTTTTTCTTCTATATCCATATTTTACTACATGGAATCCTAGTATGGGTTAACTCGGGTGACCTTTGTACTTCCCTTTCTTTCTTTTAAAGTAATAGTTTTACTGACTCCTTTTCCGGTGTGGGACTTTCAATGAAATTTCAAAACCAAATTATAAAAATTGCGAGGACACAATTTCTTAAGGGGGGAAGATTGTAACGACCTGAAATTTTGAATAAATCTTGTTCCCTAATTTTGTGTGTTATTTTATTTTTATACTCAACAAAATTGTTTCATTAGATAACATGAGTATGATTAAAATGAGACCGTTGGGTTTGGACTGTTATATGACAATTGGTTAATATGACCGCTGGAAACTAAATGTCTCATTTTTTTGTCTCTAAATACAAGTGATCTTGGTTAATTAATATAGAAAGAAGATTCGATGGCCTCAACCAGTAGTCTTGGACCGATCGAAGCCCATCTAACAGAACTTGGGAAGGAGGTAGTCCCACTGGGCTTTGCTCTGGACCAAACCCAAGCCGAACTTCATCGTGTGAAGCTAGAATGGAATCGACTTCGCGAGAAGTTCAAACTGATAGAAATTACTACTCGTGCGATGTTGGCCGAGACTCCCTCGAATTCTCTCACCTTAGCACACCTTACACTTAGGTCCTATGCTGCTGTGATAAGGGGCTATGTAAGGAGACCGTAACTGCCTTGTATAATCCTTTGTTTTAAATAAACATTTTGATTTCTTCTTATGATGAAGTTTATGAATTTTAAAATGTCCGGATAAATATAGTATGCATATTTTTGATGAATTTTAGAGAAAGGATATTTTAAAAAAGTTTATGTAAACCTTAAATAATGAAAAATGTGTAATTATTTTCAAAAAATGGTCTTCTACAATTATTTTCATTATGAAATTTAGAGTCTAATAAGATCAACTTAATTTTTGATGAATAGTAAATTATGAATAGTGATTTTATGCTTAGGATTAGTAATGTGACCAAATTGATTAGTAATCTCACTTAAAGAAATTATTAATATAATCTAGGCACCTTGATTAAGTAATGTGATTCAATAAAATGGTTAAATAATGGTTTCATAAATTATTAGTCAAGTATTAGTTTTTTTCGGGTGAATAGTGTTTTTTAATTAAAAATTAAATTAAAAATATTTAGAAAATTATTTTTATAAAATGGACTTTATTTTTGAATTCAGAACATCGATATTATGCTAAGGTAATTTTTGGGGAATTTTCTGAAAAAAATGAATTTTTGGTGAATAGTGTATTTATTTAAAAATTAAAGTAAAAATATTTAGAAAAGTATTTTTATAAAATGGAGTTCATTTTTGTAATCAGAGCATCGATTTTTGGTTAAGGTGAAATTTTTGGGATTTTTCTGAGAAAGATGAATTTTCAGTGAATAGTAAAAATGTAGTTTTAGGGTTCGGTATGTTAAATGACATCATAACTGTGTCATGATGATGTCATGAGATATTTTAAGGGATGGTGGACTAAAGGGGATGAATTATTGTATGAGGTGTCCCAAGTGGCCAATACCATGGGAAAATACCATGGGCAAGCCCATGGTTTTTCCAAAACCACCAATGAGGTGTCCCTTGGCCATTAATGCCTTGTCCGTTCACTTTCCCTATAAATACCAAGCCATACTCTCATCCATTCGACTACCAAATCTCCCCCAACGAATCCCTGGTCTCATTACCTCCCAAAATGGACTCCCAAGGTGCCCCCAAGCCCTCACGGTCCCAACATTTGAGTTTTAAGAGTTACGTTTAAGGTAAGGGATCCTACCTCCCTCTTTCTTTTCAAGTAATCTCTTTTATGTCATTTATTTTATGCTCTATGATCTTATGTTGGAGGATGTTCTTTTATATTCATCCTACTTTCTTTTTCATGTTCATATGATGAGATACCCCCTCTTTCTCTCATCATTTCATTTTAAGAATGTTAAAGTGGCGCTGTTTGGCTGCCGAATTTTTAAGGGATTCTTTCACCCTTCTCAAGTTCTATTTTCATGTCGAGTATTTCAAGTTACTTTTTATTTTGTTGGGGTATGATATCTATATCAATCATACTGATATTTTATGTTCATATGATGAGATACCCTATTTTATCTCTTCAATTCATTATTTTTAATTTTTAAGTGGCGCCTTTAGGCTGCCGAATTTTTAAGGGATTCGTTCACCTTTCCCATTTTTCAAAGTTCTACTTTCATGTCAAGTCTTTCAAGTTCCCTTTTATTTTGTTGGGTTATGATCTCTATATCTATCATACTGATCTTTTATGTTCATATGATGAGAGATCCTATTTTATCTCTTCAATTCAGTATTTTGAGGTTTTATGTGGCGCCGTTAGGCTGCCGAATTTTTAAGGGATTCGTTCACCTTTCTCGTTTTTTAAAGTTCTACTTTAATGTCAAGTATTTCAAGTTAATTTTTATTTTTTTGGGGTATGATATCTATATCTATAATAATTATATTTTATGTTCATATTATTAGAGACCCTATTTGATCTCTTCAATTCAGTATTTTGATGTTTTAAGTGGTGCTGTTAGGCTGCCGAATTTTTAAGGGATTCGTTCACCCTTCTCATTTTTCAAAGTTCTACTTTCATGTCAAGTCTTTCAAGTTCCTTTTTATTTTATTGGGGTATGATCTATATATCTATAATAATGATCTTTTATTTTCATATTATGAGAGACCCTATTTTATCTTTTCAATTCAGTATTTTGACGTTTTACGTGGCACCGTTAGGCTGCCGAATTTTTAAGGGATTCGTTCACCTTTCTCATTTTTCAATGTTCTACTTTCATGTCAAGTCTTTCAAGTTCCTTTTTATTATGTTGGGGAATGATATCTATATCTATCATACTTATATTTTCTATTAATATTATGAGAGACCCTATTTGATCTTGTTAATTCATTTTTTTGATGTTTAAGTGACGTCCTTAGGCTGCCGAATTTTCATAAGAGAAATATTATTTTTGTCTTTCGTCCATGTTTTTCATTTCATATGGTATGTCTTTCAAATATCATTACCATGTTCTTATATCTATTATATTCTGTCTGTATACTGTTCTTTGTATTATTTATGAGTGGGTGACCTATGTCCCCTCTCTTTTCAATGTTTTCTAAAACCCCGAAGCATAGCCGTTATGCTGCAGAATTTCCGTCTCAAATGTCTCTCTCTTTTTATCAAATTATTTTATTTTATTAAGTGAATACTAAAATATCTTCCTTCTAAAGGGGTATTCACATATATACCTAAATGTTCTATTTTAAATTCTGGGATTTACATACATGAGACCTGCTTTCCTTTTTTGTGGGTTTAAAGTGACATAAAGATCATGTCTTTAAAGCAGTTTTTAAAACGTTATGATTATGAAATAAAACCAATTTATTTTATGATATATGGATTGTTTGTGAAATTATTGATGATGATATATGTGGATCACATGATAATAAAGTCAAATTAAGGGTGCGCCCTGATAGTACTCCAATGCATTGTGTAAAGACTCAATCTCTAGAGATGATTTTTTTTAACGACGTCTTGGTGAATAACCTTGGTAATTTTTAATGACCCCTTGGGGATGGACCTTGGTGAAATGGAAATTATTGTCAATATTAAATGTTGTATCCACATATTCATGTTATGAAAAATGTTATTTTTATTATGATATGCCTCATGATTACTTTCTCATTCCTTAAAGTTCTTTTCATGACCTTATTGAAGTATCTCAAGTTCACATGTTAAATGTTTCCCTTGTTTACCTTACTGGGCCTTCTGCTCACCATTTCTTTTGATGTATGTCCCCAGGTTATGAGATGCAGTAATGAACCTAGTATGAACATAAGGAGAATCCTTTCAAGTGTTTAAGAAGAATGCTTTTTTTGTTTTCATGTTTTATGTTCCTGGTTTCCAAGACACTAAACCTTAAAGATCCTCAGTTTTGTAAAATGTAATGAAAAGTTATGTTATAAAAAGGTGGGATGTCATAGATACCGCGGCCCCTGGAAGGGGATATTTGGTGGTGGATTTCTGGCATGTCTTTGGGGCGCAACTCCAGGAAAGATAGGAGGTGCAGCGTACTGTGGCAGTCCGGCACGACTGGTACATGCAGGATAGTGGAGCGAGCGGGAGGCCAGGACGGCGGTATGCCGAAGGGGCATGGCTCCCGAGCGGTGCGGCGGCCAAGCAGACAATGGGGTGCTGTTTTTCCAGTCCACGTATAGGGTGGTGCGAGCAGGTTTGTGTTCATCGCAGTGGAATCGTGATCTATTGTTGGGAGTTGAATGTTTACATTGCTGAGTGTGTGCAGCAGGGCATGAAGCTGGGAAAAAAATCGTGAAATGGATTAATTGGAGAGAGAAAGAGTTGACAAAAGATGAGTTGAAAATTTAATGCAATTAAAGAGGAAGTCCATTGAATAAGGGGATGCACACCAAATTGGAGAGGTGTGGTTGTGCATGGAATGTGTTTTGGAATTGAAGGAAAATAAAACGGTTAAATAAAAATAAAAATAATATAATAATGATATTATTATTTTTGGTTGAAAAAACCATAAATTTTCTGTAACTTATCCGTGCGAACTCGGTTTCACAAACCATCAACGACAGCGTGGCCCTTACTTCAAGACGGAAATTATGAGTCCAATATTGGATGTCTTTTTCAGGTTTTTAGATCAGGTACCTAAAACACCTCAATAATAATAATATATTATTATTATTAAATCTTCCACCCGCCATAACTCCTACGTGCGACCTCTGATTGACTTTCCATCAGTGGTGATGTGATCCTGTCATTGATACGGCCGATTCATGTCTAATGTTGGATACTAAATTATAGTTCATGGCTCGGGTCCAGGAAACACCCAATAATAATAACAATAATAATATTAATATGGGATCTTGTATCTGACATATCTCCCTCATACTGTGTTGGAATGACGAACCGTCTATGAAGTTGCGACCCTGAAATTAAGACTGATGTTTCAAGACCAATTTTGGATATTTAAGTTGAGGTCGAGGCGTGGGCCCCATGGGGCCAGGTTCATTCCTATTGCGGTGAAATGAATGTTTTTCACCGAGTACCCATTATGGAAAAATTGGTAGTCAATCTCGTGTGTTTTTCCATGTGAATCATAATGGCGTGACCTGTTTGGTTATCTAGTGCCATTTGAAGTACGACTAGGTTGAATCTAACACGAATCCAACTGGACCATCGGCACTAAAATGCCTATAGCTTACCGTCCAGGTTCCCGTTTGAAGAACCGTATATGGAGGTGGGACCCTTGGATCGAGACGTTCCTTTTGAAATACTCCATTATATTTTTGGAGAAACTTGGAGTTTGGATGGGTTAGATCACACCAGAATCCAACCAGGACCTCGGAGCGGAAACGCTAATAACTTACAGACCGGGAGTCCGATTGACGTACCGTCTATTACGTTGAGACCCCTATTTTGTGGCGGTCCTTTGGGATACATATTTATGGGACGTAATGGAAGTTGGAGTATCGACTGGTGGCTTGAGGAGCGGATGCTCCCAGAGAGAGGTGAGCTTAGTGCGGGAACCCTATAGCTGGTTGTAACATGAGAAAGGGATCCTATGTGGGTCTTTTCTTTGGGATCTTACGTGGGTCTATGTTTGAGGGTCCCACATGGATCCAATCTAGGAATACACGTGGGACAACTCTAGGATCCTTCATGGGTCTGATGTACTATGATCCTGTGTGGGTCTGATGATGTACTGGGATCCTGTGTGGGTTTGATGATGTACTTGGATCTTGTGTGGCTCTGATGATGTACTAGGATCCTATGTGTGTATGATGATGTACTAGGATCCTTTGTGGGTCTGATTATGATTTAGGATCCCATGTGGGTCTGCCTCTTAACAGAGTAAGATGATTCAGTAGTTATAACTAATCATCTTTACTACTGTACCTATGTTATACCTACTATGAGCTGAGTCAGTTCCTTCTTGGCGATACCTTTGTGGTAATATTTTGTGTGAAGTACCGTTGTGGTACTTACCTTTTTTGTATTCCTACCTTTGTGGAACAGTTGAGCTTTGGGCCAATGAGTTGGCCCTTTATGTTTCCTCATGATTGAGATGGGTTTACTTGATAACATAGGTATATGTATGGGTTATACCTAAGTAGGGTTGTCTATTGTTTTCATGCTTTGTGGTTTGTCCTTTGTGGATTTTATGAGATGTTGAGGGTCTCGAGGTCCCTACTGAGTATCGTTATACTCACCCCTTCATGGGCTATTCCCACACCTTGTAGTGTTTGGTGCAGACGATTGACATCGCTAACTGAGGATGAGGGTACTAGGACTGGAGGCAGCTCAGAGGTGGACCTTAGATGAGGTGTACCACAGAGACGACCGTTCGAGATCTGTACCTACCCTTCAGGTTGGATCCTTGGTAGGTGTTCATAGGAGCTATTTCAGTTTACTTGTACTTTTTAGTTCCTTGTACTTTATAGTTGGGGTTGTATTCTGGTCCCTTTTACTTACTTTACTCACTATATTTACTATAATGTTTTGTTGTGTTCGTATCTTGATGTGTCCTTGGTTGCATGTGATTACATGTTATAAAGGAAATGCCTTCCCGGTTTAGTGAATATGCCTTTCGGTGCTAGTTGCCAGCCCCTGGCCTATGGAAGGCGGGCGTGGGGTAGTCATGGCATAGGCCTTGAGGGACGGGTCATGACAAAAATGGTAAAACAACAACAACACATGTTACCTGATACATACAAAGATCTAAATCACAATATAAAGAACACAATAGAGAACCACTATAAAATTTTTATCTAAACTTGGGTAAATTTTTTTATTATATGTCTTGATATTTTCATTGTATTACTTTTTTATTCAATATAAAATGGGGTTTCAATTCAAAATTTAAATAAGAAGATTTGTCATGTGTGATATACATTCCCCTTGTGTGAACAATGCATGTCAATATATTACATTTCATGCCTTCCATGTTGGACGAATTCTCACCTCATGTTGGGCTAGCCTCTTAGTGAAATCAGATACAGAAATAGAATCATATAAAAAGTGATTCAACATAAGTTAAATAAAACTACAACTATTATATGATAATATCAAGAAAATATCACATTTCTAGGTACTCAGATTTCCCCCGCACATGGGTAAACTACCCCCATACATTGTCTTGTTTCCAAGTCTCAAAACATCCTAGTTTTCTATCTACCATTACCCAAACAATAAAGGAACATAAAAGACCTCATCCTCTAACACCACTTTATAAAATCCATATCTCGTCTCACCCTCATGTTACAAAATTGGGTATCTATGATACCTCAAGCCCCCCCAGTGTGTATGTTAGAGGCTATAGTCTAGTAGTGAGAGTTTATCGAATATAGTGGGGAGACTATACCATATAGAATAGTGATTAAATAATAGTGGATATAAAATAAATCAATGGGATCCCAGGATACAATCATATAAATAGGAAAAATAAGGAAAACCATATATAGAAAATAAACCATGCCATGTAATACAAAATATTTATGAAATGTCATGCTGATGTCATATAAGTAATAAATAAATACAAACTCAAAAATAAAGTCTACAAAACACTATTCATAACCCCCATTCCAAGTCCCATTACCATACACCGATCCCATCGATCACAATAATCAATCAGGTTTAATACCCCTTACTATTTTCCATACATTCCTTCATTAAATCTTCCAGGGTACCAAATGGCACTCGAACATGGTGTCAATACAACCTAGTAAAAAAATGGTGTCTAACAGTCCATAATTCATAAATAGTGCATGGAATAGTATGACAAGAAAAGAAATTAAATAATAAATTATTACAAAATAAAAAATAATTATATAAACCCTTGATCTTCGGGAGACACTAGGGAATAACTAAACCTGTTTGGAAACCACGATAAAATTATATATCATTAGAAGATAGTGTAATTTATCCAAAATTAAATCCAAGTCCAATCAAATTTTATTTAATTTAGGTATCAAATATAAGTTTAAATATCACCTTCTTGAATCAAGTAACTGTGAATATATCCCTCAGGTAGTATGTACTAATGAATCTAGAAAACATGAGGTCTATACAATGAAATTAAACCTGAGATGGTTTGTACCAATTCATCTGTCGCTTCAGTGGATTGTAACCATGATTCATTCCCTTAATCGATATGTTTCTGTACATCTATCCCTCAAGAGGTATATGAAAATGCATCTATACTGTAAGAAATACAAAACCATGTATCTATCACATGTGCATGAAATGTAATAAAATTTTTATACAAGACAACATGGAAGGAATGGAATTTATAACGTCAAATATTCAAAACATGTGCATATAACACATATTAGGTAATGTATCCAAATTATCAATCATAAATATTCATCTCACTAAGTTAGAATACCAAATATATCAATAATAAGAAAAATATACATCCTTTATTCGATTATTATTAGTTAAAATTTAAATCAACATTTATTACTTTATTCAACAATTAATTCCATTATTCCTTGTTAATAATTATCTGTATAATTGTAACCATATTCAATAATTTTCACACCTTAATTAACTCTAATTCCATTAACATGTCAATAATTACATATCCCCTCATGTTATCCATCCAAATCCATTTATGGTATATTTATCTATCATCATTCATGTAACTATTTTTTAATCCAATTACCCATTTTAAATTTTAATCCAATTCAAACTAATAATAAATCTCTAATAATAATTCTGAATTCATATTTGGGATCTTGGTTAAATAAAACCAAATTCCATCATAGTGTCATGTATGGAACACTAGTTGGGTGGCTGCATATCCCAGTATAATCACCAATGTACCCAAAAAGATTCATGTGAGGAAAAATAATAATGTTACATAAACAAAATTGGTTACCAATTAAGAATAGGTATTATGAATGGTGTTCTTGTGAGATCACAATCATTTCATGTACTATAAAATCAATGGATTCAACCTGGAGTCATTCTAGACCACCCACATAAATAATTGAGAAGGAGAGACCAATGATCAATCATTAAGATCTTTATGAAACACCAAAGTTTCATATAGACATTGATATATCCACTACATCAAGGATAATGGGAGATCCAAGAAGAATATAGATTAAAAATCATAATCAAGGAAAAATAAATGATGTTAAACTCTACAGATCAAATTAATGAACAATTTATCAAGGATTGGATTTGGTGAAAACTTGAGAGCTTTGAAGAATATTCAAAAAATTTTAAACCCATATTATAGTCAGAATAGGTGATTAAAAGGAGTTCAAAGTGGTTTCAATGGATGAAAATATGATTATACACCAATAAATTATTTTCCAACATGAAAAAACTAGGTAACTAGTGAGTACAACCAGTTTGGTAGTGATGTCCTCCATTAAGCCTTTAGAGATGGAAACCCATCAACTATCTGGTGGGTTCTCACTGGGTGGATTTTGGGTTTCCTATAGGAAACCCTTACTTCTCAAGTACCATCGGTTGCTCGACTGGACTCACTAGACAGTTAGTGGTATGCAGTTCCTCTAATCCTGAAACCCATCATTCTATATAGCCATACACTACTAGTCTGGCTTATCCAAGCCCCTTAAACACTATGATACATTATTTTGGACAAGAATATAGATCAAATTCAAAGTATTAAAAATTTCAACATGAAATAATGATTTTTACAAATATTTAATGGAGAATATACCTAGAAAAATATGTGATCTTACATAATGTGTTTTTCGAAAAATTATATATGGATGTGTCCTCCAATATTTTTAGGGAATTTGTGATCATCAATTTGATCTTCCCACTTACTCAACTTAGAAATGGACTTCCTTTACTATCTTCTAAATATAATAGGATTTTTACTTTTTTATAGATCCCAAAAAACATGGAATTAATAATCTCCAACTAAATTGTAGATATGGGCTTGAATCTTGAATCTCCCTTCTATGAAAATTATTCTTTCAATTTCTAGATCACTATCTATAAAATTTATGATAATATAGAAATGTAGAGTCTTTCTTCCATCTTCTGAAAAAACTATTCCATTTAAGTCAAAAAATCATGTTTATTTTCTCTTTACCTCTATTAAATCCCTCACAACCTTAAATGTTTTTGTATTATTGACTATAATATATTTGATTTTGATGGTATTTATACAGTGCACCTATATTTAGTTCAAACTTGGATTTCAGTTTCTTCTTCCTTTGACCAACTTAACATCACCCTCCATCTTCTAATGCTACTACATCCACTCATTTAGGATTCCTCGTTTTTTAATCAAATCATATTATAATAAATATGTATTTTCATATATGATACTTTTCTCTTCATCAAATACCATATTACTAAACTCATTTAATTAGATCTATCACATATAATTTAATTACTTCTGATACATAGGACATGATTGAACTAAAATTTATCAATGTCACTGAAAATATTGATATACAGTTCTTTCACCTTCAGTCTAGTTAAAGTATTTTTTAGTATCCATAGGCATAGTTTTTTAAGCTATTGCTTTTGGGTTTCTCATCATGTCCATGTAGACTCATTCCAATTTATACAACATCAACTAAAATAATTGTATCATAAAAATCGCATAAAAATCCCCTTCTTGATTCCCATTTTCTACTTCTAAATACTTCACTAATTAATGTTTCTCAACTTTTTCATAGTAAAATCATTCAAATATCATTCAATAAAGTTTGTTCCATGCATCATATAATGTTATTATACTTCATGATGTTTCCATATATAGGGAAGAAAGCCTCTTTAAATTATTCATGAATAAATCATATTGAATTTATCTATTAGTTAGTGTGGTCCATCGTTCTGATCATCTTGGTTTCTTAAACTTCCTTGATTACCATCCACTTTTTGAATTTTTCATTTACATTATTTGGTATATCTCCAATATATTTCTTCATTTTTAGGTTTTTAATATTACAAACTACTATATATTCCTTCATCAACTCTAAATGATGTTGATAGTGCTTCTTTATATTTAAATACAATTAATGAAATTAATTAGGACCATTTCTATAATCTTCATATCTGAATGGATTCTTCAATGTAAAAAAATATCTATTTATTTCTCCATTATACATTAATAGTATCATCTCCACTTATCATTATTACTTCTAGTCATCATTTGAAAGATGATCTTGTATGTCTGGTGTTCCTAATTTCATTAGTTTCACCTTCCGTAATAATTTATTTTGGTGTAATTGTAATATAACATCCATATGAATAATTTTTGTTTATATACTCTTTAATTTTAACAAAAACTACTGAAAAAATTACAAAAATCAATCATCATCATTTTATGGGCACTTCAGTCTCCACCCTTTTATTTATTTTCGATAAAAAATCTATTTAAATCATTTATATTAATCTCCAAATTATTGAAAATAAATTATATGCCCCGTTATTTTATGAAACATAAATTAAGGAAAATAATAATCAATTTTCTCTCCTCCTTAATGATTTGAATTTGAATCCCAGATATTGAAATTTTGGGAGAGTGAAGAAATTTCTTCAAAATATTATTATTCTCCCCAATTTAATTTAATGTAATATGGACTTCTATAATATTTGCATACCATCAATTTTAGTAATGAAATAATCCTGAAATCATCTAAATCTAAGTCTACTTGATCAATTATCAATGTATAATTTTTTGATTAACCATTACATTAATGTTGTCCTAGAAAATAAAAAGTGATACAAAATTAAAAATACTATTTTCATTTAGCATACTTTCCTACATCAGTCACAACAAAAGGGTAAAAAATGTTCAAAAATAAAAAGTAGGTTTCTACCACTTCACAATATAATTCATACATTGACATAAAAAAACCATTTTCCCTATGTCATATTTAAAAATAATTTTTATGTAAATAAAAGATTATAAATAACATACCAAAAGGATTCTAACATATTTGATCATCCAAATCCTTTTTTATCGAAGATTCATCATTTTAATCAAGAGACTATTATTTTGGATACATCAATATTTAGTCCCCCATTTATTTTAGTATCATGTACTTTAAAAACATGGTTTTCCAGAATGTCAAATTATAATTCATCTTATAAAGATTACAAAAAAATAATCTCTATATTCACTTCACATATCATCCTAAATAAAATCAACTTCAAATCCATTGTGAATAAAAAAATATTGAGCTATCCATAATAAGGTTTATCTTACATTATCTTTAACTATAGAACAAGGTTTTATAATGTTATATCAACCAAGATAATATCTTCCCTTGAGCATGATATTTATTTATGCTTCACTATTGGTATTTTGATCACTGATCTTTATGTGTTGTAAGGACTTATTATTCCCTTTAATCTTTACTCAGTGTGGGTTTTTGTTTTTAACATTAACAAGAAAAATAATGCATTATTATTTTCATATACTACTAATTTAAATCCTTCCTATAATGATTTTCTCTATATGATCATACCATCTTTCATAACTTGTTCATTTTTATTAATCAATTGAGAATTTTCATTCCTAGTAACCAATTTATCTTGTGAATATTATATGATTATATTTATAATGAACTTCTATCCATGTAACTATCTCATGAATTTTTTATTTTTGTGGCTAGAAATAATATATCATCAACACAACCTCTTATCTTCTGGTAAGTAACTCATCAGATGTAACTTCTCATGTACTTGAAATTCCTCATCAGATATGTATTCCACTGTTCTAATTAACTTATGTCTTTCTCATATTGATTGAATTTTTGTCTTGAGTTTTCGTATATTAATTTAAACATTCAAGAATAATATAAATCTATCCATGGAGTGATATTTTCTTCTATTTAAGTAACATATTTTATTGAGAATGAAATCTTCTCGAACTATCTTATTAGGTGCAACCTTACTTGTGGATTCTGATTGTTTTCACCAGAAAGTAGAGTTACCTTATATCTTTCTTTCACTATATATAATATTTTATGACCTCCTTATATTAGTATTTATTGTTTTTTTCTTTCTATAATTATTCTACTACTGTTAATATCCATGAACACTTCTTCCACTACTTATGTAGAAATTTTGATCATATTCAAATATATTGAATGGAAATAGATTTTTCTTCTTCTATGAGGGTTGGGTGTAGTTACCTATGCTACCCATTTATTCTATTCCAACCCACTTAATATTGGACCTATTGTTTATATACCCAGTTATACTATGACCATAGTCGATGGCCATGTGTCTGAGCATTCAACAACCCTAATATTATCTGATCATCATTGGCATATTTTTGTGTTGAATTTTGGATAATGTATACTTCATCCAAAACATGATTCTATTAAATATTAATAATTTTCATCTAGATATATTGAGTTGAACTCATTAATTCTTCTTTTAATACTCCCATACTCATAAAAGTGGTGGATTTCTCACATTGCATCACATATCCTCATCTAGAGATACATCATATACTATTAAACATACTAGAGTTTGTGTATATTTTTTCATTAGAACATGGTATTTCCTTATTTCTATAACTTATTAGAAGATATAATTTTTTATTCCCTCATGTTCTCCCTTCCATTAAATTTTTATTTCTTTAAATAAGACTATTTTTATGATTTTTTTGTAGTGGTACTTTTTTGAAATTGTTATAAAGTTTTAACTTGAGTAGACTACACATTTCTCAATATCACCACCCTCTTAAGGAGTATTAAATTTAAAGTGCTATTACGATTTTCAATATACCTCAAAATATATTAAAAATCATTATTTATATTTCTTATATTTTCATCATGGATCTTACTAAACTATTTCAAATAAATAAAATTTAACTATAATCGATTTTCATTGCTATGATGTTTAATATTCTTTACCTAAACGATTGATCCATGTGTGTCTTCTAGTGCATAGAAAATTTCCCTGATGACATCCTTCTCAGAAAAATTCTCAAAAAACTCATTTGAACTATTTCTTCCACAACGAAGAAATTTTATTAATAACGTCATTGTTTTTCATCTCACCTTAAATGAGTTTACTAATAGATATACATTCTCGAAAGTTTGTTTAATATATATTATCTATCTCGTCATGTTATGAATCATTCTACAATTTTTCTTTGTACAATCCCATTAAAATTTTGATTATGTATCTATAATATTCATCATAAAATCTTTTATCTAATTTTTTATTTAAAAATAATATTCCTCAATAGACTCAATAGATTCACACTCCCCACACCAGCAAAAATATTCATCCACATGGATAAATTCATTATATCTAAAAAATCCATACGACTCATATTAACTTTTTGTAGTGATGGATCCTCGTGATTCTTTTGATATGTTACCTTCTATTACATTGGATATTATTTCCTATATCAGTTCACCATGGTTTTGGATGAACCCTTTATATTGCTAAAACATGGTATAAATTTTATTTTCTTTAACATAGCATTAACATTCTTATATTATTGATGATTCACTTCTTTGACTTTCGAACAAGTTATCTTTATGTAAAAAATCCTAAAAAACTTTTAACTAAAAACAGTACATGTAGATAGAGGAAACCTACCCTATAATAGTAATTGAGATTCTAAGGGGATCATGCAGTTACCCTAAGAGGCTAGGGTGTGAATCAGTGTAATATAATTTTGGTAGAACACATGGGTTTTGACATGGTTTCGAACTTTAAAAACAACTTATTTACATTCTGAATCCCATTGGGTAATGGATTTTCCACTGATATATCCATCACATATTACAAGAGGATTCATAAGAAATATTTATTAACCCTTGTCATGTTTCAATCAAAATTCTAAAACCAAAATATTACACATGTGGTTGAGAAAGATCTGAAAATATCACTCTAACTATGAAGTAGTAATGATGGTGTTGATATTAAATGAACCACTAGTCTTCGAGTAATATTCAAAATCATGATCATGCAGAAATTATAAAATACTTTTTTCATTAATTGTACCTCACATGCATTTCAACACTATCCTTATTAATCCAATGTAACGTTTTTCCAAAACCCTCAAGACCTTGAAATTTGAAATCTATAAATTCTAAAAAATGAATCATGATATTGGTATGGGTACATACTTATAGTCTTTTAAAATAAGGAATATCATTATCTACATAAAAAAATCTTGTTAAGATCTTATCAACTTCAACCCTACTAATTTTCCAATGGAAGTTCTTGTTTAACAACGTCTTATATTTTTATAATTTGATACAGTATGAATCATTCATCCTTTTCATACTAAACTCATGATTTGTTCCCCAATTTATATAAGAATGTATTTTATGATATATATGGAGAACAAATAAGATTTAATTTGATCTTACTACCTTTTCAACTCATAAACATACCACAATTACTAAATTATGAAGACATAGGGATTTTTACTTGATTAGATATCCTATAATGAATTTTTTCAACACACCTTCAAATAAATCATAGATATTATCCATAATCATGAAATTATATTGCATGAATATTTTTATTTGAATTTATACCTCATAATTATCATATTACATGACTATAAAACAACATATAACCCTTCTTTAATCCTCTTGAAAATGTTCATCTGTATAAGTAATACATATAATTTTGGTTAATTATTTATTTCAAATAAAACATATATAGAATATAGTGTTTTTAGATTCCTCATTATGATATATATTCTTTCGGTGGTCTCCATCTAATGATCCATCATTTAGTTTGAACAAGTATTTTATCTTTTAATTCATTTGACTGACTCTATTTCATCAAAAAAGTTATAGTATTTCCCAATTTTATTATTTGGGATTCCTGATATTTTGATCAGATCATCATTTAATTGTATTAGGATATAGGGTATAATAATTTCAGTTTATTTTCACCATGTATTCTTTAGATCCTTTATTTAGATTAGTCACTAATTCGTTTTTTTCCTTTGATACTTCAAATTTACATCAAATAAAGTTTTATAGAATAATATTCTATCTTGGATTTTGGTTCATTGAACATCGATACACTCAATTTTGGTCTCCAAAATCATATAACATAGTTCTTATGAAACCTTCAGTTTTTTTATTTTCTTATAATATCATTCTCGTGACTTTAAACATTACTCTACATTAATTGAAACTATTATCTCCTAAAACTCCATTTAGACATTATGAAAACCCATAATTTATTATATCTTAATTTATGATTTATTAAATGAAGTTATAGAAAATACAATTTGAAAAGTTCATAAATTCGAGTGTATTTGTAAAATTTGGTTAATATCATAAAAACATGCCACCTGAATACAATTAAATTATTGAAAACTTCCTTTACATGCACATAAAATTCCATCATTCTTCAGAAACTGTATGGGATAACAAAGGGGCATACATAATAAAGGGGTGAGATTTAAATCCCAATAACTGAATAAAAAAATAATAGAATAAGTAAAATAATAAAATGTGACCCAGGAGGCATATAATTGTAATATAAGAGGGATGGGTATCAGAATCTAGAACAATGAGGCATGATATAACATGATAATATAATGGTAACATGTGTATGTGTAAATAGATTAAAACATGGAATCATAGACATAATACAAGGATAACATATTAGAAAAATTTTAATAGTGTTCTTAGAATAATATATCATTCATCATTCATGGAATATGATGTGATTAAAATTTTACCCAATGCATTGGAGAGATATATATTTGGGACCCACCAATAACATTCATATCATGTACAAGAATATGTTTTCCACATATATCATACAATGTATGGATGAATTTCATGATATTTAATCCCAAAATAAAAGATTGTGAGATACATAGAAGGATTTACAAAATCAATGAATTATAGGAACATCTAGTTCAATACCTTTTAATGGAAATGAAGAAGGGTATTTACTACAAAATTTATTGACCTAAAAATCATAGGATAATTTCGAATCCATAATAGTGCCAAATAAATATTCAAAGAAGGGATTAATTAGAATGAAAGGTGTATCTCATAGCATAGACATTATAAGGTCAGTATAAGGGTTATGTAAGGTTATAAATCAATATTAACAATTAAAAATTAAAGGATATAATGCAAATAAGGTGCTTGAATAAAGAGGAGAAGCATATGATCCCTTAACCTTAGAGGGATCTTTTGTAAGATTGGAAGGATCTTATTAATATATTGATGGAACATTTTGATGAATTTATAGAAGTAAGGGAAGATTAATGTTATTATCTACATATTTTTAGATAAGAGGATTGTGAGTTTTGCTTGATTTATATATAAAAAGGGAGAACAATTCATTAATAATTTCCAAACATAGGGTTTTGGACTCTATATGACAAAATAATAAAAACCACAAACCATCCCACTTTACTTCCTAGGTTTCTAATGAAGTGAAGTTATTTTCATTAATTTACATGTTTAACAACTAAGATAATTGATGGAATACCATTTTTTATGTGGTAGTGAGTCATGTTTTCAAATAAATCATTTTAAACCCCAAAAATATAATAAATGTTTGAGGGTATTCAATAAAATTATCAAAATTAAGTAAATAATTTAAAAAACCCAATATTTTAAATTGAAAATATGTATTTGGTCGTTGAGATATTTAATATAATATATAACATCACTTTTTATCGTAATTATTCCATAATACAAACCATATATCTATTCCATATTCACCTTTTACAAAAAGTTTACTATATTAGAAAATTATGAAAATATCACTATTGGATAATTTCAACATCTTGATTTCAAAAATATTATTTTTTTGATCAGAAATATTTTTTAAAATATGAGAATATAAACTTTTATGAAAAAATACTAATTTATCATAAATACAGGGTTTTCAACAATATCTGTTTTCTAACCCTTATTATAATTTCATTTGACTTCATAAAATTGTACTATCATTTATATATATGTAATATTATTTAATAATAGTATTTCATTAAAATAAAATTAATTTAAAACAATCTTAAATTCATCATGAAATAGTATCTTGGTTGAAATAATGTATTTTTCAAAAAAAAAATATTCTTTGTGTTTCACCATACTGAAATTTAGTTTTTATCAAACTCATTATTTAGTAATTTAAAAATTAATATAAAATTGTATAAGTGTAATAATTATTTTATTAGAAGAAAATATAACAATTCATATGATTATGGTCTAGATATATATACCTTAATTAATCAAGTGAATTCCCTAAGGGTATAGTGGGTGATGGTATGATTTTCTTAGGGTGGTTCAGAATACATCGTTTAGGACATGATCTCGAAGATCATGAACTTCTCCTGTAAATAGTTTACATCACACATCAGTTTTGAAATATCAAATTGAGAATGATCAAGGGTAAATCCCAAAGATTCTATCTCCCTTAGTTGCTATAGTAAATGGTCTTCAAATTGTATGATCCTACTAGTTGAACCCATCACTACTTATATAAGTGTTAATTTGACATTATCATAGCCATTTATATATTCTAATAACATGATCACTGTTAAAAAAAATGATATTATCAATATTTATGAAACTGAAATTTATTTTAAATACAACATGATATAATGGTCCAAAATAACAAAACTAGGGCATGTGTTTTCGATAACATCATTACTTGAAAATGGATTTATTTCTTCAAAAAGAGATAATTTAATATATAAAAGTTCATATCATTAAATTATTCCCCCTTCTAAATTTTCACCATCAAAATTTTAATTTTATACACTTAAACTGATAATGGTACTTTCATTTCATAACATCTTCTTGTTCCCATGTTGCTTCATCAAAATTGTAGTTCTTCCATTACACATTGACCAATTGGATTTTCCAGTTTCATAGGACCCCTTCTCTATGATCCAAGATCTTTAGTAGATGCTCCTCATATGAATGATCATTATAAAATAGTACCACCTATGGATTTATTACATATGATGTGTCTAGTATATACATCCTCAATAGGGATACACAGATCACATAATGTACATGAGATAGGTTTGAGGGGAGTGAATGTTGATAGACCATTTCTTTGATGTGATCAAGGACCTTTAAGTGGTTGATGTATATTGTACTAAGAATTACATTATTTCTAATCCTCGGGAATTTATTTCATGGTGATATATAAACACTATATCTCTAACCTCAAACTCTATATCAGATCGATGATTTTTTCATATATTTTTTGTCAAATTTTTGTGTGATTAATAAGATATTTAATTTTTTGAACATACTTTTTAATTTATTTCATATGTTTAACGAAGATCATCTAATTCTCTCAAATTTCATTCCAACATGTCCCATTATAAAACATTTTAACATATAAAACCTCATAATTTTCCATTTTATTTCTAGAATTGAAATTGTTTTTATATGATAAATCCACTAGGGGATGGTGTCAGCCCCAAAATCCTTGGAAATAAGTTGAACTAATCTCATCATATCCTCTAGATTTTAAATTTTTATTTCAGAATTCCACCTGTATGAGGGTGATAAATAGTGTTTAATCTCAATTCTATATCCAATTTGTACTGATGTCTTTTACAAATCCTCATGGTAAACCTCATATACTGATTAGATACAATAGAGAGTGTAACTCCTTGATGTATTACTACTTCCCTTATGTTTGTTTTATCGATTTGGTCAAGATATAAATCATCCTTAATAGTAATGAAATGTTCTCATATTATAAGGTGATCAACTACTACCCATATGGTGTTATTTCCAATAGGTTTCCTCGAGAGTCCTACAATGAAATCCATGGTTATGTGTTTTCCCATTTATATAATTTCATATGAAATGGACATATCATAACCTTATAATTCATTCATTCCTCCCAAAATTGTTCAGATTCCATTCATTGAGATATAAACTCCATAATCTCTCTCTTCATGTTATCCCACTATAATAATTTCTTCAAATCTCAATACATCTTAGTACTTCCTGGATGAATAGTGAAGGATGAGATATGTGGATCATCCAAAAGTTCCTTCTTTAGTTCTTGTTTTTATAGGACACATATCTAGCTTTGAAACCTTATAATTCCATATTTATTAAAGTTTATCTCTGAATATTCTCTACCATCATCTGTAGAAGCTCATCATCTATCTGAGTCCTCTTGACCATTTGAGGAATGTATGGTTTGGATGTTACTAGAGAAAGGTTTGTTGAATAACCTATTATTATTCCCATGTACTTCCATTTCATTTCCCAGAAAATTTCCTATCTCACAATCTTCATCATGGATATATTTTTGAGATCCTTTCTACCCGGAACATCTTAAACTTTGGTTTCTTTCTCTGGATGGTAATGGATTTAACAATCATAATCCTTAATCAGATCTAACCACTATCTTTGGTGCATGTTATGATGCATTGGTGTGCATAATGTTTTGATTCGTTTATGATCCCTATATATGTTACATATTTCAATATAGAGGTAACAAACCATATCTTTAATGTGAGGATCACTACAACCAATTCAATATCATGATTTGGGCAGTTCTTCTCAACGATTCTTTAACTGGTGGGAGTCATATGCTATCAATTTTTTATATTACATGATTACACAACACATTCCATTTTGGATGCATTGTTGTAGATCAGAAATCCTTCCCCAATGAAAGGTATCGTGATAGCAGGTAGAGTTATATGATATTTCTTCATCTCTTTAATATAATTACCCCAACACCTGTAACCAAGAGCCAGTTCCTACATTATTAAATTAACTTAGATACAAAGGTTATAACCTGAAGGACTAATGATTTTTTCTATTTTATAGAACCGGATACACATATTATAACTATTATAAATTTTTAATAGAAAATTAAATGTAATAAATAACAAAATCAAACGAATTTCATCCATTAAAACTCATTCCATGAATTTTTCTTCATATCATGAGGAATGGAAAGAAAATTAGGTAGAAAAAAAATGCTCAATAAGGAATTAGAATAACAGAATCTATCATAAATCAATAAGAAGAATAAAAATGGAAAGGTAAATAATTGAACACACATTCCATTTAAAAAACATAAGTATCATGATAAGATAACACATACTCAATGTGGCAAGGTAAATAAATGAAAACCCATGCCATTTAATCTAAAGAATGAGATTGAAATGCATCCAAATAAAATATCACTGAGAAAATATAATAGATAATTATAAATAAATTATCAATTAAGAAGAATCTTAATTATTTTATGTCATGATCTTAGGAATCATGATACCACCACTACCATCAAAGGCCATCACAAGATGGTTTAATTATATAACTACAAACCTGTTTAATTTGTCCAACTCATTTATCAAATGAGACATATATATTCATCGAGGTGATGTATAATCTAGGGACCCACCCATCACTACAAGTCCAAATCATTCGTCATATATTTAAGAATCTATTTAATTCAGGAATTATATTCCTTATCAATATATTTGTGTATTTAGTAAAGGATTTGGATTTATCATTATTTCACTAGTTAATCAAATAACATTTTATGTATATGAATTATGAAAAAATAGTGTATAGTTTATGAAATAATAATATTCATCTGAAAATAATAGGTATATTTAATAGAAATATAATTTCTCGTGAAAATGTATCATAATAAAGACCTTTTTTTAATATAAAGTTAATAATTAGAAAAGAATACGAGATTATAGAATTACATTTACCACTTGGTAATTTTCAAGTTGAATCACCTTGGATAAAATAATTCAAATTAAAACATAAAATATTATAATTTTTAAATGAATCATGATTTGAAATTTCAAAGGGTCAATATATATACCATATAGAATAAATTTGGTTCCTTAAATTACAATATTACTCCTTAAAGGGAAATTGAGTTATATCCCTTACAACGATCACATAATTGATGTGGGGATTAATAAATGTATTTATTATGTGCATAAAATAAATATAAACATAAAAAAGTGTAATTAAAACATAAAATAAACATAGTTATTTTCAGTCATAAGCTTATCATGAAAAAATCAATGATGTAGAAATTTAACCCAATGATTGAAAATGGAGTTAAGAAATCCCTTACCTCATGCCTCTATTTGGTTGAACATTATTTAAAATCATTTATAGTGGTATTAAACATGTTAAAAAATTATATAAGAACCATATTATATTTATAATATTATATATGATCCTTTTAAGATATCTTATCACATGTTTTCTAGTAATATTTCATTATTTTCATTGTTTCGAGTGTAAATTTCCCTGTTTTCTCATTTGTGATTTCTCATTAATGATCTATTTGTTGGGAATATTGTATAATTACATAATATCTAAAATAATTATCATGAAATAATTATCATATCTACAATAAATTATAATTTTATGACAAATCATGAAATATGGTTTTGGGAAATAATGTATGATATGAACAAGAAGGCCATAAGTTGTACGTGCACATGATTAATGTATCAATTTCCAATGTTAGTTATGGAAAGTAGATAAGTTATATTTTATAATTTCTGAAATCTTATAATATAAAAAATTCCATATTTACTTTTTAAATATACTTATATATATCATCCATGTGGTGCGGTTATTAAAGGGGAGTTACATCACTTCGTAAAGGTGGTAGTCCACATGCACCCCAGCTATGCTATCATATTTCACTGAGTAAGAAGTAAAATTATGTATTATATTTTTAATTTATAATAATTTCAGGAATATAAAAAATATTTCATTTATATCACACATAAAAACTAACTTTATCTTTACAACCTTACATGTAAAGCATTAGTGAATGATGAATCATATCACCTTGTGAGGTGATAGTTTGCCGTAAAGACAAGAAAAATTATAGTATCCTCTATGTAATGGAAGGTAGAAAGGTATATAAGATATAATGACTCTATCTATTTAATTCTGTTATAAATATGATATATATTCTTTAAATCTATCATCATAACCTACAATGAGAGGTGATAAGGGAAAAACATGTGACAACTATTTGTGAGGTGGTATTCTTCCATACAAAAAAATGATGACTTCATAACACATTTGATTAAATAGGTTATGGTTTTGGGTCTTGAAAATAAAATAAAAAAAATATTATTTTACGATTTTTTTTAGTTTATTATATCTTCATGCTTTAATAATATTTTAAGGAGGTTTAAGAAGAAATAAAAAAACACTCTTTGAATAATGCTACAACTTCTTATGGTAATCTCCATAGGATTTAACCAAAGGGCATCATAGAATGCATTTATTACTAAAATAAAATTAAATGAATAATGGGAATTAAGTTGGGAAGTTATTTTTTATGGTATTGTATGACCTAAAAGGGTTTTATTTTGTGAAGAATATAGAATTGGGGGTATCCTTTTATATGTGAGGTGAGTGGAACACATGTATTTTTTGAAAAAAAAGTTGTACCCGTATTATTAAAATCCAAAAAAGTGTTTGATATGGATTATAATTATAAAAAAATGATAATGTCATAATATTTCAATAAAACATAATTTATACAAGTTTACAATTCATTTAAAAACTTATCTTTTTTAGATTACCTTGATAAACCCATTTATACCTTAACCATGGTAAATAATTTTTTAGTGTTTTTAAAAATCATTATGTTAAAAAGGTAATTTGAACGTAATAGTTAATATAAATTATTCGGATTCAAAAAATGAAATCCATTTTTCAGCACTCAATTCAAATTAGTGGGATTTGTTTTTAATATTAATCTCGTAGATGTGATGAGAAAGCGGGTTTTCAAAGAGAAAATGTCTAAAATATTAAAATGATTTTATATTAAAATTAAATATAAAAATGATAAAAATTAAATAAATTGGATTAATTAACACTTAATTGATCTAATTTAACATTAATACCAATTATAAATTTAATAATACTTTATTAGTAATCTAAATGAAAATGATATTTTCAATTAAATTTTAGTAATTTTCAATATTCATTAAAAAATGAAACATTTTAGAAAATACCTAAAATCCCAGGATGAAAAATTTTCTATTAAAATTTTAAAAATGAATATAATTTTATCAAATATATATTTTATAATTGGTAAAAATTAATATCATTCATCTATGTGATGTGAAACTAAACACCTATTTAGAAGAAATACAATTTTCTCAGAAATAATTCTTATTTAATTTCAAATAAATATATAACAATAATTTTCATAATATATTTAGTTCTTTTTATACCTTAAAATTTAATGGCTAGTTTATATATGGTAAGTTTAAATAATAATTTAATAGATTATCATGTTTTGTTTAAGCCTAGTGTTGTGTGCTACGCATGTTATCTTAGAAATAAAATTTAGTATTGATTAACATGATAAATTTAATATGTGATCGAGCATGAGTGATGTAACATCACGTTACATTTTCAGGTACTTTTGATGTTTCTAAGGATGTATGTTTTGGAGTAGTGACTTGGGAGAGTCAGGAGAACATTAAGTGTTGTTTTGGGGCAAAGGGGAAGTCACACGGGTGGCGCACGGGTTGTCTAAACCATGCGGCCAAACCGTGCGTAGAAGGTATTGGAGGTAGTAGCATCCACACGGGCAGAACACGGTTTGTCTAACCGTGTGGCCAAACCATGCGAGAAGGGTGGCTGAGGTATAATCTAACCCATGGAAAGTGCATAGTTTTCCAAACCGTGCGAACTAACCATGCGACCACTTAAATGAGATCTTTAAATTGTGGATCTCACTCGGTTTTGCCTCTAAGTGCCTCGTTTTTCTTCCAAAGTGGCCCTAACTCGATATTTGTCTTTACCTAAGGGAAGAGAGGGTTCTCCCATCGTTCCGGAGGCGATCCAAAGGTTCCTCTTAGATAATCGAAGCCAAACTCTTGAGGTATTTGATTTTTCTTCATAGTTCTTGATCGGTTTCATAGATCTACATAGATCTACTTCTCCTCTTCTCTCGGTTTCTTAGAGCTACATCCGTTATGGGTAGATCTAAGTGTGTGGTACCATGTTTGATTAGATTTGGTCTTGATCTTTCTAGGTGAAGATATCTAAGGCAGGTCTTTAAAGAAGAAACCCAGTCTTCTTGAGCGGTCTCTACCGTTGTAGTTTTTTTCAAAACCATCATGGTAGGTGGTTCCTTCCCGACTTACCAAAATTGATTATCATTGTATTTTCTTGATTTATTTCAATTTTTTATTTAAATTCAATTGCTTAAGTTTTCTTTCAATTAAATTGTTAAAAACTCTATTCCAGTGAATCGAGATATTTGAAATGGTTTTGGCTTGGAAATTTGGAAAACCCCAATTTTATTGAAGTGGGTGTGTTTATAGAAATTGGATGATTTAAATTGTTGATTTTAAATTGTGGATTTGATGGAAATGATTTCAATTAAATTGTTGAATTTAATTGTGGAAATGAATTGTGTGATGATGGAATTTGTTTTGAATGGATTTTGAACAGGTAAAAATGGGTAAAAATGATTTGATAGAAACCCATTTGTTTTATCATGTGAAAAAGAATGTTTTTTAATAAAACCTATTTGGTTTTAAATGGAATGAGATTAGCACTTTTGAAATGGAAGAATGGTATTGATCTTATTTTAAGCATTCTTAAAATAGTTCGCCCATCATGTAAGAGTGCATTCAAGCCTTAGGTAGTTAGTGAGTTATTTGGATACACTCTACGCTACGACAACGTTCTAAAACATACTTGCGATGGGTCACATCCATGACGGGTTGGTGATGAGTATCCATTGGCCAGTGTCATAGGGACATGTGTATACACATTTTCTTGATTTCACATTGAGAGTGTGGAATCCTATAACTGGTTAATACAATCGTACCTTTTGGAAGATGACCATGTTGCTCGCTTGTTTGTTTATATTTGGGATATAAATGTATGCCTAAGCTTTTGAACTGCTTACATGTTTGCTGAATTTATATAAACTATTTTATATAAAATTTTTCACATAATCCATTATTTTAGAAATATTCCATCATTTGTAAATACTTTGATGAAAATATTAATTTCCATCATTTGAAAATGTATAACATGATTTGTTTAAAGATGCTCTGGTGTTTCCAAACCTGTTTATTTGAAAATTGAAAGCTTTTATTTGGATAATCTATATTTGGAATCTGTTATGGAATCTTTAGTGGTATCCTACTGGGCTTATGCTCACACCCTACTTTTGCATTTGGGTGTTTGTAGACTTTATTCTTCCAGGTTCGAACAAAAGAAAGGGATTTCTTGTAGGTGGATACAAATTTTGATCTTTGGACTTGGTGAGTGGTGTCCTTAGGGACCTTGGGACCGTTTTACCTTTTCGGTACTTGGGTTGTAGTACTTTGGCTTATTATGCCTCTTTGTATTCTGGTACATTACTCCTAGTGGAGTTTTTTTGGTTATGCATACTGTTTTGTTTTACTCTTGCTTTCGCATTCATGTGGAAAAATCATTCCCACTTGTATGTTGTACGATTCAAGGTTCTAGTCGCTGACCCGTGGGGATCGGGAACTCCCTTCGGGCTATGTCAGGGCCGACTCAGTTATCGGGTTACCAGGGTACCCGGGCTGGTTCGTGAAAAAATGGTATAAGAGGGAGGTTAAGCATCTTGCCTTGATGACACTATGCATTTGAGTATTCTTTTCAGGACTTGGGAGGTTGTTGTGATTGAGGGCCTGGCCATCTCTCACCACAATGAACCTTATGTCCCCAGGGTTGGTTAAGGAAATACGACTTATGGATTAGTTCTTGTATTTTCCTTGTTTTTATTTGGATAGTGTGGAATCCAAATCTTGTTATCCCTTCTATTAAGAATAGTTTTCCTTGTTACTCAGGTTGAGTGTTAATATAATGTATTATTTACTATCTGCTAAAGTTGTGTAGCATCATGCTTCTAAGAAGATGTGGGAATCAGATCCAAAAAGAGGCTTTTGCTGAATCTCAACAAGTAATTCCTATTGTGGATCCAAGTCTGGTTGAGGTGATTGTTCACAATGTCCATGCTCTGGGACATGCACCACCTCCAGTTCCTGTTCAGGCTCCACCTATAGATCCTCATAGTGATATTATCCGAAGTCGTTATCAAGAGTTCCTACGCCATAAGACACCAGTTTTCAAAGGCTCCACTGACCCTCAACATGATGAGTAATGGTTGAGTATGATTGAACGTTTGTTTGGGTTTTTTGAGACACCTGATGTGATCAAGGTGAAGTGTGCCACCTTCATGCTGGAAGGACCAAGTAGGAGATTAATGGACACAATGGTGATGGTTGGGAAACATAAGGGTTTGGAGTGGAAATATTTTAGGGTTCTTTTCACTAACCAGATCTATCCAGAATCAATGGTGTTGGCCAAGGTTGTGGAGTTTTTCAAGCTTGAGAAGGCCAAAAAAACCTGGACTGAGTACTCAAATCTCTTTTTTGAGTTGGTAAAGTTTCCTCCTAGGATTGTATCTCGTGAGATGATGAAGGCTCGACGATTTGAGTTGGGACTTCAACCATTTATCCATTCTCAAGTTTTCTTACTGAAGTTACCCACTTATACTGATGTACTAGATAGGGTGATGATGGTTGAGATAGACTTGGCAAGAAAGTCAGGGTTGAATGAGGTTCTTTTCCCTCCTAGTGGAAGTGTAGTTTCCTTTAAAGGAAAATAGAAGCATGACTTTTCTCATGGTAGTTCTCGAAAACAGAGTCATCCCAGACCTCCGGTAGCACCTAGAGGGGCTTCATTGACTTGTTATCAGTGTGGTAACCCATGACATTATAAGAGGGTTTGCACTGAGGCACCCAAGAAATCTAGCTCCTACGGATGTTTAGGGAACTTACAGAGATCCTGACATAACTTCTTTACTCCATGTAGTGGAACAGGATCGTCAGAACCTCCAGAAACTGTGGGGAAATCAAATGCTTCACGTATGAAAAGGTTTCATCCACAAGCATCCGGAACGAAGCTTCTCCACATAGTGAAGGAGTCGCCAGAGGTGGCCGATGCAGGTCCTGGAACTGTGAGAGGTACCATCACCATATATTCATATTTAGTGACCGCTCTTTTTGATATTGGTGCATCTCACTCTTTTATTTCAACCCATGTTGTTAATCTACTAAATATACCTATGGAAATTTTATCTTGTGTGATGGATATTACTACACCCCTTGGTACAATGAGAGAGAAGGGTCTCTGTAGTCCTGCTTGTGTCTTCTCTCTATCATATGTTGATCATTCTTGGAGTTTCTTGGTTCTCAAAATGAAATCTTTTGATGTCATATTTGGGATGGATTGGATCATCACCAATAAAGCCTAGATCGATTGTTATCTTCGACGGGTCTACCTTACTACACCCATTGGCGTGCCTCTTGTTTTTCAAGGAGAATGGGACCCAAGGTCAAGCAGAGATGGACCCTGTTATCCATAGTAGAGGAATGTTATATCAGTGTTTTATTTTCATCTAGAGAGAGATTTATTATGTGGTGATCTTTCTCTAGTTGTCACAGAGTTTCCGGATGTGTTTCCTTCTGGCTTCTCTGGTTTTCCACCAGTAAAGAAGGTGGATTTTTATATTGACTTAATATTTGGAACACAACCATTTTCTATTCCCTCTTACCGAATTGCTCCAGTAGAACTAAAAGAACCGAAGTCTTAGTTTTCCGATCTTCTTGAGAAAGGATTTATATGCCCGAGTGTTCCACCTTAGGCAGCACCAGTTCTCTTCACCAAGAAGGATGATGGTTCTCTTCGCTTCAGTGTTGATTATCGAAAGCTCAATGGAGTTACGATAAAGAAAAAATATCTGTTACCATGAATTGATGATTTGTTTGATAAATTAAAAGGGGAAAAGTGGTTTTCAAAAATTGATCTTCGATATGGTTACCATCAATTGAGTATAAAAGAATCTGATATTAATAAGACCACTTTTTGGAGTAGGTATGGCCATTATGAGTACCTTGTTATTCCCTTAGGCCTAACAAATGCTGCTGTAGTATTCATGGATTTGATTAACAAGGTTTTATATAGTATCAAGAAACTTTTGTGGTAGTCTATGTGGATGACATTCTTGTCTAATCTAAGTCTGAGGAGGATCATGTTCATCATCTGAGAATAGTTTTGAGTCATCTAAGGAATCACCAAATTTATGCCAAGCTTTCAATGTGTGATTTCGGGATTTGGAAAGTGAAATTATTGGGGTATGTCATGTTAGAACAAGGAATATCAGTTGATCTTGAGAAGGTGAAGGATATTATGACTTGGGAACAACCCCAAAATTTTTTGGAGATTCAGATCTTCTTGGGATTAATAGGATATTTTCGTCGTTTTGTTAAAGGCTTCTCAAAGTTAGCTTCTACAATTACTACTCTTAATCAAAATGGAGTGAAGTTATACCGGAATGATAAATGTCAGAATTCTTTTGTTGAGCTAAAGCATCTTTTGACTACTGCGTCAGTGTTAACTCTTCCTGAGCATGGGATATATTACATGGTCTTCTGTGATGCATCGGGTTCAAGTTTGGGATGTGTCCTTATGCAAGGTAATCATTTATTGCCTATGGATCTCATCATCTTAAGCCTCCTGAGAAGAACTATACTACCCATTACCTTGAACTTGCAGCTGTAATGCAGGCACTTAAGTGTTGGATACATTACCTTTATAGAGAAAGGTTTACTATGTATTCATACCACAAGATCTTGAGTTATACCTTCTCCCAATAAGATTATAATCTCCGCCAATGGCATTGGGTGGAGTACCTGCAATATTTTGACTTTGACATTGCCTATACCCCGGGTAAAGGTAATGTAGTTGCAGATGCATTAAGAAGGAAACTCCCATCACAGGCTGTGAAAGAATCTTCAGAAGAGTGGATTTTGATGGCCCTTTTTTCTCAGTTTCATATTGGAGTTCAGTGGATGGGGAATGAAGTTTCTTTAGCTAGTGTTCAATTGACATATTATCTTCTCAAGTTAATTCGTGAGGAACAACAACTGGATGATGAATTCCAGAGAATTAGGGACTCTCTTTATTGTGGGGAGACTGACACCCAATGTTCATTATCCAAAGAGGGTATTATGTGTTATCAAAAACCGTTATGTTGTTCTGTTAGTAGCAAGGAAGGATGTGATTGGGGGTTTTCAAAACACTCAGTGGGCTGTACACCCAGGAACCATGAAGATGTTCTATTACATGTGGTGATAGTTCTGGTGGCCAGGTTTGAGACGAGATGTTGTTGAGTTTGTATCTTGTTTCTATACATGCCAACAGGTGAAATCCGAGCACTAGAAACCTTCGGGTTAACTTCAACCACTTCCAGTCCCTACATGGAAGTGGGATGAAATATCTTTATACTTTGTGGTTGGGTTACCTCAAACCCAGAGAAAGAAGAATGCTATATGGGTTGTGATCGACAGGCTGACCATGTCGGCTCACGTTATACCTATTCGATATACAACCAAAGTTGAGGAGTTGGGAAATATATATGTGAAAGAAATTGTTCGTTTTCATGGAGTTCTGTCTGATATAGTCTCTGATAGGGATTCTTGGTTTACTTCTCGATTTTGGAGAGGAATTTAGGAGGCACTAGGATCACCGGTCCGTTTGAGCATGACCTACCATCCACACATAGATGGCCAGACAGAGAGAGCTACTCAGATCCTTGAGGATATGCTCTGCGCTTGTGTTCTTGACTTTAGTGGGTTTTGGGATGATCATCTGGGGTTATTTGAGTTTTCTTATAACAAAATTTATCAATCTGCAATCAAAATGGCTCCTTTTGAGGCATTGTATGACATTCCTTGTAAATATCCTTTATGTTGGTCGGAGATTAGTGAAAGTTCCTTAGTAGGACCGAGTTTGGTCGAAGAGACGACAGCTAAAATCCAGTTGATTCGTCAGAGAATATTGATAGCACAAAGTCGGTATGAGTCTTATGCTGATCGTCGTCATAGAACTTTGGTGTTCTCATTTGGTGACCAGATGTTCTTGAAATTTTCACCACGATTAGGTCATCGATGGTTTGGGAGGCAAGGGAGGCTTTTTCCTCGTTTTGTGGGACCTTTTGAGGTTGTTGGTCATTTAGGGATAGTTTCTTACCGTCTAGCTCTACAACCACAGCTGACATCGATACATAACATGTTCCATGTATCACAGCTGCGAAAGTATCTCTCTGATCTACGTCATGTTTTGAGCTAGAGTGATCTTGAGATTGATCCAGATTTATCTGTTACTGAACGACCAATCAGGTTTGTTATTTCTGAGACCAAGGTACTTCGTGGGAGAATGATACCTCTGGTCCATGTACTTTGGTAGCATGGTTCGGATTCTCCTGAGACATGGGAAAGGGAGGAACTAATGAGAGAGCAGTGGCCTCATCTTTTTGACGTGGAGGATTCTTCATAGGATTTCTGGGGGAAGAGAGATCTTATGGTGGGGAGGTTGTAACATCACATTATGTTTTCAGCTACTTTTGATGTTTCTAAGTACCTCTGTTTTGGATTAGTGACTTGGGAGAGTCGGGATAACATTAAGTGTTGTTATTGGGAAAAGGGGAAGTTGGACAGGCGGCGCACGGATTGTCTAAACCGTGCGGCCAAACCGTGCATAGTTGGTATTTGAGGTAGTAGCTTCTGCACGGGCAGCACACAGTTTGTCTAACTGTGTGGCCAAACCATGCGGGAAGGGTGGCCGAGGAAAAAGTTAACACATGTCTAGTGTACGGTTTGCAAAACCGTGAGAACTAACCGGGCGGCCACTTAAATGAGATCCTTAAATTGTGGATCATACTCGGTTTTGCCTCTAAGTGCATCCTTTTTTCCTTTTAAGTGGACCTAACTCGGTATTTTTCTTCTCCTAAGGTTAGAGAAGGTTCTCCAATCATTCCGGAGGCGATCCAAAGGCTCCTCTTGGCAAATCGAAGCCGAATTTTTGAGGTATGTGATCGTTCTTCATCGTTCTTTATCGGTTTCTTATATCTACTTATATCTACTTCTCCTCTTCTCTCGGTTTCTTATATATACTCCCGTTATGGGTATATCTATGTGTGTGGTACCATGTTTGATGAGATTTGGTCTTGATCTTTCTAGGAGAAGAGATCTAAGGCGGGTTTCTGAATAAGAAACCCGGTCTTCTTGAGCATTCTCGACCGTTGTGGTTTTGGACAAAACCTTCGATGTAGGTGGTTCCGTCCCGACTTACCAAAATTGATTATCATTATATTTTCTTGATTTATTTCAATTTTTGATTTAAATTCAATTATTCAAGTTTTCATTCAATTAAATTGATAAAAACTCGATTTCAGTGAATCATGATATTTGAAATGGTTTTGGCTGGGAAATTTGGAAAACCCCAATTCCATTGAATTGGGTGTGTTTATGGAAATTGGATGATATAATTGTTGAATTTAAATTGTAGATTTGATGGAAATGATTTCAATTAAATTTTTGAATTTAATTGTGGAAATTAATTGTGTGATGATGGAATTGGTTTTGAATGGATTTTAAACTGGTGAAAATGGCTTAAAATGATTTGATAGAAACCCATTGGTTTTATCATGTGAAAAGGCATGTTTTTGAATAAAACCTTTTTGGTTTTAAATGGAATTAGATTGGAACTTTTGAAATGGAAGAATGGGATTGATCGTATTTAAATCATTCTTAAAATAGTTCTCCCACATGTAAGAGCGCATGAAAGCCTTAGGTAGTTAGTGAGTTATTTGGATACACTCTACGCTACGACAACATTCTAAAACATACTTGTGGCGGGTCACATCCCCGATGGGTTGGTGAAGAGACTCCTTTTTCTAGTGTCATAGGGACGTGTGTATACACATTTTGCTGAGTTCACATAGAGAGTGTGTAATCCTATAACTTGTTAATACTATCGTACCTTTTGGAAGATGACCATGTTACTCATTTGTTTATTTATATTTGAGATATAAAAGTATTCCAATGTTTTTGAACTGTATACATGCCTGCTGAATTTATATAAACTGTTTTATATAATTGTTTTACATAAGCCATTGTTTTAGAAATATTCCATCATTTGTAAAGCCTTTTCCTAAAATATTTATTTCCATCATTTGAAAATGTATAGCACGATTTGTTTACATATGCTATGGTGTTTCCAAAACTGTTTATTTAAAAATTGAAACCTTTTATTTGGATAATATATATTTGGAATCTGTTATGGAATCTTTGGTGGTATCCTACTGGGATTAGGCTGACACCCTACTTTTGCCTTCAGGTGTTTGTAGACATTATTCTTCCAGGTTCGAACAAAGGAAAGGGAATTCTTGGAGGTGGATCCAGTTGTTGATCTTTGGACATGGTGAGTTGTGTCCTTAGGGACCTTGGGACTATTTTCCCTTTTTTGTACTCGGGTTGTAGTACTTTGGATTATTATGCCTTTTTGTATTCTGGTACATTACTCCCAGTGGAGTTTATTTGGTTATTAATACTAATTTGTTTTACTCTTGCTTCCGCATTCGTGTGGAAAAAATAATTCCCACATGTATTTTTTACGATGCTAGGTGCTAGTCGTTGAACTGTGGGGATCGCGAACGCCCTTCAGGCTAGTTCAGGGCCGGATCAATTATCGGGTTACCAGGGTACCCGGGCTGGTTTGTAATAAGGGCTGTATTTTTTTTATCGATTTTGATTATTTTTAGGAGTAGTTTTAATCTTGTTTAGCCATCTATAAAGGTTTTATTTTGGATGAAATTATGATATTTCAGATCTGATACTATGTTCTTAATATTCATGTTTTTTTGGGATGATTTAGTTAAAGGCAACAACTCTATTTAAAAGGATATGAAAGTTTGTGTCTAGTTGGTATAGTTAGGGTTTTATTTTGGAATGTTAAGTTATGTGATGACTTTTGGGGAATTATACCTATATTATTCATTTAATTTTTTTATTACGATACGTTAGAGTTGGGAAGTGTGTTATAATTTGAAATAAATAGATTTTAAATCAGTATTTATGGTGTTTTATGAGTGTAAGAGTTGGGAGTTGAAGTTATAAGGTTTGAGAACATCCTTCTTTATTATTCATATTGTTATCAATGTACAAATAAGGTTTATTAGTATTTTTTGTGTGGTTATAGGAGTAAATGGGTTATGGGACTTTTGTGTTTGGATACTCTGTTAATGAGCAGTTTTAAAATTCATAGTGATGTGTTGACATTAATTTATAAACTTAATGAATCTATTATTAATTTGATTAATGGAATGGGTGGTGATAACTAAATTAAAACGATGAAAAGAGAAGGTTTATGTGGAGGCATAGAATTAAATTATTGTAAAATTATCAATGTGGGGTTAGAAAATGGTAAATTAGGGGATTTGAAATAGTATGAAAATTGGGAATTTATTGCTGTGTAAATCCCCCTTTTAATATATTTAGGGTATTTATTTTGATGATGCTTTTCATGGTAAGATTTATATTTTGTGTATTGTTTTCATGATATTTTGAATGTGGTTTTGGGTATAGTATATGGTAAGGAAGGATAATGTGTGTAGTTTTATAATCTATAATGGAATGAAGTTACGATGCATTGAATTTAACTACATGTGGTTTTAGTGTCCCCAATATGATAATTTTGTGATATAGGATGTGATACATCGTAGGGGTCATTCAGTTTAGGAGGAATTAAGGAGGTTATTGTCCTCCATGTTCATGGTACCCTAATATGATGTCGAGGATGTGATTATAATTGTAAATGGGTGGGGGATATACCTAGAAGGAGGAGGGAATGTGTTTGATATCCATCATGTTTACATTGCCTTATTAATATATTATTGTGATGTGGTAGATTTATATGGACATGTAGTATGTAGTGGTTGATTTGTGGTTATGGGTATGATTTTGGGATATGTGGAGGTGGATTTGTGGTTATGAATGAGATGTTATATTTTTTGGATGTGTGTTGGGGTGGTTGGTTTTGGTGTGAAGATATGGTTTATGATGTGGTGTTTTTATTATATTATTATTCTGTTCTTGGTTAGATAGGGATATGTAATCCTACATTATTACATTAAATTTTAGTAAAAACAAGTTTGAACTAATAGACAATAGTTGTGGTTATATATAGAAAAACTTTTCTTGTTTTTCATTGATTATTTCTATAGTTTTGATTATATTTCTAATTTATTGCATACATAATAAGGTATTTATAATATTTTGTAAGACTAGGATTTGGCTTGGAATATTTATTGGGGAAGTGGATGAGAATATTGTTGAAAATTTTGGATGTTATGGTATTTTAAGTATAATTTATTATTTAGTGAATTCTATTTACTATGGTTATCCAGAATCAACTTGTGGTTTATGTTTTATTGGTTTTTTCACACATTTCCAATGATTCAAATTTATTCACATGAATTATAATTTTTTTAGAATAATGTTCCAATTCTATAATCACAGGTTCACACCCCTCCAATGTTTTATAATTATTTAATTGGATATTTTAAGGGATAATAAAGATGTTGTTCGGGCATATAAAATTCATTTTGGTGGATTTCTTGGGTTCTTTAGCGATCTTTCATGAAATTTCCTTTATACTGACTGTATACAATGACTTATGTGTAACATTTTTTGTTTTGGGAATTATTTTTGAACTGAAAATTATTCTGAGTTTGTTTATTGTTTTGTTTCATTATTTCGATGGCATTTGATGAATTTACTCACAATTGTAGATTTTATGTTCACATTATTAGTCTCCAACCCATGCACTATTGAAAATTGGCTTCATTGGTCATTGCCACATTTACTAAGATCTCGGGTGGGCTTCCAATGAGGGTAGGTTGTTGGAGAGTGGTATAAGAGCATTGGTCAATTTTCATCATATATTTTACAATTAGGATAATATAAGGATTTCATGGGAGTTTTAGGGATGTGGTGACACTTGATCATAACATATTACATAGGTTTAGTATATTAGATAAGATATAGATAGTTGGAGTTTTATATGACTAAAATATATGTTAAATATAAATACTTGTTTTTACTAGAGTTATGTTGATCAAATCCATGATAATTCTTGAATATGTTACACGGTTAATAAAATAAGTTTACCATTAAATTAAATGTAACTATCATTATTTGAATTTATATAATGCAAACACACTACCATATTTTTTAGAATTATTACTAAATAATTTTTAAGGAAATTATATTATATATGATTGATAATATATAGATTCCTTTTAAATTGAATTCAATACACAATATTAACATTAATTTCGATAAATTCTATGGACCATTTTTAGTAACACATTTTGAGAGTTTTGAGTCTCATGATAAAATTTTCCTAAACAATGTTGTTTTTGAAATATTCATCTTCATGAATAAGGTAAAATAGTTAAATATATGAAAAAATCTTTAACATAAAAGGGTAAATTATGAAATTGGATATTTTATGAGTAATTTAAAAATTTGAAATAAATTTTCCATGAATTATTTTGAATTAATGTAGTAATGTGTGTCAGATGTAGGTAGAGTAATTTGTATATTTGAAAAACTAAAAAGAATCTCTGTAAGAATATAGTTTTTTAACATGTTCCACAGAAAATAATAAAATAAAATTATCAATCCTCTATATAATGTGAAATTATATTTCATTAGGGATAATATTATTAAATATTTTTTAGTTTGAACGCATCAAGAATGAAGAAGGATAATAATTTTTTTTCATTTCATAATATAATAGAATAATTAAGTAATTTTATTAAATTTACAAGGTATTTAGAATCCTATAGAATAAAAAATAATTAAATTTGGAACTTTTTCAAGTTGTTTTGTTTGATGAGTGCAACCTTCAATTTTTATTATGTCTTTAACGTGATTTCTTAGAATCCGGTTTAATAACTAAAATTATGATAATATGATGTTTTTTTAATAATTAATATATTCTGGTAATCATTATGTTTTCTTGATAAGGCTATTTTAAGTGGATTTTTGTTTTTGTAAAAGTATTGATGATGGTATTTCCTACTAAAATCATGATATCTTTTTCATGTGATAGATGTTATTGGTGGTTAAGAAATGATATTGTGTTGGTAGTTTCCTTTCTAGTAGAATGGTGGATTTATGATGTGGAAAATATCGATCTCATTATTGTAAGTGTTTTTCGAAAGGGATTTCTGAGATAGTGAATATATTTTTTGATTGATTTTAGGGAAATATTTATTTTTTAATTATTGTTTTTATGTTTTTTTGGTTTATGCTGCCATTATTATTATTTTTCATTTCATTTGACAATTAAAAATAAAAAATTGGTTTTTTGGGTATGAGAAGAAGAAAAATAAATCATCGGATAGAGTGGTGTTTATGTTTAACTGGCTAGAATCACTAATATTCATAGGTGGATCATTTTTCCAGGATGCTAAGGAATGATTATAATAGATTGGGTTTTAATTACGTTAATCATAAAATTTGATAAATTCAATGTTTCCTTGTATTTGGTGTTATTATATAAAGTTTCCTGGATTTTTAATAAAATAATGAGTGGAAGAATATATGGGATGTTATGGGGAGGATTTCATGAAATATTCATTAAGTATTTACATTCATAGGTCTATATCGGTGATCATATAAAGGCGATTAAAGAGATTAAACAGATTTTTGACAGTGTGTGTAGGTTTAGAAATCCTTTATGGATCATATTAGTCTATTTCCATGTTTTATTACATCAAATAATGAGAAAGAATAAAAATTTTATTCTATTTTTGAGACTAGATATTTGATAATTGATAAGTGTAATTTTCATCAATCCCTATAAGTAAATTTTTATTTTCCAAATAATATAGAGTAGCGCGTACCCTAGGCCTGATATCTCAAGGATTCCACTCACACAGACTAATTTTTTATTTTATCTAATTATATACTTTCTAATATACTACTAAATTATATGGTAATATATTGGGTGATTAAAAATAAATAATATATATAAGAAAAATACAACAAGATATAACGAATCTTGTGAATAAATAAAATTTCTACAGAGTTCATAGTGATTCAATCATTATTCATTAAAAATAATGATTCTCAATATTCTATCCTATAATGAGATCAAACATATTACTCTACCCATTGATATTATCCCCCACAATAGCACCATAATGATTCTGTAACATATGTTGTATTATGATGATCAAGGAGAGAACTAATGATGAATGAAAAGAAGATGTTGATAATAAGGAAAATGGAGAGACTGCATACCTCAATTAGTTTAATTAATAATAAAATCATATAATAAATTTATTAGAATAATTGAAGTCTATGAACTGAAATCAATACACCGCTAATAATCTTTGAAAAATAATCAAATCTTATCCTCTATTATCACGCGTTTGAGATTCACTAAGTGGTACAAATGATATAAAATAAATATAAGAAGAATATAAAAAAATTAATATATACTACTAATTTCTTAGAGTACCAGTTTATAAAAGCCATTATTTTCTTATAAAATTTCCTATCACTTTTAAATTTAATAGGAGGATCATATTTATAGGCATGAGAGGTTGTAAATTTTGGATATAATTTTATCCATCAAATTTACATTGGTATTCATCCTATTCAAGGGAAAAATAAGGACAAGTGGTATTCGAGTTAGTTTTACCACATTGTATTATCTGTTGATATAGAATAACTGGGGTTATTTGTCCATGTTTACTTAATTCTTCAATAGTATTATAAGAGACATTTTTTGGATTTGAAATATTTTGAAATATATTACACCAATTTATAAGAAATTTTTGATTATTAAGGTGGATAAATCATCATATTTCATTGTTAGTGAAAATAATTTCCAACATTATCTATTTATACCTTTAAAATTTGATCTCATTTAGTTTTTTAGTATTAGAGATAAGGGAAAATTATTAAAATTCTTCAAAACTAGGTGTAGATTCAAGTCCCTACATGTGAGCTTCATTTGGGCCTAATGAATTTGGTTTCATATTTTTTTTAAAATTAAATTATGTTTCTTCCATGAATACATTATTCATAAAACAAAATGAAATTTCACATTTTTTATTAGTTTAGAATGTTTTGTGGATGAAAAACCATGAAGATTTAAAAATAAATAAAATTAAATATATTTGTAATTCTTAAGATGGAGATATAATTATTCAATGAAATTAAAATATGTAAATTAACCTTATAACAATAAATATATGGGATTTGATAAATATGATAAATAGTATAATATGTATGAAAATATGATTTCATCAATCCCTCACAATTAAAATTACACTATCCAAATTCATCTGCGAAAAGGATTAATCAAACATATCAATTTTGAAATTGAAACACCAATTAATTCCCATAGAAAATGAAAATATAATTCCCAAAACATCGATCAAAATTCCAAAAATCATCTCCAATAATAAAACATCATGAAATCATGTATTAATCCCCATGTTCATGTCATACCTTCCTTCTTAAAATTTTATTTGTCTCTTTAATGAAGGATTATTATTTATAGAGATTTGGCCATTCTAAAAAACATGTGAAATTTCCATAGAATTGGTAAAAATGTTCATCTCTCTATATCATGTGACAGAGAAATATATTCAATCATGAGGACCGTATCAAGATATTTTGGTGGCTATAGGTTGGTTATTAAAGAATTTAAAAATTCAAAATTTGGAAGGAAGTGGTTTAAATCTTCAATACTAATGCATGAATATTCAAGATAAAACATAGAAAATACCTCACTCAGTTACCTTTAAAATATTTTAAATAAATCACCTTCTTATTGAATCGCATGGTCCATCAATCAGAAATAAAATACAATAAAAGAACTCATTTTAATCCCCCTTTTGTTCATTTGTTTCATTTTTTTAATTTTATTCAATAATTTCTTATTTTTATGGAGGGTGAGATGAAAATAAAATACAAAAAATTAATGAAAATTAATTTCATAAATTTTTTACTCGGGAAATGGATCATAAAATTATGTACAATCAATAATTCAAGGTCATATCTATTTTTTTATTCTTTTTATTTTTTATCATTCTAAAGTATTTATTTTCATTTTAGATAATCAGATTATATTATTGAAGTTCAATGAAAAATTAATCATTAAGACGTCTAAAATGTAAAAAATATTGACACACAACTCATACTAATATACAAGGATATATATCCCATATAACATGAAAAAAAGGACATTCCCCCACTACCAAACGTGAAATATCAATGTTAGAAATTTAGGGGGATGTTAGGAAAGGTAAAATTGTATTCTAATGTGGATTGAATATATAAGGTAATTAATTTATTAAAAATGATAAAAGGATATAAGTAAAGAGTGGGTTCCATGTAAAACATGTAGAAAACTAAATAAATTCCTCTAAAATTTCAGAAAAATTTTATTAACTCAAATAATTTGAAGAGAAAAATTTTAATGTTCTAGATCACACAAAATGAATCAATACTCACATTAAATAATTGAAATGTGGTATTATGTAAAAAATTTATTGAAACCCCTCGAGTTGTGAATGATATTCATTTTGGATTGAACTAATTGACATGAGTTTCATAATAAATCAAACATTCTGAAATGAAAATAACAGAAATATAGAAATATAATTACATTCAACAGTCATTAAATATATATATACTATCAAATTAATTGATGATCTTAAAATAACCATATGGTTGAAATTCTACAATGTATTTTATTAGGATCATTAATCCTAAATAAACACAAAAAATAAAATATAAAAAACAAAATATGTATTATTCAAAAAAATCATGAAAAAAAGGAAACAAAAAAATCCCCAATACAATATTAGCACCCCTAATACTTAGGAAATAACTACTATTTCATTTTAGCACAAACAAATTATTATTATATGTATAGAAAATCCATAGATATTAAAATATTTAACCTTATTTTAATTTTTAGTGTAATCCTTATGTTAGGTTCGAAACTAATTCAACTTTAAAGATATAATAATGTAAAAAACATTATAAATTAATTAAAATAAATATAAGGAAAAAAATAGAAAGGTAAAAGTATTATTGGTCTGAACCCCAACATGGTTACTCGTTTTTAGAGCAACTACTCATAAAAATGGTTTATAATGAATCTATGGATGTATTACTATATCTATATTAAAGTTTTATTGATATATAAAATTCATGTTGTGGAATAGGAAAGTATGGCCCCTCTTTGTTTACAGCAACTACTCGTGTGGCCTCCTCAACAACTTTATCCAGGGTTTTCTCAATTGTAGTTTTACTATAAATTTAATCAATGGTATATTAAGTTAATGTAATAATTTTAATATAATTAAATCATTATTAGTAAATATAAATTTTTTCCCCATTAATTATCTCTTCTTGGAATAATATTTCATTCCGAAATCCTATTGGTAACTCTAGATCATGATGGGGTATTTTATTCTTCTTCTCCATCATTAAACCAAGAAATACTAGTGTTTGATTAATTAAAAAATATAAAATAGTGCTATGTATTAATGAATTTATTTTCAAAAAATATATAATTAAATATTTTCAAATAAATATTATCTCTCGAGGAAATCGTGGATTTAATTTATTTTTCTTTTCTCTATGGTTCTTAGAGTTGTATTATTGATGTTTGAGGAAGTTAGTCAATATCCTCTTATTTTTCAATAAATTACATCACAAGGGTGTTTTGTTCTTCCAATTAAAGAGAGATATAGAGTGATAATGATTTTTTATTTTAAAATATAGAATAATCACATACCTATTAATCTTATAAAAATCAGGTCAATAATCATCTAAATCGTCTTGATCACCCTTGTGGGAATTAGTTTCAATTTCATCATCTTCAACATAATCTTCCAAAGTTATGGATATTCTTGAGGATATTATATTAATAATTTCGTAATTTAAATGTAATTAATTTTGAAATGATAGATTAATATATTTTTTCTTTTATACTGTGAGCCTCCTTATGTTATTTTAACTTCTTCAATGACAGGGAAAAAATTTACTTTTAAATTCCCCAGTTATTCAATCATTTTTGAATTCTTTGGAAATTGATTACTAAATCATTCATCCCTACCAGACTCATTAAAATATATTAAAATACATGAATTTTAACAATCACTATGAAATTCCATATTTTAACAAATAAAAGTACAATATGAAATAATTATCAATTTTATTATTTTATTATTTATTAGTTTTTCTTATTTTTTGAAAAAAATATGGAATAAATTTTTTAATTATATGGAAATTAATCCTTATTTATAATTGGAGTTTTTTTTTCAGAAATCCTTATCAGTAGATTCTTATTTTCCTAAAAATAAAGCATAACATTTATCTTAAGGTCGATCTCTCGAGGAGGCCACTAACTCACTGATTTTATAATATCACTATTTATAAACTAACTAGTATACTTAAAAATGATATACAATAAAACAGGGTTTTTAAAATTATTAGGATATATATATATATGAATAATGTAAGGATAACAAAACATAAAGAATTCCCAAAAAATGAAATTTTATTCTAAGGTGTTCTTGTTGAATTAGTCATTAGTCTTTAAAAATATTGATTTTCAATATTATAATGAATTATAAGATCAAACCTATCACTAAAAACCTTAATAATAAGTCTTTTATAATCTTAAACTAACCCTATTAATATAGTACAATCTCCCTCACTCATCACTATAATGTTACTCCATTGTATACAACATTATATTTGTGAATAAGAGGATTAAAAATGAATTTGAAGAAGAAGTTGAAAATAATTAAATGGGCGTTACCACATAATTGAATCAATTTAAATACTATTAAAATCCTATAATAAAATAATAATAACCATCGATTAAAAATAACTCTAAGAAAAAAAAACACTTCCTCCCTTCGAATAATAGACAATCTTAGTTCTCCATTTTGAAGGAGATGTGATTCATGGAGGGGAAAAAGAATAAAAAATGGAAGAATTAGTGAGTGGGAAACTAATATTTATGATAAATTTATAGTATTATTTCAATAATAAACGCACCTTATCTACAAAAAAACTAGTAACTATTTTGAATTGAAGAGGAGGAAAAAAACTATAGGCATGAGATATGGAAATTTTTTGAACATAATATCTCACCTGAATATCTAGGTATGTTCAGACTAATAAATGACTGAATATGGATGAGTGGTATTATTGAATATTTTATAACTATTTATTGGATGCTAACATAATTTTTTTTAGATATTTTGACTATTTTAATAGATTTTATGAATTAATTAGTTGAGGAATGTTTTCTGGAAAAATATATTATTTTAATTCCCTTGAAACGATATCCCAAGAAATTATAACAATGAATGATTCGGTATCTATGGATTCCAAAACTAATGAAAATGTTACCCCCTATATTAACTTTCCACCATAAAATTTTTATCTCATTTTATTTTTTACATGAGGAGAAATGGGATAATATTTAATAATAATCAAACATTGGGATAAATACTATGTCCCCACTTATGAACATCATTTAGGGCTTAATGGTTTGGTTGTTGATTTTTATTTTATTAGATGAATTATATAACACAGATCCATTAATCATAAAAATTTAATTTCACATTTTTTATTAGCATAGATAAAATTATGTCTAAAATACCATGAAAACAAAAAATAATTAAAATTATAAAATTATGTGATTTTTATTATTGTGCTCAAATTATTCCAAAAAACCTTGAATTATGAACATTACTGTCAAAATATAATATATTTTTTTCAAACAATTAAAAATATAATAATTGATATAAAAATATGAGATTAATCAGTAATACATAATATATTTTCTGTTGAACACTTAAATAGAGGTATTTTAATAAATAGAGATTAAGGAAAAATCCATACCCAAGGTTAGAGAATCTGATGAAAGGCCTTATTGAGTGGTTTTGAAGGTTGTGAGTAATTAATTTAGTTATGTTTCTTTTGTTCTATGTAATAGGATATTTAGTTGATCTTATAGTGTTATAAAGTTCTTTGGAGACCTGGTTACGAGTAGCTTGAGGAACCATGTAACACCATGGGATTTTATAAAATATTTCTCTTTAATAAATAAAGTTGTTTGATAAATTATGATAAATAGTTCAGTAAAAGTATCATAATAATTCATATAAATTATACAATGGAGAACATTTTATGGTATTTATATGAAATATAACTAATGAAAATAATTTCTAATTCACGTAAGAAATTAAATTAATCCTAAATAACTATGATCAAATATTTTTTATATAGTTATCATTTTAATCAAAAGTTTTTTATTTATAAATTATTTAATAAGATTAAAATAATTATAAAATATTTATTCCTCATGTATAAAATTAATAAATTGGTTACTATTTTGTTAGAAATGAAAAGTAACGCCTTTTAAGTTATAAAAGAGATGTTTTTAGGAAAAACTACACTTATGAATGCAATGTGATTTTTTATTTATAAATTAAATAAATATTTATTTATTTGTGATTGTGATTAAATTTTTTGTAAATATATTCAATTAAATAATTTAACATTCATTTAACAGTTCTTACTAGGTAGTGTATCATATTACTTTTAGTTCTATACATTAAAAAATATTTTTGTAAAAACATTTTTCATTGAATTTTTTATTCTTATTTTAAAAGTACATTTTTTAACAAATAATAATTGAATTTGAAGAAAAAAATTATATATTTTTAGTTACTATATATAAATTTTAAAAATAGGTCAATTTCATTTTTTTTCATTATGAATATTATCCATACTAAAACATGGTCAGTAGAGTAAGGGTTAAAAGGATTTATAGTGGGCTAACTAAATGGTATGTGTTAAAATATATATATATATAACATGTTTAAATATGTTGGGTTGATGTTACATCAACCCTAATTTCTATTATGTTCTAACTGGGGTTTCTTATTTTGTAATTTCACTTGAATATTAATTTATTATAATTTAATTGTTTAAGTTTTTAAATTAGTTTTATCCACCTAAAATATCCAATGGAACTTCTTCTCGGCACCAATTCAAAAAAATTGTGCCCTCTAGTTCATCAATTACATATCCAAATATCTTCCTAACTTATCTCTCCACATCCTAGATATACTTGTTTTCCAAAATACCAACCATTGAAAGCTTAATGTGTATGACAAATGAGTTTCCCAAAGAAGAGGTAATTGAATTTACCGATCAATTTTTAGGTTTCATTCTTACATAACAATGAATAAATATTTTAAAAACTTTATAAAATTATTTTATCAACATAATTACAATACAGAAATTATTATTTTTCAATGTTACAACAAATTGATACAACTTTTTCATCCTTTTATAAATGATAACGTCGTTGATGCGAATATGTGGACTATAACATCCACGAAGTGTTGTGATTCATTTTTCTTGTCCTCCATACATGGATTTTCATTTTAATTAATTTATTGAATATATTTTAAATTTATCTAATTATTAAGATTATAAATATATATTATGTAATTTACTTTTCTTTTGTACCATTCATAGGAAAATTAAAACATTACTTGTGCATATGTACATACTACCCTCTTCACAATGTGATACAATTAATTCCTCATCACCATATTATATGAAGGTTTATAAAACTATATATAATGAAAAATTATAATAAAAAGACCTCTATTAATATTATGGAGATGTTGAAATCATGAAAAATGTTCATGTATTGGAAGCATTAATCCAAAACATGAATAAGAAACAAAACAATTAAAACCAAAATAATCATTTTAATGAAGAATTGATAATAAATGGGTAATTTGAGATATTATAATATAATGTTATATTGTAAGATATGTATGAGTGTGATACCTGTATATATTAATAATAAATATAAATTTATAATAAAGAGTATTAAGACAACATATAAATAAATTGTGGACCTGAGGTAAGGTTTTATATTGTAATCTCATTTTTAATCAAGATTATTTATGGTTGAATTTAATTTAGATGAATTATATGATCTTTATCTATTAAAACCCATATTTTTTATTCTCCTCTTATTATTTCAATGGTTTTCATGATATTCATTCATTATTATATATCTTATACATAAAAATATCAAGATAGTGTTTTTAAGAATATCTGAACTTATTTCATCCTAGGTTGAATGACATTTTCTTCCATGTTCATATTAATTGGAAAGTTATAAATAAGGTAATTTTATATTATCCAATTATTATTTTGATATCATATTTAGAAATATTTTAATTTTTCTTCAGATGATTAATATTCAATTTTTTTAATATCTTCTAGAATGGAATATTTATGACATTTTTAAAAAGTGTGAAAGGATTATTTAATTACGGTTTACTACATAAAAGAATTTACATCAATCATTAACATTTATTAAATTTAAGAAACCATTATATGTCTAGAATATTTATTTCAAAATAAATTTATTTTTTCAGTATAATATTATTTTTCTAAAAAAATACAATATATATATCTATATATATATTCCTATTTTAATGTATTGTTTGAATGTTATTTTAAAAGAATTGATAATATATTTCAATATCCTTGGATGTTTCTATTGCTCTACTAGGGATATGATCCAATGATATTATCCATTATATTTCTTTGGATATATTATGATTATGTGATGTTGATATCTTTAGGAAACTTATTTATATTCTATGGGATATGATATGATAAGGATGAATGTTCTTATGATATTCTGGTAACTGTATGTATAGTTTTCACTATGTGATAGGTTGTTCCATTAAAGAGGAAAAATTTATATGGTAATTATTTATATCAAATTTGATAACATAAATATAATGGAGAGTTAACCCATTCTAGATATGAAAAGAGGTTCCTGAGTGATCCCAATCAATTACATGAAATTTTCCACTTTCTAAAGATAGTCATGGCAGTGATCCTTGACTAATGGAATTATATTTTATGCCTACAATAGTGAAACAATTACTATGATCTATTGTTATACTTATTATATACTCTCATGGATCCTGATTTTTTAATGACGATTCCTTACTCTTACAACTCGTTTATTTTGAAATGATAGTGTATTATGTAATGAATAATTATTTATGAATTATAATAGATTGGGTATGAAATATAAAAGTAGTGATCGTACAATCATACCCTTAATCTCATCAATTTATATCTCCAATGATTACCCTTTCTATGCATCTATGCTCAAACATTCTTATGTTTCCATTTCCTTAGGTTAGGAATATTGGTTATTAGTAGAATATGTCTAAGAAGTGTAATTTTAGAGATAAATATGTTGGAGATATTGAACATATGTCCTTAAAGAAGTAAATTATTTATTTTGTATTTTTAGTCACTAAAAATTTATGGTTCAAGGTTGTGAATTATTGGGTAATATATTATTTTTTTCATCTAAAATGAGGAATATATATGCATATTTTTATCAAGTAACATCAGTTGTTATCAGAGTATTGTTATATTTTTTTTTGTAGATTAGGTTATGAATAAATTGAGAAAGGAAAAAAATATAAATTGTAATGAAGTTGATGTGACATAGGGTGAACCTAAAGATTCCATAAGTTGATTAAAAGTTGTTATAATTTTGAATTTCTCATGAATGATTTCATGATTATATGATTTCTTATAACGAACCATACTTTACATACATTGTTAATACTTCAAAATTGAAGCACACTTATTACAACATATGACAAAACCACAAAGGATCGTATAGGTATAGCGTCTTTAGAAACTGGGAAACATAAACAACTGGTTCATAAATCTTCTACAGTGTCTCCCATTTATTTCATCATATCTAGGGTCCCTTTTAGCATATTCTACTTAATATCCATCTTCCTGACCTGGGGAAAAGAAAACATAAAAGGGTGAGCTCAAATGCTCAGCAAGGGCAAATAAAGGAAATAGAAATCATATCATATCTTTTTAAAAATCATAACCTGCAAAAGAGATCATAATATCTTAACATGGAATAAATCATAGAAGTGAGAATGAGATCCCCATAATCATAACATAAAACTTGAAACTTTGTGGCATGCACACATAATCATGGAAAATCATTTCTTGTTAGTCATGACTCATTGCCAAGACTATCTTAGTGGACAAAGTCCCTTTCTGAACCGAGTTCACTCCTCGTTTCAGTCCTGTATCACTGAACCGAAATAACCTTCCGTTCCAGGCATGTCTATCTCATGAGATATAAAATCTTTACCCAATGCATTGGAGGGAGATATAGGTCCCACCCATCTTATAATGAATCCTTTCTTATGTGTGCCACATAATCATAAATCATACATCATCGCATAACACATGTAATAAAAATGGGATTCTTAAACAACATGACATCATAAAACCATTCATATAACATAAAGGAATTCATAAACATAATTCCATCACAACATAGTCAAATCAATGTAACAATAGGGATAAAAATAGAACCCTTTTATTATCTTAGATGGAAAATAATTTTGATAAAATACTTGAACTCCATTCTTGAGGAAAATATCCTTTCTACTTCAAATACACTTTTCCTTTCTTAACATGTCATACAATTTTAAACTAAAAGAAGTTGATTAAAAATAAACTTGAATAATTGTAAAGTAAGCTTCTTGGAAATAATGTTTTAAGAACCCATTCATGCCGTATAAGTCAAAAAAAAACATTCTTCGTACTTTTGTCGGAAAAGTCAAAAAGTACCTCGTACGAAAAACGAAAAAAGATTCCTTTCTTATTCTTTACTAAAAACTCATCGAAGGGTAAAATTGGATTTAAACTATTGTAAGTGGATGGAAATAATATTACATATTTAGGGAACATGGATGTGGATGATAAAATACACCCCAGTAATTACCAAAGTAAAAACAATCTCGGATAAAAGTGAGATTGTGATATTTCCCTTACCTTAGGTCCGATTGTCTTTGTACGTGTCCGAAGATCCTGTATAATGGTTTAAATAATGTTATTGACTTATTCCAGAATCATACATATTGATATGATATCATATATGGTCATATTCTTAGCTTCTTGTTAGTAATATTTCATTGTTACTTGTTACTCGGGTCTTTATTGCCTTTTGTTCTTATGCGTGTTTTGCCGAATAAATTATTATTCTTCTTTCAAGGTTATAGATAACTTATATCCAGAATAGTATTAGTGTAACATATATCATATTTATTCATTCAATTCATTTATATAATTACTATGTAATGATGATCATGTAGAACGAGTCGCATCACATCGTGGAGATGGTATTCCGTACGTACGCACGAGTGATGATATCGTTCCTATGATCGTGGAAATGTATTGGAGTATATATATATTATTTCAGTATCAATATTAATTTATAATAATCATAAATAGTTACTCATTACACCATTATACCCATCCTTGTAAAGTGATGGTGGAAAAATAGATTACACCACGGCGTGGAGACGGTATTCCGTACGTACGCACGCGCGGTGATTTCATTTTTCCGTAGGATGGATAGAAGGTGAATTAGGGTTGTTTCATATTTATAATAACATATCAGTATGTAAGTAATACTGATGTTATTACTTCATCACGAAACAACTAAAGAAGAAGAAGTTGAAGAAGAAAGAAATTTAAAAGATCGGTAATGGATATTACCTCTTCTTTGGAACGCCTCTTTGAATCCTCCACTTAAGGAACTAAGTGTGGTCTTTGGAGAAGACCAGGACCTCTAGGACTATTCTAGGGAAGTGGAGAGGAGAAAAGGTCAGGGGTTGGCCGAGCTTGAGTGCTCAATTTGGTGTGAGGAGGAGGGGGAGGAGGTGCCCTTTTATAAGGGAGGAGAGGGGCACCTTAGGAATATCTCAAAATATTATTTTATATTAAAGTGAAAATCGGTTTATAATGGTTCCAAAGGGTCTTATTTCGAAGATAAAGTGGGGATGGGTCGAAATCCTACCAACCAATAGAATTTAGACAAGTTTAGGATATTATTTTAACCTTATCAATTAGATTTAACTCTAAGTTAATTAATTTAACTTTTACCGTGTCTTTTTGTTTTCTTTCACTATATGGTTAATACACTTACTATAACATGCCAAAAGAACCCCAAATTGTTTATTATTAATATATATATCCTTATCTAAGTCATTTGGCCGAACCTTAGATTTTTAGGAATACAATAACAATTAATAATATAATATTTGATTTAACAACTATTTTGTGTCAATTTTGACACTATTTGATATATGATATTTGTGAAAGTCATAACAGAATTATATGTTCGAACCAAGTTAATTAAATCAACAATAATATATCATAGTAACCTATAAAATTAGTGGAATTCATAAAAAGTCTTAAATTACATTTATTTTGGTATTTATATTATCAATTATGTCAATATTTCATTAATAAGATAATTACTGCATCATATTTGTGTCATAAATAAATTAAATTATTTGATGTCTAAAAATTACAAATAAAATACCATCATGTAGGAAATCTCTTTAGCTTTCTAATGAATATTTATAGTCGAATTTATCTTATGTATAACCCCATATTAAAAATGATTTACTTATTAAACTTTGATTTTGACTATTTTAACCCTTCTTTAAATAAATTAATAATAAATGTCCTAATCTAATCCAAGTGGGCCTAAATGGTCATATTTTATTCCTAAGTTTGTTTTTGGTCGAATTACACTTGTCCAATAGAATTAGGACATGTGTTAGGGTAATATTAATATCATATTTACCCTTAGTTACCCTATTTACTATTAACCGCGGTAAAAAAGTAAAAAGTTACTATTCACCAAAAAATTATTTTTATCACATTGAACCACATTTTACTTACTGATATCAACCGTGTCTGTCGGATTTTTGAAATTCCATTCACAGAAGCGGTAAAATTAAGTTTTATGCAAAATTCAGTTTTTAACCTACCACTTAGTGGTTTCACTATTCATCAAAAATTGAAAGTTTTCAGAAAAATACCAAAATTTCACCCTAGGCTAATTTCGATATTCTGAGTCCAAAAATGAAGTCCATTTTGAAAAATAAAATTTATAAAATTTCAAAAAGTGGTTATTACTATTCATAACGGCTAGTTTTAATAGCATATTGTTGTTTAGTGAAACTCGGTACTGCGTACGACGCAAGCTATCGAGGAAGGTCGCGATTGCGTGTAAAGAAAGCCAAGCAAGTGTTGTGTAAAAAAAAGATTCCTTTGATGATTTATATAACATAAAACTCTCTGGTGTTACATTCTACCCCCCTTAAAAAGAATTTCGCCCTCGAAATTCGTCACTTTGTAACAAACAGATGAGGATACTTCTCCCTCATCATATCCTCAAGCTCCCATGTAGCTTCTTCAAGTTGGTGGTTCCTCCATAAAACTTTCACCAATCGAGTGGTCTTGTTTCGTAGGACTTTTTCGCTACGATCCAGAATCTCTATCGGCTGTTCTTCATAAGAAAGATCTTACTCCAGCGGTACAACTTCTGAGCTGAGTACATGTGAAGGATCTGGTATGTACTTTCTCAGGAGAGATACATGGAACACATCGTGAACTTGAGAGAGATTCGGTGGAAGCGCCAATCGGTAAGCTACCTTCCCAACACGATCCAGTATTTCGAAAGGACCGATATATCTAGGGCTCAACTTCCCCTTCTTTCCAAATCTCATAACCCTCTTCCAGGGAGATATTCGTAAGAACACTTTATCACCTACTTCAAACTCTAGGTCTTTTCTTCGGTTGTCGGCATAACTTTTCTGTCGAATCTGAGCTGCTCTTATATGTTGTTGAATAGATCTGACCTTCTCTGCCATTTCATCAACGAGATCAGGTCCTAATAGCTTTCTTTCCCCAACTTAATCCCAGCAAGTTGGAGTCCTGCATTTCTTTCCATAGTGAGCTTCATAAGGAGCCATCTGAATACTGGAGTAAAAGATATTATTATTAGAAAATTCCACCAAAGGTAGGTGTTGATCCCAACCTCCTTTGAAATCCATAGAGCAAGCTCTCAACATGTCTTCTAGGGTTTGAATTGTTCTCTCAGACTGACCGTCTGTCTGGGGATGATAAGCAGTGCTGAAACTCAACTCTGTATCCAGAGTATGCTGAAGACTTCGCCAGAACTTCGAGGTAAATCTCGGATCCCGATCAGATATAATAGAAAGTGGTACTCCATGCAATCTTACCACTTCCTTTACATATATCCTGGCAAGCTGATCTAGAGAGAAATCCTCTCTAATAGAAATGAAGTGTGCAGACTTTGTAAGACGATCAACTATGACCCAGATAGCATTATTGCCTTTGGATGTTTTAGGAAGTCCTGTGACAAAGTCCATAGTGATGTTTTCCCATTTCCATTCGGGTATGGGTAATGGTTGTAACATCCCCTTAGACTTTTGTCTCTCAGATTTAACTTGTTGACAAACCAAGCATCGAGAGACATATTCAGCAACATCTCTTTTTATGCCATCCCACCAGAAGTACTCTTTCAGGTCCCTATACATCTTCGTACTTCCAGGATGAATAGATAATGATGAACTATGAGCCTCATCCAGGAGCTCCTTCTTTAATTCGGGGATGGGAGGAACACAAACCCGATTCCTGAACTTTATTATCCCATCACAATCAAGGTTGAATTCAGGAACATTTCTCACCTTCTTTTGTAACTCGACATCTTCTTTCTGTGCCTCTTTAATCTTCACATGTATAGATGGTTGAACATTCATTTGAGAAAGATAAGATTTTTCCCCTTGCATTATAATTCTAAGATCCATCCTTTGTAAATCCATAAATATTGGATCTTTTGTGATCCTCATCATGGATAAACTAGCATGGTCTTGTCGACTTAATGCATCTGCCACCTTGTTTGCTTTCCCAGGGTGATAATGGATTGAGCAGTCATAATCCTTAATCAGCTCCAACCATCTTCTTTGACGCATATTCAACTCCTTTTGTGTGAAAATATACTTTAAACTTTTATGATCAGTATAAATATCACACCTTTCACCATAAAGGTAATGCCTCCAAATCTTTAATGCAAAGATTACCGCAGCCAACTCCAAATCATGTGTTGGGTAATTTTGCTCATGGATTTTCAACTGTCGTGAGGCATAGGCTATCACCATATCATTTTGCATAAGAACACACCCCAATCCCTTCTTGGATGCATCACTGTAGATCACAAACCTTTCTCCACTACAAGGCAGTGTAAGCACAGGTGCACTGGATAACCTTCTTTTCAACTCCTTGAAATTCTCTTCACATTCCTCTGTCCAGACAAAATTAACTCCTTTCCGAGTCAACTTGGTGAGTGGATTAGATAATCATGAAAAATCTTTTACAAAACGTCGATAATATCCAGCCAAACCAAGAAAACTTCGGATCTCAGTTACTGTTGTTGGTCTTGACCATCTTTCGATAACCTATGTTTTTGCTGGATCCACAGATATCCCCTCTTTTGAGATTATGTGACCCAAAAATGAAACTTTTTGAAGCCAAAATTCACACTTGGTAAATTTGGCATAAAGCTTCTCCTTTCTCAGGGTCTTCAATATAATTCTCAAGTGATCTTCATGCTCTTCCTTGCTCTTTGAATAGACAAGAATATCGTCTATAAAGACTACCACAAATTGATCAAGATAGTCTCTAAAGACTCTATTCATTAGATCCATGAAGATAGCAGGGGCATTAGTAAGACCAAATGGCATCACTATAAATTCATAGTGTCCATACCTTGTACAGAAAGCCGTCTTTGGTATATCCTCCCTTTTGACCCTTAATTGATGATACCCTGAACGAAGATCAATCTTGGAAAAGTATTGAGCTCCACGTAGTTGGTCAAATAAGTCATCAATGCATGGGAGAGGATATTTGTTCTTGATAGTGATCTTGTTAAGTTCTCGATAATCAATGCAGAGTCTCATTGATCCATATTTCTTCTTAACAAATAGAACAGTTGCTCCCCAAGGTGATGCACTAGGGCGTATGAATCCCTTATCAAGATTCTCTTGGAGTTGCTTCTTCAATTCCTGCAACTCAATTGGGGCCATTCTATAAGGTGTCTTTGAAATAGGCAAAGCACCCGGTACGAGTTCTATTGAAAACTCAACTTCACGATTTGGTGGAAGACCCGGCAATTCCTCCGGAAAGACATCATCAAACTCCCGTACAATGGGCATATTCTTAATCGTGAGTTTCTCACCAACCATTTGAGATAAATAACCTTAATTTAGTGGAATCAATACCCATAAGATGGAAGAAATTTCCACTGGAAGGTTATGTTCATCCTTGCATTGATAGACGATCGTAGATTGATCTGGAATATGAAATGTGACTTCCCTTCTTTGGCAATTGATATGAGCTCCATGTAGAGAAAGCCAATCCATGCCAAGAATCACATCAAATTCCACTAAAGGAAGTATCACAAGATTTGCAGGAAGCACTTTCCCACAAACTTCGATCGGAGAAGAATTATAAACTTTTGATGCGACTGTTGTGCCATTAGGTGTTGTCACAGCTAACTCAACATCTAATTGTTGAGGTAATACGGTGATACCCTTAGAAAATTCTTTAGAAATAAAATAGTGGGTGGATCCAGAATCAAATAAAACATTTTCTACTTTAGAGTGGATGGTAAGTGTACCTTTCACCACATCGTTATCGTACTCCACATCGCTGATAGAAATTGCATGTGACTTTCCTTTGTCTTTAGCCTTAAGATTTTTTTGACGTCGACCATCATCATCAACCCTTGGATTTGGGCATTGATTGGCATAATGCCCCATCTCCTTGCACTTGAAACATTGAAGTGTAGTAGGATCATTCTGTATATCCCTTCCTTTGTTTGCATCATTAGACATCTTCTTCCCATTATCGCGGCATTCAAATGCCCGATGACCTTCCTTTCCACATTTGAAACATTTACTTGTCCCTTTAAGACAACTCCCTCCATGTTTCTTTCCACACTTTGAGCATAAGGGAAAGCTCATCTTCTTTTCAGTGTTCTCTTTAGAATTTCCTTTGAATTCCATCTTCCTCTTCTTATCAAACCCATGGGACTGATGGGTTACTCCAATCTCCATCTCGACTTTGAGAGCACATCGAACGATTTCCTCATAGCTATTGAAGTCCCTTATGGCTAACGCCCTTCGAAGACTTGGTTTTAAGCCACTAAAGAATCGATCGATCTTACTCTCAGGTTGGATAATAATACCAGAAGCGTACCTTGCAAGTCTTGTAAAATTTGCTTCATAGGTACCAACAGATTCATCATCCCTTTGCTTCAGTTCAAGAAACTCTTTCTCCATCTTTGTTCGGAGAATACGAGGGAAGTACTTATTGAAAAATAAGTTCTTGAACTCGTCCCATTCCATAGACTCAATTTCATCCCTTTGCCTCGTATTCTTAATAAGATTCCACCATTGATCAGCATCTCCTTCCAAACGATACACTGCTAGGATGAATTTATCATGTTCAGAACATTGAAGAACTGAAAATATCTTTTCAGTAGTACTAATCCATTGTTCAGCAACTAATGGATCAGTAGACCCGCTGAAAGAAGGTGGGCGCTGCCTCATGAAGGATTCAACAGAATGTTGCTCCCTCCTTTGCTCGTTTGGAAATCCTGCATGATTCATAGCTTGAGATAGTTGTGTGAGCATGGCTACAAGATTTTTCATTCCAGCTCCCATATCGTTTGGTTGCTCAGGGGGACAATCATTGCACTGCCCATCACATTCCGTATTAACACGGTTCCTTCGGGTTCCAGCCATTGACTAAAACCAAGAAGAATAATGTGAGCAACACTAATTATAATAGGAAACTACATAATTCAAGAATAAAATTTTCATGCTTAAGGTCTTATCCTAGGTTATTCATGGCCAACACTAAGATTGTGTTCTATTCTTAGACTTATCCTTAGGGTTCTTACTAAGGCTTTCACATCCTAGTTTCCAAAGGTTGACTATACCTTTCCTCTGATACCAACTATAACGACCCATACTTTACATACATTGTTAATACTTCAAAATTGAAGCACACTTATTACAACATATGACAAAACCACAAAGGATCGTATAGGTATAGCGTCTTTAGAAACTGGGAAACATAAACAACTGGTTCATAAATCTTCTACAGTGTCTCCCATTTATTTCATCATATCTAGGGTCCCTTTTAGCATATTCTACTTAATATCCATCTTCCTGACCTGGGGAAAAGAAAACATAAAAGGGTGAGCTCAAATGCTCAGCAAGGGCAAATAAAGGAAATAGAAATCATACCATATCTTTTTAAAAATCATAACCTGCAAAAGAGATCATAATATCTTAACATGTAATAAATCATAGAAGTGAGAATGAGATCCCCATAATCATAACATAAAACTTGAAACTTTGTGGAATGCACACATAATCATGGAAAATCATTTCTTGTTAGTCATGACTCATTGCCAAGACTATCTTAGTGGACAAAGTCCCTTTCTGAACCGAGTTCACTCCTCGTTTCAGTCCTGTATCACTGAACCGAAATAACCTTCCGTTCCATCCATGTCTATCTCATGAGATATAAAATCATTACCCAATGCATTGGAGGTAGATATAGGTCCCACCCATCTTATAATGAATCCTTTCTTATGTGTGCCATATAATCATAAATCATACATCATCGCATAACACATGTAATAAAAATGGGATTCTTAAACAACATGACATCATAAAACCATTCATATAACATAAAGGAATTCATAAACATAATTCCATCACAACATAGTCAAATCAATGTAACAATAGGGATAAAAATAGAACCCTTTTATTATCTTAGATGGAAAATAATTTTGATAAAATACTTGAACTCCATTCTTGAGGAAAATATCCTTTCTACTTCAAAAACACTTTTCCTTTCTTAACATGTCATACAATTTTAAACTAAAAGAAGTTGATTAAAAATAAACTTGAATAATTGTAAAGGAAGCTTCTTGGAAATAATGTTTTAAGAACCCATTCATGCCGTATAAGTCAAAAAAAAACATTCTTCGTACTTTTGTCGGAAAAGTCAAAAAGTACCTCGTACGAAAAACGACAAAAGATTCCTTTCTTATTCTTTACTAAAAACTCATCGAAGGGTAAAATTGGATTTAAACTATTGTAAGTGGATGGAAATAATATTACATATTTAGGGAACATGGATGTGGATGATAAAATACACCCCAGTAATTACCAAAGTAAAAACAATCTCGGATAAAAGTGAGATTGTGATATTTCCCTTACCTTAGGTCCGATTGTCTTTGTACGTGTCCGAAGATCCTGTATAATGGTTTAAATAATGTTATTGACTTATTCCAGAATCATAAATATTGATATGAAATCATATATGGTCATATTCTTAGCTTCTTGTTAGTAATATTTCATTGTTACTTGTTACTCGGGTCTTTATTGCCTTTTGTTATTATGCGTGTTTTGCCGAATAAATTCTTATTATTCTTTCAAGGTTATATATTACTTATATCCATAATGGTATTAGTGTAACATATATCATATTTATTAATTCAATTCATTTATATAATTACTATGTAATGATGATCATGTAGAACGAGTCGCATCACATCGTGGAGACGGTATTCCGTACGTACGCACGAGTGATGATATCGTTCCTATGATCATGGAAATGTATTGGAGTATATATATATTATTTCAGTATCAATATTACTTTATAATAATCATAAATAGTTACTCATTACACCATTATACCCATCCTTGTAAAGTGATGGTGGAAAAATAGATTACACCACGGCGTGGAGACGGTATTCCGTACGTACGCACGCGCGGTGATTTCATTTTTCCGTAGGATGGATAGAAGGTGAATTAGGGTTGTTTCATATTTATAAAAACATATCAGTATGTAAGTAATACTTATGTTATTACTTCATCATGAAACAACTAAAGAAGAAGAAGTTGAAGAAGAAAGAAATTTAAAAGATCGGTAATGGATATTACCTCTTCTTTGGAACGCCTCTTTGAATCCTCCACTTAAGGAACTAAGAGTGGTCTTTGGAGAAGACCAGGACCTCTAGGACTATTCTAGGGAAGTGTAGAGGAGAAAAGGGAAGGGGTTGGACGAGCTTGAGTGCTCAATTTGGTGTGAGGAGGAGGGGGAGGAGGTGCCCTTTTATAAGGGAGGAGAGGGGCACCTTAGGAATATCTCAAAATATTATTTTATATTAAAGTCAAAATCGGTTTATAATGGTTCCAAAGGGTCTTATTTCGAAGATAAAGTGGGGATGGGTCGAAATCCTACCAACCAATAGAATTTAGACAAGTTTAAGATATTATTTTAACCTTATCAATTAGATTTAACTCTAAGTTAATTAATTTAACTTTTACCGTGTCTTTTTGTTTTCTTTCACTATATGGTTAATACACTTACTATAACATGCCAAACGAACCCCAAATTGTTTATTATTAATATATATATCCTTATCTAAGTCATTTGGCCGAACCTTAGATTTTTAAGAATACAATAACAATTAATAATATAATATTTGATTTAAAAACTATTTTGTGTCAATTTTGACACTATTTGATATATGATTTTTGTGAAAGTCATAACAGAATTATATGTTCGAACCAAGTTAATTAAATCAACACTAATATATCATAGTAACCTAGAAAATTAGTGGAATTCATAAAAAGTCTTAAATTACATTTATTTTGGTATTTATATTATCAATTATGTCAATATTTCATTAATAAGATAATTACTGCATCATCTTTGTGTCATAAATAAATTAAATTATTTGATGTCTAAAAATTACAAATAAATTACCATCATGTAGGAAATCTTTTTAGCTTTCTAATGAATATTTATAGTCGAATTTATCGTATGTATAACCCCATATTAAAAATGATTTACTTATTAAACTTTGATTTTAACTATTTTAACCCTTCTTTAAATAAATTAATAATAAATGTCCTAATCTAATCCAAGTGGGCCTAAATGGTCATATTTTATTCCTAAGTTTGTTTTTGGTCGAATTACACTTGTCCAATAGAATTAGGACATGTGTTAGGGTAATATTAATATCATATTTACCCTTAGTTACCCTATTTACTATTAACCGCGGTAAAAAAGTAAAAAGTTACTATTCACCAAAAAATTATTTTTATCTCATTGAACCACATTTTACTTACTGATATCAACCGTGTCTGTCGGATTTTTGAAATTCCATTCACAGAAGCGGTAAAATTATGTTTTATGCAAAATTCAGTTTTTAACCTACCACTTAGTGGTTTCACTATTCATCAAAAATTGAAAGTTTTCAGAAAAATACCAAAATTTCACCCTAGGCTAATTTCGATATTCTGAGTCCAAAAATGAAGTCCATTTTGAAAAATAAAATTTTTAAAATTTCAAAAAGTGGTTATTACTATTCATAACGGCTAGTTTTAATAGCATATTGTTGTTTAGTGAAACTCGGTATTGCGTACGACGCAAGCTATCGAGGAAGGTCGCGATTGCGTGTAAAGCAAGCCAAGCAAGTGTTGTGTAAAAAAAAGATTCCTTTGATGATTTATATAACATAAAAGTATCGGGTGTTACATTTCTTACTCAGATTATTGTATTTTAATGATTATAGTCTGTTTTTTTTTGATTTATTAAATTACTGGTATATAATGGAATCATGTTAACAATGAATGGGGAAAACAATTAAGTGATTTTAAACTTGATCAACCAAACAACATGGGAGCTGTATTAAAAATAATTTTATTATTTTCATAAAAATATATCAATAAATAAATCATGTTGAGCATCTAACTGATCATAAGAGGTCCCAATACACTATTGAATCCATCATATGAAAACATAAATTATATTTTAGTGGGTATTCTAATCGACAAGTGGCTGAGAAATAGATTTGTACTACTAAAAATAATTTTCCTATTCAATACCTATCAGAGAATAAATATATTTCCTTCAGGTATATAATTATGAAGGTGAGGCAGATTAGTGGTAAAATCTTATTAATAAAATAAGAAAAGAGGATGAAATTGAATACATTGAATGGGTTGAGTTTAATATGGTATTTATCAGTATGCACATCACCTAAAAACATACCGTTAAAAAGGAAAGTACATTCATTGAGATAAAGAAGAAATTTGATAAATATATTGGTACATATGAGAGAAAATTATAGGAAATTCAAGGTATGATTTTTGTTTTACCATTAAACCTAACATTAAAATTGACTAGTTATTTGTTTTCCTAAAATCAAGTCTCTGAAAAGCATTGTGGAAGGACTTTAGTAATTATTAATATATCATTCTATGTGATATCAATGTAAAAATTAAGAGTGGAGACTCTAATAATCCTCATGGTTCTAATCAGAAGATAAATATAGAGTTTCAATAAAATTCTATTAACATAAACAATATACTAATGATATTTTATCATCCATTATACTAGAAGCATATAAATAAAAATAGGAGTAACTTTATTAAAGGAATTAGTATATTTATTATATGTGGAAAATAAGGTCACGGAGAAATTGAATCTCAAAGATATATAAAGAGGACAGAGAATGCATTGAATGTGTAGAGAGTTTAAAATAATAGTCCACCCACACTCTAATTCTATAAAAACAAGGAGAATGTTCATTATTCTAAATTCTGTATCAATCGATGGGTTAATGAATAGAATCAGTATCACTAACATATTATTACAGGAGAAAATAGGGAATCTCATGTGATCACAAATTCCAAACTGGTTCATAAGAAACATGTGGTGAAAGGTACACTTACCACCCACTATAAAATTAAAAGCATCTTATTTGATTCACGTTCTACACAATATTTTATATATGACGAATTTTATAAGGGTTTCAAATCACCTCCTTAATGATTATATTTTTATTTATGAATGAAAAATATCAATGGTATACGTATCACTTATCATGTCTATAGCTCTTCTCTAATAGATTTTTATTAGGATTTTCCTCTTAAACCCCTTATTATTCTTTCTATAGTTGAATTTTAAGTAATTTTGGAAAATATTTTGATTTATTTTTGTATTTTCCATATCAATTTCAAAATAATAAGAGTCACATTTCAAATTATTAATGTAATAGCTAATGTATATCAGTTTGAGAATGAATATGAACATCTATTAGAAATTACATCAAATGCATCGGTCTTATTACCTATTATTGTGGGGTATCTATATCAAATGGTTGGTTCGAAACTCAATATTTAAGATATTATAATTGGGAAGTAATATGTCGATGTATTTTTTTATAGGTTTCTATATTATTCATATGTATCATGAAGTTGAGTATAAAATATAACCCATACATGGCGAAATTCTAACTTTAAATATTTCTTATAGAATGTCTACAATTGTGATTCAGGAATTGAAGAATATAATCTAATTGAATCTTGAAAATGGATTTATTTGGTCATGTGAATCACTATGGGGTACCCTAGTTCATTTATTAAAGAATAATGATCTATCTATACATGTTATCATTTATTATCCAGAACAAAATAAGATACCTGTCAATAAAAATTATCAACTACCCCATATAAATTATTTGAATTATCAATGGTGAGATGTTTAATAATTTTCAATAATTGACCCCTGGTCTGGATATCATCAATTGAGGGTAGAAAAGGAGTATATATCCGTAATATACCTTCATATAAAGTAAATTCATTATTTAATTATAATGAATCTATTTTTACCTACAAATAAACCATCTATATTCATGCATATAATTAATATTCTCTTTATAGATTTCCATTGTTTGTTTTCGGTAGTATTTATAGATGATATTATTTTGGATTCTATGTATAATTAATGGAATTAAGATCATTTTAGTATTGTTTTGAGGACCTTTAGAAAGGATAAATTGTTTTCCAAATTTTTAATGTGTGAATTTTAGATACATAAAGTATTATTATTAGGTTATGTAATTACAAGTGAGGTAATATGATTGGATCATACAAATAAGAAAGTTATTGAAAAATGGACCAAACCAACCATGGTGACAAAAATCCATAGTATTATTTGTTTTAATTGATACTAACAACACTTTTTGAGAATTTTATCATAGCTATCAAATCCGCTATCTATGTTGACATATAATAGAGGAATATTCCTTAAAAAAGATGAATGTAATGAAAATTTCAAGGATTTAAAGAGATGATTTGTCAGTGTACAGTTGATCAACTACCTTATAGTAGGAAGGGTTTATTGATCAATATTCATTCATTAAAAGAGGTTTTGGTATGTGTTCTCATGCAGAATGATATGATTTTAGCCAGCAGCCCTCAAAAATTTACATTACATTGTAAAAATTAACTCTCTCATGCTTTGTAATTAGACACATTAATTTTTTCATTGATGATATATAGGTATTATCATTATGGTGAAAACTGTGATATATATATATATATATATACTGATCATTAAATATTGATGTTTAAATTCAGACATATAAAGTTGAATACACACAAAATAATATTACTGGAACTGAATATTAGTTATGACTGGTCAATATATTTGCAGACTAGGATGATGAAAAATCTGGTTAATTTTCTAATTTGGGACCACCATTCCAGTATTATACGACATTGATTGATATAGATCTTATACATATGCAATTTCATAGGATGGACCTTGAAAACCTATTTAAAATTGACATATAATCTGTTTCAAATATTAATGTTCAATTATCAATTTATTTGAAGATTAAAGAGGCGTTGATGAAGGGTCAAGAGAAACAAATTAAGGCAAGGACAATTCTAGAGATCAACAATGAATATGATGGAATGATCAAATTCATGAACTAGGTATGTATCCCATCAATACCAAAATTGAAGGAGTTGTTAGATAAATACCATATTTCATCATTCTCTATTCATCCTGGATTTATGAAGATGTATAGAGTTGTTAAAGAGAATTTCTATTGGGTAAACATGAAGAGATATATTTCAGAGTATGTATCTTGCCTCTTGGATTGCCTACAAGTTAATCCAATGAGATAGAATTCTTTTTGTATATTAGAACCATTATCCATATGTAAGTGTAAATGGAAAAAATACCAATGTATTTATCCATCTAACTACCATATAAATATAAAGGGAGTAGTCCTATTTAGATTTTAGTCAATTATAATAAAAATCATCACATTTGGTTTCTACTATATAATTTTTATCTCTTGATAAATTTTACAAGATATACATTAATGAAGTGGTAAGGTTATATGATCTGATACTATAAATAATAATAGATTGAGATATTATGTTTATAATAAATTCATAGAGAAGTATTCAACATGATTTGAATATGGAATTTATCTTTAACACTTCATTTCTTTCGTAGAAATATGGTCACTCTGATAGGATCATTCGACCCTAGAAGTTATGATAAGATCTTACACTATATATTTTAATGAAGGTTGGGATCAATACATTCTTATACTCTATTTTCCATAAAAATAAATAATCTAGTTGTCTCATTATAAATACCTTGATATAAATAAGTTCATGACTCTAACATGTTGGGATGTTATTAGAGAAAAAATGATTTTGGGACTAGAGATAAATGAGGAAATAGAAAATAAGATTAGATCTATTCACTGATACCTAATGGAAACTTAGAGTTGATAGAGAAATTATAATTATAGTCATTAGTTATATTAGTAGTTAAAGTTTTGTGATAATGTGCTACTATGGATATATCCTAGGAATAATTTTATGAGATTTATAAATAAGAAAAAGAAATTCCCTAGATATATCGACCCTCATGAGATTCTGGATTGTATTAGGGATGTATATTATCTATTATCACAACCTCCAAACCTCTGTAAAGTTCATTATTTGTTCCATGTATAATTTTTGATAAATTATATAAAAAAACTCCACATTTACTAAACTAAAAATTTCATACCATTAGAGAATGATGCTTTTCATGGTGAGAAACTAGTAAAAATATTTTATCCCAGAGATAATGGGATATGGAATAACAATACTAACCATTTGATGGTTATCTAATGGAATTATAAATTTGATGAATATATATGGAATGTTAAAGATGTGTTGTGGTAGAGGATACTTAAATTATTTTTATTTATGTGATCAAATTTTGTGGGAAGAAAACATATAAGGGGTTATAATGTTACACCCAGTAACTTCATATTATATTTATATTTAATAAATAGACTTTTTGACAACTTCTTAATAATGAAACCACAAATAGACGTGAATAATTCTTATAAAATATAATATTAATTACATTATAATGTATTTAAATGAAATAAAATTGTTATAAATAATTTTAAATTCACTTAAAAAAATATTTATCATAAAGAATCCTTAAAAAAAAATTATTTCTGATTTTTTTAAAATATATTTTTTATTTAAATATTAATTTTCAATACTAACCATATTATTTTTTCCACATGAATAAAATTATATCGTTTATTATCAATTGGTTAAAAAAAGAAGTAACATTAGAGTGTAAAAAGTGATTTGTTTATAAAAATGCTTTTATGTGAATAATGTTTTTATCTTAAAAAGTGAAATGAAACACAATTAATGAAATATTTTAATGAATTGTTTAGATTATATATTCAATAAAATATTTTATAATTATTCTGATGGGTTTTACTAGGCATGCAATTGGATTAATTTTTTTATGTTTATAAATAATTATTTTAACAGTCTTTGTATCATTTTGGAATTTTATATCAAAATGAATTTATTAAACTTCTATGAATTAAATATTATTAAAAAAACATATTTTTAATCATCATGTCCAATTTTATAAATAGGTTAGATTCATTTTATATCATTATGAATAGTAGTCATGGTAAAACATGGCCACCACGGTAAGGGTTACAAATATTAATGTGCAGATTATACATAATTGTATGGCCTAAAATATTTATAAAATTTTGAGTAATATGAATGGTTTAAATTATTTTGACTCACCCTTTTTTATCTATGAATTTGGTTTTACGTTGTGGCACATTCAATTGAATATGTCTTTGTTATATTTTAATGTTTTATGTATTTATGAGAGTTTTACCATCCTCACTTATTAATCAGAACCCCCTACCATAATTAATTAACATAATTTGATCCCTATAGATAAGAAAATAAAAAAAAATATTTCAAATAACTTCCCTCTCAACATCATAGAACTTTCATTATTCCCAAAAGGGCATCCTTTGAAGGCATAATTTGTGTGCCAAATGGGGTTTCCCAAAAAAGAAATAATTTCTTTTAATGATATCTTCTAAGTTTCATTATTCCTTAAAATACACTAAATATTATATGAGCACCAAAAAATGATTAAATAAATATGATTAATGTACCTAAATGTTTTTATGTTAATGGTAAATCCAATTTTTACCACTTTTACTTCCTATAAAAAATGGTAATATCATTCGTGTGTATGCGTGGTCCACTGACTCTACAAAGAGATATTATTTTACCTTCATGTGTTCCACACATGGATAGTAATATTATAGGATTTTTGGACTATATATGAAATTAATGATATTATTATAATTATTTAATGATATATGATTACATACATGTATTTCATTTCTTTTATTGGAAAATTAAAACATTACTTGTGCATAAGTACATACTACCATATCCATGAAGTGGTGTTATTAATTTTTCATCAACACCTTATATGAATGATTATAAAATTAGTTATAATTAATAATTATGATTCTTATAACATGGTTTATATTTTATTGATTATGAAACCTTGATCTATGTACTAGGATAAAAAGTTTCAAACTAAAACATGCATAGGAAACAGAAGAGTTAGCACCATGAATATTTATTTTAAGGAATAATTATTAATAAATAGGTCATTTGAAATTATAATGGAATGCTCTATTTTTAGATATATGTGAGTATTTTTTTTGAATAGATGTATAATAAATTAAAATTTATTATATAGGATATTAAGAATTGAAATGAAGTAATCCATGACCTAAGATATATGTTAATGTTGAAATCTCATTTTTAATCATGTTTTTTTATTCTAGAATCTTCTTCAGTGGAAATATATGATCCTCATATCAAAATTTATTTATATTATATTCTCCTATTTTTTACATCTAGTGTTTTAATTTTTTTAATTTCATTATTCTCTCTTTGGTATTTAAGATAATCATGATTTTTTAAAAAATATGACATTATTTCCTATTTGGTTATGGAAATTTTTCATCATGTTCATTTTCATTAAAAAATTAAAAATTTTATATTATAGTATCCAAAAAATTAATTTAAATTTTCACCTTAGTTTACATACTTTTCAAAGGATTAAATGGGACTGTTTACAATTTTTTATAAAAAAAATTACTAAATGCTTTTACAAAATGCATTAAAGGGATCATTATTTTAATATTGACGTCATAAAAAATTTCCCCAGCTTCATGAAAATTAATTTATTTTATGGATAAATTATAGTTATCCATAGCTATTTTTAATGAATATAATTTTCTCAATATTTTACGAAAGTTTGTCGAAAATGTTGTCCAAATAAAAGTGTATTATATTTTGTTTTCAAAGAATGTTTAGAATGTTCATTTAAAAGTGTTTTTAATATATGTCAATATACATATATATTTATTAGTATTAGGTAAGGATATGATATAATAAAACCATAAATTTTATTTCTATGTATGAATTATTATTATGTCATGTTGAAATATTTATCAAACATATTTCTTTTATATTGGATGTGGTACAATGCATTTATTAATGTTCATATGATTTTATGGAACACATTTGTATGGTTTTCATTATATGAATAATTTATAATTTTATACAAAGAAATGAAATGGTTAATGATTGATATATCATGAGATAATTTGAATCAGATGATGGTTAACCAATTACGACTATATAGAGATGTTTCGGAGTGAACCTAATGTTTAATGTTAATTTTAACACTATGTGTTAATTTTCCTGTCATTCAGCCTTGAATAATGAAGTGGTTTTATATACTATTCTATTTTTCTATAACGATCATGAACTTTTCATATTTTTATGATATTATCTCAAGGATTTTTATCTATTTTGGTTGATTTATCACTCCTATAATTTATTTATTTTAAAATGATATGGCATTATTCTATGATACTTGATTTTTGATCTATGACTTATTTGTTATAAATATTTTAAATTGTAATAATACACCAATACATGTATGATTATATTATACTTACATTTTAATAAATATTGATATCTCCCATTTTTACCCTTATTGTGCATATGAGTCATCCTTTATTGTGATTAAATTTTCCTATCTTATAGAGAAAGATTCTATGTAGAATATGTCTAAGAAGGGATCATTGAGAGAAGAACTTTGTGGAATATTTAAATGATTATTCATGATTTAAATTTACTATGTATTTATTATATAAATACAATAAACCATTTTTGTTTTAGTTCATGAATTATTGTAAAATATATTATTTTTCATCTAAAATGATGAAATTTTGACGTATATTTTACGTGGGACACCTCATTCCATGTCTCTAGTGAGTTTATGTATCATTATTATCTTGATTTTCCACACCATCAGTATGAATACCATGATTTTTTTCGTGATTATTATACTTTTTTGGGTTGTTAGTTATGAATTATGAAATGAGAAATGTTTTAGGATAGTAATCCACCTTTTTGTATATAAAACCATGATTATGGAATTTTAAGATAGTTTGAAAGCATATATTGAATGAGATTTAAAAGTTAAGGTGGATATTTTTCACTAAAAAATAATATGGTGATTATGCTTAAAAAATAGATTGATTTGTAAATGGTTTTTTGAATGGCTATTTATTTGGAAACTTGGTCGATGTGAATTGTTTATTTATTGAGATGTTGATTTTGAATTATAGAGGTTGCTAATTAATATAATTTTCTCTAATTATTGGTGAGTAATATTCCATGTTTGTGAGGTTTACAAGGGTGTTTTGGTTATTGTATCTGAGTTTTTGTTTTGGTTTAATTATTTCCTTGAGGGAATTGGTAATGTGTTTTTCTTTATTGAGAGGTATATCCTTTTAGTGAATAGGCATCAATTTATCCATATACGTGTTCAGTTTTTATTTTTGAGGATGGGAATCATCTGGGTGGAAAATAATATAGTGGTATGGTCTATAACATAACATTTGACTTCATATGTCAGTTATGGTGTTTGGAGTGAGTTTAGAGGTGAGATGTTTTGATGACTTAGGATGCAACAGGTTGAGAAAACCAGGTGGAATTTTAAATTTTTTTATTAGGTGTTTTTTTGGTGAAAATTTTAATTTCACCTAAAATAGTATATCAATATAATTTTTTGAACACTATTAATATCAAGATATTGTGTCTTCAATAGGATATGATTTTCGGGATTTTAGAGTCATTCTATTATTAATAGAATATTAAATATTCTATTAGATAAATATTAATTAATTTTATGTGTGTGTATGTGAATGTTAATATATATTTCCTACAGTCTCAAAAACAAATTTTGGATACATCATTGAACTTGGTATGGAGGATTTTTCTTAAATGACATGTAAGTTTATTGTTTTCATTGAGCCCCCCACCCAAGACTTTTTTATTTTTTCTTTTATTTTAATTAATTTTTTCCCTTTATTTACATTTTATTTTATGTATTTCCACTTTTTATTCTTTAATAAGTTTCATCCGCCTCATTTTTACATGGTTGATTTTGGATAGAGGTGATAGAGGGATAGATAGATGAGACCACCACCATCTTTATTTGAGGAAATAGATCAAGATGTGATGACCGTGTGATGCGAATTCGATCATGAAGCTTCAATGTATTTAACTTCAAGGTCGGTTTTTACATATACTACCCCATAGATTATTATTTTCATGTTTTCAATCATTATATGTGTTTTTGGTGTTCCAGGGAGAGTTTTTATGAGATGATTTCTAGAGAAATGTAGATTTTGGGAGCACCAAAATAAATTTATGTATGAAAAACCTATTTAGATGATATGTTTAGAAAAAATAAATCATGAAATATTCTGTTTGGGTAAGGGGTTCAATATTATTATTATATGATGTGTGTGTTCAGGGCCTGATTAGTAGTAGTGTCTCAAGGTGTCACCAGATACTCGAAAAGATACCCTTAATGAAGCATATGACAGTGTAGAAAATATTACTAGAACCCATGCTTAAAAAGTATCCAAGGCCCAGCAATGTGTTTGGATATACCTCATCTGGGGTACATGTATTGGTACATGAGTTGGAACCCCATGTGATTTACATTTCATGTGGTGTTTTTATGAGCCGTGTACTTGAGTTTTACACACCGAGTGTCTAGCGGTACAAAACCAAGGGATATTTTTAGGGATACATGATGTTTATTTGCGGTAAAAATTTTTTATTTCCCATTTGGTTGTAATTAAATAGTTTTATTTCATTAAAATTTTCATTATCATTCTTAGTATCCCTTTATGATTTTTTTCCAATTTATTATGCAATAGTTAGAAACTATGTTGTTTAGAGTTCATCAGAGATATGTTCTTATCTAGGAGAGGTTTTTCTTGATGTTTTTGGTTTTAGAGTTTTCCTATCTTAGAGGAGGTTTGAGTCATAGAGAAGAGTTGTGATTATGTTAGAAAAATTGGAATGGGATACTCCAAGGGGTTTAGATTGAGGTTCTTCTAATGGTTTCCAGAATATGAGATTGAGTAGTGACATGGCTTGGAAATGGGTTTAGTCATGGGTGTTTTGGATGCTTCCCAAAAGGTTGTTCCAATTAGTGTTTTGGATGATCAATTTATTTTCATACTATTTTCTCTAGGATTTATTAAATGTGGGTTTTGACCACTTTCTTTAGGGTTATTTGGGTTTCATCCTTCAGGATGGGTTAGAAAAATGCAATGGTTGGTATGGGGGGGTGAGTTTAATATATATTGAAATGATTATAAAGGATTTTGGAGGAATACCTTGTAATCATTGTAATGGCCCTGGATGAGAGGTCTACCTAAGGTGCCAACTAAGGAGACCCTTATAGGGTTTCCTTATTTTGATGGCGTACTAAGGACCATTAATAAATCTCTGATGGTTTTAGTATATTTTTAGGATACCATTTTGGGTGTGGTGATGGTTATGGATGGGTTTGGTGTTAGATTCATTTTATATGATTTATTATATAATTCTTCGAATAGGTTATGGTATGGATGTAATCCATGGGACTATGGGTTTCCCTTTTTTGTTTTCCATAATTATGTTGGTTCATTTCTCAATGTTAGCGACTTCAGTACCTTAGTACATAGATATTGGTAGATTGAGACCATTTTTTGTGCTCTTATTGATGGAATCATGTATTTCTTTAACCTATGTATTTATGGATTATTGAAAAGTTCATTGAGTTTCTTCTTTCTTGGGTTATGGATGATATAGTAGACTATTGGGTTATTACTAGATGTCATATTTTCCACAATATTGATATCATTATCTCATCTATTGACATGTGTAAGGTTAGAATATATAGCTGATGGATTATTTGGATATGTGTGTTCCCCGAGTTTCAATTTCACAATGACTAGGGATTTCTTTCCAATTACCAAGATGTTTTTTATATGGCCTAGGGTTGTTACCAACCTCCCATATCTTAATGGATCCCAGTTAGTTTTGCAAGACTACCAGGAATTGGGTGTGATCTATCAGTGAGGTTGGAATCCCTATAACTATTTTAAATAATTCTTTAGGGTAAAATATCATGTTAGTGGTCTATTTTTTTACTTCATTTAGAATATTGGACACTAGGTTCTATCCTGAATATCAATTTTTGTTAGAGGTCAGTGTGGATTCTTTTGATCTTGTGGATTTTCATGATGTTTTGTATCATGTTTCTTGGTGAGTAACGAATAAATGGTTTAATATCAGCATACGAAGTAGTTTTGGTATTTATTTTTTTTCTTATTAAGACCATAATAATTAATAGTGTTTTAGTTTTTTTGGATTATTTATTATTCTTGTTTTCATTATTCAATGCGTTAGTGAAAAAAGAATCACATCGGTTCGTGAGGCGGTAGTTCGCTATACACACATATGAAATTATCATGTCCCCCACTATATATAATGTAAGATGGTATATGTTATATAATTATTAAATAATTATAATTATGTTTAAAATATAATTTATATTCATTTAATCATTCATTATTACCATCCATCTAAAACATAAATGATAAGCACAACACATCGGTTCGTGTGGCTGTAGTACACCATACACATGAGAAAAATTATTATTTTCTAACATGTATGAAGGTAAGAAGATAAATGTGTAATTATAATTCGATATTTATAATAATATCATTAATATCATATAAAATACTAAATACATCACTGTATCTTTTTATAAGAGGTGTGATGGAAAATGAATAACATCAGTTCACGAGGCAGATGACCACCACACGGATAACTAATGATCTTATTCCCATTTGATAGAAGAAAAGATGGAATTACGTAATTAAATTAATATAATTACATATAAATAAATAATATATAATTATTTCATTAGTTTACTATTGTTATAAACTATTTTATGGAGTTATAAGTGAAGTAAAATAAAGACCCATAGTAAAAACGTCACCTCTTCTCCGAACAAACTCTTTAGGTTTATCACAAATCCATCCTAGATTAGATTTATTTTCCCATCAAGGCATTTATAATGTCAGTAGATAATTTAGGATATAATTTGGGTAGTTTTTTATTGAGAAAAATTTGGTTCTGGAAGTGTCAATTGGAGTGGATAGGGGGAGACCATTTAAAAGTGATTTAAGTTAAAACATGTAATTTTTTGAAATGTAAATGGTGTACACAAATTTGAAAATTTCATAAAACTAAAAAATGGGTCATTAAATAAACCTATAGTTGATAATAAATAAATATGTCTATATAATTTTTTTGGAAATTTTTTTATGTCATTTTACACTTTATCATTTTAGTTTGACCATCAGTAAATCCGTTTTGACCTTAACCGTGGTAATTAATTTTTAATGTTTTCACTATTCATTATGGTGAGAAATTAAGTTGGAAATAATAGATAATATTAATTAATATTATCCGAAATATTGAATTAATTTTTATAAATTCCATTCATATAATTTGAAATTTTTATTTTAAAATTAAACTTGAAGACAAGATGTAAAAGTGGTTTTCCAAAGTGAAAATGTTAAACAAAATATAAAATGACATAAATTTGATATATATATAATTTATTTAATTTTACATTTAAAAAATTATTGAAAAAAAATTATATCATAAATTCTTTGAATGAATATGAAATTTTAAGTAAAAACAAGTATTTTCCACTATTCAACGAAAAATTTATCATCTTAAAAAATTCATAAATTTTCAATCCTATAAAATTATTAAATTATTAATTAAAAAATTAATTATATTTTCGAAAATAAATTTTATATATCTTTTAGAAAACAATTTTAAAATAAGTGTGCAAAATACTACAAAACTTCTTTTTTAGAGAAATACAGTTTTAAGCGCAACATTGGATATATTACTATATCATATCTATTAAAAAATATTATGATTGTTGAAAAGATATATGAATATATAATATTTAAATTTCATTAACATAATTCACCAAAAGTGATTTTTTAATTTATGATGTAAAACATGTTTCTACAGAGAAAAATAGTTTTCCCGAAATTGATTTGAAGTCTTTTGAAATGGTTATTATGTCTATTTGTAATTAATTGGTCACCAAATAAATTAATTTATATAAATTTTTAAATGATTTAATTTTGTAAATTGTTTAATCATATTCATAATTGTTACTACAATTGGAAGGAAATAATTATCATGATAAATAATAACAGTTTAATAGTATGTTGTGTTTCTTTAAAACCAGGTATTTCATGAAGTGAAAGATTTCAAAAAAATTAAAATTATTTCAAGAAATTATTTCAAAAAATATGTAGGGTATTACGTGTTTTCTGTTGATGTAAACGTAGTCCATTCATTGAGGGGGGCGGGGGGCATAGAGACTCATGTGGGTCACTATTGGTGTTAGATGCCCTAGAGGTGGATTAATGAGTTAATGTAAAATTGACAGGTGTTTGGATTGGGATTGAGATTACCGGGGGATCTGGTTTCTTTGATGTTCAAATCTTGAGCTATTGGGATCACATTTTAAAGCCCCTAATGGGATAGAGGAATCTCCTACCTTGAGTAATCTACCAAGCCATGTGGTGGGGGCCCGAGGGCCAATAATATGATGAGAGGCATGGTTAGGCATTGCTAATATTCAATATTATGGGGCCCACAAAGGTCATCTATCACTAGTGGATAATTTCAAATATATATTCATTTATAGATGGGCATAAGAATTCCCTATTCTTCATAAGTGCAGTTCAAGGAGTTCTCGTGGTTTTTAGACTCCTTGATTAAGACTATTTTTTAATTCCTTTTTCAGTTTGTTTTTCATTTTGATTTTGGTGGCATGGAAGGAGTGTGTGAATACAAAAATGGTTTTTTAAGGAATCCATGATGGTGGTTTTTCGTGTGGTTATTATTGGCCTAAATGAGATTCCTTTAATTTTAATAGGTTTATTGAGGGTAGTTATTCTTGGTGAAACATACCTCTATGAGTAGAGTGGTTAGTGATTAAATAACATTAGCCCAAGTTTATTAGGATTTTAATATGGTGACTATGATTCTAGTCATGTGATTGAGATATTTAAGAGTGTAAAAACATTGTGTTTGGGTGAATCTAAATTGGGTTTTTCCTAACATTATTTGACAGGTTGTCATAAATTCACTCCACCTTGATGAGGATAGTAGTTTTGGCATTGATTTTTTGGAAATTTCTCAACGTGTAATGAAATATTCCTAATTTCATTCTTAGTTACATATAGTTCATGAATCAGTGGTATAAGACATGTATGGGACCATTATCTATGTCAACTTCTTCAGAAAACGTGAGTGGTGTATCCTTGGTGGGCCTGTTGAGATTGGTGCTTAAGGAGTGGTTTTGGGGATGACTTATGGCAGGGAGTACAATATTGGAAATTGGAGGATGTGCTCATTATTTTATTTTCTTATTCTTGATTGAATTTTTTAATTCATTTTTAGTTTGAAACATTTGTTGGTTTTTTATTTTTTTGGTTTCCTAGGTGTGAGTGAGTAGACAACATCGAGTTATTTCATTTGGTGATGGATGTAGTGTTGGGTGAGGTTTTTTGTTTTTTATTATAGGAAAAAAATAATGATATTCATTTTTATGGGGGATTCATATTGGTCATAGATGAATGCAACTCATGTTAGAAGAGTCATGTGTGTTGTGAGGGTTGTCATTGGAAAAGTGAGGTGGCCTCAGATTCCAATGTGTTGGTAGAATCTTGACATATATTCTATAGTGGAATGTACCTAATATGGGTCTTGAATTTTTTTGGCACGGTGGAGTCCATGATTGATCAGTATACATATGATGAATATTATTTGTTATAAGGGTGAGTCAGATCATAAATTTTTGGTTCTTGGGGTTAGAGTGATGTGGCTTATGACTATCAAGTCTTATTGGGGGGATTTATTATGGTGGATATATTTTGATGACCTGCATCTTCATAGGTTCACAAAATAATAGGAATTATTACATTTTTTCTCTTAATGTTTCCTTAATTAAAAATGTTAATATCCAAAAGAATTCGATCTTAGAATAATTTTTTGATCATTCTATTGGATGCAAAAATAGTGTGTTTACCCTAAGAAAAAAACATTGTTGAATTTTGGGTTGTTCATATATCTATAGAATATAGAATATTTAATTAATTAAATAATAATTTATTTTCCACACAATAATGGTGATATATTATGAATGTAGCTTTGGATTTAAATTACATCTTCTTTATTGATTTGAGAACTTGATTTTTCCTTAGATTTGGTGTAAACCTTTCATGGGTTTTGGTCCTTTTTACCATTAACTTTTTCTTCTCTTTTCATTAATTATTCCATTCCCAATACTTTTATTACACTACCCTTGACACAAATCATTTATGGAATCCCCTTTGGTGTCATGAATCCAAGATATGACATAAGGATAATTGAGGAAGGGGATCATTTCTATCTTCATCTAAGGAGCTGGATCAGTGTGTGATTGTTGTATAGGGTGGATATAAGCTTGAAAATTATATATATTTCATATCGAGGAAGAATTTTTTTCACTATTCTACCTACATACTATTTTTTTAATGTTTTAAATTTTATATGTATTTTAGGGACCTATAGAGGTTCTTTGTGTGGATAATTTTGCGAGAAAAATGGTATCATAATGGCCTTTTTTCAGGGAAACAGTTTACCCCATTTTTAGTTCATTGAACACAAATACTGAACTTTTATTTTTGGGTATGGAGTTGAGGATGAGGAATAAACAATATGTGGGTTTGGTACACTCAGTGTCTAAGTGACATGGGGAGAATCTGAGTACTTCTCTAGAAATATCATGTGGGGAAAATGGTCTTGTGGTGCACATACATATACCCCATGTGTACAATGTGGACTTAGGCTATGTGATGTTTTTGGTTAGACCCTATATAGGGTAAAAGAACTTGTACATGATCTAAAACCATTTGTGTGTGAAATTATATGGGGGTATGCACTGTGTGATATGGTTTTACATGTTGTGTTGCTATTGGTACGTGTACAAGTTAGATATTTGGGGTTACCCACCATATAAATGTTGTGTACATCACCCTTGGTTGTGTTTCTCTTCATTTATTTTACTATAGTTATTAGAATTTGAATTTTGAGTATTCCAATCTCATTTTTTTCTTGATATAAAATGATGGTGATAACCTTAGGGTGTTTATGGTCATTGGATAGATGTTTTGGGTGAGTTTTTTTTGAATGAATTGTAATGGGAGATGACAATGTGTTCATCTTGGGGACATTTTTATGGTTCATAGAACTGTTGATAAAGTAGTTTCTTTACATGGGAATGTCAAAGGGTTTAATCTATAGTGTTTTGGAAGGATCTCAGAAGGTGGGGTTGGGTAGTGTTTTGGATGGTCCTTGGATGATGGGAAATATTTCTATAGAATTTATTAGTAAATGTTTTTGACTAATTTCTTAAGGTTTACTTTAATTTGAGCCTTTAGTCTAGGTTGATGTCACTGGATGGAGTGTATGGATAGGTGTTGTTTCATAGATGATAAGATAATTATGAGGGAATATTAAAGATGTCCATGCATGAAAGATGTTGACGTTGGATGGGGGTGGTCAGGGGAGGCTAGTTGAGGAGCCCCTAATTAGTTATATTGATATTGATAATGTCCAAATGTCCATTTATAATTCCCTTTCTGGAATTGTGTTTCTTGAGGATGCCTTTTTGGGAAAGGTGATCTCCATGGATGGGTTGGTGTCAGAGTCACTGGATGAGGAATCCCATATCCATCTTTCCCTATAGTTTGTGACAGAATTGATCTATTCTATTGTATATACCCTATATTTGATCAAGAATGACATTGTTGGTCCTTGTAGCAACCCCGGTTTGAGGTATATAGCCTTTTTTATTTCCTTTTTAAGTGGTTAATGTCAATGGGATTAGTTGGGAAGAGGTTGGGAGAGTTTGTAATGGTTTTGAATGATTTTGGTGGATTTTCTAGGGGCGCACAGTTTGAGAATGGTTAGGGGAAACTATGTGGATGCTCTAGGAAATCGTGTAGGGGGGGGGGATGTAGGCTTCTCACAGCCTGCACATGGTTTTTCAAACCGTGTGAGGCAACCATGCAGACCCTTGCTGTCGAGGCAGTAGTGAACTCATGGTTAGCGCACACTTTGCAAAACCCTACGGGCTAACCATGCGGCCACTTAAAAATTGGGTTTTAAAACCTAGGGTCACTTGGGCTGACCTCATTCCTCTTCAAATTCTCTCCCACTCTAAGATCACTTGGGTTCATTGGTTCTCAGGCGTTGGAAGGGTTCTCGCACTCATTTTGGAAGGGTTTTGAATAGGTTTTTTGGTGGTTTGAAGGTGGTTTATCATGGGTATGTTTCTCCTCTTGGTTTCTTTGTGGTTTCCTTTAGATCCACTCTTTTCCCTTATTTAGTTTTCTACATCTACATTCGTTGCATGTAGATCTATGGTTTTGGTTCCTTGGTTGGTGATTTTAAGTCTTGTGAATGTTAGGGAAGAGGATCTAGAGAGGTTTTGGTGGTGTGTTTTCCAGATTTGAGGCGCGGTAGCTTGTGGGTCGATTTCTCGAGAACCCTAAAGTTAGGTAACTTCTCTCTTGGCTCCACTTGGTTAGAACTAGTGGTTCTTTGATACAATTAATTTTATGTGCTGAAAATCAAATTTTATTTGTTGTGCGGAATTGGTTGGTAATTTCTTTTGGATGATTTGGGGATTTTTAGGGAAATGGGGGTTTTATGGTAAAATGATATTATTTTGGATTTTAAAATGGATATTTTAAAATGGTTTGTTGAGATAGATTTGTGAAAATGGTCGATGAAAAATGGTTCTCAATAATATGATTGTTTTATTGAATTTTTGTTCGGCATGGAAAATGATTTTTCAATAAATGGGTGACTTATTGAAGTGGATTGACATACAATGGAATTGGTTGATTGCATGATGTTGTGACCTTGGTGGATTATATGCTCGGTTGTGATTGGTTGAAACGTTGTGTGGAAGTGGGCGGGATGTCTCACTATAAAAGGTGATGGATAGTGGTCAGAAGAACCACCATATCGGTAGTGGTCTGGAAGTACCGCTAGTTGTGAATGGTTGAACGGGTTAGACAGAATCTTCACCGTTTGGTTGTTTAGTTGTCAATGGGTGAACGGGTTGGACGGAAGCTCGACAATTTGGTTTTTTATTTTTGAATGGGTAAATGGGTTGGAAGGAAGCTCCACTGTTTTGGAAGTTTTTTGTGAATTGGTTTCCATGTTGGAACTTGTTGTGCTAGTGTGTAAATGATGAAATGCATTATGGCATGTTTGGTTGGATTTCCCTTGGGTTATTTGTTTGGGTGTGATGGCTTAGAAAGGGCATGTTTGGCTTATGTAAATGGTTGCAGTTGTGATTATTTAATATAAATTGATTTATATAAATGTGCTAAATGTTTTTATCCTAGTGGTGTGTGTAGGGAAGTCATTTGGGGAAAACTTACAGAGTTTAAGTACTCATCCACTGGTTTGGCACTGTGGTTTCTTTGCAGATGTCGTGTACCGTGACATGGGAAAAGTTAAGGTATCACCCTCCTTTAGTGGAGCATTGTGATTTATTGGTGGAGCTTGGAGCTGGGAACGTTTTGTGGAGTTGTGGTGGTGTCATGGATTGTGGTGTGGTGTGGTTTAGTCTTCCTCAAAGTACTCTGTTGTTTTGTGGATATGTCTAGATGTATTGGTATTAGGATTTATTGTGCAACAACTTGGTTGTCTTTTGGGAATACATGCTTGTATGTTTTATTGACATGAATCATATAGTGGTTGTTAATGGATTGTTTGGTTGGTTTTGTTGTAAGAGAAAATCATTCCCAAATTTGTTCTCGGAGCCCTTGGCATTTATAGTTATCCTTTGTAACCTTGGGAACGTCTCTTAAAGCCAAGTAACCCTCACCGCCTCCTCAGGAAAATGAGGTAGGGGAGTGGTGTTACATGTGGTATTAGCTTGGTCGGCCCTTTGGAGTTGATTCTTGGATTTGGAGTTGACATTCGTTGTGGTATATTCCTTATGTCGACATGGTATCAAGGCGTAGGAAAGTCAGAACATGGAACGTATAACATAAATGGATGTAGCTAACCCTTTTATGTTGAACTTCCTGTTACTAGGGAGTTGGGTACATAAGTGTTTTGGAGAAACTTATAGGCATTGGATATCTCATTGTCTTGGGTTTATCCAATGAAATGATCATGGCATGCATGGTTGAAATGAATTCCCACTAGGATTCATATTTCATTTGGCATAATGATTTATGGGATGAATTGAGAAATGGTTTTGAAAATGTGTGGAATTTTAATGTGAATAAATTTGGTATTTTGAAAATGGTTTTGTTTTAAAAAATGGTGAAACATGGAACATGTGGATAGTTGGAAAGCCTCATTATGATAATGTTGTGTAATACGGTTTGAAATGGGAATTCTTGATGTCTATGGAAGTGAGACTCATGGTTGTTTGTTTTTTGATTATAAAAATGGCACCGGCTAGGCGTCGTTGAGGCCAAACGGATGTGCCTGATGAGAACATGATTCCACCTGAGCCTCAGGTGAACTGAGAGTTAGTGCAAAGTGTAGTGCTAGCTTTCCAAGCTGTGGAAAGTGGAAACAATGTGGATGAACCAAGGCATGTGGATCATGCAGTTCAATTTCAAAAGAAAAATCCACCCATCTTCAGGGGTGATTCTGAGCTAGAGAGGGCAGAAGTGTGGTTGAATATAATGAACAAGATCGTTGAGTTCTTGGGAACACCTATATAGTTAAAAGTGGCGTTGGCTACATATATGTTGGAAGATATTTCCCTTCAGTTGTTGGATTTGGCAGTCCAAGCTAGAATAGACCAGGGTATGATGTGGGAAGTCTTTGACGAATTTTTTAATAAACAATTCTACCCACATACATTCATAATTTAGCGCACAACTGATTTCTTCAGTTTGAAGCAAGAGCATACGTTTGTGACGGAGTATGCAGCTATGTTTATGAACTTAGTGTGTTTTGCACCCGTGGTGGCGAGTAGCACATCGTTGAAGGAAAGGATCTTTGAAGTGGTGTTAAGGCATGAAATCCATTCAAAGATAGTTGTACTGTGTATATATTGTTACATAGAGATGGTTAATAGATCCTCGGTGGATGAGTGGGATTTGTTGGGTGCTCTGGGTGGAGGACGCATGGTGGTACCCATGGGGAATAGTGGGAACTCTAATGCTAGGTTCAAGTGGAGGAGGGACACATATTCCCAGGGTGGTAGTATGGCACATAATATGATGTCAGGATCGGTAAATCATCCTCCAATTCCCCAGAGCAACCAAGATGTTTTTAGTGTGGTTATACGAGCCACATCAAGCGGTACATCGGCTTTAAGGCCCACATCGACTATAATGCCCGAAAATTGTCTTTTACGACACAAGATGGCGTTAGAAATATCTTTAGAGGAGAGAGGCGTGAAAGTTAGGGTTTTAAAGGCCCATAATTTCCATGGAATTTTTTTTATAAATACATGGGAATTTTACGAGTCTGTGGAAATTAACGGTGCATGATTCTGAGGCCCGGTGTGCTGGGAATCAATTTCTGAAGTTTTGTTCGTGTACGTTCAGTAAACGTACGAGCGGGTTTTTATAACTTTTGAACCGGTGCTTAGAATTGAAATCTGAGGGCACCATTGAACTCGTAGCATTGGTATTATCTAAAGTAGACTTTCCCCATGACGACTGTTGGTCGAGAATAAATGTTAGTTTTTGGGTTTTTAGTGAATGAATTAAATAGAAATATGTTTGTGTAAACTTTATTTTTATTAGTTGGTTAAAATATCCATGTGGAGGTTGGAGGTGTGGACCACCACACCTTAGCCTCCCATGAGAGGTTATGGATGTGGGTCCCACCTGAGGTCTAAACCACCTCTTCTTGTTTATTGTGGTGGGGACCACCCAGGGTTAAACCCCTTGAAACTCCCCTCTAATGGGGACAAACCCTCCACCTTCCATTAAGTGTAGGGGAGCCTCTTCAACTACCCTAACACATAATGTGGCAAATCCTTCACATTTAATTAATCCACCCATTGTGAATTTAAGGACAACAATTAAATAATAGGTTAACATAATCCATTATTTTGGGTTGGAATTTGTCTTTTGGTGGAGCAAGGGAGAAAGGAGAGAGCTTAGGATGAAAAGCTCTCACCAATGAATAATGAAGAATTCGTTCTTCCAATGAAGAACACCATCTTGGAGCATCTTAGACTTTCTTCCTTGGAATCCCCTTCGACGTAGGACGTCTTCGACCGATCATCCCTCCTCATTGTCATCAACGAACCGACACATGAGCTTGGATTGGAAGTTTGTGGTGGACGTGATAAATGAAGACAACACTGTTTTCTTCCCCGCGACTCTGTCAACAAACAACGAAAAAAAGAAGGGGTTCAAGCTTTGATAATTGTTTCTTGTTCTTCATTTTACATCAAGGATTAAGAATCAAAGCCACATGCTATCACTCTAACATGGAGGGTGAGGGATGAATGAACACGACCCAACCCCTCTTTCTTACCTTGTGTATTTTTATGCTAATTGCGGCATGAGTTCGGGTTGAGATATTTTCATCAACAATGATTGAGAATTGAAGGCGACATCCCGAGAATTGTGCGACTACATCTGGAACGAGAATCGGGCCACCACAACTAGTCCGGTGACCTACAGAAAGTTCATCGACGGTTGGAACCGACAAACGTCACCGTGTCGACAGTGGCAGCGCAACCGCACCGCCAAAGGAGTAGCCGGCAGCCGATGGGCCACGGCGATGCAGTGGCATCCGGTCCAAGGCCGTCCGCGAAGAAAACAGGCGGCTCAAGCCACTGGATTTTTGGGGAAGTTGCGGCCCAACCACACCGCGCAGTGGAGCAATAAGGGGGTCGCGACGATGGAGGACGGGTGGTCGGCTATCCCGGTTGCCAGAAAAGGCACGGCGCAACTGTGCCGCACGGGAGGCCGCTGGCCGCTCGGCTGGCTAGGAGGAGTGGGAATTGTCATGTGGGTCCCACGTGACACTGAACAGTGTGACATGGCACTGGTTTTGAACCCCCCGAATGGCTAAGCCGTTCGGAATTTTAGGGGGTGTGGCCTCCCCCCTAGACGCAGCTAGGGCGGACCCCATGGGCCGCCAGCTGCGAGCTTTGTGCGGGCCAGGCTACGCCCGCGGGCTGGGCCGGACCCAGCGCGGACCAGGCCGACCTCGCGGGCTAGGTCGGACATGTGGACTGAGTCAGACCCCAGTCCGGACCCGGGTCGGGCTAGGTCGGTCCGGCTGGGCCGGACTGGACCCGGACCTGTTTGACCTATTTTTCCACTATTTTTCTCGTACCATGAGCTACGAGCATCTGATTGACGGACCGTCTACCATGACGGAAAACGTGGAGGAATATGATTATTTTTGTTTACCCCAATTGATGTTTGGACATAGTTGGGGTATGGACGGGTTGGGTCGAACGTAAATCCAACCCGGCCCTCGGAACAGAAATGCCAATAACTCTCAGACCAGGAGTCTGATTGATGCGTCATCTGTCGCATTGGGTATCTTATGGAAGGAGGGATATTTTTGGATTCAAAAAAATGGGACTTCATGGAAGTTGATGTATCTACACTTGGCTTGAGGAGCGAACCCTCCTGATATCAAGCGTTCTTTGTGTGGAAACCCTGTGGTTGGCTGCTCTTTGACTACTGTTCCAGGATCATGTGAGGGTTTGACAGATCTAACTACTGTTCCAAGGTCTTGTGAGGGTTCGACAGCTGTGACTACTATTCCTGGATCCGGTGTGGGTTTGAAAACTCTGACTACTGTTCCTAGATCCTGTGTGGGTTCAATAGCTCTTACTACTGTTCCTGGATCCTGTGTGGGTTCGCCAGCTGTGACTACTATTCCTGGATCCAGTGTGGGTTCGACAGATCTGACTACTGTTCCTAGATCCTATTTTGGTTTGACAGAGAATATGATTCAGTGGATACGTCTAATCGTATCTATCCCTCTACATATGTTGTATACATGTGTGAGCCGAGTCAGTACTTTTGTGTTTTCCTCATACGATGTGGTTTATCCTTGTTGGATTTTGTGAGACCTTGACGGTCTTGGGTTCCCTAATGAGTATTATTATACTCACCCCTTCATAGGCTATGCGTGCTCCTCATTGAGTAGGATGCAGACGACGGACTGCGCTGACGGAGGCTGAGAGTACCAGGACATGACGGTACCCAGAGGTGGACCTTACGATGAGTCAGCACACGTAGGAGACGAATGGATTTGGAGTGCTGAGGAGGCTATATGTACCTAAACATCCGGTAGGATCCATGGTGGATGGTCCTGGAGATACTTTTACTCATCAGTTGTTTTGTCTTTTTTAGTTGAACTCATACTTTCCAGTTAGGCTTGTATTCTGGCCCCTTTTTACTTACTGTACTCTCCATTGTCATACAGTTTTAATTAGTGTTTCGTATACAGTTATGTGCTCTATTGTATTTGTTTATAGTTATAAAGGCAATGGCTTCCCAGTTTTAGGGATTTAGACCTTTGGTATAAGTCTCCAGCCCCTGGCCTATGGAAGGCGGGCTTGGGGTCGTCATAGCATAGGCCCCGGGGGACGGGTCATGACAAATTGGTATTAGAAGAGTCGGTTCTACCGAAAAACTTAGGACTCCGATCTTTTCTGTGAAGAAATAGTGATAAGGGTACTGGGTGGAGTTTTCATTTTAGGGAGTCCAGTGTTGGTGCGGCATCCGATGTATCCATACACCAGGACCCTGACTTTTGATTCCTAACTCATTACAAAAAAACACTGATTGCGTGTGTGTTTTAAGAGTTTTCTTTGTTATATCTTGTTTCAGCTCACCAGGTATAACTTACTAACCATGGACCGCATGTTTTCTTTTTATGATGCCTCCACAAAGACATCCAACTAGGGTTATGAGATTTTTACGTACAGATAGCCCATAGAGCAACGAGGCCTCGGTGCCACTCCCCGTTGGGACACCGATGACACCATCCCCAACATTAGAGAGTGCACGCCGCCTGACCACATTGCATGAGTTATATTTCTAGAGTAAGCCCATGTTCAGGGGTAAGACGGAACCATAGGTAGCTGAGGATTAGATGGAGGCTTTGGTGAGAGTCTACAAACTGGTAGGGACACCAGCTGACCTTATGGCGATCCTTGCTTCCATTGTCCTTCAGGCAGAAGCAGGAAAATGGTGGAGCATGATGATCCATGTGCATGACGAGGTGCCACTTCTATGGGAAGAATTCGAGAGCCTGTTTTGGGAAGAGTTTTTCCTAGCCACCCTACGTGCTGTGCGGATACAGGAGCTACTTCACCTATAGCTGGGAAGCATGACAGTGGAAAAGTACTCAGCGAGGTTCATCGGCCTCTCGCGCTACTCCACATATATGGTATGAGACCCATTAATCAGGGCCCAGACCATCGAGAATGGGATCAGGTGAGAGATCAGGGCTTCGATGATCCCCCTCAGCATCCCGACGCAGGTAGGGGTGTTGGAGAGAGCCCTCTTTGTGGAGAGTCTTCTTGCTGAGCAGTTACCAGCAGCGAGACCCACCACCAGACGTAAAGTAGCAGAGTATTCTGCAGGTGGTAGTAGACAGATGTTGCATAGGTCCAAGAGGACCAGAACTATAGTTGGATGACCTCAGGACATGGGTTCAGTTGTGTGAGACACATGAGACAGAGCCAGTCATATGAGGAACACGCATTGTTTCACCTGCGGTAGGAAGGGTCGCATGACTCGTGACTGTCTGAGCCTCCATTCGGGTGATACGAAGATAGTTAAGGGACCTCCCAGGTTGTGTCATAGGTTCGATAAAGGCGGTCCGCAGGGAGATGGTGGATGTGGAAGAGGATCTGGCCATACAACAGGTGGTGGACGACGTTTTGAGGTGTTACTTCCACCACCACCACGAGGTCCACCCCGACCGTAGGGAGAAGGTGGACATGTGAGAGCTCAGCTCCAGGCAGTTGAGGCTTACGATCATGGAACTCCAGAGATGATTCGAGGTATAAACTATGTATATTCAACCTTAGTTGTAGTTGTTATAGACACATGTGCAAGTCACTCTTTCATTTCCACTCCCCTCATTCGAAGCTCTGAGATTCTGATGGAGTCTTTGGCTCGATCCTTATGTCTAGGGACTCCTACGGGAGAAGATTCGATTATTACACACTGGTTCCGGAAGTGTGAGGTTACTGTAGGAGGTGAGAGCATGGGCTTAGATCTCCTAGCAGTGGCGTATAGGCCTTATGACGTCATCTTGGGTGTGGACTGGTTATCTACAGTCAATGCTCAGATAGACATTGTTAGGCATAAAGTGCAGTGTTTCCGCACGGATGGGACCAGGTATACCTTCACCGGCGAGAAGGGAGCCTATACAACACAGGAAAGACTTACCTGGAGGATGGTGCATCAGATCACTCATCAGTTGGATAACCTTACCCTCAGAGCAGTTGATGTGGATAGTCTGACTTATTCTATAGTGGTAGACCAGTACACAGATGATTTCCATGATGATGTTCTAGGTCTACCTCCTCACAGATATGTGGACTTTTACAATGAAATGTACTCCGGGATGACACAGATATCTACACCAGCATATCAGATGGCTATAGTAGAGCTTTGCGAGCTTCGGGTATAGCTAGAGGACTTGCAGGATAAGGGATTCATCCGACCTAGTGTTTCACCTTAGGCATCCCCGATTCTATATGACAAGAAGGAAGATAGGAGCTTGAGGCTTTTTGTTGACTACTGGGGCCTGAACCAGGTGACCGTGAAGAACAAGTACCCACTCTAGAGGATTGACGATCTCTTTGACTAGCTGAAGGGAGCTCAATGGTTCTTAAATATAGTCCATAGATTAGACAATCACCATCTCAGAGTTCGAGATGAGGATGTGTAGAAGACGACCTTCAGATTTTGATATGGCCACTACGAGTTCTTGGTTATGCCATTCAGTGTAATTAATGCTCCATCAGTTTTCATGGGACTCATGAACAGGATCTTCCAACCATACCTTGATCACTTTTTCATAGTCTTCATTGATGACATTCTAATCTACTCGACTACTAAGGAGGAGAATGCCTGCCATTTGGAGGTAGTACTGGACACACTCAGAGAGAACCAAATTTATTGTAAAATCTCAATGTGCTAGTTCGGGATCCGAAAGGTTCACTTTTTGGGACATGTTATCTTGGAAGCCAGAGTTTCAGTGGATCCAGTGAATATTGAGAGGGTACTTTCCTGGGAGCCACCTAGGAGCGTGACAGATGTACGAAGTTTCCTGGGTTTGGCTAGTTACTATGGGAGATTTGTTCCATATTTATCCAGAGTTGTAGCACCACTATCAGACTTAACGAAGAAGGGACAACCCATTGTGTGGTCGGAGAGATGCCAATAGAGCTTTCAAGAGTTGAGGCAGAGGCTGACTGGTGCCTCCATCTTGAGTCTTCTAAAGGAGGGCGTAGGGTACATAGTCTAATACGACACATCCGGGACTAGTCTCAGATGTGTCCTGATGTAGGAGTGAGCTGTGATCATATATGGTTATTAGTAGATGAGTCAGCATGAGCAGAACTACGCTACCCATGACCTAGAGTTAGCAGCAGTGGTCTTCTCCTTGAATATGTGGCGGCACTATCTCATGGGTGAATGTTTTGTCATGTACTCTGATCACAAATGTCTCAGGTATATCTTCTCACAGAAGGACCTGAACCTGAGACAACGATGCTGGATTGAGTTCTTTCAGGGATATGACTTTGATATATTCTATAATCTTAGGAAGGGGAACATTATTGCAAATGCACTCTATAGGAGATCTAGTATACAACTGCTAGGAGAGGTGACAATGAAGCTAGCCTCTTTGCAGATATCCTTTATAGATAGAGACAGAGAATACTTTCTATTGTATCTTACAATCACTCCACCTCTTCTTCAGCGAGTCAGGGAGGCGCATCATGGAGACGCTAACTACGAGGCATGACGTGCTCAGATATCCACAGGGCATGCACATTATGGATTTTCTGAAGTTGGGGAGAACGTCATCCTCTTCAAAGGATGTACCATGGTACTAGTGTCACTTTTTGGAGAAAGTGTTGAGAGAGTTCCACACTTCCCCTCTAGCGGTACATCCATGAGTGGTGAAGATGTATTAGGACCTCCGACGACAGCACCAGTGGCCAGGAATGAAGAAAGTAGTCACAGAGTTTGTCTCTCGATGTCTCACTTGTCAACAAGTGAAGGCAGAGCACCAGGTACCAGTAGGCTTGTGCAACCATTAGTGGTCCCAGAGTGGAAGTGGGATGGGATATATGTGGACTTCGTGACAGGACTTCAATGTATGTCCATGGGACATGACTCTATCTGGTTGATCGTTGACCGAATCACCAAGTCGGCCCACTTCCTACCGATCAGAGAGTAAGGATCAGTAGAGAGCTTGTAAAGCCTCTACATGCAGGAGATTGTGAATTTACATGGTATACCCTCAAATATTGTCTCCGGTCATGATGGACGATTTACTTCTCGGCTATGGAAGGGGTTGCAGGATGCTTTTGGAACGCAGATTCGATTGAGAACCACCTTCCATCCTCAGGCGGATGGCCCGAATGGGAAGACCATTCAGACCCTCGAGGACATGCTCCATGCTTGTGTCCTCGACTTCAGCAGTAGCTGGAAGGATCACATACCTTGGGTGGAGTTTGCATACAATAATAGCTATCACTCCACCATTGGGATGACACCATTCGAGCCGTTGTACGAGCGACCTTTCATATCACCTCTGTGCTAGACTAACCTAGGGGATTCAGCACTAATGGGACTAGATATGGTATGAGATACCACAGAGAAGGTGGAGATCATCCAGGAGCAGATGAAGACTGCACAGAGTAGGCATAAGTCATATGCCAACAGATGACAGAGACCTCTAGAGTTCAAAGATAGAGACCATGTCTTCCTATGGGTCTCACCCCGATGAGGTCTACGGAGATTTGGACAAGGAGGAAAGTTATCTCTAAGGTTCATCGGACCTTTCCAGGTCCTCAGTAGAGTTGGTGAGGTGGATTACCTCTTATCTCTTCCACCTCAGTTGCACTGGGTGAACGACGTCTTCCACATATCCCAACTGCGGAGATACGTGCATGACCCTTCTCACGTCATCGACCACGAGGAGATGGAGCTCGACGATGGGGAGAATTTTACAGAGGTTCCAGCGGAGATTGAGGATCGACCTGAGCGGGTCCTTTGTGGACGGTCGATACCTTTTTATGCGCATTTTCTGGCAGCACGAGAACCTCTAGGAGAGAAAAAGGGAGTGGGAGGCTCAGATGCGTGCTCGGTACCCCCACTTGTTCCTTTATATCTAGTTGTAGCTTACTGGGACGTAAATCCCTAAGGTGGGGAGAATGTAAAGACATGAAATTTCTGTGGAATTTTTTTTCTTAAATACATGGAAATTTTACGAGTCTGCAAAAATTAACAGTGAATGATTCTGAGGCCCGGTGTGCTCGGAATAAATTTTTGAAGTTTTGTTCGGGTACGTTCAGTAAACATACAAGTGGGTTTTTATAACTTTTGAACCGGTGCTCGGAATTGAAATCCGAGGGCACCGTTGAACTCTTAGTGCCGATATTCACTTAATATAACTTTATCCTTGATGATAGTTGGTCTAGAATAAAAGTTAGTTTTTGGGTTTTTAGTGAAGCAATTAAATAAAAATAAGGTTGTGTAAGCATCATTTTTATTAGTTGGTTAAAACCACTATTTGGAGGTCGGATGTAACGACCCAATATTTTTTATAAAAAATTAATTTATTATAAATATGTCATAATCAAATTAACTACTAAGTGCTAAGGGACCCTTAAAACATACATTTGTCACTTCTGTGATGTGAATTTCAAAACTCCAACTTACACAGTAGCGATCGTAAGTTATTTAGATCCCAATAAGAAAAACTTATTTTTGGTGAATAGTATCCTACCCTTATGAATAGTAACATATCCTTATGAATAGTGATATACCCTAATGAATATTAACCTTACCTATGATAATATATAAATGATATTCATGTTGTAAGTACGATATACCTATATTTTAGAAAAAGTTACTAATTTGTTTTAAAACATGTTTTTAATAATAAATTTTTATTTTAACTAAGTATTAAATTAATAATATTTAGAAAATTATTATTGAAAAATGGAATTCATTTTTTGATTCTACACGTCGAAAAATGGTTGGGGTAAATTTTTGGTATTTTTCTGAAATACTTGAATTTTTTATGAATAGTGACATACCATAAATTGCAAAATTAAGATAAATACACTAATTATAGAGTCATGTGTGATGTTCTGATGATGTAATCCCACTTGGTTTGAGATAAAATGATACAATTACTATTCTTGGTCATGGAATACTCACTATTCATTTTCTTGAGGTGAAATAATAAATTAATGAGTTTTATATTAAGAAATCCCCTCTCTCATCCACTATAAACCCCCTCTTACCCCTCTTCAAATCACTCCTATCAATCCTTGTTACTTCTCCAAATTATGGCCAAATACCCTCCCAACCTACTCTCCCACGTCTAGAAAGCTTTGGTCTCTTCAAAAGACCAAAAACTCTCCCTTAAGAAGGTTTTCAAGGATGTTTGGTTCAAGAGGTAAATTCCCCTTTTCAATTCATTGTCTTTCCTTTCAAGTTCATTTGTTTTATTTTTCTATTACCTATCTTTATCCAAATTTTGTGATGACTCCAACACCTTATATGTAATGAAATGTTTTCTTGATTGTTGAATAAGTTATCATCATCTCCCCCTTTTTACCTTCTTTTATACTAGCAGAAAGAACACCATCTGAGATGTGTCAATTTTACAATTCAAGGACGATGGACTTTCGATTTCTATTATCATTCTAAATTCTGGTCATGAAACCATTATTTTTATGGTTGAACCAGATTATTATATATAATATAACCTAGTTCAGATTCTGTAATCCATTTGTTCAAATGGTATTAGGTTATAAAGAAAAATGAGTTCTTTGTAATAAAAACTCACAAACTGACCGAAACAATTATCATTAAAGTTCTATATGATAATTCATCCTTGTTCCATGTAACCAAGTTATATAAATGACCAATAACACCTATTCATGTTCATAAATAATACATAACTTCAATTATGGAGTTTTACATTCATTCCAAATACTTAAAAACAAGTGAACCATAGATGAAAATAAAGAAAATGAACACTCTGAAGCGACCGAATTCGATACAATAACATATCAATTAAGACATAAATGAACTAACCAGAATAATGATAAACTAAATAAACTTATAATAGGTTCTGAAATAAGTTATTAATATGTATAATTTCATATTCCAGGAGGTTATGTACAAGAGAGGAACACGTTCGGATTTAAGGTAAGGGTTTCTTCATCTCACTTCCATCTGTGTGAGATATTCCGTAATCACTACTGTTACATTGTATGGTGTATGTATACTTCCAATTATTGTATCATATCATGAATATTGATATTTTCATGATATTAAATTTACCATTTGATGATCATTAATTTTGGTCCATAGGATTCAATTGATTACAAAGTTGTAAGGGGTTTTCCACATGAACTTCCATTTTCATTCGGGATACTTTCATTTTCTAAATACCTCAATTAAATTCTTATGTATTGTTATGTAGTCATCATATATAATGTGTGAGTATCATATATATATTTCTATAATCCATAAACCTCCCTTATTTTATGGATAGTTACACGTTTTAAAAGGAACTATCAAATTGTTTCAAAAATACAAGCCCGACTTCAAGGGAAGTTCTCAAATTCTTATCTATTTTCAAGGGCACTATATAATATGTTTTTGGAAACCATTATCTTTATAAAATCACTCATTTTATTATGAAAATAATACCTTACATCACTTCAGGTATTATACAAAGAGTTTCCAAAATAACTATTCTTTTCAAAATAAAAGTGTTTTTATCGCAAAAATTGCTTAATGATTTTATAAGAGTGTTTTCATATAATTCAACACTGCTGTTGATTAAAGGGTATTTTTTAGTTTAATAATTTATTAAGTAATCTACCATATTTTATTTAATGGTTTATGACTATCTTTATTGTGGACAATCTATCTTAAAACCATTCATCGTATTTCTTGGAATAGTAAGAGTTTTATTTTTAATGATTGGGGAAATTTAGTTACATTTCATATGATAGTTTCAATATAAATGTATATGTTTTATATTTTGATCCCCGCTCATATGAGGAATGAATTGTACTTATTATGTGATGGTTGGGGCCTGCTATAGCCCCTCGATGCATCGGTAGGTCTCATGAGACAGGTAGATGTGGAATTGGATGAGGCCTTTCCCAATGAGATATGGATTTTGGCCAAGGACTTAATAACTAGATGTCATGGTCGAGGCCTTGAAAAAATGTTTCAGAATGTCCGGAATTATGAATTCCATCATTATGAGTTCATTTGTTGATATTTCATGTGGTTACTCAATTAGTATAATACCCATGATTATGTTTTATTATGGCATTATTTACTCAGCTTATTCTCCTGCCATAATGTGTTGATGTTTATTATTAAAGGCATGTGTTTTCAATTATTCACCATGTTTAATGTTTATATTATATTCCATTGTATTGGTTACTCTTACTAATAATTTGAGCTCACCCCTTTCTTATGTGTCATTTTCTCAGGACATGAAGAAGGTTATTATGAATGACATGCTGAAATAACCTTCGAGTTATGGGTGTTGTCTAAGGAGTTTCTATGTTGAGTTTCTCTTCAAGTTGTAATATTGAACTCATATATTTATCTTGTTTCCAATAATACTAAACTACCTGGTCCTTCGGGATCCTTAGTCCTTGTATGTATGCCAACATAATCAATTAAGACACTGGCTCCGGGAAACTGGGGTCGGGACCTCACTGTTGGTATTAGAGGAAAGTTTAGTAGAAAACTTTGAAACTAGATTTATAAAACATAGATTAGGGAAGAGTACCTAAGATAGTATTTGAGGATAAACATACAAGAACATCCTGGTATTTTGGTAAGGAATAGATTATGTGGATCATTCAAGTAATACATCCCTCTCTGGATATGAGCAGGTAGAGGTGACTCTGGCACAGATATACCTAGGAGTGAAAGCACCGACAAGGAGTTTCGGGCTTGACCCGGGGTATCCTAGTATACGAGAATGGGCCTTGCTGCACTCTTGGTTAAGATACTACTGGGGGATATGCTTAGGATAATTCAGGTTTTCTTTACAAGCCATTATGAAGGATTTAAATGTTGATTTTTCCTCAAAGATACCGTGTTTGTGATTAAGAGATTAGCTATGCCTATAATTTCAATTTATGATTAGTATTATTCTACATTGAGATTATAAATTATGATTTATACTCTAATATAATGTATACCATTATTTAGGAAATGGCGACTAGTGGAAGGAATGGAAACCGCACGAACCCACGTGTCCCCTATAGGGATTTTCTTCTGATGAAAGATAATGATGTTGGAAATGGTGTTGAGTAACTCATAACTATACTGGTAAAAATTACTCAGGTAATTAATAACAACCTTACTCATATGGATCATCCAGAACCACCACGTGGAGGAGCTATGCAAGATCGCTTTATGTGACAACAACCTCCATCGTTCAATGGGACTACAAACCCTTTTGTAGCAGAGCAGTGGATATGTTCCTTTGAGAATACATTTCTCACATTGGGATGTAATGAAAGAGAGAAGGTTGTCATGGCAGTATATCATCTATCGGGAGATGCAGATCAGTGATGGTCATTAATCCAAAACTCAAAGGAGGGGGAACAAATAGAAGATATGGAATGGAGGGATTTTTACTAAATCTTCTTAGAAAAATACTTTCATCAGGAACAACAAGAAGATTTGGAGAGGAAATTCATGAATCTGAGGAAAAGGTGGATGAAAATGTTGCCAAGTATGAAGCCAACTCTTCAAGGCTGGAAAGACATGTTGTGGACTATATACGAAATCCAAGGAGAAAAATCGATTGATTCTTTGATGGCCTAAAGCTATTCCTCTGGCGGGCACTGGTCTCCAAGAAATTTTTATCATATGAGGACATAGTGTCATGCCCCATCAAGACCGAAAAATAATTCTCCAAGTCTTATGACTTTAAGGGAAATTAAGAAAAGAATAGGGCTGCTGAAAAACTATGGAAAGGAAATAAGGAAACAGGGAAGAAGGGGATAGTTGAATTTCAACCATGTGAAAATTGTAGAAGGAAACACCCCAGAGCATGATTAAAAGGAAAAAGAGTGTGCTAAAAATGTGGTTAGAAATGCCATCTTACTGGAGAATTCAAATAAAAGAAGGATTCCATTGATGTTCGATGCTATAATTGTCAGGAGATGGGACACTATGCTAATAATTGTCCAAAACGTCAAGGAAATATGCAACAGAATAGGCCAAGGGATCAAGGGCAAACATATACGATCAAAACTGTAGAGGTTGACATTCTGTGTGATGTGGTGGTAGGTACTTTGATCATTTCATCAAACTTATCCAATGATTTATTTTATTCTGGATCATCGAATTGTTTGAAATCTTCCCAGTTTTCTAAGAAAATTAATTATTTCCAATTTGATTTAATAAAGGATTTTTCTATCAAAACTCCTAAAAGAAGTATCATTGCAACAATGTTTTTTGAATCATTTCTTATTAGGGAATATAAATATTCTTTATCTACAGATCTCATTTTTATACCCCTCATTGAGTTTGATATAATCCTCGGCATGGATTGTCTTTCAGACTATGATGTGAAAATTTATTGTAAGAAGAAGTAGGTTACAATTCTCAATGATGATAAGGAGTACCTTATCTTTAGAGCAGAAACGTCACCACCTGATTCTTATCTAGATCCACCCACAGTAGCTCAAATAATTTCAATTATCGGGGAGGAAGTGAATGAAATAAATATGGGTGAGGAAAATAAGGTTTAAAAAGAATATGTACCTATTTTGTAAGAGTATATTGATGTCATTCCAGAGGATTTACCTAGACATCCTCCAGAGTGGGAAATTGAGTTTTCCATTGACTTAATTCCTAGTTCAAGGCCCATATCAAAGAATCCTTATAGAATGGCCACTGTAGAGTTAGTGGAGCTGAAGAAACAACTAGAGTAATTGAGTGATAAATGATTTATTCGATCTAGTGTTTCTCCATGGGGATCCCCTGTCCTCTTTGTCAAGAAGAATGATGGATCCATGAGGCTATGCATTGATTATAGGGAAATCAATGCTATTACAACAAATAATAAGTGTCCTCTTCCACGAATTGATGATATATTAGATCAAGTTCATGGAGCCCAATATTTTTCAAAGATTGATCTTTGATCTGGATATCATCAGTTTCTTGTGAGAAAGGAAGACATTCCAAAAACAGCATTTCGAACCAGGTATGGGCATTATGAGTTTACAGTAATGCCTTTTGGAGTAACCATTACACCATCTGTTTTCATGGATCTCATGAACAGAGTCTTCAAGGAATATCTTCAGGACTTTGTAGTGGTGTTTATCGATGATATCATGGTTTACTCTAAGAGCTATGTAGAACATGAAAATCACTTGCGCACCATTCTGAAGACTCTGAGAAGAAATGAATTATATGGGAAGTTCAGAAAGTCTGTATTCTGGATCCAATCAGTTTCCTTTCTGGGACACATTGTCTCTAAGGATGGAATATCTGTAGATCCTGTGAAGACAAAGGTTGTGCAAGAATGGACTACTCCAACGAATGTAACTGAGGTACGTAGTTTTATTGGTTTAGCATGTTATTATCAGTGTTTCATTCAGAACTTCACCCGTTTAGCCAACCCAATGACCAAGATCATGTGAAAAGGGGTTAAGTTCTTATGGAGAACGGAATGTGAAGAGTGTTTTGAAGAATTGAAGAGGAGGATAGTGAATTCTATGATCCTAACCCTACCATCGGGGAAGGATGGGTTTGTGATTTATAGCGATGCATCAAAGAAAGGACTTGGTTGTGTCCTTATGCAGAATGATCAAGTGATTTCCTATGCATCCAGGTAGCTAAAAATTCATGAACAAAACTATCAAAATCATGATCTTGAGATAGAAGTGGTAATCTTTTCTCTAAAGATTTGGAGTCATTACCTATACGGCCAAAAGTGTGAGATATATACAGATCATAAGTGTTTGTAGTATATATTATCAAAGAAAGAACTCAACATGAGACAAAGGAGGTGGATTGATCTACTCAAAGATTATGATTTCACAATACACTACCACACGGGGAATGAAAATAAGGTACCAGATGCATTGAGTAGAAAGGACCATGGAATTATGAAAAAGATGAGAGTTTAAAGGGATACTCTATTCATTGATCTAGTAAATATGGATATGGGAATTATTAAAGAAGGTAGCACATCACTATTTTTTCAAATGGTTTCCCAACCTTCTTCACTAGAGAGGATAAAATGTTCTCAGGCTCATGATGAGGAGTTTCAAAATAGAATTAAAGCAATAAATGATGGGAAGGTGACTGACTTCTCATATGAAGATGGAATTTTGAAATTTGGGAAGAGGCTTTGTGTTCCCGCTATTCCTGAGGTAAAGAGAGAACTGTTTGATGATGCTCATAGCTCTAATTTCTCTATAAATCTTGGTAGTACAAATATGTGTTAAGATATCCGAGAAAACTTTTGGTGGGACAATATGAAAAGAGAGATTGCTGAATATATATCAAAGTGCTTGGTATGTCAACAAGTGAAAGTTTGGAGGCAAAAGTCTAAGGGGATGATGCAACCACTACCCATACCATCCTGGAAGTGGGAGAACATTACCATGGGCTTTGTCACAAGACTCCCAAGGACATCTAGAGGGAACAATGATAAATGGGTCATTGTGGATCATCTTACAAAGACATATCACTTCATCTCGATTCGAGAGGACTTCTCATTGGATCAACTTGCACAGATTTACATTAATGAAGTGGTAAGGCTACATGGAGTGACACTCTCTATTGTATTCGAATGTGATCCTAGATTCACCTTGATGTTTTGGAAAAGACTCCAACATGCTTTAAGAACAGAACTGAACTTTAGTACGGCCTATCATCCTCAAACTGATGGCCAATCCGAGTGGAATATTCAGACACTGGAAGACATGTTAAGGGAATCTTCTATGGAATTCAAAGGAGGATGGGACCACCATATTCCATTGGTTTAATTATCCTACAACAATATTTTCCACTCAAGAATCTGTATGGCACCATTTGAATCCCTTTATGGGAAAAGGTGTGGAACACCGTCGTGTTGGGATGAATTGGGTGAGCGAAAGCTGCTAGGACTTGAATTGGTTGAAGAAATGGAGGAGAAGGTGAAAACCTTTCAGCAGCATATCAAGGCAGTCCAAAGTCGACAGAAGAGTTATGCAGATAACCGTCAACGAGACCTGAAGTTAAAAGTAAGACACCTAGTATTTCTATGCATATCTCCATGGAAGAAGGTAATGTGGTTTGGGAAGAAAGAGAAGCTAAGTCCTAGGTATATCGGCCCCTTCGAGATCCTTGATCGAGTTGGAGCTGTGGCATATCGACTGGCACTTCCAACAACCTTGTAGAAGGTACATGATGCCTTTCATGTATCCCTCTTAAGTAAGTACATACCAGACCCTTCACATGTACTATCTTCAGAGGTGGTATAGTTGGAGGTTGATCTTTCCTATGAGGAGCAACCGGTGAAAAATCTTGGATCATAGAGACATAGTTCTACACAACAAGACTTCTCATCTATTCAAGGTACTATGGAGAAACCATAAGTACAAATAGGCAACTTAAGAACTGGAGGAATCAATGAAGGAGAAGTACCCCCACCTGTTCATGACCTAGATTGTAAATGAAATTTCAAGGGAGATATTTGTGTAATGAGGGGAGAATGTAACGAACCAATATTTTTTTATAGGAAATTAATTTATTATAAATATTTCATGATCACATTAACTAATAAGTGCTACGGGAACCTTAAAACATATGTTTGTCACTTATGTGATGTGAATTTCAAAAATCTGACATACAAAGTCGTGATCAGTAAGTTATTTAGAGCCCAATAAGAAAAACATAATTTTTGGTGAATAGTAACCTACCCTTATAAATGGTAACATAACCTTATGAATAGTGATATAACCTAATGAATTGTAACCTTACCTATGATAATTTATAAATGATATTCAAGTTGAAATACGATATACCTATATTTTAGAATAAGTTAATGAATGTTTTAAAACTGGTTTTTGATCATAAATTATGATTTTAATTAAATATTAAATTAATAATATTTAGAAAATTATTTTTGAAATTTGGACTTCAATTTTGGATTCTAAACGTTGAAAAATGGTTGGGGTAAATTTTTGGGATTTTTCTAATATACTTGAATTTTTTATGAATAGTGACATACCATAAATTGAAAAATTAAGATTAATACTCTCATTATAGATTCATGTGTGATGTTTTTCTGATTTAAGCCCACTTGGTTCGGGATCAAATGATAAAATTACTATTCTTGGTCATGGAATACTCACTATTCCTTATCTTGAGGAGAAATAATAAATTAATGAGTTTTATATTAAGAAATCCCCTCTTTCATCCACTATAAAAACCCCCTCTCACTCCCTCTTCCAATAACTCCTCTCAAGCCTTGTGACTTCTCCAAATTCTGGCCAAATACCCTCCCAAACTCTTCTCCCATGTCTAGAAAGATTTTGTCACATTAAAAGTCAAAAAACTCTCCTTTAAAGAGGTTCTCAAGGAATTTTGGTTCAAGAGGTAAATTCCTCTTTTCAATCCTTTGTCTTTCCTTTGAAGTTCATTTGTTTTATTTTTCAATTACCTCTCTTTATTCATATTTTATGATGACTATATTACCTTATATTTAATGTAATTTTTTCATGATAGTGGAATAAGTTATCATCATCTTCCCCTTTTTACCTTCTTTTATACTAGTAGCAATAACACCATCCGAGATGTGTCAATTTTTCACATTCAAGGATGATGGACTTTCGATTTCTATTATCATTATAAATTCTGGTCATTAAACCATTATTTTTATGTTAGAAAAATATTATTATATATAATATAACCTATTTAAGATTCTGTAATCCATTTTTTCAAATGGTATTAGGTTATAAAGAAAAATGAGTTTGTTGTAAACAAAACCCACAAATTAACCGAAACAATTATCATTAAAGTTATATATGATAATTCATCATTGTTCCATGTAAAAAAGTTACATAAATGACCAATAACACCTATTTATGTTCATAAATAATATATAATATTAATTCTGGTGTTTTACATTCATTCCACATACTTAAAAACAAGTGAACCGTAGATGAAAATAAAGAAAATGATCACTCTGAAGCGACAGAATTCAATACAATAACATATCAATAAAGACATAAATGAACTAACCAGAATTATGATAAACTAAATACATGTATAATAGGTTCTGAAATAAGTTATTAATAAGTATAATTTCATATTCCAAGAGCTTAAGTACAAGATCGTAACACATTCAGATTTAAGGTAAGGGTTTCTTCAACTCACTTCCATCTTTGTGAGATATTCCGTAATCACTACTATTAATTTGTATGGTGTATGTATACTACCCATTATTGTGTCATATCATGAATATAATTATTTTCATGATATTAAATTTATCATTTTAGGATAATTAATTTTTGGGCATACGATTCAATTGATTACAAAGTTGTAAGGGTTTTTCCACCCGAACTTCCGTTTTCATTCGGGATACTTTCATTGTCTAAATACCTCAATGAAATTCTTATTTATTATTATGTACTCATAATATATTATGTGTGAGTATCATATATATATGTCTAAAATCCAGAAAACTTCCTTATTTTATGGATAGTTACACGTTTTAAAAGGAACTATCAAATTATTTCCAAAATACAAGCCCGAAATCAAGAGAAGTTCTCAAAATATTATCTATTTTCCTGGGCACTATATAATATATTTTTGGAAACCATTATCTTCATAAAATCACTTATTTGATTTTGAAAATACCATTTTACTTCACTTCTAGTTTTATACAAATATTTACCAAAATAACTCTTCTTTTCAAAATAAAAGCGTTTTTATCTCAAGAATTGCTTAATGATTTTATAAGAGTGTTTTCATCTAATTCAACAATCTTGTTGATTCAATCATATTATTGAGTTTAATCATTTATGAAGTCATCTACCATATTTTATTGAATCGTTTATGACAATATTTATTATGGAAAATCTATCCTAAAACCATTCACCGTATTTCTTAGAATGGTTATAGTTTTATGTTTAATGATTGAGGAAAGTTAGTTACATTTCATATGATAGTGTCAATATGAATGTATATGTTGTATATTTTGATACCCTCTCATATGAGGAATGCATTGAACTTATTATGTGATGTGCGGGACCCGCTATAACCCCTCAATGCATCGGTAGGTCTCATGAGACAACTATATTTGGAATTGGCCGAGGCCATTCCCAATGAGATAAGGATTTTGGCCGAGGCCTTAATCACTAGACGCCTTGGACGAGGCCTTGGAAAAATGTTTTAGAATGTCCGAAATTATGCATTCCATCATTATGAGTTCAACTGTTGATATTTCATGTGGTTACTCGATTAGTAGAATACCCATGATTATGTTTTATTATGGAATTATTTACTCAGCTGATTCTCCTGCCATAATGTGTTCAAGTTTATTATTAAAGGCATGTGTTTTCAATTATTCACCATGTATAATGTTTATATTATCTTCTTCTGTATTTCTTACTCTTACTGAGCATTTGAGCTCACCCCTTTCTTATGTTTCATTTTCTTAGGACATGAAGAAGTTTATTATAAATGACATGCTGAAATAACCTAGGAGTTATGGGTGTTTTATAATGAGTTTCTATGTTGTATTTCTCTTCAAGTTGTAATATTGAACTCATGTATGTATCTTCTTTCCAATAATACTAAACTACTCAGTCCTTTGGTATCCTTATTCCTTGTATGTATTCCAACATAATCAAATAAGGCACCGGCTCTGGGCAACTGGGATCAGGTCCTCACATCGGAGGTGGTGACTACGACTCCTTAACATCCCATGAGATGTTATGGAGGTTGGGCCCACTGGAGGTCTAAACCTCCTCTTCTTGTTTATTGTGGTGGCGACCACCCAAGGTTAAACCCCTTGAAAATTCCCTTTAATGGGTAGAAACCATCCACCTTCCATTAAGTGTAGGGGAGCCTCTTCAACTCCCCTAACACATAATGTGCCAAATCCTTCACATTTAATTAACCCAACCCATTTTGAATTTAGTTCCAACAATTAAATAATAGAATAACCTAAACCTTTAATTTGGGTTGGCATTTGTCTTTTGGTGGAGCATGGGAGAAAGGAGAGAGCTTAGGGAGAAAATCTCTCGCCAACGATGAATGAAGAACACATTCTTCCAATAAAGAATGATGCCGTGGAGCGTCTTTGAATTTCTTCCTCGGAACCCCCTTCGATGTGGTATGTCTTTGAGAGATCTCCCTTCCTCATCATCATCAATGAACTGACACACGGGCTTTGATTGGAAGTGTATGGAGTGCGTGACGAATGACGACAACACCATCTTCTTCCCTGTGACTCCATCAAAAAACAACGAACAAGGGTAGAGGTTCATGACTTGTTAATTCTTGCTCGTTCATTGTATTACTTCAAGGATTAAGAATCAAAGCCGCATGATATCACTCTAACATGGAGGGTGCGGGCCGAACGACCACAGCCTAAAACCTCTGCCTTACATTGAAGATTTTGATGCTAATCGTGGCATGAGTATGGGATGAGATATTTTCGTCATCAATGATTGCAGATCGAAGGGGACGTCCTGAGAAGTGCGCGAATACTTGAAAAACAAGAATCAATCCATCGAAACTCATCCGGTTACCCACAGAATGTTCACCGATGGTTGGAATCAATGAACATCACCGCGTGAAGGACGGCGGAACAATCGTGCTGCCGAAGAAGTAGCCCACGGCCGATGGGCCACAGTAGTGCAGCGGCAGCCACCACAAGGCTAGCCGTGAAGAAAACTGGCAGATCGAGCCGCCGGGTTGTCGGGGAAGGCGCAGCGCAACCGTGACGCGTGGTTGAGAAAAAAGGGGGTCGGAACCTTAGCAGTGACGATGGAGGATGGGCGGCAGGCTGTACCGGTCACCGGAGGAGGCATGGTGAAACTATGTCGCGCGGGAGGCAGGTGGCCTCTAGGCCAACCGGGAGGAGCAGGACCCGTCACGTGGGTCCCGTGTGACACGTACCGGCACCATGTGGCGCCATTTTTGAACCCCCCGAATGGCTAAGCCATTCGGTATTCCAGGGGGTGCGACATCCCCCCTGGACGATGCTAGGGAACACCCCACGAGCCGCTATCTGCGGGCCTCATGCGGGACGAGCCCAGCACGGGCCAGGCCACCCTCGCAGATCGTTTCGGACTCACTGACCGGGTTGGACCCCAGTTCAGACCTAGGTCGGTCCGGGTTGATTCGACTGGGCCAGACTGGACCCGGACCCATTTGACCTATATTTCTACTCTTTTTATCATAACATGAGCTACAACCATCCGATTGACGAACCGTCTACGATGATGGAATCCTTTGAGGAAGATGGTTATTTTAGTATACCCCAATAGAGGATTGGACATAGTTGGGGTATGACCGGGCTTGATGAAATGTAAATCCAACTAGGCCCTCAGAACAGAAATGCTAATAACTCTCAGACCGCGCATCTGATTGAAACGTCATCTATCGCATTGGGTATCTTATAGAAGGACAGATCTTTTTGGATACCTCTACTTGAGAATTCATGGAAGTTTATGTATCGACACTTGGCTTGAAGAGCGGACCCTCTCGGAATCAAGCGTGATTTGTGTGGAAAACCTGTGGCTGGCTGCTCTACGACTACTGTTCTTGGATCCTATGTGGTTTTAACAGCTCTGACTACTGTTCTTGGATCCTTTGTGGGTTCGACAGCTCTAACTACAGTTACTAGATCATGTGTGGGTTTGACAGCTCTGACTACTGTTCCTGGATCCTGTGTGGGTTCGATAGCTCTGACTACTGTTCCTGGATCATGTGTGGGTTCGACAGCTTTGACTACTATTCTTGGATCCTGTGTGGGTTCGACAGTTCTGACTACTGTTCCGGGATCTAGTGTGGTCTCGGCAGCTATGACTACTGTTCCTGGATCCTATGTGGTTTCGACAGATAATATGATTTAGTGGGTACAACTTATCATCTTTATCTCTCTACATACGTTTTATACCTGTGTGCACTGAGTTAGTACTTTTTTGTTTGCTCGTGATTGTGATGGGTTACTTGATAACTTAGGTATATGTATGGGAATATACCTAAGTAGTGGTTATCCATTAATTTCATACCATGTGGTTTATACTTGTTGGATTTTGTGAGACCTTTAGGGTCTCAGGGTCCCTACTGAGTATCATTATACTCAGCCTTACAAGGGCTATACACTCACCTTGTTGTGTTGGATGCAGATGACGGACAACCCTGACAGAGGATGAGAGTACCTGGACTGGACGGTACCCGGAGGTGGACCTTCCGATGAATCGGCGTATAGAGGAGACTGACATACATGGAGTGCTGAGGAGGCTATCTGTACCTACCCTTTAGGTAGGATCCATGGTTGATGATCCCGGAGCTACTTTTACCCTTCAGTTGTTTTGTCTTTTTCAGTTGTACTCATACTTTCCCATTAGACTTGTATTTTTGACCGTTTTTACTTACTGTACTCTCCTTTGTTATACAGTTTTACTTAGTGTTTCGTGTCTTGTTATGTGCTCTGTTGTGTTTGTTTACAGTTATAAAGGCAATTCCTTCCCATTTTTAGGGATTTACGCCTTTGGTGCTTGTCGGTAGCCCCAGGCCTATGGAAGGCGGGCATAGGGTAGTCACGGCATGGGCCCCGAGGGACGAGTTGTGACAAGGGTGCAACGGGATTATTGGCACCAGCAGTAGACATGTTATTGTATTAATTAGTGATGATTTCATTGGAATCGGTAGAAGGTATTGATTAGAGTGTTCTTCCATCAGCATTGGATCATTTCATGGATGTGTTTCCTGATGAATTCTCCATGTTACCTCCCGTATGAGAAGTGGATTTTACGATCCATCAGCATTGGATCATTTCATGGATGTGTTTCCTGATGAATTCTCCATGTTACCTCCCGTATGAGAAGTGGATTTTACGATTGACTACCTTTCGAGGACCAATCCTATCTCCCTTCCATCATACCAGATGGTACCCACTGAATTGTGGGAATTGAAAGTCTAGTTGGAAGAGTTATAAATCAACGGGTTTCCGGCCTAGAAAGTCTCCATGGGAAGTGTCGGTGTTGTTTGTGAAAAAGGTGGATGTAACATTGAGGATATGTGTTTATTATCATATACCAAACCATGTTATGATAAAGAACAGATATCCACTTCCACGAATTGATGATTTTTCGAACATTTTAGGGGACCCCAGTGGTTCTCCAACATCTACTTGAGGTCGGGATATCTTCAATTGTGGGTGAGGAAGGACGATATTCCTAAAATATCATTCATATGTAGATATGACCATTATTAATATGTGGTTATTCCCTTTGGTCTAATGAATGCGCCAATGGTGTTCATGGGATTAATGAATCTTGTATTTCAGAGATATCTGGATTATTTTGTGGTGGTGTTTGTAGATGATATTCCGGTGTATTCAAAGACAGGGGAGAAGCATTAGCAGCACTTGGAGACAATGTTGGGGATCTTGAGGGATCATCGGTTGTATGCCAAATTTTCAAAGTGTGACTTTTGGATACAAGAACTTCGTTTTCTTGGCCATGTGATTTCTGAAAGGGGTGTTTCAGTGGATCTTAAAATGATATAGCCTGTTATATCGTGGAAACCGCCAAATAATGTGTTTGAGGTACAAAGTTTCCTTGTTCTAGCTGGGTATTATCGACGTTTTGTTCATTATTTTTCATGTTTGGCTTCACTGATGACAACTTTGATAATAAAGAATGTTCCATTCCAGTGGAATGAATAGTGTCAATAGTGTTTCGAAGAGATAAAAAATCGCCTTACATTAGCACCAATCTTGGGTTTTCCAAAACCAAGAAAAGGGTATGTGGTGTATTGCGATGAATTGAGATCAGAGTTGGGGTGAGTTCTCATGCAAGGGAATCATGTGGTTGCGTATTGCTCAAGATAGTTGAGTGTGCATGAGAAGAACTACCAAAATCCTAATTTGGAGTTGGAAGCAGTGGTCCATGATTTGATAGTGTGGTGTCATTATCTCTTTGGTGAGAAATTCACGATATATACAGATCATAAGAGCTTGAAGCACATTTTCTCGCAAAGGGATTTGAACTTGAGGTAAAGGAGATGGATGGAATATCTCAAGATGTTTGATTTCAACTTGATGTACACACTAGGTAAGGGAAACTTGGTGGTGGATGCATTAAGTAGAAAATAATAAGCTCAGGTGGGGAAACAAGCATCAGAACAGTGGCAGTTGAGGTCGGTATTAGATGACATGCAGTTGGAATGTGGGGAGTGGGGAAATAGAGTGGTCTTCTTTCTGGTTTTATTGATTCCTGACTTGGATTTCCTGGTTAAAGTGGCACAGATATCTAATTCTATGTGTGTGACCATGGGGTCGAGACTCAATGGTGGGGAGACCATTGAGGGTTGGCAAATGAATGGAGACTTAGTTTTTTGTTTTCATAATTGGATGGTTGTACTTGTTTCTTGTCAGGAGGATCTTCTCAGAGAGTATCATCATTCTAGATGGGATGTTCATCCTGGAATTCAGAAAATCTATAATGCGTTGAAAGCCCTATTCTGGTGGGATGGTATGAAAAGATGAGTGGCTGAGTTTGTTTTGAGATACTTGAATTGTCAGCAGGTCAATGTAGAGCATCAGAGGCCAGCATGAATGTTGCAGTCTTTACTAATCCTTGTTTGGATGTGGGAGAAAATAACGATGGATTTTGTCACATGTCTCCCATGAACAGTCAGAAATCACGATTCCATTTGGGTGATAGTGGATCGATAATGAAGTAGGCCCATTTTATTCAAATTCGTGAATCTCATATAGAGGAGGATCTGTCCAAAATCTATATCCAGGAGGTGGTAAAGTGGCATGGTATTCCATTTTTGTTCATATCTAATAGAGATTTGAGGTTTACATCTCATTTCTAGAAATCCTTACAGCAAGACCTTGGAACTATTTTGACCATGAGTACGACGTATCAGCCTTAGACAGATGGTCAATCCGAGAGGTGGATACAAACTTTGGAGGATATGTTGAGGTCTTGTGTCATGGATTTTGGTGGCTCGTGGGAGGAGCACTTGTCGTTGGATGAGTTCTCCTATAATAACAGTTATCAGACATCCATTCATATGGCTCCTTTGGAAGTGTTTTATGGGCGGCCGTGTCGTTGTCCACTATGTTGGGTGGAAACGGGTGAGTCCATGGTGGTTGTATCAAGCCTTGTCCAGGAGACTATATATAAGATCAAGTTGATTAGGAAGATAATTTAGACATCTCAGAGTCATTAGAAATCGTTTGTGGATCATCATCGAAGGGCATTGTCGTTCGAGGTGAGTAAAAATGTTTTCTTGGGGATATCACCTACGTTTGGACATCGTCAGTTTGGGAAGCAGGGAAAGCTATCTCCGGGGTATATTGAACCTTTTGAGATTCTTGATCAGGTTGGTGATGTAGAGACCCGAAGCTTATCGTACATGGACATTACATTACTTTTGCGGAATACTTAGTACATAACAAAAACACACACACAAGGATCGTAATAGTTTAGTGTCTTTGGAAACTCGGAATAAAATCTTCTAATCGTGGTGAAAGATCTTCAACATCTCCCATAAAGATCATCCTTTTTTTTAACCTAAAACCTTTCTTTTTATCCTGGGGAAAAGAAAACATAAAAGGGTGAGCTCAAATGCTCAGTAAGGGTAAACAAAAGAAATATCAATCACATCGTTTTCATAAGAACATAACATTTTGGAAATCATAACCTGCAAAAGAGAGCATAATTTCATAACATGGGATAAATCATGGTAGTGAAATGTAATCACAATAATCATAACTTAAAACATTAAACTTTGTGGCATACACACATAATCATAGAGAATCATTTCTTGTTAGTCAAGACTCATTGCCAAGACTATCTTAGTGGACAAAGTCCATTTCTGAATCGAGTGACCCTCGTTTCAGTCCTGTTTCACTGAACCGGTATAACCTACCATTCCAGCCTTGTCTATCTCATGAGATATAAAATCTTTACCCAATGCATTGGAGGGAGATATAGGTCCCACACATCTTATAATGAATCCTTTCTTATGTGTGCCACATAATCATAAATCATACATCATCGCATAACCCATGTAATAAAAATGGGATTCTTAAACAACATGACATCATAAAACCATTCATATAACATAAAGGAATTCATAAACATAATTCCATCACAACATAGTCAAATCAATGTAATAATAGGGATAAAAACAGAACCCTTTTATTATCTTAGATGGAAAATAATTTTAATAAAATACTTGAACTCCATTCTTGAGGAAAATATCCTTTCTACTTCAAAAACATTTTTCCTTTCATAACATGTCATACGATTTTAAAATAAAAGAAGTTGATTAAAAATAAACTTGAAAACTTGTAAAGGAAGTTTCTTGGAAATAATGTTTTAAAAATCCATTCATGCCGTATAAGTTAAAAAAAACATTCTTCTCGTACTTTTGTCGGAAAAGTCAAAAAGTACCTCGTACAAAAAAAACGGCAAAAGATTCCTTTCATATTATTTACTAAAAACTCACCGAAGGGTAAAATTGGATTTAAACTATTGTAAGTGGATGGAAACAATATTACATATTGAGGGAACATGGATGTGGATGATAAAATACACCCCAGTAAATACTTACGAATAAACAATCTCGGATAAAAATGAGATTGTGGTATTTTCCCTTACCTTAGGTCCGACTTGCTTTGTAAGTGTCCGAACCTCCTGTATAATGATTTAAATCATGTTATTGACTTATTCCAGAATCATATTAATTGTTATTATATCATATATGGTCCACTTATGACTTTATATTACCCGTTCTTTTGTAAATTCATGTTAATGTAGCGTTTTGGGTAAAATCGTCTCATTTGTCGTTCGTGTTTTTAACTTGTAATTATTCATATGATTACTTAGATCATGATTACTTAATTACAGAATATAAAACATGATTTATATATATATATTCAGAATATACATATATAATAAATCAGTAAATGGAAAGAAATACACCGTTCATGGAGACGGTAGTCCGTACGTACGCATGAACGCTGTTTTCGTTTCCTTATTGAATTGAATGGAATTAAGTAGATGACATACATATAAATATTTCCAGTATAATTATTAGGTCATATATTTCATTATTACTTATTATATATACTTTATAATCATTCATGAATGGCTAATCATTGAGAATGAATCTCATCGCGTCGTGGAGACGGTAGTCCGTACGTACGCACGAGCGATGATATCGTTCCCATGGTTGTGGAATTGTGTTGAAGTGTATGTATACTATTTAAGTATCAATATCACTTTATAATAATCATATATAGTTACTCATTACACCTTTATACCCATCCTTGTAAGGTGATGGTGGAAAATAGACTACACCACGGCGTGGTGACGGTATTCCGTACGTACGCACGGGCGGTGATTTCCTTTTTCCGTAGGATGGATAGAAGGTTAATTAGAGTTGTTTAATATTTATAATAACATATAAGTATATAAGAAATACTGATGTTATTACTTTATCATGAAACAACTAAAGAAGAAGAAGTTGAAGAAGAAAGAAATTGAAAAGATCGGTAATGGATATTACCTCTTCTTTGGAACGCTTTTTTGAATCCTCTACTTAGGGAACTAAGATTGGTCTTTGAAGAAGACCAGGACCTCTAGGATTATTCTAGGGAAGTGGAGAAGGGATTTTGGCAGGGTTTGGCCGAGCTTGAGTGCTCAAATTGGTGTGAGGAGGAGGGGGAGGAGGTACCCTTTTATAAGGGAGGAGAGGGGCACCTTAGGAATATCTCAAAATATTATTTTACATTAAAGTCAAAATCAGTTTATAATGGTTTCAAAGGGTCTTATTTCGAAGCTAAAGTGTGGATGGGTCGAAATACTATCATCCAATAGGATTTAGACAAGTTTAGGGTATTATTTTAACCTTATCAAATAGATTTAACTCTAAGTTAAATAATTTAACTTTTACCGTGTCTTTTTGTTTTCTTTCACTATATGGTTAATACAATTACTATAACATGCCAAACGAACCCTTATTATTAATATATATATCCTTATCTAAGTCATTTGGCCGAACCTTAGATTTTTAGGAATAAAAGAACAATTAATAATATAATATTTGATTTAAAAACTATTTTGTGTCAATTTTGACACTATTTGATATATGATTTTTGTGAAAGTCATAACAGAATTATATGTTCGAACCAAGTTGATTAAATCAAAAATAATATATCATAGTAACCTATAAAATTAGTGGAATTCATAAAAAGTCTCAAATTACATTTATTTGAGCATTTATAACATCAATTATGTTAACATTTCCTTAAAAGGGTAATTACTCCATCATCGTTGTGTCATAAATAAATTAATTTATTTAAAGTCTAAAAATTATAAATAAAATATCATTATGTAGGAAATATTTTTAGCTTTCTAATGAATATTTATAGTCGAATTTATCTTATGTATAACCCGATAATAAAAATGTTTTAGTTATTAAACTTTGATTTTAACTATTTTAACTATTCATTAAATAAAATAATATTAAATGTCATAATCTAATCCAAGTGGACCTAAATGGTCATATTATATTCATAAGGTTGTTTTAGAATTACACTTATCCAATAGAATTAGGACATGTGTTAGGGTAATAGTAATATCATATTTACCCTTAGTTACCCTATTTACTATTAACCGTGGTAAAAAAAAAGTAAAAAGTTACTATTCACCAAATATTATTTTCATCTCATTGAACCACATTTTAGTCCTTGATATTAACCGTGTCTGTAGGATTTTCGAAATTCCATTCACAGAAGCGGTAAAATTAAGTTTTATGCAAAATTCAGTTTTTAACCTACCACTTAGTGGTTTCACTATTCATCAAAAATTGAAAGTTTTCAGAAAAATGCCAAAATTTCATCCTAAGATATATTTCATATTCCAAATTCAAAAATGAAGTCTATTTTACCAAATTCATAACATAGAAATTGCATTAATTAATTTTATAATTAAATCCCGCTGTTAAAACAAATAGCGTGTTTTTAAGAAACAATATCTATCAAAAGATTGACTCTTGATTATGTCTGGTTTAAATGTGAAATTACATCCAATGACCAACATTGTATTAAATTGTAAAAATATATTCTAAATATAATTTAAAACCACTCAAATTAATGATTTATCACTATTAATTATTTCGATTAAAAAAGTTGTTTTTAATTATAATTTAGTAATTTTCACTATTCATCAGAATATGAAAGTTATCCGAAAAGTACCAAAATTTCATCTTAGGCTAAATTCGATACTCTGAATCCAAAAATGAAATCCATTTTGAAAAATAAAATTTACAAAATTTCAAAAATTGGTTATTACTATTCATAACGGCTAGTTTTAATAACATTTTAATAGCATATCGCTGTTTAGTGAAACTCATTATTGCGTACTACACACGCTATCGAGGAAGGTCGCGATTGCGTGTAATGCAAGGCAAGTCAAGGATGTGTGTTGTGCAAGCTCCTTTTGGTGTAGCATACAACACAAGACATTAGTGAAATAAAAAGAATATTTTTCATAAAATCTCGGGCTGTTACAGGTGAGGTGGCTTATCATTTGGCTTTGTCACCTCGGTTCAGTGCAGTGCACAATGTGTTTCATGTGTCGCAGTTTAAAAATTATCAGCCGGATCATGACCATGTGATTCGATGAGATCATGTTGAGCTAGAACCAGATGCTTCGTCAGTGCACATTCCAGTGCGGGTTGGGGATATGCAACAGAAAGTCCTGTGGGGTAAAAGAATCAGTTTAGTTCAGGTTTTGTGGTATTATGGTTAGATTCAAGAGGCGATTTGGGAGAGGGAGAAATAGATGGTTGAGCAGTGGCCCGAGCTCTTTCGAAAAACGGCGGGTTTACTACTTTCTATGGACGGAAAGTCCAATGGTTGGGAGAATTCAGCAACGCCGGTTTGAGGTATGTCGCCTTTTTTTCCTTGTTATGTGTTTAAAATTAATGGGATGAGTTGGGAATAGGTTGGAAGAGTTTTGATTGGTTTTGAATGAGTTTGGGGGCTGTTATAGGGGTACACAGTTTGAGTATGGTTAGCGGAAATTGTGAGGATGCTCCCGGAAACTATGAAGGGGAGAAAGTATGCTTTACACGACCTACGCACGGTTTCTCAAATCATGCGAGGAAACCATGCGGACCCTTGCTCTCAAGGAAGTAGCAAGTTCATGGTTAGTGCATGGTTTTCCAAACCATGCAGGATAACCGTGTATGCACTTAAAAGTAGGGTTTTAAAACCCCGGGTCACTCGAGCTTGCCTCATTCCCCTCCAATGTTTCTCCCACTTGATGCTCACTCATGTTTTTAGGTTTTCAGGGGTTGGAAGGGTTCCTAAACTCATTTTGGATAGGTTTTAAGAGGTTTTGTGGTGGTTTGAAGGCGGTTTCTCTCTGGTAAGTTTCTCCTCTTGGTTTCTTTGAGGTTTCCATTAGATCTAATATTTTAACTTTAGTTTTCAAGATCTACATTTATTTCATGTACATCTAGGTTTGTGGTTGTCTTGGATGTTTATTTTAAGGCTTGTGAATGTTAGGTAAGGGGATCTAAAGAGGTTTCGGTGGTGCGTTCACTGGATTTGAGGTGCGGTTTCTTGTGGGTCGATTTCTCGAGAACCCTGAAGGTAGGTGGATTCTCTCTCAACTCCACTTGGTCAGAACTACTGGTTCTTTGTTACAATTAATTTTTTGTGCTGAAAATTAATTGTGATTTGTAGTGCAGAATTGGTTGGAAATCCCTTTTCAGATGCTTTGAGGATTTTTGGGGAAAAGGGGGTTTTATTGTAAAATGCTATTGTTGTGGATTTTAAAATACAGATTTTAAAATGGGTTGTTGAGATTGATTTGTGTGAATTGTTGATGAAAAATGGTTTTCAATAATGATGATTGTTTTATTGTAATGTTTTTTGTCATGGAAAATTATTCTTCAATAAATGGGTGATTTATTTAAGTGGATTGACAAGGAATGGAATTGGATGATTTCATGATGTTGTGACCATGGTGCCTTATATGCTTTGTTGTGGTTTGTTGAAACGTTGTGTGGAAGTGGGTGGGAAGTTTCACTATAAAAGGTGATGGATAGTGGTTGGAAGAACAACCATATGGGTAGTGGTCGGGAAGTACCGCTAGTTGTGAATGAGTGAACGGGTTAGCTGGAAGCTCCACTGTTTGGTTGTTAAGTTGGGAATGGGTTAACGGGTTTGACAGAAGCTCCACCGTTTGGTTGTTTATTTTTTAGTGGTTAAATGGGTTGGACAGAAGCTCCACCATTTTGGTTTTTTTTTGTGCATTGCTTTGAAAGTTGGAAACTTTTGTGCTAGTGTTTAAATGATGAAATGGATTGTGGTATGTTTGGTTGGATTTCCCTTGGGTGTTTGGTTTGGGTGTGATGGCTTGGTAAGGACGTGATTGTCTTATAGAAATGTTTTCACTTGTGATTATTTTATATAAATTGTTTTATATAAATGTGTTAACGGTTTTATTCATGTGGAGTGTGTAGGGAAGTCATTTGGGGAAATCCAATTGAGTTTTAGTACTCTCCCCCGGCTTTGTAACTGTGGTGTCTTTGCAGATGTCCTGTACTCTGACGTGAGAAAAGATAAGGTATCAACCTCCATTAGTGGAACTTTGTGATTTCCTGGTGGAGCTTGGAGCTAGGAGCCTGGTGTGGAGCTATGGTACATGGACATTACATTACTTTTGCGGAATACTTAGTACATAACAAAAACACACACACAAGGATCGTAATAGTTTAGTGTCTTTGGAAACTCGGAATAAAATCTTCTAATCGTGGTGAAAGATCTTCAACATCTCCCATAAAGATCATCCTTTTTTTTAACCTAAAACCTTTCTTTATATCCTGGGGAAAAGAAAACATAAAAGGGTGAGCTCAAATGCTCAGTAAGGGTAAACAAAAGAAATATCAATCACATCGTATTCATAAGAACATAACATTTTGGAAATCATAACCTGCAAAAGAGAGCATAATTTCATAACATGGGATAAATCATGGTAGTGAAATGTAATCACAATAATCATAACTTAAAACATTAAACTTTGTGGCATACACACATAATCATAGAGAATCATTTCTTGTTAGTCAAGACTCATTGCCAAGACTATCTTAGTGGACAAAGTCCATTTCTGAATCGAGTGACCCTCGTTTCAGTCCTGTTTCACTGAACCGGTATAACCTACCATTCCAGCCATGTCTATCTCATGAGATATAAAATCTTTACCCAATGCATTGGAGGGAGATATAGGTCCCACCCATCTTATAATGAATCCTTTCTTATGTGTTCCACATAATCATAAATCATACATCATCGCATAACCCATGTAATAAAAATGGGATTCTTAAACAACATGACATCATAAAACCATTCATATAACATAAAGGAATTCATAAACATAATTCCATCACAACATAGTCAAATCAATGTAATAATAGGGATAAAAACAGAACCCTTTTATTATCTTAGATGGAAAATAATTTTAATAAAATACTTGAACTCCATTCTTGAGGAAAATATCCTTTCTACTTCAAAAACATTTTTCCTTTCATAACATGTCATACGATTTTAAAATAAAAGAAGTTGATTAAAAATAAACTTGAAAACTTGTAAAGGAAGTTTCTTGGAAATAATGTTTTAAAAATCCATTCATGTCGTATAAGTTAAAAAAACATTCTTCTCGTACTTTTGTCGGAAAAGTCAAAAAGTACCTCGTACAAAAAAAACGGCAAAAGATTCCTTTCATATTATTTACTAAAAACTCACCGAAGGGTAAAATTGGATTTAAACTATTTTAAGTGGATGGAAACAATATTACATATTGAGGGAACATGGATGTGGATGATAAAATACACCCCAGTAAATACTTACGAATAAACAATCTCGGATAAAAATGAGATTGTGGTATTTTCCCTTACCTTAGGTCCGACTTGCTTTGTAAGTGTCCGAACCTCTTGTATAATGATTTAAATCATGTTATTGAATTATTCCAGAATCATATTCATTGTTATTATATCATATATTGTCCACTTATGACTTTATATTACCCGTTCTTTTGTAAATTAATGTTAATGTAGCGTTTTGGGTAAAATCGTCTCATTTGTCGTTCGTGTTTTTAACTTGTAATAATTCATATGATTACTTAGATCATGATTACTTAATTACAGAATATAAAACATGATTTATATATATATATATTCAGAATATACATATATAATAAATCAGTAAATGGAAAGAAATACACCGTTCATGGGGACGGTAGTCCGTACGTACGCATGAACGCTGTTTTCGTTTCCTTATTGAATTGAATGGAATTAAGTAGATGACATACATATAAATAATTCCAGTATCATTATTAGGTCATATATTTCATTAGTACTTATTATATATACTTTATAATCATTCATGAATGGCTAATCATTGAGAATGAATCTCATCGCGTCGTGGAGACGGTAGTCCGTACGTACGCACGAGCGATGATAGCGTTCCCATGTTTGTGGAATTGTGTTGAAGTGTATGTATACTATTTAAGTATCAATATCAATTTATAATAATCATATATAGTTACTCATTACACCTTTATACCCATCCTTGTAAGGTGATGGTGGAAAATAAACTACACCACGGCGTGGAGACGGTATTCCGTACGTACGCACGCGCGATGATTTCCTTTTTCCGTAGGATGGATAGAAGGTTAATTAGAGTTGTTTCATATTTATAATAACATATCAGTATATAAGAAATACTGATGTTATTACTTTATCATGAAACAACTAAAGAAGAAGAAGTTGAAGAAGAAAGAAATTGAAAAGATCGGTAATGGATATTACCTCTTCTTTGGAACGCTTTTTTGAATCCTCTACTTAGGGAACTAAGATTGGTCTTTGAAGAAGACCAGGACCTCTAGGATTATTCTAGGGAAGTGGAGAAGGGATTTTGGCAGGGTTTGGCCGAGCTTGAGTGCTCAAATTGGTGTGAGGAGGAGGGGGAGGAGGTACCCTTTTATAAGGGAGGAGAGGGGCACCTTAGGAATATCTCAAAATATTATTTTACATTAAAGTAAAAATCAGTTTATAATGGTTTCAAAGGGTCTTATTTCGAAGCTAAAGTGGGGATGGGTCGAAATACTATCATCCAATAGGATTTAGACATGTTTAGGGTATTATTTTAACCATATCAATTAGATTTAACTCTAAGTTAAATAATTTAACTTTTACCGTGTCTTTTTGTTTTCTTTCACTATATGGTTAATACACTTACTATAACATGCCAAAAGAACCCTTATTATTAATATATATATCCTTATCTAAGTCATTTGGCCGAACCTTAGATTTTTAGGAATTAAAGAACAATTAATAATATAATATTTGATTTAAAAACTATTTTGTGTCAATTTTGACACTATTTGATATATGATTTTTGTGAAAGTCATAACAGAATTATATGTTCGAACCAAGTTGATTAAATCAAAAATAATATATCATAGTAACCTATAAAATTAATGGAATTCATAAAAAGTCTCAAATTACATTTATTTGAGCATTTATAACATTAATTATGTTAACATTTCCTTAAAAGGGTAATTACTCCATCATCGTTGTGTCATAAATAAATTAATTTATTTAAAGTCTAAAAATTATAAATAAAATATCATTATGTAGGAAATATTTTTAGCCTTCTAATGAATATTTATAGTCGAATTTATCTTATGTATAACCCCATAATAAAAATGTTTTAGTTATTAAACTTTGATTTTAACTATTTTAACTATTCATTAAATAAAATAATATTAAATGTCATAATCTAATCCAAGTGGACCTAAATGGTCATATTATATTCATAAGGTTGTTTTCGAATTACACTTATCCAATAGAATTAGGACATGTGTTAGGGTAATAGTAATATCATATTTACCCTTAGTTACCTTATTTACTATTAACCGTGGTAAAAAAAAGTAAAAAGTTACTATTCACCAAATATTATTTTCATCTCATTGAACCACATTTTAGTCCTTGATATTAACCGTGTCTGTTGGATTTTCGAAATTCCATTCACAGAAGCGGTAAAATTATGTTTTATGCAAAATTCAGTTTTTAACCTACCACTTAGTGGTTTCACTATTCATCAAAAATTGAAAGTTTTCAGAAAAATGCCAAAATTTCATCCTAAGCTATATTTCATATTCCAAATTCAAAAATGAAGTCTATTTTACCAAATTCATAACATAGAAATTTCATTAATTAATTTTATAATTAAATCCCGCTGTTAAAACAAATAGCGTGTTTTTATGAAACAATATCTATCAAAAGATTGACTCTTGATTATGTCTGGTTTAAATGTGAAATTACATCCAATGACCAACATTGTATTAAATTGTAAAAATATATTCTAAATATACTTTAAAACCACTCAAATTAATGATTTATCACTATTAATTATTTCAATTAAAAAAGTTGTTTTTAATTATAATTTAGTAATTTTCACTATTCATCAGAATATGAAAGTTATCCGAAAAGTACCAAAATTTCATCTTAGGCTAAATTCGATACTCTGAATCCAAAAATGAAATCCATTTTGAAAAATAAAATTAACAAAATTTCAAAAAGTGGTTATTACTATTCATAACGGCTAGTTTTAATAACATTTTAATAGCATATCGCTCTTTAGTGAAACTCGTTATTGCGTACTACACACGCTATCGAGGAAGGTCGTGATTGCGTGTAATGCAAGGCAAGTCAAGGATGTGTGTTGTGCAAGCTCCTTTTGGTGTAGCATACAACACAAGACATTAGTGAAATAAAAAAGAATATTTTTCATAAAATCTCGGGCTGTTACATTCTACCCCCCTTAAAATGAATTTCGCCCTCGAAATTCATCGGGGTTATAAATGGTTTACTATTCGAAAGTTTCTTTAATAGAAACCCACATCATAAAAAGGAATACCAAAACATGGATTTAAAAACTAAAGTATGAAATGTAACGATTACCCAAATAAACAAATCGCTGGGTTTCCACATAGGTAAAAATATGGATATGGAAGAAAAATCTAACCATCATGTTCTGATGGAGAGTGGTAGAGAACATGGCTATGTAAAAGCCAACAATCACAAATCCATAAATTTGTGACGATCTAAGGTACCATACGATTAATCAGATATAAGATCACTAGGACAACATTTTTTGGGTTTTCAAGATCGTTTCCCTAAAGTTGAAGAATTTGAATTAGAATAAATACTTACTTTATTTTGTTACAATCGCACTATTGTTCGTGCCTTGAACAATTTCCACTTCATCTCTTAAATAAATGAAGTTGAATTTGTTATTCGTGAAGTGTTAGCAGATCATGTGATAGAATGACGGGTCATTCCATCTGTCTCAAACAAAAGGTTAGCAAAAATTATATACATAAGTCGATCTATAGTGAGATTAATCATATATGGTTCCTAAAATGGACTTATACTTCATATATCATACTGCTTAATATAATAAAACTAGTTTCTATTAAACAGGGACTTCTTGTAGGCCAGTGGTAGGCGATAAAGGCCAGTCGCACTTCGGTTGTGGGTTCGATTCCCACAGCCTTGTCCGAAGCGATGGGCTGTCGCCCGTCCTGCAGGTTGTCCTTTTTCTAAAACTATATTACTATAACATACCATCAATAATATCGATAAAAAACTTCTATCCTTAAACAATACTAACTTATTCCAACATAATCCATTCCAATCTTTAGGCTTACCCACAATACTGCAGTCCACTCTCATAATATAGTGAAAACAATTACCAGAGATTTAATACCATCGTTGATCCCCATAAGATATGTCTTGTTGGTCACATTCTAAACATTCAAAGTCCTTAATCATGTATTCTCTTGAATACCTTAGTGAAAACATGAATGCAGTTTAAAGTTAACACTTTCCACATACCAAAATCCTCAAAATTCTATATACTCAAACCATGATATCACTTAGTCCTTATATCAATCATGAGCTCATGAATACTATTAAACATTTCATTTTCTCGTTGTCCCTTCATTATGCGCATATCATCTTATTTCCAAAAAATATCTCAATCACTTTGAATACCACATCAATAAATATTGCAATACTCAATGATACAACATTATTTTGGAATCCCATTACATAAACACTTAATCATTCCACCACATCGTTGTCATATTCAACATTGCCAATAGTGATTTCATGTGACTTCCCTTTGTCCTTTGCCTTCAGTGGTTGCTCATGTTGATCATCACTAACCCTTGGATTAGGGAATTTATTAGCATAATGCCCCATTTCCTTGCACTTGAAGCATTGAAGTGTTGGTGGTGCGTTCTCTGCAGTGTTTGCTTTATTCACATCATTAGAAACCCTTTTTCCATTACTTCGACACTCAGCTGCTCGATGACCTTCTTTTCCACACTTAAAACATTTTCTAGTCCCTTTAAGACAATCTCCACCATGCTTCTTTCCACACTTTGTGCATAAGGAAACATTCATCTTCTTTTCACCATTATTCTGAGATTTCTCCTTGAACTCCATCTTTCATTTCTTGTCAAAACCATGAGATGGATATGTAACACCAACTTCCATTTCTACCTTGATAGCACAACGCACAATTTCTTCATAGCTACTGAAGTCTCTTATAGCTAATGCCCATCGAAGACTTGGTTTTAAGCCACTGAAAAATCGATCAACTTTACTTTCAGGTTGGATGATAATGCCAGATGCATACCTTGTAAGTCTTGTAAAATTCGCTTCGTATATACCAACAGATTCATCAGCTTTTTTGCTTTAGTTCAAGAAACTCCTTCTCTATCTTTGTTCAAAGAATACGAGGGATGTACTTATTGAAAAATAAGTTCTTGAACTCGTACCATTCCCTGGACTCAATTTCATCTCTTGGCCTCGTATTCTTGATAAGATTCCACCATTGATCAGCTTCACCTTCCAAACGATATACTACTAAGATGACTTTATCATGTTCAGAACATTGAAGAACTGAAAATATATTTTCAGTGGTACTGATCCATTTTTCAGCAACAAGTGGATCGGAAGACCCATTGAAAGAAGGTGGGCGTTGCCTCATAAAGGACTCAATAGAATATTGTTCCCTTCTCTGATCATTTGGAAGTCCAGAATGATTCATAGCTTGTGTAAGTATAGCAATAAGATTTTGCACTCCATCTCCCATAACATTTGCTTGTTCAGGAGGACAATCATTGCATTGTCCATTGCATTGATCAACATGGTTCCTTCGGGTTCCAGCCATCGTCTAAAACCCAAAAAGAATAGTGTGAGAGGCAAAAATCATGCTAGGGAAAAAACATAATAAAGGGGGAGTACCTTCAATATCTAACATCTTAGGTTTAATTCTATGATCGTTAGCGTAATTCTAGTACTATAACCTATACGTATACTTAACCTTAGGGACATCCCTAGACATACCGTAGAAATATCTCTAGGGATCTCACTAACGTTTTCGCATCCTAGTTTCCAAAGGTTGACTAAACCTTTCCTCTGATACCAACTGTAGAGTCCCAAAGCTTATCGTACATGGACATTACATTACTTTTGCGGAATACTTAGTACATAACAAAAACACACACACAAGGATCGTAATAGTTTAGTGTCTTTGGAAACTCGGAATAAAATCTTCTAATCGTGGTGAAAGATCTTCAACATCTCCCATAAAGATCATCCTTTTTTTTAACCTAAAACCTTTCTTTATATCCTGGGGAAAAGAAAACATAAAAGGGTGAGCTCAAATGCTCAGTAAGGGTAAACAAAAGAAATATCAATCACATCGTATTCATAAGAACATAACATTTTGGAAATCATAACCTGCAAAAGAGAGCATAATTTCATAACATGGGATAAATCATGGTAGTGAAATGTAATCACAATAATCATAACTTAAAACATTAAACTTTGTGGCATACACACATAATCATAGAGAATCATTTCTTGTTAGTCAAGACTCATTGCCAAGACTATCTTAGTGGACAAAGTCCATTTCTGAATCGAGTGACCCTCGTTTCAGTCCTGTTTCACTGAACCGGTATAACCTACCATTCCAGCCTTGTCTATCTCATGAGATATAAAATCTTTACCCAATGCATTGGAGGGAGATATAGGTCCCACACATCTTATAATGAATCCTTTCTTATGTGTGCCACATAATCATAAATCATACATCATCGCATAACCCATGTAATAAAAATGGGATTCTTAAACAACATGACATCATAAAACCATTCATATAACATAAAGGAATTCATAAACATAATTCCATCACAACATAGTCAAATCAATGTAATAATAGGGATAAAAACAGAACCCTTTTATTATCTTAGATGGAAAATAATTTTAATAAAATACTTGAACTCCATTCTTGAGGAAAATATCCTTTCTACTTCAAAAACATTTTTCCTTTCATAACATGTCATACGATTTTAAAATAAAAGAAGTTGATTAAAAATAAACTTGAAAACTTGTAAAGGAAGTTTCTTGGAAATAATGTTTTAAAAATCCATTCATGCCGTATAAGTTAAAAAAAACATTCTTCTCGTACTTTTGTCGGAAAAGTCAAAAAGTACCTCGTACAAAAAAAACGGCAAAAGATTCCTTTCATATTATTTACTAAAAACTCACCGAAGGGTAAAATTGGATTTAAACTATTGTAAGTGGATGGAAACAATATTACATATTGAGGGAACATGGATGTGGATGATAAAATACACCCCAGTAAATACTTACGAATAAACAATCTCGGATAAAAATGAGATTGTGGTATTTTCCCTTACCTTAGGTCCGACTTGCTTTGTAAGTGTCCGAACCTCCTGTATAATGATTTAAATCATGTTATTGACTTATTCCAGAATCATATTAATTGTTATTATATCATATATGGTCCACTTATGACTTTATATTACCCGTTCTTTTGTAAATTCATGTTAATGTAGCGTTTTGGGTAAAATCGTCTCATTTGTCGTTCGTGTTTTTAACTTGTAATTATTCATATGATTACTTAGATCATGATTACTTAATTACAGAATATAAAACATGATTTATATATATATATTCAGAATATACATATATAATAAATCAGTAAATGGAAAGAAATACACCGTTCATGGAGACGGTAGTCCGTACGTACGCATGAACGCTGTTTTCGTTTCCTTATTGAATTGAATGGAATTAAGTAGATGACATACATATAAATATTTCCAGTATAATTATTAGGTCATATATTTCATTATTACTTATTATATATACTTTATAATCATTCATGAATGGCTAATCATTGAGAATGAATCTCATCGCGTCGTGGAGACGGTAGTCCGTACGTACGCACGAGCGATGATATCGTTCCCATGGTTGTGGAATTGTGTTGAAGTGTATGTATACTATTTAAGTATCAATATCACTTTATAATAATCATATATATTTACTCATTACACCTTTATACCCATCCTTGTAAGGTGATGGTGGAAAATAGACTACACCACGGCGTGGTGACGGTATTCCGTACGTACGCACGGGCGGTGATTTCCTTTTTCCGTAGGATGGATAGAAGGTTAATTAGAGTTGTTTAATATTTATAATAACATATCAGTATATAAGAAATACTGATGTTATTACTTTATCATGAAACAACTAAAGAAGAAGAAGTTGAAGAAGAAAGAAATTGAAAAGATCGGTAATGGATATTACCTCTTCTTTGGAACGCTTTTTTGAATCCTCTACTTAGGGAACTAAGATTGGTCTTTGAAGAAGACCAGGACCTCTAGGATTATTCTAGGGAAGTGGAGAAGGGATTTTGGCAGGGTTTGGCCGAGCTTGAGGGCTCAAATTGGTGTGAGGAGGAGGGGGAGGAGGTACCCTTTTATAAGGGAGGAGAGGGGCACCTTAGGAATATCTCAAAATATTATTTTACATTAAAGTCAAAATCAGTTTATAATGGTTTCAAAGGGTCTTATTTCGAAGCTAAAGTGTGGATGGGTCGAAATACTATCATCCAATAGGATTTAGACAAGTTTAGGGTATTATTTTAACCTTATCAAATAGATTTAACTCTAAGTTAAATAATTTAACTTTTACCGTGTCTTTTTGTTTTCTTTCACTATATGGTTAATACAATTACTATAACATGCCAAACGAACCCTTATTATTAATATATATATCCTTATCTAAGTCATTTGGCCGAACCTTAGATTTTTAGGAATAAAAGAACAATTAATAATATAATATTTGATTTAAAAACTATTTTGTGTCAATTTTGACACTATTTGATATATGATTTTTGTGAAAGTCATAACAGAATTATATGTTCGAACCAAGTTGATTAAATCAAAAATAATATATCATAGTAACCTATAAAATTAGTGGAATTCATAAAAAGTCTCAAATTACATTTATTTGAGCATTTATAACATCAATTATGTTAACATTTCCTTAAAAGGGTAATTACTCCATCATCGTTGTGTCATAAATAAATTAATTTATTTAAAGTCTAAAAATTATAAATAAAATATCATTATGTAGGAAATATTTTTAGCTTTCTAATGAATATTTATAGTCGAATTTATCTTATGTATAACCCCATAATAAAAATGTTTTAGTTATTAAACTTTGATTTTAACTATTTTAACTATTCATTAAATAAAATAATATTAAATGTCATAATCTAATCCAAGTGGACCTAAATGGTCATATTATATTCATAAGGTTGTTTTCGAATTACACTTATCCAATAGAATTAGGACATGTGTTAGGGTAATAGTAATATCATATTTACCCTTAGTTACCCTATTTACTATTAACCGTGGTAAAAAAAAAGTAAAAAGTTACTATTCACCAAATATTATTTTCATCTCATTGAACCACATTTTAGTCCTTGATATTAACCGTGTCTGTAGGATTTTCGAAATTCCATTCACAGAAGCGGTAAAATTAAGTTTTATGCAAAATTCAGTTTTTAACCTACCACTTAGTGGTTTCACTATTCATCAAAAATTGAAAGTTTTCAGAAAAATGCCAAAATTTCATCCTAAGATATATTTCATATTCCAAATTCAAAAATGAAGTCTATTTTACCAAATTCATAACATAGAAATTGCATTAATTAATTTTATAATTAAATCCCGCTGTTAAAACAAATAGCGTGTTTTTAAGAAACAATATCTATCAAAAGATTGACTCTTGATTATGTCTGGTTTAAATGTGAAATTACATCCAATGACCAAAATTGTATTAAATTGTAAAAATATATTCTAAATATAATTTAAAACCACTCAAATTAATGATTTATCACTATTAATTATTTCGATTAAAAAAGTTGTTTTTAATTATAATTTAGTAATTTTCACTATTCATCAGAATATGAAAGTTATCCGAAAAGTACCAAAATTTCATCTTAGGCTAAATTCGATACTCTGAATCCAAAAATGAAATCCATTTTGAAAAATAAAATTTACAAAATTTCAAAAATTGGTTATTACTATTCATAACGGCTAGTTTTAATAACATTTTAATAGCATATCGCTGTTTAGTGAAACTCATTATTGCGTACTACACACGCTATCGAGGAAGGTCGCGATTGCGTGTAATGCAAGGCAAGTCAAGGATGTGTGTTGTGCAAGCTCCTTTTGGTGTAGCATACAACACAAGACATTAGTGAAATAAAAAGAATATTTTTCATAAAATCTCGGGCTGTTACAGGTGAGGTGGCTTATCATTTGGCTTTGTCACCTCGGTTCAGTGCAGTGCACAATGTGTTTCATGTGTCGCAGTTTAAAAATTATCAGCCGGATCATGACCATGTGATTCGATGAGATCATGTTGAGCTAGAACCAGATGCTTCGTCAGTGCACATTCCAGTGCGGGTTGGGGATATGCAACAGAAAGTCCTGTGGGGTAAAAGAATCAGTTTAGTTCAGGTTTTGTGGTATTATGGTTAGATTCAAGAGGCGATTTGGGAGAGGGAGAAATAGATGGTTGAGCAGTGGCCCGAGCTCTTTCGAAAAACGGCGGGTTTACTACTTTCTATGGACGGAAAGTCCAATGGTTGGGAGAATTCAGCAACGCCGGTTTGAGGTATGTCGCCTTTTTTTCCTTGTTATGTGTTTAAAATTAATGGGATGAGTTGGGAATAGGTTGGAAGAGTTTTGATTGGTTTTGAATGAGTTTGGGGGCTGTTATAGGGGTACACAGTTTGAGTATGGTTAGCGGAAATTGTGAGGATGCTCCCGGAAACTATGAAGGGGAGAAAGTATGCTTTACACGACCTACGCACGGTTTCTCAAATCATGCGAGGAAACCATGCGGACCCTTGCTCTCAAGGAAGTAGCAAGTTCATGGTTAGTGCATGGTTTTCCAAACCATGCAGGATAACCGTGTATGCACTTAAAAGTAGGGTTTTAAAACCCCGGGTCACTCGAGCTTGCCTCATTCCCCTCCAATGTTTCTCCCACTTGATGCTCACTCATGTTTTTAGGTTTTCAGGGGTTGGAAGGGTTCCTAAACTCATTTTGGATAGGTTTTAAGAGGTTTTGTGGTGGTTTGAAGGTGGTTTCTCTCTGGTAAGTTTCTCCTCTTGGTTTCTTTGAGGTTTCCATTAGATCTAATATTTTAACTTTAGTTTTCAAGATCTACATTTATTTCATGTACATCTAGGTTTGTGGTTGTCTTGGATGTTTATTTTAAGGCTTGTGAATGTTAGGTAAGGGGATCTAAAGAGGTTTCGGTGGTGCGTTCACTGGATTTGAGGTGCGGTTTCTTGTGGGTCGATTTCTCGAGAACCCTGAAGGTAGGTGGATTCTCTCTCAACTCCACTTGGTCAGAACTACTGGTTCTTTGTTACAATTAATTTTTTGTGCTGAAAATTAATTGTGATTTGTAGTGCAGAATTGGTTGGAAATTCCTTTTCAGATGCTTTGAGGATTTTTGGGGAAAAGGGGGTTTTATTGTAAAATGCTATTGTTGTGGATTTTAAAATACAGATTTTAAAATGGGTTGTTGAGATTGATTTGTGTGAATTGTTGATGAAAAATGGTTTTCAATAATGATGATTGTTTTATTGTAATGTTTTTTGTCATGGAAAATTATTCTTCAATAAATGGGTGATTTATTTAAGTGGATTGACAAGGAATGGAATTGGATGATTTCATGATGTTGTGACCATGGTGCCTTATATGCTTTGTTGTGGTTTGTTGAAACGTTGTGTGGAAGTGGGTGGGAAGTTTCACTATAAAAGGTGATGGATAGTGGTTGGAAGAACAACCATATGGGTAGTGGTCGGGAAGTACCGCTAGTTGTGAATGAGTGAACGGGTTAGCTGGAAGCTCCACTGTTTGGTTGTTAAGTTGGGAATGGGTTAACGGGTTTGACAGAAGCTCCACCGTTTGGTTGTTTATTTTTTAGTGGTTAAATGGGTTGGACAGAAGCTCCACCATTTTGGTTTTTTTTTGTGCATTGCTTTGAAAGTTGGAAACTTTTGTGCTAGTGTTTAAATGATGAAATGGATTGTGGTATGTTTGGTTGGATTTCCCTTGGGTGTTTGGTTTGGGTGTGATGGCTTGGTAAGGACGTGATTGTCTTATAGAAATGTTTTCACTTGTGATTATTTTATATAAATTGTTTTATATAAATGTGTTAACGGTTTTATTCATGTGGAGTGTGTAGGGAAGTCATTTGGGGAAATCCAATTGAGTTTTAGTACTCTCCCCCGGCTTTGTAACTGTGGTGTCTTTGCAGATGTCCTGTACTCTGACGTGAGAAAAGATAAGGCATCAACCTCCATTAGTGGAACTTTGTGATTTCCTGGTGGAGCTTGGAGCTAGGAGCCTGGTGTGGAGCTATGGTGGTGTAATGACTTGTGTTGTTGTGTGGTTTAGTCTTCTACATAGTACTCTGATGTTTTATTAACATGTCTAGTTTTATTGATTTTGGGATGTATTGTGGAACAACTTGGTTGTCTTTTTGGAATACATTATTGAATGTTTTATTGACATGGATCATATAGGGGTTGTTAATGGATTGTTTGGTTGTTTTTGTCTTAAGGGAAAATTGTTCCCCAATTTGTCCTCAGAGCCCTCTACAGTTATTGCCAGCCTTTGGCTCCTTGGGAACGTCTCTTAAGGCCATGTAACCCTCACCGCCTCCTCAATAAAATGAGGTTGGTACGGGGTGTTACAGTCGTAGTTTTAGTGTCAGTGACTTCCTATGACACCTTAAAACCAAGTGATAGATAAGTTGAGCCTATTTTAGATATTCAATTTTTGAATGGTTCATGAGTATGATCAAAACATATTTTTATGGCTACCATCATAAATCATTTAGGATGTTCTTTCTTAGGTTTTGGATGTTTGTGGAGACCATATGGATATTATTGTATTTGGAATTATCCCTGAGATTGATCCAATTCTCTCATAAGTTGGATAGTATTTAGTTGGTCCTAGAAGAAAATGGATTTCATGGATGAATGTAACATCAAATTTAGTATATCTCTATAAATATGTATTTTTTCTATAGTCTCAGGTGTTTTGTATGGGGACCTAGGTTATTTAGGGGCCCCTAGTCATGAAAGACCATTATTAGTTATATAGGACTAATTAGATATGGAAATTTTTTCTTAGTGAGGATATATTTATTTTTTCAAGATAAAATCATTCTATGGGAAGTCAGAGTATATTTCCTCCTTGAATGATATTTACCATAGGTGGAAAAAAATATTTTCATTATATTCAATATTTTTATTTTTTATTTAGTTAATAGCCTAGGAAAGGGTAATGAAGTTTCATATGCTACTAGTAGGAAGTTATTGATAAAGGAAGTTACTCAATCTGAGGAGGAATAATTATTCATTCGACTTTTATCATAATAATAATTTCTGAAAATTATGCAGATACACAATTGTTCATGGAATGGGCATAAGTTATATCCTCCATTAATGATTGAAATTTAATATATCTAGTGAGAAATTTTTTTTTTCAAAATACTATATATATTCAAAATGTTCAGTCAGGGTTTCATGAGTGTTTTTTATTAGTCTCATAAAGGAACACTATACTATCGGAAGTGAATAAAGGTGCATTCATATCCTATTAATAATATTATAAAATATATTAACTTTAATAGATGATTTTCTCACTCTGGTGACACTAAAATGATTGACTTTATAAAATGGTTTTATTGATGTCAATATAGTAGGTAACAAAAAAATCATTTAATTACCTCACTTATCAATGGGAGGATGTAGAGTACCAAAAGACTATTAAATTGTTATAAACACGACCAATTCCTCTTTGGAATTGAAATGAAATTTCATTGGACATTGTAATTTCTTTGCCTCATCCCCCTCAATGAAATAATTAAATATGGTTCTATATTGATCATTTAGAAAAATTCTCCCCCAACCCCCTATAAAGTTGAGCATGAAGGTGGAATAACATGATAGACATTTCATATAAGAGATCAAATTTTTCATACAGTTCCATATTTTATTATTTATGAATGATAGTGATGTGATTTTTTTGTTTCATTCAAATACATCATTTTTGAGTATTTTTTTATTTTTATGGGCGAAATTATTTTTTACTATATATTATGAAATTTTCATTTACATGATGTTTTAAATAATTTTTTTTATTTTCAAGACAACAATATTTTATTTATATAATCAATTCTTCATATTTTAATTCTATTATCTTTTTTAGAACAAAATTTAAGAGATATTAATTAAAAAAATTATTAAATTATTTTAATAATTTTAGATTTCTTAGAATTAATTCATTAATAATTCCATATATTTTTTATTAGATATGTAATTTTGGAATATTATATTTATTTTAAAAGTTGGAAATTACATCATCAATTTTTTCCTCACTAACTATGTAATTTGGCATATTTTATTGGACCTACTCAGTGGTACATCCGTGAAAAAATCATGAATATACTATGAATAATCAATCATGAAGGATCAATAATTCATGCCACAATTTTATAATTTTTAGAATATACATTGCCTTTGAAAAATTAATCACGAAAATAAATTCTTCATCATGAATGAATTAAAATAGAAGATTCAATGAGACCATATTCTATTTAGAAACTTCCAATGGAGGAAAGCTGTTATCCCATGCTTGGATAATCATTTATACCTATAGATTACCATACACAAGAAGCTATTATATACCTTCAATGTGAATGGTATCCCATACATATGGAGATAATATTTTTTTCCCAGACATCTATCAGGAATGAATATATATATCCGTCCACTCTTCCATTCCCAGCCATCCATAAACAATCATATATGTTTCAACCCATCCAAACATCTACGAGAGTCCAGATTCATGCATTAATAATCTTTAATGTCCAGGCCTCACCCCCAATAGAAATTAATCAAGAAAAAAATTGATGAATTGGTTCAATTTCTAACTGAGACTGATGATCAAATTTCCTAGAATCTTATCATGAAATCATAGATTAATATTGTTAACTAAAGGCATGATTTGAGTTGAATAAAACACCCTGTTTTTAGGGAATCACTAAAAATATTTCCATTTTAATCTGGAAATATATTTTGGTATAAAAAATGATTGATTTATTGATTGGTTCATTGATAATTTTGATAAAAAAATAATGTGTCGAATGTAGTGAAAATGAAACTAGATATAATGTGGACCCCCAAAGCTGCAAATAACCATGGAGAAAAGAAGGATCACTATTGGATAATATTGGTATAGATATTATCTTAGTATTAAAAGGAAACATCAATAAAAATATATCACGTATATATATAGAGAAATACAAATCTCCAAAATACGACCAAAATATAATTATTATAATGTAGAGGAGTTTATTTCTGATGATAAAACCTTATAAATCCACTATATTTTGTAAGAATGAATCAACCCCTATTACCTTCATCCACTAGGTGGTTGGTGGGGTTAGTAACAAACCACATCTACCATGGACAACCACCTTTTAAATATAATAAGGTTATACCCCATCATGTGACAAAAACTAACCATGCATCTCCCACATTGATATTTTATTGAAAACTAATCACATCTCCACACAACTATTATATTTAACTAATATACTGTTCATGTCTCTAAAATGAAACTTTAGGATCAACACCATCAAATATTATCAGATTCATCCACCTTCATTATTAAACCAGGAATGGTTTTATTTATAATGAATTCATTACATATCCACACTTCCTTCCTCTACTACATCTCAAACAAAGTGATGATGTACCTAAATTTTCTTTGTTCTGGAAAAAAACAATGGATTCCTTATAATGTGGAAGGCACTCAGACTATCAAAAAACAATTGAATCTACTCCTATTTTTCATTAAGATCAACTAATTATATTATCATCCAAATTATAACTTTTAAAGCATGTTGATATTCAATTTATGCTACCTCCATTTTAGAAAATTCCTCAACTGACTAAATCATTAATATCTAGTTCCAATCACCTCATGAAATTTAGAAAACATAAATAGAAGGGGATTTAAAATGGTTAGAATCTAATAAAAAATATGATTCAACATTTCCTATAATAGATAAATTTGATACTTGAGAAAATAATTCAGCATCTGGTGTCTCTATGATTTATCCAAGGATCTTATTCTATCTGATCCAATGCACTTGTCCTTGTTTCTCCATGCACTGAAAAATTGCTAGCACTACATGTGAAATGTCTATTATATTGAAAACCATTGAAAATAATAGAATCCCCACTATTAATTAATATGGTAATTAATACATCTCCAACATTTCTGTGTATCTTCTATGATTTTTATAGTGCAAAACATCAAATTAATATGATTGGGGGTATAAATTTGCTTGCATTATTTCATATGGAAGTGTTTCAAGACCTTACCTATGAATTCTATAATGACTTTCAAATCATAAAATTATTTCTATCTCAGTAAATCTATATCCTATGAACCATTTTTTTGGTCCTAGGTTCTTCATATCAAACTTTCGTGTCAACTGCACCATTATCTCAATGATATATTCATTATTATTGTCTACAACAAACTTTTCATCCTCATCGAATAGAATAATGATGAAATAATTTTTATCTATAACCTATAAATAAATATAAGGATTTTAATTAAGTATTCTATATCCATGTATTGTGATATAGGAATCAAATAACATATACCAACCCCCTAGTGCCTACTTGAGACCATTCATTGATTTGTGCAACCTACAAAACAAGTTCTCTTTTCCTTTTTCATCAAAATATTATGGTTGGATCATATATATATATATATATATTTATATCTTCAATAATATCACCATGGAGAAAATATTAATTCACATCTACCTACTTTATAAGTAAATTTTATATATTCCACCTCTCTATAATAATGAGAAAATTGTCAGTCTAAAAATAGTCAAAAACATTTTGTTGAAAACAATTCCTTCCACCAAAGCATATACTTTGAATACGACCAAAAAAGAAGTTGAAATTAAGACCAAAAATGATGTTGAAATTAATAAATAATATTAACTATTCTTAATTACTATATGGAATATATTTTACCATATTTAGATCACTAAATTGGTTGATTTTTATTTAAAATTAAACCCAAAAAATGTGTGTAAAAATAGGTTTTAATGAAATGAATTTTTCAAGTAATGTGTGATTTTATATTAAATATTTGAATAGATGTCATAATTATATTAATTTAAATTCATATTAATGTATATATGGTCTATAAATTTTATTTAAATATTTCATTACTACTATTGTTTTAATTATGTAAAATGGATCAAATTTATACACATGAAATACAAATTGATGAAAAAACCTTTTTTGGAAAACAAATAAACTTATACCAAAGTCATGAAAAATGTATTCACAAATGAATTTAATGAATTTATTATAATTCAAATGGTTAATATTTCCGTATAACAAAAAATCCAAAAATATAATGGTATTTTCAATTTAATTTATTTAATGAAAATAAATGACTGTATTTAAAAATTGGTAATTTTCAATATTAAGAGAATATTAATAAATTCATAAAAAAACAAAAACATCCAATTATATTAAATTTTATATTATGGAATGATTTTTTTCACATTTATAATTTAAAATATCTAAATTTTCACGAAATTAATTATATTATTAAGAAAAATTAAATAAAATTCAATTTTGATGAAATTTTTTTTGAACTATATATGGTCTTTATTAAATAAATTTCTATCCTTCTTTAATTGAAATTTATCAATATATTTTCATAGGCTAGGACCTATATATATCATTATTCATTTAATACTATTAATACTAGACCATTTTTTGTCTATGTTATGAATATTTCTATAGAAATTTTGTATTAAATAATAATGTGAAAATTAGTGATGGTAATTATGATTCATATATCCCTCTAGTCCCCATGATACCTCTTTATATTTTCAGTTATGTTAAATTACTTTAAATATTTGAGTTTTTATCTTTAATATAACTTTATATCTATAGTCCAAGATCATCACTGATTGCTCCTCATAATAGAGTTCATATTCTATCTGTAAAACTGAAGAATTCAGTACATGTGAGGTATCTAGTATGTACTATCTTAGAAGGGATACATTTAATACATCATGTTATTGAGAAATGGTTGGTTCAAATGGTATTAGATTAAGAAAAACACTGATATGATCAAGAATGTCATAGGGTTTGATATACATGGCCTTAGATTTCTCTTCTTCCAAAATCTCATCAATATATCTCATGGAGATAACAGGAGAAACAATTTATCCCCACCCACAAACTCTAGGTATCATCGATGATTTTCATTATAGATATTCCATTGACCCTTTGAAATTTTAATGTGTTGTTGGGTGGTCTTTACCTTTTCTATCATTTCCTCAACCATTAAGATACATAACAGGAAATTATTATTGTATAAGAACTCAACTAGATGATAATTATAATACTATCCTCCTAAAAAGTCTATCAAACATTATGTGATCATTATTTTAGTTTTAGAATAGTTTTTTTAGATTGGAAATCAGTTTGGATGGATAATCCTTACTGAAGATAAACTCATTATTTATGGAATTTTGGAGAGTCTTCCAGAAAAAGGAGTTAAATCTAAAATATCTGTTGGATAAAATAAATAGTAAAGTTACATGAATCATCAACACCTCTCTAGGGTATATGCTATCATGTTTATTGAGTGAGAAGTCCTGTACTGTTTCAATGAATCATGTAGTCTCTGTATGATGATCCATAACAACCTGTAAGGAATTTACTCCCCTTAATTTCTTTGGAAGACTAGTAAAAAGGTACATTGTGAGGTTTTCCCATTTTTATATAGGTATGGGTAAAAGTTTCATCATAACCTAATATTTTTCACAATAATTATTTTCATGTTGAAAAAATAGACACATTGATGCATATACTCTGATATCCTACATAAATTTAACCCACAAAATTTTCCCTTATAGATCTCAATACATCATCATACTCCCTAGGTGGATATATAATTCCAATAAATGTGTATCAATCAAAAAATAATTATTTATATCTATATTTTATGGTACAATATTCATGTACCAAATATTAAAAATACTTCTTCCTCAATTTTGAACACATAGTATCCCCATTTATTTATAAATTCCACCTTCATCAATATTTCCAAATCAAAACGTTAGGCATTAAATATATTATCCAGATGGTATAGTTGATAATTAAATTGAGAATGGAATAATGATTTTCCTTCCTCTTAAATTTCCATGTTTATCCTTTTCATGTGAAGGAATATTGGAACATTATCAACTCTCATTTTTGATAATAACTCCATATTTTTTCTAGTTATATAATCTGCTAGATTCTTTTATTTCTTAGGATAGAAATTGATTTAGCATTGATATTCCTTAGTAACCTTTAACCATAATTTTAGGATCCTGTTAATATCCTTATATTTTAATACATTTATTTTTCTCTTAGGATCTGTATTTATTTCACAATACTCTCAATAGAGATAATTTACCTGGATTTTCAATGCAAAGATCAATGTTGAAAACTCTTAATCATGTGTTGTATATTTATATTAAAGAACATATTACTAACTTGAGGAATATTCTCTCACCTTTTCATTTTTCATTAATAAAACCCTAGTAACATCTTTTAGGAATCACTATATAAAACAAAATTTTCCACTCATGAGGGTAGAATGAGGAATAATGTAGTGATAAACCTTTTTTCAATGCCTTAATTCTATCTTCTCATTCACTGGACCATATAAAAAATACCCAATTTTGAGTTATATTGGATATGGGATATTATAATTGAAATAACTTTCTCAAAAATCCTCAGTAATATATATCTATTCCATGGAAAATATGAACCGCAGTTAAAAATACTCATCTATACGAGTCCTCGATTTCCTTTTTCTTGGAAGAGCAGTTAGATATCAATTTTCATGTCATAATTTTTCCCATGAATGATAATTCTTTCATACAAAACTCATATTTACTATAATATTCATATAAATTATCATTTCATTATTTATTTAGCACAATAGTAAAATACTTATAATCCTCTTCCATTATTTTTGAGTATATCACAATATCAACAATAATGAACAATAAAAATTTATCAAGGTAATATCTAAAGTATTTTTTAATTATGACTATAAATATTTTTGAATCATTATAGAGTACTAATGGAATCACTATATACTAATAGTGTCCACACCTTGTTCGGATCTTTGTTTTGGGAATATCTTCCATATTTACCATTAATTGGTGATATTAAAATGAAAGGTCCTCCTTAGAGAATTACATGGACCCATGTAGTTTATTGAAAAAGTCATCTATATAAGGAAATGGACACTTCTTATTCATTTTATTTTTTTAAGTCAATGATTATCAATGTAGAGGCACCGTAAAATATTTTTCTTCCTAATGATGAGGAATGATGCACCCCTCAATAAAGCAGTTAGACATAAAAAACCCTTTTCCATATTTCCTTGTGACTATTTTTTTGAACTTCCAATATAATGGTGACCATTATCGATTATGTATTCCATATGGGAAGTGATATCAGAATAGGTTTGATTGGTAGTTTAACCTCTTAGATAGGAGGAATACAAGAACACTTTTTGGTTAATACATCAGTATAAACCCTCATAATAGGGATCCATTCATGTATGATTATCTCATTTATCTGAATAATTTGGAATAGATATGAATACCCTTAATGAAATAATATCCACTCTTGAATAAAATATTATAGGGATGATTCTTCCTCCTCCTACACTTTTAAACAATCAAATTAATTCTTCAGATGTATAGAGTGATCTCCCTCACTCAGTAATTGATTTACAATTTATATAAGGACAACCAATCCATGACCAATATAGCCTCAAACTCCAATAATAGATGTGAAGAAATATTTACTATACCATTTAGTCCAAAAACATTAAATGGGGATGATTTATATACTTCATATGTTAACATTTCTCTATTTTATATTCTCACTAGTATCTCAAACCCTATGTTTTGAAGTGAGGTTATAATAGTTATACTAATCATGAGTGACATGAAAGAATACATATGACCAAAAAAAAAATTTATGTTCTCTCATTATTAGTGATAAAATATTCCCTTCCTATATCTCTATTAATTTGATGTTATTGTCATTGGTTTCCTCTGACAACCCCTGGAGTAAGGAATTGGATTTCATAATGCTTGTATTCTATATAATTGAAACACTATACCACTTGTTATTTGTTTATAGAATATTATTTTCTTGCTCCAAATTTTTCGATTTTATTATTTACCTTTGGAAATGATTGTACTGATTCATCTACTCTCTAAATATGAAATATCTCCAGGTTCACATAAAATAGTTTCATGTATACTTCTTCCTGTATATTTCACACTTGGGATATTGGACTTTCATTACTCCATGAGATTTATCAATTAATACTCCTAAAGAGAAATATTTTTTTCACTAGTCTATGAAGACCACTGAGAGTCACCAATCTCCATCTCTAATTTGATGTCACGATGAATAATAGTATCATAGTTATAAATTTCATGAATACCTCCTGCCTTTTTCCTTGACATTAACCCACTAAAAAATGGACCCCAATACTTTCAGCATTGATGAAAAAGTTGGAGGCATACCATGAATGACTTTTCAAGTTTACCTCATACTCCCTCATAAAATAATCTTTGATTTTCATCAGACTATGAAAATCTCTCAATATTTTAATATGGATAATTTTAGGATAATATTTATTGAAAAATAATTTATCTAATATTTCTTATTAAATTGAAACAGTTTTCCATATGGATTTTTTGTTATTGATTAGTGTTCACTAGTGATTAACATATCACTTATTATGATAAATGGATAATACCACTTTCTCTTTATATTTGAAATTGAGGGTAGTGAATATCTTCTCAATGGATTTAATACATTATTCTATGATTATTGGATCAAAATATCCACTAATGGTAGTAGTATTTTGTCACTTCATAGACTCAATTGTAATATTCTCACTCTTAGGTGGAGGAGGGCATTCTTCATTATTCATGTTATTATTCATAACTTGATCTAGTTGATCCAGTACATTCATGAAGTCCTCAGAACCCACTACCATATGGTTACACATATCATTCAGGAAATCATCAAATTTTCTATCATGTTGTATATTGGAATGATTAAACCTATTTATTCCACTAACTAAATATAAAAAAGGATCACAATACATAAACAAACAAAAATGAATACATATAAAATTATATGGAATACCATATAATTGATAATTATATGCTTAAGTATGAGTCTCTATGTTTCAATATAAGTTATCCATGGTAATGTGGCTCTAACATAGTTTTACATAGGGGTAATAGCTCTGATAAGGGTTCATTGTGGTGGATTTGATCATCAACATGCATATAATAACAAGTCTTGCGGCACACATGGTTTGAAAATCCTAGGGAATGAAAATGGGTTTCATAATCTTTCTTCATTTCATAATCAATGGATTTTTTTTAATGAAGGAATTTGAGAAAAGAATATAAGGCATGTATTATATTGAAAAAGGAAGAGAGAATAAGCGTCGTATATATGTGAGATACATATATAATAATTTAAAATAATTACATAAAATTAATGAGATAGAAAGCTTGATAAAGAGATAATGGTCATAACCTAATGAAAGTTGGGGTTTATTGATATCCCTTACCTCATGCCTAACTTTTCACATGCATTCAATATATTCCCACATAATAAACTTTTATTAATTATTTACCAGGGTGCGAAATTTATAAATAATATTATTGATTTTATTTTTGTTTCTAACACGTCATGTTAAATTAATTAATCTCTTAATTTCACATGAGTTTTTTATGGTATTCGGCCCATATGTCCAAAATGAATTTCGTAGGTTTACTATGGTTAAAGAGGTCATTGTTTAATTATCTCTATACTAATAATAATTATATAATTATAATTTCAATACATAAATTTTATTTTAAAACCAACCATGAAATATTGTTATTAAAAACAAACTACATTAAAATCATGGAGCTTGTAGTCCATATGTACAAATTAGTAACATTTTCATTTATCAATGATTATAATAGAAAGTAGGAAAGTGTAATTTTCTATACCCAAAAATATCATTATATAATTAATACATTTTCATTGAAATACTATTTTATATACCATCCATGTAATATGGTAATTAAAAATGAATCACATTGTATCATGGAGCGGGTAATAAATATGGATGCATGAATGGAAATATAATTTTTTCTATCCATTATAAAAAATATCCATGAGAGACAATGAAGTAAAACAAATTGCATCAGGTCATGAGGTGATAGTATTCCATACACATGAATGGTTGTTTAATTTCCCATTTCATGGAAGATTAGATAGATGTAGGTTATTAAATTAACATTATAAAATCTATGTATAATCTAGATATTGAGGTTATTATATTATCATTGTTGAATAATATTTTAAGGAGGTGGAAAAAGACACAAACAAATAATTAGTTAAGAACAATGCCTCTTCTTCAGACAACCTCTTTATATTTTCACCACAAGCATTCCTATGATGATTTTTAAACAATATGAATCAATTATAATAGGTAAATTGAATTATGGATGGTATTTAGGTAGGTATTGTCCAAAGGAAAAAGGATTTTTTACATTTGAATAATAATGGAAAGGTGGTTCCATTTTATTAATGAGAATGTGTTTCATTTTTTTAAATACCCATACCTATTCAATAATTAGAAGACACACTCTAGGAAATATCCAAAAAGGTTTATAAATGTTTAATTTTATTGAATATAAGGTTGAGCCACACCACCTCCACTAAAATTAATTTTTTTTAAACTTGTTATTCCATTTATATCTAATGTCACTCACTTTTACTATTTTTGATTTCACCACATTAACTAGATTTTTACATAATAAATTTATCCTTTAAGCCTAAAAATGAAATGAAAAATTTTATATAATTTGTAACCAATTATTCTAAATATTAAATTAAATTATTTCGAAAAATTCCTATAGGTATGGCTAAATAATTTCAACAGATGATCAGGAAACGGGCAATAGCCTGTTATAACATTAACAGTGGCAATGAATTATTTCTATATTACTGTTAATTATGAAAAAAATTAAATTGAACTTATTAAATAATTTTAAAGATGATGATTTTTATTATGAAATCAATTTTATCAAAACTAATTAAAATATTTTTCGGAATATAATTTAAAATTGAACTCAGAAAATTTGTCAATAATGATTTTTCAAGAAATACATTTATGAAGAAATAATAGATATTATGTTAACTATATGACTAGGAATAATAATTATATGAATATAAATTTATATGAATATACATATTCTCTAATAATATAAATTTAATATTTTCCTATGAGGGTTATTTTAATTAATTAAAATGGATAAAATTTTGGAACATTAAAAATAGTCTGTAGAAAACTATTTTTTACAAAAAATATATACTTACTCCATTATCCTGAAAATTATTGACTCAAATGAAGATAATTATATTATTAAAAATAAATGTTTTCATATTTTTCCTTAATACAAAATCCCAAATATAATTGGAATTTAAATTTATATTATTTAATTAATAGAAATGACAGTATTTAAAAAATCAGCAATTTTCACTATGCACTGAAAAATTAATAATTTTTGAAAAAACAAAAAACCCCTATTAAAATTAATATATTATTATTTAAAAATTTATTTTAATTTCATAAATTAATTTTTCTATAAGCTTAATAAATTTATTATAATATTTTATCAAAAAATTAAATAAAAATAAAAATTGAAGAATATAAAATTTTGGTATGAATAATATTTATTGATTAAGAAAAATGGAATGATAATTTCCTAGGAACATATCTATATATTTTAGTCTATTATTACATATATATTTTATAAATAAGTTATTACTATTTATACCCACAAAAATAATAGATAGGTTGTAAAGATCATAAATAATAATGGTTTGTTTTGGATTGGTGTTGCTTATTGTATATGATTTTGAAAATAATTATCACTTAAAAAACATAGGCTATAGAAATTATTACACATTAATTTAATGTCATAATGTCATACTGTATCTATGACATGCAAATAGATAATAATAGTTCCCCTCTGTGATAAGAACCTGGAGAATTTATAACGATATATCTTAATTTTTTTCCAAAAATCCAAGATAACACACATTGATGGGGAACATAGATTTTTGACATTGAGGTGTGAGTTATCATATTTGGATGACCATAATCTCATGAATTTCACACTTGGTATTGTCATATATAGGTGATTTTGCAGATAACTACACCAATAGGAAATCCATTGGCTTGTGTGTCATTGGGTTTCTTATCTGTGAGAATTTGTAATAGTCAATAGACATTTTGATTATAGTTAAAAAATATCAGGACTCAAATACATATAATGATTCATGATTCTAGTGATGCACTATGTTTGTACTGAGTTGGATAGATTAGGTACATCACGATAGATATTTGAATAATGAATAAGTCGATGGGGATTTTTCCTGTAACGCCTCGAGATTTTATGAGATATATAATTTTTAATTTCATACATATCTTTTGTTGTATGCTACACCATGATTATCTTGCGCTATACGCAACACCATATTAGCTTTCAGTATACGCAACACTATTCTTGGATTGTGTTACACATAATTTCAAGTTCGTTTGATATTAGTTATTATACGCAACATTGAGTGTATATATATATATATTCAATGTATAAATGAAATATGGTTGGATTCTGTTATACGCAATAACAAAGGAGTCTTTCACTATATGCAACCCTGACTTGGCTCGCGTTACACGCAATCGTGACCTTCCTCGATAGCGTGTGTAGTACGCAATATTGGGTTTCACTAAACAACGATATATTGTTATAATATTATTATGGACTAGCTGATATGAATAGTATTAACTAAATTTTGAATTTTATAACATTATTTTTCATCTTACACATTTTCTAAAACATGGTATGTGAACAAAATAAATTTTTCTGGTAAAATAAGTATTTTTAAAAAAATGCAGTTTTGCCGCCTTTTGATGGCGCACCCACTTTAAATCTAGTATTTTATAGGTTTATAAGTCCAATTTGACAAAATCAAATTCTTCTTTTGATTTATGATATAAAAATTTACTTTGGATAAATTTTTCATATTATTCTGATAACTTTCATATTTTAATGAATAGTAAAAACAAGCTATATTTTAATTAAAAACAACTTTTTTCATCATAATAATTTATATGGTTAAATTATAATATTTAATGATTTTAAACAGAAAATAGAATATATTTTTACAATTTAATATAATTTATGTCATTAGCATTGATTTTACATTGAATTCATAGGTAAAATTGTTTCAATCTTTTGCAATGTTTTAACTTTTAAAACCCGTTTTCTTAACAACGTGATTAATTTTAAATTAATTACTAAAACATCTATGTTTTGAATTTTGAAAAATAGATTCCATATTTTAATTAAGTAGATCTAAATTATGTTAATAGGTTACATTTATTTTTTTGATATTATGAATACTAACTATGATAATTTTTATTTACTACAGTTAAAGGTAAATCGGATAATTAAGGGTAAAAATAAGATTATAAAATTACCCAAACACATGCCAAAATTATATTGGATGACTATAGGTCGACACATATCACCTAAGGGTAGGATTAGAATCAATTTATGGACTTTTTACCATGAAAATAATTTAATTATTATTAAAACCAAAGAAAGTGACAACATGTCACTCTCTTAAATCTTATAAGTATAATATTTTTATTTTAGTGATAAAAGTCATGAAACATCGAACATGAATAGTCTCAAGAAAGATAATAAAATTATATACATCATGAAAATTTATTTATAATTTTTTCGGATTAAATAATTATCATTAAAGGTGACAGAATAGTGATGGAGAAATTATTTTATTGATTGAAATGTAAAATAATTTGTTTTAAAAATATTAAAATAAATATTAAATGAACTATTTAATTTTATCCACTAATTTTCTAGTTACATAATACATATTATTAATCTATTAAAGCTTTTATTTTGAACATATCTTCTGTGGGGATTTTATTTAAATTCAAATAAATGGATAGTGTCAAAATTGACACTATTGTTATTTTATAAAAATTACATATTATAAAATTGTTTAAAAATAAAAAAAATATTTAAAAATTATAAATTAAAATTTATTTGGTCTTAAATGTAATAAATCATAAAATTATGGACAATTAAAAACATATAAGTAATTATTTATAATAATTTAAAATTTAATATATTATTACCACATATAAAATTAAATAAATTATATAAGGATAAATCAAGATGATAACATTTAAAATAAATCCCCAACTTGCCTAATTTTATTGGTTGATGCGATTAAAACCATATCTCATCTAATATTAGGATTTGAGTCAATTTGGAGGTTTTTAAGTGGGGTTGAAATTTATTATAATTTAATATTTCTTATAATTCCAAAGGTGCCCCTCTCCTCCCTTATAAAAGGGAACCTCATCCATCTCCTCCTCACACCATTTTGAGCCTTGAAGCTCTGCCAAAATATTCCCATTTCACTTTCCCACTTCCCTAGAAACCTTATAGAGGAACTGTTCTTCTCAAAAGACCAACTTTAGTGCCCCAAGAGGAAGTTCAAAGGGGGCACTTCGAGAAAGAGGTAATACCACCTACTGATTCATTCAAGTTTCTTTCTTCTTATACTTCCTCTTCATTAGTGGTTTAATTATGAAGTAATAAAATCATTATCCATAATATACTGATATGTTATTATAAATATGAAACAACCCTATTTCATCTTCTATCCATCCTAAGGAAAATGAAATCATCGTGCGTGTGTACGTACGGAATAACGTCTCCACACCGTGGTGTAATCTGTTTTTCCACCACCACCTTACTTGGATGGGTATAATTGGGTAAATAATAACTACATATGATTATTATAACATCATAATGATTCCTAGATATTATATAATTCACTCCAATTCCATTCAATAAATATGGGAATGATATCATCGCTCGTGTGTACGTACGGATTACCGTCTCCACGACGCGATGAGATTAACTTTCCATGTTAAAAATTCAAGAATGATTATAAAGTATATATATAATAATAATGAAATATATGACATAATAATGTTACTGTATTTACATATATATATATATGTATGTCATCTACTTAATTCCATTAAATTCAATAAGGAAACGAGAACAGCGTTCATGCGTACATACGGCCTACCGTCTCCATGAACGGTGTATTTCTTTCCATTTATCGATCTATTATATATATCTATATTATGAATATATATTATATTTAAATAATGTTTTATATTCTATAATTAATTAATCATGATCTATGTAATCATATTAATAATTACAAGTCAAAACACAGATGATAAATGAAACGATTTTACCCAAAACGCTACTTTTACATGAATTTACAAAAGAACGGGTAATATAAAGTCATAAGTGAACCATAAATGATATCATAAAAATGAAGATGATTCTGTAATAATTCAATGACATTATTTAAATCATTATACATGAGGTTCAGATACGTACGAAGCATATCAGACCTAAGGTAAGGGATAATTTTGCAAATCTCATTTTTATCCGAGATTTCTTATAGGTAAGTATTTACTAGGGTTATATTTTTCATCCATTACCATAAAATGTTTTTCATAAAGTGTTTAATATTCTTTCATGTATATTTAATTTCATGTATACCCCTCTTTTACTTTTACTTTGTGTTATGGAAGGAGTCTTTCTTTTATTTACCATACGAGAGAACTTTTTGACTTTTCTGGAAAAAAGTACGAGGAGAATGTTTATTTAACTTATACGGCGTGAATGGATTTTTACGGTTTCATAATGAATTATTTAAATGAATATTCCTCTAAAAAATTTCATGATTATTTTCAATAAAATCATTTTCTTTTAAAATTATGTGGCATTTTGTGAAAAGAAAATGATTTTGAAGAAGAAATGATATTTTCCTCAAGATTCATTTCAAGTGTTTTATCAACATTATTTTACATCTCAGATGACATTATTTTATATGTGTATGTTTCAAGTATAATTTCTCTATTATTTACATGGTTTCACTTTTCTTATGATTAAATGATATCCATTTGTTTTATATGTATTATGTGATGATGTGATGATGTTTAGGAAACCCATTTTATTCTTTGGGTTATGATGAATGATTTATGTTTATTTTTTGGAACAAGTAAGAATGATTTCATTAAGAGATGGGTGGGACCTATATATCCCTAAAATTCTTTGGGTAAAGATTTATATCTCATTATATAGACATGGCTGGAACAGAAAGTTAATCTGGTTTAGTGATACAGGACTGGAACGAGGAGTGAACTCGATTCAGAAAGGGACTTTGTCCACTAAGATGGTCTTAGCAGCAATGCCTTGGATACTATGGAAATAATAACATGTGTTTAATGGTTTCCAAAATTACATGTTTTATTTCCATGCTATTTTATCATGATTAATGTTTCTTTATGATCTATGCATTACATACTGCCATGTTTTATTTCATTGCTCAAGATTTTGATGTTTAAACATTATTTTCATTTTATTAAGTTCAAATTTATATGATTTTTTCTATTTTAACCATGACTACCCTTTCTGAGCATTTTATCTCACCCTTTATATGTTTTCTTTTCCCCAGGATTTAAAGAAAGGTTTTAGGTAAGAAAACAAAATGGGAAGATATTTATGGGAGATGTTGAAGATCTTTCACCACGATTAGAAGATTATATTCCGAGTTTCCAAAGACACTAAACAATTATAGTCCTTGTGTGATTGTTTTTGTTATGTATTAAGTATTCTGAAAAAGTAATGTAATGTCCATTTACGTCAATGTTTGGGTCTCTACAGTTGGTATCAGAGGAAAGGTTTAGATAACCTTTGGAAATTAGGATGCGAGAACTTTAGTGAGATCCCTAGAGATATTTCTAAAGTATTTCTAGGGATGTCTCTAAGGTTAAGTATAAGTATAGTTCATAGTACTATAATTACGGTAATGATATTAAAATTAAACATAAGGTGTTATATATTGAAGGTACTCCCCCTTTATTCTGCTGTTTTCGTAGCATGATTTTTTCCACTCACACTCTTTTTTTGGGTTTTAGAAAATGGCTGGAAACATGAAGATTCACGATAATGGAGGATATGATGGACAATGGAATGATATTCTTCATGATCAACCAAATTAAATTGGATATGGAAGTCCAAACATTGTTATTATGCCTAATCAGTATTCTCATAATATGATCAATAATCTCAACATTGGTAAGTATCCCAACTCAACTAATAAGATAAAGATGAAGTTTCATGATGATCACAGAGGAATGAAAGTTCATTTCCCCTAATTTAAATCATGTAGGAAGAGGCATCAAGGAGAATGTTTCAAAGGAACCAGAAGATGCTTTGGGTGTGGAAAAAAAGGACACAAAGCCAGTAATTGTAAAGGAAAAGGTTCAGTTAACACCATGGACAAGTATAATGGTAATGCTAAGACATCAAAAATGGTTAAATGTTTTAAATGTGGAATGTATGGGAATTATGCAAACCAATGACCTAAGGGAAAATATCATGAAGAGAATCAGCATGGTCGTATGGGTAGTATTTATGTTGATGATGATGAACAGACAACAAATGATATATGAGATGAAAGAAATGACGAAGCTCAGTCAGTGTTTTAAGAAGGTAGTGGAATGTTTAATGTTTATCGAGAGTTATGTTGTATAGTTAATGGTACTATGGAATAAAGACACATCTAAGGTTTGTTACACTATTGTTTTTCCTAAATTATTTGAAATTATATGTCGATTGGTACTGGTAACCATGAAAATTTATTCAGATATTTTTGGAAATAAGATGATATGCATATAATGAATGGATAAGGAAAAAATAATATGTTTGATAGTATTCTTGAGATCATGATTGATATAAGGACTAAGTGATATCATGGTTTGAGTATATAGAGGTTTTAGGATTTTGGTAAGTGGAAAGAGTTAACTTTTGACAACACTCAGGTTTTCAATAAGGTTCTATGTTAATTCATGTTTCAAAAGAATACATGATTAAGGTATTCACGTGTTTGGAATGTGACCAACAAGATATATTGTATGATATATGGGGGATAAATGATGGTATTCATGTGATTGTTATGTGACCTTTCAAGTAATCATTTTCTTTATACTATGAGATTGGACAGATGTATTCTGGATTAGCCTAAAGATTGGAATGGATTAGGTTGAACATTAGATAGTATTATTTCAGGATAGAACTTTTTTTTCGATATTATTTTTGGAATGTTATAATAGTTTAGTTTTAGAAAAAGGACAACCCCTAGGACGGGCGACAACCCATCGTGTCGGACAAGGATGCAGGAATCGAACCCACAACTGAAGTGCGACAGGCCTTTATCGCCAATCACTAGCCTACATAAATTCCCTGATTAGTAGAAACTAGTTTTATTAAGTGCTATGATAGATGAAGTATAAGTCCATTTTAGAAACTATATACAATTAGTCTCAACATAGATGGACTTATGTATATTTAATAAATTGTGCTAAAATTTTTGTGATAGAAACAGATTGAATGACCTATCATTTTATCACATGATCTACTAACACTTCACGAATGACAAATTCAACTTCATTTATTTAAGAGGTGAAGTGAAAATTGTTCAAGGCACGAACAACGATGAGATTGTACCAAAATAAAGTAATTATTTATTTTAATTCAAAAAAATTTCAACATTAAAGAAATGATCTTGAAAACCAAAAATGTTGTCCTAGTGCTCTCATATATGATGAATCAGATGGTCTCTTAGATCATCAAAAATTTATGGCTTTGTGACTATTGTCCGTATTATAGCCATGTCCTCAACCGCTCTCCATCAGAACATGATGGTTAGATTTCTCTTCCATATCCATATTTTCACCTATGTTATCCTATGTGGAAACCTAGTGATTAGTTAATTTGGGTAACCGTTACGTTTCATAATTTAGTTTTTAAAGTTCAGTTTCGGTATTCCTTTTTACGATGTGGGTTTCTATGATAGAAACTTTCAATTAGAATACCATTTATAACCCCGACGAATTTCAAGGGAGAAATTCATTTTAAGGGGGCTAGAATGTAACACCCCGAGATTTTATGAGATATATTATTTATAATTTCTTACATATATTTTGTTGTATGCTACACAAAGATTATTTTGTGCTATACGCAACACCATTTTCTCTTTCAGTATATGCAACACTATTCTTGGATTGTGTTACACAGAATTTCAAGTTCGTTTGATAGTAGTTATTCTACACAACATTGAGTATATATATATATATATATATATTGAATTTATAATTGAAATATGGATGAATTTTATTATATGCAATAAAAAAAGAGTCTTTCACTACACACAACCCTTACTTGGCTTGCCCTACATGCAATCGCAACCTTCCTCGATAGCGTGTGTAGTACACAATACCGAGTTTAACTAAACAATAATATATTGTTATAATATTATTATGGACTAGATGATATGAATAATATTAACTAAATTTTGAATTTTATAACATTATTATTCATCTTACACATTTTCTAACACATGGTATACGAACAAAATAATTTTTTCTGGTAAAATAAGTATTTTTCAAAAAATGCAGTTTTTCCGCCTTTTGATGGCGCACCCACTTTAAATGTTGTTTTTGATAGGTTTATAAGTTCATTTTGACAAAATAAAATTCTTTTCTGTAATAAGGATATAAAAATTTACTTTTTAAAAAATTTTCATATTATTCTGATAACTTTCATATTTAAATGAATAGTAAAAACACGCTATATTTTAATTAAAAACATCTTTTTTCATCATAATAATTTATATGGTTAAATTATAATATTTAATGATTTTAAAGTATAAATAGAATATATGTTTACCATTTAACAAAATTTATGTCATTAGCATTGATTTTACATTGAATTCATATGTAAAATCATTTCAATCTTTTGCAATGTTTTAACTTTTAAAACCCGTTTTCTTAACAACGTGATTAATTTTAAATTAATTAATGCAACTTATGTGTTTTGAATTTTGAAAAATGGATTCCATATTTGAATTCAGTGGGTCCAAATTATGTTAATATGTTACTATTATTTTTCTGATAATATGAATAGTAACTACGGTAATTTTTATTTACTACAGTTAAAGGTAAATCGGATAATTAAAGGTGAACATAAGATTATAAAATTATCCTAACACATACCAAAATTATATTGTATGACTAAAGGTTGAAAAATATCCCCTAAGGTTCGGATTAGATTCATTTTATGGACTTTAAAAAATGAAAATAATTTAATTATTTTTAAAACCAAAGAAAGTGACAACATGTCACTCTCTTAAACTTTATAAGTATAATAATTTTAATTTAGTTATTAAATTCATGAAACTTAAAACATTAATAGTATCCAGAAATATAATAATATTATCTACATTTTGAAAATTTATTTAGAATTTTTAGATATTAAATAATTATCATCAAAGGTGACTCAATAGTGATGTTGAAATTATTTTATTGATTTAAATATAAAATAAATGGTTTTAAAAATATTAAAATAAATATTAAATGTACTATTTAATGTGATACAATACTTTTCTAGATACATATGACATATTATGAATCTATTAAAACTTTTATTTCGAACATATCTTCTGTGGGGATTTTATTTAAATTCAAATAAATGAATAGTGTCAAAATTGACACTATTGTTATTTTATAAAAATTACATAATATAAAATTGTTTAAAAATCAAAAAAATATTTAAAAATTATAAATTAAAATTTATTTGGTCTAAAATGTAATAAATAATACAATTATGGACAATTCACAACATATAAGTAATTATTTATAATGATTTAAAATTTCGAATATTATTACCATAAATAAAATTAAATAGATTATATAAGGATAAATCAAGTTGATAGTGTTAAAAATAAATACCCAACTTGCCTAAATTTTATCGGATGATAAGATTACAACCCTATATCATATAATACTCTGATTTTATTCTTTTTTGAGGTTTTTATGTGGGGTTGTAATTTATTATAAATTAATATTTTTTATAATTCCAAAGGTGCCCCTCTCCTCCCTTATAAAAGGGCACCTCCTCCCTGTCCTCCTCACACCATTTTGAGCCTTGTAGCACGGCCAAAATCTACCCATTTCACTTCCCCACTTCCCTAGAAACCTTATAGAGGAAGTGGTCTTCTAAAAATACCATCTCTAGTGCCCTAAGAGAAAGTTCAAAGGAGGCACTTCGAGAAAGAGGTAATACCATCTACCGATTCATTCAAGTTTCTTTCTTCTTATAATTCCTCTTATTTAGTGGTTTCATTATGAAGTAATAACATCTGTATCCATAATATATTTATATGTTTTTATAAATATTAAACAACCCTATTTCACCTTCTATCCATCCTATGGAAAATGAAATCACCGCGCGTGCGTAGGTACGGAATACCGTCTCCACGCCGTGGTGTAATCTGTTTTTCCACAACCACCTTACTTGAATGGGTATAATGATGTAAAGAATAACTACATATGATTATTATAACATAATACTGATTCTAATATATTATATAATTAACTCCAATTCCATTCAATAAATATAGGAACGATATCATCGCTCGTACGTACGTACGGATTACCGCCTCCACGACGTGATGAGATTCATTTTCCATGTTAAAAATTCAAGAATGATTATAAAGTATATATAAAATAATAATGAAATATATGACATAATAATTATACTAGATTTATTTATATAAATATGTATGTCATTTACTTAATTCCATTCAATTCAATAAGGAAACAAAAACAGCGTTCATGCGTACGTACGATCTACCATCTCCATGAACAGTGTATTTATTTCCATTTATCGATCAATTATATATATGTATGTATGTTATGAATATATATTATATATAAATAATTTTTTATATTATGTAATTATTTAATCATGATATAAGTAATCATATTAATAATTATAAGTCAAAACGCTGATGATAAATGAAACGATTTTACCAAAAACGCTACTTTAACATGAATTTACAAATGAACAGGTAATATAAAGTCATAAGTGAACCATATATGATATCATAAAAATTAATATGATTCTGTAATAATTAAATGAGATTATTTAAATCATTATACAATAGGTTCGGATACGTACAAAGCATATCAGATCTAAGGCAAGGGATAATTTTTCAAATCCCATTTTTATCCGAGATTGCTTATACATAACTATTTACTGGGGTTATATTTTTCTTTCGTGCCCATAAAATGTTTTTCATAAAGTGTTTAATATTGTTTCATGTATATTTAATTTCATTTATACCACTCTTTTACTTTTACTTTGTGTTATGAAAGGAATGTTTTTTTTGTTTACCATACGAGGAAATTTTTGACTTTTCCGACAAATATACGAGGAGAATGTTTTTTTAACTTATACGGCGTGAATAGATTTTTACGGTTTCATAAAGACTTATTTAAATGAATATTCCTAAAAAAAATTATGTTTATTTTCAATAAAATCCTTTTCTTTTAAAATTGTGTGGCATTTTGTGAAAAGAAAATGATTTTGAAGAAGAAATGATATTTTCCTCAAGAATTCATTTCAAGTGTTTTATCAACACTATTTTCCATCTAAGATGAAATTATTTCATATGTGTATGTTTCAAGTATACTGTCTATATAATTTACATGGTTTCAATTTTCTTATGATTAAATGATATCCATTTGTTTTATATGGTATATGTGATGATGGGATGATGTTTATGAAACCCATTTTATTCTTTGGGTTATGATGAATGATTTATGTTTATTTTGTGGCGCAAGTAAGAATGATTTCATTATGAGATAGGTGGGACATATATCTCCCTCAAATTCATTGGGTAAAGATTTATATCTCATGAGATAGATATGTATTGAATGTCAAGTTAATCTGGTTCAGTGAAACAAGACTAGAACGAGGAGTGAACTCGATTCAGAAAGGGACTTTGTCCAGTAAGATGGTCTTGGAAGCAATGCCTTGGATACTATGGAAATAATAACATGTTCTTAATGGTTTCCACATTTACATGTTTTATTTCCAAGCTATTTTATCATGATTAATGTTTCTTTATGGTCTATGCCTTACACACTACCATGTTTTATTTCAATGCTCAAGATTTTGATGTTTTAACATTATGTTCAATTTTTTTAACTTCAAATGTATATGATTTGTTCTATTTTCTCCATGCCTACCCTTACTGAGCATTTTATCTCACCCTTTATATGTTTTCTTTTCCCTAGGATTTAAAGAAAGGTTTTAGGTCAGAAAACAAAATGGGAAGATCTTTATGGGATATGTTGAAGATCTTTCACAACGATTAGAAGATTATATTCTGAGATTCCAAAGACACTAAAATATTACGGTCCTTGTGTGTTTGTTTTTGTTATGTATTAATTATTCCGAAAAAGTAATGTAATGTCCATGTACGTCAATCTTTGGGTCTCTACATTTCCCTTCCATTTATTGAAATTCATATACCTCACCATTGACTAAAATGGAACTATTGAAATAAATTTTAGGGATATGGTAATGTAAAAATTTTCATTCAGGATAATAAAATAATGATATTTCATGGAGTAAGGTTTTTGAAGCAAGTATGAACCCTTATTTATGAGATATTGAGAAAAAAGGATTATATAACACTATGTGAACTCATATGTGGTTGTTGATGTTGTGACATTAATTTAATCTTCATGGGTGTGTTAACCCATTTCAATATATTAATATTGGAAATTAATAAATCCCACCTACTTCTAATGATAATGATGTATATAATATCTCACACTAAGTGTTTCTGTTTATCTCAATTAATTTCAATTTTAACGTAATTATTGGAATAAATATTATTCATAGTCTGGAGGAATAATTTTATTCAATATATTTTAAGGACATAAATTAAATAAATATTTATTCATAAGTTATTTATTTATAATGTAGATATATAATATTTATTTATTTATTGAATTAATAAATAATTGTTTATAATAGTTATTTGGATATTTGATGTATTTTGGGGAGGGAAAGTGTGCAGAGATTATGTCCCATGAAAAAAATATTATTTTGAAAGAATATAAACTATATTAAAAATCATTCTAGATACCTTAATACATGAGAAAAATCCCATTATTATTATTATATGTAATAAGGTTATTTAATAGTGTAATATATTATTGAGGTACATTGTGAAATTAAAACTTACATTAATGAACCCCCAACTCTATAAATTGTAAACTATTTCTATTATTCAAGAGTTGATCGATTATTGATGAATCATTTTGTAAAAATAAATTTTGAGCTCTCCTTAAAGATCAAAGAATGTTTTAGAGTTTATTCTATCAATAATGGAAGATTCCCCTTGATCATACACCTTCTCATTAATGAGAATGCAATGATAATTCTTCAAGTATAAAAGAAATATCATAGAGATCAAGGAATATACTACATGATGATTTATATACAATTCTAGAACACAAAATCCATTTTTTTTTATTTTGATATCAAAGGAGAATGTGAGGATCACCACTTGTGGGATTCTACAATTGGATAATTTAAGTTAAATGACTATTGTAGAAATGGTTTCATGTTATCAATATCTTCTTCTAGTATAAATCTCAATAATTATGTATTCTTTCTTACTATATATTTTAATTAATTATAACTTTAACATAAAGGATTACCTTTTTTCTAGTATGAATATAATGTTTTATACTAAATATTTTTATTTTTCAGTGATTCTATATCATTAACATCATTTAATATAGATTTTATTATAGTATTTTTAGTACATTTATACCACTGGAATATATCATTTTTTAACCACATTGGTTTTTTCCTTACAATTTGAAACATCTTTTTTATGACATATCATGAATCATATTTTTATTCTTTGTTGTAAATTATTTTGTGGAATGATTTATGTTATATAGTATTCTTATTCCCTATTTCATTTAGGTTATTATTTGAAACTATTTATTCAGCCAAAAGAATATCAAATTTAGGTGTACTTCATAAAATATTATTGTTAATGATCCAATTCTCTATTTATTACATTAAAACGATTAATTAGTTACTAAAATGTATGTATGATACCCACTATTCTTTTCATACCACCATAGATATTGGTATCATTCTTTGTTCCTTCTGTAAGATCATCTTGGGTTATGGGATAATACTACCATAGTTGGTTTATTCCAATTATATTTAGTTAAATTTATAATATATCAATATTTTGTGTATGATAAATTTTAACATGAGAGTCAAATGTTAAATGACCTCTCCAATGTAAAATTTGGTGTTATCACAAATCAATTATTTTCATGGAAGGAGAAATATAATGATAATATTTTTATATTAGTTTAGGTAAAAGATCCTATGTAGATATAGAGTTCAATAATGAAATAATGTGTGAGTTTTTTTCTAGATTGGGTGAATTGATATTTCAAATATAAATTAATGCATATTATTATTTGTATACATATTGTGTTTCCTTCATACTTGGATAATTTTCAAATACTCTTTCCTTGTGGTAGATATAATTACATGGTATTTTTCTCTAATTTTAATCATATGGTGGGTTTGGAATAACAAACATGTGGTTTATCCATGAAAATGATGGTTATGACACTTGAACCCTTGATAGAGTAAGATTAAGAATGTATTTGATCACACTCAGTTGAGTTACATGTAATGTTATTATCTATTGAATTAATGACAAGTTATATATTCACTAATTTATATAGTCTTTAAATTGAAAATTGATAATGTATGACATAACTCATATGAAATTTCAATGTTAGAGTCTCAAGGTTATACATATACAAATTTATCATATTATAACTCATTAAATATGGAGATACTTTTAGTGGATTATTATATTGTGATACTTTTATTTGATGGATATGAAATTAAAAAAAAATTATATTGAGTAAAAACTATGTTTCTAGTGTTCATTATTTACTTATCTTTAGGAATTATAAATTCAATTTCATTATCATTTATACAAATTCCTAAAATGTCACACGTAAAGTAAATTTGTATAACGATTTAGTTTTGTATAATTTATTATCAAAAATGAAATGTGTTTATATAAATACATGCTTAAAAAACTTTAGAGTTTTTTTTTTAAATTGTATTTTTTGGAAAGTGGTTATATATAATTTTTAAAAAAATATAATAAATGAATAATGATTAAGAGGAATTATTCATAGTTGCAGATTAATAGATATATATATATACTCTAAATCCCATATCATGGGTAGTAATATTGTTCAAATTTATTCACATATTATATATTTTAATGGAAAAAAGTATGGGATACAACATATATAGTTATCAGATATCTCACACTAATACCATTTCATATATCCATATAAGTTATCCTTTTTTTACTCATTATGTTGTGAACTAAAAGGAGAAATTATTTATTGCATTGATTTTTTTAAAACATCAAATAATCATTGAGGAGATTTAATATATATTACATAAAATATTAAAACATATATAACATAATTTTATTTACTAATGATAATTTTTTAAATACATATCCCACAATTAATTCATGGAGAATTCTATATTGAATAAATGAAGTTTACAATTGATAGATTATATAACAAATATAATTTCCATTGTTGAATCTGTATTTTATCGTTATTTCTTATAATATTGGTTCTATCAAATCATGAAGGATGAAACATTCATTAAATTTGAAACATGGATTTTATATCCATTCGATAACCCAGAAAGTTAACAATCCATTGGTTCATTTATAGGGATCATTATCAAATACTTGGAAGATGAATTTTTCACCCTATATAATTGATATAAACTTATTTTATATTTTATTCCTTCTAAAACACTCTTAACTAGAGTTTTGTATTTAATTTTATTATTTCCCATTTTATTTATGTTTTTTTATGTTTAAAAAAATGTATTAGATATATCTATAAAAAATGGTGTAAAACATTCTACCTAAATATTGAAAGAATTTCTTATCTTGATTTTAGTAAAATATATAGTATATTTTGAAAAGAGTTTCTTTGAACTCCTTTAGAATGATAAGTGGAGTGTTATTTTGACCTAATTCCTAAATCCTAGACAATATTAAATAATACATATAGAATAGAATTTATAGAACTTTGGAAATAAAAAATGTAGCAATAAGATATCATATAATGGTGTTCATTTGTTATAGAAAATAACATTTTGGGGGATTTTGTAAAGAACCTTAAATTTCAAGGAAATTTTTTTTCATAAATTATTTGGGATTTTATGAGTACGTAGTTTCTGATGGAACCTGATTCTGAGGCCCGGTGTGCCCGAAATCAATTTCTGATGTTTACCTCGGGTACATTCAGTGAACAAACGAGCGAGTTTTTCTATCATTTGAACCGGTTCTCAGATTTAAAATCCGATGGCACCGATGAAACTGCAGCGCAGGTAATTGCTTAAGATTACCTTTCCCGAAGGTGCGTTTTCTTGGAAGGAGTTGTTAGAAATTGAGGATTAAATGTGAAGTAAATATAAGTTGTGGTACAATTTTATTTTCTTTATCTAATGGTCATATCCTACATGGGGTAGTTGGGGTGGGACCCACAATCCCCTAACTACCCATATTAGGATATTTGTTGGGGGGGACCACACGAGCCCCACCCCTTCACATTCCTTTAACTCCTCTAACTCCCCCTCTTTAAGTTGGTATCCTTAAATTGTGTAACTCTCCCCTCTCTCCTCTTTAATCATGCCAACACACACTTAATCAGTTAAGTGAGTTATGTGTTTGAATTTTGTAATCTGAACCCTTGGCATGTTTTAACAAAATAAGAGGAGATTATTTTATTTTAGAGTTAGTTTTTTTGTGTTGGTAATTGGGGAAGGGAGAGCTTTGGTTTCTTTTCAAGAACTTCATCCTCCCATGAAGAACATCATATCTTCAACAAAGAACGACTCAGCGACTCCGGTTTCTCCATACCCTTACTCCTCCGTGACAAGGGAAGAGACATCAACGCGGGCATTCTCCAACAACGTGCAATCATCTTCTTCACTCCGTGATAAAAGAGAAGACGACGTTTCCTCGGGTGCACACCGTCGACGATGGAAACGACGCCATATTTTGCGGCGCTTGACAACTGCGAACTTCTTGGTGAGGTAGGGGTAATTTATGTTCATGATTAATTTAACGTTCTTCATTAATTAATCTGGCATATTGTTATCAACATAAAGGGAGGAGATAGGACCGCACAAACATGGCCAATCCTCCTCACCTTTTATTTGTTGATCCTTATTGAACTTTGCGGTGAAGAAGGCGCGGTGCTGTTTCACCACACGGAAATGAAAAGGGCCACGGCCAAAGCGGGCCGCGGCGAGGGTGCGCGGCGCCGTCGCGCCGTGCCAGGGAGGCCGAAGGAGGCTGCGGGTGCGAGTGGGCCGCGGCTGAGGGGCACGGCGCCGTCACGCCGCGTCGTTCGGATAGGAGTTGTGGCCTTTGGCCGCCCCGATTCTGCAAAGGGGCAGCTGTCAGAGCTGCCCCCCGGCACCACCAGGAGGTGGGACCCCCTCGGGTCCCGTAGTTATGTAAGAACCTGGATATTCGTTTAGGTATGTTTTTCCTTTTTTCAGGAGTTTTTAAGAAAAATGGTTTTTCTGGAAATTTTCAAAGTACACACCGTGTACTTTCTGAGTACACGCCGTGTACTCTGTTTCAGCTCGAAGCCATGTGCTAGCCGTGTTAGGGCCACACACACGGTGTGTAAGGCTGAGGTGGAGGCCGGTTTTTCGGAGTATGGAAAAAAATTGAAGTACACGTCGTGTACTCTACAAGTACACACCATGTAATTTCTTTTTTTCATTAAACGGACCGGGGTCGTGCCTAACCCCCATATTCTTCTTCTTCTGTAGTTTTCGACCGTTCGAGAGTGTCTGTACGGCCGAATCTTCTCTGAGCTTCTGCCTTGCCTTCCGTTCTCGGATTCGAGCACGATCGATTGCGTTGGAATCGCATCAGTGATTTCTTCCTTCTGCTTGAGCCTTGTTTCTTGATTCCTCCTTGTTTTCAAGTTATCGTGGGATGAACGTTTTTTGGGTTTTCTCAGATCTACGTCGTTCTAAGGGGAATCTGTCATTGAGGATAATGTATATCGATCTCCTAGGATCGAGGTAGGTGGTTTTTTCATTTCCGTAGAATATTGATGAATATTTAGTGAAAATTCCACCAATACCCTTGAACGGGGTATTGCGTGTTTCCTGTTTTTACCTTGTTACTTTCATGCTTTTCTTGATTGCATTAGTAGAGGTTATTGCTTGTGATTAGTGTATTTTTGTTGTGCTCAGTTTTCTTGCCATGATTTTTCTGCCTGTTTGGCATTTAGCCAGTTTCCATGCCTAGTTGTAGGATTGTGGACTGTTGCCTTGTTTTTCTGTTGAGCCTTAGTTGATAGCCATGTAGTTCTTGAGTTTTACTTGGATGATGTAAACGCGCGCTGAGCATGTATTACCTTTCACTGAGGATTGTGAGAACCTAGAGTAGTAGACCAGAGGGAGAATTGACTGAATGGATTCTCCAGAGTGTCTTTTAATTACGATGCGAGACTATAGGGGGAATTGAAATTGAGTGCTTCCCCAGAGAGTCTGTAGATCCATGACGCGGGCCACAGGGGGAATTGAAATTGAGTGCTTCCCCAGAGAGCCTTTAGTACGATATGAGACTATAGGGGGAATTGACAGTGGGTGCTTCCCCATAGAGTCTGCTTAATTACGTAGCTGAACCAGAGGGGTGAGAATGTGTGTATCTCCCAGAGGGTTGCTAGTACTTAGAGGTTGAACCATAGGGGTTAGACTGTGATAGATACCCAGAGGGTTACCTATTTTCTTCTTGTTGCTGACTGCTTACTTGTGTGGTTTACTTGTTAGAACTGTGGTTTGTAGCTGCTTGTGCCTATCCGTTTACTGCTTCTTGTTTTATTACTGCCATGTATTCATTGACTATTAGGCACAAATATTTGGGTGATTTCCTACTGGTATTGTATCTCACACCGTGTTTGGGCCATGATTTTGGGCCCAAGAATACTATGTTGCTACAGGTATAGATAAGGAAAAGCGCCCTTCGACTTCAGGATCTTGATTGCACCAGGAGCTGGGGAGCATAGGACCGAGCCGTGGCTCGCGATGCTGAGGAGCTTACTTTGTTTCTATTGCACTTGGTTTTAGTTGTATTTCATCACGTTGTTGTGTTTTTTTTCCTTAGATACTTGTACCTACTGCATCATTGTCATCATATTTATATATCTACATTGCTTCCACTGTTTGGTTTCTGTTGCTATGCATGTTGTTTACTGCTTCCGCTGTTTATTTTTGTTTTCTTACCTTTTATACCTTACTGAATGAGGGAATAGTTTTTCCACTGACTCACCAAGGCCCTCTCTTCTAGTCAGAAGCCTCTGGCATTCGGGGAAACGCTCTTGAGGTCATGTGGTGAACCGGGTACGGGGTACCAGTGGAGAGGATCCGGACATGGGTCATTACAAAGTGGTATCAGAGGAGTTCATTTCTCTTGTTTTACTGTTTGGAGACCTTAGCTAGGGATAGGACAGATTCGGTACTTGGCATTAAGCTGTTCTTGGGAGTAGCTAACCCGTGTACAGGGAAAATCCATACTACCTCGTTAATTGCAGTTTTCTGGTTTTGAGATTTTATGGTTGGTATGTTTTCACCTAGAGTGATTCGTATGACTTGTGCGGTTATTGTTTGGATATTTTGGTTCTATTTCTGTCGTAACCCGACGAAATGATGTTTTTCCATCTCATGCATCATATAGGAACTTGTAGGAATCACATGCCATTCATTCTTGCCATGCCATATAGGGTTCATTAGCGATTGCATGCTGTTGTGATATACTATGTGTAGATTATGCATGCTGTTGTGATAGATTCTTTATAGATTCTCTGCTGTTATGTTCGGCAACTATTTGTTTTGTTCCTTGCTTAATGTGAACGCCAAATTTTGGTTTTTGAGGTGTTATGGGCCCTCACGGATCGAAATTTGGAACTTTTCGCCTTGTTTTTGTGTTCTGGGATTCTGTGTAGTTTCTGAGCTACTGCCCAGAAAAACCCCGAATACATGGCGTGTACTTTTTAGATACACGCCATGTAGTTTTCAGGCCGTGTCACCGACCGTGTGGGCGGAACACGGTGTCGTGGGAGAAACTTCGGGAACACGTCGTGTACCATTGGTACACGCCATGTGAGTTCGGAGCCGTGTACCCGGCCGTGTCACTAACAACACGGGCCGGTGATCTCAGGTAGAACACGCCGTGTCCATAGGGAACACGCCGTGTAGTCTTTTCCAGGTACCCGGTCGTGTCACGAACAACACAGGCCGGCGTTACCTTCCTTTCCACACGCTGTGTTTGTTCGGAACACGCCGTGTAGTCTTGCCAGGTACCTGGCCGTGTCACGAACAACACGGGATGGTATCACCTTCGCCTGTGCACACTATGCTTGTTCGGGGCACGCCGTGTAAGGTACAACCGTGTAAACGGCCATGTACTCAACAACACGGACTGCCGAAGCCTCGTCTAGTGCACTTCGTGTTTGATTCGAACACACCGGGTAGTCTCGGGATGAGTCGGACCATGTGGGTTAGCCGTGTAAGGAGACTCGGGCTGGGGTATAGTTTCAAGTTCACGCCGTGTGGGGTGGCCAACACACCGTGTAGTTTGAAGTGCATACGAGTTGTAGGGTGAGAGTACATGCCCATGTTAGTGGTTTAAGAAGACACGTCATGTAGTTTTATACACGCCGTGTAGTCATGTTTTGCAAACTTGTGCGTTTTATTCCCATGTTCCCGTTTTGTACTCTTGTGTTCTCTGTCCTCGTTTTCTTGATCTAAGGTGTGATTTTGATCTTTTAGAGCTATGCCTCCGAGACGTCCTCCGGTCGTACATCTGTCGTCAGGCAGCGATCAGACACTAGGTAGGGCTGATCAATTACTTCCTGTCGATCCCCCAGTCGAGCCAGCCTTGGCACCGGTTGTCGTACTAGTTGCAGGAGCTGATGCACAGTTCAGGGAAGGTTTCATGAGGATGATGCAGGCCTTCCATGGAGCATCGCCTCCTGCCTCGTTTATGGCAGACTTGAAGCGGGTCTTTCAGCAGCGACATCCTCCCACATTCTCGGGGGAGGGAGGACCTCAGGCTGCAGAGTCATGGCTGGAAGCCATGCTGACTATATTCGAGCATCTAGAGACACCTCCATAGAGGCAGGTCAAGCTCGCCACCTACATTCTCCAAGAAAATGCCAAAAGTTGGTGGGACGTGATCTCATAGGCGGGTCAGCAGCAGGCTATGGCTTGGGAGGAGTTCCAGTGCGTGTTCTACGACTACTTCTACTCGGAGACCCTGAGGGCCGATCAAGCTCAAGAGTTCATGATTTTAGAGATGGGTACTCTATCTTTCATGGAGTATTCCTCTCGTTTCACCGAGCTGCAGCATTTTACAACCCATCGGGATGGGAGTGGGGTGTTTTTGGCGAGGAAGTTTGAGGATGGACTCAGGCGGGAGATTCACTCACAGGTGAACATCTTCCAGCTAACTTCCATTACTTCCATCGTCAACCGGGCAATGATTATGGAGCGCAATCTGAGAGACTCTAGAGCTGCGAGTCAGGGCGGTTCTGCTTCCAGAGCTAGATTTCTTTCAGATGAAAGAAAGAAGCACCGTAGGGAGCCTATGCGCGGTGATTCGAGGAAGTGAGACGCATCATCAGGAAGCCAGGTGACATGCTATCAGTGTGGCCGGACAGGGCACAGGAGGCCGCAGTGCCAGAGAGACCCCGTGGAGTGCCGATCATGCGGCAAGATGGGTCACCTTTACCGTTTCTGCCAGGTTTTCTCACCAGCAGCATGTGACCGTGGTTCTTCCATGACTCCTCTTTCAGGAGCAGCCCCACCAGTCTCTCACCAGTCAGGGAACTGGAGTTCTTCCGGCCATTCGAGCTGAGGTGGAGGTCGAGGCTGTGGTGGTCAGCCACCAGTCCCTCAGCACCAGCAGGGAGGTTCAGCTCAGAGTGGTCAGCCGGGGGTGCAGGGCCGCGACACGGGCCAGTCTTTCTCCGTGGAGCAGACTTATCATGAGCAGGATCTTGGCCCTTCTACTGTTCGAGGTATGATTTTAGTAGCCTCAGTTTTATCATCAGACCTTTTTGATACTGGTGCTACACATAGTTTTGTCTCTGTTGCCATTGTGGAGAGCCTTGGACTCTGCATCTTTTCTTTTGCCGACTCATTGACACTAGACACACCTTTGGGAATGAGGACATCTAGTGTATGCCAGTGTAGAGAGTTCCCTCTCAAGATTGCAGGGTATCGCTTCTTATGGGATCTCTATGTACTAGAGATGACAGGATATGATGACATCCTTGGCATGGACTGGTTGATTCCCTTCCGGGTAGTCGTTGACTGTTATCACCGCCGGGTCAGTTTCGTTTCACCAGAGGGTGAATCTTTCCTTCATAGAGGCGAATGGGACGTTCGGGCTAGTCGGGTGGGACTCGAGAAATTTGGGCTAGGAGGAGTGACGACCCAGATTGATAGCCTTTACCTGAATGATCAGGGGACTCCAAAGTTGGACTTTCCTACAGTGGTGGATCGCTTCAAGGATGTCTTTCCAGAGGACATTTTGGGTTTGCCTCTGGAGTGTGAGGTAGACTTCTCTATTGATCTCGTTCCAGGAGCATCACCGGTGTCCATTCCTCCATATAGGATGACCACACCTGAGTTGCAGGAGCTCAAGAAGAGGTTGGAGGAGTTACAGGCTAAGGGTTTCATCTGACCCAGTACTTATCCTTGGGGTTCGCCTGTTCTGTTTTCAAAAAAGGCAGACGGTACCCTTCGGCTTTGTGTGGATTATCGGAAGCTGAACTAGTTGACGGTCAAGAACCGATATCCCTTGTCATGGATTGATGACTTTTTCGATTTTCTTTGAGGATCCCGGGTGTTCTCAATGATCTACTTGAGGTCTGGTTATCATCAGTTGCATGTTAGACCATCTGATATACCTCTGACAACCTTCAGGAGCAGGTACGGTCTTTACGAGTATACGGTCATGCCTTTCAGACTCACGAACACACCTGCAGTTTTCATGGCACTGTTGAACCGAGTGTTCCATATTTACTTGGATTCCTTCATCGTGGTCTTTTTGGATGATATATTGGTGTACTCTCACACTCGACACGACCATGACACACATCTTGAGATCGTTGTGATTACACTGAGAGAGCATCGTCTTTATGCTAAACTCTCGAAGGGCCACTTATGGATGGATCAGATTCACTTCTTAGGTCACGTAATCTCAGAGGCAGGAGTATCAGTTGACCCAGAAAAAGTGAGAGCTGTAGTTTCTTGGGAGCAGCCGAAGAACGTATTTGAGGTACGGAGTTTCCTAGGGCTTTCTGGATACTACAGATGCTTCATTCGATACTTTTCCCATTTAGAAGCACCCTTGACAGGTCTGACCAAGAAGGGGGAAAAGTTATTATGGTCAGATTCTTGTGGTTCAGCCTTTCAGGTGATGAAAGGGAGGTTAGCGTCAGCACCGATACTAGTCTTTCCAGGGCCAAGAAAGAGCTACACTGTTTACTGTGATGCTTCAGGAATCAGGCTGGGAGCTATGCTTATGCAGGGAGATGGAGTCGTTGCGTACGGGTCTCGGCAGTTGAGGCCACATGAGAGGAACTACCCTACGCACGATTTGGAGTTAGCAGCTGTTGTTCATGCCTTGCGCTTTTGGAGACACTATCTTCTGGGAGAGAACTTTGTGGTCTTCGCTGACCACAAGAGTCTCAAGTATATCTTCACTCAGCGTGATCTGAATCTGAGGTAGCGCAGGTGGGTTGAGTATCTACAGTCTTTTGACATCGAGATTTCCTATACGCCAGGAAAGGGAAATGCTGTGGCAGATGCGTTGAGCAGGAGAACTCAGATTCAGGTAGTTTAGGAGGCAAGTAGTGAGTGGCAGCTGATGGCTCTGTTCTCTGAGATGTATCTAGAGGTGCACGACAGACGGGGATAGACTTCTCTATCTTATTTAGCTGTAACCTCCACGCTACTTGATCGGGTACGGATGAGGAAACTATCAGATTCAGAAGGCTTAGTCCTGCGGGAGAGTGTGTCAGGAGAGGACCCTCTTCTAGATGGACAGTGGGCAAGGATGAGATCTTGTGTTTCCAAGGACACGTATGGGTTCCAGAAGACATACGTGAGGAGCTGATGCGGGATTTCCATTCCTCAGTTTGGGCAGTTCATCCTGGCATCCCCAAGATGTATTGGGATCTTCATCGCCAATACTGGTGGCCAGGTATGAAGAAGGATGTTGCTAGTTTTGTCATGAAATATTCTACTTGTCAGTAGGTGAAGGCAGAGCATCAGCAACCAACGGGGATCTTATAGCAGTTACCCATTCCAAAGTGTAAGTGGAAAGATGTTCCGATGGACTTCGTGACCGGGTTGCCGAGATCACCTCGAGGGAACGATGCTGTTTGGGTTGTCATCAATAGACTTACAAAGGTTTGTCACTTCTTACCAATCAAGGAGACCATCAGTGTCGATGATCTGGGACAAATTTACATTAGGGAGATCATTCGTCTTCATGGAGTTCCGCGCTCTATTGTTTCAGACAGATATGCACGCTTTACCTCCCGGTTCTGGCAGGGACTTCAGAAGGCATTCAGTACACAGGTAATTTTGAGTACAACATACCATCCTCAGACTGATGGCCAGTCCGAGCGCACGATCCAGGTGCTTGAGGATATGCTTCGGGCTTGCATCCTTGACTTTAGCGGTTCTTGGTAGAAGCATATCCCTCTGGTAGAGTTTGCCTACAAAAACAGTTTCTAGGCGACCACCCAGATGGCGCCACTCAAGGCTTTGTACGGTAGGCCACTCCGATCAACCTTATGCTGGCTGGAGGCAGGAGGGGCAGCTTTGCTGGATCCTCGTCTTGTACAAGAGATTTCAGAGCAGATAGAGCTGATTCAGAAGAGGATTTCTACAACACAGTCTCGGCAGAAGTCTTATGCTGATCAGCGGAGACGACCTCTAGAGTTCGAGGTCGGTGATCGGGTTTTCCTAAGTGTCACACCGAGGTTGGGACACAAGAGGATTTGGAGATAGGGTAATCTTTCACTGTGGTACGTCGGGCCGTTTGTGGTCTTGGAGAGAGTGGGGATGGTCTCCTATCAGTTTCAGCTACCTCAGAGGTATCGGGCCATGCACGATGTCTTCCACGTCTCTCAGCACTGATGTTACATTTCAGACCCATTTCACGTCTTTCAGCCTGAGGAAGTCAAGCTTGAATCGGATGCGTCGTTCGAGGAGCATCCTATCAGGATTGTCGATCGTGGTACGAAAGTTCTCCGCGGGCAGTCTGTTCCTCTGGTACGAGTGCTATGGAAGCACGGGTGAGTACAGGACGAGACCTGGGAGTGGGAGGCCGATGTACGATCGCAGTGGCCGGAGCTGTTCATGGATTATTCTTCTCCACCTCATTAGGGAAATTCGGTGATGAATTTCTTCAAGGGGGGAAGTTTTTAAGAACCTGGATCCTCGTTCAGGTATGTTTTACCTTTTTTCTGGAGTTTTTAAGAAAAATGGTTTTTCTGGAAATTCTCAAAGTACACACCGTGTACTTTCTGAGTACATGCCGTGTACTCTGTTCCGGATCGAAGCCGTGTGCTGGCCATGTCCGGGCCACACACACGGTGTGTAAGGCTGAGGTGGAGGCTGATTTTTCGGAGTACGGAAAAAATTGAAGTACACGCCATGTACTATAGAAGTACACACCGTGTACTTTCTTTTTTTTTTCATTAAATGGACCGGGGTTGCGCCTAACCCCCATATTCATCTTCTTCTTCAGTTTTCGACCGTCCGAGAGCATCCGTACAACTGAATCTTCTCCGAGCTTCCGCCTTTCCGTCCGTTCTCCGATTCGAGCATGGTCGATTGTGTTGGAATCGCAGCGGTGAGTTCTTTCTTCTTCTTGAGCCTTGTTTCTTGATTCCTCCTTGTTTTCAGGTTATCGTGGGATGAATGTTTTGTGCGTTTTCTCAGATCTACGTCTTCTAAGGGGAATCTGTCGTCAAGGTTCACGTATATAGATCTCCTAGGATCGAGGTAGGTGGTTCGTGCCTTTCCATAAAAAGTTGATGATTATTTTGTGCAAATTACACCAATTCCGTTGAATGGGGTATTGCGTGATTCCTGTTTTGCCCTTGTTACTTGCCTTCTTTTCATGATTGCTTTAGTAGAGGTTATTGCTTGTGATTTGAGTATTTTTGTTTTGATCAGTTTGCTTGCCATACTTGTTCGGCCTGTTTGGCATTTAGCCAGTTGCCATGCCTAGTTGTAGGATTGTGGACTGTTGCCTTGTTTTTCTATTGAGCCTTAGTTGATATCCAAGTAGTTCATGAGGTTTACTTGGATGATGTAAACGCACGATGAGCATGTATTACCTTTCACTTAGGACTATGAGAACCTAGAGTAGTAGACCAAAGGGAGAATTGACGGAAGGGATTCTCCAGAGTGTCTTTTAATTACGATGCAAGACAATAGGGGGAATTGACATTGAGTGCTTCCCCAGAGAGTCTGTAGATCCATGACATGGGCCACATGGGGAATTGACGTTGAGTGCTTCCCCAGAGAGACTTTAGCACGATACGAGACTATACGGGTAATTGACGGTGAGTGCTTCCCCAGAGAGTCTGCTTAATTACGTAGCTGAACCAGAGGGGTGAGACTGTGTGTGCCTCCCAGAGGGTTGCTAGTACTTAGAGGTTGAACCATAGGGGTTAGACTGTGAGAGCTACCCAGAGGGTTACCTGTTTTCTTCTTATTTCTGACTGCTTACTTGTGTTCTTTACTTGTTAGAACTGTGGTTTTTAGCTGCTTGTGCTTATCTGTTTACTGTTTCTTGTTTTATTACGTCCATGTATTCATTGACTGTTAGGCACAAATCTTTGGGTGATTGCCTACTGGGATTGTATCTCACACCCTGTTTTGGCCATGCTTTTAGTCCCAAGCAGACTATGTTGCTGTGGGTATAGATAAGGGCAAGAACCCTTCTACTTCAAGATCTTGATTGCACCAGGAGCTGGGGAGCATGGGACCGAGCCGTGGCTCGCGATGCTGAGGAGCTTACTTTGTTTCTTTTTCACTTGGTTTCAGTTTTATTTCAGCACGTTGTTGTGTTTGCTGTTTCCTTAGATACATGTAACTACTGCATCATTGTCATCATAGTTATATATCTACATTGCTTTCACTGTTTGGTTTCTGTTGCTATGCATGTTGTTTACTGCTTCCGCTATTTATTGTTGTTTTCTTACCTTGTATACCTTACCGAATGAGGGCATAGTTTCCCCACCAACTAACCAAGGACCTCGCTGCTAGTCGGAATCCTCTAACATTCGGGGAAACACGCTTGAGGTCATGTGGTGAACCGGGTATGGGGCACTAGTGTAGGGGATCCGGAATCAGGTCGTTACAAGTTACAAAAGACGGCTTTAATGGCCAGCCGTTTCGGAAACAGGGGGGTGCCCCCCCCCCCCTCGCACCCCGCTCGGCCGCGAGCTGAGCCATGGCCAGCCTCCGAGCCGGGCCGGGCCACGCCCAAGTGGGCCAGACCCAGACCCAGGTCGGGTCGCCCGGTTTGGGCAGAACCAGGGGGTATCGATCTGGGTCAGACCAAGCCCGAACCCCCTATTTTCGGACAAATTCGTTCAAACACCCATATATTGTGCTACGAACCTCCGATCGATGCACCGTCAGTTGCGTTGGGATACTTGGATCGAGATGGTAGTTTAGGTATATTACACTCAAGCTTTTGGTAATGTTTGTGTATGGCCAGGTTGGATCAAACCCGAAACAAACAGGGCCCTTGGAGGGAAAATGTCTATAACTTAAAGACCAGACGTCCTAATGACGTGCTGTCAATCACATTGAATTTCTATTAGTGAGATAGTTCTTTTGGCTTACTCCGCTCAAGGTTTTGACATAGCTGGAGTATGGTCGGGTTGGTTTTAACTTAAAAACCAACTGGGTCCCTAGGACGAAAAAGCCAATAACTCTTAGACCGGGCATCCGATAGATGCACCTTCTGTCGTATTGAGTTCCTATTGACGAGACAAAACATTGTGATACATCAAATTTGGGCTTCATGATAGTTGATGTATCAACCCCCTTTGGCTTGTGGAGCAGACCCTCCCGGAATCGAGCCTGCTCTGTGCGGGAACCCTAGAGCTGGCTGTGACTGCGACGACTGTAAAGACCCATAAATTTCAACTTAATTTTTTTTCAATTATTAGGAATTTTACGAGTACGCAGTTTCTGACGGAACCTGATTTTGAGGCCTGGTGTGCCCGGAATAATTTTCTGAATTTTTGATAAGCTTAAATTAATGGGCATAAGCAGTTTTCCTGAAAAAGTTGAATAACTCTTAAATGATTACTTGGATCAGAAATCTGAGGACACTGTTGTGCTAAGGATGGTGGGTTTATCCTAGGAGTGACTTAAGTTTATTCATCGCATGCCTCCTGTGAGAAAACCCAAAAATGGCATAACCATAAATAAAATAATTAATAAGTTATTTTATTTTTCAAATGCTTATAACTCATAAATGGTAAATCAGATTAAAAATCTGAGACCACCGCTGAACTAGTGAGGGTATGCTTCCTTTAAGCAGATACTAACATTGGTCGGCACAAGCTACTTGATAAAGTTAGTTTTTGGCGGTAAATAAAATAATTAAGTAACAATTATTTTATTGTAAAATTCATAACTTCTAAACGGTAACTCAAATTGAAAATCCGAGAGTACCGTTGAGTTCTTTGGGGTGTGTTTTTCCTAGGCAGAGCCTAACCTTGACCATAGTGGGTCGAGGGTGACTGATAATAATTTTCCGATCTTTTTTTCGGGTACGTTTAGTAAACGTACGAGCTGCGTTTTATAACTTTTTTACTGGTGCGTGGAATCAAATTCTGAGGGCACCATTGAACTCGCAGTACCGATATTCTCTTAAGAAGACTTTCATCTCCACGGCAGATGATCGGGTATGAATGTTAGTTTTTGGGGTTTTATGTGGCTTAATAAAATAAAATAAGTGAATAATTTATTTTATCTTGTTAAACACATGCAGTGTGGATAAAGTGGTTAGAAGCACCACTTTGGAGTTGGTGGTGGAACCTCCACACCCTAACCCCCCATTTAATAGGGAGGGAGAGGAAACCTCTCAAACCCCCCATCAATTAATTTTATATGTCGATGTAAAATTAATTGCACTCAATTAATTTTATGGGTCGACGTAAAATTAATTCTTGTCAGATAATTTTATGTGCCGACGTAAAATTAATTAATCTCAATTAATTTTATGAGCTGACATAAAATTAATTGTTGTCAATTAATTTTATGGGTCGACGTAAAAATTAATTGTTGTGATTTAATTTTATGTGTCGACGTGAAATTAATTACTGTCAATCAATTTTATGTGTCAACATAAAATTGATTCGTGTCATATGTTTTGACGGAGGCTATGTGGGGGAAACTTATTTCCATCCTCCACTCTTAAGTAGTGCCAACACACCTATTAAATTGCGCCAACGCAATTTAATTCGCCCGACCACCTTTTTAAATTAAGTAACTGCATCTTTGGAATTTAGGAAGGTTCCAAATAAATGAACCATCATAAATTCCACGATGGTTACATACCTATACCCCTCTCCTATATATAGGGAGCTTGGGAGAAGGTTTTGGGACAACTTCACCAAGTGACGAATCACTGGTAAAGTATTGCGACGCCCAACACTTGGCGAAATCATATCCTCTCCAACGAAGAACGTGAAGAATGCCAACGACAATCTTCCATGCGATTATTCTTCGACCGTCCTTCCCCAGAAAACTATCCTCCGCAACATTATCAACGAACCGACGCAGCTCGGAATTGGGGACGTGTGGCGGACGCGACGAATGACGGTCTTCATGGTCATACTTCTACGACTCTGCCAATGAGCGACGAGCAAGAGGTAGGGGTTCGATTTTATGTTCATGAATATTTGGGCATTCATCGTTAATATTTTAGCCGCTTTCTATCGATTAACGAGAGGGGGTCGGACCGCAAAAACACGGTCGACCCTCCTCCCTTTTTACTTTTGTCCTTCGTTGTGGATTGGAACGGAGACGGCACGGTGCCATCACACTGCGCATAAACGAGGGAACCGCGGCGAAGGAGCCTGGCGCCGTCGCGCCGTGCCGTTAAGGCCGAAAGAGGCCGCCGCCGGAGCATGGGCCACAGCGGAGGGCCGCGACTGGGTTGGGTTGCGGCGGAGGGGCGCGACGCCAACGCACCATGCCAGTCAAAGAAGGGCCCCGGCCTAAGGCCGCGACGGTCACCTACAGGGGGCGGCTAGACTCCTCGGCCGCTGGAGCATCAAGAGCCGCGGCCCTTTGGCCGCGGTGGAAGACCTGGAGGAAATTGGATAAAACGGTCGTCGGCGCTTGGGGTGCGGGATCGGGGGGTCCCGCGGAGGCGACACCGACCGGCCAACTGGGCCGGCCGTTCAGAATTCCGGGGGTCGTATCCCCCAGTGGTGGACATGCAATCCCCCCACGTGGGGCCACCGTTACAAGAAGCGGGGGCAGTGCCCCCCCTTCACGCCGCTCGGTCGCAGACCGAGTGCCCAGCCGAGCCAGGCCGCTCGCGCTGGCCCAGGACGCCATGCCGCTGGGCCGGTCCATGCCGCCGGGCCGGGTCGTGCCTGCCGGGCTGGGTAGCGCCCGCCGGGCAGTGCCGCGCCGGGCCGTGCCCGCTGGGCAGGGCCGCGCCGCTGGGCCGGGCCGCGACGCTGGGCTGGGCCGTGCCCACTGGGCTAGGCCGCGCCCAAGTGGGCCGTACCCGGACCTGGGTCGGGTCAACCCGGTTCGGGCCGACCCAGGGGGTCTTGGACTGGGTCGGTCCAGGCCCAAACTCCACCTAAATGCGGGCAGATTCGTTCAAACCCCCATAACATGGGTTATGGACCTCCGATTGGCGCACCGTCAGTTGTGACGTGATCCTTGGATCGAGACTATCATTTCGGTATATTACAATCAAAGTTTAGGAGAACTTTGTATATGGCCGGGTTGGTTCGAACCCAAAACCAACCGGGCCCTCGCAGCGGAAACGCTTATAGCTTGAGTTTCAGAAGTCCAAATGACGTGCCGTAAAATTTGTAGGATTCCTTTCGGTGAAACAAATATTTTGGTATTCATCACCTGAGGTTTGGACATAGTTGGAGTATGGCTGGGTTGGATTGTACCCGAAATCCAACCAGGCCCTAGGAATGGAAAAGCCGATAACTTTCAGACCGGACGTCCGTTTGACGAACCGTCAGCAGCGTTAGTGATCATGTTGAGAAGCGGTCCCTATGAGTGTACCCTATGTGAGTTCGAGGTACAATTGAGATATGGCCGGTTTGGTTCATACATGAAACCAACTGGGCCCCTGGGACGAAGAAGCTAATAACTCACAGACCGGGCATCCGATTAACGCGTCATCTTCGGCGTTGAGACCCCTATGACGAGGCGTAACTTTGAGATAGTTCTTCGTGGGACTTTGTGATACTTGGAGTATCGACCTATAGCTCGTGGAGAGGGCCCTCCTGGAGACGATCGTATGGAGTACGAAGACCGTGTAGCTGGCTGAGACCTGATGACTTCTTGTCTGATTTGATTCGGAGTGACTTGCATAGCCCAGTGGGGAGCAATACTTTGTGAGGTGGAAGACCCATGACGGAGGAGCAGTACTTTGTGAGGTGGCAGACCCGCGGTACGCGATAGGAGGAGTACCTCTGTAGGCTATGAGAGGGAGGACTACTGTGTGAGGTGGCAGACCCATGGCAGAGGAGCACTACTTTGTGAGGTGGCTGACCCGCGGTACCCGACAGGAGGAGTGCCTCAGTAGTCTTAGGTTAGTGAGCAGTACCTCGGAGTCGTGACAGGATCACTATACTCGTCAGAGACGGAGCTCTTCAGCAGTTACGGTTTCGATAATGAAAATCCTGGTTTGAGTTGAGTCTTTGACCTTTGTGTTTTCCTCATGATTGAGATGGGTTACTAGATAACTACATATATGTATGGGAATATACCTAAGTAGTGGTTATCCGTCAACTTCATATCTGTGTGATACCTCGTGGCTGAGATGGGTTACTTGGTAACTTAGGTATAAGTAAGGGCTTATACCTAAGTAAGGGTTATCTGTTGAGAACTTTCTTTGTGATTCTCCTTGTTGGATTTAGTGAGACCTTGAGGGTCTCGGGGTCCCTACTGAGTATCGTATACTCACCCCTACATGGGCTCTGCCCGCACCTTGTTGTGTTGGTTTCAGACGACGGAAATTACAGATCGTGGTTGAGGCTTGTAGATATGGACGGTACCCTGAGGTGGATCTCATGAGGAGTTGGTACCCGGAGGTGGATCTCACGATGAGTAGGTACCCGGAGGTGGATCTCACGACGAGTCGGTACCCGGAGGAGACGGACATACGTGGAGTGAGGAGGAGGACATATGTACCTACCCTTCAGGTAGGAACCCAGAGGACGATCCAGGAGCTTCTTGTCACCTTTCAGCTGTTTTCCTTTAAGTTGTACTTTACTTTTAGTTGTAGCTGTATCTTTCTTTTGGGATTGTATTTCCGGCCCTTTGTACTTTCAGCATGTTTGTTATACTACTTTACTTAGTGTAGCTTCTACTTTTACTCTGTTTGTATGTGCTTTAGTTTCGTAAAGGCAATGCCTTCCTTTTTTTGGGATTTACACCTTTGGTGCTAGTCGCCAGCCCCTGGCCTATGGAAGGTGGGCTTGGGGTAGTCACGACACAGGCCTTGAGGACGGGTCATGAAAAATTGGTATCAAAGGAGTCGGTTCTACCACAGAACTTATAACTCTGATATTTCTTTTCTATGAAGGAATAGTGTTAAGTGTACTGAGTGTGGTATTCAGTTCAGGGAGTCCAGTGATGGTGCGGGAGACCGACGTATCCATACACCATGATCCTGACCACTGATTTCTGACTCAGTGCACGAAAACACTAATTGCATGCGTGTCTTCAAAATTTTTCCCCTTAAAACAGCTCAAACCAAGTCAGCTCACCAGTTATAATCGTCTGACCGTGTTACGTATGTTTCTTTCAGGCTGTCTTTCCATAGACGAGTAGCTAGAGCTGAGAGGGATGTACGTACTGACAGCCTTCCAAGAGATGAGGCCTCGGTACAAGGCCCTCTTACAGTTGAGGCACCAGCAGAGGCACCGTCGATACTACCATACGTTGGGCCACCGATGCCACCAGCCCCAGCAGCAGGCGATGCATGCCACTTGAGCACGCTGAACGAGTTCCAGCTCCAGAGTCCACCCAAGTTTCAGGGAGAGATGGACCCACATGCGGCTGAGGATTGGCTGGAGTCTATGGTGGGAGTTTTTAGGATAGTGGGTACACCAGTTAACTTCATGGTGATATTTGCTTCCAGCCTACTTCAGGAAGCAGCAGGCAGATGGTGGAGCCGGATGCTTCAGTTTTGTGATGAGATGACCTTCACATGGGGATACTTCAAGACCTTCTTCAGGGTGGAGTTCATACCAGTGACTCTACACTCTGAGCATGCTTAAAAGCTCCTTCCATTGTCGCATTATTTTCCATCAGTAGCCAAATCATTTGTAGGCAATAGACAGATGATGCAGGGGTCCAAGAGGACCAGACCAGCAGGTGGACGACCTCGGGATACATGTTTCGTTGTGCAAGGCACACAAAACAGAGCCAGCCATACAAGGAGCAGGAAGTGTTATGAATGGAGCAGGAAGGTTCACCTGGCACGTGACTGTCCGACCCCCCCGCACAGTTGATCCACAGGCATTGGAGGAGCCACCAAGATAAAAGTAGCAGCGGGTGCTTTAGCAATAGCCGAGAAGTGGACAAGGCAGTAGAGCTCCGGAAGCAGGTGGACAGAAGCAGAACTAGTGGATTCCTTTTTGTCCCTTGTACTTCTAGTTCCATGTTGCTGTTGTATTTGTGTCTTTGTACTTCGAGCTGCAGTAATAAAAGACACTTATCATTGTGATGGCTGCTTTCTTGTCCATCTGTTTGGTTGATACTGAGAGGTCCCGGTTAAAAACTGGTGGCTTGAACCTCACTTTTGAGATATCTACTAGAAGAGACCCAGTGACCACACACTGATGCTGACAATGTGACTCAACCCTTGGAGGTGAGAGTAACGGTTGGATCTCTTGGTAGTAGCATCGAGGCCTTACGACGTCATCTTTGGTATGGATTTGTATCATATATGTCGGGATTGACTGTATTAGGCAAAGAACGTGGTTCATCCAGGGGATGAGACCAGATTTCTCTTATCGGCAAAGTAGAAATCTTAGCTGCTCTTGTAGGACCATAGAAGGTTTAGGACATCCAGGAGGTGGAGACCACTAGATTTCGAGGATGGCGACCACGTTTTCTTACGAGTCTCACCTCGACGTGGATTGTGGAGTTTTGGCCGGGGCGGTAAGTTATCTCCACGCTTCATCGGACCCTTCTAGGTCCTCAACAGGGTAGGTGAGGTGGTTTACCACTTTACCCATCCACCTCAGTTACACTAGGTGCATGACGTTTTCCCACATATCTCAGTTGAGGAGATACGTGCACGAACCGACGCATATCATCGACCATTGGGAGCTAAACATCGATGATGGGGTGACTTTTGCGGAGGTCTTCGTGGAGGTAGATGATCAAAAGGAGCGGGTCCTACATGGATGGTCGATTCCTCTAGTGCGCATCAGATGGCAGCACATGAACCTCCAAGAGAGCACATGGGAGCAAGAGGCTCAAATGCATGCACAATACCCCCTTTTTGATTCCCGAGTTTTTTATGTAGCTTTACGGGGGCGTAAAGCCCTGAGGTGGGAGTAATGTACAGACCTTTAAATTTCAAGGAATTTTTTTTTAAAATTCTTTGGAATTTTATGAGTACGATATTTCTGACGGCACCTGATTCTGAGGCCCGGTGTGCCCGAAATAATTTTCTGATGTTTTGTTAAGCTTAAATTAACGCGCGTAAGTAGTTTTCCTGAAAAAGTGGAATAAATCTTAAACGGTTACTTGGATCAGAAATTCAAGGTCACCGTTGTGATAAGGATGGCGGGATTACCCTAGGCGTTACTTAAGTTTAGTCGGCGCATGCCTCCTGTGAGAAAACCCAAAAATGGCATAACCGTAAATAAAATAATTAAATAAGTTATTTTATTTTTCAAATGCTTATTTCTCACAAACGGTAACTCGGATTAAAAATTCGAGACCACAGATGAACTCGTGAGGGTATACTTCCTTTAATCAAATAATAACATTGGCCGATGCAAGACACCTGAGAAAGTTAGTTTTTGGATGTAAATAAAATAATTAAGTGACAATTATTTTATTGTAAAATTCGTAACATCTAAACGGTAACTTGAATTGAAAATCTGAGACTACCGTTGTGTTTGATGGGGTGTGTTTCTCCTAGGAAGAGCCTAACCTTTACCGCAGTGGGTCGAGGGTGACTGATAATAATTTTACAAACTTTTTTTTTGGGTACGTTCAGTAAACGTACGAGCGGCGATTTATAACTTTTGAACCGTTGCTCGGAATCGAATTCTGAGGGCTCTGTTGAACTCGCAGTGCCGATATTCGCTTAAGAAGACTTTCATCTCAACGACAGATGATCGGGTATGAAAGTTAGTTTTTGGGGTTTTACGTGGGTTAATAAAATAAAATAAGTGAATAATTTATTTTATTTTGTTAAACACATGCAGTGCGGATAAAGTGGTTAGAAGCTACACATGGGAGTTGGTGGTGGAACCGCCACACCCTAACCCCCCATTTAATGGGGAGGGAGAGGAAAACTCTCAAACCCCTCATCAATTAATTTTATATGGTGACATAAAATTAATTGCACTCAATTAATTTTATGGGTCGACGTAAAATTAATTCTTGTCAGTTAATTTTATGTGTCGATTTAAAATTAATTTCTCTCAATTGATTTTATGAGCTGACGTAAAATTAATTGTTTTCAGTTAATTTTATGGGTCGACATAAAAATTAATTTCTGTGATTTAATTATATGTTTCGACGTGAAATTAATTGGTGTCAATGAATTTTATGTGTCAACATAAAATTGATTCGTGTCATATGTTTTAATGCAGGCTATGTGGGGGAAACTTCTTGACATCCTCCACTTTTAAGTAGTGCCAATGCACCTCTTAAATTGTGCTAACTCAAATTAATTCACCTGACCCCATTTTTAAATTAAGTAACCGTATCGTTGAAATTTAGAAAGGTTCCAAATAAATGAACCGTCATAAATTCCACGATGGTTACATACCTCTCCCCCTCTCCTATATATAGGGAGCATGGGAGAAGGTTTTGGGACGGCTTCACCAAGTCACGAAGCGCTGGTAAAGTATTGCGACACCCAACACTTGGGGAAATCATATCCTCTCCAATGAAGAACGTGAACAACGCCAACGGCGATCTTCCACGCGATTCTTCTTCGACCTTCCTTCCCCAGAAACCTATCCTCCGCAACATCGTCAACGAACTAACGCAGCTCGGAATTGGGGATGTGTGGTGGACTCGATGAAAGACGGTCTTCATCATCTTCCTTCTGTGACTCTTCCAATGAGCGACGAGCAAGAGGTAGGGGTTTGATTTTATGTTCGTGAATATTTTAGAGTTCATCGTTAATATTTTAGCCGCTTGCTATCGATTAATGGGAGGGGGCCGGACCGCACAAACACGACCGACCCTCCTCCCTTTTTACTATTGTCCTTCATTGTGGATTGGAATGGAGACGGCGCGGTGTCGTCGCACCGCGCGGAAATGAGGGAACCGCGGCGAAGGAGCGCGGATCCGTCACGCCGCTCTAGAGCATCTTGAAGGGCCGCGGGCAGCGGCGGAGGTGCGCGGCGCCGGTAGAAGAAGGGCCACGACCTAAGGCCGCGGAAGTCACCGACAGGGGGCGGCTGGACTCCCCGGCCATCAGAGCATCAAGATCCATGGCCCTTTGGCCGCGACGGAAGACATGGAGGCGACTAGATAAAGCGGCCGCCATCGCTTGGGGGGCGGGACCGCGGGGTCCCGCGGCGGCGGCACCGGCCGGCCAACCGGGCCGGCCGTTCAGAATTCCAGGGGTCGTAACCCCCGGTGGTGGAAAGGAGGTCCCCCCACATGGGGCCACCATTACAAGGAGAGGGGGCAGCGCCCCCCCTTCACGCCGCTCGGCCGCAGAGTGAGCGCCCAGCCGAGCAGGGATGCTCGCGCTCGACCAGGGTGCGCAGCCGCTGAGCTGGGCCGCGCCACTGGGCCGGGCCGCGCCAGTTTGGCCGGGCTGCGCCGCTGGGACGAGTCGTGCTCAAGTGGGATGGACCCGGACCCGGGTCGGGTCGACCCGGTTCGGGCCGACCCAGGGGGTCTTGGGTCAGGTCGGTCCGGGCCCAAACCCCACCTAAAAGCGGGCAGATTCATTCAAACTCCCGTAATATGGGATATGGGCCTCCGATTGGCACACCGTCAGTTGCAACATGATCCTTGGATTGTGGCGGTCGTTTCGGTATATTACACTCAAGGTTTAGGAGAACTTTGTTTACGGCCGGGTTGGTTCGAACCCGAAACCAACTGGGCCCTCGGAGCAGAAACGCTTCTAGCTTGAGTTCCGGATGTCCGAATGATGTTCCGTCAACTTTGTTGGATTCATTTTGGTGAAAAAGATATTTTGGTAATAATAACCTGAGTTTTGGACGCAGTTGGAGTGTGGCCGGGTTGGATTGTACCCAAAATCCAACCGGGCCCCTGGAACAGAAAAGCCGATAACTTTCAGACCGAAAGTCTGTTTAACAAACCGTCAGCGGCATTGGTGATCACGTTGAAAAAAGGTCCCTATGAGTATACCCTATGTGAGTTCAGGGTAAATTTGAGATACAGTCGGGTTGGTTCGTACACGAAACCAACCGGTACCCTAGGACGAAAAGGCTATTAACTCACAGACTGGGCGTCCGATTGACGCGCCGTCTGCTGCGTTGAGACCCCTATGACGAGGCGGTCCTTTGAGATAATTCTTAGTGGGACTTTGTGATACTTGGAGTATCGACCTGTAGCTCATGGATTGGACCCTCCCGAAGACGAGCGTACGAAGTACAGAGACCGTGTAGCTGGATGAGACCTGATGACTGCTTGTCTGATTTGATTCAGAGTGACTTGCATAGCCCATTGGGGATCACTACTTTGTGAGGTAGAAGACCCATGGTGGAGGAGCACTAAATTGTGAGGTGGCAGACCCGCGGTACTCGACAGGAGGAGTACCTCTGTAGGCTTTGAGGGGGAGCACTATTGTGTGAGGTGGCAGACCCATGGCGGAGGAGCACTACTTTGTGAGGTGGCTGAACCACGGTACTCGATAGGAGGAGTACCTCAGCAGTCTTAGGTTAGTGAGCTGTACCTCGGAGTCGTGACAGGATCACTGTACTCGTCAGAGACGGAGCTCTTCAACAGTTACAGTTTCGATAATGAAAATCCTGGTTTGAGCCGAGTCTTTGAACTTTGTGTTTTCCTCATGATTGAGATGGGTTACTAGAAGACTTACGTATATGTATGGGAATATACCTAAGTAGTGGTTATCCATCAACTTCATATCTATGTGATACCTCGTGGCTGAGATGGGTTACTTGGTAACTTAGGTATAAGTATGGTCTTATACCTAAGTAAGGGTTATCTGCTGAGAACGTTCTTTGTGATTATCCTGGTTGGATTTAGTGAGACCTTGAGGGTCTCGGGGTCCCTACTGAGTATCGTATACTCACCCCTGCACGGGCGTTGCCCGCACCTCATTGTGTTGGTTGCAGAAGATGGACATCACTAATCATGGTTGAGGCTTGTAGAGCTGGACGGTACCCGGAGGTTGATCTCACGACGAGTGGGTACCCGGAGGTGGATCTCATTATGAGTCGGTACCCGGAGGTGGATCTCACGACGAGTCTGTACCTGGAGGGGACGGACAGACGTGGAGTACTGAGGAGGACATCTGTACCTACCCTTCAGGTAGGAACCCAGAGGACGATCCCATAGCTTCTTGTCACCTTTCAGCTGTTGTCGTTTGAGTGGTACTTTACTTTCATTTGTAGCTATATCATTCTTTTGGTCTTGTATTTCCGGCCCCTCGTAATTTCAGCACGTTTGTTATACTTCTTTACTTAGTGTAGCTTCTGTTTGTACTCTGTTTTTATGTGATTTTGTTTCGTAAAGGCATTGCCTTGCCTTTTTTTTGGATTTACGCCTTTGGTGCTAGTCGCCAGCCCCTGGCCTATGGAAGGTGGTCTTGGGGTAGTCACGACACGGGCCCCGAGGACCGGTCGTGAAAACAATGATGGCGACCGTACATGGATCCTACATGGGTTCGGAAGTGAGGACGAATGTACTTGGATCCTCCATGGGTTCGGCAGTGATGACGACTGTACTTGGATCCTACGTGGGTTCGAAAGCGATGGTTACTGTACTTGGATCCTACGTGGGTCTGGCAGCGACGAATTCTCTACTTGGATCCTACGTGGGTTCGCCCGGGGAGATGATTCAGAGGCTACATCTATCATCTCCACCCCTCTTCGTGGGTAGTATACCTGTGTGATATGATTCTTGACTTCCAATCATTATCTTCGATGTGATTTACATGCTTTCCTGTGTGGGTTGGGTTGTACTTTCCTGTGTGGATTGAGTTATGCTATCCTGTGTGGACTGGGTTGTTCTTGAGCTCGTGAGTCGGAGCCGAACTGGAATTGATGACTTAGGTATATGTATGGGTATATACCTAATTAGAGTTTGTTGATACTTCGTGTTTCTATCTTTCCTTTTTGGTTTATCCTTTGTGAATTCTGGGAGACCTTTGGGGGTCTCGAGGTCCCTACTGAGTATCGTATACTCACCCCTGCACGGTCTCTTCCCACACTACTTTGTGTTATTTTTAGACGACAGACAGCTCTGATCGTGGTTGAGGCTTGTGGAGCGGGACGGTACCCGGAGGTGGAATATCAGGCGGGATGTACACGGAGTGGACAGAAAGACCTGAGGAGACGACGAGACTATCTGTACCCACCCTTCAGGTGGGAATTCCGGAGGACAACTTGGTGGTTGCTATTTTACTTTTCAGCTGTTGTACTTTCTTTTCTCATTTGTATTGTACTTTCAGTTGGGTTTGTATACTGGCCCATTTACTTTCCAACACTTACTTTTGTACTCAGTTTACTTAGTTTTAATTTCAGCTTCCATACTCTGTGGTGTTTGTTTTCTTATATAAAGGCAATGCCTTCGCTTTTATCTGGATTTACGCCTTTGGTGCTAGTCGCCAGCCCCTGGCCTATGGAAGGCGGACTTGGGGTAGTCACTGCATGGGCCCCGAGGACGGGTTGTGACAAATTGGCATCAGAGGAGTCGGTTCTACCACAGAAACCAAGACTTTGATACTTTGTTCTATGTGAATAAATAGTGTTTAGGTTTTTGAGTGTGGTTATTAGTCCAGGGAGTCCAGTGTTGGTGCGGCGGATGACATATCCATACACCAGGACCCTGACTTCTGATTTCCGACTCAATGCACGAAAACATTGATTGCATGTGTGTTTCAAAGTTTTCTTTGTGATTAAATTGTTTCAGCTCACCAGGTATGCTGTATTAACCGTGGCACACTTGTTTCTTTTCAGGATGGCCCCACAACGGCAGCCAGCTAGGGTTCCGAGCTTTGTGCAAGACGGTAGCCCACCGAGTGATGAGGCCTCAGTGCAGGGCCCCATTACAGTGGAGGGACCGGGGGTACCTCTACCTGCCGAGCCACCGATGCCACCAGCCCCAACAGCTGAGAGTGCACGTCAACTGAGTGCACTGCATGTGTTTTAGCGTCAGAGACCGCCCAGGTTCCATGGGGAGACGGACACTCAGGCAGCCGAGGACTGGCTGGAGGCTGTCGTTCGAGTCTTTAGGTTGGTAGGGACACCAGCAGACCTCATGGTGATCCTTGCGACGAGTCTCCTGCATGAAACAATAGGTAGATGGTGGAGCATGATGCTCCAGATTCATGACGAGGCATCTCTACTTTGGACGGACTTCGAGAGCCTCTCCCGCTTGGATTTCATTCCAGACACCCTCCATGTGGTGCGCATTCAGTAGCTACTACAGATGCGGTAGAGCAGCATGACAGTAGCACAGTACTCGGCAAGATTTACTGATCTCTCACGCTACTCCACGGACATGGTACAGGACCTATTCTTCCGGGCCCGGACCTTCGAGCAGGGACTGAGGCATGAGATCAGGGCTTCAATGATCTCCCTCAGTATTCCGACGCAGGCAGGAGTACTGGAGCGAGCCCTTCTCATGGAGAGCTTCCTTGCTGAGCCTACACCAACAGTGAGGCCTATCGTAGGGTGACACATAGCGGAGTCTTCTACAGCCGGTAGTAGAAAGATGTCGCAGAGGTCCAAGAGGACCAGACCATTAGGTGGGAGACCTCAGGATACTTGTTCGGAGGTGTGGGGAACATGCAACAGAGCCAGTCATATGAGAGGCAGACAATGCTATGCATGTGGTGGTCAGGGTCACATGGCTCATGACTGCCTGACCCACCATGCAGAGGAGCAGCAGATGGTTGAGGGACCACCCAGGAAGAGGAAGAGGTTTGACCGTGGCGGTCCGCAAGGAGTAGGCGAACGAGGCAGAGGAGCTGGCTGAGCAGCGGGTGGTGGGCGATGCTTTGAGGCTCTACCACCACCACCAACAGGAGGTCCACCCCAACCACGGGGAGCTGGCGGGTAGAGGGGGGCTCATCTTCAAGCGGTGGAGGCCTATGACCAAAGTGCACCTCAGATGATTCAAGGTACTATCTGTGTCTACTACACCATTCCTACAGTTCTTATAGACACATGAGCGAGTCATTATTTCATTGCCTCTGCCCTTGTTCGGAGCTCAGAGATTCCGACGGAGCCGTTTGCTCGATCCTTACGGCTGGAGACTCCTACGGGAGAAGACTCGACAATTACACACTAGTTTCAGTAGTGTGAGCTTACTCTAGGAGGCAAGAGTTTCGGCTGGGATCTTCTTTTAGCGGCGTCGAGGCCTTATGACGACATCTTGGGCCTGGATTGGTTATCCACGGTCCATGCTCAGATCGATTGCATTAGGTGCAAGGTTCGATGTGTCTGCACCGATGGGAGCAGGTGCACCATCACTGGTGAGAAGGGATCCTTTGCAGCGAAGGATGGACTCACGCAGAGAAGAGCACAGCCGATCACTCATCAGTTGGCTAGTCTCATCCTAGGAGCAGTTGACGTGCAGAGTCCGAGTTTTCCTGTTGTGGTGGATCAGTATGCGGATGTTTTTCCTAATGATGTTGCAGGACTACCTCCTCGTAGAGAGGTAGACTTCTATATTGACCTGTACCCAGGGACAACCCCGAAATCTACTCCATCATATCGGATGGCTCCCGCTGATCTTCGAGAGCTATGAGAACAGTTGGAGGACTTATAGGGAAAGGGATTTATCTGACCCAGTGTTTCACCCTAGGATTCCCTGATTCTGTTCGCCAAGAAGGTGGATGGGAGCTTGCGACTTTGTGTCGACTACTGTCGCCTGAACCAGGTGACTGTGAAGAACAAGTATCCACTTTAGAGGATTTACAACCTCTTCGATCAGCTCAAGGGAGCACGATGGTTCTAGAAGATAGACATCAGGTCAGGCTATAATCAGCATAGAGTTCGAGATGAGGATGTGTAGAAGATGAATTTCAGGTGTCGGTATGGCCACTATGAGTTCTTGGTTATGCCTTTCGGCATAACCATTGCTACAACAGTATTCATGAGTCTCATAAACAGTATCTTCAAGCATTACCTCAATCTATTTGTCGTAGTCTTCATTGACGACATATTGATTTACTCGACTACTGAAGAGGAGCACGCCTACCACTTGCGGGTTGTACTGGACACACTCCGAGAGCACCAGCTTTATGGTATGCTCCCGAAGTGTTAGTTATGGATTTGAGAAGTCCACTTCTTGGGACACTTCATCTCTGAGGCGGGAGTTGCGGTGGACCCTACGAAGATCGAGGAAGTGCTAGCTTGGGAGAAACCCAGGAGCGTGACGGAGGTGAGGTGTATCCTATGTTTGGATGGGTACTATAGAAGATTTGTGCCAGACTTCTCCAGAGTTACAACACCACTCTTAGCTTTGATGAAGAAGGGTAAAACCTTCGTCTGGTCGGATAGATGTCAGCAGAGCTTCCAGGAGCTGAGACAGATATTGACCAGTGCATCCATCTTGAGGCTACCGGAGGAGGGCATAGGGTACGTAGTTTTCTGTGATGCATCAGAGACCAGACTCGTGTGTGTCCTGATGCAGGAGTGGGCGGTGATCTCTTATGGATCACGACAGTTGAGGCATCACAAGAAGAACTACACTAACCATGAACTGGAGTTAGCAGCAGTGGTCTTTGCCCGGAATATGTGGCAGAACTATCTGATGGGAGATTGTTTTACAGTTTATTCTAACCACTAGAGTCTCAGGTACATATTCTCGCAGAAGGACCTAAACCTGAGACAGCAACGATGGCTCGAGTTCCTCCAGGACTATGACTTTGAGATAGTCGATACTCCTGGAAAGGGGAACATAGTAGCCAATGCTCTCAGCTGGAGGATGGGAATTCAACTACATGGAGAGGCGACATAGCAGTTAGCCGCTTTGCAGATATCATACGTTGATAGAGATGGAGAACCCTTTCTGCAGTCGCTCATAGTCATTCCTCCACTACATCAGTGGGTCAGAGAGGCACTACGTTGGGACGTTGACTGTGAGATGTGACGTGCACAGATATCCTCAGGACAAGCACCTGATGAATTCTCTGTAGGAGGAGAGCACATCATCCTTTCCAGAGGAAGTACCATGGTACCAGTTTCATTACAAGAGGAGGTGTTGAGAGTGTTTCACACTTCCACAATAGCGGTACATCTAGGAGTGGAAAAGATGTATCAGGATCTCAGACGACAACACTGGTGGTAGGGTATGAAGAAGGTTGTGGCAGAGTTCGTTTAACGATGCCTCAACTGCCAGTAGGTGAAGGCGGAGCACCAGGTACCACCAGGCTTGGTACATCCCTTGGTGGTCTCGGAGTGGAAGTGGGATGGGATATCTATGGATTTTGTGACAGGGATTCCACGTACTTCTAGAGGTCATGAATCCATTTGGGTGATTGTCGACCGACTCACTAAGTCGGCCCACTTTCTACCTATCAGGGAGAAGGGCTCAGTAGAGAGCTTGGGACGCCTCTAAGTTCAAGAGATCGTACTGATTCACGGTGTTCCATCTACTATCGTCTCCGATCGAGATACTCACTTTACTTCCCGGCTTTGGAAGGGGTTCTAGGAGGTATCTGGGATGCAGATCCGCCTGAGCACCGCCTTTCACCCACAGACAGATGGTCAGATAGAGAGGACCATTCAGACTCTCGAGGACATGCTCCGTGCATGTGTCCTTGACTTTGGTCGCAACTGGGAGGATCATCTTCCTTTGGTGGAGTTTGAATACAACAACAGCTACCACTCCACTATCGGGATGGCACCATACGAGGCATTGTACGACCGACCCTGCAGATCACCTATGTGCTGGACAGACCCTGGGGAGTCAGCACTTGTATGTCCAGAGATGGTCCAGGCCTCGACGAAGAAGGCACGGATCATCCTGGAGTGGATGAGGACTTCTCAGAGATGACAAAAGTCCTATGCCGATAGGAGGTGAAGACCACCAGAGTTCGAGGATGGCGACCATGTTTTCTTACGGGTCTCACCTCGATGTGGATTACGGAGATTTGTACGGGGCGACAAGTTGTCTCCGCACTTCATCAGACCATTCCGGGTTCTCAGCAAGTTAGGAGAGGTGGCTTATCGCCTGGATCTTCCACCTCAGTTGCACCGGGTGCACGACATCTTCCACATATCTCAGCTGAGTAAATACGTGCACGACCCGACGCATGTCATTGATCACAGGGAGCTGGACATCGATGACAGGGAAACTTTTGTGGAGGCCCCAGTGGAGATCAAGGATCAACAGGAGCGGGTCCTACGTGGATGGTCGATTCCTCTAGTGCACATCAGATGGCAGCACGAGAACCTCCAGGAGATTACATGGGAGCGGGAGGCTCAGATGCGTGCACAGTACCCTCATTTGTTTCCCGAGTTTATGATGTAGATTTACAGGGACGTAATGCCCTGACGTGAGAGTAATGTAAAGACCCATAAATTTTAATGGAATTTTTTATCATAAATTATTTGGGATTTTATGAGTATGTAGTTTCTGATGGAACATGATTTCGAGGCCCAGTGTGCCCGGAATCAATTTCTGAAGATTATCTCGGGTATGTTCAGTGAAAGAACGAGTGGGTATTTCTAAATTTTGAACCGGTTCTCGGATTTGAAATCCTAGGGCACCGATGAAACCGCAGTGCCAGTAATTGCTTAAGATGACCTTTCCCGATGGTGCATTTGCTTGGGAGGAGTTGTTAAAAATTGAGGATTAAATGTGAAGTAAATAAAATTGTGGTACAATTTTAATTTCTTTATCTAATGGTTATATCCTACATGGGGTAGTTGGGGTGGGACCCACAAGCCCTTAAATACCCATGTTAGGATATTTGTGAGGTGGGAACCACAAGAGCCCCACCCCTTCACATTCCATTAACTCCTATAACCCCCTCTTTATGTTGGTATCCTTAAATTGTGTAACTCTCCCCTCTCTCCTCTTTAATCATGCCAACACACACTTACTCAATTAAGTGAGTTATGTGTTTGAATTTTGTAATTTGAACCCTTGGAATGTTTTAATAAAATCAGGGGATCTTATTTTATTTTAGAGTCAGTTTTGTTGTGTTGGGAATTGGGGAAGGGAGAGCTTTGGTTTCCATTGAAGAACTTCATCCTCCCGTGAAGAACCTCATCTCTTCAATGAAGAACGACTCAGCGACTTCAGCTTCTACATTCCCTTTATCCTCCATGAAAATGGAAGATACACCGACACAAGAGTTCTCCAACGATGCACAATCATCTTCTTCAATCCTTGATAAAAGAGTAGACGATGTTTCCTCAGGTGCACACTGTCGATGATCGAAACGACGCCATATTTTGCGGTTCTTGACAACCTCAAACTTCTTGGTGAGGTAGGGGTTATTTACGTTCATGATTAATTTACAATTCTTCGTTAATTAATCTGGCCGATTTTTATCAACATAACGGGAGGAGATCAGAATGCAAAAACACGGCCGATCCTCCCCCCATTTTATTTGTTGATCCTCATTGAACTTTGCGGCGAAGGCGGCACGGTGCCGTTGCACCGCACGGAAACGAAAAGGGTCGCGGTCGAAGTGGGCCATGGCGATGGTGCGCGGCACCGTCGCGCCACAGCGGTGAGGCCGAAGGAGGTCGCGGCCAAGAGCAGGCCACAACGGAGGGGCGCGGCGCTGTCGCACCGTGCCGGAGATTCAAGGGGGGCCGATGCCGGGGCGGGCCGCTGCGGAGGGGCGCGGTGCTGTCGTGCTGCGCCGATCAGATAGGAGCCGCGACCTTTGGCAGTGGCGGTTCTGCAAAGGGGCGGCCAGCAGAGCCGGCCGCGGGCGCCACCTAGAGGTGGGACCCCATCGGGTCCAACAGTTACAAAAGGCCGGCCTTAATGGCCTCCGTTTCGGAAACAGGGGTGCGGCGCCCCCCACTTCGCACCCCGCTCGGCCGCGAGCCGAGCCACGGACGACCTCCGAGCTAGGCCGCAGGCCGCGCCCAACCGCGGGTTGGGCCGCGCCCAGGCGGGTCGGGCTGCTCCCAAGTGGGCCGGACATGGACCCAGCTTGGGTCAACCCGGTTCGGGCTGACCCAGGGGGTATCGGGCCGGGTCAGACCGGGCCCGAACCCCCTATTTTCGGAAAAATTTGTTCAAACGCCCATATATTGGGCTACAGACCTCCGATCTATGCACTATCAGTTGCGTTGGGATCCTTGCATCAAGAGAGATTTTTCGGTATATTACACTCAAGCTTTCTGTAATGTTTTGGTATGGCCAGGTTGGTTCGAACCCGAAACCAACCGGGCCCTTGGAGTGGAAACGCCTATAACTTAACGACAAGACGTCTGAATGATGTGCTGTTGATCAGGTTGAATTCCTCTTAGTGAGACGGTTATTTTGGATTACTCCACTCTAGGATTGGATGCTGCTAGGGTATGGTCGAGTTGGTTTTAACAAAAAAACCAACCAGGCCCCTCGGACAAAAAAGCCAATAACTCTCAGACCGGGCGTCTGATTGATGCACCGTCTGTCGCGTTGAGTTCCTATTGAAGAGATGGAACTTTTTGATACATCATCTTTGGACTTCATGATAGTTTATGTATCGACCCACTTGGCTCGTGGAGCGGACCCTCCTGAAATCGAGCGTGCTGTGTGCGGGAACCCTAGAGCTAGCTACGACTGCGACGACGATGACGACTATGCTTGGATCCTACGTGGGTTCGGCAGCGAGGCCGACTGTTCTTGGATTCTCCATGGGTTCGGCAGCGATGACGACTGTACTTGGATCCTACGTGGGTTTAGCAGTGATGGTTACTATACTTGGATCCTACATGGCTCCGACAGTGATGACTTCTGATCTTGGATCCTACGTGGGTTCGGCAGTCGAGATGATTCAGAGGCTACATCTATAATCTCCACCACTCTTCGTGAGTAGTATACCTGTGTGAGATACGTCTTGACTTCCAATCATTATCTTAGATGTGATTGACATTATTTCCTATGCGGATTGGGTTGTACTTTCCTGTATGGATTGAGTTATGCTATCCCGTGTGGACAAGGTTGTACTTGAGCTCGTGAGTTGGAGCAGAACTGGAATTGATGACTTTGGTATATGTATTAGAATATACCTAAGTAGAGTTGGTTGATACTTAATGTTTGAATCTTTCCTTTGTGGTTTATCCTTTTTTGGATTCTGGGATACCTTCGGGGGTCTCGGGGTCCCTACTATGTACCGTATACTCACCCCTGCATGGGCTGTGCCTGCACTACGTTGTGTTGGTTGCAGACGATGGACAACGCTGATCGTGGTTGTGTCTTGTGGAGCGGGACAGTACCCGGAGGTGGACTATCAGGCGGGATGTACATGGAGCGGACAGACAAACCCGAGGAGCTGATAATACTATCTGTACCCAGCCTTCATGTGGGAATTCCGGAGGACGACTTGGTGGTTTCTGTTTTACTTTTCAGCTATTGTACTTTCTTTTCACAGTTGTACTGTACTTTCATTTGGGTTGTATACTGGCCCATTTACTTTCCAGCACTTACTTTTGTACTCAATTTACTTAGTGTTTACTTCAGCTTCCATACTATGTGGCGTTTGTTTTCTTATATAAAGGCAATACCATCCCCTTTATCAGGATTTACGCCTTTGGTGCTAGTCGCCAGCCCCTGGCCTATGGAAGGCGGGCTTAGGGTAGTCACTGCACGGGCCTCAAGGATGGGTCGTGAAAAATCTTATTCCTATTTTAATAAGAATAATTTTTCTATGAAATTATTTATTAATAAATTTTTGAATAATATTGATTTGAAAATTTAATTTCATTTTCAAAAATTAAAACATTATTGATTTGTGGCTAGAAAATGATTATTATATAAGAAATATCATAGAATGATATATCATCAATTAGTGTTGATGAAAGATTTTATCATACATAATTAATTTTGAAAAAGTTCTAATAAATCTATTTTTTCTATTTTTTTGGTTTTATAAATATATATATTTTTTATATATTTAATAAATAATAATTTTATGTCTAATTTGAATATTTTTTCATGGACATTATAGATGATAATCTTAATTATTACAAAATTAAAAAATGTTTAAAATAAAAAATAAGGATTATCATATAAAAATTTTGATGTTAAAATTTATATGAACAAATAGAAAAATAAATTTTCTATTTGAAACAAATATTTCAGTATATTTTTTCTCTGGGTATGGAATTATAGTATTCTAATTAAAAAGATAAATATAAAAAATGTTTCATCATACCAATAAATGTAATAAAGACCCTAAATTTATATATACTATCAAGTTATTATCAATAGTTGAAGAACATATTTCATTAATTATCCAAAATATTTAAAAATTTATCATAAAGGGAATTAAAATTATTAAGAATATTTTATATGTGATCATCCTCTCAGAGTTGAATGGATGGTTTGTTAGTGGACATGAATTGCCTTACCTTCTAATAAACAAGGGTTCATCATACATTGTGATTCTTTAAAAAAGTGAAAATGATTTGGATTTACATAAAATGGGTTGGTGATATAATACAGAATAGTACATTTAATGATTCCTCAAAATAATTATCCTAGTCATGATTTGATGTCGAAAACAGTATTGCATTGGTTAATGATATTATGTCATTTCCATAATGGAGAATAGTTTGAAATACATAAAAATAATTATTTAGGTATATAATAATAATGAAGGAGATAAACATGAGACATAAGTGAGAGATAATTCTACCTAAGGATTATGAATACATTATCCACTATCATTATGAGAAGATGAACAAGGTTAATAATGACCTAAAATGGAATGATGGTGGTGATCAATATAGGATAATGATAGAGAAGAACCCAATATAATTTTTCAAGTAACACTATTATTTAAAATTACAAGTGAAATACTTCCATTTTTAATACTTTGGGTCCCTATTATTAGTTTTTGGGTCCATCATTTGAAGATTAGGCAATGAAATGTGGAGTCCATTTGAATTTTTTTTCTGGTTGAAGGATCAATTTTTAATTGTAAACATGTATTTGAATTTGGGTATATACAAAAAAATTAATACAGTTTCCATTATGTGGTTCATGTTTTAGTGGAATATTTGGTTTTTAGGGTCGGATTTAGAGAGGTATAACCTATACTATTTAATAGTAGGTGGCACCGAGTGTCAGGTGGTTGACTCCATATGCCTATTGTGTGTGAAGTGGATAGGAGGATTTCTTACGGGTTTCACAATGCACCCAGTGGACCTCCAACAATTATATAGTTGATCTAGATAATATTTTTTTGAATGAAATTGTCATCAACCAACCTTTATTATTTTATCAATTTTCCACCTTTTTTATTTTACATGTCAACAAGAAGGGAAGATGATATACCATTGTCTCTCTTATATTCCCTTATTCCCCCTATTTCATCTTTTATCAATCCCCCTATTTCATCTTTTATCAAATGTGGATTAATGAAATTTATTCCAACCAAATTTGAAATAAGATATTATTAAACCTCAAATACTTTATTCTCATTCAATATCTTCCCACCACTTACTATCAATGGGTTTCATGAGTTATGGTTTCCCTAATTTCATGTTGAAATCTACATGATTGACCGAGAATTTACCTTTCCCCATTAATGGAATCATTTATGAGTTTTCTTTATGATTTTTCTTACTATTTTATTTAAATTCATTCAAATAATGATTTTTTGGGACAATATTTACTTTTGGGTTATTTTGATTTAATGTTTCTTCATAACAAGAGATCATCAGAATAATTATTTTAATATTTTTCCATGATTTTTGTTTGGTTTTCTATGGGATATAATACAGATTTTTAATTTCCATAAATTATTTATTTTAAATAGTCTTTGATAACATTTTTATAGTTGTTTTATAGATTTTATATCACGATGGATGGTTTTTCAAGGCTTTGTTAGAGGTAGGTGGTTTTAACCTATATGGAATTCATTAAGAATTTACTTATGGTTTTTTCCTTGATTAGATTAAAATTTAATGACAAGATTAAATTATTTTCTAAAAATATAAATTTATTATCTTTTATGAATACTGTGGTTAGTCCTCCTTAGAAATTTCATTTTAATCTACTCGAAAAAATACATTTAACAATGTATTGAGTTAACCATATAATAGATTATTATTATTTTTGAGTAGGATATGAATTATTATGAAATCAAAACATTTTAGTTATGTATTAATTGAAACCTCATTATGTTGATATCATCTATAATAAGGTTATTCTTCTCATACATGATTAAAATCTAAGATTGATATATATAATTTTCCATTATTGAATCATTAGATATATATTTGAGAACATGGTCCATGGTTCAAAAAATTTAAATTTAATAATAAAGGGGTTTCTTTCTAATTAAATGAAATTTGTTTTTAAAACCATTCTATATAAAATTTATAAAAACGATTATGGTATTTTATCCTTTAAATAAAAAATTATATTTGAAAGAAATATATTGTAATACCCTATGATTTCAAAATATTATAATAATGTTCGATATAATGTATGACACATAATATAAATATTAAAATAGAATATTATATCATGATAATTCATGATATATTTTAATTTTAAATAAATTCAATTTCTTAAATAAATTTTGATTCACGAATCATGGGTCTAAATGAAACAAGGTAATATATTAAAATATTATCATTTAAATGTTACCATTATAACCTACAAATTAATATGGACAATATGAATAATACAAAATGGAATATTAAACTTTTACAGGGTACACATGTATAAAATAAAATCATTGAATATTTATTTATTATATATAAAATAATAATAAATTAAATTAAATAGAAGTGTTTTTTAAAAGAGAAAATTATTCTAAAATGTTTTTTAGTCAGGTTTTTTTCAGAAATAAAATTATTTTCCACCACATTAGGAAAATTAATATGGAAACTCAAAATTAATTATTGAAATCATAATATAAAAATTAATTCCCTAAAACTGTTTCATTTTTATATGAGTTGTTATATTTAATGAATTTTAATTGAAAAATACATTTTTGTTTAAATGTTTTGTAATTTTATATAAGAACCAGGATATTCTATTCTGGTATGTTATCTTTTTTCTGGTGTTGTTGAGAAAAAGTGGAGTTTCTGTAAATTTCTTAAGTACATGCTGTGTACCTTATAATTACACACCATGTGCTCGGTTACCACGAGTAGCCAGGTGTTGGCCATGTAATGGTCGTGCACAAGACCGTGTGCAGTGACCTAGAGACAACCTAAGGTGGGGGCTGGTTAAGGCCTGTACATGCCGTATAATTAAAAATTACACACCTTGTACTTTATTTTTTTTCATTAAACAGATAGGGGTTGCGTCTAATTGACATAAACATCTACTTCTTCGGCCAATGAGTCCGAGGGAAAACGAGTCTGCCAGATCTTTTCCAAGCCCCCAACTCATCGTTCGTTCTCTAAATCGACCATCTTTGATCGCGTTGGGATCACCACGGTAAGCTCTTCCTTCTTCTAGAGCTTCTCTTCCTCATTCCCCCTCTTTCAAGAGTTATCCTTAGTTGAACGTTTTTAGAAATTTTGTATATCTACGGTGTTCTTGGGAAATTCAAGGCTTGAGGTTCTCATATAACGATCCTATAACATTAATGTAGGTGGTTTGTGTCGTTCCGTAGATAGTTATTGAGTTATGTGAAAAAGTTCCCAATACAAATGAAAGTGCAATTGAATGTTTATTGTTTTTAGCCCTACTGTTTCTTTTTATGAATTTTTTGTTTGGATAGAGGTTGATTGTTTATGAATAGGGTTAATTTTTCCATGCTATTGAGGTTTTTTCCATGTTTTCTCGTTTTGGCCATTTGGACTAGTTTTCATATTAGGCTGGTTCTTTACTTTCCATGCATAATTTTATAGGATGGAGTGTTATTAACTGACATGTTTTTATGTGGTAGACTCTTTATCTAAGTATTTTTTAGGTTTACTTTGACCGTTATGCATTATTGTGCCCGATTGATTTACACAGGGCTGTGGAACCTGGTGTAGTAGACCATAGGGAGAATGGACGTTGCATGCTTCTCCAGAGTGTATGTTTTGCTGTTACAATTTGAGACCATAGGGGGAATGGATGTAAGTGCTTCCTCAGAGTGTGTATAGTTCCTCGATGCGGGCCACATGGGGAATTGGACATTGAGTTCTTCCTCATAGAACCTTTTAGTTACCGATACAAGACTATAGGGGGCAATTGACAGTGAATGCTTCTTCAGAGAGTCTGTGCTAAATGCTAAACCTGAGGGGTTATACTATGTGTACTTCCTAGAGGGTTTCTTGTGTGGTTTGGTTGAACTAGTGGTGTTAGGCTGTTAGTAATTCCCAGAGGGTTACCTTTTTTTGATTATCTTCCTACTAGATATATGAAATTGAATGCATTGAAACTGTGGGATTGTTTACTTTTGAGTACTTCCTTCATTTCTGCTTCTTTTTTATTAATTCCTACCATATATATTCACTGACTATTTGGAAAAAATCATTGGGTGGTTGCCTACTGGGATTAGTTTCACACCCTGTTTGGGACATTATTTTGGGCCCAAGTAGATTATATTTTTGAAGTTATAGATAAGGGAAAGTGACAATTTACTTCAGGTATATGATTGTTTTGGAGATAAAGGGAATGGGACCAAGATGAGGCTTGTGATGCTGTTGGATTTTATCTGCTTTCTTTTGTACTTTGGTTACTTCTGTATTCTAGAATTGGGATTTGATTAAATATTTTCCTAGACATATGCATCATGCATCATTTATATATGTTCTCCAGTAATTTATTTCTTTAGACTTCGGTTCTTTATTGTCGTATGGTTTTTTACTGCTTCCAATATAGTTATCTGTTTCAATTCTTCTATGTTACTTTACCAATGAGGGCATAGTTTCCCCACTATCACAGCAAGGCCCTCACTTCTAGTCAGCATCCTATGGCATCCGGGGAAATGAGATTGAGGCCATGTGACCAACTAGGTACATGGCACCTCTGGGTAGCTTCTGAAACAGGGACGTTACAAAGTGGTATTAGAGGAATTATTCTCTCCTTGACTTACTGTTTGAATCCTATATCCAAGGATAGGAAGAAGTAGGTAATTAGTAATAAGTTGTTCCTGGGAGTAGCAAACCTGTGCACAAAGAAAAGCTAATTTTCCTTGATTATTGAAATTTTTCTGTTTTTAAAATTTTACAGTTGATTTTATTTCACTATTGGGTGATTCACAAGTATTGTGTTGTTATCGTTGATGTTATTGAGGTTCTATTTATGTTGAAACTCGATGAGATGAGGGTATTCAATCTCATGCATCATATAGGCACTTGCTAGAGATCACATGTCCTGCATTCTTTCCATGCCATTTAGGGTACATTAGCGGTTACATGCTGTTATCATAGACATTGTGCTAGCTATTCATGTTATGAGATAGATTCCCTTATATAATACCTTCTATTTGATATGGTATTTCTTTGCATAAGGTTTTGTTGTAATTAACACCAGTCTTTGGTTCTTGAGGTGTTATGGGCCCCCATGGACAAGAATTTGGTGGATCATTGCATTTTTATCCTTTTTTATGACATGTATAAGATTCCAAGAGTTGATTATCGGGGAGTATGTGCCCTCACAGATTGGAATTTGGAACTTAAAAGTTCGTTTCAGTGTTTTTCTGGGTTCTGGAGAAGTTTTTGAGGCTTACTGTTTGAAAAAACCCAGAATACATGGCATGTAATTATGAATACACTCCATCTGTTCTTCTGTTCGGAAAGAAACTATTTTTATTATGTACATTCCATGTAGTCCGTAACTGTGTCACTAACTGTGTGGGTAGAGACACGGGGTTGAGAAATCATGGTAGAACACACCATTTACTGGATGAACACGCTATTTTGTGTAGACCATGTGTCCACCCATGTGACTAATGACACAGATGGATGAAAATATAGGTTCTACACACTATTTCATGTATGAACACACCGGGTAGTGTAAAACCTGAATCTATCCGTGTAATGAACAACCCCAGTCAGTGAAATCCTTCAATTACACTCAGTGTCCACCTAGAACACACTGTGTAGAGTCAACCGTGTAACCGGCCGTGTAACTAACAACACAAGTCAGTGAAGGTTGTCTAGTACACGTCGTGTCTAGAATGAACACACAATGCAGTCTTTTTATAGGAGATCTGTGTGGCTTAGTCATGTTGAAGAACTCAGACAGGGGAAGAGGATTCAAGTACATGATGTGTGTTAGGACAACACGTTGTGTGCTTATGGTGTTACATGACCTGGGTTGGCAGGAGTACACGCCCATGGGAAGGCTCAAGGGAAAACACCGTGTAGGAATTATACATGCCACGTATCCATGTTTTTAAAAACATTAATGCTTTATTTATCCTATTTACTTATTACACTTCTAGTTTTAGTCCTTGATAATATTGATCTAAGGTGTGCACATGAACTTGTAGAGTCATTCCACTGAGATGTCCTCTGGTTGTATGCCAGTTACTGGACAGTGATCATACACCAGATATGGCTGATGAGGGACTACCAGTAGATCCTCCAGTACTGCAAGTCATGGCACCAACCATTCTTCCAGATATAGGTGATGATGAACAGTTCGGAGAGGGCTTCATGTGGTTCATGTAGAACTTCCGAGGTGTACCACATCCTTCCGTATCAATGATAGAGTTGACATGGGATTTCCAGCAACAAAATCCTCCCACCTTCATAGGGGACGAAGGACCTCAGGCTACAGAGTCATGGTTAGAAGCCATGATTTCTATCTTTGAGCATCTGGAGATGACTCCAGAGTGGCGGGTGAATCTTTATACGTACATGTTTCTGGATTCCTCCAAGAGATGGTGGTACGTGATCTCACATGCAAGACACTAGTAGGTTAGGTCTTGGGATGAGTTCCAATGTGCCTTTATGATTACTTATATCCAGCTACTTTGAAGGCCAATCGATCCCAAGAGTTCATGAGTCTAAAGCAGGGTACTTTGTCTATTATGGAGTATTCTTCTCACTTTATAGAGCTGCAGTGCTTCACTCCCATTCTAGGAGGTGATGAGTTATTTTTGGAAAGGATGCTTGAGGATGGTCTCAGGAACGACATACGATCTTAGGTGAACATCATTAGGTTGAATTCCTTCACTTCTATAGTAAACCTGGAATTGATCACAGAGTGAAACCTGAGGGATTCTGGTGTTGTGATCTAGAGTGGCTCAACATCCGGAGTTTGTATCCCTTCTATTGGTAATAGAAAGCATCATAGGGAGTCTACACATGGAGATTTTAGGAGGCTAGAGAATTCTACTCATATCCAGGTGGTGTGATACTAGTGTGGGAAGAGTTGGAATACAAGGCCACAATTCCCGACAGACCCAATGGAGTGCCGATCATGCGGAAATATGGGTCATCCTCACCGCTTCTTTTAGATCATCTCACTAGAAGCTAGTGATAGGGGTTTTTCTATGACTCTTCATTTGAGAGTAGCACTGCCAGTTTCTCACCAGTCTGGGAACTGGAGTTCTTCAGCCAATCAAGCCGAGGTGGAGGTCGCGGCCGTGGTAGTCAGTCACCAGGATTTTAGCAACAGTGGGGTGGGTCAGCTAAGGGTGGTCAGGAAGGGTCACATGGCCACAGTGTTGGTTAGATTTTTACACTAGATCATACCCAGTAGAAGAAGAATCCCGGACCCTCAACCATTCAAGGTCCGATGCTAGTTTCCTCAGTTTTAACTTCTTCTCTTTTAGATATAGGGGCTTCTCAATGATTTATATCTGTTTTTATTGTGGAGATACTAGGGATCTATATATTTTCTTCTATTGATATCTTGACTCTAGAACCTCTGTTGGGGAATATAATGGCTACTGTACGTCAGTGCAAGGAGTTACCTCTTGAGGTAAGTGGGTGTCACTTCTTTTGGAACCTATATGTCTTAGAGATGATGGGCTATGATGTCATTATCAGAATATAATGGTTAGTTTTCTTCCAGGAAGTTGTCAACTTCTATCGCCGTATACTAAATTTCACATCACCAGAGGGTGGATTGTTTCTTCATAAGGAAGAATGGTATATTCAATCGAGCAGAGCCGGACCCGAGCATCAGGGGTTGGGAGGAGTTACATCCCAGATTACTATTCTATATCTGGATGACCAGGGGACTTCATGGATAGACTTTCCTCCTGTGGTGGATTGTTTAATGGATTCCTTTCAAGAGGACTTTCCAGGTTTTTCTTAAGGAGCGATAGGTATACTTTTCTATTGATATTGTGCCTTGAGCATCACCGGTGTTCATACCTCCTTATAGGATTACTACACTAGAGTTACAGGAGATCAAGAAGTAGTTGGAGGAGTTGTAGGAAAAGGGTTTCATCTGACCCAGTACTTCTCCATGGGGTTCACTGGTTCTTTTTGCGAAGGAGGATGGTACCCTTAGACTTTGTCTGGATTATCGGATGTTGAACCATTTGACGGTCAAGAACCGATATCCCTTGCCGAGGAATAATGATCTCTTTGATCAGCTTCGAGGAGCCCGTGTGATCTCCAAGATTTAATTGAGGTTCGATTATAATCATTTGTGCATTATACCATCTGATATACCACTTACAACCTTCCAAATCAGGTATGGTCTATACGAGTATTTGGTTATGTTGTTCAGTCTCATGAACGCGCCTGTAGTTTTCATGGAAATGATAAACCAAGTGTTCCATCCATACATGGATTCTATCATTGTAGTATTCATGGAAGATAACTTGGTGTACTATCACAGACGACACGACCAAGCCACACATCTTGAGATAGTTTTGAATACACTAAGAGAGAATCTGTTATATGCTAAGCTCTCAAAATGCCACTTTTGGATGGACCAGATTCACTTCCTGGGTCATGTTATCTCAGAGGAAGGAGTATCAGTAGATCCAGATAAAGTGAGAGCAGTAGTTTCTTAGGATAATCCAAAGAATTTATTTGATGTAAAGATTTTTCTAGGGCTTTCTGGATACTACAGACGTTTTATATATGTCTTTTCACATTTAGAAGCTGCACTGACTGGTCTGACTAAGAAGGGTGCAATGTTCATATGGTCAGATTCTTGTGAGTCAGCCTTTTAGGAGCTGAAAGGGAGGTTAACTTCAGCACTGATACTAGTCTTTACATAGATGAGAAAAATATATAATTTTTACTATGATTATTTAGGTATTGGGATGGGAGATGTGCTTAATCAGGGAGGATTCATTGCATACAGGTCTTAGCAGTTGAGGCCACATAAGATGAATTACCCGATGCATGATCTTGTGTTGTTTGTTGTTGTTAATTCTTTACATTGTTGGAGACATTGTATTCTGGGAGATCATTTTTTTTGTTTTCAATGACAACAAAAGTCACAAGTACATCTTCACTCAATGTGATTTTAATTTGATAAAGTGAAGGTGAGTTGAGTACCTTCGGTATTTTTACTTTGAGCTTGCCTACAAGACTAGGAAAAGGAATGCAGTGGATGATGCGGTGAGTAGGAGGACTCATATATATGTAGTTTAAGAGGCCATTATTGAGTGATTTATAATGGTTTCATTCTATGAGATGCATTCAGAGTTGCAAAACAAACAAGGGAATGCATTTCTTTCTTCTATAGCTATTACCTCTACTCTTCTTGATCGAGTATGAATGAGGAAGATATCAGATTATGAAGGCCTAGTACTACATGAGAGCGTGTCAGGGGGGACCCTATTCCTAGATAAACCCTAGGAGAGGATGAGATATTTCATTTTCATGGACGTGTATGGGTGTCAGAAGACCTACACAAAGAGTTGATGAAGAACTTTCATTCCTCAGTTTGGGCAGTTCATCCTTGTGTTCCCAAGATGTATCGAGATCTACACTGTTAGTATTAGTGGACATGTATGAAGAGAGATGTTTCTAGTTCTGTCATGGGGTGTTCCACCTATTAGCAGGTGAAGGAAGAGCACCAGTGAATAGCAGGTCTTTTACAGAAGTTACCCATCCACGAGCGGAAGTGGAATGATGTCGTGATGGATTTCGTGATAGGTTTTCCGAGGTCACCTCGAGGGAATGATGCGGTATGGGGTGTGATTGACAGACTCACAAATGTTTCTCACTTCTTTCCAATAAATGATACCTTCAGTGTTGACGATATGGGAAGATTTTAAATTCTAGATATTGTACACTTACATGGGGTTCCACACTCCATTGTTTTTGACAGAGATGAACATTTAACTTCTTGGGTCTGGTAGGGGCTGCAGAAGGTTTGGATACAGAAGTACTTTTGAGTACAACCTACCACCCCTAGACAGATGGAAATCCTGATCATACTATTCAGGTGCTTTTGGACATGCTTCAAGCATACATCCTGGATTTTGGAGGTTCGTGGGATAAGAACACACCTCTTGTGGAGTTTTCCTAAAATAATAGTTTTCAAGAAACTATTCAGATGGAAACTTATGAGGCTTTGTACGGTAGTCCATGCTGATCACCCTTATGTTGGATGGAGGCAGGAGAGGCAACTATGTTGGGACCTCATCTTATCCAGGAGACCATTGAGAAAATAGAGTTGATTCAGAAGAGGATGGCTATTGCATATTCATTATAGAAGTCTTATACTGATCGATGGAGACGACCTTTGGAGTTTCAGGTCGGAGATCTGGTTTTCCTACATGTCACACTGAGGTTGGGACATAGGAGGATTAGAAGATAGGGTAATCATTATCCAATATACATTGGACCATTTGAGATGTTGGAGAGAGTTGTGCAGGTTTCCTATCGGTTGCATTTATCTCAAAGGTACTGGTCTATGCATGATGTCTTCCACGTTTCTCGGCTTCGATGTTAATTCTCAGACTCATATCATGTTTTTTATCCCGAGGAGGTTAGGTTAGAGGTGGATGCCTCATTCCATGATCATATTATTGGGATTGTTGATCATAGTGAGAAGGTTTTCTATAGCCAGTATGTTCCTCAAGTACGAGTGCTATGGAATCCCAGGTGAGTACATGACATGACCTGGGAGTGGGAGGCCGTTGTGTGATCACAGTGGCTGGAGCAGTTTGAGGTTTCTTCTTCCATACTTTGCTAGGGAAATTTAGGGATGAATTTCTTTAGGGGGGGGAGTTTGTATGAACCAAGATCTTCTTTTCCGGTATGTGTTCCATTTTCTAGGGTTTTGTGAGAAAAAGAGGAGTTTCTGGAAATTTATTAAGTACATTCTGTGTACTTTATAAGTACATATTATGTACTCAGTTACTTTGGGTAGTTGGGTGCTGGCCATATAACGGCTGTTCACATGACCGTGTGTGGTGACCAGGAGACCTCTTAATGTGGGGGCTAGTTAAGAAAAGTACACACCATGTACATATAAAGTACATGCTGTGTACTTTATTTTTTTCATTAAATAGACCGGGTTCACATCTAATCGATAGAAACATATTCTTCTTCGGCTGCCGCATCCGGGAGATAACAAGACCTCCAAATCTTCACTGAGCCCTCGACTTATCATCCGTTATCCGAATAGATCGCCGTCGATTGCATTGGCATCACCATTTTAGGCTCTTTTATCTTCTAGATCTTCTCTTCCTGATTACTCCCCTTTCAAGAGTTAACCTCAGTTGGGCGTTTTTAGCATTTTTGTAGATCTATGTTGTTCTTGGGAGATTCATGGCCTGGGGTTCATGTATAACAATCCTACAACATTGAGGTAGGTGGTTTGTGCCTTTTCGTAGATAGTCTTTGAGTTATATGTGAAATGTGTCCAATACCCTTGAAATGGGTATTGTGTTTTTATGGTTTTTATCCCTTCTTTTGCCTCATATGAATTGTTTTTGTTATAGAGATTGATTTCTTATGAATAGGGTTAATTTTTCCATGCTATAGAGGTATTTACCATGTTTTCTTTTTTTGGAAGTTTGGGCTAGTTTTCCTGTTAGGCTACTGCTTTACATTCTAAACCTAGTATTGTAGGATGGAGTGTTTTTATTTGAAATGATTTTATGCTGTAGAATGGTTATCCAAGTAGTTAGTGAGGTTTAATTTTGTGGCTATGAATTTCTATGCTTTACTGACTTACACAGGGCCGTGAAAACCTGGTGTAGTAGACTGTAGGGATAATGGACGTTGAAGGCTTCTCTTGAGTGTCTGTTTTACTATTCAGATGCGACACCATAGGGGGAATGGATGTAAGTTCTTCTTAAGAGTGTTTGTAGTAACTTGATGTGGGACACATGGGGAATTGGACATTTAGTTCTTAATTAGAGATCCTTTCAGTTATCGATACGAAACTATAGGGGGAATTGATGGTGAGTTCTTCCTCATAGAGTCTGTGTTAAAAGCTGATCCAGAGGGGTTAGACTATGTGTACTTCCCAGAGGGTTGCTTTTATTGTTTGGTTGAACCAGAGGGGATAAAATGTGAGTAATTCCCAGATGATTAGCTGTTTTTGATTATCTACTACTATATATATGAAATCAAATGCATTAAAACTAATGATTTTTTACATTTGAGTACCTCCTTGTTTACTGATTATTTTTTATTATTGTCTGCCATATATATTTACTGACTTCTAGGCACAGATCTTTGGGTGGTTTCATACTGTGATTAGTCTCACACCATATTTAGGTCATGATTTTGGGCCCAAATAGATTATATTGTTATAGGTACTGATAAGGGAAATCACCCTTCTGCTTTAGGTACTTGATTAATGAGGATATGGAGATCATGGGACCAAGCTGAGGAATGTGATGCTATTGGAGTTTATCTTATTTCTTTCTTAATTTGGTTACTTCTGTATTCCATCATTATGTTTTCTTGGCTGTTTTCCTAGACATATGTATCATGCATCATTTATATATGTTTTCCAGTTATTTATTTCATAAAACTTCCACTGTTTACTATTATATGGATTTATTACTGCTTCCGCTATTGTTATATGTTTCACTTTTGCTGTGCTACTCTACCAATGAGGGCATAGTTTCCCCACGATCACACCCAAGGCCCTCACTGCTAATCGGTAGCCTCTATCATTCAGAGAAATGTGCATGAGGCCATGTTACCAACCAGGTATGGGGCGCATCCGGGCGGCTTCTGGAACAGAGACATTACAAGTTAAGTTATATTTTTAATTTTCATCAAGTAATATTAGATCATATATATATATATATACAATCTAGGTCATTTGAATAATTTTAAAATTTAATTTTTATATAAAAACATTGTAACAGTTTTATGATTTTCTCTTTTTAAAACCCGTATTCTCATCATGTCTGCAAGATGAATTTCAATTTTCATTTTCTCATTTATATGAATGTAATTTTATAAAAATTTACTCCCTATATTAAATAAGAATATTTTTTATTATCTAATAAGTTCAACTTAATTATTGACCATAATGACTTCTAAAAAAAATTAAAAATAAATTACCATTATTAAGGTAAAAATTGGTTTACTGTTGGATGAAAAGAAGAATATAAGGGTTAAAAGTGACTGAATACATGTAAAAAATACATTTTTTGGAAATATACAGAACATATAATTTATAAATTTTGACAATAATGTATATTGGAAACATTGTTCATGTGAAAATATGGGTACACCTTTTTATTTTAAAATTTACAGTTGCACCAATCACCTTAGTTTTAAAAGGCCACCACTTCTATTAGGTTCTCCGTATCATCAATCAATTTTGGATTGGACTTGACATAACCAAATAAATTACATACATACATCCCATAATCATAGATTATTTTTTGGTTCATAAATCCATTATTTTAATACATTTGGTATAATCCTAAAGATGTTGTCTAAGAAGTGTTAAAATTCATACCTATAAATTTTTGATTCATTTATTATTCCTCAACCTTAAAATATTTTTCTTTTATGATTACATAAAAAAATATTGTCTCAAATATAAATTTATTTTATTATGTTAATGTAACAACCCATATACATCTCCCCTTTCCTCAAATGGGAAACAATAACATTGGTCATGTGTATGATGGACTACCACCTCACGAACCGATGAGAATTGTTTTCCATCAGCACCTCTAATAGTTGGGTATAATAATGGATCAAAAGTATGTATATGATATTTAAAACAATATTATACCTTTGGTTAAATTGAATAATATATACCTTTTTTACTTTCCATTACATGGGGAAATGATAAGACCTCTCATGTGTATAGAGGATTACCCCCTCATGTAGCGATTTGATTTTTTCACTAACTCTTAACATTGAAGTTAATATGGATATATATAATAAATATATGTGATATAAATGATATTATTATGATATTAAGGACATATTAATCTTTTTTTAAAGATAATATATCATTTTATTTCTTATCATTTCACTCATGGAAATATGATATCATCACTCATGTTTGTGTGGACTACCACATTCACAAAGCGATGTGACTATCTTTTCATAATAAATAAATATTATAATTTAATTAATTATATATAAATAAATATTATTGTATTTATTATATTATGATAATTTTATAATGTTTGAAATATTATAAACCATCTTTCTATAGTGATCGTTGAAAATGGAAATGTAACTCATACGTATGTATGGTCTACCATCCCCATGATTAAAACGTACTTAATTTAACAAAAATAATCAATAATGATTGGTTATAAAATTATAATTCAAATATAAATATTCTTACTATTTAATGATTATTGTTATGTATGTTGTTTAATAATGAATTATTAGACCAACAATCAATCTATCAGAGTCATTTTTCCAAATAAGTGATATTTCATTGAAACATCCAAGATAAATATAATTACCTATGCACTTATATATGACATGGTAATAAGTGAAATAAATGGAATAATAAACCTGAAAAAGGTTATTAATGCATTAAATAATTGACATAAATTTATTATTAAGGATGATAAAGAACATACATTATTATTCATACTAAAGGTAAATGATTTTGGTGTCACTCTTACTTCTATTAGACATATTCCATATTAAACACTTATTTACATAGTGGGGTGTATATAGATCCCATTTGTCAATTTAACATCATGAATCTATTTAACATAATTTTATTTTATGTTTAATTTCATGTGATTTATATTACAGGGATTATGGTTTAAAATTTACCAAAGTTGATAGAGTTTATTTCACAATCTCATCATTATTCGAGTCACTTTATGTTTACGTCTCCCTTTGGGGAATTATTAGATCATTATATCATGAAATCAAAATATTTTATTCTATTGTGGTTATTAATGATCTTTAAAATTGATTATACAATTTTTTATACACTTTTATAATTAAAATCATTGAGAAAATGTTTTCAATAAAATCTAATGTTATTTATATCTTTGGTTTGAAATCATTTTTCCATAAAAACCTGTGATTTCAAAAAAAAATTAAATTTTTTGTTGATATTTTCAATATTATTTATTAAATAAAATTTGTAACATTTTCAAATTTAATTTTTTAAATAAATCATCATATCATTTTCAAAATGATAGCCATTTGGATTTATTGGAAATTTAGAAGAAATAATTGGTTTAATGCGTACGAAATGGATATAATTTTCCACCATCATGACCAATAAATGTGTAATTTCTTATTTTATATGTTTTAAAAGGTAATTTTCAATTACAATTATATTAAAAAAATATTTTTTACCTTTTATTAAAAAGGTTATTTTCAAAATGAAATGGGTATTTTTTACAAAAATGGTTTTAATGATCTTTTCATGGTATTTCTATTCACCAATGAAATCAACCATAAATTTTACTTATGATCGAGTAAGGGTATGTTGTATTGATAACAACCTTATTATTTCTCTATATTTTTTATGATCAATTTTATAGGGGATTTATAATATTATTTCCATTAAAAAATTGACACTATATGGTTTATGATTATATTCATTGATTGGATGTAAGTATTAACATTTGAAATATTAGTTTATAATTATGAATGCTTATGTTGATATTTTTCACCCCAGCCATTTGATGAATTCATTTGACTTAGTATGTGATGGGTGAATCCCTCTATAAACCTCAAATTAATAATAAGGTCTATTGATATAAACTAGATTTTTTTGGCATAGCACTTAACCTTTTACTCATAGGTCTTGGACCAAGGCCTAGACTGTATGATCTAGCTATCCAGAATAACACATTCAAACATTATCGGTTCAGTTATTGATATTAACTATGATTATTCTATTAGTTATAATATCAATGTTTATGTTTTCCATTTCATGTTACTATTAAATGTAATTATTTTATCATCATTTATTCCTTCCATATTATGCTCATGTTATTGATTAAATGACATTTTTTAGTTATTTACTTTCCCATGTTGATTATTCCTTCTTTATTTATAGATTTCATTATACTCATACCCTTAATGAGAATCCGATTTCATCCAATTTTTATGTTTTCATTTATTATGGGTACTATGAAGTGTTTTATGATTGACATGAAGCAATGTTATAATTGGAATAATGGTGTTTTGAAAGAAAATAAGTTTTTTATTTTATATTTTAGAATGTAATGTGAATTTATTTATATATATATTACCATGAATTCTAAAATATTTGGTCCATCATAATGTAAATCCTTTTATATAAAGGAAATTTAATAGATTTTACTCCATAACCATGTTAATGGGGTTGTTTTTTCTATAGTTTGTATCAGAGTATGTTTAGTAGAAACCTTGCATACTATATTATTAGAAACATAGAATATGAAACATGAATTTAAGAAAATAATTGAGGATATGTATATAAGAACATCATAATAATTTCACAAGGAATTTATTATGTGTTTCAACCTAGTAATATATACTTATATGGAAACTATAAGTGGAAATAATTCTTGAACAGATGTACCTAGGGGTAATAATTCAGAAAATGGTGAATTGGGATTGGCATGATTATCACCTACTGAATCAAAATGGGACTTACATTGCACCATGTTAAATACTCCATGGGATATTCTTGGGATAATTCACATATTATTTAAAAACCATTTTGATTTATATTAAAGTTCTTTAATTATTTGAAAAAAAATCTCAAAGAAACAATGTTTTTGATTATCTTATTAGATATGCATAAATTTTTTAATTTAAGTCATGTGTTTCACTAGTTTTGGGATTATAAATTATTTTTCAAAATGTTATGATCTAATGTAGTGTATTACTTTGTTTGGAAATGAAACCAAATAAAATTAATGAGAACCATATCAATGAATGTAATCCAAGGATTAAGAATGATATTTTATTTTATAGCCTTAAATATGTATTTTAAAGTGAACTAGTCTCCAAAACTTCCTCATCATATAAAAATATATTGTCATGTTACATATAGAAAGAGAAATAATTATATATATATTATGAATTTGAATGGAATATAAAGAAGAATAGGATGGAAGAGAAAAAAAAGTATAAGGAATAAGGGAATGAAGGGTTTTCCAATATTAGAAAATTTTGTAAGGAAACACCATAGTAATCTATTGAATGGAATGAGAGTTTTCTACATGTGTGGGGAGAAATTCCAACATTCACGTGATTTCAATGGAATGAATTAAATTTTTAATGTTTAATGCATTAATTTTAAGGATATGGGGAACAATGATTATGAATTAAGAATGATTCAAGGGAATATAACATAAAATAAGCTAACAGATCATGTTCAAGCATATGTTATTGCTAAAAATGAAGTATAATGATTAATGTTATTTTTTTAGATTCTATAATTTTTTTACTGGAGTATTTTATTCAATTATATTATGGTTAAAATAATTATGAAATATATAATTATTGTACTATAATACTAGATCACTAAGTAATTGAGAATATATGTTGAATTGTATTGATAACAACGAAATGTGACTTCACAAAAATTTTAACATCATGAAAAACACATGATTAAGGTATGATAACCATTAATGTGTTTATGATTTTTCAATAATAATGATAAATTTATTTTTATGAAGTTATTTGTAACCATTAATTTTAATCTAAAATTTCATTTTGAGGTAATATTAGATTATTAAAATTCTCAACCATTATTTAAATTAAATTAATATGGTTTTAGAAGAATTAAAAAATAATATGTCATTTGATAAAACATTGTATCTGGTATGGTTATTGGGATTGAACTCATAACTGAAAGGTGATAATGTTTCAGTGACCACCATTGGCCTATGTAATGTCCCATTTAATATTTCATTTTTTTATAAAATAATTGATGACTAGATATTAATCATGAACCAGTGGAATTATTATTATGTTTTACAGATTAATGTAATATATTGGATGACTTGTTTTAACCATATTTGTTTTTCAAATATAGTTAGATATTGAAGGAATTATTTTTCACTCTTTTATGGATCTTACATTCCACTAAAAGAGATTTTTTTCTTCATACATAAAAAAATAATTTTTGATATTCATTTTATAGTTTATGTGATGAGTTGGTAGTTTATTGAAGCACAAAAAGGATGAAATTTTAATTATGAAATAGAAATTTTTCAAGAAATTATATTTCCTAATATTTTTAGGTAGTAAAACAATTCCTTCAATTTAGGAAATGGATTTTGAAAAGAAATTTTATCTTATTTCCTACATATATGATCAATATAAATAAATTTAAAAGAATAACTGATTTTTTTTGTCATTAACATTGCATTGAGCATTAATTTTATTTTAATTAATTACATAAATTATTATTTTTAATTATTTAAACTTATCATCAATATCTGTATCTTCTCATTTACCAAAGTTCTCATAATGAAAACCTTGTTTTTTGTTATTCCATATGTCCTTTATACTTCCTTTAATATATTAATAATAGGATATTTTATTAACCCTTTAAAGATGAGGGGTTTCATGAAAGTTATTTTAAAATTTCAGACCCTTTATTACATATATCAAGATTAAATTATGAGGATGTAATCTATTTAGGGGGTAGAATGTAAAACTTAAAGATTTTAAAATAGGAACATAATGTTCTATATAATGTTTGTAACAGAGAAAAAAACATATAAGATAATATAAAATTATATAATTTATGATATTTTATTTTTAAAATAAATTTAACATCGTTGATATTTTTTTATGCAATACCAGGTTTAAATGAAACATGATACACTACTAAAATATTATTATTTATACATTAGCATTATAACCTAGCCATTATGTTGGTTGGTATGAATAATAGTATCTAAATTATGAAACTATTATTTTTATCAAATGTATAAAATAAATTTTACTGTCATATATTAATTAGAAATAAAATAAGAATACTTTTAAGGAAAAATAATTGTTTTCTGAAAAAAAAAAATCACAAAGGATTTTTAGTATCACTTCACACATGTATTTTATATTTAATTATAATCACCTCTTTTATAAATTTTTTTTGAAAAAAGAATATTCTTTTTTGACATAATAATATCCAATAAATATTTGGCTGATATTCTGTGAATTTTCAAAATCGTTTAATTTTTTAATGAATAGTGAAAATATTTTGTTTTTATTGAATGTTTCCATTAAGTTTAAATTACATACATAGAATTTGGGCCTACGGGCTATGTAATGGGCTATAATCCCACTGGGCCTTCGAGCTATGTAATGGGTTTCCCTCTACCCAGTTAAAAGAGGTCTTTGCTTTGATTTAATAATAAAAATGAGGCTTCGGCCCAACCTTTAAAAAAATTTAGGTTATTTTAATCATTTTCATAATGAATTTTGATATAAATATTTTGTAAATTTTTGAGCATTTTCCCTTTGAATAACTATGTTAGCATTACATATGTGGGATTAATGTTATATTAAATTATTACACATATGGGAATTGAATTTTGAAAAATTGATTCCATATTTGAAATCGAAATTATTTATATTATCCAATAATGTCTTATTAATTTTATACCATAATTAATAATAAAAATATAAAAAACTTATTTACCATGGTTAATGTAAAAATGGATTTCCCATGGTGTTAAATTAAGAGGACAACAATTACAAATGAACCAAAAATTGTCCAAATCATATTTTATGGAAAAATTGGAACTTATCATGTCTAAGGTTAAGGAAAATACCATTTGGGCCCTTTGTTATTTTAAAATCATGCGAACACCTTTTTCAATTTAAAATTAAAAGCATGCAAGTCAGTTCACTTATAAATGGACAACGCTAATCATTTATTCATCACAAATTCAAACCCTTTTTGATCATAATATAAATAAAAATAATCACATAATTAATTCAATAACCTCATCCTATGAGAATTTTTCTGTGAAAAACTAATTATTCGAATACGTTATGTATAATCCTAAAGCGGTGGTCTGATAATAGGTAAAATTCTTAACTATAAATTTTTCCATTATATAATTTTCCACCTTATTTAAATTTTATTAATATAATAATATATGGAAAAAATATCTACCATATACTAATATGTTGTTATGTTAAGTTAATAACTTATATTTATCTCATATTCTCTCAAATTGGAAACGATAACATCACTCATGTGTATGGCAGACTACTGCCTTGCGATGTGATTTAACACATCTATAAAAAAACCTCTCACAATTGATTTTTTAGTTGGATTTAAAATTATATATGATATTTATTACGTAATTATAATGATAGATTCATAATATCATATAAATGTTTTTAACATTACCTTCCATAGGGGATTCGAAAACATCGCTTGTGTGTACGGAAGACTACTGCCTGGAAAAGTGATGTGTTTTTTTAACTAATGCTTTACATGGAAGGTTATAAGGATAAATTTATTCAATATATGTGATATAAATGAATTAATAATTATATTAATGAAACATTTAACATTTTACAAACATAATATATAATTTTATTTCTTAAATTTTCACTCAATAAAATTTGATAACGTCGTTCATGTATATGCATATTTCTGCCATCACGAAGAGATGTGACTCACTATTCATCACCACACCACATGGGATATATATATAATTATATTGAAATAAATAAAATGGTATTTATGATATTATTAGCATTATTTTACAATAAAATATTACTTAATTCCTTTATATATTGATCATTGAAAAAATTAAATGTTACTCATTCCTACATACATCATACCATCTTCATCATGAACACAAACTCCATTTCTCAAAACAATATTTCATGAATGGTCTTGAAAGTATAATTGAAATATAAATATGACAACTAATTTATGGCTATTATTCTTGATATGATTTAATAATGACCATATATACCAATAGTCAGCCTACTGAAGTAATTTTGACATAAAAGTAAAATATCAAAGAAATGATGGGGTCTTGGACTCTTAGAGGTGGCACTCCCCCTCTCACATATCAATGGTTTCCCTCAGCTTAAATAGAAAGGGGGGATAATGTACAATCTTCATTATTGACCTATAGGGTCTCTGGTGTCGCCTCCCCTTCCTCCTATCCCACTCTCTCACATGATTTGGCATTCAACGGTTTCGACGGCTCATTTAGATGGCACAAAAGTTGGTAAATTTGAGGTATGATTTGCTTCCTTGACTTCCCTAGTGTGATAAAGAACCTCATCACTGGTCCTATGTTCCTCTTCTCATGGTTTGATAGAGTTAGACTCTAATAAGAGTTCTTTGTGGTTCAGATCTGATCAGTTCCTTACCCCGAGCGACGTTTCTAGTTTAGAGCGGCTCAGACAGTAACGACCCAAAGTTTTTCAATGGAAATTAACTTCTTATAATTATGTCATAAAATAAAATTAAAACACAAAATAATGAACTACTAAGTGATAATTGATCTTTAAACATAAGTTTTTCACTTTTGTGTTTGGAATTTCGAAAATCCGAAATACACGGTTGTGTTCAAGATGATATTTGGAGTCTAATAAAACAAAATTAATTTTTGGTCAATAGAAACCTAAACTTATGAATAGTAACATACCCTTATGAATATTGATATAATATAATTAATAGTAACCTTAACTATGATAGTATAAAAATTATATTCAAGTAAAAGTATGATGTACCTATATTTTAGAATAAGTAAATGAATGTTTTAAAAGAGTTTTTTAATAATAAACAATGATTTTAATTAAATATTAAATTAATAATATTTATAAAATTATTTTTGAAAAATGGAATTCATTTTTTGATTCTAAGCTTCGAAAAATGTTTGGGGTAAATTTTTGGGATTTTTCTAAAATACTTGAATATTTGGTGAATAGTAAAATACATTAATTTACCGTATAAATACACTATAATTAAAACCCACTCTTCCCGACATCACAAGTGATGTAAGAACCCAAAAGTAGAACTCACATGCCTTATTTACTATTATTGGTCAAGGATAACTCAATATTCCTTGTCTTAGGGGAAATTAATAAACTAATGAATTTTATATTAAGGAAACCCCTCTCCCCTCCACTATAAAACCCACCCTTCACACCCTCATTTACTCACACCTCTCAAGATCCAATACTTCTCTAAAAACTACCCAAAAATCTTCCCTATCCCCTCTCCCACGTCCAAGAGCTTATGGTCTCATAAAAATACCAAGCCTATCTTCCTTAAGGAGGATCTCAAAAGGAGGATTTAAGAGGCAATTTCTCTCCCTCTTCTCCTTTAATTTCCTTTCAGTTTCAAGTTCATTTCTTGATCTCTCCCCAAATATCTTCACCAAAATGGTATTTTAACTCCATTATTATACATGTACTTGAATTTTATGATGCTAATGGGAGATTATATCATCCAACCCACTTTCCCTCTTCCTTTTATTTTTTTGAAGAGAACGTTGTTCGTGAGGTGTTAGTTTATCACCTTCAAGAACGACATGTTTTCTTCTTCCATTTCTACCTTCAGATCTAGTCGTGAAATGATTTTTATTGTTGAAACAGAATATGGTACATGTATTATTTCCTATTTAAAGTTATGTAACTAACTTATGTACATATTACTAAGTGATAACTTAAAACAAGTTCGTTGTGATCGAAAAACCGCCCAGATTAACCCAAACAATCACCGTTTATTTCTTATATAATTATTAATCCACATGGATATAATACAATTAATTATTAGATAATTAAAAATCCTGTAATATCATTAATAACATTTAATATTAGTTCTGGATTTTTACCCATGTTCTACCCGAACATCGATTTAAGAATACAAGTGAACCACTCAAGAAAACAACAAAAACAAACATTCTCGGACAATGTTTTTAAACACTACAACTCATCCAAAGGCACATAAAATCACATAATTAAACCATAATTAACCATATGAATTTACACAAGTTTCTGGATTTCTAATTAATGAATAAAATGTCATTATATAGGACATTAAGGAGAAGGAAGCGTTCAGATACAAGGTAAGGGGAAATCTCGAACCCAATTTTCTCGTTCGGGTTATCCCTTTTTCACTTCATTTTTACGTGGTTACTCCATAAAGGTAATTTATTCATCATTTTATTTACTTTTCTGGGTTATAAATGGTTTTCACTGGTTTTTATGTCCAACAAAATGTTTTCCAAAAGAATTCTTCTTTTAAGAACACCCCTTTTACTTCTCACTCAAAGTGGACGGTTCTTGTAACATGTATGTTATTCCATATTTATTTTGGGAACCCAAAGCTTATGAATGTGTTATTATGAGATTAAAACCATTCCTTTCCGTTGGTTAGTTATTTACATTTTTTATATGTGTTCTATGTGGCAAGCATGATAATGATAATGTTATGATGCGACACGTGAGCCCAGAATTATATATCACAATATGAATGATTCAAAGTGACGGGTGTGCCCAGAATTATACAGCACTCCAATGCATTGGGTAAAGTGATGAATCTCATGAGTTAATTTGAAATGATGTGTGAAAAAGATTCTAGCTTGGTTCACAAGTATGCATGGTTGATAACCACTAATACATGATGTTTCATTTGTATGCATTGCTACATTTCAAGTCTTTTATTTATACTCCTCTCATGTTCATGATCTATTTCTCTTATTATGACTATGATCACCCCATGCTATATTGTTCTTATCTATCCTCTTACTGGGCTTTTAGCTCACCCCTTTTGATGTATATCATTAGGTGGCTACATGTACCAAGGGGAGGTCAAGTGCCAATAAGAAGCTAGAGAAGAAGGAATTAAATAAATGTTTATGCTTGATGTTGTAATTGTTAGGTATTGTCCTAGTTTTCCCAAGACACTAAAACATTTGATCCTCTATGTGTAATACTATTATGTTGTTTATATTTAAAATTATGTAATAGTAATGTATGAAAATTTTGGGTCACTATATTTTGTATCAGAGGAAAGGTGTAGTTAATTTGGGAATTAAGATTAGTGAACCATAGAGAAAACCTCTAGTATGAGAATAAGTACAAATATGCACATAATAATATTTACATAGCGATCCCATATGTTATTTTTTTATAAATTGTTTAAATGAATAAGTTATTCATGAATTGTTTACTTATGTTTTGTTCTAACCTTTTCTATTTTAGAAAATGGTGGGAACCAGGAGAAATAAGGCCAACAACTCATGTGAGGGCCAATGCAACGATTGCCCGAATGACATCCCCAATGATTTGGGAGGTGGGGTTTAGAACTTCATGTCAATTCTTACCCAATTATCTTAGGTTATGAACAATAACCATAATAATGGGGAACTTCCTCCTTCACCAAATAGGGAGCAACTGGCTATCAAATGTATTATGTAGCAATAACCACCAACATTTAGTGGATCTTCCGATCCTTTAGTTGTGGAATAGTGGGTTAACTCCATAGAGAATATCTTTTCTGTGCTTCACTGTTATGAGATGGAGAAGGTGACACTAGCCTTTTATCATCTAGATGGGGAAGTCGATCGATGGTGGTCTTTGATTATGAACACAAAGCCAAGGGAGGGAATTGATGAGATGGAATGGGAAGACTTTAAGATAATTTTTCTTAACAAGTATTTCCCAAGAACTCTTCACACAAAGATGGAGAGAGAATTCATAGATCTCAAGAAAAAAGAAGGAGAATCTGTCACAACATATGAAGCAAATTTCACAAGGCTTTCAAGGTATTCTTCGGGTTTTGTTATCAACAATGATTGAAAAATTGATATATTCTTTAGTGGATTAAAACCAAACTTTCGAAAGGCTCTTGAAATTTGAGACTTTGGCAGTTATGAAGAAGTTGTTTAGTGTGATCTCAAAGTGGAGATGGAGTTTGGAGTATAGTCCCATGGCTATGGTGATATGAAATGAAAGATAGAGTTTCAAGATGGAGGATCTAGTGACAAAAGTGGGAAGAAAACTCAATGACCCACAAGCAAAAAATGTGGGAAGTTGAACCATGGGAACTACCTCAAAGGGACGAGAAAATGCTTCAAGTGTGGGAAAGAAGGACACCATGATCAAGAGTGTCTAAAAGAAACAAAAAGGAAGGAGAATGTAGCCGATGAATGGATAGAACCACTCATGGTTCAATGCTACAACTGTAGGGAGCTAGGTCACTATGCAAACGAGTGCACTAAAACTCGAGTTCTCGAGGGTAATCAGCATCAGCAGCCACCAAATCCAATAGAACAAGGAAAGGCTTATGCCATCACTAGTGTGGAGGTGGAGCCTGATAATGAAGTTGTACAAGGTACACTTTTTATTCACTCAAGATTTGAAAAAGTCTTATTTGATTCTGGTTTTATGCATTCCTTTATATCTTGCAAGCTTTATAGAACTATAGAATCGAAGCCCCGAAACCTTGAAGTAGAGATATCTGTAAAAACACTAAGTGGTGAAATCTTTGCAACCCAAGTGTTTCACTCTTCTCTTGTTGGAATATGTGAGAAGATTATTCCATAAATCTCGTAATACTTCCCTTAGTGGAATTCGACACTATAATGGGAATGGATTGACTCTAATTATATATAGCACATATGAACTATCGGGAAAAGGAAATATCTTTTCATATTCCGAGCCATCCCATGCTCCTCTACAAATGTAAGGAAGATCATGAATCTCCTTCAAGAAATCCTTCAATGGTGAGGGTGTTGATTCTCTATGAAGAAGCATACCTCTCCCAAATGGTTGAGTCGAAGGAAAATTCCAACCTTGAGGAAATTACTATCGTGCGGGAATATGGTGATGTATATCCCGAAGCGTTACCCAGAATTCCCCCGGATTGTGAGGTAGAGTTCTCAATTAAAATCATACCCGGAGCTACTCCTATCTCAAAGTGTCCCTATAGGATGGCTCCTATAAAACTAGAGGAGTTAAAGAAGAAGCTGCAAGAGCATCTGGACAAAGGGTTCATATGCCCTAGTGCATCACCTTGGGGTGTGCCAGTGCTCTTTGGGTAGAAGAAGGACGGAACAATGCGACTGTGTATCGATTATCGGGAACTCAACCAGATCACCATAAATAACAAGTATCCTCTCCCATGGATTGATGACTTGTTCGATCAGTGAAGTGGTGCTCAATACTTCACAAATGTGGATCTTCGTTCTGGATATCATCAAGTAAAGGTGAAGAAGGATGATATTCAGAAGACTTCATTCCGAACAATGTATGGGCACTATGAGTTTTTGGTGATGCCCTTCGGACTTTCTAATGCCCCTGAAATCTTCATGGATTTGATGAATAGAGTCTTTATACATTACCTCAATAAATTTATCGTTGTTTTATTAATGATATTCTCATCTACTCCAAGAGAAAGGTGGAACATGAAGAACATCTAAGGCTTATGTTGGGGACATTGAGAATGTAGAAGTTGTACACCATGTTCAAAAAGTGTGACTTTTGGATGAAGAAAGTCACGTTATATAGACATGTGATCATAAGTTAGGGAATTTCTGTGGATCCGTCAAAAAGAAAGGTGATTGAATAATGGCTCAGACCCTCTAGTGTCACAGAAATCTGTAGTTTTATTAGATTAGCTGGGTACTACCGAAGTTTTGTGAGAAACTTATCATGGTTGTCAATCCCTCTAACTAAGTTAACAAGAAAAATGGGTAAAGTATGTCTAGACAGAAGAATGTGAGGGAAGCTTCAAGGAGAAAAAGAGAAGGCTGAACACTGCATCGGTACTCACACTACGAAAAAGTGGAGAATGTTTTGTGATATACAGTGATGCTTCAATGAAAGTCTTGGGTTGTGTACTCATGCAAAATGAAAATGTGATAGCCTAAGCCTCATAGCTATTGAAGATTCATGAGCATAACTACCCAACGCATGATCTAGAGCTGATAGCTATGATTTTTGCCTTGACAATCAGGCAGCACTACCTTTATGGTGAGAAGTGTGACATATACACCAACCAAAAGAGCCTAAAGTATATATTCACACAAAAGGAGCTCAACATGCATCAATGGAGATGATTAGAGCTAATCAAGGATTACAATTGGTTTATTCACTATCATCCTGGAAAGGTGAACAAGGTAGTTGATGCTCTAAGCAGAAAAGAACCTGCTACTCTATCCATGTTGCAGATTGAGAAAGACCATATCTTCTTGGATATGAAATGAATGGATTTGGAAATCATAAGGGCATGGAATAAATACAACCTTTCCCAAATTATTTTCCAACCATCCATCCAGCAGAAGATTAAGGAAGCACAAAGGGATGATGTGGATATACAAAAGAGGGTGAATGCAGTAAAGGAAGGGAAGCTGAAAGAGTCTTATATCGACGATGACGGTGTGATTCGGTTTGGAACACGACTTTGTGTGCCTTCATCACCCGGGATAAAGAAGGAGCTATTATAAAATGCACATAGCTCAACTTTATCTATCCATCATTGGAGTACCAAGATGTACCGTGATCTCCGGGAACACTTATGGTGGGATAACATGAATAAAGAGATTGAGGAATATATATCAAGGTTCTTGGTATGTCAGCAAGTTAAAGCTGAGTTACAAAAGTCAAAAGGTATGATGCAACCATTGCCTATACCCAAGTGGAAATGGGAAAATGTTACTATGGACTTTGTCAGGGGTCTCCCAAATACGTCAAAGGGAAATAATACGATATGGGTTTGTGGTTGACCGACTCACCAAGACTGCCCATTTTATTCCTATTCGGGAAGATCTCTCGCTTGAACAACTTGCAAAGATATATGTGAAGGAAGTGGTGAGACTGAACGGTGTTCCACTATCAATTATCTTTGACCGTGATCTGAGGTTCATATCTAAATTTTGGAGGAGCCTTCAACGTGCTTTGAGTACTGAATTAAATTTCAGCAAAACCTATCACCCCCAAACTGATGGCCAATCTGAAAGGAATATTCAGATTCTTGAAGATATGCTAAGATACAACTCTCTAAAATTCAAAGGTGGTTGGGATTAGCATCTCCCATTGGTTGAGTTCTCATACAACAATAGCTTCCACTCGAGTATTCAGATGGCTCCATATGAAGCTCTTTTTGTAAAGCGATGTAGAACTCCAACCTGTTGAGATGAAGTTGGATAAAGAAAGCTACATGGCCCTGATCTTGTTCAAGAGATGACATAGAAGGTTCATTTCATACAGAAACACATCAAATCTTCTCAAAGTTGGAAAAAGAGCTATGCTGACAACCGTCGAAGGGACTTGGAGTTTGATGTTGGAGATAATTTCTTCCTTCGAATATCTCCATGGAAGAGATTCAAGCGATTTAGGAAGAAAGGGAAGCTAAGACTAAGGTATATTGACCCCTTTGAGATCCTTGACCGCATATGAGCCATGGCCAACCGGCTTTCACTTCCACCGAATATGGATCATGTTCATGATTTATTTCATGTATCACTACTGAGGATGTATATACCAGACCCCTCACATGTACTAAACTCCAAGGTGGTGCATCTGTAAGATAATCTATCTTATGAGGAGAATCCAGTATAAGTCTTGGATCGGAGAGATAAGGTTCTATGCAATAACACAAACCATATTGTAAAAGTGTTCTGGAGGAACCACAAGTTTGGTGAAGTAACTTGGGAACTAGAAGAGACAATGATGGAGAAACACCCTCACCTGTTTGTGTAAAGTGAAATTTTGGGGGTGAAATTTCTTAAGGGGGGAAGAATGTAACGACCCAAAGTTTTTCAATGGAAATTCTCTTCTTATAATTATGTCATAAAATAACATGAAAACACAACCTAATGAACTAATAAGTGATAAGTGACCTTTAAACATAAGTTTGTCACTTTTTTCTTTGGAATTTCGAAAATCCGAAATACATAGTTGTGTTCAAGAAGATTTTTGGAGTCGAATAAAATAAAAATATTTTTTGGTGAATAGTAACCTACCCTTATGAATAGAAACATACCCTTATGAATAGTGATATAAACTAATTAATAATAACCTTACCTATGATATTATAAAAATAATATTCAAGTGAATGTATGATGTACATATATTTTAGAATAAGTAAATGAATGTTTTAAAACCGTTTTTTAATAATAAACTATGATTTTAATTAAATATTAAATTAATAATATCTAGAAAATTATTTTTGAAAAATGGACTTCATTTTTGTATTCTACACATCGAAAAATGGTTGTGGTAAAATTTTGGGATTTTTCGAAAATACTTGAATTTTTGGTGAATAGTAAAATACATTAATTTACCGTCTAAATACATTATAATTAAAACCCACTATTCCCGACATCACAAGTGATGTAAGAAAAAAAATCTCGAGATCACATGATTTATTTAGTATTATTGGTCATGGATAACTCACTATTCTTTGTCATAGGGGAAATTAATAAACTAATGAATTTTATATTAAGGAAACCCCTCTCCCCTCCACTATAAAACCCACCCTTCACACCCCCATTTCCTCACACCTCTCAAGCCCCAATACTTCTCTAAAATCTGCCCAAAAATCTTCCCTATCCCCTCTCTCACATCCAAGTGCTTCTAGTCTCATCAAAAGACCAATCCTAGCTTCATTAAGGAGGATCTCAAGAGGAGGATTTAAGAGATAATTTCCCTCCCTCTTCTCCTTTAATTTCCTTTCAATTTCAAGTTCATTTCTTGATCTCTCACCACCTATATTCACCCAAATTTTATTTTAAATCCATTATTATACATTTACTAGAATTTTATGATGCTATTTGGAGATTATATCATCCAAACCCCTTTCCATCTTCCTTTTATTTTTTAAAGAGAACATTGTTCGTGAGGTGTTAATTTATCACCTTCAAGAACGACATGTTTTTTTCATCCATTTCTACCTTCATATCTGGTCATGAAACCATTTTATGGTTGAACCAGAATATATTATATGTATTATTTCATATTTAAAGTTCTGTAACTGACTTATGTACATATTTCTAAGTGATAACTTGAAACAAGTTCGTTGTGATCGAAAAACCGCCCAAATTAACCCAAACAATCATCATTTATTTCTTATCTAATGATTCATACACGCAGATATAATATAATTAATTATTAGATAATTCAAACTCCTGTAATATCATTAATAACATTTAATATCAGTTCTGGATGATTAACCACGTTCTACCAGAACATCAATTTAAGAATACAATTGAACCACTCAAGAAAACCACCAAAACAAACATTCTCATACAATGTTTTTAAACTCTATAATGCATCCAAAGGCACATAAAATAACTTAATGAAACCATAATAAACCATATTAATGTACATAAGGTCTTGGATATCTAATTAATGACTATAATTTCATTATGCAGGACATTAAGGAGAAGGAAGCGTTCGGATACAAGGTAAGGGGAAATCTCGAACCCAATTTTCTCCTTCGGGTTCTCCCTATTTCACTACATTTATTGATATTGTTACTCCTTAAAGATCATTTAATAATCATTGTCTTTACATTTCTGGGATATACATGGTTTTCACTGGTTTTTATTTCCAACAAAATGTTTTCCAAAAGAATTCTTTTAAGAACACCCCTTTTACTTCTCACTCAAAGTGGACGGTTCGTGTAACATGTATGTTATTCAGTATTTCTTTTGGGGACCCAAATCATATGAATGTGTTATTATGAGATGAAACACATTCCTTTCCGTGGGGTAGTTATTTAAAATTTTTATATGTGTTCTATGTGTAAATCATGATAATGATAATGTTATGATGCGACGGGTGCGCCCGAGATTATATAGCGCAATAAGAATGTTTCAAAGTGACGGGTGTGCCCGGAATTATACAACACTCCAATTAATTGGGTAAAGTGATTAATCTCATGATTAAATGTGAAATTATGTGTGAAAAATATTCTAGCTTGGTTCAGAAGTCTGTGTGGTAGATAACCACTATGGCATGATGTTTCATTAGTATGCATTTCTACATTTCAAGTCTTTTATTTATACACCAATCATGTTCATGATCTATTTCCCATGTTATTATTATTCTCACCCCATTCTATATTGATCTTACCTATCCTCTTACTGGGCTTTTATCTCACACCTTTTTATGTATATCCTCAGGTGGCTACATGTACTAAAGAGAGGCCAAGTGCCAATAAGAAGCTAGAGAAGAAGGAATTAAATAAACGTTTATGCTAGATGTTGTAATTGTTATGTATGGTCCTAGTTTTCCCAAGACACTAAACCTTTGTATCCTCTATTTGTAATACTATTATTTTATTTATCTTTAAAATGATGTAATAGTAATGTAAGAAAAGGTTGGGTCTCTATACAGACCCCCTCGTAAGTGAATCTTACTCAGTGTGGTTTTGGGTCAGCTAAACTTGGGTGATGATGGGACAAAATTGAGATCCTTGTAATGTATTACTCTTTGGGTTTCTTCTACTATAGTTGTGTTGGAGGGAGTTTCGTTGATTTCCACAGGGTTTTCATCCATATTTGGTATCGGTGAACGGGATGCGGACATCAATGCAGGTGAAAAATATTGGGCCTTGTCATGAAGGCTTCATGGTGAAGGAGGATTTTTTGGTCTATGAAGTATTTATGGTGGTATGTGGATAAAATGTTTTGACAAAGTGGAATATATTTTGTGGTGGTGATTTCTTTTTGGACATATTATTTGTGGTTAAAGGGATTATGAAACCAATTCACTTACAGGGTGCTATATTAAACGAGGTTCAGAGCAGTGAGTTTTCACCTGACCATTGATTTCTAGATTTAGATTTTTGAGAGGTTATGGAAATTTGCAACAGTACCAGGCCTGTGCATCCATTCATGGGATAGCAAGAAAAGTAGTGATAATAAGGTGGAATCCAAAATTAACTTTATTGATGTTGGGGATGAGTTTTTCTTTTTATAGTTGAACTTGGTAAATTTTGGCCTTGGGATTTTAGACCATGGAGGTATTGTTTTTTTATGTCTTTCATCCCATGCTGGGTTCCCCCTCATCCACTAAAATGGTGTTTGTGTTAATAAAGAAATTAATTTTTAGTCAAATATCACAAAAAACTAAATGAAAACATATTTTATTACGTAATTATATATGAATTTTTAATAGGTGAAAAATAAGGATTAATAAACATATAAAATATTATAATGGATGAAAAAAATAAAAATATGTTTATTATTCAAGATGATAAGGAATAAACGTGACAATTCAGAATCGAAATAATAGATTATCATCTCAGTTTTATATTTATGAGACATATTCCATATTCACAACATATTTTTGTTATGTAGTGTATATAATTCCAATTGGATATGTTACTTCATGAATCTATTTGACTTCATTGTTTTAATTTTAAATTTTATAAATTTTCTTTTATAGAGATCTCGATTTAGATGTTACCAAAGTGGTAAGGGTTTAATTCACAGTCTCCTCATTATTTAGGATAGTTTCTCTTTACTTCTCCCTTGGGGATAATATTAAATATTTCTATCATAAAATAAATCTATTTTATTATTATATATTTATTCAGGATATTTTTAAGAAATAGTACCATATCATAGCCTTTGGTTCTTAAAATGATTAACAAAATCTTTTTAATAAAATATGAATTTATTTCTATCTTCAGTTCGACATTATTTTTCATTAAAATATGAGTTTTATAAAAATGTTTTAAATTTTTTTAACATTTTAGAAATGATTTATTAACTCCATTGTCACAAAATTTTACTTTTAAAAAATTTCAATGGAATCCTCATTTTGTTTTCGAAATAATTTGTCTCTCTCTTTTTTTGAAAATGTGAAATAAATATTTTCTCTTACTTGTACGAAATGCAAACAAAATTTCCCCTTAATGAGAAGTCATTTATGTAATACTTATTTAAAAAGTTTTAAAAGTTTATTTTAAATGAAAATTTTATTCAAATTTTTTTGTGATTTTTTTTAATTTCATTCTCAAAATGAAATGGATATTTCTCATAAAAATATTTTTTAAGGATATTTTCATGGTATTTCATTTCATCAAAGAAGTAAAACCTCTATTTTACAAATGATCTATTGAGGAGATGATTTATTGACACCATATAGTTCAATAGATTTATTATGATTATTTTGATTGGGGATATACAATTTTACTACCATTCCCCATTTTACACTTAATGGTTTATGATTATGGTAATTGATTCAGGTATGTATTAACATTTTCTATGTTAGTTATTTAATATGAATGTATAAATTCATTATATTTTAGTCCATTATTATGAGGATTGAATTTGACCTAGTATGTGTTTTGTTAGGCCCTCTATGAACACTTGATGCATCAATAGCTCTCATGAGAAAAACTAGATGGGCTTTTGGCCGAGCCCTTACACATTTATTTATATGTCCTAGACAAAGGCCTCAACAATATCTTTTTGATGTTTGAAATTATTTATACCATCATTATTTATTTAGGTATTAATATTCTAGTTGTTTATTTAGTCATTTATAATATCCATTGGTATGTTTTCAAGGTCATGTAATTGTTTATAACTCATTATAGAATCACCATTTATTACTACCATATTTTTTTTCAAGTTGATGATTAAATATAAATTGTTTTCTATTATTTTTCATTCTATATTTATTATTCCTTCTTAATTCATATCATAAATTATAGGCTTACCCTTAAGGATCATCCTAGAACACCCCTTCCTTTTTTTATTTTCTCCAGGATACCAGAAAGTGTTTTATGATTGATATGTAAGAATATTCTAAATGAAATAATGGTGTTCTCAATGAAAAAACATTGTACACTTGATTCTTTAAAATCTAATTTGAATTCATCTATATATATAGTTTACAAAACTAATAAACTATTCTGTCCTTTAGGTTGTAATTCACTGTTTCTTATTCCAATGTTATAATGTGAACATGATCTCTAGGTTACTGGGATTGAGTTATCTACATAAATGGTTAGGGAAGTGTAATTTATATTCTCAATATTATTTAAAAAATACTTATCATAGGTTCTATAATAATATTTTTAATGTTACTAGGAATTATCTCACAACTTCAAAGCTTCCTTCATAAAAACTTATAGTCTCTTCTTGGATTTTGGAATTAGAAAATATCCTGGATTAAATTTAGGAGCATGGGATGGGTGAAAATAATTAACTAGTAGAATTATTTCCTATATTTTTTAATAAATATTATTCAACAGATAAATAAATTCTACTTTAATCTACAGGATTCGAAAATAATATTTCCCAAATTATATTTAGTTAAGATGTTTTATCTAAGGTTAGGTAAAATATAAGTTAGTTGATTAGGGATAAATTATTTGTTTTAATAAAATAATTAAATTTACTAAAATAGTTATTTATTTGAAATAAATTACAATTTTATTCTTTCTTATAAAGTATTACACATAATATTGGTTTTATTAAATATCCATAAAAAATAACTAGGATTTATAAACTAATTTTTTATTTAGAACCCTTTTATCTCTATATTTTTATTAATAATAGAACTCATGGTAAAAATAAAATAATATTTAATATTTTAATTAAATACATGTTTTATAATATAAATTTTTAACTATGAAAACCTATTTTATAAATGAATTAGAGTATACTTTTTTTAAAATACTACATTTATACCTTATTTAATTCTGAAAATGAGTTATTATGAGTTTATATTAGGCATTAATGTCACTTGATCGGACTCTTACAAATAAAATTACAAGTGAATACTCATTAAAATTTTGGCAAGAGTTAGATCATTCTATTTATATGTTGTTGTAACCCATGAATTTATCCTCAATATACAAGTTAGAGTTGGTATAATTTTTAACTAGGGTTTTAAGAAGAGAATATAGTCACATAACCAATGCTATGTTTATATTTTTTATATATACATATTTCGATTCCATATGGTTATATTTATGGTATAGTAATTTATTGGGGTGTTTCCATGTGTAAAAAGATATAATGTACTATTGGTATGATAACAAATGTATCCTCTGAAAGCATATAAATATTTTTCTTATTTAGAATTAGGTTCTTTATATTGAAATACATACTTAAGCATGTATGATAATTTTATATGTTGGGAATTCATATGTTATTGTACAAAAATGTTCATTTATATAAATTTTAATCATTCCTAAATCATGGTTACAAATTTGATGAAAAATTTGAAATTTTGAAGTGTTATTTTTATGTTATATTAATATTATTATTTTAGATATAGATAGATTCTGATGAATGGTATGGTATCTTAACACCCTTAACCTTGTATCTCATTTACCCTATCATCGAATGGGGCAGAAGGCTGGACTGTAAAATATTATGTATTGACCATTCTCTTTCCCGGAGTGGGACATGTTTTACATCTTGAATTTTATTATCGACCATCTCATATCCCTATCTATGTTTTAATTATGTTTAATAGATGTGAATCCTCTTACTATAAGAATATATCATTGAATATTGATATAGATTTATTATGTGATTAATTTTCTAGTAGTTTACTATTTTGATGGGTAATTTTGGTAAATAGATTACTATATATATGTTTTAAATGATTGTATTGAACCAAATCTCACACATATGTGTATTCTATGTATTTTGGAAACTTTTTGATTGATTACTGATTATTATATGATCACTCCTAATATTTATAATTTTATTTAAACATAGAACCATTGACTGTTTTTCATATACCTTCATATAATAGTAGATATCTAGATGAGCCTGGTTTTTTTTACTACAAATATGAGTTAAAAATTTTGTGGGTTTTGGTGATACCAAGTTGTGTTAAAAATATAGCGATTTTTGTTAGATACCTACATTGAAATTTCAATTTATTACCATAGAATATCATATCTATTGTATGATGTAAATTTCACATATATATAATATCAATTTCATTATTCATATTTATCGAAGTCAAAGTGAGTAAATCCATCCACAATTGTATATTAGGACCCATAATGTTGGTCTCTTAACTCTAAGGATTGGGGTGCACTCTTAAAGACATGTGTCAACATGGACTGGTGTCGTTCTAGTGAATAGGTCATGGTAATTTCACTATCATTTGAATCCCATTAAATTAAATTACTATAATTACTAGTGAAAATTAAGAGAAATTATCCTCATTATGTGTTTTCATATTATAAATTTGAATCGCTTTGATGAGTTATTTTAGGTGAGTCTAGGATTTACATAGACTAAATATTGAGTTTTCATAATGTATTTTCTGTTTCATCAATAATATAGAAAACTAATGAGTTATTATTTAAATCAAATATCATGACAATTTCTATTCATCATTGGATTATTGATGATATTGAAGGATATTTGAGAAAACTATTATCATGACAATATAGAGTGGGAAATTCTAAATTGTACCACATGTTATTGATGGATCAATATGTATAATTTAAGGAAAAATCATCCAAGTAAAGTGATATAATAACTATTTATTCTATAATAATAGTTTGATCATATTTTACTGATGATCTTAAATGGATTACCAAATATATATAAAGAGAATAATTGATATTTGGGTTGAGGTTTAAAAACTAAAAATTTTAGAATATTTTAATAAATTTTGGACACATATCCCTCTTTAATAGATTTATTAGGTTTCTATAATTTATGTATAGAGTCTTCATAATGTAATTATATAAATTTTATTTATTGATGATTTGAGGTGTAAATTTAAATAATTGAGGATTATCTTCATCCATGTTAAGAAAATATTTCTAGCTTGTCATTATTTACTACCCTAAAATGGATGGGTAGAAAAAACAAGACTATCCTTTTTTATTGTATATGATAATTTATTTATTCATTGATTTTCAGGTTTGATGGGATCAATAACATATTCCATTAAAAATATTATATGATAATAACTCTCATTCAACCATTCAAATGCCACCTTATAAGGATTTATATGGGAATAAATTTTAAAAATATCCCCTTGGGATGAAGTCGATATGATAAAATTATTAATAATAGTGTTGATTAAATTTTAAATAATTAATGTAAAATGAATACTATAATACATCCATATATTATAAGGTTGGAAAAGTATCGATGTGAAAAACATACATAGTGACTTGAAGTTTAATGTTGGTGATTATTTGTTTTCAGATATATCTTCTCGGAAATAGTTCATGATATTTGGATAAAGGGAAAAGTTGATACCAAGTTATAATACCCCTATAAAATATTGATGTCAATAGGTGTCATGGAATATCAATTGACTCTTATTATGACTATTTCCATGTTTATAATGTTTTCCAAGACTCTATATTGAAAAAAATATATTCTAGAACCAAAACATATTATAAATAATGAAGGAATGAAGTATATATTTTTTAAAATTATTATGAACTCCATTTTAAATTATAAGAAAAAGGGATCATTTAACTCCAAACAAGACACCTTGATGAGTAATGATTTTATATAAGAACAAATAGTTTAAAAAATTTACATGGAATTCTTTTATTGAATTGAATAATTAGTAAACATTTATGATTGGTCCTAGAATCTCCTACACTCATATTGGATTTATTATAAATCCCACTATATTTTAAATATTTTCAATGTAATATAAAATTATTATTTATAAATATATATCACTGGGGAATAATTTAAAGGGATTTTGTAGGTTGAACAATACTTATTTTCACATAAGAAGACATTAAAATACACAAATCCAAATAACATGATTAATTTCAACCAAAACCATGTAAAATATAAATAAAAATATATATATCATACATTTATGATTGTTAGTTCATTCAATAACTTCTTCCTGAAGATCATCATGAATACCCAATATACTAATATGTTGTTTATCTACAAGGTGATCTGAATAACCAAGAGCTCTAGTGGGATCCTACATATAACCAAGAACTCTTAGTACCTTAGGTGGAAAAGGATGATAGTGGAAGATAACTTAAGGGATAATTTATGGCATTGATATCGAGAAAGGATCATACACATGATTGAATTCCAATAGCCTTATTTATATAGGTTGTGGGGCACTCTTGATCCTTTACATTTTATAAAGATCATATTTTTACAACATTAACATTGAAATCCAATACATCCAACCACTTTACTATTTCATGTGTAATTTTATAAATTTTATATTTTAATACTAATTTATATTTATTTATGAAAATTTTCTAATTAATGAGATTCATTTAAGGTATTATTAGAACATATCCATGTATTAATTTTCCATTTTATTATTTTTCTGGTAAATGGATCTTTTTTATTAAATTGTAAATACATAATTAAATGTCATGAGTTGTATAATATATTTTACTAATATGTAATATATTCTTGGATTCAGATAAAGAATTATGTTATTTTTGGAGTTTTATTACATTTTTTAGACACAAATAAGATATTTATTGAGAGTAACTAGCTAATGCCAACTTAGTTTTCTAATTTATATGGGTTTCTATTGGTGCATCATATTTATTTTATGATAAGATAAATATATTTAAGGTAATTTTTTAGGATTTAAAAGCTATATATAATATATTATGAAGTATTAAATTTAATATTTATATTTCTTTATGATTCTTAATATTCATGATTTTATCATTGGTTAAGGAATGTCAATTATACCTTGTGATGTGTATGTTTTTCATGGAAATACATAAGATTCATACCCATATCAAATGTATAACATATGTTTTTTATTTAATAATATGTAATCATTCATATATATTTTAAGCATGCATAATTTGTTTTATCTACAAAGGGATACATATGGTTTTTCAATTTTATACTAGATTATAAATAATATTTCTTTGGTAAATACATATTAATATGTATTATTTTATACGTGGAATGAGTATGCCCAATTATATGTATAATATTTTCAATTAAATCTTAATGGATGCTAAATAATTTTTCATTTATAAAATTTCATCTAGGCTGTTAGAAAAATCCATTCCTTTCACCTGAAGATATATTTTTCTATGTGATATGGTTTTTTGAAGTTTCTAATAAACGCTATTTTAGAGGATTCAGTGCCATGGTGATTTAAGTTATTCTATTAACGAATAATAATAATAATATTTCATAGTTTGAATTTTAGCTATTTTTTGTAAATGAGACCCTAATATTATTTTTACATTTATATATTTGGGATTCATTCATTATTTCTATGGGGAAAATATGGTATTGATAATTAAAAACTATTGGTGGAATTTAAAGGGGATTAAGAATCACTACCACTTGGAAAGATATTTTTTTGGATGCTTATAAAGATAAAGACAAAATTTCAATATGCATGGAAGTTACTAATGTTAAGACAAACATTATTAATAACATTCACATGCATCTAAGAAATCTATTAGATATTGTTAAAATATTTTCTACCACTATTTGAATTATTTTTATTCCATTTTAAAAGTAATCAAACTCTATTTCACTTGAGGTGAGTTATAATTATTATTATTATTTTATAATGGGTGTCTAACTTTTAATGTATACATTTTTCTATTTTTCTTCATTTTATTAATTTAATTTTTCTGTATTTTTTATTATCATCTACCCCATTGAAAAATATATAACTTGGTTTCTTTTTTGAGTGAGGGAGAAATGTTTCATTGATATTCATACACTTAAATGTCTCTTTATTTTAATCTTGGAATATAGTATTGGTAAAATTAACTGCAGTGAGAGGTAACCCTTATTTCAAGGCTATTATATTCTTATTCTTTGTTTATATATATTCCTTCCCATCATTATTTATAACTATATAATAGTGGCGTTTATCTTAGATATTGTGTATTTGTGAAGTTGTATCCTTGATGAATTTTAGTAGAGTATTAATCGATATTAAAATTTATCAATGTAGGATACTAATAATCTGAAAAAGTGTTATATAATTATATGTTTTGATCTCCGCATTTAATCTAATATTGCGAATTACATTTTAAAAAATAAGTATTGCATCACTATAAACTCTCAAGAATAGGATATTTCTTTATTATTAAAATATATGTGCCATATATAGTTAACTATGTATTTCATTCAAATATTTAGGTATATATTTATATAACATGAAATTCCAACAATGATAGTATATTCTTTTAGTGTAATATTATAGTTTATTAAAAGTGATAATTGGAATTTAGTGTTCTTAGTGGAATCTTTAAGACATCAAACCATAGGTATTGAACTATACTTCATGCTTTGGTAAATAATAAATTATTCACCATGGATATGTGGGATGTTCCCACACATCAATTTGGTGACTTATGTATGGATTTAAACATATTTCAAACAAATGTTTTCAAAAAATATAAAAAACAATAAATTTAAATAAATAAAAAAATATATTTATTGAATATAATTCATTTTTTCAGGTATAATATTTACTTAATAATGATTATTCAGATTATTATCCTATTAACATTTTTAATGAGTATAAAAGGTAATTTTATTTAAGGATTTAGTTATATCAATGTTTTAGAATAATAGAATAAGTGATCAGGAAAATGGTGATCCATCCCACTTCTCTCAAGGAAATTGATGTTTTTAGAATAATAGAATAGTGGAAAAATATGTAATTCTTGTTCCACATTGATTTAAAGTTTAATAATATAAATATTCCATTATAAAACTATGTTAATATAAACAATAAAATTTATCACGATAATTTATAGATGTGGTTCCAAAAGAATACTTATTGGTTGATGAAAATATGAGATATCATGATGATTTTATGAATATTGATCATATTTTTTTGAAACTAAAATATCTATATTTCTAACAATATAAAAAGTTGAAAAATATGAACAATTCTACCTCTCTATAACATTGTATTAAGATTACACTAATACTATATAATTTTAGGAATGGATAGAAGAAATTGACTATATTCCATTGTCAATGGAAACTCAAATCCCCATGGCACTGAGCAAAGGTGAAATTCAATTTGAGTGTTGTTAGGGAGATAATTTTAACATGAAATAATTAATATATATTTTTATTAAAAGTTAATTGAGTATTATTTATAAATATTTATAGTTTTAAAATTCATCCAATTGAAGGATTTTCATGTAAGGTGATAAATAAGAACAAGATGCACCCAATAAGACAAATTTTTTAGTGTCCTTTCATAATGATATCATATAAATAGTTATCTCACCTGAATTGGAAGACAAATATATTTTGTCATCTTATTTTAATTAAATTAAATTTAAACATTTCACTAACATTTTATATTTTTAAAATATTTATGACTATAACATATGATAAATCTCTAGGAGTAAAGGATAAGCCCACATAGGTAGTGAAAATATAAGTGGATGAACTATAATTTTTCCATCCAATGGAATTCAATTTATAATAAAATTTTCATGATATGGATGTGAATAAATTTCCCCCTGTATTTTCTCTAACTATTGATAATTGGATAGAACAAGAAATTAATTGTTTGTAGTGTTCCTAAGTATAAAAACACTTCCACAATTAGAATGAGGAAAAAAAGATAAAACAATATTTTTTTTGGATATATATAAATACAATAAAAACATGTGGTTTCAAACCAATATTTTTTACAATTTTTATCTCAATTTATAATTTTATACATCTAAAAATAATTATTTTAGTTTTTTTAAGGATTTAATAAAGGTATGAAGAGGAATAAAATAGAAACTTAGGATAATGTTGAAAGTGCCTTAATAAATTATTTTTTGATTCTAATTACACATCTAATATCACTACTAATTTATTGTGCCTATTCATAAACTCAAAGGGTAATTGATAGATATGTTTCTGGAGGATATCAACTATTTTAGACAGAATATTTTATAAAATTTTTCCCCAAACATTATTGGAATATTTTTTATATCCTTGGTATTAAATTAAATTATTAAAAAAATACAAAATTTTTCAGAATTTTTATTGGTTATAATTTCTTAGGATTAAATTTAATTTTTTTAAAATGTTTGCTTTATATTTTCCAATATTATTGGTAAATTATTTTTGGTTTAATGTGAATCATATATGAAATAGTGTCATCATATCTTTTTATCTTTCCCAAATTGAGAGCCTCCAAAAATGATTCCACATATTCCTAAAATAATATGATTTATGAGTGTCTTGAGTCATGTTTTCATATCCATAGAATATTGTTTTTGTATATTTGGAAACTATAAGTGTTCATAAAATTTTTCCCCATCACTTAAATATTATTAACACCATAGTAGCTAAGAAACCTTTTTTTATTAAACATTATTAGATATTTATTCCTTCCCAATGTTCTCTATATGTTAATACATGATTATAATTAAACACATGTGTGTGGGAGAGAGATGTATTTTTTCTATCCAATCCATGAAAAATATGTTTATGTGATAAAATAGAAACTAATTACAATATTTTATTCTATTTTGGGGAGAAATTTTATGTTTTGTAAATATAAATAGGAATAAAATAATATTCAAAACATGGGAATGGTATTTAAAAATATATTTTTATTTTCAAGATCCCAATGTTTCCTTCAAAAGAATCAATCCATGATGGGATATAGAAATAAAATAAAAAGGATAGTGTTGATCCCAAATAAGGTAGGGGAGAAGAAATAGTGTTGTTGGTGAAATTATAAATTTTATGGACTACATAGTAGTATTGAAGAGGTTTTCAGTGGGGAATATTTAAAAAGAGGGAGTTAGTAACAAAAATATCTCGAGGAAATCCATTATCATGAATTTACGTCACATTATGGTTTAACCATCCTAAATCTTCCTCTAAAAGTTTCATGTTTTAATTCCTAAAAACCATTTAGATACTAAATAACACATGTAAATCACTTATGATTGACACACATTGTGTTTTTCTATTGTGGGACACATAGATAGAAGTTTTCTAAAAGTCATATTTCACATTCTTAAGAATGATAAAATATATATATTAAAATTCATGAGAAAAAATATAAATATATTTTCAATGATGTATGTAAAAAATGCACATATTGATTATCTACTGATTGAATTTTTTTGGATTATTAAGGAATAAAGAGAGTTAATATACAGATAGGAAGTATGATATTTTCATTGGGTGTGAGAATTGAGTTGTACTGCCAACTGTACCTTGATGATATTTTTTTAAATCTATAAATATATTATTTCTTAGGATTTAAATTGTGATGTGTATGGGTCTAGTGAAGATCATAATTTCATTACAATTAATTTTAAATTAAATGCTCAAATTTCCACCATTTTATCATTTTATGGGTAATTGACACATTTTTTTAATTTGATAATATTTTTTAATATTTGTTAAAATTATTTTATTCTAGAGTTATAATTTTTTTATTTATATTCTAAATTATTGTAACCATGATATGATATAAATTACGTTTTTATTTTTTTAGTTTAAGGGTTCATGGTAATGTAGCTGTGATGAAGTGTTTTTAAGTCCTAAGTTGACTACAAAATTATTATGATACATAATATATTCTGGGTCGTATATCAGGGATTTATCTTCAGCATTGTAACATTTATTTGGAAATATGTAAGATATTTTCTTGGAAATGTTGTATTAAATTGACTACTTTCTATCATATATATGTTTTTATTCATGATACAAAATATTTTTTAGCACATAATGGGTAAAATGGTAATGTTAATTATTTAAAAGTAAAACATAGTATATTATAATGTAGCAAGTAGAATACATATTTTTTTATTATAAATAAAATTCATGACATTTCTCCTTGAGATGGACTATCCATGCACTATGATTATGTTTAATATTTTCTTAGAAACATGTAAGGATTTTCCTTATGGACCAAGTAATAATTTTATTTTAATTTCCCAAGATGGATATTTTATATGTTTTTTATCCATGTGTATGTTTTTTTCTAAACATCCATGTGATATGTAAGTTTTTTTACTTTTTATATCAATCATACATAATGTTGTTTTTTTAGTGGATGATAAATAAATATAATTTTTACATTGAAATATTTTATCCCTGTTGGTGGATAATAATTTTATAAGCAGTAGAGAGGATTCATATTTTTTTATCAGTAATATAATTTCATCCAATCTATTTATTAAATGAAATAATTTCATAATGGTGATATATTTTGTACTTTGAATAGGTTAAAAACATTTTAATTCAACATACATTTTAGAGGCACATGTATCATCGTAATTTTAGTTTCTTCACAAATAAGAAGATGAAAGTACACCAAGAGTTATTATGTTTCACTATAATGGAGTCCCCAATGTTATATAATTCATTTAAATATTTTAGATACGTTAATAAATTAAAGATTGGTATGATAATGTGGATAAGTAAAGATAATGGGAGGAATTAAAAGGGGATTTAAAATCACATCCACCATTACGGTGATATTTTTCGAAGAGTTTAAATTTGATAAAATGATTTTTCAAGCACAGATGTTACTACCATTGATCTATATATTTTAGATAGTGTTCCCATGACTCAAATATCTATTTGGAATCTCAAAAATGTTTATTTTTCCTCTATATAAATAGGTTCTATTCCATTTTAAAAGGATTTAATCACTCCCTCACTATACAGGGTTTTGATCATAGTTTGAGTTTTATATAATAGTTTCTTCATTTTTAATCTATTTGGGATTCTCCTTCTATGTTTATTATATCCATTCCTGATAGATAAAAAACCTCATTTCTTATTCAAGTGATATTTTATCTTTATAATGTTTTCTATGATTGAACATTTATCTTTATTTTTTATGAGAATACATTAATGGTTAAATAAATTAATATAAGAGGTAACCCTACTTTATATACTATTTTATTATTATATTTAATTTATATATATTCATTCCATTCATTTTTTTTGTCTTTAAAAATATGGACGATAAATTAGATAGTTTTGATTAATGAAGAGGTATCCGATATTATTTTAGAAACTGTAATATTCTACATGAAGAGGTATCTTTATAGGTTTATAAAAATTTAGACATATGAGTGGTTAGTGATAGGCCTTCATTAACAAAATAAATTGAATATTTGTAATTATATTTAAAAAAATCATCATTATGAACTAATTATTATAGTAGATTCCATTATTTCTATGTACATTATGTTATGTATTCTTCATTGTATTTTTCAATCAAATAATTATTTATATATTGATATCATATTCGTTTTTAATATCCCCACTGTATAATTATATTTATTTTAATGTATAATTAAGTTTATAATTTTTGGTAAGAGAAATTCATTATTTTTGAGTGGCTTTCTCGAGTGATTGACCCATAGTCCTGTACTATATTTCATGATTATTTAAATAAGAATTTAGTAATTAGTTATCTATTAAATGTTCAAGTGGAATTATGTGTATTTAATCATACGTTATTAAATGTACATGTAAATAGAAGGTCACAACCCTTTCAACTATTTATCCATTATGAATTTATCTTATTAACATTATTTCGATCCTCCCAGGAATTAAAAGTATTATTTATAGATAATATAGAATATATATTAATGTTAATCTCTTAATTTTTTATTTTCATAATCATTCATAGGGTCCACTATGAGTTTTACAAAAAAATTATACATACCCTATGATATTACATGTCATACACTATAATTATATTGGAGAGTAATAAAAAAGATATCACTATATCATCTAAAATGACATATGAAAATGAAGAAGACATGTCATTTCAACAAGTTTTTCATACCCTATAACATATTCATATCATAACATATGATATTTCCAAAAAAATTATTTCATATAGGATTTATGTCATATCTCCTTCAATCTCCCACACTCACAAAATCATAAAAAACATAATAATATTTTACCATAAATTATACCATAATAAATAACATGTGAAACCTTAAAAAAATTTATGTTTTCATATCTTCCAAAAAACTTGTTGAAATCATTAATCAACTTTAGCTTATAACACAACAGATGTAATAATTTTGAAATGAACAAAGAAAACTAAATTTTGATTAACGGTATACACTTTTAGTGTTTCCCTCAATGTTAGGTAAAATAGAATCTCATTCCAGTTAATAATAATGAGTGTCTCAAGGGGCCTTTTTGCATTGATAATAAATATTAGTTCATAAGTTTATAAAGGTTTGATAAGTGTTGCTACTAGACATGAGTTTCTACTACATAAGCTATAAATGGAACTTGAATAATCTATATTAATCAAATGAATCTTTATACCTAGGTCTGCCATTTTTTACATATATAAGTATGAATTTCTTATAACATCACATTGTATGAAACATTTCGAAAATATGAGATTCAATGTATGCCAATCCTATATACCAATGTCATGTATTACTAATTTCCTAAGTATATAATGAACATGTTAATGAATATATAAAATTACATTCACCATTATGGGTGATCACATTAGAATCCACTTATACAATTGATATTAAAATTACAATTATCATCCAAATATGAATTTATACTCCCTTAGTTTTTGTAAATCATGGGAGAAAATTTCACACTCATTTTATTAGAGGAATAATCATATCATTGTTAATAATTAACCAATTTCATGATCATATACATTCATTATTACCCATGGTTATATAATCCAAAATTTCCATAAGAAAAGTAAGATAGATATATTATATAACTCATGTATTCATAAATCTCAATATGAAATATTTCCCTTAGCATACCAAATAAAAAGCCTACAACACTTCATCTGGTATACTTGGGTATTATCATCCAAAAACACTCATTTTGTGCCGCATGATGTTATTTTTTATCTCTACATGGAATCCTAAAATTTTTATCCTTAATATTTCATCACAACCTACAATACTCAATGATAAACATCAGTTACAGAAAACTCAAGGTGATACTTTGCGATATTAATTATCATTTAACTTCATGATTATATATATCCTTCATGAATGAATAATAATGTTGAGACGTATTTTTATTATGACATGATGGTTTTTATATTAATAAAATATTTAATGAATACAAAATAATCATAAAAAAATATAGTCATATAACAAATGATAGATAGTTAGAGAGGCCTTTTGTATTTTTTATATTTAGGGTTTTATTAAAATCATTAAATATCTATGTAATCCTAGTCACATTTATATATAAAAATTTTATGAAACAATCACACTAAAATCCGTCATTGAGTAATTTATTTTTTGAAAATTTATTTTAATAATGGTAACGCATAAGAATCATTCTTCTAATGTTCAATTTCTTGAACTAGAATAATTACTCCTAATATTTAAAAATCAATATATATATGATGTTAATTCCCTTCTAAGTCTAATCAAAACTATTAATATATTCTTCAAAATCATCATCATTATTCAAAATAATTCCCTAAACTCTTTCTTTTAATTTTTTTAATAAGTAATATTACTGTATATACTATCCTTTACTAGCACCTCCTAAAACATTTTGGACATATAATGTAATATGTAAATGAAAAATTGATATATTTATATTACAATATACTACAAATAAATTTAGGATATCAAGTGAAATTTTACTTGAATTATTATAGGAACAATAATTTAATTTTTTTATTTGAATTTATACATGTTCAAATTTTAGTGACATTGACCATAGTAGCATAGGTCCAGTGCATGCATTATTACATTAGTATAATATACAAGGAATCACATCCTGAAGGAACTAATATTTTAATAGTCTTTTTTTCCATATTCATACATGAAATTCACATTATATTTTAAAACATAAAATACCCCAATAATTATATTTAAGGATTCCGTTATTCTCTTTAGTGTTTCACTACATATAAATAAAAAAACACTTTCATGAATCGTGGTGAAAATGAAATGTAAGTAAGGGGTGAGTTTATATGCTCAGTAAGTGTATGAATACAATTATATATATTAATAATTAGGGAATAATCATTATGGAAAGATACATAAATGAAAAAACATTCCATTTAATAAATAAATTGAGAATAATATGGTAGGAATAAATTATTATCAAATAATTCCATATAAAAACATGAAGATTAAAATTATCCTTGGATATTAAAACTAATCAAAGAATGACATGGAATTTCTATGACACTCTAACTTGTTTTATTCTTTATCAAAAAAATTTATATCACATTCCATGTTAAATTACAATACATTATAAAAAAAATGAAATTTATCTAAATAATCCTTTACAATGATTAATATGTTGTTCCAATGAGCCATTTTATACCAAAAATAATCACTATAAATAATATAATAATTTTTTTAGATAAATAAATGTTTTAAAATTAAAAGAGATTAAAAATAATGATTACTTGGATATGATTATGTCATATAGAGGATTTGATTTTTTTTTAATAAAACATATCAAAATACATGTTATTTAAATTGGTAATTTTGAGAAGATAAGGAAAATATACAAGTAATGTATCATGTTGATGTATAAAAACATTGTTCAATATTGTTAATATTTTATTTATTCAAGTATAAAGTATAAAACATGTAGTTTCCAGGGAAAACCAAATCATTATATACATTTATCAATAATATTCTAAATGTTAACTATCTATGTTTTTTGAAACATGATCGAGGAGGAAAATTATTTCTTAAATTAATTTTACTATGATATATAATGAAGAGTTAGAGTAAGGATACATAAACACTTTAATAATTTTAAAACATTTAATGGATTTTTTCACTATCAATAGATGGTTTATTAATTTGGAAATATCACTTTATTTTTCTTCCAGAATTTTTATGTATTCATATTTATTATTATTAGGATTATTTATTGAAGTAGTTTTCTTGAATTTAATTGTATGATTCTTTTCATGAATATTGGAATTAAATATAAAATTTTTATAATAGGATAATTGGAATATTAAAATATCATCATTAATAATAGGATACCTTATTAGATATAGTTTTAATAATATATAAGTTTTGAGAACTAAAATTATGAAGAAAAAGGGAGTAGAGTGTAGTGAAACTTTTAATTAACCACTAAAACTCTAGTGTACCTCCACCAAACATTCATTGGAGGGAGGAGTGGTCATGAAAACCACTATATTCACTGGAGTACATGTTATATACCACAAGTGTTTTAGAGGAATAATAGGTATAGGTATTTAAAAGGGGTATATTTTTTTACCCATGATCCTCCATTATCCAACATTATCCCCATAAAATTTATGCTAGATTCACCCCTATTCATCATTTATCCTACTTAAAATACCGTCTCTTCACTTTATATTATTGGAATATATTTCATAGAGATTTATTATATAAAAGAAAAGTGTGGGAGAATTTTTCTCCTTATAATCATCCTAATTTTCTATTTCATGGTATTTTGAGTGAAGTATTTAGTATTTATAAAAAATTAGGAAAAGGTTTCATCCAGGAAAAAATGAAACCACATCATTCCAGGATTATTTTCTCATTGAGCCCCCAAAATGTAAATTTAGGATATTTCCTCATTTTAAAATCAGTTTTCTTGGTGACATATGATAATTTTTTATTGTTTTTTTCTTTAAATAAATTTATAGATTTTCCCAAATGATATTTTTCAAATAAAATTTAGGGTTTAGATTGATCATGTGTATTGAAATAATCATAAAGTAAATTTGTTACAAAGTTGATATTATTTCAATCATGGAAAGACTTATGTCATGTTATATTTTTCAAGAACTTATGGATAAATGTATATGAATTTGAATTGTTTTTAATGAGATTTCAATATTTATTATTTTTTACTCTTGACAGACTTACTTTTACAAAACCTATGAATTATTTCTAATCAACCAAATGTCATAAATTAATTTTTAATGATGAATTCAATGGTTGATTAATGTATAGTTAATTAATTTCAACAAATATGGGTTAGTGATGAACAATTTAAACATTATGTTCTTTAGTTTGTTCAAAATTTTAATTTTCATACAACATTCTCAATGCATATGAGTTTTATTAGATTCCTTGAGGTGTTTGGGTGTTCTAAAATAACAAGGAAAAGAAAATAGGTTCTATATAGTATTGATTATTTTATAAACCTCATTCCTTTATTTAAAGGTCCAAAATTTGGGGAAATTACTACAAAATGTTTCAAAGGAATATGAAAATAAAGATGATGTAATTTAATATTTAATAATTGATTTATAACATTATATAAATACAAATTAAATTGTTTAACTATTATTCTAAATTAAATGAATTCAAATAAACAATATAAAATGACATGACGTAATGTGATGTATGGGGGTATCGTGATCTAAAATTTCTTAAAAAAATATTATACCATTAGTAAGTATCTATGGTATGAATAATATATTATAGATATTGGATGGGTATTATTAAATTAAATTAATGTGAATAATGAATTGTTAAAAAAATTTAAAATTTAAAATAGATCTATGAAATGTGATATTATTGATTGGGTTTGTTGGACATTTAATAATATTACAATCAATGGTAAAAAACACCAAATACTTTATTTTACTTTGTAAGGATTTGTAGAAAAGAAACTAAAATGAATAACATAACATTTTTATATGAAATTTTACTCTTATAGATTTTTTATGAAGATCCATTAGAAAAAAACCATGGAAAATTTCATATGAATGTACCATTTATTCATGTAAATAACTAAATAATTTGTAATTATTTCCTTTCTACCATGGTATGATAGTACCATATATGGGTAAAAGGAATAATGGAAATAAATAAATATTTCTCCTAATGATATTCTAATGAGACGTCTTATTTATCTTTAAGGATTTATTATCTTTTTATAATCTTTAATAATTTAATGATGTATGTTTTAATTTTTAACCATATTCAAAACATTTTACGAACATTTTACATAACTACCGTACATTTGAAATATTTTTACAAGAAAAATAAAACACTTTATATATTATTTGTTGTTTGGATAATTACTATGGTTACTTTTATAAATTATCATAAAATGTTTAATAGATTATTAAAGATATTGTACATAGAGATTATGTGATTATAATATGTCATATCCCATATTTAATTTCACATAATGTCTTTCAATAAAAGTGATGTGCCTATATGAGATGGTATTTCATACCATAGAATGTGATATGACCCATATCATAGGATGTGAAATGGGATTTAATACCTATACATTTTTCCATATCTTATAAGTAAGAATTCATATTAGAATATATAAATATTTCAAAAATATATTAACTTTATTTGATAAATTGTGAAACCATACTGAAAATATTCTCAATATAACTCCAACGTTCATTTATTTTTCAGGAAATGAGGGGGATAGTTATGAAAGTGTTATAAATCTCACCTTTAGTAGTGAATATGATAATTATATCTTTAAAATTATATTTTTTTATCCTCAAATGAGGTGTTCCATGGATAAGTTCATATCTCGATAATTTTCACACCACTTGGTGAAGTCAGATCATTAGGTTCCAAATAATTTATAACATCCTTTGAATGACCTATGGTGGAAGTTAGATAATGATTCAATATATTTTATAAACAAGTTACCTAATGAATTGAAGGGTAATGACTCCATCTAGGTTATTATTGATATATTAAACATTTACACTAATATATTACCAATCCAAGCATTAATATCATAAAATATCATAGTAAGGATATATATGATTGAGGTAGTAAAACTTCATGGGTTTCAAAGGAAATTTTATTTAATCCATGATTCTCAATTTGCATCATGGTTGTAGAGGGTATTATGTTGTATTTAGGTACACAATATTTTCTATATAATTACAGCACACCCAATATAGTATCGAAATACTAGTGAATAATTAAAAAATTGGATGTTATATTGAGATTTATCATTCTATATTTTGGATAATGTTAGGATAATAATTTACCACTTTTATAGTTTTTATATTAAAAAAATTTACACTACTATATTAGTATAATTAATTTTTATGAATTATGAGTATGGAAATGTTAGTCAGCCTTATATCTGACCAATTTTGTTGTGGTGGTGATTGTTGGTCATGATTTATTATTTTATAGGATATAAATATTAGAAAATATTGAATAATGAATAATGACTATGTAAGGTTATAGAAAGGTATATAATGATATGTGGAGAATATAATTATATTCTAATGTTAGTGATTATATATTATTAATGGATTTACCCCAACATTTATAATATATATTTGGTTGAGATAGTAATACATATTCTGTTGACATTTTATAAGGTAATGTATGGTATTACACTTCCACCCTAGTTTATGTTGGATCATAATTTTTTTCATCTACAACAACATTGGAAGTACCTTAATGATGAGTTTAGTATAATTTATTGGGTGGAGATTGTTATTATTATGGATGTGTTTTTTTGAGTGTCCTTTTTGAATTTATGATTATTGAGGGGAGATGCTGTGTGGATTGGATATTCCCTTAATGCCTATTTTGTTAAGTATTATTATCTTAGGGGAATTCAATTAGGAGTAGGTGACATTAATTAATGTTAAATATGATAACTTGTTTCAAACAATTTCTCTTATAACATGATGTCCATTATTTAATGTAAAATTAAATTATGGTAGGGATTTTAATATAAAAAATTTGAATAGTATGTAATTTAGTTGTTTGGTTTTGGTGATTATTTCTATATTTAAAAAAAATATATACTTTGAATTCTATTAAATGAAAAACATTTGAGAGGCATATAAGGTTGGAACTTAGTTTATTTTTATATATATTTATTTTTATTTTTTGTGTCATAGAAGAAAATGGAATACGAGTTATTGATTTTGGTATAAAATTATGTCAACTCAATAACTTTTTCATTTTAGAAGAAAAATTCCACAGTTAGTTATAATGATAGATGATATTGTAATCAAATAGCCTAGGTATACCCAACCTGTCACTTAAACCGCCATGTTATAAGGTTTTAAGTGTATCCCCAATTTTCATGGGTGGGTGACATGTGATTAGGATGTTACAACATAAATATTATATTTGGTTTCACCCTAAAAAAATCCATAATCCACATAACTGTAAAGACCTGATAATTTCAAGGAATTTTTTTTCATAATTCTTTGGAATTTTACGAGTCTGTGGTTTCTGACTGCACTTGATTTCGAGGCCCGGTGTGCCCGGAATCAATTTATGAAGTTTTGTTTGGGTACGTTCAGTAAACATATGTGCGAGTTTTTCAATCTTTTGAATCAGTGCTCGGAATAGAAATCTGAGGGCACCAATGAACTCGCAGCACCGATAATTTCTTAAGGGGACATTTACCACAGTTGCGTTTTATGTGGGTTGGATGTTAATTTTGGGGATTTAGAATAATATAAATAAAATTGTGGAGCAAAATTTTATATTATATCCGGTAGTTATATCCTACAAGGGGGATGTTGTTGTTGGGGCCCACACCAACATAACCTCCAATGGGAGGATATTTGTGATGTGGGGCCCACACGAACCCCTAAATCCTCAACTTCCCTCAAATCCACAATTAATTCCCCTTGAATTTATTGTGAAAGATCCTCTTTTAATTGTGACTCTTCACTTCCTCCCCTCTCGCCCATTAATTTGTTCCAACTCTTTTAATTAAATAAATTTAATTAATTAATATAGTTTTGAATTATTTTGAATTAGTTGGCATTTATTTTAAGTGGGAGAAATATATTTTGATATCTTCATAGAAAATATTATATGTGGGGGAACCTCTAGAGAAATATAATAGCTCTCTTCTTCCACGAAGAACGACACCTTCTTTGACGAAGAACGCCGATTCTATGAAGAATGATGTTGTTCATTTCTTTCTCTTCTCTGCAAAAAGTGATGAGACGTCGCTTCCTCATCAGATGCACGCCGACGTCGATGAAATCAACGCCGTTCTTCTGCGACGTCCGACCTCTACGATGCTTCTCTTCCACAACTCGACGACGTGTGACGTATTTTCGAGGTAGGGGAATTATATCCAATTTTAATTGATTAAAATTGTTCTTGTTCTTTGTTGAGAAACATAGTTTGACTTTGGCCAATTTCTACTGCCTAACGCGGAGGGCGCGGGCTGAACGCACATGGCTCGATGACCCTATGTAGTCTCTTTGTTTGCGTTTGAGGCATGTTGGAAGAGGCGATGATGAGAGAACCGACATTCATGCGCCGGCCACATGTAGAAGAACCGCGGCCCGCAACTGCAGGCTGCTCGGCCGACGAAGAACCAACCGGATAAAGCCGGCCGGGCTGAAGTAGGACTGCGGCGCCACAATGGGTTTTGTGCTGCAGAAGACAACAACCCACGTTCTGCGGGCCGCTCGGCAGGTGAACCGGCCGACAGACGGCAGATCGGGCTGTGAAGAACCACGACGCCAGGAGGGCGCCATGCTGGAGACACCACGGCCCGCCCAAGCAGGACGATTTCTCCAAGAAGGTAGGTCATCTTTGACTATCCGGTTTGGGAGGGCAGCTCCGCGTGGTGCCGCCGGTTCGGGCAACCGGCCCCCCCTCAGACCGCTTGGCCCCTTCGTGCCGATCCGGGACAGGCCGTGCCCCGCCAGGCCGGGCCGCACCCCTTCAGGCCGGGACGTGCCCCTCGGACTGGGCCACGCAAATCACAGGGCCGGACCGACCCACAGCCGAGTCGGACCCGCCAAAACCGGGTCGAGCCGACCCGCCAGCCCACTGGGCTTAACTGGTCGGGCTCGTTTTCACTTAAACATGAATAACTCGAAGACCGCCTGTCTGATCGACGTGTCGTCTGTGGAACTTGGACTCTACTAACGAGGAGGTCATTTTGAGATACTCTAAGTGTGTTTTGGACAACTTTGTAAAATGGATGGGTTTGGAATGAATGTATTTCCAACCAGGCCCCTAGAACTAAAATGTTAATATCTCTCAGACCGGGCATCCGATTGACGCGCCGTCTATCGCGTTGGGTTCCTTTTGACGAGACGGAAATTCAGGATACATCAATTAGGTACTTTGTGACAGTTGATGTATCGATCCCTTTGCTTGAGGAGCGGACCCTCTTGGAATCGAGCATGCTCTGTGCGGGAACCCTAGAGCTGGCTGCGACTACAACGACTACCATACTGGAATCCTCTATGGGTTCAGCAATGATGGAAAATGTACTAGAATACTCTGTGGGTTCGACAATGACGAAAAGTGTACTGGAATCCTCTGTGGGTTAGATAGTGATGACTATCGTACGTGAATCCTCAGTGGGTCCGACGGTTTGACTTCTGTTCTAGTATCCTATGTGGGTCTGACAGAGTAGCTAGTCTAGAATCCTACTTGGGTCCGAAAGATTAGCTGGCCTAGTCTCATACGTGGGTCCGACAACTTAGATGAATCAGTCACTACATCTGATCATCTTTATCACTTTACGAAAGATGTATACCTGTGTGAGATGAGTCTTGACTTTAAATCATTACCATCACTGTGATTGACTTCTTTCCTGTGTGGATTGGGTTGTGTATGGGCTTGAGAGTTAGAGCCGAACTGGGATAGATGACTTAGGTATATGTATGGGAATATATCTAATTAGATTTGGTTGATAATTCGTGATTGTATCTTTCCTTTGTGGTTTATCCTTTGTGGATTCTAGGAGACCTTCGGGGGTCTCGGGGTCCCTACTGAGTATCGTTATACTCACCCCTGCACAGGCAATGCCCGCACTACGTTGTGTTGGTTGAAGACAACGGAAAACACTGATCGTGGTTGAGGCTTGTAGAGAAGGACGGTACCAGTAGGTGGACCACTTGGTGAGACATACTCCAAGCAGACGGACGTAACTGAGGTGCTGAGAAGACTGTATATACCCACTCTTCAGGTGGTATTCCTAGGGGAAAACTCGGTGGTTGTTGTTTACCTTTACTACTATTGGACTAGCTTTTCAGTTGTACTGTACTTTCAGTTGGGTTTGTATTATGGAACATTTACCTTTCAGCACCTACTTTTGTAATCAGTATCACTTTGTGATTTCTTCTATTGTGTACTATGTTGTGTTGTTTAATTTATAAAGGCAATACCTTCCCATTTATTGGGATTTACATATTTGGTGCTAGTCTCCAGCCCCTGTCCTATGGAAGGCGGGCATGTGGTAGTCACGACACGAGCCCCGAGGACGGGTCGTGACAAATTGGTATCAGAGGAGATGGTTCTACCGCATAACTGAGGAATCTGATCATTCATTTGGTGAATCAATAGTGTTAAGTTTATTGAGTGTGGTTTTCAGTCCAGGGAGTCTAGTTTTGGTGCGGCAGCCGACGTATCCATACACCAGGACCCTGACCCCTGATTTCTGACTCAGTGCACAAAAACACTGATTTCATGTCTGTTTCAAAAGTTTTATTTTTGATTACTTTCTATCATATCACCAGGTATACTGTAATAACCATGGAGCACATGTAACTTTTCATGACGGCCCCACGAAGGCATCCAGCTAGGGTTCCGAGTCGCGTATGAGATGGCAGCCCACCGAGCAATGAGGCCTCAGTGTAGGGCACCATCACAGCAGAGGCAACATCCGTACCACTACCTGCTGATCCAACGATACTACCTGCCCCAACAGCAGAGGGTGCACGCCGACTGAGTGCATTGCAGGATTTTTAGCTACAGAGGCCGCCCAGGTTCCATTGAGAGATAGACCCTTAGGCAGCCGAGGATTGGCTGGAGGCTATCGTCAGAGTCTTCAGATTGGTAGGGACACCAGCCGACCTTATGGGGATCCTTTCCACGAGTCTCCTGCATGCAGCAGTAGGTAGATTGTGGATCTTGATGCTCCAGGTGCACGATGAGGCATCTCTACTTTGGACAGACTTCGAGAGTCTCTTCTGCTTGGAGATTGTACCAGCCACCCTTCATGCAGTGCGGATTCAGGAGTTACTTCATCTGCGGCAGGGCAGCATGACAGTAGCTCAGTACTCAGTGAGGTTTTCTAACCTCTCACGCTACTCCACAGACATGGTATGGGACCCATTCTTTAGGGCATGGACCCTTGAGCATGGACTCAGACATGAGATTAGGGCATCAATGATCTCCCTTAGAATTCTGACGCAGGCGGGAGTGCTGGAGCGAGCCCTTCTTGTGAAGATCTTTCTCGCTGAGCCGACACCATTAGCGAGACCCACCATAGGGAAACACGTAGTAGATTCTTCTACAGCCGGTAGTATATAGATGTCGTAGAGGTCCAATCGAACCATGCCATCAGGAGAGCGACCTCAAGATATAGTTTTAATTGTACGAGGCACCTGAAACAGAGCCAGCTATATGAGGATAAGGCAGTGCTATGCCTGCGGCGGGTAGGGTCACATGGTTCCGGACTACCCGACCCACCTTGCAGAAGAGAAGCAAACAGTGGAGGGACCTCCCAGGAAGAGGAAGAGGTCTGACCGTGGCGGTCCATAGGGAGCAAGCGGATGAGGCAGATAAGCTGGCCGAGCAACGGGTGGAGGAGGATGTTTTTAGGCTCTACCACCACCACCACCAGGAGGTCCACCCCGACCACAGGGAGCTGGCAGACAGAGGTAGTCTCAGCTCCAGGCAGTTGAGGCTTACAACCATGGCGCACCTGAGATGTTTCGAGGTACTATTTGTGTTTACTCCACCCTTGCTGTAGTACTTATAGAAACAGGTGACAGTCATTCTTTCATTTTTGATGCCCTTGTTCAGAGCTCAGAGATTCCGATGGAGCCATTGGATCAGTCCTTAAGGTTAGAGAATCCTACGGGAGCAGAATCGACGATTACGCACCGGTACCAGTAGTGTGAGCTTACTCTAGGAGGCGAGAGCTTCGACTGGGATCTTCTTGTAGTGGCGTCAGGGCCTTACGACATTATCTTGGGTACAGAATGGTTGCATATAGTCCATACTCAGATTGACCACATTAGGCACAAAGTGCGGTGTTTCCGCCCAGATGGGCGTAGGTTCACCTTCACCGGTGATAAGGGAGCCTTTGCAGAGCAGGATGGACTTTCGCAGAGGAGAGGACGGCCGATCACACATCAGTTGGCTATTCTCATCCTCGAAGCAGATGATGTGTGGTGTTCAAGTTTTCTTGTTGTGGTGGATCAGTGTGAGGAAGTTTTTCCTAACGACATTCCATGACTACCTCCTCACAGAGAGGTATACTTCTATGTTGAACTGTACCCTGGGACAACACTGATATCTACTCCAACATATCAGATGGCTCCCGCTGAGTTTCGTTAGCTGTGGGTACAGCTGGATGACTTGCAGGGGAAGGGAGTTATCCGACCCAGCGTTTTATCATGGGCTTCTCTGATTCTGTTCGCCAAGAAGGTGTATGAGAGCTTACGACTGTGTGTCGACTACCGTTGCCTGAATCAGGTGACCGTGAAGAACCAGTAACCACATCCGAGGATTGAAAATCTCTTTGATCAGCTCAAGGGAGCAAGATGGTTCTTGACGATAGACCTTAGGTCAGGTTATCACCAGCTCAGAGTTCGAGATGAGGATGTGCAGAAGACAACATTCAGATGTCGGTATGGCCACTATGAGTTCTTGTTTATGCCCTTTGGCGTAACCAATGCACCATTAGTGTTCATGATTCTAATGAACATGTTCTTCCAGCCTTACCTCGATCATTTTGTCATAGTCTTCATCGACAACATATTGATTTACTCGAATACTGAGGAGGAGCACGCCTACCACTTATGGGTTGTACTGGATACACTCCGAAAGCACCGGCTTTTTGGTAAGCTCTCAAAGTTCTAGTTCAGTATTCAATAGGTTCACTTCTTGGGACACATCATCTCGGAGGTGGGAGTTGCAATGGATCCTGAGATGATCGAGGCAGCACTTTCTTGGGAGCCAACCAGGAGGGTGACAGAGGTGCGGAGTTTCCTAGGTCTGGCTGGGTAATATCAAAGATTTGTGACAAACATCCCCAGAGTTCTAGCATCACTTACAGCTTTGAGGAAGAAGGGAAAACCCTTCACGTGGTCAGATAGATGTCAGTAGATCTTTTAGGAGATGAGGTAGAGATTGACCAGCGCACCCATCTTGAGGCTACTGGAGGAGGGCGTAGGGTACGTAGTTTACTACGATACCTCAGGGACCAGACTCGAGTGTGTCCTGATGTAGGAGAGAGCAGTGATCTATTATGTTTCACAGAAGTTGAGACTAAATGATAAGAACTACTCTACCCATGACCTGGAGTTAGAAGCAGTGGTCTTCTCTTTGAATATGTGGTGACACTATCTGATGGACGAGTGATTTACAGTCTATTCTGACCACCAGAGTCCCAGGTACATATTCTCATAGAAGGAAATGAACCTGTGATAGTGGCGATGGTTTGAGTTCCTCCAGGACTATGACTTAGAGAAAGTCTATACTCCTGGGAAGGGGAACGTTGTAGCTGATGCTATTAGCAGGAGATCGGGCATTCAGCTGCTAGGAGAGGTGACAGAGCAGCTATCCGTGTTGGAGATATCCTTTGTGGATAGAGATAGTGCAACCATTCTACAGTCACTCACACTCACACCTCTAATCCTTCAGTGAGTCATAGAGGCACAACATGGGAATGTTGACTGTGAGACGCGATGTGCTCAGATATCCACAGGGCAGGCACCTGATGGAGTTTCTGAAGGAGGGGAGTATATCATCCTCTTCAGGGGACGTATGATGGTACCAGTTGCACATCAGGATGAAGTGTTGAGGGTGTTTCAAACTTCACCTCTAGCGGTACATCCAAGAGTGGCGAAGATGTACCAGGACCTCAGACAACAACACTAGTGGCTGGGTATAAAGAAGGCTGTAGAAGAATTCGATTCATGATGCCTCACTTGTCAACAAGTGATGGCGGAGCACCAGGTACCAGCAGGATTGGTATAACCCTTATAGATGCTTGAATGGGAGTGGGATGGGATATCCATGGATTTCATGACGGGGCTTCCACGTACATCTAGAGGATAATACTCTATCTGGGTGATTTTCGACCGACTCAACAAGTCATGCCACTTCCTACTGATCAAAGAGTAGGGCTAAGTAGAGATCTTGGGATGCCTCTATGTTCAGGAGATCGTATGGCTTCATGCTGTGCCATCGACTATCTTTTCCGATCGTGATGCTCGATTCACTTCCCAGATTTGGAAGGGGTTATAGGAGGATTTTGGGATGCAGCTACGTCTGAGAACTGCCTTCCATCCTCAGACGGACAACTAGAATGAGAGGACCATACAGACACTAAAGGACATGCTCCGTGCATGTGTCCTTGACTTTGGTCATAGCTGGGAGGATCACCTACCCTTGGTGGAGTTTTCATCAACAACAGCTACCACTCCAGCATCGGGATGGAACCATACGAGGCGATGTACGACTGACCTTGCAGATCAACTCTGTGCTGGACTGACCCTGGGGAGTCAGCACTTGTAGAACCAGAGATGGTTTAGGCTACGACGAAGAAGGTGCAGATCATCCAGGAGCAGATTAAGACTACACAGAGTAGATAGAAGTCCTATACTAATAGGAGATGGGGACCATTGGAGTTCGAGGATGGCGACCACGTCTTCCTAGGGGTCTCACCTCGACGTGGTCTGCGGAGGTTTGGCCAGGGCAGAAAGTTATCTCTGTGTTTCATTGGAAATTTCCCGGTCCTCAGCAGAGTATGTGAGGTGGCTTACCACTTGGCCCTTCCACCTCAGTTGCACCGGGTGCATGATGTCTTCCACGTATATCAACAGAGGAGATATGAGCACGAATCAACCCACATATTCAATCACAGGGTGCTGGACATCGATGATGGGGATACATTCACAGAGGTCCCAGTGGAGATTGAGGATCTATAGGAGCAGTTCCTATGTGGATGGTCGATTCCTCTGGCGCGCATTCTATGGAAGCACGAGAACCTCCAGGAGAGCACTTAGGAGCGGGAGGCTCAAATGCGATCTCAGTACCCCCATTTGTTTCCCTAGTGTATGTTGTAGCTTTATGGGGATGTAAAGCCCTGATGTGAGAGTAAAGTAATGACCTGGAAAGTTCAAGGAATTGTTTTTCCTAATTCTTTGTAATTTTACGAGTCTGTGGTTTCTGACGGAACCTGATTCTGAGGCCTGGTGTGCCCAGAATCAATTTCTGAAGTTTTGTTCGGGTACGTTCAGTAAACGTACGTGCGGGTTTTTCTATCATTTGAACCGGTGCTCGGAATCGTAATATGAGGGCACGGATCAACTCGTAGTGCCGGTAATTACATAAGGGGACTGTTACCGCAGTTGCGTTTTATGTAGGTTGGAAGTTAATTTTGGGGACTTAGAATAAAATAAATAAAATTGGGGAGCACAATTTTATTTTATATTCGGTAGTTATATCCTACAAGGGGGAGGTTGTTTTCGGGGCCCAAATCCACATAACCTCCCATGAGAGGATATTTTTGAGGTGGGTCCCACATGAACCCCTAACTTCTCACCTTCCCTCAACTCTCAAATTAATTCCCCTTGCATTTATTATGAAAACTCCTCTTTTAATTTTGACTCTTCACTTCTTCCCCTCTCACCCATTAATTTGTGCCAAATATTTTAATTAAAGACATGATTAATTAATTAATCTAGTTTTGAATTATTTTGAATTGGTTGGAATATATTTAATGTGGGATAAATATCTTTTGATATTTTCATAGAAAATATTATTTTTGGGGGAACCTCTGGAGAAATAGAAGATCTCTCTTCTTCCATGAAGAACAACACCCTCTTCGACGAAGAACACTGATTCCTTGACGAACGACAGTATGCCATTATTTATCTTCTCCGCAAAAAGTGAGGAGATGATGCTTCTTTCTCGAACGCACTTCGACGTTGATGAAATTGACACCGTTCTTCCCTGACGTCCGACCTCCGTGGCGCTTCTCTTCCGCGACTCGACGCCGTGTGACGTCTTTTCTAGGTAGGGGAATTACATTCCATTTTAATTGATTAAAATTGTTCTTTTTCATTTTTGAGAAAAATGGTTTGACTATGGACAATTTCTACCACCTAACGTGGAGGGCACGTGCCAAACACACATGGCCCGACGACCCTCCGTATCTCTTTGTTTTCATTTGTGGAGCATTGGAAGAGGCGGTGATGGGAGAAGTAGCGGTCGTGCGCCGGCCAAGTGCGGAAGAACCGCGTCCCGCAACCGCAGGCTGCTTGGCCAATGAAGAACCGTCCCGCTAAATCCGGCTGGCCCGAAGGAGAACTATGACACCACAAGGGGTGCCACGCTGCGGAAGACCGTGACCCACGTTCCCTGGGCCGCTCAGCGGGATAACCAGATGACAGGTGGCAGACAAGGCTGTGAAGAAAAGCGACGTCGGGAGGGCACTGCGCTGGAGAGACCGCCGCCTGCCCGAGTGGGCTGCTTGCGCCAAGAAGGCCAGCCAGCTTTGGCTGGCCGGTTTGGGAGGGTGGCGCCGCTTGGCACCACCGGTTCGGGCAGCCGGGTGCCCCCCAGACAGCTCCTCCCCTTCAAGACGAGCCACGGCCACCCGGGCCACACTGTAGAGACCCAAAGCGTGATGTACATAGACATTACATTAATTTTTCAGAATATATAATACATAACAAAAATAGAAACCAAAGGTCCGTAATAGTTTAGTGTCTTTAAAAACTCAGAATATAATCTTCTAATCTTTGTGACAGATCTTCAACATCTCCCATAACGATCATCCTTTTTTTCTTATCTAAAATCATTCTTTATATCCTGGGGAAAAGAAAAAATATAAAGGGTGAGCTCAAATGCTCAGTAAGGGTAATCACGGAGAAAATAAAACAAACCATATACATTTGAACTTAAAAACATGAACATAATATTTAAACATCAAAATCTTGAGAAATGACATAAAACATGGCAGTATGTAAGGCATAGATCATAATGGATCATCAATCATGATAAAATAGCATGGGAATAAAACATGTAATTGTGAAAAACCGTTAAGCACATGATATGATTTCCATAGTAGCCAAGGAATTGCTTCCAAGACCATCTTAGTGGATAAAGTTTCTTTATGAATCGAGTTCACTCCTCGTTCCAGTCCTCTATCACTGAACTAGATTAACTTACCATTCCAGCCATTTCTATCTCATGAGATATAAATATTTTCCCAATGAATTGTAGGGAGATATAGGTCCCAACCATCTCATAATGAAATCATTCTTACGTGTGCCACAACATGAACATAAATCATTCATCATTACCCAAAGATTAAAATGGGTTTCATAAACATCATCCCATCATAACATAATCCATATAAAAAAATGGATATTATTTAATCATTAGAAAATTGAAACCATGTAAATCATAGAGAGGTTATACTTGAAACATACACATATGAAATAATGTCATCTTAAATGGAAAATTGTTTTCATAAAACACTTGAGATGAATTCTTGAGGAAAATATCCTTTCTTTTTCAAAATCATTTTCTTTTCACAAAATGCCATGAAAATTTTAAAGAAAGGGATTTTGTGGAAAATATTCATGAAATATTGTACAGTAAGCTTCTTGAAATTAAGGCATTATGAAACCATAAAAGTCCATTCATTCCATATAAGTTAAAAAAAACATTCTTCTCGTACTTTTTCCAGAAAAGTTAAAAAGTACCTCGTATGGTAAACAAAAGAATTATTCCTTACATAACATGTAGTAAAAGTCAAAAATTTGGTAAAAAGGACTTTAAACATACATGAAACCATTTTTATAAAATAGATACATGGATGATAAATATAACCCTAGTAAATACATACGAATAGACAATCTCGGAAAAAAACGAGATTGGAAAAGTTATCCCATACCTTAGGTTCGATATGCTTCGTACGTATCCGAACCTCATGTATAATGATTTAAATAATGTCATTTACTTATTACATAATCATAATCATTGTTATGATATCATATATGGTTCACTAATGACTTTATATTACCCGTTATTTTGTAAATTCCATGTTAAAGCAGCGTTTTGGGTAAAATCGTTTTAATTATCGTACGTGTTTGGACCTGTTGTTCTTGATATTTTTATTACATATATCAGGATTTAATTACTTCCAGAATTTAAATCATGATTTATATATCATATATATTCAGTATATATATATATATAAGAGAAAGATAAATGAAATGAAATACACAGTTCATGGAGATGGTAGGTCGTACGTATGCATGAACGTTGTTTTCTTTTCCTTGTTGACTTCAATGGAAGTAAGTAGATGACATATATATATATACCTAAATCCAGTAGCTTTATCATTTCATATATTTCGTTATTATTCATTGTATATACTTTATAATCATTCTTGAGTGGTTAACATTGAGAATGAATCTCATCGCATCGTGGAGAAGGTAATCCGTACTTACGCACGAGTGATGACATCATTCCCATAATTATTGAATTGAATTGGAGTGGATGATATAATATCTCAGAATCAGTATGAAGTTATAATAACCATATATACTTATTCTTTACACCATTATACCCATCCAAGTAAGGTGGTGGTTGAAAAACAAATTTCACCATGGCGTGGAGACGGTATTCCGTACGTACGCATGCACGGTGATTTCATTTCTTGTAGGATGGATAGAAGGTGAAATGGGGTTGTTTATTATTTATAATGACATATAATTATATTATTGATACTTATGTTATTAATTCATAATGTAAAAACAATGTTTAAGAGGAAAGAAACTTGAAAGAATCGGTAGAAGATATTACCTCTTCTTCGACGCAACCCTTTTACGATTCCACTTAAGGCACTAGAGTTGGTCTTTTGAGGAGACCATAACCTCTATAATGTTTATATGGGAGTTATGAAGGGAAATGGTCAGGTTTTTTCCGATCTTGAAGGCTCAAAATTGTGTAAAGAGAAGAGGGAGGAGGTGCCCTTTTATAAGGGAGGAGAGGGGCACCTTAGAAAAAACATAAAATATTATTTTATAATAAAGTCATATTTTGTTTATAATAGCTCCAAATTAATTTATTTATAAGATAAAATGGTTGTGGTTCTAAATACTCTCAAACAATAGGTTTTAGACATGTTTATATTACTATTTTAACCTTATCATTTAGATTTAACTCTAAGTTAAATAATTTAACTTTTACTGCGTCTTCTTGTTTTCTTACAGTATATGGTTAATAAACATACTATAACAAGCCAAACGAACCCCAAGTGGTTCATTATTAATATATATAACCTTATCTAAGTCATGTTTCAGAACCTTAGATTTTTAGGAATATAATAACAATTAATAATATAATATTTTTTTAAAAAACTATTTTATGTCAATTTTGACACTATTTGGTAATTTATTTTTGTGAAAATCATAACTGAATTATTAGTTCGAATGAAGTTAGTTAAATAAATATTAACATGTCATATTAACCTAAAAAATTAGTTTAATTCATAAAGAGTCTCAAATTACATTTATTTGGGTATTTATAATATCAATTATGTTAATATTTCATTAATGAGGTAATTACTGCATCATCATTGTGTCATAAATAACTAACATTATTTAATGTCTAAAAATTATAAATAAAATATCATTATGTTGTAATTATTTTTATATTTATAATTAATATTTATAGTCGAATTTATCTTATGTATAACCCTATATTAAAAATTATTTAGTTATTAAAAATTGATATTAACTCTTTTAACTCTTTATTGAATTAAATAATAATAAATGTCCTAATCTAACACAAGTGGACCTAAATGATAATATTATGTTCCTAATATTGTTTTTGGTCTAATTATACTTATCTAGTAGAATTAGGACATGTTTTAGGGTAATAATAATATCACCTTAACCCTTAATTACCCCATATACTTTTAACCGTGGTAAATAAAAGTAAAAAGTTACTATTCACCCAAAATTGTTTTTATCTTATTGAACCACATTTTACCCCTTGATATTAACCCCATCTCTCGGATTTTCAAAATTCCACTCACAGAAGCGATAAAATTAAGTTTTATGTGAATTTTCAAATTCTCCTAGGAGGTGGGTAAAAGACGGTGAAAAGTTCAATAAAATTTTTTTTTATATAAAATTATTATAAAATGACTCCAATGAATTAAATTTAAATTATATAGGTAATATGTATCAATTTTGACCAAAAATAAATTTAAATAAAATAAATTATTATTTAAATAAAAAAGTCGGTTTTTAAATAGTAACCCAGTGTTTTCACTATTCGTCAAAAAATGAAAGTTTTCAGAAAGATACCAAAAATTTACCCTAGGCTAATTTCGATATTCCAAATCAAAAAATGAAGTCCATTATGAAAGTTAAAATTTATAAAATTTCAAAAAGTTGTTATTACTTGTCATAATGGCTAGTTCATAATAATATTATAATAATATCTCGTTTAGTGAAACCTGGTATTGCGTACTACACACGCTATCGAGGAAGGTCTCGATTGCGTGTAACGCAAGCCAAGAATAATGTTTGCGTATAATATAAGCTAATACAGTGTTGTGTATAGCACAAGATAATTTTGGTGTGACGTACAACACAGGACATCAATGAAATTAAAAGAATATTTTTCATAAAATCTCGGGGTGTTACATTCTACCCCCCTTTAAATGAATTTCTCCCTCGAAATTCGTCGGGGTTATAAATGGTTTACTAATTGAAAGTTTCATTCGTAAAAACCCACATCGTAAAAGGAATACAAAAACATAGTTTTAAAAAGTAAGGTAAGAAATGTAACGGTTACCCAGATTTACTCATCACTGGGTTTCCACATAGAAGAACATAGGTGGAAATATGGATATGGAAGAAAAATCTAACCATCATGTTCTGATGGAGAGTGGTAAAGGACATGGATATGAAAAATCCAACAATCACAAAGCCATAAATTTTTGATGATTTAAGGTACCATCTAATTAATCGGATATAAGGACACTAGGACAACATTATTTGTTTTCAAGACTATTTCCCTAAATTTGAAGAATTGTTGAATTAAAAGAAATACTTACTTGATTTTGGTACAATCTTACTGTTTTTTGTGCCTTGAACAATTTCCAATTCATCTCTTAAAGAAATGAAGTCGAATTTGTATTCCTTTAAGTGTTAGCAGATCATGCGATAGAATGATAGTTCATTCCATCTGTCTCAAACAAAAGGATAAAAAAGTTATTAAATATACATAAGTCCATCTATAGTGAGATTAATCGTATATAGTTCCTAAAATGGACTTACACTTCATATATAAAACCGCATAATATAATAAAACTAGTTTCTAATAACCAGGGACTTTCTGTATGCGAGTGGTAGGCGATAAAGGCCTGTCACACATCGGTTGTGGGTTCGATTCTCACAACCATGTCCGACGCGACAGGTTGTATCCTGTCCTGTAGGTTGTCCTTATTCTAATACTACATTATTATAACATTCCATAAATAATATCGAAAAATTTTCTAGCCTTAAACATTACTAACTTATGTCCAATATAATCCATTCCATTATTTATGATTATCCAAAATACTTTTGTCCAAGCTCATAGTATAAAGAAAACTATTACTAGAAATATCATCTTCCGAGCAAGTGAATACCATCAATTATCCACCATATATCATACAATATATCTTGTTGGTCAAATTAAAAACATGTGAATACCTTAATCATGTATTCTCTTGAAAAATGATTACCCATTGAACCTTAGTGAAAACGTGAATGCTGTCAAAATTTAACACTTTCCACATAACAAAATCCCAAAATTTCTATGTACTCGAACCATGATATAACTTTGTCCTTATATCAGTCATGAGATCATTTCATTTTTTCTTTATCCCTGCATTATGCACATATCATATTCTTTCCAAAAATATTTCAATCACTGTCCATGGTTACCCGTACCATATAATTATTGAAAACCAATACATAGATATTCCAAAATTCCATGATACCATAAATGAGATTCCATGATACTATTTTGAAATCCCATTACATAAAAACTTAATCATTACACAACATCATTGTCATACTCAACATCAAAAATTGTGATTGCATGTGACTTCCCTTTATCCTTTTCCTTAAGAGGTTGCTCATGTTGATCATCATTGACCCCTGGATTAGGGCATTGATTATCATAATGCCCAATTTACTTTAACTTGAAGCATTGAAGTGTTGGTGGTGCATTCTCTATAGTCTTTTATTTATTCACATCATTAGTAACCCTTTTTCCATTAATTCGACACTCATTTGCTCGATGACCTTCTTTTCAACACTTAAAACATTTTCTAGTCCCTTTAAGACAATCTCCACCATGCTTATTTCCACACTTTGAGAATAAAGAAACATTCATATTCTTTTCACCATTATTTTTAGATTTCCCCTTGAACTCCATCTTTCGTTTCTTGTCAAAACAATGAGATGGATATGTAACAACAACTTACATTTCTACATTGATAGTGCAATGAACAATTTATTCATAGCTACAAATGTCTCTTATTGCTAATGCCCTTCGAAGACTTGGTTTTAAGCCACTGAATAATCGATCAACTTTACTTTCAGTTTGGATGATAAAGCCAGATGCATACCTTGATAGCCTTGTAAAATTCACTTCGCATATACCGACAGATTCATCATCCTTTTTCATAAGCTCATGGAAATTCATTTCTATCATTGTTCTAAGAATACGAGGGAAGTACTTATTGAAAAATAAGTTCTTAAACTCATCCCATTCCATGGATTCAATTTCATCTCAGGGCCTCATATTATTAACTAGAGTTCACCATTGATCTGAATCACCTTATAAACGGTAAATAGCCAGGATGAATTTTTCATGTTCTGAACAGATAAGTATGGAAAATATCTTTTCAATGGTACTGATCCATTGTTCAGAAACAAGTAGATCAGAAGACCCACTGAATGATGGTGGACGTTGCCTCATGAAGGACTCAATAGAATATTGTTCCCTTCTCTGCTCATTTGGAAGTCCAGAATGATTCATATCTTTTGTAAGTATAGAAATAATATTTTTCACTCCATCTCCCATAACATTGGGTTTTTCAGGAGGAAAATAATTTCATTGTCCACTACATTGATCAACACGGTTCTTTCGGGTTCCAGCTATCGTCTAAAACCCAAAAAGAATAGTGTGAGAGGCAAAAATCATGCTAGGGAAAACAACATAATAAAGGGGGAGTACCTTCAATATATAACATTTTAGGGTTAATTCTAAGATTGTTATCGTAATTCTAGGACTATAACCTATACTAATACTTAACCTTAGGGACATCCCTAGACATACCTTAGAAATATCTATAGGGATCCCACTAAAGTTTTCGCATCCTAGTTTCCAAAGGTTAACTAAATCTTTCCTCTGATACCAACTATAGAGACCCAAATCTTGACGTACATAGAAATTAAATTACTTTTGAGGAATATCTAATACATAACAAAAACAGACACCAAAGGACCATAATAGTTTAGTGTCTTTGGAAACTCAGAATATAATCTTCTAATCTTGGTGAAAGATCTTCAATATCTCCTATAAAGATGTTCCTTATTTTTCTTACCTAAAACCTTTCTTTATATCCTGGGGAAAAGAAACCATATAAAGGGTGAGCTCAAATGCTCATTAAGGGTAATCATGGAGAAAATGAAGCAAACCATATACATTTGAACTTCAAAACATGAACATAATATTTAAACATCAAAATCTTGAGCAATGACATAAAACATGACAGTACGCAAGGAATAGATCATAATGGATCATCAATCATGATAAAATAGCATGGTAATAAAACATCTAATTTTGGAAAACCATTAATCACATTATCTTATTTCCATAGTAGCCAAGGAATTGCTTCCTAGACCATCTTAGTGGAGAAAGTCCCTTTCTGAATCAAGTTCACTCCTCATTCCAGTCCTGTATCACTGAACTGGATTAACTTCCATTCTATACATGTCTATCTCATGAGATATAAATCTTTACCAAATGAATTGTAGGGATATATAGGTCCCAACCATCTCATAATGAAATCATTCTTACGTGTTCCACAACATGAACATAAATCATTCATCATTACCCAAAGAATAAAACGGGTTCGTAAACATCATCCCATCATAACATAATCCATATAAAAAATGGATATCATTTCATCATAAGAAAAGTGAAACCTTTTAAATCAGAGATAAATTATAATTGAAACATACATATATGAAATAATGTCATCTTAGATGGAAAATGGTTTTGATAAAACACTTGAAATGAATTCTTGAGGAAAATATCCTTTCTTTTTCAAAATAATTTTCTTTTCAAAAAATTCCAAGAAAATTTTAATTAAAAGAATTTTGTTGAAAATAGTCATGAAATATTGAAGAGTAAGCTTCATTAAAATAATGATTTATGAAACCGTAAAAATCCATTCATGCCGTATAGGTTTAAAAAACATTCTTCTCGTAATTTTTTCAGAAAAGTTAAAAAGTACCTCCTATGGTAATCAAAAGAATGAGTCCTTACATATCATGTAGTAAAACTAAAAAATTTGTTAAAAAGCACATTAAACATACATGAAACTATTTCTAGAAAACATGGACATGGATGATAAAAATAACCCTATTAAATACTTACGAATAGACAATCTCGGATAAAAACGAGATTGGAAAAGTTATCCCTTCCCTTATGTCCAACATGCTTCGTACGTATCTGAAACTCCTGTATAATGATTTAAATAATGTCATTTACTTATTAAAGAATCATATTCATTATTATGATATCATATATGGTTCAATTATGACATTATATTACCCGTTCTTTTGAAAATTCCATGTTAAAGCAGCGTTTTGGGTAAAATCGTTTTATTATCGTACGTGTTGGGACTTGTTGTTCTTGATATTATTATTTTTCATATCATGATTTAATTACTTAAAGAATGTAAATAATGATTTATATATCATATATATTCAGTATATATATATATATATGAGATACATAAATTAAATGAAATACACCGTTCATGGAGACGGTAGGCCGTACATACGCATGAACGCTGTTTTCTATTCTTTGTTGACTTGAATGGAAGTAAGTAGATGACATATATATATACATATACATATATCCAGTATCTTTATCATGTCATATATTTCATTATTATTCATTATATATACTTTATAATCATTCTTGAGTGGTTAACAAGGAGAATGAATCTCATCGCGTCGTGGAGACGGTAATCCGTACGTACGCACGAGTGATGATATCACTCCCATAATTAAAGAAATGAATTGGAGTGGATGATATAATATCTCAGAATAAGTATGATGTTATAATAACCATATATAGTTATTCTTTACACCATTATACCCATCCAAGTAAGGTGGTGGTGGAAAAACAGATTGCACCACGGCGTGGAGACGGTATTCCTTACGTTCGCACTTGCGGTGATTCTATTTTCTGTAGGATAGATAGTATGTGAAATGGGCCTTTTTTCATATATATACTGAAATATAAGTATATTATTGATACTTATGTTATTACTTTATAATGAAATAACTAATGAAGAATAATTTAAAGAAGAAAGAAACTTGAAAGAATCGGTAGAAGAGATTACCTCTTCTTCGACGCACCCCTTTTAAGCTTCCTCTTAAGGCACTAGAGTTGGTCTTCTGAGGAGACCAAAACCTCTATAATGATTATAGGGAAGTTGATAAGGGAAATGGGTAGGGTTTTTCCGAGCCTGAAGGCTCAAAATTGTGTAAAGAGAAGAGGGAGGAGGTGCCCTTTTATGAGGGAGGAGAGGGGAACCATAGGAAAAACATAAAATATTATTTTATAATAAAGTCATGTTCAATTTATAATAGCTCAAAATTGATTTATTTCAAAGATAAAGTGGGGATGGGTCAAAATACTCTCATCCAATAGGTTTTAGACAAGTTTAGATTACTATTTTAACCCTATCATTTAGATTTAACTATAAGTTAAATAATTTAACTTTTACCGTGTCTTCTTGTTTTCTAATAATATATGGTTAATAAACATACTATAACAAGAAAAAAGAACCCCAAGTGGTTCATTATTAATATATATAAACTTTTCTAAGTCATTTGGCCAAGAAATAGATTTTTAGGAATAGAAAAACAATTAATAATATAATATTTGTTTTAAAAACTATTTTATGTCAATTTTTACACTATTTGGTAATTGATTTTTGTGAAAATCATAATAGCATTATTATCTCTAAAAGAGTTAGTTTAATAAATATTAACATGTCATATTAACCTATAAAATTATTTTAATTCATAAAAAGTCTCAAATTACATTTATTTGGGTATTTATAATATCAATTATGTTAATATTTCATTAATAAGGTAATTAATGTATCATCATTGTGTCATACATAACATACATTATTTAATGTATAAAAATTATAATAAAATATAATTATGTAAGAAATATTTTTATCTTTCTAATAAATATTTATTGTCAAATTTATCTTATGTATAACCCTATATTAAAAATGTTTTAGTTATTAAACTTTGATTTTAACTCTTTTAAATCTTCTTTGAATTAAATAATAATAAATTTCCTAATCTAATCCAACTGGACCTAAATGATAATATTATATTTCTAAGGTTTTTGGGTCAAATTATACTTATCCAATATAATCAGGACACGTGTTAGGGTAATAATAATATCATTTTTACCCTTAATTACCATGTTTACTTTTAACCGTGGTAAATAAAAGTAAAAAGTTACTATTCACCGACAATTATTTTTATCTTATTGAACCACATTTTACTCCTTCATATTAACCGTGTCTCTTGGAGTTTCGAAATTACACTCACAGAAGTGGTAAAATTATGTTTTATATAAATTTTCCAATTTTCCTAGGAGGTGGGTAAAAGACAGTGCAAAGCTCAATAAAATTTTAATATATCTAAATTTTTTATAAAATTAATCCAATGAATTTCATTGAACATATATAGGTGGTATGTATCAATTTTGACTTAAAATAAATTTAAATAAAATAAATTATTATTTAAATAAAAAGTCGGTTTTTAAATTGCAACCTTGTGTTTTCACTATTCATCAAAAATGAATGTTTTCAGAAAAATACCAAAAATTCACCCTAGGATAATTTCGATATTCCGAATCCAAAAATGAAGTCCATTTTGATAGATAAAATTGATAAAATTTCAAAAAGTGGGTAATACTATTCATAATGGCTAGTTCATAATAATATTATAATAATATCTCGTTTAGTGAAACCCGGTACTACGTACTACACACGCTATCGAGGAAGGTCGTGATTGCGTGTAAATCATGCCAAGAATAGTTTTTGTGTATAATATAAGATAATATGGTGTTTTGTATAGAACAAGCTAATTTTGGTGTAACGTACAACACAAGACATCAATGAAATTAAAAGAATATTTTTCATAAAATCTTGGGGTGTGACACGCGCCCTTCCGGGCCAGGCCGCGCCCCGCCGAGCCGGGCCACGCCTCTTCGGTCCGGTCTGCACCCCTCGGGCTAGTCCAACCCACTGCTGAGTCAGACCCACAAAAATTAGGACGACCCGACCCACCAGCCCTCTGGGCTTAACGGGCCGGGCCCGTTTTCACTTAAAGGTGAATAACTCGAAGACCACGGGTTCGATCGACGCGCAGTCTGCAGCACTGGGACTCTCGCGATGAGGTGGTTCTTTTGATATACTCTAAGTGAGTTTTTTTCAATGTTGGAAAATGGCCGGGTTTGGAACTAGCGTATTTCAAACCGGGCTCCCGGAGCAAAAATGCTAATAACTCTCAGACTGGGCGTCTGATTGATGCACCGTCTGTCATGTTGGGTTCCATTTAATGAGACGGAACTTCGAGATACATCAACTCGGGACTTCGTGATAGTGGATGTATTGAACCCTTGGCTTGAGTAGCATACCCTCCCGGAATCAACCGTGCTATGTGTAGGAACCCTTGAGCTGGCTGCGACTATAACGACTACCGTACTAGAATCCTCCGTGGGTTCGACAATGATGGAAAATGTACTGGAATCCTATGTGGGCTCGACGATGATGGAAAATGTTCTGGAATCCCATGTGTGTTTGACGACGTTGAAAAATGTATCGGAATCCTCCGTGGGTTCGATAGTGAAGACTACAGTACTTGAATCCTCAGTGGGTATGACAGTTTGACTTCTTTTCTATTATCCTACATGGGTTCGACAAAGTAGGTGGTCTAGAATTCTATGTGGGTCTGACAACTTAGCTCGTCTAGTATCCTACATGGCTCCGACGGCTTATATTAATCAGTGAATACATCTGATCATCTTTATCACTTTACGAAATATGTATACCTGTGTGAGCTGAGTCTTGACTTTCAATCATTACCATCGGTGTAATAGACTTCTTTCATATGTGGACTGGGTTGTGCTTGGGCTCGAGAGTTGGAGCCGAACTATGATTGATGACTTAGGTATATGTATGGGCATATACCTAAGTAGAGTTGGTTGATACTTCGTGATTGTATCTTTCCTTTGTGGTTTATCCTTTTTGGATTCTGGGAGACCTTCGGGGGTATCGGGGTCCCTAGTGAGTATCACTATACTCACCCCCTGCATGGGCAATGCTCGTACTACGTTGTGTTGGTTACAGACCACGGACAACACTGATTGTGGTTAAGGATTGTAGATCTGGAAGGTACCAGAGGATGGACCACTTGGTGAGACGTACTCGGAGCAGACGGATGGACCCGAGGTGCTGAGGAGACTATCTGTACCCACCCTTCAGGTAAGATTCCTGGAGGACGACTCGATGGTTTCTGTTTTCCTTTACTATTGTTGTACCAGCTTTTCAATTGTATTTTACCTTCAGTTGGGTTTGTATTCTGGCCCATTTACCTTTCAGCACCTAATTTTGTATTCAGTATCACTTTTTTCTTTCTTCTATTGCGTACTCTGTTGTGTTGTTTACTTTTATAAGGGAAATTTTTTCCCTTTTATTGGGATTTATGCCTTTAGTGCTAGTCGCCAGCCGCTGGCCTATGGAAGGCGGGCTTGAGGTAGTCATAACATGGTCCCTGAGGACGGGTCATTCCAAACTAAAAATTTTCATGATGTATTCATATGTTTGATAATGATGAAAAATATAAATGAAAATAATCACTGGAAAAAAACCAAATAGAGTATACAAAAATTAAAAGATAAATAGAAATTCATGAACAACATTATAAAACCCAATATAAAGTAATAAAAACCTTTAATATACATAAAAAATATATATAATGAAGAAAATGATAGAGATGCTGATACCAAACATAAAATAAAATAAAATATAACCACAAGATGGTAACTAAGACCCACCATGTGGCTGAACGTAACCACCACGAACTGACATCCACTATCTTCCCAAGGAAGAATGATATCAACCCATCATAGAAGCCGAGAACTGACACTCCTACATAAAATTTATTTCTATATACTGACCAAGGTGAGTATATAGGGTGTGCACCTATTCCCAGTAGGATACCACCAAGAATTCATATTATTTCCTTTATAAGAGAAACCAAGGATACTAGTTTGAAAATAAAGGGTATCAGAGATTTTTTATTGATGTTTTCATGATTTAAAAACAAATAAAATAAACAATGATCATATTGGAAAATAATTTTCATTTTGAAAACCCATAATTTTCTCTCATTTTACCTTTGGAAATCTTATTTTTTAATGAAGGTTTTGGAAATATTTACAGAAATATAAAAATTGAACCATGTAAAATAAAAAAATTCAATATAAATGTCATGGGAATGATAAAATAATCAGAATAAGGAATATCAAAATTACACAAGATAAAAATAATAAATTAAAATGGAAGATAGGTAATTCAAATATCTAGTAGAACATAATAGAAAATAATACATTAAAATTATTGTGGGGTATCACCATAAGGACTAATGAGAAAATACTAGATGTACCAAGGTGGAAACAGTTTTTGATGGTCTTATAATTCTATACTCACTATAAAAATAGCTCTCAACCTTCCTCATTAGGTGACCATCCAAATATCCAAATCAACCAAAACTACCAAACACTAGAAAACATATGCATTAAACTAGAAAAACATCCATATCTTGATTTACCACTTATTTACGACAAGTTTCCCTATGAAACATACTAGTGGAGGTGGTCCACATTTATCAATCATAAATCACATAAAATTAGTGAAAAAGTAACATGACACGAAAAATACTTTCAATACCACCTTAAATACCCCTCATTTATGATACCATTCCCATGCCTATAATAATCAATCAGTAACCAAATAAATTCTCATTGTTCATAACTATTAGAAATAAATAATCTATGGGGTCTATTAGTGTGCAGCCAATTGAAAAGGAAATACCTTGTTCATATGGTTCCAAGAAATCCTTTTATTTAAAACATTTTAGCACACTATTGGAAATCTTTAAAAAAACATTGAAAACTCAGTAAACCCAAAAATTGCAAAAATTATAAATCACATTTGATCCAAATAAATCATGATTATATCTTTTACATTAAATAAAACCATTAATGGATGTTAATAAAACAATTAGAATATAAAAAACCCCTATGGAATAAATTTTCTATGAATCATGAAATCCAACCATCATGCCAAAAGAAAACCATGGGAAATTCAGGAAAACCATTGAAAAAGAAAATATTGATAACAAATAATTTATTAATCTAGATCGAAACCAATTTTAAAATTCAAATCATACAAGGTTATCTAAATAAGAGAGGAATGAGATGGAAACTCCCACATTATTTGATGAAACCATGATGCCTTTGAAAAACACCCCTAGAATGGGTCATAAGAGGGTCCCAAAATCACCATAATCCAAAAAACCGAATTAAAAACAAATTATAAAGGAGGTATTTCCACCATATCTACTGGGGTTATAGAGGGAGAGGGAATTATAGTTAAAACCAATAGAACGAGGAAGAATATTGAGAACATCACCTTAGGATTTAATGAATAAATCACTAAGAAACCACCCTAAATCCACTAAGGAAGGAGTGAAAATAGATAATAGTAGTTGAAAAGGTCCCTATGGAATCATATTAAAATTGGTAATTCCAAGGATGGATTTAAAAATTAAAATTAATGATAAATTACCAATATTCCAAAACCAAAATGGATTAATGGTTTACCCAGACAATTTACCAAACTATGTGGTAAGCGTACAACTTCCACTAGATACCCAATGTGAGTTCTCATGGTTTCCTTGAAGCCTTTAATTGATAGTGCTATCTATAAATGAACCATGAGAAACCACACTATAAATCCTCCTCACACTTATATAGAATGGGGTTTTGGTTTACACTATCTGTATACCTAGGTCTTCCTCCCCAAATTTCATAAAATTTAGATCTACCTCCGAGGAACTCCAGGAATAATTGTTACATCCCCAACGGGAATCATTATTTCCCTATATGTATTATAATAAAAAAATTTATAAAAACTAAAACTATGATACTTAATTAATTAAAATATTGTATTGAGAAATTTTGAGGTCAAACCCACATAGATCGTGAATCAATTTAAATTTGTTTTCAAAAGATTTAATTTTATGTAAATTGAACATAGAGGTAATGAAGATATGGGTTTGATTAATTTCAAAAACATGTAACCAAAGAAGATTGGTTTTTTTGAATTAATTTTGAGAAAATGAAAGATGGATGAAAAGTGAATAAAAATTGTTTGGTTTCTAATCATATTTGGAAGCATGTTAGGGTTTCTTTGTTTCAGGGATTGGGTGAAATTGGATTTTTGAAAATAAGTTTACTAATCCAGTTTCAGCATCAAGGTTGAGAAGAGGTGGACCCAATAGTCATGGTATCCCCTCCACAATCAAGAAATACCATAATTCCCTTGGTTTGTTACTTTAGGCTTTCATCGAATCAAGTTTATATCAATACCATATTTAAACATAATTACCCTAGACTCAAAATTGGCCATGCCTAATTTAGGGTAATTAGTTTCACAATTTATATGGTTACATTCAGATTCAAATACCAATGGTCGTGATAAATGTAAAATAAATAGATTGGGAGTCGATTCAATAAACAACTACAATCCAAATACACAGATAAAGAAAAATGAATAAATCCAAAAGTTTCTTCCCCCTTCTATTACATAACCTTATCATAAGGTGGGCTAACCCCTTCATCATTATGATGAGAGAATAACCGGGAAGGATGAAAATAAAATAAAACATAATAAAAAATAAGATATGGAACCAGTGAGGACCCGACATAAAACAACGTCTCACTCCAAGTTTTGGTGTCTATTTATCCCTGATAGTAGACACCCAAACCTCTATTTATAGACTCTATATGGGCTCATGAAACAATCGATAAATCCAAGGATGGTAAAAAAGATGGTCATAAGTGGGTCTCAGGTCATAAAAAAGTCAAAAAAACATTGAATCTAGATATTTTGGGTCACCTCGAACCTTAAACGTAGTGTAATGATTACACCTTGCGTACATACTGTACCACGTGTGACAAATTCATGGCCTACATGATTTAGGGGTTATCTGCACATGTATGAGGGCCTAGCACATAAATGTCATAATGTGGCACATGTTTTCTTCACACCAAGATTATTACCTCCACTTCAGGACTTTCATTTAATTCATGAATTTCATTAATTCATGACGTGTAATGATTACATGATTTGTAAATTAAATATTTTTCCCCCAAAGCCTCTTTTATCCTTATTTATTCAGTTTTTTTCACTGTAAGTTGTTCTTGATCAAACTTATTTACTAAAATACTTATTTTAATTGGATATCAGGATTATATCTACTCTTTTTTCTCATATCCCACATATTATAGAATCACGATAGAAATAGAGAAAACATCAAGTGCACATGAATGAATTAATAATAAAAATCATCAAAATCAAGGCATTCATTTTTATAAAAAATGTATACAATAAATGAAAATTTTCAAATCCATCCACACATGAATTAATTCTTGTCCCCAAGGATGTATTCTCCACATACTACAAAGGATGTTCACCTTTCCATGATTGAAATTCAATGTCAAAAAAATTGATCAAATGGTAAGTAAACTTTTTGAGGATCACACATAGAAAATTTACCAACATCTCATTTTTCAATGAATACAAATCAACCATGTATTTTACTTTTCCTATTATGAAATATAAATTCCTTTGAATTATCCATTTCCATTTTTAATTCATTATCATTATGCATACCATTTTTAATTTTCCATACATGATTTCTCTCGCTCATAATCATGGTACATATGAATAGAGTGATGCACACACCTCAATAACATGTCACTTACAATAATCTTGTAAGGCATCTAGAATCTCCATAATGAAAATAAAAAATTACAATTAATCATGAGGTATCCACAATTTAGGATTAAAGTAATATGAGTCTTAAGGTAGGTTGGTAAATAATGTGAATCTGTTAAGGCTAAAAAAGGAGGCTTGAAACTAAAGTACTTTGCATGATAATAAAAAAAATATCAATAGAAGTGTCCTCTTCCCCCAGTATCTCAAAGAATGCTCATAAAGAGATGAAATGAAATAAATGAAACACCATATTTTATCTTATATATATATATATTATTTTTATTTTTATTTTTGAAATATTTATTGGGGAAAAATATCCTATCCACCACGAAACCCCAATTGATATCCTTATCACACTACTTGTAGTATTTATAATAAGACCACATGTCAAGAAATGGTGATTTTTAAATTACCCTATACATAACCTATTTTTTAAAAGATGGTGTGAAATAAATATAATGGAGGTGTTTGATATCTCAAACAATTTCTTAAAAGTGATATGTATGTTGGAAAATGTTTCAGAATTGTCGGGACATGACTTTGCAATAATTATTGCAAGCTAGTCATCCAGAAGGGATAGAAATGTCATTTGAGATCTTCTTCCTTCCATTTGTAATTGACTTTCCTTGATCTGAAAAGTTATAAAACAAGGATTTATCTTAAAGAATATACATAGACACTAATCAAATGTTTAATGAAAACTCATATTCCCTAAAGAAGCCATTCCTAAATAATGGCTTACACTAGATTAGGTTATTAATATAAAACAAAATGGCAGTTAACAATGATTGTCATTCTATACATATCTAATCTCATAAACATGGTTTCTTTGAGGAAAATTGATATTTCAATCCTTCTTAATAGCTTGTAAATAAAACTATTAATTATCCTAAGCATATCCCCCAAGAGTGTCATAACCAAGAGTGCAGCAAGGCCCGTTTATTTGTACCAGTTCCCGTTTGAGTTTAGCTTAAAGCGGTGTTTTTGGGTTTTACCCCTAGATACATCTGTGCCAGAGCCCCCTCTACCAGATCGTATCCAGACATGGATGTATTTGATAGAATTATTCACATAATATATTCCTTACCAAAATACCAGGATATTCTTGTACATTTATCCTCAAATACTACCTTAGGGACTCCTCCCCAATTCTACTTTTTCTAAATCTAGTTTCCAAGTATTATAATAAACTTCCTCTCATACCAACTGTAACACCCTGACCCCTCTAGACAGGAGCTGACGCATTACATGTGATATTGGAATGTTTAGAAGGAATGAAAATCCTAAAGGAACGATCAGTTTAGTAGTATTGAAAAAACTAGTTACACAGATTTAACATAAATTACATTGGATAAGGTTACAAGATACAATACATAATGAAAAACAAAAACTGTATCCACTTGCACTCAATAAATTACCTCTTCTTCATAACCTGTTGAAGTTAAACAATGAAATGGGTGAGCTCAAACACATAGTAAGGGTTAAAAATAGAGGAATCATGAGTACAATAATAAGTGAATGATAATCAATCTGACATAATCAAAATGGCATAGTGAATAAATGAACAACTAATGCCATTAATAAATTGAAAATGAATCTGCATCCATAGATTTTGTCATAGTGAAAACCTCATGGATAGTAATAATAACCAATAATGAATAAATAGAATTCTTTTTAATTGGACTTCATATATCTGGCACCTGAACCCTAATACTGTAAAAACAGGTTAAATCTATGGGTAGAAACCCGTTTGATTTTTAGAAACAAACACGAAGGGTCTGTCACGAAACTGTTTTGTCTCATGAGACATACTGATGCATCGAGGGGCTATAGTGGACCCCACCCACCTACATACAATGCATTCTTTAAAAATAGATTCATTACAAGAGCAATATGTATTTACATTATCCATATAGAATAGATGATACAAATTCATAAACATTTCCACAGTCAAAATAAAATAAAAAATTAATACCATATGTAAAATGGTTTACAACGTAGACAATAATAATATACCTGATATGAGAATATTTATATTTAAATGGAATATAATTTCAATTTAAATGTGATATCAAATGGGCAGTAGGTACACCACATAAGAACGAGTAGGCACACCATTACTAAGAAAGTCACAACGAAGTGAAAATTGAGACAAAGCTCATTACCATGTTGTATTCAATTGAGTCATATGAAAAAAATTTAATAACCACAAAAAGAGTCAAAAAAATACAATGAATATAATGAGAATCATGATAACATATGTCAATGGTAGTACAACTATACCACATATAAGAAATAATAGGTGAACAATGAAAATCCCACAGAATTGAAGGTGAGATGAGAAAACATCTTACAATCATTTTGGCACAGTAACGAGTGTTACTGCAAGGTCTTAATGAGAGGTAAAGGGGTATTCCATTATTTATATGTCAAAATCGTAGTATGGGGGAGGTGATAAAACATACCCCATCACTAGAAATTAAAAAAAGGCACACAAGATAGGGTGGATTCATGAATAAAAGTGAGAGAGAGGATCCCTTACAATCAGACTTGTATTTTTGAAACAGTTTTGAAAGTTTCCTTTTAAATAGGTAACTATCCTTATAATAAAAAAGGATTCTGATTGGTTTAAATATATAGAATACTCACACATAATTTATGAGGAGTAAATAACGATATATAATAAATTCATTGAGGAAATTAGACTATAAAAGTTACCCGAATGGAAATAGATGTTCGGGTGGAAAACCATTACAACTTTGTAATCAATTGAATCATATGCCCCAAAACTAATGATCGTAAAATTATTTATTTAATATCATGAAAATAAAGATATTCATGATATGAGACATTAATGGGAAGTATATATACACCATATACAAGTAACAGTAGTGATTACGAAATATCTCACAAAGATGGAAGTGAGATGAAGAAACCCTTACCACAATGTAATTGGTCGAATAAAATGACCAGAACTTAATAACCATTTAATGAATTATTTAATACCATGATTATAAAGATAATAATGTAATTATATGTCAAATTTCATTACATATATACCATGTATAAGAAATAATTGGAAAACAATGGAAATCTCACAAAAATTAAAGTGAGATGAGAAACCCCTTACCTTTACTCCAAATGTGTTCTGTCACGACCCGAACCTACCCGGGCTCGAGCCGCAACTACCCCAAGCCCGCCTCCATAGGCCAGGGGCTGGCGACCAGTGCTGAAGGCCCAACAACTCGGGTAGGACTTTGCCTAAGTACCTGTACGCACACACGCAGCACACTCAATGCAACAGTTCAGAGTAAAAGAAAAGAAAATTAAAGAAAAGGGGAAACTGTTATATATATATACCACAAATGTGCATCGAACTCTAAACAGTACAAAGTACAAACTGAAAAGAAAAGGGGAAAAACAGGCGCCCAACCAAAAAGTGCCACAACCCAGAAACAGGTAAACAAAAGAAATAGCTGACGGGTCTCCCACCTGGAACCCGGCTACGACAACCGCACACAGTCCAAGCTCCCAAACTCCTATGCTCCACTGAAGTCACGATCCACCTGTCCGTCGTCTGAAAGGGCACACCAAGTGTGGGCAAATACCATGCAGGGGTGAGTATAAAAATACTCAGTAGGATACCCCGAAGGCTGGAGGGAGAAACAAAGGAGGTACTGAAGGGTGAGAAGTGGAGCGAGCAGGAAAAGTAAAGGAGTACAAAAGAGAGTGCAGTAAAGAGTAACAGCTCAACCCAACAAGAGAAAGTTAGAAGAATCTTCCTAACACAATGAGATAGATATGGTGAGAAGACGAACTTCCTATCGAGTCTTCGCTACCTATAGCAGGAGAGTAGACTCGTCCAACCATGAGAAGCTAGACATGGAAAGCACGTGGCATAGCCCGTGCGTCTTTGCCTCTCCAAGAAGGAGAGTAACCAAACCCAAGAAGTGGGTTTTGGAACAAGGTATATACATCCATATGCTCTGTCAAGAAGCCCGAACAACAACGTAAGGGGATCTCCGTCCCGTAACTCAGCACAAGAAAAGAGTAGCCAACAGTCCCAGAAGAAACACCATCGATGCCCAGCATCCCGCACGTCTGCCCTGAATTGCAAGCCCAGGGGCTCAATCACCACACCTCAACACTATCCTCTTTGGGCGACACTGACACGCCCGCACGGCTTTAGGTCGCGTCACAAGGACACGTCTCTGTGGGGGAAAGCGTTCCTCGTACTTGAGAGTTCTAGGGGACGTCAACCACAACTCATCACTGCCCCGCAGTTGAGAGGTATACTCAAAGACGACCGGTGACCCCCTACCCAGCCCCACTGGTGGATCCCTGGAAGTCAACGGGTTCCCACTACAGGGAGACCCGGAATGCCGACTGGTGCCACACTGCCCTTTCCTGTAACAGGTTAATCCACTAGAGGGTGACCCAGCTATAGTCGGCGATGGGACCACTGCGCAGCCCAGATGGAGGTAACTCAACATTGGGGACCACTGCCCAGACCAGCTGGAGGTAAGCCCGGCATTGGGGACCACTGCCCAGCCCAGCTGGAGGTAAGACCGACATCGGGGACCACTGACCAACCCCACTGGAGGTAAGCCCAGCATCGGGGACCACTGCCCAGCCCCGCTGGAGGTAAGCCCAGAACTGCTCTGGCCATCCCTGCTGGATGGTACTGCTCGGTGAACACCACTGTACTGGCCATCCCTACTGGATGGTAACCCACAGATGAGCCCTTCTCGATACAACCTCAGCCTTGCTGGAAACAACCTCAGCCCTACTCGAAACAACCTCAGACCTCCTGGAACAACCTTAGCCCTACTGGAACATCCTCAGCCCAGCTGGAACAACCTCCTGGGTAGAGGATCGGTGCCCGCGTAAAGTGTTGGTCACACCGAAACCATAGGCTCCACCAGAGAACACAGAGCAACGGGAGAAACTCCCCAGACCTCATAAAGCGATCCCACTCCAATCCTCTGAGTCACTGTCGAAGCAGACCGAGACATCTCATCCCAGAGAGTGGGGAAAACATCTGCACTGCATTAACAGCCGTAGCTGCAAACGGTGTCACATACCGGTGAAAGGGCACAACACTGAAACCTCTCACAGCCGAAGTAGGAGAGGAACCAAACCATCTCTGCTGGCCAAACCATCAAGAACAAGACAAGGGGGAGACCACTCAACCCTGCTGGTCAGACAAAAGAGCACCAGGCCAGGGGAAACTCTACCATGCTGGTCAAACAAATGAGCACAAATCCAAGGGAAAACTCCACCCTCGTGGTCAAACAAATGAGCGCAGAGGGACCCTCTACGTCACGAGAGGTCAAGAGTATGCAAATTAGAACTCGGCATACACATGGGGCCCACACGACGTGTGGCCCCACGTCAACCCCAACTGAGCGCACAAACGTTCTCAGGTACAAACCACACGTACCTCCAAGCGCTCCCGTATGCTCCCATAGTATACCCCATTCTAGCTCAAAGGCTATCGTGCACACGGCACCCAGCGTCAACACGAAGGTGTGACATAACAACTCCACCTCAAAGGCCCAGGCACGGCCAACCACATCTATTCAACCATTAATTCACTCACACGTGAGTGCACACGATCACACGCCAAGGGTCCGCTACAACCATAGTAGAAGAACCGCCCCTGAGGCACCTTCACATTTCCTCATTTTACAAGACCATGCAAGAGGCTCCGCACAACCAAACAGATCACACCGTTGTAATCCTCGCGGAAAAACAAGTGAGATCGACTACTTACTCACCCCCAACGAATATCCGACGGAAAAGTCACCAACATCGCCTCACGCCCGAACGGAGTCCCGTGATCCCGAGCCTCGGCCCCGGAAATAGTCGGGCGTATCGCACCAATGAAATACCCTCAGGAAAACATGTCAAAATCCCTACTCACATGAGTGCAATGGAAATATGGAGAAAAGGGGTGCATTCCAGTGCACCTCACCTGAGTGGTGCTTAATGGGACCCGCATCCCGGTCCCGAAAATCAACGAACGGATCTCACCATTGCGATCCTCTCGAAAAAGCACACAAGATGGACTATTAACTTGTCTAAAATGGTCGCCCGGTGATAAAGATAGAAAATCACCGTCAATGCCCAAACATCCCTCGTCGGACCCGCACCATCGTGCTGAATTAGGGTGGGTGGATTGCACCATTGCAATCCCCTCAGAAAAACATACCGAATCGACTGCTCGCACGCCCCAAACGGACGCCCGGTGAAAAAGTCATGAAACGCTGCACGAAGCTCGAAAGGACGGGCCGTGGGGCCCACATCTCAAATCCAGTCTCAATGCCCAAAACTGCCTTGGAAACCTCCGCCTCAGTGCCAGGGGCGCAACACTGCTAACAACACTCACAACGGACGTCGGACGCGTCCGCGTCGTCCAAAACAAGTTTCCTCGGAAAAACGACATACCCCTCGACGTATGTGTTGCACCACTGATGCCCCTCTTTTCGAGAATTAAAAATTACCTAAACCATCTCAAAGTGTTTCCCTCGACTCAAGGTCCGCGCTGCCACCGACGGTGCGAAAAATGGACGCTCGTAGCCCGAAATACGGGCATCCGAAGATTTTAAAAGAAAAGGGGGGGACCCTCTTGGGCCGGACTGCCCCGGTCCGGCCGGTCCGCCCATAGCCGGCCCGCGGCCCAGCCACGGGCCCGAAACACTTTTCCACGGCTATCTGGATGTGGCCTGCCACCACCCGACCGGCCCGGACGGCCGGTCTTGCTGCCCCCACGTGGAGACCCGCGGTCCGCGGGTGTCTGTCCGCCGAGGTCGGCCGCGACCCCGGATCGCCGCCCCGTTCCGGCGAGCTCGGCCGCCGTGCCACCGCACTGAGGAGCGTCGCCAGTAGCCGACCGCCGAAGAGCGCCTCCGCCAGCCGACCACCACCGAAGCCGCTCCACCCTGGGAAAATTGTCGGACCACTGGAACCCTCTAGATCAACCCAAAACCGGCCGGAACAAAATTAAAAACCCGCAAACTTCGACGAGGTGCTGCGGGTTCCTCCGAACTCCGATTTCAATTCCGAAATAAGCGATGGAAAGAGTAAAATACGTACTACACGGCCATATAATTTTTTTCAAAGATTAAACAACAAATCGATGCTAAAATTGGGGTTCAAAGTGGGGTTCAGGATTTAAAACTCAAACAAACACCACCTACCTATTGGGACTAAGCCCGTCGCTTCGCCGTCAACCCGCCGGGGTGGCTGCGCCTCGCCGGACCGCTACGCCAGAGTCGCCTCGCTGGAGATGGAGGAGGAGAGGGGATAGGCTTTCCAGGGGCGGGGGAAATGAGGGATAAGAGAGGGGGGTGGGGGGTTTAGGTTTATTAAATAAATTAATTAACTTAAAAACCCTCCCGCGACCCCGTACCCGAACTCCCGACGAGGTCGGGATTTAGCCTCCACTAGGCTATGAAACACGCTCTGAGCACAATGGATGTCTCATAATTTTATTTCGATACCCCGTTAAAAAGTTATTAAACTTAGCCCCCGAGGCCACCAAATTACAAAAATGCCCCTGGATCCATTTTTCACAGAAGGCCCGCGTCCGCGAAACTTATACCCCTCCTAGGGTAAACGGCGCGCTCCCATATCAATGGTTCTCTCAGTTTTCCAATCAGAGCCACCTTTTAAGAGATACTCGAGTATCAACACTAAACAAATTAATTAATTAATTAATTAATCCGTTTAACGTTCCAGAAGCGGGCGACGGGTCCAAACGTCCCGCGCCGACAATTATTATGTCGTTCATAGGGTAAAAACCCAATTCCAGACCCATCTGTAAACTCGGAACTCTGATCCGGATCACCTTTTAGGAGTTATCCCATTTATTTTGCGTTTCCAGTGTGAACGCACTGAAAATTTAATTCCGCCACTCCGGGGCTCGGAATCGCACGCCATCTGAAGGAGATGCTCTGGAATATCATCAAGAATATTCCAAAGTCTTTCACAGAAAAAACCGGGTTCTTACATCAATCCCTCATTCAGTATTTTCATCCCCTAAAAGAAAAACTAGGGAGCAACACAGGGTACTAAGACCACACTTGGCTTTCCCATACCCAGAAGAACCCACACACAACTCTGTGCCTCCGCACACAGACCAAAGGATTGATCTGTTCACACGAGGTCGGCCCTTGCCGATGTCGTGCACCCAATCCAGACTTTGGGGTTAGGGAGAGGCAGTATACAACCTCTCCATCCCTTTTCACGGTCTCAAATGACCTGAAGGCTCTCGGAGGTAGCTCACCTCCCCAGTCAAACCTCTACGTCACACGTCGCGACTGGAATCACCGCCCGCACCTAGAACAAGGCCCGATGATTCCCTCATTCAGAATATCCATATGGTGAAACACCCAAGGATATCTGGTCATGAAAGTTTTCCCAGTCGATGTCTCACATCCAAGGCCCTCTTACATGCTCGGAAGCGAAGGAGTCAACATCATCGACTAAAGGAAAAGGTCTCATGACCTTTTCCTTACCAACACAGGGTTACACCCGACGCCCTGCGTCACCCTGGTAACACCTCAAACAAGGAGCAGGGAGAAAATCCTTTCACACGCAGAGCCTAACAATTCTACGACAAGAAGTAGAAGAGCTGTAGAGTGTACCTCTTACCACCTCATGCTCTGCAGGACAGTAGATATCCAAAGCTCGTGGCTATCCTCGGTCCCAACTGTCAGCTCCCGGAGCCTGATGTGGACCGCCTAGTGGTGATGGGGAGACCTCGTAACGCCGTCTCCCACTGCCAACTCCTCCCGCTCCTCTGCTATCACCACCTCTCTGGGTACTACTCCGATCACGGAGCTGCCTCTGTATTGGTGGTGCGCCTACTGACTGCCCGAAGCTCTCAACAACTCGGGTCGGGCAGTCTCGTGCCAGGTGACCTCACCCATCGCAAGCATAGCACCGAATCACTCTGGGCTGCACTGGTTCCCTCTGGCGCCACTGTGGTGTACAACCACGCCCCTGAGTCTGGTTGTTAGAAAGCCACCTGTGTCGAGGTTCTACTTGTCGACACCCGCTAGCTGTGGTATACGTCTCGGCTCCGACGTACCTGCTGCCACCACCAATGCTAGAACGTGACAGGAAGCCCTATGTCACCAGAACCTGCTCTAGCACCAAGACATATGTGGAAATTTCCAAGGGTACTATGACAGCACGAATCTCTCGACAAAGACCCTGCTCAAACTTCTGCGCCCAGTTGTTATCATCGTGGACCATGTCCGGGTAAAAGCGTGCACGGTCTGCGAAACTAGCCGTGTACTCGGCCACCGTCATCCCTCCCTGCTGAAACTGTAGGAGCTCCTGAATCCGAATGGAGCGCAACCAGGCGCGAAAAAAATCCTCATGGAACAACAACCGAAATTCTCCCCACGAAAGCAACGACTGATCAAGAAACCGAGTCACCAGACTCCACCAACGCCAAGCTGATCCATGAAAAAGGCTAGCTGCCAAAGCCACTCTTTGATCTATCGACGTCTGCACAAGACTGAAAAGGAAAACCACTATCTCGAGCCAAACCTATACTGCTTGGGGGTCTGGATCCCCACTGAACCTCAGCGGTCTCTGCCGCTGAAACTCACAGAGTGCGCTCAACCTACGCTCAAGCTTAGCATGCTTTGCTGAAACTGTCTGCTACTCAACAAGTGGGGGTGCTGCTACCAGCCCACTCAGAGAAAGGGGATCGCATGATGGGTCCTGGACTGTGGCCTCGTAGCTCACAGGGTCGTCGTCACGAACCAAAGCTGGTATCCGGGCTGGCTGTCTTCGCGGAGACATCCGAAATATTATCAAGGAGTGTCGCGGTCAAATAAGCATATATGTATATACTAATAACAACAATGATGGGGAGCTGACTCAAGAAGGAGAGTCAAAGACTCAATCTTATGTGATGCACAAACCGAATTTTCCCTACAACAAGTGTCTCAGCATGCCGAGTCGACAAGCGGGTTATCAAGGTCCCGTTGAATGGATACGTCAGTCGCCGCACCATCACTGGACTCCCTAGCCTGAGAGCCGCTCTCGAGACACGTTAACACTATTTCCCTAAATCCCAACCAATTCCTCTTTTAGGGACGTCCGCACAACTCCCCAAGGAATGAACCACCTCTGATACCACTTTGTCACGACCCGACCCTACCCGGGCTTGAGCCGCAACTACCCCAAGCCCACCTCCATAGGCCAGGGGCTGGCGACCAGCGCCGAAGGCACAACAACTCGGGGAGGCCTTTGCCTAAGTACTTATATGCACACACAAAAAACACTCAATGCAATAGTGCAAAGTAAAATAAAAGACAATTAATGAAAAGGGGAAACTGCTATATATATATACCATAAATGTGCATCGACCACTAAATAGTACAAAGTACAAACTGAAAATAAAAGGGAAAAAACACGCGCCCAACCAAAAAGTGCCACAACCCGGCAAAAGGTAAACAAAACAAACAGCTGACGGGTCTCCCACCTGGAACCTGGCTACGACCACCGCACGCAGTCCATGCTCCCAAGCTCCTATGCTCCACTAAAGTCACGCTCCACCTGTCCATCGTCTGCAAGGGCACGCCAAGTGCGGGAAAATCCCAAGTAGGGGTGAGTATAAAAATACTCAGTAGGATACCCCGAAGGCTTGAGGGAGAAACAAAGGATGTACTGAAGGGTGAGCAGTGGAGCGAACAGGAAAAGTAAAGGAGTACAACAGAGAGTGTAGTAAAGAGTAATAACTCAACCCAACAAGATGAAGGTAGAAGACTTGTCCTAACACAAGGAGCTGGAGATGGTGAGAAGAAGAACTTCCTGTCGAGTCTTCGCTACCTATAGCAGGAGAGTAGACTCGTCCAACCATGAGAATCTAGACACGGAAAGCATGTGGCATACCCCGCGCGTCTTCCCCTCTCCTAAAAGGAGAGTAACCAAACCCAAGAAGTGGGTTTGAGAACAAGGTATATACATCCATATGCTCTGTTAAGAAGCCCGAACAACGTCGTAAGGGGATCTCCGTCCCGTAGCTCAGCGCAAGAAAATAGTAGCCAACTGTCCCAGAAGAAACACCATCGATGACCAGCATCCCACACGTCTTCCCCAAACTGCAAGCCAAGGGGCTCAATCAACACACCTAGATACTATCCACTTTTGGCGGCACTAACTCGCCCGCATGGCTTTAGGTCGCGTCATGAGGATGCGTCTTGGTGGGGGAAAGTGCTCCTCGTACTTGAGAGTTCTAGGGGACGTCAACCACAACTCGTCACTGCCCTGTAGTCGAGAGGTCTGCTCAAAGTTGACAGGCGACCCCCTGCCCAACCCTACTGGAGGATCCCTGGAAGTCAATGGGTTCCCACTACAGGGAGACCCGGAAAGTCGACGGGTGCCACACTGCCCAATCCCGTAATAGGGTATTCCATTGGAGGGAGACCCCAACTAAAGTCGACGACGAGACCACTGCCTAGCCCAGCTAGAGGTAACCCAGCATCGGGGACCACTGCCCATCCCAGCTGGAGGTAAGCCCGACATCGGGGACCACTGCCCAACCCAGCTGAAGGTAAGCCCGGCATCGGGGACCACTGCCCAGCCGAGATGGAGGTAAGTCTGGCATCAGGGACCGTTGCCTAGCCCCGCTAGAGTTAAGCCCGGCATCGGGGACCACTGCCCAGCCCTGCTGGAGGTATGTTCAGAACTACTCTGGCCATCCCTACTGAATGGTACTGCTCGGTGAACACTGTTGTACTGGCCATCCCTGCTAGATGGTAACCCACTAACGAGCCCTACTCGATACAACCTCAGCCCTGCTGGAAACAACCTCAGCCCTGCAGGAAACAACCTTAGCCCTACTGGAACAACCTCAGCCCTGCTGGAACAACCTCAGCCCTGCTGGAACAACCTCCTGGGTAGAATATCGATGCCCGCATAAAGTGTTGGTCACACCGAAACCATAGGATCTACCAGGGAACACAGAGCAACGAGAGAATCTCCCCAGTCCTCACAAGGAAATCCCTCTCCAATCCGCTGAGTCACTGTCGAAGCGGACCGATACATATCATCCTAGAGAGTGGGGAAAACATCCGCGCTGCACGAACACCCGTAGCCACAAACGGTGTCGCATACTGGTGAAAGGGCATGGTACTGAAACCCCTCACAACCGAAGAAGCAGAGGAACCAAACTATCTCTGCCGGCCAAAACATTGAGAACTAGACCAGGGGGAGACCACTCAACCCTGCTGGTCAGAAAAAAGAGCACGAGGCCAGGAAAAACTCCACCCTGATGGTCAAATAAACGAGCACAAATCCAGGGGAAAACTCCACCCTGGTGGTCAAACAAACGAGCGCAGAGAGACCCTGTACGTCGCGAGAGGTCAAGATTACGCAAAGCAAAACTCGGCACGCACATGGGGCCCACACGATGTGTGGCCCCACGTCAACCCCAACTGAGCGCACAAAGGTTCTCATGTACAAACCACACGTACCTCCAAGAGCTCCTGTATGCTCTCAGAGTATACCTCGTTCTAGCTCAAAGGCTATCATGCACATGGCACCTAGCGTCAACGCGAAGGCGTGACGTAACAACTCCACCTCAAAGGCCCAGGCACGGACAACCACATCTATTCAAGCATTACTTCACTCACACAGGAGTGCACGCGATCACACACCAAGGGTCCGCTACAACCACAGTAGAAGAACTGCCCCCGAGGCACCTTCACATTTCCTCATTTTACAAGATCGTGCAAGAGGCTCCGCACAACCAAACGGATTGCACCGTTGTAATCCTCGCGAAAAAACACATGAGATCGACTACTTACTCGGCTCCAATGGATATCTGACGGAAAAGTCCCCAACACCGCCTCACCCCCGAACGGAGTCCCTTGATCCCGAGCCTCGGCCCCGGAAACAGTCGGGCGCAACGCACCAATGAAACCCCCTTTGGAAAACACGTCAAAAGCCCTACTCACATGAGTGCAATGGAAATCCAGATAAAAAGGTGCATTCCGGCGCACAGCACACGAGCGGTGCTTCGTGGGACCCGCATCCCGGTCCCGAAACTCAACGAACGGTTCGTGCCGTTGCGATCCTCTCGAAAAAGCACACAAGATGGACTTTTCACTTGTTCAAAACGGTCGCCTGTTGATAAAGATGGAAAATCACCGTCAACACCCAAACGGCCCTCGTGGGCCCTGCACCATCATGCCTAATTGTAGCGGGCAGATTGCACCATTGCAATCCCCTCGGAAAAACATACAGAATCGACTACTCGCACGCCCCGAACGGACGCCCGGTGAAAAAGTCGTGAAATGCTACACGCAGCTCGAAAGGACGGGCCATGGGGCCCACACCTCATATCCAGTCTCAACGCCCAAAACTGCCTTGGAAACCTCCGCCTCAGTGCCAGGGGAGCAACAATGCTCAAAACGGATGTCGGACGTGTCCGAGCCGTCCAAAACAAGTTTCCCCGGAAAAACGACAAACCCCTCGACGTACGTGTCGCAAAACCGAGGCCACTCGTTTCGGGAATTAAAAATTCCCTAATCCATGTCAAAGTGTTCCCATCAACGCAAGGTCTGCGCTTCCGCCGACAGTTCCCAAAACGGACGCCCGTAGCACAAAATACGGGCGTCCGAAGATTTTAAAAGAAATCGGGGGGACCCTCTTGGGCCGGACAGGCCCGGTCCGGCCGGTCCGCCAACAGCCGGCCTGGGGGCCGGCCGCGGGCCCGGCTCACTTCGCCATAGCCAGCAGGCCGCGGCCTTCCACCACCCAACTGGCCTGGATGGCTGGTCTCGCTGCCCCCACGCGGAGACCCGCAGTCTGCGGGTCTCTGTCCGGCAAGGTCGCGCCGCGACCCCGGGTCGCCGCCCCGTTCCAGCGAGCTTTGCCGCTGCGCCGCCGCGCTGAGGAGCGCTGCCGCCAGCTGACCTCCAAAGAGCGCCACTGCCAGCCGACCGCCGTCGAAGCCGCTCTGCCCTGGGAAAATCACCGGACCGCCAGAACCCGCCGGATCAACCCAAAACCGGCCGAAACAAAATTAAAAACACGCAAACTTCGACGAGGTGCTGCGGGTTCCTCTGAACTCCAATTTCAATTCCGAAAGATGAGATGGAAAGTGTAAAATGCGTACTACATGGCCATGTAATTTTTTAGAATATTACACAAAAAATAGATGCTAAAATTGGGGTTAAAATGGGGGTTCGAGAAATAAAACTCAAACGAACACCACCTACCTCTTGGGACTAAGCCCGTCGCTTCGCCGTCAACCCGCCGGGGTGGCCTCACCTCGCCGGACTGCCGAAGTCGCCTCGCTGGAGATGGAGGAGGATAGGGGAGAGGCTTTCCAGGGGAGGGAGAAATGAGGGAGAAGATAGGGGTGGGGGGTTTTAGGTTAATTAAATAAATTAATTAACTTAAACACCCTCCCGCGGCCCCGTACCCAAACTTCTGACGGGGTCCGGATTTAGCCTCCCCTAGGCTAAGAACCACGCTCTGAGCGCAATGGAGGTCTCATAATTTTATTTCGATACCCTGCTCAAAAGTTATTAAACTTAGCGCCTGAGTCCGCCAAAGTACGAAAACGCCCCTAGGGCCCTTTTTCACAGACAGCCCGCGCCCGTGAAACTTATACCCCTCCTTGGGTAAACGGCATGCTCCTATCTCAACGGTGCCCTTAGTTTTCCAATCCGAGCCACTATTTAAGAGATACTCAAGTTTCAACACTAAACGAATTAATTAATTAATTAATTAATCTGTTTAACGTTCCAGAAGCGGGCGAGGGGTCCAAACGTCCCGCGCCGACAAGTTTTATGTCGTTCTTAGGGTAAACACCCCATTCCAGACCCATCCGTAAACTCGGACCTCTGATCCGGATAACCTTTTAGGAGTTATCCCATTTATTTGGCGTTTCCAGAATAAACGCACTGAAAATTTAATTCTGGCCACTCCGGGGCTCGGAATCGCACGCCGTCTGAAGGCGCTGCTCTGAAATATCATCAATAATATTTCAAAGTCTTTCACAGCAAAAACCAGGTTCTTACATGTTCCGATCTTGTACATAAGCTCCTGGAATATGAAATTATAATTGTTAATAACTTTTTTCAGAACCTATTAGACATTTATTTAGTTTACCATAATTCTGGTTAGTTCATTTAAGTCTTTATTGACAAGTTATTGTATTGAATTTCGTCGTTCTGGAGTATTAGTTTCTCTCATATTCGGTTCACTTGTTTTTAAGTAATGAAGTGGAATGGATGTAAATATCCAGAATTGAAATTATATATTATTTATGAAAATAAATAGGTGTTATTTTAAATTTATATAACTTGGTTACATGGAACGTGGATGAATTATCATATAGAACTTTAATGATAATCGTTTCGGTTAATTTGTGGGTTTTGATTACAACGAACACATTTTTCTTTATAACCTAACACTTTTTAAAATAAGGTATTACAGAATATAGAATAGGTTATATTATTTGTAATAATATGTTTCAACCATAACAAGAATGGTTTCATGACCAGAATTTAGAATGATAAAAGAAATCGAAAGTCCATCGTCCTTGAATGTGTAAAATTGACAATATCGGATGGTGTTCTTGCTACTAGAATAAAAGAAGGTAAAAAAAGGGAGATGATGATAACATATTCCAATATAATGATAACATTACCATACATATAAGGTACTAGAGTCATCACAAAATTTTGATAAAGAGATGTAGTAGAAAAAATAAAACAAATGAACTTGAATGGAAAGACAAAGATTTGAAAAGAGGATTTTACCTCTTGAACCAAACTTCCTTGAGAACCTCCTTAAGGGAGAGGTTTTGGTCTTTTAATGAGAAAAAAGCTTGATAGATGTGGGAGAGGAGGTTGAGAGGGTATTTGGACATAATTTGGAGATGGAACGAGGCTTGAGAAAAGTTACTGGAAGAGGGGGTGAGAGGGGGTTTTTATAGTGGAGGAGAGAGGAGATTTCTTAATATAAAACTCATTAATTTATTATCTCTCCTCCAAAAAAGGAATAGTGATTATTCCATGACCAAGAATAGTAATTTGTCATGTGATCCCTAACCATGTGGGATTACATCAACAGAACATCACACATGACTCTATAATTAGTGTATTTATCTTAATTTTTCAATTTATTATATGTCACTATTCATAAAAAATCAAGTATTTCACCAAAATCCCAAAAATTCACCACAACCATTTTTCGACATGTAGAATCCAAAAATGAAATCAATTTTTAAAAAATAAATTTATAAATATGATTAATTAAATTTTTTATTAAATCATTATTTAATTGAAATATATAAAGACTAAGAATATTCATCTTCATCTTTAGGGTGTATAAATTATTTTGTACACTCAAGGGTATGGATACCATTCTTTAAGAGTCATATTACTATTTATAAGGGTAAGTTACTATTCATAAGTATAGGTTAATATTCATAAGGGTAGGTTACTATTCACTGAAACTTAAGTTAATTCTATCAGACTCCAAATGACTTACTGATCAAAATTCTAGATGACCATTTCTCAAAATTCACAACATAGAAGTGAAAACATTATGTTTACTTGGATAGGTTATAACAAAGTGGAGTATTAGAGTCATAGTGATCTATGAATTATATAATAAATCTATTTTTAAATTCTTGGGGTGTTACACATGGTCAGATTCTGGAGGATACATGGGAGTGGGAGAAAGAGATGGCTGAGTAATGGACTGAGCTCTTTCAGAAAATTGATGGTTATATACATTCGAAGGACAGAAAGTCCAATGGTGGGGAGAATGTAATAACCTAATGTTTGATGTATGTAACCATTTTTATTCCTTTTATGTGGTTTAAGTCGTTGGGTAATGCCTGAGAGGGTTTTGAAATGTTTTGGAATGGTTTTGGGACTTTTCTAAGGGAACACAGTTTGACCACGATTAGGTGAAACCATGCAGAACCCCCTTGGTAACTTTGAAACATGAGGCAGTGGGCTCCGATTGGTTTGTGGATGGTTTGTCTAACCAAGTGATGATACCATGATGGGAAACCTATGGATAGTAGTAGGAGCAGAGTTAGTGCACGGTTTGTCGAACCGTGCGAGGTAACCATGCATGACTATAAGAATGGGTTTTTAAAAAAATTGGCCACTCTAGATTTAACCAAAAGTACCCCCAAATTCCTCAAAATCAAGACTAACTTGGGATTTCCTCTCCTCAAGGGTTATGGAACCTCTCCCATTAATTTTGGAGGATATTTGAAGGGTTTTCTTAGTGTAGTGAACCTAGTTATTCAATGTAAGCCTCCTCTCCTGGAAATTTCATGGTTTTCCTTGGATCTAGTTCTCCCTCCCTCCCAATTTTCTAGATATACAACTATTTCATGTAGATATGAGGTTTTTGTTTCATAAAATGTTGAAATTTATTCTTGATTATGTGATAAAAAGATATCTAATGCCGTTTTGGTTGAGAGTTCACCTGGATTTGTGGTACGGTTGTGAGTTTGTCAATTTCACCAAAAACCAATGGTAGATGACTTCTCTATCGATTCCAATTTTTCAATAACTAGAAGCCTTGTGTTCAATTATTTGTTTTCTCTTTAATTTTGTTGTTATTATGATTTAAAAATATATATGGACATTTATTTTGTGATTATTTTTGGATTTTGTGGAAAATGGGGTATTGTGGTGAAATATTCTTGACGCTAGATTTTTAAAATGAAGATTTTAAAATCAGTTGCTTGGGTTGATTTATGAAAATGGTTTTTAATAAAAGGGTTTGTTTTATTATAAGGTAATGTGGTATGGATAATGTCCGAAGAATTTTTTTGGGTTTGAAATGGTTTTATGTATCATGTTGTGGCCTTGGTGTGCTATATTCTTATTTATTGGTTAAATATTTATACATGTGATTTAAATGGATGTGAAGTAGGTGGGGAGTACCACTATAAAAAGGTAATGGATAGTGGATAGAAGGGACACCATCAAGGATAACTGGGTAGAAATTACCACTAGATTGGGAAAGTAGTAAACATGCTTGGATAGGAAGTTCCACCATGATTGTTACACCAGGTTTATTGTGTAAAAATTTATGTCTATGTTTTGATTATGAATGTGTCTAAGAATGAAGAAATTGGTGTGCTAATATGTGAAGGTAAAATGGAATATGGATTGTTTTTATGGATTTCCCTTGTATTTTATGGATTTGGGTGAAAAGTGTCTTGGTAAGGGTGTTTTTGGACTGTGGTAAATTGTTGAACTAATTGTTGTTTTATATAAAATGATTTATATAAAAATTTTCTAACAATTATATCCCAATGGAGTGTATAGGGAATTAATTTGGGGAAAACCTACTTTGTATTATTACTCACCACCTTCTTTGGAACTTGGGTGATTTTTTTGACAAATATGTTATTCTCGAACACAAGAAAAGGTAAATCATATCATTTTTCAATCATTCGTTGTGATTCTTGGGAGGTATTTTTGTGCTTGGAGCATGGGGCTTGGTGTGAAGTTGTTGAGTTTTTCATGGTTTACATTAGGTCTTGTTGATGAGTCTTCCACTTTGTAATCGGTTTTTTATATTTTTATGATCTAGTTGTATTCATTTTTGGGAATTTTTATGGAAGTTTTTGGTTGTATGTTTTTCTCTTGTTAATGTGTCATCGGGGTTTACATTGTTGACATGAATCATATAGTTATGGTTGGTTATAAATTTTTTTCTTGGTTGGTTTTATTATAAGGTCAAATCATTCCCCAATTATTCTAGATGCCCTCTACATTAATTTCCAGCCTTTGGCACCTTGGGAACGTCAACTAAGGCAGAGTATCATCTCACTGCCTTCTTAAGAAAATCAGGAAAGGGCATGATATTACAAAAATTATGATGTCAGTTAAGGGTAACAAAAAACTCTCAAAAAGAGTTTGTTCATTTATAAAATTATATAAAAGGTGGAATTTCATTTGGAACACCCAAAGGGGTGGCATTCTATAGGGAAGAATCCTTTAATAATTTAATAGGGGTGTATAGGAGTATCAGATCATGGTGTAATTAATTAGAGAAGGAAGAACATAATTTAAATCATTGCATAGAATTATCTATCATGTAGTACATAATAAAATACTATGAAAACACATAATCATTTAGGGATAATTTCTAAATCACCTATCATTGGTCTGTGTATGACCACTCATCTAGTTTCAACCTTTGATTCGAAGAAGAACATAAGAAAACAGAAGAACAGTCCAACAACATGAAAATATGGAAAATGAATATGAAAAAAAATAACATAAGAGATGGGAAGATAAACAATAAAATGAAGTAATATGATTAATGATATTACTTATGTGGATCCAATGGTTCTAAAGGTTATTAAATTAGATAACATACTTAGGAGTTATCTCAATACCTAGAAGAGGAGGTGGGAGATCCTTTGGGAGAGGAGAAGAAGCACACACCATTGGAAATGAGAGAAGGGATGAAGGGTAAGGATTTATGTTAATAAATAAAAAATGGTATTTTTACTAATTAAATAAATTTTCATACAGTTTTTCCACACGTTCTCCCAAACTATGAACCAACCATGAACCACCCACTACCTTTGATCCTCACCTTGATAGGCTAGGATCACGGTTTGGATAACTGTGTGCAAGCCATGAAAAATGACTTTGTCACCAAGGTATATAATCTCACATAGGTGTTCACCTCATCTCATACAGTTTTAGAAAAACCAGGTAGCCTCCTTCTTAGCACATGTACCCCACATGGTAAAGCCAAATAGTTATTACTAATTGTGTGCTAACCGTGTGACCCACTATTTTTTCCATTTTATGAAACTCTGGGTTCCGAACGAGATCTGAACACTACCAATACCATTATTAGTCCATATGAAACATTTACCAAGATAAAAAAATGAACTAAAAAAATTATTTGTAACTTTTTTGGAAAGTTGGGTCCTTACATCGTAAGGGAAATAAGTTTTATGGGTCATTGTGGATTTTCTAACAAAGTTCTTCCATTTTCTACCAATCTGAGGGACCTTTATAGTTGAAAATTTTGGAAGATTTTATATGTGAGAGAGTTTACATATACATGATATTCCAAAAATAATCAATTTAGATAGAGAGACTTGGTTCTTTTAATTATTCTGGAAGGGGTTACAGAAATAATTTTGAACTCAGGTGATTTTTGAGTACATCCTATCACCCACAGACGAATGGAAGATCAAGTGAACTATCCAGGTGTGGTAGGACATGTTGAGGGCATTTTTATTATATTTTTTTCTGTCATTTAGATAACCATCTAGTTTTATTTTGAATTTTCCTATAATTATTGTTATTGGGTGATGATTTTGATGGATCACTATGAAACCTTCTATGGAAGGATGTAGATTTAGTTGTTATTCCAAATTGAGGCTGGAGATTAAGATCTTCTCAAGTTGAGTCTCATTTAGTAAATGTAAAAGCATGTCCAATTTATCAAGAAACACATGTCAACTATACAAAGTATGCAAAATTCATATATTGATTTCTATATATGACCTTTGGAGTTCTATATAAGTGGCCATGTTTTCCATTTAATGTCACAAATGTAGGTACCCCAGCAGTATTAGAGATAGGGGAAATTGGCCCTAAGAATTTTAGGCAATATGAGATAGTGGATATATTTTTACTAGTGGCATAACGACTGGATCTTCCCCAGCACTACAGTTATAAGAAAGATTTCTTCAACATATGTAAGTTAGGATAACACTATCATAATTCATCTAATGTATTTGACATAAAGGATACTGATCTCATGGATGAAAAATATTTTTAGGTGAGACCATTTAATATAATAGACTATAATGAAAAGATACCCTATGGAAATATACTTCCTATGGTATGTGTATAGTGGTATAAAAATCATTTATAGGGGGAAAATTTTGACAAGGAGTCTAATATTTCATCGCATTAGTCAAAAATTTTCATAAATGAGTCTTAGTTGTGCTTGGGGGTATAACTTCAGGTTGATCTATCGAAAGGAGGGGTGGTTTCAAAACCCCTCTCATCTCTTTAGTTAAGAAACCTCTTTATTTTTTCTTTGAACCTATTTAAATTTAAGAATTAGGTGTTTTGGGGATTAAAAAATGGGTTAGAGTGGTGTTATGTGATATCTAGGGGATTTATAGACCATAACGGGGTTTTCAGTATGATTTTTCAGCCAACTAGATAGTTGGTGGATTCCACCAACAAACAAGTGGTTTCATGAAACCATTTTTAAAAGGGTAAAATCCATTATGTCCTTTTTCTAATTTCCCCCATAACCCAATTTGGGACAATTTTTATCCATTTTTTAGTGTTGTAGGATCCCTTTCCTTACATTGGACTTTAGTGAACCTCATTCAATATTCCTACATTTTTTCTTCTGTCTATTAGGATAAAAGGAATGTGGTAATTCTATCACTCCTCTAGCATATAATACTGTTTTTTCATTCCTTTTTAAATATATCCTGACTTTTTTTAACATAAATTCAATATTTTAGGGATCTTCTCTAGATTCTCAAAATCATACAATTTATCTCAAAATAACGATAAAACTAAATGAGTGGGTCCCTACAAGGTTGAGGTAGGTGGTATATATTCATCTCCTTTATGTTTTCTCCATCATAACACATTTTTTATTGTTCAATTATTCCAAATTACTATATTCTTGAAAAAATTAAAATTAAATATTTCAATACATTACTGATATATTGGAAACTCCCTTGGTCTTAAAAATGCATTTGGATTTGGTAGAACATCATTTAATCAATTAATGTGGTGAGAATTATAACTCATTAGGGGGTTCCATGGATTCCTTGAATTTATCGATATAGGATTATGTGGATGAGACTTGGATTCTTGAAGGGGACTCATGTCAATGTCAGGGTGTAAGGAAAACCTTGGATTTAATGGGGTCGCAAGCTATATACTTCCTTGACTAGGGTAGTGGAATCTAATAATCTTATTTATGGAAAATTCCTTGGGGTTGATCCAACTTAAATTCAGGTAACATATTTATTTATTGAGTTCCAATAATCAATGTTATGGATTATTTAGGGGTACCACTATTGAATTTCATGGGATGATATCCCTAGATTCTACATGATATTAATGGTGTGTAATTACAAGGGTGTGATTTGGGGATTCCAATTATCACGTGCTTCAAAATATCAAGGACGATTCTTTGAGCTCAAACCTAAAAATGGATTGGTGGAATGCCAAGGGTCATCCCACCTTGAATTCCCTTGGGATCTATTGAAGATATTTCACAGATGGTCCATGTGGATTCCCTCAGGTCACATGATTATAGTTTCCTCAATGTTGTTACTTGGAATCAAATAGATCCATGATGTCTCCACTATGATCTAAGATACCAACATTTTCCGAAGTAGGTAGGGTCAGCCCAGGGTTTCCCCTTGCGACATCAGGTATGAAATTGTTCAATTTTTTTTGAAACACATTACTATTATTTATTCAATTATTTATTGAACAACTTATGATTTAAATAGAAATACATGAATTGTATTAGATTCGATTGGTGTTGTCTTACTAAGTTATACTAACACCATGTTCGAACCTTTGTTTTATAACGAAATAAAATTCATGGATCAGAATATGGAAAAGTGAAAAATACTTCCTATAGATTCTTGAAACTATTGAGAAGATGTAGTTTGAAATGTTGGATCTGGGATGGTTCTTGATGCTTCTATCTTTTGGTATTTTTCTTCTTTATTTTATTTTTTTGTATGGTTGTATGTGACTTGACTTATATTTATTCTCTTATAGTTATGTATATATTATCATTTTGATATTGTATGGGATGTGACATAGTGATTTATTATATGGAATTAATTGTCTTGAGGTGATGTTATATGATGTTTCAATTATTTATATTATGTATAATTCTGATCAGAGGGTGTATTCACTCCACCATACAACCTATATAGACTCACATCCTATTGACATCCTTCGGCATACATGGAGGTGTGCTTGAGGTCATGTGGTGCACTGGTTTGGTGCACCAGTTCATGAAATATGGTTTTAGGAGTTACAGGGTGTGTTATACCTATCATTATAATCTCATTGAGTTATTCATTAATGATATCTTATTCTACATGGGGTTAGAGGAAGAATTTATGAAAAATTTTAGGATGAAATTCAAGTATCATTATCAACCTCAATTGTATATAAAAATCCAATTTTTTTTTGGATAAAGGATGTTTATTTTATTAGTAATATTTTCTCTTAACTAGGTTTTTCATTAGATCCCATGATGATTAATGTTATTTTTACCTGGGAGGTATCAATGAATGAATTATAGGTTTGTAGCATCATTAGTATAGTAACTTATTACAGTATTTTTTGTGTTTTATATTTCTCATATTGAAACCCATTATTCACTTTAAATATAAAGTATCATTATTTTGTATATATGGGGTGATGTAAATCCACTTTTAAATAATTTATGTAGAAGAAAATTAATTTCCCTCTTCACTGGTAACTCGGGTAAGGAGTATTGTACGAAGCTTACAATAATGTGTCTCATCATGATTTGTGTTGTGGGATGATGTAAGAGTGAAAATCATATCAAATGGGTCATTCCAGTTATAAACTCATGAACATACTTCCTATAACACCAATTTGTTTATAATTATTATAGAAAGTGGTTTAAGGTGCCATTTGAATTTTTAATTAATTATAGAATATTGATTAATAATTTCTATTATCTTAGGATTATTGGATCTAAATAATTATATTAGTTGAAGAAATAATTCAGGGGATATAATATATGGAATTAATTTATAGTAAAATTTATTTAAATTAATTAATTGAGAAAACATTCTTAACATGTTATGTGGACAGTTTAGGAGTAAATAGGGGATGATTATTGAGATTTATTGTAGAAAGCTAGGAACAACTATAATATTATAGGATTTGTATAAAGTTGACAAAATGAGATGTTTTTTGTGTCACAAGATTTTTTGTGGAATTAATAATGGGTTTTCCATTAGTGATTTTAGATAAGTAAATAATTAAATAATTAAAATTATGCCATTAATTTTGATTTTAATAATAATATTAGGATTCATTATGGTTTTTAATTTTGGAAATTATGGTGATATTCCATGGTGGATTTATTATATGGAATGAAAAATAAATGTAATTAGATTGGGTGAGTTGATGATGTAATGTGAATGATAATAACATGAACTATTAAATGGTTGAAACAAATTTAATAAATTTGTGCCTTGGTATAATGACTAGCGAGTTATTATAGAAATTAAAGATTTAATTTTCAGTGAAATAATTGTTATTATATCATTGTCTTGTGAATTATAAATGTTATGATTAAATGTTAGAACAAAATATGGATATTCATTATTTTCAGCTAATTTAATTTAAAGATGAAATTTTTGACATGAAATAGATTTGATTTGTGGTGTTTGAGAAGAATTTTTTCATTTTAATTTTCTGAAAGATGATACAGTGAGATCCATTTTTTAATGTAGAAAATTGGACCATATTTATGTTTTTTTTAATTAGGGAGCCTAAAAAATTCTTCAATTATTGTAAAATGGTGGAAAAAACCTTAGTACATAAGTTAAATTATTCAGGAAATTTCAATCTTGAATTAAATTTTTAATTTAAAAACCTACAGAATTTAATAAAAATTAATAAATCTTCCCATAGTTTTAAATTAATTTAATAAATGCTTCATATATCTTCATCCAATTGGCCAATTAATCTCAAATTTTATAGGTATACTTCTAATACATGGAGGAATTTTTTTCTATTTTTTCTTATGTGATACTTTACCTTTTTATTATTGATAAATGCATTGAAATATGAACAATTAAATTTTATTGAATTGTAATGCTTGTAAAATTAGGTTTTTATTTCGTCCATAACATTGTATAAATATGTCAAATGGACTTGGGATTTCATAGGTGGATCATTAAGAGGAATGGAAAAAAACTTTTTAGAAGTCAAAATTTTGATATTTGGAGTTACGATGTCCCAAATAGATATACCAAATAATTATATTGATATAATTGCTAATGGATTTATTTTATTTTGATAATTGGAGAACTATGTTCATGATGATTAATTTGAGAGAATGTATTTTTTCATTTCAAAAAAATATAAATAATCAATTTAATATGGAAAATTTAATACGGGTCACTTATTATAGGTAATTAAATTGAATTAGATAATTAAGGGAAGGATATTGGGTTCAATTTACTATGGTATGATAGACTATTAATTTTAATTTTAGGTTGAAAATTTATTATAGAATATTGATTTATGGAATGTTTATATGGATAATTTTGAATAGTAAAATTAATTGAGATGTTATATGGAGAATATAGTAAATTAATGGGTGGACTTTGACTCATTAAATGTGTTCACTATGATGGATGTATAAGAGTTAGGTGGAAACACTTCTATATATGATGAGAGGGGGGATTTGATTTTATCATTCTAAGATACCTATCAAGAGATTATGAAACTTTTTGAACTAATAAAGAGTAGTTCGAATAAGGTGATTGAATTTTAGAGAAATTTTCTAAGAGATTTAGAACTTAAATGCTCACATTAGAAAATAATTCTCTTGATGTATTGTGGAGAATTAATAAAGGCACATCTAGGTTGTTTTATTTTATACCTTATGTCCAATGGATAATTAATTTGTGATTCATTGATTGACTATAGTCATGGAATGAATATTATAACTAGTTATTAAGTGATAAACCATGATTTTATTCACAAATGAATTGGTGATAAATATTTTTGGGAATGTTATTGGGGAAGGGTTCACTTTTTTTGATTTCAAATGAATTTAATCAAAAGTGTGACGGTGTAGGTGTGTGATTGTGGAAAATATTTTTTTCTACAAATATTTTTTTTAAAAAGATTATTATTTATATATTCATTCAATAATGATGTTTACAGAAAATGTTCTATTTTCTTTGACATAAGTAAAATAATAAATTTCAAGGTATGTTGGGGTATAGGGATTTTCTAGTGGGGATGGGGAAAATATTTCCTCATTATTTTAATAAAATAATGTTTTTTAACATCTTGATGGAAATGGTGATTTTTCTAGTGCATTCTATAAAATGAATGATTTTAAAGGGATTCAAAAATATAGTGGATTTTATGAAAGGATGTTCCCAAGGAAAAAATCATGTATTAAATGGGAATAATATTTGGTCTTGATTTTGTGGTGTTTTATTAAAAACTAAATGTTTTGAGTTAATGTTTTTAATATCATGGATTTTGATATTCATGTTTTGGAATTATTTTATTTAAGCAATTTTTTTTATATATCTTTTTTGATTTGATGAAACCATTGAATAATCCATAGTAGAAGTGGTAATATTTTTATTTATATTTTATGACAATATTATTTCATATATTAAAGGTTTATGATAAGATATCAATTTTTATTGAATGATTTATTAATTCCACTAATTTATTTTCAATAAAAGAATAATTCTCAGTAAATTGTTTAGAAATTACTTATATGATAAAGGTAGCTATTTTTATTGAGTTATGAGGTTGAATGTTTTTAAACATGATCCATAATTTGTATCACATATGTGCATGGGATTAAATAATGATGTAATTCCATACTATTCCATATAAATAATGTTCACCCACAAATATTGTCTTAGACCATGTATATTTATCTGAAAAGGAAAATATATTGAGAGTTTTCATTTTATATTTTAGAGGATCTTAGGATGTGTATCTATTACAGGTTGTGTTATATTATAATAATAAGTTTCACTAATTAGTTGGTATGAATACTTTTAAACCATTATATTAATGAAAATTTCTATCCCCTTTATATTTTACTAATTTTATTGATATGATGATTTTTGTGCTAAATTTGATGTTTAATATGATGAGAATTGTTTATATGATTCATGAATATATAATCGTTGTAAATGGTAATCAAAATTATTATAATAATTAAAGGATGAGACCATTGTAATTTTATTTAGATAATAAGTGTATAATTTAAGCTCTCAAACCAGCATAAATAAAATATATTTGGTTAGTCATCATTCCTTTTGAGTTATTGAAATTTATTTGTGATGTAATGTATCAGAATTTCCTTCCATATTTTCTTAAGAAGACTAATAAATATTTATATATATCATTGTTTTGTAATTACATTGAAACATATTCTCTTGTGGTTAATTTTATAAATATACATCAATTTTAATACTAGGGTATAATGGTATTAACCACTTCATGGTTTTTTCTTTGGTAATCCATGTCATGATGAATATAAACACATCATGGTAATATTCATAGTGGAATATGAATAATAAAATAATTTATATTGTTTTATTAATATTGGAATCAATAGATTATATATTAGGTGATTATCATGTGACTCTAACGTAGTAGAGTTTTAATCGATACATAAATTATTTAAACATTAAATAAATTAATCATAATGATTATCTATCATTACAATGCTATGATTTTTTTTGTGAAACATTTCATTGATAAATGAATTTTTGATAAATTTTTTGAATTTATGGAGATTCATAAAATAGTTATATATAGGATTACAGTTCATGATTGTGGGAAATTTGAATTTTAAAATAATTATTTTAAAATATCCTTGAAACATAGATTAATCACTCTAATTTATTTCAGTCCTTTAAAGAAAGGTTTTAATAGACCATGACTTGAATGTGATCATCACAATGTGTTGGAAGATTCAAATATCCCATGCAACCACTAAGAGTATGTAGTCTACTGGATTATTCTCAGCTATGTTCATAGACAGAAAATATCAATAAAGAAAAGGTATTAATAATTTATATTATTCATTCAGTCTAAAAAAATTGAATGGTCATGGGAATAATGAATTTTTATTAAATTTTATTTGCTGTGTTTCGCAAAAAATTGTAACATATAAAAACCTACAGTGGTATATGATCCACTTATCTTATGTTTGTGTTGAAATTAAAGATATATGAAGAAATATTAATAGAATTATTACATGTTTTTTCCAAAAATAGTGTGGATTTTGATATTTAGAAACCATAATATTTTAAAGATGAAAAAATTCAACGTTTTAAAAAAGTTATGAAATTACATTATTATATTTGAAAAATAGATATATAAATTTTTCATATAATTTAGATAATTGAAAATTCATTAATATTATATTGTGTATTGAAAACAAATTCTCATGGAGAATATAGAAATAATATTATCATAAGTCAACCATGACTTAGCTATGATAAACCATGTCATGGTTTTATAAGTGAAACTTCTGAAGGATCATCATTAAACACATTGAACAAATGAAAATGGTCATAGTTTTTTTGAGGTGTGTTTTCACATAGGAGAAAGCATGTCACTATTTTTTATAAAAAATGTTTTTTGTTTTTTTTCATTTTAAAAATAAAATTCCATCCTTAAAATTCTCAAAAACCTTCACCAACATGGGTCCTTTCGGTCGACACTTAATTTTAAGGGGATTTAAGTTGCATGAGAAAACTTTCTTGGATGTTTTATAGGGTTATAGTGTTTTTACAGAATTATATAATTTATAAAGTCTTTATTAAATTTTAAAAATACATTAATATAATATATTTAATTTCAATTTATGAAAATTTTATAAATAATAATAAGAAATTATTAAATAAATGATTTATTTTGGAAAATTATTTAAATAATGAAAAAATGGGTTGTGGTTTATCTGATAAAAAGTATATATAAATTCACATATTTGATATTTAAATTTTGTAAAATGTTTACATAAGATATAAAATGGTTATATGTTTATAAAAGTATTCATAAATATTATATATTTCGAATAAGAAGGAGTTCATATTAAATAACATGTAAATAAAAAAATATGAAGTGTTCATATTGGTGACATTAACATAAAGTGTTCATATTTACATGTTATGTATTTCCCATAATAGTATGTGTAAATTTTAAAATTTTTATAATTTTCCTTGGGAAATGGTAATGAATGTTTTTTTGATGTATGCATTTTTACAATAATTATTTATTTAGTTTAATCCATATATTATTATACATGAATATAAATATCTATATTATGAATGGACATATTATTTGTTTAAAGTGTTAAAAAAATTATTATAAATGTTATACCATTTATATAAGGAGTTTACTTGTTAGGGCCCAGATCCGCATGGATCAAGCCTTTGCATTTCTTCGAAGATCGAAGTGCTCGGTGGTGTCTTGGAAGAAGTTTTGAGAATTTTGGTTATGTAAAATTTGATGGGGGGGGGGGGCGATTTCACGTTGTGTAACTATATTACATGATGTGAAATCATGTTTCATGGATTTTTTTAGGATGTAAAAGAGTGATTCATGTTGTGAAATGTTTTGGGGTTCGAAAAATAAAATAATATGTTGAGGAGACTCTTTTTTCAGCAGAACTCAACCTCAAGAAAATAAAAAATGTGAAAGGGGATTACAAGTTGTGTAAATCCTTGACCATGTATGTTTTTTGTTTTTCTAACCGTCACGTTTTTTTCAAAACCTACGGATGCAGTGGCTCTCCCTCAACCCTGGGTGACCTAATGAACCTCACTTCTGAATTTTCGGGATTCCTTTATTAAGGAAGGATCCCTAGCTCCCTTCTTCGATCCATAGTGATTCCTCTATGATATAATGTATAATATACCTCCATTCATGGGGTTTATTCAATATTTTTCCTCCCACTTCTCATGGACATGTGATGGACCTTGCTCTCAATGTTTTTAATGGAGTCTTCATGGTAGTTGTTTGGTGCGGTTGTACCGCAGCGCCCCTGGGTGGATGCAGTTGTTACAGGATAGGTAATCATGATACATTTCATTATTCCATAATTATGTGAAGAACATCAAAGACCTATTTAGGTAAGGGATTCACTACTTCTCTATTTTTATTAACATGCAATTGTAGAGTTATCACGTTTTATCCCTTAGACCACAATGGAATTGACCTAATAATTATATGAACCTGTTTAAAGAACTAGAATTGATCATATGTTGTTGTTTTATACCATGATAATGGTTTGCCTTTTGATTTTATAGATAGTGTTATATCTATGAATTTCTTGGTTAGCATATTGTTCATGAAGTAAATTGGTAAATAAATTAAAGATAAAATTAATTGTTTAATTAATTTTCTAAAAGATAAAGATTCATGTTTAATGAATCTGGTTGTTGTCGTTATAATTTGATGTTGATCAAATTGATGAGAGTAAAAATGTATAATGGAATTACTTATTAAACCTTAATCATGATGATTCTTGTTAATAAAAATATTGAAGGCATGTTAAATTAAATTTCGAATTAATTTTTGATAGCTTGTTTCTTAGGTTTCTCATAGTTGTAACATGTAAATAATGAATCAGTTAATTTAAGATGGAATAAGAACTGGTTGTGTGATAAAGATAATTACTTGTATGGCTTGATTTTCATCCTTACTAGTAATGTCTGAGTGACTTGTGATTTGGAGCCTTGATATATCATTGTATGCTAAATATGGATGCCATGTTTTAGGATCGAGAGACCATTACTATGTTTTTTCATGCTTCTTGTGATGTGATATAGATACGAAACTTGTTGTTGTGAGGGAAGTGATTCCTGTACGTGATGTGAACCTGGGATGGCAAAGCCTGAAGGGATATTTTGGAATGCGGGGGTAGGTTGTCCTGGTGGTTTTGGCAGCAGTTGAAACCTAGAGTGTATAGAAGCATCAGTTTATGAATTTGGGTATCAGAGAGGACACCAGAGTTGATGGAACATGTTGAATCTGGGGAAACCTGATGTTTTGAACATAGATGATTATGGAATCTATTGTTTGTGTAACTTCTTTACTTTCCACACTTCTTGATCTATCTAGTTTTTCTTACTCTCCTTCCAAAATAGGCGAAGATGTGTGGGATATTCCACATGCTTTCAGTGTTTAGGTTCTCAAGGATGGATGGGTCTATGCTCTTACTATAGGTCGAAAAGACTTGATGGGTAGCTCACCTACTCACACTTTTGAGCCCCATATGTTTGGTATATTATAATTATTTCTTTGAATACCTAAAAATATAGAAGTGGTAATGATGTTAAATAAATTAATAAATGATGTTTAACCCATGGGGTTGGATATTACTAGAGTGAAATGCTGTGGTTATGATTCTAAGAATCAATGGACTCAATTTGGTTATTCATGGGGGGAATGGATCCTTGTTGTGATTTTAATGTAATGAAATGTGAGAAATGATAACGATCGGTTAATGCCTAATGAATTCATTACTGTAAAGTGAAACTAATGAAAAGGGATAAATTAATTTAATATAGCTCTTCAAATTTTTTTGTGCTTATTGGATATCATGTACATTTTTGGATTCTATATGATCCCCCACCCTGTCAGTTAGGGTGAACAACACCCTGGGAATTATGATTCATGAGGGGTGTCTTCCCCAACATTCTGATGGGAGGATGGATGGATGACTACCCCCTTTGGCCCCAATCTTTTCTCTTGGATGTTACTTGTGCTGGTATGCATGACAGTTAGTTTTCCCCATATAGGTTTGTAGAGGGATGTAATGGGTTATGGTTATTTCACACACATATATTATGGATATAGTCTCCTAATGAATTCTATATGTATAATGTGTACATGAAGTAATGGCTTGATTATCCTTACTCGGTGTATGGGTTTTAGTGGCTTGAGGTATAATAACTCATATACGATACACACTATGAGAGATGTGGTGGATCCCATACACTACATGGCTACTTTTTTTGTGCGTGGTTGTGGTGGTGTGTTTTATGAGGTGCATAGTGTGGTGCTTCACCCAGGTGTTTAGGGGGGAATGCCTTTTTAGAGAGAGATTCTTAGGATGTATGATTTTGGGGAAAAGTGGAAAGCCAACGAGGAAGTGGTAGTGGGGTACCCTTGGAATTATTTATTATATTATGCATTTTTTTATGAAATACTTGGTGGGAGTATCCAAGGTGAGACTAAGAACATATTATACCTTTTTAGGTGATGAGTTACTATCACTTGTTGTTCATTGTGCTTTAGCATTATTTCATTACTTTTTCATGAGATGCTCTATGGAGGATCCTATTGATTATACTTTTATACTCACCCAATATTATATAAACTATTTTTCATCTCACATAGAGAAGGTTGGAGTTCATGATGGTTACTACTATCTTGGGGTTTTCTAGGAGTAGTTTGGGATTCATGGTCGTTGTCAGTTTTTTTGTACTTGCAATTTCCTCTTTCTGTTGTAGTAGTTCTTCCATTACATTACATATGTGTACATGAGATTTATTTAACTTGGTGGTCTGACCAGGAGTTGATTTGTTTCTATATTACCTATTTATTTCGCATGTGTTCTCTTAGAGGGCAATTCCTCCAATATGTGTGTTTACTATACCCCTAGTGGTAGTCTCCATCCTAGGGACTACTAGAGGTGGGACTCAGGTTTCATTATCTCTCTTGTCTCATTTCCGGCCTAGGAGTTGTATAATTTGTAGAGAGGGGTCGTGATACAGTGGTATCAGAGGGTATGGTTGGTAGAGAGGATAGAGTTTGAGTTAGGAACATGTGAGGTCTCTTGGGTTGGTAGGGAAATAGTGTAATCTAAGATTAGAAATCACTATGAACACTGGATACCGGCTGAGAAATATGTATTTTAGTACCCTGTGATCAAATTCAATAACCTTTAAGTTTACAGTGGCTTTTAAATGAGGTGATAATTGTTATAGGGTAGAAACCTAGGAAATTATCATGAATCATTCTTCTTTGAGTCTATGTTTGAATTGGTATACCATAGGATATGTTATCCTAAAATGAATAAAAGAAAATAATTAATTAATGTTAAATTTTTCTATATTCTAGGTTTCATAGCTTTAACTATTTATTTTTTGTATATATGGTTATAGGTCGACGTCCTTGTTAGGATCATGCAGAAGAATCCTAGGAGGTAGCTCTTGAATATTTCCATATAAAATAGGTTAATGATGAAGAAACATGGATGTGGACACTCTCGGAGTTTCAGTGCAACAGTCTGTAGAGGTATAAGTGATTCATTTGAGATGCAGTTATGGAAAACTAGTTGGAGGTGGATTATATCATCAGTTTGATTCATGATTAGAAAAAGAACTAGGTGTCATTAGTTGGGATGATTCTGTGTGGGGGCAGGAAGGCATTAGTGGTTCTTATTCCTCAATGATTGCAAGGAGTCAGCAGTATCATGGGAGAACTTCTGAGAGTAGTTCAGAGCCTGGTTTCTTTCTTTGACCGCGAAGGTGTCTAGCCTCCAGCAGCTGATTACCCTTTGACAAGGGAGCTCTAGTGTGCGAGAGTTTGGGATATATTTCAGGAACCTTATGTGATATAATTCAATCCTTTTTCTAGATGAGGAGGCTAGGGAGAGGCATTTCAATGTGATGTTGCATCCAGATATCCAGCACTAGGTCACCCCATATATGATGACTATATATCTTGAAAATTTTGAAATATCATAGGTCATCAAGAGGATGTTAGCTATAACCATATCGTCATTATAGGAGAGTCATCGGGATTCCTCTTGAAGAAGAGTTGTGGTATGGGGTTCCAGACTTTCAAGGAAGAAGAGCTTCTGATCAGCCGGGGGTAGGTCTCAGCACTTAGTATCTCATTTATCTAGTTGTATAATCTCTCAGGCCTATTCTAAGGGATCAACCACATGTTTTTATTTTTTAGGATGAGGCCATCAGCAGTTAGAGTTCCCAACCTTTCTGAACAGTCAATGTGTGTAAATTATTCTACTTCAGGTTTCTCCATTGTGGAATTTCTAGGTGAGGTAGCAGTAGCGGGATGCACCAGATTTGGATCTTTAGAGAGAAAATGGGGCTGTCATAGGACATCCTCGGGACACTCCCCATATCCAGAGAGCATATTGGGGTGATGGAGGTGGTCTTCAGAAGGATCAGAGATTCCATAGAGAAGATATTGGTTTGCTTCATGCCTTATCCTTTCCAGTGCCAGGTGATCTAGGCATCGTTTGTGGGACCATTTTCTTATTTTCTACTGGATACATGTCATGTTCAATTCAATAGAGAGAAAATCCTTCATACCACATGAAATTTTCCATGCTATGACACTTGAGGTAGAGAGTCTTCATGTTTCCATGGAATTGACTATCCTAGTTAGAGGTCGTTCTTACTTATTTGAAGTATGTAGATATTGTGAGATATTGCTGGGGTAGCACTACTCTTGGGTAGATTTACTGTATTTATGGATAAAACCATATTATGTAATACTTGGCATGGATTGGTTGTATTTAGTGTAGGCTATTACAAATTTCATAAAGATGAAATAAAATTTCATTGATGTAGATGGAGATTCAATAGTTTCTGTTGGTGAGTGAGATCCTCAGATGAGTCAGTGGCATGTTCCGACCATGTCATCATTGATGGCTATGCCAATGTGAGGTTTTTAGAGTTTCGATAGTTTGTGTTTCCGGGGGTCATAGAAGTGTACCTTGATGAAATTATAGAATAGTTTTTAGCCTTAACTCTTTGACGAGAGATCATGTTTTGGATCAAGCTATAGACAGGTGTCTCTTATATCGATGTCCCCATTTAAGATGACACCTTATGAGTTGTGGGAGACGTGTATACAGCTCAATGTTCTGTTACATCATTGTTTTGTTCGGCCGATCAAGTCACCATGTGGTGCACCTGTTTTTTGTGAAGAAAGATGATAGTAGTATTTGGTTGTGTATTTATTATCGTTACTTGAACAAAGTGATAGTGAAGAACCACTACCCTCTCACACATATTTATGATTTATTCAATCAACTAAATGTTGAATGTTGGTTCTTGAATATCTATTTCCAGTTAGGATATCATCAAATTCATGTAATGGATGAAGATATCCTAAATAATTCTTTCCATTTCCATCATGGTAATTATGAGTTTGTTTTGATTCCGTTAAGTGTGACTAATTGTAACACCCCAGCCACACTCGGATGGAGCTAGTGAATTACTTGTGATATTGGAATTTTTAGAAGGAATGAAAATCCAGAAGGAACGATCTGTTTAGTAGTCTTGTTGAAACTTGATACATAAGTGGAACTCAAATTACATTGGAAAAGGTTACAAAATACAATACATATTAAAAATGGAAAAAAACTGCATCCACATGAACTCAATAACAGATCTCTTCTTCATAACCTGTTGAAACTAAACAATGAAGGGGGTGAGCTCAAACGCTCAGTAAGGGTTACAAATAGCAGAAGAAGGAATCAATAATTTCTGGACTATAAACAATTGACATAATCAAAATAGCAGGGTGAATAAATGAAAAACTCACACCATTAATAAACTGATAATGAATAAAGAGAATTATTATTAATTGGACGTCATGTATCTGGAAAATGAAAACATAATTCCATAAAAATGGATTTGTTCTGTGGGTAGAAACCTGTCTGATTTATCATAACAAACTTGAAGGGTTTGTCACCAACTAATTTGTCTCATGAGAACTACCGATATATAGAGGGGCTTTAGTGGGCCCCACCCTCCACATCATGTCCAAATAATTCTTTATACATTGATTCAATAGAATAGAAATATTCCTTTTCAATATCCGTATAGATTAGATCATACAGATTCCTCGATATTAAAATAACATTCCAAATAAACACCGAATGTAAAATGGTATACCGTTTAGACAACAAACATATCCATGATATGAGATTATGAATATTTAATATAAATATAATTTCAAATTAAAAGGGATCCCAAATGGGCATTAGGCACACCACATAAGAATTATTAGGATCACAATACAAAGTTACCAACAACAAAATATTAGTTGAGGTAAAGTTTCTTACCACAATGTAATCGGTCGATTCATATGACCAGAACATAATAACCCTAAAATGATTCATTGAATAAAATTAATATAAATAGAATCATGTTATTATATATCAAATTTTAGTACACATATACTACATACAAGAAATAAGTGGTGAACAATGAAAATTTCACAGAAATGAAAGTGAGATGAGAAACCCTTAATAAAAATTTTGGCATGGTAACGAGTGTTATTGTGAGGATAAATGAGAGGTAAAGGGGTATTAAATTATTCATATGTCACAAGGTAAGTATGGGGGAGGTGAAAAAACATAACCCATCATTAGGAATTAAAAATATTAGGGCACAATATAGGGGAGATTCATGAACAAAAGTGAGAGAGAGGACCCCTTACAAACATAGTATCATTAGAGTGGGGATAAATCAATGAAATATTTCTGTGTGAAAAATATAATCCCACACAATAAAAGTGGATATACAGAATAAAAAAATCATAGGTCATGCACACATATTCTAGGAAAGAGATAACAAATGACAAATATGTTTAACTCGTGAATGGAAATTGAGTTAAGATGTCCCTAACCTTATGCTCGAAGGTGTTCCTGATTGTTCTTAACGACCTCAATAATCAAATTCAGATTCATTAATTAATAAGTCCATAACCTCATAAACATGTAATTGATATGGTATAACCTTATTAAGTTCATTAATTTCCTTTTTTATGGGTTTAAGAGATTAAATTTTATTTTTTTGGAAGCATTCTCTTACTTGGTTTCATGATTTTTTTACTTGTATTCAGGAATAGTAAATTATTTGAAATATGGTTAAACATTCAAAATTGTTAACATATAGTATTAGTGACATTAAGAAAATATAAATGAACTTATAATGATTCTATTTATATACCATGAGGACGACTCATTCGATGAGTTAAAAATTAATGCTTGGATTTGGATTGGCGGTTTCGTGCATAATAAACTTGTTTTGTATTATTATTCCATATTATGAATGTGTAAAGATTCCAGAACATTAATAAAGATAAAATACATATATTATGACCTGTTTCAACCATTTAAAATGTTTCATGACTAGTATTGAGGATAGTAATGCAAATTGAAAACCCATCATCCTTGACTGTGATAAATTTACACATCTCGGACTGTGTTTGCATTTATTGCATAAATGGAGGAGAAAAGAGAGATTATGATAAAATATTATATTTTCACAATGAAAATATAGTATATGTAAAGTAATGTAATTATCATGGAATTTTCATTAGGGGAGGTGATAAGGGAGAACATAATAATTGAACTTTGTAAATGAAATTGTAAGAAAAGAGAAGGAAGTTTCACCTCCTGAGTACTCCACCTTGAGAATCTACTTAAGGCCTTTTTTTGCCCTTTTGGTGACACCAGAAGGTCTTGGACGTGGGGGGAAGGATTTGGAAGTGTATTTTTCAGAATTTAGGAAAGTATTGAAGCTTGAGTGGTGTTGGAGGAAGAGAGGGTGAGGGGTGGTTTATATAGTGGAGGGGAGAGGATTTTTCTTAATATTATAATCATTAATTAATTATTTCCAACCATGACAACCAATAGTAAGTATTCCATGACCAAGAATAGTAATATATGCATGTGAATCCAAATCAATTGGGATTATATCAGCATATCATCATCAATGACTCAATTAATCCATTATTTAGCATTTATCGTGAATTATCGAATTTTACTAGTCATAAAAAATTATTGTATTTTAGAAAAATCCCAGAAATTCACCCTAATCATTTTTCGACATGTAGAATCCAAAAATGATGTCTATTTTTCAAAAATAATTTCCAAAATATGATTAATTAAATATTTAATGAAATTATTATTTAATTGAAATATATAAACACTTAAAATATTAATACTCATTTTTTAGGTGTCTAAATTCATTTATACACTCAAGGGTATGGATACTATTCATAAGAGTCATATTACTATTCATAAGGGTATGTTACTATTTATAAGGGCAGGTTACTATTCATAGAAAATTATGTTAATTCTATCAGACTCTAAATATCATCTTGAACACAACTGTGTATGTCATATTTTTAAAATTCAAATCACAGAGCTGAAAAATTTATGTTTAATGGCTAGGATATGGCTATCTCCTATAATTATCCATGTGTTTTTCCATAGAGGCTCAGTGATTCATGAAATATAGGATATCTAATGAGTATATTGTATTTAAGAGGAACATACCATATAATTTTTGGGGTGCTACATTATTACCTCCTTCGGAAATTTCGTCCTCGAAATTTTATGTATAAAGCCCACAAAAAATGTGGGTAGTTTTCTTCATAACATCCCCAGGTTCCCATGTTGCTTCCTCCATATTATGGTTTCTTCAAAGAACCATTACTAGATGAGTTGTCCAATTTCTCAATACCTTCTCCCTTGTGTCAAGAATCCCGATAGGATTTTCATAGTATGACGAATTAGGTTCCAATTCAATTTCATAATATGTGAGAACATGCATTGGGTCTGGCATGTATTTCTTTAACAATGACATGTGTAACACATCCTGAACTCTGGAGGGATTTGGTGGAATCTCTAGATGGTAATATACAGATCTGATTCATTCCATAATTTCAAATTGTCTGATGTACCTGGGGCTTAGTTTCCCTTTCGTTCCGAACCTTAATACACCCTTCTATGGAGATACTTTCAGAAAGACATGATCTCCCACCTGGAATTCCAAATCCTTTCATTGATTGTCAGAATAAATCTTTTTCCTACTTTGGGATGCTTTAATATGGGCTAGTATTTTCTTCACCTTTTGCGTGGTCTCTTCAATAATTTCTGGTCCTATAAGTTTCCTCTCACCAACTTAGTCCCAAAAATTTGGAGTTTGACATCTCTTTCCGTATATTGCGTTATATGGATCCATTTGAATACTAGAATGGAAACTATTATTGTAGGAAAATTTCAAAGAGGAAAGTATTGATCTCACATACCATGGAAGTTAGGAGAGCATGACCTCAGCATGTCTTCTAATGTTTGAATAGTACTTTTAGACTATCCATCAGTTTGGGGGTGATAAGAAGTACTCATACGACGCTCAGTATTCAAATCCATCTGGAGAATTTTCCTGAATTTTGATGTATTCTATAGATATTGATTGTACACAATCGATAGAGGTTACCCATGAAGTCTTACAACTTCATTAATATAAATTCTTTCCAGGCACTCAAGTGGTAAATTCTATCTTATTGGATGGAAATGTGCTGATTTTGGGACACGATAAACAATTACTCGTATTGCAACATTCCTTTTAGGTGTCCTTGGTAGTACGGCGACAAAATCCATCGTAATGTTATATCACTTTCACATAGGAATAGGTCGAGGTTGCATCAATCCTTTGGGATGTTTTCCCTCTGATTTCATTTGTTGACAAACTAGACAGCTTGACACGTAGTTAGCAATTTCCTGCTTCATATTATCCCACCAAAAATGTTCCTTCAGATCTCTATACATCTTGGTGTGACCCGAATGTATAGAGAAATTTGACACATGATCATCATATAATAGTTCCCTTTTTAGATTAGGTATTGATGGAACACATAACCTCTTCCCAAACTTCATAACTCCATCTTCATACACAAAGTCGGCCTGTCTCCCATCCTTGACAACATTAATTTTCTTGTGCAGATTCTCATCATCAGATTGAGATATTTTTATATTCTCTAATAAAGATAGTATAAAAATCATTTTAAATATAAAAGTTGTTTCTCCCTCATTAAAAATTCTTATATCCATATTTAGTAGATCCCAAAATATAAGATCTCTCTTAATCCTCATTTGAGTCAGAAGTCCATGATACTTCCTACATTATTCATTTCCCACCTTATTCGCCTTTCCTAGATGGTAGTTTATTGAATAATAATAATCTTTGAGTAACTCGAGCTATATCATTTGCCTCATGTTGAGTTCTTTTTATGTGAAAATTTATTTCAAACTCTTGTGGTCCGTATAAATTTCACATCATTCTCCGTAGAGATAAGGTCTCCATATTTTCAGAGCAAAGATTAAGGCTGCTAACTCAAGATCATGATTTGGATAATTTTTCTCATTGGTCTTAAACTGTCTTGATGCATAAGCAATAACTTTATCATTTTGCATAAGGACGCAACCCAACCCATTCTTTGACGCATTGTTGTATATCACAAATCCATCACTTCCAGATGGAAGATTAAAAATTGGATAATTGACCAATCTCCTTTTCAATTCCTCAAAGCATTCTGTACACTATTTTTTCCTAAAAAACATAACTCTTTTACAAGTGATCTTATTTAGCGGGTAAGCCAGTCAAGAGAAATTCTGAATGAAATGACGATAGTAACATTCTAGGCCAATAAAAATGCGTACCTCGGTTATGTTTATTAGTGTGGTCCAATCTTGGATTTTCTTTTTATTCATAGGATCAACTAGGATTCCATCCATAGAGACAATATGGCCTAGAAAAGAAACTAATTGAAGACAAAATTCTCACTTTCTAAACTTCCCATATAATTCATTTCTTCTAAGAGTTTTAGAATAATTCGAAAGTGATTCTCATGGTCTTCATAGCTTTTTGAGTGTACCATGATATCATTGATGAAAAACACAAAAAATTTATCAAGATATTCCTAGAAAAGTCTATTCATTAAATCCATGAAAACAGAGGCTGTATTAGTCAGTCCAAAAGGCATCTCAGTAAACTCATAATGCCCATACCTGATTCGAAATGCTGTCTTAGGAATATCAGCATTCCTCACAGGCAGATGATGATATCTGGATGGAAGGTAAACCATACAAAAGTATTGAGATCCATGAATTTGATCAAATAAATGATCAATCTTGGGTAGAGGATACTTATTCTTTATAGTAATAGAATTTATTTCCCTGTAATCAATGCATATCCTCCTGGATCCATCTTTCTTCTTGAAAAACAAGACCGGGGATCCCCATGGAGAAACACTCGGTTGAATAAATCCTCTGTCACTAAACTCCTCTAGTTGTTTCTTTAGCTCCACTAATTCCACAATGGTCATTTGATAGGGAGTCTTTGGTATAGGTCTTACATCAGGAATTAAATCTATAGAGAACTCAACTTCTCGCTCTTGAGGATTTCCAGGTAAATCCTCTAGAAATACATCAATGTACTCTTGCACTATATGTACATATTCAATTTTAATATTTCTTTCCTCATCCATAGATATTGGGTTCTCTTCCTCTCTTAGAATTTCATTCAATAGAGCTACTTGGGGTTGGTCTAGATAAGAATCATATGGCGAGGTTTCTACTCTAAAGATAAGCAATTCTACACCATTTCTAAAAATTGTAACTTCCTTTTTCTTCTAATTAATCATCACATAATAGTTTGATAGCTAATTAATACATTGAATTATATCAAATTTAGTCATTTATATGATGATAATGTAAGCAACTAAATAACATTTTTGTGTCACGAGGGTTACTAGTTGGCATGCATTTTTTTTTGCAATGATGAATCCCCTAGGAGTTTTGACTGATAACTCCATTATTAAATAAAATTGTACATATCTAATTTTCTTGGAAAACTAGGAAGATATAAATGAATGAGACGATCTAGAATCAAATAAAGTGATGGCTAATTTTGAGGAAAAAATTTAAGTACCTGCCACCACATCATTATAAAATTCATCTTCCGCAGTTGTAATTGCATATGATCTCCCTTGTTCACTTGGATTTTTCTGAGGAATTATTCCTTGGTGCTTAGGAAACTCATTTTAATAGTGTCCCATATCTATACAATTGTAGCATTGAATATCATTGAATTGTTTCCTCTCCTTGCATTCATCAGATTGATGGCCCTTCTCTTTGCAGATATAGAAGACTCCAATGCCTTTCAAAAATTTCCCAAGATGATTATTTCCAATATTCTCACATAATGGGAAACTATTCATTCCCTTGATCTTATTTGGGGCTTCTCCTTTTCCTTTTTTATCAGATTACTGCTTCATATATTGGTTTCCTTTTAAAAAATTTGATCTAGAAAATTCCTTCTCTATTTTTATGGAACTTGAAACAATTTCATCATATGATGAAAATGATTGAGAATCCTGTGACCTTTTAAGACTTGGATTAAGGCCTTCAAAGAAATGATCAATCTTGTTTGTTGATCCACGTACGTAATCTACGTCATACCTGGCCAGCCTTGTGAAGATAACCTGATACTCTGCAACATTGTCTTCTTCCCTTTGTTTTAATCCAAGGAACTTCCTCTTCATTTTGGTTCATTTCTCACGAGGGAAATATATTTCAAAGAATATTTCCTTACATGTCCTCCATTCCATATCTTCTATTTCTTCCTCCTCTGTGGAATTTTGAATTAGGGACCACCATTGATCAGCGTCTCCCTTGAGATAATATACTGCCAGTACTACCTTGTCATTTTCATTGCATCTTAATGCCATGTATATCATTTCAAGGGACTTGATCCATTGCTTAGAAACCACTAGATTAGTAGTCATGCTAAAAGATGGTGGGTTCTGCCACATGAACCGATCCAACACAGATGTGGTATGGTTATTCGTTACAACTAGAGTAAGTTGTCCCAATATGGTCACGATCTGATCTGCTCCAACATTGACTGTGTTCACTTTCTCAGTGGGAGATCCCTACATTTCCCATGAGTATTGATTACCCTTATTCTGTTAGAAACCATTTCAAAATAATGTCACACACAATATTAGGGTATGAATCATAATGTATAATCTTAACATAACAAAATACATAACATAGTTCAAGATCCTATGCATGGCTAATCCAATAATTAGAAAAATGGTTTCATTGGGGAATAATTGTACATTTCAATCCTTTATAATTTTTTGTAATGAAAATTGGAATTATCCAAAGTATATCCCCCAGGAGTGTCATAACCAAGAGTGCAGTAAGGTCCGTTGTTCTGTACCCATTCCCATTCGAGTCTTGCTCAAAGTGATGTTTAAGGGTTTTACCCCTAGATACGTCTGTGCCAGAGCCACCTCTACCTGCTCGTATCCAGAAAAGGATTTATTTCTTGAATGATCCACATAATCTATTCCTTTCCAAAATACCTGGACTTTATTGTATGTTTATCCTCAAATAATACCTTATTTATGTGTTCCCTACTATATATTCCTACTATAGTTTCAACGTTTCCTACTACACTTCCGCTCATACCAACGTTACCACCCCGACCATACTAGGATAGAGCCGGTGCATTACTTGTGATATTGGCATGGTTAGAAGGAATGAAAATCCTAAAGGAACAATCAATTTAGTATTATTGATGAAACTAGATACATAAGTGGAACTCAAATTACATTGGAAAAGGTTAAAAAAATACAATACATATTAAAAACTAAAAAAAATTGCATCCACAAGAACTCAATAAAGGATCTCTTCTTCATCACCTGTTGAAAGTAAACAATGAAAGGGGAAATCTTAAATTCTCATTAAGGCTTAAAAATAGTGGAAGCATGAATCAATAATAGTTTTATTGTAAAAAATTTACATAATCAAAATGGCAGGGTGAATAAATGGAAAACTCACGTCATTAATAAACTATGAATGAAACTACATCCATAGATTTTTTCATATTGAAAACCTCATGAATAGTAATAATTGATAATGAATAAAGAGAATGATTTGTAATTGGAAATCTTGTATTTGGCACAATAAACCATAATACCATAAAAACGGTTTAGTTCTGTGGGTAGAAACCCCTATGATTTTTTGAAACAAGGTTGAAGGGTTTATCGCCAACTGATTTGTCTAATGAGACCTAATGATGCATTGAGGGATTGTAACGGGACCCACCCAACACTGCATGTATAAATCCTTCCTTATTCATTAATTCAATACATGATTAATATGCCCTTTCAATATCCTTATAGAGTATAGAATATAGATTCATCAATAATAAAATAACTTTCCAAATAAACACCATATGTAAAATGGTATACAGTTTAGACAACATTAATATCCATTATATGAGATTATGGAAATTTAATATAAATATTATTTAAAATGAAAAGGGATCTCAAATGGGGATTAGGCACACCATATAAGAATTATTAGGTGCACAATACAATGTTAGCCCCAACAAAATAGAAGTTGAGACAATGTTTCTTACCACAATGTAATCGGTCGATTCATATGACCATATATTAATAACCCTCAAATGATTCATTTAATAACAAGAATATAAATTTAATAATGTTATTATTTATAAAATGGCAGTACACATATACCACAGACAAGAAATACGTGGGAAAAATCAAAATCTCACAGAAATGAAAGTGAGATGAGAAACCCCTTACAAATATTTCGGCATGGTAACAAGTATTATTGTGACACTTAATGAGAGGTAAAGGGGTATTAAATTATTCATATGTCACAAGGTCAGTATGGGGGAGGTGAAGAAACATACCCCATCATTAGGAATTAAAAATAAAAGGGCCATCATAGGGGATATTCTTGAACAAAAGTGAGAGAGAGGATCCCTAACAAACATTGTATCATTAGAGTGGGGATAAATGAATGAAATATTGATGTGTGACAAAAATAAACCCACAAAATAAAATTGGAATTAATGAATAAAACAATCATATGTAATCCACACATATTCTGGGAAATAGATAACAAATGAAAAAGATGTTTAACTCATGAATTGAAATTGAGTTTAGATATCCATTACCTAATGCTCAAAGGTGTTTTTGATTGTTCTTAACGACCTGAATAATCAAATTTAGATTAATTAATTAGTATTTCCATAATCTCATCAACATGTAATTGATATTGTATAACCTTATTATGTTCATTAATGGAATTTTTTATGGGTTTAAGAGATTCAATTTTATTGATTTGGAAGAATTCTTTTGGTATCATGATTTGTTTACTTGTATTCATGAATGGTAGCTTTTTTGAAATATGGTTAAACAACCAGAATTTTAAACATACAGGATTAGTGAAAATAAAGAGATATAAATTATCTTATAATTATTCTAGTTATATGCCATGAGGATTACTCATTCGATGAGTTAAAAATAAACACTTGGATTTGGCTTGGCAGTTTCGTGCACAATTAACTTGTTTTGTATTATTGTTCCATATTAAGAACGTGTAAAGATTATAGAACATTAATCTAGATAAAATACATATATTTTAACCTGTTTCAACCATTGAAATGGTTTCATGACCCGTATTGAAAATAGTAATGCAAATTTAAAAACCGTCTTCCTTGAGTGTGATACATTTACACATCTCGTACAGTGTTTTCATTTGTTGCATAAAAGGAGGGGAAAAGAGAGATTATGATGAAACATTCCATTAGCATAATGAAATTAAAATATATCTAAGGTACGAGAATTATCATTGAATTTGGGTCAGGGGAGGTGAGAAGAGAGAACAAAATAATGGAACTTTGTAAATGAAATTGAAAGAAAAGAGAAGGAAGGTTCACATCTTGAGTACTCCTCATTGAGAATCTACTTAAGGCCTTTTTTTGGAATTTTGGTGATACCCAGATGGCATGGACGTGGGGGGAGGGCTTGGGAAGAGTATTTTTCATATTATTGGAAATTCTTGAAGCTTGAGTGGTGTGGGAGGAAGAGGGGGTGAGGGGTGGTTTATAAAGTGGAGGGGAGATGCGTTATCTTAATATTATAATTATTAATTAATTATTTCCTCCCAAGACAACCAATTGTAAGTATTCCATGACTAAGAACAGTAATATATGCATGTGAATTTGAATCAATTGGGATTACATTAGTATATCATCATCAATTACTCAATTAATCCATTATTTAGCATTTATCCTGAATTATCAGATTTTATGATTCATAAAAAATTCTAGTATTTCATAAAAATACCAAAAATTCACACTAACCATTTTTCGACGTGTAGAATCCTAAAATGAAGTCTGTTTTTCAAAAATAATTTCCTAAATATAATTAATTAAATATTTAATTAAATCATTATTTAATTGAAATATATAAACAGGTAAAATATTCATCTTCATTTTAAGGCGTCTAAATCCATTTTTCACTCAAGGGTATGGATACTATTCATAAGAGTCATATTACTACTCTTAAGGCTATGTTACTATTCATAAGGGTAGGTTACTATTCACTGAAAATTATGTTAATTCTATCAGACTCTAAATATCATCTTGAACACAACCATGTATGTCCGATTTTTAAAATTAAAATCACACATCTGACATATTTAATTTTACTAGCTAGGTTATGGCTATCTCTTATAAGTAACCATGTTTTGTTCCATAGAGGCTCATTGATTCATGTAATATAGGCTATCTAATGAGTACAATATATTTAAGAGAAACATACCATATAATGTTTGGGGTGATACACTAATTATCCATCTATGTTCATGGGGTTGATGAATGTTGTGTTCCATGAGTTCCAAGGTAAGTTTGTGGTGGTTTTCTGTAACCACATCTTTGTGTACTCCATGTTGGAGGAGGAGCATTCCATCACATATTCATTATATTTTGGTAGTTCTTCATTAATAAATGATTTTTGGGAAGTTTTCTAAGTGTGAGTTTTGGGCTTGATAAGTCCATTTATTGGGAAATTGTTTTCCCAGTAGGGTGTAGATGTGGATCCATTTATGGTAGAATAAATTGTGCCTTCGTCATCCCCCAAGATAGTGGCCGATATGAAGAGATTACTTGGTCATGTAGGGTATTACCAGAGGTTCATATATGATTTATCTTTGGTTGTGACTCCTCTAAAAGCATTGAAAAGAATGAATTAGGAATTTTTATGGACAGATCCGTGCCAAGCAACTTTTGAGTATCTAAAGGAGAAGTTGGTCAGTTGTCCAAATTTTTGTTTACCAGGATAAGGAGTTCATTTTGAGGTCTTCTTTGATGCTTCACATCTGGGGTTAGGCTTTGTTTTGATGTATCATATATCTGTTGTTTCTTATGGGTCTCAGTAGTTTTGTCCCCATGAGTGTAACTATGCTACCCATGATCTTGAGTGGGTGGAGATAGTGTTCTACCAGAAGATTTGGAGACATTACCTCATCAGTGAGTGATTTTTGGTCTTCACTGATCATAAAAGAAAGAGGTATATTTTCTCCCATTGTTACATGAACTTTCTCCAATATTGGTGGATGGAGTTCTTATAGTATTACAACTTTGAAATTTCTTATACAGTTTGGAAGGGAAATTTTGTCACCGATGCTTTTAGTAGGAAATCATGCATTTATGTAGTTCAAAAATATGGCAATTCATGGAGAGTGATGGGTGAACTTTCATCCTTACAACTACATATGGGAGAATTTGGGGGGTGAAGGTTATCTTTGTCAGATGATGGTGTAGTCATATCTTGTGTAGCAGGTAGAAGAATCCTAGTTGGGGGATCTCGAGGTGGAGGTCCGGAGAGAAAAAGTTGTTTATGGAGAGGCCCCTGATGGATGGTTTAAGGATGAACAACACTAATTATTGTTTCAAGGATGGCTTTTCATTTCTTTTGGGTCATGAGAGATAGTTCTCAGAGATTTCAATAGTTCACCCTTAGTGGTACATCCAAGCATGACAAGGAGGTACCAATATTTGATAGATCAGTCTTTGTGGCCTAGGTTGAAGCATGAAGTTACAGAGTCTATGTCTTGATGTTTGGTATTTCATAAGTTAAATTCTGAGAATTGTGTCCTAATGGTTTTCTCTAGTATTTAAATGTTTATATGTGAAAGTGGTAGGACATCTCGATGTATTTTGTTACTGGTTTTACTCAGGATCATGGTGGTTATGATTCTATATGGGTGGTAGAGTAACATTTGATGAAATCATCCCACTTTATAATGATCAAGGATTCGAGCTCAGTGGAGGTCCTGTCGAGGCAGAATTTAGAGGAGGTGGCAGGACTCCATGGTGTTTTGAGGACAATCATTTCCATTCGAGATCCTTGTTCTACCTCTAGAGTGTGGAGACGTCTCCAGCATGCTATTGGTTCTCAGCTATTCCTTATCATCTCTTTTCATCCCCAAACGGATGATTAGAAAAAGCAGACCATCCACACTCTTGAAGAAATTTTGCACACTTTTGTCTTGGATTTTTGAGGTTTATGGATGAGGCACCTACCTTTGGTCAAGTTCTATTACAACAATAGTTTTCACTCTACCATCAGTATGATATCATTTGATGATTTTTATGGACAACCTTTTCATTCTCCATTGTGAATGACTGGGGTCAGAGTGTCAGCAATTCTCATTCTAGAACTGGTATAGAATATGATAGAGATGGTCCAGGTGATTCATGAGAGGATGTAGGCAGTGCAGGATTTCTAGATATCCTATGTCGATCATAGGATGAGACCTATGGAGTTTGGAGTTCGGGATCACATGTATATAAAGGTGACTCCCCATCATGGTTAGAAAAGGTTTCGTTACGGGAGTAATCTTTCCCTCAACTTTTTGGGCCTTTCGAGGTGTTGGATCATGTTGGATCCATAGCATACCAGATTGACATTCCCCCAAAGAAGAGCCGAATACATGATGTTTTTATTGTGTCGCATCTCCTTCATTATCTTCATGAGGCTCTCAAATCATCGATAGGGGTGAGAACACTGTTGGAGATGATGTGACCTTTGATGATCAGCCTTTATAGATCCAAGATTGCAGGGAGAAGGTGTTTCATGGGCGTTCCATACCCTTACTTTCTGTCTTGTGGAGGTATGGTGGATTGGAGGAGAGTTCCTGGGAATGTGAGTCATAGATACACACTCAATACTCTGAGATATTTTATTTTTATCTCTTCTCTTGTATCTCTATTCATTCGATGGTTTTAGAGATTTTTTTATGATATTACTTTCTCTTGTTGAATGGTGTTGATTTCTCTCTTTTAAGAGGTATCTCCAATAAGAGAGTGTTTAAGAGTTGGTTTGGGTTGCTTTATGGTTTCAAGTAGTTTCTTTAATGATGTAGTTGATCTCATATGGTTAAGAGATACTTGAGAGGTATCTCGCGGGGTGGATGTTCAAAAGACCCCTTTATGTTTCCTCTCTGGGTAGATTCTAGATTATTGAGGATGAGACTTTTTTTAGAGGTATCTGATGTAAGGGCTTAGATCTGTGTGGATCAAAACTTTTCATGTTTTTTAATATAGAAGTTATTGAAAGTGCCTCATAAAAAAGTATAGATAATTATGATTAAGTAAAATATAAGAAGGGGGATTACACATCGTGTAACTATATTACATGTAGTGACATCCTGTTTCACGAGTTGTTTCATGAAGTGAAAGATGGATTCATTTCAGGAAATGTTTTGGGGTTTTTAAAATAAAATAATTCATTGAGGTGACATGTTTTTCAATGGAACATGACCTAAATGTGTTAAATGATTTGAAAGGGTATTAAATGTCGTGTAATTCAATGATGTTGTATACCTCTGTTCTTGATGTTTCATCGATTTGTTTCCTAAATTTTCTCAATTACATGTGACGAAATGCTATCTCCATGTTTCTAATAGAGTTTTCATTATAGTTGGTTGGTGAGGTTGTGCCATGACGTCCTCGGGTGGATGCAGTTGTTGTGAGAGAGTTGATCGTGATCGGTTTCTTTGATCTCTTATTGTGCGAAGAACAACAATTACCATTTTAGGTAGGGGATTATCGTATTCCCTATTTTTTATTTATGTGTAATCATAGAGTTATCATGTTTTATCCCTTGGATTTCAATACAATTCACCTAATAATTATATGAACCAAAAATAATGAATTAGAATAGATCATATGTTGTTTCTTTATACTATGATAAAGGATTACCACATGATATTATAGACAGTGTGAAATCTATGGCTTTCTTGGTTAGTATAATTTTCTTGAAATAAATTGGTAAGGAACGAAATGCCAGAAGTAATTTTTTAATTAATTGGCTAAAAGATAAAGAGGAATGTTTAATAAATCTAGTTGTTGTTGTTATAAATTGATGTTAATAAAATTGATGTGAGTATGCATGTTTAATTTAATTGGTTAATGAACCTAAAGCATGTTGATTATTGTTGATAAATTTATTAAAATCATGTTAAATTAATGGTTGAATTAATTGGTGATAACTTGTTTCCTATATTTCCTATAGTTGGAACCTATGAATACTAGATCAATTTACTCAATATGGAATAATAACCAGTTGTGTGATAAAGATAATTCCTTGTAGGGCCATATTTTACCCAATTCTTGTATATTTTGAGTGCCTTGTTCTTTGGAAATGTGAGATATCATTGTGTGTGAAGGTTGGATTCCCTGTTTCAGGGACAATATCCCATTATTTTGTTTGTTCCTACTACATTGTGATGTGATATGGATATGAGACCCATGGTTGTGGGTGTAGGGAGGCCCAGATGTGAAGTGAGGCATGGATGGCTATGCATAAAGGGATATTGTGATATATGGGGCTAGGGAGGCCCAGGGGTTATAGTGGATGTTTACACTTAGAATGGTGAGATGCATCATTTTATGCATATGTGTGTCAAGGAGGACACCAGAGTAGATGGATTGGGATGAAGCTGGGCTTACCCATTGTTTTGAAAGTGGATACTTGTTTAATATGTTATTAATTTTTTCAATTTACACTCCCCACTTCTTAAGGTAGCTAGTTTTTCTTACTCTTCTTCAAAAAGAGGTGAGATACATGGGGTATGCCATGTTATTTCTATGTTTAGATTCTCAAGGATGGATGGGTCTATGATACTACTATAGGTGGAAACGACTCGACGAGTAGCTCACCTACACACCGTGTTGTGTCCCTTAGTGTTTGGTAGATTAGAATGATTTCTTAGAATACCTCAAAATATGGACAATGGTAATGATATTAAATACATGAATAAATGATGTTTAACCCATGGGGGTGGAGCTTTCTAGGGTGACATTCTAAGGTTATGACTTTAAGAAGATGTGGAATCAGTTTTTTATGCCTGAAGGGCATGGATCCCTGTTGTGATTCTAATGTAATAGAATATGGGAAATCATAATAATTAATTAATGTATAAAGAATTAATTAACATAAAGTGAAACTGAAAAAAATGGATATATTACTTTAATTTATCTCTTTAAATGGTTTTTTCTTATAGGATATAAATCATTAGTAGTGGTAGCCAGGAGTCTTAGAGACATTAGCTGCAGTTGAGTATAAGACTAGGGTTTTCCCATAGTGTGTTTTTAAGCTATATTATATAATATATTTTTTGTGTTTCTATATGCAACACAACCTTATCAGTTAGGGTGACTGAAACCCCTTGCATTCTACACCCTTGGGGGTGTTTTACCCAATATTCCAGTGGGAGGATAGATGGATAACTACACCCTTTGGCCCCACTCTATTATCTTGGTAGTTACTTTTGATGGTATGCATGATTATTAGTTTTCATCATATATGTGTGTATAGGTTTGTAATGGATGGTGGTTATTTCACAAAAATTTTATTCTGTATATTGTTTACTATGGACTACTATAGGTATAACGTGTATAGGCTATGATGGCTTGAGGATCCTTACTTGGTGTATGGGCTATAATGACGTGAGGTATAATACTCGATGTATGATATACATTATGCGGGCTATGGTGGATATTGAAAACTACATGGATACTTTGGGTAGATTGGTTGTGGAGGTGAATTTCATAAGGTTCATGTTATGGTGCTTTGCTCGAGTGTCTGTGGAAAAGCCTTTTTGGAGAGAGCTTCTCAAGATGTGCAACGTTAGGGAAAAGCTGAAAACTAGTTGGTAAGTGGTAGGAGGGTACCATTAAAATTATTTATTTTATTATGTTCTCTTATATGAGATACTTAGTGAGATTAGAAATGGTGAGGATAGGAACATAGTATACATATTTATGTGATGAGTTAGTTTCACTTATTGTTCATTTTTCTTTAACATGATTTCATTACATTTTCATGAGAGGATTAAGGGAGGATCCTACAGAGTATACTGTTATGGTAACCCTACATTATATAAACTATTTTCAGGTCAATTGGAGTAGGTTAGAGATATGGATGGTTACTACTATCATGGTGTTTTGCAGGAGCTATTTGGGCTTCGTGGTTGATGTTGTTTTACTTTCTTTTGATACTTGTAGTTTCCCCTTTAAATTGTAGTATTTATTTCATTACATTACATATGTGTTCTTTAGATTTATTTAAAATGGTATTATTGGCAATAGTTGGTTAGTTTATATCTTACTTATCTCTTTCTCATGTGTTCTCTTAGAGGGTAATTCCTCCCATTTGTGTTTCATATACCCTTGGTGCTAGTTGCCAACCTAGGGGCTAGTAGAGGTGGGACTCAGGTGTCATTATCTATATACTACAATTACCATCCTAGCGGGGTACACTATGTGGGGATGGGGTAGTTAAATACCAACTAGTTACAATATAATATGTTTTTATGTTGAATCATGAATCATATTTTTTTATGGGTTACAAACATGAAATTAAAAGTTGATTACTATTAATATTTATATAGTCTTAGGACTGTATATAAATTTAGGTATCCCTTGAGTAGTGATAAATTATGGGACTTGGGGTACAACATCTCACAAGTATGGGGTCTAAGTGTCTTATAAAGAAGTGGGGTTAACTCTCCATCACACAATATTTTTGTTTCATATGTCTATAATTCTCTACATGAAAGGGATTCATAAACCATTTATTTGGGATAAATTTGGATATTTAAGGATATAGTTTGATTATATTTTTGGGTAATTAGACTAAATAATGAGTTTTATATGGTGATATACATTTATATAATCCAAAAATATTATATTTATTGTGGTTACAACATAAAAAAGAAACAAAATTGTTAGAATCAAGTATACGTAAATGGAATACAAGAGATAATATGGTGATATTAAAAACAACATAAAAAATGTGTTATATATCTTCTAAATGAAATTTTATCCAAGATAATGATCATATAACTAGATATGTTCTTCTAAGATAATGTACCTATGGATTAACTTGAATAAGGAAAAATAGTTATGGGTGACCCTAATAGGATTATATGCCATTATTTGGTATGATAATTTGGTAAAAAAATTCTAGGAAACCATAAATGTTAGGATACCAATATAATATAGGTTATATAATCTCTTTAATGTATTAAGAAAAGAGTTTTCAACTAAATTATAAAATATTCATATATGATATAATTAACAATATAGTTTACCAAAATATATAAGAAATGAGAGAAACATGAATGCATAATCCAAGAATTAATGAAATATGTATCTTATCCCATTAATGGATATGATATAATCTAAATGGGGGTATCATTTTAATGGTATCAAGTTCAATAAAATTTTCTATTAAATTATCAAAAAGCATGATAGTCATCTGATAAAAACTTTTTCTATATATTTAATTGAATTATCTTGGTAAAATATGACTTTATGATCAATTATAATGAATGATAAGCTAAATGGAACAAAATTTCAATACTGGTAAAGTAATTTTGGATTTTTTTTGTAAATAATAAATAAAATTTTATGTGTTAGAAAAATGAAATTTAATTAAATATATTTTACACAAAAAGAGAATAAAAAATATTGAATATTAAATAAAATTTCTATCTAGATCTATTTATAATGTCTCTAAAGTTCCTTTTACATATTTTTAATTTCTTATAATCGACCTAGGATACAAAATAATTGGATAAATTATAAGCCAAAAATAAAAAATCCAAATAAATGATCCAAAAGTAGAAACCAAATCATGGAGTAAAAGTATAATTATAATCAATTCCATAAGAACAAGAATATGAATGATAAAATTTTTATGTGGATATTGAAGTTAACATTGAAGTTGGATATTGAATGTAACCAAGAATTTAGAGGAATCTAGTAGAAAAAATTAAAAAATAAGAAGAAAAACTAGATGAAAAAATTATTATTAGTTCTTATAAGCCCAAATAAAAAAATTAAAAAATAATCATACAAACATAAAGATAAAGGTTAAGTACAAAGGTAAATTAGTATTCTTTTTCCCTATGTAGGATGATAAAACATGTATGATAATTATGAATTTTAAGAAGAAATAAATAAAAGGATAAATAAAAATAATTAGAAATAAAAAAACACAGTACAATATAGGCTAAATACTAATAAATAAAAGTCCTATAAGTATAAACAATATAAGAAGTAAAGTCTAGGAAAAAATAAACAAACATTAAATAGAGGCATAAATAGAATGGAAAGTATAAGAACATGGAAAACTTATAATAAATGAGATAAATACATAAAAATTAGAAAAAAAAGTAAAAGGAGAAGTAAAGGAGAAAATTTTAAATTAAAAATAATTAGTAATAAAATAAATATAAGAATAATATAGAGGAAAATAGTAAAAGAATATAAAAAGAGAAAAAGTCAGAATATGAATATAGAACTGAATGTATAAGGATAATTAAGAGAACACATAGATAAAAAAATATAGATTCACAAGAATAAGAAGAAATATAATCTAATCATAAACAAAGGGAAAATTTTTTATATAAAAATTTATGAAAAAATACTAAAAGAAAAAACACAGAAAGTAGAAGTAGAATTTATATCTAAAGTACAAGAAGAATCTAAAACAGACTCAATTTATAGAAACCATGTTTGGAATATTTTTGTTGTAATTATATTGTAAATACCCATAAAGTATTATTGGGGTTCCTAATATAAAAATTTAAATATATGGTATAATATCTAACAATAAATCCTTCATGAAAATAAAGCTGTATAAAAAATTCATGTATTCACTATAATGTGTAATTTTCACTAGTTGTGATGATAAAATCAATTCAGATATTTCTTTACTTTGTAACTCATTATGGTTTTGAGATATAGAAAATGGATGTAAAAATTATTTTCATCAATATGAATTCATTAAAGGAAATTTATATGATATATACCAATGTTTTTGAGAATCCAAATTATGTATATAAGCTATGAAAGTAGAAACATTCCATTTATATATTGACGTCAAATTCATGGAGTAAAAACATATGATTTAATAATATATGTATGGATATTTTATACACCAAGAACATGTTCTAGTATCTTTTATACAAGTGGATTTATGAGAGTGGTATAGTATTTTTGTTGTTGTTTGTTTATGACATACTATTTATTTTAAATAATATTACTATATTAATTTATGTACATGTATGATTAATAAAATGATACTAAATTGAAGACATGAGTGAAGCAATGTCGATCATAGGAAAGAAAAAAATTAAATATTTGTTTAAAATGTTTCTTGGTCTAAGTTAGGTGAAGTATATTTCTAATGTGTTAAATACATTTAACATAAAGAGCTCAAAGAATTGTTCGTTACTAATGGTACATATTTCTAGTCTAATAACGAATCTATTTTCTTTTAATTATTTTTAAAAGAGATACATGGATTATATTACTTATTCTTCAAAAATAGATCCCATCATATATAGTAATGTTTTTTCTTGGATAAAATTCATGTATTATTATTGAATTACTAGTATATATTGATCTTATCTGATTTAACATTAGTATATTATAATAAATAATACCTATATATACATAATAATAAATATGGATTTATTATTTGTTTTTTGAGGTAAGGATGAGATCATTTTAAGGGTTTATATTGATTTTAGCTTCCAAAATAAAAGGATCATTCATGTTCTCAATCTAGTTTAATGTTATTTTTCAATGTTGGAGTTGTTATCACAATGTGTTGAAAAAATACCATCATGGAAAATTTTAAAATATAGGTAAAATACATCAACATATACAATGTTGCGATGGAAGTTGTCTGAGTTAAGGATTTAATTATTGAATGTGGGATGTTTCCTATAATACTAATACTATAGGGCCCAAACATAGAGGGAGTAATTTCCTTAGATAAGGAACCTTCATTTTTCTAAATTATTGGATATATCCTTTATAACTATTATGTTATTCATGAAATCATAAAGAGAAAAAATGTAATGGTATATTGGGTGGCTATAAAAGATAGTGTAATTGATCTATTAGATAAGTCATTAAATCATAAAAATTATGAGAGTCATGAAAAGTATATTGGTAGTAAATACATTGGAGAAGAGTTCACTAATGAATTATAAAACAAATCAGAGTCTTGATTCCATACGCTAAATAAAATAATGGATGTTTATATAGATATATAGAATAGAAGGTAATATAAAAATAAAAGATCTAGAATCCATAATATAAAGTAAAAAATAAATAAATTTGGAAATATTAGTTGAATACAATGAAGAAAGAATAATCATAAGAAACTGCCTTATGATAATATGTTTAAATTGATAAATTATATGTGAAAGTCACACCAATGGAATAATCTAAAAGAAAGTATGTGAAAAAATAGAAGTTGAAGAAAAATCAACAACAAGATGTTGAAGTTGAACCTCCAACAACGAAAAAATAATATAAAACACATATGTGATAAAATGATGTATAAATATAATTCAAAAGTTAAATGGAATAAACTAGAATTCATAATCGAGAATGAAGAGCCAAAAATCCAAAAATCAAAGAAATAATCATTAAGGGAAGAAAATGAGTAGGAATGTCATAAAACCTAATAAATCATAAGAGGCAGAAACAAGAATAGGAAAATCCCAAAAAAAACTTAAAATAAAATAAAACATAGAATTTACATAAAACAAATCATAAGAACAATTCAAACTAAAATTAAAAAAATTAAAAAATAGATATCAAATCATAATTTTCTAAGAATTTGATATCATCAAACAACCAAAATAGTTGGAAAATATTCAGTGATTTTAGTGATTTTTCTTAACCCGTATCATTGATATTTTTAATATGCTTATATTAAAACACATTGAAAGGAAGGGAATACTAGCAGGATAATAAAATATTCACCAGAATGAATCAGAAAAGACATTTTTCATTCCTTTTTATTAAAAATAAATTTATTTTTTTGAATATGTTAGATAAAAATAATAATATAATATCAAAAAATAAAATAAAATAATAAATCTGATTTTATCATCCTAATTAAAAAATATTATAAACCCATCCTCGAACTGTTACCCTATTTTATTCAACGGTTTTCCTGGTTATGATAACATTTCTTACCATCTTGAATGGCCTAGAGGCCTTGAATTTATATTTTTTTGGGCAGTCCCCTTTTTAACTAGGTTTAGAGGGAACCATTACACACACACTTTATATACACAATATAAATATATATAGACACAAACTGAGAGAGAGATAGAGATATCAATAAAAATACATATGAAAAAAATTAAATGCTAATAATAATAAAAACATTAATGAAACTGAAACAAAAAAAGAGAAATAGAAAAAATAAATATTAAAACATATATACTAAAAATGATATGTAAAAAAAGAGAACAAAAAAATATAAATTGAAACATAAACCTAAAAATAAAAAAAAATAAAAAAAAAATAAAATAAGAATATAACATTACAAACAAATACATATATATATATATAAAGGAGTAAAAATAAGTACATAAATTGATATTGATGAAATTTCATAAATATATATATATATTTATATATATTTGAGAAAATATAAATATAAATATAAATATCATTAGAAACATAAAAAATGAAACAAAACATAGAGAAACATGAGTATAGAAACATATAAAAAATAGAAAACACAAGGTCAAAAATAAATAATAAAAAAATCTAAAAAAATATAAAGAAAATATAAGAGATAAGTAAACATGAATAGAGAGATAGAAAAAAAAACAAACACAAATTCAAAGAGATTAATGAAATATAAATACAACAATAAAAACCTAAAAAAGATAATGTCTTAGAAAAGGGATAAGAATATTTCTAGAAACATAAAATACGGTTGAAAAGGGAATTATAATTACATATAAATAAAATTAAAATTATAATAAAAACTAATAAAAAATGAAAAATGAAAAATAATTATAATCCATAGTAATAAAAAAATATAAATAATTAAAAAAGGATAATAATTATAACTAATTTAAAAGAAAAGAATAATTATATTTAATGTTTTACTTTAAATTTTTAATTAATTAAAAATTACTTATTTAAAAAATAATAATTATGATTTCATTTTGAATTACAATAAAAACTAATTCCAATTATATTTACCAATAAAATAACTAATATATTGTAATTTTAAATGTTTTCCTTTTATTTTTAAAATATAATCGTAAAAATAATAATAATAACAATTATGAATAACAAAAAAATAACAATCAAAGTAAAAATTATATTTTAAAAACAATTTAATAACAAAAAAATAATAATTAAATTTATAACTACATATATTAATTAGATTAATTTATAAATTTAATTGAAATTTACGATTATAATTAAAAATTATTAATAAAACTATAATAAAAACAATTTCAATCACAATTATAACGGAAAAAAAGACAATGTATCAAATAAAAATAATTTCAAATATATATAAAAAATATATTATAAATAATTAAAACTAAAATGAAAAATAATAATTAGAATAAAATATTTAAAATAAAATTAAAATGACAAATAATTATAACATTAATTTATATTTCCAATAGAATTTTTAAAAAAAACCTCAGATATAATATCAATTATAATAAAAAATTATTTTGTTTTTACCATTATAGTTATAATTATAAATGATAAAAAATTTGTATTACAATTAGAATTACAATTAAAAATAACAATTTCACTCATAGTAAATAATAATAAATGATTACAGTTATTGTTATGATTTTTTTCGCAAATAATATTAAGATTACAAGTTACAATTATAATCACAATAAAAACAAATTAATAAATTATAATTATAATTATAATAATAATTTAAATTTATAATTAATTATAAATCTATTTTCAAATACAAATACAATTATATAATACCTATAAATAGAATAAAAAATGAAAAATATATTAGAAAAAAATTAAATCAAAATTTGGATATAGGAAATAGAAAACTAAATCTAGAATATAGAAGAATAATGAGAATACGAGGTTGATAAAAAAAGAAGAAATAAAAAAAGGACAAGATAAGTATAAGTCGAATAAGATAAAAGAAAGTTGTATAAGTCGATGTAGAAGAAATAGAAAAAAAAGAAAAAGTCAGTAAGATGAAATAATAGAGAAATATAAGTTAAAAGATAAATTTAAAAACAAAGAAACATAAAAAAATATACATTAACCTATTGGAAATATACTAAAATTGGGATATCATATAACAATATATATACTACGTCATATCCTATGATATATATATGAAACCCATATTAATTAAGGAATAAGATGCCCCTATGTTAGCAAACGATAAAAGTATGATATTGAGTGTGTGAAATCTTCCATGCCATCCTCATAATTTAATTCGGCTATGAATAAATTGGTTGAATAATTGATGGATTTACATTAACTTTTGAAATATTCAACTTATTAGGTGATATAAATAGGCATGTGTGATTGATAACGCATGTCGGCTACCATGCGATGGGAGATGAGGTTCAAATCCCTTTATCAAATGAGGGGAGTCTATATAAATGGATGTGATTCCCCTATCGAGGTAACACAAAATTATTAATCCATATACAGAGAACTATCGTACTTAATGATCACCGTTTACCTTTATACTGATGATTCGAGAATAACATTGGTGTTCAGGGGGCCTATATTTACAAAAGATAAACAAAGTGGTTGGTATTATCTTTATGGAAAAAGATTTTCATGAAAATCCCTTTGTGATATTCATTGAGAAAACTCATTAACATTCAATAGTGATGGATATCGGTGTTTTTCGGGTATGCCTATGATTTATGTTTATAAGACTACATGTTGATTTGTGATTATAGATAATGAATATATATATATATATATATATGTAAATATAGATTTCTTCTAATGGAGTGATCATGAGTTATTCTTCTAAAATCTATTAGTGTTATCTGATTCAGGTTCATCAATGAATCAAAAAAGTTATTTTACTGATTTCATTACTAACATGAGTATTATAATTTCTATGAGGCCATATAACGTCATACAATTTGAAATGGATAAATATCAAGCCCGAAGTCACAATATTTCTCTTCCTAATGATATGTTATAGGATAGAAAAATGTATTTCACTTAGTGGTAGGGTATGAAAATACATATCATAATGTATGACACATTAAATACCTATGGTTTTGACCCATACCATAATAAGTTATATTATAGGCTATGATAGAAAACTAGGTTTCCTGAAAATATATCATTGAATCATAATTACATTATAAATGATATCATTGATTATGATTCTCCTAGACATAAGTGTAAATTCACACCATATGTAAGAGATTTTCCTTCACATGATATTCCATGAAAAAGGGTTACAGGGAAGAAACTCTTATATACATTAAGGATACTCCATATTTAATGATTACGTGATACATAAGGGTTTCTACCATTTCTCAATTTTTCCTTATGTATGGGTCACGAGATATGTAAGGTTAACATAGCAGCGTGTGAGGTTTTTTCCTTCACCTAATAAATAAAAAATAGATACATAAGGGTTCCAAACATAACATACTTTCTTTTACCATAAAAATAAAATTTAAGGATACTTGCTGATTCAAATCATGAAACATGAATAATAATTCCCCTTATCAATTATAAAATATGAATTACGACAAAAATGATGAGAATTAAATTTTGGATAAAAAATATAATGGATTATAAAATATATATTTTAGGTATTGAAAATTATATACTTTCATAACATAATAAAATAAGAGATTTTTATATTAATATTGAATATTTGGAAAATAAATAAAATTCTAATTTTTGATTTTTTATTTATTACATTGAAATATTTATGTTTATAAACTATTTATGAAATGTGAATATTATGTATGATTTAATTTTTGTGATTAGTTTATTTAAAAAAATTACTTTCAATACATTCGATTCAAGGTATGAAATTGTAATATTTAATTTTATCCTTCCTTTACCATGGTTTTTAATTATAGTTATTATATTGAAATTAGTTTTTTTAATAAAGCCTATATATATATATGAGTTATTAATGTTAAGAATAATTGTAATCTCTCTTGTGTCACACTGCACTACTAGATTGTCTCATAATATGAATTAAAGAAAATATTTCATACAATACATCCCCAAGAAATTTTTTGCTTAGAGTTTTAAAGAATAAATATAAAACATTAATAAAGAAAACCCATGTATTTCTAACTAACATACATTTTCCATACTATATAATCAACTTCTTAATCATTAAAAAATCATTCAACATATCCCAAAAATCCTTCACATAGGATATTCTTCTTGATACTTCATACATATTAATTTTATTCATAAAATGGGGAAATGGATACAAAAGAATGGGGTGATCTCAAATTATCAGTAAGAGAAAACATAATTAATAAAAATAAATGACCTTAAGTGAGCATAATATGAGAACAAATAACATTAAAAAAATAGGTAATTAAAATATATCCATAATCAAAAGAAACTAAAGTATAATATATCATTGGTTGACATATTAATTAATAAATGCATGAAAAAAAATAACTGTTTACATAAAAAAGAAAATTATATAGCTGAATAACTAATTAAATTAACTAATCCAAGTCATCATGATCTTATAAGTTATGATCTTACCATCAAGGCCTTATATCTGTGAAATAATTTTTGGGCAGGCATACACAAAAATACCAAATCTAGTTAATCTAATGAGACCTATCGATGCATCAGGGGCCCACTATGGGCCCTAACTAACACTAATAAATTAAAATGATTTCATCATATTATGGAATTAATATGATATGAAATACATAACAAACTTCCCTTAGTTATCAATAATCATCCTTATTTGTATAATTAGTATATAAATTTTCAATATTTCCTTAATCAATACATGGAATAGTTTTTTAATATAATCATCCCTCAAACTAATAGTTTATATATAAAAGGGGTGTATGGATAACTGAATAATATCCCAAATAAATCAACATATGGAATCTCAGTGAATAACTTTAAATCAAAAAAATAGAAATCTAGGTATTAGCAAATGAAATGATTTTAATAAAAAACTATTCCTTTTAACATTGGATTATTTGGAATGACAAACGTAGTAATTTATCATTTATTTATTATAAAATACAATTATATAATCAATATAAATAAATAATTTGGTTCATAACATTTATAAAATTTCCACTATAAAGAAAAATATAGGTCAATGTATTATGAATTAGATGAGAAAATCATTTTTTGGAGTTTAAGAAAAATAATTTTAAAAATAAGATATATAATTTATATTTTTAAGACACTATAAAAGAAATATTTTATAAAAATATGATAAAAAATTTCTTTTATAAACAATGAAAACATAGAGATAATTTTTTTTATAAAATTAAAAAGGTAGGGAAAATATGTGTTCACATAGAAAATGATAAAAAGAGATTCTTTTCATACTTTTAAGAAAATAAACCATACTGAAAAAATTAAAAAGATGTTTAAAAAGTTTAAATAAGTTAATGTAACATAAAGTTACCTTAATTTATTATTCATGAATATATTAGGAGATTTTAAATATAAATTAGTGAATATGGACATGGAAAATTGGAGGTTCTTGATTGAAAATAAATGGTAGGGTCAGCTTCCATGAAATGGAAAAATAATGATCCAAGGGGGAAATTAAAAACTGAGAAGATATATATAACCCCAAGAACAATATGGATAATAAAATAAAGTGGGTTTTAAAAAATTAATAGGATACAAATTCTCTAGATATATTATATATATATAACAATCCTGACACGAAATTAAGATTACAGAACAACCCCTTACGGTAATGGTAACATTAGAATAAAAGTATATTGAGAATAAGATCATTAAATGGACCAGAAAATTTCATGAAATGAAATATATTTTATACATGGAAACAATATGGTAGTGAAAAAACAATTTAAAATAAATAATCATGCGTAATATCAAACATGTATCCCTTAATTGAAAATAAGTTGAAGAAACCATCAAGGATTGTGTATCATCAAAATAAATACCCTTTAAAAATGAAGATCATAAAAAATAAATGTCAAATACAATGAAATATAATCTAGGTTATAATATAACCTATAGGTAACATATTTCCCAAATAAACTAAATTTTTGTATAATAAGAATCATGTCTCAAGAAATAGGAATGAGAACCATGAAACCCCTTTCAAGTAATAAAACTATTAGGGTAAGAATTATTTGATAATGAGGTTATAAAAAATAATTTTGGATGAAATGAAAATTTTGAGGAAATATAATACAATTTATTAATTAGGTATAATAAATAAATCTTGGAACAATTGAGTTCAATATAAATGCACCTAAATTAATGGAATAAATTTATTTAATTCAAACACTACCACGGACGTAATTTTTTCTGTGAATATACCTAACTTAAAAAATAAATAAATTAAGATTTTTATATATATTATCAGGAATCTTATTCATCCATATTTAATTTTATAGGAGTAATTTATTATTATACATCACTAATTTATTATATTTTATACTTATGTTGGTTATTTATGGAGGCTCAACAAATTTATATGTAACTGTTTTAGTATGCTGATCATGGTTAAAGGTGCTATAGAATAACATAATTAAATATATAATTGTAGGGGTGAATTTAATATATTATTATTTTATTAGAAAATTCATATATTTATATATATTTTTTTATAAAATGAATGCAGATTAAGAAAGGTACTTTGATATGTTCTTTTTCAGTGGTTATGTTTACCGTTTCCATTTATTGTTAATATATCATATATAAGGTCAAATATTATATTTATATAATATTAATTGTTCCATAAAAATAATTTTCCCTTAAATAAATTTTTTACTTTCATCCATGTAAGTTGGTGATTAAAAACAAGGAACGCCTCTTCATGGATGCGGTAGTCTGGTCGTATGTAAGATCAATGTCCATTTATATCTCTTACATGATGGAAATGAATAAATAAGTGTTCAAATATTAATATAATAAAAATTAATTATACTAATGATACAAATGTAAATATATTACAATGGTTAGGATATTTATGGAAGATAACTGTTAATTTAAAATGGACAAGTAATAAGTAATACTCACTTTGGGACCTTAAATGTTCTCATAAAAGTATTAATTCAAAAAGTAGGGATTATTCTAACATATAATGACTTGGAGATTTAGTTCATTTAAGGTAAATATATGAGATTAAAATTGGTTAGAGTTTTTGGAAAATTCAAAGTATATGTGTAACTTCGAAAGAGTGGACGCGATCCCTTTTGTAAGTGAAGGAAATGAATCTTTTTTGAACACCCATTATTTTTCAATAATGCAATGACATAATTCAACGGTCAATGGCTCCAAAAGTTAAAAAATAATGGATTTTAGGGTGTTATATAGTATAGAAAACCTCTACCCCTAATTCTAAAACATGTTTTAAACATGTTTTATGTCATTTACCCTTATGGGTTTTTACATTTTACCATTTTTGATTTTTCCGTGGTAACTAATTTTTACGTAATTAATTTACTATTTATGACTAAAAATAAAATGGAGTCTATAATATAATTTGTTCTGAAATATTATAAATGAAAAATATATTTTATTTAATAAAATTTATCTCTATAATAAAATTAATTTTAATATTACCAAATGTAACTCTTAAAAGCCCGTTTTTTGAAATAGTGTATATTTAAGCATGAAGATTATGTGTACAATAAAATTATAAATTCCATTTATTTTTTTGATTTAAATTTGTTTTTTGTAAAAAATAATTTAATGTGGTGTTAAAAGAAAGTCCGAAACAGAATTTTACAAAAAAAAATTAATTAAAAGAAACGACTAAAATCATTTTTATTGGAAAATAATACATAAGTTCTTACAATTTTAAACATTGGATTTATAAATTTAGTATATAATTTTCTAATTAAATAGTTTTACCCCTTAAATAAATATCTGTTCATGAAAAATGTTTTATAAGTATTTAATTAATACTTATTTCTTGATATATCTATGAACAATACGATTTTAGTGAAGACAATATTTTTTACTATTCACCAAAAAAGAAATTATATTAGAAAAATCCATAAAATTATTATTAAGATAAAATTTATATAAAAATACAAAAAAAAATAATCTTGTTCAATGTAAAATTCTAAATTTCGAGAATTTAACGTTTAAATAAAATTATAAATATATAATGAAAATCATTTTTATAGAAAAATAACATTATAAAAGATTAAATATTATAATTCTTATTTACTATCAATTAGTTATAATATTTTGTGTTACCATATTATTAGTATAAAAACATATTTTATCCATAATATCTTTAGTATCGTTAAACAAGTCACATAAAATATGAATTTAAAAGGGTTACATTTTATAACATAAATTAGTCTTATTAGTTACTTAGCTATAATAATTGAATTTTATTAATGCCTTAGTATTAATAATGAATTTTTTATTTATTAATATATATTTATATTTTATAATCTAGTTACCTATATTTTTACCCAACATTTATACTACAATAATTTAGTGGTTATATAATTTTTTATTGTTAGTTTTGGCTCAGTATTATTTATAAAGAAACCTATTGAACACATTAGGTTTTAATGGAAAATATATATAATTTAAATACCCGGGGTGCTATATTCCACCCTCCTAAATAAATTAAAACATTAAAATTTTAATTATCAATCATAAATAAAATTAATGATGGGAATATAAAAGAAATAAATAACTTAGGATATCTTTCCAAAGGAGGAGTTTACTATAATATATTAGACATGACTAGGAAACACATCTTTTACAACCATAATTGTAGCATCCTGAACCAGAGTGCCACAAAAAATTACCCCAAGCCCATTTTCCAACATAAAATTTAGAACATCTCCTTGAATGCAAGAGGTTTATAACAAGTATCAAGGGCCTAGGGTGTTCTTCTAGGGAGACTATGTCCTTAGACATTAGAGTATGAACAATAATAAGTAATAGATAGTAAGTAGCAGAGGCATAAGAACAAGCAAACATAAATGGAACTAAATAATCTAAAAAGGATACAAAAGATGACATAATGATGTCACATGTTTATAAAAAATGAGAGTACAAGGGAATAAGGGATAAAAAGAATATACTACATGCTATCAAAATATACAAAAAGGTCAAAAACTACTACATAAAATATCGAGCATAGGCTTTGTATATTTTCCCCTAAATCTCAATTCTATGTAGCAAGAAAATCCATCATCAGAAGTGGCATGCTTCCCTTTATCAATACGTTCAATCATAAAGTCTCCTCTAGTAAAAAAGTTACCTTGAGTAGCGTGTGAGATATAAATCTCAATAATTCAGAACCCATGGTGTCCATAAATATCCATTTCATGCTCTAAATAAAAGGGAAGTGTGACAATATATAATATATGAAGAGAAAAAATAAATAAATAATCACAACATGGTCTAGGTTCCTCAACAGACATCTATCCAATACCACCTTCCTTGGAATAATCCTTAAAGGGTACCTATGAAAGGAATAATATGTATACAAGATCCCTTACAATTTAATCAACCAAAGAAATAGGAAAAGAGGACCCCAATCTTGTTCTTTATCATGGTGGTCACAATGTAATGTCATTACATAAGTATGCTGATAATGTATGGGAGAACCATCTCATGTATATAAGCCATCTCATAAAACTAATAATAATAATAATAATATGTGCATCTCATATGATTAAAAAATAAATCAATCCATCTAATCCAAGTGGTGGAGTCTCCATCCTATGCAAGGTGATCTAAAAAAAATCCAAAGGGTTGTAATAGGAATATCGAATATAACCCAATACGACCACGTCCATCCAAGAACACCCATACAATGTTCCTTATATCTCTTAGGGATGGGGACTCTGTGTCTGTACCAAGTATCTCACATTGGGGACCGAATATTACCCATGGAAAGGAGTATCCATCTTTCCAATAGGTCCATACTTGGTTGCCACCCTATGGAACCAGTGTTACTCATGAATATAAGTAACAACCCAAGAAAACCATACATAGAAAGACAAAGTGTCTCTCCCAATGCATCAAGTAGTAACCACCCAAGAATGGTGATTCCATCCATGGAATCCTCAACATGAGACTCATGTTCTCTCTTGACCAATAGTAAGTGAGCTATATAAAATGAGGCATATCATAAGGAAAATCTCATATATATAATTACTTACTATAAAATAATCATTGTAAAGACACAAGATATTCAAGACATCCTAATATTATAATTCAAGCTGTCAACATGGAAAATGGTATTTAGCACAAAAGTATACTTAAGGCTCCAAAGAATGATCCCTAGGAAATATGCACTAAACATAATCATGGTAAAGCAAGAAAAATCACATGGCATTGACATTCCTATAATCACACGTCAATAATGAAATTCTAATAAATCAAGCCATCAATCATGATCAAGCATAATATTCAATTAAATACTTTCACATATGGAACAAGGTAATAATTAATAATTTTGGTATATGGTACAAGGAAAATGAAATATCATAAAATAAAAAAATGGAATATGACATGAAGTATGTGGATTTAATCAACTTTCATAAGCATTAATCATAAGGTGTACGGATTTTAATAAGAAACCTTAGGCCTGAATAAAGGCTTATGGAATTGCACATGTGTCAATCAATAATAATTGGTTATAGGAATTCCCAATTGAATCCAAGTCATGGTTCATCACTCATATTAACTCAATTTATCAATTTAAAACATTAAACTATGGTGAAACACACACACACCCAAGGTAAAACACAACTCAAGTTATAAGGGAAATTTAGACTATTTTGGATGGAACTCAAAATTTGGTGGCCAAATGAAAATAGAACACCCTATGTATGGGTTTATCCACAATATTAGATCACTACAGACATAGAAAACCATTCCAATTCATTTAATTTTTGTAAACAAGGCATTGCTAGAAGGGTCTAGTGAGCGGAACAATGGTGTGTCAAGAAAAAGGTGATAAAATTTAGGGAAATGGTGTAGATTACCTAACTCTATGTCTAAAAAATCCACTCATCTGATAAAAATCCTCATTTCAACCTAAAATAGGAGAAATCAACATATTTGTTAGAACCCCAAAAATAGGGAAAACTCCCATTGCACCAAAATAGAGAAACTGCTTGAGGATAAAACATGGAATAGATGTATGGAGAAGGAATAGTATACTGAGATGTGTTCGTATCTTCTAGAAGTGAAGGAAATAGATCATAGAAGAGGGAGATATCTTGACACCGATGAGGAGGTTAAGGAGAGCTCCTCACATGAGAGGGGAAATAAAACCCCACTAGATAAGGGGAGGGAAGAAGAAAATTGTATGAAAATGTAAATAAAGAAAAATATTATATTTTTACCATCATTTTAAATTGAAAATTATTTAGCCACACGTTTTGGAAAAACCATTCGCTAACCATGCACAAGGTTCCTCTTCATTGGGGAAAACCACATGGTTAGGCACACGATTTGACTAACTATGTACAAAACCTGCAGATCCACACTATCCGAAACTAGTAATTGACTGGATGGGTGTGAACCCTGGGTCATAAGGTTTTATAAAAACTATGTGACCCTATTTTTTTCTTCCCTTTTTGGTGCTCTAGGCTTCAAAAAATCCATGGAAACCCCCTGAACTCCATGAACATATTAACCACAAAAAAGGGAATTTTAAGGAATTAATGAAATAATTTAATACTTCGTACCCTTAGATAAATTTTGGAATTTAAAATCATGTCAAATGATTCATTTATCTTTCCTTTGTAACGTTTTTCTATTTTCCCTCCTTTTCAACACATTAATCACCCCTTCCTTTGATAAACTCCCCTAGGTATTTCTCTACACATTTTTGATATGTAGTAAATTAAATATTCATTCCTTTGTTATCACTGTCACCTGAGCTTTCGTGATACATCATACATATATTATTTGGTGGGTTTGGTAATTAAACCACATTCATGTTGTAAATAATGATTCTTGATAGCTAGTTTAGAATAATCAAATGGTTTCCCACATAATTTCTTATCACAACATGTTTCTTGTTGGGGAAATATATGCATTATATTTGGTACCCATATTTAACAATATTTCTTCAGTATTTGACCATTATTAAAAACAAAAATAGTTAACATTATTGATGTAAAATTTAAACAATAAGATAATTATTGTATGTTGAAAAATTCTTCCTTAAATTTTCTTACTCTTAAAAATTATTATATTACCATCCAGTTCAACCTAAATCACCCTCAGTTCAATCTAGGTTTCATTAGGTTGGTTTATCTCATATTTGTTAACCTAATTCCATATCATATTAAATTCTACATTTATCTTTATAAATATAATTTAATTAACCAAATAATACTCCCATGGTGTGTTTATACATTTGTGTTGTCTTAGTCTCACTCATGATGCACTAGAGTGGAGATTGAGTTAATACTAAACCATTCATCTTCAAGGTGATTAGCACAAGGTGTATATTTGAAACATTCACATCATTTTTACTATATCTATATAGCGAAGTAATACCATAGGAAACCACACAATATCTACTTTTCTAAATCATTATGATTCTATCCAATGATGAATATTTTCTCTTAGATGTATCCGCGGTTTTTCATTAATGTTATCTTATCTTAATATAAAAAATAGTCAATATTACCTCAAACAACATAAAGGGTTGTTTATACCAATAAAATTATGATCAAAATTAACTTAAAAATATTATGTTATCCTTAACTAACATCAAAACCTCCAAATTTATCTAAACCAAATCTAAAACCAACTATGACACCATAGTCCCATACTCTTAGATCCAATGCTAAAAAACATACATTACATAGTAGATTTCATACCAACTATGGTTCCCGACAACATTATCATCTCAATACATGCCTTAAAGAAAATCTTTCATATAATACATTCCAAATATCTTTTAGGTTTAAATATTAAAAAAATATCTAAAAAAATAAATAAAACCAAGTATTTTTCAATAAAATAACATTTTTCTCGCTATATAAGCAATTGCAAAGTCAATAATAAGAATTAAAAATCTCCAAAAAATACACTACACAACATACTCTTCTAGAGACATCGTACATATAAATTTTCTTTATAACCTGGGGAAATATAAACATAATAAATGGTTGAGCTCAAACAGTCAGTAAAGGTAGGTATAAGTGGAAAAAATAAATCATCACAAGTTAGCATATGATGCAAATAAGTAAAATAGAAGTAATAAATAATAAGAAAAATTCCATAATCAAAATAAACTATATGTATAACATATCCATTTTTGTAATATTAATAAATAATTAATTGTATAATAATAAATGGTTCCTTAAAAACAAAATGCATAATTCTGGATAACTAATTACATTCCCTAAGCTAATAAATCAAGATCTTAGACATCATGATCTTACCATAAATACCCCATGTCTAGGAAATATATTTTTTGGGAACACATACACAAAAATTACCATTCTATTATATCTTATGATACCTATCAATGAAATAAGGGGATATTGTGGTCCAACACATCAATAATAATTTCCAATTCAGTCATTATATTATGGAATGTATACTCTATAAAATAACTCACAAAAAATACATAGTAATCAACAAACATATGTATTGGGGTAACAAGTATGTGAATTTCCAATATTTCCCCAATTAATAAATGGAATATATTTATATATAAGAATAACTCATACTAACACTATATAGATCAAGGGTTATATAGATAATTGAATAATTTCTCCAATCAATCAATGTATGAAATCTAGGTGATCACTCTTTAATCTATTAAACAGAAAAAATGATATTCACAAAGTAATGGAATTGAAAGATAGATATGCATATTAACAGTGTATGATTATGAAATAATACGGTAGTGATGGATCATATCTTCAGTATAAAATAACATTAAATAACCCATATAGATAAATATAGTGGCTAGAATCATTTTAATAATTTTATTGATCAAGAATAAGTTATCAAAAAGAACAATTAATTAGATGGAAAACATTTTTCTTTAGTTTACAAATAATAATTTTGTAAATAAGAAATACCCAAGATCTTTTGAAATAATTTTAAGACAAATATTTAATAAAACTAAAATAAAATTAATTAAATTTATAAAACATGAAAACATAGAGAGAACTTTTGATATAAATCGACAAAGATAATGAAAATATGTGTTCATAATGAAAAAATTAAGAGGATATTATTTTCACACATTGAAAAAAACATCCCATATAGAAAAATTAAAAACATTATTTAAAACTTTTAATGAAATCAACATTTTATAAATTTACGGTTATAAATTATTTAGGAATTGTTATGGTCATTAAAAAATTAATCCAATGTATATGGACATGGGAAAAGGGATGTTTCTAATAGAAATAAAAAAGTTGTTCCAGTTTATTTACAATATATAAATAATGAGGCAAGGGAAAATTAAATAGTGTGAAGACATGTAAGATCTATGTAATACTATATGATAATAAAATGGTGGGGGTTTTAAAATTTAATAGCATAAAAATTTCCTAGAATTATTATCTTTCAAAAACATTCCCAATTTGAAATTGAGATTAATGATGATAACCTTATGGTAATGGTAACATAAGAATTAAAAAATTTTGGGAGGAAGATACAGAAATGTACATTATAGCATCATGAAAAGGATTATATTTCCGTACATTAACTAAATAGGATAGTGAATAAAATATATAAAATAAATGATATCTCACAATATCAATAATGTTTTAAGGATTTGAAAGAGAGACCAAGAAACCCTTACAGATTGAATATCATCTAAATAAAAACCCATTAAATATAATTATATTGAAACTAAAATGAAAACATTATTAAAGATAATTCATTTCATAACATAATAATTAGGTTTCATATACACCATATAATCATAAATTGGTTTATAATAAGAAGGATGTCTCATGAAATATGAATTGAGACTAAGAAAACCATTTCAAGTAACATAATATTTGTGTTATGAATCCTTTGATGATGCGGTTTTAGGGAAGAATATCAAAACCCCATAAAAATGAAGAAATAAAATAAAAATTATTTAGTAGGTAAAATAAATCATTCTTGGCACAATATAGTTCGATATGAAATTTTGAAACTCAATGGAAGAAAACTATGTTAGTACAAACCCTTACCTTGATTGCGATTCATTTTTTTTATACACCCAACATCTATAATTAAAATATTATGTTCATTACATAACTTATTATAAACCTTATTCATCTATATTTAATTTACTAAGGACCATTTATTATAATATTCTATTAAGTTATTATATAGTTTTTTTATATTGGTTATGTGATGTGGATTGGTAAATTTTTTACATAACTATTTTGGTATGGTGACCATGGTTAAAGGTGCTATAGAATAACTTCATAATATCTATAATTTTAGTTGTGTATTTCCTTTATTATTATATTAGTATAAAATTTATAGAGTTATATAGGTTTTTATAAAATGATCATATATTAAGAAAGACACTTCCATATGTTCATTTTAGGTGGTTATGTCTATGATGAAAATTTATTATTTTTATCACTCATATAATATATAGTATTAAATTTATATAATATTAATAATTTTATAAAAAAAATTGTATCTTAAATAAAATTTTAAATTCCTCCATGTTAGGTGGTGATGAAAAATAAAGCACACCACTTTGTGGAGGTAATAGTATGTATGTATGTATGAACAATCAATATTGTTTTCCTTCTTTTAGTTAATAGAAAAGAATAAATAAGTTTATTACCATTGATAGGATAACAATTTCGTAAAATATTGATATTTATGTCATTACATTGAAATTTCCATTATATGTTTGGAAGATAATGATTAAGAAGAAGATCACAAGGTTTAATTAATACTCACTCTCGGTCCTTGAACTTTCACTTGAAAGTATCCTTGAAAATGAAGAGATTATGATATGGTATGGTAACTAGGGGATTTTGGCCATGTTAGTAAAATTTAGTATAGGTAAAATAGGTATAGGTTTAATTAAATTTAAAATAATATGCGTATCGTTGAGAGAGTGAAATTGATCCCATTTTATATGTTATGAAAAGAGAACTTTTTTAGACACACATTATTATTCAATTATGGGATGACCCAATTATAATATCCCAACCGACCTCACTAGAAATAGTCACAAGACTGGTGGCTCTTTGTAACCTTGGATGCACCTCACATTTCTCTAGAGGTTGTTGACTAGAAGCGATGGTCTAAAGAGGTACCATGGGGAGACTATATCCCATGTATCAGATTATTAATAATAGTGGAAGATAATGAAATATTGGACATATCCATCACATCACAGTACATAGAAAAAACAAACAAACTAAACAGAGTATAGTGAATGAGATGAATACGTTCAAGCATTCATGATTGATCTACCGCATTACCATTCACATGTATATAAAAAACGTACTAAATAAATAAAGACAAAAATAAAAAAATCGGAGGCTCCACTAAAATCCTAGATACTTATATCATCTTTATATCTTAATCCTATCGGAGCTACTCTAGATCGATCACACAATACCAAGCCATATCTCAACCTAAACCTATGACAAGTGAGAGGCTTCTCAGGTTGACAAGTGAAATAGAAACCTTATAAAGGGATGAGTATATAACTCAATAGGAAAATATAACCATGGTCCATTCATAACTAGTAAATATAGTGATATGTTCTTGTGACATTATATGGATTAATAAATAAATAAAGAAATCATAGAATAATAAATACAAAACAATACTATCAATCAGGTTCCACAATGACCCCCAAAGATATATATATATATATATATATATATTATTATTCTAGTGTAGGGGTGTATCTAATCACATCATATAATTGTTACAACCATTGAAACCCAACTCATCCCATGGGAATAATCAATAACAACTATCCATCCTTGAGACCACATCCATGTTTGATTATACAAGATTTGGTCATTGTTGATGTATATTTCAGAACATCATGATGACCATTACAACCATGATAATGACCCAAGGGTTTTCACCCCATAATAAAAATAATAGATTGATTGTTAAACTCACCTCGATATACATGGTGATTATCTGGGTCGAGCTCCATCTATATATCATGACCTGGGGACTGCTCCATGACAATATGTAATGGTCCCAATAGTTAAGACCCAATGGTATGAGAGAATTTAACACTCCTTCCAAATACGCCACAAGACCCAATAGATCACACATGGTAGGAACACCACCCTGTTCTTGGAAGAAATGTAATCCTAAAAAATAATCCTTGGAATCCACTACTAGTTGTATCCTCAACCTCCCTGAAGGGTGTTTTCATGACCTCCCTAAATGGATTATTGATGACCTCCCCATAGGTAGTATTCATGACATTAACATAAGAATAATTCACAACCTACATATATGTATTATTTATGAATAACCATGAGGGTGTTTTCCATTTATAATAATGGACAACCCTTTGGAATTTTCATTTTATCATAAGAAGAAGAACCAATAAATTAAAAAACATAGAAACTCGAAGAAAATACCTTCCCTGGTATATTAAATGAATCATGAACACCCTCTCACTATGATAATAAACCATCTAGGGGCACTCTTGGGGGACCCCTAAATATCATAAGGGTCTACCTAGCTAGGTCAACATGTATAAGTGGGGAAATAACATTCCATGTTCATCTCACTTGCGTGTAGCCATAAGGTATATATTTTGTCTCATGTATCCAACCCTTAGGCTATCCATCCATATCACCACATTAATTAAATTTACTATATGAAATTCATGGAATATTAGTATCTTAGGAATACCATAATAATAACTGCCTCGACCATCGACGACTGAGGAAAACCGGCCAGTGCTAAAGGCCAATTGGGGCCTTGGCATATTTTTCATCATAATTAAGGAATTTTTTTCTTAAAAGGATATAAATCTTATATTGAATATATTAATTTAAATTATGAAATTAATTATCGCTTACCTTAAGGTCAATTATTTGGTTGTATGACCAAAAGCCCATGAATTATAAAAAAATACTCATAATATCATTGGGTGAGTACTGAGGATCACCTACCTGATTTTAAATAATTCCCATTAACAAAACCTTCTAAGAAGGTTTGACTACGCTCACAAAACCTACCCACATTCTTACCAAATCTCGAATCAACACCATAGATACATCATCTTTCATGAAAACCCAAAAAAATTAATTATAAGATTTATAAATAATTAAATATATTTTTTACCAATGATATAAACATAAAAAACACACCATACAGTCTCAACACACTAAAATCACATATGAGAACCTATAGGAGGTCCTTAACACCCTCATAGTGTCATCCACATCCAAATAACTAATAATATGAATCAATACAATTTTAATTTATTTTTTATTTTTTGATTATAATATAATAAAATTCACCACATAAACATACCTCATTAAAACATAATGTGAGAATGGAAGGATGTTTCTTCAGGATGTCCCCAATCCAGGATATATGAAATCCCCATTAGAACTTGATAGATCCACCATTATCTAGTGTAATAGTGTCGAGAACCCTAAATAGAGAAAATGAATATTATAAATAATGTAGGAGGAGAAGGAATGAGGCCTTAAGAGGGAGAGACACGCATTATATCAAAGGAAGAGCTGCAAAAACATCCCCATTCAATGTGGATTTAAAGGAGGAATAATGGGAGACACCCCCTTTCCACATGAGAATGAATAAACAAGGACGAGGGGATTCCAACTCCAAAAAAAAGGGGATAAAAAGGAAATTTACCCACTTTAATGGCCATTGGCTAGCTGGTGAGCCCCACAGGCTTTCCTAGCTACTCCAAAGGCCACTATGGAGCCTGTTACTATATATTGTAGCCTAGAATATCTCAAAATCCACCAATACCCTCCCACTACTCTCCTAAGACCTTATTTCATCATCCATGATTCATTGAATTCGAAAATCCTTCTTTTAATAGATCCAAATTTTTAAAATTTCATTAAGAGTTCCAATTTAAAATTCATCCCATCCACAAAATAAAATATTCAAATTCTTTTTGGAATTTTGACCTACAAGGGCATGATGTTTTAAAACCTCCCTACCAAAATACGTTTTATCATCGAGAGATAAGATAGAAACACCCTACAACTTCTAATAATAACAAAAGTTAATAGAGGTACTGATACATGAATATAATGGAATAAAATTGAACAACAATAAGAAAACTACATGTACTAAAAGATATCCTTGAAAATGACCTCAAATACCAAATAGTTGAATTTCCTCTCTGGGATCGTAAAGTATAACCCAATCCCCAACCAGGTCCTATAGACCTAACAAATGTTTATATATATGTATGTTGAGAATAACATGTATACTTAGTAGGACCTTCCATATATCCTCTCTTAAAAATTATAATGAAAGAATACTAAGTCACATTTAACAATAAGTGAATCTAATTCATTAAAAATCTGGTATACTAAGTCATTATCCCTACCAAGGTTCTCACAAAAAGTATCACATAAAAAGAATCATTTAATATAATATCAAAATAAGGTACCCTAATTCTACTTCCCCATTGGTTGACCACTTTTACCCAAATTCGCATGTCATGACCTTTTTCTCTCCAAAAGTATGCTAGACCAAATACTCTAGGGCTAAATTTTAACATCATTTATCCCGTGAATCACATTATATCATCACATAAAATGCACCCCATGCATAAAATTATCTCAACATCTGATTCCACATTTCTATATACTAATCATGTAGGTTCCAAGAGCCACCAATACCCATATGTAATGTATTATACCTCAATGAATTATTACACATATATGATATACTTAAAATAATCCACATGATACTATATCCATAGATTCATCTGTGTGAAACAACTGAGTTCCATTATATCCCTATACATACATATATTAGAAAACATAACCATCATGCATACCAGCACATAATACTACTAGAATAATAGAGTAGCAAAATTGGGGGCGTTCGACCATCTGTTCCTTAACAATATGGATGTTGGGGAAAACCACTCATAGAGTCTACTGGGTGTTATTAATCCTACCAAAATGGGTAGTTATCATATAAAATCAAAAAACACAAAGTATATATATATATATCACATCGACACTATTAGAATCAGCCTAATTTTAGGTGTTACTGAAGCAAACGTATACTAGACAACTGAAAACCAATACTAAGGTCTAAATAAAATATAATAAACAATCATTCAAAATACATAAATTTATTTATTTCTTTGCATTAGAATTTTCTTATTATTTTAAATCTCCCAATTATCCATTAAAATTTATTAATATTACATTAGCCTAAAAATCAAAAAATTCCCATGCCCTCATGGCATATACAACTGATTCCATGGTTTCTCATGATTATCACATTTTCATTAAACACCAACACATATTATTTATTATATTTCCATAATTCTAGTTAATTTAGGACTCATCCAATGTTACATTAAAAGAGATTCATAACCTTGAAAATTATTTTTCTCAATATTGGGGTAATGGAATGATAAAATGGAAACCTGGCTATCCTGCACATATTTGTAACAAGCAAGCAACCCATATTCTAGCATAACAATGTGGCACCCTATATTTTACCCATTACATAAATCCCAATCCAATCCTTGTCACAACAATTTAGATAATCATTTATCCTTCCTCCTCAGGTTTCATCTGTACCTAAAAAATTGGGCCTCCCTATCCATGTCTCTTGAACTATTAGCCATCCCATGCTCATATCATGTCACATAACAATAAAAATATACAACGAAAACAACCAATAATATAAGAAAACCAAAAAATTTAACAGGGAATAAAGGACAAAAAAAATGGTATCCATTCATTATAAGAAAAAATATTCCCCGATCCAAAATATTTACCTTTATAAATTTTTTTTTTACCATCTTGTATTAACTGATCCATTTTTCACATGTCACAACCACAAAAAACTTAAGGCATTAGCTATTAAAAGATAATAATTATTTAAATAAGCTACCAAATATGAATTCATGTTTCAAAAAATTATAAGGACACTTTCCATTAACATTACTTTTTATTATTTCATAAACAAGAATATCACCTTCACATTCTTATGACAATTTCATTAACATGAGGAAGAACATTTCCAATTAAATGATGATATAAAAACAAGATAAACCATACCAAATACTTAAATAACATACTATCTAATAAAAATAATAGGCAAACCATTATCACGGTGGAATACAATATGATAAATATATTTTCATTATTATGGTTTAATATTCATTAATGCTAATTCCACCATCTACCAAAGAGATAAAGCATGGTGAATTTACAATTTCACATTAAAATAACAGGAGAAGAAACAAATACCTATCCTAAATTAGAAGATAAATTATTCTTCACACCAAAAAGGATGAATGAGGGAAAACCACCATTAAAATAAACCCCTACATGTTAAAGGAAGGATATATAGAACATATAACCCACAATCCTATAATAAAACACAGTAAAAACAACCAAAATAGAGGGGGGATTCATCCATGATGAACATACTAAAAAATTATGAATGAAATTTAAAATAAATGTTGAGGAAAAAAAATTCATTGAACAAAGATGTTTGAATCTTAATGAACAAGATATTGAAACCATAAGAAATCAATCAAGGGGTGCCAAAGGGAGGTGTAAAAAACACTACCAAACAAAATTCTATTGATGGAATACTCCATATAAGAAAATTATCAGTTAAACCATTGGTTCTATCAATGAATTAGGAAATTTAAGGAATACTCAAAGGTGGTATATAGACTAGTTATCAAAGTGGAGTGTTTGAGTTTAATATATATTGAGTACCCATCTTAACTACACATGAATTCCACCTTTCAAATCAACCATGATCCATGAGGATTAGATGCTATTTAATCCATTTAAAAGGATCCCAAATGACACCATGACTTCCACCACAACATATCCATGGACTTTTTGGTTCATGATATTGAATATATCAAAACTACTTACCCTATGGTGTGATGAACAAAACCAATACATTTTACCTTTCCATATATTCCAAAATAAATTGAAACCCCTTTCCACTGACAGTTTTAGACAGAAATTCCTCCATGACACCAAGCCCAATACCACACCCACCTTTGGCATTGTGTTTTTTATATAAAAGAAACACATTATGCTCTAAAATATATTGAAAATCTATTTATCTAGCCATTAATCACAAACTCACAAGTCTTGTAGAAAAAATCATCCACCAAAACCTCCACTTGTGTGTGGTGACCTATTGAAATGCCCAAACAAATCTATTATATTCCTAAACAATACTAAGCCCTTGTAAACCCCAAAGATAATATTTTATAAGGTATAAATCATTACATTAGGGATGTTTCAAACAAATTTCGTAATCAAGATTTTAAAAAACAAAATAGAATTGAATGAAAAGGGGTCATCTGAATAGACACACCATGAGATACCTCTCAATAATCTCACTATTATTGGAGTATAGATATTTGTATTAGAATAAACAAATTAGAACTACAGAACATCAAAAAATATCTACCAAATTCTCTCATGTGGGAGGTACCTCTCATACATGACCTAGTCCATAAAAAAAGCATTCATAAGAGAGAGAAAATATCATAAACTAGATAATGGACAACATAGACAAAACATTGATACAAAATAGGAGTTAGACATTGAAAAACTCCAGATATTGACCATGTATCTATGAATCAAATTCCAATATTCTCTAATTCATTCCACTATTTCACTAAAATACACAAACTAATGGAATTATATAACAATATAAAACTTTATCCTAGTGGTCTTGTAGTTCTATAGGATTCTCCTTGATGGTATCATCATTATGAATACAAATCTCACAACAATAAATTATGTGTTAGTAATCATGGTGATACTAAAAAAGATATGACATATGAAATATATCATATAATTAGATCATTTGCAGGGGATGTATGATTTGATATGAAAAATCATGAAGATGAGAAAAAAATTTGAATATCCAAATAATCTACTGAGAAAAATTACTCCAAAAACCAATACTTCACTACCCATGAAGAGAAGTCACCTTACTGAAAATATGATCTCAAATTTCAGACTATAGAGTTCTCCTCCACTGATAAACATAAGAATTATGATGATCCAGTGATTCCTTCATCCTCTGGTAAATTACCTGAACCATCTCTATCATGCTTTTCACTAGTGTCTGCCGAATAATTTCTAACTCCCAAACCCTAGTCCAACATAATGGATTTTTCAATGGAAATAGATAAAAGATTCAAATGGTTCCATAATAATGGTTGAGTGAAAATTATTATTTTAATAAAACTCAACCAAAGTTATGTGCCACATCCTCAATCTTCCAAAATCCAGGACACATGTGCACAATATGACTTCAGGAGTACGAGTAGTCTACTATGTTTGACAGTCCATCTTTGGATGAATGGTAGTGTGGGATAAGGCACAAATGGTGCCCAAAATCATGTTGAATAACAATCCACACATGGGAGGTAAAATGAGGATCATGATCAAAGATGATCATCCTTAGAACTTCATGGAGCCCCATGACCTCCTCTAGGTAACCCCTTAAAAACCTCCATGATCATGACTCCTTGATCATTATAATGTGGGATGATATCATTAAACGCTACACTATCACCCATATATCATAATACCCACACTAATATGATGGTAAACTAGTAAATAAGTTCATTGAAAGTCCTCCCACTAATAATTAGAAATTTATAATGGAGTGATAAACCCAGTTGGAACACGATCTTTGAACATCACATTTTGGAAGACTAATCGTAAAGAAAAACAGTGTGCAATAGAATGCATCAAAACAAGACACAAAAACATAAATATAAAATAATTTAAATCTTTTTCACACTAGGATATAATTCCAAAGGAGAGAGGTGGAAATCATGAACAAAAATTTACCCAAAACTAATGGAATAAAATTTATCCCTGGATAAACACCCAATGTTGTTCTTCCTCAAACCAGCCATTATGGGAACCACCATATACAACTCTATCTCTAATAACTAAACCTCAATAATCTCTTATTTGGTACTTCTCCACCTACTAAACTAAATATGACTTTACCATCTTTTAAAAAGGAAACATATTCCACCAAACCCTCCCATATAAATATTTATCATGGATATATCTTCAATCACCCTTTGGAATCTACATACTCACACATAGAATCACAGTGTTATTTTCTATTCAATGCATCAGATACAAAACTAACCTTTCCTAGTGTATAGGAAATGTCAAAGACATAGTACTATAATAATTCATTCCATATTCACTATTTCATATTCACATAACAATAGGATAAAACATACCTCACTCTCTAATGATAAGTGAAAACCAAAAATCACTCCTCGATGAAGTAATGCTGCCAAAAATCAAGGTAAAAAAATGGATTCCATCTGAGGTTCATGGGTGGGATAGTTATACTCACAAAGATGTAACTTATAATAATAATAATAATAATAATAATATATTATTATTATTATTATGTATTATGAAACATCCCAATACAATTTGTAAATAATTATAAAAAATTCAATCTCAATATTCATGAAAATAAAGAACTGTAGCACTAGAAAAATTATGCTTTAGGTACTTGAATGATTAATGAAATTAGTAAGTATAAAAGAACACCTAATAAGATATATAGAAGGCTATTAGAGGAGTCACTACTTGAGAGAAATCTGATAAAAACCTCCTATACTATCCTATAAGAGCAAGGAAACTCTGTATCTCTATAATAATATAGGGGGATTCCCAATAATCAACTACCTCAATCATTTAATGAACCATTAATACTCTAAGCTAAGATCTGACATGCCTCAAAAAAATCCCAATTGTAGAACTCAAAATCATATAGCTTATCGAACAATTACAATTTATGAAGAAATCCTAAAAAAATATGAAAACTCTATGCGTTCCCTTCCTTATTCACATAGTACACAATGACGTCATCCCTAAAAACCACCATAAACTGATCCAAGAACTCCTGAACCACTCTATTAATCATCCCCATGAACACAAATAGAGTGTTCATCACAATAAATGATAACAAAAATAACTCCTAATTGACCTAAAGAGATCAAAAAGTTTCCTTTGGTATATCATCATCTTTCACCTATGTCTGATGATATCCTATTCATTGATAAATCATCGATAACCAACCTGATATAGTCACCTGATCAAATAAGCCCTTAATCCATGGAAGATTATAATGGTTCTTCATTGTCATATGGTTAATGTAATGATAATTGAAAAAGATACACTAACATCAATCACCTTTCTTTATGAACAAAACTAGAGCACTCCATGGTGACATGCTCAGATGGAAACAACATGTTGTAAAAGATCATCTGTATATACCTAAAAACCTCACAACTCAAAAGGGGATATACTTTAAATGGGAATAGATATTGGGGGAAGCACATGTATATAGATCTATCCTGAACTCATTCTCTCTCCATGTGGGTAACACCACAACCTCCATAGGAAATACATTAGGTTACTTGTTTCTAAACCTTTCTTCATAGTGCACATCCATCCATGGATGACATGCTGATCTATTTCCCTGCATTGGTACTTTCCTAAGGTGGGAAACATCTGTCGCTTATTCAAGGATGTTTTCTCCTTGATCGAAATAGGATGATGGGATTTCTGTTCCTCCTTAAGTGGATTCTTCCTTGAAACTCATTGCCTAGTCTGGGCCTCCCTTAAAGATTTAGTTGTTGTTCATGAAACTCTTCCCAGTGCCACATATTTATGTACACTAGTTAATTATATTGCTTCTATCAGGTTATTCCAAGGGGTAAAGTGTGGGTAGCAACCTTCAATTAGGGGAGTAGTCACATTGGACATCACTGGCATGTCTGGATGCTAGAAAACTGATGCGTATGGGTTTCTTCCCCTTATGATAGGCCTTCTTGAGGGCATGGAAGCCTGAGGCATCCCACATCGAGTGTGGGGAAGTATATTCCATAGGCATGTTTCTGATATTTTCCTCAACTTCCCATGTTTAACATAGGATATTCCTCAAGTTTAATGTCTAGCGGAGGCAGATCGGACTGATCGAAACACTGATTGGAGTGGATCAGATGGGTGAAGCCCCAAGAGGGAGAACATGAGAGTCCTGATAGATGAGTAGATCAAGATGTCCTATGAAGAAGGATCTGAGGATGCTTGGGTCCCTATAGTGCGGACTCTGGGGTTTACCATTGGATGGGATTGACCCTCAGCATGGTTTCCTACGTACCTTTTCTAGGAGACAGGGATTAAAACCCATGTAGTTCGAAGGGGGTGATGGGACACCTGAGGAGGCATGTCGTGAGAATGGACGCATGTTTGGGACCCAGAGTAAGTGGAAACTCCATGTTGGGGCATTATATTCCTGAAACATAGAGGCTCGAGGGAGGGACCCAGATGGTACATGGATGATGGACTTTGAACATAGGTTGGCCTCCTATGTATCCCCATGGTAGGGATTCAAATTACACATAGTTCAGGATGGGGAAATGGAATTAGGGTGTTCACATAGGACAGCAAACTGATGATGATGATGTGAGTTATGTGTGGTTAGCAGCCCAAACGATGGTCTGACGCCACCGGGACATACTAGATAGGTGGGTGCCAACAAAGGGTACTACAATGGATTACCAATGGATGGGGAAACAATGGATTACAACTGATTGGGGCACAATAGTTTACTATTTTTTGGGGTAAAATGGCTTAACACTGGTTGGGGTACAACGTATTACCGTTGGTTGGGGTAAAAAATCATACCACTGGTTGGGGTACAACGACTTACCACTGATTTTGGTACAACAACATACCATTGATTGGGGTACAATGTCTTACTTCTAATTGTGGTACAAGGACTTAATGCTAACTGGGGTATGATGAATTGCCACTTATTAGGTTGCAATGGATTACCGCTGGTAGGGGTACAATGACTTACTGCTAATTGGAATACAACAGATTACCGCTGATGGGGGTAAAATTGATTACCGATGGTTTTGCTATAATTTCTTACTACTGATTGGGGTATAACAGATTATTGCTAATTGTGGTAAAATTACTTACCACTTATTGGGGTATAATGGACTACCACTTCTTGGGGTACAACAGATTACCACTGATTCGGGTACAACGACTTACCCCTATTTGGGGTACAATGGATTATTACTAGTTGGGGTACGATAGCTTACCACCAGTTGGGGTACAACGGCATCCCACTGGTTGGGGTACAACGGCCTACCATTGGTTGGGGTACAATGCCTTACCGTTGATTGGGGTACAACAGATTATTGGTGATTGGGGTACAAGGGGCTAATGCTGATTGGGGTACAACAGATTTTTACTGATTTGTGTATAACGACTTGATGTTGATTGGGGTACAATGGCTTACAACTGATTGGGGCTGGACCTCATGGACACTTATTATATACCCTAGCTATGAGATAGGGGTCAAAACCTACGTAGTTTGAAGGTATACAGATTATCGTTACGCAGGACGAAAAGGGGTGTATAGTTTAACGTCATGCAGGATGGGGGTGAACCGACGTGGGATGGTCAGGACTGGTTGGGTGATGGCATTAAACCTAAGCTAGGCTTCCTACGTACCTTTCTCGGATAGCGGTAAGGTTAAAATTCCACGTAGTTCGGGATGGGGGATGCGATTTAACATCATATGGGACGAAGGTGGACAGACATGAAGTGGTCGAGACCAATGGGTGTTCTTCTTGAACGTCAGGGAGGATTCATATGTACCATGCCTGGAAAGGGAAAGGATCAAAGTCCACATAGTTTGGGATGGGGCATGGGGCTTAGACGCAAAGGCATCCCAGGAAGGATTCCATAGTCAATGCTTACTCTAAGACCACATGAGTAATGCTCGGTGTGAGAAAAAAGATGTATAAAAGAAGTGAAGATCTTGTTGAAAAAGCCACATACTCAGGGAATGAAATAGGGCTTACACGGCGTTAGTAGCCCATGTAGATGGATATTGGGACTTACTCTAGGATGGAGGCCTGATGGTGACAAATCTCGGAGGGAGATGGATGGGGTAACGATGGCCCATGTTTCCATATCACCCATAGTATTTGGCACTGAAGAAGATAGGAGGAGCAGTGATGATACCTCCCACAAGAAAGGATAGGGGTTTACACCAATATGGGTTCCCTTCCCTGTGGACAGATGCCACTCTAGCAAAGAGGATCTCATTCCATGTGTGGAAGATCTCACTCCTGTGGAGAACATTGGGCATGCAGAATTTCCTAGATGGGGCACCCTTGTATATTTCATGAGGTGAGGCTACAATTTAACTTCATGTGCTGAAGAAAACGGTTCTTGGAATTTTAACATCCTATATCTCGGACGATGTGGGTTCACTCCACAACCCTAGGACTTAAATGACTAATACCTACCCACCCTTAGGGAAGGGAAGACATCAGCAATTCAATGGTGATTTTGAGTTATGGAGTGATCCATTTTGGGGATCACGTTAGCATGGATTTGTGAAGAGGTAATATATATTAGAATGCCTATGCATAGAAGCATGAGGATTAGTAATTTAATATGAAGTACCACCCAGGGTACCTTGAAATCACTTCATACAAACTAAAGGGTTTTATGACTAAAGGATTTGGGAAGAAAAAGGGTTTGCGGGAAGGGACCTTTTGAATCTCTGGTTCTCCATGGAGTGGAAATACTCTAAGAAGGGGTATTCTTAGCGAAGTGGAGTGGCCTAGCCTAGGAATGGCGTGTAAATTCATATGAAAGGCTCTCTGAGAAGTGAAAGTTATTTGATAGAGTATGACTTCGAAGATCATGGATGCCTAGAAAATCATGGAATTACGAAGCAATGTACTTTTTGAAGAATAGTGACCCTGCCTTATCATGTGGTTCACATGTGTATGGAAGGAAAATTGGGAATCATGGGGGCTCTATGAATACCCGAGTCCCCTTGGGGATCTCATTACTTTGTGATGGCTTGTAGGCTTTGTGAGGGGAATACCTTCTAGAAGAGGGGTTGTATTTTAGATAACTAAGGAGTGCTTCACAATACTCAAGTACTTTGAAGAGATTATTTTTCTCAATGACTCCCAGAGAAATGGCTACTTCGCGATTTGAGAGATGAGAAGGTGAATGGTCGGGGTATCCTTCCTATGGGCTTCAGGGAAGCCAGGTATTTATTGGCGGGGGGAGGCGTGAGGCATTGGCAGCTCGATGTGTAGCCACATGGTGCTTTGTGATCAGCTGTGTATTGCGTCAAGTTTTTCGTAACTACAGAGTCGACCATCATCCCATCCTCATTGCAGAGACCTCCTTGGCTTCCACTACGGTTCTTGTGGAGGCTTCCGTCTTATTTTGAGGGATCGCTGAGGTTGATTTTTTTCCCTCTATGGAACGAAGCTTCAATTCAATTGTGTCATAACCGTAGAGACTCTCGCCTCTTTTACTCCATGGAAACCATTGAGGGGGATTCAACTTCATGTTGGCCACGGTGCTGCGGTGATCCTCAAAGTTCACAGTGTTGAGGGGCTCTATAGATGGGCTTTGTCAGGAAACACCTTTGGAATTGGTTTCCTCTTAACGTCCTTTTCCTTTTCCCATATTTGGGAACCAAAAAATTCCCTCCCCTTCAGAATTAGATTCAATGATAAAATGAGGGTTGAAGTATGAGGGTAGATTGCCAAAATATTAGCCAAATCAAAAATAAAGATCACGACACAGGGTCGTGATGCGGAGTGGTGATGCGCGGGTTGGGAGCGTCGTGAAGCTCACTGTGGCTAGGGGACTCTGGTACCTCCGAAACCAGAGCGATTAATACTTTCAAACCAATCCCATATGGAGTTCAACCCAAGGGGACACACATGATGATATCAAAGAAATAGTGGAATTTTGGCTTGAGTGGGTTAATCCCAGCCCAGAAAAACAAGAAAGTATGATGTATTGTTGTTACCATAGGGAGGACATCCCAATACCTTATAGGAGTAGGGGGCTCTGGGATCACCCAAGCCTGATTTTTATAGGAATATGTGGTGATCTATCGATGTCCCTTATACATGGGTATATGCTTCCCCCTCATTCTAGAGACAAAAAAAATTTCCCCAAATCTGGAGTCGTGGCCTCCAATCGATGGATCGGGAATATTTAGGCATCATCCAAGCCTGTCCATGGGTCGATCGCAGCCATAACAACTTCAGCCTAACTATCTTGAATATGATTATACTTGCTCTTGTATTTTTCGGCATTGAGATAACGGTATTCACAAAAGGAAAAGGGAGACACATCACCTTGCAGGACTCCTACTCGAACACTAAGGGAGTACTTAAAACATTGGTGATACGAAGATGGGACCACCGTATATAGGTGGAGCCATGGACTACCCATCAATGCATTGTAGGCGGTGTCCTGTGAGACTACCATGATTTCGGTGCTGGCAACCAGACTACCAAACTGGGTATTCATGCAGATCTTAATGACCGGTGTCTATTCCATCCTATTAAAACCTTGAATATTCAGGTCTATGGGGCTCAAAAAATCCCGCAACAACCCTATCATTCAGAGAATTCGGGTTGGGATAATGTTGATCCTAGAGCCTAGGTTGACAAGACAACAATGAACCTCTACACCGTTAAAGTGTCATGTGAAGTACAGTGGGTGGATGTTCCCCTATATGGGAGATCCTTCATCTTCTATCGAGAAAGAGATAATGGCCTAACATTCTAGTGCTTGGATGTCTCAGTATGGAATGCTTCTACAGCTACTACCTCTATCTTGAACTATAGAGGGCATCATAAAGCCTCAGCAAGGGATTCACACATATCTACTGATAGAAGAAGTGCCAAAAGGATATAGAGCCTTGTAGGGATTCTGGAAATATTTTTAAGTACATCTTACTTACGTACCAATCATGAACTTCTACTGGAAGGAGGTCACTCTGTGGAAGGGGTTATGTAGGGCCATTCTAGACGAATCGGCGGCCGACAGGTGCAGAAAATGACCAGCTACTCGCTAGTCGAAACTCATGGAGAAAACAACGGATGAGGGCTAGAAGGCTTAGGCTGGTCTGTAACAGAACATGGTTGGCCATGTCACTGTTGGGGTGGCTTTTCCTGATCAAGTGGCACAAACAACGGTGATTGCGGACATGGTGAAACTAGATGAGAGGGTTACGTGTTTTGAGCTTCATGTGGGGAATGTTCTCTAGTTTTGACAGCATAAAAAACCTGGCTAGAAGTATTGATCAAGAAATTATGATGACCCATGTTGCCACAAATCTGTCAAGACTAGTGACATCTGGGGATGTTGGGAGGTTCTGTTTAGCGCTCCAAATCATTCGGAACCATATAGGGTTTTACCAGCTCCACAGTGTTAACCAAAGCGTACCCTTGATAATCACTTAAAGAATCCTCCACCACTAGATGGATCCTTGGAGAAATTTACATATATGGAGGCATGAAGTAATTGAGAGTATGGGATGATGATGGAATCGGTGGGGGGATTTTTTTCCCTTGCACCGCTGATGCTATCCCTTCTAGGAGGACTAAGGCTAAGACGCCGACATAGAAGTAGTAGTTGCGGATGACGCAATGACTTCTGAAGGCTCGAGTTGTTTAAAATGTGTCTAGATAACGATCTGGTAATGGGATACCACGTTAATATCCATCCAGTCATCATATTTTCAATATCCATATTGAGGAGCCTACTGCCACTCACCATCATTGCCGTAGTCGCTGTCAGGCTGTACGAATACACATGCCACCTATGTCGGTGTTGAGCCTAACTTGACTATGTTTTTATCAACATGTTCTTAAATCATGTTTTTAAACAAATATAATTTCTTGAGGGTGTTCCCCAAAATCAGAAAATAGGGGATGTTATTAGGGCGGTCAGTGAGATCTGCCTCTTCGGGCCTCCTATATTCTGACAACTGTAGGAATCCCTATTCCAAGGCCCTTCAAAAATAACCAGGGAACTGAGCATCATTTAATTAGTAGGATTGATTCCTTTTATCCTGGAAGGGGGCTCTAGGAGATTGACCATAACGAGGGGATGTAGGAACCTTCCGAGGAGGCAGAATTAGGTTATCTCGCCTAGGTAGAGGCGGTGCGTTACGCAGGGGTGCTTGTCAGGTTTTTGGTGGTCGTTGCTGGGCTGGAGGCTATGCCTGAGGCAGTGGGACTCTACGAGGATGTGGAGGTGGCTCCACCAGTAAAAATTCTAGTTTCCTGGGGGCCTCTATTTGGGCCACTGTAGTGGGCTCGACTTTAGTGTCCCTTCTTGTGAGATTTATAGGAGGCAACAGATGTGCCTGTTTGGCTTGATGTAAGTCTTCATCTAAATGTTGGGCCTTATCATAAAAATCAAAGAATCACTTGGGGTAATTATAGGGGATGAGAGAAGGGACCAGTTCAGATTTGACATCCCCCACCCACATTTTTAGCACCTGTTCCTCAGTCAGTGGATTATCCAAGGAGTAGGTGAGGCCTTTACACCAGGCGATGAAGTCTGAAACACGCTCATTAGGCCTCTTATTGCACTCTAAAAGGTATTTAATACTCGTATTCTGGGTAGTAGATCTAAAATGGTAAATAAATTTCCTAAGAAGATCATCCCATTCGGCTTCTAAACCAATGGGTAGCTGGATGTACCAGATAAATGCATTCCCTTCCAATGTTTGTAAGAAACACCAGAGTTTAGCAGTATCTTTCTGCGCTAGAGTTCCCAGCATTGGTTCAAACCTTGAGATGTGGTGGGCCAAATGCTGCTGTGGATCTCCCGTCCCATTAAAGGGGGGAAATGTAGGGTTCCCTAAACCCGGGTGTTCTGGAATATCATCCACCCATGTCAGATTTGGCTTACCATCAGGAAGAATTTCCACCTGTCGAGTTTCCAAAGCCTTGAGTCTGTTAATGAGAACATCCATTGGATCATATGGGTGGGTATTTCTATCTTGATGAGTATCCATGACCACTAGTGTGTTGGATGGTTCTTCAACTTGATAAGCAGGCCCGACGACTCATAGAGCAGCTATTGGGATGACCTGCGTAGCGGCTGGGGGGGCCTGAGGTGGGTCCTGAGGAGGGTTACCATTAAATTAGGGTGGATTTGGTATGGCGTATTGCAACAAATTTAAATAATATCTATCCTATTTAGTTTCTATGTAGGTAGGATGGTCAGGGACACCCATAGGTAACTTGTTAGGGGGAAGTTATACTTTTTCTTACTGTCCCGGTTGAGGATCACCATAGTCTGGTCACCGTTCTACAGCACGTTCTACAATGAGGTAATTGACCATCTTCATATGCTATGTGATATGTTGATGTAATTCATCCTTTTTGGGATCATTATAAGTCTTCTAAACTAAACACACAGTTTAGAGGGTTTGACGGCCCCAAGATGCTCTTTGCCCTTATTGGGATTTCAACTGAGGGATAATGACTCGATTGGTACGGGAAGACCCAATAATATTATTTTATGGCGAGTAATCATTCCCAAGGGATCCAAAAGGTGGTGCAATCCCTCAGGGGATAAGTCATAATCAAGGAGATATAGATAATTTCCTCCCTATAGTAGGTCATCCATGTTAACAACAACTTTTCCTATTGGAATATCCTCAATGTCGCTTGGAAAGCTGGGCTAGCGCCGAATAGAACTAAAGTGAAGGGTTGTGTACTTCCCCCAACAACAGATCTCCACATGGGGGGAAGCATCCATGATATTCTTGCAGAGTGATTTAAATCTTTGGACACATCATTGCTAAAGGGTACGATGGAAACCGGGTGACTCAGGGTGCTAGGTCACCAAAAGTGCGACCGAGTCGACCATACAACACTATTGGACAATGTCTTAAAAGTGTACCTGAATCTTAGTGTAATCTACTTGAAGATAATGGAGACAGAAGTGCATCACCCAGAGGGTTTGGTGAAAACAGTTGACTTCCTCCTAGGTGAGCAATTCCGGCACAATGAAGTTTGTGGTTCCAATTAGCCAGAACATCTCTGGGAAATTGTCCATTGTAAGGATGTCCCACATGCTCCATGGATCCGACTCGAGATCCGACACTTGTTTTCTACATTCATCAACTGTGGGTGGTTACAGGACTGGTAGTATCACTGAATAAGACAGCTAAGATTTTAGTATTTTTGGTGGAGAATACGGTGAGCGAGCTGATAAACTACCAAATCATGGGCTGTCCTCAGAAGAATTCAATGACGTAGAAACCATATCCCAGTAAGATGGGATGTCAACCACAATTTATAGAACATGGTATATGGTTTCTGATGGTGGGTCAGGAGGTATTTCATCCTCTATCAGTCCCCAGAATAATTCTTCATGATCTATGGTTGTGGTTGAGAATGATACCAGTGATGATAGGGGATATTACATAGCCAGACCCTAAAAAGAGGCCAAATCGCTCTCCTCCTGAATGTACCTACAGAGGGAGGCGGGGATCCGGTGGACCCCGAATTCTGAAAGGATTAGGATTATATGCCTTCTTCCTACCCTGACCCTTGACATATATGATCGTGGTGAGGGATTCATTTTTGAGTCGCATTCCGCCTCAGAATCTGAGAAGCAGACGGGTTTAATCGCAGTCTAAAACATCTCGGTATTCTTTCTAAGGGGTGGTGACCTGAACTTCTGCCTCTGGATGGTTCTTCTATATAGGCTATGTTTTCTAATTGAGGATGACCTTCGTCCGAACTGATCATGGGGTGGATATGACTTTCTCCTCGGTGTTCTAGGGTGTGAGGAGCACCTGAAAAAAAATTAAAGAGGAACACGGGGTGGACCTCTGTGTCTGCTGGCTGACGTGTGGAGGGAATACCTATGGGAAGTTATGGAGAGGTATTACCGCCAATATAACCGGTAGTATCATGTTAAGTATCTTCCTTCTTGTTCCCCATAGCAGTGATTGTACGAGGAGGTCCTTCATATTGGTCAAACTGAACACTGGGAAGACATCCATGTTCGGTGCTAATGAAGTGAGACATACCTCCACCTCTCTAATTTCCTGGATGAAGATAACCTTGTTTGGATGCTGTAAGAACATGGGGATGGACCCCACACTTATTTTTCACTAGACGGGGAGGATCCTTACATTGACGACCTGCAATAAGTGGAACTCCCCTATACTTGGGGCCACGGGTGCAGAAGAGGCTTTCGTGTTGGATGTTAGTGCGGTGGAGAGTAACTTTGCTCATAATGACAGTGTCATGGGGAGGAAATACATGCCGAGATAGGGTGTGGGGATGACCTACGTTGTTGTTTGTGGTGGAATGAGGAGGACCTCTGTGTTTGATGTCATTTATACAGGTCGGACCGTGACGGGTGCTTCTTGCATTGTCGAACAGGAGAGTCGTCCCGACATGACAATGGGGCAGTTGCGGAATCGATCAAATTCGGGTGTATGAGTGCCACTTTTCATCATAAATAGGGGATTTATGGTATGCATCAATGGTGGAATGGGCCACAGTACCCGTTGATGATGACACCCCTTATCGAGCATCGTTCCCAGCTTGCAACCAACACTGGAGAAGGGTTAACCAAACTGGGGCTGGTGGTGTAGGTGCATAAATCACCTACTACTCAGCCTATGGGGTCAGGTTGTGGTGTTGATGTGTCTAGGTCAGATCCCCCTTGGTGTATCCTAGGATAGGATTACAGCTGGGCTGGCCCAGACATCCCCCACCTCATTGGCAAAGAGGAGGGAGTTGTCAAAGTGTTCTGGGGAGAGGCTCAAAAAATGGTTGTAGGTCAGAGTGGGGAGAAATTTCTCCCTGCACTAACCATGGGGGTGCTTCCGATGATGATGCGTAGAAGGTTCTACCTCATGTCGGTCCATATCCTAGGTTAAGATAATCCCTTATTCCTCGTATCATCGAACGTGGTCGTTAATCACCCTCCCCTAAACGATTTCAGACCGGGTGATAGGGCGTGGGAACCCAGTGGTCATGGATGTAGAGGACCTCATATAGGTGCGGAGGTAGCGTGAGATTTATTAATTTATGTTTCCTTATCCCCTACATTGGTTAGTGGGTGGTGATTTTTTTTTGTGTCATGAAATCTTAGGTCATACAAAGCAGGGAGATTCAACCATTAGTGCTGAAAGAAAGAAAGTGATGTTATGTTCCCCAGTGCCATTCCATCTTCCAAGGATGGTAAGATGGATACAAACTGACAACGGCATAGACCTAGATGTCCAATGTTCACTTCCCCAATCACTACTGAGTTTCACAGTAGTCCCATTTTTTTGATAGTGGGACCTGGCGCTAGATAACTGGATCCGGTGACGCACTTATCCACTAATGTGTCAAACGCTAATGATCTCCACATTGAGGATATGAATTTCATGTAAGGTTCATCATTTCTATTTCTGACGCTTTTTTTGGGGCACACATTTGTTTGTTGAGGACATTATGATATATTGCCCTGTATTTCTACTTTCCAAAGGTGGGATACATCCCTTTCTTATTCAGGGATGTTTTCTCCTTGATCGAAAATGGATGATGGGATGTCCGTTCCTCCTTTCATGGAATATTACTCAGAACTCATTGCCTAGTTCGGGTCTCTCTTAATTATTAACATGTTTTTCATGAAAATATTCACAGTTCCATGTCTCCATTGACGCCAGTTAATTACACTACTTATGTCAGAACATTCAAAGGGGTCAAGTCAGGGAAACAACATTCGATTGGGAGAGTAGCCATGTTGGACATCGCTGGCATGTCTTAATGGTGGAACATTGATGTGTCTGGGTTTCATCCCCTTGTGATATGGATTATTGAGGGTGTGGAAGCCTGATGAATCCCACATATAGTGTAAGGAATTATATTCCATAGGCATGTTTCTGAGGTTTTCCTCAACTTCACATGTTTAACATAGGTTATATTGCGAGCTAACGTATAGCGGAGACTGATAAGACTAATTGATACATAGTTTGGAGTGGATTATATGGGTTTAGCCCAAGGGGTTTATCCCCAAGGGTTCAACCCTAGGAGGGAGCACTTTAGAGTCCTACTAGATGAGCGAATCAAGGCTTCCTATGAAGGTGGATCTGCCGATGCTTGCATCTCTATAGTGGGATTGCCTGAGTTTACCATTGGGTGGTATTGAACCTCAGGGTGGTTTCCTACGTACCCTATCTATGATCCAGGGATAAGAAACCCCATAGATTGAAGGGGGTGATGGGACACCTGAGGAGGTGGCCCATGAGAATGGATGCATGGATAGGACCTGGAGGAAGTGGAACCTCTAGGTTGGGGCATGACCTTCCCGAAACATAGAGGCTCAAAGGAAAGACTCAGATGAGACATGGATGATGGGATTTAATATGAAGGAGGCCTCCTATGTATCCCTGTGGTTGGGAATCATCATCCATGTAGTTCAGGATGGGCGAATTGAATCGGGGTGTGCAAAGAGGATAGCACCCTGAAGATGATGATGGGGGTTAAGCGTGGTTAGCATCCCGAATGTTGGTCTGACGCCACTGGGATAGACCAGAGAGGTGGGTCCCAACAAAGGGGACAAAAATGTATTACTTATGTATGGGTCTACAATGGATTACCACTGATTGGGTTACAATGTATTACCGCTATTTGGGGTACAACGACATACCGTTGGTTTGGGAACAATAGCTTACCATTGGTTGGGGTACAATGACTTACCCCTGGTCGGGGTACACTTGATTACAACTGATTTGGGTAAAATAGCTTACCACTGATTGGGTTACAATGGTTTACCACTGATTGGGGTAAAATACTTACTGCTGGTTGGGGTACAACAGATTTTCTATTATTGGGGTACAATGGATTACTGAAGATTTGGGTAAAATGGATTACCATTGGCTGGGTTACAATATCTTAACACGGATTAGGGTAAAATGGATTACCCCTAGTTGGGGTACAATAGGATACCACTGATTATAGTACAACTGATTACCATTAATTAGGGTACAATAGCTTACCTCTAATTGTGGTACAACGACTTACCGCTGATTGGGTTACAACATCTTACTGTTGATTGGGGTAAATCAGCTTACCACTGGTTGGGGTAGAACGAATTACTACTGGTTGGGGTAAAACCGCTTATAAATGATTGGGGTACAACATATTACCACTGATTGGGGTTCAACATATTACCAATGATTGGGGTACAACAGATTACTGGAGATTGGGGTACAACAGGTTACCACTAATTTGGTTTGGACCACATGGAGGTTTCCTAAGTACCCTGCCTAATTGATAGGGATCAAAAATCATGTAGTTAGAAGGTATAAAGTTTAACGTCAGGGGGAATAGGGGAATATATTTTAACATCGTACATGATGGGGGTGAATAGACGTGGGATGGTCAGGACCAGTTGGGTGATAGGAATAACCCTCATGGGGGATTTCTACTTACCTTTCTCGGATAGGTTAAAGGATCAAAGTCCACATAATTTGGGATGGGGGATTTAGTTTAATGTCATGCGGGATTAAGGTGGACCAACATTATGTGGTTGAGACCAATGGGTGTTATGATTGAACATATAGGATCCTTCCTAAGTACCTTTCTTGGAAAGGGAAAGGATCAGTGTCCACATAGTTCAAGATGGGGCATGGGGCTTATGCACTAAGGCAACCAAGGATGGATTCCATGGTCAATTCATACACTAATACCACATGAGTCATTATTGGTGTGATAAACAAGAGGCAACAAATACCTAATCATCACGTCGCAAAAGGTGCATACATAGGGAATAAAACATGGCTTTTGCGGGGATAGCGGCCCATTGGAGATAGAGATTGGGACTTACTGTCGGATGGAGGCCTAATGGTGATAAATCCTGGAGGGAAAGTAATGGGGTAACAAGGTCCCCTATGCCCATGTCTCCCCTAGTATTTGTCACCGATGATGAGAGGAGGATAAGTGATGAGACCTCCCACAAGAAAGGCTAGGGGATTACCCCCAGATAGTTTCCCTTCCACGTGGACAGACACCACTCCCACAATGTGAAGAAGATCTCACTCTCGTTGATAAAAGTGGGTGTGGAGAATGTCTAGGACAGGGCACCCCATGTATATTTTATGGGGAATGATACTGTTTAATGTTAGGTGGTGAGGGAAATGGTTCTTGTAAGTTCAACATCATGTAGCCCAAACAAGTTGAGTTCACTCCGGACCCCTTGGACTTACATGACTGATACCTACCCTCCCTTAGGGAAGGGAATGCATCAACAATTCTGTGGTGAGGTGGTGTTATGGAGTGATCCATTGAGGGGATCATGCTAGAGTGGCTATGCGAAGAATCAATATCCTTTAGTGTGCCTTTCCAAAAAAGAATGAGGCTATGTAATGAAATATGAAGCACTGCCCAATGGACCTTGGATTCAATTCGTACAAACCAGGAGGGTCGTATAGGAAAAAGATATGTGAAGAAAATGGATCCACGTGAAGGGACCTTGTGATGCTCTGGTTCTCCATAGAGTGGAAAGACTCTGCGAAGAGGTATTCTTCGCGAAGTGGAGTGGCATATCCTAGGCATGGAGTATACATACGTATGAAGGGTGCTTCTCAAATTGAATGTTCTTTCACTAAGTAGGAATCCATAGAGCATGGATGCCTTGCAAAGCGTGGAATTTCGAAGAAATGTACTTTGCGAAGAATAGTGAACCTGCATTAGCAAGTGGTTCACATGAGTTTGGAAGGTACTTCATGAAACATGGTGCTTTGTGAAGACTCGAGTCCCCTTGGGGATTTAATTTCTTTGTAATGGACCATGGGCTCTACGAAGGGAATCCCTACATTAAGAGGGGTTTTATTTGAGCAAAGGGAGTGGTGATTCATAATGCTCAAGTACCATGAAGATCTCATTTTTCTGAATGACTCACAGAGAAAAGGCTGATTCATAATTTGAGAGCTGAGAAGGAGAAAGGTTGGGGTATCTGTCCATTAGGCTCGAGGGAAGTCTAGTATTTATAGGCAGGGGTTGAAAGCTCGATGTAAAGCCAAATGGTGCTTTAGGATCGGATGTGGATTGCGTCATGTTTTTCGTAACCGTAAATTCTATCCCCATACACTCCTCGGTGCGAAGCCCTCCTTGGATCCCTCTGCAGTGCTCGCAGAGGATTCCATCAAGTTTTGAGGGATCACAGAGGTTGATCTGGTTCCCTCTGTGGTGTGATGATTTCGTTCAATTGAATCATAACCGCAGAGCCTCCTACCCCTTTTACTCTACAGAGATAGCAGAGGGGGATTCGGCTTCGCACCAGCCGCAGTGTTGAGGGGATCTGCAAAGGCCGTGGTGCTGAGAGGCTCCGAGAATGGGCTTCGGAAGGTAGCACCTGTGGAATTGGTTTCCTCTTTGCATCCTTTTACTCTTCCCATATTTTGGTGCCAAAAGTACCCTTCCAACACCGTCAGTAACACCATCAACTAAACCAATTATGAACTCAATATAAACATGGACATCAAGGAAGAAAAATACAAATCGAGCATCTGACCCATCCAATGTCTCAATTTCCATCTAACATAGTACAATCTCCCTATGTATAATAGAATACGATAAACCTCATGAATAAATTCATGATATCATGTAGTAAATACAAACATATCAATGTCATGGATGATGTCTTATGGATGTATATGTAAATATAGGAAGTCTCCCTAAGAGCCGAGATTCCCAAAACTAGCTCATGTTCTCTAAATACTTCACAAAAATAAGATCAACCTCTAACTTCAATACTTAATGTAAAGGGAACTAAAAACCTTCCACATCATGTCTTATATTGTATACCAGGGTAGGTGATGTGATGGAGTTCCAATATCCTAACTGAAACAAAGAATTAACCTAAGGTGAAAACATGGAAAGGGTACCTCTAATGACATTTTTCATGTCTGACACTGGAAACTCTTGAGCATGCATTTAACCACAATATACTCCACAACCTCTCTAACCCTGATAAAGACAACCTCCATGTCACAATCTTATCTCTAAATAAGAGGAACATCATAGGCCTTCCCTCTTACTACCCCATCACCAATATAATCATTTAAAGATAGAGAACCCTATTGATTCTATCACGACTGAAATTTACTCAACTAATGAACCAGAAGTGGAACACCTCCAGCATATTTCCTACATAGAATTATAGGCTACTCTTGATGTATATGACCTCAACCTCTATAATAAAAACTTGATTGTAACCCCTTGAAAGTGTCTGAGAGCCACTACTCTTGGATAAATGAGATGATGGGGGTCGATACCTACCCTATCTATTTGAAAGATCTTTTATCTACGAAAATGGGAACAAAAACCACAAATCTTCCACATGGAGAATCTTGATGTATCTCCTATCACAATTATCTGTCCTAGAAATCACTCTCCCTACAACATCTTCCCCCTCTATAACCTCAATATATATTGATAGAATAAATTTGGGTTACCTATTATTGGTTATATTGATGAAAATCCTCCTCAAAATTCATCAACCAAGCATCCTTATTTGGAAATAGATATAATGAATATTAGAGAAAATTCGTAAAATGTTTCATGAACTCTCGTATATTGGAAATCCCCTATTAAAGGGAAAGACACTCTTTGTGATTGACCACATTAATAGTTAAAGAAATAAAATAAGCTTAAAATGGTTATCAAAACTTCTCTCTTGATACTTCAAAGTCCTCATCATACCTACGTAATAAGAACCACCACTACCTCTCTTATCTATAGAATATTGTTGTCATGTCCCATCAAAGGTTTCACTTAGAGGTGGAATGGACCTGTGGTTTACATAGACTCAAGAATTCCTCCCAATAATCCAAAGGCTACTAACTAACAACGAGGCTGTATGGGGTGTCTGTAGAGACACAATACCCTCTGGTAAGAGTAGCACAATAGTGTGTGAAGTAGAAAAACAAAAAAAGTATATAAATAATAGAGATGACAAAAAATAGAGTAAATATATAATCATTGACTAATAACAGAAACTAGTAAGATAAATCATATGAAAATGATGATGATGACGTGTATATACAAAATAGGGAAAACATGCACACAGAGAATTAAGAAATCAAATAGTACATTCTATACAAAAGTTGCAAAATATAAAAAGACTATCCAAGAATTCCATTATCCACCCAATCATATGCTACAAATATCCCATCCTAAGACATGTAAGAATTCACACATCCTTAATAAGATTATTCCTCTTATATACTCCCTCAATAATTAAACCTTCATGAGTACCATCGATGCTCTAAATAGGATCTGAGATAAACTCAGTAGGCCACCACCAATGGTGTGTATAAATATCCATTTCATGTATATAATATGGAATTATACATATGTTATAATGAAAATCAATAATAATTACTGTAGATGGGTCTACTCTTGTTCCAAAAAGAAACCAAGATTACAGTACCAACTTCGACCCATTCCAAAATATATCCGAACAAGTATCAAGGGACATAATGCCCAATATCACAAGAATATAGGACTCCATGACGAGTATCATAGCATAGGGATTCCATACACAATATCACAAGAATAGGGGATATCATGCCCAATATCATAGAATCGGGTATTCCATTCCTAGTATCATAGAATAGGGACACCATGCCTAGTACGATAGTAAGGGTCATCAGGGATGTATATTAACAATAGGGTTTCCAGGGTTGTATCACATATGTAAAGGGACTCTAAGCTCGTATCAAATTTATAATGGTATTCTACGCCTGTATCCCATATATAGTGTCTCCATGATCGTATCATATATATAGGGTCCATATTCCCATATATAAGTACATAAAATGCATAAGGGTCATAATTCCCATTTACCATAATTAATGGGGGTTGTCTTTCCCACACATCAATTGTGATAAGTGACCATTGGATTTAATAGGATAAAATGGATAATTCAAAATTTATTAACATTTAATATTAATAAGGCCAAAACCATTATATAATTAATTAGGATATGTGGTCTTAAAACTCACCTCTATTCATTAAATCTCAAATGTATAAGTGTGTTACCCATGATGCAACACTAATAAAAGGATTTCAACATCATCTGGCATACATGTAGGTACTCATGAGAATATGTGACACACCGGATCAGGGCACTAGTTAAGTGGATCTGGGGTCAGGATTTTACATAGGGTGTCCTTGGTATCCCATTCATGAAATCCATGCTGACATCATCCCACTTAAACTTTAGAATGGGTAGAGACGGCAGAAGTCTAGTGGAAAACTATTATTTGGATTTCACCAGCTGATAGTTGGAGCACCATGTAATGAACTATGTTATCTACTTGTTCAAGCCCAACTATAAAAATAGAAGATTGATATCATGATATAATTTCCTCAACCTATGGTGTACATCCCATCTCGAAGCAAGATATTCCCTGATCAATTCCTCTCTAATTCAAGTAGGAACTAAAGAGTGTCTGCAATCATGAATAATTTTATCACCGTAACTTACCAGTTCTGGTGGTGGCTCCATACTACGAAATATTCCCTTAAGATATCGGCACTATGGATCTGAAATATACATTATATAAATTCTACTTAGAGGAGAATAAACCATGGATAAATATACAAAAACATCTTTACCTTTGTCCTCCTGGACATCCAAATTCATTTTAGCAAAGTGCTCCATCACTTTCTAGTCGCTAATCAACTCCTGAATAACCTGAGATAGAATGTTCAAACTCATCATATCAAAAACTATATTTACCTTCCATGGTGTATAGGACATATTGATGCTGAAAGACTATAAGTAATCGAGAAACATTCATTGTCAAAGGTTCGATTCCAACTATGTTACGATTTATTTCAAACTTTTATGGTCTTTATAGACCAAGAACCTCTCTCATATGAGATTGTTCCATCATTATTTCAAGGATTTCACTACCACTGCTAACACAAGGTCATGTGTAGGGTAATTATTCTCACGATTCCTTAAATGATGAGACCCATACATCATTACTCGATACACCAAAATTATTAATACAACCACCCCGATACCTAGTGCATCACAATATACAACATATCCACTACATATATCTAGAAATATCATGAACGGTGATGATTTAAATCTTATTTTAAACTCATGTAAATAATTATCAAAATATTATAACCAAACAAACTATACCCCCATTTTAGGCCAGTTTATTCAATGGAACTATCAAGTAGAAAAATTATTGTATAAATAATGGACCTTAGAATTCCAACCCTAATAATATCTAAATATAAAAAACATTCCTGATTTAATCCCATGAAAATAAAGCTCTCACATTATCATGGTAGGTAAAAATTTCAACTTCTGATATGATTTTTCATAATAAGAATACATATTTAATCCAAAAATGTCACTTCTAGAGATTGTAATATAATTAATTCTATCAGAGTGTGTATAAAATAATCTCTTGGTATTGTACATGACCCAACCTCATCTTAGAATACATAAGTATAACCTCCAAAAAACCACCAGGAAGGAACCTATGCACAGATGAAAATATATATTCATCAATCCATAAATACTTCCAGGGTGTTCATCAAGATGAAATGCATCACCAAGTACTCATAAAGTTCATACCTACTTCATAAATTTGTATGTTGTGTATTAAAGGGTATCAACCTAACTTGATGGTAACCTAATAGAAATCATATCTTAGAGAATATCTTATCACCTCTAATTTTATCAAAAATATCATCAATATGTAATTTTTGATATCATTTCTTAATAGTCACTTGATTTAGGTGAGAATAATCCACAAATAGACATAAAGTGTTGTTATCCTTATTATCAAAGTGCATAGGGGGAACCCAATGAGATGTATAAGGGTGATTAAATCACATGGCCTCTAAGTTATCTAGTTAGCGCTTCAACTCAAAAATCTCTTTCAAAGCCATCTGACATAGAAAAATAGAAACAGGATCATCACCCAACACATGACTGAAGGTGAACTCAACCTCCCTATTCGGTGGAAATCTGATGAATTCATCTAGGAAAACATCTATAAAATGGTTCACCACATGTGGTTAAAATATTGTTTGTTCCCCTCCATCATCAATCAAAAGTCTAAAAACCTAGTTTGAAATGCCACCCAGCTTCAATTAATTGGGACTTGATCGACCATCCTGTAAGTCCCACCCTCCCTTGTGAACATAATTTCCACCTTTGACCGAAAATAAGGACAACAATAAAAAATAGAAATCTATATCAAATCAAAAGGGAACAAACAAATACATACCTATAATAAGTTCATATCCGGGCATATCAAGCAAAAAAATTGTCTTATCCAAACTAGTATCCACCGTTATTGATAGAGGACTACCAAGAGTGTTGGACTCCCTCTATATTTACTCCAAACAGGGTGGAGAGAGACAACAACCAATATCCTTGAGAAAAGTCATATTTTTTCAAATATTATAACAACGTAACAATTTATGACTTTTCCAATGTTGTGAAAGCATTATGCTAATATCCATACATATTTTCACATATATATATATGTCATTAAAAATAAACAAATTTATATTAATTGAGTAATTTGTATATGATATTTTGATTATATTACATTCTTCGACAATTTTTATATATTTCTAAATTGTTCTAAATCATTTTTTGATAAAACGTATGATGAAAGGATGTCAAATCTTACTTGAACTGAAATTATTATTTTAAATAGAAGATTCACTATTTTTTCAATATCTAACTATTAAAAATTAAAATTTTTAATTTTAAAATTAATATTTTATGTATTATAATTTTTTTAATATGTTCTAAACGTTTTTAAAATGTTTTAAATCATTCCAATCAGAAAGATAACAATAATTTGTTGAATTTCACTTTAATTTAATCTCTCTCCAATTTGAACCCATTTCTATACCATATAAATTTATGTTTTCTGAATTTTAATTATTTTAACATCTTCCATGGTTTAGATGAGTGTTCTATAACATTATAGACACCTATTTAATAACAATTTGTAATTTTTTATTTGAACACAAACTTTTATATTTGTTAATGGAATTCAACTTTATTTATCAACCTATCATTAAAAGGAATTTGAATATTGAGATTTTTAATAATAATGTTTTATATCTATAATATTATAAATTATTATATATATTCCTCAATTATTAGAAGACGTTCCCAATATTTATAAATTGATATGTAGAATTCAATTTTATTTTAATCTCTTGTTTTAAAATAAATGGATTCAAATTTAGAGGTACCACTCAAATTGATACCAAATTGAATTTAAATGTTTAATTTAAAAATAATTACATTAAATATTTTAAAAACAAAAGTAATATAAAAATATCATTTATAATTCTATCATAATTTATTATCATGTATTGTGATAATAAATTTAATTCAAAATTTATTATCATATCATGAATTAAATGAATATTTATCAAAATACCTTAAATATACATTTGATATGGGGATTATAAAATTATTGTTTATTTTTTAAAACTCGAAAAAAAATAAAGGATTACATTTTAAATAAGTGAAATGATATATTGTAAAAATTATAATTATTTAATTTTACATATATTTCCTTTAAGATAAAAATGTTAAACTTATTTCTTATAATGATATATTAATTTATAAAATATTAATATTGAAAAATATTAATGAATCAATAAAATAAATAGACGTATTTATTTATAAAATGTCAAATAATTAATTAATTAAATAAATATATCAAAAATAATAAATATTTATAATGAAATATGTGTATCCCTGAAATAAAATTTGTTTTATTCTTGGAAGTAAATATAATAAATTTAAATTTACATATAAATTAAATTTTTTTATAATATATGTTTTTTGTATAAAATTAATATATACACATTTTAAAATAAATATCACTTTAATAATTATATATTCATATAATAAATATTAATTGAACATTCAATAAGTATTTCATAAAAAATTCAAGAGTTCCCACCAAACCCCAAATATATTCCTTCTATCAGCCATCTCTATAAATATGATTGGAATTCCTAAGACAATAATATGGAATTCATTAATATTATTTAATGGAATTCATTTCAATTTATTAAAATGTTCCAAATTCAATCATAATCTTAATCAATCATGATACATGTCCCAAACAAATGATTCATCCCCACAATCAGTAATATCTCATGTAGTATAGTTAAAAAGCTTAATATCCTTGCACTATATTATATGGGTATTTAATTAACATTATCCTTTATAGACTCCCATGTCTTCATAAAAGACTATTTTTAATTGATTTTGTTTCCTTTATAACCTAATGAAATCCTCACGAGTTCCTAACACCAAAATCTATCATAACTGAATCACTAATAAAACTCTACAATGACCCATCCCTATTAGGACCCCTACTAGGTAGTATTGAAGTCGAATGTGACCCTTGTAATTGACCTACAATATTCCACATGATATTGTCTAGCACTGAGGGCTTAAAAACCTAAATTATGATGCATCAACTTGATAAATTCTATTAATAAAATATAAATTCAAAATAAACTGAAATTAAATAAAATAAAACCAATACCATAATGTATGTAATGACATACATAAATTAATTTCTCTAAAATAAATACTATGAGGAAAATAAAAAGATAAAAAATCCATGAACACCATAGAACACCACATCATGATCTTGTATTGTCATGTCCAATCACTAAATCCCTCTTGGAAATATAAAAAAATGATATGAAATATAATGGTGATCTTATAAGTACACTGAAAAGGATCCCCGTGAAAAACTATCTTGAATGTGTAGAAGATTATTTTTAATTCCTTAGGAAATAAATATTGAATCCAACTAATTACTTATTCCAGGTTATCAACCTATGATCCTCACCATGGATCACCCACCCAAATCTATATATAAGTATGGTAATATAATTCCAACAATAATATGGTAAGGTACCCCACACCCGAATTCCCACTTAATTAGTCACCCTCACATCCCAATTACATATGTCATACTATTTACATTGCATCAATATCCCCATTTCATCATATCCATTTCTTATTCATAACCCCATTTACATATCCAAATACTATATATCATATCCACATCCTGACTACATATAAACTCCACCTCATAACAAATAATGTTATCATAAAGGACATAAATCTTGCGCCCTCCTCCTCCCATGTACACCTACACTGTGTATCCAAATAATACTATAATATTAGGACACCATAAACCATCTGATGTATGGAAGAGTGAGTGGGAAACGTGGGATATTTTTCAATGAATAACAGCTTTATCCAGATATTTCGGAATAAAATTGAATCATACATCCTTATTTATGCATCAGTATTGTTAATTGACTCATGTGGTGGTTCATAAGAAATAAGATGAACTATAACCAATATATAATGTTACACATTTCCAAACTTTGGTAAACTACATAACATAACACCCTAAGCCACAACTATTACTAGTAGACATCAATATAACCACTATCTTTATCCAAAATCCAAATCAAATCAAGCACTACACCAAATCACTATTTTCCAACAACAAACCACTTCATCACTTTTGAAATTTCATAATTTTTTACCATTATAAATTAATATTCAACATTAATATTCATGATACATATTACATTCATTATTGAAAATTTATTTATACCATACAATATTATATATATTTTTTCATTTAATCATTTTAAACTCATTTAAATTTTATGATTTATCATCATGTTCATTAATTTTTTGAAGTGTAACATTAACCGTTAAAAACCCATTCCACTTCTAATTATTCATTCATTCCTTCGTTTATTTGAGTATTCCAAAATTATATATATTATAAAACCCCATAACCAATAATATTATTATAAACTCTAGTTAAATTCTATAATTCAATACAACTAAAACAAAACCACGCATCAACCTCTTGGTATAAGTACATCAAAAACCACACTCTATCATTCTAATGTCCACAACATGAATTTCACCGTTTTAACGTCGTCATTCAATATAGAACACAAAAACCATTATAAACTATTATTTCAACAACAATATATCATCCCCCATTTCTCAACAACACCAACGATCTATTATTGGGATATAATAAGGATAAATTAAGGCAATTAAAAATAATTACAACATTTGAAAACATCCATTGGATATAATTTATTATATATCATAATACCTTAAATAGTCCATGAAAACATTATAAAATATTATTTTTATAATTACCAATTTTACATTAATTACCATAATTTTGTTTTAACAAATTCTAAAACTTGATGATGTACCTACAGAAAAAAAAAATAACGACAACACAATATCATACGTATGAAAAAATATAATACATAATACATAAAAATAACATCTAAATCATATCAATAACATGTGATTCACATATACCCATTTATTTCCCTTAATATATGTCATTATATTCATTAAGATAACTATAAAAACATACTAATTGAAAACATATGACATATAATTAAAAATTTAGAACATAAATAATAAGATATATTTTGAATCCTTAATCTCGATTGAACCTACAGTAATCATCAAATAATAAAAAATAAGGGTGATGATTTATCACCGCAAGGATTCATTGAGAAACCATCAAAAAATTATATATATCATCTTAAAATAAACATATCAAACAAATATAACAATATAAGTGAAGACATAATAGATTATAGTTTGAGAAAATAAGTGAAAAAATGAATGGATGAAAAGGATAATAAAAAAATGTTTTTTGAAGGATATTTGAATAAATAATGTTTACTAGAATCAATCATATTATCCTCGTACCACTATGATGATAACTCTTAACCATATTTATTTCAATAAAGAAAATGAAAATTAGAGTAGGGGAATAGAAAAACATGAATTTATAATAATAAATATGCCTAAAACTACCAAGTCCTGGGGAAGACCCCACCATGGAATAATGTGAATTAGACCAAGGATGTATTGACCCATGTCATCACGAGATATCACTACTGGAAATACACTATTTCCCAACGGTTGTGAACCGTTGGGAAAGCCCCTCAAACCGTTGGTATATAATATACCAACGGTTCTCTCAACCGTGGGGAAGTAGGCCGTTGGGAAAGACCTTTCCCAACGGTTTACTGCAAACCGTGGGGGTAGGGTGGGAGAAGGTACTCTATCCCAACGGTTTGGGTTAACCGTTGGGATAGTTTTTTCCAACGGTTTCCCAAACCGTTGGGAAAAACCACATGGGTGACCTCTTTCCCAACGGTTTAGAACCTTTGGAAAAAGATCTCTTTACCAACGGTTCAATGAACCGTTGGTAAAAACTTATTTAGAATTATATGCCAACGGTTTAAAACCATTGGCATACCCTATGCTGCAAATTGCAGCACCCTGCAATTTGGCAGCCCCTCTCCCCTGTACATGAGGCACCTCTCATCTCATCAGGCCTCATTTTCACCTCATTTTCACCTCATTTTCCATCCAACTATTGTACCTGTAATAAAATAAAACATACATATACAATTACGAACAAATTCATACACATTTAACATATAATGGATCCTAAAACTACACACATCCATAATTAAATTACAATTCATAAACATACATAATTCATATAGAATTCAATTTAAAATTTAGATGACAATTATATCTGGAATCCGATTGAGACGGGGATGATTGGTACACGTCACATATGACCCATGGATCGTTCTCCTAATGTTTCAATGGAAACCGAATGCGTTTGGTCGGTTTTGCGTATGCCAGTTCTTTTCACTTATAATCCTACCCATTTTAAACAAAACAGACACAGTTAGAGCGGTGTTGGCCACACCGCCCCTTGGATTGAGGCGGGGATGATTCGTACACCTCACATATGACCCATGGATCGTTCTTCTAAAGTTTCAACGGAAACCGAATGCGTTTGGTCGGTTTTCCGTATGTACTTAAAATGATGTCCATTTTAATCAAAAGAGAGCCACTTAGACTGATCCCGGCCACACCGCGACTCGGGTTGTGCCCGAGTGGGCTCTTACATGTCACATATGACTGATGGATCGTTGTGATAAATTATCAACAGATTCGGAATGCGTTTGGTCGGTTTTGCGTATGTCAGTTGTTCTTTTCACTTATAATCCTGTCCATTTTAAACAAAAGATACACAGTTAGAACGGTGTCGGCCACACCGCTCCTCGGATTGAGGCGGGATTGACTCGTACACGTCACATACGACCCATGGATCCTTGTGCTAAAGTATCGACACAGTCCGAATGCATTTGGTCGGTTTTTCGTATGTCACTTGATGATTTTCACTTAAAATGACGTATTTTTGAAACAAAAGACCGATGCTTTGATTGGTGTCGGCCACACAACGTCTCCGATTGTGGCGGGGTGGATTCGTACACGTCACATATGACCCATGGATCGTTCTCCTAAAGTTTCAACGGAAACCGAATCCGTTTGGTCATTTTTCCGTATGTACTTAAAATGGTGTTCATTTTAAACAAAAGAGAGCCACTTAGACTTATCGCGGCCACACCGTGACTCGGATTCATCCCGGGTTGGCTCGTATACGTCACATATGACCCATGGATTGTTGGGACAAATTATCAACAGATTCGGAATGCGTTTGGTCGGTTTTCCGTATGCCAGTTGATGCTTTTCACTTAAAATGACGTCCTTTTGAAACAAAAGACGGACACTTTGAGTGGTGCTGGCCACACCGCGTCTCCGTATTGAGCTGAAACCACCGAGAATCATTCTAATTATTATTCGTGACGTGTACGCGCAGACGGCACATGAAGCGGACGTGCGGTTTGCGCGGTACGGCTCAATATTCGTGTTTTAAGTGATGCACGCGCTTCGTAAACGCGCGTGAGGGGGGTCCAAACGGGCCGAACGAAGTCGGAATGGCCTGAAATCAGACGACAAATACGGGACAGTGATTTCTGAAGTGTTCGAGCAAACGGCGCATCAATCGGACGTGCCGTGTGCCCGCGGTGACCGACAACGCAGTTCTGGTGTCATAAACGGCCAAAACGGGCGTCCAACGGTCAAATTCATAGCGGACGACCTCGGATTGAGCTGAAACCACCGAGAAACATTATAATTATTTTTTGTGACGTGTACGCGCAGACGGCACGTCAATCGGACGTGCTGTTTGCGCGGTACGGCTCAATATTCGTGTTTTAAGTGATGCGCGCGCTTCGTAAACGCGCGTGAGGGGGGTCCAAACGGGCCGAACGAAGTTGGAATGGCCTGAAATCAGACAACAAATACGGGACAGTGATTTCTGAAGTTTTCGAGCAGACGGCGCATCAATCGGACGTGCCGTGTGCCCGCGGTGACCGACAACGCAGTTCTGGTGTCATAAACGGCCAAAACGGGCGTCCAACGGTCAAATTCATAGCGGACGACCTCTGATTGAGCTGAAACCACCGGGAAACATTCTAATTATTATTCGTGACGTGTACGCGTAGACGGTACGTCAATCGGACGTGCTGTTTGCGCGGTACGGCTCAATATTCGTGTTTTAAGTGATGCGCGAGCTTCGTAAACGCGCGTGAGGGGGGTCCAAACGGGCTGAACGAAGTCGGAATGGCCTGAAATCAGACGAAAAATACGGGACAGTGATTTCTGAAGTGTTCAAGCAGACGGCGCATCAATCGGATGTGCCGTGTGCCCGCGGTGACCGACAACGCAGTTCTGGTGTCATAAACGGCCAAAACCGGCGTCCAACGGTCAAATTCATAGCGGCCGACCTCGGATTGACCTGAAACCACCGGGAAACATTCTAATTATTATTCGTGACGTGTACGCGCAGACGGAACGTCAATCGGACGTGCGGTTTGCGCGGTACGGCTCAATATTCGTGTTTTAAGTGATGCGCGCGCTTCGTAAACGTGCGTGAGGGGGGTCCAAACGGGCCGAACGAAGTCGGAATGGCCTGAAATCAGACGACAAATACGGGACAGTGATTTCTGAAGTGTTCGAGCAGACGGCGCATCAATCGGACGTGCCGTGTGCCCGCGGTGACCGACAACGCAGTTCTGGTGTCATAAACGGCCAAAACGGGCGTCCAACGGTCAAATTCATAGCTGACGACCTCGGATTGAGCTGAAACCACCGAGAAACATTCTAATTATTATTCGTGACGTGTACGCGTAGACGGCACGTCAATCGGACGTGCGGTTTGCGCGGTACGGCTCAATATTCGTGTTTTAAGTGATGCGTGCTCTTCGTAAACGCGCGTGAGGGGGGTCCAAACGGGCCGAACGAAGTCGAAATGGCCTGAAATCAGACGAAAAATACGGGACAGTGATTTCTGAAGTGTTCTAGCAGACGGCGCATCAATCGGACGTGCCGTGTGCCCGCGGTGACCGACAACGCAGTTCTGGTGTCAAAAACGGCCAAAACGGGCGTCCAACGGTCAAATTCATAGCGGACGACCTCGGATTGAGCTGAAACCACCGAGAAACATTCTAATTATTATTCGTGACGTGTACGCGTAGACGGAACGTCAATCGGACGTGCGGTTTGCGCGGTACGGCTCAATATTCGTGTTTTAAGTGATGCGCGCGCTTCGTAAACGCGCGTGAGGGGGGTCCAAACGGGCCGAACGAAGTCGGAATGGCCTGAAATCAGACGACAAATACGCGACAGTGATTTCTGAAGTGTTCGAGCAGACAGCGCATCAATCGGACGTGCCGTGTGCCCGCGGTGACCGACAACGCAGTTCTGGTGTCATAAACGGCCAAAACGGGCGTTCAACGGTCAAATTCATAGCGGACGACCTCAGATTGAGCTGAAACCACCGAGAAACATTCTAATTATTTTTCGTGACGTGTACGCGTAGACGGCACGTCAATCGGACGTGCGGTTTGCGCGGTACGGCTCAATATTCGTGTTTTAAGTGATGCTGACTGGGGAGTGGGAATCATCATGGGATGTGAAAATGATGGGGCAGAAGATGCAGAAGGTAGCGAAAACATGGGAGGTATAAATATCCCGTGTGTCCCTAACGACACACCGGGATCAGAATGTGGGAAGGCTGAAATGTCAGTGGGAGGGGCAGGGTCTAGTCGGGCACGCGCAGCTCTATGTCCACCTCTGGTATGAACCCTCCTCGTACCACCGGCCTGAGTACTAGGACCAGTACTAGGCTCCTCGTCGAATAACTGTCGACGTAATGGTGGATCCTACAAAAAAGTTTACAAAAAAAATTAATCACATGACATTATATATTCTGTAAATATATATATATATTTGAAATAAAGTACTCACTGTAGCCACTAATGGTGGAATGCCCATCTCCTCCATCCGACGATTGTTCTCCGCCATTTTTTTTCTTCGTCTCTCTTCAATTGGCTTCATTTCCTGCATTGGAAAACAAATATGTAATTAATTAGAAAAAGAAAATTAATGTGTAAACCAAAAAACTAAATATATGAGGGAATGAGGGGATTCATTGGTAATTTAGCTATCAATTGTTTTAGAAGAGCTTGAATGAATTTAATAAAACATACAAGTTGTAATGTTCACTAAGTTAGAAATATTGTTTGATTTGGTTTGAATACAGTTCAATTCCAAATTAGAAAATGCAATTCAAATAAAACAGCAACCAATAAACATTGAAAATTCACATAACGGTCAAGTCAGCTAAAACATATTTGTGATCAATACTAAATAAATATGAATATTACCAACCTTAACAACCCAACTCGAGGTAAACCAAAAGAATTGAGAACATGGATGAATGATTCTATATATTTCCAACCACAACTTCAGGTTCACAATCAACTCTGACAATTGAGCTATTGGATTCATCAAAAGAAATAAATGGATTGGTTCCAATGGCAATAGGGACAGTGTCAATTCCATCATCAGCATCATCAAAAATATGTCTTGGAATTACTTCAACTACGACACCAAATTCAGGTTGAAGTTGATCTTTGACATAAAAAACTTGTTTATCCATTGATGCCAACACATATGGTTCTTCGGTTGCAAGAGTGCGGGTCATATTAATTACTCGAAATCCACAATCATCAATAAATGTGCCATGTCTCGTCATCGAATCAAACCAACGGCATTTCATCATTGTGACTCGTCCATGAGAGTAATAATCCAATATTATTATTTTCTCAACGACTCCATAATAACCCACATTTTCAAGTCGCGGTCTACTATCTGATGCACTGGAATAACAATCTGTTGTGGCAGTAACCATAATACCATCATGTTGTGTTCTCATGTTTTTGGCTCGTTCAGTGACAATAAATCTGTACCCATTGATAACAATTGATTTACAGTCACGAACCACGGTATTAGGACCAAAAGCCAAAGCTCTTATTTCCTCAGAGACAGAGTCAGCAGACAAACTCAATACCTGCAATATAAATGACAGTTAAACTTAAGTAAATATTGAAATAATTAATTTAAACAGTAATATTTTTACCTTCAATTTTAACCAAGCAGAAAACTCTTTGCTATGCAAAGTCTCTCTCCTTCTCAAAGATAAAGAACGATGCTTCCTATTTATCATTGTTTTATGTTCCCTATAGATAAAAAAATATGAATAGTTTAACAGATATATATGTAAGATATACATATTCAATTTTGTTACCTGATATAGTCATCGAACAAATCACAGTTGAACAAAACTGTGCGATGTGCCATCTCCCTCTCTTCATGGCTTAATGTCTTCAATGTATATGATCCAGGAATTCCTCCTGTTTGAGGAAGTGATGGAAAACTGGGTTCAATTTTCTCATATTGTTCTTCTTCATTTCTCATTGGTCTGTTCATTCTTGAAGTAAGATCAGACAAATACATTGAACAGAAATCCATACATTCTTGAGCTAAGTAACCGTTCACGATAGAACCTTCGGGATGATTCTTGTTTCGAACATAAGACTTTAATGTGAACATATTTCTTTCAATTGGATACATCCAATGAAAAGAAACAGGTCCTCCGAGAAGTATTTCAATTGGAATATGGACAGTCAGATGCAGCATGCATGTGAAAAATGATGGGGGAAATATTTTCTCCAACTCACACAAAATTAATGGGGCATCTGTCAACATTTTTTGCAAGAAAGACTTGGACAACTTCTTATCACAAAGATCTCTAAACAAATGGCACAACCGAATAACACCCACCCTTACATTATTGGACAAAAGATGACGGATTGCTATTGGAAGCAACTCATGCAGTAGAACGTGATAATCATGAGTCTTCAAAGATTTTAGCTTCAACTCTCTTCTGTTGACCCGTTTAGATATGTTGCTTGAATAGCCATCAGGAACTCTAATAGTCTCTAATACTTCCAAAAATTGATTTTTTTCAGTAGGTGTCATCACATAAGAAGCACATGGAAGTTGCCATTTATTTTCACTGATACGCACAGGATGCAATTCTGGTCTGATGCCCCAATCCACCAAGTCACGTCGAGATCGTAAATCATCTTTTGTCTTCCCCTTGACATTTAGAAGAACTGAAAGCAACATTTCACATATATTCTTTTCAATATGCATTACGTCTAAGCAATGACGTAGCAAATTGGTTGACCAATAAGGCAAATCAAAAAAGATACTCCTCTTCCTCCAATTGTAACAGGTTTCTGTGGAAACATTCTTTCTCTTTCCAGATTTCAATTGACCCTTCCCGAACGAAAAACTGAAATCTTTCAATTCATTAAGCACATCAGTTCCAGACATACGCTGAGGTGGATCATCGGTCTCTATAGTATTATCAAATCTTCGACGATTCATTCTATATGGATGATCCTTTGGCAAAAATCGTTGATGTCCCATAAAACTAAAACTACAACGATGTTTCAGTCTTCTGGATCGTGTATTCTTCACACAAACTGGACATGACAGTTTCCCCTTCGTGCTCCATCCAGACATCATTTGCATAAGCCGGAAAATCATTGATTGTCCACATAAGCACATCGCGCATCTGAAATATGTCTTTCGAACATTCATCGTATGTGCGCACACCCACATCCCAAAGAAGCTTCAAATCTTTTATTAAAGGTTGCATGTATACATCAATATCAATGCCGGGATTAGAAGGACCAGATATGAGTATACTCATGAAAGTGAAAGATTTTTTCATACACAACCATGGGGGAAGATTATAAATGTGCATAAAAACGGGCCATGTGCTGTGCGAAGTAAGCATCTGCCCAAACGGATTAAAACCGTCGCATGAAAAACCCAGCCTCACATTACGCACGTCAGCTGCAAAATCAGGATGTCGAGCATCAAATCTCTTCCATGCAAATCCATCTGCAGGATGAACCAACTCATCATCAGTCTTCTTTCTCTCGGTATCATGCCATCTCATTTTTATTGATATGTCATCAGACATAAAAAGATTCTGGAGTCTGGGGATCAATGGAAAGTGCCACATTACTTTCTGTGGAACGCGGGATGGTGTTCCATCAGATTTTGACTTCTAGCGGGATGTGCCACATTTTATACATTCATTTCGTTCAGCGGTTTCCTCCCAGAATAAACTGAAATCTTTCGGGCAAGCATGAATTTTTTTTCTTGAAAATCCAAGTTCCTCAACTAACTTCCATGCCATATAGTGGTTTGATGGAATATCTGCATCATCTAGAAGTAAATCCTTCAAGAGGGTAAGAATGTAATCGATTGCTGTATTAGAAATCCCATACATAGTTTTCCCATGAAATAATCGGATTAAAAATTCCAGCTTTTTCATTTTATCGCATTGTCGATATACTGGAGTCGTGGCAGCATCATTCAATTTTTTCACCCTATCAATATCATCATTTTCACTAGATACATCAGCTGTCCTCATATCGAAGTCTTCTTGAGTTGAAATCCTTTCTTTTTCATGATGACGAATAAACGGAAACCGATCATCTAACAAATTCTCCATTCCAGTATTTTCATTTCGATCATCACCAATTTGAGATTTCGTTTTCTCCCCATTGTGATACCACAGAAAGTAGTTTTCTTGAAACCCATTTTTGGTTATGTGGTAGCTGACTTCTTCACGGCTCAACCAAGGTCTACCAACACAATTGGAACATGGGCAGTGTATGCGACCACTATCTGAAGCATTGTGAAATGCAAAATCTACAAAGCTCTCCAAATTGTTTTGAAAATCGTCTGAGATCCGATCGGTTTCATACATCCAACTTCTGTCCATTCTGTAAAAAGAATTTATATAAGTCATTTTGTTATAAACAATTCAATAGGCATTAACTATAATAGAAAATACATTTAAGTAAACGATAAAGGATAATCAAGGTATCAACTACACATGTCAAAAAAACATACAAATGTGTTATTGAAAAAATGTAAAACCAACAAGAACTTAATGTGTTATATCACATAACAGCATGACTCATCCCATAACCATATTAGTAGGGTATCATGAACATGAATAACATCAACCTTGTGCCATCCTCCTACCCTACATGACCCCAACCACATGCCACATCTTATTATAGCCTTATCACATCACACCTCACCGAAAAACACTAGGGAAATCATAGTACATCTCACCTGAAGACACATGGACAATCACATCGCATCTTGCCTAAAAACCCATGGTCAATCACTTTTGAAGGAAGAGTAGGGAAGACATGGTAGCTATCCAAACATATAACCACCATCCTAGATATTAGAAAAAATACTCATAACTCAAAACCTCTGATCGTTGATAAGTTTATCCAACTCTGGTTGGGAATGTGTAGAAATAACATAAAAATACATGATATATAGATAGAAAAAAATACTCAACCTATGGGTTCACATTAACTACATAATCACACACTTCACTACTACCATAAAACACATAAACCACACCACCACCACACAAGATGCATAGCATTGGAATATAATTCTACATTCAATAAGTCTATCTATGGAATTATCATAAGAATCCATGTATCAATTGGAATATAATTCTATATTCAATAAGTCTATCTATGGAATTATCATAAGAATCCATGTATCAATTGGAATATAATTCTACATTCAATAAGTCTATCTATGGAATCCCTCCCTTGGATCCATGTATCACCCATGGCTTAATCAATATTCAAAGAAATGAGTCTATCTGTGGAATTCCACTGTGAATCCATTTATCACATATAGCGTATAAGTTAATAGAAACAAGATTATATACCAGGCATCCTAATAGAATCCATGTATCACTATTTACTATTAATCATTTAATGAATTCCATTTCATTTAAACAATTCATTAAACATACCAAGGTCAAAAAACAAAGGTATTTAATACAACTCACCTCAAAATGGCGACTCAATCAAATAATAACCTGAAAAGAATGAAGCTTCATTTACTCATATTGTAATGACAAGATAATGAGATTCCCTTGCTTAATCAATCAATTCCATATCATGGTCTCAACATAACTCATAATGGCTAGCAATTCAATGAAAATTCAAGCACTCACATGGGAATTTTTAATAGAACACTCCTAACAAGACTATAAAGATATCACATGCATTAGTTATAATATATCTAACATGGTAACATAAAATATAAGATAAATTCAATCCAATTTCATAGATTCATAGCATAGTCTCTACTTTACTCACATTGGCAAGGCAATACAATTAAAACATGTGTTAAAAAATAATTGGCATTCATGTGTTAAAAGGGGAATGCAAACCATGTTCAAGGGGTAAAATCCAAAAAGGAATTTTCAAGAAAACTCACCCTTAGGCTGGTCCGGCGGGCAGTAGCTCCAAAATCACCTAAACTGATGGGAAAAATGAAAATAGGTTTAAATACTATCCAAACATTTGAATACGTTTTCAGATAAAGAAGAAGAATAACATGAAGAAGAGCTGGAAGATTCAAGGCCGGCAGTACCTCCAAAATCGCCTAAATCCGCTGCTGCTCCCGTTTTAGGGTTGTGTATCGCGAATGGGGGAGAGAACAGGTGGCTGGGAATTTGGGGAGAACCTTTTCCAACGGTTCTTAAAAACCGTTGGCATATGTTTATCTATCCCAACGGTTCAAGAGAACCGTTGGGAAAAACCTATCTATACCAACGGTTCTCATGAACCGTTGGCAAAAACCTCCCCCAAAGCCATCTATCCCAACGGTTCATGAGAACCGTTGGGAAAAAACCTCCCAGAAACATCTATCCCAACGGTTCTAATGAACCATTGGGAAAAACCTCCTTCACCAACGGTTCTATCAAACCGTTGGTATGTAACTATTGGGAAAGACCAGCATTCCAGTAGTGTATATTGTAAGTGGAATGTGGATGTTTTATTACAGAATGTGCTTTAGGGTGCTTTAGGGTGAAAATAGTAATATCCCCTATAATATGAGATTATATAATTTTATCAACTACACTGTTGGTCCCATAATGGAGTGTTTACCATAGGATTGGTGTTTGGTGAAATTTTGATACATTTTTATATTAACCATATACGTTATATTTAATTAATTAAATTTATATTTATTCACGTTGTTTTAAGAGGTTATATATTTCAAACAAAGAATTACATTGGGATTTCATATCCTTGGTTGCTTCAAAAATTAGGGGTTTTTCCTATCCATGAAATAACCTTCTATTGAGCATCAGGATTGGTCCCAAGCCCCTTTTTGTTCATTTTTCTTTTTATTTTATTCTTCATTTTTATTTAATTTCATTTTTATTTTACTATTTTACATTTTGATCCTTGGTACTCCTCATAGGGTATTATTAATCCCTCCAATCAGAGTGGGGGGAAAGAAAAGAGTGAGAGGGAGGTGTTAGTGCCTCCCAGGGAGCTAGTCTGTAGGAAGATCACGGCTTGAAAGGTTCATGGAATATATATGGTGATAATATTCATTGGTTTCCTCTATAAGGTTGGTTTTTTATTTTTTTCACAAAAAAATTTGTTTGTAATCCTTTTATGATTTTTTGGGAAATAGTGGGTGATTATTTGGGATTAATTTGGAAGACATAGGGGTTTCAAGCTATTTTGATGGGATTTGATTTAAGAAAACCTATGTTCATGGTGTGTGGATCAGAGAACACTTTCCACATGATCGTCCCACCTGGGTAAGATATTATTTTCGTGACTACATGATTTATAATTTGGAGTTCACTCTATGTATTGGGTTTGGGGATCTGGTAAACTAGTCATTGGGATACCTCATGAAGTGTGTACCTGGCTATGAAGGGTAAAAAACTAGTCCCCTATGGGGAGAATTCCATGTAGGTATACAATCCCAGGATGAGTACATGAATAGTTACATGAAAAGGTAAATCATTTGTGGTTACACATCATGTATAGGTAGCACATGGAAGGAACACTGTTGTTATACTTTCCTATTGGGTAGTTTTTGTACATGGTTAAGTACCCATGTTTGGATACCCACCATTTATAGGGCATAAATTCAATGTAAATTGGAGAATTACATGTTAAATCACCAAAATAACACATCCAAGGAGGACCCAAGGGGGTTCAAAGTGTGTATCCCATGTACACTCTATATACATTTCCTACCCTCATCTTTTTTGCATTTTTTTATCCCTGATGTAAAAATAAGAATTGTGAGTAGCTACTTATGATCACTCTTCCATGTAGATTTCAATGGAGTAATACTTTCAGAATATAGGGCCTATAAACAGAATTTTCGATGGGTGGGAATTGCGGGAGGATTTTATAGAGGTTTTGTTTCATATTCCTTATAAGGGTCGGGTTTTCAGTTGTGAGGCCTCAGTGAGTGTTCTGACCTCAGTGATCAACCTAGATCAAGTGTCCCATGGTTATATTTTGGAGTCCTTTTGGATAAATCATGGTTGGTCAGATCAAGTATTATCTCAATGGAAACCATTTTTTACCCACTTGTTAGGGCTAGTTGGTCGAGGTTAGTGTATTTGAGGTTAATCTATTGTGTGTGAGGATCATAATTATTGGATCTATTTGTTAGGATTTATTATATGGAATTTAATTTATATCTATGTGTTTTGATCTATTGAGATGAGTCTCAGAGACTCTTGATGATGCTGCATTGAGAAGTATGCTGAACAAGTGATTTGTTGTTTTTTATTTAGTATTTGGAAATTCACATGTGGAATGGTTTGTCTTCTGTTGAGGATCTATTTTGCATGGTCTGTCTTTGAGGTAGAATTGAGTACCATTCAGAATGCACTATTAGGAATGATTTTCACATGGATTCCCATTTTTGGGTTTTATTGATTGAGGATCCATTGGAGGCCACTAAGGGACATTTGTAATGATTCTTCACTAGGTGTGACCCATGAATTCGAATTATATAAAGGAACCTATCATAGGGTGTTCTACTCATATTTCGTCCTTGAGGATATTTATGGATATATGGATGTTCATGGATTGATAGATTTGGTGGAGTAGGGATGTTACTACTAGGACATCACCATTATATTATAAACCTAGAGAATGTGGGGCCTTGAATTTTGGATTGTCTATGAGGTGGATCATTATGTGAACATGGGGTTAATTTTTTGGATGTTTATATCAAGGAATCAATGAGAGGACCCATGAAATATTATCATAGAGTGTATTAGTTCTTCTATTTGAACTATTTATATGGTTGGTTCAGGGTTGGATCATCCAATGTTCGATTATTTTGAGTTCATGAAGTTATGAGTAGTTTTTTCTTAGGAAATTATTTTGGGGAAGTGATTACAGAGATATCTTGGATTGATATATGGATAGGAGTTCTGATCTAGTTATATCCTTCAATAATTGGTAGTGGTCAAATTGTCATAGTGTGTCAATTGATGATCTAAATGAGTGAAGCCCCCTCTAGTCAATTATTCAGCCAATATTTATTTTCTTTAAGATCATGAGGTGTAAAGGTAGTCACGTAGTTTTTTAGTTTATCATGGATTTAGGAGTGATCCTAAGGCCCATGGATACATTGGTGGGACAATGGTTTGGAATTTTTCCCTCCATGTTTGCTCTATTAATGGTGATCATTTTTTTCTGCAGGACATTCCTGATTGAAAATTTATCTCTATCTGTCATCCTTGAAGAATTTTTCATGAATTTCGATTTTGATATTGGAGGCCTAGAGCCTGATAAATTTTCCTTGTTGAGAGGAATTTTATGGTTACACCTTGGGGGTTGAAATTCATACCTAGTTTTTTAAAATGTTAGAGATCATGTCGAGATCTTTTAGACACCTAGGTTTTTATTTTTTTGGGTGAGCCTCAAGTTGTAGATCCTTCTGAATGAGTCTGAGAAGTGGTAGATTTACTTCACAACTTAGGCTAGACCACACCATTGGATTTTTCCTTTTATTTTCCAATTTTTTTCGAGTTTTTCTTTTACTTCATCAATTATTAGTCTTTAGATTTGTTATCACAATCATATATCCATGCACATGTTATAAAATCTTATTATAGGACCATTGTTTGGGGTCACATACTAATATTTATTTCACTCCCATTGTTTTTTTACCTTGGTGTGTGTATAAACATGATGTATTATTCCAGGATGGATCAATGTTTTTGTGATAGATGGTGTTAAGTCCCAATGATTATGGATTGAATAGATCCATTCATGTGGATTCATAGGATCATACTAGTGTAGTTTGTGCATCACTATGACCGGGTATGTAGTTATGATTTGTTTTGGTAATTGATATTTTTGTATTTATTTCAGTTGTTTATTTAGTATATATTCCTAGACCAGTGGGAGAGCATATATTTTTGTTTCTCATAAATTTGAGTCTATATTATTATATACCACATTTCATTTATTATAATAATATTCTATTTATGTTATTTATAATGTGTATTGTGATGTTTATCAATTTGGATGTTCGGAATATTATCACCATTATTCCACTCTCACCCTAGATTATAGTCTCCCAAATTTATATTTTAGACCCTCTCTGCTAATCGGCAACCTTTGTAATTCAGGGAGGTACGAATGAGGCTCTGTGGTAAGCTGGATTAGGTGACTTGTCATGTCAACCTGGGTTGGTTTATTAAAAAATGGAATTAGAGGTGTTTGGTATTATGAATTTGGGATTTAGTATACATTTGGTGTGGAATGTATCATAACATATAATGGATATTTGACTGGTGTTCTATAAACACCATTTCTAATAAAAATTCAAAATTTCCTGGGAAGGTATTTCTATTCATGGATTTTGTTTCTGTTTTGTAATTCCTCCTAGCATGATGAACATAGGTTTTTAGATTTGTGGTTTATCCATGTTTTTGTATCTTGGACTAGGGGAAAGAGGATAGTGGTTGTGAATCATTATAGAAAATTTGTTTTCACATGATATTTGTCTTTCTATGGTGTTTTTATGAAGATGCAGTTTTAGTTGTTTAAAGTGTCAGAAATTTCTCATACAATGTTTTCTTAGATAAGTACTTGGTGTAATTATACTTAACGTAACTAAATGTATATATATCCTTAAAATTATGGGTAATGGGGATCTTATAGTGATATTTTCTCTAGGTATGGAGATGTAGTACCTTTGTTTAGTGATGCATGGAGACCATTTTTGGTAAGTAATGGGCTCTGAGTTCCCTTTTTGTCACTAAATCAGGAAAACTATATTTGATAAATCCTCAGAATGGGATTTAGTTTCCCTATGGTGGTGGTTTACCGAATTTCATATGTTTCTGTTACATGTGATTGATTATTTCTGACCACTTATTTTCTCATAGGCCGTGTGGTTGGCCCATGAATTTCCTATCACTAATGGCTTGGGTGGGTGTGGTGATTCATCCTTGGTGGGTCCATGAAGTCTTCTATCAACAGGATGTGGTTTGGAATTAGGATACATTGTGATTGAGATGTGGATAATTTTGATTTCTCCCTATTTCATGGATAGCTAGAAAATATAGGTTTGGTTAGACACCTATCCGTACTCATTTTTGTTGTTCATTGTGTATCATAGTAGAAGTGTGCAAATTTTGATAAATTCTCAAGTGGAGGGTAGTCATGTGGTTGATCATACCATGAATGAGATTCTATTTCATTGAATAGGAGTATTGTGGGTGCTCTGGTTTATTGGAAATAACCTAAATGAGGATCATAGTTATTGGTTTTTGGCATGTTAGTCTTGTTTTCTAAGGGACATTACTATGAGAGCGTGATTCCTATTAGACTTTTGAGAGTGGTAGAAGGAAATCCATGTGGTGGGGAGTGCACCATATCCTCTTAAAGGTCATGAGACTTATTTATGGGGTTTTTTAGCAGAATGGTTGTGGGGATTTTTCTTTTTATTAGGTGTGAGTGATTTGAACATGAAATTTCCTTCATTTAGTGATGGATATAGTGTGGGTCATGTGGTTTTATAGTGGGTAGTATAGAAATGATAATGATAATCACATACTAGGAATAATTAAATCAGTAAATGTTAAATGTCTCTCGTCTTGGGATAGAGTTGTGTATTCTCAAAGATAACTCATTGTATGTTTGAGATATCCTTGGTTATACTAGTGTGTGATAAATAGAATGGGTATTTGTTGACCAATAAGGACAGCCAAGGGATAGAAGTTTTTTTGGTGGGGAGTTTTTTTACCACCCACATCATCACATTTTGGAAAATTATGAGATGTTTTATTTTTTTTCCAAAAAATATTTCCAAGGTAAATTTATAATTTCACATATAATATGATATCATATATTTTATTGACAACTCTACTATTATGAGAGTAGGTTATTTACCCAAGGATAAGATTTTGGTAGAAATATGAGCCACCCGAATTTTCATAGAATGTTTAATATTTTAATAATTAAATATTAATCAAATTATGTGTTTTTATTAAGGTATTATTTTCACAAATTTGATTGGATTGATAACTTTTCTAGGTATTTGAGTCCAAAATATGAAGTTTTCCTTGGTGTGATATAACATTAATTTGGGAGTTGATGTGAGGGATGAGCCATATATTGTTTTTTTCATTTCTTTTTTTCATCATATTTTTCCTTTTTTATTTCCCTCTTAATCATTTTTCTTCCCATTAATACACATTGGGGGATCTATAATTGCATGAACTAGATAGGGAGAGGTAAGGAATATAGACAGAGTTGAGGTTATGCCTCCTAAAAAGTTTTTCCAGAGGTAGATTGAGGATCAACAGGTTCATGGACCAGATATGGTGCAAAGCATTGTGAGATTTCACCCAACAATAGGACCATTAATATGTTTTCCCAAAAAATCCACATATAATAGTTGTTTCCTGTTTTTTATTATTTTAATGGATTTTTTGGGAGCATGGAAGGGATGTCCAAGGATTAATTAGGTAGAAACATGGGTTTCAGGGAATTTTAAAGGATATTAATTCAATATAACCGATATATATGGTGTGTGTATCATAGAATAAATACCATTTTTATTTATATTTAGGGAATTAAATGTTTTTGGTACTACAAGTTATTTATTTTGTAGCACATTATGTTTAGTGCGATTGGGGGTCAGGATGATTAGTCTACCCGACACCCCATTCGGGGGTACTAAGCCATATTTGGTACATGAACAATCCCTATGTGCTATGTTTTCTAGGTTGGAATACATTACCTACTGGATTAAATTTATAGATACTAGGTTTGATAAACCAGGTAGGGATACATGTTGTGTGCATACGGTATATGCACTATAATCGGGAATTTTACTTGCCGAGTGGGGGTTGTGGTATATGGTAAGGTACCCTTATTAGGGTAAGATATTTTTATAGGGAATGAATTCCATCTACATTGGATTAATAATTAGTGAGTACCCTGATAAAAATATCATGGGTGGAACCTTGAGGGTATACTCCATATACTCCAATTACACGACACTTAATTTTCCTACACAACTTCATTTTGGTTATTTTTCAACCTGGTGAAGGAATTGGAATTTTTATTGGTACATTTTGATGACATTTCCACATAGATCATGATGTTGTAATCCTATAAATATTTAGTGGTATCTAGGATTATTTTTTTAATCATCAGGAATTGTTTTAAGATTTCATCGAGGTATGGTTTAAAAATCCTCTTCTCAGTTAGGATGCAAGACACATGGACCGGGTGAGGGTTGTGATATTATTAATCATCCTAGATAGTAAATTACTTGGAGAAATGTTTTTGGTAATTTTTTATGGTTTGTAGAGGGATGATGTAATTATTATCTCTTAGGATATCTTGGTTTCTCTCTGCTTGTTAGAATTAGTTGCTTGAGGTTAGAGAAGATGATTTTTAGATCTGTTGTTTGATGACCAATGTTTTTAGATATGTTAGGATGGGTTGAAAAAAACTATTTTGGTTAAGGTTGAATGATTTTTATATGTTTGGATGTGTATATTCCACTCTGAATGATTCTCTACTGGGATGGTAACTAATCAAATGACCAGTGGTCATTATAGTTGATATTTGAGAATCCACATGTGGCGTGGTTTAGCTTCTACTAAGGATACCTTATCAACGATCATACTTTTGGATGGTAATTTTGAACATTGAGAATGAACTTGTAGGAATTATTTTCTTTTAGATCCTCCTATTGGGTGTATTGTTGACTGAGGATCAATTAGAGGCAACTGAAGGCCATTTGGTATGTTTCTACACTAGGTATAACTGGTGCTTTAGGATAAGCTAGATAAACCCCAGGTAGGGTTAATTTCTCTTTCTATGTACATTATATTAGTTTTGGATCTATTGAAGGCCATGGACCATATTAATATCTACAATAGGGGTGTATATATTAGGATGATCCCTTTGTGGGGAGACCCCAATGACTTGGGGAGCCCATGTTTTGGATATATTTGAGGTGTGTCATTGAGAGAATGTTGTAGTTGTTTGTCTGATTTTGAGATCCAGGGGTCCATGAGAGGACCCATCATTATTTTTTAGAGTGTATTGATGAATTTATTTATGTCATTTCGATTTTGGGGTTGATTTAGGATCATCCCATTTCCAGTTGTCCTATAGCCATGACATTTCAAGCAGTTTCTTCTTAGGACTTCTGTTTAAAGAGTTAAATCATGGGATACATTGGATTGGGTATTTTACTTTTGTTAGGATATAGTTAAATCATAAATTGTCTATTTATGGTAATATGGTATTAGATAGTTAATGGATGATCTGGATGAATTCATTCTCCCTCTAGTAGTTTTTTTACTCATGCAAGAGTTACTTCGTTCCTGTGAGGTGATGAGGTGCTCACCGAGTGGGTTTAGTGTGCTCTAGATTCATGAGTTCTCACAGGGCCCATTTATGTAGTTTAGCTCTTAAGGTCATATATGGAGACACTTATATTGGGTCTATATCCAGTTACAGAATCATTCTCTAGGAATTTGGGGACTAACATGTTTTCTAGTTTTTTCAACCTAGATTGTCTTTCCATCAGTTCAAATAATTCTATTTTATTCTTGGATCCAAATAGATTCATTTCTCATGTATACACATTTATTTAACCTAGTTTTTGTAATTTTTTCCCCAATAATTATATATATTTGATTCCCTGTGTAGTTCTATCAGACACATCAATTTTCATGTGGCTGAGTGATCCACGTGATAGAAATCATATGGTGTCTATTAGATTAGTGGTATATTTCTATTAGGTGTAAAAACTTTATGTCTACTTTTTCATTGCAGTATATGTTTAATGATAGATTTTCCTATGCCCAGTGTTTCAGGATTGAGTGGAGAAACTCATGGGGAGTCTCATGCTAAGGCATGTGCAGCTTGTGCATTATGGATATCTATTACGCATTTAGGCATGGTGTTTTTAGTGGATTATATTTTATGAATTTTCAATTTTTTTATTTTAATATGTGTTCATCCGAGTCTGTGACCATCTATTGTATCTTTTTCATGCTTGTGATTCTGTAGGGATATAGTTTCATTACTTTTATTCTAGCATGATTCTATTTCAATTATTTATTATCTATACTCTAATGTTTATCCTAGTGTATATATTTGTTATATTCCACTATTAATAAAATATAAATATAAGTTATAGTCTCCCAATTGTATCTATTAGACCCTCACCATAGTAAAAATACCTCTACCAATCAAGGAAGGGTGCTTTAGACCTTCTGGAAATATAGATCATGAGAGATGGAATGCTAATACTAGATGGTTCTCCACAAAGAAGATTCATGATCTACCACCTTTAAAATGGTGTTTCCACTATTTATTGAAAATCATTTCACTTCTTAAAAACCGTAATTAACTACCACCACAACAAAGTGTGTTCATTAATGGAATTTTTTAGCCAAACTATAATCAATTTATTCTCCAACATTATATATTGTCCATCTTACTCTCAATTTCTACCCTTCCTATATTATTTAGAGTTCTTTTTGAAATGTCTATAGAGATAAATGAATTCATAAATTCCCACATTATCCCTTCCTATAACACACAAGGATCCTCTTATCCCACCATAACCACTAAAACACCCACTCACATGACACAAAAAATCACCAAGTAATAAACCATTCTAAACATTATGTTTGTGTCACCAATTCCAAGAAAGTCAGAAAATAAAAAAACCAGGAATTCCCACAGCTAGGCCACACTATCCACTACATCATAGACATTCTCAAAATAATTATTTGGACCCTTAAGAGGCCTAAATGCATATTCCCCTAGCAAACCACCTCTAAGATCCACACCACTACCTATAACACCCCAATTCTATAAAGTTTGGGAAAAGGGAGGATTCATACCCCTAAAATATTAGTAAAAAATATCATTGAAAATGAAAATTTTTTGTGGCTTCTCGATCCACCCCATTTAGTTATTTTTTCATAATTATCAACAACTTATTATTTTTGTAATTTTGTTTTCATACGTCTTTTTAAATCATTATGTATCTTTTGTTATTAATATATGAATATCATATTGGTTGTAGAATAAAAGAATGATTATATTATTCACAAATTATCCATTTACTAATTATTTTCTCATTTTTAGTAATTCTATATTTATTCATTCTATTATTTATATTACTAAGGTAATATTTTTTTAAATTTTATTATCTTATTCCAAGTAGTTTATCATTTACTATAGTTTATTCATACTCTTATTCAAGTTTAAATCATTTATTTTACCCTTATGATTACAATTAAAAACACTCATCACCCATATACGGATATAATACATTACACTTATATAGATACATAATTTTCTAATACGCAATAATTTAAATTATAACTTTATGTATAGTGGAATAAATTTATACTTAATTCAAATAGATTTTGATTTATGTTTATGCCTCCCAATAAACATGAATTTTACATTTATATAGCATAACGTCTATTTAGTTACCATAATGCTATCATTCCATGTATACCTTTACAAATATACTATAAGATAACATTACTCAATTCATATATGCTTTCCTTTATATAGTGTGATATAATCCTTTATGTTGATGAATATGTTTCCTTTTTATAGACATTGTCTTAGTTTTACATTATTTGGGAAAATACCATTAAAAAACATATAATATAACTTTACAAAAACAATAAAATAACATTTACAAATCATTCATGATTTTCCTTTATTTGGACACAATATTAAGATAAATTACATTTATGTAGATTGTTATATAAAATTAAATCATTCTCTATTTTATAATGTTTTTTGTATTTCCTTTTTCTACATGTTTATGTCAATTTCCATTAGTAGTTTTTTGAACAAAAAATTAATATAAAAAATATAAACACTATGTGATGTATTTTTTGAGTTTTTATACTGAGATAAATGAATTAAAAATATGGTTTCTACATATTTTCTATTCATAATATATATTTACTATATGAATTAAATTTTTTAAATTGATTATAATTTGTAGTGTAATATTTATCAAATTTATAAACATAATTTAATGGTATTTTTTGTTCTTTAAATATTATTACTTTAAATTTTTATTAAATTAAATATTTTGAATCCAATTCTATTTGATATGCATGTATTTGTTTTCAAATTAAAATATTTGTTTTGTTTTAAATGTATAATAAATGCAGTTGATTTTTGGAAATGGTTTCCATGATTAAGTGGAATTAAATACTGGATTTTGATTTTTTTTCATTATTCTAATAATATTATGTGTATAATATAGTTAATTTTATTATGAATATATATTTTTTCATATTATATCTCCCTGAGTATATTATCATTGAGAAGATATATATTTTGGGCAGCATTATTCTATACATTTATGTAAAATAATGAGTAATATTTCACAATCATCAATGATTTCTTATGATTTCCTGAGAAGCATTTTATTTAATAATAAATCTATGATCATAACATATTCTGAACACTAGAAAACTTCATCTACCATCATTCAATCAATTTTATAATTTTTCATATTTCTTATGATTAAATTTTTTTACTATAATTTTTTAGATAGTGTATGTTAAATGGAGTTATACGGACCATACAAAAGGTTTATATGTTCTATATATACCCTTAAAGGTCAAGAGGTCTTATATATTCACCTTGAGAGTCGTAGATTCTTATTAAACAGAAAAAAGGTGTTAGAATTTATCCTATGAAATCCTAGATTAGGTTTTTACCTATATAATAATTGGTTAATATTTATCCCATAAATACTGGGTTCTATCTAAATTTTAATATAATATTTTTTTGGTATTATTAATGTAAAATTATTTAATGGGAATTTTCCTATTAAAATATAATTTGTTTTTTATACTTGAAAACACATACATATTTGGTTCATACCTCCGTATGTGAAAAAGGAATATGTAAAAACATTTCACTCTCCTTGAAAATTTATATACATTTTTGGGTTTCATACACTAAATTTGTGTGTGAAGTATAGATGTTAGATCATTTAGATTCAACATACAATAAAAAATTTATTCTTTAAGGTTCATTTATTCTATACTTGCACTCATGAAAACATAATAATATAAATATTTATGGTTGATTGTATTTTCATTTAATAAATAAAATTATACAAATAAGTTTTAACTGTTTTCTCTATTTTTGAAATTTAAAATTTCCCCCATCCATTTGCAACACCCTTTCGAGCCCTATTTATTGGTATCAAATCATAACCATTTGGAGGTGTTTTTTGGTTGGATTCATTATTATGTTTCCAAATATATAAATTTTACATCTATTATTTTCTCCAGACTATAAATATTCATGGGTTATATTTTTCAAAGAAGTATTTATTAAGTAGTGGAAATGATTTAAATCCAATATTTCCACCATAAATCGATAGTAAAATTTATTCTCAATATAAGATCTAGATTGAAGAATATCTCAAATTTATTGATATCTTATTTTGGTATATTGTGAAAAAATCCAATTTTTTTTGAAAAAATGATATATTTATATAAAAATGAAATAATGGCATTAAATGAAATCATAATTTTAGAGTTATGTATATATTATATTTATATTTTCTATAAATATTTTTAAAAAAGTATACAGGTGGTCCACTACATATGAAATCATGAAAAAACATTAAACAACCACACATAATGAATAAAATTTAAATAATTCAATTTCTTTTATGTTTAATGAATAAATAATAAAACAAAAAAACAACTCTATTTTAAGTAAAATTGCACTCTAGGGTATTTTAATTTTATATTAAATAATTTAAAATTTATTTTTTATGGATGTATAATGAAAGGTCATAATAATCCTTGCTGTCTGAGGATCACAAATCATTGGAAATTAAAAAAATAAAGAAAACACATCCATGTCCACTTGATGTGATTTAGAAAGTTAAAATTCAAATGTTTATTTAAAAAATAATGAATAATTTAGTAATAATTCATTAATCAAGAAACATTTCATGGAAAAAAATTTACCTCCTCATTCTTATTCTTAATGTAATTTAGGATTGTAGGATTGAAAGAATATAAAATTATAAAAAACTATAAGTAAATATCATTAAATTAAAATAAAATAGAAAATTTTTAGAAACCTTTTTATGAATGTTATTATATAAATTTTAATAGTTATTAACATTATACGTATATTAGGAAGGATTCTATTAGGGATAATACAAAATTTTCTACATGAATGCACAATAAAATTGAAACACATAAAAAATGTAAAAAAAAATTATATAACGTAATTAAGAAAACTTGAAGAATCTTGATAAAAATCCTTCTACACATTAACCATCGATTATAAGGAATTCATTAGCTGGACATAACGTATCACATATATTCACCTTATCATATCTTATGTATTTCATACACTAAGAATGACCTTATCTAAATATCATAGAAACCATCTGTTTCCCAAGCCTTAGGAACCCTCAATCAGACCAATCAGAATAAACCACTTTCTCTCCAACCTGATATACCTTGACCAAGCAAGATCAGACACAAATTTTATCAATGAAAAATACCATGTATAATTTGAAAAGATATCATCACAATTAATTCCATAAGAAAAACACTCTAAATTATCAAATGAAGCACCCTAATGTGACATGATTTAAAAATATAATATCTTATTTAAATCATTGGATCATTAAAAAATATTATTCTCCATGATCATGATACATTATTTATAGACATTCATTGAGTGTACATATTCCACTCATCTTGGGAATATATGAAACAGAAGCATTTGAACTTCATCTTCATATGAAAACATTATTACAACATCTCCTTCTAATTTTCATCATGGTGTCCCTACTATAGTGTTTATGGGTTATGTTTAATTGAATTTAGATCTTTCATACAGTTGTATTTATGAGGTTATTCATCTGATTGGTTTCAAAAAATTATATATGATATATTTTTTTGTCCCTATTAAATAATTTCATTTCAACAGATTTGGTAGAACATTTTTCAATGGAAATTAGTATACTAAATATTTTGGACATTAAAAACCTCTTCCTAGTGAACATATTATCTATCTGTTTTATGTACAAGTTACATGTCAATCCGATATACATAAGAATGTTTCTTATGGAAAAATTGATATCCTTCATCAAGTAAAACATTAAACTCCCCAAAAAGAATCTTAAAAACATAGAAAGTATAAAATATATAATCATGAAACTATTTTAAAAAGGTATTTTGATTTTTAGAAGTATGGATATATATTTAAGGAATTATTATTTCGACAAAAAAATATCCCCTTATTGAAAATCATAATAAAACAAAATTTAATGTAAACTTTGATATAAAACATCAAAAAACAAACCCCCCTGACATATATAACTATTAATAAACATATAATTCTACCTTTCTTCCAATGATGTTTTATCTTCTATCATTCTATGTTTCTCTCCCCATTATGAAAATAAAAAAGGTCTCTTTTTAGGTAGAATGTTTAACCTATTATTTTATTGAAGATATTCTATATGAAAATATTGAAATGTATGTAATAAAATATAACATTCATCCAAAAATATTAGAATTTTAAAAAATTTAGAGAAAAAATCGTTAAAAAATCCATAAAAAGGATTATTTTGATTACTACAAAATCATTCAATAGATAAAAAATCATTTCTTCTTTGAATATTTCATTATAATCATTTTTATGTTTTTAGGATTTTCATAATTCCTTTCTATGTAAATGAACATTGAATTAAACATTGATAAATATTATTATAAAACCTCAAATTTTACCACTTGATTTTAAATTGCATCATATTGGTACATAAAAAGATATTTGAGATCATTTATTACTATAAAAATTTCAATAACCTCATGATTAATGCACTCAATATATATTGACACTAATTTTGTTTAACATTTAATTCCCTAAAATTTATAAAAAAATACATGATGTCATTCTCTTATTGTTATAACCAGTTAAAAAATATTTTTATATTTCGGAATTTATCTTTGGAATTTCCATTAAAATCCTTGAATTCATATTTATTTTAGATTATCATCTCTATTTGTTATTTAGGACAACTTTGTTTCACCAAGATGCTAATTTTATTTGAATAAATATGCATCAATAATTGATTTCTGGAGTGAATCTCAAATATTACAACGTCTATTTATTACATCATTGAAGTAATTAATTTTTACTTTCACTCTTTAAACAATAATACATAGTGAAAATATTGTGGAATCACTTGAAACATATAGCATAGAATATTATTATGTTAATTAATATTCAGGATATTATCTTTTAATGAATCAAGTTTTATATATATCTGTAACATCAACTTCTTCATCCTAGGTAGAATTTTCGAATTATTTTTCTATAGACTCACTCTATTTATTTTCAAAATTCATCTTCCTTGTGAAATATAGAATCCTATTTATGATAAAGTTAAGATTAAGAAGTGGATGATTCATCTGACATATCTTATATATCCAAATGATTGAATAAATATTTCATGACATCAATTTTATTTCATAATTGTCTCTTCCCTAGTGCTCAAGAGGGTTAAATGGTTTGAGAAACATGATTTCCCTTTTCATTATTATTTTTTGATTGAAAAGTCTATTCTTCAATAAATCACATTGTATCTTTATTAACATAATTTCAAATTTCATGAACCAAAACCCCCTTTTCCTTTTTAATTTCAAAAGAATAAGGTTTCCTCAAATTTAATGGTTGGAGGTGTTATATACAATTTTTTTTCTGATATTTCTGATGGTAGATATTTATCATAAAGTACATATTTTGGAAATTCATTCTCATTAGTTTCAACTCTATAATGACCTATTTCAACTTCTTCTAAGAATACTATTGATAATGTTTATTTATTTACATTCTCTACATTCAAATTTTTTTATTCTTCTCTCATATTTTCATAAACATTTTCCTTTATATAAAATGAATCTGCCACATCTAAAACAAGGGGGGTTGAATTATATATTATAAAAATAAAAATAAAAATAAAATTATGAAACAATTTAATAAAGTTATCAAAAAAAATTTTATAATGAATAATTTTTTATTTATGAAAATAAGGAGCTTATAACATATAATATAAAATTTTCACTATGAATACAAAGAATAATTAAAAATATATAAAAATAAGAGAAAAAAAATTATATATTGTAAGTTTTAAAACATACATAATCTTTATAATAAATTTTCCAAATATTAACCATCAGTGATAGGGTATCCTTTAACTGTACCTATGGTATCCATGATATTCCTATTGTCATAATTGTTCACCTTTCTTAAACCGTGAAATCCCTCAGTAAGAACTATAAAATTAGATTATATTTTTCCAGACTCAATTACCCCTGATTAGACATATCAGAATATACCACATCCTCTTCACCTTGAGAATAATAGATCAAACAAGATCAAATGAAACAATTACAAATGTAAAAGAACTAAATATTTCCTCTAGATACATGCTTGAAGTAAAACACTCAAATTTATATAATGTAACATACTCATGTAATATTATGTTACTAAAACATCACATTTGAATTGGAACATTGGATTTGTAAAATACATCCTCCCTTTGATCCTGTGACTCTATTAATAGGTGTTCTTCCAAGAATCATATTATACAATTCTCAAGATCAGTAGAAATTGAATTAGATGAACCCCTTCTTTAATTGCGATGTTCATTAAAAAATATTTTTCCACTGGTCATCATAATTTCAATTGCTATAGTGTATATTGGTTCCATCATATTGAATGATGATCTTATATATTTTTGTATTTTAGAACTTCTTCATCTAGTAGGTTTAATAAATGTTTATCATGTAGACATGTATGTCTCCTTCTGATAATGTATGTTTGATAGATCCGGTTGAACTTTGACTAGTGAAATTCGTTATAGTAAATATGTTATAATTTATAAACCTATTTCTGATGAACATAGTAGCCATATATCCTATTTAAAAAGTACATGTTCCATAGATATACTTAAGAATTTTTAATCTTATAAAATTGAATCTTTCATCCCATAAAACATCAATCATTATTATAATATAGGGTAGAAAACAAGGAAGTATAAATGTTATAAATATGATACTTTTCAAGAAGTGTATTTTGATTTTCAAAATCAATGTTATAATGTGTAGAAACGTTTGTTTCGACTCAATAGGTTTTATATACATGAAATTATAGAAACATTACTAGAAATAGGAATGTAAGTAAAGATAATGATTCAAATTCTTAGTATATTTATAAAAATTAAATGATAAATAAACTAAAATAAATGTGATAATCATGTCAAGAAAAAAATATATGAAATTAGTGATTTATAAGTATTACTTAAATAATGTTTTTCTGTAATTTTTATGAAATAGAATTGAATTTATTTTATAATTTAAAAAAAATAACAACTCTTAAATTTTGATTCGCAATGTGTAATGTGAATATTTCATGGATGAGAATAAGAAATAAATAAAATTGGATCTGATGGAATGTTTTTATACAATTAATTTTATTTTAAAAATTATAATGGAAATATAAAAATTTAAATTAAATGATTGAAGTTAGTTTCATCAAACATTGTTCAATAAAAATAAATTTATATCAAAATAATATCTCTAAATAAAATGAAAAAACAACAATAATAACATAATTCAAAATGATCCTCCTATCCCCTCCATTTTTAAAAATAAATTGGGGAATATAAAATCCCATGTTATTTTATCTATTAATATTTTTAAATGTTGTGCTTATGGTCATTATGCATCATATTTTTCATTAAGGTCTACTCAATAAATTGGCTGTAAAAAGTATTTTTATATAAATATTATTTTCAAGAAATACTCCCTAATAAATCTTATTATTGGGGTTTAAAAGGTAAAAATATTATTTTTTTAGTTATAAGTCCAGATTGAATATCATTATATTATTTTGTCACTAGAATGTATGTAATAACTTTTGAAATTATATTTAGTATTTCAGTATGTCTTATTTTAATATATTTTAAAAATATTTATGCTAATATTTGATTCTTTTTTATTAGTTAACATATTTGATGCTATTTATGTTTATAAAGTGTGGTTATATGTGGATTATTCACTAATTTATACATATTAGAATTTAAATTATTTATAAATTAATTTTTTTTATTGTAAATAAAGTAAACTAAAATTTAGTGGATCATTTCAATTTAAATTTAATTTATTTATTCTCATAAGTTTGTAGAATACATCAATTTAATTGGGGTTAACATTTTTCTACTACTATTGTTCCCTATAACAGAGAGGAAAATACTTGTTTTAATTATACTTTAATTTTTTTAAAATCTTTATTTCATTTTTAATCTACTTCCCCATTCTAAAATATCATATATGTATTTTCATCTAAATCTAGTAGAATATATGGGAACATAAATGAATTATTCATAAAATATTATGTTTTAATATGTTTTTCCATTAATTTTTTACTACACTATAATATTTTAAGCATTTTAAATGAACTTAATGTTTTATTTATATTTATAGCACGATCTAATAATTTAAACACATGTAGTTTTGGATTTTAAATTTTAAAATCCACATAACTACTCTAAGCATATACAACATTCAGTTTTTGTATTCATAATAACAATTTGTAGTTTAATCATGTGAAGTTTATTGAATTCATAAATCTGATTAAATAATTAGTTTGATTTATATTTCAGTTTTCAAATGTAGTAGGACAAATTTTATATGTTGTATGATATATTTAAAAGTACCTAGATTTAGTCTCACTTAACGAAACCAAAATGTTTTATAGTTTACATCGGATATTATAAGTTAAACATATTTTAAATATTCTAAATATTTTTAGATATGTTTTTATACTGAGTTGAGTGGGAGTTTGAATATAAAAAAATCAAACATTAAATATCAATCATATTTAGATTTTTTTGGAATTTAAATATATAATTTTTAATATAAAATTTGTAAATTAATTTGAGATGTTTTTCACATTAGTTTAATTTATGGGAAGATATAAAATATGTATAATAGATTTATAATTTTTAATACAAGTTTATAATTTAATAGAGACCTTAAATCTGTATTTCTGAAAGATGAACTTATAATTTGAAAGAGACTTCTTTAATTTAATTTTTATATAGATTATATATTATATGTAATAATGATATTTAATTTTATTTATTATTCTATTAATATGTAATAAAATGAAATTGAATTCTATTTTAACTATTTTTAATATAGTTTACTAGGTCAATTTAATATTGGTATATCACTGATTATTTGAAATATAGTATTTTTTAATTTTTGAAAATGATTTTTTTCCAATATTTTCCAAATTTCTTATTTTTGATTATTAAAAAAAATTAATGAATTTGTTTTATAATTATATTTGGATTTCTAATTATAAAAAATGGATATTGTATATATAATCCTCAATCCACACTATTTAGTAATTTTTTATAATTTAAAATAAATTATTATTTTCATAATTATAATTTCTCGTATCTTGTTTAATAATTAATAAATTTTTATTCTTCAAGATTGAATCATACATTACATGTAGAATAAAATAATGATAATATTATTCAATTTTTTTATTTATTAATTATTCATTACTTTCTTAATTACTATTTTTTTATTATTTTTATAATTTATATTATTATTATTATATTTTTTTGTGAAAAATAGTTTCATTTCTTACAAGATTTTTTACCATTATGTTAGTTTATTTTTACTCTTTTATAAGTTTAAGAACATTAAATTTTCCCTTATATGGCCTAAGGAAAATATGTTTTACCCTTACATAGAGTCCATATGGTTCCCTTATATAAAAATATGATTAACCTTTACATGAGTTTAAATATGAATATTAAAATTACAAAAATAATTTAACATTATCATTATGTATAGTAAAATTAGTTTATACTTACATTACACTTCTTTTAGTTTTTGTTTACAGAACACATAGAATATTCATTTTACCTTTACATAGCATGAATTGTGTTTATTTACCTTTGATAAAGAATTTAGTGATAACCCTTATGAAAATACCATAGTTTACCTTTAAATTTTCATATTAGGTTACATTTACATGGTGTGATAAGTCACCATTACACAGATGAATATGTTACATTTAAATAGTTTTATAATATTATGTAATGTAAATTAATACATTTCATTTATATAGATATTATCATAACATTACATGTGTTTGTTAACATAATGTTATAAAACAGATATATTTCTTTCACATAAACTATAAACTTACCTTCACATAGGGTGTATGTTTTACATTTATGTTGATTGACTCTTATGAAAAAATAAAATATACAGATATTGACGTATACAATCAAACAATAAAATTATTTAAATACATTTGTATTTTATTTTTCTCAATTTTTATATCAATGGTTTTTGTAATTTTCCCATAAATTAATATTAATTATATTGAAAATATGAAATTTTTCTGGAAGGTTTAATAATGATTTATATTATGAATAATTTTTTTCATAAATTTTTGATATTTCTACAGTATATTTACTATATGGGTTTAAAATTTTTAACTTTTTATAATTTAAAATGTCTAAGATGTGGAATTTATCAACATTATTTAAGGCTTGTTTTAGTGAAGTAATTATGGTATTTTAAATTTATATTATTTTAAATATAGTACATTCAAATAAATTAAATATTCATGGTTTAATTTTTCAAATTATACGATTTTTATTTTAAATTGGGAATAAATGTTCATGTTTTTTGTAATTTTATATCATTATTTGGTAGAATGAAATATGATATTATATATTAAATTTTAAATATTTTAATGGGTTTATTTGTATCAAAATGTCACTTCATTATAGAATATCAATATTGTCATATTATCCCTCAAAAAATTTATCTTTACATTAATACTTAATGATGAATATTTTTGAAATAAATGAGTTGGAAATTGAAAATGTTTCCATTTAATTAGGATAAAATATATTGTAGTGTGATGAATGTAAGTAAGAATATATTCATTATGAGATATAGTGTTTGATAATTTGATGTACTGTAAAGTTAAAATCTCCATAATTCGTCCATTATTTTCTAAGACTAAATGTGCTCTATCAAAATCATCATGAGCGGTCGAAGAACTACCTATTATATAATAAAAAAATTATATTAACCATGATTCTATAGGTTTTATCAACTTATTCCTTATTAGTACCTCATTATACACACTCTTGGGTTTCACATAGTGTGGGTTGCATAGGGTTATACTACCCTTTAAAAGGTATCATTGGTTCTATCTATTCCATTAAAATTGTTGAGGATTTGGGGAAGAACCCATGAGATTATTATGTTCCACTTTCCCTGAAAATATCAGAGCTCAAGATTTGGCTTATAAAATTATAGGTATATTTTTTAACCAATTAAATGATGATTTAGCATCTCCCCCATAATATATTAGGTTCTATCTATACCCAGAAGAGAAAATAGGTTAGGACTAATCCTATAAAATACATGGTTGGGTCTTATCCTATAAAATTTTGGGTTATTATTTAAATCTAAAATGAAAATGGATTTAGGTCATGTGTCTAGGTGTTAAAATGTTTTATGTAATGAGTTTTCACCATATTTAAAAAGTGAAATTTCTTAGTGGGTTCCATTCACTATGTTTGGGTATGAGGAGTATATATAGGATTATTTAGATCTAAAATACATTACAAATACATAGCCCTTTATCTTCATTAAATTTTTTTCTTATTCACAGAACACTATAAGAAAGTAAATATTTTTGGTTGATTCTTTTATATTTCACTCCAAAAAGTTCTGTAAATAAAGATTAACTATGATTGTGTTGTTAAAATTAACAATTCACCCACCCTTCTAGTTTATTACCATCACCATTTTTGGACCTAATACACGAATCTTAACTTATATCAATCTAGTTAAAAATTAATATTCTAATAATAATTTTCCATGTTTCTCACTCTAATTAATAATTTTTCATTCAAAGTTTACCTTGAAAAAATAGAACGTAACTATATAATAAGTTGATTCATAGTAAACACAACCCATTTCTATCATGAAAAAAATTTGAATCCCACAACCCATCTTAAAATTTACTTTACATACAAAAGGAAAAATTATCACAACTTTTTTAAAATAGTAATTCATAAAGATCAGATGATCATAACAAATAATAAAAAATCCATCAAACTGTATTGTTATTCATGTTAACAGATAACTGACTACTACATTAATAATTTAACTCATTGTTAAATGTTCACATAGATTATTTTTGAATTATTCAAGGAATTTATATTTCATTAAACAGTACATTGATTAAAATTATATTAAATTTATGAGATTAAATATACAATAGGTAAAAAATTATAATATATTTTCATAACACTCAGATAATGGTAACAATTATATATATCATTTCACTTCCAAAATCCATTTTCCATTTTTCAAGATTTTAGAACCACTTCCATTCACCCACTAAATAAAAACACTTATATATCATGAATAATATTCTTAGATATAATTAAATATTAAATTAAATTTTAGAAAAACTAACTCTATTACCATCCAATAGTAGTTCCCTTTCTAATGGAATATAGATAACTCCAATGATCCTTTGACACTTCCATAAAGAAAATTACATTTATTCAGGTGTGTTTCTCTATGATAAGAAGAATCACACACAATTAAATACATATAACATAATAAATAACTATAAAAAACAAATACGAGTTAAAAATGAGGAGGATTATGAAGGATCAACATGTTCAAAATTTACTATGTTGAAAAAACACCCAAAATAACCCATTGAATGTGAGGGAATAGAAATGAAGATGAAAGTTTGGATACATGAATTTATTTTTTAGGAAAAATAGAAGTCTCAACTCATTAATAAATATTTCTGAGATTTTTTAAAAAATCAATTATGTTATCAGTATAATCCAACTGGAACATACAAAAAACCTTATAGAGCTACCAAATACCAGGTTCCACATATTGTGACTCCAGTAATAATGGAAGTGGGTTAGGCTACTATTCATCCCACTAGAATCTTTATGTGCTTACATTTTCTTCCTGATAGATCTACTCACAATCCTAAAATATTCATTTATTTCAATCATCCAAATTATTCCCATCCCTTAGAATTTCTCTACAAAAATCCTCATAATAAAATACATCACTAAAAACTATAAACTAATTTTTCAACCACAATATCACACCGAATAAAAATATAAATTCACATATAATTTTATATCATTGAAACATTAAATTTATTTAAAATCTTCATTCATTTTATATATAAATATAATAAAAATTTGCACCAAAATTTTTTATAGAATAAATTGTATCTTAAATTTTTGTGGTGAAATTTATTTAAGAGGGGTGGAATATAAAATTTATATACCTAGATAATATTTGTTTCACTTCAGAGTAAATTATGTTTTTTTGGGTTTTATACACCTAGTGGGTCTATTATATTTATAAATAAGAAGAACTCTATTAAATATATTTTTTCTTGAAATTATAGGTGAGGTGTATCATAGTATTCAAGGAAGTGACTTCTTCCCAATGTAAGTCTATTTCTCCCTCTCATTGAAAATTTCAAATAAATTATTTAATTTTTTTAATTTTTATCATATAAATTATTAGTGATTTAAATTTATTTATTATTTAATTAATAGTAGTAATTTAAATGATGATGATAATCAACCATCGTGGTACCTCCACCACTATAAACCCATCACAATGGTGTAGAAACTATTACTACTACATAAAATATATACCTTATGGAATAGATACAATTTTTTTTTGAGATACCACTATCATGGACGTAGTACCCATTTGGTGATGGAGATTATTCAGAAAATTAATAGAGAAGGAGAGAAGACACAATATGTAATAACTCTCTTCTAGGAGATAATTAACTATAGGATCCCTAATCTATACACATTATAATGTCATGAAAGAATTTACATTCGTAGGATATGTAAGATCATTCAAAGTTAGTGCTTCATTCGGTGATAATGGTGTAATTTTATGTACAGACAAGTGTTTGTGAAAATATGTTATTTTATAGAAGTGATAACCCCTACATATTGAATAATTTGTATAGTTTAATCATGGTTATATTATACTAGGTATATATTAAACTTAGGATCCATTATGTCAAAATATTTTGGATAATTTTCCCCATTCATCCCTGACCCATAGGGATGTGTTTTGGAGATGAGTAACAGGTGAAACCATAGTAAGTGAATCAAGAATGAGCCATGATTATAAGGATAAGTCCACACTAGTAATGTTGGGCGGATCATATTAATTGTTCTAATTGACTAACATGATTTTTATTTTTTTGACCCCTCCACCAAACAAATCATTAATGATGTAAAATCATGATTCGTGGGTTATGTGTGTTAATTGAAATAGATCAGGCTAGAGTGGGTTGATCCAAACTCTAGAACACATGTCATTACATTATTATGTGAATAATTTATTTCCATATACCCATTCTTTGTGAAAACACCTTACTGTTTCACATATAATTATTATAGTCGACTACATGTCCCCATTATTCTTTATCATTTAATTTATATATCCAACTTTTACATTCTTTGTATTTTAAATCCATGGATAATTTATTTCAATTTGTTTTCATGTATATCATGATGATTATAATATTAATGATTTTCAATATTATATAATGGTATTTGAATCCATTTTATGGTCTCACACACCAAATTTATGTCAATATGGTCTCGGAAAACTCTAAGAGTTACATTGTGTGCATTTTTATCTTCTAATATAGTGATAAAATCCTTTGAATAATTGAAATCATCTAACATAATGTTTTGGAAAAAATAATATTTTATATATGAAAATATATGATCATGGTTTAATGAAAAATCACATTGATAATGACCATAGAGGAACATTCAATCAGTCCTATGACTATGAAATTACAATTATTAAATTATAAAAATAATAAATAAACACATTATGATAAATAAATGAAATGATTCCAATTTTTCTTACTATGGTTGGGTGGTTTTCCTGACGTTTTTTATAAACATAGTCATTCCCACTCTCAGACATCCATTATAAACAAGATGATGAATTAGACTTCTAAATGTTGATTAGTTTTTCAGTCATCTTATTTATAAACAATCGATTATATATAATTGTCTTGTGATTTTTAACCCTATGGATGATTATATAATTTATTAGTTTGTCTACGATCATTATATTGAATAATAGGGAAGTTCCTTATAGTTTTATTTTCTAGATATGATGATTTCCAAATTGATATATTCTATTAATTAGATTACATGATTTTGATAGTTGTGTTACAATTTTATTTTATTTTTTAACTATAAAACATTTTCATATTTGTAGTTTTTATCTAAAAATACTCTAACATGGAGATTCAATTCATATTGTTCTTCTATAAAGACTATATTTTCTTGTAGTTTTCGATATTAGGCTTTTAGAATACAAGATAACACTATAATATCCCTTATTAATTAAGAAATGGATTTTAAATATTATTTTTTGAACAAAAAACTCAACATTTCATGATCCTCCATTGAATAATTCATGGAGTTACTAATTTTCCTTCTATGATATTTTATTATTGTTATGTGATCCTCTATTATGGGGTTATGTTAGTCCTTCTCTTAAAAATATGGTTGTCATTATGAAATTATTCAGTTATTCAATGATATACTATAATGGACATGTGTGTAATTGTTGAGAAAAAATTTGGAATGAGTACCTCCAATAGGTTTTTTATATAGGGAATGTTTATTGATGTAATTTTAGGTGTAGTTTTATATAACTATATAGTGTTTTATTTAATAATCTATATACTCCTACGTATAAATCTAATCATAGTTAATGATGTAACCTAGATTACCCTTTTGGTGGGATTGAGTTATATGGTTATACTAATATTTCATGATTTCATATTATTTTGACTATTAGGAATGAATGAGAATGAATATTTCATTCTCATTACTAGAGATATCATACTCAATATAGTAAGACTCCCCACTACTGGGGATCTTATGTGGGGATGAATTTATGGTTTTCAAGTAATTTAATAATTTTTAGGAAATCGTAGAGGTCATACAATAGAAAAATATAGTCAAAATGATATTTTTAGGGTGTTATTTTGGAGATGTTCATTCACACACATTTAGTTATCCCTATATGACTTAACTTTATGAATTTAGATATGTTTGATCTATGATTGGTATTGTGTAGGCTGCCTATATATGTGTAAAATTATATGTAAAAATATATTAAAATTTTAATTATTTATATCATTTATGGTATATAATTATATCTTACTATATTTAGAGTTTATTAATTGGTTGTTAGTTGTTTCTTTGGGAAATACAACTTATTTTTTATTTATAACCTCTCAGTTCAAGTCACTAACCCCTATATTATTAGTGATGTGTTTGGGGTAGAATCCATAGATTTTTCATTGACTAGGGTAGTGTATTGACATGGTTAGTATGCATTAAAGTCATATAAAAGTGGAATATTTTAGGGAAAACTTATCTTTTTTATAATACATGTGAATTTGTTTTACTAAACATTATATAAAATTAGAGAGAAATTTTGGATCAGTTTTATAAACTAAGGAACCTAATTACATGGTTCAGCATCCAAAACATTCATATGTATGGTGTTTTATCATATGTTGAATCACTCACAAACACTGAGAAAAATTTTAAGGAATAATTAGTTAGAAACATACATAATATTGTTATTATTTAAATTATTGTGAACAAAATAGATTTTAATAGGATAGTTTTTTGGGATGTATAGTATGGTGAAATTCAAATATTATATTTTTCTGAATATTCCAGATCGATTATATTAGAAATAAAGTAAAAATTTTCAACTATTTAAAGATATGATATTATTTCATATGTATCATCATTAGGATGTCATATATTAAAAAATATTTGGTATTCACTCCAAATAAGATCACTCATAGATGATCATGATAATAAAAAGGAATTAATTTAGGGGTCGATGAATGTTGTTAAACAACCTTCTTTAATATCAATGATATAATTATATTTTTAGTTTCATAAGGATTATATTGTAGTGACAATATATGGGTTTCATTGCAAGATAAAAAAAATTCTCTGTGGTAATTTGGACACCAAGTTTTGAGTTTTAATTTGATGACTTTGGTAAGATGTCCTAGTTATTAAGGTAATTTATATCCCTGGGTATAATTTTTTCCATATGTTCTTTTTTTATTATATTCTGATCATATTATGAATGGAACTCTATTTCAAGAGTGTATTAATAGTAACATGGAGACAGTTATAAAGCCTCTTTTCATAGGATAATTGCCTATTGAATTTTGTATAAGGCATGTTATAGATTATTTTATATTTAAAAAACCTAGTTTTCTAGTCTTAGGGTATCTTAATTGACCTAAGTGTTCATTAGGTTTCCATTTCTATATGATTAGTGTTTATCTCATGAGTGATCATCTCTTTTAGAATATATTTTTAGAGTGGGTCCAAATTTTATATGCATCTATTAACCTATTTACATGATTTGATGTGGTAGATATTGTGAATATTAGTATTTCATACATTATTTATAAAACCAGGGAAAAATCATCGTTGTTATATTGAGAATACAAACATATATATATCAAAATATTCTAATATTACGTTTTAGGAGGCTAAGATCCAAATAATAAAACTTGATTAACCTTAATTAGTACATAGAGAGTTCTCTCACAATTTCAAATTTATAATCAACTATGTGAATCCACAAATTTCTTCTTAAGATAGTGGTGATCAAAAGTAAATTGTGAATAAAATTTTTTATTGTGACTATTGAAACTAAGGGTTGGTTAATGAGATCATAATAGATCCTATATTGTTGATATCATCATCAATCATTGAAACAACCAAATATATTGAAGGTTTATGATATTTCTCTACTAATCTAAGAGTTATAAGAGTCCCAATTATTCACCCATCATTAAGTATATTTGAAAAAAAACACTAAGAGAAAGATGGGGAGGTATTTGGGACTCTATGATAACATTTACATATAGTCACGCACAATTTCCATTACTATATTATATATTAATTCAATAAAATAATTTTTTCCAATTTACAAAATAAACTAAAAATGTTTTGGGGAATTCTATAATTAAATTAATATATATAGAAATTTGAATATTATTTGACCATATCACACAAAAAATATATTATTTTATTATGAAAAATCATTTTTAATTAAAAAGTGGGAAACTGCTCAAGTACAAATTTACAAAATCAACCAGCATCATACATGATAGTTGAATCTGTGAATTCCAATTTAAGCCTTTTAGAGACCTTACCTCTGTGGAGACTCTATTATAGAGTGGAATCATTCTCATCAAGATCATATTTCATGTGTTTTTAAATATTGTATGAAAACTTATCCCATGTTTTAATGATCTATTACACAATAATATTCATCCAGTTGAGTCAATGTGCCCATATTCCATGTTGTTTTTTAATCCAATAACCCTTCTCATTTGAAAATATTAACTGAATTTTCCTCCTGAATGGCCTATGAAGATCCTCTTGTGTAGTAATGGCCCTTATCTCCTTCTCTGAGAATTATTATTTTTAATTAATGATCAGTTTTGAATCATCACTCTCCATTAATTCCATTGCACTTAGTTTGATATTGGATTTAGCACCCACTTTTTCTACATTCTCCAGATCAATGATATATTCTTCCCGTACTGGTGATTCTACATCCTTAGTATTGTCTTCCTCCACATGGTTGCCAGAACCTTTATATAGGATCAAGGATTTGTTATCAGAAAAAAGATGGAAGCCTTCAGAGGTATCATTCCATTACATGAGGATCTAGTAACTAGAGGAATAGAAAAGTAAGAGTGTTTTGTTAATCTTCACGGACTCTATGTGTTCTTAATAAACCCTTCAAAATTGATGAAAGTGTTCATTTCATTCCCTGAAGAGATATTTGACCATATCAACAAATTGTTTCATAAATAATTAATATAAATTCATTATAAATAAAACAAAATTAGTTGTACATGAAAAATAACATTCATACAAATTTTAAATATCTTATATTATCATCCTCCACAATAAACATTAATACAAGTACCCTAATATAGTGAAATAATATTTTTATACTGCAATAAAAAAATCTATATTATATTTATAAAACCTCAATTTTTGGTTTATAAATTTGGAAAATTGAATGTATATAGAGTGGTTAATGTGATGTTATTAGGAAAATAGAAAATAATAGGGTAGTTACTTGGATAATTTTTTCATTACCACTAAGGGATCATTTAATGTTACCAATGTGTGTCTATTAGAATAAATAATAAATATTTGAAATGTGAGAATAAATATTTTAATTGTATGAATAAATAAATAAAAATATGATTGATAAATCCATAAATTATACATTAATTTTATGTTTACTAAATAAAATACAATTATTTCAAATTACAACATTATAAAATCCATTTCATTGAATGCATGATCTTATATACAGTTAAATAATTTTTTAAAAATTAATTTTATTTCAGTATGATTTTTAACTTTTAGAAATGTATAGAAAATTTAAAATCATGATTTCAAAATTAATAAAGGAAAAAATATTGAATTTTTATAAGAGATGATGTAATTTTGTATGAAATAATGAATTTTTTAACTAATAATATTATATTTTGAGATTATCATAATATTTTGCGGAGGAGGATCAATATTTTATTTTCTTCCAAGGGAGGCATTTTTTTTAATAATATTATCGGTTATTTAGTGAGGAAATCATTTCTAACTTTTATTGTACATATATATATATATATATCAAATATCTAACATGATTTGAAGGTTTATTTTTGGTGTCTATGAAAAAAGAGTTCAACCCCTAAGATCTAGTGTTATTGTTTAAGATGTCAATAGATAAGGGAAAATAATAGAGATCCTTATAATTTAATATATCCACTGATAATTCCTTAGAATAAATGGAGGAAAATTTCAATGGATTTCTAAACTATGTTTCTTCGATATTTTTTTGTATGTAATACAATTTCAGTGATAATTGATGATGTGAACTCATTACCTAGAAATCAAGGTGTTTAGTGTAATGGATATTTTAATACAAATATATATGGATATGTTTTTTTTATAATTGTGTTATTCAATGTATAATAATCTCTGATAACAATACTTTATATCCTACCATGTTCGGAAGAGTACCTAGTTTTGAATTATCCTCTTTGTTTTTCATTATCACATCCTTTTATCCCCAGATAGATGGTCAGAAGGAGGACATGATCTAGACACTATAACAATTCTTTTGTTAATGCTTTCATAATTTTGGATAATAATGGAAATATATTACTTTTGTATAATATTCATAAATTAATAGTTATCAAAACTCCATTGGTATAGATATATTCTAAAGGCCTCCTAGATTTATATTGTGTTCAAGAAATGTTATACTTCCCAATTGAAAGAGAATAAATATATAGATCATGATAGGCAAAGGTAAGGTGACTCAAGAGTGGATGAAAACTACACACTATTTCCAAAAGTCTTATATAGATTAAATAGGACAATTCTATAGTTTTTTAAGGATGGATTATTGATAAATGTTTCTCCTCATTATGGATATTGAATATTTAGTCATGGTATTATTCTTTCACCAGGGGTTGTTAAACCATTAATGGTGTTGTATGGTTTTGATGATGTGATGTATCAGTTAATTTTTCATTAATAAATAGTTCAAATTAATGACTTTTCAATTTATCATAGAAAGAATGATATAATTATGATGAATCCAATGTCATTGATTATGGAAAGAAATGTATTTAAGAAGACAAATAATTTATGTAATTATCTATTACAATACTACAACAAAAGGAGAAGGTGTTGTGTTGGTAATATATTTCTTTGGATAGTGTCTTAAATAAACATTTTTATTAGATAATTTAATATGAGAGAATGAGTTTCATGTGTGAGCACTGTAATGAGAGTTAGTTTTATTTTTTTATTCTTTTTTAGATGTTTATATTAATGTTTTGATGATATTAATTAATTGTTCTTAACTATTGTGATTTGATATTATTTTTTATGTCAAGATTTCGGTTTGAGAGTTATGTAATTAGGTTATTAGGAAGTTGAGATTGTTCGGTTTCCAAGGTTTGGGTTTTGTTATCAATTAGAATATTTTTTTATATATGAATATAATACATAATATTTTTATTTTTATTTTGTTCTACTCAATGGAATTGAGGTTTTAATGGTGAAAAAGTGTGGTTTGACATGGTTTGGTGATGAAGAGAATAATTTTGGATTCAAGAAATCCACCCAAATATGGTTTTGTAGCTACTAGGAAACCAGATGTATGAGGTATTTTAGGGTTATTAGATGGTTGTGGTATCTAGGAATGTTTTTGAGGTTGAGATACATAGGCCGGTTAAGGAATTCTTTGGTGAAGTGTTATATTTTGGTCGTGTTCTTTATCATCGAGGTGGTCATTTTAGTGGTTATGGACCTTAGTGATTAATTTTAAAACCAATGGAATGGCTGATGCACCTATTTTTTCTACTGTGATATTAAATGACATGCTCTATATGTCATTATGCTATATTTTTTTAGGGTCTGAGTCATAATAATGAAGGTGTCATGAAATAGATGATGATATTATATGATGGTGAATCTCAAAATCATTTTAAGGGTGAAACAATAGGGGATAAGTGGATGTATTTAGGGATGTGGATGCCAAATTTACTTTGGCCAAGATTCCCCAAGATGTGGTTTGTCTCTTCTTATTACAAGAAAATGATATTCAAATTCTACTATAAATTCATTCATCCCTAATCCCATTTTTAGTTGAAATATTTTATTTTTTCTTCACTATCTTACTTATGGATCAACCTAAATGTTCTAGGGAACATCATAAGAGTTTGGTGGGTGATACAATTTAATTTTTTAATATTTTTAATGGAAAATTTCATAGAAATTTATTAATGAAAAGATATATCTGTGAGAGATAATATTTCACATTTAATTTATAAATAATATTAAATAAACATTAGTTCAAACATGGAATTCCTTTCCATGAGTATACATCACCCCAAGTGTTGTTTTATCATTACACTAAATATTCACACTCAGAAATCCTCCAGTTGTGTCTACACAATATTTATGTATCATAGAACAACATTACATGTATTCTGAGTTATAGTTTGGAAGAACCTAGAGCTTCATGTCATTTATCATTGATCGCAAAAAATATTTATATTATTCTATCAATGTTCTTGTAATGTATAGTGGGAATTTTTCTCTTTAGATATTGAGATACTTTTCCTATGATTTCCCATTGGTCAAAATAAATCTCTATAGGATTTAAATTGATAAATGTTGTAAACTATACATAGCTTTAATGATTGATAATTTCACAAAGGATCATTATTAAATATTTATTTTATGTAATTCCGTATTTTTAATACTAATTAAAATATTATTCTTATATCCAATAAAGTGAGATTATTTAAATATAAATATTAATTTAAATGGTATTAAATTATATATATCATTTTCATTGGTCCATTAAAAAAACCCATCAATCCTTTAGGGAGTGAAAAGCTGTGAGAATCTAATTATTACATAGTTTGTTGGATGATTCAGTTGGAGTGGTGGTTCTCATTCGGTCGGCTTGGTCAAGTTGAGGGACAATAAATAAGATTATTGGGTATAAAAAAGGGCCGAATGGATAAAAAATAACACCTATATAAATAAATGGTGTGGGTCACTCATTCAAGCTAATTGAGTGGTGATAGTTCTCACTGGTGAGACTTCTTTAGTGGATGGTTTTCTATTATTATATTTTGTTACTAGAGAAGTTCATATATACTCAAGTAGGGTTTTAGGAAAGATTCCCCTATATCATAGGAAGTGTAAGGTTTCTATAATTATTAGGACATTGTAACCTTGGTTCTTTTTTTCATATTTCCAACGTTGAAAGGTAGTAGTGTTCTCTCATGGAGTAGGGCTGTGGCTCAACCCTGCAACTCATGTTTTATGCTAATTCCATTTTCTATGTGTTTTTTATATCTTATTCATTATTTATAGAATTTATTGTCCAAAAATATAATTGAAAAAAATTAATTAATGGAATACAATTATAGTGATTAAGGTGTGATGCTTTTAGATTTCTTGATCTAGAGTCTACAGTAGTGTTGGGACATTCAAACATTCTAAACGGCCTTATTACACATATAATGTTTTAAAGTGTTTTATTCCAAACTACCAGTTTAGAACCCTAGAATAACTATGTACCACATGGGTTTTAAATTTATAGAGTTTTTTACCCCAATACCAACATTCCTATTGATGTTTTTAGAAATTTCATATATAATCAATCCTTCAATAAATATTCTTGTATTTTTATTTTTCTTAATGGATTGTTATTTCCATTTTTTAAATTGATCACATATTTTATCATCATCAAGAAAAAAGATAGAATATGTTACCACATATTTTGATTAGGATAATAATATTTAGAGAGATAAAATGAAATATTATAATGATTTAACATGGTGAGACACTCAATATAATGATGTAAAAACCATGGGATAAATAAAAGTATTTATAAATAAAGTTATTATTGTTTCAAAAAACCTCTCAATTTTATAAAGAGAATACCCTAAAAAAATCATACAAAAAAATTAATATTATTTCACATGAAAACTCAAGGGAGGAGGAACCCTAGTAAAATATTCTAGTTCTATAACCAATTGGATTTTTTGGATGAATAATTACTCAATATTGACTAATAATGCATTATGATGATTAATGATTCTCTACATGTTTCATAATTTCCTATCATTTATAATATTGAGACACACTCTATTAATTTAATAATTAATCATTCCATGTTCCATATTTCTCTATAAATAAAGGAATCTAAAAAATTATATGATGTAATTTATAATTTTTCTAACTTATTTTTATATTAATAATGTGTAATAATAAAAATTTCATTTATAAAACTTGTTAAATTTGAATTTCATATTTTTTATAGGGTCTATTATGTTCTATATTTGTTTTATTTAATTATTTGATGTGAATACAGGTAGTATATGAAAAATATAGTTATGGGTTGAGTCTTGATATTAATAAAAATCATTACACTAATTAGATGATGGTTGTGATTAATCGTAGTTTTTTTGTAATTTTTTCAACACTATCACAGAATCTAACATAAATGTCATTTAATATGTTAATTTTATTATATTTGGGTGTTTCATTATTTTTCATTTTCGGTAATGTTGATATCATGAACTCACATATAGTAAGATGTAGGGCATGATAATTGTATTGAAGGAGATGGTGGATGAGGGTGAGTATTTGTTGGATGAAAAACATGTAGTTTTTCTAATGATGATAATAGAATATTTAAAGAATATATGTGATGCATATATTTTTTTCATTTATTTTTTAAAATAATGATTTGTTGTGTTTATTTGAATTATGAAAATTAAAATTATTTGTTCATCTACCACATAAATTTGTTTAATTATTTATTTATAAAATATATAGGTAGTTTAAAAAAACTACTACTATATGATTATATTTTATAAAAAGTAGAAATTATTTCCAAATGACTAATGAATATTTTATTTTAAAATTTTTTTAATATAACAACTATCTATAAATATTTTAGTGGCACATAGTTTTATAGAAAATATTAATTATACAAAAAATCATCAATAAATATTAAAAAAATGCTAAAACATTTGAATTAATAATATATCTATGAAATAAATTAATCCCTAAAAATAAATTTTAGAAATTGATATATACATTTTTAATGACCCAATAGATTTTTAAATATGGTTACATAAATTTTAACCTAATAATATAGTAAAAAAAACCCAATGATCAATAGGCCCAATTTAATAAGAATACTAGGTTCATAATAAATAAGATGAACCTAAGAAACAACATATTTACTTTTATTTTACATAATGAAATTTCAAATCCCTATGATAACATTAAATTTTATTAGATAAATTGTAAATTCATAATAAAATGGTGTGTTCCATAAATATCATTAAGGGTATAAATATTATAATAAGGAATAACATGTGAGTCAAATAACATAACATGATATCATAACAGATAAGGCTCATGAATAATAACATTAAAGAATTATATAGATAACATGGTATCATAAGATCATGGAAACATAAGAATGTAGATGAAACATATATCATTAAACTATAATATTTCAAGATAACCACAATAAAAACAACACATGGTAGACAACGTCCCATTGTGGATTAGGATTAATCTATAATTCCATATAGACCATCTCCGGAGAAAAACAGTAACAAATGAATTAGGTTACTATATGGGTGCACAAAAAATAAAATTTAATCGATTTTGTTTGATAAAAAATGAAACCAATCATAAGGAATAAATATAATAACTACCTATGGATGAAAATGAGTAGCATAATCTTCCCTCATATCACTATCAAAAGAGATTTCAGAAAGATTACAAAGATTATAAGGAGTTATGTATTTCATAATATAATAACCATGTAGATAAGAATAGGTCATAAAATAAGGTGTCCATTTATAAAAACAATCTAGATAAAATATAGCGAATTGGGAACATAAATGAAATTTCAAAATTGTGTGTTAAAGAGTCAGTGAAATATTTTTAGAGGGACTATAAATATGGAATATTATATTTATACCATGTAAATGGTATTTATATTCCTAAAATATAACTACATTCAATTAAAAAATAAATGGGAATAAATAAATTAAATGATAATTACATAAATGGATTAATGGAATGAAAAGAACCCCTTAATTTGGATTAAATTTAGTGATGAAATTTGAGGAATGATCTTTAGGATTGTATTCTCCCACCAAAGGATATTATAATAAGGTAGTTATATATTTATGAAACATATATATATATATATATATAATTTTAAATGATCCAATGATATAAAAGATGGAGAGAAAAGTAGTGAGATATAGAAATGTCATAAACCAAAACAAAATGGTGGTTTAGATAGATTCATTTCCTAATGTTCCACAATCTTTATGAATGTGAAGTTAAGGAATTGAATAGAAAACTATATTTATTATAATTTATAATGTTTTTTTATAACCATTTCAATTAGATATAATGTTTTTTTAACTTTTTTTAGAGCGTTCATTTTATAATTTCTAGGATAGATCACTTATGCATAATTGTTAATGTTTATTTAAAATAGGACTAAAACTCATGAAGTGAAATTTAAAGGTATTATTGTAATTCAAAAAATTTAAATAGTCCCAAATACCCAAATGTGTTAAAATATTAGTGCCATTGTTTTCGTAAAAAATATAATGTTAAATAATTATTTAATTTAGTATATTTTACTAACCACAACAAACTAGATTCATTGTAATTTATTAAATAATTACTAAAACATTAAATAACATTAAATAAATCATAATATATATTATAATCATATTTAACTATAGTACTATTTCTATAACTAACTATGAATGTGGTGGAGAGAAATAATATATGTTGATCATGAAGGCAGTGAGCCAACCATATTATAAACAACCATTTCATTTAGAAATCTAATGAATTGTGGTGGAAGATAAATATTCCAACATGAAAATATAAATTCATTATATTTAGGATATTTATTTTTATATATCTAGTTGAATGGATATCATATGGGGTGGTAGAATATGAATAAAATAAAAATAAATTTAGTGTAGTGTGTTCGTGTTTGTTTGATTATATACTATTAAGCTACCCATTATGGATCCATATAATTTTCCTTGGTTGAGAACATCAATAATAGTACTAAAGGGAGAGGATTGGGAAGATTATTGGGTAGAAATTTGTAAAGATACAAGGCTTAGAAGGTGTGAGAAGAAGGGGTTGTGAGGGGTGGTATTTATATGGGGATGAGAGGGTTTTCTGTTATTTTAATAATTATATTATTATTTTGGATGAAGACTATAAATTTCATTGATTCTAGTGACTATATACAGTAAATGGTGTATTTGAGTTCAGACTAATGGGTTCTTACATCATGCATGATTTTTAGACTCATGTGACTATCTTATAATGTTAAATACTGTATTTTTTAGAATTTCACTATTCCTAAAAAATTCAACTACGTTAAAAATATGAAAAAATATACCCTAATATGTTTTGAATATTTAGATTCAAAAAATAAATAATAATATATTAGTATAAATTTCTAATACATTTACTTTTATTTTCAAATAAACGCAATTTCATTTTTATGAACAATTTTATGACCTATTGAAAATTTATTTAAGGCCTCATAAAATTATATTATTATTTTCCTGAAACAAAATATTAATGATTAAAATGATTTTATAAAAATAAAAATTATTTTAATTAGTAATATTTTTTATAAAATGGAAAATAAAACATATATGTTCTATAAAAATAGAAAAAAATATTTAATCATTTTTAAATCATTTCTTTACATATATCATGATCTAAATATGTCATATTTTCATTTTATGACATAACTAAATATTAATTTACATTTTTAAAATTGAGTTTACTATTCTATATTTTTGGTTTCTTTTTCTCATAGTCAGATTACTTTCTTAATTTATAGGTTATGATCAAATGGTTAAATAGGTTTTTTAATAGTCAAATATATAATTATTATATTGGTTCCCTAAATTCTTGAAATACCTCTTATTTCATTAATTATTCATTCAATTTTATTTTAGCTCATGGATATATATATATAAGAAGGATATTTTATTACTAATATTTTGCATCATTTCTATGGTCTTTTTCACAAGTACAATTATTATGGTGGAGAGAGTATAGAAAAATTTTAGTATTTTAGTTATCAGGTTTTTTTATTGTTTATCCCAATATAATATTTTCATTTATTATGGAATTTTTTATCATATAAATGTAATGATAAAATAAATATTACAAAATATATTTTTTTTATCATGTTCTTCATGTAACGTCCTTCCACTCCTCATTATACTAAGATGAGGTGAATTTTTTTCTTGCCGGAGGTGACATCCCAAAGTCACCAACTTTTGGAAATAAATTCTGAGGTCTTCTAGGAACATAGGGGAAAATTTTCCCTTTTTATGTTATACATCCATATAAATTAAAAATAGTAAAAAATAACCATCCAATCATTTATATGATTCCTAAATAAAAAAGTACACCAATATGTATACACAACAATAAATTACCATATATTGGTAATAATGGAAATAAAATGCAATAACCACAAAATTCCAAAAAAATTCAACAACTATGGAGAACCAAATGGAATCATCCCAAGAATCGCAACCAAGATCCAAGAACCAACTCCTCCTATAACTCCCACAAAATTAAGATGCATCTATGGATAAATATGAAAGCCCATAATTATCTATGTATTGATAGATGAAATATGAAAACACATCAATGTTCCCAAGAATGTGTTGAGTATAAAATCAATAGGATTTCCCCAATGACTTCCCAATTCTCACAAGTAGACCCCTAATTGTTATTAAAATTTATATAATACAATTTAAAATTTGTTCAAACAAATTTTAACCAAACCATAAACCATATATGAAGGAATATAGTAAAACATCCATTAAAACATTTGATAATTTTTTTAATTCCAATATTCATATTTCTATACACCCACATACATACACCATGGATTAACAAGTTATAGTTATAAACTCATGCGAGGTATCTCATCGATCCATAAATTCACCACAAGGTGAATGATACTATATGTCCAAATGACTCACATCCCTTATATAGTGTCTCACATATGAATGTAATAATTCCATCCTTGTATTACAATTTTCAATGAAAAATCATTTTACATGAAATTATTTCATTAATAAAAAATTCGTACAAAAGTTTTTCTCATCAGAACAATTCCATAATTATAAAAATATCATTTTGAAATTATTACCAAAGATATTTTCCCAAAATCCAATCAATTACCCCAATTTCCAAAACGAATGGTATTTCCATCAAAATGCCAGAATATTTTCACAATTTTTTTATGAAAAAATTTATCAGTGATAACACATCATGTTCTATTTTAAGTACAGATGAGAGAGAATTCACATATCTATAAATTGTCTATAAAAAATATGTATAATGCTTAAAAAATCTAGATCATATCAAAAACCATGTTCTTATTACAGGATCCATCAATATATTTCCATGATTAATATCACAAAACATAGATTAATCCATAACCGAATAGATATATGGTTATGTGGTTGAGAAGAAGAATGGATATTGGAAAAAATGAAAAAATGTTTACATACAAATGAATTTGGAACTTAAATACACAATTTATGAAATAAATTTTTTTTCTATATCTAATGGGATCATCTCTTAGGTATAGGGATAAAAATTATTTCTAGATATTGAGATAATAATTGATAAACATGGTTTAGTAGTCTTAATTCACATTATCAAAAAATTGATGGGTGTCAGCTATATATTGTTGGGTTAGGCTGCACAATTTCAACAATCATGCACCCACCATATTGTAATGTTTTCTCTATAACAGTCTCACAACTTTGTTTAAAACTATTATAAAAACCATGCACCATCCAAGTATTCCCACTTTTCGATGCTGAACAGTTTCCCCTAGGCACTTGCACAGTTTTGCCAAATTGTGTGCCAAACATGCGCCTACCCAATTAATCACAAAATATGATACATGATTATCATCAAGGGGGTTCAAATTTTATAAAAACATTACACGAATGATTCTTTTAACACACTTATATTTTAAAAGGAAACACTATTCACAATAATATACAAGATACACCACATCAAGATTAATCAAATGACAAAAATATTATTATTTTAAATGCGACTATGATCATCTGTCTATTAGAATGGTAGGAATGAAAAACAATGAATATATTTTGAAAATATATTTTACAAATGTTTATAAATTGAATTAACTTTCTAAAAATTAATTTTAAATGAAAATAAAAACATATTTAATATAATGACTGTGTTTTATAAAAAACAATTTTCTTATTCCCACGATGGAATTTTATCTAATAAATAAAATTAATAACTATTAGTGAAATTTATTAATAAAACATATTTTTTTATATTCAATAAAATATTTTTAAATTAATCCATTAAATATGACAGTTTTATGATAAGAATTAATCCAATCTGGATATAAACAGTTAATTTTTCTAAGAGGAAAATTTTCACCTTTTGATTGCACACTTTTTTGAAATCAGTATTTTGAAACTTTTTAAAATATATCTTGAAAAAATAATATTTATTTTATAAACCTTAATTCATAAATTAATTGGGGTAAATTTTTTTATATTTTTCTAAAAAGATTATTTTTTTTGATAATATAGAAAAATAATTCATTTTATTTTAAAACGGATTAATATTATGATTTATTTATAAAGTGAAATAATATATTAATTTTTTTAAAATTATAACTATTTATATTAAAACTAAATGAAATAAATATTGTTCATTGTAATAAATTTCACTTTGAAATTGGATATAAGAACATTTAAATCAATGGATCTTTTCATATTAAAATTTTGCTTTTTCATTTTGTCTGTGAGATTAGTTATAAATTTAAAACTTACAATTCTCCAAATTAAGTTAGTTAATATAAATTAAATATTTGGAATAATAAATTATAAATTCGGATTTATGTTCAATTTTGTTTATTAGGCAAAACAAAAAGTTATCATGTTAAAACATTTCTTTAGCACGGTATAGGTAAAAAAATGAAACAGGTTGAAATTAAAAGGGAAAAGGATTAAAATACATAAACACTAAAATATTTAATGGTTGGTTATGTTATTTCATGATTATAACCATCCTATTAAATAATAATTGTAATAAAAAAATTTAATCAAATTCCACCTCAATTTGGTTGGATTTGAATATAAATTTTTAATATTTTAATCACATAAATTCACTTCTCCGCAATTATAAATACCCCCACTCACCACCCCATTTTGAATCCCAATCCTTGTATCTTATAAATTATTTGTTCAAAAATATACTACTAAGTATCCCCACATCCATGTTCTCTTTTTTATCCCAAATACAATTTCCATAGCCTTTAGTAGCGCCTTCTAAGAGGTTATATTCAAAAGGTTATTCTTTCAAAATAACATTCTTATTTTCTTTTCTTCATCTATGTTCTCCTCCACTCCGTCAACCATAAATTAATGATAAATCCATGTTTATGTATATAATGGAGATTTGTGTTTATAATATAATATATCATATCCAATTCATTTCTCATCTCATCTTGTTAAAATAAATGAAACTATTGTCCAAGTTAGGTCAAGTAAATGCCTTAGTGAAAAAAGATTTTTTTCTTCCATTACCGCCTTAATGGAAGTTCATAAAACTATCATTCATCTTTAATAAAATTTTAATAGATATTATATAACCTATTTAATTTTTTTGAACTAATATAAACATATATTATTAAATAAATAGAAATTAGATCGTGATGTTAAAAAACCTCCAAAATTAACTATAAATTTATCAATAATATTTTATCTAATGAATTATCCTCGTGTAAGTAGAAAAAATTATATATGGGAACATTAAAAATTATGGAATTTAATTAATACTATTTCATGAAACTTTCATAGTTTTCATTCAATTTTAAAAGAACATCAATAATTATTCACAAATGAATTGATCATGTAACGATGAAATGTACTCACCCAAACCCATGAAAATAATTAAATATTATAAATGAATGGGTCATAAGATTTTATAAAATAATCACATAATGTGTTGTAAATATTAAGACTATTATACATTTATTTGATAACTTTCAATACACCATTATACAGGTGGTTTCAAAAAATTTAAAAATGTTGAACGTGAGGCAAGGGATTCCTTAACAAAAATTCCATTCATTGCGTAATATGTCTACTCATTGATTATATTATGTCAAGATTAAGTGTTGCATAAACTAATTATTTATTTATTTCATATTAACACTTATCCTTTTTTCTATACTTTTTTTCACATAATACCCCATTTATTTATTATCAACTTAATGATGAGAACCCTTTAATGGATTTATTAACCCAATTTTCATTCATTCGGTCAAACAGCTACATAATGACTATATATTCCTAAGATTATGTGTTATATATTTTTATGATCAAATAATTTATTTAAACTTTTTTATTTTTGATTTAAATATAAAAAACAAAATTGATTCATTTGATTAAAATTCACTTCAACCATATGATGTTTGTAAGGGTTTTCTCATAACACTTTTACTTATTTGATATTTGTGTCATATTCACCATAGATTTATATTGTGAGGTGTATATAATATAATTTTATTTATCATATCACTAATATAATTATCTTAATTGTATTCAATGTCATATTTTATAATTATTACTTTTATGGTGTATACGATTTGACTGATTACAAAGTGTAAGGGACTTCATCTCAATATCCTTTTATTGAGGAATATCTTAATGTTATAGACCCATATTATTATATGGGGGGTATATACATACCTATTGATATATAATATCATGAATTTATTTATTCTCATGTCATATAATGTTATAAAATTTTATTCCAACATGGGTCATTTGATGCAAATATTTTAACTTGGTATGGGACACATGGATTCGAAAATCTATTTTTAGATGTTTAATAATTTAATTTCAAATTCATTTATTCCATGTCAATATTCCTAATATAATTATATTTGTTAATTTATATAAATATTTATTAAAAATAAAGGTTATTTAATATCTATTTTGAATTTAATTCATTGGTTTTCAACATGAATATTTTTACATATGTTATAGGAAACGTTTTGACAAACGACCAAAAAATATTATTTTCTTAATGTACACGGTGATAATTACTTTTCATCTGTGGACACTATTATATAATTTATATATTAATTTTAATATAAAATCTTTTATTAAATGATATCAATTATTTCCTTTTAGATTATTCTGGATTTGAAGATGGTTTATTAATGAAAATAGTGTTTTGGTATTGAATATAGTTTTTCAAAATAAAATGTTATTTTTATAGAAAATTGTATTTCATATGGGTTTAAAATTGTTTTTAAAAGTGTATTGTGATGAAATCTTTTATTCATGAAATGTTACTTGTGAATTATATGGGAAACATTTTAGCCCGATATAGTTTATAAGAAAGGCTGAGCCCTATTATAGATCACTGGTGGGCCTAATACACCATATAAGAAGTGTTAAGGGACATAATAACTTTTGGATGAGACAGATATAGATTATATAATCGGTTAATCCATATTAAAGCTCATGGTTGAGACTAATATATCTTATATGAATTGTTATCCTCATTAAAGACCCTGATGGAATCAGGTAATAAAATTATTGTTTGTTGTCCTTATGGTTAATCCAATTAAAGGGTTTTGAAAGAGGTTTTTTTATATAATTCTCTAAGTAACCTACATGAGTTTTAATTACATGATATGGATTTTAATTATTTTATTTCGGAAATTTTTTTATTTTATTTTGAAAATGATATACTGTATATTCTCAATGAACTTTTATGATAATGGTCAACATTATTTGAGTTTTCATGTTTTTCCTAATCTAACAACTTTCTTTATTTTTATCTACCTCACTCTGATTTTGTGATCATCCAAATATTTGAATTTTTTTCATAGTAATTTGGGTAGAATAGAGATAATTGTGAGAATAAGGTTAAATCAATGAGTATTTTACATTAGGAGGAACCATTTTTGGTTTTAAAAGGGATTCCATTTGTGGAAAAAGGCACACTGGGTATAACTGTCCACTTTTGATATATGCGATTACTATGTAACAGTTTATCATAAATCTCTAAATCACTAAAACACAAATATATTTTAGAAAATAAAGATATATCTAGATTTAATATAACCATAATATTTAGTTTTTAATATTGGGTCCTTATAGTGGGTAATATAGAATGGTATAGGGAACTTTGGAGATTAAGGTGTTTTCAGGAGTGGTATTCTTAAGAGTTATGGATATATAATTTTAATGGTCATAGTATGTTTCATGTATTAGAAAAATATTTTAATATTTTTGATAAAAACATTAAGGGGAATAACTCTATTTTTGGAGACACTTATTTTTCATGTAATTATGTGTTTTTCCTTTTTAGTATGAAAACTGAAAGGTAAGAGATATCCTTTGAGGTAAAAATATATTGAGATTATATTTATGGATTTTTTTGATAATTTTATAATGATTATATTAATATAGTTTAATAAAAATTAAAACCCAATGGATGGTTGACAACCCATCACATCTGGTAAGGTCGTTTGGATAGAACCCACACAAGAACAACGACAAGGGAGAATCAGCTAACACTAGCCTATGTGATGCCCCAATTAGCATGATTATTTCTTCTCAGTTAAATTATTTGATGGTTGAATATTAATTTTTATTTTTGTGACTTGTATTTATCATATTTATAACCATGGGATGAGAAAATGATTTCTTGATTAATAGATTAATTTTATTTCGTAAGATACCCACTATTTTCGGAGACTTATATGATTAAGGTAATTACAATTGTATGAGATTTTATTTGAGAAATAAATGATGATTTAAGATTATTATGAATATATGATTTATTATTATTCATTTTTTTATGAAAATAGTAATAATATCTAAGAGATTAATATCATAATAGATATTTACACTTTTTATGGATTTTATTATCCATGGAATATGATTCTAATGCTCTAGGAATGGAAATTCTTCTTGATTACTAATAATATTGAGAAAATATAAGGAAGAAAATATAAATATCATGTACATATCTTTCCATATATTCATTATTTTGTGTGAAATTTAATTCCTCAAATATAAGAAAAAATGGATTTTGAAACAAAACTTTTACCCAATATCAAACCATAACAGAAAATCAATGGCCTTTTAACCTAAAATTGATTTATAGTTTTGTGATTGTTAACATTATCATGACCAGGTTCTCTATCACCCTCTATCATTACATGAGAAATATATTTTCAATTCATTCTAAATGCTTTCCTATATGGAAACCTAGTAAGTGTTATCTGAGGTTACCTTCGTATATTCATTTCTCAATTTTCAAATGGATGTTTCACTAATACATTTTTCGATGTGGTATTTCAACAGAGGATTTTTGAAAATTTCAACCCCTAGTTTTTTATCCCAATATCAAATTATAAGGGCTCCCTTTTTGAATTTTTGTAGAATTTAACACCCTTAGATTTTAAAATGAATCACTATGAAAAATGTCATACAAGATACACCACATCAAGATTAAACAAACAACAAAAATATTATTATTTAAATGTTACCATTATCCCCAATCCCTTGTAATGGAATGAATTAATGTGATAAAATAAATAATGAAAATATATTTTACACATGTATATAAAATTAATTATATTTCTAAAAATTAATTACAAATTAAAATATAACGTATTGAATTTAAGGGATCTTTTTTATCAAAAATAATATTTTTATGCCCAAATTGAAATTTTAGATTAATTAATTAAATTAATAAAGTGAAAAATATTATTGAAATTCATATGATATATATTCATAAAATGTTTTTATATTCCTCCAATAAATTTTATAGGATTGAGATAAGAAGAAATTAAATTTTGAGCATAAAAAGATATATTTTTCTAAAAGACAATTTTACCACCTTTTGATGGCGCACCAGTTCAAAATATTAATTTTTTAATTTTTTTTAATTTTTGTTGAATGAAAATACATTTTTGACATCTTAATTTTAGTATTATCTTAAGGATAATTTTTTATGTTTTTTTGATAAGATTCATTTTATGATGAATAATGAAAAATACATCATTTTATTTGAAAACTAGTTTTTCATCTAATTAATTTATATAGTTTTATTATATTTATATTTTATTAAAGTATAAATATTTAAAATATTAATAAATAAAATAATTTTAGCTAATATGAATCAATTTAAAATTTGAAAATGGAAGTAAAAACTTTTCAAACATTGGAACTTTTAACATTAAAACCCATTTTTTCATTTTGTCGGCAAGATAAATTTTATACATAATTTTTTTAGATTGAATTAGCTAAAATGGATTACATATTTGGAATAAAAAGTTTAAAATTAATTGTTAAGGTCAATATCATTTTTATGCTTCTAAAAATTAACAACATTACAAAATTATTCACCGCAGTATAGGTAAGGAATGAAACTCCATATATTTAAAAGGATAATATTTTTAAATACATAAAAGAAAAAATATTTTGTGGTTGGTTGATGTATTTGAAAACCCTAACTAGAATATAAAATATTATTTATTGTACAATTTTTTGGAAGTTCATTCCTCATCAATGTAGTTGACTTTATATATAAAAAATTCATTATTTTAATCACATAAACCCACCTCTCCTCAAAGATAAATACCAACCCTTACCATCCTATTTCGACTCACAAGCCTTTTACCTCCCCAAATATCTTCCCATGATAATCCTCCTCAATCACCCTATGTTCAAGTGCTTCCGGAATCACCCAAATACCACATCCATTTTCTTTAAGGGGTGGTTGAAGGAGGTGATATTCAATAGGTAATTTTCTCATTACACCTCTCTTATTTTCATTTCATCTTCTAAATTCTTCTCACCTCCTACATCCATAATTTAATTATTACTACAAAATCATGTATATACCTATGTTTTATTTTTATAATGGAATATGTCATATCAATTTATATTCTCATATACTCTTATTAATAGAAATGAAACTATTGTCGATGTTATTTTGGTTAATCACCTCCATAAATAATGGTTTTTTTATTTTCCATTACCACATACATGGCTGTTCATAAAACAAATTTTTTTATTAAGTAATATTTTTGTACATATATTATAACTTATTTCATCTTATTGAACTAATACATACACATAATATTAAATAAAACAAAATTAGTTTGTGATGTTTAGAAAAACCACCAATATAAACAAAACATTTATCATTAACATTTTAACTAATGAATCATATTCATGTTATAAAAAATGATATATGGAAAAATTAATAAATCTATATGTTCAGTAATACTATTTATGATACTTTTTATTTTTAATTCAATTTTTCAAGCAAATCCATAATTATACACAAATGAAGTGATCATGAAAAAATGAAATGAATGCACCTAAAATATAAAAATAATAAAATATTATTAATTAATGGGACATAAGTTGGTATAAAATCATGACCTAATGTGTTAAAAATGTTAATATTTTTCTTTAAGGAGTTACTAAAAATATTTAATCCATTATAATAGAGGTTTCAAACTTTTTATGAAAGTAAAACAATATGTAGTTTATTCCTTAACTAAAATTCCATTCATTTGGTTATATGACTACATAAATAAATATATTATGTCATGATTATGTGTGGAATGCACTATTTATTTAATTATATTGTATTCCCAAATATAGTTTTTTGGGAAAAAATATGTTACACATAATCACCCAATTTATTAATTCTAACATTCATGATATAAATATTGTATGAGATTTCATAATCCAATTTCCATTATTTGGGTTACACTTCCACTTCATAATTTGGTCATTATAAGATTATGTGTGATATAAATTTTCATAATATTATATTTTATTTCCACTTTTTTTATTTGAAATTACATATAATATACATAATCAATTCATTTTATTAACATTCCCTTTAATGATATGATATTTTTAAGGGTTTTCTCATCTTACTTTTACTTATATGAGATTTGTGAATTTTCACCCCTTATTTATTATGTGTGGTGTATATATTTCCAAATGATAAATAATATCATGAACCTAATTATATTCATGATATTAAATGTTCGATTTGTTAATTCTTACGTTTATGGTGCATATGATTTGACTGATTACATTGTTTATGTGACTTCGTCTCAGTCTCCTTTCCTTGATCCATATGTTGATGTTATACAAAAAACTTCTTATATGAGGTGTATATATATCCCCATTGACATATTATATCTTGATTTTAGTTATTCTCTTATTATTTAATGATTTTTAAATGTTATTCTTTGATGGAATTATGATTCAAATATTTCAATGTGGTGTGAGACACTTTGATGTTAAAATATCTTTTAAAATGTTTAAAGATATATTTTCAAATTCATTTCGTCCATGTAAATATTCATGAAATAATTTTATATGTTCATTTATATGAATATAAAATGACTGTAATGTAAATTTTATATCTATTTTTAATTTGATTCAATGGTTTTTAAAATGAATCTTTTTACGTGTTTTATATAAACATTTTGATAAATGAAAAAAGTAATGTTCTATTAATAACATAAATAGTGATAATAAATGTCATGACCTGTCCCCCGGGGCCCATATCGTGACTACCCCAAGCCCACCTTCCATAGCCTAGGGGTTGGAGACTAGCACCAAAGGCGTAAATCCCTAATATGGGAAGACATTTCCTTTATAACTATAAACAAACACAATAGAGTACACAACTGGAAGTAAAAAACTATATAAAACTGTATACAAAAGAAGAGCGGAAATGTAAAAGGGGATGGAAATACAAGACCAACAGGAAAGTACAGGTACAAATGAAGAAAAGTAAAGAAGCTACTGGGTCGTCCTCCGGGGATTCCTACCTGAAGGGTAGGTATGGAGAGCCTCCATAGCACTCCACGTCCATCTGTGTCCTCCGTTTACCATCACGCTAAGTGGTCCACCTCCAGGTACCGTCTAGTCCTGCTACTCTCAGCCTCAGTCAGCGATGTCCGTCGTCTGCAATCAACACAACAAGGTGCGTGTATATAATGTGTAGGGGTGAGTATAACGATACTCAGTAGGGACCCCGAGACCTTCAAGGTCTCTCAAATTCAACAAGGACAAATCGCAATGTATTAAATCAAAATATAACCCGACATAGTTATATGCCCATACATATACCTATGTTATCAAGTAATCAATCTCAATCAGGAGGTAAACACAAAAGTTACTGACTCAGCTCACACAGGTATATAAATTTTGTAGAGAGATAGAGATGATCAGATGTAGCCACTAAATAATCTAAATTGTCGGACCGACACATGATCCAGGTCCAGCTATTCTGTCGGACCAACACATGATCTAGGAACAGAAGTTAGAACTGTCGGGCCAACACATGATCCAGGAAGAGTCATCAGAACTGTAAGACCAACACAGGATCGAGGTCCAGCTATTCCGTCGGACCCACACATGATCCAGGAATAGAAGTTAGAACTGTCGGACCAACACAAGATCCAAGAATAGTCATCAGAGTACAGATAACCATAGGGTTTCCACAAATCACTCGTGATTCCAGGAGGGTCCTATCCTCAAGAAAATTTTCGTCTCATCAACTGCCACCACGTCCCATGAAGAAGTAATAAAATTTCCACCTCTTTATAGGGGTCTCAAAGCAATAGACGCTGCATCAATCGGACGCCCGTTTTGTAAGTTATTGGCATTTCCGTTCCGGGGGCCCGGTTGGATTTTAGGTTCAATCAAACCCGACCGTACCTCAACTATGTCCAAACCTCAAGTGGGGTATTCCAAAAGAACCTTCTCTCTCTAAGGTTTCTGTCGTCGCACATGGTTTGTCGATATGACAACATAGCCTATATAATGGGTGAAAGGGTGAACATAGGCCAAAAAGGTTCTGGACTGGGGTTAGAATCGGTCCGTAGTTCTGACCCGGTCTCTGGGTCCGACTCGGCCCGAGGGGGGGCCTGGACCACGGGGGAAGCCCAGCCCGTGAAGGCGGCCCGTCCCACATTGTCGGCTCGGCCCGCGCAGGGTCTAGCCCAGCGGCACGGTGGCCCGCGGGGGGTCCGCCTTAGCCGCGTGGGGGGGGGGGGGGGGGGAGGCCGCGCACCCTTGGAAATTTCGAACGGCTAAGTCATTCGGGTTGGAGCCAAACCAGTTCCAGGTGGCTCCGGTCCATGTCACACAAGACCCAGTGGGGTCTCGCTCTTCCTGGCTGGCCGAGCGGCCAGCCGATCCCCTTCGTCGGTGCCCAGCCCAGCTGGCCGCCCTTGCTCCACCGCTGCGGCTTCTTCCTCAGCACGGTGAGACGACATCACGCCCCTCCTGCAGCTTGGCAACAGCCTGTGTGCACAACCATGGCCTGGGGCCACTGCCTGTCCATCTGCGCTGCGCGACGGTGCCACGCCCTTCTGGCGACCTGGCGGCCCTGCGCCCCTAGTTTCTTTCGCGGTTGGCCCGACAGAGGCCGTTGTTGGTCCCCCGCAGCCCGTTTCCCTCAACCCACTTCTCTAGAGGTGTCGTTGCACTTCCTCCATCTTCAACAAGAGAGAAAAAAAGGGGTGGGGGGGGTCAGGCCGTGTTTGTGCGGCCTACTCAAACCGCGTTATGGTGATAATAATCAGCTAAAAATAACCCAACATTGAATGTTGTATAATGGGAAAAAAATTCTAACTCAGTTCCCTCACCTTGGGTTCGTTGTTTGTTGATGATGTCGATGAAAGGTGGACGTAGATTCTTTGATGTCGGAAATTATGAAGTGGAGGATGTTGTTGTCAGTGTTCTTTAAGGATGGTGCTCCCTCATCAGTTCCGATTGAAGAAGGGAGAAGGTGTCCTTCGTTGGCGGATGAAGTGTTCTTCGTTATTCGGTGGTCGTTCTTCATTGGAGAGTACTTCTCCTTCCCAATATCCTCCAAAATGCCAAGGCAAAAATAATAGGTGAAAGCGTTGTCTATTATTTTTTGGCACAACAATTCAAATTTTGGTGTTTAATTAAATGAGATAACTCATTTAATTAATGGGGTGGAGTTGGCTCAATTAAGTGAAGAGGGTTTCCATAAATTAAATAAAGGGGAGTTGAAGAGTTTCTCCACCTTAAATGGGGGGATCCAAGGGGTTATAAGCCCGGGTGGTCTCCACCAAAAATATACTCCCAAGGGAGGTTATTTTCAGGTGGGCCCCACCACCATAACCTCTCATGGGAGGTTAATGTGTGGTGGCCCCCAACTCTAACCTCCAATTGGATGTTTTAATGAACTAAAATAAATTATGACAAGCACGTAATTTATTTAATTAATCCCACGTAAAACCCCCAAAACTAACTTTTATTCATGACCATATACCGTCAAGGTGAATGTATTCTTAAGAGAATACTGGCATTGCGAGTTTAATAGTGCCCTCAAATTTCAATTCCGACCATTGGTTCAAAAGTTATAAAATCCAGCTCGTACATTTAATGAATATACCCAAAAAAAACTTCGCAAATTGATTCTGGTCACACCAGGCCTCAAAATCAAGCGCCGTAAATTTTGGTGGACTCGTACAATTCCCATGTATTTAAGAAAAAAAATCCCATGGAAATTCCAGGTCGTTACAAAAATTATTACACTATTGTGACTATTACTAAATTTATATCCTCTGTTTCAATATTAAAATATTTTTTAATTTAAAATAATTATTTCCTTTTTTGGGTTTTTTGTACATGAAGATGGGTTTTCCAACAAATGATGTTTGGGTATAGAAATGGTTTTTTAAAAGAAAATAGTATTTTTATACAAAAGTATTTATCCTATGTGATTAAAAGTGTTTTCAAAAGGGTTTTATTATGGAAGTTAATTATTCTTGAAATTGAACATTATCTTTATATGAGAGACAGGTGAGCCTGATACAATATATACAAAGGATTGAGCCCCAATATTTCTCACAGGTGAGCCCTAAACAACTTATACGAAGGGTTAGGCCCCATTAAATCTCATGGGTGAGACAGATATAGATTATACAAAGGGTTTATCCCTATTGTAGATCATAGTTGAGCCTTATATAGCTTATATAAAAGGTAATACCTATTATATATCTCCAATAATTGAGTAATAATAGTATTGGAATCTATTCGAATGGCTATTATAATTGAGGGATTTTGAAAGGGTTTTATTAATACTATTCTTTAAGTCACATAATTATATTTTTTATGCTATGGTTTTTAATACTTTTCATTGAGAAAATTGTGTATTGTTTTCATGAGAAAATGTTTTATTTAATTTTCTCAATGAACATTGTTGATGAAGGTAAACATTATATGAGTTCTCATGTTTTTAGTAAAATAACTATTTTTATTATTATTATATACATCACTAAACTTCTATACTCATCTCATGTTTTAAAATTACTCTCAAATGAGTTAGGGGAGAATAGAGTCAAGGATGAGAACAAGGGGATGATTGCAAAGATTTTACGTGAAGAGAAAACATTTTTATTTTAAAAGGGTCTCCTTTGGTATGTAAAATTAATACTGAGTATAAGTGTCCATTCATAATGTATGTGTTTAATATGTAAGAGTTCACCATTATTCTCTAAAAAACTTATCCCAAAATATCTTTTCGAAAATAAAGTAATTTCTAATTTTAAATTATCTACAATATGAACTTTTTGGGCTATATAGTGAACTACCATAAAATCCTTTGAAACATTTTAAAACCCCATATAACCTTCCAAAAATTAACCTAAACATTTCATAGACAGAAAATATAATAATAAAGTGTAATTTACCTAAAATCGGGAGTGTTACATTCTCCTCACCAATATTATTTCCATCCCAAGAAAGTAGAAAACTAGTGTTGTCCAGAAATATTTTGGGTCATCTCACTAACATCTTCTTTTTCACGCTCCCATGTTTCACCTTGAATTTTTCCATACTACCACTGAACACATACAGGAATAAGGATTTTCTACAATATGATATTTTTTCCCATCCAAAATTTATATCATTCCATGAATCATCCTAACATCCAACTCTATGTAAACTTGATCCGATCAAATTAAATTTATAGGATTAAGTTAGTACTTTATCGACTAAGATATATGAAACAAATTGTGTAATAAAATAATACATGAAGGAATGGAAAACCAATATTACACCACAAAAACTCATTCAAATATCTTATAATTATGTATTTACTTTAGAAACACATGCCTTCTTATAAATAAGATGATTCCCAAGTCTAATTAGGATCATCAAGAAAATATAATCACTCACCTCATAATATAACAATCACTAAAAATGATCCAAAAAAAATTTATGATGAATCGAATATGTATTCAACCTAAATAAAATAAGTTAAATCTGTTTTTTTGTCTCTTTTATATGTTTAGTCCAATCCATTATCCTATTTCAACCCAACAATGTTGAGAAAGACAAGGGTACACAAACTGATATTCAAAAAAATTCATTTGTATCAAGGCATGCTAACTATTATTGTATGATAACTACAAAAAAGTTATGTTCTCCACATGTTAGATACCTAATACATTTCATAAGCCCTATGAATATCATCAATTTTTATTATCCTTTCAAATTGTATATCCATTTGAGGATGGTAATCTATGTTCATAGTTAACTAGGTTCCACAAGATTTCTATATAGAAGTCTGAAAATGAGATATAAACCTAGGGTCCTAATTAGATACTATTGAAAATGGAACATTTTGCATCAATAAAATTTTCCAAACATAGAATTTGGATGAGTATTCCACCATATTAGATTCATAAATGGGATAAAGAGAGCAGATTTTGTCAGTCGTTCCATTATCATGGATTTGGAATCATGTTTTCTAACAATTTTAAGAAGACCTATTAAAAAATATATGGATTTGTACTCTATTTTTGGGATGGAAATTAGCAAAAATTACAACATACCATATGGTTGTAAGTTATGTTCATTGACATTAAGATAGGTGAGGTATCTGGAGATTTCCTCTACTACATCTCTTTTCATCCAAACCAACCATAACATTGCATTTAATGAATTATAAATTTTCTAAATCCTGGGAAGGATTACATATCTTGAAAGGGTGTAAGAATAAAGATGAAGCTCCCAATATGCCAAGGGTATGACCATTTGATCACTAAACCATAATAATTAACATCCATCCAACTTCCGTTACTAAATTTTCTCTTAAAAATAGAGTTTGACCTATTGTTATCTATTAAATTTCATGTGTTTGAGCCTTTCTAACCTATGAAACCAAATAAAAAATAAGATAAAATGGAAAGATAATGACCCTTTTACCTTGGAATGAAATATATATATTCATATCTTCATTGATCGACATTATTTGTTAATGGTTCAATGTATCTTTATCCAAATGACCATATGACATCATACTCAATGAATCATCCATAGAGTTCCCTATAATCGGTGCATACATCATGTCAAATTAAAACATATACAAATAATTCATTCATTCTTACTATCTTAAATTTAAATATCCTTATGATAAAATTGTTTTCTTAATTTTATAATCCATAAACACTATGTAATTCTAACCAAATAGGTAATAACTCCTTGTCTTCAAAGTATGTACCATAATAGACAATTTTCAATCAGTTTTTGGCTTATTGTTCTCTTGAATGTGTAACTACCATTAACCATATGCAGCAATATGATCTCCCTATATGAGAACACATCCGAAAAAAATCCTAATGCATCATAATAGACTATGTTTCCCTATCCATACTATATAAATATGAAGATAGGTGTTGATTTAATTCTATCCTTATATTCATGAATGGATGTTTTATATTCATAGTTTCATTGGAAAGAAATTACATTCCTAAAAATATATATAATCTATGAGGAAAAAATGAAAAATGAAAAATAAAGCATTATTACTACCCTTATTAGAAAAATAACCTACACATCTCAAAGTCATTCTGTTGTGGTTTCAAAAATATAAATACATATATCTTTTTAGGATCCACGAAAATTAAATTATTTGAAATTAGATGGAAAAGTAACCACACATCCTGTATCTATAAATTTCACATTGATAACAAAGAATAATGGATATGCTCCTGCAATATAACCAAACTATAGCCTAGTGTTCCTCATGGTCTGATATTTGAAATAATGCACTGAAATGTCATAAAAAATAGCCACTAAAAGGGAATCAAGATATCGTTGATTGATTTGATTCATCAATTCTATAAATATGGATGGTGAATTATTATGACCAAATGCAAAACAAAATATTACTAATTTCCATATTGGCTTCTGAAATAAATAATTGGAATATCCTCCTTCTGAACATACAAATGATGATATCCAAAACAAAAGTAAACTTTAGGAAACCACTGGGATCCCACAAATTGTTTAATTAGGCCAACTAATCATGTAATAGGATACATATTCTTTATCATAAGTTTTTAATGTTGTCGTAATCAACATAAATCCTAAGACATAAATCTATATTATTCATAAAAAAGATCCAGTGATTCCCATAATGAAATGCTTGGTCGAATGGACCCTTCTAATTCCAACACTTAAAATAGAAATTTTAATTCCTTTAATTTTATTGGTTCCATCATATAACATAGATGTTGTAACACACCGAGATTTTATGAGATATATTATTTTGATGTCTTCTATTATACACTACACCAAGATTATCTTGTACTATACGCAACACCATATTATCTTGCAGTATATGCAACACTATTGTTGGTTCATGTTACACACAATTTCATGTTCGTTTTTTGGAAATTATTATACAAAAAATTATGTATAGATTCTGTTTAATGTTTGAATGAAATAAGTTTTAATTATGTTATACGCAACAACAAATGGGGATTTCACTACACGCACCCTTGAATTGGCTTGCATTACACGCAACCAAGACCTTATTCGATAGCGTGTGTAGTACGCAATACCATGTTTCACTAAATGAGATATTATTATAATATTATTATAAACTAGCCGTTATGAATAGTAATACCCACTTGTTGAAATTTTATAAATTTTATCTTTCTAAATGGACTTCATTTTTTGATTCAGAATATCAAAATTATCCTAGGGTGAATTTTTGGTATTTTTTTGAAAACTTTCAATTTTTGATGAATAGTGAAAACACTAGGTTCCTATTTAAAAACCAAATTTTTATTTAAATAATTACTTATTTTATATAAATTTATTTTAGGTCAAAATTGATACATAATACATATATAATTTCTATGTAATTCATTGGAATCATTTTATAATAGTTTTAGATATATAAACATTTTATTGAACTTTTCACCGTCTTTAACCACCTCCTAGGCGAATTTTCAAATTTACATAAAACATAATTTTACCACTTCTGTGAGTGTAATTTCAAAAATCCGAGACACACGGTTAATATCAAGGAGTAAAATGTGGTTCAATATGATAAAAATAATTTTTTGTGAATAGTAACTTTTTACTTTTATTTACCACGGTTAAAAGTAAATAGGGTAATATTGGGTAAAAATGATATTATCATTACCTTAAAACATGTCCTAATTCTATTGGATAAGTCTAATTCGACCAAAAAAACATTAGAAATATAATATTATCATTTAGGTCCACCTGGATTAGATTAGGACATTTATTATTATTTTATTTAAAAAAGAGTTAAAATAGTTAAAATCAAAGTAAAACATTTTTAATACAAGATTATACATAATATAAATTCGACTATAAATATTCATTAGAAAGATAAAAATATTTCCTACCTAATTGTATTTTTTTTATAATTTTTATACTTTAAATAATTTAAGTTATTTATGACACAATGGGGATGCAGTAGTTACCTAAATAATTAAATATTAAAATAATTGATATTATAAATACACAAATAATTGTAATTTGAGACTTTTTATGAATTCCACTAATTTTATAGGTTAATATGACATGTTATTATTGATTTAATTAACTTTTTTCGAACTAATCATGCTGTTATGAGTTTCACAAAAATCAATTACCAAATAGTATCTAAATTAAAAAAAAGTTTTTAAAACAAATATTATATTATTAATTGTTATAATATTCCTAAAAATATAAGGATCGGTAAAATGACTTATATAAGGTTATATATATTAATAATGAACCACTTGGGGTTCGTTTGGCTGGTTATAGTATGTTAATTAACCACATAGTGTAAGAAAAGAAGAAGGCACAGTAAAAGTTAAATTATTTAACATAGAGTTAAATCTAAATGATAAGGTTAAAATAGTAACCTAAACATGTCTCAAACATATTGGTTGAGAGGATTTAGACCCATACCCACTTTATATCTGAAATAAATCAATCTGGATCTATTATAAACCGAATACAACTTTATTATAAAATAATATTTTAAGTTTTCCAAAGGTGCCCCTCTCCTCCCTTATAAAAAGGGAACCCCTTCCCTCTTCTCTTCACACCCTTATGATCCTTGATGATCGGCCAACCCCTTACCATTTCTCTTATCCAATTCCATAAAAATATTATGGAGGTTCTGGTATTCTCAAAAGACCAACTCTACTTCCTTAAGAGGACGCTTAAAGGAGGTGCATCGAAGAAGATGTAATCTCTTCTTCCGATTATCTCAAGTTTCTTTCTTCTTCTACTTATTATTCTTTAGTTTTATCATTATAAAGTAATAACATCTATATTACTCATATAATGATATTTCATTATAAATATTAAACAACCCTATTTCACCTTCAATCCATCCTAAGGAAAACGAAATCACCGCGCGTGCGTACTTACGGAATACCGTCTCCACGCCGTGGTGTAATCTGTTTTTCCACCACCACCATAATTTGATGGGTATAATGGTGTAAAGAATAACTAAATATGATTATTATAAATTCATAATGATTCTAAGATAGTATATCATTCACTCCAATTCCATTCAATAAATATGGGAATGATATCATCGCTCGTGCGTACGTACGGATTACCGTCTCCAAGATGCGATGAGATTCATTTTCCATGATAAAAATTCAAGAATGATTATAAAGTATATATATAATAATTATGAAATATATGACATAATAATTCTACTGGATTTATGTATATATATATGTATGTCATCTACTTAATTCCATTCAATTCAATAAGGAAACGAAAACAGCGTTCATGTGTACGTACAGCCTACCGTCTCCATGAACAGTGTATTTCTTTCAATTTATCGATCTATTATATATATGTATATTCTGAATATATATTATTTATTAATCTTGTTTTATATTCTGGAATTAAGTAATCATGATCTAAGTAATCATATTAATAATTACAAGTCAAAACACTGATGATAAATGAAACGATTTTACCCAAAACGCTACTTTAACATGAATTTACAAAAGAACAGGTAATATAAAGTCATAAGTGACCATTATATGATATCATAACAATGAATAGGATTATCTAATAATTCAATGACATTATTTAAATCATTATACAATAGGTTCGGATACGTATGAAGCATATCAGACCTAAGTTAAGAGATAATTTTTCAAATCTCATTTTCATCCGAGATTTCTTATATGTAAGTATTTACTGGGGTTATATGTTTCATCCATGCCCATAAAATGTTTATCATAAAGTGTTTAATATTATTCCATGTATATTTAATGTCATTTATACCACTATTTTACTTTTACATTGTGTTATGGAAGGAATCTTTCTTTTTTTTACCATACGAGGAACTTTTTGACTTATCCGACAAAAGTACGAGGAGAATGTTTTTTAACTTATACGGCGTGAATGGATTTTTACAGTTTCATAATGAATTATTTCAATGATGATTCCTCTACAAAATCTCATGGTTATTTTCAATAAAATCATTTTCTTTTAATATTCTGGGGAATTTTGCGAAAAGAAAATGATTTTGAAGAAGAAAGAATATTTTCCTCAATAATTCATTTCAACTGTTTTATCAACACTATTTTCCATCTAAGATGACATTATTTCATATGTGTATGTTTCAAGTATAATGTCTCTATTATTTACATGGTTTCACTTTTCTTATGATGAAATGATATCCATTTGTTTTATATGGATTATGTGATGATGGAATGAAGTTTATGAATCCCATTTCATTCTTTGGGTTATGTTGAATGATTTATGTTTATTTTGTTGCACAAGTAAGAATGATTTCATTATGAGATGGGTGGGAACTATATCTCCCTCAAATGAATTAGGTAAAGATTTATATCTCATGAGATAGACATGGCAGGAATAGAAAGTTAATCTGGTTCAGTGATACAGGACTGGAACGCGGAGTGAACTCGATTCGGAAAGGGACTTTGTCCACTAAGATAGTCTTGGCAGCAATGCCTTGGATAATATGGAAATCATAACATGTGCTTAATGGTTTCCACAATTACATGTTTTATTTCCATGCTATTTTATCATGATTAATGTTTCTTTATGATCTATGCCTTACATACTTCCATGTTTTGTTTCATTGCTCAATATTTTGATGTTTAAACATTATGTTCATTTTTCTAAGTTCAAATGTATCTAATTTGTTCTATTATTTACATGCCTACCCTTAGTGTGCATTTGAGATCACCATTTAGTTGTTTTCTTTTTCCCATGATTTAAAGAAAGGTTTTAGGTAAGAAAACAAAATTGGGAGATCTTTATGGGAGATGTTGAAGATCTTTCACCACGATTAGAAGATTATATTCCGAGTTTCCAAAGACACTAAACTATTAAATTCCTTGTGTGTTTTTTTGTTATGTATTAATTATTCCGAAAAAGTAATGTAATTTCCATGTACGTCAATATTTGAGTCTCTACAGTTGGTATCAGAGGAAAGGTTTAGTTAACCTTTGGAAACTAGGATGCGAAAACATTAGTGAGATCCCTAGAGATATTTCTAAGGTATGTCTAGGGATATCCCTATGGTTAAGTATAAGTATAGGTTATAGTCCTAGAATTATGGCAACAATATTATAATTAACCCTATGATGTTATATATTGAAGGTACTCACCCATTATTATTCTATTTTCCTATCATGATTTTTTCCAATCACACTATTCTTTTTGGGTTTTAGAAAATGGCTGGAAACAGGAAGATTCACGATAATGGAGGATATGATGGACAATGGAATGACATTCTTCATGAGAAACCAAATGAAATTGGATGTGGAAGTACAAAAAACGTTATTATGTATAATTAGCAATCTCATAATATGATCAATAATCTCATCTTTGGTAAGTATCCCGACTCATCTAATGAGAGAAATATGGAGTTTCATGATGATCATAGAGGAAAGAAAGTTCAATTCCCCTCATGTAAATCATGTGGGAAGAGGCAACAGGGAGAATGTTTCAAAGGAACCAGAAGAAGCTTTGGGTTTGAAAAAGAAGGACACAAAGCCAGTAATTGTAAAGGAAAAGGTTCAGTTAACACCATGGATAAGGATAATGGTATTTCTAAGACATCAAAAATGGTTGAATGTTTTAAATGTGGAATGTATGGGCATTATTCCAACCAATGACCTAAGGGAAAATCTTATGAAGAGAATCAGCATGGTCGTATGGGTAGTATTTCTGTTGATGATGATGTAGATACTACATATGATATATGAGATAAAGGAAATGACGAAGCTCAGTAAGTGGTTTAAGAAGTTAGTGGAATGATTTATGTTTATCAAGAGTTATATTGAATAGTTAATGGTACTATGGAATAAATACACATCTAAGGATTGTTAAACTATTTTTTTTCTAAAGTATTTGAATGTATATATTGAATGGTACTGGTAACCATGAAAGGTTATTTAGATATTTTTGGAAATAATATGATATGCACATAATGAATGGATCAGGATAAAATAATATGTTTGATAGTATTCATGAGCTCATGATTGATATAAGGACTAAGTGATATCATGGTTTGAATATATAGAAATTTTGGGATTTTGGTAAGTGGAAAGAGTTATTTTTTTATAGCACTCACATTTTCACTAAGGTTCTATGGAAATTCATGTTTAAAAAGAATACATGATTAAGGTATTCACATGTTTGGAATGTAACCAACAAGATATATCGTATGATATATGTGGGATAAATGATGGTATTCATGTGCTTTTTATTTGACCTTTCAAGTAATCATTTTCTTTATACTATTAGATTGGATAGATGTATTTTGTATAAGCCTTAAGATTGGAATGGATTATGTTGAAAATCAGATAGTATTATTTAAGGATATAACTTTTTTTTGATATTATTTTTGGAATGTTATAATAGTTTAGTTTTAGAAAAAGGACAACCCGTAGGAAGGGCGACAACCCGTCGCGTCAGACAAGGATGCGAGAATCAAACCCACAACCGAAGTGCGACAGGCCTTTATCGCCAATCACTGGCCTACTGGATGTCCCTGATTTGTAGAAACTAGTTTCATTAAGCGCTATGACAGATGAAGTATAAGTCCATTTTAGCAACCATATACGATTAATATCAGCATAGATGGACTTATGTATATTCAATAAATTGTGCTAAACTTTTTGTGATAAAAATTGACGGAATGACCTATAATTCTATCACATGATCTGCTAACACTTCACGAATGACAAATTCAACTTCATTTCTTTAGGATATGAAGTGGAAATTGTTCATGGAACGAACAACGATGAGATTGTACAAAAATCAACTAAGTAATTATATTCATTCAACAATTCTTCAACATTAGGGGAATGATATTGAAAACCAAAAATGTTGTCCTAGTGCTCTTATATCTAATGAATCAGATGGTACCTTAGATCATCAAAATTTTATGGCTTTGTGACTATTGTATTTTTCATATCCCTGTTCTATACCACTCTCCATCAGAACTTGACGGTTATATTTCTCTTCCATATCCATATTTTTACCTATGATCTCCTATGTGGGAACCCAAGTGATGAGTTACTTTGGGTATCCGTTTTGTTTCTAACATTCAATTTTTAAAAGAAAGTTTTAGTATTCCTTTTTATGATGTGGGTTTCTATGAAAGAAACTTTCTAGTAGAAAACCATTTATAACCCCGAAGAATTTCGAGGGCGAAATTCATTTTATGGGGGGTAGAATGTAACACCCTGAGATTTTATGAGATATATTATTTTGATGTTTTCTATTATACACTACACCAATATTATCTTGTACTATACACAACACCGTATTAGCTTGCAATACATGCAATAGTATTCTTGGCTCATGTTACACACAATTTCAAGTTTGTTTTGTGGAAATTATTCTACATGACATTATGTATAGATTATGTTTAATGTTTAAATGAAATAAGTTTTAATTATGTTATACGCAATACAAAACAAAGATTTCACTACACGCAACCTTGAATTGGCTTTCATTACATGCAATCAAGACCTTCTTCGATAGTGTGTGTAGTACGCAATACCAAGTTTCACTAAATGAGATATTATTATAATATTATTATGAACTAGCTGTTATGAATAGTAATACCCACTTTTTTAAATTTTATAAATTTTATCTTTCAAAATGGACTTCATTTTTAGATTCGGAATATCGAAATTTTCCTAGGGTGAATTTTTAGTATTTTTCTGAAAACTTTCAATTTTTGATGAATAGTGAAAACACTACGTTACTATTTAAAACCCGATTTTTTGTTTAAATAATTATTTGTTTTATTTAAATTTATTTTAGGTAAAAATAGATACATAATACCTATATAAGTTCAATGTAATTCATTGGAGTCATTTTATAATAATTTTAGATATATAAAAATTTTATTGAACTTTTCACCATCTTTTACCAACCTCCTAGTTGAATTTGTAAATTTACATAAAAATTAATTTTACCGAATCTGTGAGTGGTATTTTGAAAATCTGATAGACATGATTAATATCAAGGAGTAAAATGTGGTTCAATGAGATAAAAATAATATTTTTTGAATAGTAACTTTTTATGATTATTTACCATGGTTAAAAGTAAATGGGGTAGTTAAGGGTAAAAATGATATTATTTTTACCATATAACATGTCCTAATTCTATTGGATAAGTATAATTCGACCAAAAACAACCTTAGGAATATAATATTATCATTTAGGTCCACTTGGATTAGATTCAGACATTTATTATTATTTTATTTAAAAAAGAGTTAAAATAGTTAAAATCAAAGTAAAACATTTTTAATATTGGGTAATACATAAGATAAATTCAACTATAAATATTAATTAGAAATATAAAAAGATTTACAACCTAATTTTATTTTATTTATAATTTTTAGACATTAAATAATTTATGTTATTTATGACACAATGTTGATGTAGTAATTACCTAAATAATGAAATATTAAAATAATTGATATTATAAATACACAAATATTTGTAATTTGAGACTTTTTATGAATTAAACTAATTTTATAGGTTAATATGACATGATAGTAATGACTAAATTAACTTTTTTCCAACTAATCATGTTTTTATGATATTCACAAAAATCAATTACCAAATATTGTCTAAATTGTCATCAAATAGTTTTTAAAACAAATATTATTTTATTAATTGTCATTATATTCCTTAAAATTTATGGTTCTGACAAGTGACATAGATAAGGTTATATATATTAATAATGAACCACTTGGGATCCGTTTTTCTGGTTATACTAATTTTATTAACCATATATTATAAGAAAAAAGAAGACACGGTAAAAGTTAAATTATTAAACATAGAGTTAAATCTAAAAAATAAGGTTAAAATAGTAACCTTAACTTGTCTAAAACCTATTGGTTGAGAGTATTTCGACCCATACCCACTTTCTCTTCAAAATAAATCAATTATGAGGTATTATAAACCTAATATGACTTCATTATAAAATAATATTTTAAGTTTTCCAAAGGTGCCCCTCTCCTCCCTTATAAAAAGGGAACTCCTTACCTCTTCTGTTCACACCCTTTTGATCCTTTAGGCTCGGACAAACCCTGAACATTTATCTTCTCCACTTCCGTAGAAAAATTCTGGAGGTTCTGGTCTTCTCAAAATACCAACTCTACTCCCTTAAGAGGAATCTTAAAGGAGGTGCGTCAAAGAAGAGGTAATCTCTTCTTCTGATTCTATCAAGTTTCTTTCTTCTTATACTTCTTCTTCTTTAGTTGTCTCATTATAGAGTAATAACATTGGTATTACTCATATAATGATATGTTATTATAAATATGAAACAACCCTATTTCACCTTCTATCCATCCTAAGGAAAATGAAATCAATGCGCGTGTGTACGTACAGAATACCGTCTCCACGCCATGGAGTAATCTGTTTTTCCACCACCACCATACTTGGATGTGTATAATGGGGTAAAGAATAACTACATACAATTATTATAACATAATACAGATTCTAGTATATTATATCATTCACTCCAATTCCATTCAATAAATATGGGAACGATATCATCGCTCGTGCGTACGTACGGATCCCCGTCTCCACGACACGATGAGATTCATTTTCCATGTTAAAAATTGAAGAATTATTATAAAGAATATATATAATAATCATGAAATATATGAAATAATAATGCTAATGGATTTATGTGTATATATATATGTATGTCATCTACTTAATTCCATTCAATTCAATAAGGAAACGAAAACAGCATTCATGCTTACGTACGACATACCATCTCCAAGAACGGTGTATTTCTTTCCATTTATCGATCTATTATATATATATATATATGTATATTATGAATATATATTATATATAAATCATGTTTTATATTCTAGAATTAAGTAATCGTGATCTAAGTAATCATATTAATAATTACAAGTCAAAACACGGATGATAAATGAAATGATTTTACCCAAAACACTACATTAACATGAATTTACAAAACAACAGGTAATACAAAGTCATAAGTGAAGCATATATGATATCATAACAATGAAGATGATTCTGTAATAATTCAATGACATTATTTAAATCATTATACAGGAGGTTCGTATACGTACAAAGCATATCGGACCTAAGGTAAGGGATAATTTTGCAAATCTCATTTTTATCCGAGATTGCTTATATGTAAGTATTTACAGGTGATATATTTTTCATCCATGCCCATAAAATGTTTTTCATAAAGTGTTTAATATTATTCCATGTATATTTAATGTCATGTATACCCCTCTTTTACTTTTACATTGGGTTATGGAAGGAATCTTTCTTTTGTTTACCATACGAGGAACTTTTTGACTTTTCCGAAAAAAGTCCGAGGAGAATGTTTTTTTAACTTATACGGCGTGAATAGATTTTTATGGTTTCATAATGAATTATTTAAGTGAATATTCCTCTACAAAATTTCATGGTTATTTTCAATAAAATCATTTTCGTTTAAAATTTTGTGTCATTTTGTGAAAAGAAAATGATTTCGAAGAAGAAAGGATATTTTCCTCAAGAATTCATTTCAAGTGTTTTATCAACACTATTTTCCATCTAAGATGACATTATATCATAAGTGTATGTTTCAAGTATAATGTCTCTATTATTTACATGGTTTCCCTTTTCTTATGATGAAATAATATCCATTTGTTTTATATGGATTATGTGATGATGGGATGAAGTTTATGAAACCCATTTTATTCTGTGTGTTATGATGAATGATTTATGCTTATTTTGTGGCACAAGTAAGAATGATTTCATTATGAGATTGGTGGGACCTATATCTCCCTCCAATGAATTGGGTAAATATTTATATCTCATGATATAGACATGGATGGAACGACAAGTTAATCAGGTTCAGTGATAAATGACTGGAACGAGGAGTGAACTCGATTCAGAAAGGGACTTTGTACACTAAGATGGTCTTGGAAGAAATGCCTTGGCTACTATAGAAATAATAACATGCGCTTAATGGATTCTAGAATTACAGGTTTTTTTCATGATATTTTATCATCATTAATGTTTCTTTATGATCTATGCCCTACATACTGCCATGTTTTATTTCATTGCTCAAGATTTTGATGTTTAAACATTATGTTCATTTTTTAAGATCAAATGTATATGATTTGTTCTATTTTCTCCATGCCTACCCTTACTGAGCATTTGAGCTCACCCTTTATATGTTTTCTTTTCCCCAGGATTTAAAGAATGGTTTTAGGTAAGAAAACAAAAAGGGAAGATCTTTATGGGAGATGTTGAAGATCTTTCACCACGATTAGAAGATTATATTCTGAGTTTCCAAAGACACTAAACTATTACGGTCCTTGTGTGTTAGTTTTTTTTATGAATTAAGTATTATACAAAAGTAATGTAATGTTCATGTACGTCAAGCTTTGGGTCTCTACAGATGTTATATTAGACTAGTCCCTAGTGTGGGATAAATCAAAATGTATACTTATCTTTTTAATGGAAACTCTATAAAATTATAAAAGAAAAAATTAATGATTTGGCCAATGAAATTTGGATTATTACTATATCTAAATTCACCTACATATGTCAATTTAATCACTTCCAACTGAAACAAGATAGTAACATCCACCCAGAAAAGTTTACTGATCCACTTTCTATTACATCCCAAATTCCCCTAAGGTGATGTTTAAATAATCATGTGTTGTGAAGCTAACAATTCTTGTATAGAATTTAATTTAGGGATGGAATGTTGTCCTAAAATCCATAAAAACTCAATTTATAGACATAAATCCCAATAACAGAGAAATCACAAAGAAATTAATCCCCATAGGTATTTATAGAACAATATTTTCACACAATGCACAACATTCAACTTAGAGAAGAGGATATTGATGATTCAAGATAGATTGCATCATCAAAACATGTAAATCCATACGATAAACAACATGAGAAGAAATAAAAGACTGGTATGTGTCTATTTAAAACAAGTATTACATAATTATTGAATTCAAAGTAGTCATACCTATCTCTATTAAATGACAAAATAGATTATCTTAAATTTCTTACTAAACTCCATACAATTTCTTACTCATTTGTGTTTACTTTTTTATTACCCTATTGATATCAAAAAAAATTATAAGACATGGTGTTCCTATGACCACCTTGGAATACATGATTTTGATGAAATGAATTATTTTACTACACTCTTCCCATTTAATCATGTTATTTCTGAGAGACATGATATATGTATCTATCCCGAAAACATGGAGATCTATGACAATTTAAACTAATAAGTCCCACTTGGCTACAATTTTGACAAGATATCTATTAATTACATACAACCTCACTTCATATGCTCATAATAATCAAATTGAAAACATAAAATCCTAATATTTGTTCATGGGGTGATATTTACAATTCCGAAAATTTTCTTATGATATATCCCATAACTCTAAAATTTGGTTTATCCCTTAGTATTATTCCCAATGCTAGAATTTTCTCCATTTCCCATAAGAACAAACTTCCTCCATGAAACTACATTCTTTGAGATATCCCATTCTTAAACCATCACATTATTGACTAATTTTATATATTCTTTAATAATTAGAAAATCAATATTATTGTATATATGTAGTTGTATCCTTGAATCAAAAATAAATACTTCTAAGGGATAACCTACAAGATTTTTTTAGGAAAATAATACTAAATTAATGAATTTATCCACAAACACTATAAATAAGATATTCCCTTTAATCAAACTGAAGAAGATCATTTGTATAGAAATTATGAGCATTTGAGGATGTGATTTTTTATAAAACAAATTCCTCAATATCCTCCCATGAAATGATTTGGTTCTTTTTCTCTTGTATAGATAAAAACCACCCTTGTAATGTTAGGTTTTAAAGTATATAAATTTACAATATAACATTCAAATGTGATGGTGTCCCAAGAAAATAAAATATTCATTTCTTCATGTTCATCCTTACTTATTCCTTCTATGGATCAGAATCCCCCCCAAAATATAGGAAGGTTCTTCTTTTATAAATAATCAAAATGGTCCACTTACTGAGGCACAAAATTATTATTACCTCTATCCGCAGGCCAAAAATCATTGAAAATACATTCTACAAGATGTTTGTTATCCTATGGCTTAGGTGTAATGAAATTTTAGCAGCCTCTTTTAGTTTATTTTTAAGAAATCTACCCAGTTCTAGTCACAAAAACAAAAAAAAATCCATTTAGTCTCACTCATTAGATACCGAAGGAATAAAATATCAACTTTCCCACATCAACTCATATATCAATAATAAATTTCATAAATGAAATAATTATTTTTTACTATATAATAGATATTTTAAGGAAAAACTATAAATAAAACAACATGCATTAGATCATGCATCAAAACATTATATTCATTTGATTTGATGCACATTAACATTAAATCAGTCCTTGAAATGATATTCTTGATATTTAATGAGTATCCCTCTAGAACCTTTATAATATTAAATAAGTGATAAAAAATATTAATCTAATATTTCGAATTATTGTAAGTATCTAGAGGATGAAAACCCTATCATTGAACCTTTATTGATGCCAACTCTTCCCCTATCCCTAGGTCAATCATGTCCATTTTATGCTTAGATTTTTCATTTATTTTTATGGATTAATTTATTTATATTACAATGAAACTATCACATAAATTTTATTCCACATCAATAGCATTAGGAAATATTTTGGCATCAAAACAATTATATTACAGTAATTCAAAAAAAGGTGATCTCCTTTTCCAACCAGTTTACATAATGTTTTTTGAATAAGTTTTACAAAGAGAGGGGGTTGTATCCTTTGCATTATAAAATTGGTGATCAATTATTAGTGTAGATTTTGGTGTACCATATTCTAAATTATCATTGGATATTTTTATCCAAGATCATTATTTATGGCATTGGTGTAGAAATCTATAATGTCCATAAAATACATTTGTTGTGGAATGTTTCAACTTAGTTGATTCAATACCTTATTAATAAATGGGACATCCTTGAGATCCATTAATTTTATATCACAAATAATTCATATGAATTAATGTCATTTGATGTCTCTTATAATGTGGCTCTAAACACAAAATCTTCATTTATGTAGGAATAATAAAAGGTAACACATGAATCATATAATAATTTTTGAAATTTAATAAATTGATCAAATTAAACATCAATATAGATACATAGTTATTTTCATATTGGTATAAGAAGAGACAACATAATTTATTTTCCCTTCATGCGTAACCATGGTAGAAAGATTAAATTTACCAATATAACTAGAGATGTGATATGAGTGTTAATTTGTGAACTAAAAGAGTTCACTCCATCTTAACATTGAATGAAAATAGAATCTCATATCGTTCCCAAATATATGATTCACAATAGTGAAAAAAATGTTATTTAAGTCAATTATTTTTAAATTTTTATGTCAGTTTTTTGGCTGAAGTTATTAAAGGGGATGTTATAAATATTGTTTTTTACATCATTTTTAAGAAACCGGATCTTCGTTTCAGGTATGCTTTCCTTTTTATGGAGTTTTTGAGAAAAATAATGTTTCTGGAAATTTTTTAAGTACACGCCATGTACTTTTTGAGTACACGCCGTGTACTCTTTTCTCGCTCAAAGACGTGTACTGGCCATGTCCGGGCCACACACACGGTGTGTACGGGTGACGTGGAGGCCGATTTTGGCAGAGTAGAGAAAGACCTAGTACACGCCGTGTACTTTTTTTCATTAAACGAAGAGGGGTCGCTCCTAACCGACAAAAATACCTTCTTCTCCAACTTCTTCATTCGAGAGCGCCGAGAAGCTGTGTATCTTCGGCGAGCCACCATTCCTCCGTCCATTATCTGATTCAAGCACGGTCGATTAAGTTGGAATCGTAGCTGTGAGTTCTTCCTTCTGATTGAGCCTTGTTTTCCAATTCCTCCTCTTTCTCAAGATATCATGGGATGAGAATTTTGGGCATTTTCTTAGATCTATGACCTTAATGGGTGAATCAGTCGTCATGGTTCAAGTATATCAATCTCCTAAGATCGAGGTTGGTGGTTTGTGCCTTACCGTTCAAAGTCTTTGAGTTATATGTGCAAATTCCACCAATACCCATGAACGGGGTATTGTGTGTTTACCTTTTTGCCCTTGTTGTTTTCCTTCTTTCCATTTATGCTTGTGTAGAATTAAATTAATCATTTTAGAGGATAATTTGTTGTTCTTGGATATTTTTCCCATGCTTTGCTCAGTTTACGACCATTGGGTCTTGTTAGCCTTTGGCTGTTATTACTGTTGCCATGCCTTGTGATTATAGGATTGGAGTGAAATTATAATCATGCTTGTTGTCCTATTGAATTATAGCCAAGTATCTCTATAGGTGAACATTGGATAGCCAAGTATCTCTATAGGTGTACTTTTCCCTTATATCATTATTATGCATTGACTGGAACGGGGCTGAGAGAACCTGGTGTTATAGACTATAAGGGATAGAACGAGTGAGCTTCCCAGAGAGTATTTGACATTATAGACTACAAGAGGGTAGATCGAGTGAGCATCCTCAGTGAGTCTTATACATTATAGACCATAGGGGATAGACCGAGCGAGCTTCCCAGAGTTCCTTCAGATATTATAGACTATAGGAGGGTAGACCGAGTGAGCTTCCTCAGAGAATCTTACCTTGTTTGACTTCTTTTGAAGACCCTTCCCAGGATAGAGGAGGAATGGACCGAGTGATCATCCTCAGAGAGTCTATGGTATACCAGAGGCTATAGGAGGAATTGAATGAGATATCTTCCTCAGAGAGTCTCTAGACCTTGGGGCTAAGAGGGTTAGGCCATGTGATCTTCCTCAGAGAGTCCCTCACTACCCTAGACTATAAGGGGAATTGACCAAGTGAGATTCCTCATAGAGTCTCATTAATTTGTATGACCAAACCAGAGGGGTTAGGCTGAGTGCACTTCCTAGAGGGTTGTGGTACTTCTTGGATTGAACCATAGGGGATGGATGCAAGTACTTCCCAGAGGGTTTTTCTGTTTGTTCAATGTTTTTTTCACTGATGTTGTTGGTTGTGGATTGATTACTGTTGTGTATCATCCTGCTTTATGGATTACTGTTTACTGCTTGTTGCTTTGTTGTTTTTGTTTACTGCTTACTATACTTTTACCTGCCATATACTCACTTATAGTTAGGCACAGATCTTCGGGTGGTTGCCTACTGGGATTTTATCTCACACCCTGTTTGGGACATGCTTTTGGGCTCAGGCAGACTTTGTTGCTGCTGATATAGACAAGGGCAAGAACCCTTCGACTTTTGGTACTTGATTTCTTGGAGCAGGAGAGCAAGGGACTAGCCCCTAACCCCTTGGAGAGCCCCCACATCCCCCTCGCCCAATGAACACCACCCCCTAGACACCCTTACCCCCTAGGACAACCCCCTCACCCCTAGATCCCCCCACCCCATTGGAAACCCCCACACCCTAGACATCCACCCACCCCCTGGACACCCCCCCAACACACACACATGAAAGTACACACACACACACATGATAGAACGGAAAAAAATGTAAACATGCATGATATCACTTCCATGGTTTATTTTACCAAAAAAGAATTTATCATGGTATAAAAGAACAATATGACACATACCATGATAACAAGAAAAAATATAGAAAAATAATATTTCAAAACATATGTTCAGGGTATCATGAAAAATAAGAAATTAAATCGTGCCGTGTGAGGATTACTTGAGTGTTGAGAGTAGACCTGGTAGATCAAGTGATAACAAAGATGGTGAGTGATGTTGAAAAAATGAGGTTTGAAGGCCTGACATCGATGAATCCTTTATAGATTTTCTTCCTGATAGATACGAGCCAGAGGTCGCCCAATTGAAGAAAATAGATTGACAGAATACATGTCGGGATAAATTATTTGAAAGCATTATCACATCGGTTATTTAATAACTGAAGTAAAAAATCATTTATCACGTCAGTTATTTTATAACAGATGTTATAAATGGAATTTTATCGTGTTAGTTATTTTATAACTGATGTGGTAAATTTCCGAGATTTGATTTATCATGTCGGTTATAAAATAACCGACATGATTAATTTCACACATTCAATTTTTCACGCCAATTATTTTATAACCAATTTGATAAATCTAATCTTTGTATGTGTTTTGTCGGTTACTTTATAACTGATTTAATAAATATATTCATGTCAGTTTATCATGTTAGTTAGAAAATAACGGATGTGATAAACCAATTTTCCAGCTTTGCACATCGCTTATATTGAATCGACATAAAAATTACCGACCTGTTAAATGTTTTTCCACTAGTGACTTGTGATTAATTTTCTTCCACCGAGGAGAGTCATCTTGGTAATAATGTTTCTAATAATGATTTCTTATATTTTCATTCAATTTCAATTTCATTGTAGTATATATACTTCTGTATAGTCTTATAAAAATTGGAATTATTGGATGGTGCAATTAAATATTCAACAGTATAGATTCACATTTCTTGTCTTTCTATGGACCATAATTTGGGAATTTTTTAATTAATTTATTGTCCAAATGAAATAGTATATAATCATTTTAATAGGTATGTATTATTTTATAGATTGTACCCATTGAATGTAGTATTCATTTAGTATTATATGTCTAGAAAGTAATATCATTATCTTCTGATATCATATCACTCAAGAGAGAATGTAGTTTTTTAATGATAGTGTCACTCTATCTATTTCTTGATTTTACATTATATTGATTTAGTATGTCTGATAAAGTTATATATTTAGTTAAGACATCATGTAATGAAATATTTAAACATCTCTTTCACCGCTGAATCAATTTTGAAAAATCATGGATTTCATCTTCAACTATCATTTTAATTTCCTCAAATTGATCATAGTCATCATTTACACCTCTAATAATATCCCTAATATCATCTTCCACATTATTAAAAAATGTAATTCTATATAATGGTCCATAATATATATTTTTTCCCAATCACTATAATCATTCCATTCATTCCCATTTTTAGTCTAATATTTATAACATCGGTATATTTTTTTGATAGATCAATTTTTCCTCCAACTTCTTTATACCAATTAGTCTAGAATGAAAAAACATGAATATGGAAAATGGATTTGAGAAGGGTTGTATGCATGATATTTTTCAAACATAATGAACTATTTCACCCCATTCTCTTTCCATTTTTTCATAATATTGAAATCCATCCTTTCTTAAATCATATACATACAATTTCATTAAGTAATATTCATGTATTACTAAAAATATAAAATTTGTATGTTCCTAGAACCCTAAATGAATTTTATTTACAATCATTATCTATCATTATCAATGGTCAAAATAAACTAACGGATTTATAAAATTCAATAAGTATTTGGATATATATTATAGAATATAAACATTGATTCAATGAATAATATGTCAAGTTTATTAAATTCAAATTTCCCTCTTTGGTATTCTCTGTATGGTTCATTAAAAAGATACTTTCTGAGAAATATGGAACTTGGTTTTAATTATTGGTATGTTGATAATAATTTTATCCATGGGGTAGCTGGAAAATATCCATCGTATAATTAGTGGAACCCACCATCCAGCCAGTGTGGTAATTGAGAGTATGTTTCCTCCATTCTTCCCTATCTTTTAACTGGTGTCATGTAACTTGACAGCTGGTGTTCACAATATGTGGCTTCAATAAATATAACCCATGGTTATTAATTTCATGTTTTTTGAACCCCTACATAATTTAAAATGAAACCATTTGTATATTATGAATTAGATACCTCCCCCTTTGATCTAAAATCTCGCCTATTTATTTTTATTGCCTCTCAAATTTTTGACAAATTGATTGAATCTTAGAAAGACTATTTTTCTCTACATCTATGTTAAAAGAATAATATTCAATATTTTATGTGCATAGATCTATGTTACCATTATCATTTAATTGATGATATGATAATTATTTCCTATAATCATCATATATTAACACTGGATCTATTGTTTTCACATCCTTTCTTGATAAAATTGAGATCAAAATTTGGTTACAAGCATTCAATAACTAAGTGTTAATGAATCGTATTCCAAGACATATTATATATTTTGGATTGAAGATACACCTGTAATCCATTGATTAATTCATGGTAGATTAATGGTAACATAAACATATAAAAAATACACTAGACAAGAGATAGAATTCTGAAAAACCAGTTGATGTTTTTGGATATGTTCAATATATTTATTATCTTAAAATACTCTTCTCTAGGACACTCATTTGAATCTATTTTCAACTACTAGATTTTTTATGGAATGATGGTTAATGATTTTACCTAGGTAATTCTTCCATAACCAATAATGAAATCATGATTTTTTTCATTGATTGAAAATGGATTTGGTGAAGTGATGTTATTTTCTTTGACATACCATGTAACAAGTTCTGTCGATATACATCATAAGGTATTTGATTCTGTAATCACCAAATTGACATGGTTTGTGCATGATGTAACATTTAAACTTCTTTATTACTTAACAAAAATCCATGTTCGGAATACATGACATGTGATCTAGTCCAATATAAATTCATAGTGTGATTTGGTCTTCATTCCTTTAATAACATATGAGTTATTCATCAAAATCCTAGATATACGAAGTTTTATACCATTTAGGGACTTGTATATCTTGATTCCATGACATGATCACATGTTCTTGATAACCCACAACTATTATATTATTCATGTGGGTGCGTGGGTGACCCTGAGACTTTCCTGATTATGATTGAATTATTTTACGTATGTACATGAGAAATTGATCTTGATATTATTTATTGTTACTTATAATGATACATATTTCATGTGATCTTTCATAGCCTATAGAAACATTCCCTTGGAATTAGGATGATCATGGTTATTAGTTTTGACTATACATACCCAAGAAGGGAGAGCGTGAAGACCCAATGATGGTTGTGGTCAATGAATCACTAATGTTATAGGTCAAATCACAGACATAACTATTGACATGGGAAAAGAAAAGGCATGGGAATTGAGAATCCTTTTGATATTTCTTAAAGGGGGTAACATTATTCATGGGTGATGTATTATCTAGTTATATAAACATAACATGGGGGACATACCATCATCCGAGATTAACGACCACCATTGGGGAGGTGTGTGCAGTTACCCTAATAATAACCACCATTTTTGTGGGGATAGTGATGTAACCATAATAGTGATACTATTATTTGAAGAGTTTGATATCCTTACCAATATCATAAAAATGTAGGTGGGACTAGGGTTTGTGGTGGCTAGGATAGTGCAAGATGACTTGACACATGTGTGATTGTATGTTTCTTTGATTATTTACTTATATAATGATATAAAATGTTATATAATATGGGAAATTTTGATAAGTATGAATTACTGGTTTCCTAAACGGGTTTTATATCACTCCATATATGGGGAATCTTGATGTGTGTGCAGATTTAATGATAAGGGATCCAATTAATGGTAATGGAACTATTACAGGGGACTAAGGAGATGGAGGATTGGAGTTAGAGGCAATTTCAGGGCACACTCCGAAGTATTACATGTTCTTTTATTATTCATCCATATTTTATATATCATGGTTTTCCATCAAATGCTTGGATCTTAGTTTTATTTACTTTCATGCAAAACATATGCACTATTTTATACTATTTTATTTTGCAAGTTTAATTGGTGTTGTTATATTATATTTTTTACAATTTTATCATGGAAATGATAGTGAAGGTATATTATCCCCATTGAAAAAACATAAACCCTCACTACTGTTAAGAAACCTCATACATACATGAAGGTGCACATGAGGTATTGTGGAACTCTAGCATGGACATTGTGGTTCAGGTCAGGGAATTACATATATAATTATATTTCACTATAAATATATATACCAAAACAAATTACTAATTTTTCAAAATATTCATGTAATGTCTAAAACTGACTAATAAAAATGGTTATGGACATTACATTTGTAAATTTATGAAACTTATCATATTAGAATGTATTGTTTGATAATAATAAAAATAAAAATTTTAATATTCCATGATATTTTGAAAATAGTTTTGATTATCTGTACAATGGAAAAAAATTAATTATTTAACAAAAATAACATACATTTTAAATTGTCAAAATCATAAAGAGGATATATTTAATCAAAAAAACATAATGAGTAATGGAATTACTAAAATGAAAAACCATGTTATCATAAAAATAAAAACTACAGTTTAGGAAATTTAAAATTTTAATAATATTTATAATTTCATAATTTTTATTCATATATCATTGAAAATAATGTAAAATTTTAAAATTAATTTTAAAAATATTGGGTTAATTATATTAATTTTAATGGGAAAAATATTTGTTTATAACATTTCAAGGTTGTGGATAATTTATTAATTTTATGTATTATGTTTCCATTTGAAAACACTAATTAAAAATTTCATTTAGTTTTAATACAATTTGAATTTTTTGTGGATCAATAGAATTATTTTAGGACCATCCCATTATCATATGTTATATAAGAAACCACATAATTAAGTGGAACAAAAAAAAATTTAATTCATGTCTTAGTTTTATAATGCATATCTACCAATATACCATTAAATGATGTTAAATTTAAATTTTAGAAAAAGTGATTATTGAGAAAATGTACTGGGTAAATATCCTTTTAGTCAAGAGGATTTAAATAGCTAATAATGTTACAATGAATCTATTACAATTATTAAGACGTTGAATATTTCTAATTTTCATTACCAAACTAAAAACATTCAATTGCATAATGAATTTCAAACATCCTCATTAATATAGGTGGTATCAGAAAGAACATCAAAAAATATATTAAATCTAATCTCACTTAATAAATTTCATAAAATTGTTTTAGTTACTGTATACTAGCATGAGATGATAAACCCAAAAAAATTTAAAAAATTAGGAATGATCGACTGAGATTACCTAAAAATAGTTTTGAATTTCATAAACTTGGTTGGACTGAATGACCCAAAGGCCTTATATTTTGATTTATTTGTGGATAATACATGTATTAATGGTTGAGGTGGAACCCTTAATTGGATCTTAGTCATAGAGATACATTACATGACATGAAGGTCATAGAGGCACAAAGCCAGAATGATCCCAAACACTAGTTAGAAATTCCCCTCCCCAACTTCTATATTGTTATGAAGCTCTCCACCTACGCATGACTGGTTGGCTGGTTTTCCTGTGTAGAGGTGCACAGGCTTGGACCAATAGAAATTTTCATACCCTCTCATTCTTCGAAATCTGGTATTTATTGTTTTGGTGAATGTCCCTACTATAGTACTCATCTGGATCCTCTTCCTTGTAGAGTATGCATCCTCACTTCATGTGGACCGAAGGCCTTGGGGTGGCCTTATGGACTTGAGGTGGCCCAAAGGACTTGAGGTAGCCCAAAATACCTATTTTCCTAGAGGCCTTGGGTGGCCCAAAGGACTTAATGGCTAGATGGACCAAAATGGTGGCCCGAATACCAAATTGGATGAATAGTTTTGGCTACTACAGTACTGAACAATACCTACAATAGTACAAGATACAATTCCTACTAAATTTCCTGATACAGTACTACTATAGTAACATAGAAGTATGCCTCCTCCTAGATTTGATCATGGGTCTCATTGATGAACTTGCAGAGTCCCCACCAACTAGGATGATGCTCATGTGCTTATAACGTTTTTTTGATGTTTGATTTCTCCAATAAATCATCTTTTACTACATCACAATTTTTATTCCATGAGAACAGAAATGCGTCGCAAAAAAGAAGTGAACTTATGGGATATTTTTTATAGGGGGTGAAGTGTTTTGTTAGAATTTATTGAAAATTGTTGATAGAAGTTAATTTTATCAATGCTATAAAATAAAGAACTATGATATAACTCTTTCTCTAGTGCATTCTTAGTGCTGATAAATCATCACTTTTATCAACACTAAAAAATCACTCAAAAAAATCATATTTCTTAACATCAATGTTTTAATGATTATAATGAGTAAAAAAACAATACAAATGAATAAATAAATAATATGAATTATATAAAAAAATATTAAAAATGATATATACTAACTATTTAAGTTATAAATATTAAAAAATGTTTTCAAATAAATAAATTATATAAATAATAAAATATTCGAAATATTAAAATAAAACAACTAAATATGTACAAATTAATATTCAAAAATAACCAAATTAATAAAATATAAAAAATTAATAAATATTATATATTAAAAAATATTAAAAAATAAAAAAAAAATATAGTATTTAATTGAATTAAAATTGATTAAATAAATTTCATTAATTATAGAAAAATAGTTACCTGATAACATTAATGAAATAATTTAAAAACACATAAAAATGAGTAAAAATTAATAAAAAAAAATTAATTATATAAATAACAAAATATTTTATGAAGAATAATATTAACTAAATAAATTACAAAATATTGATAATGGAATTTAAATAAATCAAGTTTTAGAATTTCAATCATATTAAAAAAGGTAATTTTTAATGAAGAAAAATTATTAAAAATTATTCATATAAATTACATACATACCAAATATATTAAAACATAATAAATAAATACGTGTAAATATATATTAGAAAACGGTTAGATTCCGAAAAATGTAAAAATGAATAAATATCAAATACGAATAAAAATGATTAAATAAAACATTATGAAAAATGAATAAATAAAACTGAATAAATTTAAAGAAATATTAATAAATATAAAATTATAACATTAATTTCCCAAATTCTAAACACATAAAATGAAAAAATGAATAAATAAATGATATTTCAATTTTTAATTACTGATGTATAAACTGGAATGTTTTTATATAAACATGTAATTAATTAAAAACCTTTAGAATTTATAATAATGATAAAATTATATTATCTAATTAAATGATTAAATATTTAAAAAATTATAAATATCAATAAAAATACATTATATTTGAAAAATATTTATCGAATAAATATGAAAAATGAATAACTGACATAAAATGATAAAAGTAGAGAAATATTAAAAATTAGTTAATAATATTAAATGACTAAACATATAAATGAAATACATACATAAACACACATACATACATATGCATAGACATACATGTACACATACATACGCATACACATACACATATATGCATACCCAAAAACATATACATACACATTCACATGCACATACACATACACATTCAAATAATTTCAATACTTGCATATGAAGACACGTATAGGAAACCACACATGTATACACATACAAATATTTTCAATTACATACATTTGAATTCACATACATACACATATATATATTCATACATACAGAAACCACATAAACATCCATTTTTATGAAAAAACACATACACATACACATACGCATATGCATAAACATATATGTATACATATATACATTTGAACATTAACATATATACATTAAAATACACATACACATACAAAAACACATAGACATACAAACACAAATAAACATACACATATATGAACATAGACATGCACATGAACATGAAAAAACACATACACATACATATGGATACATACACATACTATATAAACATAAAAACACAAACACATACATATAAATAGACATACATGTACACATACATGCACATCGACATACACTTACAACCACCCAAATACACATACTGATATAGATACATATAGATATACACATAAAGGTACACATAAAAATAAATATATACACATGAATATACATACACACATGTACAGACATGTGTGCACATTCACATGCATAAAATTCCATAAACGTGTGTACACATACATACAAATAACTATGTGTATATACATATAATACATAAACATGCACATTCCACATAAACCTACACATATACACATATTTCATATACATAAAAACATGTAATTTCACATACACGTACACATATATTCCAACACACACAAATATTCATGTGTACCCTTATTAATACACAAACACATGCACATAAACATATATTCATACATGTACATGTGCACACACACACACACATTCATACACATGCACATAAAAAAAATACCCATACACACTACACAACACATATATACATACTCATACAACACACACACACACACACAGAAGTGCACATACATCGACATACATAAAAGTGCATACACATACATACAAATATATATATGTTTATTTCAAATAATTTAATATGAAAATAAATATATAGATTCATATATGAACTTTTTAAATAAATATATATTTTTATATATTTATATAATTGATTAAATAAAATTTTAAAATATTATATTTATATTTTTATATACATTTACTTAATTAATGGATATAAATATTATATGAAACATTTTTAATGATTAATATAAATTTGATAATTATATATATATATATATAATTTGTAAAATAAGGTTGATAAATATTTTTTATTAAGATAAAGTTTTACAAATCATATTTAAATATTATATTTACATATTTATATTTATTATTATGTAAAAAATTAAAAAAAATATAAGAATATGTATATAAAAATTAAATTATTCATTTTTCCCAGATTTATGATTTCTTTTTTTGTTATTATAGGAGGAGTGTTTACCTATGACAGAGGTGTAATTTTTAGTTATAATTTTAATTATTTTTATATATGAAATACAATTAGACATTCAAATTGTTAGATATCTAATTGAATCTGTAAAACAATAACACTATTTAAATTATAAATAATTATCTTTATAAAATATATTATGAATGATTCTCTAGAAAATATTAATCCATATGATGAATATGTCAACCACCATGGGATGTAATGTTTCTAATAAAACATGGAGATAATGAATAACCAAGGAAAAGAAGGATTGAAGATTTAAAAAATATATATTACGTTATACATGTATATAAATTTGACTACATGCACTACAACAAATTCCGATCCTAGCGGCGGTTTTTTTCCGGTTTAGCGGCGGTTTAAACCGCCGCTATATTGTGTGGCGGTGGTTTACAAAAACCGCCGCTAAGTTTGGCGTCGGCAATCTATTAGCGGCGGTTTTTTCGATTCCGCGGCGGTTTTAGAAATGTGTCGTATGTCCGTCATTTAGCGGCGGTTTTTCTTCATTTAGCGGCGGTTATATGGGTATCTTATTTAGCGGCGGTTTTAACCACCGCTAAATTCAGGCGTTTGATGCGCCTATTCTGCGGCGGTGAATACCGCCGCTAAATATCAACATAATATATTTAGCGGCGGTTAAAACCGCCGCTAACTGATTCCCGGTTATTTAGCGGCGGTTAAAACCGCCGCTAAATGCTCACAGGTATGGCATTTAGCGGCGGTTAAAACCGCCGCTAAACGTTGAACTGAAAAAAAAAATATGTTGCATCTGCTCCACCACTGCCCTAAATTTTCCAAAACCACAGCCACATCTCACCCATCAGCCCCACATAATATCACATCCACACATATTTGTAATGTACAACAGCTTACAACATTATTACATCATTACCATTTCATATTCCATCACTAAAAGAATACTACCACAAACCACTACACACAAAAACCAACATCCTCATAATAGTGACCATAACATCTCTTACCATAATAAAAACCAACATTAAAAACACCATCCCTCATAGACAAAACCACACCATAACAAGAAACATGTATCTCACTATGAGAACCAAAATCCAATAAAACAAGTAGGGAATCTATGAGAAAACCCATGAATGTTTCAATGTGAAATGACTCATAAAACCATATTGAAATATCCAAAATCCAATTAAACAAGTAGGTGGGTTTTATTAAAATTGGATATATTACCTAGGATACCACTAAAACAGTTATCATCCTCATGTTCCAATGAATATAAATGGTTCCAAAATAGAACCCTTGTGGGAAACCTCTCAAGGATAATATAATAATTTGATCAAAACTAATCATTAAATAAATAAACACATAACCATGTGTCATAACCAACCAATTAAAGGGACCATATTCATATTATGACAAACAATAAAATAGATTTACACAGTTACATTGAAAAAAATGAATGAATTAAAACACTTTATGACATTATTCATTCATCTTTGAATATGTACCAAAAAATATCTCCTCCAAACCACTATTCCACCATAGAAAATGATAAAATGGATTAACATTCCCATGAAGAGTAATCTACAAATGATCCATGATTTCCATTGGGTTCACCAAATCATTACTTCATCCTCATCATCCAACTCTCTATATTTGAATATATGGGATGAATCATGATTATTTCAGTAATGTTGGGATACATTGATGATATTGTGAATTATTTTTATCAGTGGTTAGAGCTCCAACTGATATAACACCTCACCAATGTTCACCAAAACCTAAAAAATCCAGAACAACCTAGGAGAATCCACACTCCCTCACACAAAATATGCCTACACCATCATGGAAACAACCTCAAGAACACAAGATCTTTGAAATATAACTACATGGGTCTACATCTATATTATACAGTGGTATTGAAATGATCCTGGCCAAATTAGATTTTTTTATTAAGCCATTTTAAGGAAAATGGAAAAAACCAGAGTACACTACAGGAGCACTACGTGCTGAAAGAGCTTACAAAGTGGTGAAACACAAGGCTTAAGTTACTTGACTCTGCTGCTCTAAAGAGATCCCAGTGTAGCATACCAACCTGGATGTCAGGATCCTCTCTGATGAGCTCTTCAAAGTAGGAAATCATCCTCTCCATCGTCTGAATAAATTCCTCTGAGTTGATTTTTCCCTTATTGAACCCGCGGGCCAGAATTCTATCTTGTTTATCTAACCACACTTCTTGCTCCTCTGTGGCATCAACTTGCAGCCTTCGTGCGTAAATTCTGTTGAGCTCCTCTTCTGAAACATTAGGACGAATGGCTTGTTCAATCATATCTTCCTTGGAGTGCAGGATGAGTTTCAAGCACTCTCCATTCTCTTCTTCTTTGTCACATATAGGCTTGTTTGTTCCTTCTTTTTCCCCCTCCTGAAGGGTTGTGCTTACTTTGATCTTTCCCTTCTTGGCCGACCTAGTCTCCATTGGTTTTGGAAGATGAGAATAATCCTTGCGACTCTTAGTCTTTTTCCCCTGGACCACAATACATTTTCCAGAATCTCTAGCGACTTTTTTCCCCTTCTTCCGCCGAGGGCTATGAGGGACTTTCCCTTTACATCGATCCATGCTGTCCATTGAAGGAGTACTATAACTGTCATCACCTGAAAAATCATCCTACGGAGACAATATAGGATCCTGAACTTCCAATCCAACAAAGCGGTTCCCCAACGATAACTGCATGCCTTCGCAGAGAGGGCTCGGCTTGAAAAGTGAATGCTCTAGATCTACCTTCTTCTTCATGACATTATCTTTCCCCCCAATCCCAACCTTCGGATGATCCCCAAGGGTGTTAGGATCAAGTGCCTTCAAGATATTGGCATTGGCCAACTTCTCCTGTTCTCTGGAAGAAGTAACAGCAGCCAAGAACGACTTCCCCGGAACCAAGGCCGATCCCATGGGTTGGTCATTTCCCCGACCCATGAATTGCAGATGATGGTTGTCACCCCGACCTCTCCCAGGAGAGCTTCCAGCCCCATGAGCCTCACTACCTTCACCTTCCTCGGCTTGGCTGGGTAATACAGGATGAAGCCCCACATCCACAACGGACCTCTCCACACCATCGCCCCTAACACCCAGATCATGCCTCAATCTAGAAAAATCATCTGCAACCCTCGGGCCAACCTCCTTGAGTTGCCCAGGTTTCTCAATCCTGACAGGACTCAAGAGAACCCCCGTCGCCCCTGGATCCTCCCCGCGCGCCACACCAATCGCACCCGGATCCACTCTTGCGCATGACTGGTCCTCTGCCTCTAGAGCCACCAACACCTTCGAGGACCTGTCAAAACTCCCGCGGCGACATCCTGAAACGTCATGGCCGATCTTGCTGCAATCGGTACAGAACGCGGGCCAAGAATCAAACACCACCCGCTGCTTCCATCTCAGTTCTTCTCCAACCAAGATCCATAGCCACTCAGTTGGGGGTTTCGAAATATCAACTTCAACGCAAACACGGGGCATAATAGGGTGACATACCGCCGAGGTTCGATGATCAGAACAGAGATACCGGCCGATCAAGTTCCCAAGCATACAAATGATAGAGGGATTCTGGAAAGGAAGAGGCAAATCGGGAAAGCTAACCCAAATCGCGGCCGACGGCGGATCGCGGTTCAAGTTGAAGTCGAACGACCATCGTAGAAGGAAGAAGCCGCACCCATCAAACACTCACGGCGCGCTCGACCAGGCGACGACCAAGTCCTCAGATTCAAAACGAATCATCAATTGACGCCGGTCGAGCAAACCCACCACCGCTCGATTTTGTAAACCCCAAGAACCAAAGACGAAGCGGTCGAAGGCATCTACCAAGGGACGACGACCTCTGAAACGAGCCACTAGCGTTGATCTGTGCAGATCCGACGCCGCGTTGAATTCCTTGAGCGAAATCGCGAGCTGAGGAGAGCCTTCGTGGAGGTCAGGGACCTTAAGGCTAAGCGAAATGGCCGGAAAGGGGGGGAGAAAAGCTGGGTTGGTGAAAGGGATGAATGGCCGAAGCACCGTGGGAGGAATCCCCCCTCCCCCCGCCGGGGAGGAGGGGGCCGGATCTACAGTCATCATCGAGCTAGGGCATCTTCACAGATGCGAGAGCGAAAACGCGATTCTCTTGGGGATGAATCCTCATCACAATGTAGCTGGAAACCTTGAAATGATCCTGATCTTCTTTTATAGTTTCTATAACTATTAGGATATTTTAAGTCATGCATTACACCACACTAGAAAAATATTTTTTTATTCCCTTACATAGACACATCACAATGTAAAAGTATACAACATCCAACACAACTCATAGAATATATACACAAAAACAGATGAATGATGTATATTTTTATCGGAAAACAAAAAAAAATTGGTGTTTTATTCACCCATAATGCAACTAGGTCAAAATTAATGTTCCCAAAAAATCCCACAACTTATTGAAATTCAATTCCAGATTTCCATCGATTAGGGGATTGAAAGTCATTTTAAAGAGAGTTTAGGTAATGGAGGGATTCCATATTCCTCCCAATAATGATGATATGAAATAGGAATTACATTCTAAACAATTAATTATGGTATCATGGGGAGTCCTAAAACCTCATCCATGTACAATCATTCTTAATAATGTATTTAACTGGACTCCTTGATTTCTATATAATGTTATGAAATCATTATTCAATATATGATCACATATCCTCCCTAATATTGGGGATACATTGTGACCATCACAATTTTGACTTCCACCCACTTCCAATTGGTATATAATGATTTCATGAATGTACACATCTAAGAACTAGTATATGAATTCATAGATCATATATATTGTGAGCCCCATTTATATATCTTCTTCTATTATAACACTGAATGATATAACCACAAACCAGATGTATTCAAACCTATGAGGGAAGGATGTATTCAAGATAACCTCATCATTCAACCACCTCGGGTGATTTTTAGACCATATATCAATCATAAAAAACCTATCAGATTCCTTTAAATGGTGTAATATATCATCTACAATTAAAATGGGTAATAATTCTTGATTTTATGATAATTAAACATTAATTACTCCAAACATAGTCTCAGAATACCATCTTAATACATAGAGAACAACACTAGAGTGCTAAAAAGAAATAATTTTCAGCAAATGAAATGCTTTTACTACAAACCAACTGTTATCATACTTGTTCAACACATCAACAATACTACTACTCATCATCTGATGCTGCATCGTCACCCTCTCCACCTTCATCTCCACCACCTGCTGCCACCTGTAAGAACATTATATTGAAAATTAAATATTGTTGCATATTTATAATAAAAATTAAAACCAATAAAAGTTTGCAAACTACATGATTTTGATTTTTTTGTGATTTACCTGCTCACCACTACCCGATGCACTACCACCGGGGGCATATCTGCTCATATGCTGACGTATTTCAAGCAACTCTTTCTGCAAATCAGATATCTGATTCCCCTGCTGGTGAACTGTGTTTCGTAGAGCAGACATCTCCCTCTGAGCATCTTCAGGTATGAAATGACTATAACCAGGAGTAGATGAGGCCGAAATCCCTGATGGCATGCGAAAGACCTCAGATGGTACGGGTCCCAAACCCATCCCGCGCACTCTACCAGGATGCTCCTTCCCAAGGACTTGACCAATCGGGTCATCCTGGGAGACTGAGTAGGATTGCCCAGGATTGGCATCCCATATTTCTTTAATTTTTACCTATAAATCAAATATCAATATATATTAACACAGTGAAAACTGATATTAAGTTATTATAATAAATAATTGACTTCATACCCCAACTTCTCTGGCAGGTTCATTAACAAAACTTCCATCTGTTTTTTTATGAACATCCAGCCACAGTTCTGTTCGGGATGCTTCATGCCCTAAACTCTGTGACTGCATTAAACAAAGATAAATCATCAATCAAATATGTTAAATAGATAATATTATCTTATAAATATTTAAACTAATTAAAAGATTACCAATGACATTCGGCTTCTTGAAAAGCTTTTTGAACCCGCAGTGTGCGGGATTACCTGCTTCGCCCGGTTTGAAGCATTCTTTCTTGAGAGATCCTGAAATAAATAAAATTCAATTTAACAGTATTGTATTCAATGTCTATCTCCTCTTCATGTACATGTATAAATGTAAAATGAGGATAATATAATAATATATATTTCAATACCATCCGCTTCTCATCACGATGTCTATCGACAAAAACCTTCCACTGTTCTTTCGGTACCCCACTGGGTATCTTCTCATACATCTGCTGCACGATCAATGAAGAATCGTTGACATCACACCACAACCTCCATTTGAAATCTTTCCATTTTTTTCCAAGATTTTTCAATGTCCACTTCCGTGCTATCACATCAGCAATGGTAAAGTGGAAGAACATCTGTATACAGAAATTCATTTTGAATATATTAGTAAAATGACATTCAATTAAACCATAAAGGAATAAAATTACCTTTATCTGAGAATCATAAACTTCATTTTTCCAGTTTGGAGGCATATGCCTCCAATCATCATACGAAATAGGCAGGGAAACGGGCTCCGCTGCCAGCTGACCTATAATCTGACCAAGTAAACCTGCGGCGTCATCCGTCGGGACCCCATAAGAATCAAATGGCACCACTATCTTCTTGCCATGCATGTTCCAAACATCAGAACTTTTTATGTCTATTTCCACGGTTTCATTGTCTTCATCTGCAATGAGCAAACAATTACTATAAACAAAATGCAATAAATTTATTTAATTAAAATTTGTACCTATGACTGCGACCCTCCAGAATGTCCGTGATGAACTGGAGGGGGCGTGTCGCTGCCCCGCTGCTGAAGCTCCTGTAGGGGGAGGCGATGACTCATCCTCTAATGAGGGATCCACTGATGGTGTCAGAGATGGTGCAGGGGGAGATGATTCCGTGGGGACAGACGGATCGTCATCTGTCGCAGAAGAAGAAGGAATAGTGTACCGCTTCTTCCTTGGCATTCCTGTCATTTAATCAAATAAAATTAAGTTCAGAATATATATTTCAAAAAAATTATGCAGAAAAAAAATTAAAAATGATAATAGATGCCCAGTATTAACAAACAAAATATATATAACAATGATAATGAATGACTACAGAAATGAAACAAGTAGTTGCTGAATGAATAAATAATTGTACATACAATCATTTTCCCCTTAAATCATGTCGGTTTCCTGCTCCATTGCTTCATCCACTTCATTCATCCTTGCTAGACCAATATTTTCAATATCATGATGGACAAATAATTCTGCTTCCTGTTGTTGATGAAATTCAGTTGCAGAGGTCAAATCTTCCACTTCATCACCCATATCATACAAATCTCTTTGTATTATGTGAGTAACTACACTCCACCCTTCATCCACAACATCATTCACATAATATACCATTTTTGCCTGCGATTCTAAGATATATGGATCATGCAGTTCATGATCACCAACATCCATCAAGCGAGAGAAGTTTACAGAAGTAAATTGCAAGGAATCTCTTTTAACACCTCTGATAAAATCGACCCATTTGCATTTGAATAAAACAACAGAAAAATGCCCGTGGTAGTTTAATTCAATAATATCATGCAGCTTTCCATAGTATTCCACTTCAGCAAATGTAAAAATACCACTATTCTGTGTTTTCAAACCCACTTCTCGATCGACTGTACGAAATCTAAAACCATTCACATTATAAGCGTTGAACTTTCTAACTTGTTTTATAGGACCTCTAGCAAGAAACTTCAAATCTTCTGAAAAGTCAGCTCGAGTATCAGTATTCATGATCTGAAAAAAAAAATATAATTTAATAGATTTGTAAATTGTATGTCTCAAAGTAATATTCGTATTTATTGCAATATTTATAAACTTACACGTCGTGCAAACCATTCTACCAGCTCTTTATTCACAGCTTTCGTTATATCTTTTTCATTTCGTATTCGGCTTCTCATTCGTCTCTTTGTTTGTATCCTCAACTCTTCAATAAATGGATCTGCAATTTCACTATTCAGCAGCACATATCTATGTGCCTGTAATAATTCCAATTCTGTTAGTGTCGCGTATGAGGTCCTCCCAACTGATCGGCCAATAGCAGGAAATATTTTTGATTTATGATGCATTTGAGATTGAGTTGATGTGTCGTCAACACGTCCAACTCGAGTAAATCTTGTCTCAATATCATCCAAATATCTGGAACAAAAGGTGAGACACTCCTCGGCCAAATAGCCTTCAGCAATAGAGCCTTCTGGTTGAGCTTTATTTCTCACGTATGCTTTCAAATGCCCAAGATATCTGTGAAAAATAATAATAATATTATGCATTTATTTAAATGCCAAAAAATGTTTACTTAACTGGAAACATATAAATAAAATACCTCTCAATTGGATACATCCATCGATAATGAACGGGTCCTCCTAATTTAGCTTCGTCAACCAAATGCACAGTTAAATGCATCATGACAGTAAAAAACGATGGAGGGAAGATCATCTCCATTGCACAAAGGGTCAATACAAACCTCTCATGTAGGTTGTCAAGCTGAAATGGATGTAGAGCTTTCTCACATAACTGTCTAAAAAATGTGCAGAAATGGAGTACAACAGCAGTAACTTTTTCAGGTAATAATGTACGCAATGCCAATGGTAGTAACTGTTGTAACAAAACATGTGAATCGTGACTTTTCAATCCATATAACTTACGATTCTTCAAGTCAACACACCTCGAGATTTTACTCAAATACCCATCAGATACCTTCACATTCTTTAAAATTTGAAGGAACGTATCTTTATCCCTATTTTTCAATGAAAAAATGGCCGGAGCATACTTTTCATTCTCATCTGGCCAGAGATCACGTTTTATGTTCATTACTTGTAAGTCTTTGCTAGCATTGAGATGATCCTTCGACTTTCCATGCTCATTAAGTAATGTGAAAATCAAATTATCACATACATTCTTCTCAATATGCATCACATCAAGATTGTGGCGCAAAGAATTAAATTCCCAATACGGAAGTTTGAAGAATATACTTTTTTTCTTCCATTGTTGCGTTCTGATTTCACTTGACGATGCACTTCGCACTCGTTTTCCGCTATCATTCAAATGATGAACCTTCCCAAATTCTGTTTTAACATTTTCAAGCTGTGTCAATATTTCAGAACCGGTTAACAACTTTGGAGGTGGTCTACGATCAATGCAACCATTAAATTTTGATTTGTTCAGCCGAAATCTATGAGATGCATCAAGAAATCTTCGATGGCACAAGAAGCACCATTTTCTACTGTGAGGTAGCCGTTTGGGCTCGAAATCAAAGTTACAAACGGGACAAGCCAAACCCGTATAAATGTTCCAACCAGATAAATTCCCAAGCCCAGGGAAGTCACTAATGGTCCACATTAAAGCAGCATGCATTTTAAACATTGTTTTAGAAGAAACATCAAATGTCTCAACACCGTTGCTCCATAACTCCTGCAATTCTTCAATCAAAGGCTGCAGGTATACATCAATATCATTTCCAGGCATTTGTTTTCCAGGAATAATCATCGAAATGATAAAAGATGTTTGTTGCATACACATCCACGGAAGCAGATTATAAGGGATCAAAACAACTGGCCAAATGCTATAACTCGTACTCAAAGTCCCAAATGGGTTGAATCCATCGGCAGCCAATCCCAATCGAACATTCCTAGGATCAGCTGAGAAATCTGGATGTAATGAATCAAATGTCTTCCACGATTGGGAATCCCGTGGATGTCTCATTAACCCATCATTGTTATTATCTACAGCATGCCACTTCATGTGTTCGGCGGTTTTTGATGACATGAATAATCTTTGCAATCGAGGCTTCAAAGGAAAGTAACGCAAAACTTTTGCAGGTGTGTTCCTTTTCTTCTTCTCCGTGAAATTATGTTCAGTCATACTTCCAACATCACCCTTTGACTGCCATCTAGAAGAAGAACATTTCTTACAATTCTGTCTACTTGAATCCTCTCCCCAGTAAAGCATACAATCATTGGGACACGCATGTATTTTTGTATAATTCAGACCAAGCTTGTTAACAACTTTTTTCATATCATAATACGATTCTGGGATTTTTGCTTCAGGAAATGCATCACGAATCAATTCCAATAACATGGACATTGCCTTATTTGTAATTCCACATAGACATTTGATATGGTACAACTTCAGTAGAAATGAAAGCTTTGAATATTTCAAACACCCACTATACAACTCTTGATTTCCATCGTCAACTAAATCATGAAATGCATTTTCCTCACTGAAGTTTTCCCTTATATTTGGCTCCACAGAATCAAGAGGATCCAATGATATGTTACAATCTTGATCTGCTTGTGTTACAGTCTCATAAACATCACTTGTCACGTTGCAATTTGTAGCACCCTCTTCTGGTTGTTCTGATATGTTTTGATGCTCATAGTGGTGTCTTGCAGTGCCGAATGCATCATTTATGAGGTTTTGCATTTCATTTTCCATTGTCGAAGAACTTGGGACCTCATTCTGTGGATTAACATCAGTCCTCAATCTTTCTGTATTGTTTGATTCTCCATGCCAAATCCAACACAAATATTGCTCAGGGAATTGATTCAGTATTAAATGTTCATAAACTTCATCTCTCTTCAACCATGTTCTAAATTTACATTTAGGACATGGACATCTTATTCTCCCTTCAACGGATCGATTAGAAATTGCAAAATCTAAAAACCCATTCAAACCCTTAACATATTGAGATGTGTTCCTCGGTAATGTGATCCAGCTTTTATCCATGTATATCACAATGTGCCTACACAAAATATACGATAGTGTAAGATTACAGAAACATAATATAATAAAGATGAACCATTGACCATAAAGTATGCATAATATAATAAAGATGATTCATTGACCACATTTACCATTTCAGACCAACTGAACAAGTCTGGTCCATAGGAGACAACGTCAACACCTCATTTAGGAGCAATAAGAATATCGGGATACACACTTATCATAACACCATCGATCACACATTTATGTTGCCTCAAACAACACCCCTTTGATGTGTGATCGAAACTGATCATAATGCATTTTAAATCAAGTTAACTACATTCACTGAAACCATTTTCACAATGGGTAATGTTTGTTTTATTGTTCTAGGGAAATCTAAATGGCCACATTTAAGTAAAATTTAGAATATAATTCATTTAATCATGATCCCATATAATGTGATCCATAAAAAGGATCCTAGTTATCTTTCTAGGATAACAAAAAATACACATCATTGTAAGCGTCCATCAAAGGTGATCCATATGATGAAGCCTTTGTATCACTTTTGGCATGGTGTAAAGCCTGAACTTTTGAGATCTTCCCATGTATATCATGTAGGGGTCTGATTGTCTCTTGTGGAATGGTATAAAAATCTATCCCTAAAGAAGGTCACTCATCCAGAGAATCAGGATCACTCCTTGGTAGATATGTAATATGCCTCATTTTCCAGTATATGGCATTTTATAAAAGAATCAAAGTATTACTATTGGGGTATTCATAAAACAAGTAACCTATGAGTCCATTCATGGAGTTCAATATATGGAACCAAAGTATATCTCAAGGAATACATAACTAATTTGATAATTTAATTCCAACAAATATAAGAATTGTCATGTTTAAAAGCATTCCACATCACAAGTCATGCATATGTTAGATGCCCATTTCCGTGTTACTTTTCAATTATAAAATAATAAGGTCAATGTACTTAAGTATTTCAATTATAATAATTTGAATAATATTAATAATAGTGAATGGAAATTAAATTTCCATTCCAATATCATTCCACTTGCCTATATTTCCATTCCAATATCATTCTACTTTCCTATATTTCCATGTACATAATAAAGTATTAGGGTCCAGGTGAACATTCATAAATAGTAAACACACTATATGAACATTGTATAATTTAGGCCATGCTATCATTCGTGACACAAAAAATTATTTAGTTCCTTCAATAAAAGGTATTAAAACCCCACTTAATTGATTGTTTGGTCATTATGGAATAACATATTGGAGTGATATTCCCATTAAAATTTCATTAATCAGCATGTTTTCATTTTATAAGATAGCACACCTCCGCATGATTTTTTTTAGAAAATAATTGGTTACATAAAAGAATTCAAGGAATGCACACTTAAGTTGTGGTAAAAATTTGAGGCCTAAAACCATCAATGATTCTAATTTAATATACAATGGACAATGAAATTAGGGAATTAGATTCATTATATTATACTATAATAGACATAAACCTCAAAAAATGAATTTTTATGTGTTCAATGGTTTTTATTTACATTATGAATCTCAATTTAGGATACGTATTTCCTGCCAAATTAAATGATAAAAAACTCTTGAAAATTTTGAACTAGTAAAAAACACAGGATGGTACAATCTCTCCGCCTTAAAAATTATGGTCCCTGAGAATCCTTGAGGAATAGATGGAAAAAAAATCCTACATACTTATGTGATAAATAGTTATTCAAATAGGCATGTTGTACATCCAGATGCACAACCCTCCACAAAGAATACCCTAGGCATACGATACATGAGAAATTAAAAATCAATAAAAATCTCGTATTCCTAACTGAAACATAGAGACTATGCATTACCAATTATTTAAAACGGAAGATTTGATCATTTAATACTATCATTAATAATTCAACCTTTGTTTCTTCTTAACATAAGAACTAGTATTTAAATTCCAATTCTGATTCACAGTATCTCTACTATTAGAACATTCTAATGAACAAACCCTTTTAGAATTACAAATATGCCTTCGGCATGGTTATATAAAATATGTAATGGTCTATTTCAAATCAACCTCATTTAGATTTGTTAATACTACTTTTTATAAAAAAACATGGTTGATTCACACTCTACTCACCTCAACTTAACAGTGTTCCATGAAAAAGTTCCTCAATGATAGAAATTAATGAAGAGATAAGAAATATGTTGATCCATAGCTAGATGATAATTTAAAAAAAACACTCATCATAAATAGAAAACACATTTCATCTAGAAATGTGATGCCGCCTCCTCCGGTACAATATTTTTACATCAAAGTTATCCACTGGAACTCATACCCAACTTCTAGTGATGTCCCGAGCTAAAAATTTCACTTATGTTTTCATGTCACAATACAAACATGGAAATATTTTAAACCCAGTACACATCGATTCTCGCCATTAAAACAACCCATCCAAGCACAAGATGATGTTCTCTATATTGATTATAACCAACTTCACCCAACCATGCATGTTAAGACCAAACAAACTAGCTATTTTTGACACTTTTAAAGAAGCTCAATTTCACCAGTTGACACATAGTCTCGTTCTGAACACGATGCATCGCTACTAGGGAATTATATAATTAATTAAGAATAACCAAATGAGTTCCAATTCAGCAGTCAATTCATCTAGCAGTTTATTAATCAGTATGTCATTTCAATGATGTGTTGTCTAGAAAACACTGATACTTTTTACAAACTAACCAGATATAAGTCATTCAAAAACATCACTGACCATTTCAAAAAATTTCATTCACTATTTCCTCCATTTTCTAAGAGGATACACTAAAACCATTAGCATCGGGAATGAAAACCAAAAAAAACATATCAGCTTTTAAACATACCATGATGTGAGAATGCATAAACGTCTAAAAATGAGAATTACATGATAATAACACCCATAATATGGTTAAACAACATATGAACATCCATAAAACTCACTTTGGGGCTGAGGTCGAAGTAAGAAAGGTCCTCGGGAGAAGGGGGTCGCGGGTTGCCGGTCGCAGGCACCGCCGGAGGAGGTCGCGGGGTCGCCGGAGGAGGTCGCGGGGTCGCCGGAGGAGGTCGCGGGATCGCCGGGGGTCGCGGGAGGCTGCGGGCGAGGGTTGCAGGAAGGGGGCTGCGGGCGAGGGTTGCAGGGAAACGGGGTCGAGGTAGGGAAGGGTCGGGGTTTTTTAAAAAAAACAAAGGTTTAGCGGCGGTTTATTAAAAACCGCCGCGAAACGTATTTCGGAAAACGTTTAGCGGCGGTTTTGTGAACCGCCGCCACAAAACCGCCGCTAAACACTGTTTATTTTGTAGTGATGTAATTACGTTATTTTTTAATATATGAAAAATGTATTTAATTATTTAAATTATGTTGAATAAATAAATTATTAATCACATCAGAAGATGAACATTACCTAAATAATCCCTCAATTCCCTATATTTTAAACCCCTATCCCTAACACATCCATAAAATCATGCTCTCCTTCTTGCTTTTTTATTCTTAATAAATCTTCTTCGCCTATCCCAATTTTATTTCTCTAGAGAAACAAACCTGAATATAGAAAGACCAACCCTAAGAAAATGTAATGCTAATTTATAGAGGCATATGATTAGTCTATAAAATAAAATATCATATTTAATGATCCTATATGATTTTCACGAATACATGATAATCTATGGACCAAATATGGAGGGACAAAATAGTTAGAACGACCCTCATATCATCACTAATATTTGGACCACTGACAAAGCCAAGGTTCTAAGGGTCATCAACATGTAAAAAAGATTCCACCATCCAAACCATGTGATAAATAATAGTTGTATAGTACCTTGTACGACCACTGATGGGAACTACAATTTTCCTCTTGGTATCCATTGTTGTATCATCTTGATGTAGAGTGTCTCCAATATTTCAGATTTTATGAAAAGAAGAAACTACTAAAATCCAGGGAAAGGATATAAATTCTTAAAGGGATCCGTGATTCCACCCTCCACCACCATGGATTCCAATATTTAGATCCATTTTTGATGGATTCTATGTATTAAACACCACCATAAATGGATTAGGGGTTTTATTATTAGAATATACCTTTTAGGTCTATAACCACTACTTCAGCTGGTGATGCACCAGAGCCACATTTGTTGTTTTGGTGTCCAATAGAGGACACAACATTTCTTGAAAACATGGTTATAAGTTTACACGATGACCACACATGGGATAATGTTTTGTCTGGTCCAAAGGTGTAAGATTATGGTATATTATTCTTATTTTTCCAGGTGATTGTTTTATATGTGGATCAATGATTGAATGGTATTCACCCAATGGTTTCACTTGTGTTTATATTACATTTTTCTTAGTGAATCGTAAACAAGAATGTCTTACAATAGTTTTTCTTCGATTTTGATTAATTTTTTTTCATCATTGAAACCCACACACCTGTAGGTGTGGAGCACGATGTGAGGGAATGTTAAAGGCCATATGTGGTAATTTCCATGGAATATCCATGGGACTTGTTGTTGATTGATTCTTTAATATGGGTCAGTCTTTTACAAAAAAAATATATGTAATTAATTTTATCGTCCCCTTGAATATAGAAATTCAAAAAAATGTTGTACAAATTTGTCAAAATTCTAAATTTATTTTAATTTTATTTTATATATTCAGTGGGGTTTTGTAATTTTTTTAAATGAAAAAAATGCAAAATTACACACACATGTGCATGCATGAACACACACACAAACTAATATTTATTCTTTTTAAATGATTTTTTACAAATAAAGTCATTTTTTCACAATATAAAAACAAGATCAAATATATGAATCCGTAAATACTAATAAAATTTAGAAATAAAGACAATAAATAAATAAAATAATATGACTATATTATATAATTTCCTTGAATTTTACTCAAAAAAAAAGCGGTATAAAAGAAACTAGATATAAAAAAAATATTATTATTTATGAATTATAAATTATGTATATGAGAAGAAAGAAGGAATTATTTTTTTAATAAAGTGATTAAAATAATTTATAGACATTTATTAGTGTAATTTAGTCCTTACAAGATAATTATAATGGATTAAAGTTATTTTATACATTCGTTGGTTATATAAGTTGAATACAATGGTTTTTGTATGTAGTGTAATTAAATGAGTGTAATGAAATGGTTAAACATGTGTAGATGGGATGAATAATGGACCTGAGTAGTAGATATATCTCAAAAAGAATACATTTTTCTAATCATGAAAAATGTTTTATAATAATAATCACATGAAGGAGATGTTTAAAGTGTTAAAAATCACTATGAGATTTATGTTAGTAAAACCAACCCAAAAAACAAAGTGTTATATGTATTTGATATAATGTGATATTACAATAAAAACATTCAAAAAAATTCTAATATAAAATCATGATCTAGTAATTCATAAGGACATGTATCTTAACACTCTGATATTGGGTATAAACAATGGTAATTAATTACGGTTATAAATAGTTAAGGAAAAAATAATTATATAATTTAATTTATGAATGTTATAAAAAATAAAAAATAAATTATATTTATATTTATATATCCAACGTTAATATATATACATTTACTAATTTAAGGAACAGATACATGCACATACACACACAAATACACACACATATTTGAAATTTTATATTTCTTGGGTCCATACAAATTTCATTTTAATCGATCTTTTTGTTCTCCAAATTACTTTCCAATATCATCACATTATGACTCCTATTTTCATTTTCGATACTATTATATTTTACCATATTTATCCTTGATATATATCATACACATCACTTTTGGAATTTTTTTTTTGTGATATTTTATTTCAGCTACCTGGGTGAACAGAGACTCTAAATAGACACTACTAAGAAAATACCATATATTGGCAGCCGAGTGAACAATATATAGTGATAGATTTTGGAGCATCACTGAATCCTAATTATTTTAATTGTAAATATATTATTTAATTAAATATAGTTCTCATAATATTATTTTTGTGTTTTTAGAAACCGTAATTTGGATGTTTCTATTTCTCATTCAAATTTCTGTTGGAGATTATAGTGATCATTATTTCATTGTCACAACTCTTCTTATTTTAATATTTATATATTATGAAGTTTTTTTAATATAATACCTAAAATATATATTACACAAGTCCAAATAATTATATAATAATAATATTATCAAATATAATATATTAATTTAACAAATAGGTATATATCTAAACTCAAATAAATTAGAAATTTATTTAAAACATTGTTAATTTTTTTTGAAATATAATTACATTTAAAAGTAATGTTATGTAATAAAAAATAAGAAAAAATGTAATTAATAAATCATTAGGATGATTATAATGTGTATAATTCAAAAAAATATTTTTATGAATTTTTGTATGGACCCAATCAATAAGAATATTTTATGAAATTTAATTGATAACCAATGGAATCTATTTTTCTAATAACATGATTTGATTTAAATATAATTTATGTCATCCATTCATACATTAAATTATAATATTTCAACAAGTGATTCCAAATTAAAAATATAATCTAAATAATTTATTATGAAATAATTTCAATCAATAAAAAAATAACCACCTATGCTAAAAAAATATTTTATTTTTCTATAATTGTTTTTTTAAATCATTTAGAAGTCATTTTTTGACCTCATTGAATATGTTGTAAAAAATAGTAAATAGAATAACATTTTTATATATAATTTAACAAATTAAATAATAAATATTATTTTTAAAATATATCATTAAATTTTTCTTTCATGCCACTTATTAAAAATATAGTCAACCAAAAGTAAATTCTTAAGGATAAAAATATTGTCAAAAATAATTTAATTTGTTATTTTGATGAAAATATTAATCATTTGTGTAAGAATGAAAGAATTGTAGTTTATTACTCACAAAATGAAATTTTGAGCACATCATGAAGGTGATATGTGATGTTTACACTTGTGTGTTGATATATTTCTAAGGTGGTTTGTTTTTTAAATAATGCTTGGTTTTAGTGGTAGTTGAACTATTATTTATATATTACTATAAATTATTTTATGTGGATTATTTTTTTAAATTATATAACATGATTATTTGAGATATTATCATGGTTATGAGATAGAATATTAGAGGAAGAGTGCTGGATAGTTCATTTTTTATGATGGAATGTATTGTGAGTGAATTAATATGGTGTTTTAAATGACGTAAATTAATGAGAATTAGAGATGGAATGTTAAATACAGTTATCATAAGAAATTATGGGGAGTTACTGAACTACCATATATTTTCTAGGATTTATTTCCAAAGAAGAAGATTCTCCCATATTATCCTTATTATATTTTTTTTAATGTCATAAACCCATATTATCATTGTTTCATGAAGGATCAAAGTAAAATAAGGATGAGAAATGAAATATAGATCAATAATTATTGATGGAATAAAGATAAAAACTCCTTAATAAATTGAGGTGAGAAATTGGAAATTGTAATTTCCTTGGATAATCCTTTTTAATATACACTGGTTTTATTTATTATGATGGGTATATGACTCATAACAATTTATTGTAAAAATATATTGAAAATTGGAATTTGAGTTGATAAATGAATATAAAATGGATGAAATAAATACTTATAATTATTATTTTATTTGAATGCATATTTTTTTATGATGGGATATTGATGAGAATTGAGAAATAAAGGTATTGTAAATGGAAAATGTAAGGGGAATATAAATTGGTGGTAACATAATTTTAATTAATAGAGATAAAAGTATATAAATGGTGAAAACAATTAATTGTGAATAAATTTATGAATAATTTAAATTAATTATTTGGATTCATTTGTGAATTATATGAAAAAAAATTTATAATGTAATTTATTTTTTATAATTGTTTATGAATAATTATAATATATTATTTACTCAAAATATTATTTTTTCCCAAAATGATGTCATTTGATTGAAAATACCTTAACAAGAGATTGGTTTAAAATTAATATTTGTTCTATATGCTATAATACATTAGGACTGAGGCTAAGACAATCTATTTAAAATTATGATAATGTTCTAGAGATGTATGTGGTCAAACTGGAAGTGGGTTGTACAACGTTCGTTTCAAATAATCAAGGGACAATGACACATTTTATTATAGTCAGAATTATAATAATGAGTTTCATGATGGGGGATTGATTTATTAAATTTTCAATGAACATTGGTATGGGGATGTGCTATATCCATCATCAGTATTATTGATCGATTCTTAAGGGGATATTTTATAGTGAGATGACTTTCTTTTTGAGGTGGAACTCAAATAACTTATAAACCCATAGATAATATTTTATAGTGTGAATATATGGAGATTTGAACATGAAAATGTGTGGTAGATAATGAGTCTTTGTTGGTAGGGTTTCTATAAGTTATGTTGGCTAGAGTTGAGGAACTAAAGCATGTTTATAATCAAAATATAAGAAATTTTAGTGATATGGAAAATCACTTCCAAATATTTGAATTGAGGTATATATAGTGAGTAATGTAGTCAATATATTTGGTGTAATTATATTCCATTATAACTATGTATTTGTGGTGTACTATTTTGAAGAATAAATGGATTGTGGGGATGTAAATCTACGTAGGATTTTTTATAGTGATATGTATGTTTTTACTAGTATTGTGGAAATGGAACTTCATATGTGATGATGACGATGATTTGGAGTTGGATGGAAATAATCTTGAAAATTTTGTGTCTGATATGTCTAGCCACTATGGATATGTGATGTGTAGTAGTGATGACACATGGTAAGGATGAAAGAGTCATCAATGGTATGAAATATACAATGTAAAAAGATTCCTTGAGTGTGAATAACTACTCAATCACGGTAGGTTATAATGGGGATTGTCCCTGAGGGTATATAACACCCAGAAATTTATGAGTCCCTTTGAATAGACATTGAACAAACTAATTAGAAAACTATAGTTTGTTATTTTTTTGGGATAACTATATGTATATCTTATAAATATTTCTCTATGGGTGGATAATTATTTGTTGATAAATACGTATTTCATGTTTTTTAATGATAGATAAATACATGGTGGTGCTTATAGAGAGGTCTATATTGGTAGATAGCTTCATGGTTCTTAAATTTGGAGTATCTTTTTTTATTATTATAGTGGTGGATTTGTGATGATTTGTGACGATAAATGCGATCTTTTTTTGAAATGTTAGATGATTATATGGTCTGGATAGAAAGTGGTCGAATGGTAGACTTTTGGGATATGGATGTTGTTCTATTGTCTTGTTTTTTATTACATACTTGGATGAATTAATATGCATTATTCACAAGGTTAAATGAGTGTTTTATAGAGGAACCTAATGTGTATATTTATATTTTCACAAATATTATATATATAATATTTTTTTGATTATCTATTTATATATTTTTCTGGTTTTGGGGTGACCTTAGCTATAGAAATTGGAAATATATTTGTTATAGTGGTTGGATTATAGTTTTTTTATAGGATTGATGATATGATAGACTTTTGTCTATTTTTTCATTTGTGTCATGAATTTTTATGAAATAAAATGTATGAATATAAATAATTTATGTATTGATAATGGATACTAAGTTATATTAATCTTTTTATTGTGGAATTTTCATTTATTAGTGGTTGTTCCTTATATATATTTATAACGTTATATCCTAGGTGATCATATCCAACATATTTTTTATTAATGGTGTGCATTGAGGGTTAGAATCAAAAATAATTAGTATTTCATTTTATGTCTTAATGAGTGAGCAATTAGATATAATGGAATCAAATAAATTATGTTTAGGAAGTGGTTCTGAGTATAAATTGGGGAGGATATAATTTTTTTTGGAAACCATATTACATAAAACCAATATAAAAAATGGACTAGAGAAATATTAATGAAATAGAAATACCCCTATGATCTAAGAGAGAATTCTCTATCATTTGGATCAGTACATAAGGAATAATATACTATCAATAATTTATATTAATAGGTTAATATTATTTAGTCATTTAGATTCTAGTAAGGATGATCATATATGTTTCTCTTGTGGTTATAATATATATGAGAGTGAACAATGTGATGGAGTTGTTAGTTATTTCCCATATATCCTAATGTATATGTACTAAAATATAGTTTCATATTATGAATTCACAATAAATACTTGTATATGATACATATAAAATTAATATATATATATATATGCATGCGATGGAAATATGAGTATACAAAATGTGAATATATAAATATATGTATATAATTCACATATATTTTATTCATGTGATGGATGTATATTACATGCATGTGATGCATGTAATGTAATTATATCATGAATGTAGTACATTATTTTATTATACTATTATATTATTCATTAATAACCATAATACAAGCAAAAATATATCCCAATTATATCTTTGGATCACATTTATATATTCTATTTCTCCCCCAAGAGTTTTCTATTATTTTAATCCACTATGAATTCATTAAAATATTTTTATTTATATCATTAAAAACGTTCATCAACGAGGTTTCTATTAGGGAATTTCATTTTATGTTACCAATAACACCAGATGTATTCTTAATTCAACAAGATAAGTGGGTATTTTCCTATAAAAGGAGAATAATTTATCCTCAATAATGTGTGTCATGATTATATTCAAATTCCATTGTTTCTCCTCCATAGTTTCTTATAACATTATTGAATCATTATATTCATAAAAAATCCTCATTAAAATATATATGGAAGTAGAAAAAAATAATATTACATGACCAAATAAATCAAATTTTATATTATTAATGACTTGTATTTCCACTTATTATTATTCTAGGCTCATTTATATTTATTGTTTTAGATCATTAAGAAAAAAATTACATAACAAAGTGGAATTATCTTCAGAGTGTGTATTTTTTCTATAAAAATAATTTCATATGTTTGCACTCTAATTTAATTCATGAAACTTTTTATTTATTCAGGGAATGTCAAAATTTACCATTCTATAGTTCTTGTAGATCATTAAATAATGAGAAAAATTATTGAAAATGTTGGATGAGAAAAAATTATCACTCTGGGATATGAACGAAAAATTAAACATGTTACACCTTTGAAATATATTAAAATAATTGAAAAATTAATTCCTCTAAAAATGTTATTTGTGATTTTAGAAAACATACCTTAATATAGGAAGCATAATGTTGTTGATTAAAAATTTTCTTAAATCAATTTCTTATGATATAAAAATCATTAATGTTAATTGGAAAGAACGAATTCATAACACTCAAAATTAAAAAAAAATAACTGGTTAATTCCAACATAATAATTTAATGAAATAACTTACCTAGATATTTCCTAAAAAACTCAAAATAGATTAAATTTCCCAGTTGATTCCAATATGAACTCATAAAGGAATAACACACCTAGTTAACTCCAACATCACATCTTTTGGAGAATAAATAATTACCCAATACATTAAAGTCAATATCAGACTCAACCTACATCATATATAATATCCAAGAATAATATAATTAAAAAAAACTATTTTCCTTCACCATCATCATTAATATTATAAAATTTTTATTTCAACCCATAAGAAAAACCACTTTCAGTTATGTCATAAAATGAGAAGAAATACCCTCCTATTTTGAAAACAAATTACCTAAAATTTATATTAAACATGGGAAATATTATCCTCATTGAAAATACATATATAATTTTACATGAATCATGATATAAAATAAAATCTCTAAGTATTGAGAAATTTTTTAATGAAATAATTGTTAAATAAACATTATTTTCACGGTTTTGTAAAGAGAGTCAAAAGTAACCCGTATAGAAATCATAAAAAAGATTCCTATTTAAACTAAAATTTTAATGAAATTCAAAGATATTTGGAAATGAACATATAAAAATATATTAAGAATAAATATAAAAATTATTTAAACATTTAAAATAACATGGACATGTATGAGAAATGTTTTAGGACATTTAGTTTAACATTTTATTAAAAAATTAATTACGACTTTGGTAACATTTGAATGAAATGAAAAATTAAGAAGGGAACCTGAAAATTATTTGAATAGAAATTTTTTTAGTATACTATTTATAAAATACATCTATATGATAGTTTATAAAACACATAATGAAAAAATTTTGTGAAAATGGATCGAGTCTCATTGAAATGGAATTGAGATGAGAAATCTCTTAGTTCATGTCACCACTATTTTAAAACATTATCTAACCCTTGAATAAAAAAATAATATTAATAATTGACTAGATTAAAAAAATTCATGTTCATTACATTATCATTATTCAATTTATATCATTTTTATTATGTTTTATTTAGTAACTAAAATTTTTTAGTTCATGTTCAACGTTTTTAGGTCACTCAACTGATAAAATCCTAATAAAATATGTGCATTAACCATATTGAAATAGGTCATGGTTACATAATATAAATAATTTTAAAAATATTATATTTAACATATTTATACATCAACTATTATTTTAACATATTCCATATAAGGTGATATTCTAAAATGATATATTTTTTTCAGGAAGACGGTAGTCCACACGTATGCATGAGTTAAATTGTCATTTTAATAATGGAAGAAAATGAAATAATAAAAATTACATTTTTTTATTGAATCATAATAATATTTTTGAGATGCTATTTATTTATTAAATCCATTGATGTGACTATCCTTGATATATTGTAGTGAAAAATGAAATCCATTATGTCGTGTTGATGGTAGTTTGCACATACACACGAGCACCATTTCTATTTTCCATATGATATAATGGTAAGAATATAGATTAAATATTATCTTTATAAAATCATAAGGATATAATTATAATCATATATATTCATTAAATCATTCTATATAACAATCCATGTGAGTTTTTGATGAAAATTAAAACACATCTCTTTGTTGAGGTGGTTGTCAACATATATGCATGAGTGAATTTTTCATAGCATATTGAAAAGATGTAGAAAATTTTTATTCCATAACTATAATAAAATTTTAGTATATTAAGGATACTAAATTAAATATGATATGATGGTTGTTAATATATTTGAAGGAATTATAAGAATAAATAAACTTGAAAGGTTAAGACTTTTACCATATCCTCCTCTGATATATTGCCTTTAAATACACATTAATCCATATACGATTGGACTTTTGGGGATGAAAAGACCTCTAGGACATGGGGAAGATAGTTTTTGAGGGATTATAGAAGTTATTTATTTAGATATAGTGATCATGGTGTGTGGATATGTTAGGGTGTGAGGGACACTTTTTATAAGTGGAATGAGGTACACTCTTGCTAACAGAATCTGTTAATATAAAAATTGGATGTCATTATTAAGGAAAAGGATATATATATATATATATTGATAATTAATAGGTAAATACTAGATGAGGTCATGATTTACATATCTTCTATTTTAATGTTTATTTTTATTCTCATATTTAGTTACTTACCTCTTAATTAAGCATTTTTACCACAATTCCACATTTAGCATGGTGACTAATTTTAACTATGGTAGCTTATTTATAGGACAAAAAATAAAATTGATAGTATAATTGTTTTAGAAAATTATGATTCCAAATAGAGAATCAATTTTATTATATTAAATTTCTAGAAGTGTTAAATGTGACATTTAGTATATGTTCTTCAAATGATATGAAAACCGATTTTTATAAAAATAATGTTTTTAATTAAAAAAATATTTTACATAAAATTAATGATTAGTATTTATTCCCATGATTTAATTATCTATATTATTGAATAAAATTTCTTATTTCAAATTTTTATTAATAAAAAATTTAATTTCACATTCCAACCACTCAATTAAATGAAATTACCAAATTTATTTTCTATAGATTAAAATATAACTTACATTAAAAAAAACCATGCAAGGGTTAATATTTTCAACATATATCTCTAAATACTCTCTCACACACCATAAAAACATATTTTTCCGACCCATAGGTTTCATAAATATTTAATACATTCATATAACATAATCATTGTATAAAACTTATTATATTTGTAAAATAACTATTTTTCACTTTTCACAAAAGAAATCAATTTTTTAGAAATTAAAAAAATTACCTAAATAAAAATTCAACTTGATTAATTAAAAAATTATGGATATTTAATAAAATTAAAATTATAAATTTTATAAAATTAAATTTTAAATAAAGATGTATATTTAATGTCAAATTATTTTGTTATTTTAAAACTATTTATTTTTCAATTAAATAATTTCTGAAAATTTCTATAGTCAATAGGACCCCATAAATGTAATTAAAAAAATTCATAAATAATGAATTTCAATTATTATTATTATCATTAATTTTAATGTCAAATTGATCCCCCTTAAAAATTTACATCTTCACAATTTTTAATTATTTATAGATAAAATTATAGAAAATAATTCATATATAAAGTATAGATTTCATGGGAATCCATTTATATTACATATATTTCTATCATCTTTTGGGGATAAGTCCATAAATCGAGTAAATAAATGGAAAATTCAATTTTTTTACATACCATTTAAATGTGATATGAATGAGTTGAGATCATGGAATAATATAAAATAGATACCATGATCTGTATATATTTTCGAAAAATAAAAAATGTGTTGGATAGAAAATGTAATGGTCCATATCCTCTTGATCTGTTACTTTGCTGTTTTTTGTTGTTGGAGATGTTCAGGGGAGGCTTAGATAGAGTCTAGTGCGATCCGTTTTCTAAAAACTAGAAAAGGGGGGATTACACGTTATGTAGCTATATTACTTGATGCAAGGCTCTATTTCATGGCTTGTCTTGGGAGTTTCACAACATGTAATATTTCAGGGATTTAAAATTAAAATAAATTTAGAGATGCCAATTTTTTTGGCAAAAACCAAACCCTATGTACTACATGACGTGAAAGGTTATTACATGTCATGTAATACCCTGATCCAGTTTTTTTTTTAAATTAATTTCGGTGGAACTGTCATTCATTCAGTATTTCATTATTCATCCTCTCATTTTAGACAAACCCTAGGAACCCCAATGAGTCCTTCGAGCCCTCTACCCCGATATTTAATTTTTTTACCTCAGTTATTTCTCATTTGAGATATTTGGAGATCCAAGGTGTGCTCCTCCTACATTTTCTATAAATTTCTCCCAGGATTGATCTCATTTTATTTCATATATTCTCATCGTGATATGGTGTACCCCTACCCATGTTCCAAATGGGGGTCTATTTTATTATTGTTGATGTGGTTGTGTTTTGGAATCCTTGGATAGATAAAGATCTTGTAGGTAATGTGATCGAAGGTCTATTATGCGATCTGTTCTCATGTGAAGAACATTTATACCCCTTCGAGAAAGGGTTTTCCACATTTCTCTTTGTTTTTTCATAATATAGTAGGTGTACTTCTTCTATTTATTAGTGGTTCAATTTTTCTGTGTCATAAATCGGTCATACACAACCAGTTAACTGAATTTAAAGGGGAAATGGGGTTTAATTCACATGTTTTAACTATTTTAATGTTGAATGTGACATTGTGATTGTACTAGTTGAATGATCCGTTGACAATTTTGTAAATTGGTGGATTTTTTTGTGATGGATATATATGTTCTGATTTCTACATTACTTGTGGATATTATGGTTCACCCTAAATTGAAACTGGTTAATTATATATGTTTTCCAAATGAATGAATTCCCTAGGATCATGATGTTTCTATGACAGACCCTGAAATTAAAAAGTGGAATTAAATAATGGTAGATTATTACATATATAATCTCTATTCCATTTGTTTTGAGGAGTGATGTGGATGTGACCATGGTTAGGTGTTCTGATATTGATTGGGTGATGTAAGGAAATATGAGGTTGATATATTGACCTATTATGGGATGGATGAAAAGTGTGTTGCATCATTTGCTACAAATTCGGTTGTGATGAATGTATTGAATGTTGTGGTTGTTATCATGTGGTTTTTATTAGAAGGAATGATGGATTAGGGGGGATAACCTTGAAGAATTATGGTTCTTATTCACACAAAAATCTTCACCCTGTGTCTCGAGATCGGTATACGACATATCATGTGTGTTAAATGGAGAGGAAATGTGAAGTGGGTTAATTTTTTCAGGGTTCTTTTTTATATGATTTTTTCACATTACCTATTGGTTGATTTCCTTAGTAGATTCAAGGTCAGTGATGGAACGAATAAATTATTTATTTATTATAAAAATAAATTTTTTAAATTAATTTGTTGGGAATGTGGAATGGGTTTCGTGGCTTGTTGCGTAGTGTTGTGTATATATAGGTAGCATTAAAGGTTTTAGTGTTTAGACTTGGTTGTTTTTTTTTTTGAAAACCCAATGATTGGGATGAGTGTTTGGTATCATATATGTATATAATTTTATTTTATGTGAGATTTATATATGAACCCCACCCTAGTTGAGCACTATGTTTCGAACACCCCCATCATCATGGGAGAGGGTGTCATTCCAAAACATACCGGTTGGAGGTTGGCTTGATGGCCACTTGCTCTTCTATGCTCTTTTTAGAAGATGATAGCTCTAGATTCTTTGGGGTGATGATTTTTGAGTCTTAGGTGTGTACAGGAAGGTTGTGCTTTCCCAGGTGTCTTTGAGATGAGATGTGTTGTTCTTTCCCATGTGTCATTGGGATGAGGTGTGTTTTGTGAGGCTCAGGTGACTATGGTGGGGATGTGATGTGGTTTTTGGCCTAGTTTCTCTACAGGCAGGATGTGATGTGGTTTGTGGTCTAGGTGTCTATGGGTGTGATGTGGTTTATAAGGCTCTGGTGTGTGTAGGTGGGATGTGATTTGATATCTTCATAAGAGGTGGGAGCACCAGGACAATATTAGTTAGGGTGTGAGAGTGGATAATCAGTAGTAAAGTGGTTTAGGGTACCCTATCATCATTGTGATTATTATATTATTTAACATCCTTTATTTGGTGAGTGTTCCTTGATGAGACTAGGATGGTTATTTTACCATCATATGTGATGGTTTGGATTTTCTATTTTATAATAGGGACATTAGTATGCCTTTTTAACATGTGAATGAGAGACTTTGGTTTTCCCTATTGTGTATACTTGTATTCTCACCTATGTATGCAAAACTATTTTCATGCTTCCATGAGGATTTCTTAGACCATGTAGGACCTTACTCCAATGGCCCGAAAGCCTTCATTATCAATTAATTTTTGATAATCCACCTTTCAAGGGGTGAGGTGGAACCCATAAAAGGCTCGTAGGCATAAGTATTACATGGACCATAGGCCATGGAGGAATTCATTTTCCTGTAGGCTTTAAACATTACATACAACCCAGACTAACTACTTGGAACTACTCATCCCCAGCATCTTCATCGTGAAATCAGCTCTCCACCTTCGCATGGCTGTTCGGCTAGGCATTCTTGTGCATGCAAAGGCTTGTACCGATGGCAGGTGCCATACACTCTCATTCTTGCAATCAGTTTAGCTTCTGCCATGTAGGACCATACTATCTCAGATTTTGACAGTTAGGGTGTCTCTACATAGATTTAGTTTAGGTATTTTACTTTTGAGACTTTTAATTGTATAAGTTATATTTATACATTCTTGTGTGATGGTTTGGGTTTCTCTTTTATATTATATCTTCAATTTATTTTTGATGATTCATTCTATATCCTGACATCTTTTCGTAAAAAGGGTAATGCTTCCCCTGTTGTGGAATTTTTACACCCTTGGTTTTGATCACCAACCCGGAACCTAATGGAGGTATGACTAAGGGGTCGTTGTCTCCATTTATTCTTTTCCAATATAGGAAGGGTATCTTTGGGGAGGGGGTCATGATATAGTGGTATCAGAGAGGATGTTTGAGGGATAGGATAGAGTTTGGGGTTAGGGATAGTGAGGATTTCATGGGATGTTATTGAAATAGTTCTAGTTTACCTTGGTGCATGACTTATTCCTGGGTGACCGGCTAGAAAATTTTATTTTAGGCCCCCCTTGATCTTGTTCATGGACTCAGAGCCTACTAAATGACTATATAATATGAACCTTTTATCAGTGTAGAGACCTAGGAAAGCTACATGCATCATCATGACATTTTCAATTGTTTGAATTGGGTTGTTTTGGGAAGGATAATATGGATAAAATAAATGAAATGAAATTAATAAGTTAAAATTAATCTTAATTCCATAATACTCATGCTTAGAAAATATTTAATTTCGTTTTCAGGAATTTTTCCATGTTCTCATACACATGCTGATCAGGAAGTAGAAGTTCAGAAGGGTAATCCAGTTGATCATTGTAGGGTTGATCTCCATGAGGATGATGATCATTGGAAGAGAACACTGTGTAATCTCTAAAGACAGGCTTTAGGAAATTATCAGGGTAGTGTTTTGGATTTGGTGAGAGAGTGCTAGCTAGAGTATCTTGAGATCTCCATTGGTTTGATATGGTCCCTGATGGGATACCAGGTTACTTTGGTATTCAGTTAGATGTGGGGAGCTGTGCGCCAGTGGTGGACACTATTTCTAGGGAAGGAGAAGAAGGATGATGTGTTATGGGTCGAATTCAAAAAGTAGATCTGAGCAGAGTTCCTTTCATCAACTATAAAAGAAGAGAAGAGGTAGGTGATACTCTCTCTTCTGTAGTTGAGTATGTCTGTGCGGGAGCTTGGGATTAAGTTTATGGTTCTTCTTTGTTTTCCCCCAAATCATTTATTGGATGAGGATACTCATGAGACACGTCTTGAGGTGGCCATACAACCCTCTATTCAGTATGTTTTCAATCCTTTTACATTTCCTAAATATATAGAGGTTTAGAAGAAGGTGGAGGTGATCGAGTGGATGCACTCATGAGGAGGTCAACCATGAGAAGGAAGCCAACAGAGTTCTTGGAGAGGTAGAGATATTAGTGGAATACCTTAGGTTATAGGACCATCAAGGATTCAACCCACTAGGAAATAACCTCATTATTTTCATTTCAAACCTCATGGTGTCATTGGTCCTTATTATTTTCTTATGGGATTGGAAAAAACATGTTTCTTTTATAGGGATTGTGGCCATATTCAAAATCAATTCCCAGTGGCTTCCCTATCTCAATATGAAATAGATGGATAGCATCAATGTCAACCTCAGCAGTAGTTGCAGGTGAGACAGTTTTAGTAGTAGGGACGACATGATTTTCCTCCACTAAGGTGAGATGGAGCAAGTAGAGGTCGGCCAATGGATGTCCCTCATGCTCATGGATCATGACCCAGGGAGGGTCATGGAATTGGATGTCAGTAAAAAGGTAGAGGAGCTGGGCATGGTTAGGTTCACGCATCAGAGGTAGCAGTTCTAGTAGGGCCAGAGATCATCGTAAGTACGATCATTTTGTTCAGTACCCTTTCTGGTGCTTTTTTTGATTCCGGAGCTTCGCACTCATTTCTTGAACATGCTCATGGCTGTTCTCTAGGACTAGACATAGATATGCTTCTCATGCCCCTTGTGTTTAGTATTCCAGTTGTAGGACATACAATCTTGTTTGATGTGTGTTGAGGGTGCAGAGTGGTGTTGGCACTGCATCAGTCCCATGGGGATCTCGTATTATATTAGATGCAACCATACTCTTTCATCCATAGAATCAACTGGTTGTATTTCATACATCCTATTATTTAATTATTCTATAATAGAGTTTTGTTTTTAGATGGGTATGGTTGACATGTGGCATTAATTAGCAAGAAGGGTTGTCAAGTTGGCAGTCAGTGTGTTAAGCACCTACTTACCTTTTTGGATGATCTGTCAGTGGAATCAGTGGATGCTGCAATTGTAGGTGTTCCCTAGGATATTATGTAGTTCTTGGTTGTTTCTCCCAAGGAGGTTGTGATTCCACCCCCTTGGCATTATTTTCACTAAGGATAGACTTACATCATACTGCTTCTTTAGTTTTGAATTCTCTTTATTGGACGTTACCTTTTGAGTTGCAAGAGTTGAGGATTCATATAGATGATCTGATGACGAAGGCCTTTTTCCAAACTAGCGTTTCCCTATGGGGTGCTCTAGTTTTTTTTTCAAAGAAGGTATACGGTGGCCTGAAATTTTGCATATATTACTATAGGTTGAATCAGGTGATGGTCAAGAAACATTAACAACTCCCAAGGATATAAGATATTTTGACCACTTGAGAGTGGCAAGTCATTTTTCTATGATCGATCTATAGTCCTAATATCAGTAGTTGTGGGTGAAGGTGGGTGACATCACAAAGACTATTTTAAAATGTATGTATGTGAACATTGAGTTTTTACTCATGTCCTTTGGTGTTATGAACACACCATTTGTGTTCATGGGACTAATGAACTCTATTTTCCATGAGTTTCTATAATGTTTCATCAACATATTCCTCAATACTATCTTGATCTACCAAAATATAGATGAGGATCATTCTTAGCATCTCAGAATTGTCCTAAAACTTCTTCGACACCACCAAATCTATGGAATGTTGACTAGGTGAATGTTTTGGACATGAAATGTTCATTTCCTTGGGCATTTGGTGTATTACTAGGGTGTGTTAGTTGACTTGTTTAAGGTTGAAGTAGTTATTTCTTGTAAAAAAACCTAAGAATGTGGTAAAATTTCACAATTTCCTTGGTCTGGTAGGTTATTATTAGAGGTTTTCTCCCAATTTCTCTCAAGTTGCAGCATCATTGGCCACATTTTCCAGGAAGGACCATGATTTTTGGTGGAGTGAAATATTCTAGGAATAATTTATTTACCTAAAGGGTATGATGGATATTGAAATAGTTCTTCAGTTTTAAGAAGAATGGGTGATTTTTTAAGAGTTTTTAGTGCTTCCCATTTTTGTTTGGGATGTGTGTTAATGCAGCAGTGAATAATGATCTCTTATGAGTTTTTGTATTTTTTTCCCCATGAACATAACAAATCCACCCATGATCTACAGTTAGCATTTTTTATTTTCATGCAGTTGTTTTGGAGGCATTGCCTCATTGGGTAGTGCTTTTCGGTCATCATAGATCACAAGATATTGAGGTATATCTTTTCCCAAAACGATCTGAATCTATGAAAATGAAGGAGGATAGAGTTGTCTTTAAGACTTAAAATTTGAGATATACTACACCTCAGGGATGGAAAATTTCATGGATGATGTCTTGAGAGTAATTTCACAGAATGATGTTGTTCGAGAGTCTATGGATTCGTAGAGAGATATAATGGATTTGGAATCCTTGAACTTATATGAAAGGGTGGGTGTTGGTAAAGGATGTCTATTTTGGATGACGGTGTAGTCTTCTCACATGATGTTGCTGGAGGAGTCCCAGGGGGGAGACACATATTTATAGGCGATGTGTGATTGTTTGGGCTAGGGTGATGCTCGAAAGGAATGGTTGGAGAGTGGTCAAAACTAGATATATTTTTTGTGGATACTTGTTTGTTCCCATGGTGATGTGCAGTGCATTCCTTCATGAGTTTCATATCTCATCCTTGATAATACAACCAAAATTTTTCTAACATGTATCATGGACTGTGGATGTATTTTTGGTTGCTAGGGATGAAATTGGAAGGTGTCGAGTTTCTGGAAAAGTGCTTGGTTTTCTAGCAGGTAATAGTCGGGCACCGTTTTCTTCGCGGATTTTTTTTCTTCCCTTGGGCTTCCCTGAGTGTAAATGGGATTACATCTCAATGTATTTCATCACATGTTTACATAAATATCATGGAGTTTGTGATTCTATAAGGGTGATAGTGGACCAGTTGACAAAATTATCCCACTTCTTGGTGATCAAGTATTTGGATGTAGTGGATGCCTATGCAAAGAGTTATGTTGATGAAGTGGTGCAGTTTCATGGAGTTTCGATGACCATTGTCTCAGATAAGGGTATTCATTTTAACTCAAGATTCCAGAGGTAATTTTAGCATGACTTTGGCTCCCAGTTGAACCTCATAACTACTTTCCACCCCCACATAGATGGGGAGATAGAACGGAATATCTAGACATTGGAGGATCTGTTTTGTTTTTGTGTCTTGGACTTTGGTGGGTCTTGGTAAAAACAAGTACCCTTGGGGGAGTTTAATTATAATAATAGAAATCACTCTTCTATTAGCGTGGCTCCATTTCAATAATTTTATAAAAGGTCGTGTATTTCTTTGTTGTGCAAGACAGAAGTTGAAGAGACTACTGTTCTTGGCCCGGATGTGCTACAAAGCATGATAGAAAATGTTCGGCTTATTTTTTGAGAGGATGAATGTAGAAAAAGACCGAAATATGTCTTATTTAGATCGTTGGAGGATGCACATAGAGTTTTATGTTTTGGACCATGTGCTCATAAATGTCTCCCCTCGATACGGGAAGTAGATATTTGGACCAGGGAAGAAGCATTCTCTTAATCCCATTGGACCCTTTGAGGTGTTGGGTGAGTTGGCGAGGTGGAATACTAGTTGGTGTTGGCATCATGGTTGGATACCATCCAAGACATCTTCAACATCTCCATGTTTCATTAGTATCTTCATGATGAGTCCAATATAATTTACTAGGGAGAGTTGCATATCATGGATGACGCAACACTTGTGGATCAACAAGTGGAGACCCAATATCGATGATAGAAGGTGTTGCGTGGACAAACCACTCCCTTGGTTCTTGTGTTATGGAGGCATAGTGGCTGGGAGGACAATACCTAGGAGATATAAACATAGATGTGTGCTCAGTACCAATAGATGTTTTGAGTTTTATTTTGATCTATTCTTCTTTGTAATGTGACGTTTGATCCATTCTATTTATGAGAGGAGTTTTTTCTTTGATCTGTGATGTGTGATAAATTTATGACACATGAAGAGGGGAGGACACAATTTCTAATCATGACGCATTAAATAAAATGCTATCAGACCCATTTAGGAAAGTTACTAAAACCTAGATATGATAATATCTTGATATGGAGGATGAAATTTCCTAATTCATATGTTCACACGGTGTGGTTATTAAGCTTGAGCAGTGTTGTTTGTGGTCATATGGGTTGTCATGATAGGCTTAGCCATAGGTGTTGGAGGAGGTTTTCATGGATGTGGGGGTTTCCACTATAGCTTTCAAATAAAAAATGTGGTTTACCAGTGAACATGAATGTGTTTGGTTGTCATTGGTGTTCCAACTATATCGAGATCCTTGAGATGCATCTTGCAGTGTGGTTGTTTGGACCCCTCTTTCTTCTGGGTTGTCTTTGTATTCTCGAGAATGAGAGCCATTTTACAGGTATATTATGTAATGTTTCATGTCCTCCCAATCTCTTTCAATGTGGGATTTTGTGGTTGGAGTTGTTTGGAGGAGGTTCAGAGTGAGTTTGGAGAGGTTAGGTTTCTAGAGTCTAGAAAGTGGGGGATTACACATCATGTAACCATATTACACGATGTGAAATTTGTTTCATATCTTGTCTTGGGAGCTCCACATCGTGTAATATTTCGAGGTTTGAAAAAATATCGATAGGTGGCATTTTTTCATCAGAAACTGAACCTTGGGTACTTTATGACATTAAAGGGTATTATACGTCGGGTAATACCCCGATCTAGTTTTGTTGTAAAATTATTTTTAGGTGAAAATTCATTCATTCAGACATTTTATCCTCTTACTCTTATTTTAGATGAATTATAGGTTACCCATGGAGTCCTTCAAGTCCACTTCCCCCCTCATTGATCGGGTGAATTTAGTTGTAGTTCATTTGTGATCTATGGGGATCCATAGTGGATTCTTCCTTCTTTTTCTAGAAATTTCCCACGATTTTGACCTCATTTTCATTCATATCTTCTAGTAATGCTATGATGTTTTAATATCCATGTTTATAATGGGGTTGTCTTAAATTTTTGTTTATGTAGTGGTGTTGTGGTATCCTCAGATGGATGCAGAACTTGTAGGTAAGGTGACTGGAGGTCCGTTGTGTGGATTTTTCTCATGCAAAGACTGTTGAAACACACTCCATATAGGTTTTACCTCATTTCTCTTTATTTATGCATAATGAGGGAGGGGTTTTTCTTATTCTTATCTATAGTTCATTTTTTCCTTAAATCAAAGTTAATCATCCAATTAATTGAATTGAAATGGGTAATGGGGTTTAATTCTCATGTTTTTTTCATTTTAATGTGGATTGTAACTTTTTTATTGTATTAGATGAAAGCCCCATTGAAAATGGTTTTTGTTGGTGGATTTTTTTTCATTGGTTATATCTATTGTGTTTTCTTGTTTAGCTGTGGATGTTGTGGTACCACCCAAAATGGGAACTGGTTAATTATGTATATTCACATAAAGAATGAATGCACCAATATGTTGTTTTTTATGTGACAAACCTTGAAATTGACATGTAGAATTAAATAATTGAAGCCTTATTAAATATAAAAAAATTATTTGGTTCTCATGGGGAGGTAATTGTGATCATGTTTTGGTATTGTGAGGTGACTTTGGTGGTGTAATGGAATCTTAGGTTGAGAGATTGACTGATTGCGGCATGGATGAGAATTGTGGTGCTATATGGTAGTGAATTTTGTTGTAATTAATGTGTTATTAGGTGTAGTTGTGAGTTGATATTTTTTTTGGTTTGAGGTTTGGATTGGGAGGGTTTACATTGAATAAGGATGGTGTTTTTTTGCACAGGAAGCTTCACCCCATGTCTTGAGATCGGTATTTGACATATCGTTGGTATTAAATGGATATGAAATTTGAAGTGGGTTAATTTTGTCAGGGTTCATTTTTGTTTTACTTTTCTTTGATTCCAGTGGTGTTTTGTGATTTTAAGTTTCCTTTCAGGTGATGTAATGAATAAATTAATGGTTTAATAATGAAATTATATGGGTTAAATGATTTTTTTGGGAAGCCCGAATGGGTTTCATGTCATGTTGTGTGTTGTTGTGCTTGTAGAAGTAGCAGAAAAGGTTGTAGTGTTACGAGTTTTTTGTTTAAAAACCCATTGGTTGGACGAATTGTTTGGTATCATATATGTATATAATTGTATTTTACTTATTATTTATATTCACACCCATCTCTAGTTGAGCACTATGTATCGAACAACCCATCATCAAGGGGGAGGGTGTTTATCCCAAACATCCTCGAGGGAGGAATGATGGCCGGCTGGCCACCTGCTCTCCCCTGATCCTTTAACCAGGTAGTGGTAGCCTAAGATTCTTTGAGCAGGTTGTGGTTAGTCAATACTAGGTGTGTGGGGGAATATTTTTATTTCCCATGTGTCTCTGGAATTATATGTGTTGTTCTTTCTCAGGTGTCTTTTGGATGAGGTGTGGTCTGTGAGGCCCTAGTGTCCAAAAGAAGGATGTCATATGTTTTTTGGCCCAGTTGTATGTGGGAAAAATATGACATGGTTTGTGGACAATGTTTGTGTAGGTGGGATGTGGTTTGTGAGGCACATTTGTGTGCAATCAATATGTGACGTGGTATCTTCAGAAGAGGTTTGAGCACCTGGTCATTTTTCATTAGTGTGTAAGAGTGGCTAATCATTGGGAAAGTGGTGTCGGGTACCCAAACATCAAGGTGATTTATATAACATTAAATGACTTGTGTCATTGGTAAGTGTTCCTTGGTGATACTGGGGATGTTAGTAAACCTGCTTAGGTGCTAATTTGGTTCTTCTATTTTCTCACAGGAGCATTATTATGAATCTTTTACATGTGTACAAGAGACTTTGGTTTTCCTTACTAAGTATACTTTTATGATAATCCTACATATTTAAAATATTTTTTAGGTTTCTAGGAGGATTTTTTGGACCGTGATGGACCTTACCATCTTAGATATTAACAGTTTTTGTATCGTTGAACAAACATTCTATTGAAATTTTAGTTTTGGAGACTTTTATCTATATCTGTTCTATTTATACATGCATGTGTGATGGTCTAGGTTTCACTTTTACATTATGTCTTGTATTTATTGTGGTTGATTCATTCTATCTCCCGATCTTGTTTCTTAAAAATTGTAATGCCTCCCATATTGTGGAATTTGTACACCCTTGGTGCTAGTCACCATCTCGGGGCCTACTATAGGAGAAACTCATGGGGTCATTATCTCCCTTTCTACTTTTCTAGATCAAGAGGGGTATCTTTCGTGATGAGGTCGTGAAAAAAAAATAGTTTCTTTCATGATATTCAGATATTTGAAAATATTTAAAAATAATAAGATCAATATTTTTAAATAACAGTGATGATTAAATAACCTAGATGGGATAAGAATGTTGTCATTTTTTTCCATCCATCTTGTAAAAGGATATCTAATTCGTTAATAATAACATCATAAAAAAATAAAAAAAAGTATTATGTGTGTAGAATCATTTTCCATATAAATTATATAATACTTTAACCATCAAATCCTTTATTATGAACCATACCATTGTTTTTTCATAAGTTTATTTTAGTTTTTTCCTTATTAACAAAATCCTAATGAATAACCATAATTCTCCTTAAGATAAATACTAGTAATTTTATATAATACATATATTATATGTTCCCAAACAAACATATTAACCACTAAATTTTAAAAAATGTTTTAAATTATTCTCATCTAAAAACATCAAAACCTTTAAGATATCAAAACCATTTCTCCAATACTAATTAAAAAACCTCATAACATAATCAATCCATTAATATGTTATTTATAATAATGATTTATGTTTCATACATTTCAAAGATCTTTATGGATAATAGGTTTATAAAATTATGAAAATCATTACATAATAGATTAGAAACATCCACAAAAATGCAAGTTTTTTCTATAAAAATATTTCATTTTATTTAGACAACTATTTCATTCATGAAACCTTTTCTTCATTCAATAAATGTAACCATTTATCATTTTATTGTTCTTACACATCCTTTATCCCTATGAAAAAAAATTAAAATGTAGGATGTGAAACAAAATTTCACTAATGGATATAAATGAAAAAAATATCCTTATTCCAATAAGATATTTGAAAATCAATTAAAAGTAATTCATGTAAATATAAGACAATTAAAATTGCATTAATATATGAAAAAAACTTATTCGATAAAAATGATTCCTAAAACAATCTAATAAGAAATAATAAATCATGGAGTATACATGAAAAAAACGTATCCATAACACTTTTAATTTTTACATTGAAAATTTAGTTTGGACTGGATGAATTTTTGAAAGGAATATTGTTACCATCCCCTCATCCACCAGTTGTAAACCTCTTGAGAAGTGTGGTCTTGGCATCTAAAATCCCAAACTCTTTAATGTGTCCCTTCAAGACAAACACACCTCGAGTTTGATTAATAATAACTCGGAATCCATTTCCATTCTTAAAAATAGCTTCCGCGCGAAGTAAAAGAAGGGAAATTTGAACTATGTTGACTCTTCGATCTAGCCATCTATTAGAATTTACTTAACTAACATCTTGAATAATTCAAGATAGACGGCTAGCGTAGATTCTTCCATGAATTTCTTGCTGGATAATTGGACAGGCACCCCCTTATATCCATGTTATCTCCTAATTCCTTTCCTGATAACACCACATGCACTATTAAGGATGTGATACAATCTTGTAATTTCAATTTTCCATATAATATCATGAATGTGGTTGAAAATTACCCTTACTCAAGCTCTGATGATTTCATAATCTAGGAGCCTGCCTATGATGGTTTTGTTGATACCAAAAGTTTTTACAACCACAATTTCACAAATTTGGACCCTATATTTTTTTGGTTGAAATTATTTAATAGTCACTAGATTAAACCCTCGAGACTCAATCTTTTTTCGTGAATTTGTTGCAAATGTATTCCTACTAGGGCTTGTCTTCATTCTTTTGGTATCTATATTTTCTCTAAGTGTCACTTCATTCACCAACATAGAGAGGATACCAATCATCTCTATTTTTTTATTTTGCTACGGCTTTGGACCTTTGGAATTATATTACTGGCATGTTTGACTAGAGATAGTTATTCCTTGACCCAATTTTCTCCCATATAAAACATTTTTTGGAGCTTTATCTTTCAATAAAAAATCAAGAATATCTTCTTAACCGCTTTTACCGAGATCCTCCATGTGATTTGGTATTATAGAAATTATATTATCGACAACAAATACTCATTTAATATTAATTCATGTCAAACGTGGATTCCCATCGCCATTTGGGATGCAACCTCAATTCAGAAATCTTATTCTGAAAACACTGTTGGAGACTTTTAGATCCTTCACTATCTTAGGATCGAAGGACACTATAGGCATCTGAGGTTCACCTTTGAGGTGTTCTGGCAAGCATCCATCGCAGATTGGATCAATGTAAATATTGATGGAGCTTCCAAAGGAAATCCGGGTCCTGTAGGATATGATTCTATCTTCAGAGACTCTCTTGACCATTATCATGGATGCTTCTTTGGAAGATGTTGTTCGACCTCCTCTTTGGAAGCGGAAATGTTGGTTGTGATTCATGAAGTTTATTTTTTTTTTAAAATGGATGGAACAATATATGGATTGAATGAGAATCAACTATTATTGTCCAAGATATTTGGAATTGGGTGGTTCACCTTGCATGTCCGCTTACAACCCATTGGATGAGCTTCCTTGCTTCACTTCAGGTTATCAGATGAATTGTAACTCATGCCTTTCGTGAAGCGATCCTGGTTGTAGATGGTCTTTCCAATAAATGAATTAACTAGGTAATAACATGGCTTGAGGATATTAATGTTGATCTTCTCCCTCCCTATGAAAAATATTATAATAAGATCCCCTCCTTTAGACGCTTTTTGTTCCTTTGCTTCTTTATAAAAATTTATGTCTTGGTCTTTTAATGAGAGACCACCTTATTAAAAAAACTAAAATTGTTAAGTTCAGCCCCAGTGTTTTGGGGTCATTTTCTTATAACATCAAAATAACATCATATCATTGAACATGGTTAAAGGATTTATTATTTCATTTATGTATATGATATTATAAATTTTTAAATTTTTATTTTTATACATTCAATATAATTTTCTCTACATTAATGTATACTGTTAATTAAAAAATAGATACATCGTTCATGGAGGTGATAAGCTTCCCATACACATGAGAAAACATTTTATTTTTCTAATAAACGTAATGGTAATTAAGAAGATGATGGTTTATAATTACAAATTCATAACAGTATTTTATTTATAATGAAATCAATACTTGTGTCTAGGCCTAATATATCTTAGTTAAAAACGAAATGTATCACTTCATTGAGATGGTAGTTCGTATAATAGCACTTGTATCATTTGTATTTTCCAATGGATGGAAGAGTAACAAGTTTTATATAATATTCTATTTCCAAAATAAATATTAGGTGTAAAAATAATATATAACCATTAATTTTATCATTATTACCATCCATGTGAGGAAGTTATGGAAATTAAATATTTCACTTCACAGAGGCACTAGTTCACACATATGCACGAGCAGAGATTTCCATTACCATGGAATTTAAAGGATATATAAAATAGTTATTCCATCATTATAATAACATTTAAAAATATAAAATATAAATACATCATTATTTCGGTAATGTTATAATAAATTTTATGGAGGTATAATAAGAAATAAACATTAATGAATCCGGTTAAGACATATACATCCTCAATTGATAGCATGATTTTTCATCCAGCATTTGCTTTCTAGGATTGATATTTTTTATAATAAGAACTATAATATATGGGGATGATATTTGGGGAGGTATTTGGGAATATCTTGGTTAATATAGAGTTCTCCTGGAGTGTGGATATCATTAGGGGTGAGGGGATCCTTTTATAACTGGGAGGAGTGGCATTCTTGTAAATTAAATTTTGTTAATATAAAAAGGTGTGTCATTATCAAGGGAAATGGCACATAAATTGATAATTAATTTGAGAAATAATAGCTGAGGTATTTAAATAACTTAAATACCTATTTAATAATTAGGGTTTGTGATATAAATGGACTTTACACTTGATTAATCATTTTAACCCATTTTAACCATTATTTTGGTGGTTAATTTTTGTATTGGAAACTTATTTTTATGGAATAAATGAAATTAAATAAATAATAAATTTAAAAATATACTTCCAAATATATAATAAATATTCCATTATTCAATTTATTGAAATATTAAAATAAAATTTTTATAGATGATTCCAAAATTCAATGAATAGCATTATTTAAAAAAAGACTTTTGAAACATTAAAATTGAGTTTAATCTAAATTTTTATATAATATTGATTCCCTTGCATTATTTTTTTATATTATCAAAAACAAATTTTATTTTATATTTATATCAATAAAAATTTAATTTCACCTTCAAAACAGTCAATTAAATGAAAGATAAAAAATATTTTTAAATAGATTAAAAAAATAACTTGGGCTCCAAGAAGTCTTGCATGGGTTTCCAAATTAACGATTACAGTCTAAAATATATTATTTTAATCTTTAAAATCATAATTTTTCCTCAAAATGTTTCATATAATTTTAATTCATTCATATATCATAATGATATCAACAAAGATTCAGTATTTCTAAAATAAATATTTATAACTATTTACAAAAAATAAACTTCTTCATAAAAATATCAAATTTCCACCCTAACAATATTCAACATGTATAATTCCAAAATTATGTTATTTTAATCAAATTAAAATTTAAGGATATAAATATATTTCTATTAAATAACTCCACAAAATTTATGGTAAATATCATTGTTAGAATACAACTATTTCCTCTTTAATGGAAAAATATCGTAACATTATTATAGTGAATTGGACTCCATAAAATATAATTATAAATATTAAACAAAAAATAATTTTGAATTATTATTATCATTTCCTAGGTTCTTATATCTAATAATCCTCTATAAGACTGTGTAATCCTTCCACAGATACAAAGACCCAATATTCACTGTCCCCCCTTGGAGGGAGAAGTAATTGTTCAATTACTCATTGCGATCTTCCTCAAAAGTTCATTACCCATCCAACTAGATGAAGGTTACTCTATAATTGAACCAGATATGGCCTTTTTAATTGATATTTTTATATTTCATTCAAGTTCATTATATGTGAAGATATTTCAGGGTTTTTTGCATGTTCTTCCACTCCCAAAGGATCATAAAATGATCCATAAAAACATTAATGAGTCATTAAAGCGATCTTCCTCATAGGATCAAAATTTTGTGAACAATGTTTTTTAAAACATGAAATATGAAACCTGACTGGTTTTGATCTATTTTTAAATTTATTATATGATAACAATGGAATATATATTTTATAGCACAATAAAATAAAATATCTTTCATTTGTTAGCATGATTTGGAGGGTGAGGTTCACAAGTGTTATATGATAATTATGGTTGAATGAGGGTTGTGGAAAAAAAATAATCATGTGTTTTTCTTATTACTAAGTTTATGGTCCAAATTACATCATATGTTGGCTTAAAATTGCATTTTATTTAATTTTACATTCCATAATGACAAATTACATTGCTGGTTCGGTTTATTAGAGGTGATTGTGAGAAGGCTTGAGGAGGTGTCTAAGGTTTCATTATAGGATGGAGTTGTAGAAAAACTAAAGAATGTATTTTACATTGTAAAAGTGGAGTTTAGTAGATATGTTTACGGTGTATAACTTATGTGTCCAATCATTTAAAACATTTTTTCAGATGAGTAATTGCAGCGAAATAGGTTTACACTGTAAAACATATGTTTACGATATAAAAATTTTGTACTCCTGAGGTGCCATGTTTTTGGATGAAAATGGCTTTATGACCTAAAGGTCAGTTTTGTGGTGTTTGTTTCATAGACCCATGAATTTTATGACACACACACATAGCCATATATATATATTACGTTGTGAATAGGGTGTGTTACACCCTATATAAAAAACATGTAATGGTTGATTTTAGTCATTATTCCTTTGTTCACAAAGGTTTTGTGGAAACCCCTAGTAGTCCTAGGAGATATTACATCCCATGTTCCCTTACACAAATCTGTGGGTTATGGTGTTGGTAATTTTTTACATTTAATGGTAAGTCCATATTCATTTTCCTATGTTTTCTGTTTTTTTATTATGGAGATCCATTGTGCTGATTTTTCTTTGGTTTGCGGTGATTTTGGGTTTCTTTTTATCTTTATTTCATATGATTAAGTTTGATTTAGGGTTTCCTTGTGCAGTTATGTTTTTCGGGATGTGTCTTCATATACCACCACTATGAACTACATTGAAAAGGCTTCAATGATAATGGGAATCCCCATTATCTCCATATTTACATTCTATTTATGGGGATTTTATGGTTTTTTATACATTTGGGTGGATAATAAGGGTTGGTGTAATAAGATAATGAATTATAATAACTGATATTTATGGTTATGGGAGATATTTCATATACTTTAGTTCTTTGTTATATGTTTTCAATGTTATTAAGACTGATTTTTAACAATATTGAAAGTGAAGGGTGTTGGGAGCATTGTTTTACCTACAGATTATATGTTTTGATACAATTACTATGTTACTATTTGATTTTACCTTGAATAAAAGTATAAGGAATGTATATTTTGATAAGAAATTGGTTTCCCATGGAATCCTGGGTTGTGTGATAATACCCATGCTAAGTAATGTGATGAAATACCACAAATAAATGTTGTATAAAGTATGTGTGATGTCGTTTGTGCATTTGTTTGTTGTGTTGATCTATGTAGTTTTTTCATTTGTGTATTGCTGGAGGTGACCGACTTGTTTTTGTAATGCATGGGGTTGTAATGTGATGGTTGGTTGGAATGGATTCGATGTGCATAGTTTTGTGTTGTGGTGCATAGAGGTTGTAGCATATAGTGGATGTAATGTATGATAGTGATGTGTAGTTATAAATTGCTTCATTGGTGTGTGGTGGTTATGTACAAATGTTATGTATAGTTGTTGTGTTATGAAATTCTGTTGGGTTTTGAAATGTTTGGATGATGTTGTAATATGTCTTGGGTGTTGTGGCATAGTTACAATGGAAGATGTGTGGTGATATGGTAGTGGTTATCTGATTTGGCCTAGTTGTTGTGAGTCATATTTGTGATAGTCTCCCAATTATCCATGGAATAAATCTTTCATCATAGAAGGAAATCAAATAATCCTAAAAATTAATGATATGGGTAGGGAATTTATGGTTAGAAAATTGATTAAATTAAGTGAATGTTAAATGAATGGGTTGTGAAAACACGAATTATGTATCATAGTAAATGGATGAAGAATATGTCTATTATGGTGGATTTTTGGTGTTTTTCATATATTATTGGCAGTGCTTGTGAGGGTTGTTGTGTTTTGAAGTGGTAGTGGTCGTATTCTCTAGTGTAATTGTTGTGACCACATAGGTTTTGTATTTTGAGATATCTATAAATCATTTATGTTATGTTATTTCTATATGCACCAAAACTAAGTTGGATATCAGTACCAACAAAAGGGGATTAGGTTGTTAGAAGTTTCCCACAAAATCTTGGATGGCGGTGATATAGATGGATACTTACCCCTTTTCCCATGAACTTCTATCAATAGTGATGGCCCAAGTTCATTTAGATGAGATGTTGTGTTATGGACTCTGTATATTTGAGTGATATGAGATGACTGGGCGGCAATGTGATGTGATAGAGTGGGTGTATTTAGGTAGGGTGTTATGAGATGTGATATGTGGTTGGGTCATTCGTTATAGTATGAGGGAATTAGGATATTGTCATTCATGTTCATGATACGCTACAATTTAATTTAGGAAATAATATTTCTAGTGATGACCCAAGTGACATAGGTGAGATGAGATGTGGTGAATCTGGATTATATAATTAGATTCTAGATATTGTGATTGTGGGGATGGAATGGATTCATCTCAACCCACATCAATGATGGACGATATGCGATGTGGTATTTATAAGGGATGGGAGACTATACATTTGATGTTGGTGGATGAGAGCATAAAAGAATTGGGGAATAGGTTGCAAGGAGCCTTATTTTGTGATGAATTGATAAATATATTACTATATTATATGTGTTATTTTTTGAGTGATCCATGGTGTGTCTAGGATTGGTTAGTTGACCTATTTGTTTTGTGTTGATCCTTTTTTCTATTCATTGGAGAATTGGAAATCTATTTTCCCATGTAATCTTGAGACCTTCTGTATGATCATCCTTTGTATACTTGTATTCTAACACCACATATATAAAGAATTTTCATGCTTCACAGAGGACTTTAGGGAATTATCATAACATTTATATCATAGATTTGGAACTTTCTTTGAGTTCCTGATGTAGACATCTCTTTTAGTATATATATATATATATATAATTTAATGTAATGTTTTATAATTTTGTTCACATACTCTGGGATAGTTATTCAAATAATTTTATATTATATTCTAGAGTTTCTAGTTAGTTTTTTTTCATATCCCCTGGCCCAATTTTTATAGAATATTATAATGCCTCTCATATTTGATATATTAATACCCACATCCCTAGTCTCCTACCGAGTGCCTACTAATGGTGAGACTTAGGGGTCATTATATCCCCATCTTATTTTAAATTCCATGAGGGGTATCCATAAAGATTTGGGGTAATTAATGATTACTATCATATGATAATGGATGATAGATATGATAGATTTTGGAGTTTGGAATATGAGCATTTCATGGGATAATAGGGAAACTATGTCAGTTGACGATGGTATATGACATAAGATATGGAAATTGGCTGACATTGGATTTTAGGGCCCCTAGTGATCCAATGAATTAAATTTATATTATTTAACAACTAATGTAGGTGGACATGTTTATAGTTTAGATGCTAAAGAGAGGTACATGAATCGTTATTGATTTTATTTTTTATTGGGTGATTGGGGATGATAACTAAATAATGGAATTAAATAACAAAACATATTATAAAATTACATTCTAATAGGAATATTTTGTTCAATATTCTTTATAAAAATTGTATCCTAGTTATTGTACATGAGTAGATAAATCCATTGAATTTTGTAAAGTTGATATAGTTGATCATTGAAGAGTTTATCAAACAGACTATGATGAGGATGGAAGATAGATTTTCATGTATTCCATTAGTACTGTTTGTGAATGTATGGGGGAGAATCTTAGATCTAGAGACAGATAATTTGTTATAAGAGTTTGAGATCACATTAGATCTGATTTTACCATGGGATGAGTTGGGGTGCCATTGGAATCTAATTTTTTGTGAGGATTTCCAATTTAGTGGTGGAAAATATACCTTAGTGATGGAAAGGGAGCATATGTTTTGATTCTGAACCTTCTAGGGGTGTTCTATTCATAGCTCCTTTCATTAATGACAAATGAAGTGATGCATTAGGATTTTCACTATCTTTAATATGGTATCCAGAATGTATAGGATATTGGGATCATTTTCAAGGACCTTTTTTCCTTTCAATTGAGGAGTAGTCCAATGTGTGGTGTATGGAGGAGGGTTTTCTTACACTCTTCATGTATGTGGTCACTCCATTTGTTCTATATACATATTTCGAGGTAAAAAAGAAGGATGTGGTTATTGAGAAGGTGATTACTCTAGTAGTTGATCCACAAGAAAATAAATAGTAGGTAATATCAAGTAGTATGGCCTCAAGAAGTAGTCCATTGGTGTTTTAGCAGTGAGTTTTTTGATTAGTGGGAAACCAACTATGGTGGATGTATTTTTATCCTTCAAGGGATTTTTTATTTAAGAACTTACCAGAGGCTTTTGGTTTTCATGATATCTCTTCTAGGGTTAAGGGAATCATAAGTTTCAGTGTATAACTATATAGGGATTCCATTATGAGTTAGGTGTTTAGGCCCCTTTTTTGAAGTAGTATTAGTTGCAGTGAGGCATTTCTTGTATTTGGGTACACAAGTTTTTGTTCAACAGTTAAGGTTAAATTTTTTTTCTTGTCGAAATCGTCCAGATGGTACCCCCTTGGGAACCAAACTAGTGTGGGGTCTTGATGGCTGATTGAAGAGTGGTAGAGGATTTGGGCATAGATATATGTATTCATTAGAGGTGGTAGAACCATTAAAGCCAGGATTTGTTTTTTGAATGATCAGTTCATCATTTTCTCTTGTGCGTTCTCTATTTTATTTAAGATCCTCACACTCGATTGTTTCCCCTACATTGTCCTATGATTTGGAACTATATTTGGAGATTCTTTTAGAAACACTTTGGTTATCTATGATGATTTATGTCCATAAGTCTTTGTTTGATATGGGTGTTGGTTATAAATATGTAGTGGGATAACCCCAGTCAGTAGAAAATTTCTTCTTTCTACAAATACAATAATACAATGTTATCCTTATCATTTAATAGATATATTATAGACACACAATTATCAAAATATTCTATATGAGTTTTTTTTAATGTGGTGCACCAAAAAGTGGTTTTTGTTGATGTGCATGGTTATTGGAATGTTGGTAGGAAAGAAGGGCCTCGTTTTTTCCATTTTAAAGAAGTGTTAGTGAAATATTAGGCATAGTATGTTCTCAAGGTTATGGAGGAGTTCATGGTTGTTTTCATATATGCGATTATAACAAAACCCTAATGAAACAATGTTGTGATTAGGATAGAGATTCAACTAGCTACGTTTTGGATTTTAATGGATCCCTATAAAATGGAGTCTATGAATTTATTCTATATGAGGTTATGGGTTGGTGATCTAATCATTATAGTTTTCATTTGTCCCTATGTTTCACCTTAGGGTGATCCAGTGTAGTTCACCCAGAAGGAAGATGGTGGTATGATGTTTTTTATAGACTATAGGAGGATTAATCGAGTGATAGTGAAGAACAGTTATCCACTTCTATTGATTGATGACATATTCGACTAGCTAAGGGGATCCTTTTTAATCATTATCTTGTGGTCAGGATGTCACTAAATATGTGTGAAGGATGATGATAGTATGAATACATCATTCTTGTTCAGGTTTTTGGACTTTGAGTATATATTCATAACATTCAGTGTAACTAGCATACCAGCTATGTTAATGGTGATTACGAAATCCATTTTCCATTGAATTACTTGATTGTTTCATCATTGTATTTATCAATAAAATCAATATTTAATCAAGGTTGAGGGAGGAGTGTGATTAGAATCTATGAGATCTCTTCCATGAATTTCAATAACACAAACTCTGGGTATGGTTATCCATGTGTGTGTTCTAAATGCGAGAGGTGTGTTTCATTGGGAATGTGGTGTCTCGAAAGGGAGTGTGTAACATCCCTCCCCACCCCATTAGGTTGAGAGGGTGGGAGAATGCTACTTGGCCTTAAGAGACATTCATAAGGTGCCAAAGGCTGGAAATAAATACAGAGGGATTTAAGAACAAATTGGGGAACAATTTTCCCTTAAGACAAAACCAACCAAACCATCCACTCACAAGGACTATATGATTCATGTAAATAAAACAACCAAATCAGAAATTACCAAAAAGAAACCACACTATTCAATAATAAAACCCAATAAACAATACCACCAAACTCAATATCAGAGTACTAGGAAGAATACTAAATAAGAGACCTAAAATAAACCCTGACACACTCCACATCTCCCAACCAAGCTCCATGCTTGAAGCACCACAACATCTACCAAGCATCACCATGAACAACTAGCAATGAGACGCTTTACCTTTACCTGTGTCCCAGAATATGACATCTCCAAAAGCACCAATGTGAAAAAGCAGGGGTGAGTACTAATAGACAGTAGGATTTCCCCAAATGACTTCCCTTCACATTACACTTGGATAAAACCATTAACACATTTATATAAATCAGTTTATATAAAATAATAACAAGTGAAACCACTACCATAAGCCAATCCCAACCATAAAATGACACCTCACCCAAACCAAGAAACCAAAATAAATCCAAGAAAACATACCACAATACATTTCATCATTTACACAATAGCACAAAAATTTGTATCGTGAAAAGAAATACACAACAAGAAAACCAAAATAGTGGAGCTTCCGACTAACCAATTGATGCATTCCCACTAGTGGTACTCCAGCCCACTTATCCTTTGATGGTGGACCTTCCATAAACTATCCATCCCCTTATTATAGTGGTTCTTCCCACCCACTTCCAAACAATATTCCAACAATCCATAACCATGCATATATCCCACCATGTTCACACAACATGAAAATAATAATTTCCATCACATGCCACCACTTCAATAAATCACCCATTCATTGAAACCACCATTTAAACATTTTCCATGACAATAGAAATTTCAATAATACAAAATCTTTATTGAAAACCCATTTCCATCAACCATTTTCACAAATCATTCCCATAAACCCATTTTAAAATTTCCATTTTAAATTCCACAACAAGAGCATTTCACCACAAAACCCCTTTTTCCCAAAAATCCCCAAAGCAACAACAAAGGGATTTCCAACCAATTTCACACATCACAAATAGAATTAATTCTGATCAAAACAAATTAATTGTAACCAAGATTCATCTTCAATAAAACTGGAGTCGATAGAGAAGCCACCCACCTTTAGGGTTTCGGTGAATTCAACCCACAAGAAACTACACATCCAATCTAGTGAACGAACCACCAAAACCGCTCTAGATCTCCTTCCCTAACACCCAAAAGACTTAAAATCAAATCCCAACAAAACCTAAACCCTATATCTACCTGAAACAGATGTAGATAAAGAAAATGAAGAGATAGGGAAATGAATATTTAGTGGAACCCACAAGAAACCAAGAGGAGAGGCTTACCCAGGAGAAACCACATTCAAACTACCAAGAAACCCCTTTGAATCCCTTCCAAAAAAGTGGGAGAGCACCTTAAACCTTTGAGAACCCAAAATATCGAGTATGTCATGATTGGGAGAATAATTTGAGTGAAAAGGGGCACCCCCGAGGGAGCCCGGATTTAAAAAACCCTTCTTTAAAGCGGCCTCATAGTTAGCCCGCACGGTTTGGAAAACCGTGCTCTAACTGTGGAAAAGACACTCCTCATGAGAGGAGGTCCACACAGCTTCCTCTCATGGTTTGGAAAATCATGCACAGGCCAGGCGAGGGGTACTATCTCTCCCTACACGGTTTCCAGGAAATCCCACACTGTTTCCCCTAACTGTGATCAAACTGTGCGCCCTTAGAAAAGCCTCCAAACAAATTCAAAACCATTCCAAACTATCCCAACCTCTTCTAAACTAATCGCAATAAATTTAAAAACATAAAATGGCATAAAAAGACTACATACCTCAAACTGGGGGTGCTACAATCTCCCCACCATTGGAATTTCTATCCTTGGAAAGTAGGGAACCATTGCATTGCTGAAAGAGCTCAGGCCATTGCTCGGCCATCACATTATTCCTATCCAAAGTATCCTCTTGAATCTGAATATGATGTCACAAGACATGAACTAAACAGATGATTTTACCATGCAAGACATTATCATTCCAATCTATAAACCTCACTATCACGTGCACTGAGGAAGCATGTGGTTCTAGCTCAACATGATCCCAACGAATCACATGGTCATGATCTGACAGATACTTTTTCAACTGCAACACATAAAACACATTGTGCACCTCAATGAACCATGGTGGAAAAGGAAAATGACATGCCACCACACCAATCCACTCTTGTATCTCAACAGGACAGATATACATTAGAGATAACTTACCCTGCTTCCCAAACCGGCGATGTCCCAAAATAGGAGAGATTCTCAAAAAACACATGATCACCCACATCGAAAGACAATGGTTATCTACAATGATCCGCATAGGATTTCATACAACATTGAGACGTATGTATCCTCTTCCTGAAAAAATTTATTTCCTCCATAGTCTCTTGGGAAAGGCTCGGTTTGATCATCGAAGTCTCACTTGATTCCACCCAACACAGTAGAGAATGAAATGGACACCAATATAAAGCCTCAAATGGTTCCATGTGTTTGGAATCCTGATACCTTTTATTATAGGAGAACTCCACCAATGATAAGTGCTCCTCCCATGAAATTGTAATGTCCATTATAAAATCCCTTAACATATCCTCCATGGTTTTTATCACCCTCTTGGATTTTGCATCCGTCTGCGGATGATATGTCATGCTCAAAGTAAATTGTGTCCCAAGGGATTACTGTAACAATTTCCATAAATGAGATGTGAAAATCAGATCTCTATCTGATTCAATTAAAACTGGACCACCATTCCTCTTTACCTCCTCCTGGATATATATTTTGGATAGATACTCCATCGTATGAGATTCACGAATCGGGCTAAAATGGGATGACATTTTGAGCCAATCCACTATCACCCAAAACGCATCATGCTTCCTGACCGTTCCTAGGAGACCCATCACAAAATCCATTGCTATCTGCAATTGTGTCCACACTTGGATAGGTAAAGACTACAACATGTCAGCTAGCCACAGATACACAGTCTTGACTTTCTAACAAGTTAAGAATCTCGAAAGAAACTCAACCACATCCCTTTTCATACCTGACCACCAAAACAATGTCTTCAACACCTTATAAATTTTATGAATTATAGGATGGAAATCCCACCTACAAATATGATAATCCCTAAGATGTTTCTCTTGAAAATCCACTAGTACCGATATCATATTTTTAAAACAAAAGACTAAATTCCCATTCAGTTCCTAGTTCTCAATGGTCTCCCCACCATGGAGTTTCGACCTCATCGTCATACACTCGGAATCAGATGCCTATTCATCTTTAACACAACCAGCCATGTCAGGAACCACCAAAACCAGATATAATTCCACTCTCTCACCTTGGTCCTCACATTCCAACCGTATTTCGGCTATGACCGACATCAACTTCCACTGATCTGATAAATACTTCCCCACTAAAGCATATGATTCCCTACTTAATGCATCTTCCACCGAATATACCTTACCCGATGTGTACATTATGTTGAAATCAAACATCAAGAGCTATTCCACCTATCTCATTTTCCTCATGTTGAAATATCTTTATTATAAGATTTTTTTAAGCTCTTGTTGTCAGTAAACACTGTAAATTTATCATTGAAAAGATAATGATGCCACTTTTTTAAAGCATGAACCTCTACTACCAACTCAAAATCATGTGTTGGGTAGTTCTTATCATGAAACCTCAACTTCTGCGAGACATATGCAACCACATGATCCCCTTGCATAAGAACACACACTAACCCTGATCTTGATCCATCCCAATACAACATGTACCCTTTCCCAGGTTCTACGAAAACCAAGATTGGTGCTAATTTAAGGCAACCCATTATCTCTTAAAAACATTTCTAACACTACTCATCCCATTTAAATGGAACATTATTCCTTGAAAAATCTATTATCGGTGAAGCCAATCGTGATAAATCATGAACAAAAGGTCGATAATACCCAGCTAGACCGAGGATGCTCCGAATCTCGAAAACATTCTTTATAGATTTCCAGGAGATAACCTCATATATCTTTTCTATATCAATAGAAACAACCTCTCAAAAATAACATGTTCATGGAAACAAAAATCATGTATCAAAAAGTCACACTTTGATAATTTTTCATATAACCGATGATCCCTCACGATCCCCAATACGATCACCAAGTGCTGCTCATGATCAACCCATGTCTTCGAATACTCCAGAATATCATAAACAAATACCACCACAAATAAATCTATATATCTCTGAAATATCTGATTCATCAATTCCATGAACAGTGCGGGTGCTTTCTTTAGACCAAAGGGCATAACCTCATACTCGTAATGGCCATATATACTTATGGAAGCTATTTTTTGAATATGCTCCTTCCGCACCTATAGCTGATGAAACCTTGATCATATGTCAATCATGGAGAACCACTGAACTCCCCTAAACTATTCAAAAAATCATCAATTAATGGAAGTGGATATGGGTTCTTTATCATAACCTGATTAATTATACGATAATCAACACCAGTCTGCAAGGTTCAATCTTCCTTTTTCACAAACAAAACTTGTGTTGCCAATGGAGAGGTGCTACGACAGATGAAACCTTTATTTTACAACACTTACAACTTCACCTTTAATTCCGACAATTTTTCTAGTGCTATTCAGTAAGATTGATGTGAAATAGGACTCGTCCCTAGAAGGAGATCAATCGTAAACTCCACTTCTCTCACGGGTGGAAACCCTAAGAATTGTTTGGGAAATGCATCCAAAAACTGATCCACAACCTCTGGAAAGATACTCTTCTCAACATATTCCACCGAAGCCAATGTTAAATATGCCAATTGATACGAGTGTGTTCCTATAGTCGATGCCAACAATACAATTTCACCCTGCTTCTCATTCTTCTCCCCTATAAGGAGATGTCACGCACAATCCTCCCTCACAAAACTAATAGTTCATGCATAATAGTCAATGTGGGACATAAGAATTTTCAACCATTCCATTCATAGGTTTATATCATACACATCCATCTCAAGCACTGTAATGTCCCACGTCAACTCAACCTCATCCATCACTACACTACATGCTCTACCCAGGAAGGCTCGACACTCCTTTTCTCCTAGAGGAGTTCGATGTTTGAGAACCATAGAAATCATTTCTACCATTAATCCCAAAAAATCAATGATGTGAGAAGCCATAAAAGAATTTTAATCACATGTATCAAAAAAATCTTCCATCAACATGGAAATTAAAAGAATCATTACTTGCACCATGGATGTTCCGGGCTAATCATCCACCATAACCTGTTAATCTCCAAACAATGGTTTTCATTCCACGCTCGGTGCTTTATTACCCTGCTGAGGTGTCTTTGTATTCTTAGAATCACCATGGACCACATTACTCTACTACCAATGAGTATGTTGTTTCCCCTATACCATCGAGGAATAAGACCCCTATGACCCCTGAGGAGAGTCACGACCACCCAACCTAGGAGAATTTTGATAATAACGCTGCACATGCCCCGTTTTCTTACAACTATGACATGATCTAGGTTTTGTCGTACAATCCCGCTTGATGTGGCTCATGTAACCACACTGAAAACATCTCGGCTTACTATGAGGCTTCAGAGGATTATTCACTGATCTTGTAGTTCGATTTGGAGGTATACTCCCACCCTGAATATAAGTTTCCCTCTTCTACTTGAACCCAACATTCGAGTTCCCACTATTCACCATGGGTACAAATACACTTCCTCCACTCACAGCCCGCAAGAGATCCCTTTCGGCCACCGAGGCTCTATTCACGAACTCTTTATAATAATCTATTCATAGCACTGCTATCTTGGACCGATTTTCCTACCTCAAACCATCCTCGATGATACATGCTTTCAACGATGTATTACCCACAACCTCAGGTGAAAACCTCACTATGTTCATAAAAAAATTTAACACTCCTTTTCTGAAAGGTTCTCCTATTTCAAATGGATGAAATTCATTGTGCACTGAATTCTGAAATTATAAGGGTAGAATTTTTTGTTAAAAAATTCCTCAAATCTATCCCATGTCATACCTTGGTCTGTTATAGCCTGGACTGCCAACTCCCACAACTTAAGGGAATGATCATCCAACATATACGTATATAGTTTTAGTTTCATCATTTCCAGTGTTCCCATGAAATAAAATATCCTATTTATTCTTTTCAGTCATGCATCATCCCTTTTTGGCTCTAAATCACCCTTAAACATGGGTGGATTCAACCTTTGAAACTAAACTGCATGATCCAAATTATAAGGCCCCCGCCTTAAAACTTACCTAATATTGAATTAAATGAATAATTCACATTGAGGATCCTTCTGGGTTTAGTGTTTTAGAGAATTAGGACATAACTATTACATCTCACAAGATTACAAAGTAGAAACTTCTACTAAGTTTCCATAAAATAAAAACTCTTAAAAAGAAACATGTCTAGTTACATGTTTTTGATAGCATGACTTTCCCTTGATCCCATCCTTGACCCTATTCCACATTAAGTCCTATGAAAAACATTTCAAAAAAAACTTGGGGTGAGCATAAAAAGCTCAGTAAGGGATACACAATGAATGAAAACTGTTAGTTGTTCAAAACAACAAGTAAACAATGTATACTTTATCAAAGTAATACTTTTCACATTTATGATGTAGTAAGAACTCTTCACTGAAATAAAAGATTATTACTTACCCTTTTGTAACCAAAATATTACCATAAACCCCATATAAAGATCACATAACATATATAGGTAACATGGGACATAAACATACTTAAATGGAATAACCATACGGTCGACTTCCACGCATAACACTTAATGGAATATCCATACGGCCGAATTCCACACATAACACTTAATGGAATAGCCATACGGCCGACTTCCATACCCAATGCAATGGAGGTTATAACGTAAACACCCATCCTGGTATTTACAGCACCACCCGTCATATGGTTTATCACGTAACCACCTGTCAAATGTCCAAGTACCATTATAAAATCATAAGACATAAAACAAATATAATGGAAAGAAAACATTTCCACACTTTGATCACAATATAACACTTAAATATATTGACATAACAAATCCATTATAAAAACCATTTTCAATACCAAAATACATAAAAGAGTATATGGTATTTATTTCATTTTAAAAAACATCACGGCTTGTTTAGGAAGCCAAAGACCAAATATTACTCGCGGCGAAGGACAAGGTCGTTGTCACTTCATACGTTAAAAGAAACATTACTTTTTGTCGTTTAGTAAAATGATTTGTAGAAAAATATTCCATTTGTATAAAAGTAAAAGTAAAAGGGGTTTATACACCGTATAAAAGATAGTTGTGTATAAAATGAAATATGCCTCAATGAAAAGAGATTGAGACAAAGTCCCTTACCTTGGGTCTGACTTGACTCGATCGTTCTTTAATCTCCTGAATAATAAACTTGAGTTAATTTCTACCTTCTTAAGAATCTTTTTCAAGTTCACTATTCCTTTTATATCACTTATTAGCATGTCATGGACACTATGTAATTATTTAAGTTAATAATGTTTGTTTTTTCGATATTTGGTTCTTAAGTCGAAAGTGGACTTCTTACAATTTGATGTTCTTCATGTGGTGAAAGGTTAATTATATCCAGAATGATATTCATGATTTGGATATCATTTATATCATATATATCCAGAATATACATGTATTTATAGTATTTTATAATCATTTAGAGGTAATAAATGAAATGCACCGTTCATGGAGACGGTAATCCATACGTACGCATGAATGCTACTTTCATTTCTATGTCATATTAATGGAATTAAAACTAAATGAGAGGTATATATATTTTAATTACAGAATTATATTAATCATTTAGATGTAACATACATCATATATATCCATTATATATATGTACTTATAATAGTACATTACATTTGGGGATAGGAAATGAAATGCACCGTTCATGGAGATGGTAAGCCGTACGTACGCAGGAACGCTACTTTCATTTCTATCTCATACATTAATGGAAAGAAATAATAATGATATAAAGGTATATTATAATTCCAGTATAAAATCATATATAATAACTTTAAATTCATCCTTTATACGTCCCACATATGGCATTAACGAATCAAATCACTTTGTGGGGGAGGTAGTCCGCACTTCCTAAAATAGAGATATCGCGTATACCCATAATGGAAGCCATAAAGGTATGCCATAAATGAAAAATACAGAAGCTTAAGGAAAAAATAAACATATTATATATCACATATAAATATCGTTACATCTTAATGGCCACCATTGAAAGTGTTAGAAGAATATTGAACAATCATCGTTTCGTGAGGCAGAAATTCGCCATCCACAGAAACAGTATGTTCTTTAACCATTAGATGTGGGTGTGTGTAAGTGTATATTGAATGCTTCATATAAAAACATCCTAGTATATTGAAGATACTGGAGTTGTTACAAAAAATAATAATAAAAAGAGTTTAGGGGGTTGGAGAAGCAAAATAAAACAAAAGAACACAAGTGAAGACATTACCTTAAAAATGGGTAACTCATTTTGATTTGAGCTCAAAGGCTTCCTTGGGAAGACTTCTGCACAATGTGAGGATTATAGGACTAAGAGAGGGGTTCTGAGAAACAAAAAGAGCCTATCTTGTCCGAACCAAAGTCTTGAAAGGTGTGGGTAAGGAGGTAGAGGTGGGGGCCTTTTATAAGAGGAGAGGAGGGGCACTCTAGGAAAGTTAAGAAAAGATACTTTATTATAAAATGATTTTTGGATACAAAGGGTCAAACAATTATATATTTAGAGGATAAGGTGATAAGAGTTCGAAATCCACCCATACAATAGGTTTTTGACATCTGTAGGTCTTAGATTTTACATTATCGTTTCATTTTATTTAAATCGTTAAACAATGAGGTAATCGATGCATCATTATGGTGTCATAAATAATTTAATTTATTTAATGTATAAAAATTAAAAAAAATATCATGATATATGAAATATTTTTGGATTTCTAATTAATATTTATATTAAAAAATATGACTTTTATAACCCCATTTAAGAATTGTTTTAGTAAAACAACTCATGATTGTGACATTTTTATTTTAACTTTAAATAAAAAGTTATTAATGTCATTTTCCTACCAAAGTGGCTCCATGGGGTCCCCAAGTTGACCCATAGATTGTCTTGGTCGGCCATGACACATCCAATAATGGTAGGACATGTGTCTAAGTCATTTCATATTATTAAAACATTATTTTTACCTTAAACTACACTAATTACCTCTAATCGCAATTAAAAATATAAAAGTTACTATTCACCAAAAAAAATTATTTTATTCCCATTGAACCACATTTTAATTCCTAATGACAACCATGTATGTCGGATTTTTAAAATTCAAAACACAAATGTGGTAAATTTTCATTTAAACAAAAAATCAGTTTTTTAAGTACCACTTAGTGGTTTCACTATTCATCAACAATTGATGTTTTTCAGAAAAATACCAAAAATTCACCCTAAGCTATATTTGATATTCCTAATTCAAAAATTATGTCTATTTTATAAAATTAAAAACATATAAGTTTAATTAATTAATTTAATAATTAATTCCCGCTGTCAAAACAAATAGCGTGTTTTTATGAAACAATAAGTATCAAAATATTGACACTAGTTTAAGTCCAATTTCAAAGTGAAATATATTCCAACGACCACTATTGGATTAAATGGTAAAAATATATTCTAATTTCACTTTAAAAACAATTAAAAAGATAATATAATCATATAAATAAATTATATTAAAAAGAGGTTTTGAATTAAAATACAACATTTTTCGCTATTCATTAAAAAAATGAACTTTATCAAAAAAAATACCAAAAATCTACAAAAAGTAAATTTTGATGTCCCGATTCTAAAAAGAGTTTTATTTGGTCTAATAGAAATTATTAGAGTGACCAAAACTATATTTAATGACAATTCTCCATCAAAAGGCGATAAGTGAACCTTTAGTGAAAATTAGAGTATATATGCCTAAAATTGAATTCTTTTCGTATTTTAAGCCTTTATTTTTTATTGGATAAATGTAAAAACATTTAAAAACATATATAATAATATTTTAGTTATTTTTATTCATTCCCTCCAATACAATGACTGCGTGTTAACTACCATTTAAAATAATATTATTTTATTATTAGTGTGCAACGTAAGATTTCAAAGAAACTCTTTGTTGCTTATTGGGTACGCTATCGAACATAACAACCCATTTAAGTTAAAATTATTATTTAATTCATAAATATTAATAAAAAAGATAATGATTTATTCTTTATTCACCTGGGATGTTACATCCTTCCCCCTTTTGGTAATTGCGTCCTTGCTATTTTATTCACTTATCAAAATAAGTGGGGGTATTTATCCCACATAGCATTATCAGATTCCCATGTCGCCTCTTCAACCATATGGGTTTTCCACAAAACCTTTACCTAGTGAATTACCTTATTTCGCAACACTTGCTCTCTTTGGTCAAGAATCTGGACTGGTTTTTCTTCATAAGAGAGATTCTCTTCCAACTGAACTACTTCTGGGCTCAAAACATGAGATGGATCAGGCATATAATTTCTCAACATCGAAAAATGAAAAACATTGTTTACCTGAGATAAAATCAGAGGTAAATCCACTCGGTATGAAACTGATCAAACTTTCTCCAGAATTTCATATGGTCCAATGAACCTTGGACTCAGCTTTCCTTTCTTACCAAATCGCATCACACTTTTCTATGGTGAAGCTTTGAGAAAAACATGATCACCTACCTCGAAAGATAGATCCTTCCTCCGGTTATCCGCATAACTCTTCTGCCTGCTCTGAGCTATTCTCATGTGTTTTTGAATCAACTGAACTTTTTCTGCCATCTCGTCTTCCAATTATGGTCCCATCAGCTTCCTTTCACCCACTTCATCCCAAAAATCTGGAGTTCGACACCACATCCCATATAATTCCTCAAATGGTTCCATCTGTATACTGGAATGAAAACTGTTATTATAAGAAAACTCAACCAAAGAAAGATATTGGTTCCAACTTCCCTGATAATCCATCGTACAAGCACGTAGCATATCCTCTAATTTCTAAATTGTTCGTTCTAACTGCCCATCTGATTGCGGATGAAATGTTGTACTAAAACTTAATTCAGTACCCAACGACTTCTGAAGGCCCTTCCAAAAGTTAGAAGTAAACCTGGGATCACGATCGGACACAATTGAGAGGGGAACTCCATGTAACCTGACTATCTCTTTAAGATACAAATGGGAAATATGATCTAGGGAAAAAGTATCTTGTATAGCAAGGAAATGAGCAGATTTAGTCAAGCAATCAACAATAACCCAGATTGCATTATTACCTCGAGGTGTCTTCGGAAATCCCAAAACGAAGTCCATGGATATATTCTCCCATTTCTAATCTAGAATTGGTAAAGGCTGAAGCATCCCTTTAGGTAACTGCCGCTCTGCTTTAACCTGCTGACAAGTCAAACACTTCACATCAAAATCAGAAATATCTATTTTCATTCCATCCCACCAGTAATACTCCCGCAGATCTCTATACATCTTAGTACTGCCAGGATGAACTGAAAACTGAGAACTATGAGCTTCACATAATAACTCTCTCTTCAACTATGAATCACAAGGCACACAAAATCTCTTCCCAAATCTCAAAACAAAATCATTATCAATATTAAATTCAGGCAACTTACCCTTCTAAACTAGCTCTACCTTTTTCGGCAACTCATTGTCTTGCTTCTGTGCTTGCTTGATTCTGTCTGATAGAGAAGATTTCACTGATACCTGAAACAAAATAGATGGACTTCCTGCACAAACAACTTCCATGCCAAAGTTCATCAAATCAAAAACCCAAGTATCTCGTTCCAAACGTAGCATGGTTAATGAAGCATTACTTTTTCAGCTCAAAGCATCAGCCACTTTATTAACTTTTCCCGGATGGCAATGAATTGTACAATCATAATCCTAGATTAATTATATCCATCTCCTCTGTCTCATGTTCAATTAATTCTGAGTGAATATATTCTTTAAACTTTTGTGATCAGTATATATTTCACACTTTACTCCATACAAATGATGCCTCCAAATTTTTAGAGCAAAAACAATAGCAACTAATTCCAAGTCATGTGTAGGGTAATTTACCTCATGAGTTTTCAACTGACGTGAAGCATAAGCAATTACCGGATCATTTTTCATAAGGACACAACCAAGTCCTTTCAATGAAGCATCACTGTAGATAACAAACTCACCCTTCCTGGAAGGAAGTGCCAAAACTGGAGCATTCACCAATATTTTTTTCAACTCCGGAAAACAATCATCACATTCTTTTTTCCAGATAAACTTAACACCTTTCCAAGTTAGCTTAGTCATTAGACTAGATAATCGTGAAAAAGTTTCAACAAACTTATGGTAGTAACCTTCCAAACCAAGGAAACTACGGATCTCGGTAACATTTGTGGGTCTTGGCCATTCTTCGACAACTTTTGTTTTAGCATGATCAACAATTATGCCATCTTTTGAAATATTATGACCAAGGAAAGAAATTTGTTGCAACCAAAAATCACACTTTCGGAATGTTCCATACATTTTCTTTTCTTTTAAGGTTTGCAAGATAACCCATAAATGACTCTCATGCTCCTCTTTACTTTTAGAAAACACCAAAATATCATCAATAACACAACCACCATTTATCACCTGATTCAACTGAGCCATTACTACAATAAACTGCTCAATTCTAATTCTGACAATCTCAGTATGCTGATTTGGAAGGTCATTTCCCTCAGTATGACTTCCCAAAATAGCTTCTCTGTTTCCTCTACAAAAAACCATTATTAACACTGAAATACCATAGGTGAAGCAACAAGGTAATCTTTAAATGCTATATCATTTCAATCATACCATAAATTAATTTATAATTTAACAATTTTCTAACTCTTAAAGTTGTCTAAACCGACCTCTGATACCAACTATAAGGCCCCAGCCTTAAACCTTACCTAATATTGAATTAAATGAATAATTCACATTAAGGATCTTTTCAGGTTTAGAGTTTTAGAGTATTAGGACATAACTATTACATCTCACAAGATTACAAAGTAGAAACTTCTACTAAGTTTCCATAAAATAAAAACTCTTAAAACGAAACATGTCTAGTTTCATGTTTTAGATAGATTTAATTTCCCATGATCCCATCATTGACCCTATTCCACATTAAGTCATGTGAAAAAAATTTCAAAAAAAACATGGGGTGAGCATAAAAAGCTCAGTAAGGGATACACAATGAATGAAAACTGTTAGTTTTTCAAAACAACAAGTAAACCATGTAAACTTTATAAAAGTAATACTTTTCACCTTTATGATGTAGTAAAAACTCTTCACTAAAATAAAATATCATTACTTACCATTTTGTAACCAAACGATTACCATAAAACACATATAAATATCACATAACATATACATGCAACATGGGACATAAAAATACTTAAATGGAATAACCATACGGTCGACTTCCACACATAACACTTAATGGATTAGTCATACGGCCGACTTCCATACCCAATGCATTGGAGGTTATAACGTAACCACACATCCTAGTATTCACGGCACCACCCGTCATCTGGTTTATCACGTAACCACCCGTCAAATGTCCATGTACCATTATAAAATCATAAGACATAAAACAAATATAATGGAAAGAAAACATTTCCACACATTGAACACAATATATCACTTAAATATATTGACATAAAAAATCCATTATAAAAACCTTTTTTAATACAAAAATACATAAAAGAGTATATGGTATTTATTTCATTTTAAAAAACATCACGGCTTGTTGAGGAATCCAAAGACCAAATATTACTCGAGGCGGCGGAAAAGGTCGTTGTCACCGCGTACGTTAAAAGAAACATTCCTTTTTGTCGTTTAGTAAAACGCTTCGTAGAAAAAGATTCCTTTTATATAAAAGTAAAAGTAAAAGGGGTTTATACACCGTATAAATGATAGTTGTGTATAAAACGAAATATGCCTCAATGAAAGGAGATTGAGACGAAGTCCCTTACCTCGGGTCCGACTTGACTCGATCGTTCTTTAATATCCTGAATAATAAACATGAGTTAATTTCTACTTTCTTAAGAACCTATTTCAAGTTAATTATTCCTTTTATATCCCATATTACCATGTCATGAACAATATGTAATTATTTAAGTTAATAATGTTTTTTTTGTCGATATTTGGTTCTTAAGTCTAAAGTGGACTTCTTACAATTACATGTTGTTCGTGTGGTCAAAGGTTCGTTATATCCAGAATGATATTCATGATTTGGATATCATATATGTCATATATATCCATTATATAAATTTATTTATAGTATTTCATAATCATTTAGAGGTAAGAAATGAAATGTACCGTTCATGGAGACGGTAAGCCGTACGTACGCATGAACGCTACTTTCATTTCTATGTCATACTAATGGAATTAAAACTAAATGAGAGGTATATATATTTTAATTCCAGAATTATATTAATCATTTAGATGTAACATACATCATATATATCTATTATATATATGAACTTATAATAGTACATTACATTTGGGGATAAGAAATGAAATGCACCGTTCATGGAGACGGTAAGTTGTACGTACGAATGAATGCTACTTTCATTTTTATCTCATCCTTTAATGGAAAAAAATAATAATGATATAAAGGTAGATTATAATTCCAGTATAACATCATATATAATAACTTTAAATCCATCCTTTATACGTCCCACATATGGCATTAACGAATCAAATCACTTTGATGGGGCGGTAGTCCGCATTTCCTAAAATGAAGATATCGCATATATCCATAATGGAAGCCATAAAGGTATGACATAAATGAAAAATACATAAGATTAATGAAAAAATAAACATATTATATATCATATATAAATATAGTGACATCTTAATGGACACCTTTTAATGTGTTAGAAGAATATTGAACAATCATCATTTCGTGAGGCAGAAATTCACCATCCACAGAAATAGTATGTTTTTTAACCATTAGATGTAGGTGTGTGTAATTGTAGCTCTAATGAATCTTATAACAAAATCCTAGTATATTGAAGATACTGGATTTGTTACAAAATTTATTAATAAAAATATTTTAGGGGGTTGGAGAAGCAAAATAAAACAAAAGAACACAAGTGAAGACATTACCTTATAAAAGGGTAACTCTTTTTGATTTGAGCTCAAAGGCTTCCTTGGGAAGACTTCTTCCCAAATTGATTCTTATAGGAGTAATATAGGGATTTGGAGAGACAAAAAGAGCAGAGTTGGGCCGAACCAAAGGCTTGATAGGTGTGGGTAAGGAGGTAGAGATGGGGGCCTTTTATAAGAGGAGAGGAGGGGCACTCTTGGAAAGTTAAAAAAGGATACTTTATTATAAAATGATTTTCGGATAAAAAGGGTCCCAAAATTATATATTTAAAGGATAAGGTGATAATAGTTCGAAATAAGTCCATCCAATAGGTTTTTGAAATGTGTAGGTCTTAGATTTTACATTATCTTTTCATTTTATTTAAATCGTTAAATAATGAGGTAATCGCTGCATCATTATGGTGTCATAAATAATTTAATTATTTAATGAATAAAAATTATAAAAAAATATCATGATGTAGAAAATATTTTTAGATTTCTAATGAATATTTATAGTCAAAACTCTGACTTGTATAACCCCATTTAAGAATTGTTTTAGTAAAACAACTCATGTTTGTGACATTTTTATTTTAACTTTAAATAAAACGTTATTAATGTCATTTTCCTACCAAAGTGGCTCAATAGGGTCCCCAAGATGACCCATGGATTTTATTGGTCGGAAATGACACATCCAACAGGGGTAGGACACATGTCTAGGACATTTCATATTATTAAAACATTATTTTTACCTTAAACTACACTAATTACCTCTAATCGCAAATAAAAACATAAAAGTTACTATTCACCAAAAAAATTATTTTAATCCCATTGAACCACATTTTACTTCCTAATGACAAACATGTATGTCGGATTTTTGAAATTCAAAACACAGAGGTGGTAAATTTTCATTTAAAGGAAAAATCAGTTTTTTTATGTACCACTTAGTGGTTTCACTATTCATCAAAAATTGGAGTTTTTCATAAAAATACCAAAAATTCACCCTAAGATATATTTGATATTCCTAATTCAAAAATTATGTCTATTTTAAAAAATAAAAAACATACAAGTTGCATTAATTAATTTAATAATTAATTCCCACTATAAAAATAAATAGTGTGTTTTTATGAAACAATAAGTATCAAAAGATTGACACTAGTTTAAGTCCAATTTCAAAGTGAAATTAATTACAATGACCACTATTGGATTAAATGGTAAAAATATATTCTAATTTCACTTTAAAACTAATTCAAAATATAATCTAATCATGTAAATAAATTATATTAAAAAGAGGTTTTGAATTAAAATACAACATTTTTCACTATTCATTAAAAAATGAACTTTATCAGAAAAATACCAAAAAACTACAGAAAGTAAATTTTGATGTTCTGATTCAAAAGAAGAGTTTTATTTGGTCCAACAGAAATTATAAGAGTGACCAAAACTATATTTAATGACGGTTCTCCATCAAAAGGCGAAAAATGAACCTTTACTGAAAATTAGAGTATATACGCCTAAAATTGAAATCTTTTCATATTTCAAGCCTTTATCTTTTATTGGATAAATGTAAAAACATTTAAAAAACATATATAATCATATTTTAGTTATTTATATTCATTCCTACCAATAAAACGGCTACGTGTTAACTTCCATTAAAAATAATATGATTTTATTACTAGTGTGCAATGTAAGATTTAAAAGAAACTCTTTATTGCTTATCGGGTATGCTATTGAACATAGCAACCCCTTTAAGGTAAAATTAATATTTAATTCACAAATATTAATAAAAAATAAAATGCTTTATTCTTTATTCACTTGGGATGTTACACAAATGCCTTGGTTTATCTAATTTATTCGCACTTCCTACTTCTTGGAAAGCTTTCACTATACTCTGCACTACCTGCTGGTTCACCAGGGGCTCAGGTGAAACCACATTTTTAGCAGCTTCATTTGGTTGGTCTCTACGACTCCTACCTGGTTCCATTTCGATCAACAAAAAACATCCATAAGTCACACTCCCTTAACAAGAATGGTATAAAATTTTCACATTCAATTACATAAAAATTATCACAACCATGATTTCCACATGTTCACATTTCTCATGTTAAACTATTCTGAAAAATTCACCATGTTTTGAAAATCAGCCCATTTTAAAAATACAACTAGTTTCCCAGTTTCTAATCAATCTGTTTTGAAACCCAATATATATTTTCAAAATCAACACATATATTATAAGGCCCCAGCCTTAAACCTTACTTAATATTGAATTAAATGAATAATTCACATTGAGGATCTTTTCAGGTTTAGAGTTTTAGAGAATTAGAACATAACTATTACATCTTAAAAGATTACAAAGTAGACACTTCTACTAAGTCTCCATAAAATAAAAACTCTTAAAAAGAAAGATGTCTAGATTCCATGTTTTAGATAGCATGAAATTCCCTTGATCCCATCCTTGACCTTATTCCACTTTAAGTCCTGTGAAAAACATTTAGAAAAACTTGGGGTGAGCATAAAAAGCTCAGTAAGGGATACAAAAAGAATGAAAACTGTTGGTTTTTCAAACATCAAGTAAACCATGTATACTATATCAAAGTAATACCTTCACCTTCATGAAGTAGTAAAAAAAATCTTCACTGAATAAAGTATCATTACTTACCTTTTTGTAACCAAAGGAATTACCATAAAACCCATATAAAGAACACATAGAATATATAAAGGTAACTTGGGACATAAACATACTTAAGTGGAATAAAAAAACGGTTTACTTCCACACATATCACTTAATGGAATAGCCATACGGCCAATTTCCATACATACTTAATGGAATAGCCATACGGCCGACTTCCATACCCAATGCATTGGAGGTTATAACGTAACCACCCGTCTTGGTATTCACGGCACCACCCGTCATATGGTTTATAACGTAACCACCCGTTAAAATGTCCAAGTACCAGTATAAAATCATAAAACATAAAACCAATATAAAGGAATGATAACATTTCCACATTTCAATCACAATATATCATAAATATGTTGACATAATAGAATCCTTTTTCAAAACCATTTTCAATACCAAAATACATAAAAGAGTATATGGTATTTATTTTATTCTAAAAACATTACGTCTTATTGAGAAAGCCAAAGATCAAATAATACTCGCGGCGGCGGAAAAGGTCATTGTCACCGCGTACGTTAAAAAAAACATTCCTTTTTGTCGTTTAGTAAAAAGCTTCGTAGAAAAAGATTCCTTTTGTATAAAAGTAAAAGTCAAAGGATTTTATACACCGTATAAAAGAAAGTTGTGTATAAAACGAAATATGCCTCAATAAAAGGAGATTGAGAGGAAGTCCCTTACCTTGGGTCCGACTTGACTCAATCGTTCTTTAACGTCCTGAATAATAAACTTGAGTTAATTTATACTTGATTAAGAACCTTTTTAAAGTTCATTATTCTTTTTATATCACTTATTTCCATGTTATAAACATTATGTAACCATTTAAGTTAATAATGTTTGTTTTGTCAATATTTGGTTCTTAAGTCGAAAGTTGACTTCTTACAATTACATGTTGTTCATGTGGTCAAAAGTTCTTTATATCCAGAATGAAATTCCCGATTTGGATATAATATGTATCATATATATCCAGCATATACATGTATTTATAATTATTACATAATCATTTAAAGGTAAGAAATGAAATGCACCGTTCATGGAGACGGTAAGCCGTACGTACGCATGAACTCTACTTTCATTTCTTTGTCATATTAATGGAATTAAAACTAAATGAGAGGTATGTATATTTTAATTCCATAATTATATTCATCATTTAGATATATCATTAATTATATATATACATTATATACATGTAATTTTAATAGTACATTACATTTGGGGATAAGAAATGAAATGCACTGTTCATGGAGACGGTAAGCCGTACGTACGCATGAACGCTACTTTCATTTCTATCTCATACATTAATGGAAAGAAATAATAATGATATAGAGGTATATTATAATTCCAGTATAACATCATATATAATAACTTTAAATCCATCCTTTACACGTCCCACATATGTCATTAACGAATCACATCACTTTTAGGGGGCGGTAGTCCGCACTTCCTTAAATGAAGATATCGTGTTTACCCATAATGGAAACCATAAAGTTATGCAAAAAATGAAAAATAAAGAAGCTTAAAGAAAACATAAGCATATTATATATCATATATAAAAATAGTGACATCATAATGGCCACCCTTGAAGGTGTTAAATGAGTATTGAACAATCATCGTTTCGGGAGGCAGAATTTCGCCATCCACGGAAACCGTATGTTCTTTAACCATTTGATGTAGTTGTGTGAGAGTGTAGCTCAAATAAATATTATAACAACATCCTAGTATATTGAATATACTGGTGTTGTTACAAAATAAGTAAATAAAAAGAGTTTAGAGGGTTGGAGAAGCAAAATAAAACAAATGAACAAGAGAGAATGAATTACCTTTAAAAGTGTAACTCCCTTTTGATTTGAGCCTAAAGGATTCCTTTGAAAGGATTATACCCAAAGTGAATCCTCTAGGATGAGGAGAGGGATGTGGAGAGAGTAATTGGGCAGGGGTTGGCCGAGCCAAAGGCTTGAGAAGTGTGTTAAATGAGGTAGAGGTGGGGGCCTTTTATAAGAGGAGAGGAGGGGCACTTTTGGAAAGTAAAGAAATATTACTTTATTTGAAAATGTGTTTCGGTTTTAAAAGGTCCCAAATTGAACTAATTCGTGTATAAGTTGATAAGGGTTCTAAATCCACTCATCCAATTGGTTTTGGACATGTGTAGTTCATAGATTTTACATTATCTTTCCATTTTATTTAAATCGTCAAATAATGATGTCATCGCTGCATCATTATTATGTCATATATAATTTAATTTATTTAATGTCTAAAAATTATAAAAAAAATACTATGATGTAGGAAATCTTTTTAGCTTTCCAATGACTATTTATAATCAAAATTGGAACTTTTATAACCCCACTTAAAAATTATTTTAGTAAACCAATTTATGTTAGTGTCATTTTCACTTTAACATTAAATAAAAATATATTAATGTCATTTTCCAACTAAAGTGGCTCCATGGGGTCCCCAAGTTGGCCCATGGCTTGTATGGGTCGGCCATGACTCACCCAATAGGTTTAGGACAAGTGTCATGGTGTTTTCACATTCTTATAATACCATTTTTACCTTAAACTACACTAATTACCTCTAATCGCGATTAATGAAAAAAAGTTACTATTCACCAAAAAATTATTTTAATCTCATTGAACCACATTTTACTTCTTAATGACAACCATATATGTCGGATTTTCAAAATTCAATACACATTAGTGGTAAACTTTCATTTAACTGAAAAATCAGTTTGCTTGATAACCACTTAGTGGTTTCACTATTCATCAAAAATTGAAGTTTTTCAAAAAATTACCAAAAATTCACCCTAAGCTATATTTGATATTACGAATTCAAAAATGAAGTCCATTTTACAAAATTCAAAACATATAAGTCAAATTAATTAATTTAATAATTAATTCCCGCTGTCATGACAAATAGCGTGTTTTTGTGAAACAATAAGTATCAAAAGATTGACACCAGTTTAAGTCCAATTTCAAAGTGAAATTGATTCCAATGACCACCATTGGATTAACTGGTAAAAATATTTTCTAATTTCAATTTAAAACCAATTAAAAAGATAATCTAATCATATAAATAAATTATATTAAAAAGAGGTTTTGAATTAAAATACAACATTTTACACTATTCATTAAAAAAATGAACTTTATCAGAAAGGTACCAAAAATTTACACAAAGTAAATTTTGATGTCCCGATTCTAAAGAAGAGTTATATTTGGTCCAAAATAAAGTATAAGAGTGATCAAAACTATATTTAATGACGGTTCACCATTAAAAGGTGATAAGTGAACCTTTAGTGAAAATTAGAGTATATATGCCCTAAAATTGAACTCTTTCCGTATTTTAAGCCTTTATCTTTTATTGGGTAAATTAAAAACATATCTAATCATATTTTAGTTATTTCTATCCATTCCCGCCAGTACAACGGCTACTTGTTAACTAACATTTAAAATAATATTATTTTATTACTAGTGTGCTACGTAAGTTTCAAAGAAACTCATCGTTGCGTATCGGATACGCTATCGAACATAGCAACCCCTTTAAAATAAAATTAATATTTAATTCGTAAATATTAATAAATATGAAAATTCTTTATTCTTTATTTACCTAGGATGTTACATCCTTCCCCCCTTTTGGGAATTGCGTCCTCGCAATTTTATTCACTTATCAAAATAAGTGGGGGTATTTATCCCTCATAGCATTTTCAGATTCCCACGTTGCCTCTTCAATCACATGGTTTTTCCACAAAACCTTTACCTGATGAATCACCTTATTCCGTAACACTTTCTCCATGTGGTCAAGAATCTGGACCGGTTGTTCCTCATAAGATAGGTTCTCTTCCAGCTGAACTACCTCTGGACTCAAAACATGAGATGGATCTGGCATATACTTTCTCAACATTGAAACATGAAAAACATTGTGTACCTGAGATAAACTCGGAGGTAAAGCCACCGGGTATGCAACTGATCCAACTCTCCCCAGAATTTCATATGGTCCAATAAACCTTGGACTCAGCTTTCCTTTCTTACCAAATATCATCACACTTTTCCAATGAGAAACCTTGAGAAAATCATGATCACCTACCTCGAAAGATATATCCTTCCTCCGGTTATCCGCATAACTCTTCTGCCTGCTCTGAGCTGTTCTCATGTGCTTCTGAATCAACTGATCTTTCTCTGCCATCTCTTCTACCAATTTTGGTCCCATCAGCTTCCTTTCACCCACTTCATTCCAAAATGCTAGAGTTCGACACCGCTTCCCATATAATGCCTCAAATGGTGCCATCTGTATACTGGAATGAAAACTGTTATTATAAGAAAACTCAACCAAAGAAAGATGTTGGTCCCAACTTCCCTGATAATCCATAGAACAAGCTCGTAGCATATCCTCCAATGCCTGAATTGTTCGTTCTGACTTCCCATCTGATTGAGGATGAAAAGCTGTACTAAAATTTAATTCAGTACCCAACGACTTCTGAAGGCCTTTCCAAAAGTTAGAAGTAAACCTGGGATCACGATCCGATACAATGGAGAGAGGAACTCCATGTAACCTAACTATCTCTTTAATATACAAACGATAAAGTTGATCAAGAGAGAAAGTATCTCGTATAGAAAGGAAATGATCAGATTTGATCAAGCGATCAACAATAACCCAGATTGCATTATTACCTTGAGATGTCCTCGGTAATCCCACAACAAAGTCCATGGATATGTTTTCCCATTTCCACTCTGGCACTGGTAAAGGCTGAAGCATCCCTTTCGGTAACTGCCGCTCTGCTTTAACCTGTTGACATGTCAAACACTTCACAGTAAAATCAGCAATGTCTCTTTTCATTCCATCCCACCAGTAATACTCCCGCATATCTCTATACATCTTAGTAATGCCCGGATGAACTGAAAACAGAAAACTATGAGCTTCACATAACAACTCTCTCTTCAACTGTGAATCACAAGACACACATAATCTCTTCCCAAACCTCAGAACACAAACACAAACTTATCCAAGAACTCATGGAAAATTTTATTCATAAGGTCCATGAATACAGCAGGTGCATTGGTTAACCCAAAAGGCATAACTACAAATTCATAATGGCCATATCTAGTACGGAACGTAGTATTCGGAACGTCTGCTTCTTTTACTTTCAACTAATGGTACCCCGACCTCAAGTCAATCTTCGAAAAATACTGAGCTCCTTGGAGCTGATACCACTTCATTCGATGGCCCAACATCTACTGAAGTTGTTGCAAAGGATTTCACCACCCCTTTCTGCTTGTAGTCTGGCTGCATTCCCCCAGTTGAGTTCTTCGTTGGACACTCGTTTGCATAATGACCCATTTCATTACACTTAAAACATCTTACCGTTGGCTTTTCATTTCCTGCTTGATCATCTTCCTTACAGTTACGAGCAATATGACCAGACTTACCACACCGAAAGCACTTACCAGACTTGGATAAACATTCTCCAGGATGCATTTTACCACACTTCTCACAGGATGGATATATGGTTTTCTTACCTCCTTGCTTCTTTGATGAATTCTTCCCCTTTTCTTGCCAAATAGATCTCTTATTCTGTTGTTTGTCATAGAACACCTGATCATCGGCAAACTCCATTTCCACCTTCTCCGTACATCGAACAAGTTTTTCATAACTTTTGAACTCACGAGAAGCTAAAGCCCTTCGATACTTTGGCTTTAACCCTGAGTAAAAAACGGTTTATTTTACTATCAAGATCTCTTATGAAGTTTGGAGCATACCTTGCCAATCGAGTGAACTTTTCTTCATAAGTATCCACTGAATCATCCTCCTGCCTCAATTCTAGGAACTGTTTTTACATCCTAAGACGAACCACCTTAGGAAAATATTTCTCAAGAAACATACCTTTGAATTCGTCCCAGTGAAGATCCTCAATCTCATCACTATCCCTTATATTTTTCACCATCGACCACCACTGATCAGCTTCACCTTCAAAACGGTAAACAGCAAGACTAACCTTTTGATGTTCTGAACACCCCATGACATCAAAAATCTTCTCCAGTGCTTTAATCCACCCTTCAGCTTGCACAGGGTCAGATGATCCTCTAAATGATGGGGGATGTTGCCTCATGAAATGTTCCACCACTGACATGTTCCTCTGCGGTTGATCTGGCTGATCTCGTGCATGGATACCACCACCATTTATAGCCTGAGTCAACTGTGCCATCACTGCAACAAACTGTTCAGTTCCGATTCCGACCATCTCAGGTTGCTGATTTGGAAGGTTATCTTCCTCCTGATGTCGTCCCAACATAGCTTCTTTGTTTCCTCTGCGGAAAACCATTCTGAACACAGAAATATCTTAGGAGAAGCAACATGGTAATCCGTAAATGCTATATCATTTCAATCATATTATAATTTAACACTTTTCTAACTCCTAAAGTTGTCTAAACCGAACTCTGATACCAACTATAAGGCCCCATCCTTAAACCTTACTTAATATTGAATTAAATGAATAATTCACATTGAGGATCTTTTCAGGTTTAGAGTTTTAGAGAATTAGAACATAACTATTACATCTTATAAGATTACAAAGTAGACACTTCTACTAAGTCTCCATAAAATAAAAACTCTTAAAAATAAAGATGTCTAGATTCCATGTTTTAGATAGCATGAAATTCCCTTGATCCAATCCTTGACCTTATTCCACTTTAAGTCCTGTGAAAAACATTTCGAAAAACATGAGGTGAGCATAAAAAGCTCAGTAAGGGATACAAAAAGAATGAAAACTGTTAGTTTTTCAAACATCAAGTAAACCATGTATACTATATCAAAGTAATACCTTCACCTTCATGAAGTAGTAAAAAAAATCTTCACTGAATAAAGTATCATTACTTACCTTTTTGTAACCAAAGGAATTACCATAAAACCCATATAAAGAACACATAGAATATATAAAGGTAACTTGGGACATAAACATACTTAAGTGGAATAACCATACGGTTGACTTCCACACATATCACTTAATGGAATAGCCATATGGCCAATTTCCATACATACTTAATGGAATAGTCATACGACCGACTTCCATACCCAATGCATTGGAGGTTATAACGTAACCACCCATCCTGGTATTCACGGCACCACCCGTCATATGGTTTATAATGTAACCACCCGTTAAAATGTCCAAGTACCAGTATAAAATCATAAAACATAAAACCAATATAAAGGAATGATAACATTTCCTCATTTCAATCACAATATATCATAAATATATTGACATAATAGAATCCTTTTTCAAAACCATTTTCAATACCAAAATACATAAAAGAGTATATGGTATTTATTTTATTATTAAAACATTACGGCTTGTTGAGAAAGCCAAAGATCAAATAATACTCGCAGCGGCGGAAAAGGTCGTTGTCACTGCGTACGTTAAAAAAAACATTCCTTTTTGTCGTTTAGTAAAACGCTTCGTAGAAAAAGATTCCTTTTGTATAAAAGTAAAACTAAAAGGAGTTTATACACCGTATAAAAGAAAGTTATGTATAAAACGAAATATGCCTCAATGAAAGGAGATTGAGACGAAGTCCCTTACCTTGGGTCCGACTTGACTCGATCGTTCTTTAACGTCCTGAATAATAAACTTGAGTTAATTTATACTTGATTAAGAACCTTTTTAAAGTTCATTATTCTTTTTATATCACTTATTTCCATGTTATAAACATTATGTAACCATTTAAGTTAATAATGTTTGTTTTGTCAATATTTCGTTCTTAAGTCGAAATATGACTTCTTACAATTACATGTTGTTCATGTGGTCAAAAGTTCTTTATATACAGAATGAAATTCCCGATTTGGATATAATATGTATCATATATATCCAGAATATACATGTATTTATAATTATTACATAATCATTTAAAGGTAAGGAATGAAATGCACCGTTCATGGAGAGGGTAAGCCGTACGTACGCATGAACGCTACTTTCATTTCTTTGTCATATTAATGGAATTAAAACTAAATGAGAGGTATGTATATTTTAATTCCATAATTATATTCATCATTTAGATATATCATTAATTATATATATACATTATATACATGTAATTTTAATAGTACATTACATTTGGGGATAAGAAATGAAATGCACCGTTCATGGAGACGGTAAGCCGTACGTACGCATGAACGCTACTTTCATTTCTATCTCATACTTTAATGGAAAGAAATAATAATGATATAGAGGTATATTATAATTCCAGTATAACATCATATATAATAACTTTAAATCCATCCTTTACACGTCCCACATATGGCATTAACGAATCACATCACTTTTAGGGGGCGGTAGTCCGCACTTCCTTAAATGAAGATATCGTGTTTACCCACAATGGAAACCATAAAGGTATGACAAAAATGAAAAATACAGAAGCTTAAAGAAAACATAAGCATATTATATATCATATATAAAAATAGTGACATCATAATGGCCACCCTTGAAGGTGTTAAATGAGTATTGAACAATCATCGTTTCGGGAGGCAGAATTTCACCATCCACGGAAACCGTATGTTCTTTAACCATTTGATGTAGTTGTGTGCGAGTGTAGCTCAAATAAATATTATAAAAACATCCTAGTATATTGAAGATACTGGTTTTGTTACAAAATAAGTAAATAAAAATAGTTTAGAGGGTTGGAGAAGCAAAATAAAACAAATGAACAAGAGAGAATGAATTACCTTTAAAAGTGTAACTCCCTTTTGATTTGAGCCTAAAGGCTTACTTTGAAAGGATTATACCCAAAGGGAATCCACTAGGATGAGGAGAGGGATGTGGAGAGAGTAATTGGGCAGGGGTTGGCCGAGCCAAAGGCTTGAGAAGTGTGTGAAATGAGGTAGAGGTGGGGGCCTTTTATAAGAGGAGAGGAGGGGCACTTTTGGAAAGTAAAGAAATATTACTTTATTTGAAAATGTGTTTCGGTTTTAAAAGGTCCCACATTAAACTAATTCGTGGATAAGGTGATAAGGGTTCGAAATCCACTCATCCAATTGGTTTTGGACATCTTTAGTTCATAGATTTTACATTATCTTTCCATTTTATTTAAATCGTCAAATAATGATGTCATCGCTGCATCATTATTATGTCATATATAATTTAATTTATTTAATGTCTAAAAATTATAAAACAAATACTATGATGTAGGAAATCTTTTTATCTTTCCAATGACTATTTATAATCAAAATTTGGACTTGTATAACCCCACTTAAAAATTATTTTAGTAAACCAATTTATGTTAGTGTCATTTTCACTTTAACATTAAATAAAAATATATTAATGTCGTTTTCAAACTAAAGTGGCTCCATGGGGTCCCAAAGATGGCCCATGGCTTGTCTTGGTCGGCCATGACTCACCCAATAGGTGTAGGATAAGTGTCATGGTGTTTTCACATTCTTATAATACCATTTTTACCTTAAACTACACTAATTACCTCTAATCGCGATTAATGAAAAAAAGTTACTATTCACCAAAAAATTATTTTAATCTCATTGAACCACATTTTACTTCTTAATGACAACCATGTATGTAGGATTTTCAAAATTCAATACACATTAGTGGTAAACTTTCATTTAACTGAAAAATCAGTTTGCTTGATTACCACTTAGTGGTTTCACTATTCATCAAAAATTGAAGTTTTTCAAAAAATTACCAAAAATTCACCCTAAGCTATATTTGATATTACGAATTCAAAAATAAAGTCCATTTTACAAAATTCAAAAAATATAAGTCAAATTAATTAACTTAATAATTAATTCCCGCTGTCATGACAAATAGCGTGTTTTTGTGAAACAATAAGTATCAAAAGATTGACACCAGTTTAAGTCCAATTTCAAAGTGAAATTGATTCCAATGAACACCATTGGATTAACTGGTAAAAATATTTTCTAATTTCAATTTAAAACCAATTAAAAATATAATCTAATCATATAAATAAATTAGATTAAAAAGAGGTTTTGAATTAAAATACAACATTTTACACTATTCATTAAAAAAATGAACTTTATCAGAAAGGTACCAAAAATTTACACAAAGTAAATTTTGATGTCCCGATTCTAAAGAAGAGTTATATTTGGTCCAAAATAAAGTATAAGAGTGATAAAAACTATATTTAATGACGGTTCACCATTAAAAGGTGATAAGTGAACCTTTAGTGAAAATTAGAGTATATATGCCCTAAAATTGAACTCTTTCCGTATTTTAAGCCTTTATCTTTTATTGGGTAAATTAAAAACATATCTAATCATATTTTAGTTATTTCTATCCATTCCCGCTAGTACAACGGCTACTTGTTAACTAACATTTAAAATAATATTATTTTATTACTAGTGTGCTACGTAAGTTTCAAAGAAACTCATCGTTGTGTATCGGGTACACTATCGAACATAGCAACCCCTTTAAAATAAAATTAATATTTAATTCGTAAATATTAATAAATATGAAAATTCTTTATTCTTTATTTACCTGGGATGTTACATATATACCATACCATAGATCATTATATCCGAACAAAATATGCATCCTAGTGGGAAGTAATTTCTACCATGCATTCCTTGCTCATCTCATTGGCTACATATGACAACCCTTCTTTTATTACAAACTTAAACATTATTTATTACATAAAAATTCACTTGATACAACAAGAATATTGAGTGGTTTAGTGTCTTTGGGTCTTAGGATCATTACATAAAAACATAAAACATGAAATACAACATCTTTATTGAAAACTTCCTTTACATGACCACTACATTCCTTCGTACTTAGCATTGCATGGGATAACCTGAGGACATGCATATGAAAAGGGTGAGTTATAAAGCCCAGTAAAGGATTAAACATGGAATAAAATGTGGAGTACAATACATGTTAGAAAATAGGCATATCAATAGAGCATAAGAAGAACGTGAACATAAAGGCATGATAAAGCATGATAATCATAACATGGAAATGTGGCAACAACACTTAACATGGAATTAGCATGAGCCAAGGCTCATTGCACATAAAGCATGAGTAAACCCTCATTTCACATGAAGCACGAGAAAACCCTCGTTGCACTTGAATTAGTATGAGTCAACACTCATTGCACATGACGTATCATGATACTATACTTTACCCAATGCATTGGATCGCTATAAGGGCGCACCCTTCTTAAACATTTCATTTCATGCATAAGTGTACCACATGGATCATAAAACATGGATTCATTAAAACATAATCATTTATTCCATGATAAAAGAATTTGGAATTAATACATGAAACATTATAATCAATAAGCAAATGTGAATAAAGGTGAATACCCTTGATGTAGAAATGGGCATGGTATTCACTACACAATGGCATTGGCTTAGAAAAATCATTGCGATTTCAACAGCGTAACGGTGTGACATAAGAATTCATAAAAAAAGGGTTATGAGAGATAAAGGGGTTCCTCATCATATTTATATGTAATGGATAGTAAGGAGGTCATATAGATACATGTACCAACAATTTTAATGTAATTTAGATTTATGATACAAAAGTATTGTTTGAATGTAAAAGAGAAGTGAGAAGTTCTTTTCGGAATTTAGGCATAGTAACGGGTGTACATGGGAGGAATTTAATGAGAGAGAAATGGGTCTCCCATCATTAAAAAAATAAGAGGGATGTAGGGGGGAGGTGTGAAACCATACCCCAACATTCATAATTGAAATTAAAAGGGGAATACAACTTAACGAAAATTGACAAAAATGAGAAAGGAAGAAAAAACCCTTACTTGAAAGTGTGTTTCCAAAGGCTAGAGAGAGGCTTGTGAGAGGCTTATTGGGAGCATGGGGCACCTTGGGAGGATTATAGAGAGATTAGGGAAGAGTTTGGACGAACGTAAAGGGCTTCTAGTGTGGAGGAAGTGGGAGCTTGGGTGGTTTTATATAGGAAAGGTGAGGGAATTCTTTATTATTTAGGTTTGGGACCCCTTATATTAAATTAATCCAAATCACAAACCATACCATAGTTTTTTCCCATGTTTTTTCGCAAAGATAAAATGAAAACATTATTTTATAAGGCCAAAGTCCGAAATTCTTAAAATAATAAGTTTTCTTATGTGTAGGTGAGTCACACTCCCATGGAAATTAATTTAAAAAGGCAAAGTGTTGAATAAGTCATGAGGGGTCCATTAATGCTTTGAAAAAATAAGCCAAACAAACCCAAAATCACATTATTTTAATGATAAAACATATATTGTCCGAACATAAGGATTATGGTATTTTATTAAATCACCAGTGGGTCATTATGATGTCAAAAACACATTATATATTGAAACGGTATTGAATTTTTACCCAAAACTTTGACTGTCTCAGAAAATTATGAAAAATTCACCGTTGGATAATTTTGACGTCCTGATTCCAGAAATGAAATTTATTTTATCTAAAAAAATTTCTAAATATGTTAATTTCCACTTTTAAAATAAAAACCAACATTTATCGAAAATTCACAGGTTTTGACAGAAATGGCTTTCAAACCTTAATATAAAATTTTAATTTCATTCATAAAATTATAAGATCATTTATATTTAATAAAAATTAATTTAATAATAATATTATTATTATTTTATTAAATATTATTTAATTAAAAAATCCCTTGATTTAATAAAATAGATTTCTTAATTAAATAATAACTAAAAACACCATTTGTACTTTAAAAACTATTTACAATATATCAAAAATGACTAGAAAATATATTCATTATTATATACGAAAATAATGTACATGAACATAGTACTGCTTATTTGTTACATAACCCCTTAAGACAACCGCATAAGACCTAAGGGTAAGGTGTGCGATGGTGACATACTCTTGGGGTGGCTCAGATAACATCACTCGTGTGGTAATTTCAATCAACATCCACTTTTCCTGTAGATGGTCACGTTCAAGCTTGGCATGATGAAGCTCAGCTTGGGCTTGGTCAAGAGAGAAGCCCAAGGATGCCACCACTTTTCCGAGCTCCGAAAAATGGGCTTCATATGGAGCAATTATACTGGATGAGGCCATCACTTCTTTTGTCTGAGTAAATTGGATTTGTTAAATTCATATATTTATACTAATCATGTTATCACTGTTCAACGGCTATCTTAGAAACAGTCAAAATTGTTAACATAAAACCAATGAAGTTGACCCTTTATATAAACATAAAGATACATTTAATTAGATCAAGAGGGATTTCCATTAATGAAACTTTGGGTCATTAAAATATTACCCGCTTAAGAAATTTCGCCCTCAAAATTTTCCTTTTCCCACACTAAAACAAATGTGGGTAACTCAGCTTCATCCTATCCTCTGACTCCCAAGTATCTTCTTCAAACTTTTGGTTTATCCGCAACACCTTGACAAGGGGCATTGTCTTATTTTGTAGAACGTTTTCTCTACAATCTAAGATCTTCACTGGTTTCTCCTCATAAGAAAGATCATCTTCAAATTGTACCACCTCAGAAGAGAGTACATGTGAAGGGTCCGGTATTTACATCCATAACAGGGATACATGAAAGACATCATGTACTTTAGTCATAGTAGGTGGAAGTTCTAGTCGATAGGCCACAGCCCCGACATGATCAAAAATCTCGAAGGGGACGATGTACCTTGGACTTAACTTCCCTTTCTTTCCAAACCTCATGACCATCTTCCATAAAGATATGCGTAGAAAAACCATGTCTCCAATTTTAAACTCAAGGTCTCATCGACAATTATCTGCATAACTCTTCTGTCGACTCTAGGCTGCCATGATATGCTGCTGAATGGTTTTCACCTTCTCCACCATTTCCTCGACCATTTCGGGTCCAAGCAGCCTACATTCACCGACCTCATCCCAACATGCTGGTGTTATTCTCCTTTTCCCATATAGGGCTTCATATGGTGCCATTTTTATTCTCGTGTGGAAACTATTGTTATAAGAGAACTCAAACAGAGAAAGTTGTTGATCCCATCCTCCATTAAATTCCATTGAGCACTCTCTCATCATATCCTCAAGTGTTTGTATAGTCCACTCGGATTGGCCATCAGTTTGAGGATGATAGGCCGTACTGAAGTTCAGTTCAGTATTCAGAGCATGTTGAAGACTCTTCTACAACTTAGAGGTGAATCTTGGATCTCGGTCAGACACAATAGATATTGGTACTCCATGCAACCTTACCACTTCCCTAATATATATCCGCTCCAGTTGATCCATTTAAAAATCCTCCTGAATAGCAATGATGTGTGCAGTCTCTGTAAGACAATCCACAACAACCCAGATTGCATTGTAGCCTTTGGATGTCCTTGGAAGTCCGGTGACAAAGTCCATGAGGATGTTCTCCCATTTCCATTCTGGTATGGGCAACGGTTGCATCATCCCCTTAGACTTCTGCCTCTCTGCCTTCACTTTTTGACACACCAGGCACTTTGATGTATATTCGGAAATCTCCTTCTTCATATTATCCCACGAAACGTTTTCTCAGAGATCACGATACATCTTTGTGCTCCCTGGGTGAATAGAGAAATTTGAACAATGTTCATCATCCAAAAGTTCCTTCTTCAGCTCCGAACATGATGGAACATACAGTCTTTTCCAAAACCACACAATTCCTTCTTCATTAACATTAAACTCTGAGGATTTCCCTTTTTTGATAGCTTCCACTTTTTCCTGAATTCCCACATCATCCTTTTGAGCATCCTTTAACCTTTCCAAAAGATATGGTTGAGAAATCATTTGTGAAAGGATTGATGATGTTCCCTTATTTATAATTTTCACGTCCATCTTCATCAAGTATAAGAAAATTGGATCCTTCTCAATTCTCATCATTGATAGAATTGCTGGGTCCTTTCTACTTAAGGCATCTTCCACCTTGTTCACTTTCCCAGGGTGGTAATGTATTGAACAGTCATAATCCTTGATGAGCTCTATCCATCTTCTATGGCGCATATTAAGCTCTATCTGTATGAATATATATTTAAGACTCTTGTGGTCAGTATATATCTCACATTTCTCTCAATAGAGATAATGCAACCAGATTTTCAAGGCAAAGATCATCGCCGCCAACTCCAGATCATGAATTGGATTGTTTTGCTCATGTATTTTCAACTGCCTTGAGGCATAGGATATCACTTTATAATTCTGCATGAGCACACAGCCTAATCCCTTCTTTGAAGCATCACTTAATACGAAAAAAAGTTCCCCACTTGTGGGTAAAGTGAGCATGGGAGCAGTGATAAGCCTGCTTTTCAACTCCCTGAATACTTCTTTGCATTCATCACTCCAAGAAAACTTTACTCCCTTCCGAGTTAGCTTGGTAAGAGGGTTGGACAATCGTGAGAAATTCCTCACAAATCGTCGATAATATCCAGCTAACCTCAAGAAGCTACGGATATCTGTTACCGATGATGGCCTCGGCCATCCCTCAATTGCATATGTTTTAGAGGGGTCCACAGATATCCCATTGCATGTGATGATATAACCCATGAATGAGACCTCCTTCAACCAGAACTCACACTTGCTGTAATTTGCATAGATCTTCTCCTTGCACAAAGTCTCTAGTACAGTTCTTAAATGCTCCTCATGATCCTCCTTGGTTTTGGTGTATATTATAATATCATCTATAAATACTACCACAAATTTGTCAAGGTAATCTCTAAAGACTCTATTCATTAATTCCATGAATAATTCTAGATCATTGGTGAGTCTGAAAGGCATTACTATGAATTCATAGTGCCCATATCTTGTACGAAAAGCAGTCTTGGGGACATATTCCTTCTTCACCTTTACTTGATAATACCCCGACCGCAAATCCACCTTGGAGAAGTATTTTGCTCCACGCAGCTGATCAAACAAGTCATCGATTCTTGGGATAGGATACTTGTTATTTATCGTGATTTTGTTAAGTTCATGATAATCGATGCAATGCCGCATTGAACCATCCTTCTTCTTGACGAAGAGGACTGGTGCACCCCATGGTGAAGCACTTGGGTGTATAAACCCTTTATACAGATTCTCTTGTAGTTGTTTCTTCACCTCTTCAAGCTCAACAACAGCCATTCTATATGGAGTCTTGGATATTGGTAGCGCCCCAGGTATAATTTCAATTGAGAACTCAACATCTCTTCTAGGAGGAAGACCAGGCAGTTCCTCGGGAAACACTTCAGCGAATTCACTCACAATAGGCATTTCTTCAAGGATGGTTTCTTTCTTGGACTCAATCATCTGTGCCAGATATGCATGCTCATAAGGGAGTAATATCTATGCTTTAGATGATGGAGATAAAAGAGATTCATCTTCCTCCTGACACTTGTAAGGAATTGGGGGTCGATTCTCTATATGGAGTGTGATTTCCCTCTCCCGGCAATTTATGTTGGCTATATATAAGGAAAGCCAATCCATGCCAAGAATTACATCAAATTATAACAGAGGGAGTATGATGAGGTTCGCTGGGAAATTCAATCCATAGATTATAACAGTGGAGTACTTATATTCATGAAATTCAATGATTGACCCATTTTCCGTACACACCGACATCTTTACTTCCATGATTTGTGGTGGTGCTGGGATTGTTATACTAAACTTTCAAGATATAAATCAATACATAGAAATTGAATCAAAAAGTATGTTCTCTATTCTTGAATGAATAACTAGCGTACCGGTCACCTCTTCATTGTCGGGGTTCACTTCGGCAAAAGTGATGGCAAAAGCTCTTCCTTGTTGTCTTAGAGGTTGTTGGTTGCCTCCGATAACCCTTAGATTAGGGCACTGATTTGCAAAATAACCCTATTCATTGCATTTGTAGCATTGAACAAAGCATTGGGGTTTTAACGGAGTGTTCCTCTCCTCTGTCGCAGCCGCGTGTCCTTCTTGCCGACAGTTAACAGCTAGGTTCCCTTCTTTTCCACACCTGAAGCATTTTCTCATCCCTTTAAGGCAATTTCCAGGGTGCTTCTTTCCGCACTTTTGTCAAGTGGGGTGCTGAATCTTCTTAACACCGTTGGATTTATCCATCAGACCACCAGCATTGAATTCCACCTTACTCTTCTTGCCCCCATGATACCCCTGTGATTCCCCGATCTCCATTTCATCCTTGAGGGCACATCAGAGAATTTCCTCGTAGCTGTCGAAGTCACAGATCACTAATTCTTTCCGCAAGCTAAGCTTCATCCCACCAAAGAAGCGTTCAAACATGCATTCTGGGGTAACGACAAAGCCGAAAGCATATCATGCAAGACTTGTGATGTTTTCCTCGTACGCTCCAATAGATTCTTCATCTTTTTTCTTGAGGGAAAGGATGTCCCTTTCCATCTTAAGCTGGAGGGTGGGCGGAAAATATTTATCAAAAAACATCTTCCAAAAATCCTTCCATTCCAATGCCTCGATCTCCTCCTCAGGCTTCGTATTTTTGATCAACGTCCACCATTGATCATCTTCACCCTCCATACGATAAGCCGCTAGGAGAACCTTCTCTTTTTCAGAACATTGGAGGATGGAAAATATCTTTTCAATGTAGTTTATCCATTGTTCAGTGATCGTGGGATCGGATGATCCACTAAAAGTAAGAGGCCTTTGTCTTATGAAGCTCTTGATAGCGACTTGTTCTTTTTTAGGGGGGGTTGAATGTTCATCTTGACCCGTGTTTCTATTTAAAACATGAGTTAGCTAAGAGAGAATCATGACAAAGTTCACGATTCCCGCTCCCATTGGATTTGACATCTTATTAGTACAATCATCACACTGATCTTCACAATGGTTGATAGCCTGAGTCCTCCTATTACCGGCCATTGGCTGGAATAAAAGGAATGTTAGGGGTAACACATAAAGGGTAATGAAAAGACAAAATTTGATGACTTATAAATAAACTTTTATTTCCTTTCTCATGAGTCTATAGGCTTTAATCTAGGCTTTTCATGATATACTTTCTAACATATATTCTTAGGGGAATTTTTCTTAATTCCCTTAATAAGGGTTCATACTAAGCTTGTGAATTTATCGAAACATATCCCCCAGGAGTGTCGTAACCCAGAGTGCAGCAAGTCCTATTCTCGTGCACTAGTTCCCATTCGATTCTAGCTCAAAGCGGTGTTTTCAGGTTTTACCCCTAGGATACATCTGTGTCAGAGCCGCCTCTACCTGCTCGTATCCAGACAGGGATGTATTTGTTTGATAAATCACTTACTCAGGACATACCAAAACATAGGGATGTTTTTATTATACTTAGTCTTGTATCTAAGGCTTTAATAGGGTTTCCTAATCCCAAAAATAACTAAACCTATCCTCTAATACCAACTATGACAACCCTTCTTTTATTACAAACATAAACATGATTTATTACATAAAACATAACTTGATACAACAAGAATATCGAGAGGTTTAGTGTCACTGGGGCTTAGGATCATTACATAAAAACATAAAACATGAAATACAACATCTTTATTGAAAATTTCCTTTACATGACCACTACATTCCTTCGTACTTAGCATTTCATGGGATAACATGAGGACATGCATAAGAAAAGGGTGAGCTATAAGGCCCAGTAAGGGATTACACATGGAATATCATGAGGAGTACAATAATGTTAGAAAATAGGAATATCAATAGAGTATATGAAAAACGTGAACATAAAGGCATGATAAAGCATGATAATCATAACATGGAAATGTGGAAACAACACTTAACATGGAATTAGCATGAGCCAAGTCTCATTGCACATAAAGCATGAGTAAACCCTCATTGCACATGAAGGATGAGTAGACCCTCGTTGCACTTGAATTAGCATGAGTCAACACTCATTGCACATGACGTATCATGATACTATACTTTACCCAATGCATTGGAGCGCTATAAGGGCACACCCTTCTTAAACATTTCATTTCATGCATAAGTGTGCCACATGGATCATAAAACATGGATTCATTAAAACATAATCATTTATTCAAAAATAAAGGAATGTGGAATTAATTCATGAAACTTTATAATCAATAAGTAAATGTGCATAAAGGTGAATACCCTTGATGGAGAAATGGGCATGGTATTCACTACACAATGGCATTGGCTTAGAAAAATCGGTGCGATTTCAGCAGCGTAACAGTGTGACATAAGAATTCATAAAAAAAGGTTGATGAGAGAGAAAGGGGTTCCTCATCATATTTACATGTAATGGACAGTAAGGATGTCATATAGATACATGTCCCAACAATTTGAATGGAATTTAGATTCATGAAACAGAAGTATTTCTTGAATGTAAAAGAGGAGTGAGAAGTTCCTTTACGAATTTCGGCATAGTAACGGGTGTACATGGGAGGCATTTAATGAGAGAGAAATGGGCCTCCCATCATTCAAAAAATAAGAGGGAATTATGGGAGTGGTTAGAAACCATACCCCAACATTAATAATTGAAATTAAAATGGCAATACAACTTAATGAAAATTGACAAAAATGAGAAAGGAAGAAAAAACCCTTACTTGGAAGTGTGCTTCCAAATGCTAGAGAAAGGCTTGTGAGAGGCTTCTTCGGAGCTTGGGGAACCTTTGGAGGATTCTAGAGAGAGTAGGGTAGAGGTTGGACGAACATCAAGGTCATTGAGTGCGGAGGAAGTTGGAGCTTGGGTGGGTTTATATATGAAAGGTCAGGGAATTCTTTATTATTTAGGTTTGGGAACCCTTATATTAAATTAATCCAAACCAAAAACCATACCATTGTTTTTGGAAAAGAGATGATGAAAACATTATTTTATAAGGACAATGTCCGAACTTCTTAAAATGATAAGGTTGCTTATGTGGAGGTGAGTCACACTCCCATGGAAATTAATTTAAAAAGGAAAATTGTTGAATAAGTCTTGAGGGGTCCATTAATGCTTTGAAAAAATAAGCCAAACAAACCCAAAATCACATTATTTTAATTATAACACATATATTGGCCGAACATAAGGATTATGTTATTTTATTACATCACCATTGGGTCATTATGATGTCATAAAACACATTATATATTTAAACGGCATTTAATTTTTACCCAAAAATTTGACTGTCTCAGAAAATTATGAAAAATTCACCATTGGATAATTTCGACGTCCGGATTCCAGAATTGACATTTATTTTATCTGAATAAAATTTCTTTATATGTTATATTTCACTTTTAAAATAAAAACCAACATTTATCGAAAATTCAAGGGTTTTGACAAAAATGGATTTCAAACCTTAATATAAAATTTTAATTGCATTCATAAAATTATAAGATCATTTATATTTAATAAAAATTAATTTAATATTATTATTATTATTTTATTAAAATATTATTTAATTAAAAAATACCTTAATTTAATAAAATAGACTTCATAATAAAATAATAACTAAAAACACCATTTGTACTTTAAAAACTATTTACAATGTATCAAAAATGACTAGAAATTATATTCATTATTAAATACAAAAATAATGTACATGAACATAGTACTACTTATTTGTTACATAACCCCTTAAGACAGCCGCATAAGACCTAAGGGTAAGGTGTGCGATGGTGACAGACTCTTGGGGTGGCTCAGATAACATTGCTCGAGTGGTAATTTAAATCAACTTCCACTTTTCCCATAGACGGTCACGTTCGAGCTTGACATGATGAAGCTCAGATTGGGCCTGGTCAAGAGAGAAGCCCAAGGATGCAACCTCTTTTCCGAGCTCCGAAAATTGGCTTTGTATGGAGTAATTCTAAAGGACGAGGCCATCACTTCTTTTGTCTGAGTAAATTGGATTTGTTAAATTCCTATATTTATACTAATCATGTGATCACTGTTCAACGGTTATATTAGAAACGTTCAAAAATCTTAACATAAAACCAATGAAGTTGACCCTTTATATAAACATAAAGAGGAATTTAATTAGATCAAGAGGGATTTCCATTAATGAAACTTTGGGTCGTTACACTACACCCACGACAATGAGATATCCAATGCCTATACGTGTCTCCAACCACTTATGTACCCAACTCCCTGGAAACATGAAGTTTCACATAAAAGGGTTATCTATGTCCTTTAATGCTATAAATTCCATGCTATAAAAATCCTACTTCTCGCTACTATCCTGACACAAGCAATATGCCAAGAACGAATTTCAACACCAAGACCAATGAACTACACCAAGGATCTTAAAACTGATCTCACTAGAAATCCAATGACCGAACAAACTGATACCACATGTAACATCCCACCCCATCCCATTGTCTTGAGAGTGTAGGGGTAATGCTACATGGCCTTAAGTGATGTTCCAAAGGCTCCAAAGGATGGAAATAAATACCGAGGGCTTTGAGAACAAATTAGGGAACAATTTTCCCTTAAGACAAAATCACCCAAAACATCCACTCATAAGGACAATATGATGCATGTCAATAAACAAACAATCTGATACATTACCAAAATGGAACCACACTATTCCAAAATACAACCCAAAAATAAATACCACCAAAAACAATATTATATTACTATATAGAAGACTAAAAAAGATACCAAAAATAAACCAAGACACACTCCATAGCTCCACACATAGCTCCATGCTCCAAGAACCACCAAATCTCCCACGTATCTCAATGAACCACTTGCAATGAGACGCTTTACCTTTACCTATGTCCCGGAATATGACATCTGCAAAAGTACCAAAGTGCCAAAGTAGGGGGTGAGTACTAATACTTAGTAGGTTTTCCCTAAATGACTTCCCTACACACGCCACTAGGATAAAACAATTAGCATAGTTATATAAAGAAGTTTATATAAAATAATCACAAGGGAAACCATTACCATATGTCAAAAAACCCCTTACAAGGCCACCTCACCCAAACCAAGCAACCAAGGGGAATCCAAGAAAACATTCGACAAGCCATTTCGTTATTTACACATTATCACAAAAATTTATATAATGAAAAGAAATGCACAATAAGGAAAACAAAATGGTAGAGCATCCGTCCAACCCGTTCAACCATTCCCACTAGAGGTACTCCTGCTCACATATCCTTTGATAGTGGCCCTTCGGTCAATATCCATCCCCTTATTATAATGGTTATTTTAGTCTTCTTCCACAAAAAAATCCAACAAGACATAACCAATCATATAACCCAAAAAGGCCACACAACATGAAAATAATCATTCCCATCAGATTCCACCACATCAAAAAATCACCAATTTATTAAAACCACAATTTAATCATTTTCCATGATAAATGTCATTTCAATAAAACAAAATATTTATTGAAAACCCTCTTCCATCAACCATTTTCACAAATCAATACAAGAAAACCATTTTAAAATTTCCATTTTAAAATCCACAGTAAGGGCATTTCACCAGAAAACCCATTTCCCCCAAAAAATCCCCAAAGCAACACAAAAGGGATTTTCAACCAATTTCACATATCAAAAAAACAATTAATTCTGAACAAAAAAATTAATTATAACCAAGATTCATGTTCTAGAAAATTGGAGTCAAGAGAGAATCCACTAACCTTTATGGTTTTGGTGAATTCAAACCATAAGGAACCACACCTCAAATCCGGCGAACGCACCACCAAAACCGCTCTAGATCTCCTTACCTAACTTCCAAAATCCATAAAATAATATCCCAAGGCAACCTAAACCATATATCTACATGAAACGGATGTAGATCTAGAAAACTGAGTGAGATAGAGATGTTGATCTAGAGGAAACCATAAAGAAACCAAGAGAAGAGACTTACCTAGGATAAACCACCTCCAAACTACCAAGAATCCCCCTTGAACTACTTCCAAAAATAGTGGGAGAGAAACTTCAACATTTTAGAACCCAAAATCTCAAGTGAGAATCGAGTGGGAGAAGAATTGGAGTGAAAAGTGGAACCCCTGAGGGTGCCCAGATTTAAAAAACCCTTCTTTTAAGTGGTCGCATAGTCAACCCTCATAGTTTGTAAAACCATGCACTAACTGTGCACAAGCCACTGACTCAAGAGAGGGGGTCTGCACGATTTCCTCACATGGTTTGGAAAACCATGCATAGGCCATGTGATGTCTACTGTCTCCCCCAACATAGTTTCCTAGAGAACCCGCACAGTTTCCCCTAACCGTGCGCAAACCGTGCCCCCTTATAAAATCCTTAAAACAATTCAAAAAACATTCCAAAATCTCCCAAAGTCTTCCCAACTCATCCCAAGCACATTAAACACATAAAAATGCATTAACAAGGCTATATACCTCAGATTGGGTGGTGCTACAGTGTTGAAGTAGACCCATTATAGTTAAGGTGGTTTTTTCTTATGAATAACCCAAAAACATGGTAGAGGATTGTAGTAGCATTATTATCCTAGGATATTATCAGAGTTATACTCTTGATTTATCTTGAGTTCAATCCCAACTTACCTCATTGACCTTGTAAGACTAGAAATTTTTTGGACTGATTCGTTCCAGCCAACGTTTAGTTACATGAAGAAGAAGGTGGTCATTTCTCTAGTGCTTTAGTTTCAAGATGAAGGTGTGTTGTTTGATGTTTTATGTTATTATTCCCACGTGTTCTTTGTATTTTTATTGATATATATGTGAGTGTATATATATAATTAGTCTAATAATTTGTATCCCCATGAGAAATATTATTCCACCCATGATCCGGGGTTTTCACAATTAGTGTTTCTGTTGAATATGTTTTGGTATTTCCATATCTAGGAGAAAATTGTGGTTTACAAAGTCCTAAATAGATAGAATTATTTTCTCTATCTACGGGATCTAAATATATTCTAGTTAATATTATTTTATTTTCATTGGTATTATTATTCAAAGATCTTTTACACGCTAGTAATGGGGAATTTGGGTGCATATGTGTTTAGTTGGATGTCAAAGTGAGATATGGTTTGAGATTTTGCTACTATTTCAAAGGGATAGGGGATGTTGTAGTAACTTATATTGACATTAGGGATGAGGTTGTCTTTTTTAGAGGAATGTTTTTTTCTCTTTTCCAATCAAGTGTAAGATTCTCTGTGTGGAGCTTAGAGGTATAGGTGTTGTTTTTCAATGTTGGACATGGTGATACTTCAATAAGATAGTCATAGGATTATCATAACTTAATTTTATTTAAGTGGAGGTTGTTTTTACTATTTAAAATAAATATTTATGGTCTTCATGAGTTTCATAGATGAAAATTGGTAGTTCAACCTCTTGTGACAATGATGTATTGTGTCTTTTTGAGGCAGTTTTTGTGGTTGGGGATGAAGTGGTCAGTTGCCATGTTTGTGGAATGGTTTTTGGTTTTTTAGTAGTTTAAATAAAAGACCCATATTCCTCATGGTTTGTTACTGTCCTTAGATATTCCCAAGGTTAAATGGGAAGAAAACTCATTTGGTTTAATCACGAAGATACCTCTGGATGTGGGAGTTTGTGATGTAGTTACGGTGATAGGGGAGAAACTGACAAATTCAGCTCAATTTATAGTAATCCATAAATCGATTACCATTGATATTTTTTCTAGGTGGAATGTATAATATTTTTTTATTCTTAAAGGGGCACCAAGGACTGTCCTTTTTTATAAGGATCATTATTTTACCAAGCAATTATAGAGTATATTTCGACATGATTTAGGCACCAACATACACCTGAGTACTATTTTCCTCTCTTAGATTGATAGGAATATAGAGAACACCATCTAGACACTAGAGTATATGTTATGATATTCAATCATGGGCTTCAGTGGATCGTATTTAAGGCTCCTACCTCTGGGTATATTTTCATATAACAATATCTATCACTCAAATATTACCATGGCTCCATTTGATAAATTTTATGGGTGTATGGGTCATTATCTATTTTGTTGGATAGAGGATGGGGTGTGAGAAATTCGTGGACCTAATGTAGTTTAGATAATTAACAAGAACATTTAGTTGGTTTAAGAGAGGGTGATAGTGGAGCATGACCTTTATAAGGATTGTTATGGTCACTGGAATATACCCCTAGAGTTCATGGGTGGATATTTTGGGTTCTTGAGAGTCTACCCTTAATGAGGGAAGTAATTTTTTTTAAAGTTAGTAAGCTTTCTCCCCATTTTTATGGGCCCTTTAAGGTTTTTGGGATATTTCAAGTGGTGTAAAATTATACGGTGTTTCAACCACGACTTGAAAGGATCCATGATGTCTTCCATGAGACTCAGCTTCATTAATGTCTTCATGATGACTCCCACATCATTTAATAGGAATAGTTGCATATGGAGGATAAAATGACATTGATAGATCAGTTAGTATCGATCAAGGGTCATTTAGGGATGGTGTTTCATGTATTAACCAATCCATTAGCCACTATTTTTTGTTTGTAAGGTGGCTTGGAGGACATTTCATGGTAGTGAGAGATGAAGATTCATTCCCAGTAACTGAATCTATTTTAATTTGTTCATTTCCTTATTTTGTATTGAAGATGTTTTGTTTGGATCATGTTTTTTATGTGAAGTTCATTTTTGTGATATTGTGATATGTGGAAAAACATCAAACATATAAAGATGGGAGGAACTGAATCCTAATCAAGATTCATTGTGTTATGAATTGATCAAAATAATGTTAGTGAGTTATTAATACCCAGAGTGGAGAGTATATTGACATGGAGGATGGGATTCCTCAATTCAAGTGATCAAGGTAGTGTTTTGTGGTTTTTTACGGTTGTTGGCTTGGGATATGTGGAGGTCGATATAGATGTGTTGGTGTTTATATAATTTTTTTTGTTTGTAGATAGTGTTATATGATGATGTGTTGAACACATGTAGAGGAGGTAATGTGGTAGAGTAGTGTGTTCATGCACATTTTAGTTGGGCGTGTTTTATTGGTGGTTTTGTAGAGGTCTAACGAGGCCCTTGAGAGTTATCTTGTAGACTGATTCTTTAAAACCATTTTTTATAGTTTTTGTTTTGATTCTAGAGGAAATGAATCATTTGAGAGGTATCTCACATAGTGGATAGTGCATTCCCGAACCATTATTTTTTTCTACTTTGGGTGTTGAAGGTGTTTGGGAGAAGTAATTAGGAGGTCTTGTAAGGTTCGCTGGAGGGTAGAGTTTTAAAAGAACTACATACAACAATTTATTCCATTAAGTTGATTTTATTTCATAAATTTGTAGTTTACAGCTTATGTGTCCATCCATTTAATAATTTTTTTAGTTGAGGATTTACTATGAAATAGGTCTATGTTGTAAAATAGAATTTTATAGAAAAAAAATTCATTTAAAACAAAAGTTCTATGTTTTTTAGAAGAAAACTGTTTTATAGACTATAGGTTGGTTTCACGATATGTGTTTTCTAAAATCAAGGATTCTATTTGGTGAATCTGTATATTCAGTCATGAATATGGTGAGTTTCACCCTATATAAAATGTGAGGCCTAACTGATTCTATTCATTTGTCCTTAATTTCCCTTCAGTTTTGTGGTGAACCCTAGTAGCTCTAGGAGATCTTCCATCCCATCATCCCTTGCCTCAATCTGTCGGTTCTGTTGTATGTGTTTAAGAGGATTGTTTTAATTCATTATTCCTTTTCCTAATATTTTCTTTCAGTTTTATCTCGAAGATCCACTATGGTGTTGTTGATTTGGTTTCATGTGAATTTCAGATGTGTTCCGATGGTACTTTGTAGTGATTCAGGTTAATCCTATGTTTCTTTGTGTTTTTCTAGTTTGTGGGATATTTCTTATTTCCCATGTATTGTGTAGTGAATCAAAAAAACTAATTTGAGTTAGTGAATTCTTGTTATATCTATATTTACATATTATATGTATGGAATTCATGATTTTTTCATACATTTTTGTGGATAGTAATGGTATATAGAAAAGTGTTAATGAATTAGAAGAACTAATGTTTATGGGTATGGGGTAGATAGTTCATGATTTACTTATTCGTTTAATGTCGTTGATGATGTTGTGAATTCTTGTCCTGAATACTAAAAATAACGGATTTTGCGATCCATTCTTTCATTATAGATGATATTTTTTGAGACCCATGTTTTTTTTGATTGATAACACCATGAATAAAAGGATAAATACATATATATGTCAAATAAATTTTTTTCCCAAGGAAATATAGGTTTTTTGTTAATACCATTTCTAGGTAAAGAAGCAATGTGATTAAATCCCTTGTATAATTGTGGAATCTAGATTGTGTGATATTGTATATTCTTATTCTTGTTATATTGAAATTCATGTTATGGGTTATTTTGTGGAGATTAAGGAGACTAACTAGGTTGTGTTATCTGTGTGGTGTGTGGGTCTATGATGTGATTGTCTGTTGGCATGTGTGCAGATGCATGTTGGGGTCTGTAGAGGTTATAGTGAACATTGGTGATGATGTGTGGTAGTGATTTGTGGAGATGATGTGTGGTGGTGATGTGTGGTGGAGATATTATGTTATTTTATGTTGTGGATTCATTGTGATTTATGGTTGGGTTGTGTGATATTTGGATTCATTGGTGGGATGGATTGGGAAATGTGGTGCAATGATGATGGTGGATATGTGGTGTTGTAGCAGTGGTTGTTTGAGTTGGTCTGTTTATTGTATTACATGGTTTTGATTGTTTCCCTATTATCAATAGAATATATTTTTTGTGATAAAAATAAATTAAATAGGGTATTAAAGAAATGATATGTGATGAAAATCTATTTTTTGGTAAATATATTAAATGATTTGACTAATAAAAGAAATGTGAAGTGAAAATGTGAATGAAGTGGCTTAGTAAATAAAGTGGAATGTTTTTCTTATGTGGTTTTTGTGTAGTTTCTTGTATATAATAATGGAAATTGTTGTGATTATTGATGTCTGGTGTATGGGTGGTGGAAGATTATGCTAGTGCAGTTGTTTGGAATCCATAAGTTTGTTTTTTGTGCTATCTATATACCATGTATTGTATGTCATTTCCATATACGACCACCCCAAGAAGGATAACCTCACCAATGTTCAATGGTTACGTGATTTAGTTGTTTTATACAATATAGCTGATGGAAATGATAGGGATAGATGGCTACACCCTCTTCTCTTCTCAACCGTTTTCTATGATGTCCAAGGTGTATTAAAACGAGGTTTGGTGTGATGCCCAAGGTGTATTTGGTTGAGATGAGGTGATGAGGCAACGATGAGATTTGATGGACCATGTTTCTTTTAGTGGAATGCAATGATATGTAATATATTGTTTGTTTCATGCATGGAAGGAAGAGGAAACAAGTTTAATTTTCTTCAAGATTATGATACCCAGCCGTGCAGGTTATGTGATGATATTTATAGTGATTGACCAGGTGTTTTTGGGCGAAATGAGATGTTATGAATATTGATGCTAGATGTAGATTCTAGAGTATGTGAGGGGGGGTAGATAGGGATACATCCTAGCCAAAATTATATATGGATGGTGTGTGATGTTACATGTATGTAAATTATAGGAGCAAGTGACATTTAACGTTGGGGTGTGATAATGGAAAACCAATGGAGAAGTGGTTGTAGGGAACCATGGGTTGTTAAGCCTGGTTTACAATTTTACTATATTTGATTGGTGATTTGACGAGTGGGGCATTTTGGGGACATGATTGGTTAGTTTACCTATTTTGGTGACTGTTGGTTCTATTTTTTTGTTCACTGGTCCATTAGAATGCTCTTTTTTACATGTTCACTTGAAACCTTGGGTATGATCTTACAGAGTATAATTCTATGGTCACCCCAAATATATAAAATATTTTTCAGGTATCTAGGAAAACCTTATGGATTGAGATAGACATTCATATCTCGGATTTAGATCTTTCTATGAGTTACTACCATATATGATCCATTTGGTATATTTGGAGTCTTAATTGTATTGGTTTATAATTTTTTCAATACATTGATGGATAGTTTTGGATTTTCTTTTATATTTTATACTATATTTTAATTGAGTTTTTTTATCAAATATCCCAATCATGTTTTTATATTATATGATAATGCCTCACACATGTTATATTTTTATACCTGTGATGATTTTTTACAACCTCATGCCTACTGGAGGAGGCACTCATGGGTTATTATCTCCAGTTCTTCAATTCCATCTAATGAGGGGTATCTATTAAGGGAGGGGGTCATGAAATTGTATTAAAATTTAATTTGATGTGTAAAATAAAAAAGATGCAAAAATGTTTATGATGGGTAATAGAAATGATTTTAATTAGACATATTGATATCCGATTTGGGAAGGGATTAATGTCTAAATACATGAGAAATACATATAGATGTCAAGACCATTAAACAGTTTCTGTATATTAGTTGGTTCATATGGTTGTTTTGTGTTCATAACATTCATGACTTTTATTAAATTTTGATGTGGGAGATTGACATGAAACATGTGAATAATACATTCATTGATGTGTCCCACGTCAAAATTCACATAACAAGTGATATGCATCATTACCTGGGTTGTGCTAAGAATGCATTAATTAAATCAATATAGATCTTGTTCACTCTAGTGGTTGTTGTTTTTCACCCCTTGGTGAGGGGAATCACCACCTCCCCTATTCACTTTTATTTCATGATAAGGTTCTCTCACTTTTTTCTCCCTATATTCCTCAATATTGTGATAATCTACACAAGTTCACACCTCTTTTTACCCTTAAGTATAAGCGTTCTTTGTATGGGTGAAATAAATGAACCTTATGTGTAGTTGTGGGGGTGATGAACCTTATGTCGAAATGTTTTATTCATGGGTAAACCCATGTCCCTTACACCGAAAATATTTGTGTAAGGTTATGTAGAATAATTCTTCATAAGTGTAAAACCATGACCCTTACACAAAAGGTTATGGAAAAGGAATAATAAAATAAAAGTATTTCCCTTATAAAATTCATAGCTAAATACCATCTACCATTATGAAGAGTGTTATTCCTAAGGTTTATAGAATGTTACACTTATGTTGAATGGGATCCTATATTAGGGTTATGGAATGTATAGAAAAAAATGATATTCATAGTATTTATGAATTGCTTATAAATAATAAATGAAGGATTTATTAAAATATATTTAATATGTCGTAACATATAAATTCATATTATATTAAATAATTAAATTAAATTTTTATATATTTATTTTATATTTTATGATACTCATATTTATTAAAAAAAATTAGAATGGGATAAAAAATTATATAGGATTAATAATTTTATTAATATAATTTTTCAAATTGAAATATTTCATATTCTTTATTCATGCATATGATTAAAAATATAATACTTATTCTAATTAATCTAATTTAATGGATAATGAAATTATATTATTTCTAAATTAATTACAAATAAAAAAATTAATTTTCTAATGTTTGAAATAGTTATAAAAAATATGTTTTTAAAATTAATTAACTATAAAGTGATTATGGTTAATGAATTTAATATCTCTAAAATAGATATTTTAAAAAATATATAAATAATAAAGATTCAATATCAAAAATATATCTTCCATATTAATAAGGTTAATAAATGGTTATAAATCAAAATAATGCATATTAAAGCCTTTGACTATGTTATATGACATCATTTTAATATGTAAATAAAGATTTTGTTGAAAATTTTAAAAGGTTATTTTAATGATATTATGAATAATATAAATATTGATAGAATATAATATTTTTAATTTTTAAAATAAGGAATCTTTATATTTAATTAATTTTGAATTGTTCAATTTAAAAAGAAAGTCATTATGAAAAAATATTTGGCAGAACACATCAAATGTTTTTTTATAATTGTTGTAAATACTATTTGGTAAATGATATTAATATTTTTTAAAGCATTTACATAATTGAAATTTTGTTATAATGTATTTTTATTTCCAAAAATTTCATTTGGTAGAGTTTTGGTTCCATATATTGTATAATATTAATGGGATCATATTAAAAGTGGATATTGGTTGTTTATTTTCATGATTATGGAATTTATAAAATAGTATATTATTTATTTATTTTTTATAATATGTTTTTATGAGAAGGTTTAAAAAATTATCATGTTTAAATTTAATATGTGTTCATTTATATGAATGTTATTCCTTTCAATATTCATGTACATAAATTTATTTATATTTTGAATATGTTTTATTCATTATTTATGTGATAAATTGATTTTATGAGATACAGTCTTGAATTTCTTGATAAAGATTACAATATAAATTTTGTTTTCATTGACCCTAATCTCAGGTGATATTTGAAGTGATTACCTTGACATTCATTTTTAGGTTTAGATTACGTATATTAGTTGTTAAAGACAACATGAATAGAATTTTATCTTGAGTAATATCTCCTTGAGTAGAGGGACATGGGATCAGACTACCTATAGGCATGGATGCATATGCTCTATTCGGAAAGGAGAATTAGGTTGGAAATCTCTTACTCTATGGTTATTAATGTAGAGAGAACCCATCTCATATAACTCATTTAGTTTACATGAATAATTTTTCTAACTTATCCATATGATGTATTTAGATATGCATACCTTCTATTTTTTATTATTACCAAACAATGTGGGTTCTGAAAAGATCTTTACATTAATGTGGTGTGAACACATTAATATGATGGATGTAATAAGGATTCCAGAACTAAAGAATTATAATAATGAAAACCCAAAAGAAAATAAACATTAGTAGATAATAATTAAATACGATTTGATAGTTACGATCATAATTTTTATATAATATATATTATTTTTTTGATAATTTTATTGAACCACCCAAAAAAAACTAATTGAGATAATCCTTCCAATTTCTCACTTACCAAGGACTCGTTCATTCGTCCAAGTAGTTTCACGCCAAAGTGGGTGCCCATAGATTCTATTCTCCTGGGAATGCACATGATTGGTTACACTGGAACATCCATGGATAGTTTCATGCCAATTTGGAGTAATTCATAGTTACCCTATCATTTTATACATATCATTACGTGAATTTAAGAATAAAATGTATCATATCACATTCCAATGATCGAAAAGTTTAGTCACTTGGAAGACATGGTACATAAATCTAAAAACATGGGACTAAATAAAACATTGCATTTTTTAAGATTCATAAAGATATCCTGACCTCCATTTTAATCATACACCTTAATTGGATAACCTAGGGATAACATGAAGAAAGGGATGGGCTAAAATCCCAACAAGGGAATAAATATAAGAAGAAAGCTTTATCACATGGGTTCTAAGGAATGGCATAATGATATAACAAGGCTTGGATCATATGGAATCATAACATTTAAACATGGGATAATATAAACTTGGAGTCATGGTAATATTAAAGAAACATAAAAAATTACATTATCATGACTCAAGACTTGTTTTACGTAGAGGTGCACAAGTAAAGGTAAACCCGCATGGCTGTTGCACATTGTAGCACGAATCAAGGATAACTACCAAGACTGTTGCACATAACATCTCATTAGAATTAACTTTACCCAATTAATTTTAGTGCTATCTAGGTTCACCAATCATAACATGTTGATTAATATTCGTTCCACATACAGAAATGTACGTAATATTTCATTCAAAAATATGTGGGTCACCCATGGAATGAGTTGGGTATCATAATCATGTCATAAAGCATTAAAAATGGGATTATCATAAATGTGTCTATGAAGGAAAGATATTAGATCACTCATGGGTAATAATAAGGTATAATAGTTATATATCATGATAGTTGATGTGAAATTGAAGTGATATCATGTAAAAAGTGTCTTTAAGAAACTTTATAACTAATAAACTTTCATGCAGTATAATGAAAATATAATGTATCATTTAAAATTGAAAAGGGAATAATGTATTATATAAAACCATAAGTGAACCAAATATTTTTTTGATAATACAAATAGTGGTTATATAAAATACATGGTGGATCAAAACAGATTATAGACTGCACGTTAAAATTGGCAATAATTGAGGAAGTTTCCTTAAAATGGGTAATCTTATTGGGAATTATTGAGGGGGGAACCACTTAAAAAATGTATATAACTGAATTAAAATGATGAATTGATCTTGATAAATGAGTCTAGAGAATATATATAGAATTTATAATATGTAAATAAAAATAAAATATAACTTCATTTTGGTTAAAGGAAAGATAGAGCAACTCGAAGGAAAATCGATTTTCGGGTCAAATCCCTTACCATAAGTCTGATTGTGTCGTTCACATGATATTAATGTCGTGGATTACAAACTTTCATTCATTAATGAATATTTATAAATCCACTTCTAAATTTAATTGATTTATTATAAAGTTATTAAGTTTATTCGTGACCTTTTTTATGGTTTAAGAGGTTAAATTTCATTGTTTTGGAGCATTTGTTTCCTTGGTTTTCAAGTTCAGTTTACTTATATAAATATAAGGATAAAAAATAAGAAGAGAGTAGTTTTCCATAATAGTAGTTATATTTTAATATTGAACATATATATGATTATGTGGTTACAAAATTCATTTGGTTATTTATAGAGAATATGAATCATTATATAAAACATTAATGACAAACATTTTGGTTAAGTGGATGTTTTTTTATCACAATGAAACAATTTTTATTTATAAATTAATATCATTTGTACAAAAGATTCCAAAACCTTAAATAATACAAAATAAATATGTTATTGTCTGGTTCGAGAAAAAAAATTGTATCATGAATGGAATTTAAGATGGGAAAACAAATTTAAAACCTATTGTATTTGAATGTGATGAATTAACCCATCTATGATGGTGTTTTCATATTTAGTATAAAAGGAGGGGGAAGGAGATATGATGATGAATTATTCCATTAGAATAAAAAAATCAATTATGTGCATGGTAATGGAGTGATCATTAAATCTAGATGAGGATAGGTGAGGATAGAAAAGAAAACAAAGGAACATGAAAAAAAAAGAAATAAAAAGTGGAATTTACCTCTAAATATATATTACTTAAGTGCCTCTTTAGGGGAGAGTTTTTAGCCTTTTTATGAGAACAATATCACTTGGATGTGGGATAGGGGATTAGGTAGATATTTCACCATAATTATGACTTTTAACAAAGCTTTATATGTGTGAGGAGAAGAGGTAAAGAGGGGTGGTATTTATAGTGGAGGAGAGGAGGGTTTTCCCATTACTTTAATCATTAGCTTAATATTTTTGCTCAAAACTATGAATATTATTGATTATAGTGACACAAAATTAGTAAATAGTGCATGTGACTTCGACCCAATGGTGATTTCCTTAGTATAACATCATTCATGACTCAATAATAAATGTTTTAGCTTACTTTTTAAATTATTGTATTTCAATATTCATAAAAAATGTAATTATTTCATAAAAATACTAAAAAGATCATCCTAACCATTTTTTGACATTTATAATCCTAAAATAAAATCCAATTTTTCAAAAAACAATTCTAAATATGAGAAATTTAATTTTTAATTAAAATCATAAATTACATGAAATATAATAATTTAAAATTTTATGTACTTTTCTAACACTATGAAAAATTAACTAAAATCCCATAGAATTATATTATAATCATAATAAATCACAATTCTAATTTGTAAATAGATTTTATAAAAATATGTTTTCATTTAAATAATTATATTTTTCATAAAATAGTAATTAAATATTTATGACTAAAAAATATACCTACACGTCACTAATAATTTTTAAATAAATTATTTACATATACTATGATTTAATTAAATAATATTATCACTTATAAAAAAGATAAATATTATTTACACTTCCATTGGTGAGTTTATTATAACATTCTCTAGTTTATAATTCATAAGGGTCACATTACTATCTTGATGTTCAAGTAATTATTTCATAGGAATATTTTCTTTAACTTCAAGAGATACCTTTTTTTTCACTCATTCATTATTTATAAGGTTTTTGTTATCTTATATAAGTAATATTATGTGATTATACTATATAAATAATTATAATAAGGTAATTCCATTAATATAACATTAGTTCATTACATTATTCCCCCTTATAGAACTTTTCCACGAAAATTGTGGTTTACATTCTATGTCATAAGATGGTGTGGGTACTTTTCCTTTATTGCTTCATTCAGTTCCCATGTTTCCTATTTGTAATAATGGTTCCACCTTATTACGTTGACTAGGTGTGTAGCCTTTTTGCATAGAAAATTATCTCTACAATCCAAGAACATCTCTACCTACTCCTCGTAAGAAAGATCATTCACCACTATACCACCTATGAAGAGAGTTCATGTGAAGGATATAGTATGTACTCTTTTAAGAGGGATATGTGTATTATATTGTGTACTTTAGACATTATAGGTGGAATTGCTAATATTTAGGCCATTGCTCCAACATTACCAATAATCTTGAAGGGGCCGATGTACCTAGGACATAAATTTCCTTTCCTCCCAAACCCTATGACCTTCTTCCATGGAGATATGTGGAGGAATACCATGTCTCGAAATATAACCTCAAGGTATCGTCAATAATTGTCTCTATATGTCTTTTAGTAACTTTGGGATTCCTATATGTGATGCTAAATGTTTTTTACCTTCTCCACCATTTCATAAACCATTTTTGGTCTCCACAGCTTGTGCACACCAACTTCATCGTAACACACTGGTGTTCTACAACATTCCCATAAAGGGATTCATAAGGTTCCATTCAGATAATGGAATGTAAACTATTATTGTAAGAGATGTTGACCAGTGTAAGATTTTGGTACCACCCTCCATTAAAGTCCATAGAACATTATCTCACCATATCTTCAAATTTATGAATAGTTTGATCAGATTGTCCATCAGTTTGAGGATGATAGGTCATGCTGAAGTTTAACTTAGTGCATTGGGAATGTTTGAGAATTTTCAAAAACATCAAGGTTAATCATGGATCTCAAATAGATACAATAGATAGTGGTAATAAATTCATCCTTACCACCACTTTGATATATATCCATGCATGTTGATCCAGTGAGAAGTCCTATCAAATTGTGATAAAGTAACCTATCTTTGTAAGATAATCTACAATGACCTATACGGCATGGTTTCCTTTTGATTCCCTTGGAGGTCCAGTGCAATAGTCCATGGTAATGTTCTCCTACTTCCATGTCGGTATGGATATTGGTTGCATCATCCCCTTATATTTTTTTCTTTCAGCCTTCACTTGCTGACATACAAAGTATTCTGATGTATATTATGTAATATCCTTCTTCATATTGTCCCACTAAATGTTCTCCTAGATATCTCGATAGATCATTGTGATACCTAGATGAATAGAGATGGTTGAGCTTTATTCATCATTAAAATTATCCTTCATTATCTCTAGATCTAATGGTACACATAATCATTACCCAAATATTATGAATCATTTTTCATCAATATTTAACAATGAGGATTTCCTATTTCTAATAGCTTCCACCATATTGATAATTTTCACATCTTTTCCTTTGGAATCCTTTACTTTATCCATTAGTGATGGTTGAGAAACCATTTGAGAAATGAAAAATGATGTTTCTTACTTAATTATTCCCATTTAAATCCTCTACAAATCTAAGAAGATTGGATAATTCTCAATTCTCATCATTGATAAAGACACATGATCATTTCTACTTAGATCATAATCCACCATATTTTCCTTATCAGGATGGTAGTGGATTGAGATGTCATAATACTTTAGGAACACTAAACATATTCGTTAGTTAATATTAAGATATATCTATGTTAATATATATTTGAACCTCTTGTGATTAGTATATATCTCAAAATTATCTTCATTGAGATAATTTCGCCAGATTTTCAAAGCAATGATCACAGCTGCAAACTCAAGATCATGAATGGGTTAGTTTTTCTCATGGATTTCAACTATCTTAAGGCAAGGGATATCACTTTATCAATTTTCATTAGTACATAGTCTATGAATTTCTTTGAAGCATCATTTTACACCACAAATAGTTCACCACTTGTTTGGATTGTGAGTATTGGTACAATGATAAGCCTCCTTTTGAGCTCCTTATAGATTTCCTCACATTCTTGACTCCAGAAAAACATCAACCCATTTCGTGTCAGCATGGTCATTGGGTTTGAAAATCATGAAAGGTTCTTCACAATTCATCGATAATACCCATCTTTACTATGGAATCTATGGATCTCCATTACAGATATTGTACTGGGCCACTATTCAATTGCCTTTGTCTTCGAAGGGTCTACAAATATCCCATTATTGCTGATAACATTCCAAAATAATGATACTTTATCCATTCAGTACACACATTTACTATAATTTTCATATAGTTTATCCCTTCACAGTGTCTTTATCATAGTATTCAAATTCTCATCATTTTCCACTTTTCTCATGGAGTATATTAAAATATCATCGATAAAGACCACCAATATTTTTGAGGTAATATCTAATGGACCGATTAATTAGATCCATGAAATTTTAAGGAGCCTTAGTGAGTTTTAAGGGAATCAATATGAAATCATAGTGTCCATACATCATTTGAAAGGTAGTCTTGGGAATAACTTCCTTCCTAACCTTTACTTGGTGATATCTTGACTGAAGGTCCGCCATAGGGAAATAAATGGCCCCATGAAGTTGATCAAACAATTAATCTATCTGAGTCAGGGAATACTTTTCCTTTTGATTTTATTTATTGATCTCTGTATAATCAATAGACAGGTGCACTGAACCATCATTATTCTTGACAAAGAGGACAGATTCTCTTCATGGTGAAGCACTCGGGCATATTAAATCCTTGTCTAGATTATCCAATAACTGCTTCTTCATCTCTTAAAACTATACAATGGTAATTCTATGAGGATTCATTGATATATGTAGATATCTTGAAATAATTTAAATTGAGAACTCAACCTATAGATTAAGAGAAAGACCATGAAATTCCTCGGGAAATACAATAGTGTAGTCCCTTATAATGGTCATGTCTTCGAAAATGATTATCTATTTTTTTTCAAACATTTGATCTAGATATTATTTCTCATAAGGCAGTAATGTCCAAACATGAGACAATGATTCTAAAGGATATTCATCTTCCTCATTACTATTGTAATGTTTTGGAATATTCTTTGGGATGTGATGATTGATCTCCCTTTCCTGAAAATTGATGTCATCTTTTTATAAAGATATCCAATCAATGCCCAAGATAACATTAAACTCCACTAAAGAAAGTATGATGAGATTTTCTAGGAGGTTTAGTCCCAAAATGTTAACCAGGGAGGAGTTATATACTTTGGATGAAATAATTTCCCCATTTTCTGTCCGTATAGATAACTCAATCTCCAAATTTGGAGGAGGTGTTTGAATAGTTCTAAAACACATGAATGATAAGAATAAATGTGTAGCACAAAAAATTAATAGTATATTCTATATTCTATAATGAATAACTAGCCTAAATATCACCACAAAATTTTATTTCTCCACCTCAGCAGTAGTGATAGAAAAATCCCTTCCTTGTTTCCTTGGAGGATGTTTTTGATTGACTCAAATAACCCATGGCTGAAGTAAATTTTTCTCATAATTCCCATATTCCTTGTAGTTGAATCACTACACTACTGGCTGAGTGTTTATCTAAACCTTTATTTATTCTTCCACAATATTTTGATTCATTATATCCTTTTGGAATTTTTTAGAAAGATGTCGCATTCTTCCACATATTATGTAATTCATGGTTTTCTTTAGATAGTTCCCATGATTCTTCTTCCCACAATTTTGAGACGTGGGATAATTGATCTTCATTATGTCATGGGAATTATTTTCCAAACCACCCATATTAGATTCCAATTTATGTTTTTTGTTACCGGGCCCACAATACCATTGAGAGTCTCCAATCTCCATCTCATCATTAAGGGAACAATGTTCAATCTCCCCATAGATATCAAACTCTTGAATTCGTAACACTTTTCATAGACCCGACTTTATTATTCTAAATAAGAGATCATAATTGATTTATGTGTTCATTACAAAGCTATTGACTTATCTTGAAATCATTGTGAGTTTTTCATCATACACCCTAATGGAGTAATCTTTCTTCTATATAAGTCTGAGGAACTCTCTTTCCATACTGAGATGGAGGGTTCGGGGAAAATAATTATTGAAAAACATTTTCATGAATTCATCCCAATCCATGGAATTAATTTCCTCTTGAGACTTCATATTCCAGATCAGTGTCCACCACTGATTAGCTTCCCCATCAAAATAATAGACCACCAACATGACGTTCTATTCATTTGAGAACTAGAGGACTGAGAATATCTTTTCAATGGAGTTAATCCACTATTCAGTGAGGAGGGGACTAGAAGATCCACTAAACAAGGGAGTTCATTTCCGTATGGAGGATTCTATAGAAACTTTCTCTTTCCTTGGAGGAAGGGGGAATTACACATGAATCAAGTTATTATTGATAACATTATCTAGTTGACCAAGTATTCTTATAATTTTTTGATCACTCGTTCCCATCATATTAGGCATATCAATAAGGTAATCATCACATTTTATAACAAATTGATTTTTGGAATGTGTTCTTATTTCTCGCCATTAACTAAGAAAAATAACATAAAATTAGAGCGATTCAATACATATTTAATAAGTATAAAAATGATTAATTAAACATAAAAGGATAAAATATTAATGGAAAAGTATATCGTATCTCACGATTCCCGTGGTTGCAATCTAGGTTACCCACGACCTATCTCCTTGCATGTATTCTTTTGGGTGTCCATTTCTCTTCCATTAATACTAGTTCATACTTGGATTATGAATTTATAAAATCATATCCCCCTGGAGTGTCAAACCAGGAGTGAAATGGGGCTAGTTGTTTTGTACCATTTCTGAATTGATTCTAGATCAATGCAGTGTTTACGGGTTTTACCCCAAGATACATCTGTTCTAGATCCAGATCCACCTTTTCATATCCACACATGCATGTATTTTCTTTATAAACCACTAACTCATTGCATACAAAAATCAAGGGTTTTTTCTAATTTTTAACACCCCAAGCTTCCATGGTACACTTATTTTTCATTATTTCAATGGCTTGTTTTGTATGAAACCTTGAGTTCAAGCACACCACAACCTATCAAAGTAGCCATTTAAAAAGAAATTATGAATAGTATAAACTAAATTTTGATAGTTTATAAAAATTATTTTCCAAAATAGACATCATTTTTGAATTTAGAATATCAAAAAAAATCGGGTAAAAATTTTAGTAATTTTCTGAATAGTTTCAATTTTTGATGAATAGATAAAAATACTACATTTTAACTCAAAACTGCCTTTTCATCTAAATTATTAATATTGTTAGATTGCATTTCTAGTTGATTTTAAAGTCTAATTGGATTATTATTTTGTCATTTAATCCAAATATAGTAATTTTAATTAATTTCACATTTAATATTTACATAAACACATGTCAATATTTTGATAGATATTACTTCTTAAAAAAGTTGATTTTTGTTTTTTACAATTGAAATGAGTTTTAAATTAATTACTGAAACATCTATGTTTTAAATATGGATAAATTTATTACATATTTGGAATCATATGTTACTGATTGTGTAAATATATAAAATAATAATTCTTTTGTAATAATATATGTGTACATATATATTTTTCACTTACTCCCATTCAATACGATAAGGAAACAGAAACAGTGTTCATGCGTATGTACAGCCTCCCATCTCCATGAATGGTGTTTTCCATTAAATATATCTATTTATTATATATTTTTATATTATGAATATATATAATATATAAATCATGTTTTATATTTTTTATGTAAGTACATAACAATATATGTAATATGCTCTAGAATAACATGTCGAAACATGTACGATAAAATGACGTGATTATTACCCAAAATGTTTCATTAACTTGGAATTTTTCTTAAATGGGTTTTATAAATTCATAAAATAATCATATATGATATCATAAATATTATTATGATTCTAATATAAGTTAATAATTCCATAGTACATGAATTTTGGAAAAATACAGAATGTATCAGACTTAAGGTAAGTGATTTCGCCTCAATTTCATTTTATCGATGCATATTGTATTGTTATACAAAAAATTCATTAATATGGTGAATATTATACCTTTTTACTTCTTATATAATAAATCTAATTAGTTTCATGATATTATATTATTTACTTCTTGGTAATTATTGATAGATCCATATTACTCATTAAATATGATTATTTGATAAGGCATATAATTTATTTTGGTTATTCAATATGAGAAATACATTGGACTGGAAATGTTGGGAGGATCCTGGAATTTATATAGCTCATTGATGCATCGACGGGTTCTCATGAGACAAATAATCTGGCCAAATGGGCTTCAACCATTAATTATAAACCGTCTTGTGAATGGTTTTGATGGAAATAAGATTTCATGTTCCTAAGACATGATGCCCTTAAATAAAGTATTTACCTCATTTTATTTTAGTTTTTATTTATCCATGACATTTTTCATCAAAATATCTATGGAAGAATTTCATTCTCAGTTTATTGATTTATGGCATATTTCTCACTTCCTAACATTCCATATTATTTTTGACTTATCTAGTTTTTTAAATGGAAAGTGTTCTCAGAAATTTACATTCCCATATAGATTGATTATTACTTCTGTTGTACATACCATTACTCAGAATTGCAGCTCACCATTTTTATTTTTCTCTACCTAGGTTATGAAGAAGAGAACATTAATTAAGCTTTCAATTATATAGTTTAATTTAGTTAATGTGTGGAGTTTTTTATGTTTCTTTCCCATTGTATTATGGGTATCATATTTGTAATCTTGTTTTCAAAGACTGCTAAACTATATAGTCATTTGGGATGTGATTCCTTTTAATCATGCCAATGTAATGTAATAATGTACTGGCTTCAGGTTATCTGATTTCAATGCATTACAATTGGAATCATAGAAAGTTTATCAATAATCATGGAAACTATATTTAAAGGACATAGATTTGGGAACATAACTTAAGTTATATTTGGTAATAAACTTATTATAATTCACCAAATGTAAAAAAATATGACTTATGATTCAAAAATCTATTACAAGAAGAAGGAAGTTGGAATTTTTGAGGAAGATTTAGAATCCATTATCATTAGAGAAGAAACATAATCACCTAATTATTATCAAAATCCACTCCCAGTAGCTTTACTGAATGTGATTATAGAAAAATAAGGGAAATCAATATCTTGGTATGATGTAGGTAATCTTCATATTGAGGACATACCTATTATAATGTAATACATTGATGTTTTTCCTGAATATTTACCTAGACACCCCCCAGATCATGAAGTTGAGTTTTGTTTTTATTTAATCCCTAATGCAAGGAAAATATAAAAAATCCATATATAATGGAAACTATGGAATTAGTAAAGCTAAAAAACAACTTGAAGAGTTGGGTAAAAAGGGATTTATCTTCCTTAGTGTTTTTCCTTGGAGATCCTCTGTTCTCTTTGTCAAGAAGAAGGATGGATACATGAGGATTTTCATTGATTATAGGGAAATAAATGAGATTAAAATAAAAAATAAGTATCCTCTACCTTGTATTGATGATTAATTTGATCAACTTCAAGGAGATAAATTATTGTCAAAGATTTATCTTTGTTCGGGATATAATTAATTATGAGTAAAGATGGAAGACATTCTGAGAACAGCTTTTCCAACGAGGCATCGTGACGACCCAAACCTTTATTAATGAAAATTATTCTGGGTCTAATTATATATACTATTATGTAAAATGGTTATATATGACATATGCACTTCCTTGGTTTTGTGTTTTTGGATTTCAAAATACTGTTATTAATTATGATCGTTGCTAATATAGCCATTGAATAGTGATTACATGATTAGTATAAATATTGGGATTTAACAAATCCAATTTAATCAGAAAAATGAAGTGATGGCCTCATCTTGTATAATTGTTTCGTATGAGGCCCATTTTTTGGATCTTGGAAAGGAGGAGACATCACTAGGCTTCACTATTGTCCAATCCCAAGCCGATCTTCAACACCTTAAGCTCAAATGGAACTGCCTATGGGAGAAGTGGATGTTGATAGAGATTAGCACCCATAAAATGTTATCCGAACCACCCCAAGAATAGTCACCATTTTGCAAATTAAAATTAGGTATTATGAGAGTGTTATACAAGGTTATGTAACAAGTCCATAGAAATATGATTATATACCTTATCATGTATAAATAATATACATTCATATTATTATTGTTACATTGTAAATCGTGTTTTAAGCACAAATAGTATTTTTAGTTAATATTCAGTTAAGAAATCCATTTTAATGAATAAATGGATTTTTTAATTAAATAATATTTTAAAAAAATATTATTACTAAATTATTTAATATAAATGATCGTAAAATTTTTAGGAAAACAATGGTGATTTTTATTATGGTTTGAATGCTATTTTGGTCAAAACTCATGAATTTTTTATAAATATTGGGTTTTATTTTAAAAGTAAAAATTAAAATATTTATAAAATTATTTAGATAATAGAATTATATTTTTTGACTTAGGTTTTCAAAATAATCCAATTGTGAATTTTTCATAATTTTCTGAGACAGTCAAATTTTTGCGTGAAAATTAAATACCGTTTAAATTTATAAGGTGTTTTATAAAATCCTAATGACCCAATGGTGATGTAATAAAATAACATAGACAATATTTTCAGAAAATATATTTTTTAACATTAAATTAATGTTATTTTAAGTTTTTTTGATTTATTTTACAAAGCATTAGTGGACCCTTCAAGACGTATAAAAATTTTTATCGTTTTAAATTGATTTCCTCGAGAGTGTGACACATGTCCCCAAAAAAAGGCCAAATAATTTAAGGAGTTCGTCAATTGGACTTATAAAATAATGTTTTCCACTCCCATTTGGAAAAAACCATGTTAAAAAACCATGGGTTGGTTTGTGGTCTTGATTTGTTTAATGTGTGGTGGCCAAAACCTAAATAATAAAGAGTTCCCTTCGTCTACCTATATAAACCCACCAAATATCCCACTTATTCATCACTAAAATCCATTGTATATTTACTAATGTATACCCTCCTCACTCTAGAATCCTCCCAAGTTTCCCCAATCTCCCAATAATCCTCTCTCAATCCCCTACCAATCATTTGGATCACACTTCCATGTAAGGGATTTCTTTATCATTTTTGTCCAAGTTTCATTATGTTTCTATACCTTTTATATTTTCAATTTCAAATGTTGGGGCTTGATTTTTCAACACCCCATAATTAAATTATTTTGTTGGAATTATTAGAAACCCCTTTCTCTCTCATTAATGCCCCATATGTACATCTGTCACCATGCCGAAATTTTGTATGTAATTTCTCTCTTATAATTTACATTCAAGCAATTATTTTGTATTATGAATCTAAATTCCATTCAAAATGTTGGGAAATGTATCTATATGACCCCCTTACTGTCCATTTTTTTAAATATGAAGATGAACCCCATTCCCTCTCATCAACGATTTTTATGAATTCTTATGTCATTCCATTATGATGCCAAAATACCATGGAGATTTTCCAAGACAAAGACATTGTGTTGTTAATACCCTGAAAATTTCATTGTAAATGGTATTAAACATTATGAACATTTACTTATTGATTAAATAGTTTCATGTATGAATTATACATAACTTTATCATTTAATAAAGGATTTTTATAATGAATCCGTGTTGTATGATCCATGTGGAACACTTATACATGAAATGAAATGATTTAGAAGGGTGGACCCTAATAGCGCTCCAATTCATTGGGTAAATATTATTAACATGATTCATCTAGTAAAATGAGGTTTTACCCACGATAATTCAAGTGCAATGAGGTTTTACTCATGATCCATGTGCAAAGAGCCTCAGATCATGCTAATATCATGTTAAATGATGTGGCCACATTTCCATGTTATGATAATCGTGCTATATCATGACTTTATGATCATATTTCTCTTGTGCAACATTGACATGACTATTTCCTAACATTTACTATATTCTTCATGTTATTCCTGGTTTATCCCATTACTTGGATTTATAACTCACCCTATTCTTAGGCATGTCCTTAGGTTATCCCATGAAATGCTATGTACGAAGGATTATTGTAGTCATGTGAAATAAGGTTTCAATAAATATGTTGTATTTTTTGTTCTAAGTTTTTATTTAATGTTTTTAATCCCCAATGAAACTAGACCTCTCAATCATATATGTTGTATCAAGTGGTGATTTATGTAATAAATTATGTTTAAGTGTGAAATAAAGAGCGGGGTTTTTATAGTTGGTATAAAAGGAGAGGTTTAGTTATTTTTAGGATTATTAATAGAAAACCCTAGTGAAATAATTAGGGATAAGACCAAGTATTGTAAAAACATCGATAAATTTTGGTGAGTATTGAGTAATTGGTGTATCAAGAAAATACATCCTTGTCTGGATACAAGCAGGTAGAGGTGGCTTCAGCACAGATGTATCTAGGGGTAAAACCTGAAAACATCGCTTTGAGCTAGACCCAAATGGGAAATGGTTAAAGACAATGGGGCTTGCTGCAATCTACGTTATGAAACTCCTAGGGGATATGATTTGGTAAGTTCATAATATTAGTATGAACCATTATTAAGGGAATAAATAAAATTCTTGTAACAATATATGTTTGGAAGTAGATCATGGATAACATAGATTAATGCCTGTAAATTCATAAGTTAAGGAAATAAAATTAATTTATAAGTCATCCATTTTTGTATTTGGATTATCTTTTATGTGTTACCCCTAACTTTCATTTTATTCAGTCCAATTTCCAGTAATATGAGTACTTGGGTTAAAAAATGATGCGATGATCAATTTGATGTCTGTTCTAATGAGATTCCAAATCTGATGGGAGTGGGAATTGTGAAATTTTTCAAAATACTCTCTCATATACCTCATATTTTTATTTTAAACATGGTTCAATAGGAACTTTCAACCCCCCCTAATAAATAACAAGTCACAATCGAGAGATTAATGAGAAACATTTCTCTTAATTTTAATGGATCATATGATCCCTCAATCGCTGAACAATGGATCAACTCCATTGAAAAAATCTTCTCCATACATCAATGTTCTGAACAAGAGAAGGTACGTATGGACTCTTAACATATTGAGGGTGAAGCTGATCAATGGTGGGAATTTATCAAAAATATGATTCTTGAGGAGGATATCGAGGCATTGTATTGTAAGGACTTACAGAAAAAAAAATCGACAAATATTTTCCATAAACCCTCTGACATAAGATGGAAAGGGACTTCCTTAAACTAATGAAAAAATAAGATAATTCTATCAGATCATAAAAGGAAAACTTTACCTGGCTTGCACGATACTCCTATGGCTTTGTCGTTACCCCTGATTTCATGGTTTACCACTTCTTTGGAGGTCTAAGACCTAGCCTATGGAAATCACTAGCGATCTGGTACTTTGAGAGCTATGAGGAAATTGTCAGATGTGACCATAAAGTCAAAATGGAGATCAATGAATCATAGGGGAATCTTGGGGTTATGTAGCATATTGTAGACTTCAATTTTGGTGGTTTGATGGATAAATCCAACAATTCTAATAAAATCCATCACCCCACTTTCCAAAGGTGCAGAAATAAAAACCCATGAAATTGTTTGAAGGGGGTGAGGTAAAGATTTAGGTGTGGAGGAGAAGGGTACCTGGCCATTAACTATTGACCATAAAAACCTGCAGATGTGAAAGATCATAGGAACACTTCGTTTGAAACTCAACCTGTTGTTCATTGGTTCAACTGCAAAGAACCAGGGAACTTTTCAAATCAGTACCCTAAGACAAGCGTTTTCGGAGGCAACCAACCACCTCCAAGGTAGCAAGGGAGAAATTTTTTCCATCACTACTAGTGAAGAGAACCCCGACAATGAAGTGGTGACTGTTACTATAGTTATTAATTCAAGAATAGGGAACAAACCTTTTGATTCTTGTTCTATGAATTATTTTATATCCCAAAATTTTAGTAGTAGTATCCCAACACCACCAAAAATAATGGAAGTGATGGTTTTGGATTCAAAAATATATAGTCAAATCATTTAATCCCATGAATATAACTCTTCCCCTATCATAATTTGTTGATTGAGCTTCCCATCCAACCTTTTCATACCCCATCTAGTGGAATTTTATGCAATTTGTTTCGTGTGTTGGCTTTCCGAATATAGAGTCAAAATAAATTGTTGTGAGAGGGAAATCACAATCCATATGGGGAATCGACACCCGATTCTATACAAGTTCATGGAAGAATATTAATCTTCTTTATCACCATCATCTCATGTCAAGATATTACTTCCTTATGATCACACGTATCCGGATCAGATGATTCACTCTAAAGAAGCAACCATCCGTAAAGACATACCTATTGTGATAAAATTTACTAAAGTGTTCCACAAGAAATTTCTAGTTTTCCTCCTAGATGAGATGTTCAATTATCAGTTTATCTTATACCTGGGGAATTTCTAATATCCAATAATCTGTATTGAATGGATTTTTTAGATCTTGAGAAGCTGAAAAAACAACTACAGGTGAATCTAGATAAAGGGTTTATACTCCCAAGTGCTTCAACATGGGGAGAACTAATCCAAATTTTTGAGAATAAGGATGGATCAATGCACATTTTCATTGATTATCATGAGCTCAAAAAAATCACAATAAAGAAAAAGTATCATTTGTCCTGATTTGATGACTTATTCTATCAGTTATGTGGAGCACAATACTTCTCCATGGTAGATTGTTGGTCAGGATATTATCCAGTAAAGGTTAAAAAGGAGAATATCCTCAAGACTTATCTTCATACATGATACGCGAATTATGAATTCATATTAATGCATTTTGGACTCACTAATGCTCTAGAAATATTCATTGACTTGATGAATAATGTCTTTAAAGATTACCTTGAGAAATTTGTGGTGGAATTTGTAGATTATATTCTAATATACTCAAAAATCATGGAGGAGAATTAATAGAATATATGAACTATGCAAGAGCCCTTGGAAAAGAAGAAGCTCAATGAAAAGTATAGGAAGTGTGACTTCTGGTGGAAGGAGGTCCCTTTCGTGGGCCATATGATCACAAAAAAGAGGATATCTGTGGATCCCATAAAGACAACTATAAGTGAGAGATGGATGATGACAACATTAGTAATGGATATTCGTAGCTTCTTGGGGTTAGCTGGATATTACTTCCAATTAGTGAGAAATTTCTCATGATTGTCCAATCTTCTAACCATGAAAACGTTGAATGGAGTAATGTTTTCTTGGTGTGATGAATGTGAATAGAGCATCATGGAGTTTAAAACGAGGATTGTCACTGTGATGTGCTAACATTAACCACAAGTAGAGAAATTTTCGTGGTATTTAGTGATGCTTCAAAGAAGGGAATGGGTTGTGTGTTGATGTATAATTACAAAGTCATTACCTTTGCATCATGGAAATTTAATGTTCATGAGAAAAATTTTCCAACACATGAAGTGGATTTGGATATAGTGATCATCACTTTAAAATTTTGGTTCCATTACCTATTTGGGGAGAATTGTGAAATATACACAAACCACAAAAAACTTAAGTATATATTCACATAGAAAGAGTTGAACATGTTCTAATGGTGATGGTTAGAGATATTCAAATACTATGACTACTCAATCCAGTACCACCCTGGAAAATAGAACAAGTTGTTAGATTCACTAAGTAGAAAGGATCCATCAATTATATCATTAATGATAATTGAAAAGGATCCAATCTTCTTAGATTTGATGAATATGGACATGGGAATCATAAATAATTTAACATCATCAATCATTTCACAAATGACTGCTCAACCATCATCTTTTTGAATGGTTAAAGGATGATAAAAATGATGATGTACGGATTCAGAAGAATGTAAGAAATATCATAAAATGGAAATCCTCAGAGTTTAATATTAATGAAGAAATAATAGTGAGATTTAGGACAAGACTATGTGTTCCATAATATCCTAAGCTAAACAATGAACTTTTGGATGATGAACATAGTTCAAATTTGTCTATTCTCCATGGAAACACAAATATGTATCGGGATCCTTGATAGAATTATTGGTGGGACAACATGAAGAAGGATATTGGTGAGTCTATATCAAAGTTCTTGGTATGTCAGAAATTGAACGATAAGAGGCACATGACAATGTAGATGATTCAACCATTAACTATACCAACATAGAAATAAAAGAACATCACCATGGAATTTGTCACCAGACATCCGAAGACATCCAAAGGAAACAATTCTATTTGAGTTGTTCTAGATCATCTTAGAAATACTACACAGATCATTGCAATTCAGGAGAATTTCTCATTGGATCAACTAACACGGATATACATTAGATATGTGGTAAGGTATCATGGAGTAACACTATCGATTGTATCGGATCAAGATCCAGGTTTCACCAATATGTTCTGGAAGAGTCTTCAACATGCTCTAAATACTGAGAATAATGTCAGTACACCTTATCATCCTCAAACTGATGGCCTATTTGATCAGACTATCTTGACATTAGAGGATTTGTTTAGAGCATGCTCAATGGAATTCAATGTAGGAAGGGATCAACATATTCATCTTGTTGAGTTGTCTTATAACAACAGTTTCCAATCAAGCATCCAAATGGCTTCTTTAGAAGACCTCTATTAAAAGAGGTGTAGAACACCAACATGTTGAGATGAAGTTGGGGAGAGAAAACTCCTAGGTCCAGAAATGGTTGGGGAAATGGGGGAGAAGGTTAAGACCATCCAACATCACATTAAAGCTACTGAATGTTGACAAAAGAGCTATGCTGGAAATCGTCGACGAGACCTAGAGTTTGATTTCAGAGACATGGTATTCCTCTTCATATCATTGTGGATGAGAGTTATGAGATTTTGGAAGAAGTGAAAACTTAGTCCAAGGTACATAGGCCCTTTTGAGATAATTGATCACATTGGGGTAGTGGCCAGTCAACTAGAACACCCACTGAACCTATCTCAAGTACATGATGTTGTACATGTATCACTTTTGAATAAGTACATACCTGACCCACCTCATGTACTCAATCTAGAGTTGGTACCATTGTAGAAGGACCTATCCTATGTAGAGAAGCCAGTAAAGATCTTAGATCTTTGGGAAAAATTTCTACAAAATAAGACAATGTCCCTCATGAATGTGTTGTGGAGAAATTATATTTTTAGAGAAGTAACGTTTGAACTAGAGGAAGCGATGAGGCAGAGTTACCAAAATTTGTTTTAGTGGGGGGAAATGAAATTTCGTGGTCAAAATTTCATAAGGGGGGAAGATTGTAATGAACAAAACTATTATTAATGAAATTTACTCTTGGTATAATTAAATATCTTATTATGTAAAATGGTTATATAAGGAATATAAACGTCCTTGGTTTTATGTTATTGGATTTCAAAATACCGTTATGAATTTTTACCATTGTTAATATAGTAATTGAACTGTGATCACATGATTAGTATAAATATAGGGCTTTAACAAATCAAATTTAGTCAGACAAAGGAAGCGATGGACTGATCTAATAGAATTTCACCATTCAAGGGCCATTTGTCAGAGCTCGGAAAGGAGTTGGCCTCACTAGTCTTCTCTCTTGACCGATCCCAAGTCATGCATCAAAACATTAAGGTCAAATGAAACAACCTATGGGAGAAGTGGAAGTTGATAGAGATTACCACCCATGTAATGTTATCTAAGCCACCCCAAGACTCTGTCACTATCACGCACCTTACCCTTAGGTCTTATACAGGTGTTATATGGGATTATGTAACAAGACCCTAGCACTATGATTATGTACATTAGTTTTTATAATGAAAATACATTCATTATATAATTGTTACTTTGTAAATAGTTTTTACTGAACAAATATTATTTTCAGTTAATATTCAATTAAAAAATCTATTTTGATGGATTAATGGATTTTTGAATTAACTGTTATTTTAATAAATTGTTGTTACTAAATTATTAAATAGAAATGATTGTATAATTTTTATTAATTCAATTGTGATTTTTATAAAGGTTCAAAATCTATTTTTGTCAAAACCAATGAATTTTCGATAAATGTCAGTTTTCATTTTAAAATAAAAAATTCACATATTTATGAAAATATTATGATAAAATCAATATTATTTTGGGAATCAGGATGTCAAAATTATCCAACAGTGAATTTTACATAATTTTCTGAGACAGTCGAAATCTTTGGTAAAAATTAAATATTGTTTAAATATATAATGTGCTTTTAACATCATAATGACCCAATAGTGATGTAATAAAACAATATAAACATTATTTTTGGAATATATATATTTTAGCATTAATATTAAGTTATTTTAGGTTTGTCTGATTTATTTTACAAATCTTTAGTGGACCTTCCATGACTTATAAAACATTTTAACTTTTTAAATTGATTTCATTGATAGTGTGACTAACCTCCATATAAGAAATCCTAATATTTTAATGAGTTTGGCCATTTGAATTATAAAATCATTCTTTCCACTCCCATTTTGGAAAATTTATGGTCAAAAAACATTGGTTCTTTTGTGGGTTTTATTAGTTTAATGTGAGGGGGCCAAAAACCTAAGTAATAAAGAATTCCCTCCCTTTTCCTATATAAACCCACCCAAGCTCCCACTTCCTCTTCAGAAAAAGCCTTTGGATCTTGACCAACCTCTACCCAACATTATCAATAATCCATCCAAGGCCCCCAAGATCTCAATATTCCTCTCTCAAGACCCTCCCAAGCCTTTGGGATCACACTTCCATGTAAGGGATTTCTTCTTTTCTCATTTTTTCCACGTTTTTTATGTTACTATAACTTTTTGTTTTTCAATTAAAAATGCTGGGGTATGATTTTAAACCTCCCCCATAATTCACTCCTTATGTTTTAATAATGAGAGACCATGTTTTCTCTCATTAATGCCTCCCAAATACATTGATTACCAAACCAAAAATATGTAAGGAATTTCTCTCTTCTAATTAACAACGAAGAATTTTTTTATAAATATAAATTCCATTAAATACATTGTGAAATGTATTTATATGTACCCTATACATTCTGTTACATGTAAATATGATGAGACACCCTTGTCTCAATCATCAACAAATTTGATGAATTCTTATGTCACGTTGTTATTCTGACGAAATTCAACCACGATTTTCCAATCCAATGTCATTGTGTAATGAATACCATTACCAGTTCTTTGTTAAGGGTATTCACCATTATGCACATTTACTTATTGAATATAGTGTTTAATGTATTAATTACACAGTACATTTTTGTGGAATAAATTATAATGTTTAATGAATCCATGATATATGATCCATGTGGAACACTTATTAATGAAATGAAATGATTAAGAAGGGTTCACCCCGATAGCACTCCAATGCATTGGGTAAATATTATTATCATGATACATCAAAATTAAATGATATTTAAATCATGATAATTCAAGTTAAATGAGGGTTTACTCATGTTCCATGTGCAATGATCCTTGTATCATTCTAATATCATGATAAATGATGTTTCCACATTTCCATGTTATAATAATAACTCTATATCATTATTTTATGTTAATGTTTCTCTTGTGATCCCTTGAAATTACTATTACCTAACATGTAATATATTATTCATGTTATTCTTTGTTTATTCACTTATTGGGCTCTATAGATCACCCTTTTTCTTATGCATGTCCTCAGGTTATCCCATGCAATGCTAAGTAAGAAGGAATGTTTTGGTCATGCAAAAGAATTCTTCAATAAAGATGGTGTGTTCTATGTTCTAAGTTGATATGTAATATTCCAAAGCCCCAAAGGTAGTAGATCTCTTGGTCTTCTATGTTGTAACAATTGACGGTTTTATGTAATAAATAATGTTTAAATGTGAAATAAAGAGCAGGGTTTTTATAGGTATAGTCATTACGAATTTATAGTGATTCCTTTTGGATTGACTAATGCACCTTTTATTTTTATGGACCTCATGAATATAGTATTAAATTAATATCTTATTGATTTTTTTGTGGTATTCATTGATGATATTATGATATATTCTAATATCTTTTAATACCAGGAGTATCACTTGAGAATCATTGCTCAGACTCTCAAGAGAGAATAAATCTATGGTTAATTTAGGAAGTGTGAATTTTGTCTTTAGTAACTTTATTTCATTGGAGATATAGTCTCCAAGGATATAATCTATGTGTATCCTTCAAAGACAATGAAAATTCAAGAAAGGAAAGAACCTGAAAGTATAACTGATGTATACAGTTTTATTGGTTTAATATGTTACTATTACAGTTTCATCCAGATTTTCACCCAATTGGCTAACCCATTAACCAAAAAAACTAAAAAAGGGGTTAAATATGTTTGAAAAAAAGAGTATGATGAATTTTTTGATGAATTTAAGAAAAGATTATTCGATGCTCGAATCTTGACTTTAATATCTTGGAATGATGGGTTTGTTTTTTTATAGTGATGCATCAAGGAAAGGACTTGGTTTTGTACTTATGTATAATGATAGGGTTATTACATATGAATCAAGGAAATTAAAAATTCATGAACAAAAATATACAACACATGATATTGAGTTAGCTATAGAAATATTTTCACAGATGACATGGATACACTATCTGAACTGTAAAAAATGTGAGATAGATATTGATCACAATAGTTTGAAATATATTTTCTCATAGAAAGAACTCATCATGAGACAAATGAGAGGGATTGAGATACCAAAGGATTGTGATTAAAAAAACATTACCACCTAGGGAAGGAAATTAATGTGGAATATGGCTTTAGAAGAATGTACCATGGAGTTCCAAACAAGATGAGAGTTGAAAGGGATCCTATCTTCATGGATCTAGTAAATATGGATATGTGGATTATCTATGAGGGTAAAGAATATCTTAATTTTCAAATGGATTCCAAACCATCTTTACTGGAATGGATAAAAGGTTCTCAGACTAATGATGAGGAGTATCAAATGAAAATTAAATATGTGAATGATGGTAGATTGATTGATTTCATATTTGATGATGGATTTTTGAAATTTGGGATGAGGCTTTGTGTTCCTGTTATACCGGAGATAGAAATGGAATTATTTGATGATGATCATATCTCCAAATTCACTATACACCCTGGTGGAACTAACATGTATAGAGACATGATAGAACATTTTTGGTGGTACTCCATAAAGAGGGAGATTGATCATTATGTTTCAAAATGTTTGGTTCATCAATAGGTGAAGGATGGGAGACAACATCCTTGAGGATTCATGCAACCTCTTCATATACCTGTGTGTAAATGGGATAATATTATGATGTAAATCATCATGGGGATACCAAAAACTACCAGAAAGAATGATATGATATGGGATATTATTGTTCATCTTACCAAGTGAGAAAATTTTCTTACTATAAGAGAAGATTTAACACCTGAATGTTTAGAAAGACAATATATTAATCAAGTTTTAAGACTTCATGGTGTATCCCTATTGATTGTTTCATATCATGATCCCCATTTTACATCAAGATTCTGTAAAAGTCTACAAAATTCCATAGATACTGAACTTCGTTTGAGCACTGCATACCACCCTCAAACTGATGGATAATTAGAACATATTATTTATACATTGGATGACATGTTGAGATCATTATCACTTGATGTTCAAGTTATGTGTGATCTATATTTACCTCTAGTTCAATTTTCTTATAAAAATACCTTCCATTCAAGTATTTAGATGCTACCGTTTGAATTTTTTTATGAAAAGATAGGTCATACACCAAATTGTTGGGATGAAGTGGGTGGAAGGAAACTTGTAGGTCCATAACTTGTTGAATAAACAATGGAAAAGGTCAATATTATCAAAACCCAAATCAAAATAGCTCAAAGTAGCAAAAGAGATATGTCGATAACTGAAGAAATGATTTGGAATTTCAAGTAGGAGATCATGTTATATTGATGTTTTCTCCATGGAAGGGTGTTATATGTTTCGATATTAAGCGTAAATTAACTCCCGGGTATACTGGAGATTTTAAAATTCTACAATGAATAGGATCTGTATCCTACCGTATTACAATGCCTCCATGTCTCTCGAAAGTCCACGATGTGTTCCACATATCACGGTTAAGGGAATACATGTTAGACCCAACACATGTACTCACCTCTGAAGAAATAGAACTGGAACCTGATCAATATTTTTTTGAAGCGAATATCAAGATTATTGATACCAGAGAACAAGTGTTGAGAAATTAGACAACTCATATTGTAAATGTTGTTTGGAGAAACCAGAAAGTGGAAGAGGTGATGCAGGAAGCTAAAGAACAAATGGTGAAGAACCACCCAAATCACATTATGTCATGATATTCTAGAAATTTAGTGGAAACAATAATTTGAAAGGGGAATAATGTGACACCCCATTCATCCATGGTATGATTATTTTTAAATAACTCAATGGCTTGCGTCGTATGCATCCCCGAGTTCAAGAACACCACGAACTATCAATGTAGCCGTTTAAAAAAGAAGTTATGAATAGTATTAACCAAATTTAGAAAATTTATTAAATGTATTTTTCTAAATAGACTTAATTTTATAATTTGGAATATAAAAATTATCTTCGGGTGAAATTTTGTTAATTTTCTGAAAAGTTTATATTTTGGATGAATAGTGAAAAATACCACATTTTAACTCAAAATTACCTTTTAATATATTTTATTAATATTGTTACATTTTATGTAATTTATTTTAAAGTTTAATTGGATTAATATTTTATCATTTAATTCAATTATGGTCATTTGAAGTAATTTCACATTTAAATATTACATTAACACATGTCAATCATTTGATATATATTACTTCTTAAAAACACGCTTTTCGTTTTTCACAATGGGAATTAATTATAAATTAATTATTGAAAATTATGGATTTTGAATTATGAGAAGTTAATAACATATTTTTAATCAGAATTTAAAAATTTATTAAATAGGTACCTTTTATTTGTTTCATATTATGAATAGTAACTTCATTATTTATTTTATTTACTATGGTTAAAAGTTAAATCTAGTAAATAAAAGTAATAAAATAATATTATAATAATATAAAATTAAAATAAAACATTTCCTAATCCTATTTGATGATATATGTACATCCATGGGAATACTTGGGTTGATTTTGGGACCCCATGGATCCACTTGGGTGTGAAAATGACATGTTATAAGAATTGATTTAAAGTGAAGAGAAAAATAACATAAACATTTATCATTTACTAAAACAATTTTTATATGTAGTTATGTAACTGATATCTTCAACTATAAATATTCCATAAAAATATAATAAATTCTACATAATTATATCTTATTTATAATTATTTTTCTTTAAATAAATAAATTTATTTATGAAACAATAACGACGAAGTATTTTCCTTATTAATTAAATAATCAATTAAATGATATTATAAATATTAAAATAAATATAATTTTGATTTATTGATACCATTCTAGAATTTTCTGGAATAAATTGACATATTAGTTATGTTTTAATGATTTTGGATCTAAGGAATCAAGTTTTTATGACTTTAACACAAATCAATTACTAAATAGTGTAAAATTAAAATAAATGCGTTTTTAAAGAAAATATAATTTTATTAAATGATATAAAAATCCGAAAAATCTAATATTCATCCAAATTACATAGTTAATGTTACCATTTTCAGTAATAATCCACTTTATGTTTCCTTGTCATTTTATAGTAACTAAATTAATCCAATAGTATAAAAATATAAGAAGACATGATAAGAGTTAAACTATTTATCTAAGGGTTAATACCCAAAGATAAGGACACTTTTTTCATAAACATATCTAAAACCTTTTAGATGAGAGGATTTCAACCCATCCTTATCTTATCCCCGAAATAAATCATTTTGGATCTATTGAAAACTGAGTATCATTTTATAATTAATTAATTTTTCAAGATTTTCCTAAATTACCCATCATCTCTCTTATAAAAGGGGACCTACCTTTCCCTTTAATTCATACATCAAAATACATTTGGTTTAGTGAAACCCTACCCAAATTTCTGCCCAAATTTTCTAAATTCATCCTAGAGGTAACCCTTTTGGAATAAAACCATCTTATGAAGTTATTTTGTTGAAATCAAAAGGAGACACCCGAAGAAGAGATAATCGTTTATCCCTTTTTCAAAGTTCATTTCTTCTTCTACATCCTCTTATAAAGTTGTTACCATAATAAAATAATAACCCCATAATATAATATATTTTTATATGTTGTTATTATTATGGTATAACCATATTTTTATTTTACTCATCCTTTTAAAAACAATATCACTATGTGTGCGTATGTACGGCTTACCATTTCCATGCTATGGTGTAAACTGTTTTTCATCGATAAATTGTTTCGATGGGTATAATGATGAATATAAATGAATTAAATAATAAAGATAACATGATATTATTTATTTACAATTTATATTCAATCCAAATCTATACCATTAAACCATTAAGGAAATGATATTGTCGCTCGTGCATACATACGACTTACCGTCTCCACGACGCAATGAGATTCATACTCCATGTTCATCGTCCAACAATAATTATAATGATATATATTATGAATAATTATTAAATACATGACATTATAATTCTACTGAAATAATATATGTGTACATATATGTCACTCACATACTCCCACTCAATACGATAAGAAAACAAAAACTGCATTCATGCGTACGTACGACCAACCGTCTCCATGAACGGTGTACTCCATGTAATATATCAATCTATTATATATTTTTATATTTTGAATATATATTATATATAATTCATGTTATAATTTTTTTAGGTAAGTAAATCATGATATATCTAATATGATCAATAATAACAAGTAAAAACATGTACAATAAAACGAAGCGATAACTTCCCGAAATGTTGCATTGACACAGAATTATTAATTAATGGGTAATATAAAGTCACAAAAGAATAATATCTGATATCATAAATATTATTATGATTCATATTAATGTTAATAATACCATCATATAGGAGTTTCGAAAAAATACAGAGAGTATTAGACTTCTGGTAAAGGATTTCACCTCAATTTCATTTCATTAAGGCATATTGTAATGTTATACACCTTGTTTATTTATATGGTTTATATTCTACCTTTTGACTTATTATATCCTAAATCTAATTTTTTTCATGATATTATATAATTTCCTTCATGGTAATTATTTATATATCCATATTAATCATTCATTATGATTATTTGACAAGGCATATAATTTATTTTGGTTACTCAATATGATAAATTCAATGGAATGGTAATGAAGGGTGGAGTCCGGAAATTTTATAGATCCTTGATTCACCGATAGGTTCCCATTAGATGAATAATATGGCCAAATGGATTTCTGCCCATAATTTTAAACCATGTTTTTAATGGTATTGACGGTAATATGTTTTCTTGTTCCTGATAGATGACGTCATTAAATAATGTATTACCTTTATTTAATTTTAGTTATTATTTATCTATGATATTGTGTGTCAAAAAAACTACGGAAGTATTTGATTCTTTGTTTATTGATTTATGGCATATGTTTCAGTTCCTTACATTCCATATTATTTTTCAATTATCTAGTTTTGTAAATGGAAAGTGTTCTTATATATTTACCTTTCCATTTAGATTGATTATTTATTCTATTCTACATAACCTTACTATGAATTTGAGCTCACCCTTATTATGTTTCTCTCCTAGGTTATAAAGAATAGAACATTGATTAAGATTTCAAGGATGTAGTTTATTTTAGTTATTATGTGGAATGTTTTATTTTGTTTTCCCAATGTATTATGGAAATCATGTTTGTAATCCGGATTTCCAATACTGCTAAACTATAAGTCCCATCGGTCCATGATTACTTGTAATCACTACAATGTAATTTAATAATGCATCGACTTCAGGTTATCTAATGAGAGGGATTTACATGCTCAGTCTCATCCCAAAGGATCTTAATAAAGGGTTCTATTTTAAATCAACCAAAATTACTAGACCTCGAATTGATAGCAACTATATTGCCCATTTTTTTATACATATCATTCCTTTATTTTAAGCATAATAAACCATCATATTACCAGCCAAGGATTTTAAATTCTAGTATCTTAGAATGATGGGTACATAAAACTGAAAACATGGGACTAAATAAAAAATTTATTTATTTAATATTCATAATGAGATTATAACATTCATTGTGATTATAAATCATCATAGGATAACCTGGTTATAACATGAACAAAGGGACGAGATAACAATCCCAGTAAGAGAATAAAAATAATAATAAATCATTAGCACAGAGGTTAGAAAGCAAGACATAATGATATAAAAATGCATGGAACAAATAAAATCATAACATATAAACATGGTATAATTTAAACAAAGAGTCATAGTAATGTGGATGAAACATAAAAAATGACTTTATCATGATTAGAGGGTCATTATAGATAGAGGAGAACATGTCAAGGTTAACCACCAATACCATTTAATATGGTAACACGAGTCAAGGCTAACCGCCAAGACCGTTGCACATAACATCTCATGAGACTCCACTTTACACAATTCATTGGAGTTCTATTAAGGAAATTCCATAATAAATTATTCTTGAATATTATTTCAACATATATAATCATACATAATGAATCATACATAAACATAAGGATTACCCATGTAATGAATTTTGTATCCTAATCATGTCATAAAGCATATCAAATGGGTGTATCAGAAAAGATTCCATTAAGGAATGGAATTATATAATGAATGGAAAATAATAAGGTATAATAGGCATATATCATGATATTTAATTTCAAATTTTTGTGATAACATGTAAAATGATTATTTAAGAAACATTATAGTTTAAACAGTTTAGTGTGGTGTAATGAAAATATAAAGGATCTTTTAAAACAGAAAAATGAAAAATATTTTATATAAAAATAAAAGTTAACCCATAATTTGTTTATAATAATTATAGTGGCTTTAGAAAATAAATGTTGGACCAAAAAATTTTATAGAGTGCACTTTAAAATCTGTATGAATTCGATAAGTTCCCTTAAAATGGGTTTGCTTATTGGGAACTATTGAGGATGGAACGACAAAAACCATGTGTATCCCTAAAATAGAATAATGAATGGATATTGATACATGATTTAGGATAATATAAAAATATATTATATTATGTAAATAAAAGTAAAATATAACTTCATTTGGGTAAAAAGAAAGATAGGGAAACCCGAAGGAAAAATGGAGGTTCGAGTAGAATCCCTTACCATATGTCTGATGGTGTCTTTCACTTGATATTAATGTCATGGATAATGAAATTACATTCATTAATTATCATTTAAATAACCTTTTATACATGAAATTTATTTTTTATACCTTGTTATGTTCAGTAATGACCTTTTTGATGGGTTAAGATGTTCAATTTCATTATTTTCGAATCATTGTTTCCTTGGTTTTCATGACTGCTTAACTTATATAATTCTAATGAAAAACAAGTAAGATGATAATGGTTTTCTATAATTGAAGTTATATTTAATTAGTGAACATCATTATGATTAAGTGGTTATAAAATTAATATTGTAACGCCCCGACCCCAGCTACCCAGAGTCGGTTCATTACTTCGTAACATTGGCATGATCACAAAAGATCAAGTCTCGAAAGACCGATTAGTTTAGTAGCCTTGGAAACACTAGATACATTCATTAATGTTACATTACAACATAAAGTGAAAAACTAATAACAAAGTCTTCATAGTCCACACTCATATCCTCTTCTGACTATCCCTGTAGGTCATTCATAAAATACTTCTTCACATCCTGGAAAATATTAAAACATTGAAAGGGGTGAGCTCAGATGCTCAGTAAGGATAACAATATTGCGGAAGCTTTCATAAATAAACATAAACATTTAAGGAAATGTATGACTAAAACAAAAGCCTTTTAAACTTGAACATCAACATAATATGGCAAAAGTAAAATGAGATAATTCCATTTACATCTTCACATGGATATTCTACTGGTCGAATAATCACATGCAATATCAATAACCACTTTCATAATGATGGAATGCATAATGCCAGACTATCATAACCACGTAGTCAAGGCCTCGTGCCAAGACCACAAATAAGCTTTTGTCAAGGCCTCGTGCCAAGACACTAGTTTGTCTCATGAGACCTGCCGATGCATCGAGGAGCTATAGCGGGCTCCACCCGTCACTTATTAAGTCCAATGCATTCCTCATATGAATAGGTTTAAACATATCATTAACCATAACATAATCATATCACATAAAACATGCATAAAGGAAACATAACATTTCCACATTTCAATCACAAGATATAAATACAACACATTGATATAATAAAAATGCTTTCAAAACCATTTTCAAAAAAAGAAAGTTAAAACTTTGTATTTACTTTTCATTAAAAAAATGATGGCTTGCAGAGGAAGCCGAATCTCAAATAATGGTCACGGCGGCGGAGAAGTCGTTGTCGCCGCATAAGTATGGAAAGAAAACATTCCCTTTTTTCGTTTAGCAAAACGCTTCGTATAAAAAGATTCCTTTTGAATAAATGTAAAAGTCAAAGGAGATTATACACCGTATAAAAGAAAGTTGTGTATAAAACGAAATATGCCTCAATTAAAGGAGATTGAGACGAAGTCCTTAAAAGATCATTTTTAAAATAAAATAGATCTATTATGTGTATTCACTATAGGTACACATAAATAATGTAAAAATAGAAAATAGGACATAATAATATCATGACATAATTTGAAAGTAAAAGATTAACCCAAAGAATGGAAGTTGGGTTAAGAAATTCCCTTACAAATAAAATAGATCTATTAGGTGTATTCATTATAGATACACATAATGAAAGTACAAATACAAGATAGTACATAATAATATCATGAAGTAATTTGAAAGTAGGAGAGTAACCCAAAGAATTGAAGTTGGGTTAAGAAGTTCCCTTACCTTGCATCTTGTCCTGACTCGACTGTTCTTTAAACTCCTGAATAATAAACTAGAGTTAATTTATATTTACATAAGAACCTTTTTCATGTCCATTATTCCATTTATATCACTTATTACCATGTTATGAACATTATTTAATTATTTAAGTTAATAACGGTCGTTTTGTCGATCTTTGGTACTTGAGTCAAAAATAAACTTCTTATAATTACAAGTTATTCATGTGGTGAAATATCCATTATATCCAGAATTATATTCATGATTTATATATCATATATATCATATATATACAGTATATACATTCATTCATAATGTTACGTAACATTTAGAGGTAAGAAATGAAATGCACCGTTCATGGAGACGGTAAGCCGTACGTACGCATGAACGCTACTTTCATTTCAATTTCATATTTAATGGAACGAAATCATAATGATATAAATGAATAATATAATTACAGTATAATATAGTGTATAATACCATTTAATACATCCTTTATACATCCCACATATGGCATTAACGATTCAAATCACTTTGAGGGGGCGGTAGTCCGCACTTCCTAAAATGAAATTATCGCGTTTTACCCATAATGGAAATCATAAAGTATGCCATAAATGAGAAATACAGAATCATAAGTAAAACATAAACACATTATATATCATATATAAATATAGTGACATCTTAATGGCCACCTTTGAAGGTGTTATATGAGTGTTGAACAATCATCGTTTCGTGAGGCAGAAATTCGCCATCCATAGAAACCGTATGTTCTTTAACCATTAGATGTAGGTGTGTGTAAGTGTAGCTCGAATACTTCTTATAAAAACATCCTAGTATATTGAGGATACTGGTGTTGTTACAAAAGAAATGAATAAAAAGAGTTATGGGGTTGGAGAAGAAAAATAAAACAAAACAACATTAGAGAAGACATTACCTCAAAATCGGGTAACTCTTTTTGATTTGAGCCAAAGGCTTCCTTGGGAAGAGTTCTGCCCAAAGTAAGGCTTCTAGGAGTAAGATAGGGATGTTGGGAGAGTATTTGGGCAGAGGTTGGCCGAGCCAAATGGCTTGAAGGTGTGAATAAGGTGGGAGAGGTGGGGGCCTTTTATAAGTGGAGAGGAGGGGCTCTTTTGGAAAGATTGAAATGTTACATTATTACACAATGCTTTTCGGATTATAAAGGTCCCACACTTATATAATTCTAGGATAAGATGATAAGGGTTCGCAATCTCCTCATCCAATTGGCTTTGGACAAGTGTAAGCCTTGGATTTTGCATTATCTTCCCATTTTATTTAAATTGTTAAATAATGATGTCATCGCTACATCATAATAATGTCATAAATAATTTAATTTATTTAATGTCTAAAAATTATCAAAAAAATACTATGATGTAGGAAATTTCTTTATCTTTCTAATGAATATTTATAATCAAAATTTGGACTTGTGTAACCCCACTTAAAAACTGTTTTAGTAAAACAACTCATGTTTGTGTCAATTTAATTTTAACATTAAATAAATATATATTAATGTCATTTTCCAACCAAAGTGGCTCCATGGGGTCCCCAAGTTGACCCATGGGTTGTCTTGGTCGGCCATGACTCATCCAATAGGAGTAGGACAAGTGTCAAGATCATATCATATTATTAAAACATTGTTTTTACCTTAAACTACACTAATTACCTCTAATCGCGATTAAGAACTTAAAAGTTACTATTCACCAAAAAATTATTTTAATCCCATTGAACCACATTTTACTTCTTAATGACAACCATGTATGTCGGATTTTTGAAAATCAAATCACAGAAGTGGTAATATTTTATTTAAACGAAAAATCATTTATTTAACTACCACTTAGTGGTTTCACTATTCATCAAAAATTGAAGTTTTTCAGAACAAGGCCAAAATTTCACCCTAAGCTATAATTGATATTACGAATTCAAAAATGATGTCTATTTTACAAAATTCCAAACATATAAGTTTCATTAATTAATTTTATAATTAATTCCCACTGTTACGACAAATAGCGTGTTTTTAAGAAACAATTTATATCAAAAGATTGACAATTGTTTATGTCCAATTTAAATGTTAAATTAATTCTAATGACCACCATTGGATAAAATGGTAAAAATATATTCTAATTATACCTTAAAACCACTAAATAGTATAACTTCTCACTATAAATTATTTTGATTAAAAAAGTTGTTTTAAGTATTTTTCACTATTCATAAAAATTTGGAAGTTCTCGGAAAATTACAAAAAATTCAACATAGGCTAATTTCAATATTAGGAATACAAAAATGAAGTCCATTTTGAAATATAAAATTTCTATAAATTTAAAAGGTGGTTATTACTATTCATAACGGCTACTTTGATTAGTTGCGGTGTGTTAGAACTCGAACTTGCGTACAATGTCAGCTATTGCATTATTGAAAGAGAGGCGTATCGTGGAAGCTCGGGGTGTTACATTCTCCCCTCCTTCAATAAATTGCGTCCTCGCAATTTGAAATTTTTCTTTGAAAATAAAAGGTTGAAAAGAGAAAATACCATTGAGGAAAACCCACATCGGAAATAAGGTTAATAAATATATAACATTATAAGAAAGAAAGATAAGTACAAAGGTCACCCGATATAGCCCATTCTAGGATTATATGAAAATATGGATATGGAGGAGAAACAAACAATCAAGGTCTGATGGAGAGTTATAGAAAACAGGATTAGGAGAAATTTTAACCACAAGAAAATCACAAACTTGTGATTGGTTAAACGGTCATTGAATCCCCAGTTGGAAAATTTAACCGACAACATTTTTGTTTTAAGTTACCTTTTATAATTTTGAGGAATTTATTTAGGATATTTACTAAGAACGTAAGGGAATATACATACTTGTTATGTATACTTTCATTCGTTAATAAATTTTTACCACAAACCCAACTTTTACTCCAAATGGTAACGGAACTCAAAAATATTCTATTTATCCTAATTGTATAAGGTTCAAAATGTTAACACATACCATTTAGATTAGTAAAACTATTTTGTAATAACCAGGGACTTCCTGTAGGATAGTGGTAGGAAATAAAGGCCTGTCGCACTATGATTGTGGGTTCGATTCCTGCAGCTTTGTCCGACGCGACGGGTTATGCCCCACCCTGCAGGTTGTCCTTTTCCTAAAACTGTAGTATCATAATATTCCAAAAATAATCTTCATAAATTTTTTAACCTTAAACAATACTATCCAAAGATCAACTTAATCCATTCCAACCTTTATAGTTATCCAAAATACTTCTGTCCAACTCACAGTCCAAATTTTATAAGGAAGGTAAACATAATGATGATCCTTTTTTCCATGTAACAACATGTGAACACCTTCATCATGTATTCTTTTTAAACATACTGAATTACCATGATCCCTTATTCCCTATAGAATACTAGATATACTCCTTCTATCCAAAAATATATACAAATCATCAATCAGTTTCAAGGAAGCTAAGAATATCCAATATAATTTATCCAAATCAATCACGTCTTATTCCAAAATCACTATCTCAGTATCAGAACCATATTATGGTTTATCTTTCTCTCAACCATATATTTTCCAAAAATTTAACCTACTGTGGAGTCACTTTTCTTGGTTCCACACAATCTCAAGTCCTTGATGAAATAGTACTGTAGTACAATCCTTATATACTCCATAATTATTATAACCAGTACATCATTGATACAACACTCAAATTACAAAATTCTTTAATAACAACATAAGAACTCTAATCATTACTCCTCATCTGTGGTAGTATCATAACTTGATTATTATCCAATAACATCATTTGGGGCATACTCTGATGATTTGGACATTGGTTTGCGTAGTTTCCCCAATCCTTGCAGAAGAAGCATTGTACATTTGAAACCATTTTCTTACCCTTGCAGTCACGCACTTTGTGTCCTTTTTCTCTACACTTATAACAAACTCTCATTCCCTTTAGGCAAGTTCCATGATGTTTCTTCCCACAATTACCACATATTGGAAAATTATTCTTTCCCCTCATCCCTTTATCCATCATTCTCTCTTCCATCCCTTTCGTCTCTTGCTTCGCTTCAAAGCCATAGGACTCAGAGAATTCTTTACTTATCTTATTAACACATGATACTATTTCTTCATATGTTGAGAACACATGGGAGATTATTTCCCTTCGAAATGTTGGCTTAATACCGTGAAAGATATGATCCTTCTTACTCTTTGGATCATATGTATTGTTGGAGTTCACATTCCTTCTACTGGGCGCCATTTCTATACAATGGCATAAACTAGATTAGTTTATGAATCAAAATACATAATTCCATACTTATAAAATACTTAACATAAATTGAACTATTTATGGATATAATCCATAATCATAAAAATGTTTTCTTTGAGGAAGTATATACTCATCAACCCTTCATAATGATTTGTAAAGAAAATGAGAATTATCCAAAGCATATCCCCCGGGAGTGTCGTAACCAAGAGTGCAGCAAGGCCCGTTGTCGTGCACCAGTTCCCGTTCGAGTCTAGCTCAAAGCGGTGTTTTCGGGTTTTACCCCTAGGTACATCTGTTCCAGAGCCGCCTCTACTTGCTCGTATCCAGACAGGGATGTATTCCTCGGAAAACTCACAAAATCTCTACAATAACTAAATTCTAGGAAGTTCTTCTATACTAATCCTCAAAGTCTATCTTTGGGCTATGTGCTCTAATCAGAGTTTATCTAAATCTAGCTTCCAAGGTTAGTACTAAACTGCCTCTGATACCAACTATAACGCCCCGACCCCAGCTACCCAGAGTCGGTGCATTACTTCGTAACATTGGCATGATCACAAAAGATCAAGTCTCGAAAGACCGATTAGTTTAGTAGCCTTGGAAACACTAGATACATTCATTAATGTTACATTACAACATAAAGTGAAAAACTAATAACAAAGTCTTCATAGTCCACACTCATATCCTCTTCTGACTATCCCTGCAGGTCATTCATAAAATACTTCTTCACATCCTGGAAAATATTAAAACATTGAAAGGGGTGAGATCAGATGCTCAGTAAGGATAACAATATTGCAGAAGCTTTCATAAATAAACATAAACATTTAAGGAAATGTATGACTAAAACAAAAGCCTTTTAAACTTGAACATCAACATAATATGGCAAAAGTAAAATGAGATAATGCCATTTACATCTTCACATGGATATTCTACTGGTCGAATAATCACATGCAATATCAATAACCACTTTCATAATGATGGAATGCATAATGCCAGACTATCATAACCACGTAGTCAAGGCCTCGTGCCAAGACCACAAATAAGCTTTTTTCAAGGCCTCGTGCCAAGACACTAGTTTGTCTCATGAGACCTGCCGATGCATCGAGGAGCTATAGCGGGCTCCACCCATCACTTATTAAGTCCAATGCATTCCTCATATGAATAGGTTTAAACATATCATAAACCATAACATAATCATATCACATAAAACATGCATAAAGGAAACATAACATTTCCACATTTCAATCACAAGATATAAATACAAAACATTGATATAATAAAAATGCTTTCAAAACCATTTTCAAAAAAAGAAAGTTAAAACTTTGTATTTATTTTTCATTAAAAAAAATGATGGCTTGTAGAGGAAGCCGAATCTCAAATAATGGTCACGGCGGCGGAGAAGTCGTTGTCGCCGCATAAGTATGGAAAGAAAACATTCCCTTTTTTCGTTTAGCAAAACGCTTCATATAAAAAGATTCCTTTTGAATAAATGTAAAAGTCAAAGGAGTTTATACACCATATAAAAGAAAGTTGTGTATAAAACGAAATATGCCTCAATGAAAGGAGATTGAGATGAAGTCCTTAAAAGATCATTTTTAAAATAAAATAGATCTATTATGTGTATTCACTATAGGTACACATAAAGAATGTAAAAATACAAAATAGGACATAATAATATCATGACATAATTTGAAAGTAAAAGATTAACCCAAAGAATGGAAGTTGGGTTAAGAAATTCCCTTACAAATAAAATAGATCTATTAGGTGTATTCATTATAGATACACATAATGAAAGTACAAATACAAGATAGGACATAATAATATCATGAAGTAATTTGAAAGTAGGAGAGTAACCCAAAGAATTGAAGTTGGGTTAAGAAGTTCCCTTACCTTGCGTCTTGTCCTGACTCGACTGTTCTTTAAACTCCTGAATAATAAACTAGAGTTAATTTATATTTACATAAGAACCTTTTTCATGTCCATTATTCCATTTATATCACTTATTACCATGTTATGAACATTATTTAATTATTTAAGTTAATAACGGTCGTTTTGTCGATCTTTGGTACTTGAGTCAAAAATAAACTTCTTATAATTACAAGTTGTTCATGTGGTGAAATATCCATTATATCCAGAATTATATTCATGATTTATATATCATATATATCATATATATACAGTATATACATTCATTCATAATGTTACGTAACATTTAGAGGTAAGAAATGAAATGCACCGTTCATGGAGACGGTAAGCCGTACGTACGCATGAACGCTACTTTCATTTCAATTTCATATTTAATGGAACGAAATCATAATTATATAAATGAATAATATAATTGCAGTATAATATAGTGTATAATACCATTTAATACATCCTTTATACATCCCACATATGGCATTAACGATTCAAATCACTTTGAGGGGGCGGTAGTCCGCACTTCCTAAAATGAAATTATCGCGTTTTACCCATAATGGAAATCATAAAGTATGCCATAAATGAGAAATACAGAAGCATAAGTAAAACATAAACACATTATATATCATATATAAATATAGTGACATCTTAATGGCCACCTTTGAAGGTGTTATATGAGTGTTGAACAATCATCGTTTCGTGAGGCAGAAATTCTCCATCCATAGAAATCGTATGTTCTTTAACCATTAGATGTAGGTGTGTGTAAGTGTAGCTCGAATACTTCTTATAAAAACATCCTAGTATATTGGGGATACTGTTTTTGTTACAAAATAAATGAATAAAAAGAGTTTAGGGGGTTGGAGAAGAAAAATAAAACAAAACAACATTAGAGAAGACATTACCTCAAAATCGGGTAACTCTTTTTGATTTGAGCCAAAGGCTTCCTTGGGAAGAGTTCTGCCCAAAGTAAGGCTTCTAGGAGTAAGAGAGGGATGTTGGGAGAGTATTTGGGCAGAGTTTGGCCGAGCCAAATGGCTTGAAGGTGTGAATAAGGTGGGAGAGGTGGGGGCCTTTTATAAGTGGAGAGGAGGGGCTCTTTTGGAAATATTGAAATGTTACATTATTACACAATGCTTTTCGGATTCTAAAGGTACCACACTTATATAATTCGAGTATAAGGTGATAAGGGTTCTAAATCTCCTCATACAATTGGCTTTGGACAAGTGTAAGCCTTGGATTTTGCATTATCTTCCCATTTTATTTAAATCGTTAAATAATGATGTCATCGCTACATCATAATAATGTCATAAATAATTTAATTTATTTAATGTCTACAAATTATAAAAAAAATACTATGATGTAGGAAATCTCTTTAGATTTCTAATGAATATTTATAATCAAAATTTGGACTAGTGTAACCCCACTTAAAAACTGTTTTAGTAAAACAACTCATGTTTGTGTCAATTTAATTTTAACATTAAATAAATATATATTAATGTCATTTTCCAACCAAAGTGGCTCCATGGGGTCCCCAAGTTGACCCATGGGTTGTCATGGTCGGCAATGACTCATCCAATAGGAGTAGGACAAGTGTCAAGCTCATATCATATTATTAAAACATTGTTTTTACCTTAAACTACACTAATTACCTCTAATCGCGATTAAGAACTTAAAAGTTACTATTCACCAAAAAATTATTTTAATCCCATTGAACCACATTTTACTTCTTAATGACAACCATGTATGTCGGATTTTTGAAAATCAAATCAAAGAAGTGGTAATATTTTATTTAAACGAAAAATCATTTATTTAACTACCACTTAGTTGTTTCACTATTCATCAAAAATTGAAGTTTTTCAGAACAAGGCCAAAATTTCACCCTAAGATATAATTGATATTCCGAATTCAAAAATGATGTCTATTTTACAAAATTCCAAACATATAAGTTTCATTAATTAATTTTATAATTAATTCCCGCTGTTACGACAAATAGCGTGTTTTTAAGAAACAATTTATATCAAAAGATTGGCAATTGTTTATGTCCAATTTCAATGTTAAATTAATTCTAATGACCACCATTGGATAAAATGGTAAAAATATATTCTAATTGTACCTTAAAACCACTAAATAGTATAACTTATCACTATAAATTATTTTGATTAAAAAAGTTGTTTTAAGTATTTTTCACTATTCATAAAAATTTGGAAGTTCTCGGAAAATTACAAAAAATTCAACATAGGATAATTTCAATATTAGGAATACAAAAATGAAGTCCATTTTGAAATATAAAATTTCTATAAATTTAAAAGGTGGTTATTACTATTCATAACGGCTACTTTGATTAGTTGCGGTGTGTTAGAACTCGAACTTGCGTACAATGTAAGCTATTGCATTATTGAAAGAGAGGCGTATCGTGGAAGCTCGGGGTGTTACAAATATGGTTATTTAATGTGAAGATGAATCAATATATAAAACTTTAGTGATAACTATTTTGGTTAGAAAGTTTTTTTTATCACAATAAACACATTTTTCTTTATAAATTAATATCATGTGTAAATAAGATTACATAACCTTAAATAAGATAAAATGCATATATTATAGTCTGTTTCAACTATAAAAACGGTTTCATGACCAGAATTGAAGATGGTAAAATAAATTGATAACTGGTCATCCTTTGATAATATGAATTAACATATCTCGGTTGGTGTTTTCATTTCAAGAATAAAATTAGTGGAAAGGAGGGATGGAGATGAATTGTTATATTAGCATAAAAAATTATACTACATGAAAAGTATTGGCGTTATCATACCATTTGGATGAGGAGAGGGGAGAATAGAAAAAAAACAAAGGAACATGAAAATAAAATAAATGAAATGAAAAGTGGAATTAACCTATTGATTATATCTTCCTTGAGAGCCTCTCTAGGGGAGAGTTTTTTTTTCTTTTATGGGACTAATAGATATTGGAAGTGGGTGAGCGGCTTATAGAGTGATTTGAGAAGAATTTTGACTTTGAAAAAGTCACGAGGGGTGTAAGGAGAGAAGGTAATGAGGGGTGGTATATATAATAGAGGGGAGGAGGGGTTTCCCATTATTTTAATCTGTAGATTAATATTTTTTTGAAGACTATTAATAGTATTGAATCTGGTGAGAAAATATAAATAGTTCTTGAGAGTTTGAACCAAGGGTTATAAACTCAGCATAAAATCATCCTTGACCCGATAATTCATGTATTTAGCTTATTTTGTAAATTATCGTATTTCACTATTCATCAAAAATTCAAGTATTTCAGAAAAATCCCCCAAAATCAACCAAACCATTTTTCTTAATGTATAATCCAAAAACAAAATCCATTTTTAGAATATATTTTTCTAAATATGAGAAAATAAATTTTTTTAAAATCATAATTTACATGAAAATTAAAATTTTTAAAATTAAAATTTATTTTCTAACACTTTGAAGAATTAACTAACATCTCATTGAATTATCATTAATCATAAGACATCAAAATAATAATTTATGAATAAATTATATAAATTTTTTTTCTTTTAAGTAATTAAATTATTCATAAAATTTTATTTAAATATTTATGACTTACAAAAATACTGACACTTAATTAATTATTTTAAATATATTTATTTTATTATGATATGATATAATTATACCATATTATAATTAAAAAAGTGGATAATTTTAATTACTCTTCCATTGGTGATTTTACCATTGCATTGACTACTTCATGATTCATATGGGTCACATTACTATTGCAAATTTTCTGTTACTATTTCACCAGTATGTGTTCTTTAACTTCAAGAGATACCTTTTATTTCAGTCAATATTAATTTATAAGGTTTGTATTCTGTTCTATAAGTAATATATTTTGAATATACTATAATACATAATTGTAATAAGGGAATGAAATTGTGAAAACATTTTTTCATTTCATTACCTTATATTTTACACTATTATCTTCTTCTTGGCATTTTCATTAAGTTACATAATCTAGAAAACCTTAAAGGTAGGGATACCTAATGAAACTAGTTGTGTTTAATCCATATGACTGATGTAGATAATGACTTTTCCACTTAACTATCTATGAATCAAAATTATTTTGTTTAGGATAAATACCCACCTAAATAGAAAATATAATGAGTTAAATGGTAAAGTGGGTTCATTTCTTTGGGAAATATGGATCTTAGATCACTAAATGGATATGATGTATAATTTCATCGATTTTATTGGGTGAACTATTATTAAACGTCCATAATGAAATGTTATAAAAAATATCATCTATTAAAAAATATTTTTTTTAGAAAAATTCCCTCATTGTTATGAAATTTTATTGTGATATAAATCATTATAAATTGAAGCACAATATAATAAATTATATACACTAGTATCTTATTAAATGTTATTGAAAAATTATTCAATGGGTTAATGAAAATTATATTATTTTTTAATAGTATATGATAGAAAATGTATATTTTTATGTGTTGTAAATATAAAAAACTACAAAATAAAATGAATAATTGAAATAGATTTTATGTTTCATTTGAATATTTTATAAAATACTTTCATATCAGAAATTTTAATGAATGAAAATCTTAGATGATTCTAAAATTTTCTTTTATATGATAATATGAGTTTTTTTTAATACTATTTTTAAAAAAACATGAGGAAAATAATTATATACACATGGTCAATGATTAATCATATTATTTAACATTTTTAAAATGCAGACATGGATATAAATGTTTTATCTTGGGTAAATTGTTTATCTAGTTTTCTGGTAATGTTTTATCTCTACCTATCAATGGTAAATTTCAATAATGTATTCTGTTAAATGAAAAAATTATCTTGAAAAATATAGTACAATATAATATTGTTTAAAGTAGTTAATTTTATAAATATTCATACTAAAATGAAATATGTATTTTTTCATAATAGAAATAATTATTTTTTTTAATCCGGGATGAAATAAAGAGATTTAATTTAATGTCTAAGAGAATATTGGTAGTATGTTTTAACATAAATTAGTTCAAATTGAAAAAATAAAATATATTTATAGTCTTAGATTAATTGATTCTTCACTTAATATCCTAATGATTTATGATGTGAAATAGTAACGAAAAAAATTAAATAATAACATTTAGTTACACTGATAAAGATAATATAGCTATTATTCATGACAATTTAAAGTGGGAAATTCTATTAATATACTAAAAAGTGTTTATGGTATAATGGTATAGAGAAATATAAATGGATACATGTGGATACCATAATGAAGTGAATATAACTTTAACCAAAATTGATTTGGGATATAGTTGGTAATAAAAAAATGTTATTTATTACATTGGTCTCAATGAGAAAATTTGATGGTATAGGTTCTATATATGATGATGATATCTACCGTAGAAATAGTAATAAGTATAAAAAATATAACCTGAAAATATTTGATGTTATTATTTTAAAGAGTTTTAATATGTTCAAAGAGAAGAGATTTAGAAATAAAACTCATAGTTATCACCATTTTTAAAAATCAAATACTCTATAGATGTTTTTAAAAAGATATTTTTGTGGGATAACTATTAAAATATGGTAACAAAATATGAGACAAGATTTATATATATAAGAAAGAAGTGGCCAAAACCCCTGAAAACACAACAAGATAAGTCTAAAACTACTACTATACTGTCTGTGATTTGATAAAGGGTTCTTCTGTATCATTTTATTAAATATTAATAAATGGATACAAATATTAAATGTATCATTGTTTTATATAGAAATATTCCTTTAGAATTCCTTCATGTGTGTTGCAGTTTATTTTATATGAATGACTGAATGATAAATATCCCCTTAATGTGTAAACATGGAGTTTTCCCTAATTAATTATCATCACCAAGACTTATGGGGTTTAATGATATGTCATAAATATCATGAATATATTATTTTTATCATTAAAAATAGTTATATATGAGATAAAAAATAGATTCATATGGAAATAAGTAGATACATATTAGTTGGACTAAATAACGAACGTATATCTTATGGAATTTTATTCTTTCAATCATACACTTATGGGTGTATTCTTGTTATGAATCCCTATTATCTGAGGTTTTATATATACATAGCATGAGAGCCATCAAAATTTAATAACCTACATATAGAATTCCAAATATTAAAAGATCTAATCAAGGTATTGTTTGGTATGTTGTTACTAAGTACATTGGTTGTTGTGTAAGAAATATGATATTTTTTCATGTATAAGATGAGTGAATATATATTATCCATTATTGAATTAGAATGAGAAAATTCATGGATATTTTTTTCCTGAGACACATATTATACAATCAATTTCAAACATGAGGGACATGTGATGAAAAAATCTATTTGATGAATTACATGTGATTTATTCCCAGACATGGTCATCCATTTTATGAGAATATGGAAAATATTATTTTTAGAAGACTAGATTAACATGTTCCTTGAATAATGGTCATTAAATATCATATAAAAATGTTTAATGTATGTTTGAATAGGTTGTATTTGATATATCATGTGATGGACACAGTAGTACAAAAACAATGTTTAATGTCGCCTTTTTCACCTCAGTTATTATATAACTGACATGAAAATCAATTTTCTCAGATTTTTCACATCGGTTATATAAGAAAGGATGTGAAAAATCCATTTTCACTTATTTTTCAATTTATTTATGTAAGAACCAAAGTAAAAAAAATCAATTTTCATGAATTTTTCATGTCTGTTATTTAATATCTAATGTTAAGAGGTATTTTCCAAGTCAGTTATTAAATAACTAATGTGAAAAATGTTTACAAATATGTAGTTCATTTCCAAATATGTAATTTAATAGTTCATGATGATCAATAAGAGTTTTGGATTATATGTTATGTTCATTTTAAGTTGATCATCTCTAAACAAAATCTTAGGAAAATACAATTTCTGAAGGACGGAAGATTTGATTCGTAACTCCATTTGAGATCTCTAACCTATAAAATCAAAGCATGGGAAGTGAAATACATGTTTGTAAACATTTTTCACATCGATTATTAAATAACTGACATTATAAATTCCTTTTAATGTTGATTATTAAATAATTAATGTGAAGAAGTGATGAAAATTGATTTTTCACATCCGTTATATAAGAACTGGCGTGAAAAATCAGTGAAAATATAATATATTTTCATGATGGTTATCCTAAAACTGGCGTGATAGATAATTTTAATATCCCGCCAACGTGAAATTTATATTTTTTTACATTGCAACATCGAAATTTCGAATTGCTGCATGAAATTTTTAATAGCATGTTTTCTTTTTTCATCTCAATTATATGTTTTCATTTTACACATATCCTAATTTAATAATCATTTCATTCAACCATCATCATTCCCCCTACTCGAATCGTTTTATATTCTACATGAATCAATTATTTCTTCTTTTCATGATCTTGTCAATGTATTTTTATTTATTCATCCCTAATTTATAGTTTTTATGATTTTTTTCATAATTGATGTAACATTTAATGATCATTTTCTAAAAAATCATAATTCCACCTACATGACGTATTTGATCATCCACATAAATCCACTATTTCTTCTTTCTGTTATCCCATCAAGGCATCTGTAATTATTTTTCAATGATTTATATTTTTGATGAGTATTTTTCTTAAATGGTATTTCATTTAATGATTATTATTTTATTATAATGATGTATAATGCTTTATATCATGGTATAACTACAAATACTCCTTTATGTTCTAAAATTCCTTCTAAGACGAAGCTACGGTTTCCTAATTCGATCTTTCTTAGAAAAATATACCAAACATCAGATGGTCATAACTATTGATCTATAACTCTGTTTGGGCTCTAAGACCAGTAAAATCAAAGATAATGAAATTTTCTACAAAAAGCTAAACATTTTTTATGTTGGAGATTTAAAAATTGATGTTAAAAAAGGTTTTTGACGTTAGTTTTTTAAAAACCGATGTAAAATGGAATTAAATGTCATTTCTGGATGGTCTTTCATGTCATTTTTTAATAAACCGACTTTAAAAAACATAGAACTCCATTTTTGACATAGTTTATTAAATAACCGACGTAGAAAATCATATTTTCAACATCACTCTAAATAAAATCACATCAAAACAAATGATAAAAAGCTAAAACCCCGATGTAAAAAATGGTTTCTGTAATAGTGACATGTTTGTGTAAAAATATGAGTTGTTTTATCGTGATCACAGTAGAACCATTAGTGGCATGAGTAACACTGATGCTTTTATAGCTTATATAATTTTTTTACAACTATTAAGTACATAATCTATATGTATTTTCAATAAATTATGTACAATAGGGTCATATAGTTATGCCCTTTGATAAGGATGAAAATTTTAAAATAGTGGCTTGTCCGAATTGAAGATGGCTTCATGAAAAAATAGTCAAAAGAGTTCTAGATGTATTTAAAAAGGATTCTTACGTTTAGAAAAAAGTATCAATGAGATATTGGTTTTTGTGGGAGATTATTAGATGTGAAATAAAATATAAATTAATTTCATTCGTGTACATAAAATAGATGTTTATGAAACATGTATCTTATATATATATGTGTGTGTGTATGAATGTAATGAATGAATGAGTGTACAATATGTGATACTATATATATATATATATATATTGTTAACATATACATTCTATATATTATTCATGTATATTACATTCATGTGATGCAGGTAATTTAATCCAGGCATATATGTGATACATTCATGCAGTGTACTTGAATAAGATTAATGTATACCCGTAATTCATTATGAATATATCATGACACAATCATTCCATCACATTCCTATAGTAAATTTCTCATGAAATAGTTTTTATTTATTAATCCATTAGGAAGTGATTAAATTATATAAATTTTTATCAACGAACACATTCATCAGTGAGTTATCAATCAAGGGGAGTTATTTATTTATACCAATAATACTCTAAAAATTCTTCATTCATGATTAATAGTGGGGAATTTCTTATAAATAGGGAAGAATCTATCCTCATTTATCACGTTCCTTTGTTTTTGTTATTGATTATCATTTCATAAAATGGTCTTGAAGATTTTTCATGTTTCTAAAGACTATTTCATATCCTCTGATAAGGTGTTATCACTCCTTAGAGAGCTTTATGTCTCCTCTGATAGACATTGATATTCAGTGACGGGTGTCCCCTCCTCACAAGCAGTATGAATTTTCAACTTACCCTCATGATCTTCCTAAAATGTACACCCCAAATATATGGAGATAATGGTTAATCTAAAAACAATCTAGGTAGGTTATTTTTTTTTAAATTTTTTCATATATCATACATATTTCTTCAATGCGAAGAGATTTATTGATTGTTTGGGTGTTCTTCAGCTACTAAAGGATCGTATGAGGATCCATGATAAACTAAAATATCATTCCATGTGATTAGGTAAGTTTATTTTATGGTAATTTTTTTATTTATAAAATTACATAATTATTTTTGATATGAGGATTTTCAAAAAGAAAATGAGGCTCTATATTAGAGAGTACACTTAAAGGAGTCATGGTCATTAAAGATAACCCTATGTGATTTCAAAATGTAATTATTATCAAGGTATATGTAGAACCCAAATTTTGAGTTATGTAAACATTTTTATGCCCTTTTAAGTGTTTAATGTCTTTGGGTAATCTTTTGAAGAGTTTATAATGGTTTTGGAATGGTTTGGAGGCTTTTTTAGGGCCGCAAAGTTTGAGCACAATTTGTGGAATACAATACAAAAGCTCTTGGAAAACGTGATTCCTAATATAGTGGGCTTTTCACGGTCCATTTATACTTTTAATAACTATGTGAGGAAATTTTGTGGGGCACCCTTAAATATAGTATCATGAACATGGTTAGCCCATGATTTGTCAAACCATGGGAGCTAACCGTGAACGAAATTAAAAAAGGAGTTTTTAATTAAAGGCTCACTCGGGATTTTACATAAACATATCCTTTCATCTCCCATACAAACCCCAAATGGTATTTCTAGTTCTCCAGGGTAATAGGGGATCTATCACTCATTTTTGAGGTGATTAGAATGGGTTTTAGGGTGCGGTGAATACTATACTTCTCTGGTAAGTCTCCTCTCTTAGATCTTTCTTGGTTTTCCTTAGATATAGTTCTCCCTCACTCTTTATATTCCAGAACTAGTTCCATTTAATTTAGATATAGGGTTTATGTTTTTAAAAATGATGATATTGTGGCGTTTTAATGGTATTCAGAGTGATCTAATGTGGATTTGGTGGAGAGTTCATCGGGATTTTTGGTCTGGTTGTGTGTTGGTCGATTTCAAAAAAAACCCTAAGCATGGTGGCTTCTCTCTCTACTCCAATTTTCTAGAAATATAATACTTTTTTTGATTATTTTCTTTTCCTTGGATATCTTTGGTGATTTTGATGTGTTAATCTTGTTGGAAATTAATTTTGTGGTGATTTGTGGATATTAAGGGAAAATGGGTTGTTATGGTGAAATGTTTTTTGTTGTTGGATTTTAAAATCGGTAGATTTGGTTGATTTATGAAATTGGTTTGGGAAAATGGTTTTCAATAAAAGGGGTTGTCCTATTGAAATGTAATGTGTCATGGATGATTTCCTAAGCGAATTTTTGGTTTTGAAATAGTTGTTTGCATATTGTTGTGGATTTAGTGGGTGTATGTGCTTGTTTATTGGCTTGTGGATTTTGAGATACTTGGGAAACATGGAGAGGTGGATTATTAGTTGTATTTTACACCATAGTTTAGTGTGGTGCATAATGTACACCATGTTTCTGAATTGAAGAATTTTTAGCTAGATCCTGACCATATAATTCGATGGGATCATGTTGATCTAGATCCTGATGATTCATTGGTGTATGTTTCGGTGTGGATTTTAGATAGGCAAGATAAAGTATTTCTTGGTAAAAAATTGTCTAGTTTGGGTTTTTTGGTATCATTTCCTTATTTATAAGGAGACTTGGGAGCAGGATAATGATATGGTCAAGCAATGGAAAAGGCACTTTCAGAAAAGAGATGGTTCTCTACTTTCCGAGGATGGAAATTCCAATGGTGGGGAGATTGTAAAACCACTAATTTGAGTAATTCAACCCTATATTAGTCCTTTTATGGATTTAAAGTTTTTTTATAAGTTTTTAGAGAGTTTGGAATGGTTTACGAATAGTTTTGAGTCTTTTCTGTGGCCACACAGTTTGGGGAAACTGTGTAGGATCTCCATGAAACTGTGCTTCATGAGAATGTTGGATTCGTATGGTCTACACACAATTTTACTAACCATGTGAGGAAAAAATGTGGGTATCCCTTCTATATAGTTGTAGGATCATGGTTAGCGCACATTTTTTCCAACCGTACGATCTGACCATTAGCGACATTAAAAATTGAGTTTTTAATTACATGCTCACTCGGTATTTTCCATAATATTTTTCATTATTCTCCCATACAAACCCCACTCAGGATTTGTGGTTCTAAAGGGTTATAAGGGAAATATTACTCAGTTTGGAGGTGATTATAAGGGTTTTCGATCTGTGGGGAAGGTGATTCTTCTCCGATAAGTCTCTTCTCTTAGATTTTTCTTGGGTTTCCTTAGATATAGTTATCCCTCTCACTCCCTATCAGTTTCCTATATCTACTTCCTATTCTTGTAGATCTTGGTGTTTTTACTAAAATTTTGAGATTGGGACCTATTGATGATTTGAAAGGGGGTATAAGGTGTTTTTGGGGGAGAGTTCACCCGAATTTGTGGTGCGGTTTTGAGTAGGTCGATTTCACCAAAACACAAAGGTATGTGGATTCTCTCTCAACCACATTTTGATATAAAAAAACAATTTTTTTCAATTAGTTGTTCTTCCTTGAATTTTTCTATGATTATTATGTGATAATATTTTTTGAAATTCATTTTGTGATGATTTGTGGAATTCCTTGGAAAATGGGTTATTGTAGTGAAATGTTTTTGTTGTTGGACTTTATATTGTTGATTTTCAATTCTGTATCTTGGGTTGATTTGTGAAAATGGTTTGTGAAAATGGTTTTCAATAAAATGGGTTTCCTTATTGAAATGTAATTTGGAATTGATGATTTCCTAAGGGATTGTTTGGTTATGAAATATTTGTTTTCATATTGTCATGGATTTAGTGGGTGTATGTTCCTGTTTATTGGCTTGGGAGTTTTTGGTTTATGTTGTAATGATGAGAAGTGGATGGGGAGTACCATTATAAAAAGGGGATGGATAGTGGATAGAGGTTCCACCATCATGGATAACTGGGTGTGAATTACCAAAAAATTGGGAAATGAGTAACGAGCTTGGATGGGAAGTTCCATCGTGTTTGTTTACTGATTTCGGTGTGTGAAATTATATGGTTATGATTTTTTTTATTAAAGGGGGAAATTTTTGTTCTAATATGAGGTGGTAAAGGGATTATGGCATGGTTGTTGGGATTTCCCATCTATTTTGTGATTTTCGATAAAAGTTGATTTGTATGGGTGTGTCTGGATTGCTGTAAATAATTGCACTATTTGATGTTTTTAATAAACTATTTTATATAAATGTGAAAATAGTTCTATCCTTATGGAGTGTGTAGGGAAGTCATTTGGGGAAAACCTAATGAGTATTTTTACTCACCCCATTCTTTGGAAATTTGGTTCTTTTGCAGATTTTGTTCTCCGAGACACATGTAAGGGTCAATCTTCTCATTGTGCTAGCAGTTCATCATGAAGCATGGTCCGTATGGTGGTTCATGGAGCATGGAGCTAGGTTTGGGGATATAGAGTGTGCAATGGTTTCCTTTGGGACTTGTTTTTCTGGATTCCTCTTGGTACTCTGATAGTGGTATTTTTGTGGGATTGTTGTATTAGTTAATGTGAATTGTTATGGAATAGTTTGGTTATCTTTTGGTAAGGGATTTTTTGGGTGTACTTTATGGACATGGATCATGTAGTTGTGATTAGTTGTGACTGGTGTGGTTGGTTGGTTTGTTTCTAATGGAAAATCTCTCCCCAAATATTCTTGAATCCCTCAACATTAATTTCCAACCATTTCTTCCTTGGGAACGTCTCCTAGGTCTAAGTAACATCTCACCCCTTCTCAATACGATGAGGAAGGAATGGGAAATTAAAGTATAAATGTTTAATCACATATAAAAGGATTTTTCTTTGGATACAATTGGATAAAAATACTATTCAGATAATCAATTTGATAAGTTTACAACATGTTCCATTTACATTGAGTTTGTTATCAGATTCCACATATATGTGGTGAACAATATAGTTGGAAGATCCAGAGGTTCTAATAATGTGAAAAAAAAATCATTCTTGGTTTTCTGATGGAATGAGTTCATATACTTGACTCTTCGTCTTGAATGATAATAGGTAATATTGGTAGTATTGAAGGTAAGTCAGTCTTTTTTGGAAACTATAATGTATTTTATGGAGTTGATAAATAATTATACACATTTTATGACTAATGAGATGATGATAGTTTTTCTTTTCCAAAAAAATTGATGATTGATATGTAGAGGTAATTAGATATTTTTTAACTTCATGTTATTTCACAATGATATTTCAGAAGTTTTATATTGGAGGGAACTTATTGACCAAGACTGTGAGACCCCATACTTACACTCCTAGATCTAGTGCCCTTTATCAAATACATTAAATAGTTTCTTCGATAAGAGAAGTAAAAGGATAGATATATCCATCCAAAATTAAAAAATAAATAATTATAATTAAATCTGTAATATCTGAATGATATTTTTTATTCTAGAGCATTTTAGAATAAGGATTCTTCTAAACTAATAAATATCATGTTTTTGTATCAAATGTAATTCTTACCTATTATATATTAAACTAATGAATCCTAGAAAAGTCATCAACGTATCCCAAAAATTCATTCACATGGGTTATCTATATACAAATTTCATATGGACTACCTTTTTCATTACTAGATGAAATAAAAGCATAATAAGGGGTGACATAAAATTCTAAGTAAGGGAAACATATAATTTAAATAATCATAGCATAAAAATGGATAAAATTTTATCCTAGGAATAAGTAAAAAAACGATTTTATAACCAACCAAAAATTGAGCAGATTATATCAATAATAACAAATGAAAACATGGACATCAAAAACTTTGATCTCTTACTGATAGAACACATAATGTTAGACATCAAAAACTTCTATCAAGACATTGTTCCGTGATATTTAATTTTCATCAGGACCCCATTAAATTAATAATTCTGAATTTAGAAGGTCTATACTATATACCCAAACCCATTTTGTATCTAGGGGCATGTTTATGCATCAATGAGATATATTATTACAATCCCCACAAATTACCAGATTATGTCCAGTGAATTCACTATAAGATTCACATAGATATTCTATACCATTCCCAGAGGAAAATCTATCTAAATAATACATGTATATCGATAAAAATGATAAATATATAAATTAATACTTGTTAACCCACGTTTATAGTCACTAATCATCCAGAATTACAACACATTTCCCCTTTCAATAAAATGGATTACATGATCATACCCATACCGAGAAAGAAACTTGATGGTAAAACATTACATAGTAAACATACCAAAAATCATTCGAATTGAAAAAAAATACAAAATTGTAATAATTTTCCCCTTAATAATATAATAAAATTATTTTTTGGTGAACATAATCAAATTAGAATTATATAAAATTTCATGTTCACAAAAAATAGAAAAACGCGTATATGGATTTTTCAATATATGGACAAAATTATTATAATACATCCATTAGATGGAGGTGTATGACTTGAAAATAACATATACCTAATGTAAAAAATGAATCCAATTATTACATTCACAAATATTAAAAAAAATCATTCAAAAAGTATTATTGAACACTACCACCTAAGAAAGGATCATGAGTTAGACCTTTTGGTATCATGAGTACAGTCCCCCAATATTTATATATTAAAATATATATTTTAGTATAAATTGTGATGTATAAACCATATAAGGGTAAATAATTTTTATAATTAAAATAGAAATTAAAATTAATACTCAAAATATATTTTGGAATTTGTTTTAATATTAATGTAAAAAGGATCTTACCTGTCACATAATTTTTTTTTCAAATGGTAAAGTGAGAAAAATTAAAAGAATTAATTTTAAAAATAATTTATAATAATTTAGCCTTTAAAATTAAATTATGATTTCTATAGGGATTTCGGATAAAAATATTTTCTTATTCTGGGGACATTTTTAATACTTGATTTTACCATTATCGAAAACCCACATTATAAAAAGATTAATTATAAATTGTTTTTATTATCACTTAATTTCACAAAAATAGAATTATAAAAAAAAATATAGGGTGGGAGAACCCATTAATGTAAGAAAATTTCTAATGAAAAAACAATATAACTCAATGAAGTGGATTTGAGTTACTGAAAGACAAAACTACAAGAGAGAAAATTGCATCGATAGACGCATGAATAAGGGAACAATATTGGGATAGTTAATTACATTAAATTAAAACTGTGTGTTAAAAATATCTCTATGTATAATTAATTCGACATACAAAGTAAACATGGTACGTAGCATGTAACAAACCTAAAAAAATCATATTTTAGACCAAGAAATAATAATACTTCTTTAGTAACACCATAATAAAAATCCCTGGAATGAGAGGGAATCTAATTGAAATTAAAATACTTTTTATAAAATATATTTCACAATATTATATCTTATATATGATACATATATGAAAAAAATGAAATTAGTTTTATAAAAAAAATGTCTCAATGATTAGAATTTGAGATAAAAACCCTTTCTACCATTAGAAAATTTGAAAAACATTACATGTAAATGTTAACATGAAATGAAAAAATGAATACCATGAAATTTAAGAGAGCAATACTTGTAATCCTACATTGTTTTATTATTTACACCATATAAAAAAACATGGTGCATAACAAAAACATGTATTCATGAAAGGAAATTGATACTGAAACACTTACCGCATATCCAGACATCCATGTATATAATTTTACCTCATTTATCATAAAAATAAATAACATTATATAATTTTTCATATCCTTACTCAAAAATATTTCTATATTATAATAATTATTATAAATTTTTATTATGAAAACATTAATTAGTTGTTGCATATTTTGACCATCAGGTTTTAATGTATTTAACTTTTTGGTGCATGTTTAATAATTTTGATGTCATTAACCATAATGTAATAAAAATTTCACTATTTATTAATGTTTTAATAATGTTTTATATATATATTATAAAGATTTAAAATGTTCTTTTTTCATTCAATGTGTGTTTTTGAAATAAAAATTAAAACCAAATTGAAAAAAAAACTTATTTCAATAATTATAGTGGTAAAAGATAATTTATTAATAATTTATTACATATCATATATAATTTTTATGAAACCATAATATATTTTTTAACCAATTATTTATTTATAATAATATCATAATATTTTTTATCAATGTCTTTTGTGATCATATTTTAAAGCATCATTCATCTATGTGGTTAAATGACACAAAGTTGAACACTGTTTCACTCAACAGGGGAGTACAGTTAAGGAGGTATTTATATTGACATAATATCATTATAAATAAATTATAATGGTGTTATATTGATTTAATTTTCATGGTGAAGAATAAATTATTTTATTTTTAAAATAAAGGAAATGATATAATAAAAAATGTTTTTTCATAGAGGCAGTAGTCACATCACATGAACAATGGAAATTATTATTTTTATAAGTGGATAGAAATGAGTAAATAATGATTGTACCACTAATATAAAAACATATAACTATAATAATTACTTTAAATCGATAATATTATTATGGTGATAAGATATTTTTAAGCGTAAGAATATTATGGAAATTGAAGAAGGATATCAAACATACATTGGAGGCTTGATATTTCCTCTGAATATTACTTATAATTGAAGTGGGTAGGATACCATAGTGTGAACAGAAGCTTTATTATGTTGTAGTGAGATATGGTGGGAGAAAAATAATTATGTTCAAAATATTATTTATAAGGATATTTTTAACTTTTAATGTTAAATGTGGTGTCCTTTTATAAGAGACGAAAAAAGGGTACTCATTGAAACACTCATCATCTTTCAATAATTCGATGAAAATATTCCAAGTGTAAATGTATCCAAAATTTATAATTTATGGACTTTCGATTTTATTTTTTGAAAAATACATAACCATGGATTTTACCATTTTTTAATATGTTATATGTTTTTACCATAAATTGATTAAATTTTCATCTTTTACTTTTAAACTAGGTTACTTCTTTTTAATTTTATTATTTTATGCTTGATTAAAAATTTAAAATAAAAAATGTAACCAAAATTGGTGTGACAGAAATAAATTTAACCTATACATAATAAAAATTAAATTTTAAAATTATAAAATTATCTTTTAAATTAAAACATATATTGTGTTGAAAACCCTTTGTAGTAGAAAAATGGTATTTTGACTAAAAAAGATTCTTACCATTATTTATTATCAATTAAAAATTAAATGATTGTTAATATATTTAAATATTTATCTATAAATAATATTATATTAATTATTTTTATATTTTCAATTTATTTGATTTTATGGAAATTCAATCATATTAATAATATAATAATATTAAAATATTTTTTTCACCATTATCGTGGTAACTAGTATAAATTGTAATATTCTAAATTTTATAATAAAATTAAATTTGACATAATAAATCACATGAAAATCACTACCTCAAATATAAGACGTTTTTTTAAATTAACTTTCTATTCTTTGGGAAATTAATCTGAACATTAGTACTTGTAAAATCACATTTGTAAGAAAATTTTATTTTGAAGAAAAATGTTTAATTATACGAAACAATAATCTGTGATTTTAATTATATTGATATGAATAAGATTTTTATTTCTCAAATAAGTGTTTTGTGACATTAAAATAAATCCTAATTTGAATTTCCTAATGTCAAAATTTAATTAATCAGGCATAACCAGCATCATTTTTCAACGAAAGTTATCTGATTTCCTAAAACGATATTCATAGATTTTATAAGTATAATATTTTATTCTTAAATTAATTTATATTAAATTATAAATATATATTTTTTATATAAAAAAGTTTTAAAAAACCTATATTTTAAATAAATTTTATTTTATTAAAAAAATTAGTATTTTTACAATAACATAAAAATAACTTTTCTTTAAATGTCAAAAAGTCATCCAAAGATAATTTTGATTTGAAGAATCCAAAAATTTTGTTTATTTTATAAAATTATAATTCTATAATTTCAAGCTATATATTAAATGAAAATCAAAAAATATAAAAAAAATACTTTTTTGACTACTAACTCATATTAACTATTTATCTTCAAAAGTTAATGATTTTTAATTAACTATAATAAGAGGTTAATTTCAAATTTTTTTATCATATGTTGAACATCATTTATATTAGGTTTTGAGTGAAAGAAAATATATCGAATGCATCAACTTATTTATATGTAAAAAAATTAATGTTTAATATTCTCCCACCTAAAATAAATCACGTCCTTATAATTTGAATTATAAGATAAGAGTAATGTTTATAAGGAAATTATATTTATCCATACACTGAAATATGATCATGGGATTATCTAGTATGTGTATTGAGATTTATATATTATAAAAATCATTATAGTATCTCTTAAAATAGAGATAACCCATTCCTTATTTAATATAGAATTATACTAAGGGGTGTAATTCTAGATACAAAGGTACTAATATCTCACAAACCATAAAAATGATTTATATTATAGTCACACCACATATGGTTTTAATTTTTAACTATATATCCACTAGTTTGTGAAAACATACTTGAACTAAGTTATGAGTAAATATAGAGTGAAAACTTACTATTCACTACATTATTAGTAGTTTTATTGGATTTTAATTTTTTTAGTTGTTATTGGTGACTATTTCCCACATTGGTCCTTGGATTGCGACATTGAGTCACATAATTCCCAAATCTCATTCATTTGAATCAATATAATTTTTTATAGCTTATCTATTTACCTTAAACATGTGAGTTTGAAGAATTTAAAATCCACACTGATTGAATTTTACAATACCTTTAATGAAATTTCCCCGATTTTTCTTCCATATTTTTTGCACAGAGGAAATTGGAACTTTTTTCCATCATCTACCTCATAAGTAAATATTTCCTAAGACTCTATCATTATCTTATATGGTGTGATTCTAATTACTACTAAATTTAATTTAATAATAATTCTTGATAGCATGTTCCATATAATTGTTATATTTTACACTCCAAACCCTATCACATTACATTGGTCATTAGGACATTTCAAATATTTTCCATCGAATAAATTATCGACCTAGTTCATTTGGGATTCAAAAATTAGTCAATATAAGTTAGAAGACTTGAGTGATGATCATTATAAGAGAAGTATCCTAAATAACCATAAAAAAATTTCACATAAGTATGTCTCACATTATAAAATTATCATAGTAGCCTATAATTACTATAACTCAATATGTATCACAATAATTTCCACCTTTATCAATATTAGTTTAATAGATTTCATTCTTGGTTCAAACTAGTTTAATTTTATTTGGGTTCATATATAGTTATCAAAAAAATCCTTTAAAAAATAGTTCCTAAATTACCATGACCTTTTTTAAAATATAATAAAAACCAAAATCAAATAAATAAACACTATAAAAATCCAATAGACCCTTCCTCAGTCAACATTAATAATTCCTATAAGCATACACCCATGTATGTATATAACCTAATAATATGCTCTCAGTAGCATAACCTTCCATCACCTATTTGACTTTGCAAGTCATTAAACCTCAAAAAAATTATATATTACCCTATGAATTAACTATATAAATAACCCTTATATTTCATTAACCATTAATTCATAATGCCACACGGTAGTTAATATAAATCATAATCTACATAATTTGTTGAATGTAATAAAAAATATGAGGAATAAATTATCAATCCCAATGTTACCAAATACTATCGTACATACATCTTTAAAATCAAACCAACCATTAATATCTTATCATCACATGTATATTAAACATAAGAGTTATCCATACTTAAATCCTATTTTCTCCAAAAGTTAAACTAGAAAATATATACATTTAATAAAAATAATTTATCATGGTTATTGTTACCATTTAATATATTTTTCTATACCTTTAATGTAATATTACAAAAAAATAATCCTTATATGCTTCACATAATCCTCCTAAATTTTAGAATATACTATAATATCGTTGATAAATATCACTTAGAAATTAAAATAAATAATTTTTTCATTAAAATATCAAGCTCACTACCTAAGGAAGGAATTATAACCACACACTTTCCATCATAATAGGCATATACACAAATTATCAACCATTTAACTATTTTATTATATTAAATTACAATACATATTGGTTTCTTGATACATAAATTTCCCTATTTAATTTCCATGATTTTATTTCAACCAAAAACTAAAACAATAATATTTATGATAATATAAAATATATGAATATAAAAACATCAGTCTAAATATGTCTCCCCTTACAGAACTCTTGTATTAACATATGGTACCTTCATATCAACCAATGAATCCCTTGTCTAATCCCAGGGTATCCCTGGTTATTTTTTATGATGTTCTCTAAGAAAAATTGTAAACATCATTATTAATGACTTTATAATGTTTTTTAAATAGAATTTGATTATCAAAACCATAACCCCAGAGAGTTTCTCACTAGGAGTGTTGTCTTATTAACACTCATCGAGCATTATAGTGACAATTTATTCAATACTCAACTAACTATTTTCAATGTGATTGTTCATAGGTTCATCTGAAACACACCTAAATCCACTTTCCAGTATCCAGACATGGATTAATTTATATGAATAACACCATACTAATGAATTTACCCAAACATGAGGATTACATCTTAAAAATAGACATATTTAATTATTTTCGAGGATGTGCTATTATCCTAATCCACAAATAAAATGTTCATTATTACCTTAATCTCAAATCATATAATATCTCAATGAGTTATAAATACATTTGAAATATGGATCAACATAATCATATCATACATTAAAATATGCTTCAAAACATCCTAATCTACAATGTTATCTAAAAATTTATTTTGATACCAACTATGATGATCCAGACCCATGATCCGATATCCAATTCTCATAAACACATATTTTACACACCTTCATTGATTCCATCTATAAAATCATGTTCACAAGAATCCCTAATTACAAAATAATCAACTATTAATGAATCTTTAACTCCTAAAGTTTCTTTTTTGATTCTAGCTTAATAGAATTAGGTCGCAACATAAATTGATAAATAACATGTTCTTTTTATCAAATGGACATTTCTCAATTATATTCAAAAAAAATTATGAACAAAAAGTCTTCAATGTCACCCCCAAATTCACTCAAATATTTTAGCATTTTAAACATGTCTCATTCCCCAATTTTATCCATAGTCAAGGGAACTGTAAGCATATATAGTGTAAATTTACAATGTCTAGTGAAGGAAACATATAACATTAAAAACGTGGAATAAAAATGGCCTCAATATTATGGAAGTGATAAGTAAAAATCAGGAATCCATAATAACCATAAAACTAAGAATTATATATCGATGAAATAAAATGAAAATATTGGGATTAATAATACTTATCTCATATAAATGGAACATATAATTACAGATATGAAAACCCTATAGTCAATAAATAGTTCCATGAAATTTATTTATATTTGTGACCATTATCAATAAATTTATTTTAATTGGGAAGGAAGACACTTAATACCAAAATCTGTCTTGTTCCATTAGACAAGTAAATGAAAGATGGGGAAACATAATCCTTGGCATCACCTCTCCCTTAATTATGTCTAATGCATTAACTAAAATTATCATAAATACCATTCATACAATTACTATAGGAACAAAGTACACATTAATACTTGGATATGTATATAATGTGAAATAAGGACATCAAATTCATAATCAACTTGTGCTAAAAGTCATTAATCATCAAGAATTTCAATAAATTTTCTCAATTAATAAAAAGGAAAATATGATCATACCTATCTAAAAAATAAGTTTCTCAGTCAAAAATTACATATTTCTATTCCCAATAATAATATTTATTTAAATAACATAATATATAAAGATAATAATTTTCACCTTTTATTAAATAAAGTAATTTATAGTCAAACATAATTAAATCATAACCATGTAAAATGTTATGTCCACATCTTATAGAGAGATTATTATACGGGTAAGTCTATACATGAATGAAAATGATCATAACTCATAAATGAAAAAGAGGTTGATAGTTTCAAAATAATATATACCTATTGTAACATAGAAAACAGAGAATTATGTTTACATAGATATAATATTTATTTATAAAGATTGTTCGGAAAATACCGACAAAGAAGGGATCATGAATTGGATAATTTGGTATCATGTGTACCATCCCCCCAAAAGATGTATACAATTATTAGACTATAAATGGTGAAATACAGAACCTATTTGGGTAATACATTATTAATATTTAATGGGAAATAAAATTGAAAAAAAAATAGCAATTATAAATCATTTTTAACATTGATGTAAAAGAGGATGTTCTGGAATACATATACAATTGTATTCTTAAAGGTGATGTGAAAAATAATTTAATACAAATTATTTTAAAATAATCTCCCATAACTTCAACTTCAAAATTCAATAAGGATTTTTATATGAAATATTGATCAAAACATTTCATTTTATAGGTTCATTTTTAATACTTAAAGTTACCTTTCTTGATAACACATATAGTAAACATAGTAATAAAACCTTCATTGTATCAAAACATAATTGTCCAAAATATGATTATAAAACATGAGAAATCAATAATGGAGGAAAAATGTAAAATATAAAACATTACATCTCATAAAAGGATATTTGTGTTACTAAACGTCCATATAAGTTGGGAAACAATTGTTTCAATATACACAAGAATTAGAGAACATGATTTGATGATTAAATTCCACGAAATAATATATAAGGATAATAACATATCCATGGGTATATAATATATCATATAAAGAAAACATGGTACTTACCATGTAACATTTATCAAGGAATTAGACATGATACCATGAAAACTTTTAAATATTTAATAAAACATTAAAAAAATTCTTCAAAGAGAGGGATTTTAATTGACTACTTAATAAAATTATTAAAATATTATTCATGACATGATATCTAAAATACTTATTATATACAAAACCTAAATGAAATTATGTTCCTAATATCAATCATGTCATAAAAAGAGGAATTTGAGATGAAAGACCCTCACAATCATTGAAACATTGGAACCAAAATCCCATTAGAAACTTAACCTTAAATGGGACCTTTAATATCATGAAATATAAAATAATAATGATATAAAAAATAAAATGTGGTGAAAATAACAACATCTAGAATCAAACATGATATATAATATAATCATATATTAATGAAAGGATACTAAGACTGAGACACTTACCACATGACTTGACTTTCACAAAAAAAAATTAACACCCTATATAAAAAAATAACTAAAATAATATCCTTTTTCAAAATGACAAAAATAAATATTACCCTTTTACAGTACTTAATATATATTTTTATCATGATTATATTAAGTATTTTTAGCCTATTATGAATATGATGTGTTGACAAATGTAACTATTTTTGACATGTTTAATAATTTTGATATCATTTCCCATCATTTAATACAATGTTCATTATTGATATATCATTTAAGATTATATAATATTAAAATTATGTTTAATTAAAATTTAATTATTTACTTCCATATATTTTTTGGTTACATTTTGTAAAACCCAAATTTATAACAACTTATTTTGTTAATTTTGGTTGTAGATGACTATTTTTTAATATTAAATTATATTTCATATATAACATTTAAAAAACCATGAAATTAACAATATTTTACTTTTAAACTAAAAAAATATCATTATTTTCTTTCTCATTTTCATGCAATATTAGATTATAATGTATCGTTCATGTATGAGGCTATATAGACCCAAAATGGAACAAAATATAACTCAAAGGGAGAGTATTATTAATGAGGTCTGTATTTTGGAAAAGTATCATTATAATAGAATTATAATTATATTATTTTTATTTATTTATCATTTTGATTAATATTTTAATTTATATTGATTAATTATGATAATCTAGATGAAAATGAAAAAATGATTCTTTAATGAGGTGATATTTTGTGCACACACACAATAGACGTTCTGTCGTTTTTATCAGTGGATAGAAATAATTAAATAACGGTATTAACATAAATATAGAATAATATAATTATAAAAATGATTATTTTTTAATGATATCTTTACTCTATTAATATATTAGGAAGATTTATATTATGAAGAAAACATGATAATTTTACATTACGTACCATGTAGACATAGTATTTCCTTGGAATACTCATTAGAATTTAAGAGAATAGGATAACATAGTGACAATATGGGAAAAATGAAGCCAGAATGGGTTATATTATGAGAAATATACTATAGACTTTGATAGTAATTAGATGGTCAAGTGTAACATTTAAGGGTTTTACTGGTATCAGTTTATAAGAGAAGAAAAGGAAATATTTTTGAAACTCTCATCATTTATTAATACTCCCATGAGACTATTCCATGGTAAATGTTTCCAAAATTTATTCATAAGGGTGTTTGGGGTGTCATTGGGTCAATAATGACTAAAAATACATTCCACACTTGTTTTAAACATGTTACATGGTTTGTACAATTATTCTTTACATTTTCATATTTACCATTTAACCAAGATAACTAGTTCTTAACTAAAATATTTTATGATTTAATAAAAATATAAATTGAACCATAAAACCAAATTTATGTGTCATAAAACCTAATATATCATATATTTAATAAAATTCAGATTCTAATAATTATAAAAATCGCTTTTAAATTAAATCATATAATGTTTATAAAACAATTATAGTAAAAAATGACAGTTTGACCATTATAGATTATTAATCTTATTTAATATTTACTAACAATTATATGAGTTTTAATTTATTTATTTATATATTAATAAATATAATTAAATTCAATATTTATATTAGTTCAATATTATTGATTCTACAGAAATCCCTTAATATTAATAAGGAAATAATTTTAAAAATACCATCTTCATCATCATCACAGTAATTATAATTAATTATATTAATGTAAATATTGTACCCACAAAATATATTTTCCATATTAAATAATTTGAAAACTATTATCTCAAATACAAGAATAATTTTATTAAATTATCATTCTATTTGTAGGTAAATAATATTAATTTTATCTCATGTAACGTGTATAAAATCATTTATAATAGAAGTGTTTTATTACACATAGTATATGGATAAGAAAAATTATCAATTATATTTATTATAGTTATATTCATAATATAATTATTCTTAAAAGAATTGTTTTTAATAAAAATAATTCCAAATCATTATTTCATCATTCGTAAATTTAAATTTATTAATAGATGAATGGTTTACCCTAAAATATAATTTCATTTTCTGAAATTATATCCCTTGGTTTTATAAATTAAGAGTATTATTTTTTAAATAGTTTCATTTAATTTATAAATATCATTTTTTGTATATAAACAAGTTTTTTAAAAAATCTATGTTATTAAAAATTTGACGGTATCTTCATAAGAAATATTTTTTTCTATACATATAGAAATCAATTATTTTTGAAAAAGTATCAAAAAATTATACTAAGATAATATTCATATGATAAATTCCAAAATGGATATTATTTTTTAAAATTAAAATTGTAATTTTTTTAAAAAATTATTAATGTAAAATGAAAATATAAATATCACAACATTGGTTTAAAAATCACTCAACTTAACTATTTGTTTTATAAAAGTAATTATTTTTAATTACATTAGAAAATAAGTCAATTTATAATGTTACTATAATATTTTTTGGTCCGTTTATGTTAGGTGTTGTGTGAAATATAAGTTAGCAAAAACATTTAATTAGCTATAGGTAAATAAATATTTGTAGTTTTATAAAGACATGGTCTTTCTCGGGGAGTACCCAACAAGATATTTCATAGAGTAGAGGGAGAGGTGGACGACAAGAATTTTCAAAGAAATGAACATACAATAGTAGATATGAGTGTCACCTTCTATTATGATCTAATTTCCTTGGATTGAGTAGTATTTAGCATCCTAGTGGGACCTAGATCATTTGATGTTTATATTGAAATAGTAATGGCCATATCTAGGTCATATGCCCATATTTTCAAGTTATTCAAAGATGGGTAGCATGTAAATTTTTATAGACCACTCCACCATTTTCTACAACATCTTTCATAGAAGTTAATATGGTAGGAACTATATATATGAATATTAGGACTTTTTGAATAGGGTGATAAAGATGACATACTTCCCAAGAATTATGATATTAACACATCCTTTGGATACCATACAAGGAAGTAGTATACCGACTACTCTGTAATGGATTGTGCCTTCCCAACATGTTACATTTTTATTTTTGGGGTTATAGGGAGCTTATAGACATTTCACCTTGTTTTTATATAGTTTATCCCCACAAATAGTTTAATAGGTTATGTGGAGCCATTGCCAATATGAATTGGTTACATGGATTGATCAGCTCTATGGATCAGCTACATGAATCGGTTATATAGATAAATCATCTACGTGAAATGGGCTATGAGGATCCATTGCCTACATGAATCATTATATGGTTGGATCAACTCTATGGATTGTTTACATGAATCTATAACATGGATAAATCAAATATATGAAATATTTAACATGGAAAAATCATCTACTTGAGTGATTATCTATGTTAATCAACTATGTGGATGGATGAACTATGTGAATAAGCAACATGGAATAATCAAATACATGAATAAACTTTGAGAGTAATCATATGAGTGGATCAAGAATTAAACCAATCAATCTTCTATGTGAAAATGGATACATGGGATTTTGGTTATGTGGGGATTATGGAAATTAGAAATCTCCTATGTGGTTTTCTTCTATTAGTTTTTAAAAAATGGTCTTTTAGGTCTTTCAGTTATATTAATAAAGGTAATTCAATGGATGATTCACCAATGATAGTTACATCTTTGATTTTATTTGAGGATAGAAGATGTTAATGATTCCTTCCACATAGAGTTTAATGATATCTAAAATAATTGGTAAAAATTTATTACAATTTAAAAACATTACTATTCCATATCTATTTAATCTAAAATTATCACACATCCTTCATTAAATATTGATTACTTTATTTCAATGATGGAGGGTTTCAATACCTTCTATTGGAGTTATGGATCCTATTCCATTGGTTTCATTTTCTTCCTACATGATTTCATCTTTCATGCACCCATTATTTTGGGGAATAAATTCGACTGGGGATTCTTTATTCTTAGGAGGAAATTCTTCATCATTTCTATTTATGTGTATCATGAAGGTAGGGTTTCATTTTTATCTATGTAGATATGGTTTCATCAAAATTAACAAATATAAATTAATTTTTCAATTAACATAAAATGGGTTGGAGAACATCAATAACATGTTTTTTATCATTATGATGATTGATATTATGATAGTATATGAACAAAAACATTTTAAAAATAATGGTTATTGGTGGATTTTATACAGTATACCTGTGATTTTATGGGACCAAAATATTCGTGATTGTCAAAGAACATCTTCAATGTAATTATCTAATCACTTATATTTGGATAATTAAATAATTTCCCAATGATTATTTCTTGTATAATAATAGCCATAAAATGAAGAAGTTAAATGTGACAATATCCCCTTTTTAAATCTGTAAAATGATCTTTGATGTGTTGTGATGTGTGGTCATTCATTGGGGTGGAAATGTGCAATTGTGATGTTTGGTTAGGGTGTGTGGGTCTGATGGATGAGATGTAGTTATTCTTTTAGCATGGTGAGGTGATGGATTTTTTGTTCATGTTTTCAGGGTAGCGAGGTGACATTTGGTTTGGTTGTACATTTATGTTTTTGAGGTAATGGTTTTTTTGTACATTATTTTGGAGTGCAAAGGTGATAGTTTTTTGGGTTGTTCCTGTGGAGTTACATTGTGATGGTTTGATTGAGATGATGAGATTCTTGTGAGAATTGTTTCCTTGTGCTATATTCCTAGGAAATAATGGAACAACTATTGAAAAAATTTAAAAAACTTTGGGATTTTTTGGTTACATGTATTGATATGAATAGTGAATGAATAAATTATGGAATCTGTGGTTAAATTTGATTAGTTTTTCATAATGAATGAATGGGAAGGATAATGGAATTGGATAGAAATGTGAAATGTTTCCTTTGGATCTTGAGGTATTATGAATTTAGAGGTTGAAATTAAAGTGGGGTTGTTGCGAGTTGGGAAGTGTTTTGTTGTGAACCCATTGGTTTGGATTGTGTGTAGCTACATGTGTATACATTTATAGTACGTAGGCTTCCTATAAACACTACATCTATATAGAGAACTATGTGTTAACACCTGTATTTTTACATGACGGTGTTTTTTAAAACCTTCCAATGATGAAGATGTATGAATGGCTACCCACTCTTTCCCACCATCTCTTCTAACAGAGTATATTTGAGTAAGATAAGATTCTTGGAGAACTGTTGTTACACTAGGTGATGACTGAGATTTTTTATAGAGAGATGTGATATAGTTATTCGTGGGGTGGCTTATGGTGGGGATCATGTGTGGTATAATGAGGTCACATAGTATATGTCCTTCATGTTAATGATACCATAATACCCTAGTCTCTATTTGGGATAATATGTGATGTGTTGGTCAGGAATCATTATGAAAGTTGTGAAGTGATTGACCTAGTTTCTACGGGTGAGATGTGTTGGGCCATTTCAATGACGTAGGGTGGTGGTATTGTGTTTTGAAATGAAGAATAGATGAGACCACCAAGATACGTAGCATGGGTTTGTGAGAGAGAAAAATTAGTGGGAAAGAAGTGTGGGTTAACCTTCATTGATTTGATTCTTATTATGTTATTATACAAGTATTGTGCTATTTAGTGACTGTGCCTTTGTGATGGGGGATAGATACATGACCAATTTAAGTTGTGTTGCTTCTTCAAATTTATAACATGTGAATTATTATGATTATTTCCCATCTATATGGGAGAATTTAGTTTTTCTACAGAGCCTACATATATGCTTACCCTACATATAAAAACTAATTATAGGGTTTTGAGGGGCATTTCATGGATTGTGCTGGATAATACTACCTCAGACCATTTTGGAAATTTGATGTGCTTTTTCTTTAGTGTTTCTTTCTGGTATTTACCTTTGTATATTTTTACATGTATCAAATTTATTTATACATGCATTGTGGTTTGACTTTTCATTCCCTTTATATTATGTCATGGAGTTTTTTTTGGATGATTCATCTTAACTTCTAATCTAATGTTATTAATGAGTGTAATCCTCCCTATTTCATGATATTTTTATATCCTCAGTGCTAGACACCGACCTGGGGCCAATTGGAGGTAGGACTTGGGGGGTCATTATCTCTCTCCATTTATTGAAGAATTGTTTGAATTTGGATTTCATGATATTCTCCTATGTGATCCTTATCAATATAATTTGGTTAATATTAAATAGTTTGGATTAAAAGTAAAAATATACACTTTCATTATTTATTTTATTTGGTGTAAATTAATAAAATGGTCATGTGGAATAGATGGTTTTTTTATATTGTTCCCACAATGTTTATGATATTTTTTCCCATAGAAAACTTAATAGTGCAATAATAGAAACTTCAATCACATTTTTATTTTCTTCTAAAGAGATGAAAAAGCCAGGAAAATACAATTTTCTAGATCTAGGATGTATTTTATCCAAAATTTCCATCGTTCATAACATTTTCTTAACCACAACGTTTTTTAATAAGAAAATGAATGTGGTTTTAAATATTCTATAAGACCTTGGTTTGGTTTTATAATTCAAGGATAGAAATTTTTCAAGCAAAATAGATTATCATAAATTTTTTAATTTATCATTTTGTTTTATAATTATAATACTTGATGTTATTAATGAAATATAATCCTATTAATAGCACCATGATGAAGATATGTTAAAAATTAAAATGGAATAATAAGACAATCTTCTAAATGATATCTATAGAATAAATTATTCAAAAATAGTTTTTGTTTTCATTGATAATAATTTTCATGCGGGATGATTTACAGAAATTTATCTTATAAAACAGATTTGGTTTTCAATTTTGAAGAAAATTTATATCAGTTAATACTCCTAAATTTTTTTTCTAGTGGCAACATTTTTGGACTATTTTAAATCCAAGGGGTATTTTATTCCAAATCAAAAACGTTTTTGGGGAATGTGATCTATATTTAATTTTAAATTTACATGGTTGAATTATAATGTGTTCATAAATTATGAAATAATGGTATTATAAATGATGTTTACTAAATCAATAAATATAAAAATACAAACAACATAAAAAGTTCATATTAAAAGAACTTATTTGTTAAATATGTTATATTTAATTTATATCAATTATTTATATATAATGTGATATAATTATAGGAGAATAAAAAATCCCTAATTAACACATATTTTTATTATTAATGCGTTAAAATTAAATGTGATGTAAATTAATAATATGAAAAGTTCATATTGAAATACATTTAAATTATTCATGATTATTTAAGTTATATAATAAAAAATGTCTATATAAAAATGTGTTAACTATTGAATAATATTTCATCTATTCATAAATCATGTCCACCTTTACAAAATATTCATATATTTGACTTATTCATTAATATAATTTTTAATAAATTTAATTTTTTTATATTATTAATGTATTTATGATTTCATTTATTATGTTTGAAAACATTTTATAAATTATATACAATGAATATAATTATTTATAAGCTGGGTACAACATAAAATTTAGTAACATTTGAGAATAACTATGATTTTTGTAGGTTATGATTTTAAAAGTAGAGTGTGAATATGTTTTATAAATATTAGGAGATAGTTATTATTTTAATATAATTTATGTCCTTGTGTATTTATTCATGGATAGTGAGACATTAGGTTGGACTATTCACAATTACTGTGGGATAGGCTCTATCTAGAAAAGTTGGGGTTTTCCTCCTGTCACACCATGCTTGCACGTAAGGGGATTTTTTTCTATATGATTTTATGTGTATAAAAGAATATATTAATATAAATTTTGAATTAGAAGTATTTGGATATGAAATTATATTTTTATATTTAATTTTTTGGGGTTATATAATGTAATTCCTGAGGTTTATGAAGTTATATATATTAATAAGTTTTGATAATTTTATGTTTTTTCAAGGTATGGGATACTAAAAATAAATAGTTGGAATAATTACTACATAAAATTAAAACATGATATAATATTGTGATATTATAAAATTCCTTTAAAATTAAAAAATTATATTCTATTCAAATTCAAAAGATTTCATGATGGTAATCATATAAATGGGATGTTGTGTGATGAAGCTGGTTACCCATGGGTTATCATACATAATGACTATTGAAATGTTCTAAACTAAGAATTAGATATCAAATTCCCATTAAACGACTTTAGTAAGACATTGATGGAAAACCCTAAGATTTGTAATGACATAGGAATAATGATAAGATATTTTATATGTTGTTTTTATACAATTAAATTTCTCCACAATTATAAAAGATTTATATTTGATTTCATTGATATGTTGTTTTATATAAATAGAATATTAATGGGAGGTATAATAATGGATAAAAATTTGTTGATGAAATAAATATTATTTTCCACAAATTTATATTATGTAATTAAACATGGGTCATTATTTTAGCAAGATCACATCTAATATAAGTCCTTGTTAAATAATTATAAATAATACTTATTTGAAAAAATATATATAGTAAATTGAAAATGGAATCATCATCAACCAAAATTACGTTGAGATCAATAAGGTATAAATAAAATCATAATATAAGTATTTTTCTATAGTTTTACTAAAGTATATGAATCATTTTTTTGTAATAATGAAAATTCCCTATGATCGAGCATTCCATTATGGAGGAGTTGATTAGTGATATTATAAATATAGAGATAAAGATACTTATGATTAACATTTAGTGGATTCTCTAGATTTATTTGATGGGTATCATGGGATTTAATGAAACTTATTCAAATAGATGAAGAAATTAAGTAACCATATACCATAATCACTATGGTATAAATCAAAAAACATATATAGATAAAAAAATATAGAGCATGTTTACCATACACTAATGTGGACTGAATATCTTATATTTAAACATTATTTTGATGAAGATCACTAAGAAGAAACCAATGGTTTCTTTCATCTTAGGTGTATCTATGGGTTAAAATCTCCCAACACATTTGTGGTGTCCTCCATACAACCACAATATTACAGTAAAAATCAATTAAAAAAATATGCAGAAGAGGGATTTATCATGGAGAATCGAAAATATGATTTACAAAAATATCAATAGACTAAGCCAATTAATATAATCCCCATGGATAAACACCAAGCATTCATTGAATTTACATAAATGTTATGAGATGTTTTATTAGTGCCTTCTATGAAAATATTTGAAACACCTTGTATAATCATGAATTTTACACTAAAATGTGTATGATTCTTTATATGTTCCACATATTAATGATATACATACATGAAATAAATTTGAATGTTCACATTTAAAATTAATATTAGATTATTAATATTCAAATATAATTCATTCATATTGATGTTCTATAATATAAATATATATTATGAAATTATATAGTAAAGGAAAAATAGATATGACATCTTATATCATATGTAATTATACTACCTAAAGGAATATGATATTCCTCTTGTAACATGGATGTTATACAATAGGATATCTCTATAACGTACACATTGATATATACCAAAAACATTATAATTTTATTTAGATTTAGTAAATATTTATATTAGTCCCCAGTAACATAATTTTATCAATGTAGTTTAATTTGAAGTAAATATATGATATTAATGTGTTTACGATAAATGATGACCAGAAAGGATTTAATAAGAACAAGAGAGACATGATTGGTACATTGTTTCAAATGAATTATTTAAATACAAGGTAATCAAAGTATCGTTGTTCTCTACTCCTATTCTCAATAGGATTTTTTATTTCAATTGCTTGGAGAGGCCGTGGTCAACTTTATGAATTGATCACCTTTAGAAAATCATTCTATAGTAATTGTTATAAATGTTTTTATAATTTATAATCGTTTATAATATGAATTATTTAATTAAACTTTTACCTGACCTCTGTAATTGTTAATGTTAACTAAGAAGGATATGTGAGGTTTAGACCTTATTTTTGTGATAATGTTAAACCAAGTTTTTGAATATATGTCAAATGAATTATATTGGAGTATATAATGGTAATATTTGATCATTATAACTTATGGGAGATTTTAGTGATTATACTGTGGTGAATGTAGACATTAATGGAGGAATTATCCATAATATGATGGGGTGAATTACTATAGAGAGTCTATATAAAGCCTAAAAATATACAATAAATATTTCCTTAAAAAATGGTTTCTGTTTTATTTCATCATATTAGTTCCACAAAATAATAAATAGATAGTCCCCTAAGTGGCTAGATCTAGTAATTTGGAACATTACTTATTAAGTATAAAAAAACTCTACAAAACTAAAAATAGTTCAATAGAACAATAAAAACATGTAAATCATTAAACAATAATTTAATATTACGATGCATTTTAGTTCCCAAGAAAAATCAAATATATCAAAAAAACATATTATTAGAAAAATAATTGGATGTTTATACAAGTAATATAAATAATAATTTCAGGAAATTGTGTGTTTTATAATTTAATGAAATAATAAGTATTTATAGGATATGAAAAACTATATGACTATTAGAATATGAACGTTGGAATAGAAACATGATAATTGAAATAGTAAAAATAACCATTATTTAAAATGATTAAATAACCTTCTATATAACGATTAACATCATTTAAATTAGTAAATATAAGAATTAAAATATAAATAAATTATTACTTGATTAATGTAACCTAATGTAAGTATATGTTTACCTTTATAATGTATTACATTTTTCAAAAGAATTTATATTTTATAAATTAATTAAATATTAAATTATGAAATTAAAAAAATTATTTTTTAAAAGAGGATATGCTTTTTGGAATCAGTACATTGAATTTTGGGAGAGGTGAGGTTTTTTTAAAATTTATTTAATAGTAAATCACATAGGTGAGTATATAAATAATATAATATATAATATATTCAATTATAAGTTTAATACATGATTTATTACATACTATATTATGTAAGAAAATATTATCCCATCAATAAATATATAAATTACTATACTATTCAAAAAAATCATTACTATTCATCATCTTAAAAAAACATAAATTAATCACGATATTATAATAAATCACCTATCTCCTCCCCTTAAAAATATCACAAAATTATCCTCAAGTATTAAGATTTTTAAAACGAGAAATTTATGTTAAATTATCTTCTTAAACACTCATAAACATGTTTTTGAGGTTCTGTTCTATAAAAACAGACTAATAATTGAATCTATGTAGCTTATAAGGAGGATTTCTAAAGAGATAAATTTACCAACTCAACTATTTTGTGTTTTATTCTTATTATTCCTCCTCCAAATATATTTTCACCATCATGATACAATTATATCAAATGCATATGTATACTAAAATTTTATGATTATAATGGGATCTCAATTATATAAAACACTATCATTTATCTTAAAATTTAAACATCATATATATCATTGTCAGTTCACTCCCTACATGGATATGGAATTTCATTTTTCACAACCACTTGCATGGAATATTTTAATATTTACTATATTAATGTATTATTATTATATAAATTAAAAAAATATATATTAATAATATTATCAATATAATTATTTTATGTTGAGAATAATAATTATTTCCCAAAAAAATATTAATTAATCGATGACATACATGACTATAATGATGTTTTTAAACCACTATTACAGATTTCATGGATGGTAAAAATAAATTAATTATTCATAAAGAAAATATTTAATAATGACATTATATTATTCTTCATATTATAGAATGGGTGAATAATAACAAAATCAATTAGAAAAAATCAAGTCCAGCATCACAGGTAAAATATCCTAAATGAACAAATGATTGTAATATAAAATTAATACTAAATGAACTATAAATATTATAGAAATGTTTAGGATATTTTTAAAAATTTAAACATCTCAGAATACAACATTTCGAATTAATAAAATTCTATATATTTTGGAACCGCTTGAAAAAAAACATTGATTGTTACCATTATACCGATATGGTATTTCAATTTTTGACAAAACAAAATCCTAAATGATCGATAAATGAAAAATAAAATCATAACTTAATGTAATATAATAATAAATGGGTTATAATATATTATACATGAGTTAATAAATTTATAAATTATTCAATTAACATATATAATTGATCCATTTTAGTGGTTACATGAGTGTCTATGTGAGTCGACACTCTAGGTAAGTGTTCCTAATTATCCATTATATTCAATATAAATTATTTTGATAAGATATATTTTAAAATTCCTTATAATATAATTATATATTTATAATTATATAAAATTATGATTCTTTTCACATATCATTAATTATATATTACAAAATCCCTATCATTATTCCCCTTTCCTGTGTAAGTATTATATCGAATTATGGGTTCCCAATTCTCCCTATTTTCAATTATAATATGTTTATTGTGATATATTTTATAAAACACATTCATATACATACATATTTATAAATCATTGTAATTCTTATCTTCTTTACTGTTTATCAATGATATATTACTAAATCCCTTTCATTATATGATTTTCCTAATAAATTATTATATTAGTCCTTTTCTCTTATAAATAATATTTTTCATTAATTGATTATCTATTGTATATGTTATGATTTATGACTTATAATAAAATGATTAAAAGAACACTAAAATAGATTTCCTATATTTATAAGGTATTCTCTTCTCATTGACCATTTTCTTATTGAAAAGGTACATCACAATCTTTCCTTATAATTATGTTCTCTATCACTATATATTTTCCAATATTAACTAATACTATTATTTCATATCCATTTTTTGTTATCACATTGATATATTTTGTATATTTTACTGTATTTGAATTTCTTCTATTATTTATATGATTTTATACCCTTTATCTGTATGGTTCGAACACCCTATAATAATTTTTTTATTGAATTTTTTTAGCTAGAATATTATTTAGTTTATTTTTCTTGGGAAATAATGATAATCCAAATTTCCATTAATTTAGTATGAATAATTACTAATTATGTAGCCATAATTATGTAATAGGTTCATTAGGAAATATTATTCATTTTATGGTTTATCCATTTGTTCATTTCATATAATAAATACATTAAACCAATTTCATGAAGGTTGGGCATGAGAATTATATATCCCCACAATGCATTGATATGTACCATGAGACAAACTAACATAGATAATTGGTGTATTCATTCCAATTTATTTATGATATCTTGCAAAGGTCCTTTATTGTATAAATATGAGGTCCAAAATTTTTCATTTAATCACTATGAGAGTTTTTTAAATCTTTCATCTGATTCATTATTTTTTTATTTCATCCATTGATATATAGTTTAAATTTTATCAATTATAGTGAGTTAGTAATTTATTTATTACTACCATATTATGTGTGTTTTATTGTTATTATGACATATTCTCTTATACATCACCCCTTATTAAGAAATTGATCTCACCCTTTCTATTATTTTTATTTTTCACAAAGAAACCAAAAATAATACTCTAAATGAATTATTGATATATAATGGAGGAATAATAATAATAGTTTTTATTACATAATTATGTTCCCAAATTTATGTTTTAAAATTATATGTATCTACTCTCCTGAGAAAACTAAATTTTAGATCCCATGTAACATTATATATGTATTTTGTACCATTATAATTAAATAATCACAAGCTTTGTGTAGTGGGAGTTGGTGTTATTACAATTGATGTTAGAGAATGTTTAATAGAAACATATTTGACCATTATTTAGATGAACATTGTTTTAGAATAGAACCCTATAACTAACACATATAAATCATAAAAATATATCTAAAATAGATCAAATATTTTATATTCATTCAATATAAATACAAATAAATTATATAATATGATTTTGTTTTTTGTAGGGATATTAATGATCTAACTAATTATATTATCTTATTTAAAAATAAATCCTAATGGAATGATTAGAAACTGTGTCAATACATGCTACAAGTGTAATGATTACTCTACTAATAATATCATTGAAGTTGGTGTTGAAGCTAAAAATATCATCACTATATTATGGAAGATGAAATAGGATATTATGAAAAAATTTCCATATGGAACAACCTATTTCTATTCATCAAGGTTTAATGAAATTTTATTTTTTTGGAGGTAAAAAATCCGATTTCAATGAACTGGAAAATATATTGGCGGAAGATAAATGAATAAATTATATTGAAAATATATTCCTCACTTTGGGTTTATAAATGAGAGAAGGTTTTTACGGATATATATAATCTTAGGGGAGATATTGATGAATGAGGTGAATTTATTCAAACCACTATGAATAAATAAATGATATAAGTAATATAATTGAATTATTTTAAGGTGATATTCATTGAGGTATTGTTCTTTAGAGAAGAGAGAAAACCTGGAAAAAACAATTCCTAAATAATAAACTAGTGGAAGAAAAATATATTTCTATGTGTGAAGATAACTTTATAGGGTTGGAAGTAAATATTTCACACCATATATATAATTTAGAATGTAATATTGTCCACTTAATCGATAGGATAAATCAGATCAATCTATGTGTATTATTATCCAAATAAATTTCCCCTTATTAAGAGATAATGAAAAGAACTATCAAGATTGATAAAGGTTTATCTAGGTCATACATTTTTAAAGGATAAGTATATAAGGGGCATAATGATAATTGAGTAAATATTATAAAGATTAACAATGGGTGAGTAGAATTTTTAACATGTTATAATTTTGGAAGGAAACACCATAGGGATTTCATAAATGGATTGGGAGTACATTTTATATATAGATAAAAATTCCATCAATACTATGATAGTAACGATAAGAGAGAAGCCAAAAAAAATTTAGGTCATCAATTGAAATAAAATTGGGCACTATTCTAATCAATCTCACATGAGTTAAAGGAATATTCATTTATAGAGTCCATGTGAGAGTAGTTTTTCTTAGTTAATAACCATGGAAAAATATAAGGCTCTGAATGATGTGAAAGTAAGAACTTTGATCCTAAAATTATTCATATTTTAAACATTATATTGTTATGGATATATATACTATTTTATATGTTGAAATATTTATAAAAACAATGAATCATCCCCATATTCAAGAATAATGTATTTTTTTGTTAAAAATTACAGTATAATCTGTATTGAAAAATTTATATATATTTGGTTGCACCTATTTTAGAAAATAGAAGTTATTTAGTTTCAAAACTCGTTATTATTCAAACAATTGAATTCAGAAAAATTCATTGGATTAGTTTCCTCTTAAAATATAATTCAAGAATTTATTTTCATGAGAAATAGGTTATAATTTTTACTGATGCAATAGAATACCATTTTTAGAGAAAATAATTCATTAACTAAGTGTTATCTTGAACCTGTTTCAATAGTTAATCATAATGAAATTCTTAGTGAAGAAGATATTCAAATACAATCAATAAAAATACACTGTATACTATGGATAAAGGATCCATATATTTTCCATGACTATAATTATATATTTCCTAGGGAATTAACTTTGTATATAATTGATTATGAAGTGAAATTATATACTGATTACATCATTTATGTGAAGATAATATTGAATAAACCCTATATAATGGATCTACTAAAAGGGAAGGAATTAATGAATAAACTATTAGAGTTTTGTGATAAAGGATTTATATTCCTTAGTGTATCATTTTGGTGAGAACCAACCCTATTTTTTAATAATAAGGACAGTTTTATGTGAAGGTGCATCGATAATATGGAAATAAATTCAATTACTATTAAGGAGAACATTCCTTTTCCTCATGTTAATGATCAATTCAATAAATTTAATGGAGTTAAATACTTCTTGAAGATTGAAATTTATTTTGATTATCATTATTTTCATATTTAATATGTTTGATATACTATGAATAGGCATTCATACCAGTCATTTGCATTATGATTTCACAATATTTCCTTATGGATTAAAAAACTCACCGTCTAGGATTATTTTTAGGAAAAAATTATTATTCAAGGACTATATTGATAAATTTTTTATTGTATATATTAATTATAACATTATATACACTAAATTTTATGATGATCATGGGAACTATCCATGGATTTCTCTTGATGCTCTCAAAGAGAATGAGTTATGTGGGAAATTTAGTAATTGAAAATTTTTTCTTTATGAAGTTTATTTATATATATATATAATATCACTATGGATAAAATATTTGTTGAAACTTTAAAGATGAATGTTTTCGACACCAATAAATAAAATTGGAGATGTTGTTTCATGGGATTAGTATATGATGTTCCAAGGTTTGATGATACCACTCAGAGCAGGGGTGAATTAATGATACCCTTGTTTTATATTTTTTATATCTTTTATATCAACCTATGGGACAGGATAAATCCTGATCCTATATTATTATATCTCTCATCCTTACCTAAATATTTTTTGAAATTACTCATATAGTATATTATAAGTTTTCCATGGTTTGGCCACTTTATATAAAATATAGTCTATTATAGTGAATGGTTAGTCACCCCAATAATATATTCTCTTCTATAAACAGAAGTTATTATAATGAATATCCTCAAACCAAGCTAAAACATCACCCAATGTGTTTTCTATGATAACATCCAAATAAAATTATACAATATCTCATAGTCCTCAGTCCTCACGATTGATATAGCCCTTGGTTGGTTTTGGAATTCCTCATATTTTCATTTAATGGATCCTTTCAATAGAATAGTAATTACGAAATTATCATCTTATTCTATCATGATGTAGTAGTATGTAAGCCTTCATCATCTTTGTGATGCCCTAACCTGGGTGCCACTAAACAGTTCCCCAAGTTGGTGGGTCACATGGACTCAAGTGAACCTCCCTGTTTTCTAGAGGCTGTAGAATAGCAATGAGGTTATATGATGGTATGGAGGATATATAATAGTCTCATTATCAATGTAACATAGTGGTATCATAAAGAAATAAATATAATATAGAATAATATCAATAAAAAATATAAGATATTCCATCCAGACAATGATAATCTTAATCAAATACAAGGGAAATTACATTTACAAAGATATGAGCATGTCAAGGAGCTATAAAAAATATATTTAATACATGGATACATGACTAAATTATAAAACATGTATCAAAATCACAAATATTCTAAAAAATATCTTCTTATAGTGTCACGAGATATATCCTGGCCCTATGCTCCCCTGATATAATTCCATAATAAATCAACCACTATTATGTGGGTCCTTTCCCTTTCCCCTCTATGTATCCATGAAGGCGTTATGGGTACCAAATGGTGGCCCGAACAGGTTGTCAAATAACACTCAATAGGCTACCAGTAATCGTGTTTATCACCAGTCTAGTTTGTACATATATGATGAACTAGTTTTCATGTATAATAAGAATAAAAGTGATAAATATAGATGTTATATTGTATAGTCTACCAAAAAACACTACGATTTGTAATCCATAAATAAAGGTTATCTATAATTCTTTGTAAAATGTCATGAGTGGACTATTATGAATAATCAATTATCATACATATATGGGGCATGACCTAAGGATAATGACAAGGGAATACACTTCAAATCCAAAAATCACATCTATATAAATCGTAGTAAAGACTTTGTTGGAGCCCAAGGAGCATGTCAAAAGGAAGGAAAAGAAATCTTGATCAATAGTGTAGAAATTACCATGTCATAGAAAACATATAAATATGGTCATTGGTTCGATACAACGAACCCCCCCCCCATCAGTATAATATCATGAGTCCCCAAATTTATTTCATATAGTGTCCCATATTAGTTCTATACCGTGTATCCTACATCAGTCACATATATTCCCTTCCACATCAATAAGATTTGTATAAGGGAATAGATCACCATATCAACTTTTTTTTTACCTTTTATCATTAATCTCACAATAATAATTTATATTACAATTAAACAATAATACACAATCCATGTTATTATCAATTTCATTTATTTCATATACAAATGAAAAGATGATATAAGATTATTACAACCTTTAAAAATACACATTATTCTCATATCTAGCTCCCAAAAAAATTTATTATATATTAACTCACCCCAAGGGTGGCATATACATGGTTAAAGAAAAGAACAAAACCATGAGTCATTCGAGTTTAAATCAACCACCTCTAACCTTATGTAATCATGCCACGGAATTTCATTTTCATTAATTTAACATTTTTTATGGGATTATAAATTTATGATGAAATTCCTAGAAGGTAAATTTTCAATATAATGGCAACAGTTTTTAAATAACCATACACTATTGAAAAATTTATAGATCACCTACCTTGTTACTATGGTAGAACACTCATCCAGTATCAGCCATTGGGTCTTCTTAAATCAGGAGAAAAAGGGGGAATAGATGAATACCCTTGAAATAGGGAATATTTTCTCACACCAAAATAGCATCATTGGAATAAAGATAAGAGAATAAAGCATCCTAAAGAATAAATAATTTCCTAGTGGTGATCAAATGTGATAAAAACTACTCAAATCATAGTTTAGATGGAATAATGATATCAAGTATGAGTTTTAGACTTCAGATAGATGATAAAGAAGAAGTGGTGGATGCAACTATTATATTGAAACAAAGTAAAAACTAGAGGATATCCTCTTTATATGGGAAGAGGGAAAAATATTCATTTCAACTGGTTTATTAAAGATTACATGGGTTGGTAGCATGGTTTGTTGAATCATCCACCGAACGTGAACCTATAATTAGCATGGAATAGTGGATATTCAAGGTTGGGGTTCATGGTTTTTCTAACTATGATCAGCCATTGTGCTCCCCTTTATGGTTCCCTATAGTACCCCACATAGTTTTTCTATACCATGGGGCGACCAATTCACGATTTGGTCAAATGGTGTGCCTAGATTTTTCCTCTACAATTCAAAGATATTAGCACTAAAGAATCCAAAGGCACTCAAAATTCTATAATTGGGTTATTTAGAACATTCAAAAGGATAAGACTGTGGATTAAAACTGAATTTAAAGAGAGAAGAACTACATAGAAAAACCCATTATCATAAAATATCAACCTCAAAGAATAACTCATCCCTATGTTTCCCTTACATGGGTAGTTTGAAATCTAAAAATAGATCCTAATACTGGGAACACACATCTGTTTCTCTATCTATCTCTATTAGGTGTCATATTGTATATGGTCATGCTACCATGTCACCCAAACTAGAGTAATAGAAATGTATTGTAGAGATTTCATGCTCTGATCAACGATACATAAATGGTTCTCCCAAAAAGATGCATATTCCTAAAACCCAACCTCATCCGGATGGAGAATATGTTATGGGTCTACATGATTATGACAAAACTGATATTTTTGGAATACATCATTCATTGATCAATACCGTGGAGATAACTAGAACTGATAGGGTACTTGACTGACTCACTCTAGAATCTTTATGGATATGATATAATGAGGAAACATTTTACCATTTCATTTAATCTTTCAATTCCCCATTATAGGAGAGATATGTAAAAACACTTGATCACCATCCTCGAACTCCAAATATCACTGATGGTTACCAACATATGATTTTTTTTCTTGATTTAGCTATAGCCATCAATTTCCTAATTATTTTCACACACTCTAAATTCTACAAAATGAGACATTGTATGTGTATCAATACCTCCCATGCCTCCAACTATCATATATTTGATCGAAATATCCTACCATATAAGTCCTCATAGGTTTCATTAATTATATTTTATAGATACATATTATTTTTGGATAATTTATCAAGAGGTATATTCCTCTTATAAGAATCCCAAATATCAAGGACAAATGATCTTGGAATGTACCCTAAGACCGATATTGTGAACTATGACAACCTATCAATATAAGGGTGGTATTTCATGTCCAAAATAGGCATTAAACCCAATTACCTCTATGACCCTAGCCTAAATCAAGATGTCAACTATGATTCCCAGTCTGATACAATGGTATGAGGAACCCATGAACATTAAAAATATCATGGACGTAATGTATCCCAAGCTCATATACATATAAGGTCTCCCAGATAAATATGGAATGGGAAACCATAATCCTCCTATCCATAATGACACATGTGGTATCACTAACTCTGGGTGTTCTTCGTAACTCAATCATTAAATCCATGGTGACATCATTTCATTTCCACTCAAGAATATGAAACTGCAGTAAAAGGCATGTTGTTCGCTGGTGTTGCATCTTCATCTGCTAATAGGTATATCACCTAGGGACAAAGACAACTATTTCCCATTTTAAAATATATAAAAAATACTAAAAATGATGGTCATGATACATATTTGTAATCCCATGGTGTAACACCCATGTGGGTGCATGAGACTCTCACATCAATTCCTCATATACGTCTATTGGAACCCAAAAAAAAATGAATACATATAATTTCATCCTAGAAAACAATCTAACGTGGTGGAGGGTTCTCACTGACACACCCGACAGACCCTCCTTTAGGACTAATCCCTCCAAATCTGATAATTGTTTTATATTTACCCAATATAGAAGTGTGGAAGTCTTAGAAAATAATGATACAGAACTATTCATGTAACTATCATGCACCTCCAAGTGCATCTCATAGAACAAGTCCAACAATTTTGATTCAGTATTTCACTCCCATAATTCTTGGGTATTAATATTATAACATATTTTTCCTTTTGTAAAATTACCTTTACCTAGAATATATTACATCTCAGAAATGAAAAACTAGATATACTCAAACTACCTTCTCTACCTAAGGCTAATTTCACACTTTGTAAATATGTATTTGAGTCCTTTTTGTTATTTGTACACCACATAATTCTCTACAAGAAAATTGGGCCTCTAATAATGAAGGGAATGATCTTCTGTTGGCTAATCAAGATCGTTTATTATGTAATTTTCTTCATGGGGCCTTAACTAGTGAGACCCATATGCTACAACTTGACCCCCCCCCCCCACATCATGAAATCTCCCAGCCCGATGCTTCAGGCATCACAATAAAATAAATATATTCTTCTAGGATATGGATGAATTAGAATCAATGTTGATGTCAAACCTACCCTTAGATCCTAAAAGACATTTTCACAAGCATCATACCATATAAATTTCACAAATTTTCTTCAATCCTTTGAGAAGAATACCTAGATGTTAAAAAACATGGATGTAACACATTTAATAAACATCCATCCTTAGTAAACAATGGATGACAAATTAATTGTTAGGATTCTCCTAGGAAACAACATCTATGACCTTTTGTAGATCTATAAACACCATATATATATGATGATGTGACCCAATATGTGAAAATTATCTATCCATAACTCGTATCATTTTCTTGACATATATCCTCTGTTCTCTCAGTGTATTCATAATTATATTAAGGTGTATTCCATGAGAATGTTTTCTTTGAGAAGTGACTATGTTGATTCCCTCAAAAACAATCACAAAAGAATACATATACAGGTGGAAGCTCTAATTCATCCTGGCCTAGAAAATGGTTTGTCCATTCATAATACATAATAACATAACCAGATAATCATAATGGAAATACCTTATACAAAACATTCTAAGGGGTATATCTGTAATCTTTATAGGTATATGGTGATATCCCAACCTCACATTAGTTTTTAAGATTTCTTGAGCTCCTTAGAGATGATCATTGTGGTCATCAATATGGGTAAAAGGATATTAATTATAACCATCAACTAATTGGATTTCTGATAGTCGACACACTAATAATGGGTAACATTCATCCTCTTATAAAATAAGGATTAATAAACCCTAGAGACAATTACTGAGTCATATAATAACCATTCCATACATGTCCCTTAGTTGTCTCTTGATCCCCTACTACACAGTTATGGACACCATATAAGGAGGAATATATATTGGTGCATTCCATAAAACTAGTTCTTTTGTAAACTCTAAATCTATATATCTATATCTCTCTCTAGTGGTAGCCTGGAAAATTAATCTAGGATTACATCCCGAAAATGATGAATCAGATGAGTGAAATTAGCCTAATGTGTTCCATAATAATCAAAAATAGACTATATATCTGGGATATCATGCCACATAACCCATGAATTTTTTCTCCAGATATACCATCCTAGAAATCCACATTCCCTTGTGGATATAACTACCTCCCTCTGGTGATGTTAAGGAAAACCTCATATGATATAAATTAATATGGACATGAGAAGGAACAACCAATCCATTTCTTGTATGAAATTTAAGACATTTATATTGATGTCAAAGTGATTTTACTAGAAATGATAGCCCCCAATTTTGATGGGACATTTATTTCATTGGTGTACTCTCTTTTATCAAACTCCTAATAGTGTATTGAAAGACATCATACAACTGATTCACTAAATATCAAGCCCAAGGATTCCCATAGTAACAATAAAAATAAAATAATATAAGCTTCTCAAATCAAAAAGTGAAGAAGACAGAGTAGAATCTACTAAGATCATACCTTTAATTTTGGAGATCTTAGTTCTCTATTACATAGGTTTGGGGGTATAATGAATATAAATATCTTGAACCACTACCTAGAGAATCAACATTGTTATCCTAAGAAATCCCACTATGTTATTGTAGTGCTACTAATGTCTGGATCCCTCAGCCATGACCACCTCCTTAGCATGAATGATTGGTAGTATTCCCGATCCCAGCTTTATGTAGATCTATAAAACCCAATCCTAAACCTAGATTCGATTTTAAATCTCTCTCACTAACTCATGGAGGGATGTTCCCCAAAACCACTATAGATGGACCAACCGTCCATATGAATAGAGGTCAACTATGCTTCTATCACACTAGATCCTCATATTTCCCTATGTTTCACACTAATGACATAAAATATAACTATGATATATCTTGCTATAAATAGTATTTTCCTCATTATAGGTCTCAAATTAACACTTCTTCCAACTTGATACTTCCCCACAGGGTTGATAATCCAAACTACTCTTCTATGTTCCCCATTCTTCCATTGGGTTACATTCAGTAAAAATAATCTGATTTCCTATTTTGGATATGGTAGACAAATGAAAAATGATTAAATATTATTGAATGAAATTATTGATCCATTTCTCAAATTTTCATTCCTTAGATGGATCATCAATGAGATAGCAAGAAACAAGACACTAATGATCAGTAATGTGAGCCAAATATTTCATAACAAACATAGCACCCTGCTCCAGATTCATAAAATTTCTATCATTTTCAGCTATCAAAGACATAGAGAAGTAGTAGTCATAAAAATGGATAAAAATTCACTCTAATCAATACCTAAATAACTATCATCTAGATTCAATACATCCCATTAACACATACAGTCTCCCTGAAGAATATAAATCATGAGATTGACCCCCACTCTAGATTCATCTCTAGGTGCATGAAGATAGAAAAAATAGTCTTAATACAATGATGAACAACTTGAGGTAAACCATACACCAATAAATTTGGTCGATGCTGTAGTTGTAAATTTGGCTTATGCTCTTCCATTATCAAGGATGTTCTCGGGGATCCCAGAAATTTCGTTATAAATAATAAAAAACCCTCTTGGAATAGGGAATCATAACCCATATTAGGTACAACTAGTGATGTCAAAAGTAGAACTATTGTCTGTTCTTCTAGTGGCCAAGGGCCCACTACCTCTAAAACATGGTAATTTACACACACTTGGAGAACAACTGGATGTCTTCATGGTAGAATGTATCTAAAAATTTCATGCATGGAAGTCAAACTTGATTTGGTAATGATATGACCACCGATACAAGAATGGGACATGTACAAACCATACTATACATAGGTCACTCTCCCTAGTCTAATTATAAATTCATGTATCAGTGACATAAACATCACATGAACCAAAGAGATATTTCATACATCCCACTACTAATGTCAGGTCAAGGTCTTGTTTTGTTCTATAATTCAAGGGTATTCTTATATAGAGTGTCAATTGTAGGTATTTCAAGAAAAACACTTTATGTTTCAATTTTAATCCCCATTTAATGGCTTCTATTTCATCTCAGAATTTAAATTCATTTAATTTCAATATTATTTATATAAGAAAAAATTCTATGAAATATATAGATTATGATTTACCATCTATAAATTCCCATAAAATTTAATAATTTAATGATCGAATCTATTTAATCAGAACCATAAAAAAATTTCATCCAATGTAACCCATTGTGTAACGTCCTGGGTTTTTGAACAAGTCATACATTCACAAACTATTTTAATTTCCATGTTTGGTGATCCATCCAACCATTCTTTTTATATTGTAACCTAATTATAGGAGTTCTATTGACCTATGGCCTTGTTTTTATATGGTTTTTACGTCTATTAATGTTCTTTAGGGGTTTAGGTGAACTATGTGTGTGTCAGACCCTGAAACTCAATTTTATGAAAGATCATATAGTGGTTCACTATTTTAAAAAACCTTGAGGCCTTCCCAGATAAACTGTGTGGGCCTCTAGTAGAAATCGACATGGTTTTGAAATCATTGTAGGTGGGGGTTCAAGGCTATGTGATACGTCTTCGGTTTTTTACAGAGGGTATTCGCATGATCTGCATAGCGTTTGGAAAAACATTTACATGACCATGCTAGGTGGGTTCTTTGGACATGTGAATCTAAGTGGTTTTCATATAGATTATTAAATTGTGTTCCTTAGACATAATTGTATGGTTCTATGGTATTGACCACCATACGATTGGAATAGTATTATCCAAACAGTGCTGCAAAATGATGGGGCTCGTTTATTTGGGAAAAATTGAATTTTTCCCCTCCTTCTATTTACTTATTTAATCCTCCTTCTTGTAGAATTTCATGAAAATTAGTGGTTAGATTTCCATCTCTTCTACTCCAAGGAATTGAGCCAACTCTATTGATTGGACCCCCATCGTTGATCTATTAGAGGCAACAAATTTGTCTTGGTAAGAACACCAATCCTCTATCTTATTTTATTTGTTTACCTCAACACATAGAATGAAAAATATATGTTATATCTTTCACCCTATATTAATATTTTTCATCTAAAATGTTGTTTTCCCTTGATAATGATCTATTTAGAGGCCAATATGATATGAGAAAGCTCCTAATATCCTAAGGTAGGTGGTGACTAAATTTCAGGCTGATTTTACCAGTGTTTTGGGGGTGTATTATATATACACCTATTTGGTTGACCAATAAAGAAACAAATTATTTTAAACTTGTTCCATAATTATTAAATTCATGATTTGAGATGCCTATGAGAATTTTCTAGCTACTCTATATTGTTCAATCTAGTTAATGTTCTTTGAATAACTAGGTATGTTTAGTCCAGGTTATTAATTTCAATTAAATTAAATTGAATAAATTGTATTCTATAGTTACATGGGAATTAGATGGGGACGATCTAAGTATTGAGAAGGTTTCAATCTCTAATATTGAGATAATGTAGTTTTTCAGGTTGGTCATGGCCGAAGATACATGAGATGATAATGATTTCCAGGTTAAGGTGATATGGTAATCAGATTAAGGTGATAAGTGTATCTGGATGAGACCATGGAATGTATGATTTTAGAAGGTGTTGACCATTAGGGTTGAGTTAAATGGTCACAAGGGAATGAGTTTCTAGATAATGTGGTATATGTTATAAGTTATTTTCCCCCACCATTTGTTGGTCGACACATAGTTAGAGTTGTGTGCACACAGTTATGATAATCATTGATATTTTTTTGACCAATCATTATGGGATGAGGCCCCTATAGGCTATGCCACTTAGGTGATGGTTTTTTTTCATTAGATATGTTTGGTAATTCTTATGGTATAATTCCACATGGATGGCGAGGGACCATCGGTTTATGGTGTTAATACCATTAGTTAGGAAATGGGGATCTTTATTAAACTTGAGGTCATGGGATGGGATGTTGGGAGAAAAGATATCGTTATACATTGGGATGTCTGGTGTTAATTCAAAGGTGTTTATTTAATTGAAGGTTAGACATTGTGGTTCCTTAGGATGTAAGGCATCGAATCGACGGGGCCTTTCAAGTAGGGGTCTCAGGGAGTAGGTCCTCATTATTTATATGTACCTTCTTGAAACTTTGTACTTGATTGTCGACAGAGAATGTGTTGGATGGTATGAAGTGTCTGGTTACATTTTATAAGTGGAACATGAGGCTTCACTTGGTATGATCAATCATCAAGGGATTCCTTTGTCTCTATGACATAGATCCTCACCACTATAATTATATATATAAAGTCACATGCTTTATCCCATTAATTTAATTGGGGGAATGAGTTCATAAATATACTAGGGATGGATGATGCAGGTAGAACCCCTCTTTGTGGATGTCGAGCACATGGGAAATTTGTATTTATTTAATTGGGTATGTAATTCCATTTGTTTATATTTAACATACACATGCATAATTATGGATGTAGGACATGAACAAGTTGGTGGTGGCCTATTGAGATCTATTATCAAACCCTACATAGGGGCTTCAGGACATGTGTAGAATTTATGCTTCTAAGATAAATTAAGGATTAAATTTTGGGAGAAGGACCTTAGTAATAGTCTTGTACTTCTTATAATGGCATGGATGACAAGGGACAATGTTGGTTCTTTTATCAGTTGGATATTTTAGTTTATATTAGTGTGCCTTATATATGTTTCTACTAATGGTCATCCACAATTAAACATTCTTGGATATTTTTATATATGACCAAATATAGAATTCTATTTGTTTGTATAAATAAATTATTATGGTTATTCCTCTGAGGCGATGTGGAAGCATGTTTGGGGAAAATAAAAAAAAGCATCACGGGTGAAAAGCATCTAAATTTTATTATAGAAACTTTCATGTATCCATCTATTTTTTTGACCTGATCCATGTCATTATCCTCTATGGGGGTAATTGGATTGAACACAAGGGAACTTGGTAGTTTTTTCCTTTTGTACTGTGAAGGAGGTTCCACATTCAAATGGTCTCAGTGGGTGATTGCATGGGGTCAAGTATTTGTGAAATAGATCCTCTTAGTATATAAATTCCTCAGATGGTCTCCAATGAGTTTCTATGTGCATCTAGAAACCCCTAAAGGATTTGGTATCCATGATTCATGGACCTGCTTTCTAATGGAAGGCACTCGATGGATGATGATTTGGCCAACAACACTTAAGAAATACATTGGTTGAGAGGATGGGAGGTCAGGCTCATCTCACCCCTTTTAGGGGGAATTATTGTATATTATGGGAATCTCTTATAGATTTTATTCATTTTTATATGTTTATGAATCAATGATTCAATCCCGAAGATTGTTTCTATGGGATACCCCTAGTTTACTGGATCATCATAGGTAATAAAATAAGCAAAATAAAAATCCATCCAATGGTTTTCTCCCATTTTTTCCAAATTAGAGTGTTTTTCATTCTATTATAGGTCTAAGATTCAAACATAATAAAATAATTATCTTTATTTTTTATAGGTGATTCATAAACGTAATGAAATGATTTTAAAAAAATAAAATATATTAATGTATTCGAAATATTTATAATGTATTCATAAAATTACAAATATATACTTAAAATCATATTATTTTAAATAAAATAAATTCATTTGGTAATAGGATCATTTTATAGTATTTATTACATCACTTTTGGGTAATTATGAATTTTTCACAAATATCATACATTAATAATTTATTTAATTTTTACTCAAAAATTTCATTGTCTTAGAAAAAAAAAATCATAGCTGAATAATTTAGAAGTTCCCATTAAGTAAAAATAATAATTCTATAAAAATAATTTTATCAACTTTTTTATTCTCACTATTAAATTATGAATAGACATTTATTGAGTAATATTATGTTTTTTTGACAATATACCCTAATAAAATTAGCTTTTGACATCATAAAAATAATATAATAATTTATATTTGATTAGAATTACTTAATAATAATATATTACTAAAATATAATTTAATTCTAAAAAACCATTATTTCAAAAAACAAATTCCTTAATTTAATTTGAATATTAAATGAAATATTTTTTTTGTTTTATTGTAATAAAATTAAAATCATTTGTTAAGTAATAAAAATTAGATGTAAATATATTCATTATTCTATATAAAATAATTTTCATACTAATAATGATAAGGTTCTAATACATATAATTCTTATAAACCAGAAAATGTCCTAAGGGTAGGACGTGCGACTGTAGAAAATCATGGGGTGGTTCAGAAAATCAAAATCTTGGTCATGATCACAATGTTCTTAAACTTCTCCCGTAAAGGGTTTCACTCATGCCTATGTTACTGGATATCATCTGGGGAATGATCAAGGGAAAATACCAGAGATTATATCTCCCTTATAAGATTTGATAAATGGGCTTCATAGGTTACGATACTACTATTTGAGGCTATCACCACCTTTTTCTGAGTCAATTGTATTTGTTAAGACCCTATATTTATGATTGTAATGTGATCACTGTTCAGTACAATATTAATAATGGTAATTATTCTTAGTGGTATTTTAAATCTAAAAGTATATTACCAAATAAGTTTAATTTTTTTCAATAACCACAATACTTAATAATGAATTTAATTAAATTTCATGGGGAATTTAATTAAATTTAAAGGTAAATTTAATTTAGTGTAGATTGGTTTTTTACACAAACTACATATATCATCACCCAGTTCATTTTTTCCATTCTTTTATATGTTTCTATAAAATAAAAAAATGATGAAAATAAAAAATAAAACAAAAATAATAAGGGTTACTCACAAAACGTTTTACACATTTTTTAATAATTTTGGAGTAATTAACATTACTCTTTTTATCTTGAACATTTTTTATTTATATTAGTAATTTTTTACAATTGATTTTATTTCAGTCACACAATCTTTGGAGTGCCCAAATTTTAATTGGAAAATGAAATTGCACCCCTACCCATGAGGTAAAATTTCATATTTAATGCCAAAATCATTTATGATAATATATTCTTCGTATAAGTTTTCACCAAAAAAATTAATTTTGATATTATTTAATTTCAAGTCGAAATTCTAATTTGTATTGTGTATGAAAATTAATTAGGGAAGAAACATTTGGAGAATGATAATAAAATAAACCAAATAACCTCCCATGACCTTACATAGAACCTATTTTCACATCCTATTTGAGTCATCAAGGACCCCATTTTTGATATCCACATTTCAAACCCAATACCTCTTTCCATCCATCATTCATTTGAAAATTTCCGGATTTTTTTAAAAAAAAAGTATGTGTTGGCGGAATTTTTCCTTAATTATCTTCATTCATTGATCATAAATCATTATACATTTTCTTATGGACAATAATATACATAGATGATGGGGAGAGGTTTTCTTCTAAATAATATTGAAAAAATTTCTTTGTAATAATATTTCTATTGTAATAGCGTGTCAACTCATTTGAGAAATCACAAAAATAATGTTTTCAAAAGAAATTCTGAAAATAAAAATCAAAGAAAAATAAATTTAAATAAAATAAAAATTTAAAATATATTAATGAAAATAATAATAATTCAGAACACATAGATTTTACTCATCATCCAAATTTTTGTCATATATTCAGTTATTTACAAATCAAATACTCCCTAAATTCTACCCATTATGTTTTCTTCGTCAGGTGTTTATTACCATTGAAAAAAATTAATGATTGTTGACAATACCTTTCATTTTTTATGATTTTTTTGTTTAGGATTGTTTTTTACCACATAACCATTTATTTCCATTTTAATACCATCCCGTGATCCATTAAAACCACTTAATATTCACCTTGAAAAATGTTCACATTATGTTGAGAATAGAAGATTAAATCTATAACTAAAAACTCATTAATCTACATTAGATGATCGAGAATGAGTGAAATACATTTAAATGTATATATCATTGTGATATGAGTGAATCATGTAAGTTAAAATTATCTAATTATAAATTTGATTATGAAAAATTAATATAGTTTTTGACTCAAAAATTTGGAATGAATAGTTTTTAAGATTCATGGTTCTTGATTTAACATGTTAAGAAAAAACTCATTAGTGAAGACAAATTTATTATATTTGTTAAAGTGTAATCATGTTTATTATTATTATTATTATCCCTTTATTTTTGATGATGTGAAATATAATAAAATTGGGTGAGATGATAATTAAAACTCATTCATGATTTAAAATTAAAATACCCTAATGAATTGATCATAAAATGTTGACATTTTCATCAAAATGTTTATTCATGCATATTCATTACAACATTCCAGCATTGATTACTTTCTTCCACTTCGATAGTCGTTTTATATTATAATTTTAACTTTTTATATGATAAATCAATTATTATGATTATTCCTTCCGGATATTCCAATAATATTATTTTACAAATCAATTAACTAAAACTCATGATAGATATATCATTTGGATGTCCATTTTGTTCATATAAAATAAATTATCATTTTTAACATGATTCCTAGATGATCCATAGATTTTATCTTACTTGAAAAAATATACATTCCAAATTTCATTTAAAATTAAAGAATATCGTGAAAAACTATGGGCATATTTTTTGATAAAATATTATGGTTCAATTCCTCCATAAGTGTCCAGAGATAATAAATAAATGAATCCATAAAAATAAATCAATAGTTTTCATGACTTTTATTATTAGGAACATATATTTGAAATCATCAGCCCAAATGCCCTTACAATTAATATGATGATATAAAATATCAGTAGGAATAAAAATTATAACAATTATCCTCTAATATTAATATATTTTAATATTTATAAATTCATACAAATTTGGACTTATAGAATTCAATAATTTTTATATTATAATAATTCTACAATGATATTTCAGTGATAAATTTTGTTGTAAATATCTAGTGGAAATTAAATTTTTGGGTAATATAATTAATATGGATATAAAGAAAATTCTAGTTGATAATATTATTATATTAAATTAACATATTGTTTATAGTTATTTTTACATTTAAGGTCCGTATTTTTAGGGAAACCAATCTCCCATATTACCTGTATAAATGTGTCTCTAATTACAATAAAGTGGTTATCATTTTTTTAAGTAAAGGGAAAACATTAAACAAATCCACACCATGATCCCAAGATTTATTATCTTCAACACTTGAGTTTAAACTAGATACCCCCCTACTCATGTCATATTTTCCATTATTTTTTTTCATAACATTATTATTGTATTCTATGTATTTTTGTAACTTAAGGTTTAATAATAATGAACATTTTATAATTATTTACAAGGAACATTTTAATTTTAACATACAGTAATTATTTTCATGATTTGACGATTTCAATTTTTAAATATTTATGATTATTTATAAAGATGAATGAAAAAGGATCTCAGATATCCTTCTAAACCCTTTTAGATGATTTAATCATCACTATCATGGAAAACACTTATCAAATTATTTTGAATTTTTTTCCTGATCCAAATCACCTCCATGAAACTATTTGATCTATACATATAGATTTATTTTCTCTAAAATTTCTATTGATCATGGTATCTATTTTATTATATTTCAAAATCTCAACTCATACATCTCTGTCAAAAATGGTAATACCATCACAAACCTAAATTACTCTTTTATATATAAATGAACTTCTTGTAGAATGAGAAAGGTGATATAAATAATATAAATTAATTCCATGATGTTTATATTTAAGGGATAAATTATTTTCATATTTTATAGGTATGTAAACTTATTAGGTTGATGTTGATGAATCATTAGGATATAATTCATATCATTGTTTGTAGAAATAAATATTTGATATAAGGTCATGGCCATAAATATTACATAATCTTGAGTTATGTCAACAATTTGAATTTCATTCACATAAAAGATATTTTAATATATAGAGCTATATAAAATTTGTTCATAAATCCTAGATAAGAACTTAAATATTACAAATAATACACTTCTAATCACTATCCATTTTTTCATAAAATTAAAACTTTTAAAAAGAAACATTGTTTCTTTTCATGTTTAAACAACATAACATTTCCTTGATCCCATCCATGACACTATTATTCATTAAATCCTATGAAAAAAATTATAAAAATTGGGATGAGTATAAAAATATTAGTAAGGGATACACAAAGATAGAAAATGTATTATTCTTATAAAAAAAATTTAAACCATGAATACTTTATCATAAGGTAACACTTTTCACCTTTAAGAAGTAGTAATTACACTTTACAGAATATAAGCTCATTATGTACAATTATTTTTAATAAAAATATTACCATAAAACCCATAGAAAGTAACATATAACATATAATGGAATCTTAGGATACAAATTTAATTAAATAGAATAACCATATTTTCAACTTCTACAAATATCACTAAATTTAATAGCCATATGGCTGGCTTCCATACCCAATGAATTAGATGTTATAACATAACTATCCATCATTGGTTTATCATGGAACCACCCATAATTGGGTTATGATATAACCACCCATCTTTGGATTCTCTCGTAACCACCTGTCAAATTTCCAAGTACCATTACATAATCATAACACACTAAATATTGCAATTATCAACATTTCACCCATAAAATTTTATTTCCAATCATAAGAAATCATTTCAATATATTGAAATAGTAAGTCCTATTTGAAAACCATTTTCAATAAAAAAACCAAAAAAGTGATGAACAGATTTATTTTTTACTTTTAAAAAAATATTAAGGATTATAGAGGAAGAAAAATATCAAATAACATTTACGACAACGGAAAATCCATTATCACCGCATATGTTAAAAAAATTCCTTTTATTGTTTATTGAAAAAATTAATTTGAAAAAGAGTTCCTTTTGAAAAAAATTGAATAAAATTAAATGTAAAAGGGTTGAATATACATCGTATAAAATATGGATGTGTATATTATCAAAAAAAGCCTCAATGAAAGGAACTTGAGATGAAATCCCATACGTTGAGTTCGATTCGTCATGTATGTTTCTTGTTTTTACAGAATAAAAAACTTATGTTAGTTTATACTTCCTTGAGAAACTTATTCAAGTTTATTATTTCATTTATATCAATTATTACCATATTATAACAATTATATAATTATTTATGGTCATTTTGTACTTTTGGTTGATATTCGGTACTTCAGTCGAAATTGAACATGGTATTGTGTCACCTGTCCATGTGGTCATAAGTCCATAATCTCTATAACAATATTCATGAAATTATTAACATTTTTATAAATAAATTATACCTATAAATAAAACCATGATGTGTGGTTATGAAAAATTAAAAATTTTATATTCATGGAGATGGTAAGTCATACATATGTATGAGTAACGTTTTCTATTTTTCATTAGTCATTATGGAAAACATTTAAGTATTATTTTATCTTTACAAAATGATAATAACATAAATAATATGATATTAATCTTTTAAATATAATTATATATATCTTATAAGTGATATAAATAATAAAAACGAGTCACATCGTTTTGTAGAGGTGATAGTTCACACATACGCACGAACGACGTTTTCATTTTTATGCACATATAAAGTAAGAACATAATTGATATATTATTATCATAGAATAATTAATATGTCATGAATATAAAATATGAACATTAATTCCATTATTATTACCATTCATGAGATATTGTTATGAAAATCAAAATAGATCAGTTTGTGGAGGTGATAGTTCACACGTACACATGAACGATTAATTCATATCCCATTTTATGGATGTCAAGATGGATTTATGTAGTGGTATTATCCTAATAACATATCAGTATATTGAGGATACTTTAGTTGTTATATCATCTTGATTGGGGGATATTTTAAGGAAAGATAAGGTTAAATGAAATAGAAATACTTAAGTAAAATAATACCCCTTCTTTGGTTTATCACTCTTGAATAAAAACCTATCACCTATAATGTATGTGTTCTGTCTAAAATAAGGCCTTAAGAAAGTGGACATGGATTATATGAAGAGTATTGGGAAGATATTAGCTAAACAAAAAGGATTTTAAAGTGTGGGTAAGAGAGATAAATGGGTTCTTTTATATTGTATACTAGTAGGGCACCCTTAGAATTATTAAAATTATTAAATTAATATAAAATTAATCTTGTTTTCGGAATGTGATAATGATTTTTTATGAGGTAAAAAAATAAATACATTAACATGTTTTTATATAAAACTTTAATGTGAAAATAATTCCAATGAAAAAAATTTTATTAAATGATAAAAACACAATGTAAATATACTTTAAAACCAATTCAAATGATAATATAACAATAAAAATAAATTATAAGAAAAGGTAGTTTTGACAAAAATGAAATATTTCTCACTATTCATTAAGATATGAATTTTATTAGAAACATATCAAATTTTCAACAAAAGTAAATTTTGATGTTGCGCTTCCAAATAAGAAGTTTATTTTGTCAAATAAAACATATAAAAGTGATAAAATCTATATTTAAAAATGTTTAACCATCAAAAGGATGTAAAAGTACATTTTAAAAATATTTGAGTATTTTATGCTTAAAATTGGATTTATTCACATTTTATGACTAAAAACATTATTTGATAATGTAAAAACGTTTATAAAATATTTATAAACCTAATATAGTTACTTTTGTTCATTCCTTCCAATACAATGACTACGCGTTAACTACCATTTTATAAAAATAATATTAATAATGTATTATTTTTCTGTCTAACTTAGTCTTGGGTGAAACATAAGATTTTAGAGAAACTCATTGTTGTGTGTCGGGAATGCTATTGAAAAAAAGAGTCCCATTTAATGTAAAATTCATATCTTATTCACAAATAATAATAGATATGAAAAATTATTATTCTATAAATACCTAGGATATTACATCTTTCTTCTTTCTACAAATTCTATCCCCGCAATTTTATTCACTTATCAAATTAGTGGATACATCTAATAATTTTTATTATAATTTTTTGATCAAATTTATGGGTATCATGTTTTTCCCATGAATTAGATATATGAATAACATTATCATGAAAAAATATTTTATCACTTTTTGATTTAGAGAATTTTCTAGTAAATTAATCACCATTATGAAAATTCATTTTTCATAAGGGTTATCAAAAATTACACATATATAGTTAATTATTGGTAAAGGTAATCCTGAATTTACCTTACAATGATTGACCTATATATGGATGATATAGATTTACTCTAATAGAGATTCATTCTCTGTAAAGTTCATCCACATTTTACCTTATTTATTTCTTTTTACGAGAGGGATATGTTGTTCAACCCTTAAAAGTATGGATTTAAATAAAGTTTAAATTTAATTTAGCATATCCTAATGAATTTTCATACAAGTAAGTGTTTTTACCAATATACAAATATTATATGTATTTATTAGTCAAGTTCATAATGATTTATATAGATTTACGATGTATAAATGTAATTACTAAGAACTCATAGTTTTTATTCCTTTTATGAACTGTAGCCTTGGGTATATTCTCCTTCTTCACCCTTACATGATAAAATACTAACATTAGATCTACCTTGGATAAGTATTTTTTCCACATATCATATCAAACAATTAATAAATATATGGAAGAGTATACTGGTTTTTTATCGTGATCTTTTTGAGCTCATGTTAATCAATGCAACGGAGAATTGAACCATTATTCTTATTATAGAATAAGACTGGTGCACCCCATGGTGATGAACATGGGTGTATGAACCCTTTATCTAGATTCTCTTGTCGTTTTTTATTTATCTCCTCATGTCCCATAATATTCATTCAATATTTATTATTGTATAATAAAAACTCCCTAGGTATATGATCAATTGAGAATTCAACCCCTTGGCTAGGAGGAAGATTGTTAAATTCATCAAGAAACACATCAGTATATTCCCTCAAAATGGAAATTTTTTCAAGGATGATTCATTCCTTAGAATAAATCATTTGATCTATATAATCCTTTTTATATATAAATAATATCCATACATGAGATATTGGTTCTAAAGAAGAAGATTAATCTTCCTTATATCTATACATAATTGGAGGACGATTCACGATAATGAGAGTAATTTCCTTCCCATTGTAATTAATATTGACTCTATATAGGAAAAGCTAATCCTTTCCTCAAATTGCATCAAATTACACAAAAGGTATTATTACAAGGATCACTTATATGTTCAGACTACAATTTTTTTTGGGGATGAGTTATATACATGGGATGAAATAATTTCTCTATATTCAATTATCACCAACATCTCTACATACATAAATTGTGGTGTTGTTTTAATAGTTATAATATTTTATTGTGATAAAAAAGAGTTTGTAGAAACAGAATAAAAATGTACATTTTATAAACTGAATTGAATAAATTTTGTAACTATCACCACTTCACTCTCAAGAACCACCTAAATGTTTGTGATGGACTAAGATAACTCTTACTTCCTTGGAGTTTTTTGGTTGTCTATGAAAACCCTTGTCCTACAACAGTGTTTTCCAAAGTTCTGTGGTTCCATGAAGTTGATGAAATGAAATTGTTTTTAGGGATGACTGGAGAATTAATATCCTCTATAACATCATTGGGTTTATCCTATAGTCAATTATTGTCTATGTGTCCTTCCTTACCACACCTAATGAATCTCCCTATCCCTCTTAGGAAATTTCCAGGGTGCTACATTATGAACCTTTGACAAGTGGGATTTTGAAATATCTTAGAACCATTGTTTTTCTCTTTTAGACCACTCGAATTAAACTCCTCCTTCCACCTATTATCCACATGATAGAATTGATATTTTTCGATCTCCATTTCATCTTTGAGGGAACATCTAAAAATTTCCTCATATCTATCAAAGTCTCTAATCATCAGGGATTTTCGAAGACTAGGATTAAGACCATAAAAAAAGCGATCAACATTGCATTTGGGGTTAAGGACAGAGATGGTGGTGAATCATGTAGGTATATTAAAATTTTCTTCATATGACATAATAGATTCATTTTATTTCTTCGTTAGGGAATTGAAATACCATCCAATTTTATATTGGAGATTGTGAGGAAAATATTTATCGAATATTTTTTTTTGAATTCCTTTCCAACATTTTGATCTCTTCCTTTGGATTCATATTCTTGGTCAATGTCCACCACTAATCAGATTCAACCTACAAATGATAAAACATGAATTATAACCTTCTCTAGTTAAGAACAATGAAGGATGAAGAAGATCATCTCAACATAATTAATCCTTTGTTCCCTGATTTAGGGATCAGATGATCCATTGATGTGCGGAGGCATTTGTAAAATAATACTCCCAATTACAGCTTGTTCTTTCTTAGAAGATTTGGATGATCCTATTGGTCTTGGTATCTATGCAAGACTTAATTCAACTGAGAGAGTGTTATTATAATGTTCCCAAATTCTACTCTCATCTATCTAGAAATCTCATTTGATTAGTCATCTGATTTTCCTTTGAATTGGTGGTTTACTCGATTCTTCCTATTTATGGCCATTGGTTAGAGTAAGAGGTAAATTATAGAGGATTCATTTTAAACTATTAAGCACATAAAGGGGGATATACAATTATATTGAAAGGATAAATAATAAATTTCATTTATTTTATTACATAGGAATTTATAGGTTTCAATATATGTTATCTATGATCTTTTTCCTAACATATACTCTTTTGTGAATTTTTTGTTCCCTTATTAATGGTCTATAATGAGCATGTGAATTTACCAAATAATATTTCCTGGGAGTGTCAAACTAGGTGTGTAGTGATACCCATTGTTATTCATTAGTTCATGGTCGACACTAGCTCCACACGGTGTTTTCAGGTTTTACCCCTATGTACATCTTTTCCAGATCCACATCCACTTGTAGTATCTATACAAGGATAAATTTTCTTGATAAATCAAAAACACTATTCTTACCAAAATTTACCGACTTTTTTATATACTTTTTCTTATCCATAATGATTTCAATAGAGTATTCTAATCCTAATCCCAAAACTATCTAAACTTTTCCTTTGATAGCAAATATAAAACCCCTTATCTAAATTTCACATTAATACATGATTTATAAGATAATACTACAAATAACACATCCTAGAAGATCAAGATGTCTAATTTTTTTGTAATCTTTGTAAATCAAAAAATAAAATATACCTGAAATTGTGTCATATTTACAAAAAAATTTATTTAACATGATAATAATATTCCATCAAGAATAAAAAAGCATGGGATAGCCTGGGTACATACATTATAAAGGGTTGAGATATAAATCACAGTAATGGTATAAACATGGGATAAAATGAAGAAGATATTACATGTTAGAAAATAGGAAAATTAAAAGGGAATAAAATTAGTTATAATGATAAATAAGAATAATGAAAATTTATGTAACATGATAGTCATAATGGAAACATGGGAAATGTGGAGACATATTAAAACACTACACATAAACATAGGTCAAGTCTAACTACCAAGATAATATTATTGAAAAAGTACCATAAAGGAATCAAGTTCACTCTATATCCCAACACGTTGTCTCCTGAGACTAATCATTACCTAATGAATTAGAGGGCTATATAATTAATGATTCACCCTTCACTTTAATTTCTTTCTAATCCACAAGCGTGAATCATATATCATAAAAGATGGATTGATTTTTCATAACATTTTATTCCACAATCGAGGAGTGTGTAATATCTACAAGTATGTCCCAATTCATATAAGTATATGTTTATAATGGTGCACACCCATTTTAGGAAATAGATATGATATTCAATACAAAATTTCTTTTCCATGGAAAACCATTGTGAAATTCCCACAACATAATGGAATTACATTAAAATTCGTTAAAAGGGTTGATGGGAGAGAAAGGGGTACCTAATAATTTTTACATCAAATGGTATGTAATATGGACATGTAAATAAAAATAACAACATTAGTAATTTTATATAGAAAGAATAATATAATAAAGAAACTTTAACAAGGAGGATAATGAGAGGATCTCCAACCTTGAGATTGTGACTACAAATGCTTGGAAGGGGTTTATTTTGTGCTTGTTGGAACCTTGGTAAGACTCTAGAGAGGGTAGGTAAGAAAATGGATGTGCTCCCAAATTTTTTAATGAAGAGAAGATAGATCTTGGGTGGGTTTATATAGGAAATTAGGTGAGATTTATTTATTATTTATCCATAATAGGTTTTGGACCATATATAATAAAATAACAAAAATAAAAAACCATCCTATGGTTTTTCCCATTTTTTCCAAATGAGAGTGTCTTTCATTCTATTATAGGTCTTGGATTCAAACATAATAAAATAATTCTCTTTATTTTTTGGAGGTGATTCGTACACTTAATGAAATAATTTTTAAAAAATAAAATATAATAATGTATTCGAAATATTTATAATGTATTCATAAAATTAATATTATATAATTAAAATCATATTATTTTAAATAAAAAAATTAATTTGGTCATGGGATCATTTTATAGTATTTATTACATCACTTTTGGGTAATTATGAATTCATCACAAATATCGTACATTAATAATGTATTTAATTTTTACTCAAAAATTTCATTGTCTTACAAAAAAATCACAGCTGAATAATTTAGAAGTTCCCGTTAAATAATAATACTAATTCTATAAAACTAATTTTATGAACTTCTATACTCTCACTATTAAATTATGAATAGACATTTATTGAGTAATATAAGATTTTTTTGACAATATACCCTTATAAAATTTAATTTTGAAATCATAAAAATAATATAACAATTTATATTTGATTAGAATTACATAATAATAATATTTTACTATAATATAATTTAATTCTAAAAAAATTAATTCAAAAAATAAATTCCTTAATTTAATTTTAATATTACATAAAATAATATATTTTTGTTTTATTGTAATAAAATTAAAATCATTTGTGAAGTAATAAAAATTAGATGTAAATATATTAATTATTCTATAAAAAATTATTTAAATACTAATAAGGATAATGTTTTGATACATATAATTTTCAAAAACCAGAAAATTTCCTAAGGGTGGGACGTCCGACTATAGAAAATCATGGGGTGGTTCAGAAAACCAAAATCATGGTCATGATCTCGATGTTCTAAAACTTCTCCTGTAAAGGGTTTCACTCATTCCTATGTTATTGGATATCATCTGGGGCTTGATCAAGGGAAAATCCCAGAGATTATATCTCCCTTAGAAGATTTGAAAAATGGGCTTCACAGGTTATGATCCTACTATTTGAGGTTATCACCACCTTTTTCTGATTTAATTGGATTTTTTAAAACCCTATATTTATGCTTTTAATGTGATCATTGTTCAGTATCAATATTATTAATGGTAATGATTCTTAATGGTATTTTAAATATAAAATTATATTACCTAATAAGTGTATTATTTCTTCAATAACCACAACACATAATAAGGAATTAAATTAAATTTCAAGGAGAATTTAAATAAATTTCAAGGTAAATTTAATTTAGTGCAGTTTGGTTTGTCACACAATCTACATCTATCATCACCCATTTCATTTTTTTAATTCTTTTATATGTTTATATAAAATAAAAAAATGATGAAAATAAAAAATACAACAAAAAATAATCAGGGTTCCTCATGAAATTTTTTAAACGTTTTTAAATAATTGTGGAGGAATTAACATTACTCTTTTTATCTTGAACATTTTTTATTTATATCACTAGTTTTTTACAATTCATTTTATTTCTGTCACACAATATTTGGAGTGCCCAAATTTTAATTGGAAAATGAATCTTCTCCCCTGCCCATGAGGTAAAGATTCATATTTCATGCCAAAATCATTTATGATAATATATTCTTCGTATAGGTTTTCACCAAAAAAATGTAATTTTGATATTATTTAATTTTGAGTCAAAATTCCAATTTGTATTGTGTATGAAAATTAAATAGGGAAGAAAAATTTGGAGAATGATAATAAAATAACCCAAATAAACTCCCATGATATTACATAGAACCTATTTTCATATCTAATTTGAGTCATCAAGGACCCCATTTTTGATAGCCACATTTCAAACCCAATACATCTTTCCATCCATCATTCATATGAAAATAACCTGAATATTTTTAAAAAATGTTTGTGTTGGGTGAATTTTTTCCTTAATTATCTTAATTAATTGATCATCAACTAGTATACATTTTCTTGTGGACAATAATATAAGTAGATGATGTGGAGAGGTTTCCTTCTAAATAATCTTGAAAAAAATTCCTTTGTAATAATATTTGTATTGTAATAGTGTGTTAACTCATTTGAGAAATCACATAAAAAATGTTTTCAAAACAAATCATGAAAATAAAAATCAATTAAAAATAAATATAAATAAAACAAAAATTGAAAATACATTAATCAAAAAAATAATAATTCAGAACACATTGATTTTACTCATCATCCAAATTTTTGTCATATATTCAGTTATTTAAAAATCTAATACTCACTAAATTATACCCATTATGTTTTATTCACCATGTGTTTATTACCATTGAAAAAAAATTAATGTTCATTGACAATAACTTTCATTTTTTATGATTTGTTTTGTTTAGGAGTTTTTTTACCACATAAAGATTTAATTCCATTACAATACCATCCCATCACCCATTAAAACCCCTTAATATTCACCTTGAAAAATGTTCACATTATGTTGAGAATACAAGATTAAATATATAAACAAAAACTCATTAATCATCATTAGATGATAGAGAATGAGTGAAATTAATTTATATGTATATATCATTGCGATATGAGTAACTCATGTGAGAGAAAATTATCTAATTATAAATTTGGTTATGAAAAATTAATATGGTTTTTGACTCAAAAATTTGGAATAAATAGTTTTTAAGATTCATGGTTGTTGAGTTCACATGTTAAGAAACAACTCATTAGTGAAAACAAATTTTTTATATTGGTTAAAGGGTAATCATGTTTATTATTATTATTATTATTTGTTTTTTATTATTATTATTATCCCTTTATTATTGATGATGTGAAATATAATAATTGTGTGTGAGATGATAATTAAAACTCATTCATGATTAAAAAATAAAATACCCTAATGATTTTATCATAAAATGTTGAATTTTCAGAAAAATTTTTATTCATGCATATTCATTACAACATGTCAGTATCATTTAGTTTCTTCTATTTCGATAGTAGTTTTATATTATAATTTTAACTTTTTATATGATGGATCAATTATTATGATTATTCCTTCCTGAGATTCCAATAATATTATTTTACAAATCATTTAACTAAAACTCATTCTAGATCTATCATTTGGATGTCCATGTTGTTCATGTAAAATATATTATCAATTTTAACATGATTCCTAGATGATCCATAGATTTTCTCTTACTTGGAAAAATATTGATTACAAATTTCATTTAAAATTAATGAATATCATGAAAAACTATGGGCATATTTTTTGATAAAATATTAGGGTTCAATTCCTACATAAGTGTCCAGAGATAAGAAATAAATGAATCCATAAAAATCAATCAATAGTTTGCATAAATTTTATCACTAGGCACATATCTTTGAAATCATCATCCCATATTCCCTTACCATTAATTTTATGATATAAAATATCATTAGGAATAAAAATTATAAAAACAATCCTCTAATATTACAATATTTCAATATTCATAAATTCATATGAATTTGGACTTATGGAATTCAATGATTTTAATATTCTACTAATTCTACAATGATATTTCAGTGATAAATTTTGTTACAAATATATAATGGAAATTAAATTTTTTGGGTAAGATAATTAATATGGATATAATCCACATTCTTGTTGATAATATTATTATATTCAATTAACATATTGTTTAAAATTGTTTTTACATTTAAAGTCCTGATTTTTAGGGAAACCAATATCCCATAATACCTATAAAAATGTGTCTCTAATTACAATAAAGTGGTTATAATTTTTTGAAGTGTAGGAAAGACATTTAACAAATCCACACCGTGATCCTGGGATTTATTATCATTGAAACTTGAGTTTAAAATAGATACAACCCTACTCATGCCATATTTTTCATTATTTTTTTCATAACATTATTATTTTATTCTGTGTATTTATGTAATTTAATGTTTAATAATAATGAATATTTTATAATTATTTACAAGGAACATTTTAATTTTAACATGCAGTAATTATTTTCTTGATTTGATGATTTCAATTTTTAATGATTTATGATTATTTATAAAGATGAAAGAAAAGGGATCTCAGATATCCTTCTAAACCCTTTTAGATGATTTAATCATCACTATCATGGAAAACTCTTATCAAATGATTTTGAATTTTTTTTCTGATCCAAATCACCTCCATGAAACTATTTGATCAATACATCTAGTTTTATTTACTCTAATATTTCTATTTATCATGGTATCTATTTTATTATATTTAAAAATCTCAACTCATACATCTCAGTCAAAAAGGGTAATACCATCACAAACCTAAATTACTCTTTTATATAGAAATGGAGTTCTTGTAGAATGAGAAAGGTGATATCAATAATATAAATGGATTCCATGATGTTTAGATTTAAGGGATGAATTATTTTAATATTTTATAGGTATTTAAACATATTGGGTTGATGTTGATGAATCACTAGGATATAATTCATTTCATTTTTTTTTGAAATAATGCTTTGATATAAGCTCATGGCCTTAAATATTACATAATCTTGAGTTATGTCAACAATTTGACTTTCATTCACATAAAAGATCTTTTAATATTTATAGCTATATAAAATTAGGACATAAATCATACATAACAACTTAAATATTACAAAGTATACACTTCTACTCACTATCAATTTTTTCATAAAATTAAAACATTTAAAAAGAAACATGGTTTCGGTTCATGTTTAAACAACATAAAATTTCCTTGATCCCATCCATGACACTATTATTCTTTAAATCCTGTGAAAAAAATTACAAAACGTGGGATGAGTATAAAAATATCAGTAAGAGATACAAAAATATAGAAAAGTATTAGTCTTATAAAAACATTTAAACCATGAATACTTTATCATAAGGTAATACTTTTCACCTTTAAGAAGTAGTAATTACACTTCAAAGAATATAATCCAATTATGTACCATTTTATTAATTAAAATATTACCTTAAAACCCATAGAAATAACATATCACATATAAAGGTATATTTGGATATAAATTTAATTAAATGGAATAACCATATGTTCGACTTCCACACATATCAATAAATTGAATAGCCATATGGCTGACTTCCAAACCCAATGCATTGGAGGTTATAACCTAACTATCCGTCATTGGTTTACCATGGAACCACCCATAATTGGGTTATCATATGACCACCCAACTTTGGATTCTATCATAACCACCTTTCAAATTTCCAATTACCGTTACATAATCATAACACACGAAATATTGCAATTATCAACATTTCACCCATAAAATTTCATTTCCAATCATATGAAATCGTTTCAATATATTGAAATAGTAAGTCCTCTTAGAAAACAATTTTCAATAAAAAACAACCAAAAAGTGAATAATGGATTTCTTTTTTACTTTAAAAAAAATATTAAGGATTATAGAGGAAGAAAAATATCAAATAACATTTATGACAGTGGAAAATCCATTATCGCTACATATGTTAAAAACATTCGTTTTATCATTTATTGAAACAATTAATATAAAAATGTGTTCCTTTCGAAAAAAATTGAATGAAATTTAATTTGAAAGGGTTGAATATACATATTATAAAATATGGTGGTGTATATTATCAACATATGTCTCAATGAAGGGAACTTGAGATGAAATCCCCTACGTTGAGTTCGATTCATCATATATGTTTCTTGTGTTTATAGAATAAAACACATATAGTAATTTATACTTCCTTGAGAATCTTATTCAAGTTTATTATTTCATTTATATCAATTATTACCATATTAAAACAATTATATAATTATTTATGGTCATTTAGGACTTTTTGTCGATATTCGGTACTTGAGTAGAAATTGAACATGGTATGATGTCCCTTGTCCATGTTTTCATAAGTCCATAATCTCTATAATAATATTAATTACATTATTAAAATTTTTATAAATAAATTTTAACTATAAATAAAACCATTATGTGTGGTTATGAAAAATGAACAACATTATATTCATGGAGACGGTAAGTCATACATACGTATGAGTAACGTTTTCTATTTTTCATTAATCATTATGGAAAGAATTTAAGTATTATTTTATCTTTAAAAAATTATAAGAATATAATTAATATGATATTAATATTTTAAATATAATTATATATATCTTATAAGTGATATCAATAATAAAAATGAGTCACATCGCTTTGTAGAGGTGATAGTTCACACATATGCATGAACAACGTTTTCATTTTTATGCACATATAAAGTAAGATCATAATTGTTATATTATTATCATATAATAATTAATCTGTCATGAATATAAAATATTTACATTAATTCCATTATTATAACCATTCATGAGTTATTGTTATGAAAAACAAAATAGATCAGTTTGTGGAGGTTATAGTTCCCACATACACATGAACAATTAATTCATATCCCATTTTATGGATGTCAAGATAGATTTTGGTGGTGGTAATATCCTAATAACATATCAGTATATTGAGGATACTTTAGTTGTTTTATCATATTGATTGGAGGAGATTTTAATGAAAGGGAAGGTTAAATGAAATAGAAATACTTAAGGAAAATAATACCCCTTCTTTGGTTTTTCACCCTTGAATAACACCTTATCACCTATAATGTTTTTTGTTCTGCCTAAAATAAGGTCTCAAGAAAGTGGATTGGGATTCTAGCAAGTGTATTGCGTAGATATTAGCTGAACAAAAAGGGTTTTGAAGTATGGGTAAGAGAGATTAATGGGTTCCTTTATATAGGATAGTGGTGGGGCACCCTTATAATTATTAAAAATATTAATTTAATATAATATTAATCTTGTTGACAGAATGCGAAAATGCGTTTTTATAAAGTAAAAAAAATCAAAACATTAACATGTTTTTATATGAAATTTCATAGTGAAAATACTTCCAATGACCAAAATTGGATTAAGTGATAAACAATAATCTATATATACTTTAAAACCAATTCAAATGATAATATAACAATACAAACATATTATAAAAAAAGGTAGTTTTGACAAAAATTCAATATTTATCACTATTCATTAAGATATGAATTTTATTAGAAAAATATCAATTTTTCAAAAAAAGTAAATTTTGATGTTGTGCTTCTAAATAAGAAGTTTATTTTATCAAATAAAACATATAAAAGTGATAAAATATATTTTTAAAAAGGTTTAACCATCAAAAGGATGTAAAAGTACATTTTAAAAATATTTGAGTATTTTATGCTTAAAATTGGATTTATTCTCATTTTATTCCTAAAAACTTTATTTGATTATGTAAAAACCTTTATAAAAGATTATAAAACATAATATACTTATTTTGGTTCATTCACGCCAATACAATGACTACGCATTAACTACCATTTAAAAAAAATATTAATAATGTATTATTTTTCTGTATAACTTAGTCTTGGGTGAAACATAAGATTTTAGAGAAACTCATTGTTGTTTGTTAGGAATTCTATTGAAAAAAGATTCCCCTTTAATGTAAAATTCATATCTTATTAAATATTAATAATAGATTTGAAAATTTATTATTCTATAAATACCTAAGATATTACATCTTTCTCTTTTATAAAAATCCCATCCCCGCAAATTTATTCACTTATCAAATAAGTGGTGGTATTTCTCCTTCATATATTTTTCATATTCCCATATTTCCTCTTCAACTAGATGGTTTTTACATAAAAGCTTAACCTGATAAATAACCTTGCCACAAAACCTGCACTCTATGGTCAAAAATCTGGATGTGTAGTACCGCGTATGATAGATTCTCTTCCAACTGAAGTACTTCTATACTAAAAACATGAGATGAATATGGAATATAATTTCATAAAAATGAAACATGAATGAAATTGTGTACCTCTGATAAAATTGAAGGAAAATCTACTCAGTGGGAAACTGGTCCAACTTTCTATAGGATTTATTAGGGTCCAATGAACCTTGGAGTTATCTTCCCTTTTATACCAAAATGCATCACACTTTTCCACGGTGAAAATTTTAGAAAGACGTGATCAACAACCTCTAAAGAAATATCCTTCCTCTGGTTATCCCTATAACTTTAATTCCTACTCTGATCTATCCTCATATGCTTCTGAATCAACTAATCTTTTTCTTCCATCTATTCTACGAATTTTGTCCAATCTACTTACTTTCATCCACTTCATCCCAAAAAGATAGAGTGTGACCTTTCTTTCTATATAATTCCTCAAATGGTGGCATCTGTATATTGAAATGAAAACTATTATTAAAAAAACACAACCAAAGAAAGATATAGATATTTTCATCCCTAGTAATCCATTGAACAATCACATATCATATCCCCCATGGTCTAAATTGTTTATTATATCTTCCCATCTGATTGAGGTTGAAAATATATTCTATAATTTATGTTAGTTACCAATGACTTATAATATACTTACAAAATGTTAAAAGTGCACCTAATATCATGAAAAGATACAATAGAGAGAGGAAATCCATGTAACCTGAATTTTTATTTAAGATATAACCGAGAAATTTGATCTTGAGACAGAGCATCTTGAATTGCAAAAAAATGAGTAGATTTAGCCAATTGATCAATAATAACACAGATCACATTATTAACTCAAGAAGTATTTGGTAATCCTACTATGAAATCCATGGATATATTTTCCGATTTCCAATCTGGTGGTGGAAAAGAATGAATCACCCCCTTTGTCAATTGTCATTCTTTTTTCACCTTCTAAAAATTCAAAAACTTCAAAGAAAAATTAGTAGTATTTCATTTCAACCCATCCGACCATTAATACTCTCAAAGATCTCTGTACATCTTAGTAATTCTAGGATGAAATGAAAATAGAGTACAATGAGATTCCCATTAAAACTCTTTCTTCAACTATGAATAAAAAGAGACACATAATCTCCTCCAAAACCTCAAAACACAGTATTTACCAATGTTAAATTCGGGTAAAATACCCTTCTGAACCAATTATTCCTTTTTCGTCAACTCAATTTCTTCCTTCCATGCATTCAAAATTCTTTCTGAGATAGATGATTTCACTAAAACCTAAAAGAAAATAGAATAATTTCCTTCACCAACAACTTCGAATCCAAAATTAATCAAATCATTAACCAATGGATCTCTTTAAAAACGTAACATGGTTAATGTACCATTATTTGTTTGAATCAAAGCATCTTCCATTTTATTTTATTTTCCTGGATTGTAATGAATCATGAAATCATAATCCTTTATTAATTCCATCCATCTCCATTATCTAATGTTCAATTATTTTTGGGATAATATATACTTAAAACTTTTTCTATCTATATATATTTCACACCTTATGCCATAAAAATTATGACCTCAAATTTTTAATGCAAAAAATATAGTAGCTAATTCCAAATAATGTGTAGGGTAATTTTACTCATGTGGTTTCAACTGATGTTAGGCATAAGAAATCACCTGATAAAAATGTATTAAGACAAGACCATGTAATTTTAATGAAGCATGATGGTAGATAATAAATTAATCATTCCTATAAAGTAGGGCCAAATCTGGGGGATTTACCAATCTTCTGTTAAGTTACTGAGAACAATAATCACATTATTTTGTCCAGATGAACTTAAGTCGCTTACATGTTGTCTAAGTTAGTGGGATAGATAACTGAGAAATATTTTCAATAAACCTTCAGTAATAACCTTCAAATCCAAGAAAACAACAAATCTATATGATATTGGTAGGTCTTGGCCACTCTTCAACAACTATTGTTTAGAAGGGTCCACAGTTATTACATCTTTTAAAGCAATATGACTATGGAATGAAATTTATGGTAGCAAAAATTAACTATTACCAAAAATTCCATAAGGTTTCTTTTCATTTAAGGTTTTCAATACAATCCTTAAGTGACATTCATGTTCCTTCTATATTTTAAAATATACCAAAATATCATCTATAAACAAAACCTCAAAATGATCCAAAAATAAATGAAAGAATCCATTCATGAATGTCACGACCCGTCCTCGGGGCCCGTTCTGTGACTACCCCAAGCCCACCATCCATAGGCCAGGGGCTGAAGACTAGCACTTAAGGCATAAATCTCGATAAAAGGGAAGGAATTTCCTTTATATAAGAAAACAAACACCATAGATTACGCAAGCTGAAGTAAATACTAAGTAAAGTGAGTACAAAAGTAAGTACTGGAAAGTAAATGGGCCAGTATACAAACCCCATTTAAAGTACAGTACAACTGAGAAAAGAAATTACAACAGCTGAAAAGTAGAGCAGTAACCACCAAGACGTCCTTCGGAACTCCCACCTCAAGGGTGAGTACAGATGGTCACTTCAGCTCCTCGAGTTCGGCCGTCCACTCCGTGTACGTCCCGCCTGATAGTCCACATTCGGGTACCGTTCCACTCCACAAGCCTCAACCACGATCAGCATTATCCGTCTTCTACAACCAACACAATGTAGTGAGGGAATAGCCCGTGTATGGGTGAGTATATGATACTCAGTAGGGACCCCACGACGCTCGAAGGTCTCCCAGAATCCACGAAGGATAAACCACAAAGGAAAGATACAATCACAAAGTGCCAACAAAATCTTATTTGGTATATGACCATACATATACCTAAGTCATCAATTCCCGTTCTTCTCCAACTCACGAGCCCAAGTTCAACCCAGTCCACATAGGAAAGTACAATCCAATCCACACAGGAAAGCACAACCCAATCCACAGAAGATAGCAAAACAATCATATCGAAGATAGTGATTGGAAATCAAGACTCAGCTCACACAGGTATACACTTCGTAAGGCGATAGGGATGATCAGATGTAGCCACTGATTCATCTAATATGTTGGACCCACATAGGATACAAGACCAGCTATGTTGTCGAACCCACAAAGGATACAAGACCAGCTACTCTGCCAGACCCACATAACATACAAGTACAGAGTCAAATACTGTCAGACCCACATAGGATATAAGAACAGTAGTCATCGCCATCGAAACTACGGAGGATCCCAGTATGGTCGTCATTTCTGCCAAACACACTGAGGATCCATGTACAGTCATCATTGCTGCCGAACCCATGTAGGATCCAAGTACAGTCGTCATCGTCGTCGCAGTCGCAGCCAACTCTAGGGTTCCTGCACACAGCACGCTCGATTCCAGGAGGGTTCGCTCCACGAGCTAAGAGGGTTGATACATCAACTATCACAAATTCCATATTTGATGTATCACAAAGTTCTGCCTCATCAATAGGAACTCAACGCGACAGACGACGCATCAATCGGACGCCCGGTCAGAGAGTTATTGGCTTTTCCATCCTAGGGGCTCGGTTGGTTTTTAAGATAAAACCAACCTGACCATACTTCAGTTGCGTCCAAACCTTGAGGGGAGTAAGACAAAATAACCGTCTCACTAAGAGGAATCCAACAAAGTCGATGGCACGTCAATCGGACGTTTGGAGCTCAAGTTATAAAACTTTCCGCTCCGAGGGCCCGGTTGGTTCCGTGTTCGATCCAACCCGGATGTACTCAATGTTCTCCAAAACCTTGAGTGTAAAATACCAAAACGACCGCCTCGATCCGAGGATCCCAACGCAATTGAAGGTACGTCGATCAGAAGTACATAGACCAAGTTATGGGCATTTGAATGGATCTGTCCAAAAGTAGGGGGTTTGGGCCCGGTCCGACCCGGCACAATGACCCCTGGGTCGGCCCGAACCGGGTCCAGGTCCAAATCGTTAGGGTGCGGCCTGGACCGGCCCAGCGCAGGTGGCCCGACCCGGCCCGGCAAAGGCGGCCCGGCCCGGCACAGGCGGTCCTGCCCGGCGTGGGGGATTCGACCCGGCGCGGGTGGTCCGGCCCAACGCGGGCCGCGGCTCAGCTCGTGGCCGAGCTGGACGCAAATAAGGAAGGGGGGGCACACCCCTGATTTTCGAAATGGCGGGCCCCTTTTTGGTGGGGTCCACCCTAATTAAACCCAGGGGTTATGCCCCCCGGATATTCGAAAATAGCCGGCCGGTGAGCTGCCACGGGTCCCGCCTCCTGGTGGTGCCGGCGGCCGTCTTGGCCGACTGCCTCCGGCCAAACTGCCGCAACCAAAGGCCGCGTATCTTGCTCGTCCAGTGCGGCGCGACAGCACCGAGCCCATCCGCCGCAACCTTCCCTGGCCGCGGCCCTCCTTGGTGCTCCGGCGGGGCGTGACAGCACCGCACCCCTCCCCCGCGGCCCGCTCTTGGCGACGGCCTCCTTTGGCTTTACCGGCGCGGCGCGACAATGCCACGCTCCTTCGTCGTGGCCCTCTCCGGTTGTGGTTCACTCGTTCCCGCGCGGTGCGACGACACCGTGTCGCCTCCATTTCAAGCCATGAAGAAGATCAACAACAAAAGGGGAGGAGGATCATTCGTGTTTGTGTGGTCCGACCTCCTCCCGTTATTTTGATAACAATCGACCAATAATTAACGAAGAACGTCAAATTAATCATGAATGTAAAATCAACCCCTACCTTAGAGAAATTTGCGGAAGCTAGCGTCATGGGGGTGGTTTGGATGACGGCGTTGACGTTCACCCAAGGAGGGGATGGTGTCATACACCGACTGCGGAGAGGAGAAGGAATGACACATCAATCACTCTTGGCGGTGATGGCGTTCTTCGTCAAAGTCTTGACGTTCTTCAATGAAAGTAATGGAGTTCTTCAAGAGTTTCAGTTCTCTCCCCAAATATCCTCACACCACAAAATCACCAAAATAAAATAAGGCCTTCCTTAATTTATTAACACATGCCAAGCTTTTCAAAACATCAAAAATTCAAACTCTTAATTAAATTAATTGAATAACTTTAATCAGTTAATTTAATGTGAGTGTTGGCATGCAATAAAGAGGGAGAGTGGGTGTGTTACAAATTAATGGGGGGTTAGAGGAATTTGAAGGGGTGGGGCTCATGTGGGCCCCACCTCACTAATATCCTATCAAGATGATTTTAGGATCAAGTGGGTCCCACCCCAACTCCCACACATGGGATTAAACCATCTAGAAATGATAAATAAAATTGTAACACAATTTTATTTCACCTAACACTTAATCCACATTTTTTAACAACTCTTCCCAAGAAAACACAACTACAGGAAAAGTCTTCTTATGAAATTACCGGCATTGCGGTTTCATCGATGCTCTTGGATTTCGATTCCGAGCACCGGTTCAAAATATAGAAAAACCCGCTCGTTCGTTCGGTGAACATACCCGAGCTAAACTTAGGAAATTGATTCTGGGAACACCGGGCCTCGGAATCAGGTGTCGTGAGAAACTGCGTACTAGTAAAATCCCAATGAAATTAAGAAAAAAAAATACCTTGAAATTTCTGGGTCTTTACATTACTCCCACCTAAGGGATTTATGTCCCCATAATGATACATCACAAACTAGGGAAAAATGAGGGTACTGAGTATGCATCGGAGCCTCCCGCTCCCATGTGCTCTCCTGGAGGTTTCTGTGCTGCCACCTGATGCACACTAGAGGAATCGACCATCCACGTAGGGCCCTCTCCTGTCAATCCTCGATCTCCACCGGGACCTCCGCAAAATTCACCCCATCATCGATGTCCAGCTCCCCATGGTCGATGATATGAATCGGGTCGTGCACATATCTCCTCAGCTGAGATACGTGGAAGACGCCGTGCACCCGGTGAAACTGAGGTGGAAGAGCCAGGTGATAAGCCACCTCACCTATCCTACTAAGAACCTGAAATGGTCCGATGAAGCGTGGAGATAACTTGCTGCCCCATCCAAATCTCCATAATCCACGTCGAGGTGAGACCCGTAAGAAAACATGGTCGCCATCCTCGAACTCTAGTGGTCTCCGCCTCCTGTCATCATAAAACTTTTGTCAGCTTTGAGAAGTCCTCATCTGCTCCTGGATGACCTCAACCTTCTCTATCATGGCCTAGACCATCTCTGGTCCCACAAGTGCTGACTCCCCAGGGTCTTTCCAGCACAGAGGTGATCTGCAAGGTCGGATGTACAACGCCTCGTATGGTGTCATCCCGATTGTGGAGTGATAGTTGTTGTTGTACGCAAACTGCACCAAGGGTAGGTGATCCTCCCAACTGCGACCAAAGTCGAGGACACATGCACGGAGCATGTCCTTGAGAGTCTGAATGGTCCTCTCCATCTGACCATCCGTCAGAGGGTGAAAGGTGTTTCTCAGGCATAGCTGCATCCCGAATGCCTCTTACAACCCCTTCCAAAGCCAGGAAGTAAAGTGAGCATCTCGATCGGAGACGATAGTCGATGGAACACCATGAAGCTGTACAATCTCTTGAACGTAGAGGAATCCCAAGCTCTCCACTGATACCTGCTCTCTGATGGGTAAGAAGTGAGCCTACTAGGTGAGTCGGTCGACGATCACCCAAATGGAGTCGTGTCCTCTGGAGGTACATGGTTTTCCAGTCACGAAATCCATAGATATCCTGTCCCACTCTACTCCGGGACCTCCAAGTGTTGTACCAAGCCCGCTGGTACCTGGGGCTCCGCCTTTACCTGCTGACAGGCGAGGCATTGAGAAATGAACTCCGCCACATGCTTCTTCATACCCATCCACCAGTGTTGTCGTCTGAGATCCTGATACATCTTTTCTACACCTGGATGTACTGCCCAAGGGGAAGTGTGAAAATCTCTCAGATCCTTCTCCATTAATGAAACAGGTACCATGGTACGTCCTCTGAAAAGGAAGACTTGCTCCCCTCCTCCAGAGAATTCATCAGGTGCCTGTCCTAAGGATATCTGTGCACATCGCGACTCACAGTCAACATCCCCACGGTGTGCCTCTCTGACCCGCTGAAGAAGTGGAGGTGTGACTGTGGGTGACTATAGAAAGGCTGCCCCATATGTATCGATGAGGGATATCTGTAAAGTGGCTAACTGCTCAATCACCTCTCCAAGTAGCTGAATGTCCGTCCTTCTGCTGATAGGATCAGCTACTATGTTCCCCTTTCCAGGAGTATAGACTATATCAAAGTCATAGTCTTGGAAGAACTCGATCCATCACCGCTATCTCAGGTTCAGGTCCTTCTGCGAGAATATGTACCTGAGTCTCTAGTGGTTAGAGTAGACTATAAAGCGTTCGCCCATAAGATAGTGCCACCACATCTTTAGAGTGAAGACCACTGCTGCTAACTCCAGGTCATGGGTAGCGTAGTTCTGCTCAAGATACCTCAACTATCGTGAACCGTAAGTGATCACTGCCCACTCCTACATTAGGACACACCCGAGTCCAGTTCCTGATGCATCATAGTAAACTACGTACCCTACTCCCTCCTCTGGTAGCCTCAAAATGGGTGCACTGTTCAATCTCTGTCTCAGCTCTTGGAAGCTCTGCTGACATCTATCTAACCACACGAAGGGTTTTCCCTTCTTCGTCAAATCTGAGAGTGGTGCTGCAACTCTGGAGAATTCTGGAACAAATCTCTGATAGTACCCAGCCAGACCTAGGAAACTCCGCACCTCCTTCACGCTCCTGGGTTGCTCCCAAGCTAGCACTGCCTCAATCGTCACCAGATCCACCGTAACTCCTGCCTCAGAGATGACGCGCCCCAAGAAGTGGACCTATCGTATCCATAACTGACACTTAGAGAGATTACCATAATTCTGGTGCTCTCAAAGCTTGTCTAGTACAACCCTCAAGTGGTAGGCGTGATCCACCTCAGTAGTCAAGTAAATAAATATGTCATCGATGAAGACTACGACAAATCGATTGAGGTAAGGATGGAAGATCATGTTAATGAGACTCATGAACACTACTGGAGCGTTGGTTACGCTAAAAGGCATAACCAAGAACTCATAGTGGCCATACCAACACCTGAAGGCCATCTTCTTCACATCCTCATCTCGAACTACGAGCTGATGATAGCCTCACCTGGGGTCTATCTTCGAGAACCATCGTGCTCCCTTGAGCTGATCGAAGAGGGCATCAATCCTCGGTAGCAGATACTTGTTATTCATAGTCACCTGATTTAGGCGACGATAGTCGACACATAGTTGCAAGATCTCGTCCGACTTCTTGGCGAACAATATCGGGGAAGCCTGGTGTGAAACACTGGGTTAGATGAATCCCTTGCCCTGCAAATCCTCCAGCTATGCCTGCAGCTCACGAAGCTCAGTAGGAGAAATCCGATATGCTGGTGTAGATATAGGTGATGTCCCGGGGTACAATTCAATGTAGAATTCCACCTCTCTGCGAGGAGGTTTCCTAGGAACGTCTTTAGGAAAAACATCCGCATACTGATCCACCACAATAGGAAAACTCGGACTCCGCACGTCAACTACTCCTAGGATGAGGCTAGCCAACTGATGAGTGATCAGCTATACTCTCCTCTGCGTGAGTCTATCCTATGCTGCAAAGGCTCCCTTCTCACTAGTGAAGGTGAACCTACTCCCATCGGTGCAAACACACCACACCTTGCGCCTAATATAGTTCATCTGAGCATGGACCGCAGATAACCAATCCATGCCCAAGATAACTTCGTAAGGCCTCAATGCCGCTACAAGAAGATCCCAGCCGTAGCTCTCGCCTCCTAGAGTAATCTCAAACTGCTGGAACAAGTGCCTAATCATCGAGTCTCCTCCCGTAGGAGTCTCTAGCTGTAAGGATCGAGCCAAAGACTCCGTCGGATCTCTGAGCTCCGAACAAGGGAAGTGATAATGAAAGAATGACCCTCTACTGTGTCTATAAGAACTGCAGCAAGGGTGTAGTAGACATAGATAATACCTCAAATCTTCTCTGGTGTGTCGTGGTCATAGGCCTCCACTTCCTGAAGCTAAGTCTGCCTCTGTCCGCCAACTCCCTGTGGTCGGGGTGGACCTACTGGTGGTGGTGGTGGTAGAGCTCTGAAGCGTCGTCCACCATCTGCTGCTCAACCAGCTCCTCTACCTCGTCCACCTGCTCCCTGTGGACCGCCACAGTCAAACTTATGCCTCTATTTGGGTGGTCCCTCAACCATCTACTGCTCCTCTACATGGCGGGTTGGGCAGTCATGAGCCATGTGGCCCTGCCCGCTGCATGCATAGCACTATCTACATCTCAACTGACTGGATCTACTACGTGTGCCCCGCACATCTGAACCAGTGTACTGAGGTCATCCACCTGATGGTCTGGTCCACTTGGACCCCTGTGACATCCATTGAATACCAGCTGTAGAGGACTCCGCTATGTGCCTCCCTGCGGTAGGTATCGCTACTGGTGTAGGCTCAGTAAGAAAGCTATCTACAAGGAGGGCTCTCTCCAGTACTCCTTCCGGTGTTAGAATGCTGAGGGAGATCACTGATGCCCTGATCTCATGCCTCAGTCCCTTCTTGAAGGTCTGGGCCTGGAAGAATGGGTATTGTACCATGTATGTGGAGTAGCGTGAGAGGTCGGTAAATCTCATCGAGTACTGGGCTACTGTTACAGGTCAGTAAATCTCATCGAGTACTGGGCTACTGTCACGCTGCCCTGCCGCAGTTGTAGTAGCTCCTGAATGCGCACCGCACGGAGGGTGGATGGAACGAACTTCTAGTGGAAAAGGCTCTCGAAGTCTACCCAAATAAGGGATGCCTCTTCATTCACTTGGAGCATCAGGCAACATCATCTACTTTCTATCGCATTTAAGAGACTCTCCACAAGGATCACCATGAGGTTAGCTGGTGTCCCTGCTAATCTGAAGACGTGAACAATAGCCTCCAGCCAATCCTCGGCTGCCTGAGGGTCCGTCTCCCCGCAGAACCTGGGCGGTCCCTGACGCTGAAACTCGTGCAGTGCAGTCAGGCGACGTGCACCCTCAGCAGTTGGGGCTGGTGGCATCGGTGGCTCGGCGGGTAGAGGTACCGCCGGTGCCTCTACTGTAAAAGGGTCATGTACCGAGGCCTCAACACTCAGTGGGCTGCCCTATCGCACAATGCTCGGAACCCTAGATGGCTACCATCGTGGGGCCATCCTGAAAAGAAACAGGTGCGCTACAATCAATACAGTATTCCTGGTGAGATGCCACAAAGTAATCACAAAGAAATTTTTTGTAACACACATGCAATCAATGTTTTCGTGCACTGAGTCGGAAATCAGAAGTCAGGGTCCTGGTGTATGGATACGTCGGCCGCCGCACCAACATTGGACTCCCTGGACTGATAACCACACTCAATACCCTTAACATTATTGCTTCACACAGAAGAAAGATCAGAGTCCTGAGTTCTGCGGTAGAACCAAACTCCTCTGATACCAATCTGTCACGACCCGTCTTCGGGGCCCGTGCCGTAACTACCCCAAGACCGCCTTCCATAGGCCAGAGGCTGGTGACTAGTAGCAAAGACGTAAATTCCGATAAAAGGGAAGACATTTACATTATATAATAAAACAAAATCCACAGAGTACGCAAGGTGAAGTAAATACTATGTAAAATGAGTACAAAAGTAAGTACTGGAAAGTAAATGGGCCAGTATACAAACCCAAGTGAAAGTACAGTACAACTGAGAAAATAAAGTTCAACAACTAAAAAGTAGAGCAGTAACCACCAAGACATCCTCTGGAACTCCCACCTCAAGGGTGAGTACAGATGGTCTCTTCGGCTCCTCGAGTCCGGACATCCACTCTGTGTATGTCCCGCCTGATAGTCCACCTCCGGGTACCGTTCCGCTCCACAAGCCTCAACCACGATCAGCATTTTCCGTCGTCTGAAACCAACACAATGTAGTGCGGGTATAGCCCGTGCAGGTGTGAGTATACGATACTCAGTAGGGACCCTGAGACGCCCGAAGGTCTCCCAGAATCCACGAAGGATAAACCACAAAGGAAAGATACAATCACAAAGTACCAACCAACCCTACTTAGGTATATGACCATATATATACCTAAGTCATCAATTTCAGTTCTACTCCAACTCATGAGCCCAAGTTCAACCCATTCCACACAGGAAAGTACAATCCAATCCACATAGCAAAGCACAATCCAATCCACACAGGATAGAAAAACAATCATATCGAAGATAGTGATTGGAAATCAAGACTCAGATCACACAGGTATACACTTCGTAAGGCGATAGAGATGATCATATATAGCCACTGATTCATCTAAGCTATCGGACCCACATAGGATACAAGACTAGCTAAGTTGTCGGACCCACAAAGGATATAAGACCAGCTACTCTGCTTGAACCACATAGGATACAAGTACAAAGTCAAATACTGCCGGACCCATAGAGGATACAAGAACATTAGTCATCGTCATCGAACCCATGGAGGATCCCAGTACGGTTATCGTCGCTGCCAAACCCATGGAGGATCCAAGTACAGTCGTCATTGCTGTCGAACCCACGTAGGATCCAAGTACAGTCGTCATCTTCGATGAAGTCGCAGCCAGCTCTAGGGTTCCCGCACACACCACGCTCGATTCCAGGAGGGTCGGATCCACGAGCCAAGGGGGTTGATACATCAACTATCATTAATTCTAGATTTGATGTATCACCAACTTCCATCTCGTCAATAGGAACTCAACGCGACAGACGGTGCGTCAATCGGATGCTCGGTCAGAGAGTTATTGGCTTTTTCATCCCAGGAGCCCGGTTGGGTTTTAAGCTAAACCCAACCCGATCGTACTCCAGCAGCATCCAAACCTCAAGCGGAGTAATCCAAAAAAACGATCCCACTAAGAGAAATCCCACAAAGTTGACGACATGTCAATCAGACGTCCGAAGCTCAAGTTATAAGCGTTTCCACTCCGAGGGCCAGGTAGGTTTCGTGTTCGAACCAACCCGGCCGTACTAAAAGTTCTCCGAATCCTTGAATGTAAAATACTGAAACTACCATCTCGATCCAGGTATCCCAACGCAACTAACGGTGCATCGATCGGAAGTCCATATCCCATGTTATGGGCATTTGAACGGATCTGTCTGAAAGTAGGGCGTTTGGGCCCGGTCCGACCCGGCCCAATACCCTCTAGGTCGGCCCAAACCGGGTGACCCGACCTGGGTCTGGGTCCAGCCTGTTAGGGCGCGGCCCGATACGGCTGGCGCGGTCCGGCCCAGCCTGTGCGGCCCAGCCCTTGGCGGCGGCCCGACCCGGCGCGGGCGGCCCGGCCCCGCGCGGGCCGTGGCTCAGCTCGCGGCCGAGCAGGACGCGAAGGGGGGGGGGAGCCGCCCCTTGATTTCAAAAACGGTGGCCCCACTATTTTTTGGGGTCTGCCCTAATTAAAACCGGGGGTTACAACCCCCTGGATTTTTTTAAACGGCCTGCCATTTTGGCCGGCCGGTGAGCTACCGCGGGACCCCCCTATGGGTCCCGCCTCCTGCTGGTGCCGGCGGCCGGCTTGGTCGGCCGCCTCCTGCCGAACCAGCCCGGCCAAAGGCCGCAGCCGCAGTCCTTGTTGCTCCGGCGTGACGTGATAGCTCCGCACCCCTCCACTGTGGCCCGCTCTTGTCTGCGGCCTCCTTCGGCTTCACTGGCAAGGCGCTACGGCGCCGCGCTCCTTTGTCGCGGCCCGCTCCGGCCACAGTTCTCTCATTCCAGCACAGTGCGACGACACCGTGTCGCCTCCGTTTCAAGCCACGAATAAGATCACCAACAAAAGGGTAGGGGGATCATCCATGTTTGTGCGGTCCGACCTCCTCCCGTTATTTTGATAACAATCGGCCAATAATTAACGAAGAATGTCAAATTAATCATGAACGTAAAATCAACTCCTACCTCAAAGAAATTCGCGGAATCTAGCATCGCAGGGGTGGTTTCGATGATGAGGTCGCCCAAGGAGGGGATGGCATCACACTCCGGCTGTGGAGAGGAGAGGGAATGACATGTCGATCACTCCTGGCGGTGATGACATTCTTTGTCGAATTCTTGACGTTCTTCAAAAAAAGTGATGGAGTTCTTCAAGAGTTAGTGTTCTCTCCCCAAATATCCTCACACCACAAATCTACCAAAATAAAATAAGTACTTCCTTATTTTACAAACACATACCAAGATTTTCAAAACTTCAAAAATTCAAACTCTTAATTAAATTAATTTAATAGCTTTAATCAATTAATTTAATGTGAGAGTTGGCATGAAATAAAGAGGGAGAGAGGGTGAGTTACAAATTAATGGGTGGTTAGAGGAATTTGAAGGGGTGGGGCTTGTGTGGGACCCACCTCACTAATATCCTATCAAGAGGAGTTTAAGATCAAGTGGGTCCCACCCCAACTGCCACACAAGTGATTAAACAGTCTAGAAAAGGGAAATAAAATTGTAACACAATTTTATTTCACCTAACACTTAATCCACATTTTTTTAACAACTCTTCCCGAGAAAACGCAACTCTAGGAAAAGTCTTCTTAGGAAATTACCAGCGCTGCGGCTTCATCCATGCCCTTGTATTTGGATTCCGAGCACCGGTTCAAAAGATAGAAAAACCTACTCGTTCCTTCACTGAACATACTCGATACAAACTTCAGAAGTTGATTTCGGGCACACCGGGCCTCGGAATCAGGTGCCGTCAGAAACTGCGTACTCGTAAAATCCCAAAGAAATTAAGAAAAAAAAATTCCTTGAAATTTACGATAATTTACAATGAAAATTATAATTATAGAATAGGAATTCAATAACCTAAAGGGAATAACTACTAACTCATAATTCCCATATCATATTCCGTATGATGTATTTGGAATTCCATCCTCCTTGACCTTCAGCTGACTGTACCCAAACCTCAAATAATTTTTTCAAAAAATACTGATCTCCCTAGATATGATAAAAAATCATCTATATGAGGAACAATATTCTTGTTCTTAATAGTGATGTTATTCAAGGCTCTGTAATTAATAGAAAGTCCCATGGAACTATCTTTCTTTTTTACCAAAAAAACAATAGTACCTCATGGTGGAGTGATAGCTCAAATGAAACCTTTATCATGTAATTATTGAAATAGTTTTTTCAATTACAGTAGTTATAATTGAGACATTTTATATGTATTTTATGAATTAGGCTTAGCATCATGAACTAAAAAAATGGTAAATTCAAACTCCCAATAATGAACAATACTATGCAATTCATTAGTAAAAACATTTGTAAATTCATTCACAAATGAAAAGTCACTAATCAAAATTGTTTCCTTCCTTTCAAAAACATGAGATGGAAAACATTCACTACCATATTTAATAAATATACCTACTTCTTAATATGTTATCGATGATAAAAAACATTTGAATAAAACATTCTTGACATTTCAATCTATTTTAGCATAAAAAACTGAAAGTCAATCCATACCCAAAATAATATCAAATTTCACTATAGGAAGGTCAGTAAGATTTTTAGGAAGTCAATACCACTAATGATAATAGTAAGATTCCCAAAAATCTTGGTTTCTTTAATACTTGGATCTAGGATATTTACCAAATGTTCTATATCATGTTTGGGCAATAATATTTCTAACTTACATGAAAAGCTATTAGAAATGAAATAATGTGATGTTCTAGAGTCAAATAGAGTATTGGAATATATTGAAAAAACATTTTTCATAAATTTTTATGACATAATTTGATGGTCCCACATCAACCGTAGTCATATAAAAATATTTTCCCACACACTTATACATTCGATCATATTGGTTTCCACCCAAGGTAATCAACTTTGGACACACACTGGCATAATTCCCTAACTTATTGCAACTAAAACGTCTTACCACTAGATTTTCATTGACTTCCTGATCATCTTCCTTACAATTACGAACAATATGACCAACCTTACCACATTAGAAGAACTTTCTGGACATTGCGATACATTCTAAATGATTCTTTTTACAACACTTCTCACTAGTTGGAAATTTAGTTTTCGTACCTCCAGACTTATTTGATGAATTATTTCCCATTTCATGCTAACTGGATCACTTATTTTTCTTTCTCTCATGTAACACAAGATCATTATAAAACACCATTTCTACCTTCTCAATACATTGTAAAAGTTCTTCATAGCATTTTTACTCATGGGAAGCTAATTCCCTTCTATATTTTGGCTTTAATCCAGAGTAAAACCGATTTATCTTATTATTAGTAACCCAGATAAAATTTTGGAAGTAACTTACAGATGGGAAATATTTTCATAATATAAAGCCACATAATCTTCCTCCATTTATCTATACTCCATGAATTTCTTTTCCATCCTATGACGAACTACATTTGGAAAATATTTCTCAAGGAAGATGTTCCTAAATTCATCCTATTCCATGGCGTCAATATCTTCACCTAGTCTAATATTGTTAATCATTGACCGCCAAAGATCAAAATTAATTTCAACACGATAAATAGAAAGACTAAAATTTTGATTGTATGAACACCCCATTACATCAAAAATCTTTTCAAGTGCTCTAATCCATTCTTCAGTTTGCATAGTGTTAGATGATCCTCTGAATGATGGGTGATGTTACCTCATGAAAGGATCCACTACTGACATAGTTTTCTGAGGTTGATCTTTTATATCGTGAATGAACACCACCACACTTTAGCGCCTGAGTCAAATGAGCCATAACTGCAAAAAACTATTCAATATTGATTCCAACTATCTCAATATGCTGATTTGGAAGGTTTTTTTCCTCTGTTTTCCTTCCCAACACAGTTGTCCTGTTTCCTCTATTGAAAGCCATTCTGAACAAAAATATATTAGATGAGGAAACATAGTAATATTTTAATGATATATCATTTCAATTTTACTATAAAGAAAAAAAATCATTTAAGTATATTATATTAACAATATCCTAACCCCTAATATTATCTAAATCAACCTCTGATACCAACTATAATGTCCTAGAATTAAATATAACCTAATCTTCAGTAAATTTTATAATTTCAAATTCATTCACATAAAGGATCTTTTTTGGTTTAGAGATGCAGAGAATTGGGTTATAAATCATACATGACAACTTAAGTATTACAAAGTAGAAACTTCTACTCACTATTAATTTTTTTCATAAAACAAAAACTTTTAAAAAGAAACATGGTTTTGTTTCATGTTTAAAAATCATAACTTTTCCTCGATCCCATCATTAACACTATTCTTATTTAAACCCTATGAAAAACATTTCAAAACATGAGATGAGAAAAAAAAATATCATTATGGGATACAAAAATAAGGAAAACTATTAGTCTTTTGAAAACATATAAACCATGAATACATTCTCATAAAGTAATACTCTTCACATTTAAGAAGCAATAATTACACTTCACTGAACATAACATCATTGGTTACCTTTTTTGTAATCATAATATTACCTTATAACCCATATAGAGTAACATATAACATATAAAGGTAACTTGGGACATAAACACACTTAAATAGGAATAACCATACGATCGACTTCCAAACATATCACTAAATGGAATAGCCATATGGACGACGTCCAAACCCAATTCATTGGATGTTATATCATAGCCTCCCATCCGTTGATTATCACGAAACCATCCATATTTGTTTTACCATGTAACCACCCATATTTGGTTTGTCACATAACCACCAGTCAAATGTCTAACTACCATTATATAGTCACATCACACAAATTATTTTAATTATCAACATTTCACTCATAGAAGTTCATTTTCAATCACAAGAAATCATTTAAACATATTAATGTAGTCAATCCACTTTGAAAACAGTTTTCAATACCAAAACTCCCAAAAGGGGAATACGATATTTCTCTTTTCCTTTAAAAAATATGAATTCTTCTTGAGGAATCCAAATATGAAATAAGGGTTATGGAATTGAAGAAGTTTTTGTCTCCACATATATTGAAGAAATTCCTTTTGTCATTTAGTGAAACACTTCGTATAAAAAATACTACATTTTGAAAACCGTTGAATGAAATTAAATGTTAACGTTTTTATTATACACCGTACAAAAGAAGGAGATTTATATTATCAAAATATTCCTTAATGAAATAATATTGATGTATTACCCCCGGTTTTTAGTATGTAACCCTTACTTGATGCTTTTCTTGGTGTTAAAAGTTAAGGGTGACATACGGGAGAGTCGAGAGATCATAGATTGAAGTTTGAGGCAAAGGGAAAGTCGCCAGGGCGGCGAACGGTTTATCCAAACCATGCGGCCAAACCGTGCGTGGCTGACTTGGGATGCAGTGACTTCAACACGATCAACACACGGTTAAGGGAAAATGTGCGATTTGGCCGTGCGAGAAGGGTGGCCGAGGTAGTAGCTAACGGACTGTTAGTGCACGGTTTGTTAAATCATGTGGGCACTTAATTTAAAACCTTAAATTTTGGATCTAACATGTTTTCCCTTTAATTGCCTTATTTAAGCTCCTAAGTGGCCCTAACTCAGGATTACTCTCCCTTGAAGGTTGGAAAACGTCTCCCAAGCGTTCCAGAGGCGATCCGAAGGCTTATCTTGGAGAATCAAAGCCATATTCTTAATGTATGTGATCGTTCTTGATCAGTTTCCTAGATCTACTAATATCTACTTTCCTTTTCTCTCGTTTTCTTATATCTACACCTGTTATGGGTAGATCTAAATGTGTTGATGCCAAATATGATGATTTTTGGTCATGGTTGTGTTAAGAGAAGAGATCTAAGGAGGGTTTTTGGATAATCGGCTCGGTTTTGTTGGCATTCTTTGTCCGTTGGTTGGTTCCGCCTAATTGGTTGAGGTAGGTGGATTCACTCACAATTCCTCTTTCTTAGACCTTGAAGGCTTAGTTCAAACTGATTTAATTTCTTGGTTTTGATTGTGAAATTATGGTGCAAAGCATATTATAAACCTTTTTTAGTGACGATCTATGGGTTTTGATGGAATTGTGGAAATTGAAAGAATGGTTTGTACAAAGTGTTTTGGTTCATTGATTTTAAAATAGTGATTTTAAAATATGGTTGTGCTGGATTTGTAAAATGGTTTGCGGGAAAAAGGTTTTCAATAAAAGGGTTGTTTTATTGAAATGGTTTTGGCATGGTAGGAATGGTGTGGTTTTTGGGCATACTTGGTGTATGTGTTCATATTGCATTTACGAGGCTTGGTTGTAATATGACCTTGTGCTGGGTGCCAAAAGTGTAATGGCACATGGGGAATAATTACCTTATGATAACTTGGTAGATCGATGAGAGATCGCTCATGACTATGGTACTATCAAAGTGATGCATGCAAGGTTAATGATGTGTTTATATAGAATGGAATGGTTATGCCAATGTGGAAATGTGTATTTGATTGGAAACATTTCTTGGTTTTTTTCTTGATAAATATGGTTTTTGTTGGAAAATGGTTTTGACATGGAACTTGTTATATTGTGAATTGTTTTGGAATTGTTTTATATAAATTGTTTTATATAAGTGTGCTAACATGTTTTATCCTAGAGGCATGGGTTGGGAAGTCATCGGGGAAAACCTACTGAGATTCATTACTCACCCCCTGCTTTGCAACAATGGTTCTTTTGCAGATGTCATTTACCAGGATGATGTTAAGGGAAAGGTGGCACACGTGTTTAGCACTACTTCATGATTCTTGAGCTGTTTGGTATAGTTGGATCATGGAGATTGTAGAGCCCTAGTGTCTTTATTGTCTTTGATCCTTGGCGGTTGTCTTTCTACTATTTACTCTAATTTAGTTTTGGTTTCCGTTGTTGCACTTTGATTGGTTCAATATGAAATAAATGATGAACTATCTTGGTTTTAAATCATGCATCATATAGTGGTTGCTTAGTGATGTTTATCTAGTTTCCATTGATGTTGGTTGTTTTAATATAAAGGTTAAATCGTCCCCCATGTGTTTTGTAACCCTTCGGCATTTATTACCAGCATTTGGTGCCTTGGAGATGTCGCTTAAGGCCCAGTAATGACTCGTTGAGATCTCAAGCCAATGAGAAATGGGCGGGTCATTACAATTGAGAAGAAGTCCCTTACCTTGAGTTAGATTCATCATGCATGTTCCTTGTTCTTTCAGAATAATAAAATTAAGTTAATTTATAATTTATTACTAACCTTTTTTATGTTTATTATTTCATTTATATCACTTATTACCATATTATAACAAATATATAATGATTTATGTTCATATTTGATGTTTTGTCGATATTTAGTACTTGAGTTGAAAATGAGCATGGTATGATGTCACTAGTCCAAGTGGTCATAATTCCATCAACTCTATAACAATATACCTGACATTATTATCATTATTATACATAAATTATATCATTAAATCTTACCATGATTTTTTTATGAAAAATTAACAATTTTATATTCATGTATATGGTAAGTCGTATGTACACAAGAGTAATGGTTTCCTTTTTTCATTTATCATTATGGAAAAAATTAAGTATTATTTTATATTCCCATAATTATAACGAAATAATTAATATCATATTAATAATTTAAATATACTTATAAATATCATATAAGTGATATAATGAATAAAATCATGTCACATCGCTTCGTGGAGCTGATCGTTCACACGTACGCTTGAATGACGTTACCATTTTTATGTACATGGAAAGTAAGAACATAATTGATATATTATTATCATAGAATGATTAATATGTCATAAATATCAAATATGAACATTAATTCCATTATTAAAATAAGTCATGAGATATGGTAATGAAAAACGAATTCGATAGGTTCGTGGAGGTGATAGTTCACACATATACACGAATGATTAATTACATTCCCATTTTATGGTTGTGGGGATGGATTTAGGTTATGATATTATTATTATATCATCTAAGTATATTGAGGATACTAGATCTATTATATCATCATGGTTGGAATAGATATGAAGGAATTGGGAGAATAAATGAAATAGAAATACATAAAGAAAAAATACTACTTCTTTGGTTTATCACCATGGAAGAACACCTTTACATCTCTAAGGAGGGTGTTCTGCCTAATCTATGGCCTCAAGAAAGTGAAGAGGGATTCTAGGAAGAGTTTTGGGTAGATCTTGGCTAAATAAAAATGTTTTTTAAGTGTGAGTAATAGAGATGAATGGGTTATTTTTTACAAGATAGGGGAGGGGAACCCATGGTATTATTAAAGTTATTAAATTAATATATAATTAATCCCATTGTCAGAATGAGAAAATGGGTTTTTTAAAAAGTAGAAACAATCATTATATTGTCGTGTGTTTTTATCAAATTTCAATGTAAAAATATATCCAATGACCAACATTAGATTAAATTCTAAAAATTGAATCTAAATATACTTTAAACCCCATTCAAATGATAATCTATCAATAAAAATTAATTAGAAAAAAGGAAGTTTTGAATTAGAATTAAATATTTTTCAATATTCATTAAAATATGAATTTTATCAAAAAAACACCAAAATTTTAACCAAAGTAAATTTTGATATCCCGCTTACAAAGAAGAACTTTATTTTTTCAAATAGAATATATAAAAGTAAAAAAAATTATTTAAAAATACTTCTCAATGAAAATGCAGTAAAACATCCTTTTTAAAAATATTAGAGTAACATATGCTTAAAATTGGTTTTATTCTCATTTGAAGCCTCTAAAATTTATTTTATTAATATAAAAATATTTAACAAACATGTGTAAGCATAATATGGTTTGTTATATAAATTTACTCTAATAAAATGGGAAGTCATTAACTATAATTGAAAAAATTAATATTAATAATGTATTATTTTTCATTACAACTTAGTATTCTATGAAACTTTTTATTTCGGTGAAACTTGTTGTTGTGTGTCAGGTATGCTATAGGAAAAATCATCCCCTTTAACATAAAATTAATAACTTACTCATAAATATTAATATATATGAAAATGTATTATTCTATAATTATCTAGGATGCTACATTTGAGGAATAAGATGATGAAGCATTGTAACACCCCATGCTTTTATGATATGTTTTTTTAAAAAAATTTAATCTCATTAATATCTTTTATTGAATACATCAACATGTTAAAAAATAATTATCTATTAATAAAATATTATTACCTGATAATTATAAACTAGGATTTAAAATTTATTGGTACTAAGATGACTAAATAAATAATAAAAACTATTGATTTAAAAATTTAAATATTATTTTATCTTTTATCAATAAAAAAATAAATTTTAAAGTAAAAGAGTTGTTTTAACGAAAAAAATATTTTTTTAGTAATATATATATATTTCAAAATATACGTAATTTTACATAGTTATTGAATGATTTAAATTAAATATATAAATTATTTATTAAATAAATTTTTTAACATTATTCTAGTTTTTTATAAAGAATAGGGGAAGAATAAATCTAGTTTTATTCTTTAAAATATATTTTTTTAAAGGGATTTCTATCACATTTTTTTACATAAATATAAATTAATTTCTCAAATTAATTTTTATTTAATTTGATAAAATGGTTTATATATTTGAAATTTGGAGGGTCAAATTTGAAAAATAGGCCACTATTATTTTGGAATTTTGAATTATAATATTTATAAAATTTATCAGCTCAATAAAGGGTAAATCAAATTAAACAATGACAAAACTAAGACATTAGACCATAATTTTTTAACATAATAATTATTGAATAATTTGAATTTGACCAATGTCACAATATTTTATAAATTAAGTTTTCTAATGGAATATTTTCCCTCAAGATGAACCTTATAATATTTAAATTAAATAAAGATACTAAGTGTCAATCATTTATTTTTAATTATCTATTATTTTTTCACATAACAAAAAAACTAATGAATGAAACTAAATTAAAATTTTATGAAAAATTAAATTATTTTCATCCTATAATATTATTTATAATATTGAGAACATACATAATTAAATTAAATTATTATACAATTCTAATGATGTATGTATTTAACAATTAGAAAAATAAATTAAATGTTATTAACAATATTAAAAGTGATATATTTTGAATAAGTAAATGTGTCTAAAAAGTTTTATATATCAATATTTCATTAAGGGGGTGTGTTAAAGTGTAAAATTAAAATATCCTTTTTTCTATATTTATTTATTGTCAAATTAAATGAATATTTATAAAATTTATATTAATGATAATTTTTCAAATTATCATTTTCAAAATTTATTTAAAAATTATAAAAGTATTTAAACAGGACGAGGGGGTATGATATGATCTAAAATTTTATCCATTTTCTGATAATTACTAAATATAAACCTTCTATGTAAAATTATAACCCATTAAGAGAGAAAAATACATTCCCTTTTTCCAAAGATGTGGTAATCCTCTTTGATGATTCCTTTATGTTTATTTCTTCTTATACTTACACAAAAAGTGTTTTAATAATCCTAAAATAATAAAAACAGTACAAAAAATATGTTGAGATTTTATTATAATAACAAGAAAACCATATTCCATAAATTTACCTTTCTATGCAAAGAGAAAACATCACTTGTGTGTATGTACATCATATCGTCTCAATGTAGCGGTGTGATTCATTTTTCATCAACATTTTATTTGGGTCATTATAAAGATGGAACTAATGAATAAATTTGATATCTATGTAAAAATCCCTGAACATTGAAATATAATATCACATATAACTTCTTAACTTCCAATCCATTGGTTAATTATAACATAACTCGTGCGTACATATGGACAAGCACCATCATGATGTGATGTTATCCTTTTTTTCATTTAATATTTTAATTTATGGTAATAAGGATTAATTTAATGATTATATAATATATATATATATATGATATAATAATTATTATTTAAGGATTAATTATTATTCTCCTTCGGTGGTTCCATCCCTTGAAAAGTGAAAACATTGTTCTTGTGAACGTGCGTCATGTTGTCTCCATGAATGATATAATTTATTTTTATTTCCAAATAATTTATGGATGAACAAAAATATAAATATTTTGAATATATATGACATCAATATAATTATTGAGATAATAGGAAAATAATAAAATTACATGGACTAGAACAACTAAATCAAAATATACCTGAAAGAAAAATTAGTTAACACAAGAAATAATCATAATAATAAAAACATCCTTAATAAACTGGTGAAATATATTTATAAATGGATCATATATGAAATTATATATTTTTTATGTTATTTTAATATATTTTTAATAAATATAAATGTATTATACATGAGTAAAAAATGTCCTTTGAATAAATTCGAACATGTTGCAAGGGATTTCATCTCAATTCCCTCTAAATTGAAGAATGGTTTGTTTTATATTATTATTTATTTTTATTTGATATATATAATTCCACATATAGTTTCTTAATTTGAATATAAATTTATTAATGATGATTATTTCTCCATTATGTTTTTCTTTGATAAAGAGTTTCCATATTTTCTTCCAATATTTTCCCTCTCTGGAACATGAATTAGGTAATAAAATTTTCCATAGAAGAATTGATCCAATTCCTACTTTGATTGAATTCATTATTCATCCTTGATTTTTGAAAATGTGTTTAAAATTCTAAAATTATTAATCAAAAGTCTTTTTAACTAATGTTTTCCTTTTCACAAAATAGTATGATTGTAATTTTTTTCAATTTTTAAATCAAGGTACATTGAGACATTTTCAACAAATATTTATAACAAATGTTTTTTAACATACATGGAATGATATATTTTCCCAATATAATGATTAATAATTGATTTAATGTTTTCATTTCTTGTTTAAAATATTATGTTAAAATAATTTTTTTTTACTTTATAACTATTCAGGTTTTCTATTATGTTATTTTAAAAAATGGAAAGGTTATTTTACTTAAGAAATTTGTAACAATATTTTAAAGAAACATATATTCCTAAATGTTGAAAAATAATTATTTTACATATTCATCACTAGGGATATGTAATATTGATATCATAATTTGAATGATTCACTTACATATTATCATTGGATATTGTATTTCTCTTAAATATCAATATTATTTTAATCGAGGAGATGATAATATTCTAACCTATATATAATTTATACATAGGGTGTTATGACTTCAATTTATCTTATTTACTGAGGAATTATTCATTAATCTATAATATTAACTCAACATGTATATTTTTTTTTCAAGGAATATTGTTTATGAATTAAATAAATCATTTGATATGTGAGGAATGCATTGGAAATGTTGTTAAGGGTGGGGTTCAGAATTATATAGCCCCTAGATTTATCATTGTGTCTCATGAGACAAATTTGTTTTCATAATTAAATAAATCAATTCCTATAGTTTTATGAATTCTTGGTGTATGGTCTTGATTTTTGATATATCATGATTTCATAGGAGATAACATCCAGTATTATTCATTTCCTTCATAGAGAATTTTGATATTGCTATCCTAGATATTAATATATTTATATTATACATGGATTTAGTTAATGATCAACTTTTTTATTATATGAAATTTGTTTTTTTATTAACCTTTCAATATTTGTTATGAATTATTTACTCATGATATCTTCCTCTTTAAAAAACCATTAATTATCATTTCAGATCAACCTTATTTTTTCCATTCACTAGGTTTTGAAAAGGAAATATTTAAATGAATTTTAGGGATTTTGAACATTTACATTTTTTAGTATTATGTTTTATAAATCCAACTAAATACGTGAATCATGTATATATATAATTTAACAATAATGTGAAGCTAATCGATCCTATGTAGTGAGATGACTTGATTCTGTGAAAATAGAATAATATATCAACTATCTATTTATTACTGGATTTGGGGATGGTTTAGACGGTATCAGAGAATTTTTTTATAATCCAAGTGAATTATATTTTTAATAAATATTGATTAAATTAGAACTATGATAATTACTGATATTATTTGAAATTTTTTACTATTTGAGGTATTTTATTTTATGGATAAATATTCAAGAGGATTTTGAGTTAACTCAGGGTGTTCAATTATTTATTTATGTTGCCTATAGGATGAATGAAAATCAATAAATATGATCAATGTAGGTATTTACCAACTGGCCATTCCAATATAGTTGGGGTTATTTTTGAGTAGATCATGGCTATAATAGGGTTGTATAACCATTTTATGTCTAATAAGATTTAACATATAGAGCAATGTGATGTTCCAGGGAAAGATACACCTATATTAGATCATTTAAAGTGACATTAGGCTTCATATTTTTTTAATCTAATAATACTATAGTAGCTGAAAAATTGATCAAGTGTCTTAGAAAGATATTTATAGACATTAGATGTATTGAAAAGTAAATGGATTTAATGGAATTGTATTTTCTTGTATGAGATGTTCATCAATGATGGTCATTGATCTTGTATGCTAAAGAGGAGGTAAAAATGTAACATATAATGTGGATATATTTTAGAGTCATATTATTCGATAAATATTTCTCTCATGATAATTAGAGTGAAATGAAGAGAAGGTTCCATGGATTAATGAAAAAGGAATAAGAATGTTTTTAGAGTTTGAGGCTACCATTACAAGTGTATATAGATATTATATAGATTATATATGTAATCCAAAGATCAAGATGGATAATTTTATTAATGGATTTTTTCCAAACCTCTTAATGACACTGGTTCCTCAAACATTTCATCATATGTTGAAATAGTATTATGTTCAATACAAATAGAGGATGAATTTTATATAACATTAAATATTAAAATAAATAAGGAGAAGAAGTGGTTGGAAGATTATAATAAAAATGGTAAAGTTTCAAGGAGGAAGGTAAGAAGAGAGGAATTCCCATTATATTAAAATTTTTCAATGCAACATAAAGGAATATGATTAAATAGAATGGGAGTTTTTTATAATTATAGAGAAAATGGTTATCTTTACAATGAATGCAAATGGAAGAATGAAATCAATTATAATGTGGTTCAAATATAAAAAAATGGGGAATTATTGGAAACAATTCCACAATAATCAGTGGAATACATCATAGAATTCGAAAGGGTATATTTCTATGAAAATACCATCAATAATTATGAGGTTAAAGTTCCTAATGATGTGGTCATAGTGACATTAATTGTATGCTCGAATTTAGCCTGTGATTAATTTCATTATAGTACTTTACACTCTTTTATATCATCCTGGTTTTACAATAAAATTATATATTTCCATTGTAACATAACATGGTAGTTATCGGTCAAAAAATATAGTAGAAATATAACTAAAATAAGGATGTGTTAGTGATTTCCCATTTTGACCAATAAACATGCCCTATTTCAAAACATGATTATTATATATATGATTCATTTTTATATAATCTGTTCTATGATCTGGATTTCAAAATATGATGTAAAATTCACTATAGAGTGAAGGATGTTATGATTTAGGATGAATATGTTGAAATATATATCCTTAATATAGAATAACAATAAGAAAAGTGAATCCTATATCCATTCCCAGTATCTCTTGATAATAATATTCTAGGGGATTGTGATTAAGAAATACATATGGATGGAAATGGTATTCTTCAAATAGAGGATGAACATATTTTATTGGAATAAAATATTTTATTTCCTATAGAGACATCCACTAGAGTGTGGATTTTAATTTTCTATTTATATTATCCCAACTACAATACCTATATTAATGACTCCTTATAAAAGGGAAACTATAGACTCAATTTAGTTAAAGAAAAAACTAGTGTTGTTGGATAATAATGGATTTGTATATACTAGTGTTTCTCCAGGGGGAGCGACTATTATTTTTGTTAAGAAGAATGATGGATCGATGAGGCTAGGCATTGATTATAGAGAAATAAATATTATTACGATAAACAACAAGTATTATCTACCTCACAATGACGAAATATTTTATCCAATTCATAGAGATAATTATTATTCAATGGTTTATCATTGTTACTATTTTCACCAATTTCATGTAATGGATGAAGGTATCCAAAAGAATACATTTTGAATGTGGTATAGACATTAAAATTTAATAGTAATTCCATTTCTATTGACCAATCCAATTTTTCATTATTGGAACTAATGAACAAATCCATCAAGGAATATTATAATATTTTATTGTATTAAATGATTATATCTTGGTGTACAAGAAAATATATGAGTACATTGAGAAACAATTGAGGATTATTATTGAGAATCTTAGAAGAAAATATTTATATGGTAAAATTATTATGTGTGAATTTTTGCATCAGGAAGTTTCATTTCATGGAAATATTTTATCCAAGGATAGAATCTCATTTGATCATGTGAAGATAAATTATGTCCATGAACAGACTAAATCAATGAACATAAAAAAGGTATATAGTTTTATTGTTTTATTAATATACTATTGGTGATTTTTTCAAATTTTCTCCTAATTGTATATACCATTAAACAATCTTACTCATAAAGTGGTTATGTTAATATGGAAAAACTACCTTGATGATTTTTTTGAAAAATTGAAGCTTTTTAGTGAATTCTCCAATTCTGACACTACCATAAGGAAATAATGGATTTTTGATATATAGTGGTGCATTGAGGATTGGAATTGGTTGATTCCATATGTATAATGAAAAAGATATTTCACAATAATCAAGGTAGTTAATAACTATTGAATAAAAATTATACATCCCATGATCATTTGTTATGTTCCATAATCATTTATCTTAAGATATGGAGACACTGTCTCTATGTATAAATATGTGAGAAATATACATATATAATGTGTTTGGAATAAATATACTCAAAAAAATAAATCAAAAAAAGGAAAAGAATATTTTTTAGATACTTATATATTATTATTACTCAATACACTATTGTCCATGAAAATATAAAATGGTAGAAAATTCATTATGTAGGAAATATCATGGATTTATGACCCAAATGGGGATTTATAGGGACCTTATGATCATAGAATTAGTAAATATGGGTATGTGATTTATTAAGAAAGGTTAAACATTTCTCATTTTTCAAAATATTTTCAAAACATCCATATTATAGATGATAATAAGTTCTTATCCTAATGATTAGAATATAAAAACGAAATTTATTGTTATGAATGATGGGAAATTTTTAGTCCACATATAAATAGATGGTGTTAATATATTTGAAACATTTTTTCTGTTCCAGATATACCTGAGTTAAAAGGGGAATTATTAGATGATTTCTATAGCTCAAATTTCTCAATACACATAGGCAGCACTAATATTTATAGATATTATAAAGAGCATTTTTGGTGGGATAATATGAATTTTAAAATTGAGGATTATATATCATGATGTTTGGTTTTTCAATAGGTGAAGGCTAATAGATAAAATCATAGAAAATTTATGCAACCTTTTCCTATTCCAACATGGAAGTTGGATGACATTACTATGGACTTTTTTTATGGTTACCAAAGTCTCTGAGAAAAAATGATGAAATATGGGTTACTATATTTCTTTACCAAATCTACACATTTATTCACTATAAGAGAATATTATCATATATAATTCCATTTAGGACTCTATATTAATGAATGTTTAAGTCTTAACATTTCACCTATTTCAATTGCTTCTGATAATCATACACAATTTACATAGAAATTATGATAATGTCTCTAGAAGGTTCCCAATACTGAGAATCATTCGAGCTCTACCAGTCATCTTCAAACTAACTGGTTGTTAGAATGGTATATCCAAGCATTATAAGACATGTTGATATCATGATTACATGCCTTTCAAGTGATGTGTGGCTATTTTTTACCTATGGTGTTCTTTTCCAATAACAATGGATTTCATTTGTGTATTCAAATGGCATCATATTAATAATAATATGGAAAAATATGTTGTACTCTAACATGTTGGGATTATGTTGGTTAAAGGAAGCATGTTCACCCAAACATTTTGGAGGAGATTATGGAAAAGGAAAATAATATTCAAATGCATATAATTGTTTCTCAATGATGTTAAAAGAGATATACTGATAACCAAAGGATATATTTGGAATTTCAAGATGGTTATTGTGTTTCATAATGGAATACCCATATAAGGGTTCTATAATATTTATTAAGAATGGAAAACTAAGACCTAGGTATGTCATACTTTTTTGAAATCCAAGATATAATTACATTATGGATTATCATATTCAATTCCACCTAGACTCTATAAAGTGCATGTCGGGTTTCATATCAAATTATTATGAAATTAAATTCTATACCCAATTCATGTGCCCACATTCAATGAAATGGAATTAGAAATTGATTTTTTAATGTTATGAGCTTATCCTAATTCTAGAAATTGTTGAATATGTGTTAATGAATCATACCACTTTTCTGGAAGTATTAAATCTTAGTAATCATAAGATAAAATAGAAGATGTTGGAACATAGGAAAATTATGATGAATAACTACCCAAATATACTCATGAGGTTAAATTATATAAATATAAATAATGAATTTTTATGATGGATGAGACTATGTAACACCACATTATTTTATGGTATGTCTATTTTAAAATAATTTAATTACTTCAAAATATAATGTTACATGCAACGTTTCTTTTAAAAGTGTTGTCGTCCATTGTTAAAATATTATTATGTAATTGTTATAACCTAAAATTTAAATTTGGTTAGTATTAATAGGACTGTATAAATTATGATAATAATATTTTTTACAAATGTTTAAAATAAATATATTGGTTATCAATAAAAATAAGAATAATTTGAATATAGAAGAAATGTTTTTCTATAAAAATATTTTTGTTCACACAATATATTTATATCTTAATAAATTTAATTATTCACTATATTATAATTATTTTAATTATATATTCATAAAAAATATTCAATTTTTTTAACATTTTTATAATATTTTTAATAGGTATATGATAATAATAAATCTTATTTTTTTCATAATAATTTAAATTTTTTAAAAGTGTTTTCATCTAGTTTTGTGAAATTATACTGAAATTAATTTCTACAATTAATATATAACGAAATTTATAAAATGGGTAATATATTTAGAATCAATAAGATTATATTTGGTAAGTAGATCTCTTTTATTTTAGGACATTATGAATAATAACTGTGGTAAAATATATTTCCTTGGAAAAGGGTCAATTATGTTAGTCTAGGATAAAACTAATTGATAAGGACATATTTTTTCATTATAATTATCAATATATTTGTTTAAATGTACCATTACCACCTTAGGATCATAATTTAATTGATTAATGGAAACTTTTCCATGAAAATTAACAATAATATTTTTAAAGCAATTAACGTTACAAATTGTGACTCTCTTAGTCTTAATCATCAATTATGTGTCCAGATAGGGGAAAAGAAAAATATGAATGAAACAAAATTTCAATTTTGAGAAAAAATATTTTATATTAATGATGTATATTTTTTTTAAATTATTTTATGTTACATAATTACCCTAAATTCATATGTAATGCTAATGCAGTATATATTTAATTAACAATAAAATAAAATAAATGAATGTAAAAAGATGAAAAGTGAAATAATTTAATTGATTTAATTTGTGAAAGAAGTTTTAGATATATTATTCATATAAGATAGTTTTTAAAGGTTTATATTCTAAATAACATTTTTTATTTATGTTTATAAACTCAAATGAAATATATAGTCACAAAATATACATTAATGATATTTTATAAATATAATATTTTATTAAATTATTTAAAAATAATTAAAAATATAAAAGAGGACCAAAGGTGTAATATGTGGTCTAAAATTCAATCCCTTTTATATTTATTAGTTAATTTTTAACATATATGTATAAATATATCCATTTTAGTGTGGAAAATATGTTACCATGATTAATGATAAAATATGATAACTATGGGATTAAACCATATTATTTTGTTTACAACATAATAAAAACATTTAAAAAAATTATTTTATTATTGGATTTAAACCATATCATACCCTAGGTTCAAATCCTCTCCATTCAGATGAATTTTCCATGAGAATTTCATTATTATAATTTAATACTTTCATAAATTACAAAATCTCCCCCACCTCAATTATAAATGGAACATCCTACCTAAATTATTTACACCACACATAACTATCTATTATGACCCAAACCTAGCCATTTATCTTATCAAATATAGTATCTATATTATATAGGTTTTTTTCATTCTGAATGACCTATCTTATTTCCCTTAAGAATATATCTAAATGAGATATGCCGAAGAAGGGGGTAATCGTCATTACCGAGTCCTTAATGATTATTTATTTCAACTTTATCTAAATTTTTTTTTCCAATTATAAAATAAAAAATATACCATAATCAATATTATTTTTATTATTGGAAAACTATATTCAAAATTTTTTCCGTCCTGTAAAATGATAAATCATCGGTTGTGTGTATGTACATCTTATAGTCTCCATGTAACGGTGTAATTTGATTTTCATCACCATTTTACCTGTATGTTTATAAAAAATTGATCTAATTATTATATATTAAAAATTTTAGACAATAATTATTTCAAACTATAATATCGTATATACCTTCTCACCTTCCATTCAATTGGAAAATGATAACATCACTTGTGCGTATTTGTGGACTACAACATCCGTGACGAAATGTGATGTCTGATGGTTCCGGGCACAGCGGATGCACGTGGGTGGATGTGCCCACTTGGCATTTTTTCATTAGAAATGATCAATCCAGGATCAATACGATGATAAACACAGTCTCCACAGATCGATTCACCGAAATAGACAAAGAAGAAGAAAGGTCCTGGAACCACAAAAGTGGATCATCACAAGTTGATTATAATTAATTTTATTAATTGACAAGAAGTACCTTTTTGGTGTTCTTTCTTCATTGATATTCTTGATCACGTTCCGATTTGATTCGTTTATGCGTCACAGAATCCAAGTGTAGACGTCCTATAGAGGTGATCCACATGTGCACCTCGTATCTCTGGACGTCGCCAAAGGATTCTATGGGTGCTAGCATGGAGAAACCCTTGCTTGCGTTGTCCGCCTTAGATCGTCTTGATCCAATGGATGCAGATCTCTCTCAATCTTGAGAGCATTCTTAGAGGAAGAGGTTCTTTCGGTCTTGAAATAATTCTCCAGAATTGTTGGGCACAATGATTCTCTTGTCTTAGGAAAAAGATGGGGTTGTGAGGATATTTATAATCGGGTTTGAGGTTGTGGAGTTATGAAAGTAAATAAATGTGTTACGCGTTTTATTTATTTCATTATCTCTTTTTAAAAACCCCATGTCGAGTCATTGATTCCTTGACATGTTCCCACACCGATTTTAATAAATATCATTTAAGAAAATGATATTTCCTCAAAATCCCGACTGAAAAAACTACATGGCGTGTAATTATAAATACACGGCATGTACTTGAATTTCATTGAAAACTAAATGGCATGTACTGTCACGACCTGTCCTCGGGGCCCGTGTCGTGACTACCCCAAGCCCGACTCTCATAGGCCAGGGGCTGGCGACTAGCACCAAGGTGTAAATCCCGGTAAAAGGGAAGGCATTTCCATTGTAAGTAAACCACAAACACCATAGTGCATGCAAGAAGTAGAAGTAAATTCTAATTAAAACTGAGTACAACAGTAAGTCAGGAAATTAAGTGCGCCAGTATACAATCCCAAACTGAAAGTAAAGTACAACTGGAAGGGAAAACAGCAACTGAAAAGTAAAGCCGCAACGCCGAGCTGTCCACTGGAAATCCCACCTGAAGGGTGGGTACAGATAGCCTCCACTGCTCCTTGGGTCCAGCCGACCGCTCAGAGTACGTCCCGCCCAGTGCTCCACCTCCAGGTACCATCCTGCTCCGCAAGCCTCAACCACGATCAGCGCTGTCCGTTGTCTGCAACCAACATAATGTAAAGCGGGCATAGCCCGTGCAGGGGTGAGTATAAGCTACTCAGTAGGGACCCCGAGACCCTCGATGGTCTCCCAGAATCCACGAAGGATAATCCACAATGGAAAGATACAATCACGAAGTAACATTCGACTCTGCTTAGGTATATGCCCATACATATACCTAAGTCATCAATTCTCGTTTGGCTCCAACATCCGAGCCCAAGTACAACCCAGTCCACACAAGAAAGCAAAACGTAAATCCACACTAGAAAGAAAAACGTAAACCCACATAGGATAGCATAACACATTCCACATAGGAAGCAACACAGGATTCAGCTCACACAAGTACACATCATTTGTAAAGTAAAAGAGATGATCAAATGTAGTCACTGATTCATTTTACCGGGACCCACGTAGGATACAAGCACTGTAGTCGTCGTCGTCGAACCCATAGAGGATTCTAGTACAATTGTCTTCATCGTCGAACCCACATAGGATTCCAGTACGATAGTCTTCATCTTCGAACACACATAGGATTCTAGTACGATAGTCTTCATCGTCGAACCCACTTTCGTATTCCAGTAGGATAGTCTTCATCGTCGAACCCACATGGGATTCCAGTACGATAGTCTTCCTCGTCGAACCCACATAGGATTCCAGTACGATAGTCTTCATCGTCGAACCCACATAGGATTCTCGTACGATAGTCTTCATAATCGAACCCACGTAGGATTCCAGTACGATAGTATTCATCGTCGAACCCACATAGGATTCTAGTACGATAGTCTTCATCTTCGAACCCACATAGGATTCCAGTACGATAGTCTTCATCGTCGAACCCACATATGATTCTAGTACGATAGTCTTCATCGTCGAACCCACATAGGATTCCAGTACGATAGTCTTCATCGTCGAACCCACATAGGATTCCAGTACGATAGTCTTCATCATCAAACCCACATAGGATTCCAGTACAATAGTCTTCATCGTCGAACCCACATAGGATTCCAGTACGATAGTCTTCATCGTCAGTTGCAGCCAGCTATAGGGTTCCCGCACACAGCAAGCTCGGTCAGGAGGGTCCGCTCCACGAGCCGAGAGGCTGATACATCAACTATCACATAGTCTAGAGTTGATGTATCCAAAAGTTCCGTATCGTCAACAGGAACTCAACGTCGCAGACGGCACGTCAATCGGATGTCCGGTCTGAGAGTTATTGGCTTTTTCGTCCAGGGGCCCGGTTGGTTTTTAAGGAAAAACCAGCCCGACTGTACTCCAACTCCATCCAAACCTCGGGCGTAGTAAGCCAAAAGATCCGTCTCACTTAGTGGAATCCATCAAAGTCGACAGTACATCAATCGGACGTCCGGAGCTCAAGTTATAAGCGTTTCCGTTTCGAGGGCCCGGTTGGTTTCGTGTACGAACCAACCCGGCCGAACCCAAAGTATTCTGAAACCTTGAGTGTGATATACCGAAACGACCGTCTCGATCCTAGGATCGCATCGTCGCTGATGGAGCGTCGATCGGAGGGTCGTAGCTCATGATACGGGCAAAAGACCGCAAATGTCCGAAAATGGGGGGTCTAGGCCCGGACCAACCCGGCCCCACCCCCCGGGTCGGGCCGAACCGGGTCTGGGTCCGACCCGGCCGGCACGGCCCAGCCCGGCGGTCCGGCCGGGCGGCTCGGCCGACGCACTGGCACTGGCCAGGCGACGCACAAGGCAGCCGCGGCCCCCCCGCGCGGGGGCCGCTCCGTGACACCCGGACGCGGCTTAATCCGCGTCCCTCCTCCGCGGGGCCACACGGCTTCAGCCGCGGCGGGTCTTCCCAGCGGCGCGCTGGGCGCCGCAGCATCCTGGCAGCCGGCCATTGCCGGCCGCCACCTGTGGCCGCCGGCGCCGCCGTGCCGCGGGGGGTTCCGCGGACCACCGGACGCGTTCCGGTGGTCCGATTTGCGCGCGGTCTTCACCAGTGCTCGTCCCGAGACTTGTTCTTCACTGCGAAGCCTTCAAAATTAACTTTCGGCCCTGTTTGGCGTCGCCCGCCAATCCACGCATAACAACAAGAAGGGCGGTGGGTTCGGACTTGTTCGTTGGTCCGCACCCACCGCGTTAGCGGTTTTTAAAGTCTCACAACAATCATATTAAACAATCGGGGATATAAATCACGAAGATTTAAAAAGAAACAACCCCTACCTCATCGTAGTCGTCGAACGTTCATTCTTCGCGGGATTGACCATCTCGGAAGAAGAGGATTGACGCATTGCAGAAGGGGAGTTGAATCATCGCGGTACACGACATCGCGTTGAAGGTCTCCGAGGGTTAAAGAAAACACACAAATTTAATTTCACAAAATAAATCCATATTGAGGATAAAATCCACAAAGGAATTTAAAAGATTTGAAATCTCCTACCTCAAGCAGTTGATCGATGATTTGTCGCAGGGAAAGAACGTCGCCGAAGAAGCGTCGGCGTCGCGGTACTCGGTGTCGCGTTGTCGATCTCCGAGGGCTCGATGTTCTTCGTTGCCCTTTCGTCGGAGGCCTGAGTTCTTCACGTTCGTTGCGTTATTTGCGTTCTTCACGTTCTTCATGAAGGAGGATGAAGATATTTAGAGATTCTCCATAGGTTTAACACAACATCCAGATAATAAAATAATTCCTCATATTATTTTATTATCAACTAAAGAATTTGAAAAACAAAGATAAGAAACGAACAATTAATTCAAAGAATTAATTGTAAAATTTTACTTCCCAATTAAATGGGGCGTTTCTTAACCAGAAAAACGCATAGTTAACCTTCCTTAAAAGGAGGTTTTCGCGGGTGCGTTACTTAGAGGAAAAGAAATGGTGGGGCTCATGTAGGCCCCACCTCACAAAAATCCTACCGAGAGGGTAGGATATTTTGGGTTCCACCCTATCCACTTCAACTCAGCTTAAGGAGCTTTAAGTGACTTAAGTGGCTTTAAGTGAAATAAAATAAAGTTGTCGCACCACTTTATTTTATTTTCTCCACTTAACCCCAAAAAATTAAAAACCACACCCGAGAAAATGCAACTCCGGAAGAGGTGTTTCTAGGAAAATACTGGTGTTACGATTTCATCAGTGCCCACAGAACTTAATTCCAAGAACCGGTTCAAAAGTTAGGAAAACCCGCTCATTCGTTCACTGAACGTACCCAAGCCAAACGTTGGAAAATGATTTCGGGCACACCGGGCCTCGGAATCAGGTGCCGTTAGAAACTGCGTTCTTGTAAAATTCCAAAGAAAATTAAGAAAAAAATTTCCTTGAATTTCACGGGTCTTTACATCACTCCCACCTCAGGGATTTACATCCCCGTAAATATACATCATAATCTAGGGAAACAAAGGTGGGTACTGAGCACGCATCTGAGCCTCCCGCTCCTAAGTGCTCTCCTGGAGGTTCCCTTTCTGCCATCTGATGCGCACTAGAGGGATCGATCGTCCACATAGGACCCGCTCCTGTCGATCCTTGATCTGCACCGAGACCTCCGCAAAAGTCGTCCCATGATCAATGTCCAGTTCCCCATGGTCAAAGATATGCGTCGGGTCGTGCACGTATCTCCTCAACTGAGATACGTGGAAGACATCGTGCACCTGGTGCAACTGAGGTGGATGTGTCAAGCGGTAAACCACCTCGCCTACCCCACTGAGGACCTAGAAGGGTCTAAAGAAGTGCGGAGACAACTTTCCGCCTCGGCCAGAATTCTATAACTCGCGTAGAGGTGAGACCCGCAAGAAGACGTGGTCGCCATCCTCGAACTCTAGTGGCCTCCGCCTCCTGTCAGCAAAAGACTTCTGCCGGCTCTGAGCTGTCCTATTCTGCTCCTGGATGGCTTGGACCTTTCTGGTCCTACAAGAGCTGATGCTTTTTCTTCTTTTCTAAAAAGAGAAATCAGGTCTCATCCCCTGGATGAACCATGTTCTTCGCCAAATTCATTCAATCCTGACATCGATGATACTATTCCATACCAAGGATGACGTCGTAAGGCCTCGACGCTACTACCAAGAGATCCAACCATTACTCTGGCCTCCAAGGGTTGAGTCACACTGTCAGCATCAGTGTGTGTTCACTGGGTCTCCTCCAGTAGGTATCTCAAAGTGAGGGTAAATTCAATGGTTTTTAAACCGGAAACTCATAGTAACAACTAAAAGAGAGGACAGGAAGGTAAACGCCACAAGAAAAGTGTCTTTTTATTACTGCAGCTCAAAGTACAAAGACACAAAGAAACATAAAACAAACATCAACAGAGCTAGAATCAACATGAACAAAAGTCTCCAGGTCTAGAGCTAGTCCCGCTCCTTTCCATATACTCCCAGAGCTCCATGATCGTAGGCCTCAGCTGCCTGAAGCTGAGCTCTTCCCTGTCCACCTGTTCCCTGCGGTCGGGGTGGTCTCCCAGGTGGTGCTGGGGGTAAGGCCTCAAAGTGTCGTCCACCACCCGCTGCTCGGCCAGAACCTCTGCCTCGCCTGCCTGCTCCCTGTGGACTGTCATGGTCGAACCTCTGCCTGGGAGGTCCCTCTACTACCTGTTGTTCATCAGCAGGATGATTCGGGCAGTCTGGAGCTATGTGACCTTGCCCGCCACATGCGTAGCATTGCCTGCTCCTCGAGTAGCTGGCTCTCCTTCGTGTGCCCCGCACAACCGAATCATCACCCTGAGATTTCCCATCTGAAGGTCTGGCCCGTTTGGACATCTGTGTCACCTGTCGACTGTCTGCTGCAGAAGACTCCGCTACGGGTCTTCCTGCGGAGGGTTCTGCCGCTGGTGGATGCTCGGCGAGGAAACTCTCCACTAAAAGTGCTCTCTCCAACACCTCTGCCTACATCAGAATGTTGAGGGAGATCATCGAGACCCTGATATCATGCCCCAGTCCCTGCTCGAAGGTCCGGGCCCAGAAGAACGGATCCCGTACCATATCGGTGGAGTAGCGCGAGAGATCAGTAAATCTTTCCAAGTACTGGGCAACCGACATGCTGCCCTGCCGCAGCTGTAGTAGCTCCTGGATGTGCACTGCACGGAGGGTGTATGGGACAAAATCCGAGCGGAAGATGCTATCAAAGTCCGTCCAAAGGAGAGATGCCTCATCGAGCACCTGGAGCATCAAGTTCCACCATCTACCTGCTGCAGTGTACAGGAGGCTCGCTGCGAGGATCACCATGAGGTCTGCTGATGTAAACACTAAACTGAAAACCCGTACAACTGCCTCCAGCCAGTCCTCGGCGGCCTGAGGGTCCGTCTCCCCGCGGAACCTGGGCGGTCTCTGGTGTTGAAACTCGTGCAGTGCACTAAGGAGACATGCATCATCAGCGGCTGGGGCTGGTAGCATCGGTGGCTCGGCGGGTATAGGTACCACCGGTGCCTCAGCTGTCAAAGGGCCCTGTACCGAGTCCTCGTCGCTCGGTGGGCTCTCGCCACGCACAACGCTCGGAACCCTAGCTGGCTACCATCATGGGGCCATCCTGAAAAGAGACAAGTGTTCCACGGTCAGAACAGTATACCTGGTGAGCTGACACAAAGTAATCACAAAGAAAACTTGAAACACACATGCAATTAATGTTTTCGTGCATTAAGTCGGAAATCAGAAGTCAGGGTCCTGGTGTATGGATACGTCGTCCGCTGCACCAACACTGGACTCCCCAGACTGATAACCACACTCAATACTCTTAACACTATTTCTTTACCTAGAAAAATATCAGAGACCCAAGGTCTGTGGTAGAACCGAACTGCCTTTGATACCAATTTGTCACGACCTGTCCTCGGGGCCCGTGCTGTGACTACCCCAAGCCCGCCTTCCATAGGCCAGGGGCTGGTGACTAGCACCAAGGCATAAATCCCGGTAAAAGGGAAGTCATTTCCTTTGTAAGTATACCACAAACACCACAGAGCAAGCAAGAAGTAGATGTAAACACTAAGTAAAACTGAGTACAACAGTAAGTGCAGAAAGTAAGTGGTCCAGTATACAAGCCCAAACTGAAAGTAAAATACAACTGGAAGGGAAAACAACAACTGAAAAGTAAATCCGCAACGCCGAGATGTCCACTGAAAATCCCACCTGAAGGGTGGGTACAGATAGCCTCCACTGCTCCTTGGGTCCAGCCGACCGCTCCGAGTACGTCCCGCCCAGTGGTCCACCTCCAGGTACCGTCCTGCTTTGCAAGCGTTAACAACGATCAGTGCTCTCCATCGTTTGCAACCAACACAACGTAGTGCAGGCATAGCCCGTGCAGGGGTGAGTATAACCTACTCAGTAGGGACCCCGAGACCCCCGATGGTCTCCCAGAATCCACGAAGTATAATCCACAAAGGAAAGATACAATCACGAAGTAACATTCGACTCTGCTTAGGTATATGCCCATACATATACCTATGTCATCAATTCTCGTTCGGCTCCAACATCCGAGACCAAGTACAACCCAGTCCACACAGGAAAGAAAAACGTAAATCCACACTGGAAAGCAAAATGTAAACCCAAACAGGATAGCATAACACATTCCACATAGGAAGCAACAAAAGATTCAGCTCACACAGGTACACATCATGTGTAAAGTAAGAGAGATTATCAGATGTAGTCACTAATTCATCTTACTAGGACCCACATAGGATACAATAATTGTAGTCATCACCGTTGAACCCACATAGGATTCCGGTACAATTGTCTTCATCGTTGAACCCACATAGGATTCCAGTACGATAGTCTTCATTGTCGAACCCACATAGGATTCCAGTACGATAGTCTTCAATGTCGAACCCACATAGGATTCCAGTACGATAGTCTTCATCATCGAACCCACATAGGATTCCAGTATGATAGTCTTCATCGTCGAACCCACATAAGATTCCAGTACGATAGTATTCATCGTCGAACCCACATAGGATTCCAGTACGATAGTCTTCTTCGTCAGTTGTAGCCAGCTCTAGGGTTCCCGCACATAACAAGCTCGTTCGGGAGGGTCCGCTCCACGAGCCGAGAGGCTGATACATCAACTGACACATAGACCAGAGTTCATGTATCCAAAAGTTCTGTATCGTCAACAGGAACTCAACGTCGCAGATGGCGCGTCAATCAGATGCCCGGTCTGAGAGTTATTGGCCTTTTCATCCCAGGGGCCCGGTTGGTTTTTAATGAAAAACTAGCCTGACCATACTCCACATGCATCAAAACCTCAGGCGGAGTAATCCAAAAGATCCATCTCACTTAGAGAAATCCATCAAAGTCGACGGTACGTCAATCGGACGTCCGGAGCTCATGTTATAAGTGTTTCCGTTCCGAGGCCCTGGTTGGTTTCGTGTACGAACCAACCCGGCCGAACCCAAAGTATTTTGAAACCTTGAGTGTGATATACCGAAACGACTGTCTCGATCCAAGGATTGCATCGCTACTGATAATGCGTCGATCAGAGGCCCGTAGCTCAAGATACGGGCAAAAGACCGCAAAGGTCCGAAAACGGGGGTTCGGGCCCGGACCGACCCGGGTCCGGGTCCGACCCGGCCACCGCGGTCTGGCGCGACGGTCCGGCCGGGAAGCTCGGCCGGTGTGCCGGCGCTGGCCAGGCGCCGCTCAAGGAACCCCCCCCCCCCCCCCCCCCGCGCGGGGGCTGCTCCGTGACACCCAGACGCTGCTTAAGCCGCGTCCCTCCTCTGCGGTCCCGCGCGGCCGCGGGACCGGCCAGCGCTGCCGCAGCTTCAGCCGCGTCGGGTCTTCCCACCGGTGCGCCGGGCGCCGCCGCCTCTTGGCGGCCTGCCGCTGCCGACCGCCGGCGCCACCATGCCGGCGGGGGGTTCCACGGACCACCGGACGCGCTCCGGTGGTCCGATTTGCGCGCGGTCTTCACCAGTGCTCATCCCGGGACACGTTCATCACTGCAAAGAATTCAATATTAACTTGCGGCCCCGTTTGTCATCGCCCGCCAATCCGCGCATAACTACAAGAAGGGCGGTGGGTTTGGACTTGATCTTTGGTCCGCACCCACCGCGTTAGCGGTTTTTAAAGTCTCACAACAATCATATTAAACAACCACGAATATAAATCATGAATATTTAAAAAGAAACAACCCCTACCTCGTCGTAGTCGTCGAACGTGCGTTCTTCGCAGGATTGACCATCACGGAAGAAGAGGATCATCGCGTCGCGGAAGGGGCGCCACATCGTCGCGGTACACGACGTCGCGTCGACGGTCTCCGAGGGTTAAAGAAAACACACAGATTTAATTTCACGAATTAAATCCATGTTGAGGATAAAATCCACAAAGGAATTTAAAAGATTTGAAATCTCCTACCTCAAGCAGTTAATCAAAGATTTATCGCAGGGAAAGAACATCGCGGAAGAAGCATCAGTGTCGCGTTACTCGGCGTCGTGTCGTCGATCTCCGAGGGCTCGATGTTCTTCATTTCCCTTTCGTTGTAGGTCGGCGTTCTTTGAGTTCATTGCATTTTTCTCGTTCTTTGCGTTCTTCGTGAAGGAGGATGAAGATCTTTAGAGATTCTCCAAAGTTTTAACACAACATCCAGATAATAAAATAAGTCCTCATCTTATTTTATTATCAACTAAATAATTTGAAAAACAAAGATAAGAAACGAAAAATTAATTCAAAGAATTAATTGTAAAATTTAACTGCCCAATTAAATGGGGCATTTCTTAACCAGAAAAACACATAGTTGACCTTCATTAAAAGGAGGTTTTCGCTGGTGCATTACTTAGAGGAAAAGAAACGGTGGGGCTCGTGCGGGCCCCACCTCACAAATATCCTACCAAGAGGGTTGGATATTTTGGGTTCCACCCTATCTGCTTCAACTCAACTTAATTAGCTTTAAGTGGCTTAAGTGGCTTTAAGTGAAATAAAATAAAGTTATCGCACCACTTTATTTTATTTTCTCCACTTAACCCCAAAAATTTAAAAACCACACCCGAGCTAACGCAACTCCAGAAGAGGCGTTTCTAAGCAAATACCGGTGCTGCGATTCCATCGGTGCCCTCAGAATTTGTTTCCAAGCACCGGTTCAAAAATTTAGGAAAACCCACTCGTTCGTTCACTGAACGTACCCAAGCCAATCTTCGGAAAATGATTCCGGGCACACCGGGCCTCGGAATTAGGTGCCGTCAGAAACTGCGTTCTTGTAAAATTCTAAAGAAAATTAAGAAAAAAATTCCCTTGAATGTTACGGGTCTTTACATGTACATAAAATGTACATGGCGTGTATATCTTGTTTTCATTTATTCATTTCCTTTCCAAAATGAAAACTACATGATGTGTACATTTAATAATACATGGCGTGTACTTATTTTCAAAATAAAATCTACACGGTGTGTAATCATTAATACACGGTGTGTACATGTTTTCATTTTATTCTTCCTCCAACATTAAAACAATTTATTATTCCTTGAATAATTATTAAACCACGTACGGGAATAATCTTTATTCTACTTGAGATACTTGAATACACTTAGTGTGCGACCCTCTAGGCCTCTTTCTCATTGGAATTAGGCGGGCTTGCCTAATGTCCAAGATTACTCTCTAGCAACGTGTCAAGGAACCTAAGAGAAAGAAGTTGACTCTGCATTGACGTATCCCCTCATACGAATGCTTACTGTGTAATTTAATCCCTTTGTCTCAATATCTCATCAAGCAGGTTTCATGTTAGTGTCATAAACCTATATGCTTGATCTGCCATTCTTTGACTTCCAGAAATAAACTCATCGTGTCACCAAGGCCTTGGAATTTGTTTGATAGTTCTATTTCAATCAAAGGGCCTGAGATATCTAATTCCATAAATATGGAAGGGAAAAAATCCTTCCTCGACTTATCCATTAACAACATGTCATTTGTGACGCACCCAACATACCATACTTCCCGCCAACTCTCTTCGTGACGGTTTTCATCAGCAAATCTAAGTGCGTGAGTCATGACATGAGTTAATGATAATCTTTCAGTCTAAAAACCATTACACACACTCACATATAGCAATATCCGATGACACAAAGACATGAGGAATTACTACTGGTGGGTCTGTTCTCGTAATCTCCCATCTTGGAGATTACCAAGTGTGAACTCCATGAGAGATTGTCTCATCTTCTTACGAGTACTCGATCATTACAGTCTTTATACTATGTGTCATATCATTGTATGTAATCAAACCATAGAACTTTATTTATGAATATTGTTATATCATTTCAAGGTTCTCATCATAGAGGGGATCTTCCCTGACCTTATTAATGCAACAAATATTCCAAGACATTATTATATTGTAGTCATGCAGAACAATGAACAATATATAATAAGTGTACATTCACATAATAAAATTACAAACAGTTGGATCTCAGGACACCAACTCCAAAAAACTCCCACGTGGACTAGAGCCAACTACCTATGACTTTTAGTCTGCTAGACCTCACATGATGATCATGTTTCTACTGAGTCAAGGCTTTAGTATAGGGGTCTGTAACGTTGTCTTCCGTTGAAATACTGCTCACTACAACTTCACCTCTCTGAGAAAAATTCCTCAAGAGATGATGCTTCCGAAGTATGTGCTTTGTCCGCTGATGTGACCTTGGCTCTTTTATAAGTGCCACCGCTGTAGTATTATCACAATAGAGTGTGGTAGGATCTTTACTGCAAGGTACTACATCCAGCTCTTGGACGAAGCTTCACATCCATACTACTTCTTTAGCTGAATCAGAAGCTGCGATATACTCAGACTCTGCTGTAGAATCTACCACCACACTTTGATTTGAGCTCATCCAGATCACCGCACCTCCATTCAAATTGAAGATGTATCCAGTCTGCGACTTCATGTCATCTTGATCAGTCTAGAAACTAGATTCTATATGTCCTCTTATGACTAGTTCTTCATCTCCTCCATAAACCAGGAACATATCCTTAGTATGCCTTAGATACTTAAGGATAGTCTTGACTGCCATCCAATGGCGGTCTCCTGGATCATCTTGATATCTTCCTACCACACTTAATGTGTAAGCAACATCTAGCCTCATACATAGAATAACATACATGACTGACCCAATCTGGGATGTGTAAGGGATCCTTTCCATTTTCTTTCTTTCCTCATGTGTCTAAGGACACATCTTCTTAGAAATATGAATGCCATGTGACACTGGAAGCAATCCCCTCTTGGATTGTTCCATACTGAATATTTTCAATATTTTTTCATTGTTGGTAATTTGACTCAGGCCCAACATTCTCTTGGATTTATCCTGATGGATCTTGATCCCAAGAATATATGCGGCCTCTCCCAAGTCTTTCATAGAGAAGAATTTATGCAACCATGCCTTAACTGACTGTAAGACAGGTACTTCATTTCCAATTAATAATATGTCATCAACATATACAATTAGGAAAACGAGTGCACTTCCACTAATGCTTTTGTAGACACAAGGCTCACATTCATTCTTAACAAATAAAAATTCCGTTACAGCTTCATCAAAACGAATGTTCCATGAACTTGATGATTTATTTCATCCATAAATGGATTTATGTAACTTCCAAACCTTGTTGGCATCCTTTGGAGTCACAAACCTTTCAGGTTGTGTCTTGTAGACATCTTCCTGGAGGTTCCCTTTAAGGAAATCTGTTTTGAAATCCATTTTCCAAATTTCATAGTCATGGTAAGCAATAATGGCTAATAGTATTCTGATGGATTTTATTATCACAACTGGTGAAAATTTTTCATCATAGTCAATTACTTGACGCTGTCTAAAACCGTTTACAACCAGTCGTGCCTTATAGGTGCTGACTTTCCCCTCCATGTACATTTTCTTGTTGAATACCCATTTATTACCAATCGGCTTTACATCAACTGGAGGATCTACCAAAATCCAAACTTGGTTTTGGTACATGGAATCCATTTTAGAATTCATGGATTATTTCCACTTGGAAATGTCTATGCCTTCAACTACTTCATTGTGGGTAAGAGGATCATCATTGTCAACCAATAACGAGTCACCATCATCGGTGACAAGAAAACAATATCGTTATGGTTCTCTAACCGCTCTCGTGATCCTACACAGTTCTTATGTCTCTGGAACAGACTGTTCTTCCATAGGGATTTTTGGAATCTGTTCTTGTACCAACTCTTATGTATCTTGAGCCTCGACTTCATCGAAGTCTATCTATCTCCCACTATCTCTTTTGGAGATGTTCTCCCTCTCAAGGAATATGGCGTGTCTTTACACTGTAACCGTTTTTTTGGAGGGGTTGTATAAGTAATATCCCCTTGTTTCCTTGGGATATCCTATAAAGATACACTTTGTGCCTAGAGGTGCATGTTTGTTACCAAAAGAGGCCTTAACAAATGCTTCACTACCCACACATGTAAATTCGATAACATGGATTTGCGTCCACTCCATAACATGTATGGAATACCATTTATCGATTTAATTGGTACATGGTTTAGTATGTGTGTTTCTCTTTGTAATGCATATCCCCAAAAGGATAATGGAAGACTCGCATGACTCATCATTGATCTCACCATGTCCAACAGGGTGCGGTTACTTCTTTCACTTACACCATTCTATTGAGGTGTGTAAGGAGGAGTGAGTTGAGATAGAATCCTGAAATCCCGCAAGAAATCAATGAAGTTCTGATTAAGATATTCTCCTCCTCTGTCTGAGCAGAGTTTCATAATCTTCTTACCATGATGGTTCTCAGCTTCATTCTTGTATTCTTTGAACCAATCAAAAGAATCTCACTTATACCTCATTAAGTAAATATATCCATATCTACTAAAATAATCAGTAAAAGTTATGAAGTACGAGAACCCACCCCTTGATTTAACTGGAAATGGTCCACACACATCTGTGTGAACTAATTCTAGAAGCTCTTTAGCCCTTTCCCCTTTCCCACTAAATGGGGATTTGGTCATTTTTCCTTGTAGACACGCATGACACACACCAAGTGGTTTTAGTTCAAAGGAATCTAAATACCCATCTTGATGTAATTTTGTCAAACGTTTCTCATTGACATGACCTAGCTGGTGATTCCAATGTTGGGTGGGGTATGAGTCATGTGAATTAAATTTGTCATCGATTTCCATTACTTGGTTTATTTAGTCTAACACTTTATGTCTGTTATATTAATGTTCCCTACCAAAACAAATGCTATATTTATAAAAGTAGAAACGTTAATTTCCAAACGTAAACATGAATCCATCAGTATCTAATCTGGATACTGAAATAATGTTTTTAGTAACAGAAATAACATAATAACAACCCTTTAACACCAAGATCATTCTAGTTGGCAATGTGAGGTGGTAGTCCCTGACAGCTACATCAACGAGTGTGGCTCTGTTGGCTGCTCATAGATTTACCTCACCTCGATCAATCTTTCTACATCTACTTAGTTCCTATATTTGGATACATATGTGAGCACCACAAGTAGTATCTAATACCCAATTAGTAGAAACAGATAGATTTCATTCGATAAAAACGCACCTGAAGCTTCCCCTTGCTTCCATGGCTGGGTGCAGTTTTTCTTCGAGTAGCTTTTCTTGCCACAAGCAAAACAAACAACCTCCTGTTCTCTTGACTCCCCTTTCATCTTCCTTTTCTTGGAAGGCCTTGAAGAAGCTTTGGGCTTAAATATCTTTTACTTCCCTTTCCTTTTATTCACCATGAGGATAGAAGGCTTTTCATGCTTCATGTCATTGTCCACTTGGAGAATGAGGATAAGAAGATCAGACAGAGACTTCTCAATGTTGTTCATGTTTAATTTCACAACAAAGTTTGAGAATCTCTAGGGGAGTGATGAAAGAATGACATCGGTACCCAGTTCTTCAGGGAGTTTAAACCCTAGAACCTCCATGTGCTCAATGTAGACAATGAGCTTGACTACATGATGCCCAGCTAGGGAACCCTCTCCATGTTTGCTCTGAAATAGAGGCTTGGAGATCTCAAAACATTATTATCTTGCTCTCTCTTGGTATATACCATGGAGGTGCTCGATCATTCTATATGAATACATGTCTTCATGATACTTCATGAGATCACTAGACATTTTTGATAGCATCAAACATTGAACGTCGAGTTCATCGCTCAAATTTTGTTCATAGACTAGTAAAGCTTCATCACTCGCCCCTTGGGGAGGTGAATCAGGAAGTGAGGACTCCATCACGTAAAACTTTCATTCATGGCGTAGGATAAACCAAAGGCTTCTAAACCATTCTTGAAAGTTACTGCCGGTGAGAATATTTTCTTTGTCTATAATTGATCACAGAGAAAATGTGGTTGACGAGTCTTTCATTTTGATTCTAAAAATTAAAAGAGAAGATTTATCAGTACTTTCTTGATTACATTTTAAGAGAAATAATAAATTTTATTAATTATCCCACTATTTTATCAAGTCCCAATGGCCCTCACCATTGAACTCAGAATGTCCAGTTGCTTTGACATTCTAGTGGAAATAATCCCTATTCCCCTTCGCGTAACCCCAATAAGGGTTGTTCAAGCTATTTGAAGGTATTTAGGTAGGAAGGTCTTTGCCAACAGTGAGCTTACAGTTCCTTGATCTGTTGAGTGGACTCCCCAATCCTGAAATCCTGAAAAGGATTCCTCAACTCTTGCCTCTAATATTACACGTAGTCTAGAAAGGGCTACTCCTCTTGATGTAATATGGTCAAGTCAACCTGAAACCTTTCATAAGGGATTCCTTTATAAAATTAAGTTTCCCAACAAGGGTTGGTCAAACACATAGTTTTATTGAGTCTTTACCTTAATCAAGTAACAGAAGGATTGGTCTAACATAATATAATATTTGAGGGATTTTAATCTTTAATTCATAGTTTTTCATTATCACATGATTTTTAATATTAAGTGATGCTTTCCTAAGTGATTAACCATGATCTAATAATGTTTACTCATAGTCCGGTTTTAATTTTATTCCATCTTTGCATGCTTTTTTATTTCATTAATTATGTGATTGTGACAACATATACATAATAAATAAACCCTGAAATCTGACAGAAATAAAATAAGATGGCATTATCATGAGATTATATTGGTTAGCTTATCATGCGGTTTTAATAAGCTAACCCTGACCTAGGAAAAAACACCTTGAACCTGATGGTTCATGTTTTGCAGCTCCCACTTGTCCACCTTCATTTCTTCTTGTGTTGGTTTCACCTCAGCTTAAGATTTTGAATCGTCTCCTTTGGCTTGGGAGATCCTCCATTACTTGGGGTTTACATTAATGAAACTATGGGCACGCATGCCCTACACATTATTGGAATAAGGCTCACAGGCCAATGAATTTAAATTAAAAAAATTTAAATGAAACCCTAAACACATAAAAAGGGTCTTTGGTCTAGCTCATGATCATCCATAGCATGTAATGACATTTACACATATTTAGAATTCAAATTCTTTTAATCGTTCTATTATTTAAGATAAGTCACACTTGAAATTAATTAATTATGATCTTATAATTAATCAATTATTTATCTTAAATTCCTTTCTGAATTTCCATGAGATTCTTCTCATCCATATCCCTTGTATAGGTCTTTGTAATTTTGGAGGAAACCTGGTGAAATTCCATTTCTGGAAAGTACATGACGTGTAGTTTATATTTACATGACGTGTATTTCTTTTCACCCTTTATCAAAAGTACACTCCAGGGGCTTTGGTGTGTTTTCTCTAATTTGGAAATTTTAGAGTACACGACGTGTAGATTAATCTAACATGACATGTACTTCCTTGTTACGCCGTTCCGTCCTGGCAATCCCATGTACGCGGAACATGGCTTCTCCTTGTACACGGTTTCACTTGGGCCAGATCGGACTACATGGCGTTTGGATTCAACATACACGCCATGTATTCTGGTTCCACGCGCCATTCATTTCTGGTCAACACTGTGTTATAAAACTCAGGTATACTCAATTCACACAGCGTGGTTTGGCAGACCAGTACTAGTTCGTTGAACCTAAGTACACGGCGTGTAGTTTTCATTACACGTTGTGTATTCTCGTGTTATCCAGACAGAAAGAGCAGATCCTCCGGATGAGTTCCTTGTTTTTATTTTAATCAAAATGAAATTTAAAAGGCCGTTTCTGTGATATGAATAGAGAAACCAAGGAGGAAGAACAGATCTCATTTATTCATTTTAATAGAACGATTTATCATGAATTGAATCAAATATAAATGCGTAAATTATCAATGAAAATTAAATAACTATAATCATCGTTTTAACGTCGTTCTAATTCCATTTGAAGGTTCTGGTCGTAGCGGAAGCGCATGGGTGGATGTGCCCACTTGGATTTATGTCATTAGAAATGATCAATCCGGGATCAATACGAGAAAAAATGCTAGTATCCACGGATCGATTCACATAAAGAGAAAAAGAAGAAGAAAGGTCCCAGAACCAAAAAAGTGGATTGTCAATGGTTGATTATAATTAATTTAATTAATTTACAAGAAGTACCTTTTGGGTGTTATTTCTTTGTTGATATTCTTGATCACATTCCAATGTGATTCATCATTTCATCGAAGAAGCCAATTGTAGACTTCCTCTAGCGGTGATCCACACGTGCACCTCGTATCTCTGGATGTCACCAAAGTATTCTCTAGGTGCTAGCATGGAGAAACCATTTCTTGCGTTGTCCACCTTAGATAGTCTTGATCTGATGGATGCAGATCTCTCTCGGTCTTGAGAGCATTCTTGGAAGAAAAGGTTCTTTCGGTCATGAATGAATTCTCCAAAATTTTTGTGCACAACGATTCTCTTGTCTTAGGAAAAGAGTTGGGGTTTTGAGGATATTTATAATCGGGCTTGAGGTTGTAGAGTTATGATAATAAATAAAAGTGTTACACATTTTATTTATTTCATTAACTCTTTTGATAAACCCCATGTCGAGTCATTAATTCCATGACATGTTCTCACACTGATTATAATAAATATCATTTAATAAAATGATATTTCCTCAAAATCTGGACTGAAAAAACTACACAGTGTGTAATCATAAATGCACGGGGTGTACTTGTTTTTCATTGAAAACTACACAGTGTGTACATTCAATGTATACGGCATGTATATCTTGTTTTCATTTGTTCATTTCCTTTCCAAAATTAAAACTACACGGTGTGTACATTTAATAATGCACGATGTGTACTTGTTTTCAAAATAAAAACTAAACTGCGTGTAATCATTAATACACGGCGTGTACTTGTTTTCATTTTATTCTTCCTCCAACATTAAAATTATTTAGGCTTCCTTGAATAATTATTAAATCACGTATGGAAATAATCTTTATTCTACTTGAGATACTTGAATACACTTAGTGTGTGACCATCTAGGCCTCTTTCTCATTGGCATTAGGCGGGCTTGCCTAAAGTCCAATATTACTGTCTAGCAATGGGTCAAGGCACCCAATAGAAAGAAGTTGACGCCGCATTGATGTATCACCTCATACGAAGGCTTACTGTGTAATTTAATCCCTTTTTCTCAATATCTTGTCAAGAAGGTTTCAGGGTAGTGTCATAAACCTATATGCTTGATCTGTCATTATTTGACTTCCAGAAATAAACTCTTCGTGTCACTATGGCCATGGAATTTGTTCAACAGTTCTATTTCAATCAAAGGGCCTGAGATATCTACTTCCATAAATATGGAAGGGAAAAATCCTTCCTCAACTTATCCATTAACAACATGTCATTTGTGACGCACCCAACGGGCCCTACTTTCCTCCAACTCTCTTCATGATGGTTTTTGTCAGTAAATCTAAGTGTGCGAGCCATGACATGAGTTAATGATAATCATCTAGTGTAAGGACCATTACACACGCTCGCATATAGCAATATCCGATGACACCAATACATGAAAAATTACAACCGGCAGGTCTGTTCTCATAATCTCCTATCTTAGAGATTACCAAGTGCGAACTCCATGAGAGAGAGAGTCTCGTCTTCTTACAAGTACTCGCACATGATGGTTTGTATAGTATGTGTCCTATCATGGTATGTCATCCAACCGTAGAACATTATTTAAGAATATCGTTATAGCATTTCAAGGTTGCCATCATAGCATGGATCTGCCATGACCTTATTAATGCAACAAATATTCCAGGACATTATTATATTATAGTCATGTAGAATAGTGAATATTATATAATAAGTGTACATTCATGTAATCAAAGTACAAATAGTTGGATCTCAGGTCACAAACTCCAACAATGTCTTTTTTTAATTTATTATTAAAATTAAAGGTTATATGGAATGAATAAATGAATATATATGTTATATTTTATATAGAAATGATACAATAAGTATTAAAAAAATTAACATTCTATGTCTCCATCCGTTGAAAATAAAAAAAATGTTTTTATTATGCACAACCTCTCATTTCCTTGAACTATGTAAATAATATTTCTATATATATATTTTTGTGGAAAACTATAAATTTATATATTTAGAATATATATACAATGGATAAAATTATGGATATGATATAACTATAATTAAATTATATTGATAGGAAATATCAAATCAAAAATAACATGAAGAACAAATCACTTGACACCTGAAATAATAATATTACTAAAATGATTTTTATGAAATGGGTGATAAGATGTTATAAATAGATCATACATAGAATTATTGATATGTTATGGTTTTTTTATATATTAACAATATATTGAGATTTATTATATTGGAGGTTAAATTAACGTATGTGTCTATTCAAATGTGAGGTAAGGGATTTTATCTCAATTTTCTCTCCATTGATAAATATGTGGTATTATACACCTATTTCTTTTTAAGTTGTATATATATATTTCCATTGAGGTTACTAAAAAAAATATTGATTCATTCATGATGATTAATTTACATTTTATGATTACTATCTTAAATAGTGTCTATATTTTTGTACAACTTTTCCTATCTTTAGAACAAGAATCATGAAAACAAATGTTTAAAAGGGAAACTGATTATATTTCTATTTTAATTAGATATAGTGTAATTATACACACAATTTATCAATAAAGTGTTTTCAAAATTTGTTTTAAAGTTCAGAAATTATATATCAAAATAAATTTATTCCCATGAATGAATTTTTGAAAATCTGTTTGATAGGAATCATTTTATCATTTTTCCAAATGTGGTGCTTTAAAAATTTTCCAATAAATGTATGGAAGGATTATTTTCTTAACTTATATTTAATTATAATTATTTACTATTTTAATTAATAATATTTTGCTTTATTTTTATGTTATTTGTTTAAATGGTTATTTTAAAATAAAAAGTTTTTATTTATATTTTCATTGTTTTTTAATAAGTGGTTTAAAAAATTAAAAAGGTTAGTTTCCTTAGGAATATTTTAACAGAAATTAAATGGAATTTATTTTAATCAATTAAAATAACCAATTATTTTTCTTATTAAATACTAGGGATATATTGTAATGAACCCATCCTTTGAAACATTTCCCTATTTTTGATCATTTGATATTACATATATCTTAAATATCTATATTCTTCTAATCATGTAAATAATTATTTCATAAAACATATAAAATTTCTAAATATGGTGTTTTACATTGAAATTATTTTATTTAGTGGGGAATTATTGATAAATCCAATATATTTAATCAATATTGGTTTATTTTTGAAAACTCATATTGTTCAGAAATTAAATCTATCATTCAATATGTGAGGAATTCATAGGACATGCCATGATTGGTGGGAACCAAATTTCTATTTCCCCTTGATGAATCAAAAAGTCTCATGATTCATATTAGTAGGCCAAAATAAATAATCCATTACACATTTTTGTAAACTATCCTATAGTTTTTTCTTGATGGTATTAATATCATGATGTCTCCGATCACGATGTCCAATAGTTTGGATTTAATTCATTGAGAAGACAATTATTAATATCCCTAAGATTAATACATTTATATTATCCATATGTTAACATTTGAGCAATTTTTTTATTAAATGTAAATTACTTTTAGTTATTTGTATTTCTATATTTTTTATAACTTATTTACTCAAGATAGAATCCATTATAAATAACCTTTAATGAGTATTTTTTATCACCTTTATTTCCATTCCATTCCCAATGTTTTAAATAGATTTCATTGAATTAGTTTCAAGGACGAAGAAATTTAACTTTTCTTATGTTTATATTTTTTAATTATTTTCTAAAATGGGAATCATATACATATCTATTTTAATTTTATTTCTAAACAATTCAGTACTATATGGGGAGATTTCTTTTAGCTATACCGTTATATATATTGTACACTCTATCTCTAAGTAACTATATTTGTGTTTGATACTAGCATGGTTTATTGTTTTAGATGGAAGTTAAATAAAGGATGTAATAATTTATTATATCTTATGAATTATTATGTATTGTAATCTCATCAATATTATTTTAATGTATTATAAATATTACAATAATCCTAAATCACCTAAGGATTATTCTATAGTAGGTTATATATTCATATTTTGAAAAAAAGTTCGATGGAATTGATACCATTAAATATGGAATACAATGATGAATTTATTTTGTAGAGATTTACAAATTCTCAAAAAATGTTTGAAGGATATTTAAAAATTAATATTATCTTATGATTAATTAAAGGTTATTTGATAAAAAAACCCTTTACCTTTTACGGATATTGGTTTAATGGAATTGAGAACCATTATAGTTTATAGTATCATTGGTATTGAGGTAATTATGTGTTATTAAAATTTGGGAACATGTGTTTCATGGTATATATAATAATGATATTGAGAAGTGATTTGGAAATTAAGTGATTAATTTCATATTCTATGAATATAAAAATAAACTAGCATAAAATTATATTATAATATGGGATTTCATTTTATAATCATGGATGAATCATATTTTGGAGGAATATATTATTTTAAGGAGGATTTTTAGTTATTTATTGTATTTATAGAAATGGTTAAAATATCTTGGATATTGTAAAAAATAGGGAATATAAATTTTTTCTATGAGAATTTGATAATGATTAATGTTATATAAATATTAATGTTAAATTTATCTTGGAAGAAATGGTTACCAAATTCCATATATTTTTTAGGTTTCAAAATTTGTTTTTATTATCATGTTTAATTATTTATAAAATTATATATGATGAACTTTGGGTGTTATTATTTTGGATTTTTAGGATAATGTCTTATTTCATCATATGGAGGGGTATTAATTTTGGGGATTATCTTACCTTATTCAAACTAGTATGTTTTTATTTAAAGATTAATGATGAGAGGAACAGATTATTATATTTTGATTTATTTATTTTATTAGTTAGATATTGATTTTATATCATCAGTTCTAATAAATTAATCTTTATACTCATCATTGGATGTAAATGATGATATTGTAGGTGAAATTTATTTAAGGGTTGAAATTTATCTTATCAAGTACTTGTATTTCCAAATGTTATTTTCCTAGATGGTTTTGGAATTAATCAACTCAAATAAAGGAATCATGGAAAGTAAACTTCCTATTAAATTCATATCTGATGAAACTACAGTCTTTTTCAAACCTCATTGGTTTATGGTTTTTTAATTTTTATGATTCTCATGATCATTTCCTTTCTTATAATAAATGATCTCTATCACTATATGATACCAAGTATTTCTTAAGGGATGTATATACTCATATTTTAGTTTAATTCCCTTATTTTTGTAAAATAATTGTTTCCCATGTTCATGAGGAGCCTTGGGGGTGTTTTGGGGGTTCGATACATGAAAACGAGGGAAAAGAGTTTTTTGGGACTGTTGCATGGTTTTTGCATGGTTTGTGAAAACCGTGTGAAGAATCCAAGGTAACCATGTGGCCATGGATAGTGGCTCACACATGGTTGATGTACATTTAATCAAACAATTTGTAATCCCTAAGAAACTATGAGAAGGGGTGTTTTCAGATAGTGGCTAACACACTGTTGTGCACGGTTTGGAAAACTGTGCGGAGTAACCTTGTGGCCAAGAAACTTTGAGAAAATTACAATAATTCCACTACAGGATTTTATAACAAACTCAAGTTTTCCTCTATCTCTCCTACCATAAACCCTAGAAACGATAAAAACTTCTTAGAAATTCCAATAGGTGATTCTCCTTCGATCCTAGGTCGTTTGGACAATTTTTGTTTAGGGATCAAAGCCCCGGTTATGACTAACCTCCTCCTTGCTTCCTCTTCTCGATTAGGGTTTCCATCTTTCTCCTATCTCCTTATGAATCTCTAAACCCTTATTTTTCCATTGATATCTAGTTTGGTGCTTCAAGGGGTGATTGAATCTTGATCTAAGGCTACGATTAGGAGTTTGTGCACGATCGGATTCGAGGTAGGTGTTCTACACATGCTATCCCATAGTTTTGAGTGGATTTTTGAATTTGAGTATATGTTCTTTATTCCCGCAAGTCATAATATAGTTTCTCTTTATGAGTTTTGATAAAATAAACATCTCAATAATGTCTTTAAACCCTCTTGATCCTATAGGGTTGTGTTTAGGATGAGTTGACCATTTTGCGGCCACCAATGGAGATTATCGGTATTCCTGAATTTATGAATTGAAAAAGTGAAGTTAAGAATTTATTTGTATTAACATATATCCTTTGTTGAAAAAGTTAATATGGTTATATGAGTTTAGGATGGAATATATTGAGTTGTGTTGATGTTTTATAATGGATTAATCAGTTGTTTTAAATTCATAGTAATGGGTTAATTAGGTTATACATGATTTAGATGAAAAGGTTATAAATTTTTTTGGGATGGCCAATGTAAGTTTTATATATGAAATAATGAGTATGTTAAATTAAAAATGGCTTGTGAATTTAAGACATGTAAAAGGATTTTGATAAATGGAATTGATGATCCGAATGAATGGGTAAATACATGGGAATTATGGGGTATGCCAAATTGGATGAATGTAATAATGTGTTTGTGATATATGATATAAGAATTGAATATGAGATATATAATTTAGAAAAAAATATTTTGAAATTATAAATGGGATAAATGGGATAAATGGGATAATGTATGGTAATTGGTGAACATTGGCTAATGTATGCGAATTTTGAATATACTTAATGGGTTGAGGCACAAGAAATGAGAATCGATCTAAATGGATTTAAAATGTAAATGGTAAATATATTAATGGGTTATGGAATTGTCTTAATTACCATGTTACTAGTTATGGAATGTTATTTATTTTTTCACTTGTTGTGATATGGTAATGTGTAGAGAATTGTTTTGGGAGGATGGACTAATGCTCCACTCCCCGGTGCATTGTGGTATTTGGGGAAAGGACTAACGCTCTTGAACCCAAAGGTATGGACATTGAATTATTTGTCGAGGTTTGGATGGTAAGAGGTTTCCTTCTAAGTCCTGGTTGGGTTCACGGACTATTTTTCTATGTTTTTTAACTTATGAACTAGTGATTGGGATGGTCGGACATGGCGTACTAGATCCTGGTTAGTCACTTGGACTGAGGATCCTTATGTGTCGACCAGTGACCATTGCAAATTATAGTTATGATATCAAACTGATTCTTTATGGCCCAATTCTTCCATTTGATAAAACTACATGTACCAAGGCTCTAAGTTATGTGTGATCAATTGATTGTGAAATGTTATTACCTAGTGAGATAGGAACTTCATTTATTTCCTTATTCATAGCCTTTGTTTTCCTTAGACCCTTGTATAGAAGATATATGTGCCCAAACCATGGAACATAAGATAAAAATGGATTATGTAATGAAGATGGTAAAAATGATGAATGGGTACATAAATGGGAATTATGGGGTATGCCTAATTGGTTTAGTACAATAAAGTGGTTGTGCTATATGACATAAGAATTGAACTTGAAATGCCTAAGTGGGAAAAATGATTTTGAAATGATAAATGGGATTAATGGGCTAATGTATGGTAATTTGTGAAAATTTTATACTGTATGGGAATTGTTAATATACTTAATGGGTTGAGGAATAAGAAATGGTAATCAATCTAAATGGATATGGAATTTAAATGGTAAATATATTAATGGGTTATGGAATATTGTTAATTCAAATTTTGATTGTTATGGAATGTGATTTATTTTCATACTGGTTGTGATATGGTAATGTATGGAGAATATTTTTGGGGGGATGGACTGATGCTCCACTCCTTGGTGCACTTTGGTTTTCAGGGAAAAGACTAAGGCTCCTGAACCCAAAGGTATGTGAAGGACCCCGGGACACCCTGAGAGGGGAGGGGTGAATCAGGGTGACCACTTTTTCTTTTAAAGTGATGGATCTTGTTCCCACGTTGGTAGGAACTTGTTGAACCTGTATGATGATTATGATTAGAAAGAAAACATACACATGAACAGATAAGACACCGCCCTTTTTACTTGGTTCGCCACTAAGGGCTACGTCCAAGGAGCATACGCCGACAGGTTGTCGGTCGTACCAAAAACCACTATGCTTCACTAGCTGTAGATTGAAAAAGTTCAGGCACAGTCACTCTGTCCCAGGCTCACTGCCTTTAAAAAGGTTCAAGAAGCTCACAGCTTCCCTCGGGTCACTCCCGTTGACTCCCCCTGGCTCACTGCCGTTGGTGAAGTCCCACTCAGTTTATAGACGTGAAGGTCTCTTCAATTGATAGTCATGAAGTTCATTGTCTCTTATTCAGCATGAGACTTTGCTTGCATCAGAGTCCTGAGTTAATGCTCTGTTAGATCCAAATTCCAACCACTGATGAATACCCCCTTTTCCGTGTCCACAGGACAAACAACCTTTGGAAAAGGCCTTCGCAAAGTACCCTAATTCACAAGGCTCCCAATTTTGCAAAGCTCAAAAAAGCCTTCGCGGAGCCCCTGCCATTTCGCGAAGCTCAATCGCGAAGCACTCTCGCGATGCTCCAGCCTTCGCAATGCTTGGAAATCACGAAGCTCCTGACTCTTCATGGAGCTCACTGAGCCAACGATGGGCGCATGTCTTTCGTGGAGCTTGAATAGCCGCCACGAAGCACCTCTTTCGCGAAGCACACTGCCTTCGCGAGAGACCTTTGCGAACTGAGAGCAATGGACTTTCTCTGAAATTATCTATACTTCTCTCGAGGGGGTCGGCCTCTATTTATAGGCAATTCCACTGACCCTCGACCTTTCCGCGCGAAGTCAACGCCACGTCATTTCAAATCGCGAAGCTCCAAAGTTTCAGCCAGAATTCTGTCCAAATCGCGAAGCACCACGGCAATTTTCCGTTTGCGGAGCTTGACGTAGTCGCGAAGAATCACCGTCAAATTACCTTCGCAGCACGCCTTTGTTCGCGGAGCTCATCGTAATCGCGGAGAAACACCGTCAACATTCCTTCGCAGTGCGCGCCTTCGCCGCGAAGCTCCCTCACAAAGCCCTTCTCCGCCGCGATGCACTTCAGCCTCTGCCGTTTGCGAAGCTTGACGTAATCGCGAAGAGTCACCGCCTATATTCTTCTAGTCGTCGCGAAATCCAATCCATGCATCCCATATTCGCGAAACTCATGCCTTTTCCATATAAAAATATGATCTTCTTGGAAATCCACTCTTCGCGATGCTCAGCAACTTCTAGATTTTGGACCCCAAAAATTTGGCAAACACTGGGAAACGGCGCCACCTTCAAAACTGTTTTCTGCTTGAACGGTATGATCTCTTTGCTGGTACATGATCTAGAATTCCATTGATGATTGAAAACAAACACAAACCACACTCCAAATCATGCATAGAAGACCATGGTTCCAACAATCTCCCCCTTTGGGTTTGTTGGCAATCAAAAGAAAAATTCAATAGATCTCCATCTATGTGAAAACCAAAAAAAAACGCAGGACTTAACCCGGAAAACACTCTAAGTCTACATGAGCAATGCTCGGTGTAGAAAACAAGAGAGGAGGCTTGAATTGGGTTCCACTGTTTTCCTTCTAATTCTTCTCATCACAGAAGTTGCCTGAATTTATTCCTTCTCCTTTCCCCCCCATTGACAATAAATCCAAAGATCAGTAAATTTTTTCACATTCAACTCAAACCATACTCCCCCTGGATAGTATCTCCTCCATAAACATTCATCATATCCATAAACAAAGTAAAACATTTATAACAAATGGGGAGAGGAGAATACCGTAACCTCCTTATGCCCTGGGAGGTGGTCGAACACCGAGGTTCAACCGATGCTTCTCAAACACAGCCGCTGACAGTGGCTTTGTCAGGATATCAGCCACTTGCTCATCTGTTCCCACATGATCCAATCTAATCACGCTTTGCTCAACTTTATCTTTGATAAAGTGATACCTGATTTCAATTTGTTTTGTACGAGAATGCTGAACAGGATTCTTCGTAAGATCAATTGCACTCTTATTGTCACAGTAAATCACCATTGGTTGCGTCACCTCATCGCCAATATCAGTTAATTGCTGCTTCATCCACGGCAGTTGAGTGCATGCCTTTGTGGCGGAGATATACTCAGCTTCAGTAGTACTAAGAGAAGTACTTTCTTGTTTCTTTCTCAACCAGCCAACACATTTCTGCCCAATATAGAAATCTCCACCACTAGTGGAATTTCTGTCTACAACATCACCAGCCCAGTCAGCATCCGAAAACGCTGATAATTCACTGTCCCTGCCTGCAGCAAAAAATAACCCGAAGGTATGTGTACCTTGAATGTACCTCATGATTCTTTTTACTGCTGCCATATGTTTCTCCTTTGGATTACTCTGAAAGCGGGCCACAAGGCATGTTGCAAAGACAATATCTGGCCTTATCGCTATTAGGTACAGTAGGCTTCCAATGATCCTCCTGTACATGGTGGGATCAACAGAGTTCCCATCCTCATGCTTTCCAAGTTTAGTTCCAACTGCAATCGGAGTTGACATTGGCTTGGAGTCTTGCATATTTAACTTCTTCAGCAACTCTCTTGCATATGTTTCCTGAGAAATGAAAGTGTATTCCTTCTTTTGAATCACTTGCAGCCCCAAGAAATATGTGAGCTCCCCAATCATAGACATTTCAAATTCTGATTTCATGTGGTTGGCAAATTCATCCACTGATTTCTACCTGCTGCCACCAAATATGATATCATCAACGTAGACAAGAACCATGAATTGATCTTTTAGAGAATTCTTCACATAGAGATTGTGATCAACTCCTCCTCTTTTGAATTCCAACTTCATGATATATGAGTCCAGCCTTGAGTACCATGCCCGTGGTGCCTGCTTCAAACCATATAGAGCTTTCTTCAGTTTGCAGACCTTTGTTTCATCAGTACCCAAAACAAAGCCCACTGGTTGTTCAATGTAGACTTCTTCTTCGAGTACACCATTCAAGAATGCTATCTTGACATCCATTTGATATACTTTATATCCTCTTTGGAGTGCCATGGAAAGGAAAAGCCTGATTGACTCCAGTCTAGCCACTGGAGCAAAGGTTTCTTCCACATCAATGCCTTCAATCTGGGAATATCCTTTACATACCAGTCGTGCCTTGTTTCTGATGACACTTCCATGCTCATCAAACTTATTTTTGAAGATCCATTTGGTACCAATCACATTGTGACCTTCGGGTCTCTGGACAAGATCCCATGTCTGATTCTTGTCAATCTGATCTAATTCATCATTCATGGATTTCACCCAAGATTTATCTTTTGCAGCTTCTTCGAATGAGGATGGCTCTATAACTGATAGAAATGCAGATTGCGTGGTATTCCTCATCCTTCTTGTTTGAGTGGGTGCACTCCTGTCCCCAATTATGTTGGATGGATCAATCTCAACTCTTCGATTTCTCCTGCGAGGTTCAGTAGTATTCTCTTCAGCCATAGTTTTTTCTTCAGATTCTTCTTCTAATTCAACATCATGATGTGATTGCTGAGTGTTTTGAACAACTTCCTCTATTTCTGCATTTGTATTTTCTTCATGATCACATTCTTCCTGACTTTAAATCACATCATCATATGACGTCCTTGAAGCATTTGCGGTTTTCTCTTCAATTATCTTAACATCACTGCTTTCCACAATCCTTACCAAACGCTTGTTGAAACATTTGTAGGCTTTGCTGTTCATTGAGTAACTGAGGAAAATTCCTTCATCTACATTGTCGCCATATTTCCCTTGATTTCCTTCTTTGTTCCTGATGAAGCATTTACTTCCAAAGACACGAATGTATTTTAGAGAAGGCTTCCGTCCATTCCACAATTCATATGGTTTCTTCGTCTCACCCATATAAAGTCATGTTCGATTCTGAATTTACACTACTGCTTGAACAGCCTCTTTCCAGTAATGTCATGGAATACGACTCTCAATCAGCATAGTTCGTGCCATGTTGTTCACCTGTCGATTCCTACGTTCAACAACTCCATTTTGTTGTGGAGTTATCACAGCAGCTACCTCATGCTGTATCCCATGTTTCTCCAAATAATTATCAAATTAAATGGACGTGTATTCTCCTCCATTGTCAGATCGCAACACTTTTATTGTTCGTCCAGTATCATTCTCGGCGATTCGCCGATATGTTTTCATGCAGTCAAGGACTTGTCGTTTCCTGTGAATGACCATCACACATTCCATTCTACTGTAATCATCTATGAAAAGGACAAAGTACCTTTCTCCATGAGTTCCGGCAACATTTATTGGCCCACAAACATCTGTATGAATCAGATCAAGAAGGTGAGACGCTCTTTTCTTCTTTGGCCGATATGAACTGCAGACCAGCTTCCCACGAATACAAGCATCAGAAGATTTATCACGCTCACGCTTCAGGTTGGGAATGTCCATGACAATTCTCAATTTTGATATTTTCTCCATGTCTTGTTGATTGATGTGTCCCAATATCTGATGCCACAAATTGTTTTCTTCTTTAACAGTCATGTAACATACATTTTCTTCACTATCAACTTGATACAAGTTGCCTTATATTCTGCATCCCTTCATAATTGAATTTCCAGTTTTTCCCTTGATAGTGCAGCCTTTCTGATAAAAAGTAACTATAAGTCCTGAGTCATAGAGTTGGCTCGCGCTGAGGAGATTATGACGTAGGCCATCTATGTAAAGGACTTCAGTCTTCTTTAATTCTCCATTAGCTAATTTGGTACTTCCACTCCCCTTGATTTTCAGATCCCCATCATTACCAAATCTTACAGTACCATCAACATTCTTTATGATGTTTGTTAGTAGGCCGACATTACCTGTCATATGAGATGAACAACCACTATCCAGAATCCAGGTACTGTTGTTCTTTGTAGCTTTGAGGGCCACCTCTGCAAGGTTGGATTTCTCAATTTTCTTCCTTTCCTTCCATGAGAAATTAGATTGAGTATATAGAACTGATGGCCTTTCAACTATCTCTTCCGCGTATCCAGGTTCTTCATAGTCAAAGTCTTCTTTGAGAGGTGAGAACCTGTTTGAAAGAGCAACACTATCTTGCTGACGAGACTTGAATTGTCTTGAACTTTGGTATGAGGTGTCCATGTCCCTTCTCTGCCTGCAATTAGCGGCCTTATGACCAAAGTTAGAACAACGAAAACAATATCCATAGAAATTATTTCTTCTATAAGAATTAGGATATGAAATTGTTCTCCTTTGTTGAGAATCTATATCTTCTCCATTCAGATAGCTTCTTGCCTCTTCACAATAAGACATGGTATGGCCTAGATAGCCACAGAACTGACACTTCATGAGAGGAAATGTCTTCTCACTTGAATTTCTTCTTATACCCTCTTCCTTGGGAGAATAGCAAGATTGTCTGTCATTTCTGAATGTTTGAGGATAATTTTCAGATCTCCTTTTAGTTTGGATTGAGTATTCCCTTTTTGGAACTCTAGGAAACATTTCAACATGTTCAACTTTCATCTTATCTTTCTTTTGGATCTTTTCACTTCCAGCAATTGATGTCTCAGCCTCACAGCCAATTCCACTCTTTCCCATGCAAGTGGGTCTTTGATCACTCAAGATTTTTTCAACCCCATCTGAACCACACTTGGCTCTTGTAAGTAATTCCTCTTCTGAGAATCTTCCAAACTGTATTTTCCTCCTCGATTCTTTTGGAAGAGATTCAGTCTCCAGTTTACTCCTTAGAGTAACTACTTCCTCTTCAAGACCCTCTGCAGTCTTGGATTTTTCATCCAGTCTAGATGTGAGGTCATTGATGACCTTTGCCTGCTCTTCAATTCTCAGCTTCAGATCAACTACATCATCATTGCTTTCAATTATTTTAGACTGTACCTTCACAAATTCTTCCAGTCATTCAATTTCAGCTTCAAGTTGATCAACGTATTCAGTTGATTCTTCTACAATTGATTTTCACTTATTTCAGTTCTTACATTTAATCTTAAGCTTACTAACCGCATCCTTAAGTTGCACCTCAGGATCTACACAAGTTATCAATTGTTTTTCTCCATCAGTATCTTCTGACTTTTCAATAGTGGCCATCATAGAAGCATAGTTCCCAGTTTTGAATTCTGGTTCTTCTTCATCACAGAATTCATTATCATCTTCTTCCTCTTCATAGAAAAAACTCTTCCTTTGCATTTTCTTACCAGATTTGAAGTCTCCCTTTTTGAAGAACCTTCTCTGAGGCTTCTTGAAGTTTTCATCTTCACTGTCATCATCATTGGTATTCCTCAAGCATTGAGAGGCAATGTGCCCAACTTTTCCACAACGGAAACATGTGAGAGGTAACTTCCCTTTGAATTTCCCTTTCCCCTTTTGGAACTTCTTTGCAATGAGAGAAATAATTTATTTTTCTTCGTCATCTTCACCGCTACTATCCTTTGAGATTTTCAGTTTATCCATGGCCTTGAATTCCATTTCCTTTCTCACTCGAGTCGTAGAATCTTCAGGTTTGACTCTCATTTCATATGCTACCAAACTGCTCAGTAGATCATCTAGAGAAAGTTTGGAAGGATCTCTTTCCTCAAGGGCTGACACCTTCGCATTATACAGAGGTGGAAGTCTTCTCAATATTTTCTTTACAAAATCAATGTCTTTGATTTCTTCGCCTAGACCCCAAATAGCTCCAACCACTTCAGTAATTCGATTGAAAAAAGAGTCTGCATTCTCGTCTGGATGCATCTTCAGATCATCAAACTGATTGTGCAGCACTTGTAGTTTCGCCTCCTTCACTTTGATATCACCTTCATAAATATTCTCAATTTTATCCCACATGAATTTTACTGAGGTGCAATTCATCACCTTTTGGTAGATCTAATCAGAAAGGGCTGCAGTGAGTGCATTCTGTGCTTTAGCATCTGCATCAAGAAGTTTTCTGTCTGTTTCTGTCATAGCAAGACCTGTTGGATCAGTGACTTGTATTCCTTGCATAGTAGAAAATAGAACTTCCATTCCAAGAGATCTCAGATGAGATCTCATTCTATTCTTCCAGATCTGGAAGTTGCTTCCATCGAATTGAGGAACTCCCCTGACATTGACCGCATTTTCCATGACAAAAGATGTCAGATTCAACACGAGAAACCTCCCTCTGATACCACTTGAAGGACCCCGGGACACCCTAAGAGGGGAGGGGTGAATCAGGGTGACCACTTTTTCTTTTAAAGTGATGGATCTTGTTCCCACGTTGGTAGGAACTTGTTGAACCTGTATGATGATTATGATTAGAAATCAAACATACACATGCACAGATAAGACACCGCCCTGTTTACTTGGTTCGCCACTAAGGGCTACGTCCAAGGAGCATACGCCGACAGGTTGTCGGTCGTACCAAAAAACACTATGCTTCACTAGCTGGAGATTACAAAAGTTCGGGCACAATCACTCTGTCCCAGGCTCACTGCCTTTACAAAGGATCATGAAGCTCACAGCTTCCCTTGGGTCACTCCCGTTGACTCCCCCTGGCTCACCACCGTTGGTGAAGTCCCACTCAGTTTATAGACGTGAAGGTCTCTTCAATTGATAGTCATGAAGTTCATTGTCTCCTGTTCAGCATGAGACTTTGCTTGCATCAGAGTCCTGAGTTAATGCTCTGTTAGATCCAAATTCGAACCACTGATGAATACCCCCTTTTCCTTGTCCACAGGGCAAACAACGTTTGGAAAAAGCCTTCGCAAAGTACCCTACTTCGCAAGGCTCCCAATTTTGCAAAGCTCAAACAAGCCTTCGCGGAGCCCCTGCCATTTCGCGAAGCTCAATCGCGAAGCACTCTCGCGATGCTCCAGCCTTCGCAATGCTTGGAAATCGTGAAGCTCCTGCCTCTTCGCGGAGCTCAATGAGCCAACGCGGGGCGCACGTCATTCGCGGAGAATGAATAGCCGCCGCGAAGCACCTCTTTCGTGAAGCACACTGCCTTCGTGAGAGACCTTTGCGAACCAAGAGCAAAGGACTTTCTCTGAAATTCTCTCTACTTCTCTCGAGGGGGTCGGCCTCTATTTATAGGCAATTCCACCAACCCTCAACCTTTCCATGCGAAGTCAACGCCACGTCATTTCAAATCGCGAAGCTCCAAAGTTTCAGCCGAAATTCTGTCCAAATCGCGAAGCACCACGGCAATTTTCCATTCGCAGAGCTTGACGTAGTCGCGAAGAATCACCGTCAACTTACCTTCGCGGCGTGCCCTCGTTCGCGGAGCTCATCGTAATCGTGGAGAAACACCGTCAACATTCCTTCACGGTGCGTGCCTTCGCCGCGAAGATCCCTTTCAAAGCCCTTCTCCGCCGCGATGCGCTTCAGCCTCTGCCGTTTGTGAAGCTTGATGTAATCGTGAAGAGTCACCGCCTCTATTCTTCTAGTCTTCGCAAAATCCAATAAATGCATCCCATCTTCGCGAAACTCAGGCCTTTTCCATATAAAAATATGATCTTCCTGGAAATCCACTCTTCGCGATTCTTAGCAACTTCCAGATTTTGGACCCCAAAAATTTGGAAAACACTGGGAAACGACACCACCTTCAAAACTGTTGTCTTCTTGAACGGTATGATCTCTTTGCTGGTACATGATCTGGACTTCCATTGATGATTGACAACAAACACAAACCACACTCCAAATCATGCATAGAAGACCATGGTTCCAACAGTATGGACATGGAATTCCATGTTGATGTTGGGATGGCAAGATATAGCGTTCGGAGTCCCGGATGGAGTCATGGACTTATGCTCTACGATTTCCAACTTATGACCTAGTGGTTGGAATGGAAGTACATGGCATAATAGATCCCAGTCAGACACCTGTACTGACTTTTCTTATGTGTCAACTAGTGACCATTTTGAACTATAGTTATGACGTCAGACTGATGCTTTATTCCCGAATGCTTGGATTTGATGAAACCACATGGATTGAGGCTCCAAGGTATGTGTGATGTATGGATTGTGAAATGTTATTCCCTAGTGTGATAGGGAACTTGATTTATTTTCTTTGGAATATTTTTTTTGACCCATGTGTAGAAGATATATGTTCCCAAACCATGGGACACAAGATAAAAATGGATTATGTAATGAAGACAGAATGAATGATGAAAATGGTAGGAAAGATATAAATGGTGTAAGTGTATTTGGTTATCTAATGGTACTCGAGTTGTAATTTTGTATATCTTAAAATCTAGTTAACTTTTCATGAATTGTCTTCTAGTCTGGATATTTTTTTGACAGCGTCGGTGGTCGCCTTCTGAATTGTACTTACAGCCTTCCTGGGTCCTCATTCAGTACCTGATAATATTTCATTGTTACAGGTTTAGATATGGGAAAGGATCGGTGTGAGGAAGTTGAGTAAGGCTTAGGTTGTTCGTGGATGGTGTTTCACACATGGCATCAGGACCATTTAAGGATTTCCTCTATTTTCCTTTTTTTGGGTTCCCCGCACTTGTGTAACTAGTAGTATGGCATGGCATGGTTATATTCGATTTGTGGCTATACCCTGTTTGGGGGATTCTTAGTTATTCTTGTTCATTAGTTATTTCATATTATTTCTGCTATTTATATTGTGTTCTTCTATAGATTACTCTGGTAAAGATGGTATAGTCACCCCATATCACTCATTAGACCCTTGATACTAGTCGACAACCTCTGTTGTAAAGGGAGGAACACATGAGGTCATGTGAAAACCCATATTGGGACACCAATTTAGTGTCTCTCTGGTCGAAGATGCTAAAAAGTGGTATCAGAGGATTTCCTTTTGATTTATTACTATTTGGTAATGGTATACAAGAAATTATGATGTGTGAGTCCTTGGTAATGATCTCATTCTTGGGAGTATCTAACCTATATATGAGGAAAAACCCAAATCACCTTGGGTGGGAATTATTGTTCTTGATCTGTAATGTTACAGTTGAATGATATTTCACTGTTGGGTGATGCAGATGTTGTGCGATTTGACCAATTTATTATATTTTTCTCCTTTTCATAATAGAATGAGGTTGTTCCTTCATGTATCATTTTAGGAACCTAAGTATATAGGTTGAATGCATCATTATAGGTACACACAAGGGATAGGTGTGCGAGGCATAGAGAGTAGAATTCATTTTACTTCCATGATAAATCTAAAGAAAATGATTCCTAATAATGGTAAAGTTAGTCGGTGAAGGAAAATAATTAAAATGAATAATTAAGGAATCTAATGTATAAATAAATGTTATGACTGAGTTTACGATTTGGGTTGTGATCAATTTTTAAGGTTGATTCAGTGTCTAAAATAAAAAGAATGCATAATGACGGTAAAATGTTTAACGAATTTTTCCTAATGAGAGGTGTAAATGAGATATAATTATGATTGTAACAAGTTGTGAAATTGGAAATGTTCCTAAGATGAATTTATAGTGTTGTAAAAGAATAATTGGTTGAAGAGGTGTTGAGGAAAGACTTCTGATTAAGTAAATTGGTTACCCCATGTTGACAATGACCCACGGTATGTATGATAGAGGGTAGTGTTCAAAGTGTGATGATGACTATTGGGATTGAGTATGAAAAAAAAATTTATGTTTGATATCATGAGATATTTTCCATCTGTAGTTAAATACTTCCATTCATTCTTTGAAGTGTCGTGTGTATGAAAAGTTTAAAATAAGAATGATTGAGTTCAAAGGTGGCTATACTTTGTGTTGCCAGTTTTACCCTTGTATGTATGGGTTGTGGTAGTGAGATAGCCCTAGTTTGAAACTTTAGATTTGGATTGTGAGGCCTTTCCGGTTATTATATGGTCTAGGTGGTGTGTTTAGGGAACCCTTGGTTGGGTTATGACTGTTGGATTGCGAGGTGTTGTTCAGTAATTCAAGTGTGGAAACTTTCAGGGTTCGTGACTGTAGGGATTGGACACTAGACCCTAAGGATGGGGCTTCAGTAATAGTTACGTTGTGAGTAGAGACCTTGAATGTTACATTTTTAATCCTGGAGAGGACTTTTTTCTTGTAGTGTCAATGTATGTGTGTGACGACCATTGATACGAACCTAGAGTAATTGTGATTTAGTACGCTTGGCACAATGTCCATAAGAAGTTGGCTGAGAGTGCCATTCATGAGCATTGTTTTGATTGTGTCATTATATGTATTGTTTGAGAGAGGACCAATGGATTATAATGCTTTTGAATCTAGTACAGAGATTTGGTATCATACAATTGATGGGGCCTTATTTTTACACAAATTTCCACATCCTTTTTATTAATTTTTAATGATTTACTTAACTATTTTTACACTTTCTATCTAATAAATGCACTTTTGTATTTTTATAATTAAATTTGTCCAATATTCCTTTTTTATAACAATTTATGTAATTATGGACTATAAAATAATTGATTTATTCTTTCTTTGTTTTTAATATAATTAATTTTTAATTTGATTACCTAATTTTTATTTGTTTATTTTATTTATTTTATTTATTATTGATAATTATTGAGTTTGATAATTAATTTACTTTTAATTTTAAAGTTAACACATTCAGTTACTTATTTATCGCTTGTCATGCTACCGGTAGCTGAGCTACCGTTAGCAAGGTTACCTTTGCTCATACTAGCGGTAGCCAGGTTTCCGTTACTACCTTACAGGGACCTGCATTCCTTTTTCTCTAGCGGTAACTAGTTTTTAGATGTACCGGTGACCTTTTTCACCATCACTCATTCATACCACTAGCTCTCATTTAACTATAACAGTTGCATTTAATTTCTACCGGTGAACCCTTTAATTTTATCAGTAGCGGTGAGTATTTAGTTTGGCTAAGTTAATTCTTCTTGACTTTTTAATAAGTTAATTTCTATTTTAAACAATTATTTAATTGACGTAATCATATTTAATTAACTTAGACATTATTTTAATAAATAATCTTTTAAATTAGTTACATTAGAATAGGTTATCCATATTAATTAATTTGTTTAGTCATCCTGCTCATCATTTAAGTAAGTAATTTGTGTTTTAAATTAAATAAAGTAGTTTGTTTTTTAATTTTATATATTCAATTAGTTATTTAATTAATTAATTAATAGTTTTTAGACATTAATTATATTATTTTATGTTTTCATATTAATTAATTAGTCACTAAATATTGATTTTATTATATCGGTGAGGTAGATAAGTGGGTAACATAGATTTATTGGGTCATTGGTGCTTTTTATTTATATTGGCTGCTACTCTTTAATTATTTAAATAGATATTTTGATTTTATGTCTTTTATAATCTTAGTTTATTAATTATCTGGTTTATAATTTAAGTGTTATCAATTAAAAAAATTAAATTTTTAATGGTTAATAAGTATCATGTTTTTAATTAATGGGTTTTAGAATTATTTTAATTAATTATTTTAAGTCATTTTATTTAAATTATTTAATATTTAATTCTATGTTTAATTTGTGTGTTTATTTTTATAAGGTCACTATTGTGTAATGGTAAGCTTCCATTTTGCTGTGTCGGTGACCTTAGCTTTTATTCTACCGGTGACCCCTGTGAGCTTTGATTTAATTTTGCGTATCAGTGACCCTGCGCTACTGCACCCCTTTTCCCACCGTTACCCAATTCTTCCACCTCAGCATTACCCAAGCCCTCTATCAGTAGCTTTCTCACTGTTAGCCTCCAATTTTTTATTTCCTCACTGTCAGCACACCTCTTTCCTCACTGTTATCCAAATTTTCCCAACCTCACCATTACATACTGTTTCTTAATTCTCACCGATACTTTTCTCCTCACTGTTAGGTGACTTTGACTAATCTGCTTCTCTGTTTCTTTTTCATGCTTCTCACTGTTGCACAAATCCTTTTTTCGGAGATTCACTGCTGTTGAATCGTACCACCTGCAGGTTGCTGCTGAAGTGCCAAGGAGGACCTTGTCGCAGGGATATGCGCTGCTACTGCTGGATACCGCAGATCAAGGGAGGTTTTCCGCGAGGTGGGGGAGAATTATTTGCCTCGCTGGAAGAAGGGAGGAGCCGAGCCGATATGCCACCAAGGGAGCCGTGCACTGCTGGATGCGCTGGAGTGAAGGAGGACCGCCATTGCTATCTGCCATTTTGAGAAGCCACCCCATCAGCTGTTGTTGTCTGCCGCTGCAAGGAGGTCTGTGGGAACTGGTTCACCGTTGCCACTACCCTGCCTGGAGATGGGGTATCCACCACTGAAGCCACCGAGTCGCACGTTCGAGGAGTTCTGTTGCCGTTGGGTGGTGATGGAGCTGCCGCTAGGTGCCGCCATAAGCAGGACGATTGCACCGCTGCTGGGATGCACTACTGGAGGAGGAACCATGCCGCAAAGAGGAACCCGCTGGAACTGAGGAGCTCCACCGCGACTTGTACAGGACGAAGAAGCCCTTCACCTTGCGCCGAATGGGGGGAGGAAGTGAAGATAAAAAAAATTAATAACAATAAATAATTAAAAATAATAATAAAAACAAAGTAAAAGAAAAATAATAAAAAAATAATAAATGTAATGTAAAAGTAAAGTAAGAAAAGGAAAAAGTAAACGTAAAAGTAAAAGTAAATTTAATAAATTAAATGAGTATAATACATTATGTAAAAGTTATAAACTTAAACAATTAAAAATAAGATAAATTATAAAATAAAATACAAAACTAAATTAATAACAAATGTTAATAATAAATTAATTTACAATTTATAGTATAAATATATAATTAATAATAATTATAAATAAATTATAAAATATAATTGATAATTTAAAAATATTTAAAAATTAAGTTTTAATTCTAATTATTAGATTAAAATAATCTAATTAATAAATTAATCTAGAAACTTAATTTCATAGATGGTAATAATAAAATTATTAATACATTCTAAATTATTAAATTTCTAATTACTTATTTACTTATGATATTAAATTTTAATGATTTAGATAAATTTGATAAACTAAAAAATTAGTATATAGTATTTATATTTATTAATCTAATTAAATCAATAGCGTTTGATAAATTTATAATAATGTTTTATAAAATTAAATAATAATCATCAACTAAGATATTTATTAATTAACTTAAGTTAACTTGTTACGATTAATTTAACACTTAACTTAAAAAAATAACTAATTCTCATTCTTTGTGTTCATTTTTATTTATTTTTCTTTTCTAACTTTACATGTTCATCCAAGAGATAGGAAAGCATACAGGTTCATGAAACTAACTCAGCGGGAGTTTGTTACAAGGGAAATTCTAGCATGACGTACTTGTTGAAAAAAACGCACATTTTGCAGTGCGTGGGTGAAGAACTTTTGAAGTCGGTAGAAGATGTTGCAGTGACGTGTAGAAGATGAAAGATGATACTTAAGCAGAGCAAGTAGAATATTTTCGAATAGGCTCATTCATTCCATGAACACACATTGGAGAGCAGATCCAAGGACTCTCATTGAGACAATAGTGGAGATTCCCGGGAGATTGCAGAGCAGGAGATGAGGGAGCCAGGAGGCAGAGTTCAGATAGGGGAGTTCTACTTCCCTCTGTCCATAACTCTTGTACTATGTTTCTTGGTTGTTTTCACTGCATAAATCAATATGATCATAGGTTGAATCTTCTTAGCTTGGGAATTTTAAAACCTTCTGGTTATGTTCTTTAAACCTTCATTAGCTTCTCTTTTTATGAAATTAGAATCAGTTGGCGAGACTGATTCTGTTTCTAAAATTTTGATCGTTCACACTTCAATGTTTTAAATTTCAAACTTCAATATCGACTGGAGAGGTTGATCTTGATTACTTTTCTTTCAAATATTAACATCATAATCTTTGGAAATTTATGGCGACTTCATTTCCAAATGTTATCTTTTAAAAACTTTGATGCAGTTTGATTAAGTTTTGGTGTGGTGAACTCCGAAACCTAATCCTCTGCCTGTTGAGTTTCTTGGAGAGGAAAATTCATCAGTTTTTCTTGATGTGTGATTCGACTGTAAGATATGGAGAGAAAATTCAATCTTATACATCATTTTAAAATCCCCGAGTACTTTGTTGATCTTGATTCTTTGTCTTGCTGCTTAATATTAGTATATTATATTTCTCTAGTTTCTTTGTAGTACTTAGTTTAAATTTTAGTTTCTTTTTATAAAATCATGTTTTCTCATCTTGTTTCCAATTCATCACTTAAAAAATAATTAAAAAATTAAAAATTTGGTTACCTCATTGCTGACAACAGTGAGGTATTTAGATTCAAAACATTAGAATTAGCTCATCTTCCTTATCTGTGGTTCGACCCTGCACCACTGTGCTAGTATAGGTTAATAAATGTAATTCTGAGGGCCGTGACGACCTACAGCATGTTCAACAACCTTCATGGTGACCTATGATAGAGTTCAGATAGGTTCCTAGTGCTTTTGGGTGTGTGTCGCACATTTAGATATTTTGGAATTTGATAGTGGAGCAGAGAGTGTTGTATAGTGTAGGTTTGTCCTAGATGGATAATTGAGAAGATTGATGGTTGTTGGTGCTACTCGAGTAATGGTTACACAATGATAGTTTTGGAAAATGAAGGGTAACCTCATAGGAGGTTAGCCTAGTGGTGCAAGTACTTTGAAATATGAAGCATGAGAGATGCTTTAGAGGTGGTGTCAATGCATACTAAGTACCACAATGTTCTATTAAATGGTATAGTTGTGCCTAGTTCTTTCATAAGGGAACCCTAGTTTTTGTGATATGAAGTAAGGTTTGTTTCAAATGGTTGCATCATATGGGTGATTGGGTGACATGTTTGGATGATGATTAACGGAGGACTCATAGACCTTTTCGATGGGAAGAGACAAGGGTGGAAGAATTGTAGTTATATGCTTTTTCTCGATGGTGATACCCAATGTGAGGGTGGTCACATTGCTGAACTTGTTTGTATGAATGTTTTAGTTATTTTGTGAGATGTAGAGGGCGCCTTAGGGTTAATGAGGCCAACTAACCAAGATACCTGGTCTGGGTAAGTGAGCGAGCATCGGGATATGATCTGGTGATTGTGACTTCTGGGGACTAAAAGCAGTTATGACTGGCTGCAGGAAAGTGTGAGCATGAAGACCCTAATGTGGTCCAGATATGGGTATGTGTTGGTAAGGAATGAAATCTATTAGTATGAGCATCTACTGTTCTATAAAGAACCCATGTGGGGATCAAATATATGTGAGAGACTATTGGTTCGATTTGTGTGGTAGATCATTGTTCTTCAGTTGTTAGCTTTCAGGGATGCATCATAAAAACACAAGAAGTGTAGTAGAAATTGTGCCAACAGAACCGTTAGTACACGGATACTTTGCGATTTGGTCATCAATTAGTGGTGACACTTGGTTAGAAATCACACCTAAGTAGTTCTACTTAAGTGTTGATGAGATGCATTCAGTAAGGGAGCCAGATATCATTGACAGGTCATGGTGTCCCATACATCAACATCAAAAACCTATATGTTGGTGATGGTGTTCATCGAAAACTTCTTAACATTATTAAGATAGAGAAATTCCTTCTATAATGCCCCAACCCCAGAAGACCAGAGCCGGTGTATTATTTTAATACATTGGCATGATTATAAGGAATCATGTCCTGAAGGACCGATTAGTTTAGCAGTATTGGAAAATACATTACATACATGAATGTTAGATTACACATTCACACATAAAATAAAAAAATCCGTTGACAATTCCATTATTCTTCTAGCTAAAACTTGCATATAAATCATAACACACTTCTTTTCATCCTTGGAATATAAACATAATAAAGAGGTGAGCTCAGATTCTCAGTAAGGGTAAATAATTTAGCGAAAGCTATAAACATTTAAGGCAAGATGTGTAATAAAAAAAAATTCCTTTTTAAACATAATATTGAACATAATATAGAAAAAATAAATCTAACATTAACATATAAACATGAAAATGGATATTATACTAGTTGAATAATCACATGTAATAACTAATTTCATAACGAGGGAATGCATAATGACGGACATCATAACCATATAGTGAAGGCCTCATGCCAAGACTACAAAAAAAATTGTTAAAGCCTTGTGCCAAGAAACTAATTTGTATCATGATACCGAACGATGCATTGAGGGGCTATAGTGTTTCTCACCTATCACTTACTAAGAACAATGCATTCCTCATATGAAAATGTTGAAATATATCATAAACATTCATATTAAAACTATCATACAAAATGTCAATAATTTACCCATAAACCATTAATGGTATAAAAATAGCACATCCACAATCAAACATTTCATAACTCATTCAATAAAATATGTAATAAATTATTATAATAAATCAACCCCAATGAAAAATAATATCCAGTAAAGCATGTTGACATAGTTGAAAATAATTAGTAAAACTCTTTGAGAGAAATATCCCTTTTTCTGAAATCATTTAAAAGTCACACATTTATAAATGAAGTCATTTAAAAGAGATTTTTGAATCAATGTGTCCTGTACCACTTTCAAACTTTAGAAAATAATTAACATTTTAAAACAATCAGGTCCATATAAATAAATCCTTAAAACCATTTTGAAAACATTGACATTAATGAGAAAGGTTTAGAAGCATAAAAATTTAAAACATTTAAAATGATGTTTTAGTTAAAGAGTCCCTTAAAAAGAATCCTTTTGAAAACGATTTTATGAAACTTGGACATGGATGATAAATATGTCCCAGTACATACTTACATATAAACAATCACGGATAATAATGAGATTGAGAAATTAACCCTTACCTTGTTCTTTCCTTTAGTCGAGGGTATGTTTATCCTCTTATATAATGACCATAGTATGTTATTAAATTATAGTAGAAACATATTAATATTTATGATATATTATATGATTCATTTATGACTTTATAATACCCATTTAATAATAATTTCCATGTTAATGTAACATTTCAGTTAATAAATGTTTTCTTTATCGTATGTGTTTTAACTTGTTATTCTTGATCGTGTCATATAGATCATGATTTAAATTCTTCCAGAAAATAAAGCACGATTTATATATCATATATATTCCGAATATAAATAAGTATAATAGATATATATATATATATATGAAATGGAAACGCCACAGTAGTCCGTTTGTACACATGAACGTTGTTTCTGTTCTCTTATCGTATAATATGGAAGTAAGTAAACAACATATATTTATCTTCATAAATATATATTATTCTAGTATAAATATCATTTCATATATCTCATACTTAATCAATATATATATATATAATTCTTTAATGGAGATCGTTGAAGATGAATCAAATCGCGTCGTGCATACGGTAAGCCGTACGTACGCACGAGCAACAATATAATTCAATTGATGGTGAAATCATATTTAATTGGATGGTATATTATATATAAATAATAATTAACATTTTATATTTCTTTTTTAAATCAATTATGATCATTATTATACCCATACAAATAATGAAGTGTTGAATAACAAACTTCACCCTGACGTGGAGATAGTAAGCCATACGTACACTCGTATGGTGAATTTTTCATTCATAGGATAGATAGATTAATTAATATAGTTTTACCATATTTATAATAACATAAAATTATGTAGAAGGTATTGGAGTTATTATTTTGGTATGGAAATAACAAATAAAGAGGATGTGGATGAAGAAAAGAACTTTGATAGAGGTGATGAAATAATTAACTCTTCTTCGGGTTCTTCCTTTTGATTTGATCAAAAGGGCTCCTTAGGGTGGCTTTATGATAAAAGTAAGGACTATACGTTGAAGTGAGAGTAGTTGGGAGGATATATGAGCCGGGTTTGGCAGAGCCAAATGGATTTGGAGGTGTGATTTTGAGCAAAGGGGAAGTACTCTTTTATAAGAGAGGTGAGGGACACTGTAGGAAAAGATTAAAATATTATTTTGTTATAAAATTATTTTCTCTTTCTGATGGATCCGAATGAATTTATTTCGAGGATAAATTATATATTGGCATAAATAATTTCAACCAATATTTTTTAGACAAGTTTAGGTCACCATATTAAACTAATCTTTTAGAATTAACTCTTATTCAAATACTTTAACTTTTACTATGTCTTCTTATATTTTAATATTACATGGTTAATAAACATACTATAAAATGCCAAGGGAACCTCATGTTTTTCATTAATGAAATATATATCATTATACATGTCCTTTGGATAAACCTTTTATTTTTAGGATTATTATATAATTTAATAATATAATATTTGTTTTAAAAACTCATTTTTGTCAATTTTGATACTATTTAGTATTTGGTTTTTGTGAAAGAAAAAAACATGATTACATCAAAAAAAAATACATTAAATCAACCATAACATGTCATATTAACCTATAAAATTAGTGTAATTTATCAAAATCTTAAATTTACATTTATTTTGATATTTATAATATCAACTATTTTAGTCTTTAATTAATACGGTAATTACTGCATCTTTATTGAGTCATAAATAAATTTAATTATTTAATTTCTAAAAATTATAAATAAAATACCATTATTTAGGAAATATTTGTATTTTCTAATGAATATTTATAGTAGAAATTATCTTATGTATAACACTATATGAAAAATGATTTAGTTATTAAAATTTAAATTTTACACTTATAACTCTTCTTTAAATAAAATAATAATAAATATCCTAATTTAATCCAAGTGGATAAAAAAGGATCATATTTTATTCCTAAGGTTTATTTTTTTCCTAAAAATTCTTATCCAATAGAATTAGGACATGTGTTAGGGTAATTATAATATCATTTTTACCTTATTACCTTATTTACTTTTAACGGTGGTAAATATATTTCAAAAGTTACTATTCACCAAAAATTATTTTCATTCCATTGAACCACATTTTACTTAAATATTTCAACCAAGTTTCTTGGATTTTTGAAATTCAATTCACAGAAGTTGTAAAATTACGTCTTATTCAAATTTGCAAATTTTCCTAGAAGGTTGGTAAAAGACGTTAAAAAGTTCAATAAAATTTTATACATATAATATTATTATAAAGTGACTCAAATGAAATAAATTGGACTAATATATATAGATTATTTATCTATTTTGACTTTAAGATAAATTTTAAATTAAAAAAAAATTATTTAAATGAAAAAGTCGGTTTTTATGTACAACGCAGTGTTTTCCACTATTCATCGAAGATTGAATGCTTTCAGAAAAATACCAAAAATTCACCAAAAGCTAATTTTTATATTCCGAATTCAAAAAATATTTCTATTTTACCAAATTAAAAACATATAAGTTGAATTAATTAATTTAAAATCAATTCTCATTGTCAAAACCAGAAAGCAGGTTTTAAAAAATTAAAAACTATCAAAAGATTGACATGTGTTTATCTCCAATTTAAATGTAAATTAATTAAAATATTTTAAATTATAAAAATATAATATAATTATAATTTAAAACCACTCGAATTTATAATTTAAAACTACAAATTATTTCGATTAAAAAAAGTTGTTTTCAATTAAAATTTTGTATTTTTCACTATACCTCAAAATAAGAAAGTTATCAGAAAAGTACCATAAATTTATCCAGAATATATTTTTATGTCATTATTCGAAATAAGAATTTAATTTCACTAAATTTAATATATAAAAGGGTAAAATATTAGATTTAAAAATGGTTTTCTATTAAATGGTGGAAAAACTGCATTTTTTGAAAAATACTTCTTTTATCTGAAAAATTCACTTTGTCCTTATATTATGTCTATGAAACAGAAATGTTGAATGGTAAAATTTTATATGATATATATAAAATTAAAAATGTGTTTAATTCTATTCATAAACCGTTTTTGAGCAGCTATTTTGGTATGTCGTGATGCACTCGAACTTGGTATTACATGTAGCGCAAGCTATTGAATTACTTAAAAGAGATAACGTACTATGAAATATTGGGGTGTTACATTATACCCTAATTTAATAAATTTGATCCTCTCAATTTGAAATTGTTATTAGAAAATAAAAGGTTGAAAATACAAAATAACTTTGTGGAAAACCCACATCAGAAATAGGGTTAATACAATTTAGTCTTAATTAGAGGGAAAGGGAACTGAAAAAGCCACCACCAAATTAGGGTTTTGAATATGAGAATATTAGTGGAAATTATAGAAACATAATTGGAGGAAAAATGTAAATATTTATAAGGAGTGATCGACGTCATAAATCACAAATAGGTGAACAATAAATGCAAAATTGAGGGCCACAAATCCATCAATCTATGATGATTTAAAGTATCATCAGTTTAACAAAACATAAGGTATTAGGATATCACTTTTTTAGATAATTTTTTTTGAAGAGGAGGGATTAATTTCCTATCAAGATAAGAACTCAAGAAAACATACTTTATTTCATTACCTATAATAATAATATTCTCATCATTTCATTGCTCGTAGATCTATTTTCACATCATCCCTTACAGTAGGAAACGAATGTTCAAAAAAGATTTTTTTTTACGCCTAAAGCACATTTGATAAATCATAAGGTCCAAAAATATTAACTTAATCCAATAAATGTTTATTTAAAACCAAAAGGTTCGGTAAAAGTATCCAACAAATTAAACTTTAACCTTATACAAAAATAAATCAAGTGTTCAACTTACTCAATTCCAACATTTAGACTTATCCAAAATACTAGTGTCCAAACTCAAAGTCCAAAAATTTATAAGGAAGGTCAACATAACATAATTAATATCAACATGTTAATACCTTCATCATGTATTTTATTAAAACATGGTAACAATATGAATTACCATACAACTTTATTTTAATATTTATGTACTTCCTTATTCTATTAGTAAAACTCAATATACTAGATATACTCTTTAAATCCATAAATGTTTTAAACTAAAACAATTATGGAATATAAAAATCATTAATTAATTTAAAGTTAGTCAATAATATCCAATATAATTTATCGAAATTTATCTTATCTTATTCTAAAATTGCTACCTCAGCATCAGAACCATATTAAGTTTCATCTTTCCTTCATCAATCTATTTTCCCAAAAGTTTAACTTGCCATTGAGTCACCTTTATTAGAACCATATAATCTCAAATATCTAATTAAATAGTACTACATTACAATCCTTATTTATTTCCATAATTCATATAATTTGTACATCATTGATACAACACTCAAATGAAATTATTCTTAAATCTACAAACAAAAATACATTAATTACTCCACATCAACCATAGTGATAGTTTATGCTTGACCTTGATCCATTTGATTCTTTTGTGCTACATTTACTTGATGATTAGGAAATTTATTTTCATATTTTCCCATTTCATGATATTTGAAAACACTAAATATTAGCCTTTTATTTGTTCCCATTTCATTATTTTTCCTGATAACCCTTTTCTACACAATTATACTGAACACTATGTCCTTTCAAGAAATTCCCAATGTGATTCTTTCCCCAGTTATCATATATGGTAAAATCCTTCATTCCCCTCTTCCCTTTATCCATCTTTCTCTCTTCCATCCTCGTCTTCTCTAGCTTCCCTTCAAAGCCATAGGACTCATATAATTCTTTACTTATCATATCAATACATGATACTACTTCCTCATATGATGAGAATACATGGGAGGCTATTTTCCTATGAAATGATGGATTAATACCATGAAATATATGATCCTTATTACTCTTTGGGATATTATTATTGTTGGAGTTCTCATTCCTTCTACTGGGATCCATTTCTAAATGACAAAATGCACAAGGTTAGATCATATCATAACTTATAATAAAAAAAAACTAGAAAATTTATCAACATTAATTGAATATTTTCACACATCTATTCTCATAATCAAATAATTGGTTGCTTTTCTGTCATATTTACTCATAAATCCTTCATAATGGTTTGTAAAGAAAATGTGAATTACCCTAAGAATATCCCCTAGGAGTGTCAAACCAGGTGCGCCGTAAGGCCCATTTTTGTGTACCAGGATACCCCAGGTCGAGCCCGAAACACCTTGTCGGAGTTTTCCACTCCTTGGTACATCTTTTCTAGAACCACATCCACTTGTAGTATCTAGAAATGGATTTATTGCATGAAAAACCCACATAATATCTACATTACCAAAAATTTTGGATGTTCTTCTGTACTAATCCTCAAAGTCTATCTTAAGGTAATCATTCATAATCAAAGTTTATCTAAATCTAGTTTCCAAGGATATTTCTAAACTTCCTCTGATACCAACTATAACACCTCAACCCTAGAAACTCGGAGCTAGTGCATTATTTCAATACATTGGCATGATTACAAGGAATCAATTCCTGAAGGACCGATCAGTTTAGCAGTCTTGGAAAATAGATTACATACATGAACTTTACATTACACATTCACACATAACATAAAATAATACTTTGAGAATATCATTATTCTTCTAGCTTAAACCTGCATATAAATTATATCACACTTCTTGAAATCCTGTGAAAATAAAACATAAGAAAGGGGTGAGATCAGATGCTCAGTAAGGGTAAATAATTTAGCAGAAGCTATAAACTTTTAAGGCAAGATGTGTAATAAAAAAAAGCCTTTTTAGACACAATCTTGAACATAATATGGAAAAAATAAATCTAACATTACCATATAAACATGAACATGGATATTCTACTAGTTGAATAATCACATGTAATAAATAATTTCATAATGAGGAATGCATAATGTCGGACATTATAACCTCATAGTCAAGGCCTCGTACCAAGACTAAAAATAAAAAAAATTTGTCAAGGCCTTGTTCCAAGACACTAATTTGTCTCATGAGACCTACCAATGCATAGAGGGGCTATAGAAGGACCCACCCATCACATACTAAGTCCAATTCATTCCTCAGATGAAAATGTTGAAAGATAACACAAATATTTATATTAAAACTAGCATATTAAATTTCAATACTTTAACCATAAACCCTGAATGGTATAAAAATAGCACCCCCACAGTAAAACATACCATAAATCATTCTATACAATATGGAAGATTGTATAATAATAAATCAACCTCAATCAACAATAATATATAGTAAATTATGTTAAAATAGTTGAAAATGATCAGTAAAACTCTTTGAGAGAAATATAACTTTTTGTGAAATCATTTAAAAGTCACACATTTATAAAGAAATACATTTAAAATATATTTTTGAATAAATTTTTCCCATACCACTTTGAAACTTTTTAAAGTAATTAACATTTTAATACAATAATATCCATATAAATAAATCCTTAAACCCATTTTGAAAACATGGAAATTAAGGGAAAAGGTTTAGAAGAATAAATATTTAAAATATTTAAAATGATGTTTTAGTTAAAGAGTCCCTTAAAAATAATCCTTTTGAAAACGATTTTATGATACATGGACATGGATGATAAATATTTCCCAGTACATACTTATATATAAACAATCTCAGATAATAATGAGATTGAGAAATTAACCCTTACCATTTATTTCCTTTAGTTGAGGGTATATTTATATTCCTGTATAATGACCATAGTATGTTATTAAATAATACCAGAACCATATTAATATTTATGATATCATATATGATTCATTTATGACATTATACTACCCATTTAATAATATTTTTTATGTTAAAGTAACATTTTAGGTAATAATCGCTTTCTTTATTGTATGTGTTTCAACTTTTTATTCTTGATCGTAAACTTAGGTCATGATTTACATACTTCCAAAATATAAAACATGATTTATATATCATATATATTCAGAATATAAATTTTTATAATAGATAGATATATGAAATGGAAACACAATTCATGGAGGCGGTAGTCCGTACGTACACATAAAGGTTGTTTCCGTTCTCTTATCATATAGTATGGAAGTAAGTAAATGACATATAGATACCTATATAAATATATATTATTCCATTATAAATATTATTTCATATATATCATACTTTATCAGTATATATATATTTTTTAAAAATTCTTTAATGGTGATCGTTGAAGATGAATCTCATCGCGTCATGGAGACGGGAAGTCGTATGTACGCACGAGCGACAATATCATTCTATTGATGCTGAAATAGTATGTAATTTGATAGTATATTATATATACATAATAATTATCAAGTTATAATTATTATTTAAACCAATTATACTCATTATTATACCCATCCAAATAATGAAGTGCTGAATAACAAACTTCACCACAACGTTGAGATGGTAAGCCGTCCGTACAAACGTTTGGTGACTTTGTCATTCATAAGATGGATATAATTATGAATATTGTGTTACCATATTTATAATAAAATCTTATTATGTATAATGTACTAGATTTATTATTTTGGTATGAAAAAAACAACGAATTATGAAGTGGAAGAAGAAAATAACTTTGAAAGATGTGATGAAACAATTACCTCTTCTTCGGGTGCTTCCTTTGAATTTGATCAAAAGGGCTAATTAGGTTGATTTTATGATAAACATAAGGCATATAGGTTAAATTTAGGGTAGTTGGGATGATATTTTAGTAGTTTTTGGCTGATCCAAATGGATTTTGAGGTGTTATTTTGAGAGAAGGGGAAGTGCCCTTTTATAAGAGAGGTGATCATAACTTTAGGAAAATATTGAAATATTATTTTATTATAAAATAATTTTCAATTTATAATGGCTCAAAATGGATTTATTTCTATTATAAGGTGGTTATGGGTATAAATACTCTTAAACAATATGTTTTTGAAAAGTTTAGGTCACCATATTAACCTTATCTTTTAGATTTAACTCTTGGTTAAATAGTTTAACTTTTACCATGTCTTCTTGAATTTTATATTACATGGTTAATAAAAATACTATAAAATTCCAAGAAAATATCAAGTGGTTAATTAATGAAATATATATTATTATATAAATCCTTTGGCCAAACCATATATTTTCAGGATTATTATATCATTTAATAATATAGTATTTGTTTTAAAAACTCATTTTTGTCAATTTTGACACTATTTAGTATTTGGTTTTTGTGCAAGTCAAAAAAAACATTATTACTTAGAAAGAAAAATATAAAATAAACCCTAAAATGTCATATAAACCTATAAAATTATTTTAATGCATAAAAAATATCAATATACATTTATTTTGATATTTATAATATCAATTATTTTAATCTTTCCTCAATAAGGTATTTACTGCATCATCATTATGTCATAAATAAATTTAATTATTTAATGTCTAAAAATTATAAATAAAATACCATGATGTAGGAAATATTTTTTTCTTTATAATTAATATTTATCATCAAAATTATATTATGTATAAACCTATATGAAAAATGTTTTAGTTATTAAAACTTGAATTTTACACTTTTAATTCTTCTTTAAATAAAATAATAATAAATGTCATAATCTAATCCATGTGGATCAAAAGGGATTATATTTTATTCCTAAGGTTTTTTTGGCCGAAAAAAACTTATCCAATAGGATTAGTACATGTGTTAGGGAAATTATAATATCATTTTTACCTTTAATTACCCTATTTACTTTTAACCATGGTAAATAATATTCAAAAGTAACTATTCAGAAAAAAATGTTTTCATTATATTGAACCAAATTTTACATACTCATGTCAACTGTGTCTCTCGAATTTTTGAAATTCAATTCACAGAATCGGTAAAATTACATTTTATGAAAATTTGCAAATGTGCCTAGAAGGTGGGTAAAAGACGTTAAAAAGTTCAACAAAATTTATACATCTAATCATATTATAAAGTGACTAAAATTAATTACATTGGAATAGTATATATTATGTAACTATTTTTACTTTAAGATAAATTTCTAATTAAAAATAATTATTTAAATGAAAAAGTTAGTTTTTATGTACAACATAGCGTTTTTCACTATTTATCAAAAATTGAATGTTTTCAGAAAAATACCAAAACTTCACCCTAAGATAATTTTGGTATTATGAATTAAAAAATGATGTCTATTTTAACAAATTCAAAACATAGAAGTCATATTAATTAATTAAAAATTAAATCTCATTGTCAAAACCAAAAAGCGGGTTTTTAAAAAGTAAAAACAATCAAAATATTAACATGTGTTTAGGTCCAATTTAAAGTGAAATTAGTTATAATAACCTCAATTATATTAAATGATAAAAATATAATCTAATGATACATTAAACCCACTAAAATATATAATTTAACAGTATAAATTATTTCTATTGAAAAAGTTGTTTTCAATTAAAATTTAGTATTTTCACTATTCACCTAAAAAGGAAAGTTATCCGAAAAGTACCAAAAATTTATCCAAACTAAATTTTTATCTCCTCCTTCTAAAGAAGAATTTTATTTCACTAAATTGAATATATTAAAGTGTCAAATATTTTATTTAAAAAGGGTTGGCCCTTAAAAGGTGGAGAAACTACATTTTTTAAAAAAATACTTCTTTTATATGAAAAATTGAATTTGTCCTTATATTTTGTCTAAGAAAGAATAAAGTTGAATGTTAAAATTATATAGGATATATATAAAATTCATATTTTGGTTAATACTATTCATAACCTCTTTTTGAAAAGCTTGATTGATAAGTCGTGGTGCGCTCGAACTCGGTGTTGTGTGTAGAGTAAGCTATTAAATTACTTTAAAGGGATAACGTACTATGAAATCTTGATGTGTTACACTCTCCCCTCATTCAATAAATTTCATCCTCACAATTTGAAAATTTTCTTTGAAAATAAATGGTTGAAAATAGAAAATACCTTTTTGGAAATCCCACATCAAAAATAGGGTTAATAAAATTTAGTCTTAATAAGAGGGAAAGGGAAATGAAAAATTCACCACAAAATTAGGGTTTTGAATAAGAGATCATTGGTGGAAATTATAGACACATAATTGGAAGAAAAATGTAAATATTTATAGGGAGTGATTGAGGTCATCAATCAGAAACAAGTAAACAATAAATGTAAAATTGAGGGCATCAAAGCCATCAATATATGATGATTTAAAGTATCATCGGTTCCACAAAACATAATGTATTAGGATAACACATTTCTAGATACTTTTTTTTTAAAGATGAGGGATTAATTTACTATCAAGATAAGAACTGAAGAAAACATACTTTATTTCATTACCTGTCATAATTATATTCTCATCATTTGGTTGTGCATAGATCTATTTTCACATCATCCCTTACAATAGGAAATGAATGCTAAAAAATGATTTTTTTTACGCCGGAAGCACATTTGATAAATCATAAGGTCCACAAATATTCCCTTAATTCTCTAAATATTTAATAATAACCAAAATGTTTGGTCATAGTAACCAAAAAATTATACTTTATCCTCATACAAAAAAATCAAGTGTTCAACTTACTCAATTCCAACCTTTATAATTATCCAAAATACTTGTTTCTAAACTCACAGTCAAGAAATTTATAAGGAAGGTCAACATAACATAATTAAGATCAACATGTGAATACCTTCATAATGTATTTCATTAAAACATGGTAACAACCTGAATTACCATAAAACCTCATTTGAATATGTATATACTTCCGTATTCCTTTAGTAAAACAAAATATACTGGATATACTCCTTAAATCCGTAAATGTTGTAATCTCCAACAATGATGGAATATAAAAATCAATAATCAATTTCAAGGTAGTCAAGAATATCCAATATAATTTATCCAAATCAATCATATCTTATTCCAAAATCATTACGTCAGTATCAGAACCATATTAAGGTTTTTCTTTCCTTCAACCATGTATTTTACAAAAATATTAACTTGCTATTGATTCACTTGTCTTAGAACCATATAATTTCAAATCCTCAATGAAATTGTTCTATATTACAATCCTTATTTATTTCCATAATTCATATAACCAGTACATCACTGATACAACACTCAAATGACATAATTCTTCAATCCAGAAACACAAATACATTAATTATTCCATATAGACCATATTAATAGCTTTTTCTTGCCCTTGATCCCTTTAATTATTATAAGTTATATTTCCTTGATGATTAGGACATTTATTTTCATATTTCCCCATTTCACTACAGTTGAAAACACTGAATAATAGTCTTTTCATTGTTCCCTTTGCATTATTTTTCCTGATAAAACTTTTCTACAAACTTATAACAAACACCCTTCCCTATAAAACACTTCCTAGTGTGATTATTTCCCCAGTTATCACATATGAGAAAATCCTTCTTTCCCCTCTTCCCTTTATCCATCTTTCTCTCTATAATCCTCTCCTTCTCTGGCTTCCCTTCAAATTAATAGGACTCCGAGAATTATTTACTTATCTTATTAACACATGATATTATTTCCTCATATGATGACAATATATGGGAGGATATTTCCTTATAAAATGTTGGCATAAGACCATGAAAGATATGATCTTTATTAATATTTAGGACATGTGTATCGCTAGAGTTCTCATTCCTTCTACTGGGCATCATTTCTAAATGACGACATACACTAGGTTAGATCATATCATATTGTATAATCCAAAAAATATAAAAATTATCAACATTAATTTCACACATCTAGTCTCATAATAAAAAATGGTTGCTTTGTTTTCATATTTACTCATAAATCCTTCATAATGATTTGTAAAGAAAATTTGAATTATCCTAAGCATATCCCCAGGGAGTGTCAAACCATGTGCGCATTAAGGTCTATTGTCGTGTACTAGGATACCCTTGGTCTAGCCTGAAACACCTTGTCAGAGTATTCACTCTTAGATACATTTGTGTCAGAACCACGTCCACTTGTAGTATCCAGACAGGGATGTATTGCTTGGAAAACCCACTTAATATCTACATTACCAAAAAATGGAAGTTATTCTATACTAATCCTGAAAGTATATCTTAATGTAATTTTTACTAATTAGAGTTTATTTAAATCTAGATTCCAAAGTTATTGATAAACTTCCTCTGATACCATCTGTAATGCCCCAACCCTAGAAGCTCGGATCGAGTGCATTATTTTAATATATTGGAATGATTATAAGGAATCATGTCCTGAAGGACCAATTAGTTTAGCAGTCTTGGAAAATATATTACATACATGAATGTTACATTACACATTCACACATTAAATAAAAAAATCATTTGATAATTCCATTATTCTTCTAGCTTAAACCATCATATAAATCATAATACACCTCTTGACATCATGGGAGAATAAAACATAAGAAATGGGCGAGCTCAAAAGCTCAGTAAGGGTAAATAATTTAGCAGAAGCTATAAAATTTTAAGGAAAGATGTGTAATAAAAACAAAAGCCTTTATAAATATAATCATGAATGTTATATGGAAAAAATAAATCTAACATTACCATATAAACATGCACATGGATATTCTACTAGTTGAATAATCACATGTAATAACTAATTTCATAATGAGGAATGCATAATTCTGTACATCATAACCTCATAGTCAAGGTATCATTCCAAGACTATAAATAATTTTTTTTGTCAAGTCCTTGTGCAAAGACACTAATTTGTCTCATGAAACCTACCGATGCATTGAGAGGCTATATCTGGCCCCACCCATCACTTACTAAGTCCAATGCATTCCTCATATGAAATTGATGAAACATAACATGAACATTCGTATTAAAACTAGCATATGAAATCTCCATAATTTAACCATAAACCATGAATGGTATAAAAATAGAACCTCCATAGTAAAACATACCATAAATCATTCAACACAATATGGAAGATTGTATTATAATTAATCAACCTTAATCAAGAATAATATCCAGTAAAATATTTTGACATAGTTGAAAATGTCCAGTAAAAATCTTTGAGATAAATATCCTTTTTTTTGTGAAATAATTTAAAAGTCATAAATTTATAAAGGAATTCATTTAAAATAGATTTTTGAATCAAAGCGTCCCATACCACTGTGAATTTTTTTAAAAGAATTAACATTTTAAAATAATCATGTCCATATAAAGAAATCTTTAAAACCATTTTAAAAACATGAACATTAATTGGAAAGATTTAGAAGAAGAAATACTTAAAAAATTTAAAATTATGTTTCATTTAAAGATTTATTTAAAAATAATCCTTTTGAAAATGCTTTTATAAAACATGTACATTGATGATAAATATGCCCCAACAAATACTTAAATATAAACAATCTCGGATAATAATGAGATTGATAAATTTACCCTTACCTTGTTCTTTCTTTTAGTAAAGCATACGTTTATCCTCCTTTATAATGAACATAATCTGTTATTAAATTATACCAAAACCATATTAATATTTATGATAACATATATTATTCATCTATTACTTTATACTACCCATTTAATACTAATTTCTATGTTAAAGTAACATTTCAGGTAATAATCGCTTTCTTTACCGTATGTGTTTTAACATGTTATTCTTGATCATATCACATAGATCATGATTTAAATACTTCATGAATATAAAACATGATTTATAAATCATATATATTCAGAATATAAATATGCATAATAGATTGATATATGATATGGAAACACTCTTCCTGGAGACTGTAGTCTGTACCTACGCATAAACATTGTTTATGTTCTCTTATCGTATTGTATGTAAGTAAGTAAATGACATATATTTATCTATATAAATATATATTATTCCAGTAGAAATATTATTTCATATATATCATACTTAATCAATATATATATTTTTATAAAAATTCTTGAATGGTGATCGTTGGAGATGAATCTCACCGCGTCGTGGAGACGGTAAGCCGTACGTACGCACGAGCGACAATATCATTCTATTGATGGTGAAATCACATTTAATTGGATGGTATATTATATATGAAGAATCATTAATATGTTATATTTATTATTTTAATCAATTATACTCATTATTATACCCATCCAAATAACTAAGTGTTGAATAAAAAACTTCACCACGACGTGGAGACGGTAAGCCGTACGTACGCACATATGGTGACTTTTTCATTCATAAGATGGATAGAATGATGAATATGGTTGTAACATATTTATAATAACATCACAGTATGTAGAAGTTACTGGATATATTATTTTGGTATAGAAACAACAAATAAAGGGAAAGTGGAAGAAGAAAAGAACTTTGAAAGAGGTGATCAAATAATTACCTCTTCTTCAGGTGCTTCCTTTGAATTTGATCAAAATGGATCCTTAGGTTGTATTTTTAATCAATGTAAGGACTCGAGGATGAATTGAGGGTATTTGGCAGGATATTTGATCAGGGGTTGGCTGATACAAATGGCTTTGGAGGTGTGATTTTGAGATAAGGGGAAGTACCCTTTTATAAGAGAGGCGAGGGTAACTTTAGAAAAACCTTGAAATATTATTTTATTATAAAATAATTATCTTCTTTTAATTGCTCAAAATGTATTTATTTCTAGGATAAGGTGGGTATGGGACAAAATACTCTCAACCATTATGTTTTAGACAAGTTTAGGTCACCATATTAACCTTATCTTTTATATTTAACTCTTAGTTAAATAGTTTATCTTTTACCATGTCTTCTTGTATTTTTATATTACATGGTTAATAAACTTACTATAAAATGAAAAAAAAACTCAAGTGGTTCATTAATGACATATATTTCATTATATAATTCCTCTAGATTAACCTTATATTTTTAGGATTATTATATCATTTAATAATAGAGTATTTGTTTTAAAAACACATTTATGTCAATTTTGACAATATTTAGTATTTGGTTTTTTTGAATGTCAAAAAAACTTTATTACTTCAAAAAAACATTAAATCAACCTTAACATGGAAAATTAACCTATAAAATTATATTAATGAATAAAATTTCTCAATTTACATTTATTTTGATAATTATAATATCTATTATTTTAATCTTTCCTTTATAAGGTAATTACTGCATCGTCATTGTGTCATAAATTAATTTAATTATTTAATTTATAAAAATTATAAATAAAATACCATGATTTAGGAAATATTCTTAACTTACTAATTATTATTAATAGTGGAAATTATATTATGTATAACCCTATATGAAAAATATTTTAGTTATTAAAATTTGAATTTAACACTTTTAACTATTATTTAAATAAAATATTAATAAATGTCCCAATCTAATCCATATGGATCAAAGTGGATCATATTTTATTAATAATATTGATTTTGGTCTAAAAACACATATAAAATATAATTAGGACATGAGTTAGGGTTATTATATTGTCATTTTTACCATTAATTACCATATTTACTTTGAACCGTGGTAAATAAGATTCAAAAGTTTCTATTCACCAATAATCAATTTCATTCTATTAAAGAAAATTTTACTTAATGATATCAACTGTGTCTCTCAGATTTTTGATATTCAATTCACATAAGCAATAAAATTATGTTTTATGCAAATTTTCAAATGTGCCTAGAAGGTGGGTAAAAGAAGTTAAAAAGTTCAATAAAATTTTATGCATCAAATATTGTTATAAAGTGACTAAAATGAATTAAATTGAACTAATATATATTTATATATATATAAAGTATATATTTTTAATTTAATTTAAATTTTTAATTAAAAATAATTAATTAAATGAAAAAGTCAGTTTTTATGTACAACATAGTGGTTTTCACTATTCATCGAAAATTGAATGTTTCCAGAAAAATACCAAAAATTGACCCTAAGATAATTTTGATATTTTGAATTCAAAAGTGAATTCTATTTTACCAAATTAAAAACATATAATACATATTAATTAATTTAAAATTAATTCCCATTGTCAAAACCAAAATCGGGTTTTTAAAAAGTAAAAACTATCAAAAGATTGACATGTGTTTATGTCCAATTTAAATGTGAAATTACTAATAATTACCTACATTATATTAAATGATAAAAATATAAACTAATGATACTTTAAAACTACTCAAATTTATAATTTAACTCTATAAATTATTTTGATTAAAAAAGTTGTTTTCAATTAAAATTTAGTATTTTTCAATATTCAACAAAATATCAAAGTTATCATAAAAGTACCAAAAATTTATCAAAACTAAATTTGAATGCCTATATTCAAAATAAGAATTTAATTTCACTAAATTGAATATATAAAAGAATCAAATATTGGATTTAAAGAGGTTTCTCCATTAAAAGGCAGAAATACGGCATTTTTTTAAAAATACTTCTTTTATCTGAAAAATTGAATTTGTCCTTATATTATGTCTATGAGACAAAAAATTTGAATGTTAAAATTATATAGGATATATATAAAATTAAAAATATGGTTAATACTATTCATAACCTTTTTTTTGAACGGCTTGTTTTGTAAGTAGTGGTGCGCTTGAACTCAGTGTTGCATGTAGTGCAAGCTATTGAATTACTTTAAAGAGATTACGTACTATGAAATATTTTGGTGTTACACCTTCCAAATATCTATATATTTTTCTAGATACATTGATAAGCTCTGGATTTATGCAAAGAGTCTAGAAGGTTCTTGGTTGGATGAGGGACATCCTAGAGTTTATGTACATGACAATAGTGTTTGTCAACCATGATGATAGGATGCACACCCCGATGTATTTTGGTGAGTTCCTATGGATGAACCGTGTGTCAATAGATGCCATGGTTTCCATTAATTTAATCCAAGAACGGGAATTGGGTGACGTTCATTTTCATATTTTGGAAGAAAAATATAGATGGACATGTCTATGTTTATGGGTTCAACTTGTGATCGAGTGTAAGATGAGTTAATTGGAATACATCTTGGAGGGAAATGGTAATGAAACCCCTTAGGTGGGGAGTGATAAGTCAGTCATAGATTTGGAGGGGAGAACATCTTTTTGATGTAACGGCACTAGGATGCCAATGAGGAACATTTTAGGTGCATGCAAGGATCCTTAGAGAGGCAATGTAGGGCTTAGATGTGGTTACGGATGAGCCAAGTGTTGGCTTTGTGAGCATGGTGGTTCCATGTGAAAATTGTGATGTATATGATGAAGTCATAGAAGGGTGTGGTTGGATTTGATAATAGGTTATGGAAAGAGAGGTTGTGTTCTATACCTCCAAAAAAATATCAGGGGTCAGATATGTGTAAATTTCTCCTTGGGTGGTTTTATAAAATCATGAAGTTGAGGTAACCTATTCAATGTGATGTGATGTCATGATGAGGGTAATGCTTTATGATGTTCTGGAGGGAAGTAATGCCGTGATATTGGAATTATACAGGAATTTAGGGAATGGCCTTAGTGGGTGCATGGGATGATAATGACAGGCTTCAAGTCAACAATTTCCTTAGGAAGGTGATAAATGGGGTAGTGTACCATCAGTGGAAGGTGGTTGTTATGGGACATGAAAGTTGGTTGTGGTCCGAACTGGGATGGTAATCATGAATTGGTGTGGTGAGAGTGACCCAGCTCTATGTTAACTTTTTGGAGGAAGGTTCCTTTTGGAAATGAATTTATACCTAAGTGAGGTCAAATTGAACTTAGTCCTTGAATGGATAGTGTAGGAATGTCCTCCCGAATGATTTTAGTAGTGAAGATGGATGCTAATGCAGGGTAATTACCTATGGGTGTTGAGGCATGGTGATTGGTAACACATTGGGTGTTGTGAAAGTAATGTTGAGATTCAAGTGATATTTTCTCGATAGTTGTCATCTTCTGAATTTTGGTAAATGTGGTTAAAAGGGCCATGTGTTCTCCTTTAGAAGATATTGAGTTCGGTCACCATTAGAGTAGGTGGAAAATAGAGGAACATGACACCAGGTGATTTTGTTCATGAGTTGTGAAGAGGATCAAACTGATGGGGTTCTAGTTGATTCCTCCGCAATGGGATGATGATGTGTACAATGTTTCACCTCCTTTGAATTAGGAATTGATTCCTATATTTTCTCTAATATTTTCTAGTGGTTGTGTATGGTTAATGAAGAATCATACTTATGGAGTATCTAGATCAAGTTATAGGTTTTGGTGAGGAAGTCTTGTTGGCCAAGACCACATCTTGGTTCACTTTTGTGGTAGCTTTGTAATGCAAAATAAGAAACATTGTAAGTGGGATAGGCAGGTCTGATGGTATGATCTCTTGTTCAAGATGCTCATTGATTCTCAGAAAGATAAGATTTTGGAAAAGCTGTTATAAGGTGGGGAGGTTGTAAATCCCAGGTATTTCTTAAGATATCTCTCAATTTATGATTAAGTGTTTGTCCCATATTTTGGTCACATAATTAATTATAATGTTCTTGAGGAGGCTCGGGGGTGTTCTGGGATTTCAAGTCCTGAAAATGGGGGGAAAGGATTTCTATGGGCATGTTGCATGGTTTGCGCAAAATTAGTGAAAACTGTGCAGAGCATCCCACGTAACCATGAAGCCATGGACAAAGGCTTACACATGTGTGACACACGGTTAAGAAAACCATGTAAAATCCACATGAAACCATAAAGAGGTGTATTTTTAGGATAGTTTCATATGAACAGTTTGCATATGGTTTTCCAAATATTACGGGTAAACTGTGTGGCCCAGAAACATTTAGAAAATTACATAATTTCCATTAAGGGATTTTGTACCCAACTCAGGATTTCCTCCAATTCTCCTCCCCTGAACCCATGAAAAGAGTAAAGATTCCAAGATCTTCCAAGATGTGATTATCCTTTGATCCTAGTCCATTTAGATAACCATTGGTTATGGATCAAAGCCCTGGGTAAGTATAATCTCCCCCTTCCTTCCTCATCTCGATTAGGGTTTGCAACTTTCTTATATCTCCTTCCAAATATCTAAAACACTCTTTTTTCCTATGAGATCAAGGTTGGGGCTTCAAGGGGTGGTTGAATCAAGATATAAGGATATCATTAGAATTACTCTAATCATCTTATTTTAGGTATGTGGTATACACAATATATCCCATAGTTTTGAGTGGATTTGTGCATATGAGTATGTGTTCTTTATTCCCTCATGTTATGAGATAATTTCCTTTGGTGAGTTTTGATAAAATGAACATCTCAATAATGTTTTTAAACCCTCATGATCCCCGTGGGATGCATCGAGGACGAGTTTACCAATTTGGGGCCACCCATGGGGTGGGTCGGCATTCCTGGGCCTTGGAATTGAAAAATTCAAGTGTGGAATTGATGCGTATTAACCTATATCCCATGTTGAACATGTTGAAATGGATTGATGGGTTGAGGTTGGAACATATAGAGTTATCCTGATTTTTTTATAATGAATTAAGGTGTTGTTTTTCTGCATTAGTAATTGTTTAATCGAGTTAAATGAGATTGGGTTGAAAAGGTAATAAATTATGATGGGATTCCCAAAGGAAGTTGTATATATGAAATGGTGATCATGTTAAATTGGAAATGAATTTTGAATTCAATACATGTACAAATGGTTTTGACAATGGGAATTGATGATTATGATGAATGTGTAAATAAATGGGAATATGGGGTATGCCTAATTGGTTGAATGAAATAAAGTGATTGTTCTATATGATATAAGAAGTAAACGTGAAATGCCGACGTGGGAAAAATGATTTTGAAATGTAAATGGGATAAATTGGCTAACGTATGGTAATTGATGAACGTTGGATTGTGTATAGGAATTTTAAATATACTTAATGGGTTGAGGCAGAAGAAATTAGAATTAATCTAAATGACTATGAAATGTAAATGGTAAATATATTAATGGGTTATGGAATAGAGTTAATTACAATGTTGATGGTTATAGAATGTGATATATTTTCATACTGGCTGTGATATGGTAATGTGTGTATAATAGTTTTGGTAGGATGGACTGATTCTCCACTCCCTAGTGTACCGTGGTTTTAGAGGAATGGAATGAGGCTCCTAAACCCAAGGTTATGGACATGACGTTCCATATCTAGGTTGGGATGGTCGAACATGGCGTTCTGAGTCTTGAATGGATTCATGGACTTATTCTTTATGATTGCAGGCTTATGACCTAGTGGTTGGAATGGCCAGACATGGATTACCTGATCCCGGTTGGACACATGTACTGAGGATCCTTATGGGTCGACTAGTGACCATTGTGAATTGTAGTTAAGATGTTAGACCGATACTTTATTCCCCAACGTTTTCAATTTATGAAACTACCTAGACTAATGCTCCAAGTTAAGTGTGATCCATGGATTGTGAAATGTTATTCCCTAGTGTGATGGGGAACTTGATTTATTTCTTTATGAATATTTTCTTTTTTCCTTAGACCCATTTGTAGAAGCTGTACGTTCCCAAACCATATAACATACGAAAAAAGATATTATGTAATAGAGATGGCATGAAAGATGAAAATGGTGAAAAAGATGGAAATGGTGTGATTGTATTTGGTTATCTATTGGTGAATGAGTTATCCTTTTTTTATCTTACCATCCACTTAATTTTTCATGAAATATATAGTAGACTAGATATTTTGTAGACATCATTGGTGGTGGCCTACTAAGTTGTAATCACACCCTACTAGGGTCTCCATTGGGTACCTGAGTATATTTCATTATTGTAGGTTCAGATATTGACAAGGACCAGTTCTAGGGAGTCGAGTTGGCCATGGGATGTTCATGGATGAGGTTTGAGACTGGGATCATGGACCATTTGGGGATTTTTGTGGTTCTCCATATTTTGGGTTCCCTGCTCTTTTGAAACTACCTGTATGACATGGAATGGTTATATTCAATTTGTGGTTGTACCCTATTTGAGGGATTCCTGATTATGCATGTTCATTAGTTGTTTCATATGGTTTACCCTATTTATATTGTGTTCTCCTATTCAATAATCTGTTAAAAAGGTTATAGTCTCCCCACACCACTCATTAGACCCTTGTTTCTAGTTTGCAGCCTATGGCCTATGTGAAGGCACACTTGAGGTCATCTGATGACCCGATTTGAGGCACTGGTTTAGTGTCTCTTGGGTCAGGGATGCTACAATCACTCTCCAAAAATTTATAGATAGTACATTTATTCCCCATGTTAGTTTTTTAACTTCAAAATAATGTTCTCATATTTATAAAACTATTTATGTGTTACTCTATATTTACATCATATTTTCATTCCAATGAATTCCAGAGGAAGTCATATTAACAGTTTTTATGATTATAGTTTTCAAAAATGTTATTTTCATATGTCAAACACTTTATAACCATGATGAAGTTCAAATTTTGAGGATATAATTTATTTATTTCAGATAATGTAACACTCTCACATGTTTTTTAGAAATAATACTTTCTTCAAAAATGTATAAAATAGACAACACCAGGGCTAAAAGAACCCTGAAATAATATTATATAAATGTAACAATAATAATCCTATTTATAAATTATTGGTAATGAATAGGATTTAAAAATATAATATGTACATATAATGACTATTAAATAAAAATTTATTGATAAATTCATGGTTTATTATCACTACATTTTTTTAAAATCATTTTTTTCTAAAAAAAACCAGTTTTTCATCAAAATAATTATTTATCTTTCTGATCAAATATTATATTTTTTTTGCAAAAAATGTATAACAATTATTTGATAAAAATGATATTATTTTATAGATAATCATATCAATATTATTTTATGTTGAAAATTTATATCTTTTTTTGAGATTTTTATTACTTATTAAATTGTAAAAGAATTAAACAAATTATAATAAATGTTTTTTAAAATATTAAAAATGTAAAATTATATTTAGGGTTATTTTTAAAATATAATTTGTTTCTCATGATTAAAATTAATTGTCCGGAATGAATTTTATACTTTATGTTATTAAAAAGAATTTATATACATAAGAATACGTTATTTTCTAAAAAAACATTTTCATCATGTTGTGCGGGTTTAATTATAAATTTAAATATTAATGTTTTTTGAATTGAATATTTAATATTGGAATTCATACTGAGAATCGGTATTTCAAAATATATTAAATATTTCCATTTTATTTTTTTATAGTTATGTGTTGTTACCATAATAATAATTATTATAATGGTAAAGGTAAAATGGGTTAATTAAGTGTAAACATAATGTGATATGGCTTAAAAAGTAATCTTAGTAATTTGTATAATTTTATGTGTTGATAATATTTCATCCATACTTCAAATGTAAGGACTTTGTTTTCCATGTTTACATTATTTTCACCTTTATAATAATTGAGTAAAATATAAAGACAAGATTTCACCCTCTTACATTTAGAAATGTCTTTTGCGTCCACAAAGGGAAAAAAGAAGCTATGAATGACTATTTTTTGTTATTTTAAAAATAATGAAATTTCTTTACTGATTGGAAAATAATTGTAAGGTATATTAAATATATAATTTCCTTAATTAACTATGCAACATAGAAGCATTATTGTTTGTTCCTAAAAACCTTACATGTAAGGATAAATTAATTTGAAAAAAGTTGGATAAGGGAAATAATATATATGAAGTAGGTTTTGAAAAAAATATATGAAAATGGATGAAGATGAAATTGATGGCTCAGGTTTACATCGTAAAAATCACTACATGGATGACCACTCCACATAACATTCTTCCACTTCACAAAGCACCCCACGAATGAAAATGTTCAGGGGATGATATGGTACCATCAGAAACAAAAAATGAAATAAAGTCATTTGCAGTGCGGGATGGTGATTTCCACCACCATGAACGATTGTCTCCAATGAATGAAATAGTTTTTGGAAGAGAAATAATAAATCTTCCAACGAAAAAAATAAATTCATTTATTAGTCTGGATGATGATTCATATCCCCAATAACTAATCCCCCCAAAATAAAAGTTGTTCATGGGTCAGGGTAACCTTGGGCTCCCACAAATGATTCCTAGGACCACCACAGATGACTGGATATTATAGTATCTAGTCCCCTCATTATTCTATAAATGTCCCCTAAGGGGAAAAAAGTGGGTCAATAGAGGTGGTATGGAGATGAAAAATTAGAGGCTTGGAGATGAATTTGGAGAGATATTTAAATTCTCTACAGGTAAACCAACTACATAGAATTTTTTAGGAAACTAAAATCATATGTTTGTCATAAGAAATAAAATCCCTTGGTGGACACAATTCAATACATCACAAAAAGATGGCCCCCTTTTTGGAAAACCACCCTATATAGAAAAACAATGTTCCAGTAGGACCCTAGATCACATAAAGAAATGATAGATGGGAAGAACATGACCCCATGTAGCAATACAGTGTGTAGTCAGAACCCAGGTCGGGGTAGAAAAATTCTACATAGATGGTACAATCACCTACATAAAAACATTCTATACAGAGGGAACCCCATCCCGCATAATAACATGTAATGTGGAATGGGGGATCCTAGGGTGTTATAGTCTCCTCTATCTATCCCTCACATATGTCATATCATATGGCCCCATGTTTTCCCCTCTACGAACCAGTCTAATGGAATCAGCCATGGGCTCTTCTAAAGTCACCTGAAATGTATGATCCAATCTAGGGTCCCATTAGCATATCCTATTGAGTATAAATATCCTTGGTATGTTCAGTATTTTTTATGGCCTCCACGACAAGGTGGGCCCTTACAATTTCTACAATTTTTCATTCCCATGGTAACAAGGGTCCCAACCATGGATATTCTCATAGACTCGTAGGCTCTCACATGAACATTCCTATTTTAGTGATTAAGGGGATCCACTGGCATTTTCCTTCAGTTATGGACACTACTGGACACTCTTTTCCTATCTATAATCCATTAATGGAATCCCTCTTAGAGTAATCCTATAATATATTTTTAGGAAGCATAATTATTTATCCTCTTAAACTCCTTGAGATATGAAAACATGTGAGGATATCGACACCTCAATCCCCATTTTTCTCCCTTTAGGACCAATTTATATCCACTAGAGGACAAAGTGAATAATTAGCGTTATAGATCCAATAATTCCTCTTATTTATGATACTTATCATGTCTCACATGGGTATTGAGGTTATTAGAAATCATGAAACTCATACAATCCCAATATCAAATGGGAATCCCCCTGAGAATAAGCCCTAACCATATCAACAAAAATTGTCCTCCTATACAGTGTAAGACACAGACCATACCGTACTACATGGTATTTTTCCCCAACTAACTGTGATATGTAAGAAGCCCCCCTAAGGTCCAAACCCAACACCAAAATTCAGCCTAATGTTCTCCAGAAAGATTACCAATAGGTTTGTATCCACCTAGTATATCACATCTCTTCTGGGTCCCTCGGGCTACCTCAGCTTAAATGCCACTCCTTCATTGGCTAGGAACGTTTCACCTAGATCACCCCACAACATAACATTAAACTTGATGTTTTTCTTCTCACCGCCTATCCTTAAGAGGTGATGTTCCCTATTATGTTTCACCATAAAACGTGATTTATGATTTCTTTCATGAGGATATGTAGGAAACAAATTCTGTGTGTTGATCCCAATATCGAAACAAATTCCTTCACCTTAGATAGTAGTAAACTTTAGAGAACCTCACTGCATATCTTAATACCAATGTAGGCCTAATGAACTTATGAGGAATCTCTATCCCAACCATAAAATGTTACCATTGATGGATAAACTCAAATACAAATAGATTATTTCGATACCATACATTTTCATAATTGATCGTCACTTCAAAGTGGTCTATGCATACATAATTTTGAATGAACAATTAATTCTTGAAAATATCTTTGGATAATAAGATAATCTAGGATTAAAAAATATTTCCCCAAAAAGGGTGTTATGAGTCTGAATTCTTGTCCACTCATCCAATGTGGATTTAGAAGTTTTCTTAAACAACTTCCCTGAAAAACACCTACCACCGGAAGGTAGTTCCAATATTCATCATTGATATGAGAGCGGCTGTGTTTTTTTTATTCCGCAAAAAAACCCATTTGAGACCATATAGATTTTGTGTAAACCCAAATCTTGTTAGATAATTTCATTCACATCACATGGGAAAACAAAAATAATTTTTATCAGAAAAAAATGGTGAACCATATTTGACTCCTCAACCAAGGTGGTTTTATTACACTACGTTAGGCCTCATTCACATTCAAAATGGAAAGGGTAAAATGAGATAATCAATTATGAATGTGGTCATGATATGCTACATTGATGAGGTTTTATTAAATTTTCATGTATATAGAAGGAAAGCTTCACTATAACTCCCTTCAATCCAATGACTTATCGTTAGTTTTCACAGATATTCACATCAGTCATTGTACTGGTTGGGTCCTCAAAAAATAGAGGATGCCATTGCCCAACCATTATCTTCAATTATAGGGTTTAAATGTATTGGTCTGAGAGTACCACCTGAATGATACTCTATCAACCATGGAGGCTTCTCAAAATTCCCTCCATTCCATGGAGAATCAGTAGAAATACTCCCACCAAGGGTCATAGGTTCAAAACTAGAAGGCCATGGTAGACGTATCAAACTATTTCTAGGTTATGTCCCCACAACATGATATCAAGTTCCTCCCATACGTTAGGGAGGTTGATGGTCTGGTCTATAAAAACATCATCTGATAATAAAAGGGATTCCACTCAAGGTCCCCTACCAGTTATCATCATCATCATCATGGAAATGTGAAATGGTATCTTCACCACATATAAGAAACCACACTATGGGCCCCAATTGAATCCATGTAAACTTAAGGCCCCATGGAAGATCATAGGGAGTGATGATCTATCAATCCTGAATAATCCATCATTCTTGTTCATACTAAAGAATCCAACCAGTTAAATATGGAGGGAACCCAAAAGTAAGGGAATGTTACTGTAGATGCATACAATGTATATTTGTTAAATAGAATGAAAAACTTTGAGCTGACATAAATTCCTACTCACTAAAATCATGTAGGTAAGTGAAATATGATGGTAAAATACTAGAAGAGGAAAATTCTTGCTTGTTCATATAAATTATGCCAATGAAATACAGTTGAAAACCTTGAGGGGATACATATTCAGGGTAATTCATATCAACCCTTCCATGAAAATGATGTGAAAACCAACTTCAAGTGGACAGATATCTATGCTGATTCATATCAAGATCGTCTATCAAATACAATAATAAACTATGTGCAGCCACAAACTCTTGCACATTACTACCATGAACACCATGAAAATAAGGTTGTAATTGGAGAATGAAGAAGACATATATTTGTTGTGAATAATGTGTAGACTCATATATTTTCCCCCATAGAGGAGAACTATTAGTATACACTAGTAGTACATAGAGGACCATAGTATCCACATATTCCTCCTCTAAAATAGTAATGGGTGTATATTTTTCTTCTTAATAAGTACATAACCAAATGTGTCTTACAATTGATGGAGGCCCATACATGAATCTATGTCAATATCCTAAATACAATTCATAACATAATCACGTCGATGTAAATAACATGGAATCAGTACCACAACATCTCCTCCTCGAGTTTGGTAGCTCATAAAAACAATGGGGTGTTGACTAATGAGAAAACATTATTCCATATTCCCATATTGGTGGGTTTTTAAAAATATTCAATGATAAATGTATATTATAATATGTCATGAATACATGTTCCGACTCGAGGGGGGCACTGGTCTTCTTTAGTGGCCTCTCCATGGTAGGATTATATCCCTACCAGAATTCCAAGAACTAACCAGTATACCCCAGAAGAAATAATGAAGCATCTTGAATGGGAATATGAATGTAAAATATTTTACTCACTACATGAGGCCCTGGTTACCCGCAAGATGGCATAAAAAAATGAATCACATGCTAGGTTACCTGAAAATAAAGAGAGGACTCATGACCCATCTCTACTTTAAGAATGAGTTCTTGTGGCCAACAAACAACTATCAATGGTGGCTTATGATCTAGCCGGACCATTACCAAATTAAGGAATAAAATTATTATAGTTGAGAATGTACTCCCTGTAACATTGTAACCAATATCTCTGAAGGTATTCCCTTACAATTTAACATGAACCCTTTATTCATCGACACGAACAGATTGATCATGAGGTCTATATACTGATTAGAATCATGGTATCCCCTATTATATCTAAAATATTAAACAAAAATTAGGTCATTTTCATTCTATCATCCACCTTGATAAACATCCCTATGGTATATGTTGTAGGAATTCCCCCTATAGTCGGAGATCATGATATCATGTTATTCCCCTCCATGATTGAATCCACTGTAAAGGTCCTCCTCAAAATGACATCTCATTTCAGCATAAATTTCCTCCCATTATTGAGTAAAATACAAGAAAGATATCCCAATTTGTGGTGCTTGGAACGATGGTCCGAACATTCTAGTTCTCTTATCAATGAAAGTAACCAACCTTTTTCATCCATATAGTGTCTTGGGGAAACAATCATCCTATTAACAAACTTTGGACCATCTCTATACCAAAAAGACCCCCACTAGCTCCACTACTTTTGATGAAATAATAATGAATAGATCATGTGGGGATAATCATGTAGAGTATTATCTAGTAGAATAATAATAGGATATGTTTATCATAATAATAAAATTATCTATTGATGAAATACCCATCATGTTTTTCCCTCATCCACTTCTCAACTAGACATTCCAAAGGCATTTCTAGAAGAATGAATGAACAGAAAAAACAAAAATCTCTAGAAAAATGTCTTCCAAATGAATGAAGTGTTCCAACCATACAATATGTATGAAGACCATGTCAAAATATTTTTAGGGCATCATTAAAAAATTGAGATAGAATAACTTTCATCTATATAGCGACCACAATCAGGGAATCAGTTGAGATATCTAAAATTGACCTATCATAATGTGTTTCTTTTGTCAACTCATATAATTATTGACCCCTATCTAGTATTCAAATCTAGGGATGGGTGAAATATATATATTTCCATTTCACCTCACAACCAATTTAGAATAAACCACTGGAAATGGAATCCTGTGATTACATTACTCAAAGGAGGGTATTATGAAAATCCCCCACTCAGTAATGATGTCACACTCAACAAGAAATGGCCTTGATTAGGACTCAAAAGCATCAGGCTTGATGAAATCATTCCATGAAAAAACTACTAAAAAAGGAAAACAAGATCATTGTGATGTATTCTCACTTTAGGGATGCTAATAATTAGCCACTTATAATGTATTTATAATGAAATAGTTCATGTATAGACTCTGAATTGTATATTCATCATGATCTAATAAGGATTCACAAGATCTAGAAGTGGAAACAACAACAACAACCACCATAGTATGGGATCATCCCCAGCTCATGGTTATGGGTGAATTTTTGCACAAAATTCCCCCTAAGGCCAGAAAACATGGCTTGATCCACAATAATAAGAGAAATGGATAAACCAAAACTCCATATCTTGGGGAATATTTTCCTCAACCACCCACTCAAAATAAAAATTTATTTTACCATTTGCGAATATGATACGTAGTGAGGTCCTCTAGCTCAACTCGTCTCACAACCCATTTCCCCTAGAATGGAGTAATATGACCAGGCTTCATAGTGGTTCCCTATGATCCCATAATGAACTCAAATTGTAAGGGATATGTCTAAAAAGGAGGCACACATTCCAACTATCATTTCATAGCTAGTTCAACACCTTCAATGCATTATTCATCTATAAAAATAATGGTCATCAATAATGCAGATAGAACTGAAAACAACGCTAATGAAGAAGAGTTGGTTTTATATGGTTTAATATTGAAGTTGGAAAAAACTGTAATAAATGAAGGAGGTGTACATTCATAGAACGAGAAAATCCACCAGATTTCATGTTCTCCCTTGACCAAACCCTTAAGGCCTCCCTGGAAAATAAATGACAAGAATAGAAGGATGGCCACATAAAATATATCTCATATAGAGGAAACTGTGATCCTCAACTATGATGAAATATTAAATTAGTAGTAGGAATAAATGTTTCGTCACACAACCCAAGATAGTCCTTGATCCTAGACTACCCCTAGGCCATCTCCAAATGCCACAGGGTCATGATTAACACTGATGGAAAAACATAACTCGAGATGGCCTTTTCCAAATGTACATGTATGCTTACACCCATAGACACCTCCATTCAACTGTGAAGATATATAAAAATATTGGAACTAAAAATCATGAATACATCTATTCCAATCCAGAGTACATAAAAATTACTGAAATCTTTAAATTGTAAAAAAACATTGCCACCAAAAGTAAAATATAAATGTTTCTAATATTCTCAGAATGAGGGGATCACTGTCAAATGAAACGACAAAAATTATTTGAGTCCTAGATCTAGTAGAAACCTTAGTTTGTCTTTTACACTATGATTTTTCTACCTCAGTTACTATGTGGACTCCATCTATAGGCCGTTGGTCATCATAATACCCAACATCTCTGGGAAAATCTTGTGATTTGGTGAGTATAATAATACTGAGTATGTTCCCCAAAACACCAAAAGAAATGGGATAAACTGAAAGACAATATTATGATCAACCTATCTAGAGGGATCCCAATCGAGAGAAAAAATACATCTTGATCATTCCCTGGCTAAAAATGACACATCAGCTTAGTTCACAAGGGTTTTCAGCCCATGAAACACCCCGAGGAATATCATAATCACTAAGATATAATAATCTAAGTCTCTAAGTATATTGTGGTTTTGACCTCATAAAAATCTACATGATTATACTAGAGGCCCTAAGAGTAGCATAAATATTAGGAGAACACACTCTATGAGCTTAAATATTCCATATACAACCCATCAAAGAGATACTATCCATCATGAAAAACTAACTAAGATTAGCTCTAGCAGTACCAGAGGTCATTATGTCATTAACCTATGCCCTGTGAAATCTTTTAAAACTCAAGTGGATAGGCTATTACCTTACCACTTCACATTGTTGAGGGATCACTATTCCTGAATTTTCATTGAATAAATCCTATCAATTGATAGAGAACAGAGTGAACTAAACCATTCTACTACCCTCCATTTGTGGGAGTACTACCTACTAACCAACCTATGAAACCGCTTCCACTCTTGTTTGGAGTAGACCACACCTCAGATCATTGAGGGAGAAATAACTCATCAAAATTTATAAATAATTTATTTTTGATATTCAATCTCATCATAACTGATCTCATCAAATATGGGAGCACTGACTCTAATGGAGGACCCACTCCCCACTACTAATCAGAGATGGGGGGTACTACTTTGTAGGTGAGGACCCATACCCTGGAATGACAGAGTAGCGAAACTAAAAGGATAGTGGTCCCAAAAGTTGTTAAGATAGGTAAGTTACACTATATGGATATAGGAGCTACACCCTAGTCCACTATGGGAGAACTAATATACCAACTCGAATAATGTGGGGGACCAGCACCTTGACCACAATAGGGGCGTACCGATAATGGGCTAGAGTACCTTCCCCCTAGTATGATAGTGAAGTAAAAAAATATTCATAACAACCCATATGGATGACTCATATCATATAAATATGCAGGAGTTACAAGTCGATAGATACTACAAACATGCTCTAACACAGGAGGTGTGTATCCACTCTTTCAATATGTAATTTCCAGAAGACCAACACCCTAACACGAAAGGTGAGTACCGACATAATGGATAAAGGACCCAGACCTTGTTCAAACATGGGATTACATACTCTATCATTCTATTGAGTTTTGAGGTCTTTCCCCTTGCATGATAGGGGAGTGCTATATCAAACTAATAGAATGATACGGGGAACCCGTAGCCTAAACCAATGGAGGATCACCATCCCTGAATGAAATTTCCAAATGTATAGAACCCAAGCCCATGATTTTAGGAGTCTTGTATCTAATTAAGAATATAGTTGAGTGAAACCTTCTCCATGATTCCATATGGGAGTACCTACCCTAGCATATCTCTTTACAAACCACGATGATCTACATTATCGATCAAGTAGTGCTACTCAAGAGTTGTCCTAAAAACACACCACCCCATATCTTGAAGGCTGTAATAGAGGATAACATCGCGTTATATGTGGAAAAATTATTAATATAGGATACTCGAATGCATGAATCAAAATTTAATAAGATATATGGAAGACATAATATTTCAAGAAGATCCTTGAGGGGTAAAAAACATAAACTAGGGTTGACCCGACATGTGAACCCACCCGAGAACCTGACTATGTATCTAGTCTACATAGTTTTCCAAACAATATAGTTTTACATGGAATGTAGAGATTATACACATCATTTACCACACTAAACATCCCTGGGCTTTGTTCCACTTCCACACAACCTAGCTAGATATGTCCCTTTCATATTATGCATCCCATACTACCTGGTGTTTTTGGAATAAACGACCACATAGCCATGTGGTTTTCATGTTCCCATGTAACGAACCCATTTTCCATGTAATTTTTTATGTACATTATCACATTAATGTACTATTACTTGGTTTTCCCAATCCATGTCCCATGATCACATTATTTGGGTTAATATAATGTGTGTACACTTGGAACATGATGTGTTAACACCAAAAGTATTCTTCCCTGAATAGGAAGGGTTTTGCAGTGTGTATCTATGGAATTAACACCATATCTATATCATTTACATTTATGAATGACCTCTGAAAATTCCTAATTTACCCCTGTTTATAATTAATAATGATGATAAAAATAAGAGTGATCTCAAGAAATTGAAATTGGGATCTAGAACATTAAATCAATCTGAATCAAAGGGGTTCTCGACATAAACTCAAAACCGCCTACCTAGAACATAAAACATATATTATTAAAGTGTATAAAAATGCCTCATTCATGGTTTTCCTTGATCTAATTTCATTTAACATCATCAATGGAGATTATAACTAGCTCATCACCCCAATTTTAGATCATTTTACCTATTGTCCAAATAGGGAGAGGAAGAAGGGTTACTCCTATTTTTTCATGTCCATTAAGGGTTTTTGGGGGATATGAATTGTTTTTAATCAATTAAAATCATTTAACATACCTTTTAACGTCATCTCACCAAAACACCCCAGATCGAAACTACTTCCATGGATGACTTTAGGTTTCTCTTAGGGAAAATATGTTGTTTTGAACTCAAATGAGTTATTATAAATCGGATCCTTGACTCCTCTCAATAGTTATTCCAGAATCAAGATAAACTGTGTACCCAAGAAATATATATATATATATATATATAAATAATATTTTAAAATCATGATGATGTGAAATATAGGCCTCACGTTCTCATGTTGACTTGCTTCCTAGCTTCATAAATATTCATAGAAATATTACAATGTGTTACATGCCAAAACTAGAGTCACTACATCACTACCACCTTAATGTTTTTCTTCACTGAAATTCAAATGTCTTGGAACATGTCATAAAAACTGAGCTCTCCTATGGAACTCCCACAATAGTGAGATCACAAAGGGTTCATGTGATTTTTAAAAGAATTCACTTAGGAGAACCACTAATGAAAGACCATATACATGTTTCTCCATTACTAGGACTACATTATGAAACAAATGGGAACATGTATCCTCAACTGCGACATGTGGGTATGAACTATGAAGCAAGCACCATGGTCCATCTGTGGTAATAGGGACTACTGGTACACCACCATGATAACTTGATGTGGTCACTAATGAAACCCAATAGTTCAAATCAATAATTGGATTATATGTAAAATGAAATCCTCAAGTATCTTGCATTCAATGTTGACAATGATCACATGAGGGTACCAAAAAAAGGAATGAGGGTAGACTCATCCAGTCCATGAGAATCTAGACATGAAAAATAAATGATATACCCCACATGTCTATGTTTGTCTTGGAAGCAGATTAAACTCAGCTAGATACTCCTCAAGACCAACTACTGGAATCCCATATGAGTATGTATTGTAGGAAATCAATCCAAACTACATAATATAGTAGGGTATAACTCTACCTCTATGGAACAACTCAAATAAGGGATCTCCCTCCACCAGGGTAGCAAGAAAAAATGGGGTCAAGAAGAATAACTCCACTAGCAAGGTAATGACCTACTACAACATTCCATTAAAAAAATCACATCAAACACCATGTCTAAGGAAATTTTCCACCAAAACTCAAAACTATATGCCTTTTGTGGAACTGACTTGCCCACATTGTTTTTCATCCTGTAAAAATGTGAATATAGGTGGGGAAAGTTCCCCTCTTCTTCATATTTCCAAATCTATTTCAAACTGCACCACATCCTTGAGCCTATAAAAAAATATGATTCCAAGAACACATGGGTACTAAATAATAAACAAAGGGATTCCTAAATGATTACACTAGGTCTTTTGGCCCCTTTGTCTGCAAACCAACAACACATTTCCCAAACCTGAAGACACAAGTCTTGGGGAATCATCCACCACACCTTGATACTATCAACATTTTTCTGAACAACATCTCTCAAATATTTTTTCTCACATCACAAATAAATTTATCAATGGTGGAAAGACCCCTCTTCCTCATTCATTTGAAGTTACATTGAAAAAAACACAGGGTTCAGTGAAGCCCCTAAGTCACTCTAAAAAATCCTTGAGAATGAGATGGAAAGAAAAGAGAACCTCTTAATAGTGTATAATAATATCAATTTAGAAAGTAGAGAGGATACCGAGCGTACCTATATTCACTATTATATATTATTGGTCAAAGGCCTCTATGTCCTTAGCTATCATCACCCACATCCTCCAACTCCCAGAGCCTATCATGGAACACCTGAGGGTGGTGTTGAAATCACCTCGAACAACCTACCACTGACTACATCACTCACATCTCCTCCAATGCATCCTTCAACATGTGGAACTCCTTGCTCCAAACACAGAGTCCTCCAACTTAGACCGTCGACTGACTATCTCTCAGTAGCACAATAGGTCAAAATATATTTTTAAATATTTCCCTATCCATCATAAGATTAAAATCTATTTTCATATTTATATCATAATCCATAGAGTGGTTCCTTCACCACAGACCCATGTTCCAAATTCTGGGGTGGGTATGAATCATGCACCATAATCAAGTCATCTGTAAGATTCTAGCTATTGCATATGCCTCAACCTTGTAACCAACACTACATACCAAATATACATATCCCTCATCCAGGAAGCTCTCCACTACTAGAGCTCGCACCAATACCCCTGAATAGGAGGGAAGTCACAAGGAGACTACACCTTCTATGAGATATCTGTAGAGGCCCTTCTGAAAGGTCTGAGCTCTAAATAATATGTCCTAATACAAATCTAGGAAGTAACCCAATTGTTTTGTGAACCATATCGAGTACACCACCTTATTCATGCAACCATTCAGATTCTGAAAATGATCTAGGATATGCATATAACTCAATGTGTATAGGCATAACTATTCATGAAGAGTCACTTGAACTCTACTAAAGTGAGTGTCACCATGTAATGGGACTGCATCACCACACTCCACCATTCTGTGACCAAACCATATAAAAGGATCGACCTAGGACCAACATTTAATCTGTAGGTATCCTCTCTGGGTAGAAAAAAAAGGATTGGCTACCTCATTCCATTTATCTGCAACATGGGGGGTCTAGATTAACTCAAGACCTCTAAGGTCGCTACCATGGGAACTTGTACATTGAACTCAACCTATGCACATCCACAAGTTTAACTTCTAACAGAACCATTTGATCAATGATGCGGGATCTAAAGGACGACCAACTATAGGTGTCGTATCAGAACAAGTTCCATGCACTAAATCCTTTACACATGGTGGATCATTACAAAAATACATCCATGGGACCCTATCATGTATTCATCATGGAGAAATCTTGATATTTAATTAATATACACAACATTAAAAAGTATATCTAGGGAGATAACTCAATAAGGTAAAAAACCACATATTATATGAATCATTTACCATTATTTCCCAACAACCAATTTACTAATGCAGTATATCGATATGAAGTATATTAGATTCCTAGAGAATAGATACGTCAACCACCACACAATCACTGTAACCTCAATCCTAAGATCTAAACTCGAAAAAAACATACAATGCATCTATGAAACCTAACCAGATCTTATTAAGGGGAGTATATGGAATTACATCCCAAAGAATGAACTTTCTCCGATACAAATATTCCATGACCCAAACACAATAGAGACTTGATCCATGACTACCTCGTTCCCACCTCCATAGGCCTAGGGTGGTGACAAGAATTGAAGGAATAACAAAACATCAGGACGTATTTTCCTAACCTAATTTACATACACACCCAAAAATCCCTCCATGCAAGAGTGAAGAGATATAAAAATATAGAAATTAAAATTTATACATACATATATCCCAGAATATAGTATATAAAAAGTTTTTAAAGTGTAAAAATGGAATAACACACCCATAAAAAAAACTTAAAAGTGTATAACCTGCTCACAAGGAGGGAATCATTGTCAAAAGAAAATTATGAAAAACTTTGTGTCGTAGTTTTAGTAAACACCTATTTTAGTCTAGATCATTGACTATGCCAACCTCAGGTCCTATGTGGACTCTATAAAACATCCTATGGTCTATAAATGACATAACAGGTGCTGGAAAACTTAGGTAGGTGTGATTATAAAAATACTTAGTAGGATCCCCAAATAGCCCAATAGAAAATGGAGAAATTTAAAGGAAACAATTTCACTCAACCTAGCCTAATGGAACCCATTTGATATAGAAACAACATATTGAAAAATCCATGGCTATAAATGCCATGTCAGCTTAGTCAACAAGGGGTTTCAGTCTAGAAAACAATGAAAGGACTCCCAAAATCACCATGTTATAATTATCTTAGACTCCAAGTATAATGAGGTTTTTAACTCATTTCCACCAACATGATTCTACTCAAGGACCTAATGGTAACACAAAAATCCATAGAACATAATCCATGAGCTCACCGATACCATATAGGACTCGTATGAGAGATACACTACATCAGGACTAACTCATTATGAACATCTCTAGTGCCCATAACTAGTGGTCCTTCAGTCACTAACCTAAGGCCTACCCAAGGTCATATGACACTATGTGGAGAGGCCCACATCTCACCATTTCACACTGTTTAGGGAGAAATTCACTATACTATACACTGAATGAATCCTCTCAAAAGAGGGAGAATGATAGGACCCAAACCCTAGAACTTCCCACCAGTCAAGGGATTACTAGCCCCTAAACAAAACATGAATCTTATATCAATCCCCTATGGAGTATCCCACACCTTAGATCCACAAGTGAGAACTAACTCCTGAACATTTATCGCTCATATATAATGGAGAGTCTCACTCACCATAACTGATCTCAACAAGAGAGGCGAACTAACTATAATAGGGGACCCACTCCCCACTACTACTCGAATAAAGAAGAGTAAATATACATAGGATATGACCCACACCCTTACACTATAGTGGAGTGAAATTTAAAGGAAAAAGGGATTGTACCCTGGTACGATAGGGGTGTACCAATTTGTGGCTAGATAAATCACACCATGGTCCAGTAGGGGAGTACAACTCTACCAACTCAATTAACATGGGTGACCAACACCCTGACCATGACTGGTGTGTACTGACCCTGAGCTAGAGGAATCGCTCCATGGTAAGATAATAGAGTACCAAATATTCATAAAAAACATGTATGGAAGACCCACACCATGTAATGATAATGGAATTCAAACTCTATAGAGAGGGGACATGTTCCCTAATATGATAGGTGAGTAACAACTCTAACAATATGTCAGTTCTGGAGGTCCCACACCCTAGCACAGTTGGGGAGTGCTAACTCCAACTACTCAAACTATATGGGTATCTTGTGCCCTAAACCAATAAATGACTATAATACCCAAAGTAAATAACCAAATGTACATAAACTACACCCATGATGTGTGGAGTACTGTCTCTACCAATACACATAGGTTAGGGAAACTGAAGCCCTGATGCCACATGACTGTACCAGTCCCATATTCCTTCATCATGAACCACACTAATCTACAATTTTAGTAAAGCACCGATTCTCAGGTCACATTCCTGTAACATACCACCAGATATCTCGTAGGTTGAAATAGTTTTCTCCATCACATTATAGATGGAAAAATTATCATGATATTATACTCACAATCCCAAGTCCATGATCTAGAGAAGTATATTTGGATGGATAATGATCTCAATAATATCTTCATAGAGTACATGGCATGCATTAGGGTCCACATAGATTATGAACCACCCTGACCTCCAAGTCATATATCAAGTTTATATGGTTTTCCAACCCATTTAGGGGAACTTGGAATTTAAAGATGGTAAATGATGTGTCCCACATCACCCATCTCCTGGTCAAGTTCAACTTCCATAGGGCCCAGCTTATCCTGTCCCTTACACAACATTATCTCATAATATATGGCATTATTTGGATAAACATTTACCTAGCAGTGTGGTTCACAAGTGCCCATGATTCGGACCCCGAATTCATGTACTTTGGCCATATATATTCACATGGCTATGTACAATTACATGACTATCCATGGCCATGTCCCATGGTCATAAAATTTGGGCCACTAAAAGGTGTGTAACCTAGGTACATGTCATGTAGACCCAAAAATTCTTTTTCCCTGAATAGGAAGTGCTACAAGACTTGTCTATTTGGACTAAATTCCATGTAGATGGTAATTAAAGTCAGGAATTACATCTGAAAATTCATGATTCTTCCTGGTAAACCCCAAAAACTACAGATCAACATAGAAAGGATATATAAATACATCAATTGGGATCAAAAACCTTAAAATAATAAAAAAATAAGGGGATTGCGACCATGAATAAAAACTGCCTACCTCAAGAGTTATACATTGAGGATTCCAGTGTAGAATGACACTCAGATCTTGAGGCTCCTTGATCTAATAATGATCAACACCAATAAAAGTAATCTACAACAACTTTTCACTTTGATTTGGGGTCATTTCTGTCTATCAGGAAAAGACTGAGAGGATAAAGGGCTACTCTGGATTGTTTCATGCACCCCATGGGTTGGGTGAATTGATTTTGATTAATAAAAATAAATGAACTACTCTTTTAATGTCATATCACCGAAACACACCTGATTGAAACTCCCTGTACAGATAAAATTAAGTCACACCTAGGTAAAACATGATGTTCTGAACTCAATTGATGTCCTAGAAATCAAATATTATACTCTTATCAAGTGATATTCATGTTTCTTGAGAAATTCCATTTGTGTGAAAAAATATATTTAATATTTTAAAATCTCTGAGTGAAGGCTCTCTGGGCCCCGGATTCCAGCACCGACTTGCCTACATGCTTCAGATACATTCTTAGAAATATTCCAAAGACTTAGAGGTGAAAACACTAGTAACTAAAAAATGTAAGAGTTTAGATGAATAAATCATAGGTTGATTTGAAAAATAATTCATACCCAATATCCTCCGCAATAAGAGCAACAACGTACCCATCAAGAAGGTATACCTCAACAACAAGGGTTTATCTCGGTGACTGAATGTAGTCCAGGACATCAAACCATCTCAAAGACTGGACCATCTGTTATCCAAGAATTGATTATGGGTGGATATCTAGATTTCCATACATTAAGGACAAAACTAGATTAGGATTAGGAGAAACCTCAAAAGATGTCTTTTTCTGATATCATCTTTAAATAATGGAAAAACCGATTTGTCAGATTCTACCAATTATTTCACATGTTGAAGATCCTATTCAGCCAAAAAATTATCAATGGAATATCAACACTATTGATTAATTAGATGTTCTATTATATTCCATGGAGTAGTTGAGGGAACTAGTGTATCCATAATAGTATCCTTACAATGACTAGGTGGAAAAATTCTCCCACTATAAAATTTTGTGTGTCCTTCATTTCCAATATTCAATGGATCAATTTACCCATAAAAACATCTGACACACTTTTTGTTCCATTGTGATATCATGATGGTAAATTCTAAGAAATAAGTAGCGGAACTTAGATTCTCTGTGTCGACCTTTCATGGGACAACCTTTGGATGGTGCATAAGTTTTTCAGCTTAGCCTATCACAACATGGGAGGATCTTCATTGGTAATTCCACTTTTAGTTCATATATATGCTTTAAAAGACAAAAAATAATTCCTCTAGAATTAAAATCAATAAGAAAATTTTATGTTATTATATTTAATTTCTATATGGAAATTGATTCCTTACTCCATGAACCTACCACTTCCACATGTTTTCTATCTACATTGAGATCATTTATGAAAATAATAGAATTCCGCTCAACCCTCTGAAATACATTGGTGGTTTTCTTGATTTATCTTCTAATGGAATACTCTATACAGCATAAAAAACTTATTTCCCTAATAACACCACCAGTAACTCGGAAAACAGAAAGAAAGGAGGATGAAACATCCTTCACACATAATCTAGAATTCACGACATCACCAACTCCACAACCTACTCTATATCATACAACACCCCCTATGGTCAAAAAACCCCTTATTTTATTTGATGAGTGTAGGGGGCCTAGGAGAAATACATTTGAGTTCCAACAAAAAAATTACTTCACCTACGATGATAAAAACAATGGATATTTTATAGTCTCTATAGATAATGATTTACTCCACCTATAATACCCCAAGAAGACTAACGACGTAGTTCTCGAAGACCAGATAGATTTTTGGACCTTCCGTATATCATTTTGGAACAACATTAAAACAATCATCTTCTAAATACATCCTATAAAATGGTAGATTGAGAAAAAGTAAAAGTGGGAATTTTTTAGTGCATGTAGAATATGTTTCTACCACTAACCAAAGGATAGAGAAGAGTGGAATGAATTTATTTGTAGATGAGAATATAATACAAATATTTATATGACTTTTAATGGAAATAAATTGGACTCAAGGTGCTCTTGAAGCACAATAGAAGAACCCAACTATGTCCCTATCCACATCTACTACAAAATAGTTGATGCCATTATCCCAACAATCCTCTAGAATAAAAGTATTCAAAAGGAGGAAAGATCAGAAAGGTAGGAAGAAGTACTGGAGGATAAACATACATCATTCCCAAATCTATATTTTACACTTTATAGATTTTTAACCTAATAATTTAAACAAAGTGAACCTTCCCTTAAAAACGTACCATAAGAAATGGTCATCTAGACAAATTCATTATTGGATGATGGTTTGATCTTTAGTTCAATTAATTTTGTTAACTTAATGGATCTATTCTTCGATGATGAGTATAGATATGAATCCAAGTTCACCACATCCTATTTGGGAATTAGAGGAAGTGGTCATAGGAGAAGAGGATACTGCAGAAGTTGTAGTCATGGGAGGAACCAAAATTCCAGGAACTTCACTACTCATACTATCGATGTTGAAGAATCTCATGGAATATCCATTCAACGAGTTCTAAAGAATTAGAAAAATACCCCTGAATCATAAAAAAATCACCTTGATGCTATCACTCTAAAATATCAATCAGAGGAGGTACAATTGTCAGATCCCTATGGACAGGTAGGAAGACATCCCCTACCCATCCCACTAGAGATAAGACCACCTCCAAATATTATTTTGATGGTTGATCCATCTACATTGATTACTGAAACCCCTAAATCCCTAGAGAAAGAGAATACCCTCTTAGGAAATTATTGGCCTTTAAAACAGTTTTATGAAATCCTTAAATAGTTATCATTGGTATTGACCAAGATATGAATTTTGGATTCCTTGACTTTTTTAAAATACCTCTGGGAAGCACTCATAGAGGATTTTCTAATCCCTTATGAGTTTGAAGCTGAGGTTGGCATTGTTGTGTTCTGTTAGACATAATTTGTTCCTATATATTTCCACATGGTTATCTCATTCACTTATCAAGATTAATATTTTATTATACTAGAAAAAATTAGACACATTTATGTTTTTGGGAGGATAAATGGTGTTTATTTCTAGATAAAACTAGTGAAAATAGATCTTGAGTTAATCATATTCTTGTAAAAACACTTCACTTACGGGGATACATAGAGGATAACCTATCACCTTCTACCATAACACTACAAGAATATGAAAAAACTAAGTGGAATCCATTGTTCCAAATGAAGATTAGGTATCAATTTGGAGACCTCATAGCTGACTCATAATTTATATTGGATCAGCATAAAAATTCCCATGACTTTTTTTTGGGATGTCCCTCGTGGCGTCGACATGTAGAAATGAACTTATCATTATATCATTGCATTAAATACTACATAGATAGACAAATAAATATGTTACCCACTGAAATGGCCATATTTTAATCCTAGGAAGTTGTCTATATCATCATAGGATTATGTCATAGGAAAGGGAAACAACCCCTAATAGATAGTGTTTCTTGGATAAAATCCTCGAATGGTCTTGATATGATTTCACCCAACAACTTCTTGTAGCTCAGTGGAGAATATGTTTTACAAATCAATAATTTTGATTATATGAGTCCAGATTCATGAATAATAAGTAATACTTATGACTTCATTCATGAAAATTGGTTCCAATACTGTTGAAATAACTTTGGACTCACCAGATTGTTGTCAAATTTCACATGAAAATGAAATTACTCCTTCCCCAAAATCCAAAAATTATATTCCTATCCAAAGAGGTATAAGCGGTTTTCGAATCACCCAACGAAGGCAATGGAACTACTAAATTTATCACTATATCTCATCTAGAGTTTCAAGGAAATTTTCCATTATTATCTCAGTCAATAGAAGTCGATTCATATTCAAAAATACAAGATATTGACTCCTCCCATAACTCTGTATAATATATCCCCTACTTCCCACCCATGGAAGAAGATGAAGAAGATGAAAAGAAATAGGACCTTAAGGATTCCCCTCATGCATTTGAGGAGGGAATCTCTACAACCATTGATGATATTAGAGAAATAAATCTTGTTATAGAAGAATAACCACAACCCACCAAGATCACGGTATATTTTGAGTAGATTTAGTTACGAACCTCCTTCTTGATGAAGAATTGTGATTTATTCACTTGAAAAAACACATAAATTATTGTTATCTATCTTGAGGTGAAAACTCATCACATGGGTCTACTAGAGGACCACCAAGGCTACAAATAGGTTTTCAAAAATATATTCATGACACGTGTAGCCAAAATTGATGCTGAAGTTGACAATATTATCACAGAATGCTTTATTTGGGAGGTCCAATATCTTAAATGTATGGATAATATAGTCCCTATAAATAATAATAACAATAAAATCATATTACACATGGATTTCACATAACTCAATCAGCACTGCTCAAAAACTGATTTTCCAAACACATTCACAGAACTGGTAATTGATTCCACAACCAGATAACAAGCACTCTTCTTCAGGGATAACTATTCAAGATATAATCATATTTTAATGGAACGAAAGATGAATAAGCACCACCTTCTAGGACTCCCATGTATTAATTTTCAACAGGTAATTCCATTTTTCTTGTTGAATGTTAACACTACATTCCATCATGCCATGAATCACGTAATCAAACCCTTCCATATGAAGTTTTTCGAATTTGATGTTGATGACCTAGTGGTTAAATATCGACAAACATATGACCAACTAATGTATATTAAAACCATCTTCAATGAACATCTGACATCACTACATAAAAATGGACACCTTCAAATGTTCATTTAGAAATACCTCAGGGAATTTCCTTGGCTTCATCGTACACTATTGTTTCATCAAATTTGTCCATGAGAAGAAATAGGACATCTATTTCATGTAACCTCCATGAAATATCATGTAATTGATAGGTCTATAGGGACACATTGCAAACATTCAATGCATTATGGCCAACATTGTGGGGGAAATGTCTTCCCTTAATGAGTTCAATGAAAATGGGGTTACATATTAGTGGAAACATGAATTTCTATAGGGATTTGACATTATTATGAATTATCTATTGTGAAAGTTAGTTCTGATGAAACATATTAGAAGAAGGATATATATTTTTCGTGTGATATCCTTATTATAATCCATGGGAGCCTTCCTCGTGAACCATAATTACACCAATAGTGAAAACAACCTCTATTACCTCTCATGAACCACGATTGATTCCAAGACTCATTTTTCAGATATTATGAAGAGATGTATAGCTCTAATATTTACAATCCAAAAATAGATATACTACCTTCTACATCAAAAGGAATGTATTGTATCTTGAAGAATCCGACTAAAATACAATCTTTGTAGTAAAATGTTGAATAGATGTCTGTAATGGTGGGTAGTCATTTTTTAATACTTTTTCATTCATTTCATGAATTATAAATCAGTGATAGTTCAAGTGTTAGTAGATTTTTAGGAAGAGTATCCCTCTATAATAATGAGTTCATTGGATACTGAACTACACGATGAATATTTTTATATTAAAGAGGTCCCCTAGATATGGAAAATTTATTTGGATAGTGCATACATAAGTTGGATATGGACAATGATGGAAGAAACCATGATCAAAAAAGTAGGGCTGGGAGTCATGCACATCACTATAGCAATGTATGTCTAGACATACACCTTCCAATGGTCAGTAGGGTGCACACACATTGAAATAAATGATTAGACCCTCATTATAAGGATAGGGATGGAGAATTATATATATGTAAATAAATTTAAAATAAAAGGTTATTTTGAACATGACATCAAGCATGTTAATAGTGATTATGCTAACAAAACGGAAAACCTAACCCCCTAATAAACCACATCCATGAAAAAATGGTATAATTAGCTTTGAATATATCATTGACTCACATCCCATAGTCACAATATTCCCTGGAAAATCCATAAGAGAAAAATTCCATGGCCCAAACTAATACAGAGTAGGATTGGACAATTATCATCATTGCACACCGCCAGATTGTCTCATCATCTTTTCAAGCCAATGTGGATGAGGTCAGTGAGATTATCCCCATCATGAACTGTATGGTCCCATAACTGCATGGATAAAACCCATTATGGAAAACATTTAAAATAGGGAACTCCAACTAGAAAGATCTTTGAAAGAGAGAATCTAAATATAAGAATTTACAATATTATATATAATCGAATGAATCAATGAAATGTACACTATAATTTGAGCCTTGAAGGGGTACTTCTCATATGAATTCCTAGAGAAGAGACCACTGATTTCTTGAATTATGTGGACAATAGATCCTGTTGTACCCACCAATCAAAAATCATTCTTTTTTAGTAAATCTAATGGATTGGGTACTTCTATTCCTTACAAACCCATGACTACACTAAATTTACCAAATGTATCACTCCTTCTTGGTTTATGGAAATATCATGCCCCAAACCCCTGTGTTTCTTCACCCAACCAAATAATCTTGGCCATTTTCAATATAGTTAAATGATGTTATTGGAACTTATCCTCTTGCTAAGTCCATGTTGTTTATTTACATCCTTACTATAACAGAATTCATATCCATGTGGGATAATGATATACCACTAAAAGAGGTTAGGGAAAGAATCATTGATAGATTCATGAAAGATACAATAATTTCCAAATTTGGTGTCCCATATATATTACTTATTGAAAAAGACGAAAATTACTTTTTTACTAAATTATAGAATCTATATATAGTGTATGTCATCAAGTCCATCCGTTCATCCTGCAACTATGAAATGACAAATAGACAGATTGAGTACATCATAAATACCCTATCAAATATACACCAAATGATATAAGATCAGTATAAAAAGTCATGTATGGAAAAGATCATTCAATTCGTGTGTTTTTACTAGACCGTGACATGAATCAACACATAGGGAAACCCATATCCAATTGTTTTCGAGACATAGGTGGTAATTACCATCGATGTTTCATTTCACTCACTCTGGGATTCCATTTATGACTAGTTATCCCTCATCAATAAATCCAAAAAATGTCTCAATGAATTGTAGTGAATGGATGAGAATATATTTCATACCTATAATTTTTTGGAAGTCCATAAAATCTGGAATGCATGATCCATTAAAAAAGAATTCATCCATGGTCTTTCATTCATGGAGAGATGGAATTGGTTGTTAGGACTATGATGATACCCTTAACTAAACCTCTAATGTTTTAATCAAAATGGCAGGGTCTTACAGCATATGTAAAGTATGACCCAATGAAGCTTATTATCTAAATTCGATGGATGTATATGTTACCATTAATTTCACTAATTCAAGGTTCCTAAATAATTATTTTATGTAATCACTTGGCAAATCATACTAATCACATGATGTTAAACAACACGGTAAATTATCCAAGATACATTGAGTTAAAATGTGTATTATCTATTTATTACATGATCTTAAAAATCATGAAATACTTTTCCAGGCCATAAGACAATAAACTAGATGACACCAAATACCTAGTAGCATGATGCTAAACTGTACGAAACAATATTATCCTATCCAGAAAGGATTCTGCCCCCAGAATCATCTATCAACCATGAAATATTAAACAAACACGTGTTGCTTGAATTTTTTAGTCTCATGATATGAAGTGATTCTTATAGCTCTTGAATTAGTTCTAGACAAAAATATCCTTCTATTCATAATATTATTTTAATACTATCCATTATTCTCAAGGAATATTTTCCCATTAGGAATATGTTTCATTATGATTCAAAAATTAATACTCCCCATAACCACAAGACATAAACATCCACACTTCATGATGTTAAATTTCAGGGGAATGATTTTTCAATTGATGATTCACTACAAATAAGGTAGATCAATATAGGATAAAGCTTAAATTCCATTTTCCCCATGAGAGATTCAGATCCATGTAGGGATTATCTTCATCAAGTACTATGTGTGTCTTGATTCTCATTCAAATGGGATACATGTTGATGTTTAAACCCTATGTCTAGGGCCCAACAGTGAAATAGGGAAAAAAATCCCCCTTTCATATGGATCAGACCTATGTTGAGATTTCCCATCCAGAACTAAATGTTTATTGACTAATTCGATCAATGGATATGTTGAGATGCACAAATTTACATTCTTGGGTCATGATGCAACATTCCTCCTCTATCATGTTGATTCACCTAAATCTTCACCAAATGAAATTAAACAACACATGATTCAGAACTATTGGTGGCTTGATTCTTGTCCAAATAGAATATATAGTTTCACTTGAATCATCAATCCTTGGTCCTACTGCAATAATAAAAACAATAAAAAAGAAATTTCCACCTACAAATGTATAGGTTAGACCCATATAGGGAGAGAGTTATAGAACTATATTCCACTTTATTCTCACTCGATGAGATACTTAGCAATGACTAGATATCCAATACTTGTATAGAAATAGAGAAATCAAAATTCCCCAATCCTTCATTTTTATATCCTTTGTCCAGTAGAATAAACAACAGCTGCCTCTTGTTTCTCACATCGAGAATAGATCATGTGGGCCTAGGTGTTCTCGTACGGAATTCCTAGAATTATCAAATCATATGGTATAGGTGGGAAGACTATAAATGACACCCTGGATTCCCTTACCACACGAAATTAAAGGGTACAATAAAGGAAAGTTTAATAACAACATAGTTATTGATTCCTTCCACCTCAGGATATATAGTTACACCCATTTCTTTAATATTGGGTATGGTTGTTTCCACTTTATGCTGGTGAACCTATGTCTTTGTGAAATTATGTTAAAATGATTTTTACCTCCAGAACAACGTGTGGATTGAATATCATTTTTATGAAATATGTAGTGATACCTACACCTTGTGTCATATTCCCAACCATGGGAGAATGAAAAACATTTCCCCATCTCTTATATACAAATAATGATCTTTGGAGGAGATCAGATGTTGTGGTTCCTCATTCAGTGATATATCATGGTAACAAATCCCCCCAACCCCCTACTTATGAAACAAGTCAATATAGGGAACTTCCCACTCAATTTCCAGTCACTACTGAAATTATTCTTTTGCATAAAGAAACATTCCTTCCATTAATCAAATTGTAAGTATCAAGAAATTTTGGATCTCTAAAATCATTCTCTATCCATCAATGATGGAGGGTCAATGTAATAAGGAAACCTATGTTTGATTATTCCCAATATATCCTAGTTGGTTCTTCATAAGCTTCCCACATTAAAGTGAATTAATACAAAGGAAAATTCTTCCCCAATAGAGGCTACTTTTATCTCCATAATCCCAAATGTAATATTTTTCCCCATTTCAGATCTCCAAATCCATGAAAGAATAGATTTTTGGCTTATATTTTATTTCTACCTCACATATGATCCATGTCAGAACATCATGTCTCAATGTTCCTTCATGACATATAGTCCAAGTTGTTTTACCTACAACCAAAATACCTCATGTTATCCTTTTAAACTTCATGGTTTATGTCCTTAATGGATGAACCTAAAATGTAAAATTTCTTTCAACTCTATCTAGTTTGATTCTTTTTATAATAGTATACATAGGGTCACAAATAAATTCAATTCCTAGTTCAGTAATGACATACATGTGTCTCCACTTTTTATCTATGTTAGTCCAACCTACACATGAGTCTTCTATCATAAGATCCATGTATACCCTACCTTTTTAAATTATGAGATACACCATGAAACCCATGTCTTATATCCCATTCTAACCAAAAAAATTCATTTACTCTCCAATAAATTATTTAGATCATCATAAGAAGGTCCAATACTTGTCTCGCCCCTCTAGTGAGATCATATTCAAAGGAAAATACCCCTTCCCCACACAATTTTTTGATTGATGCATGGGGAACCAATCATAGAACCATGTATATATTGCTTTATTCTAGCAAAATATAGACAGTGAAGCCAGGATCTCTAATCATAGGTTTATTTTCTTGAAAAGATAAAAATTTTCAATCCATATTCATGGGATTGACTTGCACAATGTAGAGACCCGAAGCTTAACGTATATTGACATTTCATTACATTTGTGGAATAGTTAGTACATAACAAAAAACACACACACAAGGATCGTAATAGTTTAGTGTCTTTGGAAACTCAGAATATAATCTTCTAATCGTGGTGAAAGATCTCCAACATCTCCCATACAGATCTTCTTTTTTTTACCTAAAACCTTTCTTTATATCCTGGGGAAAATAAAACATAAAAGGGTGAGCTCAAATGCTCAGTAAGGGTGAACAAAATAAATGTCATTCACATCATATACATAAGAACATAACTTTTGGAATTCTTAACCTGCAAAAGAAATCATAATTTCATAACATGGGATAAATCATAGTAGTGAAAGGTAAACCCCAATAATAATAACTTAAAACATGAAACTTTGTGGCATACACACATAATCATAGAGAATCATTTCTTGTTAGTCAAGACTCTTTTCCAAGACTATCTTAGTGGACAAAGTCCCTTTCTGAACCGAGTCACCCTCGTTTCAGTCCTGTTTCACTGAACCGGTATAACCTACCGTTCCAGCCATGTCTATCTCATGAGATATAAAATCTTTACCCAATGCATTGGAGGGAGATATAGGTCCCACCCATCTCATAATGATACCATTCTTATGTGTGCCACAAAATCATAAATCATACATCATTGCATAACCCATGTAATAAAAATGAGAATCTTAAACATCATGACATCATAAAACAATTCATATACAATAAAGGAATTCATAAAAATAATTCCATCACAACATAATCAAATCAATGTAATAATAGGGATAAAAACAGTACCCTTTATTATCGTAGATGGAAAATAATTTTGATTAAAAACTTGAACTCCATTCTTGAGGAAAATATCCTTTCTTCTTCAAAAATTTTTTTCCTTTCTTAACATGTCATATAACTTTAAACTAAAATAAGTTGATTAAAAATAAACTTGAAAACTTGTAAAGGATTCTTCTTAGAAATAATGTTTTAAAAATCCATTCATGCCATATAAGTTAAAAAAACATTCTTCCCGTACTTTTGTCAGAAAAGTCAAAAAGTACCTCGTATGAAAAACGACAAAAGATTCCTTTCATATCTTTTACTAAAAACTTACTGAAGGGTAAAATTGGATTTAAACAATTTTAGGTGGATGGAAATAATATTACATATTGAGGAAACATGGCTGTGGATGATAAAATACACCCCAGTAAATACTAAAGTATAAACAATCTCGGATAAAAATGAGATTGTGATATTTCCCTTACCTTAAGTCCGATTTGCTTCGTAAGTGTCAGAACCTCCTGTATAATGATTTAAATAATTTCATTAACTTATTACAGAATCATATTCATTGTTATGATATCATATATGGTTCACTTATGATTTTATATTACCCGTTCTTTTATAAATTCCATGTTAAAGAAGCGTTTTGGGTAAAATCGTTTCATTTATCATAGGTGTTTGGACTTGTTGTTCTTGACATTATTATTACTTATATCATGATTTACTTACTTCCAGAATATAAAACATGATTTATATATCATATATATTCAGTATATATGTATATTTAATAAATATATAAATGAAATGAAACATACCGTTCATGGAGACGGTAGTCCGTACGTACGCATGAACGCTGTTTTCCTTTCCTCATTGTCTTGAATGGAAGTAAGTAGATGACATACATATATACATAAATCCATTAGCCTTATAATGTCATATATTTCATTGTTATTGCTTATATATACTTTATAATTATTCTTAAATGGTTAACATGGAGAATGAATCTCATCGCGTCGTGGAGACGGTAGTTCGTACGTACGCACGAGCGATGATATCATTTCCATAATTATTGAATTGAATTGGAGTGGATGATACAATATATCAGAATAATTATGATGTTATAATAACTACATATAGTTATTCTTTACACCATGATACCCATCCATGTAAGGTGTTGGTGGAAAAACAGATTACACCACGGCGTGGAGACGGAATTCCGTACGTACGCACGTGCGGTGATTTCGTTTTCTGTAGGATGGATAGATGGTGAATTAGGATTGTTTCATACTTATAATAACATATCAGTATATGAGTTATACTGATGTTATTACTTCATAATGAAATAACCTAAGAAGAAGAAGTGGAAGAAGAAATAAAGGTGAAAGAATTGGTAACGGAAATTACCTCTTCTTTGAAGCGCCTCTTTGATACCTCCTCTTATGGCACTAAACATGGTCTTTGAGGAAGACCAGAACCTCTAGGATGTTTCTAGGGAAGTGGAGAAGAGATTTTGGCAGGGGTTGGCCGAGATTGAAGGCTCAAAGTTGTGTGAGGAAGAGAGGGAGGAGGTGTCCTTTTATAAGGGAGGAGAGGGGCACCTTTGGAATAACTAAAAATATTATTTTATTATAAAGTCAAGTTCGGTTTTAAATAGCTCCAAATTGATTTATTTCTAGGCTAAGGTGGGGATGGGTCGAAATACTCTCATACAATAGAATTTAGACAAGTTTAGGTTCCTATTTTAACCTTATCATTTATATTTAACAGTAAGTTAAATAATTTTACTTTTACCGTGTCTTCTTGTGTTATTATACTATAAGGTTAATAAACTTACTATAAGAATCCAAACGAACCCCAAATTGTTTATTATTAATATATATAACCTTATCTAAGTCATTTGGCCTATCCTTAGATTTTTAAGAATAAAATAACAATTAATAATATAATATTTGTTTTAAAAACTATTTTATGTCAATTTTGACACTATTTATTAATTGATTTTTGTGAAAATCATAACAGAATTATAAGTTCGAAAAAAGTTAATTAAATCAACAATAACATGTCATATTAACCTATAAAATTAGTTTAAGTCATAAAAAGTCTCAAATTAAATTTATTTGAGTATTTATAACATCAATTATGTCAATATTTCATTAATAAGATAATTACTGCATCATCGTTGTGTCATAAATAAATTAAATTATTTAATGTCTAAAAATTACAAATAAAATACCATTATGTAGTGCATCTTTTTAGCTTTCTAATTAATATTTACAATCGAATTTATCTTATGTATAACCCTATATTAAAAATGTTTTAGTAAATAAACATTGATTTTAACTCTTTTAACTCTTCTTTGAATTAAATAATAATAAATGTCCTAATCTAATCCAAGTGGGCCTAAATGGTCATATTTTATTCCTAAGCTTGTTTTTTATCGAATTACACTTATCCAATAGAATTTGGACATGTGTTAGGGTAATAATAATATCATTTTTACCCTTAATTACCCTATTTACTTTTAACCGTGGTAAAAAAAAAGTAAAAAGTTACTATTCACCAAAAATTTATTTTCACCTCATTGAACCACATTTTACTTACTGAAATCAACCGTGTCTCTCGGATTTTTGAAATTCCACTCATAGAATTGGAAAAATTATGTTTTATGAACAATTCAGTTTTTTTAACTACCACTTAGTGGTTTCACTATTCATCAAAAATTGAATGTTTTAAGAAAAATACCAAAAATTAGGCCTAAGATATATTTGATATTATGAACTCAAAAATGATGTCTATTTTACCAAATTCAAAACATATCAGTTGCATTAACTAATTTAAAAATCAATTCCCGTCATCAAAACAAATAGCGTGTTTTTAAGAGATAATAACTATCAAAAGATTGAAACTTGTTTATAACTGGTTTAAATGTGAAATAACATCCAATGACAATCATTGTATTAAATTGTAAAAATATATTCTAAATATACTTTAAAACCACTCAAATTAATAATTTATCACTATTAATTATTTTGATTGAAAAAGTTGTTTTTAATTAAAATTTAGTAATTTTCACTATTCATCAAAATATGAAAGTTATCCGAAAATCACCAAAATTTCACCCTAAGCTAATTTCGATATTCAGAATCCAAAAATGAAGTCCATTTTAAAAAATAAAATTTAAAAAATTTCAAAAAGTGGTTATTACTATTCATAACGGCTTGTTTTAATAATATTTTAGTAGCATATTGTTGTTTAGCGAAACTTGGTGTTGCGTACAACACACGCTATCGTGGAAGGTCGCGATTGCGTGTAATTCAATCTAGGTCAGAGATGTGTGTTGTGAAAGCTCCTTTTGGTGTAGTGTATAACAAAAGACATTAATGAAATTAAAAAAGAATATTTTTCATAAAATCTCGGGGTGTTACACACAAGGACCTTCTCATTACTACTTATAGCTTGATTCATGTATATTAAAGTTAAATACTGAATCCCAGACCTTATATCATAGTCCCATCCATAAAAAAGAAGGAAGAAAAAAAATACTTCTATCCTATGTATAGGTTAGACCTGTATAAGGAAAATATATCTTCCCATTCCTAAGATATTTTGAAATGAATTTCTCCTTTCATTTTTGGGAACATTCCTTTCACTAAACAAAATCTATATTTTGGAAATACTTAATCTCCATAGACATTATTTTACATCATAAATGGAGGGTTAGTGTCCAAGTTACACCTTTCTTTGAAAATGTACAATATTATCCTATTTCTATGCATTAGTCACCTAGAAAAATGGCTTATCAACATAAGTAAAATATTTCCCTTATGAGAGGATTTTACAATCTACATACTCCACAAAAACAATTATCATCCCACATCACTCCTTAGAATTTGAAACTCTTAGATTATAGGTTATAACCTTTTCTGTTCATTCTTTAAGTTAATGGAATATTATTGGATAGATTATCATGAAAAGTGAAAATCATTTATCCCTTATTCAAATATATGTGCCAAGAAGTCATAGTCCTTGAATTTCTGTACCAAAATATATTAAACTCCACGGTCCATGTCCTTGTTGAACTACTATAATCTACATTAGGCTCTCACCCTCATTTAAAGAAAATCATGAAAGAGTGGATCCTCATGTGATGCGAGTGCCAATTCATATTCCCTTATCATTTTCAGACATCATTACCTTAAAAATCCACCCTTTGCGGTCTTGATAAATTTGAATTTTCAAAAATTACCCAGATATCAGAGAAGGATGGTTATGATATTGAGGAGACTTTTTTTTTTGAAATTCATAATATTCCCCAATCTATTATAAATATGTTTCTCACACAAATGGACATTCATCCAAAGGAAAATTAATCCCCATGAGAGGCCTTTCCAACCACTGTATGCTCCTAAAAAATTAGATAAGAAAATATATTTATAGTTTCTCCAAGTGTACATGCCACATATCATGTCACAGATTCCAAAACCATGGTATAAAAAATCACCCATTTATGTATGAAAAATATTGAAATATTCACAATAAGTAATACATATTGGGGTCCTCTCCCCATACTTCATGGCCAATGATGCTAGACATAAAACAACATTTTCATTATTCTAGTTTGTAAGACAATAAATTTTCCACAAAAATAGATGAAAAAGTATCCCAATAGAAAAACCATAAAGCCACCCTTGGGTAAAAGTCATGTACTAGCTCGTTAGACCTATACATTGATTGGTTTATGCTCCAATTTTCCAAAAAAAATAATAAATAAAAAACAAATTAGATCGAAATCCCACAAAGTGAGGCCTAAGAAACTAATTTTACGCTTTCAAATCACATACAAAAATGAAATTTTTCATAAATTGGGTGGTAACATAAAAGTAAAAAAGTTTGTAGGGTTTTACAATTAAACCTTTTAGTAGTTAAAATTACGCTCGATGAGTCCATTGTCTTAGGAATAAATTAGATAATAAAATTATCTTCTCAAAATGAATACCATAGATTGTGATTGAGATATATATCCAATGATGAAACTGCACAATTCATCTGAGGGAAAATATTGCAAAACACACTGTAAATTTGGATTTATGGACATTGAAAAATATGGTAAAATATAATCATCAGAGAGAAAATGAGTTTTCATTTATTTATTGATTGTAAATGGTAGATCATACATATCTTGTAGTATCTAACTGATTATACATAAAAAGTGTGATGAAAATTTCACAAAATAGCTATAATGGACACAATGAATCTTGACTTGGTTTAGTTAAAAAATCAGCTACTGCCTAACGTGGTCCATCAAGTGTCCATTCCAAACTGGTTCTTTTCTGATCTTTGGTATCAGTTATTGGTTGAATCTGTCTAACAATATCCCTGATCTATCAACCTTTCTACTTGATAGATTCATAAATAATAATTTTTTATGGTATAATCACATTTAATATAGTTACATGAGCCTTTACTTCTCCTAGCTTCGTAGTCTATGTGATCACATGATCATAAAATATTTCATCATAAGCAACAAAGTGGTGTATCTTAGTAGCAGTATCAATTAATTTTTAGTCATGATGATTGGAGGAATCAAACTGGATAAAGTCAAATTTACAATATTCCATGTCATATGAAGAAATGAGGATTTGGTGTATAAGTATTTGATAATTCTGGTAATCAAACAAATATAAGTGTAAACAAAGGAAATTTTAGAGAAGGTTAATCAACTTATAATATATTTCCACCTTATGGTTTCCTCGTTAATAGTTAAAATTTATTTCTATACCTACCTTCACACAACCTAACATTCTATAAAAACATTGGGGACCGGAATATGTTCTCTCACAACCACAACCGTGTAATCTGGAATTTCGGCTCACACTAATAGGTTTGTGTTAAAAAATGAAAAAAATGGAAAAATCCCCCAACTCTACCTCTTGTCCAATCAAGGGAACCATAATGATAGGTCTGGTATTAATTGGTGTATATCCCAAGGCTATTCTACTAGGACTAATGTAAGTTGAGCTGAAGGTAGTCCCATCTAAAAACACTAGATCTAAACCACCTTCAATGATGGTGGAGCTTGTGGATGAGGCTCCCTTGAGATACTTAGAGCTTCGAGACTCATGGATTTCTCCCTTCAAAACCTTAGTAGGCTTTTTATCATGAAAATAAACAGGAGGGGATAGCTATTTATGAACCCTCCAAATTTCATTCCCTAGTATCCCATTGATAGAGTGTTCAAACCAAATTATGGAATAATCCGATGATAGGTTTTTGGGATTTTCCACATAATGAAGTGAAATTTTCATGTAAAATTTTCCTACATCATCATCAGCCACAACTGGAAAAGGGTAAATCAGTTTGAATACTTATTATGGTTATATTTTATAAGGATAACTATTTACTACATCAATGTTTATATGAAAATATATAGTTATTATAGAGTTCACAAGATGGATACTCCATATCACTATGCATCCAAAATCCAACCTCACAAATGGATGATATAAGAATGATCCTCTAAATTCCCTTTACTATTATCAACCACCATTATAGAAGGTTATGGGTAAGGGATGAAATTAAAGTGTGAATGATCTCTCAAATTGTCAATAACATTTTCAATCCCAAGGGGTTTTGAGTGAACTACATCAATATTGAGTAGTGAATTGTGAATGATGGAATGAGGGATCATTGTGGTATACTAATATTCCAAGCATCAGCAATGTTCCCCCACACAGACGTATAATAATTTGAATCGATGGTAGAAATTATGTATTGACCTCCCTATTTTTATATTTCCAAATAATTAATTATTAAAATAATGTTTATGTACAATTATACTAAGGGATTGTCCCTATGTAGTTTTTTTCACTATCAGTAGGGTAAAGATACTGACACAAGTATAAGAATCATGGTTTAGGAATATCCATCCACTCAGGAACATAGTGAAAAAGAATGTTACTCTAAAGTCTGGACACATGTATGGATAATTTATATTTCACCACGTAGTCTGCAAACCTAACTCATGAGTTGCCTCATATGAACCCTGAATACCTCATGATGAGAGGGTATTAAGAATATGACTTCTGGATTTGTCTTCTGCAGTGAGTAAATATCTAGATCATGTAGAGATAGGTTCCACATCCTTGCATTTATTTTCTTGTATGGGGGGGGGGGGAATTATTCAAACATATTAATGAGAGTAAATATTTCCCCTAGTTGGTATAATTCCCAATAGACTTCCCCTATTTCATCATGTGAAAAATGAAAACTATTAGTGGTCGAACACCAATGGTTGATTAATTTGGGCAACATCATGGTTAGTGAATAAACTGAAAACAAAGAAACCCCTACTTCCTACTATAAGCCGACGACCTCTAATTATTCAAGTAATTCCATATGATTATGGTTAACCTCGAGTGTCAATGCCCAATTATCATAAAAACTCCCTCCAGACCACATGTCTAACTTAGAATTCCATCCTTTATTCGGATTTCAATGTGATAGGTTCAAAAGATAAATATATCATTGAATGGTAGATAGGAAGGATATTTTATGGATGTTTTTATTAAATTGAGTCCAAATATACCCATTAATTATATATACATTCTCTTGTATTGGCCATGATCTAATTTTCCCTTTAGTATGGATATTCACTTCTGTAAGATCCCGAGTCACCTTGAACCATATTGATGGGAGACTCAAATCCTCTGATGGGATGGGAGCATCACCTTGAAGTTAAAATATATACATTGTTATTCTATTAGAAAATGGTTAATTCAGAAACCTACATGAATGATTATTCCCTAAATACCCTCCGGATGGATGATGATATGTCAAATATCCTCTTCAATGTTATCATCTCCTCCCCTAGAACAAACAAGGGTATCCTTCTTGGAGTAATATCATAATATTTTTTTAAATGATTTGGAACTCTTCCTCCTCATTACCTCCATATGATACCAAAATAAGTGATGGGGTGGTCACTTAATTTCTAGTAATATCTCCCTATGGGATTAGAAATCATCCACTAGCAGTCGAAGTGGATAGTCTGATATTAAGATCCACTACTTCATCTTGTTTCTCTCACTACACATTACTCATGTGGGAATATAGGTTAGTAATGATCATGATATCCACACAATCCCAAAACATAATGGGAATCCTCTAGTGTATAATCCAAAACAATATACACTCAAATTAGCCTTCTATATTGTATAATCCCAACCCATACCAAACTACAATGTAATTTAGACCAAACTAATATGGATACCTAGGAATCCTCCATGAGGTCCAAACCCAACAACCAAAATTGACCCTAATGTTATCCATGACAAATTCCTAGTACAGTTGTAACCACCTAGGAGATCAAACCCCTTTTGGGTCCCTTGGGTCACCTTATTTTATGACCTACATCATCACTGGCTAGACACCATTTGTTTGGAGGTTCTCACTGCATGACATTAAACTGTAAGGTCTTGTCCTCACTCTATCACCTCAAAAATTGAAGTTCCCTATTAAGTGGCACTGAACTATGTGGGTTATAAATAATTTCATGAGGATACATAAAATCCTATTTTAGGGTTTTAGTCCCAACAAAAAAATATCTTTTGTTCCCCTTAGATGAAAATAAGCATCAGAGCAGCTCACTGTAAGGATTCAAACTAGTGTTGTCCAAATGAATGAGTAAATAATATCTAACTTATCCATAAATGGTTCCATTGATGGAAAACATTGAATATGTAGATATGATTCTGAACCTATCCATGCTCATAATTGATCATCAACTTAGGGTGACATGTGTCAAAAATACATGGAAATCAAAAAAGGATTCATGAACATATCTTATATCTATATTAGAGTATCTGAATATGAAAAAAAATCCCCCCAAACGTGTTTGATGATCCAGACTTCCCATCATCTTGATCAATATGAGTTATTAAGTTCCATTAGCTAAGTTCCCCAATGAATACTTTATTTTGTAATATAGTCCATGATTCATCATGGATATGAGATTCATTCGGTGTTTCAAAATCCATGTAAAAAACTCGTTAGACCATTCATAAATTTTGTAAACCTTATTCTCGCCAAAACATTTCATTCATATCTCATGGTAAAATAAAAAATTATTTTTTTGTAAATAATAATTTTTTAATGTAAAAAAAATTTATTAATAAAATTAAAATTAATATAATTTGAGTGAGTTATTATATTCCAATATTTTACAGATGTTCATAAAAATTTTGGGGTGTTTTAAAGCATTATATTCAAAAAAAATAATTTTCATGATCCTTTCAATGTCAAATTAAATTAATATATTAAAAATTTTGTTACTAAATTATTATAATAAATAATGTTTAATTAAATGATTTAAAATTCGAAAATATCTTTTTCTCTTGAAAACAAATGGGATATGGTAGATTATATCATCAACAGTCTATTTATTGGCCTTTTGTCCCATTTATATAAAATTATGAGACCCCTAATGAGTCATGATGTTAATACCATGGTAATTGTCAAAAAGTATTAACATGAGTTAAAGATAAATAAGTTTGACTATGTCACAAAACATGTCCATTTGTTTGGATGATATTGTCTTAATTCAACATTTTCATACAATTTATTGTTATCATCATGGATACCTTTTAAAGTAAAAAATAATTTATATTACTTTAATACATTATGAAATTCCAAGAATGCCACAACCTTCTTTTAAAAAAGGGAACCACCTCTCATATTTTACTCACTCTTCAAAAACACTTTGGTTCATCCAATACCTACAAAAATTTCTCCCCATTATCTATATCAAATTTTTACCAACTTAGGAATGCTTTTTGTGTAAACTAGAATATGTTTTCCAAAGAATACATATAATTCTTATTCAAGCATTGTCATTTTATTTTTTCTTATACCTCATTAATATTTTGTAAGACAATAAAGAATAAAAACACCAGTATCTTATATATATTAAGATTTTTTTACATTGATGAAATTGAATATATCTATCTCATATTCCATGAAATGGGAAACAAAACCATAGTTCATGTGTACGGTAGACTATCTCCTAGTGAAGTGATGCCATTTTGTTTCCATCACTACCACTCATCTTTGGTTATAATGATGGTATTATGGTATATATGATATTAATTAAATATTTATAATTATATATAATTATTATATTATTTATTTTCTTAACATTTCACTCACAAAAAATGATAATGTCATTCATGCGTAAGTATAAAACACCTCATCTATGAAGTGATGTGATTTTTTTATCAACTCATAATGTAGAATATATAAATATATATATAAGTATACTTATTGTCATGATATTTTATTTATTATAATATGATCATTCAAAAAATATGATATAGTTAGTACCTTATTTCCATAATCACATTTGAAAAATGGAAACATTTCTCATGGATCTGTATGGACTTCGAACTCCAAATTTGTAATGTGGATCATTTGTTTATAAAAATACATCATGGTCAGTAGTAAAAGTTTAAATTATGTATAAAAATAATTAATTAAGTAATTATTATTTTTATAGGGATCTTTAATACAAACCACATTCATGATACTCAATCTACCGAAGTGAATTTAGAAAAATTTGTCGAATATCACCAAAATTCCCTATGTGAACACAATTGATTAAGTAATAGATTATAACATGGTAAAAAGATTAATATAAAATAAATGGTTTCAAAATAATGGAAATAAGTAACATATTATTATTAAACAAGTAGATAAATAATGTTTGTGAGGATTCAGACTCAAGGTAAGGGGATTTGTGTTAAAAAACCCTCATTAAATGATTCCCTTCCAATTATTTTTATTCTATATACATGTTCCACTATATGTTTCAAGTTAATTTTTATTATTTATATGTTGACAAAAAAAAAATTTATCATACTGTACTATCATTACAATAAATGAAATATAGATTTTTCCATATAATGTGATATTATTGTTTTATTTATATCAATTATTATAGTAAATATATATATTTTTCATACAAAAATGTTATTTTTTTCAAGAATGAGGAATATAGGATTTCATTTAGGGAATAATCTATCAATGGTTTTCTTATGACCTCACCGGTTGATGGAACCCTCTATGAGATGGATATTCACAATAAGAAATTTATAGTAATGTGGATTAGTTATAAATATGGTTAATTCGTTCTGAGTCAATATTAAATGGTATAACAACATTTGGTTTTTGGATTTGAATAATTATTAATTTATGACAGGGAATTGATAAATTGGAGGTCGACAATGATTATGCATGATCTACATGACTACAACTAAATCCAACTTTTTAATGGGATATCTTCAGATGGTTGTATGAAATCATGGTTTGAATGAATCTTTTTCTTGGATATACCTACTAAAAAATTAATGGAACACAAGAAACTTTATAGGGACTAAAAAGGATCTAATTTTTTCATAGGTTCATCATCATGATAATTTAATTAATATGGTATAGATAAAAAGCATGAGGATGATTTTTAAGTATATTTTAACTTTACATGATTGACTATTAATTAATAATGAATAATAATGTATTCAATGATTTCTCAAATAGTTTGTTAGTGTTAAAACTAATAATTTTAAATAGAGGAGTTTTTTAAATTATGGGATTTTTTGTTTGACTATGACTATTCAAACCACGTTGAGATATTATTTTACTATATTTAAATTGATAATTTATTTGATATAAGTGGTTCTATGATCTTTTATAGTCTGTGTAATAATATTTTATAAGTTCGTTTCCCTTTTAAGGAACATAAATAAAGTGTTTTTAAAATATTCTATGATGTCATAAATTGAGATTTTAGTGGAAAATGGAATACTAATTTTCTTCAAAAAAATTAAAATTGTGTACATATTAATATATATTAAATGGTTTTTATAAAATGAATAAAAATTGTTTTGAAATATAACACTAAAATATTCTATAAAAATGGTTTTTATAAAAAATTATTTTTGTGATAAATAAAAATGAGATGGGGTTTTATGATTTTATGGTCTTTAATGGAAAATCCTTATGCAAAAACAAGGTGTTTAATATTTTGAATGAAAATTTGATTGAAATATTTCTATATAAAATTATTTATTTTTTTAAAAAGGAAAGTAGTACTGAGTAACTTGGTATTCTTAATTTTAGATAACAACCATGGAATAATTATTCAATTTTATGTCAATATATAGATAATGGAGATTTTATCATTCTTTGATATGTGACTTGGGACAAATGTTTTGGATCCATGTAATTTAGGCTCAATAAATTGTCATTTTATAATATTATTTGGGGGTAAACTGTATATTTATCATTATATAGTTTTGACTATGTATTTTTTGTTTTTATTAGGTGATTCAAATATTAAGGGAAAACGTTTTTTGGTTACTTATTATGGGTTGAATAATAAAATAAAGGTGAATATTAAACTAGTAATATGGAAATGGAGGATGCATCAATTCACTATATAAATTCCATTTTTTAGATAGAGAGTAATGCACTGGAATATTGAAAATTTTTCTATGGAATCAGGGTGAAAATTTTCAAATATAATATTGTATTTAGGTAATGTATTGATGATTAGTTAAGGATTTTTTTTAAGAGGGACTATGTTTTCATTTCATTGATGAATATTATAATACGGGTGTGTTTATGAGGACTTAAATTATTAGGTGTTAATGGAATTGGGTATGTACCATATTGAAATATTGAAAAATCATGGCGAGTATAAATTTGAATATTTTGAAATATAAGTCTATTATTGTTAGTTCTTATCATGATTTTATAAAAAGGGGTTTTGTATTGATATATATATATAATCATAAAAATATGAATAAATGAAATGTCTATATAACTAGGTTTGGTTTACTACCATAAAATCCCATAAAGACCTATTTATAATCAAGTAGGATTATAGTGAGATGTAATTGATTCTATGTAACATCCTTAGTTCTTAAAGGGAAAGAATTTATTAGATAGCATATAAGATACGCCATATCGAGCATAAATGAGATACTAAATTTTATTAATTATGTGATACCATTGTAAATTATATATTAAAATGGTGGGTATGAAAGTTAAATATTGATTTTAAAATAAATATAAATTTATAACTCTATATTAAAATTTTGTTAAACATTTATAAATTTATAATATAATATAGTAATTTTAATCCACAGAAAGATGATTTCATAAAGAATGGGTTTTCATTCTTTTAATTATTGAATTTGATAATTAATTTTGGGATGTTTTAGAAATTTTATTTACAAAAAATTATTATTTTTTATATGTTTAAAATTATTTTTGGATGATTTTGTGAGAATTTTATGAAAATATTAATTTTTCCATAAAAAATAATATATAGTAGTTTTATATGGAAAATTATATTATATTTATATAATATGATAATTTATTGGAAGAAAATTAAAATTTCAATATTCATTATTAATTTAAAATAATCCAAATATTTAAAGAAAATATTATATACATAAATTTTGAATAAATAAATTTTAAATTTAAAAATGGATTTTTTTCATAAAAAATTGTTTTTGCTGCATTTTTAATGGTTTAAATTCAAATTAATTTCACCCAATTTCATTTTATGAATTATGAAGATTTTATTTCATATTTGGACTCAGAATGTCAAAATTTAGTAAATTGTTTCCTATTATTTTTCGATAATATTTATAGTAAACATATTGATTTTCATTACCATGGTTAAGGGTAAAAACAAGATTATAAGTATTGTAAAATTTTCATAACAGATGTTCCAGTTATATTTTACAATTAATTATCCACTAAAAACGTCGATGGGTTGAATTTATAACCCTTTGGAGCTTCTTGGTTTACATAATGTTCCTTATATTTTTATTTCATGAAATGTAATACTTCTCAAACAATGGATCTCAATAAGTATACCATTTCAAATATGTGGTCATCTTGAAGATATTTTTGATGATAAATATAATTTATATTGAAAAAATATTTATCTTCATCAGGATAATTTATATTTATATTTTATTGGATAAATAATTACCCTAAATTCTTTCACAACAATGGTTCAGTAATTATTAAATCGATTGAAAAATAAAATAAATGACATTCAAAATATTAAATTTAAAAGAATTTTATGCATTCAAGTTGATAAAAAATTATTTAGATAATTATGACATGTATAGGTTATAATAAAAACATTATGTTTCAATTTTACACTATTTATGTTTTTAATGTAACAGTAATGAATAGTATTAAAATTGACAATAAAAATATTTCATGAATATAATATTTTATTAAATTTATTAAAAAATAAGAAACATATTTAATAATGAAATAGAGGATAATATGTGGTCAAAAATTCTATAACCTAGGCCTTTATATTTTTTTAATTATATAACTCAAGAATAGTCTATTTATATATTAATATATTGAGAATTCCAAAAGTTCCCCTCACATCAATTATAAATGGATTCCCTTTCCTTCACATCAAATCACCACAATGAGCCTTCTATCTCGACCATACTCTCCCAAATTCTCATATCCACTTACTTAGACACATTATATAGGTTATGGAATCACAAAAATACCAATTATATGTACCTTAAAGGATCCTTTAAGGAGTTGATATTCAATAGGTAAATATTTTAAACTATATCTATTAATTTATTTTCTTCTTGAATATTTTCTTCTGCTAATTTTTTCATATTGGAATCATATGTTCAGAATCAAGTATATACTATAACTTTATATTTATAATGAAATATATTCTATAGATCCATTTTCTCATATTGTCTTATTCAACTAAACAAAACCTTGTCCAAACAGTAGCGGTTAACCGACTCCATGTAAAATGAGTTTTTTTTTCATTATCCCCATCATGGATTATCATAAAACATTATTTACTATTAAATTATATTTTAATATTTTAATTATAACTTATTTTATTTTATGGGAAAATATATAAGGTTTATCTTAATTAAAATGAATCTAATTCATGTTGGTCGTAGAAATCATCCAAAATTAACAAACCAATTATCATTAACATTTTATAAAATTTTTCATCCTCATATTAGAAGAAAAATTATATATGGGACCTTTCAAACATTTTTATGTGCATGAATAAAATATAATTTAAATTCTAATTCACTATTACCATTTTATAAGAATATCCATAAATATAACCATGTTACCAATCAGTAAACCTTGAAATGCACGCTCCCAAAATGACAAAATTGATATTCATAACTCATTGGAATGGACATAAATAAACACAATAAATAAAATATAAGTATAATAGGTTTGTAATTATGAAACTAATGAATCTATTTTGATTATATTAGACATTATTTTTATGTTAAGAATCCATTTCAACATTACATAAGGAACTCTTTAACTAAAAAACCACATAGTATATGTTTTAATTATTAATTTTCTAAACTTTTCTCAATCTTATCAATGATTTTAAAATGATTCTTTAGAATTTATTTATATGGATATAATTGTTTTTAAATTAAATTTTAAAATTTTACTCAATGTTTTTCACAAATGAATATTTATTATTTTTTAAGGGATATTATTTTAAAAATATTCTTTGAATGATTCATTTTTCAAAAGTAAAAAAAGAAATGTTTTTAACATATAAGGTAGAGTATATTTTTCATCACTCAAGATTCTATAATGTTTTTAATATTCCATTAAATTATTAAATGTGTATTTTCAAAGAAATTGTTTTCCTTTCTTTTTTTACAGTATTCTTTTAAAATATGGAATTTTACTCAAAAAATGATTATATGTTTCAAGTATTCATGTTTTATAATTTTTATTCTATTCATGGTAATTTATTTTGATGATAGGTTATTCTAATATAATGTGAAGATTGGTGGGCCCATGATAGCCCTTAAATTCATTGGTTATGCTAGAATTTGGCTGTATGGTTATTCTAAATTTATCTATGATAGTTACTCTGAGTAATACTATAAGGGTTAGGTCAAGGATAACCATAATAATTATTTTAAATTATCTTTTTGGGATACATCATAAGTAAGTATGAAAATGATTCCCTATATTACATATATGATTTTTTTTCTTCTTTCTATTTTTATATAAAAATAAAATGTTTTAACATGGTATGTTACTACCTTATGTTCAACAGAATGTTTATTTTACTCTTCAAGGTTGAAAATTATAAATTTTCGTAAAATATTTCATGTGTTTTTCAGGATATCAAAAAAACCATTATGGGTTTTATTTTTTCATTGAAACCTCTTACATAAATTTTAATGAAATTATTTGTGAAGAAAATATGATTTCATGGGTATTAATATGTTTATTTAGATCCAAATGTTTATTTTAAAAAAGTATAATTTTTATAAAATTTCATGGAATAATGGTTTATTTAATTATTTTATGTCCATTACTATCCTTTTTTCACTTACCACATGTTTTAAAATGTTTTCCATAGGTTTTAATGGAGAAAAGGTAAAAAGATGATCCCATGGATAAATTTTTTATGAATTATCATGAAGATAAATCATGTTTTATTTTAAGGATATTTATTTGGTAAAAATATTAGATACTGAGTCTAAGTATCCTACTTGTAATGTATGGGTTTGTTAGGTAAGTTTTATGACATAATTATCTAAAACTTTATAACTGAAAATATCCTCAAATGTAATATAATAATTTATTGGCTTAAAATTCATGATTATCTAATGTTTATGGTTGGGCAGTTATAGTAGGTATCACTAGTTAATTTAAAAAACATTAGAGGTTAGGATGGTATTTAAGAATAAGTTTCAAGTAAAATATAACAAAAATAGTTATCATGGAATGGAGATTCAAATATATTTTTAATAAATTGAAGGATTTATAGATTATATGAATAAGTATATATTGGTTTCATTACTCCCCATAAGGAGGAATTCAATGATTTTATTGATATGATCACCCTATCATTTTCTATTTTAGTGAATGAATATATCTAGCAACACTACTACAAAAACGGGCAAGGGAAGCTCCCCGTTGTATCAGCGCTAAACAAAACCGCTGATAAAGGTTACCCTGTATCAGCGCTATAATTTTTTCACTAATAAAGGAGTTCTTTATCAGCTCTTTTCTAGCGCTGATATATGGCCTCTTTATCAGTGCTAGAAAAATGATGATAAAGAAACCATGTATCCGCACTACAATTTTAGCGCTGATACAAGGAGTCTTTATCAGTGCTTTTCTAGCGCTGATAAAGAGGACATATATCAGCACTAGAAAAGCGCTGATACAGGGTAACCTTTATCAGCGATAAAATAGCACTGATAAAATGACCCTTTATCAGCGCTTTTCTAGCGCTGATAGAGGGTACTATTATCAGTGCTAAAAAAGCGCTGATAAAGGACACCTTTATTAGTGCTAAAATGTAAGCGTTGATAAAGGTAGTCTTTATCAGCTCTTTTTTAGCGCTGATAAAAACATAGTGCATTTTTTTATAAAGTTGGTCGCACATTGCCCTCATTTTATCGCGACCTAAAGCTCTCGCGGTACTGGAACTCTGTGACTCCCCTCTGCCGCCCGCTAAGATCACGTTTCCGGACCTCCGCGACCCTCACTACTCGTTCCCGCACCTCCACCGCCTGCTGAGTTCGCATTGCCGGACCTCTGCCGCCCTCGAGCTTCAGTTTTCCGGACCTCCGCCACCCGCAACGCATTCAAGCTTCAGTTTGCAGGACCTCCATTAAGGCATGTTTTCCAAATCTTTTTTCAATATTGTTCTCCTCTCCCATTTCTATATCATTTTTTAACATGCTTTTTTATTCTATGGTTGAGTATTATGGATTGACCGATTGAAGAAAATGGAACATACTTGATGGAAAATGATGTAAAGGGGATGATTCACATGTGTTAATAATTTTCATTATATTTTTCAAGAACATGGTGCTTGTTTACTTTTATTGTTGAAAATCATCATTATTTTTTGGTGGGGTTTTTTGAGAAGTTTTTTATTAGTTTGGTTGTGATAGATTCCATTGGGGGAAAATGTGAGATGGTTGAGGTGGAAAATCGTGCAGTGGGGAGGCATCAACCTTTCCATTGTTAAAAAGACATAATGAGTGGGTTATTGTGGGAGATGACATCGTTAGTTGATATGGGGTTTCCTTTTATTTCTCCCAGTGACATATAATATAGTTGTTAATGATGAAATTGAAAAGGGTTTGGTGGGAATTGAATAACTTCATGGATAAAAATTAAATGGTGGCTATAAAACTATGCTCACCCCCTACGCGATGAGTGTATCGGGTGGTTCCCTCTTCTAAAATTCAAATATGTGAGTTCCTTTACCGAGATATAAACCTATGACCACTCTAAATTCAGGAAACATCCAACTCTAGGTGATAATCCTAGGTTGCCTTAGGTGACGAGAATATGAAGTCCCTATGTTGTGGGAATATGAGATCTTCTTTATCTCCCATATAATGTTCCCTTGATTATACCTCATGAGATAATAAATAGATTCATTAGGGGATATGCCTATGAATCCCCTAAGTGATTATCATAAGATCTCTTATTCATCTCCTAGGTAATTATCCTATGATTATACCTCACATGAGGAGCATGAGATTCCGTAGGCGATGTGCCAAAGAATACCCTATGTGATGAGCATACGATCTCTAAACACTTCCCTTAGTAGATGATCTTATATTCTTACCTGGTGTGATAAGAACATGATTCATTAGTTGATGAATATAGAAATCCTTATGTGCTATGAATATATTTTATGAACCAAATTAGTGTAGATTCCTCACATGATAAATGTGATCCACCTTTTGTAATGAGACCAAATATCCAATTCAAATGGGCCTTATTCTATGGGAACCATACATATTAGGCCATACTCTAAATGAAAACATTCCCACACATAGAGGAACATATTCACTTAGTGGTGCATACTCCTACTATTTGAAAAAACCCTATACCACATAGAGTCATATTTTTTCTGAATCCAAAATACACTCATTAGGCTATATCCCCTTTTAGTTAGACAAAAAATGACTTATCACACATATTTACCATACTAACCTTCACTTTTTATCATTCAAGAAATCATCTATACAACTTGATGTTAAACTATATCAATTATTTATTATTAGATTTACATTGAACATAGTTGTGATAAATACCCTCGGTGCATTCACTAACCCATGACATGTTGGAGGATGGTTTTAGGGGGTCACTAGACTATAATCTACTAACCAATAGAGGGGTCTAAATGGGTATAGGCCATGAAATAGTATTATCAAAGAATTTTATTAGGATTTATGATGGGGTTTGATGTTAGAAACATTTGAGGATTTTAATGGTTTGGTTTAGAAAGTATTTCATTTGAATTCATTGGCATGTTTTGGGTGTACCTTTCCTTAGGTTTCAAATTATGCTCTTAGTGGTTCATCATGGTTTGTGGTTGCAGTCTCTTATTTGGGTGAAGGGATGTGTTCTTAGTATATTTCCATCTTATGATGTTCTTCATGGTTAGTGTTTGTAGTCTCTTATTTGGATATGTATGATGTTCTTGGTGAGGGCCACTATCTAGCTAGTGGTTTCGTTGTATATCAGAAAGCCTCGATGTAGATGGAGATGTATGATGTTCTTCATTTGAGCAGACTCATTCAGATTCCAAGTGGGTGTTTCTATACTATATCTTCCTTTTGGGATTCATGTGTTTCTTGAATTTATATTTTATCCATTTGAAGTTTTTTAGACATGTTTTGATCAATTTTAAGCACAAAATAACCCTATTAATGAAAATAATATATGGAATCGATGGTATCTTGTTGTGAGTTAACCTTTTTCATTGAAATACATTAGGTTTCCTTCTAGCCAACATGAAATCCACTAACCTATTCTCAAATACCAAGTTTTTCCATCTTGTTTGGGGTATTTTGATTCACTCCCCCCTTTTGGTTTCCATTTCTTCTTATCATGATCATCAGGAATAGTTTCACTTCCACCAGCAGTGAGTATTTAGGCATGATCAATAAATACTAATTTTTAGGCTCTATTAATCTCCATTTTTATAAGGAAGTCATTCTCTTCTACTGTATTTGGAATTCTTGTTTTGTGTACATGAACCATAAATACTAATATTTGAGATTCTAATAGGATGGAGATGAATAAATATTGGATGGATGCTAATTGTTTAACAATAGAGTACGAGAATGAAGTGAAAGAGTTCATCAAGTTTTCAAAGGATCACACAAAGGATCCTTCTCAAATCGTTTTTCCGTGTTTACGTTGTTGTTATTCTAGACTACTTACTCTAGAGGAGTTTGAAGAACGTTTGATATGTCACGGAATAGATTAGAGTTATAAATGCTGGAATAAACATGGATAAAAAGTGAATGTAGCTACTAGCTTGGATAAAACTGCATTTTATGGATCGTCAGATATGAATACAAATATGGATAATGAAGAAGACCATATGGAGGATTTGATTACATATGTTAATGATGAAGAAGATCGTATTTAGGAAATGACAAAGACAATTCAAGATGAACTCCGTGATTTCCTAAAATTGTTTGAGAAGTTAAAGAGTTGTGCAAAGATGCCATTGTATTCTGCTTGCACTAGGTATACAACATTGTCAGCTGTACTGAAGTTGTATAAATTGAAAGCATGAAACTGATGGAGTGATGTCAGTTTTACAGAACTTCTTTCTCTCTTGAATGACATGCTCCCAGAAGATAATGAGCTCCCAAACTGGACATATGAAGCTAAAAGAATGCTACGCTCGATGGGAATGATTTTTGAAAGAATACATGCCTACCCAAAAGACTGTATATTGTTTCGCAAAGAAAAAAAATCACTTACAGAATGCCCAAAGTGTTGTGCTTCTCGATACAAGAAAGATAAATCCAATCCTACGAAAGTTGTATGGTACTTTCCAATCATTCCAAGGTTTAGGCGTCTATATGAAAGTGAATAAACTACAAGACAATTGTCGTGGCATGCATATAAAAGAAATAAAGATGGGTTATTACGTCATCCGGACGACTCCTCTCAATAGAATAAAATTGATCATGAGTATCATGAATTTGGAAAAGAGCTGAGAAGCCTTCATCTTGCGATATCTATAGATGGAGTGAATCCTTTTGGTTTTCAAACTAGCACTCATAGTACATGGCTTGGTGCGTTGGTAAATTATAACTTTCCACCCTGGTTATACATGAAGTGGAAATTAATCATGTTATCTATGCTTATATCAGGACCAAAACAACCAGGTAACGATATTGATATTTATCTGGCTCCTTTGATCGAGGATTTGATGTTATTGTGGGACTCAGGTGTAATGTTGTATGATGCTTATAAAATTGAATAGTTCACATTGAGAGCGATGTTTTATGGGACAGTAAATGATTTCCCTACTTATGGAAGTTTTTTAGACTATATTTTTAAAGGAACTCAAGGGTGTCCCATGTGCGAAGAAGATACAGAATCAATTAGGTTGAAAAATTCATCAAAATCTGTGTTTCTAGTGCATCGTAGATTTCTACCTCGTTGGAATAAGTACCGATCTTGAACGACATCATTCAATGGTTGTTCAAAAAAATGAAAAACATCGTCTCCTCTAATAGGTGATCAGCTGTTTGAGAAAGTAAAAGATCTGAACACTATTTTTGGTAAATTTTTTTCAAAAAACCTTACGAAAATCTGTTGGAAAAAGAGATCTGTTTTTTTGAACATACTAGAATTGTTTGTACATTAGAAATTATCTTAATGTGATGCATGTGGAAAAAAATGTATGTGACAGTGTTATCGTAACATTGATAAATGCCCCTGGCAAAACAAAATATGGAATTAAGGCAAGGTTGGACATGGTTGACATGGGAATACGAGAAGATTTGGCTCCGATGAATGGTGAAAATCGAATGTTTCTTCCTCCAGATTCTTATACTCTTTCTAGGGCGGAGAGATATCAGTTTCGCAACTTCTTCAATGAGGTAAAGGTTCCAGAGGGGTACTCATCAAATATCAAGAACAGCATTTCAATTAATGATTTGAAGTTAAAAGGTTTGAAATCACATGATTGTCATGTTTTGATGCAAGTTCTAATTCCTATAGATTTAGGTTGAATTTTTCCCAAGAATGATCATCATACATTAACCAAACTTTGTTTCTTTTTCAAATCTATATGTAGAAAGGTTTTAGACCCAGGGAAATTTCCAGCTATGGAAAAAGAAATTTTCATCATATTATGTGAATTAGAAATGTTCTTCCCGCCAACATTCTTTGATATGATGGTTCATTTGATGATTCACTTGGTGAGAGAGATTCATCTTTGTGGTCCTGTGCACTATAGATAAATGTATCCTGTTGAACGGTATATGAAGAATTTGAAAGGGTATGTCAAAAATTGAAGTTGTCCAGAGGGTTGTATAGTGTAGTGATATATTATTGAGGAAGCCGTTGATTTTTTTACTGAATACCTATCTGATGTGGAATGAATTGGTCTCCCGAAATCTCGTCCCACTGGACGCATTGAGGGTGAGGGAATTTCTGGAAGAGAAGTTGTGACAATCAGTATTACAGATCGGGAGTAGTCTCATATTTTTGTTTTGCATAACAGTTGGGAGGTTTCTACATATATTAAAACTCACAAAAAAAAATCTTTGGTAGTTGAATCCCTCAAGGGATGAAAAATGGTTATCAGATACACATAATCACCAGTTTATAGGATGATTTCAGGACCATATTTTTAAGCAGTTGGATGAAAATTTGAATTCAATTTTAGAACATCTACAATGACTAGCCGCTGGACTAAGTGTGTATGTATTATCTTACAGTGGTTATGTAATAAATGGTCACACATTCTATACAGATGAACATGATGAAGATAGTACCATGAAAAATAGTGGAGTTACACTAGTGGATGAAGCGATGCATGTTTTTGGTAGTAAGGACAGAAATCCAATTTATGCAAATATGTCATACTTTCGCATTATCAAACTAATATGGGAGTAGGATTATACGACATTCCAATTGATGATTTTTCAATGCAAATGGGTGGATAACAACAGTGGTATTAAAATAGATGAATGGGGATTTGTGAAAGTTGATTTTTGTAAATAAGGGTACAAAGACGAATAATTTATAATTGCATCACAAGAGGTACAAGTTTTTTATGTTCCAGATCCCGCAAACCAAAATTGGTCGATTGTTCTGTTATCGTCCAAAACTATTGATGGTTCCGATGAAAATTCAGTTGAGGACGATCCTTTAGTGGTATGTCACAATAATTTCGGAGCGGTCCCAATGTAGAAGATGTTTTGTATGTTATAGGTGACCACAATGAAGGGATTTGGATAGTCTATAGAGGTGTCAAATCCCTTCAACCTTTGAAAAAAAGAAAGAGAGTTCAGTTAACAGGTTATATTTTGATTGTAATATAGATCTTGTTATCTCATGTTATTATCTTATCATTACTGAATTTATGTAATCTGAATTAACTTTTCAACCACTTTTGCAGATAATGACTTCTGCACATTCTGATACCCCAAACCTTGAGGCTAAACAAGTCTCTCAAGCAGCTGCTGCTACGGCTGCTGCTGCTCCTGTAGCTCATGTTGCTGTTGCGGTTTCTCCTGCAGCTCATGCTACTGCTATTATTGCTCCTGCTGTGGCTCTGGTTGCTTCTGATGCTCCTCCTGCTTCAGCTCCTGCTGCTGCTGCTCCTCCTGCTGCTCCTCCTGCTGCTCCTCCTACTGCGGCTCCTGCTACTCTTAGTGTTGAGGTCCAACAACCATCAACACATGTCATTGATATCATTCTAGATGAACATATATATGATTTTGATATTGATGAAATGGTCAGGAATGAAGGACCAGCGTCGCAGAAATCACAGGTGCATCGTAGTTTGACGGTGTTAGCCAAAATTATTATGGTGAAAAGCAAAGGCATCAAATTTGATGTCGGATGGAATGCATGAGTCCAACATGTAAATCCCAACAAGGATATGTTTAGCAGCTACATTGAAGTTTTCACTCAGCAACGTGTGGCAATTGACATAGTTTCATCACACCATGTTGTGTCCGGGATGAAGCCTGTGAGCTGGGTTGAAATTACGGTAACATTATGAATTTATTTCTTTAATTTACTAGCAAATAAAATAATGAAACAATGTCTTACTCTTCTCAATCTCTTGCAGAGTACATTTATAATAGACTATCCACACAAGTATTATGTACTAAGTCTTTTAGGAAGATTAATTGAGGATTTCGCACTATTTTAACAACATGTCACCTCAAAGATTCTAAAGGTAAAATAAACCCACACCCAACCATTGTCTACGCTCACCTGATATCACAAGAAGCATGGGATGCATTTATTGGCCGTCATGGGGATGAGAAGTTTCAGGTACATTGTGAGTGATAATATGTTTTTTGAGGATACCTGTATTCATCACTTTGATTGGCAATACATCATTTATGAAATAGAAACTCTGTACTGAAAATAAGGAATGTTCTTCAAAACCAACATACCCCTATCGTAAAGCAAGTATCGGGTACACTTCATTAGAAAAGAAAATGGTACGTATTTTAAATTAACAATAATATTGTTAGGTGCCAATAAACAACATCATAATTATTTTTCTTTGTTTATATGTAGATTGATGAGTCTAAAACCAAATGCACTTCCATGAAACGTCATGTGCTATGGAAGGAGGCATGTGTGAACAATGATGGGAAGTTAGTAGATGAGAACACATAGAAAGTGTGGGAAATATGTGTATGTATAATACAACGATAAAATATTTTGTTTAAAATTTCCATTAAATAAAAATAATTAGTTATTTTTCTATATCCGACAGTCACAGGAATTAGCTACTCCTGTAGATGATACAGACCTATTATCAACGGCTTTGAAGAAGCCAGAAAAATACGGTCGTGTCAGAGGTGCAGGGTTTTGGGTGACACCCCGAGTATATTTTGAGAAGAAGAAAAAAATGGATGATACAAGTGAAAAATTGGAACAAATGAGAGAAAAAATAGCAACCCTTGAAGAACAATTGCAATGGCAGGGAGAGTTGCTAGAAACTTTTATGGGTGGGAAGAAAAGGGAAGCCACAACTCATGAACAACCGCCACATGAACATCCCGCCCCATTCCCCACCAGCTTTGAGGCGAGCCATTTGCCTCAAAGAACTGTCTTAGCCGTGGTAATCAATATTATAATAATGTTTCACATGAAATATGAATCAGACAAGAACTAATAATTTTTCTATACTCATCTTCTACAGGGTGATAATGATTGTGATTTATATCTGTCAACACACACCTATCACCTTGTAGAGAGGGCTAAAGTGTTCAATATCCCAGATGCCACACTGCATAATAGAATACTTCTGAAAGATCATATAAATGTGATGATTACTGTAGCTCATGAGCCAAAGGCATAGCTACCTATTCCACTTGATGACGATGATATTCATACGATCGAAAAGGCTATTGGGACATTCATTGCATGGTCATCAGAACTTGTAAGAGTACATGCTGACAAAGAGGTATTTATTTCATTTTCTTTTCAAGATAAACTTTTAACAATTAATGAAAAAAGGATATGAACCAATGATTATTGTTATAGACAGAGAAAGGGAAGGGGGTGACAAACGTCAGCTCAAAACCATATAAAGGATCGACCAACAAATCCCATGGAGATACTAAAAGCACAATAACATCACCTGTTCTCTTTCCACATTTACTAGCATTAAAGACCCATGTGGATACGAAGATAAAAGATGGTAATAGTCATATAGTGGTTTTCAAAGATAATATATTTGGAGAGTAAATTCAAGATTTCATTGCTGTTGAAAATGTAAATAAAATCCTTGAAAACAGTTGGCTAGGTGTCACAGTTGTAAATGTATATATGAGGTTTTTTTCCAGGAATTGATTTTCCAAAAGCTGATATAGCGTGAAAATTATGACTAAATGCATTTTATATTTTTGACAGACGCATTTATGAAAAAAAATTGAAGGAATTTTCCCATGAGCCAAGATTTGGACTGGTTAGTCCTCATATCACGTCAACACACCTAACAAAAATAGAGCCATAAAAAAGGAATGAAATAGTGAACGGCTTGCTGAAAACATTTGAACGCAAGATTACAAATGACCAAATTTTCCTAATACCAACTATGCAGGGTTAATACTCTATGATTAAAGCATATCAATTATATTTTAACTTATTTTATTACTTATTCCTTTTTGTGTTTTTAGGAAACATTGGTTTCTAATTGCGGTCAACTTGGATACTCCGAAGATTTATTTTCTGGATTCAAAGAAAGGATATCCATCAAACGGACAACACATGGTGGTGTTTGTGAATATGTAAGACACTACATCATACGTTTTAGGTCTAAACATCATGTAATATAATTTATATTATCTTTTACTGATAGGTCAGTTTATCATTATCGTCTAAAAAAAGGAATGCGGCCAGAGGCTAAGCATAAAGAGGCAAGCAAGTACTACGTCTGGACAAATATCAGGGTATATATAATAAAATTTCACTATCCAAACACATCTCAACACAAGTTACTTATTCTCTTAATGATCAATTTTTTTGCAGTTTCCAAAACAAACAAATGATAATGATTGTGGTTATTATGTTTGTAAATTTATGAAAGAGACCATTTTTCATCAGAAAACTAGCATCCCTAAAGAGGTATTTTAAAAAACAACTACTATTTCATTTAAGTTATTTATTAATTCTTTATTTTTTTTATTTTGCAGTACTACTATGACTGCCGAAAATCCTCATACTCACAAGACGATATAGATGTGTTCAGAAATGAGTGGGCTACATACCTGATGGAAGATTGTACACAAATACAATGAAGATCTGACTTGAGGACGTGTACAATTTTTGGTCATTTTTTAGAGGGGTTAAGGGGATCAAAAGAAGAAACATTGTTGTATGTAAATGTTCATAAAAAATTGTAATTGTTATTAAATAAAACAGCCTTTCTCCAATGAGTCATTTTCCCATCTTAATAAATAATATGCACCAGAAACATGCAAGAATGTGGTGAGTTGTAAGCCACATATATTTAATGTCTGGAAATGTTAATTATGTTTTGAAAATGGGTTCAATCTTTCAGGAAAAGTTGAATTGTCCTTGATTCATGGATGGATGATGGATTCACATCCATTCAATGTGGTTTTGATGGAAAGGATGGATGATAACATTGGTTGGTGTTCTCATGGATGTATAAGCATGGTAAGTTAGAAAACATGTTGGGTATGTTGTGGAGTTTTAGTTGGGGTTCTAGTGGTTCTTTCCCGATGATGGAGGTGTTAAACATCAGATCGTGGTGTTTGTGAGCTAAAGCGTATAGTGGGGAGCACCATAGAAATTAAGTGGTCGGTTGATGACATGATCGGCGTTTTGAATTAGATAGTCTTGGATAAAATCCATCTTCATGTTTAGATCGGTTGAGTACATTGAGATGAAGGTTGGGGTTGGGTTGTGTTATGGGTTTTTGGGGGCAATGTAAGTATTTAATGGTACCTTTATCTTTTGCATAATGAATAATTAGTAGATCACATTCGGATTGCATTGATCTTTTATAAGAACGATCCAAGGGTCCTTGGTGACGTGTACGAGTCAACCCCGCCTCAATCTAAGGCACGGTGTGGCCGCTAGAACTCAAAGGGTCTCTATTTTGTTTAAAATGGACAAGATTTTAAGTGAAAACACAACTGACCTACAAAAATCTGACCAAACGCATTCTGATTGCATTGATATTTTATAAGAATGATCCAAGGGTCCTTTCTGACGTGTACGAGTAAACCCCGCCTCAATCCGAGGCACGGTGTGGCCGCTACCACTCAAAGGGTCTCTATTTTGTTTAAAATGGACAAGATTTTAAGAGAAAACAACAACTGACCTACAGAAATCCGACCAAACGCATTTGGATTTCATTGATCTTTTATAAGAATGATCCATGGGTCGTTGGTGACATGTACGAGTCAACCCCGCCTCAATATGAGGCACGTTGTGGCTGCTAGCACTCAAAGGGTCTCTATTTTGTTTAAAATGGACAAGATTTTAAGTGAAAACAACAACTGACCCTCGGAAATCCGACCAAATGCATTTGGATTGCATTGATCTTTTATAAGAATGATCCAAGGGTCCTTGGTCACGTGTACGATAGTTGAACTTCTTAGAGAAGAGTTTCTGGAAGAGTATAAGAGAAATGAAGCAATGAAGATCATTAGAGTATTGAAGAAAATGTGGTTGCTACAAATAATGTGGCAATCAGCTTGTGCAACGCGGCCTAAGTTACAACTTGCAGGTACTGTACTTTATTTTTTTCTGGAGGGTTTCAGTGTAAATGCATTTTGGAATGATCATTTCTATTCATTTTCTTTTAGGTTAGTCTGACAGCCGAGGGGAAAGGGTGGGGTCTGCAGACATTGGAGGATATGTCCATGGGTGACTTTGTGTGTGAATATGTTGGAGAAAAGGCCTCTTTTCCATTCAAGCTCCCCGAACCCTGATGGTGATCGGGGTTCAGGGAGAATGAAGGGAAAAGAGTCTATTTGGTTAGATGTTTGATACTATGGAAATGTTGCAAAAATATAGGATGTAATTTCCCATAAAGTCACCCTTTGACATGTCCTCCAATGTCTGCAGACCCCACCCTTTCCCCTTAGCTGTCAAAAAAACCTAAAAGACAATGAATAGCAATGATCATTCAAAAATGTATTTACTCTAAAACCATCTAGAAAAAAATAAAGTACAATACATACAAGTTGTAACTTAGGCCGCGTTGCACAAGCTGATTGCCACATTGTTTGTAGCAACCACATTAGCTCCAACACTATAATGATCTTCATTGCTTCATGTATCTTATACTCTTCTAGAAACTCTTCTCTAAGAAGGTCAACTATCATGTACGCATACTCACCATCAAATTCATGGGTTCAAGTACAAGGCACAAATGAAGATAAACAATTTCTAAAACAAGTTGACCAACATGAATCATCCTCGATGGAAGTAAGATATAAATTCACATGGAAGTTCATAAAGATATGATTTTGATGTAAATAGTGAAAGGGTGGTGGGTGTTCATTGTTGATGTTGTTTGTCTATGAGACTTTCACCTTCTCTTCTCCTCCCGCTATGTCTTAGAAATCATGCAATAGCCTTATATCATGTGGGGTAAATTGAGGTTGCTGAGAAACTATGGCACCGCATGATCTTTCATGTCCAGTTCCCTCAGGATTGTTTTTCTAATCAAGATTCCTTTGACCATTAGTTGCGTGTAAAGGTGGTGCAGTAGCCTCCATGATAGATCGGAAGTTGACCAATCCATTTGATGAACAAGATGGGATGCGAAATCTGACATTAAGAGCATCCAATAGAGGAAATTTTTCCAATGATTTGGAAAGTGAGGCTACATTTAAAAATATTTCCTGTGTTTCATCAAGAGATTCAGTTCCTAGTAACAAAAAGCATTCACAAACATCACTCATAAGTTTCCTCAAGGAAAACCTTGGGTTCATGTCTTTGTATGATCAAAGAGATCTATCCTCTATTGCTTTTACAACCTATGTGGTGCATGTTTCAAATTCCTCTAGGAAAAAGGAACAAATGTGGTGAGTTGTAAGGCACATCTATTTGATGTTTTGAAATGTTAATTATGTTTTGAAAATGGGGTCAACCTTTTAGGAAAAGCTGAATTATCCGTGATTCAAGTATGGATGATGGATTCACATCCATTCCAAGTGGTTTTGATAGAAAGGATGGATTATAACATTGTTTGGTGCTCTCATGGATGTCTAATCTTGGTAAGTTAGAAAACATGTTGGGTATGTTGTGGAGTTTTAGTTGGGGTTCTAGTGGTTATTTCCCGATGATGGAGGTGTTAAACATCAGATGGTGGTGTTTGTGAGCAAAAGCGTATAGTGGTGAGAGCCATATAAATTAAGTAGTCAGTTGATGACATGATTGGAGTTTTGAATTAGATATTGTTGGGTAAAATCCATCTTGGTGTTTAGATCGGTTATGTACATTGGGATGAAGGTTGTGGTTGGGTTGTGTTATGGGTGATTGGGGCAATGTAAGTATCTAATGGTACCTTTATGATTTTCATAATGAATAATTAGTAGATCACATTCGGATTGCATTTATATTTAATAAGAACGATCCAAGGGTCCTTGGTGATGTGTACGAGTCAACCCCGCCTCAATCTGAGGCACGGTGTTGCCGCTAGCACTCAAAGGGTCTCTATTTTATTTAAAATGGACGATATTTTAAGTGAAAACAACAACTAACCTACAGAAATATGACCAAATTCATTCTGATTGCATTGATCATTTATAATAATTATCCAAGGGTACTTGGTGATGTGTACGAGTCAACCCCGCCTCAATCCGAGGAACAGTGTGGCCGCTATCATTCAAAGGGTCTCTATTTTGTTTAAATTTGACAAGATTTTAAGTGAAAACAACAAATGACCTATGGAAATCTGACCAAACGCATTTGTATTGCATTTATAATTTATAATAACTATACAAGGGTCCTTGGTGATTTGTACGAGTCAACCCCGCCTCAATCCGAGGCACGGTGTGGCCACTAGCAGTCAAAGGGTCTCTATTTTGTTTAAAATGGACAAAATTTCAAGTGAAAACAACAACTGACCTACATAAATCTGACCAAACACATTCAGATTGCATTGATCTTTTATAATAACTATCTATGGGTCCTTGGTGATGTCTAAGAGTCAAACCCTCCTCAATCCGAGGCACAGTGTGGCCGTTAGCATTCAAAGGGTCTCTATTTTGTTTAAAATGGACAAGATTTTAATTGAAAACAACAACTGACCTATGGAAATCCAACCAAACACAATACAATTTCATTGATCTTTTATTATAAAGATCCAAGGGTCCTTGGCGACGTGTAAGAGTCAACCCCGCCTCAATCAGAGGCACGGTGCGGCCGCTATCACTCAAAGGGTCCCTATTTTGTTTAAAGAGGACACGATTTTAATTAAAAACAAAAACTGACCTACGAAAATCTGACCAAACGCATTAGGATTGCACTGATTTTTTATAAGAAATATCTGAGGGTCCTTGGTGATGTGTACGAGTCAACCCCGCCTCAATCTGAGGCAGGGTGTGGCTGCTAGCACTAAAATGGTCTCTATTTTGTTTAAAATGGACATGATTTTAAGGGAAAACAACAACTGACCTACGGAAATCTGACCAAACGCATTCCGATTTCATTGATCTTTTATAAGAACAATACAAGGGTCCATTGTGACTTGTATGAGTCAACCCCACCCCCCCTCAATGTGAGTCATGGTGTGGCCGCTATCACTCAAATGGTCTCTATTTTGTTTAAAGTGGACACGATTTTAATTGAAAACAACAACTGACCTACGAAAATCCGACCAAACGCATTTGGATTACATTGATCATTTATAAGAATGATCCGAGGGTCCTTGGTGATGTGTACTAGTCAACCCCGCCTCAATCCGAGGCACGGTGTGGCCTCTAGCACTCAAAGGGTCTCTATTTTGTTTAAAATGGACATGATTTTAAGGGAAAACAACAACTGACCTACGAAAATATGACCAAACGAATTCCGATTGCATTGATCTTTAATAAGAACGATTCAATGGACCTTGGTGATGTGCACGAGTCAACCCTTCCTCAATCCAAGGCACGGTGTGGCCGCTAGCACTCAAAGGGTCTCTATTTTGTTTAACGTTGACAAGATTTTAAGTGAAAAAAACAACTGACCTACGGAAATCTTACCGAACGCATTCGGATTGCATTGATATTTTATAATAACAATCCAAGGGTCCTTGGTGACGTGTACGCGTCAACCCCGCCTCAATCCAAGGCATAGTGTGTCCGCTAGTACTCAAAGGGTCTCTATTTTGTTTAAAATAGACAAGATTTTAAGTGAAAACAAAAACTGACCTACGGAAATCCGCCCAAACGAATTTAGATTGCATTGATCTTTTATAAGAACGATCCAAGGGTCCTTGGTGATGTGTATGAGTCAACCCCGACTCAATCTGAGGCACGGTGTGGCCGCTAGCACTCCAAGGGTCTCTATTTTGTTTCAAATGGACAAGATTTTTAGTGAAAACAATAACTGACCTACGGAAATCCGACCAAACGCATTCGGATTGCATTGATATTTTAAATGGGGGGGGTCATGGCATGTGATATATTAGGGGAATCATATATATCAAGTCATGGTTGATCTGGTATACTAGTGTGATCATGTTTTTGGGTCTATGATACTTATGGGCTTATATATGGATGAAAATACTCCCATTTGGGAGGGTGGATATGCTTATGGGTCATATTCCTTAAATGAGAATACTCTCATACGGGAGGGATGAGATGTATATAGGTATTATTCCCCAAATGATAATACAACCATAGGACTGGGATGCGATTCTTATCGGGAATATTCACTAAATGAAAATAATTCCATAGGGGAGGGCTGAGATGATTATATAGATTATGACTCAAATGAGAATACACCCATATTGGAGGGTTCATATGCTTCTAGGGATTATTATTTGGATGATAATACTCCCATATAGTAAATAATATATGCTTCTTAGTATTATTACCAAAATAAGGGTACTCCCATAGTATACGGATGAGATCCTTGTAGGTCTTATGCCTCAGAATTGGAAGAACACATATGGGTGGTATGAGATACTGTTGAGGGTATTCCCTGGATGAGAAAACTCCCATAAGAGGATTTCCATGATGGAGTATAAATAAAACTCACATATTGGAGGTCAATTATAATTATGTATATAGTGGGGAGACCATGGTATATTATATGTTTTGTGGGGTTCCTATGATGTACTCAGAGAAACCCTAACATTGGATGTAGTAGGTATGGCTGATCAAGCTTTAATACTTGAGAATCAATGTGTCTTGATGTAGATGGGGTAGGACTTGGTCAAACTATATTTTTATAATGTTGACATGATCCTTGTGAAATTATTGGTAAAAGTTCAGCACTTGTAAAATTAATTTGGGTTGAATCATGGTCATGGATTTGAGGATCAATGATGATTTTTTTATTAGTTTTATTCCAGTTCTTTCTCAATTAGGTTGTGAATATTTCCTGATCATGCTCTTACAATAGCCTATTGTAGGTTTAATATTGGGGGTTTATTAATGATATTCATCCCCCGCCAAGTATGTGCACCTCAGTGTGTGTACAAATCTTATAACTTCTTTGAGGTTGAGAACATGATGCATAGTGGATAGAGAAAAGACCAAAGATTTATGTATTGATAAAACACAACCATGTGGAGCCTTAGGATTGAACTGGAAAGCCCCCCGGACTCCCCTTACCCCCCCTTGGACAGCCACCCCAAACCCTTAAACAGCCACCCCAAACCCTTGAACAGCACCCAAAACCCCCTGAATTCTCAATTTATTTCTTTATGTACTTGATTAACTTATAAATTATGTGTTAATGGTGTATGGGTATAATTTTTTTATGGATATACATGGTCTAATTTGCTTATGATTTATGAGTTAATTTTGTATGGGTATACTTGCTTTAATTGGATTATTGAGATGCTATTTTTTTTCAGGTGTTTGGGTGTGCTGCTGCAGATTTATCAGAGCAGCAGAGAGGGAATTTATCAGTCCTCTTTTAGTGATGATAAATCGTTCTTTTATCAGCGCTCTTTTAACGCTGATAAATTGTTCTTTTATCAGCTCTAAAAAGGTGCTGATAAACTACACCTTTATCAGCACTAAAGAAGCGCTTGTTTAGCGATGATGAAGGGTTATTTCATCAGCACTTTTTTAGCACTGATAAAGTAACCCTTTATCACCTCTTACTAAGCACTGATAAAGGGGTACCCCCTTAATCAGCGCTGAGCTTTATAGCGCTGTTAAAGCCCGTTTTTAGCGCTGTTAATGCCCGTTTTTGTAGTAGTGAGGGCACCAATGTAAAAATGGATTTGTAGGAAAATGTGATGGTTATCTGAATGAGAAAAACATTAAATAGGAAATATAATTAAATCACCTGTGGTAATTATAAAACAACTATTATGTGTTATTATTAACAACTTAAACTATGGAGAGTTTCCTAATGCATAAAAAATGAAAGAGATGAATACTTGTGGATGTTCATGTGAAAATTATCGTAAAGGTAAATATATTCAATGAAATATGTTTAAATAATTAGAAATGACACACCTATTAAAACTACTTAAAGGTATTAGAAGATGTTTCAAATGGGGTAAATTATGTCATAAAGCTATAATAATCAAAGGAAAAAATAATCATTCAATTGACTCCATGAAAGTGTTAGATTTTATTCTTAATTTATAAGTTAAATATTTTAAATTTGGAATGAATGATCATTATTCATATTGATTTCCTAGGAATAAGGATCATGAATTGGATCAGTAGGACCATATATATATATATGTTTCAAAAAATCTAATTCCATTATAATTTATATTAGGAAATAAAAAATAATATATGAAAGGTATTTATTGTTTATTCAATCACATTTTGATAATATTTAATCATTTGACATCATTAATTTTTATAATTATATGATATATGTATTATAGAATAAGATAGAAAATCAGGTTTAGGGGATTATGAATAACATTTAATGATTAATATTTCTATATATAATCGATTCAATAGATCTAGAATAATTAAGGATGATGATATGTTTAAAATTTTTAGCACCATTTTGATGATGGGAGTATATGAGAAGTAATTTTTTGAGTTTGAGTTATAAGTAACCATTATGTTTGTCCGGTGAAAATGTTATTTGAGGAAGAATTATATTTTTTGGAAATAATTTAAATGGTATTGAAGATATTTATAGTTTATTATATCTTTATTTTTGAAGTAATTATGGGTTCTTATATTTTCAGATGAAAAATTAAAGGTATGAGATAACCTTTGAGGTTAAAACTTTTTTTATGTTGAATATATTTTAGTAATTATTTAATATTATTTTCAATTTTCTTTGAATGTTATAAGAATTATCATAACAAAAAATGGACAACCCTCATGTTAGGAGATAACTCATCATTTCCATTAAGGTTGCGAGTTTTAAACCCACGTCTAAAGGGAGACAAGGGTCCATTGCATACCACTATACCATGTGATGTCCATGTTAATAAGAAATTTTTATTTTTAGTTAATCTATATGATGGATAATTTTTAACATGATTTTTGAGAATATATGTTTTATAAAATATTTATTTAAGTTATTGTGAAAATATTTTTTTTATTAAGTGACAAATGTCATATTAGATGATTTTCACAATTTTGGTAACCATATATGAAAAATATAGACACTATACTTTGAGATTTTATTTGATTAATAATTGTTGAATTATAGAATATAATATTTTATTTATGAATATAGTTATTCAAGTTATTTTTTAATTTGATAATTATATATTAGGGATTATGTGATTTAGGAAGTATGATTTTTGGTATTAGGCCTTAAGAGTGATATATGTTATTTGGAGATAAATCTATCTAGAGAGACTATGTGATAAAATCCTTTTGACGTTTAGGTTTCTATTTCAGTCTATAATATTTTTGAGGAATTTTTCAGATTATTTTTTAATTTTAGTGATTAATTATTAATGTGATCTATCTTATCTTGTACTAATCAATTTTGTTTTGGATAATGTCTAATGATATGAGGAATAGATTTTTGTTTTTTTATTGATTAGTAGATGTTGATTCTAGTGATTCAAACATGAAAAATTAATACTCTCCATTTGGATAATATGGATATTTTTTGTATAAATTTATTAAAGGATGAATTTATTCTTTTCAAGTATTCATATATCTTTCGTTTCTTATACTATGTAGTAAAGTAATATTGAAATAAGAAACATTATCGGTTTACTTTTAATACATAGAAATAAATGCGATTTTGATCAAACACAGATTTACTATTTTTTAATGGTTAAATTTCTCATTGAAATTTTATCTATCGTTGTAACATCCCGAGTTTTAAGAGAGAAACATTAGGATTAATTGCGTACATGATACGCTACGTCAAGCATAAACAAAAAACTAAAAATTATTTTTAAAGTTTTTCCATTATAAACTAGCCATTGTAATTGATGGAAATAAAATTATTAATTTATTTATTAAAATATTTTTTACACATGTATTTAATTAATTAATTTGTGAACAATTATTTATAAATAAAAATAAAACCCTTTTTAATTAAAATGAAATATTTTTATGAAAAACTATTTAAATGAAAATATGATAGTTTATAAAATAATAAAATCACTCTTTATGGATTTTTATTAGTGAAATATATGTGTAATATATTCAATTTAATTTTTAAATTTAATCGTATATGTTTTCTAAACAATGATACAAGAACAAATTTTATTTTTCAGATAAAAGAATTATTTTTTAGAAAAAACACAATTTTACCGCCTTTTGATGGAGATCCCTTTTTAAATGGAGTTGTTGAGAATTTTTTATGTCCTATTTTAAAAAATAATATTTTTTTTTGGAATTGGAACCCAATAATCTAGTTTGGAATAAATTTTTTTACTTCTCTGATAACTTTCATGTTTTAATGAATAGTGATAAATACTGCATTTTAATCCAAAAAATGCTTTTTCATCTAATTTATTTATATAGTTATATAGTAATTTTAATTTATTTTAGAGTTTAATTAATTTTTTTAACATTTAATTAATTTTTTTTCATTTTAATCAATTTTATGTTGAAAATAGATATAAAATCGTTTCAAACTTTTGAACGTTTCACTTTAAAAACCAGTTTTCAGTTTTGTTTGCGAAATTAATTTTAAATCAAATTTTCCAATTTATATGAATTTAATTTGAAAAAATGGATTCCATATTTGGAATCATAATATTAATATTGATTTTTAAATTCAATTTATTTTTTAGGTAAAAAATTTACCATAGTAAATAAATTATTTACCATAGTAAAAGTAAAAATTTGACAAGGGTTAAAGTTCAAATTTAAAATCTTAGCATACCTAAAACCTAAATAATTTAATGGTTGTATGAGGTGTGGCTCAATGATAAACATCTTAAAAAACCTTAATTAAAATCCACTGTTACGGAAATTAATACCACCTTTATATGGTTGTCTTTTAATATAAAATAATTAATAAATTAATCACTTGAACCCACCTATCCTCAAGTATAAATACCACCTCTCACCACCCTATTTCTACCCACAACACCTTGTATATCCCCCAATATCTGTCCAAACCTCTACTTATCACTATACCCACATCCAATTGTTTCTGGTCTCACCAAAAGACAAAATCCAAGGTTCTCAAGGGTCTTTCAATGAGGGGATATTTAAGAAGTAATTTTCTCAAAGTACATCTCGTAATTTCTTTTATTTTTCTACTTTATCCTCACCTTCATCATCCATCAATTCATGATTAATACAAAATAATGTATACACTGGTGTTTTATTTTTATACTGTAATATATTATACATTTTATTTCTTACCTCCTCTTATTCAAATTAACGAAATTGTTTTCCATGTTATACTGGTTATTCGCCTCGGTGAATAATGTTTTTTGTTCTTTTTCGTTTACCTCCTTCATCGATAGTCTTAAAAAAAATTTTCATGTCAAATAATATATTAATATTAATATATAACCTATTTCATATTTTGGATATGTTATATCGATCATACCTTCTTGCTTTTCATATTTTTTTTATATGATAATTTTGTCTTAGGAAGTGTGGACTACCGCCCCCTCAATGTTATATGACTCATTCATTACATTCATGGAACATATAATGGTTTAATTTAATGATTTTTTGTAATATATATAACATAGATATTATATTTTAATTATAATATACTTATTTATCATTGAGTTTTAATTCTGTTAATATGAAAAAGAAATGAAAGTAGCGTTTATACGTACGTACGACCTACCGTCTCCATTAACAGTGCATTTCATTTATTATCTCCAAATGTTATAGACTATTATAAATAAATATATAATAGATATATAAGATATTTAAATCATTAATAATATTTTTTGGATGATTTAATTTTTACCACTTGGACAATTTACATCAAAACAAGTTTAGTTTCGACTCAAGTACCGAATATCGACAAAATGACTGATATGAACCTAAATAATTATGTTATTTTTATAACATGGAAATATGTGATATAAAACGAATAATAAACATTAAAAAGGGATCTTAGGAAATTATAAATTAACCTATGTTTATTATTTTTGAACATAATGATTTTACGTGATGAGCCAAACTCAATGTAAGGGGATTTCTAAACTCAATTTCTACTCATGGCGTTTTAAGCATATATCGTTGATTCTATTATGGGAGATTATGTGCGGAATCATTTTTTATTTTTTTATTTTTCAATTTCCATTCCATTTGTTTTGATATACTATTTCAACACATAATCATCCCATTGATAAATTATTACATCATTTATATGAATATTTTAAGGAAAATCCTAACTCAATCGTCATTCATTAAGTTAAATATACATGTCATTGGTTTTCTTTTTCCAAGAATATGTTTTAATGTCCTATGAATATTTTAAACATAATATCTAATTATATTTTGTGTATTTATATTTTCCACACATAATTATGTCATTTATTTATCCTTAATTTTAGGTACGATCTTTGTAAGAGATTTGGTCTCAATTTACATTCCATTGAGACTTATTTGTTGGTATGCACCAATTCACATTTAAAGGGTGTATATACTACCATTTGAAATATTATATCATGAATATCCTTATTCGCATGATATTATAATATATTTTTTAATTTTATTCTTTAATTTTTTTTATTCAAGTGTTTCTCAAGTGCTAAGGGACTCTTTAACTAAAACATCGATTTTAATTATTTAAATATTCATTCATATAAAACCTTATATTTCATGTCCATGTTTTCAAAATAGTTTTTATGAATTTATTTATAGGGAAATTAATGTTTTAAAATGTTAAAAGTTTCAAAGTGGTATGGGAAACTTTGATTCAGAAGTCTTTTTATTAAATGTTTCAAATGGTTTTCAAAATGGATTAAATATTTCAATATATTGAAATGATTTATTCTGATAGAAAATAAAATGTTATGAGTGAAATGTTGATAATTGCTATATTTTATTTTCTATGATTATGTAATGTTAATTGGAAATTTAATGGGTGGTTACGTGATAAACCAATGATAGGTGGTTATGTGATAAACCATGGATGGGTGGTTATGTTATAACATCCAATGCATTGGGTATGAAAGTCAGCCCAATGGATATTCTATTTAGTGATATGCGTGGAAGTCAACCGTATAGTAATTCCATTTGAGTATTTTTATGCCCCAATTTTTTTTATATGTTATTTGTTTCTTTCTGTGGGTTAATGGTTATATTTCAGTTACAAAAATGGCGAGCAATGAACATATATTCAGTTTAGTGTATTTTACTACTTCTTAAGGGTAAAAAGTATTACTTTTTGATAAAGTATTCATGGATTACATGTTTTCTCAAGATTAAATGTTTTCCATATTTATGTTTCCCATAATGAGATATTTATTCTCACCCCATGTTTTGAAATATTTTTCATAGTTTTAAATAAGAAGAGATCCAAGGATGGGATTAACGAAAATTTATGATTTAACATGAAAATAAACAATGTTTCTTTTTAAAAGTTATTTGTTTTACGTAAGAAATGAATAATATTGGATGTGTCCACATTGTATTTATATTGTGTTTTTATGTTTGAGTTAAAAAATAATTATATAAAACACTAAAACTGAAATATCCTCAATGTGAATTCTGGACTTATCTCAAGATTAAGTGATGTTTAAGGTCGGGGCCTTAAAGATGGAATAATATCTTGGTTTAGAAAACTTTAGGGATTATGGTTTTTTAGTAAAAATATGAAAACATTTTATTTCTATTCTATTGGTTAAATTATAGTTAGAAAACTTTTTCAGATCAAGGAAAATAAGTTACAATTGTAAGGTGGAGGATCTCAAACAACATTCATATCTCTTTCAGATGACTTGCTTGAAATAATTATTGCAAAGTCATGTTCAGATGATTATGAAAAAATTTCTAACATACAACTCACTTGAAATTAGTTGTTTTAGATATCAAACACCTCCAAAATACCAGTATATCATCCTCGATTATGGGTTTTTTAATTAAATATTATTTTCTAAATATTCTCATATTTTCAAAAAAAGTTTAATATTATCAAGGAATTTTTTGATATTTTTACTTATTGCATGATTATATAGAATTTTAGGATTTTGAAAAAGATACTGAAGAAGAAGAACCTTGTGAAACCTATTTACATTTTTATTTTAAAATATAGTCTTTCATTACATAGTTATGGTATTTTTAAAGGACCATTAATGGGAAGTTTCAACTCAAACTTGGTCCGAATGTTTTAGAAAAAGAATGTCATATTTGATGTATTGAAATTATATGCCATACAAGATTATTTTATAAAACTATTTCTCTATGAACACCCATATGAACCATGTTTTTGAATGTGTATTTGGAAAAATGAATAAAGGTATTTTGAAGAATATCTAAATCATTTTTTCTATGTGTGGACCTTCTACCTACATGAACAAAATAATTATTAAACTGGGTGGATACCATTATAAAAGTACAATGTTATTTCTTTTGGGATTAGTTTTATTAAATCATTTTGTGGTAAAAAAATATATTTGAATATATACATATGAATTCATGAATTAATATTTTTAAGTCATTATGTGTTTGTATGAAAATGATATGTGTAAGAAAAACATTGAAGTTAAAAATGGTTTGGTTATTTTTGAGGATTTTATATTATTTTGGTAATGTTATAAGATCTATATAGTTTTTGAAGAAGGACAACATATAGACTGTGTGACATCCCATCATGTCAGAAAAAGCTGTAGGAATTAAACCCATAACCAAAGTGTGACTTGGATTTGTCTCATACCACTGACCTACATGAAGTTCCTGGTTAGTATGACCTGTTCTTTTTTGAGTAAAATGATTTTATGGATTAAGAATATGTTTATTTTTGGAACATATATTTTATAAAATGGATATCCTAAGTATCGGAAAATAATTTGGAGATTAGGTGATAAATGTTATTTTGGATGATATTTTCTTTTTTGGGAACATTATATACCTAAGGAAAACAGAATACTATTGGATTTCATTTGAGGAGTAATGGTTGAATTTTATTTTGGAAGAATATATGAATTTATTATGGAAATATGGCGATTTGGGTTATTAATGTGAATGATTTACCTATCATGGATAATATGTGTTTATGTTAATTACATTTCAGTATTATACTTTAAGAGTAGTTGATTATATTAGGAGATAAATCATAATATTTATCAAGGAAGACTATGTGATTAAATCCTTCTGAATTTTGGGATTCAATATTAGTTTGTATTATTTTGATGAAATTTAAGGACATTTTTTTTGTTGAATGGTATATATATAAATTTTTTATTACTATTGAATTTTGGAAATTGAAAGTAGTTCTTATCCTTATAAAGGATTTCTATTTTGGGGGATTATCTGATCTGGTACTAACCATTTTGGTTTTTGTTAATGGTTCAAGACTGGATGAATATATATTTAATCATTTATGGTTTATGTGATTCTCTAGAAGTTCATTCTAGTGCTTCATTTGTGACCAAGTCATCTTGAATACTCATCGTTTGGAGAAAAGATGAGTTTGTGGTTGAAATTTATTAAAGGATTAAACTATACAAGATAATTAAGTATGTTTTTTATGTTATTATTCAAGATCATAAATGAAATCCCCGACTTTATTAAAATTATCTTAAAATAAAAATATGTTGTGTTTTTTTCCTGCTATGAAATCATATAATGTTTAACCCATCACTGGTTTTTGGTTTTCTAATTGTTAACTTTCTTCTGATCATGTTTTCAATAACTCTTCATAAGAACATGATAGTTAGTTTTCTATTCCATTTCCAGGTTTTCTTAAATATAATACTAATATGTTTTGTCATGTGTGGCCTGTGTACTTCTCCTTCTTTATTTTAAAGTTGTAGTTTTATTAGTCCTCTTTCTGATGTGGGAATGCAGTAAAGGTATTTTGATAAGTCATAATCTACTTACCAACCCCAAATTAAAATTTCAAGGATGAAATTTATTAACGGGGGGATGATGTAACATATTGAGTTTTTTAAAAGAAACACTATGATCAATTGAATACATGATACGCTACATCGAGCTTAAACTAACAACAATACATTATTATTTAAATGTTACCATTATAACCTAGCTAGTCAAATGGAAGGAATTTACATTATTAATTGATTTATGAAAATATTTTTAACACATTTATTTAATTAATCCTTCTATGTAAAATTATTTATAAATGAAAATAAAACCCTTTTTAATTAAAAGGAAATGTTTTTCTGAAATACTATTTTAATGAAAATTAGAGAGTTTATAAAATAAAAAAATAACTCATTTTGGATTTTTGTTAATGAAATATATGTGTAATATATTCAATGTAAATTTAAAAACTCATATTATAAGTTTTCTAGATATTATATAAGAACAAATTCTTTTTTTTTTGGATAAAAGAAGTATTTTTCAGAAAAAAATACATTTTTACCGCGTTTTGATGGTGAATCATATTTAAATATATTTTTTCAACTTTTAGAATTTCCTATTTGAAAAAATAAACTTCCTATTTTGTATTGCGACATCAATATTTAGTGTGGATAAATTTTTGGTATTTTTTGGATAACTTTCATATTTTCATGAATAGTGAAAAATATTGCATTTCAAAACTATTTTTCGTATAATTTATTTATATAGTTATATTTCCATTTTAATTTTTTTAGATTTTAATTAAAATATAATTTTAAAATTTAATCCAATTTATGTAATTTTAATATATTTCAAACTGAAAATAGATATAAAAACATTTCAATCTTTTTAAGGAATCACTTTAAAAATCCGTTTTTAGATTTGTTTGAGGAATTGATTTTAAATAAAATATTTCCAATTATGTGCATTTAATTTGATAAAATGGATTCTATATTTGGATTAAGAAGTTCCAAATTAGGTTTTAAGGTAAATTTTTTTCATAAAAAAGCTGCCATGTAAAATAAATTATTTACCGTAGTAAAAGTGAAATTTTGACATGGGTTAAGGTGAAAAGTTGAAAGCTTAACATACCTAAAAACAACACCTATTAATGTTTGTTTAAGGTTTTTTCCAACCCTAAACATCCTAAACATCCTTAATTATAATCTAATTTTCTGTAAATTATTTCCACCTCTATATGGTTGGATTTTAATATAAAATAATTAATAAATTAATCACTTGAACCCACCTCTCCACAAGTAAAAATTCCTCCTCTCCACCACCCTACTTCGACCAAAAAGCCTTGTATCCCATAAAATATCATCCCAAAACACTCCTAATTTCTATCTCCACGACCATGTTATTATTGTCTCACCAAAATTCCAAATCTGAGGTCCTCAAGGGTCTTTCATGGAGGGGATATTCAACTGGTAATTTTCTCAAAGCACCTCTCTTAATTTCTTTTCTTTTTCTACATTATCCTCACCTCATTCATCAATAAATGATTGATAAATAAAAAATAATACACACACATTATTTTTATGTTTCTAATGGAATATATCATATGCATTTAATTTCTCACCTCTTCTTATTCAAATTAACAAAATTATTTTCAATGTTATGCCGATTAATCGCCTATCTGAATAATGCTTTGGTTCTATTTTCCTTTACCATCTTCATGAATCATATTAAAAAAATTATTATAGTAAAATAATTTTTTCATATTTAAATTATAACATATTTCATATTTTTTATATGTTATATTGTATATAACTTCATGATTTCCATATTTTTGTTATACGATAATTTCGTTTGAGGAAGTCTGGACTACCGCCCCCTCAAAGTGATATGAATCATTCATGCAATACATGGAATGTATAAAGGATGGAATTAATGAACCTATGGAACATATATAACATATATATTATAATGGAATTATAATATACCTATGTATCATTTCTTTTTCATTCCTTTAATATGACAAAGAAATGAATGTAGTGTTCATGCGTACATATGGCCTACCGTCTCCATGAACGGTGCACTTCATTTCTTATCTCAAAATGTTATGGACTATTATAAACACATATATACTAGATATATATTATATTTAAATCATTAATAATATTTTTTAGATGATGTTATTTCGACTACATGGAAAATATATATCAAAACAAGTTCATTTTCGACTCAAGTACTGAATATCAACAAAACGATAGATATGAAATTCAATAATTATTTAATTTTTTTAACATGGTAATAATTGATTTAAACAGAATAATAATTGTGAAAAAGTTTTCTCAATAATATATAAATTAACCAAAATTTATTATTCAGTAGTATAATGATTGTACGTGATGAGTCAGACTCATAGTAAAGGAATTTCTAAACTCATTTTCCACTTATTGGGTATTATGCATACTTCATTGATTACATTGTGGAAGGATTATGTGTGGAATATCTTTTTATTTTTTTATGTTTCAATTTAATTTCCCTTTTTGTGGAGATGCAATTTCTACACATAATCACCCCATTTATAAATTATTACATCATTTATACAAACATTTTAAGGGAAATCTTATCTCAATCAGCATTCATTGATTAAATATCCATGCCATTGGTTTTATTTTTCCAAGAATATTTGTGAATGTCCTATGATTTTTTTACAATTAATATTCAAATATATTGGGTGGATTTATATTTTTTACACATAATTATGTCATTTATTTATAGTTAATTTTATGATACCATCATTGTAAGGGATTTCGACTCAATTTACATTCCATTGAGACTTATTTGAGGTTATGAACCAATTCACTTTTATAGGGTATATATACATTCCTTTGAAATATTATATCACAAATATATTTATTCCCAAGATATTATTAATTTTTTTTAGTTTTTATTTAGTTTTTTTATTCAAGTGTTTATCATGTGGTAAGGGACTCTTTATTTAAAACATCATTTTTAATGTTTTAAAGATTTATTCATATAAAGAATTTTATCTCATGTCTATGTTTTCAAAATAGTTTTTATGAATTTATTTACATATAAATGAATGTTTTAAAATGCTAAAATTTTAAATTTGGTATGGGACACATTGATTTAATATTGTTTTTATTAAATTTTTCATATGGTTTTTGGAATGGATTTAATATTTTAGTATCTTGAATTTATATATTGTGATTGAAAATGAAATGTTATGAGTGAAATTTTCATAATTGAAATATTTTTTGTGTTATTATTATATAATGGTACTTTTACTTTTGATGGGTGGTTGTGTGATAAAGCAATGATGGGTGGTTACATGATAAACCATAGATGAGTGGTTATGTTATAACCTCAAATGAATTGGGTATGGAAGTCAACACTATATCTATTAAATTTAGTGATATGTGTGTAAGTCTATCGTAAGGTTATTCCATTTTAGTATGTTTATTCCCTAAGTTACATTTATATGTTATATGTTGCTTTTCATGGGTTTATATTAATATTTTGGTTAAAATAATGGGAATAAATGAACTTATATTCAGTGAAGTGTATTTTACTACATTTCAAAGGTGAAAAGTATTGTTTTATGATAAAGTATTAATGGTTTACATTTTTTCTCAAGACTAATATATTTCCTTCTTTATGTAACCCTAGATGAGCTTTTTATGCACGTCCCATGTTTTGAAATGTGTTTCATAGGTTTTAATGAATAATAAAGTCAAGGATGGGATAAAGGAAAAGTAATGATTTTACATGAAAATAAACCATGTATCTTCTTATTTTTTAGGTTTTATGGAAGAAATGGATACTGTTAGAAGTGTCCACTTTTTATTTATATGGTTTTTTATGTATGAGTGATAACCAAATTCTCTAAAACTCTGAACTTGAAGAGATCCTCAATGTGAATTCTCTATTTATCTGATTATTATGCAATGTTTAAATTCGGGGCCTTATATTCACTCACTATCAGTCTTTGGGAGTTAGTTTTCATTTATATTTTATTATTTTCCTCCATTTAATATAGTGTGTGTTATCTTAGGTGACCTTCATACATTCATTTCCCTCTTCGTATGTGACTATTTTATTAATTCTTTTTAAAATGAGGAATTTCAAAAAAGGTATTTTTAAATGTTAAACCACTAGTTTTTCATCTAATGATCAAATTGAAAGTATGAAATTTATTAAATTGGGGATAATTTAAGATTCTGAGTTTTTAAAAGAAATCGCATTGTTTTATAGCATACAAGATATTCTATGTCGAGCTTAGATGAAAAAGTAAATGTAATAATTTATATATAACCATTATAACTTATCCATTAATTTTTTGGGTATGAATATGAAAAAATGATTTATGAAATATATATAAAGGTCTAAAATAATATTAATGTATTGGTAAATTGTTAAAAAATTATAATACAACTCTATAATTTTAATCTTCATAAATATGTTATCTTAAAATTTGTTTTCATATATTTCATTAATGAATATTATAATTAATTTCTAGAATTTTTAAGAAATTTAATTGAAAAAATATATTAATTATATGGTTTTGTATTTTAATATTATATTAGGACATGTTTGTAAGAATTTTCTTACAATAATAATTTTTCAATGAATAGTGAATAATACTGGTATTATTTTGAAATATATAATTTATATATAAGGTAATTTTTTGTTTTGGATTATTTTTGAGATTTAATTACTTCCTTTTATTTAAAAATATACTAGTTTAATATTTTGAAATTTATTTTATAACTAAATATTTTATAAAAACATTGTATAGATAAAAATGGAATTTTTCAGAAAAAAAAACTTGTTTTCATTTCAATTTTTGTTTTAAAATTTAAATGAAATTATTCCATTTAAATGATTTCAATTTTCAAAAATCAATTCCATATTTAAAATTATAAGTACCAATATTATTATATAGTTCCATTTTATTTGTCTAAAATATGATTAGTAATATTAAACAAAATTATTATAATGGTTAATGGTAATTCTGGAAATTAATGGTGAAAATAATAATATAAATATTATAAAATTATCATAAAACATGTTCAAATTTTATTTTATGAGTTTTTTTGAAAAAAATAATAAGTGCATAAAATTTATTACTCTTTGTAGCCACATTGATGATAGTAAGTCCCTTATATAATTTTATCTCCAGAAAAGTCAAACTTTTCAAAATATCATTTTTAATAAGTATAATATTTTTAAAATGTGGTCATCTAGAAGATATTTTCAACAATAAATAGTCTATTCAAAAATAAAATATTTTTCTTCATCATTTTAGATTATTATTATTTTTTAGGGATGAAATATTTATCTTAAAGGCTTTTACAAAAATGATACCTTAATATTAAATTAATGGTAAAATCAAATAAATCATTTTACAAATATTAAAATAAAAATATATTTGGATATTAAAAGTTATCCAAAATTTCTAGAGAATACTATTACATGTCGATTATATAATAAAATAGTTGGTTATAATTTTACTCTTTTTCCCTATTTTCATATTCTTGGTAATAAATGTTATAAAATTTGGTGATCATGATATTTCATGAATATAATATTTTTTCAATTTTTTTAAAAATAATAAAAATATTAAATAATACCATAGGGAAAATATATTCTCGAATAATATATACCCTATTAATTTAAATAATTTTGGAAAATATATGTATCTATAATAGTTTTATTGTATTTTAATATTTTGAGAAGTTTCTAAAATTTCCCTCTTCTCAATTAGAAATGTGAACACCTTCAGTCACTTTTCGTTACCAAATGACCCTTCCAACACAAATAGAATCTTCCAAATTATCTTCTATGCCACCATATACAAACTAAGTAGGTTATGGTTTCACTAAAAGATAAATTCCATATTCCTTAAGGGATTATTTGAGGAGATGATATTCAAGAGATTACTTTCTTAAACCACCTCTCTAAATTTCTTTTATTCTTTTACAATATATTTGTTTCATTCATCCATATACAGATAATAAATTCTATATAATTTAAATAGTGTTATATTATATTATTAATGGAATATATTCTATCCATCCATTTTTTCATATCCTCTTATTCAATGAAACAAAACTATTGTCCAAATTTTGACAATTTATTATCTCCATAGATAACGAGTTTTCATTTTTCATTACCGCATTCAAGGATGGACATAAAAATATTATTATGGTTAAATCATATTTTAATATTTATATTATAACATATCTAATGTTAATGAACTAATATATATACATGATATTAAATATAATTAAACAAATTAGGGTTGGTCAGAATAAAATGCCAAAATAAAAAAATAAATTATCATTAACATTTTTTCAAATGAATCATCCCTATAAAAGAAGAAAAATTGATATATGGGACCATTAAAACATCAAGAAGTTGATAAATACAATATAATTTAACTATTATAGTATTTTTCCTATTTTACAAGAACATGAAATAATATACCAAAGTTAACCAACCATTAAACCATGAAGTAAACACTACGAGAATAGAAAAGACGATATTTATAACTCCTTTAAATAGAAATAAATTCACTTAATAAATAAAATATAATTAAAATAGGTTCTTAATTATGTAATTATTAATATAATTTGATTATCTAGTACATCCATTGATAAGGAATAACACATTCAGGAAAAAGTTATAAGAGTATTTAACTAAAAAACACATTTTAAAATTTTGAAAGATATTTATTATAAGTGATTACATTTCATATTTATTATTTTTAAATGGGCTTTATAAATATATTTATATGGATTTTATTTTTTAGAAAATATAAATTTTTTAATTTCACTCAATGTTTTTCAATAATGAACCTTTTTATTTTTTGTAAAGTGCATTATCTTAAAAATACGATTAAAATTTCTTTTTAAAAAAACCCAAAAGGAATTTTTTATTAATATATAAGTAATGAGAAAATTTTCCGTCTCCCATGAAACTATAATGCATTGAAGCTTCCATTATATGATTACATAGTTATTTTCAATGAATTTTATTTCCATTTTATTTGTGTAATACTAATTTAAAATAAGTTATTTTCTTTAAGGAATGTTTTTATGATAAATATATTAATGTCTTATGAAAATTATAACACTAGAAAATTTAATGGTATGTTTCTTCATAAATAATTTCAACTCATTATTTAGCATATATTACACAGAACATTGAGTCACCATGAAATAACACTCTGTTATTATAATTTTATAAACAAGATACTTATAACCTAGACATTAAATATAGTTTTTCACTTTTGTGAATTGAATTTCAAAAAATGGACATACATGGTTGTGGTATGTATGATATTTAAAGTGTGATATGACCAAATTAATTTTTTTTAAATAGTAACTTAACCCTTTTGAATAATAATGTTACCATTATGAATAGTAATAAAATCTGTATGAATAGTAAATTGGCCAAATTAACAGTAACCTCACAAATTAGTGTAAAAATAAAATTTTGACTTCTTATAAATAAAAAATGATATAATTATCTCATATTATATGTAAATAAATAATTTTGAAAATTATTAATTAGGTGTTGGTATTTTTTATTGAATAATTATTTAATTATAATTTTATAAATAATTTAATATTTTAAATGATTAATTATTTTCATAAAATAGATTAATATATTTATATTTTTTTCATATGATTCTTATTTAATTTTGTGATACCTTAGTTAATTTTTAAAAGTGTCACAAATTTAGTTATAATTTTAAAATCGGTATTCTTTGAATAAATTATAATTCTAATTAAAAATTCAATTTCATATACATATAAAATAAATTTAAAAAATGTATATCATTTCTCAATTCATCATGAATAAATTATCGAAGGGTGATTTTCTGGTAATTTTATAAAGTACTTCAATTTTTGATGACTTGTAAAAATACAGGTTTTACTTAATTAGTGTAACATAGATTACAACATTCATGATGTATTAGTCACATAATAAATTATATAACTTCAATTTTCCTATGTCATATATTTAATATAACAAATTATTCATTAAAATATAATAAAAAAATTTCCAAACCCAAAATCAGTTTTCCAAAACCTAAAGTCAAAAGTGGTACCTTGAAATATCACTATTCTTTCCTTCCAATTTTCTTTTTAATAAATTAATGGATTAAAATTATAATGGAATTATAATATATAAAACACATTTTATTATATTATTATGTAATTTATATTTCCAGAAAATAACAATTACAAGTCTCACCTTTGATATAATATTTTATTTAATATTTTATTCAAGAAATACACCTCTCCCCATTGATAAATAAACCCTCCTCATTCCATTAGAAACCCACTCATTCCACACTTTATAAAGCTAATTCTCTACCAAAATACTCCATCATGATCCTATTAGAATAAATATGTATCTTATGGGTCCATCTAACTCCAATCACCAAGGGTGTTATAGTGTCGTGCAAGAGATTTCAAACCGAGGAACTAGTGAGTCTCTAATAACTCCTCCATCGTTTATTCTTCTCCTTCTCCTTTCCCCTTTTCAATTGAAAACAACATTCTCAAAAAAATATTTATTTATTATTTTAACATTATATTAAAGATGTTAACTATATAAATGTATTATATATATGTCATACATAAATTTTTCATTCTAACTCTTACGACAACATCTTGTTAGAGGTCAGTTAATCGCCTATGGAGAAATTTCAAAATACAGTTCCTATAACAACTTTCATGGATGGAAAATATGAATTATATATAATATTTAAGTATTTAATTACATTTATTTTATGATTTGGGAATTAATTATATTAATGTGTTATTTACATTTCGCAAAATAGAGAAATTGTGGAAAAACTGAGAATTTTTTAGAAAAAATATGATATTGAAATCCATCAATTTCATCGACCAAAATTAACAAATATAATTCATTAATAATAATTTATTTTTTTTATAATTGACTATATTCTTCTTTTTTAATAATTTTATAATAATTTTTTTGGATTCTTAAACTGCTATGAAATTATGCGAAAATTAAGGTTAGAGGTTCCTCATCTCACTTTTATTTCCATGAGATTCCCACTATTCACCACTATATTTCATTTATGTGGTGTTTTTTTTTCTGATATATAATATATAATACCATGAATCCATTTATGTTTATGGTATTCAATGATTTAGATGTTGATTATTAGTTTATTGTTGTATGATTCGATTGATTACAAAGTGGTAACAGACTTCATCTCAATTTCAATTTCATTAAGAATTATGTTTTTTTTCACATAATTATAATTGTGTGTAGTATATACTTTCCTATTGATTTATCATTTCCTTTTGAAATATATTTCTATTAAATATCCATATTATTTTTTCATGGTTGTGATTTTTTTCTTAGCTGTGTACCATTTAACATACGATGTTTGTTTTTAATGCTATTTTAATTGGGGAATTATTGATGATTCTGTATCCTATAATAAATATGTATATTTAAAAGGACTATTTTTATTGTATAAAATTTATGTATAATAAATTATTTTGAAATTCAGTGATAGGTGTGGAATGTTATAGCCCCTTGATGAATCGACAGGAATCATGAGTCAAAACAGCTGGCGATGAATCCTTCATATTTATTTCCAAACAAAATTAGATGAGAATATACCCAAAGAATTAGAACAAATTTATGGTATGATGGTTCATGTAATAGATAAATGATGTCCATATAAAAATAATTCAATTTATTCAGTATTTATCTATTACTTTCCATTATTTTTTCACTATGACAAAATCTATGGATGTATTTTCATTATCGGTTTATTGATGGTGTCTATTTTTAAATTATTCAACATTCCACATTACATATGTCTAATTTATCATTATTTAGCTATTATAGTACCATGATTCTATTATATGTAACCCTCAATCATAATTTGAATACACCCTTTCATTATTTTCATCCCCCGTGTTATGAATAATAGATCATTTATTGAGTTTTCAAAGATGTAGTTTTTTAGATTTTGTTATGTATTATATTTTTTTAATGTAAAATGGGATACATGTATGTATATAGTTTCTTAAAGACTAAAAAACTAGTTGATCCTTTGGTATTTCATTCCATTTAATAATGCTAATGAAATAAAATAATTCACTAGCTCTGGGATTCTAGGGTTGGGGTTTTACAGTTAGTTTTAAAGGATGTCTAGTAGAAACCTCAAGAACTATATTTTAGAAAACATTATTTAAGGAATATAACCCTATGATATAATTCGAGGATAAACATTGAATAACATCCTAAAATTTTGGTATGGTTGAGATAATTTGGATCTTCCAAAAAAGACATCAATGTATTTATACTATAAGTGGATGTGGGTCTAGAACATATTTACCTAGGGGTACCAAATCCATCTAGGTGTACCGTGCCAGACTTAGGGTAACCTGGTACTTGATTATTGACCTTACTTTATACCTAGTTTGACACCCCTAGGGGATATTCTTAGTATAATTCACATTTCTTTTACAAACCATTTTGAAGGATTTAAAAGTAAATAGAAACCATGTTTATGATTATGAGATTAGAAATACATAAATTTTCAATTTTTGTTAAGTCATTTTTTAGTTATAAATAATGAAATATGATTTATAACCCATTTTAGTGTTTTCCATTGTTTAGTGATGGAATCTAATCCAAGAAAGGTAATCAATACCCATTTAAAATGTTGGTATTTCCCGATAGATAAAGTCAACATAGTTAGTGATGGATATGATTAGATCATGGCCATATTTGGATGACATTCTCAAGTTGTGATGAATAACCATACTACACCTATGTTGGATCCTTTCATGTTGCAGAAGCCCATATCTTTTATTGGTTCTCCTAATACACTAGTAGTTGAGAAATGTATGATGTCCCTTGAAAATATATTTCTTTCGCTATGATGTAGTGAAAAAGAAATTATAGTACTTGATATATAATGTCTCAAGGGTTATGTTGATCAATATTGGTATTTTATCCCTAAAAATAAGTAGAAAGATGAAATAGAAGATATAGGGTGGAGAACATTTGAGGAAATATTATTCAACAAATATTTCCATTTTCAGAAATATGATGAAATGAATAGAAAATTACTTAGCATAAATAAAAGGGAAGAAGATAAAGTTTTGAATCATAAGGCTACCTTCGCAAGACTAGCCAGTTATGTTATTGATTGGATACCTATTTTGGAAGACAAGATCTATTTGAAGTCCTTAACCAAGTCTACTAAGGGTGCTGGATTCACCAAAATTTTCATCATATCATGAAATTGTTTGGACCACTGTGTATGAAGATTGTATTTATTGTCAACAGTTGTTAATACTGGTCAATATAAAGAAGGAGATTAATAAGGACTCCATAGTTAATGGATAATACAGTTCATACTATTGTTGAACTGATCCTAAGTATAAAGAACCTATGTCAAAGGTGACACATTTTTTACAACAATGAAGAATGGAGAAGTATCATCCATTTGAGGATTATTGGAGAATAATGGTGGAGTATCATTTATATGAATATTATTAAGAATGAATTAGGATTTTAAGTAGAGAATTATGGTTAAAGAATAAGAGAGAGTGTGGAAGTGCTTTCCATTCTAAGATGGTCATGCATTACATATTTCCTTGAAATCCGACAATGCTTTTTTAATTTGTATTTTAATAATATAATAAGTTAGGAGAACATGTGATGAAATCCTTTTGAAGGAAATGGATAGAAAATATTATTCCAATCATATTCAATTTTGAATTGGAAATAATGATGCAGCTAGAAGATAGGGAAGTTATAGTACATCCCTTTGAAAGTATGACGATGCTAAAGTTGTTCGGTCAAATGATACATATTACGATAGTGGATTTAATAATGAAAGTTGAAGAATGGTTATGGGATGAAGTGAAGAGAGTAATGAAAAAGTAATGGATGATCTGGAGGCGGCACAAAAGAACGTTTTAAGGTGGAGTCATTTTCCAGTGTTTGCAATAATTTTGGGCCTGAAAATCGAGAGATGGAGAAATGTGATTTTGGAAAAGGATGTTGCATGTATGTTCGAATATGTCTTGGTATGTTGCCCGTAAGTGGAGTTCAAGGATCCAAACGTCAAAATCTAGAAAAGGAGAAGCTTGCGTGAAGGATTGGTTTTTGCACGCAAGATTGATGGGAGTTTGGAATGTTGCGTGCAAGGCATGATTTGGGGGAAAAAAGTAGAAAAATGGAAAAGTAATGAAATGTGCGAAAGTTTAAAGAAGTGAAATAAAGATCAGGTTGGTGTGAAAGAGACTTACAAACCCAATGCGACATCAAATATTGTTTTGCGTGACACATTAGGATCTTCGACGACACATTGGGGTTTTTCCGCATGGGGGTCGATGAGGTCTATAAATAAAAGGATACCCCACACATTTATTAAGCTCTAAAATTAGTGAAATATCAAGCTCTGATATGTGAAAGAAGTTTATGTAAAGGGGAGTACGCGAAATAACTAAAGTTTCATGCAAGAAGAGCGTTACACGTAATATTGAAGGTGCGTGAAAGAGGTCTTCCATGAAAATAGTTGAATATTGTGCAAAATTATTTAATATTGCACGCAAGTTACCCAAAATGGGTGTGCAAAAGATTAGGGTCCTGTAGGCCATCGATAGGTGCATATGACTCTCAAAGAAGCATTGTGAAGAAGGAATAATTGTGATCCATTCGGTTACACAAAAATAAGTTGTACCGCACTCACACGATTGGTGTTTATCACCATCGTTGTAATTTGTGAGGTGAAGAAGAACTAGATGTGCAGTTGAACTCGTATATTCAAAAAGGAATAAGTTAGAATATCAATACACTCATGTTTTGGTATTGAGAAGAGATGGAAGAGAATAATAATAAGATCAGAGGATTCCTAATTGATGATCATGAATTATTCAGGGTAGTTTGATTCAGATGATGCCAAGTGAAATTATCTTCATTGAATCAATAATCACATTGGGGTATGTGATTATTACATATAAGATAGAATAAGTTCTAGTGGATTGGGCTGTTTCACTAGAGAAAAAGAGAGAAAAAGAATAATGTAGTTGGTTGTTGCACTAAGAAGTAGAAAGAATAATAACTAGTGTAGTTGGTTTTTCACTAGGGAAGACAGGAAAGAAGGGATAATTGCTTGCCTGCTGTTTTGCAAGTAATCAAGTGAAGAGAACTAAATAGGACCAAGAGAAGAACCTACCTTATCAATAATGACGAATACTATCTCCACAGGCAGTATAAAGAACCAGCAAGGAAGCTGAATGTTGGGCTAGGCTATCACCGGTCCTGGGAAGAGGATTGATTCCCACCCCCCTCCAACGTGTAGTTACCCACACTGACTAGTGTATTGTTTCCTAGTCCTCCACTGTAAAAGTTACTACATTATAGAATAGAATCCTTGAACTTGTCATTACCATACATAGAAAGGACATAACTTCTCTTATTGAGTGATAAACCTGGTAAAAATATCATGTGAGAATTTTTACTGCTTTCACTTAATTTCATGGAACAAGGAAAGTAGAATAAGAGAATCAATAACCTAATAGGTCATGAGTTATAGGGATAAAAAGAATAAATTTGTTTAAAAAGTTTCCAACACCGATTCACCCCCCCTCAGAGTTAGGCATATCCCAAATTGGCCCTCTTAGAAATAGTATCATGTTCCATCAAAATAGAGAAAGAATTTTCTAGATTAGAATTGTTGAAGGGAAATCCAGAAAATAAGAGATATTTTGATAAACATGGAAAGGGTAAATCATCAAATAAGAATATGGTAATGAATCAATTTCCATTATGTGAATATTTTGGAATGAATCATTCTGTTAAATGTTTGGATGGAATTGGAGTTTGTTATAAGTGTGTCAAAAGGGTCATCGAGGTAACAAATTGAAGGAAATAAAAAATTAATTATGTTAAATGCATAAACTATAATTAAATGTGTAATTATTCAAAAAAGATGTCTCAATCATTAGTGGAATATTCTATAGAAGAGTCAAAGGGTATATGTCCGAACCAATGCGATCAAAACTTTGGAGGTTGAAGTTCTTAAAGATGTGGTGGGAGGTACTTTAATCATTTCTTAAAATTTATCCAATACATTATTTAGTTTTGGATCATCACATTTATTTATATCTTGAAAATATCCCATTAAAATTATACATTTACATTTTGATTAAATTAATGAGTTGTAAGTAAAAACCCTTAAGGAAGGAAACGTTGAAAAAAATATGTGTCGGTCTTCCCCCTTTATGACACACAAACATGAACTAGTTAAAAACCTTATTATCATACCTATGGTTGAAATTTATTTAATCCTTCATATGGAATGGATTTAAAAATATAATGTGAAAATATATCACAAGAAAAATGAAGTTAAAATTTGTAAGGAAAATTTTGAATCCCTTATCGTTAAAGAAGAAACGCCATCATCTAGATCTTATCCACATCCACCTCTAGTGGCTCTACTAAATTAAATTATTAGGTTGGAAGAAGAAACAAAATCTAAGTATGATTGAACTAATCATAGAATTGAGGTGGTACTAATGGTTCAAAAATATATTTAATTATTTATATAAGATTTACCTAGACATCCCCTAGAGCGAGAAGTTGAGTTCTCAATTTAATTTCTTCCTGGTGCAAGACCTATATCAAATAATCCCTATATAATGGCCACTCTAAAATTAGTAGTTCTTTAGAAAAAAGTAGAGGAATTGAGTGACAATGTATTTATTCACCCTGGTGTTTCTCCATGGGAATCCCCAGTTCACTTTTTCAAGAAAAAAGATGCATCCATGTGGGTGTGCATTGATTATAGAGAAATCAATGCTACAAAAATAATGAACAAGTCTTCTATTCTTTGATTTTATGATATATTTGATCAAATTCACATAGCTTAATATTTTTTAGGATTAAACTTTGATATAGATATCATCACCTGCATGTGATGAAGGAAAATATTCCAATTATTGTTTTTTGAACTAGGTATGGAAATTAATAGTTTATAGTAATGCCCTTTAGATTAAATAATTCACCCTATGTTTTAAGGGATCTAATGAAAAAAGTATCAAAGGAATATATTGATTATTTTTTGTGGTATTAATTTAATATATCATGATATATTCCAAAATATATGAGGACCGTGAGAACAACTTATGGTTTGTTATGGATACTCTTAAAATAGAATATTTATATGTGATGTATTGTAAATTTGAATTATATCTTCAAAATGATTATTTTATTGGACATATTGTCTCTATGGATAGAATCTCAGTAGATCCTATAAAGACACATTCAATCCAGGAATGGAATATGTGAATGAACATAACTGGGGTACGTAGTTTTATTGTCTTAATAGTTTACTATCAGTGTTGTTTATATATTTTTCAATATTGGCTAACCTACTAACCAAGCTCACACATAAAGGCTTTAAGTTCGTATGGACAAAATAATGTTCAAAATCTGTTGAAAATTTTAATTAGATGATTGTTCAATGCTCCAATTGTGACACTTACATCTGTAAATGATGCATTTATGATATATAGTAGTGCATCAAAAAGATTACTAGGTTGTCTGTTTATAAAAAATAATAAATTTATTGCTAATTCATCAAGGTAATTGAAGACATAAGAACAAAATTATACAATTCATGATCTTGGGTTTTCAGTTGCAATCTTCTCTTTGAAAAAATAAATATGCTATCTCTATAATAAAGGATTTGAGATATGTATAGATAACAAGATTTTTACCCAGAATGAACACAACATGGGGAAAAGGATATGGCTTGAGTTACTCAAAGACTATTATAGATCAATACAGTACAACCCATGAAAGGAAAATAAGGTAGCATATGAATTAAGTAGGAAGTATTGTGTAATTCTGAACCAAATGACGATTATATGTGATCCTATATTCATGGATCTAGTAATTATGGATTTAATAATTGTTAAGGAAGAGGAAACATCATTCATTTTTTAGATGACTGCTAATTCATATTTACAAGAGATGATAAAAATATCTCAATCTGATGATGAGAACATTAAAAATAAAAGTTATGATATTAAGGATGAAATATTGGAAGAAATCGATTTTGATTATGGACTTCTAAAATTTGGAAAGATGTTATGTGTTTTATCACCACATAATATAAAAAGGAGAACTATTAGATGATACTCACAGCTCAAATTTCTCTATAAACCCATACAACACCAAGATGTATAGATATGTGAGGGGTCATGTTTTGTGGGATAATAAGAAATGGGAAATTTCGGACTATGTATCAGGGTGTTTAATTTTTAAACAAGTGAAATATGATAGACAATATCCTATATGTGTCAAGAAACATCTAGCTATTAATTTGTAGAAGTGGGATGACATTACAATGGACTTTGTCATAAGGTAACCAAGGAAACTTAGAAAGAAAGATGCAATATGGATAATTGTCGGTCGACTTAAAAAATCCACACATTTCCTTTCTAAAAGTGTAGATTTACCACTTGAGCAAATTAAAAGAATCTATATTAAGGAAGTTGTAAGATGTCACAGTGAACCTCAATATATTGTGTCCAATCGAGATCCCTGATTTACATCAATAGTTTTAAAGGTTCTTTAGAAGGCTATGGATAATGAGGGTCATATGTGTAGTACTTATCACCCTCAAACTAATATATAGACTGAAAGGACTATTCAAACATTAGAAGACATGTTGAGTCATGCTCACATGACATTCAAGGTATGTTGGATCAGTACATAACATTGTTGGAATTTTCCTACAATAATAGTTTCCATTTTAGTATTAAAATGGCATCATATGAAGTAAAATATGGTAATAGGTATCAAACTACAACTTATTGGGATGAATTTAGTTAGAGGAAACTTATAGTCCCAAAACATATTTAAGAGACAATGAAAAAGTTAAAGAGAATTCAGGACCGTATTCAAGTATCCCAAAGTAGGAAAAATTGTTATGCTTACAACCGGAGAAAGGATTTGGAATTCCATGTCGGTGATCATGTATTTCTACAAGTATCTCCATGGAAGGGTGTATTATGGTTCTATAAGAAATGGAAACTAATACCCATGTTCATTGGACCATTTTAAATTATAGAATGAATAAGAGTTTTAGATTACTGTTTATCAATACCTCCAAGTCTCACCAAAGTTCATGATCTGTTCCATGATTCATTTTTAAAGAATTGCATGAACATAGCCAACACATGTACTCACCTATGAGTAAATAGAACATGAACCAAATTACTCTTACTGTGAGGTGCCTATTGAGATTCTAGATGGAAGAGATAAAGTATTTAGAAATATAATGACTCGGCTGGTAAAGGTTCTTTGGATAAACCATAAAATGGAAGAAAAAATGAGAGAACTAGGGGATTTTTTAAAGAACCACCCACATATTTTATGTGGGAAACATACATAAAAAATTTTAATGATGAAATTTATACTATAGGGAAGAACATAACAACCCAAATTCTTATGGTATGTTTCATCATAAATAATTTCAATTCATTAATTAACTTATATTGCACAAAACACTAAGTCTCTACAAAACAACACTCTACTAAAATTTTGTAAACATGATAGTTATAAACTAGACATTTAAAATAACGTTTTAACTTATATGAAATGAATTTTGAAAAATGGACATATAAGGTTGAAATCAATAAGATATTTAGAGTCGGGTGTGATTAAATTAAGTTTTGGTTATCAGTAACTTGACCCTTTTGAAAAGTAATGTTACCCTTATGAATAATAATATGACCCTTTTGAATAGTAAATAGGCCAATTGAATAGTGACCTCACCCATGAGTTTTTAAATAATATTTAGTCATCTTATCAATGAATTTATGATATAATTATATTATAGTATAAGTAAATTTATATGTTCAAAATTATTAATTAGGTGTTGGTATTTTTTGTATGGAATAATTATTTATTTACAATTTTTAAAATAATATAATCATTTAAAAGAAAATTTATTTTCATAAAATAGATTTATAGAGTAATATTTTTTTGTCTTATGATTATTGTAAAATTTTGTGATACCTTATTTAATTTTTTAATGTTTCACAAATTCAGTTACAATTTTAAAATCAGTTTTTTTAATAAATGATAATTTTAATTACAAATTAAATTTATCATACATAGAAAATTAATTTTATAAAATGGAAATCATTTTTAAATTCAAAATTTCAAAAAATTTCAAGGGTAATTTTTTGGTAAATTTCTAAAATACAATAATTTTTCGATGAATAGTGAAAATACAATTCTCACTTAATCGGTGTAACATAAATTACATCAGTCAAAATGTATTAGTTAAATAATCAATATTAGAACATAAACCTTGGATATAATATATTTAAATTCATAAATTATTCATTATAATTCCATGAACTCAATTTACAATCCGAAAATGTATTTTCAAAAACCTAATGTCCAAAGTGTTTCCTTAAAATATTATTTTTTTTTCTTTCCACTTTCCTTTTCTATAAATTAATGGATTTGAATTATAAAGACTTTTTAAAGTTGAAAACCCTTTTTATTATATTAATATGTTATTTATATTTTCACAAAATAACTATTAAAATTCTCACTATTGATATAATATTTTATTTATCATATTATTTAGGTAATACCCCTCACCTCAAGTATAAATAACCCTTCCAAATTACATTTGAAAACCACTCATTTGAACCATTTCCAAATCCAAATCACTTCCAAAATACTCCGATATAATCCTTTTATAATACTTAGGTAAATTATGGATCCTTATAACTCCAATCTCTAATGTATTTATAGTGTTGTGAAAGAGAAGTCACATCGAGGAAAGAGTAAGTCTCCATTAACTCCTCCCTCTTTTCTTCTTATCCTTCTTCTTTTACTTTTTTCCATTAAAAATTATATATTATAAAATTTATTTATGTAGTATGTTAGACCTATAATATTTATTTTAGAAAATAAAATTCATTATATATATGACATATATAAATTTTTCTCTCCCTCTCTTACGAAAACATCCCTTTAATGGTTAGTTAATCACCTACGGAGACATTTCAAAAAATAGTTCTTATAACCAACTAAATTGGTGAAATATATAGATTATATATGATATATAAAAATTTAATTTAATTTATTTTATTCTTCTAGAAGTAATTATACTAATTTGTTGATTACACATAACAAAATAGAGAAATCAAGGCAAAACGAGAAATTTTAAAGAAAAAACGTGATATCAAAATGCGTCAATTTCATCGAAAATAAATAATAAATATAATCCAATAATTACAATTGAAAAAAAATTATGAATTAATTTATTTCACTTCTATAATATTGTTTTAAAAAATATATTTTTTTTCTCGAGGTGTAAAAATTGATATAATTAAGCGAAAATTATGGTTAGAGTGTTCACATATAAATTTTATTTCCATGATATTTCAATTGTTCGCCACTATATTTATTATATGTTGTGTATGTATACTATCATTGGACATGTAATATCAAGAATCCATTTATATTCATGGTATTCAAAGATTTATTTGATTATTATTAGTTTTTCTCTTATGATTCTCTTGATTACAAAGTTGTAAGGGACTTCATCTCAGTTTACATTTCATTGAGACATACTAAGTATTATGAACCTAATCATTTATGTGTGGTGAATCTACTTACCCATTGAGGTATTTTTTTCAATTGTAATTATATTTATATTAAATATCCATATTCTTGAGTCATGGATATGATTTTTTCTTAGCCGTATAACATTTTACATATGATGTTTACATTAAATTCTATTTTAACTAAGGAAATATTGATGAATATATATCCTCTACTAAATAAGAATATTTAAAATTATTATTTATATTGTATTAAATAAATTTATAAATATTTATTTTTTCATTTAGTTATGGTTGGGGGCCCTTATATCCCACCAATGCATCGACATGTCTCATGGGACAAAATGATTGGCTACAGACCCTTTGTGTTTATTTCCAAATAGAATCAGACAGGTATCTACCCATAGACTTAAACCATCTTAATGTTATGATGGTTCATTTTCCAGATACATGATTTCTAAATAATAATAATTATCTTTATTCATTATTCAATTATTACTTTCCATTAGGATTTCACTATGATAAAACCTATGGTTGAATTTTCATTATCAGTTTATTGATGGCATGTGTTTATCAATTATTCACCATTCCTTAATAATTATGTCAAATTGATTAGGATTCATGTTTTATTTTTTTCATTATTCCACTATATATAACCCTTATTGGTCATTTTATATCATTCTATATTTTATTACTTCCCCGGGTTATGAAGAAGAGATCATTTATTGACTTTTCAAGGATGCATTTTATAAGATTTTGTCATATATTATAATTTGTTTAATTTTACCAATATAAAATTGATTCCATGTATGTATCAAGTTTCTTTAAGACTATTAAACTAAATAGTCCTTTGGGACTTGATTCTTTTTACTCATTCCCAAGTAATAAAATAATGCACTACCTTTAGGCTTTTGGGGATGGGGTGTTACAATTAAGAAATTATTCTAGAGCACTATTTATCATGATGGGTAGTTCAATTATAATAACTAATGGCCGGTTCTATGATATCCATCCAATTTATTTTTATGTTTTAAGTTGACTATATAAATAATCCGAATATATATGGGATGGTTACTCCAATTATAATCATGAGGGTTTTGTCATGTATAACCTTGAGGGTTATTTTATAGTATCTACGAGGGTTATATCATATTTACGTATGAAGATTATTCAATAAGTTACAAATATGTTTTATTTTAATATTTATAGGTTTATAAATAAATATCATTTTTTCATAAGGTATGTTATTCAGTTATGTTCAATGTAAAGTATATTTTACTCCTCATGTGTTAAAAATATAACATCGTTGAAAATATTTCATGATTTTGTCGGGTTTTAAATTAAAACATTATGGGAATTATTTTTAATTTTGACTTATTATTAATTGTTTTAGGAAAATATTTTGGTAGAAAAGTTTATTTATAGAATGTGAAAATGATTAATTTGATCCCCAATATAATATAGAAAAATATTTTTTTTATAATTTCTCATAGAATAATAATTTTTATCCAATTTTTATATCCCTTACTCAGAATTTTATGCTTGAATCATGTTTTTAAAAGGTTTTTCACATGTTTTTATGGAGATTAGGGGAAATTATATGATTAATGAGAAAACTATAATGAATTATCATGATAATAAATCTAGTTTTTTAAAAGAAATTTTTTATTGGAAAAAATGGATACTGTGTTTAAGTATCCTACATACAGTATTTTGATTTTTTATGTAAGAGTTATTACAAAATTCTCTAAAACACATGAATAGAATGATCCCCAAATGTAAGATAATAGTCTCATGACATAATGATCAAGATTACTTGATATCTATGGTCAGGTCCTCAAAATTTTTGTCACTGATTCTACAACTTGAAGTAGAGTGGGAGGCCATAGGGGTGTCTGATGGCTCACAAAGAGTCCAGATAGGACTAATGAAATTCGCACAGTGGATCCAATCCCATATTTTTAGAATTTAGTTTTCTTGTTTTTGGGACTCTATTTTAGAACCCCATTTAGTTCCTTAGGTTTTATCTATTCAAATAGATTGGTAGGATTTTAGTTTAATTATTTCCTTTCTAGGTTCCCTATAAATCCAAGGTAGTTCAATATTATTCATTCATATTGGATTGAGGTAGACACATCGTTATCTAATTTAATTATTTTTAATTTCAGTTCTCCAATAGTTTGGGTTCTATTTTTAGTTATTGGAATTCAAATTTCACTTTCTCATGTGGTTTTTTGTTATATTAAGGCATTCATTTACAATTTTAAGAGGCGATTTCATAATGAATAATCTATTTGGTTAGACACAATTTCATTTGATATAAATGGAAAAGTGGTGTTTTTTTGGATCCCATTATTTTTAGTTAAAATTGATAGTTATTAATTTATAATATTTATGTCTTTTACTCATCACCGGATGGTTAAAGATTTATATATTTTCACCACCTCATTGATTATAATTTTTTCATAATTATGACACTCATGGATAATAATTATATTTAAAAATATTATATTACTTCTATATGGACTGAATGGATTACCCAAGGGTGAAATTTATTACATGTTATGGAGTCATATGATTTTAGTATGGCCAATGTGAGATATGATAAATTAATAGATTGCAATATGAGGTGGGTGGAATTTTCTCATAATGTATTTTAATGTTATATGATATATCCTACATAATACTGGTTATTTTCATTTCAAATGTTTTTCATATTAATATAATCAACATGATTTCATAGAATTATTTGAAACTGTAATGGATGATACCTTAGGTTAGCTTAACATTAACTGAACAATTTTAGGTCTTTGATAAATTATTTTTTTGGCATCACCCGAGTTGAATAAATGTTTCTGAAAAATACATAGTATTTTCATGGGAGAATTAATTTGTAATTTTTTATATGAATTGTAAATTAAAATTAATTAACTACTAAAATATATTTTAAATGAGATAAATATTTTTAAAACTAAAAAACAAATGAAAATGAAATTTTAAATGAAGGAAATTGAAATGATATTTTGAATGGTGTTTTCACAATATTTAGGAAAATGAACTTTTATATTTTATAATTAGAATATGGTACTCATTAAATGATTTATAAAAGAAGTGTTTTAAGTTATTAAAAATTCTATATTTGGATTGTGTGAAATTCTATGGATTTTTTAGTAATTTCACTCCTAGAGAGAAAAATTGTAATAATAACTTATTAAATAGACACAAAAAGTATTATTTTATGAACACTAATCATAGAATTTATTTTTTACATTAGGTAGGATGCTTGGAATGAGTTGATGGATTTTTAATTACATTATTGATTATTAATTAAATAATTTCTGGAACATCATGTATCAATTTTGATGGAAAATGTTAAATATAGTGTAAATAATTTCTTGATTCTAGAATTTATTAATATATTATTCAATGAGATATGTTTATTTATTTAAAAATAATATAATTTTTTTCATGTCTTCATGCCTCAATAAAAGTAATTTTTGATAAATAATAACCTTTTCCTATTTGATCATTATTTTCACATCAATCTTGGTAGGAACATAAAGAATATTTAACGAAGCTGATGTGTATTCAATAGACCTTAAAATAGGATTACTTAGACAAACCATGTCCAATATTCCATGCCTATAATAACTTTTTATGTTCAAAATCTATACATGGATCCAAATGATTAATTATAAAAGAAATGTTTTAAAATTATTTCAATTAATCACTATCACAATTCTTACTTATCATAGAAATAGATAATGTCATCCAACTATTTGAATGAGTGACAATGAAAAAAATTATTAAAAATAAAAATGGATAACCCAATTAGAGGGTGTTCTGATTGATGGTTCTAGAGGAAAATATTGATGCTGGTTTATTGTCATAATGATGTTTTCTTAATTAGATTAGTATAAAAGATTTTAAAAAAATTAAAGGTTTGTGGTTAAAAACATTTATGAAAATGGTTCTATATTATTGTGAACATCATTTATGCTATCAATTCAGAAAATGAGAGTGAGTGGGCTAGATACTTCCTCCACCACTTGAAAGGATTCGTGGACCATGTTTAATCCTCCTATTTGTAGCTCATATGAGAGGGGTAAATGTGGTTTCTTCAATCGTATTATTTATTTTTTAAATATATCTTTAATATTTTTATGTTTTTGGTATATATATGTGTGTGAAATATAAAAAAGTTAACAAAATAATTAATATAACAAATAAAAAATAATACAAATAATATAACTACTAATAATTCTTAATTAATTAATCTAAATAATTAATAAGTAAAATAAATAATATAAATAACATTTAAAAATTTAATTTCATTAGGTATAATAAAAATATTTAATTAAATTGTTTTTTTTCCACTAAATAAATTAATATAAGATAAGTAATTTAAATAATTAATTTATTAATATAATTATTAACTAATAAAATGATTACTATTTAATAATATAGTTAATAGAATTATAAATTAACAATAATATAGATTAACAATATAAATTAATTGAGTAAAAAGTAAAAAATGTTATTATTATTAATTTTGTAAACAATTTTAATAATTGAAAATAAAAATAAAAAAGATAATATTATTAATAGTAAAATGATTAAATTATTTAATTAATAATTTTCCAATTAAAACCATTATTAACTATCTTATTTACTATAATAGGTTTCTTTTTTTAAACAGGTAGCTAGAAGACCCCTATATTAAACCAAGAAATTCATCCTTTTATCAATTTTCAATGGTAACCCTTATATGAATCGAAGAACCAGTTTCCCATAGGCCAATTAAGATGTGATAAAATGATGGTCATGTTTCTTGAAAGCCCTTTACTATCCATAGAATCCCACTTTTTGTGCAAAGGAACCTTCAATGAATAGTATTGGTTGAGTGCTCTTAGACGCAAAACTACTCATCATCACTATAGTTCCACCACTTATATATGAGTGCTATAATTCCCTTTGAAATTCCCCCCATTACAAGTAGCTATCAGGGTTAAACCCTCATCCTTGTGTAGCATTATGGGTCTTCAATTCCACTTAAAAAACCCATGTTGCATTATTTAGAATAATAATTAATTTTATTAGTAATTACATTATAAAATAAATTATAAATAATAAATAATAATTATTAAGGATGTTTGTAATGATTATTTTTATGTATTAATTATTAGAAATATCTCTTAATTTTATTAATTAGTTTCAAATTATTGTTATGAATTTTTTAATAGTTCATAAATGTTATATATTATTAAATATTATAACTATTAAATAATTTCATAGTTAATTATTCATTATTCATTATTTTATTAGTAATTTAATTATTAAAAATAATATTTCTAAATATTTTTTATATTAATTAACTATAAAATATTATTTTTCGAATACCAAAAATATAAAAAATGAAAAAAATAGATTTCAACTAAAAATTTGATAATTGTTGAAAATGTGTCCCTCTTTGAGTAATTCCTCTGAAAACTCCCACATTCCCAAAACTAACTTTATAAATAGTGCAGTCACATTCAGTACGAAGAAGTGTTTAATGTAGAATATTGAAATATTACTTTCATTATAGATTTTTGAATAACATCCTAACTAATTTGATCATAGAATATTCACATTTTTATCCAAATGTTGAAGATTTGATGTTGAAAACAACGCAAGATCATTGGTTGAATTCTTTCATTTTGAAATTAGTTTACAATTTTTGTCATTATTTTTTATATACTAATCTAATTCATGTAAAAATTTATTTTTTTGATTCCTTATTATTTTTCTAAAATTAATTTTACTATATATGAATATAGATAAGTCATATAGAAGGCTAAATTTATCATTGAAAATGATATAACAATTTTATCAAGAATCTTGGATGATCTATGATGTTTTTGATGCTAGGAATAACTATGAAGTTCGATTTCATTAAAACATCATGTATATAAAAAAAATTGGTCTAAATTTCATTAATATAATTATTATTCAATGACTATGTTAATTTTTTAAATTAAAGAAATAAATTAATCCCTATGATTCTATCAATAGTGTTCAAAAAATATACTGTTATGGCCGTTTTTTACAATCCATCCACTAAAATGACCGAAAATTTATCCCAAAGTCAAATATTACAATGGGAAACAAATTAATTAAGTCAAAATGTCATGTGTACATTCATATTAAATCTCACAAACTCATGGGAATCTAAACATAAATAATTTAATGACTTTTTATACCTATGAATGTTGGATTTACTATTCCAACCACAATTTTTTAATGAATTCCTATAAAAGAGAATTTTATTTCAGGTCACTATGATGGAGAGAAATAATATTCTACTTGAAATGTTTCTAAAATTATATAATATCCCACTATTTCAAAATAAACCTACTTTTGATAGGGTATACGACATGCAACACTAAGCATAAAAGAACAGTAAAATATTATTATATATATATATATGTCTTTATAACATAGACATTAAATTAAAGAATATTAATAGGGTAAAATACATTATGAAATTTATATAAAGTTCATTATTAATAAATAATTTTAGATTAATTATTATAAAAAAATCACTCAATTCACAGTAAATAAATATTATTCTTCATAAATGTGTTTCCTTAAGAAATTATTTTCATTGATTTTTGTGAGTGGATAATATATTTAATTTTTAAAACTTTTAAAGATTAAATTTTATGAATATGATATAATTTATTAAACTACAACTTAAAAACTATGTTATAATGATATTATATTTTATTTTTTATAAAAATGTATATTTTTTATTCAAGAGTGAAGTATATGTATTTTTATTGAATACTATATTTCCTATTCACATATTTATAAATTAAAATTATGTTTTGGACTATTATTAAAATTAAATTTTTTCATTTTAATTTAATATAATCCAATTATAATTTTTTGAATTAAATATATAATTTTTATTTAGAACAAAAACAATTTATACTTAAAATCCATATTTCCATATAACTATTCTTCCTTGTGTTTTGTCAATTTAAAAATAAATTAAATTTTATGAATTATATATTTATAAACAATAAAAATAAATTTCATTATTTGGAATAAGTTTTTCCAATTTTTTTAAAGAGTTTCCTTAAATTTTTGGATATTATGAATAGTAACATTAGTAATTTTTGATACCACAGTAACAGGTAATTCAAGTAATTATCATTAATAATAAATACGAGAAATACTAAAAAATAAAAATAATACATTAATTAATTTTACTTTTTGAGTATATAACTTAAATTTTTTACAAAAGTTGAATATATGGCATTTTGTTGCCTTTTTCCACGATTTTTATACTTTATATTTTTTTATATTAAGAAAAGTCAAAAATGTTATTCTATTTGTTTTATTATATTTAAATTTTATTTACATATGAGAAATAAATACTATTTTTGGTTATAAATATTCATTTGAAATATAAATTATTTATTTAGTCATGGAAATATATTTTAAATTATTAGTGATGAATCAATTTCATTAAATTATTGTCTATCAATGACATAGTTCTTTTGAAAGTAGTACAAAAATAAATAAAATGATTTTTAAAACTCTAAGAATTAAAATGTTTATGTGATCCTTATTGAAATAATTTTTCTTAGATAAAAATAAAATATTATATAGGTTTAGACACATGTTATTGGAATTAAATTGTTGTCCTGTATTTTTTAATGTTAAAATAAATGAGTTGTTACAAAAATAGAATTAATGATATTTTATAATAAATAATATTTTATTAAATTATTTTAATTTAAATGAAATTATATATTAAGAAAAATTATTATGTTTTGATTGAAAATACTAGTCTTGATCTATTTATGAGTCCTTTCCTTTTACAGTAACTATTTTAACCACATATGTGTTAAACATATTGATATCACCATAATATGATAAGGCGTTAAGAGAGGGTTAATTCAAAAATGTAAGGGTAAAAATATTATCGAATAGAATCCAAATAATATTTGACTATAGCATCTCAACTCATACTCATGTTAGCTTAAAATATTATTAATTTGGATCCATTTGTTCATCAGATTTTGTTTTAATATTTTATGAAAAATATTTGAGTGTCCCTCCCCTCTCTTATAAAAAGGAACTTTTAGTCCTCATTATTGACAATAAAAAATCCTTTTAGTTCATCCAGTAAATATATAAATACCATCGTAACATACCTACCCATATTCTATAGGATTTTTAATGTAAAATACCCAACAATATATGAGAGAAGGTGTAAATTAATGGAGGTTTTCTAAAGAAGATGTATAGTTTTTAACTAAGAATTTTGATTTTATTTCTTCTTCAACCTCCGTAAAATATTCTTCAACCAAGTTGAAATACAATTTATATTGTATTGAATATATATTTAGGTTATTATGTTAATTTAAAAATCTATATACATCTTCTCTTCCATAAAATGGAATAAAAACCCATCATTTGTGTGTATAGAAGACTACCGTCTCACAAACCATTTAAATTCTTTTCCCATCACCACCTATCACTACTGGATATAATGATGAAATTAATATTTATATATTACATTCATGATATTTTAATAACTTTTATATGACACTATATCATATATGTTCTTGAAAATCAATTTATTAAAAAATGATATCATCTTTTGGGTGTACGTGTGGACTACCACCACCAAGAAGAAATTAATTTTTTTTATCACCATCTCACATGGATGAAATAAATAAGTTTATATATATAATTGTATTAATGATAATATTATAATAATATATATACAATATGGTGCTTCACTTTTTTTTCATAATGATATTTGATAATGTAAACATTACTCTTTCCCATGTTTGGCATAACATCTCTATGATTGTACTATAAATCATTTTTCAAAATCATTGTTATATTTAGGTATAAAAAGCATACCTAATGAATGAAAATAATACATATGTCATGATTATTATTCTGTAGGTGATGTAACAATGACTCATTTGACCACGGTCAACAAACAAAATCTTTTTTGGAAAATTATGGACCGAACGTCCTCAAAATTGATGACATAGACATTTTTTATTATGTAATTTAATATTTTATTAAAATAAATTAAATAAATTTATTAAGGATAATTTATTATACCTATATAATTCTATTTTTAAATTAAATATTTTCTATGAGTTTATTATATAGTATTTAAAGGACATACATGTGTAGTCTCGACACAAGGTAAGGGATTTCATTTCAATTTACATTCCATGGGGTATATTTTATTATTTTGAACCTAATTTCTTATATAAGTTGTATATAATAACCCTTTTAAATGTTATATCATTAAGCCTTAATAATTAATTTTATTTTATGTTACATTTTAAAATATTTCATCAAATGTAGTTTTTCTTGAATGTTACCATGTGGTCATGAGTTTATTATCTCAATTTTCTTTAATTTGGTTACAACTCTTCTTTTTTAATTTTTATTTCAATTATTATGTATTAATTAGTCTCTAAATTTATTTTTTATATGTCACAACATCCTTTTGGATCAACTAACCAATCCTCCATTCAATGACATGAACCTAATAAGGATTTTCGTTCTCGCATTCTCATTATCATGAGGCACAGTTCATGTTGTATCGAAAGATTTCCATATTTGATATTCTTAATGCTTCATGAATAAATTTTCAGATATTAATTAAATTAATTAATGATTTTTTCATACCCATATAAAATCATTAGTATTAATTAATTTTGATTTAAATGATTCCAAATATGAGATGAATTTATGTTATAATGTATATTATTTCATAGCATTATTCTTGTTAATGGTTCCTTTGAAGTAAATTGTGTTGTATTATTTTCTTGAACCCCATTTGAATTAATTTAAAATTTTTATGAATTATTTTTAAATATTTATTATACATTTTCAACCTAATTTTATAAAGAAATAGCATGGGAGTTTTCTAAAATTGATACATATCGTGCAAATTATTATAGATCATGGATGTTTTTCTTCCTTATTCCGGTTATCTCAAAAACATAAAAAATCATTTCAAAAAAATATTTATTTATTAATGGTATTTTAAATGATTCATTAACTTTAAATAAATTTTTTAAAATGAAATTTCTCTAAATTATATAAAATATGTACCACTAGACACTCTATGCATGTTTTTTGAAAATAATATTTTTTTAACATTTATAACATGAACCAAATTTTTTACTATCACTATTGCACCACATATTTCAGGTAAATGACCCATTATTCATGTATTTGTTTCTATTTAACTTGTATTCTATTTTATAGGAATTTATTAGTTGTTTTCTCATGATTTTAAAACATTTTTTGAGGTACACTGTTAGTAGAAAACTGTGCAGCACCTCTAAGAAACCATGAAAGGGAGGACAATGAGAACTAGGTAGGAACATGGTTAGAACATGGTTTGGATAGATCATGTGAGTACCCAAGGGAATCATTTCGTATTGAAACTATGGTAAAATCATGGTTATTTCATGGTTTTTATAACCATATTAGCCAACCCTTAGTGTTGTGGCTATAAGATTATAACACTACACTTTTGGAACATCGTTTTCTAAATCATTCGACCTAACCACAAAGTGTACAGTTGTACCTCCTTATGTTTTGGATCTAATATGATTTAATCCTTTTGAACCTTGTTTTCCACTAATCGATTTGTATTCCAAATTCATTTTTATCTGTAATATTTTGAAATAATTCATTCATTTCAGAAGAAATTAATAGGTGAATCATAGCATGTCGAAGGCAGGAATTCATTGGTAACTACCAATCCTACCTCGTTCTTATTAGATCAAACAAAATTATATCTATAAGAACCATATATCATGTCCATTATGGTTATATTTAAGGATATAAATGGTTTTTTGATGAAATATTATAGTATATAGTGAAGGGATCATGGGTTGTTAAGGTATCTTGATGTTTTTTTATGTCAATCAACATTTTCACTAATTGTTTTGTAGTAGGAGGCTTCTCTCTCGACTCCACCTAATTTTTAATATGAAGTATATGTTTTAATTAAATTTTTTGATTAAAATGTTGGTGAAATCATTGTGTGATAATTAGTGGAAATCCTGATTGGTCTTGTAATTGTTAAAATATAGAAAAAATTGGTTTGATTTCACAAAACCACTTTGGTTTATAATTAATAAATTTTGATTTTATAATTATGAATTATTATTTATGTGTTGGATTTTTTTTCGAAACCCTTTAAATAATTTTTTTTTTATATATTTTTATACAAGGATTTTGTAATAAATGGTTGGCGTAAATTCATTTTAATTAGGATTTCCCCTATGGAATGGGAACCTTCCATTAGGGAATCTGGTATTTGTCACCTTGTGATGACTTGGAGGATCAATTAGATGCTTCTCATCATTATTGAAAAATCACATGGGAATTCATGTTGTGTGTGGAGATATGTTTATAGTTAATCCAAATGATTGAAAACTGTTTTTATTCTATGTTTATTTATTATTATGTAAAAATTATAATGATTTGATATAAAATTTATTAAAATTATTTTAAAATTTTTTATATAATTTGGGATAACATGTTTTTTCCTAGTGTCATGAGTTAGGAATTCAATATGTAAATCCTAACAAGTAAAGGATCACCCATTATTTGTGAACTATTGTTAATATTAATACTTAATCTATTGGTAAACAAGTAAAGAAAATCTATCTTATTTATTTAGTGATTATTTATGATACCATGTGAATGGAATGTGGAGATAGATAATGGAGTGTTTTGGGTGTTGTTTGGTGATGCCATAAAGGATTTTTTAGTTTTTTTATCTTTTGGTTCAATTGTATTTCTTCTCTGGGTTTTTTGTACTCTTATATAGTTTATTGATTAGGTTGAATATTTAGTTTCATATTGTACTCATGAATAATATAAATGTTGGGTTGGTTTTTTTGATGTAGTTCTGATATTTTATCTTTTAAAGGGTTAATCATCCACCAAAATTTTCTCGAGGACCCTGGAATTTATTTCTAGCCTTTTGGTTTTGTGGGGATTCCACCTATGTCCTAGTGGCAAACATGAAACTTCATAAGAGAATTAGGAGGGGTTGGTTCCAAATGGTATTATTCTACTCCAATCCACCTTATATTTTTGGATAAATGGTATAATTAATTATTCATTCCTTGAGTTGGATTCATAGAAAGTAGATGGGATTTTTTGATATCTAATCATTGAGAATAAAAATATATAGAAAACATTTTTATACTAAACTTCATATTACCAGGGTGTTTTGGTATATAAATGTTTGGAGACACCTCCAGGTAGTGTGACCTCATCATCGTTGGTTTAGTCAATGAGTTTTTCATTACATCCATTAATAGTAAGTCTTCCCACTTGAAAAAAATGTTCATTATGATATTAAAGATTTATGAAAGGGTAAAAATGATGATTTTTGAAAATAGTGAAAAAAGATTACGGTATTTCAAGAAATTATTAAAGTGTAGATGATTGGTAAATGGCATAAATCAAGGTTATGATATGTGTTAATGTTGTAAATAGAAACTGATAATACTTCAATTAATAACGAGTGAGACAGAATTGAGTTTTATATTATAGAAAATGGTACTGAGAAATCATTATATAAAACAACCATAGTAGGATTCTAAAAATGTGGTTACACCAAATCTATAGCTAAACAAACAACTATTCTAAAGAAAAATCATTGATTTTATGGATGTTGATAACGATAATAAGAATGATGAACCTCAGAAAGTGGACCATTCAGTTCAATTCCAATTAAAGAATCTACCCATCTTATGAGGGGATTGCACGATGGAAAAATATTAAGTCTATTTGAATCAAATGAATCGATCTACAATTTCTTTGGGACCCCAATAGAGATAAAAGTAAATTTTTATACATATATGATAGAGGATTGTGAAGGTCAATGGTTTGTATTAGAATTACATGATAAATAGTGGAAAGGAATTACATATGATTATTTTAAATATTTTTCTAACAATAAATTATTTCATCACCTTTTTTATATAACTATAATAATGAAAATATTCATTTTTAAGAAATAGAAACACATGGGGATATAGTATGTGGCTAAATTTATGAATTTATTCGGTTTTACTCGAGAAGATGATAAAATTGAATCCTTGAAGGAATACAGTAATGAGTTGAGATTATAAATATATGTTCACTCAAACAATTTTGTCCTTTTTATGATAGATTATATAGATATGTTCAATGAAGTAATTGTGTTGGAAATGTATATTTTCGAAAATATTTTTTTTGGGAGAATGTTTATTCCAATGAGAACAGGGGAAAATAATATTGTTCTAGATGAGCAGAGGAGGGAAAGAAAAAAATATAATTGAGTATGAAATATAATGTAGTAGATAAAGTGATCAAAGACGATCAATGTAGTCCTTCGAATGTGATAAGTGCGATTCTTTTGAAATATACCCATAATGCATGCTTTATATTATATGGGTGAGTCTCATTCTATTATTTCTTCTTGTGTTGATGATTATTTGATATTGGATTTTGATGTGATTCATTCAATTTTGAAATTTAAAACTCCTCTTGGAAAAAAGAGATTGTTGTGCAATTACGTTTAAATATTTTCCTGTAACTATTAATTTGGATGAGTTGCTTTTGTATTTCTCCATGATTGATATGGAATTATAGGATATGACTCGATGTATATATTTTTTGACATTTTTATGTCCCACATCGACTGTTATTACTGAATAGTAAACATAAAATCTAATTAACTCCCCGATAATCCCTTTCGAGTATATTGGGACACAAAAGAATGTAAAGAATGAATTTCATAAATAGTAGTTATAATTATCTTATATGAGTTAGAAACATTTACTTTGGAATCTATTTATAGGATTGGTAATAGTTATTTTAGAACTATTATTGGATATTTTCATAATTATTTCCTTATGAATTTATAATGGTATCCATTGAAAAGAGAATTGGAGTTTAGGAATGATCCCATATCAGGGAATAGTATTATTTCACTTTATTCTAATAGGAAGGACCCAATATAATTGAGTGAAATTAAAATTTCAATGGATTAGTTGTAATAAAAATTGTTCATTAGATTATGAAAATATCTATGGGAAGAAGTAGTTCTATTTGTGAAGAAGCCTGATATAACTAATATGAGTTTTTTTGGATTTTGGTATGCTTAACAAAGTTACAACAATGAATTGTTCTCCTCTTATAGGTAATTATGTTCTTTTTATCAATTTTGGGGTGCCCAGTGGTTTTCTAAAATTTACATATGTTTCGGGTATCACCAAATAATAGTTCATGAAGGTTTATATTTTGAATATTGATTTTATAAAATTATATATCCATTATGAGTATTTCATTTTGACTTTTAGTCTTATAAATTCACCGACCATCATTATAGAATTGATGAAACAAATCATTAAATGGTATCTAGATTATAGTATGGTCATTTTTGATGATGATATTGTGGTGTTTTCGAAAATAAATGAGGATATTTAGAAATTCATAGCTATGGTTTTTGGTATCTTAAGAGAGCATCATCATTATGACATGTTATGAAAGTGTGATTTTTTTGATACAATTGGTACATTTCCTTGGCCATGTCTTTTTTTGAGAATAGAATGTCTATTTATCATGAAAATATAGAATATGTCATATAATTAGAGCCACCTATTGTTTTATTTGAGATGTGCATTTACCTCGGTTTAGATAGATACTACAGCTGATCTATATGTTATTTTTAACATTTGAAATCACCAAGGATGTATTTTATATGGAAATGTTTTCCAATTTAATTTAATGATAAATTCAAAAAACTCCATTCATGAACAAAAGGTTAGGCGTACCTTATCTCATATCCTCAATTTTATAGAGTTTGGATGGGGATATGAAGTCTATTTTGATGTATCAGTATCAGGGTTGGGATGTTTTCTCACAAAGAGAAATTGTGTTGTTCCATATGGCTCATGAAAGTTACAGTTGAATGAGGAAAAATACGAAACTCATGCTTCTGAAATAGAAAATGTGGTCCATGAGTTAAATGAATCATATAATTATCTATTCTGAGATAAATAAATAAAAAATTATATACATCATAAGATTTTGAAATAAATTTCATGTGATATTTTAATCTAATATAGTGTAATGGATTGTGTATCATCATATGTTTGACTTCGACAAGATATATACACCAAGAAACAATAACTATAATATGGATGGATTGAGCATGATTTTATGTGATATGTTACACAAAGAGTATTTATAACAGTTCAAACTAATTTTATATATCTTATATATGCATCTATAATTCAAAAAATAAGGTTGTTCTTTTAGTTTTATTTTTTCCTAATTTGGTGTTGTAGGTTAGAGTTTCCTAGAAATATAATGCTGATTGTGTTTCTATGTTTTTAGAACATAATGTGGGGAAGAAAATTGAGGGATGTAAGATATATTATAGTTAAATATTTTATATAATAGATCACATGGTCATACATTTGGTTATCAGAAAAAAAATCACAATTCCTACTATAATTTGAGATGGGATTTTCAAACTATGATTATGAAAATGAACAAAGTATTGAAAAAAAAACTATTTTGTCCAGTTGGAATAAATATAGATATTGTAGAGTATATCTCAATATGTCTAATCTTGCAGTTGTTGAAGGTATTGAATCAATTACTAGTGGTTTTGTTTCAGTATTTCATGATTTCATGGGCTAATGGGAGAATATGGAAATGGATTTTGGAACTAGTTTACCAAGTAAGGTTAGGAATCACAATTCCATATAAGTGATAGTGGATCTTCTCAAAATATATGCCCAATTAATCAATATTAATGAGATTATTATAGTTGAATACATATTAAAAAAAATACTTTAATGAAATTGTAAATATGTATGGTATTCCATTCTTGGTTTCATATGAATGATATCCCAAGTTTACATTTCTTTTTTAAAAATCCTTACGGAATTCCCTTAGAACTAAGTCGACTATTAGTATGAATTGTCATTTTCAAATAGATGGATAGTATAAATTAAAAATAAAATCCTAATAGAAATTGATTTGATCCTATGTAATGTAATTATGTGTCTCTTGAGAGGATAATATGTGTTTAGTTTATTTCTTATAAAATAATAGTTATCACACATCGATGCATATGGATCATTTTGAAGAATTCTATGGGAATCCTTACCATTCATCAAAATTATTGAATAAAAATAGGCCATAAAAAAATAATTGGTCCTTGAATTATGCAAGAGTCTATAGAGAATATTTAGTTGACAAAAAAGAGAATGGATATGGCTCAGAATATTCATAAATCATATATTTATCATCATCAATGAACAGTGTCAGTTGAGTTGACTGATCTTTTGTTTTTGAGAATCAATCTTGGGATTTAGAATTATCATTTTTGTTTATAGGTAATGTGGTATCCTTGATATATATTCACTTTGTAGATACATAAAACTTAGTGTGAGGTGGAATATCATTTTCCATTGTCACCATGATTCAGTTCTGTGCATAATGTGTTTCGTTTACCTCAGTTGAAGAAGTACTGATTAGATCCTGACCATCTGATTTAATGGGATCATGTTTTCCTAGTGCCTTATAATATGTAAATTCATGTTATAGTATGAACTTTTGATTGGAAAGAGAAGGTCATTCAGGGAAAAATAATTATTATAGTTTGGGTTTAATGGAATCATGGATAGATTTAGGAAAAATTATTGGAACGAGAAAAGGAAATTTTGTATAAATGGCCAAAACACTTCTAGGATACCTATAGTTTTAATAATTCCAGGGATAGAAGTTCTAGTGTTGGAGAAAAATGATAACCACCGTGTTCATTTACAAAAAACAATTCTTCATGTATAATGATTCTATATAATGTTTGGGTTACTTTCTTAGAGGTTCTTGAGGGGTTCATTCATGATTTTCAGGCCATGATTATAGTGTAAATATGGTTTACGGTTACTAGAAACCGTGAACCACCTATAGGGAACCATGAATGGGAATAGAATGAGAACTAATAAAGGTCACAATTGGTTCATGATTTAGCCAAACGATTTTATTAAATAAGAAAAAATGTGATTATTCTAAGAGATAAAAATCAGGGTTGGAACCTGATTTATCTAACCATGTTATCCAACTATGTGAGGTGCGACCATAAGATAGTAGCACCACATCGTTGGGGAATGTCCTTCCAAACTGTGTTTCCTAACGATATGTTATAAAGTTGGATCCTCTTAAATGGTAGATCTAATAAAAATAATTCCATAAAAGATTCTTTCTTTTAATAATGTTTCTATAACCAAAATCCATTTTCCTCCCATTAATTTAGAGATATATTCCTTCAATAGAGAAGTAATTCCTTAGTGAATCAAAGAATTTTGGAGTTATGTATTCAGCAGTAAGTAACTTTTCTTTTCCCATTCTTGGTAGATCAAATATTATTCTCAATATCTATCTCGGAATCATATTTCTTGTCCTTTATGGATACATATATAGGTTATGAATGGTTTTATATTGAAATATTGAGGGATCAAGTGAAGGGAATGATATTTGTAATGAGATGATGTCATTGTGTAATTTTTTTCATTGTTTTCATGAACTATTGTGAGGGAGTTGGCCTATTTATGACTATACATGATTTAGATAATGTATTATTTTTCATAAAATGTTTTTATAGAAATTTTGGTGACCTACATGTGTGATTCTGGGTGACAAATTTATTTTTCCTGGATTTTGAAAATATGTGGGAAAATTTTGATGGATTTTGGAAAACCAATTTGGTTTTTAATTTTGAAATTTTTATTTTAATATTATGATTTTGTTCTGATATATCAAAACTGTTTGTGAGTATGGTTTAAGGAGAAAAAAGTCTAGAAAGTTTTACATAGATTTTGGAATACATTTTGGGTGTGAGTTCATTTCTATTAAACGTGACATTATGGAAGTGGTGTTTTCCATCATGGATCCCTTATTTGTCACATTTTTTTGAATTTTTGGATTAATGTGATAATTATCACAAGTGTGGATCAATCACCTAGTCAGGCATGGTGTGTTTATTTTTACATGGTTATTGGTATGAAAAATAATTTTAATAAGATTTTATGATTTTCTTGTTTCTTCACTTGTAAAATCCTTTAGAGTTGATAGAATCTTTTTTAAAATAAATTTTTACTTTTTTTATAATAATTATTCTTATATGTTTTCCACTAGATTCAAGAGTTGGGATATCACTGTTTAAATCGTAATATGTTTACACTGACCCCTTTATTGGGGAATTTTGGGTGTTTTCATATACTATATATTGATAAATAGTTAAAGGCATAATATCATAGTTCATTATTCATTCTTATCAATACTGTGATGATTTCATGTGGAGTATGAGAATGGATCTGGATGGGTGTTTCTAGTCGATTTCACATTGGAGTTTTTCTTTTTTTGGGCTTTAGGTTGTCGTAATGTTATCCTTTGGTTTTCCAAGTGTACTCTATAATTTTTATTTATTTAGTTATGTATGGAGTTTAATTTTTTACTTATGAATCATATATAGGATAAGATGGTTTTTTTATATGGTTTTTATGTTTTATTTTTCAAAGGGAAAGTAATTTCCAAAATGTTTTTGTGGCCCATAACATTTAATTTTAGCCATTGGTGTATTAGAAATGTCATATAATGGATAGTCACACAGCCATATCTTTCATGACAATTAGGTGGGAAAGATTTTATATTCAAGGCCAATATTTCCAATGATGTTTCCTTTATAATATTCTATAAAAATTTATAGAAAATGTTTTCCATAATATTTTTTGAATATTTAGTTTGTAAAAGTGATTTTCATAGTGAAAATTATACTTTCTAAAAAAATGATACTTTAATTGTATTTTCATTCATAAATTTCAAAAAAAGGGATGTTATATACACTCGATAATGGATATATTTTAATAGTACCATCCTTAACCATTCTCTAGATGGATTATGAGAGGGTCATGGATCCCATTTCTTTTAAATTTTTATATATTGAAAGAAAAGTTATTATTTTTTGTAAATAAGTCTAAGATTTAAAATATTTTACTCATGAACATTATGTAGAAATTATTCATGATGAACAAGTAAGTTTGAAAGATATTATAATAATTTTTGACACCTATAATATCTCATGATGAACTAATGTTCCTAATACAGTATATTCAATGGGTGTTCCTCATTATATCTCTCCAATGACATGATAAAAGTTCCATGTAGTAATTGTAATTAATGAGATAATTACAAGAAGGTTTATTATATATATTTTACTAGGCACCATTTATTTTCCAAATCATGCTCAAAATAGGTTATTAAGTTATGTTTTAGTGATACAAACACATTATTTATATTTTTTAAATAGCTTATAAATGTTTACATTGAACAACATTTACAATACATGGATCGAGAATATTGATTCTTATAACAATTTAATATGATAAAATTTAATGCCTTTCCTCATGTTCTATGATCCATATTTTTAGGGGTATAAATTATGTTATGTTATAATTAGGAACATTTATTATTTCATCATACCCTAATTCACCTATTATGCTCATTAGGAACATTCAACTAATAATTATTAGGTTTTCTATTAATGTGCATTTGAGATAACTATTCATTTGTTTCATTTTCACAAGGTTATGAAGAATTATTGAAAATTATTTGAGTCTTAAAGGGTTTAATGTGTTAATAATATAGTATGAGATTCTGAAAACATAATATTTAATATTAAATGATATTTATATTGGAAAACTACTATATTGAAGTCAAGAGTGTAATTTATGTAAGAGTTTTTCCTAATTATCTAATAACATAAATAAAAAATAGTCCATGTTTATGTATGTTATCCAAAATTTCATTTTGATTATATAAATTTTTACTTATAAAATTCATTCACATTTATCAATATCAATCTAGATATGTAAATATTAGGTTTTTACAACTAGATCTAAGTGTGAGGGTTAATGGTTTTTGTAGGTGGTGCCATGAAATTGTTTAGAAAAATTATGATATGAGTATGATTTCATGAGAGGATATTTTAACATTTATGGAAACCCTCTTGATTTTATGAATATAAGTTTTATCATAAGTTAATTTTCTTAAACTCCCCTTTCGAGGTGATATGTGATGGAATTTTATGGTGAATTATGATATTTTGGGAATTTTTTCTCAAATAATGAATATAATCCCCTTAAGTTTAACATGATGAATTATTTGAGGATTTGAGATTGAAATAGTTTTTTAAGAATATATAATCATATCATAACATTATGGTGATTCAGGTTATTTAAGGAAATATCCATCATATTTTAGAAATTATATGATTATTTATTAAACATTTTATGGTATTTTTCCATATGGGTGCATAATTTTGACTAACGATAAATCATAAATTTATCTTAGGAAATATTTGTTCAAATATTAATTTTTTGGATTTATTCATGGTTATGATAATTTTGAGTGATTATAATGATAGTAATTTATGGAATCATTTATCTTATCATTATGTGTTATAATTGAATTCTTTATATGAATATATTATTACTTATTATGTTGGTTTCTTCATATTTGAAATATATTACCCTTATATAACCATTTTGGTTCTGGTTAATACCCATTTATAGGAATAATAACATGTTATCCATTTTGCGGATTATCTGATCTATTTTTGTTCGATTCAAGTTACCTAGGATTTGAAAAATTAATTTCAATTTTCATCATTTGGAGAATATTAACTAAGTGGGAGAATATAATATCCCATAATTTTAAAATAAAACAATATTTTATAGATTATATGACATGAAACACTAGGTATAATTGATTCATAAAATATTAATATTTCAATATTACTTTTATAACCATGTCATTAAATTAATGATTATGATTATGTTAAAATAATTTATGAATTAAATATAATGGTTCAAATCAAAAGAAATTATTTTAATAACTATTTGGATATAAGAACTCATTGTTTAGTAATTCATTTTTAATCTCAAAAAAAGTTTAACCTCCAAACATGATGTTTATTTTTTTTTGAGAGGATTAAATAAGTTATGAATTCTACTTTTGGTAAATATATTTAAAAAAGGATATCATTTTTGAAATTATAATGTCAAAATAATATTAGGGTTAAATATTACTATTTTTCTATAATCATTATTTTTCAATAAATAGTGAAAAATATTGATGTTTTTTGAAAACTATATATTCATTAATGTATTTACAAAGTAATATTATATATTTGATATGTTTTAAAATTTAATTAGTTCCATTTTATTAATAATATAATTATTATATCATTTGAAATGAATTTTATATTTTAATATCATATACTTTTTTGTTAATGTGGAATAGGGAATTTTCAGAAAGACTTTTTTCCATCATGTTTGTTCGGTTTCATTCTAAATAATTTCCTGTGACTTTTATGTTTTGAATCATGAAAAATGGATTCCATATTTTGAATTATGAGGTAAATTTTTTGTATTTTTTTTACCTTTATTTGAAATTACGGATAATATCCATAATAATTTTTGTTTCTATTATAAGGAATAAATATTGAAGATAAGGTTAAATATAAAATGATAAGGACCAAAAAATGACCCTAATGTGAAACCCTACTATTTTAAATTAGGAATATAAAGTTATATAGCATGTATGATAAGAAAATATAATATTATAAGAGAATATTAAATCCAAAAACATGAAAATATTAACATTTTTAAAACAAATCAATCTATTTAATGGATTCTGATTCATCTAACACTAGTTTTAAAAGAAACAATACAGGGAATTAAAAAGATATTATTTAAACATGACCATTATAACCCAGAAATTATATTATAGTGTATGAATATTTATAACTAAATTATGAACATTTTATGGTATAAAAATGTAGAAAAATAAATTAAATGGTTATCTTTTATCTAGAAATAAAATAAGAATCATTTGAAAGTAAAATAAATGTTTTTTGAAAGATTATATTTTCCTGAATGAAAGTTTAGTCACTCCTTAAAGACATAATTTGTAATTATTTTTTTACACATTTAGTAAATTTATTTGAAAAAATAAAATTAATATTTAAAATCAAAATTTCAAAATCTTTTTATGATGAATTTTTTGTACCTTTCCAAAATGTTTCATATTCTGATTAGTAGTATAAAATACAGAATTTTAACTAAAAATTTCATTTTTGTATAAATTATTTTTAAAATTTCATAATATTTGAAAGTTTTTTAATATAAAATAAGTCTAATTATATTTTATTTTAACTAAATTAGTTCATTATAATCAATTTCATAATGAATTTTTAAATTAAAACATTCTTTGTTTATGAGAATTTTATAATTGAAAACCCACGTTTTCATGGTGCCGGTGGATGTAATTTAAAATTGAATTTTTAAAATTATATGAATGGAATATGATAAATTGTATTACATATTTTGAATATATATAACTTATATTATCTAATTTTATCAATATAATTTTTCACTAAAATTAATAGTGAAAATTGAAAATATTAATTACCAAGGTTAAGGTAAAAATGGGTTTACCACGAGGTTAAAATAAGAATATAATAGTTTAAATGAACTATAAACTTGTAAAAAAATTATTTTAGAGACCATATTTCCACCTTATCATATCTATAATTCGATACTATGGTTTTTTTAAGATCTTTTAATGTGAATGACTTTTTCGTTTTGGATTCATTTGAAAAAATTCCACGTAATGTCCAAGAGGGTTTTGTTTCCCAACTTATAAAAGGGGACTCCCTCGCCTTACCTTTCAAAACCTCCCAATTCATTTGTATCGACCAAAAAAATGCCAAAATATCTTCAAAAACCCATTATACATATTCTAGATTTTCTATTCCTCCTAAAAGACCAACACTATATTCTTTAGGAGGAGATCCAAAGGAGAATTCTCTTAGAGATGATGATCATCTTAACAAAGTTATTTTATTTTATTTCTTCATTTTAGATATAAAATAATATCTAGACACTAAAAATATAATAAAACAGGTGTATCCCATATAATTATATGGTATTGTATTTATGTAATAATATTTATACATCTCCTCCTCCATCAGCTGGTTTAAAAAATCACTATTTATGTGTTCGACAGACTACCCCCTTGAGAACATATGTCATTCATTTTCTATGAAAACCTTTCAAGTATAGATGTAATTATATATTGAAAATATTTATATGATATTTATGTTATTATTAAACTTTTTAAATTATTATATATCATTTAAATTCTATATTTCCATTCCGTTGGAAAACAGAAACGTTGTTCAACCATATGTTTAGATTACCATCTCCATGTAGCGATGTGAATGGTTTTTAATGTTATATTGAAAATTATGGTTATAAGAATGGATTTTATTCAAATTAATGATATATATAACATTATATTGACTCTATAAATGTGATTTAATTACTATTTTTCGTTCATTACATCAATTGTGATAAATAGAAATAGTGTTTCTGTGTACAACCGGTCTACCTTCTCCATGAATGGTGTAATGGATTTTATTTGTATAAAATTTATTGATTATTTTAAATATATATAATTAATATATATTATATCCATACCATGTTTAAAATTAAATAGAAAATATAAAAATGATAACGTTAAAGATCTAAAATTACTTAATTAAATCATAAATGAAAAAACAAAGCAATTATCACCTGAAATGATGATTTTAAAAAAATATTAATAAATTGGTGATAACATATTATACAAAAAAAAATATATAGTGTGATATATATGATTTTATTTATGTAATATATTTATAATACACCCATATTTATTATAATGGGGGCTCAAACACATATAAAGGATGTTGAAACTGATGTTAGGGTTTCTCCTCTCACATTTAATTCCATGAGAAATATTCCATACTCACCACATATTTATTTTATGTGGTGTATATAATGCACTATAATATTATATACAATTACTCTATTTATATATATTGTATTTATTTTTTCATTTTATGTCATCTATTATATGGGGATTACATTTAATAATTTATCAAAGTAGTAAGAGTTAATTTCACAACTCACCATTATTTATGAATGTTTATAATGATAATGTTTCACAAATTTCATATGTGTAATTCATTTAATGGACCATGTGTTGGGTGGGTCCTAGTTTAAGAGTTCCCCTTGAAGCATTGGAAGATATCAGGGAAGAGGCTACGTTTTGTTTTGGCACATTACTTACACATTAATTATGATTTCCTTTCAAAATTCATCAACATAATTTTTTATATTTATAGAATTATTAATTCCATCATTATGAATTTAGTTATTTATATGAAATATTATTATTCAATTAGTTATAATATAAAAGGTTATGTTTTCAAGGTCATGGAATTATTTATATTATTTTAATTTATCACCATTTATTCATGTCGTATTTTTCTCAAATTAATTATTTAATGGAATGTGTTTTAGTTATTTATATTTCCTTATTTATTATGAATTATTTATTCATAATATCCACTATAAATTTACCCTTACTGAACATCTGAGCTCACACATTTCATATATTTTATTTTTCCAAGAATACCAAAAGTATTTTATGATTGATCCGTAGGAATATACTAAAGGGAATAATAGTGTTCTAAAATAAAATAATTTGATTATTTTAGGTTTCAAAATGTAATTTGAACACATTTATGTGTCTACTTTACAATGAATACTAAATTATTTGGTCCATTGATATGTGGATACTTGTATCATATGAAAATGTATTATTGCTGACACCAACTATGAGTTACTGGGATCTGGGTCACAATAATAAAATTTGACTTAATTTTTTGGATTATTATATCTTCTCTGGAATCATATAAATGTATAATATATGGAGTTATGTTTCCATTTACTAATGATTTTGACACATTATATTATTTTATAATATAAAAAGTCAGAAATGGCCTTCTCTTTGTTTTGTTATCATTAAATTGACTACAAAGCTATACAATGAGATTCTGTTTCATTAGAAATACACATTTTAAATCATAATTATTTTTTTACCATGGTTATTTATTATTAATTTTTAGTGAAAAAATAATTTCTTTAAGTGATTATTGAATTCTGACACATTATTATTTAAAAGAGTAAAAAAATAAGTAAAATGATTATGAAAAGACTAAAAAAATATAATTTAGGTGATTTTTTAATTCCATGATTTTTCTAAATATTCATGACATGGTATAGTGGTTTTTATGAATTATATTTGAATATAATTAATTTCATATTTTTTTAATCTCAAATTAAATGAATAGCACAAAAATTGAAATTAACGAAATTTTATAATAAATAGTAATATATTAAATGATTTAAAATTATTTATAATCTTATCATAAAAAACGTTATTACGATATAGTTTAAAATATAAACCATGATCCATTTATGAGTCTTTTTCCATATAATAATAACTATATCAACCCTTTAAGAGTAATGAAAATCAATATCTCTGTAATTTTAAAAAGGGTTAAAAAGATAAAGAAAAAAATGTGACCTATAAGGGTAAAAGAAATTATTAAATGATAGGATACTGACTTATAATCATATTATATTGTAATATAATAAATTTTTACCCTTTATAAAATGAAAATAAATTAATAATAATTTAATATTATAGGAAATTACATGAGATCCCATCCTCTATATTATAAAATGAATCATCTTATTTCATTTCATAATTCTTCAAATTAATTTTTTTTCAACAAACATTAGTAAAAAAACCATCATAATATCTCACCCCATGTTATAGAGTCCATTTTTTAATAATACTCAACCATAGATGGCTTCGGATTTAATACAAAATAGGTTATCCGAAGAAGAGGTACAAATCATAACATAGTGCTTTCATTTTATTTCCTCTAATGCCCCCTTCAAATATAAATCAACAATAGTGAAATAATATCACTAGTATCTTCTAGGTAATTTTATTTTGTATGTTAATGTAACTACCTTTATCTATCTTATCTTCCATCAAATTGGAAATGAAATTGTCGTTCGTGCAAACTAAAGACAACCACCTCACGAACAGATTTAATTTTTTTCCATCCCCACCTATTAAGGTTGGTTATAATGAGTGAATTAATGTTCATATATTATATTCCTATGATATTTTTCATTATTTAATGATAATATATATTATATGTTTTAATGACTCCATTCGTTGAAAAATGGTAACAACGCTTGTGTATACATTTGTACTACCACCTCCATAGAGCGATGTAATTTTTTCTTCACCACATCACATAGATGATTTATAAAATTTAAATAAATATTTAATATGTTATTAATGATAAAAATATAATTATATAATAATGAGATAATATATACCTTCTTTCTATAATGATCATTGGAATATGGAAACGTTACTCACGCGTAGATGTGATCTATAGTCTCCATGAAAGTAACATAATACATTTTTATTAACCATATCTAATGATTGTATTCAAAATTATATTTTATTTATTAAAAATGTAGTTATATAAAATATTATAAATGTTTATGTGAATGAAAAATGAATCCATAGACAATTTTCAACACACCGAAGTTGTTTTTTGTATTATGAAATGTACATCTTCAAAATACCCAACATGGACACAATTGACTATGTAATTAAATATATAATTATAATAGATGAAATAAATAATTTAACTATAAGTTATTAAATAAGTATTATTTCCTAAATTATTTAAATAATTTATATAAGTTTAATCTGTATGAGATAATGGACATTGATGGAATCTCTTGACATTTGATAATGACTTTTTTCTCAAATAACTATAATTAATGAAATTTTTTTATGCACCTATTTTTTTCTATATGGTTCATATACACCGTCATTTATATGTTGTATTAGGAATACATAATATGTAATTACTTGTTAATTTATAACAAAAATTATTTCATTATTGGTGATTTGACATAAAAGTTACCAAGTGGTAAAGAGTTTCTTATCTCAATTACATTTCAGTTGGTTTTAATTCTTCTTTATTTACATTTTTATTCTTTTATTATTTTTGAATTAATCAAAACATTAATTAATATTTTTATTTAATTTTTTTTATGTATAGAAATTATTTACACACAATCACTCAATTTTCTAATTATTATATAAATGATATGAATTTTTCATGGGTTTTCTCTATCTCAATGTCATTTTCTTGAGATATATTTCAAGTTGTACACAATTATTTCATTCTATAGTGTGATTAATATCTCATTTATGTATTTTAAAAAATTACTTATTTTAATTTTTTATATTTTTTTAGACATATTATATTATTACTTTCATTTATTATTGATATAAATCTTACAAAAGAAACATATACATTATGTTAAAATCTCATTTATTTTTAGGATTTCTTATATTAAATTTTACTTGGAAAGAAATAATATAATAATATTTTATTAAACCATGTATACATAATTATCCATTATTATGAATGTGTTTTTCAGGTTTATTTTATATTTCATCCCATTTTTATTAAAAAATCATAAAAATTATGTGATAGTTAAATTGATGTTGTACCTTCTTTTAGAACAATAATATTTCTCTATAATATCCATGATTTCTAAATTGTTTTCAGAAAACATATTTCTTAAAAATTAACTATTTAATAAAGATATTTTTCATGATATTTTCCCTTATTTTAAAACAATTCAATATTAAATTTCTTAATGTATTTCAAAATGAGTATCTTTATAATATTTTTACATAATGTTAGTAAAAATTTATATTTTACATCTAAAATATCAATAGATTTTCCCACCATTGTGACCATTAATTTTGGTTTGAATGTCCTTTGTAATATTATATATAAATTTAAATGAAAATTAATTTGAAAATAGTTTCTAATTTTTAGTTTAAAATAGATATTTTTAAAGAAAAAAGGTTATTTTCCTAAAAATTATTTTTGAGGATCTTTTATTGATAACCCATTCATAAAAATCAAAAAAAAATAAGATACATAAAATCTAATGGAAAAATTTTGTAATGGGAATATACATATTCTTTCTCTCGACGGATTATGATATTTTAATGGAAATCGTATCTTTTCCATGGTTGAATAATGAAATGAATAAAAAATTATTATTGGTATACAAAAAACTATAATATTATATAATTTTTTATTCATTAATGTTATTTTGATATTATTCATGATGCATTTGTGAGACTAATAAATCTTATAAGAATTATTTATCCCCATTATAGACAATGATTAACAGGTTATCATGATACAACTTATATAAACGGTGATCCCTATTGTAGTTCTCTGATGCATTTGATAATGTTCCATAACATAATATGTTAGAAGGAGGGAGTTACTAGATGGTTTCTCCTATGGATTTACCTAGGCTATAGTTATTTTCATTAGAGGTTTTAAATGGGAAGTTAATATAATGTTCCAAGATACCAACACATTTTATTTTTTCTTGTTATGGGTTTGAAATTTTTCCTTTCATCATGATTGACATAAAACAACTGATGATTATTCATAATTATGACTCTTCCATTTGATAATGAGTCATTCCATGTTTCATGTTCTATGATCTAGGTATTGATGGGTATAAATTTGATTATGTTGTTCTTATGAACATTTATTATGTCAAAATTCCCTTATTCCAATATTATTATCATTGAGGACATTAAATTTTTAATTCTTATAGTTACTCATACTGATTATTTTAGTTCACACTTATAATTTTTCCTTTTCTCCATGTTTTGAAGAGTGGTGATAAATTACTCGATTCCAAAATGGTTTTATATGCGTAGATTTTGTATTAATATATTAAATATAAATATGGATTATGAGAAGCTATGTTTAGTGGGAGATATACTCCATTGAAATCATGAGTTTTGTTTATGAATGAATTTTTACTAATTAATAAAAATATAATCATTAAATGGTTAGGTGGTATGTAATTGAACTTATATATCCTTTAGATGTTATATGTTTTTTATTGATCACATTGTTTCACATTTATTAATATGAATCCAAAAATGTAAGGATTATTTTTTTAGCATTGGATCTTGTGGTGTGGGTTTTATGTTGTTATATATGGTATTAGAGAAGAGTTTAGACAACTTTGTGGATTATTATTATTACATGAGAGGTAATATTTAGAGTTACATATATCGTCAAGGTTTAATGAGTTTATGGATCTTAATATTGTTAATGTATAAAAACCCCATTTATGTGTTTAAAGTGATTGAATTTAAGGAGACCAATGATATATTGGGATATTTTTCGGTTGTGGTATATATAACCCTTTGGTTCAAAATGAAGTATTATTTGAGGGGCCATTATTGAATTATTTTTTCGATGATTATATGGTATTGAGGAGGATATATGGTGATTAGGGTTATTTTTGGAAATGTTTGAAATATTTTATAGGTTATATAAATAGGGAATATTCTATTTCACACACATGAATTTATGAGTGAATATTGGTATTTATTGATAAATATTAAATTTATCTTGGAATAATAACAGATCAAATAATTTGGAATTTTGGGCGTCAATATTGTTTGATAGTATTCTTAAGAATTTTAAGTATTAAATTTATGTAATGATTTATATGGACTTTATGTGAAACTATTAAATTTTGTAGATTAATTTATTGTTCCAACATATGATGAATTTTCATTTTCTGATTTTAACCATTTTGGTATATGATTAATTTATAATGATAGTTTGAATATCCTTTTATAATTTTTGAGGATTATTTGTTTCATTAGAAGATGATTCTTATTAATTAGGCCTTAAAAAATATTTATCTTTAATAATCATATTTTAGATCAACTGATGATATTTTTGTGGAAATATATTAAATGATGAAATTATATTTGTCAAGTATTTTTTCCTTTGTTATTAGTATAGATGATAAAGAATTCCAAATCTAAGGAAAATTATCTTGAGTCAGAAATTATATCCCATAACCTTAATTTCCAATGAATTTATGGTCTATTTCATATCCCTCTATTTTTTTAGTCATTAACATTCTCAAGATCATCCAAATTCATATGATGAACGATCTATTTCACTAATTATAATCATTTGTACATTACAGACTTCTTATATGTACATAAATTAACTCCTTGCTAATGTTATTTTATTTCAAAACATAGTATGTGTTATTTCTAGAAAATCATTGTACTTTTCTTTATCTCTTTTCAAGAAAAACTTGTATTAACCCTTTTAGTGATGTGATATTTCAAAAAAGGTAGTTTTAAATGTTAAACGTTTGTTTTGAAATATTTTGTTTAAATTGATAGCATCAAAAACTTTAAATTGGTGAGAGTATAATATCTTACAATTTTAAAATAATACCATGTTCAATAGCATATACGACAAGAAACATCGAGCCTAAATTAACCATAAAACATTATTATTTATATGTTCCAATTATAACATAGTCATTAAATATAATATTATGAATTATGTTTACTAATTTAGGAAATATATATAATATTTATAATAAATACAAATGTATTGATCAAATATAAGGAAATATGTAATATATTATTAGAATAACCATTTTATTCCTCAAAAATAGGTTTTCATTGAAAATCAATTTTATTCCATTTTTATGATCATATAATATATTAAAATTCCTCAACTTTTGAAAATGATATTTTATATAAAAGGATATAATTATTGAAATTATGAGGTAAATTTTATCTTAGGGGGAAATGTTAGTGTTTTTTAAGGATATTTATTTTTCAATGAATAGTAAAAATAATACTTTCTAATGAAATCAATATTTTTAGTTAATGTATTTATAAAGAGAAAGTAAAATTTTTATTTTTCAAAAAATATTTCTACTTCATTTTTCTTTAATATTATCCAATTATGGGTTCTAAAATTTATTTTTTCGTTGAATATTGTATAAAAATGATTTATACTTAAAAATGAATTTTTCTAAAAAAATCATCTAGTTTTATGTATTTTATTTTAAATTAGATTAATGAACATCTATGTTCAATTTATTGAAAACATGATTACAAATTCAGAATCATGAGATCCAAATTATTTAAAAATTTCCCTTTACTTTTTAATATTCTGAATAATATCCTTAGTAATTATTGTTACTAGGGTAAATGGTAAATCCAATAATGAATGATAGAAATAAAATTATAAAAACTAAAAAATAATATTCAAAAATAAATTAATTATTTTTAATTAATATTTATCATCTAAAAGGATCTAAAAATTAATATACAGTATTTTATTCAATTTATCCATGATTTTGACCATTTATATTATTTTATATTATGAAATGAAAAAAATATTACCCTCTTTTTTATTAACACTAATTTTTATTGTATCTATAAGAAGAGTATATAATAAGTTTTTAATGTTAATATAAAATATATATAGTTTTTTTATAATTGAAATTTATTTTTAAAATATTATTTATGAAATAAATACCTTAAATTTTTATGAAACACATGCATAATGCTTGTGAAAAATAGTAACAAAATCAATAAAATATCATTGAGGAATATGAAAATAATATTATATGAGTGATTTATTGTCTTCAATGATTTTTTGGATTATATTAAAATATTATGGATGTATAGATTCATTTTTTTCTATTTATATTTTTTTTATTTTAGTTTTTAATGTCAAAATAAATGAATACTTCCAAAATTGAAATTTAAAATACTTTATAATAATAATATTTTAATAATTTATTTAAAAAATATTAAATTCAAATATATGCCCTAGTGATAATTATTTGATTTAAAATATCATTCATTTCCTATTTAATAGTAATTTTTTTTAGTAATTATATTAACCCATTATGATTAAAAACCATGATGTTGACTTAATTTTTAAAAGGGTTAATGAAGGTATTAATGAAAAATATAAGGGTAAAAATATGCTCCAAAAAGACCTAAATTCTATTTCATTATATTATCATTAGTTAAAAAAAATTATAGTATAATTTTAAAAAAAATTGATCCATTTTAACATCAAAATTAATTTATTTTAATTTAATATTTTAAAAAATTATAAGAGAGTCTTTCCCATATATTATTAAAGGAAACATTTTACCTCATTTATTCTTACTTCAAAATAATTTTTAAAGAAAATCCAAACCCAAAAATCTTCTTAACATCCCTCCCCACGTTCATAGGGATATATTTTTGTAGAATACCCATCCACATAGGGCTTATGGTGTAATGAAAATGTGGTTGTTTGAGGAAGATGTAGAGTTATTAACTGAGAATTTTAATTTTATTTATTCATCCAAATACTTAATATATTATTCATCCATGATGAAATAATATCACCAGTATAATCCATATATGGTGATATTTTTATTCTAATGTGATAACCTATATCCATCTCCTCATCCATCAAATGGGAAATGAAACCTTCTCTCATGTGTGTGGTGGGCATCCACCTCGAGAAATGATGTAATTAAATTTCTACAATCACCTATCATGGATGGTAATAATGACAAAATTAATTTTAATATTTTATAATAAGGACACATCTTTCATTAATACAATATAATATATCATATATTTTCTTATCATTATAGTCATTGGAAAATTAAAATTCCATTCATACGTATATGAGGATGACCAGTTCCATGAAGTCTTGTGATTTAGTTTTGATCACCACATCACATGTATGATACATATATGTTTACCAGAATATACAATATATTATTATTTATAATATGGTATATATGTAATGATATATTAGTGGCTAATTTGTTTCAAAAATTATAATTTAAAAATGGAAACATTACTCATGCATACCTGTGGAAAACCTTCTCTATTATTGAAACACAAATCATTTTTCGTCACAATCATTCATGGTGAGTTTTTAAATTATAATTAATATATAAATAATAATAATATTTATATTATTATTATTCATTATATGATGTAATAATAAAACATTTTACCACTTTAATGTCCTGGACCCCGATTCCACTGTACCGTTCCCTAAGCTCAGTTGGTCATATGACCTCAAGCATATCTCCCAAAATTCCAGAGGCTGCTAACCAACAACAAGGGCCAAGGGTTTGTCTATGGGGAGACTATTCCCTATTTTAATAGTGAATCACTGTGGTATAAATCATATAGATCAATATAAAAACCAGTATTTCAATCGATACTCATGAGTAATAGACACTAGGATCTCTAGACTAGTATCCCACTATAGCGGAAGAATAATAATAACTAATAGTAGAAAAACATCCATGGTCATATGTATAAAAAAACATTTTGTATGTAATCACATATTCAATGATTATCATTTCATGTAAATTATCATAAAATCATCCAAAATAGGTATAAATGCATTATTAATGTACATGTATGAAATACTGAAAAGACCAAAAAGAACTATAATGAAATTTCATCACATTCCTGAGCTCAGTCATGTCTTGCCCTTTTTTATTCATGGAAAAATTCATGAATCGAACTTATGGAAATTTACGTGATCCCTACATGGAACAATATAGTATTTTTGGTTACCCAAGGGTGGCCTGATATTGGGTTTGAGATAAAATCCTAGTAGGCCACCATAAATTATGTCTAAAACAAGTACGTTTTGTGAAATACAAGGTAAGGTAGAGTAATATTTATATATCATATATGATAGTAACACAATTAAAATTACCATGTAAAAATTTATAACTGTGAGAGATATTGTCAAGATAGAAATGGATCTGTACAAAACAGTTTTCATGCTCCAATAACAAGGCATCAGTAATGAAATATAATGTAATCACCATGATCTTGTCATATACAAAGTATCTCATATCATCTATGGCCATGTCATATAATATGCAATGTTATATCATCCACAACCACAACATATAATCAATATTTTAACATTAACCATAGAGGATCCATATAATCATAAGGGTAAAATCCCACGGTGGGTGGATCCAGAGTGTATATGAAAAAGGAATTCTCTTCATGTCCATGTAGCATGTCAAAGGAATCTCAGTTCGAATTGGTTAGTGGTCCAACAAACTTGTCAATAAACCATGTCCACTGTGAGCCCAAACAAGTCGTATCTAAGGGGTAACAAGGCCCTAGGAATCCTACAAAATCACAACCAAATTAGAAATCTCTTCAATGCAGTCCACTAACTCTTTCATGACACATTTTGTAACACACCCATAACATCCTATTGAAATATCATTCATTTAAATCAATTATCAATTCATTCTATCACAATCCATTAGTTATTCCAAATCATATATTAAATCAAATTAAAATAATTAATCATACCTAATAATGTATAACATATAAAATGTGGAGAATAATCTCCAAAAAAATCAAATCAAATAAAATCATTTATAATTGGGTTTTCTCTATCTAATAATGCTCATACACACATACCATGGGGGTTCAAAAATGGAATGGAATGAGAACAACCCATAGGTTCCTAAAAAGTTGGAAACAACATCCAAATAATCACAATGGATATTTATGTCATCACAAACATTTTAAAAAATTTTAAAATTAATTATTTGATATAATTTAAGTGCACCAATAGGATTTTGATCATCCATCACAACAAGAAAATCTCTATGAAGAAAAAAACCCATAAGGTAAAGTTATAAACCACCTATCGTTGGTATGTAGTAGATTGGTCATCTAAATTTAGCATATGATTTTATCCAAAACCAAAAAAATTAATTATAGAAGATAGACCTCAAAATAATTAATATTATATTGAACCTAAATAGCGTAGTCAATTCATTGTCAAATGATGTATGGATCAAGAGGATTTGAGTACTCACCTGTGTGAATTCAATGAGATAGTATTTTTTTGATTCCATGTTCTCATGGAGAAACCAAACCAAGATGATGTTTTTTATTTCAATATGACCTACCATGATTGAGATTTTTACCAATTCATGATAAGTAAAATTATATTTATGTTTTAAAACCTTGTATGAGAATTTTTTTCATTTTTCCTAAAAACAAAGGGTCGCATGGTTTTTCCCCATGGATGGAAAAACCATGATCCATTCATTGCATAGAGGGGGAACCAGTATTTTTAGTGCATAGTTTTTTCCTAAAAATATGAAAATTATGTCTCATCCCACTTTCAAAAACTATAGAGGCCATTGTACGGGAATTTGGCTCCATTTGGAAGATTTGGAAAACCATGTGGGCTCCTAAACCCCATTCCCGGCCCTATATGGTTAGGAATAACTATGTGGACTATCCCACATGGTTTCTTCAAACCATATGGCTTGTTTTCCTATCTAAAGAATGAGATCAATCATCCAAAAAATCCCTAGACTCCCCAATACCCCTATGAACTCATAGTGTATTACCATTAGGCCATAAAAAATAAGTTAAACTAAAAAACCAGGTGATTTTTTCCTCATCAGAGAGCTCAGGATCTTAAAATCTCTACCCCCTTCAAAAAATTCAACCCTAATTATTCCTCTAAAAGTTTTTTATGAATAAACATAGAATAACTTCGGCCCCTGGGAACATAAGTCGACCTCCCACTACCATGTCTCATCCTATAGACGGTTGTTCTTCCATAGCACACATAGAAGAGGAACTAAACGACCTCATAGATCCATCATTATCCTTTAAATGATATGAATAAGATTGTCCTAAAAGGACATATCTACCTATAACTCTACAACATTAGGGTGTAGATTGTGAGATGAGTATGATTGATGATTGTTTATATAAGATACATAGAATATGTAATGCATTTACTAGTACCTCTGAGGTAACGGCAAACAATAGGCTACCAGTCTGACTCTCTCTAGAAACTCGAATGGCCAGAAATATCCTACTAAAACTTACACTATCTTCTAATCCTTCGGTTTCCCACCGAAGGTGATATATTTAAATGACTTGATCCCCAATATCAAACTCTACATGTCCTGTTCGACAATTTATGTAATATTTTTTTTCAAGCCTGTGTAATATATATCTTCTTCCTGATCAATTAAAGTTTCTCAGATGTCTCCAATAAGAGTCACAATCCTAGTAAATTTTCCACACCTGCCTCTACTAGAACATGGGTGATCGGATAGTCCTACCATACAAATCCTCATAAAGTTCTATTTGTATAGACTCTAGGTAGATATTGTTGTAAGATAACTAAACTAGGGTTATATGCCTCAACCAAGAACACCAAAAATCATGGATGAATGCTCAAATCATTTTATCCCAACCATGAATTGTACACTCTGATTGGCCACCAGTCTGAGGGTAGTATGTTATCATTAGAAGCAACTGTATACCCAATGTCCACTGATAATAGTTCCAAAACTGACACATAAAATGAGCATCCCTACCTAAAATTATAGTACAAGGGAACCAATGATGTCTTAATATCCCACATATGTTAAACCTCCCAATAAAATCCAAACTTATGGTCTCCTTGATTGGAATAAATTTGGAACCTTCATCAGATTTTCAAAAACAACCCACACAACCGCACTTCCTCATTGAGACCTCAGTAAACCAATCACATAATCCATCATGACATAATCCCATTTCCACTCAAGAATTGGTAACTGTTGTAGTATCCCAGCAATTCATTGATTTTCTTATATCACCTGCTAACACGTGGATCATCTCATAATAAACTAGATACCTAATGTTTGATCCCTGAAAAAAATACCTGTGACTAAAATCAATATAAGTCATATTAATGCTAGGATGAACTGTCAAAACTGAGGTATAAAAATAATGCATTATCTCCTCATGTACGACCAATTGAACCCAAATGTATCCATGTATTCAAAGGATCTCATCCTTTCCTACCATACAACCAAGATGTGGGTTCTCACCTTCCACACTCTCCCATAGGACTAGGCCCTATAATCTGATAGTTTCCACATCCTCACTCGATTCGATAAGGTATATTTCATAGATAAGGATGAATGATATGTTTGTCTCTATCTATCATTGACCTCTAACTATATATCTATGAAGGACTCAAATAGATTCCACTCAATGAAGGCATCTTGAAATTAATGAATCTAATCCCTCCATCTCAGTTCATCAGCCACTACATTTTCCTCTCCATACATATATGCATGATCATAATAAAAATACTATGGGTAATCAACCCACCATTACTGCCTGAAATTTATAGCATAATGTGTAAATATATATTTCATGATTCTATGGTCAATGTTAAACAAAAAATTCTCTACCATCAGATAGTGTCTCCAATTGTTCAATGAATGAGAAACATTAGCTCTCTCAATATCATGTATCGGGTAATTATTATCATATTGTGTTATCTGAAGAGACCAATATTACACAACTCTATCTCTATACATCAACACTTCTCCTATCCTTATAACTAATCGATAATGATACCCAGTGTAACTTATGCCTTCAATGGTAGAATTAGGACCGATGTGAAGTCAGTATCCCCTTCAACTCTTGAATGGCTATCTCATAGGAATCTGAACACACAAAAATCGCACCCTTATTATTAATGGTCTTATGTGGTGATGTTAGGAATGAATATTCATATATGAAATTCATTTAATATCCAGATATCCCCAAGAAACATCATATTTCAAAGGCATTCTTCAAGTGATTGACGATTAATATAGTTCATAACTTCCCTAGGACAATTGATACCCATCTCTCTAAGATAATATTACCTAGTAAGTGAATCTTATCCATCCAAGAATAACAATTTATGAGATTAGAATATAATTTATTCCCTCTTAGAGTATCCAAAACTATCTCAGGATGTATTAAATTGTATTATAGATTGTGATAAAACAACTTGATATCATCAATGAAATCCACAATAAAGAAATATAGAGAGGGATAGAAAATTTATTTCATCAGTGTCATGAAAACTATTGTAATGTTTGTGAAACCTAAGGGAATTAAATAATACTCATATATACAATTCATGCTAATAAAATATGAACAATATATATATATAGGTTTAACACACACCCAACGGTATCCAGATCTCAAATAAATTTTCCAAAATAACCAAGATCGTAGGAGATGTTAAAAAAGGTCATCTATCAATTGTAAGGGACATCAGTTCTTGACCATTAACATTTTAAATTTATGAAATACACACATATCTTGATGGTAAATTCCACCTTTTGTGGAAAAGGTATCCCAGAAACCTCCACAATGATGGTTTAGGTCATATAAACCCCACTCCCCCATGTCCTATAGCTACCTCTTGAGCTCTTTATAATCTCTAGTACCCATCTTGTCTGGAGGAATATATACCTGTGTACCTACTAGAACTAGGTTGATATAGAACTCTACCTCTCACTCTCTGGTGGTAAACCATAATATTTCTTTGGGAAAGTCATTCCTCAACCCAAAAAGCCCATAGCAAGAGCCTTACTTTATTACACTATCATGATTACAAGGAATCACATATCAGAGGGCCAATAATTTTAGCAGTTTTGGAAAACAAAATTATATATATTATAATAATATAAAATTGGTAAATATAAAATAATACATGATACATAATAAAATAAAATGAACAAAATCCTTGAGATATCATTCACATATTCTATCATCGTATCCTAGGGAAAGGAATAAAAATATAGTGGGCACACATGATCAATAAGGGTGAGAGTAGTAGATGAAGTATGGAATCAAGGAGAATAATAAAAATGGCATGGTAAATAATTTAGAACACATTACATTACTATAAATAGATAAATAAAATTAAATATATAGTGTATATAACTGAAACACTTCCCACTTAATCAATAAACTTATAATGGAGTACTTCCATTGATAATATAAAAATTAAAATATCATGGACAAATAATAATTGATTCTGAATAAAGGAAATGATTAAATATTTGACTCCATATTTCCTTGGTACATGATACCTTTACCTTAAAGTCATTTAACAAGATAGTATATAACATATCTTGTGAAAACCCTATAGATTTCCCAAATGACTCATCTCATGATACTACCAATGAATCGAGGGGCTATCTATAACCAGGACCTACCCATTTCATACCATTTCAAATAATTTATCATATATTTATTAATTTATCTAATTTTTGATGAATATTCGTTATCAAATATCTTTATTGAGTAAAAGATATGGATTTATCAATATTTCAAATGTTAATAAAATATTTCTTAATGTGTACACCATTTGTAAAACGAGTATATGGTTTAGGTAATAATTATACCCACCACATAAGAGTATGGATATCTAAAATAAATGTAATGATAAATCTATAATGGTCATAATTATGTTATTTTTTTCAAAATAATATAAAAACACACAAAAGAAATTTATATTGGAAAGATAATTGTTATATCTTGGTTACATTCAATGAAAACATATTAGATGATTAAATTCAATGTGAAACATAGAATCACAAGAAATATGAGTGAATAGTTGTATGAAATTTCAAAGGGGATATATATATACCACATTAAAGAGAACATGTTAATAATAAAAAATAATTCTCAGAAGAATGTAAATTGAGACGAAATCATTTACATTTTCTTTCCAATTGGATGAACACCTATTAACCTCATAAAAAAGGTATTAAGATTTTTTTTAAATTATTCTAGAACCATAATCATATTTATAATTTCATATATTATGTTTTCATAATTTATTATTACTCTTTTTTTGATAATATCTCATTAATTTTAATGTTTCAGGTGTTAATAGCCATGTTTTTCAAGTATTTGTTGACTTTTTATTTTTTTCACATAACATAGATCACAATGTAAATATATATTGAATATATAAAATGATGTATATATTTTATATATTCAGTATATATTTTATATATTCAGTATATATATATATATTAATCCATAATTTTTGTAGATAAGATAATTAAATACATCATTCATGGAGACGGCAGGTTGTATGTAAGCATGATTGTTTTAATTTTCCTTTTATATTATAAGAATGAAATGCAAGTCATATAAATGTATATTATAATTATAATATCATATTTATGAAATATATGTCACATTTATTTATTAAAACCAGCATTAATTTAGTCCATGAATATTGTGAATGAATCACACCTCTTTTAGGAGGTATTAGTTCACACTTCCAAAAATGAGTCTATTGTATTCCAAAAAATAAAAATCTTGAAGTTATGTATTATATTAGACTTAAAAAGGAATAATTAAATTATAAATTATAAATATTAAATATATAATATATAGACAATAAATCCATAATTTAATCCAATAACAATTTTTTTAAGGTAACAACGAACGACATCATACTGTGATGCGGTAGTCCTCTATACACATGAATGATGATCGTGTATCCCTTTAGATGGAACCGTGTGTAAGTTTAGTTTGTAAAAATGAGATAAAAACATTATAGTATATTTATTATACATATGATACTATATAGGTTTGATATATGATTACTTGAAGGGATGGATAATTTAATGAAACAAAAGTGGTCATTATGGAACACTACCTCTTTTTCGAGTAACACCATTTGGTTTATACCAACTAACATTCATGGTTGGACTTATGAAAAATGTGAGACTTACAATATGAGGGTATTTATTTTGGACATTATTTGGGTAGTATTTTGATGTTAGAAATTTCATAGTAGGTGTGAATAAGTGGGAAGGGTGAGTGCCTTTTTATAGTGTAGGAGGAGTGGCATTATTGTTAATTTCTGAAAGTGAGAATTCCACCAACATTTTTTCCGTGTCATGTGGATCCAATAATGAAAATTATTGGAGAAAATTGAGGATATTTCTTAAATGTGGACATAAAATAGATTTTTTACATGTGTATAGGTCAATTTTTCTATTATGTGTAATGTTTACTCCTTTATGAAGCTATATTTTCTCTTCATCATTATTATTAAAATTAATTGATTTCAATAATATTATTGGTCATAAACTAAGTTGGAAAAATTATAAATTAAAAATAATGATTATTCAAAAGATGAAATCAAATTTTTAAAATGTGAATCATAGAAGTGGTATAAATTAATTTAAAATTAATCTCACAGAGGGGACGACAAAGCGGCTTTTTTAATGTTACAAATCACATAATATTTAAATCTTATAATGTAAAACTTCAATTTTAAATTGATTTAAATCAAAAACAATTCTTTAATATATTTATATTTGATCGAATTTAACATTAAATAATATTCAATATATAATTTATCATTAAAAATTATTTAAATTAAAAATAATATTTCAATTAAAATTCAGTAATTTTTACTTTACATTAAGAAATGAGCACTATAAAAAATAAAAATTATTCCCCATAAGGTAATTTTAACATTAAACATTCTAAAATGAAGCTTATTTTCAAAAATAAAATATATAAACACGGAATTGTTTTTAAATCTTATTCACCATTAAATACATAAAATTTGACTTTAGAAAAATATTGGGTTTTAACCCTAAAATTGAGCTTTGTGAGTCATCCAAAAAATTCCATTTTTAGGTCAAGAATAAATGTAACACATATTCACATTCCAAATTTCTTGAAACCATTATCCCAAATTAAATCTTGTTATTTAACATAATTAATGTCCTTAATGTTAATCTGAATCTTCTCATCATTATATTGAGAATTAGTTATCATCTCTAATGATGTTGGGGTTTCAATAAACTGAATAATGATTGATGTCTCCCATTCCTTTGAAATTACAATATCCATATTTACTAGGTATAGGAAAATTAGATCTTTCTCAATCATCATTTTGGTTTGAACTCCATTATATTTCTAACTCAATGCATCCACTATATTATTTGAATTCATTGGGTGATAGTGTAATAATTAATAATAGCCTTTTAGTAGATCAATCCATAAATATTGTCTCATATTGAGCTATTTATAAGAAAATATGTATTTTAGACTTTTACGATCAGTTTATATTAGAAATATTTCACCATAGAGATAATGTATCCATATCATTGAAGGAAATACTATAGATGCTAACTCAAGATCATGGGTTGGGTAGTTTTATTCATGAATCTTCAATTTCAACAATGAATTTTCAATATCATTATCATTTCACATTAGGACAGGACCAAGTCCCTTATTCAATATATCACTATATATAAAAACCCCTCCCTTTATGATGGAATAGTCAAAATCAATTAATTGATCATTCTACCCTCTAGATCATAAAAATAGTCTTTATATTACCTTGACCAAACAAAAAAACCATTTACAAGTAATATTGGTTGATGGGTTAGACAATAGGGAGAAATTCTTTATGAATCACCAATAGTAACCTTCTAAAACAATGAAACAATATATGACAGTTATGTCTGGTTGTGTATGCCATTCTTTGACTACATTTTTCTTTAAAGGATGAACTAATATTTCATCCTTGGAGAAAATTTGGCAAAAAAAAAGAAACATCATTAAGCCATAAATCAGACTTACAGAATTTGACATATAACTATTCCCTTATAAGTGGATTAAGAATGATCTTGAAGTTATTATCAGGTTCCCCACATCATATAGAATATAGTATAATATAATTAATGAATACCATAAAAAACTCTCAACATATTCCATTAATACTCTATTCATTATGTCTATAAAAATTGAGGGTACATTAGTCAATCCAAATGGAATTACTATAAACTCACAATGTCCGTACCTTATTTGAAAAGATGTATTTTGAATTTCTTCCATCATTAAAAAAATTGGTGATACCTAGAATGAATATTATTCTCTAAAAAATATTGTTCTTTGTGATTATTATCAAACAATTCATCAATGATAGGTAAAGGATACTTGTTCTTCATTATAATATCATTGATTTCTCTGTAATCAATAAAAAACATCATAGATCCATATTTATTATTAGTTAAGAGAAAATGGGATCCCCATAGTGAAATACTAATTCTGATAAATCCCTAATTACCTAAATAATCATTTTGTTTGTTTAATTCCACTAAATCAATAGTGGAAATTTAATAGGGATTCATCGATATTATCTTTTCTTAGGGAATTAAATCAGTGGAAAATTAAACATTACACTCTAGGGTATGTCCAGGTAATTCCTGAAGAAAAAAATCAATTTAATCTGATACAGTCAGCACATCATCATTTTTATTATCACCTTCTTCTCCACTAGATGTTATTTTCACTTCCCCTCAAAGAATTTAATTCAGAAGAGCTACTGGGGGTGTATCTAGATTAGAATCATATTATTATTTTTCTTCTCTAAAGATAATTAATTCTACATATTACTCACAAATAATAATGTTATTCTTTTTTAATACATTTTAGCATTATATTTTGAATTTCATTCTATACATAGGATTATATCGAATTCAACCATAGGTATGATAATAGGTTCTGAAAATAAATCATGTTTGTGTGTCATAATGGGGATAGAACGACACCCAATTTGTTAAAATGAGACATCCCATATGAATTTTGACTAAAAGAATCTCATTAAATCAAAATGGAAGCATATAATTTTTTAAAAAAAGTATATATATATAAGTGTTAGATAATCCAAAAAAATAATTCATCTATTAAATTAGAAGATATGATTAATGTATATACAACCACATCATTTTGAACTTCCAACTCAGATTTAGTGATTTCATAAGCTTATCTATCTCCTCTAGGCCTCTTAAGTGGAGTATTCCATTGGATATTTGGGTATTAATTTCCATATTTCTCTATCTCATTATAGATGGTATCAAAGAACATTTAATAGGAACCATGGATACTATATTTTTAAAATATATATTATGCAATATAACCCTAATACAGACTATGAGGATAAGTTTATAAGAACATCATTGAAATTTTATAAGGTATATATATGTGGGTTTTCCTAATATTAAATCCTATATAGACACTAAAATTTAAAGGGGTTATGAAAAAATTCTCCTAGGTCTATTAACTCCAAAAAGGGTGTGTCGGGCTTGACTCCAGCATAAATAGGTACATGAAAATGGGCCTTATAGAGAACTTGAAATAAAAATAACATGGGATATGCATAGGATAACACAGATATTATTTAAATATCAGCATGATGGACTTGAAATAAATTATTTCCCGAAAGAAACCAATTTCTATGACTCATAGATTAACTATAAATAAATTTGTAATTTATGTTTAGTATTATACCATAATTGAAATTATACATTACGATTTAAATTAATAATTTTATGAGCTCATCAAGAATATGATATTTTTTATAAATGGTTCCTGGATGGATGAATTATATAAGTACTCATTGATAATGTATAAATTTTTTGACTGTGGAATATAAAAATTAGAATAGGGTTAATTTTTAGTGTTTTTCTTAGAAGTCTCAGTTTTTGTATTAATGTTGAATAATATCGAATTTTAATTGAAAAATGATTTTTTATAACTAAGATATTATTTTAAATTATCTTTCAAATTATATTTAAATAATTATTTGTTCTATTATATATAAATAAAGACAATTAATTTCATTTGAATAAATTTCCCCTTGATATTGGATATAAAAACATTATAAACATTGGATCATTTTTACTTTAAAAACCATCTTTCTCATCTCGTATATGGGATTAAACTTAAATAGATTTCCAACACATATGAGATTATATTTTTTAAAAAATGAATTAAAAAATACTAATAAACATAATTTATAATTCATAGTATGTTCAACATTTCTTTTGACCAAACATTTATGTGAATGACATTAAAATTAATTACAATGATTATGATAAAAAAGAGTATACTTATTGATTAAACATTAATATTAATGGTCTAAATAACCTATATATTTTTCTAAAACCCAATGGATGGAAATATTTTTATCATACACTTAATGGCTCAAATTGGTCTCATTAATTGACAACCATTATTTATGGGATACTTCCCAATATTTTTTACTTTTTTCTCTTTGTAGGAATAGTAATCATTATCCAATCTAAAAAATCACGCAACCCTCCCACTTAGTCCAACCACTCAATACCTTTGGGTTTAAAAAAAAACAAATTGACCCCCAAAATCCATACCCTCCTATGAGAAGCCTCAATTTTTGTAAAATGGAAACCATGGAAGACCTTTGGCATAATTCAAAATGAGTTACCTGAATAAGAGGCAACGTTATTCAACAGAACACAATTTATTATTTCATTCTCTACCCATTAAATTATTTTTATATAAATATGATGTAATAAAATAATTACCCAAAATATAATGAGATGTTATTATGTAAATGGTATAAACTAAACTAATACACAATTTCATAAAATGTGATATGAAATCTTTGTTCGTGTGCATGGTGGACTGATTCCTAACAAAAATATTTCATTAATTATTTCATTTCGAAATTTCAATGATGGGAATAATGATGAAATTATAATTTTATATGGTATATATTATTTATTCATTCTTATTTATTTTTATATAACACATACTTTTATTCTTTTCATTTTGTTGGAATACGGGAAATTTGTTTGTGGACATGTCGACTACCGCCTCCTGGAAGTGATGTGATTTGTTCATGATTTACATGGGATGTATAAGGGATGGATTTAATAAAAATATTTTATATATATGAAATTATTATGGTACGTTAATTACAATATACATATATATCATTTAATTTTTCTTCTATTAATATGATATGAAAATGGAAAAATTATTCAGGTGTACGTATGATCTACCGTATCCTTGAACTGTGTATTTCATTTTAATATATCCAAATATTATGGATTACTAAAAATTTAAATTATGTATATATACAATATTTATATAATTTTTTACATTATTTATATGATGTAATCATGATATAATTAATATGAATAAAAATGATAAGTCTAAACATTCTCTTAAAACATGACAATTAACGCCCGAAACAATAAAAATAATGAATGATTGTTATCAAATAGTTAATAAATTATTATAAGAATATAATATATGATATTATTATAGTTTTATAAAAAAATTAATAACATGATTTAAATCATTATAAAGGGGTTTGAATGGCGTTCAACCGAAATGGAGCACAAGGTATGGTATTTCGTCTCAATTTATATTCCAATGAGACTTAATTGTTATTATGAAACATTTTACCTTAATGTGTTGTATACAATTTCCAGTTTTCATTTAATATAACGATTCAATAATATTTCATGGTACTATATGATTCAATTTTATTTATCTCATCAAAATTGTTTTACTTGAAAATTATCATGTGGTAAGATATATTTATGCAATATCTCTTTTATATGTTTTTGTGAACATTCTATTAAAATAATCACTTACTTATATATATTTCCCATTGGAAAATAAATTTACTTTAAATATACATATTCTTATTGGATGGGTATAAGTATTTTATAACCAATATACCATTTTAAAATATAGGTAACATTTTGAATGATATTTGATTAACTAGAGAAATATTGATAAATTCATAAATTTTACTTAATACGGATATTTTGTAAAGCAAATTGTTCATGATCTAAATCAATTACATGATATATGTGGAATGATTTGTAATGTTATGATACAAGTTAGGCCTGGTAATTGATATATACTAGATTCATATACTATCATATGCATCGAATCATTCATACAATTAGATGGATTTTTGAAAGATATATAATAATCCATCATGTGAAAGGTCTTGACAGTTAAGGTACTATGTACAGAAGAAACATGGAATAAAATAATTAATCATTTCCTTTATTCAGACTCATTTATAATTCATCCATGAGGTTTTCACATTAAAATTATATATCAAGGTATTTAATTATTTATTTATTGATTAAACTAATTTTTTTATTTACTTATCTTTCAATTTTTATTTTTCCTTATCGATCTATATAAATTACATGTGTGTTCAGTTATTTACCTTTCTCTGTGGATTTGAATATTGATTCCTTACAGCCTCGGTTTTTCTAACCCTTACTGATCATTTCAGTTTGACCTAATTTTTTTCCAATTCCCATTATATGAATTGGAAATCATTTAATGATCTTTTAAGGATAAAGTTAATATAATTTTGTTATATATTTTGTTTTACTTTCTACTTATCAATGTAATATGGGTATCATATATGTAATCAATAAACTAACAATGAACCATATCCATAGATAATTTCAAATGTAAAATCTAATATATAAATAATAATTTAATCTAAATGATATATATTCATTATATTGGATACCATTTATCCTAGATACATGGCAACTTTACTGTTAAGACCATTCACAAGATGGTTTATAACATATCGGTTCAAAACCCACATGATTGGAAAAATGATTCATCTCATGAGACTATTGATGCATTGATAAGCTATCTATAACTGGTCCCCACCTATTTTGTACCTATCCAAATAATTCTTCATATATTGAGTAATTGATATAATTCATTAGAAATGTTCCCTATCAAATGTATTTATTGAGTAAAAGATGTGAATTTATCAATATTTCCCGAGTTAATCAAATTCATTTCAAGGTATATAACATACATAATGATTTTATATTGTTTATAAAATAAACATAACCATAACATAACATTACTTATATCTTAAATAAATTTAATTTCAAATGTAAATTTTTCATAATGAAGTGATTGTTTCGTGAAAAAGTAGACAATCACAATAGAAATTGAGATAGAAAAGATAACTTTTACCATATGGTAATCTTCATATCAAACACCATAGATGAGATAATTGAAATTTAAACATAGAATACTATGAAATATTAGTGAATAATGATACTAAATTATAATGGGGAATTATATAAACTATATTAGGGTGAATTGGTGGATAAAAATAAATACGTCCCAATGGAATTAAAATTTAGATAAAATCCCAGACATTACATTTAATTTTTGGTGAACGTCAATTAATCATATTTATAATGGTATAATGATTTTTATTAACTTATAACATAATTATAATAAAATTTATAATATCTTATATTTTCTTCTTATAATATATAATTACTTTATTGTTAATAATATTTCATTATTTACACAATTTCCAGATGTAATTCCATAGTTTTTCGAGTATGTTTTAATTTTTTATTTATGTACCTATCACCTAGAACATGATTTCATCATCTATTGAATGTGAAACATGATTGAAATATTATATATATTCAGTATATATGTATTTAAATTAAATCATAAATTATGTATATTGGATAATAAAGTACACCAATCATGGAGGTGGTAGGTCATATGTATGCATGAATGTTGATTCCATTTTCTAGTGTCTTTAGAAGAATGAAAATTATATTATATATATATATATTATAATTATATTATCACTATTATGTCATATATATTACATATTTTTATTAAAATCATATTTTATATAATCCTAGTAATCTTACATCCTGTTACCTTGATCGGGTAAGTTTTCCATTTTTAAGATCCATTTTTAGTTAAAAGTCCATAAAAGTATTTTTATGTATTTTTTGCAAGATGAAGAGCAGTTACACCCCATCTACTAGAAGTACACATTGTGTACTAGAGGTACAGACTAGGAACTGGAGGTACAAGATTTGTGCTAATTGCTGGATTCAGGTCATGAATGGGTAGATCATGCTATGAGCAGGCACACGTCATGTACATGAGGTACACATTATGTAGGGGTGAAATGGCATATTTTAAACTAAAGTGATGGGTTTTTCGGTGTAACTTATCCAGTGTGGCCTAAACATCATGACCAAGGGGTACACATTGTGTCTTGGCCTGTTCCTAGCATAGATTCATGTGTTTGGAAATTTTGTTCGGTCCCCTCCCCCGTTCTTTGTTTATATTGACCATAGGAAACTCTTAGGTTATTTTTAGATGTTCCACACCTTCCATATCAATCCGAACAAATTTGGATTTTCATTTCATCCATGGTGCATCTTTCTGGGTATGTTTTCTTTCTGATACATCATTGCGGTTGATCGCAATAGTTCTATATCCTTTTAATTTCAGATCCACTGATCTATGTTGGCTTATTCTTCTTTGTTTCTTCTAGATTCTTTGTTAGATCTTGTTTCGAAAGACTTCTTCCTTCATTATTTGTGGTCCATCAGGTGTTCTTATTCAGGGTATGTGGGTTTCCTCTCTTCCACAAACCTCTTGTGTTTAATTTTGGATCAATAACCTGGTGTTGATTTAATTTTAGGGCTTTCATTGATGTTTTTGGGTTTCATTGATCTTTAATTACATTGTGGGTGTCTATAGCCTAAACATTGAGGTTGGTGGTTCCATCTATAGCCTGTGATGTAAACGCCCAGATTTTCCATGTATTTTTTAATTATATGTAATTATAAAAGTCTACAAAAATTTACAGCAAGTGATTCCGAGGCCCGGTGTGCCTGAAATTAATTTATGAACTATTTTAAGGTATGTTCAGTAAATACGCGAGCGGTGTTTTCTAAATTTTGAATCGGTGCATGGATTAAAAAATATGAGGGCACCATTAAATCTGTAGAATCGGGATTCTATTAAGATATGATTCACTTCAACCACATTAGGTCTGGAGAAAAAGTTATATTTCCAGACTTTTTAATAGAAATAAATAAAATAAATTTGTTATTTTATTTTCATTATTTTCCTCCAAAGGACATGCGGCAACGTGAGACCAGTGATGTGTCATGCCAAAAAATGGGTTGATTTTTCCATCCTATGTAACAAAAATGATGGGGAATTAGGAAGTTTCTTAATTAATGACCCCCATTAATTCCCAACGTCGTTACTTACCCTCCCCCTCCTATTTATATGGACCATGGGGAGATGAATCAGCACAACATCACCAAGCAATTAAGTGATGATTAAGTGTCGAGATGCTAAAACCTTGGAGGACGGAGCCGGTTCAAGCTAGCATTGATGAGAAACACCTAACCCCCAAACTTGAGACCGACAATCGAGTGACGTCATCGGAGGCTAGTTGCGGGGGATGGAAAACACTGACCCACTTTTTCAGCTATGAGAATTTCTCCAATGTTCTTGAGGTAGCGGATTATCTTGATTTAAATTCCTAGAGTTTGTTGAACCCTTTAATCCTCCCTCATTATTAAAATCTAAAGATGAGGGTGTGGGCATAAAGAACCCAGCCCAGACTCTCTGCTATCTCTCTACCCTTGTGTTCTCCATGGAATATCACTGGTGCGATGGCATCGACCGTCTACGATGGAGGCGGCGCACTGTCGCGCACTGAAAGAGGAGGCTGCGACACAAATTTATGGCAGTAAGTGAAGCGGCCGGTGCCGGACAGTTGTGGAGGAGGTGCGGAATGCCGTCGCATGCCGCTGGTGAGCAAGGGGCCACTGCTCATTAGCCACGGCGGTCAGAGGAGGTGTCTGGCACATCATCCTACCGCGGATGGGAAGGGAGGCACAACCAGCGCGCTGCTGGTGAGAAGGGAGCCATGACCAAAGCTGCACCGATAGAGGAACCCACACCTCTTGTGGGTTCTGCGGTGACCGGGTGGCGCCCACATGGCTCTGTCGCTTTAGAATCCGAACAACCTCCAGGCCGTTCGGGAGACCCGGGGTCTCACCCCCCCCGCATGAGCTAGGGAAGACCCCACCATGGGCCGCACCACCTTATGGGTCAGGCTGGACCTCGGCCCAGTGGGCCGAGCCGGCTGTTGGCCAGTCCAGCTGGGTCGGACCGGCACAGACTTGGTCGGGTCGGGTTGGTTCTACCGGGTCGGGCCGGACCCGGGCCCAATCGGACCCAGAAACACTAATAGGGTCTTAACTTGAGAACCTGATGTCCATTTGATGAACCATTTATGGATTTCGGATCCTTGGATCGAGAAGGTACTTTTTGTATACTCCAATTGGGTTTTAGAGATAGTTGGAGTATGGCCAGGTTGGATCGAACCCAAATCCAACTGGCCCCGAGAACTAAAACACTTATAACTTAAATACTGGGCATCCGATTGACAAACCGTCTATTGCGTTGGAACCCTTACGACATGGCAGTCCTTTGAGTTACTCCTTTTTGGATATTAGTGGCGGTTGAGGTAGGACCAATATCTTGAGGGGCAGATTCTACGGAACTTGAGCACACCGTGTGCGAGAAATCCTTTGGATAAATGTAACGTAAAGAAAGAACGTCGATTATGTGTGGGTCATAATTTATCGATCCAATTTGGGTCAACATCTATTAGATCCTGTTTGGGTCAGCGCTCAGTGATCCTGTGTTAGTTAGATCATACCGATCAAGTGTGGGTCAGATCCTGTGTGGGTCAGTGCATACAGATCCTGTGTGGGTTAGATCTGGTGTGGGTTAACGGGGGTTAGTAGATATTGATCTAGTGTGAGTTAGAAGTAGGGGCTATTAACAGAATAAGACAATCTAGCTGACAACTAATCATATGTACTTCTGTACTTATGTTATACTGGTTTGTGAGCTTAGTCTTTTACCTTCGTGGTGTTATCTTCGTGGTGTTACCTATGTGGTACTCCTATCTTTATGGTGTTACCTATGTGGTACGTATTCCTTCGTGGTGTTTCCTTTGTGGTACTTAAATATTTTTAGTGTTACTTGTGTGGTACATTTACTTTGGTGGTGTTTTCTTTGTGGTGTTACATGTGTGGTACTTCTATCACCATGGTATTACCTGTGTGGTACTTCTTCCTTCATGGTGTTACCTTTGTGGTATTCTTCCCTCATGTATGAGAAGATTTTATCTAGATAACTTAGGTATATGTATGGGAATATACGTAAGTAGAGTTGATTTATATTGCTTAGTGCTATGATTTGAAGTATTGCTTTGTGATTTTTCCTTTGTGGAACTCTATGATACCTACAGGGGTCTTGGGGTCCCTACTGAGTATCGTTATACTCACCCCTGCACAGGGTATGCCTGCACCTTGTTGTGTCTTATGCAGATGATAGACAGAATTGATCGAGGCTGAGGGATCCCTGAATGGACGATACTGAAAGGTGGAACATTTGGTGTGGCGTGACGCAAGGACTACAGATCATGAGGTATACCTACCCTTCAGGTAGGATCCTCAGTGGACGATCCAAGAGTTTTTTTAAATTTTCAGTTGTACTTCTACTTTTCAGTTGGTCTTGTATTCTGGACCCTTTACCTTCCGCACTCTTTTTAGTATAGTAGTTTACTTTGTGGTTGCATCTTGTTGCATACTAGTCTGTGTGTCTGTATAGGTCAAAAGGCAACGCCTTCCCATTTTTAGGGATACTCCTTTCCGGTACTAGTCGTCAGCCCCGGACCAAGGGAAGGCGGGCTTGGGGTAGTCACGAAACGGGTCCTGAGGGATGGGTCATGACAAAGTGGCATCAAAGGAGTCTGTTCTATAGAAGAACTAGGACTATAATACTTTCTATACGGTAATAGTGTTAAGTTTTATCAGTGTAGTTTTCAGTTTGGAGAATCTAGTGTTGGTGCAGCGGCTAATGTATCCATACACCAGGACCCTGAATTCTGATTTCTGACTCAGTGCATGAAACACCGATTCCGTGTGTTTTGAAAATCATTTCTTGTGATCTCTTTGAGTCAGCTCACCAAGTATAACTTATTGACTATCACGCATCAGTTTTCTTTCAAGATGTCGCCACATAGACAGCTTACCGGGATTTCTAAGAGAGTATGTGACAACGGCCCACCGAGCGATGAGGCCCCGGTGTGGGGCCCTCTTACAGTGTTAGCACCTTCGGGTGGTATACTAGCAGCACCACTACCCGTTGGGAAACCGTTTCAACTAGCCCCACCAATAGAGGATGCACGCTGACTAAGCATGTTGCATGAGTTTCAGCGGCAGAGGCCTATGTGGTTCCGAGGCGAAACGGACCCGTAGGCAGCTGAGGACTGGATGGAGGCTGTAGTAAGAGTTTTCCTCCTGATTAGGACACCAGCTGACTTTATGGTGATCCTAGAAGCCAATATTTTTCTGGTAGTAGTATAGAGATGGTGGAGCTTGATGCTCCAGATACATGAAGAGGTGACCCTCATCTAAGTGGACTTTGATATCCTTTTCTGGGAAGGCTTTGTCCCATAAACCTTACGGTCTATGCGTATACAGGAGCTGATGCACTTACAGAAAGGCAACATGACTGTGCCACAGTACTCGTTGAGGTTCACTAATCTCTCCTGGTACTCCACCGACATGGTACGTGACCTATTTTTCAGGGCCCAGACCTTTGAACAGGGTCTCCTACGGGAGATCAGAGCATCGATGATATCTCTCAGCATTCCGACGCAGGCTGGGTTGCTAGAGCGAACACTTTTGGTGGAGAGCTTCCTAACTGAGCAGGCACCGATGACAAGAGCCACCACTAGACGTTAGGTAACAGATTTATCTATAGCAGGTAGTAATTGGATGAAGAAGGGGCCAAAGCAGGCCAGACCTTCTGGTGGAAGACCTCAGGATACAAGGTCGGTGGTACGGGTCTCACGGGACAGAGGAGGAAAACTAAGAAGTAGGCAGTGCTACTCGTACGGCGGGCATGGTCACATGTCTCACGACTATCCAACACTCCATACGGATGACCAGATGAAGGTCGAGTGACCACCGAGGCAGAGGCAAAGATTCGACCAGGGAGGTCCGCAGGCAGCAAGTGGACGTGGAAAAGGATATGGTCGTGCAGCAGGTGGTGGGCGGTGATTCGAGGTTCTACAACTACCACCTCTATGTGGTCCACACCGACCACATGGAGTTGGTGTATGGGGACGAGCTCAGCTCCAGGCAGTTGAGGCCTATAACCACAATGCTCCAGAGATGATTAGAGGTACTCTCTATGTCTACTCCACCTTTTTTGTAGTACTTATAGACAAAATTTCTAGTCACTATTTTATTGCCATGACCCTCGTTCAGAGCTCAGAGATTATTTTGGAGCCTTTGGATCGATCCTTACAGCTAGAGACTCCTACGTGAGAGGATTATATGATTAACACAGGTGCCATCAGTGTGAGATTACTCTAGGAGGTGAGAGATTCGGCTGGGATCTTCAAGTAGTGGAGTCGAGGCCTTACGATTTCATCTTGGGTATGGACTGGTTATCCATTGTCCATGCTCAAATTTCCTGTATTATGCACAAAGTGTGGTGTGTATATGAGTATTGGACCAAGTTTTCCTTCACCGACGAGAAGGAAACCTTTTCACCACAATATCGACTTACCCAGAAGAAGGTGCAACCGATCACACATCAATTGACCAACCTTACCCTTCGAGAAGTTCATTTTGAGAGTCCAAGTTATCCTATAGTTGTGGACCAGTACACCGATCTCTTTCCTGATGATGTATCGGGACTACCTCCTTGAAGATAAGAGGAATTTTACATCGACCTGTACCCCGAAAAAACCCTAATATCTACACCAGTATTTTAGATGGCTCCTGTGGAGCTTCGTGAGTTACGGGTATAGTTAGGGGACTTGTAGAGGAAGGGTTTCATATTGACCATTGTTTCTCAATGGGAAACCCCTATTTTGTTCACCTAGAAGGAAGATGGGAGTTTGAGACTCCGTGTGGACTACCAGCGCCTAAACCAGGTGACCGTGAAAAACAAGTATTCACTTCCAAGGATTGATGATCTTTTCGATCAGCAGAAGGGAGCTCATTGGTTTTCGAAGATAGACCTCAGATCAGGATATCATCAGCTACGGGTACAAGATTAGGATGTGCAGAAGGAGACCTTAAGATGTTGGTATGAAAACTATGATTTCTTGGTTATTCCATTCAGCATGACCAATTCCCCAACAGTGTTCTTGGGACTCATGAACATGATCTTTTAGACATACTTTGATTGCTTTGTGGTGGTCTTCATCGATGAAATCTTTATATACTCGGTGTCAGAGGAGGAGAATTCCTATCATCTGCAGATAGTTCTGGATACACTCCAAGAGCACCAATATTATGTTAAGCTCTCAAAGTCCCAATTCTAGATACGAGAGGTCCAATTTATGGGACACATTATCTCGGAGGATGGAGTTATAGTAGATCCATCGAAGATAGAGGCTATGCTTTCTTGGGAGCCACCCAGGAGTGTGACTGAGGTGAAAAGATTCATGGGGTTGGTTGGATACTACCAGAGATTCATGCCTTAATTTTCCTGAGTTGTGGCACCCTTGTAAGCATTGACAATGAAGGGAAAACCATTTTTTGGATGGAGATATGCCAGCAGATTTTTTAGGAGCTGAGGCAGAGACTTATGAGTGCCCCCATCTTGAGGCTACTAGAAGTGGAAATTGGGTATGTAGTCTACTATGATACCTGAGGGACCGAACATGAATGTGTCCTGATGTAGGAGTCAGCATTTATCTCTTACAGATCACGACATCTAAGGAAAAATTAGTAGAACTATGTTACTCATGACCTGGAGTTAGCAGCAGTTGTCTTTTCCATGATGATGTGGCAACATTACATGATTGGTGAACTTTTTACAGTATACTATGATCACAAGAGTCTCAGGTATATCTTTTCACAGAAGGAAATAAACCTGAGACAGCGGTCTTGACTAGTGTTCCTCTAGGACTATGACTTTGAGATAGTCTATACTCCAAGGAAGGGGAACGTGGTAGCAGATGCACTGAGGAAGAGGTCTAGTCTACAGTTACTAAGTGAGGTGATAGAGCATTAAGCCGCGTTGCAAATATCCTTCATGGATAGAGATGGATGATCTTACCTCCAGTCTATGACAGTCACTCCTCCACTACTTCAATGAGTTAGGGAGGCGCAACAAGGGGAATTTAACTGCGAGGCTTGACGTGCTCAGATATCCTCAGGACATGCACTTGATGAATTTTTTTGAAGGTGGGGAGCGCGTCATTCTCTTTAGAGGACATACCATGGAACCAGTAGAACTATGGGAGGAGGTTTTGATGGAGTTCCATACATCCTCTTTGGTGGTACATCCTGGTGTGGTGAAGATATACCAGGACCTCCGATGTCAGCACTGGTGGCCAGTGATGAAGAAAGAAGTGACAGAGTTTGATTCATGATGCCTCACTTGTCATAAAGAAAAGGATGAGCATCATGTTCCAGCAGGATTAACGCATCCACTGGAGGTGCCGAAGTGGAAGTGGGATGGAATCTCCATGGATTTAGTTACAAGAATTCCACGTACGTCTAGGGGAAATGATTCAATCTAGGTGATTGTTGATCGACTCAACAATTCGGCCCACTTCCTACCTATCTGAGAGTAGGGATCAGTAGAGGGCTTGGGACGCCTCTATGTATAGGAGATTGTGCGACTTCATGGGGTTACATCGATGATCGCCTCTGACTATGACACACGTTTCACATCCTAGTTGTGGAAGGGATTACATGAGGCATTTGGGACTCAATTATGTTTGAGCACCACCTTTCATCCTCAGACAGATAGTTAGACAGAGCAGACCATATAGAAAATGAAGGACATGCTTCATGCTTGCATCCTAGATGTTGGCTGTAGTTGGGAGGATAACTTGCCCTTGGAAGAGTTCTCATACAACAACAGTTATAACTCCACCATTGGTATGTTGCCATTTGGGGCCTTATACGGTCGACAATACAGATCACCTCTTTGCTGGACAGACCCAAGGGAGTCAGCACTTATGGGTCTGAAGTTGGTACGGGATACTATTGAGAAGGTGTAGATCATCCAGGAGTGGATGAAGACTATAAAGATTAGAAATAAGTCTTATACTGATATTATGTGGATACCATTGGAGTTCTAGGAGGGGGACCACATATTCTTGTGCGACTCCACTTGGCATGGACTATAGAGATTTTTTCGAGGCAGCAAGTTATCACCGTGGTTTATCGGGCCATTTTAGATACTTCAGAGGATTTGTGAGGTGGCATACCACTTGGAACTTCCACTATAGTTGGATAGGGTGCAAGATATCTTCAATGTATCCCAGATGAGGAAAAATGTGCATGACCCATCTCACATCATCGACCATGGTGAGCTGGACTTTGATGATGGGGAACATTTATGGAGGTTCCAGTAGATGTTGAGGATCGATATGAGTGGGTCCTTCATGGATGATCGATATCTCTGGTGTGCATTCGCTGGTAGCACAGGAACCTCCAGAAGAGCAAAAGGGAGAGGGAGGATTAGATTCATGTTCAGTACCCCCATTTGTTATCTTAGTCTATGTTTTGGCTTTCGCGGACGAAGATCCCTAAGGCGGGGAAAATGTAAAGACCCAAATTTTCATTGAATTTTTTTATTATATGGAACTATTATGAGTCTGTGAAAATTGACGGCTTGTTATTTTGAGTCCCTGTGTGCCTAGAATGAATTTTTTATTTTTTAAGGTACGTTCAGTAAACACACGAGCGACTTTTTCTATCTTTTGAACCGGTGCTCGGATTAAAAATATGAGGATACCATTTAATCCCCAGTGCTAATATTCTCTTAAGGGATGCTTCACTTCGACTGTAGTATGTCTGGAGAAAAATTTAGATTTTGGGACTTTTTAACAGAAATAAATAAAATAACTTTGTTATTTTATTTTCATTCTTTTCCTCCAAAGGACAACCGACAACATGGGACCAGTGACGTGTCAAGCCAATAAATGGATTGACTTTTCAATCCTATGTAACAGTAAAATTGGTGAATTAGAAAGGTTCTTAATTAATGAGACCCCATTAATTCCCAACGTCATTACTTTCCATACCCCTACTATTTATATGGATATTGGAGAGATGTATTGGCAAGCTTCACCAAGCAACGAAGTACTGATAAATTGTTGTGATGCCAAACCCTTGGAAGAAGGAGCCGGTTCTGGTGAGCGGTGACGAGCGACACCCAAACCCTGAACTAGAGATCAATGATCGAGCGATGTCGTTGGATACTAGATGCAGGGGATGGAGAACATAGGCCCACTTACACAACCGCGGTCATTTCTCTATCGTTCTTGAGGTAGGGGTTTATCAAGTTTTAAATTCCAATAGTTTTTTGAACCCTTTAGTCCTCCCTCAAGATTACAAGCTAACGTAGAGGGAACATGACTAACGAAACTAGCCAAGACCCTCCACTATCTTTCTACCCTTGCATTCTCCGTGGAATATCATCGGTGTGGCGGCATCGACTGACTATGATGAAGGCAGCGCATTGTCGCATTCCCCAAGAGGAGGTTGCAAAAAAAAGTCGTGGCGGTTAGTAGAGCTGCCGACACTGGCCAGCCGTAGAGAAGGTGAGGCATGCCATATCACAACACCGGTGAGCAATGGGATGGTTTTCGTTAACTGTGGTGATCAGAGGAGGTGGTCGGCACATCGACCAGCCGCAAAAGGGAAGGGCGGCATGACCAGCGCACCGCCGGTGAGCAGGGAGCTGCGAAAGAGGAGGAAACTGTGCATCTGATGGGTTCCACGGCAACTGAGAGGAGCCCATGTGGCACCGCTATTTCACTAGCCGAATGAACCCCAAGCATTTCGGGTGACTGGGGTTCTCACTCCCTCCCCCCCACGATGGATAAGGCGGACCCCACCATGGTCCAGACTGATGGGTCGTGCCCCCTTACGGGTCGGGCCATACCTCTACCCAGTGGGCCGAGCCCACCACGGCCCAGTTTAACTAGGTAATACCCGGAATGGATCTGATCGACTCGAACCGGGACGGGTCGGCCCAGAGTGGTTCAGACTAGGTCAGTCTGACCGGGTCGGATTGGACCTAGAAACACTTAATGGGCCATAACGTGAGAACCGAGTGTCCGTTTGATGAACCTTCTGTGGTTTTGGGATCCTACAATCAAGAAGGTACTTTTGGTATACTCCACTTTAGTATTAGAGATAGTTGGAGTACAACTGGGTTGGATCAAACTCGTATCCAACTGGGCCCCTGAAACTAAAACGCTTATAACTTACAGACCAGGCGTTCGATTGATGCATTGTCTGTCGTGTTGGAACCCTTATGACATATAGGTCCTTTGGGTCACTCCATTGTGGAGCTTAGTAGTGGTCTAGGTACGACCTATATCTCTAGGATCATATTATACTGAACTCAAGCGCACTCGGTGCGAGGAATCTTGTGGATAGATGTAACGTGAAGAAGAAACATCGATCCTGTGTGGGTCATCATCTATCTATTATATGTGGGTCAGCATCTATTAGATCCTATGTGGGTCAGCGCTCAGAGATCCTGTGTGGGTCAGCGCATACCTATCTTATGTGGGTCAGATCCTATGTGGGTCAGATCCTATATGGGTCAGCGGGGGTTAGTACCTATTGATCATGTGTGGGTTAGCTACAGTTCCTCTTAACAGAATAATATGTTCTGGCTTATGACTAATCATCAATATTTTTTTACATAAGTTATACCTGTTTGTGAGATGAGTCTTTTACCTTTGTGGTGTTATCTTCGTTGTGTTACATATGTGCTGCTTCTATCTTCATGGTGTTACATGTGTGGTACTTATACCTTCGTGGTGTTTACTTTGTCATACTTCTATCTTCATGGTGTTACCTGTGTGGTACTTCTACCTTCGTGGTGTTGTCTTCATGTTGTTACCTATGGGGTACTTCTATCTTCGTGGTATTACCTATGTGGTACTTCTACCTTTGTGGGGTTACCTTTTTGGTATTCCTCCCTCATGCATGAGATGATTATATCTTGATAACTTAGGTATATGTATAGGAATATACCTAATTAGAGTTGACGTCTATCGCTTAGTGCTCTGAGTTGAAGTCTTTCTTTGTGATTTTTCCTTCGTGGAACTCTAGGAGACCTACGGGGGTCTCGGGGACCCTACTGAGTATCATTATACTCACCCCTGCTTGGGCCACAACCACACCTTATTGTGTCTTATGTAGACGACGGACAACATTGATCGAGGATGAGTGATCAAGGACTGGACAATACTTGTAGGTGGAACATTTGGTGGGACGTGATGCTGGGACTAATGATTGTGATATGTACCTACCCTTCACGTAGGATCCTTAGTGGACGATCCATGAGTTGTTTTGTTCTTTTTAGTTGTTTTTCTAATTTTCAGTTGTACTTGTACTTTTCAGTTGGGATTGTACTCCGTCACCTTTACATTCAGAACTCTTTTTTCTACAGTACTTTACATTTTGGTTGAATATTTTTTCATTCTAGTCTATGTGTCTGTACAGGTTTAAAGGTAATGCTATCCCGTTTTTAGGGATACGCCTTTCCGGTGCTAGTCACCAGCACCTGGACTATGGAAGGCGGGCTTGGGGTATTCATGGCAGGATCCACATGGTATGGGTCATGACATATGATAATGAGGATGATTACAATTTCTTTATAAAATTTATTAGATAAATCGGCAAGATTGTTTTTGTGTGTTGAATAAGGGGTTTTAAAGGGAAATGTTTTCCCTCGCTTTTGATAAATGGATTTTCAAATGGTTTTCAATGGTTTTGAATGAATTTCCAAGCATTGAAATGGATTTCGAGTTGTTTTAAATGGTATTAAAAGAATTTAAATTAATTGTGAAATTGAGAATAAGGGTTACCTTGGGTCCATAGGTGGAATGTTTAGCTGGAGACCATCTTCCATTTCCTTGTTATTTTAAAAGAGATTTGTCTTGGGGATTTCCTTTTTTTCTTGGGCCCATTGTTCTAGGGGGCCGATATTGAAACTATAGTGGGTTTACTCATGAAGTATTCCTATACTTCCTTGCCATGTGTTCTTGGATAGGTTTTTTTCACTTTATTATTGTGGTACCAGTAGTCTTTTTCCTAGAACTGTATTATTCCTTGGTGTTGTGATACTTTTTCTTCTACTTTTTATTTCTTATCTTTCTTAGTTAGCCTTGATATTTATGTTTATGGTTGTGAAAATTGATATGGAAAATATTATTTGGAAATGATATATCTTCTTTTGTTTTTAATTATGAAAAATGGAAATTTTTAACATGTTTTCTATAAAACTACTTTACTTCATATCATGAAATATTTTATTTTAAAATTATAATCCTTGATTTTTTATACAGATACTTGTTATGGACCACCTGGGTGGGATCCTGCTTATCCTGTTAGCTCACACCTTGCACACATATTCGTCGGTGTGTAGACCATTGATTGTATTCTAGTTTAGGGAAAGGCATGGAGCTGTAGTGAGGAAATGAGTTTTGTGTAATCTAGAATAGGTAGCTAGTGGTGAGATTGTGGGGGCTTGTCCATGCTATCATTTGGAGTAGTAGTTTGGTTTGGATCCCTTGTATCTGGACTTATCTTATGGGTTTTTTCTGGTACAATTGTTCTATTTCCGTTATTTTTCTTATAGTTATACAATATATATTTGTTAGTATTCCACAGTCCCATTAATTCTATATATATATATGAAATTTGGTTGGTTTAGGTTGGGAAAAATTGTTCCCTTGGTTTTTTTTTTCGATGCCCGAGTGTGGGTCGCTAGCCTCTGGGGATCAGGAATGCCTTTCAGGTATGTGACGGGTTGGGTCACGTTCCAGTTGAGGGTATCCTTGTTTGGTTCCTTCATGTTTGGTATCATAAGATGTATTTCCTTCAGAATATTTTTCTTGGGATGTATTTTAGATAGGAGATAGGATTTTAAAAACTTGATAGGTATGCTGTGATTAGTGTCCGAAGGGCTCTTTTCATAATGAGAATCAAGTTACCATGGGTTTTCAGGTTATGTGTTTCTAGTGTTGGTTTTATTTTAATCTGAGTTTTTGCTTAAGGATGTTCTAGTTTAAACTGATATTTATTATATTGTCTAATCATTTTGATGTTTTGTTGTGACATATTATGCCTACGAGATGCCTTCCATAAGTTCCTTAGCAGGTTGTAGCTGATTCTCTTTATGGAAATCCTCATACGGATCATAATATCATTGAGACTATCATACGGTTTGTCTTTTTAGTCAATTAGGATGTTTCATAGGTTTACAATTCTATTGTTGTGGTACAACCCATAGATGGATGAGAGATAGATCGATCGATCATAAGAGTTCATGTTTGAGAATCCACGATCCTTTAATGGAACGACTGAACCTCAAGAGGCGGAGAATTAGCTAGACAGGATCGATCAAATCTTCTACTTCCTGGAGATACCTAAGAATATCTGGGTAAAGTGTGCAGAGTTTAGACTTGATGGTTCCAGAAAGAATTGGTGGGACTATATTGTCCAATTAGACAGACATGTGGGCTTGTATTTGAAGGGCTTCAAAACCCTATTCTTTCAGCAGTTTTATCCAGAGTCTCTTATGCTGGTGATGTCTCTAGACTTCCTACCATTACAACATGGAGAGAGTTCAGTGACAGCATACACCAAAAAAAAAATTAGCTTGTCCATTTTTCTCTGGATGTGGTAAATAATAAAAAGCTGAAGTCAAAGAAGCACTATAGGGTTTGCGACCAGATACCACATTTTAGGTGTTTATGATGAAAAATTATACCTATGCAGAGACAGTATATAGAGAAATAATGGCATAGATTAACATGTCTGTAAATTTCGATGCTACCTTATCTTCTCTTACAACTACAGACAACTTCAGTGGAATGTATGGGAAGAAGATGAAGTGATAGGATCATCTCAAAAGTAGTGGAGGTGGGTCTCAGTAGTGAGCCTCCTCTACACCATATGTTGTAGTTGGAAGTGTTCCTATGACTTTTTATTAGTCTTGAATGGTAGTATAAAAAATATTTTCTTTTCCTTTTCACGCGAAGATGTGAAATAGCTCTGTACAAGTTTGTCATCTACTATGTTTCTTTCAGGCTATGAATGCACCCCATTATTGTCATGGTTCATCGGCTCTAAAGGCCAATACGGTGTAGTCAAAAGCATCAAAGACTATAGGGCTCTAGTCACTTGCCTTAGGTGTGAAGAATTAACACATATTAGATGAGTTTCCAAAGGAATTTGATGCTACTCCAGTAACAGTGAGAGTTTCACTTATTCTTTCATATTTAGTTCCAATTTCATTGTTTGATTCTGGTGCCTACCTCTCATTCATATATGCACACATTGTTGGTGTACATAAATTTCCAACCGAACATATTCCCTTTAAAATGGAGTTAGATGCACCTATTGGATAGCAGAAAGAGTTGGGTTTTCAGTTTCCTTGTTTTTTATTGATAGCTGATACAGAGCTTGTCTGTGATTTTCTCATTCTTGATATCGATCTATTTGATTTCATCATCGATATGGATTGTGTTATTACTCATGAATCTACTGATTATTATTATCATAGAAATTTTTCACTTATTTATGCTGGTGGGATCTCTCATGTGATTTAGGGAAAGTGGGATCTAAGGTCTGGTCATACTGGACATTCCTTCCAAGAGTTTAGCAGTTTGTTGGTTGTTGTTGCTTTTGAGCCTGATGAAGTTTATTCTATTGATGATCTTCATGTTTTTGTTCGAGAAATTCCTAAAATTTTCCCAGAATATTTCTCTGATCTTTCAATTGAGAGAGAGTTAGAGTTTACGATTGACCAGGTTCCAGGTGTGCAGCTGATATCAATGCATTCTTATCATTTGGTACTAGTAGAGTTTAATGAACTCAAGTTTTAGTTGGATGACCTATTAGAGAAAGTTTTAGTTCACACTTCTATTTTTCCTTAGGCAACCCCTATTCTCTTTACTAAGAAAAAGGATGGTTCACTTAGGTTTCATGTGGACCACCAGAAGTTGAACTGGGTAACGGTTAAGAACAAAATTATTGTTCCTCATGTAGATGATTTGATTGATCAGTTTAAGGGGGGAAAGTGGTTCTTGAAAAATTATCTTCGGTTGGGTTATCATCATCTAAGAGTTTGAGAGTATGATATACCAAAGACGTACGTCAGGAGTTGGTATGGCCATTATGAATATCTTGTGGTGCCTTTTAGTATGACTAATGCTTCTTCGGTTTTTATGGCTTCGATGATTCATATATTCCATCAATATATTGACATGTTGGTGGTAGTGTTAATGAATGATATTTTGGTTTATTCGAAATCTAAGTGTAAGCATGAGAACCATCTGAGTTTGGTTTTTTAATTTATGAGAAGTAAACTTCTATATGGAAATCTTTCAAAATGTTCATTCTGTATTCGATAAGTGATGTTCTTGGGGCACATAATTTTTGAGCATGGATTATTAGTTGATCCAAATAAGGTGACAAGTGTCATGTATTGGAAGGAACCATTGAATGTATTTGAGATACGAATATTTCTTGGTCTTTCTAGATATTAGGGATAGTTATTAAAGGATTTATCTAAGATAACATCACCTTTGAATACTCTTACCCAAAAAGTGGTGAAATTCACATGGGATGGAAACTGTCAGTCTTATTTCAATGAACTGAAATGAATTCGGAAATCATCTCCAAATTAAATCTTACCTGATCCTGGTAATGGTTACGTGGTGTTTTTTGATGAATAGAGTGCTAGTTTGGGATTATTGCTGATTAATGATGATCATGTGGTTGTTAATGAATCTCGTTATCTCTGACCGCATTAGAAGAACTACCCTAACCATTAGAACTTTTTGTAGTGATTCAAGCACTGAAATGCAGTGGAACTATCTCTTTTGGTAGATTTTCATGGTCTTATTTGATCATAAGAGTCTAAGCTATATATTTTCTCAGAAATAGATTAATCATAGAAAAATATGATGTATATAATACCATCAGACATTTGACTTTGACATCACATACACCTCAGGTAAAGGGAATGTTTTTGATGATGCTCTTAGAAGGAAGGTTCCCATAAAAGCTATTTTGAAATCAAAGGGGGAGTGGAATATTAGGGGGATTTTCTCTCAGTTTCACTTGGATGCTCATTAAGATGTTTCAAGTATGGTTCCTACCCACATTTAGTTATCCTCATCTCTCTTAGAGACTATTTTGAAAAGTCATTAGCATGATGATGAGTTTCATAAGTCTTGAGAAAGTGTTTATGGTGGGGGTGACTATTTCTGGTATGTCTCTTTCTTTAGATGGAATACTACACTTTGGGAAGCGATTTGTCTTCCCAAAATCTATGAGAAATTAAGTCTTATTTTATTTCTATAACTATTCATTGTCCATTCATAAAGGCACTACAATGATAACTTATGACATATGAAGAAAATTCTATTTTCTGGGTATGAAACATGAAATTGAAGATTTTGTGTCTCGCTATTACACTTGCCAATATATAAATGCATAGCACTTGAAACCTTCTGGATTTCTTCAACCACTTCTACCTATGGTTTGGAAATAGGATGAGGTATCCAGGGATTTTGTATTTGGGATTCCACAGACACCCCTAAGGAAAAATACTATATGGGTGGTTGTCGATCGGTTGATGAAGTATTATTATTTCATTCCTAATAAAGACACCACTAATGTTGAAGATATGGGTAAGTTGTACATGTAAGAGATAATTAGGTTACATGGTAGTCATTATTCCATTCTTTCAGATAGGGATCCTAGGTTTACCTTTGGGTTCTAGATATGTCTTTAAGAGGAAATTTGGACTCAGATCAAGTTCATCATAGTGTGCCATCCACAGATAGATGGTCAGATGGATTGTGTAATTCCGATCCTAGGAGATATGCTTCATGCATGCATCTTGGATTTCATAAGATCATGGGATATCCATATGGTACTATTTATGTTTGTCTATAAAAAACATTTATCAGTCATTGATAATGATGGATCCGTTTGTGGGATTGTATGGTCACCCGTGTAGACCACCACTTTTTTTGGGAAGAGATGGTCGAAGTAGCTTTGGTTGGACCGAGTTTGGTTCAAAAGACGTCGACAAAGATTCAGGATTTTTGATGATGTCTAGTTATATCCCAGAGATGATAGAAATCATATTTAGATCAAATAAGTCATCCATGTTTGTTTTCTATAAGTGACTAAGTTTTCTTGAAAGTTTATCCTCATTTGGGTAACCATTGCCTTCTAAAATAGGGAAACATAGATCTAAGATATGTTGGATCATTTAAGATCACTGAACGTTTTGGGAAGGTTTCGTATCGGTTAGAATTTCCAATTCATTGGATAGGCATCCATGATGTTTTCCACATATCTCAGCTCAGGAATTATCACCCATATCATGCTCACATTCTAATTTGGAAAGAAATTGAGCTACAACCAGATGCTTCTATTTTGGAGAAACCAGTTGAGATCGTTGACTCTCAAATGAATGTATTGTGTGGTAATTCGACCCTGTTGGTCAGAGTTCAATGGATATAAGAATCATATTCTCATGGGACTTGGGAATGTAATTTATTTATGATGAAGCAGTGGTCTAACCCTTTTCTAGGAGTTACATATTCTAGATGACTTTTCGGGGATGGAAAGTCCTTATGGTGGGGAGTTTGAAAAATCATGTTACCTTGATCTGGTATATATTACAATTTTCTATGTTCCCTTTTGGTTGAAAGTCCTTATAATATTTTTCTGGATTTTTTATAGGCTGGAGAGTAGGGAAACCTCGTGTATAGGAGGTATACGACGTGTACTAGTTGCTGGATTCATGACATGAATGGGGAGATCATGCAATGAGAAGGTACACATCATGTATGGGTTAAATAGAATATTTTTAACTGATTCAATGGATTTTTTTCATAACATATCTAGCATGGCCTTCACACCATGGTCAAGGGGTACAGGTCGTGACTTTGTATGTGCCCAGCTTAAAGTCATGTGTGTGTCTATTTCACTCAACCCTCTCTTCCCAGACTTCATTGCTCTCATCCCTAGGATGATGCTAGGAAAATTTCAAAGGTTCCCCACATTCCGAATCGATCATATCAACTTTGTATTTTTGTTACGTCTACGGTGCGTCTTTTAGAGTAAGTGTTCTTTCCAGATCTTCATTGTGGTTCATCGTGATAACACCCTAACCTTTATTTTTTGGAACTTCTAATCTATGATGGATTATTCTTCATGATTTCATCTTGATCCTTTTTGATATATTGTATCAAAGAACTTTTCCTTCATTGGATGGGGTGTGACATACATTCATATTCAAGGTATTTTTGTTTCAAATCTTTCTAAGACCTCTTGTGTTTAGGTTTGGAACAATCACATGATGTGGATTTTATAATAGGGTCTTCGTTGATGTTGTTGGGTTTTTTTATCTTGAATTACATTGCCGGAGTGTGTGACCTGAAATTTTAGGTTTGTGGTTCCTTCTCTATCCTATGATAATGAGTGTGATTGTTATTTCCTTATAAAATTGATTTCATTAATCGACATGATTTTGTGTGTGTGTTGAAAAATGGTTTAAAAAGAGAAATAGGTTTTCCCTGGATTTTGATAAATGGATTGTAAAATGGTTTTGAATGGTTTTCAAAGCATTGAAATTGATTGTGAATTTTTTTGAATGGATTTCAAATCAATGAAGAGAATTTTGAAACTGAGAACATGGTTCACCTTGGGAACCTAGGTGGAACGTATAGTTTGAGGCCATTATCAATTGCTTTGTGGTTATCAAGGAGGTTTTTCTTGGGGATTTCCCTTAATTACATGGATCTTTGTTCTAGGGGAATGATATTGACAATTTGGTGGGTTTACTTATGGGTCGTTCTTCTTATTCCTAGGCCTATGTCCTAGGATCAATTTTGTGCACATGATTATTTTTGTACGAGTAGTATACTGCCTAGACCCGTAGTATTCAATGGTGATGTTTTACATATGATTCTATTTTGAACTTCTTGGATTTATGAGTTATCCTTGATATGATTTTTTCTACTTTTTAAAAGTGATGTGGAAAACATGTTTTGAAAATGATATATTTTCTTTTTTTAGAATTGTCAAAATGGGAAATGTTTACCATGTTTTCTATAAAACTGATTTACTGTTTATTAAGCCATGTTTTATTTTCAAAACAAGCATACATGATTTTTTATGAAGAGACTTTCTATTGAACACCTAGGTGGGATCCCACTAAGATTGTTATCTCACAACTTATGCACCTCTTTGGTAGTGTGTGGAACTTTGATAATCTTCCATTATAGGGAAAGTCAAGGCGCCATATTGAGGTGGCGAGGTTCATCTCTGTTGGGTTGGGTAGTTGGTGGTTAGATGGTGGGGGTTTTTCCATGGCATCATTTGGAGTAACATTTTGGTTTGGGTCCCTTGAAGTTATACTTCCCTTTTGGGATTTTCTACTATTACATTTGTTCTGTTTCCATTGTTTTACTTATAGATATGGAATATATATTTGTTAGTATTCCATTGTTCCATTCTTTCTCTATATATGTATTCTATGTGGTTGTTCAGTTTGGGAGAAATTGTTCCCTTGATTTTTTTCATTCGATGTTCGGGTGTGTGTCGCCAACCCATGGGGATCAGGAATTCCCTTCTGGTATGTGATGGGTTGGGATGCATGCCAGTTTAGGGTAACCCAGGTCGGTTCATTACAATAAAAAAGAGTTAAAAAAATAAAAAATTTATTGAGAGATAATATATCAGTTGAAAAAATGTGTAATTAAAATGTATATTAAATTTTATTGGTTTTAATTTGAATTACCAAAACATATTTTTACCAATATATATATATATATATATATATATATTGATATTTTCCCATTCTTTACCAACTCAATTTTTACCGTTAGTTTAATCTATTTTTTTACGATACTAATACCATCATTTTTTTTACCAACACTTTAATTTTTTACTAATAATTTCATTTACCATCATTAAAAAATGTTACAACAGTAACAAAAAAGATTATATAAATAACCAATTAATAGAAAACAAATTTTTATATATTATTATTTTTATGACCAAAGTCAAAATCCATTTTTATTTTTTTTCTTAAAAATATCTTATTCTTACATTTTTTTTGATTTTCACTAAATATTATTAGAATTAATATGTTTTAATATTGTTCATTTAAAATAAATTTAAATTATTTTTTTATAAATCAATTTAAATAAGTAATATATTTGATGTATTCATATATATGTTTGATAATCTCTATAATAATGAAAATTTAAATTTTATATATAAATTTAATAAACATAATAAAATCAAACCATTATAATTAAAAAAAATATTTATTTAAATTTAATAAATAAAAAACATAACAATATATTAAGTAATATTATTTTATTAACAACTAATATAAATATATTGAAATATTATATAATTTTTTTAAAAATTAAATTATTTTTTTATAAATTTTTATACAATTCATACAAATATGATTAATATTTTTTATTTTACAAAAATGAATGAAATTTATTATATTATAAATTTTATTTTAATTTTAAAAATCAATACCTATATCAGAACCCTAAATATCCCTCACCCCACCACCACACGATCCACACCACCGCCCTAGGATTTTACATCCTCTTCCATGACCCCCCCAATTCCTCTATAACTTTTAGCCGATGCCAGCTGCCTCCTTCACAACCCATGTTGTCTCCTCCATGAACCTCCTCCTACGCCATTGGGACATTCAATAACGACCATTCGCCCTCTTTTAGTAACTATAATAATATCCTTATGATCCTTAGCTGAAGATGCCCACCACCACCATTCGACGTCCACTGTCATTAACCTTCCTCACTCGACCAATGCCTTCCCTGATAAAACCTATTTGACCCCCATCATCCCCGTCCATCCCCACATGACCATTACAAATTTTTTTCATCATATCCCTCTTTCATGATATATTAATAGTGAGTTATTAGAAAATATTTTGTTGTTTTAATCACCCCCTCCACAACAATCATGTGTGGAGTGGAGAATTTTGATCTGGAAAATGAGCTGTTTGATTCAGCTTTGAATAATTTTTCTTAGAAATACCAGTTAAGTCCATGTCTCTAGGAAACATATCCACCCTCTTGAATGTATTATTTTCATATTACATTCCACCCCATCCCAATACAATCCCAATTCTAATGAATCTATGAATTATACATATTTTGTAATGTTTTTCATATTCTTTAGGAACAAAATATAATCTCTATAATGGAAACCATGAGAATGTTTGGTGATGCTTATTCTATTATTTCTAATGTTTGTTTAGGAAGATTTATAGTGTTTAGATGTAATTTATTGGGTTAATAGGTAACTTACTTTTAGTTTTTGTGATATTGAGTGATTGAAAAAATTGACACAGCATGATTTGGATTCCATCCCAGGGGATGATATAATTTTATCGGTAGATGAATTCAGAATGATTTTTAGGAAGAGATTGTTAATATTTAGTACATTGGATGATTACAAAAAATTTATTTGAAGGGTTGGAAATATTTTTTATTGAAAAATATCTACATTCATTATAAATATGTTGATTAGTGAGGCTTCATCAGAGTATCCTGATACTGGTTTTCTTACAAGATTTGAACATCTCCCTATGAAATTTTATATGAATCTACATAGCTAATTTAACTATTATGATTTTATTAGAATACGATTGTATAATGTTTCGAACATAGGTATTCTATAGAAAACCTTCAAGACATTCATTCCAGTTCACTCTATTTTTAATAGACTTTACTATATTATGTTTTTCATGAACGCCTCTGTAGATTATTATTTATCATGTATAGTGATTCATTCAACATCATCGTAGCTGATAGTGAATGTAAATAAGATAATAATGTGATATAGAGTGTCTATTGATATTCATATCCCCATTTAGGGGTCCATTCATGTTTAATTACTAATGAATGTTGAGATCAACCAATGAATGTATACTTATCTTCTCCTTGATTCTCATGATATTTTTTGGCACTACAACAGATAGGTGTAAAAGTAATATTCATTTTATTCAAGGGTCAACATCAATCATTTCCTGAGTGTGATGGATTTTAGCTTGTATAATATAACATATAATAATATTTCTCCTCAACCCATAAAATTATGGTTTTTGTGTCCTTAATTGATTTATAGAGGTGCATTTGGATCTTAGTTTAATACATTGATGAGTTTTTCCAGTAATAAATTTAATCACATTTATAGATTAGTTTAAGAAAATTTAATACTCATTTAATTATAATGAACTTGTTTATTAGGAAATTTATTTATCTAACACTAGAAAAATAAACTTAATTTTCTTCAAAAATAAAATTGATTGATGGTTTTTGTGGTTATTGGAAGTGGGAGTTATTTTGATTGATTCGTAGTATTGAATTCGATGACTTCTTGGGGACACTATATTCATCCTTGACACCATTCAATTTTTGTTATTACCAACTATGTGGATCAACAGTTCCTTTCCTAATACAACATTCATTGATATTTTTTAAATAAATTATGATTCATTCTCCAAGAGATGTTCTATTTTAACCTCATAATATTTTTTTAATCTCATATGTTATGGAATCTTTATCGCCTAGAAAACTGATACAATTGAAAAATAATGTCATTTTAATATCCTCAAATTCATGAATGTTTTAGATACTTTGAGATTTGATGGAAATTTTTAATTTAAATCATTAATGGTTCTATCTATAATTTTCATGAATTCTAAAGTATCTCCTAATACTAAATCAATATTGGATTCTTTTTTATGTAGTTTCATGTATCTAGATCTCTCCCAATGTTTTATGGTTGCATTGGGAAAATGATCAAAATTCAATGTGAAGGCCAATTCAACGATACCCTCATTATCGCCAAAAAGATTCATCGTTTTATACCCTACATGAAAATATTCCAGGGTCGTTAAATTAAATATTTTTAAATAGATTTTTTGAACTATTTTTTGATGGGTTTCATTTTGAGGTTTATTGTTTGATAGGTACTCATAGCATTGATGAAAACTATACATTAAACATGTCAAAGGTTCTCTTGGGAATGTTTATGAATTCTAAAGTAATTGATTAAAATACCAAATAAAATTTGGATTCTCTTTTTAGTAGTTTCATGTACCTTGATCCAAGAAAATATTTGATGTTACATCAAGGAATGGTTCTTTATTCAATTTTCAGTCTATTGATAGCCCTATTCATTGTTTTATCGTCCATTGAGGCTACATAAAACATCTTACCACATCAATCCTATACAAATAATTTTCACTCTATACTATAATACTCATTTTGTATATGAGAAGAAATAGTTTCCCAACAATCTTTTAGGCGTCATCCTCACTCTAGTTATAAATTAGAGTTTGATATAGTTTATATTATTATTTCGATGAATGTGAGGTTAAAAATGAATATTATATCAATGAACTGTTCAGGAAGGAGTTTCCTGAAACCAAGGTGCTCAAGCCCAGCCCCTTCATGCCTCATGTAGTTTCACCAGCATCATTGGTGCTTAAATGAAGTGTTTAGGTGTAATTTGGTGAGATATTGATTAAAGAATTTTTTTACTAAAATGTTTCTAAACAATGTTATGTTAATGAATTTTCATTACAATATTAGTGGAGTACATTTAAAAGACTTGTAATTTTTCTAAAAAAATTCTTCTTATTTTATATAAACTATTTTTCCATATCAATTTGATCCTAATTGTGATGTTCATTAATGGTAGTTCCCTCATATTTGTTTTATGTGCACTGTCTCTTATTGATGTACACTGGTTATTTAATTATCAGTATTATAAAACAAATTTTTTTATGTTAGAACATTATTAATAATTTTTATGATAATATTGTTTGATTATATGTTTAATAATATGTTATTTTCAATTTTTGAAGTATCTCCACTTAATGAAGTGTTAGTTATTCCAAAATGGTCAGAATTGACTACATTGAATTTTCTGAAATTTAGTGATATCTTAATCTTTTATCAATGTATTTAATCAGTAATAAGATGCATTATGAAGGACTAATTCAATTATATAATAGCTCTAAATGAATTATAAAGAGGAAAAATATACATTTATTTTTTGATGAAACATCCATAGAATGTGATTCTGAATACATTACACTTGATTATGTCTTCATAGACACCTATGAACGATATATTACCATTGAATCTGAAACAATAATTAACACTAAACAATAATAGGTACCTACAGTAATAGTAATGGTTGTTCTTGATGGTATTTAGCTTGCACGTTTGGTGGAATTTTTTTTAGATTCATGTTATTGAGGTTCTTAAAGGCCATGCATGGACTTTTGATTGTTTTCACATTGTGAATAACTAAATTGGATGGGATGAGTATAACAACTGATTGATATATGTATGGGTAAAGAGTTTTATTTTTCTAGATTATGTACGTTAATACATATGATTTTATTCTTCCATATTCCCTTTTTTCAAATTTTAATCATTATTCATGACACTTACATATTTTTTTTCTCATTGCTAACAATCATTTCGTAAAACATCAGAAATTACATATGCATTCTTCTTTTCATTTTGTAATATATTATTTTTCATAATTTTCATAATTTTGTTTAGGTAAAAATATCAATGATGTTGTTCATATTATTATTAGACTCTAAGAGGAATTAAACTCTATTTTAACAAAAGATTTGTAAAATTAATAAAAAAATACACTTTTTGAATGTTGAGTCTATTTTTTGTTGTGAAGTATTTATGGTGATCAAATCATTTGGATGTAAGATTTTAATATTATTATCAATGTATAATATTAATTTTTATTGACAATGGAATTGATCTTGTATAAGTTTATTATTCATAGGTGAGAAAATTTGAAATTATAACTTTTACCATTCTACTAGATTACTATTCTACAATGTGAGCTCCAATACATGTTGGAAGGGGGCCTGTCGTCACCTACATAGGAAGTCATCACAGAATTATGGAGTGAAATACTAGAAGTTGGAATCATCCTTCTCGAATAATTTGGTTCTTATAAATTGTATCATTTTAATCCTTTCTATGTCAACGAATGAATTTGGATGTAAGATTGATGTTTAGTGATTTTACATGTATGACAAGATTCATATGGAAGGTGGCACGTAGGACTCATCTAGAGGTCACGATAAAATGGACTGATCCATTTCACAGGTATACTCTTACATTTTTTCAAACAATTCAATTATTACCAAGATATTTTTGATTTTATGTGAACTTGTATTTTTTGGGTTCACAATTTTTGATTCCATACATTTTTATATAGCTAAATAAAATCTATTCAAAATATGTAGCACCACATGAGTAAGTAGTGCTATGAATTATTTTCTATAATTATTTAACTAATGGTCAATGTATGGACTTGTAATTTGTATCATTTTATTCCTTTTCATTCCATGAAATGAATGGTGTAGTCTGATTTATATTTATTCTTATGAATGGTTTTCACAAAATTAATGAGGAGCGTGGCTAAAATGAATGATCTGATAGGGTGAGCAGAAGGAAAACAAACTCGATGACCCCAATTCATGTGCATCCTCTATTTTAGATTGTGTTTTATTGGTATCTATAAGAATTTACATAGGGTTTTTAGATGACATGTCACTATTTTGGTTTTTTTCCTACATGAAATTGGATTGTTATTTTCATTCACATTAGTCTTTTTCAAATGTTCCTAGAGTTTATTATGTTGGTATCTGGTTGATTCTACTAAAATGTACATGAATATTTCTAAGTGTTTCTCATTTTATTGATTCATTGAAACAGATTAATCTGAATTGTGGTTTGGGTAGTTGTTTAATTTTATTATTGTCCAAGGGTTTATCCAACTTCTAAAAGTTCCATTCAAACTAATTTTTTAATTACCGTATAATATTAATTATAGTCTAATTATTTATAATTATATAATGTTATATAATTTAATGTGTGTGGGAGTATAAAAGAATATATTTTTTTAATTAAAACTTAAATTAGAAACATATATCATTGTGTTTATCACATAAGGACGAAAAAATATTATTTATTGGTATTATTATAATTGTAATAGTATTGTTTTATCTGTGGAAATAACATGTAGTGATACAAATTTTACAAACAGTTTAGTGACATGGGAATATTTTCTAGTAAAAATATTTTCCAAAATAAAATTTACCTTTACCCGTATTATATCCCATAATGGGAAAAGTTAATTATTTTTGTGGTGATGTATAGGGTGAACAAGTCACATCCATATGAGAAGGAGGTATTCCACACATCCAAAAACCATGATATCTTATTCCCATAAAATAGAAACCATAAAATTATGTTTTATATAAGAATTATAGAATAATAATTACATTATAAACATTATATATATTATATATAAACTATACATAAATCATTTTTTCCATCCATGAAAGGTGGAAATGGAATAATGAATGACATTGGTTTTTGAGGCAGTAGTCCGTCGTACACAAGAATAATGATTCTGTATCCCATTTGATGGAAGTGTGTGTGATTGTAGGTAATACCTTTGAAATAAAAAAATTATAGTATATCATGAATACTTATTTTATTATATATAAATTATATAATAATAATTTATGGGGTGTATAAATAAATGAAACAAAAGATATCATTGAAAAATGTTGCCTCTTTTTTGGGTAACTCCATTTGGATTATACCAAAATACATTCTCGAATGGATTTCATCCAAATGTGAGGAATCAATGATGGGGTTATGGTTTTTGGAAGATTATTTGGGAAGGTGTTTGATGATCCAAATAGCTTGATATGTGTGAATAGTTGGACGCGTGACTTTCTTTTTATAATGGAGGAGGACTGGCATTATTGTAAATTTTTGAAAGAGAGAAATATAACAACATTTTTATATGTAAAGTGGCACTATAAATGAACCAAATATTATACAAGGGACTATATGGTCTAAATAAGAATATAAAATTCGATTTCAATATGTTTCTAGGTTATTTTTGCATTTATGATTAAGGATTAGTACCTTATTAAGCTAGTATTTCTCGTAATAAATGTAATTAATTTTAATAGCATATACTAATATTTTTGGTCTAAAACTATTTTTAAGATAATAGGAATTATATATTACACTAATTAAAAATATTTAATATATATTTCAAAATTTTAATCACATAATTGAACAATATAATTGATTGTTAATCTCAGATATGGAATGAAAATATTGTTTTTAATGTTAAAATGTTCAAAATATAAAAAATATTATATCCAATTTCAATGTGAAATTTATTAAAATTATCTAAATTCAATTAATAGACGCATTATGTAAATCATTTTACTTTTAAACTAATTTAAAATATAATATTACCTTATAAATTATTTAAATAAAAAAGAATATTTCAATTAAAATTATGTATTTATCATTATTCATTGAAAAATGAAACATCCCAGAAAAAAACACACCCAAGCATAATCATAACAATATTATTTCCTAAATAATTTTTATTTTGAAATATATAATTTATAAAAGTGGAAAAACATGGTTTTAAAACTTGTGGTCCATTAAAATGTTGAAAAATTTCCTTTATAAAAATATACTTTTTAGGCATAAAATCAGGTTTTTTATTATTTTATACCAATAAATTAACATTAACATATAAATTCCCTAAAAATATTGAAAATTTTATTAACTATGGAAAATGTTTCTAAATAGTGTTTTGTTTAAACCATGTGTTGAACACATTGCAGGATATTAGTAAAATTAAATTTATATTAAAAGGAAATATTGTATACTATTTTTTTCTTAATGGGAAAAAAAACCTGAAACTATCAGCCACTAGAGGGATATCCTACTAACATTATCTATTGTTATATCGATATAAACCTACAATCTGGGATATCATCCCACCCATCCCATGATGCATTAGTCCATCTCAGCTAACCTGGACATCCAATTAATCCTTCTGAATATACACACCACCATATGGTGATCTGAATGTCACCCAATTGTGATATAAATCAATTAATTCTCAATAAACAACTTGTCTCTCTGTAACGAGTATTATGTTAAAATCGGTCAACTCGATGATAAAAAGACTTCATATGAAGTGACATCCACCAATCTAACGTGTAAAATCTACACTATCATAAATTCTCTATTATGATCTTGAACATAGTGTTATGTGTCATCAAGTCATAGAAAAAATTAATCAATATCCTGAGGCCCTCCATGATTTATAGATATGAAACTATAGGATTCACTTGAATCAATAAGAGAAGATTCAAGAGTAGTGAATACTATGATCGTACCTCTCAATGTAGACCGTTCAACACTTTTCTCCTCATATGTCATCTATACCGAAGACATTTGGCCTGAATTGAGGCCATGTGACACAAACTCACTACCCGGAGTAGGCCCACTCTAATGTCTTAGTACAACTGGTGTCTAGATACTTAGAACTCGAGCACCACCAAGGATTGAAATAAGAGTAATACTCCAAATTCGATCATGACACAGAGCTATGAAAACTACTCACAACATGGTGTTAGAGATAAGACCTACTGATCATTTTAACAGGGGAGTTCCTATAAAATCATTTTACATGAACCATCCTTCTATATGATCATCACTAAACTGGGTACCAATCAGAGTGATTCCACACATGTCACCATCTACTACACTGATGATAGAAAAAAAAGATACCAGTAATCACAACCTGGCTAGTACTCAACTCATAGGAAGCCTCAAAATTTCACATCCATCAATTGGATTTCTAGCTACTAGGTTGAGATACTATACCACTATACTACATGAACCTAGATTCCCTTAGGTTATACACTATAATTAGTGCATGATTAACTATCTCAATAATCCTTGGTAAACTAAACATGTTTACCTAGGATCAAAAAACATTTTAGATACCTTCCTTAAACCTTCACTCCCTTGATAGCTCGTCTGTTGGGTACGTTGGTAAAAACACTAATGCGAAGTAAACAATGAAAAACAACCTCAAATTGTCATAGAACCCTACTCTACATACATGAAATCACTAGAACACTCTAATATGATAGTCTCAAGGTAAAATTAATCATAAAATTTGGTTTGGAAATCCCCATATACCCAGTCTCACTACCGGTTATCCTAGTTTATAAGATCCCACTAGCATTATTGTTCTCCTCAAATCATATAAGTCCCAAAATTCACACTACTCATAGGAGGTTTATTTTTATGTTCAAATATCGATATATTAATATCACATCACATATCGACATCATGTGGACCACAATCCCACAAAAATGAGAGAGGATATAGCTACTCGAACAAACATGTCCACTCATTTATAGATAAGGTAGGCTACGGTGTAACCTGAGTGGATTTCCTAGTGGTGGAAAACCCCTCAAAGAACAATTCCTCAACACTTGTGTCCAGTAAAAATGATTGTTCCTTAGTTGGAACAATAATATGATCTATAGGTATCCTATGGCCCACCAACTCCAAAGAATGACCGTCACAAACATCATGGCATATGACTGTAGGTCTTCATGATGTCATGTATCTACAATTCCCAACACATTAATCTAAAAATATTGATAACAAAATTTCATATCATAATGTATAAGATAGTATAAATCATTCTTATAAATATGTCATACCACACATCCATCTCCTAAATCCCGAAATGGTAAAAATAATCATTTGAAAAAATTCACTAGTGACACTACCAAAAATTAACTAGTGAAACTACCTTGTTACCACTCAAAAAGGTAGGTCTAGGTCGAGTTCTTTATTCAAAATTCATTTTTCATTCATTTGAGATCATATTAATTTCACATTTCATTGTAAATAGTTAAACCGAACGGTATATATCATGTGATCCAAACGGGCCCATATGCCTCATGAACATTAATATGTTGTCAACCTAATCAACACCATAAAATGTTCCAGTTAATGAAACTAGGGTTCCATGAATCAAAATTCCACAATTTGTTTATTAGGGTTCTTGATATATCCTAATCATGAAAAATGATATTTAGGTTACAGTGAGAACTATAATTACCCGCCACATTTACCCATTCACTATTCATAATATCAATCCAACAAACATGTATATCACATAAGGAACATATCACAATTTCATGTAGTATATTAATGAACCATATATGGCATGGCATAATTCATGGAATTTGAATCTTTATGGGCTCCTATAATGATGCACGATATTAAATACCCTCATCTCATTAGGTTATAACAAAATAGAACCCACAATCATATCAATGATAACCTCAAAATTGAAGTGAGTCACCCAATATTGGAATCAAATCATCGATAATAGTAATAATCCAGAAACATCAATTTATATTCAAGGATATTATGTTTTTCCTTATACATGGGTAAGCTACACCCAAGAACATCTCATTACCCTATCCCAATTCCTTCTTAACCCCCATTATATTTTCTCCAATTATTATAATCTAAGAAATGAACACATCTTATCTCACTTTGTAACATCCCAGACTTGAATGCCACTGTATAGTTCTGAAATTCTGGTTGGTCACATGGCCTCAAGTGTATCTCCCAAAATTCCAGTGGGTGAAAACTTGCAGCATGGGCCCAGGGTGTGTCTGTGGGGAGACTATTCCCTCTTTTTAGAGTGTAACATAGTTTTAGTAATCATGAAGATCTATACCTAAATTATTATATCAATGGGTAATTATTAGGAATATACACTTAGACGTCTAGGCTAATAGCCTTCCATAACGGAAGCACAATAAAAATAATAATAGATAAAGTCCCATTATTTGATGTTTTTGTTAAAACAAGAAGTAATATAATATAAAATGGTGATCATTTCCTGTAAAATGTCAACAAAGAATATGAAATAAATCTACATGAATCAGTATAGTGAACCTAAAAAATACCAAAAAGATAAAAAAGAAATATCTTGAAATAGCATCATTTTCCTTAGCTCGGTGATGTTCTCCACTAATCTAATGCATGGAACAATATTAAGCATCAAACTATGGGAGCTTTCCCCATTCTATACATTTTTTCATTTAGTTTTTTCCAGTACCTAATGGAAACATAAGACATGGTGTGATAAAGAAATCCCAGTATACCACCACCAATGGTGTCTATAACAAGTCCATGCTATAAAAAAAATCTACAACAGTTGGAAAGGGATGAGATAGATATTATAGAATTGAAAGTATTATGATCATTGAAAATGTAAAAAATATGATCGATGCTTTCAATCTAGATAAGGATCCCTACAAAACAAGTGTTAATATCCTATAATGTGGCAGTGATAATGTATAAACAAGTAATAACTACAGACATGCAGTATACATAGTATCTCATATAAACCATGATATTTCTATATAACATGTAATGTCTTATCATCCAAAACCATTCAGTATAATCAATCATGTCACATTTACAATAGAAGATCCATACAATCATATTTTTCGAGCCCTATGGAGAAGGATAAAATATATTGATAAAAAATAGTCCTTTTTGATTCTAATGAGTATCTTGATAGAAACATAGTTATACAAGTTTTTGGATCCAAGGATCATATCAATAGACCATATCATCTATGATCCCAAAGAATCTAGATCATAGGGGTAGTGAGACCCAAGAGTCCCATGAATTCAAGACTGAGGGAGAATTATCTTCCAAGTTTCCCACTTCTTCTTTAATGACTGATGGTGTAGAACACCCATGGATTCATATGGAATCATCCACCATTCAATTCAATTATCGATTCATTCCATCACATTCCAGGATTTCTTCCAAATCATATACAAAATAAAATTTAAACAGTTCAACAAATCCCATATTTTATAATAAGGAAAATGAATAAAATCAACTCATAATTAATTAATTCAATAAAATTATTTTATAATTTTAATTCATATTATAAAGAATACTCATAGACACAACCCTTGGGTGGTTGAACAATGTCAAGGAAAGGTCACACCCTTGAGTTTCCTTGGTTGGTCAACAACATCCCACTAATCCCCAAGAAATAAATGGACATCCTTTAAATGTTTCAATATATTCTATTCAAGTATAGAATCCATTTTAGGGGCACTACTGGGATGTCCGGTGTGAGGAAAAAAGGAAGCTGGATCTATAGAGAACCGAATAACAAGGGTGATGTATTTATCACCTATTGTAGGTTCATAGTATAGTGATCATACAATATTATCTTATAATATGATCCATATCCAATGAAACAAAATCAAAGGTTCAAGAACCTTAAAATACGGAATATTATATTGAAATTAAATACAACATTTGATACCAAGTTAAATGAATAAAAACTTAAGAGGATTGGAGTACTCACCAACGTGAATCTAATGAGACATATGACATTCGATTCGGAACTTTTTTGAAGAAACCACACAAGAGCCTTTCATTTGGATATAAAGATGATTTTGCATGCATGATCTTATATCTAACAGAAGGGAAGTGAAACTATATTTATGAATTAAAAAATTTAATGGCAAAATTGATTATTTTTTCACAGAATACAGGGCCTCATGGTTTGGATGCACAGTGAGTCAAAATGTGCACCAACCATCAACCCTTCACTTTTTAGAGGGTCACCCCACAAAGTTAGCTTGAATGATTTCATAAATATGTAAAAACGGTGTCTCATCATAATGTATCAAATAGAATAATCCCTTACACAATTCTGATACTCCATCTTCATAGTTTGAATAATCATGTGGGCTCTTGCTGTCTATTGTCTAGTCTTTCATGGTTTTGGAAAATCATTTTTCCTGTCACGAACTATGTCTTCTAACGGTGCAATATATTTTTTCTATAATGACCAGGATGCAGGCTTTAAAAAATCCATGGTCTCACCTAATAAAAATTTTACCTCAAATTTTATTCCTATTATTCTATAAGTTGGCATTAATACTAAACAAAATAAATTTGTAACTTTTAGGGAAATATGATATCTTACTGCCATGGTCTACACATAGATGTTTTTTTGTGAAACTTTATGATAAAAAATCCTAAAAATACCAATCATTGACATAACTGGATATATAATTAAATATATCATAAAAATAATTAAAAATATACTATTTATAGGTAATTGAATAAAAATATAAATTTTATTCATAAATCAAATAATTGATATGGTTTTATTATATAAGAGTTATAAGACAAACATTGAATGTCTCGACTCTATGTAAGATATTTCATCTCAATTTACATTCTTAAGGTATAGTTTTGTGATATAAACCTAATTAATTATATATGTAATATATACATACATTTTTACATGTTATATCAATAATACTTAATTAATAATTTTCTTATGTATAAATTTGAATTATTTCATCAAATGAGATTTTACATGAATGTTAACAGGTGGTAAAAGGTATTATAACTCAGTTTCATTTAGTTTTGTACAACTCATCATCATTTATTTTTCAATAATGTGAATATATGAGAATTGTTATCTAAATTAATCAATTCTATATTTCCACCTTATTTTTTATTTAGAATTTTTAGACATAATCGATCCATTTATTTGTTATCGATTCAATGATTTAAACTTTGAAATGTTTTTCTTTTTCTCAATCTATTTTTCTTAAGACATGGTTCGTGTTGTCGAACATTACTTCCTTGAAAGGTACACTTACTACTAGATGAATGATATTTAACATATTAATCATTTTAATTTTTTAGATTCAGTGATCAACATTAAATTATTACTTCCAATTTAATATGATTGAAAAATTACCAAATAAATAAAGGCTCTAAGTTAAAATTTCCAATCTTTTCAATCTTCTATATGTATGATGTTACTTTTAATGAAAATATTTCCTCTTTTATTAATAAAAAATATCTTTACTTATCCTTTTGATACAAATTTTCTTTAGATATTTATTTTCCATTTCTTCCCTAATTAATTAAATAAACACAAATAAAGTAGTTTGAAAGTGATATTTGATCTTATACTATCTTTTATATATAGAATATTTACCTTCCATATCAATATTATCAAAAAAATTTAATAAATTGTATTTTTAGAACATTAATTAATTCTATAATATATTATATAATATATTTTACCTTAATCTAAAAAAATTAAAAGTAAATTTTTTATCTTTTTCTAAAAATTACACTTTAGAGTCTCTTTAAAAAAGGTTTGATATGAAATTTTCATTTTAACATTTCCAACCTCAATAGATTTTTCCACCAACAGGACCATTACTTCCATTTAATCTTCCATAATCTGTTCCCATTTATTTTTTATAAAAAAAATTATTTAAAATTTTTTATGAATTTTTATTTCTTAAAAAGTTATTTTGAAAGTGAAAAGGATATATTACTACAAAATGGATTTAATGTTATTTTATGGTTATTTCCATTAATCATTGTCAAAAACACCTAGTGACACATACACTCTACTGAGGATATTTTTTAATTTTTCAATATTTATTCTTTCACTAGATGGATTGTGATATTGTTGGTGAACCCATATCATTCACATTGATATTTTATTCATGAAAAATGCATTGAAGTTATTATTTATTAATGGGTGAGCTAGATAAATCTTATAAAATGGATGAGAACCATTATATATTTTGATGAAAGAGTGATCATAACCCAATTTATATGATGGGTGGCCCCATTATAGCTACCCAATGCGTTATGTAATGTTTTTTTCTTAATAGGAATGAAGACTAGGGTTAACTGAAGTTTCCTCCTATGTATTTTTCTTAGATCCAATTATTTTGGGCACAAATTTACAATAGATTATGAAGATAAATTTATAAAATTGTTACATGTTTTCCATGTTCTAGATATGGGTTCTAAATTTCTCATTTGATCAAAATTGAACTCTAATTGCTCATGATTATTGATTCTTATGAATCTTAAATTTGATAAATCTTTATGCCATATTTAATACTCTAGGATCTAGGTATTTAAGCGTATAAATTTTCATAACATATGATCATGATCATTTTTTATGTGAACATTCCCTTATTACCATTTTATTCTGTTTGAGTAAATTCAATTGTTATTGGTTTTGTTTAAACATACTCAGTATTTGAGCTCATATTTCTTATGTTTCCTTTTCCATAGGTTTTGAGAATGATGATAATTTATTTGATTCTATAAATGATTAGTATGATATTAATTTAGAGGAATATGTTGAAGAATTAAAATGGAATAGGAAAATATAGTTATATAGGGACAAATAATCTCTTGATGTCATTTATATGGTTTAATTTAGTGATTTACAAAATTCACTGAAACCAAAATCCTAAAAGGACCTTGGGAATGTTAGTTATCCGATATTTAATTTTGATGTTATATTTTTGTAATGGATAAAATTGGTCCATGTCTATCGATATCAATATATAAATGTAGATATTATTTTTTTAGCACCAATTTCAGGACTCCGGGTTTCAGTTGTTACATATTTTTATATCTTTTAGATCAGATTATTGTTATCTTTTGAAGGAAAAATTTATAGAGATATCAACCAAAATTATTTCATATAATAATATTTCTCCACATACATTCATGTTTTTATTTCTTTCAATAGTAAATACAATATAATTTTCATATACATATCTTTATCTATGGATTAAGGATCTTCCACACTATAGTTATTAATAGAGATACCCCATTTCCTCTATCTTCTCATCATTTTATTCTTTTTCTATTTTTTATAACATCATATGTGTTTTTATAATTTTTTTTATATTATTAATTCATGTTTTATCATATTTTATTAAATTAAAAAACCTTATATAGAATTTTCTTTTATTTTTAATGTATTTTAAATTTTACTTGACTCCCTCTACTTAATCCCATTTAAGTTCAATCAGATGTGTTTGTTGTTTTTATTTCATTTATGTGTCTGATTTTGGTTAGTGTAAATATTCAATTGTACCTTTATCATTTATTTTATCCTTTTTATAATTATTCTGAAACCCTATCCACAATTCACTTTATTTATATGAGTGACTCAAAATTAAATTGGTGTGGGATCCATCAAAACATTGCATATTTATCAAGTGAATCCACACTTCATGACTGTCAAATTTATGTTCTATTCCTTTGTTTAATGTTTCATATATTAATGAATTTTTTTTATGGATTTGATGGTTCTATAGTTTTTATATCTATAGTAAAATAAAGGATCATCATTTATTCAACCATTGATCAACAAGAGGATTTCATGGGTTGGTTCTAATTTTGTGGTTTTTATAATTGATTAGACATTATAGAATCTCAATCATACACATATTGCATTGTGAGTGTAATTATAACATGATATTTTCAATTATCAATTAAATCAATCCACTTAACACATATCAATTTTGCTCCCCCAAAATTATAATTAATAGTTTTATTAATATTAAATGTCACCTTCATTCATAATTATTTATAAAATAAATCCTCACATATTATTGAAAAATGACATCAATTGGTTCAAAAATAATCATACCATCATTAGGGATTCAACCGTAGTATATAATTTATAAATTGTAGAAGATCATAGAAAATTTGACAGTTAATAGAACTCAATTGACCACACATAAAATTTTCATTTTTATGTGGATAATTGAATATATAATAAAAAATTATAATCAAAATCATTCAATTTTATTTTAATAAAAATTTCATGAGGATCCCGAATTATGACATGACCAATTATTCGGTGTAAGTTAAACATTCAACTCAATTTAATTTAAGAATTATTAGATTGAATATGAAACTAAATCATCAATTTTTAATTTTTTGTACTCAATAAAATGGATGTATTCATTTAATGATGAGGATAATTAAGATACCACATAAGATTTGGTATTTTTAAGGCAAATTTGTGGCAATGACTTTTAAGCCCCAATATACACATGTGGATGTGGGAATAAAATTAAAAACTCATGAATAAACCATTACTAAAGATGAATAAAATGTTCATGAATTTCCTTGGAATGAAAATACATATTCATTTTAATATGTCTATAGTCGTTTTTAAGACCAAAGTTTGGATCCATATTTTCATTTTCCATTCGCATCAATTTACAAGTGCATAAATATGGAAGGTGAATATTTTTACAATGAGTAGTGAGAACTCATAAAGGAATATATTTTGATTAATTAAATCTAGAGATAACAAAAAGTGGTGGCCCAAACAAATTAAACCTCGTCTGTTATTAGAGTATGGTATGTCTTCACTAATTTTCATGATTTTTATAAAATAAATCAATCAATTCTCGGTAGGTTAACACAAATTCATTTTAAATTTACTAATTGTCCCATTATTCAATGTTTTCCATATAATTAACAATGAATAATATGTTTATTATTATGCTCAGATATAGTTAGATGGGTAAATTATTACTTGTTTTCACTAAATATATTATGAGAGTTTATAATTATATACTATAAATTTTCCCTTTAACTCTCTCTCTCTCTCAAAATATTTATCTCTCTACCCACATCATTTTTTTCATTTTTTGTGTTTTTTATAGTATAAAAATAATGCAGAAAAGTAAAAAGTATAAAAATGTCTTTAGGATTACTCATGAAGTATTATTATATTTTGCAATAACATTTTCGAGGAGGTAAAATAATTATTTTCAACTTGAACATTTTTTATTTCCATCATCAACTTCGAAAAATAAATTTTATTTCAATCATATAATATTTGGAGAACCCATAATATTACTGGAAAATTTATTTTTTCCCATACTGATGTGGTAAAAATTAATCTTTAATGCCATAATAATTTATGATCATATATTCTTATTTTTTGTTTTCACCACCATTTTTGACTTTTTTACATTGAGTGGAAGTTAAAATTTTTATTCTATATGAAAATGTCATAGGTAAGAAAAAAATTTATCAATAGAGTCATATTACCCATATAACATCCTTTTACCTTAAATAAAACCTATATTCAAATCAACTTTTATCCAATACAACCCCAATTTTTGATAGCCACATTATAAACCCAATAAATTTTCCAATCCATCATTGATAGGGATATTTCATAAATTATTTTATAAAATTTATGTTATGGGGGGAATTTTTTGATTGATTATTTTAATTCATAAAACTCCTTCTTGAATTATTTCTCTTATGAACAAGAATCATCTTATGTGATGGGGAGAGGTTGTATTATTGTGAATTGTGGGAAACAATTTCATTTTAAAAATATTTATAATACAATATTTATTCATAAAATTTTTAAAACTTTATTTTAATTTTTTTAAATTAATTTAAGAAAATGAAAAAATGAAAAAGACAAAAAAATGAAATAAAAATATAAAATAGATTTTTGAGAAAAAATGAAAATAAAAAAAAATCCAGACACTTCCATTTGGGTCATCATCCATATTTTTATTCTATTTAGTTTTATTTGTCTCTCTCTCTCTCTTTATAAATACTGACCCATATTTTTTGTTCATAATGTATGTGTTCCCTTTAAAAAAAATTTAATTCCCTTTGACATCCCATTTCATTGGTTATGCATGGTTTTTTCAAAGTTAATATTTTTACAATAATTTCCTAGTTTTTTTATATTACTACCTTCATATATTACATGAAAACCCATTCTAAAATTACCATTTATAAATTTTCACATTAGGATGATAATGGAAGATGAAATCTCAACAAAAATCATAGATCATCATTCCAGGTTAATGAATGTGTTGACCCCGTTTAAAAATATACATCATATTGAGATTAGTGAATAATGTATGATACAATTATACAATTAATTTATTTTTACGAAAATTGGGTTGTTTACTCCAAATTTAGGAAAGAAGTATTTTTTATATTCATGGTGGATGAGTGGACAAGTTAAGACACCAATAATTAGTGTAAACCTATTATTTATATTGGTTAATGGGTGATCATGGTTGTTTGTATTTTTTTTATTAAGGGGTTGTCCACTTGATTAATTTTGGTGTATTCAATAATTCACAATGATTAAGGTTAATTAAATAACATACTACACTAAATTCATTGTAAAAGTTACACATTTTCGACTAAATGTTCATTTTTTATAATCAATACAACATGAGATAATTTATTTAATTTTTCCTTTTAATTATAAATATTATATTATGATTATAACTATTTATATAATAATTCAATAATTTCAATTATTTCCACTTTTGATTCCAATACGTTTCTATAAAAATCATTAAACTAAAACATAGGATAGATTTGCTATTTTGAAGTCCATTTTATCATGGAATTGGAAACAAATTTTCCATCATGCAACCTATATGACATACAAATTTTAAATTAATAGAAACAATAAAGAATCCCAATTTCATTTTAAAGTATTTTTTATCAAGAAAATATATTGTATTAAATTGGGAGAATATATTGGTCTTCCATTCCACAACATATTTCCCAACATAATCATTAAATAAAGCTCTAAAAACAATTAGTAGTTTTCAAAAAATTTAGTTATTGGAGAATTTCCTCAAAATAATCATCTGAAGTGACCATAAAATTTTCCTAAATATATTAAATTTGACAATAAATCGAATTATTCACATCAAGTATAAAATATTACTTAATTTTCTATGTAACATATTCATTTTAATATGGAATTATGCAATTTTAATATTATATATTTCCAAAAATTTCATCATTAATATTTTAGTAGTAAATTTTTTGATACAAATATCCATTGTACATTATATTTTTTGCGAACATAATTGATATGTATATTAAAATTTTTCTAGTTTATTACATTTTAATATTTAGTCAAATTATTGATTCAAGAGGTGTAATATTTTTTGGGATATATTTGTAGGGAAACTAGCATCCACACATGCCTATAAAAGGTGTATCTAATTAAATTATTGTGGTTTTAAATTTTAAAATTAAAGGAAGTATATTTATAACTTATAAATATGTATTTAGGTTTTTATTATCTTAAAAACATGAATAATAATTAGATATACCCTACCTATATCATATTTTTTCATTTTTTTCTTCTTTACATTATTTAATCTTGTATATGTTATTGTAATTTTATTTTTATGATTAATAAATGTTCTTTTAGTATTTTAGTAACTCTAGTAACTTATTATAATTTTTTTTCAGGTTCCAAATTTATATTAAATGATTTTTTCAAACCTATTAATAATCTCTTTTCAATTTTATTTCTAGTGTATATTTTTTCATTCTATTAGTCTTTGTGAGTTCGGTTAGTGTAAATTTTTACATGTCCTATTCTCTATAATTTTTAGTTTTACTAATTAATATATATACATTGAGACAATAATATCTAATTATATTACTATTTATTTTGTTTAGTGTGACCATGGCTATGGATGATTGATATTTTTATATTAACCACACTTCAAGATTTTTAAATTAACATTTTTTGTCTCCATAAATTGTGTCACATACAATTGACATGTTTTTTGGATTCTAGGGTTCTATAAATTATCATATCTCTTGGAAAATAAAAAATCATGTATTATTGAATCATTCATCAATAATATGTGTTCATGTATTTGTTCTTGAGTTGAGGCTTGTATTATAGCTTAATCATCATAAAAACATGATCCTTCCAATATTGTGTTGTGAATGTTGATTTTAAATGAAATTTTTATCACTTGATTGAATCATTCCATTTAAAACCATACCATTTTTATCATAATTAATCTGGGTACATATTTTTATTCAAAAAAAATCATTTATTATTAATTATATGTTTAAGCATCATTATTAATTTCTTCTAAAAATAACATCAATTGGCTCTAAAATAATAATTTATTCCCCATTGATTTAACCCGAGATCCACAATACACATTATAGAAGTGAACTGGATACCTGAAATTTTATAGGTGAAAATCAGTAATGCATCAAATTGGAATCATTTTCATGTAAATAATGATAAATAATTAAATTTTATCATTTTTTTATATAGAAAATAAAAAATATTAAAAAATAGATAATCATATTTTTTGACACCCCAAAAATTTCAAGGCGACATTCACGATTTTCATTCAAAAATTGAGAGGCATATGCCAATATAACTATGAAGAGAACATTTTCAGGGAACTAATTTAGGATTCGAATGAAGTTATTAACCATGAGTGTCTTATGGCCTTGTCTATGGATCTCAGTTAGTTTTCAGAATAATTACCTTCAATTTTCATAAAATGTCATAAGAGAACAACTAGTATAACCATATTTTCTTAAATTCATTGAAGAAGATATAATATATATTTATGATTCAGTATAATGTATAAAAAATTACTAATAATTATATTGTATTTTAATAAAAACATCCTGATAAACTCATGTTACGAGATGACACATTTAATGGAGTTGATTGTACTTAAGATTCAGTTTTATTTACTACTTGTAGATTGAATTGCAATCTAAAAACCGAATTATAAAATGATAGACTCTAATTATCATTGATTAATTTTATGGATAATTATGATGAAAAATACATCACTTGTGGTTCATTATATTTTTAATAGAATTTTGGGGAATATTTTGCAACAAATTTATACACATGATGATGTTGGTTCGAAACTAAAAATTCACGAACAACCCATTTATGTAGATGAATTAAATGAAGATTCATCCCCATTGAGATAAAATAAATACTCATTAGACTAAATCTATCAACTTTTTGAATAAAAAAAATAAGATCTCTATATTCTTTTCTCACACCCATTAAATTACATATATTTCAATAAGGAAGGTGGAAAATTTTCATTGAAAAAGATGACATCCAATATGGGATGTTTTTCTAGAAGCAAAATAGTATTTAGAGAATGGTGTTTCTCAAAATAACGAAACCATATTTTTACTAATAATTTATTTGTAGTCTAATCCAACTTTATGGATGTATAATAAATAAATGAACTACTTATAGGTATGTATCCAATGATTTAAACTTATTATCCCAATCATCTGTCATGACCCATCCCCCGGGGCCTGTATCGTGACTACCCCAAGCCCACCTTCCATAGGCCAGGGGCTGGCGACCAACACCAAACGCGTAAATCCCTAAAACTGGGAAGACATTGCCTTTATAAATCGTAAACAAACCCAACCAGAGTACAAGAGGAATAAAACAATAAGTAAAAGATTAATAACAAGTGTACTAAAAGTAATGGGGGATAGAATACAAGCCCAACTGTAAAGTACAATGATATGATAAACAAGTACAACTAAGAAAGGGACAAATAGTTGGAAGGTTTCTAGCAGCTCCTGGATCATCCACAACGGGTCCTACCTGAAGGGTAGGTATAGATAACCTCCTTAGTGCTCCGCGTCCATCCGTCTCCTCCGGGTACCATCTCGTCATGAGGTCTACCTCCAGCTACCGTCTAATCCTCACTCACTCTCGGCCTCCACCAATGTTTTCCTTTGTCTGCATCCAACACAACGAGGTGTGGGCATAGCCCATGCAGGGGTGAGTATAACGATACTCAGTAGGGACCCCGGGACCCTCAAGTTCTCACAAAATCTGACAAGGATAAACCAAAAAGTAAGATACAATCATGAATTATCCACCAAACTTACTTAGGTATATGCCCATACATATACCTAAGTTACCAAACACAGTCCTGATCCAACTCTCGAGCCCAAGAAGAAACCATTACACAAATAATGTAAGGTCAATCACCTCGATGATAATGATTGAAAGGAAAGACTCAGCTCACACAGGTACAAAACTTATTTAGAGAGATAGAGATGATTAGATATAGCCAATAACTCATCTAAGCTATCGGACCCACATGGGATATAGGACCATCTAAGTTATCAGACCCACATAGGATATAGGACCAGCTATTATGTCAGACTGATAGAGATGATCAGATATAGTCACTGATTCATCTAAGCTATCGGACCCACGTAGGATATCAGACTAGCTAAGCTATCAGACCCACAAATGATATAGGACCAGCTATTCCGTCGGACCCACATGGGATATAGGCACAAAAGTTAGAACTGTCGGACCCACGGAGGATACATGTACAGTAGTCATCGCTGTCGAACCCATAGAGGATTCCAGTACATTAGTCATCGCTGTAGAACCCACAGAGTATTCCGGTACAGTAGTCATCACTGTCAATCCCATGGAGGATTCCAGTTTAGTATCCTCACTGTGGAACCCACAGAGGATTCTGGTACAGTATCGTCGAAGTCAGACCTAGGGTTTCCGCACACAGCACGCTCGATTTTAGGAGGGTCCACTCCACAAGCCAAGTGTCGATATATCAACTATCACGAAGTCTCGATTTGATGTATCCTGTAGTTTTCTATCATCATAAGGAACCGAATGCGACAGACGGTGCGTCAATCGAAAGCCCGGTCTGAGAGTTATTAGCATTTCCATTCCAGGGCCCGGTTGATTTTTAGGATCAAACCAACCCGACCGTACACCAATGACATCCAAACCTCAAGTGGATTATTCTAAATGAATCGTCTCACTCCAAGAATTCCATCACTACATGAGGTACATCAATTGGACACCCGTAGCCCTAGATACGGGCTAGAAGGTGTAAACGACCATAGCGGGTCCGGGTCCGATCTGACCCAGTCGGACTGACCTGGCATGACCCGGTCTGAACCGGGGTCTGACCCGGTCTACGGTCCGACCTAGTCTGAGGAAGCAAGTCGAGTAGAGGGGACGACCTGACCTGAAAAGACGGCCCGACCCAACGGGCGGCCCGGCCGGAGGGTGGCCCGACCAAGGGGCGGCCCGGCCGAGGGCGGCCTGACCATGGGTGGCTCGGCCGAGGGACGACCTGGCCTTGGGTGGCCCATACATGGGTGGAACGGCCTTGGGTAGCCTGGTCGAGGGGCGGCCCGACCTGTGGTGGCCCGACCGGCTGGCGGCTCGGCAAGATAGCGACCCACGTGGCTGGCTGGCTGGCTGGCCCGGGTGGCATGCTGGCCGCGTGGGGGGGGGGGGGGGTTACACCCCCTGGGCTTCCGAAATGGCAGGCGCATGGTGCACCGACCAGGTAACCGTGGGACATAAAGGGTCCCACCTTGGTGCGCGCCGACGGCCGGCCCAGCCGCCCGCCCTCTCTAGTCTGCCACAACCCATGGCCGTGGTCCAGCTCCACCAGCAAGGCGCGAAGTCGCCGCGCCCCTCTGCCGCAACCCACCCAGGTCGCGGCTTCCTGATATCCTCTATGTAGTGCGACGACATTGTGCCTCCTTCACCGCAGCCTGGCTTTCCTTTTTGTGGCCCGACGGTGCCGTGCCTTTCCAGTGACCTGGTGGTCTTGCGCTGCTGGTTTCCTCACATTGGTCGGCTCGACGCCGACCGTCGTGGTCCGCTCCAATCATCAACCACAAAAAAAATAAAAAATGGGAAGAGGAAGTTGTTTTGGTGCCGTCCAAATATTCCCCATTTTATAGTGTTATCATTTTATTGTCGAACCATAATTTCAACGACGTAGAACGGGCACAAAAAAATTCAAAACCCCTACCTTGTAATTGGTTTTTTCTCGGCGGAGTCGCAGAAAGCGGCGTCGTTCCGTTAACGTCGGGAGGAGATGATGTCATCTTTGGCAATGTTCTTCATGGGTAGAGTCTTCCCTTTCTTGGCCCGACTGGAGGGGAAGAAGACAGCGTCGTCGTTCCACAGTGGAGATGGGAGTTCTTCGTTGAGAGGAGATGTCGTTCTTCATTGGAAGGATATTTCCTCAATCCTTCCAAGTTTCCACCACAAGATTAAGACAACCCCAAAATAATAAAATTACACATCTTAATATAATGTTTTATTAATTAATTAAAAATGATTATTATTCATTATGTTACATCACTTAATTAAAGGGTGGTGTTGGCTCATTAATTTGGAAAGGGAAGGTGAAGATTTTCCCCCATTATAGGGAAACTCAAGGGGTTAAAGGGGGTTTGAGCTCATGTGCGCCCCACCACATAATATCCTCTCAAGGGAGGTTATGTGCGGGTGGCCCCACCACCAACCTCCCCTTGGAGGATTAAACCACCATAAATAAAAATATTTTGAACATATTTTTATTTAATTTATTTAGAAAACCCCCAATAATTAACTTCCAACCTCGATAAAACGCCACTGTCGTAAAGGTACCCATAAGCAAATATCAGAGCTGCGAGTTCAACGTTGTCCCTCAGATTTCAATTCTGAGCACCAGTTCAAAAGTTATAAAATCCCGCACAAACGTTTACTTAACAAACCCGAAAAAAAATTCAGAAATTGATTCTGGGCACATCGGGCCTCAGAATAATGCACCGTTAGAAAACACATACTCATAAAAATCCCATTCATTTAAGAAAAAAAAAATTCCATGAAATTTCCGGGTCTTTATATCATCAATATTATATTTTCCCAATAATTGAAAAATGAATAATTCTTTTTTATTATTAATCTAAAATCATGTTGTGTGAGTAAATTCCTCTATTATTACCATTATATAGAGAAGGAGAGACTCCAAATCTGATCCTTGAATTTCCCATTTCACTCAAACACACTCACACACACTCTCTCTCATGTAATCTTCTTCACTCTTCACCCTCTTCACCTTTTATTCTACCTTAATTTTTATGTTTCTATATAATTATAAAGAAAATTGAAAAATATTAGAATCATATTATTATTTTATCTAGAATTGTTATTTATATTTTGTAAGGCCATTTTGTGAGAATAAAAGTCATTGATTTTTAAAAATTATTTTTTGATATTCAACATCAACTTTGAGAAATAAAATTTCTATCAGTCACACAATCATTTGGGATTCTATATTTTCATTTAAAAAAGTAATTATTCCTCAACAAAAGATGTAAAATTATATCTTTCATTACAAGTAAATTTAGGAAGATATTTTTATTTTATTTTTTTAACATAGATTGTAATGGGGATTTTTTTGACCATTTAGAAAAATTTCCAATTATTTTCATTGATAAAAATGGTAGTGTTTTTTTAATCAAATAAGAATCACCTCATCCAAATATACCCTTTTAACTTTAAATTCAATCTCCTCTACAGATATCTTTTGAGCTAATGAAGATGCCATTTTTGATAACCGCATTACAATCCCATAACTTTGTCCCAAAAAAATGACATGGATATTTTCAATATTATTTAATTAAATTTATGTTTTGGGTGATAGATTTTATTAATGATTTTCATTCATTAATTTTCAACTTATCTCAATTTCATCATAAAAATAAAATATATTGAGTATGGGATATGTTTTTTCTGGTGAAGAATTATGTGGAAAATTTCATTTCAAAAAAACGTCCATTAAAGTAGTGTGTCGCAGAAATAGAGACATCTGAATCAAAACTATTTCAAAAAAAATTGATAAAAAAAATTAAAATTTAAAACATAAAAAACCTAAAAATATTATTCAAGAAATGACAAAGTAATTAACAATTGAACACATCCATTTGTCTAATCATAATTTTTTTCGTAGTTTGAGTTTCATATTTCTATCATTCTCACTTAAAACCATCAATTATTATTTATTCCTCAAGTGTTTTTTATCTTTTAAATAATTAGTTATGTTGCCTTTTATGTCCAATTTCATTAGTTATTAAATATTATTTCAAAGGTGGTGTATTTGCCCCAAATTCCAGCTATTTGTTTCATTTTCCAATTATCCCATAATCCAAAAAAATATCAAAATTCCTATAGATAAATATACATATTTTGATGAAAAATGTAAGTTGAGGGTCTAAAAAATTCCATAATCATCACTCTTGGTCATAAAATTAGTGAAAACCTATTAATAATTTATTCCATTATTAGACAAGTGAACCATGAATGAAGAAATATTCTAATTAATTTTTTTTAAAAAAAGTAAAAAATTATTTGGACTAAAAATTGGGGAATGATGATTTATTTAGATTCATGGTAGATAAACGTCTATTTTATGACCCCCCTCATTAGAATAATAAATATATTTATATTTATTAATGGGTGTATTTAATATATTTATATTTTTATTTACATGATGTCATATAATAGAATAAGCGTGAATGGATTTATAGTTGATATTAATCACTTTTTTAATTCAATTCCAACCATTAGTTGATCATAAAATTTCTAAATTTTCTTCCATATGTTATAGATTTGATACTAAATGCAATATTAAATCATTTTATAAATTCATCCATTTACATAGTGTTTTTATATATTGAATATACATTTTGATGTGATAATCCAATTCATGTGATTATTTATCTCTAGTATTTCTATACCATTTTCCTATAAATTATTCGACTATTTATAAATATGGATTGGTTATATGGAATGTTATTTTGATCATGTAATATGACATACCATTTTTATAATGTATAATAGATAATAGATAATATTTTTCATTACAAGAATGATCTTGAAATCATGTTTTTATTTAACTTCTTTGATATCATTAAAATATTTGTTCCAAATTTGTAAAAAAATTAGGGTTCAATTCAAATATAAATACACCGATTGAAGCATTAAATGAATCCCTCTAAATTGATAAATTGATTAGAAAATATTTTTGTGTTGCACTAATATTTTACAAACCCTCCTTCAATATGATATGAAATTTTATATGAATACATAAAAGAGAATGAGGAATAAATTAATTAATTATTATAACTAATATCCCTTAATTTTCATGGTCATAAATTCATTAGAATTTATACAAAAGTAATTAAAAAATTCTATTATACCTGAATGTACATATTACAATTTAGAATATAATATTGGATAATGAATTTCAATAGGATTTAAATGTTATTGGAGAATTAATAATATCAATTGGAAAAACATTACAATTGATTTCATTTCTATATTTATCCATCTTATGGTTTAAAATTATATCTACATTTTGAGGACCACTTTCAAGGGAAGTAATACTACCCCAATTGATGAAAAAAATGGGTATCTGCTTCCATTCAAGGGGATACAACTTTAATAAATGAAGAAAGAATATTTAACACATATACACAATTATCTAAGGCTTTAGGAACTTCAAAATGATTATTTTAAGTTGAGATACCAATCCTATAACTTTATTTCATTATTTTTTCTTATATATTTATTATAATCTCATAAATGTTTTTAAATACCATGTTTATTAGTAATGAATGATTATCATCATGAATTAAATTTTATAAATTTTTATGGATTTTTTATATTACAAAAATATAGTAAATTCTATCGGAATCCATCACCTCAATCAAATTTCAACTCAATCACAAGGGTGATGGTTTTATTTCTATTAATGTGTGTGAGGTTGGTTATTATATGTTTTTCCATTTCCATTTCTATTTTACTTCCTTTATAATTAATCTATATATGTAGTCCTATTAACCTCTATTTATATTTCTAATTAGATATTCCCTTAAGGTGAAACATTTGCTTTGGATGATGTATTGATCGAGAGTAACCAATCATCATTATTTTCACATTAATGTTGTGTGCCTCTATTTAATGAGTCATATATATTGATATGTATGAAATATTTGAGGGCTAAAAGTATAATTAGATCTCTTGGAACATAGTGGTCCCTCAAATTTTGAAACATTCATCAGCAATATGTTTTTATGGAATATTTCTCATGTATAAGATTAGATTATTTCATTTTGATATATAAACGTGATCTCTCACGTATCATGTTGTGGATTTAATTTGACTTGATCATCTGCAATGATCAATGAAATAAATCCATTTTCCATATTTCATTTTTTATCACCCTAAATATTCATAAATAGTTACATGTAAAGTAAATTATGGATTTATTTTGAATGATATATGAAAGAAACCCCCTTGATTTAATTTACAATATATATATATATATATCAATTTTTTGAGAATAATAGTATTGATTTTAAGGATTCAATCCTAGGTCAAATATATATATCATGGAAGATCACCAGATTTTTGACATTGAGAAGTAATTAATATAATTTACATCAAATTTACCTCATTTCCTAAGATTATGTTATAAAGAAATTTTTTTTACATTATTATGAAAAAAAATGAAAATAATAATGGATTTTTAATTTTGGAACCCCCTTTTATTTAAATGAAATTTTAATTATCTTCAACAAAACTTTTAGAGGTATGTGTAACAGAAATGTAGAAAAAAGATTCATTATAAATAATTTAGGACTTCATGGTGGATCTTAGTCATGTGTGACTTATGGACGTCAATATGGAACATAGTGTGTTTTCTAAAAAAACATTCTCAAGATTAATGAAACGTGGAATTAATTGTGTCACGCTTGGTCAGTGAATGATTGAACTCTATTTAAAAACATAAATAATTATGAGATTACTTAATATAGAGTGAAAAAATATTCCAATAATAATTTCTATGAACAAAGGTTTTTTATAAAAAATATAGTGATGAAGAATTTTTGGGATTCATGGTTGATAAATGGACATGTTAAGAGCCCCATATTTGTGAAAACACAATGTTGAGAATGGCTAATGAGTCGTTATGATTTTTATTATTTTTTTAATTTTTTTGATCTTAAGGATATGAACTATAATATGTTAATTTGAATTATTTTTTCAAATCCATTTATGTTATTTAAATAACATTATACAATGATTTGGTATTAAAATATTCACATTTCCACCCAAATTTTCAAGCATTGACCTTTAATGTATCATAATATCATTGTTTAAACTCTACCACTTCAATTGTAATTGTGTTTCTTGATAATAAGTTTTTATATGATGATATAATTTCATTCATTCCTTCTTTTTATAATTCAAGGAATATTTTTCTATAAATCATTCAATTTAGTGATTTTGTGACATAATAATTTGAATCCATTTTGATCAATGAATATGAAAAAAACTATTTTATCTTACATCATGAATAATTATTTATGTTTAAATTATAGAAAAAATATAGAATCCAGTTATACATAAACATCATGATTATCTTAAATGCAATTGGTGATAAATTTTATAAAAAAATATGTGGGTGATATGTGTTCATAAATGTCCCCAATGGTGTATTTAAGGAATCCTAGGAAATCTATTTACAGTTTATAACACTTTTAGTGATTCCCCAATATGTTTCAAAACATTTTTATAAATTATTTACATTTTAAATTGAAGTTATATAATATCATTAGAAAAATATTCATAAATATTCAACCACTAAAATTTCTTCATATTCATTTATATAAATTAATGGTAATCAAGGAATATGATACATAATGACTCCATCATTCCAAAAAAATTTACAATAATGTTTTAGTAATATAATTGGATAAATATTTCTAATAGATAATAAAAATTATGGGTCGATCCATAATATGTATATAAATAATTTTTAATTTATACAATTTTTGATATTCTCCCCTATTATGTAAAAAAATTATCTCGATATTTATATAACTGATTTGGAGTGAAAAAATCCAGCCCTATTACATAGAATAAATGTGTACAAACTTCTATTAATGTATTTAAAATTCCCATAAGTGAATGAATGAAATTTTCCTTATCGAATCCTTGATATGTGGATTCGGATTCATCTAAACTCAAGTTATAACTACAGATATCCCTCCTCCACTATTCATTAATCACCTTCATCTTATTTGATTTGTTGTAATCTCATAAGTGTTTTTATAATTTTAATATTATTTCCAATAAATGTTTCATCATCCACTATTAAATCCATTCACAATAAATATAATTTTTTATATGTTCCTAAATTAGTTTAATTATATTATAATCCCATGATTCATATCTCTTTTCAATTTAATTTCAAATGATTTTTATTTTTATTATTTTCATTTGTGTATGTGTTGTAAATATAAAACATTCCTCATCGCCCTCTGATTTCATTTTACTTTTCTTAATTAATCTAAAACCCTATAAACATTAACATATATTTATATTTATGAGTAAAAATTAATTTTGAGTGATATTGGGGAAATGTATTTTAGATTGATGGACAATAACCTCATTCCATGATTGAAATATTTATGTTGTGTGCCTCCACTAAATGATCCATTAATTCATGAAATGTATGATTAATTTCATAGACCCGTGGATTATTTTATCCATTGGATCATAAAAATTGATGTATTATTTAACCATCATCAATAACACGGCTGTATATATTGAATATTGACTTGATTAATGTATAATTAAATTAAAATAATCTAAACCTGGTCTTTCATATAACACGTTGTAAATAAAATTTTACCATGATCTTTTTCAATAGTAGATTAAATAAATACATTTATATACATTCCTTTTTTCACCAAGAATTTTCATAAATATTTTCATTTAAAAAATTCATCATTTTCTTCTTATATAATTTTGAACCTCGACCCCCCCCAAATTTCATTAAGATATAAAATTAATTCATATCAAAATAATATTATCATTCTTGGAGATTCTATGTGAGTGAAATTGTAGAAATTATTTTTCAGAACATGATATTTAATTGTGAATATGTGATAATAGTCCACGAATCACATATTCTCATGCTGTGTAGATTTTGGTGAAACTCCCTCTATATCAGCCAATGTGATAGGTGGTAGATCTAATGACCCGTTCCTATACTCCTCCTTACCTGGAAAGATGATAGTTGATGAATTAAACTCTCTATCATATGGGATGAAGTATTTTCTTAGATAAAAACATATCCTATATGGGAAGAGGGAGTTTTATTTTCAATTTTAATCTCTTCTCCAGGAAAAAATGTAGATAAAAATAAATATGAGTTATTTTATATAACTTCAATATAATCATAAAATGTAAGGGAGTGTGTAGAAAAATTACTAGATAAGGCATCATGAATCAATATACACATAGTCTATTGAATACCAACTGAAATTTGAATATAATTATACTATGAAGGTGATGTATTTGTAGGACTGTGGATAAAATGTTGATAATCTATACTAATAAGTGGTGATAAATCAAGATAATCATGTTCTTCATCCACCTCTTAATCAAAATCATAATGTGGAATGTATTCTTGATGATCTTCATCGTCTAGAATATCGACCTAAGGATCAATATAACATGGAACATCATTGAAAACAAAATTTTAAATCTTTTCAATGGGACAACATATCACTTCTAATTCAATACAATAATTTCCTTGGTCAAATTTAAAACTCTATTCATGATCAGAGATGTCTATGAGGAATGTGATATGAGAATCTTATAAGAAAAAAATTTCCATGATTAAAAATTATTTATAGTTTTATTAAAAAGTGGTATAATTGTTAATAATTACTTATATAATCTTGTATACCTCGTAATACATAATTAAGAAATATTTTCGTACCATGGATCATAATCATGATATTTTTATAAATTCTTTTTCACCATGACTGCACCTATAATTAGGCCTGTAAAAATATATCCATTATTATAATATATTATGTCTGATATCACAACCTATCATATTATCACATACCAGATATCTTTTAGGAATGATGTGGAGTAAAGTGACTTTGTATTTTGGGAATGTTTTGAAGGAGAAAATACTTCATCATAACTCAATTGACAAGGTGAAACTCAACCATGTTAATATGAATAATAGGAACAATGATTGTGTTAGAATCAAGAAATCATTTTCTATATGGTTGGATAATCTAGAGAATATGATTGAAATACGGGATACCGATATCAAGGAAATGAATAAAAAATTAATAGAAGAAATATTTTATAATAAAAAATAATATTGTATGTATATAATTAACAATCATGCACATTACCAAATGAAGACTATTCATTATAAGTATATAAGTGTATATTTCATGTATTGAAGAATCTAAATATCAATAATAATTGATATAACTAAAAAATTATTAGTTCAGTTAAAGAATCATAATATAAATTTATTTATTTATCATCGACTTAATAAATATAGATAAAAATATATTCACCCATGCTGGTGGTTCTATATAATATGTATAGAAAATGGCATGAAACGTGATGTGTGAAGTAATGAATGCACTCCAAAACCCACTAATGGAAAATATAATAACTCTAATAGTCATTATCTTATTGATATGACATGAACTAAATTGTTTTAATTTTTATATTCAAGACACATTGAACCCATGTTGTATCTTCATGTCTAGTCTATATCCTCAAATGAATTTAAATACATAATATGGAAAAAATACATAAAATAATTTCAATAGATCATTCCACTAATAATTCATACAATGTATGATTTTTGGAAATTTCAAGATAGTTATCTCATCTGTCTCATCAACATGGTGGGTGATGTTTCCTTTTATCCACGACATGAGCAGATAGTTTCTAGTTACAGAAAGACCATCATATTGACTCTTTAATCCAAATATTCTATGTAAAAAATTAAACCAATAACCAATAGCTAATCCTTTTAAATATACACCCAATATAGGGAGGCCTAAAATAATTATTACCTATTCAATAGTGATGCTTATGTCTCACTTGGATGGAAGGTAAATAATCATCTCTTTCATCCATATATGTAAAAGTGTTATGATGATATCATAATTGAAAAATGTGACTTCACAGATCACTTCACTATAGAAACTTATATATCGAATGTAGGGAATTAATAATAGGGTTTTTGATGTTTTTGATTGGTTTTTTCCATCATACTCTAAGATTTGGAATGTGACGATCCACTATGTAGAATTGGTACCTCGATTTTTCTTAAAGGTTTGAAAAGGGACGTCATCCAAATCTATATATGATATGTTTTTTACTATTTATAAGTAATGTAATAAATTTTATAAAATATATTTTTTTGAATTATTATTGAAAAATTTAAGATAAACTATCCTTATTCACAATAAATGATAAACATGATATAATATAATATTATTTTCTATAAATAATGATAAAATAAATAAAAATTTCAATTATTGATGAGAACATGATATTTTTACTTCCATGATCAGATTTTATTTATGATTTTAACCTTCTTTAAAGGATATTATGTGTTGTTTTCACACATCCTAATTTTTAGGAATGTCCATGTCATTTTTAAAATGAGATATATTAGCCTTACCCCAATCCACCACCTAAAAATATTGTGGAAAACATATGGATAGTCAACATGCAAGGTAAAATGGTAAAAATAATGAATTTGGATCCAAGATACACTAGGAAATAAAATCAAATCTCTCAAGTGACATACCATATTGACATATGGTTCCTATAATATATTAATCAATGATAAAGTTGAAATGAAATTTGAATAATGATACTACAGTGCCTAGAAATAATTGAAATCATTGTAACAATGTTTCTGTTAGACCACTAAAACTCAACAACATTTTTATTTGAGTGTTTTATAAACATTTTCTATATAAATTTGCTTCCCTTATACGTTAATGATTAAAAAAATTAAAAGATGATGTGAACTTTAATATCATATTAATAAAACATTATGATAGTCAATAAAAGTAAAACCCACCATCATATTCTAATGACCATTTCTCCTATAAAACCAAAAACATGTTATCAAATATTTCTTTATTGTCCCCTATAATTCATTCTCAATACTCTCTATGTTTTCCTTCATGGATCTTACAATAAAATATATAGAAATTATTATATATAAAATAATAGTAAAAATTATTTATATTGATATATGTTTTATAAAACATTTCAAAATTTTAATATTCTTCATTATTACTTCATATTAAAAATTATTATATACATTTGAGAAAATAATACTAATTAAATATCAATTATATGCATCAGGTTTTATCTATGGATGAATTTTTTAGTAAATGACCTCAATAATTCATTACAGATGATTAGATATCATGTTCAGTCCTTTAATTTTAGTAAGATGGTTTTTATATACTTTACATGAACCCACATACTAATTAAAATTTCTCATTATCAACAATAGTTAATGTAAAAGTGGTAAGATCGCAATTACAATCTTGTGAGGAAGTAATGTGTTGTAAAACTATATACCTATCATACTAAATATTTCCATCGACCTAAATAAACTATTTTAAATTAGAAAATGGATATTCAAACCCGAAATTCCCAAAATATCTTATAGAACAACACCATCATTCACCCAAGAAAATTACCCTAATTGACGTACTAAAAAATGAAATGATGAAAAATTACACATTTTTCAAGATACAACAATAAAATTATAATTTGAAAAACATTATATGATTCATCCAAATCACAAAAAAACTTATTAATTGTTATTTTGATATACCATTTATGTCAGTCCTTAGGTAATAATTTATTTCAGAACTCTTTATACGTTACTTGGTATGAGATATATGAATTTCCTAAAACATACATAACTTATGAATGTTAATAGTCTTTATAAATCTCATATATTGTGAAAATATTTATTTTATCATGTTTAGATTAACATTAGTGTGTGGGGAATCCAATTTATATTTCATAAAATATCAAAAAGATATATTATATATTTCCCAAATTAAGACATTATTTTTGACACTTATCTCTCAAATCGAGTGATTTATTTATCTATTTTTGACTCATAAACCTTAAATATAAAAATCACCCAATGTGGTATGGAAGAAGAAAATTACAATGAATATTTTCCTTCAAACCCTAGTATAGAATTTAATGTTTTATATATTAAGGAAAATTTGTTTCCTATAATGCATCGGAATTTAGTAATTTTTTTTAATTGCATCCAAATAAAAATTTAGTGAATGTGAAATTTAGTTTACTGAGGAATTCAAAAATTGAGGATAGTTAACAATTAAATGTTATATTATAACTAAAAAAGTTACCTCTATAGGTTTATTGATGTAATCATATAAAAAACCCTCATATCACATTGCATCATCATACACTTACTCATGAAATAGAAAATCATTAATTAAATATTGAGTATCGATATTGATGTATCAAATTTATACCAAGACATTATTATCACCCTATTCATAAATGAAATAATTTGATATTGGCCATCCCAGAATATTTGGATTTGTAGTTCCTATTAATAGAGTCATATGACAAGACATTGAATCTTATTTTTATGAAGGAACTTCATTAACTTATCTCCCATAGTATAGTATTTTAGTAGTATATTTCAACTACTTAACTACATAAATATCTCCATACAATTTTGTTAAACCTTGATGCTACTGTTGGTCGAATAAATATTAGGATTTAATAAAATCCCCATTATCTAGTATAGGATATGAAATATCACATTGATAGATTACATATGTTTAATAATATTTTATTGATTATATTACATAATTGGCCATTACTTTAAAGAGACTATGTATCTTTGTAAAAAATAATATAATACCATACAATATTAATGATTAAGAACTCTTTTTAGTGAATATAAATAGCAATGAAACTAATAATTAGAAATAACTTTTTTACTATAATATATATATATTCATACATGATTACATATATTTAATATTTAGTGGAATATTATATATATTAATAATTAATTATTAGGCTCATAGGAGAAGATTCCATGGTCCTTAATTTTCTAGATTATCATAAATCATTATTATCCTTTCATTCATGGTGTATAAATCAAGCATCTGACATCATCACCTCCAATGGAACATCCTTTTATTATAAAATTGAATAAATGAATATTGGGGTTCAATAGTTTTGGGATATATAAAAATTTTCTGCACATACACAAGTTCGTTCATTTTTAGAGTGAGGGATTACATTAGATTGCTTGTTAAATAAATTAAATTTAACTATAATAAATTATAAAAAACATTATATATAATTTCAATCAAACATATTTCGATCATTTGAACATCAATCCTCATCAATTAATTTACATAGTTTTTTATGGATTGTTTTTATTCTTTATAAAATTTAAGAAAAATTAAATCATAATTGATTGATATTTCATGCATGTTAAAAAATTTAAAAAATCATGTTAGAAAAATATTTAATTTTATTTTTTATTTACGAAAATTACTACATAAGGTATAATTAATATAATGTTTTAAATAACTTCAACTATTTTAAAACATTCAAAATAATCATATGTATTTAATTTTAAAACATTCATCACATGGGAAACAATTCATGAGATGTGTGGGTGGTGGTGATGATGATTGGGTGATGAGTGAGATATGGGTATCAAGTGATGGGGAGAACGATAGTGGTTTCAATGATAGAAATTATACAGAAGTGGATAAATCCCTTTTTACAAGGTAATAATTTGGAAATTACAAAAAACAATGAAATACATGATCATTTAGTGGACTCTCTGTCCATTGGTAGTCATGATATCCTTTAGAAGATGTTTTATTCACCATGTATAGATGTAATATCAAACATTGTCTACAAATCTGAAACCACAATTTTATAGAATGGATATCACATACAAGTGAGTGGTATTAAAGTATAATAATTTATTAACATTATCATGAGCACAATGATCATATTTATATTGTAAATGGATGATATATAGATCCTTATAAAGAAAGGTAAAATAAATTTTTACCTTTTAATATGGAAAATACAAAAACCAAATATGCATTAGTATAACGAACTCGTGATGATTCAACATTATTACAATATATTGATAAATTATATTCAATATTATATTAGGTATTTGAAGAAAATTATTTTTAAAAATATTAATCAAAATAAATTTATTAAATCATTCAAAAAAATTTAGATAATCCAAATATCATATTTATAATATGTAAATTGTTCAAATGTTTCTTAATCGACTAAATAATATAGTCTTTAATTCATAAAATCTTCTTATTTTTACCAAACCATTAATACTAAAAAAATATAGGAAATAAGATTTAACTTCTTGATGATTATGAAGAATAATATAATAAAGAGATCCAATCTGCTTGAGCTTTGTTATAAAATACATCTAAATGAATGAGAGAAAAAGGGGAAAGAACATTTTTAGTTTTTATTGGTGGGAGGCATAAACCTCATTCATTCCACTTGTGTAAGATGAAAGCGGGCATTGTTAATGTTGTCTGTTCTACCAACTAGGTGGTGCAGTTACTATAAAACATGTTTGGGGTTATATTCCAAAGACCCAGAATGAACAGTGCTCATTATTCCTTTAATCTATTTTGAAAAAATATATTAAATTGTTACCCCTTTTCAGATTTTTCCCTAAATGTCAAAAAACCATTAATAAAAATATTGATTCTTAGATAAAGTAAATTAGGAAATGACTAATCATGTTACTTGGATAGATCAAGATAACATATGTTTATTAAGGGTTTTCTGGTAGCATTCAAGCTGTGACATTATGGAATAAACCTAGAGAGAGATACATTGACAGGGAATATATATAATAGTTTCATGTGACAATAGTTGTGGGTTATATAGATCATTAATGAGTAAGTTTGTATAATATTGAAAGGAAAACAATAGCACAATATAGGAAACATCCAATTATCATTGTGGGGATAAATATCTAAGGATTATGTGAGGAAGCTTCATGCTTTCAATGGATAATAAGGCTTGGATTTCAGAGATAAACAGTAGAGGCCAGTAGAATAAGTCTTTATTAATTTTATAGAAACATCATGTGTTATTTTAAGTTGGGAGGTACAACATGTTAATCACAAGTAATATTAATATGTTGTTAATGAGAGTCATTACTATCTAATTTGAATCACATAGCTCAGAATGTTTATCTCATGGAAGTGGTTCTCCCTAAATTCCCACTAAGTTATATATATATATATATATAATATCAATGATATTCAAATGAATAAAATTTGTCACACCTAAAAAAATTATATAAAAATTTTATATTCTAGTTTAACTAAAGAATATTCACTAGAATAACATTATAACAACATCTTATTTGTAGTATTATATGTTAATATTGGTCATAATATACTTATAATTAATAATAGTAACAATAAATTTATCATAATCATCACTATAATCATTGCATATATAATAATATATGTATGTATGAATTTGGTATCATTTTATTTTCACTCTAGCGTCTGAATTAAATATGTAAATATTAGATGTTATTCATTTTTTCTTGAAGAATACAATAATGAATTTGGAGAAAAATCAAAATCTCTGAATTTTTATTATTTTAGAATATTAGATACTGATATAATCAATTATAAGGATCAGTAAATTTTTATAAAGATCTATTTTACATGTTTTTATTAGTAGATTAAAAATGTTCCATTGGATCATCAATGAAGATATTTTTTGAACATTATGAATCTAAATTTTTATGTTATTGTGCATATGGTTGTTCAGATGATAATTTTGAAGAATGTGATGAATGATAAGTTTCTCTTTTGGACCAAAATTATAAATATAAATAAAATAACTCATACAAGCCATTGATTTATCCTGATATAATTATTTGATAGAAAAACCATTATAATAGAAGAAGAAAAAGAATTTATGTATATAATATACTCAGTGATATTTTTTTAGAAATATTAATTTTATTATAGTGATTTGAAAAAACTATATATTGTAATATACCTTTACTCTCCACATATTAATTTTTTGGATTTTTCATAGATGAGACCCAAAATATGAATTATTAGGAAATAAATCATTTTAAGTTGAAAAATTATTATTATTATATGATATATTTAGACATACACCAGATCTATGATGTTGATCAATGACATGATTGTAGATGTTACAATACCTTATCTCAATATTCTAAATTTCCTTTCAACTGGTGTACTTAAAAAATGGTTGTTTGTTAGTTTTGGGAGTTCACACAAACATATCTGCTACTATGATAGGATTCCCAATTATTATTGACACTAGGTCATGTTTGATTGTCTATCTTGTTAGGTATCAATGGATTTTCATAGAAAAATGTATTCACTAGAGAACAACATGTGATGATCACGTATTCTATATATTATAAAGACATGTTCTCGGTTCCCCCTATATTTTACAACCAATATGACAAGTTTTAACATCACGTTACTTTATTTTAGGTGCATATACCAATTTTTTACCACATTATTCTTAGGTATTAGCAGGGGTTGTTTTGGGAGATTTTTGGAAAGTTAGTGAGGTTTTGGTGGTTGTTAATAGTTTGCACATGGTTTGGGAAAATTTAATGTCCTAGAACTATCTCATCCATTCCTTTGTGAAAATATTGTATTGGAGGCGTTCTGGGGAGTCATGATTACTCATTACAAGAGTTCACCAATTTTTAATTTTCCAATAGTGACTAAACGAGCGTTGACTCACCAAATGGAAGATCATTAAATAGTGGCTCACCGAATAGTAGCTCCCCCAACAATGACTCATAGAACATTGAATCAAAAAATGGTGAATGAGAATGGTATCTCACCAAAGGGTGGCCCACAAAACTATGACTCACCGAACGATGACTCACCAAATGGTGGATCATCGAATAGTGCCTCAGCAAATAGCGACTCACCAAACAGTAGATCATTGAATGATGCCTCACTAAATCGTAGCTCCCGAATGGTGAATCACTGAATGATGAATCGCTGAATTGTGGCTCACCAAACGATGCCTCATCGGACATTGACTCACTGAACGATGCCTCACCAAATGGTGGCTCACTGAACGATAGCTCATGAATAGTGGCTTACAGAATGGTGACTCACTGGATGGTGACTCATCGACAGTAGCTCACTGAATGGTATCTCACCTAATGGTAGATCACCAAAATGTGACTCATTAAATTGTAGCTCCTGAATGGTGACTCCCCAAATGGTGGATCATCGCCGGTATCCCATGATAGTGACTCACTATATGGTGAGAAATTTCGAGTTTTCCAGTTCTACCCCTCTTTGACATGAATTGATGTTAATGACTTTCTTGAGCATTTATAAAGGCATTTCAGAGGTTATTAATAATATATTTAACATCCCAACACACCCCTTATACCTTGAAATAGCCAAATCATGTGGTCAAACCACGACCCCAATTTTATGTACTTTCAAATAGTCTCCTTTATTTTTGGATCTAGGCATTTCATAAGTTGATATCCTCTATTCCTTGAAAACTTATGCTCCCTCTTGGTGCGCCTATAGACTTTCTTTACCCATTTAGTTTTGTGCCTATGAGGTAGAAGCCTATTCAGTTTTTCCTTAGATTCCTTCAGTCTACGTGCACGACCCTCTAATTTGGCGCAAGGAAGAATTTTTGGTTTCCTATTGTTCCAATTAGGGATTTCCTTTGTATCTTCTTTTTTTGTGTATCATACGAGATGGGTATACTTGTTTCACCTCCTAGTCACATTTGAAACCAATTATTGGGGGTGTTAAGATATAATATTCTTGTTACCTTAGTAATAAATAGGGTCATGGATGATGATGATGATCATTTATTTTTATCTGTTATCTTTGGTCTATGATAAGAATTAAAAGGGTTGAATCACTATGAAAATCATGGTTGTTGGTGGTCTTTCTTGCGCACCCATGATGATTTATACTTATTGTTGATCCTCTATTGAAATGACTGTAAACATTAAATTAGATTAACAACAAACATCAAGTTAAATAAAATGGATTCCCCAAGATTGAAAACTTTGTGTGACTACCCCTAAAATTATGAAAACGAAAATAAATAATAGTGTTGATCATGTATGAATACACATGGATTCTTGTCATGGATGTGTGTTGTGTGGGGTTATGTGGTTCGTGTGACTTGTGTGAGTTTCATAGTGTGGTTTTTGGTAACATGGTTGCGGGAACGAGGATGGATAGAGAGGTAGGTACCATGAGTAGGGCATGGTATGTGTGTGCAGTGGGGATGTCATTTTGGTGGTTGTTGTTGTGGGATTTTGTATGAGGTGGTTTAGGATGTGTGGTGGAATCTGAGGTTGAGAGATTGATTTATTGTGGAATGGATAGACTTATAGAGAAGTGTAACAACTTCTGGGTTGTGTTATTTTTGTGGAATAGTGTTATGCAGTGGGACTACAATCTGGTGGTGATGATGAATGTGTTGGGTATGCCGGTGGTTGGTAGTTTCTTGGGTAGTTCATTAATGAAATAAGTGAACTTCTTAATAATGGATGATAAGTGGTTAAGTGAAAGGGGTGGTTTTTCATTTTTTTTCTGGCTGTTTTTGTGGTTTTACATGTAGGGATAGTAGTAAGGGTAGTTTTGTGTGGGATGGTTGTTTTTTGGAAACCCATAGGTTGGGTTGAGTGTTTGTTTACCTATATGTATAAATGTTTGGTTCCTTGTGTTTTCTATACTCACCCCACCCGTGTTGAGAAATATGTTCTGAACACCACAATTTTTTTTGGGGGAGGCTATTTTTTCCAACATCTTAGTGGAAGGATGGATGACTGGTTATTCACTTCCCTACTCCCTATTCTATGAATTTATCACACAATAGTCTCTCAATAGGTTGTAATGTCAGGAGGTTTATTACTAGATTAATGGTACTCATCATGTGAGAGGTGGTTTATTTCCCATGTGTCTTCGGGTTGAGTCCCATGTGTCTGGGGGCAGAAATGTGGTGTGGTGTGTGGCCCAGGTGTCTGAGGGATGTAATGTGGTGTGGTTTGCGGCCCATGTGTGTGTGGGCATGTTGTGAAAGTGGGTCTTGTGGAAGATCATGGTAGATTCAGGATATTTGATGGTAGGTATGATTAGTTAACCAGTGGTAATTGGTGTGGGGAACCGAAATATTGATGTGCATAGTACTTTAATATATTTTACTTTCATTATTTTTTATGTGTGGTGTGGTGAGGTTGGGGTGGTTAGTATACCTTTTTAGGTGATTTTGAGTTTCTATTGCTTTCTCATAGGGGCATTAGTGTGATTATCCCACTTGTGCATGAGTGAATTTGGATTTTCCTTCTAAGTATATATGTATGATCACCCTACATATATAAAAATATTTTTTGGTTTTCAGGGAGATTAAGCAGGTTGTGTTGCACCCTACTAGCTCGGACTTTTGGGTGTTTTTTTGTCACTCCATAGTTTTCTTTTTTTATTTTATTTGGAGCTTTTCATTTTATTTATAGTATTTTTACATTAAGAATTCATGTGGGATGGATTTTTGGCTTCTCTTATATATATATATTTGTGTGTGTCTGTGTGTTGGAGTTGTTTTGAGGTTGATACATCTTCTATCCTGATATTGGTTAATATAAAAAGGTTAATGCCTCCCATTTCATGAGATTGAATACTCTTGGTCCTGGTCTCCACCTTGGGACATATTAAAAGTTAGACTTGGGGTTCATTATAAATTTTTTGTCTTGATGAAGGAATGGCGCAACACTTTTTCATCCCTTCCCTCATCATGAAGATGGAGGGTCATCAATGAATGGTATTAGAGGTGATGTTTGAGAGATAGGATGGAGTTTGGAGTTAGGAATAGTGAGGACTGTATGGGATGGTGGGCCAACAATGTTAGTGGATCTTGATGCGTGACATATTCTAGTGAAGACTGAATAGGACACAAAATTTTATGGCCTCACATGATCTGATGAAAGGGATTTGAACCTACCGAACAAACAAGTGAGGCTACACTAATTGGAGGGTAGAGAACCTAGGAAATGTGCATTCATCATAATGGACTATGTTATTAATTTTCTTGGGAGTTTATGGAAATTTAAAATAAATAAATAGTTACAATTAATCCTGCATAGAATTCCATACTACTAGGGATTAGGTGTTCACTATTTTCCTTTTAGCTATGGCACTTGGTCATCACCCATGTGTGGTATGAGCATTGGAGGCTCAATAGGCTGACCTAGTAAACTAATGGAGGGTTGAACCAGTGGGAGAGAATGATCAATTGCATAAGACACTTCATTCTTTCCAATTAAAGACTCTAGGGAAGTATGAAGTCATTGTTTCAAATATAGTGATAGAGAGTTCTCTTGAGGAGCTAGAGATCACCTTCATCTTGATTCAGGCTCCAATAGAGTACTGGATTCCTCTGGGAGTGATCTAGATGAGAGGAAAAGTGCATTAGTGGTGCATGCTTTATCATGGGAATAGGAAGGAGACCGATGTTTCGTGGGATGAATTTGGGAAGGATTTTATGGCTGAATTCCTTTATTCGATGATGAAGGCTAATAAGAGGCTGTAACTACTCTCCCTCTAGCAGGGGGTATTTGGGTGAGGGAACTAGGAATGAAATTCATGAATCTCCTATGTTTTTCTCTGGGTCTCTTTCAAGATAAGGAGTCTTGGGTGATATTCTTAGAGGATGTTCTCTATCATTCCCTCAAGTACGTGGTTACTCCCTACACCCTACTGATACACTTATAGGTTTAAAAGAAAATTGATGTACTGGAAAGGATGCACTCATGAGGAGGACCACCACGAGAGGTGATCTAGATGAGTTCTTCAAAGGGGAAGGATATAAGAAACATGAACTCAGCATCAAGACCTTATAGGTTTCAGCTAGTAGGGATCCCAACCCAATAGTTTTAGTTATGACCTTTGGGTCCTCATACATATCCCATAGGCTTCGGATTGAGGTTCTTTGTGTGTGGAGTTTGCGGGCACCTTCATATTCAGTGCCAAGTTAGAGATTAGTATGGTGGATGTGGGAAGGTCCAGCACCCTCCTTAGAAGTAGTTTCCATCCATGACATTTTAGCATTAGGGACAACAGGTTCCTTCTCTATTGAGCGAATATGGAGTAGGCATAGGCTGACCTCAAGGTGTTCCACAAGGACCTCGGTTCGAGCATGGTTGGGTAGGTGAGCAATAAGATAGGGGAAGATGAGCTGGGTAGGGTCAGTTTCATGCCTCATAGGTAGCAGTTCTATCATGCTCGGAGATTGTTCGAGGTATGATTAGTTAGTTCAATAATATTGTTCATGACTTATTGGAATAAATGGGTTCTAAATCCTTTGTTTCACCTTGTCAAGCCCATTCTCTAGAACTTTACATAGAGATAATTTCTTTTCCCTTGGTGTTGAGTACACTAGGAAGATGTTAGACCATCTTGTTTATTGTTTGATGAGGTTATAGATTGATGTTGCGTCTACATGAGTTCAGTGGGGATCACCTTATTCTATATATTCATCCATTTGGTGTTATACTTGGCATCAACAAGTTGTACTCTGTGCTATATTTTATCGAATATTTCCAAAGAAGTGTCGTGTTTTCAAACATGGGTGGCGAACATGTAGATTTCATTGGTGAGAAGAGTTTCCAGATGGGCATTCGGCATGTTGATCCATTTATTTATTTATTGGGTTATCTATTAGTGGAATTAGTGGATGCTGAGATTATAGAGGTTTTAGGGGATTTTAGGGTGTTCTTGGATGTATTTCCTAAGGTGGTTGTTAATCTAACCCATCGATGTGATGTTGAGTTTGGGAAAAACCTACAACTCAGTACTACTCTGATTTCGATGGAAACTTATTGGATGGAACCTTCTAAGCTATGGGAGTTGTGTATCCAGACTGAAGATCTGATGATGAAGGGATTTATCTGACTGAGTGTATCTATTGGATGATTTGGTCTTATTTTCAAAAAATGAATATGGTGGTTTGATGTTGTATATAGATTACAGGATACTGAATCAGGTGACGGTCAAGAACCATTACCCACTACTGAGGATAGAAGATATTTTCCACTAGATGAGTGGAGAAGGTTGGTTCTATAATATTGGTATATGGTCTAGGTATCACCAGTTAATGTTGAATGAGGGTGATATCCTAAAGTCTGATTTCAGTTGCAGGTATGGGAACTTCGAGTTCATGGTAATTCTATTCAGTGTTACAAACACACCAACCATGTTCATGGGGCTCATGAAATCTATCTTCCATGAGTTCCTAGAACGATTAATATTTGTGTAAATCAATGATATCCTGATCTAATCGAAGTCATAGGAGGATCACTCTGAGTATCTCAATACTCTCTTGGATGTTCTTCTATGCCACCAACTCTATGGGATGTTTTTCAAGTGTAATTTCTGGACATGATTGGTCCACTTCAATTGACATGTGGTGTCTCATCAGGGTGTAGTAGTGGACCTGGTGAAGGTTGAGGGTGTGTTTTCTTTGAGATTGAAGAAATAATGTGTTAGAGGTTTGTATTTTTCTCCGTATTTCAGGATATTATAGGACATTTGTACATGATTTCCCTCAAGTAGCAGCTCTGTTGACAAATCTGACTAGGAAAGGACATACTTTTGTGTGGGGTGAGTAGTTCCAGACATCATTTCTCAATATTAAGGGGACATTAGATTATTCCCCAGTGCTCTGGTTTCTATAGGATGGGGTGGTGTTCAAGGTGTTTTTTGATGTTTCTCACCTGGGATTGGGTGTGTATTGATGTATCAACGAGGAGTGATCTCTTATGGGCCTAGGTAGTTACGTCCCCATGAACGTAAATATGCCACCCATGAACTAGATCTAACAGTGGTCGTGTTTTCACTTATATTGTGGACACATTACCTCATTTGGAGGTTCTTTGTGGTATTCAACGATCACAAGAGCTTGAGGTATATATTTTCATAGTAAGATATGAACTTGCGGCAGTGAAGGTGGATGGAGTTTCTCCAAGATTATGATTTTTGAGATCTCCTACAACTTATGAATAGGGAATGTTGTGGCCAATTATTTGAGAAGTATGTTTCCAAAAGAAGTGTTTCAAGAATCTTCAAATACTTGGAGAGAAATTGAGGATTTGGATACCTTGCAATTAGATGCTGGAATGGATGGTGGTAGAGGTCGTCTATTTCAGATGACAGTGTAGTCATCTCTAAGGATGCATGTGGAGGAGTCTCAGTGGGGAGACTCAGAGGTAGAGGTAATGTGTGATCACTTTAAATAGGGTGATGCTCTGGAGGGATGGTTAGAATTGTATATTGTTATGTGAAAATATATTGGTTCCAGGGGAGATGCATGAGGGAGTTCTCCATGAGTTTCACAACTCACCCTTAGATGAACACAAAGGAGTTTCCAAGATGCACCAACTCTGGATGGGACAATTGTCATGTCATGGGGTAAAGCATAAATTGGATTTGTTTTTGAAATGTTCCTAGTGGGTCTGTAGTTAAAGGCTAAGCACCATGTTCCCAGTGGTTTGTTACAGCCCTTAGATGTCCTTGAGTGAGTGTGGTATGACATATCAATGGATTTCGTCACAGGGAAACTCGGTGATTAGGGAGGTTCTGTTGCTATCAAGGTAGTGATGTATTGGCTAATGAAATCAGCTGACTTTTTAGAGATCAAGGAGTCTAGCATAGTGGATTCCCTGTTAAGGAAGTATGTGGTTGAGGTGGTGAGGCTTTATGGAGTTCTGAAATCCATCATCTCAGATCGGGATACATGGTTTACCTTACATATATAGAGGGGATTACAACATGTTTTTGGTACTCAGTTACACCTTAGCACGACATTCCACCCCCATATGGATGGGCACACAGAGAAGACCATCTCGATGTTGAATGATATGTTACAGACATTTTTTCTGGACCTCGGAGGATCATGGGTATGAAATTTTCCCTTGGTAGAGTTTTCATAAAATCATAGATATCAATATACCATTAGAATGACTCCATTCGAAGCCCTGTATGGGAGGACATGTCGTTAACCCTTGTGATGGATGCGGGTTGGAGAGACAAATTTTTTTAGTCCTAAGGTAGTGTGGAGCATGACTGAGATGTTTCATCTCATGAGAGATAGGATAAAGGTACCATAGGATCAGAATATGTTGTATGCCGATTGTAGGAGGCCCTTGGAGTTTGAGGTCATAGACCACATGTTCTTGAAGGATTCCCCTTGACATGGGAATTGTAGGTTTGATTTGGGGAGAATGTTCTCATTAGACTTTTTGAGGTGTTGGGATGAGTTGGTGGGGTAGAATACAAACTAGAACTACCACTACAGTTTGGGAAGGTCGATGATGTCTTTCACATGTATATGTTTTCTCAGTTTCCTCATGATGAATCCCATGTCATTAACTAGGGATAGTTGGATATCGAGGATAAATAAATGTTCATTGAACAACCAATAGAGATCTAGGATCGTCAGGAGAAGGTACTACATGGATGGACCATTCCCTTAGTCCGTGTGTTGTGGAGGTATAGTGGCCTCGAGGAGAGTACATGGGAGCAATAGGTGCAGTTGTGTGCCCAGTAACTGGAGTTTTTTTGATCTTTCATTTTTTTCTTTTCATTATGGTGCAATTCTTGAACCATGGATGGTATAGGATGAGTTGTTTTCCATGTTCTCTAATGTGTGAAAAAGAGACCTCACATGTGGGTAGGTGTGTAATTGATCCTAAATCAATACACATTATTGAAGATGTCATTAAACCCATGGGGTTGATTCAGTGCCACCCAAAGAGAATATTATCTTTACATGGAGGAAGAAATTACTTAAACCGTTTTTCTAGATAGTATGATCTTTAGTTTTTCTATGGTTTTTGGGGAACTATATGTCAGGATATGTGTTCATAGGTGTTGAGGTTTCACTTCAGCTTTCATGAAGCAGATGGTTGTTTATCCTTGAGTGCTATCTTACAGATGGTTGTTTGGACCCCTCTTTCTTCTGGGTTTGGTTTTAAATTCTCAAGGGTGAGAATTGTTTGAGATTTATCTGATGTAATGGTCTTGATATCTCTTATCCATACCTTTATGAAAATCCAATGTTTGAGGAATTATGAGGAGTCATAGTGACTCATTACAAGAGTTTTCTTGTTTTTAGATTTCCAATAGTGACACAACAAATAGTTGCTCACCAAACGGTGTCTCCTCGAATGGTGGATCATCGAATGGTGACTCGCCAAATAGTGAATCACCAAATGGTGACTCATTGAATGGTAACTCAAAAAATGGTGACTCACTAAAGGTTTACTCACTAAATAGTAGCTCACCAAATGCTGACTCACCGAATGGTGGCTCACTTAATGGTCCCTCTGAAATGGTAGCTCATCGTACAATGGATTACGAAACAGTGGCTCACCAGATAATGGCTCACCACATGTTGACTCACTAAATTTTCACTCACCAAATGGTCACTCACCGAATGGTAACTCAAAGAACGGAGACTCACCGAACAATGACTCGTTGAAAAGTATCTATCAAATGGTGACCCGCCCAATAGTGGCTCATCACTAGTATCTCACAGTGGTGACTCACCCAACAGTGAGTAAATTTTAATTTTCCAGTTCCTCCCTCTTAAATGTAAATAAATTTTATAGACTTGTTTGAGCATTTATAAAGGTGATTCAAAGGTTATTAATAATATATTTAATATCCTAACGCACCCCTTATATCTTGAAAAGGACTAACCATATGTCCAAACCATGATCCCCATTTTATGTACATTTAAATATTCTTCATGGTTTTAGGATATTTCCCCTTGTTAAGATGAAATCCTCTCTTACATGAAACCATCATTTCCCTTCTGGTGCACCTAAAACCTTTCTTCCGCGAGGAGTCACACACCGGGGTTGTAGCAGTCTGTTCAGTTTTCCCTTGGAGTCCTTCCTACAGCTGATACGACCCACTGTTTTGGTGCAATGAATAATTATTGGTTTCCCGTTTCTCCATGTAGGGATTTCATTCATGTATCATTTGTTTTTGTATCATGTGGGGTGGGTATAGTCATGTCACCTCTTTATCAGAGTTAAAATCAATTATTGGTGGTGTTACGATATAATCTTCTTGTTACCATAGTAAATAACATGGATGGGTAAGATGATGATGATCACTTGTTTTTATCTATTATATTTGGTCTGTAATATTAATTTTATGGGTTGTATCCCTCTGAAAATCATGGTTATTAGTTGTCTTGCTTTCAAACCCATGATGCTTTATACTTTTTGTTTATCCTCTATTGAAATGACGATAAGAATGAAATTTTATTAACCACATACATCTGGTTAAATAAAATAGACACCCTAGGAATTGACCTTTTGGGTGATCACCCCTAAAATTATGAAAACAGAATTAAAGAATAGTATTGATCAAATATGAATAAACTTGGATTTTTGGAGTGGTTGTGTGTTTTGTGTGGTTTTATTGGTCGTGTGCCTTGTGTGGGTTCTATAGTCCTACTATTGGTCGCAGGGTTGTGGGTATAGGGGTGGATAGAGGAGTAGGATCCATGAGAAGGGTGTGGTATGTGTGTGCATCGGGGAAGTGTTTCTAACTCCCTGAACCTAGAATCCTAGAGAGGGTGAATTATTTTAATACATTGGAATGATTACAAGGAATCAAATCCTGAAGTACCAATCAGTTTATAATTCTTGGAAAATATATTACATACATGAACATTATATTAAAATAAAAAAATAAAATAAAACATTGATAATCCTTTTAGAATTCCATTATTCTCATAGATTAACCCTGTATATCAATCATAAAGCACTTCTTGGAATCCGGGTAAAATAAAACAGAAGAAATGGGTGAGGTCAGACGCTCAGTAAAGTAAACAATACAGTAAAATCTTTCTTAAATAACCATAAACTTTAAAGTAAGTATAAAACCGAACCACAAGCCTTTTAAAATTAATATTTAGCCTAATATTTCAATATTAAATAAAATAATTCCATTTAATATTTAACATGTATATTCTACTAGTCGAATAATCACATGAAATTTCAATAACTAATCACATAATGGGGAAATTCATAATGTTAGACATCGTAGACATATCATCAAGAAATTGTGCTAAGACAATTATCATACCATCAAGGCCTTATTCCAAGACACTAGTATGTCTCATGAGACCTACCGATGCATTGAGGGGCTATAGTGGTCCCCTACTGTCACTTACTATGTCCAATGCCTTCCTCTTATAAAAAGAGTGAAAAATAGCATAAATTTTTTTTAAAACTAGAATATAAAATGTTAATACTTTAACCATAAACCATTAAGGGAATAAACATAGAATATCCACAATCAAATATATCATAAACCGTAAAAAAAATATAGAAGATTGTATCCTAATAATTCAACCTCAAATAAGCATAAAATCCAACAGAGGATGTTGACATAGTTGAAAATAATCTAACAAATTCATTAAAAACTCTTTGGAAAAAATATCTATTTTTTACATTAAATGATTTAAATGCTACTCAATTATAAAATAAAACGTTTCATTTAAAATTATCCTTGAATTATTGTAAGGGAATCTTCAAAATTTTAAGGCATTATAATGGTGGAAAATAACCTCTTATTCCATATAATTTAAAAAACATTGTTTCCTTAGTTTTTTTGAAAATGTTATAAAGTACCTCATTTTGAAAATGAAGGAAATATTCCACTCAAAAAAAGGAAGAAATGGGTAAAAACTCCTTTAAAAATTTTTCTTTACTATTTTGAATTACATTTTAAGAAACATGGACGTGGATTATAAGGATTTCACAACAGATACTTACATATAAGAAACCTATGATAATAAACAGATTATGAAATTAACACTTAAAAATTATAAAATATTTATTTTTTAAAACATTTGAATGAACATAAAAATAGACATAAATTTTCCTTTATAAACCGTTTATGTCCATATAATTAGTTATGTTAAATAATATCATGAATATTGAAATTGAGAATGGATTAATTCTTTAAACATTAAATGTTTCCCATACCACATTGAACATTTAAATAATAAAACCAATATCTTCAAATGAATATCTAAATAACATGAAGATTAATTTATTAATGATATTGAAAACAATAGAGGTTTTACATACACAACACACAAGAAATAAGTGGTGAACATGGCTTATATCTCACAGAAATTAAAAGTGAGACAAAATTCACGTACCTTAGGTTTGATACTCTCTGTACGTGTTTGAAACTCCTATATAATGAATTTAAATGTATTATTAACTACTAGTATAATCATAATGATATTTATGATGTAATATATGATTCATTTGTATCTTCATATTATCTTTTTATTAATAATTTCAAAGTAAAATTAATATTCTGGGTAATAATCGCTTTCTTTATCATACGTGTGTTGACTTATTATTCTTGATTATATTACATAGATCATGATTTAATTAATTAAAGAATGAATAAGATGATTTATATATGATATATATTTGGGATATAAATATATATAATAGATAAATATATTAAATGGAAAACACCATTCATGGAGACGGTAGGTCGCAGGTATGCATGAACTTTGTTTCCGTTTTCTTATCATATTGAACAGAAGTAAGGGAATAACATATTTGTACATATATATATATTATTAAAATAGTACTATTATGTCATTTATTTCATAATAATTCAATTTATATATATATATATATTTTTATGATCATTCTTGAATGGTGGACGTGGAAGAATAATCTTGTCATGTTGTAGAGATGGTAAGTCGTATGTACGCATGAGCGACAATGTCATTTCCTTAATGGTTAAATGGTTTAAAATTTGATGGAATGTGAATTTTAAAAACAAAATATCATGTAATTTTTATTATTTACATCCTTTATATTAATAAGTATACACATAGAAATAACGTGTACATGGAAAATAGTTTACACCACGGCGTAAAGACAGGAATACATATGGTGATATTTTTTTTTATAGGATTGGTAAAATGAGGAATATGTTATAATCATAATTATAATAAAATCTTAGAATATATATGGTATTGAAGTTATTATTTTAGTATGTAAAAAACATAAAAATATGAAGTATAAGTAGAAAATAACATTGAAAGAGGTGATAAAACAATTACCTCTTTTCAGGTGTCTACTTTTGATTTTCACAAAAAGACTCCCTAGGATGGCTTTTTACCTGAAGGGTATCCTATAGGATTATGTGAAGGATATTGTGATTTGAAATTATTAGGGTTTATCTGAGCCAAAGGTTTTTGTAGATGTGAATTAAAGAGAAGGAGAAGTGCCCTTTTATTAAAGGGGTGAGAGTCACTTTTGGAATATCTTAATATATTAATTTATTATAAATAGATATTGGGTTTTAAAATAGATACAAAGTTATTTATTTCTAGTATATAATGAATATGGGTCTAAATACTCATAAAAGTATTTTTATATATTTTTAGGTCATAAAATTAACCTTATATTTTGGATCTAACCCTTAGTAAAGCAGTTTAACTCTTACCGCGTCTTCTTGTATTTTTACACTATAGGGTTAAAATAGTTACTATAAAATGCCAAGAAAAACCAAATAGGATCATTAATGAAATATTTTTCATTATTAAATTTATTTTTCATATCCTTATATTTTTATTACTTTTTTATCATTTAATAAAATAGTATTTATTTTAAAATATCATTTATGTCATTTTTAATAATAATCAATATTTATATTTTTTAAAATATCAAACCAATATGATAACTTCGAACCAATACTTCCAATATGTCATTAAATTTATATGTTATCTATAAAACACTAGGATTTCATTAATTAAATAAAATTTCATTTAATTTAATATTAATAATATCATTTATTTGATTCTTCCTTTAATAAATCAATTACTGCATCATCATTGTAACAAAAATAAATTTAATTATTTATTCTATAAAAATTATAAATAAATTATGATGATTTATATTAATGTTTTATATTTCCAATGAACATTTATCGTCTAATTTATCTTATGTATAACCCTATATTAAAAATTATTAATTTATTAATATTGGAATATGACACATTGAACTCTTCTTTAAATAAAATATAATAAATGTATTAATATAACAAAAGTTGTTTAAAAAGGATCATATTTTCAACTTAAGGTTTATTTTGGTCGAAATAAACTTATCCAATGAAATTAGGATAAGTGTTTTGGCATTTTTATATTATTATAATATTATTTTTACCTTTAATTCACCTATTTACCTTTAAATATGGTAAATAAAATTCAAAAGTTACTACTCACCAAAAATTAATTTGATCCCATTAGAATAGATTTTTCATCCTAATTACATCCATTCATATAATATTTCCATAAATTAATTCATAGAAGAGGCAAAATTACATTTAATGCTAATCTTTTAATGTGGCTGGAAGGTGTGTAAAAAGATGTGAAAAATTTTCAATGAATTTTTATATCTAGTTTTATTATAAAAATGATTTAAATGAACTATATTGTGTTAATATATGTATTATTTTTCTATTTTGACTTTATACCCAATTTAAATTAGTTTAATTATTTAAATGAAAAATTCGGTATTTTAAACAATAACGTAGTGTTTTTCATTATTCTTCAAAAATTGAAAGTTTTGGAAAAAATACAAAAAATTCACCCTAAGATAATTTTGACATTGAATATTCAAAAATTAAGTATATTTTAACAAATAAAATTTCTATGAGTGTCTAAAATTAATTTTATTATTGTTCACAAAAAGTCATAAAAAAATTTTCCTTTAAGAAAATTGTATTTCAAAATATATAACTAATTTATCGAAACATATAAATTTCATTATAAATATGTTTTATTTATTTTAAAACATTATAAATAACAATTGAATTTTATTTATTACTATTCATATAACTATATTTAATGGATATGTTGTAAATATATCATTAAAATAATTACAACACTAAAGTGTTGTTTTGCAGAAACTCAATCTTCTATGTTACGCAAACTAAGCCAGTGTTGCCTGAAACAAAATATATTGAAGATAATGTACCATGAAATATTGCAGTGTTACATTCTACCCACCTTAATTAAATTTTTTCCGCACAATTTAAACTTTGAAAAAAATTATATGGGAGGGACTCCTTAAAATAACATTATTGAAATCCCATATAGGGAAATGGATTAATGAGACCACCATTTAAAAAAAAAGGAAAGTATTAAAGTCACCTAATATAACACATACTAGGGTTCCAAGTTGAAAAAAATGGACATGAATGAAAATTTAACCATCATGTTCTAATGGAGAGTGATAGAGAACATTATTTGGAGAAAGTTAACAACCAGAAAGATATAAAGCTATAATGATCCAAGGGTCCATTGGATTCATCTAAAAATAAAGTACTAGGAATTTTTTTTGTTTTAAAATCATTTATCTAATGTTTATGAATTAATTATTTCATATAACAAGATAAAAAGGAAGCATACTTACATGAAAAGTATAGTTCCATCCTTTAACTAATTTCTACCACAAACTCATCTTTCTCTCCAAAGGATAATAAATCTCAAAAATATTCTATTTATCTTAATTGTACAGGGTTACAAAAATGGATTTATAATTCATCTATCATAACATAAAAAAAAGTTATCCAAACTAGGACATCACGTAGGCCAGTGGTAGGTGATGCACCATTTTTGTCCTTTGATTGCGGGTTCAAGTCTTGTTGCCTTGTCGAATGCGACGGGTTGTCGCATTACCAGCGGGTTCTCATTTTCATAAAATTATATCATTCAAAAAATAATCTTAGAAAATTTTTTAACCTTAAAAAATGTTATCCAATATGTAACTTAATCCATTCCAACCATTAGACTTATCAAAAATACTTTTTCCCAAACTCACTGTTGAAAAATTTATAAATAATGTCACCTAACATAACGCATATCTTTTTGTCACTTGACAATCATGTGAATAACATCATCATGTATTATAGAAAACACGTGTTAGTACCCTGAATTTCCAAAAAAACTGTATCTGAATATGCCTGTGTTTTTTTATTCCTTATGTAAAACATAGAATACTGGATATACTCCTTAAATCCAAAAAATTGGTAAATTCCAACAATGATGGAATAAATAGACCATTAAGCAGTTCCAAGGTAGTCAATGATATCCAATATACATTATCCAAATCAATAATATCTTTATTCTAACATCATTATATCAGGAATATTAAGGGTTATCATTCCCTCAACCATATATTTTCCAAAAAATTCATCTCGCAACTGTGTCACTTTACTTGGTACTATAAAATCTAAAAATACTTAATGATATAGTATTGCAATACAATCCTTATTTATTTTCATAATTCATATAACCAATAAATAATTGATACAATACTCAAATGACATAATTCTTCAATAACAACATATGAACTTTAATAATTCATCTTCATCTATTGTGGTATCATAACTTGATTATTATCCAATAGTATCATATAGGGTATACTTTGATGATTGGTACATTAATTCACATAGTTTCTCATCTCCTTGCTGATGGAATATAGTAATTAGAAACATTTTTCTTATCCTTTCAATCACGAACTTTGTGTCCTTTGTCTCCACAATTATAATGAACTCCCATTCCCTTTAATAATTTACTAATGTGATTTTTTTCACAGTTATCACATATGGGAGAATCATTCTCTCCCTTCTTACCTTTAACCATATTTTTTTTCTGTCATCCTCTTCTTCTCTTTCTTCCCTTAAAATCCATAGTAATTTTAAAATTATTTACTTATCTTATTAACAAATGATAATATTTCATTATATGATGAGAATATGTGGGAGACTATTTCCCTTTGAAATGTTGGCTTAAGAAACTGAAATATATGATCCTTCTTACACTTTGGATCATGTGTATCGGTGGAGTTTTCATTCCTTTTACTCGACACCATTTCTAAATGACAAAATACACTAGGTTAGATCATATCATAATGTATAATCCAAATATTTGAAAAATTCTAATAATTTGTTGAATATTTACACATATATAATCGCATAATCACAAAAATGTTTTTTTGGGGGGATATATATACTCATAAATCCTTTATAATAGTTTATAAAGAAATTTTGAATTACCCAAAGCATATCCCCTAGGAGTTTCAATCTATGTGTGTAGTAAGGCCGGTTTTCATGTACCAGGTTACCCTAGGTCAAGCCCATAACATATTGTTGGAGTTATTACTCCTCGGTACATCAGTTCCAGAACCACTTTCACTTGTAGTATCTAGACATAAATATATATTCTAGGAATAACCACATAATCTCTACTTTACCAAAAATTTACGATGGTCCTCTATACATATCCTTAAAGTATATGTTAGGGTTATGATCCTTAATTTAACTTTCCTAAATATTTTTACAAGGCTATTTCTAAAGTTCCTTTGATAATAAATATAATGCCCAAAACCCAGAAGCCTAGAGCTGGTGCATTATTTTAATAAATTTTCATGATTGAAAGGAATCAAATCCCAAAGGACTGATCAGTTTAGCAGTCTTAGAAAATATATTACATACAAGAAATTTACATTACAATTCAAAACCTAAAATAAAACATTGATAGTCCTTTTATAACACCATTATTATTCTAGATTAACACTTTATATCAATCCTAAAATAATTCTTAGCATATTGGAAAAATAAAACATAAGAAAGGGGTGAGCTCAGATACTCAGTACTGTTAAATAATATAGCATAATATTTATTAAATAACTACAATCTTTAAGGAATGTATAAAACCCAAATAGAATCCTTTTAAACATAATATTTAGTATAATATTCAAATAATAAATCAAATAATAGAATTTAAACTTTCACATTGATATTCTACAAGTCAAATAATCACATGCAATATCAATAACTAATCTCAGAATAAATAAATTCATAATGCCAGACATCATAATCATACTATCAAGGCATCTTACTAAGACCATTACTATACTATCAAAGCCTTGTTCCAATACACTAGTCTGTCTCATGGTACCTATCAAAGAAATGAAGGGCTATAGTGTTCCCCACTAATCACTTACTCAGTATAATACATTCCTCTTATGAATATGGTAAAACATAACATAAACATTCATATTAAAACAATCATAAGAAATGTTAATACTTTAACCATAAACCATGAATGGTATAAACATAAACCATCCACAATAAAATATATGATAAACCCTTCAATACAATATCAAATATTGTATCATAATAATTCAACATCAAATAAGCATAAAATCCAAAAAAGGATGTTGAAATAGATGAAAATATTCTAATAAATTCAATAAAAACTATATGAGATAAATATCTCTTTTTTACTTTAAATCATTTAAAAGCTTTTCTATTATAAAAGAAAAAAATATATTTTCAAAATAACCTTGTAAAACTATATCAGAATCTTAAAAATTATAAAACTTCTTAATGGTGGAAAATAATCACATGCATCATATAAGTTAAAAGAAACATTTATTCCTTAATCTTGTAAAAAATATTTTAATGTACCTTGTTTAGAAAACCATATAAATATTTATTTTAAAACATTATTAAAAAATCCAAACATGGGTGAAAATTAATTTAAACATTTGTCGATAATTTTTTGAATTATATTGTACGAAACATGGACATGGATGATAAGGATTTCTCAGTAGATACATACGTATAATAAATCTCAGATAGTAAAGAGATTATGAAATTAACCCTTACATAAATCTTTTAAAATATAACTTTTTGAAAACATTAAAATGAACATAAAATAGACATAAAATTTCCTTTATAATCCTTTTATATCCGTATAATTAGTTATGTAAAATAACATCAAAAATATTGAAATTGAGAAAGGATTAATTATTTAAACATTAAATGTGTTCCATACCACTTTGAACATTAAAATAATAACCCCAATATATTTAAATGAATATTTAAATACCATGAAGATAAATTTATTCATGATATCTAATAAAATAGAGGCATTACATACAATACACACAAGAAATAAGTGTTGAAGAAGGCTTATATCTCATGGAAAATAAAGTGAGACAGAATTCCATTAGCTTAGGTCTGATACTCTTCACACATGTATGAAACACCTATATAATGGTTTTGAACATATTATTTAGTTCTACCAGAATCATAATAATATTTATGATATCATATATGATTCATTTATAACTTTATATTACCAGTTCGTTAATAATTTTTAAGTTAAATCAACATTTTGGGTTTTAATCGATTTCTTTATTATACGTGTTTTGACTTATTATTCTTGTTTATATTACTTAGATCATGATTTACTTACTTCACGAATGAATAAAATTATTTATAAATGATATATATTTAGGATATAAATATATATAATAGATAGATATACAGACTTGAATACACAGTTCATGGAGATAGTAGGTCGTACGTACGCATGAATGATGTTTGAATTTTCTTTTCTGTATTGAATGGAAATAAATGAACGAAATATATATAAAAATAGATATTACTCCAGTATTATTATTATTTATATATTTTTATAATAATTAAATATATACATATATATTTATTTATTTATAATCATTCTTTTATGGTGGATGTGGAAGATGAATCTCATCGCGTTGTAGAGACGATAAGTCGTACGTACGCACGAGCGATAATATCATTTCATTAATGGTTTAATGGTGTGTAATTGTATGGAATATTAAATAAAAATAATAATATATTTATCTATTTATTATTTACATCATTTATATTCATCATTATAGCCATAGAAAACAAGTGTACATGAAAACCAGTTTACATCATGACGTAATCCATACGTACGCACGCATGGGGATATTGTTTTTCATAGAATGAATAAAAGAGTGAATACAGTTGTAACATAATTATAATAAGATCTAATCATGTATAACTTAATATATTTATTATTTTAGTATGGAAACAATAGAGAAAGAGTAAGTATAATAAGAGAATAACTTTGAAAGAGGTGATAAAATAATTTCCTCTTTTTGAGTGTCTTCTTTTGATTTTCACAAAAGGAATCCATAGGATAGATTTATACACAATGTGAATACTCTAGGATGATCTGTGGGATGTTGGGAGCAATAATGGGTAATATTTGGATGAGCCAAATGGTTTTGGAGGTGTGATTATAGATAAGGAGAAGTCCCCTTTTATAAGAGGGGTGAGGGGACCTTTTAGAAGTTCTTAAAATTTTAATTATTTATAAATAGATTTTAGATTTTTGAGTAGATATAATGCTATTTATTTAGATTATATGTTGATTATGTGTCTAAATCCACTCATAAAATGTATTTTATACATTTTTATGTCATAACATTAACCTTAGATTTTGGATTTAACCCTTAGTTAAAAAGTTTAACTTTAACGGTGTCTTCATGTATTTTTACACTATACGGTTAATATAGTTACTATAAAATGACAAGAAACCCCAAATTGGGTCATTAATGGAATATTTTAAATTATCCAAGTTTTTTTTCCAAACCTTATATTTTTATTAAATTTTCATCATTTAATAAAAATCTATTTCTTTTAAAATATCATTTATGTCAATTTTAATACTAATCAATATTTGTAATTTTGGAAATATCAAAACAACATAATAACATGGAACCAATATGCCAAATATGTCAAAAAAAATGTAAAATTTATCTATAAAATATGTGTATTTTTTTAATTAAATAAAATTATATTTATTTTAATATTATTAATATAATTTTTTGATTCTTTATTTAATAAATAAATTACTGTATCATCATTGTATCAGAAATAAATTTAACTATTTAATGTATAAAAATTTTAAATAAATTATCTTAACTTATATAAATTCTTTATATTTTCAATGAATATTTATAGTTGAATTTATCTTAAGTATATCCCTATATTAAAAATGATTAATTATTAAAATTTGAATATGACCCATTTAACACTTCTTTAAATAAAATATAATAAATGAATTATAATAATACATGTGTCTTAAAAAGGATCATATTTTCTACCTAAGGCTGATTTTGGTCGATATATACTTATCTAATGAAATGAGGACTAGTGTTAGGGTAAATTTATTTTATTATAATATAATTTTTTCCTTTAACTGTGGTAAATAAAATTCAAAAGCTACAATTCACAAAAAATTATTTTGATCCTATTAGAGAAATTTTTTCAACTAGATAGCAGCCATGTATGTCTAATTTTTTAAATTCAATTTACAGAAGCGGTAAAATTACGTTCAATGCTAATCTTCTGATGTGACTTGAAGGTGGGTAAAAGACGTGAAAAAATGTTCGACAAATTTTTATATCTAATTCTATTATTACAATTATTCCAATGACCTAAATTTGGTTAATATATGTATTGTATATCTATTTTGACTTTAAAACCAATTTAAATTAAAATAATTACTTAAATGAAAAGTTTGTTTTTAAACAATAATGTAGTGTTTTTCATTATTCATCAAAAATTGATATTTTTCAAAAAAATACCAAAAATTCACCCTAAGATAACTTTGATATTATGAATTCAAAAATTAAGTCTGTTTTAGCAAATTAAATTTATATGAGTGTCTAAAATTAATTTTATTATTGTTCACAAAAGTACATAAAAATTAGTTCCATTAAGAAAATAGTATTTCTAAACATATAACTATTTTAACTAAACTTATACATTTCATTATAAATATGTTTTATTTATTTTAAAACATTATAAATAAAATTTAAAATTTATTTATTACTATTCATATTAATATATTTAATGGATATGTTATAAATATATCATTTAAATAATTACAATACTAAAGTTTTGTTTCACAGAATATCAATCTTGCATGTTACGCAGGACAAGTCATTGTTGCGTGCAATAGAAGCTATTGAAGATAACGTACTGTGAAATATTGGGGTGTTATAGTGGTATTGGTGGTGGTTATTGTGGGATTGTGTATGAGGTGGTACAAGAGGTGTGGTGGAATCTCGGGTTGAGAGATTGATTGATTGTGGAATGGATGGACTTATAAAGATGTGGAGATTCTTTTGGGTTATGTTAGGGTTATGGAAGAATGTTGTCATATGGGACTGCAATCTGGTGGTGATACTGAATGTGTTGGGTATGGATATGGTTGGTAGTTTCTCGGGTAGTGCTAGAATGAAATAATTTAACTTCTTAATAAAGTATGATAAGTGGTTAAGTGAAAGGGGAGGGTTTATGTTTTGGTTGTGGTTGTTTGTGTGGATGTGCAAGTAGGGGTAGCAGCAAGGGATGTTTTGTGTGGACTGGATATTTATTTAGAAAACCATAGGATGGGTTGAGTGTTTGTTTACCTGTATATATAAACTTTTAGTTCCTTATGCTTTCAAAACACACCCCACTCGTGTTGAGAAATATATTCCGAGCACCCCCATTGTTATGGGGGAGGTTGTTTTTTCCAACATCATGGTGGGTGGGTGTATGGATGGTTATTGGCTCCCCTGATCGATATTCTAGGAATTTATCACCCAAGAATCTCTAGGTAGGCTATAATTTGTTGAGGTTTATTACCAGAATCATGGTACTCATTGTGTGAGAGGTGGTTTGTTTCTTAGGGGTCTTCAGGATGAGACCCAGGTGTTTACGGGCAATAATATGGTGTGGTTTGTGGAATAGGTGTCTACGGGAAGGAATTTTGTCTGGTTTGTTTCCCAGGTGAGTGCAAACAGGTTCTGAAAGTGGGGATTTTGGAAGAGTGTAGCAGTGTTTGAACATTTTCCATTAGGGATGTGAAGTTAACTAGTAGGAAGCGATGAAAGGTACCCAAATATTGATCTTCTTACTACATTACATTACTTGACTTTTATTATTTAGTGAGAGTGCCTTGGTGAGGTTGGGGTGGTTAATATACCTTGCTATGCATTTTTGAGTTTCAATTCTTTTCTCATAGGGGAGTTAGTATACCTTGCTATGAATTACTAGCTCAGATATTGGGGATTCATTGTGTTGCAGTTTATTTTTATTTTGGTATTTTATTTAGAGCTTTTCATTTTTTTCTAGAAGTTTTACTTCAAACAGGCACGTGGGATGGATTATTGGCTTCTGTTATATATATCTGTGTGTGTCTGTGTGTGTCTATGTGTGTGTGTGTGTCTTACATTTTTTTAGGTTGATACATCTTGTCTCCCAATAATTGTTACTATAAAAACGGAAATGCCTCCCATTTCGTGAGATTGAATACCCTTGGTGCTGGTCCCCACACCGGGTCCTATTGGAGGCGGGACTCAGAGGTCATTATCCCTTGTTCATCTTGAAAAAGGAAGGTCATGACACTTTTACACCCCTTTCCTCATCTTTAATAAAAAGGTACATGATATAAAACCATGTGGTTTTTCTTAAAAAAATGTCTTCCATGTTGTGAAAAACTATATGGTACTAATGGTTTGTCCAAACCATTTGGCCACACCCTAAAATCATGAAACCTTGGACTATTTTGGTAATCACAGTTATAGAATTATTAGTTTTACCATGTTTCTACACCATTAAACCTATCTATAATACTAGTAAAGTTGAAATGTTATGCTTCATGATTATGACTAGTTGTGAGGCCCTATTCACCAAACCATTTGTGTGGGTTTTTAGTCCCACTAAATTATAATTAAAAATCATCAGACCCCCATTCACGATTACTATCATTCCCCATTATAACCAAATTATATTATTTTTCATCTGGAGGATCTCTAGATGATTCCTTATCTCTATAAACAACTTCTATCTCCAATCAATTCATATGTCAAAGATTTAATCCATCTCTTGTATGTGTTTTCTCTCTCAATTCATGTTTTAAAAATATTATATTTCTCCCCCTTTCGATAGTATTCAATACTCTTGTTGTTGATGTATTTTTTCTCAATTTTGATGTGTCTTGATTCTAGGGTTGATGCCTATATCTCCATCACATTTATTATTTATTGTAGGATCTCATTGAGGGTGTTGTGTTGATTTAATAACATGATAAAAGATATGTTATTTCTTATTTATTTAAAATGTAATTGAAAGACTAATTTATTGATGGATATGAAATATATTTTTAATTTATTTAAAACCTTGTATTTGATATGATTTCATGTTTTATTTGATAATTTCTTGCCAATTTTCAAAACTAACTAATTTCTATGGAAATAAAATTTCTTAGTGGATTTAGGAAAAATGATGGTAGAATTTGAAGTTCATTTGATTGTAAAATTTGATATTGATTGGTGATAATATAGATTAAAATGAAATATTATTTTAAAAGATAGTAATTTTATGACAAATGAAGATTTTATTTTGAAACTGAAAAGGAATTCTAAAACATAAATTTTTAAATTGAATTGTGAATGGTTATTTTTTTGAAATTTATAATTTTCACATGAATGAATGAATGATTTATTGGATGATTAAAGATAATTTTAGCCTAAGTATTTGGTGGGTGGTTTGGACAAGAACACAATAATATAACTCCATATAAATGGAATGATGATGAAAAGATTAAGTAAAACTTGTTTGTGATTATTTCTCATGATTGGTCCCATAAAGGTGTGTGGATTTATTTCATGTAATGGGTCCCCTATTGGAGTGTTTATTAGTGTGTGTACATGTAAATGAGTTTTGATGATTATTGAGAAGTGTGGGGATCCTAGATCTTGATACTAATATATCTCAAGGACTAGAAAAATTGTGATTTTTTTATTTGATTATATATTCCAGTTGTAAAATAATTCTTATATTCATGTTATTTGTATTATAAAAACACTTTTAATATGAAATGTTCATTTAAGAATGTTTATTTGATATATACTCAATATATTTATTTTAAACCATGTTTTTGATTTAATACATGAAAATTATATTATAATAAATTTATCATATAAATTGAAAGGATAAATTTTTTAATTTTTACTGAATTTTTTATGGAAGACCTTTCCAAACATCACTAAGATGTTTAGAAAACACCATACATTTCCATATGGAATTTGTGGGTCTTATTATGCCAGATCTAGGGAAATGGAACATTCCACATGGATGTGGTGGTTTTGTAACACCGCATAAAATTTCAACATTTTTATTTTTTAATTAATTTAATTTCTTCAATAGATTGTGATTCACATTACATTAGGTTTAAATGAAACATAATACTCTATTATTTAAACATATTCGTTCTTCACATAAATAACATTAAATTTATTTTTAAATAATTTTAGAAAAAATCATTAATTAAATGTACTTAATTATTGATATCATATTATCTATATTATATTATGGTAAATTTCTCATATTTTTTATAAAAGTTTCAATTTTCGGGGAAAAGTGAGAAATAATAAATATTAATTGAAAACACCATTTTCAGTTAAAGAAAATATATTGTAAAATTATATTATGAATTGTTTTGAAAATAAAATTAGATAAATTTCATATCATTTAATCTAATTTAGACCATTTTAATAATTTTCATATTAAAATTTCATATAGAAAATTCTGAACATTTGAAAATTTTCTCATTAAAAACTCATTATCTCATCGCACCTTTGGGATTAATTTTAAATTTAATTTAACAATTTTGGGAATTATATTTTAAAAATGGATTCCATAATTTTAATATGAATAAATTATAGTTTCTAGTATGTCAAAAATATTTTATTTCCAAAATCCATAGTGAAAACATTAAAAAAATTAATTATCATGGTAAAGCTATCAATGGATTTACCATGAGTTAAACTATGAACATAAGGGTTAAAAATGATGAAAAAACTTTTGAAAAAACCATTTTATAGAAGTATTTAAAAAATATATATTCTAGGATAAACAAAGGCATATTTTTTCTACTTCTTTTTTGATATAAATGGGAAAATGATTGAATCTTTTCAAAAAAAACTTGTGTGACACTCATCTCACTTATAAAAGGCTACCCCTCTCTTGTCTTATTCTCACATTTTCACTTTTCCCATACCATTTTTTGGCCAAATAAATATTTAAATTAACTCAAATCATACTAGAAGAATATTTTTGTCATAATTCCATCCTTGGAAGGCTTTTTCAATAGACCAAATGAGGATACCCTATGTTGGGATAAAGTTCTTCAATAAGAATTTTTATTTTATTTCTTTCTCCACCGCCATCAATTATTAATAATCCACGATGATATTTTATCCGTAGAATATGACCTATAAGAATATGTTGATAAAATATGGTCATTTTATAAAACCTGCCCCAAATCCATCAAATGGGTTATGAAATCAACATTCTTGTGTTTGTTGGACTACCGCCTCGTGAACCGACATCATTAATTTTTCCACTACCACATAGAATATTGGGTATGATGATAGATATAAAGTATATATATGATATTTATAACATAATAATACATATATATTCATTATAACTTATGTATAATTTTAATTTCTCTTCTAAATGGGATATGATAATGTAACTTGTTTGTACAACAGACAACCTCCTCACAAATCGGTTTGATTCTTCTTTCACTAATTCACTACATCGATGGTGATAAGGATAAATTTAACAAAAATATGTGATGTAAATGAAATAATTATGATATTGATGAAAATTTCTCATTATTAATGGAAAATATATTGTTTCCTTTTCACTCAGGAAAATATGATAATCTCATTTTTCTACGTGTGGAGTACCACCTTCACAATGTCATGTTACTTTAAATTCATCACCACAACACATGGATGATATATATGAGTATATTTAAAAACAAGTATAATATACATGATCTTATGATCATTATATAAAAATAAAAAATTGAATACATCTTTTTTATAATTATCATTGGAAATGGAAATGTTACACATCCTTACATACGACCAACCATCTCTAGGATCAAACGTACATCATTTCTCAAAACCATATTTCATGATTGTTTAATAATTATAATTTATGAATAAATATTATTATTATTTCCTGATTATTATTATATGAATTACCAAATTATATAATATATTTTAGAATAATAACTTTTATGAAAAATCATAAATTAACAAATAGGTACATTAATAATAAAAACAATGAAAATAATTAATTATTATTAAAAAATGAGTGATAAGAGTTATAAAAAGATTGAATATTATATTAAAATTATTTATATGGTTATGATAAAAATTAATAAAAATCTTAAAACAAATATTATAAAGTTAAAATTGTGTTCAACCAAAAGGAAGTGAGAGGTATGGTACATCATCTCAATTTTCTCTTTATTGAGACTTATTTATTATTATGAACCAATTAACTTTTTTTTGGTGTATATACAGCCTCTTGGACATGTAAATAAATTATTAATTAATATATCATTTTATTTTACACATCAATTGTATTTCTTTCTTCCAAGTGTAATTCCATTGAAAATTACCAAGTAGTATAAGTTATTAAAAAATATCACTTTTTTCTTTCATTGTTAACCTTCTCTTTAAAGTATCTCATCTTGGGATCATTTTTCAATATTCATTACAATTATATTAAATATCCATATTATTTTATTATTTATATAATTATTACTAATTATTATACCATTTTTATATATGGTGTGTACATTCAATGTTACTTGATTTATGGTAGAAATATTGATTAATCTACATACATTACTCAATACAGATATTAAATGATAAGTAATGCTTATTAAATATATAAATAATTTTTTTACCTTTAAGTAATTCTTTGGAATGTTATAGATTGGCGGGACCTATCATTATATAACCCTTCCATGAATTAGTAGGTCTAATGAGGCAAATAATGTTAGCCAAATTAAATTGGTTTCTTCTTGTAGTTTAAAATTTCTTTTTAAATGTATTCATGGTAAAGGTATCATGTGTTTGATACATGATATCTAATATATAAAAATTTCCATCATTAAAAATTTAGTTATTACTATCCATGGTATTTTCAAAATAATATTATCTCTGGATTTATTCCATTCTTTTTTTTATGAAATTTCATGTTTTTATTTGTTATTTACCATTTAGTATTGATTTTTACTTATATATTCGTATATTATTGTTATCCGAATAGAATTAATGTTGTGTTATTTACCTCTAAATATTCATTTTTTTTAATTCATGATATATTACTTTTTTCTATAACCCTTATGTATCTATTGATCCAACCCCTATTTTTTCCCATTCCTTGATATATGAAGAAGAAACCTATGAATGAGTTTTGAAGGATTTAGTTAATTATCTATTTTTATGAATTATGTTTTATTTTTTAATTATAATATAAAAATTTTATCATGTATATATCTATATTTTTGAAACTACTATAATGATCAGTCTTTTAAGATTATAAAATTTTTATCTATAATAATGTAATAAACCAAGACCCCCACTATTGGATATTATTTTTTGGTCATTACAACTAGTATCAAATGAAAATTAATAGAATTATTGGTAAGAATATTATGGAAAAAATATATTAGCAAATAAAACCCTTTGATGGAATTTGAGGATAAGTATAGAATAAAAGACTAATGTTTTTTAATGAATAGATAATTTGGTTTTTCATAGAAATTCATCCTGATCTATATACTACAAGTGGATGTTATTCAGACACAAAGGTACCTATGGGTAATAATTCTAAAAAGAGAACATTGGGATTGACCCAAACATCTAGTGTCTAATAGTGGTCCTTAATGTGCACATATATTGACACTCTTGTGGTATATTCTTATGATGATATACATTTTTTATACAAATAATTAAGATGGATTTTCAAATATATCTCTAAAGAAACCAAAATTTATGATTATGATATTGAAAATTCGTAATTTTTTAATTTATGAAATATGTGGCACCATAAATTGAATTATACAATATGATTTAAAAATTATAATTTTATGAGATAATATTGAATATTTCATTATTTATAAATGTCTCTGGGAATAAATAAGGTTATCCATACTCATGGACAATATATATATATTTCCATGATGAGGATTCCAAAAAATTTTATATTTGAACTGAAAATTTCTGTCTATATTTGGGTAGCTAAATCATGTTATCTCAAATAAACTTACCCGAATGAAGCTATTTATTCAATAGTGAGATTCACCATTATTGGATATATTTATGGTACAAAAGAAAACATCATTTAGTTAAAATATTATTCCCATGATAGTTTATAATGTTATTATATTTGTGGAGAAGATCATTATATCATTTAGGATGTGATGAAATCGAAATGATACCACATGAAGTGTATTTTCATCAAGGATATGTCAATCAGTGATGGTTGTTGATCCAGAATACTATGGAGGAAGTGGAAATAGAAATCATGGATTTAAAATGTAGCGATCAAACCCCAGAGAGCCCAAATATTGTGTCTTAAATCAATTAAATTTGTATTATTACAAGAAATCAAACCTGGATGGACCAAGAGTTTAGTAGTCTTGGTAAACCAGATATATAATTGATTGATTTATTAAAAATGACTACACTAATTACAAAATAATTTCTTATTCTTTCAAAAAAAATATTTTCTAGGATAACTATAATCCATCTACTAAAAACCCTATATTTAATTCATAGTACACTTCTACAATTTTTGGGGAATGAAACATAATAAGGGTGATCTCAAATTATCTTTAAGGGAAAAATATAATAGAATAAATAATGAATAAATGAGAATATTCAATATGGAAAGTGAAATAACTAAACAAATATTCCTTGTAATTAATAAAATATATATAAGTATATAAACAATTTAGAAATGTAAAAACTCAAAACACATGGCATTCAAATAATTAGATATAGAAAAATAAATATGTCATGGTAAGAAACTGAAACACTTTCCATGTAAATAATTGAAAATAGAATTTTTACATAGATATATATACATAAAATATCATGGATGAATAATAAATAAAACTAAATAAGGGAAATTCTATCTTAATGGGTGTCATATGTGAGGAACATGAAAACTTATACCATCAATACCTATCACAAGATGGGTTAAAACCAATGATAGAAACATTTCTTATTTGGGATAGTAGTTTGTCTCATGATAACCTATCAATTTATCTAGGATCTATATAATTGTTTAGCTCCACCCTTCATTTTCTTTCCAATGCATTCCTCATATGAAATAGCTGAAATAAATAACATTCCATATCAAATATCCACATTGAATGAAGTATACATAATTACCAATATTTCCCTAAATAATAAAAAAAATTCATAGTAGACACTGCATGTAAAATGTTATACGGTTTAGAAAATATTAATATCAATGATAAATGAAATGGATGATTGATGGGAAATTCAATTTTCAATAATCAATGGAGATTGAATATTTCAACGGGGCCAAAAGTAATCAAGGATGTGAATTTGAATATTATCCTTGGCCAGATATATCATAAACCATCTAGAGGATGACTATGTATGGTACCAACACAAAATTTACAAAGTGGAGTAAAATAAAGGGTTTATGTTGTTAATGAAATCAAAAAACTTCAAAAACATTTTTTTGGGAAATATCCATTCTTTAGAAAATACATTTTAAAAAAATACATGGAAAATTACTTTTGAAGAAATTTTCTTTTATAAGTAACCATTAAGACATGAAATATAAGATATATCAAAATTATGGTGGTTAAATACCTACAATTTATACGAGGTAAAATAAAATTCTTGTTCATGGTTAAAATGTTTGAAAATTACCATGTAGGGAAAGAGTCAATATGATTCCATTAAAAATAATGGAAAACATAAAAAAGGGTAAATTCTTATTCACAAATAATTATGAAATCATTTATGATTTTTTTAGTAAAACATGGTATTTATAGGAAAATATATTTGCAACTAAGGAGATTAATGAAATTTGGTTTTCATAAAAAAAAATTATAACACACCATGAGTAGTAATGGGTGGAAAAATTGAACTAATACTTGAAAATAGTCATGAATAACTAGAGGATATAAAAATTAAATGTTTTAATAATCAATGGTCATTGAATTTCCTCAATGTAAATATAATTGTATGATCATTAATGTTTTTATTGGTGAAAATAATCTTGTATCATTCCAAAGCGCCTCATACCACATTAAAACATTTTAAATCATAAATCTCATAAAGTAAAAATATTAAATTGATGTTTTATATACAATGAATATAAGTTAATTCATAATATAATATATAAAAAATTGCAATAAATACAACCCATATAATAAGTAAGTGGTGAACATGACATTAACCTCACATAAGTATAAAAATTGAGATGCAAATCTATTACCATGGATCTGACTTGTCTGTGTGTATTTATATTCTAGAATAAAAAATATGTGTTAATTATTTAAGATCATGAGAAAAATTTTCACGATAATCATAAATTCTATTTCACTTATTAACATGGATTATAAAAATAATTTAAAAATTATGTTTACATCGAGTGTTTTAACCAAATTCGATTTTTGGTCAAAATAGCTTCGATAGGTCAGCTATGGTCAAAATGTTCATTATATAACATCTCAATAATAAAAATAATGAAATAATAATTATATGTATTCATATATTAATCTTTTAAAACTAATCAATAATTATAGGTATGAAAAATGAACAAACATTATAATCATTGAGACAGTTGGTCATACGTACACATAAGTATTGTTCCCATTTTTCAACGATCATTGTGGAAAGAACAGAAGTATCATTATAAAATTATAGAATAATTATTAGGTCAAAATAATACATATAATTTAATTATATACACTTATATATTTAATTCTTATGGTGTAAAAGTAATCACATCATGTCGAGGAGGCCACAGTCCACACGTCCACAAACGATGTTATCACTTTTTAATTGTGTGCCAAAGGGTAATAAAGAAAATGATAAACATATATATTATTTTAATAAAGGTAATTATGTCCTAAATATCATATATATATGTTGTTTTTTTAAATTTTTTTAATTAAAATCATCCTTTACGCATTCCATGTATAGTGTTACCCAATCACATCACTTTGAGGGGGTGGTATTCCACACTTCCACAAATGATGTTTTCATTTTTAGACACAATAGAAAGTATATGGTTATATGTCAGAAAATAATTAGAGAATCTTAAGGAAATAATAAATATAACATATAACATATGTAAACATATTTTTCATCACAACTCCCTTAATGATAGGAAACAATAGAAAATTGAACAATCATCATTTCATGACGCGATAGTTCTCCGTACACGTAAACAATATGTTCTTTATACATTAGATTGATGTGTGTGTACATGTAGTTCGAACTATTGACATAATGTAATCTAAGTGTATTGAGGATACTGGTGTTATTATTTAATGATAAAATAAGGATATTTTAGGGGTTTTAAAATGGATATACAACAAAAGAGGTTGAGGAAATATGTTGTCTCTATATAGAGTAACTCCTTTTAGATTTCATCAATGTTTTTCCATGGATTACATTATAAAAATAGTGAGTAATATAGGTTTAGGTGTGTTATTTTATGAGAGATTTGGGAATATATTTATCTATCCAAAGTTTCTTGATAAGTGTGAGGATGTGGGAGCAGAGGAAATCCTTTTATAATGGAGGTGGAGTGGTACTCTTGTAATATATTGAAAAAGGAATTCAATACATGTTTTCCACAATGAAATTGTATAAAATGATAGACTCAATTCCATAAAAGGTATGATAGGGTGTATATATGATTGTTAACTGGATTTTTGATAAGTTTTTATTCTATTAGGACCATTAAAATTATGGTTTAGTCCCTTATTTAGCTTAATTTTACCTAAATCATTTTAATTAATTATAATAACTTTCACTAATATTTTTTTTCAAAAAATAATCTGGCCTTGTTTCAAATTATAAATTATTATAATTCCATTTATGGAGTACATTTTCACTAATTCACATCACCTATGTGTAATAAATTAATTTCAATTTAATCCCATATAAGGAACGACAGTGCATGTTTTTGAAGTAAAAACGTCCAATTTTTTGCAATGTTTTTATAGTCAATTTCAATGTTAATTTTATTCCAATAACTAAAATTGGACTAATTGATAAAAATATTATCTAAATAAACATTAAAACTAATTAAAATTATAATTTAACATTATAAATAAATTATTTGAAAAAGTAGTTTTGAATTAAATTTCATTATTTTTCATTATTCGTTAAAAAATGAAACTTTATAGAAAAATAAAATAATTTTATCCTAACCTAATTTTCATGTTTCTATTTAAATTATGATATTTATTTTGAGATATTAAACTTATAAATGAGTGATAATTTTGATTTTAAATATGTTCCCCATTAAAAAGAGGTCAACATGTCCTAATTAAAATATCGGTTTTATGTGTAAAATTGTGTATGTTATTATCTTATGCATATCAAATATATTTCATGAATATAAAAACTATTTTATTGAATATATAATGCATATATATTACATTAATATCACTCATTAATAGTAATTAATTTAATCTATTAGAGTAAAAAACCTTTTTAGCATAAAAATATTTTTCTATAAAAATATTCACTTTATTTTCAATTTATTATTAAATTCATTTATAATTAATCTATAATCAATTAATTAATTTTAAATTTTTTAAACCATAATTTTAATAAATTATTTATTACTATTCATAACTACTAATTTAATAGCTTTTTTATATTTTATAATATTGAATAATAATATTTAATAATATATTGATTTTTGGTAAAACTTGGCCTTGCGTGTAATATTAGTCATTGAAGAAACTTGTTGTTGTGTGTAATTACCTCAAACTTAGTGTTGAAAGATTTGAAATATATATAATATATTGATTCAATTTTAAATATTAAATATATTATAATTTCTTCGAATATTATATTCCCTTATGTGCCTAGTTTTTTGGGTTATAGATGTTATTAACTACAAGGTTCCTACTTTATATTTTCAGGGTGTTACATTCTCAGCACATTAATTATATTGCATCCTCACAATTTAAACTCAATCTTGGTAATATATTGGGTGAAATTTCTTGTTTTGAAATCTCACATTATTAGAAGGGTTCATAATACATCCTCTATTAAAGAGAGAATTGGAAGTACAATGTTCACATGAAAAAACATATATATACATCTCTATGTAGGATAAAATTAGTGGAATATAGGGATATATACTTATATTAAAATAATAAATATTTACAGGGAGTTATTGAGGTCAAAAATCACAAAAAATTGAATATTCATTATAATGTTGAATGCCTCACATCCATAATTCCGTGATGATTTTAACGACCATCAATTCACAAAAAATTAAGGTATTAGAACAACATTTAATTTATAATAAATTTTCCTAATGTTGGATAATTCTTTTAATATCTCTGTATAATGTAATATAATTACTTAATATATTTCAATAAAAATAGCTTCATCATTTTCTTGTACTTTAATCTATTTCAAATTCACACATTACATATTGAAATTGATATCTAAAAATTAACTTTATTGTATAAAGAGCTAAAATAAATTATTAATGTATCATAAGGCTGATAAAAGAGTTAAAATCCATACTATATGTCACTAAAAATTCTCAAAAGTCAATATGGTTATTACATTAATCACTAATCCTAAAAATTAACACAACCAGTTCATAATTAATATTAATTCATCAAAATTTTTAAAGCAAAACCACGATACATTACCCATTACATTTTATAGGTTAGTGGTTGGCATGAAACCCTTATCATTCATCAGGCATGGGTTCAATACCCATGACCTAACAGGAATTTATTGGTTGTTACCTAGTTATATAGGTTGTCCTCTTCTAAATTAAAATTAATATAATTTATAAATTAATAAGATGTATAACCTTGAAATTATGTTAATAACTAAATAGCCTTTTAACTAAGGGTTTTAATACAATCCCAATACATAATACTTCATCCATTTAGTTCTATATAGGCACTTCCTTGGTCTATTGTTTATCCATAATATGATTAATTGTATTTCTAAATAATGATAACTTTTATTAATTCTAAATCACCTTAGTTTTAACCTTGTTCATTCACTGTCATTATCTATTAAAATCATTCCTAATTGTCTGTAAAGAAAATTTGAATTATCAAAAGATTTTCCCTCGAGAGTGGCGAACTAGGTGTGCATTAATGCTTGTTGTCGTGTAATGGGCCACACTTAGTGAGGCCTGACACACCTTGTCAGAGTTATTAATCCTAGGTATATCTATACCAGAACCACATCCACTTGTAGTCTTTAGACATCATTGTATTTCATGGAAGAGTAACATAACCTCTATCATAAATAAATTCATGGATTTTATTCTATAATTATCCTCAATTTCTATCTTATAGTTATGTTCTATAATCTATGTTTTCCTAAATCTACTTTCCATGGATTCTACTAAACTACCTTTGATTCTATCTCTATCGACCAGACCCACGAGATCCCTAAGTTGTTGTATTCTATCAATAACATTGGTATGATAACAAGGTATGAAATCCAAAAGTATTGAGAGATTAGTTGTCTTGGAAAACTATATACTTAAATTATTCTTTTCTTACAAATTAATCTACTAATTAAAACACAATTTTTTTAACTTTCTAAAAAAATTGTGGAAAAATATAAACCATCTATTAAATCACTTCATATAGTTCATAGTGTGATTATTGGATTAATAGAAAATTAGACATAATAAGGGTGAGCTAAAATGATCAGTAAGGGAAAAATATATCAAAACAACTAATGAATCAATTATAATAAACAATATATACAGGTAACTAACTAAGAAAAAAATCCATGTAATCAAAAAACTAAATGGAACAGCGTAAACATTATGGAAAGGAAATAACTGGAAACACAATCCACTCAAATAACTAGGTAAGGAAAAATAAATTTGGAAACGTAATAAATTAAAAGACAAGACATCTAAATAACTAAAAATAAAATGTATCTGTATATATTTCAACGTAAAATATCATGGGTGAATAATAACTGAATCTAAATGAGGGAAATGATTTTTTAAAGGATGTCAAGTCTAAGGAACATGAAAACCTATACATGTCATGACCTGTACTAGAGGGTCCCATACCCTGACTACCCCATGCCTGCCTCCAATAGGCTAGGGGTTTTTGACTAGCACCAAGTAATAATATCCAACAAATTGAAGTTAGTTTCTGATGTACCTTTACTCACACACCCATCTCCAAGACACAAATGCAGAAATATAAAAACACTAAGTAAGAAATTAATGAAAATAACTTTATCCCACAACTAGAGTACAAAAGTGAAAGAACTGGGAGGTAAACATATCCAAAAAAATCTCGATAAATGAAATGAGTTAGTAGATCCATGTCCAACTTTCAAAGTCGGTAGTGTTGGAACTGTAGTTTGAAGGTTACTGGAACACACCTCAGCAAGTCCTATCTCACAAGGCACTGCCTAGTCCGGGTCTATCAAAAACTATGCAAAAGTGTTGATCATATACACAGGTGACAACACATACAAGAAAATCCCATGAAGGGGTGAGTATAATAATACCTAGCAGGATACCCCAAAACCAAAAATTAAATATACTACATAGGAAATACCAAAAATGAAATCAAAATGGAATGCCATAAAGTAAATCACAATGGAATACCATAGGGAAAGACCATGAATGAACCCCACTAAGGAATCGCCAAAGGATCGTCATAAAAGAATAATACTAAGGAACACTTAGAAGGAAGTCCAAAAAGGAACACCACTAAGGAATTCCACGATGGAACACCGCTATATAACACTACTTAGGAACACTATGAAGGATTACCACTAAGGAATGCCAAGAAGGGACACCACAAAGGAACACCATGAAGGAACAACACAATGAATTAAAACTACAAAACTCCACAATGGGAGAATAAAAAGGAACACCACTGAGGAAAACCAAAAAGGAACACCACTAAGGAATACTTATTAGGAACACCATGAAGGATTAACACTAAGTAAAACCACTAAGCAACACCCTGAAGGAACTCAGTGAAGGAAATTCACTAAGGAAAACCATGAAGGATTGCCACTAAGGAACACCCCTTAGGAACATCATTAATGATTACCACTAAGGAACATATCTAATCAAGACCATAGACGAACACCAGGAAGGGAAACCACATAGAATTCCACCACGGAATACATAGTATGGTCACATAGGTATAAGTATTTAGTTTTCATAATAGGATTATCAGACATAATTCTAGAAACACTAAGTATTGATATGACACCCTATCTCGATAAGACACTCAGTCTCGATAAGACACTTAGTCTTAATAATACACCCAGTACCGACAAGAGATCTAGTATTGATAAGACACTCAGTCTCACTAAGACACTTAGTCTCTCTATTAAAGTCAATCTTTCGAAGACACTCAATCATTTTAAGACACATATTCTAGATAAGTTAGGTAGTCTCAAGTTGCATCCAAAGCTGATATTTCGTATGTAGTGCGATCGTTCTAGGAGAAACATACTCCTCAATCCATTAGTTCATATTAATAAATCTATGAAATCTCACATAGTATAGCTGAAAAGGATGGTCTTGTCACGAGGGTTCCAATGATGAGAATAGATCATCAAACGAACACATGGTTTGAATTTTATAGCTTAATTCATAAAAACGCCAGGCCTGGGTCTAGTCAAGGTCTAATCTGACCAGATGGACCTGACTCGACCCACCATCCTACCTGACTCAGCCCGGTCTGGCCAACTCAGTTGACCTGACTCAGTCCAGTTTGGCTATCCTAGATGCCCCGAACTGGGTCGGCCCACTAGGATGCTGGACAGAAACCTTCTATGCTACTAGAGTGGTTTAAATCCTCTAGCTTGGCTTGCACTCACATAGTCCTATCTAGTCTTTCACACATGGTCCACTCAAACTGTGCACTCACTCGGTCAACGCTGTGCTTTTGCGTCCACCTTCCTAGTGGCCTCGTAGCCTCTACAGGATCTACATGGCCTCCCTGGCACGTGTGTGGCCTCCTCGATATATAACCCTTATTCCCTATAGCCTCACCACCACCACGAGATCCTAAATGGCTGATAATCCCTTCATAAGGTTATGGTGAGCCATGCCACCTACTTCTGTCACCTTCTCTGACCACTTACTCTTCTCAGGTGCTATATTTTTCAAAATGGAACCACATCCTTTTTCCTCAAGTCATGATCTTCACTGCCATGTTACTTGATTCAAATTTTTGTCACTAAGGGGGGACCATAACGTTCAGAGTCTCCAAGAAAATTGATCTGTGTCCCTAAGGGTCCAATAGTGAATAATTCCAAGAACATGAGAGGGAAGAAGCACAAGAACACCTAGAAGAACGAATCTCAGCCTTTTTTCATGTTAGCCTCAATATGTTCTCATTAGAAATAAGAATGAATAAATGGATAATCAAAAATATATATCTCCCCATTAATCCCCGCAAAAAATATCCATCCCTAAAAAATGATCAAATCGTAGATCAAGTTGTTCATGGGTTGTTCTTCATTCATCGTTGAATTTAACAATAGGGAATGATCATGAGGAAACAATTCCCTGCCTTGGTTTGGATCTATTGCTGATGAAGGTTCATTGTTTCATCGTCATTGGAAAAGTTTTGTCAAATATGAGGTACGTCGTTGATCATTGATCCACGATCCACTCATCATTTTCCAAGGGAAAATCCTTCAAGATCTACCAAGTGATTCTTTGGCATTCTTAGGGTTATTCGGATAACCTTGGGATTTCTGCATAAGGATACAATTAATGGTAAACTTCAAGGTATCAACAAAATAATTTATCATTAAATTATTTAATGATGATTACTTCCATTCAGGGTTTTCCAAAAAAGACATGTGTTGACTAATATTAAGTCACGCATAGGGAAAACACCAAACAAAAACATAACATTTGTCTCAGATTTCAAATCAAAATCATTATTCATGAGTTATAAGGGTTTTAAAAAAAATAATTTTATTTAACAATTTTATTTACAGTAACATCCTTGGTGACTTTTTCAATATACAACCCGCGCTAATTAATGTTATATCGCACCTAAGGTAAAGCTACCTCTCTGAGCTCAACGGTGGACTCAGATTTTTGATTTGGTCACCCATTTAAATATTATTTCAATTTCTATGAATATATTAGTGTACATGCTGTAAAAATATAGAATTTTTCAACAAATTGTTTAGGTAACACCAGGACTCTTAATTGAACATCATCTCTGAGCCCGGTGACTGAATTTTCACATATAATTTCTAAAGCATTCTGGAAAATTCATGTCGTTACAATATCCCCATCATTGGTATTTACATCCCTAAAATATAAAGTAGGGGTTACCCAAACAGACGAGGGTACTGAGCATGTCTCTGAGCCTCTCGCTCCCATGTACTCTCTTGGAGATTCTTGTGCCACCACAAAACACACACTCAAGGAATCAATAACCAATGAAGAATCCTCCCAACATTTGAAAAAAATTTAACAGGGGGACTAGCAAGTGGGTGGAAGGTAGGGGGACTGGTAGGGGGTGGTAGGGGGCAGGGGGAACTAGCAGGGGCTAGGGGACTAGTAGGGGACTGGCAGGGGTAGGGGGGCTGGAAGAGGGTGGCAGGGGGGACTAGCAGTGGGCAGGGGGACTAGCCAGGGGCAGTGGGGACTGGCAGGGGTGGCAGGGGACTCGCATGGGGTAGGGGGTGGAAGGTAGGCCTGTAGGCCTGCTGTGTTTTTTTATTGAACTTTGATCTATAACCACAGTTTCTAACTGTGGCTATAAGTCTTGTTTGTGCTTTACCTTCTACCACGGTTTCAAACCATGTCTATAAGGCTTTAGCCACAGTTTGAAACCGTGGCTATGGGGTTGTAGCCACGGTTTGAACTATGGCTAGAAGCTGTATCCACGGTTTAAAACTATGGCTATAGGAGTTGGCCTATAGCCACGGTTTCAAACCGTGGATATAGCCTAAATTTCCAGTAGTGAAATATATAATCACAAATATATATCTCCCCTTTAAATCCCGCAAAAAATATTTATCCCATAAGAACTATCGAACCATAGATCAACATGTTCGTAGGTTGGTCCATGCTCATAATTAAATTTAAGAACAGGGAAGCTTCATAATAAACCAATACCCTACCTCGATTTGGATCATTCACTGATTAAGGATCATTGTTTTTTCATCACTGGAGAAGTTCCTTTGAATCTTAGGTGTGTTGTCAATCATCGATCTGGGATCCAATCATCGTTTTCAAATGGAAAATCCTCCAACCTCTCCCTAGTGATTCTTTAGCATTCCCAGGGTTATGCATCTAGGCCTGTGATTTCTACATAAGGATACATTTAAAGGAAAACATTGATTTTTCAACAAAATAATTTATCTCTAAATTACTTAATGATGATAAAATCCTTTTTGGGTTTTCCACATAACACCTATGCCAACTAATGTTATGTCAAACCAAGGGAAAACACCAAACTACGAAATCAAATGTGGTATCCGATTTCCAATCTATGACACCATTTATGATTTATAAGGATGTTTAAATAAAATAAAATAATTTAATTATTTTATATACAATTATGTCCATGGTGAATTTTTCTACAGACGACCCACGCTAATGGAAGTAACATCAGACCTAGGGTAAAGTTATAACTCTGAGCTCAATAGTTCCCTTATATTTCTTATCTGAGAACCCGTTTAAAAGTTATTCCAATTTCTTAGGAAACCCGTAAACTCTTACTATTAAATACATAACATATTTCAATGAATTGTTTTGGGAATAGTAAGTTTCAGAATAACACGTTGTCTCAGCACCCTATCTCGGAATATTCCTCATTTATTTTAAAAAATAAAATCCGGATAATCCAGGTCGTTGGATTACCATCAAATCATTTGATAATATGTTTTAAAACAATAGATAGAAACCTATTTAATTTGTGCAACATGTTTTTCTCATGGGAACCTATTGATGCATGTATGATCTATATATTTTTCAGGATCCAAAAGCATTGTATGTCTAATGCATTCCTCATATGGAATAGTTGAAATAAATAACATTTCTTATCAAATATCCATATTGAATGAAGAATACATAGTTATTAATATTTACCCAAATAATCAAATAAATTTTCAATGTGACACCATATGTAAAATGGTATAATATTTGGGAAATAATAATATCCATGATAAATGAAATGTATAATTAAGGGGAAATTCAATTTTCAATGATCATATGAGACTAATTATTTAAGTTTGAATAAAAGGAATCTAAGAATTGACTGTGAATACTATCCCTGACCCTTTGAATTATAAACAATATCGAGGATGATAAAGGGTGGTATCATCACAACATTTCCTAATTGGAGTAAAATAAAGGGTTTCTATCCTAGATGAAATAGAATAAGAACTTGAATAACAATCTTGAGAGAAATATAAATTATTTTGAAAAAAAACATTAAAAACTTTTAATTGAAAATAACTTTTGAAAAACTTTTATTTTAAATGTAAAAAATTTCTCATGAAAAAGAATATTCAAATAAATGAAGGTAGGTAAATCTATAAAATCCCTATTTTGTAAAAGAACATTCCATTTTCATGGTAAAAATGTTTGAAAACCTCCTTGTTAGGAAACTAAAAAGAATATTCCATAGAAAACATTGGAAGAATATAAAAAGGGTAAAAATTTCATTAAAAATCATTAAATTAATTTTTGAAAACATTTTAATATAATACGGTATATATTGGAAAATAAATTCTTTGAATAAAGAGAGAAATGATGTCAGGTTTTCAAAAATAATTTTCTAAAACCTTTTGAGTACTAAAGAGTGGTAAAATTGTATTAATACTTGAAAATGATCATGAATAACTAGAGGATAGTAAAATGAATGGTTTTATTGAACAATGGTCATTTTATTTCCTTTAATTTATATATGATTGAAATATATTTAATGTTATTGTTGAGGAGAATAAAATTTAAAGTGGTAATTATATAATATCTCCAGAATAAGTATCATGGCATAATTATTTTATAGGTATATAAATTATTCTTTTAAAACTAATCATTAATTATTATTATTATCTAAAATAAACCAACATTACAATCATGGATACTGTAGGCTATAAGAACGCATGAGTAACGTTCCAATTTTTTAATGATCATTATAGAAAGAAGGAAATGAGAAATGTAAAATTCCAAAATGATCTTTATATCATAAATTCCATATCATTTAATATAATATACATATTTATATAATTCTTGTGATGTAAAAGGAATCACATCTTGTCAAGTATGTGGTTTTCCACATGTCCGTGAATGACGTTATCACTTTTTTGCGTGTGTGAAAGTGTGATAAAGAAAGTGACATATATATATATATATATTATATTTACAGAAACATAATTATATATTGAATATAATATATATTATGTTTATGCCGGATTTTTTTAATTAAAATCATCCTTTATATGTTCAATATATAGTGTTAATGACTCACAATTCTTTGAGGGGGTGGTAGTCCACACTTCCACAAACGATATTATCATTTTTACCCACAATGTAAATAATAAGGGTATGTGTTGTAAAAAAATTTAAATAATATCAAATAAATAATAAATACAAAATATAAAAAATAGGAACATTTTTGCCATCATAATTTCAATTATGAGAGGTGGTAATAGAAAAATTAACAATCATAATTTCGTGACGTTATAGTTCATTGTACACATAAATAGTATTTTATTTACAAATTTGATGGAAGTGTGTGTATGTATAGAACTGACCCTTAAAATAATAAAATATAAGTCTATTTAGGATACGATTTTTTATGTATTCTTTAAATAAGGTTATTTGTGGGGTTTATCGTTGAAATAAAACTTGAGAGGTTGAAAAAAAATGTTACCTCTTAATCAGGAAACCCTTTTTGGATTTCACTAATAGGATTCCTTGGATTGATTTCTGCCCAAGGTGAGGCTATTATATTGAGTGGAGGGATGTTTAGGAGATAATTTTTAAGATATTAGTCTATCCATTGTCTCTTGAAAGGTGTGAATAGTATGAGGCCTTTTTAAAATGGAGGAGGAGTGGAACTCTTGTAATATTTTGAAAAATGAATTCAATCAATGTTTTCACATTTAATATGTCTCCAATAATGGAAATAATTTGAAACAATGTATTATAAAATCAATATATTTCAATCCAATGTAATTTTTTTCAAGTTTCTAGGTCATTTGGACCATTATGAATAAGGTTTATTCCCTTATTAAGCTTAATTTTATCATAATCATTGTAATTAATATTAATTTTATTCACAGTTATTTATTGAAAAAAACTATGATAAACTTATTAGACATAAAAAATTATGTTAATTCAATATATTTAATCCATTTTTTCAAATTCAAAAAATAAAATTGGCTGTTATTAATTTAAAATTATTCACATAGATGGGATGACAATGCATGTTTTAAAGTAAAATCATCCAAAGGGTTTCTATGTTTTTATAGTCAATTTCAAATTGAAATTTATTCCAATTATCAAAATTGGATTAATTTATAAAAATTTAATATAATTAAACTTTAGAACCAATTATATTTATAATTTCACATAAAAAATTAATTATATGAAAAAATAGTTTTTAATTAAATTTCATTGTTTTTCAATATTACTTTAAAAACAAACATTTATTGAAAAACACCAAAAATTTTCTATAACCTAATTTTTAAGTTTTTATTTCAAATATGAAGTTTATTTTGACATATTAAATGAAAAAAATGGTCATAATTGGATTTAAAATATGTTCCCTACTAAAAAGAGGTAAACATTCCTTAATAAATATATAGTTTTTTTGTGTAAAATTGGGTTTGTTCTAATCATGTTTTTATCAAATATATGTGATGAATATAAAACATATATTATTGAATATAATATATATATAATTATTATCACAAAAGAATTTTAATTAAATTAATATATTATAGTAACAAAAATTGATCTTAAAAATTGTTTTCTATAAAAATATACACTTTATATTTCGTTGCTTCTTTTACTCATTTTTAATTAATTTGTAATGAATTAATTAATTTTATATTTCTGTAAACCATATTTTTATTAAGTTGGATATTATTATCCATAAATAAAAAAGCTAAATTAGGTGGGATATATTATTATATTAAATAATAATATTTAATAATATAATGTTTTTCGTTAAAACTCAGTGTTGTGTGTAATACAAGCCATTGAAGAAACTCATTGTTTCATGTAAAAGATGCTAACTCGGTGTTTCGTGCATTGAGATATATAGAATATATTTTAAATATTAAATATATTTTCAATTATTTGGATATTATATTCCCATATGTGCATGGTTTCTTGTGTCATAGATTCTATCTAATACAAGGTTTCTACATTATATTTTTAGGGCGTTATAGGAAATATTTTAAGTAGAAATTACTTGAGAAATATTTCCCTCATGAGTAAAAAATGAGATGAATATAATTTTCCTTATCATAAATATTAAGGATAAATAATATGATTTACAGTATGAATCTACCTTTATATGGTTATCTTGGAATTATATGGATAATATGCACAACACTGAGTGAAATATGGACAATTTAATTGAAGGGATTAAGACATGTCTCTGAAGGGAAATGATCACACAAAACTTTTCACCATAAGATTGAATATATTTTTATGTCACAAAAATATACAATAAATTATATAGTTATTATATATTAATGGGAAATAAATAGAATAATTTTTCATCTAAAAACCATGAAAAATGGGTTTCATCAAAGAGGAGGAAGAAGAAAAATGAATTTCCACCTTGTGAAAACTGTGGAATGAATAACCTTAGGAAATTTGTGAGGGGATTTGGAGTTTATTAAAGTAAATAAAAAAGGGTAATATGGGTCATGAATGAAATGTAATGAAATAATTCAATGATTTTTAGCACTTAAATTATAAATAAATGTTGCATTATTCACACCAATTTCCCAAGCATCAAGGTAATACACCACAAAATAGGCCAAGGGGATAAGGCCAACCTTATGCGATCACTACAGATGAGGTGGACGTACCCAATGATGTGGTGGAATGTACATTAATATTATTTTCAATTTCTTTATTTCTTTATTTCATTCTGGAACCATTTATGCTTTTATATCTACCTCGTTTCCACTAATACTAGACATTTATCATTTTATTTAAGAATCCATTTGTTAGTTAAAACTTGTAGGGGAAGTCTCACTGTAATAATAATATGACTAGAAGTCCCCATTATGACACATAAACTTGATTTATTTGTTGACCATACAATAATATCTATATTTAACTTTGATATAATCCTCAGTTTGGATAATTTTTCAAAATATGATGCAAAAAAATTATATTAAGAATAATTAAATTTTGATTTGGGAGGAAAATGTGGAATTACATATCTTTAGGGAATTGAAATAATTATCTATGTCATATCATGACAAACCCCAATATCATTAATAAAATAAAATCATGTGGAATATGAGAAAACCAAATCTATGGATGGATAAGTTGTGTTTATATTGAGAATGTATGTATTTTACATGAATTTCATGAAGTTTTTCGTTAGTAATTATTTGGAAATCAACCGGATCAGGGAATTTAGATTTTAATTTATTTAATCTGTAATAAATGGAAAATTAAAAAGAATCCATATGTAATGGACACTATGGAATTAGTGGAGTTTAAGAAAAAACTAGAGGATTTTAGTGAGAAGGGATTTATTCACCCTACTTTCTCACCATGTGGATCCCCTATGCTCACTAATATGATGAAAGATGTATTCATGGGGTTTTATATTGAATATATGTAAATAAATTCAAATAAAATAAATAAAAATAATCTTAAGCCTCTCATTGATGACTTATTCGAATAACTTCATTGATCCCAATATAATTAATGAATTGACATTCACTCTAGTCATCAGAAATTGTGATTAAAAATAGAAGACATTATGAAGATTTCCCTTTGAAGTAGGGATGGATATTATGATTTTATAGAAATTACATTTGGATTAAATAATAAACCCTATGTTCTTAAGGATCTAATGAATATAGTATTCATGGAATATCTTCCCAACTATATTGTATTAATCAGTGATAATATTTTGGTGTATTATAAAATCTACCATGACCATGAGAATCAGTTCAATATCATTTGTGACACATGTTGAAGGAATTATTTGTATGATAAATCTAGTATATTTGATTTATGGATTTATATAGATTCTTTTTGTGCCCATATTTTCTCCAAAAATGGAATCTCTTTTGATCCGATAAAAAAAATGATGTGAGAGTGTAATAACAAAAGATTTTAATAAATATCCTCTTTAAAATTAATTTAAATAAATTTATAGCTTATATTATATATAATCAATAGTTTATCATACATTACACGCAAAACCTTGTGAATCTTTCATTTCACACAATATAGAAACTCTTTGATAATTTGTGTTTCACATAAGACTTAGTTTTTTAGAAAAAAAATATAATATTAACATTAAATATGATATTTATCAACCAGATGGTGGAATGGTGGGAATGAATGATATTATCTAACTTATAAAAATATATTCTATACATGTTTTCCAAATGAATTTTGTTCGATTATTTATAAATGAAAATAAAAACCCATTGAAAATAAACTATTAGTATTTATGGAAAAAAAATTATGAACATAATGGTGTTTTATAATAATAAATTAAATTAATCAAAATTATTGGATGATAAAAATGAAATTTCTATATTATTTATTCAATATTGTATTTTTAAATATATCCAAAATGATTCATAGGCCTAAAATATGAATAAATCAAATTTTAATCTTAACGAGTTGTACTTTTTTTAAAGTAATTTTTACAACTTTTAATGGTATGCGTGTTTTACAACTAAATTTTGAAATTTTTCCAATTTTATTTTTTAAAATTAACTTATTTTTTAAATAATATTATCAAAATTTACTTGTGTTAAATTCTATCAACTTTTCAGATAACTTTTATATTTTGATGTATAGTGAAAAATAATGAATTTTTTTTAAATAGACATTTTCATCTAATTTACAATAATAGTTAAATTATATTTTAATTTATATTTAAAATAAAATTAGGTAAATTATACATAAATATATCCAATTGAGATCAATGTAATCAATTTCACATTGAAATTGGAAATAAAAAAATTTCAATCATTTGATAATTTTACAGTGAAAACCCATTATTTCGACCCATCTATGGGTATATTTTTAATTAAATTTTGACACTTCAATTTTAGAAATTTTTAAAAACATATCACATATTTTGAATCAGTATAATTTATAATTACTCAAAATATAAAAATTATTTTTTCCCAAAAATATTAGTGAGTGTAATTAATAAAATTTACAGTGATTAAGGTAAAAATATGGTTACTTAGTTGTTAAACATTAATCTATTGGTATAAAATGACCAAGATACTTTTCCAAAACCCATTGGATTGAAATATTTTGACCATATCCCCTATTTTCACTAATTGTTTCATTATTTGGTGAATATTATGTAAGGGATGCATCCTAATAGTGATTACCTTTTTTATTTATAAAAATGAAACTCCTACTACTATATAAAAGGACACTGTCTCTCCCCACTTATTCACACATATAAAACATTTTGTATCATATAACCACTTAAAAAATAATCTCAAAAAATCCCTACTCTAATCCTCACTATAGAAATAATTAAAACTAAGCAGGTCCTTGGGTGAAAACAAAAAGGAGTTACTTGAAAATGAGGTAACATTATTAAAGTATAACTTATTTTTTATTTCATTATAGACCCCTTAAAATATAATTATATCATGATAATATAATAAAATAATTAAAAAAAATATAATGATAGGTTTTTATAAGGTTATTACATATAAATTCACAAGCATCTACAAAATGGGATACACAATCATCATTCATGTGTATGGCTGACTACTAATACTCGAATCGTTGTCATTAATTCTTAAATTACCTACCCTAAAGGTTTGGAATAATATGGAATTGATATTTTTATATTATATATATGATATTAATTATTTATTTATGCTTTTATAATTATTATATAACATAAACCTTTATGCTTTCCATTTTTTGGGAATATGATAACCTCGTTTGAGGAAGAGTAGACTACCACCTCCTAAAAGTGATGGGGTTCGATCATGTGTTAAATTTAATATATTAATAATTGTTTTATCATAAATTTTGGATATAAATAACATATATATTAATTACATAATTATATTTCATTAAATATAATTTTTCACTTTTCACACGTTGAAAATGTGATATCTGCATTCATTGATGTGTGAACTATCATCCCCCCAAAGAGAAGTGATTCTTCTTTTTTCAACTCCACATTACAAGAATGATGTGTATATGTATATTAATTATATATTATGTTATTTAGGATATAATTACAATTATTTAGCGATAAATTTTACTTACCATCCTTCTATATTTATCATCGAAAATGGGAACTTTACTCATGCGTATGTACGACCTACCGTCTCCATGATTGTAATGTTGTTTCATTTTTCTTAACCATATTCCATGACAGGATTTAAAAGAATAAATTATTTGTAAATATTATTATTATATTAAAATTATAATTATTATGTATATGTTTAAATAATGATCAGTTTGATAGCATATTCCATACCAAATCTATTTTTGAGAGATAAACTGAGTATAGTAAAAACACAAGAAGTAAACATAATAATTTAATTAACTGTATATAAAATTGTAGTTAGTGAAATTAAATTAATAAATACCTATAAATTAGATTTCATGAATTTAAATATTTAACATAATATTATTATTTAGGAATATAAAGAACAAAGATGACATTTCGGACTCCAGGTATGGGGATTTCTAGTTTGACATTGTTTTCTACGACAATTATGTCATATTCACCACTAGTTTATTTTGTGAAATGTATATAAATAAATATGAAATATTATATCATGAATTAAATTTATTTGGTGATATTTAAAGTCAAAATTGATTTTATTATATCATGGATCTCATGATTCAAATGCTTCAGGAGTAGTAAGTGTTTTTTTCATATCACATTTATTTATTTGAGATATATTCTATATTCACCACATATTTTTGTTTTGTGGTGAATATTATTATCATTAATATATTATATGATTAATATAACTGAATTTATAAAGATTTAAATATCCATTTTATACAATCACATTACCTGGTATTATGGTTTAAATGTTACCAAACAATTAATGGATTATGGTCACAATTTACCTACTTTGAGATGTTTGTTATGTTATACACATATCATATTTTATATGGATTATATAATAATACATTAAAATGATATATCATTAATATCCTTATTCTTATGATATTATATGTTTCATAAAATTTTACTCCATTATGGGGATTATAATTCAATGTTACCATAGTGTCAATATTTTTTTGTTACAATATCATCGTTTTTTGGGATTGTGTATGATTAAGTCTCTATTATTGAAATATTTTATTTTGATTGAAATATCCTCTACTATGTTTATTAATTATATTTTCATGAAATATTACCTTTTTACACTTTTTGGTACATATAACAATTGAGAAAAGGTTTTATAGGAAATATGTGCTTATTTCTCTCTTCGGTCGGAAATATTTTTTCATCCAAAATGATGTATTCAAAAATCGTTTTCAAAAAATATTGTTAATGATATTTAAATTCCCCAACATCAACACCCCATGTTTTTTACTTATCCTCCACTAGGGATATACCATATTGATACCATTCACATTCTATTTATATATGGATTGTGTTTGTCTCAAAGAGACTATTATGAAACTCATCTATTTGTCATGTGTCATTCATGTTTCAAAGTGTTTGTTTGGTAACTTTATTCTTTTCCAATAGATTTCCATGTTTCAAAGATATTTCTATGGAACCTGTTTAAATTCCAAGTGTTAATTATTTATCAATGATGTTGACATGATACCCATTTCTTTTACATTCCATAATATTTTTTTAAAAGGAATTATGATTATTTATATGATATTTATTCCTATTGTAGTCCATGGAAATCATAAATGATGTGGTGGCCCAGATTTTACCTAGTGATACCATTAAATCATATATTATGGGGAAACCTAGATAGCGTTGGGTGAGCCTATTTAATCTTATATGATAGGGCAACCCATATAACACTTATTGAGCTAGTTATAGCTTTCATGAATTGGTTAATGATAATATTGTATGTATAGAGTATGGTTATTCTAATTAAAAGTATTTTGAAATGGTTTTTTGAAAGTGATTTTCCATGTTACCGAAAAGAGTTGTATGTTATGACTTTATAATGTTTCATTTTATTAAGATTGATATCACATGGGTCATGATTATTGATTTTGATGACTCTTCCCTTTTCCATGTTATATTTGAGGATATCACTAATAATGGGTATGATTTACTTCATGATTTTCACACACACATTGATTACATCATCATACCATTATGCATTATTATTATTATTGATGATATTCAATAGTTAATGCTTCGTATTACCCTTATTTATCATTTGATATCACCCTTTTAATTTTTTATTTAAAGATGTTTTAAAGAATAATAATGAACGATATATGTTTAAAAAGGATTTAAAAGGGTAATTATGGTCTATTAATATTAAATATAATACCTAATATATGTGGGAGAATTTATTATCTAAACTCATGTAAATTATTATTCTAGATGTTTTCACTAATTCTATAAATATCTAAACATGAATGTTCCTCCATAAAGTAAGTGATACAAAATTTCATTTTGATGTTGTATGGTTAATGGGAATTTTTTTTGTCAAAATTATCAAAATAAAATCTGGGAATATAATGTTATGTATTTCATCATAGGATCCAGGGGTGGGGTTCGGTTCTATTACATAATGTATCAATGATCAGTTTAGATATCATTGGATATTATGATGTTTTCATATGAGGTTATCTTAAAATTTATGGATACCATCATAGTAATATATCCATAAGTTTGACAATATGTTAAATCCCATAGAAACCCCATTTTGTTTTTAAATTATTAAAAATGTTTCGGGTTATCAATGTCTTTTTATGAGACATTTTATTAGGGTTTAGTATATATAAAAAATTGGTTTAATGTAAATTATTCATTTACTTTTTTAAAAAGTAATATTTTAATTATTGATAACCATTATGGATTATATGATCTTAGATGTTAAGGTAATTATGGAAACACAAGTATTATCATATAGATAATGGCTTGAATGAAAAGTGATTTGGTGGCTAAGTTAATAAAGATATATAAAATGATGATCACCATATTTTGGGTTTTAAATATTGATATTATGAGATAACCCTTTAAGAAATATCATTATTTAGTTTAGATTTTATTGAGGTTATTATGGATATAGAGTTATGGAGTTATTTAGATTCATCTTCAGGTTTTACTATTGAATTTTGAATATAATTTTATCAGATGAAGGCTTATTCATTTTTTAAAATATCTAACCATGTGATAACCATTATGGTTTATATTAATGTTAAAGGACATGAGCAATAGCCTTATATACCTTTTATGGTTATATGGTCATTAAAATTTAATTTTAGTGAATCAGAGGTGAAAATTTATTCTTACATTCTCATTTCTTGGAGAAAAATATGAGATTTTTGTAAACGAAGAAATTCAATTGAGAATGAAGTATATTTAATTATGTTTTCAATCTAGATGGTTAAATAAATTCCTTAACTTTGGGGAATAGATATTCATAGAAAATTTCTATTATCATTTTTCTGATGATATCAATGACCCTTTCCACACCTATTTCTCTTGTGGGTTTGTTTTAATTTACTTCCTCTTGACTTTGTTCTCAATCACTCACCATTAATCAATGGGAATTATTTTCCCTTCCCAATAAAAATTTAATTTCCCTCTAATAATATTTCTATGTGGACCCCTATTTATGTGTATCTCCAGGTGACATTTATGTTTCCCACATTTCCTTTTTATAAGGATTTTTTATTAGAAATTTTATGATATGGGTTTCAATAAAGTAATTCTAAAAATCCTTTGATAAGAAAGATTAATTTCAATGTAGGAATTATTTTTAAGGGGGTAAGATATAATATCTAAATATTTTAAGAAGTATTTTCTTTGAAGTTAATTTAAATCCCTTTATTTCTTTAATTATACACAATACATAATTCAGCTTGTTTTTTATTCAACACAAAGTTTTTATTTGGTTGCACGAAAAATCAAGTATCATCGATAATTTGTGTTACATGAAAAATTGGGTTTTACAAAAAAAATGTTTTATTAATATTTAAAGTGATATAAATAACTTATATGTTGGAATGGATAGAATGAATACAATTAAATATATTATGATAATCTATCTTACACAATTTTGTAAATTTTATTCATTCAAATTAATTATAAATTAATATAAAAATCAATTTAATATGAATGATGAGATTTAAGGAAAAACTATTTGTATAACTAGAATGAAATTTTATAATTATAAATTTAATTAATGTATATTAGTGAAAGATCTTATTAAAAATTTAATTTTTTTATATTCAATCAAATATTTTCCAATTCATCCAATAAGCATCATATGCATATTAATAGAATAAATCCAATTTTAAGCATGGAATGTTGTACTTTTTAAAAAGTAGTTTTGTTTCTTAATGGATTCATTGTTTTTAAACTATATTTTAATGATTTTAAAATTTTATTTGAAAAAAAACACATTTTTTATCTTTGGAAATCAAAATTTTATTTGGGTGAGTTTTTGGTGTTTTCTGAGAACATTCATATTTTGATAAATTGTGGAAATTCATAATTATATTTGATAATTAAATTTTCATCTAATTTATTTATATTTTAAAATTATATTTCAAATTGGTTTTAAATTATAATTAATTAAATTTTACATCATTAAATATATTTTATGTTATTCAAATCAATTTTTCATTGAAATTGAATATAAAAACATTTCAAACAATTAATCCATTTACATTAAAAACATGTTGTTTCATCCCGATTGAGGGATTAAATTTAATATAAATTCATCCAATTCTATTATTTTAATTTTGAATGAATTATTACAAATTTTTAATCCTCATAATTTATAATTTTTATTCAGTTCATCGTAGTTTTTTTCAAAAAAATCGTAGTAAATGTTATTAAAATTATTTACAAGGAATACAGAAAAAAATTAGTTCACTTAGTGGATAAGCATTAATCATAAGAGGAGAAGTGACCTAGAAGATTTTAAAAACTCCATTTTTGTGAATATTTCCACCGCAACACCTATTTTTTGGAATTGTTTCATTATTTGGGGAAAATGATGTAAGGGTGACTTCCCAGTAATGCTTACGTTATTTATTCTTACCAGAATGCCCATAATCCTCCACTATAAAATGGAATTCACTCTCAACACTTCATCAAAAATATCAAGTCTTTAGGATCATATGTCCCCTTCAAAAATCATATCCCAAATACCTTATATAATAATATAATCATCATTTTGGGTAGAAAGAAAAGAAAGGAAATACATCAGTTCAAACCAAAAGTAGTTACCCGAAGAAGAGGGAACATTATTCAATGAAATATATTTCATTATTTCGATATCCACCCATTAAATAATTTTATATCAGGTTTAAAAAATAAATAAAATATTTTAGTTATATTGATATGTTGTTAGTTTTTTATTATTACCTAAAACATAATACAAAACCATCAAATGGGATACACAATCATAATTCGTGTGTACGGTGGACTACCAGCTCATGAACCAATGTCATTAGTTTTTCCATTACCACCTATCAAGGATAATAATAATTATAGAAATACATTTTTTAAAGGATATAAATTCAATTTAAAATTTTAGTAATCTTTTTTAAATATTTTATAACACATAACTTCATGATTTCTATTCTTTGGGATAACATCGTTTGAGGATGTGTGGACTACCTTGTCCATAAAGTGATGTGATTCATTCATGATTTACCTGGAATATATTAAATATGTGTATTTTAATAATATGTCATATATATGAAATATATATTTTATTAATGACATAATTAAATTTTAGGAAATATAATATATCACTTTTCACAATCCAAAAAACATATAAGGTCATTTCTGGACATGTTGACTACCGCATCCTCAGAGCGATGCAATTATTATTTTTTATCACCATATGAAATAAATGATATGTAAGTATTTTTAATAATAAAATATATCATTTATTATATAATTATAATTTAGGAAATTCAATTTTTACTTACATTCATTTCGTAATGATTTTTTAAAAATGGGAACGTTACTCATGCGTACGTATGGCCTAAAATCTCCAGGATTTTAATATTGTTTCATTTTTCATATCCACCATCAATAATTAGTTTCAATATAATCATTGATATATAAATATTATGATTATTTAATACTTATTATTTTGTATATGTTTAAATAATGACCCCATTAACCATTGTTAACATACCATATCCATTTTTAACACATTAACCAAATATGTATAAAACACCAGATGTAGATTCATTCAACTAAGTAATTGTATATATAATTAAAATAAGTGAAATAAAAGTAATAATAAGCCTAAAAATGTTATGATGAAATTAAAAAAGTAACACAATTCTATTATTTTGGAAGATAAAAAATAAGTGTGATGAGTCAGACTCAAGGTAAAGGGATTTCTAGTCTCACAATTATTTTGAACATATTTTTTCCATATTCACCACCCATCTATTTTTTGAGGTGTATAAGTTTTTCTATGAAATTTTATATAATTAATTTAATTTATTTCATCTTATCAAATGTTTTAATTTTTTTTTATTTCACTTATCTCATAATTCAAAAATTACTCGAGTAGTAGGGGTTTTGCTCATCTCACTTTTTATTTATATGGGATACATTCCATATTAAACTATTATATTATTTATGTGGTGTATATAATTCAAATTAATGTATTGTATTATTATTATAATTTAGTCTATAGGGATTTACCAATCTATTTTATTGTCTCTCTTTCTCAGGGTCTACATTTTAAATGTTACAATGTTGTAATGGATTGTTATCATAAATTTAATTCTTTGATAAGATTGGTATATTATAAACCTATATTATTTTATGAATATTATATAAAAAATTACATTATATATAATGAGTCTCATTTTTATCAAGATATTTCATGTTTCGTTTAATGTAATTATTTCAAGGGGATTATAATTCAATGTAACCAAATTGGTAATAGTCTTATTTTGTAATATAACCATTTATCGATATTTTTTAAGATTAATTCACCATTTTTGAAAACTCATAATTCTGATGACATAGATTTTCCTTTATTTATTCATGATATTTAATGTAATTGTAACATTTTTCAAATCTTTTTCACTTAAACTAAATAATAATTATTTTTAAGGAAATACAAATGTATTTCCCTATTTAGTTTGAAATCTTTTCTTCATCCAAAACAATGTTTTCTAAAAGTTAATTAAATAAATTGATGATATTTTTATGGTTTTTCCATTCCTAAATATCAAAATCCAATTTTGTTACTCATCCTAAACAAGGGAAATTTTATATTGATACCATTCACTATTGTTTAGAGATAGATTATTTTTTTCAAAAATATTGTAATGAAACCTATTTCTTTTCCAGTGGTTAATCATGTTTGAAAGATATTTTTTGGGTACCTCTTTCATTTCAACATGATAACCATGTTTCTAAAAGATTTTTGTTGGTCTAATTTCTTTTCCACAAGATAATAATGTTTCGATGTTATTGATATGATACCTTTTTAATTTCATTGAGTTAATAAAGTTTTAAGAGGAATAATGTTTGTTTCTATGTGCTATATTCATTTTGTGGTTCTTATACTTCCTATATGATGGGGTGTCCCAGATAGAATTAGGTGAGTTTATCACATCTTATATGATAGGGAATACCATATAGCCCCTATTGTGTACATTACAACTTATATGATGGGGCAGCCCAGATAACATCCAGTGAGCCCGTTATAGCTATCTAATGTACTGGGTAATGATAATACAACAAGTCGTTCATAAGGCTATTCCAATTAAATGGTTTTTAAAGGGTTTTAGGAGATTTATTTTCCATGTTACCAAAAGAAAATTTAGTTTCCTGTTATGAATTTAAAATCATCTATTTGTTCAATATTAATATCACATGGATCTTGATAATTGAATTTGGTTGAATCTTACCTTAACCATGTTTTCATATTTTATGATCCATGTATTGATGGGTATGAGTTACTTTTTCATTCTCTCATGCTCATTGATTATTCCATCATTCCCATATGCACTCTTATTATCATTCATTACATTCAACTATTAATGATTATGTTTACCCATACCGATCATTTGAGCTCACAAATCTAATGTTTTATTTTGACTAGGTTTTGAAGAGAGATGTTGAACGGTGTATGTTTAGAATGGAATTCAAATAGATGATGATGATGAAGTATTAATTTGAAAATGAAATAAAAGGATAAGTGGGAGAAAGGATGATTTAATGTCATGTAAATTGATTATGTAACAGATTCACCTAATTTTTTAATATCTAAACATAAAAGGTTTTCCAGAATGTAAGTGGCCCAAGTTTTTTTATGTTGTATGGTTTAGATGAAAAAACATGAAACACTGTCAGTATCAATTCTAATAAATTAGATTTATGGATTTCAGCAGAATATATGAGAGTACGGGTTTTGGGATATTTTACATAGAATGGAAAATTCCAAAATACGTAACGAATATACATAGTTTAATTGGATTGGATTGTTATTATTAATGATTAATTCATAATTCTTCCCGATGGAATAATAAATTAACAAAGATTACATGCAATGGCTCTATGTTTGATTGGAAAGTGGTATGTGATGAAAGTTTATATAAACTAAATATGGGACTGGTTAATTCACTAATTTTGAATATATGATCTATAAAAGATAGGTTTTTGATATATAGTGATTCAATAAAAAAGTGATTTAGTTCTGTCTCAGTAAAAAATTATAAGATTATTGCATATGTATAAAGGAAATCGAATACCCACAAATAGAACTATCAAACCCATGATCTTGAGTTGGTACATATAATATTTTCACTGAATATATATATATATATATAAATTATCTATATGGTGAATCATATAAGATATATACAGATAATAATATCATAAAATACAACATTTTACATAAAGAGAAGAACATGATTCAATGAAAATGGCTTGATCTGCTCATGGATTATTATTGATCAATAAACTACCACACAAGGAAAGAAAATTAGTTAGAATATGCATTTAGTAACAAAGATCGTGGACTTATGGCCCAAATTTGGGTTTATATGGAACATATGTTCATGGATATAGTAATGTGTGTATGGTAATTATTAAATAATTAGAGACAACACTCATTTATTAAATGATTATGAAAACAAAATTATTTAAAAAAACAAAAATTTCTCATGATGATGATGATAAGAACTTTCATAAGAAAATTAATTTTGTGAATCATGGGAAATTTTTATAATTAATTTTTGAATTTGGTGTTATGAAATATTGAAATATATATTTTATTACATATATACCTGATTTAAAATGGAATTTAGGGATGATGTTCATAGCTAAAATTTCTGTATACACCCTAGTATCAAAAAGATGTACATCGATTTGTTGGAACATTTTTGGTGGGATGACATGAAGTTGGAAATTGTGGATTATCTATAAAGATGTTTAGTTTGTGAAATAGTAAAAAATATGTTATAGAATTATAGAGGAGTCATGAAAACTCTTCATATTCCTATTTGGAAGTGGTATTCAATTACTGTGCACTTTTACTAGACTACCAAATACTTCTTGAAATACTGTTGAAATTTTATTTTTTAATGATCGCCTAAAAAATATGAAAATTTCCTCTGTATAAGACACTATATACCTCTTGATAACTTTGCTAGAATATATATATATGAAGTTGTATGACTTCATGGAGAAATGTTTTTAATTATTTTTCATCATGATCCCTGTTTTACTTTAATGGTTTGGAATATTCTTCAGAAGGCTCTTGATACTGAGCTTTAGTATAGTATTGCCTATGATCCACAAACTGATGGATAGTTTGAAGGATTATTCAAAAAATTCAAGAAATGTTTAGGTCTCCCTCACAAGAAATTTTGGGTATGTGGGATAAGTATTTCTCTTTTATAGAGTTTTCATATAATTATGGTTTCTATTATAGTATTCAAATGTTGTAGTATGAAACACTATATGGAAATATGTTTCATTCTCCAAATTATTGGGATGATGTTAGTGTAAGGAAACTAATTGTCCTAAAAAATGTTGAAGAGATAACAATATAGGTAATGGTTTATCATGATCACATTAAAGTATCTCAAGCTATGATAAAATGTTGTGAAATATGAAATATTTGGAATTTCATTTGGTAGATCATGTGTTTTTTATTTTTCTCTATGTAGGTGTGATATATGGTTGTGTATGAAAAATAAATTGATCCCCAGGTACATCAAACCCTTTAAAATTCTTGATATAGTTTTATTTGATGCCTATTTTTTTAAAAACTATCCCAAATATATCAAAATTATAAGATGTATTCGATATGTAATTTTCAATAATGTACATCCCAACCACAATGCATGTTCTCACCTTTGATAAAATATAATAGGATCTAGATCAAACATACCATTAGGAAACCATCCATATCATTGATTCTATATACAATGTTTTCAGAAATCAAACAACATGTTTGGTAATGGAAGTTTGGAGAAATCCTGAAATGTTGGAGTCAATGAGGGAACAAGATCATATATTGAAGAAAAATGACCATCAACTATTTTTAAGAAAATATCAATGAAATTTGAAGGTTGAAATTTCCTTAGGAGAGATAATGGAACAACCTAATAATTTAAAATATATTTCTTTTAGAATAAATTTAATTTCCTTGAAATATTGTGATGCAAACAACATCGTGTTTAAACAAAACACAATAATCTAATATTTAATCATTTCCATGCTTCACACTCATAATTCTAAATTAAATTTTCACCAAATTTAGACTATTTATTTCATAAATAATAAATAATTTTCTAAATAAAAATATCAAAATTATCCTAGGGTGAAATTTTGAATTTTTTATGAAAAGTTTCTATTTTTTGTGAATATAAAAAAATACAAAATTTTAATTGAAAACTTCTGTTTTTATTAAAAAAAATTATAATGTATAATTTTATTTTTAATTTTTTTAAAAATAAAAAATCGTTAAATTTGAAATATAGCAATAATATTCTGTTCATTGGAATAATTTAAATACTAAATTTTGATATAAAATTATTGAATAATTTTAATCATTTACTCGTTAAAAACATTCATTGTCATTGCGTATGTGGGTTTAATTTTAAATTTAATTACTCCAATTCTATTCAAGAGATTTGACAAAGTTGATGAAAAATTATAAATCATAATAATTTATATTTTCTAGTATTATCATCTTAATTTTTTTACCCAAATGAATAATTAAAATAAAAAAAAATTAATTAGAGTAGTTAAGGAGGAAACTGATTTATCTGAGGTGTTAAATTAAGAACATATTGCTTAAAATGGCCTATAAACTTGTCCACCACTGATTTTATGGAATTATTTAAAACTTATATGCTCTATTTTAAATAATTTCTCATTTTTGGAGTCTTGAAGAATCATAAAAATGTTGCTATTATTGAATCTTATAAAAAATTACAAGTGTTCCACTCAACTCAAATATAAAAGTCCACCCACTATCCTCTATTCTATAGACCTTCACACAATTTTTGATCACATAATTGATAGCCAAATCACATAAATAATTCCCACCTCTCATCCTATAATTATTATTATTTTTTTAAATCTATCCTAGTAATCTTTGGTGCAAACCTAAAGAGGCTACTTGAAATAGAGGCAATGTTCCATGATAAGTGTTTTTATTTTATTTCATTATACACCTCCTAAAATTATTAAAATTAATGATTATATAATAATATAAATATAATACATATAATTATATGATTTTATGATGAGTTAGTCACTTAAAACCAACCCCACATCAACCAAATGTGTTTCAAAATCATTATTCATGTATACGATAAACCACCGCCTCTCAAACATATTCCATTTTTTTCCATTAAAACCTCTCACTGTTGGGTTTGATGATGGATATAAAATATATATATATGATATTTATAACATTATTATACATATTAAGTAATTATATAATATATATCATTGTATTTTCAATTCCATAACAGTTATGATAATGTCGTAGGTGTGTACGGCGGACTACCACCTCACAAAGGAATGCGATTTTTCTTTCACAAATGGTTAATATTGACGGTAATAAGGATAAATTAAAATAATATATATGATATATATTTAATAATTTATATATTAATTACATATGTATCATTCATAAAATACAATGTATTTTTTTCTTCTTACACACATAAAGAAGATATCATTGTTCTTGTACATGTTGAAAATCACCTTCACAAAGTGATGTCACACTATTATCAACACCACACAAAATAGATGATATATATAAGTATATTTAATGAATTAATATGGTATATGTGATATTATTATCATTATTTATAGTTAAAATATTACTTACATACTTTACCTTTTGATAATTGGAAATTAAAACATTATCCATCCATACATACAACCTACCATATCGATTACTATAACATACTTCATCTCTCAAAACCATATTTTACAACTCATATTATAAGTGTAAATTATGTATAAATAGGAAAATAATTTAATGGTTATTATTCTATAGATTATATAAATACATAATATGTGAAAGAACTACATCTTTGATGAAAAAACCTAAGTGAGAAAAAAAGGAAATTAAAACCCAAAACAAAAAAATAATAAAATATTATTAAATAATAGATGAAAATATTAAAAAATGATCATATATGATATAATAAATATTAAAAAAAGTTAATAAAATGTTTAAAATTACTATAAATGAGGTTAATGATGTTTCCACAAAAGGTATGTCTGAGGTAAGATATTTCATCTCAATTTACATTACATTGAAACTGATATGTTATTTTACACAATTTCACTTTTTTATGGTGTATACAGTATATTTTCACTTGTAATATCATGATTACATAATAATTCATGGTATTATAAGTTTAAATTTTAATTAATTCATCCAATATTATTTGACATCAAAATTAACAAGTGGTAAAAGTTTTTGAATAATTACACTTTCATGTTTGATTGTTAACCTTCTCTTATAACAATCACTTTATTATTATATTTTTTTATTAGACATTAAAATTTAATTAAATATAAATATTCTTGTATGAAATTTATTATTATTTCCTAAACTATATATCATTTTTATATATGGTTCTTATATATTATGTTATCTAACTAACTATTAAATTATTAATTTGTTTTGTATCCTTTAATCAATATAGTTATTTCATGATAATTCATATTGTTTAATTAATTAAATATATTATTAAATAAATGATGAATTATTTATAACTTTATTTATGGGTGGTAAATGACATTATATATCCACTCTATGCAATGTTTTATCTTAGGAGATGAATCAGGTAGGCCAAATTAAATAGGATTCTACATATAGATTATTTAATCTTATCAATTTTAATGACGGTAGATGTATCATGTTCTAAATACAAGAAATATGTAAATTATGAATTTCCCACATTATGAATAAATTTATTATTATCCATTAGAATTACATGATGATATTATTTAAATATGCATTTCATTCTCTATTTATTTATGAACTGGAATATCTTTTTTGTTTATTACCTTTCCATATTGATAACTCCATATATTTTCATGCAGTTTAGATATTTAAATAGAATTTTTGTTAATTTATATTCATTAACATTTTGATTATTCATTATTGATACATGACTGATTCCTCTATACATTATCTATTCTGAGAATTTTACCTAACAATTATTTTTTTCTTTTTCCTAGGATATAAAGAAGAAATATTTGAATGAGTTTTAAAATATGTATTTAATTTATTGTTGTTATGTTTTATGTTTTATTTTTTTCTTTACTAATATAAAATATTTATCATTTATTTATTTTTTTAACAAAAAATATTAATCCAATCAGCCCTCCAGTATTTTATCCTTTCTATCTATGCCAATGTAATAAAGTTAGAATCCAGCTCTATGGTATTGGGGTCAGGTTATTATTATTTTTTCATGATCAATGATATAATTGAGTGATGATTATGACATGTGGATCATTTATCCAATTGTTGAATTGTTTATTAGATAAATAGTTTTGATGGATTTTGTGTTTTCCATTCATTAATTTTTTACCTTGGAATTATTAATTATCTATATGTTATACTTTTCACATTGAGGAGTGTTTGGAATACCTAATATGTAATATTTATTCTTCCATTATTTTATCATATGTTTGTGTAAATAATTCCCTATACTTTTTTATGAATCCAAATGATAGTTATCAACCCATAGGGATCTTGAATAAATTTCTAGATACATCAGTAGCATCTAAAAAATTAGTGTAATATGGAATTTAGTTTGGTTCATGAAAAATGGAATCAAAGTTGGATATCCTTAATTCAAAGTTATTTAAATTTATTGGGGATTTGTTATTATGTAAAAGGTAGGATTTTGGGATATAGAGGTAGTTTTCATTGAGCGTCTATCTATATCTCACCAAAATAATCCTTAAGTGACCATACTTGATTGGGAAAACAATCTTTCAGGATGAATTTTAATTGATTTTAAAATTTCCATATTTGATCATAGAAACAAATATGATGTTTTTAGTGTTTTATGTTGATGTTTTATAGTATCATTTTTCTGAGAAGGCATTTGAATATTCCATAATAAGAAGTAGTTGGAAAACAAGAGTTGGTGAATCCCCCATTAGATTAAAATCATGATGAGATATTTTTGTGTGATGTCTTGACTCTAATATTATTACCAAAACATATTCCAATTTTTTATCCTATTATGTATTTTAAAAGGTATGAATTGAGAGATCATACTCATGAGTTCCATCACCAGAATCCACTAGTGTTTCCAAGATTAATTTTTAATCAAGAAACAAATGCGTGTTGAAAAATATTTTCCTGTATTTTGAGTTCATTTAAATGATTGACTCATTATGTTACTGTGTTATATCTTCATCATAGAAGGGACTATAAGGATATGGTGGTATTTGATGGTGGTAGAAATAAAACCTGAGGTAATTGATTGTAAATACATTATAGTTACATTAAAATATCACTTCTATTTAGAATTTACTATTTTGGAAAATCAATCTATTCTCTCTACCTCATATAATAAGACATGACCATGACACATTATAAAAACCACTTCACTAAATGTGTTCAAATTTCTCCAAAGTTGGTGAAGATTGAGGGATTGAAAACATGAATATTACGGATGGTTCATCGATCAAACATTTTATCATAGGTGGTCCATGTAAATGAAACTTCTTATATTGATGTAATAGATAGAGTAATAATGGATGAACTTGATATGTCTCATAATTTAGGGTTAATGGTAGTCTTTTTTTCTCTGACTAGATGTTCTATTAGTTGATTTAAAGAAATGTGAATCCATTATGAGTCCCATAGTTGTTTATATAGTATGAGTTATCCATACCACCTATAGTTTCTCATAGAGGCCAAATAAAATTTTTAGTGTGTAATGGATTGGTATTAGAAATGGTATTAAATTAAGGCACCCATGATCTATTGTATGTATATACACTCATATCACATAAAGAAGTTTTTTCATGTTGTTTCTTCCACACATAGTCTCACATGATCATAATCACTTTAGTGTAATGTAATCAATAATACGATTTAATAACTATGGTTTTCCAACCACATGAATCTAGAACAATGAAACATCACACAGTGGATGTGTTTGTTAATGAATTTGATATGAGTGGAGTGACAATGATAGGTACCATCACTATGGATTCATATTTTGTAACAGATTTATTTAATACTAGTGTATCTCTCACATTCATATTGACTCTCCGTGTAAATTGATAAACCATTCAATGGATCTTTTGACTTATGCTATGGTTATTAATAAGCCCCATATAATGAATAGAGAATAGGGACTCTGATTTACCCCTTGTTTTTTCCCTTTATTAGTGATTGAACTAACAAGGAAATTTTTTTCTCTCAACGTTAAACATGTTGACTTCATTTTTAGTATGAATTGGTTGATTTCCCATAAATCATATATAAATTGTTATATTTGTTGAGTCTTAACTAGTATTCTTTATTGTTTATAAAACATTATTTTAGAGAGAATTGTTCCTAATTCATGTATAGTAAGATATCATATACTAGAGATGAGAAGGGTGATATCGGTGATTTAATTTCACTAGGGAAGAAATAATTTAATAATAATATACCTCTAGTTTTTTTTGAGTTACCTATTGTGTTTCTACATCATCCTTGGTCCCAGTATCCTAGATTTGGTGTCTACATTATTATATTGGATTAAGAATCAAGGAATCACACCCCAAAGGAACGAATATTATTGTAGTCTTAATAAATAATTTATATAATGGAATTCAATTTCCATTATAAATCATATAATACACTTAGAATTTTATTTGAGAACATTATTTTTCCCTTATAATATTCATGAATACCAATCATAAAACATTTTAGGTATCCTCGGTTAGATAGTACATAAGATATCAGTGCTCTCAGATCATTAGTAATGGTAATAATATAGTGAAATAAAATATTATCTAAGGAATAATAAATATGGAATGGTGAATAATTGGAAAACAAACCAATAAATTGATAACTTGATAATAATATGGTAGAAGTAAATGAAGATCAAATAATGTCATATCAATAATCAAATGATATGGAAAACAAAACAATGTATGTTCTAATTAATCGTATAATCACATTGAATATCAATAACTAAATTCATATTAATGGAATTTATAATACCATACATCTAAAACATATCATTTAGGAATTATGAAAAGACATCTAAACAAATGGGTAACTTCACAGACAAACCCAAATCAAGTTTGTCACATTAGACCTACTTAATTCATCATGGTTCTATATCTATCCTTACCCCTAACGTAATATTTATAATTAATTAATCATATTAAAGGGTTAAAATGTAATTAGAAAAAAACTTTTTATTGAAAATAACACCGGAGATGTTAATACATAGCTCATTCAAATATACATAGTCACAAATCATTAAGATTAATGTGTGAATGGTGATAAAATTTAACACCCTCAATAAAAATGATAATAAAACATCCATAAAAATAATATGTGGGATTTAAATAAAATATATCCCCAATTTATCATATGAAAAATAATGGGTTGATTTCATTGATGAGTATATATAATATAAAAATGTCATTTAAATTTTTTTAGGCGAATTGAAAATAAAATTTGGAAATGTATTTTATAAAACTAATTTTCACAAAACATTTTGAAAATAAATTTCTTTGAAAATAAAAATTTATAATTTTTAAAGAATTCTTTACTAATTCTTTTGGACATTATAGAATAAAATTTTGTTCATTTCTTATCGATAAAATAATGATTCCTTTTATATTTTCTATAAAATTCAAACGAAATTTGTTTAGAAAACAACATGAATATTCCCATAAAAAAATTTATAAAAAGTAAAAAAGGAAAATTATTAATTCAATAATAATATATAATAGGGTAAAAAAGTCTTTGAAAATAGATTTATAAGGCATGGGTTTTGTGGAAAATGATCTCTACCTGAAGAGATAAATAAAGTGGGATTTTCATGAAAAAACAATTCTTGATCATTTTAAGTAGAAATGATTGGAAAATTATATTATTAAATTAAAAAGTTCATTAAAAACTAGAGGTGAATAAAATTGATTTATATTAATATATATAAATCAACCCCCCCCCCCCACTCCAAAAGATTCATAAACACAGTTATTCTCAAATAATGATGAGATTCTGAAATATGCCCTTACCACATTGGTAACTTCTGAATCAAAGCATCATAAAATAAATTACATCCAAATAAAAATTAAATAAAATAATAATATATTTAATAATGATATAAAATATCATTTGGGGAGTATCTAAACACTGTAAATAAGTTGCGAATGTGGAATATGTCTCATGAACGTAAAAGTGATATGAGAAACCTTCACCTCAATTCTAATTTACTTATTACTGTCCATAACTCATATATAATTGTTTTAAGAATGTTATTAATTTATATGAGAATGATAATCATAGTTATAATACAATATCTGATCCAATTATAACATTTTACCACCTTTTTGTTAATAAGATTTCATTATATTCCTTGTTTTATGTGTTAAATGCATTGTTTTCTCATAAGTTCTTTTTCATTCTAGTTCTATTTCATGTAAATAGGATGAATAAATATCAAATAAAATATTATAATAATGTTATAAATACCATATAAACTCATTATATACATTTTTATAAAAAATTATGAATTTTTTACTTTTAAAACTAATTGAATCGCTTCATGGAGATAATAAGTTGTACGTACGTACAAGCGGCGATATCATTCCATTAATGAGAATATGTTAATGAAGTGGGTGATATATTAATTTTAAATAATAAATATGATTTCATATATATCACATATATTCATTGGTTTTATCTATATTACATTAAATTTAAATAATATTAGAAAAATGAATCACATCGCTTCGTGAGGTGGTTATCTGCAATACACACAAGTGATGTAATCATATATGAAACAGAATGGAATGTAAAAACTTATATGTCATATTCAAATAAAATTATTTTTATAATATCATAAATATTATATAAATACTTAAAAATGAATAATTATATCAACCCCTAAATAGTGGTGATGAAAAATGAACTACATCGGGTCATGAGGAGGTTGCCCGTCGTACACAAGATTGATGATTTCATTTCCCTTTTGATAGATCTAAATATGGATAAATATTATCCCATTAACATAAGAAAATATTATTTATGGAATATAATGTTGTTATTATATTATAAGTTTTAATACATTATTGTAAGTGGATAAAAAAATGAAAATAAATTATCTCTGTTTAGATAATTACATTCTCTAATAGAAGCCACATTTGGATCTCCATATTAGCCCCCTATAAATAGACTTTTTTGAGGGCCTGATTCTAAATAATATGTATAATAATGATGTGTATATAGTTATTTAAGTTTTTTTTCAAGAAATAGTTATTGAATTGATTAAATAATTGCAGGATGGAGTATCCTTTTTTAACTAGGGAAATGGAACCCTCTTAGAAATTACATGAAAATTACGAAAGTTAATCAAAACTAATAAAGTCTATAACATGAAATAAATATAAAAAACATCAGGTGGAATTTTGGATAGTATAATGTGTCAATATGGAATAAAAATAATTTTTAAATAATTTTTATGTTCATTTTATGCCTTATCTTCTTTGTTTTACCCCATAGTAACCCTATTTTTACCTTAACGGCAATAATTAAATTTAATTGTTTTCACTATTCATTTTGGCCAAAAAATTTTGTCACCTTATTTGGTAATAAAAATTGTTATGATTCCAAATTTAGAATCAATTTTTCAAAATTCAATTCATAAATGGTAAAAATTAAAGTTAAAATTATACATAAATATTTGATAAATAAGTGGATTTTCAAAGAGAAAATTCTAATGAGTATAGAATTTTTTAATTCCAACATCATTTTGAAAATTATTACAATGAAATAAATTAGTATAAATTTGATATAGTGAACTAATTTTAATTTAATACCAATTTTGAAAGTAATTTTATTTTGTAAATAATTTAAAAACAATGTAGTTCTCAATAAAATTAAGAATTATTCACGATTCATCAAATAAGGAAACTTTTCACAATAATCCAAAAAATTCACCCAAAGGTAATTTTGATATGATTATTTAAAAATGTTTATTATTATATTGATATGTTTTATATGTTTAATAATTTATTATTATCTTGTGTGGACAAGAAGCGATGAAATCATTTTCTATGAATAAAATATAGTTTTACAAAAACATTTATTATTATTTCAAATGTTTTTTATTTTAATTATAATAGATAGATAGCCATTTAATTTATTTTTATACATGATTATCCAATAATTTCCTTAAATTAGTTATCATTATTAATTCCAAAAAACTTAATGTCTAGGTTATAATAGTCATGTTTAAATAATAATATTTAAATAGAGTATTTTGTTACATTTAAACTCGGTATTCCATGCATCACAATTTATCGAAGAAAATCCTGTTATTTAAAAGTAGTTATATCATAAATTGTATGTATTTTTTATTCTATTAATTTTATTTTTCTTCATGTCTTACACACCATCAAAAAATATTTACTTTTTAAAAAAATTAGGGTGTTACATTCAACCCAAATAAATAAATTGTGTCCTCACAATTTAATCTTGATGTAAGTAATAAAGGTTTTACTTTTTAAAATACCTTTTTCTGAGACCCATATCATAGAAAGGGTTAATAAAAAATCCACATGGTTATAGAGAAATTTATTTGTTAATTTATTCCACATTAATATTTTTACTTGTAGGAGAAATAAACCCTGGACATGGAGGAGAATACTAATGAACACGGATTAGTAGAGTGTGATAGATATCATTGATCTCAAGAAATTTAATGATTAATATAATGTAAATGAAAAGAAACCATAAATTTTTTAATATTTAAAATAATATATGTTCAATATAAATGAATTTATTTGGATAATATTTTGTCAAAATATCATCTTCCTAAAGTTGAATAAATCCTTTACCAACTGGACTAAGAATATATGAAAAAATAATTAATTGATATCCTTCTATTTAATTGGTATAATTTTATATTTTTTCAATAATTAAATCATTTCCAACTTAATTTATTAAAATAATATATTAGAATCCAAGAAGAGTTTTTTATTTCTAGTATACTAAAATTATCTTTCATTATATAATAATATCTATAAAATTGTGATAACTGTTTCAAAATGATTATAAATATTTCTCAAAACCAATATAGTTATCAAAATTTTTCATAGATAATAAATTAATCTCTAAAATTAAATAGTGACACCACTAATAATTATCCACAAAATCATTTATCTAAAAACAATGACATATTATTTATGAAATTCCATAGGTTAGTGGTAGGTTTTAAACCATTATCTTCCTTTTATTGTGGGATAAATGTCAATAGCCTTTAAATATGTGATGTGTTTTCCATTAACATAATTTTTTTTCCATTTTTTAAAACCATATTAATATAATTCCAAAAGTATACCAAGTTATTGTAATGCATAATACCCACAACATCAAAGATTAGATAAACCATAATGTTTTCCAATACCTTCATAAAAACCTATTTATCATTATTATCTCAACATTAGGTAAGTATTAAGTGTTACCCTCACTTACTCATGGGTATTAAAATCGAATCAACTTGACACTAAATAACTTTTCTTGGTCATTTATACCATTCAACATATTCTCTAAAATACATTATGAAATATTATTGCAGTATAATTCTTATAAATTTAATAATTATTATAACTAGAATAACATTTCTTAAAATAATCTAATATATAATTCTTCAATCCAAATATGTAATAATAATAATTCATCATCATCTATATTAGTATCATATGATTGACCTTGACCCCTTATCTTATTTTGAGGTATATTCCCTTAACTATTAAGTCATTCTTTTTCATAGTTCTCATATCCTATTAATACATGCATTAAACATTATAATATTCATTATTTAACTTCAAATAAATATCATTATTGACTTTTTATACACACTTGATGGAAACTCTTTTTCCTTTTAATCATGCACCATGATGTCTCCTTTATGAAGTGTAATATTTTTTTGAAAATATATCTTTCCTTTATTTACATTATTCAACGTTTTTTATACAATCCTCTTCTTCTCTTAATTCCCTTCAAAGTCATAATACATGAAAAATTATTTCTCTATAATGATATAAAAAGATACTATATTATCATATGATGAGAATTTTTTAGATATTGGTTCCCTTATAATGATGTTCTTACACACAACATATAAATGAGCATTCATAATCTTTTGATTATAGTCATTGATATGGCTTTCATTCCATCGATTGGGACCCATTTATAAATGAAGGAATACAGAATCTCATATCATATAATTATGAAACATAATTTATTATAAAAAAATTACTAAAACACTTTACACTAATTGAATAATATATTCATATATAGTATTATAAACATAAACATGGTTTATTTGTGTGTTTATTTATTTAAAAATCATTCAAATTGGGTTTTCAAGAAAATATAATTTATCTTTTTAATATCCATCAGGAGTTTAAAAAGTAGTTCTGATTAAGGATTGTTTTTTTACACTAAGTAATGATATGGTCATGAAAAATAATCCATTTTTCATGTTATTACCACATGGTATATCTGTTCTAGAACCATGTCCACCTACACAATCCTAACATGGATTTATTTTTGATGAAAAATCACATAATATATTCCTTATGAAGACATTAGGAATTTATTATATAAATACCATCAACACCTATCATATGTTTATTTTCTATAAATGTATTATTCCCTAAATCTAGTTCCCATTTTTTCTACTAAACATCCTATAATACAAATTACAGTGACCCCAACCCATGAAAACTGAAGATAGTGACTAGTTTATAATATTTTACTAATATATAATGAGTCACATCCTAAAGGATTGAATACATTACTATTAATTTAAAATTATATATATAATTGAAACTACAATACATTTTAAAACATATAATACATAATGTTTTTTCATTGAGAACGCCATTATTCCTATTATCTTATTCCTTTATATCAATTATAAAAAATATCTAGGTATCCTGGAGAATATAAAACAAAATAAAGGAATGATCTGATAAGCTCAGTAAGGGAAATAATACTGAATATTATATGAATAAATAAGGAATAACCAGTATTGAAAGGTATATAGTTTAAACTCATTATATTTAACCAATAACATGAGATTAATATTGAAAGAATAATTGATGATAAAAAAATTCCCTATACAAAATCACATGATCCTAAAAAAATTACCATTGAAAACATAAGTAAACTTACTATCACATGGTATAATAACAAGTTAATACATAATTATGGAATTCATAATATAATATATATAAAACATACCATCGAACACTTGTGAAACTCATCTATGGAAATGGGTAAGTCCTCCACAAAAACCATGTCTAGTTTGTCTCTTGAGACACCACGATAAATCAAGGGCTATAGAGGTCCCCACTAATCAATTACTATGTATAATGAATTACTCATATGTTTGGTGTCTAATATAATTAACATAAAACTTAACATATATAAAACTAACATATTTGATGTTAATTTTTTCCACAATAATAAAAATAATCATAAACAATCCAGGGTAATATGGTGAATGATAATAAATTATACATCTTCATTAAAATTTCTCACAGTCCATCCCTATAAATAATAATGATGTTTTAAACTTAACATATACCATGTTGATAATGATTATAATAATGGTTAGATGTCTTTGATGAATAGAAACCCCATAATAACATCATTAATAACATTTTTATGGAGAATAAATTTGTTATTAGAAAATACCCTTTTTTTAAATGTCCACAAACATTTTGAAATTAATTTTTTTTAAATAACATTTTAAAACATTAATAAAATTATTTATTAAATTTAGTGGACATGATTAAAGAAAATTTTGTTCATGATGTACTCATTAAAATAATGATAACATTCACAGTATCTCTAAAACCCAAAAGGGAATTGTTTTGAAATAGACATGAAAATTCCATTACCAAATTTTGAAAAAAGTAAAAATAGGTAAAATTTCATTTTAAAAATTATTTGGTAAAGTTTTGAATCGTTTATTAAATTATTTTTATAAGATATGGGTTTTGATGAAAAATGATTTATTAAAAAAGAGAGAAATAAAATTTTATTTTCTTATAAACATTTTCTCAATCATTTTAAGTACAAAAGATTTGAAAAAACGTACTATTAATTGAAAAAATTAATTAATAATCACAGGGTAATGAAATAGATTTATTTTAAGATAGATATATCAAATAATTCTACCATGTAAGATGTAGACATAAACAATCCCAAATAGTGATGTGATTGTAAGATATACACATATCAATTTGGTAACTTCTAAATTGTAAGACCCAAAAAAATATATGACATAAAATGAAAATATAAATTCCATTAAGATAAAAATGGTCATTATAAATCATATAAATGGGGAATTAGATTCAAAAAAATGTAAATATTTGGTTAATATGGAATATATCTCGCAGAAGTTAAAGTGAGATGAGAAACCATTTCCTCAAGTCTGATATCCTTCATATGGGTTCATACCACCTATATAATAGTTTTACGAATGATATTAATTTATAAAAGAACCATTATCATGTTAATAATATAATCAATGATCCTATATAACATTTTTCCATTGTATTTTAATAATATATCATTATTCTGATTGGTTTGGGGGTTAATTTCATTTTTTCTCATGCGTGTTTTGTAATGAAAGTCATTATTCATGTGCGTAAAATATAAATATATATATATATACCATATTTAAATTTAAAATAATGTTATAAATATAAAACTTACTTTGTAGATAAATTCTAATAACCATTTATTACTTTTGGACAAATAAAATGAATCATATCGCTTTGTGGAGATATTAGGCTATACGTACGCTCAAGTGACAATATTGTTTCCTTAATGAGTAAAAGGGTAAGCAAGTGAGGGATATATTAATTTAAGAAAATAAAATAAATATCACATATATAACATTTATTTATTAATTTTATACTTATTACATTCCATGTAATGTGTAAGTGAAAATCAAATCACATTCCTTCGTGAAGCAGTCCTTTATCATAAAGATAAGGGACAATATCGTATTCTGAATGGAATGGAATGTAAAATTTTTTATGTGATATGAAAATTAAAAAAATATAACAATATTTTAAATGTCATGACATGTGGTTAATCTGTCATTATATCCTACCTTGAATTTTGGTGATAGAAAATGAAGTACGTCAGTTCACAAGGTGGTAGTACATCATCAACATGATAGATGCTTTCATTTCCCTTTTGATAGATATGGAGATGGATAAATATTATTACATCAAAAAAAATTCTAAATATATGGGAGGTAATTTTTTTATTATATCATATGATTTAATGCATAATTTCTTATGGAATCATTAAAATAAAATGAAATAGTTTTTTAATGATAATTATCCTCTCTTAGAGAAACATCATTTAGATATCCTCTTAAGGACCCTAGGGATTGTCATTTTAAAGGATTATAAGAACTCCAATATGTTTGAGGATGTTGGGGATAAATGTTTGTAGGATATTGTTGATCCAAAAGACTTTATGTGTCTGAATAAGTGAATGGAGGGAGTACTATTTTATATGAGAGTAAGGGGAACCCACTTGGAAATTACTTGGATATTTACAAAAATAATCAAAAATTTTAAATAAATTCGTAAGATAAAAGCTTTCTAAATAACCATAGGTTCGAATTTTTCCTAGGATAAGGTGTAAATATGGTCATCCAATGAGATTTTGACATTTTGGTTGGTTTTTTAACCATTATTTTCATTATGTAACCCCATTGTGAACATATTTTTACCTTAACTGCGGTAATTAATTTCTAAAACATTCACTATTCACTTTCTTCAAAAATAAACATTACATTTTACATAACATAATTTTTTTATTAAAAATATGGAATTTTTTTTAAAATTCTATTCACAAAATTGGAAGAATTTATTTTAAATCCAAACATATGGACTTGAAGAAAATTATTATTTTCAAAGAGAAAATTCACATAAGAATAGATGGTTTAAATATAAAAAATTAATTTAAAATTGATTACAATGAGATAATTTAGTTAAATTATAATATAATTCATAATATTTTATATTAATATCAATTTAAATATAATTTAAATATCTAAATACCATAAATTAAAATTCATTTTTCAATAAAAATCAGTATTTTCACTACACATCATAAAATGAAACTTTTCATAAAAATACCAAAATTTCCAATTAGGATAAACATCAGATGATTATATGGAAAATGATAATTATTTTATCAACTAAATTTTTTATAATTTTCCAATTTTAATTTTTAAATATTTTCACTAGAATCGATGAAATAGTTTTTTTTAAAAGATTCTATTTTTCTAGAAAAAAATACTTTTTTCTTTCAAATGTTTCTAATATTAATTGTAATCAATATATTAGAATTTAATTTATTTTATAAATTTGTAAAAAATATAATTTTTTCAATTTATGTATTGTTATTCATACCTTCAAACATAACAGTTAAGTTATAATTGTCATCTTTAAATAATAATATTTTAATAGAGCATTGTGTTTCATTTATACCTAGTGGTCCATGCATGTCAAGATATGGAAAGAGTTAAAATTATTTAAAAATAAAATATTATAATGTCTTGGTATTTTATATTATATTCAATAATTTGTGTTGTTATTCATACATGCTATCAAAAAAGATGAACCTATTTTAAAATCTTGAGGTGTTACATTTTTCATATGAATTCATTAGTTGTCCATTAGTGATAGAGGTTTATTTATCCATTGATATATCACCTAGTACTCTGAATTTATTGATTCCAAAATAATACATGAAAATAGAAAAACTAAAATATTTAAACATAGAGCAAGAAGATCTATTGGATAATGGATTTATACGCCCTAATCAATCATCTTGGGTAGTTCTTATGCTTTATACAATGATAGTTAGTGGAACACATCTCCTTTTTTTATTATTGAATAATTTATTGATTTATAGTGAATAAGATGTATCTATTTCCAGAGATATATCATTTATTTGATAAGTTGAAAGGGAAAATGTTTTATTCAAAATTAATATTCTATCTAGTTAGTAGCGGTAGGGAGAATCTCACATCCCAAAATCCACCCTTAGTTATTGGGAGGAAATTTGGGGAACCTTGTTATCTCTTCATGTCTCACCAATTCTCCTCTGTTTTTGTAGAATTGTTGAATAGTATATTTCATGAGTACCATGACTCATTCATGGTATTCTTTGTGGATAACATATTTGTTTGCTCAAACTATTATGAAAACACATTCTCTGATTGAGAGTAGTTTTGTAAATATGGAGGAACCATAGACTTTATTCCAAGCTATAGAAATTTGATTTATTTATTTGTGAAGTTAAATATATGGGACACATTTTCTTGGAACATGGAATTTATGTTTATCTTGAGAAGGTGAAATTTTTCATGACATGGGGGTAAATTTTCAATATTTTAGAGATTCTAAAATTCATGGGTTTAGTAGTGTATTAGCATATATTTATTAGACTCCCAAAAATTGTATTCTATAATGACCACACTCTCTCATAGAGGAGTAAATATTATTTGGTATTTGAAATGTCAAATTGTTTTTTTTATTTTAAATATTTTTTAACATTTTCTCTAGTGATGACACTTTAAGAGGTATGGCATGTCTATGTGGTATTTTTTATGCATCTAGTTTGGGTTTTGTATTTTTTTCTTATGTTAGTTGATCTTATGGTAGCCTATGGTTCAATAAATCTTATCCATATTAGAAGAACTATCCAACCCAGGATCTAAATATCACAGTTGTGAATAATTATATCAAAATTTGGTGTCATTAACTATTTAGTAAGTAGTTTACTATTTATTATGACTTCAAAACCATGAGTAATATATTCTATTAAAAATATTTTAACATATTATGTAGTTTTTGGGTGGAGTTCCAAATGTCTTTTTAACTGTGACACTGCATACACTCTATGAAAGGGGTATTTAATTTCATCTTATTTGAGTAGGATTCATCTATCCTATGTTAAGAATGAATGATAAAAAGAATGGAATTTGATGTCTCAAATTTCTCATTTTCATTTTGGAGTTGGGTAAAATGAGATAGTGTTGTTTATGATAATCGTTCAGTTGACCACCTCCCTTCATGATAAGATAATACAATAAAAATCATGATGTTGAATTCCATGTCATTAGGGACTCTCTTCTTGGTGGCGAGACCATTTTTTAGTGATTTTTATCCTCAAATAGTATCCTACATTTTCAAAACTGTTCTATTATACCTTTCTAGTGATAAATATTGTCAAAATGGATTTCCTTCATTCCCAATCAGTTGTGCACCCATGTACCACAAAGTGGTTCTATGACATATGGTGGAAATTCTAGTGGATAGGTATGATATGAGATATCACTAACTTTTTTTCTCATTTATATACCTTTTATATAGTCACGGTTGAGTACCATCACCATCGAGATTGATTCAACCACTTCTAGTACTAACGTGTATGTGAGATGAAATTATTTTAGATTTATTGGTTAGGATTTAATATACCCATAAGTAGAAGAGTATTATATGGTAAATGATTGATATAATGACCAAATCAGCTCACATTAATCATATTCAAGATAAAACCAATGTTGAGGATTTGGGATGTCTCTTTATTAAAGATATTTTAATATTAAATGGAGTTCCATCATTTATAGTCTCTAATGGGTACCCCCATTTGACTTCTCATTTATATAGATACATATAGAAGTAACTGAGATCCAAGGTATGTTTGAGTATGGAATATCATTTGTAGATAGATGGACAGGTCGAATAAACAATTTAGATTATCGAAAAAATGATATTTTATTACATTCTTTACATTAATTGAAATTTGGATATCTAATTGGAACTTGTTGAGTTATCCTAAAATAATATCTACTAGTAACTATCTAGATGCCTCATTTTCATGCCATTTATGGAAGGACCTACAGATATCATCTTTTAATAGATGGATATTAGTAAAAAATCCTTAGTTGGACCAAGTATAATTCATCAAATGACATTGAAGTTTCAGTTAAATCATTATAGGATGATGAAACCATAGATAATGTATAAATTCTATAATTATGTTTGAAAGGGGACTTTTCTGATGGAAAAGAGATAAGATAAGAACTATTTCTATCATTGACATAGGCCTTTGTAGTTTTTATTTGTTTAGTGGGTGGGAAATATGTCTTAACATTTATCCAAAACACCATAGTTGACATTGATCCACAATGTGTTTCATATATCATATCTTAGGAAGTTTCTTTTTGACCCATCTCATCTCATATTTTAGGAATATCAAGATATGGAAGCAGATTTATATGATATGGATCCTCCATTTAAGAGTGTTTAATCAGAGTCAAATTTTACCAATGCTGAGATGATACCTTTTTTATTTGTTCTCTGGAAGAATGGTTATGATTTTTATGAGTCTTGGGTTAGTGAGGTGCTAATATGAGTCTTTTGGCATCTTCCCTTCAATATGGAATCATCATAGAAAACATTATGGGAACAAAACTATTTATATTGAGGAGTATTTATGTTATGAGACAAGATTTTATCAATGGGAATTCCATTCTAGTAAATATTTCATATAGTATAAATGAAATAAAATCACATACACAACATAATAAAAAATTATAAACAAATAATGAATGAAATGAGAAGTACATATATAAATTTAGAACCTATACCAATAGAATAGTAACTAGAATTTTGAAATCATATTATGACCATTACAAATAGTAATCTGGCCAATAACATAGTAACCTCATCTATGAATGTTTAAATAACATTTTTACAAATTATAAATGAAATTATGATATAATTATAGCATATTATAAGTAAATAATTGTTTTGAAAGTGATAAATTAGCTATTGGCATTTTTATAATACAAAAATGTTTATTTACAATTTTATAAATATTATAATATTTTAACCTAAAATATAATATCTTAAAAAATATTCACAAATTAATATTTTCTTTTTTTAGGATTATAATACAATTTTATGAGACCTTAACAAATTTTTCAATGTTTTAAAAAATTAGTTATAATTTTAAAATCTATATTTTTAAAAATAAATGATGAATTTAAATAAAATTTTAATTTCTCATATTAAGAAAATTATTGTCATAATTTTGAGTCCATTTTTTGAAATCTACCCATCAAATAATGGTTTCGGTGAATTTTTGGGATTTTTCTGAAATAGTAGAATTTTTTGAGAATAGTGAAATACGATAATTTACTAAAAATGCTAAATACAAGAATTGTTGAGTCATGGATAATGTATGGATGATTTGAGGACCATTTTATCGAAATATAATTCCCTATTTACTATACATAGTGACTATATTCAACACTATTGATAGTCTTGATCTAGAATATTAACAAATAACTAAAATAATCAAAAAACACCCCTCTCCTCCACTATAAATAGCACCAATCACCACCTCTTCTCCTCACAAATTCTGATTGTTGAATCATGTAAAAATTATTAAAAATCAACTCCCAACGCCCCCCCCCCATGTACTAGAGACTTTTTCCTCATTATAGGATGAAAACCATTTTCCCAAAGATGTTTCTCAAGGAGAAGAAGTTCAAGAGGTAAAATACTCTTTTGTTTTACTTAATATCCATTCAATTTCATTTATTTTATTATCTGATCCTCATCAACCTATACCAAATTTTCATGATAACTATATAAATTTTTTTTACTGGATTCTATTATGTTAATGATATATACATCATCAATTCACTTCTATTCCCTTTTTATCAAAAATTGAAAACATCATCGGTGAGGTGTCGATTCACCACCTTCGGGGATGATGAGTTTTCATTTTTTAATAACACCTTTAAGGATGGTAATAAAAAATTTAATGGTTAATAGAGATTTTAAAATTTATATTACAACTTATTTATAATTATGTAACCAGTATATATACATAATATTAAATAATCAAACAATACTAGTTTGTGATGATCGAGAAGATGCCCAAATAATATAAATAGTTATCCTTAATGTTTTATCCAAATAATTATACTTATATCTGGTAAAATAATATATAAGACCATTTAATATTTTTCTTATTTCATTAATAACATTTAATTTCAATTCTAGACAACTATTCAAATCTTACAAGATCTTTCATATTTTTATACAAGTGAACTAATCATGAAAACAAAGAAAATGAACACTCACAAACAATGGAATTGAATCATATAACTCATCAAAAAGGATATAAATAAACATAATAAAATAATTATAAATTAAATAAATGAACAAATGGATGATTATTTAATTATTAAGGATTATAATTTCTTTATCCAGGATATTATGTATAAGTATAGAACACTTCCAAACATAAGTTAAAGGATTCTCTCTGAACCAACATTTTTTCCTTTGGGTTACACTTTCTGTCTCTTCACCAAAATGTAATTATTCTTTATAATTATATAAATCTTATAAATTATTCATATATAATCCAAACATAGGTTTGCAGATTATTTTATCCTATTTTTATGGGAAAATAGATGTTTTAAAAAGGATACCTTATTATTTCTACCTAATAAGAAAGCCCGGTTAAGGGGAATATCCCAATTACTTACCCATTTTAGAGTAAACTCCATAATATGTTCTTAGTGATCAATACATTTCTAAAATCAATATTTTTATCATTAATTTATATCTTTATTCATTTATTGTGTTATACATTCAATTAATCCTTCTCCTTTTTAATGAATATTTAAAAACTTTACTTCAACCACACTAATGTGGCTCATTTATAATGTTTCTTAAACAATATTTTCACATTTTTCACATCATCATGACAATACCTATCATGATATATTTATATTTTCAATTATGAATTTTCATGCATGATTTATATCAATTATTTTAAGGATAGCATTATGATACCCCCATTTTTTATGCATTATGACATGATTATTATACCCATTTCAGTCTATGGGTAACCCATATGTGAACTCCTTATGTTTAATTCGTTATGTATAAGACATATGCAATAACATGTTATAATGGTGGCATCCAGATATCGCTCTAATTCATTTAGTGTTGTTTAGTCTCATTAGATGTTATGTAGGGGTAGGGATTAAACATGATTCCTTTATGATACATGGTCTTCCATGTGCAATGGTCTTACCAATAAGTATTGAAAAATGATTCTCTAAGTGAAATGGTCCTATAAGTTATCCATGAATCATGCTCATGTCATGTTTTATATTTTTTCCACATTCCTATGATGCTATGTTTACATTATCACGTGATATACATTTTATGATTCATTATGTTTATTCAAGTTCTATTAAATTTAATTTCTTTATGTAATAAATTATAACCCATGTTCTATGCTTAATTCATATATTTATTCAATTAATTATATTTTAACTCATCCCATTTTTCATGCATTTACTAGGATATCATGTACATATGTAACAACTAAAAGGATTTTTGGATCTATTTATGGGGATTAAATAAAATGTGTCTTTTTTATTTCTAATTATGTAACTAAATTTCCAAAAACACTAGAAATTGTGATCCTTGGATAGTAATTATTTATTAAATATTCATAAAATCAATTAATAATATGTGTAAAATACAGGGTCTCTATAGTTGGTATCAGATTAGTGTCTAGTTATTTTTGGAGATTATGACAACAAAATATTAATAAGAATTCTAGGGATAATTCTATAACTATAGATAACCTAGATTGAAAAATAGGGAATCACAAGTTGGGATATACATTAATTTACATGTTCATCTTTATATGTTCAATGTTTCCAATTTATATTCTTATTAGATAAGTAATCAAGCCCACATAATTGTACAATTTCAATTTAATGGTTAAATATATGAGAACTTGTACCAACAATAAATGTTATAGGAAATGTGATGATTTCCCAAATGAAATTCCACATATAATAGGAAATAGAACTCAAAAAAATATGATAATACATTCTCAACTGGATTGCGTTAAAAATAATAACATCAATAGTGTTTAGTTCCCTCCTTATCCTAAGAATTATAATGTTGATATCAAATCATTTATATGATAAAGTCATCCCCTTTTAGTGGATCTTCTGATCCCCTAATCATGGAACAATGGATTAACTCCATTGAGAAGATATTATATGTCATTTATTTATCATAAGAGTAGATAATTGTGATGGTGGTCTATCATTTTGAGGGGAAAACTAATTAATGGTGGACACTGAACAAGAACATGAAGTAAAAAAAGGAAATTGATTACATGGAATGGGAATATTTCAAGAAAATATTTTTCAATAAATTTTTGTCCTAAACTCTCTGTCTTATATTGGAAATGAGTTCCTCAAAATGAATCAAAGGAAAGATGATTCTATCAGTGCATATGAATAAAACTTCACATGGAATGTATGATATTCCTTCGACTTTACCATGAACATGGAATTAAAGGTGGATTTATTTTTAGTGGAATAATTCCTAGAACATTAATCATTTTGGTGAATTGATACTCTAACAACTATGGGAAGATTGTATAATAATAATTTAAATTTTAGATGGGGATCAATGACTCTCAGTGGTCCCGTAGTCCTCGTGAAAAAATGGAAAACGGAGTTTAATATATGAGGATCAAAAGAAAAATCCCATTATGGACAGAAAATAGAATATCCAATGTGTCAAAATTGTTAGAAGAAGCATCATGAGAGCTATCTAAATAGAATCGAGAGACACATTAAATGAGGAAGAGTGGGGAATTTGGTTAATAATTTCACAATGGTTATAATGAATCCCACAAATTTAGAGAATGAAAGGAAGGTCTATATCAACACTCAATATGTAGTGTAGTGTTTCAAATATAATGAACTTGATAATTCTTCAAGGAAATTCCCTAAGGCTAGGGTTGTTTATGGAAATAAATATCATGCACAAAGGAATTGTTTATGAAACATTCTTCAGGGCATGCACATCTGTCTGTTGAGGATGATGAGGATGTGCTGACCATTTAAACACATTCCTACTTTCCAAAGGCGGGTGACATCTTTCACATATTCAGGGATGTTTACTCCTTGATCGAAGCGAGATGATGGGATGTTGGTTCCTCCTTCAATGGATTCCTCCTCAGAACTCGTTACCTAGTTCGGGTCTCCCTTATAGATTAGACGATGTTCATGAAACTCTTCCCGGTGCCATATTTTCGTGGATGCTGGTTAATTACACTACTTCTATTGGGACATTCCAAATGGTCTAGTCAAGGAAGCAACATTCGGTCTAGGTATTTGTCACGTTCGAGATCACTGGCATGTCTGGGAGCCGAAACACGTGCGTTTCTGGGTTTCTTCCCCTTATGATAGGGCTTCTCAACGGTGCGGAGGCCCGATAAATCCCACATTGAATGTGGGGGATTGTATGCCATATGCATGCCTTTGAGGTTTTCTTTAGCTTCCCACATTTAACAAAGGGTATGTCATAGGTTTAATGTCTATATGAGACAGATCAGACAGATCAGAACACTGGGGAGAGTGGATTAGAGGTGTGAAACCTCCGGAGAGAGCAAGGATATTGGAGATAACACATGGTTCATTACCTGATTGCTGCTAAAGAGAATGGGAAATGAGGTGGCATGATCCCACAGAGATGTGGAAGCCCGAGTGTGAATTAGGATGGGTGATGGAGGGTTGATATTGGATGAATAATGATATGGAACCAATGTGAGGATGTCAGTGATGTTGGTCTTCATCCTTGAAGATACTTCTTACGTATCCTCGTGGTAGGGAATCAATGTCCACGTAGTTCGGCGGGGTGATGGGACACCTAAGGAGGTGACCCGTATGAATGGGACCCGGAGGAAGTGGAACCTCCAAGTTGGGGCATGAAATTGGGTTGCGTGCAGTGGACAATGACCGGATGGCATGATGGGTCTTACACATGATTAGAAGCCCAAGGTTGGTCTGACACTTGAGGGAGGACCATAGATGTGTGTCCCAACAAAGGGGATTACAACAGTCTACCGCTGAATTAGAAACACAATGGCTTACCACTCGTTGGGATTGACAAAGACTTACCATCGATCGGGGTACACAATGGATTAACATCGTTTGGAAAAAACAATGTCTTATCATCGATTGTGGTTGAGAATGAATTACTATCGATTGGGCTTGACAGGGGCTTACTACTAGATGGGGTCGCAATGGCTTATCGTTGGATGGGGTCACAACAACTTACTGCGGGATAGGGTCAAAACGGCTTCTTACCGCTGGATGGGGTAACCATGGATTGCCGCTAGATGGGGTCACAGTGACTTACCATTGGATGGGGAGAAAACGGATTACTGCTGGATGGGGTCACAATGGCTTACCGCTGGATGGGGTCACAATGGCTAACTGGTAGATGGGGTCACAACGGCTTACTACTGGATGGGGTCACAACGGCTTACCTATGGATGGGGTCACAATTGATTACCGTTGGATGGGGTCACAATGACTTACCATTGGATGGGGTCACAATGGATTACCACTAGATGAGGTTGAACCTCATGGGGATTCATACATACCCTGTCTTGGAGATAGGTATCAAATCCCACATAGTTCGAATGGGTATAGTTTAAACATCATGTGGGATAAAGAGGGGACATGCAGTTTAACGTCATATTGGAGGAAGGTGAACCAACGTGAAAGGGGGTCGGAACAACTGGGTGTTGGGCTTGAACCATGGGAAGGATTCCTACGTACCATGTCTTGTCAAAGATCAAAGTCCATATAGTCCGGGATAGTGTTTGGTGAACCTATGTGAAGGGGTTTCGAGACCAATGTTTATTGGGATTGAACCTCATGGAGGCTTCCTAGGTTCCTTTCCTTGACAAGGATCAAAGTCCATGTTGTTCGGGATGGTGGGTGTAAAAATGTGATGGGGGGGTTCAGAACCAGGTTGTTGGGCTTGATCCTTAGGGAGGTGTCCTACGTACCCTGACTTGGAAAGGATCAAGGTCCACGTAGTTTTGGAATGGGTCTTGGTGCGCCGACGTGAAGATGGTCGGGACCAATTGGGTGTTTTACTTGAACCTTAGAGAGACTTCCTACGTACCTTTCCTTGGAATGGATCAGATTCCCTATAGTTCAGAATAGTGTTTGGTGAACCGATGTGAAGGGGGGTCAGAACCAGGTTGTTGGGCTTGAACCTCAGGAAGGCGTCCTATGTACCTTTCCTTGGCAAGGATAAAAGTCCATGTAGTTCGATAATGGTGAGTGGGGCTTACACTCTAGGCCTCATAAAGAGGATGTCATGGTCGATACTTACTCTAAGCCCACATGACTCACACTCTGTGTAAGAAACATAAGAAAACAAAGACCTAACGATCATGTTATGAAAGGTGAATCTGTGGGAAGTGGAATGGGGATTACATGTGGTTAGTGGCCCAAAGAGGAAATAGGGGCTTACACGTGGTTAACAGCCTAGGGATAAGGATATTGAGACTTACTCTAGGATGGAGGCCCAGGTGGAGACAAAGCCCACTAGGAGAGGGATGGGGTAACGTAATCCACTATTCCCCTCTCACTTATTTGTCTTTGGCATGGAAGAAGAGAGGAGGAGTAGGGGTATTACCTCCCGTAAGAAAGGCTATGGAATTGCACCAAAGTGGTTTCCCTTTTCCCCGTGGATAGACGTCACTCCAGTAGAGAGGATCTAATTTCTTGTGGGGAAGATTTCACTCCCATAGAGACCTGTGGGTATAGAGAATGTCTAAGACGGTGCACCCCACGTGTGAGGCATGGGGAGAGGCTATAGTTTAATTCCATGTGATGAGGATGATGGGGATTGGCAGTTTAACATCCTGCAACTCAGATGAGGCGGGTTCACTCCCCACCCCTAGGACTTACATAACTGATACCCACCCACCCTTGGAGAAGGGAAGGCATCAACAATGTCTTAGTGAGGGGGTTTTATGAAGTGATCCATTAAAGGGTCCACGTTAGCATGGATATGTGAAGAAGAAATAGTTGTTAGAGTTCCTATGTGAAGAAGCATGAGGCGAAGCAATGCAATGTGAAGCACCTCCCAAGGGACTTTGAAATCACTTCGTGCAAAAAATGAAGGCCCACAGAGGAAGAGAGAACGTGACACATGTGTGTTGCGCATAAGAGGGTCTCATACATGGTTCCTTAAGGTGAGGATGACACATGGAGTGCACAAGGGGGCTGTGTGCAAGAGGATAGGTTGCGCACAAAATGTAAGGGATGCCCACAATGTGGACCGACTGCATATAAAATAAGTCTGATGCAGTGGAAACTTGCATGAAAAATGGTCCGCTTACGTGAGAATGACTTTGGGTAAAATTAAATAGATAAGGATCATTCCCAAGAGGGCCCACTCGAAAGAGGACCCTTGGAAGACCTGTTATGCAAGATCCAATACCTAGACATAATGGTTTTTTTCGCATGGCTGCAGAAGAGGTTTCTTTCGTGCAGTAGAGAATCATTTCATCTTCTGTTACCATCCCCCAAGGGTGGAGGGTATGCTTTGTTTTATAGCTGAAGTCCTCAGAGGTGGCACAAAAGGGTCCTTGTATGCAAATTATTGGTTGACATTGCATTGGGTGTGAAAACTTTGCGTGCCGAGGGCTGCTTGAGCACAACCTGAGAGCTCTTTCATATTGGAGCCCTTGGTGGTTTCATAGGGGTTGTCGTGGAAGCTTCCTACTGACGTCTCATTAGGTGTGCATGTTTTTTCACACCGGAGTGCCGCTTGTGCACATATCCTGAATCTTGCACGCACCTGCCTCCCAGGTCATGAAACCTTCTCTTTCCCTCCCAGATTCATTCATTGCTCCTTATCATCCCGATGTTGAGCTTTTCTGAATTTTGGCATCAACAAATCCCCCCCCTCTTAGAATCAGAGATGAAGGGGAACACGAATGCTGGATTCTGAGGGAACGCTAAAAAGTAGGGAAGCGGTCGTTTGGTGAACACAAAAACACATTTTGCATTCAAAAACATGTTTTTTATGTGTGGTAGGCACGTACTCACCTATAAATAGGATTAGGGCCCCCACATAGGCCCCTACTTTTAATTTTTCCGCACCATAGGCACTTTTCTCTCATGCGCAAAAACACTCCCGATCTGCGCATATGTTTCTGTGGCCGACTCCAGGTTTTGCAAATTGTCCATACTTCTTCGCACAGATCGACACTCTTGCACACTACCGTAAATTTTTCATGCCATGATTCATTATTTTTCTCCAACCCATTAGGATTTAAGAAAATGGCTTCTCAATAAACTGATGCCAAGGGGGAAGTCGTCGCTGCTGCAAGAAGGACTCAGTTGATCACGAACCCTCAGATTATTCATGCGAGGTGGGTTGTTTCTGATAAACAGATGATTTTTGGCAAGCTTACACAAGATCAAAAATATTATTTCATGAGAGATAGCCTACCCCTATGGAACTTAGGCCTTCTGGTGGAGGTGTTGATTCCCTGTTTTGAGATGGATACACTGTGGTCGTGGGTGACGCATGAGGATAGTCTTCCACAGTTCCATATTACAAACAATAGCCATCCTAATAGGGAAATGTTGAACACATCCATCTATGTCCTGAATTCTAAGACCAAGACGGTTGTGGGGAGAGATCTGGTTCCCAAGGAATCTCCTGCTATTTATGAAAGTACATTCACAAGTAGCAATACTGACGAGATGAAGGGTTGGAAGGAATGGGATTTCAAATCTGGGGGAATCTTCACCAATGAATGGGCATGGGCATAATGGGTACATCAGACATGCTAGGAATTTTGGATGGGGCTATGTTCTAATGGTATTTTTTAGGCTGTCTGGGCATCCCAATTTCACTTCTACCAACATTAGGACTTGGTAGCCGAGTTATTCAGTCATCGGTCCCCTGATACCAACACCTTCCACCTCCACCAAGGGGAGGTGGGCATCAGTCTGTGGGACATCCACTCTTTCGAGGGAATCCCCTTGGAGGGGTACTAGTATGACAAGTTCTTCCATATGGGGAATGTCTGGGGGATAGGACATCCACCCCAATCCTATCATGGAACCTTCTAGAGCTAGCTAAAAAGGAGATAAAAATAAAATATATCCTGAAGTACATATCCTATTCGGGGTGGTTTAGTATTTTACTAATGTAGGACACGGCTATGAGGATTCCATACCGAGGGAAGAAATTCATGAAAACATTTCATAGGGGGAAAGCAGGATCATACTGGAGTGTTCTAGAGATTGGAGAGTACTGATTGTGGGGCTTTTTCATTAATGAATGTTGAGACCCAAATGTGTGATATGCCAGGTTTCTTGTACCATGCTTTAGGGGGTGGAAATTTTTAGTGAGGTACATGAGGATGGGGGTCCGCCCAGGGACACTTGTAATGGACATGATTATGGTGGCGAAGAACAAGGTCAACCTGGGGGTGCTAGTGGTGGCCAGGCTGTACAGTATTTTGGGGGGTATCTTGAGGGGAAGTACGCCTAGGAGGATATGCGGACCATTCTAGATTCTTCATTCCTAGTTCCCATCTCATTGTGGCGGGTATGAATTCCAGAATTCCATTCACCCCTGGTAACGGTATGCATCCATCCCTCTTTAACATTGTTGGAATCTGTCCACTAATGCTCAGAGTAGTGGGGATCAAGATTAAGATCGGAAGGCACTCCCATTTCAACTTCCACCCATCCAGAACCCCAGTCAATCAAATGGTAGATGATGGGAGGGTCCATTAGGGTAGAGGGAGTACATGAAAAGCATCTGAGTTGGTGTAATAGTATCCCGAATTGGCGGACAAATCTTTTGCGAACCGTACGTGCCGACCAGGTTTTCCAAGCAGTTTGGGTGCATGAAACTGATGCTGAAGAAAGTATATAATTAGGTTCACGAAGAAAAAAATCCTTTTATCCTCCGCCAACGGTGGATTATGTTCACGAAGTCATTCTTGGGTGAAATAATCACTCTTCCTCCCACCAACATTAGTGCGGGCCTATCAATAGTGTATGTCGAACACTGGACAAAAACATATCCTGAGGCGATTTTTTGGAAACGCATCCGAAAAATCAAGGGAACCCGTGTAGAGCTCGAAGAGCAGGGATGTAGACAACATGCCATGGGGGAAGTGAGGTAAATAACAGGTTGGGAGGCTAGCATGGAATAGGTTGGTACTTCATCAGTAGGATCATCGCAAGCCGAGAACGTGCCTCACCCTTCCGGGGAAGGGTGGTCTCGTATGCGGCCTCATGGGCCAGCTAGGGAACTTCCGGGATAGAAACTTCGGTACCTCCTAAAGTTGTCTGCCGATTACATCTTCCCTTCTATATAGTCCTCTTCGAGAATGATATGACTGTCCATGTCCACTAAAGAGTTGCGGTAGTGGTTAGTATGCATCAGGCTTGATCTTCCAGACATAGGTCGCATCCAAATGACAGATAGTGTAATCTTTCTTCACTAGAATGCATACCTGAAAGCCGTTGATATGTACGTATGCCAGCGGGGGTGGTATGAAGAACTGAATCTCCTGGTGAAAGTGATGCTTGGATAGGATCTTGACCCAGAGAAGCTTCCATATAAGGATGAAATCATAGGGTAGGATGAAGAGTGTGAGGAAGAATAGAAAAAAGGGGAGGAAGGGGAAGAAGGTGGAGATGAAGAGGAGGATGAGGAGTGTCGGGTGGAAGATCTTGGTGGCAAGGGACCCTCATAAGCTCCTACCTGTCGGAGAAGCTCTCGGGAGAGCGGTGAGACTGTAGGAACTGACGTAGAACTAGCTGAGTAGCTTGAGGTAAGTTTATCTCTTATCTCCACTGGCCCTTATTTTTCACAATCCCAGTCCGTCAACCGAACTTTGTCCTATTTGGGAACACATCAGTGAGGGTGCCCAGGAAGCCTTCCCCATAGGGGATGAAGATGTACCTCTGGAGGTTGGGGAGCATTCTCAGGATCATGTCCTTGGGACCGAGTGTGGTAGGGTGATGACTATGGATGGAGTAGACAACGATGATCCAGAAGGAAGATGTGATATGGTGGCCTCTGAATCCCCCTCCATTCCCACCATTCAAGAGGAGTCAGTGTTGTTGATCGAGTTGACATGTGTTGAAGTATCTCTTGTGATAGCGGCCCCTGCCATGACACATGAATTGGATGCCTCTGCACTTGGCTCCCATAATTACATCTTCATTAGCTCTCATCTTTGTGGAGAATTCAGCTAATAAAGATTTTGATTCCCTATACAATGATCACAAGGTTAGAGGCATGACAGACCATCGAGTCTGGGACATCTGCAGGAGCCCTACTAGTGGCTACATTGGCCTTTACAGAAGAAACCATTCTAGGTGAACCTTTCCCTGTACTTGAATAGCTAAATATTGAAATGATGGGTGGAAATTCTGCATGGGAGGAGTTCCAGTCTGACGAGGGTGAAGTCACTGACAGAGAAGGAGTTCCTAAAGAAGACCCTACCGCTGAAATTCTTGCTGCTTTCCCCAAATATAGGACTGTGAACCCCAAATAAATTGACGATTCCAACTCAGATGTTTCTGATGAGATCCATATGACAGGGTACAAGGTGTGGAAGTGCATTAGACACTTTCTCATCCAACCACGAGCAGAATGGATAAGTCGTATGGGGTATCTCCGCACCTCGCTATGCTTTCTCTGTGCTGGAGGGGTAGATTCTCACCATTCTCATGTAATGATATGTGATTACATGGTGGAGAATATACAGGATAATAGCCGATGATTAGATGTTTCCCAGTTCCATAAATATTAAAGGAACATTCAGGTCTTCCTAGAGGCGGATCAAGAGGTTCAACGCCTTGAAGAACAAGTTAATGAAATGGAGGCATTCATTGCAAACCAATATGATATCATTGAGTGATTGAAGTCCCAGCTCGCGGATACTCAGGATTAGATAGCATATGATAATTTATACATTATTGAACTCCAAGAGGAACAATCATGGGAATAGGCCAAGGCTAGTGAGTCACGCACAACCTCTACTATCGAAGAGAAGGATCTCAGGGGATGGGAAGCGATGCTGGAGGCCACAATTTGGAAGGTAGCAGCATTGGAACAGTCCATTTAAAACATCAATCTTTAAGGGACCTATTTCGGACGAACCCATCAACTTATTTTTACTTATTAATGCTTGTTCTAAACTGCATGCAAGAGCAGATTATTCACTTTCTTATTTATTTTAATGCATTCTAGAAACAATCATGGAATAACTAGTAATACATCCATAAGACCACATGGGTCATGCCCAATGTGGGGAAAAGGATGGTTGCATCGTCACTTCATTTCATTGTGGGAATTCACACCAAATTCTAGGAACTCATGGAATAAACGACCCATCTGGGTTTCTAAGGACAAAGGGGAGGGCCTGACCGTAGAATGAATCACTCAGAACAGTCAAATTATCACCTTCCCAATGTACTCTAATGCATGACCATGGTAACACCAGGGGACTTGGAATTGGTCTGAACATAGGGGAGTGGAAAGTGTGAATCATGATACCCAAGATTTGTAACATTATAGAGGTGGCATGAAAGTGGAGGATAACTATCGACCATGTTAGAAACACAGCATCCCTATTGTGTATGCCTGAAATGGGGATAAAAAATGAGGGCCGACCATTGACCATATTCGAAACATAGGGCCTGACTCGAAATTTCATGCATCCGTATTTTGGAAAATTATCCTAGGATGGTATTTGAGACATTAGCTGAGCATCCGTACTATTAGGGGGTTCCTCTAGACATGAAATAGGATGATGGTCCAAACAAAGGGCACACAAAACGTGGAGGGTGGAGTGATAAGTTGTTTGAATGGAGTCCAACACTCCTAAAATTACACCACCGTGGTGAAGACACATTAGGTGGGTGCATTGGTTTGATCAGAGATCATACCTAATTCTGTACAGGACCTATCTTGTGAGGACCATGAATGCCTTTCAGTTTTATGTCATACTAAAGATGATGATGAACACGTAGTTTAACGTCGCACGGTGTAGACGCTACGCACAATTTTACGGTCATACCGCATGGACTGCGATTGTGGGCTGAGGGGCCAAACAAGTTAATGATGTCAGGGCTGGACCTAAATAAAATATGTGTGGGCATTCCTATGTATCCCATGAGGATGGGAATCAAGCCATATGTAGTTCTTAAGGATTTCATGCAGTTTAACATCTTGTGACAAGGACACGGAGTGGTCATAGTTTATGGTCCTAGAGCTCGGACCATAGATGGAATTTAGGGAGGGAGACACATGGTGAAGTAATTACTAAAATAGAAACGAATGAGGATGAGGAGAATAGATCACCATGTGTTCATTGGGGATTTTTTATGTTGAGGTACTGAAAAAAAGTTAGGGTGGGCCTGAGGCAAAGTGAACTGGTGTTTCTATGTATCCCATGAGAATGAGAATCAAGACACACGTAGGGGATGTCCAGTAATTTAACATCTTGCAAAAAAGACGCAGAGTGTCCTTAGTGTATGGTCATACATATCGGACCATAGATGGAATTGAGGGAGGGAGACACATGGTGAAGTAATTACTAAACTCGACGTGAATGAGGACGATGAGTCCAGATCACCACGTGTTCCTTGGGGAGGTTTTTGGTCGAGGGATCAAAAACGAAAGTTAGGCTGGGCTTGAGGCAAAGTGAACAGGTGTTCCTATGTATCACATGAGAATGAGATTCAAGACACATGTAGTTCTAGGGATGGATCGGTAAGGTACCAGTGTCCGGGATGATAAGGTCGTGTAGGTCTGAACCACGCACTAAAAGAAGAGTCATTTGATAGATCTTGTTGGTCCTTTAGAATAGATGTGTGTTTCTCTTTTTTTGTGACGAGATATACTTAGGACGAAGGATCGTGGTGTCGCCATAGGAATCAAGCTAGATGCAGGAATTGAAAAATGGTATGGTGGATAACCAATACCAAACATGATGTCCCATCGGGTGAGGGAATCACGATGCAACACCATTTTTTGTCATGCGGCCAGGATGATAATTTCACAGTTTACGGTCGTGTGGTGGGACCATACATGTATTTAAACATTGTTCAATAAAGACTCAACATTTTAAAGTCATGTGGGACCAAGCGACATAGTTTAATGTCATATGGATTGGAAATTAGGAGGAATGTGCATGAAGTGATGTACCATACCCGACGTGAATGAGGACGAGGTCCACATCACACCATGTGCAATTCCGAGGAAGGAACCTCGGGCCAAGGGGCTAGAAAAGGTTAGAGTATAGGATTTTGGACCTATGGATGAGGCGTTTAGGTGTTCCGACATACCCCATAAGGATGTGAATCAATCCATACATAGTTCTTGAAGGTGAAGTTTAACGTCATGCAGGATGACATACAGTTTAATGTCATGCAGGATAGGAGGTAGGAGGGACAAGATCCTAGAAGGTGATTACGCAGTGTATCTATTTCAAACCTGACATGAATGAAGGAATAATCCCACACACGCCACACCATGAAGTCCTATAAGAGTTGGGGCCTAAAAGGAAGAACATAGGAAATAAATTAGTGGAACTCGATCATGACCCTAAGAGGAGTTGTTTGGACGTTCCTAAGTATACCATGAGGATGGGAATCAATCCATACATAGTTCTAAAGAGAGGAAATATAAAGAGATCTTAGTTTAAGGTCATAGAGATTGGACCATGGAGAAGCAGAAATCTTCCAAGTAGGTTCAGACCTCGATCCAATTCATAAGCCCACGTGAGTCCAACTCGGTGTGGGAAACAAGGGCGGAAGAGGTATTTTCAAATCATGGAATACATGTAATGGGGATTTTAGTGAGGATCCTTGAATGACATCTTACCATGGCTTTATCCTCCAAACGTGAAAATGCGCACTGAGGGATAGTACCAAGAGTGTCGAAATTCCACTTGGACGTGATGGGGTGGAAAATGATGTGAATTATGTAACCGACATTTAGGGCCTGATGGGGTTAGCGTGATGATGGAGGATAACTATTGACTGTGTTCGAAACATAGCATCCATATCTTGTGACCTGAAATGGGAACAATAAATGAGCATCAACTAATGACCATATTCTCTATATGGGACCTGTATCAATTTTTTTGTCTAAAACCCTTGAGGTCATTGGCTTGTAATGGTAAGAGAGACCATGGGCCGAGAATCCATTCCATTTGGTGGTCCCTTTGGATGTGAAAGATAATGAAATCCCAAATAAAGGGGAACACGAAGCTTGAAAATGGTTGAAATCATGTCTAGGTAGAATCTGACACTCTAGGTTCTGAACCAATGTACTCCTAAGCACATTGACTAATCACTGAAGAGGGTTGAGGGACCTAAGTAAAGAGTAGATGACTCAAAGAGATGATTGTAGGGAATGGGAGCGAAGGGTGCTCTATAGAGAGAGGTATGTTGTGTGATTATTACAAACCTAGCGTGAATGGGGACATAATTCAATAGCACACCATATACCTTTATTTTGGAAGAACGCGGGCCAAGAGGCCAATATGATAGGGAGGTTTCTAAAATATGGGGTTGGACCTGATGAAAAGTCGTTCAGGAAGTCCTACATATCCCATAAGGATGGTAATCAAGCCACGCGTAGTTCTTGAGACAGATGATGTGCAGTTTATTGTCATGCAGCAAGGACGGTGGTTCTCTTAGTTTAAGGTTGTAGGGATCAGACCGTAGATGCTTAGTTTAATTTCATGTTCATGGTATATATGAGTGTAGAGGGAAAATCATTATACCTATGGAAAACCACAAAGTGGAAACGATGATAGAGGAAAACTGTTGACCGTGTTTGCAATACAGTATTTTTCCTTATGTGAACGGAGTTTGGGGGAAAACAATTGAGCACTAACCATTGACCGCATTCTCAACACAAGACTTGTATCAATTTGTTTCTCTAAATCCTCGAGGACGTTGGTCCGAATTGGTAGGAGAGTCCATGGTCTAAGAAACCATGCCATTTGGGGGGTCCTTTTGGATATAAAAGATGATGGAAACCAAAATGATGGGGCTCGCAAAGCATGGCGGGGCCTGTGCTTGAGAAAATGATGATAAATGATGGAGGGATGTCTCAAGGGGATATCTGTGATGTGGAAAAATATACTGAAGTGAATTAGGATGTGAGTCCATACCACAACACACTATCCTAAATGAGAACTTGTTCCAGGGGGCCGAAAGGGTCGAGGGGCCTGAGGCTGGGTGTCCCGGCTAGCTGTAGCCATATGACCACTCATGCGGGTATTTCCTTATCATAGCTCCTAAGCCCACGTAAGCAATGTTCGGTGTGGGAAACAAGGATTAGGATTAGGCTCTCCCCATTATGTAAGGGTCCAAAAGCTGGAATCACACTCCTTCTTGAGGAAAACTGAAGCTTGAAGAAAAAGAGGGGCAGAGTGAACCACTACCCTCCATTTTTGGGACATATGGGGGTGGTAAAAATGACAAAGTTTAGCTGTTGACCATATTCTAAACACAATATCTATGTCGTGTAACTTGAAATGGGAACAACAAATGAGCATCAACCGCTGACCATATTCGCAATGTAAGATTTGTATCAATTTTTTGTTCTAAACCCTCGAGGATGTTGGCCCATAATGGTAGGGGAGCCCTTGGTTTGAGGATCCATGCCATTTGGGGGTCCTTTCGGATGTAGAAGATAATGGGTACCCAAAATTGAAGGGATGAGTAGATCATGAATATGCCCATTTGGGACGAGACTCAAGGGGAGATCTCAGAGTTTGTGGATGGGCCTACAGAAAAAATTTTCAGGCGGTCCTACGTATCCCATGAAGATGGTAATCAAGACATACATAGTTCTGAACAGGCCATGTAGTTTAACGTCATGCGGTAAATATGTGGGTGTATTAGAAGAATGAGGAGGGGCACATGGAGAGACCTTTGTAATCTTTCCATGAGTGGGGCCAAAGAAGCTTAGGATGCATCACATGAGATCCTCCAAGGGAACTACACCCAACAGGGGTATCCAAATGATAAAAAAGTGGGCCTGGACTCGGGATGAGGCGTCTGAGAATTCCCACATATCCCATTAGGATTTGAATCAAGCCATACATTGTTCTTGAGATGCAGTTTAACGTCTTGCAGGATTACACACAGTTTAATGTCTGCGGGATGTTTCACAGTTTAAGGTCATGTAAGACCATATATTTTAAGGTCATGTAGGGCCCTAATGCATTTTAGGGTCGTTTGGGACCATAGTCACTCAGGAAATGTCTTTATTGAGTAACTGGGCATTGGTGGGAGGATTTATACACTCACCATCCATGATAACCAGTGAGTATGCGCCTTTAGAGTAAACCTTGTAAAAACGTAGCATCCTTCCAATTTGAGCTTATCTTGAGTGGTTTTCTGCTAGCTATTATTGGCGTTCTCATGGCCAACACCAAGTCTCCTTTTAATAAGGATAGGAGGCAAACGTTCTTGTTAAAAGCTCTAGCTATCTTGTTCTGATGTCTTTCCAGCTTGTGTAGGGCACAAATCCTGTTCTCATCAAACGCTTAAAACTCAGCCAGACGGATTTCAGCTACTATATCTAGTGCTTTCTGATCATAGATATCTATGCGTAATGAGGGAAATTGAATCGCAATGGGAAGGATGGCCTTCGTCCCATACACTAGGGAATATGGGGTCACCTGGCTGGAATTACGAGTCGTCATTTGATAAGCCCCAAGGGTGCTGGGGAGCTTGTCTGGCCAACTCTATTTATTCTAACCAACCATTTTGAGAAGAATTTTAGAGAGGGTTTTGTTGAACGCCTCGATCTATCCATTTTCTTGTGCATGGTAGTGGGAGGTATGGTTAAAACGGATGTTTTACTTAGCGTACAATTTCTTCAGCTCACCTACTTGAAATTTCATGTTGTTATTAGTGAGGATGGCGTGAGGGACTCCAAATCGGTAGATGATGTTGGAGCTCACAAATTCAACAATGGAATGGGACTTGGACTCCTTGATCGGAACTTACACTTCCCACTTGGAGAATAAATCCATAGTGTTCAAGATAAACTTTCACCAGAGAGATGTCGCCGGTGGATATGGTCCCATGACATCGAGTCCCCATACCGCAAATGGCCAATAGTACATGGTAGTCTAAAGAGTCTCTGGCGCACGATGCATAAAGTTGGCATGAATTCAGCACACATGGAACCTTTTGGAGAACTCAATGCAGTCATGGATTATCGAGGGCCAAAAATACCCTAGTCTCTAGATCTGGTGAGATAGCTTCGTCCCAATCTGATGAGCCCCGTAGGAATTGGCATGAACCTCCTTCATGACTTGGGAAATCTCAGCTACTTGAATTCAATGGAGGAGTAACCCATCAAACATGCACTTTTAGAGGATCTTCTCATGAACATGACCGTCCTGGAGGGTAAACTATAACACACGGAGTCGGATTCTCTCATGCTCATCCCGATATGTCGGGAGATTACCATTTTGTAGATAATCAACAAAGGAAGTTCTCCAGTCGGGAGTCACCTCAGTCATTGCATCTGGGGAACCTATGGGTCCTGATGTGGAGGTTCCATTGTTAAGGTGGCTTACCTATAGGTTGTCATTTTCATATGAAGTTACAAGAGAAATGACTCTCTGATGTGCCACGTGGATAATCAGATCATCCTATTTAGGCTCTACAGGTGATTTCGCTAAGCTAGCTAGGGAATCATCCTAACCGTTATGAGATCGAGTGACATGAGTAACTTCTGTCCGAGATGGGAAATGGTCCATTAGCTTGAGATTGCATTCCAAAAATTGTACGGTCTAAGGCTTTCTAAGGACATAGTCACCGTTGATCTACTTGATCACTAGTTCAGAGTTCCCTTTCACATGAAAATGGGGAACGTCAATCTTGAGGTCTAGATCCTGGCCAGTAATGAGAGCCTAATACTCTGCCTCATTGTTGGTGAAGCCTTCTGACAACAAGAATTAATATGAAAGAATAGAATGTGTTGAGGTAATTAAGACAATACTCAGTCTTACTCTGTTGAGACTAGGGTCTTTGAGCCTTCTCCCAGTGGGGCCCCAGGAAGCACCATCAAAGTGAATTTTTCATCATGGGATGGCTTAGTAAAATGAGAGGATTACCTCAACGGGAAAAATCAAGGTCCATGGACTGGTATGTGGGAGCTGTATGGGCATGGAGGAAATCTGCCAATGCCTTCCCCTTAATAGCCTTCTAAGGGAAAAACCTGATATCGAACTGCTGAAGGATTACCACCCACTGAGATAGAAATCCTGTAACCATAGGGAAATTTAGGATGTACTTCAGAAATTCTACCCAGGACACATACTACACCTTATGATTCTAGAGGAAATTCTAAAATTTCTGTACTATGAATACCAGCACAAGGCAACTCTTCTCGATAGGAGAGTATCTAGTCTCCATATTGAGGTGCATGCAACTGAGATAGTAGATATTGTTCTCTGTCCCCTTGTTGTTCTTCTAGGCCAGAAGGGCTTCGAGAGACCGTTCTAGGGTGGTCATATAGAGGAACAATGGCTTTTCGGAGAGAGGTGGCATTACGACCGGAGGTTGGAGCAGGTATTACTTGATTTCCTTGAAACAAGTCTGTCATTATTTTTCCCACTCATAGATAGTGACTTTCTTCATGAGTCGAGAAAAGGGATTACATTTTCCGTCCAAATTCACAATGAACCGGCATATTTAGGTTAAGTGGCCTTTAAAACCTTGAAGCTCGTAGATATTGCTTGGGAGAGACATCTGGATGATGGCCTTGATCTTTCTCGGGTCGATATCGATACCCCTATATCTAACAATGAAACCAAGAAAATTTCCAGAGCTGACCCTGAAGGCGCACTTCAATGGGTTCATTTTTAGGTGGTGGTAATGGAGGAAGCCAAACACTTTCTCAAGGCCTTTCAAATGGTCCTGATGCTAGTGAGATTTGATCATCATATCATCTATGTAACATTCCACCAATGTTCCAAGGATTGTCTTAAATATACTATATATTGCATGCTGATAGGTGGAACCTGCATTCTTTAAACCGAAGGGCATGAATTTGCAATAGAAAGTACCTTGTGGTGCCCTGAAGGTTGTATAATCCTCATCCTTGGGGAACAATCAGATTTGGTTATGCCCGGAATACCCATCCATGAAGGAGAGGTCTGGGAACCTGGTTGTGGTGTCAATTAATAGTTCCTTCATAGGAAGGGGAAATCATCCTTGGGATAGTGACAGTTGAGATCCCAGAAGCCGATATAGACTCTGATCTATCTGTTCTTCATCCTAACTGGGACAATGTTAGTCCTCCACTTGGGGTACTAGACCTCCTTTACAAAATTTTCTTTGATGATCTTTTCAAATTCGGCCTCAACCATGGCACCATGGGAAGGGTCCATCTTTCTGGGAGGCTTCTTAAACCATCAATGATTTTCTAGGAGACCGAGGCATTGGACAGGTACATTAGGATCTAGTCCTTTCATCTCATCATAACTACAAGAGAATACATCATGGTGCTGCTTGAGGAAGTCCACATTATGTTTTTGCTCCTCCACGGGAATAGAGGCACTGATCAACGTGGGTTTCAGGTCTGTCTCGCTACCATGGTTCACTTGTATCAATTCATCGATTGTGGTGGAAACGCCCTCTTCGAAGGTCGGGGAGCATCCTATAGGTCCTCTTATTCACCTGTAGAGGAGGTATCCTCTATGGGAGGAGCTTTCTCTAAGTCTGTAGATCCCGATGGGAGGCTGGTACCAGCCTGAGTGGTGGTGGACACTACATCGGGGGACTCCTATATTGTCGAAACCATATCGATGAAAGCGGTCGATCTAATCTCGTCTGGTCTTCGGCCCAAGGGGCCATGCTTGATGATATCAAAGTAATAGTGGTGCATCGTCTTGAGCTGGTTTATCCCTACCCTACGGAACAGGAAAGTATGACTTATTGCAGTCACCATCGGGGGGACATATTGATACCTTACGGGTGTAAGGGGCTTTGGGATCACCTGAGCCTAATTCGTGAAGGAGTATGATGTGATCTTCCGGCGTTGCATAGATTTGGGAAGGTGATCCCCACATTTTTCTAGAAACAATGAACAATTTTCCCATGTCTATGGTTGTAGCCTCCAATCAGTGGATTGGAAAGGCGTAGGTATCATCTAAATCTATCCACGGGTCAGTCGCAGCCATAGAATGCTCAACCTCATTAGCCTAAATCTTCTTGTCCTTGCTCTTGTAATAGTCGGCTTTTAGATAGCGGGATTCACAAGATGAAAAGGGGGATGTGTCACCTTGAAGCACACCCACTTGAACATTAAGGGAGTACTTGAGAAACTGGTGATACGATGAAGGAACCACCACATTTAGGTGGAGCCACGACCTACCCATCTTTGCATTGTAAGCAGTGTTGTACGAGACAACCATGAACACAATAATAGAAACTAGGCCACCAAACTGGGTCTTCAAGTGGATATTGATGACCGATGTCTATTTCATCCTATCATAACATTGGATTCTTAGGTCAGAGGGATGCAGATCATCATTGGAAAATCCCAGTTTTTAAAGTGTTCGAGTCAGGATTAGGTTGATACTAGAGCATGTATCAACAAGACAGTAGCAAACCTCCATGCCCTTAAACTGGCCGGTGATGTAAAGTGGTCGAATGTTCTCCTGTATGGAAGATCCTTCATCTTCTCCAGAGAATGAGATGATGATCTGGCACTCAGCATGCTTGATCGCCTTAGCATAGAAGGCTTTTGCGGCTACTACCTCTATCTCAAACTAGTGGGGGATTCTTAAATCCTCATAGAGGGCCTCATGCATGTTCGATGATAGGATAAGGGCCTAATTGATAGAGAAATTTGCAGAAATGCTAGCAAGATTCCTGAATACATCATATTTTCATGTGAGGCATGAACTTCTGCTTACAAGTAGTCGCTCTATGACATGAGGTATGGTGGGCCCTACCGACTCGACCGGAGGCTGACTGGTACTAAGAATATCCCAATGCTCATTGTCCAAAGCCTTCATAGTGACTAATGTATGGGGGATCGATGATTGAGACCAGTATGTAGCATAGCGTTGCTGATCATGAAGCGGTTGAGGTGGATCTACCTCATCCAACAACAAAAACGGTGGTGAAGGCGGACCTGATGACACCATATGAGAAGGTTGTGCATGCTAAGATCTACGTTGGGCTTGCTTCCTAGTTTCGGTAGCTTGTACAGCCTGGATGAAAATAATGATCAAGGCACTCCAATGACCAATATTATTGCATCTTCGTCAATGACGTCAACAGATGGGGACATTGGGAAGATTCGTCTGGTGCTCCTCATCGTCTAGAATTATTAAGGGGTTTACCAGCTCTACGGTATTAACCGTGGTGTACCCTTGACCACTACTCGAAGATTCATCCACTACTAGACGGATTCTGGGAGGAACCACCATCTCTGGAGGAATGAAGTCACCGAGAGTACGAGATGATGACTACATTGGTAGGGGACTTTGTTTTCTCTTGCACCTCGAGTGCTTTCTCTTCTAGGAATAGGATTGTTGAGACAAAGATGCTGAATTAGTAGATGAGGATTTAAAAGGCTCTGGTCAGTTCAGTCATGCTCAGATAACACCATGGGCACGAGCGACTAGTTTACAAGCCATCCAGTCATCATACTTCTGGGACCCGCTGTTAGAAACTTGTTTCCAGTTTCCTTCGCTATCATTATTGATGTTTGGATTCAAGAAGACACATGAAACTTGTGCCGGAGCTGGGACTAATCAGACTATGTTGTTATCCACCTCGTCTTGAATCTATTCTTTAACCACAAAGCACTGTTTGAGGGTGTGCCCTAGGATCCGGTGATAGGCACAATAATTAGGGATATCGGTGAGGTTCGCTTCTTCCGGCCTCATGCATTCATGAAAATGTACAATCCCCTGCTCCATGGAACTGCGTAAGTAACAGGGGACCTAAGCCTCATTGAATGAGTAGTTTGGGTTCCTCCTGTCTGGGAAGGGGGTCGTGGGAGCCTGACCCTTACGAGGGGATGGATGAGCCTGGTTGTCTCACCTGGGTGGGGGTGGCGTGTTTCGTGGGGGCGCATGCCGATCATGGGGTTGGAACTGTTGGGTCATACACTACTCTTGAGGTGGATAGCCTCTACAAGGCAGTGGAGGCGGCACCACTGGTAATAACTCTAGTTTCCTGGGGGCTTCTATTTGAGCAACTGTAGCAGGCTCGGCCCTGGCGGCCCATCTCATGGGAATTGCAGGAGGAAACAGACGTGACTGGATGGCCGATTGAAAGGCTTCTTCTAGGTGTTGGGATTTATTGGAGAAGTCTTGGAATCCCCCAGGGTAGTTCTGGGTGATCATATATGGGACCAGTTCTGTTTTGACATTCCCTATGCACATCGTCAGTAGTTTCTCCTCAGTCAGTGGCCTGTCAAGGGAATATGTGAGCACTTTCCACCAAGAGACAAAGTCTTCAATGTTCTAATCGGGCCTCTGATTTCACTTGAAGAGGTCCATGATACTTGTCATCTGAGTGTTAGAACTGAACTGGTAGAGAAATTAATTACAAAGATCCTTCCGGCAGACTACTGACCCGATGGGTAGCTGGTTGTACCAGACAAACAAAGACCCTTCCAATGTCTGCACGAAGCATCGGAGTTTGGCATCCTCCTGTTGCACTGGAGTTCCCAACATGGGTCTACTCCTTTAAATGAAGTGGGCCAGATTCTGTAGTGGATCACCTATTCCATTGAAGGGGAAAAGGTGGTATTTCCGAAATCCGTGGTTGATGTCATATCATCCACCCACTCCGTATAAGGCATGCCATCAAGAGGGATTGCCACCAGCCGTGTTTCCAATGCCTTGAGGTGGGAAATGACCACCACCATGGGATCATATGGATGGGGATTCTGGTCTTGACGGGGATCCCTGACCACCAGTGCATTGGAATGTTCTTTAACACAACAAGGAGGCATAACGACTCATGGAGCGGCTGGTGGAACAACCTGTGGAGCAGTTGGGTGAACCTGAGCTGGGTCCTAACGATTGTCACACCGCCCATGAGGATTTGGCGATACATAACGTGCCCTACTTCCATAGGCTCTGTATTCGGCCCTGTCTGTGGGGGCAGGACGATCAGGGTCACCTGGAGGCAATTTTCCTAAAGAAAGTTGCGCCTGACCTTGCTGCCCCGGTCGAGGATCAATGTAGTTCGGTCATCGCTCCACATCACATTTAGAAAGGAGTTTGTCGAACATCTTCATGTTTTTTATGAGTTGATGATGCAACATGGCTTTTTTGGTATCGTATTCTACCTTCTGCACTGATCCGGATGGGTCTGAAGGTTTGACGACTCCAATATTTTCTTTTCCTTTATTGGGATTCCAGCTGAGGACTAGTGCCTCAGTGGTCACGGGAAGACCCTATAGATTTATCTACTAGCGACTGACCCTTCCCAATGGATCCAATAGTTGTGGAATTCCCCCAGGGGGTAAGTCACCATCGAGGAGCTCCAGCTTGTTCTCCCCCTCTGATAGGTCAGCAATGTTAACCGCAACTCTACCTGGGGGAATATCCTCGAGATCGACCGACAAGTCAGTTTGGTGCCGAATAGAACTAAAATGGAGGGTCGCGTACTACCCTGAGCCACATATTTTCATGTGCAGAGAAGCCTCCTTGATTATCATATAGATCGCTTCAAAGCTCTGGACGCATCGTTGTTGGAGGGTCCTATGGCGGCCTGGTGACTTAAGGTGCTGGGCCATGGGGAGGGTGGCCCGATCAACCAAATGGAATTTTTGACCAATGTTCTCGAAGTACTCCCGACTCTTGGGTTAGGCCACTCGTCAATCTAGAAGATCAAAATGGATCTCCCAGAGGGTCTGGAAAAAGCATCTGACCACCTCCTAGGTGAGTGCTTCTGGAGCCCTCAAATTTGGTGCTGCAACTGGCCAGAACATCTCTGGAAAATGGTATGCTGCAAGAATATCCCACAAACTCCTTGGTCTAGATTCATGGTCTTACCCCTCATTGCCCCACTCTTCAACCAGAGGCATCTGGGGAACCAGTAGTGGTACTGATACGAACCGCTGAGATGGAAGGCTGGCTGGGGGAGAATACGACAAGCGAGCTAAAAAACCACTGCATCTCAGGCTATCCTCTGAGGAGTTTAGTGACTTGGCCAACACATCATGGAAAGACGGGCTGAAGACTGATGTTTCTAGTGTAGGGACTAATGCCGCTGGAGAGGGAACAAGCCACTTCTCGTCCGCCATTGGTCCCTAGAATAGCTCTTTGGGATCTCTGGTCGAGGTAGAGAGTGCTTCTGGCAGTGATGGTGGTGATTGAATGGTGGGAACCTATGGAGTTTCCAAATTTTCATCCTAGATACACCTGCGGAGGGAGGTGGGAATCTGATGGACCACATATTCTGGACGTATGAGGATTAGGTGCCATGTTCTTGCCCCGAATCTTGGCACAACGGATCTAGGCGAGGGTTTCATCACTGAGTTGTATTCCACCTCAGAATATGAGAAGAAAACTGGTTTGATCTCGGTCTGAATCTTCTTGGAATTATTTTTATGGCGGCGACGACCCGACCTCCTTCCCTAGGATAGTTCTTCAGGAAATGGAAGATTTTCGGCGTGAGGAGGACCTTTGTCCATGATGTTGATGGGGCAGACGAGATTTCCAACTAAGTGAGCTGGGGTGAAAGAAGCACCTAGATAGATATCCAAGGGAACACGGGGAGGACCTCTGTGTCTGCTGGATGATGTGCAGATGGGATCTCCTCCAGAAGTGTTGCAGTGGGTTGGACCTCCACCGGAGCTGATAGGAGAATGGGCAGTACCTCCATTCTTGTTTCCACTAGAAATGACAGTGCAAAGAGGTTACTCATACTGTTCAAGCCGAAAATAGGTAGGACCTCTGTGCTGGGTGCTAGTGGAGTGAAGCTGACCTTCACTCCTCTCATTAAGGCGGTGTGGAGGACCTTTTCTGGCTGCTATAAATACATGGGGAGGGCCCCCGCACTGGATATTGACCGTATGTGTAACTTCCCCTCACCGGTGGTCTTTGGAAAGTGGAATGACCCCATACCTGATGTAATGAACATGAGAGATGCTTCCGTACTGAGTGTCACTGTCGTGGGTTGGACCCTCATTTGGATTGAAGGCCTCACGGGGCGGACCACCATGCCAAGATTGGAAGTGTTTAGGATCATCGTTCTCCATGGTGGTGGTATGGGTATGGCCTCTGTACTGGGTGTTGTTGCTGCGGGTCGGTCCGTGGCGGGCACTACATGTGCCGGTGACCAGGAGAGTCAACCCAGCCAGCCTATGGGGTGGTTGGGGCCTCAATCTGGGCCAGGTGTATGAGGAACCCTACTCGACATATACAAGGGGTTGATGATATACATTGGCAATGTCCAGATCCACAGTAGTTTCTAACGTTGATGCCCCTTGGCGGGCATCCTCCTTGGCCTACACCCGACACTGGCGACGTGTCATCCAAACTGGGGTTGGCGGTGTAGGTGCATGGATTACCTACTTCTTGATATGCGGGACCGGGTGGAGGCTTTGGTACAGCCTCGTGGGAGCCATCCTTTGAGGCCCCTAAAACGGGATCCCATCTGGGCTGACCCAGACATCCCCTACCTCGTCAAAGTAGGGGATCGAGTCACCGAGGCATTCTAGGGAGAGACTCCTGAAATGATTATATGTTTATGTGGGGAGTAGTGGCTCTATGTGCATACCTTGGGGGAGATGGTAGTGATGAGGAAAAGATGCCTCTAAATCTTGGTGGGCCATGTCCTGAGTCAGGATAATCCCCGCCTCCTCATATCAGCAGATGAGGTAATATATCACCCTTCTTTGAATGATTTCATAAGTGGAGATGGGGCGTGGGATCCCAAAAACTATAGAAGTAGATGTTGTCATAGATGTGGTAGAGCCACATGGGACCACCTCGTTGGTGCTTCCCCTGCCCCTACGTCGGTGGGTGGGTGGTGATCAGTTTCCTGTTATGGCAGCTTGGGTCCGGATAGCCAGGGAGATTAAACTATTAGTGCTGAAAAAAAGTAATCGACGTCTAGTTCCCCAGTGCCATTCTGTCTCCCATGGATGGTAAGAGGGATGCACAATGATAAAGTAACAGACCTGGATATCCAACATTCAACTGCCCTAACTTCTAGTGAGTTTCATGCAAGGCCAACTATTTGCTCGGTGGGACCCGGCGCCAGATAACTGGATTCAGTGACACACTAGTCCATTGATGTTTTGAACATTACTAATCTACATATTGAGGAGAAGACCTTCACATTGGGTTCACCATCTCTTTTTCTTACACTTTCACCAGGGCACGTGCATCCTTCTATCGAGGACTAAGAGGATGCGCTGATCATTTCCCAACATTCCCTCTTTCCAAAGGCGGGCGACATCTGTCACTTATTCAGGGATGTTTTCTCCTTGATCGAATGGAGATGATGTGTTGTTGGTTCCTCCTTCCATGGATTCCTCCTTGGAAATTGTTGCCTAGTATGGTTCTCCCTTATATATTAAGATGTTGTTCGCGAAACACTTTCCAATCCCATATTTTCATAGACGCCGATTAATTGCACTGCTTTTTTCAGGACATTCCAAAGGGCCCAGTCAGGGTAGCACCCTTTGGTCGGGGGAGTAGTCGTGTTTGATATCATTGGCGTGACTGGGCACTGGAACACTGACATATCTGGGTTTTTTCACCTTATGATAGGGCTTCTCATGGGTGTGGAAGCTTGAGGCATCCAACATTGAATGCGGGGAATTGTATGCCATAGGCATGTCTCTGAGTTTTTCAATAGCTTCCTATGTTTAACACAGGGTATGTCATAGGTTTAACGTCTAGAGGAGATGGATCAAACTGATCAGAACACTGGAGAGACTAGATCAGAGGTGTGGAACCTCAAGAGAGAGAACTGATATTGGGTCTTACACATGGTTAGTTACCTGATTGCTACTAAAGGGAAATGGAAATGAGGTGTCATGATCCCACCAGGACATGGCGACCCGGGTGAGAATCAGGATGGGTGGTGGAGGGTTGAGAGTGGATGAATAATGAGATGGAACCAATGTCAGGACATCGGTGATATTGGTCTTCAGCCTCTAAGAGACTTCCTACATATCCTCATGGTTGGAAATCAAATCCATGTAGTTCGGTGGGGAGATGAGACACCTAAGGAGGCGACCCCTATGAATGGGACCCCAAGGAAGTGGAACATCTAAGATGGGGCATGAAATTAGGGTGTGTGCAGAGAACAACGACCCAATGACATGTTGGGGCTTACGCGTGATTAGCATCCCAAGGTTGGTATGACGCTTGAGGGCGGACCAGAGATGTGGGTCCCAACAAAGGGGACTACAACAAATTACCGCTGAATTGGAAACCCAATAGCTTACCTTCGGTTGGGATTGACAATGTCTTACCATCGATCGGGGTACTCAATGGCTTACCGTCGGTTGGGAAACACAATGGATTATCTTCGATTGGGGTAGACAACAACTTACCGTCAATTGGGGATGACAATGGCTTACTTCTAGACGGGGTCACAATGACTTACCAATGGATGGGGTCCAAACAGCTTACCGCTGGATTGGGTCACAACGGCTTACCACTGGATGGGGTCACAAAGGCTTACCGCTAGAGGGGGTCGCATCGACTTATGGCTGTATGGGGTCACAGTGGCTTACCGCTAGATGGGGTCGCAATGGCTTACAGCTGGATGGGGTCCCAACAGATTTCCACTAAATGGGGTCTCAACGGCTTACCACTGGATGGGGTTGATACTCATGGGGCTTCCTATATACCATGTCTAGGATATAGGGATCAAAGCCCACATAGTGTGAATTGGTACTATTTAAATGACATACGAGAAAAGAAGGGGACATATAGTTTAACGTCATAATGGACGAAGGTGAACTGACGTGAAAGGGGGTCGGAAAAATTGGTGTTATGATTGAACCTCGGGGAGGATTCATACGTACACTGCCTTCGAAAGGATCAAAATCCACATAGTTTGGGATGGTGTTTGGTGAACCGATGTAAAGGGGTGTCGGGACCAGTGGTTGTTGGGCTTGATCATCAGGGAGGCTTCCTACGTACCTTGTCGTGGAAAGGATCAAAGTCCACATAGTTTGGTATTGTGGGTGTGCTGACATGAAGGTGGGGTCGAAACCAGGTTGATGGCCTAGAACCTCAAGGAGGTTTCCTACATATCTTTCCTTGGCTAGGATCAAAGTCCACGCAGTTCGAAAATGGGTCTTGGTGCGCCGACGTGAAGATGGCCAAAACCAATTAGGTGTTGGGCTTGAACCTCAGAGGGCCTTCCTACGTACCTTGCCTTGGAAAGGATCAAAGTCATCATAGTTTAAAATAGTGTTAGGTGAACCAATGTAAAGGGGGTGGGTCGGAACCAGGTTGTGGGGATTGAACCTCAGGGAGGAATCCTACGTAACCAGCCTTATCAAGGATCAAAGTCCGCGTTGTTCTGGAATGGTGTCTGGGGCTTACACTTTAGGCTTCCCAGAGAGGATGTCATGGTCGATGCTTACTCTAAGCCCACACGAGTCATGTTTGGTGTGAGAAACAAGAGATAGAAAAGAACTGATGATCACATTGTGAAAGGTGCATCCTTGGGAAGTGGAATGGGGATTACACATGGTTAGTGGACCAAAGAGGAAATAGGGGCTTATGCATGGTTAGTGGTCCAGGTATATAGATATTGGGACTTTCTCCAAGATGGAGGCCCGGGTGGAGACAAAGCCCAGTGGGAGAGGGATGGGTTAACGTAATCCCTTGTTCCCCTCTCACCTCTTAGTATTTGACGCAAAATAAGAGAGGAGGATTAGGGGTACTACCACCCCCAAGAAATTATAGGGGTTTACACCAAAGTGGTTGCCCTTTTCCCAGTGAACAGACGTCGCTCTAGTGGGCGTAAAGAATTTCCAAGATGGGGCACACCGCTTGTGAGGCACAGGGTGAGGCTACAGTTTAACTTCATGTGATGAGGATGATAGCACTTGATAGTATAACATCCTGAATCTCGGAGGAGGTGGGTTCACTCCGCACCCCTAGGACTTACATAACTGATACCCACCCACCCTTGGGGAAGGGAAGGCATCAACAACGCCATGGAAAGGTGGTGTTATGGAGTGATCCATTGAGGGGTCCAAATTATCATGGCGATATGAAGAATAAATAGATGTTAGTGTGACTATGAGAAGAATAGTGATGCGAAGAAATGCTATGTGAAGCACCACCCAAGGGCCATTGAAATCGATTTGTGAAAAACTAAAGGGAAACATAGGAAGAGAGCGTGTGACACAATTGTGTTGCACATAAGAGGGGCTCAAACATGGTTCCTTAAGGTGAGGATAAAACATGGAGCACACAGGGGGGGATGCACACAAGAGGATAGGCTCTGCACAAAATGGAAGGGATGCGTGCAAGATGGACCGTCTATGCGTAAAATAAGTCTGGTGCAGAGGAAACTTACACACAAAAGAGGAAGCTTGCACGAAAATGAATTTTAGAAAAAGGAAATGTATTAGGATCATGCCCAAGAGGTCCCACCTAAAGCAGGACCCTAGGGGGACCTATCACACAAGATCCAATAACTAGAGGCCACGGTGTTTTTCACTCGGTCGTGCAAGAGGTGTCTTTCACGCATTAGAGCGTCGCTTCATCTTCTATTACCGCCCCAAGGGTAGATAGTATTCTTTTTTTATAGACGATGTCCTAGGAGGTGGCGCACAAGGGGCACTGCATGAAAATTATTGGTTGAAGTTTCATTGGGCGCACAAACTTTGAGCACCGAGGGCCGATTGCGTGCAACCTGGGTTCTCTTGCGCATCAGTGCCCTTGGTGGTTTCGGAGGGGTTTCCGTGGAAGCTTCCCATTGATATCACATTGGGAACACCGGAGGGCCTCTTACATGCATACCCTAAATCTTGGGTACACTTGCCTCCTAGGTTACGTAACCTTATCTTTCCCTCACGAATTCATTCGTTGCTCTTTATCATCCTTATGATGACCTTCTTCGAATTTCTTCATCAACATGCATTAAGGAAGGTAAAATGATATCACTACTATTGAGGTTGATCTTGAAAATAATGTGGTGATAGGTAATCTAGTTATTAATTCACAAATAGTGAACATACTATTTGATTTTGGTTCTATGAATTCTTTCATATCTTCCATTGTTAGTAGAACAATTCAAAAACCACCTCTAATTATAGAGGTTATATTATTGGTGAGAAAAAAATAAAGAAATTATTGCATCCAAAGTATATAACTCCTCCCTAGTTAGTTTTTGTCGACTGGGCCACCCATAAAATCATGTCTTACTTAATTTAGTAGATTTTGATGCTATATTGGTAAAAGATTGTTTATCATCAAAAAAATCCAACATCAATATTTGGGAAATGATATAATGCTTCACATCACAAGGTATCCTCAAAATATGTACAAGTCTATGGAGGAAGATGAATCTCCATAATAATCATTATATCAATTGTGTAAATTGTTATCTTATAAGAAATAATACCTAGCTACAAGATTATTAAAAAGGAGTGGATCAAGATCGTATACATGATCTTTGTGATGGATTATACTTATTTTTCCCCTATATAATTTCCTAGTCTTCCTCATAACCATGTGATTGAGTTATAAATTGAACATATTCTTGTACCTATATCTATAAAAACCTCATAAAGAATGGCCACCATTGAGTTGGAAGACTGGAAGAATCATTTACAAGAGAATCTCTACAGCTATTTTATATGCCTGAGTTCTTAATCATGGGGTGTGGAAGTCAGGTTAACCAAGAAGTAGGATGGATCAATGTTCCTCTGTATTGATTATCATGAGCTCAAAAAATCAAGACAAAGAACATGTATCCCCTACAATGGATAGATGACTTGTTCGATCAACTAACTGGGTCCATGTATTTCTCTATGGTGGACATTCTATTGGGATATCAACAATTAAAGGAGAAGAAGGAATATATTCCCAAGACCACCACTATAACAATGTAATGACACTATGAGTTCATAGTGATACTCTTTAGACTCACTAATTCTCCAAAAAATTTCATGGAGTTAGTAAATAATGTCTTTAGATATTACCTCAAATAATTTTTGGAAGTATTTATTGATGATAATCTGATACACTCCAATATAATAGAGGAACATGAGGAGTATTTGAATACTTTTTTGATGAATTTTGAAAGGAATAAATATAATGAAAAGTACAGTAAATGTGAGCTCTAGATGGAGGAGGTATCATTATTCGGGAATGTTATTGAAGGACCGCAGAACACCCTGAGATGGGGACGGTGAATATGGATATCAAAATTTTCTTCAAAATTGATGTATCTTGTTCCCAAATTGGTAGGAACCTATTAAACCTATCTGATTATAATGATTAGTAAAAAAAATCACATGAAAAGATTCAACACAACAATTTTACATGGTTCACCACTAAGAGATAGTCCAAGGATAATAAGAAGATAGTTTTTTAATACCTAAATCAACTAAACATCACCAGTTTTGGTGTACAAATATTTATAAATTTTCACACTATTCTAGACACACTTCTTTTAAAATATTTCAGGGATAGACCACTACATCCCTAGAAACACAACTTTTGACCCCTTCTAGCTTACTACATTGGGAGGGATCCACACATATTGTATGGACTTGTAGGTACCTTCATTTTCATGAATGAAAAAAAATCCTAAAATATAGACAAATGCACTATTGAAGTCCCTTTTTCACCAATAGGAAATTAATTTTATGAATTGTTCCTCTGAGAGCTACCCTAATTCTTTTGAGAACTGTGTTTCTTCCTTAAGGAACTCTACAACACTGTGTGGTGCGGGTGATTCACAGACCATGTATTCCTACATGAACTATACCTGCTTCGTGGATAGATTCTTCTTCTATATACCACCCCTCCTTCGTAGACCATTTTCCCTTGAGAGTGATAGGGTCCTGCAAAACCCCTTCTCTAACTATACTTAAGGTACTCTTCTAATTTCGAAAAATAATCCCTCAAAAAACTATTCCATAGAGGAGTTTTATTTATACAAACCACATAATACATCATGGAATTATTCCTGAAACAATGACGTTTTCTAATGAAAATAACTCTATGTAATGATGGGATTAATGGTCCTTATATTGGAAGAATACTAGACTATATTTCTGATCTAATTTCTCCAATGTTTTTATGTGGTAAAACCTTCACTAAATACTACTATGTGGTAGAAATAATGCATTGATCCTCTATAGAGGATGACCTCTTCCATATATGAAAATCATTTTCAACACCTCAAATAACCGCCTCCTTTCAGAAAATAATGAGCCATTTAGGGAACTCCCAAATATCTGTGAACATCAAGCCTCCTACAAAATATTTCTTTTTTGTAGTCCACTTACGAATCACCGAATCTTAGCTGCAAGTTGTATAAGTTTTTTGAACCATTTTCCTCTCAAAAAATGCAAGACTTCCATGAACCAGTTTTTTTCCATTTTGTGTTTAGAATCTTTCATGGCTCGTATAGGGCTACTATAAAAAATTAGCCTTTATTGATTTTCCATTATCCATTCCGCATTCATAATTTTTTCATTGTGAACTATAATTTTTGGTCCACATACCATGAAACCATTTAGGTAAAACATTCCTTTTTCAAAAACAAAACTCCCATTTTTAGGCCCAAAAATTTGGAAAACACTATAAAACAACTCCACCTTCAACACTGCTATCAACCAAAACTATAAGATCAATTATCATGATAACTCCTTAATCGACTCATTTTGTATTGAAAACATACACAAACTATACTCAATTACCATAAAATAACATCCATTATTCCAACAATGATCACTAACAAAGAATACTTGTGGACCATTCCAAGACAAAGAGAATTAAAGAGTATCTCATTCTAGCATCTGTGATGGAGATCGATAGTTTCCATGGTATATCTGGGTATTACTAATAATTTTTGAATAACTTCATAATATTTTCAAACCCACTGACCATGATGACCCGGAAGTGGGTGAAGTTTTTTTGTACTAGTGAATATGAAGAGTTCATTAATGATTTGTAAATGGGGCTTATCACTGCACGAGTACTCAAACTACCAACATATGGGGAAATCATTATGGTGTAAAAAAATGATTCAATGAAGGGATTATGTTGAATAATGATGAAAAATTATAATATGATATCCTACATATAAAGAATGTTTTAAATTCGTGATAAAAAATACCCCACGCCAGATCTAAAATCAGAGGATGTGATCATCGGATTGAAAACATGGTGGTATTTTCTCTATAGGGAAAAGTGTGAAATATATACTAATAATAAGAGGATAAAATATATATTCATAAAAAGGGATCATAATATTCACCAATTTATATTGTTTGAGTTCATTAAGAATTAAGATTTCTCAATCCATTATCAGCCTTGTAAAGAAACTAATGTGGAAGATTCTCTAATTGAATGGATCCTACAACCTTATCAATGGTTAAAATAAAGAATGATTCAATTTTTAATGATTTTAAAAGGAAGTACATGGTAATTTTTAAAGATGGAACATTGTCAATACTTTATCAAATTATTGATCAACTATCCCATATAGAGATAATAATGTATTCTCATTTAAATTATAAGAAAATTCACAAAATGGTCAATGATATTAGAAATGGGAAATACTCATAGTTAAAAATTGATGAGGAAGGAGTCATAATATGTGGGTCATTATTATGTGTACAATCCAATCTGGAGATAAAGAATGAGATTCTAAATAAAAAACATATCTCAACTTGTTCTATTCACCTAGGAAGTGCAATAAATTATCGAGATATCCAAGATCACTATTTTTTGGACATTATGAAGATGGAGATTGCTAAATATACATCAATGTTCTTTTTATGTCATCAAATGATATATGAAAGAAAAATGTATATGGGGATGACTCAACCATTACTATACCAACATGGAAAATGGAAAACATCATCATGTAAATTTTCATTAGATTTCAAAATACATCCAGATGATATAATTCTATATGGGTCATTGTGTGTCATATTAAAAAAAATCTTTATATCAAAATTTGATATGATTTCTCACATGTACAAAATGCTCTGATAAACATCAATGAATTTGTGAGGATGAATAGAGGAGCACTCTCGATTGTATCCTATCTAGATAAAATATTTACCTCCATAATATGGAAAACTCTCCAACATGCTCTATACACAGAGCTAAAAATCAATATGTCCTATCACCCATATACTTATAGCCTATTTGAGTAGAATTTATAGAAATTAGAAGAAATTTTGATATCATGTTGTATAGAAATAAAGGAATTATTAGCCCACATATATTTAGGGTAGAGTTCTTATACAAAAATAGTTTTCACTCGAGCACCAAATGGATCCTTATGAAGCCTTTTATGGTAAAAAATGTATAATACTGGCATGTTGGGATGAAGTCGAACATAATTTTCTTGGACCTACAATTTTCAATGAAATGGTGGGAAAGGTGAAATCTATTCAACAACATATCCAGACATCCTAATGTTTAACGAAGAACTATGAAGATAATCATTGATAGGAATTGTAATTTTATATTATAGACATGGTATTCCTCTGAATATCTCCATTCAATAAGATGATGAGATTTAGGACGAATGGAAATCTAAGTCCCAGGTACATCAGACCCTTCAGGATTCATGATTGTGTCAGAGATCTGTCCTATCGATTAGAATTTCCACCAACCATATCTCATGTACATGAGGATTTCCATGTTTACCTCTTGAGTAAGTACATACTATATCCCTCATTTGTATTGAATTTAGAGTTGGTATTGTTTGAAAATGATATATATTTTAAGGTTTAGTCGATTAATATCAAGGAATGTAGAGATAAAGTTGTACGGACCAAGTCCAATCATGTGGTAAAAGTGATATGGAGGAACTATAAGTAAGAATATGAAACATGGGAACTCAATGAAGAAATAATAGAGAAGTAAACTCACATGTTTCCCCATTTTTTTGTAAAAAACAATTTCAAGGTATAAACATCATAAGGGGGAACAATGTAACAATCCAAACTTTTATCAATGGAAATTACATATTTATAAACATTTGATATATTATAAATATCATAAAAAGACATACGCAACCCAAAAAATCATTATAAATGGATACTGAATCAAATAATAAGTATTTATAGAAATTAAGTAACCTATACTAATAGAATAGTAACTTGACTATTGGAATAGTAATGTAACCATTAGGATTATTAATCTTTCCAATAGAATAGTTACTTCACCTATGAAAGTATAAATAAAAGTTTACCATCTTATAAATGGAGAAATGATAAAATTTTATCATATTATAAGTAAACAAATATTTTTAAAATAATAAATTATGAATTTTTATTTTTATAAAACATAAATTTTTATTTACAATTTTATAATTAATATAATTATTTAAAAGAATTTTTTTTCATAAAATTGATTCATAAATTACTATTTTGTTTTTCTATAATTATGAGATAATTTTTAGGGACCTTAATGAAGTTTTTAGAGTATAATAAAATTATTTATAATTTTAAAATCAGTATTCTTCAAATGAATGATGAATTTAATTAAAAATAAAATTTCACATATTATGAAAATTATTTTCAAAATATATACTCCATTTTTTAATCCACACATAGAGAAATTCTTAGGGTAAATATTTGGGTTTTTTTATAAGTACTTAAATTTTGGTTTAATATTGAAATACAATAATTTATTAAATAAGCTAAATATATGAATTATTGTGTTATGGATGATGCATGGATGATGTAAGAACCATTTTTTCAAAATAAAATTTACTATTCACATTACTTAGTCACAATAATCCACACTATTGATATTCTTGATCCAAAATAATAAACAAATGGCTAAAATAATAAAAAACACTCCTCTCCTCCAGTATAAATACTATCATCACCCACTCTTAACATCAAACCATATAAGACTTGAAGATTTTCAATATTCAGTCAAATCCTCTCCAATGATACCCTCATCTAGGAGAATTTTTTTATCAAAAAAATAACAAACCCATTTTCCCAATGGTGGTTCTCAAAGAGTTTAAGTTCAAGAGGTAAAATCCTCAGTTGTTTTCTTTTAATTTCATTTAGTTTTCTTTTTTTTATCTTATCCTAGCCATCCTATAATAATGTTTCATGATAAATCTAGAATAATTTGAATAATATAATTTTATTATGTTAGTGGTATATCCTTCACCAATTATCATCTATTCCCCTTTTTTCTAAAAAGGAAAACATCATCTTCATGGTGTAGACTCACCAACTTCATCGATGAGGATATTCTATTTTCAAATATTGCCTTTAAGGATGGTCATAAAACAAATTTAATTGTTAAAAAGGACTATATAATTTATATTAAAACTTATTTAGTGTTATTTATTTAGTATATATACATAATATTAATAATAAAACAAAATTGGTTTGTGATGATTTAAATGATGCTAAAATAATATAAACGGCACTAATAAATATTTTATCTAATGAACCATCATCATATATAGAAAAAAAATTATATATTAGATAATTTAATATTATTTATGTTCATTAATAAAATATAATTTAAATTATGGAAAATTATTCCCATTTTACCGGACCTTTTATACACGTATAGAAGTGAACAAATAATGAAAACCAAGGAAACAAACACTCTTGAACGATGAAATTGACACTTATAACTCATAAAAATGATATAAATGAACTTAATAAAATTATAATAATTTAAATACAAGTTAAAAAGTTATTCATTAAATTATTAATAAACATAATTACATTATAAATTACACTATTTAAAAGTTAAGAACATTTTGTATTTATGGTTATAGACTCTCTATGAACCCCCATTTGTTCATTGGGTTACATATTCTCTTGATTTAACCGATTTTTTTTATATTTTTTTATAAATATTATAAATTATATTTATATGTTCCAAAATCATTTGTCCAAAATATTTCATCCTTTTTTATAGGGAAATAATTATTTAAAAAAATTTCCCTTTTAAATTATTCCTGATAAGCAAGCCCGATTAAAGGGAAATTCCAAATTTCTTACCCATTTTATAGTACACTCCATAATATATTCTAAGCCAGAAATATTATAATAAAATATTTTTTTATCATGAAATACTAATTAGTTCATTTTTGGTTTTATAAAAACAATTAATAATTTTATATTCTAGGGAATCCATAAAAATTTTCATTTACACACACTAGAGTGGCACATTTATAATGTTTCTTAAACACTCATTTTACATGGATTAAAAACATTTACGCCACTTATCATGATATATTCCTATTTTAGCTTCTGAATGTCCATTAATTATTTAAATCTATTCATTCATGCACACCATTATGATACACCTATTTTTTTATTCCTTAGGACATGATCATGAAACCCATTTATTTCCATGGGTAACACTTATTTATACTCCATATGTTTATTTATTTTTGTGCACACATAATAATGAACATTTTATGATGAGTATGACTAGATTGAACTCTAATGAATTATTTAATGATTAGTCTTAGGATATTTCATGTTAAGACAATGGGTAAACCTTATTACTTTATGGGACATAGTCTTCCTTGTGTAATGGTTTTGGCAGTAAGTCGTGATACATGCTACTACATGTGCAATGTTCTTAGCATTTACCCTTTTCTCACTCTTATTTTGTTTTATGTTTCTTCTACAATACTATAAACCAATTTTTACATGATCTCATGATCTGTATTTTATGATTCATTTTTTTATTCATGTTCCATGCCTTTTGGAAGTCATCATATTATATGTTCAACCCTTGTGCTACACTATATTTCAATGTTTATACCCTTACTAGGATTTTTAGCTACTAAATTTGTTCATGTATTACACATGTTATTCTATGTGGATGTAAGATCATAAAGGAAGTTAGGATTTCATTATAGAGATTAAATAAAATATATTTCAAGACTTTCTAATTATATATCTAATCTTCCAAAGAAACTAGAAATTACAATACTTGGAGTTAAATTTTTGGTTAATTATGATTAAAATTATGAAATAATATGTCTAAAATTATAGGTTATCTATAGGTTATCTATAGGTTATTATCTGGGTAATTTATTTCTGTTAAATAAGGCCCCTTTTTTGACATCATTATGATTGGGGAATGTCTCAATATTTTTCATGTAATTTTTGTAATAATTTAGATGATTGGGCCACTTTAAATTGTTGGATCATGGTTAAGGAAAATTTTGAATTTTGGACCAACAATTCTTGCAACATAATGTAAGACACTTGAAGGGGAGCATAGTTTTTTGAAAAAATACAACCCCTACGTCAATCCATGTGTCCTTGTATAGTGAGAGTTTTCGTGTTGGGTGTATTTTTTAACCATTAATCAATACCATGAAAACATTCTAAAATCCTTGTATGGTCACACTATTAGGATGTAATATTTTAATTAAAATTGTGGTACTAATCAACAAGTTGTGCACATGGGTTTCTAGCCCACTGAAAATATTCATTAATAAACTTGGTTCCCCAGTATAAGATTCCTAACACCCACCATTTGAACCTACCCCATTTATCTTTTTTTATATAAAGTCTATAGGATTCCTTGTCCATCCAAATCTATTATTTTGTGAATTTATGGTTTTCTGTATGATATGATCCATCTATGGTATTTCTTTTCTCCATTGATTTTTGTTTTATCTATCGTAAAATTCTATCAATTCTGAGATAAATTGATAATAATTTCATTTATCCAATGGATCTCAATTTTGATATATCTTGAATCTAGATTTAATACCTTCATCTCATTCACCAACATTATTCGTTGGTAAATCATGTTGTTAGTATTTTCTTGATTTCATCATGTGATTAAATGTGGGAGGTTACATAATTATTTACCCTAAAATTGAAAACCACATATCCAAATTGATTTGAAATTATATTAAATTTATTTTAAAAAAGATATTTTAGTTGATTTGGTGTTCTATTTGATAATGTAATGAATGTTATGATAAACCCACAATTAAAATAGAATTCAAATTGTTAGGTTGATTTGATAAAAATTAGTATATAATTTTGAGTAAAATTTATGAAATTATTTGACATGGATTCATGAGAAAATGGCCTAAAATTAAATATGATTTGAAAATTTATGAATTAAAAAAAACATAGTATTTTGGTTTGAAACTAAAAAGGAATGTTGAACATGAAATTTTTAAAATCAAACCATGATTGAGTAATTTTTTTGAAATGAATGATTTTAAAAAGAAAGAAAGAATGATTGATTGATTGATTGAGGAACATGTGAGCCTGAGTAGTTGGTAGGTGATTAGGATACAAATTCTAGGACACTGAATCCCGATAAATGGATTTATTTTTAAAACTCTAATTATTCCATGGTAAGATTAATTTATTGTAATGTGTCCCCTAATATGGTGTTGATTGGTTACCCATAATGGGTCCCAAACTTGGGTGAATATTTGAGTGTGCACATGTACATGATCTGTAATGATGACTAATTTGTGTGAGGTCCCTATAGTGAGGAAATAATATATCTTAGGTCTTATGATAATGTTTTTTTGTTTTGATTTACTTGTTTATATATACAATTTTCTGTAGAGTTGTTTTACTCAATATAGTTGTATTATATAATCTATTTTAATTTTAAATGATCAATTTATATCTATTTTGATATATTTTTCATCTATTTATTTTATATCATGTTTTTGATTAAATATTTTAAAATTAATTTCCATCATTTGTTTTATTTAAATTGAAATCAGAAATAGTCTTAATGTAATTTAATTCATTAAGAAACACATGGTAAGACCCTAATATGTTTATTAACTCACACGTTAAAATTTTTACTTGGTGTTTTTTTATCACATTATGATACATCCTATGTGATATCACCACGTGGAGGGGGAAGTTGTGCCTGATTCATAGAAACTAGTGTGATGATAGTGATTTGTGGAACCTTGGTCCACCAATTCTATAGGGTTAGAGAGACATTGTCTTGAAGGATTTTTTTCTTTGGTTCATAATGTACCTTGGTATGTTTACCTATATCATTGTGGTACATTTTTCTTTCAAGAGTGTTTCAAATACTAGATTTTTTAATCTGTCTCTAACATTTCTTCTACTAATCATTATGAAAAAATTGTTCCCTGCATTTTCTTCTAGATTTTTTTTAATATTTTACAACTCATAGGGATTAGTAACTCCTATATAGTTATGTCAAGAATGTCTTGGGTATTAGAAAACCATGGTATCCATGTTGTTTCATGAAAACAGAATTATTGTATTTGCAAGCATGATTTTAATGACCTTTCAGCAGCCACAAGTTAAGTTAAAATAATGATGAGGATACTACCATGATAATGTAATGTTTTAGTTAATATTATTATAAATGATGGTCAAAAATATATTAAAAGTATGAATTTTATTTATTACATGGTTATGGGAAAAGAATAATTTAATCTATAAATAAAATATTATGATATTATTTCATTGATGGGTGTACCATTGTTTATGTAACCACTAACTAATGGGGGTTCTCATAAGTATAAATCAACATTAATATTGGTGAGTATATAAATGAAAAATTTGGACTAATATTCCCTCTCTTACCACACTAATTTTTATAGATCATTTCTTTTTTTTAGTTGTAGAATGTAAATGGATTTAGTGGGATTATGGAACTATGTGTGATAGAGGATTTTAGTTATATGAGGTGTGGATAATATCTAGTGGGAGATAATTTATAATATCCATATTATTTTATGAAATTGTGGTTTATGTTATACATACCACATATTTGGTTGGTAATATTTCTATTTATCTTGATATTGGAATACACAAATAAACCAGATATATAGTTATTAAAACCTATACATCTGTAATGAAATAAAAATATGAATAGTATATGATTATACTTGATTACATGATAATTAACTAGTTGATGTTTTACCTACTTAACCCCTATGATATTTTTTATGAGAATTAAACTATATATTATAATTTTATTTCCTTAATTATAATGAATTAATGATATATACTTGGTTGCTTTCCATTATGTGTTTTTTTCCTGATTATGTGTGACACCATGGACCCATACTCTAAGATCAAGTCCCATAAACCCATACTTTACATAATAGATTCGATTCCAAATATAGATTTCTAGACATGAATATCTTATATTTACAAGATATAAAGAAAATATTACATTACTTGAATTTTGAAGCTCTTTTAGGATTTAATATTTAGATAATTAGGATAAAACATAAAATAATAAATTTGATATCTTTCTCAACTAATGGAATTTTTTTCAGTATATAATAAACTACTTATTCCATATTAATTCATAAATATATCCAAAAAACCCACCACACATGTTTTCAAATTACTGATTTAATGTGAAATAAATTTCCTCCTAACATAAGGAAATTAAAATATAATAAGGGGTTGGATCAAGTGGTTAATAAGGTAAAAAATAAAACATAGGAAAAAATGGATTAAATAATATTATAGGAATAAGTAATCATAATAATTCCATAATCATCAGAAACTGAGATAATAATATACCCATGTATAGAAATTAGAATAAATAGATCATCTGGAAAATAATAAATTAATTCATACTAATGGAATTAGTAATGTTAGACATAATTATCTTACTATTAATGCCTCATATAATACATAATTATTCTCATCATGATAATAGCTTAGAAAAAATTCTTTTGACCCACACTGCAGTCAAGACATCTTACCAAATTCTAAAGGTATATAAAAAATACCTGAAAATTTTGTCTGATGAGACCTATCAATTAATTAAGTTGAATTATAATATTGGAAAAATCCCATAACTTTTTAATTCCAATGTATTCATCACATGAGATAGTGAATAAAGAATACATATTAAAAATTTCCAATAATCATCTCTAACATAATAACAATATAAAAAGAATGAATTCTTTTCAATAGGTCAAAAAAATACATAACATGATCATAATACACATAGATAATGAATATGGATGATTAGTAAATATACAGTGAAATTTTCCATGGATTTATTAATCATTCATACTAGAATAAAAATTTAATGGTTTTTAATAATTCTCTAATAAATAAATAGAATATATTTATATATAAGAATTCATCAAACTACCAAAATTTAGGGACATACTTATATATTCTAATTAATAATTTCTTCAATCAATAGATTTATAGAATCTAGGAGAACACCCTTCTATATTATAATTACAAAACATAGTATTCAGAAATTAAAGTTGTTGTGTGAAAATTTACACATATTCAAAAAGGATGTGATAGATCACATCATTGAAATTGAGTAGTGTTACATAAGGAATTTAAAACCTAAATTTGTAGGGTTTGAATATAACATTTATCTTATACAATAAAAGAATATCATAATAATTCTAATATCGATTAAAAATATACATAGAGAAGAATACTTCAAATGATATCATACAAGAAGTGATCAATAGTCAAATTGATTGATACAATGAGTTCAATACAAATAATTATAAATATATATTTAATAGAGGATAAATTATTTGACATAAATATGATTTCAATAATTTCTTATAAATATGATAGTCTAAATAAGGTTGAAAACATAAACAATATTTTAGAAGACAATTATATCATTAATGTAAATAAAATTACATTCCACCTTCGAAAGAAAATTTTGTAAAGGTTAAATGATATATTCTAAAGATGCTAAATTTTAATAATAATCTATAATAATGTATATTTAAAAAAGAAATAAGTTTTTATAAAGGATATTTGGACTGAAATATATAATATCTGATTATGAAAGGATTCTTTTTATACACTGAAATGAAAATTTTTAAAAACTAAAAAATGTAAAAAAAAAGTGTAGTAAAATCATCATTGTATTATAAAAAAATTTTCTTAAATATGAACTATATAAATAAAATAAAAATAATTATTGTTGGAGAACCTAATAATAGACAAAAATTAGATAATTATGAAATATTATAACTACAAAAAATGAAATTTTATTTATCATTGTACATTATATAAAACATATTCCATGAAGCCTGAAATATATAAAAATGGTGTAGGTAGTAAAAATGTTAGAAAGTAGATAATACCACATAATAAAATTATGGGGCATAATTTACAAATTATATATGAAACAATATAAATATAACGATCATTATTTAATGAAAGAAAAATGATTTACCAAAAAATATTTTGAATGTGGTTTCAGTTGAGTAAAATGTTTTTTGAAGAAATAAAATTAATTTGACTTAGTATATTCCATGAATTAAAAGGTTATAATTTATATAAAATTCATGTGATATTAAATTAATTGAATACCATACAATGGAAACATGGTAGAAAATATGTAACATGTCTTAGGAATCAGAATTTAGGACAGGAAATCCCTTACAACTGTAGAAAATTTCGATTCAGAACCCCTAAAAGGATATTACAAAAAATAAAATAGTATATACCATTAATAATGAATTTATAATTATAAAAATTATTAATTTAGTATTATATAGATCATTTATTAGATAAAATAGTGTATAATTAGAATTATCTGTCAAGGAATTGAAAATTGTTATAAGAAAACAATTACATATTATCATAGGTTCCATAAATTTAGTAAAAACTGTTATATATCAAACAAAACTATATTAATAATTTATTTTATAACCATAAAAATATCATTTTAGATTTACAACATTCAATTATAATAATTTTTTATAATAATTATAGTTATTTATGACCTATTATCAATTTTAAGTGTAAGTAATCAAAATCTTTTTGAACTAGTTTCATAAAAAAGATATATGTAATAATTTTTGTCAAAAATTTCATCCGTATGGGATAAATAATGGTAATAAAATATATATTATGTAATATTTGTATGTAATAATTTCATTCCATGTAATGTTTTATTAAAATCCATGAAAAAGAAATTAAGTATGATCATGTTTTGGAGACTGGTAACGATAAATAAACTGAATTAATAATTAGGGAGATTATCACTTATTTTACCATAAATTAATAAGAAATAACTAATTTCTTAATTATTTATATCATTTATAACAATAAATGAAATTCCCAAAGTCATCCATGATATATATTTATATAATAGGTCAAGTGGGTTGTTAAACTAACAAAAAAAAGAGAATAACATAATTAATGTATGACAATGAAAGGATTTTGTTACACTATCATTAAACCAAATACATAATGATATTATTTTTAGATTTTTTTTCATTTTATAAGATATAATTAATTAATTATTAAGTTTGAATAATTTTTATAATTTTGTTACATAGATGGAAGAGATTATTTTACTCTTAGAACGCTCATCTTAAATGATTTAAATAATGATAATTGATTATTGATCTTATCATTTATATATATTTTATAATATTAAATAATAAAAACATATTAATTTCATACAAAAAATATTTATATTTAATACCCACTCTAATTACCATCCATTAAAGGTGGTGAAAAATATAAATATGGAAATTTATCATATTGAGATTGTAGTCCACACATGTGCGTGGATAATGATTTCATTTTCTTGTAGAATTGGAAAAAATTGAAATAACATTTTCTATTTAATAATACATAATGTTTCCAAAATATAATACTTATATATTTAATTATATATAATCACTAAACACATAAGCATGGGAAGGAAAATAAAACAACATTTATCATGAAGGTTTTAGTCTGCACAATGTATGAATAATTGTTTCATTTTTCTTAATGGAAATGCGAATGGTGGTTAATTATTGTTCCAATATTATAATAAAATTGAATTATTATAATTATAATTATTTTATATTTTTATGATTTATTAATTGAAAAATTATGATGAAAATTTTACATAATTAATCCAAAAAGATAAAGGAGATGATAAAAATTTATACCTCATTTCTCAGGTTATCACTTTTGATAATGAAATTATTCTTTTGAAATATGGTATTTTCAGAAGAAAAATAGCTCTTAATGAAGGTTTATAGTAATTTTAAGGAGGGGGTTTAGAATATTTTTCATCAAAATAATTGTTTTTTGGTTTGAGGGGATGTTTTGAATGGATTTACCCTTTTATAAGTGAAATATATGGCATTTTTGTATATCCCCAAAACATTTCAATAATGGGAAATTAAATTTAAGGAACATGGTTCCAAAAATGAGGTAATAATGGATGTACTAAAGTGTAAACTTTATTAAGGCCTTAACCACCTATTTTCACACATTTTTTATAAATGATCATGATATGTGACTCTTGTGTAATCCCTTTTTACACCTTTAAAATTTTCACTGAGGTGACTAGTTTTTTACCAAATCAATTAATCCATTATACCTAAAATTTATTTCCTAATATTTATGATAAATTTTCCTAGTAATTCTAAATATTAGGTCCATTTCATTAAATTAATTTTTAAATGTTATCAAAAATTAATTTAAAAGTACTAATTTTATATTATATTGAAGACAATTATTTGGAAAATATAACTTAACAAATAGACATTAAAATATGGTTATGTAATATCAAATAAATGTTTTTAAAATTATAAATTCATATAAAAAATAAATAAATGTTCTTATTAAAAGGTTTCATGAATTTAAAATTCATATATTTATACTAATAATGTTATAAAAGTCATTTTATTTTCAAGAAATGTAATTTCTCACAATTCACCTGAAAATAAATCTTTTTTGAAATTTCCTAAAAAATTATCATAATAAAATATTAATATAATGAATCCAAAAATAATATTTGTTTATATAATTCAAATTCAAAAGTTTATAAATTTAACATTTAAATAAAATATAGTAATATATCGAGAAGAAGATTTTATAGGAAAATAACATTTTTAGAATATTGAGCATTATCATTTATATTTAATATCATTTAAAAATTAATATAGTATTAAAAAATTAATTCAAGTGAAATATATTTTATCAAAACTAGTAACAATACACATAAAATTGAAATTTGTATCATATAAAATGAGAATATTTATATAAATACATTTTTAATCATAAAATTCTTGTATTAGTCTTTTTAACTATACCAATTGTGTTTCATTCATATTAAAAGTTTCCTTATTTTTCAATATATAAAAATTTAATAAAAAGTTTACACCTATTTATTCCCTCTAATTAAATTAATGGGTTTTAACGATTGAAACATATCGTAGTTTTGTTTAATTTCATTGTTGCATATTAAGAAATCTACCAAACAAATTATTTATTTATGGAGAATTTAAAGTAAAATATTTTGTCATTACATCCCCCCCCCAAAATAAATTGTATCCCATAAATTTTATTTATTAATCAATGAATAATTTTGGTGAGGTTATTCTTAACATATTCATCATTTGAGTAATACCATCTAATATAAAATATACCTTAATCTAATTTCCTATATACTGTTACTAGACATTCTTCAAACAATAGTATACATTCATAAAATCATATACCCATATATTTATAAATTCTAATCTTATATTCAATATTATATAAATTTCCCCAAACCAATTGAATCTTTGTGACATTAATCCACAATGTAACTATATTTCCTTCAATAAATTAATAAAATATTTAATCCCAAAACAATAAAAATTCACACAGCTTCCATTATATACCAAAATCTTAAAAATTTGATTAACATAAAAAAAATATCATGATTCAATTATAAAACCCAATGATATTGATAATTTATAACTTTATTTTTCAAAATAAATCAAACCATTATTCATTCAATATATAGTGTATATTAAACCTAAGTGTTATGCATGCCTCAATCAAGTTTTCTCTAATGGATATCCACAAAACAATATACCATTTCTATAATATCACTTTTTATTGATTTTGATACCATTTAATATATGTTTCCAAACCATTAAAGTAATTTTTATAAGGAAAAATTCATTTATATGTTTCATATAATTCTCATAACTTTTAAAATGTATTAGAATATAATAAAAAAATTCACTTACTAATGATAATACATTATACTATCATGATTTAATTTCTTTTATGATATAAACATCACAAATTTGGTAAGACTAAGAACCCTCCCTTTTCTATTGTAACCAGAATATACTAAAATTATTAACCATTTAATTATGCTACCTTATTTAGTTTTAAATCATGGTTTTTTCTTAATAGAAATCATTCTAAAATTAATCTTGAGGATTTTGTTTCATCCAAATATTAAAACCAAAATGGTAATTATAATATCCTAAATGTAAATATGAGAATATCAGCAAAAATATTTTATAACCAATGAGACCACAATTTTTAAAATATGATTTTCTTTAATGAAACTATTAATCTATTTTTTAACATCTTAGAATCCAAAAATATATCGTTTGTAGTAATATTACATTATTTGTGAAGAATAAATGAGTTCCTAAGGGATCTTATTTCTTTTTAGTCATATAAGGATAGAGAAAAACATATAATAATTATGAAAAAAATGATAAATAACAATCATATTATGATAACATAGTTATCTATTCCATCATATCTTATAAATTCAAACATGTTCACTAATAGGTTTCCTAGGAAAGGAAAATAATAATGGTGAGGTATGATTCTCATAAAGAAGTACCATACAATGAAAGCTATCAAAAAATAGATAGGATATAAGTGATATGGAGTGAATAAATGAACAACATGAATCCATAATAAACTAAAACTCAGGGCATTCTATATGAATGAAAATAATCAAAAGCATGGAAAATAGTTATCATTGCCCTCACAATAATATAATTCTAAATGTTAGGCATCAATACATATTTTCTATGTAACACTATGAAAATTATATTTTGTTATTAATAGAAATATTATTTGATAATGAGTTATTTAGTATGATTACATATAATTTTTTTACATGTCATAATATGTTTTCACATCTGGGAAAACTTTAACTATGAACAGTAAATATATTATTTAATGATATAATCAAAATTTTATTATTTTTTTGGAGACTATAAAAATTTTATATTAAATGTTTACTTTATAATAAATATACATGTTTTAGATAAAATTTATTTTCATGATGTAATATTAAAAATATCATTTTAATTAACAATATATTTTAATAAACCCCTAAGTAATTTTTATAACGATTAGAATGTTTATTTTTCTTTGAAATTTATAAATTTAAATATATCAGGGTATTTCTTTAAAAGAAAAAATTATATTTTTTATACAATTATTTTAATTAAAAAAAATATTTTTTGATTCAGTACCTCAAAATTATCTCATAGTGAATTTATGCTAATTTCTAAAAATTTGATTTTTTGTAAAAATTTTAAAATACTATTATTTATAAATATGATGAATATGATGATATAATTAGTATATTAATAATATTATAGAAAAAATTAATTATTCTTCTTAATAATTCTGTATGAAAAAATATTTTTTATAATGTGTCATAATTGAAAACACATTCCTAGAATTTTAATAACCATGATAATATCATATAAAAAGAAATTATTTTTATGATTTATACATGTATCATATTAAAATTTATGTAGATAATTTGTATAAATTTAACCATGTAAAAATTACCAATTTTTTTAATTTCAATGTCCAAATTATAAAATATGGTTAATTTGTTTTTTATAAATTAAAAAGTTAACATGGTAAAAAAAGATATTGTAATATAACTAAAATAGTGTAGGAGGATAATTTCCAATGGTCAATGTATGAAATGGAGAAAAATAAAAAAACAATTTGGTGGTTGATATATTTAATAACCTTAATCATCCTTTAACATAATAATTTTTAACCTAAATAATTATAATTTCTTACACCTCATATTGGTCAGCCTTCAATAGAAAATAATCATTATTTAATCACTAAAATTCACCCGTCATCAATTATAAATACCCCTTTCCCTCCACCACTCTCCCATAAAAGCCCCTTAAGCATGAAGTTTTATTGATTTATCCTCCTTAATAGTCCCTCAATATGTTACCTTAAGGTATCAAGTTTCAATATTCATGTTTTATGAAGAAAATATTTATGGTAATGGGTTTCTCTAGTTATCCATTTTCGTCTATGTACCCATTTTGTGTATATGTTATGAATGATAATAAAATTTATTCTATTCAGATTTTTATATTTATTGTATAGAAAAAGTTTTTTTATGAATGTGAGACATTATTTCCCTCCATTTATACTCTTTTTATAAGAAAAAATGTGTATTTTATTGTTACCAAGTTCATTTCCCGAATTTCAATTTTCATCATGAGAAATTATCATGTTATGAATTCCCAAACCACTATTATTTTGTTAGTTATTCACTTATATGTGAACATGTATTATTAATTAAGTGATTTACATATATCTAAACCATTTTTCCTTTTCTTTGGTTAAAAAAGATGTTATGTTCATATCATTAAGCACATTATATGCAATGATTTTGATGTGTAACATGTTAATTATTTTAGATATGTTAATAATGAAAGTACTTTCTATGATAAATATGGATCAAATTTTTAATAGCAATCTAATTTATTTATTAAATAATTATTCTCATAATATTACATGTTTTATGATACCTTGGTGAATTACATTGGTAATTATGATTTATGACACCCTAGTGGAAAACCTTGTTGATATTCTTATAAATGACTTGATTTTTATTTTCTAACCACATTTCCATGTTATTCATTATATTATGATATGCCTCCTATTTATTTGTTTATTCTTTATTTATATTCTTATTTTTTACATTCTAAGTATCTCGTTTGTCTATTTCCTTATTGGGCATTACTATAACCCTTTTCACTGATGTATGTCCCCATTATATGAGAAATAATTAATTTAAATTAATATTAACCAACGATGATGTTTCTTAAGTGGACTAGTAAAATTATTATATTTTCATTCATATATTTTTTACAATATCCAAGAAACTAAATAGCAATATATCTTCTTTTTTTTAAATGGTTTACCATGTAATGTAGGTTTTATGAAATTTATTGGTGGGTCACTATGGTTGGTATAGAAATTGGTTATGTTATTTTTGGAAATAAATTTTAGAAAAATATAGTAAAAATTATCTAGAAAAGACTAAATATAGTAACACATCCTAGAATTTAGGTAAATTAATATGTATGAAGTTTCAAAGAAAATGTATCCCTCACTAGATTTTATAGGTTGATGTTTCTTTGTCATAATTGTACCTCTGTGTAGAAACACAAAAAATTGTATGTTGACCTGGACTTAATCATGAACTAGATCATGAAAATGGGACTTGATGCACACCTGGTATGACACTCCTAGGGGATATGCTTTGATTAATCACATGCTCTAAAACCATTATGATACGTATAAAGATAATATAAAAAAATTAATAATATAATGGTATGTAATCCAATAATAATGATATTATAAATTATTAGAAATATGATTTCTATTATAATATGAAATTTTATGATTCGAAATATGTGCCAAATTTCTCACTTATGATTTCTCTTTATTGAAAAAAAATAAGGATGATGAAGGAATCGTGAGAAGAAAAGATGTAGGAAATTATGTAATTATGTCCTTTCCAATCCATGTGTCATTAGAGATGAAAACATCTTAACGATGATGAATCGGTTAACTAAATCTTGAAAAATATCCAAAAACATTTAGAACATCCCGATTCACTATGGAAGAAACAACTATAAATAAAATAATTCTTTCATCAATGGCCACCTGTTTTTAGTGGAACCATTTATCCACTAAATATGGGGAAATGGGACAAAAATATAGAAAAGATATTTTATAATAATTTTTCATGAACAATTTAATGATAAATTATAAGTATATCACTTAGTTGGATAAGATATTTACTGGTTGACATAGATTAGAAACTTGAAGAAGATGGTTGAGGTCGATTCCAAGGGATGGGAAGAATTCATAAATTTATTTTTCATCATATTTTTTTCATATACCATCCAAACCAAAATGGGGATGGAATTACTCAAGTTAAAAACAAATAATGAATCTTTGGGGAATTATGAGATGGAATTTTAATTTATTAATCATTAAAATTCATGATTTTTCATCAATTATAATGGGAAGAAGGATCAATTCATTGGAGGACTAAGGACCCATATACGTAAAATATTTTCAATCCAATTATTTTGGAGTTATTGAGAGGTAGTGTGATGTGTTTTTCAATGTTTATCTAGAGTTTGGAAATTATGAGTCTTTTAATGGGAAGAATTATATAAAGAGAGTAGTGAATCAAAATATCAGTAAGGGGACATACGAGGAAATGGATGGGAAGATTCTTAAACATCCCTTGTGAAACAACTATGTGAAAAGGAACTCAAGGAATTGCCTTCAAGGATGTGGGGTGTTGTATAAATGTGGAAAGGCTTGCCACATTTCTTGAAATTGTCATGCAGATTCATATCCACAAACCATTAATTCTGATAATAATGGAAAGATAGTGAAATCACATCCTATGATCCATTGCATCATGTGTGGAGTGATTGTTCACTTTTAACCAATGGAAACATCCAAAGATGATTAAGGGAAAGGGATTAAAATGAATATTATACCACTTAAGGTTGGACCAAAATTCCATTACTAAAATTAATTTAAGTGGGGGAATTTAATTCCCCCAAAGATCCTCTATTTCTTAAATAGAAAACATATTTTATAATGAATTTTTTATTATGAGAACATGGAAATAGTTTACATTTATAATATGTGTACACGTTATGGAGAAATACAACTAGGAATAGTAAAGGTGTTATATAATGATATAAACAATATAATATTATTCTATTTAGACAATAAACATATTCTATTAAAAAAAATTATGAATTTTTTTTAAAATTAATGTGAAACTACACTTCATGAAATAATATTATAAATAAATTTTTAAATGATAATATATTTAATAAAGTCATATGTTTTTTATAGTGGTTATAATGATTATTTTTCTATGAAATCTCAAAATACAATTAAATTATTATGTTTATTTAAATAAAAAAAATTAATATTGAGAAATTTATTTTAATTTAATAAATGTGATTTTTTAGTCATTGCATAAAAAAATAGTTGAATTTATTTAATTTTCTAAAAATTGATTTTTTTGTTAATTACAGAAAATATTATTTTTATGAAATATGAACACTATTATGATATAATTAGGATATGATAATTATTTTAAATTTTATAATACATATTCTTAATAAAAAAATTTTTAAGGAAAACATAGTAAATAATTTCTTAAATTTATAAACACATCCCGAGCATTTTGACTATCATGATTTTATCCTTTTTAAAAAAATCTTTTTATGAGTTATATATGTATCATATTTGAATGCATTTTTATCAATTTTATAAATTTAATCAAGTAAAATAGATTTAATATTCGAATTTAAAAGTACCAAATTAGGTAATTATACTAATTCCACTTTTTGACATTAAAAATTTACTGTGTTAAATAAATAGAGTTATCATTATATAAGTAAAATAATGTATCAGGTTAAAGTTAAATGGTAAAAGTATAAAACATATAAATACTGCAAAATTAAATTGAAGGTATATTTTATTTAAAAATATAAACATCCTTGAGAAAATAAGATTTCTACCAAATTCAATTAAATTAAATCCAGCCAAAAGTTGTTAGCCTTAAATACAGTATAATCATTATTTAATCACATAAATCCACCCCTCATCAAGTATAAATACCCACTTACCACCCATAATATCCTCTAAAAATCCATTAATCGCTAATTTCTATTCATATCACCTCTCATATAGTCCCTCAATGTTTCCCTTAAGGTCTTATGGTGTCATCCAAAAGTTTTAGGGAGCAAATCTTCCAGGTAAGGGAATTATCCTCCTCCCTTTTTAATCTAAGAATCCCTTTTCAATCTTCCTTCTAAAAGTTAATAAAATTTCTTATCATAATGTTTTGATATTAACATTACTTCAAAAATTATTTTTTATCAATAGGATTACTTCCTCCCCTCCCATTATTCCATTTTAATAGCCTATAATTTATATTATCATGGTGTCGAGTTCATGTCGTGAATTTCTCTTTTCTACATGACAAATTCTCATATTGTGAAATCCCAAACCTCATATATTTCTAAGGGTATTCAAATATATGAAAAAAATGTATTATTGATTCAATTATTTACATATATGAAACCCATATTAACTTTTCATGGGGTAGAAAATATGTTATGTTCATGTCATTAAGAACACTGTACTAAATTCTTTTGATATAAAATCTATTGTTTATTTTATATTGGTTATTGATAAAATGATTTTTATTAAACATGTTTCCTAGATGAATTTAGAAATATGAAGGTTTTTACATGATAGAACTCCAATACATTAGGTAATTAATTAATCTCTAATAATGGCATGTTTTTTGATACCTTCCTGAATAAACTCAGTTCTTATGATTTATGACACCCAAGTGAGATAACATAGTAAAATTCTTATGAATATCTCATTTTTATACTCTATCCACATTTCTATGATATGAGTTATGTTCATTATGTTATGATATACCTCATGTTCATAGGATCATGCCTTATTGATATGCCTCTTTGTCACACTCTATGTATTTCCATTGATTTTTACTTTGATGGGATTTATGCTCGCATCGTTCTCTAATGTCTTTCCACAGGATTTGGGATGTAGTAAAATTAACTGAGTATGAACATATAAATATGAATTTAATGTCGATTAGAATATGACTTCTGTTTTTTCTTGTATTATGTTTCTTTTTCTAAGGCACATAACACCAAAAGTTCCTCTTTCTTATAAAATTTTGAACCATATAATGAACAACTAATGAAATAAAAAGGCTTGTAACCATAGTCAAAGCCTTATTCAATGATATTATACTTATATGGGAACATTTATGCACAAAAATGCATGATTAGTTTCCCAGGATACATGAATATGTATCAAGGGGATATATAATTATAGTCAATAACCATCAACTGATTAAGTCTAATGTATTCCCCATAGTATTCAACAAGAAACTTCATACCATTACAGAAGGAACTGATATTTTAACAGAAATGGCTATCTAAATAAAGAAAAATATTTAAATAAAAAACTTACACTTTCAATGGAATAATGAGTAAGTTTATGAGAACAACCCTTAATCAACATACATGTTGTGGTTTATTCATCAAAGTGACATGAAGTATTTTTATTAATGAAATATATTATAGAAGGTAGTTTTAAGGTGATCATTTATCGATTTAATATAGTAATTGGGTTCAATTTCATGGATTTGTAGGGTATATAGAGAATGTTTTTAAAAATCATTCATCATGAATTATTAAATGCTGTGTGACTATTCTATATAATATACCCCTAAAGTGTCTAGAATGATGTGTAGACTTAGTCCCCCTTATCATATATCAGGGTGATAATTAAATCAATGAACAACCAAAAAATTTTAAGGTTATCACCCCTAGTTTAATATTTTCAATAGCCATATCCACTTTATAGTATCTAGATAGATATCTATTTTAATGAAAACAAAATAAACTTTTACTTAAATAAAACAAAAGATGGTTTTTTTGACCATCGAAATGATTGACTTATAAAACGGTTTCTGTAACTCATGGATATAAATAACATTTTGGATCAATATTAACATTGACATCGAAATACATTTAATTTATATAATAATACTGTTTATTTTCTTCAACATAGATGTATGAACAACAGAAAAGGAAATAATTGGTGAATTGACATTAGTCTCCAAGAAACAATATTTAGATTAAAATACCCCACTTATAGTCTCGGTAATAATTACATAAAAACCTATAGAAAGTGAAGGAATACAATTTAGCATAAAATCATTACTAAAAGAAATTTAAAGATATAACATCTCAAAAAGGTTCTATATAAACTAAATAAGTGAAATAATCTTGCATAATAAAAACCATGTCCCATTGAGATGATTTTGAGATGGAAAACCGTTGCCTCTTATCATGACTTCCATAAATTTACAATAAAATGATTTAAAGGACATATATCATAATAAAATAATTAAGAACCATAAATATATCCATTTTCATCTATACTCATTATTGACATTAATTCCATATATTAATTATTTATATTTTCTTCATTAGGTGTTTATATTTTTGATCGTTTGTACTAGATTCCTAGTAGTTTTTTCTGTGCTAATTTATATCCATAAGTTAAAGACTAGTGTGTAGTTATTTTTTACTTTTATTTTTCATTTATTATTCTTTATTATTTTTTTAAAAATCTTTTCATGAGTGTTTTGATCTTTATCCTTGAAGATGAAATTGATAAATAACATGTGTTGTTTATTCTCGATGATTTAATAGTGTTTTCTAAATTATTTATTAAAATATTGATATAGTAAATCAATAATAAAAAATATATTTTTACATATTATAATTTTATTTTACTTGTAATTATTATACCATTTTCATTTATGATATAAATTATTAATATTGTATAGTTAGGTGTTTAAAATAAACCAAACATGTATATAACTAGTTTCAATGAATCATTATGAGATTGTTTTTTTGTAATGTAATTATACAAAATGAATAATGATCACATTAAGTATTTTTTAATTTTTATATAATATAATTTTAATAATATTAGATTAATAATTATTTGATATGAGAGTATTAAAAATTTTGATTAAATATTTTCCTCTTTGCCTGTTAGTTTTTTAAACATTGAAATAACAAAAATCAATTTTTGATCATATAATTAATATGTCAAATAATTATTCATAAAATATACATAATGATACCCTAGGAATATTATTTTATCATTTAAATAATTATAACATTTTTCAATGAAGTGTGGTGATGAAAAATGAATTCCATTTCTCTTGGTGGAAATAGTTTTTATATACCCATGAACACTAATTTCATTTTTCATAATAGATGTGATAGATGAATATAAAAAGATAATAATCATAATATTGTAACATTAAAATATATAAATTTTACTGATGTAATTATTTTAATTTGGATACAATAAATCTAACTGATGATAATTATAAATGGATTTTATGTAGTTGATAATACCCATGTCTAGAACATTAATTTTTTGTGGAATTGTCCTTGGAAATGAAGAAATTATGATAGCCAATAGTGACTAGAATATTTGTAACATATGAGAGGGATCTAGGAGTTTAAAATTTTCAAATTTTCAAAGATAAAATATAAGATAATGTGTGTTCTAAAGTGGTGTGGATGTTACTCTATTATAAGTTAAGATAAGGGTAATTTTGGGAGTTACCCTTACATTATGAATAAGTAAATGTTACTATTCCAAGGTGAATGGATAAAAAATTGAATATTGTGGATTGAAATTTGAGTTTTGGTAGGACCTCATATCAAAATGTCCTTTTTTAGATATCACGGTTTATTTTATTTATTTTAATTTTTACTTGAATACCTGAAGGCCTTCCATTTTAATTTTTTTAAGGGTATTCCCCTTTTCAATTATGATGTAGGGGAACCATAAAAGACCCATAGGCCCTATATTAGTATGACCTATTCAAGAAACTGAAGGCCCTAATGACATAAACCACTAGATAAATCCCTTACTATAATATTTAATAATTTTAACCAAGCTTCTAACCTTTCAAGGTTACACTGCTAGAATTTCCTAGTGAAAAGGTGCAGTTTTCCTAGTGCATATTGTAGATTCCATAGCCTCCCATTCTTGCAATATAGAAGCCCTAATATTATAGGTGATGCTTCATTAAATCCCTCATTATTTCCTCACCTAATACAGTTGGTTCTTAGGAATTAGATTATAACCCCATTAAAAATGTTTAACTAAAATTTGGGTTACATATCACATATTTAATAAATTTTTATATAGAATCCCTATACATTCTTTAGGATCCTAGGTTTCCACTCTAGTTTTTATATTTATCCAAATTCTTTTCATGGAATAAATTGTTTGATTTTAAATTAATCTCTCTAAAATATAAATTATCAAGATAGGTTCTTTATTACAAGTCAATTTAGTTTGTAAATATATTCCCTCTGATATGACCACTTGTGTTGTGCCTGGAATTTGTTTCATCATTAATGAAACTTGGATTATTTTATTTAATTTTTAAAGTCTAGGATAAATTTAAAATTGGTAAACTATAACTCCATCTCATTATTGTAATTCAAAAGGATAAGTATACCTTGTGAATAACATCAAATTTTTATAAAATATTAAAACTCTCTTCAATGGTGAAAACATAATGAATATATGATCCCCAACATGAAACTCTAAGTCTTTATATTGATTAGAAGAATGCATATTTTTCAATTATGTGAAGTTGTGATATGATCATGAATACTTGAAACTCTAATATTCTTATCCTCTAAAAATTATAGGCTAAATGTTTTTCTCTAAAACATCAACACAATAGTTTGGAATATATCTCATCAACCAGACATATGCATTGTATGGAGTATTTTGGATGCTCAAATGGAAATTATTTTTATAGGAAAATTTATCCCATATATAGAAACTTGTTCATAAAAAATTTTATGTTAGAATAACATGATACCATGTTGAATTCAAATGAATGTATAGTACATTCAGATTGTCCATCAGTTTAGGGATGATTGGTGGTGCACAAATTTATCTCAACGTTCAAATCCCTTGGATGAATCTTCTTTAATCTAATGTGAAGAGTTGGTCATGATCTAATAAAATATAAATATTTTTCCCTTTAAGACTTTCATTTCATTAATATAAAACTAGGTGTGGCACTCAAGGGGTAGATCTTATCTTTTTCATTAAAAATGTGAACACATAGTAATAATATCAACAATGACCTTTATAGGAGAATTTTTCCTTATGTACTTTAGGGGCCTAGTGAAACTATACATTGTTACATTATCCCGCATCCATATTGGTATAGAAAATCGTTTCCTGACTCCCTTTAGATTTTTTCATTCATCCATTAGCTTCATGAATACTATTAATATATACACATTTTCTGCAATTTCTTTCTTTATAATATACCTATAAGGAACCAAACTTATTACAATATATAATCTTGAATTTTAGTAAAGAACTCACTTAATTTAACAATGAGGATCTTTTTAAGTTTATATTTTTATAGAATTTCAATATAATACATATATATAACATTCCACATTATATACAGAGTGGATACCATGAAAAATAGTATTCATTTCTTCCAAAATATAAAACATTTCAAATAAAACATGTTTTCTTTAAAAAATCATCATAACATTTAACATGGATTCAATAATTTTCAAAAACAACCTTATAAACTATGAAAGTCATTTAAAAACATGGGATGAGAAAATAAATTCTAGTAAGGGATATAAAATATTGGAATGGAAACATTAGTCCTTGAATACTTGTAAACATATGAAATCATTTTCAAAAAGACATACTTGTCACCCATATATACTTAATTTTTGAAACATTAGATTTTTCCGAGATTTCCAAAAAACATAAATAACCTAAATAGAACCATAAAGTTATCTTGGGTCACTATATACATAATATGATAACCCACTTGGCTACGTTATTATTTTTAATCCTTACGACAACCTTACAATGTAACCCTCACGCCTACCTTATTGTGAAACCATCACAATTACACTCAGAGTAACCATACGGCTGACCTCCAAATACACATACCCAATGAATTGGAGGGAGATATATTTCCCACCCTTCATCATAAAAAATTCCTAATAACCAGAACATAATCATACAATATGAATAATTGCATACAAACATTGCTTTGGAATTTTGTAAAATAGAATTTTAAGTGGATTTTAAAATAAAATCCCCTTAAAATATCATATAATTGAAGTGAGACTTAATATATTTGTTTAAATATGTATTTAAACTATATATACATATAATTAAACATAATATGAAAAAAATCGTTACCCAAAAATTTTAAATACAACATAATTAATGAAGTATAAAGTTATCCCAAAATTAGAAATTAGGTTAAGAATTCTCTTACCTAGGGCTCTTAATACTTCAAATGTGTCTAAACATCTGGTATAATGGTTAAAATATTGTTATTAATATCTTAAAGATAAAAATTATTTTTTATAACACCTTATATAATCATTTAATAACATCATTTCACCGTTTAATTATTATTATTTTGTTCCTTCAATTGTTTTGGGTGCATGCTTCGCATAATTTTGATGGTTGGTTCATAGTGAATTTTCTTTTCAAATTGAAGAGAAAATCCATAAGTGGAAATAATTAGTGTTAATTTGTTTCCATAATATTAAATTATTACATAAATCATTTTGGTTATATGTTATGAGTATGACTTATAAGATAAATCTTTATTGATATCTATTTAGATTATGTTGGTGGTTCTTCGATAATCAAGAAGTAGTTTCATTATATAACACAATATTATGTATATAAGTTAACTCCAAAACATGAAACATGATATATCATACACTTTAAAATCTATTTCAACCATTAATATGATTTTAAAACTAGTTTTTAAGGATGTAAATGAAATTAAAGACACATCGTCCATGATGTCGGTAAATCGACACATCACAGATGGTGTTTTTATTTTTAGAATAAGAGGAAGAGAAGATGAAGAATGATGATGAATTTGTCCATAAAAATGATAAAAATAAATAATATATATGATACTATATATTTCATGCCTCTTGGATATGAAGATGAGAAGAGAGTATAAGAAAAGAACAAAATTTAATGAAAAAAAAGAAAATGAAAGAGGATCTTTACCTCTTGATATATTCTCCTTGAGATCCTCTTTAAGGTTGATGGTTTTGTCCTATTGGTGAGACCATCAGGTATTGTAGATGGGGAAATTCCTTGGGAAGGGTATTTTTTAGAACATTGACAAGGATCAAGGTATGAGTGGTCTGAGAGGAAGAGGGTGTGTGAGGGTGATATTTATGGTGGAGGAGAGGAGGGGTTTCACATTATTTTAATCATTACTTTAGCATTTTTTTTCTTAAGACTATGATTATCCATGATTCATGTGACCCAAAAAAGTAATAAGTTCATGTGATTTTAATCCAACTACCATTTGCATTAGACATGACTCAGGCATTATTCATAAATTCATTTATTTATCATATTTTGTTAATTACTGTATTTCACTATTCACCAAAAATTCAAATATTTCAGAAAAATCCCAAAAAATCACCCTAAACATTTTTTTACATTTAGATTTCAAAAATTAACTCCATTTTTTGAAAATAATTTTCTATATATGATTACTTTTATTTTAAACAAAATCATAATTCATTCAAAAAATAACAATTTTAAAACTATTACTACTTTTTTATCACCTTGAAAAATTAATCAAGATCTTCTTATCTTATAACTTTAAGAAAAAATAGTATTAATTATATTTACTATTCGTAATGGTAATATTACTATTCATATCACTATTCATAAGAGTATGTTACTATTCACCAAAAAACTATTTGGTTTTATCAGATTACAAATAACTTACTTTTCACAACTATAGATGTCTATTTTTCGAAATTCAAATCATAAAAGAAGAAAAATTATGTTTATTGGATAGTTTATATCTCCATAAAAAAGGTTCAATGTAACACCCCAAGATTCTACGGTACGCTTCTCTTTCAATAATGCAATAACGTGTGTTGTACGCAACATCGAGTTCTAACACACACCACAACCAACCAAAGTAGCCGTTATGAATAGTAATACCTACTTTTTAAAATTTTAGAAATTTTATCTCTCAAAATGGACTTCATTTTTGGATTCAAAGTATCAAATTTATCCTAAGGTGAAATTTTTGTACTTTTAGGATAACTTTAATATTTTGATGAATAGTGAAAATTACTAAATTTTAATTAAAAAAACTTTTTTAATCAAAATAATTAATAGTGATAAATTATAAATTTGAGTGTTTTAAAAGTATATTTAGAATATATATTTACCATTTAATAAAATGTTGGTCATTGGACATAATTTCACAATTAAACCAAACAGAAACAAGTATCAATCTTTTGATTGTTATTATATCTTAAAAACACGCTTTTTGTTTTGACAGCGGAAATTAATTTTAAATAAATTTCTGCCACTTATGTGTTTTGAATTTGGAAAAATGGATTCCATATTTGGAATAAGGATGTTCAAATTGTGTAAATAGGTAACTTTTATTTTTATACATTTTGAATAATTAGTTCGGCAAATATTTTATTTACCATGGCTAAAAGGTAAATCCTGTAAATAAGGGTTAACAAATATTATTAAAATAATAAAAAATTATCCTAAAACGTGTCCTAAACTGATTGGTGGATACATGGCCGACCATGGGCATCTTTAGGGCGATTTTGGGACCCCATGGTGCCACTTGTAAGTGATAGGGACACTTTATTTTAATTAAGTTAAAATGAATACAAAAATGACACAAGCATATATCTTTTAGAAAAACAATTATTACATAGGGTTATATTTGTTGGATTTCAGACTATAAATATTAATTAGAAATCTCAAAAAGAATTAATAAATAATGGTATTTTATTTATAATTTTTAGACATTACATAATTTAATTTATTTATGACACAATGGTGATGCAGTAATTACCATAATAGTGAAAAATTAAAATAATTGATATTGTAGATACCCAAATAAATATAATTTGAAACTTTTTTTGAATTAAAATAATTTTCTAGGTTAATATGACATGTTATAAATTATTTAATGAAAATTTTCGAAGTAATAATTCAGTAATTAGTTTTACAAAAATCAATTATTGAATAGTGTCAAAATTGACAAAAAAGAGTTTTTAAGACAAATATTATATTATTAATTGATATTAAAATCCTAAAAATCTAAGGTTCGGCCAAGAGACTTATATCATGATATTTTTATCATTAATAGACCACTTGGGGGTCGCTTGGATGTATATAGTAAGTTTATTAACCATGTAATATAAAAAAACAAAGAGACATTGTAAAAGTGAAACTAATTAACTAAGAGTTAACACTTAATGATAAGGTTAATATAGTAACCCAAACCTATCTAAATTCTATTGGTTGAGTTTTTTTTGACCCATCCCCACCTTAAAATTTAAATAATCCACTTTGGAGCCATTAGAAACCGAATATGAATTTATTATAAAATAATATTTCTAGCTTTTCCAAAGGTGCCCCTCACCCCTCTTATAAAAGGGCACTCCCCCTTCTCATTAATTCACACCTTCAAAGCCTTTTTACTCGGCCAAAATATTCCCAAATACTCTCTCAACTTCCCTCACTTCATCCTAGAGTCCTTCCTTTAGTCAGAAAGCCAACCTAAGATCCATTTTGAACAAATCAAATGGAAGAACACAAAGAAGAGGTAATGATTTCACCACCTTTTTTCCAACTTCCATTCTTCTTCCACTTCTTCCTTCTTTTTTATTACCATTATAAAATAAGAACTCCAGTATCTTATATATACTATGATGTTATTATAAATATGGTACATCAATATTCAGTATTCTATCCATCCTTTTAATAACATGTCACCATACGTGCGTACGTACGGCTTATCGTCTCCACGTCGTGGTGTAATTGTTATTCAATAAATTATTATTTGGAGGGGTATAATAATGATGTGTAACTCATGTAAATAATAAATATAACATGATAATAATTCTGTATATATGATATACCATCCAATTATATATTATTTTAATATCAAAAGAATTATATTGTCGCTCGTGCGTACGTACGGACTACCGTCTCCACGAACACGATGAGATTCATTCTTCATCGCATCCATTAAAGTATAATTCTCATTTTATAATTAAAAATAGTGTTTAAGGACTTGATATAATTCCAGATATGATTAAGATACAGCCTATCCATGACAAACATGGCTTACTTAACAAAACATATAAAAGAAAACGAGTAAGTTAACACCCGAAACAACGATAATACTAAGATATTATTAACAAAGCAATATTAAAAGATCATATATGATATCATATTAATGTATATGATTATTTTATAATTTAATAAAAATTATTTCACCATTATACAGGAGGTTAACCTACCCCCAACCGAGGAAAAGTACCAGGTAAGGGTTTATTTCACAAACTCTTCATTATTCGAGGTTGTATATACGTAATAATCTACTGGGATCTCTTTATCATCCACATCCATGTTTCTTAAAAATGTATTTCAAAACATTTTTACTATTTACAAGAATATGTTTTAAAGACATTTATACCCTTTTTTGAATTTTTATAAGAGGTTTATAAAGGAATATTTCCACAGTTTTCCAAACAAGGTGTTTTTAACCTTTTCGGTAGAATTAAGGTAAGAATGTTTTTTTAACTTATACAGCGGGTGCGGATATTTTCCGCTGTTATAAAATCTTCTAAGATTACCTTACAAGCTTATAAGAATATTTTCAAAGAAAATGTAATATTTTATAAATATATGATTTCAAAATAGAAAGAGATATTTCTCTAAAAAGAGTTTTGTTTCATCTATTTCAAGATCCTTTGATGGATTTTACGCTTATTTGTAGTTGATTTATTATGATACAGAACTTCTATATTGTATTAAAGGTTTTGTGATATGCTTGACTATGGATGTGTTATTTTTATACTGTTCATGGTTTATGGATGAAGTATTTACATTTCGTATGCTGGTTTTAATACGAATCTTTATGTTATGTTTAAACATTTTCATATGGGAATGCATTGGACTTAATATGTGACGGGTCGAGCCCGATATATCTCCTCGATGCATCGGTAGTTCTCATTAGAGAAACTAGTGTCTTGGCACAAGGCTTTGGTAAAATCTTATTTGTAGTCTTGGCCCGAGGCCTTGGATATGTGGTTATGATAGTCTGGCATTATGCATTTCATCATTATGAAAGTGGTTTTTGATATTGCATGTGATTATTCGATTAGTAGAATATCCATGTGAATAAATCAATGGAATTATTTCATTTTTTCCATACTATGTTGAAGTTCAAGTTTAAAAGGGTTTTGTTTTAGTTATACATTTCCTTAAATGTTTATTCTTATTTATGTAAGTTACCGCTATATATTTATCCTTACTGGGCATTTGAGCTCAGCCCTTTCAATGTTTTATTTTTCCCAGGATGTGAAGAAGTATTTTATGAATGACCTGTAGGGATAGTATGTAGGGATAAGAGTGTGGACTATGAAGAAAATATGTTGTTGTAGTTTTCATTTTTATGATTTAATGTAAGACTTATGAATATATCTAGTGTTTCCAAGGCTACTAAACTAATCGGTCTTTAGAGATTTGATCTTTCTTGTGATCATGCCAATGTTATGTAATAATGCACCAACTCTAGGTAACTGGGGTCGGGGCGTTACAGATGGTATCAGAGGAAGTTTAGTCAAAACCTTGCAAGATAGATTTAGATAAACTCTGATTAGAGCACATAGACCTAAGATGGACTTTGAGGATTAGTATAGAAGAACATCCTAGAATTTTGGTATTGTAGAGATTTTGTGAGTTTTCCGAGCAATAAATCCCTGTCTGGATACGAGGAGGTAGAGGCGGCTCTGGCACAGATGTACCTAGGGGTAAAACCTGAAAACACCGCTTTGAGCTAGACTCGAACGGGAACTGGTGCACGACAATGGTCCTTGCTGCACTCTTGATTACGACACTCCCAGGGGATATGCTTAGGACAACTCTCATTTTCTTTACAAATAATTATGAAGGGTTTATGAGTATATACTATCTCAAAGAAGAAAAAATTATGATTATGGATTATATCCATAAATAGTTCAATTTATGTTAAGTGTTTTATAAGTATGGAATTATTTATTTTGATACATAAAATGATCTAGTTTATGACATTGTTTAGAAATGGAACCCAGTGGAAGAAATGGAAACCGTATCAATGCACACAATCCATGTATGGATTTCCCTCCTACTCAAATTAATTATAGTGGAGATGGTGATGCAACTGGTGCTAATCAACTAATCACCATACTGGGACAACTCCCCCAGGTTATGAATAATAACCTTACCCGTATGGAGAACCCTGATCCGTAGCATGGATTATCAATGTTAGATCGCTTCATGAGGCAGCAACCACTAACATTCAATGGGAGTACAAATCCCTTAGTAGCTGGGAAATGGATAAATTCCCTATAGAAAATATTTCAGGGTTTGGGGAGTAGTGAAAGGGAAAATGTTATCATGGAAGTTTACCACCTCACTGGAGATGCTGATTAATGGTGGTCATTGATTCAAAAAATGAAAGAAGATGATGAAGTATCGAATATGGAATGGAGGGAGTTAGAAGATCTGTTTTTTAGAAACATACTTTCCTCGTGACCATCAAGCAGATATGGAAAGGCAATTTCTAAGTCTGAGACAAAAGGAGGATGATAATGTCGCAATGTATGAGGCTAACTTTACAATGTTAGCAAGGTATGCTGGAGATTATATACATAACCAAAGACGTAAGATTTATCGTTTCTTTGATGGGTTAAAACCATTTCTCCGTCGAGCATTAGTCTCACAATCCTTCTCGTCGTACGAAGACATTGTCTCATGTGCTATCAATACAGAAAAGGAATTCTCTAAGTCTTATGACTTTAAAGCAAAGCAAGAGAAGAAGAGATCTGCTGATCATTCTGGGAATGGAAATAAGGGGAAGAATGGAAAGGTTGAATATCCATTCTATGGTAAATGTGGGAAGAAACACCCTGGTACTTTCTTGAAGGGAATGGGTGTCTGTTACTAGTGTGGTGAAAAAGGCCACCAAGCTCGTGATTGCAAAGGGAATAAGGAAGCTACCACTGTTCAGTGCTACAATTGTAGGGAGATGGGACATTATGCAAATGAATGTCCTAATATTCAGGGGAACTTACCTCAGAAAAGTCCAAGGGATCAAGGACAAGCTTTTTCTATCACTACTGCTGAGGTAGAAGCTCCAAAAGACGTGGTGGCGGGTAATTTAATGGTTTCCTCATGTTTAGAAAATGCATTATTTGATTCTGGATCAACTCATTGTTTCCTATCTTCCCAGTTTGCTAAGAAAATTAGATATTTCCAATTTGATTTAACAAGGGAGTTTTCAGTTAAAACTCCTAAGGGAACTATCATTGCAACAAAGTTTTGTGAATTAGTCCCCATTAGAGCACATAAATGTTTTTTATCTGATGATCTCATTATCATACCTATGATTGAGTTTGATATAATCCTCGGTATGGATTGGCTTTCGGACTATGATGCAAATATTTATTGTAAGAAGAATGGGGTTACGATTTTTGATGATGATAATAAGGAACACCTTATCTTTAGAGAAGATTTGTCGCCACCTAATTTTTATCTAGATCCACTCCCAGTAGCTCAACTAAATTCAATTATTGGGGAGGAATAGATTGAAATGACTATGGGTGAGGAAATTAATGTTCAAATATAGGATGTACCTATTGTGAAATAATATGTAGATGTATTTCCGGAAGATTTACCTGGACATCCTCCAGAACGAGAAGTTGAGTTCTCCATTGATTTAATTCCTGGATCAAGGCCTATATCGAAGACCCCTTATAGAATGGCCACTGTAGAATTAGTTGAACTGAAGAAACAACTAGTGTAATTGATTAATAAGGGATTTATTCTCCCTAGTGTTTCTCCATGGGGAGCCCCTGTTCTTTTTGTTAAAAATAAATATGGATCTATGAGGTTATGTATCGACTATAGGGAGATCAATGCTATAACATAAAGAACAAGTATCCCCTACCTCGTATTGATGATTTATTTGACCAACTGCATGGAGCTCAATACTTTTCAAAGATTGACCTTCGATCTGGATACTATTAGTTGTGTTTAAAGAAGGAAGACATTCTGAAGATAGCATTTCGAACCAGGTATGGGCATTACGAGTTTACTGTAAGGCCTTTTGGATTGACTAATGCACCCTCTGTATTCATGGATATGATGAATAGAGTTTTCAAGGAATATCTCGATGAATTTGTGGTGGTATTTATTGATGATATCCTGGTATACTCTAAAATCTATGAAGATCATTAAAGTCACTTGCACATTATACTGAAGACTCTGAGAAGACATGAATTATATGGGATGTTTAGCAAGTGTGAATTCTGGCTTCATGAGATTTTTTTTCTTGGCCTTATTGCCTCTAAAGATGGAATCTATGTTGATCATTCTAAGACCAAGGCAATCCAAGAATGGCCAGCACCTACGAGTATAACTGAGGTACGTTGTTTTATTGGTTTGGTAGGTTGTTATCAACATTTCATCCAGAATTTTGCCCGATTGGCTAACCCATTAACAAAGCTCACACGTAAAGGGGTTAAATTTTTTTGGACAAAAGATTGTGAAGAATGTTTCAAATAACTGAAGAGAAGATTAGTCAATTCTCCTATATTGACTCTACCATCAGGGAATGATGGGTTCTTTATTTATAGTGATGCATCGAAGAAATGACTTGGTTGTGTCCTTATGTATAATTATAGGGTTATTTCATATGTATCACGACAGTTGAAAATTCATGAGCAAAACTATCCTACACATGATCTTGAGTTAGCAGCTGTGATATTTTCTTTGAAGATATGTAGGCACTACCTCTATGGTGAAAAATGTGAGATTTATACTGATCACAAGAGTTTAAAGTATATTTTCTCACAAAAAGAACTCAACATGAGGAAAAGGAGATGGCTTGAATTACTCAAGGATTATGATTGTACGATTCACTACCACCTGGGGAAGGCAGACATTGAGGCAGATGCTTTGAGCAGAAAAGACCATGGAGTTTTGAACAATATGAGAATTGAAAGGGATCCAATTTTCATGGATCTAGTGAAGATGGACATGGGAATAACCAGGGAAGGTGAAACATCAATGCTTTTTCAAATGGATTACAAACCATCATTACTAGTTGGGATTAAGAGTTCTCAGACCGATGATGAAGAATTTCAGAAGAATATTAAAGCTGTGAATGATGGGAGATTGAGAGACTTTGTGTATGAAGATGGAATTTTGAAATTCAAGAAGATACTTTGTGTTCCCGATATACCTGATCTAAAAAGGGAATTGCTGGATGATTCTCATAGTTCCAATTTCTCTATACACCCTGGGAGCACCAAAATGTATAGAGATTTGAAGGAACATTTTTGGTGGGAAAACATGAAGAGGGAGATTTCTGATTTTGTGTCAAGGTGTATGGTTTCTCAACAAGTGAAAGCTGGAAGGCAACAACCTGGAGGAGTCATGCAAACTCTTCCCATACCGGAGTGGAAATGGGACAATATTACGATGGACTTTGTCATGGGGCTACTAAAGACTCCTAGAAGGAACGATGCAATATGGGTCATTGTTGATCGTCTTACCAAGTCAGCACATTTTCTTGCTATAAGAGAAGATATACCACTTGAACGTCTAGAAAGAATATATATTGATGAAGTAGTGAGACTTTATGGAGTACCCCTATCGATTGTTTCTGACCGTGATCCCCGTTTTACTTCAAGATTCTGGAAAATTCTTCAGAAATCCTTGGATACTGAACTTCATTTGAGCACTATCTACCACCCTCAAACAGATGGACAATCAGAATGAACTATTCAAACCTTAGAATACATGTTGAGATCCTTCTCACTTGACTTTCATGGTATGTGGGATCAATATTTACCTCTAGTAGAATTTTCCTATAACAATAGCTTCCATTCGAGTATTCAGATGGCACCATATGAAGCAAGAGATGTCGTACACCAACCTGTTGGGATGACGTTGGTGAAAGAAAACTTGTAGGCCAAGAACTGATGGAGGAAACGATGGAAAAGGTGAAGGTAATCCAAAATCACATAAAAGAATCTCAAAGTAGGCAGAAGAGCTATGCTGATAATCAAATGAAGGATTTGGAATTTCAAGTCAGTGATCATGTTTTCTTGAAGGTATCTCCATGGAAGGGATTCATACATTTTGGTAAGAAAGGTAAATTGAGTCCCAGGTATATCGGACCTTTCGAAATTATAGAACGAATTGGGGTTGTAGCTTACCGATTGGCAATGCCGCCAAGTCTCTCCAAAGTTCAAGATGTGTTCCACATATCTCTATTGAGGAAATACATGCCTGGCCCAACGCATGTACTCACCTATGAGAAATTAGAACTAGAACCTGATCTGTCTTATTGCGTAGATCCCTTCAGGATTCTTGATACGAGAGAACAAGTACTGAGAAACCAGATGACGCGTCTGGTAAAAGTTTTGTAGAGAGACCATAAAATGGAAGAGGCAACGTGGGAACCCGAGGAACTTATGATGAAGAACCACCCGAGTCTTTTCATGCGGTAGTATTCTAGAAATTTTGAGGATTAAATTATTTTAAGGAGGGTAGAATGTAACACCCCAATCTTCTATGGTACGCTTCTCTTTCAATAATGCAATAGCGTGTGTTGTACGCAACATCGAGTTCTAACACACACCACAACCAAATCAAACTAGCTGTTATGAATAGTAATACCTACTTTTTAAAAATTTAGAAATTTTATCTCTCAAAATGGACTTCATTTTTGGATTCGGTGTATCTAATTTAGCCTAAGGTGAAATTTTGGTACTTTTCGGATAACTTTAATATTTTGATGAATTGTGAAAATTACTAAATTTTAATTAAAAACAACTTTTTTAATAAAAATAATTAATAGTGATAAATTATGAATTTGAGTGGTTTTAAAGTATATTTAGAATATATTTTTACCATTTAATACAATGTTGGTCATTGGACATAATTTCACAATTAAACCGAACATAAACAAATATCCATCTTTTGATAGTTATTATATCTTAAAAACAAGCTTTTTGTTTTGACAGCGGGAATTAATTATAAATTAATTTCTACCACTTCTGTGTTTTGAATTTGGAGAAATGGATTCCATATTTAGAATTAGTATGTTCAAATCTTGTAAATAGATAACTTTTATTTTTAGACATTTTGAATAATTACTTCGGTAAATATTTTATTTACCATGGTTAAAGGGTAAATCTGGTAAATAAGGGTTAAAAACTAATATTATAATAATAACAAATTACCCTAAAATGTGTCCTAACCTTATTGGTTTATACATGTCTAACCATGGGCATCTTTGGGTCGATTTTGGGACCTTATAGTGCCACTTGTAAGTGATAGGGACACTTTATTTTAATTAAGTTAAAATGAATACAAAAATGACACAAGAAAATATCTTTTAGAAAACAAAATTTTACATAGGGTTATATATGTTGGATTTTCGACTATAAATATTCATTAGAAAGATAAAAATATTTCCTACATAATGGTATTTTATTTATAACTTTTATACATTAAATAATTTAATTAATTTATGACACAATGGTGATGTAGTAATTACCATAATAGTGAAAAATTAAAATGATTGATATTGTAGATACCCAATGGTGATGCAGTAATTAACCATTTGCAAGAGGTGGATTGCAACTCAATGCATCCAGATTTGGTGTTTGGTTCTATTTCGGGTCCGGATGCCCATGTTTTGGGGGCTTTGGAGGTTTGTATTCCAGAAAGGCCAGTTGGGGATAATGGGGGAGTGGAGATCATGATCTCCACTGGTAACAGCTTTACGGAATTGGAAAATGAGGAGCTACTGCATGGTAAGGAATTTGATGTGGGGCAGGAAACTGGTCTCTTGCATACTACATTTGATTCCTTGGAGGTGGAAAATGGGGGAGGTGTGATGGACGTGGTGGATCGACCACAATGTCTTTCTATATCTGCCGACAGTCCGGGAAAGAAGGATTGTGGTTTGGAAGCTGGCTTTAAAGATGTGAAAATACTCAGAGCGTGGGGTGATATCTCGAAGAGTGACAGGGAAGAGTCTAATGGTGTGGTCTGGCCTTCTTATAGTAATGTTGTTCAGGGAGTAAGGATGAAAGACCAAGAGGATGACGGTGCTAAGACCGCCCCACCACGGAGAAGAATGAAGAAGGACTATTCTTATCTTCCAAGGCCAGTGTCCACTAGATCTTCTGCCGGGAGGGACAGTTGGCTATGCAGTCTTCAAAAGAATTTCTCGCCTTGGAGAATTTGAATCTTAGAAGGAAATATTCCAAGGTTCTTAAGCACTATGAATTCCCGGAATGGGAGACAGATAAAGCAGAGGACTTAATCTTCAAAGGGGGTGGTGACGAGTATGACTTCGATGATATGTAGTTGTTCTGGACCTCTTGTAACTGCTTTTCTTTTATTTTATTAATAAATGGTCAGAGGCTTGCCTCTGGCTGAGCGTTTTTGGTAAGTCTGTTATGATTTTTTCAAAAATCAATTATTGAATAGTCTCAAAATTGACATAAAAGATTTTTTAAAACCAATATTATATTATTAATTGATATTAAATTCCTAAAAATCTAAGGTCCAACCAAGAGACTTATATCATGATAGGTGTATCATTAATAGACCACTTGTTGGTCACTTGGATGTATATAGTAATTTTATTAACCATATAATATAAAAATACAAAGAGACATTGTAAAAGTGAAACTAATTAACTAAGAGTTAATACTTAATGATATGGTTAATATAGTAACCCAAACCTGTCTCAATTCTATTGGTTGACTAGTTTTCTACCCATCCCCACCTTAACATTTAAATAATCCACTTTGGAGCCACTATAAACCAAATATGAATTTATTATAAAATAATATTTCTCACTTTTCCAAAGGTTCCCCTCACCCCTCTTATAAAAGGGCACTCCCCCTTCTCATTAATTCACACCTTCAATGCCTTTTGGATCGGCCAACCTCTGCCCCAATACTCTCTAAACTTCTCTCACTTCATCCTAGAGGGCTTAATTTAGTTAGAAATCCACCCTAAGATCCCTTTTGATCATATCAAAAGGAAGAACCCGAAGAAGAGGTAATGACTTCACCACCTTTTTTTCAAGTTCCTTTCTTCTTCGAATTCTTCCTTCTTTGTTATTACCATTCTAAAATAATAACTCCAGTTTCTTATATATACTATGTTGTTAATATAAAAATGGTACAACCATATTCATTATTCTATCCATCCTTTGAATAACATGTCACCTTACGTGCGTACGTACGGCTTACCGTCTCCACGTCGTGGTGTAATTGTTATTCAATAAATTATTATTTGGATGGGTATAATAATGATGTGTAACTCATGTAAATAATAAATATAACATGATAATTATTATTTATATATGATATACCATCCAATTATATATTATTTTAATATCAAAATAATGATATTGTCGCTCGTGCGTACGTACGGACAACCATCTCCACGAACGCGATGAGATTCATTCTCCATCGCATCCATTCAAGTATAATTCTCATTTTATAATTAAAAATAATGTTTAAGGACTTGATATAATTCTGGATATGATTAAGATACAACCTATCCATGACAAACACGACTTACTTAACAAAACATATAAAAGAAAAAAAGTAATTTAACACCCGAAACAATGATAATACTAAGATATTATTAACAAAAAAATGTTAAAAGATCATATATGATATCATATTAATGTATATGATTATTGTATAATTTAATAACAATTATTTCAACATTATATAGGAGGTTAAACTACCCCCAACCAAGGAAAAGTACAAGGTAAGGTTTTATTTCACAATCTCTTCATTATCCGAGGTTGTATATACGTAATAATCTACTGGGATCTCTTTATCATCAACATCCATGTTTCTTAAAAATGTATTTCAAAACATTTTTACTATTTACAAGAATATGGGTTAGAGAAATTTATACCATTTTTTGACTTTTTATAAGAGGTTTATAATGGAATATTTCCATCGTTTTCCAAACAAGGTGCTTTTTAACCTTTTCGACAGAATTAAGGTAAGGATGTTTTTTTTAACTTATATGGCGGGTGTGGCTATTTTCCACCGTTATAAAATCTTCAAAGCTTCCCTTATAATCTTATAAGAATATTTTCAAATAAAATGTTTTATTTTATAAATATATTATTTCAAAATAGAAAGAGATATTTCTCTAAAAAGTGTTTGGTTTCATATATGTCAAGATCCTTTGATGGATTTTGCGCTTATTTGAAGTTGATTTATTATGATACAAAACTTATATATTGTATTGAAGGTTTTGTGATATGTTTGACTGTGGATGTGTTATTTTTATACCATTCATGGTTTACGGATGAAGTATTTACATTTCGTATGCTGGTTTTAATACGAATTTTTATGTTATGTTTAAACCTTTTCATATGGGAATGCATTGGACTTAATATGTGATGGGTAGAGCCCGCTATAGCTCCTCAATGCATCGATAGGTCTCATGATAAAAACTAGTGTCTTGGCACAAGGCCTTGGCAAATTCTTATTTATAGTCTTGGCACGAGGCCTTGGCTATGTGGTTATGATAGTCTGGCATTATGCATTCCATCATTATGAAAGTGTTTATTGATAATGCATGTGATTATTAGATTAGTAGAATATCCATGTGAATAAGTAAATGGAATTATTTCATTTTTTCCATACTATTTTGAAGTTCATGTTTAAAAGGATTTTGTTTTAGTTATACATTACCTTTAATGTTTATTCTTATTTATGAAAGTTACCGCTATATTTTTATCCTTACTGGGCATTTGAGCTCACCCCTTTCAATGTTTTATTTTTCCCAGGATGTGAAGAATTAATTTATGAATGACCTACAAGGATAGTATGTGGGGATATGAGTGCGGACTATGAAGAAAAGATGTTGTTGTAGTTTTGATTTTTAAGATGTAATGTAAGACTTATGAATATATCTAGTGTTTCCAAGGCTACTAAACTAATCGGTCTTTCGAGATTTGATCTTTCTTGTGATCATGCCAATGTTATGTAATAATTCACCGACTCTAGGTAACTGGGGTCAGGGCGTTACATTCATTATTAAGAGACTTAGTTTTTCATGCATTTCATTAAATTTATTTATAAAACCATGGGGTGTTACATTCTATTCACCTTCTTGAAATTGTGTCCTCGCAATTTTTTTATTTACATATTAAAAAAGTGACGGTACCTTTCCCTCATAGCATTTTCAGATTCCCATGTTTCTTATTAAACCATGTGGTTTATCTAAAAAACCTTTACTTGGTGTATTACCTTATTCAGTAATACATTCTCTCTAAAGTCATAAATATGAACAAGTTTCTCTTCATAATAAAGGATCTCTTCCAACTAAACTACTTCTGGGATCAAGCCATGAGATTAATCTGGCACATAATTTATCAATATCAAAACATCAAAAACATTGTGTTCCTCAGATAAACTTTGAGTCAATCTACTCTGTAGGTGATAGATCTAACTTTATCCAGTATTTCATAAAGTCCAATTAACCATGGACTTATCTTTCCTTTCTTACCAAAATGAATAACACTTTTCCACGGTGATATTCTAAGAAAAACATGATCACATTACCTCAAAAGAAAATTGTTTCCTCGTGTTGTCTGCATAAATTTTCTCTCTACTCTGAGTCATCCTAATGTGTTGCTGGATCATCTTCACTTTCTCTGCCACTTCATCTAATAATTCTAGTTCCATCAACTTCCTTTCACGGACTTCATCCAAAAAAAAGTTGTAGTTTGATGCCACATCCCATACAATGCCTCAAAAGGTGTCATCTATATACTATAATGAAAACTGTTATTATAAGAAAACTCAAATAAAGAAATATTTGGATCCCAAATTCCTTATTAGTCCATTTAACAAGCTTGAATAATATCCCCCAAAGGCTGAATTTTTCATTCTGACTTCCATTTGATTGAGGTTGAAAATCTATACTGAAATTTAATTATGTGCCCAACAAATTCTAAAGGCCCTTCAAAAAATAAGAAGTGAAACTTCGATCATTGTTATATAAAATGGAAATAGGAACTCCATGTAGCCTGAAAATCCCTTTGAGGTATAGTTGATAATGATCATCCAAAGACATTGTATCTAGAATAGGAAAGAAATTTGCAGATTTAGTAAGTCGGTTAACAGTCATTGAAATTCTATTTTTACCTCTTGAGGTATTTTTTAGTCCCACTATGATGTCCATGGATATATTTTCCCATTTCCACTATAGTATTGGTAAATGATGAAACATCCCCTTGGGTAACTTCCATTCTTCTTTAACCTATTTAAATGTTAAACATTTCATGGTCAAATCTTCAATATCTATTTTCATTCCAACCCACAAGTAATACTACTAAAGGTCTTTATACATCATAGTACTTATAGGATGAACTGAAAATAGAGAACTATGAGCTTTACACAACAAATATTTCTTCAACTGGGTATCACAGTGCACACACAATCATTTTCCAAATCATAAAACACAATATTTATCAAGGTTAAATTCTGGAAACTTACCCATTTTAACTAAATATACCTTTTTCTATAGCTCACTCTCATCCTTATTCATATTCTTAATTATATCTGATAATGATGACTATACTAAAACCTGCAAAAAACTGATTTATTTCCAACACCAACAACTTCTAAGACAAAATTCATCAAATCATTAATCAATGTATCATGTTCCAAACATAACATGGTTAGTGATGCATAAGGTTTTTGACTCAAGGAATCTTCCACATTGTTTACTTTTCTAGTATGGTAATTGATCATGAAATTATAATACTTTATCATTTGAATCCATATTATCCACCTCATGTTTAATTCCTTGTAAGTGAATATATACTTCAGACTTTTTGGTCAGTATATATTTAACATTTGGATATACATAACTGATCCCTTCAAATTTTCAATGTAAAAAACCACAGCTGATAATTCCAAATCGTGTTTGGGATAATTTACCTCATGAGATTTTAGTTTTCTTAAAGTATAAGAAATTAACTGATCATTTTTCATCAAAACAAAACCAATTCCATTCAATTAATCATCACTGTATATGGAAAAATCCCCATTTATAGAAGGCAAAACCAAAAATGGAGAATTCACCAATCTCTTATTCAGCTCTTGAAAACAAACATCACATTCTTTTGTCCAATTTTTTTATCCCTTTTCATATTAACTTAGTTAGTACGATAGACCACCATGAAATGTTTTTTACAAACCTTCGATAATAACATGGTAATAATAGAAAAATACAAATTTTTATAAAATTTATAGGTATTTTACATTCGTCAACCACTTTTGTTTTGGAAGGATCAACTATTATTCAATACTTATTTATAATGTTCCCCAGAAAAGAAATCTCTCATGGCCAAAAATTTCACTTTGTGAATTTTCCATACAATTTCTTTTCCTCTAAGGTTTTAAAAACAACCCTTCTATGTTTTTCAGGATTCTATTTACATTTAGAAAATACCATAATGTGATCAACAAACAAAAATACAAAATTATCCAATAACTCAAGAAATATTCTATTTATAAGATCCATGACTACAATAGGTTCATTAAATAACCAAAACGACATAACAACAAATTCATAATGGCCATATCTAGTATAGAATTTTGTCTTTGGGATGTTTGATTCCTTTAATTTCAATGAATGGTACCCTGACCTCAATTCAACCTTCAAAAAATATTGTACCCCCAATAGCTGATCAAAAAAGTCATCGATATGAGTCAAAAGAAAACATGTTTTTAATAGTGATGTTATTAAAGGCTCTATAATAAATGAAAAGTCTCATGGAACCATATTTCTTTTTAATGAAAAAAATAAGAGCACACCATGGTGAGGTTATAGGATGAATGAATCCTTTATAAATAAACTCCTACAAAATATTTTTCAATTCAATAAGTTCCATTTGAGCAATTTGATAAGGGGGTTTTGAAATTTTCTTAGCATTAGGAACTAAGTCAATTTTTAATTCAACTTCCAGATCGGGTATAACACTGGGTAACTCATTAGAAACAAACATCAATATATTAATTTACCACTAGCACATCATTAATCTGAACAGTTCCCTTGTTTTCAAAAATATGAGATAGATAACATTCATTTCCATTTTTCAAAAATTTCTCATCTTCCTAATATGTTATCAATTTTATGGGTTCATTCTTGTATACAAACTAAAAATCTTTCTAAAAAACAACTTATTTTTCTATTTAATCAATCTTAAAATGATAATTAAAAATCCAATCCATACCCAAGATGAAATCAAACCCTACTAAGAGAAAAACAAAAACGTTTCAGTTAAAGTATTTCCACATACCATAATAGAAAGATTATTATAATTATTATTCGCTGTAATATTTTCCAAGGTGTTTTAACAATAAGTTCCGATCTCATTTTTTGAGATAATATTTCCAATTTACCAAAACATTTCTCAAAAATAAAGGAATGTGTAGACCCCATATCAAACAAAACATTAGGAAATTATTAGTAAACAAACAAGGTACCTGATAAAACTTCATTGGATGGCCCAACATCTTCTCACATAGTCACAAAGGATATTTCTAAACCTTTCTTCTTATAGTTTGGCTTCTTTGCATCATTCATATCACTCTTTGGGCAGTCATTTTCATAATGACCCATCTCACAACATTTAAAACACATTACAATTTTCTTATCAAGATTAGTCTTAGGATTATTTTCATTACAATATTAGGCCATATGTTCAAACTTACCACACCAAAAATACTTCCTTGTTCTGGTATGGAATTTCCCAAGGTTCTTTTTGCCTCACTTTTCATGTACTGAAAATTGGACATTCTTATCATTAGATTTCTTTGATTAATTCTTACCCATATCTTTCCATATGGTCATATTCTTATCCTTGTTTTAAAAGTGCTCGTGATCATCAGTAAAATCCAATTCTAACCTTTAAGAACTCCGGATAAGTTTATCAAAACTTTTCAACTCACGAATAGCTAATACACTTAGATATATTAGCTTCAATCCAGAGTAAAAATGGTTGATTTTTCTATCAAGATCCAGAATAAGATTTGGAGCATACCTCACTAGTCAAGTGAAGTTTTTTTCATACAAATACACTAAATCATCCCCTTTTTTCTTCAGTTCAATTAATTTCTTCTCTATCATAAGTTGAATCGCCTTAGGAAATTTTTTTTCAAGGAATAGACTTTTAAATTTATCGCACTCTAAGGATTCAGTGTCCTCACTATGCCTAATATTATTGACCACTGACCACCACTGATCATTTTCACCTCCATAATGATAAATGGAAATACTTACCTTTTTATTATCTAAAGATCTCATCACATTGAATATCATTTCAAGGTCTTTAATACTTCTTTTAGTCACTACTGGGTGAGAAGACCCACTTAAAGCAAGGGGGTGTCGCCTCATAAAATGTTCCGCTATCATCATGTTCTCCTGTTGTAGCTCGGTTTTTTCTCTTTCATAGATTCCATCACCATTTATTTCCTATTCTATCTGATCCATTACTATAAAAAATGGCACGGTTCTAATTCCCACCATTCCCAGTTGTGGATTTAGAAATATATCAGCCTCTTGGTTCCTTCCAACTTTAACTTCCCTATTTCTTTTGAATAAAACCATTCTAAAAAACATATCATAGTGAAAGAAACATGGTAATATTTAAATTATATAACATTTCAAATTAGCCATAGAATAAAACTCATGTATGGTATTCTTTTAACATCTACCTAAACCCTAATGTTAATTAAACCATCTTTGATACCAACTATAATGACATTACCTCATTACATTAAATAATCTTGAATTTTAGTCAAGAACTAAATTCCTTTTACATTAAGGATATTCTCATGTTTTTAGTTTTAATGAATTGGGAGATAATACATAAATAAAAATCCAAATTATATTAAATTCTAATACCACAAAAACAATATCCATTTCTTCCAAAATATAATCTTTTCAAATAACACATGTTTTCTTTAAAAATTCATCATAACATTTTACATGGCTTCTTTGTTTGTCTTACACATCCTATTAACCTACGAAAATAATTTAAAAACATTGGATGATAACAAAAATCTATATATGGGATATAAAACTAAGTAAACAAAACATTAGTCCATGAATATTTGTAAACGTATGATTTTTTTTTCAAAAATACATACTTGTCACCCATATATACTTACTTTGTGAAACTTGAGATTTTCACGTGATTTCCACAAAACATAAATAACATTAATATAACCATAAAGTTATCCTATTACATTACTTACATAATCTTAAAACCCTATCAACTACCTTATGAATTGTATTCCTCATGGACACCTTAAAATATAACCTTCACGACAACCTTATTATGTAACCATTGTTGTTACACTGGGAGTAACCATACAGCCAACCTCCAACTTACACATACCCAATGAATTATAGGGATATATAGGTCTCACCCTTCATCATAAAAAATTCCCAACAACCATAATATAATTATACAACACGAATAATGGAATACAAACATTGCTTTTGAATTTTGTAAAATTGGATTTTAAAAGAGGATTTTAAAAGAAAATATCCTTACAAATTTCATAGAATTGAAGTGAGACTTAATTGAGTGGGAGGAAAATGTATTTATAATATAAATACAAAAAAAATAAACATAATATAAAAAAATACTCACACAAACAATTTTAATACGACATAATTAACGAATTAGAATGTTAACCCCAAAAAGGAAATTGGGGTAAGAATTTACTTACCTCGGGTTTCTCATACTTAAAACATGTTTAAAAATATTGTATAATTGTTAAAATATAGTTATTAATATATAAAAGATAAATATTCATGATTATAACACCTTATATAATCAATTCATAACATTATTTCATCATTTAATTATTTTTAGTTTGTTTCTTCCATTTTCTGGGTGCGTGCTTCACATGATTTTCATGGTTGGTTTGTAAAGAATATTCTTGTTGAATGGAAGAAAAACTCCATAAGTGAAAAAATGGTGTTTATATGTTTCCATAATATTAATTTATTCCACAAATAATTTTTTTTATAACGTATGAGGATGAATCATTAGATAAATTTTTTGTGATATCTCTTTAGATCATTTTCGCAGTTATCTGAAAATCACGAACTAGTTTCATTATATAACATAATATTATGTATATAAGTTAACATAAGAACTAAAAGAGGATATATCATTAACTTTAGAATAATTTTCAACCATTAAAATCATTTTATAACCCTTTTTTAAGGATGTAAAGGAAATTTAAGACACATCATCCACGATGTCGGAAAATCTACCCCTCACAGATGGTGTTTTTATTTTTAGAATAAGAGTAACAGAAGAGGAATAATGATGTTGAATTTTCTCATAAACGTGATAAAAAAAAGAATATTTATAATACTAGGGATTTTATTCCTCTTGGATAAGGGGTGGGGAATATATTATAAGAAAGGAAAATAATTGAAAGGAAAACAAAAGAAAATGAAAGAGGATCTTTACCTCTTGATCTCTTCTCCTTGAGGTCCTCCTTAAGGCCCTTGGTTTTGGACTTTTGGTGAGACCAGAAGGTCTTAGAAATCGGTGAGTGACTTGGTTAGGTTATTTGGGAGAATATAGACAAGTCTCAAGGCTTGAGTGGTGTGATAGTAAGATGTGTGTGAGCATGGTATTTATAGTGGAGTAGAGGAGGTTTTTACAATACTCTAATCGTTAGTTTAATATTGTTTCTAAAGAATATAAATATTCTTGATTCATGTGACCCAGAACAATAATAAGTGCATGTGAGTTCGAACCAATGTCCATTTTCATCTTCCATGACTCAATAATGATTCAAAAATACATTTATTTAGCATATTTTGTTAGTTTCCATATTTCACTATTCACCAAAAAATCATGTATTTAAGAAAAATCCCAAAACATTACCCTAAAATTTTTTCGACATGTAGAATTTAAAAATGAACTCCATTTTTTAAAATAATTTTCTAAATATTATTAATTTAATTTTATATAAAATGATTATTTATATGATTATTTTTAAAACTATAACTGATTTTATATTACCTTGAAAAATCAATCAAGATCTCTTTATATTATAACCTTAATACAATAATAATAATAATAATAATATCTACTATTAATAAGGTTCATATTAATATTCATTAAGATATATTAATATTCACCAAAAAAATATGGTGGTTCTATTAAAACTCAAATAACTTTCTAACCACAATCGTAGATGTCTGTTTTTTGAAGTTCAAAACATAGAAGTAGAAAAGTTATGTTTAGTGGATATTTTATAACTATATTCTTAAATCAAACATCCATTATTAAGAGACTCAATGTTTCATGATTTTCATTAAATTTATTTGTAAGATGTTTTGGTGTAACAATCCCACCATAAATTTTCCCTTTATTCTCTATACATCAATATACCACTAATGTGTATAGTTAAATTTGAGTTATTTGATTCATTATGAAGTTACATAATAAACTATAGTATTGGTGGAACACATTACCTCTTCCAAAAAAATACTCAATCTATATATATATATATATATATGATTTTTTACAATTTCCCATAATTTTCTACTTTAATTACCCTTTGATGGTCTTCATCATCTAGTTGGGTCATCTATATATTTTCTAATAAGGATGGTTTAGAGAATATATTGTAAAGGAATTATGGATCCCCCTGAAAAATGTCATCACATAAATATTTAATATATCTATATATATATGATCATTATTAATCTTCATCATGGTCAAATATACATCGTCGCTCCTAATCAGTGCATTATCAACCATGTTTTCCTTCCCATAGTGGTAGTGTATTGAGAAATCATAGTCCATAACTAGATCAAACAAATACTTTTCACCAAATTTTGAGCTCCTTATGAGGGAAGTTACACTTCAATATCTTATATTCGGTATATATATATATTGTAACATTATCCATAAAATATTGTCTAAATATATGAAAAGAAAACATTAGATCTATTGTCTCACATTCTTGAGTGGGATAGTTCTATAAATGTATTTTCAATTTCATTGATGTATATTCAATCACACTATCATTCTATAAAATCATATAACCATGACCTTTCTTGGATGCATCACTATATTTTACAAATTTTCCCTTACCTGATAGTTGAATAAGTAATGGTTCATTATTTAGTCTCATATTCAACTCTTCAAAACAATCCTTAATGTCCCCTAACTATGTTAATTTTACCCTTTGAGAAGATAAATTTCTTAACAAATTTTTCAACATGGTGAAATCATGAACAATCTACTTATAGTAACATGCTAAAATATGAAATCATTGGATCATTTTAGATATAAATTACATTTATTTTGAATAATACTTAATACATGAAACAAAAATATTCCCAAAGGCCGTATTAGTTAAGTGTCTTTGGAAACTCAGAACATAATTTTCTAATCATGGTGAAAGATCTTCAACATATCCCATAAAGATCATTCCCTTTTGTATTCCTACCTAAAACCTTTCTTTATATCTGAGGGAAAATAAAACATAAAAAGGGTGATATGAAATGATCAGTATGGGTATACATGGATAAAATATAACAAACCATAAACATTTTAATGAAAAAACATGAATATAAAGTCTAAACATCAAAATCGTGAGTCATGAAATAAATCTTGGAAGTATGTAAGGCATGGATTATAAAATAACATTAACCGTGATAGAATGGCATTGGTATAAGACATGTAATTGTGGAAAACTAATAACCACATAATATGATTTCCATAGTAGCCAAGGCATTGCTTCCAAGACCATCATAGTGGACAAAGTCCATTACTAAACCAAGTTTACATTCTGTTCCAGCCATATATTACTGAACCAGATTTACTTACCATTTAAGTCTTGTTGAACTCATGAGATATACATCGTTACCCATTTCATTGAAGGTATATATACATCCCACCTATATTGTAATGAAATCATTTTTACATTTTCAACAAAACATAAATCATGCATCATAGCATAACCCAAGAAATAAAATGGGTTCCTTAGATATCATTTCATCATAACATAATCCATATAAAATATCATTCCATAATTAATTAAATTAAATAATAGTAATAATATGGAAATAAACATAACCTTATTTAAGAGTTTCATCTAATTTGGGAAATAATTTTGATAAAACACTTGAACTTAGTTCTTAAGGAAAATATCATTTCTTCTTCAAAAACCTTATATTTTCTCAAAATGGCATGAAATTTTAAAAGGAAATAATTTAGTTGAAAATAAATGTGAAATAGTGTAGAGTAAGATTTTTGTAAATAAGGATAAGTGAAATAGTAAAAATCCATTCATGTCGTATATGTTAAGCAAAAACATTCTCCTTGTACTTTTACAGGAAAAGTCAAAAAAGTACATCGTATGGTTAAAAAAAGAACGATTCCTTCCATACTATGTAGTAAAAGTAAAAAAAGGGTAAAAAAGAATTAAAAAATACATGTAATAATTGTAAAAATTTCATGAATACAATTTTAGAAAACATGGACATGGATGATAAATATTACCCCAGTAAATACTTACATATAAGAAATCTCAGATAAAAATGAGATTACAAAATTATCCCTTACCAAATATAATCAGTGGAATCATATGCCTCATAAAATAAAGAAAATTACATGAATATGTAAATATAATAAAATTAATAATAAAAATCATAAAACAATATTGGGAAGCATAAACACCGCACAAAATAAATATTTGGTGTTTAAGGCATATGTCCCACATAAATAAAAGTGAGATGAAATAATCCCTTACATTAGGTCCAATTTCATTTGTATGTTTCTAAAACTCTTGTATAGTGGGTTTAAAAATATTATTAACATGTAATAGAACCATAATAATATTTATTATAACATATATTATTAACTTATGACTTTATATTACCCATTTATTTGTCAATTCCATGTTAAAGAAACATTTTGGTTAATAATCGTTTTATTTATCGTATTTTTTTTGAATTTTTATTCATGATATTATTACTTATATCATGATTTAATTACTTCCATAATGTAAAAAATTATTTATATATTATATATATTCAGTATATAAATATATATAATAGACAGATAAATGAAATGGAATACACTATCCATGGAGATGGTAGGCCGTACGTAAGCATGAATGTTGTTTTAATTGTCTTATTAAATTGAATGGAAGTAAGTAAATTATAAATATATATATATATATACATAAATACAGAATAATTATAATGTCATATATTTAATTATTATTTATAATATATAAATTATATTCATTCTTGAATGGTTATCGTGGAGAATGAATCCCATCTCCTCGTGGAGACGGTAAGTTGTACGTACGAATGAGAGACGATATCATTCCCATAATTGTTGAATGGTATTGGATGGGATGGTGTATAATATCTCATAATTATTATCATGTTATAATAATCATATATATTTATTATTTCCACCATTATACCCATCCAAGTAATGTGGTGGGGAATAACAGATTACACAATGGCCTAGAGACGGTAACCTGTGCGTACGCACGTGTGGTGATTTTGTTTTTCATAGGATGGATAGAAGGTGAAATAGTGTTGTTCTATATTTATAATAACATATAATAATATTATTCGTACTTATTTTATTACTCTATAATGAAACAACTAATGATGAGGAAGTAGAAGAAGAAATACATTTGAAAGAATCGGTAGAAGAGACTACCTCATCCTCAACTTGCCTCCTTTAAATTTCCACTTATGGCTCTAGAGTTGGTCTTTTGAGAACACCATCACCTCTATAATGTAAATAGGGAAGTTTAGAATATAAATGGGTTGGGTTTGTCTGATCTTGAAGGCTCAAAATGGAGGGAAAAGGAGAGGGATGAGGTTCCCTTTTATAAAAGAGGAGGGGTAACTTTAGGAAACTCTCAATATATTAATTTATTATAAATTAAATTTCGAATAAAAAAGGTTCAAAACTTATTAAATTCTAAGATAAAATTATTTTGTTTCTAATACCCATCCTCCAATAAGTTTTATACATGTTTTTAAAAAATTATCCTTATCTTTTTTGTTTAACCCTTATTTTACCCTTTCTAATCTTACTGTGATATCATGTTATTCACACATTGTGGGTTAATGTAATTACCATATCATGTAAAAAGACCCAAAAAAGTTATTTTTGAAATATTTGGACTTATATTAACCATTTTACTAATATTATACTTTTATGAATTTAATATCATTTAATAAACTATTTTATGTTTTAATCTATGAATTATGTCAATTTTAGACACTATTCATACTAGACTTTTTATAAAAAATTCATAACAACCTGATTCCTTCAAAACAAAACAAAAAGTACTGCGTCCCTAATATATCAATTTACTCTATAAAATTAATTTATGTCATCAAAATGTTCAAATTAAATTTATTTTAATATTTATATATTCATTTATTTGAGTCTTTCATTAAAGAGGTAATCACTACATCATAATTGTGTCATTAATAAAAATATTTATCTAATTTATAAAAATTATAAAAAAAGTACCATGATGTAGTAAATATTTTTATATTTATAATGACCATTTATTTATATAGGTATCAGTTATATAAATATATATTAAAATATATTTAGTAAAATATATATGTTTGTGTTATAATTATCATTACTTTAAATTAATTCTTATAAAATGTCATTTTTGCATCCATGTGAATCTATGGGGTCCAAAAATCGACCCAAGGATGCCCATGGTCGGAAATATCTCATACAATAGGATTAGGAAATGTGTTAGGGAAGTTAAATATTATTATAATATTGTTTTTTCTACCCCTATTTACCATATTTACCCTTTAACAATGTCGAATAAAATAATTACTGAAGTTACTGTTCATAATGTCCAAAAATAAAATGCATCTATTTACACAATTTGAAAATGATTATTTAAAATATGGAATACATTTTTTCAAATTCAAAACATATAAGTTTCAGTAATTAATTTCAAATTAGTTCCCTTTGTCAAAACCAAAAAACGGGTTTTTGAGGAGTAATAATTATCAAAAGACTGAAATGTGTTTATATCCAGTTTAAAAGTAAAATTACATAAAATGACCAAAATTGGATTAAATGATAAAAACATTATCTAATTACACTTTAAAACCAATTAAAAATATAATCTAACTATATAAATAAATTAGATAAAAAGTCATTTTTGAATTAAAATGCAGTATTTTTTCACTATTCATTAAAATTTTAATTTTATTAGAAAAATGCCAAATGATCAAAAAAGTTAGTGTCTCAAGTAGTTAAATCTTACTTTAGTGTTTTTTATAACATAATACAAACATAGATCATTTATACATTGAAAAAATATATTCTTATTATTGCATGAAATTAATTCTATCATAAGAACTCGAAATTATGTGCCACACAAGCAAAGAATAGTGTTGTGTATACTTCAAGATAATAAGGTGTTGTGTATAGTGAAAGCTAATCTTGGTGTAGTGTACAACACAATACATCGAATAAATTAAAAATAATCCATCTCATAAAATCTCTATGTGTTACATTATACCCCTTTGAAATGAATTTCTCCCTTGATGTTCGTCGGGATTATAAATGGTTTTCTAATTGAAAGTTTCTTACATGGAAACCCACAATGTAAAAAAGGATAATAAAACATCATTTTATAAAAGAAATTCATAAATATAACGGTTACCATAAGTAACTAATCATTGGGTTTCCACATATGAGAACATAGGTGGTAAGTGAAAACATTGATATGGAAGAAAAATCTGACCATCAAGTTCTGATGGATAGTGATCGAGGATAAGGTTTGGAGAAAGTTTACTAAAAGAAAGCCATAAATTTGAGATGATTTAAGGTATCATATGATTCATCATATAAGAAATTACTAGGATAAAATTTTTTGGTTTTAAAGATCCTTTTTCTAAAGTTGAAGTTTTTTTCAAGAGAATAAATACTTACTTGGTTTTGGTACAATATCAATGTTGTTTGTGCCTTGAAAAAATTCCACTTTATCTCTTCTTTAAGGAAATGAAGTTGAATTTTTCATTATTGAAGTGTTAGAAGATCATATGATAGAATAATGGGTCATTCTATCTATCTCAACAAAAAGGTTAGCAAAGGTAATCACATATTCATAAGGCCACCTATAGTGATATAATAAAGTCATCAAGAGGAATATATCTTATACTATCCATAAATGGATAACATTACAATCCTTCCAAAAACTAAAAATATAAAACTTTAGAAAGAGGTGAACTAACCTGACTTAACATTTGTCTCACATATCTTATTTGGTCTTTCTTGTTTGTCACATTCCAAACATATGAACACATTAATTATTTATTCTCTTGAAACATGATAACACCGTGAATTACAGTAGAACCTCCGTGAAAACATGAATTCTGTCAAAATTAATTCTTTCCACACACCAAAAATAAAAAAAATTCTATATATTCAAACCATGATATCACTTTGTCCTTTTATCGGTCATGAGATCATTAATACTATCAATTTCAAAACCCATAAATCTTGTGGAAAATTTTTTCTTAAATACATTGGAATTTTACGAGTCTGCGGTTTCTGATGAAACCTGATTCCGAGGCTCGGTGTGCCCGAAATCAATTTCTGAAGTTTTGTTCAGGTACATTTAGTAAACGTAAGTGCGGGATTTTATATCTTTTAAAGCGGTGCTCAGAATTGAAATCTGAGGGAACCATTGAAATCGTAGTCCCGGTATTCACTTAAGGAGACCTTTACCACAGTTGTTTTTTATCGGGATTGGGAATTAATTTATTGGGGTTTCTAATTTAAATTAAATAAAAATGGGTGTAACACATTTTTATTTGAATGGAAGTTAAAACCTCCAAAGGGAGGTTGGGGGTGGGGCCACCCACATATAACCTCCCTTGGGAGGATGTTATAAGGTGGGGCCCACATGACCATCAAACCCTTCAACTTCCCTTGCACCCCCTTTAACTATTGAACTCCTAATTAATGGTGGAGCCTTTCCACCTTCCCTCTTAATGGTGCCAACACAAGGATTAATTAATGCATAAATTAATTTGTAGTGATATGAATTCTTTTTAATTCTTTTGAAAAGCATGGAAACATTAAAATAATAGTGAGGATATTATTTTATTTTGGTTTGGAGATTATTCTTTGGAGCTTGGGAGAAATTTTGGAAGAAAGACATATTCCAACGAAGAACGCTCCTCATCTCCGAAGATCGTGAATCTTCATCTTCTACCTTCTTTAACCGAAGCAAGGAATGAAAGCACCGCCGACCACGAAGTACACCGAGGATGTCATCTTAACTCGTCTCCACCAAGCTCTACTTCCTCTGACGTTGAAAAAATGACGTCTAACTTCTGCAAGTTCCGTCTTCCGTGAATCTTCAACGTACAATGACAAATACGAGGTAGGGGGAATTGGATTAGTTTTTACGTATGAATTATACCCATGAACTTTGACGTTTATATTTAGATTGACGGTGGCCAAATTTTTATCAGCTAATGTGGGGGGCGCGATCCGAAAAAACATGGCCTGACGTCCCTCTGTTGAATCTTGTTTGGTTGACATCAGAGGCAGAGCCGAAAGGGCGTGGTGCCGTCGCACCACGTCGGTGAAGAACCGAGATGGATGAAAGAGGAACCATCTCTGGGAGGGCCGCCGGAGATGACGAAGCACGACGCCATTGTGCCAAGCGGTGGAGACGAAGGTCGTGGAAAGGTCGGGCCGCGGCGATGGTGGTGCAGCGCCATCGTGTCGTGCGGAGCGTAGCAGGATCGTGGCGTCGTCGCGCTACAGTGGAGGTGCAAAGGCGACCGGGTGAGCCGACCGCTGTGGAGCTGGACCGCGAGACAACCGACCTGCTGGAGAACCGCGGTGCCCACAGGCACCGTGTGGAGGAGGACGCGGCCCGCGTATGCGGACTGCTTGGCTGGGCGAACTAGCCGGCTGCATGTCGGTCGGTCTAGAGAATCGTGGCACCCACAGGCGCCGCGTGGGGAGAACCGCGACCCGTTGCGCGGGCCGCGTGCGCTGGACCGAACCAGCCAGCTACGGCCTGCCGGGGGAGTGGAGGAGGCTACTCTGCCGAGAGAACCAGACCGCCCCGTAGTGCGGGCCGGGTCCGCTGGTGGGATGCACCCCACCGGGCTGGACCAACCCCCAACTGGGTTAGACCCGCCGAGCCAGTTCTGGCCGACCCGCCAGCACACTGGGCTTGACGGGCTCGACCCGTCTTCGCTTAAATGTAAATAACTCCTAGACCGCGCGTCTAATTGACGTGCCGTCTATGGAACTGGGACCATCATGATGAAGCGGTCCTTCTGTAATAATCTATGTGAGTTGTCAAAAATTTTGAAAACGGCCGGGTTGGATCGAGCGTAAAATCCAACCGGGCCCCTAGAACGGAATTGCCAATAACTCTCTGACTGGGCGTCCGATTGACGCGTCGTCTGTCATGTTGGGTTCCTTACGTTGAGAAGGAACTACAGGATACATCAACTCATGAATTTGTGATTGTTGATGTGTCGAAACTTGGCTCGAGGAGCGGACCCTCCCGAAATCGAACATGCTATGTGCGGGAACCCTAGGGCTGGCTACGACTGAGAGGACAGGATCCTCCGTGGGTTCGACAGTGTCGATACTATATCAGGATCCTCCATGGGTTCAAAAACAATGACTACTATACTAGAATCCTCTGTGGGTTCGACAGTGATGACTAATGTACTGGGATCCACCATGGGTCTGACAGTTCTAACTTCTGTTCCTGTATCCTGTGTGGGTCCGACAGAATAGATGGTCATGTATCCTGTGTGGGTCTGACATCTTAGTTGGTCTTGTATCCTGTGTGGGTCTGATTGCTTCAATTAATCAATGAATAATAGATGTTCATGTATCCTATGTGGGTCTGACAGCTTAGCTGGTCCTGTATCCTGTGTGGGTTCGACATCTTAGATGAATCGCTGACTACATCTGATTATCTCTATCACTCTACAAAAGATGTATACCTTGTGTGAGCTGAGTCATTACCTTTGCGTTTACCTCTTGTACGAGATGTGTATTCATGATGACTTAGGTATATGTATGGGCATATACCTAATAAGGGTGTATTTTTTTTCATGGATGTTACTTCGTGGATGTTTCTTCGTGAATGTGTTGTGGTGAAGCCCATGTGGCATTCTTCTGTGAGTTGTACCTATGGGTTACGCCTTGTGTTGTATTTTTCTTTTTGGAGTGTTACTAAACTTGTGGAATGGAATGAGGTTGGGCTCAAGAGTTTCAGCCGGTTTGTGATTGGTGAATTAGGTATATGTATGGGCATATACCTAAGTAGGGTTGGTTGATACTTTGTGATTGTATCATACTTTTTGGTTTATCCTTGTTGGATTTTGTGAGACCTTGAGGGTCTTGGGGTCCATATTAAGTATCATTATACTCACCCCTGCACAGTCTATGACTGCACCTCGTTGTGTTGGATGCAGAGGATGGATAGCACTGACGGAGGCCGAGAGCGAGCCAGGACGGGACGGTACCCTGTGGTGGACCACTCGGCGTGACGGTACACGGAGCGAACTGATAGACGCAGAGTGATGAGGAGGACATATGTACCTACCCTTCAGGTAGTAACCCCGGATGATGAACCTAGATCTGTTTTTACCTTTCATATTTTTGTCCCCTTTTCAGTTGTTCTTTCCTGTTGGGCTTGTATTTCTAGCCCCTTGTACTTTCCAGCACTTCTTCTGTATACAGTTTTTACTAAGTGTTCGCTTCCGCATGTACTCTGATTGTGATTGTTTACTGTTATAATAGATATTCCTTCCCAGTATTTGGGATTTACACCTTTGGTGCTAGTTTTCAGCCCCTGGCCTATGGAAGGCAGGCTTGGGGTAGTTACGACACGTGCCCCGAGTGACAGGTCGTAACAAATTGGTATCAAAGGATTTGGTTCTACCGCAGAACATAGGACTCTGATCTATCTTACTGTGAAGCAATAGCGTTAAGATTATTGAGTGAGGTTTTCAGTCCAGGGAGTCTAGTGTTGGTGCGGCGGCTGACGTATCCATACACCAGGACCCTAACCTCTGATTTTTGACTCAATGCATGAAAAAACTAATTGCATGTGTGTTTCCTTCGAAAAAGTTTTCTTTGCGATTACTTTGTGTCAGCTCATCAGGTATACTATTTTAACAGTGTCACGCCTGTCTCTTTTCAGGATGTCCCCACGAATGCAGCCAGCTAGGGTTCCGAGTTTTGAACGATATGGTATCCCACCGAGCGACGAGGCCTCGGTGTAGGTCCCCATCACAGCATAGGTACCAGCGGTACCACTAGCTACTGGGCCACTGATACCACCAGCTCCAGAAGAAGAGAGTGCACGTCATCTGAGTGTGTTGCATGAGTTCCAGTGCCAGAGGCTGCCTAGGTTCCGAGGAGAGATGAACCGACAGGCAGCTGAGGATTGGCTGGAGGCTATCATGAGAGTTTTCAGATTGGTATGGACACCAGTTGACCTCATGGTGATCCTTTCCGCGAGTCTCCTGCATGCAGCAGAAGGAAAATGGTGGAGCCTGATGCTCCAGGTGCATGACAAGGCATCAGTACTCTGGGCAGACATCGAGAGTCACTTCCTGTCAGAGTTTGTTCCAGCCACCCATCGTGTGGTGCAGATAAAGGAGTTATTGCATCTACAGCAGGGTGGAATGACGGTAGCTCAGTACTCAGTGAGTTTCACCAACCTCTCGGGATACTCAATGTATATGGTACGAGACCCATTCTTTAGGGCATGTACCTTCGAGCAAGGACTCAGGCATAAGATCAGGGCTTCGATGATCTCCCTCAACATCCCGACGCAGGTGGGGGTGCTGGAGCAATCCCTTATTGTGGAGAGTTTTCTTGCTGAGCAGTCACTAGCAGCGAGACCCACAATAAGGGGACACGTAATGGAGTCTTTTGAAGCCAACAATAGACAAATTCCGCATAGGTCCAAGTCGACCAGGCCGTCAGGTGGGAGACCCCAAGATATAGGTTCAGTTGTGCAGGGAACATGATATAGAGCCAGCCACAGGAGGAGAAGGTAGTGATATGTATGCGGCGGGCAGGGTCACATGACTTGAGACTGCCCGACCCACCCTGCAGATGAGTAGTAGACAGTAGAGGGACCTCCCAAGCAGGGGCAGAGGTTCAATCGTGGTGGTCTGCTGGGAGTAGGCAGACGTGGAAGAGGATTTGGCCGAGTGGTAGGTGGTGGACGACGTTGCGAGGCCCTACCACCACCACCACAAGAAAGTCTACCCCGACCGTAGGGAGCGGGTGTATAGGGGAGAGCTTAGCTTTAGGAAGTTGAGGCCTATGACCATGGTGATCCGAGAGCTGGTGGAAAGTTGCAGGACTAGATCAATTCATGAAGGCCTTTGTTCATGATGCTTCTAGCTTTGTTGATTTCATTGTTTGTGGTTGCTTTGTGTCTTCGTACTTTGAGCTTCGGTAATAAAAGACACTTTTTCTTGTGGTGTTTTCCTTCCTTCCTTTTTGTGTGGTTGATACTAAGAGGTTCCGGTGAAAAACCATTAACCTGACCCTCATGTTCGAGATTCCTACTGGAGGATACCCAGTGACCACACATCGATGCTGACTGTGTGACTCAACCCTTGGAGGCGAGAGTAACAGTTGGATATCGTGGTAGTAGTGTCGAGGCCTTACGTCGTCGTTCATGGCATGAATTAGTATAGTTCATGTCAGGATTGACTGTATTAGGAAAAGCATGTGGTTCATCCAGGGGATGAGAACAGATTTCTCTTCTCGATAGAGGATAAATCATATCAACTCTTGAAGGACATAGACGAAGGAGGGGCAACCCTTCGAGTGGTCAGAGAGATGCCAGCAGAGCATTCAGGAGCTAAGGCATAGGTTGACTAGTGTGCCCATCTTGAGGATACCAAAGGAGGGAGTTGGGTATGTAGTTTACTATGACGCATCAGGGACCGGACTCGGGTGTGTCCTGATGCAGGAGTAACCAATTATTGTGTATGGTTCTCGGCAATTGAGACACCACGAGCATAACCATGCTACCCATGACATGGAGTTAGCAACAGTGGTCTTCGCCTTGAAGATGTGGCGACACTATCTTATGGGTGAACGCTTTACAGTATACTCTGACCACCAGAGTCTCAGGTATATCTTCTCACATAAGGACTTGAACTTGAGACATCGGTGATGGTTTGAGTTCCTCCAGGACTATGACTTCCAGATAGTCTATTCTCTTGAGAAGGGGAATGTTGTAGCAGACGCTCTCAGCATGAGATCATACATTCAGATGCTAGGAGAGGTGATGGAGTAGCTAGCCACGTTGTATATATCCTTTGTAGGCCCATAGATGGTGCAGGCTATGACGAAGAAGGTGCAGATCATCCAGGAGCGGATGAAGACTGCACAGAGCGGGCAGAAGTCCTATGCTGACAGGAGACAGAGACCACTGGAGTATGAAGATGGCGACCACGTATTCCTATAGGTCTCACCTCGATGAGGTCGACAGATATTTGGTCAAGGTGGAACGTTATCTCCATAATTCATTGGACCATTCCAGGTCCTCGGTAGAGTAGGCGAGGTGGCTTACCGCCTAGCCCTTCCACCTCATTTACACCGGGTGCACGATTCCTTCCACATATCTCATCTAAGGAGATACGTGCATGACCCATCCCACATCATCGACCATGGGGAGATGGAAATCGATGACATGGCGACATTCATGGAGGTTCCAGTGGAGATTGAGGATTGAAAGGAGCGGGTCTTGCGTGGATGGTTGATTCCTCTGGTGTGCATTCACTGGCAGCACGTGAACCTCCAGGATAGCACATGGGAGCGGCAGGCTCAGATGCATGCTCAGTACCCCCATTTGTTCCCCTAATGTGTGTAGTATCTTATGGGGACATAAATACCTAAGGTGGGGAGAATTTAAAGACCCATAAATCCTATGGAAAATATTTTCTTAAATACATGTGAATTTTACGAGTCCGCGGTTTCTGACGGCGCCTGATTCCGAGGCCCAGTGTGCCCGAAATCGATTTCTGAAGTTTTTTTCGGGTATGTTTAGTAAACGTACATGCGAGATTTTATATATTTTAAAGCGGTGCTCGGAATTGAAATATGAGGGCACCGTTGAACATGCAATGCCGGTATTCTCTTAAGGAGTCTTTTACCATAGTTGCGTTTTATCTTGATTAGAGTTACTTTCTTGGGGTTTCTAATGTAAATTGGGTGTAACAAATTTTTATTTGAATGGAAGTTAAAACCTCCAAAGGGAGGTTAGTGGTGGGGCCACCCACACATAACCTCCATTGGGAGGATGTTATAAGGTGGGGCCCACATGAACATCAAACCCTTCAACTTCCCTTTAACCACCCCCCCCTTTAACTCTTGAACTCCTAATTAATGGTGGAGCCTTTCCACCTTCCCTCTTAATGGTGCCAACACAAGGATTAGTTAATACATAAATTAATTTGTAGTGATATGAATTCTTTTGAAAAGAATAGAAACATTAAAATAATAGTGAGGCTATTATTTTATTTTGTCTTTTCGATTATTCTTTGGAGCTTGAGAGAACTCTTGGAAGAAAGACCTATTCCAACGAAGAACACACCTCGTCTCTGAAGATCGTGAAACTTTATCTTCTACCTTCTTCAGCCGAAGCAAGGAAGGGAAGCACCGCCGACCACAAACTACACCGAGAGTGTCATCTCGACTCGTCTTCATCAAGCTCTACTTCCTCCTACATTGACGGAATGGCAACCGACTTCCGCAACACCCGTCTTCCACGACTCTTCAATGTACAACGACAAATATGAGGTAAGGGCGGAGTTGGATTATTTTTTTATGTATGAATTATACCAATGAACTTCGATGTTTATTTTTGGATTGATGGTGGCCAAATTGTTATCACCTAATGCGGAGGGCACGAGCCAAAAAAACATGGCCCGACATCCCTCCGTTGAATCTTGTTTGGTTGACGTCGAAGGCGGAACCGAAAGGGAGATGTGTCGTCATACTGCGCCTAAGAAGAACCATGATGAAATAAAGAGGAACTGCGGCCGGGAGGGCCATGGCGGATGAAGAAGCACGGTGCCATCACGTCACAAAGTGGAGCCGAAGGCCACGGCCAGGTCGGGCCGCGGTGGGTGTGGCGTGGCACCGTCGCGCCACGCAGAGCGTAGTAAGACCGCAGTGCTATCGCGCCATGGTGGAGGTGCGACAGCGGTCGGCTGAGTCGGCCGCGGTGGAGCCGGACCGTTGGATGACCGGCCGGCTGACCGGCTTGCCCACTGGAGAACCGTGGCGCCTCCTTGGTCCGCTTGACTGGACGAATAGCCCCGCCGCATGCCGACAGGGCTGGAGAACCGCGACGCCCGCAGGCACCACATGAGGAGAATCGCGACCCGTAGTGCGGGCCATGTGCGCTGGACCGAACCGGCCGGCTACAGCCGAATAGGGTAGAGGAGGGGGTGGCACCGCCAGGGGAACTAGACCAGCCCGCAGTGTGGGCCGGGTACGCAGGTGGGCCGCACCACACCGGGCCGGTTCGACCTCCACTCGGTTCGGACCCACCGAGCCGGATTGGGCCGACCCGCCATCCCACTGGGCTTGACGGGTCGGGCCCATCTTCGCTTAAATGCGAATAACTCTTATACCACACATCTGATTGATGCGCCATTTGCGGTACTGGGACCCCCGTGATGAGGCTGGCCTTTTGCGATACTCTAAGTGAGTTTTGGACAAATTTGGAAAATGTCCGGGTCGGATCGAGCGTAAAATCCAAATGGGCCCCTAGAACGTAAATGAAAATAACTCTCAGACCGGACGTCCGATTAATGCGTCGTCTATCGCGTTGGGTTCCTTACGATGAGACAGAACTACAGAATAGATGAACTTAGGAATTTGTGATAGTTGATGTATCAACACTTGGCCTGAGGAGCAAACCCTCTCGGAATCGAGCGTGCTATGTGCGGGAACCCTAGGTCTGGCTGCGACTGAGATGACAGGATCCTATGTGGGTTTGACAGCATCGATACTGTACCAGGATCCTCCGCGGGTTCAACAATGATGAATACTATACCGGAATCCTCCATGGGTTCGACAGTGATGACTACTGTACCAGGATCCTCTGTGGGTCTGACAGTTCTGACTTCTGTTCCTGTATCCTGTGTGGGTCTGACAGAATAGCTGGTCATGTATCCTATGTGGGTACGAGAGCTTAGCTAGTCCTGTATCCTTTGTGGGTCCGATAGCTTAGTTGGTCCTGTATCATGTGTGGTTCCGACAAATTAGCTAGTCCTGTATCTCATGTGGGTCTGACATCTTAGATGAATCAGTGACTATGTCTTATTATCTCTATCACTCTACAAAATATGTATACCTGGTGTGAGAAGAGTCATTACCTTCGTGTTTACCTCTTTCATGAGATGTGTATTCTTGATGACTTAGGTATATGTATGGACATATACCTAAGGGTGGATGTTTCTTCGTGGATGTTACTTCATGGATGTTTATTCATGGATGTGTTGTGGTGAATCCCACATGGAATTCTTCTGTGAGTTGTACCTATGGGTTACACCTTGTATTGTATTTTTCTTTGTGGAGTGTTACTACACTTGTGGAACAGAATGAGGTTGGGCTCAAGAGTTGGAGCCGGTTTGTGATTGGTAACATAGGTATATGTTTGGGCATATACCTTAGTAGGGTTGGTTGATACTTCTTGATTGTATCTTACTTTTTGGTTTAACCTTGTTGGATTTTGTGAGACCATGAGGGTCTTGGGATCCCTTCTGAGTATCGTTATACTCACCCCTGCACGGGCTGTGCCTGCACCTTGTTGTGTTGGATGCAGATGACAGACAATGTTGACGGAGGCCAAGAGTGATCCAGGACTGGACAGTACTCGATGGTGGACCACTCGGCGTGACGGTACATGAAGTGGACTGATAGACGTGGAGTGTTGAGTAGGACAAATGTACCTGCCCTTCAGGTGGGAACCCCAGACGATGAACCTGGAGCTGCTTCTATTCTGTCCCCTTGTACTTTCCAGCACTTCTTCTATATACAGTTTTTACATAGTGTTTTCTTCCTCTTGTACTCGGATTGTGATTGTTTACTATTATAAAGGCAATATCTTCCCAGTATTAGGGATTTACGCCTTTGGTGCTAGTCACCATCCCCTGGTCTATGGAAGGCAGGCGTGGGGTAGTTACGATGCAGGCCCCGAGGGACGGGTCATGACAATCAAACATCTAATTATCTCATTATCCCTTCATTATGTACATATCATGTTATTTCCAAAAATATTTCAATCCCTTTTCATGGTTACCATTACCATATAATTATTGTAAACCATAATAAAAAAATACATAGATATTCCAATATTCCATAATACTGTAAATGAGATTCCATAACACTATTTTGTAATCCCATTATATAAACACTTAATCCTTCCACCAAATCATGGTCATACTCAAAATCACCAATAGTTATCTCATATGACTTTGCTTTGTCTTTTTCCTTAATAGGTTGCTGACATTGATCATTATTAACCCTTGGATTGGGGAATTGGTTAGAATAATTCCCCATTTCCTTGCACTTGTATCATTTAAGTGTTGGTGATGCGTTCTCTATAGTCTTTTCTCTATTCATGTGGTTAGAAACCTTTTACACATTAATTATGAACTCAACCTCTCTATGACCTTATTTTCCACACTTGAAACATTTTCTAGTCCCTTTAAGACAATCTCCACCGTGATTCTTTCCACACTTTGAGCATAAGGAAACATTCATCTTCTTTTCACCATTGTTTTGAGATTTTTCCTTAAACTCCATATTTAGTTTCCTGTCAAAACCATGATATGGATAAGTAATACCAAATTAAAATTCTACCTTTATATCACAACTCACAATATCTTCATAGCTACTAAAGTCTCTTATAGCTAATTCCCTTCGAAGACTTGGTTTTAAGCCATTGAATAATCAATCAACTTTACTTTCAGGTTGGATTGTAAATCCAGAACCATACCTTGTAATCCTTGTAGAATTCACCTCGTATGGACCAACAAATTCATCATCCTTTTTCTTAAGCTCAAGGAACACATTTTCCATATTTTTTTAATAATACTAGGGAAATACTTATTGAAATATAAGTTCTTGAAATCATTTTATTCTATGGATTCAATTTCATCATGGTGACTTGTATTCCTAATTAGAGTCCACCACTGGTTTTCTTTACCTTCTAAATAGTAAACATTCAAAATGAATTTTTCATGTTTCGAGCAATGAAGGAGGGAAAATATCTTTTCAATGGTACTGATCCATTGTTTAGCAACAAGTGGACCAGAAGACCCACTGATAGAAGGTAGACATTGCCCCATGAAGGACTCAATAGAATGTTGTTCCCTTCTCTGCTCATTTGGATGTCCAGAATGATTCATAGTTTGTACAAGTATAGAAATAATATTTTTCACTCAATATCCCATAACATTTGGTTGTTCAAGAGGAAAATCATTGTATTTCCCAATGCATTGATCATTAATATGGTTCCTTCGGGTTCTGGCCATTGTCTAAACCCAAAAAACAAAAGTATGAGAGGAGAAAATCATACTAGAAAAACAACATAATCAAGGGGGGTTACTTTAAATATCTAACCTATTAGGTTTAATCCTATGTTATTCATGATCGTTATCATAATTCTAGGACTCTAACCTATACGTATACTTAACCCTAGGTATATCCTTAGACATACCTTAGAAATATCTCTAGGGATCTCACTAAAGTTTTCTCATTATAGTTTCCAAATAATGACTAATCCATCACTCTGATACAAACTGTAGAGACCCTAGCTTGAAGTACATGGACATTACATTTTTTGTGGAATAATTAACACATACCACAAACAGATTCCCAATGACCGTATTATTTTAGTTTCTTTGGAAACTCAACACATAATCTTCTAATCATGGTGAATGATCTTCAACATCTCCTATAAAGATCTTCACTTTTTTCCTACCTACAACCTTTCTTTATATCCTGGGGAAAATAAAACATAAAAATCATGATCTCAAATGCTGATTAAGGGTAAACATAGAGAACCTGAAACAAACCATAAACATTTGAACATAAAAACATGAACATAATGTTTAAACCTCAAAATATTTTGTCATGAAATAAATCTGGGCATTATGTAAGGAATGGATCATAAAGAAAAATTTACCATGACAGAATAGCATTGGAATAAAACATGTAATTTTGGAAAACTAATATCCACATAATATGATTTACATAATATCCAAGGAATTTCTGCCAAGACCATATGAGTGGACAAAGTCCATTACTAAATTGGGTTTACTTGTCATTCCATCCACGTATTACTGAACTAGATTTACTTTTCATTTCATTCATGTATATCTTATGAGATTTAAATCTTTACCCAATGCATTGGAGGGAGATATAGGTCCCACCCATCTCATAATAAAATCATTCTTACATATTCCACAAAACAAAAATCATTCATCATAGCATAACCCTTGAAATAAAATGGTTTTCTTAAATATCATTTCATCATAACTTAATCCAAATAAAATATCGTTCCATCAATAATGAAATGAAATAACAGCAATAATAGGGATAGAAACATAACACTATTTAATAGCATTATATTATATGGAAAATAATTTTTATAAAACACTTGAACTTAGTTCTTTATAAAAATATCATTTCTTCTTAAAATATGTTTTCTTTTCTCAAAATGCAATGAAATATTAAAAGAAATTAAATTATTTTAAAATAAAATTGAAATAGTGTATAGGATTTTTTGTGGAAATAGGGAATTGTGAAACCGTAAAAATCCATTCATGCCTTATAATTTAAACAAAAACATTTTCCTCGTACTTTTTCCGTAAAAGTCAAAAAAGTACCTCGTATGGTAAAAAAAGAAATATTCCATCCATACCATGTAGTAAAAGTAAAAAATGGGTAAAAATTACTTTAAACATACATGGAATAATAGTAAAAAATTTATGAAAACATTTTTAGAAAACATTGACATGGATGAAAAATATAACGCTAGTAAATACTTAAGTTTAAGCAATCTCAGATAAAAAAGAGATTGCAAAATTATCCCTTTGTAATTATAATAAGTGGAATAATATTCCTAATAAAATAAATAAAAATAAATTCATATATAAATATCATAAACCTCATAATAGGAATCATAAAACATTCATGGGAAGCATAAACACCACAAAAAATAAATTGGTGGTGTTTAAGGCATATATCCCATAGAAATAAAACTAAGAAGAAATAATCCCTTACCTTAGGTCTGATTTTTTCTATATATGTCTAAAACTATTGTATAGTTGCTTTAAAAAAATTATTAACTTGTAATAGAACCATAATAACATTTAGTACATCATATATTATTCACCTACGACTTTATATTACCTATTCATTTTTAAATTCCATGTTAAAGAAACATTTTGAGTAATAATCATTTTATATATCATGCATGTTTTGAATTATTATTAATGATATTATTACTTATATAATTATTTAATTACTTACATAATGTAAAACATGATTTATATATTATATATATTCTGTATATGAATATATATATATATATATAATAGATAGATAAATGAAATGGAATGCACCATTCGTGGAGACGGTAGGTCGTACGTATGCATGAACGCTATTTTCATTTCCTTATTAAATTGAATGGAAGTAATTAAATGACATATATATATATAGTAGCATTATTATGTCATATATTCCATGATTATTTGTTATATAAACTTTATAATCATTCTTTAATTGTTAATGTGGAGAATGAATCTCATCAAGTTGTGGAGATGGTAAGCTCTACGTACGCATGAGAGATGATATAATTCCCATAATTATTAAATGGTATCATAGTGGATGGTTTATAATGTCTCAGAATTATTTTAATGTTATTATAACCATATATAGTTATTATTTACACCATTATACCAATCCAAGTAAGGTGGTGGTGAAAAATAGATTACACCACTGTGTGGAGACAATAACATATACGTACGTCCATGTGGTGATTCCATTTTTCATAGGATAGATAGAAGTTGAAATAGTGTTGTTTCATATTTATAATAACATATAATAACATGATTGATACTGATTATATTACTTTATAATAATAAACTAATGAAGATGAAGTAGAAGAAGAAATAAATTTGAAAGAGTCAGTAGCAGAGATTACCTCTTCCTCAATGTTCCACCTTTAAATATCCTCTTAGGGCACTAAAGTTGTCCTTTTTGAGAATACCAAAACCTCTAAAATGTTACTAGGGAAGTTTAGAAGAGAAATGGGTAGGGTTTTTCCATTCTTGAAGGCTCAAAATTGAGTGAAGAGGAGGGGGAGGAGCTGCCCTTTTATTAGAGAGGTGGGGGGAATTTTAGGAAACTCTCAAAATTTTAATTTATTATAAATTTAATTTAAATTAAAAATGTTTCAAAACTTATTAAACTCTAATATAAGATGATTTTGGTTCGAATACCCATCATATAATAATTTTCATACAATTTTTGAATATTTTTTAATCCTTATCTTTTTGGTTTAACCCATATTTTACACTTTTTAATCTTATTGTGATATCATGTTATTTAAACATTATGGGTTAATGTAATTTCCATATCATGTAAAAAGACACAAAAAAGTTATTTATGACATATTTTTACTTATCTTAACCACTTGACCAAATGATATATATTTATGAATTTAATATCATTTAATAAACTATTTTATGTTTTAAGTTATGAATTATGTCAATTTTTGACACTATTCATACTTGACTTTTTATAAAAATCCATAACAACCTGATTCCTTTAAACTGAATTCCTTAAAGAATCCCTAATATGTCAATGTCATCCATAAAATTCGTTCATTTCATCAAAATTTTCAAATAAAATTTATTTTAATATTTATAAATTCATTTGTTTGAATCTTTCATTAATGAGGTAATCAGAACATCATAATTGGGTCATTAAAAAATATATTTATCTAATGTATAAAAAATATAAATAAAATAAAATGATTTAGAAAATATTTTTATATTTTTAATGAATATTTATAGACATATATATAAGTTATATAACCCTATATCAAAATTGATTTAGTAAAAGATGTATGTTTATGTTATAATTATCTTTACATTAAAATAATTCTTATAAAATGTCATTTTCACATATAAGTGAATACATGGGGTCCCAAAATCTACCCAAGGATTCCCATGGTCAGAAATATATCATCCAATTGTATTAGGACATGTGTTAGGATAGTTTAATATTATTATAATATTATTTTTTTTACCCTTATGTACAATATTTACCCTTTAACCATGGTAAATAAAATAATTACTGAAGTTGCTATTCATAATATCCAAAAATAAAATGTGTCTATTTAAAATATTTGAACCTTTTGATTTCAAATATGGAATCCATTTTTCAAAATTCAAAACATAGAAGTTGTAGTAATTAATGTAAAATTAATTCCTGTTGTTAAAACTAAAAAGTGTGTTTTTATGAATTAATAACTATCAAAAGACTCACATGTTTTTATGTCCAATTTAAAAGTGAAATTTCTTAAAATGACCAAAATTGGGTTAATTGATAAAAACATAATCCAATTACACTTTAAAACCAACTAAAAATATAATCTATCTATATTAATAAATTAGATAAAAATACAGTATTGATTTAAAATGCAGTATTTTTTAGTATTCATTAAAATTTTCATTTTATTAGAAAAATACCAAAAATTCAAAAACAAAAGTAAATATTTATCTCCTTCTTCAAAATAAAAAGATTACTTGTTAAAATTTAACTTATAAAAGTTTAAAAAATTATATTTAAAATGGTTTCCCAATCAAAAGGCAGTAAAACTTCATTTTTTGAAAAATAATTCTTTTACCCAAAAAAATTGATTTTTTTTCTCATATCATTTTCTCGAAAAGGTGTCAGATGAATGATAATGTTATATAAAATTAAAAATGTCGTTAATATATTCATAATGGTTATATTATATCCAATTAAATTATAATATTTTAATAATATATCATTGTTTAGTAAAACTCAGTATCGCGTACAACGCAAGCTATTGAGGAAGGTTGCTCTTGAGTGTAACGTAAGCCAAGTCGGTTTTGCGTATAGTGAAATATTCCTTTGATGTTGATTATAACATAATCCAAACTTAGTTCATTTATACATTAAAAAAAATCTATACTCAGTGTTGCGTGAAATGAATTCTATCAAAAGAACTTGAAATTATGTGCAACACGAGCCAATAATGGAGTTGCGTATACCACAAACTAATATGGTGTTTCATATAGAGCAATATAATCTTGTTGTATCATACAACACAAAAAATAAAATAAATTAAAAAAAATTTATCTCATAAAATCTCAGGGTGTTACAATCATGGTATTTTTCATTAGTGGAGTCCATTATTTAACTACTATTTTCATTCAAGGTACAATAGTTATTCTATCATCTTAAAATATATGACCATAAAAACATCATTGAGTTGAAGTCAACACTTACTATATTTCCCATATAATTTCTATTTCCACAGGCACTCCATACTTATTTTCATATGCTTCCCATGCTCTTCATTTCGAATAGATTATGTCAAGATAACATCACTAAATATTACTAAAGAGTAATCATGATAATCTATCAATAATAAATTCATCATATCTATAATGATAGAAGTGGAATAAGTCAAGGAAAATTTAATTAATTTAAACTCACAATTCCCGTACCTTGTGTGAAATTCTATCCTCAATATATCATCCTTCTTAATACTTAGCAGATGATAACTAGATAGATGATTGATTTTTCAAAAGTATGGTTATCTTTGATGTTGATAAAATAAGTCGTTAATTTTTTGGAAGGTTAAATATTATTTACATTAATTATATCGGTATCTCTATCATTGATCCACAATCTCATAGACAAATCCTTCTTTTTACGAATAAAATAGTGGCTCCCTATAGTGTAACACTATGGAATATAAATCACATAAAAAAACAATAATAGTTGATTCTTCACCTCTAAAAAATAAACTGGTGCCATTCTATATGGTGTTTTAGATATATTTACTTCCTCAATAATGAGTTTATTGTAGAAATAAACTTCACATTCTGGTGGATGACCTGGTAATTATTCTATAAAAACAATACTAAATTTTAATAACATCAGTATATCTTCTATTCATAGTACATATTCATTTTCTATAGATGGAACATGATCTTCGTACATTACCGTAATTTCATTATGGATATATACTGGGGGAGGATCTATACATGATTTAATAGATGATGTATTCTATATAAAGGTATTATTTTCCACCTCAACAATACACATCCTAATATCCTTCACAGGAAATAAATTTTTTCTTTATACTTAGATAGAAAATCAGAATCAAGGATCGAATCAAAGTCAACCATTTTTATAATATCCAATATTTTAATTATGTTATTCCATGAATCGTAATTAGAACCCCCTAACCCATATTTTTTCAATTGGATATCCACTCAATGTCTTAATTTATAACTCCATTACCAAGACGATAGGAAAATATTTCATTTTTTACCAACATGTAAGATATATAAGAATTTGAAGATCTATAATCAAATAATATTTTATCTAACATTCAGGTAACAATCAAAGTACTTCTCACCACATCATTAGTAAATTCAACATCATTTATGGTAATAATAAAAGCTTCTCCTTATTTGGTTGGCATTTTCTTTGGATAATTCCTTTGACATTTAGGAAATTGGTTCACATAATTCTCCTTCCCCTTAAAATTAATACATTGATCATCAACAACATCTTATATACCTTTACATTATAAAGCAGAATGTATTTTTTCTCTAAACTATTTAACACACTATGGTTCCCTTCCTATAAAACCCAAGTAATTTATTTTTAAAATTATAAAATGTTGTAAATTCTACCCTTAAATTATTATAATTTCACAAATAATTCATCCCATGATACCCATCCGAACTATTAATTTCAAAATTTCCCTTGAGAACATAAATTTGTGAGAACTAAGTTTCTATCTCAATGGATCTTTAAAGAAAATCAACATATGACTAAAAGTTATAAGAAATAAACACACATTAAAGGATCCATTTTCACCCCTAAAATAAGAGATTAATCTTTATATCTGTTTAATGTACATAATGTATAGAATGTCAAGCTATCCATTTAATTCTAGCCTCATAAAACAACAATTTCTTCCTCCTTTTTTCTATGATTAAAGATTTACCATTCTGTTAAATCTATTTTACTCATTAGGAAATTATTTTACATATATTTTCATTATAAATTATCCTAATTCAATGTTATTTATAACACATTCCCCCATAGTTTTTTGAATTACTGACCATTGTTAATCTAACCATCAGATGATTGACCACTATGACAAAGTTTTCATTTTAATTACTTACCAAATTGAGAAAGATATTCTCCATGGATTTGGTTAATTATAATTCAACCAAAAAATTAGTATTTATACAAAATTATAATGGTTGGTTTCACATGAATAGGTAGAACATATTTAAACTATATTGTGGATCTACATGTCTCTTTATGCTGGTGATATTATTTTTACTAACTAGGGTTATCTATAATAATACTGATATGATATAACTAGTCTCAACTCCTTATTAATTAACATGTTCAAGCAGAACATACGTGCATTGATAAAGGTTGTTGATACAGTTTGAATTCGACCCATTAGTCTTCGTATTTATATAATGTCATGCACATATTTATTGTATGATGTTGAATTGAAAAATAAAATTACTACTATTTATTTGTGATTGTTTCCTTGAAATAATGACCCTTTTTTCATATCACATTTGCTATGTAACAAGGTTCTTGTAAATTATTCACTAAGGTTCCAACTAAACTTACTCTAATACAAACTATAGCATCCAAAACTCTAGAATATTTGATCATGTAATTATATTTTTTTATTGTTATAGAATACAAGGGTTCACTTAGGTATCAAAGTCATAGTAGTCTTGAATCAATAAATACATAAATATATTACATTTGAAAACAAAAGACACAATACGATCATATTATAGGAATATTGTTTCTCCTCTATTAAATACATGAAATTTACACAATGATCTCCTTTAGGATTCGAATTAATGGAAAAAATATGGGTAGGATCGTATAATCAATATGTATTAGCATACATCATTATCTATCAAATCATAAAAATGGAATAATTGATATTAAGGAATAAATATACATCACGAATCATTAATCAACTAAAACATAGAGAATTCTATATCAAAAACATTAAATGAAACCATGGATAAAAATAATCACTAATCTCGTAGAAATGTAATGAATAATTTTGGGCATCCAAAAAATGATATCAAGGCCATATTCTAAGACACTATACAGATATAGGTATATATATACACCAAAACCCAAGAATTTTTTCATGTGCCTTGTCAATTCATTGAAGGGATATATATTTTCAAGCCCATAAATCACCTGATTAATTCCAATTCATTCCCCCACAAGTTTCAGCAAGAAATTTCATACCATTCCCTATAGAAGTAATGGATACATAAAAATTGGATATTTGTATAATGAGAAATACAAAAAACAAATACATCTCATTGAAATAGATAAAAATAGATATCTAGGAGAAACTCACTTAATAAAATGGGAATATTTGGGTATTCATTAAATTTAAAGGAAGTAACCTTATTAAATATATATATTGGATATAGTAATATCAATGTTCTAGGTTATCCATGGATAATATTAATTTTGTTCAATAGTTTACATCGGTAGGGGTAAAAGGAAATTATAGAAAACCCCATCATCGATATTCATTAAGATAATTTCATTATTCCAAATCTTATCACATGATAGTGCCTATCCAGGACAGTAGTATTGGGAACACTCATCATGAATCTAGGTGATGATTGATTGGATCCCAAAAATATAATTTTATTAGATGATTACCCCCAACTGCATCTATTTCATAACAAAATCCATATTCTAGTATCCATATAGGGATGTATTTTCTATGAAAATATAAATACATTAACTTTAACAAAACATGTGCTTGTTTTACCACCATGGAAAAGATTGATTTTTAAAAATTGCTTATGTAACTTATAAATCAAAAGAATATGAGGGATTGACAAAAATATAAATTTCTAAATCTCATAAATTCAATTCGTAATATTGTAGATATTATTCAATGGAAATGTATGCACTATATAAATGGAAATTGGGGGTTAATATAAAATCAATCTAAATGAATGAATATTTAGACATAAAACACCACATATAGCTTGGGTATAAATTCCATCAACGAGAATTGAAAAATATGGAAGATCGTTAATATTAAAAAACCATGAATAAATAAATTTCACTATATCAAATGTCCAGCATATAGTATATACATCACATGATGGAGATTTTGTTCATAATACTAAACATGTTCTAAAAAGATTAATTTGAGAAAAAAACCCATTAACTTTCCCCTAAAATCTATAAATGTAATTTAGAAATATGTATCGCAATTAAAAACCATAATTATATCGATTTTAGTTTATTATATTAATGAATAATCATTCTTTATATAATTTCTATATATTATCCACATTATGTGTTTTTAGTTTTGATCATTTGTACTTGATTCATAATAACAATGTTTATATTCATTCTTGTTTGAAATTTCATTATTAATGTGTCATTAAATTTAAAATTAGTTATGATTTATAATTATTTAGAGTGTCATTAATTCCAATCATGATTTTTTTAGCCCTTATCCTTGAAGAAATTTATAAAAAACAATTTTCGTTGATTCCTCAATATCGAATGGTGTTTTATTTAATATTGAATTGAATATTGATATAATATCTGTAGAATAAAAAAACTACTTACTTTAAAATGTGTATAATATTAAACTAGTATTTATGTAACATAGTCATTCATAATGTAAATTCATTGTATTTATCATGTTTTTTGTTAAATCAAATCAAACATGAACATATACATATATAAAGAATTTTTACGATGTGTTTTTCAAAAAAAATGCATGAGTGAAAAAATGATGTTATTTATTTTTTAAATTTGTGATATTTTAGAATTATAAATTATGTATAAGAATAATTAATGGATATTATAATACAATCTAATTTTAATAAAATCTATTCCTCATTAAACGCTTGTTTTTGAACAATTAAATTATCAATGACCATTTATTGATGTTTTTATTAATATGATATATAATTTGAAATAAAAGAAAAATTATGATATCATAAACATAATATTTTCTGATTAAATTTTTTCTAAAAACCATTAGTGGTTGGTAGTGATTAAAATTTAATTTCAATGTGCATGGTAGTGTTAGTTTGTATATAACAATTAATGATGATTTTGTTTATCTAAATAGATTTGATAGATGAATAAGAAATTATAATACCATTAATATAGTAATATTTAAATATATAAATGGTATTTAAATCATTATATTAGTATGTTTAGAAATAATTTGAATGAATATAAATAAAAATAATATATAATTAATTAGAAATACTAACATTTGGTACTATAATTTAGCAAGGTATTCTGCTTAGAAATGAAGGTATTATGCTAGTTAATAGTTACCAGAAGCCTTTGAATGTAGTATAGGGTTCTAAGAGGAGAATTTTGGTCTTGTTTTAAGAATAAATTAAATGTGATTCTGAATATTGATTTAGTGGGTATGATACAATTTTATAATTGATGGAACCATTGTTTTGGGAGTAACCAATACATTTTTAATAATGTAAAGTTACTATTCAATGGTATATGACCAGGAAATAGATAAAATAGGTGGAAAATATTAGTGTGGGTTGAAAAGACCATAGAAAAATACTTTTTTATACAGTCTTGAGTGTTTTTTGGATTTTCCTTTTTTAACTATTTATCATTTCACTTGTTATATTCTACCCTAATTTACATTTAACTTAATAAATATTATTTTCCTAAGTAATTAATTTTAATGAAAAAAAAGAATGATTGCATGTTTTTTCCTAATTTGATACTTATTATTTCAAATATTAAAATAATTAAATCAATAAATATTATAACTTATTCAAATGTTAATTTTAACATATACACACATAATCTTGTAATATTTTTTTAGAAAAATTACTTTTTTAATAATCGTATTTTAATATAAGATAAAATTATTATATATACTAATTTTAATAGAATAAAATAAATTTTTATTATAAAAATGTATGGGGATTTCAATGAAATCTAAAACTTAATGTAACATTTAAAAAACATTATTCATAGAAAAGATTGAATACGTTTTTTATTTAAGTATCATTAAAATTAGTTTATAATGTCAGATATATCATTTTAAAGTTCAATTCATATTTTATAATTAATATTCCTATTCTATAAAAATATATTTTAATAACTTAATGGTTTAAGATTTTTTATTCTATTCTTATGTATTACCAATTTTATAATAGTCACATTTTTCTCAAAAATGTTATTTGAACTATTCACCTAAAATATCAATATTTTTAGAAAAATCCAATTTTTTCTTCTTATTCAAATATCATTATGATAAATTAAAAAGAGAAATTAATTTTGATAAAATAAATTTATATCATTATGAAAATAAAATTTTAAATATATTCATAAATAAATGAAATTGAGAGTGTGAATTATGTGATTGTTTTGTATATATTGTTTACGTTCATTAACAAGGTCACAATTACTACATAATTTTTCAATCCTTGGATATCTACGGTAATTTTTATATAATTTTATACAAAATAATTATTTTAAATTATAATTAAATCATTCATATTGGTTCAAAAATAAAATTTTATTAAACAAATCATATCCCCTGAGGGTCTCAAATAATTTATACAGTTAATCTTCTTTTTAAAAAATATTAAACTATCAAGTTGATAACCAATCCACCCTTTTCGAGGTTATTACCCTTAGGTATGTTTGTTCTAGATCCAACATATATTGGTAGTATTTTTATTGGTATGTAATTACTATAATAACAACATAATATTTTAATTTACCAAAACATCAAGATGTTATCCTATAATTAGAATATTCAATTAGACTTCTACATATAGTATTCACTAAATATCTCTTATCTAAATCTCCAAAATTTTCAATATTACTTCAATAAAACTAAAGGGTTATCTATAACATTAAAATTATGATCAGCCATGCCATATTAATAATTATTTTATCCTCAACAGATATCCCAGCCTATAAAGTAATCTAAACAATTCTCTGATACCAACATTGATGCATCAGTCCATCACTCTAATATTTGGTGCCATAAAAATGATATAAACTAGATTTCATAACAACTATTGATTCTTATACATAACTATGCTATAATAACATTAAAAAAAGAAAATATTTCTATAAATACATTCCCAATACTGATTAGGTTTGGAGTAATAGTGTGATATTATGAAGTAAATTATAATCAATATTATGAATTTCTCAACTAATAGACAATTTTTCCATTATATATGAAACTATATAATAAATAACAAGTAATAAAAAACTACCAATATTCTTATGCAAAATATATCAAGTGAGGAATATTTTCTATAATACTTTTATTCAATGCCTGGGGAAATTGAAACATAGGAATCAGTGATCTCCAATACTTATTATAGTAAAACATACAATTGAAAAATTTATTCTATAAATATTTCATAAATCTTATAGCATGACTATTTAATCTTCATAATTTCATAATCAATAGAAACTATGAGTATAATATATCAATGTATTGAATTTTAAATTAATATATTACTTGGATAACAATAACAGAATTCATGGTGAAAGAATCCTTAATGAAAATCATGTTAATATTAATATGAATGACTCATTCAAGGGGATATTCATTCCATCCTAGTCATATCCAAGGAATCATTCATATTGTGAAAGACATAGTCAATACACATTTCTAAATTAGGAAATCATACAACAAATACCCAAAAATATTTGTCTCATGAGACCTATTGATTCATCATGGGGATATATAATGTCATTCCATACCTATCAGTACATTAAGTCTAATGAATTCATAAAATGAGTCAGTGATTAATAATATATAATATAAAATGAAAAAAAATCCATATTGGAATAACAATACATATAATGACAATACATTTTTCCATGTAAACAAAAGGTGAAACATAATAATTTCCCATATGGATAATGTATGTGTATGGTTAAACAATATTTAATTGATTTTCCAAAGTAATAACATATATATGGTAATAACTAATATATGGATTTTCAATAGTTCTCAAATCAATTTTGGGAAGTTCTTACTATATAATCATCCCTTAAAGTATAATTGTATAGATTATGGTGTATAAAATTAATTAAATGATTTCCCTAATTAATAGATGTTTGAAATCTTGTTGAACACCCCTTGATCAATGAATTTGAAAATAAGTTGTTTATAATTTAATTACATTGGATGAAAATTTAAGATTATTTTATATGGAAATAATGGATCATATCATTGATAGAAAATAATATTACATAATCAATCTAGATAATGAAAGAGGATGAATTAAAGATAATATATTCCAAATAAATAAAGAAACTCAAATGTATATTAACATATATAATAAATATCCTTACAAAATAATTTTTCGAATGGTATCACACATGAAGAGATCAAGAATCGAGTTGTTTGACACAGCGAGTTTAATCATCCAAATTATATATATATATGTATAATATAGGATAATTCTTTTTAGGTAGATCTATTTAGTGAAACCTTTTGAATATAAAATGGAAATCGTAGTTGAAAACATAAAAGATATTTTATAGGGAAAATACTTTAAAATTGCATAAAATGAAAACATTAATGTCACTTTCAAAATAATTTTTTATATGTTGAAGTGAAAGATTATTTAAATGATTAAATTTTATAAATAATTTCTAGAAATGGATTTTTGATAATTAAAAAAAATTATATAGTAAATGTACAGACAAATATAAAACATATCATTTTTAAAGTAAATTTTTTAATTCATTTAAATTACCTTTATTGATAACTCATATTTTAAAAAAGAGAAATAAATGCTTATTTCTATGAGAACATCATTTTCCCAAATATTAAAAAAAATACTATATAATGAAATATTTTGGTGGGAAAACAAAATCATGGAAATGTAAAGTTCAAGATGAAACATTATATCTCAATGAAAGGATATATGACTTTATAAGTATCACTAACCAAAAAAATACTCTATAATTCATAAAATAATTGAAAATAGGTTTATGTGGTAAAAATGTAAGAATAAAGTTAAGTGTACATAATATAATAAAATGGTAGAATTTAACTAACTTATATGAAATATGTTCAATAGAAATATCATAACTCAATTAATGATAAATGTGACATAAAAAATCATACTACCTTGTCAACACTTTAGGGAAAAGACATTTCAATAAGAGAACTCAATTTTGCATCTAAATCCCATGAATTACAAGGAAATAAAGTATATAAAATTAATGGTATATTAAATCAATGACACACCATGAAATGGAGATATAGTGAATAATGTGTAAAATTTCTCCAGGATTAGAATTAAGAATAAGAAAACCATTATAAACATAGAAATATTCGAGTCAAAACTAATTAAAGGGTGTGATTTAACATGAAAAAAATAAATAAAATTAATTATGAGAGGATAATGATAAAAATAATAATGGTGATGTAAATACACCATTAAAAATAAAATTTTGTTTATAATAATAACTATGTCTCGAGGAATTGAAAATTTAAACCACAAACCACCAAATATTATCCTAGACTCCTCAAATTCATATTTAAATAATGCATGTAAAAATATATTTATCTTATAATATATTTTATAACCATACTATTTTTTTTTCTTTTTTACTATATATTTATAATCATCAAACATATTAATTCTGGATAGTTTTTGGCTATTTTTAATATTAGGTGTAAGAAATATCGATTGTTTTGAACGAGTTTCAAAGAAACATTTGTTGGTATCAATTATTTTTACCAATATCATCATAGAAAAAACTTATGGTATATTAATATATTTTATATAATTATTATAATCTAATAATTCTCATCCATGAAATTTTTTGTAATAAAACAAAATGATAAAATCAGGGATGATCAAGTTTCATTGATTCTTAACAATGAAAGGTGTTTCCAAATTTTTGATTTTAATAATAATATTACCATCCAAATCCATAAAATAATTAATTAATTAATTTTAATTTATATTAAAAGAAAATATATTACAATTTTAATACATTTTATAAATTTATTTCATATTACTAGTAGGTTGTTACACCCATCTAAACAAGAACATACCGTTACTATTTGACTATTTTAAAGAGATTTAGTCATGATATTACTATAACAGAAGAAAAATGAAATAATTTTGTGTTTATTACTATGATATGTCATAAATTTATATAATTAGGAAGATTATATAATTTATATAAATTCATTAAATATAAATATGTGTTCATTTTCCTCTTAATATGCTCATTTTAAATGATGGAATTAACAATAATCGTTTGTCGATCATATATTAAATTGTGTAATGACTTGACCCATCGAGGCCTTACTGGTGAGTTGATGTCTAGTTCAACATTACCCCAAGCCCATATATATATATTCCAATGGATTCTTAAAATTTATGAGAATTTATAACTAAATTTTGAGGGATTTTCCTAATGTACTTATACTTTCACACACAACTATCTCTATAGAAAAGTGTAGAGTAACAATAATTAAAGATAGTAAAATCTAGAGTAAAAACCGTGACTTTAATAACCTCTGGGGAGTAATAAAATCAATATTTTATTCCAAAATTCAATGGTAAAAATAAATTCCCACCCAAAAAATATGTCTCTACCTGATAAAAATTTAAAGAGAAAATTACTAAGAGATATTGTCTCCTGATCTCCAATCCCAACCACTATCTATGGTATACACACTTTGAGTATCCATATACTCCTATAGAATAACCTATGATCTATAAATTTTATGCATAAGATAATAAATAGGCCTAAAAATACACAGAAGGGGTGAGTATATATAATCCTAGTAGGACACCCTGTAAACTGAAGAGGGATCAATTTAAGACATAATAGATGTAGTCGACTCAACCCAAAAAAATAGTTTAATAAAAACCAAAATCATAAATATATATATATATATACTAATATCATAATCCTAGATTAGGGAGAGGTTTTATCTCCACCACATAGCCTATCGCAATACAACGATCTTTCCTATAGGTCCAATAGCCCATCATTGATTCTGTGTATCTCGCATGTCTTTTCAAATAAGTCATCATGATGGCCCACACCATACATTTGTTCCATAGCTCTAGGAAGTGAAATTCCCACAATATAGAGGACCCATGACCTAGTAAATCATGCTTGATTCCACTCATTATATAGAGTACCCTCACTCGTGTAGGGGAGAACCTTCTATATATTTCTGTACCCAATATGGGGGGCCCGCTCCCAAAGGTGATATGATATTATTATCCCCATAGATAGAAGAACCACTCCCCATGTTGGGGAGTAAATTCTCTACCTAGAACAATGATAATGGAGGACCCTCACCCTAGTGCGTTTGGGATGTAATGTCTCTAGGGATGGAGGACCCATACCCTAGTTTGATATGAGATTTCATCCTCTAAATGTATAAATGAGTTTGGGGGACCCACACCCTAGGGAGGTAGGGGAGTGCCATCTGCATGGACAGTAGACTAACAACCATGTATTATAAGGGATTACCTCATCTCCCTTTATAAATATTATATATTACCCTCACCTTAGGGTGATATGGGAGAATTGTCTCCATCAATAGAGGAATCGTTCTCTACTACAATAGTGGAGTAAAAACATTTCCTAGAATAAGGTGTATGGGGTCCCACTCCCTATTATGATAGGGGAGTACCATCACCATGGATAGTGGAAATGAACCCTAGTATAGTAGGGTAGTATATTCTATACCTAAAATATCTCTAATGATCATATCGAATCACTACCATCATCAAGTGTCACCTAAATGAGTGTCATACTCAGAATACCTCACATCATATATCAAAATCCACTATAAAGGACACCATCTCATTCTTCTTGAAAAAAATCAAGGGATATGATACTAAAATCACAAAATCCATGTCAAAAATATGAGATATTGAGAGTTGAAGTTGTAGAGGTATGCAGCATGTATAGGGTTCAACACGGTGTGTGACCCTACCTTATCACCTGCATATTTATCTTCTAGACATAGATCTGATTCCTTGTCTCACTAGACAATGTTTATAGATCATATATGGAATGTATCATCCAATCATGACATGCTCATGTATTTTTATCCATAATCATGTAAATTATCCTGTTCTAGTGAACTTGGTCATTTACATAGCCTTGTAGGTGGCAGATCCCATGTACCAGGTCGGGTCAATTTACTCCAGGAGCTCATAGACTATATGGCCACATGAGGTGATGGGAATTTTATATTTGTCACATGGAATAGATCTATAGATAAGGTCACATGGTGTGTGGGTCAAGAAACATGGTGTGTGACCCTCACCTCTTCTCAAAAACCCCAAATCTGAAAAATCTAAATAACATATCGTGTATTCGTACAAACTACACAATATTACGTCATTATTTTAACTGGAAGAATGTATGTTCACATGGTTCTATATTTCCTTCTTAGAACCATCAATTATGGCCTTCTAACTACCGGAATACAGTGGTATTCACTTCCATCCATTGATTCTAGCCTTCTGATGTCTAGAACTCATATTTTGTTGGTCCATTTGAAGCTTGGATGTCCCCAAATGTGCCTCGCATGTCCTCCTATCACCATGTTGGATCCATAATCTACCAATCCATCACATATAATCATAATCCACTACATCTCATCTTAAAATCTATTATTTGGAATTTTTTCACACATCAACCTCATATTTGGTTTTTCAAACAAGCTTGAATCCACCCAGAAATATTCAAATTGTGACATCATTGTCTGACGATAAAGAACATGAATAACAAGTGGCGAAATGAATTTGAAAAAAGGTGATATCATCATTTCCCAAGAGTTATTGGAAAATTATCATAGAATTAGATAATTTAGGGGTGATTTCATGGCATATATGAAAAAATTATATCAATAATTTAATTTACAAAAATTGTGAAAATTGATGACTTAAAAAATTGCAAGTCGAATAAAGATTAAAAAACTCCATTCTATATCATTTTTTAAATAGAGAAATTAGAAATTGAGGAATCCTAAAATGAATTTGGATCAATCATTAGTGAAAAAGACATTCATCCAGAATTTCTATGATCTATTTTATTTGATTCCTATCAATCCACCACGATCTGATCATTGATGGTAATTCAATGTTGATTTTTCAATGAATTTTATCAAAGCTCTTCTCAATTATCATATGGTTTATGATGATAACTCAAGATAATTATTATAATGTACTTTTTTCTAATGTTTTATTTGTTCATTTAATAAAACTGATAAATAATTTATTTGTTTTTTAATTAAACACACCCTCCAATAGTAGCCTCAACTAGATATCTAGTTTTGACCAACATTAGGTCATGAATATGGTAAAAACCATCATCTAAATACAAATTTTGTCTCATATTGTTTTATCTAAGGATTTATTTAGGAGAAAGTGAATAATTTTTTAAAAACATCAAGCAGATGATATAAATGTATTTAATAATTTTATGAAATTATTTCCATGATCACCAAGAATCCGAATCATATTTCATTTAAGAACCTGGCTTAGAAAATATTCTTTTATATATCTCTATATATTAGAAGGAATAATATATTTTCAAAATTATTCAAGCCTTCATGTTTTTTCTTCCTCATAAGTTCATACCAAACAAAGAGGTGGGGATATAGATCCTGCATCTAGAAATCCCACTCCCAAGATCTCTCCATCATGTTCCCTTGTATCCAAAACACATAAACCTAGAGAATGGTCCATCTATATAGGGTCCTCTCATACTGATCCTTGATCTCAACTAGGTACTCCAAAATGGTGGAACCATCTATTATGTCCATCTACCCCAATCAGTAACATGGATTGGATCATTCATGTATCTCCAAAACTAGTACATATTGAACATTTCATAAACCATATCCAACCATTAGGTAAGGCTGGGAGCTAAGAAACCTCTCCAAACCTCAACATGATCTCAAATAGACTGATAATCCTTAGGGATAGATTTCTTCCACTATTAAATCTTTGAAATTCTCATTGTTATGAGATTATAAGGAAATCATTTTCTACCTAAATTAACTCCATGTTCTTATGATGTTAATCTATATAATATTTATGTTTATTATGTTTCATGTTAATATACCCATGCGTCACATAGACATTCATTTTCATCACCCGCACCATCTATGGCCCAATAAAAGATGCCTCACCAATGTCAATCTATAATAAAGGTGAAATGTATTGTTTCTCATACATGGCCTTGAAAGATTTCATGGAAATAGTTTAGCGATAACTATTAATATAAGAAAACTCAACCAAATGTTATGTATTCACCATTCCCTGGTCAAAGTCTAACATGTTGTCCCTCATCAATTACTCAGACACCAAGACTATGAACTCGGTCTACCCAACTATCTAGGGGAGGAAGTTTTATTAATCCTTGAATAGGTATCTAATGACCCATATAGGGCTCTCCACAATCGAGTGGTGAAATATGCATCATGGTCAGAGATAATTATTGGATAACCCCATGAATTCTAAAGATATATCACACATACTACCATCCTAAACTCTCCACCAAACAATAAATTTTAATAGAAATGATGTGCACCAATTTGGTATGTCGGTCTACTATCACCCCGATTGAATCACAACATCTCATTCTCTATAATACCCCTACCAAAATATTTATGGATATTATATCTCATTTACACTTTATTCCTCAAGAGGATGCATTAAACCTAATAGAACTGGTTGCTCAAAATTCACCTTTTTACAGTTGAAACATCAAGAGATGAACCTGGCCATGTTCCGTCTCATGATAGACCCCAAAATTGATAATATAATCATTGTTCATCTTCCCTATACTAGGATGTATGGTCAAATGATATGTGTAAAACTCCATCATCCCCACACCTTAAAAATAATCTATAACCACTATCAATCCTTGTAAATATAGACATGATTACCTTATTCATAGAATACATTAGGTGGTTATCCTAAAGATAGTGGGCCACACAGGATATCGTAGTTGATTTCTCCTAAGTGATCCATCATCACACACTAGATAAGGGGAGTCAACACAATCAACATAAGATTAGTTGAACAACTCTCCCCCACCATGGATAGATATAAGGATTCTAATGGATCGTATTCCTCCTCCACCAAATGGGTACTGGACCTTAGGATAAGCACCTATGACACCATGTTTACCTTTCAATGTGTATAAAATATCTAAAAGTCATTTTCATATAATAATCCCAGACAGAATATCTTTATTAGGTTCATAAATATCGATATTAATACATACCTAAGACTCTGATGGTCTAGTTAGAAAACAAAGTGCTCACCAAGAATATAGTACCCTAAATCTTCAGAGCGGAGACTACCATAAAAAACTCATGATTATGATTCTCGTGCTTCTACTAATGGATTCTCAACTAGCCCAACCCATATGCAATCACTGCCTATGTCTACCTCAAAAAACAACTGATCTTATATCCATAGAAATCATAATACACTACATAATACTCTATATCATTCATTAGTCTCAAAATATTGGAACTTTTAATCCTCAACCTCAACTCATCAAAGACTCTATTTCACTACACATTATATAAAAATGGCTTCACTTTTCTCATCAGGGCAGTCAAATGGGATTCAATCCTGGATAATTCCACCATGAACCTCATTTAGTAAGTTTCCAAGACAAAAACTCTAGACCTCTGACATGATCTTAAGTGACTCCAAAGGAATCACTACATCAATATTCACAAGGTCAAAAACTAATCCATGATCAAAAATGAAATTCCAAAAAAATTAACATCATGAATCCAAAAATTGAACATCGAGAGTTTAACATAAAGATATTGCTCACAGAGTAATTCTAGGGACATCCTCATGTGCTTTTCATGCTCCTCCTCTGACATAGAGGAGATGAGTTTGCAGTCAATGAAAAAAAATATAAGCCACTAACAGTGTGTATAGATGTTCCAATTCATTAGTGACATAATCATAGTTGGGAAATTTACACCATTAGAGGTATCACCAGGTTCTTATACTGTCCATAGTGACCTTATAATTTTTGCTTCAAAATATCAGCCTCATGAATCGTCGACTGGTTATAGGTGGACTATAGATCGATGTTTGGGAAATGGATTTCTCCTCCCAACTAATAAAAATGGGAATTAGTCCCTTTTAAGGAGAATATTTTCTTTATCATGTCCTGGTTTAGGTGATGATAATCAACAAAAACCCAAAATATCTCATCTTCCTTTATCATAAAATATTTGAAGCTAAACTAGTCACACACTGGCTCTGATAAAACCTTTCTCTCAATGGTCTTCCAACTACACCCTAGGCTATAAAATCTTGGTAGGGTCCATCTGATATATATCATAATATATCAGAGTGGTACTAGGGTTCATGTATATAAAATACTCTATCTCCTGTGTAAGAGTTAATCTCACAACATTCTCGAGGAATATTTCCATATAATAATCTCTGAATGAAGAAAAGTAGAAGCCTGAAGTGCTTATTTTCCATGGGATGTATTCTAAAACTGATAGGTGATGTGATGTATCATCCAGCTCACAAAATACACTCAATCTTCCATGAGATCTCTCTCACCCATAATGGAGAATCCCATCCCATCAATCTGAAGGTATCTAAATCATATTTGGTGAAAATAAATATGGTCTCATGCCATGGAAAACCTATCCAATCCCAATATGATATCATAATTCCTCATAGTGAGGAACAAGAGGTACCACGATATACTCTCATCACAAAGTGATATCTCACACTACTAATAGATTATTGAATTTTAATAATTGTTTCCTATAAGAACCTAATTCCAAATATTTTAGGAGAATGTCTCAAATTGGGAGCTCCAACTCTCACAACTAGAGTAAAGAGATGAATGAATTACTCACACCTATTTCTAATAATAAAAAATAAATAGTATAATATTCACATTTCATACCTATAATCATCTCATGAGTTGTCATTTCATATGCCTCCATAGCCTAAAAATTTCCTTGGCCTCAATGTATTGATCCATAATACTAGCGTGGTATGCCTGGGAGTAAGGGTGGAACTAGCACATAACATAATTCACCATGAGAAGCTTCCCCTTTGGGAGAAAAACTACTCATCTTCCATCTGCTGCTTCCAAAACGTCACCCTAGACATGATAGCGATGGAATTTTTCCGGGGGCTTCCATTTTCAGGGTTTTCCATCTATTATCCATCTTTCATCCTCAACATATTGTTTTGATAAATCACATCCCATGTGACCTCTCCCACAAAATCCATGGTATACATCCTCTTAGGGGTGTGTTGATCCTTTTTATTGTACCAGAGAAACATGAAAACAATATTTATTTTGAACATGAGTATTCCTCATATACCTTAACACCTATTTTATAGTATCCACTATATAAAACACATCCCTTTGATTTCAGAATCATATCTAGTTATAAGTATTCTCTTATATAAGAATATCTCTGTCATCAATGAATTCTATAGCACTGTAGATTTTTTTTGGAATCCACAAGGGTACTGCACTAGCATCGATTTATTTGTGGAGGCTCTAGAAAAACATCCATGTATGTAATTAACCATATCAAATAATGTAAATAGATTACTGTTTAAATGAATTGAACCTCACAATATATTCAAAAACATCCACCCCACCATTTTGTAGCTCAAAAATCTCTTTAAGTATTATTTCGCATAAGTACAATTGGTATTACTTCACAATAAAAAGCTAATAGTAGTCGAACTATGAGAATTCCTACTCATCATGTGTCTACATGACTAGACTCTATCCACACCCATCTACTACCTGTATTATAATGTCTTACAGTTTGATCGATGGACCCATTAGGGTATGAATAATTATGAAAAATCAAATCACCAACTCAATACAATCCACTACTAATAGAGGATCTAGTTCACAATAAAACCATAGTGGCCTATGGTTCTGGAACTCATGGAGTGTCCTAAGAATACAAGCATATTTATCCCAATATTCTAGTACAATATTTTCCATGATATCAAGTGGTTATACTACCTTCCTTCCCGAATGAATGATCTCATGAGATGGACCCTAAATTGAGGCCTTATCACCCATTAGATCATCATCACGATACTAAATCGATAACATGGTTAGTTTTCTTCACATATTCATCCTGAAATTAATAAATATATACCATGATCAAATGACACTATATATATATATGTGTGTGTGTTGATTACTCAAGTAGAAAATTCAAATGACTTTATCTTAGATGATGCATGTTCACTTGTTCTATGTAAAAAATTTCTTTCTCTATCATGTTGAAAATTGAGGTAATTAGAGTCCTTGTGAAATGGCATGCTAGCTGTTTCACCAATACTAGATTCCCTAGCCTGAAAAAAACAGTTGAGAAACATTGACATTATTTCACAAAACACCCAACCACACCATATAATGGGAAAAAATCAAAACAACATGTCAAGGTTTAACAATCGGTAATTACAATTAGTAATGAGATGAAACACCATGGATTACTTGACTGCTGTAATATTGGGCCTCCATAACAAAATTCCAACCTCTATAGGCCAGGTTCAAGAAATTAGTGTAGAGAAGCCATGTCTAGAAACTCAGTCCTTTCCATAAACTACTAATACATGTGCACCCAGCCATCTTCATACATAAGTTATGAGTAATAATCATAAATGATAATAAAATGTAGAGAAAAAACCATTCATGTAATAACCTCTAAAAAATACATAGTATTATGATAGTGAAGCCCAAAAAGTAAATGAAAAAATACACACCCACCTAGAAAAAATGTCCAAATCTAAAAACAACTCAAACAGAAAATAGTTGGGATAACCTATCTCCACATCTCCAAGACCAACCACCATATGGTCTTAATGATCCCATGTATCCTATGCTCCTATAAAATCACCTTTAATTTATCATTCATCTATACAAGTCACAACATGTGCAGGAAAATACAATGTAGGGGTGAGTATATATATACCCATTAGGAGTTTCCAAAAACTAAAGAGTGAGCAATATAATACAAGATTGATGTAGTCATCTTAACCCAAATATAGTGGAAAAAATACAAACATCATATATTTATTCTTATAAAATAAACCTATCCAATTGAAAGGGAATTCCATTTCATAGCCTAGCCAAGTACATTGAGTCTGTACACTATTTTAAAGGTCCAACAACGATTCCCATCATATCACATATCAATCTAAAGAATTCTGGATTGGGTTTTTCACCTATACATAATTCCATAGATTGAGGGTGAGAATTACCTTAATGAACAAGAGACCTCATGATATTATAATTGGGGGAATTCCACTCAGAATATAGAGGACCATCACCTTTGTAGGGGAGTACCATATATATATCTTTGTACATAATAAGGGGTACCTATGCCCTAGTGTGATAGGATATTGTTACCCTAATAGATAGAAGACCCACACACGTATAGTGTAGTATCATATATTCCTATAAAAATGGGTATTGGGGACCAATTCCATGGTAAAACTAGGGAGTATTGTCTCTAGGATAGAGGAAATGTACCCATGTGAGATAGTGGAGTATCTCCTCTTCCTGTATAAATGAATATGGAGGATCTGAACCCTAGTGTTGTAGGGGCGAATTACCCCCATGGAAAGAGTATGCACACCCTGGTAAAAGAGGGTAGTATGGACTCTACCAATATAAAGACTATGGAGGACCTATTCCTTGGTATGATAGGGGAGTATCATCTTATTAAATAAAAGACATGAACCTTGATGTGATAGGGGAGTACCACCTATTCATGGAATAATGAGTATAGAGGTTCAAGAACTAGGTGTTTCTAGTGAGTATTGTACCCATGTATAGAGTACATAGAAACTAGTATGATAGGGGAGTGGCAGATCTACCTGAATTCTCTCTGATGGTCATCCCTGATCACTATAAACATTAAGAATCACATAAAGAAGAACCATTTTATAAACGTCATATACCTTATTTCCAAATCCAATAAGATGGCAGAAATTACATTCTACACATGAAAATACTCATGATATGATTTTCATGAAATAAAATATGAGATAAAATGAATGAAATATAAGTGTAATAATTTGTAAAGGGAATTGAATGACATGAATGGGGTCTACACTATGTGTGACCCTACCTTGTTTACTGGACGTGACTCCTATAGACATGAATCAGAATCCATGTCACACTAAATAGAATTGTTTGGTCATACACAACATGTCTCAACCACTAGGGATGTACTCGTGTTCTTCTGGTCATTCACATGTACATTGGACCATTCCCTGGCACTTTCTCAAGTACCTTTTCATTTGTCTGTCCAGGCATCGATACATGACGATGTTCATCTACTCTTGATGTTCACATGGTTGTATAGTAGTTATCACATTTCATAACTCCCCATGTAATGAAACACATCATGTGGTACTTTCCACATGGTGTTGATCTTTAACTCTACTAAAAGAACCCTATCACCATAGAATAAAATGAATAAATTATTTGTTCTTCAATAATATAAGGTGTGTACATGTTTTTTTAGAATGATTGTATCTTCACAAGGTTCAATAGATCTTCCTCCACTTTGTAAAATATTCTAATAGGAATACCCAGTAATATTAGTCACCTCCAACCATCGATTTCCAACCTCTAGTGGGTCGAAATCAGATTCCCTTGATCTTTATGAATTATGAAAACTGTCTGATGGGCCTCATGTGTGGATTCAATCACTACTTATTATCATGGATCCATGATTCCATCAACACTACCATCAATCATCTTGGATTCATATAAAAAAAATCATATCCATACATTAATAACACTTACATCATGAATTTGGTCGTTTGATCACCCAAAAATAGTTGAATCGTGGCCCAATGGTCCAATGATAAAGAACACAAAAATGTGTTAGGAAAAAAAAGTTTATATCATCAGTTTCCAAGAATTATTGGAAAATGGTCATTGAATTTGGGATTTTAATGGATGATTTCATCTCATTGATGATAAAATTTATTCAATAATCTAGTTTACCAAAATTGGGATCATGTTTAAGGAAGATAGATCATAAATCAAAATAAGAGGAATAAAATCTAGGATAAATAGTTTAAAAAATATATAAATATTTTGTTTATAATAAATAACATGATTTTGTAATTATCATTATCGATGAATGATTTCTCCGGCTATGAGGATGATCTAAATTGGCTGCTGCCCATCGATCCATCATGATCTGATCACTGATCATCATTCAATGTAGATTCTCCAATGAATGTAATTTGTGATCCTATAAATTCTCACAATGTTTATAAAAATAACATTCGATAATTATTATAATTTAGTATTTAAAAAATATTTAATTATGAAATTTACTAAAAATAATCATTTTATTATTTTAATTAATGTCACTGACCAAAAACATTCTCAACCAGACATCCAGTTTTGACGAAGAATATGTCACCCTGAGGGTAAACTCCATGATCCAGATTTTACTATGGTATCATAATTTCAATTTTACACTACATTAAAATGATATATCATTATTTTAATAAAGTATCACACACATGATAAAAATATATATAACATTTTTAGTAAATAAATTTCATGGTCAATGGGCATTGAAATCTATCATAATCTCGGCATCGGTCTTCGAATGTATTCCTTAATATATTTCAATGCCATGCAATGAAAAAAATAGTATCTATAAATTGGTTCTATAATTTTAAATTTTATAACTTTAATAACTCTATATTAATCATATTTATCTATTAAATTCATTCACAAGAAAAAATAAAATCAAAACCATTCATTCCATGAAGGTGGTAGTCTAAACGAATGTGTATATTATGATTTTGTTTTCCATATAACATAGAAAAGGAGTGATATATTGTTTCAATTAAAAATATATAATATAAAATAAATATAATACTTATATATTAAATTCTATATTATTACTGGACATCTTTTCAGGTTAAGTAAAATGAAACATGATGCATCATGGGGCGGCAGTGTGCACAATGTCCAAATACTAGTTCCATTTTCAAAAAAGATATGCGAATGGTGGTTAATTATTATATTATAATTATAATAACATAACTTTATAGTAATTATATTCATTTTGTAAATTAAAATTTTATAATTAAATTTTATAAAGAGTACATTCCCCTGAATAAATAAAAAGATAAAGGTGTGGTTAGAAATTTATACTTCACTTCTTGGATTTATCCATTGAATAGGGGGTTATGACCTTGAGGTATGGTGTCTTGAGAATAATAAATTCCCATGATAGTGGATATGAATTATGAAGAGTGGTTTTGGCAGAGTTTGGTCAAAACCAATTGGGTTTTTTAGGGTATTTTAGGATTGGAGTTCACCTTTTATATGTGAAAAGGGAATTATTTTTTTAATACTAAATATATTTCAATACTGAGAAGTCACTCTCAATGAAATAAACACCATAATTGGGGAAATAATGTAGAGCGTAAGGAATAAGGCTGATAAAATCCTCAACTACCCATTATCACCCATTTTAGAATCAAGTTTGTTTTCTTTCCCTCTTGATGAAACTCTTTTTACCCCTTTTGATTTTGACATAGGGAACATTTTTTTATAACGTAATTTATCTTTTATGCATGAACATAAATTTTTATTTATTATATAATATTGTAATAATAATTCCAAATTTTATAAAAATTTTATAATATTATTTTTCTATAATTGAAATAAAAATCGAATTAAAAATAATAAATGTATAATTTATTAGATACTGTTTTCCGAAAAAATTCACTTCTATACTAAAATGTAAAATATTGCTTCATAATTTAATTATTTTTTAGAAAAGTTATAATGTAACTGATAAAACACATATTTGACATTAGAAAAAGGTTTCGTTAATTTATAATTAATTCTTATATATTAATAATATCATAAAATTCATGTCATTTGTAAAAACAATATTTTTCACTATTCATTTAAAAACCAATATTTTAAAAAAAATATAAAAGAATCCTAAAATTAAAGTATTACATTTATTAATCCAAAAATATTTATCATTTTTAAAAATTCCAATTCTAAAATTATTAAATTTATCATTTAAATAAAAATAAGATATAATGAAAATAATTTTTATAAGGAAATATCATTTTTAAAATATTAGCCATTGCCATTTAGATTTCATATCACATAAAAATTTAATTAGATTCAGCTAATAATTTATACCATTTTTTTATCATTATTAATCATAATTTGGTGATAATATAAATTCATATGATAGAAAAAAGAAAGTATTTTATAAAAAACATTCTAAGCATAAAATTAATGTATTAGTGATTATAGATATACCAACTGAATTTCATTCATACTAATAGTAGCCTTTATTTTATTTATATAATTATTTCATAAAATAGTTACTCTTATGCATTCTATGAATTTCAACAAAATTCATTTAACATTATAAGAATTTTGTTGTTTTATTTTATTTTATCGTTTCTTGTGAAAAAATTTATCGAAAACATTCATTATTTAGGGAAAATGTATATCTTAATATCGTGTTAATATTTTTTGTAGACCTACTCACCGATAATTTTACATAAAAATTTATATTTTAATATTATTATATTTTTTGGTATTTTTTATTTATAGATGAGATGTATATCTATTGTTAGGTGATTAAGGATCTTTTTTGTACCTCTTTAATTTATGGGTTTTGGGGTTTTAAAAAATGCGTATGTTTTGTATTTTTCTTACTAATTTTTTTTTAACATTTTATTACTTAATTTTGTTTGAAATTTATTCATTATAAATTATTTATGATACTACATTACCATGGATTCCATAGTGTAATTGTTTATGTGTGATTAAATTATTTTATAGTCTTCGGTTATGCTTCATGGATTATAATAAAACCCAATTTTGAAATTTATGAACTCAATGCTATACTCCCTCATGTATCTTTTTTGATATGGGATTTTTGGTCTTACATAGAGATTTTTCTCTGAACCCTTAGTTTTTCTAGTAGAATAACTATATGAAAGAGTGTAATAAAATAAATTTACTGAGATTATTGTTTTATTTCAAAGATAAGAACATGTTAGGAGTCATTTTGTTTGGGTAGAATTTGAGAAATATTGTTTGAGGCTTTCACTTTTAGTTTCATAGGTGTAATAATACGTCATAGGGTTTGGTAGTCAATACATGAATATGTGTAACAACACAATTTTTTATATGTCTTTCTCCTTTAAATTATTTTTATGATTTAAATATTTTGATGTAGAAGAAATATAAGGGTGTAGATCCAGTAATCCATTTAAATTGTGAGTTCCAGGTGTTAGAGGCACTTGATGCAGGTTCCGGGAGGTTTTGAGGTTTTTAGTAGTTTAGGTGGATCAAATGCAGAAAATATAATTCCTATAACCTGGAATTTGGTGTTACACTTTGTTGATGGTGTTTGTGTTGAAGTGGACATTATCCATGGTATAAGGGAGTTATGGATGAGTTTCAAGGCTACTTCAAATTTATAGGGTAGCTATATTGTGGGATCTAGGCTAGTATATGGTACCTTTAATGGTATAGGGTGTACTATGGTGAGGTTTTTATGTATGTATGGTATCCCATAAATCCATATTTATTGGATAAGTTTAGGAATCCTAGAATAGATATGATTTAATTGGGTTATAGAATGGTCAAAGGGACTACGATGTGGTGTTATGTTTTTTAGTGGGTCTATAAATACCCTGAGCCCCCTGAAACTATTTCCCTTCCCACTCATCTCTATAAAACCCCATACGACTATTGGTGGGTTTTGAAGGTCATTGAATCCCTTTCCACTAGGATTAATCCCTAACAATATGTGATAAATCCAAGGTTAGCCAATGTTGTTCTACTTATTATCTCTAGATAGTTCAATACTTTTTCTTGGGTTTCCTCCAATTTATTCTATACATGTAATATTCATTAATCTAAAATATTCATATATTATTTCTCCTATCATTTACTTGAGTGATGTGTCATGGAGTATTGGAGAGATCATAATTCCTTATTGGATAGGTGATTGAATATCCAGGAATTCGGTCTTTTCTCATGTGAAGAACATTGACACCATTGATGTAGTGGATTCTTTAATTCTCCTATTTATTTAAATTAAGTCATATTGTTTTCATTTTTTATTCCATTTTATGGAAATGTGATTATCCTAAAAAATATTGAAAAAAATTAATAAGGAAATGGGTTATATAAATCTCATGTCAATGTTTGATACTATAATAAAAGTTTTCCTCTTTATATTCTAGATATTGTTCAATCTATTCATTACTTGTGTGTAATTTTTTATTGTTATAGGATGATCAAATTGATAGAAATTATAAATAACATAAATCTATAATTTATTGATTAATTTTATAATGAATTAAAGAAGTGACATTTTTGTAATATCATATTTTTTATGAATTGATGGTAATAAAACTGATGCTAATTGTACATTTAATTGAATCTTATATTCCATGTGCTAATGGAATTTAAAATTAATGTGATGTAAGATAAATAATTTTAATTATAAAAACCAAAGGAGGTTGTTAAGTTATGAAGTAACTTCTTTAGGTTTTTTGAAACTGGGATTAATGCTATGAGAATTTTAAACTTTTGATAGATTTTTATAGTTCTATGCCTTATGATTCCCATATTTTGATATTTTGAATAATTAATTGATTAAATATTGATGGGAATCAGAACCAATTATTTTATAATGATAAATAATTGTGGATGAGGTTTCCCATTTTCTTATAAAGTTTGAATGTCTTCTATTTCAGATCCATCAGTTCATGTTTGTATACAAACTCTAAATGTCTTTGTTTTAGGACCTATATTTCCCTATTTACTATTCTCTTTTTCATACTCCCTTATGATGTTCTTTTTATGTTATCTTTACTATACGATGTTAACTAATCCTAGGATGGATAATCCTCATAAGGATAATGGGATATAGGGAGGGAAGGCCTGGATGATGTTTAGGATGGTGTCTCCTGTGATGGTGAGATGCTTTGGGATGTGAATGTGGTTGTTGGGGATAAAACCAAAGATGATTGTAAGTATTAAATATTCTCTTACATATTTTATTTATAAATCTATATGCTTTCTATATATGAATATGTTTAAGGGTTGATGATCATATTTCTTGGTTTATTTACATTCCTTTCCCCACATCTTGAGGTAGCTGAATGTGATTGGTTTAATGTTTTCAACACGGTGGTATAAATGGATGGTTTTCCTAGAAAACCTTTACTATCTAATAAATTTATTAATAAATAATAAATTTTTAACCCATGGAACTATTTTTTCTAAAATACAAAGAGATGTTACTCTTGAAAAGTCATGGTTCAGTTTTGATTATTCCTAAAGGGTATGTACTTGGAATTTATTGATAATAATGCTTAATTTGGAACAATGTAGATGGTTTTTTAATTTCAACTGAATTAATTAATGAATGGATCTGATAAAAAAAATTAATTTACCTTTTATAAATTCTTGTGTTCTTATAGGATATCTACTCTGGAGAAATCATGGATGGGTGTCCATGTGATGATAGTTATATTAGAGAATGGGACTAGGTTATACCCATAGTGTGGATACAAGTTATATTATATAATGTATATATTTTTATTTCATCTTCAATCCCAAACTTGTATGATAGGTAGATTGATACATACTGAACTCTTGTAGGGTGTTTACATAACATCATAGTGGGACGATGGATGTAAGACTACCCCCTCTGACCACAATATCCTCTCTTGGTAGTGTTATTTGTTGGTATGTGTGGTGGTAAGTTTTGCAACATAATTGTGTATAGTTATATAATGGATAGTGGTTATTTCACACATATGTAACTCTGAAAATAATATCCAAAGCATTATAATTTGTATGACTTGAATAGGTTGTGATGACTTGAGGTACTTACTCTATGTATGGGTTGTAATGGCTTGAGGTTTAAAACCTTATGTATGATATGTTTCATATTGGATGTGTAGGATCACAAAAACTAAAAATTTACTACATGGAGATATATTCTAGGATTATTTTATAATTTGATTTATGTGGATCATGTTTTGGTACATAGCCATGGTCTTTGCAGTCTGGATTAGTTTTTCCTAAGTTGGATTAAGATGTGTGATGTTAGGGAAAAGTGTAAAACTAGTGGGGAAGTGTTATAGGGATACCCTTGATGATTTATTATAATAAAAAATAATATATTATATGATATACATGGTGAAATATAACCATATTGAATCTAGGAACTTAGTATACTTGTTTAGGTGATGAGTTAGTTTTGGTGTTGTTCATTAAGCATTAGTATATGTTCATTGGCTATTTTATGAGTGGATTTGGGGGGGTCATACTAAGTAAAATGTTATGATCACCCACCATATATATATATATATAATAGATTTAGGTCAAAAAGAGTATGTTGGTGGCTAAAGATGGATATTACTAGATCATGGTTTTATAGGAGCTTTTAGGAATTTATAGTTATTGTTAATATTATCATTTGGTACATTGAGTTTTTTCAATTGTTTAGTACTATATGACATTACATATATAAATTGGGCATTTCATTAATGTGAATAATCTATTGTCGACTGATGTATATGTCATATATCACTCTTCATAATGTTCTATTATTGGGTAATGAATCTCATAAGTATTCTTAATACACAATCAGTTCCAAGTGAAAAACCATGGAAAATTGGAGGTGGGACTCAGGCATTGACCATCTCCCTTCTCTCATTTATGGCCATAGTGAGGTAATATTTTTGGTAAGGGACCCGTGAAAAGGTACTATCAAAGGTTTAGTTTGAGGGATATGATCGAGTTTTGAATTAGGTGCAGGTGAGATTACATGGGTTGGTCGGTCATTAATGCATCCTAGGATTAGTGGGCAATTTAAACATGGGACACCAGTTGATACATGTTTATTTATGACCCCTTATGAACTAATTTACAAAAATTTATGTTTACTAAGCCTATTAAATGATGTGATATTAGTTGTGATGAAGTGTCCTTAGAAGGAATCATTAATCATTCTTCTTGACACCTATGTTTGAAATGGATAGAAAATTTGATAGGTTATACTTTATATGTAATAAATATATATATACATAAATAACATTAAAAATTACATATTTTAGGTTTATGAGACTACCCATTTTCTCTTTTTCCATCATCGATTCAATTCGAGGTTCTTGTCTAGTTTTATTTGAATATGTTGAACAATATGTGCTAAAAAATCCCTACATAGTGGAGTTTGATGATGAAATTACATGGAGGAGGCCACTTGAAGATTTTAAGCACAAGTTTCTGAAGATGTATGATAGATAAATTTCAGATCTAGTTTTAGAAGACTAGTTAGATTATGTTGGTATGTCATTCAGTTTTATCCATGCTTTGAAATATCACAATGATTTTTTTGGTGCATTGATATTGTGTGGGGTATTGAGGTAGTGGTGGTCATTATTTCTTGAGGATCGGGAAAAGTTGGAATTATCATGAGAAAATTTATATTTTTTTAGAGATTTTATTTCTACAACATTGAATGTGGAAGTCACAAGTAGGTGATTACCCTTTAAAATAGGATTTCTAGTTCGTGGTTGTTTGGGATCCATTTCAGAACCCTTATTTAATATGCTACAAAACTATTTCAAGATAAAGAATCAAGGGTGAGGCAATTCAAGGAGGATTTTCATCCATGGATCCAGTTCTAGGTCACCCCAATAATTATGTTGAAATAAGTTTAGGTTCTAGAAAGAGAAGATGCCATAGAGAGAAAAATTCCTAGAATTGGATTGTCATTTGAGGGGAGTCATCAGAATTCCTCATAATGTAGATATTTGGTATAATGTTCCCATTTTCCATGAAAGAATAGTTTTATATCATTTGGGTATAGGTCCCATCCCTCATTATCTCATTTCACTAATGTTGGTGGTTTCAGACTTTTGTTAAGGGATTATGAATATTTTTTTATTTTTAGGGTCAAGTTCATCAGTAGAGATTGTTCTTGACCATTCTATAAAGACATTCAGTTCTGGGTTTTCCACATTAGGTTTCCCTATTGATAAAGATTCATTTAATGAAACAAAAATATATAATATCATTTTGGGATCATAAGAGAGGAGATAGGGTGAGGGGAGGAAACCCCCTTGATGATACTAATCCTCAAAGAGAATATTTAATGTGTGGAGGTGGACATCAATTGGTTCAGAGAGGTCATTGAGAATGTTTTGGTCAGCTTCATTCTATAGAGTTTCCATCTCCATGTGATATATACATTATTTGATGTGACCTATTCTTTTTTTCAAATTGTTTTCATAGTATGTTTGATTTAGGAGATAAAAACTCTTTAGCATCCTCTATCATAGTATATGCCTTGGTACTTGTGGTAGAGAGGCTTCCAATTCCCCGATAATTGGCGATTCAAGATGGTGGTCAAGTTTAAAGGTATCAATGATATATAGACCATGATATAGGGATGGTTAGCGCGTTTATTTGTGACACTTCCTGTGATTATACATACATTTCTATGACATCATCTTTGAAAATGATTATTAGTATTGAGTGTATGATTTTGTGGATTACTTCAAGAGGTAGTTTGTGTTTTTTGATACTGATGGAGATATAGCAGTGTTCTATTATGAGTGAGACACTCAATAAGTTCATAGAAGCACTCTATCTAATTCATATTTGGTGGATGAACTGATGCTGATTTTGTCATAGGTTTAGTATATGTTGTTTCCCTAGGTTGTAGAAGTGTACAATTATGTCATTGAGGATGATCATGTTACATTACCCCCTTTTCTATAGATCATTATTAAGATAGAGATACAACTAGGAATGTAACTTATCTCACTATATTTATATAGTATGGTTCCTTCTAAGTTTCGAGAGTGTTGAGTATAGATCAACGATCTATTACAGTAGGATTTCTTAAGATGGTTATGTCACCTTGGGGTGCACTAGTTTTGTTGTAATGTAAGACGATAGAAATTTGAGGGTTTGTATTTCTTATTGACACATTAAAAGAATTAATGTGAATAAAAACTATCCAAATCCTTCTATTTATGACTTATTCGACCAATTAAATTTAGGAATATTGTTCTTGGAGATTGATTTGTGATCATGATATCATCAGATGGGGGTGAAGTATGAGGATATAATTATAACTACTTTCCATTTCCGTTTTTGGAACTATGAGTTTGATTTAATTTCATTTAGTCGTAAAAATTCCCAATATGTGTTCACGGGGTTGGGGAACATAGTGCTCATTGAGTTTCTAGATATGTTCATAGTGGTTTTTATCAATGAAATCCTTGTACACTCATATCTATGGAAAAGTATGCAGAGAATTCACATCTTGTATTTGGATTTCTTCTTCATCTGTTGTTATTTGGGATGTTGTAAAAGAGTGAGTTTTGGTTACAAGAAGTTCATTTTTTTGTGGATGTTTTATTTTGATAATTAGTTTCTATAGATCCTTTGATGATAAAGGTCAATTTTGTTAGGAGTCCCCCAGGATAGCGGAAGTGGTAAGAAATTTCCTCTTACTTTTAACCTATTACAAGAGTTTGTAGCTGATTTCACTATTTTCTTAAAACCTAGGATTGACTTCTATCAAATTCATTAGGAAATATTCTGTACTGAACAGTGTTAGGTATCTTTTGTGTACCTGATTGATAGCATGGTTAGTGCTATATTACTTTTTACCCTATAAATGGAGTTATGATTGAGGTTTTTTATGAGAATTCACATCATGGGTTGGGCTACATTCTGAGAAAATAGAGATCAACTGTTTCTTAAGGGTCTTTAATGTTACAACTACATGAACATAATTATGACCCCCTGATTTTTACATGGATGTAATATTGTTCACTTTGATATTATAGATACCTTACCTCATCATTGTGTGTTTTGTATATTTCTTTGATCATAGGAGCTTGTGAATTTTTTTCTCTTTTCATAAATTTAATTTGTGGTAGTGAAGGTGGATGGAATCCATCTGACATTACAACTTTTTGAATTATTATAAACATCAAAAAGGAAATTTTTTGGCAGATATGTTGAGCAGGAATTCATGTAGTGATGTTGTGCATGGATTTGGGGATTCATGGAGTTTTTTGGAAGAACTATAAGAAATGTGTCAACATATGGGAGAGGTTTGTATTATAGGATGTCTATTATAGATGAAGTTTAGTATCATTTGATGAATTAGATGTAGGAGTCCTAACTTGGGGATTCTTATGTGGAGGTCTATAGAGACTAAGTTTTCTTTGGTGGTGGAATTGTTGTTCGGTCTATAGATAAACAACCATAAGTGTTTCCTATGGAAGGTGTTTCATCGCATTGGTGATTTGTGATATTTTTGTTTTATATTTCCTTATCTCAACCTTTAAGGTACATCATAATGTAAAAATTAGGAACCAAGAATTTTATATGAATGTTATGGTGGCTTGAGTTATCGAATGTAGTTGTAGAGTTTGTGTGCTGGTGTTTTGTATTCCAGAAGGTTAAGTCCATGAACCAAGTTTCAGGTGGTTTAATATAGCTTATAGTTATCCTAAATATGAATATGGTAAACTTATTGGCGTACATTGATTCTAGTTTTCCTTGAACTCTAGTTTTATTTGATTCTTTATGGGTGATAGATGATTGTTTAATGAATGAATCCCAATTTAAAGATTTATGGTAATCCATCTCAGTGGAGGTTGTGTCAAAGAATTATCTTGAGAGGGTAGTGAGACTCCACTGACCCCTGAAGGTGATCATATCTAATCATGATATTTATTTTACCTCTATAGTGTGTATAGATATGTATCATTCTTGTGGATATTATTTACATCTTAGAACTGATTCTCATCTACAGATGGAAAATCATACATAGGAGACAATCTATACTCTTGAAGATGTGTTGCATTACTGAGTGAAATATTTTTGAGTTTCATGGTTGATTCATCATGAGTTGGTATAGGGTTTGTACAATAATAGTTTTAACTAAACCATTGTTATTACAGAATTTTAATCATTGAATGACAAAGTTTTCTATTATCCATTATTATGTATTGTCATTAGAGAGGTAGAAATTATCAATCTTGAACTGGTACATAATATGGTGGAGATGGTTCATGTGATTTTTTAAAGGATGAAGTACATGTATGATCATTTTAAATCCTATTCTAGTCATAGGAGGAGACCTATTGTGTTAAAAATTTATGTTTATGTGTTTTTTGAAGGTGACTCCTAATTTTTGGTAGTGACGGTTTGGTTATCAGATTATGATTTTTCCCAGGTCTGTTTGACCTCTCTATTTCTTGGTTCATATTGGAGATATTTAATATTGTATAGAACATTCTCAGAAGAAGATTTGGATACCTGATGTTTTTCAAGTGTCACATCTCCTCCATTATATTCATGACCTCTCTCACATAATTTACTAGTTGGAGATTGATGTTGAAAATTGGGTGAACTTTGAAGAGAAACCTATGGAAATATATAATTACTAGGATAAGGTGTTTAATAGGTGTAAAATTCCATTGGTTCGTGTTTTGTGGTGGAACATCAAAATATAAGATATTACCTTGAAACATGAGTAACATATATACAGTCAAAACCCTATGTTGTTTGATTTTTTTCTTCTTCCATTCTTGTAATTTTTGTTTTTTTTGTTGAACCTTTTTTGGTAAGATATGTTTTTTAATTTTTTTTCTTGTTATGTACTTGATCACAATTTATAGGTGTGTCCCCTAGAGATGTTTTTTTTGTATTGGATGTTACTATTTCATTGATTTTTTCTTCTTTCCTCAATGTGAGGTTGTTGAGATTTTGTAATGGAAAGATCCTTAAGAGTTGTCTTGTAGGGTCAATTTATGATGGAAAACATTTTCATCCTATCACTAGTTTATTTTTGGATTATCAATGATGAAAATGTTTTGATAAGTTTCATATATAAGGAGTTAGATCTTGGAATCCCTTTCCTTTATGATTTTCAGGAGTTGGAGGCACTCATAGGAGGTTTCAGGTGTCTTGGAGGGTGTTTGATGAGTTTACATACATAAAAAAATGGAATAGATATGGCGTGGGGTAGGAAATACACCATATTGATCATGGTTGAGGAATAATGGACCTCAGGTACAATGTAGGGGATCACGGTATGGGCTTCAAGACTACGTCTAAATTAGGGACTATATGAGCCTTAGGGTGTAGATTATTATATGGTCCCATTCTTTACAAAAGGGTTATTTTGATGTGGATTTTATGGTTTCCCCGTATCCACTAGATCCACTGTTATAGGAAATATCCTAGAATCATAGGGGGGATTTGGCAGATGGAGATGCATCATTGTCTAGGGGGTTTATGCTGTAGAAATATTTTTTTCAACAGGCTACACCATGGTCCATGTAGCTACTTCATTGTCTTCATATTTCTAGTGGTTCTATAAATACACTAAGACCCCGAGGCATTTATTTTCTCACTACTCTCCATCAAACATTAAGAAACAAAATTTGGTTTTTAATGGTATTTTAATCCCCTACAATAGGGATTGTCCTCATATATTTGTTATCAATCCAAGTTGATCAAATGGGATTTCAACCACATCTATCTATAAATTTATCTCTATTTATTGGTTTACTCTTATTTCATCTATCCATGATAGATATTTTTACCTTTGCTGTTCTTATGGGGTTTAATTAGTCATTTTTTGGTTTGTTATTCCATGAAATCTTCTGGAGATTTCAGTTCTTATCATGTGAGGTGATCGAAGATCAATGATAATATTCCATTCTCGTGTTAAGAACATTGACAGCATTAAGTTATTTGGTACATTAATTCTATTATATATTTACATCAATAAAATAAATTTATCATGTTTTATCACATTGGATTTAAATGTAATAAAACTAATAAATATTTAACATGATTAAGAAAATAATAGTTATAGCGATCGCATCTCAATGGTTGATACCATGATAAATGTTTTCATATAGACTCTTTAAGTGTTTTTAATATGTTATATGATTAGGTGACATGATTTTATTCTTGGTATATATTTTTGATATAAATAGAAATTACATATAATGTATTTATATAATTAATTGATTAATTGTCATAAAAATAAAGTAAGTTTCATGTTTGAAATTTGATGGTTTTCAAAATTATTATAATATTATGTTTAATTGAATGTGATCATTTAAGTGTTAATGGAATTGATAATGAATATGAATCTGGATAATGATTTTTTATGAATATAATGAAAAGTTCATATTATGTTAGAATAGAACTTCTCAAGGTTGTTTGAAACCAGAATTAATTCCAATAGAATGATGAACTTTTGATAGGTTGTTATAGCTTGAGGTTTTATGTTTCTCGTAGTTGTAACCTATGAATAAAGTATTAGGCCATTCTAGATGGGGAAAAGAAATTTTTGTTTGATAAAGATAATTCATTTGGTATAATATTTACTATTTTCTTATTAAGACTTGATTCCTTATGTTGGGAGGTGTGAGGGCCCAATTCTATATTAAGAATGAATGTATTATTTTTTGTGATTAGATTTTTCTTTTGATTGTTCTTGTTTTCTTGAATCCTTTTGATGTTCTCGAGATATGATCTCGGCTTTGGGAGATGATATGAGAAAGTGATGGCTAATATTGGGATGACTAATGTGATATGGTGTAGGCATGCCTTGATAATGTGCCAACTATTGATGCAATTGATGAGAAGATGCATAAGGATGTGCATCTGGGTGTTGTGGATAGCATATGGGATGACTGAATGGGTTGATAAACGGAATACCCATTGTTATTATAAGTATGGATTGTTTCATGATGTTAATCTATTAATTTTTTGATGGATTTAATTATTAATTTATCTTAATTCCTTTACCTATGGATTGAGGTAGTTGGATTTGATTTGTTACAAGTTTTCCATTTGGTGGTATCATAGGATGGTTTTCCTAGAGCACTTGGTTTTTGGAATGATATTAAAAATGAATAATAAATATTTAACCCCTGGTTTTGGAGTTTCTGGAACGAAAATAAGGTGGTAATATTAAGAAACTATAGACTCTATTTTTATTATACTTAGAGGGAGTGGATTTGGATCTGATGTATAATAATTTTTAATGTGGAATAACTTAGATTTTCAATTAATGGATAATGAATTAATTAAAAAATGATATGATAAAAAATGAATGATGTAATTTAATGTATCTCTTTAAATTGATTGTGTTCTTATAAGATATCAACTCCCTGGCTGTAGAAAATGGGATTCTGTGTGACTGAAGCTATGATTGAATTTCATTATTTGTTATGACCATAATGTGAATCAGATTTATATTAAATCCTATATATTATATGATTTCATACACTAAAAAACACATGTTAGTTAGTTAGACTAACACCTTGTGTACTCTAGAGGGAATCTTACCTAACATCTGGGTGGGTGGATGGATGGATGACTACCCAATATAGCCTCACTCTCCTCTCTTGGTGGTCTTATGATTTGGTATACACGGTGGTTAGTTTTACAGCATATAAATCAAGAGGGTTATAATTTCTTGTTTTTATTTCAGACTCATATATCTCTAGATATAGTATCTAATGTATTTTTATAGTTATAATGTGTAGAGGCTATGATGGATTGAACTAAATATCTAGTTTATGTTTTGTGATGGATTTATTTATAATAATTGATGTATGTTTTAAATTATACGATCTATGGTAGATCCCAAAATAAACATTTTTACTATATGAAGATGTGGGATATATTTATGTGATGATGTGATGAAAATGCTTCATGTTGTGGTACATAGCCCAAGTGTTTGTGGGATGAGATATTTTGGAAAGAGAAGGCTCTATATGTGGGATAATGGGGAAGAGATGATACCTAAAGGGGAAGCAGTATCTGGGTACCCTTAATGTCTTATTATTATATTATATGATATATTTTATTAAATACATGGAGACGGATAGCCATGGTGAGCATGGGAACACAGTATACCTATTTTCTCAATGATTTAGTTTCACTATGGTTCGTTGAGATTTAGAATGCTTTCATTATATTATGCATGAGTGGATCTACAGAGGAACCTTCTGATTATACTATTATTCCCAAACCATGTACATATAAAATGTTCTGAGGTCATAAGGTTCTAGTTAGAGTTCATTATTTATAATACTAGATCATTTTTCTAGATGATTTTTTTGGGATTCATGGTCACTACATATTATATCTTTCAGTACTTGTAGTTTTATTATCGTTTGTCTAGTATTGTATGACATTACATATATAAACTTGGGATTTATATTATATATATAATTAGGTTTTGATTGGTGTATATGTATTATCTCCCTCTTTATCATGTTATCTTAGAGGGTAATCCCTCCCATATATGTTCTTATTAAACCTTGGGTTCTAGTCACAAACCAAGGGACTACTAGGGGTGGGACTCAGCTGATCCCCATCTTCTATATCCCATTGTTTTCCCATGTGACATAATATTTAGGGTGATGGGTTAATGGTACAACCTCAATCTATAATCAACCATGATAGATTTTTGAAATACAATATCACAATAATAGGTAAATAATAATACATTATAAGGTCACAATAAGAAACATCATGAATAAAAGTACAAGATGAGTATATGAACATATATATATATCAAAATAATTTAATCATTATCCTCATGGTTATTTATGATTATTCTCTTCCAAATATTAATTACCTAAATAATTTAAAGAATTAATAATGTGGTAGACATGATAAGAGAGAATAAAATGATTAAATATTAATTATTCATGAAAGACTATAAATATGAATCTAATAAAAAGGTTGAAAACATAGAAGTTCTTTATTTATAATTTTTAGATATACAGACAATATGTATATTCTAATACAGTTACATTGAGATGATGATAAAATTGATTAAAGTTGGAATATATAGTTATCATTAAACTATTTTTATGCATGCATTATATTTTTATCTTAATAGATCAAATTAATATATATTGATAAATTATACTAATAAAATAAGAATATTAAATGTTAAATATAATTAATTAACTTTCTTTAAATTTTCATTATTATAAATATAATGACAATGAAGTCATTTAATCCTTCAAAATGGTTTTTATTTCTTTTTTTGGGTGAATTTTAAAATTGATTTATTCCAATTTTATAAAAAAATTCACTTAAATGATTTAAAAAAAATATTTTCTAAAAAGGATATCATTTTTGAATATATATTATAAAAATAAGATTTGGTAAACATCTAATGATTTTTTCTGAAAAGTTGATATTTTAGTAAATAGTTTAAAATACATATATTATAGAGAACTGTCATTTTTTTAAGTATTTCCAAAGCTCGATTTTGATTTAAATATGTTTTAAAATTTAATTTTTCCCTATAGAAATAAAAAATACATTTAATTTAATTGAATGTGATATTAATCTTAATTTTTATTTTAGAAAATTTTTATAATTAAAAATGTATCTTCCATGAAAATCATTTTCTATCACAATTTTTGAGTTTATTTGAAAAGAAATTTATTAAATATATAGGAAATAAATTTGAAAAACTGGATTCCATATTTGAAATCAAATTTTCAAATTTATTTAAATAGACTAATTTTTTTCATAATGAGTATTATCTTTGTTAAAATTGTGATCACCTCGATAAGTATAAAATGGATAAAAGTAGCTTAAAACTATGAAGCAAGGGTTCCAAATCATACATAAACTTTCCTTTAATTTATATTATTTGTTATATTAGACTGTCCCCATCTAATACACCAAAATTTGTAATTTTGTTTCAATTTTTCATTGATAAAGACCATTATAATTAAGTAAAGAATAATTTCAGAATGTCACTATCATGATTTTAATGTCCCATAAATTCTTTCACAATGATAGAAACAAATCATGAATGGTTATAAAAGATTATTTTTAATATGAATAATTTTTTTAGGATTTTAAATTATTTTTAATTATTATATTTTACCTTAAATTCCAATGCAAATTTGACACTATTCTTATTAAGATAGTTGAAAATTGTAGTAAATGATTTTAGAAAAATTAAAAGTATATTTTTTTGGGTGAGTTTTGATGTCCCAATAAATTTTTAAATGAATATAATTTATTTTTATTATTTTCAAGGAATATACTAAATATTATATTACTATATTTATATTTATTTATTATAAATTTTTTAAATAGTTATGAAAAGGAATTTTCTAGTATTTGTGTAAATAAATATTTTATTAAGTGATTTAAATTCATAAAAATATTATATTTGGCCAAGTTCCTGGAATACGGTATATATTATCAATTATTTTCCATTTATAGTTCATTTTACCTTTTATATTAACTTTCAAGATGTCGAGACCAGGTTTTGGCCTAATAAGACTTTGAAATATTTATAAGAATATTTCTAGAGCTAGGTGCTGAGACGAAGTGCAATTCTGAGGCTCGGTGTTCTCGGAATTAATTTTATAAAAATTTATAGTGTTTTTATATTACGCACGTGCGGTTAACTAAAGAAAATGGTATATCTCTTAAACGGTTGAACTGATTGGAAATTTGAGACCACGGTTTGGTCCAGAACATAGTGTTTCCCCTAGGCACGACATAAAATAAGTTGGCGCGGGATGTTCAGACCCCTCGCTCATTGGCGATGTATTAAATGGATAAATTAAATTATTCATTTATTCATTTAAAATCTCAAACCAGAATATCGCTAGAATAGGGACTTAGATTAAAACTCTGAGGCCACCGATGAGCTCGAAACATAGGTTTTACCCTAATAAAGGTATAACCTTTGTCCGCATTGGGTGTTTGGCATATGCGTCATCACGGGAGAATAATTAAATAATTAAATAATTCTTTATTTAGTTATTTAATTTATTTCTTTTAACCTAGCGAGAGGTTATAAATTATTTGTTTAGATAGGGTTGGCCTCATAATTCATTTTTTCCAACAACGGTAAACACTCCCTTCCTCTCCTATCATTCTCTCCCCGTTGATGAACGACGGACGAAGAACAACGAAGCCACAGATCCAAGCGAATCGAAGAGCGACGAATGCAACATCTTCTTCTCATCGTTGTGTAACTGCGATCCTCATCAACAGCGAATGGATCATGATGAACGAGATCTTCACCAACGATCGATCCAATCTTGAGGTAGGATTTATCTTTTTGGATTCCCTACCTCGGTTTAATTTCTCATGATGAACGTGAATTAAATAAATTAATTCACGTATCAATAAACAGTTGATTGAATTAATTTTCTTCTTGTTATCTTGGATTTGAGATTCTTGAAGCATGATAAATATTTAATTTCCAATTCCCAATGTTCTTGATTCTAAAAAACGATGGCCAAACTAACACGGCTATCGATCTGCACTTTGACTGTGATCTTTCCTTATTCATTGTTCGTGCATTCTTCACGTGTTCTTCATCCCCAAATAATTAAGCGTGATGGAAACTCAATGTTTCCTGGAGTGTGACATACGAACGTGAAGATCTTGACCCGTGGATCATAGATATGAATTCGTATCTTTTTCCGAGTTAAATCGAAGTCGGAATGGAGTGCGGAAGGATCTCGTGGCGTGACTACGGTGGTCTGGCGGAGCAAGGTCGGCAGGGCGAGGCGGTCCGGTCAGCAGGATAACGCGGTGGAGTAGGGCGATCCAGCACGACTAGTGCCGGAAGTGCGAAGGATCGAGCCGGAGGCCGGGACGGCGGTATCCGGAGGTGGCATATTTGGCAGAGGAGGCAGCCCGCATGAAGGCCTGGCCGGTAGGGTTTGGAGGAGAAGAAATCATGAATTTCGGGGGATAAGGGTTAGATTGGGATAGAAAATAAAAGAAATAAATTAAAAGAAATCAATCAAGAAATTGATAGGGGGCGTGCAAGGCATGGATTAAGGCAAGGGAGGTGCTAATTTTGGTGGTGCGTGGATTTGGGGTGTGAGATTTAAGAAATTAAATTAAATTAATAATAATAATATAATAATGTTATTGTTATTTTCATTGGGAAAACCGTATTTTGACGACATCTTTTTTGTGCGACCTCGGTTTCACCAACCATCAGCGGAAGTGCGACCCTTCCATTGAGATGGAAATTATGAGCCCAATATTGGATGTCTTTTTCGAGTTTTCATATCGGATACACGAAACGCTTGGGAAATAATAGATTTAATATTATTATTAAATCTTCGACCTGCCATAACTCATGCGTGCGACGTCTGATTGGATTCTCATCTGTGGCGATATAATCCTGTAATTAATACGGTCAATTAAATTCTAATGTTGGATACTAAATTCTGGTTCGTGGCTCGAGTCCATGAAACACCGAATAATATTATTATTATTATTTTTACGGGATCTTGTATCAGACATATCTCCCTCATACGGTGTCGGAATGACGAACCGTCTACGACATTGCGACCCTGGAATTAAGATGGATGTTTCAAGACAAATTTTGGATATTTTATGTCAAGGTTGAGGCACGGGACCCATAATGCCCGGTTCTCATCTGTTGCAGTGAAATAAAAAAATTTCACCAGCTATCTATTTTGGACCAATGGGTAGTCCATCTCGTGTGTTTTTTCGTATGGATCGCAATAGTGGGACCAGTTTGGTTAACTGGTTTCATTTGAAGTATGATCGGGTTGTATCGAGAAGGAATCAAAACGGGCCCTCCGTAATAAAATGCATATAAATTATAGACTAGGCATCTGATTGATGCATCCTTTGTCGTGTTGGAACCCCTATGAAATGGCAGTCCTTCAGGTTTCTTCTTTGTGGAACTTCGTGGAGGTTGAGGTATGACTATTAACAGGAGGAGCAGAACTAGGGTGTTTCTTTTAGTGAGAGCTAGGATGACTATTACCTTGATGACTCAAGGCGAGAGCATTCCTTACTCCTCTGCTCCAGTAGATACGGGACTCCCCACCTCATGAGTGAGAGTTCGTTTTCCTCTAAGATATTTTTCCTATCTTTGGAGTTGGTACTCCACCACATAGCTAGGCCAGGCCAGTAACACGGGTCACCTTGTGTACCGATTTTCACGGGTTGACATACATGGGTTGAGGTCGTATACGGGAACATGTCCAGCATACCTGGAGTGGACCCCAAATTCATTGACATGATGGGTGATCCTTTCTACATGTTGTATAGTTTCCTTTTACATGACCAACCTTACGACACATGCCATTGTACATGGGTAGTACCCGGGGTCAGAGGACACGGTGTGTAACCTTTCTACACGCCGTGTACATTTCAGTACATGGATTGATCTTTTTTCCCACCGTATCATGGACATCTTTTGTTTGGGTTAGTTCCCCTTCTTCTCATTCCCCTAAAGGTCAGGCATCATTTCATTATACAGGAGTATGATCCCTTCAGCAGGACTTTCTGTGATAGAGTCGGCATCCTTCCGAGAGGCCCGGAGCGAGATCCTCTATCCATTCCTGAACATAAGTAGATTCAGGCATCGATGTGACTAACTCAATCAGGCGTTGATCCTCTACCTAGCTGGTGAATCACCTAGCTGTTGAATCGGGATGAGTCGCGGTATCCGTCATGGCCCTGGAAGTGATCCTCATCTGTGTATCGTGATCTTTCCCACTCAGGAGTGTGTCACCCATAATGAGTGCTTCTATCTATCTTGATCTTTCCACTCAGGCGTGTGTCTCCCGTAAAGAGTTTTATTACCTCTCATGATGTTTCCCGAAGAAAAATACTTCTCGGACGGACGTCATCAGAGCTATCAGAGTTGTGGAGTGTGTTCTCTCGGAACAAGTACTTCGTGGAAATCTTCTAACTGGATCCCTAGCATGGGATGTGGTTGTGTAACTTGTCTCTAGACTACAGGTCTGAGTTACGAGTATATCTGGTTGTTGGGTATATGTATGGGCATATACTTGGTGTGAGATGTGAGATGAATATCCCCTTACTCTCTCTCGTTTGGGTTTCTTTGAGAGATTATATCTAATATTGGGTGGAGCGGTACTCTTTTTGTTCACTCTTTTTGTACCTTGTTCTCTCATACTGCTCTCCTCTTCAATACATATCTTGCTGCTCCCTCGAGCCTTCGGGGCATCCTACTGAGTATTCTTATACTCAACCCTACTTGGGTTTTGACTACATTTGGCGTGCCCTTGCAGACGACGAACAGGTTGATCGTGACATCAGAGGAGCTTCGGTATAAGGGGTTCTTGGACCGCGTGTGGTGGTCATAGCTTGGGATTCAGGAGTGGGACTCTTCTAGTTGTTTTAATCTTTCACCTATTACTGGGTTGTGGAACTTTTCTGGTTGGGTGTGTATTTTTTCCCCTTTCCCTTTCAACTTTACATTTCTTGTACTTGTACGGTTAGAGGTCGATGCATTTTTGTTTGGTTCCCTATTTATAGTAGTGTGGAAACTTGATTTATTCCTTTTCTCTACACTTTTTCATAGAGTTGGCTGCGTGTGTGTGTGTACAGGTTCTTAGGAAATGGCCTCCTCGAGTTTTTTGTGCCTTCAGCACTAGTCGCCAGCCCCTGGCCTACGGAGGCAGGCTTGAGATAGTTGCAGCTCGAGCCCTGGTACGAGTCGGGTCATGAAAGAGTGGTATCAAAGATGTTTCGACCCTTGGGACGTTGTTCGGACGTTTCCCTAAAAATGGTCTTGGTTGGGTTTAGGGCAACAGTTTCGATGTGTCTAGAGGGGGGCTCTCAGGCTAGGGAGTCCAGTGATGGTGTGGGAGGCCGACGTATGCATTCACCAAGACCCTGATTACCCGCTCGTTGACTCGGCACCCTGAGACACCCGTTGCAGGGAACAATGGTACTTGCATTATATAGGATTGAGGGTTTGACTGTCCTTCTCGAGTCATCTCCCCATCGTTGTTGATATATATAGAAATGATCATCTGACCATGGTACTCCATGATATCATTCAAGATGTCTCTATGATGACAGCCATCCAGGGTACTAGATGCGGTTTTTGGTGACGATTCTGTGATCGACGAGAGCTTAGTTCAGGACACATTATGCAAGCCCCTTTCTCTAGGTGGGTAGGTAAAAGCACCCCTAAATGTTGAGAAGAAGACAGCCCCAGCTGAGCAGGCTATGTATGTGTGAAGGTTGAGCACACTTCATGAGTTCTAGCACCAGAGACCACTGAGGTTCTGTAGTAAGTCGGGCCCTCAGACAGTAGAGGTTTGGCTAGAGACGGTGGTCCGCTGGTCTATAATGGTAGTTTCCGAGAAAAGACGTTCAATCGGGGTCTATGTAGGGAGATCAATTTTATCATAGTTCTCTTTTTAATCCCCACCTATGTCAAGGTGCGATTGGAGGCATTGGTGGTAGAAATATTCCTGCCACGCCATACAACTGGTTGTGATAGTGAGCACAATAGAGGTGAGACGTCTATTGTTGCTAGAAGACGCCAAACGAAGAGATCTCAACGTAGGAGATCTTATCATGATCAGTCATAGGAATGTGGTCATATGGGACCCAAGCAGCGCAGTGGGAGCATGATGGAAGAATCTCTCGGACTTGTGAACTCAAGGTGTGGTTGTGTAGAAGATGCCCTTAGCGGTAAGTCCCAAACTCACCTGGTGCGGGATGTTTTAGAGAAGTTCAATTCCCTGTACCTGGCCCTGTTGGAACATGAGGGTACACATTTTCTTCAGTCGGCGGTGTTGAATCCTTCACTTCTCGAGCGTGTAAGAGACTCTTGTTTGCGATTCATCGACTGTGAAATCCTGTGTGACCAGATATCCTTAGGTGTTTCACCATTTGGATATTCTGAAAGAGGTAATCATGATACCCTATTCTAGTGAAAAAAAGTGATTCCAACGGTGACATGGGATGTAGAGGTTTTTTCAGGGAGACAAACTTTCCCCAGAGTTCTATCAGGTCGTTTGAGACTGTGCAAGGAGATGGAAAGGTTTCATATCACCTTGCCTTATCCCAAGTATTTGGAGTGGGTAAATGATGCCTTACACGTGTCGCAACTAAGAAGATACGTGTTTGTTCCTACACACATCATCAACTCAAGAAAGCCTTATGAGGGTGGACCATCCCTTTGGTCCATATTCTTTGGCAGCTTAGAAATGTACAGGCTTCCCTAAGAGCGGGAGAGCTAAATGTGTGCTCAGAATCCCGAGTGGTTTCCAGGGTTTTTCTTTTAGAGGACGAAAATCTAGAAGGAGGGAATAATGTAGAGACCCGGTTTTGGCCTAACAAAACTTTGAAATATTTCTAAGAATATTTCCAGAGCAGGGAGCTGAGACGATGAGAAATTCGAAGGCTCGGTGTTCCCGAAATTAATTTTATAAAAATGTTGAGTGTTTTTATATTACGCACGCGCGATTAACTAAAGAAAATGGGATATCTGTTAAATGGTTGAACAGATTGGAAATTAGAGACCACGGTTGGGTCTGATACATAGTGTTTCCCCTTGGCACGACTTAAAATAAGTCGGTGTGAGATGTTTGGACCCCTCACTCATTGGAAATGAATTAAATAGATAAATTAAATTATTAATTTATTCATTTAAAATCTCAAACCTGAATATCTCTAGAACAGGGACTCAGATGAAAAATATGAGGCCACTGATGAGCTCATAACGTAGGTTTTACCCTATGAAAGGTATAACCTTTGTCCTCATCAGTTGTTTGGCATATGCGCCATCACGGGAGAATAATTAAATAATTAAGTAGTTTTTTATTTAGTTATTTAATTTATTTCATTTAACCTATAGAGAGGTTATAAATTCTTTGTTTAGAGGGGTTTGGCCTCATAATTAATTTTTTCCAATGACGTTAAACTCTCCATTCCTTTCCTATCTTTCTCTCCCCGTTGATGAATGACGGACGAAGAACAACGAAGCCATGGATCCAATCGAATCGTAGAGTGACGAACGCAACATCTTCTTCTCATTATCTTGCAACTTCGATCCTCGTCAACAGTGAATGGGTCTTGATGAATGTGATCTTCACCAACGATGGATCCAAAATTGAGGTAGGATTTATCTTTGTGGATTCCTTACCTCGATTTAATTTATCATGATGAACGTGAATTAAATAAATTAATTCAAGGATTGATAGACAGTTGATTGAATTAATTTTCTTCTTTTTATCTTGGATTTGAGATTCTTGAAGCATGATAAATATTTAATTTCCAATTCCCCATGTTCTTGATTCTCAAAAACGATGGCCAAACTAACACGGCTATCTATCCGCACTTTGACTGTGATCTTTCCTTATTCATTGTATGTACATTCTTCGTGTTTTCTTTATCCCCAAATAATTAAGCGCACAGGAAACTCAATGTTTCCCTGAGCGTGACATACAGACGCAAGATCTCGACCTAAGGATCATGGATATGTGTTCGTATCTTTTTCTGAGTTAAAACAAATTCGGAATGGAGTGCGGAAGGATCTCATGGCGCGAGTAGGGTGGTCTGGCGGAGAAAGGTCAGCAGGGCAAGGTGGTCCGGTGAGAAGGACAACGCGGTGGAGTAGGGCGATCCAGCGTAGCTAGTGCAGGCGGTGCGGCAGTGCGACGGTGTGAGCAGGAGGCCAGGACGACGGTAGTCAGAGGCGGCATATTCGGCGGAGGAGGCAGCCAGCGTGAAGGCCTGGCTGGTAGGGTTTGGAGGAGAATAAATCGTGAATTTCGGGGGATAAGGGTTAGATTGGAGAGAGAATATAATAGAAATAAATTAAAAGAAAAAAAATCAATCAAGGAATTGATGGGGGGTGTGCAAGGCATGGAGTAAGGCAGGAGAGGCACTAATTTTGATGGTGCGTGGATTTGGGGTGTGAGATTTAAGCAATTAAATTAAATTAAAAATAATAATAATATAATAATGTTATTTTTATTTTTGTTGGGAAAACCGTATTTTGACGGTATCTTTTTCGTGCGACCTCGGTTTCACGAACCGTCAGCGGCAGTGCGACCCTTACATTGAGACTGAAATTATGAGCCCAATATTGGATGTATTTTTCATGTTTTCGGATCAGGTACCCGAAACGATCAGGAAATAATAGATTTAATATTATTATTAAATCTTCGACCTGCCCTAACTCATGTGTGCGATGTCCGATTGGGTTTCCGTCAGTGGTGATGTAATCTTGTCATTAATACGATAGATTAAAGTCTAATATTGGATACTAAATTCTGGTTCGTGACTCGAGTCCCCGAAACACCTAATAATAATATTATTATTATTATTACGAGATCTTGTATCCGACATATCTTTCTCATACGGTGTTAGAATGATGAACTGTCTGTGAAGTTGCGACCCTGGAATTAAGATGGATATTTCCAGACCAATTTTGGATATTTTAAGTTGAGGTCGAGGCACGGACCCCACAAGGCCCGGTTCGTGCATGTTTCGGTGAAATGTGATTTTTTCACCGGCTATCTATTTTGGACCAATGGGTAGTCCACCTTGTGTGTTTTTTCATATGGATCGCAATGGTGTGATCGTTTTGGTTAACCGCTGTCGTTTGAAGTAAGACTGAGTTGGATCGAGAATGAATCAAACCGGGCCCTCTGTAATAAAATGCCTATAACTTATAGACTAGGCATCCAATTGACGCATTGTCTATCATGTTGGAACCCCTATGACATGGTGGTTCTTTGGGTTGCTTCCTTGTGGAACATCGTGGAAGTTGAGGTATGACCGATAACATGAGGAGCAGAACCAGGGTGTTTCTTTTAGTGAGAGATAGGATGACTATTCCTTTGATGACTCAAGGTGTGATCATTCCTTACTCCTCTTCTCTAGTAGATACGGGACTCCCCACCTCATGAGTGCAGGTTCGTTTTCCTCTAAGATGTTTTTCCTATCTTTGGAGTCGGTACTCCATCACACGGCCAGGCGAGGCCAGTAACGCAGGTCACCTCGTGTACCGATTTTCACGGGTTGGCATACATGGGTTGAGGTCCTATACAGGAACATGGCCAACATACATGGAGTGGAACCCAGATACATTGACACGATGGTTGATCCCTTCTACATGCTATATACTTGTGTTTTAAATGACCATCCTTGTGACACGGGCCGTTGTACAAGGGTAGTGCCCGAGGTCAGAGGACACGGTGTGTAACCTTTCTACATGCCATGTACTTTTCAGTACATTGCTTGATCTTCTTGCCCACCGTATCTTGGACATATTTCGTTTGGGTTATTGCCCCTTCTTCTCATTCCCCTAAAGGTCAGGAATCATTTCCTTCTACAGGATTATGATCCCTTCAGCAGGACTGTCTGTGATAGGGTCAGCATCCCTCCGAGAGGCCTGGGTCGAGATCCTATATCCATTCCTGACCCTAGGTAGAGTCAGGCATCGATGTGACCAACTCTACCGGGTGTTGATCCTCTACCTAGCTGGTGAATCATCTAGCTGGTGAATCCGGATGAGTCACGGTATCCTCCATGGCCCTGGAAGTGATCCTTGTCTGTGTATCATGATCTTTCCCACTCAGGAGTGTGTCTCCCATAATGAGTGATTCTATCTATTGTGATATTCCCACTCAAGAGTGTGTCTCCCATAATGAGTGTAACTACCTCTTGTGACATTTACCAATGAATAATACCTCTCGGACAGACATCATCAGAGCTATCAGACTCGTGGAGTGTGTTCTCCTGGAATGAGTACTTCGTGGAAATCATTGAACTGGATCCCTAGTGTGGGTATGTGGTTGTGTAACTTCTCTCTAGACTACAGGTATGAGTTACAAGTATATCTGGTTGTCGGGTATATGTATGGGAATATACCTGGTGTGAGCTGTGAGATGAAGATCCCCTTACTCTCTCTTGTTTGGGTTTCTTTGAGTGATCGTATCTTTTATTGGGTGGAGCAGTACACTTTTTGTTCAATCTAATTGTACCATGTTCTCTCTTACTTCTGTCCTCTTCAGTACATCTCTTGTTGCTCCCTAGAGCCTTTGAGTCATCCTACTGAGTATTCTTATACTCACCCCTACTTGGTATTTTCCCGCATTTGGCGTTCCCTTGCAGACGACGAACAGGTTGATCATGACATCAGAGGAGCTTTAGGATACAGGGTGATTGGACCATGTGTGGTGGTCATAGATTGGAATTCAGGAGTGGGACTCTTCTAGCTATTTTACTTTTTCACCTGTTGCCGGGTTGTGGCACTTTTATGGTTGGGTGTGTATTTTTTCCATTTTCCCTTTCAGCATTACTTTTCTTGTACTTCTACTGTTATAGGTCGATGCATTTTTGTTTGGTTCCCTTTTTATAGTAGTGTAGAACCTTTATTTATTCTTTTTCTATGCACTTTTTCATAGAGTTGGATGCGAGTGTGTTTACAGGTTCTTAGGCAAAGGCCTCCTCGAGTTTTTTGTGCCCTCAGTGCTAGTCGCCAGCCACTGGCCTGCGAAGGCGGCTTAAGGTAGTTGCAGCTCGAACCTTGGTACGGGTCGGGTTGTGACACATGACCCCTAATGTGTAAAATGAATATTATAATGGTAATCATCAACGGTAACTAGGGTAGAAAACTAAGATATTAGGGTTAAAACATCCCCTAATATTTTCAAATTTTTGTTTTATTAGATTATTTCTATTTATATTCACCCTGTTTTCAAAATATAACATTTTAGATATATTTAATATAGAAAATAATTTATAATGATTTAATACCTTAATTATTTACAATGGTTTCCCTCTAATATCTTATAAAAGGACATCACATCTCCTCTCTTCCTTTAACTTCCTGGTCCACCTACCTCCAGCAAAAAATTGCAAAAAAATATTCTTGAACAATTTAGCTACATTTTTTTATGTGAACAATTTATTGAAGTAACATACTTATGTTCATTAATAATATATCTAATAGAGGTTATTTTAAGAAGAGGTAATCATCTCATCCGATCATTTTCATGTTACATATTCCTATACATCCTCCAATTCAATCATAAACATTAAAATATAATAACATAAGTATCTCCCATAAAGTAATATGTTATGATGTTAATGTCATAAAATTAATCACCTTATTTTCCATCAAATGGGAAATTAATCCATCATTTGTGTATACATGTTGACTACTACCCTGGGAACCGATGTATTTCTTTTCTCATTGTCACCATTTATGGATGATTATTATGATGTCTTTAATGTATATATATGATACTCATGACATATTTATTATTTTCTAAAATAATATATTATCATTATTCATAAAATTATGATGATTAAAAAATGGAATCATCATAGGTGAATACATACACTCTATTATCTCCACATAGAGATAAAATTAGTTTTTAATAAATCACCTACAATGGTTGGTCATTAAGATTTATATAATTCTGTTATTTTATTTTTATGTCATTATAATGATTTTGCAAAGATAATTTTTTATTTTATTTATTTATTTTCCATCAAATGAATACAAATAAAAAAATTATCCTATGTATGCGCAGATTACTACCTCGTGAGCCGATGTATATGGGTTTTCATGAACGATTTTCATGAATGACTATAATATTGTGTTTGATTATAAAAATGGTAATTATTACATGGTTTAAATTGTTTGTATAATGTAATAATGACCCTTTTTACCATGTTCAAGCTACCAATTTTATCTTACAATTATGAACATAACATCCTCTAAACACCCGATGTAGAATTAACTGATTAGGAAATGAAATATTACATTAAAATAAATGGTATAAATTTTTTTAATAATCAGGGAAAATATTAATTAAAAAGAAATTAATTAATATAAGTTTATTATACATTAGTTAAATAATGTACGTATAATGTTGGGACTCGAGGTAAGGTGTTTTATAACTCAATTTCTTTTCACTATTAGTTATATTACTTATTCAATTATTATGTTATAATAATATTTTTTTCATAATGATCTAGTATTGTTTTAGTTTTTATTGATGAATTTTTTATTTATATGTATACTTTTTTACACATAATCACTTCCTCAATTAATTATTACTTCAATATTATGATCTTTTTAATATTTTTTGTTAATTCAACATCCATTAATTAGGTTATAACACTTATTCATCGAGGTTGTTATGCATTGATTATGTGTTAATTTATCTATATATTATTTTATTCTATATTTACACTAGAGTATGTGGATTTAAATATGTTTATATAATCACATCATGAATTAATTATCAATTGGCATATTATGATCCTTGCAAGGGTTTTCTTTTCATCAACTTCATTTTCATGAGCCATTCTTTATGTCATGCACAGTGATTTTTTTGGCGGGGTAATTATGTTCCCATGAATTAATTTTAACATATTACATAATGTAATTCATGGGATTTATAGTTTCATATCTTATTATATAATTCAATGAATTTTGATTCAAAAAAGGCTTTATTACACAATCTCATTTCATTTTTGGAATGTTTATGTTAATGATTCCTTTAAAGTAAATTTTATGATCATACATTTTAGGGAAACATTTATATTATTCTCCTATAGTTATTTCTTAGGATCTCATGATTTTCATTAATTTATCTCTCTACAATAATCAGTAATATAAAAATATTATTTTAAATAGATCCAAATGAAATTCTTATTTTAGTCTAGAATATTTTCACATCCATATGCATATCCCTAAAATTTTTTTGATGAATATTATTTTCTATGATTATATGATTGATTAGTGTCTTTTTAAACTATATTTTACATTATTATAAAATTATTTTCATGTAATAATTAGTATTTTTATTTCATTTTATTTATGAAATGTTATCAAATGTATCAATGGAGTCATTAGTATAAAATTTAAAAAATAATTGATTTACCCTCTACCATAACTATTAATTATTTTCAATCTTCCATTACATGATTCCATTATTATTTTTCATGGAGAATATTTTTCTACACAATCGGTTAATTTTTATTTGTTAAGGGTGTCAAAAGAATAGTGTATATTGCCCTATTTTAAAAGAAATGATTTAAATGTATTTTTCATCTATGTCAACATCCTTTAATGATTCCTCTTATTCATTTGGAATATGATCTTTGAATACCATGAATTTTATTTATATTTATGGAATACAAGGATTTTTTAATGAGATTAACATGAAAATAATTTATTTTTCTCATGTAAATCATGTTATAAAGGAGTACGAGTTTTCATTAAAATTATGATGATTAAATGTAAGCATCCACCTATTATATTCATGCCTGGTTCTTATACATTATTGATAATGATGGTTATGCCTGATATATTTCATGATGATGGGTGAGTATGATATTCCCACTATAAAAAAAATTACCTTTAACTACATTTTTTAGATAAATTTTATAAAAACATTGCTAATGTTGAATCTAGAAATGTTTTCAGGAAAATGGAACTAAATTTGCCACATTTTTTATCATCCATTTCTTTAAAACAAGGTAATGTTATCCACATTTTTATGAAAACATATATAATAGCATCAATGTATATATATAATTAATAATATATTATTATTTATTATTATAAATAACATATTAAACATAAATTATATATATAACATAAATATATAAATTTAAATAACAAATATATATATATATAACAATACATATTGAAATATAGAAATATATATAATTATAAGTAGAATATATATATATAAAACATTATATAACAATATATATATATAAGGAAAAGGTATAATTATATAAAAAATATATATCGATAAATAAATTACAATATATAATGACATTTATATAAAAATATATAACAATAAATAAAAATATAAATACATAACAATATGTAAAAATAAATATATTTATATAATAATATAATAACAATTAATAAAAGTATATATATGCAATGAAATATGTAATAATATAAATTTATATATATTGTTGGATATATAATAATATATATAAACTTATGTATAATTGTATATAAATAATAATAAATATGTAACAAAAATATAAAAATATCAATATGAATATAACAATAAATGTAAATAAGAATATATTATAATATATATATTTATATTAAACAATAAATATATAATAATATATAGCAATGTATTAATAATAAATTTATATAAATATAATATTTTAATATTTTAATATTTTAACAATAAAATATAAAAAAAATATTATTGTAATAAATAAAATAAAAATAAATATCATAATATATATAACATATATATATATTTAATTTATATATATAATATATATATATGTTATAATATTTTATTTTTATTTTATTTTTATTATTATAATATATAATTTTTTAACAATATATTTACTATTCTAAGACATAGCTAAAATGTGTCTGTATTACTTTTAAATATATTAATAATTTCATACACAAAATTTTTTCATTTAGGCGCATCCTTTTTATAACAATTTTTTCTTTGTTTAAGATGCTTTTTATATGATTTTTATTTTCATTTTTTCCATTTTTCATTATAGGCTATATTTTGTTTTAATTAATAAGGCATTTTAACAAAAATGTAGTAATTTTTAAACATAATTTTATACTTATTCATGGTATAGGGAATGTGTAAGGGTAAGTACCTCTCTAACCTTATATAAGGTGGTTTGTATGAGTTTTATAACTGTAACTATTAATATTCATGTGTTGTGTAAGTATGGGAGAGAGATTATTTACAACGCATAAGGGTAATCCCTCACAATGTAAATGTATCCCTAACTATGTATTGGTATCATAAGGTGCTACGTAAAGGTAAAAAAATCAATGGGTTGTGTAAAGGTATCACATAACAGTTATAGATTGCCTAATGTAACATCTCGACCCAGTTCACAACTAAGACGGTGGCCGGATCAGTGGGTCACATGTTCTCAACAATGCCCCCCCATATGCTAGAGGCCACTAAATAGCAATGAGGTTCTATTGGGGTTATGATGGGGAGGCAATACCCTCTATATAAGAGTAACATAGTAGTTTATTATATAATAAATAAATAAAAAATGTGGTAGTAGTAATAGGAAAAAATCAGTATAAGAATAATATAATATCTGAATAAAAATAAAATGTCTAATGCTATTTCCATATAATGATGTATATAATGTCAGGTGTTACTATAATGTATAATAAGTAAAAAAAATTAAAAATAAAAGAAAATAAAAATAGTCAACTTATGAAGCATCCTGAGAAAGATCCATGTTTTATGCCCCCTATCTCCCATGTACACAATATAGAACACATAATGAATCCAAAGACCTTCGAGTATAAAAATCTCTTCTAGTTCGAAATGGTTCCTGATCAGGATGTGAGATAATAATCTCAGTATGCCAGAACCCATGGTGTCTACCCTAATCAATTACATGATATATAATTTCAACTAGTGAGCTGGAATAAGTAAAAAATGATGCTAAATAAATAAACAAATTTCCCAAGTTCCTAAGGGACACTTGGCAGCTATATAGACTTAGTCACCCTATTGGGTATCAATTTCTACATGTAGATCCTCCTGTATCAGGATGGATCACCCAAATCGTTGAAGGATTCTCTTGTCGATGATGAATCACTAAGAATATACCATAAACTTATAGCCTCTTCCCTTAGGCTAATAAAAAGCTCACCCTTAGAAATAACTAGAATGTATTCCTCATGCATCATGTGGCTTTGCATGTAGCCCTCAGGAATCTGACACAATCATATACTATTCCATCAGGCATTTAATACCAATTTTCATCGCCCTTAGTAGGTATGATATCATGAACTAGGACCTCATTCATCAACACCAATCATAAGTCCTCATACATACCATATAATCATAAACAATACCCATAGATTTTAAGTACATGTTCCCCTTTCTCTCAGGCAGTACGAGAGAATATGCACTTAGACCTGAGGAATCCACATTAGGGATGAGTCATATCCTGACAAACTCAAATTTCCATTTAGTATAAAACCCTTAGGTATCAATCACATAAATATCATATAATATCAAAATCTAAGAAAGAAAAATCAAAGTTTGTGTATCGAACAAACTAGATTTATCATCAATAGACAGAATAATCATTTTATATGAACTAAAATATTTCAAACCAAATCATTTCATTAATCCGGGTTACTCATTATCATCATAATTATATCAAACTTGTTTAATTAATCATTCAACCCTAAATTCATTGTTATATTAATTAATTTACCAGTTTATCCAAGGTGAATCTACCATAAGAAGCCACACAATTTATTATAATACCAATTGAAAAGACCAATCTAGCAATCAACAATTTATCCAATTTATTATAGGTCTTTAATGTCAAACAGACCATGTCTGAATAATGTCCAAGGGTGAAACACCAATTGGGTGGCTATAGATCAGAGTCTTTATTCCTATATACCCATATGGATCCAATGGATGAATTAAAATGAATAATTAAACTTTAATATGTATTATTCAATTTACCTTTTTGTGTGTGGTGTTCTGATATGATCAAATGTATTGTATATACTTTAAATAATTAAATCAGACAAAAAGAGGCTTATTTTATATCACCCACTTGTGTCCCCAAGTCGTAAGCATAAATTTCTTCCTAGAATATAAGACAAATGTCCATATTTATAATTTAATACATGAGGGAAAGGCCTCCCATTCATATCATTTTCCATATCCAAATCCATTAAGTTATTACATTACGTTATAATAATTTTCATATACATAAGAAAAATGGAATAGCCTTACCATCCATTGGGGTCGATCCTTTTAATACCATTTAATTCATTTTAATAGAGTAATATCAGTTATACATTATCCATTTTTTTTAAAACCACTCATTAAATTTACCAAAATATGGAAAATTCACTTAAAAGGCTCAATATGTCAAAGATCAAGGAAAATTTCAGGGAAACAACTCAAATTTCCACATTTGAAAATTCTAGTTCTAATGGTAAAAAACTCCCATAGGGTGTCTTGGGTGCATTAAAACACAAATAATACATGGGATGCTTTATTTAAAAGAAAATAAAAAATATAAATCTTCATATCAAGTCATAACATTCTATATACTAAAAAGGGAAGCTCATTTCATAGATTCTATATGGTCAAGTATCAAATTTCTATATACCAAACATACGTGAAGGTATAAAAGAATAACCAAGTCAATAAGGGATCAAATCATATAAGTATAAACATTAATTTTTAGATTGAATACATCTCACCTTCGTTGGAGGGGTTTTTTTATAAAATCATGAAATTTCTTATTATGCATTCATTTATCACATTTAACACTTTTATCAAGAATCATACACAATTCCAATTTAATAGGAATTTAATCAAAATACTTTACTACATTAATAAAAATATATTAAATGTGAAATAAACAATTAATTTATATATTCTTTAAGTTAAATAGAAAATGAATGGGACCCTACCTCCAGACATAGACCAAAGCGAATCAAAACACTTTGGCATTTGATAGTTTTACCGACAAATACCTGAACCCTCCCCCACAAATTTACACACATAAATTCATATATATCTATATATATTTATATCTATTAACCCAATCCACATATTCACCTTTCCATGAGGGAATTAATACAAAGGAAATATTTATATTTTTATATATATGAACACCTATGAATGTGAGTACACATCATCAAAGATCCACCAAACACACTACAAATTAAACTAGGAACCTTAAAACCACATAAAGACCCTAAATAAAAAAGGTTCTACCAAGAAGAAGATATATATCATACCCCAAAACAACAAAAGTGATCATAAATTACTGAATATTATTTTCCTTTGGTGGTGGATATCAGAATATGTGCAAACATGACCCGAGGGAGGCACATCACACCCTAAATTCAGAAGAGAACAAAAATTTGGGTTACACCTAACCCTAGGGTTTTGAACTAATGAAATAGGGTGACTAAGATACCAATAATTAGACAAGAAAGGAATTAGAATGTAAGATTAGTCATTACCTTGGAGATTAATACAAGAATCATCTAGAAAATGGGTGGAAACGGTGTGCAGAGAGGGAGCCGGAGACGAGAGTGTGGACACGGCTGAGGAACCTAGAGAGGGCCATCAGGTGGGTCTAGAGGGGGTAGCTGAGAGCCACCATAGTTTTTATTAAAACATAATTTATTATTATTATTATTTAGTCAATTCTATTATTTATTTTTTATTTTAATTAATTTTAATTTCATTAAAATAAAACACACAATAGTGTTTTGAATCTATAAAAATATGTTCTGATGTTCTGTTTTGAAAACAGTTCTCATCTAGAGATCGTAAAAAAAATATTCCTTTTCTTTTTTCAGGTTTAAATGCATGAGATGTTACAAACTACCCACCATAGAACATCTCATCCTTGAGGATCCTTTAGGAACAAACAAAACATCACCCAACCTACAAGTCTTACGATGCCCCGTTCAAATGAGAACATTATGTTCCCATACACCCAACACAATTTCAATCGTTTCTTTGCAATGCAATGCTTAATCCACTTAAACCCAAGATAACAATTTATTTACATTAAAAACATCTAAAATGATCTTACCATGTCCCATTAAACCAAAGAGACGATCACATCGTTATATTTTCATGAATTCGGCCAAAAGTGCTCCCCACCATAGGCTAACATTAGAAAAGGGGGACAATTCCAATCCACTGCACATCCACTATTGGAATTTACATTTAATGAATTGCTATAATCATTTTAAAGATACTATAGGAGTTATTTTGAAACATTCAAATTTTTTATCTCCCATCAACCTCATTTAGACAGGTCGAGCCATCTTTTCATAAAAGTCTCAGGACAAAACATACAACACTCATCTTCACCTGATGAAATGCATTAAAATTGTTATTCACCAAAAATATTCATTGAACCATGTAAAAATGAGTCAAGAAACCTCTGGATAACCATATCACTACAATTATCTTAGATGGATGACTTATTACAAATGGAACCACAATGCCTTCTTCCAAGGCATCAAGCATTTACAACAAACATTTTTAATGAAATCCATCAATGACTTTCGATGATTTTTCCTGGTCAAACCATCGCATTAACATTTTAGAAATGTTATTCCACATCATGAATAGGGGTGTAACCCCGATCCATACCACTAGAATCACTACCCTTTAAACATTATCTCTGAGCCTATCAACAAAATGGGGGTATCCTCATATCAAAACAAATAGAGTCCAAGGGACTATTAAAAGGTTTTCCACACTCTATAAATAAAAGAGATACAATGAATCAACATTACAACATCAACATCAGATCATTGACGGATCCCAGAGTAGAATCCACCTAGTGGTCGAGTCATATCAGAATGGATGGTGTCCAATAGTCCATCCAAGGGATTTCTACATTGTAACCCCAGGGTCAGTCAAGACTAACTAAGACTTGGTAAGAACAATTATTCCATCTTGAATCACCAAAACGATCACCTAAACAAAACCAACAGCTTTTAAGCATTAGTGAGGTGTAAGACTGAAACTCTCTTAGTGCATTGAGGACAATTCTAAGATAGGGAACATTCCAGTTCCTATTCAAAATACAATAAAAGGGGTTAAATGGATTGCATTCAATCCTACCTGACTACTAAAAACAAGAATGGTCGAACTACAACTAGTCGACTTCAATGAAGAAAAATTCCTTTACCTATTGACATTTCATTAAACCTGATCACAATGCATTAACCCCCCTTGGAATCATGTGATCATTCGAGATTTAAACACTAAATTCCTTCAGAGACCAAAAGTGTTTCTAAAGGTTCGCTACATAACCAACCACATTAGTGTCATGATGATAAGAAAGTACTGATAGAATTTAGTATTTCCATTCCTTAATGGAATCCAAGAAAGGACAAAAATTTCCAAATGGTCCTCTTTGGTTGTGCTCCTTCTACTTGTAGTGTCACATAATATTAACCAAAAAGATGCATCCCACCTTTGTTGTTTCCTAGTATAAGAAGGGAAATAAAAATTCATGATTCTTACCAACACATTATTTCTAGATTCATCTTAAACATACATGTGTTGATACTCTGAGCCATGCTCATGTATGGTATAAAATTTGGTGAGAAAAATAGAAACAAAATGGATCAGTTAGTTAAGAAACATGTGTCATAAGAAATTAATCCCAATAATATGTTGAGATTGATTACATTAAACTCACATGTCACTCTACCATGTAGATGACCTGAGAACACGTAGTATAGTTGAGGGCTTAATTATTTAATTAAACTCAACCAGTCCATTTTAACAATTAACAACTTGATATATACCACATACATGAATGAATACTACCTCAGGGATTTTATAAGTAAGAAGAAATATCCTAGATATTATACATAAGTTTTCCTCCCTATTTATTCAAGTATTCTATAGGCCTCACAAGATATTTAACCCACATTCCTATTCCCTCACATAACCATTAACCTGAATAATGAAATGAAAAGTCATCCATAACTAAGGAAAAGAAAGTTTCAAGCGACCTATGAACTAGCCATCCATGCCTGGGGGATACCTAAACTACTAAAAAAAGGCATTACTAATGCTCAAGACCATTACAAGGTCCAAAAGGACATGACCACCCATCCGAACAAGTGTGTTAGTGGAAAAGAAATGTCATACCTGGGAAAAAGAACCTGAACAGAACCAATCATTAGAAAAATCACATCAACAACAATGATTAAATGATGTAAGGTTGATACATACCACAGGCTATCCCATTATGAATGAAATATAATTTACACTAATACTAGGTCACACATAATAGAAATTAACTAGGTCTAAGAACCTATCTTCTAATCCATTTCTAAAAAGGAATAATTCTACGGAAAATGCACCTATTTCCATTCCAAGGTTATTCAAAGAGAAACTTAAACTACCCTTACATGAGAGTTTTAAATATAGGACCCCACCTAGGTTGGTTTTCTAATACCCTTAAATTTTCACATTTCAATCTATTAGAATCTTAAATATTTAATTCAAACCATTATGTACCCATTTTAAAATGGAATCACTAGGCACTAGGTTTTCAACCTACAACTCAAAGAAAAATAGGGATATCTCATAAAACATATATTTTAAACATTAAAAATTTATTAAAATCACATTAATATAAGGAAAGTTACCATAAAAATTCATTTAAATAGATAAGGAAACCAACAATGTCCCCAATGAGCCATTCTGGGTTCTCTAAAAATCATCCCAATTGTACTTGCTCAAATATAAAAGTTGTAAACACTAAAATGGGTAATATCAAATGTTAAATTCCCTAACTAACCTACATAGGTCCATTTGATCCTTTAAGATGTTAAAAGAAATTAGATAAAAATTAAAAATCCCTTTACATCTATATCATTTTCATAATGCATCAACCCATTATATTTAATATGGGCTACCGTTTACGAATTCATGAATTTCCCATACACATCATGGATTAAAAATTGGACTCAATTAATCAAAACCAACATCATTTCAGAATTTAACATTATTATATAAATTATTCCAATAAAATTTGTGGCCATCTACAAACCTATAACTATCCCATACACTTTATAGTTTTTCAATTGGCTCCCATTTACTTTGAAATCATACCATTTCAAAATTTAACATTTAGAAGTATTTTCATTTTAAAAATAGTCTTAAAAAGTATATATATATGATGCACAATATGGATTCAATATAAAAGTAACCATTTATCATTTGTAAGGTTCCCATACACCATACAACTGAAAAATAGATCCCTTTTTAATCATAACCAACTACACTTATCCCATTCCATCGATTACATATTTAAAACAAAGTGAAACATGTCACCACAAGATGCTAACATAGAGAAACTTTTTTGTAATCCTAGAAACACAGATTCTAATAAAAAATTAATACTATAACAAGTATTAAGAATAAAAAGAATGCTAATGAATTACCTATACAGGTGTAAATCTATTCCTGACATTGAACTCAAGTCATAAAATCCAAATAAGAAAACAACCTACAAATGAAAATGCCTAACATGTAATATGCATCAAATATTAATTTCTATGTGCCCAATATGATTCATGTGATTGTTCATTATTTATATACAAGGACAAGGGTAAAATATCATAAATTCAATAAATCCATAAGTAGCATAAAGTACACCAATCACGCAAGGTGGAATTAAATCAACTATAATAGAAAATATCATGTATGACAATCACATCTATGGTCACATGGTTATTTCCCCATACAATGGGTGATCATTCATAGTAAAAACTATTTACCAAGCATTGAAACATTCCTTGAATCATGTCTACTATCTCGAAATAGTAAGACAAAGGAAAAAACATGGCTTTGAGACAACTTTTTAACATATCGTCCCAACTCACCACTAACACAGTGGTCAGATCAGTTGGTCAGATGGACTCAAACATGCCTCCTTATATTCCATAGGATTCCAACTAGCAGCGAGGGTCTATTGGTGGTGTGGTGGGGAGACTATACCCTCTATATCAGAGTAGTACAACAGTTTATCAAATAATAAATAATAGACAAATTTGGATGTGGTAATAATAATAAAACAAGTAGCCAAAAAATAATATAATATCTAAATAAAAATAAAATGGCCAATAAAAATTCTATATAATGATGCAACTAATTTCTGGTGTTACTACAAGGTACAAGTAGTACAAATTAACAGAAGAGCAGAAAAATCCAATAGTCAACTCCTAGAGAATCTTGAGCAAGAGCCCAGTCCTATTCTCCCTAGCTCCTATCTACACTATACAACACACACAATAAACCCAAATATTTACAATAAATAAGATCTTCTCAGGTGCCAAATGGTGTCTGAACAGGGTGTGATATAGTAATATCTGTAGGATGGCACCCACAGTGACTATTCCATTCCATTAATTGATATATAATGTAAAGTAGTGAGTATGTATAAGGAGAAAAATAAACAAATAGTTCTAAATAAATAAACAACCTACCTAGGTTTCTAAGGGAAAGATGGTGGATTTACCTACTTTAAAACCCTACCAGGTATCTATGTTTGTGGGTAGATCCTCTGGAATCTAGATGGATCAACCAAATTGGTGGAAGATTCTTATGTTGTGGATGAATCACATAGAATATTCCATAAACATACAACATATTCCCTCAATCTTACAAAAATATCACCTAAGGAATAACTATAATATCATCCTCTGGCATCAAGTGATTTTACATCATTCCCTCAGGAATCTAACACTATCATAAACTCTACCTTCATGCATTTAGTATCTATTCACCTAGCCCTTAGGTAGTACAAAAAAGTGCACCAAGACATCAGGTGTCCACCCAAATCATTACTCCTCATAAATACCATATAATCATAAAATATTCTCTCAGGCATCAAGTACATGTGGTCTTTCCCTCATGTGCTATGGAACAACATGCATCAATACCTCAAGCATCCACATTAGACATGGATCTATCCAAAAAAACTCAATACACAAATCAGTATCACACCCGTAGGTACCAATCACATCTATTACACATAAGAACAAAATATAAGCAAGAAAAATCATAGTTCTAGTATTAAATATACCAGATTTATCATCAATACACACAACAATCAATTTATAAATATGACCATTTGTCAAACCAATTCATTTCATCAATCCAGGTTCCAACATATTGTTATAATTATATAAAACTTTTTTAATTAATCATTCGACCTTAACATCGTTAATAAGTTAATTAATTAGCATGTTTTGGAAAGGTTATTTGACCATAAGAAATAACACAATTTATTGTTATACCAATTCAAAAGTTTGAGCATGCAATAAAAAATTTATCTAATTTATTATATGGCTTTAAAATAAAATAGAACAAGGTATAATAATGTCCAAGGATGAAACTCTGGTTGGGTGGCCATAGGCTTGAGTCTAAATAACTATATACCCAAAGGGGTCCAAGGGATGGTTTAAAATTAAAAATTATTATTTAATGGGGATTATTCAATATATTTGGTTTTTCATGGTGTGTCAGCATGATCAAATTTATTTAATATACACTAAATAATAAAATTAGACAAAAAGGGATTTAGTTTATACCACCAACAGGTAGCACTAAGTTGTAAGAATAAAGTTTGGCATAGGTTTTAAAAAACATGTTCAAAATAATAATTTGATAAATGAGGAAAAATCATGTAATGGATATCATTATCCACGGACAATTATATTAATGAAATACATTTTATTATAATAATTTACTTATGCATAAGAAAAAGGGAATTCCCTTACCATCCCTTGGGGTCTACACATTTAATACCATTTAATTAATTTTAACAGAGGCAACCCTATAATTCATTATCCATTTCATTTGAAACTACTCATTAAATTTATAAAAATATAGAAAATTCACATAGAAGGATCAATGGGTCAATAATCAAAGAAAAATTCATGAAAATAACTCAAATGCCTGATTGGGAAATTCTATGTCCAAAGGGACCAAACACACATGTGGTGTCTTTAGTTAGTTGAAACACATATGAGACAAGGGGCACTTCATTTAAAAGATGATCCAATAGACAAACCATCACATCAAGTCATAACATGCTATGTACGAAAGAGGGGAAACTAATTTCATAACATTAATAGGGCTAATTATAAACATGATATATACCAAACATACATCAAGGTATAAAAGAATAACCAATTCAATAAAGTAGGTAATAATAAAATTCTACTCACTAGTTTTTATCTTGAAGATAGAAAACCTCTATTGGAGGGGTTTTATTATAAAATCATGAAATTTCTTATCAAGAATTTATTTATAACGTTTTACACTTCTATCAAGAATCATACTCAATTAACTTTTATTATGAATTTAATATAAATAATTCATTACATTAATTAAAATCTATTAAAATGTTTGTATGAAATTAACTAATGCACTCTTTAAATTAAAGGAAAAAAGGAATGGGGCCCTGCCTCGGGAAGTTAAAAAAATCAAAGACAAACAATTTGGTACTTGACAGTTTCATTGGTGACCACTCGAAACCACTCCACACTTTCACACACACACATTCCCACGCGCGCGCGCACACACACACACATAGAGATATATATATATATCCCTTAACCCAATACATGTATTACCCTCTCCATGAGGCAATACATACATGGAAGACACACACACACACACATATATATATACATTCCTAATTATGTGAGTGCATGGATTCAAGGATCCACCAAATGCACTATAAATTACACTAGGAACCTTAAAATAACATAAAGGCCCAAAATAAAATAGGTGATGCAATGAAGATGATATAAATCATACAAAAAATGATGTTTGTGAGCCAAAATGACCCAATCCTCTTCTCCTTCGGTGGTGGATGTCGGAATACGCATGTACATAACCTGGGAGAGGCCATGTACACCCTTAATTTGGAAGAAAACAGAAATACAGGTTAGACTCAACCCTAGTGTTCTATTTGAATGAGATAGGGTGACTAGGTGTCCAAAAATCAGCTAAGAGATGAAGTATAATTGATGGTAAGGGCTTACCTTGGATATTCAGACAATATTCATCAAGCAATCAAGTAGAAATTATGTGTAGAAAGAGATCTGGAGAGGGGGGTAGGGGTGTGTGCAGCTATAGAGACTAGGGAGGGGTGTTTTTAGGGTCAGGAGGGGATAAGGGGAGATCCCCCTTAGTTTTTTATTAAAACAAAATTTAATAAAATATTATTATTATTATTATTATTATTATTATTATTAATAATTATATTATTATCATTATTATTTATTCAATTAATTTTTTCATATTAATTAAATTTAATTTTGTTAAAAGAAAACACACAGCAGTGTTCCGGATCTGGGAAAATGTGTTTTGATGCTCAGTTTTAAAAATAAAACTCTCCAGTAACCATAAAAAACATTAAATTCCTTTGCATTTTTTTTAGTTTAAAAGCATGGGATGTTACACCTAAGGGTATCACATAAGGTTACAAACCCACATAATGTTTACTCATAAGGGTATTCATGAGTTTTAAAAGGATGTGTAAATGTATCATATACATTTCATAAGGGAATAGGTGTTGGGGAATTTACTGCATAAGAGTGAGGTGAGAATTGTTTAAGTGTATGCTGCTATTTGAAAATGTTGTGTAAGGGTATTAGGGGAACTTCTTGAATGATGGAGGAGTTCCCTAGGTCTAACCCATTACCCTTTCAAAACATATATGGGTTATGAAAGGGTAAAGACATGTTATCCTCCTATATCTATGATTTTTGAGAAAAACATAATATGAACATATGTTTTTATTACTTCTTCCCTAGATTAACCCCTAACCCATTTTTTATTATAATGATCTCAAATGATAGTATTTATTCTATTAACTGATTTTAATATTAAAACCCTTTTATGGTAGTATTTTTAAATTATTTTCATTCATGATTGTTTTATAGTAGTAAATAAGATGGATTTTTCAATTGGGGGTTTTAGTGATATAGACTAGAATGATTTTTGTTTATTAATATCCAAATCCTTGCTTTTTGATACCATATTGAGGTGAGTTTAGTGATTTCAACTTTTTTTTAATGATTTTTGGTTACTTCACTTGTTTTCTTGTCCTTCCTCCTTGGGAGATTAATTGATTTGTGGTAAAAGTCGTTTTTCTATGAGACCTCATATACTTTTACATCTAGAATCCCGATAATTGTTCCATTCTAGGTGAAAATTTACCTTGGTTGTAGCACCCTAATATTTTTAAAATAATTTTTTCAAAAAATATTACTTTCTTCGATATCCTGGTTTAAAAGTGACACCAAGATAAAATAAAACATGATATACAACTAAAATATTACTATTTAATGTGGATTTTATCACCTAGCCATTGGATTGGAAGGTAGGAATATGACTAACTAATTTATAAAAATCATATTAATTTCCCTTATATAAATAAAATTAATTTATTATCATTTTATTAGAAAAAAATTAAATGTCATTTAAAAAAAACATTTTTTTCCTTAAAACTATTTTTATGCATGAAATGTATTTTTGGTCTAAATAAATTAAAATAATAGATATTGGTGAATGTTTTAGTGAAATTTATATATTGTTTTCAATAAAATATTTTAACATTCATATGATTTTTTTAAATTATGAGATGAGAATAAACAAATTATTTTTCTTAAAGATATATGTCTCTAAAAATTAGTCTCTATAGTGTTTTTCATTATTATTTTTAAATTATATTCAAACACATATACAAATTGAATTTATAAAAATGTTTCTACAATTTTTATCTATTGGTTCAATTTTTTTAAATAATTTCATTTTATTTTTTTTCAATATGAATAGTAAACATTGTAAAATTGTTAACCTTTATAAAGGATCAATAGTGTTAATCTAGGTTAAAAAAATGTGGTAAAGCCTTATTTTTTCATTCAATTCTTATTAGATTAATTTGATTCGTCCCTTATCACCATTGTATCAAAATTGATTTTTTTAATGGACACTTTGTTTGTGAAAATTACCTATATAGTTTTGAAAAGAAATAAAATTACAAAATGTCATCCTATTTTTTATGTATATATTAAGTAGTTACATAGGGATGCTTTTTAATGACTATTAATAATAATTTTTATGTATAAAAATATATATTAATTATGGTAATTTAGTTATACATTTTAGGGATTACATGTTTACCATAAATTTATACACAACACTAATAATATATTTGTTCTATTATTTTAAATATAAAAAAAATGATTCTAAAATTATGAGAAGTTCTAAAAATTTATTGATTTATAGTATTCCATAAATTTTTAGAAATATATATCATATTTCTAATTTTTAATACAATTATATTATAATTACAACTTTTTCTTTATGTCTTCTAATTCAAATTAAATTAATAGATTCAAAATTGAATTTATTGATATTGTATTCAAATTAATAATTAATAATTATTTTAAAAACCTAAAAAATTAAAATAATACAATGTGGGTTATATATGTTCTATAATTGCTTCCCTTATCTGATTATGAGAAAATAATCACCTTATATGTAAATTTATAATTGGTCATGCATAAAAAATATGAAAGAATGGTTAATGTTAAAATAGTTTAACAAATGGGTAAAATGAAAAGATAAGTTCAGAAACAACATAATTATATCAAAATTTTAATTATTGACATTATTTAAAACACAATATATAATAAATTATAATATTAATACTTTTTTATTGTTTTTTACAATATAACTACTTTTTTAATTTTTAATATTTTATGAAATTTCATGTGTCTCCTTTCCCTTCCTTATAAATATACACCCACCTTCCTATTTATTATAGTACATTGATCCATATATCTCAAAAAAATATTTAATAAATTCCTTTCTCACCTTCATAATACACATTCTATAAGTATTTTTATCCCAAAATAACATCCCTTGGATCCTAAAGAGGGAATCTAAATGAGTTTATTCCAATAAGATGAAATCCCCTTAACTAATCACATTCTTTTTTAATACCTAATTCATCCATATTAATCTATGGTATTTAACATAAAACTATAATATTAGTTTCCCAAATTTACAAAAATTTCATTAAGATTATTAAATCAGAATTATCCACCATGTTTCCCATAAATGGGATTTGTATATACATTTTTTCTCTACGTACAGCTTACCGTCTCCGCATTCTGATTCAATTAATTTTTCAAAAACATATTTCATAGATTATTTTTTGTTATATTTCAATTTATATATAAAATTTATGAAATAACTATATTTCTATAATTATAATATCATATCTACCTTCATACATTCCAAACCATTTGAAAACGATTGCATCACTCATCCATAAATATGGACTACCACCTCCATGAAGTGATGTGATTTGTTTTTCATTTTATTTTTATTTGATCTTAATAAGGGTGGATTTATTTATTATACATGATTTATATAATATAATAATGATTATATAAAGTTTAATTATTATTTACCTTTCTTTCATTCCATCTGTCACAATGAGAAAATAGTGTTTATGTGTATGTACTTCCTAGTGTCTCCTTGAATGGTGTAATTCATTTTGATGTATCTATCTTTTATAAATGATTATATAAATATATATAATGGATATATATGATATTTATATCATGATTAAAAATAGAGGTATTATGAAACCATTATCAAAGTAAAAATACCAATAGTAGACAACAAAAATGTATATGAAAAATGAAGTAGATATCACTCAGAATAGTGATTTTAATAAAGAATTGATAAAAAATAGTTGATAAAAGGATATATGTAAATTATATATGGTATGATATATTTTATTATGGGTATTAAATATATTTATAATAAACCTATATTTATTATAAATGACTTTTGAATGTGTATTAAGGAATTCAAACATGAGGTTATGTGTTTTCAACTCAGATTTATTTCTGTAAGAGGGATAATATATTCACCACATGTTTATTTATTATGGTTTACATGATACAAATGAAATTAATTTATTATTATTTTTATTATTATGATCATTGTGGATATTTTAAAAATCCATCTATTATCTTTTCTTTCATTGGGCTTATGATTCAATTATTACAAATGTGATAAGTGTTTTATGTCACAATCTAATTCATTACCAGGATTGTTAATGATTATATTTAGATGATGAAATATTATGGCATACGTCACATGAAACTCATTAATTATTTTATAATATATTTATTTCTTGAAAATACATGTTTTAAATTAATTTTACTCACTTAATTCACCCATGAGATTGAAAATATTTTTTCATAGAAAATAGACATTATTTCTCTCTTAAACTCAAATTATTTTTCCTTCTATAAAATTATTTCCAAAAAAAATAATATTGAATTTATTATTATTCAAATTATTTTTATATTGATTTTTATGTTTGTTAGAGTTTTTATAAAAAAAATTAAAACAAATATTCTTGACATTTTCTAAATGAAGTAATTTTTTAATTTTTATTTAAAAGTTTCAAAGGAATGTATTAATTTGACATATATGACATGAAATGAATTTCCCAGTATCATAACCGATCAATGATTTAATGATTATATAACATTTTTCCAAGATTATTTTAAATTAAAATGTTTTCCCTCATATTTAGTATATTTTTTAATTTTTATAAAATATAAATTAAAAAAGTATGTTTTTTAAGAAAATATTCAGTGATCCTTTAAATTAATTTTCATATATTATATCATCCTTTGATTTTACTTGTGATTTAATAGGGATATGATCCAATTATACCATCCTTATTATTTATAGGAATTTGTTTCTGATTGTGATTGTCATATATTTATGAAACCCATTTCTTTTACTAGTTTTCTTTTATAAAGTTATGATTTACGATCTTGTGGAATTTATATGAATGAATTATAATTATATGATGTTTTTTTGTTATACCCCTCAAATTAATTAGGATTATATTAAAAACTAATGAGGTAAATATTTTATGTATGAATGTAATTTCATCTTCATAATTTTCTTTGTGGACCTAGTTTTAATGTCTATAAGGCAATACATGGAGATGGTTTTCATGTCCATAGGATTATGTGTGGATATGACTTTCATTTCCATAATTTTATGTCTAGAAATTGATTTCATGCCCATATATTTCTGAATGGATATAGATTTCATGTTGATATAATTATTGATGGACCTAGTTTCATGTCATTATATTTATGTTATGGAATGATTTCATGTCCTTAACTTAATGAGTGAATGATTTTATATTTACACACATTTACAAATTTATAAGATTCTATGCATTCCAAAAATAATTGTCTGATTCCAATGTTTTTCCCTCATAGATCATGTGATTTGATTCCATTTTGATACATGTATTAGGATATTCTATTATTTATTATGTGACTCATAATTATTATATTTTTATATTGGGTATGGTTTTCAATTATTATAATCTTTTCCTCATACCATTATACTCATGTTATGTCTATGTGATCATTATTATCTCCCATGTCTACCATTATTGAGCATGTTAACTCAAATTTCTAATGTTTTATTTCCCTAAGGTTATGTAAAAAGGTATTATGTATAAAATTATTATAAAGGGTGATAATTATGAATAACTTAGTGAGATATGACATAGTTCGATTAAGAAATAATAGATTGTATATCCATGTTTCCAAAGGAAGATGACCTAAACAATTATGTTATAGATAGTTACTTTATATAAAAAATATTCATTTACAAAGAAGGAATCTCTAAGTATGTTAATACAAGGTTTCTATAGTTTGTATTAGAGAAACTTTTAGTCTATATTATCAAACTGTAATTAGAAAACTATAGTGAAAACCCAAGGTATAAGTATTACTATAGTAAAATAACATTAAATTGTTGTATAGATCCCATATAACCTTGGTTAAATTTAAGGTTTAATATATTGAAAACCTGGTGTCTTGATTTAGACATACAATAAATTATTCTTCCACGATTATGTTGTTTCCAACTATAATTATTATTGGACACCCTAGGAATTTTTATATTAGTGAATTTTTGGAACTCTAATGAATTATGGTGATGTGGAATAAAATAGGAAATATAATAATTTCCACCCTGAGAAAAAAAATTAATTCGGATGGAGTAAAAAATCATTTTTCTATGATCACACAACATTCTCAAGATATAAATCATGCTTAACATCTAAATGATCCATGTTGGGAACAATTTTCTATTGAGTCCTTTATGAGTAAACAGATTCCTTATTTTTTCATTTCATTGATCCCATAGTTGATGATAAATGGATCAGTATCATTGAAAATTAATGTTCCATTTTCTAGTGATTGGAGAATGAATATTTCATTTTGGTTGATTATCATTTGGATAGAGTTAAAGATCATTATTGGAATCTTATTACAAAAATGATTCTACAGGAGTAAATTGACTCTATGTATTGGAGTGAGTTTGAGAGATTAATTATTAGCTAGTAATTTCCTCATATCCAACATATTAAAATTGAGAAATAATTCATTGAGCTAAATCACATGGGTGATTAATCCATTGGTACATATGATGAAAATTTTACATGACTTTTGAGTTATGATTCTAGTATTATCATATAACATGAATGTATGGTTGATAGACTCTTTTGTTGTTTAAAACCATTTCTTTGATAGATATTCATCATATGAGACTTAAATAGCTATATAGAAATTATTTCATGTTCTCTCAAGGAAGAATTAGATATTATATTCACATATCACTACTAGACAACTGGAATATAGCACTGGACATAAATCCATGGTTTTCTAAAACCATGGATATGAGTATTTATACCAAGGATATAGACACACATTTATATAAATCTGTAGTCATAGGGTATATTATTGAAGGCTATATCCATGGTTCAGGGAAATTGTTGCAGTAGTTCTTTTTTATGGTTATACCTAAGTACTATTCCAAAGATTATAGCCACAGTTTATGTAAAACTGTGTCTACAGGATCTTTTTTTGATGGCTATACCAATGATTTGTGTAAAAATGTGGCTATAGAATATTTTTCTGAGGGATACACATTTCCATAAAACTATGGATACATAGTGATTTTTCTCGAGATATAGCCATTGTTTGTGTAAAACAATGTCTATAGAGACCTTTTCCTAGGGATATATCCACAGTTTGTATAAAACTAAGGCTATAGAGTATTTTTTTAGGGCTATAGCCTCGATTTGTGTAAATATGTGGATATATAATTTTTTTTGAGGGCTATAGCCATAGTTTTTCTAAACTGTGGATATAGTTTATTTTTTCCATTTTTTATAGCCACGGTTTTTCAAAATAGTGTCTATATGTCTCCCTCCTTAGAGTGGAAACAATTAAGTTTCAAAAAAAGAGAGGGAAGGGATATATTAGTTTTTGGTCTATTACCATGGTTCATATGGGTTATAGTTGTGGTTCACCACCATAGAAATAACCCAACTACCACACTAGACAACCGCGACTATTGCCCAACTACTATAGTGTACAACTATGAGAGCGATAGCCATAGTTTGTAAAACCATGGAAATAGATCTATTTCCACTGTGGTGAATTGTAGAAATATTTCAAGTAACCATAGATATATCTTTTAGCTATATCTATTCCAATAAGTGGCATAGATATTTGGAACCATGGCTATACCTTAGATCCATGGTTTTTAACTCTATATCCATAATTTTGGGACATGGTTATGACTAAAATTTATACTTATGTATCCATGAAATATTTTTTTCTTTGAGGTTAAAGATGGAATTCAATGTAAATTATAAAAATCATGGATAGTAGATGATTATAATTTATTTATACTCAAACTGTATATGAAAACATGTTGTAAATTATATTAAGGGGATTGGTAAATGTTTTTGGATTTTAAAAGAAGTTAATTTTAAAATAAAATGTTTTAATAATGGGGAGATGTTATCTAATGATAAGAATGGAAGAAATGTTCTGAAGAATATTCCACCAACAATCCACTATTTCAAATTGAAATAGTATGGCCATTATTCTATCCAGTTCTCAAATACATTATTTAGTGATGATAATTGACATCATCAAACTCTTAAGAATATTGATAAATGTAAATATATGGTGATCACTATTTCTAATGTGGGTATGATAATGATGTCGTGAAAGGAACACTTACCATACAATCTATAACTTTTAATGTATCATTTGACTTTTTTTCTACCCACTCTTTTATATTTGAGGAATTTTATTAGTTTATTTAAATTCCACCAAAATTATTTGAGGTTGAATTATTAATGAGACCCCTAATGGTATGATCTATGGTTAAATTTATGGAAATGTGCTTCCATTAAATCTTGATAGTATGCCTCTTGTTTAATTTTATAATCATTTGGGAATTTATTTTATTTCATTACATAAACCCCACATCAATTTTTTATTAAGGAGTGTAATGTTATATATTATTAAATAATAACCAATTGTCTATTAGTGTGATGATAAATATTTAATTCCAATTTAAATATCATTCATTATATAGTATTTAATTCATATTAAAATGGGATGTTTAACTCATATGGTTGGGGAGAAACTCAACATCAAAGATATGCCTATTGTGGTGGAATTTGTTAATGTATTTCCTAAATAATTTCCTTGTATTCACGGAATCAGTATGATGATCTCTCAATAGAACCTATACATAGTTCTACACCAATTTTAAGGACTCCATATCGAATAGTCCTAATTTATTTATAGTAATTTATGAAGAAACTCTAGGATAATCATGAAAATGGATTTTTTCCATCCATGTGCATCGCATTGGGGTGGACCCATTTTTTTTAAGAAGAAAAATATATCAATGTAACTCTTAACTAATTATCTAGTGCATAAAAAAATCACAATCTTGAAAAAATATCTATTACCCTTTATTGATGAAGATTTCTACCCCGACTGTGGGGATGAATAATTTTTTAATATTTAAATTCATTTTAGAAATCAAAAATTATGGTTAAATAAGGAGGATATAACCAAGACAACATAATTAAAATGTTTTGGACAAAATGAATTAAAAGTTATTCCATTTGGTCTTACTAATTCCCATGATATCTCCATGATTTTGATTATTTGAGTATTTAAATATTACCATTTTCAATTTATAGTAGTATTTTTAGATGATATTATTATATATTCAATGTTCAAAGAAGAAAACGAATATAATTTTTAAATTTTTTCTAATGATCCTATGGAAGGATAAGGTAAAGACCTGACCGAAGTTTCCCATATCCAGTACCTTAATTCATTATATTGACATTATTACAAGAAAATTATATCCTGAAGGAATTAATAGTTTTGTAGTTTTGGAAATCCAGATACATTCATAAGTTCAACATTAAAACTCATAAGAAAATATAATATAGAAATTCGTTTAACAACACCCATAACTCCTAGGTTATCCATGCATGTCCTTCATAATATACCTCTTCATGCAATGGGAAAATGAAACCTAATAAAAAGGTGAGCTCGAATTCTTAGTAAGGGTAATCAATGCAGTAGAATATTTCATAAACATAAAAATTAGGCATGGTGAATAACTAAAAACACATGACTTTAGAAATAAAATTTAACCCAGTATATAAGGAATAAGAGCTGAATAAATAATGCCAGGACAAAGTATAATCTTGGGTATTATTCTAGTCAAATAACCAAATGAAATTTCAATTAACAGTTTCATAATGAGGGAATTCATAATTTCGGACAGCATAACCATATCGTCAAGGCCTCGTGCTCGGACCATAAATGACCATTTTGTTAAGGCCTTGTGCTAAGATCGTAGTTTGTATCATGAGACCTACTGATGCATATAGGGGCTATAGCAGGCCCCAAACATCACTTACTAATTCAAATTAATTACTCATATTAATGGTTTGAAAGTAAAAACAAAAACATATACATTCCAATTGAAACTAACATATGAAATTTAAATAACTTTCCCCAAACACTAAGTATAAACACTAACCATTCAAAGTAAATTGGTGAATGGATTTAAGATATCACATCCATAGTCAAGCTAATAAAAAACCATTAAATTAAATATTCTATATGACATTGTAAAATATTAATCCCAATAATACATATGAATCAACAATATTATTGAAATATATGAAGATATTCTAATAAAATAATCAAGTAATTCATGGGATAAATACTCTTTTCCTTTGAAAAGAAGATTTATTTTGAAAAAAAAAAGTTTTATAAAACTAGAAGTGAAGTAATATAGTATTTTCATAATAAAATGTGTGATTTTATAATGATAATGGTTTCTAAAAACATATTATATAGTTCCCTTGAAAATATGTAAGAATTTGAGAAATTCCCTTGAATCGGGCTTGTATTTTGAGAAATATTTTTGAAAGATACTTTTAAAACATATAACTACCTTTAAATGAAAGTAGGATTCTGGTTTGTACACATCTGTAGACAATTAAAATATAATATATATGTGGAGTAAATATGAATAAATAATAATTTAATTGAGGTAAGTATAGAATAAGAGTAACCCAAATGAAAATGGAGGTTTGGGTAGAAAATGCTTATATTAAGTCTGATGGTGTTCTTCACCTGATCATAGTGTCCTAGATAAACAAATTAAATTCATTAATTAATATTTAAAGAACCACTAATTTATTTAATTTATTTTTTTATAGCCTTAATAAGTTCATTCGTGGACTTCTTGACATGTTTAAGGGGTTCAATTTTATTATTTGACAGTGTTTTCTTCCTTAGTATTCATGACTGGTTTACTTATATACATGTAAGGATAAACATGTAAGATTATAATGGTTGTCTAGAAATGAAGTTATATTTTATTCATTAACATCTATAATATTACATGTTTATAAAATTCATTTGTTTATTTGGTTTGAAGATGAATTATTATATAAAACATTGATGATAATTATTTTGGTTAATTGGCGAGTTTTTATCACAATAAATTCATTTTGATTTATAAATTAACATCATGTTTAAAAAAAGATTCTAAAAACATTCATAAGTTATAATACATATATTATTTTCTGGTTCAATAATCAAAATGGTTTCATGATCATAATTTAAGATTGTAATATAAATTGAAAACTCATCGTCATTAAATGTGATAGATTAACACATTTTGGATGGTGTTTTAATTTCTTGTATAAAATAAAGGGAAAGGAGAGATAATGATTATTTTTTCCCTTATCATAACAAAATTTCAGTACAATTAAGGTAATGGAGTTATCATAACATTTGGATGAAAGTAGATTAGGAAAGAAAAAGAAAAAAAGGTAATTGAAATAAAATAAATAAAAAGAGGAGTTTTCCTTTTGAAGTTATCTTACTTGAGAGCCACATTAAGGGAGAGGTGTTATTATTTTTATGAGACAAAGGGATGATTTATGTAGGGTAGCACCTTGGGAAGATATTTGAGCATAATTTAGATGAGGCACAATGCTTGATATGAGTTAATAGAAGAGGGAGTGAGGGGGGTTTATATTGGAAGAGAGAGGTGATTTTTGAATAACATATTCTTTAATTTAATATTTTCCTCAAGACAACCAATAGTGTTAATTCATGGGACCCATAATATTAAACGTGCATGTTAGTTTGAAAGATGTGTTCTTACATCATCCCTAATTCTAGGAATAGGGAATTTAGTTGATAATGTTTATGTACGGTAAATTACCATACTTTACTATTTATCAAAAATTCAAGTATTTCAGAAAAATCCCAAAAAAAAGCCCAAAACATTTTTTGAGATACAAAATTTAAAAATGAACTCCATTTTCTAAAAATAATTTTATAAATATGAATAATTTTATTCTATAATAAAATAATAATTTATTCAAAAAATAAAAAAGTTAAAACTATAATTGGTTTTATAGGGCCTTCATAAATTATTCAAGATCTCATTATCTTATAACTTTAATACAATAAAATAATAATATGATCTACTATTCATGGTTTCCTATTACTATTCATAAGGTATGTTACTATTCACCAAAAAATAATTTTGTCTTATCAAACTCTAAATATCTTACTGAATGGAACTGTGTATGTTAGTTTTTCGAAATTCAAAACACCAAGGTGGAAAAATTATGTTAACTAGATATGTTATAACAAAGTGGTGTTATGTAGAGACTATATGTTTCATGCATTCAATATTTAATTTATTTTCAAATCCTTGTGGTGTTATATTCTCCCCTCTTTACAAAAAAATAATCCTCAAAATTCCTAGAATGTTACCTCATAAAATGATTTGGGTAGGTCTTCATCATAAGATCATAATTCTCCCATGTTGCCTCTTTGATTTTATGATTTTTCCAAATTATTTATACTAGTTGAGTAATTTGATTCCTTAACACATGTTCTTTAGTGTCCAAAATCTATATAGGCTCTTCACGGTAAGATAAGTCAGGTTCCAATTCAATAACATTAGAAGTGACGACATGTGTTGGGTCTGGAATGTACATTATCAACAATGAAACATGGAACACATTGTGTACTTTAGACATGCTAGGTTGTATAGCCAAATGATATGAAACAACTCCAATTATCTCTAGTATTTTAAAAGTTCAAATATACCTTGGTCTTAGTTTCCCTTTCTTCCAAAATCTTATAACACCCTTCCATGGTGATACTTTTAAGAAAACATGATATCCCACTTGAAATTCGAAATACTTCCTTTGATTATCAGTATATATTTTTTTTCAACTTTGATCTGATTTGATATGGGTTTGAATATTCTTTACCTTTACTATTGTTTCCTCCATAATCTATAGTCCCACAAGCTTCCTTACACCCACATCATCCCATCATGTCGGTGTACGAAATCTCTTTCCATACAATGCTTTATATGGTTCCACTTGAATGCTTGAATGGAAACTATTATTGTAGTAAAACTCCAAAAAAGGTAAACACTGATCCCACATACCTTGAAAATCAATTCAGAATGATCTCAACATGTCATCAAAAGTTTGGATCGTCCTTTCTGATTTCCCATCAGTTTGAGGGTGATAAGTAGTACTCATATGTAGCTCATTATCCAAATATTTCTGATACCATTTCTATTATTTTGATGTAAATCAAGTATCGCGATCAGAAACTATTTAAATTTGTTCTCCACAAGTATTAAAACTTCATTGACATAGATCTGTGCCAGGCACCCTTCTGGAAAAAATTTTCTTATAGCGCAGAAATGTGCAGATTTCGTAAGTCAATCCACAATTACCAATATTGCATCATTATTTCATGGAGTTTTGGGAAATCCAACAAAAAAATACATGGTTATGTAATCCCATTTCAGTGTAGTAACAGGTATATGTTTCATAACTCCTCTAGGATATTTTCATTTGACCATCACTTGTTGAAAAACTAAACATCTTGATACATTATCAAAAAAATACATGCTTCATGTTGTCCCACCCAAAATGTTAATTCAAATATTTATACATTTTAGTTATATCATGTTGTGTAGAGAAATTCAATCTGTGGGAATCATCCAATAACTCCCTTTTCAACTTTGTTATAGATGGAACACATAGCCTCTTCCCAATTTTTAGAATTCCATCTTGACACATGAATTCATCCAACTTCCCATCTTTCACAGCATAAATTTTCTTTTGAAGGTTCTCATCATCAGGATGAGGTCTTTTAATCCACTCTAATAATGATGATTGGGAACCCAATTGAAAAATTAATTATGTTTCACCTTATTTGATAATTCCCATGTACATCCTTACTAGATCCATGAATATAGCATCCCTTTCAATACTCGTTTTATTTAAAACTCCATGATCCTTCCTACTCAATGCATCAGCTACCTTATTTTCCTTTCCTTGGTGGTAGTGTATGGAACAATAATAATACTTTATTAGATCAAGACATCTCCATTACCTCATGTTGAGGTCTTTTTATGAGAATATACATTTTAGACACTTGTGATCCGTGTATATCTCACATCTTTCACCATAGTGATAGTGTATCCATAACTTTCGAGAAACGATCACAACATATAACTCAAGATAATGAGTAGTATAGTTTTGTTCATGAATTTTAAACTACCTTGATGCATAGGCAATAACTCAATCATTCAAAACAAGGACACAACCAAGTCCTTTATTTGGTGCATCACTATAGATAACAAAACCATCATTCCGTGATGGTGGAGTCAGGATCATATAATTCACTAATCTCCTCTTCAATTCTTCAAAACATTCCTCACATTTATTTTTTCATACGAACTTAACCCTTTTATGTGTAATCTTGGTCATTGGGTTGGATAAATGGGTGAATTTCTGAACAAAAAAACCAATAGTAACATGATAAACCAATAAAACTATGTACCTTGATTATGTTCGTTGTTGTAGGACATTCCTAAATAGCCTTTTTCTTCATATGATCAATGGGCATTCCATCCTTAGAGAAAATATGGCCATGAAAATAAACTAATTAAATCCATATTTCACACTTACTAAACTTCTCATATAATTCATATCTTCTAAGATTCCTCTAAAAATGAGCAAGATATTTTCTGAATATTTTTAGATTTTGGATTATACCAAGATATAATTAATAAATACCACAAAAAAGTCACAAAGATATTCCTTGAAAACCTTATTCATTAGATACATGATGATAAAGGGTTCATTAGTTAGTCCAAAATGAATTACTGTGAACTCATAATGACCATACATGGTTTAAAATATAGTCTTTGGAATATCGTCTTTCCTCACTCGAAAGAGATGATATCCAGATTGAAGGTCAAAATTTGAAAAAATATTTATCTTGATGAAGATGATCAAATAAATCATAAATGAGAGGTAGGGGATACTTGTTCTTTATTTTTATAGCATTGATCTCCTTGCAGTCAATGCACAACCTCATAGATCCATCTTTTTTCTGAACAAAAATAATAGGGGCTCTCCATAGAGAAACCCTTGAGAGAATAAATACTTTAACACTAAATTCCTCTAGTTGTTTCTTCAGTTATAATAATTCCACATTGGCCTTTATATAAGGAGTATTAGATATAGGACATTCACTAATAATTAAATCAATTGAAAACTCAATTTCCCACTCTGAAGGATGTCCAAGTAAATCCCTTGTAAATACATCCACATATTCTTTCACAATAGGTACATCCTCAATTTGAATATTTCTTTCCTCAACCAAAGGTATTGTTTTCTCTTACTCCCCAATAATTTAATTCAGTAGAGCTACTGAGGGTGGATCTAGATAGGAATCAGATGATGATGTTTATTCCCTAAAAAAGGGATTATACATCATTCTCAAAAATAGTAACATTCTTCTTATTTAATTCACATAATTATTTGAAATCCAATCCATAACTAAGATTATATAAATGTAAATAATAAGTATGATAATAAAATCAATAGATAAATCACATTTATATCCCATAATGGTGTCGGCCTAACACGTCTTTTTTCCGATGATACTTCCCTTTGGAGTTTTGACTGACAACTCCCTTATTAAAAAAATTGAAAATATATAATTTTCTTTCCAAACTGAGAAGATACGAAACAATTTTATGATCTATAATCAAATAAGTCATTGGCTATGTTTGAGGAAAAAATCAAAGTATTTTCCACCACATCATTAGAAACTTCAATATCAGTAGTTGTGATCGCATAAGCTTGGCCTTTCTCCCTTGACCTTCTTAGAGGAATATTTCCTTGATGCCTGGGAAAATAATTTTCAGAATTTCCCCTCTCCTTACAATTGTATCATTTAACATTGGTAGCTTCTTTATTCCCCTTACAATCCCGGTATATGTGGAATTTGTCTCCACAATTGTAACAAAGACCCATACCCTTTAAGAAAGTACCAGGGTGTCTCTTCCCACAATTATCAAAGGGTGTAAGGTCAACTATTATCTTATTCCCTATTACCTTATTTACTTTTCTAGTACTTTCATCATTCATCTTCTTCTCTTTATTTCCCTCAAAATCATAATACTTAGATAATTCCTTTTCTCTATTGATAGCACATGAGACTATATCTTCAAATGATGAGAAACTTTGGGAGATTATATCTCTTCCAAGGAATGGTTTTAAACCATAATAGACTTGATCAATCTTACTCTATATATTACGTATATATTCCACAAAATGTATTTATAACCTTGCGATGTTATATTCATACATTGCAACATTCCCATTCTTTTTTTCCTCAGATTCAGAAACTGTCTTTCCATATCTACTCTCTATTCATGAGGGAAGTATTTTTCTATGAAGATTTATTTAAAATCCCTCCATTAAATTTCTTCTACTTATTCCTCCTAATTTTTGTTTAGAATTAAAAATTACCACTTTTTCGAATCTCCTGGTAGTTGATAAAACACTATGACAACCTAATCTATTTCGTTACATCCCAAAGCGAGAAATATCTTCTCTAATGAACTTATCCATTACTATGGTAGGAATGGGTTTCTAGTCCCATTAAATTATATAGGTTGTTGTCTCATAAAGTGGTCTAACATAGCTCATCCATGTTGTGGATCAGGATGCTCCATATAGTTAAGGTTATGGTTCATAACCAAATTCAGCTATCTCAGTATAGTTATAAGTTTCTCAGCACCAATCGTAGAACCAGAGCCAACATCATTATCATGCATCAGAGGGAAATCCTCACATGGGATACGTGTGATCATGCATATTCAATTTCTTACACTAGGTGAAATTTCTAAATAATGGCATAAAATATTTCAGGATAAAATCATAATGTATAATGTGAATATAGAAAAATACTTAGTATAAATTTAAATACTATACATAACTAATCTCATAATAATAAAGATGGTTTATTTGAGGAAAAATTTACGTTTAAATCCTTCATAATATCATGTAAATAAAATGGGAATTATCCTAAACATATCCCCCAGGAGTGTCAAACAAGGTGCGCAATAAGGCTCGTTGTTGTGTATCAGGATACCCTGGGTCAATCCTGAAACTCCTTGTTAGAGTTGTTACTCTTATTTACATCTATGCTAGAACCGCATCCACTTGTAGTGTCCAGACAAGGATTTATTTGTTATAAAGATCCACATAATCTATTCCTTATCAAAATTCTATGATTTTATTGTATGTTTATAATCAAAGTATATCTTTGGTTTTTGTTCCCTAATCTATATTTTCTCAATATAATTTCTATGTTTTCTACAAAAAAACCTTTGATACCAACTGTAAAGACCTGACCCCAGTTTCTCGGAGTTGGTGCCCTAAATCATTACATTTTCATGATTACAATAAATTCATATCCTGAAGGAATGAATAGTTAAGTATTTTTGGAAAACTGGATACATACATAAGTTCAACATTACAACTCAAATGGAAATATAATATACAAATTCCATTGACAACATCCATAACTCCTAAGTTATCCCTGCATGTCATTCATAATATACCTCTTCGTGTCCTAATAAAAAGTGAAACATAAGAAAGGGGTGATTTAAAATTATCAGTAAGGGTGATCAATGTAATAGAATATTTCATAAACATAAATATTAGTCATGGTGAATCACTAAAAACACAGTCCTTTAAAAATAAACTTGAACACATTATGGAAAGAATAAGATCTGAATTAATAATTCCATAATAAATAAAAATCATTGGTATTCTAATATTCTAATAACAACATTAACATTCAATTACTATTTTCATAATGAGGTAATTTTTAATTCCTAACATCATAACCATATCTTCAAAGCCTCGTTCCAAGACTATAAATAACCATTTTTGTTAAGGCCTTGTTCCAAGACCGTAATTTGTCTCATGGGACCTACTGATAAATCTTGGGGCTATAGTGGTCCCCAAACATAACTTAATAAGTCAAATTTATTCCTCATGTGAACGGGAATAAACATAACCAACATATACATTCATATTTAAACTAACATATGAAATTTAAATAACTTTCCCCAAACATTAAGCATAAACACTAACCATTCGGAGTAGATTGGTGAATGGTTTTAATATAGAACATCCACAATCAAAATAATCATAAAATATTAAATTAATTATGTTATATGATATCATAAAACATTAATCAGAATAATACATAATAATCAATAAAAGGGTTGAAATATATTATGATACCCTTATAAAATCATCGAGTAATTCTTGATATAAATACTCTTTTACTTTGAAAAGAAGTGTTCTTTTGGAAAACCCCTTGTATAAGACTATATGTGAATTTAGATAGTGATTTATAAATAATATGATTGATTTTATTAAGATAATTTTTCTTAAAAAAAATTATATAGTTCCTTTAAAAATGGGTATGAATTTGATAAATTCCCTTGAATCGGGCTCGTATTTCGGGATGAATTTTTGAAAGATACTTTTAAAACATATAAATCACCATAAATGAAACTGGTATTATGGTTGGTTAACATATATAGAACATTAAAAATTAATTTATGTAGAGTAAATATGAATAAATACTAATTTAATTGATGTTAGTAGAGAAAAAGAGTAACCCAAATGAAAATGGAGGTTTGGGTAGAAAACTATTACCTTAAGTCTGATGGTGCTCCTCACTTGATCCTAGTATCCTATATAATCAAATTAAATTCATTAATTAATATTTATGTAACCTATTATTTATTTAATTTATTTGTTACAGGATTATTAAGTTCATTCATGGCCGTCTTGATGGGTTTAGGGGGTTCAATTTTATTAATTGGGAGTGTTTTCTTCCTTAGTACTCATGATCAGTTTACATATATACTTGTAAGGATAAACATGTAAGATGAGAATGGTTCTCAAGAATAGAATTTTTATTTTATTTTTTAATAGCCATAATATTACATGGTTATAAAATTCATTTGGTTATTTGGAGTGAAGATGAATTATTATATAAAAATTTAATGATAATTGTTTGGGTTAATTGGTGGTGTTTGATTGTAACAAACTCATTTTGATTTATATATTAATATCATGTGTAAACAAATATTAAAAAACATTATATATGTTAAAATACATATATAATAGTTTGTTTCAACCATCAAAATGGTTTTATGACTAGAATTGAAGATGGTAATAGAAATCGAAAACTCGCCGTCCTTGAATGTGATAAATTAACACATCTCGGATAGTGTTTTAATTTATAGTATAAAAGAAGGGGAAATGAGAGATGATGATGAATTATTACATTATAAAAACACCATTATAGTACATTTAAGGTACTGCATTCATCATAACATTTGTATGAAATGATGTGAGGAAAGAAAAACAAAAGAAAGGAAATTGAAATAAATGAAATGAAAAGTGGAATTTACCTCTTAAAGTTATCTTCCTTGAGAGCCTCATTATGGGAGAGTTTTTCATATTTTTATTATAATAAGGGTTACTAGGAATGGGGTAGTACCTTTTGATGATATTTGAGTTGAATTTAGATAAGTCACAAGTCTTGAGAGGAGTGTATAGTAGAGGGAGTGAGGGGTTTATAGTGGAAGAGAGGGGTGATTTTTTAATATCTTATTCATTATTTTATTATTTCCCTCAATAAAACCAATAGTGTTGATTCATGTGACCCATAATAGTAATAAGTTCATCTGAGTTCAAACCAAGTGTTCTTACATCACCCATTATTCTAGGAATAGTGAATTTAACTGATAATGTATATATAAGGTAAATTACCATATTTTACTATTTATCAAAAAATTGAGTATTTCATAAAGAAATCCCAATAATTCACTCATAACTTTTTTTTACATATAGAATTAAAAAATGAACTCCATTTTTTGAAAATAATTTTCTAAATATGATTAATTTTATTTTTAAATAAAATCATCATTTATTCAAAAAATAAAAATTTTAAAAATGTAATTCGTTTTATATCACCTTGAAATTTTAATCACGATCACATTATATTAAAACCTTTAGAAAATAAAAAAATAATATGATTTAATATTCATAATTATCCTATTTCTATTCATATTACTATTCATATTATTATTCATACGGTTATGTTTCTATTCACCCAAAAATAAGTTTGTCTTATAAGACTCTAAATATCTTACTGAACGCAACTGTGTATGCCAGTTATTCGAAATTTTAAAACACAGAGGTGGGAAAAGTATGTTTACAATATAGGTTATAAAAAAGTAGTGTTTTTTAAAGACTTAATGTTTTATGCATTAAATATTAAATTTATTTACAAATCCTTGGGGTGTTACAGATAATAAATATGAAAAATTTACCATGTGTGAATTTTATCTTCCAAAATTTCATTCATGGGTCATATATCTGAATTGATGGTATATCTTTATATTCATGAATAATAATTTATTTAAAATAATTCTAGAATAACCACTATGAATGATATCAATATTTTTCTTGGATTAATATGATATTATTAGATCTTTGTGGTTATGATATCATTATTTTCTAATCTACTGACCTGGTTAATATAGAAGGCAGTTATGTTACTTTGTAATTATGAATGTGAATATAATTTTAATAAACTGAAGAGATATTCAGTCAGTACACCTATACATACATTATATTATATTAGAGAGGTGTTTTAAATACATGGAGATGCATCTAAGAAGGTATTGGGAAGTTTTATCATTAAAAATATTATTGTGATAGCTTATGCATCACACCAAATGAAGTTTAATGGGAAAAATAATATCAACTTCTGATCAAGAGTTTGTTTTTTTTATTTTTTATTAAAGATATAGAGGGATTATCTTTATTGAAAATGGTATGATATTTATAATGACCATAAAAGTTTAAGTGTATTTTCACATAGAAATAGTTGAACATGAATCAAATAATTTGGTTGGAACTGATTAATGATTATGATTACTCAATAAATTACAACACTATGAAAATCACGAAGTTTTAAGATTTTTTGGGATGAAAACATCATATTATCTCATCTATACTGAGGATAAAAAAATCCAATATTTATAGATGTTCAAAATATAGATCCTCATATCTTGAAGGATGGGAAGAAGTCTGATATTTGTAAAATGAGTGTTCAACCTTTTATATTAGTGATGATTAAAGATGTGAAGAAGGAAGATATATAAATATAAAAGAAAATTGAAAATATTCCTGAGTATGTCTTGGATTATGGTAAATTGAAAATGTTGAGGAAATATACATTCATTTTTCTGATACCATATCTAAATAAGGATCTCATTGATGAGGCTCACAATTCATCATTATCTATTAATCATGGATGTACATATATTTATATATAAATAAAAGAGTATTATCGGTGGGGAAATATGAAGAGATATATTATAGAGTATGTATCTCTGTGTTTGGTATACCAAAATTTTATCAATGATATATATAATTCTAAGGGGATTTTACAATCATTAAAAATATAAGAATATAAATGGGAAATAGTCACCATGGATTACATCATCAAACATCCCAAAAAAATTAAAGAGAATAATTCTATTTGGGTTTTAGTTGAGTATATTACAATTTTATATAACTTGGTTTAATTTAGAGAAGAATTCCCACTTTACCATCCTTATAGAATTTAAATTTATTATTTGGTAAGGTTTCGTTGTGTACCAATTTCTATTGTATCAATCATGATTCAAAATGTACCTTGATGTCATACTGATGTTTTTAAAAAGATATGGATACATAGTTGATTTTCAATATGGTGTACCATCCTTAAATAGATGTTCAATTGGATAGGATCATTCAATCAATATAATATATGATCATAACTTTTTCTATGTATTTTGAAGGTATTTTGGATTAACACCATCCTCTAATTGAGTTTTCATTCAACTAAAAATTTCACTCAAGGATTCAGATGGTTCTATATAAATCCCTCCATGGAAAGAAGTAAAAACCCCCCAACATATTGGGATGATGTTGGAGAGAGAATTCTATTGGGACATGGTATGTCTGATGAAATTTTATATATAGTTATAACCATTCATCCACACATTAAGGAAAATAAATGTTGATAGAAAACTATTGCTAAAAATCATCAACAAGATTTGGATTTAATAGTTGTTATGAATTTAATTCCATAAATTTCTATATGAAATATAGTTATGAAAATCAAGAATAAAGTAATTCATATCCCGAGTAATAATGGAACCTTTAATATTGTTGATCGAGTAGGGAATGCATCATATCGATTGGTGCTTCAACTGAATGTCTCTCAAGTTCACAGTTTGTTTCATATCACTCTCCTAAGGAAATACATACTTGATCCATCTCATATACTAAAATTAGAGTTCAAACCATTGGAGAATTAAATTTCTTATGAAGATAAACTAGTAGAAATCATGGATCATATATTTAATTTTTTAAGGAGTAAAACTAAAAATGTAGTTAAATTTATATATATAAATCATTATTTTGAAGAATCCAAATGGGAACATTTTGATGTGTTGAAACATAGATATAATCATTTGTTTCTATCTATGTGATGAATTTTGGCCTATAATATCATTTTAAGGGGATGATATTGTATCAATAAGATATTTTATGATTTTTTTTAAAAAAATATTGATTGCCTGCATTATATGAAACATTGTGTTTAAACAAACATCAAAATATAATTAAAATATTATTATTTAATGTGATTGTTATCTCCTAAACATTGGATTGGTGGGTATGAATAGTAATAAAAAGATAAAGGAATCATGTGTTTCAAACATGTGTAAAAATAATTAATTTGTTATCATTTTATTATAATATAAAAAAAATTCATTTAAACTTAAACGAAATATTTTTCCAATAAATTATTTTAAGGTGTGCAATGTAATTTTAATCATAATAAATTAAATTAATCAATATTGGTGAATTATATTAATAAATTTTATATTTTATATATTTAATAAAAGTTTCTAATATTCCTATAATTATTTTTCAATTCATGGTATAATAGTAATAAACCATTTTCAATATGAAATTTATTTTTCTAAAAAGTGTTTTTTGTGGTGTTTTATGCCCCTATTTTTAAAATTAATTCCTATCACTTGAATAAATTTATTTTTTATAAATGGATTCCAGATTTTGATTCATTATGTTCATTTTTGGTTAATTTACCCCTTTTATTTTTTGGTTAATATGAATAGTAACCATGGAAAAGTGTATCACATCGTTATGAGGTAAATTAAGTTAATCTAGAATATAAAAAAGTGATAAGGAAATAAATTTTCATCCTAATTATTATGTGATGAAGGTAATTTGGCACTTATCACCTTATGGTTGAAATTAATTTATTTAATATAATATTTTTCATGAAAATTATATATATAATATTTAAGGTAAACAAAGTTACAATGTGTCAGCCTCTTAGATTTAAACACACACACACACACATATATATATATTCACATAGGAAAAAATAGTAGTTATGAATGAATATGAATATTTCTACTGTGCATAGTGATATTATCTTCATTATGGTAAATGTTTTCTAATTTTAAGTAATATAATAATTATGTTAAATAATTAAAAATGCTAATATAGTATTTACTCAATTAAAATAAAGCTAAAATAAAAGATTTTCAAAATATTAAAAGTCATATAATTTGATTTTTGTAATAGTGTTCTATGATTTCTAAGACAAATATAACAAGATATTTACGTGTGAAGGATTATATTGTAATTGAAAATATGTAATTATTTTATTTATGTCAAATTAAATGAATAGTGTAATATTTGACATTAATTATATATCCTCAAAATCATATTTTAATAAATTAACTAAAAAATAAAATCATGAAAAACGGTATGGTATATTTGATATGGTCAAAATTTTCATCTATTTCCAATTTATAATCAATTTATCATCTTATATGTTATTTTATAATGCTTTAAGATTGAAAAATATGTTATTGCAGTTAATGTTAAATTAGGTTAACTTAGGAGTTATACTAAAGGATATGGTTTAAGCCACAACATAAAACTATCAAATTGTGTTTTTTTGATTGTATTTAAAACTCATCCTATATTATCTTTTTTTACCATTCCTTATTATATAATTTGGGTGATAAAATAACTTAATTATATTTTAATATTTTAATAAATTACATGTGTGACCTCTCCATTCCTTATAAAAGAATACCCATAATTTATTTTCTATACAAAATATTAATCCATCTATAATTTTTATCCCCTAAAAAATTATGTTATAAAAATATTTATCCACATTTTAGTGATTCTGGTCTTCACAAAAATACCATCCTTATGATCCTTAAGGGGAGATCTAAAGGGTTTCTTTTAAAAAAGAGATAATGGGCTTAACCAATCCCATTCATTCTTACTACCTATTTTCAAACTCCAAATCTATGGTATTAATTATAAAATTATAACTATATTATTCTTTATAGTCATAAAGGTTATTATTATTATTAAGACACCATTTTCCACCATTTTTTAATCAAATGTTAAGTGAATGTATCACTCATGCATATGTATGAGTTACCATCTCCACATAAAGGTAAAATTAATTTTACACCACAATATTACTTGTATGGTTTTATTATGGGTTTAATATTTATATATTATATTTACAAAATAATTATAATGTAACACTTTAATTCTTACCTTCGAGTTTGATTGAAAACGATAATGTCACTCATGTGTACTTGTGGACAACCACTTCCATGGATCGATGTGATTTTTATTTATTTCATATTTTATTGAATGGTAATAATGTTAGATTTTTTTAATACACATTATATATGTGAAAAAATAATGATACATTTAAAGTTATTTATTATTTACCTTTCTTTTATTCTATCTTTCATAAATTGAAAACAACATTTATGCATACATAGAGCATGATATCTCCATTAACTGTGTAATTCATTTTTCTATCTACATACATTATGACTTAGTATAAATACGTATATAATTGGTATATATAGTTTTTATATCATGATTATAATTCTATAGATGATTGATCTATGATCAACGTACAAGGATCAAAACTACTGAACAAAAACAAAAATTAAAAACAAAGAAGATATCACCAAGAACAATAATTGTAAAAACCAATTGTTAATAGATATGTGATAAAAGGTTAGAAGTAAAACATATATGGTATTATATAGATGATTATGGTTTTGGAATATATTTATAATAAACAAATTTTTATTACACAGTAGGTTTGATCATATAAAAAGAATGTCAAATCCGATGTAAGGGATTTTCTTCGCAGTTTTATTTATGTGAGACACTTGTCATATTCTCTACATGTATACATTAGGTGGTGTGTATAATAAAAATGAATACATTTTTATGGATATTATTAATGTTATGGGTATTTAAAAATCAATCTGTGATTCTTTCATTGATGGGGCTCAAAAATCCATTATTACCAAAGCGGTTAGGGTTTTTTGTCAAAATATCATTGTTTATCTGGATTGTCTAGGATTAAGTTTCAAATGATGAAATATTAAAATATACATATCAAAAAAATCATTAATTTTCCCATTCTTTGATTAATTATTGAAATTAAATTTATTTCATTAATTTTATTTACCATAAAAACTCATTATACCAAAAATTGGTTTTCCATGAAAATCAATTGTATTTCACTCTATAGTCAAAAACGTTTTTTCCATATCCATATTTTATAAAAAAATTAAAGATCAATTTTTCTATTTCCCTAATAATTTTTGAAATTCATTGTAACCATTTTTTACATTCTAGAAACTTTTTTAAATGGTATTTTATTTTATTTTTCTGAACAATGTACTTTTTTAATTTTTCTACAAAATTTGGAAAGGAATGTTTTATTCTAACATATACAACATTAATATAATTTCTCACCTTCATGACGGAAAAATTATTTAAAGAATCCATTAAAATTTTCCAATGTTATTTTCAAGGAAACATTCCTTATTAATATTTTTGGAATTTTTTATTTTGTTAAAAAAGTTTTTTAATTTGAAAATGATATTTTTCATTAAGAAATTATCCATTTATCCATTAAAGGAATTTTTCAGCTAAGATGACATCCATCATTGTTACTTTTTTTTACGATTCATATTACCAAATATTACTATACTTATTCTTTTAGTGGGTGTTTTTTTTGAGTATGATGGTGAAATGATTTTGAAACCTATTTATTTTCCATGGGATATGTTATAATGTTATGATTTAGGATATTATGGAATTAATATGAATAAATAATGATTATGTGATCGTTGGGTCCAGGAAATCCTTCCAGTGCAATGGGTAATGGTGGAAAACACTTGAGGAAAATATGTTATGTTATAATCTAATATGATGTTCGAAATTGTATATGTTTACTTGACCTTTATGTTCGTACTATTATGTATGGATTTAGTTTTCATTTTCATAACTTTTTGTGTGGACCTAGATTTCATGTCCATAAGTGGATGGGTAGTCTTTGTTTTCATTTACTTTAGATTATTCAAGTAAATGGTCTTATTTTTACAGGTTTATGTGCTAGACTAATATCATTTCTTGAACATAATGATTGACCTTGTATCTATTTCTACATGTTCACAAAGTTATAATCTTGTGTTTATTAGAAAAATCAATGTCTTATTCCATATTTACATTCTTATGTCTCATGTTCTGTGATTCCTTAATGATATATGTCTAATGAACTATCTTTAGTTATTCCATGACACATTATTATGATCTTTGATATGTAGTGTATGGTTTTAAAATGTTAAGATCATGTCCACATAACCTTAAGCTCATGTTATGTCTAAATGATCAATGATATATTTATTTTTTTACCCTCACTAAACATCTAATCTCACACTTTATTAAGTGACATTTTCCATAAGCTATAAACAAAGGTATTAAGTATGATATTCCTATAGAATGTTCTAGTTATTAAAAACTTCGTCGGATATGATGTAGTTCACTTACGAACTTTTATTTTATATATCCATGTTTCTAAATGCATTTTACCAATATGATCCTTAGGTGGATCATTATTTTATGTCAGGATTATTAATCTAAAAAGATGAAATATTTGTGTATGCTAATACTAGGTCTCTACATTTGTTTCAACCTATAAATTATTGGATGGTCCTGATAGTATCATTTGTGTGTTCTAAAATGATAATTATGAAAAATTACTGTGAGGGAGAATTTATTTTCAAAACATTCATCTTAAATATTTCTGGTTTATTTATTTCATGTGAGGGATTTTTTATAAATACTATATGAGTTTTTTAGAAAAAACATTAAGGGGTTTTTTATTAAAAATTTATTATGTGGTCTTTTGTTTGATTAAAATCCTAAATAATGGTTTTTTCAGATTTATTTTCCTATAATGAGAGTGGTGGGACTTTGCATGTGAATTTTTTTTATATTGTGAGTATAGTTTATGTATTTTATTATGAAAACATATAACATGGGATCACTTGGAAACCTTTGATATGGATACAGTGTTGGTATCGACAGACTATGTAGGGACATGGTATCATAGGAATTACATGACAACTTAGTATGCATTTTATTTTCAAAGTTATTTTTTTCATATGGTATATCCCAATGATGTATTAATTTTTATTTTTCCACTTTTTTATAATTCAAAAATTACTCATATTATAATCTAATGGCTTTTAGCCCTTGGAAATCCTAGTTGGTCTTTATTATCATGGACCTTTATATACCATGCATTATATTCTTAAACTATTATATTTTTGGATATGATCATTCATATTTTTTTCATATATTTTTAATTTTTATTAATAATAATAGTCTTTTGGAAATTATTATTTAATGGTTTGAAAAAAAAATATTTTTTATAAAAAAAATCATATGGGGAATAATATACTAAACCAGTTTTTTTAAAATACAACTGTAGTATTCATGATGTTAGAATTTGTAGACAATCATTAGTGGGTCCTATTGGGAACAATTACCACTCCCCAAATTTTACCATGGGTATTATTAGACCTTGTTTTATAGGACTCAGGTAAAGAAATAGGTTTAATTTAGTTCTCCAAGTACTCCTAGGTTTCATCTATTTCTTGTAGGACTTATTGGTGGTGATGTTAGGTCACATGGTGCATGGAATTATCAAGCAATGTTTTTCTTTGAATTTTACCATTCCATTGTGATATTGACTATCCCATGGATGTATTACCTTATTTCTAATTTTAATATATCATTTTGAATCCTTTCAGTTTTACATGAGACTTGTTTGGTACTATTATTGATCAGTACCTTGTTCTAGAACATATTGTGTTATGTGTTATGTTGACCAAGTTTCATTTAGTTAAAAATGGTATCAAATACATTACCCAATAATAATTTTTATGAATCTTCCTGGAATTTGTTTAGGGTCCATGTTTGATAGGATTTATGAGTGGAAGAATTTGGGTTACCATTATAGAAGGGTTCCTGGTCAAATAACTTCCTTATCTAAACATTAGTTATGATCAGTGGTCATGGAATTTTATCATTATTGAGATTAGTTTTTGAGGTAATTAACTAAAAATCTAACAAATTTTATTTAAATAATCTCTAAATTATTTATTTCTTCAGTTCTTTTCATTGAATCCAATATAGATTTAAATTTTGGTAGATTAAATATTTTAAAACAATACATTTGTTTATAGAATTTATATTCAGATAACTATATATTTCCATTGGTAATCAATTAGAAAATTATTCCTATAAGAGTTATAGGAAATGTTTCAACGTAAATACTTATAACATATTGTTACATTATTTCTCAAATTTCTTTACACACCTTTTATTTCCCTATTTGTATGGGTGCATTTTAGACATGTTGAGGATAGAGAGAGTTTTCTAGGAAAATTTCCAATATTTAATGGATGTCTATTTATTTTAATTAATATAGTCCTTGTATATATGTTTAAATGTTTTAAATGTTTTCCTATGGGGTATGATTTGACACACATGCTTTTTCCAAATATTTCTGGTGAATCTTAAGATTGGCATTTTCACATCATGATCTGGTTACACAACATGAAACCATTACTAGCCTGATCCCATGAACTATTGTAGGGAATTAATAGTTTACACAATTTTAAAATGTTTCACATAGTGGAAAGGTTCATTAGTGTTTTTAACTGAGATTAAACCTCTTTTGGAATATTTGAACTTTTTTGCTTTCATGACATGAACCCATAATTTTTTCATGAAATGTGTTTGTATTTTACTTTTTTATGCAATGGGAATATGATTCTTTTTCACATGATATGTTGGATCCTCAGTCAAAACCTTGGAGCATTCATAGGATATTTTTTGGACATCTTCCCCTTCTAGATCATTTTATTCCATGGTTAATGTTAGTTATGGTAGTGTTGCAGCTCCTTGGGAAAGTGGTCATTCTTCTTTATCATTATCATTTGTCACGACAACATCGATGCACAACATTTTCAAATATATTTTTCTTGTGCTATTGATTCTTATTGATCCCATAATGATCCATTATGACATATTCCATTATATGTTGACCTTTAGTTGGTTGTGGTATGGCATGTGACTTCCTTGATGTGTATGTTATTTTACCTTCTCTACCAACATTTTTTCTTATTGAATTGATTTTGAGATTTATGAATTCATACTAGGTCCTATGTTTTTATCTTATAATTCTTTCACGTTTTTAGATTCCATTTGGTGTGTGTGCAACCTGAGTTTGAGGTAGGTGGTTCTATCTCTAACATCTTTTGGATGAAACTTGATTTCTCTTGTTTTGATAAATTCTTTTATAAATAAAATAGAATGATTCATTTATATATTTGGGTGTGTGAAAAGTGTATTTTGATAAATAATGGATTTCCAATGGTTTTTATAAAATTAAAATATATTTCTAAATAATAGAGAAATGTATTTATAAAATTATTTCCATAGGATGGTACTTATGAAATGGTATAGAAGATGTAGAACATGGGAAGCCTTGGTTACTTAGGTGGAAGTTGTAAAAATAGGACTCATCTATTGATACTATTAGTGGGGTTCACTCATGGGGTGTAACACTTCTCCCTATGTATATTATTCTAGGGACTAGTTAGACTTTTTGGAGGTTAACCTATTATGGTGTTCCTCTACTCTATCAATTTGATGTATATATCTAAATACTTGATCTATGTTATTGTTTATGATGGGGTATGAGTTTTTTAGATATCTTTAACTATATAAATTTTTGGAATTATATTTCTTATGGTTTTGGTTATAATATTCTGGATTCAGTATGACATATGATACGTGATTTGAACCTCTTTAATATATGTTATATTATTTTTATCTTTTTTACTTGTATTATTTAGAAATTTGTAATAGAAGATATCTATAAATTGATTTTGATATAAAAACTCCTTAATAGATTTTCGTGCATTTTTTTCTTTATTTTTGAGAATTATTTGGGTTGTTTTATAGAAACATGATATAGAATAACTAGTTCGGATCCTATGGGTAGTTTTTATCTAACATAATGTGTACCCCATCGACAATTAATTTGTATTCTTATGTCTTTCAATGCTAGGAAAGGCAAGGTGCCACAACGATTCAGTGAGTATTCTTTCAACTGTGTCTATGTAAATCATTTTGAGATAATTGGATATTACTAACACTATCATATTGTGTATCTGTTTTAGTTTTATTTTTACTTTAATTTTATAATTTTACCATAAATATTGTTTAGATAATTTTTAGTTATATTGCATATAGTTTTTCATTTTTTTATGAAATGTATTACATGTTTTATTCTTATGATATTTCATCTGATATTGTATGTACAGGTCAAGTTTTCTGATTTGGGTTTGAAACAATCATTCCATCTATGTTTTTTTATTTCTATTGTACAAGCCTCTAGCCCATAGGGATTATTAACTCCCTTCATGTATGTGATGAGTTGGGTTGCATACCAGGTTATAAGGGTATCCAGGTAAGGTTCTTTAAATATTGGCATCATAAGAAGTTTGAGTTTATGATAAATTTGTTTCCAGATACATTGTGTATCTCGATAACCTCTTGTAATTTGGTTTCAGCCAAGCTGAAATACCTCATGATTTAGTTAGATGATACGATAACGAAAGGTTCTTTTTCTCCCTGGTGTTTAATCATGGGAATACCTAATGTTATTTTCCAATAAGAATAATGGTTCACTTCAATTATGTGTGTTCTATCAGATAAGGAACTATGTAATGGTAAATAATAAGTATCATTTTCCTTGTGTGGTTGATTTTTTACAAGTTAATTGGGGAAAAGCGGTTTTGGAAGGCCAATATTTTATCTTTTATTAATTGGCTCAGAGTTATGGATTATAATGTACCAAAGATGGATTTCATATGTACATATGGCCAGTATGAATGTATTGTGACACCATTTTTTATGACTAAAATATATTTAATTTTTATGGATTTTATGAATTATATATTCCATGAGGGTATCAACACTATTTTGGTTGTTCTTGTGGATGATATTTGGGTTTATTCATGATCTGAGTGTGAGCATGAGAACCATTATATTTTGGTTCAAGAAATCCTGATAATTCACCATTTGAATGGATGAATTTCAAAATGTAGTTTATGATCCAAGAGGTGGAGCTATTTGTGAATATGATTTCAAAGTGTGGATTATTTTTTGATCCTAAGATGGTGAAGGATGTCATGTAATGGGAATATCCATGAAACTTGAATTAAATTTATAGATTCAGTAGTATTTTTGGATACTACTGAGAGTTCATCCAGGTTTTCTAAAATTTGAACTCACACTTGACTTCTACTACATGTTAAGATGTTAAATTAAAATGAGATTCAATGTGTTAGTCTTCTTTTAATGAATTGAATTGACTACATACATCAGATCCTATTCTGATCTTACCTGAGCCTGATACGGGGTATTAGGTTTTGTGTTTCTCTTCTGGGGATGGTGTGGTTTGTGTGCTTATATAGGATGTTCTTGTGTTGTCCTTCATCTCTCAATAGCTTCAACCCCATGAAAATAATTACACCACCCGTGAATTGTATATTTTCACATATATTCATGCCCAGAATGTTTGGTGGCACTATCTTTTTAGTGACAGGTTCATTGACTTTTCGACCATAACTCAGAATGGACTGAGTCATAGAGAGAGGTGGTGTGTGTAACACCTTCATAAATTGCACATTGGAAATTCCTACACCCCTGAAAATGGTAAATTTTTTGATGATGCTCTTATCTTCACTATAATATCAAAAGCTATTCAAGAATCGAAAGAATAATTGAACCTTTTGGAGATCATATCTTAGTCACACCTAGATGCTTGAAAATATTTTTAATTTATGTTTTTTGAATAGTTTTCATTTATCATTATCTATTCTTGGGAATATTTTGTAGGATTACCAAAAGGATGATGAACATAGGGGAATTTGAGAAACCCTATATGGTTGGGATAATGTTTGTGGTTAGTCCATCTCTTCATATGGTATTCTCTATTTTGGAGATTGTATTTTAATACCAACCACTATGAGGATATTAATTTTTTTACTACTATATTTCCTCATGGTCTATTCATCATTTCACTAATAATATGTATTATAATATGATACTGCAATTATTTTGGTCGGGTATGATATGTGACATTACAGATTATGTTTCTCATTATTACTCCTTTAGTGTGTTAAAGGTAGATAATCTAAAACCTTCCAGTTATCTCTGTCATCTTATGGTACAAATTTTAAAATAGTATGAGGTGCTCATAGATGTTGTTTTGGAATTACCATAGACTCTATAATGGAGGAATATTATTTGGTTTTTGATAGATCAATGGAATAAAGATGGCTCATTCCCTTCTGATCTAGGACACCACAAAAGTTAATAACATAAGTATGCACTATATGCAGAAGGATATGAGGTTACATGGGTGTAACAGCCCGAAATTTTGAATAAATCTTGTTTCCTAATTTCATGTGTTATTTTATTTTTATACTCAACAAAAATGTTTTATTTGATAAACATGATTATAATTAAAATGAGACCATTAGGTTCTGACTATTATATGACCATTGGTCAATATGACCGCTTTGAACAAAATGTTTTGATTATTGTCTCTAAATACAAGTAATCTTGGTTAATTATTATAGAAAGAAGATTCGATGGCCTCACCTAGTAGTCTTGGACCGATCGAAGCCCATCTAATAGAACTTGGGAAGGAGGTAGCACCATTGGGCTTTGCTCTGGACCAAAACCAAGCCGAACTTCATCATGTGAAGCTAGAATGGAATCGCCTTCGCGAGAAGTTCAAACTGATAGAAATTATTACTCGGGCAATGTTGGTCGAGCCTCCCTCGGACTCTCTCACCTTAGCACACCTTACACTTAGGTCCTATGCTGGTGTGATAAGGGGCTATGTAAGGAGACCGTAACTGCCTTGTGTAATACTTTGTTTTAAATAAAAATAGGGATTTCTTCTTATGATGAAGTTTATGAATTTTCAAATGACCGGATAACTATAGTATGCATATTTTTGATGAATTTTAGAAAAAGGATATTTTAAAAATGTTTATGTAAACCTTAAATAATTAAAAATCTGTAATGATTTTCAAAAAATGGTCTTCTACAATTATGTTCAGTACAAAATTTGGAGTCTAATAAGATCAACTTGATTTTTGATGAATAGTAAATTATGAATAGTGATTTTATGATTAGGATTAGTAATATGACCAAATGGATTAGTAATATCACTTAAAGAAAGTTTTAAAATAATCTAGGCACCTTGATTAAGTAATGTGATTCAATAAAATGGTTAAAAAACGGTTTCATAAATTATTATTCAAGTATTAGTTTTTTCAGGTGAATAGTGTTTTTTTAATTAAAAATTAAATTAAAAATATTTAGAAAATTATTTTTATAAAATGGATTTCATTTTTGAACTCAGAGCACCGATATTATGTTATGGTAATTTTTGTGGTTTTTTCTGAAAAAAATGAATTTTTCGTGAATAGTGTATTTATTTAAAAAATAAATTAAAAATATTTAGAAAATTATTTGTATAAAATGGAGTTCATTTTTGAAATCAGAGCATTGATATTTGATTAAGGTTAAATTTTGGGATCTTTCTGAGAAAGTTGAATTTTCAGTGAATTGTGAAAATACAGTTTTAGGGTTTCGGTATGTTTAATGACATCATAACTGTGTCATGATGATGTCATGAGTTTTTTTTAAGGGTTGGCCGGCCAAGGGTGATGCATTATTGTGTGGGGGTCCCCATGTGGCCTAACTTTATGGGAAGTACCATGGGAGGGCCCATGCTTTTGAGAAAACCACTTTTGAGGTGTCCCTTGGCCATTAATGCCTTGTCCCCTCACTTTCCCTATAAATACCAAGCCCTCCACTCATCCATTCGACTCCCCACTCTTCCCCAACGAATTTCTGGTCTCATTACCTCCCAAGGAGTACTCCCAAGGTGCCCCCAAGCCCTCAAGGTCCCATTCTTTGAGGTTTAAGAGTTACATTTTAAGGTAAGGGATCCGACCCCTCTCTTTCTTTTAATGTAATCTCTTTTATGTCATTCCTTTTATGCTCCACATTCTTATGTGAGAGGATATTATTTTATATTCCTGTTACTGCCCCTTTCATGTTTATATGATGAGAGATCCCCTCTTACTCTCATCATTTCGTTTTATGAAAGTTTAAGTGACGCCGTTAGGCTGCCGAATTTTTAAGTGATTCTTTCACCCTTCTCATTTTTCAAGTTCGATTTTAATGTCAAATATTTCAAGTTCCTTTTTATTATGTTGGGGTATGATCTCTATATCTATCATACTGATCTCTTATGATTATATGATGAGATACCCTATTTTATCTATTCAATTCATTTTTGTTGAAGTTTAAGTGACGCCGTTAGGCTGCCGAATTTTTAAGTGATTCTTTCACCCTTCTCATTTTTCATGTTCGATTTTCATGTCAAATATTTCAAGTTCCTTTTTATTATGTGGGGGTATGATCTCTATATCTATCATACTGATCTCTTATGATCATATTATGAGATACCCTATTTTATCTATTCAATTCATTTTTGTTGAAGTTTAAGTGACGCCGTTAGGCTGCCGAATTTTCATAAGAGAAATCAAATTTTTGTCTTCCTTCCATGTTTTTCATTTCAAATGGTATGTCCCTGAAATTGCATCACCATGTCCATATATACTTCTTATTCTGTCCCTCTACTATTTTATGGGTCAATTATGATTGTTCGACCCATGTCCCCTCTCTTTTCAAAGTTTTCTAAAACCGTGTAACATAGCCGTTATGCTGCAGAATTTTCGTCTCAAAATGCCTCTCTTCTCTCAAAATTATTTTATGTTATAAAGTGAATAATCAAATCTCCTATTTCTACAGGGGTATTCACATATATATAAAAATGTTCTATTTTAAATTCTGGGATTTACATACATGATACCCGCTTTCCCTTTCTGTGGGTTTAAAGTAACATAAAGATCATGTCTTTAAAGCAGTTTTTAAAACGTTATGATTATGAAATGAAACCCATTTATTTTATGCTATATGGGTTATTTATGAAATGTTTGATGATGATATATGTGGCTCACATGATAATAAAGGAAGATTTAAGGGTGCGCCCTGATAGCGCTCCAATGCATTGGGTAAAGACTTAATCTCTAGAGATGACCATTTTAACGACGCCTTGGTGAATAACCTTGGTAATTTTTAACGACACCTTGGGGATGGACCTTGGTGAAACGAAACGATTGTCAATATTAAATGTTGCAGCCACATCTTCAAGTTATGAAAAATGTTATTTTTATTATGATATATCTCATGATTTCTTTCTCATGCCTTAAAGTTCTTTTCATGACCTTATTGAAGCATCTCAAGTTCACATGTAAAATGTTTCTCTTGTTTTCCTTACTGGGCCTTCTTCTCACCCTTTCCTTTGATGTATGTCCCCAGGTTATGAGATGCAGTAATGAACCTAGGATTAACATAAGGAGAAGCCCTTCGAGTGTTTAAGAAGAATGTTTTTTTTGTTGTTTCATGTTTTAAGTTCCTGGTTTCCAAGACACTAAACCTTAAAGATCCTTGATTTTGTAAAATATAATGAAAGTTTATGTGATAAAAAGGCGGGACGCTATAGTTGGTATCAAAGGATGGTTTAGTTATTTGTGGAAATTAGGATATGAAAACTTTATGAAGAAGACTATAGAAAAGTTAAAATATTGGAAATCTTCCTGGAATTTTGGTGAGTATTGAGTAAGGGGTTGCCAAGCAAATACATCCCTGTCTGGATACGAGAAGGTAGAGGTGGCTCTGGCACAGATGTACATAAGGGTAAAACCCGAAAACACTGCTTTGAGCTAGACTCGAACGGGAACTGGTACACGACAACGGGCCTTGCTGCACTCTTGGTTACGACACTCCCGGGGGATATGCTTTGGTAAATTCATAAGCTTAGTATGAACCATTATTAAAGGAACAAAGATAAAATAAAATAAAGATTCACATAAGAATATATGATCATGGATAACCTAGATGGGAACCTAGGGGATCACATGTTAGGGTATACTTTTCAACTAAAAGTTATCCTTATATGCTTTAAGTTTATTTTCATGATTATTGGCTAAGTATTTAAGCCCCTAATTATAGTTCTTTTCTTAGTTAATGGTAGGAAATGGAAGAACATGTCTCAAAAACCAATGTGATAGGAAATGATACGATTGCCGTATTAATATGACAGAGATGATTAGGGGATTAAAATATGATTTTTATTTTGGAAGACGTTCACTATTCTGGGGACCCTATATGATCGAGGTAAATATATTACAACGGTATTTTCATTGAGGAGTAAGGTTGACTTATATTTGAAGAATCTATGAATTTAAGGTGGACTTATAGTAATTTAGGTTACTTATGGGAATGATTAACCTATCTTGGGTTAAATATGTTTAGGTTAGATAATTTTGTTATAAGATGTTAGGAGTGGTTGATGTTGTTTGGAGATGAACAATGAAGTTTATTTTGGAAGACTATGTTATCAAATCCTTCTTGTATTTGGGTTTCAATCTTAGTTTGGTTTATTTTGAGGAATTTTAAGGACCGTTATTTATGGAATGGACTATGATGAAATTTGGGTAGTACCATGGAACTTTGAAGATTTAAAAGTAGTTTCCATTCCTATGGGATTATTTCTTTTTGAAGAGTTGTTTTACCTTACCCTTTCTGTTTTTGGGATAATGTTTAAAGTTGAAAGAAATATATAGTTAATCTTTTGTGGATTATGAGATTCTCTAGAAGATGATTCTTGTGTTTTGATGAGACCAAGTAGTTTTTAGTTTAGAGAAAATATTAGTTTTGGGTAGAAACTTATTAAAGGATGAAACTCTACATGAAGGTAGATATATTTTCTTATGTTTTTGTTCTATGTTGTAAATGAATTCCTCAAAGTAATGAAAAGGAACGTAAAACAAAAACGTTGTTGGTTTACGTTTCCTACTAGGTAATCAAAGACCGCTTGCACACATCATAATTTTGGGATTTTCTGGTGGTTAACTTCCTTCTAATCATGTTTTCTATCACTCTCCTTTAGGACGTGACCCTTTGTTTTCTCCTCCATGTCCATGTTTCCTACATGGAATCCTAGTATGAGTAAACTCGGGTGGCCTTTGTACTTCCTTTTCTTTCATTTAAAGTAATGCTGTCACAGACTCTTTTTTCGATGTGGGACTTTCAATGAAATTTCAAAACCCAATTTTTAAAATTGCGAGGACGCAATTTCTTAAGGGGGGAAGATTGTAACGGCCTGAAATTTTGAATAAATCTTGTTTCCTAATTTCATGTGTTATTTTATTTTATTTTTATACTCAACAAAAATGTTTTATTTGATAAACATGATTATAATTAAAATGAGACCATTGGGTTCTGACTATTATATGACCATTGGTCAATATGACCGCTTTGAACAAAATGTTTTGATTATTGTCTCTAAATACAAGTAATCTTGGTTAATTATTATAGAAAGAAGATTCGATGGCCTCACCTAGTAGTCTTGGACCGATCGAAGCCCATCTAACAGAACTTGGGAAGGAGGTATCACCATTGGGCTTTTCTCTGGACCAAAACCAAGCCGAACTTCATCATGTGAAGCTAGAATGGAATCGCCTTCGTGAGAAGTTCAAACTGATAGAAATTATTACTCGGGCAATGTTGGCCGAGCCTCCCTCGGACTCTCTCACCTTAGCACACCTTACACTTAGGTCCTATGCTGGTGTGATAAGGGGCTATGTAAGGAGACCGTAACTACCTTGTGTAATATGTTGTTTTAAATAAAAATTGGGATTTTTCTTATGATGATGTTTATGAATTTTCAAATGACCAGATAACTATAGTATGCATATTTTTGATGAATTTTAGAAAAAGGATATTTTAAAAATGTTTATGAAAACCTTAAATAATTAAAAATGTGTAATGATTCTCAAAAAATGGTCTTCTACAATTATGTTCAGTACAAAATTTGGAGTCTAATAAAATCAACATGATTTTTGATGAATAGTAAATTATGAATAGTGATTTTATGATTAGGATTAGTAATATGACCAAATGGATTAGTAATCTCACTTAAAGAAAGTTTTAAAATAATCTAGGCACCTTGATTAAGTAATGTGATTCAATAAAATGGTTAAATAACGGTTTCATAAATTATTATTCAAGTATTAGTTTTTTCAGGTGAATAGTGGTTTTTTTTAATTAAAAATTTAATTAAAATTATTTAGAAAATTATTTTTATAAAATGGATTTCATTTTTGAACTCAGAGCACCGATATTATGTTCTGGTAATTTTTTTTGGTTTTTTCTGAAAAAAAATGAATTTTTCGTGAATAGTGTATTTATTTAAAAAATAAATTAAAAATATTTAGAAAATTATTTGTATAAAATGGAGTTCATTTTTGAAATCAGAGCATTGATATTTGATTAAGGTGAAATTTTGGGATCTTTCTGAGAAAGTTGAATTTTCAGTGAATAGTGAAAATACAGTTTTAGGGTTTCGGTATGTTTAATGACATCATAACTGTGTCATGATTATGTCATGAGTTTTTTTATGGGTTGGCTGTCCAAGGGTGATGAATTATTGTGTGGGGGTCCCCATGTGGCCTAACTTTATGGGAAGTACCATGGGAGGGCCCATGCTTTTGAGAAAACCACTTTTGAGGTGTCCCTTGGCCATTAATGCCTTGTCCCCTCACTTTCCCTATAAATACCAAGCCCTCCTCTCATCCATTAGACTCCCCACTCTTCCCCAACGAATTCTTGGTCTCATTACCTCCCAAGTAGTACTCCCAAGGTGCCCCCAATCCCTCAAGGTCCCATCCTTTGAGGTTTAAGAGTTACATTTTAAGGTAAGGGATCTGACCCCTCTCTTTCTTTTAATGTAATCTCTTTTATGTCATTCCTTTTATGCTCCACGTTCTTATGTGAGAGGATGTTATTTTATATTCCTCTTACTTCCCCTTTCATGTTTATATGATGATAGATCCCCTCTTACTCTCATCATTTCGTTTTATGAAAGTTTAAGTGACGCCGTTAGGCTGCCGAATTTTTAAGTGATTCTTTCACCCTTCTCATTTTTCAAGTTTGATTTTAATGTCAAATATTTCAAGTTCCTTTTTATTATGTTGGGGTATGATCTCTATATCTATCATACTTATCTCTTATGATTATATGATAAGAGACCCTATTTTATCTATTCAATTCATTTTTGTTGAAGTTTAAGTGACGCCGTTAGGCTGCCGAATTTTTAAGTGATTCTTTCACCCTTCTCATTTTTCAAGTTCGATTTTCATGTCAAATATTTCAAGTTCCTTTTTATTATGTTGGGGTATGATCTCTATATCTATCATACTTATCTATTATTATCATATGATGAGAGACCCTATTTTATCTATTCAATTCATTTTTGTTGAAGTTTAAGTGACGTCGTTAGGCTGCCGAATTTTCATAAGAGAAATCAAATTTTTGTATTCCTTCCATGTTTTTCAATTCAAATGGTATGTCCCTGAAATTGCATCACCATGTCCATATATACTTCTTATTCTGTCCCTCTACTATTTTATGGGTCAAATATGATTGTTCGACCCATGTCCCCTCTCTTTTCAAAGTTTTCTAAAACCGTGTAACATAGCCGTTATGCTGCAGAATTTTCATCTCAAAATGCCTCTCTTCTCTCAAAATTATTTTATGTTATAAAGTGAATAGTCAAAGATCCTATTTCTACAGGGGTATTCACATATATATAAAAATGTTCTATTTTAAATTCTGGGATTTACATACATGATACCCGCTTTCCCTTTCCGTGGGTTTAAAGTAACGTAAAGATCATGTCTTTAAAGCAGTTTTTAAAACGTTATGATTATGAAATGAAACCCATTTATTTTATACTATATGGGTTATTTATGAAATGTTTGATGATGATATATGTGGCTCACATTATAATAAAGGCAAATTTAAGGTTGCGCCCTGATAGCGCTCCAATGCATTGGGTAAAGACTTAATCTCTAGAGATGACCATTTTAACGACGCCTTGGTGAATAACCTTGGTAATTTTTAACGACAACTTGGGGATGGACCTTGGTGAAACGAAATGATTGTCAATATTAAATGTTGCAGCCACATCTTCAAGTTATGAAAAATGTTATTTTTATTATGATATATCTCATGATTTCTTTCTCATGCCTTAAAGTTCTTTTCATGACCTTATTGAAGCATCTCAAGTTCACATGTAAAATGTTTCTCTTGTTTTCCTTACTGGGCCTTCTGCTCACCCTTTCCTTTGATGTATGTCCCCAGGTTCTGAGATGCAGTAATGAACCTAGGATGAACATAAGGAGAAGCCCTTCGAGTGTTTAAGAAGAATGTTTTTTTTGTTGTTTCATGTTTTAAGTTCCTGGTTTCCAAGACACTAAACCTTAAAGATCCTCGGTTTTGTAAAATGTAATGAAAGTTTATGTGATAAAAAGGCGGGACGCTATAGTTGGTATCAAAGGATGGTTTAGTTATTTGTCGAAATTAGGATATGAAAACTTTAGGAAGAAGCCTATAGAAAAGTTAAAATATTGGAAATATTCCTGGTATTTTGGTGAGTATTGAGTAAGGGGTTGCCAAGAAAATACATCCTTGTCTGGATACGAGCAGGTAGAGGTGGCTCTGGCACAGATGTACATAAAGGTAAAACCCGAAAACACCGCTTTGAGCTAGACTCGAATGGGAACTGGTACATGACAACGGGCCTTGCTGCACTCTTGGTTACGACACTCCTGGGGGATATGCTTTGGTAAATTCATAAGCTTAGTATGAACCATTATTAAAGGAACAAAGATAAAATAAAATAAAGATTCACATAATAATATATGATCATGGATAACCTAGATGGGAACCTAGGGGATCACATTTTAGGGTATACTTTTCAACTAAAAGTTATCCTTATATGCTTTAAGTTTCTTTTCATGATTATTGGCTAAGTATTTAAGCCCCTAATTATAGTTCTTTTCATAGTTAATGGCAGGAAATGGAAGAACATGTCTCAACAACCAATGTGATAGGAAATGCTACGATTGCCGTATTAATATGACAGAGACGATTAGGGGATTAAAATATGATTTTTATTTTGGAAGACGTTCACTATTTTGGGGACCCTATATGATCGAGGTAAATATATTACAACGGTATTTTCATTGAGGAGTAAGGTTGACTAATATTTGAAGAATCTATGAATTTAAGGTGGACTTATAGTAATTTAGGTTACTTATGGGAATGATTAACCTATCTTGGGTTAAATATGTTTAGGTTAGATAATTTTGTTATAAGATGTTAGGAGTGGTTGATGTTTTTTGGAGATGAAATATGAAGTTTATTTTGGAAGACTATGTTATCAAATCCTTCTTGTATTTGGGTTTCAATCTTAGTTTGGTTTATTTTGAGGAATTTTAAGGACCGTTATTTATGGAATGGACTATGATGAAATTTGGGTAGTACCATGGAACTTTTAAGATTTAAAAGTAGTTTTCATTCCTATGATATTATTTCTTTTTGAAGAGTTGTTTTACCATACCCTTTCTGTTTTTGGGATAATGTTTAAAGTTGAAAGAAATATATAGTTAATATTTTGTGGATTATGATATTATCTAGAAGATGATTCTTGTGTTTTGATGAGACCAAGTAGTTTTTAGTTTAGAGAAAATATTAGTTTTGGGTAGAAACTTATTAAAGGATGAAACTCTACATGAAGGTAGATATATTTTATTATGTTTTTGTTCTATGTTGTAAATTAATTCATCAAAGTAATGAAAAGGAACGTAAAACAAAAACGTAGTTGGTTTACGTTTCCTACTAGGTAATCAAAGACCGCTTGCACACATCATAATTTTGGGATTTTCTGGTGGTTAAATTCCTCCTAATCATGTTTTCTATCACTCTCCTTTAGGAAGTGACCCTTTGTTTTCTCCTCCATGTCCATGTTTCCTACATGGAATCCTAGTATGAGTAAACTCGGGTGGCCTTTGTACTTCCTTTTCTTTCATTTAAAGTAATGGTGTCACAGACTCTTTTTTCGATGTGGGACTTTCAATGAAATTTCAAAACCCAATTTTTAAAATTGCGAGGACGCAATTTCTTAATGGGGGAAGATTGTAACGACCCGAAATTTTGAATAAATCTTGTTTCCTAATTTCATGTGTTATTTTATTTTATTTTTATACTCAACAAAAATGTTTTATTTGATAAACATGATTATAATTAAAATGAGACCATTGGGTTCTGACTATTATATGACCATTGGTCAATATGACCGCTTTGAACAAAATGTTTCGATTATTGTCTCTAAATACAAGTAATCTTGGTTAATTATTATAGAAAGAAGATTCGATGGCCTCACCTAGTAGTCTTGGACCGATCGAAGCCCATCTAACAGAACATGGGATGGAGGTAGCACCATTGGGATTTTCTCTGGACCAAAACCAAGCCGAACTTCATCATGTGAAGCTAGAACGGAATCGCCTTCGCGAGAAGTTCAAACTGATAGAAATTATTACTCAGGCAATGTTGGCCGAGCCTCCCTCGGACTCTCTCACCTTAGAACACCTTACACTTAGGTCCTATGCTGGTGTGATAAGGGGCTATGTAAGGAGACCGTAACTGCCTTGTGTAATAATTTGTTTTAAATAAAAATTGGGATTTCTTCTTATGATGAAGGTTATGAATTTTCAAATGACCGGATAACTATAGTATGCATATTTTTGATGAATTTTAGAAAAAGTATATTTTAAAAATGTTTATGTAAACCTTAAATAATTAAAAATGTGTAATGATTTTCCAAAAATGGTCTTCTACAATTATGTTCAGTACAAAATTTCGAGTCTAATAAGATCAACTTGATTTTTGATGAATAGTAAATTATGAATAGTGATTTTATGATTAGGATTAGTAATATGACCAAATGGATTAGTAATCTCACTTAAAGAAAGTTTTAAAATAATCTAGGCACCTTGATTAAGTAATGTGATTCAATAAAATGGTTAAATAACGGTTTCATAAATTATTATTCAAGTATTAGTTCTTTCATGTGAATAGTGTTTTTTTAATAAAAAATTAAATTAAAAATATTTAGAAAATTGTTTTTATAAAATGGATTTCATTTTTGAACTCCGAGCACCGATATTATGTTATGGTAATTTTTGTGGTTTTTTCTGAAAAAAATGAATTTTTCGTGAATAGTGTATTTATTTAAAAAATAAATTAAAAATATTTAGAAAATTATTTGTATAAAATGGAGTTCATTTTTGAAATCAGAGCATTTATATTTGATTAAGGTGAAATTTTGGGATCTTTCTGAGAAAGTTGAATTTTCAGTGAATAGTGAAAATACAGTTTTAGGGTTTCGGTATGTTTAATGACATCATAACTGTGTCATGATGATTTCATGAGTTTTTTTAAGGGTTGGCCGGCCAAGGGTGATGTATTATTGTGTGGGGGTCCCCATGTGGCCTAACTTTATGGGAAGTACCATGGGAGGGCCCATGCTTTTGAGAAAACCACTTTTGAGGTGTCCCTTGGCCATTAATGCCTTGTCCCCTCACTTTCCCTATAAATACCAAGCCCTCCTCTCATCCATTCGACTCCCCAATCTTCCCCAACGAATTTCTGGTCTCATTTCCTTCCAAGTAGTACTCCCAAGGTTCCCCCAAGCCCTCAAGGTCCCATCCATTGAGGTTTAAGAGTTACATTTTAAGGTAAGGGATCTGACCCCTCTCTTTCTTTTAATGTAATCTCTTTTATGTCATTCCTTTTATGCTCCATGTTCTTATGTGAGTGGATTTTATTTTATATTCTTCTTACTTCCCCTTTCATGTTTATATGATGAGAGATCCCCTCTTACTCTCATCATTTCGTTTTATGAAAGTTTAGGTGACGCCGTTAGGCTGCCGAATTTTTAAGTGATTCTTTCCCCCTTCTCATTTTTCAAGTTCGGTTTTAATGTCAAATATTTCAAGTTCCTTTTTATTATTTTGGGGTATGATCTCTATATCTATCATACTGATCTCTTATGATTATATTATTAGAGACCCTATTTTATCTATTCAATTCATTTTTGTTGAAGTTTAAGTGACGTCGTTAGGCTGCCGAATTTTTAAGTGATTCTTTCACCCTTCTCATTTTTCAAGTTCGATTTTCATGTCAAATATTTCATGTTCCTTTTTATTATGTTGGGGTATGATCTCTATATCTATCATACTGATCTCTTATGATCATATGATGAGAGACCCTATTTTATCTATTCAATTCATTTTTGTTGAAGTTTAAGTGACGCCGTTAGGCTGCCGAATTTTCATAAGAGAAATCAAATTTTTGTCTTCCTTCCAGGTTTTTCATTTCAAATGGTATGTCCCTGAAATTGCATCACCATGTCCATATATACTTCTTATTCTGTCCCTATACTATTTTATGGGTCAATTATGATTGTTCGACCCATGTCCCCTCTCTTTTCAAAGTTTTCTAAAACCATGTAACATAGCCGTTATGCTGCAGAATTTTCGTCTCAAAATGCCTCTCTTCTCTCAAAATTATTTTATGTTATAAATTGAATTCTCAAAGATCCTATTTCTACAGGGGTATTCACACATATATAAAAATTTTCTATTTTAAATTCTGGGATTTACATACATGATACTCGCTTTCCCTTTTCGTGGGTTTAAAGTAACGTAAAGATCATGTCTTTAAAGCAGTTTTTAAAACGTTATGATTATTAAATGAAACCCATTTATTTTATGCTATATGGGTTATTTATGAAATGTTTGATGATGATATATGTGGCCCACATGATAATAAAGGCAAATTTAAGGGTGCGCCCTGATAGCGCTCCAATGCATTGGATAAAGACTTAATCTCTAGAGATGACCATTTTAACGACGCCTTGGTGAATAACCTTGGTAATTTTTAACGACACCTTTGGGATGGACCTTGGTGAAACGAAACGATTGTCAATATTAAATGTTGCAGCCACATCTTCAAGTTATGAAAAATTTTATTTTTATTATGATATATCTCATGATTTCTTTCTCATGCCTTAAAGTTCTTTTCATTACCTTATTGAAGCATCTCAAGTTCACATGTAAAATTTTTCTCTTGTTTTCCTTACTGGGCCTTCTCCTCACCCTTTCCTTTGATGTATGTCCCCAGGTTCTGAGATGCAGTAATGGACCTAGGATGAACATAAGGATAAGCCCTTCGAGTGTTTAAGAAGAATGTTTTTTTGTTGTTTCATGTTTTAAGTTCCTGGTTTCCAAGACACTAAACCTTAAAGATCCTCGGTTTTGTAAAATGTAATGAAAGTTTATGTGATAAAAAGGCGGAACGCTATAATGGGGTTCTCTCTACCATTTTTGGATTGGTACCCATGATTTACCTCATAGATATATAAGATTCTCCAGGGGTGATGGGGATTCAGTTCAGATTAATTACAGCTAACCATCCACATACAAACAGTCAAACAGAGTGTTATTTTCAAATTGTTAAGGATATGCCCTGTGCTTATGTCATGGATTTTGGTAGATCCCAAGATATTCATCTGAGAATGGTTGAGTTTCCATATAAAAAATTTATCAGTTTTCAGTTAGAATGGCTCCCTTCCAGGTTTTGTGTAGTTACCTCTTCTGGTTAACTCTTTTTTGGGCAGAGGTGGGAGATACATCTTTATTAGAACCATGTTTAATTCAAGAGACTTCAGTGAGAATTCATAGTATATATTGATATCTAGTTACATCCCATATTCATTGGAAATTTTATGTGGATCATCAGTGTGACCTTTTGGATTAACCCATTAGTGAAAAGTTTCCTTAAAATCTTCTACTCATTTAGGTCATCATTAGCATGGAAAAAAAGAAAAAAAATTCTATATGAAATATTGTACCATTTGAGTTAACTTTACATCTGGGTATGGTTTTATATACATTTCCATTTACAATTTATTTTACTAGAATTCATGATGTATTTGACATATGATTTCATAATAAGTATCTTGTTGATCTCTCTCACATTCTGAGTTTGGAATAATTCTATTTGGAGTAAGATGTTTTAGTTGAGAGTAAGTAGTGGATATCATTGACTCTCATTTGAATATCTTCTACGGTATTTTTATTCCCTTAGTTAGTGTATTATGGAAACACAGATCACATTCTAATGATACTTGGGAGCATGAGTCCTCAATGAGGGAGAAGTTTCCTCACCACCTTCCAAACATCATTGTTCCACATGAATTTCTAGGTATGGAATGTCTTATAGTGGGGAGATTATAATTTCTTGTTACCTTTATTTATGTATTTCTCATCTCTCATTTATTTTCTATCATTTTTTGGGAACATTTTGGGACATCTGATGGCAAATATAATTTTCTAGGAATATTACCTAGAGTTTTGGAAGTATGTTTTTTTGAAATAATAGAGTTCTTGTGTAAATTTTTAAGATGATTAAAAATATTTCATTTAGTTTCTCAGTTGAATCAGGGGATTTTTCAAAATATTTCTGCTAAATCTACCTATATGAAATGTTCATGTTGTAAAATTTTAACACTAAATGAAAATTTTTCTGAGATGATTCCTTGAACTGTTCTATGGAATAAAATTTTCTTACAATATGAAACTATCTCACATCATGAAAAGGTTGATCGGTGATTTATTTTAACTAAGGTGACATATTTTTTTATGTATGTTCTTTTTAAGGATTTCACATCATGAAATGTGTTCAGTCTGTAGGTTTTTAAGAGTTGAACATCTAAATCAAATTTATTTGATGTGAAGACACCTCTCCCTAAAACTGAGAGCTTCTCTAGATAATTCAGGGGATTTCCTCTCCTTAAAAATCATTTCATTCTGTGTTTGATCTTCATTGTGTATCTGATGCATCGCTCTGGGTAAGTTACTATTTTACATTATCATTATTGTTTTTCATAGTAGTGTCATTGTTCTATGATTTTAGTTCAACATAATTTATGTTGTTGATTCTTCTTGATTCCTTCTACACTTATTATGCGATCTTCCATCGAATGCTGAACTTAGTGTATTTTGTGGTGAGGAATGAAATTTCTATTAGGTTCATGTTATTTTATATTATCCACTGGTCTTTTTTTATTGAATTTATTTTTAGATTGAATGATTGATATTAGATCCTCTATTGTTATATTTTAATTCTTCATTTTTAGTGGGTCCCATTATAGGTATCGATGAACCACATTTTAGGTAATCAGTTCCATGTATACCCTATGTTGGATAAACCTTGAATTCTTTGGTTTTGAAAAAATTTTATTATAATTAAAATTTCATGATTAATCGATAGATTTGTCTATATAAGCTAACTTTTTTTTGAGAATGGATGGTCTTCCCATTGTCTTGGAAAAGGATAAATTGATTTTCAAATACATTTTATATTTATTTATGAAATTAATTTCAAAGAATGTTTTTGATTAATGTGTTTGGAAAATATAGCACATGGGAATCCTTGGATACATAGGAGGGAGGTGTAAAAATAGTCCTCATTGAATGATACTATCAGGGGGTTCACTCATAGATCTTTCCCGTGCTCATTATGCTATTTTTTCTAGGGACTTGTTAAACTTATTGGGAGGTTCACTTACTTGGGTGTTCCTCTACTCTCAATATTTGATGAAAATGAATAGATACTTGATGCACATGAATGCCTATGTTTGGGAACAAGTGTTCTATCTAGCCTGACCTTTAGTGATATTTTTTTTTCTTATTACCTATTCTTTTGGTTGTACTGTTAAAGATTTTATATGACCTAAGATTCATGATTTTATCTACATTGATATATCATTTATTAATTGAAACTATTTTAAATAGATTATATCGAAATATGGAAAAGGGGATTTATTTACCATTATTTTTATCTAAGATATGTCACATTGATTATCATTAATTTTTTTTCTTTAAATTTGTACATTAATAAGATTTTTGTACATAGAATTTTTATGGAACACCTAGGCGGGATCCTAATGATCCTATTTATCTCAAAACAAGCACACCACTTATGTAGTGCATAGACCTTGTTATTTATTTTGATTTACATAACATCTAGGCATTTTAGTGAGGCAATGATATTTCTATCAATAATTTCACATTAGCTATTGATGAGATGTTGGGATTTTTCTCACACCATCACATATAGTATCTCTTTATTTTTCAGTTTTCTTTTACTGTTGGAATTTTACCCTATAGATTGTCATGCTACTTTTTAGTTGTATCGCATATTCTCTTTATCTTTATCTATGACAAATATTTCTTGTTTTAAAATTCAACTATTTCTTCTTATCATGTATATATGTACTATTTTCTACAACACGTTGGTTGAAATCATTCCCTTGATTTCTCTTAATTACCATATGTTAGAATCTATTCAATGGGTTCAAGAATTAACATCAGGTATGTAAAAATTTGGGTGAGGTACCAGATTGTGAGGGTATCTAGGTTGGGTTCATTATAATCCACTATATTACCCTTTAGTGGTAGAATATTTCATCTGTATTATTCATAATTTGGGTGAGGTGAAGGTTAGAAACTAGAAATGAATAGTGGGTATTGTGTTATAATTTATAAATCCGAATCCCACTATTTTCCATGGTGATTATTCACCCTATGAATTTAGAAATTTTCTTCAGAATATTAGAAGTATATTTCACTTTTCTAATACTCTAGAAGACTCAAATGAGGGTTTTTTCACATTCATTCCTAGTAGAGAGGGTTGTTTGTGGGGGGGAATCCATTGTGGAAGATAAGTTAAACAATGATCTCATTTGGATATTTTTCCATAGGACCATTATAAAATAATTCAATCATGAAGCCTTGTGATTGGAAATGACTATATATTTTTATAACCATATAAAAATAGGACAATTTACTTTTGGATTACCCGACCCTTTTCAACCGTGTTGGTTCACCTAGAACCCATGTACATTACTAATTATTCCCAAAAATATTTGAGTTATGAGATTGGTCTGGTTGATGATATTAATCCAATTTTGATTCAGTTAAGACTACTGAACTTTTTTTAGGTATTCTATAAGTTATATGTTGTTGAGATGTAAATTTCTTGGAAATCTGACTTGTATTTGGCTTCCATTATAGTAGGTGGTGTATAAGATGTGTCTTCTAGCCAGAAATGGAAGTTGAATGGTGTATAGTTTTATTCAGTCCCATATTCTATTATATGTTTGGGACATTAACTTGTGGTTCTACATCTATGTGGGATTCATGGTTATTCTAAGACTAAGTGTAATGAAGCACCCAAGACTATCATAATTTTAGAAATACTAAACATCATTCTTGTTTCTTTATGAAAATATCCCAAATAAGTAAGGTAGGATATACTCTTACTAAAGGATCTCATGTTGAGTCTAATGAATCAATCAGTGGTTGATCTCAATATAAATCCAAGTTTTATATTCATTCAATGAAGAAATAGCATGGATTAGTTGAGTCAGTATGTCTTTATGCAGTAGAGTACAAACTGGAGGAATATGAGGAAGGGTTGGCTATTAATAGTGGTATCATGTTCATTTTGTATTCTATGATACAAGTTTTATTTGATTTTGGTTCAACTCAATCATATATAATATATGATTATTGTTGTTTTTTTATTATGTTTAGATATTATGTCATTCGTGTTGAAACATTCTACTTCACTGGGAAAGTTGTTAGAATATGGTTTTAAGTGTTCCACATGTTTGGTGACCATAAACTACATTAAAGTGGAGTGGGATTTGCTGGTTCTTGACCAAGATATTGTGAATTAATTATTAGAATGGATCATAATTTTATATTTATGGCCATTAACAAAAATTATCATCATTTACTTTCATTTCTATCTCTCGATGGGGTCTCTCATGTGTTTCGTGGTGAGTGGAATTCTAGATCTGGGAGGATAGGACCTGATGTTCCTTATTTTGGAATGATCTCACATCAATTATTATAGATATCCCCTGATGCAGTAGATCATTTTTTGAGCATTCCATTTCATATGGTGGTTAGTTAATACCCTGCGGTATTCCCTAATGAGTTTTCGCACATTCTACCACATAGATTAGTGGAGTTCACTATTCAGCTTCTTCCAACTATTATTCCAATTTTTATTCCCTTATACCACATGGGACCTTTTGAGATAAAAGATATGATTTATCATCTTAATGAACTTTTGGAAAAGGGATTTATTCATTATAGTGCACCACATTGAGCTTCCCTTTTTCTCTATGCAATGATGGGTGAAAATTTTAAGCTTTTGTATTGATTACAAAATTATCTACTAGGTGACTATTATGAATAAATAAACTTTTCAAAGAAAAAAAAGATACATTTTTATCATATTAGGGGAGCCTTGTTTTTTCTATGATATAACTTTGTTCGGGGTACCACCAGTAGAGTGTATGTGAAAACGATATACCTAATACATTGTGTAGGTAACAGTATTTTAATTTCAAGTTTCTTGTTGTGATATTCGGTCTCACTATGGATTCTGTTGTTTTTATGGAATTGATAATCCACATCATTCATCAATTTTTGGACACTTTTTTTGGATGATATTATATTTTATTACATGACTGAATAAGATAACATTTATCATTTAAATAACATTCTTGTGATCATGAACAAAAATCATCTATATTGGATATTTTCAAAATGTGACTTATGAAACCAAGAATTTATTTTCATGGTCTATGTTATATTTGAGTGGGGAGTCTCTATGGACCCTAAAAAAAATCAAGTAGTGATATAATTGAAGAAACCCAAGAATGTGTTTTAGATTCTCCACTTCTTAATCCTAGCTAGTTATTGCAAGTGCTTTATTATAGATTTCTCCAATCATGCATCTCTAATTAAAACATTACCTCAAAATGGTGTCATGTATGAGTGGAATGAAAATATTCATATTTATATTGAGGAACTGAAGAATAGGTTATCCTCAACTCTAATTTTGATTCATATAAAACATATTATGGGTTATTATGTGTTTTTTGATGAATCAAGTACAAGTACGGGGTGTGACTTGTTCAGGATAAACATATGGTCAATTATTATTGTCTTTAAATATTCCATCATGAGAAGTAAAAACTTACTCATGGTCTTGATTTAGTATATATTATACATGCACTCAAAACATAGAACCACTATTTTTTGGGATATTTATACAGTATTTTATTATCTTAATATCCTAAAGTTTATTTTTATTTAAAGGGATGAAAATTTTCTAATGATATGTTGGGTTGAGTAACTTAATAACATCGATTTTGATATTTCTTGTACACTTGGTACGAAAATTTTTTTCACTAACACTTTGAGTAGAAAATTACCAACTGAGGCCATGAAGGAATCAGTGGTTGAGGGTCTCTAATGAGGTTGTTCATTGAGATGGGAGTGGGAGTGGGAGAGGATTGTGAGACAATTCTTTTTCTTCTATTAAGGTTTAATCATCATTTAATGTTATAATATGGAACAAATAGTTAAAATTACACAATTTTTAGTGCTTAAGTAAAGTCCTAAATGATTGGTGGACCTCAAGATATTTTTCTTAGTCTCCCATAGATTATTTTTGTTTTCATTGAAGGATGGTTGTTACTATACCTTTGAGGTAAGAATTGATGGAATATAGAAAATGGTATTCTTAATCCATCTATTATAAGATTACATAAATTTTTCATGATTTTATACTTTGGTGTTGGTGGCTAGTGATATGGAGGTGAAATAAAGACTTCATGTCAATGGCCTTTACTTGTTCGAGAATTATGGAAGAAAACTAGAGTTCTTAGTGTTTTTTATATCTATTTCCTAGTCTATATTGGATGTTGTATGAGACATCATTGGGCTTATTTATCGGTTTAGCATAGACACCACAAGTGACAGACTCAATTTAGGTATTTATTAATAGACTAACAAAATCAACACATTTCATTTCTATAAAAGAGGAAACATTGGTCAAAGATCTTGTAAAATTATAATTCCAAAATATTGTAAATCTCCACAAGGTATCTTCTATAATTTTATCAGAAATAATCCATCCATTCATATCTAGGGTTTGTAAGGGTTTTTAGGAGGTAATGGGTACATAATTAAACTTAACCACAACATATCACCCTCAGATGGATAGGTAGACTGAGTGAGCTATAAATATAGTTAGGTTTATTCTCTTTTCTTTTATGATTGAAATCATTGTTTCATGAGAAAAATATACCCCTTTGGTCAAATTTTTTTATAAAAATAATAATCATGTATCAATTAAAATGGAACCTTTTGAATCATTTTATTAATAACTCTTTAGACCTCCCAGGTGTGAGGTGAAAATATAAGATAATTCATTGGTTTGATCAATCCTAGTAGTATATATGACAAAAAGGGCTAGTTTATTTGAAATAGGTTATCGACTACTCATATTAACCGGAAATCATATAACAACCGTCATAATTTCCCATAAGAGATTATGTTTGATGATCTAGTCTTTTCAGGAGTTTCTCCTCCCAAGAGAAATCATCAGTTGGGAATGTAGTCTATGTTGGCACCGAGGTTTATTATCACTTTTGATATTGTTGAAGGTATCAAAAAGGTGGCTTATCAGTTGGATTTTCAATCTTTCTTGAAATCGATTCATGACATTGTAACACCTTGTGTTATTGAGGACTTTTTACTCAAATAAATTAATTTTGATTGATTTCATTCATTTCACTATGTCAAACATTCCATTCACATAGATCCAAATTGGAATTCATAAAACACAACACTAACTTGGGGTCTGTTACACACAACATAGACATGGAGTGCGTTACATGTAAAATTGTGTTTCTACAAAACATCATTTTATTATTTTAATTATTTAAATGAGTTAGTTATAAACTATCTGTTAAAAATAGTAATATGAATATTAATAACTATATATATAATATTATTTATAAAAGTTTATCTAAATAAAAAATATTTATGATGAAAACTATAATTTTTTGTAAAGTCTTTATATGTTTAAAAATTCTAATTTCTCAAATTAACATCTTTTCCTATCCTTATGTGAAAAATAAGATAATTTTAAACACTTTCATAAATTTAATTTTGTATAATGAAATTTATTTTTTAATCATCAATATTGAAATTAGGTTAGGGTTATTTTTTGGTATTTTCATAGAAAATTCATTTTTTGATGAATCGTAAAAAATAATGAATTTTAATTCAAAACTTATTTTTAATCTAATTTAATTATAAGGATAAATTATATTTATAAATTACTATATATTTTAATTATATTATATTTTTATAAATTAATCCCATGTAGGTCATTCTAATAATTTCATATTGAAATTTGATATAAACACATAGAAAACTTTTGATCATTTTTACTTTTAAACCCCACATTGTCGTATTGTCAATGAAATTAATTTTAAATTAATTTCTGCCATTTATTTTATTGGAATTAAATAATTGTATTTAATATTTTGAATCATACTAATTTATAAATTCTAATAATTTTAACTTAGTTTTTTAAAAATAACAATTATTAAATTTAATTAAAATTTATTACAACAATTATAGTGAAATATAGCCTAATAAAGGACTAAACCTTATACATAAAGTATTAAATTGCATATCCACATTTCTAAAATCTATTTCATTTCCAATTTTAGGCATAAACCTTCCATTATTTATGCCATTATTCAGGTAAAAACATGGGTTTACCTAACTTGCTTTAAAAAATGCCAAGTGTGTACCCTCTCTTCCCTATAAAAGGACACCACCTATCCCCCATATTAAAACCTATAAAGCCACTTTAGTTCATCCAAGATCTATTAAATTAACTACAAAAAATCCCACCCTTCCTCCTTGAATCATCCCTTTAAGACAAAATCCATCCAAGGAAGCCCTTTGGTGAGAACCAACAGAAGTTCCCAAAAGAAGAGGTAGCATCATTCCTCAAGCTCCATTGATTTATTTTCTTTCACCACAACCTAAATTATCCATAATTAATGAATACATAATAACCTTAGTATACTCATTATACTAATAAGTTATTATGTTAAGTTGTTTACCATAACATACACACACATCCATCTAATAGGTAATCAACTTGTCGTTCTTGTGTATGGCGAACTACCACCTCACGAAACGATGTTATTCATTTTACCATTACTAACTCTAATGGTTTGAAATTGTGATGTAAAATATATAATTATATGATATATAAGGTATTTATGATTAATTTATACTTATGTATTTATTATATTAATTCCACCTTCATGCTTTCAATTTTGTGTAAATATGAAAATTTGTTTATGGAAGTGTGGACAACCACCTCCTCAATGTGATGTGATTCTTTCACACTCTACATGGAATATATTATAGATAGGTTTATAGAAAATATATATATATATGATATAATAATGATACTATAATAATTTTATATATACATATATATATATATATCTATACATATATTTAATTTACTTTCTTCCTTCAAATTCAATAATAAAACGGAAACATCATTCATGCATACGTACAGCCTATCGTCTCAATGGATGGTGTATTCCATGTAATTATAATATATTATATATATTATTATAATTCAAATAAAATAAATTTACATGATATTTACATCATGTTTTAAATTCTGGAAATCTAGATATAAGTATACGGACCAATGATATGACAAATTAAGACACATGTGAAGAACAAATCATATTTTACCTAAAGTGTAAACAAAACATGGAATTGTTAAAAAGGGGGTACTGTAATTCCTAATGAAATAATATATGGTAGTGGATATAAGAATATTTCTCTATAAAATATTTATAATAAACTTAAATTTATTATCCTGAAAGCATGTATAAGTACTACGAGATTCAACACATAAGGTAAAGGAAATTTCATCTCACTTTTTTATTTCTGTGAGATATATTACTTAGACACAACTCCTTTATTTTTATGGTATATATACATAACATGAATATATTCCATGATTATTATTCTTAAATTTATCAATATTTACATATAAATTATATTATCTTTCTTTTATTGGGTTTATTTTCCAAAAGTTACCAAATCTATAAGATAGTTTTGTCTCAATTTTCCTTTAATGAGACACATGTTTTGATATGCACCTGCATTATTTTTCAGGGTGTATGTACTTCCTTTTGAATTTTATATCATGAATATCATTATTTTCATGGTATTTTACGAACCATTTAATTCCATTTTCACAAATGGAGAGTATGATCCCAATTAAACTTGTGTTAATATTTTATTGAAACAATATTGTTGTTTATTATGATTGTTTACTGTTATTCATTCATTGGTGAAATATTATGATCCATCTCCCATGAAAACTCATTACTTTTATTCTCTTATGGTAATTCATTATTTATTTATTTATTTTGGTACCAATTTTACACTAATTAGTTCTTATGATATTTAAGAAAATATTTTAATGAAAAATTAACCTTATTTCCCTTTTCGGTAAGAATTTTGTTTTATTTCAAAAACCATGTTTTCAAAAATGTTTCCAAAAGTTTTTTTAAAGTGTTCTTATTATATAATATTCAAGGAAAATAGATTTTTAAAATAAATTTATGGTTTTAAAATATTTATTTATAATTTTCAATGCTTTCATTGTATGTTTCAAATATATTTTCAAATTAAAATGGTTTTCAAAAATTATTTATGTTTTAAAAATCATTTTCCATGTTGAAGTGTTATAATCCTGAAGAAATGTTTTTAAAAGAAATCTAAAAATTATTTTCCTTTAAATATTACATCTATTGGTGTTAACCATTCCTTTCTATGAAATTATCCCTTGGTCACATTCATATTCATTGATGAATTGTTTTTTATTTGATGGAATGATTCTTATGACACATGTTTATCTTTCATGGGTTATATGTCAATGAAATCAGTTTCTTGTTCATGGGTTCTATGTTTATAAAATATCTTTTTCTTTCATGGATTATGTTTTTATAAAATCCATTTATCTTTTATGAGTTATATGTCTATGAAACCCATTTCTTTTCATAGGTTATCCTTTTTATGAAATGATTATGAATCATATAGCTTTCTCCACATGATTGATATGATTACATGCCTATGATCCTATTTCATTTAATGTTTTATTATATGAATTTTTATGATATTGTTCCAAATTTATATAATATTTCATTATGAGATGGGTGGGACCTATATCTCCCTCTAGTTCATTGGATAAAGATTTATATGACATGAGATAGACTAATATGCTCTTGGGAGTGAATGTTGACTAATAATATGGCCATGGGAGTGAACCATGAATACCAAGACGTTATGGGAGTTAACTCATACTAATAATATGGAAATTTGAGCGAACCAAGACTACCAAGATGGTATGGAGAGTGAACTCATACTATTAATATGGACTTGGAAACGATTCATTTAATACTATGGAAATCATTTTTAAATGTTTTTTTTCTACAACAATTGTATGTCTTATTCCTATGTTATTATTTCAAGGATTATGTTCATTAATTACTTATGATTCATGTCTCATGAACTTCCAATATTTCTATCCATCATTAAAGTATAAGCTCTTTGATATTCATGGTATTATATTTTATTTTCAAGATCATGTTCTCATAACCTTATTCTCATGATTATGATTACATATATCCCTTGTTTAACCTTACTAAGAATATAATATCACCCCTCTTTATATTTACTTCACATGGTTATAAAGATATTTATTATGTTTAATGTGTATAAGAAGGTTTATATTCAATAAGAAACTTTTTGTAGATGGTTTTACTCACTATTTAACAGTGTTTATGATTCCATGTCTCCAAAGTCACAAGATTAGTATGGTGTTTGGGCATCTGTTTGTATAATTTTTTATGTATTATTTAAAAATAATGTAATGTTAATTTATGAATATATATGGAATATATAGATGGTAGAAGACCAAATTTCTAGTTTACTTGGGAATATGGGATGAGATAACCCTAATGAGAACCCTAAGGACGTGTCTAAGGATAATTTTAAGGATACAGAAAATGTCTTGGAATTTTGGTAATGGATTGAGTGAGTGGTTTCATAAAAATACTTACCTTCCTAGATACTAAAAGTTTTTGTAGATCTAGAATTGATATACCTAGGATTTAAATCTCTAATAAGTTGTGTCAGGCTTGAATCAGTGTATTCTGGTACATGAAAATGGGCATTATTGTACACTGGGTTTGAAACTTTTGTGGAATATGCTTTGGGCATTCGAAAATTATTCATGAACCATCATAAAGTATATAAACATAAGTTGTATATGAATAATATAGGATAAACCTAAGGTGAAATATATTAAAGGTGGTGTAATAATTTTGACACTTTAAGTGGTTTTCTAAATTTTGTGGTTCCCCTAATATGATAGATATTTCTTTCTCTATGATTTTTGGATTTATTCAATGGATAAAACCCAAATTTTCTGTGTTAATGGTCCTTGTGATGGAAAATGAAATTATTTTCCTATGGAGAAATATAATACTTTGGGACCAGAATGAAAAATATTATTTCTATGATCACACGCTTCCTTAATATATGAATCATTAAAGACTCCAAAATGAGAAAAGGAGGGAAGAAAATTTTATTGAGTCTTTCATGTAGAAACTTTCACCTTCATTAAAAGGGTCTTCTAATACATTTCTTTCTAAAAAATGGATCAACATGACTGAAAATATATTATCTATTCTCTAATTTTTTGAGAATGATAAAGTCATTATAGTTGTTTATTAGTTAGAAGGTGAATTAGACCAGTGGTGGACTCTAATTAAGTATACAATGAAGCAAGATGAAATTAAATCAAAGGATTATAAAATGTTCAAGAACATATTTTTTCAATAATTAATTTCCTCAAATTATTCATAAAAGGATGGAGAAAAAGTTCCTCAACTTGAAGTAAATGGATAATGAATCTGTCGGTACCTAATGGGATAATTTCATAGATATTTTAAGGTATGCTTCATAAATTATCATCCAACATGAAAGTAATGTTGATATGTTGTTTAGTAGATTAAATCCAAGTCCCAAAAGGGAATTATCTCTTATATAATTTAGTAACTAAGATGATATTTTGTATTCTTTAATAAAGGTTTAAATCAAGGTTAGATTCATGTAATAATCTCATGGTTCTGACAAGAAAATAAATACGGGGATTCAAGGGAAGTCTGAAAACCATGAATAGAATAAGATGACCTTTCCTTTATTCTCTATGTATGGGATGAAGCATAGAGGAAATTGTTTTAAGGGGTGTAATAAATGTTTTATATGTATAAGAGTAGGCCATTAGTTTTTGTGTTTCTGATGTAATGGGAAGAAGTTAACTAATGGTGAAAATAGAGAAAAAGGTGCACATATGGCACATCCCATGCTTTGGTGCTACATGTGTAATGAGAATTGGAATTATGTTATCCAGTGGCCAGACCAATGTGTTGGTGATGATGATAAACATCATCAATCTCTTAAGATGAGGGATAATTGTAAATATTATACAATTGTTATTTCTGTCAAGGGATTCAAAAATGACATAGTGAAAGGTACACATTCCATCATATTTAGAACAACTATTGTGTTATTTGATTTTGGATCTACCCACTTTTTCATATCAAAATAATTTTTCCAGGGTGTTAAGATTCCACCAAACTATTAAATATGGAAATATAAGTACAAACCCTAAATTGTATGATGACTGAATCCCATGTATAAAATTCCTCTCCAGTAAATGTTTGTGGGAATGTGCTACCAAAAAATTTTTTCACTCTTACTTCAGTATAATTTTATGTCATCATAGGCCTGGATTGGATTTCTCTATATAATGGTCACACCAATTGTTGAATAAGGGAAGTTACATTTGATATTTCACAACCTCCTATGATCATACATCAATGTGACAATAATTATGAACCTCCTATGGAGATTACATCTAGTGTATGAGTATCAATTCCCATTTTGAAGGGATAATTTTCTCAAATGGATGTGGAGATAATTGAGATCAATGACATTCCTTTTATTCCGCAATTTTTGTTTGAATTTCTAGAAGACATTTCTATCCTTACAAAAAAAAATTTGTTGATTTCTCAATAGAAATCATACCTGGATCCACACCAATTTTAAATACTCTCTATATAATAGACCCTATTGAGTTGCAATAATTGAATAATCAACTCCAGGAAAACCATGATAATGGATTAATTCATGTCAGTGTGTCACTATTTGGTGAACCTGATATTTTTTGAAAAATAATGATGGATCAATGTTAATATTCATTGATTAATGAGAGTTTAAAAAGATCAAAATCAAGAACAAGAATCATCTTCCCCATATTGATGACTTCTTTGATCAAATTCATGGAGATAAATACGTTTCCAAGATTGAACTTAATTCTAGATATTGCCAATTGATGGTCATAAAGGATTATATACCCAAGAATACATTCTGTATATGGTATGGAAACTATGAATATATCGTATTGGCTTTTGGTCTTATAAATTACCCTTCAATATTAACGGATTTAATGAATACAATATTCAATGATTACCTTTATTAGTTTGAGGTAGTCATTGTAGTTAATATTAATATATATTCAAAGGTAAAGAAAGAATATGAAGATAACTTGAGAATTTTACAAGAGACTCTATGAAATGATAATATTTATTGAAAATTTACAAATTGTGAATTTTTTCTACAAAAGGTTTCATTTTTGGGTCACATTATGTCAAGAGATGGTATAGTTGTATATCCATCAGAGATAGAGGCTATTGAATGTTTTACTGGACCAACCATAATGACTGAGATCCGTATAATTCTTGGTTTAGTTGGATATTCTTGTCTGTTTGTGGATAATTTCTCAAGAATATCTAATACTTTGACCAAGTTCACTTGTAAGGGTTCCAAGTTCTTCTAGATAGATGAAAGTGTGAAAAATTTCAAGGAACTAAAGAGAATTATAATCATTGCAGTTGTGTTTACATTAACCTATAGTGGATATGGTTTTTTAATCTATAGTTATGAATCCAAGAATGGATTGAGGTGTATTATTATGCAGAATGAAATGGTTATACTATATACCTTCTATTGGATATTCTTGATACAAATTACCCAACCCATGATTTGGAGTTAGGAGGATATTTCCTTCAATAATGTTATGGAGGCATTATCTATTTGGAGAAAAGTTTGATATATATACCAATCATAAAATAATGAAATTTATATTCACACAAAAGTTTTTGAGTATGCGCTAGAGAAGATGGTTAGATTTGATAAAATATTATGAATACTCAACAAATTACTGCACTAAGAAATAAAACAAGGTGGATGATGCTTTATATCGAATGGATCATGCTTTCTTATCCTTGTTGAGTATCACAAAAAATACATTATTTATAGATTTGAAATTAATAGATCTTTAAATCCTGAAGGAAGTGGAAATATATTATCTTTCTCAAATTAATTTTCATCCCTATATACATGTAAATATTTAGGAGGATTAGAAAGATATTGAGAGGAAAAAGAAGGTTAACAATGTTCCCGATTTTATCCTTGATCTGGTTAAAATGATAGGGTTCAAAAACAGTCAATGTGTTCCATCCATACATGATTTGAAGAAGGAGATGATAGAGAAATCTAATAGTTTTCCATTATATATTCTTCCTGAATGTATGAAATGCATAGGGAATTAAAAAAATAATTCTAGTTGGATGGTCTGAAAAGATATATCGTAGAATTTGTATCTCGGTTCATGGTATGCTTTGATGTTAAGAATTAAATAAAAAATATAAGGGGATGTTTCATCCAATATCCATACCATAATGGAAATTTGAGAACATAAATATTGATTTTGTCATTGGATTACCGAAAAAAACTAACAGGTTTAATTTTATATGGGTGGTAGTCAATCACCTTACAATTTCAGCATACTTCGTCACTATCAGAGATGATTATATCTAGTTCATCTTGACAGGATATGCATTAAGGAATTGGTAAGGTTTCATGAAGTACTACATTCTATCATATCTGATCTAGATATAAGGATTTCCTCGACATTCTAGAGAAGTATATTATACAAAATTGTGCTTCAGCACAACTTATCATCCTATAAAATATGTTCAGTCTAAAAGAACAATTCAAACCACATAGGATATGTTGAGATCATTTTCTCTAGAATTCAAAGGTGGTTGGGATCAACACCTTACTCTAGTTGATTTTTATTACAAAAATATCATTCATTGAAGAATTCATATTTTATCTTATGAAGCCCTCTATTTGATAAAATGTGGAGCTCTAATGTGTTGGGATGAATTTGGAGAAAGAAAGCTATTGGGACCTAATATCACTGATGAAATGGTATATAAGGTTAGAGCTATTAAACAACATATAAAGTTACCTCAAAGATAAAAAAATTATGTTGATAACAGACAGTGATATTTATAATTTTATGTTAGTGAGATGGTTTTTCTATGAATATATCCTTCAAAGAAGGTAATGTGGTTTAGAAATTAATGGAAACTAATCCCTATATATATAGGTCACTGTGATATTCTTGATCGTATCGAGATAGTATCTTGTCTCTTGAAACTTCCTCCAAATACCTCTCTATTCCATGATGTGTTCCATGTATCTCTCTTTAGGATGTAGATACCTAACCCTTCACATGAACTGATCTCATAGGTCATACCTCTAGATTAGGATTTTTCTTAAGACGAATAACCACTTGAAATTATGGATTGTGTAGATAAAGTTAAATTAAATAAGAACAGTCACCAAGTAAATGTTTTATGAATAAATCAAAAGTTAGAGGAGGCTATGTGGGGTCATGATTATCTGATGAAGTCAAATTATCCACATTTTTTAACTCGAATGACAAATTTCGCAGGTGAATTTCATTTTAGATGGGGTATAATGTAACACCATGAGTTCTTATGGAAATTTGTTTCTCTAATAAATAAACTTTCATTGATTTATTTAATTGTTATAATTTAATATTTCATATCAAATTATAATTAATTTTCTTACTCTGCATGAAACACCAACTTTAAGTACATTACATGCAACACCGACTTGGATTTATTTAGACGCAACACTGATATTTTATAAAAACATCATTTTCCTGTTATAATTATTGAAAAAAACTACAGTCAAAATATTTTTTATAATGGTTTTATATAAATTAAAAATATTTATAATGAAAAATATAATTTTTGGTAAAGTCTTTTTATGTTTAAAATAATATTTCCTCAAATAAACTTCTTTTCATGTCCTTCAGTCAAAAAAATTAATTTTATACACTTTTAAGAATTTAATTTTATAAAATAAACTTCATTTCTAAATTTAAAATTTTGAAATTATCTTTGGTTTTATTTTTGGTATTTTTATGAGAAATATCATTTTTTAATGAATAGTAAAAAATGAAATTTAGTTCAAAACAACTTTTTCATCTAAGTTATTTATAAGGTCAAATTATATATTCAAATTTTTCTCATGTTTTATTTGATTAAAAGTTTATAAATTCATATAATATTGGTCATTAGAACTAATTTCACTTTTAAATTTTAAATAAATACAAAACAATCTTTTTTTCATATCTACTTTAAAAACCCACAGTGTCATCCCATCTATGGTATTAATTTTAATTTAATTTCATCAACATGTCTGATAGGAATCTAGAAAATTTTATTATATATTTGGAATAAAAATAATTTATATTGTCTAATATGGTCAACTTAGTTTTTCGAAAAATTATTAGTCAATGTAATTAAAATTAAATACAATGATAAAGGTGGAATTAAGCCTAATAAAAGACTAAACATTAATCTTAAGGGATCAAATGACCTATCCACATGTCCAACGTCCATTTTTTGTCCATATATCTTTTTTATAACTTCCATTATTTTATTATTTTTCCTTTTTTACATTTTTTGGGTAAAATGGGTACACTTAACTAGTTTTCAAAGATTCCATGTGCGTTCCCTCCCTTCCCAATAAAAGGCCACCACCTCTTCCCCTTATTAACACCTCTCAATACATATAATTTTTTTCATGAAAAACCAAATTAACATACCAAGAACCCTCCCTTCATACTTTAATACTATCTTTGGATAGAAATCCAACTAAAGAATCCCTTTTGTGAAAACAAAAATAGTTTCTCAAAGAAGAGGTAACATCCTTCCTCCATCACCTTTATTTTATATTAATTCTACACCACTTAAAATATTATTATTCCATGAAAACATAAAATCCTCAATAATCTTAAATATACACAGATGTGGTTTTGTTAAGGATTTCACCTGAACTTATACACACTTCTATATATTGTGTAACGAACATACTGTTCTTGTGTACGGTAAACTACCGCCTCACGAAATGATGTTGTTCATTTTACCTTTACCAAATATTATGGTTGGTAGTTATGATGGAAACATTATTTTCATATTATATTTATGATATTAATGATTTATTTATACCTCTTTATCTATTATATTAATCCTACCTTCATGCTTTCAATTTTGTGTAAATTTGATAACCTCATTTGTGGAAGTGTAGACTACCGCCTTCTTAATGATATGTGATTTGTTCACACACTACATGGAACATATTAAGGATGGGTTTAGTGAAATTATATAAATGTATATTATATAATCATTTTACTTTAATAACGATATATATATATATATAATTTATTTTCTTTCTTTTGATACATCAATAAAACGTAAACAACATTCATGCGTATGTACGACCTGCCATCTTAATGAAATAAGTATTCCACTTTCTAATTATATATTATATAGATTATTATAAAACACATATAATAAATATACATAATATTTATATAATGTTTTATATTCTAAAAATCATGATATAATTATAATGACCAAATATATAACAAATTGAAGACACATGGGAAGAACAATGCAGATATTACCCGAATGGTAACATTAACATTGAATTATTAATAACTAAGTAATATAAAGTTATGGTAAATTAATATATGGTATTGGATATAAGAATATAGTTCTATAAAAGATGTATGATAAACTTACCTTTATTATACAAGAATATTGTATGAGTATGGTGAGAATCAAAACATAAGGTAAAGGAAATTTTATCTCACTTTTTATTTTCATGAGATATATGACTTAGACAACATTAATTTGTTTTGTGTGGTATATATACTACCAATGAATGTATTTTATGATTCCAATTCCTAAATTTATGGGTATTTACATATCCATTCTATGATCTTTTTCACATGTGTTTTATGTTCCAAAAGTTACCAAATCGGTATGATAGTTTTGTCTCAATTTTCATTATTTAAGACACATGTTTTGTAATGCACCTATATTCTTTTTCAAGGTGCATATTACTCCATTATACATTTTATATAATGAATATTCTTAATTTCATTATATTTTATGACTAAATTAATACCATTTTTATAAATGTAAATTATGATTCCAAGTTACCATGTAGTAAGATTTTATTGAAACAATCTCATCGTTTATCGGGATTATTTATGATTATGCTTTCATTGATGAAATATTTTGATCCATATCTCAATAACACTAATGATTTCTATTATCCTATTTTCATTTATTATATATAACTTTTATGTTATTATTGTTCAAATCGTGTGTTCCTGTGATATTTAATAAAATGTTTTCACAAAAACATGGCCTAATTTCTCCTTTTAGTCGGAAATAAATTTTATTTCAAAAACCATGTTTTCAAAAAAATGTTTTTAAAATTGTATTATATGAAAATTTTCAAGGAAAATAGATTTCAAAAAAAATTATGGTTTTAAAATCATTATTTTTATGTTTCAAATTTATTTTAAATGGAAATGGGTTTTCCAAAAAAAATTATGTTTCAAAAAGTGTTTTTTTAAGAAGAAAGGATATCTTCCTCAAGAAAAGTTTTTAATAGATATTTCAAAATTATTTTAAATATAATATGACATCCTTTAATGTTACCCATTCCATTCTAGGAAATTATCCAATGATAAATTCCTATAATTTTTTGAATGGTTTATGTTTTGATGCAATGAAGCTTATGACACCCATTTCTCATTCACAGGTTAAACTTTTGTGAAATCCATTTCTCTTTCATGGGTTCTATGTTTATGAAATACGTTTCTCATTCATGGTTTCTATGTTTATTGTCTAAATTTCACTTTCATGGGTTATATTTATATGAAACACATTTTTTTCTTAGGTAATTCATTTCATGAAATGGTTATGAAACATGTAACATATTCCATGCTATTGATATGATTACATGTTTATAGTACCCATTTAATTTAATGTGTTATGAAATGAATTTTTATGATCTTTTTTCACATGTATATATAATTTCATTATGATATGTGTGGGACCTATATCTCCCTCCAATTAATTAGGTAATGAATTATATCTCAGGAGATAGACTAAGGTATTCTTGAGAGTGAACCCTGACTACTAAGATATCCATGGGAGTGAACCATGACTACAAATATGGTATGGGGAGTTAACTCATACTATTATATAGGCCATGGTATTGAACCATTACTAAAATTATTTTATAGTAAGTGAACCAATAATAATTAGATGTATTTGGTAGGGACACCTTGTTTAATATAGAAATCATTATTACAGGATTATGTTTTTATCACAATTATATGTCTTATTCTTATGTTATTATTTCATGGATTATGTTATTTTTTAGTTATGATTGTTTTTATATGAACTTCTAATCATTATTTCATGAATTCATGTATATGATATTTGATATTCATGGTGTTGTCTTCTATTTTCTTGATTATGTTCTCACACCCATATTCTCATGATTATGCATATATGTCTCCCTTGTTTACCCATACTGAGAATCTGAGATTACCCCTATTTATATTTTCTTCCCAAGTTTATGAATATAATTATTATGTTTGATGTGTCTATTAATAGTTTTATTCAAGAAGAACCTTATGGTAGATAATATATCTCACTTATGAACCAGTGTTTATGTTTCCATTTTTATAAAGTTATTATACATGTATGTTCATTGGTCATCTATTTGTATAATGAATTAAGTATTATCTAAATGTAAAGTAATGTTAATGTATGAAATTTTAGGGTTACTACAGACATACTCCATGTATCTCATCTAAGGATGTACCAAGTAGATCCTTCCTCTATGATTCATATGGATGATGTTGATCTTTAGCAGGATACCCTAGTGGTTAAATAGTTGGTTTATATTATATATCATCATGATAAGGTAATATTAGTTAAAAAATTACGTTTCTCCATTTAATATGGATGTATTGATAGGATATACAAAATACATGGGAGAAAAAATTGATACTGAGGAAAAATTGGATTAATCTCTTTATGAGTTCTGAATCTTCAAAACTATCTATGGGAAGAAATAATTATTATGTGGAGATTTGTAAACCCTAAAATATTCTTTCAGGTACATCATTTTGTTATTGATGTTTTATATTGGTTATATATGTTTTGGATATAATATTTCATTTCAATTTTTTTATTTGGTATTTCAAATCACCTTTTCATCTTAATTAATTTAGTGATTCAATGAAAATTTTATAAATTTTCAACCTAATTTTTACCCTTAAAAATGATATAGGGTATGCATAATGGTAAGTAGCTCTCTTCCATTACATAGTGTTAATTTTAGGTGTTCTATAAGGTTTACTATTAATTTAAATGAGTTTCGTAATTTTAGGATGGAGGTTTTATATTCTAAATAAGGGCAAACCCTTATTCCATGAAGTTATCCCTTGTTGCGTAAGGGTAGATTAATATGTCGTTTAAAGGTGACCTTGTTTTATATGGGTTGCATAAGGGTATGAAATAAGGGTAACATGTCAAGTAAGTGAATCATGTTAGGGTACCCACTCACTTAATGGTAACACATATGGATATTCATGAGTTTTCGAAGGTTCTGTACTGGTGACATATATAATGTGTAAGGATTGGGGAGCTAGTTCATGTGCTATATAAGGGTAAGTGGGTCGTTGTGTAAGGGAATGTTACCATTTACAAAGGTTGTGTAAGGGTACTAGGGGTTCTATGAAATTATTTTGATAGATTAATAAGGGTAACTCAGTACCCTTACATGATATATAGGTGGTTCATAAGGTTAAAACTAGGTTAACCTTATACAGCTCTATCTTTTGAAAAACAAATAAATCTAAACATAAAATTTTAGTCTTTCTTCTCCTGAATGAACCTTTATCCCATTTTTATTATGTTAATGATATAAAATAATTTAATTAATTCTTTTATGTTTTATATATTTCATATCTATTTATCAATATTTTTTAACTCTTTGAATTCATTATTTCATTAAAATTGTAAACCAAATCATGTTTTAAATCATTTGTGTTACTTCTACAAGCCAAAACACTTTTTGTTTAAAAATTTCATACCCATTATTTTTTATATCATTTAGAGGATATCTATATGTGTTTTGTTATTGTCAAAGGATTTCAAGATCCTTGATGTATTTTATTATCCTTGATGGGTGATAAATATAAGGGTGATCAAGGTTTTATTTCCTTGAAAACATGGAGCTTTTTGTGTCAGGAATCCCTCAACATTGTCTAAGGTAGGTGTCCTTGTACAGTAGCGTAGACCTATGAATTTATAGATGTTCTTGAAAATCTCTTTTTCATGTGATTAATTGATAAAATATAAAATAATCCAAGAAAGATAATATATTATCAAAATGTTCTTGGGAAATCCTTATCGATAATTTATTTCATGTGAGGTCAGTTTGTAATAATACCATATCAGGTTGTTTACAACTTTTAAGGGGGTTTCCCTTAAAAAATTTATATGGACTCTTATGTCTGAGGGAAACCCTAAATAATGGATATGTGTCTAAATTCTAATTTCAATTTATTGGAGTGATGTGACGTTTATTTTTTACCTTTTTAGTAACTCTTTTTTATAATTTATACATTTTTTAAGAAAAAAAAAGGAATGTAGGAAAATTTAGGATCCTTGGGTACAGAAAAACATTTGATATCAACATGTTGTGTCAGGAATCAATATGATTTAATTCACATTCTATATGTGTGTCCCTTCCTATGTCCACAAAATGTATTTCATAGGTTGTATCAAAATTATTTTTATTGATTTATTTTTTCACTTAGGTATCCTGTCAATCATACAGACATAATTATATTAAGTATTTTTTCCCTTAGACATCCTGATTGGTTTTTATTAACATGGTTAACTTTGTGGGTAATGATTTTTATTCTTATCATGTTACCTTTTGTGATATGGTAATTTTTATTATTTCCCACCCTTTTTCATTTTTATTTATTTTCATAATATTTTGGATTTTAATATGGAATGTTTTGATATATAATTATGTTTCGTAAAATTGAATTTATATGGGAAATAATTTATACACTAGTTTTATTTTTAATCATGAACTAACAGTTTTATGAAGTAAAAAAAATTTGTAAATCCTTTGGTGGTATCTGACTAAGATCTATTCTCACACTATACATTTTCTAATAGTTTTTTATAGAAAATTTAATTTAGGGCATGGGGAATGGGATGAGTATTGTGTATTTTACCATTTAATATTTGGTTTCATCTCTTTCTAGTGGGACTTATTGGTGGTGACATAGTGACACGTGAAGATCTGGATTTGTCTTGATTTGTTTTACTTTAAATTTTATCCTTATGAATTTGTGTTGTTAGTGTCATGTATGTATTCTATACATCCACATTTTCCAATTTTTTGTTACTTTTGATTTTATATATGACATGTTAATAACTTATATTAATCAGTAACTTGTGGTTGCACATATTAGGTTATCATTTATATGGATATTGTTTGGTTTGTCAAAAAATATATATGAAAAGTTTATATTATAAATTAATAATATAATAATTTTACTATGGGATACATTCCAAATTGAAACTCAATATTGGTATTCTTCCTCTAAATATGTAAATATGTAGCACATTTGTCATTACTACAATGGTCGAGAGTCCGTTTTTTTATGTACATGTTTAAGAAATGGTGGTGAGTATATGGGGTGGATTGTATCAATGATTGTTTTGAGCAGCCGGGTGGTCTAGGTTAGGATTCTTCGGGGGTTTATATTGAAGGGGAATCATGACATTATAACGTCATCTCATCATGAATTAGAAACAATGACGTGGGTTATTTATAATAGTATAAGGTTTGTATGCCATCATCTCATTGAGTAGCAGTAGAAAAGACAACATCATCATATTTCGTGATAGTGGTATAGGGTTTAGGTTTCATGTAGTGTTTTTATAGGCAGGAGAATCACTGATAGCATTAGGGGAACTGAGGGGTTGGAGTCCATTCAGTGTCGGCAGAGGAAGGGTTCATCCATTGGTTGAGTAGTGGCATATGTTCTAGTTCATTTAAATTATGGTGGCACTGGGTTGGTGGTGATGGGTGCTTCGAAAAAAGTATATCAAATAATATATTTAACTACTTTATAAAATAATAGGTAAAAATTTAATAACCTATGTTTAAAATAACATATGAATATAATATGAATTAAAAATTCTTAAAAATTATATAAAATAATATTTACCCAGATTTAGGAAATAAAAGGTAAAAATTTTAAAATTCCCTAGGTTTGGAAGAATTGAAATTATTTTCTAATTTGATATGTATAGAAACATAGCTAATTAGTTACATAATATTTCATTATTTTTTTTAGAAACATAGATAAATTTATTAGCTATGTTTTAAAAAATAGTTAATTGAAAATATATATATCACTCAGTACATTTACCATATAGTTATCTTATAAAATGGTTGAGCATGATATATCTCTTTAATGAATTGATTAATGTTCCTCTTCTTTAAAGGTAAGAATAATATAGTTAATCATCGAGGTATCCTATATGGATTTAACTAGGCACCATTTAAATAGAGAAAGTGAGATTTTCAGGTTATTATTCTATGTATGAACTCTAATTAACATTTGATATACTTGAGGACATTAATAATAGATTTTAGGATATAGTTAGATTATTACATACAGAATATATTTGTAAGGAAATAATTTTTTGACAATAATTCGTATTATTGTGGAACTTTTATGGGATAAAGAGATGAAAACTTATTATTCCTCTTTGGGAATTTTTTATATATTTCATTGTTAACTTATATTATTTTAAGTATTATTTGAAATTCTATATATGATTATATATAAAATTTTATATGTCATTTATTTCTATAAGAACAAACATGTTGTCACCTATTAGACTACAACCCATGATTTACCATGAGGCTAATGAGGTCTTTATCCATAGTCCTATTTATAGGGACTTTGTACTGACTTCCATACCAAGGATTTCTCACAATATATATGATAATATAGAGGATGATACAACTCATGTGGATGAGGAATTTAATTTTATACATGACTTAATGAAACTCTTTTGTGTGGGACTTTTATAATGAATTACAGCCTTCATCAGATAAGAATTATGATGATTTTTTTAGAAAAGAAAACTATATTAATGGTACATTTTTCATGAGATATTTATTTCATTAATGATAAGTTGGTAGTAAAATATTATAATTTATGCTCTAGGGTGAGTAACTTGATTGGTATATAGTTATTAGAATGTTATGGAAATATCCCCATAAAGTATTTATATATTTTGTTTATTTATAAAATATATGAGTAGAATCAATTTATTTTCAATGATATATGAAAACATGACATCATGATGTTTATCGGTGATTAAAAAAAGATATATATTTTTTATATATATGATAGAAATAACTCTACAACCATATTAATAATTTCAAATGATATTTCATGTAAAATTATAATTTAATGGAATGAAGAGTGACTTACCCACGTTGAATGAAGTTATGATATAATAGACCCACTGAAGATTAGATAGAAACCTATATAAGTTGAATGAATTTATATATAGGAATAGCTCAAATATATATATATATATATATATATACGATTAACTAATAACATAACACAATAAAATAAGTTACATCCAGATAAAATTGCGATTTTCCAGATTAATCTATAATTTAGAATTGTTTTATAGACAATGAATAACACAAGAAACAGTGATACCACAACAAGAAGTAGTTGGGGTTATAATCATGAGACCTTCTTAAAATTACGGACTATTCCATGGGAAGAGGATAAAAAATGAATGGTTTGGTAAAATTTAAATCTTATTATTTTCCCATGCCATAAATATAAGATTCTATCCCTTGATTCTAGGTGGTGTAGTTATTTACAACATGACCTAAACATTTATGTCACGATGATTTTATAATTTTCAATAGCAATAAATTATGTTTATGACTGACAGATTGAATTTGTTTCATAATTATATGGGTTGGGGAAGAATATTTTTTCTAAATAAATATTAAGTAGAAATAAATATTCCTTTTGTATATACATTTTATCACAATAATTATTGAAATTTTTATTTAAAATGAAGTTATATATTGATTGAATTTTTATTTCTTAATAGATGTGTACTAAGGAAAAATAAAAGAGGTTACTTAGATATTCACTTATGATTGATGAGATATGTTTCTCTACAATTAAGTGAAAGAATATTTTATTTTGAAAGTGTTTTAATTATTGATTTCTTCTAGAAATAATCATAAAAAAGAGTAATATTAAATATTCAACTTGATAATAATATCAAGTAGTTTCATCATGTGGAAAATCTAGTATCTGATTTATTCACTATCAATGGTGTAATCTCATTATTAGTTTCTCAGGACAAATATGGTTTCTCTTAGAGTATTAGCGAGCTTCATGGGTTATTGAGAGTAGTTTTCTCAGTAATTAATGATGATTTTAAAACAAAAGGTTTTATACAAATTATCATTATTTTAATGAATATATAAGTATGCTTAACAATTCCATACATTTGAAAATTTTCTTTGTTTCCTCCTTGGATTATCCCTGCTCTGATGAAAAATTATTAATTTATTATATCTCTCATTATATTATTTATCACTTCATAATTATCACAAAGGATACTGTTTTTATTAATAATGGTGGAACAATATTATTAGAGAGAACCATTTTTTAATTTTGTTATACCATACTTTACCCTCACCCGCCCCCACCACCAAAAATTAGGTTATTTTCATTATTTGGGAATAAATGGTTTTATCAGTGTAGTAGGTTATTGTTGAAATATCACTCATTGAATCCACAAAATAAATCATCAACCATAAGGGAATTCAGATATTTAATGACAATAATTATCAATTACAGAAGAATTATATTCAATGTAACACCCCTATATTTTATGAAATATTATTTTTCAAATAATATTTTTTTCTTCGATGGATTTTGAAACTTGCAACAACAATTTTAGATGAACTGTTATATACTATTAAATATTATTATTACCTCGACTTTGGATTAGAGCGCAAAAATATGATTAAATAAATTATAAAAAATATTGGATTAGAGATGTATAAAATGAATTCAATAGTTTGCAATTAATTATAAATGATAATAAAAATCATATTAAAATAAAGGATATGTTTTTCTTAAAATATATTTATGTGTGAAATGTATTTTTAACCTAATAAATTCAAATGATTACTCTTAGTGTATTATTTTAATGAAAATTTTAAATTATTGATTAAAAAAATTATGCAATAATATAATATTTTTTATTATGCATACGATAATAATAAATTTCGTTTTATGCATAAAAATGTGTTTCTTTCAAAAAGTTGTTTTCATCATAATTTTTTATCATGCATTTAAATTAATTTTTCAATTAATTGGTATTAAATTAGATAAAATGGATTAAAAAATTAGAATCAGGAGATTCAATTTTGGTAAATATATCCCTTTTATTTTTCATTTATATGAATAATAATATTTGGGGAATTTATCCCCTCGGCAAATGCTAATTACGGTTAATCATGGTTAAAAAAAATTCAAGGCCATGCGTTTTCATCATTATTCTTACTATTTGAATTAAATTCAACCCTTATCTACTTAGGATTTAATTATTTTAGTTTAATGGGAACTTTTTTATAAAAATTAAAAATATAATATTTAAATCAATGAATGTTACAAAATGTCACACTCGCTATTTTGATTACATATTCTGAGTCATTATTGAGACAAAAGGTTGTTATGAATGAATATAATTATCTATATTGGTCATAATGAATATTTTTACCTTATAGAAACTTATTTGAAGTTTTTATTAATTATATAATGACTTTAATTTCTTATGAAACAACGATGATCTATTTCAACTTTTAATAATAAAAAATTAATAAATCATTTTTAAAATATTAAAAATGACATAATTTGAATATTTTAATATTTACCAAGAATTTTAAAGATCTATATGAAATATTATGGATTTTTTAAGTCATTATATTTTATTTCACCCTTTTTGATTAATTTAAAGTTAAATTTAATGAATACTGGTAAAAATGAAATTTATGATATTTTATATAAAATAATATTTTCTTAAATGTTATAACATTCATAAATATTTTATATTCTTCCAAATGAATGAGATATGGTTTTAAACATAATCCATGGTCCTTTTATGGTTTCTTTTTCATCTTATAGTAAAATTATCAACCCTTAATGGTTATAAAACTTTACAATTTCATTAATTATCAAAAGGATTAATGGGGTTTTAAAACTAAAATATAAGGGTAAAAATTTGATCCAATCATGTCCAAAAATATTAGATGATATTGTAATGAATAATCCTTATATTATATTTTAATAGTTTAAATTTATATCCTTATTAACATCAACATTTATTTATATTAGTTTATCATTTTATGAAATTCTAAGAGTTCACTTCACCATAATTATAAAAGGGATCCACATTTATCTTATTCACACCATATTAATACTTAAATATCTAAATAAATTTTCCAATTTCAATTCTAAAATATCCTATCCGAATACTAGATTATTTATTTCACAAAATACCAACCTAGAAGCCATTTAGGGAAGATCTAAAAGTGTTTGTTAAAAGAAGAGTTAATCATCTTAACATATCACCTTCTTTAAAATATTTTATATAAATAAACTAAATATTATATATTACTCATTAAATAATAAATTCAATATCATAAATATAATGAAATGATATTATGATTATTGAAACATGATTATAAACCCTCTTTCCAATAACATGGGATGTTAATGTATCCCTCGTGTGTATGTAAAACTCATTGCCTCCACATAACGATACAAATAATTATTCATCACCATCTTTTATGGATGGGTATTATGATGGTTTTAATATTTATATATGATACTTATGAAAAAATTATAATTTTTGAAATATTATATAATATTGATTACATAATGTTTACCTTCATTCCATCCAATACTTTCAGAAACAATAATGTCGCTCATGTGCAGGTGTGGACTACCTCCTCCATGAAGTGATTTGATTTTTTTTCTTTTATATTTTACATGGATGGTAATGAGGAAGATTTTTATGAATATATATAATATATATTATATAAGAAATATCATATTGATGTGAATTAATATTTAACTTTCTTTTGTTATATCAGTTCAATTTAAATATCTGTTATGCCTACGTATGTGTTTTATTGTCCAAAAACAGTATAATTCTTTTTCCTATCTCTATATTTTATGAATGACTATAAATATATTGATATATATATATATATAATGAATATATATAAAATTAATACCATGACTAAAATTCTTGTTATTATAGAATTATTATCAATTATAAGTCCTAAGACTACCAAACCAAAACATACATGAGAAATGAAGCAATTATCACCCAGAATAATGTTTTTAATAAAGAAATTTTAATAAACATGTGAAAAAGGGTTAAAAGGAAAACGTATATGGTTTGATATATATATATATATATATATATATCAGTATGAATATATAATATTATGTTTAATAAATATATATTTATTATAAATTAGGATCAAAAAATACAAAGGAATTCCTACCCAAGGTAATGGGTTTTATTTTACAATCTTATTGTTTATCTGGATTGTTTATGATTAAGTATTAATGACGAAATATTTTTATAATCCTCCACATAAACTCATGAATTTTGATATCCTATAGATATTTCTTGAAAATATATTTTTCCATCTCATATTACTCGCCTTATATATTCAAGATACCTAACATATGTTTATAAGGATAATCTTCATTATTTATCTCTTCAGTCGAAAATATTTTTTATTCTATATGTGTGTGTGTGTGTGTGTGTTTTCTAAAAATTTTAAATAAGGTTTTTAGTATTATCCTATGATTTCAAAAATTAATTTTTACCCATGTATTACTTTTTAGAATACATTTTTGAATGAATCTTATTATTTTTTTCCAAATATGTTACTTTGTGACTTTTATGAAAAAATAATGGATGAAATGTTTTCTTATATTAAATGGAATGAACATAATTTCCCCCCTCTAGAGAAAACCAATGTTTTGATTAATCATTAACATGTTTCAATTTTTAATATTATGGAAATTGATTTACATAATATTTTTTAATTAATTATATTTTGAATAAGTGATTTCAAAATGGAATGCTTATTTTCTATATGAATATTTGAATTCTCTTTTGATTCATCAAAAAAAAAACCCTCGGTATTTGTTATGTTTTACTTGGATTATGATGAAAGGATACCATCCATAATATTTCTTGGTATGAATTATCTTTATGATATCATCAAGTCTATGTACCCCATTCCTTTTCCATGGGTTATGTTATGAAGAAATGATTTTTCAAATTATTTTGTTCATGGATCGTGATATAACGAATTGTTTGTTATCATGTGGAACACAAATGTATGATTTTCATTATTTGATGGTTATAACCTATATACCCATCTATTTAATTGGGTAAATATTGATATCTCATTAGATAAGTAGGACTGGAATTGGGTTTGAACCCAGTTCTGAAAGGGACTTTGTCATCAATGATTGTCTTGGGAGTGGAAATCAACTACTATGATGGTTTTTTGAGTGAATCCTTTTCACAATGAAAGTATTGTAAATGTGTCTTGAATACTAATAAAACTATTTTCAATCCTTATGTATATGCCACAATTCCATGTCTTACACCCATAATATGTTATTGTGGAACATGTTCTTTGATTCCATTAGGATTCATGTCTTATAAAATACAAAAATTCATGACTTGATTCTAGATTATGAGGTATGGTATACATGGTATATTTTTTAATTTTCAAGATCACATACTCATACTATTTTAAACATGTTATGTTTATATGATCTTTTATTTTCCCTTTGTTTAAACTTAATGAGCATCAAGGCTCACCTTTTCATAATTTTCCCCTCGCATGTTATAATGAACGGATTTATGAATTATATTTCTATTAAGAATGATATTTATGAAGATCTATATTGTAGAAAATGTATAAAAATTATGAAACATTTGTTTAGGTTTCTATGATTCAAAATAAAACAAGCCCAATTTGATTCTAGTATAGATCATTATGTTATGTAATGAATATTTATCTACATAGATGTAATATCTATATTTGAAAAGTTTGGGTTGCTATATTTGGTATTAGAGAAATATTTAATTAACCTTTTGAAACTATGATTTGAAAATATTAGTGAGAACCCAATGGATAAGTCTATGTATAGGATAAAATCATAATTATTCGGTAATGATCATGAATGACATGGATAAAACCTATATTTTCATAGAAGAAGGTATAATTATTTAGATATCCTTAATATTATGTTTCATAATTATATGGTTTACAACAATAATTTTTGTTTCTCATAGTATTCTTTTGGTATTTTTAAATTGTTGTAACATGAAGTAATTGTTTTAATGTTCGATATAATAGTCAATAAAATGACTATCTTACTAAGAAACTGAATGTTATGGGAGTTGTAAGGGAAAATATCATTTTTATTCCTTCAATAATTTATCAATATAAGAATCATGATAAACTTGAAAATGAGAAAAAAATAGGTAACAAAAATTTGTTTAGTCATTATTGAGGTAACATCCACTTTATTATAGTGTGTTCACATTTTAACTAGTCATTGAGTAATGGATCAGTACCACTGGGAAGATATTTTTAACTATCCTGTGTTTATAACAAGAGAATTTCATTTTTTTATTTATCGCTTGGATAGTGAAGTAGATCAATGGTGTAATATTATTAATAACATAAAGCTATATTATGAAATTGACTCTATAGAGTGTGATGGAATTAAGAGGTTACATATCAATAATAATTTTCCTCATTTTATTCATTTGAAAATGAATAATGATTTCATTGAGTTAAAATAAAACTGAGAATAATATATTGGTACATAGGAGGAAAATTTCATAAGGCATGTGACGTAATTTTCTACCATTATCACCTTACTAGAATGTACAGTTGAGCAATTCTTTGATATCATAAACAGAAGTATCTAAAGGGAGTTATATGTAAGGGATTTCAATAGATATGAACAAAAAATTCAATTTTTATCTAGGTGTAGGTGTATTTCATAGTTACCCATGGTTATGAAAATAAAATAAAATTGTAATTTGAAGGAAATTATATATTCCATAGATGGAATAAGATGACCAATTAATTATGCTCAACATTTGGAATGAAATATTGGGGAAATTTTATAACGGTAATATGTAAATTTTTCAAGTGTGGAAGAGAAGTTAAAAGGGTAATTTAATATAGAATTGATTGGGAAAATTCACTAATGATTCAGTGAGACAGAAAGAACCACAAAATGAAACACCCACACTCTAGAGTTTTATATACAAGGAGTTTGTTAATTATGATAACCGGTGTAAGAATACGATTTTTAATTAAGATAATTGACATCAAAAACCTATTAATCCCAGAGAAAAGGGTAAATATCATGAGATCAAAATATTTAATTATTGTTATGATAACTAAGTGGTGAATGGTATACAAACCATAAACTCTAGACCCGATAATGTCTTACTTTATTCTGGATATATAGAACAATTTTTATCTAACTAATTATTAAAGGGTATCAGAATAACACCTCAAAAAATAAATGTTTATATAGTGATAAATACCCCTAGTGATACGATTATAGCACCCCAAGTCTATAAATCTTCCCCAGTTGATGTTTCTTAAAATGTGTTTCCTATAAATGTTTTAATTATTCATCTAGTTTAATTTGATATCATTTTTTTAATTTAATACCTATATTTACAAAATTTCCACATAAATAGATAATGATGTAGAGTTATGTTTTGTATTCTGAACCAACCTATGATCATATATCAGTGTGATGAAGAAAATAATAATATGATGAAAATTAAATTCATTGTATGGATCATCATCCATATTCAAATGTAAAAATTATCTCATATGATGGTGGTGAAAATTAACATTGAATATAAACCTATATTTATAGGTTTTGTTGATTCCTTTCGAGAAGAAATTCTTAGACTTCCTCCAAATAAAGAAGTTTAGTTTTCAAAATAAATCATATCAATTGTTATACCTATTTGCATGACTCCATATAAAATTTCCCCAATTGAGTTAGAATAATTAAATAAGAAACACTATCAGAATAATTCAAAAGGGACTCATTTGATTAAGTTAATCACCTTCGGGTGAACCTTTTTTTTAATAATAAAGATGGATCATTGTGAATCTATGTTGATTATCAAGAACTGAAAAATATTATTATCATGAATATGTATCCACTAACAAATATTGATTAATTTTTAGATCAACTATATAGACCCTAATACATTTAAATGACTTTTCCTTATTCTAGATGTCATCATCTTGGGGTCATGAAAAATAATATACCAAATAAAACTTTTCATATAATTCATGGACACTGTGAATTTATTATGATTCCATTTTCTCTTACTAATTCCTACCAATGTTCATGGATTTAATATAAGACCCCAAGGTTTTAAAAATAAATTTAAATGAATGAAACACTGAGTATCCAAAAAAATTCAAAAAATTAAGGAGATAGCTATAAACTATCCATTAAACATAATTTTTCCACTTCTATGATTTGAATTTCAAAAAATAGACATCTACGGTTGCGATCAGTAAGTTATTTGGAGTCTGTTAGAACTAACTTATTCTTTGATGAATAGTAACATAAAAATATTAATATTAATATGAATATTACTATGAACCTTATGAATAGTAAATCATATTTTTATTTTATTTTCTTAATGTTGTAATATAACGACACCTTGATTAATTTATCAAGGTGTTATAAAATCAGTTATAGTTTAAAAATTATTATTTTTTGAAAAAATTATTATTTTATTTAAAAATTAATTTTCCCATATATAGAAAATTATTTTAATAAAATAGAGTTTATTTATAAATTATACACATTAAAAATTATTGTGGTTAATTTTTGGTATTTTTCTAAAATATTTGAATTTTTGGTGGATAGTGAAATTCAATAATTTACGAAATATGATAAATAAATTAATTTATGCATCATGTATGGGTCATGGTTGATATAAATTTCCATTTTTTAGATCTAAAATGAACTTAATACTATTTTGGGTCACATTAATCAAGACTATTCCTAGTCTTGAGTAAAAGTATTAAACTAATGATTAAAATAATTGAAAACCCCTCCTCTCCTCCACTATAAATACCACCCTCACCCCCGTATTCCTATTACACCTATCAAGATTTTATAATTGATGAAATTATTCCCCATTCCCTTAACAAGGATCTTACACACGTCCAAGACCTTTTGTTCCCACCAAAAGGCAAAAACCAAAGGACTTAATGAGGATCTCAAGGAGAAGAGATCAAGAGGTAAAAATCCTCTTTCATTTTCTTGGGTTTTCTTTTCAATTCTTTTCTTTTATTATAATATATTCACCTACCCCTATAAAAGAGGAATTAAATATATAGTGTTATATATATTCAGTATTTTTATCATGTTTATGGTAATATTCATCATCATTATTCCTCTCCTCTTCCTCTTATTTTAAAAATAAAAACAGCATCTGTGATTTGTCGATTTAGCGACATCGTGGATAATGTGTCTTAAATTTCCTTTAATTCCTTAAAATAAGGTTGTAAAACCATTTTAATGATTGAAATAGATTTTAAAGTGTATTTCACTACCTATCTTATGTTTTGGATTTAAATTATATGCATAATATTAATGGTGTATGATGAAACAAGTTCATGTTAATCAAATAACTGCCTGAATAATCTAAATGAATATCATTAATGATTTATCTAATGATTCATACTCATACCATATAAACAAAATGATTTATGTAATCATTTTATATTATGGAAAAATATTAACACCATTTCCTTCCAATTCTGTAGTTTCACTTCCATTCGATAAGAAAATTCTTTGCAAACCAACCATAGTAATCATGTAAAGCACGCACCTGAAACGATGGAAATAATAAAATATTATTAATAAATGGTTTTAATGATGTTATAAAATGAGAATATAAGGTGTTATAAACATTATTATGATTATATAAAATAATAATAACACCCTTTAAACCATTATATAGGAATTTTAAACAAGTTTGAAGTAAGACGAACCCGAGGTAAGGGAATTCGTAACCCAATTTCTGTTCTTTGGGTTAAACTTCTATTTCATTGATTTTGGGGTACTAAGATTCATTGGGTAATTAATTTTGTTTATATTATGTTTTATTATGTGGATTTACAATTTATACACATATTCCTTTCATTCTATTAATTCTCACATCAATTATATCACATTTGTAAGGTATTTTACATTAAAAATCCTCTTTTAATAATATATTTTACAAAATTCAAAATAAATGTGAAATTATCCATGTTTTATGATTATTTTCTAGTTCACAGGAATTTGTTATGATGAATTTTGGGACCAATATTTCACACTAATTCATTGGGTATGTGTAAGTTTTAAGTCGGTCATATGGTTACTCCAAGTGTAACGGCGATGGTTACACCATAAGGTTATCATGAGGGTTACATTGTAAGGTAGTTGTGAGGGTTAAAAATCATAAGGTAGACACGAGGGTTAAAATATAAGTAAGTAATTTATAAAGTTACCTTTATGTTTTTATATTTGTTCTTTAATTTTTTATGTAAATATCTTGTTTTACAAAGTATGTATATATGGGTGAGAAGTATGTCTTTGAGAAAATAATTTCATATGTTTATATGTTTTCATGGACTAATGGTTTCTTTCATTCTTTTTATATCCCTTACTGAGATTTTTATGTTCATCCCACATTTTTAAATGTTTTTCATAGGTTATAAGGATGTGTAAGATAAATAAAGAAGTTAAGTTAAATGTTATGAATATTTGACAATGAAATCATGTTGTTGTTTTGTGTTATAATTTTATGTTTTGGAAGAAACGGGCATTGTTTTAATGGTACCCACTTTGTATGATTATGGGTTGATATGTATGAGTTTTTTCCTAAATTTCTAAAACACTAAACTGAAAACATATTCGGGATTGCAAAGAAATTAAATCTGGTTGAAATAGATATATTGTGTAATGTTTAAGACTGGGTCATTATAGTTGGAATCATAGCATGGTTTAGAAACGTTTTTGAGTTAGTATGATATTAATAGAGTACCATAAATTATTTTTACCATATGTTTATGTTGAAATGATATGGAATTTAAATATTACCATGTTTCTTCATCTAATATATTTCTATTCATAATGGTTTTCCGCTGAAGAAAAAATGGAAGTTGGAGTTGGAAGGAATCGAGAGGCTGATATCTTTCCAAATCCGCAACTGGGAATAGTGGGAATTAGAATCCAGAAGTTTGTGATAGTAATTGATCAGCTGACATAGGAAATAAATAGTGTTGTAATCCATGGAAGAGAACAAATAGAGCTACCATAAAGTAACACTACCATAGTTGAACATTTTAAAAGGCAACACCCTCCTACTTTTAGTGTATATTCTAACCCAGAAGCAGATTAAAGATAGATTAAAGCCCAGGAAAATATATTCAATATTATGGTATGTTTAGATCATTCAAAGTTTAGTCTTTCAATTTATCATTTTGAAGGTGAATCTAATCTGTGGTGTTAAATGGTCAAGAATATCAAGGATAGAGAATAGATTGAATCTGTGGAGTGGGATGAATTTAAAATAATTTTCCTTGAAAAATATTATCATAAGGTGGTTCAACTTATGATGGATAACCAGTTCCATGAATTAAAGAAAAAGGAGGAAGATTCAGTGTTTTTTTATGAAGAAAACATCACTATACTAGAAAGGTACACTCCAAATCATATTTAGGATCCTGATAGAAAAATAAATCGCTTTTACTCAGGATTGAAGCCAAGATACTGAAGGGAATTGGCCTCCAAAGATATCAAAAGATATGAGAAATTTTTATGATGTGATGAGAGGGTAGAAATAGAGTTTTTTATGATCACTTTTACTTTTACAAAAATAGTATAATAGGATTAGATGGAAAGATATGGGTAAGAATCAATCAATGAAATTTGATGGTAAGAAATTCTATTTTCCATTTTCTGAAAAGTGTGATAAAAAGTAGTGTAGGGAATGTCTTACCAAAACCGGGAAGTGTTTTTGATGTGGTGTGTTTAGATATATGGCATGATATTTTAATGAAAATGATCTTGATACCAATTTTTAGAGGAAAAAATTAAAGTGTTTTAAATGTGGTGTGATGGTTCATTATAAAAATGCTTACCCAAAGACAGATCCATGTGATGGAAAGTATCCAGACTATAAGCAGAAAGGTATAGTGAGACCCTTTACGAATACGTCAGTAGATTTTGATCCATCCAATGAAGTTGTATCATGTACTTTGTTTATTTATACAGATTTTTCTAAAGTCCTGTTTGATACAGGGCCTACACATTCCTTTGTTTCTAAGAAAGTTTCTAGTAAATTGGAAATTTCACCCCAAAAAATGTGTCGTGAACTTATGGTTAAAACACCAGGGGAAATGTTGCAGTAAAAATTCATTTTAAGAATCTTCCTATTATTATTTGTGGAAAGACATTACCTGCAATCATTTTTTTCCCATAGTAGATTTTAATATCATTCTGGGTTAGGACTGGATTTCTATTTATCATATTAATATTGATTGTAGATCTAGAGAAGTTTTTTTCAGAAAGGGTATCAGTTTTTATACAATAAAGAAGAAAAAAATTGATAACATGTGGGGAAGTTAAGAAACTGTTGAAAGATAGAAATGAATGTTATCTTTCTCATATTGTTGAAAACAAAAAAATCTATTCATATTAATGATTCCCCGGTATTAAATGAATACCTTGATGTTTTTTCTGATGAGTTACCTAGTGTTATACCTGATCTAGAAGATTAATTCAACATTAACATAGTTCCTGATGCTAATAAAATTCCAAATCCCCCTTGTCAAAAACTTCTTGAATTAATAAAATAGTTGCAGTATTTTCTTGATAAAGGCATCATTTATCCTATCACTTTCCCATGGAAAGATTCTGTTTTGTTCATTAAAAAGAAATATGGTTCCATAAGACTTTGAATTGATTATAGATCTTTTAATAACATACTATTAAGTATAAATATCCCTTTCCTCGCATCAATGACTTGTTCGATTATATCCATGGAGATTAGTATTTTTCCATGATTGACTTGAGATCTGAGTACCATGAGATGATGTTTAAGGAGGATGATATTCCAAAAATAATTTTTCAAACTAGATATGGTCATTATGAATTTTTGTTATTCCATTTTGGTTAACTAATTCACCTGATGTATTCATGGATCTTATGAATATATTATTTCATTAGTTCTTGGATATGTTTGTGGTTGTTTTTATTAATGAAATTATAGTATATTCTATAAGTAAATAGGAACATGAAAAACATCTAAGGTTTCTTTTATAAAGGATAAAAGAAAAGAAACTGTATGGAAAATTTTACAAGTGGGAATTTTGGTTGCAAAAAATTTCTTTCCCTGGTTACACTGTTTCTAAAGATTGCATGACTATTGATCTTGAAAAAACAAAAGTTTTTTAAGAATGTCCCGGACCTACAAATTTAACCTAGATTTGTAGTTTTCTTGGTTTGGAAGGCTATTACCAGATATTTGTTGAAAAACTTACATGGTTATTTAGTCCAGTGACTAAGGTAACTAAAAAACAAGTTAAATTCATCTAGAAAAAATAATATGATGATTTTTTTTCAGGAATTGAAAAGAAGATTGGTGAATGCTCCAGTTCTGACCCTAACTTCTAGAAATTGTGTTTTTTTATCTACATTGATGCTTCATTAAAGGTAATTTTTTGTGTTCTGATGTAAAATAATTTGGTAATTTCTTATGCTTCAAGAAAAATAAAAACATTTGAGTTAAATTATCGCACACATGATTTGGGATTAGCTGTTGTCGTTTTTGCATTAAAATTTTGGAGTCATGATTTATACGGATCCAAATTTGAAATATATACTAACCAAAAACATCTAAAGTATATATTCACTAAAAAGGAATTAAACATGAGTTATAGAAGATGGATTAAGTTGATAAAATAATATGATTTCATGATCAATTACCATCTTGGAAAAGTAAAAAAAGTGGTAGATACCTTTAGTCAAAAATATCATGCATTATTAACTATGTTAAAGAAAAAAAAAGACCCTTTGATTAATGATTTAATGAATTTTGTCTTGGAAGTTGTTGGTTTAATAAATTCTTCTGTTTTTTTTATGGTTTCAATGTAGTCATATTTTTCAGATATAATTAAGCAAGTGTAGAAGGAATACGTGGAGTTACATAAAATGGTTGAATTGGTTAAAATTGGTAAGTTTCCAGAATTTAAATTGATAAATATTGTGCTCTATAATTTGTAAATAGATTATGTGGGCATTTTGATTCTCATATGAAAAAAAAATTCTTGTGTGAAGCTTATATTTCTCCAATTTCATTTCCTCCTATAAGGACAAAGATGTACAGAGACCTTCAAAATTATTACTAGTGGTATGGAATGAAAATAGATATTTTATATTTTATTGTGAAATGATTAACATGTTAACAGGTTAAAGTGGAGAGAAAATTAAAAAAGGGGATGGTTCAGGATTTTCCAGTTCCCGAGTGGAAATAGAAAAATATATCCCTAGACATTGTGGTTAGACTACCAAATACTTCTTGAGGTATTAATGAAATCTTGTTTATTATTGATTTACTGACTAAATCTACTCATTTATTTCCTATTTATGATACTATGTCATTGGACATATTTCTTGATTGTACCTCAAAGATATTGTAAGGTAACATGGATTTACTCTTTCCATTATATCTAACCATGATCCCAGGTTAACGTCTAACTTTTGGAAAGGCCTTCAAAAGTCATTGGGAAAGGAATTGAATTTATAAACAGAATTTCATCCTCATTCATATGGGCAGTCAAAACAGATGATACAGACTTTGGAGGATATAATTCGAGCTTATTCGATGGATTACCAAGGTATTTGGGATCAATATATTTCTTTATTTGAATTTTTTTTATAATAACAATTTTCATTTCCGTATATATATGGCACATTTTGAGAGATTATATGGGAAGTGGTGTCGAACTCCATATTTTTTGGATGAAGTAGGGGAAAGGAAATCGATGGGACCAAAATTAGTAGAGGAAGTGGCAGATAAAGTTAATATGATCCAACAACACATGAGGAATGCTCAGAGCAAGAAGAAAAGTTATGCAGATAATAGGAGGAAAGATTTTTCTTTTAAGGTAGGTGATAATTATTTTTTTAGAATCTCACCATGAAAACATGTTATGTTTTTTGGTAATAAAGGAAATTTTTTTCAATGGTTCATTAGAACTTATAAAATCCTGGAGAAAGTTGGACCAGTTGCCTACTGAGTAGCTTTGACTCTTAGTGTATCTCAGGTACACAATGTTTTTGTGGTTTCTATGTTGAGAAAGTATGTTCCAGATTCATCTCAAGTTTTGATCCCAGAATAAGTTCAGTTGGAAGAGAAACATTCTTAAGAAGAGAAACTTTTTTAGATTCTAGATCGATGAGAAAAAGTATTGTGGTATAAGGTAATCCATGAGGCAAAGGTTTTTTGGAGAAACCACATGGTTGAAGAAACAACATGGGAATCCAAAATTATTATGATGTAAAGGTACCCTCACTTGATTAATAAGTAAATAAATTTTGGAGGGTGTAATTTCTAGAATGTGGGGAGAATGTAACACCCCAATGTTTTAAAAATAAATTGAAATGCATGAAGCACTAAGTCTATATATAACGAAAATTTGTTTTAAGGATATTTTTTTAAAATGTTGGGGCCGAAGCCTCATTTATTATTAAATCAAAGAAAAGTACTCTTTTAACTCGGTAGAGGGAGACCCATTACATAGCCTGAAGGCCCAGTGGGCATTTATCCCTTTACATGGCCCGTAGGCCCAATTTTTTGGCCCAAAGCCCATTCTGTGAATAGTACTGCTACAATACCCGCGCTACTATAGTACTGCATAGTACCCACCACTGCTACAGTACCCTACCACCGCTACAGGGCCTTACCACCGCTATAGTGCCCGCTATTGCTACAGTGTCTCCGCTGCTACAGTACGCTATAGTTATAGTTTTAAAATTTTTCAAGGTGTTATAAAATGAGTTATAGTTTTAAAATTTTTATTTTTTGAATAAATGATGAGTTTATTTAAAAAATATTTTTCTCATATTTACAAAATTATTTTTATAAAATAGAGTTTATTTTTGAATTCTAAATGTCAAATAAATTAGAGTGAATTTTTAAGATTTTTTTGAAATACTTGAATTTTTGGTGAATAGTAAAATTTAATAATTTATTAAATATGATAAATACATGAACTTCTACATCACGCTTGAGTCATATATGATGTAAATGTACATTTAATCAAACAAAAATGCACTCATTACTATTTTGGGTAACATGAAAAAATACTATTCATTGTCTTGAGAAAAAATATTAAACTAATGATTAAAATAATGGAAAGCCCCGCCTCTCCACCACTGTAAATACCACCCTCACCCCCCCCCCCCCCCCTCATCCTCTCAAACCTATAAAGATTTGATAATTGCCTAAATTCTACCCAATACCCATCCCTAGGATCTTCCCGACGTCCAAGACCTTCTTGTATCACCAAAAGTCCAAAACAAAGGCCTTAAAGAGGATCTCAAGGAGAAGATATCAAGGGGTAAAAATCATGTTTCATTTTCTTTTGTTTTCTTTTCAATTATTTTATTTTCTTATACTCTATTCACCTCCACTTATCCAAGAGGCATTAAATCTCCAATATTATATATATTATTTATTTTTATCATGTTTATGGTAAAATTAATCATCATTCTTTCTCCCATATTCCTCTTATTCTAAAAATAAAATCATCATCTGTGATGTATCGATTTACCGACATCATGGATGATGTGTCTTCAATTTCCATTACTTCTTTCAAAGATGGGTATAAACCCATTTTAATTATTGAAACAGATTATAAATTGTATAATAAAACCTCTATTATGTTATTTAATTAACTTATATGCATAATATTAAAGGTATATTATGGAATGAGTTTGTTATTATCGAAGAACCACCAAAATGATCTTAATGAATATCACTGATGATTAATCTAATGATTCATCCGTATACCATATAACCAAAATAATTTTTGAAATAATTTAATATTATTGAAACCAATTAACAACATTTTATTCAACATCTGTATTTTCACTTCCATTCGATAAGATAATTCTTTAAGAACCGACCATAGAAATCATGTAAAGAACGCACCCGAAACGATGGAAATAAAAAAGTATTATTAAAAAATGGGTCGAATTGTGTTATAAAATGATCATATAAGGTTTTATAAACATGATTTTGTTTCTTTAAAATAATAATAACACCCTTTAACCATAATAAATGAGTTTTAAACAAGGTTTAATTAATACGAACATGAGGTAAGGGAATTCTTGACCCAATTTCTATTCTTAGGGTTAACCATCTATTTCATTGGTTATATGGTACTAAGATTATTTTTATATTGAATTTTATTTATATTATGTTTTATTATTTGTATTTATAGTGTATACACATATTAATTTTGTTATATTAATTCTAAAATAAATTATATGACATTTGTTGTGGACTTTACATTAAAAATCCTCTTTTAAAATTTTATTTTACAAAATTCAAAAGCACTATTTTTATGAAATTATCCATGTTTTATGATTATTTTTTGGTTATTTTTCATTATTTATAATTAAGTGTGGGACCAATATAGCCCTCCAATGCATTGGGTATTTGAATGTTGGAGGTTGGCCTTATGGTTACATCAAGTGTAAATGTGATGGTCACACCATAAGGTATCCATGAGTGTTACATTATAAGGTAGTCGTGAGGGTTACAAATCATAAGGTAGTCGTGAGGGTTACAATATAAGTAATTAATTCCCAAATATACCTTTATGGTTTTATATATGTTTCCTAATGTTATATGGAAATATAATGTTTCACCAAGTAAGTATATATGGGTGATAAGTATGTCTTGGTGAAAATGATTTCATGTGTTTTTAATCAGTCATGGACTAATCATTTCCTTCATTATTTTTATATCACTTACTGTGATTTTTATGCTCATCCCGTGTTTTTTAATTTTTTCACATGTTATATGTATGTGTATGATAAATAACGAAGTAAAGGTAAATGTTAGGAATATTTTTCAAATAAATAATGTTGTTGTTTTGTGTAAAAAAATTATTTTTTGTTAGAAATGGATACTATTTTAATGGTACCCACTTTGTATTATTGTGGGTTGTTATGTATGAGTTTTTTCCTAACTTTCTAAATCTATAAACTGAAAAGATCTTTGGTATTGTAAATAAGTTAAATCCAGTTGAAGTAGAAAGATTATGTAATGTTTATGGTTAGGTACTAATATTTAATGAATATATTATTTAGAAAATATTAGGATTAGTTTGTGGTTGTCTTTATTGGGGACATTATTATACATTCCATGTAAAAGAAATAACATGAAGGTCACATGATTATTATATTTAATCCCCTATGGATGTAGGTTCTTTGCAGAAAATTTACCAAGGGTGAATTTTGGTTTCTAAAATAATTAGTAGTGGGTCATATAATATCATGTGACATTATATAAAGTAGATGTTTCAATTATAGCAGTTGTTAAACAGTGTCCTAGACTATCCATTACAACTGAGATCTGTAGTTTTCATGGTTTAGAAAGATATTATTGGTGCTTTTTGGATCGTTTTTCACAACTATATAATCTACTCATCAAATTAACATGGAATAGATCAAATTTTCTTTGGATGGATGAATATGGTTATTTTTTTAGAAAATAAACAGAAGTTATGTTAGTGAACCAAACTATACTCTACCATGTAGTGAAGAATGGTTTGAAATCTATAGTGATGTAAAAATAGGGGACTCATATTCATCCTCATGCAATATAATATGTTATAGTTTATGTCTTCTAAATAATTAATTTTCATGATTAAATTTACCTAACTCGTGATTTGAAGTTAGTTGTGGTAATTTTGATTTAAATATGGTGATTTATTATCTCTAATTAAAATGTTTTGACATATATACTAGTCACAAAATCTTAATGTATATTTTTACACTAAATTATTTGAACATTTTCCCAATAATATAGTTAGATATAATTAAAATTCATTAGCCTTAAATACTTTACAACCCTAGGAAATGGAACAAGGTGGAAGATGCTATCATTGGATATAATCATACTAGCTTATCTATGATGAAGAACATAAAAATCCTATATTTCTAAAAATGAAAATAATGGATCATTAAATAATTAAGTGGATAAATCATATCATCCTCAAACAAGTGTTTAACCATGTATCCATGTGAACATTAAAGAGGTGTATATTGATGATATAGATATAAAAATGAAGTGGATAAATGTTACTGAGTTTATCCTTTATTATAATTGAATAATATGTTTTTGAAACCCTATATATATCTCTTTGGTATAAGATTTGAATTAGTATCTGTTGAATTAATCTCATGGCTCATAATTCTACACTCTTCTTGGAAGTATGATGATTTATAAATATTTAATGTATCATTTTTAGTGGGATGGAATTAAGATATATATTGTAGAGTAAGTTTCTTGGTGATTGGTATGGCAGAATGTTAAGGATCAGAGATAGATTCCTAATGGGATGTTACAACCATTACCCATATCATAATGGAAATAGTAAAATAGCACCATGTAGTTTTTTCATCAGACTCTCCAAAACATATAAAGGGAATAATTCAATATGGTATGCTATCAATCACATTACAAGGTCAAAAAACTTAGTTAAAGTTATAGAATATTTATAGGTTGATAAACTTACTCAGTTATACATTAAGTAACTTATAATATTAACTATATCTTTTCAGGATCAATGGATTACCATGCTCTTTTTGATAATTCTATAAAATGAGATGGATTCAAAGTTATGTTTTAGAAAATAATATCTTCCTCAGACTTATGGATAGTACGATAGGACAATTGAAAATTTTGAAAACATGTTAATAGATTTCTCTATGTATTTCAATGATGGTTGGGATCAACCCTATCCTTTAACATAATTTATTTACAAAAATATCTTTCACTCCAGTATTTAGATGGATCCTAATGAAGGCCTATTGGGTAAGATGTTCAAAAATCCAACATGATATAATTAACGATGGAGAAATAAAGATATTATGTTTGGATCTAGATGAGGAAGTGGCAGAAAAGGGTAGATCCACTTAATTAAAACATAGCTATAGTTCAAAGTTGAAAAAAAATACTGTTAATCATAATAAAGAATAATGTTTCAATTTATTGAAAATCTATTCCTATAAATATTTACATGGAATAGGGTTTTGATATTTTTAAATAAGGGACTCATAATCCCAAGTTATATTGGTTCTTTTGAAATTATTAATTATATCATTATGGTAGCTTAGTGATTGGTGCTCTCACCGAATCTCTCTCATGTCAATGATGGGTTACATGTATCTCTCTTAAGAAATTACATAACTAATCCTTTAGATTTTTTGAAATAAGAGATCATACCACTATATAAATTTCATTATTAAGAGGATCAACTGGTGAAGATTATTGATTATAGATAGAATGTTTTGTGAAACTATACCACTTAGATGATCAATGTTTTTTGGTTGAACAACCTACTTAAGGAAGTTATGTGGGGACCCAAGGATATGATGAGGTAAAAGCATCCTTAGTAATTTATACTTATGTAATGAAACATAAATGGTGATATTTTTTTAATGCAGGAAGAATATAAAACACTGGGATTTTGAGAAATAAATTTTGAAATAAATTTAATTTTTTTATAGCTTGTGTTTCACGCAACAAACAGTTTAGAATAACCCCAACATACTAATAAAATATTATTTTCACGTATTTTTTGTATGGGTGTGTTTGAATAGGACTACCTAAATTATGAAAATATATAATTTATAAATGAATAAAATGAATTCATTATTTATTAAAAATTTATAAATTAAAAAAATTCATTTTAGAATTAAGGAGTTGTTTTCCTAAAAAACTATTTTCATGTAGGAAATGTATTTTAATCCTAATAATTTAATTTGATCACTATAAGAGAATTATTTTAATGTAATAAATATATTTTATATTTTCAATAAATTTTTTGTTGCATTCATCAAAATATTTTTTATTATGAATAGGAAATTAATAAATTCAATTTTATCCTTCAAATGTGTTCTTATAAAAATAGATTTTCATTGAATTTTTAAAACATACTTTATATTTAATTTGATAAAATTAAAGGTATTAAATTAGTAAAAATTAATTTAAAATTTATAATTAGGAGTTTCATGTTTGGTGAATAGTCCTCTATTATTTTTTGTCAATTTGAATTTCTACCATGGAAAACATTATCACCATAATAAAGGTAATTCGGGATAATATAGGTTAAAAATAATTATTAAGGGCATAATTTTTCATCCTAATTATTATTTTATGTGGTGAATTATAATATTAACACCTATTTATTTAAATTATTTATTTTATTGGATAATATATCATGAAAATGACATATATAATATTTATATTAAAAAAATTTAGAAAATGTCAGTCACTTTGTTTTTTAAATCACTTATATGTACACATAGGGAAAAAAGAAAATTATAACCAAATTTAAAATTCTATTTTTAGATTAATAAAACTATATTCATTATAGAAATTTATTTAAAGTTTTAGTAATTATATAATGACATTAATTTCTTATGGAACAACATTTTCATATTTATCCAATTAATAAAAATAATAACAAATGATTTTAATAATATTAAATGTGATATAATTCGATTGATTTAATGTGTTCTATGAATTTTATAGAACTATATGAAATAGTAAGAACATTTTAAATCATTATATTATAATTATACTATTATATTGATGTATTTAAACTTTTAATTAAATTAATAGAGTTAAAAATGACATTAATGGTATTTTATACTAAATTATATTTTATTAAATGATATAAAATTTATAAAAATATTTGATTTAGAAAAATTTATGATGTAATGTTTTAAAAATAATGCTTTATCCGCTTGTGGGTCTTTTTCATTTTATAGTATCATTATTAAGCCTTATAGGTTCTAAAATTTTAATATTATGGTAATTGTTAAAAAGGTTAATGTGGAGTTAAAACTAAAAGATAAGGGTACAAATTAGACCCAAACTTGTTCAAATTTTATTGAATTAGAGGATTTAAACTAATTTTAACATTATCTTATAATATTATTAATTTAATGGAATTTGGATTGAAAAATTAATTTATATTAATTTATTATTTTAATAAATTCCAAGTGTTCCCTCTCCTCATTTATAAAAGGGTTCCATATTTTCCCTTATTCACAACAAATTTTTTTATATTATCTCAACCAAAAAATTAAAATTTCACTTAAAAAATTCCGTAGAATCATCCTAAATGTTTTTTCTTACCAACTGTACAACCCTAGAGCCATATAAATGGGATCTAAAAGATTTATTTCAATGAATATGTTATCACCCGAATCAATGAATTTCTTTTAAACTTTTATTTTAAAACTTATAAATTTGTTATATTGATAATAAAATAATAAATTTAGTATCATAAATATACTAAAATGTTATTATTATTATTATTAAAATACCTTGAAGTGAAAGTATCACTCATGTGTCCTTACAACTTACCATATCAACATAGAAATACAATTCATTTTTCATTGCCATATTTTATGGATGTGTATTATGATGGGTATAATATCTATATATGATATTTATTACATAATTATAAATATTTTAATGAAAACATAAAATATAACTTATTACTATCCAATTAATTGTTACACAATAACACCACTCATGTGTGTGTATGGTCTACCACCTCCATGATGTGATGTGGTTCATTTTTCAATTATGTCTTACTTGGATATTAATGAGGATTAATTTTATAAATAAATTATATATATATATATGGTATAATAATGATATTATAATGGTAAATTAATATTTAAATTTCTTTTATTCCATCCATTAAGTAATGAAAACAACATTCATGCGTAGATACAACTTACTATCTCTATGAATTGGGTAATTAATTTTTCTATCCCTATATTTTATGGATGGATATATATAAAATGAATATTTATTATATTTATACCACAATTAAAATTATGGATATTATTCAACTATGATCAACATATAATTTTAGAAACTACAAAACCAAAACATGCATGAAAAGGGGAAAAATAATCACCTGGAATAGTGATTTCAATAAATAATTTTTTATAAAAGTGTCATAATAGGATAAAATTTAATAATATATGGTTTATGTATATGTTTTTTGTTTTTTAATATGATGTAACCTGAAATTTTATTTATTTTACTATAGTCTTGAAAAATTATTATGGAATTCAATCCTGAGTTAAAGGGTTTTATTTTATAATATCATTATTTATCAAGATTGTTCATTATTAAGTTTTGATGATGAAGTATTATGAACAACCACTCTAGAATCACATGAATTTTTTTATACAATAGTTTTTTCTTAATAATACATGTTTTAGTTTCATTTCCCTCATCTTATGTACTCAAGATACCGAACATATGTTTTTAATGAAAATATTCTTTATTTATCTCTTAGGTCAAAAATAATTTTCCTTCAAAATCTTTTTTTTATAAAAATGTATGAAATAAATTTGTTTTAAAATTATCATATGATAGTTCAACATAAATTTTACTATTTATTTAATTTTTATAAAAAAATTTGAAAGTAAATTTCATGTTATTTTCCAAATTAGGTGGCTTGTTAATTTTCCCACAAGATTATGGAAGAATTTGTTTTTACACTTATGAGGAATGAACCGAATTTTCCACCATCATGGACACTCAATGTTTTAAATCCATATTTATAAGTTCTAATTTTTATTTTAGGGGAATATTATTTTAATAATATTTTAAATTTTTTTAGAAATTGAAGAAGTTATTTCAAAATGGAATGGTTAATTTCCCCAAGAATCATTTAAGGATATTTTGATTCCTCAAAGAAAACAACCTTCTATAATTTTTAATTATTTATTAAGAATATAATCCTTGTATTCCATGATTATTATTTATTTAGATGGTTTACTTTTATGATGGTGTGATTTTCATGAAATTTTTTCCTTTTTCAGTGAGTTGTTCTCTAATGAAATGTTAATGGAACCCATTTCATTTCATGTGAACTGATATGATGAATATTTTATGATCTTATAGATCACATATGAATGGTTTAATTTTTTGAAGGGTGGTTCCTATGTATTCCTCCAATTTATTGGGTGATGACTGATATATCATGAGATAAATAGGGATGGAATGGGGAATGGACCCAATTTGTTAAGGTAATTCTTCCACTTTGATAGACTTTAGAGTGAACCTTGACTATTATAATGGTTTTGGATGTGAACCCATTCAACTATGATAGTATTTTCAATGAACCATGACTACTAAGGAAATGGATTTCTATTCTTATTTATATTCTTTTGTTTCATGTCGTATGCCTATATTATTCTACAATGGTTTATGTTCTTTGATTACATTATAATTAATGTCTTACGTACTTCCATGATTTATTTCATGACTTAAGATTATGTTCTATGTTATACATGGTATGGTTTTAAAAAATTTATCACATATTCTCATACCATTCTTATCATTTTCTACTTGTATGATCATAGATGTGTCCCTTGTTTACCCTTATAAAGCTTCAGATATAACCCTTTCATATTTTTTATATCCAATGTTATGAAAAATGATTTTATGTATAATATGTCTAAGAAGTGTGATGGTTATGAAGATCTGATTTGGATTTGATATAGAACTATTATGAACAAGTTTTTTATGTTTCCAAGTTTCTAATGATACTAGTATAATACAATTCTTACTTGGGTCATAATTTTATAGAAAAAATATTCTTCTACATATATGTAATATCTTTGTATGAAATGTTTGGGTCACTAAATGAAACAATATTTATAGACTTTTGGAATAGATTTACACATATTTGACATATAAGGAATATCACTCAAAAATGAAAGTGGAGTACTATTAGTGAATGACCTAATTGAGATTAATATTGATGCCAAAGATGTTAATGGGTTTGAGGGATACTTTTCTAACAAAATATACATGAAACTGATTTCATATAAATAATCACATGATATGTTGGAAATAAATTCAAATATCTATAATGGATATTCCATGTTATGTGAGGATATATTTTATGATTTGTGGATGAAGTATAATTATTTTTTGATATAATTAAATGATTCTAATGATGGTTCTTCAACTGAGTGAACAATATTATGGAGGACATTCAGGAAATTCGAGATACCCTTTATGATTTCATCATTATGAAATGGATCCTATGTAGATTAAAACAATAATACAATATGTAAGTTGAAGTACTCAAAGGAATAAATTTAAAGTAATTCATGATAGAAAATTTTCATAAACAATTATCTCATATGAAAATAAGAATTATACCAAAATGTATAAGAAAAATAGATAATTAGTAGGGAGCCTCTTTCAATGAAATAATGAATCATATAATGGTGTATGATCTGAAATATTAATAATTCAATGTTTTTATTTCATTATCCTCCTAAAATAAGAAAAAGAAAAAGAAATTTCAATTGAAATATTCTATTCAGTTTCATTCAGTGTAGAAAGTTTGTAAACTTTATTACAATGATATCCCATTATTTTTGATATTATGATGTATAATAATCATACATAAATATATAATCAAAGTACATTAATGGAAAAATAAATTTATATAGAAATTTTACCTAAACGAAAAATATTATTTCATTAGTGGGTGATAGATCAGAAGAAATAGATTTGAGATAAATTGAATATTGAAATGACATCAGAAAAGAAATATTCCATTATATTATTGAATAACAATGGTCGGTGGAAAATAATGGTGTAGATGTTAATATTAATTAAATAATAGACCTCAATGAATAATTAAAAACTATAAATAATTAAATTTAATTTTAAATCTACAAAATAAAATAATTCTGAGGGTATTTACCATGATTCTAAATATTATACACAGTGTCAAGAAAAAAAATATAAGTTGAATTTGGATCATAAGTTATTGAAATCAATAATGATTCAATTTATAAAATAAATATTGAGGATTAAGGGAGTGTATTGACTGATAGTATAATATTTTCATTTATGAAGGAGTAAGATATATATATTTTGGTTGTAAATGTTTTTATCCAAATGATAATTTTTATAATTTCTCAAGAAGATTTAATATCAATAATAATGGGAAAAATTGATGTGGGGTTTCGTTGTAAGGAAAAAAAATTATCACTTGATTCAAATTCTTCATCAACCACTCATCGGATAAAGATCAATTTTTTAATCCAAAAATTCCCAAAAATTATTCTGATATACATATTTAGAAACCTAAAATCTTCTAATAATCTAGTGGTTTCACTGCAGAATGGTGTGACAATTTCAATACATGCATTACATAACATAGTGTCATTTCAATACACAAAATAAAAATTTATACCAAAAGAAATTTATATACTTATTTTTTATTACATAATATTATTTTTGTGAAGATTTTTTATATAATTACAATAATTGATCACTAAAAATATAAATGTGTGTGCTCAATGAAAATTAGTGAGGAAATTTTTAGTAGTTGGAAGCATCAAAAACGTTGATAAAAAACAGAAATAATTATAATAATGAAATACGATGTTGAATAAATTGTAATATAAGAGTACTAATATATTCTCCCCACAATTGTATAATGTATAGGGTTTGGAACAAGAATTATAGAGATGAGGAAGTTAATTTAATATATTTTTAATTAAATATAGTGGATTGTGTGGGAGTGTTGGTCCTTTATAATGGATTTACTTCCTATATGATTTGAATTGAATGTCATGTAATTGGAATCAAGTACGATGAAGAAGGTTTTATTCATTTTGGGAATGATAATGGTATGAAAATTAACAGAAATGAAAAAGATAAAATAAAAAAAAATTAAAATTGGTGCACATATATATTTGTTTGTGGATTCCTTCAATATAATTTTTTATGGGTAATTTAATTATGTTACATGGGTAATGCGATAAATTTCACCAATATAGATCTCATATACAAAAATTTGATATTAAAATTCTTATATTAAGGATATGAATAAAGTGGAATATCGACTTCATTATTGGATGGGAAGACATTTGTTTTTTTACTGAGGAAGAGGTGAAAATTTCATGCAATAAAATTCTTACTGACTTGATCCAAATTTCAAAGGAAGACATGGTGATGAATGATGGAGATTTTAATTTTAAAATAAAAATAAATTATCTCATCCACATGTGTTATATTACTCAAAAGGTAAATATTACTCACAATACATACTTGTAGAATGACAAGAGGTCAATAAATTTTCTTTAGTGGGTCCATGTTGGTGTATAAGGGATGATATCACAAAAATACATGGATATAAATAAGTTCTTATTTCATAAATTATTATAATATCATAATATATCTATTGGAGACCTATCATAATTCTAAAGTATCCAAGTGTATTTCACATTATCTGATATTATCATATAATCCTATTGGGTTAGGAATTTTGAAATATAACATTGATATTGGTATGTATTTTACCAATAATAAGATGAAATATTATCTCAAAATATGTAATAAAGAACTATGTTTTGATATTGATGACTCCTCAAAAAACAATTTTGTTGATAAGAGGATACAAATTACTTACATTACAATATAGATAGTTACCATTAACAATATAATACAAAATATATATTTTAATAAAGTACTCTTAACATCATTCAACATTATTAATATTGATTTTTTTTATAAATATAAAAAACATTAGATAATGTGGAATGGAAAGAAGACTATTCTTAAATATATTTTAATTTTAGGGAGAAATTCATTTATTATAAATAAATAAAAACATATACTGTTATTTTATTTTGGGGTTGATATTATATTTCTAGGATACTCATTCATGATAATGAGACAAAATAGCTAAAAAAGACAGGGAAAACTACTTCAATGCTACGACGTAACTGTTGAAAAAAATAAACATAATTCTCAAAATAATTATTAGATAGGACAGGAATGTGATTACTAAATGAGAATATTGGGGGTGAAATTGTGAAATATTATTATGAATATATTAATTATGAGGACAATTAAATTACATTAGTGGTAATAAGACGGTTAAAAATCAAAGATGAAATTAATGAATAAAATGTTATTGGTGACCAGATAACTCTGATTAAAACTAGAAAGATGAAGAATATATGAAAAACATAGTTTCTATCTCAAGTAAATCTATATAATACTTAGTATGATATAAAATATGAAAATTGGATCAAGTAAATTCATGAATATCATGACCAAATTGGAAATAATCATTCATGAGAAATTTTTCCCAGGTTGTATGAACAAAAATTATTCAAAATAATGTTTGTATTATGAAACAAAAAAACTCAATGAATATGAAAATATTATTTAAAAAATTATAGATAGTGTGTAATGGGCATATTCAATTTGAGGTAATTGATAATTGTTATACATTTTCTCCTATGGAAAAACTAGAGACAGTCTGTCTTTTCTTTTCCACTGCTAACAAAATAAGAACCATGGTGTTTTAGAAAGATATTAAATACACGTTCCTTCATTTATATCATGATGATGAGCTATATATCAAAAAAAATTGGATTTTTTTATCATTTATTATTATATTAATAATATATTTTACTTAATTAAGTCTTCGTATATATTGAATAAAGAACTATGGGCATGGTACTATTAGCTAGATCAGTACATGAGAAGTCTGGGATTCCAATGAGAATTATCTATCAAAATCACTATATCAAAATAGAGAATAATAAAATAATTTTTTTTCTCATATATATTTATGATATAATATTTATTATATCATACATGGTCCAATTAAATACTTTTTTATAAATATTTATTTTTTTGAGTTGATAGTGATTAAGAGTTAACATTTTCCTTCAGTTTTTATGTGAAAAACAAAGGAATGGTGTATAAATTTTAATATATATATGTGTCTGTGTGAAAATTAGGTACTGAAAATATTTATAATCAAAAAATCCATGGTAATAGAAAAATATATAGTTACGTAGATGATTTTTTCAAGGACAAATGTTAGAAAATAAAGGTATTTGTTATAGAGTATAGGGAAATCATTGGATTTTTATTGTATGTAATAACTACATGATCAGACCATGTGTCTTCTACTTAGTATGAAACAAGGTACCAATGAAATCCCAAATAAAACCAATTGATTTCATGGAAAATGATACTGCGATATTTCAAAGGCATGGTGGATTTTTATTATTTTATAATGAAATTTTGTATTAAAATTAATTTGGATTTATATATACGAATCGGTCTTATTCAGTTGATAATATGAATTCAACATTGGGTGATGCATTCTATCATTGATTATTTTTTTTATTTACTTCTTAAGAAAGAATCAATATTTTATTTTATTTTATTTATAAGTATGTATATGTGGTATATTTTTGGATAATAATGAAGATACATAATTGATATGGATAAAAAAATCAACATGTGGATGTTATGTTGGATGTAAAATCTAAAATTTCAATCAAGTGTGATATGTCAATTATTTTTATTCTTAGTAAAATGCATGTCCATTACCCAAGGAAAAATCAAATTGATTTAAAGTATCAATCAAACATAGAGAATGTTGGATAAAGGGTACTAGGGGATTATATATAAGTTAACAAGTTACTATATCAGTCAAATAATCACCATCAAACTATATAGTTTGGTGAAATGGACTCCACTCCCTAATAAAATTTCTTATTTAAGTACCTTGGTTATCTTGAATTAATTTTATGTATTTCTAATCCTCACTTTTGAACAATTAGTGAATAACTGTTAGGGTTTTTTGAAGAAATGATATAAGTTTTCCATTTTTTTAGAAGCATCAGATTAATTGAATTGTGCACTCTTATGGCATAAATGATAGTAATCTTATGATACAAATCTATAAAGTGTGTAGTATTTTTTGGGGTGTATTTTAATATTTATTCAGGGGGATAAGTCTATTTTATAATTTATGAATATTATGAATATCAAGGAATTAATTTCTTTAGGGAGTTTTCATTTATTTTATATTTGTCACAATGAGTCTAACTCATTTATTATTAGAGAAAATATATTTTGAATCCCATATATGCTCTATGAAGGCTACAGGGTTCATATGTTGTATTTAAATAGTGATTCTTATTTTAAATGCTGTTGTGTTTGAAATTTTTACAAAACCAATGAGAGATATTGTTAGAAAAATTCATTATGGATTATTTTTAGGTTGTGTAATTTGAAAAATATGATTGATATACGACCAAAGAGTCTTGTGGTGACATGAATACATGATAACGTGATGTTTAGAGTTGATTGCAAATAGATGTGGAAGCTATTTTTATAATAGAAAAGTCATTTCACTTCCAAACAGATCACTTTGTGGAATATTTCACATCAGATTAACGTTTTTTGGATAGGAGAGTGATTTTACAATGGATACTTTATTTCTTCTACAATAGTACTATGAAATATTACATCATAATATAATTAAAGTGATTTCTATTTTTTATAATAATAAATAAAATCCATAAAATAATAACCCTTAACAGCTAATTTCATAATGAGTTATGTCACACTATGATTAAGCTACATCAGATTAACCAGTATTATAATTGTGTTTTTGATAGATAATATTTTTATAAATAATTTTACTATGTCCTAATGTTTTTATAGTTGATATATGGTGATATCCATAAAATATGGTTGTTATAATTTGGGAAGAGGCTCATATCATGATGGTCTTAATAAAATTTGTTTCCAACTATTTTTCCAATCCATTAATTAAGTTGTTTTTATCTTGGCTCTTAAATGTGAATTTCATTACATTATTATGTTTGTTTTCAAAATGGGATGACATGATAATTTTAAGTAGTATTAATTTCAGTTTATTATTAAAGTATATAATTATGTAATTATGTGGTGGTCCATTCCATAATCACATTGTTCCAAATATAATATATTGAATTCAATGTATCTATATTTTAGGTGATATGTGTGGCTCAAATTATAGAATTTTGACTCAAAATTAAAGTTAAATTTTGGATAAATTTATGTTTCGTAATCAATGTTTGTTGAAGATTAATTAAATGGGTAACTTGGATATTATATTCTGTTTTAAGAGATATATTTTTTTTAAAATATTTTAGTAAGGAATATAAATTATAAGAGTTTTAATTAAATATCATTTCTATAAATAAATGAAGAAATAATGTGGATGTTCCAACAATCCATCTCAATTCAAAATGAAGGCATTTAAATGCATGGATAAAGGAAGATTTTGGTGATAATATATAAATAGTGTAATAAAATTATTGGTATTGGAAGATAGAGAAAATTTCTATTAAATTAATAGTGAGAATAATAATATATTAATAGTAGTGTTATTAAATTTTCTATGGGTTATAAATATAGATGGATGGTAAAGACACTATAAATTGTACTGAAAAAAGTAGTACAGTATATGATTCGAGTACATTAGTACATAATTGTTTTATTCTACTATTATCTTCCAAATTTATTTGAACCAAGTAAAAATTTCATCAGACTCTCTCTGTAATCATTATTTCTTTATATTTATCATGAGGAAGTGAGATGTTCATAATAATAGTGGAAGAAGATCATTGGTGATGGTCATTTGTTAAAATCAAAAAACCATGATTCACCTCATCTCCATTCATGTTATTTATATTTTTTGGGAAAAAATAATGTTTTGAAGGTGGTTTCTTCTTTATTTGGATGATAGTTAATTATATATATATATATATGTGATTTGAGATATGATTATTAATAAGTATTGACCATACAATCTTATGTGAGGTTTCATGATTCACGTGATTTTTTGGGATATGATCTCCAATTTATTCATGAATTTTAGAATATATTTTTACATGATACCAAGTGATGTTGTTTATTAATGACAGGCATTAACATATTTTGGATACATGATCTATATTAAGACAACTTTATTTGGTTATGAGTTGAATTTTTTTTTACTTTTTTATAAATTCAATGAAAATAAATTATATCTAGATGGAAATTTTTGTAGAAATATTATATCATGATATATGATCTTGATGGTAACCTAACCATATGGTAGTTGTGACTAAAAATATAGCTTAAATTATTTAATGAATATGTAAATTAGAGTTTGAATGTATTGATTTAAACTAATAATTATATCAATAAGAGTTATTGGGAAAATTTAAAATTATTAAAATGTTTACCAATTATGTATAAGGATAAAAATATTTATTAATGAAAATTCTTATGTTGATTCCACCACACAGGACTAAATTAAATGGTGAATTTTTCTTATTTAGAGAGTCTTAATCAGTAATGTAAATTCTAGATGTTTTTAGTAGTGTATTTATTATTTTTGGAGTGACTATGACCATGTTTACCATTTTCTTTGGATTTATCCATCTGTAATATTTTATTTAATTTAATAAATTTGGTCGTTATGTGTGATGAAATCAAGAACTATATACTTGTAAATTTAAGAGATTTTGTATATATCCCCTAATTTATTTAAATGTATTTTTATTGAACAATGTTTTTTCAAAATTATATTACAAAAAAATAGCGGATAAAATTTTACAGTGAAGTGTTATACAACTATGAGATAGTAGCTGATTATATGAGAAATGATAATGTTGTCATCTTTGAAGTATTATTCATGTTAAAATGAATTAATGCCGATGTGGAATAATTAATTTTTAATTAACATTAAATTATTTCCTATCTTGAGTTTTCATGTAGATGATAACATATCCAGAGGTGTCATAGGTGTATAGAAAACTAGATTGCAATGATATTCCATAAAATGGTAGGTATGAAAAAAACTAATTATAAGGAATTATTAATAATTAAATATAATGAATTAATTTAATGTTTTAATATAAACTTTATATTGTATAATGTGTGAACTTGTATGTTCTTAGGTTGTACCATGAGGTTTGGATATGATATCATTGATCAAGGTTAAATCAATATCATTTATCAAAATTATAGAAAATTAGTTTACTGACTTGCGTAATAACTAGTTAAATGAATTTCTTAAGATAAAAAGTAATAAATGTAGAGAAAAAATAATCAAAGTGAATATTTTATATTATTTAATCATCATATGGAATTGAGATAATCTATGAATTTTTTATTCATAAATTTAATTATGTTGATTTGAACAACCTACTATATTATCAATTACTATTTTTATGTGATTAATTATAAATTAATATGGTGATATTACTCAAAACAATTAAGTGTTTGGATTTTAATTATTGTTTTAATTCAGGAAATAAATATATTTTTTATTTTTGGTATATTAGTGGTGTTTTTTTGCAAATAGTCTTATTTATGTGAAAATTAGTCTTGTTAGAGTTCTATTAATGTTTGAATTATGTCATGATATCTTGTTTATTCATAGTATAGTGATGGTTTTCTGAGAGAATAATGATGTAATTTGAGTGTGGGACAACATTTGAAATACTGGATCTGGATCAAGAGTAGGGAAACATAGGTATATGGTAGAATAAACCCTTGTTCATATGAGGGAAATTTTTTTACGTTATTTTTGTGTGATGTATGTATGATGGTGTACTTGTCACACCCAGATTTTCAATTACACGCTTTGGTTCAAATCTTATTTCTGTTATTAACTTTCTCTTGGTTTTCGAGTGTTCCAGGTTTGAAATTTTGGTTCATCTTGTGCTACTAATCTATGACCTTGGTATTGGGGGTTTTTTATGGTAATTTTCCTCCTCTTTTTTCAAAATTTTGGTTTTAGGTTGTGGTGATTTCGAGTTGGTTTTGTGACACTCCTAGTGGCACCATTGTGTGGTAAGTTGTTGAGGTGGTTTATACCCATGAGTTGGATATGTATTTGGGTTAAAAGATTATTTTATTTTGGGTATTATTTCCCCCTATACTTGGCTTATATTTCCCCCTTGTTTTCCCCCTTATACCCCCATAGAATTGGAGGAGAATTCACAGTTTTTGGGTGTCCAGGATAGGCCGCATGGTTTGGCCGCATCGTTCCAAACAGTGCAGGAAAACTGTGCAGGTATGTATTGGTCATTAAAAATCATTTTGTAATTCCCATTTTTCAATTCCAGAACAAAACCAAATCCACCCATTTCTTCCCTATTTCATGCCCTGCCTCCATGGCCAGCCTCCAAGGTTGCTTCCCCTCCCTTGTACCTTATCTTTGAAGGTAGGTTTGATGGGGGGAAACATCAAGATTAATAAATCAAGTCATTGTATCTTCAATTTCTTCCATTTCTTTAGGTTTTATTCCACTCTTTCTTGAGGTATAAATTTTCCAACAACTAGGTTTCGTACCTAGGTTTTATATTCTTATATTTTGGGTGAAATATTGGGGTTTTAGGTTGGTTTTAAATCCCTTGTGGTGCGGTGGAGGTGTGGTTGAGGTTTCACAACAAGATTCAAGGGTTTTGACACAAAAGTTAGGTGGTTCCATGTGTAACCATTTCTTGATGAGTTAGTTTTATTTTTTTACTGTTTTTTCATGTTCCTCATATGTTTTGTGGGGTGAAAACCCCATTTTTGAGGGATTTGGTTAAGCATTTAATTTTATAATTTCATTTTTTTTGAAGTTGTAAACTTTTCAAATGTAACACATGTGATATATTTTTTGGTAGTTTTATAAAATATGAAATTGATTTATTATTTGTTTAAAGGGTCTGAAAATTCTGTTTTGGTAATGCCTTAGTGTCATGTGGGCCTTAGAAGGGGGTTTTTGGAATAGTTTTTGTGTGTAAAACCTTGTTATACTTCTTGAGATCATTTTATGAAAATGTGTGTTTTCATTTGAATCTTTATTGGTATTATTCAAGGTGATTTTATAACTCTTGAAAGTGGTTTTATAAATGTATCTAGGGATTCCAAATCTTCTATGGTAGGGTTTTGGTGTGGTTATATCCTTGAAATATGGTTTTGAAATGGGTATTATTATAAAAGTTTTGGTATACTATTTAGACTTGTTTTATGAAAGATTTGAATAGTTTAATGATTTATATAAGAGGTGAAACCATATTGGAAAACTGTTTTGGAGTGTGTATATTTTAAAATGGCACAATTTAAATGTGAAAGGTGTTGTTTTATGATTTGTTCCATCTTAGATATGTTTTATAAAAAAATTGAAGGATATACTAAAGTGTGAAATATATGTGGAAGTGATGTGGATTTGTTTTGTGATTGTGATGTACAAAATGTATTTTGGTTATGAAAAGGGTATTATGTAACATCTAAGTGGGATTTTATGTGAGTTGGAATATCTTGGAATTGCTTTATAAAACTTTTTAATGGATTTGTGTAAGTGTTAATGAAATTTGAAAAGTGTTGTGGGCTATTTTTTGTGTGAGTTTGATTTCAAAATGCATTTGAATGAAAAGGTGGATTATGTGAATTGTGTTATATACATTGGGCGGTTTGGTTAATGTGTTATATGTAAGTGGTGTTTTCATGTGCAAACTGTATTTTTTATCTTGTTGAACTTTTTTGAGCATAAGAGGAAAACCTGCGTATCTAGGTAGGTGGACGTGGACTAGTATGCTAGTGAATCTATGGGGTTTGGCCTTAGTTTCACGTAGAAAGATTAACACTTACAACACTAACTAAACTATGATGATGAAAATTGGGGACCACTAGGTTATGGGTATGTTCCCTACTAGTGGTCGTTGCACGAGAATAGATATTGTGATAGTTACTCTCACTGAGATACGAGGTACCTGGGACCCACAGTGAGCTAGTGCCTAGGGGTTATTTCATATTGCTTGTGCACATTGCATGATTTGTGCTTACCATCAGCATACATTATATTTGGATGGAAAATTCAGTTGCTTGGAATTTATTTTAAAAGTGTTGATTGTTTAAATTATCCCACTTGAAAAAAAAAATTATTTGAAGCAGCGTCTTTTAGAAATTGTAGCTAGCATTTCATGTTTTGAAAACATACATGATTTTCATATCTAAATTTTTATCACATGGAATCTCTAAGTGGTGGTATCTTACTAGGAATTGGATCACACCCTACTTATACCCTTGGTTATAAGTAGATTTGGTTTTTTTGCCGCAGGTTGGGTACAATTTTTTGTGACAGTTGTTCAGGTCTCTAGCGGTTCCTTGGTGGTGATGTCTTATGGAGATGGATTGATGGCAGTTCCCCTTTCCTTGAGGTTTCTTGGGATTTTTCTTTTTGGTTTTTTATCTTTTATATAGTCTAAGTGAGTTCTTTTAAACTATGTAATCTAGTCCCAAATTTTTTTAAAATATTGTTTGGTTTCAAAAATCTAGATTTGTTTTATTGGATTCAATTGTTGTTTTATGTTTATAAACTTGGGTAAATCATTCATAATTTTTTAGTTTATGATACCCAAGAACGTGTTCTAGCCCATGGGCATTAGGAACACCCTTCAAGCCTTGTTATAGTCTGGGTATGGTGCTGGTTTTGATGGAAACCAGATTCTGTTCGTGATAAAATGGTATTAGAGGAGGTTCAGGTTAACTGATTGGGTCATGTTATTTGGGGAACAGTTGGGATAGTATGAAGTTAGGATTTTCGGGACTTGGTGTTCTAGTTATGGGTAGTGTGCTTGATTTCCACAACACATGATGGGATTTGAGTCACCAGGGGAAGTCGGGATTTATCTGAGTCTTTGGTTTTCTTGGCTTGATGATGATTAGGGGAAATGAAAAGATTGTTGGGTAATGGTCTTAGTGAGATCGTAGGGCTTGGAAAGCCATGTGGAACTGGGAATATTTCCCTAGAACACTCTCTGTGATGGTGAAGTGATTTGAATATGGATTCCAACCATATTTCTAAGTCACCCACCTAAACTAGTCTCCTCTCACACTGTCTTGTACCCTTGGGTTTTGAAATCATGGTAGTCTGGTTTTAAAGAAAAAAATGACATGGTTTTATGAAGAGTAAAGTTTTTGTGAAATGATTTTATAATAAATATGGAAGGGTTTGAATTATGAAATGGTGTAACTAAGCTTTCAGAATTGTTTTGAAATGGAAAAAGGTGTATTTACACCTTTTTTGAAAACAGGAAATTGTGTTAAGGTTGGTTTTGAAAAAGTGTTCCCAATAGAGTATTCTAAACTGTTGAAAGGTTTTTTAATGGGATTATATGTTTTGAAACATTTTTGAATATATTGGGAGTGAGTTTTAATTTTAATGAATTTTCCCTTCTAAAAAATTTGGTAAGCTGTGATTTGGATTTCATTTCGTGGTTAGCAGTTTTGAGAAAAAAAGGAAGTATTGGTTGACTGTTTTGGTTTTGAAAAGTGGAAAGAACTTTTTTTAATCTTTGGTATTTCCATGATAAACCACATTCGTGGGGTTATATGGGATGATGTATGGTTAATGGCATGTCTGGATGAGTGCCGTGATGGATATGAGGAGGCTACCCAGTGTGGTACAAAAACATGCATGTGCGAGGCCCATGGGGTAACATTGGTGTATACGCTAACCGCTGAACCATTTTTTTCAAAGAAATGATTTTATATTAAAACATGATATCTCGATTACTGGTTTGGAATGGTGTGTATTTTGTGTTTTTGTAAAATGTTGATGTTGTGGGATGTTTTGAGTCAAATAAGCCCTCATGTTTGAACCATGTTTTGGGTTTGTGTTTGGTCGGTAAGTTGGGTAGAAGGACCGGTTAGTAGTCTCTTCTGAGGAATGTTTCGGGATGCCTTTATGGTGGTTCTATCCATGTATTTGGATCTGTTTTGTGGTATACCTTGTCCAATGTACCATATTTTTTTAGTCCTTATGTTCTATCTTTGGATAAGGTACGACCCCATGAAGGGTTAGTGCACAACTGAAATGAAACCTAGATTTTTTTTCCATTGGAAGACCCTCCAGTTGATCAATATAAGGAATATTTTTTTATCGAGCTTTGGAAATTGATTCTGCACCATTTACTTTCTTGGTTTGGTGGATCCTCTTGTAGCGTGAAAGTGATCGTAGAAGGTTAAAAGAGACCTTAGTATCTTAATTTACTTGATTTGTCGAAGGTTGAAGTGTTTTGGGGTTGTTAGCATGGATGAGTGTCTGGATGATGCCTAAAAGGGCCTCTGGGTCCTTCGTTGTCTCTTTGAAGCAGGAGTTTATGTTAAACCACCAGTGTGGGAAATCTAGTCATGAGAGGCCATTATGACCACTTTCCTGAATCGTGTGTTGTTTGGGGTCTTCGCATAAGGTCCCTCTCCATGTATTGTTTCTAATAGTCACAATGGTCATATTCGGTGACGCCTTATGATGTCATGTTCTCATTTGATCATAAAGGTGAAGGTTGTGCAATCCTATGAGAGTCTCTGTTATATTGGGAGTGTGTTTCCCATGGAAAAACATCAGATCCTCTATTTTTGAGGTGGGTTTTTATATGTGTCCTTTCCTCCAATTGTCTCTCAGCAGAAGAAACAAGGTGTGATGTTTGTGCATCTTCTAAGACCTTATTTCCAGGAAATTTTGGGTTAAAGTAAAGTGAGTTTTGGAATGAATGTTCTCTTGGTAAACCCATTGAGGTTTGTGGTGTGTTTTTTTGTATAATTGGAAGAATAAATTTTTTTTAGGGGTTTCCATATCCTAACTACAAGGCCGAAGATGCTTCAAACCTTTGAGCTCCAGACATAGGTCCCGGAGAGAAGCTGGTGCATAGTCAGGGGAAATCCCAGGGTCGTTTAAACCCATGTACAAAATCCCATCCTTAGTATGAAATATCGGAATAGTTAAAACCTCTAGTGTCATCAAGTTTGAGCACACATTTTTTGCATGATTATTAGTGACTGTGTGCTGGGAAGCCATACAGAAAGAATGATCCTCATGGTTAGTGCACGACTTCCCAAACTGTGCGGACTAACCATGTGGTTGTCCCAACTCTTTAAGTTTTGGGTTCTTCCTATGTTGGCCCATGCTGGTCAGTTAAGATGGTTGATTATTATGGTGGGGAGACCCACTATGATTCTTTTGCATGTTCCTTAAGAAATTTAGAATGGAAGTCTACCCCTTGTATCGGAGAGTCCGTTCGGGCCTCCCCCTGTTAGTGCCTCGATCCGGTCTCAAGAAAATTTGAGTTGTCTCTTATAGTGGGGAGCCAATTTGTGACTCACTATACTATTAACTCAGATTAGTCCTTGGTCTTGTGTTGGTGGTAGTTAGTCTTGTATGGAGCTCTATAACAACCTACATCTTCCTTGGGTAAACTTTGGTATTGGAGAATTCCCAACGGTCTGGTTGAAGCAAGGTAAGTGTAACCTTTGTTGTTGTTGTTGTTCATTTGGGTAAGTTTCTGGATTATTTTTCAGATAGTTTTTGAGGAGTTTTATTTTGTGTAAAAGTCTTAATATTCTAAATTGTTTTAGTAAAATGGTGTAATTATTAGTTTGTGGGGATATCCCTTCCTTAAATGATCACTGGAGGTATTTTGGCCTTTGGGGGTAATGTTTGGCATGGGAGTTCATCTTGGTTTATCTGTTGGGGTTGGTTTTTTCTATGGCCTTGTTGGGGCTTTTCGGGGGAGGAAAAATTTATCATGGGGAGAATTTTCACACATAGATTTTCAATTCCATGCTTTGGTTCGAATCTTTTTTCGGTTCATACCTTTCTATTGGTTTCTGGGTGTTCCAGGTTTGAAATTCTGGTTCCTCTTTTGTTACTAATATATGAAATTGGTATTGGGGGTTTTTTATAGCAATTGGCCTCCTCTTTTGTCAAATGGATGGTGTTAGGTTGTGGTGATTTGGGGTTAGTTTTGTGACACAACTAGTGGCACCACTTGTGGGGTAAGTTGTTGAGGTGGTTTGTACCAATGAGTTTGATAAGTATTGGGGTGAAAAGTTGGTTTTATTTTTGGTATTATTTCCCCTAATATTGGCCTATCTTTCCCCCTTGTTTTCTCCATTGAAACCCCTTGTAATTGGATCATAATTCATGGTTTTGGGGTGCCCAGGACAGGCCACACGGTTTGGCCGCACGGTTCCAAACTGTGCAGGTACGTCCAGGTCATTAAAAATCATTCTTGAATTCTCATTTTTTCCTCCCATAATAAACCCAAATCCACCCATTTCTTCCCCATTTCGTGCCATACCTCTATGTCTAGCCCTCAAAGTCACTTACCCTCCCTTGGACCTCATCTTTGAAGGGAGATTTGATGGAGGAAACTTCCAAATTATGAAAGTAAGTCATTCTATCTTCTATTTCATCTATTTATTTAGGTTTTATTCCACTCTTTATTGAGTTCTAAATTGTCCATAGTTTAGGTTTTGTACCTAGGGTTTAACTTATTGTATTTTGGGTGAAATATTGAGGTTCCATGTTGGTTTTCAATCCCTTTTTGTGCGTTTGAGGTGTTGTTGAGGTTTTTCACCAACATTCAAGGGTTTTGACTCAAAAGGTAGGTGATTACATTTGTATCCATTTCTTGATGAGTTAGTTTTCTTATTTTACTAGTTTTTCATGTTCCTCATATGATGTGTGTGGTGAGAGAAAAAAAAATTGATGGATTTGGTTAAGTATTTAATTTTATAATTTCATTTTTGTTGAAGTAGTGAACTTTTCAAATGTAACACATGTGATATCTTTTTTTGTAGTTTTATAAAATATGAAATTGATTAATTAGTTGTTCAAAGGGGATAAAAATTTTGTTTTGTTAATTCCTTAGATTCATGTGGGCTTTGGAAGGGGGGTTTGGAATAGTTTTGGTGTGTAAAACCTTGTTATTATTATTGAGATCATTTTATGAAGATGTCTATTTTCATTTTTATATTTCATGGTATTATTCAGGTTTATTTTATAACACTTGAAAGTGGTTGTATAAATGTCTCTAGGGATGTCAATTTTGTTTTGGTAGGGTTTTTGTGTGGTTTTTTCCATGAAATATGTTTTTGAAATGGGTATTATGAGTAAAGTTTGTGTATACTCTTTAGAATTGTTTTATGAAAGATTTGAATGGTTTAATGATTTATGTAAGAGGTGAAACCATATTAGAAAACTATTTTGGAGTGTATATATTTTTAAATGGTACATTTTAAATGATAAAGTGGATTTTTTATGATGTTTTCCATCTTGGAAATGTTTTATAAAAATGTTTGAAGGATTTACTAAACTGTGAAAGAGATGTCGAAGTGGTGTGGGCTGTTTTGTGTGAGTGTGATGTGAAAAATGGATTTTGGTTATGAAAAGGGTATTATGTAACAAGTGAGTGGTATTTTATGGTATTTGGAATAACTTGGAATGGTTTTATAAAAAAAATTAATGGATTTTTGGAAGTGTTAATGAATTTTGAAAAGTTTTGGGGGCTATTTTTTGTGTGAGTTTGATTTCAAAATGCATTTGAATGAAAAAGTGGATTGTGTGAATTGTGTGATAGACATGGGGCTGTTTGGTTAATGTGTGATGTGGAAGTGTTATTTTCATGTGTAAACTATATTTCTTGGCTTTTGAACTTGTTTGAGCACAAGAGGGAAACTCGGGTATCTAGGTGGGGGGAGGTGTACTAGTATGCTAGTGAATTCGTGGGGTTTGGCCTCAGTTTCACGTAGCAGGATTGACACTTAAACCACTAACTAAACTATGATGATGATGATTTGGGACCACTAGCTTATGGGTATGTTCCCTACTAGTGTCTCATTCATGATAATAGATATTTTTATGGTTACTCTCACCGAGATATGAGGTACCTAGGACCCACAATGAGGTAGTGCCTAGGGATTATTTCCTATTGCTTGTGCTCAATGGATGATTTGTACTTACCGTCGGCATACAGTATTTTTGGATTGAAAATTAAGTATCTTGTAATTTATTTTAAAAGTGTTGATTGTTCAAATTATCCAACTTGAAAACCATTTATATTTGATGTTTCATCTTTTAGAAATTGTATCTAGCCTTTCATGTTTTTAAAACTTACATGATTTTCATCTCTAAATGTTTTTCACATAGAATATCTTAGTGGTGGTATCCTACTGGGAATTATATCACACCCTAATTACACCCTTTGGTGTAAGTAGACTTGGTTATTTTTATTTTCACAGTTTGGGTACAGTTTTTAGTACCAGTGGTTCGAGTCTCTAGCAGGTCCTTTGTGGTGATATCTTATGGAGATGGCTTGAGGGTGGTTCCCCCTTCCATGAGGATTCTTGGGCTACATATTTTTGGTTTTTTACCTTTGTTACAGTCTTGGTGAGTTGTTTTAAACTATGTAATTTAATTCTGAATTTTTGTAAAAGATTTTATGGTTTTAAAAATCCAGATTCGTTTTATTGGATTCAATTGTTGTTTTATGTTTATTAACTCAGGTAAATCGTTCCAAATTTTTAAGTTTATGATACCCGAGAACTTCTGCCAGCCCATTGGGATCGTCAATGCCCTTCAGCCCTTGTCACGGTCCAGGTATGGTACCAGTTTTGATGGCGACCATATTCTGTTTGTGACAGTACTAGTGAGAAATTTGGACCGAGAACTCAAGGTGATCTTGTATCAACCTAGTTTGAATGAATCCCTCTCTATCGCGATGAAATTTTAGGTTGATATCTTATTTATAAAAAAATTAATATATTAATAATTGGTGAATGCATTTTTAATTTAGTTTTTCCTTCTTGAGTTATGACTCATATAATTTAAACTGAATATTTTATTAAGATTTATCTCTCATTGTATGGATTATCCATTAATGAAGTTGTAACATTATGAGGGTTCATGTAATTAATTTTTGAAATATCATATAGTTTTGGTTTTGATATTTTTAAGGGTTAGTTTGGTATTTTAAAGAATAAAAAATATTTAAAGGTTAATAAATTAAAATGGTTCAAAAAAATATTTTAGAGTTTTTGAATCTTAAAGGATATTTGGGTAATCTTATTTTAAATGGATTTTTTTCATCCAAGAATATGACTGTGGAAAATGATATTGAAGATCTCATATTAGGCATTATATATTATTATATAAGTATATATATATTGATATAAATATAATATATATTTTTTAAATATGTTTTGGATGAGTAAAAATAGACTATTACATTTAATATATAAGAAATTTAGTGAACATGGATTTAAAATATTTTAAAAAATATAATTAATTCATAATTTTCTAATTATAATCGACTAATAATCATTTAATAACAATTTTAAGGGTAAAAAAATCAAAAAAAAAGTAATAAAAGGTCAAAAATAAGTTGAAAATGTTACTCAAACTTCAAACAGTCATAACTTTTGATCCGGGTGTCCGTTTGAGCTCTAAAGCATATAAAATTGAAGCTTCTGTTGAGATCTACGCACTAGTGATCCAAGGAAAGATTTTATCACATTTTTTGAGGGCCAAAAAGGCCCATAAGACCTCCAAAACTGAGTTTTTAGTCGGGATACCCCGATTTTTTAACATTCAAACAGGTGTAACTTCTAATCTGGATGTCCGCTAGGCCTTTACCACATATCATATCAAATATTAATTTATTTTCTTTAATTTTACTGGTTGTGGAGTTAAAACTGACTTATGGATTAGAATTTATGGTCATTTTAACATTCTATGTCTTTTCAAACACACACACACACACACACACATATATATATATATATATTCGTATATATATATATATATATATATATATATATATATCTGTGTGTGTGTGTGTTGTATAAATATATATTTTATTTATTTATTTGTTTATTTATTTATAAACACACATAAAAAATATTTTATAAATGTATTTAAAACTAATCTTATAAATATATATTAATATACAAATAAATATATGGATAAAAATTTATAACTAAATATATATATATATATTTATAAATATAAATATAAATTAATATACGAATAAATATATATACTAATATATGAATAAATATATATGTATTAATATAACTAAATATATTTATATTAATATGAATCTATATTAATACACGAATAAATATAACTATATATATATAAATACAAATATATATTAATATACGAATAAATATATATATATATATTAATACATAAATAAATATATATGTATTGATATAAATAAATATATTTATATTAATAGGAATCTATATTAACATACGAATAAATATAACTATATATATATTAAAATATATATTCATATACGAATAAATATAAATATATATATATATATATTAATATATGAATAAATATAAATGTATTAATATAACTAAATATTTTTATATTAATATGAATCTATATTAATATATGAATAAATATAACTATATATATAAATATATATATATATATATATTATTAAGTAGAGAAAAACGAAATGGCTTAGTGGTAAAGGTGCAGGCGCGCAAGGGGGGAGGTCGCGGGTTCGAGTTCGGGTGGAAGCAAAGAGGTGTGCACGGGAATGTGGGGGATGTGTGGGTAGGGGCAGTATGTAGGAGTGTGGGAGGGGTTCCACCTAGCGCTGATACAGGGGGTTAAGCACTGTTAAAAGCCCCCCCCCCCCCGTATTATATTTTCTTTTTTATTTTTTTTTTATTTTTTATTTATTTTATAAGTGCTAAAAACACTAATAAAGGACCCTTTTATTAGTGCTTTTTTTGTGCTGATAAAAAGGGTCTTTATCAGTGCTTTTTGGAGGGCTGTTAAAAGGGCCCTTTATCAGTGCTTTTCTGAGTGCTGATTAAAGGGACCCCCCTTTATCTTCGCCTCAATTGATAGGTCTTTTTTAGCGCTGTTAATACACTTTTATAGCGCTAATAAAGGCCATATTTGTAGTAGTGGTCTCCCAACCCATTTTTTTATTATTGTGGTCCATAATGATACCCATGAAATTCAGTATTGTGGGCCACCTTATTGTCCAATCATTAGAAGGTCCTACCTGTATCATTCTAATATAAATGTTTATTTTCATATGAATTTTCATGATTGAATCTAGTAATTGAATTTTGAAAGTTTTTTAACAAATCATTATCACCATTTTTTTAATCTTTAGTCCACAATTGGTGTGTTCATTGTATTATTTCTCTATCTCATTCCACATATTATTTCATATCCATTTTATTTTAATTGTACTGTTTATTTTAAGGAAAAATATAGAAACATAGTTTCACACATATACATTGTATTATTCAGGGAGGTTATTCTTAAAAATTGTATTGAGACACCAATCTACCCTGAAAATCCATGTATCTAACAATGAGAAAATGGATGTTCTTGAGATAGATAATATGTACCAAGGCCAAGTAATTTTTTCATCTTGACTCCAAATACCACATGGTTAAACATTTATTTTTTCAATTCACTAACACATGAACCTCGATTTATTGGATATGACCTGTTTTTTCTAATTTCAATTTCAAAAATTAAGTTCATTTATTATCATTTTGTATTAATTTTCATATGTTATTTCCAGAAAAATATCTATTGGTTTCTCCTTCAGATCTTTCATTCATAGAGTAATTTCTAGTGATTTATTGATTTATAGTATAATGTTATCAAATTTAAAAACATCTTCAAATTAGGGGAATAAAGATATTATAAGCACCCAACCTTAAACATTTCCTATTATTAGTTTCTTAAGTCATGAATCCATTCTCTCAAATTATAATATATTTTTAGGATTATAGTTTTATAGAATTATCCCATAACTCAAACACAACATAACTATATAATAGAATGTAGACACTTCTGATCAGTATCTATTTTTCCTCAATATGATTCTTTTATTATAAAAAATCATTTATTTTAATAAAAAAATCTTCATGACTATCAACTTTAATTCTTCCTTTCCCTTACCCACCCTCAGACCCTATGAAAAACATCTTAATAATGTGGTATGATCCGAAAAATCTCACTATGGGATATAAAAAAGAAAGAAACCTATTATTCCAGTGAAAAAATGAAATCCCATGAAATATTTACCATTATATCAATATTCATTGAGTGAAATAAAAGAAATATTTTCCCAGGAAGAACATACACAATTTTTTTTCCAAAAAATCATTAAATCATATAAAAATAATAGATAAAACATATAGTTATCTTTAGACATAATTGTCCATATCACACTTGCAAATGGACTAAATATATGTTCAACTTACAATCGAAATTCATTTTAGGGACATCATAAACCCACCTATACATTTTTTATAAATCAACCACATATCCTTGAATTATAACGTAACCACTGATCATTGAATTATAACATATCTACTCATCCTATGTTTATAAAGTAATATCACATAAAATGAAATAATTTATGATAACCCTAACATAATCATAATATATGGAAGCCTTTAATTTTCAACATCACACTCATGAAATATTCTTTTCACCCTTAAGAAAGCATCGTCATATATTAAAATATCCAAACCTTATAAAACCCATTTTAAGTACCACAATACCAAAAAAATAGAATAAATTTTTTTATTTGGATAAAACATGAAATTATTTAAAGGAATCCAAACATAAAATAATGGTTATATCGGTGGAGAAGTTTTCGTTACTGTGTACATTAAAATAGTACGTTTCTTTTGAATTTGTGAATAATTTAATGAATTTAATACAATGATTCCATTTTTTATATATAATTAATTAATGATACTAATTAAATATATAAAACAATAATTTCAATATTAAAACCATTTTAAAAACATGGAAAAAGATGAGAAATGGAGTTATATGGAAGACATTAAAATATAATTTTTTAATGAAAATTCTAATATCACTTTGGATATATTTGAATCAAACACCCTGTCAAATAATAACATTAAAAGAAACATTAAATAAAATTTAAATGCATAAATTAATGATATAACATGTCTGGTGATAGTATATACACCTCATAAAATAAATTAGGTTTATTAAACAATATTATTCCCTAATGAAAGCACACTGAGATGAAGTCCCTTAACATGAGTCTGACTTATCATATATGTTTTTTAACCTTTTGAATAATAAAAAAATGATAAATAATTATAAACATAAGATCCTATTTCAGGTTTATTATTCCTTTTATTTCAGTTATTATTATTTCATATATAATTACATAATTAAAAATTTTCACATCATATATTTTGATCATATTTATCATATGTGTTAGAAGTGAATTTAGTAGCTATACTATAGTCAATGAGGTCAATATTTATACATATCCAAATTAATAATAATGCAATAATTGTTAGTTTTATGCATAAATTATACATTTTAATTCAATAATGATGTATGTTTATGTAAAAATAACTACATTATGACCATGGAGAGGGTAGGTCATACGTACACATGAATAACATTTATGTTTTTTAATGATCATTTTGGAAATGAATTATAAACTTTTTTATTATTAAATAATTCTCATGATATCATATATATACCATATTATTTATTCAAATACATGTATATATATCATCCATCTGGTGTGATGATGAATAGGGAGACACATAGCATCGTGAATGTGGTAGTCCACATATACATGAACGATACTATCATTTTCTAGTGAGTGAAAAGGTAATAAATAAAATGATATATTATCTTTTTATAATGATAAATATGTAAATAATATCATAATTATTTCATTTATATCAAATATATTCATTGCCATTTTCCTTATTACCTTCCATGTAAATAATTAGTGAATGCTGAATCACATCGCTCCATACGTCAGCAATCCATTGATCACATGAGAAACGTTATCTTATCCCATACCAAATGGAATTTAAAAAATTAATCGATGATATAATGACTTTAATAATTTATTTATATTATGAATATCATAAAAATACTTTTTATACATCATCATTCCCTACCATGAGAGGTGTTTATGGAAAACGTTTCACATTGGTTCATAAAGAGGCAGTCCACCGTACACATGAAAGAATTTATCATTTCCCATTTGAGGGAAGATGATATGGATATTGGTATTTCCCTTTAAAAGGTAAAATTTTAGTATATGGGAGATACTATTGTTTTTATATAATCATAAATTAATAATAGATGAACTAGGTGTAAGATTAAATAAAAAAATCATAATTAATAATTTTACCTCTTCTCGGAACACCTCTTTATGTTTATTCTATAAGTATTTCCCCAATATATTTATGAGAAAAAAAAGATTCTAGTATGTGAGTATTGAATTAGGGAATTTATATGGGTAGTACTTGTCTGAACCATTGATTTTTGAAGGTGTGAGTAGGAGAGGAGAGTGGGTGGCCTTTTATAAGTGAGGTGCGTGGAACAATTGTAATTTTTGAAAAACGGTTTACCCATTATTTTCATATGTAAAAGGCTCAGAATGGATTATTCTAGAGAATTATAGATTATAAGGTATAAATATGGGTATTAAATACATCTTTTATGTGTTCTTAAGTCATTTAACCCATATATTTTTATTTTAACCCCCTCTAAACCCATTTTTACCATAACCTTGGGATTTAATTTTTACTATTATCACTGTTCATTTTTATAAATATGCTTACATCAAATTATTAAAATATATAAATTATAATGATTTGAAATATGGAATCCATTTTACGAAATTCAATTCATATAAGTGAAATTGTTAAATTTAAAACAAAACCCACATACAAGATAAACAAGCGGGTTTTGATGAACTCTATTTTTCTTGAGAAATATTATTTTTTATTAAATCCTTGGTTAATAATAAAAAATTTATGAATATAAATTAATATTTATTGATATATAATATATAAATTTTATTTGAAACAATCCTCATTAGGGAATATTTTTATTATTTAAAAATAAGAAACATTATGCACTTCAAAACAGTTTTTAGAAGAAAAAAAATTGTTTTTAAACTCAAAAACATAATTACACAAAATTCCAATATAAAGTTGATAAAAGGAAATTAAATGGAATAAATAAAAAAAATATTATGTAACCTTAAATAATATTAAATAAATAATGATAATTATAAAATACTATATTTTTAAAAAATAAATATATTTTATACATAAATAGCTATTTTTCACTAGTCACTAAAAAATCAGTATTTGAAAAAAATATCCAAAAATATCACACAAAATAAATTGTTATATGCATATTAAAAAAATTAAATCATTTTTTTATAACTAAAATTAAATAATTTATAAATTGATATTTTTATAAAAATCATATATGAAAATACTTTAGTTAAAACTGTTTCTTTTCTGATTTAACTATTACATATTATTTTTTCGATGAATTAAATCATGAAAGTGAATTATTTTGTCAATAATTGGGTTGTTAAATTATTAAAACCTTTTTAAATTGGGTCCTAAAAACAAGATTTCTTTATTAAATAAATTATTATATTTTCCCCTCATAGAATTATTAGATTCCCATGTCACCACTTCAACCATATTTTTTTTCATAATACTATATCCTGGTGAATCAACTTATTCTGTAACACAATATATCTATAGTAAATAATATTAACTGTATGTTACTCATAAGAAATATTCTCTACCAAAATAACTACATCATGTACTAAATCATTATATGAATCTGGAATATCTTATCTTGACAACGAGAGATGAAAAAAATTGTGTACCTAGGAAAACATGGGGGGAACCACTAATAGGAAACATATCAAACATTCTCCAGGATTTCATATGATCAAATGAACCATAGAAATATATTCCCCTTATTTATAAGATTATATAATAATTTACAATGGATAAATATTGAGAAATACATGATCACCTATCTAGAATGAAATATCCTTTCTCATATTATCCACATGTCATTTTTGCCTTATCTAATGCACCCTCACATACTACTGAATCAATTACCCCTTATCAGCTAGTTTCTCTACCGTATATATTACCATAAACTTCCTTTCTCCAAATTCATCCCAAAATGATAGCATTTGACAACACATTCAATATAATGCCTAAATGTTTCCATCTTTATAGTGGAATGAAAACTGTTATTATAAAGAAACATAACCAAAGAATTTTGTTGATACCAACATCCCAGGAAATCCATTTAACATGAATAAATCATATATTACCTAGTATAAATCATTTACTTCTAATATCCATCATATTTTTCATTAAATTATGTACTAAAATTTAATTCAGAAACCAATGACTTCGGAAGACCATTCCAAAAATTAAATGTGAACCTCAGATCCCAGTATGATAACATGGAGAGAGTTAATTCATGTAAAAATAGTATTTCCTTTAGATATAATATATAATGTTAATATAAATACATAGTATCTCAAAAGGGTAGTAAATGTGAATATTTATTTAATCAATCAATAATCACTCAAACCATATTGTTACCTCAGGGTGTCTTTGGCAGTCTTACCACAAATTCCATTGATATATTTCCTCACTTTCACTTCAGCACTGGAAAGTCATGAATAATTACCAATGAATTGTTTTCCTTTAACTAGTTGATAATTCAAACACTTCATTGTAATTTCATCAATATCCTTTTTCATTACATCCCACCAGTAATACACTATATTTTCTATGTACATTATGGTGCTGCATAGATAAACTGAAAATATAGAACTATAAGTCTCACTCAACCAATATTTCTTTAACTGGGAATCACAAGGAACACATAATATTTTTCAAAACCTAATAATAACATTTTATCATTATTAATATAATTAATCTTAACAATATTAATGGGTTCAATCTTTCCCTAAAAAGTATAATCCTCCTTTTGAGCTAGCTTAATTATATCCAACAAAGTCGATTACACTGAATCTTGAAAAAATAGTGGATATACCTACATCCATAACATATATATCATAATTAGTCAAATAATTAATGAAATTTTCATGTTCCAAAAATAACATGTTTAATGTAGCATTATTTTTCCAATATAAAGTGGAATCCACTTTGTTTTCTTTTCTAGGATGGTAATGATTCAAGCAGTCACAGTCCTTGATTAGTTTCTGCCATCTTCTCTTTCTCATGTTAAATTCATTCTAAGTGAATATATATCTAAAACATTTATTATTATTATATATTTCATTATTTACTCCATAAAATATAATACTCAAAAAATATCCAAAAACACGGTAGAAAATTCTAGATCATGTGTAGGGTAATTTAACTCATGAGGTTGTAAAAAATGTGAAGCATAAGAATTTACATAATCATTATGAATCAAGAAAAAAAAATAATTTCTTTTAATGAATAATCATTTTAGATGATGAATTTACCATTTCTGGAAGGCACTACTAACACTGGATCTATAACATCACTTCTTTTATAGAGTATATCCCTATTTGAGTTTTTAGTTTTCCTTCTAATTTAAATCTTAGTGGTAAATAATTCTTTGTGGATAAAGAGATATCATTGGGATAAATGACCTAATTTTTTCAAAATATTATTTTTTGAATTAATGGGTTATGGGTATAAATGTGGATCAAGATTTTCTTTCATAATTTGTGTTGAGAGATGTCACTTTGAGACTTTCACATCTTGATCATTTTATAGGACATGAACATGTTTCCAGGAATATGTCATAAACCAGTTAAGATAGTGAAAATTTTATATGTGAGGAAATTATTTCACATTGTTAAATGGATTATGGGGTTTATTTTAACCCAAGGAGAAAAGTTTTTTAATAATATTATAATTTAATTAATTCATATTGTTATAGGTCTTCTCATCCAGAATATCTACAGAACATCGTTTTTAAAAAAAAATGTGAATATGGTTAATTCTTAATCCACCATGAACCTTTATCTCCCTATCACTCTATAATTATAGGGTGACTCCAAATGATTTTGAAGTGGTTACATACCTTCCAAACAACTTGGTCATGTGGTTGATCTCTGGTGACATCCCTTGCTATGGGTTTTTCCTTCCTCCTGATTTTTCTCTACAATCATGGTGTAGTATCATGACCACCATTGAATCTAGTTTTTATATTTTTGTTTGTGTTATCTACACCTTATTTATGATCACCATCACCTTATTGGTGTCAACTATTGGAAGTGTTTCTTTAATCATAAGATAAATAGTTGTCTAAAGGAAAACCATATGGTCAGTTTCAATTTGTCAAAGTATGTGAAATCTTATTTGATTTCACCAAAACAAAATGTGTGTGAATAAACATAACAATGGGTTGTGATAATAATTTCTTTGGAAAAATCTTTAGATCCATTTGGATCCAATTTTGTCGATTCTTATCTTGCAGTTACCCATAGGGTGATCTAACCCTAGAACAATAATGAACTTTCCAATTTCATAAAATATGATTTAGAAAAGAATGAAATATCATGTTATTTCTTGTGATAGAATCTCCTAGGAAAATGGCCTACATGATTTATGATTTATTATTGATGATTTGATATAAATTGGTGTATAAATTATTAATATAATGTATTTTTGTATAATTTAATTAATGAATGGATATTTGGATGTCAAATGGTAATTGGTTAAATTGATCATTGTGAAATTTGATGTTATATTGTGTTATTGTGGAGGCTATGACTTATATTGTAATTTATTATGAAAGTAATATATAACGAATGTGACTTTCTGGACCCGAATTCCACTTAAGGTGTGCTCCGATCCTAGTGGACCACATGGCCTCAAGCGTATATTCCTGAATGCCAGAGGTTCACAACTATCAGTGAGGGCCTAGGGTGTGTCCATGGGGAGATTATTCCCTCATTAGTAGAGTGTAGCACAGCATAAGGAATATAAAGGAATATAAAATAGTGGAAGAAATAAAAATAAGTAGTGAAATAAAACAGATTCAAATGATATATGAGAATTACAATAACTGTATCAACTGAAAAATGATGATGTAATGTCATGTCACTAGAAAACTGGAAAATATGGATAGAAGACATTAGGAATAACATGTTCCACAAGGTAAAGAAAAAAAAGACTACTACAAGCATCCTGAGATCCAACTCAGTCATCTCCTATTAATATCCATCCTAATTAACAAGCAATAAATTGTTGGAAGTCATATACTTACCCTTGTCAACACCTGCAACCATGTAATCTACTTCGGGTACCAAACAGCACCCGGAGAGGGTGTGAGATAAATCTCAGTAGGCCTCCATTGTAACAACCTGAGATTTTATGAGAATTATTATTTTTAATTTCTTTGATGTCTTTTGTTGTACGCTACACCAAGATTATCTTGCGCTATACGCAACACCATATTAGATTGCAGTATACGCAACACTATTCTTGGATCATGTTACACACAATTTCAAGTTTGTTTGATAGTAGTTATTCTATACAACATTGAGTGTATATATATATATTCAATGTATATATGAAATATGGATGGATTCTTTTATATGCAACAACAAAGGTGTCTTTCAATACATGAAACCCTGACTTGGATTACATTAGACGTAATCACAACCTTCCACGATAGCTTGTGTTGTACGTAATACCGAGTTTCACTAAACAACGATATGTTATTAAAATATTATATAAACTAGCCGTTATGTATAGTAATACCTACTTTTTGAAATTTTATAAATTTTATCTTTCTAAATGGACATAATTTTTGGATTCGGGATATCGAAATTAGCCTAGGGTGAAAGTTTGGTATTTTTCTGAAAACTTTCAATTTTTGATGAATAGTGAAAAACATTGAGTTATAGTTTAAAAACCGAATTTTTTTTAAAATAATTAATTTTTTTTAAATTTATTTTAGGTCAAAATAGATACATAATACCTATATAAGATCAATGTAATTCATTAGAGTAATTTTATAATAATTTTAGATATATAAAAATTTTATTGAACTTTTCACCGTCTTTTACCCACCTCCTAGGAGAATTTGAAAATTTACATAAAACTTAATTTTACTGCTTCTGTGAGTGGAATTTAGAAAATCCTAGAGACATGGGTAATATAAAGGACTAAAATTTGGTTCACTAAGATGAAAATAATTTTGGTGAATAGTAACTTTTTACTTTTATTTACCACAGTTAAAAGTAAATAGGGTAATTAAGGGTAAAAATGGTATTATTATTAGCCTAACGCATGTCATAATTCTATTGGATAAGTTTAATTCGATCAAAAACAACCTTAGGAATAAACTATGACCATTTAGGTCCACTTGGATAAGATTAGGACATTTATTATTAATTTATTTAATGAAGGGTTAAAATAGTTAAAATCAAAGTTTAATAACTAAATAATTTTTAATATAGGGTTATAAATAAGATATTTTTGACTAAAAATATTAATTAGAAAGATAAAAAATATTTTATACCTAATGGTATTTTATTTATAATTTTTAGACATTAAATAATTTAAGTTATTTATGACACAATGGTGATGCAGTGATTACCTAAATAATGAAATATTAAAATAATTGATATTATAAATACCCAAATAAGTGTAATTTGAGACGTTTTATGAATTACATTAATTTTATAGGTTAATATGACATGTTATTATTTATTTAATTAACTTTATTTTAACTAACCATGCTATTTTGATTTTCACATAAATCAAATACCAAATAGTGTCAAAATTGACATAAAATAGTTTTTAAAACAAATATTATATTATTAATTGTTATTTTATTCCTAAAAATATAATTTTTGGCCAAATGACTTAGATAAGGATATATATATATTAATAATGAACCACTTGGGGTTCTTTTGTCTTGTTATGTTAAGTTTATTACCCATATAGTGTAAGAAAACAAGAAGACATGGTAAAAGTTAAATTATTTAACTTAGAGTTAATCTAAATTATAATGTTACAATAGTAAACTAAACTTGTCTAAAACCTATTGGTTGAGATTAGTGCGACCCATAACCACTTTAGCTTCAAAATAAATCAATTTGGAGCTATTATAAACCGAATATGACTTTATTATAAAATAATATTTTACGTTTTTCCAAAGGTGTCCCTCTCCTCCCTTATAAAAAGGGCACCCCTTCCCTCTTCTCTTCACACCCTTTTGAGCCTTGAAGCTTAGAAAAACCCTACCCATTTATCTTCTCCATTTCTCTAGAAACATTCTGGAGGTTTGGGTCTTCTCAAAAGACCAACTCTACTTCCTTAAGAGGAATCTTAAAGGAGGTGTGTCGAAGAAGAGGTAATCTCTTCTTCCGATTCTCTCAAGTTTCTTTCTTCTTCTACTTCTTCTTATTTAGCTTTATCATTATAAAGTAATAACATAAGTACTAATTATATACTTATATGTTATTATAAATATTAAACAACCCTATTTCACCTTTAATTCATCCTACGGAAAATGAAATCATTGCACGTGTGTACGTACGTAATACCGTCTCCACGTCGTGGTGTAATCTATTTTCGACCACCACCTTACATGGATGGGTATAATGGTGTAAATAAATAACTATATATGATTATTTTAAAGTGATATTTATTCTTAAATATTATACATATGATTCAATACAATTATACAATAATGGGAATGATATCATCTCTCGTGTGTACGTACGGACTACCGTCTCCATGACGCGATGAGATTCATTCTCCATGTTAACCATTCATGAATGATTATGAAGTATATATAATGAATAATAATGAAATATATGACATAATAATGATACTGTATTTATGTATATATATATTTATGTCATCTACTTAATTCCATTCAATTCAATAAGGAAATGAAAACAGCGTACAAGCGTACGTACGGCCTACCGTCTCCATGAACGGTGTATTTCATTCCATTTATCGATCTATCATATATATATATATGTATATTATGAATATATATTATATATAAACCATTTTTTACATTCTTAAACTAAGTAAATCAGGATATAAGTAATAATTTCATTATCAACAAGTCGAAACACGTACAATAAATGAAACAATTTTACCCAAATCGCTGTTTTTACATCCCATTTACAAAAGAACGGGTAATATAAAGTCATAAGTTAACCATATATGATATCAAAACAATGAATATGATTCTGTAATAAGTCATGACATTATTTAAATCATTATATATTAGGTTCGGATACATACGAATCATATCTGACATAAGGTAAGGGATAACTTTTCCAATCTCGTTTTTATCTGAGATTGTTTATTCGTAAGTATTTAATGGGGTTATATTTATCATCCATGTCCCTATTTTATAAAAATGTTTTCATGTATTTTTAAATTCATTTTTACCCATTTTTGACTTTTAATACATGGTATGTAAGGAATCTTTATATTTTTACCATTCGAGGTACTTTTTGACTTTTCCGGCAAAAGTACGAGAAGAATGTTTTTTTAACTTATATGGCCTGAACAGATTTTTACGGTTTTATAACGCCTTATTTTTATGAAGATTAATCTACAAGATTTCAAGAATATTTTCAAAAAAAATTTTTCTTTTAAAATTGCATTGCATTTTGTGAAAATAAAATAATTTTGAAGAAGAAAGGATATTTTTTCAAGAATTTATTTCAAGTGATTTATCAAAACCATTTTCCATCTAAGATGATGTTATTTAATATGTGTATATTTTAAGTATAATGTCTCTATGATTTACATGGTTTAAATTTTATTATGATGAAATGATATCCATTTGTTTTCTATGGATTATGTTATGATGGGATGATGTTTATGAAACCCATTTTATTCTTTGGGTTATGATGAATGATTTAAGCTTATGTTGTGCCACACGTAAGAATGATTTCATTATGAGATGGGTGGGACCTATATCTCTCTCCAATGAATTGGGTAAAGATTTATATCTCATGAGATAGACATGGATGGAACGGTAAGTTAATCTGGTTCAGTGATACAGGATTGGAATGAGGAGTGAACTCGATTCAGAAAGGGACTTTGTCCACTAAGATGGTCTTGGCAGCAATTCCTTGGCTATTATGGAAATCATAACATGTTCTTAATGGTTACCACAATTACATGTTTCATTCCCAGGCTATTTTATCATGATTAATGTTTCTTTATGATCTATGCATTACATGCTACCATGTCTTATGTCATTGTTCAAGATGTTGATGTTTAAACATTATGTTCATGTTTTTTTTTGTTCAAATGTATATGATTTGTTTTATTTTTTCCATGCTTACCCTTACTGAGAATTTGAGCTCACCCTTTATATGTTTTATTTTCCCTAGGATTTAAAGAAAGTTTTTAGGTAAGATAAAAAAGGGGAATATATTTATGGGAGATGTTGAAGATCTTTCACCAAGATTAGAAGATTATATCCTGAGTTTCCAAAGACACTAAACTATTACGGTCCTTTGGTGTCTGTTTTTTGTTATGTATTAAGTATTCTGCAAAAGTAATGTAATGTCCATGTACGCCATGATTTGGGTCTCTAAAGTTGGTATCAGAGAGAGGTTTAGTCAACCTTTTGAAACTAGGATGCGAGAACTTTAGTGATATCCCTAGAGATATTTCTAAGGTATGTATAGGGATGTCCCTAAGGTTAAGTATACATATAGGTTAGAGTCCTAGAATTATTTTGATGATCATGAATAACCTAGGTTGAACCTAAGGTGTCATGGATTAAAGAATTTTTGATATGTTAGACATCCTATAAGTGAATTTTTATGATTATGTGGTTCCTCATTATTTTAACTGTTTCTTACACTATGGTTTCTGGTCTTAGTCAATGGAGGGAACTAGAAGGAATTCAGTTAATATTGATTCCATTGGAAAAATTGGTGACTATGATCAATGAAATTATGTAACGCCTGGAGAGAAAGATATTGTGATTATACCGAATCAGTCATCTCGATATATGATTAACAAGTTGAACTTTAGTTGTATTCCTAAGTCATCAAATAAGAGGAAGATGGAATTTTATGCATGTTCTCATGGTGAGGAGCATAGAGAAAGGAAGATTGATATTTCTAAAGAAGGGAAGAAAATCCTTGAGGAATACCTCAAATGGAGGGGAAGATGTTATCTATGTGGAGAAAAGGGTCATAGAGTGGAAGACTGTTATGGAGTCCAATGTCTTATCTGTGGAGAACATGGGCATTACCCAACTCAACGCCCTAACCTAAGAAGTTACTTCTAAATAAAGGAAGGACCAATTCCATGCCAATCATTGAAGAGGATGGATTAAAGGTCTTATTTATTGGAATTAAATAATAATTTTTTTGAGGTACTTTTATAGTATATTGAAATATATGTGTATTGGTCCATTGTGGTTTTCTATAAGAATATGGTACCGATAAACATGAAAAGTGATTGAAATATTTTTGGAAAGCAGATGAAATGTGCATAATGAAGGGATAAAGAGAAAATAATATGTTTGATAGTATTCATTAGCTCATGATTTATATAAGGACAAAGTGATATCATGGTTTGAGTATATAGAAATTTTGGGATTTTGGTATGTGGAAAGAGTTGACTTTTGACAGCATTCATGTTTCACTAAGGTTCAATGGGTGTTCATTTTTCAAGAGAATACATGATTAAGGTATTCACATGTTTGGAATGTGACCAAAAAGATATATCGTATGATATATGGGGGATAAATGACTGTATTCACATGCTTGGTTGATGACATTTGTAGTAATCCTTGTCTTTATACTATGAGTTGGAAAGAAGTATTTTGGATAAGACTAATTATTTTAAATGGATTATGTTGGAAATAAATAATATTTTTTAAGGATCGAACCTTTTTTTGATATTATTTCTGGAATGTTATAATAGTGTAGTTCTAGAAAAAGTAAAACCTGTAGGACGTGAAACAACCCATCGCGTCGGACAAGGTTGCGAAAATCGAACCCACAACCGAAGTACAACAGGCCTTTATTGCCTACCACTGGCCTACATGAAGTCCCTTGTTAGTAGATACTAGTTTTATTTTATTAAGGGGTATGATAGATTAAGTATAAGTCCATTTTTGGAATCATATATGATTAACCACACCATAGATGGACTTATGAATATTTGATAACTTTTTATAACCTTTTGTTTGAAATAGATGGAATGACCCGTCATTCTATCACATGATCTGCTAAAACTTCACGAATGATAAATTCAACTTCATTTCATTAAGAGATGAAGTGGAAATTGTCCAAGGAACGACCAAAGGTGAGATTGTACCAAAATAAAGAAAGTATTTATTCTAATCCAAATTCTTCAAATTTAGGGAAATGATCTTGAAAACCAAAAATGTTGTCAGATGGTACCTTAGATCATCACAAATTTATGGCTTTGGGATTGTTGTCTTTTTCATAGCCAAGTTCACTACCACTCTCCATCAGAACATGATGGTTAGATTTCTCTTCCATATCCATATTTTAACCTATTTTCTCCTATGTGTAAACCCATTGATTAGTAAATTTGGGTAACCATTACATTTCATACTTTAGTTTTTAAAGTTAAGTTTTGGTATTTCTTTTTACGATGTGGGTTTCTATTAAGGAAACTTTTGAGTAGTAAACCATTTATAACCCCGACGAATTTCGAGGGTGAAATTCATTTTAAGGGGGGTATAATGTAACAACCCAAGATTTTATGAGAATTATTCTTTTTAATTTCTTTGAAGTCTATTGTTGTACGCTACACCAAGATTATCTTGTGCTATATGCAACACTATATTATCTTTCAGTATATGCAACACTATTCTTGGATCGTGTTACATGCAATTTCAAGTTCGTTTGATAGTAGTTATTCTACGCAATATTGAGTGTATATATATATATTCAATGTATAAATGAAATATGTTTGGATTCTGTTATACGCAACAATAAAGGTGTCTTTCACTACACGCAACCCTGACTTGGCTTACATTACACGCAATCATGACCTTCCACGATAGCATGTGTTGTACGCAATACCAAGTTTCACTAAACGACAATATGTTATTAAAATATTATATAAACTAGTCGTTATGAATAGTAATACCCACTTTTTGAAATTTTATAAATTTTATCTTTTGAAATGGACATCATTTTTGGATTCGGGATATCGAAATTATCCTAGGGTGAAATTTTGGTATTTTTCTGAAAACTTCCAATTTTTGATGAATAGTGAAAAAACACTCACTTATAGTTTAAAAACCGAATTTTTATTTAAATAATTAATTATTTTATTTAAATTTATTTTAGGTCAAAATAGATAAATAATACCTATATAAGTTAAATTTAATTCATTGGAGTCATTTTATAATAATTTTAGATATATAAAAATTTTATTGAACTTTTCACCGTCTTTTACCCACCTCCTAGGAGAATTTGAAAATTTACATAAAACATAATTTTACCACTTTAGTGAGTGGAATTTAGAAAATCCAAGCGCCACGGTTAATATCAAGTACTAAAATGTGGTTCAATGACATGAAAATAATTTTTGGTGAATAGTAACTTTTTATTTTTATTTACCACGGTTAAAAGTAAATAGGGTAATTAAGGGTAAAAATGATATAATTATTACCCTAACACATGTCCTAATTATATTGGATAAGTTTAATTCGACCAAAAACAAACTTAGGAATAAAATATTACCATTTAGGTCCACTTGGATTAGATTAGGACATTTATTATTAATTTATTTAAAGAAGGGTTAAAATAGTTAAAATCAAAGTTTAATAACTAAATAATTTTTTATATTGGGTTATACATAAGATAAATTCGACTATAAATATTCCTTATAAATCTAAAAAGATTTCCTACCTAATGGAAATTTTTTTATAATTTTTATACATTAAATAATTTAAGTTATTTATGACACAATGGTGATGCAGTAATTACCTAAATAATGAAATATTAAAATAATTGATATAATAAATACCCAAATAAGTGTAATTTGAGACTTTTTTTGAATTAAACTAATTTTATAGGTTAATATGACATGTTAGTATTGATTTAATTTACTTTTTTTGAACTAACCATGCTATTATAATTTTCAGAAAAATCAAATACCAAATAGTGTCAAAATTGACATAAAGTATTTTTTAAAACAAATATTATATTATTAATTGTTATTTTATTCATAAAAATATAAGGTTCGGCAAAATGACTTAGATAAGGATATATATATTAATAATGAACCACTTGGGGTTCTTTTGGCTTGTTATAGTAATTTTATTAACCATATAGTGTAAGAAAACAAGAAGACACGGTAAAAGTTAAATTATTTAACTTAGAGTTAATCTAAATGATAAGGTTGAAATAGTACCCCTAGACTTGTCTAAAACCTATTGGTTGAGATTATTTCGACCCATCCCCACTTTAACTTCTAAATAAATCAATTTGGAGCTATTATAAACCGAATATGACTTTATTATAAAATAATAGTTTATGTTTTTTCAAAGGTGCCCCTCTCCTCCCATATAAAAAGGGCACTCCTTCCATCTTCTATTCACACCCTTTTGAGCCTTGAATCTCAGCCAACCCCTGACCATTTCTCTTTTCCACTTCCCTAGAAACATTCTGGAGGTTCTGGTTTTCTCAAAAGACCAACTCTACTTCCTTAAGAGGAAGCTTAAAGGAGGTGCGTCGAAGAAGAGGTAATCTCTTCTTCCAATTCTCTCAAGTTTCTTTCTTCTTCTACTTCTTCTTATTTAGTTGTCTCATTATAAACTAATAACATAAGTATTACTTATATACTGATATGTTATTATAAATATGAAACAACCCTATTTCACCTTCTATCCATCCTACGGAAAACGAAATCACCGCGCGTGCGTACGTATGGAATATCGTCTCTACGCCGTGGTGTAATCTGTTTTCGACCACCACCTTACTTGGATGGGTATAATGGTGTAAATAAATAATTATTTATGATTATTTTAAAGTTATATTTATTCTTAAATATTATACATATGCTTCAATATAATTCCATGATCATGGGAATGATATCATCGCTTGTGCGTACGTATGGACTACCGTCTCCACGACGTGATGAGATTCATTGTCCATGTTAACCATTCATGAATGATTATAAAGTATATATAATAAATAATAATGAAATATATGAAATAATAATGATAATGGATTTATGTATATATATTTGTATTTCATCTACTTAATTCCATTCAATTCAATAAGGAAATGAAAACAGCGTTCATGCGTACGTACGGCCTACCATCTCCATGAACGGTGTATTTCATTCCATTTATCGATCTATCATATATATATGTATATGATGAATATATATTACATATAAATCATGTTTTAAATTCTGGAATTAATTAAATCAGGATATAAGTAATAATATCAAGAACAGCAAGTCGAAACACGTACAATAAATGAAACGATTTTACCCAAATTGCTGCTTTTACATCGAATTTACAAAAGAACTGGTAATATAAAGTCATAAGTAAACCATATATGATATCATAACAATGAATATGATTCTGTAATAAGTAAATGACATTATTTAAATCATTATACAGTAGGTTCTGATACATAAAAATCATATCGGACTTAAGGTAAGGGATAACTTTTCCAATCTTGTTTTTATCTGAGATTGTTTATTCGTAAGTATTTACTAGGGTTATATTTATCATCCATGTCCCTATTTTCTAAAAATGGTTTCATGTATTTTTAAAGTCTTTTTTACCCATTTTTGACTTTTACTATATGGTATGTAAGGAATCTTTCTTTTTTTTACCATACGAGGTACTTTTTGACTTTTCCGGCAAAAGTACGAGAAGAATGTTTTTTTAACTTATACAACATGAACGGATTTTTATGATTTTATAAGGCCTTATTTTTATGAAGCTTAATCTACAAGATTTCAAGACTATTTTCAAAAAAAAAACTTTTAAAATTTCATGGCATTTTGTGAAAATAAAATGATTTTTGAAGAATAAAGGATATTTTCCTCAAGAATTTATTTCAAGTGTTTTATCAAAACCATTTTCCATCTAAGATGACGTTATTTCATATGTGTATGTTTCAAGTATAATGTCCCTATTATTTACATGGTTTCACTTTTCTTATTATGAAATGATATCCTTTTGTTTTATATGGATTGTGTTATGATGGGATGATGTTTATGAAACCCATTTTATTCTTTGGGTTATGATGAATGATTTATGCTTATGTTGCGGCACATGTAAGAATGATTTCATTATGATATGGGTGGGACCTATTTATCCCTCCAATGCATTGGGTAAAGATTTATATCTCATGATATAGACATGGCTGGAATGCTAAGTTAATCCGGTTCAGTGATACAGGACTGGAACGAGGAGTGAAATCGATTCAAAAAGGGACTTTGTCCACTAAGATGGTCTTGGAAGCAATGCCTTGGATACTATGGAAATCATAACATGTGCTTAATGATTTCCACAATTACATGTTTTATTCCCACGCTATTTTATCATGATTAATGTTTCTTTAGGATCTATGCCTTACGTACTACTATGTTTTATGTCATTGTTCAGGATGTTGATGTTTAAACATTCTGTTCATGTTTTTTTGTTCAAATGTATATGATTTGTTTTATTTTTTCCATGCTTACCCTTACTGAGCATTTGAGCTCAACCTTTATATGTATTCTTTTCCCCTAGATTTAAAGGAAGGTTTTAGGTAAGGGAAAAAGGGGAATATCTTTATGGGAGATGTTGAAGATCTTTCACCAAGATTAGAATATTATATCCCGAGTTTCCAAAGACACTAAACTATTACGGTCCTTGAGCGTCTGTTTTTGTTATGTATTAAGTATTCCGCAAAATTAATGTAATGTCCATGTACGCCAAGATTTGGGTCTCTACATCCACCAACGGTGTCTATATCGTCCGGCTCATGTAATGGAATATATAAGTGTGCATGCATACATAAATAAGTAAATAAAGTAGTACAATATAACTAAATACCCAAGTACCTTCTTCATCCCTCGACTGGTGTCTGAAAATGTAACCAGTTCATTAATTAAGAAATTATCATTTAATTTTAATAGTTCATGTGAATCATATCTATCACTGACATCACCTCATGATCTTATAAGTATTGAAGGTCCCAAGACGTAACAAAAAATTTGACAAGATATCTGGTGAGGGAGTTCCAGGGTAATAACCAACGTAACGTAAATCTCATGGAATGCTAACTCAGTAGTATATGAGTCTAGCAAAGAGGGTAAGTGTGTAATCCAAGGAGCATAATCCAAGGCATTCCACAATAAGAAACCTACCAAGTCCATGGTGATCAACCATGGTAAAATGGGGCTAAGCAAAGACATGGCCTTATGGGATTTCACCATGGAACCTACTAGTCAATGTTGGATCCAAGGAGTGTATCTGAGGTATCCTGTAATAATGAAAAGGACCCTACAGTAGTATACCAAGAATCCGATGAATAGATAAGAAATAGAGTTTAGGTGGGTATCAACCAAAGAAAACCACATCCTTGAATCATAATGGGGTTCCTAAGACCTAAGGTATTCTCCTCTCATAATCCAAGTCAAACTTGAGTCATCCCATTCCTATTTGATACTCTAATCATGTAATAATTCATTTGGTTCAAGTCTTTCCTTCCATTAGTGTGAATAGTTCAAGTAGTGTTGAAACCATTTATTTATTAGTCTAAGCATTGTCTTCCATTAGTGTTGATATGACAAGTAGCATTGAAACCATTTAATCAAGTCTTAATTAACCATTAAGGCATATTCAAATATATAGGTTCACTATGCTACAATCCATTAGAATGGAAAGGGGTGTTACGAATATGTAACCTTTACTCAATCTCATTTGTCAAGGTCAAGTTATATACTTACTATAATTTCCATTTCACATTTCACATTTAATAATCATTTGAAGAACTTACCTTAGGTAGTTCAAGTGATGAGAATACATGGTACTTTCCATAATTCAATACTAATTAATAATAATACATTTATTATAAGAAGACTCACCTTTAAGAAAGTCAAGCAAAGCTCACCCAAATGGTGGATCAAATGTTTCAAACCACTAAAACCCCAATTATGGCATAACCATCGACATGAGGTAGATTGAGTTATGGGGGTAACCACTAAAATCAAAACATATATTTGAAAAGAGCATAACCATACGATTCTAACAAATATAATCATGGCATTTAAATTTAAGAAATGGTCCCCAGTGGAATCGACGGGCCCCACATGAACATTCCAAAATAAATGATCTTTTGGGATGAGTTATATAACACCCACCTTATGGTTATAGGATCCTTCTCCTCTGGTATCGGACCTTGATTTTCCTTGGATCATAGTACATATAAGAAAAGGTTGAAAATTCTCACATGAAGGTAGCTAGGTCGAGAGTGAAATTTAAGAAGAAAGGATAAGTAAGACTCGAGTACTTACTGTTGCACATCCATCATGACAAATAGAATCTTGATCATATTTTGGAAAAAGGAGATCTCTTGATTCCAATTTCAGATCTTCAAAAAGGCCCAAATTGAGAGGGAAATAGGTCAATCTGGTATAGACTTGGATTATAGAGGGAAAAGTGGATTAATTAGATCATTAAGGGAAAAACTAGAAATTTACCCAGAAAATATCCTGCACATGGTTTGTCAGCATGGTTTTTCAAACTATGCGCAAACCTTTTGGAACAGTTTTTCTCGAATGGTTTGATCCACATAGTTTGGAAAATCATGCACAAGCCATGCACGAGTACCTAGGAAAAAGGGGTGCTCGCATGGTCAGGCCGCATAGTCTTGCACCAACCATGCGAGGTGGTTTGTACAAAAAAAACACCCTCCACATGGTTTAGCAGACCGTGTGGAAATCCTACATGGTTTACTCTAAACCATGCGAAGAGTCTGTTTTCTTCAAAAAGATGGGTTTTAGGCTCCGAACAAGCCCCAGACACTCTCAAAACCTTTACAACTCATTAGGCATACAAAATAAATCCAAAGTAAAGATTTAGAATGAAAATTAAAGGAACCATATGTGAGTGAAAAACTGGGTTCTTACAGTCTTACCCCCTTAAAAGAACTCATCCATAAGTTCTCCTTCCAAGGGTAAAGAAACACTGTCTGAGAAAAACTCTGGCCACTAGGCACATATGTCGTCTTCCCTTTCCCAATTCTCATCCTGCCCTAAGTCGTGCTTAGCACCCATACGATAGGGACATACTCTAACATCCCAGGTAAATAAAGAATAAGAAATTTTCATATTTTTTAATATTTTTTAATTAAATATTAATTTTACTTTAAAATGAATTCTATATTAGATGGCATACTCGATACGCAACAACAGGTTTCTTTGAAATCTTACGTTGCACACAACGTTGGTTCATACTAACAAATAATAATACAATATTATTTTAAATGGTAGTTAACGCTTAGCCTTTGTATTGGCAGGAATGAACAAAACTAACTACAATATGATTATACATGATTATTTAATGTTTTTACATTTATCCAATAAAATTTTGAGGATTAAAATGTGAATGAATCCAATTTTAAGCATAAATAGTCTAATATTTTTAAAAAGGTTGATTTACCACCTTTTGATGGTGAACTATTTTTAAATCTAGTTTTTTCACTTTTATATGTTCTATTTGACAAAATAAAATTCTTCTTTAGAATCATAACATCAACTTTGGGTAAATTTTTGGTATTTTCTGATAAAATTCATTTTTAATGAATGGTGAAAAAATACTGTATTTTAATTCAAAACTTTCTTTTAATATAATTTCTTTATATGGTTAGATTATCTTTTTAATTGGTTTTAAAGTGTAATTAGATTATATTTTTACCATTTAATCCAATATTGTTCATTGGAAGTAATTTCACATTGAAATTGGACATAAACAAGTGTCAATCTTTTGATAGTTATTATTTCTTAAAAACACGCTTTTTGTTTTGACAACAAGAATCATTTTAAAAATTATTTAATGAAACTTTTATGTTTTTAATTTGGTAAAATAGAAATCATTTTTTAATTCAGAATATCAAATATATCTTAGGCTTAATTTTTAGTATTTTTATGAAAAACCTTCAATTTTTTATGAATAGTGAAAACACTGAGTAGTAGCTAAAAACTGACTTCTTCATTTAAATGAAATTTAACCGCTTCAGTGAATTGAATTTTGAAAATCTCACATACATGGTTGTTATCATTAAGTAAAATTTGGTTCAATAGGATGGAAATAATTTTTGGTGAATCTTATCTTTTGACTTTTATTTAACGTGGTTAAGGGTAAATAGGGTAATTCAAGGTAAAAATAACATTATAGTAATTTAAATTTACCTTAACACTTGTCCAGACCTTATTGGATGAGTCATGGACAACCAATAAAATCCTTAGATTAGATTTTTGGACTATGAAATCCATTTGGGTAATATAATGACATTAATAACATTTTATTTAAAGTAAAAATAAAAAAAATTATAAACATGGATTGTTTTGCTAAAACAATTTTGATGTGGGGTAATATAATAGATATATTTGACTATAAATATTAATTATAAATATAAAATTATTTCCTACATCATGGATTTTATTTATAATTTTTAGACAATAAATAAATAAAATTATTTATGACACAGTATTGATGGAGTGTTTACCTCATTAATGAATGATTTAAATAAATAAGATTGTAAAAATTAAAACAATATCCAAAACCTGTAAAATTATTATTGGATGGTTTTATTTTGAAAAAGAGTCGTCTTATCTTCATATTTAATAAGTTTTTGACATTTATAAACCGAAAATAATTATATAATAAAATAATATTTTCAAACATTCCTAAAGAGCCCCTCCTCCCCCTTATAAAAAGTCATCACCTCTAACCCATTACTCACACCTCTAAAGCCCCTTTGCTAATCCAGCCTCTGCCTAAATAAGCTCTCAAGATCCCTATATTCCACCTATAATCCTTACTTTAGGTATAAGGCACTTCAAGAAATCCTTTTGGTTCAAACCAAAGGTTGTTACCCGATTTAATGGTAACATCTTCTCTTAAGTTCTTTTATTTTATTTTATTTATCCAACCGCCTAAACACTTTTTATTAATTTCTTTTATAACAGAACAAGTATATTAAATATACTATGGTTTTTTATGAGAAGTATTCAAACTACACTTACACAAACCTCCATCTAATGGGTAAAGAACATACTGTTTCTATGGACGGAGAACTATTGCCTCATGAAACGATGATTGTTCAATATTCTCCTACCTCCTATTATGGTGTCCATTAATATGGAAATGTATTTATATGTGATATTTATATTTTTTATATGCTTCTATATTTATCATTTATATAATACCTTTATGGTTCCCATAGTTGGTAAATACGATAATTTCATTTGAGCAAGTGTGGACTACCTCCTCCTAAAAGTGATATGACTCGTTCATTCCATACGTGGAACGTATAAAAGATGGAGTTAATGAAATTATATATGATATTATACTGTAATTATAATATACCTATGTATCATTTTGTTTTTATTCCATTAAATATGAAATATAAATGAAATTATCATTCATGCGTACGTACGGCTTACCGTCTCCGTGAATGGTGCATTTCATTTCTTACCTCCAAATTTTATGTAATATTATAAATACATATATATAGTGGATATATATGATATATAAATCATTAATATCATTCTGCAAATAATCTAATTTTGACCACATGGACAACTTGTAAATATAAGAAGTTCATTTTTGACTCAATACCAAATATCGACAAAACAACCGTTATTAACTTAAATGATCACATAATGTTTATAACATGGTAATAAGTGATATAAAAGGAATAATAAACATGAAAAGGGTTCTCAAGAAAGCATAAATTAACTTTATTTTATTATTCATCAGATTAAAGAACGAACATATCAATACGGACACGAGGTAAGGGACTTCGTCTCAATCTCTTTTCATTGAGGCATATTTTTATTTATACATGAATTTCATTTATACGGTGTCTAAAACCCTTTTAATTTTCATTTCATTCAAAGGGAATATTTTTATATGAAAAATTTTACCAAAGGGAAAAAATAATTTTTCTTTTTAACGTACGCGGTGACAATGGCCTTTCCGCCGCCACGAGCATTACTTGATATTTGGCTTCCTCTACAAACCGTATTATTTTTAAAAGGAAAAAAATATCATATACTCTTTTTACATATTTTGGTATTGAAAATGGTTTTGATAATGGATTTTTTATGTCAATATATTTAAATGATATATTGTGATTGAAATTTGGAAATTTTATCTTTCCTTTATATTTTTTTTATGTGTTATGAATATGTTATGGTTCTGGGGTATTGTTTACATATATGGGTGTTTATGTGATAAAACTAGGGCGGGTGATCCTGATATAGCTCTCCAATTCATTGGGTAATGTGACAGAGGTAAATGTGAATATATCTCCAAATAGTTTTAGGGAATATACTGTGATGGGTATTCCAAATGTAACTCCCTATGTAGATGTGATAGCTACAATGTAAGTATGATATTGATGCCAAAAGTTACCTTTATGATTTATTATTTGTATGTGTTATTCATAAATATGATGATTTCATGAGGTTTTAGCTTATTATTGGTACGCATTGATGGAATAATGTTTTTTTTATTTATTTTATAACCCTTACTGATCTTTTTATGCTCATCCAAAGTTTTGATATGTTTTTCACAGGACATAAAGATGAATAGGGTCAAGGATGGGATCATGGAAAAGTCATGTAGTCTAAAACATGGAACTGGACATGACTCTTTCTTTCAAGAGTTTTTATTTTATGAAAAAAATGGAAACTTAGTATAAGTGTCTACTTTGTAATTTTTGAGATGTAATGTGATAGTTATGGCCTAATTCTCTAAAACTATAAACCTGAAAAGATCCTCAATGTGAATTATCCATTTAATTCAAGATTATGTAATGTTTTAAGGATGGGTCCTTATACATACTTTCCTTGGAGAACCTTCATTCTTAGGTCAATGATGAAAACTAGATATTTCTAAAAGGTAGCATCAACATATAACTCAACTTCCTTGGGATCAAAAGTATGAGATTGGTCAGCATGATATTGGAGAAGATGTGAGACCTGAAAAACATCGTGCATGGAATGGTACCTTTGAGGTAGTAACAAATGATAGGCTAGTGACCCGACTCTCTCTATAATTTCAAAATTCCCAATGTAACAAGGTGACAACCTTCCATGCTTCCTTAACATTATATGCCTTAGCATGAGCGATACCTGAAGAAAAACATGATCCCCAACCTCGAACTCAAGAGTTTTTCAATGGAGATCAGCATAAGATTTCTATCTAGACTGAGCAGTAATCATATACTTCCTAATCAGTTGTACATGTTCTGAAGTCTACTGAATGATATGAGGACCTAGTAGGACTACCTCACCTTTCTCTAGTCAGCACAAGCATGAACAGGATGGCCTACCATATAAGGCCTAAAAAGGATCCATCTGAATCGTTGCTTGGAAACTGTTATTATAATTGAACTCGATGAGAGGGATATGCTTCTCCCAAGAACCGATGAAATCAAGGACACATGCTCAGATCATATCCTCTAAAACCTTTATTTACCATTCTGATTGTCAATTGGTCTGAGGGTGAAAAGATATGCTTAGATTCACCCGAGTCCCTATAGATTTCTATAAGCCTTTCCAGAATTGTGATGTGAAATGACCATCCCTATCTGAAACGATAGTACGTGGAACCCCGTGTAGTCATATGATCTCAGGTACATACAGTTTTCCCTACTCATCAACTGTGAATGTCTCCTAAATAGGAATGAAGTGGGATGATTTTTTTAGTCGGTCAATGACTACCCAGATAGCATCACTACCCCTTAGTGACCTAGGTAATCTAACTATGAAATCTATTTCAACGTCTTCCCATTTCCATTTAGGAACTAAAAGAAGCTATAATAAACCTACAGGTATTTGGTGCTCTATCTTCACCTGCTGACAGTTAGAACACCTTGTGATGAATCTTGAAATCTAATGTTTCATTCCAGGCCACCAATACGGGCGTCGCTTATCTCGATAAATTTTCGAGATGCCTGGATGAACTTAACACTTAGAAGCATGGGAATATTTCATCAACTCCTCTCTAATATCTATAGGAACCCAGATATATCCACATAGATTTAGGAAATTGTCTCTGTCCACATACCAATTAGGAGGTGGGTTATCTCTTGATATACTCTCATAGAGAACCAAACCTTCAGGATTTGAAAACTGCCTACTCTTCACCTTTTCAAGGAATGAAGTGGTAACTGTTAAGTTTTAGAGGTAAGACTACTTGTAACTATTATCAAACTCCAAATGAAGTTTAGAAAATAGGTCCATTAACTTCAATTAAACAATGGATTCCTATACGGTCTGCATTTGAGTTTTCTGACTCAGTGCATCAGCAACCACATTTCCCTTTCCAGACATATAGGCAATATCAAAATCAAAGTATTGTAGATATTCAACCCATCTACATTTTCTGATGTTCAATTAACAGCAAGAAAATATATACTTGAGGCTCTGGTGATCTATATACACCACAAAGCACTCACCCAACAGATTGTCTCTCCAGCAATGGAAGTCAAGGAAAACTACTGCGAGATTGAGGTCATGCGTTGGGTAATTTCACTTGTGAGGCCTCAAATGATGAGATCCATACACAATGGATTTGTCTTCCTGCATCAGCACTACTCCTAGGACAATTCCTGAAGCATCGTAGAAGATGATATAATCTTTACCATGTTCTGGAAGAATCAAAATCGGTGTCGAGATAAGCCTCCCTTTCAGCTCCTGAAAGGCCTTCTCACATGCTTCAAACCACAGGAACTTAACACCATTATTTTTAAGTTCAGTAAAAGGTGAAGTAAGATGTGAGAAGTCCTGTATGAAATTCCTGTAATATCTAGAGATCCCTAATAAACTCCTGATATCAAACACGTTCATGGGATGCTCCTAGGAAACTACAGCACTAACCTTTCTAGAGTAAAAAATACTCCTGATTCTGAAATAATATGACCCAAGAAGTGGAATTTTTCAATCCATAAGTAACACTTATCAATATTGGCATAAATCTAATTCTCTATCGGTGAACTCATAATGATCACAATATATTTTCCATGGTCGTTACGATTGAGATAATACACCAAGATTTCTTCCATGAAAACCACAACAAAATATTCCAAATTGGGGTGGAAAACCCTATTCATCAAATCCATTAAACAAAAGGAATATTTGTAATACTGAATGGAACAACAAGATATTCATACATAACATACCTTATATGGAAAGTTTTATGAGGTATATCTGATGGTATGACTCGCATATGATGATAACTTAATCTTAGGTCGATCTTAGAGAACACCTTTACTCCTCAGAGCTGATTAATGAGATCATCTATTCAGGGAAGTGGATATCGATTCTTGACCATAAGCTGGTTCAACCTTCTGTAATCCATTCATAGATGAATAGTTCCATCCACCTTCTTATCAAAAATCACATGTGAACCCCAAGAGGGAGTAGTAGGTCGTATAAAGCCTTTGGCCTCTATCTCCCCTATTTTCCACTTGAGCTCCTGAAGCTTAGTAGTTTCCATCCTATACGGAGGAATGGACACCAGAGCTTCTCCTGGAAAAATCTCAATTATAAACTCTACATCTCTCTTAGGAGGTAAGCTAGAAAATTCATTAGTAAAGACCTCCCTGAAACGATCAAATACTGGCGGGAAATCAGTTTGAATAAAAACCTAATTCTCTATGAAAATATTTTCAATATGGGTGGTCACTCCACTTAGTTCAAAATGGTTCGGTCTAGGTCTCCCAGCTTAGACATCCCACTCACCTTTGAAAAGATAACTACATCCTTCTGGGATTTAAAAGAAACCCTAAGGTAATAATAATCTATATAAGGCGTGATTGTGGACTAACCAGTTCGTCCCGATAATGACATCTAAGCCCGTCATCTCGAGAACAAAGAGATTCCACAATAAAGGGTAACTACCAAACTCTAGGTAACAGTCCCTGCACTGGTGTATGTCCTCCATTTATATTAACAATAGTGTATCATGGGTCATTACACCATAGTGATACTATATCTCTTGTCCGATAAATTCCATGATAGATATAGAAATAAAAGAGTTTGAAGAACCTATGTCAAAAAAATCAGATACAATAGTAGAAGCTACTAGAAAAGTACGTTGTAATGTAGATGGTCCTGCAGTCTGATCCTTGGGTATTGCCTGTAAAGCATGAAACCGACCTAATCCACATACCGTTGCAACAGATGGACTACCATAATCATAACTACTCTTCTGGCGCTGGTGGGGATCAGGGGTTGGACTGCCGTGTCCATGACCTCCTCCTCGGCTAGACCTACCAGTGCTACTCCAACTCCCTACCTAACGTAGTGCAAAATAACTCGCTCCTATAGGTGGTGTGGATACTGATCCTTTTCCACGCGAAGTTGGTGGAAAGGTCCAGAAAAATCACTGAAGATGACTCATATGGAAGAAATCTCGGAACTCTATAGGGTCTCTATCACTTTGGGTATTCTTATTCCCCAGTTTTCCACACTGATGACACACCACAGAGCTAGCAAACTAGATACCCTTGCTGCCACTTCCCTAATGAAAACCCTCATGGGAAAATTTCCTGCCACTGGGAGAACTACTGGTCTAACGTGGTGCTAATCCTTTAAACCTGGTACATTTTCCATACCTCAAGTTACACTCAGTGATGAGGGTCTGATGAAATATTGCAGAAAAGGTATGAAGGTGAGAGACATTCACCTGAGTTTGGATGGTGTACTGGATCCCATCCTCAAAACGTCTAGAACATGAAATCTCATCACCAGCTAGAAGCGGTGAAAAGTGATGTAAATCCATGAAACGTGCTGAATATTCCATAAATTAAATTGAACCCTTATCAAGATGTATGAACTCTATAGCTCTATCAGTTCTCAGTGCCTGAGGAAGAACTGATCATAGAAGGAAGTCTGAAAATCAACCCATAACATGCCCTGATGATGATCGTCCTGGGTAACAACATCCCACCAATTCTTGGCCGAATCCAGAATAATGTATGTATAAAGCTTAACTCTCCACTCCATAGGCATTTTTAGATGCTCAAATATTGACAGCATAGCTTCTATCCAAGACTCAATAGCCTGATAACCGTCATCACCAGAAAAAGTAGGAGGATGCTACTGCTGGAACTCACAGGTCAGATCATCCATTATTGGTACAACCTATGGATCACCTTAAATGGACTATATCAGCCATAAGAAACTATCACAGACTTGGGAATCAGTGACCATATCAGCTACAGCAAGCGGTTCCTCAAGTGGAACTCCTAGAATTAAGACCGGTGGCTCAGGGCCCACTATGTATGGAGCATGGTTGTCACCACCCTCCTGGAAAATGACACGAGGAAGATGCGGTGGAATTGGTCTAAAAATTCCAATAAATCATCTTAGAACAATATTAGGAGAATAAGATAGCATCACTAGTGGAAACTGAATGTAAGAAAACTCACTACTCAAGGAATACTACCCCAAACTACACACTTAGAAGGCTAGGTATCGGTAAGTGCTAAATTATAAGTTTCATATCTTATTGTAGTAAATTTCTACGTTCACTCCTTTACCTTTCATAAACATGAAAAAGTGGGATAAGTATTTCCAACCAATTAATTTTAGTTTTTAGGATTCACTTTATAATAGATATCCATTTCTGATGAATCAGTGCCCATACACTAATCACCAGAAACAACACCCATTTCTTTATAGTGTATTGGATTGGCAGAAAATCACTCAATCACAGCCAAAGTAATACAAGTACAAGAAACTATCACAGCATCACCCAGCAATTAAAGGAATATCAAGAAATGTAAAGCAGTTAATTGCACATATACAGCATGGTAATATGCATGAAATGTGAATTTTAGGTTCCTATAATAATGCATGTAGCAATGATCCTTTCCCTCATATCATTGGGTTAAATATGGAATAAATTATCAAATAGAGTAATAATCAACAACACCACATAGCGTGTGCATCACCCAATGGTGAAATAATATCAACTGTAATAGGACAAACTGAACAAAAACTGCATTTTGGGTAACCTAGATTTTCGTTGAGGATGGGTTCGTGAAACCCAAGAACGGCTTATGACCAAGTCCCAATCATTTCTATTCTCTAATATATTGTCTCTAAATAGTAAATAAATAAAAGAAAACACCACTAATACCACTTTGTGATGTCCTGGACCTGAATGCCACTTAATGGGTACCCCGAGCCTGATGGGCTACATAGCCTCAAGAGCATCTTCCCGAACGCTAGAGGCTTCCGACTAGTAGCAAGGGACTAGGGTGTGTTTATGGGAAGAATATTCCCACATTATAAAAGTGTAGAATAGCAGAAGTAATATAAAGGAATAGTAAACAACATAAGAAATACAAATAAACAGTGGAATAAAAATGATCCAATAGATAAATTAGAATTACAATAACTATATAAACTGAACAATGATGATGTAGTGTCAGGTCACTAGAAAACTGGAAAACATAGATACAATATAATAAGAATAACATGTTCCAAAAGTTAAAGAAAACAATGACTACTCCAAGCATCATGAGATCCAACTTGGTCATCTACTATCAAGATCCATCCTAATCAGTAAGCAATCAAGTGTTGGAAGTCATATGCTTCCCTTTGTCAACACCTATAACCATGTAATCATCCATGGGTACCAAATGGTTCCCAGAGAGGGTGTGAGATAAATCTCAGTGGGCCACCACCAATGGTGTCTATAACATAAGGCCCATGTAGTGGAATATAACAGTGTGCAGGCATGCATAAATAAGTAAAGAAAGTAGTATAATATAAATAATCACCCAAGTGCCTACTTTATCCCTCAGCTAGTATCTGAACATGTAACCATATCGTTAATTAACTAGTTGCCATTTAATGTTAATAGTTCATGTGAGGCATATCCAAAACTGACATCACCTCGAGATAGTATAAGTAGTGAAGGTCCCAAGATATAACAAGGCAACCAGACTAGATATCTGGTGAGGGAGTCCCATAGTAATAACCAAGGTAACATAAATCTCACAAAACGCTAACTCAGTAGTATCTGAGTCTAGATAAGGGGGTAAGAGTGTAATCCAATGATCGTAATCCGAGGCATTCCACAATAAGGCACCTATCGAGTCCAATCTGATCGACCAGGGTAAAATGGGGATAAACAAAGAAAGGGCCTTATGGGATCTCACCATGGAACCTACTAGTCAATGATGGATACAAGGATTTTATCTGAGTAATCTTGTAATAATGAAAAGGACCCTATGGTAGTATACTGAGAATCCAAGAAATATACAAGAACCGGAGTTTAGGTGGGTACCAACCTAAGAAAACCACATCCTTGAATGGGAATGGGGTTCGTGATACCCAAGGTATTCTCCTCTTAGAATCTAAGTAAAACTTGAGTCAGTCCATTTCTATTTGATATTATAATCATGTAATAATTCATTTGATTCAATTATTTCCTTCCATTAGTTTGGATATGTCAATTATATTTGAAACCATTTATTTATTATTCCAAGACTTGTCTTCTATTAGTGTGGATAGGACAAGTAGCATTACAACCATTTAATCAAGTCTTAATTAACCATTAAGGAATTTTCAAATAAAACGGTTCACTCTGCTACCTTCCATCAGGATGGTAAGGGGTTCTATGAACATGTAACCTTTACTCAATATCATTTGTTAAGGCCAAGTTATATACTTAGTATACTTTCCATTCTAAATTTCACATTTAATAATCATTTGATGCACTTACCTTAGGCAGGTCAAGTGATGAGCATTTATGGTACATGCCATTATACAATACTCATTAATAACAATCCATTTATTATAAGAAGACTCGCATTTAGGAAATTTAAGCAAATCACACCCAAACAGTGGGTCAAATATGTCAAACCACTAAAAACCCAACTATGGCATAACCATTGACATGAGGCGGATTGATTTTTGGGTGTAAACACTAACAACTAATCACATATTTGGAAAGATCATAAACAAACAATTCTAACGTGTATAATTGTGGAAAGTAAATTTAAGAAATAGTCCCTGATGGAATCAGTGGGCCCCACAAAAACATTCCAAAATCAACAAATTTTAAGGATGAGTAATAAACCACCCACCTTAGGGTTGTATGATCCTTATCCTCTGGTATCAGCCCTTGATTTTTCTTGGATTTAATTAGATCTAATAAAAGGTGAAAATGCTCACATAATGATATCTAGGTTGAGATTGAAAGAGAATAAGAATGGCTAAAGAGGACTCGAGTACTTACCGGTGTGCATCCCTCGTGAGGAATGGTAGCTCGATCGGATATCGGACGAAGGAGATCTCTTGATTCCAAGTTTATATCTTCAAAACTCTCCAAATTTAGAGAGAAATAGGTCAATCCTGAATACACTTGGATTAGAGAGGAATGAGTGGCTTAATTAGATCATTAGGAAAAAAACTATAAATTTATCTAGAAAATAGCCTATGCATAGTTTGTCTGCATGGTTTTTCAAACACTGATCAAATCATGCAGAATGCCTCTTCCCAAATGGTTTGGTTCACACTGTTTGGAAAACATGTGAAATCCATGCAAGGGTACCTGTGAAAAAGGGGCGCTCACACGGTTAGGCCACACGGTCATGCACCAACCGTGTGAGGTGGATCTGTCTGAAAAACACCCTCCACACGGTTTACTCTAAACTGTGTAAAGAGTTTATTCTCTCCAAAATGATCGGTTCCAGGATCCAAACAAGCCCTGGAAACCCTCATAAACATTAATAAATCATTAGGCATCCAAAATAGGACCAAATTAAAGATTTAGACTGAAAATTAAAGGATCCATACCTGAGTGAAAAATCGGGTTCTTACAACAATTTTATCCTATTGATGTTGAAATGAATATATAAAAGTATTTTACCAATGATTTCTAAATGATTATATAAATGGAATTTTCCCTTATCAATAAATGTTTATGTAAAGTACTTTTATTAGTGATTCAAAAATTATTATATAAAGGGTTTTTTCGGTTTTTTGTAAAATTCTTATATAAAGCATTTTTCTTGGTCATACTGAAATGATTATGTAAAGGACTTTTCCAGATCATTTTTAAAAGATTATATTATGGTATTTTCCAATTAATTATATAATTCTTATATAAAGGGGTTTTCTTTGGTTTACTATAATTCTTATAGGTATTTGACCGGTTTTAGTGATAATTCCATGGATTTGTGGTTATGGTTGGAATTTCCATGCTATATTCTCAGAGATATTCTGACATAGTTCCAAAGAAAATTTATTATTTTATTATATTAATTTATTAAATAATACTCCATGTTATCACTTTATTTCATGCACTTATTATCAGAATGTTTTTTTATACATGGTGGTGTTGACCAACTGAGTTTTAATCACACCCTATTAGGGTCAATTATTTGTACATATAAATAATATGTGGGTGTAGTATGGGACAAGGGAAAAGGGAAAAGGACCTTGTTGTTGATTGTTTCTTTCTGGATTGGTTGGATCTTGGAGATGAGACTAACATGGGGTTCGGGGACTGGTTCATTTGAGTATATTTGTTTCAGTATGGTAATTTATTTGAATTATTAGTATATTTATATTTAGATACATTATATATTATCCTTACATTATCATTTCGTTATTATTGGATTATTCAATCAATAGTTGTTGTTTTTATCCACTCTAATGTCATATTTCATCAATTTTTTATTACTCTGATATTTTAATATTATTATTATATTAAAAATATAAACCCAATGGTATATTCCCACACTATTTTATCTATAATCTTACTACTAATAGGTAAACTATGGAATATGGGGAGGTAGGCTTGAGTTCCAATAACCCGCCCGATTTAGCCTTGTGAGAGAGTAGTAGGCTGGTGAGTGGTATAAATTTGTATTGAAAAATGAGGTTCTTATTATATATTTCATTACTATTTGTGAATGGTATAAATTAAATTATCATGTTTCATTATGTGGTAATGAACTTGTTCATGGTTGTATTTAACTTGTCTCTAGAAGAAATAATAGTACCCAGGGATGGTATGTTTTTCATGATTTTCATTTGTTACAGTTGATTTTATTTCACCTTTTTTTATTCACATGTTGTGTGATGTTATTACTTCATGATATTTATACTCATGATTAGGAATTATATGAGATGTTTATGCATTCATTATGATAAGCACATAGTGACATATTTATTTCATGTGATATAATTTTCTATATGATCTGTGAAATAAGATATATGTTATATCTAATAAATGAAATGAATGAACTATTATGTCATGATAATTCATATGTTAATTAATGTTTAGAGAGACCATGAGCTAGTGGCCCTCTATTATTGTAACATAATTTGGTTGACCTTGTTTTTATATAGTTTTCTAGAAAGTGTGTTTGACATGTAGAAAACATTCATCCTATTCATCTTCAAATTGAGTGTTAGGAGAGAAAAAATAATCACACTCCTAACGAAGATGAACTATAGATTCCTGTATCTCATGAGGATTATATAGATTTTAATCTTTTTAAAATAATCCTATAGGTCATGTGATCCATTTAAATTGAGTTTGTTCATGTATTTACTTTAAAGACTATGTTGATGAGATATTTTAGATACAAAATCCATCAACATTCATTATGAAGGGAGGCCCCTGGGCCACTGAGTTCTTGATTGAGTAAGTCTATACAATCATCAAGCAACACAACACACATGTGGATAGAAGAGTTAATCTTGCTACATACATTCTTTCTTGACCATCCAAGCATTGGTGTGACAATGTAGAGAAGGTGTGTAGAAAGTAGATTTATCCAATAAGGAAATTGAGGAAAATATTATGATTCACGTCTATCCTAAAATTTTGAGGGTTGAGAAGAATTGCGAGTTTATGAACCTAAAATAGGAGATCATTTATGTATTTAACTACACTAGATGTTCCAATGAATTATAGTTCTTTATCCATCATTAGAATCTGATAAGAGTTCCAAGGTGTGACATTTATTGTAAGGTAATTGCTATGAGATCAGGAATCAAGTGAATATTTTTCATTTGAGTATCATTTTGGATTATAGGAATAAGGAATTCATCATAGAAGGGAATCTAAGAGAGGGCTTGAGAAGTGGACAAGATATTTCAGTAGGGAGAAATGTGATCAATTCATATAGTAGTAAGAAGACATTCTTCGATATTTATCACCATGTAAATAGTGGTAAGAGCAGTTAGGGATGTGGAAATCCATATTAGAAAAATATTCCCTTATAGTGTGATTATTTTGTCATGTTTTTCATTAATGGGATCAGTATCTATACCATAATTTAGAGGGATGTGCTTGTGTTGGGTTTGGTCACCTGCAATGGTTTTGAAGGGGCATGCATTAACAGTGCAGTGGAAGGGGAATAACACATCCTCTAGACTATAGGAAGGACAGAACTACCCCTCATTAGACCGGTATCTATATTTCCACTAGATATTGAGATAAAAGTAGTAGATGGGGTACCTCATCATAGTATAAGTAGTTATAGGTATAGATAATAACACATGGGGGTCAGAATAGAGCCCATGGCATAGGGAAAGTTAGCTTCAAGCTATGTAGTCTAGTCTAACTTGTTTTGATATATGACCTTCTACCATTAGTGGTATGATTATGTTATCATATTACCATTCATTAGTTTTTTTATTGGATCACCAAATTCTTATATATATTCTCTTTTTAAAAATGGTTTGGGCTTCATTGTGTAATTAATTAATTTTTTATTGATCATCAATACACTTTTGGGAGTACGGTTAGAGAATATCAACTATTTTAAGGTGTATTCTCTAGAAATTGGTGGTTATCATTTCTTTTGCAAATTATTTATGTTAGAAATAATATGTTTTTATTTTATTATTGCTATGGATTGGAGATTTCTATAAAAGTAACATATTGATTGTTTTTAGAGAATAGTTACCTTTCTACATTAAGAAGGAGGTAGGTATTATCACTAAGGTGATTGGGATATTTAGGCTGCTTTTATATAAACAATTAACTGAAGATTAAATTTTATCATAGCTCAGAAAGTAGTCCTAGATATAGATGATTCTATAATAAATTAATATAAATTTCCTCTAGTGCTAGAACATTTTTAGGATGACTTTTCTGATTAGTTACATGTCTTACTACTTGAGAGATAGATCCAGTTATAAATAGAGTAACTGTCAATAGTAGATCTAGTTTATATCACATCATACAATATCACAATGATATAGCATTGTGAGTTACAACATTAGTTAGAATAACTGCAATCCAAGTCTTTCACATAGATTATTAAATCTCATTGATGTTACACAGTTCTTTTTTAGAAGGAATACGAATGGAAAAATTTTCTTTATGTGTAGATTATTTGAGATCGAACCAGATTATTGTCGAAAACGAGTATCCAATTTTACACAATTATGATCTCTTCAAACATTTTAGAGGTTCTATGATCATATTTATGATCTATTTGATATTATTAGACCACAAGTTGAGGGTGATACCATCAAACAAACCATGGACTGCTTTTTTGGAGTAGTTTAGTCTTGTATGAGTTCGTAGTGATGTAGTTCAGTCTAAGAATTCACCAATGGTATTCATATCCTTCATGATTTGGATATTTCATCCTTTTATAGCTCAATTTGTAGTTTTTTCATCGGGGGAACATTAGTGTGATCCTAGTTATAATAAGATCATTCCCAATATACCGAAATCATCTCTTGTACAATGATAGATCATTGGATTTATGAAAATATAACCAAATGAAGTTTATATATTGATAAAGTGAAATTATTGGTTCATTTCATCCCAAAAGGATAGATTTTTAGTAGAACCATAGATGGATGCATCTATGGTATCAATGGAGCTTCCTAATAATGAATTTGAGATTTGGAATTTTATGGTTTAGTAAGTTATTATCAAAGTTTTATCTTGGAATTATTCCATTTGGAAGAATTTATTTTCAATATGAACAAGGGTTGATGTTTTTTAAGATGCTCATGAAAGGGATTTTTAGGAGAATAGGGGTCGACTAACATCAGCACTCACCCTCACATTACATGTGTTGAGTAAGGAATAATCATAACTGTGAAACATCTTGAGTTGGAATCAGTGCTTCTATGTAGAAGATCCTATATGAAATGAATTATCCTTCTCATGATCTTGAGTTATATGTTGTGGTATATGTACTAGTATTCTAGTTAAATTATAATATGGATGAGAGGATTGTTGTGTACATATACAACAAGTGACATAGGTACATATTTTCTCAGTAGGATATAAACATTTAGTAGGGGATGTGGGTTGAGTATCTACCATATTTTAACATTGATATTGATTATATACTAGGAAAGTGACACATTTTTTTAGATTCTAGGAGTAGGATTATGTGGATAGAGGATTTGTGGTTGTATTACGGTGATTGGTGGATGATGGTTCTATTTTTATACATGCATCCAGATGTTTAGGAGTCCAAGAGATGAGTGTATGTGAATTCAACATATCTTACACCAATGCATCTTGATCGAATCAAGAAAGAAAAATTATCTGATACAAAGGGATTATTTCTTAGAGACATATTATATAATTGGGATCCACCACTATAATTGTCTCTTGGTAGTATAGATGATCTTTTTATCCATGAATAATTTTTGGATCCTACAGTCTTGCACAATGATAATATGGGAGAGTTTCATGCATCTAGATGGAAAGTATAACTAGTGATGATAATTTTGTATCCTCATATCCATGTATGGTACTTGTTTCTAAGAATAAAGAGGGAGGTAGTAGGATTTTTAGTGATATTCTTCACCAGGTGAGGAATAACTGGTGATGTATTCGTGTATGGTAATTGTTAGCTGGTGAAGGTTAAGCATCAGAGTCAAATAGTGCTATTTTATCCTCTACCCATTCTCTAATGTAAATGGGATAACATAAAAATTGATTTTGTGATCGGATTACCTAGGAACCCTCACAATAATGATGAGTTATGGGTGGTCATGGAATGAATAATGAAAGCACACCATATCTTACTGATAAGGGAGACCATCACTATTAATGATCTGGGAATCCATTACATGTGGGAGATAGAGAGGATTTATGGTGTTCTAAGGAGTAGCATTTCTGATTGATATCGTCACCTCACATATCATATTTATGAAGGATTTTACAAGGCTCTAGGATCATAAGTTCATCATATAACAGCCGATAGTCCCCAAAATTATGGATAATATAAACATATTGTTTAGATTCTAAATGATATGTTACACGATTGTGTGTTATATTTTTTTTGGTTAATGGTAGTAGTATTTAGCTTTCATGAAATTCATTTATAATAATATATTATGTTCATTAATATAAATGGATCCTTTAGATACATTTTATTGAAGTTCATAATGTTTACCTCTTTGAATTTTGAAGGTATGTGAGTCAATAATTGTTTGACCTTTTCTCATGAAAGAGACCTCTAAGTAGGTTCAGATGATCAGGAAGTGGTAGATTACCATGTAGAGAATGTATAATTCTTATGCTGACAATCATAGGAAACCACTATATTTTTTATTTTGTCATTGTGTTTTCCTTTGAGTGTATCCTAGGATAAAGAAACATAATATATTGAAATAATGAAATCTAGCATACAATTTTATCTATCCATTTCATAAAGTGTAAAGGTTTTTTCCAATGGTGTACTGATTGGCCCTTCCACAGTACAAAAGTGTAATTCATGAAGTGTTGCACATATCCAAGATTAGGTGATATTATATTAACCCTTCAAATTTGATAGATGTTGGTGGAATCAAGATTGGTGTAGATGTATCATCTCAGGGAAATCTAATATGGATTGTGGACAGTAGTGATAAGTATCTACAAGAAGGAATATGACTGTAGTTTGAGTGTAGTGGAAACATGGGCATATTCAAGAGAAGGCATGGGAGATAAAATCTGATATTCAAGAATAGTGGCCAGAATTTTTCACTGAGACCCTAAAGTAAATATTGGAGAATATCAGTGATAAGTTTTTATATAGTGGGTAGGTTTTTAGATCCATTCTTTTACCATGTACATCCCTATTTTATTTTAAGGTTTTACTTCATTAAAACTTGGTTTTTGATACTCATTTTGTGATAAAGATATTTTCTTGGGGAAATTTTCTTAATTTTTAGGATTTTTTTTAATTAATGGATTCTGGGTATAATTGTGGTTAATTATTTTCTTGAATAATCTTTGTTTATGGTTGTATGATAGACACTTTCACATCGTAAACATGTTAAATTATGTAAACATGCTGCTGGAAAAATGTCGTGAACTAGTTCAGGGTTGAAAAAGTTTACATGTTGTGAATTTGTTTCACATCACAAAATTATTGATTATGTATATTTTAACCCAATGTGATTCATTTTTTGGTGTATTTAATAAATTCAGAAAATTATTTTTTGAAAGGTATTCACATCATGAATATCTTAGGATCCACAGTTTTAAATAAAAAAGTGTCTATGATTTACTTTTTGTCCGTCGTGCAATTCTCTCTTTAGATAACTAGGGTGACTACAGTAAATTTTGGAGCTTTTATTTCTCTTCCAGATGCCTTATACTAGTATTTTATCTCATTTGAGTTCATTTACATTTATTTTTTCTTCTCTTCCTCTTATTATTTGTTATTGGTATATAATATCTTGACCTTTTTTTAATCTAGGTTTGGTATTGATGTTTGTGTGTTCTAGGTTTTCCTTGTGATAAATATTAACTTTTTCATTTTTTGAATCACATTTTTGACTTATTTCATTAATCACAAGATAAATGTTTGTGGTATTGAGAAAATACCTATAGTCAGTTTCTATTTGATCATGTGTGTGCAACATTATGTGATTCTTCCAAAACAATGTTTTCTTTAACAAACCAAATAATGGGTGATGTTAATGATGTGTTGGGACCACTATTTTTATCCCTTTGTATCCAATGGTATTTATATATGGATTGTAGCTACTCATAGGGTGAGACTAACATGGGATACTAATAAACTATAAAATGGCCTAAAATATTCTTTTCTGTGACATGAAATATTAGTTGATTGCTTGTGACAGATTCACCATGGAAGACAGATTCCATTATTATTGAATGATTGGTTATGATTTGATATATATCAGTGTGTACACTGCCATGATAATGGATTAAGATATAATTTAATTAATGAATGGATAATTGAATGAAAAATAGTAATCAAATAAATTGACCATTATGACTCTTGATGTTATGTTGTGTTATTCTAGAAATTATAACTTGTGATGTGATTTATACTAAAATTACTATATAAATGGCTTGACATGGTGATTTTGAACTTATTATATAAATGGATTTACCTAGTTGTTTTAAACCACTTATATAAATGTAATTCTCAATTATATTGATATTCTTATATAAAGGGATTTTATTAGTGATGCTAAAATGCCTATATAAAGGCATTCCTTAGTGATGATTAAAAACTTATATAAATGGATTATCCCATCAAAGATGAAGTTCTTATATAATGTTGTTTTTATGTTTAATATATAATTCTTGTAGGGATTCACCCAATTATATTATTTTTCTATGGACTTGTTGTTATGGTTTTTAGAGTTATGCTACATGCTCTGATATTTTCAATAACGGTGCAAAAGGGGGTTATTGTTTTTAACTTCTTACATTATTGATTATTACATCATATTATTTTTTTACTCCCTGAACTTATTAAGATACTATTTTTTTAGACATGGTGGTTTTGACCTACTATTTTTACTCAGACCATATTCTGGATAATGTTTGTTACCCAAGATGATTACTTTGATACAAGTTGGGAAATGTGAATAGGACATTGTTGTTGAATGTTTATTTCGAAATGGGTTTGGGAATAGAGAAGATAGTGAAATTTGGTTTAAGACTGGGGTCATTTGAGTTTATTTTTTTAACCATGGTATTTTCTCTATATTACATTCAGTTTCATATTTAGATACATTCCATCATGTAATTGCATTACCATTATATTATTAATGGATTATTTGGTTGAAATAAATTTTTTAGTTTATTATTTGTGATTGATTTTTTCTTTAATTTTATATTTCTTTGTTATTTTTTTATTTGTACTATATTACAACTTGATACTAGGGGGTATATTCTCCCCAAAATGTTCTCTACACCCCGGAAGCTTGTCGGTAGCCACTAGTGTTTAAGAAGGTGGACTTGAGGTCCAGTATCCAATCCCATTTTCCATGTGTGGGTGTTTTGGGAAAGGAGATGTTACAGTCTCATTTAGAAATAGTATTTTTAGTTCTTCAAATAATTCAACATATTACATTGAAAAAATGATTGTAACTGCTTTTCGAGTTAACTTAGTCAGCGGGCCAGACAACAAAGAAATTTTTTAAAATACCATTAGTTGTATCCCACTAATCTATGAAAACTAAAAATCTCAATGATATTTGTGGGTATTTTAATTTTTCAACAACATTTTTATTATAAGGTTCAACAATTATTCCACCTAATAAACAATGTGTCCACACAAAAAATTCATAATATATTCACACTTACTAAATTTTCCATATATTTTATATTTTTTTATTTTTTTAAAAAACCTTAGTTGTCTTAAATGTTCCTAATACCAATTAAAATACACAAAAATATAATAAATAAACAAAACCACAAACCATTCCATAAAAACATGGAAAACTATATTCATAAGCACTATAAATACAACATATTCATTAGAAAACCCAAACTACATAACTACAATCTCCTAATTCCCATATCTAGTCTAGAATTCAGTCTTTGAACTACCATCCTCATTCACATTCAAATGAAGTTACCCTATCCCAAGGAAATACTTTGAAAAATAATGAGATCCTTGGAGATGATCAAAAAAATAATCGATATGAGGAAAAGTAAAATTATTCAAAATAATGATTTTATTAAAGGATTTATAATCACTTAAAGGTATCATTAAACCATCATTAGTTTTTAACAAAAAAATAGGATAACCATATGGTGATGTGATTGTTAAAATGAAAATTTTATCTAATAACTCATTCTATTTTATTATCAATTAATAATGTTTCACAAGATAAATTCAATATAGGGGTTTAGAGATAAGATTATAATTATTAACTATAAAAAAAGTAAACTCAAATTATCATTCATGAAAAAAAACTAGGTAAATCATAACAAAATACATTCATGTATTCATTCCCTACTCGCTCATCACTAATTTGAATAGTTTATTTTCAATAGTTTCTTATCATTGTAGCTTTCACAGCCATCTTTAATAAATTTCTTAGCCTTTGGTAAGTTATCAAAGGATTGGAATCATTGAGAATAAATTTCTTAACACTATGATCTATCTTATTTAGATAAACTGAATTTTAATCAATACCAAGAATAATATAAAACTCTATCTTGGATGGTTAAACAAGATTCTCAGGAAGCCCAATCTCATTGATATCAATAAGAATATTCCTATAAGTCATGGTTGATTTAATACTTTCAATAAGAGTATTCACCAAAAGTTTTTTATTCTTTATCAAAAATGAATGAATGTGAATATCCAGAGTCAATAAGAGTATTAGAATAATTAGAATATTCCAATAATATATCTATCAATACTTCATTTTACAGTCTAACGTCAAACATAATAGACGTAATAAAATTTACTATAAACATTTTCTTTCGATCTTGATGAATTAGGCCCTATGTAACTAACATTAGAAACATGATGGAGTAATTATCAAACACATTAAAATTAAAACATCTTACCATCAACTTTTCATTGCCTCTATGATGATTTTCCACACACCCAAGAGTCGTAAGATCAAACATACCTCACCAGAAACACATCCCTGTAATCGTAATAGATAATACAGGATTATTCTTACCTATCTTCTCACAATATGGGAACTTGGTTTTCTTACCTATAGACATCATTTATGAATGCTTCCCCATTGAAAAAAATTATTTCTCTTCCTTTTCTTATTGTTATACAATACATGATTATCTAAAAACCCTTTTCCTACCTTATATTCACATCAAACATGTATCTCATATATTTTTAATAAATGAGATACCAATTCTCTTTGATATATTGGCTTTAATCATGAGTAAAACTAATTAATCTTACTATCAATATTGTTGATAAAATTTCCAGAATACTATTCCAATTTGGTAAATTTTGATTTATATGAGCCACAAAATCATTAAACTCTTGTCTCAATTACAAGAATGGTTCTCTTAATCCTATGTTGAATGATATTAGGAAAATATTTCACAATGAAAATATTAAAACATTCATCTCATTTCAAGGTATCAATGTCTTAACTTTATTTGATATTCTTAATCATTGACCACTATTATTAGGATTCACCTAAAAAACGTAAAATATAAAAATTATATTTTAATGATCTAAACCCCCCCCCCCAAGAAATCAGATATCATTTCTATGTATTTTATCTATCTATCAGCTATCATAGGGTCAGATAATCAACTGAATGATGGGGGATGTTGTCTCATAAATTGATCTATTGTTTACATGTTCCTTAATGTTAAATTTATTTTATATCTATAATGAACGAAACCACTATTAATGTCTTGTTTCAAATGATCCATCACAACATAAATATTTTATGTTCCAATTTTAACCATCTTTGGATACTAATCTTGAAGGATATTTTTCTATTGGTTCCTTCACAGTATATCTTACCTTATCACTCTATGAAAAAACCATTTTGAAAAAAAAATATATGATGTATTAGGTAATCCCTAAATTATATACAATTTAATATTAACCATAAAGTAAAATATTTCAATGGTATTCTATTATCTTTTTTCTATACCCTAAATTTTTTTGAACCAACCTCAGATATCAATTATGAGTACATGGATATAAAAATTACAAAATCATATGTTTTATTTCAATAATCCATTCAATTTCATTTGAAAATAATGTAATTTTTATAGATTTAGAGAATTATAACATAAATCATACATAAAATAACCATATAATACATAGTGGAAACTTCTGAATAGTATCTAGTTTTTCAAAATACAAAACTTTTAAGACAAAAAAGGTTTTCATTCTAAGAAAAATCTTCATGATTTTCAACATAACTTCATAATTTCCATTAAACATCCTTAAAACCTATGATTTTTTTTCAAAACATGGTATTATAACAAAAATCACATTATGGTATATAAAAATAAAACAATAGTTAGTCAAGTGAATTCATGAAAACATATTAAATTTTTACCATTATATCAATGTTCTTTAAGTTAAAGAAAATAGAACATTTTCACATGAAAAATAAAGAAAATATTTTTATTAAATATACTCATTAAATAACTTAGAAATAATATATATATATATATATAATATAGGTACCATGTGACATCATTATCTATATCTCTTATACAAATGGAATAACCATACGATCAACTTTTATACCCATTTCATTAGAGTGTTATCACAAACCCACCCATCCTTAGTTTAGAATGTAAACACCCATACATGGTTTAAAATGTAACCACCTATACTTGGTTTATAACATAACCAATCATTCTTGGTTCATAACATAACCACATTTCAACCAAACTAATTTCCAAGAACTATAACATAATCATAACACATAATGTCCTTCAATTTTCAACACCACACTCATAAAATCATCTTTTCACCCTTAAGAAAACATTTTAACATATTAAAATATCCATCCATTAAAAAACCCAATTTTCAATATGAAAATTACCAAAAATTAGAATGTGTGGATTTATTTGAATAATACATGAATTATTATAATGTAATCAGATCTTCAAATTACAGTTATTGTATCAAAAAATTCATTGTCATTTTATATGATAAAATAGAGATGTGTTTTTTTATTCATAATTAAGGTCACATGTTCCATAAAAAGATTCAATTTTTTTAAATACATTTAATGAAAGAATATAATTACCTTTATAAAACACACATTACCATAATTATATAATTGTAAAAACATGGACATAGAAGAAATATTTAGAATGAAAACATTAAAATAGAATTTTTTTAATGAAACTTCAATTATCACTTTGGAAACATTTTAATAAAAATCCCCATGAAATAATAACATTAAAAAAACTTGTTATACCATTAAAATATAGAAAATAATTATATAACATGTCAACGGAAAATATATACACCTCATAAACTAAGATAGTTTCATAACATCAAAATATGGTTCAATGAAAGGATATTGAGATGAAGTCCCTTACCTTGAGTTAGTATTGTCACATACATTTTTTTATTCATAAATAATAAAATTATGTTAATTATTTATACACATAAGAACTATAATAAATTTTATTATTCCTTTTATTTCACTTATTATCACATCAAATGAAATTACTTAATCAATTCAATTTACATCAGATGTTTTGACCATATTTGGCTTATGTTTCAAAAATGATAGTGGAAAGATGAATATATTCAAAGAGTATAATAATTAAATATATACATATTATTAATAATGAAATAATTATCATTTATAAAAATTAATTATTATTTTAAAACCAATCATGAATTCTTTTTTTAAAAAATTAACTATGTTACAATCTAAGAGATGGTAGGTCGTATGTATGCATAAATAATGTTTCCATTTTAAAAGATTATAATAGAAAGGAGGTAAGTAATATTTTAACAATAAAAAATAATTATTATTTCATATATATAGTTTTATTTCATTAAATATAATTATATATATCAGTCATGTGGTGTAGTGATGAATAGAGAGTCACACTGCATCGTGAAGGTGGTAGTCCACATGTACACGAACGACGATATCATTTATCAATCGGAAAAAGGTAATAAAATATTGGTATATTATATTTTAATAATGATAAATATTTCATAAATATAATTTTTATTTCATTTATAAGACATATATTCATTAAAAATACCCTTAAAACCTTTCAAGTAATGTTTTTGTGAAAAATGAATCAAATCGCTTCAGAAGGTGGTAGTCCGATGTACACATGAGCAACAATGACTTATACCATACGGAATGGAATGTAAAAAGATATATGTTGTATAATTACCCAGTGGGATAATTATTTTATAAATATCATATATGTACTTTATCTCCATCATCATACCCCACTATGAGACGTGTTCATGAAAAATGTGTCATATTAGTTCATGAGGCGGTAGTCTGTAGTACACCCGAGCAACGTTATCATTTCACATTTGATAAAAGAATTGATTGATATATTTAATTACCACAACATAATAAAATCTTATTATATAGGTTATATTTTTATTTTATGATCATAAATTAATAATACATGAAGGAGGAGGATGAATAAATAATACAAAACTGTATAGTTTTGTATTTTCACCATCTTCAACCACAACTTTAAGATTATACATAAAGAATTACTATAATAGATTTATGAAAAAAAAATATTATATGATGATATTATTAATGTTTTAAACAGATATAGTAATGTATTTTATGAACTAAATTGATTGGATGGTGTGAAGAGGAGATGATAGGGGGTGGCATTTTATAAGTGAGGTGAGTGGGACATTTTTTATTTTTAAAAAGAATAATCTGTACCCACATTTTTAACACAAAAAGGGAAAAAATATAATATTAAAGATCCTTTGACATTATATGGTATAAATATGGATCATAAATAGAATTTATACCATTTTATGTGTTTTTTAGAATTATATTATTAATTTTACCCATCGGTAAACCCAGTTTTTACCTTTACCGAGGTAATTATTTTTTATTGTTTTCACTAGTAATTTTGTTCAAAAATAGATTTTACCATATTAGAGAATATAAATTATTATTATTAAAAATAGGGATTTCATTTTAAAATTTTAATTTCTCATAATTGGAAAAAATAAATTTAAAACAAAAACCTCATATATGACGAAAACAATATGTTTACAAGAAGTGTTTTTTCATGAAAAATATAATTTATATTAACCATGTGATTAATAATCATACATTTATGAATATTAATTAATTATTATTGATATATATAATTTAAATTTAATTAAAAATATTCATTATTATGTATTATTTTAATTAATTTAAAATAATAATAATTATACACTTTAAAATAGATTTCAAAAGAATCCATTTTTTAACCCAAAAATAGACTTATACTAAAATATAGTATAATGTTGACTATAAAGTAATTATGTGAATAAAATAGAAATAATTAATAATAATAATAATTTACCTTTGAAAAATATTTTAACCATAATTTTACTTTTATATTATTTAATTTATGGAAACGAAAAGACTCTTTTACAAAAAAACATTATTTTTCACTATTCAATAAAAATAAATATTTTACATCAAATACAAAAATTTAACTTAAAGAAAATTTTGATATTATGATTTCAAAAAATAATTCAATTTTTTATAAATAATATTCAAAAATTTTGAAAATAATTATTTAAATAACACTTTATTTTAAAAAGTGTACTTAAAACTATTTCCTTTTTTATTTAAAATGTACTTAATATTTTTATGATAAATAAAATCATGAAATTGATTTATTATGTCATAAAAAGTATTTATTAAATAATAATACATAGTTTAACACGTTTTTACTATCACTTTTTTGGATGGTTTGGAATTATCTTATGATAATTAAGTGATTTTTCATCATATTTTTTCAATTTATATTTTATCATTTACACTTGGTTTTCTCATGATGTGAATTTATGAAAAAAAAAATTATGATTGAGTAATCCAATTTATTAAATGAAAAATAATTGATAAAACATGACTCTATGTTATATATAATTCTAAGAAAACAAAATATGGAAGAAATCTCTGGATTAGAAAGAGTCCAAGTGATAGGAGTGTCAAAATAAGAGATAGAGGGATACATACATTAATGGAGTATGGTCAGCCATCAATCACGGGGGGTATAATAAAGAATCATGTTTCAATTGGTATTATCCAACAAAATCAAGACTAATAAAATAATTATATTAATGATCTCCATTTTAGTATATTTTTCTATACTTCTACATGAATATTCAAACACAAACCTTAATAGTTGTCACGAATTGTGTGATACATTCCAATTAAATAAGTTTGCAATGATGTAGTAAGGCTATGTTTGTTTATATTTTCATTAAGTTAAAAAACATGAGAGTATAATAAAACCAATACATTCCATTACCACATATGATGACATGATAGAATATATTTTTTATAATATTCTTTCCTCTTCTTAAATCTATAAAAATTAGTGTTTTTAAATTAAATTTCAATAAATTTAAAGAAAAAAATACTTAAAATACATAATAATGATTTTAATATTTTTTAAATAAATTAATTCATTAGATAGTTGAAATGTGTTTGATAATAAAATATTTTTACATGTGTGTATCATAGGGGAAAAATTCTATTATGGATGACACCACTGGAGGTTCTTTAACGAATAAGAAACCTAACAAAAGTTTCAAATTATTGGGTGTAATATAAATAAATATTTTTCAATAGAATAGTAAATTGATTATATCCCAAAATGATGTCATGATAAGGAAGGTATATTTGATAATTGATATAATCCCACCCCATGGTATGTATACCAAGGTAGTAAATTGTGTTAATTTTAACCAAAAAATTAATTTTCTGGGTTGGTGACATTGGAAATTGAATTAAGCTGAAAAATAATGTGCACCATGTTTGTAAAAAAAATATTTCTCCCTAAATAAAAATATTTACCTTATAAGATAACCTAATAACATTCATGATGACCATTAGTGTTTCCATCAAACAATTTAATGTTAAATCATAGGACCAAATAAATAAAATGTGAATTTTTGAATTATATACTATAATGATTTTTGACCATGTCAATATGAGGCAAATATTAAATTTAATTATTGGAATGTAGACCACCACAAGAAGATATTTTAATTCTATCTCTCTAATAAGTGGTAAATCATTGATGGATAATGGAGATGATAATATAATTAAAATAATAATATGAAGAAAAAATTGTTGAAAAAAAGATGATAGTGAATAAAAATAATGATGTTAATGATTATGTTCTAGAGGAATCCCCACAACCATACAATCTATTGATACCATTTTTATAGTGGTTTACAAAAGGAAAATTCATTGAATAAATAGGTAAGTTTATTGAAATATTTTATAAAATTTATGGTTATATTTTGTTCACTAAATCTCAAGAAAACATACCCACCTATCAAAAAATAATTAATGATATTGTGTTAAATAATAAGATTCCAAAATAAATAGATATAATAAAACTCATTGGGGAGTTAATAGTTTTGATATCAAGGAATCAGTCAAATAAAAAAACCCGTAAATTTCCAATTATGATTAATATTTGACCTAATTTTTTAGTAAGGATTTTTGTGATTTAAGTGATTGTGTGAAAATAATTTCATAGAAAACTTTTATAAGAATAGAAAAGGAATAAATGTTGTCCAAATGAATTTATCTTCAATGGTAGTATTCAATGGTGAAGATTCCATGATAAATAATTGAAGCCGCCTATGTTAAAGTAAACTAGTTCTGTTTCCTGGTCAATTTATTCATGATGGACATGGATAGAGAGAAGAAACCCCTCATCCATGGGAGATAATTATTTCCCATTTGGATATTATATTTATGTAATAATTGAGAACTATACGTGAGGGTTGGTGGTGAGAAGTTAAGTAAAAAATCATTTATTAATAAATAGTTATTATGAGAAAGTCCATGATCATGATGAAGAAAACAAAATGGAGCCCTAGGAAATTGTTTTCTTAAATAATAGGTAAGGAATAACTATTTTATAGAATCATAAGAATGTTAAAAATGAGTAAATTTAATAAGGAATATACAATATGTTATTGAATATACTGGTGGGAATAATATCCCAGAATATCCTAAGGAGGTTCATCAGGTTTGGTTAGTACATATTATAAAAAATTCATAATTCCAGATTAACTATGAAATTTTGGATTTTCCCAATTTAGGTATAAGAATTAAAACCTCAAAAAAGAGTGTGACTATTATTAGATAAGTTAAGAGGAACCATCTATGTGTATGGATCCCATATTCAACAATTAATTAATCTAGATTGGGTAAAATCATTAAAAAATTAAATCAATTTATATAATAAGAGGTACATCTGATATATCAGACTATAAAAAATATCTTTTGATAGAAAACATGATTTTTTTTTCTTTCTTTTTAATTTTTTATTTTCTGGATTTTGAGTTTAGAATAGGAATTAGTTTTAATTCAATTAAATATTTTTCACATTTGTTGACATGGAATTTCAATTGGTTATTTTGATAATATAGGTTCATGATAATGGAATACTCTAGACTTGTATAAAATGAGAATATCATCCAGAGGAATGGGGAGTGATTATTTAAAAATTATCATTTTCTTTCACTCACCATCATTATTTTTTCTTTCTTTTTGTGATTTTTGGGAGATTATATACACTATATTGTTCCTTTACTTTCCATTATAAAAGAAAAAGTTCACAATGTACACCTACTGATCCATGTCTTAAAAATAATTTTTACTCATAATAAATGAGTAAAATTGGGTCCGGATAAGCATAGATAAACATGAGGGTATGGAATTAATGAATCATTATTTAGCGTAAATTTTTTTTTGGGTGACATTATCCTTGGATATTACAACCAATATTTTTATGAAATTTATATTGATTGTTTTTTTTGTAATGTATGTAAATATTTATTGAAAAAATTTATATTTTCCCATTCCCAAGATGGTTTTATCTAAAAAAATAATATTCATTTTAATACATACTTCCAACAATAATCTCAGTACATGAAAATTACTAGAAATTTTATAATGATCCATCCTTAAACATTACACAATATTGTGTTTTAATCAAGAATTTACCTTCATTAACATTTAGGATCTTTTTAGGTACATATTTTTATAGAATTAGGCCATAACTATTACATAACATCGCAAATATTACAAATTATACACTTCTACCCACTATCCATTTTTTCACAAAATAAAACTACTTAAAATAAAACATGATTTATTTTTCTTGATAAAAATTTTCATAACATTCATATTGATTTCTTCCTTCCACTTACCCATCCTTCTAACCTATGGAAAACATTTCAAAACCATGGGATGATCATAAAAATAATTCTAAAGGATATAAAATAAAGAAATAAAAACATTAGTCCATGAATACTTATAAACCCCTGAAATCATATTTTTCACCCATAAAATATAAGCTCTTTAAAATACCTCATGAATTTATAAGGTTCATAAAAAAATCATAGAAATCATAAATCATAAAGGTAACTTGTGGCATCTATATCATTATTACATTATATCTTTCACATCTATATAGGGAGCAACCTCCATGGTTAGGTTTGAATACCAATCACAGTATATTACCTAAATATCATAAGGGAAACCTTATCATTTTACTCCATGTTATTTACCAAGGCATTGAGGAGATATCACAGTCTCACCCTCCCTCGTTTTATCACTGAACAACCTGTATACATAAACAATTCCCAAGAACCACAACATAATCATAACACATAAAACAAGCATAAAGGAACAATAACATTTACATATTGTAATCAGAAGATATCATTTCAAGATATTTACATAATTAATCCCTTATCAAAACCATTTTAAATACCATAATACATAAAAAGGTAATATGGTAATTATTTTTCTTTTAAAAAATATTATGTCTTATAGAGGAATGTAAATATCAATTAATGGTCATGGTGGTGGAAAAGTTGTTGTTGTCACATACGTTAAAAAACACATTCATTTTGTTGTTTAATAAAACACATATTAGGAAAGGATTAATTTTGAAAACATTTGAATGAAATTAAATTCAAAATGTTTTTATTATATTCCATATAAAATAAGGTGGTATAAAATATCAAAATATGACTCAATGAAAGGGGATTGATACAAAGTCTCTTACCCTGAGTCTGACTCGTCATGACTAATCATTATATTCATGAATAATAAACTAAGGTTAATTTATACATTATTCAGAAACTTTTTCATGTTTATTATTCCTTTTATATCACTTATTACCATGTTTTAAAAAATATATAATTATTTATTTTCATATCAGACATTTTGCAGATATTCGGTTCTTAAGTCAAAAATGAACTTGTTATGATGTAAATTGTCTATGTGTTTATTGGTCCATCATAAACAGAAAATTATTCATGGAATAATAATCACTTTTATATATCTATTATACTTTTAAATACATTCATTAAATATATATATTAAAAATTGAACAATGTTACAATCATTGAAATGGTAAGTTGTATGTACGTATGAGTAACGTTTTCCATTTTTCATTAATCATTTTAGAAATAAGGTAATTATTATTTTATCTTTCTAGAATGATCATAATATTATTAAAATCATAATAATCATATAAATTTACTTATATATATATATATTATACAAGTGATTTGGTGAAAAATGATTCACATCGCTTTGTGGAGGTGATAGTTCACACGTACGCACGAATGATGTAATCAATTTTTTGTGCATGGAAATTAAGAACATAATTGAAATATTATTCTAATAAAATGATAAATATATAATTAATTTCATATATAAACATTTATTATTTAATTTTAATCATTCTTGATAGTTGGTAATGAAAAATGAACTATATCAGTTTGTGAGGTTGTATTCTGCCACACACACGAAAGAAATGTTCATTTCCCATTTGATAAAATTGAATATGGATTTTGGTGATGATATTAACATAATAAAATCTCATTATATTGAGTATAATGGAGTTATTAGTTAATAATGGTTGAAGGAGATTTAAAGGAAATGGAAGAAGAAATAAAATAGAAACACTTAAAAACAATACCTCTTTTTCGATTGATCGCCTTTGAATAAAACTTTAACAGCTCTAATATGGGTGTTCTGACTACAAAAAGGCCTCAAGAATGTGCGTAGGGATCCTAGTAATAGTTTTTAATATTTATTGATCGAACCAATGGGTTATTTAAGTGTGATTATTATAGAAGAGTGCATACCTTTTTATAGGAGAGGGGAGGGGCACCCTTCGAAACTCTTAAAATATTAAATTAATATAAATTAATTTTTTAATCCAAATGATTCCAAAAAAAAGATATTATGAATATAATATGTTTAAATTTTTAAATAATATAATTATATAATTTGTATACATGTATTTATTTTATTTTAAACCTTATATTTTCGGTTTACCCTTAATTAATCTCTTTTAATTTTAATTGTGGTAACAAAATTTTAAAAATTAGGAGGCTATAAAATTTTATTATATGTGGTAAATTTCACATAATTAGAAAAATAATGAACATTTATATTTTATCATAGTCACTTTATAATTTTAAAAGTTTTATATGATTTTTAAATAATTTAATAAATTATTTTTTTATAAAATATCAATTCTTTCAATTTTGACACTATTAAATTTATTAAATTTTAATAAAATCCAAAAAGAGAGATAACTTCAAAATAAATCATTGAATAGTCTTATAACATTTCATATTAACCTATAAAATTTTTGTATGTAATAAAATATTTAAAATTATATTTATTTTAATATTTATAATATCATTTATTTGATTCTTTCATTAATAAAGAAATCATTGTATCATCATTGTGTCATAATTAAATTTAATTATTTAATGGATAAAAATTATAAATAAAATAACATGATTTAGGTAATATTATTTTGTTTATAATTACTATTTATAGTCTAATATATCATTTATATAACCCTATATTAAAATTGTTTTATTAATAAGAGTCATGTTTATGATATTTTTTCCTTTGCATTAAATTAAATGTGATAAATTTCATAATCACACCCAAGTTCCTTTCAAAGTCCAATATTCATCACAAGGATTTTTTTTTAAATAACTCATATAATAATATTAGAACATTTTTTATGGTAGTTTTATTTTATTTTAATATTATTTTTACCCTTATTTACCTGATTTACCCTTTAATTGTGGTAAATAAAATACTAAAGTTACTATTCATAAAATATTATTTTGATGATATTAAACCAAATTTTTCGTACTTATTTTAACCATGTATGTTAATTTTGGAAAATTTAATTCACATAAGTGGAAAAAAATATTTTATATTTAATCCCATTAACGGATTGAGGAAACGGATTTTTAAAAAGTGAAAAAGCATCAAAAGATTGGCTTGTGTTTATATCCAATTTAAATTTAAAATTACATTAAATGACCAATATTGGATTAAATTATGAAAAAATCATCTAATTATACCTTAAAACCATGTAAAATAATAATCCAACAATATAATTAAATTACTTGAAAAGGTAGTTTCGAATTAAATTGCAGTATTTTTCATTATTCATTAAAAAAATGTATTTTATCAAAAAAATACAAAAAAAATCAAACAAAGTGATTTTTTCTATCCTCATTATAAAGAATAATTATATTTTGTCAAATAGAATATATAAAAGTGATATAAACTATATATAAATAGGGTTCTCTATAAAGGTAGTAATACTAACTTTTAAATATATTAAGGGATTTTTTTCTTATAATTAGATTTATTCTCATTTTAAGCCTCTAATATTTACTAGATGAAAGTAAAAATCATTTAATAAACATGTTTAAACATAATATAATTGGTTCTATTAATTCCCACCAATGAAACAGCTATGTGATAACTACCATTTAAAATAATAAAATTAATAATGTATTATTTTTCGATATAACTCATTATTGTATGCAACATAAGATTTTGGAGAATCCAGTTGTTGCATGACGAGTACACTATTAGAAATAGAATCCTTGATTAATTAAAATTAATATAGCATTTATAAATATTAATAGATATGAAAATTTCATAGTCTATAATTACCTGAGAAGTTACATCCTCCCCCATTTTGTAAATTGCATCCTCACAATTTTAATTTGGGGTCAGTAACCATGGTATGACTTTTCAAAATTCCTTTATTGAAATACCACATAGAAAAAAGATTCAATAAAATATCCAAATTAAAGGAAATAAATGTATGTATGAAGGTCTCCTAAGATAACACATATTATGGTTCCATGTATAAAAACATGGATATGGAAGATAAAACTAACCAACAAGTTCTTATGGAGATTGATAGAAAAAAATGTCAATAAAAATTTAACAATCAAAAAGTTATTAATTTTTTATGGGTTAAACAGTATTTGATTTCATAGGAGGAAAATTAAACATAAAAAGTTTTTTTAAGATCCTTTTGAGGAATTCATTTACTTCGGATACTAAGAACATAAGGAAACATACTTAAATTAGAATTAGAGTTTCTTCCTTTAGTTAATTTCTACTATAAATACATATTTCTTCTCCAAATGATGAGTATTTAAGAAGAATTTCCAAGCCTGAATCAACTTTTATAGAATCTCATAGTCCACAAAAGATTTACTATCAATTTCCCATTTTGAGAATAATTTACCAAAACCAAAATGGTTAGGATAAGATAAGATAATTCGCAAAAAAAATAATTTTTTATATGAAGAAAGACTACATTTAATCTTCAATATTAAACAGTAATACCCAACATTCAACATAGACCATTCAACAAATAACTCTAATTAAAATCCTTAAAAATAATCAAAACTAAGTTTGAAACCCAAAACTCAGAATAATTCGATCACAAAATATTCCAAATTAAATTTTAACATTTATCTCCAAATAACATAAATAACTCTTAATGTATCATACCAAAAAGTAATTAACCTAATCACATATTATCCATGAAAGGTAAATAATTTCCATAAATAAACTAAATCATCATAAATCCATAATTAAAATCATATATTATTCCAAAATATAGCTAAACTATTACTCCTAAAATAAAATACCATAGTATTCAATTTACCTTAATCATATGAAGTTCGAAAAAATAGTGAACATCTTCCAAAATAACATTTATCACTTAATTACTAAATCATTACCTAATCCAAAGGTTTTATATTCAAAGAAACATAAGTTCTAAAAATTAACTAACTTTTAATACATAAAATTATTTAAGTAAAAAAATAATAAAGTCATAATAACTGAAGACTTTACATAGGGTAGTGGTAGGAGATTCACCCTTGTCACTGATCGGTTGTGGGTTCGATCCTTACTGTCTTTACAGATGCAACGAATTGTCACCCATTCTATGAGATTTATTTTTTATATAACTATATAATTTTTATAACATTCAGAAAAAGAGATAAAATCCTCAAAAATAACCATAACTTGTTTTAACCTCAATTTTTGTCTCATACCTTTCATTTAACGTCTATAAAGTAATAACCCATAATTGAATCCAATAAAATATAAACCCTAAACGTTATCTATAATTATATTCACAAAAGGAAAGATAATTATTCATTATATAACAATTTCACATAATAAACTGCATGGTTACACATATTAAAATAAGGTCTTTTAAAGTATTCCCATCATCAAACAGTATTAATACTTTTAAATATTTCATCATCCATAGATCTAACATAACTCTAAAATTCCTATAATATAGACATCTTAATTATCCAAAATTCGTCATGTTCCTTATCCATGATTTTTCACCTTATCCATTAAAAACACTTTCATACAAACAAAAACATGAATCATGTTATATGATTAAATATTGTAAAATTATGAGTCAAGATATAATCCATACATTTCATATTTCATTTTCAGTATCCTCATCTTCAATTATAATGGCACTATATTTTTCTAAACATATTTTTGTACGGTCATATAGATCTCATTCTCGAACCTTCTTCATAGGAAATATATTTTCATAATGACCATACTCCCCACATTTAAAATATTCAACTGATAACTCATGATGAACCTCTTTCCCTTTCCAAGAGTCAACTGAAAGATTACTTTTTCCTTAGTAGGTTATTACTTTATGACCTTCATTGCCACATCTATAACATCTTCCAAAACCTTTAAAACAATTTCCTAGATGTTTATTTTCACATCCTTGACACATATTTCATTGAGTATACTTACCTTTATGATTATTTCTTGACCTTCCATCATGATTCGTTTCTCACATATATGATGCATCAAAAAAATCATGAAGGTTAACGTGGTTAACTATTGATCCTTAAAATTTGTATAGAGTAACCACAAGAGTTATCATTGAATCTCCCATTTCATTTGGTTTCTTACTGAGAAAACCACCACATTTTCCTTCACATCAAATTTTACTTTGGTGCTTGTAGAATCAATCCATTTACTAAAACCAAAAAGGTTAGTGTGATTATATCAGTAAAATCATCATATATTATCATATGAGGAAGACTAAAACTAATATATACTTATCCATGTTATCTAAAACTCATTCAATTTTTATAAAATAACTATGAATCTTTCTAATACTCTAACCATTGTGGTTATATACATCTTAACACTTATGCTTAAATAACACCCTAACTTCTAAAGTTATCTAAATCGACCATTGATACCAACTATAAGGCCCAACATTAAACATTACATAATCTTTATTTTTAATCAATAATTTACTTTCTTTCACATTGAGGATCTTTTTAGGTTCGGAGTTTTAGATAAGTAAGCCATAACTATTACATAAAATCTCAAATATTAAAAAGTAGACACTTCTACTCAATATACATTTTTTTCAAAAAATAAAACTCCTTAAAATAATAAATTATTTCATTTTCTTGGTAAAAATATTTATAACATTCATCTTGATTTATTTCTTCCTCTTACCAATCCTTATACTCTGTGGAAAAGAAAATTCAATAAATTGGAATGGGCACAAAAAATCTCAGTAATGGATAAAAAATAAGGAAATAAAAACATTAGTCCCTGAATACTTATAATCCCATAAAATCATACTTTTCACCCATAAAACATAATATCTTTAACATAACTCATGAAACATAAGATTACTAAAAAATAATATAAATAATAAATCATAAAGGTAACTTATGGCATCTGTATCATACTTGCATTGTATCTTTCACATCTACATATGGAGTAACCTTCATAGTTACATTTGAAATACCCATCATAGGATATTCCATAAATATATTAGGATAAACCATATCATTTAACTCCATATCATTACAGAATTCATTTTAGAGCTATCATGTACTCACCCACCCTTAGTTTATAATGGAACCACCTGTATGCATAAACAATTCCCAAGAACCATAACATGTTCATAACATGAAAAACAAGCATAAAAAATAACACTTCCACAATAAAATCACAAGATATAACTTTAATATCTTGAAATAATCAATACCTTATCAAAACCATTTTCAATACCAAAATACTTGAAAAGGGATTATGGTATTTAATTTTTTTAAAATATTATGGCTTATAGAGGAACCCAAATTTCAAATAATGGTCACAGCGGTGAAAAAGTTGTTTTTTCCAAATACCTTAAAAAAAATCCTTTTTTCATTTAGTAAAATGCTTTATAGAAAAATATTCCTTTTGAAAACATGTGAATGAAATTAAAATTCAAATGGTTTTATTATATACCGTATAAAATAAGGTGGTGAAAAATATTAAAATATGCTTCAATGAAAGGAGATTGAGACGAAGTCTCATACCTTGAGTCTGAATCGTCATGTACAATAATTATATTCCTAAATAATAAAGTGAGGTTAATTTATACTTTCTTGATAACCTTTTTGATGTTTATTATTCCTTTTATATCACTTATAACCATGTTGTAAGAATTACATAATTATTTATGTTCATATTGGACGTTTTATCGATATTCAGTACTTGAGTCGAATATGAACGTATTATGATGTAAATTTTCCATATGTTCATAAGTCCATCATCTCCATTATCATATTACTAAAATAATAATAATTTTTCTATATCAATTATACTTTTAAATCCATTCATTAAATATGGATATGAAAAGTTGAACAATGGTGCAATCATAGAGATGGTAAGCCGTACATACGCATGAGTAACGTTTTCCATTTTTCATTAATAATTATGGAAATAAGGTAATTATTATTTTAAATTTATAGAATGATAATAATATTATTAACATCATAATAATAATTTAAATATACTTATATATATCATACAATTTAAGTGGTGATAAAATGATTTACATCACTTCGTGGAGGTGATAGTTCACACGTACGCATAAACGATGTTATCATTTTTATGCGCATGGAAAGTAAGAATATGTATTTTAAATATTATTATTTTAAAATGTTAAATATTTAATTAATATCATATATAAACATTTATTCCATCATTGTAACCAGTCTTGATAGATGGTAACAAATAATAAACTATATCGGTTCGTGAGGCGGTAGTCCGCCGTATAGAAAAACAAAATAATAATTTACCATTTGATGAAAGTGGAGATAAATGTAGGTGATGATATTAACATAATAATAAATCAGTATATAGAGTATACTGGATTTATTATTTCATCATGGATGAATTATATTTAAAGGAAATGTAAAAATAAATAAAACAGAAATACTTAAAAAAATGATACCTCTTCTTCAGTTAATCACCTATAATGAATACTTTAACATGTCTAAGATGGATGTTATTCCAACACTAAGGCCTGAATAATGTGGAGAGGGATTATTGGAAGAGTTTTGAGTAGGTAATGGACCAAACAAAGGGTTCTTGAATTGTACGTATTAGAGAATAGTGGGTTCCTTTTAAAGGAGAGGAGAGAAGCACCCTTGGAAACTCTTCAAATATAAAATTAATATAATTTAATTTTTAAAACTAAATTTTTCAAACATGTATTTATTTTATCTTAAACCTTATCTTTTTAGTTTACCCTTAATTATTCTCTTTTAATTTTAATTATGGTAACAACATTTTAAATATTAAGAGGCTATAAATTTTACTTATATGGGGAAAATTTCCCATAATTGGAAAATTAATTAAATTTTAGACCTTATAATAGTCAATTTTATTTTTAAAAAATAGTATTTTTAAAAAATTTAATAAATTATTATTTTTATAAAATATCAATTATTTCAATTTTGACACTATTCATTTTATTTAAAATCAATATAATCCAAACAGATAGATAACTTTGAACCTAACTTCTGAATAGTCATATAAAATTTCATAGTCATATATAAATTTTTTGGATGGAATCAAAAATTTCAAATTACATTTATTTTAATATTTATAATATCATTTATTTGATTCCTTCATTAATAAAACAATCACCACATCATCAACTTGTCATAATTAAATTTAATTATTTAATGTCTAAATATTATAAATAAGATAGCTTGATGTAGGTAATCTTATTATCTTTATAATTATTATTTATAGTCTAAGATATCACTTATATTACCCCATATTAAAATTGTTTTATAAATATGATTCGTATTTATGATATTTTTTCCTTTACATTAAATTAAAGGTTATAAATGTCACAATCACACCCAAGGGGATTCCAAAGGCCAAATTTCATCCAAACTATTTTCTTGGTCATACATAACTCATCCAATAAGATTATGACAGGTTTTATGATAGTTTTATATTATTATAATATTATTTTTACCCTTATTTACCTAATTTACACTTTGACCATGGTAAATAAAATACTAAAGTTACTATTCACCAAAAAATATTTTGATCCTATTAAAAAAAAAATTTCACACTTTTTACAACCATGAATGTTAGTTTTTAAAAATTCAATTTAAAAAAGTGTAATGATTTAATTTAATGTTAATCTCTTTGATTGATTGAGAAGCGGGTTTTTAAAATATAAAAACCATAAAAAGATTCGCATGTGTTTATATCCAATTTAAATGTGAAATTACATCCAATGACCAACATTGGATTAAATTATAAAAACATCATCTAATTATACCTTAAAACCATATAAAATTATAATCTAAAAGTATAATTAAATTAGATGAAAAGGCTGTTTTGAATTAAAATGCAGTATTTTTGCACTATTCATTAAAAAATTAATTTATCAGAAAAATTACAAAAATTAAACCAAAATGATTTTTTATGCCAGAATTCTAAATAATTAGTCTATTTTGTCAAATATAATGTTTAAAAGTGACAGAAACTAGATTTAAAAATATTTCACCAATAAAAGGTGGTAAAACTATCTTTTAAAAATATTAAAGTATTTTATGCTTAAAATTGGATTTATGATCCTTTTAAGACTCTAAATTTTATAAGATAAAAGTATAAAATATTAATAAATATGTGAAAACATAATATATTTAGTTATATTCATTCCTTCCCACACAATTGTTTGGTGATAGTTACCATTTTAAAAAATAATATAAATAATATATTATTTTTCTGTATAACTTAGTCTTATGGTAAATATAAGATTTTAGAGAAACTCATTATTTCCTTTTGAGTATTCTATTGGGAATAGCATCCCCATTAAGTTAAAATTAATATGTAAATCTTAAATATTAATAGATATGAAAATGTCTTATTCTATAATTAACAATGATGTTACAACTTTAATTTCATCATGTCAATGAAATGAAAGTAAAAATAACATTAACATGATTTATGAATTTTATTTGATTCCTTTTGTCTCGTAAACCAAACCATTACTTCTATTTTTTAAATACCATAGAAAAAATGAATGTTATTATATAGGAATATCCACATTAATGCTAATTTTATCCCTCAAATCCAACTTTTTATTTCATGAATTTCAATTTATTATGTGTGGGGAAAATGTTTTACATTATTTAATGTGATTTTTTACATTTAGGATAAGATATGAGGTGTTATAATTGGATATTGGCATAATTTAATTATTCATCATTTAATTTTAATTTATTTTTTACCCTCTTAATGAAAAAAATTAACAGGAAAACAGCCAAAAAAATAAAAAAAAGATTAAAACTTAGGTAATATTCTTTTTTTTACTAATGTATTTTTTATTACTATATTGAGTAAGGATTTGGGGTGATTTTATAATTTATAGTTTAATACATTCCTTGAGTTTTCCCTTATTTATCATGTAATTTTCTTTATATTTTAAATCATTATTATTCATTATTTATTTTGACATTGATTGTGAAACAACCCGAAGCCTCAGATTCATTTAAACATTCCATTAATATCCTCATGATTTTTGTGATCTGTTTAGTTTTGAGATGAGGATGGGATATTATTTTAAAGTCTATATATATGATTCATATACTTAACATATGATCATAGATTTTGGTATAATTTTACCTTGACTGAAGATAGTAAATATTTTCAAGGTCATATAGGTTGATATTAGAATAAATTGTAATGAAAAAAATTAAAAATATGGACAGAGGTTAAAATATTATCATCTTTTAAATTGGAAAAAATTAAAATTCATGTATTAATACATTTCATTGAAAAAATATGGACATTAAAATATGTAATTTATATGATAATTTAATGATTATAGTAATAAATTAAAATAATTTGATTTTTTTTTTACTTTTATATTTGAATATTAGTTTATTTGTATCATTTGTAACTATATTGTGGTCTACGCATGAGGAAAAGATATGTTTTAATGTGAGGGATTTTATTTCTATATTTCCTGTACAAATGTTTTAATATATATTTTTATAGATTAATTGGATTTCATATTTAATTGAATGTTTTTTAATTTGTTATGGGGGAAATTATCTACTATGAATTTTTAATGTTATGGGGGATAGAAGGGGAAATAATGATAGAATAAAATTAATTTTGGAAGTTATGGATTTTTCATAATGTAATAATATAGAAGAAGTGTAAAAAATTTAGAAACCTCATATAAAGGCTTACTTTAGTAGCCATCTAGCCTTGGGGGAGGTTGACTGATCTTAATAGATAGATGAGCATAGATAGGTAAGGTGAATGATTTATGAGTAGGTCCTTTTTTGGTTCGATTCTATGAGATTAAGAAATTTTTATTTCTTATCATGGGGTGACATAACCCATGAAGAATTATGTGGGGAGGCACTATTGATTCTCATTTTTTATGTTCCAACTATGCCAGGGTAACATGGTGGTGGAAAAATAATGAAAAAAATGAGGTCAAATGCATCTTCTACTGATAATCATACTATGAAAAAATGTTTCTTCACAAATTTCATCTTTATATGGGCATATATTCATGTTCTCAAGCAGATTCTTATTGGTTGTATCACATTAGTATAAAATTGTATTCCATGAACATGTATTCCATCATAATGTGTGCTTGAAATCCTATTAGAACTATAAAATCACCTGGAAACACCCATTAATGTGAATTATAATCGGGCCACTACCAATATAAAGAGTTTTTCTTGATGAAATACTTCACAAATAAAATTAACACCCTGAATCGCTTTGAATCTTGATGAATATTGGATTGAGTCACCTAACACTATGAATGATTATATTCACAGTACAAGGAATAATTTCATGTGATAGGTTAGGTTCATAATTATACCATATAAAGATTTTAAATGTCATGGATAAAGTATATAATAGTAATTCATTTTCCAAATTTGGAGGATAAGTTTGCTTCATAGAAGATTATCGTGAAACTTGCCATTTACTGTAGAAAGTGACACAATATTTCATAAACTGTCTCTTCATGGTGGTGTTTTATTTCATACCATGAAGGATTTAAATTAATAACGACAATGATAGTTCATTTGTGATGATTTTAATTCAATTAATGGGATACAAAAAAAATTCATTTCATGAATGGTCATGCCAAAACATTTCAAGAAAAGTGTTTGTTTTCTCTATAATCCTTATTTACACTTATGAAGGATACAATCATCAAATGTTTAAAATCATGATCTATAAGAAATGTTTAGATTATTTGGAGTTAATTTACTATATATTCTCATGTAAATTTTATGGATGATTTGACCATGAGATGGGGGACTGGATGGACCCCTAAATTCCTGTATGTAAATGAACCACTATATTTTGGAACGAGGATCCAAACCTAAATGATGGAGTCTTCTTCATGGTGAGGTGATACTACTACTAATTTTACTATATTTCATATATTATTTCCATCCCATCATGACTAGAAAAATGGTTTATATTTAATTAGTTCAATATAATGTTTTTAATAAGGATTGTGCTATTGAATCATATTTTTATATTTAGTCCATTTTTGGGTTCTACATTCAATTTTTTCCACTCTATATCAACATCTTTTTTCACGAAAATTATAATTTGAATTAGAAAAGTTTCATTTAATGAACAAATTGGTCACTTTATTTCATTCATAACCATTATTTGATTTATGGTAGATATTCTTACACATGGTATTAATCCAACTATTTCTTGAGTTAGACTATGTATCTAACCTTGAGAATAGTTAAACTCTTGAGATAGAGAATAAATACAATGTCCAAGGGCTTGTTTATACTTTCCATCCTTGAGACCCAATTATAGTATGTAAACAACATATCATAAAATATCAGAAAATGTGTAATATAAATATAATTTATTCATAAGAATATTTAAATGTTTAATTTATGAATGTTTTAATTTTATATTAAAAATTAAAACATTATTTCTAAATTCTTCATAATGATATTGGTTTATGATGAATTTTTGGGTTTCTTCTAAAAATTTTAATTTATGCACAAAAATTATAAAATTTATTTTCAAAAAATGTATTAAATAATTTGTTATAATGGAATTTATATTTAGAATCAGTAGGTCCTGATTTTTTTATATTCAAAAAAATAAATAGGATAATGATTAATTAACAAGTTAAAAGTGATAGTAATTTTCAAAGAATTAATTTTCTAAGAGTAATATAATTTTTATCCAAATAAATTAGATTAATAAATATTAAAATATGACTGTATTCTATTTTAAAAAAAATTAAAAAAAATATACACTCATTCAATTAATAATTAATAGAAAAAATTGGGGAAAATTTACTTAATATAAAAAAACCATGTTTTTATAAATTTTTTTTCCTATATATTATATATTAATTTAAAAGTTAATTTTCTTATATTTATAAAATGAATCCAAAAATTGGATTGATCAGACAAAAATTTCGTATTATGATTCAACATATATTTTTTCTAATAAAATTACCATCATGGTTAATTTTTAACCAATGTTAATAAGGGTAAATGGGTAAATGTTGTATCTTCAATTTTTAATAATTAAATGGTCACTTATACCTTATAGAAATAATTTTTAGCTAGAATGGTCAATACCACTTGTCTCACTTTCCATTTCTTAACCTAACTCAATTATCCCACCTAACACCCTTGTGATTCTATTCATACCCCTTACCTAACTTTGTTTCCATGATAAATATCCTCTTTTACAGATAAAAATGAGTTCACCCCCACCCATTTTCTCATTCTACTCCACCCTAAAGACATTTTTCATGATCATCCTTTTCATATCCCTCTCCAAATACCTAACAAGGAGATCCTATGGTTTTATGGACTCACACATGCATTAAGATTATAGTTAATAAGGAAAGGATTTATAATATTTCTATTTCATTTTAAATTGAAGTGATTTTTTTATAATAACATTTCTAAATGTTTATTTTTTTGTAATGTCATGGTGTTATCTACAATTTTATATATCATTCATGACATACTACTTATCCCCTCCCATTAAAGCCTTTATCCTATGAAATTTTTATTTATACTTAACTGTTCCCATTATCCCATTACATTATCAATTACAAAACTTAATTGTAACTTCCACTTGCTTATAATTTTTTTTCATTATCACCCATTTGATATATTGGAAATGATATTTATTATAATCAAAAAAATTTCTAAATACTTCACAATTCCATTAAATTTTAAATATAGGTAATTTTTTGAGTAAATGGTTCTCATAGAAATGAAATCCCAAATAAGATACTAGCAAGTTGATATGGTTATGACGTAGATTCATATAGGGGGAATCACTCCAAAAATAATTGGTTAAGTAATTGAGTCACCCATCACATGAATTCATGATGAGTGTTCCAAATAATGTATACCTTTCTAGAAACTATAGTGACTTATTATAGAGAGAGGACTTATCATATGTGTATATTAAATCATTATTTATTATTATTCAATACATTACACAAACACATGTCTGAGGTCCATAAAATTTTAGTGACTTTTTGTAATGGCTCGGACCTCTCCAGTCCACTACTTTGTGAGAATGTGGTGTTGGAGGTGTTTCGGGAGGTCAAGGTGACTTATCCCCCAGCCGCAGCCTACCGGTAGCTCAGTCTACCGGTAGCCACAGCCTGCTGGTAGCTCAGTCTACCGGTAGCCCCAGCCTACCGGTAGCTCGGTCTACTGGTAGTCGATGCCTATCAGTAGCTCGGTCTACCGGTAGCCGCAGCCTACCGGTAGCACGGTCTACCGGTAGCTCGGTCTACCGGTAGCCGCAGCCTACCGGTAGCTCGGTCTACCAGTAGCCACCGCCTACCGGTACCTCGGTCTACCGGTAGCCGTAGTCTAGCAATAGCTTGGCTAACACTTTGCCAAATTTCTAGTTCTGTGAACAGTGTTTTCAGAATCCTAAGAGCTACAGATTCCTTCCTTTGCCAAATTTCACGTTTGAACAATGTTTCCAGAATCCTAAGAGCTACTGATTCCTTCCTTTTCCAAATTTCACGTTTGAAGAGTGTTTCCAGAATCCTAAGAGCTACCGATTCCTTCCTTTTCCAAATTTCACGTTTGAACAGTGTTTCCAGAATCCTAAGAGCTACTGATTCCTTCCTTTTTCCAAATTTCACGTTCGAATAGTGTTTCTAGAATTCTAAGAGCTACTGATTCTTTCCTTTTCCAAATTTCGAGTATGTGAATAGTGTTTCCAGCTTCCAACAGTTTCGCCCCTTTGACATTTTTTCATTGACATAAAATACATTTTAAAACCTTATTTTAAGGACTTTAAGGCTGATTCAAAGGCCATAAATCCTATATTAATTATTCCTAAGGCCGGGATGTTTTTACTTGGTCAAACCGCGTGGGTTAATGCGATCCGTTTTTAAAGGAGAATAAATCAGATCTTAAACCGTCGCCTCTCTAAATTTTTTTAAAAGGAACGAGATATCATTCTTCGTTGTTCTTCCTCCTGGTTCTCATCTACGAGACGTTAGAACCTTGCAATCATTCCCGTTGTAGTTTCACAATCAAACGTTACTCGAATCAGTTCCGCTCTGTTTGATGCAACCAAGCTGTGTTGATCATTCTTCCATATAAGTTGACATGAGGGAAGGATTGTGGCCCGTTGTGTGGATAAAGGACGTCAAGAACTCTTCGAGGTAGGGGATTCATGGCTTCTCTAATTGTGTATGTGCAATCGTAGAATTAACATGATTTAGTCCTTTGGATCACAATGAAATTGACCTAATTAAATACTTGAACCGGATTAAAAGAATTGGTTGATCGTATAACGTTTCTTTATACCATGGTAACGGTTTGCCTCATGTTTTCTAGTTAGAGTGATATCTATGTTTTATTTGATTTGTTGTTCGTTCATGATAAAAATTGATAATGAACGTAAAGCTGGAATTAATTGGCTAAAGATAAAGAGGCATGTCAATTAATCTGGTTATTGATGTTGTTGTAGTTGTTCTAATTTGAGGATAATCAAATTAGTGAAGTAAGCATGGTTATTTAAATTGTGATAGATTACAGATTAGGTCTCCTGTAATTGGATCCTACGAATAACTAATCTTCTAGTTCAATATGGATTAATGAACAGATTGTGTGAGAATTTCTAAAAGGGTTCTGAGTTACCCTCTTGTAGTTAAAGGGTCAAGATCCATGGTTGTGATTGTTGTTTTCCTACAGCTTGTACTGTGATGAGAGCCTGGATGGGTGTTGTGATATGTGGAGGCCTGGAGGTCCTGTGGTTGTGGTAGCGGATGATGCCTAGAGTGGCGAGATGCATCAGTTTATGCATGTGGGTGTCGGGGAGGACACTGAGGGTGATGGGATGGGATGGATGTGGTTGTTGGATTCTTGTGGGTTCTTTGAATGTTTATCTGTTTTGTTTTTCCCCACTGCTCAAGGCAGCTGGTCTTGCTTTCCCTTCTTCTGAAGGAGGCAAAGACGCATGGGGTATGCCACGTGCTTTCCGTGTTTAGCCTCTCAAGGGAGAATGGGTCTGTGCTCTTTCTATAGGTGGAAAAGACTCGACAGGTAGTATATCTACTCACTGTGTTGAGCCTCCTTTGTATTTAGTAGCATAGGATTCTTTTCTAGAATGCCTGGGAATGTGGGAAAGTAACTCTATAATGGATGTTTGATTAAATGGTGATAATCCACGGGGATGGAGGTGCTGGAATTTAAAGGAGATGTGAATCTAAAAAGGAGCAGTTTATTTTGAATGTGATGCCATTTCAGTTTAATGTGGAATTGTTCATGGTTAATTAATGTTTAATGAACTAATTAATGTACAATGGAATTGATAAAATGATAATGGAGTGATCTAATAAATTTCTTCAAATGTTGTGTACTTATAGGATACCTAGTCTTAGAAGTAGCAGCCTGGAGTCTGAGATACGTTAGCTAGAGTTGTATCTATAAGACTAGGTAATGCCCATAGTGTGGATGTGAGTTATATATATATATTATGTACTTTTTGTGTTTCTATACGCTACTCCATCCTGTCGGTAAGGGAAACTGACACTCCAGGGATTCTGAGCCCTGGGGGGTGTTTTCTCCAACATTCTGATGGGAGGTTGAATGGCTGACTACCCCCTTTGACCATGCTCTCTTCTCTTGGTAGATCTTGGTGTTGTTAGGCACAGTGGTTAGTTTTACCCATATATGTGTGTAGAGGGCTGTAATGGCTCGTGGTTATTTCACACACATATATTCTGGATATAGTATCCTATGGACTACTATAGGTGTAACGTGTATAGGGTGTGATGGCTTGAGGATCCATACTCGGTGTATGGGTTATAATGGCTTAAGGTATAATACCCGATGTATGATACACGTTATGCAGGCTGTGGTGGCTTCCGGAACTTACATGGTTACTTTTGGTTGTGGGGATGGTGTGGTGCTTCGCCCAGGTGTCTACGGGAAAGCCTTTGGAGAGAGATGCACAGGACTTATGTCGTTGGGGCAAGGCGGCAAACCAGTGGGGAATTAGTAGTGGGGTACCCTTGATATTCTCCAAAATATTATTTATTCTTGTATTCGTTACTTGGTGAGAGTGGCCATGGTGAGGTTGGGAACTTAGTATACCTGTTTAGGTAACGAGTTACTTTCACTTGTTGTTCACTGGGCTTTAGCATGCTTTCTTTACTTTTTCACGAGAGGCTTGGGGAGGATCCTACTGAGTATACTGTTATACTCACCCTATGTCTATATAAACTGTTTTTTCAGGTCACTTGGAGCGGGTCAGAGATCAAGCTGGTTACTACTAGCTTGTGGTTGGAGGAGGAGTTGTTCGGGCTTGTGGCTGCTGCCGTTTCACTTTCTTTTGGGTACTTTGAGTTTTCCCCCTTTCAGTTGTAGTACTTTTTCATGACATTTCATATATGTACTTGGTTTACTTTTATATCTCAGTTCTAAGTTGGAGTTGATTGTAGTCTATTCTATCTCTCTTTTCTGCATGTGTTCTCTTAGAGGGTAATGCCTCCCATTTGTATGTTTATTATACCCTCGGTGCTAGTCGCCAACCTGGGGCCTACTAGAGGTGGGACTTGGGGGTCATTATCTCCCTTTTCACATTGCCGACCCAGGAGGGGTACACTTTGTGGGGAGGGGGTCGTGACAGAGTGGTATCAGAGGTCTGGTTGAGGGATAGGATGGAGTTTGGAGTTAGGCACAGGTGAGGATGCATGGGGTGGTAGGGGAACGGTGTCATTCATGTTTAGCAAGTGGGGTAAACACTGGAGATCGGCAGAGACATAGGCGTTCCGGGCCCCCTATGATCTGTTGCACGGACCTTTAAGTTTATGATGGCTACTAAACAAAGTGATACTAGTTGCAGGGTAGAGACCTAGGAAAGGATCATGCATCATTATTCTTTGCACCTGTGTTTGAATGGGTAGACCTTGGGATAGGTAACCTAAAATTAATAAAACAAAACAATTAATTAATTAATGTTGAGTCTTCCATATTCCAGGCTTAGGAGTTCTAAAATTTGTTATTTTACAGGTATGGCTCCAGGTCGATGACCTCGTCATGTTTGCGCAGAAGATGCCCAGCAGGCTGTTCCAGCAGATCACCGCCGAGTAGAGGTTGACGACGATGACACTTGGAGGAAGACAGTTCGAGAGTTTCAGTGCCAGAGTCTATAGAAGTATGAGGGCTCCGTTTCATATGCAGTCACAGAAGACTGGTTGGAGGAGATCGAGATAGGCTTCAGTTCGATTCGTTCTCGGAAGGAACACTGGGTGTCCTTGGTTGTGAAGATGTTGCGTGGAGTAGCGAGGCAGTGGTGGTTCTTGTTCCTCGGTGATCGTAAGGAGTCATCAATCTCATGGGAGGAGTTTCGAGACAGGTTTAGAGTCAAGTTTCTTTCGTCGACTGCAAAGGTGTCCAGTCGCCAGGAGCTTCTCACCCTTCGACAGGGGAGCTCCAGTGTTCGAGAGTTTGGAATCCGTTTCAGGAACCTTCTACGATATGCTTCAGACCTGTTACCAGATGATGAGGCCAAGGCGAGGCATTTCGAGGAGGCTTTGCATCCAGAGATCCAGCGCCAGGTCACCCCACTTATGCTGAAGACATATCTTGAGGTGCTGGTGAGGGCAGAGGTTGTTGAGAGGAATTTGGCCAGGACTGGATCTTCATGAGAGGGGAATCGTCATGATTCCTCACGAAGTAGATTTGTGGTCCGGGGTTCCCGGTTTTCAGGACAGAAGAGTTTTCGTTCACCTGGGGGTAGGTCCCAGCCCATCCCATCTTGTTTCTCCGGAGGCAGCAACTCTCAGGCCTATACCAAGGGATCGGGCGCTTGTTTTTCTTGTGGTGGTCGTGGTCATCAGCAGCGGGAGTGCCCGACTTTTGAGAGCAGTCATCGTGCACCGGGCGCTCCACTTCAGGTTCCTCCGTTGAGGATGTTCCAGCCGAGGTATCAGCAGCAGGTTGCACCAGTTTTAGATCACCAGAGGGTATATGGAGCAGGCAGAGGACAGTCCCATGATGCTTCCCGTCCTCAGAGAGCAGAGTGCGGCCGTGGAGGTGGTCGTAATCAGGGTCATAGAGGCCGTGGGGGAGGTCGTGGTCAGCTCCATGCTCTAGCGTTGCCAGCCCCAGGTGAACCAGATGTCGTTCGAGGTACCCTTTGCTTGTTTTATACCATGGTGTATGCCTTGTTTGATTCAGGAGCAACACACTCCTTCATATCACCTACCCTTGTCCATGCTTTGGTACTTGAGGTAGAGAGGCTTCCAGTGCCCTTGGCGTTGACTACGCCAGTTGGAGGTCGAGCTGACTTGTTTGAAGTATGTAGAGACTGTGAGCTAGTGTTGGGGCAACACCGCTCTTGGGGAGATTTCCTATGTTTGCGAATACAACCATATGATTTCATACTCGGCATGGATTGGTTGTATTCGGTGAAGGCTGTTGTGGATTGCTACAGGAATAAGGTCGTTTTCCTTGATGTAGATGGAGAGAAAGTGGTGTTTGTTGGTGAGAGAGATCCTCGGATGAGTCATAGACGAGTTTCATCCTTATCATCCATGATGGCTGGGATGATGCTGAGTTCTTAAGAGGTTCAACAGTTGGTGTTTCCTAGGGTCGTAGAGGATTACCCTGACGTCTTTCCAGGATAGGTTGTATCCTTACCCCCTCGACGAGAGATCGAGTTTGGGATCGAGCTACAGCCAGGAGTGTCCCCTATCTCTATGTCTCCATATAGGATGGCCCCTTCTGAGTTACGAGAGCTATGTATTTATCTTCATGGTCTGTTGCAGTGTGGTTTTGTTCGGCCAAGTGTGTCACCTTGGGGTGCACCAGTTTTTTTTGTGAAAAAGGCTGATGGCAGTTTGCGGTTGTGCGTCGATTAAACAAAGTGAAAATAAAGAACCGATATCCTCTCCTGCGGATTGATGACTTATTCGATCAACTGAAGGGTGAAAGTTGGTTCTCAAAGATCGACTTGCGGTCAGGATATCACCAAATGTGTGTAAAGGATGAGGATATCCCAAAGACTGCTTTCCGTTTTCGTTATGGGCATTATGAGTTTGTTGTAATGCCATTCGGCGTGACGAATTCTCCAGCTGTTTTCATGGGTTTGATGAATGCTGTGTTCTATGAATTCTTGGACAAGTTTGTTGTGGTTTTCATCGATGACATCCTTGTGTACTCCACATCTGAAGAAGAGCATGCAGAGCATCTAAGATCCGTTTTGGGTGTTCTTCTCCAACATCAGTTGTTTGGGAAGTTGTCCAAGTGTGAGTTCTGGGCTCGAGAAGTTCGTTTCTTAGGGAATGTTGTGTCCCAATAGGGAGTAGCTGTGGATCCATCGAAGATAGAAGAAGTAGTGTCTTGGGCATCCCCCAAGACCGTGTCAGAGGTGCGAAATTTCCTTGGTCTCGCAGGCTATTATAGGAGGTTTGTAGCCAATTTCTCCCGAGTTGCGACTCCTCTGACAGCTTTGACCTGGAAGGATCAAGCGTTCATATGGACTGATCAGTGTCAGACAGCTTTCGAGTATCTAAAGGAGAAGTTGGTAAGTGCTCCAGTCCTTTGTCTTCCAGTGGAGGGAGTCCAGTTTGATGTTTTCTGTGATGCTTCACATCTGGGGCTAGGTTGTGTTCTCATGCAGCAGAGGTCAGTTGTTTCTTATGGGTCTCAGCAGTTGCGTCCCCATGAATGAAACTATGCCACCCATGATCATGAGTTGGCAGCCGTGGTGTTTGCTCTAAAGTTGTGGAGACATTACCTCATTGGTGAGCACTTTGTGGTTTTCACCAATCATAAGAGTTTGAGGTATGTTTTCTCCCAACGTGACTTGAACTTGAGGCAGCGTCGGTGGATGGATTTCTTGCAGGAATACAACTTTGAAATATCATATACACCTAGAAAAGGGAATGTTGTAGCTGACGCACTAAGCCGAAAGACACGTAATGATGTTGTGTGTGAATCTGGTGATTCCTGGAGAGTGATGGAAGAGCTATCAGCTTTGCATCTTGATATGGGAGAAGTTGGGGGTAGAGGTTGTCTTTTCCAGATGACGGTGCAGTCATCCCTGATGCAGAAGGTGGAAGAGTCTTAGTTGGGTGATCTAGAGGTGGAAGTTTGGAGAGACAGAGTTGTTTATGGTGAGGCCCCTGATGGTTGGTCGGAGGATGAACAACACTGAGTGTTGTATCATGGCAGGATTTTGGTTCCCTTGGCGATGTGCGAGACGGTTCTCTGAGAGTTCCATAGTTCACCCTTGTCAGTACATCCTGGTGTGACGAAGATGTACCAATCCTTGAGGAGGCAGTTTTGGTGGCATGGGCTGAAGCGTACGGTTGTAGAATGTGTGTCTCGATGTTTAGTTTTCCAGAAGGTGAAGGCCGAAAACTGTGTTCCAGGTGGTCTTCTCCAGCAATTAGATATTCCTCAGTGGAAGTGGGAGGACATCTCAATGGACTTCGTTATAGGTTTACCTCGAGCTCCGGGAGGACATGATGTTATATGGGTGGTAGTGGATCGTTTAACAAAGTTGGCCCATTTCATAGCGATCAAGGAGTCGAGCTCAGTGGATGTTTTGTCGAGACAGTATCTGGAGGAGGTGGTGAGGCTTCATGGAGTACCTAGGACGATCATTTCTGATCGAGATCCTCATTTTACCTCTAGAGTGTGGAGAGGTGTCCAGCATGCTTTTGGCTCTCAACCGTGCCTTAGCACTGCTTTTCATCCTCAAACGGATGGTCAGACAGAGCGAACCATCCAGACTCTTGAAGACATGTTGCGCTCTTGTGTTCTTGATTTTGGAGGTTCATGGATGAAGCACTTACCCTTGGTAGAGTTCTCTTACAATAATAGTTTTCACTCTACCATCGGTATGGCGCCGTTTGAAGCCTTGTATGGCCGGCCATGCTGTTCTCCGTTGTGCTGGAATCAGGTCAGAGAGTCAGCAATTCTTAGACCAGAACGAGTGCATAATACAACAGAGATGGTTCAGGTGATTCGTGAGAGGATGAAGATAGCATAGGATCGTCAAAAATCATATGCTGATCAAAGAAGGAGACCGTTAGAGTTTAATGTTGGGGATCATGTGTTTCTAAAGGTGACTCTCCGTCGTGGGCAGCGAAGGTTTGGTCGTGGAAGTAGGCTTTCTCCCCGGTTTTTTGGACCTTTCGAGGTGTTAGCTCATGTTGGAGTTGTGGCGTATCGAGTAGCACTTCCCCCTCAGATGAGTCGGATACATGATGTTTTCCATGTATCACAGCTCCGTCGTTACCTTCATGATGAATCTCATGTTATCGATTGGGGAGAGATCGATATTGATGATGATGCAACCTTCGAGGAGCGACCTGTGGAGATCCAAGACCGCAAGGAGAAGGTGTTACGTGGGCGTTTTATCCCCTTAGTTCATGTCTTGTGGCGACACGGTGGCATGGAGGAGAGTACATGGGAGCATGAGTCACAGATACATGGTCAGTACCCAGAGTTGTTTAATGTTTAACTCTTTTCATGTAATGATGTTTCCTTGATGGTTAGACCTTTCATGTTTTATTTATGTACCTTTTGTGTGATGTTATGATTGAATTGTTTGGATATGGATTGTTTGTTTCCATATTCTCGGATGTTGTAGTTTTGTTCCAGTTTTCGAACAACTCATGGTGGTTTTCCCCTGAGAGGTATCTTATGGGGTGGTTGTTCGGACCCCTCTTTTCCTCTGAGTTGGTTTTTAATTCTCGAGGATGAGAATGTTTTGAGAGGTATCTAATGTAATGGCCCGGACCTCTCCAGTCCACTAATTTGTGATAATGTGGTGTTAGAGGTGTTCCGGGAGGTCAAGGTGACTTATCCCCCAGCCGCAGCCTACCGGTAGCTCAGTCTACCGGTAGCCACATCCTACTAGTAGCTCAGTCTACCGGTAGCCACAACCTACCGGTAGCTCGGTCTATCGGTAGCCGCTGCCTATCGGTAGCTCGGTCTACCCGTAGCTGCAGCCTTCCGGTAGCTCGGTCTACCGGTAGCCGCCACCTACCGGTACCTCGGTCTACCGGAAGTCGTAGTCTAGCAGTAGCTCAGCTAACACTTTTCCAAATTTCTAGTTCTGTGAACAGTGTTTCCAGAATCCTAAGAGCTATCGATTCCTTCCTTTGCCAAATTTCACGTTTGAACAGTGTTTCCAGAATCCTAAGAGCTACTGATTCCTTCCTTTGACAAATTTCATGTTTGAAAAGTGTTTCCAGAATCCTAAGAGCTACCGATTCCTTCCTTTGCCAAATTTCACGTTTGAATAGTGTTTCCAGAATCCTAAGAGCTACTGATTCCTTCCTTTGCCAAATTTCACATTCGAACAGTGTTTCTCGAATTCTAAGAGCTACTGATTCTTTCCTTTGCCAAATTTCGAGTATGTGAATAGTGTTTCAAGCTTCCAACAGTTTTTCCCCTTTGACATTTTTTCTTTGACGAAAAATAAATTTTAAAACCTTATTTTAAGGACTTTAAGGCCGATTCAAAGGCCATAAATCCTATATTAATAATTCCTAAGGTCGGGATGTTTTTACTTGGTCAAACCGCGTGGGTTAATGCGATCCGTTTTTAATGGAGAATAAATCGGATCTTAAACCATCGCCTCTCTAAATTTTTTTAAAAGGAACGAGATATCATTCTTCGTTGTTCTTCCTCCTGGTTCTCATCTACGAGACGTTAGAACCTTGCAATCATTTCCGTAGGAGTTTCACAATCAAACGTTACTCGGATCAGTTCCGCTCTGTTTGATGCAACCAAGCTGTGTCGATCATTCTTCCATATAAGTTGACGCGAGGGAAGGATTGTGGCCCGTTGTGTGGATAAAGGATGTCAAGAACTCTTCGAGGTAGGGGATTCATGGCTTCTCTAATTTTGTATGTGCAATCGTATAATTAACATGATTTAGTCCTTTGGATCACAATGAAATTGACCTAATTAAATACTTGAACCGGATTAAAAGAATTGGTTGATCGTATAACGTTTCTTTATATCGTGGCAACGTTTTGCCTCATGTTTTCTAGTTAGAGTGATATCTATGTTTTCTTTGATTTGTTTTTCGTTCATGATAGAAATTGATAATGAACGTAAAGCTGGAATTAATTGGCTAAAGATAAAGAGGCATGTAAATTAATCTGGTTATTGTTGTTGTTGTAGTTGTTCTAATTTGAGGATAATAAAATTAGGGAAGTAAGAATGGTTATTTAAATTGTGATAGCTTACTGATTAGGTATCCCGTAATTGGATCCTACAAATAACTAATCTTCTAGTTCAATATGGATTAATGAATAGATTGTGTGAGAATTTCTAAAAGGGTTCTGAGTTACACTCTTGTTGTTAAAGGGTCAAGATCCATGGTTGTGATTGTTGTTTTCCTACTGCTTGTACTGTGATGAGAGCCTGGATGGGTGTTGTGATATGTGGGGGCCTGGAGGCCTTGTGGTTGTGGTAGCGGATGACGCCTAGAGTGGCGAGATGCATCAGTTTATGCATGTGGGTGTTGGGGAGGACACCGAGGGTGATGGAATGGGATGGATGTCATTATTGGATTCTTGTGGGTTCTTTGAATGTTTATCTGTTTTGTTTTTTCCCACTGCTCAAGGCAGCTGGTCTTGCTTGCCCTTCTTCTGAAGGAGGAAAAGACGCGCGGGGTATGCCATGTGCTTTATGTGTTTAACCTCTCGAGGGAGAATGGGTCTGTGCTCTTTCTATAGGCGTAAAAGACTCGACGGGTAGTATATCTACTCACCGTGTTGAGCCTCCTTTGTGTTTAGTAGCATAGGATGCTTTTCTAGAATGCCTGGGAATGTGGGAAAGTAACTCTATAATGAATGTTTGATTAAATAGTGATAATCCACGGGGATGGAGGTGCTGGAATTTAAAGGAGATGTGAATCTAAAAAGGAGCAGTTGATTTTAAATGTGATTCCATTTCAGTTTAATGTGTAATTGTTCATGGTTAATTAATGTTTAATGAATTAATTAACGTACAATGGAATTGATAAAATGAGAATGGAGTAATCTAATAAATTTCTTCAAATGTTGTGTACTTATAGGATACCTAGTCTTAGAAGTAGCAGCCTGGAGTCTGAGAGACGTTAGCTGCAGTTGTATCTATAAGACTAGGTAATGCCCATAGTGTGGATGTGAGTTATATATATATATTCTGTACTTTTTGTGTTTCTATACGCTACTACACCCTGTCGGTAAGGGCAACTGACACTCCAGGGATTCTGAGCCCTAGGGGGGTGTTTTCCCCAACATTCTGATGGGAGGTTGAATGGCTGACTACCCCCTTTGACCTCTCTCTCTTCTCTTGGTAGATCTTGGTGTTGTTAGGCACAGTGGTTAGTTTTACCCATATATGTGTGTAGAGGGCTGTAATGGCTCGTGGTTATTTCACACACATATATTCTGGATATACTATCCTATGGACTACTATAGGTGTAACGTGTATAGGCTATGATGGCTTGAGGATCCCTACTCAGTGTATGGGCTATAATGGATTAAAGTATAATACCCGATGTATGATACACGTTATGTGGGTTGTGGTGGCTTCTGGAACTTACATGGTTACTTTTGGTTGTGGGGATGGTGTGGTGCTTCGCCCAGGTGTCTACGGGCAAGACTTTGGGGAGAGATGCACATGACGTATGTCGTTGGGGCAAGGCGGAAAACCAGTGGGGAAGTAGTAGTGGGGTACCCTTGATATTCTCCACTATATTATATATTCTTGTATTCGTTACTTGGTGAGAGTGGCCATGGTGAGGTTGGGAACTTAGTATACCTGTTTAGGTAATGAGTTAGTTTCACTTGTTGTTCACTGGGCTTTAGCGTGCTTTCTTTACTTTTGCATGAGAGGCTTGGGGAGGATCCTACTGTGTATACTGTTATACTCACCCTATGTCTATATAAACTGTTTTTTCAGGTCACTTGGAGCGGGTTGGAGATCAAGCTGGTAACTACTAGCTTGTGGTTGGAGGAGGAGCTGTTCGGGCTTGTGGCTGCTGCCGTTTCACATTCTTTTGGGTACTTTGAGTTTTCCCCCTTTCAGTTGTAGTACTTTTGCATGACATTTCATATATGTACTTGGTTTCCTTTTATATCTCAGTTCTAAGTTGGAGTTGATTGGAGTCTATTCTATCTCTCTTTTCTGCATGTGTTCTCTTAGAGGGTAGTGCCTCCCATTTGTATGTTTATTATACCCTCGGTGCTAGTCGCATACCCGGGGCCTACTGGAGGCGGGACTCGGGGGTCATTATCTCCCTTGTCACATTGCCGGACTAGTAGGGGTACACTTTGTGGGGAGGGTGTCGTGACACTTTTGTTCATGGAAAGAAAAAAAATCCCATAGGTAAACAACATTATCTCCAACTATGATCTTTATAAGTATCACCCTTCATATACATATCGTGTGTAATAAATTTATTCATAACCTGGGCAGTGGAATCATAAGAAAGGGTAAGATTAGATACCCTATAATGGTAATCAAGTGGGATAAACAGTCATACAATGTACATGAGGGTATGATAACATGATTATAACATTTAAAACCTATTACTTACATATGAAAGATCATAATATTGAGTCATGGAATTAAGATTAGATGTTCATAAGACATGATTCATAATGGAATCAAATAGCATAGGCCATTAGATAATATCATTAGAATAATACATAGATATATGGAATCCATAGAAGCATAGAAAATAATTTCCATATTAGTCAAGGATAATTACTAAGGCCATCATAGTGGAATGTATTAACTACCAAAACCATCATAGTAGTCAAGTTTCACTCCCAAGACCATCATAGAAAAAAATTCCCTTACTAAATTGGGATCAATCTACGTTCCAGCCCTGTCTATCTCATAAGATATCAATCATTACTCAATGCATTATATGGAGATATTAGTCCCACATATACTGTATTGAAAACCATATTTAAGTGTACAAAAATATCATAGAACATTCATAATATCATAAACCATGAAATTAAAGTGTTCATCAACATTTCATCATATCATAGCTTATGGAAATGAGGCAGGTTTCATAATCATTTCATCATTTGACCATGGCATAAAAAATGGAATGAGGAGAGGGTTTTGTAAGAATTTCATCTGGGTATAACCCATAGATGAGAAAAAAGTTTCATAAAAATCATGTCATCATAAAAATAAACCATTTAGATAAATAATATGAATGGTATAATTGGATCATATACCTAGTAAGGAATAAGTAACAATAACAGATGTCATCTTAGATAGAAAATAATTTTGATCGATATTTTAAAAAAAACATGAGGAATTATCCTCTATTCTTAATATAAAAATTTATACAAAAAAATTTATATGAGAATAATTTTGAATGCATATAAATGAATCATAAATGAAAATAATGGTCATGATGATGGGATGTTTCATCAATTCAGTGGTCATTAAAAAAATATTACATTCATATTTTTAATAAAATTAAAATGAGAATTTATTGGAAAATGACATGAAAATTCATTTAAATATTTTTTGAAATATATATATATATATATATATATAATTTTCATCTAAAAAAATATGGTAATAAAAAAATTAAATTTTTTAGTAAACATGTTTTTGGAAGAAAATTGATTTCCAACTAAAGAGTGAAACAAAGATTGATATTCTTAAAAACAATTTTTTAATTATTTTAAGTACCAATGATTGTAAATATGGTATTATTTCATGAAAAAATAATCAAAAACCAGAGGAGAATAAAACTCATGAGTTTATTGAGATATGTATGGTAATATTTTATCATTTTAAATATAATCATAATCAATCCTGGTAAACGATAAGATTGTAACATAAAATCACTACCGCTTTAGTATCATTGATTTATATGACACAGAAAGAAATAACATAAAATAGAACTTAAAATACCATGATGATAAATATATTCATTATATTACATATAAAATTTTCTATATATACATATTGTAAATGAATATAGGGTCATAGATTAAAATATGTATCAATGAAAAAAAATTGAGATAAAAATCCCTTACTACTCTGGTAGAATTTAAATCAAAAACCTCGTGAAAGAGAGGTAATAAAATAGATATATAAGTTCAATTAATTTTAAGGATATGAATCATAAAATATATTAAAGTCTATTATATACGTCACGTAAAAAAATATATTGTGAATATTTCATGTGTCACATAAAAGTAAAAAAATGGGACGGAAATTTCTTAACATAAGTCTTGAATTCCATAATACATGTTCAAAACTCCTATATAATAAGTATAAGTTTTTTATACATATATAAAATAAAAATATTTGTAAATATATTACCATATATCATTTTTAAAGCCTTTTATTACCCATTTATAAACAATTCCATATTAAAGTGACGTTTTAGGTAATAAAAGTTTTTTCGTATATGTTTTGTTTTTTTATTTTTGGTCCCCTGACATAGATCATTATTTCATAATATTAAAAAAAATTAACTATGATATAAATATCATATATATTAATTATATATGAAATTATAGTAATCTATATAATTTATTGATAGAAAATGAAATGCATTGTTCATGGAGATGGTAGTTCATATGTACGCATTAACGTGATTTCAATGTTCTTGTTGCATATAAAGAAAGAATGTAATATGAAATAATATTATTATAGAATCATTTTTATTTCATTTATATCTAATATTTTCATTAAAATAATCCTTATTACTTTCCATTTAAATTATGAATGAATCACATCGTATCATGTGGATGTAGTCCGCCTGAAACATGAGTGACGTTATTATATTCCAAAAAAATTGAGAGTATGAAGGTATGTCAGATTTAATAATTCCAAAAGTATAATAATAACATAAATATAACATATAAGTAATAATTCTATCATTATTTACATCCTAGAGAGGTGTTACTGAAAAAATGAATGACATTGGTTCGTAAGGTAGTAGTATGTTGTACAAAAAAAAGATGATCTCATAACAAATTGAATGGAGGTGGTGATTTTTGTAGGTCATTACCTTTCCATAACAACCTATAACTATGTAGAAGATGATTATTTTATTATATCATCGTGTTATAGTAATAATATAAGGGTTTTTAGGAAATAATAAAACAAAAATGGTCATTGGTGAATATTACCTCTTCTTCGGGTGTCCTCCATATGTTTGCACCAAATACCATCCTTGGATTAATTTCTGTCCAAACTAAGGAATATGGTTTGAGAGGATGTATTTAGGGAATTTATTTGGGAAGGTATGACTAAATAAAAAGGGTATAAAGGTGTTAATGGGAGAGTATAAGTGGTGGCCATACATAAGTGAGGTGAGTGGTACACTTGTATTTTTTTGAAAGAAAGAATTCCCCCATGTAATTTTCATATCTATAGGATCTAGTAATGGATCATTCATAATAGTAGAAGATATAAGGTCAAAATATAGATATAAAATGTCTTTTGAACTTATTTTGGATTACTTATAACCCTTATCATTTTCCTTTATCCCCCCACCATTATTTAACCCATTTCTCCCTTAATCGTAGTGAATAATTTTTACTATTTTTTCTATTTATTTAGGTCAATAATTAAGTTGAACATTATATATAATATATATTATGCTGATTCAAAACATGGAATTAGTTTTTCCAAATTTTATTAAGATAATTCAAAAATCTAATTAAAAATTAATCGCACAAAGGTGATGAGAAAGAGATTTTTAAAGAGAAAATATTATATTGTTTACAACGTTTTTATATAAGAATTCAATATAAAACTGATTAATATGACTTAAATTAAATTAATTGATATATAATTGAACTAAATTTACTATAAATCAGTTTAAAATATAATTTATATTTATAAATAAATTAATCTTAAATGCATTTTTAAATTAAAATTCAATATATTTCACTATTTATCAAAGATTAAATTTTCAAAATAATTTCCCAAAATTCTCCACAAGATAATTTTGAAATTATAATTTTAATAATAAAGCATATTTTTTAAATTAATTTTCCAAAAGTGTGAAAAAAAATAATGTTCTTAATGTTCTTAAAAATAAATTAAAATCATTTTTTGAGAAAATTTTATTTTCGAACCATATAATGATCTTACCAATTGTTATGCACATATTTAATCAATTTAAATCATTTATATAAAACCATTATAAATAGTATTTACAATTTTTTATTATTACTCATATCACAATGTTTAATGGCTAGGTTAAAATGGTCATGTTTAACAAACTATATTAATAATATAATTTGGTTTTGATAAAACTCAGTGTTGTGGGTAATGCAAGTTAACCCAATGTTGGGTGGAGTGAAATCTTAACTAGGTTTTTTGTGTAATTTATGATATCAAATAGATTTAATTTATTTGAAAAACGTAATCTATAAATAATCAAGGTATTACATTATACCCCCCTTAAAATGAATCCCACCCTCGAAATTAATCACTCTGATACAAAAAAGTGAGGATACATTTTCTTCATCTTATCCAAATGTTCCCATGTAGCTTTGTAAAACTGGTGGTTTCACCATAAAAATTTAACCAAGTGAGTGTTATTGTTTCATAAAACATTCTCTATATGATCTAGAATATTGGATGATTGGGCCTCATAATAAATATATTTATTAATTTGTATAACCTCATATTTTAGTACATGTGAATGGTCAAGTATGTAATTACTGAAGATAGATACATGGAAAACATCGTGGACTTGAGAGATGATTGGTGAAAGCACAATTTGATAGGCTAAAATCCCAATATGACTTATAATTTTAAAGGAAATAATATACCAAGGGAATAGAATCTCTTTATTCCTAAATATCATTACCTTTATCCATGGATAAATTATTAGAAACACCTTTTCACCAACTTCAAATTATAGATCACGCGGGTGATTATCAATATAAATGTTCCATGGACTCTAAGATTCCTTTATGTGTTTCTAAATGGATTTAACCTTATCTATCATTTCTTCAGCTATCTATGCTTTACAATAGATTTGTTTCTTCAACATCATTCCATCGGGTTGGATATCTACATTTCATTCCATATAGGGATTCATAAGAATCCATCTGAATGCTTGAATGAAATCTAATGTTGTAAATAACTCAACTAGAGGAAGGTGATGATCCCAATGTCCTTTGAAATCCAAAGAACATGATATCATCATATCCTCTAGTTTTTGAATTGTTCTTTTAGATGAACCATATGTATAAGGATGTAACATAGTTATGAAACTCAACTTTGTATCAAGAGACTGTTGAAGACATCATAAGAACATTGTGGTAAACCTAAAATCCCAATCTAACATAATGGAATGTGGAAATCCATGCATTATTACAACTTCATTAACCTATATATTGTAAATATGATCCATGGAGAAGACTTATTTGATAGTGATGTAGTGTGTATAATTAATAAGTTGATCAACTAAATTTAATATATATTTTATAAACATTAGGTGCTTTGGGAGTTCAATGAAAAAAATTCATGGTGATGTTTTCCCATTTACATTCTAGTATGAGTAATGGATATAACATCCCCTTAGAATTTTTTATATCATCCTTAACATAGTAACATACCAACAATTGAGATTCAAACTCTATGATATATCTCTCTATTCTATCCCAACAGAAGTATTCCTTCAAATATATATATATATCTTCATACTTACAAGATTAATAGATAATTTATAACCATGATATTACTCAAACAAATCATTCATTAAATCCTGTATGGATGGAACACATACATAGTTCTTGAACATTATAATTCCATAATGATCAAGGTTAAACTCAATAACATTTCTAACCTTATTTTTCATCATTATATCTTTATTTTATCCCTATATAATCTCTATATAGATAAATAGTGGAACATTCAATTGATTAAGACAATATTTTCCCCCTTCCTTTAGTATTTATAGATCCATAATTTTATCATATATAAATATTGGATCATTGGTAAATCTTATCATGGTTAAGATATCATGATCCTTTTTGACTCAAAGCATTGGACACCATTTTCAATTTCAGTTGGTGTAAATGTATTGAAATGTCATAATATTTAGTCATCTCTAACTATAATATTTGGAACATATTTAACTCCTTCTATGTGAATATATACTTTATACTTTAATGATAAATATATATATATATATTAATCTAAAATATTATGATAATTCTCCCTATCTTTAAATATAAAATTTCAAAAATTAATTCCAAATCATGAGTTGAGTTGTTTTTCTCATTAAATTCAATTTTCAAGAGGTATAAGATATAACCATGTCATTATGAATTATAAAAGACCCCAATCACTACATGGATGCAACACTAAAGATTAAAAACCCTTCTCCACTATAGGGTAATATAATAATAGGTGTGATAGCTAATATTTTCTTCAGTTCCTTGAAATTTTCTATATATTCATCTTTCTAGTGAAACATGGATCCCTTTGGAGTAAACTTTATCAGAGGATGAGATAAAAATGAGAACTTCACCAAAAACTATCAATAATATTCAGATAATACACAAAAATTATGGATCTCATTCCACGTGGTTGGTCCCAAATAACATTCAATATCCACCGTCTTTGATGGATCTACTGATTTACCCTCTCTTGAGATTATATGACACAAAAGTCAAACCATTTGTAGTCAAAATTACAACTATTTAAATTTCACTTATATTTTCTCTTTCCTTTGGTTCTTTAGTATAATTCTCAAGTGATATTTATTCTCTTCAATTCAATTTGAGTAGATAAGAATAAAATCACTAAATAAATCTATAAATAGATCATGGTAATCTCTGTATACTCTTTTAATTAGATTCATGAAAATACTAGTGGAATTATTAAGAACTAATAGAGTCAACTTGTATTCATATTTTATATACCTTCTATGGAATGTTTCCTTGGGTATATCCTTATTATTGAACCTCAATTGATGATTTCTATAACGAAGGTCAATCTTGGAAATGTATTGATCTATGTTTAAATGATCAAATAGGTTAGAAATACAAGGAAATAGATACTTATTTAGGATCATGAATGTATTCAAATATTGATAATCAATGAAGAGTCAACATGATCCTTCTTTTTTTTACAAATAAATGAACTGGTGCACTGTAAGGTGACACACTTGGATGAATGAATCCCTTTTCAGGTTTTTCCTAGAGTTCCTTTTTCAATTCCTACAAATCCATAACGAACATTCTATATGGAGTATTTGAAATTGGTATGGAACCAGGTATGATTTATATTTAGAAATCAATGTCTTGTTTTTTAGGAAGGTTCAGAAACTCATCTAGAAACACATCATTAAATCCACACAAACTAGGAATATCATCATTATACAGTTTATCCCCGAAAATATGAGATAAAAACTCCTTCTATATGGGACTTAGGACCCATATAATAGATGTGATCTCAATCGTATGTTCATACTTATTATAACAATGATATTTGATTATAGGTTATTTGGAAATGCATAAATAAATTCCTATACTCAATAATTATTGTGGTATTTATATAAAGAAATATAGTCCATTACCAAAATGACATTGAATTCCACCATAGGACTTGTTTTGAAGGAAGCACATTCCCACAAATTTCGACTAGGGAAGTATTATATATTTGAGATGTGATCATTGTTTCATTAGGGGTTTTAACTACTAGTTATATTTCTAATTGTTCAGAATTAATCTTTATAGTCTTAGAAAATAAATTAGATATTATTGAATGGTTTGGCCCATAGTCAAATAATACATTATTAGTTATGAAGAGGATTATAATATACCTTACCCCATAGTAAAATCAATCCCCTCCTCAGAAATAGTGATAACATGATATTTTCCATTGTCTCCCACCTTAAAAGGTCACTAACATTGATCATCATAATTAACCATTGGATTTGGGAACTAGTTATTATACATCGAACACTCAATTCATTTGAAACACTATAGGTTTTTTGGTGCATTTTTTGAGGAATTTTCTCTATTTTAATCGTTATAAAAGTTAATCCTATCACTTCTCCAATAAATTTTCTAAATACCTTTCCATACAAAAATAAAACATTTACTTGTCCCCTTATGAAAATTTCCTCCATGATTCTCCCCAAAAATTGATTATAAATAAAATCTCATCTTCGTCTCTCCATTGTTATTATATTTTAATTTGAATTCAACTTTCTTCTTCTTATCAAAACCACGAGACTGATACGTAACTCCAACATATATTTCCACATTTATAGAACATCAAATAATGTCTCTATAGCTACTAAAGTATCATATGGATAACTACCTTCTATAAATTGGTTTTAAAATATTTTTGAATTGACCAACCTTACTTTGAGGTTAGATTATAATACCATTATCATACCTCACAATTCATCTGAAATTATTCTCATAGGTACCAACAATTTCATCATCCTTTTGATTTATCACGAGGAACTCCTTATCTATTATTGTATAACAAATACAAGGAAATTAGTAATTAAAAAATATGTTCTTGAACCCATATTAATACATAGAGTCAATTTAATCATGTTTCCTTATATTATTGATAATGTTTAACCATTTATCTGACACGCATTTAAAATAGCAGAAAACTAAAATAAATTCTTCATGTACTAAACACTAAAGAATGAAAAATATATATTTTCAGTGCTGATGATCCATTCTTCAATAATTAGTGGTTCAAAACACCCACTAAAGGAAGGTATATTTTGTCTTATGATGGAATCAGTAGAATTTTAATCCCTCCTTTGTTAGTTTTTAATTCCATCGTGATTTATATCATGTGAATGTTTTGTGATCATAGAAAAGATATTTTCCATTCCCTCTTTAATTATATTTGGGGGATAAAGAGGAAAATCATTGAATTTCCCATCACACTCAATATTAACATTTTTACTTGGGGTTAGTTCCATTGAATAAAACCAAAAATCATAGCGTAAGAAACCATAATCAAGATGGGGAACCACCTGGTCATGAAAATACACTTATATGGTGTTTAATAATGACACCTTATTTAATCTATGACATATTAGGCTTATCCTATATCATTATATATCATAATATATTTAAATCCTTATTGATGGTTCATAATGAGTATTTAAATTTACCTAGAATATTCCTAGAGGGTGTCAAATTAGGAGTGAAATAGGTCCCATTATCATGCACCAGGTGATGATCATGTCAAGCTCAAGGTTTTATTTTTAGAGTTATTACCCCAGGTACCTCTATGCTAGATCTGCATCCACTTTTAGTATCTTTAAATGGATGTAATTACTTGGAAACCACTCACTCTATCCTTTTCAAATATTCCAAGAAATTTTCCTATACATTGACTCATCATAATACTTATCCTTAGAGAAGTCATTAAGGATCTCACTATAGTTTTCCCAACCTAGTTTCCAAAGGATTGTTAAAAAAACCTATAATAAAAACTATAGAGACTAAGGAATATCATATGTTGATATAAAATAATATTTTATGAATATTAATTAAATCACACAAACACACATCGGTGGATAATAATATTTTAGTGTATTTGGAAAATGGAAACACAAACAACTAGCTCATAGGTAAACTACATCGTCTCTTACTCTCAACATCATCACTAGAACCATTCTAAGAAATATCATATGTAATAAATTTTTTAAAAACCTATATAAAGGAAACATAAAAAAGGGCATGCTCAAATTCACAGTAAGTGTATACATGGGTGATATATAAGCATAACATGAACATAAGGGTATGATAACATAAGAATAACATTTTAAAACAAAACCATATATATAAAAGACCATAATCAGGAGTCATGGAATAAATATTAGCAGTTTATAAGACATTAATAATAATGGAATCAAAAACATGAGACATAAGATCCTTTATGTGGAATATGAAATAGATATGGGTCATATGCATAAGTATATAAAATTAGTTTTATATTAGGTATGGCTCTTTGTGAAGGCTATATAGTGGAATCGTTTCACTCACTACACAATAATAGTAGTCAAGATCCACTCCCAAGACCATCATATTAGATAAATTCTCATACTGCACTGAGTTTACTCCCCATTCTATTCATGTTTATCTCGTGAGATAGAAATATTCACCCAAGGCATTGGAGGGAGATATAGGTCCCACCTATCCTATAATAAAAGCAATAATAATTTATACCAAAAGATGGAAAAATAGTCATCAAATCAATGCCCCTAAAATTATATGGGTTTCATTAACATTTCATCATATCATAAAATATGGAAAATAGGAAGGTTTCATAATCATTTTTTCATTTCATAAAATAATAACCCATGGGAAAAGGATGGTGTTTTATAATAATTTCACCATGTTATAACCCAGGGAATAGAAATGGGTTTCATAAACATCATTATATAATAAACATAAAAAATAATAATAAATAAGAATAGAATCTTTGGATTATATCTCAAGTAAGGCACATGTGTCATTAACAGATGTCAACTTAGATGGAAAATGATTTTGATCAATAATTTAAAACATTTCTTGGGGAAAATATCATTTCCTCATTGAATTTTTCTTAAAACCTAAAAAATTGTAAAATAATTTATTTAAATTAACCTTGTAATTTATAATATAATATTGGAATAAAATAAGTTTTATGATAATGGGAAGTTTTTTTCATTCCATACACATTAAAAAAAGTTTCCTTTCACGTTTTTTGGTAAAGTTAAATGCGAATTGTTTAGAAAATAACATGAATATTCCATTAAAAATGATTTTGAGAAAAATAAAAACATTTATATCAATGTATTATAAAATTAATATTTTAAAAATAAGAAATATTTTAAAACCATTTTTAAAAAAAACATGGTTTTGGATGAAAACATATTTTCGACCAAAGATATAAATAATGTTGGACTTTCTTAAAAAATAAATAATTTTAAGTACCAAATAGTGGAAAATGATACTATTTCTTGAAAATATCATGAATAAAAATAGGATAAAAAATTAATGTTTTTATAGAATAATAAATCATAAAATTTTATCATCATATTCATATTCATAATCAATCATGCTAAATGATGATATTGTAAAAAATATTATTACCACTTTGGTAACATTGAATCATAAGCCCCATGAAGAAAGAACATAAAATGGAACAAATAATATCATTAAGATAAATAAATTCATTATATTACATTTCAAATGGTATTTATATACACATCATAAAATAAGATATGTTCCTAACATAACCTTTGTCTCAAAGAAGGAAAATTAAGGCAAAATTCCCTTACTACTTTGGTAAATTTTTAACTGAAAACCATATGAAAGGGTGATACTAAAATTTATATGTAAATAAAAATAATTTTCAGGAAAATAATGATAAAATACATTCATGGGATGTATATACACCACATAAAATAAATTTCTTTAAATACCATTGTTATAAATTCCTACATAATCGTGAAATAATCACATCACTTCGTGAGGGGGTTGTCTATTGTAAACATGAGTGACATTATCGTATTCCCACAAAATGGATAGTATGAAGGTATTTGTGGTATAATAATACCAAAATTATTATAATATCATAAATATAATTTATAAATTATATATATTTCATTATTTCTATCATATGGAGGTGGTAATGGGTAAATGAATGGCATCGGTTCGTGTAGCGGTAGTCCTCTATACAGATGAATGATTATTTCATAACCCATTTGATGGAAGTGGAGATTGTTTTAGGTCATTATAATAAAATAAAAACATCTCAATATATGTAACATATTTATGTTATTATATCATCATGTTATAATAAAAAATGAGATATGTGGAGGAAGAAATAATATAGAAACACTTGTTAATGAATGTTGCATCTTCTTCAGGTATCTTCCATTGGTATGAAACAGAAGCATTCCTAGGTGGGATTTATTTTCAAAAAAAATTATTCAAAGAATAGATGATAGATTCAGGGAAGTTATTTATTCATCTATTTTCTTAAACAAAATGGTTTTAATTTGTGATGTTGAGAGGAGTATGGGTGGAATTTTATAAGTGAGTTAGTGGTGCAGTTATAATTTTTTCAATCAAAGATTTCCACCCCCATTTTTTTGTGTCATAAGGATCCAATAATGGAAACTTAACTGGAATAGATAATATAAGGTTAAACTATTTCCATAAAATGTATTTTGGAACTGTTTTGGGTTATTTTTAATCGTTATAATTTTATAGAACCCCCTAGATTAAACCCATTTTTACCTCAACCATGGTAAAAAAAATTAATTATCTTTTTATTCATTATAGTAAAAAAATTAATTTCCCCATATTATATAATATATATTATTCAAATTCCATGTATGGTATCAATTTTCCAAAATTAAATTCATTGAACTAGAAAATTTTAATTCAAAATTATTCCTACGGACACGAAGATAAAGTGTGTTTTAAAAAAAATGTTGAAAAGTTTAAAACATTTTAATATCAAAATTCAATATTAAATTAATTGAAAATAACTAAAGTGAATTAATTTATTTCCAATTAAATATATTTCTCTTGAAATCCAATTTAATATATAATTTATCATTATAATTAAATTACAAAAAAGAAGTTTTCAATTAAAATTCAATATTATTCACTTTTTATCAAAAAATTATTCATTTAAAAAAAATCAACCAAAGATAATTTTGACTTAACGATTTATAAAATAATTAATATTTTATCAAATTAATTTTCTAAAATTGTGAAAAATTAATTTTTTTTAATGTTCACATAGCCAAATAAGAAATAATTCTTTAGAAAATAGTATATTCAAAACATATAAAGTCTTTACTAAAAATTAATTACCTTTTATAAATATGATTACTTTATCAGAAACCATTATAATTAATATTAAAAAAATTAATTATTATTTTTCATGTCTCTATTTATGTGATAGGTTATAAAGATCATGTTTAAATAATTATATTAATAATAAATTGTGGTTTTTCTAAAACTTGGTATCGTGTGTAATGAAAGCTAACCTAGTGTTGAGTGTACCATAAGATTAATTTTTTTTATTTGTAATAAAATCATTAAATTAAAATTAATTTATTCTTAAAATATAATTCTTAAAAACTCAAGGTGTTATAGATATGATTTGGTTTATCTATATGCACTTTATGAACCATGATGAAGGATTTATACTACCATTGAAAACTGTTTAACTTTGTTATTATCTTCTATTGATAACATAATAATTTAAAATTACTATTCACTAATAAATTATCAATTTTTTTATAACGTTATATCCTATTACATTGGAAAAATCCTATAGATTCTATTCCAATTATATACTGTTTGTCCATCTACTTTATCTCTCTTGATAAGGCATGATCATATTATCCATTTCATTACCATGGGAAAATTTAATGGAATTCATTATGTTGTTATCATAATATGGATGGTTATTGGAAAGTAGAATATATATAGGTTAACTATCCACCTTTTATCCCACGATGGGTTATGATCATGTTATCCTTTTTATTAACATCGGGAAAAGTATCGACATTCTGTATATTGTTATTCCAATGTGGATAATTATTGGAAATTTGACTATGTATTTTTTTCATACAAAATCTCTCCATATGGGGATCATTAAAATATATTTTAAATTATTTATATAAATAAAATTATTGGAATTCCATATATTGTTATTCTGAAATAAATTATTATTATCATGTTGACAATGTATTTTTTAACCAGCTACCTTCTCTCTTTAGATGGGTTATGATTATGTTATCTAATTTATTGACATAGATAAAAGTATTGGAATTCCATATGTTATTAATATAATATGTATTATTATTAGAATGTTTAACAAATATTTTTCCAACCACCATCCATATCTCCTAGAATGGTTTAGGATCATGTAATCTCATTTCTCATCATGGGAAATGTATTCACATTTTTTATATTATTATTATAATATAGATGATTATTAGATAAGTTGATTTAGAATTTTTTATTGATTTTATTATTTGATTAATGAATTTATCATAATCATGTGGTGTGTGGGGCCTATTATTATATATCCCCTCCATATATTGATAAGTCTTTTTAGAAAAAATATTTTTGGGTATTTTGGTGTATACTGACCCAGAATAAGTTATTTACTTGAAAATAATATCATGATTTCTATGATAATAATGTATTGTCTAATGTTATAGAATTAATTTTTCAGAAATATGAATTTCATCATCAAGGAAATAGATATATTAATTAATGTTCTCTATTTATTTTCATTACTATTAATTGATATATTTTTCTCTTAATTTATGATGAATGTGGATTCAAATAATTAATTTATTCATACCATATAACTTGTTTCAAGTTTATGTTATTATAGATTTTGATATATTATAGAACTTACTGATCATTTTATATAATAATTATATTTATTCCATTTCCCTAGGAAAACTAGAGTGGGACTATGTCTAAAATTTAGTGATATAATGGAGGGGATAATAATGTTCACTCAAATTTTTTATGTTGTATCTTCTATTTTTATTTTGAATGTATGTGTGTATGTATTCTTCAAAAATTACTAAACTATTATATCATTTTTGAATTCTATATTTACATAATAATAATGCAATATATCTAAAATCTATGGGTATATGGATTCTGGTATATTATAATTTCTATAATATGTTGTTTATTATGAACATTGTAGATAAGATTTATAGGAACCAAGTGACATTCAACCAGTTCCATGAAAACCCCTTCATTTTTTCTAGGGAAATCTCAATAAAAAATAATAAGAATTGTATTTTAACATTCAATATCATTAGATAGTTGTGTGTATTTATTTATGAAATAATGGACACTCACGGGAGGAATGGGAACTATATCAATACCCATATTAAACACATGGATATTCCCTATAAAAATGTAAATGAAGATAGGTTTGAGGATAAAAAGTTCATAACCATATTAATGATTTTAACTTAGGTTTTGAAAAATAATCATTACCTCATAGTGTGGCATGTTTATCCACAACATATTGAAACTATTTTGTATTGTTTTATGTGATAACAGCCACAATAATTTAGTTGAACTACTAATCTATTGGTTTTTAAACAATGGATCATGTCACTAGAGAAGATCTTCCTCCCTTAGGAAGTAGTGGAAATCAAAAAATTATCAACAAGGTACATTATCTATATAGATAAATATACCAATGGTGGTATAAGATAAAAACTCTAAAGAGTAAGATAAAATATGATCTATGAATAAGTATGATATTATACGAATCAATAATATACCAATGGAACAAAAATTTATTGATTTTGTACCTAAAAAATTACTTGGTCATAAAACATAGTGCAAAGTTGGGTTCTAAATTAAACTCATTCATGATGAAAGGGATATTAGTAAAATTCCTTATATAATTTAACCAAATGAGTTGGTGGATTTAAAGAAACAACTACATGATTTTTATGATAACATATTTACACACCCTAGTGTTTCAACATGGGAGACCATATTTTTTATCAAAAAAAGTCAGATTTGTCTATGAGATTGTGGAGAAAATATAGCTCGATAAATTCCATTATTATAAATAATAATTTTCCATTTCAATGAATTGATGACTTATTTGATCAACTTCATAGAGAAATAAAATTTTCCGAGATCGATCTTGACTCAGTTCATCATCAGTTAAGGGTGGAAACAAGGTATTAACATTATGATTTTATGGTGATTATTTTTGATTTACTAACTCTCATTCAATATTTATGGATCAAATGAATAGAGTAATGAAGTATTTTATTCATAACATTTTATTTTTATTGATTGATAATGTCATGATATACTCTATGATCTATGAATATCAAGAGAGTCGTCTTGAAAAAATTCTGGGGACCATCTAAAAAAGATAAAATATGGGAAATAAAGTTAATGTGAATTTCTTCTCAATGAAGTTCCTTTTATTTAACATATATTCTTGAAGTATGGAATATCATTTGAACCTTAAATTAAAATGGTACTCAAGTAATTTACTACAATGAAAAACATAACTGAGGTCTCAAGATTCCAATGCTTAATAGGTAACTATCGATGTATTGTTTAGAAACATTCATAGTTTTGCAAATTATTAAACAAGATAACATGTAAAGGGGTTAAATTTACATGATCAAGGGAATGTGAGGAAGTTTTTTAGAGATGAAGTGGAGATTTATTAATTTGCCATTATTAACATTATCATAGGGTAAGGAAGGATTATAGTATATAGTGATGCATCAAGGAATATAATTTTTTGTTTCCTTATATAGAATTATAGATTCATTTCCTATTATTGATGGAAATTTATAAATAGAAAAATACAAATCAGGACCTTAAGCATGAATCTATGTTATATTCTTATCAAATATGGGGGAACTACCTCTATTGGGAAATATGTGATATATATATGAACCACAAGAGTTTTAAGTATATATTCTCTCAAAAGGATATCAACACTACCCAAATAATATTGAAAGAACAAGTCAGGGAATACAATTCATCGATACACTACCACCTTGGATAGGAAAAAAGTGGATGATATATTTAGTATAAGGGACCATGGAGTTCTGAACAAGATCATTAATAACAAGGATCATATATATAGAGATATTGTAATAAAGGATATGGTGATTCTTAGGTAAGGGGGAAATAATTTCTATTCTTGTAAATTTCTAACCCATCCTTTCTATAAAATATAGATAAGTCCTAATAGAATATAAAGAACAAAAAATTCTTCTTAAAGTAGTAAGTGATGGTAATTTCATAGACATCATCTATAATGATGGATTGTTTAAGATTATAAAGAGGTTATGATTTCCATCCATAACAGAGTTGAGGAGGGATCATCTAGATGATGAACATAACTCAAATTTTAATATATAACATATTAGTATATAGATATATAGTGATATAAGAGAACATTTTTGGTAGTATGGATGAAGCAGGAAATTATAGACTTTGTATCTAGATTTTTAGTATACTAAAAGGTAATAACTGAATGAAAAAATCCCAAGGGATTCAAGTAACTTCTCAATATAACTATATATAAGTGGTAAATGTCTCAATGGACTTTTTAATTTGACTACAAAATACATTGAGTACGAATTATTCCATGTTGTTCATAATTTATTATCTTAATAAGTCTTCTCATTTATTATAAATAATATAATTTCTACCCATTGAGTTTATCTATATCAAATAAATCATAAGTATTCATGAGTAAACTATATTGATTGTATCTAATCAGGAACCCTGGTTCACATAGAAATTCTAAAGGAGTCTTTAATAGGATCTCTACACTAAGATACATTTAATAACCACTTATAATCCCTAGGAATGATGGGATGTTTGAATGTACTATCTAGACATTAGAACACTCTTTTATATCATGTTTATCTTATTTATAATGTATATAGGATTAATGTATACATTTGTTTTAAATTTCATAAAAAAATAGTTCAATTTGAATATCCATAAGACACCATATGAATAATTATTTGGGAAGATGTGTCATACTCCATCGTATTGGGAATAAGTTGGTTAAATTAATTTTGTTCATCTAGAGATTATAGAGTAAATCACTGTTAATGTATGGACTATTTTGGATCAGTTTAAAGTATCCCAATTAATAAAAATGAGATATAATGATAATTGAAGGAAATAAATGGAATTTTATGTTTGCGATAAAGTATTGTTGAAGGTTTCACCATTTTTTGACTTTTATGATTTTTTAAAATGGTTATTTTAATCCATATGTAGATTATATGTTTTCAGGTAATATAATGAATTTGAGTTGTAGCATAATGATTTGTTATGTCACAAAACATCTCTAAAGTTCATGATGTCCACTATGTTTCATTATTGAGGAAATATAATCCATATCAAACACATGTGATCACATTTGAGGGAATGTGGTTTGATTCTCACTATCCTTATAATGAATACCTTGTATGGATTTTTTTAAACAAATAGAACATGTTTGGTAATCAGAAAATTCGATTTCTGAAAGTCCGTTGGAGAAATGAAAATGTAGAAGACACAACATGAGAGCCTAAACAAACTATATGAAAGGAGTATAAACCTATGTTAAATAGATAACATAAAAAACAATTTTGAAGAGAAAAATATTTTAAGAGGGGAGAATTTACTTCCTCATACCCTATTTTAGTCAGTAAAAACCATATCCTGACCTATCAAACAATTCACACTCTAAAAAGAATTTATTAATTAGAATAATTAGTTGTTTATTTTATAAATGATATAATTTATTTATAAAAAAATAAACTTCATTTTTGATTTCTTCAAAATGATATTAGCATAATAGGATTTTTGGGATTTTTTTTATAAAAAACTTTTCTTATGTGTGCAAATTATAAAATTGATTTTCCCAACACATATTAATATTTATGACAAAATGGAATTTATATTTAGAATTAGTGTGTCACATTTATGTAACTATTCCAATAAGATAAGTAGGATTTGATAATAAATTAATTATGTTAAAGATTAATTACCATGATAAAAGTAAAATAATAGTTTTCAATAATTAATGTTATAAGTGATATATAATTTTTATATAAATAAATTAAAGTGATATACATTAAAGTATGAATTTGATATCTTATCATAGAAGATAATAAAATATATTAACTATAATTCAATTAATAATTAATTTAAAAAAATACTTAATATATAAAAATAAATTATTCTATAAAATTATGTATCCTATATCTTATGTTTTAATTTAAATGTTAATTTTCTCATATTTAAAAATTGGCTTATGTTAAATATATCCGAACTTCTTATTCAAAATGTAAAAAAATCACAATAAGGGTCATCTTATATTTTTTATAATAAAATAATTACCATGGAAGATTTTAAATCATGATTAATATGATTGAAATGGGTAAATAAAGTATGTTGAAACTTTTAATAACTAAAATATCACTTACACATTCTAGAAATGATTTTTAGATATTATAGTCATACCAACATATCTCACCTCCCATATCTCAAACTATCTCATAAAACTCAACTAAACCACCTAAACCCCATGTGATTACAATATTACACCTACATAACTTCATTATCTATTAAAAAAATCATATTTTAATCCTGCAAATTGAGATCACTCCCACCCATTCACTCATTCACACCACTACAATGGAATTTATTATGATTTTCCCTATCCATAAACCTCTCTGAGGTCCTCCCAAGGACGTTTTATGATTCTAAAGAGTCCCCATAACAATTATGATTCTACATATAATGGTATGGGTTTCAAATACAATTCCTTTAATTTTAATTGAAATTATTTTGTTATAATACCATTTTCAAATATTTCATTGATTATAATGTGATTACATTGTCTCCCATAAGATATATTGGTAATGAGAGAATACATATCCCCTCTCATTGTAACATTTTTCCCATTATGTTGAAAAAAGGTCTCTCATTCCCCATTCAATGAAAAAATAAAACCTTTTTTCTTTTTTAATCATTCAAATAATTCTATGGCAATATCAACTATTAGATATATTGAAAATCAAATATCATCTCATAAATCATTTTCCAATTACTTTATAATGCCCATAAATCCAAAATTTAATTAAATTAATGAGTGAATGGTTATTATAACAATGAAATCAATGTATACTTACTTGTAAGTGGATGTAGTTGTGACATAGATGCACCTAGTGGTAATCATCATGAATAGGGTTTGTTGAAACTATTACTCTTCCATCACCTTTATGCATAATCAGTTGGACTAAGAATTTACAGTTAGATAGTCACTCCAAGGGGATATTTTGTGGAAAATCATCATGATCTTTATGAACCATGAGAATGTATTTATCCTATCCATGCAAAGAATTTTACTCAATTACTATATTTTAATGATAACCCAATAATTTGGAAGTACCCTTTTAGAAAACATTATAATTATTCATATCATAAGGGTACATCCTAATACATTGATAATACCACATATATTATATATTGATAATGTTTTGTTTACCCATCCACTTTCTATCTCTATAAGGGTTATGAAAATGATATCCATTTTATGGAAATAGGGAAAAATATTGTCATTCCATATGATTTTATTCTAATATAGGTGGTTATTAGTAAGTCTAATATATATTTTTAAATTGTCTAAATATTCTATCCATATTGGTTATTTCAATGACACATATTATATTGAAATGGGGAAAATCATTGGAATTTTATATATTTTTATTCTAATATGTCTGATTATTATAATGTTGACTCTTTATTGTTTAAAAATAAAAGATATCACTCTTGATTGGTTATGATTAGGTTATCCATTTTATTGAATTGGGTAAAATTATTGGAATTCTACATGTTTTTATTCTAATATGGTTGATAATTGTAAATTTGACTATATATTATTCAACCAATCACCTCATATCTTCGGATATGATACGATCATGTTATAAATTTTAATATAATGGGGAAAAGAATTTTTGTTTTTTTTGTTGTTATAATATGGCTAAATATTGGCATATTAACTATATTTTTTTGAACAATCCACCATATCTTACTAAATGGGTTATAATCATTTTATCCATTTTACAAACTTGTGAAAATTTATTGGAATTACTTATGTCATTATTTTAATATGAATGATTATTGGAAAGTTGACTATATATTATTTAACCATCCACCTTCTCTCTCTGAATGGGTTATGATTATGTTATTCATTTTATTGGAATAGTGAAAATTATTGGAATTCTCGGTCATTATTATAATATGGATGATTATTGGAAAATTTTCAATGTATTATTTAACCATCCACAAAATATCTCTATATGGATTATGATCATGTTATTTAATTTATTAACATGAGAAGAGAATTGGAATTTAGTTTTTTTATTCCAACATTGAGGATTATAAAAAATTTTGATTGTGAATTATTTAATTATTTTCTCATATGATGAATGCATCAATGATAAAGAAGTGAATGGAAGGTCCCAAATTTATATAGATCCCTAATGGATCCTTAGGTATCTTGAGATAAAAATGATTGGGTATTTTGGTGTATATCTAACAAGAAAAAGGTGTTTCCTTGATATTAAGGCCCTGATGTCTATGATCTTAATTTCTTGGATTATGGTATAGAATAAACTATCTAGGATTATGAATTTAATTATTAAATAAATATATATTGGTATCCATGTGATGTATTTATTTTTATTTTTATCCTTGTATATATTATGCTATTATTTTTATTTGTTTATGGATTCAGGTTTTTTTATTCATACCATCCCACTTGTTCTCAGTTTATAATAAAATAGATTCGGTTGTATGCTACCCCTTATTAAGAATTTGAGTTCACAATTATTTTATGTTCCCCTAAAATACTAAAGAAAATTCTGCCTAATTTTTAGGGATATAATATATGGGATAATAATGATCCCATAATGTGTTCATGAATTATCTTATTTTTTAGAGGTAATGTATGTATATATATATTCATAAATGTCTAATAAACTATTAAACCATAAAGTAACTCTGTTATTTAGTAGCAATAATTCAATATAACAACCAGGTCTTGGTTTTTGGTGTTTATTATATTACATGACTTGAATCCATAAACAACATGGCTAAACAATTTAGCTTTTTAGTTTACTAACACATAATCCCATAATTATTGAACATGGAACAGTTTCTATAATTATTATTTAAAAATGTCACATTCCATAATTATAATTAAATTTTAATATTTCAAATTTGTTTGAAAAAAAAAATATGCCCTATTAGACCATGGGCTATTGATTCCTATACTACATTCTTGTGGTTTAGTGTTTTGTAGTTTTGTGTTTATAAATTTAAAAACTGGTCCAACCTGTAGGGATTTAGCAATGGTCTAAAAATGATAATTGATATAAATCATGTTAAATTATAGATCATGATTAAGATAATCATTGAGGTAATTGAGATTATATAATTTTTTCTTTTCAGATTTTTAAAAAATAAAAACCATGATTTTTAGTGATATGACCTTTGAAAATTTTCTATGTGTCTAATTAACTTGTTCTCTTGAGTAGATCTGAATAGTTCCCTTTGTTGACTTATTTCGAGCTCTTGCAATGATGAAATTTATAATATATGGTTTTTATTTCACAGTGTAGATGGATAGTTAAATTAATATTTCAATGATTATGACATAAGATCATTTTTTCATGAAAATTGAAATTTATAGTATAACTAAAATAAATCGTATTTATCATTGATTTAACATGATAGAAATATTTGATGATATTGATCAATATGACGGGTGGTGATAAATCTTTGATAACAATTATGTCTTGATATATGATTTTGTATAAATATTGATATTATTAATTTGATCTTATGTGACAATTAATAGAGAGATACATTTATTCTCCTCATATTATTATTGTATAATTTCCATAGATGTGACCTAGATGTGGTATTATAATGAATTAGACCATGTCATGTTAATGATTTTTTTTATTGTACAATGTGATTTGATATGGGCTTGAGCTCAAATATTTTTTGATTAAAATATATTAACAGTTATAATACCAATAACTACTAGTTTTTTATTTATTTTAGGGTATTTTACTCAGATTTTCATTCTATGTTATTCATTGTATTTTCCTTGTATAACTATATAATCATGACAATGATACCCGATTAAGTTTAATATTAGTTGATATGTTATTATATGACTTGTTTTATTATAGAGGATTGACCATGAAAAATATATTCTATGTGGTGTTCATTTTGAATATGGAGTAATCTAATTATGATGATGACTTGTGTATAGTTATCCCTTCATATGACAACCTAGGAAGATGTTGGTGTTGTATTTACTATGAATAATATGTTGACCATATGATAAATATAAGATTATAAATATTTATGTTATATATATTATTATGATTCTATTATACGATTTATAATATGATAAATGATAATGGATAGATAGGTCATATGAGGATAACATATGATAGTAACTCGATTATATGTATGGGATCATGTTATCTATTTCTATTATATATAAATTTATTTAAGAAATGGGACTACCATTCTCTACCATAGTGCAAACTATGGGAAATATTCTCAAGTGTGACCTAACATTAAAATTGGTGATCATGAAAACTATATATCTAGATAAGTATTTCATCTCTTACCTCACTAAGTAGTATGGGTTGGTTATTTTATGGTTCCATTGTGTCTTGTATGTGAATTTGGTAGGATTATGGAATTGGGTGGCTGATAGGATGTTAGCCGTTAGATATGAAGAAACTAGTAAGTGATAGTTATTCTATAGTGGGAATATTATAATTTTATAGTATTATTTACATTACACATATATTTACCTTTACTAAATGATACATTTTGATAATGTGGTAATATAATAGATTGAATAATTAGATTTATTATAAATATTGTATTAATTTATGAATGATATAGATTCATTCATATTACATGATGATACATGAGAAAATGATAATTCACTAATTAATGTGTGAACTAGTTAAATTATAGGTGATTTTTTTAGTGAGTATGAAACTATGTATTTATATTTCACTTCTTTGATTATTATTCATGTAAAATATAGACATAAGTATTTATCTATAGGGTATGTTCTTCTAATAATTTTTAAATACTCACCCCTAATTTTGAATAAATATTTATAAGGTCATATTATTATATTTATAATATAGTGATAGTTTGGTGATTGAGGTGGATAGTGGAAGCCTTTCATTTTATGGATTATTCATATATGACTAAGATATAGAAGTTTTCTATGTTTTCAAACATTTTAGGGATTTTAATTTTTTTTAATATAACTGTATCCACCATTAATTTTGGTTATATTATATAAAATTTATTAATTATGCATTATATATGATATTAGTTGATTATTGATTCATTGTTATTTATATTTTGGCTTTTTAATTTTTATCGTGTATTCATTCATTGTGTTCTGAGTTGGAAATTCCTACCAATCTAGAGATTTGTACCATCACCCATAGTCATTAACCCATGGATTATTGAATGTGAGATTTTAGTGACACACATGGTTTTATTGACCACCCAAGTGGGGTTATATATGAATAAGGTCATGATATGGTGTTCAAAATTTTAATTAAAATAAAAGTTAATGTGTTTTAGGAATTATTTTTATCCAATTAAGTTAATGTTGGTGATAAAAAAAATTAATAGAATATGTCCATGACTAATCTTCTGATTGACTATTTTTTCATATGATATCTACTAATATATAATAAAACATGATGTTTAATGTGTATTTTATATTATAACTTTGATTATGTTATCACATGGATAGTTTATGTGGGTATGTGTATTAAGACTCTTATTGATCAAATATTTGTAGGAACTTTTAATGTACAAATTATATTTTTAATACATTTTAAGATACTTTAATACAACTACCAATATATGAGTAAGGATAATTTATTTATATTTTATGGGGGTCATATTTTTGTTCTTATTATAGTATTTTGAATACATTTTGAAGTATGATACTCTTCATATTGACCACATTAAGAATAACGATATTTTCCATCTACATTATAGGTAATGATTTAAATTTTTATGTTAGACATATTCTTGTTTTATTTGATTTATTGTTCTAATCATCAATTGGGATTGAAATCTTGGTATAGGAGTAGTGTGGATTCCCATCATTTTGTGGAATGAATTTTCAATACATGAGATAGAGAAAAATGGAATGTATCCTATTAGATAATTATGATTTTTTGATGGGCCAAATTATAGATATTATGTCTATGTTGACCATATTTACCATCATATAACATTGATGGAGAAGTGGATTTTAGTATAACCTTAGGCATTGTGTTCAAGCTATGTAGAAGATAAATTATTTTCATTACATGATGACATGTTTATATGAATATATTCATAGTTTATGATAGATTATCCTAGTTATTATCTTATTTATATGTTACCAAATTTTGGGGGGATAATGGATTTTTCTTTATACTAAAAATGGTAACACCAATAGTGGAAGAGACAATACCTACCTTGAAGGGGGGGTTTTCTATCTATGCTACATCATGAGAAGGCCATGTCCATGGAATAAAATATTATAATTATTTTGATTCTTGATATTTGACTGAAAAGATAGGATCTTGGTAATTGTATTAGACTATCTTTTGGTGGAAATAACAGATTTTTATGACATAAAATATATAAATTAGTTCAGATGGAGTGTAACAAACTGACTTGGCTCGACCAGACCCCTCACTTGATCTATTCCACCACAAGGAAGAAATCGTGTTCTCGATCAACATGTTATGGAGAAAAGTACAAAGTAATCATAATTTTCCATTTTTTAACGGTTCCACCAATGAATATCTATCATGAAACAACCATGCATTTTTCATACACCCTAACCAAATAAGAAACATAAATATATAATAGTATAAAAAAGAGTAAATTCAGTAAATACAAATATAGGAATCATGACATCATAACATCAAAATTTATATTCAATAGATAAATATACGATATCCAGAAAAAGATTCAAATATAGATAAAGACCAAAAATCTAATACATGAAAACACAATGATACAAAATATTAAAAAATATCAACATGGGCTAAATACGTGGACCATATATTAGCATCCCAAAAAATCAATGGATGTAAGTAATCAAGAAGGGACAATAAGCTTTAGGGTTCACTTACACTTGCTTTTTTCCTTCAAAATAGTGTTTGTATATGACTAAATACATATGTATAATCTGAGGTATACATCCTAGTATGATACTACCATAAATCTATATATGTTTATTCTCCATGGAAATAAATATCTCAAGTTTAAAAGAAAAATTTAAAATACTTTTATATTGAAAAAAAAGATAACTTGGAAACATTACTTTTTATATCCCTTTGGATTTTCAAAAAAATTCCCATATATCAAAAATATGAATCATCAAGGATCATGTAAAAAAATAACTCCAACAATATAAAATAAACATTCTAAATTAACCTAAACATATAATTTGAAAAAGAAACATAATATATATCAAAGGGATTTAAAAAATAAACACATGGAAATCAAAATCAAACAAGTTACATGAAAATATTCATCATGTGTTCTAACTAAATTATTTTGGTGTTAGTTAGTTTAATACAAGGTTTAATATCCATTTATGTTCATAAAACCAATTTAGAATCTCTTTTATCCTACCTTGGGATCAAAAATATTTCCATGGGAACTCTTAGTCCACATTTCCACATCATATATTCTTCCTTGAAATTTTTCTCAATGCCTCTCTCTATACCATTGTTAAATCTCCCAATTTACTCCATGACATAGGATAAGTATTAATGTTCCTCTGTTTCTCACTCACTAGGAATCTCATGTGCCATAAAATCTATTACATAAACACATAACAAAAACAAATTACATAAACCAAACATTCCCATGACAATCAAACACAATTAATAAGGTTAAATCCTTATTCATTACTTATTTTCATATATATTAAAAATCGCAAATATTATATGAAGCATTACTTCAAACACATATTGGGTATTTAAATCAATTCCTTAATAAAACCCATTGTAAACAACCAAATTTATATCACACACCATTAATCACAATAAAAAGGGATTAATAATCATCAGTAGCCCAAATTAATGTCTATTTTATAGAAAACAAAATAATGAATGAATAGTATGATATGGAAAAGAACCCTTATGTAATTTCACATACCCTATAATCAATTCCAAACTCATAACCTTAAATGAAAACAATAACAATCAAGTTTGATATTCCCTCACACATCAAAACTTCTATAAAGGAACATGGATATCCCATTAGCAACCCTAGGTTATTCCAAAATAGAATCTAGTGTTACCATACTCCATGAAAATGTATGAAATAAGATAAACACATTTGAGCATGAATAAATAAGTATGAAATCAATAATATCATAAATTAATCTCATTTTTTATTAAAGTAAAATCCAAAACTAATCAAAGGGGAATAATCCATAATGCCAATGAGATAAGTTTTTTAACAAAAAGGAGGAAAAATTGGTTATTTGGATTAAATCATGAAAATAGAAAATGTTATAAAACCTTAATTTTAATGATCTTGATAGAGAAACATGATTAGAAAAAATATTCACAACCGATTAGAGAGACATTGTAACTAAAAAACATTCCAAAAATATCCTACATAATCCTTTAATATTAGATAAATCATTATGAATCGGTGAAATTCAATTTTTCCCCAAGAAATACCCTTTCACATAGTCAGTAACATGGTTACTATTTATCATCTACCAACCATAAAAAATGGATTGATTCCCAGAAAAAAAAATTTATCAACCTCAAAAACTAGAAAACTCGTATAATAAATAAATAATTTTTAATACATGATGTTCTAGGGACATATAAGGTGTCATAATTCCCCCAACCATGAAATATTCTACCCCCACGTAGTCTTAATAAACCTCCATAAAAAACAGGTGATGCCACCGCTCCCTCAAAGAAACAACCCACTCCCATGGATCATGGATATCACCACTATAAGGATAAATAACATAGACTAATGGGATTGATCAACCACTATTCTCCTTGTTCTAAAAATCCATGATGCAAACAGGATACTTCAAAATAGATGTGTGATGATACAACTCAAAATCTTCATAATATATGTCATAAGATGGGTTCTGATAGTACTTCTTTGACTATGATACATTGAAGACATTGGGAACCACGAATAAACATTTTGTTAAGTCTAATTGATGGGATAACTTTATAAAATTCTCTATTATCTGAAATGGATCAACATAACATAACCCTAATATCCCCTTATTTCCCAAGAAAAATTTCCCAGCCAAATAGATTCTTAGAGAAACAACTAATCTCTAATCTTAAACTCCAATGATTGATGATGATGATTTCTACTAACTCAAAAATACTACTAATCTCTTTCATAGAAATAAAAACCTTCTATATCATCTCATATATTATACTTCATCACATTATGGATGAATTACTAAACTCATGCCATTACTTTGGGGACCAAAACGTCCACCCATACAACCCATCACTAGGAACTATATTGATTTATAAATGTTAAATATTAATATTAAAAAATATTCCATGGTTGATAACTCTTTAAAAACCCCATATAGTCATGAAAACATACATGAAACATATACTTAATAATTTTTAAGGCTCTCTCGATCTAAACATCCATCTTTGGGTGAAAATATATGTTTATCTTTAACTAGGATCCAATGGCTTCATAGGGACTCTTCAAATAGCATGAAATAATTATGGTATTTAAATCCAAAATACCACTAAAGGCACACAATTAATTCTAATGATCTCTCTAATATAAAGGTTCTTAATATCATCTACCATCATCAACTCCCTAATGGGATAAAAATGGGAAAACATGTTTAACCAATATATATTCACCCAAAACAATGTTCATAACTATGAGTCTAAAGTAGACTGATAAAAAATTCCATGGATGTATCATGTAATGGCCCAGACCACTCTATTTTATTCCCTCGCTGAAATCTGGTGGTTGAGGTGTTCTGGGAGGTCAAGGTGACTCATCCCTAACACTTTTCCAAATTTTTAGTTATGTGAACAGTGTTTCTAGTTTTATGAACAGTGTCATGGTGTCTCATAGTTACTATCTCAGAGTTACTGTCTCAGAGTTACTGTCTCACAGTTACTGTCTCACAGTTACTGTCTCACAGTTACTGTCTCACAGTTACTGTCTCACAGTTATTATCTCACAGTTACTGTCTCAGAGCTATTGTCTCACAGTAACTATCTCATAGTTACTGTCTCACTGTTACTGTCTCACAGTTACTGTCTCACAATTACTATCTTGCAGTTACTATCTCACAGTTACTATCTCACAGTTACTATCTCAGAGTTGGTGTCTTAGAGTTACTGTCTCACAGTTACTATCTCAGAGTTACTGTCTCAGAGTTTCTCTCTCACAGTTACTCTCTCACAGTTACTATCTCACAGTTACTGTCTCACAGTTACTATCTCAGAGTTACTGTCTCAGAGTTACTATCTCACAGTTACTGTCTCACAGTTACTGTCTCACAGTTACTGTCTCACAGTTACTGTCTTAGAGTTACTATCTCACAGTTATTGTCTCACATTTACTGTATCACAGTTATTGTGTCACAGTTACTATCTCACAGTTACAGTCTCACAATTATTGTCTCATGAATTGTGTTTCCAGAACTGTTTCATATTTCCTTTTCCAAATTTCAGATTTTTCTAGTTTCACCAATTTAACATTTTCTTAGATGTAAAATGAATTCAAGGCCGTGTTTTAAGGTATTTAAGGCCGATTCAAATCCCATAACTCCTATATTAATTTTATAAGGCTCGGGATGCCTTAACATGGTCAAACTGTGAGGTTTAATGTGATCCACTTTTAATGGAAAATCAAACGTATCTTAAACTGATACTCTGTTAAATCTTATAAAGGGACGAGATATCTTCTTTCCTTGTTCTTACTCTTTGTTCTTTAGTGCAAGACACTCAAACCTTTCCTTCTTTCCTGTAATATTTGTGTGATCAAACTTTCCTTCTTGGATTGGTTCTCCTTGAGTTTCTTCTTATTGCATGTGCACCCCCTGTTTTGCTTCAAGCAGCAAGGGTCAATCCCTCATCAATATAAGGTATGATTTTATTGTCATTCGTTTGGGTTTATCTTTTATTGTTTCTCCTTTCCATGTAATGGTCTGTGATCTCCAAGCTTCTAATGGAATTTTCTTGGGTTTCGGTTGGTTCAGTCGTACCGCGACATCCTCGGGTGGATACAGTTATCACAGGAGGAGGCGATCATGATCCGTTCTGTGGATAGTTCTCATATAAAGAACATCAAGAACCTTATGAGGTAGGGGATTCGTTTCTTCTCTTTTCTTTTACGTGAAACTGTATGGTTTTCCTATTTTATCCCACTGTATCACAATAGAATTGACATAATAAATATTTGAATCGGCTAAATAAATTGATATCGATCATAATTTATTTCTTATTGTTTTCCTAGATAGTGTAATATCTATTCTTTCTTTATTTATCTTTAGTTCTTGATGCAAATTGGTAAAGAACATAAAGTCAGAATTAATTGTTAAATGTTTGGCTAAATATAAAGAAGCATGTAAATGAATATGGTTGTTTTTGTTGTAATTTGATGTTAATGAAATTGTTTCAATTAGCATGTTTAATAAATTTTTTATAGCTATGATATATTTCTATTTAGGTTACCCATATTTGGAACCTACGAATAATAAATCAGTTAATCCAATATGTATTAAAGAATTAGTTTTTTTATTGAAGATAATTCCTCATAGGGTTCTGAGTTACCCTCTTACTTGTTTAAGGTCCAAGAGCCCAGTTGATATGATTTTTATTTTCCTACTACATGTGTTGTGATGTGAGCCTATATGCCTATTGTGATATGTGGGGGCAGGAAGGCCCATTGGTTGTGGTATCATTTGATGCCTAGAGTGGCGAGATGCATCGGTTTATGCATGTGGGTGTCAGGGAGGACACTGTAGATGATGAAACGGGTTGGATGTGAATGTTTGGATACATGATGAATATTGTTGGTTTTTTATCTATTGTACTTTACCAACTTCTCAAGGAAGCTAGACTTGCTTACCCTCCTTCCAAAAATGGGAGAAGACGCATGCATGATTTCTGTGTTTAGCTCTCCATGGGAGGATGGGTCTACGCTCTTACTATAGGAAGAAAAAATTCTATGTGTATTTTATCTACTCATTGTGTTGAGACCCCTTGTGTTTAGTGGCTTATAATGTTTTTCTAGAATTCCTGGGAATATGGGAAAGTAATAATCTTTTTAATAAATGATTGAATAAATGATGTTAACCCATGGGGTTGGAGCTTTCTGGGACGCAATGTTGAGGTTGCAATTTAAAAGAACAATGAACATTGTGTGTGATTATAATGAAATATAATGTGGAAATTATTAATGGTTAATTAATGTTTAAATAATTAATTAACGTAAAGTGAAAATGGTAAAAAGGGAATGAAGTAATGTAATAAACCTCTTTAAATGGTTGTGTTCTTATAGGATACTTAGTATTAGAAGTGACAGTCAGGAGTCCGATAGACGTTAGTTTCAGTGGAGTCTAAGACTAGTTTATGCCCATAGTGTGGTTGTGAGCTATAGTATATTCTGTAATTTTTGTGTTTCTATATGCTACTTCACCCCTTCAGTTGGGGAAACTAACACCCCAAGGATTCTAAGCCCTGGGGGTGTTTTCCCCAACATTCCGATGGGAGGATGGATGTCTGAATACCCCCTTTGGCCCTTCTCTCTTCTCTTGGTAGTTACTTGTGTTGGTAGGAACAGCGGTTAGTTTTACCCATATATGTGTGTAGAGGGATGTAATGGATTGAGGTTATTCACACACATATATTCTGGATATAATTTCCTATGGACCACTATAGGTGTAACGTGTATAGGTTGTGATGGCTTGAGGATTCTTACTCGGTGTATATGATATAGTGGCTTGAGGTTTAATACCCAACGTATGATACATGTTATGTGAGTTATGGTGGTTCCCAGAAACTACCTAGTTACTTTTCTTACATGGATGTGGTGGTTTTATTTCACGAGGTGCATTTTGTGGTGCTTCGTCAAGGTGTTTGTGGGCAACCCTTTTTGGAGAGAGGTTCTTAGGACGTGAGACGTTGGGGAAAAGAAGAAAACCAATGGGGAAGTAGAAGTGGGGTACCCTTGATATTATTTATTATTTATATACTCTTGTATGCATTACTTGGTGAGATTATACATGGTGAGGCTGGGAACTTAGTATACAAGTTTAGGTGACCAGTTAGTTTCACTTGTTGTTCACTGTACTTTAGCATGCTTTCTTTACTTTTACACAAGAGGATCTGGGGTTGATCTTACTGAGTATATTGTTATACTCACCCTATTTAAATATAAACTGTTTTTAGGTCACTTGGAGCAGGTTGGAGATCAGGATGGTTACTACAATCTTGGGGTTGCAGGAGCTGTTTGGGTTTCGTGGTTGCTGCTGGTTTTACTTTCTTTTGGGTACTTGGATTTTTTCCCCTTTCAGTTGTTGTAGTTTTTAATGACATTACATATGTGTACTTGGGATTTCTTTTACATTGTTTTCGGAGTTGGAGTTGGTTGTTGTCTTTCTTTTCTATCTCTTTTGCATGTGTTCTCTTAGAGGGAAATGCCTCTCATTTGTGTGTTTACTATCCCCTTGGTGCCAGTCACCAACCAGGGTCCTACAGGAGGTGGGACTCAGGGGTAATTATCTCTATTCTCATATTTCCAACCCAGGAGGGGTACACCTGGTGGGTAGGGGTTATGACAGAGTGGTATCAGAGGTCTGTTTGAGGGATAGAATAGATTTTGGTGTTAGGAAAAGGTGAGGTTGCATGGGTTGGTAAGGAAACACTGTTATTCATGTTTAGAAAGTGATGTAAACACTAGAGACAGGCTGATAAATAGGCATTTAGGTCCCCCTGTGATCTGATACATGGACCTTTAAGTTTACAGTGGCTACTAAATGAGGCGATACGAGTTGCAGGGCAAAGACTTAAGAAAGGATCATGCATTATTATTCGTTTTTCCTATGTTTGAATGGGTATACCTTGGGAAAGGTTAACCTAAAATGAATAAAATAAAACAATTGATTAATTAATGTTGAGTATTCCATATTACAGTTTTAGGAGCTCTAACCATTTTTTTCCAGTTATGGATCAAGTTCGACATCCACATCATGTTCGTGCAGAAGATGTCCATCAAGCAGAGCTAGAATATTGTCACAAGGTAGAGGTTGATGACGACGACACATGGAAGAGGACATCTGTGTGTGTCAGCACCAGAGTCTACAGAACTACAAGGGCTCCGTTTTAGATGCAGTCATGGAAGACTGGTTTGAGGAGATCAAGATAGGCTTCAGTTTGATCTGTGCTCAGAAGGAGCACTGGGTGTCTTTGGTTTTGATGATACTATGTGGAGTAGTGAGGTAGTGGTGGTTCTTGTTCCTCAGGGATCGTGGGGAGTCAGCGATCTCATGGGAGGATTTCTGAGACAATTTTAGAGTTGAGTTTCTTTCTTTGGTCATGAATGAATCTAGTCACCAGGAGATTCTTACCCTTCGGCAGGGTATATCTAGTGTATGAAATATTGGAATCCATTTCAAGAACCTTTTACGATATGCTTCGGACCTGTTTCTAGGTGAGGAGGCCAGGGCAATGAATTTTGAGGAGGCTTTGCATCCAGAGATCTAGCGTCAGGTCACCCCATTTATGCTGAAGACATATCTTGAGGTGCTAGTGAGGGTAGAGGTCGTCAAGAGGAAATTGTCCCAAACCAGATTTTCATGAGAGGAGAGTCATCATGATTCCTCATGAATCAGAGTTGTGGTCTAGGGTTCATAGTTTCCAGGACAGAAGAGTTTCCATTTGTCAGGGGGTAGGTCTCACCCTCTGTATCTCATTTCTCTGAGGCAAGCGGCTCTCAGGCCTATTCCAAGGGATCATTCACTTTTTTTTCTTATGGTGGTCGAGGTCATCAACAGTGAGAGTGCTCAACCATTCAGAGCAGTCATCGAGCACCAGGTCTTCTTCTCCAGGTTCCTCCGTTGAGGTATTTCTAGCCAAGCCAACTGCAGTAGGTTTCACGAGATTTGGATCAGCAGAGGGAAAATGCGGTAGGTAGAAGATAGCCATATGATTCTCCTCGTCCTCATAGAGAAGAGTGTGTTTATGGTGGTGGTCATCATCAGGGTTAGAGAGGTTGTGGAGGAGGTCGCGGTTAGCTTCATTCTTTAGAATTTCCAGTACCAGGCGAGCTAGAAATCATTCAAGGTACCCTTTTCTTGTTTTCTACTTGGTCGTATGGTTTTTTTGATTCAAGAGCAACACACTACTTCATATCACCTTCCCTTTTCCATGTTTTGTGACTTGAGGTAGAGAGGATTCCAGTTCCCTTGGCGTTGACTATGCCTGTTGGAGGTCAAGCTGACTTGTTTGAAGTATATAGAGACTGTGATCTAGTGCTGGGGTAGCACCGCTCTTGGGGAAATTTCCGATGTTTACAGATAAAACCATATTATGTCATCCTTGTCATTGATTAGTTGTATTCGGTGTAAGCTATCATGGATTGCTTCAGAAGGCAGGTGGCGTTCATCTATGAATATGGAGAGCCAGCTGTTTTTGTTGGCAAGCGAGACACTTGGATGGGTCAAAGGTGTATTTTGTCCTTATCATCCATGATGGCTGAGCTGATGCTGAGTTCTTCAGAGGTTCCGTAGTTGGTGTTTTCTAGGTTAACAGAAGAGTACAATGATGTTTTTCCAGAATAGGTTGTAGCATTACCCCATTGACAAGAGATAGAGTTTGGGATCAAGCTATAACCATGATCATCTCCTATATCTATGTCTCCATATAGTATGTCCCCTTCTGAGTTAAAAGAGATATGTATATAGTTTTATGGTCTATTGTACTGCGGTTTTGTTCAGTCGAGTGTGTCACCATGGTGCGCACCATTTTTTCGTGAAGAATGATGATGGAAGTTTGTGGTTTTGTTTCGATTATCATCACTTAAACAAAGTGACAGTGAATATTAGCTATAATCTTCCACATATTGATGATTTATTCAATCAACTGAAGGGTGAAAGTTGGTTCTAAAAGATAGACTTGCAGTCAGGATATCATCAGATGTGTGTGAAGGATGAGGATATCTCAAAGACTTCTTTTCATTATCATCATGGGAATTATGAGTTCGTTGTAATGTCGTTTGGTGTGAAGAATTATCCAGTTGTGTTCATGGTATTAATGAATGTTATGTTCTTTTTTTCCTAGATAAGTTCATGGTGGTTTTAATTGATGACGTCTATGTGTACTCCATGTCTGAGGAGGAGCATGCAGAGCATCTTCACGCCATTTTGGGACTTCTTTGTCAATAGTAGTTGTTTGGGAAGTTTTTGATGTGTGATTTTTGGTCTTGAGGAGTCTGTTTCTTAGGGTATGTTGTGTATCAGCAGGTATTATCTATGAATCCATCAAATATAGAAGTATTTTTGTCTTGAAAATCCCCTAAGACAGTGGCAGGGGTGCGAAGTTTCCTTGGTCTTGCAGGCTACTACAGGTGGTTCGTAGCCGATTTCTCTCAGGTTGAGAATCCACTAATAGCATTGACCAGAAAGGATCTGGTGTTCGTGTGGAATGATCAGTGTTAGGAAGATTTATAGTATCTAAAGGAGAAGTTGGTAAGTGCTTCAGTTCATTGTATTCCAATATAGGGAGTTTATTTTGATGTTTTATGTGATGCTTAGAATCTAGGTTTAGGTTGTGTTTTGATGCAGCAGAGATCGGTCATTTCTTATGGGTCTCAGCAGTTTCATCCCTATGAATGTATCTATTCCACCCATGATCTTGAGTTTGCGGCAGTGGTGTTTTCTCTGAAGTTTTGGAGATATTACCTCATTGGCATGCGCTTTGTGGTTTTAACCTATCATAAGATCCCGAGGTATGTTTTCTCCTAGTGTGTCTTAAACTTGAGACAACGTTGGTGGGTGGAGTTATAGGAATACAACATAGAAATCTCATATACACATGGGAAGGGGATTTTTGTAGCTGATACGCTGATTTGGAAGTCACGTAGTGATTCATTTCATGAATCTGGTGACTCATGGAGAGTAATGGAAGAACTTTTATCATTAAATATTGATATGTTAGAAGTTGGGGGGCAGAGGTTGCCTTTTTCAGGTGATGGTGTAGTCATCTCTGGTGAAGCAGGTGGAAGAGTCCAAGTTGGGGGATCTAGAGGTAGAGGTCTGGAGAGACTGATTTGTTGGGGCGAGGCCCCTGATGGTTGGTCTAAGGATGAACAACACTGAGTGTTATATCATGGAAGGATTTTTTTTTCCTTTGGGTATGCATGAGACGATTATTAGAGAGTTCCATAGTTCACCTTTAGCGGTACATCCTAGTGTGACAAATATGAATCGAGACTTGAGGAGTCAGTTTTGGTGGCCTGGGATGAAGCATGTGGTTTTGAAGTTTGTGTCTTGATGTTTGGTCAACAATAAGGTGAATATCGAACATCGTGTCCCTGGTGGTCTGCTCCAGTCATTAGATATTCCTCAGTTGAAGTGGGAGGACATCTCAATGGAATTTTTTACTGGTTTACCTTGATCTCAGGGAGGACAAGAAGCTATTTGGGTGGTATTATATCATTTATAAAAATCAACCCACTTCATAGCAATCAAGGAATCAAGGTCAGTGGAAGTTTTGTCGAGGCAGTATCTGGAGGAGGTGGTGAGACTTCATGGAGTCCCAAGGATGATCATTTCTGATTGACATCCTTATTTTACCTCCAGGGTGTGGAGAGGTCTCTAACATGCTTTCTGTTCTTAGCTATGCCTTAGAAATACTTTTCATTCTCAGATGGACGGTCAAACAGAGTGGACAATCCACACCCTTGAAGACATGTTGCGCTCTTTTGTCCTGTATTTTGGAGTTTTTTGGATGAATCACCTATCCTTGGTGGAGTTCTCTTACAAAAATAGATTTCACTCCACAATCAGTATGGCGCCATTTTAATCCTTGTATGGATGACCTTTCCATTCTCCATTATTCTGGATTGGGGTTGGAGAGTCATCAATTCTCAGACTGGAACTAGTACAGAATACGATAGAGATGGTTTAGGTGATTCTTGATAGGATGAAAGCATCACAGGATTGTTAGAAATCATATGTCGATCAAAGGAGGAGACCCTTAGAGTTTGATGTTGGGGATCACGTGTTTCTGAACGTGACTCCCCATCATGGGCAGTGAAGGTTTGGTCATGGGATTAACCTTTCTCCCTGGTTTGTTCGTCCTTTTGAGGTGTTGTCTCTTATTGTAGTTGTGGCGTATCGAGTAGCACTTCCACCATAGATGAGCTAGATACACGATGTTTTTCATGTGTCACATTTTTGTCATTATCTTCATGATGACTCTCATATTATCGATTGGGGATATATTGATGTAGATGATGATGCAACCTTTGAGGAGAAACCTTTGGAGATCCAGGACTAAAAATATAAGGTGTTGTGCGGGCGTTCTATTCCATTGGTTCGTGTCTTGTGGAGACGCGGTGGTGTGGAGGAGAGTACCTAGAAATTTGAGTTACAGATACATGCTTAGTACCCAGAGTTGTTTGATGTTTAACTCTTTTCATCTAATGATGTTCACTTTGTGGTTATAGACCTTTCGTGTTTATAAGATGCATTTCTTTTGTTGCCTCTTATGGCTTGCTCTCTTTTGAGAGGTATCTCGATGAGTGGTTTTTCGGACCCCTTTCCTATTTCCTTTTGGGTTGGATTTGGATTCTCAAGGACGAGAATGTTTTGGGAGGTATCTTATGTAATGTCCCAGACCACTCTGGTCCATTCCCTTGCTGAAATCTGGTGGTTTAGGTTTTCTGGGAGGTCAAGGTGACTCATCCCCAACACTATGCCAAATTTTCAGTTCTGTGAATAGTGTTTCCAGTTTTATGAACAGTGTCATGGTGTCTCATAGTTATTGTCTCACAGTTACTATCACACAGTTACTATCTCAGAGTTACAATATCATAGTTACTATCTCAAAGTTACCCTCTCACAGTTACTATCTCACAATTATTGTCTCAAAGTTACTCTCTTATAGTTACTGTCTCAGAGTTAATATCTCACAGTTATTGTCTCACAGTTACTGTCTCACAGTTACTGTCTCAGTGTTACTGTCTTGCAGTTACTGCCTCATAGTTACTGTCTCAGAGTTACTGTCTCAAAGTTACTATCTCACAGTTATTGTCTCACAGTTACTATCTCACAGTTACTGTCTCACAGTTACTGACTCACAGTTACTAACTCACAGTTATTGTCTCACAGTTACTGTCTCATAGTTATTGTCTCATAGTTACTATATCATAGTTACTATCTCACAGTTACTTTCTCAAAGTTACTATCTCACAGTTATTGTCTCATGAATAGTGTTTCCATAAATATTTCATATTTTCTTTTCCAAATTTCCAGATTTTCCGGTTTCACCGATTTAACATTTTCTTTGTCATAAAACGCATTCAAGGCCTTGTTTTAATGAATTTATGTCCGATTACATGTCCATAACTCCTATATTAATTTTATAAGGCTCGGGATGCCTTACTTGGTTAAACCGTGTGGTTTAATGTGATCCACTTTTAATGGAGAATCCATCATATCTTAAATCGATGCTCTGTTAAATATTCTAAAGGGATGAGATATCTTCCTTGTTCTTCCTCCTTGTTCTCTAGTAAGAGACACTCGAACCTTTCCTTTCTTCCCATAAGATTTTTGCAATCAAACTTTCCTCCATGGATTGGTTCCCCATGAGTTTTTTCCTACTGCATGCACACCCCCTATTTTGCTTCAAGTAGCAAGGGTCGATGCATAATTGATATAAGGTATGATATTGCCATCATTTTTTTGGGTTAAACTTCTCATTTTTCTCCTTTCCATATTATGGTATGTGGTCTCCAAGACACTAATGGATTTTTCTTGGGTTTCAGTTGGTGCGGTCTTACTGCGACATCCTCAGGTGGATACAGTTGTCATGGGAGGAGGTGATCGTGATCCATTATGTAGATCATTCTCATATAAAGAACATAAAGAACCTTTTGAGGTAGGGTATTTGTTTCTTCTCTTTTATTTTATGTGAAACTGTAGAGTTAGCATGTTTCAGCCCACCGGATCACAATGGAATTGACATAATAAATATTTGAACTAGATAAATAAATTGATATTGATTATATGTTATTGCCTCTTGTTTTCCTAGATAGTGTGATATCAATTATTAATTTGTTTATATTTAATTCTTGATGGAAATTGGTAAAGAACGTAAAGCTAGAATTAATTGATAATTTTTTGGCTAAAGATAAAGAGGCATGTAAATGAATCTGGTTGTTGTTGTTATAATTTGATGTTAATGAAATTGATGCAGTAATCATGTTTAATCAATTTTTTATAGCTATGATTTCTTGTTGTTTAGGTTACCCATAATTGGAACCTACAAATAATAAATCATTTAATCCAATATGGTTTAAAGAACTATTTGTTTGATAAAAGATAATTCCTCGTAGGGTTCTGAGTTACCCTCTTACTTGTTTAAGGGCCAAGAGCCCAGTTGATATGATGTTTGTTTTCCTACTACTTTTGTTGTGATGTGAGCCTGCATGGCTATTGTGATATGTGGGGGTAGGGATTCCCATTGGTTGTGGTAGCAGTTGATGCCTAGAGTGGAGAGATTCATTGGTTTATGCATGTGGGTTTCGGGGAGGACATTGTAGATGATGAAACGGGTTGGATGTGAATGTTTGGATACATGATAAATCTTGTTGGTTGTTTATTTGTTTTACTTTCCCCGCTGCTCAAGGAAGCTAGTCTTGTTTACCCTCCTTCCAAAAAGGGGAGAATACGCACTGGGTATGCCACAGGCTTTCTGTGTTTATCTTCTCATGGGAGGATGGGTCTAAACTCTTACTATAGGAGGAAAATATTCGATGGGTATTTCATATACTCACTGTGTTGAGACCCCTTGTATTTAGTAGCTTAGAATTTTTTTCTAGAATTCCTAGGAATATAGGAAAGTAATAATGTTGTTAATAAATGATTGAATAAATGATGTTAACCCATGGGGTTGGAGCTTGCTGGGATGCAATGTTGAGGTTGAAATTTAAAGGAAAAGTGAACTTTGGGTGAGATACTAATGAAATATAATGTGAAAATTATTAATGGTTAATTAATGTTTAAATAATTAATCAATGTATAGTGAAACTGATAAAAATGGAATGAAGTAATGTAATAAATATCTTTAAATGGTTGTGTTCTTATAGGATACATAGTCTTATAAGTGGAAGTCTAGAGTCTGAGAGACTTTAGATGCATTTGAGTCTTATCATAGGTTATTCCCATAGTGTGGTTGTGAGCTATAGAATATTCTATACTTTTTGTGTTTCTATATGCTACTCCACCCCATCAGTTAGGGAAACTGACACCCCAAGGATTCTGATCCCTAGGGGGTGTTTTCCCCAATATTCTAGGGGGAGGATGGATGGTTGACTACTCCCTTTATCCCCACTCTCTTCTCTTAGTAGTTACTTGTGCGGGCAGGTACAGTGGTTAGTTTTACCCATATATGTGTGTAGAGGGCAGTAATGGATTGAGGTTATTCACACACATATATTCTGGATATAGTTTCCTATGGACCACTATAGGTGTAACATGTATAGGTTGGGATGGCTTGAGGATACTTAGTGTATGGTCTATAATGGCTTGAGGTTTAATACCTGATGCATGATACATGTTATGAGAGCTGTGGTTTCTCCTAGAAACTACCTAGTTACTTTGCTTATGTGGATGTGATACTTTTGTCACACGAGGTTCATGTTGTGGTTCTTCACCCAGGTGTTTGTGGGAAAGACTTTTTGGAGATAGATTCTTAGGATGTGCAACGTTGGGGAAAAGCTGAAAACTAGTGGGGAAGTAGTAGCGGGGTACCCTTTATATTCTTTATTATATTATATACTCTTGTATGCATTACTTGGTGAGAGTATACATAGTGAGGCTGGGAACTTAGTATACTTGTTTAGGTGATGAGTCAGTTTCACTTATTATCCACTGTGCTTTAGCATGCTTTCTTTACTTTTAAAAGAGAGGCTCCTGGGAGGATCCTACTGGGTATGTTGTTATACTCACTATATATAAACTGTTTTTCAAGTCACTTAGAGTAGGTTGGAGATCAGGCTAGTTAATACTACCTTGGGGCTGTAGGAGTTGTTCGGGCTTTTTGGTTGCTATTGTTTTTACTTTATTTTGGGTACTTGGAGTTTTCCCATTTCAGTTGTATTAGTTTTGCATGACATTACATATGTGTACTTGGGATTTCTTTTACATTGTTTCTAAGTTTGATTTGGTTGGTGTCTATCTTATCTCTCTCTTTCGCATGTGTTCTCTTAGAGGGTAATTCCTCTCATTTGTGTGTTCATTATACCCTCGGTGCTAGTCTCCTACCTAGGGCCTATTATAGGCGGGACTTGGGGTTCATTATCTCTCTTCTCACATTGTCGGCCCATGAGGGGTACACCTTATGGGGAGGGGGTCATGACATATCATATTCTTTATATATTAAAATATAAAGTTAATGAAGTAACATATTCTTATTATGATGATTGTCTTTGATCATTAAGAAGGATAAGTATTTTGATACAAAATCTCCAAATAAACACCTCATTAAAGGCCACCAGTAACTACTATTTGAGGTAAAAAATATCTCTATATCCCATGAGTGAATGTACCAACAAGAAAAATTCCCCTCACCCATCACCACATGCATTAAGAACAATAGAATCATTTGACTCTTCCTGATGAAGAAGGAACCATCAAGATATCAAGACCAATCACACAATATCTCACCACCATTTAAATCTTTTCAAATCCACTGGAAGTTATAGTTTAATTCCTTCTCACACAAAACATTATCAATAAGAGATGGAATTAATTGAATTCTAGCTAAATATTCATTCTCTCCACCCTCCAGTACCTCTAAAATTAGATAAGCAGAAAAATCGATCAAAATATACTCATCCACTGATTTTCTAATTTCCTAGGTTGGTAAATTACTACACTAGGAATCAGTGACCATATTCCTATTCCTAGGGGTATAGGATATATGGAAATCAATGGTTTGAAGATATTCCACCCATAATCTCTATTTGAGGATTAGGTTCCTATGGGTGTTGATGTACTTTTCCCCTTTATGGTTTTAGTAAATTGTAAACATCTCCATAAAGTGGTAATGACACAATTTATACAACTCGTGAATCATTGCTACCAAATATTGGTCATGGGTGGTGTAATTATTCTATTTAAGGTATATCTAATGAGATCCAATGGCCAAAAAATGACCATAATTTATTAGATCTCACCCCAACCCCTTTCCTAAAGCATCACAAAATACTACATATACTTTAACGGGATGATGATGAATCAACACTACAGTAAATGTAAAATGAACCTGAAACTCCTAAAAAGAGGACTGTAACTTCTCATAATATACAAGTTTCACCCCTATTGAATCAATTATATCAGTTATCATATTCTCAAACTCTCATGTTATAGTTCCCTAACCAAAAATTGATTTTTATAAACCATCATTCTCCTCTGATCTAGTCAATAAGATAAAATATTTGAGTAATTATGTATTTTTTCTTTACAGCCACATGTTCCATAATATAATAGTATATGGAATATCAAAGATATTTTTCAACCTTATTTGAAAAATGTATAAGAAATTAACATGGTGAAAAGTTAGGTTTATTAATCCCCTTTATTTAATGGTCCTCCAACTAAACCTTCACCTCTTTCAACTAGGAAGGAACCATTTGTTATGATAGTAGAGAAATGTAGATAATATTGAGGATTATATCAATAATGAAATTATCCTATGACCTAGGATAAAACCCATACTAATCATTATAGAATACATAAGGGTACTTGTTTACAAACACTAGAAGAAAACTATATGAACCCTTATTTACGACCTCAAATAATAAACTTTTTATGTGACATGAAATTAACCCCACATCTGAAGAAGTAGTACATACCCTTCCTGGCCTCATATACCACTCACCAAGAAAAATATTAGTGTTCCTATCATGATATAAAAACTGGACCCTATAATGATAAAATTAAATTTTTTATTTGAAACTAATAAATAAATCTATGCTCATGATGATATTTAAAATTTAATGGTTCAATATTATGAAGTCCAACAAAACATCCATATCAGTGATTACAAAAATGACATCCTAAAACATAAAAAATTTATCCTTAATCCCTCCCGATAGGGTAACTAGTTCCATAAAAAATTGTTTCAACTCCACTCTTATACCACTTGAATCAATCAATGCTAATGAGATAAAGGAAAGGGAAGAACCTATATCTAATAAGTCTAAATCCATTGAAATATTTAATAAAAAACATATCCATCATTATAGATGACCCAGAATCAGAATCTGCAAATTAAATTCCTACTCTATAGATACACCTTGACTATAATGTCCCAGGCCCCCATGGCCCATACATTTTCCAATTTCCAGATCCTAAGGGTGGCGTCTCGGTGGTAGCACATCCTTTCGGTGTGACACGATCTGCGTGTCATCGATCGGTGTGTCATCAGTCGGTGCGACCAATCGGCATGACACGATCGGTGCAACCGATCGATGTGTCACTGATTGGCATGACCGATCGGCATGACACGATCGGTGTGATCGATCGATGTGTCACCGATCGACGCGACCGATCGGCGTGACACGATCGGTGTGTCACCGATCGGTGAGACCGATCGACGCGTCACGGATCGGTGCGACTGATTGATGTGTCACCGATTGGTGTGACCGATCAGCATGACATGATCAGTGTGTCACCACTCAGTGTCACTGATTGGTGTGACACGATCGGCATTTCACCGATCGGTGCGTCTGATCGGTGTGTCACCAATCGGTGTGAACAATCGGTGTGTCATCGATCGATGCGACCAATCGGTGTCACACAGCCTTGTCAAGTTTTTTTTCTTCACAATTTTTCCTGTAACGCTACATTTAAACCTTTTTAACCTTTTGGAAGTGGTTCAAGGCTGTTTTTAGCCCCATAATCAATGTTTAAATTCCTGATGAGAATTATTAAATAACAATTAATCTCGTCGTGCGTAAATGCCCAACAGCGTGGGGAACCACGATCCGACTTTAAAGCCGTTCAAATTTCCTTATCCCGTAATAATAGGATCTCATATTTATATCACGCTAGAGTTTCTTCCTTTCCCTTCTTGGCTAGATTTCTTTCTTCTCCCTGGTGCGCTTGGAGTCCCACCTTCCCGAGGCTTATGGTGCACCTATGCTTGAGTTTTTCTGGTCATCCTTGGAGTCTCCGGAGTTCCTCCCCTGTAAGCCACACATCCCTAGTTCTTGGCACATGGAGAAGAACTTTGAACCTTGATCAACCAAGTAGGGTTATTCCTTCATCTCTCTTTACTGTGTATCATGCGGGGCGGGTACACTTTTTCTTCTGTGGGGATGGACGAAACCAAACTCTAACGAAGATAATGAATGGACTTTTAAAGAAGGAAGGGGGTGTGATCGATGTTCTGCATCTTTTCTTCACCCTTGATTTTTATGTTTTGAATTGTGCCAGCCTATGACCACTGAAAATCATGGTCGTTGGTGGTCTTTCCTTGTGCACTAATGAACCCTTGTCTTATGTGATGAATGAATAGCTCCAACATGGGAATTTAGTTAATCACGTAAATTCGGAAGATTAAATGAATGTCCAGTGAACAAAAATCCTTGTGTGATCACCCTGGTTAACCAACATAAATAAGAACCTAATGAATGATGTGCTTGAACCTGGAATTTTCCCTAATCTATTTTGGTAGTAGGTGTGTTGTTCTGCTTAATGCTTCTAGGGTGATGTGGATGGGGATGGGATCCTCTGTTGTAGCACAATTGTTAGTTGTGAATCTAAAGTGGTGTGGGGATGTATCTCAGGGCTTGGTTTGGTTCTAGTACTTCGAGGGATCTCACTAATACCTTTGTTGTTGTGACTTCACAAGAGAACCGGGTGTTAATGCTTAAATTGTTGTTTGTTTGTTTCTCTTTCTCTGGCTTGTGGTTATGCCAGTTAGTTGCCCAGTAGTGTAGAATTCACCTAAATGGTATCACTTGAACGTGAAAACAAGAATGGTTTAAATGGGTAATTGGTTTTGGGGATGAGTTGTGACTTGGTCGTGAGTGTTGTGCTTTTCCTTTATGAATGAATAGTAATGAGGGTGTTTGTGCTTAGGTTTTGGAACCCCCTAGGTTGGGATGAGTGCTTGTTACTTATCCATATATTTATAGTTTTTATGTATCTTATTATCTCCCCACTCATGTTGAGCACTTAGTGTCGAACACCCCCATTTCATGGGGGAGGTTGTTTTACCAAACACTCCTATGAGTGGCTGGTTATAGCTCCTTTTGTGCACCCTTTCCCGAATAGACCAAGACTCTTTGGCTAGGTTGTGATGGCCTGAGGTCCATTATAGGCCACGATTCTTCGGGCAGGGTATGTTGTTTCCCAAGATTCCTTGGGATGAGGCCCAGGTGTCTTCGGGCGTGGCAGTAGTTGTTGTGGACCAGGTTTTTGTGGGAGTGGTTACACATGGTGGTTGTGGCCCAGGTGTTTGCGGGGGGGATGGTGGTTTTGGCCTACGTGTTTTCAGGCAGGATGTGTGATTGTGGACTAGGTGTGTGTGGGCGGGGTGTGGCAGTGGGATTGTGGTGAGAATGGCGGGAGAGGTTCGATGCATAGGATGTCTTCAATAACCAGTGGGAAAGTGGCGCGGGGTACCCAAATATCGATATGCTATTACTATAAATTACATGACTTGTGTTACTTGGGGAGTGTGCCTTGGTGAGGTTGGGGTGGGTAGTTTTCCTTTCTAGGTTATTTGGTTAACTCTTTTCTCACAGGGCATTAGAATGCCTCCCCACCTGTGCACGAGAGTCTTTGTTTTTCCCTACTGAGTATACTTGTATGCTCGCCCTACGTATATAAAACTGTTTTTAGGATTCCAGGAGGACTTCATAGATAGTGCGGGACCATACTATCTTGGAAGTTGGGACAGTTTTTGTTTCTGTTTTTCCTTCTTTTGGTACTTCTTTTTGGGGTTTTCTTTTACTTTTGTATCATTTACATTTTTAACATTCATATGGGAATGGTTTTCTTTGGCTCTACTTTTACCCCCGAGTTTTGGTGTTGTTGGGATTTACTATCTTATCTCTCGATCCTATTGAAAAAAAGGTAATTCCTTCCATATTGTGTGTGAATCTATACCCTTGGTGCTAGTCACCACTCCGGGACCTATTGAAGGCGGGTCTCAGGGGTCATTATCTCTCCTTCAACTTGAAGAAGGAAGGGTCTGGAAACATGTTGTCCCTTCTCTCATCTTGGTGAAGGTGGGTCATGACAGAATGTTATCAAAGGAAAGTTTGAGTGATAGGATGGAGTCTGGAGTTAGGCATAGTGTGGATTTCATGAGATGGTAGGGAAACAGTGTTGGGTGATCTTGGTGCGTGAAATGGGCTAGGTAAGACCGGCTGGGACATAGGATTTTTAGGACCCCCGTGATCCGATGCAAGGACTCTGGGCCTACCGAACGACCAAGTGAGACTGCACTGATTGCAGGGTAGAGACCCTAGGGAACGTACGTGCATCATAATGACTTGTGTTCTTATGTTTCATGGGTATTTTGGGGATTTAAAATGAATAAAAAGTCTAAGAAAATTTAAAATCAATCTTCTACACTACTCACCTTGCAGCTATAGCACCCAGACGGCGACCAAGGGTAGTACGAGAGATTGAGGCCCAGTAGGTTGACTTGGCTGATCGACAGAGGGCTGAATGAGAAGAGGAGGATGATCATTTGAAGAAGACGCTTCAGGCCTTTCAGCGGCAGACCCTCGGGAAGTACGAGGGTAGCGTCTCAGACATGGAGACAGAGTGCTGTCTAGAGGATCTGGTGATATCTTTCAACTTGATCCAGGCTCCAACGGAATACTGGGTTCCTCTATCTGTCATCCAGATGCGGGGAGTAGTGCGTCAGTAGTGGGTGCTTTATCTTGGGGAGAATAAGGAGGCTGAGGTGACATGGGATGACTTCGAGAGGGAGTTCCAAGTGGAATTCCTCTCTTCCACGATGAATTCTAAGAAGAGGCAGGAGATACTCTCCCTCCAGCAAGGGATCATGTCATTGAGAGAGTTGGGGATCAAGTTCAAGGACCTACTCCACTTTTCTCCAGACCTCTTTCCAGATGTGGAGTCTTGGGAGAGACATTTGGAGGAGGCACTTCGACCTTCTCTCCAGTATGTTGTTACTCCCTTCACCTTACCAACATACTTAGAGGTCCAAAAGAAGGTTGAAGTGGTGGAGAGGATGCACACTCTGGGAGTTGTATCACGAGAGGGAATCTAGTTGGGCTCGTTGAAGGGGAAAGTCGTCATCAACAGTCCTCCAGCATTAGGGCCCTCTAGGTTTTGACTAGTAGGAAGCATACCTCAGTAGTTCCTGTTCCGATCTCCCAGCCCTCGCCCTTTTATTTCGGTCCCAGGACCGAGATGCTTTATCTGTGGAAGCCATGGGCACCTTCGGAATCAGTTCCCAGACCGAGTATTGTACGGTGGGGGTGGGTCGGTACAGTACCTGCCCTAGCTGCAGCAGTTTTCAGCTAGGTCCTTTCAGCAGCAGCAGGGGCAGCAAGATCCCGCTCCTCTGAGGATAGAAGTTGCAGGAGGAGGCTGACCTCAGGGCACTCCTTAGGGACCTCGACCAGGGTGCCGTCGAGGAGGTGGCCGACAGCCGAGAGGCAGAGCAGCTGGGCGTGGGCGGTTGCATGCCGCAGAGGTAGCGGTTCCAGCAGGGCCGGAAGTCGTTCGAGGTACGATCAGCTTGTTTAGTACTCTTGCCTATGCCTTTTTCAATACAGGAGCATCGCACTCCTTTGTAACACCTAGTCTGGCCCATGCTCTAGTTTTAGACGCTGAGAGACTTCCAGTGCCCCTGGTGCTGAGCACACCAGTCGGCGGTTAGACCGACTTGTTTTATATTTTTCGAGGGTGCAGACTGATTATAGGGCCACATCAGTCTATCAGGGATCTTCAAGTATTGCAGATACATCCATACGATGTCATCCTAGGCATTGACTAGATATTCTCTATATATTCCATCATCGACTACTTCTGATGAAGGGAGAGGTTTTCATATTTGGGCGGTCGATGTGTAACTTTCATCGGTGAGCGGGGTTTCTAGAAAAGCAGTAGGTGAGAGGAGCCCCTCCTTTCATTGTTAGCTGAACTATCAGTGGAGTTTGTGGATACAGGAATGGTGGAAGTCCCAAGGATCATCGGTGAGTTTATGGATGTCTTCCCTGATGAGGTGGAGACTCTACCCCCTCGACGTGATGTTGAGTTCGAAATAGACTTCAAACCTAGTGCCCGTCTGATTTCGATGGCCCCCTACCGGATGGCACCTTCTGAGTTGCGGGAGTTGTGGATTCAGATTGATGATCTGATGAAGAAGGGTTTTGTTCAACCATGTACGTCACCATGGGGTTCTCCAGTCTTATTCTCAAAGAAGGAAGATGGTGGTCTCAGGCTATGCATAAACTACTGGAGACTAAACCAGGTAACCGTCAAGAACCATTACCCCCTCCTGAGAATAGACGATCTCTTTGACTAGCTGAGGGGAGCAGGTTGGTTCTCTAAGATCGTTCTATGGTCTGGATATCACCAGTTGAGGGAGAAGGAGGGTGACATCCCGAAGACTGCCTTCAGGTGCATATATGGGCACTTTGAGTTTTTGGTCATGTAGTTGGGTGTTACAAACACTCCAGCTGTTTTCATGGGGCTCATGAACTCCGTCTTCTGGGAATACCTGGATCGGTTCGTAGTCGTGTTTATTGACGACATCCTGATCTACTCAAGATCAGAGGAGGATCACGATGAGCACCTGAGAACGGTTTTAGGTGTCCTTCGACAGCACCAACTCTATGGGAAGTTGTCCAAGTGAAAGTTCTGGATGCGAGAAGTGCACTTCCTTGGGCACATGGTGTCCGAGTAGGGAATAGCGGTGGACCCTTCAAAGTTCGAGGTAGTTGTTTCTTGGGAAGCACCAAAGAACGTGGAAGAGGTTCGTAGTTTCCTTGGACTGGTAGGTTACTACCGGAGGTTAGGTCCCAAATTCTCCTGAGTTGCAGCACCTTTGACATCTTTGACCAAGAAGGACTGGGATTTCGTGTGGAATGGGAAGTGTGAGGCATCCTTCAGCTATCTGAAGGAGAATTTGGTTAGTGCCCTAGTGCTGAGGTTGCCAAAAGAAGGGGCGGCATATGATATGTTCTGTGATGATTTAGGACAAGGCCTTGGGTGTGTTATGATGCAATGAAAAGGGGTGATCTCTTATGGGTCTAGAAATTTATGTCCTCATGAGAGTAATTATGCCACCCACGATCTGGAGCTTGCGGCGGTCATGTTCACACTAAAGTTTTGGAGGCATTACCTCGTCAGGGAGCACTTTTTGGTCTTCACGGATCACAAAATCTTGAAGTATATCTTCTCAAAACGGGACCTGAACTTACGGCAGTGATGGTGTATGGAGTTCCTTCAGGACTACGACTTCGAGATTTCCTACACCTCTGGAAAAGGGAATGTGGTGGCTGATGGTTTGAGTAGGAAGTTGCAGAAGGATGATGTTCGAGAATCGGCAGATGCCTGGAAGGCGATGGAGGAGTTGGCGTCCCTGCACCTGGGTGCGAGGATAGATGGTGGTAGAGGTTTCCGATATCATATGACAATGCAGTATTCTCTACTGCGGCAGGTGGAGGAGTCTAAATGAGGAGACATAGAGAGTGAAGTGATGCGTGATCGGGCTAACCAAGGCAATGCTCCGGAAGGATGGTCAGAGGATGGTCAGAATCAGATTCTTTTCCGATGGAAGTTGTTTGTTCCAGAGATGATGCATGGGAGAGTTCTTAGTGAGTTCCAAAACTCGCCCCTAGTGGTGCACCCGGGAGTTTCCAAGATTTACCAGGGTTTGAGGAGTTAGTTTGGGTGGCATGGGGTAAAGCGGGTGGTGGCAGAGTTCGTGGCCATGTGCCCAGTATGTTAGTAGGTGAAGGCTGAACACCGTGTTCCAGGTGGCTTATTAAAACCCTTAGATGTTCCCGAATGAAAGTGGGATGATATCTCAATGGATTTCGTCACAGGACTACCCAAAGTTCAAGGGGGTTAAGATGCTATCTGGGAAGTGGTGGACCGAATGATGAAATCAGCTCACTTTCTGGCGATCAAGGAGTCGGGCGCAGTGGATGCCTTATCACAGAGATACGTGGATGAGGTGGTGCAGTTTCATGGAGTTTCGAGGTCCATAGTCTCGAATAGAGATGCATGGTTTACCTCACGAGTCTGGAAAGGATTGCAGCATGTTTTTGGCACCCAGCTACGTCTTAGAACTGCTTTCCACCCCCAGATAGATGGACAGACAGAGCGCACCATCCATATAATGGAGGATATTCTACGGGCATGTATTCTGGACCTTGGGGGATCCTGGGAGAAACACTGGCCTCTTGTAGAGTTTTCCTACAATAATATCTATCACTCTACCATTGGCATGGCTTTGTTCGAAGCTTTGTATGGGTGGTCATGTTGCTCACCCATGTGCTGGACCGAGGTTGGGGAAGTAGGTATTCTTGGCACAGAGGTAGTACAGAGGACTACAGATAAGTTTCAGCTTATACGGGAGAGGATGAAGGTGGACCAGGTCCAGCAGAAGTCATATGCTGATAACAGGAGGAGACCCTTGGAGTTTGAGGTTGGGGACCACGTATTCTTGAAGGTCTCCCCTCGGTCTGGACAACGGAGGGTTGGCAGGGGGAGTAAGCTTTCTCCAAGGTTCATCAGATCGTTCGAAGTGTTGTGGCGGGTTGGAGAAGTTGCTTATCAGCTAGCGCTATCACCTCCACTACTAAGAATACATGACTTCTTCCATGTATCTCAACTCCAACGATATCTTCACGATGATTCACACGTCCTCGACTAGGGAAAGCTAGAAATCGAGGACGACAAGACTTTTGTGGAAAGACCAGTGAGGATTGAGTATTGTGAGTAGAAGGTTCTCCATGGATGAACCATCCCTTTGGTTCGTGTGTTTTGGAGGCATGACAGGCTTGAGGAAAGTACCTGGGAATGAGAGACATAGATGTGCGCCCAATACCCAGAGTTGTTTTGATTATTGTTCTGTTTTTCTTGTACTTGTTTGTGATGGAACACTTTACCTTATTAACTATGGAATTTGTGGTTTTCCTTATTCTGTGGATCTGTGTGAAGAGTTCTGAGTGTGGGGAGGGGAGGATCTGATCCCTAATCAAGACGCATTAAGGTGGATGCGATTAAACCCGTGTGGGCGAGTCAGTGCCGCCCAAAGCGCATAGTATCTTGACAGGGAGGAAGGATCTCCCTAACTCATCTTACGAGACGGTGTGACCCTTGAATTTTGTGTAGTTACTTGAGAGAGAGTTGTTCCTAGATATCAATGAGGTTCACTCTTGAGTGGTATCTTTCGAGGAGGTTTTTCGGAAATAGTTTTTTCTTCGGGTCTAGTTTTGATTCTCGAGGGCAAGAATAGTTTGAGAGGTATCTGATTTAATGGCCTAGACCCCTATAGCCCATCCCTTTGCCAATTTGCAGATCCTAAGGGCGGATTCTCAGTGGTAGCACGTCCTTTCGGTGTGACATGATCAGAGTGTCACTGATCAGTGCGACCGATTGGTGTTTCATCGGTCGGTGCGACCGATCGGCATGACACGATCGGTGAGACCGATCTTTGTGTCATTGATCGGCACGATTGATTGGCATGACACGATTGGTGTGACCAATCGATGTGTCACCGATCGACGTGACACGATCGGTGTGACCGATCGCTGTGTCGCCAATCCGTGAGACCGATCAGCATTACACTATCGGTGTGTCACCGGTCGGTATCACCTATCGTTGTCTCACTGATCGGTGTGACACGATTGGCGTGTCTTCAATCGGTGTGGTTGATCGGTGTGTCACCGATCGATGCGAACAATTGGTGCGTCACAGATCGGTGCGACCGATCGGTGTGTCAATGATTGGTGCGACTGATCAGTTTTTCACTAATCGGTGAGACCGATCGGTGTGTCACCGATCGGTGTGACGCGATCGGGGTCACACAGCCTTGTCAAGTTTTTTTTCTTCACAGTTTTTCCTGTAACGCTACATTTAAACCTTTTTAACCTTTTGGAAGTGGTTCAAGGCCATTTTTAGCCCCATAATCAATGTTTAAATTCCCGATGAGAATTATTAAATAAAAATTACTCTCGTCATGCGTAACTACCCAACCGTGTGGGGAACCACGATCCAACTTTAAATCCGTTCAAATTTCCTTATCCCGTAACAATAGGATCTCATCATTATATCACGCTAGAGTTTCTTCATTCCCCTTCTTGGCTGGATTTATTTCTTCTCCTTGGTGTGCTTGGAGTCCCTCCTTCCCGAGGCTTTTGGTGTGCATGTGCTGGAGTTTTTCTGCTCATCCTTGGAGTCTCTAGAGTTCCTCCCCTGCAAGTCACGCATCCCCAGTTCTTGGCGCGTGGAGAAGAACTTTGATCCTTGATCAACCAAGTAGGGTTATTCCTTCGTCTCTCTTTACTGTGTATCATGTGGGGTGAGTACACTTTTTCTTCTATGGGGATGGAAAAAACCAAACTTTAACGAAGATAATGAATGGACTTTTAAAGAAGAAAGGGGGTGTGATCGATGTTCTGCTTCTTTTCTTCACCCTTGATTTTTATGTTGTGAATTGTGTGGGCCTATTCCCACTGAAAATCATGGTCATTGGTGGTCTTTCCTTGCGCGCTAATGAACCCTCGTCTTCTATGATTAATGAATGACTCCAACATGGGAATTCAGTTAATCACATAAACTCGGCCGATTAAATGAATGTCTAGTGAACAACAATCCTTGTGTGATCACCCCGGTTAACCAACAGAAAGAAGAACCTAATGAATGATGTGCTTGAACCTGGAAGTTTCCATACTCTGTTTTGGTAGTAGGTGTGTTATTCTACTTAATGATTATGGAGTTATGTGGAAGGGTATGGGTTCCTCTATTGTGTCACGATTGTTAGTTGTGAATATAAAGTTGTGTGGGGTTGTATCTCAGGGCTTGGTTTGGTTCAAGTACATCAAGGGATCTCACTGATCCCTTTGTTGTTGTGACTTTATAAGAGAACCAGGTGTGAATGCTTAAATTTCTTTTTGAATGTTTCCCTTTCTCTGGCTTTTGGTTATGTCGGTTAGTTTCCCAGTAGTGTAGAATTATCCTAAATGGGATCACTTGAACATGAAAGCAAGAATGGTTTAAATTGGGAATTGGTTTTGGGTATGAGTTTTGAATTGGCCGTGAGTGCTATGATTTTCCTTTATAAATGAATAGTAACGAGGGTGTTTTTGCTTATGTTTTGGAACCACCTAGGTTCGGATGAGTGCTTGTTACCTACACATATATTTGTAGTTTTTATGTTTCTTATTCGCGCCCCACCCAAGTTGAGAACTTAGTGCTGAACACCCCCATTTCATGGGAGAGGGTGTTTTTTCCAACACTCCTATGAGTGGCTGGTTATAGCTCTTTTTCTGCTCCCTTTCCCGAATAGCCCAAGACTCTTCGAGCAGGCTAGGAAGGCCTGAGGTCCATTATAGCCCAAGATTCTTTGAGCAAGGTAGGTTGTTTCCCAAGAGTCCTTGGGATGAGGCCTAGGTGTCTTTGGGCATGGTAGTAGTTGTTGTGTCCCAGGTGTTTGCGGGCATGGTTACGCATGGTGGTTGTGGCCCAGGTGTTTGCGGGTGGAATGGTGGTTGTGGCTCAGGTGTTTGCAAGCGGGATGTGTGATTTTGGCCCAGGTGTGTGCGGGCGGGGTGTGGCAGTGGGACTACGGTGAGAATGGAAGGAGAGGTTCAATGCATAGGATGTCTTCAATAACCAATGGGAAAGTGGCACGGGGTACCCAAATATCGATGTGCTATTACTATACATTACTTGACTTGCGTTACTTGGGGGTGTTCCTTGGTGAGTCTGGGGTGGATAGTTTTCCTTGCTAGGTGATTTGGTTATCTCTTTTCTCACATGGCATTAGAATGCCTCCCCACTTGTGCACGAGAGTCTTTGGTTTTCCCTACTGAGTATACTTGTATGCTCACCCTACATATATAAAACTATTTTCAAGATTCCAGGGTTACTTCAGGGATCGTGCGGGACCGTACTAGCTCGGACATTGGGAAAATTTTTGTTGATGTTTTTCCTTCTTTTGGTACTTATTTTTGGGGTTTTATTTTACTTTTGTATCATTTACTTTTGTAACATGCATATGGGAATGGTTTTATTTGTCTCTACTTTTACCCCCCCCCCCCCAGTTTTGGTGTTTTTGGGATTTACTATCTTATCTCCTGATCCTATTGAAAAAAAAGGGTAATTCCTTACATCTTGTGTGTGACTCTATACCCTTGGTGCTATTCGCCACTCCAAGACCTATTGAAGGTGGGTCTCAGGGGTCATTATCTCTCCTTCAACTTGAAGAAGGAAGGGTCTGGAAACCTTCTGTCCCTTTTCTCTTCTTGGTAAAGGCAGGTTGTGACATTGACATAGGACTTCCATGTATCTTATTAGCTTATTGAGAATCCCCACTATAATGAGTTTGAGATCACATACTCTTAGAATCATTTTATCACCCATACGAACCCTTAGATAAATAATAAAAAACCTCACTCCCCTATAAGGGAATCTTACATAAGAGTAAATGATGAATTTAATTCCCTTATAAGTGGATTGTCTTATAGCTACTTGGAAATTATGTATTCAATGAAAACATGTCCCACAATGGTTACAAGTCAACAACTAATTCATATATAAAGCTACTAAAACTAAATAATTTGAATATTGATCAACCTTATTGGTACCCTAACAAATATTATACAACTTTATTTTCTATTTATAGGAATTTCTGTAGTAATTTTCAACTGTTAAAGAAATTCCACATAAGAAAAACTTCCCAGCTAAATATTCCTCAAACTTCACCACTTTATCCACTACATGGTCATTAATAGATAGGAAAATGAAAATAAGTTTCAATATAATCCCATCATTGTGATCCATTTAAAAATGATGGGTCATAATATAGTAATTCACAAGAATATTGGGAGACAAATGAACTAACTCAAAAAACTGAGAAACATACTCAATCCCTGAATAGTCTCCCATCTCTATAGTTTTAAATTTATCATCCCTCACTACCCTAAAAATTTCAGTATAAAAATACCCATCAAAATTACTTTTAAAGTTAGTGCATTTGATATCCTCATATCACTTTTATTTCACTATGGATCCCAACCACTTTCTTAACAGTCCTTCAATCATGTATGTGGAAAATCACACCCTTGAGGTCTCAGAGGTCATCAAGACTATAATAATACAATGGATCCTTTTGAACCATTCCTAAAGATTTGTGGTATCATTATCACCATGAAAAACTAGTGGATTATTCTAAGTAAACTCTTGATCATGGTCCATAATCCACACTAGGGATCTTTTTATATCGACCAAAGCATATCATATAAGGATAATGGAAAATTTTAGATGAATTTTCCATGTATTAAAAAAATACATGCCTGGGTACCATAATAGTTTTGTGCATTTGGAAATGTATAACATTATCCTATAATATTGTGAAAGATCATCAATGTATTCAGTAAATATCATACCATTTAGTAATCATACTTAAAAAAATAATTTATAACATTGGGAATAGAAACATAACAAATTAGTGAGTTTAGATGCTTAGTAAGGGTAAATAAGGGAGATGTGTAAGCATAACATGACCATAAGGGCGTTAAAACATGATAGTTTTATTATAATATCATACCTTGTATATCAAAGATCATAAACATGAATCTTGGAATAATAATTAGCAGTTCATAAGACATGCATCATATAATAATATACAACATAAGACATGAAATCATAACATATTAATAAGAAAGGGAATTATGGCATACACATCATCTTATAACACTCTGAACATTTATAAGTAGAAATTAGTTTAGTATTTATGCTAAGGACATGAAATCAATCCCTCACACAAATTTATTAACATGAAACTAGGTCCACTCATAATTTTTTAAACATGCAATCAGGTTCATTCATAACATTGTGAACATGTATTAAGGTTCATGCATAAACTTATGGACATGAAACCATGTCAATGGATAACATTTTGAACATGTAATCAAGTTCATGCATAACATTATGAACACATAATAAGTTTCACCCATGAAATTATGAACATTTAATAAGTTTCATGAATAAACTTATGGAAATTCAACTAGGTCCATGCATAACATTCTGAACACATAATATGGATCAATCCTAACATTGTGCACATGTAATTAGGTTCGTGAAAAAATGTATGGACATGAAACCATGTCCATGCATAATATTTTTGACAAGTAATCAGGTTCACTTATAAATTTTTGAACATGTCATCATGATTCATCCATTATTACCCAATGAATTGGATGGACATATATGTCACATCCATCACATAATGAAATCATACATTAATGTGACAAAAAAATAACAAAACCTTCATCATAACATGACACATGAAAGGAAATTTGTATCATAAACATTTCATTACATCATAACCTATGGAAAAGGTAAAGGTTTCATAATCATTTCATCAAATCATAACCTATTAAAAGAAGCATCTTTCAAAAGAATATAACTCATGGAAGATAAATGGGTACTATAATGACCCATACTTTACATACATTGTTAATACTTCAAAATTGAAGCACACTTATTACAACATATGACAAAACCACAAAGGACCGTATAGGTATAGTGTCTTTAGAAACTGGGAAACATAAACAACTGGTTCATAAATCTTCTACAGTGTCTCCCATTTATTTCATCATATCTAGGGTCCCTTTTAGCATATTCTACTTAATATCCATCTTCCTGACCTGGGGAAAAGAAAACATAAAAGGGTGAGCTCAAATGCTCAGCAAGGGAAAATAAAGGAAATAAAAATCATATCATATCTTTTTGAAAATCATAACCTGCAAAAGAGATCATAATAACTTAACATGGAATAAATCATAGAAGTGAAAATGAGATACCCATAATCATATCATGAAACTTGAAACTCTGTGGCATGCACACATAATCATGGAAAATCATTTCTTGTTAGTCATGACTCATTTCCAAGACTATCTTAGTGGACAAAGTCCCTTTCTGAACCGAGTTCACTCCTCGTTTTAGTCCTGTATCACTGAACCGAAATAACCTTCCGTTCCAGCCATGTCTATCTCATGAGATATAAATCTTTACCCAATGCATTGGAGGGAGATATAGGTCCCACCCATCTTATAATGAATCCTTTCTTATGTGTGCCACATAATCATAAACCATACATCATAGCGTAGCCCATGTAATAAAAATGGAATTTATAAACAACATGACATCATAAAACAATTCATATAAGATAAAGGAATTCATAAAAATATTTCCATCACAACATAATCAAATCCATGTAATAATAGGGATAAAAACATAACCCTTTTATTATCTTAGATGGAAATAATTTTGATAAAATACTTGAACTCCATTCTTGAGGAAAATATCCTTTCTACTTCAAAAACACTTTTATTTTCTTAACATGTCATACAATTATAAACTAAAAGAAGTTGATTAAAAATAAACTTGAAAACTTATAAAGGAAGATTCTTGGAAATAATGTTTAAAAATCCATTCTTTCCGTATAAGTTAAAAAAAACATTCTTCGTACTTTTGTCGGAAAAGTCAAAAAAGTACCTCGTACGAAAAACGACAAAATATTCCTTTCATACATATTACTAAAAACTCACCGAAGGGTAAAAATGGATTTAAAAAATTGTAGGTGGATAGAAATAATATTAAATATTGATGAAACATGGATGTGTATGATAAAATACACCCCAGTAAATACTTACGAATAAACAATCTCAGATAAAAATGAGATTGTGATATTTCCCTTACCTTAGGTCCGATTTGCTGTGTACGTGTCCGAAGCTCCTGTATAATGGTTTAAATAATGTTATTGACTTATTCCAAAATCATACATATTGATATTATATCATATATGGTCATATTCTTAGCTTCTTGTTAGTAATATTTCATTGTTACTTGTTACTCGGGTCTTTATTGCCTTTTGTTCTTATGCTTGTTTTTCCGAATAAATTCTTATTCTTCTTTTAAGGTTATAGATACCTTATATCCAGAATGTTATTAGTGTAACATATATCATATTTATTCATTCAATTCTTTTATATAATTACTATGTAATGATGATCATGTAGAACGAGTCGCATCACATCGTGGAGACGGTATTCCGTACGTACGCACGAGTGATGGTATCGTTCCTATGATCGTGGAATTGTATTTGAGTATATATATATTATTTCAGTATCAATATTACATTATAATAATCATAAATAGTTACTCATTACACCATTATACCCATCCTTGTAAGGTGATGGTGGAAAATAGATTACACCACGGCGTGGAGACGGTATTCCGTACGTACGCACGCGCGGTGATTTAATTTTTTCCGTAGGATGGATAGAAGGTGAATTAGGGTTGTTTCATATTTATAATAACATATCAGTATGTAAGTAATAATGATGTTATTACTTTATCATGAAACAACTAAATAAGAAGAAGTTGAAGAAGAAAGAAATTGAAAAGATCGGTAATGGATATTACCTCTTCTTTGGAACGCTTCTTTGAATCCTCCACTTAGGGAACTAAGATTGGTCTTTGAAGAGGACCAGGACCTCTAGGATTATTCTAGGGAAGTGGAGAGGAGAAAATGGCAGGGGTTGGCCGAGCTTGAGTGCTCAAATTGGTGTGAGGAGGAGGGGGAGGAGGTGCCCTTTTATAAGGGAGGAGAGGGGCACCTTAGGAATATCTCAAAATATTATTTTATATTAAAGTCAAAATCGGTTTATAATGGTTCCAAAGGGTCTTATTTAGAAGATAAAGTGGGGATGGGAAGAAATCCTATCAACCAATAGGATTTAGACAAGTTTAGGGTATTATTTTAACCTTATCAATTAGATTTAACTCTAAGTTAAATAATTTAACTTTTACCATGTCTTTTTGTTTTCTTTTACTATATGGTTAATACACTTACTATAACATGCCAAACGAACCCCAAATTGTTTATTATTAATATATATATCCTTATCTAAGTCATTTGGCTGAACCTTAGATTTTTAGGAATAAGATAACAATTAATAATATAATATTTGATTTAAAAACTATTTTGTGTCAATTTTGACACTATTTGATATATGATTTTTGTGAAAGTCATAAAAGAATTATATGTTCGAACCAAGTTGATTAAATCAACACTAATATATCATAGTAACCTAGAAAATTAGTGGAATTCATAAAAAGTCTCAAATTACATTTATTTTTGTGTTTATAACATCAATTATGTCAATATTTTATTAATAAGATAATTACTACATCATCATTGTGTCATAAATAAATTAAATTATTTAATGTCTAAAAATTATAAATAAAATACCATTATGTAGGAAATATTTTTATATTTCTAATAAATATTTATAGTCGAATTTATCTTATGTATAACCCCATATTAAAAATGATTTACTTATTAAACTTTGATTTTAACTATTTTAACCCTTCTTTAAATAAATTAATAATAAATGTCCTAATCTAACCCAAGTGGGCCTAAATGGTCATATTTTATTCCTAAGTTTGGTTTTGGTCGCATTACACTTATCCAATAGAATTAGGACATGTGTTAGGGTAATAGTAATATCATATTTACCCTTAGTTACCCTGTTTACTATTAACTGCGGTAAAAAAAAGTAAAAAGTTACTATTCACCAAAAAATTATTTTTATCTCATTGAACCACATTTTACTTACTGATATCAACCGTGTCTGTCGGATTTTTGAAATTCCATTCACAGAAGCGGTAAAATTAAGTTTTATGCAAAATTCAGTTTTTAACCTACCACTTAGTGGTTTCACTATTCATCAAAAATTGAAAGTTTTCAGAAAAATACCAAAATTTCACCCTAGGCTAATTTCGGTATTCCGAATCCAAAAATGAAGTCCATTTTGAAAGATAAAATTTATAAAATTTCAAAAAGTGGTTATTACTATTCATAACGGCTAGTTTTAATAATATTTTAATAGCATATCGTTGTTTAGTGAAACTCGATATTGCGTACGACGCAAGCTATCGAGGAAGGTCGCGATTGAATGTAAAGTAAGCCAAGCAAGTGTGTAGTGAAAGATTCCTTTGAACAAAATATTACTCATAAAAATCTCGGGTGTTACATTCTACCCCCCTTAAAAATAATTTCGCCCTCGAAATTCATCACTTTGTAACAAACAGATGAGGATACTTCTCCCTCATCATATCCTCAAGCTCCCATGTAGCTTCTTCTAATTGGTGGTTCCTCCATAAAACTTTCACCAATCGAGTGGTCTTGTTTCGTAGGACTTTTTCGCTACGATCCAGAATCTCTATCGGTTGTTCTTCATAAGAAAGATCTTACTCCAGCGGTACAACTTCTGAGCTGAGTACATGTGAAGGATCAGGTATGTACTTTCTCAGGAGAGATACATGGAACACATCGTGAACTTGAGAGAGATTCGGTGGAAGCGCCAATCGGTAAGGTACCTTTCCAACACGATCCAGTATTTTGAAAGGACTGATATATCTAGGGCTCAACTTCCCCTTCTTTCCAAATCTCATAACCCTCTTCCAGAGAGATATTCGTAAGAACACTTTATCACCCACTTCAAACTCTAGGTCTTTTCTTCGGTTGTCGGCATAACTTTTCTATCGACTCTGAGCTGCTCTTATGTGTTGTTGAATAGATCTGACCTTTTCTGCCATTTCATCAACGAGATCAGGTCCTAATAGCTTTCTTTCCCCAACTTCATCCCAGCAAGTTGGAGTCCTGCATTTCTTTCCATAGAGAGCTTCATAAGGAGCCATCTGAATACTAGAGTGAAAGCTATTATTATAAGAAAATTCCACCAAAGGTAGGTGTTGATCCCAACCTCCGTTGAAATCCATAGAGCAAGCTCTCAACATATCTTCTAGGGTTTGAATTGTTCTCTCAGACTGACCATCTGTCTGAGGATGATAAGCAGTGCTGAAACTCAACTCTGTATCCAGAGTATGCTGAAGACTTCGCCAGAACTTCTAGGTAAATCTCGGATCCCGATCAGATATAATAGAAAGTGGTACTCCATGCAATCTTACGACTTCCTTTACATATATCCTGGCAAGCTGATCTAGAGAGAAATCCTCTCTAATAGCAATAAAGTGTGCAGACTTTGTAAGACGATCAACTATGACCCAAATAGCATTATTGCCTTTGGATGTTTTAGGAAGTCCTGTGACAAAGTCCATAGTGATGTTTTCCCATTTCCATTCGGGTATGGGTAATGGTTGTAACATCCCCTTAGACTTCTGTCTCTCAGCTTTAACTTGTTGACAAACCAAGAATCGAGAGACATATTCAGCAACATCTCTTTTCATGCCATCCCACCAGAAGTACTCTTTCAGGTCCCTATACATCTTCGTGCTTCCAGGATGAATAGAGAATGATGAACTATGAGCCTCATCCATCAGCTCCTTCTTTAATTCGGGGATGGGAGGAACACAAACCCGATTCCTGAACTTTATTATCCCATCACAATCAAGGTTAAATTCAGGAACATTTCTCACCTTCTTTTGTAACTCGACATCTTCTTTTTGTGCCTCTTTAATCTTCACATGTATAGATGGTTGAACATTCATTTGAGAAAGATAAGATTTTTCCTCTTCCATTATAATTCCAAGATCCATCCTTTGTAAATCCATAAATATTAGATCTTTTGTGATCCTCATCATGGATAAACTAGCATGGTCTTATTGACTTAATGCATCTTCCACCTTGTTTGCTTTCCCAGGGTGGTAATGGATTGAGAAGTCGTAATCCTTAATCAGCTCCAACCATCTTCTTTGACACATATTCAACTCCTTTTGTGTGAAAATATACTTTAAACTTTTATGATCAGTATAAATATCACACCTTTCACCATAAAGGTAATGCCTCCAAATATTTAATGCAAAGATTACCGCAGCCAACTCCAAATCATGTGTTGGGTAATTTTGCTCATGGATTTTCAACTATCGTGAGGCATAAGCTATCACCATATCATTTTGCATAAGAACACACCCCAATCCCTTCTTGGATGCATCACTGTAGATCACAAACCTTTCTCCACTACAAGGCAGTGTGAGCACAGGTGCACTGGATAACCTTCTTTTCAACTCCTTGAAATTATCTTCACATTCCTCTGTCCAAACAAACTTAACTCCTTTCCGAGTCAACTTGGTGAGTGGATTAGATAATCGTGAAAAATCTTTTACAAAACGTCGATAATATCCAGCCAAACCAAGAAAACTTCGGATCTCAGTTACTGTTGTTGGTCTTGACCATCTTTCGATAACCTCTGTTTTTGCTGGATCCACAGATATCCCCTCTTTTGAGATTATGTGACCCAAAAATGCAACTTTTTGAAGCCAAAATTCACACTTGGTAAATTTGGAATAAAGCTTCTCCTTTCTCAGGGTCTTCAATATAATTCTCAAGTGATCTTCATGCTCTTCCTTGCTCTTTGAATAGACAAGAATATCGTCTATAAAGACTACCACAAATTGATCAAGATAGTCTCTAAAGATTCTATTCATTAGATCCATGAAGATAGCAGGGGAATTAGTAAGACCAAATGGCATCACTATAAATTCATAGTGTCCATACCTTGTACGGATAGCCGTCTTTGGTATATCCTCCCTTTTGACCCTTAATTGATGATACCCTGAATGAAGATCAATCTTGGAAAAGTATTGAGCTCTGCATAGTTGGTCAAATAAGTCATCAATGCGTGGGAGAGGATATTTGTTCTTGATAGTGATCTTGTTAAGTTCTTGATAATCAATGCAGAGTCTCATTGATCCATCTTTCTTCTTAACAAATAGAACAGGTGCTCCCCAAGGTGACGCACTAGGGCGTATGAATCCCTTATCAAGATTCTCTTGGAGTTGCTTCTTCAATTCCTGCAACTCAATTGGGGCCATTCTATAAGGTGTCTTTGAAATTGGCAAAGCGCCCGGTACGAGTTCTATTGAAAACTCAACTTCACGATTTGGTGGAAGACCCGGTAATTCCTCCGGAAAGACATCATCAAACTCCCGTACGATGGGAATATTCTTAATCGTAAGTTTCTCACCAACCATTTGAGATAAATAACCTTCATTGAGTGGAATCAAGACCCATAAGATGGAAGGAATTTCCACTGGAAGGTTATATTCATCCTTGCATCGATAGACGATCGTAGATTGATCTGGAATATGAAATGTGACTTCCCTTCTTTGGCAATTGATATGATCTCCATGTAGAGAAAGCCAATCCATGCCAAGAATCACATCAAATTCCACTAAAGGAAGGATCACAAGATTTACAGGAAGCACTTTCCAACAAACTTCGATCGGAGAAGAATTATAAACTTTTGATGCGACTGTTGTGCCATTAGGTGTTGTCACAGCTAACTCAACATCTAATTGTTGAGGTAGTACGGTGATACCCTTAGAAAATTTTTCAGAAATAAAAGAGTGGGTGGATCCAGAATCAAATAAAACATTTGCTACTTTAGAGTGGATGGTAAGTGTACCTTTCACCACTTCATTATCGTACTCCACATCGCAGATAGAAATTGCATGTGACTTTCCTTTGTCTTTAGCCTTAAGATTTTGTTGACGTCGACCATCATCATCAACCCTTGGATTTGGGCATTGATTGTCATAATGCCCCATCTCCTTGCACTTGAAACATTGAAGTGTAGTAGGTTCATTTTGTGAATCCCTTCCTTTGTTTGCATCATTAGACATCTTCTTCTCATTATCGCGGCATTCAAATGCCCGATGACCTTCCTTTCCACATTTAAAACATTTACTTGTCCCTTTAAGACAACTCCCTCCATGTTTTTTTCCACACTTTGAGCATAAGGGAAAGCTCATCTTCTTTTCAGTGTGCTCTTTAGATTTTCCTTTGAATTCCATCTTCCTCTTCTTATCAAACCCATGTGACTGATGGGTTACTCCAATCTCCATCTCGACTTTGAGAGCACATCGAACGATTTCCTCGTAGCTATTGAAGTCCCTTATGGCTAACGCCCTTCGAAGACTTGGTTTTAAGCCACTAAAGAATCGATCAATCTTACTCTCAGGTTGGATAATAATACCAGAAGCGTACCTTGCAAGTCTTGTAAAATTTGCTTCATAGGTACCAACAGATTCATCATCCCTTTGCTTCAGTTCAAGAAACTCTTTCTCCATCTTTGTTCGGAGAATACGAGGGAAGTACTTATTGGAAAATAAGTTCTTTAACTCGTCCCATTCCATAGACTCAATTTCATCCCTTTTCCTCGTATTCTTAATAAGATTCCACCATTGATCAGCATCTCCTTCCAAACGATACACTGCTAGGATGACTTTATCATGTTCAGAACATTGAAGAACTGAAAATATCTTTTCAGTAGTACTAATCCATTGTTCAGCAACTAATGGATCAGTAGACCCGCTGAAAGAAGGTGGACGCTGCCTCATGAAGGATTCAATAGAATGTTGCTCTTTCCTTTGCTCGTTTGGAAGTCCTACATGATTCATAGCTTGAGAAAGTTGTGTGAGCATGGCTACAAGATTTTGCATTCTATCTCCCATATCGTTTGGTTGCTCAGGGGGACAATCATTGCATTTCCCATCGCATTTTGCATTAACACGGTTCCTTCGGGTTCCAGCCATTGACTAAAACCAAGAAGAATAGTGTGAGAAACACTAATTATAATAGGAAAACCACATAATCAAGGATAAATTTTTCATGCTTAAGGTCTTATCCTAGGTTATTCATGGCCATTTCTAAAACACTAAGATTGTGTTCTATGCTTAGACTTATCCTTAGGGTTCTTACTAAGGCTTTCACATCCTAGTTTCCAAAGTTTGACTATACCTTTCCTCTGATACCAACTATAATGACTCATACTTTACATACATTGTTAATACTTCAAAATTGAACCACACTTATTACAACATATGACAAAACCACAAAGGACCGTATAGGTATAGTGTCTTTAGAAACTGGGAAACATAAACAACTGGTTCATAAATCTTCTACAGTGTCTCCAATTTATTTCATCATATCTAGGGTCCCTTTTAGCATATTCTACTTAATATCCATCTTCCTGACCTGGGGAAAAGAAAACATAAAAGGGTGAGCTCAAATGCTCAGCAAGGGCAAATAAAGGAAATAAAAATCATATCATATCTTTTTGAAAATCATAACCTACAAAAGAGATCATAATAACTTAACATGGAATAAATCATAGAAGTGAAAATGAGATCCCCATAATCATATCATGAAACTTGAAACTCTGTGGAATGCACACATAATCATGGAAAATCATTTCTTGTTAGTCATGACTCATTTCCAAGACTATCTTAGTGGAAAAAGTCCCTTTCTGAACCGAGTTCACTCCTCGTTTCAGTCCTATATCACTAAACCGAAATAACCTTCCGTTCCAGCCATGTCTATCTCATGAGATATAAATATTTACCCAATGAATTTTAGGGACATATAGGTCCCACCCATCTTATAATGAATCCTTTCTTATGTGTGCCACATAATCATAAACCATACATCATAGCGTAACCCATGTAATAAAAATGGAATTTATAAACAACATGACATCATAAAACAATTCATATAAGATAAAGGAATTCATAAAAATATTTCCATCACAACATAATAAAATCCATGTAATAATAGGGATAAAAACAGAACCCTTTTATTATCTTAGATGGAAAATAATTTTGATAAAATACTTGAACTCCATTCTTGAGGAAAATATCTTTTCTACTTCAAAAACACTTTTCTTTTATTAACATGTCATACAATTATAAACTAAAAGAATTTGATTAAAAATAAACTTGAAAACTTATAAAGGAAGATTCTTGGAAATAATGTTTAAAAATCCATTCTTGCCATATAAGTTAAAAAAAATTCTTCGAACTTTTGTCGGAAAAGTCAAAAAAGTACCTCGTACGAAAAACGACAAAAGATTCCTTTCATACATATTACTAAAAACTCACAGAAGGGTAAAAATGGATTTAAAAAATTGTAGGTGGATGTAAATAATATTACATATTGATGAAACATGGATGTGGATGATAAAATACACCCCAGTAAATACTTACGAATAAACAATCTCGGATAAAAATGAGATTGTGATATTTCCCTTACCTTAGGTCTGATTTGCTTTGTACGTGTCCGAAGCTCCTGTATAATGGTTTAAATAATGTTATTGACTTATTACAGAATCATAAATATTGATATTATATCATATATGGTCATATTCTTAGCTTCTTGTTAGTAATATTTCATTGTTACTTGTTACTCGGGTCTTTATTGCCTTTTGTTCTTATGCGTGTTTTGCCGAATAAATTCTTATTCTTCTTTTAAGGTTATAGATACCTTATATCCAGAATGTTATTAGTGTAACATATATTATATTTATTCATTCAATTCATTTATATAATTACTATGTAATGATGATCATGTAGAACGAGTCGCATCACATCGTGGAGACGGTATTCCGTACGTACGCACGAGTGATGGTATCGTTCCTATGATCGTGGAATTGTATTTGAGTATATATATATTATTTCAGTATCAATATTACATTATAATAATCATAAATAGTTACTCATTACACCATTATACCCATCCTTGTAAGGTGATGGTGGAAAATAGATTACACCACGGCGTGGAGACGGTATTCCGTACGTACGCACGCGTGGGGATTTAATTTTTTCCATAGGATGGATAGAAGGTGAATTAGGGTTGTTTCATATTTATAATAACATATCAGTATGTAATTAATACTGATGTTATTACTTTATCATGAAACAACTAAAGAAGAAGAAGTTGAAGAAGAAAGAAATTGAAAAGATCGGTAATGGATATTACCTCTTCTTTGGAACGCTTCTTTGAATCCTCCACTTAGGGAACTAAGATTGGTCTTTGAAGAAGACCAGGACCTCTAGAATTATTCTAGGGAAGTGGAGAGGAGAAAATGGCAGGGTTTGTCCGAGCTTGAGTGCTCAAATTGGTGTGAGGAGGAGGGGGAGGAGGTGCCCTTTTATAAGGGAGGAGAGGGGCACCTTAGGAATATCTCAAAATATTATTTTATATTAAAGTCAAAATCGGTTTATAATGGTTCCAAAGGGTCTTATTTCGAAGCTAAAGTGGGGATGGGCCGAAATCCTATCAACCAATAGGATTTAGACAAGTTTAGGGTATTATTTTAACCTTATCAATTAGATTTAACTCTAAGTTAAATAATTTAACTTTTACCATGTCTTTTTTTTTCTTTCACTATATGGTTAATACACTTACTATAACATGCCAAACGAACCCCAAATTGTTTATTATTAATATATATATCCTTATCTAAGTCATTTGGCCGAACATTAGATTTTTAGGAATAAAATAACAATTAATAATATAATATTTGATTTAGAAACTATTTTGTGTCAATTTTGACACTATTTGATATATGATTTTTGTGAAAGTCATAACAGAATTATATGTTCGAACCAAGTTGATTAAATCAACACTAATATATCATAGTAACCTAGAAAATTAGTGGAATTCATAAAAAGTCTCAAATTACATTTATTTTGGTGTTTATAACATCAATTATGTCAATATTTTATTAATAAGATAATTACTGCATCATCATTCTGTCATAAATAAATTAAATTATTTAATGTATAAAAATTATAAATAAAATACCATTATGTAGGAAATATTTTTAGCTTTCTAATGAATATTTATAGTTGAATTTATCTTATGTATAACCCCATATTAAAAATGATTTACTTATTAAACTTTGATTTTAACTATTTTAACCCTTCTTTAAATAAATTAATAATAAATGTCCTAATCTAACCCAAGTGGGCATAAATGGTCATATTTTATTCCTAAGTTTGTTTTTGGTCTAATTACACTTATCCAATAGAATTAGGACATGTGTTAGGGTAATATTAATATCATATTTACCCTTAGTTACCCTATTTACTATTAACAGCGGTAAAAAAAAAGTAAAAGGTTACTATTCACCAAAAAATTATTTTTATCTCATTGAACCACATTTTACTTACTGATATCAACCGTGTCTGTCGGATTTTCGAAATTCCATTCACAGAAGCGGTAAAATTAAGTTTTATGCAAAATTCAGTTTTTAACCTACCACTTAGTGGTTTCACTATTCATCAAAAATTGAAAGTTTTCAGAAAAATACCAAAATTTCACCCTAGGCTAATTTCGGTATTCCGAATCCAAAAATGAAGTCTATTTTGAAAGATAAAATTTATAAAATTTCAAAAAGTGGTTATTACTATTCATAACGGCTAGTTTTAATAATATTTTAATAGCATATCGTTGTTTAGTGAAACTCGGTATTGCGTATGACGCAAGCTATCGAGGAAGGTCGCGATTCCGTGTAAAGTAAGCCAAGCAAGTGTGTATTGAAAGATTCCTTTGAACAAAATATTACTCATAAAAATCTCAGGTGTTACAGGTACCATAAGCATTATTCTATCAAAACATAAACCATTGTGGAAAGAATATGAATAGTATTCATAAACTATAAAAATTTAATCCATTTTAGATTGAAAAGGATTTTGAAATATCTCATGGAACATTAAATATGGAAAATATCCATTCATTGAAAATACTTTTCATAAATCATTTCAAAAATCCATTTCTTATAATCATGGATTTAAAATTTCATTTAAAATTTTTCTCAAGGAAAATATCATCTAAACATTGAAAACTATTTTTAAAACATAAATAATTTGGAAAAACATTTTATTTTTAAAAACATGAAAACATAAAAAGAAGGCTTGAACTCATTTTGGGAAAACTTTTCTTTTATAACATCTTTAAAAAAAACAAAAAATAAATCTTTGAAAATCAATTAAAACACTTAATTAACATAAATACCTTTTGAAAAACTTTTTATTTGAAAAAAAATGAATGTCTGGAAAATTTGGATAAAATTTCATCACAAAAAGAATCCTTATAAATATACAAAGTAAGATTCAGGGAAATGATATTCAATATGGTGTTTAAGTTTGTACATATCGAACATTCCTTTTGTGCCATTAATGTTTAGAGAAGTTCCTTGATTGGAAAATGAAAATAGGATTCCTTTTAAAAACATTTATTAGAAAATTTAAAATATCATTAAAAATATACTTTAAACATCATAGCATAATAGTAAAATATTTTTGAAAACATTTTTAGAAAATGATGTTTTTAAAGAACACATATTTCCAACTGAAAGGAGAAAAAAATATGTACTTACATAAAAACATTTTCATAATTATCATAATTATCAAAGAGTGGAAATTTTTTTCCATTAAATGGATATAACATTAATAAACATTTATTGAGAAAAATGGATGATATTTTTAGATAAATGGTTCATTATATTTCATTAATGGAAGTATAATCATTAACACTCTTGATAAATGATGATATTGTAGAATAAATTTTTACAACTTTTGGTAACATTAAATCATAATGAAATGAAAATAATAACATTACATGAAAAATAAAATATCATGGAGTGAATTATATTAATTATATAACATATAAATGTGTAGTTTATTTACCTCCTAGAATTATATAGGTGCATAACATGGCATCTGTCTCAAAGAAGTCTAATTGAGACAAAATAACTTAACCGAATTGGTAAATTTTGAAACATAAACCCTATGAAAGAACATTCATCTAATTTTTATGTAAATCACGATAAATTTTATTTATAATAATAATAGAATACATAAATTTTAATTTTACATACAACATATAATAAATTTGAGGTGAACATGACTTCTATCTCATGGAAAACAAAAGTGAGATGAGAAAACTCTTACCTTAAGTATTGACTTTCATTGTACACATTCAAACCTTGATTATAAAAAAAATTATTTAAATCTACTATATAACCATATTCTTATATATAATACACAATATTATTCTCTTATGACTTTATATTACACATTTATTAACAATTCCATGTTAATGTTACATTTTTGGGTAAAATTTTCTTTGTTTATCATACGTGTTTTGACTTGTTATTCTTGATCCTATAAATTAGATAATGATTAACTTATATTTATAATTTAAAACATTATTTATATAAAATATATATTGAGTATATAAATTTTTTTATAAATCTATAAAATATATAAATATTAAATGGAAAACATAGTTTATGGAGACGATAGTCCGTATGTATGCATGAATATTCTTTCCATTTATTTAACATTTTGAAATAAAGAAATTAAATGACATGTATATATATAATAATTATTGTATCATTATTATTCCATATATATCACATAATTTTACTAATGCAATCATTAATACATTCCATGTAGAGTGTTAACGAATCACTTCTCTTTGAGGAGGCGGTAGTCCACACATCCACAAACAATGTTATCGTATTTACACAAAATGGAAATAATGATGGTATGTGTCATAAAAAAATACATAAGAATATATAAATCATAAATATAAATATATCATATAAAACAATAGTGTCAATAATAATTCCCAACCATGGGAGGTGGTAAATGAAAAACAAACCATATCGTTTTGAAAGGAGGTAGGTCATCGTACGCAAGAAGAGTTAGTTAGTTACCCATTAGATGGAAGTGATTGTAAGTGTAGGATGAAACCATAGATTAAAAAAAATATCAGAATATTTATTATACTAAGGATATTATATAATCATGGAATAAAAATATTTTTGGGTGTTGAAAATGAAAATAAAACATTTGATCTTGAGAAAGGATGTTACCCCATTTTAGGTAACTCTTCTTCGTTTACACCAAAGGGATTCCTTGGATTTATTTATTCCGAAATTGAGGATTATAGGATAAAGGTAATGTTTTATGGGATATTATTTGATTATATTTTGGTCTTGAGTACGGTCTTTATAGGTGTTGATAAGTGGGAGGTGTGAGTGACTTTCTATAGTGGATGAGTGACATTCTTGTAAATTTTGGAAAATGGAATTCCAACAACATTTTTCCCATGTCAAGTGGCAAAAATAGTGGACCCAAATCAATAAAAGGGATTATAGGGTATAAATATGGAAATAAAATGTATTTAGGACATGTTTCTAGTTTATTTTCTCCCTTATGTTTATGGTTTAACCCTTTGTTATGTTAATTTTTCTCTCAATCGCTAAACGTAATTTTAATCACTTTCACTAATATTTTTGGTCAAAAAAAAGTTGAAATTATTATAAATATTAATGTATATAGGTTACAAATATGTAATACATTTTTCCAAATTACAATAACATGAGTAGAAAAAAATAATTTAAATTTAATCATGTAAAAGGGGTGACAATACGGCTTTTTAAAGTAAAAACATTCAAAAAAATTCTATGCTTTTATATCCAATATCAAAGTGAAGTAGATTACAATGACCTAAATTGGATTAATTTTTTTATAATAGATCTAATTAATCATTAAAACCAATAAAAATCTAATTTATTCATATAAATATATTAGATGAAAATCTGTTTTAAATTAAAATTCATTGTTCTTCGATATTCATCAAAAAATGAATCTTTTTGTAAAAATGTTAAAAATTATCCCAAGTTAAATTTTGATATAACTATTATAAAAATTAAATTTATTTTTTCAAATAAAAAATTATAATATTTTTAAAAAATAGATTTAAAATGTGTTCTCTCTGAAAAAGATCTAAAATTACCATCAAGAAAAATACATATTTTTATTAATAAAATTGAATTTATTTTTATCTTATACCTATCAAATATATTGGATGAATTTAAAAAATATTTAAAGAATATATAATATATTAATTTTATTCAAAATAATAATCAAAATTAGTTTGTTTTATTTATTAAGATAAAATTGTGTTTTTACATAGAAAACTAGTTTTCATATAAAAGTAATTTATTTATTTTCAAATAGTTCTTAATATCATTTATAACTAATTTAAAATAGAGGATTCATTTTATATACATATTTATATCATATTTTTCAAGTTTAATTAATAATATTTGTATCTTCCATTTCAACAGAAATGTGGTAGCTATCATAATCTTTTAATAACTATATTAGTAGTATATTCAAGTTTTCTAAAGACTCGTCCTTGTGTGTAAAGAAATCTATCGATTGAAACCAGCATTTTGTATAACACTATACAAACAAATTATTATGTGTACAAAAATTTAATCTAAGTGTTTCATATAACACAAGAATAACTTGGTGTTGAGTGTAATTCAATAATAACATAGTGCTTTCATATAACAAAATCTATATTCAGTATTGTGTGAAATGAAAAATGTTAAAAATATAAAATTTATTTAAAGAAAATTATTTCAAAAAATATCAGTATGTAACATTACACCACCCATAAAATGAATTTATTCCCAAAAAATCTGTTGGGTCATCAAAGGATTAATACTTTAAATCTCTATTATTTGAAATTTATGTTTTAAAAATGAACACTAAAACTTTCTTTAAAAATAATATGTTGGGATCATAATGTTTACTCTATGAAACACGTTAATATATTGCAAAATAAGAGAACACTAGTTGGAATTGAAAAAATGGACATGAATGAAAAATATAACTATCATTTTCTAGTGGAATGTTATATAGAACATGGTTAGGAGAGATATATATATCATAAATCCATACATCTATGATGATCTAGGGGTCCATTTGATTTATCAGAAGCAAAGGTACTAGGATGACATTTTTTTGGTTTCAAGACCCTTATTCATAAAGTTGAATAACTTTCAAAAAATATATACATACTGGATTTCATTCCATTCTATATGAAAAATATCATCATGTGGTTTTACCTTGATAAATTACCACATCATCTCGTAATCTAGAGAATGATGGTGAATTTTTCATTCTTGAAGAACTAAAAGATCATGAGCTCTATAAATAAAATGATAATTAATTCCATATATCATTTTTTTATCACACAAAAATTGTTAGAATAGGTTATCCAATATGCATAAACCATCATATAGTGATATAATTCATTAATCTATAAATCATTATCCGATTATTATCTTAAATCCTTCCATAAATGGTTAAACATATATCCCTTAAAAAAGATAAAAATACCATAATGTAAAAATATAGTCAATAAAATATGTTAATATTTACCCCACATATATAATAAATTATATCTTGGTTGTAACATTCCAAACATGTGAATTCCTTCACTATATATTCTCTTCAAACATGTTAATATCCTGAATTAACAAAAAACCATTTGGAAAACACGAATGAATCCTTATTCCAATTATTAATCATTATATTATGTAAATAAAATAAGTTTTAAAATTCATCCATGATAACATAGCACAATTTTTCATCAAATCCTTTATCAGTTTTGAGGTCATAAATACTATCCAATTTACCTTATCCATATCATCATCTATAAATACATACTAAATATCATTTTCTAATTCTCAAAAACAAGTTATGGTATATATTTTCATAATATAATATTTCCATTAAATCAATTTTCTAGTTCATCAGTTTCATTTAACACATTATTGGATATTATTAGAGAAAAATTTCTAAAAACAATCCTTATATAATTCATGATTATTATAACATGATATTTTAATTCCTTCTCATATTCACTTCAATCATCAAACTTTATTCTTAAACTAGTACTCATGATTCATCAATTTTTTCATTAATAATTATTTCCTAGAATAGGAAATATGAATCTTATCATAAGGTTCCTAAAACTCAATCTAGTAATTCTTTATATTCTTAATGTAAAGAATACTACAAGAAAATCACATACCTTTCACATTTCATTTTCTGTCTCTTTATCTTCAACAGTATAACCAATAATTGTACCAAATTCCTAATTTGAGTCAAGATATTTCCACTTATTGAATTTATTTTCATAAATCCCATACTTTACACATCTGAAAAAATCAATGTTACCCAAGTTCCTTATGGTTCCTACCATTGGATAAAACATGAAATCATAGTTTGAGAAACAATTATCATAATGGAAAATCACATAATCATGAATAATTACTTATATTATGTGTAAATAATGACACCTAATTATTAATGAATGATAAATTAATTTCATTCTAGGATATTCATAGTCTTAACCTATTTATATCCTTAATTATCATTCATAAATAGGTTATTAATTTCTAAATAATATCCCCCAAGAGTATCAAACCAGGTGTCTAGCAAGGCTCGTTGTTGTGTAGCAATTCCTGATTGATTCTAGCTCAATACAGTTTTTTATGTTACCGTTATGTACATATATACCAGATACACATCCACTTATATTATACAAAGTGGGGTGTATTTCTAGGAAACCACTCACTCTATCCTTTACCAAAATTCCAATGCACTTACATATTAATTAACGCATCCTTATACTTATCCTTAGATACATCCTTAAAAATATCCTGATAAATATCCATAGGGATCTCACTAAATATTTCTCATCCTAGTTTCCATCGGTTTACTAAACCTTTCCATTGATAACAACTATAGCGACCCCAACCAAACATACATGGGTATTATATCATTTTAGATGAATATTCATCATATTATAAAAATATATTCCATATTATTATAATAGTTTAGTGTCTTTGGAATCATCAAACATAATAATCCAATTTGGTGAAATATCGTCAATGTCTCTATTAAAAATCATCCCCTTTATTACTCCTAATTAAAAACCATTCATCATAAGCTGGGGAAAAGAAACATAATAAATGGGAAATCTCATATGATAATTAAGGGTATACATGGGAGATATGTATGCATAACATGAGCATAACGGCGTGAGAACATGATTGTATAATTATAAGATCATAACGAGAATATCAAAGATCATAAAAATGAATAATGGAATAATGATTAACATCTCATAAGACATGGATGAAAAGATAATCAATAACATAATCCATGAAACCATAACATATGAATTTGACATGTCATAGTGGTATACACATCATCCTATAAAATTTTGAACATGTATAAGTAGAAATAGGTTCACTCATTAAGTTAAGGACATGAAATTATGCCCTTGTATAAACTTATTGACAAGAAACCAAGTCCATGCATAAGGTTGGGAACATTCAATTAGGTTCACACATTACATTGTGAATGTGTAATTATGTTCACACATAAACTTATGGACATTCCACAAAGTTCATGCATAACGTTGTGAAATTGTAATCAGGTTCATGAATAACGTTGTTAACACATAATAAGGTTCACAAATGAAATTTTGAACATGTTATAAAGTTTATGCATAAACTTATGGACATAAAATCAGGTCCTTGGAAAAAATTTTGAAAATATAATAAGGTTCACTCATTAAATTTTTCACATGTAATCAGGTTCACACATAAACTTATGGACATGCAACCAGGTTTGTGCATAACATTGTGAACATGTAATCAGGTACACAAATAGATTTTTGAACTTGTAATAAGGTTCATGAATAACACATATACTCATGAGTCACCCATCATTACCCAATCCATTAGAGGTAGATATAGGTCATACCCATCACATAATTAAATCATAATGCATGTTCCAGAAGATAAAAAAAAATTCATCATATTATGAACCATTAAATGAAATATGTATCATTAATATTTCACTAAATCATAACCTATGGAAAATGGATATGTTTCATAATAATTTCATCAAATCATTACCCATGAAAAAATCTGGTCAAAAATGCATAAAACCCTCAGAATAGAAAGTGGTGTCATAATCATCATTCCATAAAATCATAAACCATTAAAGAAATAGTATTAATTGTATTCATAATCTATAAAAAGTAATTTCATAATATATAGATAAGGATTTTGAAATATCACATGGAAAAATTCTTATGGAAAATATAAATTCATTGAAAATCATTCTCATAAAACCATTATCAAAATCCATTTATTATAAATTAGAGTTTACAAGTTAATTTAAAAAAATTCTTGGTGAAAATATATTTTCATATTTAAAAAAATATCCTTTATAAATAAATCATTTTTAAAACATTTTTTAATGAAAAAACCTTGAAAAAAAATAAGTCTTGATATAATTTTAGAAAACAAATTCTTTTAAAATAGCATAGTAATCATATAAATGATGATTTGAAAATCATTTAAAACACTTCTTGAAAAAACATTAACTCCTTTACATTTAAAACCACTTTGAAAAAAATGAATGTCCAAAAAAATAGAAAATATGTTTTCTTAAAAGGATATATTATAATAATAAAAATGATGATTCGTGGAAATGTTGGCTATGATGGTGGGTATCTCTGTATATGCCGAACATTCCTTTTTCACCTTAAAAGTTTAGAATACTGATTTGATCAGAAAAAAACAAGAAGATACATTGGAAAAAGGTTTTTTTTAAGTTAAAGCATGGGTATAAATTTCCATTAACTATAATATGATAATATTAAAAAAAAATAGTAAAATTGTTTTAGAAAATACATATTTGAAAGAACATGGATTTCCGAATGAAAGGATATATAATTTCATATTTTATTAAAAACATTTTCTTGGTTATCTTAAGTAAAAACAAGTGTAAATGGTATCATTAATTGGATATAGAATTAATAAAAACATGAAATTAAAAAATAATTAGAGTTATTTAGATATGGATCATGATATTTCATCAATGGAATCACAATCATAAATGATATTGATAAACATTAAGATTGTAGCGATAAATATTAAGCACTTTGGTAACCATGAATCATAATAAATATTTATAGTATTCTATAAAATATTTATATATCATATATATTAAGTGTATAAATATTTCTATTATTCTATAAAATATATAAATGTCAAATGGAATACATTGTTCATTAAGATGTTGAGTCGTATATATGCATAAACATTGTTTTTTTTTTCATTTTGAATGAAAGTATGTAAGTTAAATATATGTATATATATTACTGTAGAAATTTTATGTCATATATATCATATACATTTACTAAACCCATCCTTAATACATTTTATGTATAGTCTGAATGAATCACATTGCTTTGAGGAAACAGTAGTCCACACGTCCACAAACGAAATTAACGTATTTAGAAAAAATAGAAATCATAGAGGTATGTGTTATATAATAATTAAATAATAATATATACATAATATATATAATATATATAATATAAAAAATATAATTCATCACAGTTCCCAATCAAGAGAGTTAGTGAAGGAAAAAACGAATAACATCATTCTATGAGGTGGTAGTTCGTTGTACATAAGAATGGTAATTTTGTTACCCATTAGATTGAAGTTTGGGTATGTTAAGGTCGAAACCTTATAATGAAAAAAATAAGTATATTTATTATAATATTTTTATTATATAAACATGTAATAACAAGATTTTAGGGGATGGATAATGAAAATAAAATAATGGATCTTGACGAATGATGTTACCTTTTCATTGGGAAACTCCACTTTGTTTGCACCAAAGCGATTCCCTGGGTGGATTTATAACTAATCCGAGGATTCTAGGATGAATGGAGGTATTTTAGAAGATTATTTAAGAAGTTTTTGGATGAAAAAAATGGCATTATAGTTTCTAAAATGTAGGAGGGTTTAGTACATATTTATAGTGGAGGAGAAGTGGTATTTTTGTAAATTTTTGAAAAGGGAATTCCTCCCACATTTTTCACAAAACAATTGGTTCCAAAAATGGGAAAAAAATTTATCAACGGTAATATAGTATATATCTATGGACATAAAAATTATTTTTACATGTTTATAGGTAATTTGGGCCCTTAATATTAAGGTTTATTACTTAGTTATGGTAATTTTTCTCATAATCATTGTACTTAATTTTAATCACTTTCACTAATATTTTTGGTAAAAAACTATGTTTACCTTATTATAAAATATAAATTATTATAATTCAAAATACTTTATCCATTTTTCAAAATTCCAATAACAGAAGAGGAGGAAATTAATTTAAATTTTTTCCTACATATGGGATGATAATAAGGGTTTTTAAAGTAAAAAATTTTCAAAACTATGATATGTTTTTAAATCCAATTTAATTATGAAATTGATTATAATGACATAAATTGTAATATTTTTTTTATTATTTATATAATTAAACATTAATACTTATCAAAAATATAACCTATCCATATAAATAAATTATATTAAAAATCAATTTTGAATTAAAATTCAGTGTTTTCAATATTCATCAAAAAATGAAACTTCTCACAAAAATACCAAAAAATTAACCCAATGTAAATTTTGATATTTATATATAAAAATGAGTTATATTTTTTCAAATATAAATTATAAATGTTTCATAAATCAGAATTAAAATGGGTTCCCCAATAAATTTCAATAATGTGACCTTTTAGAAAAACACATCTTTTTATTCGTAAAATTTGATTTATTTGTATCTTATAACTATTAAATCTATTTTATGAGTATCACAAATATTTACTAAATATATAATATATAAATTTTATTGAAAAAATATTTAAAAGTGGTTTTTTTAATTTATTGAGATAAAATTGTGTTTGTGCCTAGAAAAATAGTATTCATAGAAAAGGAATTTATATATTTTCAATAGTCATTACATTATTTTCAAACTAATTGAAAACCAAAGGATTAATTTTATATACTAGTATAGATTTTTTTGAGAAAGATCGAGGCTATGCCTCTTTTATTCAAAGAAAGCAAATAAAGGAAACCCAAGAGAGTATAGGTAAACAAAGCATAGTGCCCAAGGAAAACAACTAGCTGCCTATATTTTTCCTCAATATCTCTGTTAGAATCCTCTCCTCTTCTGAGATTATATTTCGTCCAGTCCTTCCTTGACCATGTCCCCGGCCTCTTAATCTCCCCCATCTTGGGGGAATTGATTGAATCCTTTTAAGTAGAGTCTCAGCATCAGTGCTTTCTGAATCAGAGTTGTCTTGCTTCTCCTTACATGAATCAGAATACACTTCTCTTGTCATTGGAGTCGTCACCTTCTTGGCCTCCATTACGTGACTCGGAGAGATAGTATCCTTGTACGTTTTATCATTTTCCTGCATCTCAATGGAACTAATATCATTTTTATCAGAAATAGGTACCGGGATACCTGTATTCAGTTGTTCAACCACCACGGAGGTTACAACTGGAGACTTTGTCTTCTTGTATGAGACAAGATGGAAACCCTGACTATCCACCACAAGTTTTGAAGAAGCATGACATGTTTTAGAAAAGACTGATGGGTCAGATTCTAAAATTTCCTTACCCTTTCGACTACCTGGGGCGGTCAGCCTTTCTTGTGAGAGCTTATGATCAACCTCTTTTTGGATTTCATCTTCAGTAACTTGAACCTTCATCAATTTATCCTTGATACCTAACTCATTACTAGGAACATGTTCTTCTTCTGAGAATATGACATCCCAAGATTTCATCTTGTTCTCAGGTGGGTAACTCGACTCGCAACCCTTGTCATCAACCTGTGACTTTCTAACATCTTCAGTAATGGTACTATGAGCTTCTTTCTCATTGGTTCATGTTGACAGCAACTAGGGAATAATATCAACCTTCTGAATGGATGAATTTTTATTATTTTTGAGACAGTTGTTCATCTCATGACCCCGCAAGGAGCAGAAGCTGCAGACTTTGGAGCGTCTACAGTTAGCTAATTCATGACCTATTACATGACATTCCTTGTAGAATTTTGGAAACTTTTCATAAACAATATTTAACTCAACAATATCATCCTCTGTTGCAAGCATAATCTTTTCAACTAGAGTCAAAACCATTTCAACTTCCACCAAGAACCTCGCAAAATGGCTAAATCGAGCCACTTCCGTTTCTTTATCAAGTTTAATAGGAATGCCGATAGATAGTGCAATATCATACAAAATTTTGGGATGCCAGAGTATCCAATTTAGCCCATAAACTCTAACCCACATTTGAGTGGTGAATTTTTCAACCTCAATTGGGTTAAATTTTTTATCCCATTCTCTAAGGTTAATGATGCCCAGTTCGAGCGCTATGGATCCAAATCCCCAAGCACGCGTTTTCAGTTCTTCCGTGGGGAAGAGTATATGAAAATATCCCCATCCTAGAGAGACACATTTCCAAGATGAAAAACCCCAAATCAATGATTTTAGTTCCTTGATTTCTTCAATTTTTAGAGGCTGAGAGCCTTTAAGAAGAAATAACCGAGCTATGATTGAGAACTCACAAATTTTGAGTTGTTCTGAAATTGCTTCAAGATCCATTGTGATGTGAAAAATGTTTCCTTTTCTTCTAATTGAAGGATCGTCCATGCCTTTACAGTTGGAAAAGGCTCTGTTCACAGGAGCTTCCTCTGATCCAGTCACACCCAAAGACCCCTCCGGCTAAGAATCAGAAGGCTCTTATCTCTTAGAGACACCCGATCTTTCTGCATGATCTGCATCCAACACCCTTGCAGGTCTGTTTCAGACCAGATCTCGCACCTCCATAGCCGACGTCTCAGATCTGGGCACAACTGACCCACTGAATCCTCTTGTGTTGGTTGTTCTAGACATCGTCGCAACCTAATTCGCCACCTGAAATCCGTTCAAGACCAAACCGGTCGCCTCTTTGCACTTAACTTTATCAGAATCTCGCGTAACCAAACTGATTCTCATCTCTTTTCTCTCGCTGAGCCCACATTTCACCACCGCCAAGATCAATCCATAGCCGCTGACCAGAGAAGTCGCCTCCTTGCGTATCCCTATTTCATGCACAACCGGATGACTCCTTATCACATTGTACGCACCGAGCCCATCCTTCACCATCATCGAGCTCTTTCCATACCGTGTCCTCGATCTGCCTCCATATTCATCACATTATTAAATAACATTGGCATGATCACAAGAGATCAAGTCTGTAAAGACTGGTTAATTTAGTAGCCTTAGAAGTATTAGATATATACATAAGTTTTACATTACATCATGAAATAAAAACAACAACAATATTTCATCCCCTTTGAACACACTTATATCCCTTAGCCTATCCCTACAGATCAACCATAAAATAATTCTTCACATCCAGGGAAAAATAGAATATAGAAAGAGGTGAGCTCGGATTCTCAGTAAGGATAACAATATAGTGGAAACTTTCATAAATAAGAAAAAACATTTAAGACAATGTGTAAGACTAAAACTAATCCTTTTAAACTTAAACTTCAGCATAATATTCCAAATATAAGTCAAATAATTCCATTTACTTATTCACATGGATATTATACTAGTCTAATAATCACATGCAGTATCAATAGAAAATTTCATAATGATGGAATGCATAATGTCGGACATCATAACCACATAGTCAAGGCCTCATGCCAAGACTACAAATAAGATTTTTTCAAGGCCTTGTTCCAAGACACTAGTTTGTATCATGAGACCTACCAATTCATCGATGAGTTATATCGGGCTCCACCCGTCACTTACTAAGTCCAATGCATTCCTTATATGTAAAGGTTGAAACATAACATAAACATTCGTATTAAAATTAGCATACAAAATGTTAATACTTTAACCATAAACCATGAATGGTATAAAAATAACACATACATAGTAAAACATATCACAAAAACATCAATATAATATGTAATATTGTATCATAATAAATCAACTTCAAACAAGTGTAAAATCCATCAAAGGATGTTGACATAGATTAAATCAAAACCATTTGACAGAGATATCTATTTCTATTTTGAAATCATTTAAAAGTCACATAATTATAAAAGAAAACATTTATTTTTAAAATATTCTTATAATATTTTAAGAGAATCTTAAAAGGTGTTATAATGGAGGAAAATATCCACACTCTCTTTATAAGTTAAAAAAACATTCTTTCCTTAATTTTTTTGAAAAGGTCGTAATGGACCTTGTTTGGAAAATGACAGAAATATTCCTTTATAAACATATTATAAAAATTAAAAAAAGGGTATAAATGACTTTAACACATAGTCTAGTAAATAGTAAAAAAAATTGAAATACATTTTTAAGAAACATGGATGTGGATGATAAAAATTTTCATGTAGATACTCACATATAAACAACCTCGGATAATAAAGAGATTGCATAATTAACTCTTACCTTGTACTTTTCCTTGATAAAGGGTGTGTTAAACTCCGGTATAATAGTTAAATCGTTGTTATTATATTATACAATAACTGTATACATAAATATAATATCATATATGATCCTATAATATTGCTTTGTTAATAATATTTTAGTAGTATCATCGTTTCGGGTGTTAACAGATTCGTTTTCCTTTATATGATTGGTTATGTAAGCCATGTTTGTTATGGATATGATGTATTTTATTCATATCCAGAATTATATTAAGTTCTTAAACATTTTTTTTAATCATAAAATGAAAAATATTCTTGAATGGTTATGATGGAGAATGAATTTCATCGTGTTCGTGGAGACGGTAATCTCTACGTACGCACGAGCGATAATATCATTCTATTGATGGTGAAATAATATGTAATTTGATGGTATATCATATATAAATTATCCTTAACATGTTATATTTATTATTTATATTAGTTATACTCATTATTATACCCATATAAATAATTAAGTGTTTGAATAACAAACTACACCACGACGTGGAGACGGTAAGTTATTCATACGCACGTATGGTGACTTGTCATTCATAGGATGGATAGAATAATGAATATGGTAGTAACATATTTATAATAATATAAAAGTATGTATATGTTATGGGAGTTATTATTTTTTTATGGAAACAATAAAGAAAGAGTAAGTGGATGAAGAAAAGAACCTTGAAAGAGGTGGTGAAATTATTACCTCTTCTTCGGGTGTTATCTTTTGAGTTGATCAAAAGGGCTCCTTAGGTAGGATTTATGATCAAAGTAATGCTTCTAGGTTTAATTGAGGTTATTTTGAAGGATATTTTATTAGGGTTTGGAAGATCCAAATGGCTTTGGAGGTGTGAAATTAAGAGATGGGGAAGTACCCTTTTATAAGAGAGGTGAGGGTCACTTTAGGAAAACCATGAAATATTATTTTATTATACAATAATATTCGGTTTATAATGGCTCAAAAAGGATTTATTTTGAGGATAATGTCGGTATGGGTATAAAACCTCTCAACCAATAGGTTTTAGATAGGTTTAGGTCACCATATTAACCTTATCTTTTAGATTTAACTATTGCTTAAATAGTTTAACATTTACCATGTCTCCTTGTATCTTTATATTATATGGTTAATAAACTTACTATAAAATGACAATAGAACCCAAAGTGGTTCATTAATGAAATATATATTATTATATAGTTTCTTTTTCTAAAACATATATTTTTAGAACTATTATATCATTTAATAATATAGTATTTGTTTTAAAAACTCATTTATGTCAATTTTGACACTATTTAGTTTTTGATTTTTTTTAAAGTCCTCAAAACTTGATTACTTCAAAAAAAATTCATTTAATAAACCCTAAAATGTCATATTAACCAATAAAATTCTTTTAATTCATCAAAAGTCTCAATTTAAATTTATTTGGATATTTATAATATCAAATATTTTAATATTTCATTAATAAGGTAATTAATGTATCATCATTGTGTCATAAATAAATTTAATTATTTAATATATAAAAATTATAAATAAAATACAATTATGTATGAAATAGTTTTATCTTTATAATGAATATTTATAGTTGAATTTATCTTATGTGTAACCCTATATTAAAAAAAATTAGTTATGAAAATTTTAATTTAACACTTTTAACTCTTCTTTAAATAAAATAATAATAAATTACCTAATATAATACAAGTGGACCAAAAGGATCATATTTTATTCCTAAAGTTTATTTTTGTCAAAATAAACTTATCCAATAGAATTATGACATGTTTTAGGGTAATAATAATATCCTTTTTACCTTTAATTGCCCTATTTACTTTTAACTGTGGTAAATAAAAGTCAAAAGTTAATATTCACCAAAACTTATTTTCATCCTATTGAACCACATTTTACTTACTGATATCTACCGTGTCTCTCATATTTTTGAAATTCAATTCACATAAGTAGTAAAATTATTTTTTATGCAAATTTTCTAACGTGCATAGAAGGTGGGTAAAAGACGTTAAAAAATTCAATAAAATTTCATACATCTAATTTTATTATAAAATTACTCCAATGAATTGTATTGAACTAATATAGGTATTATGTATATTTTTTGACTTAAAATAAATTTAAATAAAATAAATAATTATTTAATTAAAAATTCGGTTTTCAACAATAACGCAGTGTTTCTCACAATTCATCAAAAATTGAAAGTTTTTAGAAAAATACCAAAAATTTATCCTAAGCTAATTTTGATATTCCGAATCCAAAAACGAATTCCATTTTGAAAAATAAAATTTATAAAATTTTAAAAAGGGGGTATTACTATTCATAATGGCTATTTTGATTGGTCATGGTGTGCTAGAACTCGAAGTTGCGTACACCGCAAGATATTGTATTATTCAAAGGTAAATGTACCGTGGAAGCTTGGGGTGTTACATTATTCCCCCTTAAAATAATTTCATCCTCGAAAATTCTATAATACTACTGCATAAAAATATTTGGGTAGTTATTCATTATAAGTTCCTTGGGTTCCCACATTGCATCTTCCATCTTATGGTTTCTCCGTAGAACATTGAGCAGATTAGTCGTCTGGTTTCTCAGCACTTGTTCTCTGGTATCAAGAATATTAACAGGTTCTTCACAAGAAGACAGATCATGTTCCAGTTCTATTTTTTTATAGGTGATTACATGCGTTGGGTCAAGCTTGTATTTTCTTAACAGTGATATGTGGAACACATCATGAACTTTGGGGAGACTTAGCAGCATTGCCAAACGATAAGATACAACTCCAATTAGTTCTAGAATTTCGAAAGGTCTGATGTACTTGGGACTTGATTTTCCCTTATTACTGAATCGTATAACACCCTTCAATGTAGATACCTTCAAGAAAACATGATATATGTCTTGAAATTCCAATTCTTTCCTTCGGTTATAATCATAGTTATTTTGCCTACTTTGAGATGCTTTGATGTCAGTTTGGATAACCTTCACCTTTTACATTGTTTTCTCAACATGTTCTGGGCCTACGAGTTTTCTTTCACCAACATCATCCCAACAAGTTGGTGTGAGACATCTTTTTCCATATAATGCTACATATGGTTCCATCTGAATACTTGAATGAAATCTATTGTTATTGGAAAATTCCACCAAAGGTAAATACTGATCCCACGTACCTTGAAAGTCAGGTGAGAAATATCTCAACATGTCTTCTAAGTTTTGAATAGTCTGTTCTGATTGTCCATCAGTTTGAGGGTGGTAGGCAGTGCTCAAACGAAGTTCAGTATCCAAGTCTTTCTGATGAATTTTCTAGAATCATGTTGTAAAAGGGAGATCACAATTAGAAACAATATATAGGGGTTCCCCATGAAGTCTAACAACTTCATTAATATATAGTCTTGCTAAACATTCAAGTGGTAAATCTTCTCTTATAGAAAGAAAATGTGTTGTCTTGGTAAGACGATCAACAATGACCCATATTTCATCATTCCTTCTAGGAGTTTTTGGTATCCCCATGTCAAAGTCCATTATAATATCATCCCATTTCCACTCAGGTATGGGAAGAGGTTGCATGACTCCTCTAAGATGTTGTCTTCCAGCCTTAACCTGTTGTCAAACCATACATCTTAACACATAATCTGCAATCTCCCTCCTCATGTTGTCCCACCAAAAATTTTCATTCAAATCTCTATACATATTAGTGCTACCAGGGTGTATAGAGAAATTAGAGCTATGAGCATTATCCAATAATTTCATTTTTAGATCAAGTATATCAGGAACACAAAGTCGCTTCCCAAAATTCGAAATTCCATCTTCATATACAAATTCAATCAATCTTCCATCATTTACAGCTTTAATTTTCTTTTGAAACTCCTCATCATCATTCTGAGAACTTTTTATCCTTTCTATTGAAGATGATTTCGAAACCATTTGAAAAAGTACCAATCTTTCACCTTCTATGATTATTCCCATATCCATTTTTACTATATCCATGTACATAGTATCCCTTTCAACTCTCATCTTGTTTAAAAATACATGATCCTTTCTACTCAAATCATCTTACACCTTATTTTCCTTCTTTGGGTGGTAGTGTATAGTGCAATAATAATCTTTGAGTAGTTTAAGCCATCATCTTTGCCTCATGTTGAGTTCTTTCTGTGAGAAAATATACTTCAAACTCTTCTGATGAGTATATATCTCACATTTTTAACCATAGAGATTGTGTCTTCATATATTCAAAGAAAATATTACAGTTTCTAACTCAATATCAAATGTGGGATAGTTTTGTTCATGAATTTTTAGCTATCTTGATGAATAGTAAATAACTCTATAATTCTGCATAACGACACAACCAATTCCTTTCTTTGAAGCATCACTATAAATAACAAACTCATAATTCCCCGATGGTAGATTCAAGATATAATCATTGACTAATATTATCTTCTTTTCTTCAAAACATTATTCACACTCTTTTGTCCAAACAAATTTAACCCCATTACGTGTGAGCTTGGTTAATGGGTTTTCCAATCGGGCAAAATTCTAGATGAAATGCCAATAATAACCTGCTAAACCAATAAAACTGTGTACCTCAGTTATACTCGTCGGTGCTGGTCACTTTTGTATTTCTCTTATCTTATAAGTATCAATAGAGATTCCATCCTTAGAGACAATATGTCCAAGAAAAGAAATCTTCTGAAGCCAGAATTCACACTTTCTAAACTTCCCATATAATTCATTTCTTATAAGAGTCTTTAGAATAGTACGCTAGTGATTTTCATGATTTTCATAGATTTTGGATTAAACCAAGATATCATCAATAAATACCACTACAAATTCATCAGGATATTCCTTTAAAACTCTAATTATTATATCCATAAAGATAGAGGGTTCATTAGTCAATCCAAAAGGTATTAATGTAAACTTGTAATGCCCATGCCTAGTACGAAATGTTGTCTTCAGAATATCTTCCTTCTTTACACACAACTGATGATATCCAGTTCAAAGGTCAATCTTTAAAAAATATTGTTCTCCATGAAGTTGATCGAATAAATCATCATGTGAGGTAGGGGATACTTGTTCTTTATTGTTATAGCATTGATCTCCCTGTAGTCAATGCACAAACTCATAGATCCATATTTCTTCTTAAAAAAATAATAGGGGATCCCAATAGAGAAATTCTAGGGAGAATAAATCCTTTATTACTCAATTCCTTTAGTTGTTTCTTTAGTTCCACTAATTCCATAGTGTCCATTCTATAAGGGGTCTTCGATATGGGCCTTGAACCAGGAATTAAATCAATAGAAAACTCAATTTCTCATTCTAGGGGATGTCCAAGTAAATCCTCTGGAAACACTTCAAAATATTCTTGTACAATAGGTACATCCTCTATTAGAACATTATTTTCCTCACCCATAGTTATTTCATTATCTTCCTCCCCAATAATTGAATTTAGTAGAGCTACTGGGGGTAGATCTAGATAAGAATCAGATGGTGAATTTTCTACTCTAAAGATAAGGTATTCCTTATCATCATTGAAAATTGTAACCTCCTTCTTCTTATAATAAATTTTCACATCATGGTCTAAAATCCAATCCATACTGAGGAATATATCAAATTAAATCATGGGTATGATGATGAGATCAGAAGATAAAGAACATTTATATTACCTAATGGGAACTGATTCACAAAACTTTGTTGAAATGATACTTACCTTAAGAGTTTTGACTGAAAACTCCCTTATTAAATCAAATTGTAAATATATAATTTTCATAGAAAACTGGGAATATATGAAATAATGTGATGATCCAGAATCAAATAAAGCATTGTCTAAACTTGAGGAAACCATTAAATTACCTACCACCACATCTTTCGGAGCTTTAACCTCAGCAATAGTGATCGCATAAGCTTGGTCTTTCTCCCTTGGACTTTTCTAAGGTAAGTTTCATTGGATCTTAGGACATTAATTTGCATAATTCCCTATTTCTCTACAATTGTAGCATTCAACATCAGCCTATTTCTTTCCCTTACAATCATGAGCTTGGTGTCCTTTTTTACCACACCTTTAATGGACTCTTATTCCCTTTAGGAAAGTACCATGGTGTTTCTTACCACATTTACCACAGGATGGAAATTCAACTTTTCCCTTATTCCCCTTATTTCCATTTCCAAAGTTTTCAACAGATCTCTTCTTCTATTTCTTTCCTTTAAAGTCTTAAGTCTTATAGAATTCCTTTTCTATATTGATAGCACATGAGACAATATCTTCGTACGATGAGAATGATTGTGAGTCTAATTATAGATTGATAAATGGTTTTAACCCATCAAATAATCGATCAATTTTACTCATTGAGTTACGTATATAACTTTTTGTATGACTTTCTATCCTTTTAAAGTTAGACTCATACTTTGCGACATTCTCATCCTCATTTTGCCTCAGACTCAGAAATTTCCTTTCTATATTCGCTCGATGGTCAGGAGGAAAGTATTTTTCTAATAAAATCTCTTTAAACTCCCCCCATTCCATATTTGATACTTATTCATTCTCCTTAGTGTTTTGAATTAACGAACATCATTTATCTGCATCTCATGTGAGGCGATAAAGTGCTATAACAACCTTTTCCCTTTCTCTAATCCCCAAAGCATGAAATATTTTATCTAAGAAACTTATCCATTGCTCATCTAAAAATGGATTTTTAGTGCCATTGAATTTTGGTGGTTGTCTCCTCATTAATTGGTCTAACATTGATCCTCTGCGTTATGGATCAGGGTGGTTCATATGGGTAAGGTTATTATTCATAACCTGAGTGAGTTTTCCCGGTATGGTGATAAGCTTATCAGAACTAGTTGCACCACCATCCCTACTATAATTATCTTGAGTAGGAGGTCCATCCCTACATGGATTACATACATTGATATAGTTTACATTCCTTCCATTATGTGCCATTTCTAAACAATGGCATACACTATATTAGTTTATGAATCGCAATACATAATGCCAAACTTGTAAAATTCTTAACATAAATTGAACAATTTATGGATATAATCTAAAATCATAAAAATATTTTTCTTTGAGGAATTATTTACTCATAAATACTTCATAATGGTTTGTAAAGAAAATTTATATTATCCTAAGCATATCCCCCGGGAGTTTCGTAACCAAGAGTGCAGCAAGGACCATTGTCGTGTACCAGGATACCTCGGGTCAAGCCCGAAACTCCTTGTATGAGTTTTGACTCCTAGGTACATCTGTGCCAGAGCCACCTCTACCTACTCATATATAGACAGGTATTTATTTCTTGTAAAATACACAAAATCTATATATTACCAAAATTCTAGGAAGTTATTCTATACTAATCCTCAAAGTCTATCTTAGGGTAATGTTCTATAATCGTAGTTTTTATAAATCTAGATTCCAAGGATTGTACTAAAATTCATTTGATACAACTGTAACACCCCTACCCCAGTTACCCAGATTTGGTGCATTATTACATAACATTGGAATGATCACAAGATATCAAGTCTCGAAAGACCGATTAGTTTAGTTTCCTTGGAAGTACTAGATACATACATAAGTTTTACATTACATCATAAAATAAAAACAACAACAACATTTTATCACCTTTTAATACACTTATACCCCTTATCCTATCCCTGCAGGTCAACCATAAAATACTTCTTCATATCCTGGGAAAAATAAAACATAGAAAGGGGTGATCTCAGAGGCTCAGTAAGGATAACAATATAGTGGAAACTTTCATAAATAAGCATAAAAATTTAAGGCAATGTATAAGACTAAAACATAAGCCTTTTAAACTTAAAATTCAGCATAATATGGAAAATATAAATCAAATAATTTCATTTAATTATTCACATGGATATTCTACTAGTTGAATAATCACATGCAATATCAATAGCCAATTTCATAATGATGGAATGCATAATGTTGGACATCATAACCACATATTCAAGGCCTCGTGTCAAGACTACAAATAATATTTTGTCAAGGCCTTATTCCAAGACACAAGTTTATCTCATAAGACCTATCGATGCATCGAGGAGCTATATCGGGCTCCACCCATCACTTACTAAGTCCAATGCATTCCTTATATTAAAAGGTTGAAACATAACATAAACATTTGTATTAAAATTAGCATATGAAATGTTAATATTTTAACCATAAACCATGAATGTTATAAAAATAACAAATCCACATTCAAACATATCACAAAACCTTCAATACAATATGGAATATTGTATCATAATAAATCAATTTCAAATAAGTGTAAAATCCATCAAAGGATGTTGACATAGATGAAATCAAAACCATTTGAGAGAAATATATATTTATATTTATAAATCATTTAAAAGTCACATAATTATAAAAGAAAATAATTATTTTGAAAATATTATTATAATATTGGTAGGGAAACTTAGAAGGTGTTATAACAGCGTAAAATATCTGCACTCTTCGTATAAGTTAAAAAACATTCTTTCCTTAATTTTGTCAAAAAGGTCGTAAAGGACCTTGTTTGAAAAAAAACAGAAATATTACTTAATAAACATCTTATAAAAAATAAAACAAGGGTATAAATGACTTTAACCCATAGTCTATGAAATAGTAAAAATGTTTTTAAATGAATTTTTAAGAAACATGGATGTGGATGATAAAGAGTCCCAGTAGATACTCATGTATAAACAACCTCGGATAATAAAGAGATTGTAGAATTAAACCTTACCTTGTACTTTTCATTGATCAAGGGTACGTTAAACTTATGTATAATATTTAAATCATTATTATTGAATTATAAAAGAACCGTATACATAAATATGATATCATATATGATCCTCTAATATTTCTTTGTTAATAATATTTGAATAGTATCATCGTTTCGGGTGTTAACTGATTCATTTTCCTTTATATGCTTGGTTACGTAAGCCATGTTTGTTATGGATAGGATGTATTTTATTCATATCCAGAAATATATTAAGTTCTTAAACATTATTTTTAATCATAAAATGAAAATTATTCTCCAATGGTTATGATTAGGAATGAATTTCATTAGGTTCTTGGAGACGGTAATCCGTACGTACGCACGAGCAACAATATCATTCTATTGATGGTGAAATCATATGTAATTGGATGGTATATAATATATAAAGAATACTTTACATGTTATATTTATTATTTACATTATTTATACTCATTATTATACCCATCCAAATAATGAAGTGTTTGAATAACAAACTACACCACGATGTGGAGACGGTAAGCCATTCGTACGCACGTATGGTGACTTGTCATTCATAGGATGGATAGAATAAGGAATATGGTTGTAAAATATTTATAATAACATCACAGTATGTATAAGGTACTAGATTTATTATTTTTGTATGGAAACAATAAATAAAGAGGAAGTGGAAGAAGAAAAGAACTTTGAAAGATGTGGTGAAATTATTACCTCTTCTTCAGGTGTTTCCTATTGAGTTGATCAAAAGGGCTCCATAGGTTGGATTTATGATCAAATTAAGGATTATAGGTTGAATTTAGGGTAGTTGGGAGGATATTTGATCAGGTTTTGTCTGATCCAAATGGCTTTGGAGGTGTGAAATTAAGATAAGGAGAAGTAACATTTTATAAGAGAGGTGAGGGTCACTTTAGGAAAACCTTGAAATATTATTTTATTGTACAATAATATTCAGTTTATAATGGCTCAAAAACGATTTATTTCAATACTAAGGTGGGGATGGGTCAAAAACCTCTCAACCAATAGGTTTTATACAGGTTTAGGTCACCATATTAACATTATATTTTATATTTAACTCTTGGTTAAATAGTTTAACATTTACCATGTCTCCCTGTATCTTTATATTATATGGTTAATAAACTTACTATAAAATGCCAAGAGAACCCCAAGTGGTTCATTAATAACATATCTATTATTATATAAGTTCTTTGGACAAACCTTAGATTTTTAGGACTATTATATCATTTAATAATATAGTGTTTTATTTAAACTCATTTATGTCAATTTTAACACTATTTAGTATTTTATTTTTATTAAAGTCCTAAAAACTTTATTACTTTGAAAAAAATTCATTTAATCAACCCTAAAATGTCATATTAACCTATAAAATTTGTGTGATTCATAAAAAGTCTCAATTTACATTTATTTCGATATTTATAATATCAATTATTTTAATATTTCATTAATAAGGTAATTATTGCATCATCATTGTGTCATAAATAAATTTAATTATTTAATTTCTAAAAATTATATATAAAATACCATTATATAGAAAATAATTTTTACTTTCTAATTAATATTTATAGTCTAATTTATCTTATGTGTAACCCTATATTAAAAATGTTTTAGTTATGAAAATTTGAATTTAAAACTTTTAACTCTTCTTTAAATAAAATAATAATAAATTTTCTAATCTAATCCAAGTGGACCAAAAGGATCATATTTTATTCCTAAGGTTTATTTTGGTCGAAATACACTTATCCAATATAATTAGGAAATGTGTTAGGGTAATAATAATATCATTTTTACCTTTAATTACCCTATTTACTTTTAATTGTGGTAAATAAAAGTCAAAAGTTATTATTCACAAAAAATTTATTTTCATCTTATTGAACCACATTTTACTAACTGATATCAACTTTGTCTCTCATATTTTTGAAATTAAATTCACAAAAGTGGTAAAATTTCGTTTTATGAAAATTTTCTAAAATGACTCTAATGAATTGCATTGAACTAATATAGGTATTATGTATCTATTTTGACTTAAAATAAATTTAAATAAAATAATTAATTATTTAAATAAAAATTCTGTTTTAAACAATAACGTAGTGTTTTTCACTATTCATAAAAAATTGAAAGTTTTCAGAAAAATACCAAAAATTCACCCTAAGCTAATTTTGATATTCCAAATCCAAAAATGAAGTTCATTTTGAAAAAAAAAATATAAAATTTAAAAAAGTGGGTATTACTATTCATAACGGCTAGATTGATTGGTCGTGGTGTGCTAGAACTCAAAGTTGCGTATAACGCAAGCTATTGTATTATTCAAAGGTAAACATACCATGGAAGATTGGGGTGTTACATGGTATGTGTTCTGAAAGTTAATCTATGTTTTTCATGTACTACATGAAGAACATAGTGTTGCCTATAATGAAACACAAATTAATTTCTTTAATATAACAAAAGATATATTCTATGTTGTGTGAGGTAGAAAATATCAAAAAGGTTCAATTAATTTGAAAAAATATATTTAATATTGTCTTGGGATGTTACAATTTCACCCTCATGTCATAAGGAATGATTAATTTGGATAAATGATTCCACTAATGAAGGATGAAATATAGGGGTCTCTAATGGAACATGCTCCCAAAATCCATCCCTTCATCTATTAGAGGTCCTTATGGGAAGCATTTTCTATAAAATAGAAAACACAATCTCATTCAATACAAAATTGAATCTTAAAAATATCAATTAAACCATAAAAAACTTGTGAAATTAAGATCAAACATATATAACCAATATGAAAAGCACTTTCAAAATAATAAGGGTGAAGATATAAATAAATTTATTCATTTTTACACTATGTGTGGTTTGAACACACATTTAGAAAAATGATGAGCCTATAATAAAAAAAATAAATGATTACATTCATGGCCACACATGATCCACTAGCATACCACTCCCATGTGCTTATACCATTAACCTCTACAATCCACTACCTTTTCACCCTAAAACTAATAATTGTTTGAAATTTCACATGGGTTCTTCCCAAATCCCATATCCATTGATGAAATGTATCCAATCTCACAAAAACAATCTAAAATCGAGTAATATTTTAATACATAACTATTGAACACCCATGAAAACAAGTGGTTTTCCTTGAAAAAAAATTTATAGAAACTCCTCCACACCCATCTCTCAACCTCTAACAATCTTATATCATGCATATCACTTCCCCCCCCCCCCACCCAATAAAAAGGGTTATATGATATCATTTTGTAAAAACCCATATCAAATTTACATGACCAATAACATGATCCATTCCAGCAAAAGGACCAATGAAAATTCTTGGTCATCATAGACTGGAAAGAAGAAAAAAAGCCTCACCTATAACAATTTGGGAATAATTTCTCCCTTGAAAATAAATAATGAACTTTTCTTGAAATAGTCATCTACACCAAAAATACATGAAACATAAATAAAAATAAATATATAATAGAGAAAACATGGTAATAACTATTGTACATACTATAACATCATCAAATTAAAACATATGAAGATGAAATAAATATATGATATCCAGTAAAATGGTCAAAACAAAGATAAAGACCAAAAGGACAATACATGACATCCTTACAACAAAAAATATGAAAAAAAAATTCCATATGATCTAACTCTATGAAAACATATCACCATCCCAAAATAATAATAGATTATAGTAATCAAGATTGGACACCAAGACATAGGGTTCCCTTACCCTTACATATTTCTTAAAAAAACAAGGTTTTCATATTCCAAATGGAATATATAGTTTGTGCATAATAAACCTTAGTAAGATAGAATCCTAAATATATATAGTTCTTTTCTCAACACAAACTAATAAATGTTATATTGAAATAATGTTTTAATGACTTTCAATTTTTAAATAAGTTAACATGAAACCATTATTATTTAATGATTTCTTTTTTTCTAAAATCATTCTATATTTCAAACTTCTAATTCATAAGGATTAAATAAAAAAATGGTTTCCATATATCATAAACATGATCAACACACCCAATCTTGAACATTTATAAGAAACATTATATATAATAAAAATGATTTTTAATATAAACTCATTGAAATCCAAATCAAACAAGGAAAAAAATTAAGCATCATGGCCTCTAACCAGGGGATCGTAGTTTAAAATATTGTAATACAATGTTCTCAATCTGGATAAGCATGTAAAAAAAAGTTTATTATCTCTCTTATTCTTCACAAGATCCTAAAATACATCAATGGTTTCTCTTAGCCCACATGTCCCCATCATGGAAGCTTTATTTTTCTTACTCTCGATGGCTATATTATCCCCTTAGATAACTGTCCCTATATACTCAATGACATAGGCTATGGATTCAAGTACTGAAGTAACTCACACCCCCAACATATCCCATGTTCCACACATTTCAATTTCATAAACACATAACATGTACCAATTCCATAAACAAAACATAATCATATTAGTAACACCATTTATAAGGAGAAACCCCTTTTTTAAACCCCATTTTAATTCCATTTTAATCCAAATATCTTTTTTAGGACACATAATTAAAAACATTATGTGAATTTAAATAATTAACTTTTTAAAATACCCATAAAAACAACAAGTTTCTATTAAAACAATGATTAACATAAATCATTGATAAATCATTATTATTAATACAATTTATAGTTAATTTGACAATGAAACCCCAAATGTATTAATTAATAAAAGGAAATACATGAAAAAAAATCCTTTAATAGAGACACCTACCTTTGAATCAATTACATGCTCCCCCATTTTATAAAAACCACAAGATTAAACTAGAAGAATCCCATTAATCTGGTCCAGTTTTTTAAAAGACCCAAAGGACTATCCCGATCACCATTGGCTAGTGACAATCCCTATGGATTCATTGATAACCAATTTGAAGAGTTTAACCCTTCAAAACATGACATGAACCATTCATGAATTATATGACAACACAAACCAAAGAGGAAGTGTCAATATATATAAATATAAAACACAATTAAACACAATTATCATTACAGAAAATATCATATCGTTCACATCATAATTTATAAACAAGAAATAAACATATGATATCCAATAAAATTATAAAAAAATGATATAAATTCAAAAAGTCCAATACATGACATCTTAGTGATAAAAAAATATCAAAACAACTCCATGTGAGCTAACTATTTGTGATGATGTATCACTATCAAAAAACAATCTTGGATGTCTGTAATCAATATGGTCTGATGAGATATAAGGTTCGTTAACCTTTACATGTGTCTTGTAAGTGAATTTTTTCATGTTCCCAATAGAATATATAGGTTGTGAGGCACAAACACAAGTATGATACCATCATGAATCCATATAAGGCCTTCCTCAATAAAACCCATTCACTCTAGTTTTAAAACCATATTTATGACACTTTCACATTGAAAACATGTTCACTAGATAGCATTGCCTTTTGAATATTCATTTTTTTCCTCAATGCAATCTATATTTCAAAATTAATGAATCAAAAATGATTATGTGAAAAATACATGTGTCCATATAATAAAAAAATCAACACACCAATAAAATTTCCTATGTATAAGTAACATAAAATATTAAAAAATGGTTTTGAATATAAACACAAGGGAATCAAAATAAAAAATTAACAAGAAATAATCATCATAGGATCTATCCAATGTATTTTATTCTGAATTAGTCCAAGACATGGTTCACTATCCATCTATGTGTGTAAAACAGGTTTAGAATATCTCTCAATCATCTTTAGTATCAAAAAAATTATAAGGGTAAACTCCAGACACATGGACACATTTTTTATGCTCTATTTTTATTCCTTTTGAAGTTACTCTTAGTCCCTTGAATAAATCGGAGTAGCTAGTCAAAAACATAGGATACGGATCCATGTATGTTCTTATGTCACTCACACATGCAAGGACCCCCATGTACCATACATTCACATTATATAAACATATAATATTATACAATTTCATATAAAAATATTCCCATAATAATCAAACATTAATCACAATGTGAGATCCCTTTTCAAACAACCCTTTTAAATCCATTTAAAACCAAAAATCCTCCTTGAGTAATTTCATCAAACACATCATGTGCATTTAAATCACATTATTTTAAGCATATCATCGAAAAAATCCATAAAAAAGTATCATTCACATAAAACATGGATAAATAATCATTATTTTAAAAAAATAAGGCATTTTGAACAACAATGGAAAAAGGTAATAAATACAAAAAGTATTTCTATAGAAAACATCCCATAAATTGAGACACCTATATTGGGATCAATTACAATGTCATTACCATTGAAAAAATCCACATGAATCAAGTAATAGAATAACTCATAGTCCTAAACCATAGTAAAGTTACATGAATCCCATAACAACCCTAGGATTAGAAAAAATGTGAACATGGGTCTTCATAATTCATGAAAATGGACAGAAAAGGATGAAAATGGGGAATTAATATAAAATCAAGGAAAACCCAAGAAAACCTTGATGAAAATAAAAAAACATAAATGTGAATAAAATATGAATCAATTATTATGAATCTATAAGGATAATGGGATAGGATGACATGAAAATGATAGGAATAATGGAGGATTTGTGTTGAATATCAACAATAGAAAAAAGTAAAAATCCACAATTATAATTAGCTGGATAGGGTCTTGTGATTTGGATGAATGATTAAGAAAACCATGCATCAAAAATTTTGGAGACATTTTCACCCAAAACAATGATGAATAATTCATCGATAAACACTATTTTTCAGAAAATTCATGATCTATCTATGGGAAACCAATTTTTCCCCAAGAATCCTCTTTCACACATTCATAATCTGGATTACTGTTGACTGTGTCCCAACATAGACTAGGTAATACTTACTTAAAAAGTGATATCTTCAACCTATATCACTTGAAAACTCTAATCAAGATGTAAAAGTGGACCTAAAATTGACACAATGTGATCTATGAGTTGTTTGAAAGATGGAAACAATGGGTACTTTTGAGGTTTAATGGGTATAATATGAGATGTGGGATCTCGTATATTTTTTATGACTGGACCCCATTATTTTTTTTCACTGTATTGTTTTTATAAAATAATTTATTAATTTATGGACTCTTTAACTAAACTTATTTCTTTATTTATCATTTCATGATATTCTATTTATGGTTGGGACATATTTTATTTTCATTTTTTAGATATCATTTTACAATTACAATATCCCATTATATTTCATGTTTACATTATTGAAATGTTGTAATACTTATAATTGATTATGTTGGACTATAATTATTTTAGGGTTTCAAAATTTTCATGATGTTATATTTTATATCTTTATTAATTATAATGTGATGATAGAGTAACATGTTATAGAATCATATTAAGGGTTATATATAGGATTTTCTTTAGTGATATAATGGAAGTACATAACCTATATACATGAATTACTTTGTGTATCTTGGAGTTATTTTGTGTTTTATACACCATGATGTAATTTGGGTATAAATGTATTGAATATTTATTCATGGGTTATATGTTTTAGTTGTGTTTGATACACTCACCATAGACTTTCCCATGGATCTACATAATGAATACAACTCAATAAATTAAAGTGAGTGGGTGAATCCTATTAGTTTATTAGACCCACCTATTATATGCATACACAAAATGTATTTTGATATTTATGGGTATACTATCATGTTTTATTATATTTTCTAGAATTATATTAGAATTAGATTCAAGGATAAATATTAAAAAAATTATAGAGGCTAATTATTCAACAGTATATGATATAGTGATATGGGTCAGAGTACATTGTCCTTAAATTATTTTATTGTATATAATGTATATCTGATATGGTGATTTCTTATTTAGTTATTGTTTATAAATTTTACCATTATGTATTGTTACACTTTTTTTTGTATGGATGTTTTAATCAAATAGACTATTTTTTACATTTATATATTAAACTATAAAATTTTATTATTGGACCCCTATTTATTTCCTTAAGATGGGTGATCGTGGTGTACATGTGTATTATGTTGAATTTTTAATAGATTTGAGAATAACTGTTATATATTATTTATGAGGTCATGTTTTTTTCAGAGTTATCTTAGGTCTTCACTATTTTTAGTTCATTTTCCTAAAATGGATTTATCCAGGTCTTTTATTTTGATGAATCACATAAAAAAATTACATGTACTTGATGTTTTATTAGTTTTATTTATATAGATAGAGATAAAATTTGATAAATCAACTTCTTTTTAACTGAGTCTATTCCATGTAATGTCTGATACATTGGAATATAACCCTAAATTACATTCAATGGACAATATATTTTCTTCTTATTTTGTTATAATCATGTCAAATAATTGAGAGAATATTGTTAGAAATAGTTTTATAAATAGATATCAGTCTATAAGGAATGAAACATTAATGCATCTGATAATACATTAAAAAAAATTTCCATGAGTTTTGATCTAGATGAGTGTCAAGGTCTATCATTTTTAATACATTTCAATTGTTCTATGTTGATATTTGATTTATAATGTGCTTATTTTAAATGATAAAGGTTTTTAATATTGTAATCATTTATTCTAATCCTAGAATATTGAAAATATTCATGGGTAATGAACATTCTAATTTTGAATGTTTTTTGATAATGTTATAGGTCAGAAATTTCATCCAATCATGATTATGAAAGAGGTTCTTAGGGATAGATCTATCTACTACTGAAATTCTATTGAAGAAGTTCAACATGTAGAACATGTATACTATATTTGGTTGATTAATGAAGTTCTAGGTTCATAAGATGTATCTGTTGGATATGAGTGAAAATCATCCTACTTATTTGGGAAAAAAGTTAAGAGTTAACATAACTTAAACTTTAGTAATAATATTATCTAAAGAGTTATTCAGTTTTTTATATGAATAACTTTTTTCCCTATTAGTTTAATTGGTCTTATTTTGTAATTATTTTTTACACAATTTAATGTTCTTAACATTTGATTTTTTATTTCCAACTCTATGAATCACTTACATATTTAATAATATGATCTATTTAGAAATTAAATATCCCATAATGTTTAAATTTTCAAATTTGATGAAAATTATATGTTAACTTTAGACATCATTTCACCCACCACCTCTTGATGCTTCCATACTAGGGGAACATTAGGTATCAAATATGGTCTCTATTATTTCTATGATGCAAAAAATATTAGGGATTTATTCTAAATTTAGTGTTAGATTTAATATAAAAAAATTGGTAAAACTAATTTTTTTAATAATTTTTTATGATTATTCCATTTTCCATACACTAATGTTTCAGTAGATGAAATATCAATCATTGTGGTAGGGTTACCAAATGGAATATTGGAAAATGCAATATGAATTCCCTTTGATATTTTATGGGACTCATTATAAAAAACTATTATGATGAGATAAATTATTTTGAAAATAATATTTTATATGATCATTATCAAATGATGGAGAAAATTTTTTAAGATTCACATAAAGGAAATATCTACATTTACTAAAGAGGGGAATGTTTTGTATCAAGAAAATTGTAATTATCGGAACACATTACATTGATTTATGACAAGAAACATTTACATTCAAATTTCATCATCTAAAAAAATGAAAAAATAATAGATAAATTTTAATATAAAACATTTTGTTACTTCTAAGGTTATTAAAATATGAATGGAGATACTTCCTCATATCTATAAATATTTTATTTTATTTATAGACATTCATTTTACCAAATTCACTCATTATTTTATGAAAATAATTAATGGATTGGATTCACATGGTTATTGTGAGATAACATATGGTCATATTTTAGGTGAATTTATTGATATATTTTAAAAGTAATGGAAATAAAAGAGGAAAACTATTGATGATAAATAAAACTTATAAATTTGAGTCATGGTTATTTTATTGGAGCATTAAAACAATATGATAATAAATTAGAATTAGCTTATGAGAAGGAGAAAAAGAAGAATTGAGTTTATTTTTTGAAAAAATCCAAAGTTGTAACTTTGTAAGATGATACATTAAACTCTAATACTTTAATGATAACATATAAATGATATTAAAGTAATTATTGTTCAAAACTAAGTGAAGGACAATTTTCTCAAAATTCAAAGTCATATAAATAGATTTATCATAATAAAGATATTCCAAAATGATATTCAGAATGCAAATAAAGAAACATATGAAAAAAATAAATTAATAGAAAATAGTTTGGATGTTATATATTATAAATTAACAAATCCATTGAATACCATACCTGATTTTACTATATAAAATAAGAAGTGAAAAAGGTTCAATAAGATCATATAAGAATAGAGTAATGAAACCCTTTAGAAGGAATACCAAAAATTTTAAGTAATGACCCATCTTCTAATAAAAAAATTTACAATTGTTGAAAACCAAAAATTTTTTTGTTACTATGATAAAATACCACAGAATAAATTATTGTTCATGGGAAAGTTAATTACGGATTCTCTTGTAGAATTATCCTTAGATTATTAGTCCCTTTTACTTTAAATAATGATGATAATAATCAATCATTTGATGAAATAGATGAATATTTGACTATAATTTAGAATAAGTGTAATAGTATGATGAAAATATGGGATCAAACTATGAAAAATATTATTAAGGCTGTTCATATAATTTCTACACATAATTCTTAATTTTTTATTAAATCAATGTATATTTAAACTAATAGTGATATTTTTCTCAACAAAAACTAATAGTAATATAAATGATGTTATTAGACATAAATCCATATTTAGTTTTCTAAAGAATATTATTGATAATTTTACTTCCATTAGGTGGAATTTTGACAAGATTATAGAAATTTCAATGACATCTAGGCCATCGTTTTGAATTGGTTTTATTTTTAAAAGTCACATGTCCATATATACTATTTTAATATAAAATTAAACTTTTCAGTAATAAATATCATTTAGCAGGTAACATGAAGGGTCATTGTGAATTAAACAAGGTTTAATCATTTATAAAATTTCTGTATTTTTATTTATAAGTTGCATGAATATTTTTAACACAATAGAGTTGGATAAATTTGGGTCCCTATATTTACTTCTATTAATATTATCGGTACCAAACATGTTTGGTTACCAATAATTTTGTATTGTTTATTTTCGATGAACAAGTATAATAAATGATGTTGAAATAGATGGTATTTGATAGTAGATTATCATGGAATGTTGATTCAATCAAGTATAACTTCTATAACTAATAAAAATTTAAGGGGAGACATGTTTATTTTGAAGATAATAAACAATGATAGATTTTTGGTATTGGTGATGTTTTAATTCAAGGTGAGATATTAATTTCAAATATACTTTTTATTATAGGACTAAAGCACCAACTTATTATCATATTTCAATTATGTGATGAGGGTTACTATGGGAAAATTGGGAATGAAAAATTTACCATCAAATGTTCTAAATGATTTCACAACTTATCTTTTAATAATAATGATAATTCTTACACTATGAACCAAGAATACCTTTCTTACAAGAAAATTATTTATCTCTATATAGTTTTGGATAAGTATAACATTTGGAATATATATTTTGAACATTATATTTTATAGACCTTAGGTAATAATTATATGTAATGACTGGGGTAGGATTTACTAGAAATGATATTTATTTCCTCTAGTGTCTATAATCCTTTCTAATATAGAAATTATTACAACTATTTCTTTAATACTATTTATAATGTCTCAATTTTCAGAGATTTACATCTAGTTCACATGGACCTTTTACAACCTAAAAAACTAATTGTATTATGGGTAAACACGTGGTTTATCTCTCTGATTATGATTATAACATGTTTAATGAGGTTAATTTTCTTACTGTAAAGATGAAAGGACTATCATTTTTTAAAAATATTTTTTCTTCCTTTAAATCTAAAAAACCATCCTATTATCATTATCCTAATGGATCATGGTAAAAATTTTATGAATTATATTTTTTAAAATTTTTGTAATGAAAAAGTAATTAGATATAATTTCTCATCACTAAGAACTCCACAATAGAATGGTGTATTTTATAGGGAAAATAAAATAAATTATGAAATTTTCTAGCTTATATTGTGAGAATATCATGTTGCTAATTATTAGTTAAGATAAATCAATTAGTAATACATATAACACTATAAATATAGTTTCAATTTTCAAAATCATAGATAATAAACCTTAAAAATTAGAGAATTTATAGAATCCAAAATATGCTTTCATCATAGGTTTTAGATGTAATTTGTTCATTTTGAATAATAATGATAATTTGTATTTTTTTATCTAAATATAATGAAGTAATTTTTCTTTGTTACTCTAACATGAGTAAGGATTGTAATGTATCCAATAAATGGACAATTAATTTTTAATAAATGGTACATATTAAATTTTTTTAGTTCAATCATTATGAGAAGATACAAATTATGGATTATAAATGTATTAAAATCTATTATTCTAAAACACCCTCTATTTAAATCTGGAAGATGAACCAAATACACTGATAATTATCTCACTAGAAACTTGTGTAATCGGTGATACACATCCAATAAATGAGGAAAAACCATACTTTTAATCTAGAAATAGTATGAACGCAAGGAATCATCTTACTGATAATTTTATTAGTGATGTAGATAAATCTGTTAAAACAATATGTTTATTATGAAATGAATGTCAGAATCCTTGTTTTTATCTCAGTTTGAACAAAAATGTTAAATAATGACCTGTATGATGAGATTTATAAACTTTTTATCAAATAATATCTTAATAAATTCAAAAAAAAACAAGTCATAGTCATTGTTTGAACATTTAAATGATCGTATAGTTATATGAGTGAAATGGGTCTTTCAAAATAAGTGTGATGATAATTAAACCATTTTTCAAAATAATTATAGAATTGTTTCTAAGAGTTATATTTTGGAATAAGTAATTTTGGAATAAGTCATAGACTATTGAGAAAATTATTCCCCAGTACCGTGAGTAAAATATACCCATATTATATTAATCTTCACAACTCATCTAAATTTTAAACTATTTCAAATATTTTTAATGTGTTTCTTACATAATGGTTATGTTAAGGGGGGTTTTATATTGAAAAAATTATAGGTTATAAAGCTATTATTTTTCCTGAACATGAATCAAAACATATCAATTTTATCTAAGGACATAAACGATCCACAAGATCCTATTATAATAGATTATCTATAATAATACATAAAAATAATATTTTATAGGAATTAAGATACCTCCATTTATATTAGGATTTCATTTAATAAAATCATAATTATAAAAATCTATGTTAGTAACATTATTTTAATATCCACATGAAGAAATTTTTCTTGGATAATTTTTTTAGAATGTATTAAAATTGAATTTGAAATGAGTATGATGTGTAAAATTGTATACTTTTTTAGCTCCCAAACAACTCAGAAGATAAAATGAACTATTTTTACTCGGTATAAGTATATCATATATTTTCATATTCATCATTATTTTTATAGTGATTCTAAAATAAGTACTATAGATGGAACCTCTTGTTAACATGATCTTTTTGAATCCTAGAAAATGGTATACCATAAATTTCATAGAGGTATGATCAAGAGTGTAATGGCCCAGACCCTCCTGGACCATTACTTTGCCAAAGTGAGGCTCCACCAAAATGGTGGCACCGTGAGTGTGACACCGTTACGGTGGAACCGTGACGGTGGCACCATGACGATGGCACCGTGAAGGTGACACTGTGAGGGTGACACCGTGACGGTGGCACCGTGTCCCCTCACCGAGCCTTTCGTTCTTTTTCCAGTACCTGACTTTTTCGCTCCCGCAACGTAAGTTTCTACGTAAATTAATTCTTTTACTCCTTTTAAAAACCATTTAAATCCCATATTAATTCCTAAAAATCCCGAGAGACCTCCGTGTGTAACTGTCCAACCGTGTGGTCAACCCACAACCCCCACTCCTTATGCGGTTTGGCATTCTCCTCTTAACAGTACGCGGCTCTTATAAACTAAGGGTTAGCTGTGGTTTCTTCTTTCCTTGATCGCAGCTTTTCACGAATAGCTTCTGGTGCATCGGGCGAGCCGCATCGTTATGCGTAGAGTTCTGTGCCTGGCCTAAGCATTGATAGACGAAGCGATTTTCGTTCAGTCGAGCCGCATCGCTATCTATGAACTTCCTCCCCTGGCCTCAGTGTAGATCGTTGATCCAATAGGTAGGAAATTTCTCCTTCATCTCTCTCCTTTGTGTATCATGCGGGGTGGGCGTGCTTTTGATTCTGTAGAATTGGATAAACTAGACCTAATAAAGATAATGAATGGATTCTATAAATAAAGAAGGGGGGTTGTGATCATTGATGTTGTTTTATATTATGATCATCTTTCCGAATTGTTTCGGCTTGCGCCTTCTGAAAATTGAGGTCGTTGGTGGTCTTTGTCTATGCACTAATGAACCCCTCGTGGTGTTTTAAATAGCTTATTCCTAATTGTAAACTCCTGCTGTGAAAAGTAAATTGTTTAATCACCTATACCCAGCTGAATAAATTGACAGCGCCAGGATAAATCCCTTCTGTGCTAACCCCGGTCAAAACACGGAATTGAAATCATGGAGTGTGTTAATTCTTATAAATCTAAAAAATACAGGCATACCCTGCTTAGTGTTGGTGTCAGTGGTTTGGTTTTTTTCTTTCACGGGCCGATTGGTGGAAATGTGGGAGGGGATGGGATCCCCTGTTTTTATGGATTCGGTGGTTGTGAGTTTTAAGAACGGGTGGGTACTTGTTTATATCACAAATTGGGGTGGGATCCTATGTTGATGATAAACCATTTCGGGGGACACGGGGTAGTGTCTCGTGGGTGTTTCTTTGGTTGCAGTACTTCGAGGGATCTCAGTTATTTCCTTATTGTTGTAACATTACAAGAGAACCGAGTGTGAATGTTTAAATTGACAATTGACTGGATTCTTTTCCTTGGTTATGCTTATGGTGTTAGTTTCCTAGTAGTGCATGAACTTATTTGAACATTATCACAGAACATGAAACAAGAATGGGACAAATGGTTTTTGTTGGCGAGAGTCATGACTCGGACATGAGTGATGTTGTGATCTGTAGGCTGTCTGAATAAAAACCTAGCTTGGGTGAGTGCTTGTTACCTATATATATAACTGTAGATTTGTGTTTCTTATTCGCGCCCCACCCAAGTTGAGAACTTAGTGTCGGACACCCCCATTCATGGGGGAGGGTGTTTTTCCCAACACTATTCTTAGTGGATGGTTATTATCTCCTTTTCTGCTCCCTTTACCGGATAGCCCAAGTATCTTCGGGCAGGTTGTGATGGCCTGAGGTCCATTATTAGCCCAAGAATCTTCGGGCGGGGTAGTGTGATGGTTGGCCAGGTGTGTGCGGCAGGTGGTTTCCCAAGTGTCTTCAGGATGAGGCCCAGGTGTCTTCGGGCATGGAAGTGGATCTTCTAGCCCAGGTGTCTTCGGGCGTGGTGGTAGTTGTTCTGGCCTAGGTGTTTGCAGGCGTGGTTACATCTGACAGTTGTGGCCCAGGTGTTTGTAGGCGGGATTCGGCAGTGGGACTGTGTGCAGTTGTGGCCCAGGTGTGTGTGGGCGGGTGAGGCAGTGGGACTGCGGTGACAGAATGGCAGGATTGGTTCGATGCGTAGGATGTCTCAATAACCAGTGGGAAAGTGGCGCGGGGTACCCAAACATCGATGTTCTCTTATTATATATATTACTTGACTTGCGTTATTTTGGGAGTGTGCCTTGGTGAGGCTTGGGCGGATAGTTTACCTTGATAGGTATTTGGTTTACTCCTTTTCTCACGGGACTTTAGTATGTTCCCCCACTTGTCCACGAGAGTCTTTGGTTTTTCCCTACTGAGTGTACTTGTATGCTCAGCCTACGTATATAAAACTACTTTCAGGTTTCCAGGAGGACTTCGGGGATCACGCGGGACCATACTAGCTCGGACCTTTGGGGAAGTTGCAGCTGTTGTTTTTCTTTTTTTTTGGGTACTTACCTTTGTAGTCATCTTTTCTACTTTGTGGATTTTACTTTTGGAACATGCATGTGGGAATGGTTTATTTTTGGCTTTACTTTTCTTCCATTTTTGGTGTTGTTGGGTTTCATCATCTTATCTCCTGATCCTATAAAAAAAAGGGTAATGCCTTCCATTTGTGTGTAATTTCTATACCCTTGGTGCTAGTCGCCACTTCGTGGCCTATTGAAGGTGGGTCCCAGGGGTCATTATCTCTCCTTCAACTTAAAGAAGGAAGGTTCTGGCAGTCTGCTAACCCTTCCCTCCTTTTGGTGAAGGCGAGTCATGACAGAATGGTATCAAAGGGAGGTTGGTTGAGAGATAGGATGGAGTCTGGAGTTAGGAACAGTGAGGATTGCATGGGATGGTAAGGCAACATTGTTGGGGGACCTTGGTGCGTGAATTAGGCCAAGGAAGACTGGCTAGGACATGGGATTTTAGGGCCCCCCGTGATCCGATGCAAGGACTCTGGACCTACCGAATGACCAAGTGAGGCCACGCTGATTACAGGGTAGAGACCCTAAGAAAGGTACATGCATCATAATGACTTATGTTCTCGTGTTTCTGGGATGTCTTGGGAATTAAGAATAAGTTAAAATTTTATGAAGTTTTAAGAACGATATTCTGCACTAATTGGGCTTAGGTATTCTTTGTTTACCTTGCAGCAATGGAACCTGGAAGGCGACCACGTGTGGTACAGGCAATCGAGGCCTCGAAGACTACTTTGGCCGATCGGCAGAGAGCTGATCGAGAGGAAGAGGACGACCAGTGGCAGAAGACTCTTCGGGCCTTCCAGGGATAGACCCTCGAGAAGTACGAGGGAAGCACCTCTGACATGAAGACGAAAGGCTGGCTAGAGGATCTAGTGATAGCCTTCGGCCTGATTCGGGCCCCGACCGAGTATTGGGTCCCACTGGACGTCATCCAAATGCGGGTAGCGGCGCGTCAGTGGTCGACGCTTTACCTGGGGGAGAGGAGAGAGGCTGAGGTGTTATGGGCTGATTTCGAGAGGGAGTTCCGGGCGGAATTCCTCTCCTCGACGATGAAGGTAGAAAAGAGACAGGAGCTACTCTCTCCAACAGGGGAGTATGTCCATGAGGGAGCTAGGGATAAATTTCAAGGACCTCCTATGTTTTTCTCCGGACCTCTTTCCCGACGAGGAGTCTCGGGCAAGACGTTTGGAGGAGGCGCTCCGACCCTCCCTCCAGTATGTTGTTACCCCCTTTACCCTGCTGACGTAGTTGGTGGTCCAGAAGAAGGCCGAAGTGGTGGAGAGGATGCATGCTCTAGGAGGTGTGTCACGAGAGGTGATCCAGGTGGTGCCATCGAAGGGGAAGGCCATCAGCACTAGGCCTCCAGCGTCAGGACCCTCCAAGTTCCAACCAATAGGGAGCAGACCGCAACAGTTTTAGTTTTGATCCCTCGGTCCTCACCCTTTTCCTTCGGGCCCGGGACCGCGGTACTTTATCTGTGGGAGCCTTGGACATCTCTGGAGTCAGTTCCTGGACCGGGTGCAGTACGGCGATGGCGGATAGCCCCAGCACCCGCCCCAGTAGCAACTTCCAGCCAGACCCTTCCAGCAGCAGGGACAGCGAGCTCCCGCTCCTCCGAGGATAGACGTGGGAGGAGGGGGCCGACCTCAGGGCGCTCCTCGGGGACCTCGACCAGGGCATGGTCGAGGAGGTGGACGACAGCTGAGGGTCAGAGGAGTCGGGCGTGGATAGCTACACGCCGCAGAGGCAGCAGTTCCAGCAGGGCCGGAGGTTGTTCGAGGTACGATCAGTTTGTTTAGCACTATTTCTTATGCCTTGTTCGATACCGGAGCTTCGCACTGCTTTGTTGCACCCAGTCTAGCCTGTGCCTTGGGTCTAGATGCCGAGAGACTTCTAGTGCCCCTGTTGTTGAGCACACCATTCGGAGGTCAGACCGACTTGTTGTTTGTTTGTCGAGGATGTAGACTGATGATAGGGCCACATCAGTCGATTAGGGATCTTCTCCTGCTACAGATACAGCCATACGATGTCATCCTAGCCATCGACTGGCTATTCTCTGCGTGTGTCATCGTCGACTGTTTCCGAGGAAGGTTTGTGTTTTTAGACTTGGGCGGTCGGCGTGTTACCTTCACCAGAGAGCGGGGCGGTCAGAAGGGAAACAGGCGAGAGGAACCCCTCCTATCCTTGATAGCCAAGCTGTCAGTAGAGTCAGTAGATGCTAAGATGGAGGAGGTGCCATAGGTTATCTGTGACTTTATGGACATCTTTCTTGAGGAGGTGAAGACTCTACCCCCTCGACGTGATATCGAGTTCGGGATAAACCTGCAGCCCGGAACTCATCTGATCTTGATGGCTCCTTATCGGATGGTACCTTCAGAGCTACAGGAGTTGCGGATCCAGATTGAAGATCTGATGAAGAGGGGTTTTGTTCGGCCAATTGAGTCACTGTGGGGTGCTTCAGTCTTGTTCGCAAAGAAGGAAGATGGTGGTCTCAGGTTGTTCATAGACTACAGGAGGCTGAATCAGGTGACGATCAAGAATCTCTACCCTCTTCTAAGGATAGACGATCTTTTCGACCAGCTGAAAAGGGCAAGATGGTTCTCGAAGATCGACTTGCGGTCTGGGTACCACAAGCTGAGAGTGAAGGAGGGCGACATCCCGAAGACGGCGTTCAGGTGTAGATATGGACACTTCGAGTTCATATTCATTCCCTTCGGTGTTACGAACGCCCCAGCTGTGTTCATGGGGATTATGAACTCCATCTTCCGGGAGTACCTAGATCGGTTCATAGTTGTGTTCATGGAAGACATCCTGGTCTACTCAAGATCAGAGGAAGACCATACAGAGCACCTGAGGATGGTTCTGTAGGTCCTCCGACATCATTATCTCTATGGGAAGTTTCCAAAATGCAAGTTCAGGACACGAGAAGTGCACTTCCTCGGGAACGTGGTGTCCGAGCAGGGGGTAGCGGTGGACCCATCAAAGGTTGAGGCAGTTGTTTCTTGGGAAGCACCCAAGAATGTGGCAGAAGTCTGTAGTTTCCTTGGGCTGGTGGTTTACTATCGGAGGTTCGTACCCAACTTCTCCCGAGTTGCAGCCCCTTTGACAGCACTGACCAAGAAAGACCAGGTTTTCATGTGGAGTGAGTAGTGCGAGTCAGCCTTCAGCTATCTGAAGGAGAAGTTGGTCAGTGCCCCAGTGCTGAGATTTCTAGAAGAAGGGGCGGTGTATGAGGTGTTCTGCGATGATTCAGGATAGGGCCTGGGATGTGTGTTGATGCAGCAACAAGGGGTGATCTCTTATGGGTCTGGGAAACTATGCCCTCATGAGCGTAATTACGCCACCCACGACCTGGATCTTGCAACGGTCATTTTTTGCGCTAAAGTTATGGTGGCACTACCTCATTGGAGAACGCTTTGTGGTCTTCATAGATCACAAAAGATTGAGGTATATCTTCTCCCAGTGGGACCTAAACCTGCGACAGCGGAGATTGGTGGAGTTCCTCCAGGATTACGACTTCGAGATTTCTTATATTGAGGGAAATGGCAATGTAGTGGCCAATGCCTTGAGCAGGAGGACGCAGAAGGATGCGGTCCAAGAGTCGGCAGACGCCTGGAAGGCGATGGAGGAGTTGCATGCTTTACACCTGGATGCAAGGATGGATAGCAGTAGAGGCTGCCTATATCAGATGACAGTGCATACACATCTATTTCAGAAAGTGGAGGAGTCTCGGTGGGGAGACTCATAATGCAAAGTGATGTCTGACCTAGTTGACCATGGAAATGCTCCGGAAGGATGGACAGAGGATGGTTAGAACCATATGCTTTTCTAGGGAAGGTTGTTTGTTCCGGAGGCGGTGCGCGGAAAGGTTCTCAGTGAGTTCCACAACTCACCCCTGGAAGTACACCCAGGAGTTTCCAAGATGTACCAGGGACTGAAGAGGCAGCTTTGGTGGCCCGGAGTTAAGCGAGCGGTGGCAGAGTTTGTGGCCAAGTGCTTAGTGTGTCAGCAAGTGAAGGCTGAACACCGAGTTCCAGGCGGCCTACTGCAGCCCCTAGATGTCCCTGAGTGGAAGTGGGATGACATCTCGATGGATTTCATCACGGGACTACCCAAGGCCCAAGGGGGATACGACGCCATCTGGGTGGTAGTGGAAAGGTTGAAAAAATCGGCTCACTTTATGGTGATCAGGGAGTCAAGTGCAGTGGATGCTCTGGCATGAAGGTATGTGGATGAGGTGGTGCGGTTTCATGGAGTTTTGAGTTCTATAGTCTCGGATAGGGATGCACGGTTTACCTTGCGAGTCTGGAGAGTATTGCATCATGATTTTGGCACCCAGCTACGCCTTAGCACTGCTTTCCATCCCCAGACAGATGGAAAAACTGAGCACACCATCCAGACCTTCGAGGATATGTTGCGGTCATGTGTTCTGGACTCAGGAGGATCATGGGTGCAATACTTGCCTCTGGTAGAGTTTTCCTACAATAATAGCTACCACTCTACCATTGGCATGGCCCCGTTTGAAGCTTTGTACGGGAGGCCATGCCATTCACCTGTGTGTTGGGCCGAAGTCGGAGAGGCAGGCATCCTTGGCCCAGAAGTGGTGCAGAGCACGACATAGAAGGTTAAACTCATACGGGAAAGGATGAAGGTGGCCCAGGACCGACAGAAGTTGTATGCTGACACTAGGAGGAGGCCCTTGGAGTTTGAGGTTGGAGACCACGTGTTCTTGAAGGTCTCCCCTCGGCGTGGGCAGCGGAGGTTCGGCAAGGGGAGTAAGCTTTTCCCAGGTTCATCGGACCCTTCTAAGTGTTGCGGAGGGTCGGCGAAGTGGATTATCATCTAGCGTTACCACCGCCGCTATTGAGGATACATGATGTCTTCTATGTGTCCCAGCTCCGTCGGTATCTGCACGATGATTCACACGTCCTTGATTGGGGTGAGCTGGACATCGAGGATGACGTGACTTTTGTGGAGAGACCAGTGATGATCGAGGATCGCAAGGATAAGGTGTTTCGTGGGTGAACCATTCCCTTGGTTCGTGTGTTGTGAAGACATGGTGGGCATGAGGAGAGTACGTTGGAGAGGGAAGCACAGATGTGTACCTAGTACCCAGAGTTGTTTTAAGTTTTGTTCCTTGTTGTACCTGTTGTGGTAGAACGTTTTTTCTTTTGGCTATGAAATTTACTGGTTTTCTTTCCTCTGATTGTGTGTGAAAAGCACTGGCTATGGGGGAGGAGAGAACTCAACCCCTAATCAAGACGCATTAAGGTGGATGCGATTAAAACTCGTGCGGGCGAGTCAGTGCTGCCCAAAGTGGATAATGTCTTAACATGGGGGAGGAGACTCCCCAACCCACATGCCTGGGTAGTTTGGCATGGTATGTTTCTTGGTTCTTGACAGGGAAGTGTTTTTAGTTAACATGGGTTGACTTCTAAGAGGTATCTTTCGAGGTGGTTGTTCGGACCCTCTCTTTCCTTATTGGGATTTTTTGATTCTTGAGGGCGAGAATCGTTTAAGAGGTATCTAATGTAATGGCCCGGACCCTCCTGGCCCATTACTTTACCAAAGTGAGGCTCCACCAAAACGGTGGCACCGTGAGGGTGACACCAGTCAAGGTGGAACTGTGAGGGTGGAACCGTGAGGGTGACACCGTGACGGTGGAACCGTGACGGTGGCACCGTGACGGTGGCACCGTGACGGTGGCACCGTGAGGGTGCCACTATGATGGTGGCACCGTGAGGGTGACACTGTGACAGTGGCACTGTGTCCCCTCACCGAGCCTTTCGTTCTTTTTCCAGTACCTGAATTTTCCGCTCTCGCAACGTAAGTTTCGACGTAAATTAATTCTTTTACTCATTTTAAATACCATTTAAATCCCATAATTAATTCCTAAAAATCCCAAGAGACCTCTGTGTGTAACTTCCCAACCGCGTGGTCAACCCACGACCCCCACTCCTTACGCGGTTTGGCATTCTCATCTTAACCGTCCGCAGATCTTATAAACTAAGGGTTAGTCGTGGTTTCTTCTTTCCTCGATCGCGGCTTTTCACGAACAGCTTCTGGTGCATCGGGCGAGCCGCATCGTTATGCGTAGAGTTCCGTGCCCGGCCTAATCATTGATAGACGAAGAGATTTACGTTCAGGCGATCCGCATCACTATCCTTTAACTTCCTCCCCTGCCTCAGTGTAGATCGTTGATCCAACAGGTAGGGAATTTCTCCTTCGTCTCTCTCTTTTGTGTATCATGCGGGGTGGGCATGCTTTTGATTTTGTAGAATTGGATAAACCAGACCTAATAAAGATAATGAACAGATTCTATAAATAAAGAAGGGGGGTTGTGATCGTTGATGCTATTTTATATTATGATCATATTTCCGAATTGTGTCGGCTTGCGCCTTCTGAAAATTGAGGCCATTGGTGGTCGTTGTCTGTGCACTAATGAACCCCTCGTGGTGTTTTAAATGGATTGTTCCTAATTGTAAACTCCTGCTGTGAAAAGTAAATTGGTTAATCATGTATACCCGGCTGAATAAATTGAAATCACCAGGATCAATCCCTTCTGTGCTAACCCCAGTCAAAACACGGAATTGAAATAATGGAGTGTGTTAAATCTTATAAATATGAAAAATACAAGCATACCCTGCTTAGTGTTGGTGACAGTGGTTTGGTTGTTTTCTTTCATGGGCCGATTGGTGGAAATGCGGGAGGGGATGGGATCCCCTGTTTGTATGGATTTGGTGGTTGTGATTTTTAAGACCGTGTGGGTACTTGTTCATATCATGAATTGGGGTGGGATCCTCTGTTGATGAGAAACCATTTCGGAGGACACGGGGTAGTGTCTCGAGGGTCTTTCTTTGTTTCCAGTACTTCAAGGGTTCTCACTTATTTCCTTGTTGTTGTAACATTATAAGAGAACCGAGTGTGAATGTTTAAATTGATTATTGACTGGATTATTTTCCTTGGTTATGCTTATGGTGTTAGTTGCCTAGTAGTGCATGAACTTATTTTAACATTATCACTGAACATGAAACAAGAATGGGACAAATGGGTTTTGTTGGCGAGAGTCGTGACTCGGACTTGAGTGATGTTGTGATCTATAGGTTGTCTGAAGAAAAACCTAGCTTGGGTGAGTGCTTGTTACCTATATATATATTTGTATCTTTGTGTTTCTTATTTGCGCCCCACCCAAGTTGAGCACTTAGTGCCGAACACCCCCATTCATGGGGGAGGGTGTTTTTCCCAACACTATTCTTAGTGGATGGTTATTATCTCCTTTTCTGCTCCCTTTCCCAGATAGCCCAAGTATCTTTGGGCAGGCTGTGATGGCCTGAGGTCCATTATTATCCCAAGAATCTTCGGGCGGGGTAGTGTGGTGGTTGGCCAGATGTGTGTGGTAGGTGGTTTCCCAAGTGTCTCCGGGATGAGGCCCAGGTGTCTTCGGGCGTGGCAGTGGATCTTCTAGCCCAGGTGTCTTCGGGCGTGGTGGTAGTTGTTCTGGCCTAGGTGTTTGCAGGCACGGTTACGTGTGACAGTTGTGGCCCAGGTGTTTGAGGGAGGGATTCGGCAGTGGGATTGTGCATGGTTGTGGCCCAGGTGTGTGTGGGAGGGTGAGGCAGTGGGACTGCGGTTATAGAATGGAGGGATTGGTTCGATGCGTAGGATGCCTCAATAACCAGTGGGAAAGTGGCGTGGGGTACCCAAACATTGATGTGCTCTTATTATATATATTACTTGACTTTCATTATTTGGGGAGTGTGCCTTGGTGAGGCTTGGGTGGATAGTTTACCTTGATAGGTATTTGGTTTACTATTTTTCTCACGGGACTTTAGTATGTTCCCCCACTTGTGCACGAGAGTCTTTTTTTTCCTACTGAGTGTACTTGTATGCTCACACTACATATATAAAACTACTTTCAGGTTTCCAGGAGGATGTCGGGGATTGCACGGGACCATACTAGCTCGGACCTTTGGGGTAGTTGTAGTTTCTGTTTTTCTTTTTTTTTGGTACTTACCTTTGTATTCACCTTTTGTACTTTGTGACTTTTAATTTTGGAACATGCATGTGGGAATGGTTTATTTTTTGCTTTACGTTTCTTCCAGTTTTGGTGTTGTTGGGTTTCATCATCTTATCTCTCGATCCTATAAAACAAAAAGGGACAATGCCTTCTATTTGTGTGTAATTTCTATACCCTTGGTGCTAGTCGTCACTTCGGGACCTATTGAAGGCGGGTCCTGGGGGTCATTATCTCTCCTTCAACTTAAAGAAGGAAGGTCCTGGCAGTCTGCTGACCCTTCCCTCCTTTTGGTGAAGGCGGTTCATGACAAAGAGTTTACTTAATTTTAATATTAGTCATCTTTAAATTATATACTCTATGTTCTTCTGTGTAATATTTCAATCTATGACAAAATAATACATTATTAATTTAGTCAAACATATCTTCTATTAGATTAATGTAATGTATGAACATGGAAAATTTTATTATTCCAGATCAAATGATATTCTTAAAATTTATTCAAATACAAATTTAAGAGGATTTAGAATGTTCCAAAAAGTACATTTGGAATCTAAAATTTCCTTAATGAAACATTAGTTTCTTATTCTAGTATGAAGAAATTTCCCATGAAACATTCCACTACTGAAGATAAATATAAGGCATCTGGAAGTTTTTATTCATAATTGTAGTAGATGCATCAGAAACTCACTAATTCCAGATTTATTTTTACTTATAGCCAAATTCATTATGACAATATAAGTTATATTTCATTGACTTTTAAACCCTAACATAACTCATGGGATAAATACATAGATATCAGATGCCATTTTCTTTTAGATCACATAATGAATTGAGATATCCTTCTTAAATTTATCATAAATAGTGATATTCATTCTTATATTTTTAAAAATCTTTACAATTTGATATATTTTAATGAATTATATAGAATATAGGTATGATAATTATTATTTGATCATCTTTTCACATCTTATTTTATATTTATCCTGACATAGAAAAATATTCATTAATGAGAAAGGACACTCATTATTTATAATAAACTATGATAACTTTTAATATAGGTAATACATATATTTCAGATGAATTTTGAATGGATGTTATAATATTTTCATAATATCATTCATAACTATTGCTAACATATGTTATTTTTGTTTGATGAACTTATAGATAAATATCATTTGTAAGGTACCATTTTCATCATGTGTTTTTAAACTTGTGTGTTAATATCCTCTCTATATTTTACTCTTAATTTTGGTCATTGTTACTCTTTAATATGATTGTTTGTTTACATTTACTTATTACTTTAGTGTTATAGAATTTATTTTTTGAATTATTATGTTTACTCCTATCCTTAATTTTACTTTTACATATAATTTATTCACTTTTATATATGAATAGTTAATTTGAATGTTATAATCATTATGTATACTTAATTATATTTGTTTTTAGTTTTATGTATTCTATGATTATTACTTATATTTAACTCTTTTGATTTTAATTTTCTAGTTTTTCTTTATCTTTTTTTCTTTTTGAAAATACCAAAGGGGGAGAAAGGTAGTTTGTTTGTATTATTTTAGTAAAGGGTAGAAGAGAATGTATTTCATCCCAATAAAGAGAAAGGATGAGGTTTAATTAGTTGATTAAATGTTAATATTCTTGGGAGAGAATGATTTCTTCTAAGTAAAAAAGCACATCCAAGGGATTATCAACCAAAATAAAGATAATTATGAAGTTAATAGGGAGAAGAAGTTGAAATAACACTTTTGTGAAATATTTTACTGTTAATTTTTCATTAGATAGCTCAAGGGAGAGTATGTCCTACATGAGTTATATAGATTTTTATACTTTGTTTAATTTCATTTGAATATTTATTGTTTTTCAATATTTTTCCCATGATTTATGATTATCAAAAAGGGTGAGACTGTTAATTTATTTTCCTAGAATAAAATATTCCATATCTAATTTTTTAATAACGCACATCACACTCTCTCTTTACATTTATTTACATTAATTTTTTTTAGTTCTGTTTCTTTTGATAACTTATATTCCAATTCATCAATATCTTTTCAACTGAGTTTAGAACATGTAATTTCTGGAATATTTTTGAAGTTTCACTAATATTTTTTCAATTAAAGAATGATATTCAAATGGATTTGTTATACCCATACTAAATAAATAAGATACATTTTTTACACTGAGGTATATAAATGGTGACCAAAAAACAAGGAAAGAATCATAAATATATAATATTATATGCTATAAAAGATGAATCCATGGTATTTACACTATTACTTTGTTGATAACATTCATTTTTAAACATTTTTAGTCAATAAAATTAGATGTTCTATTTGTGAGTAGTATATTAAAATATATATATATATATATCTGTGGGGGGTTCAATTTTAATTATTGATTCCAATATTCTAATATCAATGAGATTTCAAGAATAGGAATAATGTAATTAAAAAACTATTCGACAATGTTTGAGGTGTGGGATTATTGTAGATCATGTTTGACAAACATGATATTAGGGATAGTCCATCTTATTTATAAGGACTCATCCTTATTACATTACATAATATTTAATTTAGTCAAGAATTCACTTACTTTCACATTGAGGATCTTTTCAATTTTATATCTTTAGACAATTCAGACATATAATATTCAGAAGATTACACATTGTTAGAGAGTGGATACCAAAAAAACAGTTTCCATTTTTTCAAAATATAAAACATCGAAGCTGAAAACATGATTTATTTGACAATTATTCAAACATTTAACTTGGATTACTTATTTGTATTACACACCCTTATAACCTGTGAAAATAATTTAAAAACATGGGATGAGAACAAAAGCTTGGTAATGGATATAATAAGAAGGGAAGAACACACTAGTCCATGAATACTTGTAACATATGAAATTGATTTCAAAATACATACTTGTCACCCATATATACTTACTTTGTAAAACAAGATATTTCCAAAATATCCCCACAAAACATAAGAACATAATTATAACCATAAAGTTATCTTGGGTCATTACTTACATAATATTGTAACCCTCTCAGCTACCTTATAATTTGTAACCCTCATGGCTACCTTATAATTTCTGTAACCATCGCAGTTACACTTGGAGTAACCATACGGCCGAACTCTAACTTACACATACCCAATGCATTGGAGGGATATATAGGTACCAAATTTCATCATAAACAATTCCCAAGAACCAGAACACAATCATACAACATGAATATTTGTATAAAAAAATATCTTTTGAATTTTTAAAACAGAATTTTAAGAGAGGGTTTTAAAAGAAAAGTCCATTATAAATATCATATAATTGAAATGAGACTTAATAGAGTGGATGGAATATGTATATAATCTGTAAATAAACGTAATTAAACATAGTATAATCATAATTCATCACACAAACAATTTAAATACCATATAAATGATGAAGAATAAGGTTAACCCAAAGGATTGAAATCGGGTTAAGAATTCTCTTACCTCGAGCTTGTCTTACTTCAAACTTGTTTAAACATCCTGTATAATGGTTAAGAGAGTATTATTAGTATTTTAAAGAAATATTTTCATGTTTATAACATCTTATATGATCATTTAATAACCTCATTTCACCCCTTAATTGTTAGTATTTTGTTCCTTGCACTATTTTGGGTGGGTTCCTTACATGATTTCCGTGATTGGTTCATGATGGATGTTCTTGTCAATTGGAAGTGAAACTCCAGAATTGGAATGGAAAGGTATTTAAATATTTATAGTACCATAATTCATAACATTTATCATTTTGATTTTTTATATGAGGATGATTCATAAGTTAAAACATTAATGATGTTCGTTTAGATCATTTTAGTGGTTCTTTGATAATAACGACCTCATTTTGTTTTAAAAATTAAAACCATGTGTACAGAATAATTCCAGAACCATGTATGAGACATAATACATATACTATAACCTAGTTCAACCATAAAAATGGTTTCATGACCAGAATTTAAATAATTAATGGAAATTGAAATCACATCGTCTGTGATGATGGTAATTCGACACATCACGGAAATTGTTTTTATTCCTTGAATAAGTGGGGGTGGAGAAAAATAATGATGAGGAATTTTCCATAAACATGAGAACATCCAGAATATATAATATTATAGATCATTTATTCCTCTTGGTTAAGAGGAGGTGAGGAAATAAGAATAAAATAAAGGAATCATAAAATAAAAAAGAAAACTTGATAAATTTCTCATGAGAATTCGGCAGCCTAACAGCGTCTCTTAAAATTTCATAAAAAAAAGTTTTATGCGAGGAATGGGATATCTCATAATTCATACATGATATGGAAAGTAAGGGGGAATATTTAATTAAATATCCCAACAAAATCCAAAATGTAATGGAAGAGAATAACATAAAATGAAAGAAAAGAAAGAAAATAAAAGAGGATGTTTACCTCTTGATCTCTTCTCCTTGAGAACCTTCTTAAGGGCTTTGTTTTTGGTATTTTGGTGACACCAGAAGCTCTAGGACATGTGGAAGATCCTTGGGAGTAGTATTGGGCAGAACTTAGGTATGGATCAAGGCTTTAGAGGAGTGAGAAGAAGAGGTGAGTGAGGGTGGTATTTATAGTGGAGGAGAGGGGGTATTTTTCATTATTTTAATCATTATTAAAATATTTTTGCCCAATATTATGAATAGTCTTAGTTAATGTGACCTAAAATATTAATAATGGCATGTGAGTTCGAACCAAGTATCCTTACATCACTTTTGATGTCATAAATAGTGTATTTTACTGATAATTTCATTATATGGTATTTTATTGTATTTCACTATTCATCAAAAATTTAAGAATTTTAAAAAAATCCCAAAAATTCACCCTAACCATTTTTCGATGTGTAGAATTCAAAAATGAATTCCATTTTTTAAAAATAATTTTCTAAATATTATTAATTTTATTTTTAAATAAAAGCAAACTTAATTCAAAAATTAACAATTCTAATTCTATAACTACATCTATATCACAATGAAAAATTAACCAATATGTTATTATCTTAAAGACTTAAGAAAATAAAATAATAATAAAATTTACTATTTATTAGGTTCATATTACTATTCATAAGGGTGTTTTATTATTCACTAATAATCAAGTTGGTTACAATAGACTCCAAATAACATACTGAACACAGTTATAGATGACCATTTTTTGAAATTCAAAACATATAGCAGTAAAATTATGTTTAAAACCTACTTATAAATATCTACATTGAACAAAATTTCAAGAATTTCAATTTATTTTTAGAAAACCTTGGGGTGTTACATTATCCCCACCTTCTAGAAATTGCATCCATGCAATTTTATTTACTTATTAAACAAGTGAGGGTACCTTTCCCTCATAACATTTTTAGACTCCCATTTTGCTTCTTCAACCATGCGGTTTCTCCAAAAAAAACTTTACCTAGTGGATTACCTTATTCCACAATACATGTTCCCTTCGATCAAGAATCTGAACTTGTTTCTCTTCATAAGAAATGTTCTCTTCTAGCTGAACTGCTACTAGGCTCAAGACATGTGATGAATCTGTAACATACTTTATCAACATCGAAACATAAAAAACATTGTGTACCTGAGACAAACTTGGAGGCAGGGCTACTCGGTATGCAACTGGACCAAATTTTTCCAAGATTTCAAAAGGACCGATAAATTGTGGAATTAGCTTTCCTTTCTTACCAAAACGCATCACACTCTTCCAAGGATAGATTTTAAGGAAAATATGGTCACTTGGCTCAAAAGTGAAGTCTTTACTTCTGTTATCAGCATAACTTTTCTGCCTGCTCTAAGCTATCCTTATGTGCTACTGTATTATCTTCACTTTCTCAGCCACTTCTTCTACTAATTATGGCCCCATCAACTTTCTTCCACTAACTTCATCCAAAAACGTTGGAGTCTGACACCGCTTCCCATACAAAGCCTCAAAAGGTTCCATATGAATATTGGAATGAAACTGTTATTATATGAAAATTCAAATAAAGAAATATGTTGATCCCAAATTCCCTAGTAGTCTATTGAACAAACTAGAATCATATCCTCCAATGTCTAAATTGTTCGTTCTGACTGCCCATCTGATTGAGGATGAAAGGTTGTACTAAAATTTAATTTTGTTCTCAACGACTTCTGAAGTCCCTTCCAAGAGTTAGAAGTGAACCTGAGATCTCGGTCAGATATAATGAAAAGAGGAACTCCATGTATCCTGATAATCTCTTTTAGGTATAGTTGAGAAAGCTGATCTAGAGACATTTTATCTCAAATAGAAAGAAAATGTGTAGATTTTTTCAGCCGATCAACAATAACCCAAATTGCATTGTTACCTCAAGAAGTCTTCGATAGTCCCACCACAAAGTCCATGGATACATTCTCCCATTTTCACTCTAGCACTGTCAAAGGCTGAAGCATACCCTTCGGTAATTGCCGCTCTGCTTTAACCTATTGACATGTCAAACATTTCATGGTAAAATCAGAAATATCTCTTTTCATTACATCCAACCAATAATACTTCAGAAGGCCTCTATACATCTTAGTACTACCAGGATGAAATGAAAATGGAGAACTATGAGCTTCACACAACAATTATTTCTTCAACTGGGAATCACAAGGTACACACAACCTTTTACCAAATCTTAAAACACATTCTTTATCAAGGTTAAATTCTAGAAACTTACCCACTTTAACCAATTCTACCTTTTTTGTAGCTCATGGTATTCCTTCTGCGCTTGTTTAATTCTGTCTAATAATGATGACTGCACTAAAACCTAAGAAAAAACAGAGGTATTTCATGCACCAACAACTTCTAAGCCAAAATTCATCAAATCATTAATTAAGGGATCATGTTCCAAATGTAACATGGTTAATGATGCATGATGTTTTTGACTCAAATAATCCCCAACTTTGTTTGCTTTTCCAAGATGGTAATTGATCGTGTAATAATAATCCTTTAGCAGTTCTATCCATCTCCTATGCCCCATGTTTAATTCCTTCTAAGTAAATATATACTTCATACTTTTATGTTCAGTATATATTTGACATTTGGTTCTGTATAAATGATGCCTCCTAATTTTCAAAGCAAAAACCACAGCTGCCAATTCCAAATCATGTGTAGGGTAATTCAGCTCATGAGGTTTAAGATGTCTTGAAGCATAAGAAATTACTAGACCATTATTCATCAAAACACAACCAAGTCCCTTCAACGAAGAATCACTATAGATGACGAAATCACCATTTCAGGAAGGCAAGGCCAAAACTAGAGCATTCACCAATCTCTTCTTCAGTTCCTGAAAACAAACATCACATTCTTCTGTCTAAACAAATGTAACCCCTTTCTGTGTTAAATTATTTATTGGTCTAGATAACCGTGAAAAGTTATTAGCAAACCATCGGTAATAACCTACTAACCCAAGAAAACTACAAATCTCTGTAACATTTTTGGGTATTGGACATTCATCAACTACTTTTTTTTGGAAAGATCAACTATTATTCCATCCTTACTTACAATGTTACCAAGAAAAGAAATATGTTGCAACCAAAAATCACACTTTCTGAATTTTCCATACAGTTTCTTTTCTTTTAAGGTTTTTAAAACAACCCTTAGATGTTTTTCATGCTCTTATTTATTTTTATAAAATACCAGAATGTCATCAATAAATACAACAACAAACTTATCCAAGAACTCATGAAATACTCTATTCATAAGATTCATGAATACAGCATGTGCATTAGTTAACCCAAAGGGAATAAAAAATTCATAATTCCCATATCTAGTACGAAAGGCTGTTTTTGGGATGTCATCCTCCTTCACCTTCAGCTGATGGTATCCATATCTCAAGTCAATCTTGGAAAAGTATTGAGCTCCCTAGAGATGATCAAATAAGTCATAGATGTGAGGAAAATGATACTTGTTTTTAATAGCGATGTTATTCAAAGCTCTATAATCAATTCAAAGTCTCATAGAACCATCTTTCTTTTTAACGAACAAAACAGGGGCTCCCCATGGTGAAGTGATAGGACGAATGAAGGCTTTATCAAGAAAATCCTGTAACTGATTTTTCAATTCAAGAAGTTCTATTTGAGCCATATGATAATGGGGTTTTGAAATTGGCTTAGCATTAGGAACTAGGTCAATTGTGAATTCGAATTCCCGATCAGGTATGACACCGGGTAACTCATCAGGAAAAATATCAAGGTATTCATTTACCACTGGCACATAATTAATCTTAATAGTTCCCTTGTTTTCAACAATATGAACAAGATAACTTTCTTTTCCATATTTCAATATTTTCTAAGCTTCTTGATATTTTATCAATTTTATGGGTTCTTTATTGTATAAAAACTAAAACTCTTTCTGAAAAACAACTTCTTTAGCTATACAATCAATCTTTGCATGATAAACAGAAATTCAATCCATTCCCAGAATGACATCAAACTCGAATAAGGGTAAAACAACAAGGTTTTTAGGTAAATTATTTCCACATACCATAGTAGAAAGATTCTTATCATTCCTCTTTACTATAATATTTCCCCCTGTTGTTTTAACAATAAGTTCTGGTCTCATTTGTTGAGGTGATATTTCCAATTTACCCAAAAATTTCTCAGAGATGAAGGATTGTGTAAACCCTATATCAAACAAAACTTTAGAAAAATATGAATGAACAAACAAAGTACCAAATACAACTTCATTGGATAGACCGACATCTGCTGATGTAGTCGCAAAGGATCTCACTACACCTTTTTGCTTATAGTCTGGCTTTTTTTCTTCATTTGGATCTTTCTTTGGGAAGGCATTTTCATAATGACCAATCTCACCACATTTAAAACACTTTACAGCTTGCTTATTAGGATTAGTCTTAGGATCATTTTCATTACAATCTTGGGCCATATGTCCAAACTTACCACATTTAAAACACTTCCCAGTTTTTTTAATACATTCCCCAGGGTGTTTCTTGCCACACTTTTCACAAACTGTAAACTGGATTTTCTTACCATCAAATTTCTTTGGTTGATTATTACCCATCTCTTTCCACCTAGACCTCTTCTTATCCTTGTTTCAAAAATGCATGTGATCATCAGCAAACTCCATCTCTACCCTATCATCACATCAAACAAGTTTCTCATAACTTTTGAATTCACAGGAGGCCAATTCCCTTCGATACCTTGGCTTCAGTCCTGAGTAAAAGCGGTTGATTTTTATATCAATATCCAGAATAATATTTGGATCATACCTCTCCAGTTGGGTGAAGTTTGCTTCATACACGGCCACTGAATCTTCCTCCTTCTGTTTCAATTCATGTAATTTCTTCTCCATCCTAAGTCGCACAACCTTAGGAAAATATTTTTCAAGGAAAAGACTTTTAAATTCATCCTACTCTAAGGTATCAATATTCTATCTACCCCTGGTATTCCTTACCATTGACCACCACTGGTCAGCTTCACCTTCAAAACAATAAATGGAAAGACTTACCTTTTGATTGTCTAAACATCCCATGACATCGAATATCTTTTCAAGGTATTTGATCCATCCTTCAGCTGCTACTGGGTTAAAAGATCCATTGAAAGCAGGAGGGTGTTGTCTCATAAAATGATCTACTATTGTCATGTTCCATTTTGGTACCTATGGTTATTATCTTTCATGGATTCCACCACCATTTATTACTTGCGTTAGTTGAGCCATTACTGTCACAAACTGCTCGGTTCCAATCCCTACTATTCCGGGCTGCATTTTTAGAAGGATGTTGTTCTGTCGGTGACTTTCCTCTTCATCTTCCCTATTTCGTCTGTGGACAACCATTCTGAACAAACATAACTTAGAAAAATAAATGGTAATATTTATATGCTATAACATTTAAAATTAATCATAGAGTGAAAATATTTTATGGTATTCTATTAACATCACCCTAACCCCTAAAGTTATTTAAACCATCCTTTGATACCAACTATAAGGACCCGGCCTTATTACATTACATAATCTTTAATTTAGTCAAGAATTCACTTCCTTTCACATTTATTATATTTTCAATTTTATATATTTAGAGAATTGGGACATAAAACATTCATAATATTATACATTGTTACAGAGTGGATACCAAAAAAACAGTTTCCATTTTTTTAAAATATAAAACATCGAAGCTGAAAACATGATTTATTTGACAATTATTCAAACATTTAACTTGGATTACTTATTCTTACTACACATCCTTATAACCTGTTAAAATAATTTAAAAACTTGGGATGGGAAAAAATCTCAGTAAGGGATATAACAAGAAAGGAAGAACACACTAGTCCATGAATACTTATAACATATGAAATTACTTTCAAAAGGCATACTTGTCACCCATATATACTTACTTTGTAAAACAAGATATTTCCACAAGATACCCAAAAAACATAAGAACATAAATATAACCATAAAGTTGTCTTGGGGCATTAATTACATAATATTGTAATCCTCTCGGCTACCTTATAATTTGTAACCCTCATGGCAGCCTTATAATTTGTGCAACCATCGCAGTTACACTTAGAGTTACCATACAGCCAACCTCCAACTTACACATACCCAATGCATTGAAGGGAGATATAGGTATCACCCTTCATCATAAAAAATTCCTAAGAACCAGGACACAATCATATCACATGAATATTTTCATAAAAACATAGATTTTGAATTTTGTAAAACAGAATTTTAAGAGATGGTTTTAAAAGAAAATCCCCTTATAAATATCATATAATTGAAATGAAACTTAATAGAGTGGATGGAATATGTATATACTCTATAAATACATATAATTCAACATATTATAATCATAATTAATCACAAAAACAATTTAAATACCACATAAATGATGAAGAATGAGGTTAACCCAAAGGATGGAAATCAGGTTAAAAATTCCCTTACCTCAGGCTTTTCTTACTTAAAACTTGTTTAAACTTCCTGTATAATGGTTAAAATAGTATTATTATTATTTTATAGAAACATTATAATGTTTATAACATCTTATATGATCATTTAATAACCTCATTTCACCCCTTAATTTTTAGTATTTTGTTCCTTGCACTTTTTTGGGTGAGTTCCTTACATGATTTTCGGGATTGGTTCATGATGGATGTTCTTGTCGATTGGAAGTGAAACTCTCGAATTGGAATAGAAAGGTATTTAAATATTTCCAGTACCATAATTTATACCATTTATCATATTGATGTTTTATATGAGGATGATTCATAAGTTAAAACATTGATGATGTTCGTTTAGATCATTTTAGTGGTTCCTTGATAATAACGACGTCATTTTGTTTTATAAATTAAAACCATGTGTAAAAAATAATTCTAGAACCATGGATGATACATAATACATTATTATAACTTGGTTCAACTATAAAAATGGTTTCATTACCAGACTTCAAATAATTAATGGAAATTGAAATCACATCATCCATGATGTCGGTAATTCAACACATCACGAACAATGTTTTTATTCCTTGAATAAGTGGGAGAGGAGAAGAATAATGATGAGGAATTTTCCATAAACATGAGAAGATCCAGAATATAAAATATTATGGATCTTTGATTCCTCTTGTTTAATAGGATGTGAGTAAAGAAGAATAAAATAAAGGAATCTTAAAAAAAATAAAACTTGATAAATTTCTCACGAAAATTCGGCAGCCTAACGGCGTCTCTTAAAATTTCATAAAAAAAGTTTGATGAGAGGAAGGGGATATATCATCATTAATACATAATATGGATAGTAAGGGGTAATATTTAATGAAATATCCCAACACAATAAAAAGTTAATGGAAGATAATAACATAAAATGGAAGAAAAGAAAGAAAATAAAAGCGGATTTTTACCTCTTGATCTCTTCTCCTTGAGATCCTTCTTAAGGGCTTTGGTTTTGGTCTTTTGGTGAGACCAGAAACTCTAGGACGTGTGGAAGGTCCTTGGGAGTAGTATTGGGCAGAACTTAGTTGTGTCTCAAGGCTTGAGAGGTGTAGCAATAAGAGGAGAGTGAGGGTGGTATTTATAGTGGAGGAGAGGGGGTATTTTTCATTATTTTAATCGTTATTATAATATTTTTGCCCAAGATTATGAATATTATTAGTTCATGTGACCTAAAATAGTAATAATGGCATGTGAGTTCGAACCAAGTGGCCTAAAATCACTTTTGATTTCATAAATAGTGTATTTTACTGATAATTTGATTATACGGTATTTTATCGTATTTCACTATTCATCAAAAATTCAAGAATTTCTGAAAAATCCCAAAACTTCAAACTAACCATTTTGTGGACATGTATAATTAAAAAATTAAGTACATTTTTTGAAAATAATTTTCTAAATATTATAAATTTTATTTTTAAATAAAAGCGTACTTAATTCAAAAATTAACAATTCTAATTCTATAACTACTTTTATATCAAAATGAAAAATTAACCAAGATGTTATTATCTTAAATCCTTAAGAAAATAAAATAATAATAAAAAATTACTATTCATTAGGGTCATATTACTATTCATATTACTATTCATAAGGGTATGTTACTATTCACCAAAAAACAAGTTGGTTCTAATAGAATCCAAATAACATACTGAACACAATTGTAGATGACCATTTTTAGAAATTCAAAACATATAAGAAGTAAAATTATGTTTAAAGGGTACTTATAAATATATATTTTAAACAAAATTTCAATCATTTCAATTTATTTTTAGAAAACCTTGGGGTGTTACATTATTATCGATGCGTTATTATTGAAGATCTAGTTTTAATAATTGTATCTTCTGTTCAGGTTGTTCGATGAAGTGATAGGTTTATAACATGTCACCCTTGAATCTGAGTACATATCCTCATATTTATTTTTGATAGAAGCAAAGAGTTCCCATGACTATAGTTATTGGTTATAATATCCGTGGATGGGGTTTTGTTTTGTCTTATGGAATTTTGTTTTTTTTATTTGATGTTTTTATTCTAGGATGACTATTTACCTCAATTTATGTCTATAACATCCAACAATTTAATTTCCTCAATGTGTATCACTTAATTTTTTTATTCTGATATACTCATATACTATATCTTCCAAATAGTTTGCATTTTCTAGTGAGAGAAAATTTTAGGTTTAGTTTTGGGTTCAATTCACCTTCCCACATAAAGCATACATTCATGTATAAAAATTACTTATTGGAACTCCCTTGAAAATAAGGAGGCACAACTAAGGTTTCATGAATATCCAACTCTTATAATTGTTCAAGTGATCAATTTCATGTTGTTAAAAACTAATAGGTTTCTAGGATATTATACATGTGAAATTATTAATGGAATTACAACCAATAATTCGAGGATCAATTTTTAAAATATTTTGACAATAATATTTTAAAATAAAAATAAATAACATTACTCATTGTTTTTCTTTGATCTCAAATAAATAATTAGATTGATGATGAACACTATGAGGTAACAAAATATTTACTACCACTATTATTTATCCACAAGGTATGGAATCATAGAAATATTTTTTAGGATTTCACATTATAACAAAGAAGATCTACCATCTCTTCATTGAAATAATCAATAGGTATAGGGAGATTATACAATAGAAATGTGTTAATTAATATATTTTATTGAGTCTTATAAATAATTTTATAATCTACCATCATTAAATAAATATGTATCAAGGATCATATATTTTTCATGACCTCCCTTAGACATTTTTTCAAGTTTAAGTCCTACAATATAATGTATGACTTAATCCACACCTCTATTAATTTTTAGAATAGTTTTACAATTAATGGAACCCTACATATTTAATTCATTTTAAAATTTATTTATTTAATTTAATTTATATATTCAATCAATGTTGTTATTGATATATATTAACAAATTATTAATAATGTTTTTTTGTGAAGAAATAAATTTTTATGGTTTTAAATAATTATTGTTATGGAATTGGTTGGATTTGTTTTTCAATTACATAAATCAATGGTTTTTTATGAGTGTAATAGAATAATCACCAACATTTAGATATCATTATTATTTGTTTCAAATAAATTAAAAGGAATTTTGATAAGTTATAATGTTGTCACAAAAATTAATAGGGTGGGTGAAAAAATATATTTTGAGAACACAATAGATTTAATATGAAAATGGGAAATATTGAAACTCATTGATAAATGTTTTAGTAATTAATTTATTCCATTTGAAAAGAAAATGATGAACTGAAAATGTAGTTAATCAATATTCTAATTTATAGGTGATCTTGTTCGAAGGAATATGATGTAATTTGTAATAAGGAAGTCCTTTAAGGATATTCATATAAAGATATTCATATAGAATATTAATTATGTATGTTCTCTATATATGTACATCAAGGAATGTTAATTCCTCTCAAATAAATAGACAACCTATTTTTAAGTGATGGAGGTAAAAATATATTATATTTGTAAATGGTTGGTCAGGTACACCACGTGGCCTCCTAATGTTTCAAAAAAAAATTATTCATGTCTAAAGGAACATTCTTTAATTAAAAAAATGTTTTATTGTTGAAGAAAATTGATTATTTATAAAGAGTATTATGTTTACATAGGATTATTGGATGATGTATTCACTAAGGGAGGTTATGGGTGAATCAATAAACCCTTAATAATATTTTTTAATTTAATAAACTTTTTTTATTTAATCTAAATTACCTATTATAGTAATCAAAAAAATCATTTTCAATTAACACTTCCTTAATAGTTAAAAAAATTATTTTAAATAGAGCACATATTAAATTTTAAAAAGGACCTCACTTACTATGATTTTTATTTATTTTATATGACTAGATAAATCGAGATCATAAAAATTCACTAATCTCATCTAGTTAATTACAAATGGTTTGGATCACTCTTTGGATATTTTAAAATAATAATTATTATAACTTTGTCTAAAATAATGTCATAGGATTACAAAGATAATATCAATAGGTTTTTGAAAATGATACTTGAAATTATTTAGATGTCACAAAATAAAAATAATAAACATTATTCAAAATATATGAAAAACTTATTTGAAACACATATTGAAAACTACACATCTATAAATTTATAATCATCTTTTGTTTTTAGTAATCTCTAGTACTCAATTAACTGAATCAACTGATGGGTTTTGATCAAAAAATAGATGATCAATGTAGTGTAATAAACATAATAGTATCCAATATATTATAAATATACCAACAATTAGAATTAAGAATATAAAATAAAATGGTGTAGCACATATAAAATTTTCTCTGTCAGTTTTTTTATTGATAGATCTCACTAGGTGATAGAAAAAGGAATCCTTCCTCTATATGGAGTACAATAGCCACTGAATTTATTTTTCACAATGAGAGTACCCAATTATGGTAATGGGGGTATGCATGACCACAAAAATAATTATCTTTAATCCATTGAAGATCATATAGTGAGAGTTTAGTGAAGCAAAAATAAAACATCTAGAACAAGCCCTGACTAAGTTCACTTGAAGGATGAAGACATCACACACTGCACACCTCAAAAATTCAACCATCATGATCATTATTTTTGGCTTAGAAAATATAAATCAAAATTAAAAACAAAAATACATATATGAATTATGTGAAAATAACAATTGATTAACAAATAATAAATAATGAGTCTTAGATACATGGTAGAAACACTTTTACATTAATTATCACTAGAATTATAATAAAATAATCATTCAACTAAAACATCCATCATTAATAAATAGTTATAAATGATTAACACTATATAATTCAGTGATATATAATCAACTCATAATCATAGTTCATGTTTAGATTCAATCTATATTTTTTGGGGCATCGTTATGATTTAGGGTTCAAAATTCAATGAGGTCCACACTCCCTTATATAGGAATATTCCATTTGTAATCCCAAATACACCAACCTCTAACATTCAAGAATATTCCTCCAACTGGATAGATAATTACTGATCTTTATAAACCCTTCTGACTACAACCACTTTCCATCCTAAATTTACCAAGTAATATTTCAATATAATTGTAGTCTCCAAACTTTTAAACCAATTTTTTGTCAACTTCATTTCATATATAGTTCTAATAGACAATATGAATATCTGATGGTTCAACTTCCTCTTGGATATTTTATTTTTTTTTCTATACACCACACCAATCCATCATCTTCTAAAAGAAAATCCAACGAACTGAAATAGGCATCACATCCTAAAAATATTCCACTTTATGACTATCCTAGGGAAACATTTGGAATCACTTCTACACATTTTTAAATAAATATAATTATCTTATATCATAGGATGAAATGTTCTCTATCTTCCTTATGTTGAACCAATTCCCACAAATGTGTGATTTTGCCTCAAAATTTACTAAACAAACACCATAGTATATGTATTGGTCGAACATTGGATTCCAATTATCTTCTAAAAATATGCCAATTTATCCTCTAAAAATTTTATGCTAAATTTTTTCTTTTGATAAATAAGCATTGTACATGCATTGATCACCATCTTATGAGTTAGGTGAAACACACTTTTATTATCAAAGAATGAAACTACAACCTTATAACTTCTCCTAAAATCATCCAACTATCATATAAACAACAAAAATCCCACCACTTAATCCATTGTAGCTATATACTCTACTACCATTATACTTAATGTAAACAATACCTACATTTGTGACCTCCAAATGATCAATTATCTTCCATATTTCATCAAAAAATCAGTCTTTATCTTATAGGTATCTCAATATCTAGTGTAATATTCAACTAAAAAACCTTGAAATAAATATTCCACCAAAAATTATAGATAAATTACTTCTTATCACGTCAAATATAAATAATTAATTTAATGGATTCCTATGGATCCTTTAGAAGGTTTAATAAAATGAGGGAACTCCCAATAAAAAATTAATGTAAAACCATGTACAAATAATTCCAAGAATTAATCATTCTTCCAAGGATGAAAATTGAACTTTCTTTACATGTACCAAATATCTTATTCTAATTCCAGTACTAGATCCTTCAACAATTGGAAGTGTTTGGAATGTGTGGTTAAGATGTGATTATATACCTCCATTCCATGTGTTTGAATAATATTTTGGAAGTAATATTTTTGAGATAACACCAAAGTACTAAAATTTATATCCCAATAATTTCTTAATACCAAGATTCACTTTTCATTTCCAATAAACTTCCTTTCAAATCATCCAAAAAACATAATATTTTTTATTTGAATCCATGAAACCCTTAAACATGATATCAATATTTAACTCATATATATGTGTAATCTAATGAATGTCATATCATTCCATATAGTTCAGTAACAACATTGATATTTCTTTAACCATTATAATCCTTATTCTGAGATAAATATTTTGAAGATTGATTTCACTAGGTCGATACATGATTTATCCCATAATGATTTTTCATAATCCTAAAAACCAAATTTTAGTTCCCATGTTCTATTAAACCATCTGGCTAATTCATGTAAATATATTCATCGAAATTTCTATAAAGGAAGGTCTTATTTACATATATATATTCAAAAAAAAAATAATATTCCACCATACATTTAACTATTTGGTTAGATTCATATTTTACAATAGGTGATAATATATTTGAGATATAAAATCATAATTTTTATTGAAATCACTTTATCACCTATCCCACTTTCAAAAACATCATTCCACCAAATTATTACATAAAATTTAAAATCCAATTGTTCTCATGTTCTTATTTCCATTCTACTGGGTTGGTCAATTACATTGTTTAATTTTACATTAATAATGAAGTTTATATATCCATTAATGAATTCTACTGTTTCAATTCACTGAGTACCTCCACTTCTTCCAAGCATTCGACTCCCCATGATTCCATCAGAAGATGGAAATTCATACAATGCCCAAAATTTTGGTGACATCCAATGATCTGACGTGCTCTCATGTGGTAATAAATCGTTGGTTATGATAAATCAAGCATGCCTCCCCATACACCAGAGGCTTCCGGCTAACAGTGAGGGCGTGATAATTATAGTTTTGAGACTATAACCCATGGATTCAGAGTTTAAAACATAGTAGAAAACAGAAAATATATCTATTAACAAAATAGTAGTGTAAATAATGAGACAAAAAAATATAGTGGAAAATCAACTATGAAAGTCAACTAAATAATCCAATAAATAATAAATGAATAATGATATGACATAATGGAATGTATCTGATTTTCATTCATGATGTAATAAAAATAATGGATGAGTAGACTCAAATAAAGAATTAAAATTCCCCAATCCTAAATCCCATGTTGGTCGTATCTCCAAATCCATCACATCCAGCAAGCAAAAATCAATAGAAAGGTCATTTTCCCTTATCCAATACTACACCTGTGAAATCTTTTAGGGTACCAAATGGGGGCCTGAATAGGGTGGGATACAACTCACTAGGTCCAAAAAACCATGTATTAACATTACCAGTGGGATAATAAGTATATTCAATAATAAAATAAATAATTATATTAATTATTTGAAAAATTAAATTAATACCACATCAACCTACTTTGGAACCATGCCAGAATATCTTTGAGCATGTCTCACAACCAGGACATCTATAACTATGTAATAATCGTAAATATAACCTGACTCAGTTCCATGTTAGCATGTCTCGGTGCATTTCTATCAACCATGCTAACCACAACCATATAAACATGGTAAAACATAACCATAAAACCAAATTATAAAATCAAACAAGTCTAGGTTAAAACCCGCTATATAATCATTTCATTATTTAATTTTGGATGAGCCCATTATATAATAATTTATTCACTTATTAGGGCCACGCCCGTTATATAACTATTTTAGAATTCATCATGTCCTAGACTGGTATATTATAATTTTAGCAGGATTCCTAGGGAAAAGCCAACTATATAATAATTTCCTCATTTTAGCTGGACTTACACTACATATAAGCATTACAACATTTATGAAAACACCTATCATAACAACAAGGATATCAAAATATCTCATCATCAATGGTTATCATTAAATTTCTCATTTAATTTATATCCTTTGGTCTTAAAACAACGACATTTATGTCATTTCAATAATCAAGCCAATCCAGGGTGAATCTATATCAAGAAAACATCCATATTCAATGTCACGCTAAATTCACATTAATCCATTATCATTTCACTAATGATCAAGGTTTTTCTCACCCAAATGGTATCCACAAGACAAGTCAATAACCAATTGGATCTAAATGAAATCCAAGGAATAATAAAATTCATCATTTAATTCATTCAGGTCATGATATGATGGTGCAGTTGCAATATTGCACATACATGAAAATTACCAAATCATAGGGTTAAGATTTGTCACCATACCTTTATTTTTTCAATAATTCAATGCTTCAAATGGAGAAGGCCAAAAAATATGAAGGTACGGAAGATCGAAATAATGATCTAAGGATCAGACACATTATTGGGACATCAAAAACAAGAGAGGCACACCAAAACTTCATGGAATCCTCCCTAGGGCTAAGAGGATGAAGTTTCACACAAGATGAATGAAAAATAAAATGCACAAAAAACTTTAAAATTATCCTTGGGAAATTACATGGTATGTAATATAGTTACATGTAATATATTTATTTTTATATTTATATTAAAAAAACATGTCACCTCGGCTGAATATTTAATTTTCTCGAACATTATATAGTGTATAATTGGTTAACAGTCTATAACAACTTCACTTCATGAATCAGTTCATGACATGATTCTAGTGGTATTTACAAGTAGTGTAACCCATTTACACTATGTGTAAATTTCCTGCAGATATTTTCCATCCTAGTTTCCTTCTAAAAACTAAAACCCTCTTTATGGAATCTCAACTTACCAGAAACCCTTGGATACACTTGACCCATTTATACCCTCACTATATCAATTCAAAAATAACTTACATACCTAAACATTAAGTTTATTTTTCCAATAAAGGATCTCTGTGTAGATCCTCTCCGATTTTCCCAACTTTCCTCACAACCCAATTTAGTGTATATTCAAAAAAAAGATATCCACATTGAAACCAAAACCACAATGGATTAAATATGATCTAAAAAATTAAATGAAATAAGTTTAATGAAATTCTCAGTGAGAGATATGTTCTTGAAAAAATAAAGGATCTTACATCATCTCCCACCATATAACAACTCATCCTCGAGCTACACCATGCATCACTATGAGATCTCAATGAACATTTCTAGTCATTATTATTATATATCAGACTCTATTTCCTAGGTCTCCTACTAAACTTTAACATCCTTCCACTAAACTCAAAATAATGGAATCACCCTGCCCCATAGATACATCTCACTAAGGTCCACACTCTTTATAGGATGCTCCTTAAATGATGCATTAGAACAATTATCAACTTCTTCTACGACTATCACATGAGAAGTCTCTAGATGATATCTCTAATGATGCAACTCTTGGAATACAATTTTCATGTAATTTTATCTTTGTGGTAAGGAAAATAAATATACCATTGATGAACCGTATCCACTATATCAAATGAACCAAAAAAACCAAGGCGTCGTATTTTCCTATTTCCTGATGTAGTGTGGCCTCAAACTAGTTTTCTCCATAAGGAAATCATCATGACCAACCCCAAACTCCAAAGGACATCTTAAATGGTCAAAATATAAATTATAAATTCTATGTTACATCGCCAATTGCTTCATAATAAACTAAACCAGATCACATGTTGCATACACAAGAATATGTCCAAAATTTGATGAATCCCCTGCCTCCAACCAATCAAGAGGTGAATGGAATGACCATCCATAAATATACCTGAAAAGAAAAATTTTAATCAATGACTGGATGTTATTATTATATGTGAACTCAACTATTGTCATATGCTTCTCCCATGAACCACTGAAATCCAAAAAATCATCTCATAACATATCCTCTAGAACCCGAATAGTCTGGTCATATTAACCATCAGTCTGAGGATGATGAGTCGTACTCAAAAGAACATGTGATACCACGGCCTTAATAAGACCCTTATAGTACCTTGATGGGAAACTGTGTTCTGAATCAAAAATGATACTCCTCAAAACACCAAGAAACTGAACTACCTCATACATATATAGACAACCCATATCATAATCTTTAGAGGTCTCCCTAATAAGAAATAAATGTTATACCTTAATCAATCAATCAAAAATCACCCATAAAATATCATTATTATGGTTTTTACTTAGTAATCCGATCAAAAAATAGATAGTTACATCATTTCATTTCAACTAAGTAATGGTAAAAGGATGAAAAATCCTAGTTGGCATCTGATGCTCGGTATTGACCTACTAAAAAATGAAACATCTTTCCAAAACTCCTACCACCCCTTCATCATTATTGACCACCATAATTGTCTATATAGATCACAATACATCATTATCAAGATAGGTTGTACCACCCTTTTACAATCATTAATCTCTCTCATTGACTACTCACACAAACCCATAGGAACCCATACTCATCAATAGAAAAGAAGAGTATTACCATTACAAGAAAAACATTCTGAATCTGTCTCCCCACCATATCAGTTATCTCTCAAAACTAAGACATTAGGATTAGATAACTACTCTGTAACACCCCAAGATTTCATAGTGTGTTATTTCTTCAAATTAATTCAGTAACTTGCACTACACGCAACACTGAGTTCAACCGCACCATGACTTACCAAACAAGCCGCTCAAAAGAGGTTATAAATATTATTAACTAAATTTTAAACTTTATATAATCCTTATAATTTTAGAATCCATATTATGAGTTTCTTATACATAATGTAAGAACAAATTCATTTTCAGTATTGCACTTTTACCAACTTTTAATAGTGAACCCTTTTTAAATCCAATATTTTAAACTTTTATATATTCAATTTGACTAAATAAATTTACTTTTTAGAATGGGTACATCAAAAATTTACAATGAAATATCCCAATCTTCCATGGTACGCTTTCTTTTGAATAATGCAATAGCGTGTGTTGTACGCAACATCGAGTTTTAACACACACCACAACCGATCAAACTATCCGTTATGAATAGTAATACCTACTTTTTAAAATTTTAGAAATTTTATCTCTCAAAATGGACTTCATTTTTGGATTCGGAGTATCGAATTTAGCCTAAGGTGAAATTTTGGTACTTTTCGGATAACTTTAATATTTTGATGAATAGTGAAAATTACTAAATTTTAATTAAAAACAACTTTTTTAATCAAAATAAGTAATAGTGATAAATTATGAATTTGAGTGGTTTTAAAGTATATTTAGAATATATTTTTACCATTTAATACAATGTTGGTAATTGGAAATAATTTCACAATTAAACCGGACATAAACAAGTACCAATCTTTTGATAGTTATTATATCTTAAAAACATGCTTTTTGTTTTGACAGTGGGAATTAATTTTAAATTAATTTCCACAACTTCTGTGTTTTGAATTTGAGAAAATGGAACCATATTTTTAATCAGGATGTCCAAATTTTGTAAATAGTTAACTTTTATTTTTATACATATTGAATAATTACTTCGGTAAATATTTTATTTACCACGGTTAAAGGGTAAATCCGGTAAATAAGGGTTAAAAAATAATATTATAATAATACTAAATTACCCTAAAACGTGTCCTAACATTATTTGTGGATACATGTCCGACCATGGGCATCTTTGGGTCGATTTTGGGACCCCATGGAGCCACTTGTAGGTGATAGGGACACATTATTTTAATAAAGTTAAAATAAATACAAAAATGACAAAAGCATATATCTTTTAGAAAAATAATTTTTACAAAGGGTTATATATGTTTTATTTTCTACTATAAATATTCATTAGAAATATAAAAATATTTCCTACATAATGATATTTTATTTATAATTTTTAGACATTAAATAATTTAATGCATTTATGACACAATGATGATGCAGTAATTACCATAATAGTGACAAATTAAAATAATTGATATTATAAATACCCAAATAAATATAATTTGAGACTTTTAATGAATTAAACTAATTTTATAGGTTAATATGACATTTTAGGAATTATTAAATTAACGTTTTTCGAAGTAATCATTCTTTTATGATTTTTACAAAAATCAACTATTGAATAGTGTCAAAATTGACAAAAAAGAGTTTTTAAAACAAATATTATATTATTAATTGATATTAAATTCTTAAAAATATAAGGTTCGTCCAAGAGACTCATATCATGATATTTGTATCATTAATGGACCACTTGGGGGTCTCTCGGATGTATATAGTAAGTTTATTAACCATATAATATAAAAATACAAAGAGACATTGTAAAAGTGAAACAAATTAACTAAGAGTTAATACTTAAAGATAAGGTTAATATAGTAACCCAAACCTATATAAATCCTATTGTTTGAGTGGTTTTTGACCTATACCCACCTTAACCTTTAAATAATCCACTTTGGAGCCATTTGAAACTGAATATGAAGTTATTATAAAATAATATTTCTAGCTTTTCCAAAGGTTCCCCTCACCCCTCTTATAAAAGGGCACTCCTCCTTCTCATTAATTCACACCTTCAAAGCCTTTTGGCTCGGCCAAACTCTAACAAAATAATCTCTAAACTTCCCTAAATTCATCCTATAGGCCTTCCTTTATTCATAAAGATAACCTAAGGATCCCTTTGGATCAAATCAAAAGGAAGAACCCGAAGAAGAGGTAATGATTTCACCACCCTTTTTCAAGTTCCTTTTTTCTTCCACTTATTCTTTATTTGTTTTTCCCATTCTAAAATAATGAATCCAGTATCTCCTATATAATGTAATATTATTATAAATATGGTACAACCATATTCAGTATTATATCCATCCTTTGAATGACATGTCACCATACGTGCGTACTTACGGCTTACCGTCTCCACGTCGTGGTGTAATTTTTATTCAATATATTATTATTTGGATGGGTATAATAATGATTTGTAATTAATTTAAATAACAAATATAACATGATAATTATTCTGTATATATGATATACCATCCAATTATATATTATTTTAATATCAAAAGAATGATATTTTCGCTCGTGCGTACGTACGGACTTCCGTCTCCACGAACGCGATAAGATTCATTCTCCATCGTATCCATTCAAGTATAATTATCATTTTATGATTAATAATAGTATTCAAGGACTTCATATCATTCTGTATATGATTAAGATACAACATATCCCTGACAAACACAGCTTACGTAACAAAACATTTAAAAGAAAACGAGTAAGCTAACACCTGAAACAACGATAATACTAAGATATTATTAAAAAATCAATGTTAAAGGATCATATATGATATCATATTAATGTATATGATTATTTTATAATTTAATAACAATTATTTAACCATTATACAAGAGGTTAACCTACCCCAACCAAGGAAAAGTACAAGGTAAGGTTTATTTCACAATCTCTTCATTATATGAGGTTGTTTATAGGTAATAATCTACTGGGATCTCTTTATCATCCACATTCATGTTTCTTAAAAATGTATTTCAAAACATTTTTACTATTTTCAATAATATGGTTTAAAGTCATTTATACCCTTGTTTGACTTTTTATAAGACTTTTATAAAGGAATCTTTCCGTCTTTTTCCAAACAAGGTGCTTTTTAACCTTTTCGACATAATTAAGGTAAGAATGTTTTTTTTACTTATACAGCGGGTGCGGCTATTTTCCGCCATAATAAAATCATCTAAGCTTACCTTAAAAGCTTATAAGAATATTTTCAAAGAAAATGTTTTATTTTATAAATATATGACTCTTAATTGATTTCAAAATAGAAAGAGATATTTCTCTAAAAAGAGTTTTTATTTCATCTATGTCAACATCCTTTGATGGATTTTACGCTTATTTGAAGTTGATTTATTATGATACAAAACTTCTATATTGTATTGAAGGTTTTGTGATATGTTTGACTATGGATGTGTTATTTTTATACCATTCATGGTTTATGGATGAAGTATTTACATTTCTTATTCTAGTTTTAATACGAATGTTTATGTTATGTTTAAACCTTTTCATATGGGAATGCATCGAACTTAATATGTGACGGGTAGAGCCCACTATAGCTCCTAGATGCATCGGTAGGTCTCATGATACAAACTAGTGTCTTGGCACAAGGCCTTGACAAAATCTTATTTGCAGTCCTAGCACGAGGCCTTGGCTATGTGGTTATGATAGTCTGGCATTATGCATTCCATCATTATGAAAGTGGTTATTGATATTGCATGTGATTATTCTATTAGTAGAATATCCATGTGAATAAGTAAATGGCATTATTTAATTTTTTCCATACTATGTTGAAGTTCAAGTTTAAAAGGCTTGTGTTTTAGTTATACGTTGCCTTAAATGTTTATTCTTATTTATGAAAGTTTCCGCTATATTGTTATCCTTACTGGGCATTTGAGCTCACCCCTTTAAATGTTTTATTTTTCCCAGGATGTGAAGAAGTAATTTATGAATGACCTGTAGGGATAGTATGTGGGGATATGAGTGTGGAATATGAAGAAATGATGTTTTTGTAGTTTTCATTTTTATGATGTAATGTAAGACTTATGAATATATCTAGTGTTTCCAAGGCTACTAAACTAATCGGTCTTTCGAGATTTGATATTTCTTGTGATCATGCCAATGTTATGTAATAATGCACCGACTCTGGGTAATTGGGTTCGGGGTGTTACAGTTGGTATCAGAGGAAGTTTAGTAAAAACCTTGGAAGCTAGATTTAGATAAACTCTGATTAGAGCACGTAAACCTAAGATGAACTTTGAGGATTAGTATAGAAGAACTTCCTAGAATTTCGGTATTGTAGAGATTTTTTGAGTTTTCCGAGAAATACATCCCTGTCTGGATATGAGCAGGTAGAGGCGGCTCTGGCACAGATGTACCATGGGGTAAAACCCGAAAACACCGATTTGATCTAGACTCAAACAGGAACTGGTGCACGACAATGGGCCTTGCTGCACTCTTGGTTATGACACTCCCGGGGGATATTCTTAGGATAATTATCATTTTCTTTACAAACCATTATGATGGGTTTATGAGTATATACTTCCTCAAAGGAGACATTTTTATGATTATGAATTATATCCATAAACTATTTAATTTATGTTATGTGTTTTACAAGTTTGGAATTATGTATTGTTATTCATAAACTAATCTAGTGTATTTCATTGTTTAGAAATGGCTCCCAGTAGAAGGAATGATAACTCCAGCGATACACATGATCCAAAGAGAAAGAAGGATCATATCTTTCATGGTCTTAAGCCAGAATTTATAAGAGAAATATTCTCCTATATATTATCATCATATGAAGAAATAATATCATGTGTTGATAAGATAATCAAAGAGTTTACTGAGTCCTATGGCTTTGAAGGGAAGCAAGAGAATAAAAGGATGGAAGAGAGAAAGATGGATAAAGGGAAGAGGGAAAAGAATAATTTTCCCATATGTGATAACTGTGGGAAGAAACACCCTGGAACTTGCCTGAAAGGAATGGGAGTTTGTTATAACTGTGGAGGAAAAGGGTACAAAGTACGTGACTACAAGGGTAAGAAAATGGTTTCAAATGTACAATGCTTCATTTTCAAGGATTTTGGACACTACGCAAACCTATGTCCCAGTCATCAGACTATCCCGCAAATGATGCTATTGGATAATAATCAAGTTATGATACTACCACAGATGAAGAGGAATGATTAGAGTTCTTATGTTGATTATGTAATTTGAGTGTTGTATCAACAATGTACTTGCTATAATAATTATGGAGTATATAAGGATTGTACTGCAGTACTATTTCATTAAAGACTTGATATTGTGTGGAAAAAAGAAAAGTGACTCAATAGCAGGTTAAATTTTTGGAAAATATATGGTTGAGAGAAAGATAAACCATAATATGGTTCTGAAACCGAGGTAGTGATTTTAGAATAATACATGATTGATTTGGATAAATTATATTGGATATTCTTGACTACCTTGAAACTGATTAATGATTTTTATATTCCATCATTTTTGGGGTTTATAAAATTTTTGGATTGAAGGAGTATATTTATTATTCTTTAAGGAATAAGGGATCATGAATGTAATCAATAAGGTTTTATGGTAATTCAGGATGTTGCAGTGTTTTAAAAGAATACATGATGAAGGTGTCCACATGTTATTACGCGGAAAAAAGGATCTTCATTGTGTTTACCTTCCTTATAAATTTTGGACCGAAGTATTTTGGATAGTTCTAGTTTGGATTATTTTTTATTTCCATAAAAGGAAAACCCAGAGGTTGGGCGGCAACCCGTCGCATCCGGCATGGCCGCGAGACTTGAACCCACAACCGAAGGGCGACAAGGGTGTATCACCTACCACTGACCCACGTGATGTCCTGGATTGAATAATTTTCTTTTTTTAATGGTTCTTCTAGATGAATTATAAATTTATTTTTTTTAACCCTATACGAATAGGATAAATAGAATATTATTTTTAAGTTCTATTATCTTTTAGAGTGAAAGATGAGTTTGTGGTAGAACTTAGTTAAAGGATGAGACTCTAATTGTCAAGTATATATTTTTCTTCTTCTCTTATTCAATGAAGAAATTAATTCTTATACTTTAGTGAAGGGGCCTTAAAACAAAAAAAATGGGTTATCCTAATACCATATTTTTTGCTGAACCGATGGTATTTTAAATCATCATAGATTGATGAATTTAAGGCCCTTAATTTTACACTTGTTTGTGATTGATGACCTCAATCACTACCTATAAATATTTACGTTTTTCCTCTAATTATATGTCTCTAATTTCCACCAATGTTCTCTGAATAGATATCATAATTTGGGGGTAACCCTTTTATTTCTCTTTTCCTCTTATTAAGACTAAATTTTATTAACCCAATTTCCGATGTGGGTTTTCCCACAAAGATATTTTCTATATTCAACCTTTTATTTTCGAAGAAGAATTCCAAATTGCGAGGACATAATTTATTGAAGGAGGGGAGAATGTAACACCCCAAGATTTCATAGTGTGTTATTTCTTCAAATTAATTCAATAACTTGCACTACACGCAACACCGAGTTCAAGCGCACCATGACTTACCAAACAAGCCGTTCAAAATAGGTTATGAATAGTATTAACTAAATTTTAAACTTTATATAATACTTATAATTTTAGAATCCATATTATGAGTTTCTTAGACATAATTAAAGAACAAATTCATTTTCAGTATTGCACTTTTACCAACTTTTAATAGTGAACCCTTTTTAAATACAATATTTTAAACTTTTATATATTCAATTTTACTAAATAAATTTCTTTTTAGAATCGGTACATCAAAAATTTACAAAGAAATATCCCAAGATTCCACGGTATGTTTTCCTTTGAATAATTCAATAGCGTGTGTTGTACGCAATATAGAGTTCTAACACACACCACAACCGATTAAACTAGCCGTTATGAATAGTAATACCTACTTTTTAAAATTTTAGAAATTTTATCTCTCAAAATGGAATTCATTTTTGGATTCGGAGTATCTAATTTAGCCTAAGGTGAAATTTTTGTACTTTTCGGATAAATTTAATATTTTGATGAATAGTGAAAATTACTAAATTTTAATTAAAAACAAATTTTTTAATCAAAATAATTAATAGTGATAAATTATGAATTTGAGTGGTTTTAAAGTATATTTATAATATATTTTTACCATTTAATAAAATTTTGGTCATTGTACATAATTTCACAATTAAACCAGACATAAACAAGTACCAATCTTTTGATAGTTATTATATCTTAAAAACACACTTTTTGTTTTGACAGCGGGAATTAATTTTAAATTAATTTCTGCCACTTATGTGTTTTGAATTTGGAAAAATGGATTCCATATTTAGAATCAGGATTTCCAAATTTTTTAAATAGGTAAATTTTATTTTTAGACATTTTGAATAATTACTTCGGTAAATATTTTATTTACCACGGTTAAAGGGTAAATCCGGTAAATAAGGGTTAAAAAATAATATTATAATAATACTAAATTACCCTAAAATGTATCCTAACATTATTTGTGGATACATGTCCGACCATGGGAATCTTTGGGTCTATTTTGGGACCCCATGGAGCCACTTGTAGGTGATAGGGACACATTATTTTAATTAAGTTAAAATAAATACAAAAATGACAAAAGCATATATCTTTTAGAAAAACAATTTTTACAAAGGGTTATATATGTTGGATTTTCGACTATAAATATTCATTAGAAATATAAAAATATTTCCTACATAATTATATTTTATTTATAATTTTTAGACATTAAATAATTTAATGTATTTATGACACAATGATGATGCAGTAATTACCATAATAGTGAAAAATTAAAACAATTGATATTATAAATACCCAAATAAATATAATTTGAAACTTTTAATGAATTAAACTAATTTTATAGGTTAATATGACATGTTATGAATTATTTTATTAACTTTTTTCTAAGTAATCATTCTGTTATGATTTTTACAAAAATCAACTATTGAATAGTGTCAAAATTGACATAAAAGAGTTTTTAAAACAAGTATTATATTATTAATTGATATTAAATTCATAAAAATATAAGGTTAGTCCAAGAGACTTATATCATGATATGTGTATCATTAATGGACCACTTGGGTGTCTTTTGGATGTATATAGTAAGTTTATTAACCATATAATATAAAAATACAAAGAGACATTGTAAAAGTGAAACTAATTAACTAAGAGTTAATAATTAAAGATAAGGTTAATATAGTAACCCAAACCTGTATAAATCCTATTGGTTGAGTGTTTTTCGACTTATCCCCACCTTAACCTTTAAATAATCCACTTTTTAGCCATTATAAACTGAATATGAATTTATTATAAAATAATATTTCTAGCTTTTTCAAAGGTGCCCCTCACCCCTCTTATAAAAGGGCACTCCTCCTTCTCATTAATTAACACCTTCAAAGACATTTGGATCAGCCAAACTCTGCCCAAATACTCTCTAAACTTCCCTCAATTCATCATAGAGGTCTTCCTTTAGTCATAAAGCTAACCTAAGGAGCCCTTTTGATCAAATCAAAAGGAAGAACCCGAAGAAGAGGTAATGATTTCACCACCCTTTTTCAAGTTCCTTTCTTCTTCCACCTCTTCTTTCTTTGTTTTTCCCATTCTAAAATAATTAATCCAGTATCTCCTATATACTGTAATATTATTATAAATATGGTACAACCATATTCAGTATTATATCCATCCTTTGAATGACATGTCACCATACGTGCGTACGTACGGCTTACCGTCTCCACGTCGTGGTGTAATTGTTATTCAATATATTATTATTTGGATGAGTATAATAATGATTTTTAATTCATGTAAATAATAAATATAACATGATAATTATTATTTATATATGATATACCATCCAATTATATATTATTTTAATATCAAAAGAATGATATTGTCGCTCGTGCGTACGTACGGACTACCGTCTCCACGAACGCGATAAGATTCATTCTCCATCGTATCCATTAAAGTATAATTCTCATTTGATGATTAATAATAGTATCTAAGGACTTGATACCATTTTGGATATGATTAAGATACAACCTATTCCTGAAAAACACAGCTTAAGTAACAAAACATATAAAATAAAACGAGTTAGTTAACACCCGAAACAACGATAATACTAAGATATTATTAACAAATCAATGTTAAAAGATCATATATGATATCATATTAATGTATATTATTCTTGAATAATTTAATAAAAATCATTTCACCATTATATAGGAGGTTAACCTACCCCAACCAAGGAAAAGTACAAGGTAAGGGTTATTTCACAATCTCTTTATTATCCGAGGTTGTTTATACGTAATAATCTACTGGGATCTCTTTATCATCCACATTCATGTTTCTTAAAAATGTATTTCAAAACATTTTTACTATTTACAAGAATATGGGTTAAAGTCATTTATACCCTTTTTTGACTTTTTATAAGAATTTTTTAAAGGAATCTTTCCGTCGTTTTCCAAACAAGGTGCTTTTTAACCTTTTCGACATAATTACGGTAAGAATGTTTTTTTTAACTTATATGGCGGGTGCGGCTATTTTCCGCCGTTATAAAATCGTCGAAGCTTCCCTTACAATATTATAAGAAAATTTTCAAAGAAAATGTTTTATTTTATAAATATATGACTCTTAAATGATTTCAAAATAGATATAGATATTTCTCTAAAAAGAGTTTTGATTTCATCTATGTCAACATCCTTTGATGGATTTTACGCTTATTTGAAGTTGATTTATTGTGATACAAAACTTCTATATTGTATTGAAGGTTTTTTTATATGTTTTCCTATGGATGTGTTATTTTTATACCATTCATGGTTTATGGATGAAGTATTTACATTTCGTATGCTAGTTTTAATACGAATGTTTATGTTATGTTTAAACCTTTTCATATGGGAATGCATTGGACTTAATATGTGACGGGTGGAGCCCGCTATAGCTCCTCGATGCATCGGTAGGTATCATGAGACAAAATAGTGTCTTAGCACAAGGCCTTGAAAAAATATTATTTTTAGTCTTGGCACGAGGCCTTGTCTATGTGGTTATGATAGTCTGGTATTATGCATTCCATCATTATGAAAGTGGTTATTGATATTGCATGTGATTATTCGATTAGTAGAATATCCATGTGAATAAGTAAATGGAATTATTTCATTTTTTCCATACTATGTTGAAGTTCAAGTTTAAAAGGATTTTTTTATAGTTATACATTTCCTTAAATGTTTATTCTTATTTATGAAAGTTTCCGCTATATTGTTATCCTTACTGGGCATTTGAGCTCACCCCTTTCAATGTTTTATTTTTCCCAGGATGTGAAGAAGTAATTTATAAATGACCTGTAGGGATAGTATGTGGGGATATGAGTGTGGACTATGAATAAAAGATGTTGTTGTAGTTTTCATTTTTATGATGTAATGTAAGACTTATGAATATATCTAGTGTTTCCAAGGCTACTAAACTAATCGGTCTTTTGAGATTTGATCTTTCTTGTGATCATGCCAATGTTATGTAATAATGCACCGACTCTAGGTAACTGGGGTCGGGGAATTACATACTCTGTCTTGATCTGATCTAAATGTGTGAGTATAATATATTTCACTGTTATAGATACATGTTCCTCATAATCCAGAACATATAGATTCATGTCTGCAAAAGGATCCATTATCCACCACTCATCACAAGACTCCTGCACTTCCTCTACCTATGTCTTTTAGCTCAATGCATCATAAAAAAATGTTTTCATTTCCTTGTGTATAGTCCAAATTTTCATTGAAAGACTTCATATACATGACCCGCATCCTTTACTGAAGGTTCAGGTACCACTAAGAAAACATGTACCCGAGGCTCTTGTGGTCATTGTATTTCAAAAACCTCTAACCCATGTGATAATTCCTTATAAATATCATGGAATATACTAGTGGTGCTAAATCAAAATCATGATTAGGGTAATTCCAATAATGTGGTCTCAACTTTCTAGAGCCATAGACAACCACTCGATCCTCCTGCATCAAAACTGCTTCGAGTCCAACTACGGATGTGTTAAAGTACACGGTATATATTATACATGTCACAAGTAATGTGAGGATAGGTTCTATGTTTGGCCTACTTTCTATCTCTTAAAAAACATTCACATGTATTTGACCAAAAAAATCACTCATTTTTTTGTTTTCGCTGACATCGGTGCTTCCAGACTACAGAAGTACTTGAAAAAAACTTGATAATAACCTTTTAAACTGAAAAATATCCAAATATCAAAAACATTCTTATGATTTTATCAATATTAAATGGATTCCACATTATCTTGGTCCAATTACACTACTGAAACTAAGATGACATGGCCCAAGAATTGCACTATAACAATCAAGAAACTGTAATTGGTTAGCATGGTGTATATCTAATGCACTCTCAATGTACTAAGGATGATGTCAATATCTTGGGAATGATAGTCTACAGACTGGTAGTAAACTAATATGTATGAAAAAAAACCCCAAAAAACAATCCATATAAGGATGAAATATCATATTCATCAAGGATATTAATATCACTGATTGTATCTTGATCTCAAATAGAACTCAGATAATATTATACAACCTCTCAACTAATCGAAGAGATCATCAATTCATGGAAGAGGATACCGATTCTTGACTATCATCTTATTCAATATTTGATAATGCACACACATGAATAAATTCTCGTCATCATTTTTGATGAAGTGGACTAGAGATCCCTAAAAATATGCACTAGACTATATAAAACTAAATGTTTGTAGATATTCCAACTAAAAATTCAACTAATGAATCTCTACTTGTGTCATTATGTAAGGGGAGATAGAAATTGTCTCTTCTCCCATCACCAACTCGACCGTAAAATCAATCTATCACTTGGGAGGTAAGTCATATAACATTTAATGAATGATATACTGGGAAAAAAATATAACCCTGGTGGAAATTAATAATGCTAAATTCCACAATAATCTAGAGCATGACCTTTTATCTGAGCTAGGAGACAATCTAATTTTCACGAAATTGGTCTTACATGAAAAGCTTGAAGATACCACTCACCCTGTTGATAATAGTTTCCTCCTTCTTGATATAAAAATGAAACTCTATTGTGGTAATATTTGATATGATCTTGGTATATAAACAACCAATGTCCACCAATAATAAAATAAAAACATGCTATCTTAAACACAAATGGTTCCCAAAGGAAACTGTAACCACCAATATCTTGAGAACACTACATGAAACATTTTGTATTCTCTAACTGCACTCCCAATGGTGCGTCAATGGTCAAAACACCATCGTATAACCTCACTTCCAATCCTAAAACATTTACAAAATGCATGGATAAAAATAAATTTAATTTTCCTATATAAAAAACAAAAGAAATGTTTGATGATACAAGAATCATACCACTAATAGTGGATGGTCCTACATCGATAGTAGTAGGGTTAGTCTTCATAACTTGAAGTTATTTATCCCCTCTTCCCTATAATCCAATATTACTCCCATGATCTATACCATCTTATTATTAATGTTGTTCTAGAATGGGGGTACCACATCCCCTTCTAAGACCACAATTTCTTGTAAAACTCCATCTACCTATCTAATGAGGAGTAATTGAGTCCTTCCCAAACTCAGGTTACAGTATTGTTACCTATCTAATTGTATATGGTTATATTCCCCTACAAAACCATTGTAAGTGGCCCAATATTCTATAATCATGACACTCCAAAGTGGGTCATGGGCACTGAGGTTCTTTTTTCACCATTATTTCACATTGATAGAAATGAAAAAAATTGTTATCCAGAGAAATATGACCACTTCATTGACTACTCTGAATGTTTCTTAGTTGTAATAACTTGTCATGGTACCACATCATTCAAATAGAAGAAGAATTCATAGTTTTCCCTAGTGAAATAGCTTTACTATTACACGTTTCCTCTCTCAGATTCCCTTTTTTGATTAGTGATTGAGTCATCACATAAGAAAAAAAAACTATTATTAATCATGTTCACCAAATATATGATCTCATAGTGAATTCCATCCTGAAAATTCCTTTCCCTGGAGATCACATTAGCTACTAATGATAGCGCAAAGCACTGCTAGTCGGTGAAACTCTCAACATAGTAAAGAACTGACATACCCTCTTATCTCGGGTGAATGAAATCATGAAAATTCTCATCCCTCAATGTCTCGAGAATTAAATGGATCAGAAACATCATATCAATGTCCTTACATGATAACTCCTTTTTCATCCACACTTTCACTAGAATTTACCACCAATTCTTAGATGATCCATGATCTATATATGTATAAATATTCACACCCCTATATATGGGTGTATTGAGGTGCTTAAGGACTATCTTGACTGACTCGATCTTGAAATCAACTACCCAGGGGGCCCTACCCTATGAACAAAGGAGGATGTTGTAGTAGGATCCCTCTTGTTAGCTCAGACATCGAAGTCATGATGCGAACAATCTCTCTTTCTATGAATCTCATGACCCTAATGATGATGTTTCAAATATGTAAATCCATTTGGTCCTTATTAACTACTAGAAGCTATGGTTCAACTATGTTTGGAGCATGCAGAAGGACATTATCCTAACACTCAGTATGAATAGAATAAGGATAAATTTCATCTATAAGATAAAACAACTCATTAGAACACTATAAATAACAACAAGGTCAATCTCAACAGGTGACAAAAATACAAAACCATGACTTCTTGGTCTCTATAAAAATGTCTTAGATGGATTTTAGCATGACATAATTTTTTATTTATTTCATATCATAGATATAATAGGTATCTCATATCAATTTTCAATAGGAAATTATATATCACATGAAATAAATATGTCCTTATCATTAATAATTCATGTCAATATATAACTATATGTTCCTATATTGATGCATGCATACCCATATCACGTCATACTAAGACATGATTATAAATATTAAGAAATAATAAAATAACACAACATGTGAATCACCCTAGATGAAATAACATCAATTGTAATAAGAGAACATCATAAAAATAATCTCATCCATGGACTCATAGACTTTAACCCATGAATGGGTTAGATACTCTAATTCACAATCACATAAAAAAGTCACAAAAAACCTAGTCTCCTTTATAAAATTTCTAAATAGTAAATAATAATAAAATAAACTTGATTTTATCTTATGAAACATTTCAACATCCTCTAATTTGACACTCTCTCATGTGGAAATAAAGGGTTGGTTATGATACCTCATGCATGACTCCATGTACCCCAGAGGTTGCCGATAAGAATTGGGTGTGTGATAAGTAATTTGGGGAGACTATACCCCCTATATTTATAGTTTACATCATAGTTAAAAATAAATAATGTAACTATAAACATTACAGCAATGTAGATAATGAAAAAAATCCATATAGCGGAAACCCAAATATGAATGTCAACATAATAAGATGATAAATAATAAATCAATATTGTAATGAGATGATGGAATGTAAATAAATTTCATTATAAATTTACTAAAAATAAAATACTAGAAGACTCAAATAAATACTCAAAATTCCCTTATAATAAACCCCAAGTCAGTCTAATCTCCAACTCTAGTCCATAGTGAAAGAAACAATCAACATAAAGGTCATCTTCCCTTGCCCAATCTTGGATCCATGAAATCTATCTGAGTACCAAACAGTGACCCCAATAAGTTGTGAGTATAACTCAGTAGGTCAACACCACCATGTATAAAGATAATTGGTTTGTTAATAAGTGTATACAATTATACAATAATCATTTTTAGCAATAATTTAAAAAAATTATATTAAACCCACATCAACCAGCTATGGTAAAATACTAGAATATATCATATCATATCTCACAACCATGAAATATACAAATATATAACCATGGTAAAAATAACATGCCTCAGCACTATGATGGAATGTCTATTAGTATCACTCACAATCATGCCATCTAGAACCATATAAACATCGTAAAACATATAATTATAACGATTGTATTAATCACAAAAGTTTTGGTTAAAACCTTCTATATAAGAATTTCAGTATTTAATTAGGTTTGATATCGATATATAATCATTTTATCATTTATCAAAGCTAGGCTATGTATATAATAATTTCAGGATTCATCAAGGCCAAGCTCGGTATATAATAATTTCAGCATATGTCACCAATAATATCACACTATATAATCATTTCAGTATGCCAACTGAACCAATTCCCTATATAAGTATTAAAAAATTTATCAGAACACTTTTTATAACAACAAGGAGCTCACAATATCACATCCTCAATTATTAATTATGAAAATTACCATTTATCTTTAAATTTCACATTTTATTTAAATCCTTTAATCATAAACCATCAAATTTTAGCCACTTCAATAATCATGACAGGCCTATGTGAATCTATATAAAGAAAACACCCAAATTCTATGTCATTATAAAAAGAAATTAATCCATTTATTAGTTCATTTATGATCAAGGGTTTTCTCACCCGAAAGGTAGACACATGCTTGGTCAATATCAAATATGATCAAAAGGGAATCTAAATAATAATATAACTCATCATTTAATTCATTAAATTTATGATATGTTGTCACAATTGAAATATTGCATATATATGAAAAATATCATACCATATGGTTATGAATTAGACCCTCTACCATTATCTGGAAAAGAACAAGATTCTTGTAATGGAAAAAAACAAAGTGGAAGGTTCAGATGATCTCAAGAAGTATCTATGGATCATACTAATGATTAAGAAATCCAAAATCAATAGAGTTAATCCAAAATCTCCTAGAATATTCCCTAGGGTCGAGAGGAGTAATTTTCACACAAGATTAATGTGAAATATACAACATATAACTCTTTAAATTTATTCTTGGTAAATTACATAGTGTGTTATATAATTACATATCATGTATTTATTTTTTATAGATATATGGAAAAACCTGTCTCCTCATCTAAATATTTAATTTTCCTAAAAATTACATAATGTGTATTTGGTTCATGACATTTATCAGCATTACATCATTTACTAGTTCACAACAGGAGTCTGGTGGATTTTACACATTTTTTAACCCATTTACACAGCGTATAAATGTCCTATAGACATTTTTCAACCCATTTTCCTTGTAAAAACCTAAACCCCATTTATGGATTCTCAATATTCCAAGAACCCTGGTAACACTTTAACAATTTATAAATTGATTCCATAAATTAAAAAATAATATACCTCCCATATCATTAAGTCATTTTCCCCAAAAAAGGCTCTCCGTATGGTTCCTATATGTTTTTCTCATGTTTCCTCATATACCATGAGTAGATTTATTCAAACAAAAATATATCCATGAAGAAAATACAATCACCAAGAATAAAAGATAAGGAAAAATCAACTGAAATAATTATAATGAAAACCTTAGAGAAATACACCCCTAGAAAAATATGGGAATTTACACTTTAAACCAGTATTTTGAATCTTTTTTATCTCCACAATTAAATAGGTTTCCTTGAACTACTCAACTCTTATATATCTTATAAATCCATAATTTTCCATTCTCCCACTGAAGTATCAGTATTTTTTAATATTTCTATAACATCATATGTTAGAATCACCTCTGAAATTTTAATTCATTCATATGAGTTCTTTGGATTTTTCCTCCTTTTGGTACTCCTCCTAAAATTAAATTAGGGTTCGATAGTTAATTAAAATACATATAATTAATTCACTAAAAAATTCTAGTCTATCCATATATCCATTTAATTAAAGAGAACATATCAATTCTGAATGATTTGTCTCCTTTTATTATGTCATTTCCAAAATATAATATTTTTTTGTCTATACCAAATGATAACACACACATTATATTTTTCATCAATCTTGTGTCGATCCATGTCATGTCCTTGAATATATTATTATCATTGAAATAAATTAAACTGTTCAGCTTCTATTCAATCTCCATACCATAGATCCTCTGGAAGTTCCAACCAAATCACCAATTTTGGACTCATATACACATTTAAATCAAATTTTTGGCCTCCCTTTATCCATATTCCAATGGGAATTCTTATGTGTGTATGTATTCTTTGATCCTTATCATTCTGTGATTGAATCATCTAGAAACACCATTTTTCTATAATTTTTTGGGAACTATCTTCTCATACCATATTCACTTATTTTGGAAAAAGATAATGAAGTTATTTTTAGAGTATTCATCGCTATTTTTTGAGCAAAATTATTTCAACTTGTAGACATATTCTCAATCCACCGTGTATTTACATTGAATTACAGAGTGAAAAAAATAAAACTTATTCTTAAAAAAGTAACACCATGGTTGCTTGGTCCATAAACCCTATATTTTGATGCTCACAAATCATTTCTCTTGTTGTATTAATGAATTATACGTTTATTGATAGTTAAATTTATTTCTAGAGAAAAATATTAAAAATGGATAAGTCTTGAAGAGTCTGTATCGGCCTATGGTTTGAATAAATCCAACATCCAGTGAAGGTCATAAGTTCATATATAAGTTACCATGCTTTGATGTATAAGTCACTTCATGAATAAATATGTAACCATGTTTTTAGTGGGAAAACATTCTATATTTCTTAACATGACCACATATATACCAAACTGATTACATTATTTGTTCAAGTGATTGCATGGAGGATTCAACCAACCATAAAAAGACTTCAAGTTTTCATGTAGATATATAGTGTGTTTTATTTAGGATTTTATCCTACCACATGAGGAAATTAAGTGACCACATGAAGGACTTCAGTGACTGCATTTATGAAAAGATGTGACCGCATATAGAGATCATGTTCCAATGTCATGTGATAGTGTAAAGTTACTGTGTCATGTGAACATGAAAAGTTACCACAATATCATGTGATTGAAAGGTGAAGTGATATAAACCTCAAGTTTCCGCATGAAAAAAGTGATCGTGCCTAAATAAAGATCAATGGACTGTGATGTATTCTACTAGTATGGAAATATAATATTACAATATCTATATTTTGGAGAATTTATAAATATATCGGAGAATTTAATGATACCATATCAGAATAATTAGTTTGAAGATAATGTTATGAATATTCTATAATAACTAATTTGAAAGATATTTCTTTTTAAGAAATTTTGTTTCTCATAAACAATGAAAAATACTACTACTGGAATACTGATCATATCGACAACATCACTATATGCTTCCACAATACTCTACTCATTTTATTCTCAGTAAAAAACTTGATCATATCATTTTAAAAGACAAATTTAATGACAATTTTAAACCAAAATGATCATATTGTGCTTCTTCAAAACACTTTCTTCATCTCATTGTTCTCTCATTGTTTTAATTGATTCTCAAGTTGTGTTTATACTGTATTTTATATTTATTGGTGTTTTCTTTTTGTATGTAATGAAGAGTACTAGATATTATTTCCTTATTGCTTTTACACATGTTATCTAACAAATAACTATGGAAGAGGCTGGTTGTAGCTCTGATTACCATATGTGATGTATTATCTATTAAAAATCATATTTGTTATGGATTAAGTATATTAGTATTTAATACACATTATTAAAAAAATTATCTTCTAAGTGGAGTGGATTTAGTTCTTTCTTGGAAATGAATATCTTGTTTTATTTCCACAATGTGTTCATATTTAATTACATACTATATTTATCAAACTATTTTCACATATTTTAATTTTCATAATTTTTAAATAATTATTTTCTAAACTATATTTTGAAAATAATATCTCCAATAGTTAATAGTTATATGTGACATATTATGTTTAGTGTGCTAAAAATATTTACAAAATTTAATTATGATTAAAAATAGTTTTAAATGGGTTTTCAACAACCCATTTTAAAATTATTTAAAAGAATAAAAAAATTATAGCTGCGTTATTTATTTACTAGTCTATTTTATTTTTGGGGTTTAAATTTTTTTTAAAATAAATTTTCAATTGGAATCTCATTCACCAACTCTGGAGCTATCAATAGTGAGGAAAATTTTGTATCAAATAATTTTTTCATTTTCAATCGGTTACCTTTTCCCTTAATCATGTTCTTAAAAAATAATTTTAATATCATATTTTTATTTAATTTCTTAGTATTGATACTATGTTTTAAGAATATGGTTCCAATATACCTCCTTATCTTAATGGTAAAATTTATGCTTAGTGTAAAATTAAAATTAAAATTCAACTTGATAATGTGGATTGTGACATCAAGGTTTCTATTGAGGATAAAAATGAAAAACATAAAACTTATAGAAAAAAATTGTATAAAAAAAATATATTAATATGATTATAATTAAAAATAATTGAATTATATAGTATGTTATTATATATTGGATGATTTTAGTAGAATATCTTCTTGTAACACTGTGTATAAAATTTGGGATACCCTTTATATTTCTCTTGAAATCATGTCTAAAGTTAATAAAATGATATTAAATAAAAATAGTATTAGATATGATACTCTAAAAATAAATCTTGTTGAATCTATCATTTACATGTATCTCATGTTAAATTAGATCATAAACACTATTATTATACTAGGAAAAAATATGGATTATAAATCCCTAGTATGATAGTTCTTAAGTTCTCTACCAGATCGATAGAGAGGTATTGAAATCTTTATTTAATTGACATGTGACAATATAAAACTATCATTAAATGAGATAATTAGAAAAATGATGAGGTATAATAAATATATAAAGGTGAACAATTAATATGAAAAATCAAAAATTTACTTTGTTGCTTTTAAAAAGAAAAAGTGAAAAATCCAAGGAAGTTTTCAAACCATATAGTACAAGATAAAGTGAAGATGATATAGATAATGATAATGAAAATTGATCAACTATCCATAAGTTTCAAGAAATTTTAATAAAATAATAATTTTTTTATAAATCATATTATTAATGAATATATTATAAAATAGGGAAATGGTGGAATGATTAGAGAAGGGATGACTCATCTATTGACATTGGAAGATATGAGTGTAATAGGAAAGGAAATATAAAAAATATTTTTCAATCATTATGCATAGAAATATTTAAAATTATAAAGAGAAAATACTAATGAAATACATGAATTCTACATGGATTGAATTTGAGGATATCTTCGATTACTCTGAATCTAGCTGACAAGATGTAAATGAAAAACTAAGATCATTTCTGTATGGATATTCTATCAATAGAAAAAGTTTGAAAATGTCCAATAGAAACCAATCATATATGGATGGTGGATTTTCCATACATATGACTGGAAAATCATTAAGCTTCAATAATCATATAAAAGTTGATGGAGGATATGTAACATTTAGTGATAATGAAAAAGAAAATATTATTAGACATAAATAAATCAATAACATTGAAAGAGGACTTCTTTATAATGTTTTTATTTTTATGGATTAAATTACAATATTAAATTTATTCCAAAATTTTGAGATGATGTTTTTCATGTTATGTTTAAAAAAATGCTCATGAAATTTATGATTCAAATAATTTCTTAATATTTACTTATTTTATTAATGATAATGTTTATTTTGTAAAGATATATTCATTATTTTATCAAAATATTTATTACTTTATTTCTCTTCATATAGAATCATGGCTATGGTGTAGGAGACTAGTCCACTATAATATATACTCGCATAAAATGGTAAAAGAGGGTTTACTTAGGGATCTGCGAAACCTATATTTTCCCTATGAAAATATATGAAATCCATTTCAAAAGGGAAAACAAAACAAAAAAACTTCTAATCAATAAGAATATGTTTCTACCCCAAAACCACTAAATTTAGTTTTCATGCATTTATTTAGATAATATAGAGTCTCTAATTTAGTATAAAACCAAAATTATAATAAAATTACTAATGATTATTCATGTTTTTCATTGGTGGCTTTCCTACCTCACAAAAATGAAAATCCTTTTCCAAATATGAAATATTAGTAGATAACTTCAGTGGAATCTCTATAAAAAACTTTATAAGAGATATTAGTTGGGAATTTGAGAATCAAGAGGTTGAATATATCTACTAAAAACATGTCTATACTCATAATTTCAATATAAATCGAACACCAAATCAAAATGGGGTTATATAAGGATAAATATGAATATTAAATAAATTTCTCAAACTATGCTCACTAAATATGATATCCCTATTTATTTTTTCCTAAATTTATTAACAAAACATGTTATATAATTAAAATAGTTATTATTAGTCATATCTTGAAAAAGACACTATATATTTTATGTAATGGATTAAAACCTTAGTTAAATTACTTTTGAGTTTTTTTATTCAAAGCCTTTATTAATTTCATAAAGGAGAATCATTGAAATTTTTCAATAAGAATCAATGATAGAATTCTTCATGATTATTTAACTACTAGAAAATTAAATACATTCTTTAACAAAAATCTAATTTTTTGGAGGAATATATATATGTAATTTTTTATGAGAAAATTCAACATGAACCCCAACCAATTATATAAAATATTAAGGATGAAATATAAAATTTGAATATAAATGGAACTTTTAAAACCTTTGAACTGTCTAATTATTTATCAAATATATATAATCCTAAAGCCCATCAAGAAATTTCTATACTATAATAAAACATAAAAATAACCAATTTTTTGTATCCATATATCCATTAAAACCCTCAAAATCATCCCCTGCATGTTTTTTTAATACATATTTAATGGTACTCAAACACTAGACAAACTATGAAATGAGGATAAACATCATTCCTTTTTGTCTCAACTTTTATGTGCGATCATCAATAACGAGATAAAATATTATCACCAGGTGAGAGAAATGCAAGAATAGTACAATAAATTTGATAGAAACAATTTTTTGGAATTAGTTCATAGACCAAATTACTTCTAAATTATTGGCATCGAGTGGGTATATAGAAAAAATGTTGATGAGTCGGTCATAAAAGTTATAAACAAAGATATATTGGTTGCATAGGTTTATAATCAAGAAAAAGGTATTGATTATGAATAAACATGTGTTCCAATATTTAGACATGAATTTATTTGACTATTTATTTGATATGTAGAACATCTTAACTTTAAACTAAATCAAATTTATGTCAAGAGTGTATTTCATAATAGGTATATTGTTGAGGATATTGTTTTGAGAAGCCTCTTAGATTTAAGAATCCTTATTTCCCAAATCATGTTTTAAAAAATTCTAAATCCATGTATGGTTTAAAAAGGATTCGGTATATTTTTATGATAATATCATCTCATTGATTTAAAATATATTTTATAAAATTATAGTTATCCCTACATTATTTACAAAAAAATTAAATGGTGTTTTAGTATTCAAATATATATTATGGATATTATTTTTGAAACGTCCAAATACTCCTTGTGAGTTCAATTTTCTAAAATGATAGAAAATTTATTCAAAATGAGTTTAATGGTTGAATTAAATTTCATTATTAGTTATCAAAATTAATAGAATAAAGATGAAATTGTCCTAAATTTTTGTAAATGCACAATGAATATTTTAAAATATTTTTGTATGTATACCACTAACAGTAGTGATACTCATATTAGAATAAGAAATGTGATAGATTTGGATAAATCTAGAGAATCGTTTGAACATTATACATATATAGGTATGATTGGGAGTTTACTATACTTAAATATTATCTGACCCTATAATATTTTTAGTGTACGTATGTGTTCTTTATTTCAAGAATATTCAAAAGAGGCTTATTTAAATTCTATTAAAATTATTTTCAAATTACTTAATAATACATCTAATTTCGTAATATTCTACTATGATGGGTATGAATTTGAATTAGTTAGTTTGATTCTAATTTTAGTGATTGTATTTTCTATAGAAAAGGAACCTATGGAATATGTCATATTTTGGGAAAGTCTCTAGTTTTATAGTGTAGTAAAAAAAATTGTTTCATTATCTAATATTGAAGTTTAATGCATGGATACATGACATTATTATGAACAAATTATGTAGATGAAACATACATTACTAGACTATGAAAATCAATACCATTATCTCCCAATAAATTGGGATAATAAAAGTGTTATTATCATCTTTAATAATCATGTATCACATTCTAGGGATAATCATATTGATAGTGCATATCATGTTTTGAGAGTTTGTTTTCAAAAATATGATACTACTATTGAGTTCATTGTCACTGAACATCAACATATTTATATATTTTAAAATCCTTTAAATTAAATAATATTTATCTATACTAGGGATGGGGTAGGATTGATTAATAACCCATAAATTTTTCATTTATGTTCTTACACTTTTTTTTTATTGCTTATTTACTATTTTTTCATGCTTAAAATTTTTTGTTAAATTTTACTTTTCTTTTCATCAGTTTAATTTGATATATTTTCTTCTATGTTAACAAGTAACTAAAAGGTATTTTTATATGGTCAGTCAATAAAGATAAAAAAAAATTCATACATTCAGTTATATGGTTGTATGAATTTAGTAATGTGTCCATTTAACCTACTATGATCCCTCAATGTTACCGCATGGCATGTCATATCGTAAGTACACTAACCATGACATATTAAAGTTACCACAAATGTGTTCCAATGGAATTTTAACCTATCATGTCTGTTCAAAATTTAATTAAGTGTTCTGGAGGGATCTCATTTAAATTTATTATTGTTTAATTCATATATTCCCTAAAATATTAAATTAACAATATTTGGAATTTGAATCGACAAATGTAACTCTCTATCACACTTCATTAAATCCCTAGAGTTTATCTCCTTCAAATCACCATTTCCAAAACCAATTTCATCTCTAGAATTAAAACCTGAGCATCCAGAGTTTCGAGTTGCAATTGAATAATGGTCAATGTGAATAGAGATAATAAATTAAAATCTCATATAGGTTTAACTAATTTAAATAAATCAATTAAAAAATAAGATATCATGAGAAATACAGTCAATCCCCACAACCCTCAAATACATGATTAATATGTTTTTATTGAAAATTATTTGGATGTATATTGAATAATGTCGAAAAAGTTCTTGGTTTGAAAACTGATTCAATATAAAAAATGGAGATATTAGTTTAAATAAAATAGTAAAAAAATTATCCCCATTCATTAATGATTTATATGTGAATATGGATTTTAGTACTGTGGATTCAAGGGATAGAAATTTAATGGTTATAAATGGATAAATTATTGAAATATCTTCAAATTCATGGGAAAAAATTTTGAATGTCCATCATATAGTATAGTATGTGTATTATCATATTTCTTATCCTATAAATAATTCTCATTTTGAGTTTTTATGTAGTATTGAGGAACTAAATGGGAAACTCCTAGAATACCAACTAATGTGAAATTAGTTAGGGAATTTGGATTATTGGTGATGTTTATCCAGCATCTAATTAGTCTTGGGAAATGGTACTTCTATATCTTAAGGAATTATGATTATATTTTACTTTATCATATTAATACTAGAATTAAGAAATTCTTTTCAAGGTATATCATGAAGTACACAACATTTTTCTGAAAAATCTCCTCCAGATTAACCTCATTTCATTATCCAAATATCATATTATATTTGATATATTTCAAAGGATTAGTTCTAGATGTAGAGGAAATAAAATTCTTATCTTGTGGTTTTTCCCAAAATCTAAAAATTTATAGGCATATGAAAATAAATTGGAACCTGTTGGAAGAAGAAATGGGTAGCATATAATGTGAGGATATATGATAAGTTAAATCAAGTTAAGGATATTATGTGACTAAGGAATAAAGTTAATCATATTATATAACCTAATAATTTTTTTGATAATTGATCTAATGAAAAATATGTTCAATTAGAAGTTGAATAAGAAGAAGCTAAAACTGATGATCTTAGTGGAGATGAATGTGGTATCATGAGGATTATTAAAATCTCTCTCATATTGTGTCCTTTTTATATCCTTATTCTAAACTATATATACCCTCTCAAGAAAAATAATTGAGAGATGATTATCTTTTGATGTTGATGTAACCTTGGATGATATTTTTGAAGATATATTATAGGTCTACAATGATTCATATGAATCAGAAATAAGTTTTGGTAGTAGTGACAAATATTTAACTTTGTTCCCAATCATTATATGTACTTATAGGCCATGTGGAAAAGGTGGAAATCCACATGGGGAATACTTTGATGATAGTGATAACCATGGATGTTATCCACCTAGACATATTGAGCATGCCATATTTTCTCTTAAAAATGTTCCTTATGGGTCCCTAAGTTATCAGATAGATCATTAAGACTTAATTAATGTATATCTACTAAGACCTATAGTGGACCATGTTCCTGAATAGATTTTAGGCCCTACTCTTATTAAAAAATTTGATTGAAAATATCACATTTATTTTACCACAACACTCAACTATACTCATGAAAAAAAAATTATGATGTTGAGAAAAAATCAAGTACATTAGTAGAATATTAGTCTTTGTGGAAAAATGCTAAGATGTTTTAAGGTTAGATGGATGGTAGTAAATATACTCTAGGGTCATATATACCTATTACTCCATCTTCTCCTTCATCCTATTTGTATATGTATGATATAATTGATTCCAAATATGATTTAATGAGTGTTTTAAAAATAAATATTGATTGGGTTTGGGAAATAGTTTTAACCCATCAATGAATATAAAATGACTTGTATAGTTACACTTGTCATTTATCATTTTCAACTGATGCATCCTCTTATAATATAATTGATAAAAAAAATTGATTTAGTGCCTATAAGCTCAAGTGGGATCCTTATAAGAAAATCTCCCCGATCTAATGTTAATATTGTACTGGAAGTTTCGGAATTTCATCTTTCAACCTTTTACCTTGGATTATCCTTCTCCTTCACCTACATTAGTTTCACCTCCTACTCATATGAAGTATTATATTAATGAATATAATTAAAGAAAACATAAATTATTTGAATTTGATATTTGATGAATTTCATAAGACCAAAAAAATTTGTTTTCATATATCTCAAGCACATGCTGCAAAAACATTGGAACTAGTTAGATGAGATGTGAAGCAAGATGGAAGGGTTAAAGACCCAATTTAAAAGTTTGTTTACTTTTATCAGTGTATAATTATCACCATGTTATATTTGAAGACCATGTATTGAACCTTATCCGTTCATCTTAGAATTCATCCTCTAACTAAAGCCTTAAAAACTCATGTAGAGATATTTAAGATTAACACTCCAGTTCTAGAATCATTACTGGAATAAGGGGAATAATTTTAGGCCATGGAGAATTATTACTGATATATAAAAGATTTAACCATAATTTTAGATCCCTTCCTCTATGTATCCAACACTTACATTCTAAAACATTCTTTCAAACCTATTTCATTAACTTCAACCTCTACCACTTCTTCTACAAACACCTTTTGTTTATCTTTGAGATAAATTGTTCATTTTCTTCACCCTATTTCAAGTTGTATTGTTACTCAAGAACAATATCCCATATCATCACCACAACATAAAACTTCTACTTCATCCTCCACAGAGAAATAGAAGGATCATATTCTCAAATATGAAATCAAAGATGTTTCATTAGATTCAAATTATAATTAGAGTCTCTAATAGGAACTTTTTATAACTATTTTTGAATTATATATGAAATTTTTTCTTTCCATCATATTTTTTTTTATCAATTTCTTTCCACTATTTCTTCATTACTTTGTTATTTTCATTTTTTATACTTTTTTCTTTTATACTACCTTTGAGATACTTTTTTATAATCTAAAATGGGGTATATTTTTTATTTAAACTCAATTCATTTAATTTTACATGATTTGGGATCATAAAAATGTATAATATTGTTATCTTAGTCCAAATACTTGTTATTTTAATGCTGAAAAATCATATTTTCTATATTATTAATGATTCTTATTTATTCTAATAGAAAAACTATGTTGTAAAAAATTTGAAAAATTTTTATGGATTCAAGTAACAACAACAAAGTATAGTATTATTAAGTTTAACTGATAATGAAGGTCACATGATGATTTACAAGTGACAGAACATTGAATTCTAAGTGACCTCATCAATAATCAAGTAACCCTATCTCATATGGGAATAATTTCTCTAAGTATTGAACTAAATGAATGTATATTGAACTGACTGCATGATGTGTTCTAGTCAATGCAGGAAGGATTAAACCTAAAACTTCGAGGAATCATGTGATCATGTAGATAGGAAGTGAAAATTTAGCTATGTATTGAAACTAATGAATGATGAAATTAAGTGACCATGTAAAGTACTAAAGTATTTGCATGAAGAAACTATGTGATCAAATGTTGAGAGAAAGTTACCATGTTAAGTGACTGTGTCAAGTGATTGTGTCAAGTGACCATAATATGTTACTACAACCTCATATTTTTGCAAGGTAGCATGGCCACAAACTCATGTGACTACAAGAAAGAGTGAATTTTCAAATGTAAATATTAAGTAACTGTCACTAATTCAACTAGTAATAAATTTGATGATTACAATAATATATATTGGAGAATTTATTGAGACTTCAGATCATTTAGGAATTATGTATCCGAATAATCAGTAAGAGGATTATTTTATGAATATTCTACAAAAGATAATTTTAGAATCATTTTTCAATAATAATTATATTCACAAGTGAAAAAATATTAAATACTACTACAAATATATTAATTATACTGATAAAATCATTGTGTGCTTCCATGAAACCCTTTTCTTTTTATACCCAATAAAAGATCCTTTATAGTATTTTTCATGGAAATATTTGATGATAATTGATCAACAAAATCTGATCAAATTAATCTTCTTTAAAACACACTCTTAATCTCGTTTTGTTATCCTAATTTTATATTATTCTTGAGATATGTTTATAATATATTGTATATTTGTTATAATATTCTATTTTTGTGTAATAAGTAAAATGAATCTTTCCATATTTATTTTAAACACATTTTCTAATGAATTAATATAGAATATGCTATTTTTATTATAGAATACCAAGTACGCAGTTGTATATATAAAATTAGATCCAGGTTATGCATCATGTTTATTAGGATTCAATAATTTTTCATTAAATCATGTGACTGTCAAGTTGAGAGGATTAGGTTCCATATTATAACTATACCTCTTTTATAAATTCTATTGTGTGTTCTTAATTACTTTCTTACTCTATTTTTCAAAATAATTTCACTTATTTTATTTTTCATCATTTTTTTCTTCATTATTTCCAAAAAAAATATTGTAGATAATATCTATGATAGTAATCCTTTATATTTGATATATTTTATTTATGGTGCGTAATATAATTTCAAGTTTTAAATATATTTCAAGAAAATTTTAAATATTTTTTGATCAAATCATTGCTAAAATATTTCAAATCATCAAGATCATTATACCTACTTTATTTTTTAACTGTTCTATTTTATATTTTTAGTTTTTAAATTTTTAGTAAATAAAATTTTGAATTTGGAAGCTCCATTCATTCCACTATTGAGTTTTCCACTAGGACCAATAACCCAAAATTTTCTAATAGAATCAACAATTAATGTAAATAAGTAAAGGTCACTAGTAAGGGACAAGAAAGGGTCAAGTCCCCAAACATCTGAGTGAACCATCAATAAGATTTTTTATATTCATGTTGAAGGTCACCCTTAAGTGTTTACTTAACACAAAACTCTCACTCATTTCAATATCCTATTGATCAAGATTCAATATGCATTTAGATGTTATAATTTCCATATTCTTCTCACCAAGACAACCAAGCCTATAATTTCAATATTTTGAATCTTATTATGATCTAGTTTTTACCATTAAAAATCCTATATATTCTTTTAGTTAGATATAGAATCTCAAATTTTACTTCTCATGCAGCCACCATGGATCATGGATTTTTTTTAGATTTCATTCTACATTTTCCCCATATTCATCTTCATCAAGTCTTATGATATAAATTATGTTCTTATATAGTTGTATGATGTGTCTAACTCAATTCAGTCTCTATAACCATCTTTTTATAGTACATATATTCACATATCCCTTTATAATGACATCTAAGGCTTCAAAGTTTTCAAAAATCCATAGTAAATAATCATCCATGCATGTATATTCATTCATTTAATAAAATAATTCTATGGAATCAACCTCCAATGATTTCATTGAAGTATTGGCATAGAGAAATATTAGTTTTCTTCCTTTTATTTTACAAAAATAATTTAAAATACCAAAAGATTATTCCTTTTAATATACCGCCTTGAAACTTTTATAATTCTTTATGATATGTCCTTTCATCCAAAAACTTTAGAATGTCAAACTATGAAAATAAAACTTTCTCTATATTCTTTCTCAAGATTTATCTTTTAATTCATTCTCAGGATATCTTCTCTTGTATGACCATCCTCATTTTTCATTATTAAGATCACTACTTGACTATTCTTATACTTCCCTCTAATGATGTTTATCATTGAGAATAAAATTCCAAACATCCAAAAATACAAATTTATTCTTAATTAATGTTTTAGTAATAAAAATTTTTATAGTTTTCAAAATCCCTAGAAGTGATGATATGAAATGTATTTCCCATAAATTATATATGAATTTTACATTAACATATTTGATCTACCATCATATCATATTGAAATCACTCACATGACCATATGATTTTCATCCTTCAAAGAATCCAATAATTAATAACTACCACATCTTGAATGATTTAATATGTATTGTTGGTTTCCTATATATACTCCTCAGGGATTTTTTGATCTTCCCCGTTACATTAACATCATGATGATAAATTTAAATATTCCCTATTAATGAAATCCTCATCTAACCAAGTACCTTCATATCTATACATTCCCATTATACCTATTCCATTTTATATAGAGATAAATAAGTTTATATAATTTACGAATCTTTTTAAATTTTATGATCATATATCTAAATTCTACCAAATCCAAAATTAATTCTATAAAATATAATACATGAGTATTTCATACCATCCACTAATAGTGAACTCAAACTAAAAATTAATTAATATCAATGTATTACTGAAGGAAACATGTGCTACCTCTATATGTGATAAGTGATAAAATCACCACAATATTTGATACCACATGATGGGAAGGATAATTCATTTGACCACCAAGACCTTGATCATTAATACACTAAATGATCACACATTGGTAGTTCAACATAATGAAAATAAAACCTATGAAACATACCTAAACATAGTTTATTTTATGCATAAAGACACCACACCATACTCAGCACTCAAATATAACACTCTTATACATCCTCTGAAACTCACAAAAAAACTGGAAATTAAAACAAAAAGATAAATAATAAATGATGGAAGAACAAAAAAATTAATATTCTTAATACAATGATTCTAACTTTCATAGAAGAAACACTTTTTATTTCATTATCACTAGAAGTACCAAGAATTAAAAATTAAACTATCAAATCCATCTATAATAAATAACTAAAATGGATTAGCACACAATATTTTCCTCATTTATCATCATATTATAAAAAATATCAAGATTAGGATTCTATGTGCATTCTATAGTGAAGTATTCTGATTTAGATTACTCTGTTCCACAAGGTCCCCACTCCCATTTATCATAACATTCAAGTAGTAATCCGAGTTACACTGACCAATAATATTCATAGATATTACTCCATATGGTATAGTTACATCTAATCTCTAATATACTTTTAACATCAATCGATTATTCCAATAATCATCTCATGTACTATTTCTATGGAATTCTATTCTAAAAAAATCTGAAATTATCATATTTACCAAAATTATAATCCACCATATTTCAATCAGATCATATGAACTTTAGATGGCTCTACTACCTTTTATATAAATTCTACGACAACTGTCTATGCACAGTGATGATCAATATTTTGGTGTAGAAAAATTTGGTGAACTAAATCTAGTGAACTAAAATATAATTCTTATCCCAACACCTATGAACTCTAATGTTGTGTTAGCGCCTTAAAATTGTTGATAATTAAATATCTAGGTTGAATATAACCTTGGTTATGGATTTACTCAGTCCTATTGTTACACATATACACCAATAGGAGGACCACATACACTATATAGGCTCCATTAATTCAATGTAGGGAGAATAACATTTAATAACATTACATGGTATCTAAATTGTATTACAATATCATATGATTTTAGGGATTATTATCATTTGAACATTTAAAATTATTTTCTTTTTATAAATGAATAAAATCATAGATTCATAAATAAATATATGTAGATGAAGTGTTAATATAAATACACCCCTATCTTAATTATATATAAAGTTATTATAGAGTTATCACATGCCTAATATTATATCAATATATTGTAATCTATTATATTCATCACATGAATATCATATAATAACTCATATGACATGACTCATAAGATATTTTAATATAGGGTATATTTATTTTAGTGTATTTCAAACAATGTATGACTTATACTACAATCCCATAATGATTTATGAAAAAAATTACAACAAATTTTGAATCCATCCAAACTCTCATTTGGATATTATTTTAAACACTCTTCATTTTGGAATAAACACATTGTATAAATTTTTTCCCATATTCTAATTCCTAACTATGTTACCCTATGGGAAAAATTTATAACAAATATGAAATCATGAGTCCATAAATGTAGTAAAATATGAGCCTCTAGAAAAAAATAATTATACTACTCAAGATAAAAAAGGAGTCTTGTGTGACCTCAATCAAACATACTCATAAACCTGTATGAAAATACCCCTCACTGGATGCGTCATACACATTGTAGGTATACATATAAATCATCATTTCAAATGAAATTGTGTGGTTATTAAACCTATAATATGTCAATCTAGTATAGTATATATCATGTATTCATGATTCTATAAAATAGCCTTACCATGTTTATTAATACCGAACATATAATTTATTTGGTAAATGAGAACATCAAAAATCCATCATTAAATTTTTTGAGAACATCACTTGATACTCAACTAATAATGGCTATAAATTTATTTATTTTAGTAAAATTAAAGGGCTATATGTATTTAATCATCATATTAGTGGATGAATCCAATATTCATTGATATATAAATAATTTCATTATCAATATGATACCCAACAACCCCCTGATAAGGTGGACCTCAAGGATTTTTTTAAGAATGATATAAAAGTATAAATATTCTTATGGTATGTATATTTCCTAGATTAGGTATGGGTATTCACAATAAACATAAACTATAATGACATGGATCTCCTCGGTCTATTCCTTTGTGAAAATCCACTACTTGTGGTGTTCTTGGGGGTCGTAGTGGTTTGTTTCAAGAGTTTTCCAAAAATCTAGTTTCACCAAATGGTTTCACCAAATAGTTTCACCAAAAAGGTTGTACCGTGATGATGGCACACCAAGATAGTGGAACCTTAATTATGGAACACTAAAACGGTGGCACCATAATAGAGACACGCCAAAAGGGTGTCACTAAAATGGTGGCACACCGAAATGGTGGTACCATGATAGTGGCACACCGAAACGGTGGCAACATAACAGTAGCACACTGAAATAGTGGCACTATAAAGGTGGAAACATAATGGTGGCATTGTGAATGTGGCATATTGAAATTGTGGTACACCAAACAGTGTCTCGCCCTTTTCCAAATTTCCAGTTTTCCCAATTTCTACCAGTTTTTCCAGATTCGCCCCTCTTACATTTTGTTTGACATAAACCAAGTTTAAATCCTTTTTTGGGTGTTTTTAAGGGTTTTTAAAAGGATATTAAGTATATATTTAATATCCTAACCCTCTAGGGACTTTGAGATATTCAAACCACATGATCTTAACCACGATCCCACGTTAATGACTTTTGAAACCAGTTTCGTTTTGTTGATATAGGATATGACTGTTTCTAAAGTGGAGGTCCTCTCTTATCTTTTCTCTTAGTTCTCATATAGACCTCCTCTATAGATGATTCATTCCCCTGTGATAGATTCCTTTCCTGTCCAGTTTTTTGGGAGTTTCCTGCTGCTCATACGACCCCCTATTTTGGCGCAAAGAGGAGTTTTGGTCTCCTTTTGTTTCAAGAAGGGATTATTCTACCTCTCTTTATTTGTGTATCATTTGGGTTGGGTGTAGTAATATTTCTTCATGAAGAATGGATGAATCATTTTCCTTAACAAGTAATAAATGAGGGGAAGTAAATATGATGATCAAAAGATAACAGGTTTTAATGAAATAATGGAAGGGAAGTGATGGTGTTCTATATTTTGTTTTAATTGTTATCCATGAACCTTGTATTGAATTTTATGGGATGTAAGGCCTTCTGAAAATCATGGTTGTTGGTGGTATTTTCATGTGCACTAGTGGTGTTCTATATTTTCTTGTTATGCTTGATAAATGGATATAACATGAAATCTTCTTAATCACGTATACTTGGTTAAATAAATGGATTCCCTAGGATCAAACTTGTTCTGTTATCACCTATGTTATTTAAAGTGGAATTAATGAACCCCTCTTACTAAATTTGAATATTCTTGGCTTAATGGTGTGGTTTTCTGTTTTGTTTGGTTGGGTTTTTTACTTTGTGGGGGTTGTGTGAAGTAGTTGTTGGAAACCTTGTTACGGGTACGGGGGTGGACAGAGGGAATGAACTTGTGTTTGGGGGATAGAATGTTTGTGCAGTGGGGCTACTGTTTGGGGGTGTTTTTCTGTGGGATTTTTGTATGGGGTGGTATGGGAGGTGTGATGGAATCTCAGGTTGAGATATTGATTGATTGTGGAATGGATGTACTTGTTATGCAATGGGAATTCTTCTAGTCATTGTTTTGGTAGTGGGGATGCAGGACTGGGTTGTGTCATGAATTCATGTTTATGGGTGTGTTGGGTATGATGGTGTTGTGCAGCGGGGTTTCTGATTCTAGTTGTGAGAGGATTATTGAGCAGGATAACTTTTAATAATGACAATTTGCAATGGTTTAATGGGTGTCTAGGAAAAAGTGGGTGTGTAGTGGGACTTCAGGTTGGTTTTTCTCTGTTGTTTTAATGAATGGGTGTTAGAATGGATTTTTCTTACCTTGATCCCTACTTCCTTGTTTTCCTTCACAGTATTTGGTGTCCTTTAGCCTTCTGAAAATAGTTTCAAATGTTGTGCATGGTATTTTCCCCAAGTAGTTCTAGAATAAATTAAACTAAACCCCCTTAATTAATGAATGGAAAGTGGTTAGATAAAAAAGGGGTTAGGCTTGTGTTTTATTGTGGTCGTTTGTGTGGTTGTGCATATAGGGATAGCAATAAATGTGGTTTTGTGTGGGCTAGTTTTTTGTTTAAAACCCATAGGTTGGGATGACTTTTTTCTTACCTATATGTATAAATTGCAGTTACTTGTGATTAATATACACACCACACCCTTGTTGAGTACCATGTTCTGAACACCCCCATTTCATCGGGGAGGGTGTCTTTCCCAACATCCTGGTGGGAGGATGGATGGTTAGTTACTTACTTTATTCCTCGTACCCTCTTCTAGGTTCTTACCGCTTGAGAATATCTGGGTAGACTATAATGTCTTGAGGTTTACTATATCCCAAGATCCTTTGGGAATGTTGTGGTGTGGGTGAGAGGCCTAGGTTTTTGTAGTCTGGGTTTTTTTTCATGTGTCTTTGGGATGAGGACTAGGTGTCTATGGGTGGGATGTATGGTGTGCTTGTGCCCCATGTGTCTTAAGAAGTGATTTATGTGTGGTTTTAGGCCCACGTGTGTGCGGGAAGTTTGTGGCATTGGGATTTCATTTTGGAAGAGTGGTATCATCAAGACATTATCCATTAGGAATGAGCAGCTAACCAGTGGGAAAGTGGTGTGGGGTACCCAAATGTCGATGTGCTTATACTACTACTTTACTATAACAGACCATACATTAGATATAGATTTTACTTCAACATTAAAGAATATTTATTACATAACATAACAAAAACCATTTCAGGACCGTATAGGTTTAGTGTCTTTAGAAACTGGGAAACATAAACAACTAGTTCATAAAACATCTACATTATCTCCCGCTTATTTCTTCATAACTCGACTCCTTTTTGACATATCTTACTTAATACCCTTCTTCATGACCTAGGAAAAAGAAACATATGAAATATTGATCTCAATTTCTCAATATGGATAAACAAGGTAAATATCAATCATATCATAATCATAAGAACTTAACATTTGAAAATCTTATCCTGTGTATAAAAGATCATAATATCATGTCATGGGATAAATCATAAAATTGTAATGTAATACCAATAATCATAACATAAGACATGAAATTTCGTGGAATACACACATTATCATATAAAATCATTTCATATTAATCAATTATCATTTCCAAGACCATAATATCATATAAATTCCATTACTTAATCGAGTTCAATCCTTTTTCCAGCCCTGTATTACTGAATCAGATTTACACTCTGTTCCATTCATATATATATAATGAGATATAAATCTTTACCCAATGTATTGGAGGGATATATAGGTCTCATCCATCTTATAATGAAACCATTCTTATGTGTTCCAAGAAATCATAAAAACATTCATCATAGCATAACCCATGAAATAAAATGGGTTTCTTAAACATCATTCCATTATAATTGATATAAAACAAATGGATTTCCTAAATAATATTACATCATAAACACAATAAAATCCTATTAATAACATGGATAAAAATATAACCCTATTTAAATAGAGTCATCTTATATAGAAAATAATTTTGAGAAAACACTTGAAATTAAATCTTGAGGAAAATATCATTTCTTCTTCAAAAATGTTTTCCTTCACCAAAATGCCACACAATTTTAGAAGAAATAATTTTATGTGAAAATAAAATTTTAAGATTGTAGGGGTAGATTCAAGGAAATAATTCATTATAAAATCATAAAAATCCATTCATGTCGTACAAGTTAAAAAAACATTCTTCTCGTACTTTTGCAGAAAAGTCAAAAAGTACCTCATACCCAAAACGACAAAAGATTCCATTCATACCATTTAGTAAAAATTAACCAATAGATAAAATTGAATTTAAAAAATTATATAAGGATATAAAGAATATTTTTAAATACATATTTAGGAAACATGAGCGTAGATGATAAATATACCCCTATAAATACTGACGAATAAACAATCTCAGATAAAAACGAGATTTGAAAAGTTATCCCTTACCTTAGGTATGATATGATTTATATGTATCTGAACCTCCTATATAATGATTTAAATATTGTTACTAATTTATTCCATAATAATAATAATTTTTTTATAACATTTTTTATCATATTTTCATCTATTTGTTAGTAACATTTCATTGTTACTCGTTATTCGGGTATTAACAGCTTTATGTTTTTATGCATGTTTTGTCGGATAAGTTCTTATTCATATTTTCATGTTATAGTTATATAATTTATAGAATGGTATTAGTATAATATATATCATATTTATTCATTATATAATCATTATTTAATTAGGATTATGTATAATGAATCACATCGCACCGTGGAGACGGTAAGTTGTACGTACACATGAGCAATGATATTGTTCCCATAATTGTTGAATGGTATTGAAGTGTATGGTTTATAGTATCTCAGAATCAATATCATTTTATATTAATAATATATATATATATATATATATTAATTCCATCATTATACCCATCCATGTAAGGTGGTGTTGAAAATGGATTACACCACAGTGTGGAGATGGTAAGTCGTACGTACGCACGCATGGTGATTTCATTTTTCATAGGATGGGTAGAAGGTGGAATATGGTTGTTTAATAATAATAATAACATATTAAGTATTTAATTACTATTGTAGTTATTACTTTATAATGAATCAACTCCAAAGGTGGAAGTAGACAAAGAAAGAAGTTTGAAAGAATCGGTAAATGATATTACCTCTTCTTTGACGTGCCTCCTCTAAATCTCCTCTTAGAGCACTAGAGTTGGTCTTTGAAGAATACCAGGACCTCTATAATGTTTATAGGTAAGTTTTATAAGGTAAATGTTCAGGTTATGGTTGATATTTAAGGCTCAAAATGAAATTAAGAGTTGAGGGAGGAAGTGCCCTATTATAATAGAGGGGAGGGGAACTTTTAGAAACCTCAAAAATATTAATTTATAATAAAATAAAACCCCACTTAAAAACCTCCAAAATTTCCCAATTTATAATATGAGATGATATAGTGTTTTAATCTCAACAACCAATAAATTTTACACAAGTTTTTATGTCAATTTAAGGATTATCGTTTTAATTAACACTTAGTTATTCTATTTAATTTTTAACTAGGGTAACAAATATTTCAATATTAAAAGGGTAAAATATTTACTTATTTGAAGTAAATTAGACCATAAATTAATAATTTAGAACATTTTATACCATATCATAATTATTATATATTTTTTAAAATGTTATTTTATTTTTAAATAATTTAAGAAAACCTTAATTTGACAAAATATCAATAGTATCAATTTTGACAATATTTATTTCATGGATTTTTTAAAATATAAAAATAAGAAGTGAACCTAGATCCAAATATTTTATTACATTCCTAAGGGGTCAAGATAATCTATAAAATTAATTTTGACATAATAATTATCCCAAATTTTATTTATTAAAATGTTTTTAATAACATTTATTTGATCTCTTCATTAATAAAATAATTACTACCTCAATTTTGTGTAATTATTTAATATACTTATTTTTGAATATAAATTCAAAATAAAATAATATTATGAATATAAATCCATTATATTTCATAATAATACTTTTATTCGAATTTATATTCTGAAAAAACCAACATTAAAAATGATATACTCTTTTAAAACATGAATGTGACAAATTTATCTTCACTTTAAATAAAATAATACAAGTGTCATAATATATTTTATAAGACTCAAAATGGTCAATATGTAGACCCTTGGATGATTATGGTTGAGATATACTTGACCAATATGGTTTTTGTAAGTGTTAGGTCCTTTTATGGTTGTTAATATTTTAATAAAAAAAATTATTGATTTCTCATCAATTAATTAATTTTTTCATCATCCAAGTATAAGTCTTTAAGGTAATTATTTATTTCCTAAAAATTAAAAATAAATTGTCATGATAAAAAAAGAATTTTAGCTTTAAAATGAGTATTTATAATCTAATTTATCGTCTATATAACCTTATATTACAAATAATTTAATTATTAAAGTTTGAGTGAGATATATTTCACTTTTCTTTAAATAAAATAAATTAAATGTCCTAATCTCATCCAAGTGGGTTCAAATTGATACCATTTTGACCCAATTATGTTTTAGGGAAAATTATAATCATCCAATTATATTAACACAAGTGTTAGGGTAATTTTATAATATTATTTTTACCCTTAATTACCTGATTTACACTTTTATCATGTTAATAAAATTTATAGAAATTACTATTAATATTTCCCAAAAATAAAACAAATATATTTACATAATTTGGACCTACTAATTCTAAATATGGAATCTATTTTTCAAAATTCAAACCACATAAGTTTCAGTAATTAATTTAAAAGTAATCCCATTGTTGAAATGAGAAAAAGGGTTTTAAAAGTTAAAATATAACAAACGATTGAAATGTTTTTACATCTGAATTTAATGTAAAATTAATTCCAATAAAATAAATTATATTAAATGGTAAAATATATATTTTATTTATAATTTTAAACCATTCAATAATATAATTTAACCATATAAATTATTTCAATGAAAAAATTTATTTTCAATTAATAATTAGTGTATTTTTACTATTCATCAAAACATGAAAGTTATAAAAAATATCAAAAATTCATCCAAAGTAAATTTTTATATCCCGATTCAAAATAAAATATTTCTGTTTTCATATAAAAATTATTAATGTGTCAAAATATTAATTTAAAATGGATTCACTATTCAAAGGTGTAAAATTAACCTTTTAAAAAAATAGGTTTTTATACATCAAATAGGGTTTTATTCATACCCTATGACTAAAATATCCATTGGATGAATATAAAAAATATTTTATTAAGTATATAATACATATATATCTCATTAATTTTATTACAAAAATTAATTCACTCAAAAATAAAAATATCTAATTGATTTATATTTTTCATAAATAATTGATAGACAATGAATTCACAATGCATTTTCATAAGTTAGTTATAATTATTCTCATTAACCTAACATCTAGGATATGACAGTAATTTTATAATAAGGGTGTCTTGCAGTTCATTTAAACTCATGATTGCGTGTAAAGAAAGCTATTGAAGAATAAAAAACTATTTAAAGGAAATATTTCATAAAAACATTTGGGTGTTACATTATACCACCCTTAAACTGAATTTCACCCTCAATTTTTCACTCAGAAACAAACAGATGAGGATACCTCTCCCCCGTCATATCCTCATGTTTCCATGTTGCTTCTTCAAATTGGTGGTTCCTCCATAAAACTTTAACCAAGAGAGTGGTCTTTTTTCGTAGAACTTTTTCACTATGATCCATAATCTCTATTGGTTGTTCTTCATTAGAAAGATATTGCTCTAGAGGTATGACATCTGAGCTTAGTACATGTGAAGGATTAGGTATGTACTTTCTCAGGAGAGATACATGGAACACATCATGAACTTGATAGAGATTCAGTGGAAGTTCCAATTGGTAAGCTACCTTCCCAGCATGATCTATAATTTCAAAAGGACTGATATACCTAGGTCTCAGCTTTCCCTTCCTTCCAAACATCATTACTCTATTCCAGGGAGATTTTCATAGAAATACCTTATCACCCACTTCATACACTAGTTCTTTTCTTCAGTTGTCAGTATAACTTTTTTTTCAACTCTAAGCTACTCTTATCTATTGTTGAATAGATCTAACCTTTTCTGCCATTTCATCAACAAGATCAGGTCCTAATAGCTTTCTTTCCCCAACTTTATCCCAACAAGTTGGAGTTTTGCACTTATTTCCATAGAGGGCTTCATAATAATCCATCTGAATACTGGAGTGAAAGATATTGTTGTAATAAAATTTCACCAAAGGTAGGTTTTAATCCCAACCACCTTTGAAATCCAAAGAGCAAGCTCTGAACATGTCTTCTAGAGTTTTAATTGTCCTCTTAAACTAACTGTATGTATGAGTATGCTAATCAGTGTTGAAACTTAACTCTATATCTAGATAATACTGAAGACTTTGCTAGAACTTCGAGGAAAACCTCAGATCCCGATCAGATATAATGTAAAGTGGTACTCCATGCAATATTATCACTTTCTTTACATATATCCTTGAAATATAATCAAGAGAGAAATCATCTCTAATATCAATGAAGTGTGCCGACTTCATAAGGTGAGAAACTATAACCCATATATCATTATGTCCTTTATATGTTTTGGTAAGTCCAATAATAAAATCAATAGTGATGTTTTCCCATTTCAATTCTGGTATGGTTAATGGTTGTAACATCCTCTTAGAATTTTGTATCTCAGCCTTAACTTGCTGACAAACCAAGCATTGAGAGACATATTCGGTGACATCTCTTTTCATTTCATCCCACAAAAAATACTCTTTTAGGTATTTGTGCATCTTTGTTCTTCCAGGGTGAATAGAGAATGAAGAACTATGAGCCTCATCCAATAGGTCCTTCTTTAATTTTGGTATGGGAGTAATACAAACCCTGCTCCTAAACCTTATTATTTCATCACAATAAAGGAAGAATTTAGGAACATTTCTCACCTTCTTTTGTAGCCCTACATCATTCTTCTACACCTCCTTAATATTCAATTGTATAGATGGTGGAGAATTCATTTGGTAAAGATAATATTTAACCCCTTCCTTTAAAATTTCAAGATCTATCCATTGAAAATCCATAAATATTGGATCTTTTGTGATCCTCATCGTGGATAGGCTAGTATGGTATTGTCGACTCAAAGAATTTTTCACCTTGTTCGCTTTCCCAAGGTGGTAATATATTGAGCAGTCTTAATCTTTAATCAACTCCAATCATCTTTCTTGATGCATATTCAGCTCCTTTTGTGTGAAAATATACTTTAAAAATTTATGGTCAGTATAAATATCACACCTTTCACCATAAAGATAATTCCTTCATATATTTAATGAAAAGATCACCTCTGCTAACTCCAAATCATGATTTGGGTAATTTTTCTCATGGATTTTCAATTTTCGTGAGGTATAAGCTATCACCATATCATTTTTCATGAGAACACATCCCATCCCCATCTTGGAGGCATCACTGTAGATCACAAACCTTTCTCCACTGTAAGGCAGTGTGAGAATAGGTGCACTGGCTAACCTTCTTTTTAGATCTTTGAAATTCTCTTCACATTACTCTATCCAAATGAACTTAAATATTTCCTGAGTCAAATTGGTGAGTGGATTATATAATCATGAAAAATCTTTCACAAAACGTTGATAATATCCAGCCAGACCAAGAAAACTTCTGTTCTTAGTTATATTTTTTGGTCTCGGAAAACTTTCAACAACTTTTGTTTTTGATGGATCCATATATATCCCTTCTATTGAGATTATGTGAACCAAAAATAAAATTTTCTGAAGACAAAACTCACACTTGGTAAATTTTGCATAAATTTTCTCCTTTCTCAGGGTCTTCAGTACAATTCTCAAGTAGTCTTCATATTCTTCCTTAATCTTAGAATATAAAAGAATATCATCTATAAAGAATAAAAAAAATTATCAAGAGAGTCTCTAAAGACTCTATTAATTAGATATATGAAGATATCGGTGGAATTACTAAGACTAAAAGGCATCACTATAAATTTACAGTGTCCATACCTTGTATGGAATGTCGTCTTTGATATATCCTCCTTTTTGACCCTTAGTTGATGATATCCTGAACAAAGATCAATCTTAGAAAAGTATTGAGATCTTTATAGTTGTTCAAAAAAGTAATTAATAAGGGGAAGAGGATATTTTTTCTTAATAGTGATCTTGTTAAGTTCTCGATAATCAATGCAGAGACTCATTGATCTATCTTTATTTATAAAAAACAGACCATGTGCTCCCCATGGTGACGCACTAGGTCGTATGAATACATTATCAAGATTCTCTTGGAGTTACTTATTCAATTCCTACAACTCAATTGGGGCCATTCTATAAGGTGTCTTTGAAATAGGCATAGCACCTAGTATGAGTTCTATTGGAAACTCAACTTTATGATTTGGTGGAAGACCTGGAAATTCATCCAGAAATACATTATCAAACTCTCATACAATGGGTTTATTATTAATCATGATTTTTTCTCAACCATTATATATAAATAACCTTCATTTATAGGAATCAATACCCATAAGATGGAATAAATTTCTACTGGAAGGTTATATTCATCCTGGTATCGATAGATGATCGTAGATTGATCTAGAATATAAAATGTGACTTCCCTTCCTTGAAAATTGATATGAGATCCATATAGATAAATACAATCCATGAAAATAATCACATCAAACTAAACTATAGGAAGAATCACAAGATTTGCAGGAATCAATTTCCCACAAACTTTAACCGGAGAAGAATTATATACTTTTGATGTGATCATTGTGCCATTAAGAGTTTTCAAAGCTAACTTAGCATCTAATTGTTGTGGTAATATGGTGTTACCCTTATAAAATTATTTAGAAATAAAAGAGTGGGTGGATCCAGAATCAAATGAAACATTTACTTCTTTAGAGTGGATGGTAAGTGTATTTTTCACCACTTCATTAACGTACTCCACATCGTCAATACTGATTTCGTGTGAATTTCATTTATCTTTGTCCTTAAGAGTTTGTTTAAGTTGATCATTATCAATAACACTTTTATTAGGGCATTTATTGGCATAATGCCCCATTTCCTTTCACTTGTAGCATTGAAGTGTAGGAGGTACATTCTATGTATCATTTTCTTTGTTTGCATCATTAGAAAAAAATTTCCCATCACTTCAGCATTAAACTGCACAATAACCTTCTTTTCCAAACTTAAAACATTTACTAGTCCCTTTAAGATAATTCTCTCTATGTTTCTTTCCACACATTGAGTATAAGGGAAAACTCGTCTTCTTTTCAGTGTGGTCTTTATATTTTCCTTCAAATTCCATTTTTCTCTTCTTATCAAACCCATATGATTAATGGGTTACTCTAATATCCATCTCAACCTTGATATCACATCGAACAATTTCCCTATATCTATTGAAGTCCCTTATGGATAATTTCCTTTGGAGACTTGGTTTTAAGCCACTAAAGAATCGATCAATTTTGGTTGGATAATGATTCATGAAGTGTACCTTGAAATTCTTGTAAAATTTTCTTCGTAGGTACCAACATATTCATCATCCTTTTTCTTATGTTCAAGGAAATCCTTCTCCATCTTTTTTCGAAGAATACGAGGAAAGTACTTATTGAAAAACAAGTTCTTGAACTCATCACATTCTGTGGACTCAATTTCATCCCCTTACCTCGTATTCTTGATAAGATTCCACCATTGATCAGCTTCACCTTCCAAATGATATATTGATAAGATGAATTTATCATGTTCATAACATTATAGAATTGAAAATATCTTTTCAGTGGTACTGATCCATTATTCAGCCACTAATGTATCAGAAGACCCGCTAAATGAAGGTGGACGTTGCCTCATGAAGGATTCAACAGAATGTTGCTCCCTCCATTTCTCATTTGGATTTCTTGAATGATTCATAACTTGATAAAGTTGTGTCATAATGGATACAAGATTTTTCATTCTATTTCTCATAACATTTGGTTGCTTGGGGGGGAAATCATTTCATTGTACGTCGCATTCAGAATTAACGCGGTTCCTTCAGGTTTCATCCATTAACTAAAACCAAGAAGCATAGTGTGACAAACACTAATCATAATGGGAAAACCAGATAATTCAAGAATAAAAATTCATTTTAGGACACATTATGTTTTATCCTAGGTTATTCATGAACATATCTAAAACACTAGGATATGATTGTAACCTATACTTATACATATCCTTAGGGTTCTTATGAAGGTTCTCTCATCCTAGTTTCCAAAGATTAACTATACCTTTTCTCTGATACCAACTATAACGGACCATACGTTACATATATATTTTATTTCAACATTAAAGAATATTTATTACATAACAAGACAAAAACCACACCAGGACCATATAGGTTTAGTTTCTATAGAAACTGGGAAATATAAACAACTGGTTCATAAAACATCTACATTTTCTCCCGCTTATTTCTTCATAACTAGACTCCTTTTTGACATATCTTACTTAATAACCTTCTTCATGACCTGGAGAAAAGAAACATATGAAAGGGTCAGATCAAATTATCAGTAAGGGTAAATAAGGGAAATATCAATCATATCATAATCATAAGAACATAACATTTGAAAATCTTATCCTATATATAAAATATCATAATATCATGTCATGGGATAAATCATAAAATTGAAATGTAATCCCAATAGTCATATCATAAGACATAAAATTTCATGGAATAGACACATAATCGTATAAAATCATTTCATATTATTCAAGGCTCATTTCCAAGACCATCATAGCGGACAAAGTCCATTACTGAACTGAGTTCACTCCTCGTTCCAGCCTTGTATTACTGAACCAGATTTACTTTTCGTTCCAGTCATGTCTATATCATGATATATAAATATTTACCCAATTAATTGGTGGGAGATATAGGTCTCATCCATCTCATAATTAAACCATTCTTACATGTTTCACAAAAACATAAAAACATTCACCATAGAATTACCCATGAAATAAAATGGATTTCTTAAACATCATTCTATCATAATTGATATAAAATAAATGGATTTACTAAATAACATTCCATCATAAACACAATAAAATCATAGTGATAACAGGGATATAAATATAACCCTATTTAAAGAGTGTCATCCTAGATAGAAAATAATTTTGAGAAAACACTTGAAATTAATTCTTGAGGAAAATATCCTTTCTTATTTAAAAATGTTTTCCTTCCTCAAAATTCCACACAATTTTAGAAGAAATAATTTTATGTGAAAATAACCTTGTAATCTTGTAGGTTAATATTCAAGGAAATAAGGCATTATGAAGGCATAAAAATCTATTCATGTCGTACAAGTTAAAAAAACATTCTTCTCGTACTTTTTCTGAAAAAGTCAAAAAGTACCTCGTACCGAAAATGACAAAAGATTCCATTCGTACCATTTAGAAAAAATTCACCATTGGGTAAAATTGACTGTAAACAATTATAGAAGGATATAAATAATATTTTGAAATATATATTTAGGAAACATGGATGTGGATGATAAATATACCCTAGTAAATACTTACAAATAAATAATCTCGGATAAAAATGAGATTTCAAAATTTATCCCTTACCTTAGGTATGATATACTTTTTATGTATCCAAACCTCATGTATAATGATTTAAATAATGTTAGTGATTTATTCCATAATAATAATAATTTTTATGATAAAATTTATGATCATATTTTCATCCGTTTGTTGGTAACATTTCATTTTTACTCGTTATTTGGGTATTAACTGTTTTATGTTCTTATGCATGTTTTGTCAGATAAGTTCTTATTACAATTTTTAGGTTATAGTTATATCATTTAAAAAATGGTATTAGTTTAATATATATCATATTTATTAATTCAATTTATTCATATAATCATGATTTAATGAATATTTGGTAGAATGAATCACATTTCACCATGGAGACGGTAAGTCGTACGTATGCACAAGCGACAATATCGTTCCCATAATCGTTGAATGGTATTGAAGTATATGGTGTATAGTATATAAAAACAATATAATTTTATATTAATCATATATATATTTACTAATTATCATTATACCCATCCATGTAAGGTGGTGATGAAAAACGGATTACACCACGGCATAGAGACGGTAAGTCGTACCTACGCACGCGTGGTGATTTCATTTTTCATCAGATGGGTCAAAGGTGGACTATATTTATTTCATAATAATAATAACCTATAATTATATAATTAATAATTTATTATTACTTTATAATGATACAAATCCTAAGGGGGAAGTATAAGACGAAATAATTTTGAAAGAATCGGTAAATGATATTACCTCTTCTTCGGCATACCTCCTTTAAATCTCCTCATAGAGCACTGGAGTTGGTATTTGAAGAATACCAGGACATTTATAATGTTTATAGGGAAGTTTTAGAAAGTAAATTGTAAGGTTATGGTCTATCTTGAAGACTTTAAATGAAATGAAGAGTTGAGGGAGGAAGTGCCCTTTTATAATTGAAGTGATGGGCACTTTTGGAAACCTCAAAAATATTAATTTATAATAAAATAAAACCCCATTTAAAAACCTGAAAACTGTAACAATTTCGAATATTATGTGATATAGGATTGTAATATCACCAAACAATAAATTTTATACATGTTTTTATGTCAATTTTAGCATTATCATTTTAATTAACACTTAGTTATTCTATTTAATTTTTAACTAGGCTAACAAATATTTCAATATTAAAAGGGTAAACTATTTAATTATTTGAATTCAATTAGACCATAAATTAATAATTTAGAACATTTTATACCATATAATAATTATTCTATATTTTTAAAAATCTTTTATTATTTTTAAATAATTTAATAAAACCTTATTTTGACAAAATGTCAATAGTGTCAATTTTGAAACTATTTATTTCAGGGATTTTTTAAAATATAAAAATAAGAATTGAAACTAAATAAAAATATTTTATTATATCCATAAGAGGTAAAGGTAATCTATAAAATTCATTTTACATAATAATTATCCCAAATTATATTTATTAAAATATTTTTAATAACATTTATTTGATCTCTTCATTAATAAAATAAATACAACTTCAATTTTGTGTAATTATTTAATATACATATTTTTTGAATAAAAATTAAAAATAAAATCATATGATGAATATAAATCCATTATATTTAATAATAATACTTTTAGTCAAATTTATCTTCTGAAAAACCCAACATTAAAAATGTTATACTCTTTTAAAACATGAATGTGATAAATTTATCTTCACTTTAAATAAAATAATATAAGTGTCATAATCTCATATATAATCCTCAAAATGGACAATAATTCGATCCTTGTATGATTATGGTCAATATAAACTCTACCAATAAGGTTTTTTCAAGTGTTTGGGCCTTTTGATGGTTATTAATATTTTAATAAAAATTGTTTTATTGATTTCTCATCAATTAATTAATTTTTTCATCATCCAAGTATAAGTCTTTAAGGTAATTATTTATTTCCTAAAAATTAAAAATAAATTTTCATGATAAATAAAAATAATTTATATTTCAAATGAGTATTTATAATATATTTTATCTTCTATATAACCTTATATTAAAAATAATTTAATTATTAAAGTTTGAGTGAGACATATTTCACTTTTCTTTAAATAAAATAAATTAAATATCCTAATCTCATCTAAGTGGGTTCCAATGGATACCATTTAGACCCAAGTATGTTTTAGGGAAAATTATAATTATACAATTATATTAATACAATTGTTAGGTTAATTTTATAATATTATTTTTACCCTTAATTACCTGATTTACTCTTTTACCGTGTTAATAAAATTTACCGAAGTTACTACTCATATTTCCCAAAAATAAAATGAATCTATTTACATAATTTAGACCTAATGATTCCAAATATGGAATCCATTTTTCAAAATTCAAAACACAGAAGATGCAGTAATTAATTTAAAATTAATCTCATTGTTGAAATGAGAAAACGGGTTTTAAAAGTTAAAATGTTGCAAAAGATTGAAATGTTTTTACAGCTGAATTTAATGTAAAATTAATTATAATGACCTGAATTATATTAAATGGTAAAAATATATTATATCTATACTTTGAAACCATTAAATAATATAATTTAACTATATATATTATTTCAATGAAAAAAAATTATTTTCAATTAAAATTTAGTGTATCTTTACTATTCATCAAAACATGAAGTTATCAGAAAAATATCAGAAATTCATCCAAAGTAAATTTTTATATCCAAATTAAAAATAAAATTTTTATATTTTCATATAAAAATTATTAATGTGTCAAAATGTTAATTTAAAATGGGTTCTCCATTCAAAGGTGTAAAATTAACCTTTTTAAAAAATAGGTTTTTATACATCAAATAGGGTTTTATTCATATCCTATGACTAAAATATTCATTGTATGAATATCAAAAATATTTTATTAATTATATAACATATATATATCTCATTAATTTCATTAATTTCATTACCAAAAGTAATTCACTCAAAAATACAAATATCTATTGATTTATATTTTTCATAAATCATTGATAACCAACGAATTCACAATGAATTTTCATAAGTTGGTTATAATTATTCCTGCTAACCTAATGGCTAGGCTATAATAGTAATTTTATAATAAGGTCATCTTGTGGTTTGTTTAAACTCATGATTGAGTGCAAAGAAAGATACTGAAGAATAAAAACTATTAAAAAAATATTTCATAAAAACATTTGGGTGTTACATTTACTTTACTTGCGTTATTTGGTGAGTGTGACTTGGTGAGTCTGGCCTGGTTAGTACTCCTTAGTAGGTGCATTGAGATTCTACTGTTCTCTCACAAGTTCATTAGTATATTCCCCCACTTTTCCATTGGTGTTTTTATTTTTCATACTAGGTATACTTGTATACTCACCCTATATTTGTAAAACTATTTTTAGGTTTCCAGGAGGACTTTGAGGACCGTGATGGACCTTACTAGCTCCGGAATTGGGATAGTTGTTGTGTTGCTACTTAGTATCTTCCTTTTGGTACTTTATTTGGTGCTTTATTTGTACTTTTTTTCAGTTTACATTTAAATCATGCATGGGTTGGATTTTGGTTTCCTTTATATAAATTTTTTGTGTTGTTTGGGATTTTTATGGTCTTATCTCTCGATCCTATTTACATTTAAAAGATTAATGCCTTCCATTTTGTGTGAGATTATATTCCCTTAGTTCTAGTCACCACCATGGGACCTATTGATGACGGGACTCAGGGGTCATTATCTCTCCTTCATCTTGAATAAGGATGGGCATGGTACTTTGTTGTCCCTTCCATCATCTTGAAGAAGGAGGTTTGGGAAAAAATGGTATCAGAGGTTATGGTTGAGAGATATGATAGACTTTAAAGCTATGCATAGTGAGGATTGCATGGGATGGTAGGGAAACTGTGTTATTTAATCTTTGTGTGTGAGATAGGCCAAGGAAGACTGGCTAGGACATGGGATTTTAGGGCCCTTGTGATTCAATGAAAGGACTCTTAGCCTACCAAACAACCAAGTGAGGCTACACTGATTGTAGGGTAGAGACCCTAGTAAAGTTACATGCATCATAATGACTTGTATTCTTGTGTGTCTTGGTTTTTTTGGGAATTTAAAATAAATGAATGGTTAAAATTAATTTAAAATAAAATCCTTATACTACCCAGTCTTAGGAGTTCCTTGTTTACCCTTTTAAACTATGGCACCCAGACATCACCCACATGTGGTACAAGCAGTTGAGGCCCATCAGGATGACATGGTTGATCAGTGTAGGGTCAATAGATAGGAGGAATATGACTTGTGGTATAAGACCCATCATACTTTACAGCGGTAGACCCCAGGGAAGTACAAAGTTAGCATTTTAGACTTTGAGATGGAGTGCTGGGTTAAGGATCTTTCAATCACCTTTACCTTGGTCTATGATCGGAGGGAGTACCGGGTTTCTCTGGAAATGATCCAGATGCAAGGAGTGGTGTGTCAGTGGTGTATTCTTTACCTCAGGGAGAGGAAGGAGACTGATGTCTCATGGGCTGACATTGAGAAGGAGTTTCGGGCAGAGTTTCTTTCCTCGATGATGAAGGCTGAGAAGTGGAAATAAGTGCTCTCCCTCTAGCAGGGGAGTATGTTAGTGAGGGAACTGGGGGTCAAGTTCAAGGATCTTCTACACTTTTATTTGGATCTCTTTCCATAGGAGGATTCGCGGGTGAGATTCTTGGAGGAGGCACTTTGAACTTCTCTTCAGTATGTCGTCACTCCCTTTACCCTACCAACATACTTAGAAGTTCAGAAGAAGGATGAAGTAGTGGAGAGGATGCACTCACTAGGAGGTGTACCATGAGAGGGGAGCCATCCAACTTCATCAAAGGGGAAGGCAGTCAGTAGTAAATCTTCAATCTCAAGGCCTTCTAGGTTTCATCTAGTGGGAAGTAGGCCTCAGTAGTTCCAGTTTCAATATCCTGGTCCTCACTTTTTCCCAATGGGATCGGTACTAAGGTGCTTTTTTATGAAGGTCATGGATATATTTGGAGCCAGTGCCCAGTTTGAGCTCAGTATGGTGGGGGTGGGTAGGTTCAGCACCCACCTCAGCAACAGAAGTTATCAATCAAACCTTTCCAACAGCTGGGGCAGTGGGCTCCCGTTCCACCGAGGGTAGACGGGGCTGAAGGAGGTCGACCTTAGGGTGATCCTCAGGGAGCTCGACCAGGGCATGCTTGGGGAGTTGTTAAATAGTAGAGGGGTAGAGGATCTGTTAATGTGCAGTTTCACGCTTCTGAGGCAGTAGTTCCAGTGGGGTCGAAGGTTGTTCAAGGTACAATTAGTATGTTTAGTACCCTTGTGTGTGCTTTGTTTGATTCAGGAGTTTCACACTCCTTTTTTCACCTATTCTAGCTCATGCCTTGGGACTAGAAATAGAGATACTTTCCATTCCACTAGTGTTGATCATGCCAGTTGGAGGTCAGACCAGTCTGTTTGATGTTTTCTATGGATGTATATTGATGTTGGGGATGCATCAGTCCAGTGGGGATCTTCTTCTACTACAGATGTAGTCATACGATGTCATCCTTGGCGTCAATTGGTTTTTATTTGTGCATTCTGTTATCGATTTCTTCTGGAGTAGAGTTGTGTTTTTTAATATGGATGTCCAGTGTGTGGATTTTGTTAGCAAGTGTAGTCTTCAGGAGGGTAGTCGGTGTGTGGAGCCTCTTCTTTCTATGTTATCCAAGCTGTCATTGGGGTCGATAGGTACTGAGATGGTGGAGGTTCTGGGAGTTTTCTGGGAGTTCCTGGATGATTTCCCCAAATATTTTGTGACTCTACCCCCCTCGACGTGACGTTGAATTCAGAATAGACATGCAACCTGGTGCCTGTCCGATTTCGATGGCTCCCTATCAGATGGAGCCTTTTGAGTTGCAGGAGTTGCGGAGTTAGGTTGATGACCTGATGAAAAAGGGTTTTATCTGGCTGAGTGTGTCATCGTGGGGTGTGCTATTCTTGTTCGTGAGGAAGGAAGATAGTGTCCTGAGGCTGTGCATATACTACTGGATATTGAATCCAGTAATAGTCAAGAACCATTATCCTCTCCCAACAATAGATGACCTTTTCGACTAGTTAAGGGGATCAGGTTGGTTCTCCAAGATCAATATGTAGTCTGGATATCACTAGTTGAGGGTGAAGGAGGGTGACATCCTGAAGACTGCTTTCAGGTGCAGGTATGGGCACATCAAGTTCTTATTCATGCCCTTCGGTGTTACGAATGCACCATCCATGTAACATCCCAGATAAATAAAGAATATAACATTTTTATATTTATTAATATTTGTGAATTAAATATTAATTTTACTTTAAAGGGGATTCTATGTTCAATGGTGTACCCAATATGAAACAATGGGTTTCTTTGAAATCTTACGTTGCACACAATGTTGAGTTATACTGAAAAATAATAATATAATATTATTATTTTAAATGGTAGTTAACGCCTAACCGTTGTAATGGAGGGAATGAATATAACTAACTAGAAAATTATTATACATGTTTTTTAAATGTTTTTACATTTATACAATAAATTTTAGAGGCTTAAAATGTGAATGAATCCAATTTTAAGCATAAATACTCTAATATTCTTTAAAAGGTTGATTTACCGCTTTTTTATGGTAAACCCTTTTTAAATATCATTTTGGTCACTTTTATATGTTTTATTTGACAAAATAAAATTCTTCTTTAGAATCGGGACATCAAAATTTACTTTGGGTAAATTTTTGGTATTTTTCTAATAAAATTCATTTTTTAATGAATAATGAAAAATACTGTATTTTAATTCAAAACTGCTTTTTAATATAATTTATTTATATGGTTAGATTATCTTTTTAATTGGTTTTAAAGTTTAATTAGATTATATTTTTACCATTTAATCCAATGTTGGTCATTGGAAGTAATTTCACTTTGAAATTGGACATAAACAAGTGTCAATCTTTTGATAGTTATTATTTCTTAGAAACACGATTTTTGTTTTGACAATGGGAATTAATTTTAAATTAATTAATGAAATTTCTATATTTTTTAATTTGGTAAAATATAAATCATTTTTGAATTTGGAATATCAAATATAGCTTAGGATTAATTTTGGGTATTTTTCTAAAAACCTTCAATTTTTGATGAATAGTGAAAACATTGAGTAGAAGTTAAAAAACCGACTTTTTCATTTAAATGAAATTTTACCGCTTTTGTGAATTGAATTTCAAAAATTCGACATACATGGTTTTAATCAGTAAGTAAAATGTGGTTTAATAAGATGAAAATAATTTTTGGTAAATAGAAACTTTTGACTTTTTTTTACTGCGGTTAAAGGTAAATATGGTAATTCAAGGTAAAAATAATATTATAATAGTATAAAATTACCTTGAAAACTTCCCTAACCTTATTGGATGAGTCATGGCTGGACAATAAAATCATTGGGTGAAACTTTTGGCATTTTAAATCCACTTGGGTAAGGTAATTACATTAATAACTTTTTATTTAAAGTAAAAATAAAAATATCATAAACATGTATTATTTTTCTAAAACAATTTTAATGTGAGTTTATATAATTGATATATTTTACTATAAATATTAATTATAAAGATAAAAATATTTCATACATCATGGTATTTTATTTATAATTTTTATACATCAAATAAATAAATTTATTTGTGACATAATGATGATGTAATGACTACTTCATTAATGATTTTTTTAAATAAATGAGATTATAAATATTAAAATAAATTTATTTTGTATCTTTTTATGTCATCCAATAATTTTATAGATTATTATGACTTGTTATATTTTAATTGATGAAGGTTTTTCAAAATAATAAAGTTGTTTTCTATTTTTTAAAAATTCATGATATGAATAGTATTTAAATTGACATAAATGAGTTTTTAAAACAAATATTATTTTATTAAATTACATAATAATCCTAAAAATATAATATTCGGACAAATTACTTATATAATGTTGAAAATTTCATTAATGAACCACTTTTTGTTCTATTTTAATTTTATAGTAACTATATTAACCTTATAGAGTAAATACACAAGAAGACATGGTAAGAGTCAAATTAGTTAACGAAGGGTTAAAGTTAACTGATAAGGTTAAATTTGAAACCAAAACTTGTCTAAAACCTATTTTTTGAGATAATTTCAAATAATATTCATCTTATAATCTAATTTAATGAGTTTGGGACCTTTTGAAACTGAAATTTAGTTTATAATAAAATAATATTTTCAAACTTTCCTAAAGAGCCCCTCCCCCCTTATAAAAAGCCATCACCTCTAACTCATTGCTCACACCTATAAAGCCCCTTTTCTCACCCAAAATCTATGCAAATAATCTCCAAACATACCTCTCTTCCACCTAGAATCTTTTCCTTAGGCAGAAGGCACTTTAAGAAATCCTTTTGGTTCAAACCAAATGGAGTTACCCAAATTAAAGGTAATGTATTCCCTCAAGTTATCTTATTTTATTTTATTTTTTTACTCCCTATTCTATTTTTATTATTTTTTTACCTAAAAACAACAGTATACACAATATACTAGGTTTTTGGTATGATAATTATTTGAACTACACTAACACACACCTTCGTCTAATGGGTAAAGAACATACTATTTCTGTGGATGGTGAACTACTGCCTCACGAAACGATGATTGTTCAATCTTCTCCTACTACCTCTTATGGTGGCCATTATGATTGAAATGTATTTATATGTGATATATATTATATTTATATTGTTTATATTCTTCTTTATTTTTCATTTATAGCATACCTTTATGGTTTCCATAATGGGTAAATGCGATAGTTTCATTTGAGGAAGTGCGGACTACTGCCCCCTCAAAGTGATATAACTTGTTCATACCATACATGGAACATATAAAGGATGGTGTTAATGAACTTATATAACATATATAAAATATTATATTATACTGGAATTATAATATACCTATGTATCATTTGGTTCTCATTCCTTTAAAAATGAAAAAAAAAATGAAAGTAGCATTCATGCGTATGTACGGCTTACCATCTCCATGAACGGTGCATTTCATTTTCATATATCCAAATGATATGGAATATTATAAATAAATATATAATGGATATATATGATTTATATTATATTTAAAACATGAATATAATTCTGTATATAATGTAATTTTTACCACATGGACAACTTGTAATTATAAGAAGTTCATTTTCGACTCAAATACCAAATATCCACAAAACGATCGTTATTAACTTAAATGATTATATGATGTTTATAACGTGGTAATAAGTTATATAAAAATAATAATAAACCTTAAAAAGGTTCTTAATAAATTATAAATTAACTTTAGTTTATTATTCAGGAGATTAAAGAACGAACGAGTCAAGTCGGACATGAGGTAAGGGGTTTCTTATCTCACTTTTAATTCCATAAGATTTCCATTATTCGCCAATTATTTATTGAATGTGGTGTATTGTGTACTTAAATTTGATATATATTATCATAATTATCTTTATATTCATGTTATTCTGTGATTCATTTGGTGGTTATTAACTTTTGTTCATACGACTCAATTGATTACAACTTGGTAAGGGGTTTTCATCTCACTTTTTATTCCCATGAGATCCATGCTATATTTTCCACTATTTTCTTTTGTGTGTTGTATGTACTACACATGATTGTATTTATTGTGTAATATAATTTAATTTATGGGTATTTACATCTTCATTGTATGATCCTTATTTCATGTGGTGTATTTTTTGTAAGTTACCAAATTGGTAAGGGAATTTCAAGCTTCAATTTCCACTCATTCGGTTTTACGAATACTTCGTTGATTATTTTACTCCATGATTTTGTGGGGAATACATATTTATTTAATTATGTAGTAATTTACACTCCCTTTGTGTGGATATACTTTTTATACACATAATCACTCCATTGATAAATTCTAAATTCATTGATATGAACTTGATAAGGGAAATCTTAACTCAATTTCCATTCATTGAGTTAAACATCCAAGTCATTGGTTTTGTTTTTAAAAGAACATGTGTGAATGTCCTATGATTTATTTACCCTAAATATCTAATCATATTGAGTGTATTTATTTTTTCACACATAATTATGTAATTGATTTATCCTTAATCTAAGGATATAGTCTTTATAAGGGATTTCGTCTCAATTTACATTCCATTGAGACTTCATTGTTGTTATGAACCAATTCACTTTTATATGGTGTATATATTATCCTTTGTTATATTATATCATGAATCCCTTTAATCTCATGATATTATGAAGTTTTTATTAAATGTTATTCCTCAATTATTTGCATTCAAGTGTCTCTCATTTGGTTAGGAACTCTTTAACTAAAATATATTTTTAATGATTTAATATTATAAATATTTCTCATTAATATAAATGTTTTAAAAATGGTTTTAAGGATTTATGTATATGGACATTAATGTTTTAAAATGTTAATTCCTTTAATATCTTCAAATTGGTATGGGACACTTTGATTTGAAAATATTTTTATTAAATTTTTTAAATGGTTTTGAAAATGGTTTGATAAAGCGTTGATTATTTCAATATCTTAAAATGATATAATGTGATTGTAATGTGGAAATGTTATCTTTCCTTTATGATTGTTTTATGTGGTATGAATATGTTATGCTTATTGTGAATTGTTTACGTATATGGGTAGTTCTGTGATAAACCTAGGGCGGGTGAGCCCGAGATATCTCTCTAATGCATTGGGTAACATGACGGAGGTAAATGTTAATGTTTCTCCTAAGATATTTAGGGAATATACTATGATGGGTATTCCAAATGTAACTCCCTATATAGCTGTGAAAGATACAATATAAGTTTGATATGGATGCCACAGGTTACCTTTATGATTTGTGATTACTGTGTGTTATTCATAAATATTATGATTTCATGAGGTATGTTAAAAATCATATGTTTTAATATTGAAAAGTATGATTTCTTTTATTTTTAGGTATTCATGGACTAATGTTTCCTTTCCTTATTTTATATCCCTTACTGAGCTTTTTATGCTCATCCCATGTTTTTGAAATGTTTTCCACAAGACATAAAGATGAATAGGGTAAAGCATAGGATCGAGGATATTTCATGCTGTCTAAAACATGGAACTAGACATGTGTCTTTTTTTTAAGTGTTTTTGTTTATGAAAAAAAATGGATGCTGAGTAGAAGTGTCTACATGTAATATTCAAGTTGTTATGTATAATTTATGACCTAATTCTCTAAATCTCTAAACCTGAAAAGATTCTCAATGTGAATTATTTACTTAATTCAAGATTATGTAATATCTAAGGTTGGGGCCTTATAATCCATGTTCATGGGGCTCATGAAATATATATTCTATAAGTTCCTGGACCAGTTCGTCATTGTATTCGTCAACGATATTTTGATTTACTCAAAGTCATAAGAGGAGCATGTTGACCACCTCAGGATAGTCTTGGAGGTCCTCCAGCACCACCAGCTCTATGGGAAGTTGTCTAAGTGCAAGTTTTGGATGTGGGAGGTTCACTTCCTTGGACATGTGGTGTCTTAGTAAGGGATTTCATTGGACCCATAAAAGGTTGAGGTGGTTGTTTCTTGGGAAACACCCAATAATGTGGCAGAGGTTCGCAGCTTCCTTGGTCTAGTGGGGTATTATCAGAGGTTCGTACGCAAATTCTCTCAAGTTGTGGCTCCATTGATAGCTTTGACCAGAAAAGACCAGGCCTTCATGTGAAGTGAGGAGTGTCAGGCATCTTTTATCTATCTGAAGGGGAAGCTATTCAATGCTCCAATGCATAGGTTTCCAGAGGAAGGGGTGACGTTCGAGGTGTTCTGTGAGGCTTTCAGTCTAGGATTGTGATGTGTGCTAATGTAGAAGTAGGGAGTGATCTCTTATGATTCTAGGTAGTTACATCCATATGAACGTAAATATTCCACCCATGATTTGGATTTTGTAGTGTTCGTATTTTTTCTGAAGTTGTGGTGACATTACCTCATTAGGGGTCACTTTGTGTTCTTCACAGATCACAATAGCTTGAGGTATATCTTCTCCCAGTGAGACCTGAACTTGCAGCAGTGAAGGTGGATGGAGTTTCTCCCGGAATATGACTTTGATATCTCTTAAACCTTTGGAAAGTGGGACATGGTGGCTGATGCCTTAAGAAGGAATTTATAGAAGGAGGTAGTTCAAGAATCCATGGATGCTTGGAAGGAAATGGAGGAGTTGGTCGCTTTACGCCTGGATGCTGGGGTGGATAGTGAAAGAGGTTATCTATTTCAGATGACAGTACAATATTCCTTTATGCAATAGGTGGAGGAGTCTTAGTGGTGAGACTTAGAAACTTAATGGACGTGTGATCACATTATTCAGGGTGATGCTCTGGAGGGATGGTCGGTGGATAGTCATAATCAGATTCTATTCTGTGGGAAGTTGTTTGTCCCAGTGGAAATGTGTGAGGTAGTTCTCTGTGAGTTCCATATCTCACCCCTAGTGGTGCATCGAGGAATTTATAAAATGTACAGAGGCTTGAGGGAATATTTTTGGTGGCCCAGGGCGAAGCAAGTAGTGGTGGAGATTGTGTCATGGTGCTTAGTGTGTCAGCAGGTGAAGGCTGAGAACCCTATTCCTAGAAGTTTTTTTCATCCCTTAGATGTTCCCGAGTGTAAGTGGGATGACATATCGATGTATTTTTTCATAGGATTACCCAAGACTCAGAGAGGATTCGATTATCTTTGGTTAGTAGTGGATCGATTGACAAAATCGGCTCACTTCTTAGCAATCAAGGAGTCAAGTGCAGTGGATGCCTTAGCACAAAGGTATGTGGATGAGGTGGTGTGGATACATAGAGTTCCAAGAACCATTATCTCGGATCAAGATAGATGTTTTATGTCGTGATTCTGGAGGGGATTGCAGCATGCCTTTGGCACTCAATTATGCATCAAAACTGCTTTCTACCCTCAGATGAATGGACAGACAGAGAGGACCATCCAGACATTGGAGGAAATGTTACAGGCATGTGTTCTGGACTTTAGTGGGTCTTGGGTGTGACATTTTCCCTTGGTAAAATTTTATTACAATAATATCTATCACTCTTCCATTGTTATGGATCCATTTGAAGCTCTATATGGGAGGTCATGTCGTTCACCCTTATGCTGGATGAATGTTGGGGAGGTAGATATTCTTAGTCCAGACGTGGTGAAGAGTATGACAGTGAAGGTGCAGCTTGTCCATGGGAGGATGAAAGCAACACAAGACCGACAGAATTCATATGCTAATTATAAGAGGATACCTTTGGATTTCAAGGTTGGGGACCATGTATTCTTGAAGGTTTTCCCTTGACGAGGGCAGTGGAGGTTTGACATAGGAAGTAATATTTCTCCCAGGTTTATCGGAATGTTCGAGGTGTTGGGATGAGTTGGAAAGGTGTCATATCAACTGTCATTGCCACTGTGGTTGGAGAGTATTCACGACGTCTTCCTTGTCTCTTAGCTCAGTCGGTATCTACATGATGACTCCCATGTCATTGAATGGGGAGAGTTGGATATCGAGGATGACGTGACGTTTGTGGAGTGACAAGTAAGAATCTAGGATCATGAGAATAATGTGCTTCGTGGATGGACCATTCCTTTGGTTTGTGTGTTATGGAGGCATGGTGGCCTCAGGAAGAGTACTTGGGAGAGAGAGGCACAGATGCATTCCCATTACATGGAGATATTCTGAGTTTTGATCTTGTGTTTTTCTTTGTGCTTTTCTTATGATGTAATGCTTGACCTCGTTTTCTAAGAGATGAGTTGTTTCCCTGTTCTCTGAATGTGCGTAAAAAGTACTGACTTTGGGGAGGGGTGGACCTGATCCCTAATCAAGACGCATTAATACGGATGCGATTGAACCCGTGTGGGCAATTTAGTGTCACCCAAAGTGGATAGTATATTAACATGGAGGAAGGATATCCCTGATCCATGTGTATAGACAATGTTCCCATTGGTGTTTGTGTGGTTTTATGGGGCAGTAGCGGTCGGTGAGGTTTTCTTAGATGTCGAGGTTTTCTCTCTAGTTTCTGAACAACGTATAGTATTTTGTCCCTAAGAGGTATCTTATGGGGTGGTTGTTCAGACCCCTCTTTTTTTTAGTTTGGTTTTAAATTCTCGGAGAGGATAATAGTTTGAGAGGTATATGATATAATGACCCGGATTTCCTCAGGCCATTATTTTGTGAAAATACACTGCTTGTGGTGTTCTTGGGGGTCACAGTGGTTTGTTTTTTGGAGTTTTCCAAAAATTCAGTTTCACCAAATGGTTTCACCAAAACGATGGCACTGTGATGGTGGCACACCGAGATGGTGGAACCGTAATGAAGGCACACCGAAATGGTGGCCCCGTAATAGTGGCCCACTGAAATGGTGGCATTTTTATGGTGGCACACTGAAACATTGTCACCGTAATGGTGGCACCATGACGGCGGCACACCAAAATAGTGGCACACAAAACGGTGTCTCACCCTTTTCCAAATTTCCATTTTTCCCAATTTCTCCTAGTTTTTCTAGATTCGCCCATCTTATGTTTTATTTGACGTAAACTGAGTTTAAATCCTTATTTGGGAAATTTTAAGGGCGTTTCAAAGGATATTAAGTATATCTTTAATATATTAACCCTCTGGGGACTTTGATATATTCAAACCATGTGGTCTTGACCATGATCTCATGTTAATAACTTTTGAAACCGTTTCTGTTCTATTGATATAGGATATGACTTTTTCTAAAGTGGAGGTACTCTCTTATCTTTTCTCTTGGTGCACCTAGATCCTGCCTCTCTAGAAAAGTCGTGTGCATGTGAAAGAGCCTTTTCCTGTCTAGTTTTCTTGGAGTTTCTTTTTTCTCATGCGACCTCTATTTTTAGTGAAAAGAGGAGTTTTGGTCACCTGTTGTTTCAGGTAGGGATTCTTCTACCTCTCTTTATTTGTGTATCATATAGGGTGGGTGTAGTAATGTTTCTTCTTGAATAATGGATGAATCATTTTCCTTAACAAGTAATAAATGAGGGGAAGGGAATATGATGATCAAAAGATAACAGGGGCCAATGAAATAACAATAGGGAAGTGATGATGTTACGTATGATGTTTTAATTATTATCCATGAACCTTGTTTGGAATTGTATGGGTTGTAAGGCCTTTTGAAAATTATGGTCATTGGTGGTCTTTGCATGCACACTGGTGGTGTTGTGTATTTTGTTTTGATACTTGATAAATGGTTGTAACATGAAATATGTTTAATCATGTATACTTGGTTAAATAAATGGATTCCCCCAGATCAAACATGTTCTATGATCACCCCTATTATTTAAAGTAGAATTAATGAACCCATATTGCTAAATCTGAATATGCTTAGATTAATGGTGTGGTCTTGTGCTATGTTTGGGTTGGTTTTTTACTTCGTGGGGGTTATGTGAAGTTGTTTTTGGTAGCCTTGTTACGGGTACAGAGGTGGACAGAGGGAATGACATTATGTTTGGGGGATGGAATGTTTGTGTAGTGGGGCTACTATTTGGTGGTGTTTTTCTATGGGATTTGTGTATGGGGTGGTACAGGAGGTGTGATGGAATCTCAAGTTGAGATATTGATTGATTGTGGAATGGATGGACTTTTTGTGTAGTGGGATGACTTCTGGGTAGTGGGGCTGCAGGATTAGGTTGTGTCATGACTTCATGTTTATGGGTGTGCTGGGTGTGGTGTTATTGTGCAGTAGGGATACCAGTTCTAGTAGTGAGAGGATGATTGAGTGGGATAAATTTAAATAATGACAGTTGACAGTGGTTGAACGGGTGTCTGTGAAAAAGGGGGTGTTCAGTGGGACTGCAGGTTGGTTATTCTCTATTTTTTTATAAATGGGTGTTAGAATGGATTTTCCTTACTTTGGTCCCTACTTCTTTATTTTCCTTGTTAGTGTTTGGTGGCCTCTATCCTTTTGAAAATGGTTACAGATGTTGTGCTTGGTATTTTCCCCAGGTAGTGCTGGAAAAAATTAAATTAAACCCCCTTAATTAATGAATGGAAAGTGGTTAAATGAGAAAGGGGTTAGGCTTGTGTTTTATTGTGGTTGTTTGTGTGGTTGTGCATATAGGGGTAGCAACAAATGTGGTTATGTGTGGGCTGGTTGTTGTTTTTTTTTTGAAACCCATAGGTTGGGATGAGTGTTTGGTTACCTATATGTATAAATTGTAGTTCCTTGTGATTTCTATATGCACCCCACTCTTGTTGAGCACCATGTTCCGAACACCCCCATTTCATGGGGGAGAGTGTATTTCCCAACATCCTGGTGGGTGGATGGATGATTGGTTACTGACTTTCTTCCTCGCACCCTCTTCCAGGTTCTTATCGCTTGAGAATATCTGGACAGGCTGTAATGGCTTGAGGTTTACTATATCCCAATATCCTTCGAGTAGGTTGTGGTTTGAGTTAGATACCTAGGTGTTTGTGGACCAGGTTTGTTTCCCAGGTGTCTTCAGGATGAGGCCCTGGTGTCTACGGGCAGCATGTATGGTGTTCTTATAGCCCAGGTGTCTGCGAGCGGGATTTATGTGGGGTTTGAGGGCCAGGTATGTGCGGGAAGGTTGTGACAGTGATACTGAATTTTGGAAGAGTGGTAGTGCCAAGACGTTATCCATTAGGAATGAGAATCTAACCAGTGGGAAAGTGGTGCGGGGTACCCAAATGTTGATGTGCTTATACTACAACTTCACTTGACTTACGTTATTTGGTGAGTGTGTCTTGGTGAGGCTGGGTTGGTTAGTACTCCTTGGTAGATGCTTTGAGGTTCTATTGTTCTCTCACAAGGGCATTAGTATGTTCCCCCACTTGTGCATGGGTGGCTTTAGTTTTCCTACTGGTTATACTTATATACTCACCCTACATTTGTAAAACTATTTTCATGTTTCTAGGAGGAATTTGAGGACCATGTTGGACTTTACTATCTCGGGCGTCAGGATAGTTGTTGTGTTGCTGCTTATTCTCTTTCTTTTGGTACTTAATTTTGTGCATTGGTTATACTTTTTTCACGGTTTACGTTTAAATCACGAATGGGTTAGATTTTGGTTTCCTTTATATAAATGTTTGGTGTTTTTTGGGATTTTTACCATCTTATCTCCCGATCTTGTTATCATTAAAAAGGGTAATGCCTTCCATTTTGTGTGAGATTCTATACCCTTGGTGTTAGTCTCCACCCCAGGGCCTATTGAAGGCGGGACTCAGGGGGTCATTATCTCTCATTCATCTTGAAAAAGGGTGTGGCACTTTGTTGTCTCTTCCCTCATCTGAAAGAAGGCAGGTTGTGATATAAACCCTTGTGTATATTAATGTCTATAAAATATTTTATATGATATTCATTGGTATGTTAGTCCATGTAATAAGTCATGAGTAATTACCTCATTAATTTTTTCCTTTATATCTCATATATAAATATTTTCATCAATTAATATATTTTACTCATGTTAATATTAACATATTATCACAAACAAAAATAGTCTATTATGATCATGGATTAGGAGAAACTCAACATCATACTTTTTGAGGATAATTATCATTTTACTTCTCAAAAAATATAAAACAAATTATAATGAATAATAAATTGGAGATATAATTTATTACAACATGATACAACTTATATTTTTTAACTCCATCAATAATACCGAAAAATATTACGTATAACTATTTTTCTAACATATTTTGTATATTAGAATATATGATTATCCTGATGTTTTCAACACATATACAATTTTTGTTAAACTCATTACATATCTATGTAATTCCAACCACATATCAAAATTTCAACATGATAAAATTCCCCCAATAAAATCTTTATTAATTACCAAATATGAACCAGCCTAGTTTTAATAATGGTGAGATTTAGAAAACATATTCTTATTATTTAACTCCCTGAATATATTAAAACACCTTAATTCCAAAAAAAACATATGTTATGATGTAAATAACTTATATTATCTAAATAGAAATCTTTATTGGTTCATCGTCATCATTCATTGTACCCATTCCATCGAACTTTTCCATGAAATATTTTGGTTACTAATGTAACTATCCTCATTAATATTGTACCAAAAGACCCTAAATAGTTTAGGATATAATTTAATATTCAATTTTTATTTTGGTCTGTAATAATAATTTATTTATTAATTTTGAACTTCTCATAGTCTAAAAAATATTCTAACAAGCCTCTTGGAAACTATATTCTCTTTATAATAATATTATAAGATATACAAGCAACTTTGTGATATAATTAATCACTTATTACTTCTTTCTATTAATATTTAACAAATAAACCATTACATCTATACCATATATGGTATTCTATGTGATTCGAGCATTTTCTTCTAAAATGGAGACCATAATATCTAAAATATTCCACTGATGGGTGGTGGGAACACCTTCCCTCATATTTTAACAAATGTGTGGATAAAATATTTTATCCTGGATATTTTTTTAATCGTTATAATCAATTAAAACATGTTTTATAATATGATGGATCATAAACCATGTGTATTAAATAAATTATATCATATTGTTCATAATAATACATCATTGAAAACATATCCTCTTATTATATATGCGATATTATATGACTATATACATCTTTTACATAGATCTATCTAAGCCTGATATATATTACATTTTATTAAATTTCGTGATTTTGAAACCCTTTGATTCATTATTTAAATACAAACTACAAGATCAATTAATTATTAGAATAATTTGGAGCTCAAATATATTTAAAATATTTGTAAATAATATATTTGGAATCATATACCCTTCAAAGAAATTGAATCAATTTCAATAACTTTGATAACATACGTGTAACATCTATGGAATTTCACAAACTACCCAAAATGTATACAAAATTAAATCCAATGGAATCATTACTCCATGATAGTAATAACTCTGGGTTTTAATGACCTCATATAAATACTTAATGATACATTTTTTTCCAATCTAATTATCTTTTCTCCTTCCAATTTGATCTTTTACCCGCATTTAATGTCTATATTAAAGAAAAACCACCACATACCATACCTTGTTTATCATTCCTCGAAAATTTTAGAATATAGGGGGGAAATGGTTTGAACTAAATCACATTTTTTTAAAAATTCTAACTGAAAGAATTATTTTATCAAAATAATCCTTAAGGAAACCTTTAGCCTTATTAATTCATCAAGATACCAAATCACATTGAGTATATTAGTTGAGACTAAAATTATGTCAGTCATTTTGTATCTAATCCCATTAAAACCATAGGTGAACCAATATATGCTTCTCATTAGAATCTATATTCATTTTTAAACCACATTAATATTTAGTTATATATGAGGGTTTTTTCATTAACACGTCAATTTTTTCCTACTTAATAAATTTCATTAAGTTGCCAATTTTAGGAGTTACTTACACTAAAATTCTCTTTATCAAAGGTTAATCACAATGATATGTTTGAGGATAATTATGTTTCATATCAACAAAAATATCTTTTATCAGATGGGTATCATGTTTTACCAAACTGTAATAAGTACTTCTATTAAATGATTTCCTACTATAATGATGACCCCTTTTAAAAATATCATCCTAACCATTAGTGGTCCGATATCTATATTTCACTAAAGAATGATTTAGGTATAGTGTTTCTCTCACCACATAGTTTTTTCGATTGGGCATCATGCAATCATATGAGATATGATTCATGGATATTTGAGTGAACATCTCTTGGACCAATCTAGTATATGTATAAAAACAATTATATTCTTATAGTAAACATATCATATTATGTTTTCTCATCCAATGTAACACAATGAATGTTCAACACATGGGAACCTAATCAAAATAGAGTCATTAATTACATAAAATTCATTTTTGGAATCATCCAAATCATATAAGAAATGATTCATTAATAGTTGAGCAAACAACTCTTGGCTCAATCTACTATATGGATCAAAAAACTCTATTCCTCTAGTTAACTAATCATATTATGTTTTTTCAACCAATGTAACCCAATGATAGTTCCATGAATGGGATCCTAATCTGATTGGGGTTATCCATTACTTACAATTCATTCAAAAGATAATCTGGGGCATCTATTTATGGAATAACCTACCTGAGTGGATGATCAATGTCTTGACTTGTGTAGATTTTGATGGAATCTAACACTAAGTATTTTGAAGGGTATTTAATATCACCATATTATTAACCTTATATGTATGTATAATACTTTTTATTTAGTTGGGTATTATATTCTTTGTTCCAAATTTTCTTTTTGAAAACATATTAATGTGAACTCTTTACACAACTCACAGTTTCTGTTTCTCACCCAAAAGAAGAAGAAAAATATACGAGTAACTCTTTATCAAAATAATAGTTTATTCTTCACTCCCAAAATTAGAAGAAAAATATATTCACACATATCTAAAATCATCTTATTCATATAGTATATTAAATTTTAATATAATGTTTTTAAAATCTATAAAATTAGAAATCCCCACTTCAGTAACCCTATAGCCATAGATAGACAACCTCCACATTTCAAGAATAAATAATATGACTCTAGTCCAATCAAATGTCTGACCTGGCGACCCTCTACCTATAGATACTTTACTCAAGAGAGATTTCAATTCCTTAATAAATCTTATACCTTATATGTATAAACCATATTCTATAACTAAAATCAAGATAATGACATTAATTACAAAATGAAGTCTATGTATAAAAAACTATATCCATTATCATATCAATCATATAACTCCTTGGATACATGTGCAATAATTTATCAAAGTAGTTTAACATATTTAAACAAGATCATATATAAAAAATTATAATATAAAAATTATTTCTGTTAATAGTGTGAGGAATTGCTTTTAAATATATAAAAAATTAACAATTTTAAACATGAGATAATCATATATGAAAAATTCATAAAAAAAAAATCAAAATAAAGATTATATTTTCATTTCATAATAATAAAATCTTCATATTATTCATTAGATGACATTTAATAAAAATATTTTATATCCCATGAGATAAAAATATTATACATTTAAATTTCTATTATGTAAACTTTTTAAACAACCAAATATCAAATTTTATTTATTTTTTTATACTTGATCAAATTAATCATTGGAACTCCTTTTGATATAGATTATGCAATTCCCACAAATAAAGCCCTTAATTTGAATAATTCAAATTAATATAAAAAAATTATAATTTTATCTGTAATCACCTTTTAGATTTGGCCTCATTTTTGAATTTATAAACACTTTATAAATTACACATATAATTAAAAAATAAACACATAAAATCTAAACTATAATTCATTTCATATATATTTCACTTATTTAATATACATCATATGTATATTAAATTCAGAAATATTTCAGCGCATACAATATTTATCATCATTTGATTTATTCCTTTATGAATGCCTAACGATCTATAAGTGTTGACTTATTTACTATATCGATCCATACATAATATTATAACTATAAAAGATTTGAATATATGACTATTTAAAAAGAATGAGAAAATAAATAAGCATTTTATTTGTTAACCAAGCATGAGATATAAATACAAACATTTAATATTTAATTAATGCATGAAAAAGTTCTATTTAAAATGACAAAAACATATCAATTATGAATAATTCGTAAACTATAAGAACTTCTAGCCAAAATTTTAAATTTAATCGCTGTAGGAATATATTCTATTATATGACTAATTAGAGGAATTATCTATGATAATAAACAACTCAATTGGAGCATACAGTGAGCGTCGCCTCCCTATTGCAAAAAACCTCAGGTATCAGGTAATGATGCTTAGGTATCACGATTTTACATATACAGTAATGGGAAATCTTTTACATATTGAGTAACCATTATGTATAAAATAACCGTTAAATATCACTGTATATCAAAAAATCAAATATCGTTGCCGAAGCCTGGGCCTGAACTTGGGCCGGCACGGGCTTAACCCTTTTCTCCCTGTTAAACCCCGCGCTCTTCTCCCTCGTATCGTTGCCGAACGCTCTGCTCCGCTGTGCTCCGCTCTGCTCCCTCGTATCGAGGATGAGCTGTGATTTCCGGCGAGGCAAGAGGAGCCTCTTCAAGAAGATCGCCGATTTGAAGGTGCTGTGCGACGTGGATGCCTGCGTGATCCTCTACGGCCCCGACGGTGAGAAGTCCGGTCCGATCACCTGGCCCCCGGACGCCGCCGAGGTCAGGAGGGTCATCGGTAACCTAAAAGACAGCCGCCACGTCGTGGATAAGAGTCGTCCCGCAGCAGCCAGGCCGACCACCCACGGGCAACGGCGTTTGGACGCCTGGGATCCATGGCTAAATCCGCTGGATGCACAGGGACTCCAAGAGGTCAGACTCTCTCTCGATCAGAAACTTCAGCAAGCCAGGGAGATGGTTATGGCGATCACGCTTCAAGAGCAGGGGGCAATGCCGACTCTCACCGCCGCCGGCAGTGGTGATGCACCTCGGCCGCCGCATCCCTGGTTTCTTGAAAACACGTTGGAGACTCTCACCGCCGCCGGCGGTGGTGATGCGCCTGAGCCGCCACAACCCTGGTTTCTTGAAAACACGTCCGAGTTGGAGACTCTCACCGCCACAGGCGGTGGTGATGCGCCTGAGCCGCCGCATCCCTGGTTTCTTGAAAACACGTTGGAGACTCTCACCGCCGCCGGCGGTGGTGATGCGCCGGAGCCGCCGCATCCCAGGTTTCTTGAAAACATGTCTCCAAGCGAGTTGGAGACTGTCACCGCCGCGGGAGGTGGCGAGGCGCCTCAGCCGCTGCATCCTTGGTTTCTTGAAAACAAGTCTCCCGGCGAGTTGGAGACTCTCACGGCCGCCGCAGCTGGAGACGTGCCTCAGCCGCCGCATCCCTGGTTTCTTGAAAACGAACCTGAGGCGCATCCCTGGTTTCTTGGAAACGCGGCAACTTGTTTAGAGGGCGATAGGGCATGGGACATGATTTTCTCGGGTCCGAGGGAGTCCGATTATTGTCTGTTATTTGATTGATTTGTGTGGGTGATTATTTTTCCCGTTGATCAATAATAAAACGGTTTACCACCTGTGATGCCCTTTCCATCCCTGATTTATTGTCAACTATAGTACTCACATAATCATTTAATTACTTACGCTCATAATTTAGATTTATCAAAACCTTCAGACATATGCAATATGAGATCCTATTTTCAATGTAACATTTATACTTGGGGGAAAGATCTCTTATAATCTAGGCTAGATATCCCAAAATTGAAAATAAGTGTAGGTACTGGGAAAATGGTATCTAATTTTTATTGTAGATACATTCCAATCTGTATGTACACTGACATTAACTTCATTTTGTGATCTTTCCATGTAATTTTCCCATAAAAATAGAAAAAATAATAAACAAAATCATACAACCAGATGAAGTTGAACGGGGAAGAAAATCACCAACATATCCACAAGTACACCCTTCAACTCACAAGGCTTGAAGTTGAACAGTGAAAAATACTCCCCTTCTGCAGCCGTGTGTTTGTGTCCCGAAGCTTGTCCAAAAAAATAGGTGGATCAATGCCTCCGCATCAAAATTGGGAGTATTGCAGCAATCCTGACACCAGATAATGCACTGTGTATGACATATATCATTCTAGATTATACACATTTTATACATAGTTCATAGACACAGCATTCATTTAATATTTGTAAATATAAAGCATCTAAAATAAAATTACAGTAGCACGTGGGATGGCGGTGAAGGGGAATGCAACAAATTACTTGGGTGTCTCGAGTCTCTGAATCTCGGGTTCCAATTTCACCGTTGCTCCACCATCAATCAATCAAGTACCTTCATGACTTCTTCCGGATCAATGCAAATTCTTCAACCCTAAAATCAACCAAAAATCACAAAAATGCCTTCCACCTTAAGTGTCACAACAGCCCAGCCTCGAAAAGATGTCTTCTTCTCAGGGTCTCGTCCACCAGCTTGAAAGTCTTCTTTACAAGCTTCTGGCCGAGTGCGGTTGTCCGATAGATCTTGAAGACCCGATCCACCCCAGTGCTCTGAAAGTACAACTCCTCGAAAACAAGTCTCCCAACGAGTTGGAGACTCTCACGGCCGCTGCAACTGGTGACGCGCTTCAGCCGCCGCATCCCTGGTTTCTTGAAAACACGACTCCAGATTTGGAGACTATCGCCCCAGCCGTAGCTGATGCTCTGAACCTGCACCCGTGGGCAGTGGACACCACGGTTCTTGAACACACGAGTCCCAGGGAGTTGGAGACTTTCACTACGGTCATCGCTGGTGATGCGCCTGACCCGCATCAGTGGTTATGGTGTCGGGCAGCGAACACGACGGTTCATGAAAACATGGTTACGAGTTTAGGGGGTGACCACGCATGGGAGGAGGTTTTCTCAGGTCCAGCGGAGTCTGATTATTGTCTGTTTTACGAATTTGTGTGGTTCATTCTTTTTCTGGTGGATCAATCATGGAATGCTTTACAGTCGGTGGTGCGGTTTCTCCCCTATATAGTGATCTCTTTTGTCATTTGACAATCGTTATTGCAACCAATATAGAACCCATAATATTTTTTAGTGTCCGTAGAAACCGTTATTTGGATGTATATGAAACACTTCAAAAAAAAAAAACAATACGTCAACCATATATTATAACTATCCAAATAATTATATATTATGAAAATTATCAAATATCATTTAATAATTTTACAAATATTTAAATAATTAAACTCGAAAAAGTCAGTAATCAATATACCAGAATAATCTCATTTTTTGAAATTAATTGCATTTAAAAGTTTTGTTTATGCAATAAAAAAAATACTGAAAACTATAATCAATAACCCATTGGGAAGTCTAAATGGCGTTATAATTTTAAAAATGCATTTTGAATCATTTCGGGCACACCGCATATCAGATTGACACGTGTTGGTCAAAATCCATTTGAAGGTTTGTATAGATTGTGTTTGTTGGCAATGTAAAGAAGGAAGCATCAAGGAGCAATTCTGTCTTTTGGACAGAGGCCACACCGTAGTCACCAGGACTACCCCGCAGAAGTAGGGGCCATGTCGTAGTCACATGACTACACCCGGCCTTATTGGTTGTGCCGTAAAAATAAGTCCATCCTTGGCTCGGCACCCAAGTCGGCTCAAACCCGCACATGTGGAAGCAAGCTCGACCACGCAACAGAACCAGCCAAGCCACCCATGGCGGCCAGGAAGGTAGACGAGCACGCACACGGGTAGGTGTGCGCCTGCACTACTACAAAATAGGGTTTTATCAGTGCTCAAAAGGTCTTTATCAGTACTAAAAAAGCACTGATAATCGAAATGCAATTAAAAGGGGGTCTCTTTTATCAGCGCTGATAAAAAAGGTCTTTTATCAGTGCTCAAAAAAGCGCTGATAAAAGGGTCCTTTATCTGCCCTTTTTTTAGCGCAGATAAAAGTTAAAAAATTTAAAAAAAAATTCTGCAAATCGAAGGGGGGATTTAACAGTGCTTGACCCCCCCTTCAACAGCACCATTGAAGCCCCGCCCGCATGCCTACCACCCCAATGCATGCCTCCAACCACATCCCCCAACCCTTTAACAACACTAGCACCCCCCTTCACTAACCCTCACGCATGCCCCTGCCACCCCCAGGATTCGAACTCAAGACCTCTCCCCTGCGGGCATGAACACATTGTCACTCCTCCATGCTGCTTTGATCTCCATTTAATGATTTATATATATATATATAGTTATATTTATTCGTATATTAATATATATTTATATTAACACACACAGATATATATATTCTAATATTAATATACATATTTATATATTTATTCATTTATTAATATATATTTATATCTCTTTATTTATATATATTTAGTTATATTTTTTTATCCGCATGTTTATTCGTATATTAATATATATTTATAAGATCAATTTTAAATACATTTATAAAATATGTTTTGTGTGTGTGTTTATAAATAAATAAACACATATATACAACACACACATACACACATATTGTATGTGTATCTTTAAGTATAATTATACATATTTATATATATTTACAAATATTATATATTAATATGTATATACATATGTTTAGAATATATAGATCATATATATCATTTTGTTAATACAAACACACATAAATACACACACACACACACATTATATAAGTATATAAATATTCATATATTTATATTTTAAATAAAATGGATATTAGTTTTTTATTTAGATAAAGATTACATTTTGAGTAATATATTTTATATATAAATATGTTTAATTATTTATTTATAAAATCATATTTTTTATGTGTGAATATATAAAAAATTTGTATATATTGTTATATATTTGATTATAAATAACAGTACATTGTAAAAAACGATAAAAATTTAAAGCCATAATATTAATATGAATGTAATCCCTTGAAATAAATTCATTCCCCACTGAAAAAGGGTAAAAACACTCGAATCAAAAGTTATGATCGTTTGAAGTTTGAGTTACGTTTTCAACTTATTTTAGATATTTTATTGATTTATTGATTTTTTTTGTCTTCAAATTTTTATTAAAAGATTATTACTCAATGATAATTAGCAAATTATTAATTAATAATATTTTTTAAAATATTTTATAAGCCATTTTCACTACATATCTTATACATTAAGTGAAAATGTCTATTTATACTTATCTAAAACATATTTAAAAAATATATATTATATTTATATCAATATAAATATATTTATATATTTATATATCAACATATTATTTTTAATGAAATATAATTTTTTTAAATACACCTTTTATCAGCATTGAAAAAAAAACGCTGATAAAGACCCCCCTTTATCAGCACTACTAAAAAAACACTGATAAAGGGGGGCCCTTTAACTGCACTAAAAAAAGCGCTCATAAAGGGGTCACCTTTATCAGCACTAAAAAAAGCGCTCATAAAAGGACACTTTTAACAATGTTTTTTTTTGTGCTGTTAAAAGTACCTTTTATCGGTGATTTTTTTTAGCATTGATAAAGGTGCCCACTTTATCACCACTTTTTTTAGCGCTGCGAATACTCATTTTTGTGGTAGTGATGGAGCAGTGGTCCGCACCGTAGGGGCGACAATGCAAAGAAGTGGTCTATGACACAAGGCAGCACCATGGAGGAGGTTGGGAGCGAACCCCATTACTTGTATCTAGTGAGTCATGGAAGCGAAAAAGTATATATGCAACATGATTTCCAGAGGAAATTCTGATGTGGGATTAGAGTTTTTTCGGCTACACTGCATCCAAGATCACCACGACATAGAGGCTTTGTGGGGGGATTTTAGCACCTTTGGAGATTTTGAGGTGCCCACGCTGCGGTGAATATGGATACACCGCATCCCCCACTACCAAAAATCGGTGCAAGAGCAGCGCTACCCTTTATCAGCACTAGTAAAAATGTAATGATAAAGGGGGTACCTTTATCAGCACTAACAAAAAGCGCTGATAAAACGTACTTTTAACAGTGTTGTTAAAAGTACCCATTTATCAATGATTTTTTACTATCGGTGATAAAGGGGTATATTTCAAAAAATAAATTCATTAAAAAGAATATGTAAATATACAAATATATTTATATTGATACAAATATAATTTATATTTTTTAAATATGTTTTACAAAAGGATAAATAGATATTTAATCTTAATATATAAGATATTTAGTAAAAAAGGTTTATGAAATAATTTAAAAATATTTTTAATTAATAATTCTGCAATTTTTGTCAAGTAATAGCCATTTAATAACAATTTGAATATAAAAAAATTAAATTAAAGATCTAAAATAAGTTGAAAATGAAACTTGAACTTCAAAGGACCATAAATTTTGACCAGAGTGTCCATTTAGGCTCTACCACATATCAAATCAAATCCTGCGACGAGCTCTATGACCTAATGACTTAGGGTAAACCCTTCGTCATGTTTTTTGATGCCAAAAAAAGGCCCAGAAGGCCTTCGAAACTGAGTTTTTATTCGGGGTATCTAATTTTTTTAACATTCGATGGATTTTCAGCCGCATTTAAGGGGGTCTTTTTTCCCTTTTTCAATGAGGACTGAATTTATTCCCAGATATTATATTCATATCGATATTATGGATTTGAAATTTTATCGATTTTCACAATGTAATTTTATTTATAATCAAATATATAACAATATATACATATTTTTTATATATATTAACACATAAAAATATAATTTTATAAATAAATAATTAAACATATTTACATATAAAATATATTTCTCAATATATAAGATTTATCTAAATAAAAACTAATATCCATTTTATTTAAAATACTAATATTTGAATATTTATATAACTACATAATGTGTGTGTGTGTGTGTATTAGTGTGTGTCTATATTTACATACTGATATATATTATCAATATATTATAACATATGTATATACATATTAATATATAATATATGTAAATGTATATAAATATATATAAATATGTATAATTATACTTACAGATATGCATATATAATATATATATATATATGTATGTATGTATGTATGTATGTATGTATGTATGTATGTTTTATATATGTATTTATTTATTTATAAACTCACAAAAAACATATTTTATAAATCTATTTAAAAGTAATCTTATAAATATATATTAATATATGAATAAATATAACTATATATATATAAATAAATAAATAGATATATTACTAAAGGGAGAACAAAACAAAAAGGGTGAGTGGTAGAGGTGCAGGCATGCAAGGAAGAGGTCTCGGGTTCGAATTCAAGAGGATGCAGGGTTGCGTGGGCGGGTGCAGGTGGGTCGAGCATTGTTAAAGTGGTGCATGGGCAGGAGCGTGGCTAGTGGGTGCGGGCGGGTGCAGGGGGTGAGTGCTGTTTATGGAGTGGTCCAAGTGCTATTAAAATGGACTCCAATTTACAAAAACAATAATATATTTTTTAATTTTTTTGATTTTTATTAGCACTTTTAAAAAAGTGCAGATAAAAGGAATCTTTTATCAGCGCTCAAAAAAAGTGTTGATAAAACCCCTTTTATCATTGCTTTTTTTAGCGCTGATAAGACCCCTTTTATCAGTGCTTTTTTTGGTGTTGTTAAAAGGGGCCTTTATCAGTGTTTTTTTCAGCGTTGATAAAAGGAACCCCCTTTTAATAGCGCATCAATTATCAGTGCTTTTTTAGCACTGATAAAAGTGGTTTTTAGCATTTTTAAAAGTCATATTTGTGGTTTTTCCCTTTAGGAGTGAAGGGATCTACATTTCCACTTCGCCTTGCGAAGTTGAGGGTCCGAAATTGGATGAAAAAAGGAATTTAGATTTCTCAATCTTACAGTTGTTCACATCATAGTAGGAGGGGCTATACCACAATCCCCATAGGTAAGAAGGAGTCCACGCCTCAGTCATCCCTTACGATGTGGAGGGTCCAAAATTGACAGAACATAATATTTCAGTTTACCCAAACTTACAGGTGTCCACACCGTAGTGAGATATCCATGCCGCAACCCACACCATATGATAAAATTCCACATCGCAGCGTCAAGTAATTATTAAGAGGAGTTAAGAGTAGTAATTTCTCTAGGATAAGTGGATCTGGTTAACCGAAGGACTCAATGCCGCAACACTCATGGCCACATTGCAGGGAGTTCAAAAGAAGTGATTCTATGTTGCGGAACAAATGACCATACCGAAGCCAATTCGTTTTCAATTTGCAAACTGTTTTAAGTTAGGGGTGTTATGGGATGAAACCTCTAGTGGTTGACTCAGATTCTGTAGTGCTTTACGACCCCAATAAAAATAGGGGACACATTCCATAATCCTAGAGATAGAAGAATCAATCTCAACCATTAGATTGACATGAAAAAATAAATATGGTGCTATGTAGAAAAGACACATAGAAAAACTTATAGATAAAGAGGCTATGGGAGAGAGATTTTTTATGGATCGTGTTTCTAGAGTTATTGTTCAATATCTCATCTATAAGTTTCAATGTCAAAGAAGGAGCTATTCCAGGAGTCTCATTCTCACTAGAAATTGACATTTATGTGCTAAATAGAAACCCCATTGTGGGTTTATGTTCATATCTACCATATGTGAAGAAGGAGGATTCAAAAGGGGAGCAATGAGTTCATCGTCGGAGGAGAGAAGTGTTTTCTTTAGATATTTTTCATAGTGAACTAGGAGGGTCAGTGAGACCGCTCTGAATTGTACTTTAAGCAGTGAACTTTTAGTAAATTTGGTGCACATGCATATTGATGTGCATGCTCTAAGTACATAGCCCAGTACGAGTGAACCAAGTAATATCCCTGGTGTCATTTACAACTTTCATCCATCATTATGGGGAATAGAAGAGACGAATAAAAGTGTTCTTGAAGGTGAGAGAACAAGATCCTCATTCAAGAAAGAATTTTCTATACCTTGATTCGCCCCTCTCTCAGGGTGTTATCATCCATAGGATTCTAACAGGTGGTAACAAAGCTAAGATTTATTATTCTTATATTTTGAGAGCATGGGAATGGCTTTCAACCATAAAGGAGTTCCCATCATTGAGGGTAGTGATTTCTAGTTGTGAAAAATCTAGATGCAATGCTATTTCATATCATTGGTCTTGGATGTTTAAATAGAAGGCATATATTGAATCACTGCAAATAATGAAATTAGAGCCTTGATGGAAAGAGATCATCGAGAATTGGATGCGGATTCAAAAACTATAAATGCCTTGTGAAGTGCTCTTTCCAATCACATCTTCACCAAGGTAATTTTCTAAAAAAACTCCCATGCTATATGGTAAAATCTTTCAAATATTTATGAAGTAGTTTCAAAGGTACGAGAGGCCAAACTGTAGGTTATATGGAATAAGTATGAAGATTTGAGAATGAATTCAAATGAGATGATTGATTCCTTCTTTGATCACCTAAATGATCTTGTTAAAGATATGTGAGGTCTCTACGAGGATCTAAAATATGAAAATATTGTGAAGAGGATCATGAGAAGACTCCCTCCTCATTTTAATAAAAAAAATTCAGTTCTAGAAGACAAAAATACAAAAGAGATTTCTCTTGACTACTTTCATAACACTCTGATAGCTTATGAAATGAGAAATGAATATAATGATTCAAGAATAAAGAAGAGTAATCATGAGGTGGCATTTAATTCCATGAAGAATATCTAAATCATGTAAAATCTAGAAGTTAAAGAAGTTTATGAGGTCATTCCATTTTTTTACTTTAATCTTAAGAGATGAATAATAATTTTTGTAGGGAAGCTTGACATTTCTTGCTTTAGGTGTGGAAAGGTGGGACATCATGCATCCAAATATCCCAAAAACTATCAAGAAGATGATGATGAACCAATCAAGAATATGAAAAGAATGTTCGAATAATTCTCAATGTAGGTCATTCAAAAGAATAAGTATTCTCTCTAAATAAGAAGATGGTTATGGGGAAAGTGAAGTAGAAAAAGTTGAAAATCGCAAAGATGAAGGTGTGTTGATGGATATTACAAATAATTCAAGATATGATGACAATAATGATGAGAATTAAGGGGTTGTTGGAAGGGTTTATTTGTAGTCAGAACTTGAGGTAGCCCTTGATAAAGATGATTTATGGAGAGTGATGTCACGACCCATCCTCGGGGCCCGTGCCGTGACCACCCCAATCCCACCTTCCATGGGCCAGGGGATGACGACTAGCACCAAAGGTGTAAATCTCTATACTGGGAAGGTATTGCCTTTATAAAAGTAAACAAACAAAATAGAGTACGCAACTGAAGTAAGCACTAAGCAAAACTGAATGCAAAAGTATGTGCTGAAAATAAAGGGGCCAAAAATACAAGCCCAACAGTAAGTACAATACAACTGAAAAACTAATACAACTGCAGTAAAGTAAATCAGCAACCACTGAGTCTTCCTTAGGGAATCCCACCCAAATGGTGGGTACAGATGGTCTCCTTATCACCTCGGGTTCGTCCATCCACCCCGTGTACGTCTCGCCAAGTGGTCAACCTCCGGGTACCGTCCAACTCTACAAGTCTCTACCACGATCAGTGATGTCCTTCGTCTGCATCCAACACAACGTAGTGCGGGCATAGCCCGTGCATGGGTGAGTATACGATACTCAGTAGGGACCCCGAGACCCCCGAAGGTCTCCCAGAATCCACGAAGGATAAACCACAGGAGAAAGATACAATCAAGAAGTATCAACCAACACTACTTAGGTATATGAACACACATATACCTAAGTCATAAATCCCAGTTCGGCTCCAACTCTCGAACCAAAGCACGACCCAGTCCACACAGGAAAGAAGCCAAACACATCAATGATAATGATTGAAAGTCAAGACTCATATCACATAGGTATACATCTTTTGTAAAGCGATAGAGATGATCAGATGTAGTCACTGATTCATCTAAGATGTTGGACCCACTCAGGATACTAGTACAAAAGTCAAACTGTCAGACCCACTTAGGATACAAGAACAGTAGTCATCGTTGTCGAACCCACGGAGGATTTCAGTACAGTTGTCGTCATCATCGAACCCACAGAGGATTCCAGTACGGTATTCGTCGCAGTCACAACCAGCTCTAGGGTTCCCGCACACAGCATGCTCAATTTTGGGAGGGTCCGCTCCTCAAGTCAAAGTTCAATACATCAACTGTCACGAATTATTGAGTTTATGTATCCAGAAGTTCCGTATCGTCAAAAGAAACCCAACGCGACAGACGGCGTGTCAATCAGATGCCCGGTCTGAGAGTTATTGGCTTTTCTGTTCCAGGGGCCCAGTTGGAATTATGCTCGTTCCAAACCCAGCTGTTTTCCAAAGTCATCCAAAACCCACTTAGAGTATCGAAAAATGACCTCATCTTAGCTAGGGTCCCAATGCCACAGACGGTGCGTCGATCGGACTCGCGGTCTTAAAGTTATTCACGTTTAAGTGAAACAGGACCGACCCGTCAAGCCCGGTGGGCTGGCGGGTCGGGTCAACCCGGTTTTGGCGAGTCCGACCCAGATGGGGTCGGCCCGGCTTGGTGGCGCGCGACCCGGACTAGTGGGGCACGGCCCGATCCGAGGGGACGCAGCCCGACCCGAGAGGGCGTGTCCCGGCCCGGCGGGGTGTGGCCCGACCCGGCGTGGAGCGGCCCGGCCCGGCCGGCCGAGCGCTGCGGGGGGCATGACCCCCTGGTTTCCCAAACCGGCGGTGCCACCCTCCTGTCCGGCCGGCCGAAGCTGGCCGGTCATCCCGACGCGAGCGGCCCGCACGGGCGGGCCACGGTTCTCCTGCGCGGCACCTGTAGGTGCCGTGACTCCTTCAACCCGGCCGGCAGGCAGCTGGACGGTTCACCACCAAAGCGGCCCGCGAAGGGCGGGCCGCGGTTCTCCGCAGCGTGACACCCCTTGTGGCGATGCGGTTCCTTCGGCCTGACCGGCTTTAGCCGGCCGGTTCTTCTTCGGTCGAGCGGCCCGCGGATGCGGGATGCGGTTCTTCCACACGTGGCCGGCGCGTGGCCGCCACTATCTCTGGTCATCGTCGCCTCTCCCGACACCGCTTCTATCTCCAATATAATCGTGGATCAACGGAGGGTCGTCGAGTTGTGTTTGTTCGGCCCGCGCCCTCCACGTTATGCGATATCAAGAGGCCAAGACGATCACTTGCATTCAACATCAACAAGAGTATAATTTTATTAAACTAAAAATTATGCAAACCCCTACCTCGAAATAAGGTTCATTCGTAGATGGAGTCGCGGGGAGGCGGTTTCAACTCGTTGACGTCGGGGAAGAAGGAGCCGAAGATGGCGCTTCGTCGGTGTTCCTTGTGGGTGGCTCCTTCTCCTTTGGCTTGGCCGAAGATCAAAGGAGATGATCATCATTCTTCAGTGGTTCTTCGTTGGAAGGACGATGTTCTTTGTCGAGGGAAGAACTCTATTCTTAATTTTCTAGAGCTTCCCCAACACAACAAGTCCAATAAAAATAATATCCTAAGCTATTATTTTATTCTCCCACGATTTTTCAAACTAATTTAAAAATTAGAGGATCCAAAATTAAATGTTCGTTAATTGATGGTGAATTGGCACATTCATGAGGGGAGGGTGGAATGTGGAGAGTCTCCACCATTAAGAGAGTGGAGTTGTCAAAAATTAAATAAATGTGTTAATGGGGAGTTTAAGGGAAGTTTAAGGGTTAGGGGCTTGTGTGGGCCCCACTTCACATTATCCTCTCATGGGAGGTTATGTGGGTGTGGGCCCCACCTATAACTTCCCCTTGTAGGATATAACTACCAAATATAAATAAAACTGTGTGCAATAATTTTATTTAATTTATTCTAAATCCCCAAAAATTAACTTTCAACCCGCATAAAACGCAACTGCGGTAAAAGCCCCCTTAAGAAAATACCGGCTCTGCGAGTTCATTGGTGTCCTCAGATTTCAATTCTGAGTACAGGTTCAAAAGATAGAAAAACCCGTACGTATGTTTACTAAACGTACCCAAAAAAAACTTCAGAAATTGATTCTGGGCACACCGGGCCTCAGACTCAAGTGCCGTCACAAACCGCAGACTCGTAAAATTCAAAATTATTTAAGAAATAATTTTCCTTGAAATTTCCAGGTCTTTACATTACTCCCACCTTAGGGATTTACATCCCCGTAAAGCTACAACACACACTAGGGAAACAAATGGGGGTACTGAGCTCTCATCTGAGCCTCCCACTCCCAAGTGCTCTCCTGGAGGTTCCCGTGCTGCCAGTGAATACACACCAGAGGAATCGACAATCCATATAGGACCTGCTCCTGTCGATCCTCGATCTCCATCGGGACCTCCGTGAATGTCTCCCCATCATCGATGTCCAGCTCCCCGTGGTCGATGATGTGGGATGGGCCGTGCACGTATCTCCTTAGCTGAGATACGTGGAAGACGTCATGCACCCGGTGCAACTGAGGGGGAAGGGACAGGTAGTAAGCCACCTCGCCTACTCTACTGAGGACCTGGAAAGGTTCGATGAAATGTGGAGATAACTTGTCGCCCCGGCCAAATATCCATAGACCTCGTCGAGGTGAGACCTGTAGGAAGACGTGGTCTCCATCCTCGAACTCTAGTGGTCTCCATTTCCTATCAGCAGAGGACTTCTGTCTGCTCTGTGCAGTCTTCATCCACTCCTGGATGATCCGCACCTTCTCTGTCGTAGCCTAAACCATCTCTGGTCCTACAAGTGTTGACTCTCTTGGGTCAGTCCAGCACATAGGTGATCTGCAAGTTCGGTCGTACAATGTCTCGTAAGGTTCCATCCCGATGGTGGAGTGGTAGTTGTTGTTGTATGCAAACTCCACCAAGGGTAAGTGATCCTCCCAGTTGTGACCAAAGTCAAGGACACATGCACAGAGCATGTCCTTGAGAGTCTGAATGGTCCTCTTAGTCTGACCATCCGTCTGAGGATGGAAGGCGGTGCTTAGACGTAGCTGCTTCCCAAAAGCCTCCTGTAACCCCTTCCATATCTGGGATGTGAAACGAGCATCTCGATCGGAGACGATATTCGATGGAACACCATGAAGCCGTACAATCTCCTGAATGTAGAGGCGTCCCAATCTCTCTACTGAGCCCAGCTCTCTAATCGGTAGGAATTAGGCCGACTTGGTGAGTCGGTCTACGATCACCCTGATAGAGTCGGGACCTCTGGATGTACGTGGTAGCCCCATCATGAAATCTATGGATATCCCATCCCACTTCCACTCTGGGACCACTAAGGGCTTTACCAAGCCTGCTGGTACCTGGTGCTCTGCCCTCACTTGCTGACAAGTGAGGCATCATGAAACGAACTCTACTACAGCCTTCTTCATACCCGTACACCAGTGCTTTCATCTGAGGTCCTGGTACATCTTCTCCACTCCTGGATGTACCACTAGAGGGGAAGTGTGAAACTACCTCAGCACTTCCTCCTTCAGTGCAACTGGTACCATCGTACTTCCCCTGAAGAGGATGACGTGCTCCCCTCCTTCAGAAAATCCATCAGGTGCCTGCCCTGTGGATATCTGAGCACATCGCATCTCACAGTCAATGTCCCTATGTTGTGCCTATCTGACTTGCTGAAGGAGTGGAGGAGTGACTGTGAGAGACTGTAGAAAGGCTGCTCCATCTCTATCCACAAAGGATATCTGCAACGCGGCTAGCTGCTCTGTCGCCTCTCCTAGTAGCTGAATTCCCGATCTTCTGCTGAGAGCATCAGCTACAATGTTCCCCTTCCCAGGAGTATAGACTATATCAAAGTCATAGTCCTGGAAGAACTAGAGCCATCGCCGCTATCTCAGGTTCAGGTCCTTCTACGAGAAAATATACCTGAGACTCTGGTGGTCAGAGTAGACTGTAAAGCACTCGCCCATTAGATAGTGCCGCCACATCTTCAAGGTGAAGACCACTGCTGCCAACTCCAGGTCATGGGTAGCGTAGTTCTGCTCATGATGTCTCAACTTCCATGAACCATATGTGATCACCGCTCGCTCCTACATCAGGACACACCCAATTCCGGTCCCTGACACGTTGCAGTAAACTACGTACCCAACGCCCTCCTCTGGTAGCCTCAAGATGGGCGCACTGGTCAATATCTGCCTCAGCTCCTAAAAGCTCTGCTAGAATCTATCTGACAACACAAAGGGTTTCCCCTTCTTCGTCAAAGCTGAAAGTGGTGCTGCAACTCTGGAGAAGTCTGGCACAAACCTCCAATAGTACCCAGCCAGACCCAGGAAACTCTGCACCTCCATCATACTCCTGGGTGGCTCCCAAGAAAGTACTGCCCCGATCTTCGCTAGATCTGCTACAACTCCAGTCTCCGAGATGACGTTTCCCAAGAAGTGAACCTCTTGAATCTAGAACTGGCACTTCGAGAGCTTACCATAAAGCTGGTGCTCTCAGAGTGTATCCAGTACAACCTGCAAGTGGTAGGCGTGATCCTCCTCAGTAGTCGAGTATATCAGTATTTCATCGATGAAGACTATGAAAAAACAATCGAGGTAAGGTTGGAAGATCCTATTTATGGGACTCATGAACACTACTGGTGCGTTGGTTACACCAAAAGGTATAACCAAGAACTTGTAGTGGCCATACCGACACCTGAAGGCCGTCTTCTGCACATCCTCGTCTCGAACTCTGAGCTGGTGATAGCCTGACCTGAGGTCTATCTTCGAGAACCATCGTGCTCCCTTGAGCTAATCAAAGAGGTCGTCAATCCTCAGGAGTGGGAACTTTTTCTTCACGGTCACCTGATACAGGCGATGGTAGTCTACACACAGTCGCAAGCTCCCATCCACCTTCTTGGCGTACAAAATCAGAGAAGCCCAGGGTGAAACACTGGGTCGGATTAATCCCTTTCCCTACAAGTCCTCTAGCTGTACCTGCAGCTCACGAAGCTCTGCGGGAGCCATCCAATATGCTGGAGTAGATATCGGTACTGTCCTAGGGTACTGGTCTATGTAAAAGTCTACCTCTCTGCGAGAAGGTAGTCCTGGAATGTCATTAGGAAAAACCTCTGCATACTAATACACCACAACAGGAAAACTCAGACTCCGCACATAAACTGCTCCGAGGATGAGACTAGCCAACTGATGTGTGATCGGATACCCTCTCCTCTGAGTAAGTCCATCCTGCGCTACAAAGGCTCCCTTCTCGCCGGTGAAGGTGAACCTGGTTCAATCCGTGCGGACACATCGCACTTTGCACCTAATGTAGTTGATTTGAGCATGGACTGTAGACAGCCAGTCCATACCCAAGATGACATTGTAAGGCCTCGACGCCGCTATAAGAAGATCCCAGCCGAAGATCTTGCCTCTTAGAGTAAGCTCACACTACCGGCACCAATGCGTAATCGTCGAGTCTGCTCCCGTAGGAGTCTCTAGCTGTAACGATCGAGCTAATGGCTCTGTCGGAATCTCCGAGCTCCGAACAAGGGAAACAATAATAAAAGAATGACTCACACTTGTGTCTATAAGTATTGTAGAAAGGGTGGAGTAGACACAGATAGTACCAAAAATCATCTCAGGTGCACCGTGGTCATAAGCCTCGACTACCTGGAGCTGAGCCTGCCCCTGTCTACCATATCCCTATGGTCGGGGTGGTCCTCCTAGTGGTGGTGGTGGTAGAGCCTCGAAACGTCGTCCACCACCTGCTGCTTGGCCAGCTCCTCTGCTACGTCCACCTGCTCCCTACGGACCGCCACGGTCAAACCTCTACCTATGCCTGGGAGGTCCCTCAACTATCTGCTGCTTGTATTCATGGTAGGTTGGGTAGTCTCGAGCCATGTGAACCTACCCGCCGCATGCATAACACTGCTTTGTCCTCGTATAGCTGGCTCTATTCCGTGTTCCCCACACAACCGAACCTGTATCCTGCGGTCGACCACCTGATGGCTTGGTCATCTTGGAATTCTGTGTCAACTGTCTACTTCCGATTGTAGAAGACTCCACTACGTGTCACCCTGCAGTGGGTCTCGCTGCTGGTGTCGGCTCAAAGAGAATGCTCTCCACAAGAAGGGATCGCTCCAGCACTCCTGCATGCGTCAGAATGCTAAGGGAGATCATCGAAGCCCTAATATCATGTCTGAGTCCCTGCTCAAAGGTTCGGGCCCTGAAGAATGGGTCCCATACCATGTTCGTGGAGTAGCGTGAGAGGTCCGTGAACCTCGTTGAGTACTGAGCTACTGTCATGCTGCCCTGCCACATATGAAGTAACTCTGGAATCCGCACCGCATGAAGGGTGGCTGGAACAAACTCCGAGCGGAAGAGACTCTCGAAGTCCGTCCAGAGTAAAGATGCCTCATCATGCACCTGGACCATCAGGCTCCACCATCTACCTACTGCTGCGTGCAAGATACTCGTGGAAATGATCACCATAAGGTCGGCTGGTGTCCTTACCAATCTGAAAACCCTGACGATAGCCTCCACCCAATCCTCAGTTGCCTGTGGGTCCGTCTCTCTGCAGAACCTGGGCGGCCTCTATCGCTGGAAATCGTACAACGCACTCAGGCAGCGTGCACTCTCTACTGCTGGGGCTAGTGGTATCAGTGGCCCAGCGGGTAGTGGTACCGCTGGTTCCTCCGCTGTGATGGGGCCTTGCACCGACGCCTCGTCGTTCGGTGGGCTACCATCTCATACGTAACTTGGAACCCTAGCTAGATGCCTTTGTGGGGATATCCTGAAAAGAAATAGGTGCGCCACGGGTAAAATAGTATACCTGGTGAGATGACACAAAGTATTCGCAAAGAAAACTTTTCAAAGGAAACACACACGCAATCAGTGTTTTTGTGCACTGAGTCGAAAATCAGAGATCAGGGTCCTGGTGTATGGATACGTCGGCCGCCGCACCAACACTAGACTCCATGGACTGAAAACCACACTCATTACTCTTAAAACTATTGCTTCATAGAAAAGAATGATCAGAGTCCTGAGTTCTGCGGTAGAACTGACTCCTCTGATACCAATTTGTCAAGACCCGTCCCCAGGGCCTGTGCCGTGACTACCCCAAGCTCGCCTTCCATAGGCTAGGGGCTGGCGAATAGCACTAAAGGCGTAAATCCCTATACTGGGAAGGAATTTCCTTTATAAAAGTAAACAAACACAACAGAGTATGAAACTGAAGTAAGCACTAAGAAAAACTGAATGCAAAAGTAAGTGCTGAGAAGAAAGGGGCCGGAAATACAAGCCCTACAGTAAGTACAATACAACTGAAAAACTAGTACCACTACAGTAAAGTAAATCGGCAACCACTAAGTCATCCTCCAGGAATCCCACCTGAAGGGTGGGTACAGATGGTCTCCTCAGCACCTCAGGTCTGTCCGTCCACCCCGTGTACGTCTCGCCAAGTGGTCCACCTTCGGGTACCGTCTAGCTCTACAAGTCTCTACCACGATCATTGATATCCATCGTCTACATCCAACACAACGTAGTGCAGGCATAGACTGTGCAGGGGTGAGTATACGATACTCAGTAGGGACCCAAGACCCCCGAAGGTCTCCCATAATCCGCGAAAGATAAACCATAGGTGAAAGATACAATCACAAAGTATCAACCAACACTACTTAGGTATATGCCCATACATATACCTAAGTCATCAATCTCAGTTCAGCTCCAACTCTTGAACCAAAGCACAAACCAGTCCACACAGAAAATAATTCAAACACATCGATGATAATGATTGAAAGTCAAGACTCAGATAAAACAGGTATACATCTTTTGTAAAGACATAGAGATGATCATATGTAGTCACTGATTCATCTAAGTTGTCGGACCCACGTAGGATACCAGACCAGCTACTCTATCGGACCCACTCAGGATACTAGTACAGAAGTCAAACTGTCAGACCCACTTAGGATACAAGAACAGCAGTCATCGATGTTGAACCCCCAGAGGATTCCAGTACTATTGTCGTCATCGTCAAACCCACGGAGGATTCCAGTATGGTAGTCGTCACAGTCACAGCCAGCTCTAGGGTTCCCGCACACAAAATGCTCGATTCCGGGAGGGTCCGCTCCTCAAGTCAAAGGTTGATACATCAATTGTCATGAAGTCTTGAGTTGATGTATCCCAAAGTTCTGTGTCGTCAAAAGAAACCTAACGCGTCAATCGAATGCCCGGTCTGAGAGTTATTGGCTTTTCCGTTTCAGGGGCCCGGTTGAAATTATGCTCATTCCAAACCTGAACATTTTCTAAATTCGTCCAAAACTCACTTAGAGTATCGCAAAAGGACCGCCTCGTCGCGAGGGTCCTAATGCCGCAGACGGCACGTCGATCGGACGCGCGGTCTTAAAGTTATTCACGTTTAAGTGAAACGGGCCCGGCCCGTCAAGACCAGTGGGTTGGCGGGTCGGGTTGACCTGGTTTTGGCGGGTCCGACCCGGCTGGGGTCGGCCCGGCCTGGTGGGCCGCGGCTCGGCCCAGCTGGCCGAGCGCTGCGGGGGGAGCGACCCCCCGGTTTCCCGAACCGGCGGTACCGAACAGCGCCGCCCTCCTGTCCGGCCGGCCGAAGCCGGACGGTCTTCCTAGCGTGAGCGGCCCACACGGGCAGGGTGCGGTTCTCCTACGCGGCACCTGCGGGTGCCGTGACTCCTTCAACCCGGCCGACAGGCGGCCAGCCGGTTCACCACTGAATCGACCCGTGAAGCGCAGGCCGCGGTTCTCCGCTGCGCGGCACCCCTTGTGGCGTCGCAGTTCCTTCGGCCCAGCTGGCTTTAGCCGACTGGTTCTTCTTCGGATGAGGGGCCCGCAAATGCGGGCCGCAGTTCTTCTGCATGCAGTCGACACGCGATCGCCATTATCTCCGGTTGCCGTTGCTTCCGGTCACCGTCGCCTCTCCCGACACTGCTTCCATCGACAATATAAACGTGGATCAACGGAGGGTCATCGGGCCGTGTTTTTTCAGACCACGCCCTCCGCGTTAGGCAATATCAAGAGGCCAAGATGATCACTTGCATTCAACATTGACAAGAGTATAATTTTATTAAACTAAAAATTATACAAACCCCCTACCTCGAAATAAGGTTCGTTCGTAGATGGAGTCGCGGGGAGGCGGCGTCAACTCGTTGTCGTCAGGGAAGAAGGAGCCGAGGATGGCGCGTCGTCGGCGTTCCTTGCGGGTGGCTCCTTCTCCTTTGGCTTGGACGAAGATCGAAGGAGATGATCATCATTCTTCAGCGGTTCTTCATTGGAAGGAAAGTGTTCTTCATCGAGGGAAGAACTCTATTCTTAATTTTCCAGAGCTTCCCCAACACAAAAAGTCCAACAAAAATAATAGCCTAAGCTATTATTTTATTCTCCCACGATTTTTCAAACTAATTTAAAAATTAAAGGAGCCAAAATTAAATGTTCATTAATTGATGTTGAATTGGAACATTCATGAGGGGAGGGTGGAATGTGGAGAGGATCCACCATTAAGAGAGTGGAGTTGTCAAAAATTAAATAAAGGTGTTAATGGGGAGTTTGGGAAGTTTAAGGGTTAGGGGATTGTGTGGGCCCCACCTCACATTATCCTCTCATGAGAGGTTATGTGGGTGTGGGCCGTGCCTATAACTTCCCCTCGTATGATATAACTACCAAATATAAATAAAATTATGTACAACAATTTTATTTAATTTATTCTAAATCCCCAAAAATTAACTTTCAACCCGCATAAAACATAACTACGGTAAATGTCCCCTTAAGTGAATAACGACGCTTCAAGTTCATTGGTGTCCTCAGATTTCAATTCCGATCACCGGTTCAAAATATATAAAAACCCGCATGTACGTTTACTGAACGTACCCGAATAAAACTTTAGAAATTGATTCCGGGCACACCGGGCCTCAGAATCAAGTGCCGTCAGAAACCGCAGACTCGTAAAATTCCAAAGTATTTAAGAAAAAAAATTCATTGAAATTTTTGGGGCTTTAAAAGTGAAGAACAAGAATTACAATGAAGTGTTACATGATCACAATCTTTACATGAATCAACAAAAATAAGAAAAGTTAGATCCAAAGTATAAAATTGAGAAACTAAGTTTGAGAAGTTCATAAAATTCAGGGAATGAAGTTGAATTGAAGCTTAAAATTGAATAAAAAACAAGAATCATTGATAGTTTGGATAAAACCATCAATGATTGAGTAAAGAAAATTGATAATCTAGAGAAATAAGTTATGAGTTAACATTAGAAGTGTGAAGATCAATAATGTTTATTGACACCCAAAATGATGAAAAAATACATAGGTATCATCATCAATTCAATTCAAAGGGATTCCTGAGGAGGAACACGTCCTATTACTCAAGTTCAGCAGTTCAAAGATAAATTAAAATCTATGGTTATCCCAAAAACTCAAGCACCTAATTCTTGGATGAAGGTTGATCTTTGAAACACTAAAAAGGAAACCAACCATGTGGACAAGAAAAAATATAATTCATCAAGATTTAGATGTTTTTGAATTAGAATTTTGGGACATATTTACTATGAGTGATCTATTTCTAGGAGGTCCTTCAAGGAGAAAAAATAATCCAAACACGTAAGAAAAATTTCCAATAATTATTTTACTTTTAATGTATATTGTTTTTATTTTGAAGGCCACATACATAGGAAATTAATTTAACTTCAATAAAGAAAAAAATTTCATATAGAATTCCTCAAAGTGAAAGAAATTAGAAGTTAGAATCTTCAACCAAAATTGTATAGACTCATAACATATTTTATGTTTTTCAAGAAAAGAAGATTTTTTAGAGCCAACTATTGAGGAGGCATGGTCATCACAAACATGGGTGATGAAAGGGATCTTGAAGAAGGATGATGTTTCTAGTATTTCTTTAAGGTAAGTAGACACACTCATGGATTATAGATAGCATATGCACATCACATATGACTAGAAATAAAGACCTCATTAGGAATTTTAGGAACAATAAAGATGGAATTATTCTTTTTGGGAACAATGAGGGTCTTAAGATTATTGGTCTTAGAAAATCTAAGATGGGAGGAAAAGATCACAGATCAACTAACGTTATCTTGGTTGATGAGATATGTCATAATCTTCTAAGTGTCACTCAATTGTGTGACCATGGACATGCAGTGGAATTAATCCAAAATACTTGTACTGTTAAAGCTAAATATGGTTAACTTATTCTCTAAGGAATAAGATTCATAGGAAATCTATACCTCGTTGAAGAGGGAATTTTTTGAATACTTTCCAAATAATAGGAGAAAAAGTTATGACATAGAAGACTTTCCCATTTGAGGAATTCATATCTAGAGATGCTATTAAATGACAATGACTCTCATGATATTCCTCATCTCATATATGATCACACTCACATTTGTGATTCATATCAAAAAGGTAAGATTATCTGGAAGTCCTACCAGCCCAAGAAGATGAAGGCACACAGGTTTCTTGATCTTGTTCATATGGATGTTTGTGGTCCAATTTAACCCAAATAAATATATGGAGGAAATTATTATGCTTAATTTATATATCATTTAAGTAAGATGTCCTAGATTATTCCTATTATACAAAATACCAAGGCATATAGGTGTATCACTCTCTATCAGAGGAGAGATGAAAATATTCTTGGTGTGAATATCCAAAAATCACAAATTGAAAATGGGACTGAATTTTCAAATCATCATGCTAAATAATATCTAAAAAAATAGGGAATTCAACATCAGGTATCGACCATCAAAAAACCCCATCAAAATGGGATTATGGATAGATTGAATCGTATATCCAATAACATGGCTTGAACAGTGTTGATTGAAATATCTCTTCTAGAAAGATATTGGAAAGTGAGTTGTCTAGTGAATTGATTTTTTTTGTCAATGAGTGTTTGGTGAAATATTTCAATGTGTTTTAAGGGTTTAAATGGGATGATTGTGGAACATATTTGTATTTCATAAAACATGTGGCATTGGTGAGTTGAATTGACACATTGTTTAATACAATGGTTTGAATAATAGAAATAAGATCCATGAAAAATGATATTTATTTTTCATGATTATTTTATGTTGTGTTTGTATAAGTTCAAGTTTTATGTCGGGGGATTTTATGTTGGATTAATACAAGTATTCTATTTGGGTCTTGATTAAAAATTCAGCCTGCACACTAGCTGACCCTAGCTAGATCAACCAACTGAGGGAACCAGCCCAGGACAAGAAAGGTGTCATAATGGGTTTGGTGAAATATTTCAATGTGTTTTAAGGTTTTAAATGGGACGTGTCATGACTCGTCCCCTGGGGTCCATGTCGTGACTACCCCAAGCCCGCCTTCCATAAGCTAAGGGCTAGTGACTAGCACCGAAAAGGTGAAACCCAAAAAGGGAAGACATCACCTTTAAAACCTGTACACACATAGACATTTCACACTACATACAAGCAAAACACGATAGAAAAGAAGTAGAACAACCACCACTAAAGACCACCACTGGGAGTAAATGTAAGTAATGAAAGTAAATAGGCTAGTATACAAGCCCAACTGAAAGAGTAGCGCAAAAAAAGGAAAAAACAAGCTCTAGAGATCATCCGTCAAGGGTACTACCTGAAGGGTAGGTAAAACTCGTTATTATGGATCACCGCGTCAATCAGTCACCTCCGTGCACCATCTAGCTCTGTCTCTCCAAAGTCTCAATCAAGATGTCTGTCATCTTCACAAGACACAACAAGGTGTGGGCGAAGCTCGTGCAGGGGTGAGTATAACAATACTCAGTAGGGACCCCGAGACCCCCGAATGTCTATTAAAATTCCACAAGAAAAAACCACAAACCATGATCTCAATCACATGGAGCAAAGTAAAAGACAACTCACACCAGGTATGCAACTTATATAATAGGAATAAAGATGATTAGTCTTAAAATAGATCATTTTATTCTGTTAAGTGGCTCAACTAATGATCTGAGAAGGGTTTCTCTACTGCCGATCCACAAAGGGTCACTCTTCCACTGATCCTTGACAGGTCGCTCTATGACCGACCAACATAGGGTCGTGCTACTGCTGATCCATAGAGGGTCTCACTATTGCCGATCTACAGAGGGTTGCACTACTATCGATCCCCGGAGGGTCTCTCTCATGACGATCCATGGAGGGTCACACCATTTATGATCCATGGAGGTTCACACCATTTCTGATCCACGAAGGGTCACACTTCTTCTGATCCATAGAGGGTCACTCTCATGCTGATCCACAGAGGGTCTCTCTTCACTTGACTGCCAGCCACAAGATTCTCGCACTTGGTGCGCTTGAGTTCCAGAGATTCTGTTTCTCATACCATCGATCATACCTCAACCACCATGAAGTCCCACTAAGAAGTAACCCAAAGGACCATTTTGTATTAAGGGTTCCAACATGACAGACAACGTATCAATCGGACTCCTGATCTGTAAGTTATAGGAAAAAAGGTAAATAGGGCCTGGTTGGATTTGAGTTTGATCCAACCCGGACACACTCCAACTTTTTCCAAAACTCAAGTGGAGTATCTCAAAGGAACCACCTCGTCACAGGGGTCCTCACTTCGTAGATGGTGCGTTAATCAGATGCCCTGTTTGCGAGTTACGCCCCTTTTAGTGAAACAGGGCTGGTCGGGTCCGGGTCTGGTAGGGGTCTGGCCCGGCTGGCGGGTCTTGCCTGGTCAGCGGGTCCGGCCCACCTGGGGAACCTGCCCCATGTGGTGCGGGCTGGTTGAGCTAGACTGGACGTGAGGCGTTTGGTTCTCCTAGCTGGAGGCTCCAGCGGGGCGTCACCCCATCTCCCAAAACAGCTGGCACAAGTCGGTCATTGCGCGTCCAGCCAAGAGGCCTGAGTGGGCCGCTCCTCTTCCACATGGTGCGTTGTTGATGCGTTCTCCACCCGCTGTGGCCATTTGGTCACAGCACTTTGCCTCCACAGTGCCTGCGGGTGCTGCCCTCTCCATGCGGCCGACACAGACTGACTGTCGCTGCCAGTCGCTAGCACTGCCGCACCGGTGGTTCCGTGCCAACATCTCCTTCCGCGGGCCACCAAAGATGCTCTGGTGGTCCATTTTCCTTTCTATCCATTCCTACGAGCCTCTTGGGTTGCTGGATTTACTAAAAATCCCACAGAATAGCCTTATCACCATGTTTCTCAGTCGCCCATGAAGAACGCTCAACATCCAAGATCTGTGGAGGGTCCGAGCCTTGTTCAGATTGGACCACGCCCTCTGCGTTAGATTTTTATCAAGGGGGTGATAATAATCATTATAAAGAATAAGTAAAACCCCAAATGAAGACCCTGCAACAACCTCTCGCAAGAACAAAGAAATAGTAGACCAACCCATTAGTCGGTTGATCCGTGTTCATTGTATTTTTAAAGAATAGGAAGGAGGAATCATTAAACACATAAATCCCCTACCTAGATTTGGTGGAATTTGCTGTGGAAAAAGGAAGGTATTATGCATTCGTTGTCATTCGACGTTCTTCGCCGCTTGTCGATCTCTAGATCGATTCCTCCAACGATCATCGTTCATTCACTATTATTTGTTGGAGAGGAATTTTTTCGGTGTCACATCAGAGGTTTATCCCGTAGTTGTGAATTCTTTTTCCAACATATTGAATAATAAAAATAAATCTTCTTTGATGTTGTGTTCATTAATGTGGTTCTTTAATGAACCATAATTAATAAACCATTAAATAAACGAGTGTTGTAGTTTCACAACAAAAGTAATAGGTCATTAAATGACTCTCATTTAATGACCGTTGTTACACTGCAGTTTCACCAACCTTCGTTCAACGGTTGAAGAAATAATAAAATAACTCATTTATTTATTTTGTTATTTTTTTTTCAGAAAATTCCCGAAATTATCTTTTTTGTCCAAACCTTGTCGGTCAAAGTTAAGCTTCACCTAAGCGAATCCCAGCATTGTGAATTCAACGGTGCCCTCATATTTTCAATCTGATCACTGGTTCAAAATATAGAAAAATCAAGCTCGCACGTTTACTAAACATACCTTAAAAAAAGTTCAAAAAAATCCGTTTTGGGATCTCCAGGCCTCAGAATCACATGATTTCAAATTTCAAAGTCTCATAATAATTCCATATAATTAAAAAAAAATATACGAAATTTTTGGGTCTTTACATTCTCCCTACCTTAGGGATTTACGACCCCAAAAGACACAACAAAATCTTTGAAGAAAATGGGGGTACTGAGCATGAATCTGAGTCTCCCGCTCCCATGTACTCTCTTGGAGGTTCCCGTGTTGCCACCAAACTCGCACCAAAGGGATCAACCGTCCATGAAGGACCTGATCCTGTTGATCCTCTATCTCCACCGGGAACTCCATAAAAGTCGCCCCATCATCAATGTACAGCTCGCCCCAGTCAATGACGTGTGATGGGTCATGCACGTATCTCCTCAGATAAGACACGTGGAAAACATTGTGCACTTAGTGAACCTGTGGGGGAAGAGCTAGGTGGTACGCCACCTCACCAACTTTGTTGAGAATATAGAAAGGTCTGATGAACCTCGAAGACAGTTTTCTGCCCTGGCTAAATCTCCGAAATCCTCATCAGGGTGAGACCTGTAGGAAGACATGGTTGCCCTCCTTGATCTCTAAGGGTCTCTTTCTCCAGTCAGCATAAGACTTCTGGTTGCTCTATGCAATCTTCATCCGCTCCTGGATGATCTGCATTTTCTCAGTGGCAACTCATACCAACTCTGGACCCATAAGTGTTGACTCCCCTAGGGCTGTCTAGCATAGAGGTGATCTGAATGGTCACTTGTACAAGGCCTAAAACGGTGCCATGATGATGGTGGAGTGATAGCTGTTGTTGTATGCGAACTCCACCAGTGGAAGGTGGTCCTCCCAAAAGCAGCCAAAATCAAGGACTCAAGCACAAAGCATGTCCTCAAGTGTCTGTATGGTTTGCTCCGTCTAACCATATGTCCGAGGGATAAATACAGTGCTCAAGCATAGCTAAGTCCCAAACATGTCCTGTAATCTCTTCCAAAACCAGGATGTAAAACGTGTGTCACGATCTAAAATGATCGTCGATGGTACCCTGTGAAGTCGTACTATCTCCTGGACATAGAGGCGTCCTAGGCCCTTTACTGATCCCTACTCTCAGATGGGTAGAAAATGGACCAACATGGTGAGTCGGTCAACAATCACCCAGATAGAGTCGTGCACTCTAGATGTGAGTGGTAACCCAGTCATGAAGTCCATGGAGATACCATCCCACTTCCATTCCAGTAACTCTAGTTGATGTGCTAAGCCTACTGGAACCTGATGCTCGGCCTTCACTTGCTGACAAGTGAGGCATCGTGAAATGAACTCCACCACTGCTTTCTTCATCCCTGGATACCAGTAATGACATCAAAGGTCCTGATACATTTCTCCACTCCAGGATGTACCGCCAAAGGGGATGTATGTAACTCCCTAAACAACTCCTCCCAAAATGTCACCGGTACTATGGTACGTCCTCTAAAAAGGGTGATGTGCTCCCCACCTATCAAAAATCCATCAGGAGCTTGTCCTGATGATATCTAAGCACGTCAGGCCTTGCAGTCAATGTCTCCAAGCTATACCTCCCTAACCCATTGAAGGAGTGGGGGAGTGACTATTGTAGACTGGAGGTAAGCTGCTCCATCACTATCCACGAAGGATATCTGCAACATGGCTAGTTGATATGTTGCCTCACTCAGCAGCTATAGACCCGACCTCCTGCTGAGTGCGTCTGCCACTACGTTTATCTTACTGGGAGTGTAGACTATATCAAAGTCATAGTCCTAGAGGAAATCCAGCCATCACTACTGTCTTAGGTTCAGGTCATTCTATGAGAAGATATTCCTAAGACTCTTGTGATCGGAGTAGAAAGTAAACTGTTCATGCATCAAGTAGTGCCGCCATATCTTCAACGCAAAGACCACTGCTGCTAACTCCAGGTCATGGGTCACATAGTTCTACTCATGTTGCCTCAGCTGTCATGATGCGTAGGTGATCACTGCTCTCTCCTGCATCAGGACACATCCCAGTCTGGTCCCTGAGGCATCGTAGTAGACTACATACCCAACGCCCTCTTCTGGTAGCCTGAATATGAGGGCACTCGTTAGTCTCAGTCTCAGCTCCTGGAAACTCTGTTGAAATCTCTCCGTCAATATGAGGGGATATCCCTTATTTTTCAAAGTTTACAAGGGTGATTATACTTTGTAAAAGTTAGGTAAAAATCTCCGGTAGTACCCATCCAACCCCAGGAAACTTCGCACTTCATTCATGCTCCTAGGTGGCTCCCAAGAAAGCACTGCCTCTATCTTTTCCAGATCTACTACAACTCCATCCTCCGAGATAACGTGTCCCAGAAAGTGGACTTCCTGTATCTAGAACTAGCACTTCGAGAGATTTCCATAATGCCAGTGCTCTTGGAGCGTATCTAGAACTATCTGTATATGTGTGGCGTGCTCCTCCTATGATACTGAGTACACTAAGATATCGTCAATGAAGACCACCATGAAGAAATCTAGGTAAGGATGAAAGATACTATTCATGAGACCCATGAACACTACTAGGGAATTTGTCACACCAAAATGCATCACCAAAAACTCATGGTGGCCATACCGGCAACTGAAGGCTGTATTCAGTACGTCCTTAACCCACACCTGAAGACGATGATAGCCTAATCTGAGTTCTATCTTTGAAAACCACCATGATCCCTTCAGCTAATTGAAGAGATCATCAATCCTTAGCAGAGGATACTTGTTCTTTATGGTCACTTGGTTCAGGCACCGATATTCCACAAAAATCCTCAAACTCCCATCTTCCTTCTTGGAGGAAAAAATTGGGGTTGTCCATGGAGAAACACTCATCCATACAAACCCATTTCTCTGTAAGTCCTCCAAATATACCATCAACTAACAAATATCCATGGGAGCCATATGATATGCTGGTGTAGATATCGGTGTCATCCTGGGATACAGGTCGATGTATAATTCTACCTCTCTATGAGTAGGAAGTCCTGAAACATCCTCAAGAAAGACATCAATATATTGGTCCACCACTATAGGATAGCTCAGACTCCTCTCGTCCACTACACTGAAGTTAAGGCTATCCAATTGATTAGTGATCGACTGCACCCTCCTATGAGAAATTCCATCCTGTACTGCAAAGGTTCCCTTCTCACCGGTGAAGAAAAACCTAGTCCCATCCTCACGGACACACCGTACCTTGCGCCTAAAATAGTCGATCTAAGCATAGACCATGGATAACCAGTCCATACCCAAGATGACGTCATAAGGCCTCAACACTGCTACTAGGAGATCCCAACCGAAGATATCGCCTCCTAGAGTAATCTCACACTACCGACACCAGTGTGTAATCATTGAATCATCTCCTGTAGGAGTATATAATCGTAAGGATTGAGCCAACGACTCTACCAGAATTTCTGAGCTTCGAACGAGAGCCGTGGAAATGAAAGAGTGACTGTAACTTATGTATATAAGAACTGAAGCTAGGGTGGAGTAGACATAGATCATAAATTGAATCATCTCTGAAGTTATGTGGCCATAGGACTCTGCTTCCTGAAGCTGAGCTTGTCCCTGTCCACCTACTCCCTATGGTCAGGGTGGACCACCTGATGGTGGTGGCAGTAATACCATAAATCGTTGCCTACTGCCTTCTATGCAGCATGATATTCTGCCACATATTTCTCCCTACAGGCCTCCTTGCTCGAACCTTTATCGTTGTCTCAGCGGTCCCTTGACCGTATGCTGATCATTAGTACAGAGAGTTGGGCAGTCGCAAGCCACATGACCCTACATGCTGCATGAGTAGCACAATCTGCTCCTCTGCTGACCTCATCTACCTTGTAAGCTCCACACCTCTGCCCCTAAATCCTGGGATAGTTCTCCAGAAGGTCTGGGCCGCTTAGGCATTTATGTCACCTACTTACTGACTGCTGTAGATGACTTGGCTACCTGTCATCGGATGGTGGCTCTTACCGTCAGTGCCTACTCAGCAAAGAAACTCTCCACCAGTATTGCTCACTCTAGCACTCCAGCCTACATAGGAATGTTGAATGATATCATTGACGCTCTAATATCCTGTTAGAGTCCCTGCTCAAAGGTCTGATCCCTAAATAAAGGGTCTTATACCATGTCAGTGGAGTAGCGGGAGAGGTTATTGAATCTCGCCAAGTACTGGGCCACTGTCAGGCTACCCTGTTGTAAGTGCAGTAGCTCCTAAATATGCACTGAGCATAATGTCACTGGTAATAACTCTGCCCTAAAGAGGCTCTTGATGTCAAACCAGGAAATAGTCATCTTCTTGTGCGTCTAGAGCATCAGGAACCACCATCTCCCCACTATTCCCTGAAGGAGATGAGAAGCTAAGATCACCATCTAGTCTTCTGGTGTCTCAACCAAGCAGAAAACTTGTACCACAACCTCCAGCCAGTCCTCAGCTACCTGTGGATCTATCTTGCCTTCAAACCTCAGAGGCCTCTGTTTCTGGAAAACATGCAATGCGCTCAGTCGGAATGCACTATCCGCTGGTGGGGATGGTGGAAACTACTGCCCTACGGGTGGTGGTGCTACTGGTACACCACCCAAAGGTGTTATCACTATAAGAGGGCCCTACACTGACGCCTCATTGATCAGTGGGCTGTCATCATTATCTCTCACTAGAATCTTGGATGGCCATCTATGTGGAGGCATCCTGTAATGAAACATATGCTCCACAATCAATAAGTTATAACTGGTGATCTGACTCAAAAGAGATCAAAAGAAAAACATTTACAAACACATGCAAACATTGTTTTCATGTATCGAGTTGGAAATCATAACTCAGGGTCCTTGTGTATGGATATTTCAGCCGCAAAACCAAAACTAGAATCCCCTAACTATAATCTGAACTCAAGGCACTTAACACTATTACTCCATTGAAAACACTGACTCTTACTTCTTCTGGTAGAACCAACTGCCCTTTGATACCACTTTTTCACGACTCGTCCCCCAGGGCCTGTGCCGTGACTACCCCAAGCCCGCCTTTTATAGGCCAGTGGCTGGTGACTAGCATCGAAAATGAAAAACCCAAAAAGGGAATGCATTTCCTTTAAAACCTATACACACACAGACATGGAACACTGTATACAATAAAAACACAACAAAAAAGAAGTATAACAACCACCACCAAAAACCACCACCGGGAGTAAAAGTAAGTAATCAAAGTAAAGGGGCCAGTAAACAAGCCCAACTGAAATAGTAGTACAACAAAAGGATTAAAAAAATCTCTAGAGATCGTTTACCAAGTGTCCTAACTGAAGGGTAGGTAAAACTTGTCACTGCGGCTCACAACGTCAATCAGTTACCTTCGTGCACTGTCTAGACCTGGCTCTCCAAAGTCTCAGTCAAGTTTTCCATCGTCTGCACAAGAAACAACAAGTTTTAGGCGAAGACCTTGCATGGGTGAGTATAACAATACTCAATAGGGACCCCGAGACCCCCGAAGGTCTCTTGGAATTCCACATGAAAAAACCACAAATCATGATATCAATCACATGGAACAAAGTAAAAGACAACATACACCAGGTATACCACTTAGAGAATAGGAATAAAAATGATTAGTCTTAAGCTAGATCATTTTATTATATTAAGTGAATCAGCTACTGATTAGAGAAAGGTTTCTCTACTGTCGATCCAAAAAGGGTCTCTCTTCCACTGATCCTCGATGGGTCTCTCTATGGCCAGCCCACGTCGGGTCGCGCTACTGCTGATCTATAGAGAGTCGCACTACTGCTGATCCATAAAGGGTTACACTGCTTCTGATCCATGGAGGGTTTCTCTCATGTCAATCCCTGGAGGTTCGCTCCATTGCCGATCCATGGAGGGTCGCACTGCTGTCAATCCACGAAGGGTTGCTCTCATGCCAATCCACAGAGGGTCGCTCTTCACTCCACAGTCAGCCATAGGATTCCCGAACTTGGTGAACTTGAGTTCCAGAGATTTTTCTTCTCATACCACTGGTCGTACCTCAAACACCACGAATTTACAATAAGAAGTAACCTAAAGGACCATCATGTCTTAAGGGTTCCAAAATGGAAGACAAAGCGTCAATCGGATGCTCAGTCTGTAAGTTATAGGAAAAAAGGTAAATAGGGCCCGATTGGATTCGAGTCCGATCCAACCTGTCTACAATCCAACCTCTTCCAAAACTCAAGTGAAGTATCTCAAAAGTACCAACTCATTGCAATGGTCCTCACGCCGCAGAAGGCACGTCAATCAGACACCCAGTCTATGAGTTACATCAGTTTTAGTGAAATGGGGTTGGTTAGGTCCGGGTCTGATAGGGGTCCAGCCTGGCCGACCCGTTGGGCCCGCAGGTCTGGCCCAGCTGGTGGGTCTGGCCTGGTCGACGGGTCCAGCCTACCTAGGGAACACGAACCATGCGGTGTGGGCCATTTTATTTGGATAAGACATGAGGTGTCCGGTTCTCCCCACTGGTGACACCAATAGGCCCCACCCCATCTCCTGAAATAGCCGTCACAAACCGGCCATTGCGCATCCAGCCGAGCGGCTCGAGCGGGCTATTACTCTTCCATGGGGTGCGTTGACGTCGCATTCTCCACCCGCCACAACCGTCCAACCACGGCGCCTTAGGGTGCCTACCTCTCCACATGGACATTATGGGCCGACCGCTATTGCCGGTCACCGGTGCCGCCATGCCAGTGGTGTCGCACCGGTGGATCCTTCCGCGGGCCACCGAAGATGCTCTGGTGGTCCGTTTTCCTTTTTGCCTGTGCCTACGGGCCTCTCGGGTTACCGTGTTCACTACAAAGCCTAAGAAATCACCTTCCTTCCATATTGCTCGGTCTCCCATGAAGAACTCTCAACATACAATATCAGAGGAGGGTCTGGGCCTTGTTTAGATTTCCCCACGCCGTTCGCGTTAGAATTTTATCAATGGGGTGATAATAATAATTATAAAGAATAAGAAAAACCCCAAATTAAGACCCTGCAACAACCTCCCACAAGAACAAATGAACCTCGGACCAACCCGTTAGTTGGTTGATCCACATTCATTTTATTTTTCAAGAATAGGAAAGCGGAATCATTAAACATATAAATCCCCTACCTGGATTCGGTGGAATCCACTACAGACAAAGGAAGGGATTCCGCGTTCATTTTCATTCAACGTTCTTCATCGCTTGTCGATATCCGAATTGATTCCTGCAATGATTGTCATTCGTTCACCATTATTCATTAGAGAGTAAAGTCATCAGCTTCATGTTAGAGGTTTCTCCCACGGTTGTGAATTCTTTTTCCAACGTAAATAATAATAAAAATAAATTGTCCTCGATGTTTTGTTCATTAATGTGGTTCTTTAATGAACAATAATTAATGAACCATTAAATAAATGAGTGTTTCAATTCCACAATGAAAGTAAAAGTTCATTAAATGGCTCTTATTTAATGACCATCATTACAATGTGGTCCCGCCAACCATTTCTCAACGTTCAAAGAAAGAGTAAAATAACTCATTTAGTTATTTTATTATTTTTTTCCAAAAATTCCAAAAATCATCTTTTTTCGTCCGACCATTGCTGGTCAAAGTTAACCTTCGCCTAATCAAATCTCAATATTGTGAATTCAACGGTGCCCTCATATTTTCAATCCGAGCATCAGTTTAAAATATAGAAAAACCCCGCTTGCATGTTTACTGAATGTACCTTAAGAAAAGTTCAAAAAAATCAGTTCTAGGCTCTCTGGGCCTCAGAATCACGTGCTGTCAAATTTCACAAACTTGTAATAATTACATATAATTAAAAAAATTGTACAGAATTTCCAGGTCTTTATAGGATGAATGTGGATTTGATCTATATTTCATAAAACTTGTGTCATTAGCCTGATGAATTGACACATTTTTTATTTTTCATAAGGATTTTTTGTTTTCTTTGTATAAGATCAAGTATTATGTTGGGGGATTTTATGTTGGGTTAATACAACTATTATGTTTGGGGTTTAATTAAAAATTTATCCAGCACACTGGAAAACCCTAGCTAGCTCGACCGATTGAGGGGAGCTATATCGGGCTAAGTAAGGTGGTATAATGGGTTTGGTTAAATATTTAATTGTGTTTTAAGTTTTTAAATGGGATGGGGTTTGGTAAAATATTTCAATGTGTTCTAAGGTTTTAAATGGGATGATTGTGGAGTTGATCTATATTTCATAAAACATGTTTCATTGGTGAGTTGAATTGACAAATTGTTTATTTTTCATGAGGATTTTATGTTGTATTTGTATAAGATCAAGTATTATGATGGGGGGATTTTATGTTGGCTTAATAAAAGTATTAAGTTTGGGATTTGATTAAAAATTTATCCAACACACTGGATGACCCTAGCTAGCTGGGCCAACTGAGGGGAGCCAACCCAGGGTAAGCAAGGTGGCATAATGGTTTTGGTGAAATATTTCAATGTGTTTTAAGGTTTTAAATGGAATGATTATGGATTTGATCTGTATTTCATAAAACATGTGTCATTGGTGAGTTTAATCGACACATTGTTTATTTTTCATAAGGATTTTATGTTTAATTTGTATAAGATCAATTATTATGTTGGTGGATTTTAGATTGGATTAATAAAATTATTATGTTTGGGGTTTGATTAAAAATTTAGTCAACACACCGGCTAACCCTATCTTGTTCGACCGACTGAGTTGAATTGACACATTGTTAATTTTGCATGAGGATTTTATATTTTCTTTTTATAAGATCAAGTATTATGTTTGTGGATTCTATATTGGATTAATACAAGTATTAAGTTTGCGGTTTGATTAAAAATTTAGCTAGCACACTGGCTGACCCTAGCTGGTTCTACCGATAGAGGGGAGCCAGTCTGAGATAATAAAGTAAGCATAATGGGTAGTGGATCTCGCCTGCGTGAAGGCCATTGAGGCATATATGAGGCAGAGAGACACTATGTTGGGGAGTCATGATAGCGGAAGAGGTTTCCCCACATGGGGCGGTTTCAGGCGATAATGGGATATCATAGTAACTAATTTCAATGGGTTTGGTTAAAGATTTCAATGTGTTTTAAGGTTTTAAATGGGATGGGGTTTGGTGAAATATTTCAATGTGTTTTAAGGTTTTAAATGGGTTTATTATGTAGTTGATCTATATTTCATAAAACATGTGTCATTGGTGAGTTGAATTGACACACTTTTTATTTTTCATGAGGATTTTATGAGTACTTTGTATAAGATCAAGTATTATGTTGTGGAATTTTATATTTTCGTAATAAAAGTATTAAGTTTGGGGTTTTATTAAAAATTTATCCATCACACTGATTGAACCTATCTAGCTCAACAGATAGAGGGGATCCAACCCAGGCTAATAAAGGAAGCATAATGGGGTTGTTTAAAGATTTAAATGTTTTTTAAGCTTTAAATGGGATGATTGTGGAGTTAATCTTTATTTTATAAAACATGTGCCATTGGTGATTTGAATTGACACATTTTTTATTTTGAATGAGGATTTTATATTGACTTTGTATAAGATCAAGTATTATGTTGTGTGATTTTATGTTGGCTTAATACAAGCATTAAGTTTGGGTTTTGATTAAAAATTTAGTCATCACACTAGCTGACCCTAGCTAGCTTGACCGAATGAGTTGAATTGACACATTGTTTATTTTTAATGAGTATTTTATGTTGTCTTTGTATAAGATAAAGTGTTATTTTTGGGGATTCTATGTTGGATTAATACAAGTATTATGTTTGGGTTTTGATTAAAAATTTATCCAGCACATTGGCTGACCCTAGCAAGTTCTACTGATAGAGGGGAGCCTGTCCGAGCTAAGAAAGGTGACAGAATGGGTAGTGGAGCTCACCCATGTGAAGGCCATTGAGGCACATATGAGGTGGAGAGCGGCCGTGTGTGGGTGAAACAATAGAGGAGGGGGTTTCCTAGCATGGGGTGGTACCAAGCGATATTGGGATATTTTAGTAACTAATTTCAATGGGTTTGGTGAAAATTTTCAATGTGTTTTAAGGTTTTAAATGGGACATGGTTTGGTGAACTATTTCGATGTGTTTTAAGTTTTTAAATGGGATGATTGTGGACTTGATCTGTATCTCATAAAACATGTGTCATTGGTGAGTTGAATTGACACATTGTTTTTTTCATGAGGATTTTATGTTGACTTTTTATAAGATCAAGTATTATGTTGTGGAATTTTATATTTTCTTAATACAAGTATTAAGTTTGGGGTTTGATTACAAATTTAGACAATACACTGGCTGGCCCTATCTAGCTCGACTGAATGGGTTGAATTGACACATTGTTTATTTTGAAAGATGATTTTATGTTGTCTTTGTATAAGATCAAGTATTATGTTGGGGGATTCTATGTTGGCTTAATAAAAGTATTAAGTTTGGGTTTTGATTAAAAATTTATCCAACACACTTACTAACCCTAGCTAGTTCGAATGACTGAGGGGATCTAGATCAAGCTAAGAAAGGTCGCATAATGGGCAGTGGAGCTCGCCGTGTGAAGGGAATTGAGGCACAAATGAGGCGGAGAGAAACCGTGCGGGGGTGGCATGATATTAGAGGGGGTTTCCTGACACGGGGCGGTTCCTGGCGATAGTGGTATATCATATCAACTCATTTAAATGGTTTTGGTGAAATATTTCAATGTCTTTTAAGGTTTTAAATGGGATGGGGTTTAGTGAAATATTTCAATTTCTTTTAAGGTTTTAAATGCTATGATTATGGAGTTGACCAATATTTCATAAAACATGTGTTATTGGTGAGTTAAATTGACACATTGTGTATTTTTCATGAAGATTTTATGTTTTATTTGTATAATATCAAGCATTATGTTGGGGGATTTTATATTGTCTTAATATAAGTACTAAGTTTGGGTTTTGATTAAAAATTTTAGCCATCACACTGGCCGACCCTAGCTAGCTCGATCGACTGAGTTTAATTAACAAACTATTTATTTTTCATGAGGTTTTTATGATTTCCTTGTATAAGATCAAGTATTATGTTGGGGGATCCTATGTTGTATTAATGCAACCATTAAGTTTGGGGTTCGATTAAAAATTTATCCAACAGACTAACTAACCCTAGCTAGTTCGACCAAATGAGGGGAGCCATCTCAGGCTAAGCAAGGTGACATAATGGGTATTGGAGCTCACTCGTGTGAATGGAATTGAGGAACATATGAGGTAGAGAGCCACCGTGTGGGAGAGACACGATAGCAGAGGGGGTTTCCCGATATGGGACAATGCCAGGTGATAGTGGGATATCGTAGTAAATAATTTTAATAGGTTTGGTGAAATATTCAATGTGGTTTGTGGTTTTAAATGGGACGGGGTTTGGTGAAATATTTCAATGTGTTTTGAGGTTTTAAATGAGATTATTGTGGATTTGATCTATATTTCATAAACATGTGTCATTGGTGATTTGAATCGAAACATTGTTTATTTTTCAAGAGGATTTTATGTTTTCTTTGTATAAGATCAAGTATTATGTTGGGGATTTTATGTTTTATTAATACAAGTATTAAGTTTTGGGTTTGATTAAAAAATTATCCAACACACTCGCTGACCCTAGATAGCTTGACCGACTGAGGGGAGCCATACTGGGCTAAGCAAGGCAACGTAATGGGTTTGTTAAAAGTTTTAAATTTGTATTAAGGTTTTAAATGGGATGGGGTTGGTGAAATATTTCAATGTGTTTTAAGATTTTAAATGATACAATTGTGGAGTTGATATGTATTTCATAAAACATGTGTCATAGGTGAGTTGAATTGACACATTGTTTATTTTTCATGATGATTTTATGATGCCTTTTTATAAGATCAAGTATTATGTTGGGGGATTTTATGTTGGGTTAATACAGGTATTAAGTTTGGGTTTTGATTAAAAATTTATCCAGCACACCAGCTGACCCTAGCTAGCTCGAACAACTGAGGGAGCCAGCTCGGGACAAGAAAGGTGGCATAATGGGTTTAGTGAAATATTTCAATGTGTTTAAAGGTTTTAAATGGGAATGGTTTTGGTGAAATATTTCAACGTGTTTTAAGATTTTAAATGGGAAAATTTTGGAGTTGATTTGTATTTCATAAAACATGTGTCATTGGTGAGTTGAATTGACACATTATTTATTTTGTATGAGGATTTTATGTTGTCTTTTTATAAGATCAATAATTATTTTGGGAGATTTTATGTTGGATTAATACATGTATTATGTTTGGGGTTTGATTAAATATTTATCTAGCACACTGGCTGACCCTAGCTAGCTCGACTGAATGAGGGGATCCAACCCAAGCTAAGAAAGGTGTCATTATGGGTTTGGTGAAATATTTCAATGTGTTTTAAGGTTTTAAATGAGACGATTGTGGATTTGATCTATATTTCATAAAACATGTGTCATTGGTGAGTTGAATTGACACAATATTTATTTTGAATGAGGATTTTATAATGATTTTGTATAATATCAATTATTATTTTGTGGGATTTTATGTTGGTTTAATAAATTTATTAAGTTTGGGGATTGATTAAAAATTTAGCTAGCACACTGGATGGCCCTAGTAAGCTCAACTAACTGAGTTAAATTGACACATTGTTTATTTTTCATAAGGATTTTATATTTTCTTTGTATAAGAACAAGTATTATGTTATAGATTTATATGTTGTCTTAATACAAGTATTAAGTTCGAGATTTGATTAAAAATTTATCCAACACACTAGATGACCCTTGCTAGTCTGACCAACTAAGAAGAGCCAGGCCATGCTAAGTAAGGAGACATAATGGGCAGCGGAGCTCACCCACATGAAGGGATTTAAGGAACATATGAGGTGGAGAGCCACTGTGAGGGGGTGGTATGACAGTGGAGGGGGTTTCCCAGCATAGGGAGGTTCTAGGAGATAATGGGATATCATAGTAACTTATTTTAATGGGTTTTCTGAAATATTTAAAGTTGTTTTAATGTTTTAAATGGGAGGATTGTGGAGTTGATCTGTATTTCATAAATCATGTGTCATTGGTGAGTTATATCAAAACATTTCTTATTTTTCATGAGTATTTTATGTTGAATTTTTATTAGATCAATTATTATGTTGGGGGGATTTTATGTTGGATTAATACAATTATTAAGTTTTGGATTTGATTAAAAATTTATCCAGCACACTGTATGATCCTAGTTAGATCGACCGACGGAGTTGAATTGACAAATTGTTTATTTTTCAAGAGGATTTTATGTTTTCTTTGTATAAGATCAACTATTATATTGGGGGGGATTCTATGTTGTCTTAATAAAAGTATTAAGTATGGGGTATGGTTAAAAATTTATCCATAACACTAAATAACCCTAGATAATTCGATCGACTGATGGGATCCAACCTGGGCTAAGAAAGGCAGCATAATGGGTAGTGGATCTTTCCCACGTGAAGGGAATTGAGGCACATATGAGTTGGAGATCCACCGTTTGGGGGAGGCATGACAACATAGGGGGTTTCCTGGCATGGTTTAGTTCCAGGAGATAATAGGATATCATAGTAACTGATTTAAATGGGTTTGGTGAAATATTTCAATGTGTTTTATGGTTTTAAATGGGACGGGTTTTGGTGAAATATTTCAATGTGTTTTAAGGTTTTAAATGGGATTATTATAGAGTTGATCTGTATTTCATAAAACATGTGTCATTACTGAGTTGAATTGACATATTATTTATTTTTCATGAGGATTTTATATTTAATTTCTATGAGATCAAGTATTATGTTGGGGGATTTTATGCTCGCTTAATACATGTATTAAGTTTGGGGTTTGATTAAAAATTTAGCCAGGGTGACCCTAGATTTCTCGACCGACTGAGTTGAATTGAAACTTTTTTTTCTTGAGTATTTTATGTTGTCTTTGTATAATATCAAGTATTAAGTTTGGGGTTTGATTAAAAATTTATTCAGGATGACCTTAGATAGCTCAATTTAATTAAAACATTATTTATTTTGAATATGAGGATTTTATGTTGTCTTTGTATAATAGTATTACATTTGGGGTTTGAAAATTTTAACCATATTAACCTAGCTATCTTGACCGATTAAGGGGAGAAAGACTGGGCTAAGTAAGGCAATATAATGGGCAGTGGAGCTCGCCCTTATGAAAGGAATTGAACTTTCCTAGCTTAGTTTAATTGAAACATTGTTTATTTTTCATATGAGTATTTTATGTTGTCTTTGTATAAGAGGATTAAGTTTAGGGTTTGAAAAATTTAACCAGCTAAACCTAGCTAGCTCGAACGACTAAGGGGATCTAACTCGGGCTAAGTAAGGTGGCATAATGGGCAGTGTAGCTCGCCCTAGTGAAAGTAATTAACCTTATCTATCTTAGTTTAATTGATAAGTTTTTTATTTTTCATATGAAAATTTTATTTTTTATTTTTATAAGAGTATTAAGTTTGGGGTTTGAAAAATTTTACCAGCTGAACCTAGCTAGATCGACTAACTGATGGGAGCTAGCTCGTGCAAATAAAGGTGGAATAATGGGAAGTGGTGCTAATCCTCATGAAAGGCATTGACCTTAGATAGATTAGTTGAATTGAAACATTGTTTATTTTTCATATGATTATTTTATATTGTATTTGTATAAGAGGATTAAGTTTGGGGTTTGAAAAATGTGACCAACTAAACCTAGCTAGATCGACCGACTGAGGGGAGCCATCCCGGGATAAGAAATGTGACATAATGGGCACTGGAGCTTTCCCTCATGAAAGAAATTGATAATATCTAGCTCAGTTAAATTGAAACATTTTTTATTTTTCATATGATGATTTGATGTTGTCTTTGTATAAGGGTATTAAGTTTGGGTTTTGAAAAATTTAACCAGCTAAACCTAGCTAGCTCGACCGACTGAGGGGAGCCAGCCTGGGCTAAGAAGGGTGACATAATGGGAAGTGGATCTATCCCTCATGAAAGTCATTTACCATAGTTATGTTATTTTAATTGACACATCATTTATTTTTCATATGAGGATTTTATGTTGTCTTTGTATAAGAGGATTAAGTTTGGGGTTTAAAAAATGTAACCATCTAAACCTAGCTAGCTCGGCCGATTGAGGGGAGCCAACCCAGGCTAATCAATGTGGTATAATGGGCAGTAGATCTCACCCTCATGAAAGGAATTGAACTTAGCTAGCTCAGTTGAATTGACACATAGTTTATTTTTAATATGAGGATTTTATGTATTCATTATATAAGAGTATTAAGTTTGGGGTTTGAAAAATGTAACCATCACACTGGCTGAACCCAACTAGCATGACCGACTGAGGAGAACCAGCCTGGGATAAGCAAGGCTTCATAATGGGCAGTGGATCTCACCCTCATGAAAGGAATTGACCTTATCTATCTTATTTGAATTGAAACATTTTTTATTTTTCATATTAGGATTTTATGTTGTCTTTGTATAAGAGGATTAATTTTGGGATTTAAAAAATTTAACCAAGATGAACCTAGAAATCTTGACCAACTGAGGGGAGAAATCCCAAGGTAATAAGGGTAGCATAATGGGAAGTAGATCTCTACCTTGTGAAAGGCATTGAACTTATCTAGCTCAGTTGAATTGATAGATTGTTTCAAAGCAAGCTTGACCGACTGAGGGGAGCCAAACCGAGCTAAGAAAGGTGGAATAATGGGTAGTGGATATCACCCCCTTAAAAGGAATTTAACTTAGCTATCTCATTTTAATTGATATATTGTTTCAAATCTAGCTCGACCAACTGAGGGGAGCCAACCCGGGATAAGAATGGTGACATAATGGGAAGTGGATCTCATCCTTGTGAAAGGAATTGACCTTAACTATCTCAGTTTAATTGACACATTGATTATTTTGTATATGAGTATTTTATGTTGTCTATGTATACAAAGATTAATTTTGGGGTTTAGAGAATTTAACCAAGATGAACTGAATGAGGGGAGAAAGCCTGGGCTAAGAAGGGAGGCATAATGGGCAGTGAAGCTCGCCCTTGTGAAAGGCATTGAACTTAGCTATCTCAGTTGGATTGACACATTGTTTATTTTTCATATGATGATTTTATGTTGTATTTGTATAAGAGTATTAAGTTTGGAATTTGAAAATTTTATCCAAGATGAACATAGATAGCTTGACCGACTGATGGGAGAAAGCCCGGGCTAAGAAGGGTGGAATAATGGGTAGTGGGGATTTACCTTGTGAAAGGAATTGACCTTAGATAGCTCAGTTGAATTGATAGATTGTTTCAAATCTAGATCAAATGACAGAGGGGATCAAGATCGGGATAAGGAAGGTGGAATAATGGTAAGTGTATCTCGCCCTCATGAAAGGAACTGACCTTATCTAGCTCAGTTGAATTGACAGATTGTTTCAAAGCTAGATCAACCGAATGAGGGGAGCCAGCCCGGGCTAAGGAAGTCAACATAATGGGTAGTGGATCTCACCCTCATGAAAGGAATTGACCTTAGTTATCTTAAATGAATTGAAACATTGTTTGTTTTACATATGAGTATTTTATGTTGTCTTTTTATAAGAGGATTGAGTTTGAGGTTTGAAAAATTTTACTAAGATGAACCGAATGAGGGGAGAAACCAAGGGCTAAGAAGGGAATCATAATGGGTAGTGGAGCTCTACCTCATGAAAGGAATTGACCTTAGCTAGCTCAGTTGAATTGACATATTGTTTTGGGTTTGAAAAATTTATCTAGTACCAGTACACTGGTTGAACCTAGCTAGATCAACAGGGAGACATAGCTAATGTGGTGGGTAGTGGTCACCCTTACATTAGGCTGATCCATTGTGTGCTTCAGCAGCAATGCACAGGTAGGGGTTACCTGGGAAAGGGGTAAAGCCAGGTGATAGTGGTATATCGTAGTACATAATTTATGGTAGTCTCTTAATGCGGCATCTATTGTAAAGGAGTATCGAGATTGAGTTAGATTCGGTGTGGGAATTGATACTATAGCACCAAAAGCATCACAACTGTCCGATCTTCACACCCGATCATCTCATCCATTTGATCATCTCAGCGAATCTTTGTGACCATGTGATCGACTCATTTGATTTTATGAGCCGTCTGATCAAGCACTAGAAGTTTTCTTCTCTAGAAAGCCTCACCTGAATATTTTTTCATTAGATATTCATTGTACTAGGAAAATCATTCCTTTGTTCATTGCCGCAACATTCATCCCACTCTGGCTCGTCACCATAGGTTCAACCTTTCCATTCATCGACACATGGTTCATCATTTCTGTTCGTCACCGCATAGTTTATCCTTTCGATTCATTTCCACCATGCTTATCCCCATTCATATCACCCCCCAAATATGGTAATAATTCAAGCACCCCCCAATATCTAGTAACCATTCACCCCCTTCAGCTCATCACCACACCATTCCTCACCAGATACATTTCCTTTAATCAATATACCCTATGATTCATCAATATCACTCCTTCTCAAAGAACTTATTGGAAGTGAAATAATGTGAAATTTCTATTATGATTTCCCAATTCTGGGTTACAAATGTTTAGTGAATGATAACACCCACACAGTTTGAAGATTTAACGAACTCCTTTTTAAGTCTCATTATAGGTCCAAATGTAATTTTAACTATATTTGAACATTTTCATTCTATGAATTATAGTAAAGCATACAATTCAAATATAAATTTGACATCTGAAATTAGTGGAGATTTAATGTTTTACATATTAATGTACTCATAATCATCTTATTATGTGATTCATTCTTAATTTTGTGAATAATGGTTGTTTATTCAGTATAAGGTTACAATTCATTTTTTTATTTGGTGTGCACAATACCTAAATGATATGCCTTTTCATGATTAATTTATGATTCCATTTACTTGTGATGTGTAAATGCATTATATTATTTTTATTATATCAATTGTTTAATAGACTATTTAATTTAATATTTTCATTCCATACTATTATGATTTTTTTCAATGCATGCCTATAGATTTAATTATTTGAAATATGTATAACAGTTGATTATCTATATTGAATTGAATTTATATTTGGAACATCACAATGATATGTTTACATGATTATAAATGTTATTGAATCATAGTATGTCATGGTAGTGGCATCATATTTTTGGGTCGTTCTCTAGTTCTTGTTGATGTAATGGACATGTTGGGTTCCATGGTTTTACTAAAGGCCAATCCTTGGAATATGATCTTTAAGTTTTGTGGAATTTTTTTGTGATTCATGTTAATTTTGGTACTTATAGATCATTCATGTAGTTTTTTAAGTGTTCATGTTGTGAATAATTGAATTAGAAATCTTGAGAAGAACAATTGAAGGATATTTGGGTGAGTGAAGAGTTACAAGTTTCTAGATTCGTTACCTTCAACAATAAGGTTTTATTATTAATTTTTTCTCTTATTTTATCCTATTGAGATACTTGTAGAAAATATTAAGGATGATGTTTTCAGATTAAATATGTTATAATATAGAGAATTACTTATTATTTGTTATTAAACTAATTTTATAGTGTTATCAAATGGAGCCTAACTGTGATACTCATATCATGGTAGTGGCCTCATATTTTTGGGTTGTTCTTTGGTTCTTGTTGATGTAATGGACAAGTTGGGGTTCCATAGTTTTACTAGAGGTTGATCCTTGGAATCTGTTCTGTAATTTCAATTGAATTTTTATTTGATTCATGTTAATTGAGTTTCTTATAGGCCGTGCATGGACTTTAACAGGTTATTACATCAATCTTTTTATATATTGTTGAATTTGATATTTAGAGCCTATAATGTTAAGTGTTTTTAAAATAAATTCCTTATAGATTTAATTAGTTGAAATACGTGTAGTAGTTGATGTTTATATTTAATTTCATTTATATTTGGAACATCACAATTCTATGTTCATGTGATTAAAAACTAGTGATTCATATTATTGAATCATAGTTTATTTTAGTATTCAAAATTATTATTTTTATATGTTATTTACTTATTGGACATTTTTCATTGAATATGGAATAAATACCATACTTCTCCAAAGGGTTAAGGATATTTTTACACATAAATTTTAAAATAAATCAACTTAAATAAGTTACAATATGGATAAGTACATGTTATTTGTTATAAAAATTTATTTTATAGTGTCTTGTTTGAGCACCATGATGGCCATGACAGTGATTTATGGAGTTATACTATAATTATGAGGCCCTAGATATATGCCATAAATTATTGAAGGGAATATCTTATCATAAGTAGGCTTCTCTAGTGGAGTTCTCTAGTGGAGTTTTCAAATTTATAGGAGTTTGAAAGTATGGAGTCACTACTAGTTTGCGTTATCGTTGGTTCTAACCTCAGGGTAATTACTAGATCTATTACTTGGTGTTCAATTTTTGTGGCTCTCAATTGAAATTAGTCTACTGTTTCTATGTATAGAGCTTTTGCAGGTCGTTTGTAGATCGAGAAAATGGAACTAGAGCCACTTCTTTCTAGACTCCTAGTTGATCAAGTCTAGATAATAGTCATAGAGTCAAGGTCCACAACTGTATTGTTATTCTAGTTTAAGTGTTTTAGATCCATTTTTAGTGTTTTCCACAGATTTTGTTTAATGAAATATTGCTAAATATTTGAATCGAATAGATACCAGAAAAGGTGGACGTGTCGGGTTATGATTGCTATTAAGTTAGAATGTGTATGAATATGATTTGAGAAGCTAATGACTGAAGTCTAAAATAGGTTCATTACTGATTCTACTACCGTCATAAGGAGGATATTTCTGAGATATTTCTTATTCTTGTATGAGTGTGCAGATTTATGGTGGAGATGTTTGTTTTCTATTTGGGTTGTTCACTACACATAAAAATCTGAGCTGATTTGGAGTTATTATTGGAATTTTAAAACTCTCCATGTGAGTTTCCTTATAAATATTTGATTTAATGTCTGAGATAGTGATAGTTTAGTGAAGAATGAAGGGAGGTTGAATGAATGGAAAGCTAGAGTCCTTATATTGTTTCCTAAAATTGTTTTTCCATGCATAGGGTAGTCAACATGAAATACTACATACATGATGTACAGAGGGAGTCCTCACTCAAGGTTGTTTAATACTGATCCATTCCTGAACTAGTTGAGTTGAAGCAGGAAGTCAGAGAGGAAGTATATCTAGAATTTAATGACATGACATGTAGTCAGAGTTATTAAGCTATTTTTGAACAAAATTAATCGAGTGGTTGAAATTTAGGAGTGTGAACACAAATATTAAGTTAGAGAGTGCTTTAGACAAATTAAAAGTGATGAGGTATTCAATACCATACCATATAGGGAGGCCGATATTCTGAGATGAGCTCCAAAACTAGCTTTGAGAGGGTATTGGATCTGACCTAAGAAATTCAATCTTCACCATGGGGAATTCATGGAATCAATGTGGAAGGTTGGAAATAGTTACAACATGGGAGTTTTTACTTATTCAAACCACCTAGAACACCAGTGCTTAATCTATATTTAGATCTATTTAAACTCTAATGTTACAATTAATATTTTTTGTTATCTTTTTTGAATATGTATTTTGATGCTAGAAATCTGTTTGTATTTTTTTTATTTTAAAGAGGATGATTTTTTATTCAATTATTATAATAATAGCTATTATAAGGGGGAGATTTATTTATTTCATATTAGTTTTTATATTATTTTAATATGAATTAATTTGTGTATGCTGTTAAAAAACATTTTGAACATAAAACTGTGAAATTGAAAATGTATTTAATACTATTTGACACATCATATGTCATGTAACAAGTATTATTTTTACCAAAATTCTTTTGATAATTTGCTTTATTTAGATCACTGTTACATTTTACATATATACATAGAGGTTCTCATAAGCTATGCATGTAATTTTTCAGGTGTTCAAGTTGTGAAGAGCTGAACTGGATAGCTTGAGAAAAACATTTTAAGGAGATTTAGGTAAGTGATGGTTCCATGTTTATCTTCAACTAGAAGATTTTTTATTATTCATTTTTCTCTTATTTTTATTCATTCAATTAGTATTTTTGTACACATATTTTTATTCTCATTTCTTTAAACCATTTGGGAAAACAACATTAATTACTCACTCTTATTTATTGTTTTCATTTTATTATATGTTCTTTTTCATATTGTTCATACTGAGATGATTATAGAAAATATTAAATATAATGTTTCCTTATGATTATTTTTAAACTTATTTGAAAAAATAAGTGGGTTTAATGTTGGTATGTTCTTTTATTGATTAGAATATATGATGATTAACTCATATTTTCATCTTTAGCCTTGGTTAACAAAAGCACCAATTCCTCAGTTACATTGAGTTATATTCTCAGATTTAATAGCTTAGGGTTTTTCATGGTAGTGACACTAACTTCATGTTAAAATGATAGATTATGGAGATTTTGGAAATAATATTCCTTTAAATATGATTAGGGAGGGAGGTTATTATCCCCTATTTCTTTGGGTTAATGCTGGATGAAATATTTTTCCTTTTTCAGTTTTCATTTTGAAAAATATTACAATAGTCACTCACCATGATCTTTGAACTAGACAAACTTAATAGAGACCTCATTCAAAATCTCCCCAATTATTCAATAATAAAAGAAAGTCTACAAAATGAAAGCAGTTCTATATTTACCTTAAACTATAAGGTGTTTTATTATTATTTTTTTTTCTCATTTCAATTAGAATTTGTACCACTCACATATTTATATTCTCATTTCTTACAACCGTTTGGGAAAACAACATAAATTACTTATGTTTATTTCTTGTTTTAATTTTGTTATATGTTCTTTTTCTTATTTTTCATATTGAGATGCTAGTTGAAATGGGTAATCATTTATGATGATGAACTCATCTTGTATGTGAATGAAGCATATGGTGTGAAAAAACTTATGTTACAACTTCAGATTTTCTACTACACGAGCAGTATCACTTTTAGTAAGGATTTGTGGTCACTAAATTGAGCATCCCTTATAATATGGATTGAAATCGTTCAAGTGTTTATATTATTATATATTAAAAATTACTAAAATTAATCATTATTTTTCTAGTATTCCATTATTTTTTATTAGTTTAATCCTTTATTACCAAGCTCTTTTATTTCATATTTAGGTTAACTTACCTATGTTGTTGCTGAGGCTACTCACACAATCTTGTAATTACCTAGTCTGTATAGCCACCAAGACTATTGACAGTTGATACAAAGGAAAGAGTAGTATCATATGGAATGGTTTTGATGTTGGATGGTATGAGGTCCCATCATAGAATCCACTTCCCTTTGCGCCACTTCACTTATACTATCAAAATTCATGCTCGAGATATGATAGAACCAATTCCTCCTAACATGTATCCACCCCTAATTGGGTAGGAATAGGTGGGGGAGCATGATTCATGGGGTGGGGTGGATTGCACATGGGTGTACAGGTAGGTGCCCGGGCAGATCAACCACTTGAGCTTTAGCGAGGAATGGCTATTTCCTCAAGAGGCTAAATCGTTGGAAAATGAGTGAAATATGTAAGTCAACATCTACACCTAATGTGTGTGAGAGAAAAATTATATATGAAGTTTTATGGGAATAATGTAAAGTTTCTCAAGTTTGAACATGTTTAAACTTGCTTGCAATAATTTTTTGAATGATTTTTCAAATAAAGCCTCATATTTTCATATATGCTAATTTTATAAATATTATATAATAAATTATTATATAATAAATTTATTATAAATATATATATAATTAGTTTAATTAATATAATGTAAAATTTAACATCAACTTTTATAATATCCACATATAATATTGTATTTAAAATATAATTTAGAGATAAATATTAACTATTAATATTACTTATAATAAATGGAAAGATAAATATTGATAATATTATCAATAGATAAATATGTCATATCAATATATTACTAAAATTTTTAACCAACATATATATATATATATATATATTATATGTTGGTATTATTATAATTACAACAGAACTATTTTATCTGTCGTAATAATATTTAGTGATAGAGTTGTTACCAAAAATTTAGTGATAATAAAATTTTTGTTGGTAAAATTATTTACCAATAGAAAATGCACTTTTACCAATAGATATATCACTTTTGGAAAAAACTAATTATTTTTTAGTGTTTTTATGTGAAAATGAAGAGAGAATTCCATATGAAATATTTTATGGAAAGAATCCAACACTAAAATACTTCTGTGAGTTTGGAAGTAAATGTTTTATTCTTAAAAAATAAAATAGAAAATAAATTTAAGACCGAGTAGATGAAGGTATATTCTTTGTATAATATTGAAAGAGTAAATTTTATAGGTGTCACAATAAAAAACTTGAGAATATGATTGATATAAATGATGTTGTGGTGGTTGAATATGGAAAAATGGTTGCAACACATGAGCAGATTTTGCATGAAAATTGACAAATTTTTTAATCTAAAAGTAATGAAGAGGGAAAAGGTTGATGGGGAGTTACAAGGAATGAAGAGAACTTTGATGAAGAATCATATTGTGAAGAAATCCCAACAATTCCATCACGTTTATATAGACAAAGTAATATGGCTGAAATAATTGAAAGAAACATTATTGGAGACTAGACAACTCTGATTCAAACCAAAATAATGAAGGATCAACAAAAAGTATCTTTATTATCTTTAGAAGAACCAAAATATTTCAAAGAATCTGATAATTATGATAGTTAGGTGAAGGCTTTGAATGAGGATCCTAAAAAAATATAGAAAAACATTATATGGGAAGTTTTTCAAAGGAAAACTGAAAATAATGTCATCTATACAAAGTGGGTTTTCTGAAATCAACTAAATGAATACATCATCATGATTAGGAACAAATAATGACTTGTGTGCAAAGTTTACTCCCAAATTTGAGGAATTTATATGGATGAGACATTTTCACCCTTTTCATGGATTGAAACTTTTCATTTATTCTAATCCATGAAAATTTATAAGTGGTTCAAAATATGTTAAATGGATTTCAAATATACTTTCTTGAATGGTGTTATTAAATATGATGTGACCATGAAGAGGTGTTTATTGAAAAACCATATGGGTTTCTCATTAATGATGATAAAGTAAAGGTATGTCGACTAAAAAAAGGTATTGTTTGGCCTCAAGCAAGAACAATGGGTTTGGTATTGTAGATCAATCCAATGTTTAAAGAAGATTGGTTTCTATAGAGTATGAGTGGATCATAATATTTATATAAATAAAGAAAATAAATATTGGTTTATGAGGATTGTTTATGTTGATGATATAATTTTTGAAGGCTTTAATGGAAGCCAATGCAAGAAATTTTCAAAACTCATGAGGTACGAATTCAAGGTGTCTCTAATTGGTGAAATGTACTTTTTTTTCCTTTGCCTAATGGTTACTCAAATATTTTATGGGATATTTATCTCACAAACCAAATATGCGAAGGAAGTTTTAAGAAGATTCCAAATGGAAGACTTGAGGCCTTTTGTAACTTCAACAGAAACAAGGCTGAAATTACCAAAATATGAGCTGGGAAAAAAAGTTGATATGACCATGTATTGACAAATTATTAGGATTTTAATCTATTTGATAGCCACTCAACTGGATATATTATTTTCTACTTGTCAAGCCGCCCGTTTTCAGAGTGATACCAAAGAGTTCCACATGAAATATATGAATATGATTCATTGATATATTTATCATATGAATGACTATGGGATGCTCTATTGAAATAATGCACAATATAATTTGGATGGATTCACTAATGAAGACTGGGATAATTCTATGGATAACCAAAAATCAATGTCTGATGGAGCCTTTTATCTGGGGAATTCATGCATTTCCTAGAAAAGTGAAAAACCAGGATTGATTATCATTGAGAACCAATGAGGATGAGTACATTACTGCCACTCAATATTGCACCCAATTTTTATGGATGAAAAAAATAACTTGATGATGTGGGTGTCTAAATGATTTCTACCATTCCAATTATTTGTGATAACTTAGGTGCAATAAATCTAAGAAAAAATCATATCTAACATTCGTAGACCAAGCATATTGAGATAAAATATCATTTCATAAAGGAGAAGGTGGATAAAAGAGTTTTGGATTTGGAGTATTTATCAACATAAGATCATTTTGTAGATATATTGACAAAGGCACTACCAAAAGTGGTGTTTGAGCAGCATCAATTGTCACTTGGAGTCAAACCATATCCATCCATTTAATTGGGTTAGGTCGGAACCTCGCTCCCCATAATTTCCTTCATAAGTAAGGTATATTTTCTTGCCTCAAGTTATTAGATTCCAAACTGTCTCCTATGAAATTTTTAAAAAACTGATCTTTTTGGGTTCATTTTCAAAGGGAGATAAAAACTTCAAGTGTGATTCAAAGAGGGAGAAAAATGTAGATGAAAAGGTGTGAGTATGCCAATGAAAAATTTGTGAGAGTTTTATGTGGTTGAAATTATTCAAAGGTGATCATGATAATTTTTTTGTCAATTCTTGTTTCTCACCCAGAGCATTGCTTGCATGGGCTTAGAATTGATGAATAGTGTCTCTTTGATACACGTTTTGAAATTGGATTGGTTGGAGTGTTTTGAGAATTTTCAAAAAAACCAAAGGGGGAGATTTTTGAGAAAAATACCATTGAAGGTTTTTATGGATTATTTTTGTTGAAAAAGTAAAGAAGTAATAGTTAAGGAACAATTTTGTATTTTATATAGAGGCCATGCCATAGTCACCAGGACTACACCACAGAAGTAGAGGCCACACCGTAGTCACCTGAATACACCAAAAACTTATTGGTTGTGCCATAAAAAGAATACCAACCTTGGCTAGGCATCCAAACCAGATCAAACTTGAATATGTGGGAGAGAGATCAACCATGCAAGGGAACCATCCATGTCAGCTAAACATGACATCCCTGAGAAGGCAGGTGAGGAAACATGTGGGTATGCATCCACATGTAGCATTGGTTTTCACCCCAGGGGAAACAACGTGGATAAGTAGTCCATGGTGTAGGGAGGAACCATAGAGAAGGCCATGAGTGGACCCTATTCCTCACATCTAGTGAGTCAAGGAAGTGAATAGTAATATATGCTACATGATTTCTGGAGGAAAGTCTGATGTGGGACTCAAGGTTTTTAGGTCATTCCGCAATAAAGGTCATTATAATGAAGAGACTAGATGAGGGGATTTCAATGTCTATGAAGGTTTTGAGGTACCCATGTCACATTGAATATGGATATTCCACAACCCCTTTGGGAGTGAAGGGATCCATGCCATATCTTCGCCTTGTGATGTGGGGGCTCCAAAATTGAAAGAATAAAATTATTCAGATTTAATAGGCTTATAGGTGTCCACATAGTAGGAGGGGATATGCCTTAACCCACTTGGATAGGAAGGAGTCCATGTCGCAGGCATTCCTTGAGACATGGAGGTTCTAAAATTAGAAGAATTGAACATTTCTGTTTCTCCATCCTTACTGGATTCCACACCATAGTGAGATGTCCATGCCGCATCCCACACTGTATGATAAGACTCCATGATATAGTGTTAAGACGTTATTACTAGGAGTTAAGAGGAGTTATTTCTTAGAGAGAAGTAGATATGGTAAACTGAAGGAATCCACACCAAAGAACTAATGGACACACCATATGGAGTTCAATAGAAGTGATTCTGCATCGTGGAACATATGAACATGCTACAACTAGTAAATTTTCAGTCCACTGACTTTTTTTAATTTAGGGGTGTTATGGGGTGAAACCTTTGATGGGTGAGTTGGATTATTTGGTTCCATACGACCCCAATAAACACATAGGACACATGGAACGATTCTGGAGATAGAAGAATTTACCCCAACCATTGGATTTTCATGAAAATAGGAATATTATATTGTTAAAAAAATATGAATAAAAAATGAGAGTTAGAGAGGTTGTGTAAGAGAGAGTTTTTTGGATCATATTTTTAGAGGTATTGTTCAATATCTCATTTGAAATATTGAAGGTTAACGAAAGAACTGTTCCAGGAGTCTCACCCTCACTGGAAATCGACATTTCTATGTTGAATAGAAACCCCAATGAGGGTGTATGGTCATATCATCTTTATTTGAAGGAGGAATCAACAGGGGAGCAGGAGTTCCTCATTAGAGGATAGTAGTGAGTTCTCTAGTTTTTTGTTGTAGTGTACCAGGAGGTTCAGTGAGACCTCTCTAAATTTTACTTCAAGTAGTGATCTTTTAGTTAATTTAGTTCATAGGTCCATTTTCGTGCATTCTTATTGGATGTATCCCAGTGCGGGTGAACCAAGTAAAATCCCCCATGTCATTTATTGCTTTCATTTCTCATTGAGGGGAAAGGAATAAAGAAATTTAAGTGTTCCTCAAGGTGATAGAATAAGATCCTCATTCAATATATAATTATCCATACCCTAGTTCACCCCCTCTTAGGGTGTTTTCATCTATAGGATTATAACAATGCATGCCTCATTTTTTATAGGTTAAAATACAATTCATGATATTTGTCCTATATTTTCATAAAAAATCATACTCTCTTCCATGATTTTGATGTTTTGATGCCTGTTTTTAACTTAAAAAATAGTTTTAAATTTAAAAATAAAATTTTAACCATTTTTGTGACCAACCCGACCTAGATACCCTCTCAAATTGGAACCTCACCTGAATTTACACATATCCATAGGGAATTCCCAATCCCCACTGGCTATCATCTAGAACCCAAGAATCAACAACAAATAGAGGGGATTATTTCTCCCAACCTAAAGTAGACAACATGTCACATATACATATACAGAAGAAATAATAGAAGAAACCATGAATATATATATATATATATATATATATATATATGTGTGTGTGTGTCATAATAGATAGATAACAACGAAAGCGATAAAACTTAAAAGGTAGGAAAATAGTCTCTAAGAGACAAGTCTAACTGAAAATGATGACAAAACTAAAATAGATACTCTAAAAATCTCCATGTGACAACATGGGAAAATTCCTACCATCTCACCACCAACTACACAAACCCATCTAATAGAAAACCTCACCACCTCACGGTAGAACCTTGCCTTTCCATGCATTAAAAGTCATAATAATTTAAACACACCAACAAAGTGGTGTACAAGGTGTGATCTAACTAGATCAGTAGGATCCCACCTAGGTGTTTCATATCAAGTCTCTATAAAATAATCCAAGCATCCTCAAATTTAAAGAAAACAAGGAATGATATATAGTTTAACAGTTTTATATCAAAAGCATGGAAAAAAAATTAATTACCCTTTTACACATTTCAAAATAAAGTAGGTAAATCAGTTTCAAAGAATTTCATATAAATTTATCAAGAAGATATATCAAAGCAAAGTAGGTATCACATATCATATCAAAACCATGGAAGTACAAGACGAAGCACCGGTAACATCACTCCAAGGTTCACACTAGTTCAGGATAGTTATGAAAATCATACCTAACATATAAAATCATGTGAACATCAAGCCCCTTGACATATTCATCAAATCTAGGTAGTAAAGGAATACCCTAGAAAGTGATCCTCTTAATAGTTATAACATGTCCTCAGAAAAATAGGTCTAATTAACACCCCATGAAAGAACCCCTTGATGGTGGATGAGGCCTATTTCTACACCTTCCACCTATGTACCCAAGACATCTAATGTTATCTATTTTAAAAACAATTTCATCAATCCATTTTCATCAAAACCATGATTTGAAATCCATCGTAGAAAACCATTTCACAATGCTTCGAAAAACACTTTTCATTTACCAAAATAAGGGGAAACCATATTTTATCAAAACCCATTTCCATACACACAAATCAAATCAATAAATCATTCAATTTTATTTATGAAAAAATTTAATAGAACCTAAGCAATGTAATTCTCCAATATAGACTAGAGACAGAACCACCTACCAACAAACTTGGGTCTCACATGACTGCAAAAGGGATCCACCAACAAGAATAACACAATAATGAAAATGGAGGTCACCTAATCAATCCACACACATCACACAATTGATTCAATAAAAAAAATTCTATCTGAAGAATAAAATTCACCACATTCCTCAAAGAATGCACACCCGCTACACTGCACCTAACAAAGGATCTTCCCCCAGAGGAAGATCTCACAACAGATCTAGAAAGAATCAAGAAGAATCAAAACCATAGGTAAAAAGATCTGATAATGCAACACAATGTCGCTATAATGATCAAAGTCAATGAATAATATGAAAGGATAACTCACCCAGAGAGACACCATGCACAACCCTGATGATCAATCATCAAACAAATTGATTCAGAAGGGTAAAGGTTCCCAAAATTAGTGGAGAGTGCTTCTAGGTCAAGAGGGAAGAGGGATTCAGAAGGATGAAATAATATTTAGCCATGTAGTGCCCTAAATCCACAAATCATTATACTTACATGGTGTGTAACCCCTTTACATGTTGTGTAATCCATGTGGTCTATATATCATGAAAACCCATAGTTTTTTTAATAAAAAACCTGATTTTACCATTTACATGGAATGTAATATAAACATGACTTGTACTCTTTCATAATATGTATTTATCTCGTGACATGATCATGGTGATCAAATATACAACATGTAGACTAGTTAAAGGGCATGAAATCACCCAAAAATCAGTAAAAATAGAAGATTCTTACATAAAAACTCAAACCACCCTGAGCGTTCTCCGAACTCTGGGAGAATGCTGTAAATCCATTACATTTTTATACGTGAAATCCATTAATTCTAACAAACATACATCCCTGAACTTAAGGTCATTTTCCTCAATAAATTCTCCCCATCCTTAGGAGTCCCAAGACACACCCAATTAAAGTGGAAAATAATTAAAGAGTTGGGAAATACCTGAAATATGGTAATATGATGTTACACAGTCCCTACCATAAGAATTTCCATCCTCAAGAAATCATGTGGAATAATGAAGTATAGTAAAGTGGTGATTCCATTGATCTATCACCAATAAATCATGCTCCCATGTATCATGAGAATATGATGTTTACCACCATAACACTCTAACAAACAAAATTTACTTCCCATGAAAGAATTTAACTTGAGAGTAAATGATCTGTACTAGCTACTCCACAATAGAAAATATGGATCTAAATCAATCTCTTCCCAACTCAGAATGTGATAAGGATCAGGATTGTATTTCATGAGCTATGATATATGGAAAAAATATTGAATTCCTATCAACTAGACCAATAGTGATAACCGATAACTAACCTTCCCAAGCCGCTTTCCCTATTTTCCAAGTCAATGGTGACACAATCGAGGAGAAACATTCTAGAAAACCCGATCACCTATGTAAAACTCCAAAGGATTATGTAGATGATCCACATAATATTTCTATCTAATCTAGGCTATAAATAGATCTCGACGTATAACTTGAATCCTTGCAAATGTCTCCTAAACCAAACTCAGTCCCACCAAATAAGTTTCCCCCACCCCTGTCCAAAAAATAGGTGGTCTGCACGGGTGATGACACAAAGCCTCCAAAGGATCCATTCTAATCCAAGAATGATAATTGTTATTATATGAAAAGACAACCAACCCCAGACCTCTATCCCAAGATCCTATAAAATTCAATACATAGGCATGGGGCATATCCTCCAGGATCTGAATATCATGCTCCATACGACCATCTATCCATAGATGATTAGTTTTACTCAACCTAACCTAAGTCATCATTGCCTCTTGGAGACTCCTACAGAACATAAAAGAAATCATAGGATCCCTATATGAAATAATAGAATATGGAACCCCATGTAATCTTATGCTATCTTACATATACAGATTACCAAGATATTCAACATTAGTAGTGTCCCTGATCAGAATGAAATGAGATGACTTTGTCAACCAATCAATCACCACCCAGACAGAATTCCTCCCTCAGTGAGCCTATGGTAATCTGACAACAAAGTCCATGGACACCTCATCCCTTTTTCGACCGACACTGGAAGAGGCTAGAGAAAAATAGAGGGTTTCAGATTCTCTAACTTTACCTATTGTTAGGTGTAACAACGGTACATATAATCAACAATGTCTCACTTCATAACTGGCCACCAGAATTGACATCTCATGTTATAATACATCTTCTTAATTCCCAGATTAATTTACAACAAATAAATATGAAAATAAAACAAAACCAAGATCCTCATAGATCTTGGGACTAAAAATAAATCCCCAAAACTGAGGATACCATCTGAGGAGAGATACCAACAATAAATGTTCTCCCCACTATATAGGGTTTCTTGAATTCCTCTGAACTTATCATCCTACTTCTAAATCCACAGAATAGACTCATGGAGATATGATGATAACTGAACACTATTCAGAACCATACCTGAAACATCCTACCGAGCATCCATATGCAATTGAGAAAAAATCCCTATAAGGTTCCACTCTTCCTTCAATTCTAAAACAACATGTGATGAAACTTTCCTACTAAGAGTGTCTACAAAAACATTACCCTTCCCTGGGGTGTAAGAGATGTTGAAGTCAAACTTCTGAAGGTATTCCACCCACTACCTCATTCTAAGATTCAGTTATTTATAAGAGAATATATAGATTAAACTCTTATGGTTAAAAAAGATTGTGAACCTATCCCCTAAAAGATAGTGCCACCAACATTTAAGTTCAAGCATAACTACGAAAATATATAAATCATGAGTGAGATAATTATTCTAATTTGGTTTAAGATTATGAGATCCTTAAGCTATAACATGATCATATTTTATGATAAGATAACCCAAACAAGTTCTATATGAATTACAAAAAACCAGATACCCCTTTTTGAGCTCAAGTAAGACCAGAATTGGAGTCAACATTAAAAGTCTTTTTATCTCATCAATAGAAGACTAAAATTTTGAATACCATATAAACTTTACCCCTTTCTTGTTAAGGGTAGTAAAAGGTGACACAAAATTTGAGAAATCCTTGATGTACCATTGATAATATCTAACAAGTCCAAGGAAGCCCCAAATCTCAAAGGAATTCTATGGTTCTTCCCAAGACCAAAAAACCTTCAACTTCTTAGGATCAACAGATAATCCATCCACATAAATCACATTCCCAAAGAACTAAACTTATTGAATCTAGAAGTTACATTTAGATATCTTTCCATACAAATGATGAATCCTCACTATTTCTAGAGCTAAACCTAAATAGTGATCATGATTATGCTCAGATCTTGAATAAACCAAAATATCATCCATGAAAACTAACAAAAAAGTGTCAAGATACTGATGGAATATCCAATTCATGAAATCCATGAAAACTATAGGAGTGCTAGTCATACCAAACAACATCACAAGATATCTACTATGCCCATACCTACTCCTGAAAAATATCTTCAGTATTTCAAAATCCCGAACTATGAGCTGATGATAACCCGACCGAAGTTGAATCTTTGAAAATAATTTTTCCTCCTCCAAATGATCAAAAAAATCACCCACTCAATGAAAATGATACTTTTTCTTAACTATCACTCAGTTCAACTTCTGATAGTCTACACAAAAATAAATTGAACCATCTTCCATCTTGTAAAAGAGTACCTAGGATGTACAAGGCAAAAAACTAGGGTGAAAAAAACCCTCTACCCTCGGATCATCCAATTGAATCTTGTTATCCTTCAGCTCTACTAGTTCCACATGATAGTAAGGTATCAAAATAAACTGCTGACCTAGAACTAGGTCAATTGTAAACTCCACTTCCCTATATGGAGAAGACCAGAAAATCATCTCAGAAAACATCATGAAAATTCAGAACAATAATGGGATGATAAATAAAATAAGAAACGTCATCAGGCATAACTTCTACAATTGAAAACAAACTCCTGAGATCTATTCGGTAGGTCCTGCATGATCAGACATCTGATACCACTCTCTCTAAAGCACTCATGAGATCTCATCATCTGTAAGAAATAAGAAACACTAGTGATATCAATAAACCTCAGCATGATGAGAAACAATCCAATATATCCCAATGATGACTTTAAAAAAATACAAATCGAGAATAAGAGTATCCCAGACTAAATCTACATCAGCTATCGATATCACACAAGGACACCAAAACCCCTACTCTTTCCTCTTACCAAGAGGTGTCTAAAAATCTATAAAAAAGTACATCAAATCAATTGGAAGTTTAATCATATCAAAAAATAGAAACATATAAATGAGTGGGAAGTTCCAATATCAAATAAATCAATCACTATGGAAGATGGAATAAAGATAGTACCTCTCACTATCTCTAGTTCCGCATTGAACTCCATTATAAACCCATCTATTGTGTGAAGGTGCTTAACTTTTGAGGCATGTGACTAGAGATATATAGTCTTTGAAGAATATGAATACGCTTTAGTAGCCATTGGATCCAATGACCCCTAACCATATCAAGTTTTATACATATCATGAAAGAAACATTATAGATGACTATAGAATCCACAATTGTTCAACATACTTGAAGGTAAAGGACAAGAAAACTGGGTGTGTCTAAACTTTCCACATTGATAACAAGTTAGGGGAACACTACTAGGTGTAACTAAAGGTGAAAAGGAGGCCTACCACTGAGAACCAACCCCACCACTCCTGCGATGATCTTAGAAATTCCTCTTTTCCCTTGGCTCAACACTGAATCTAACACTAGGTTGAAGAGAAGGGGAAGAATATTGAACCTTTCCTATCATATTCATCCCTTCCATCATAGCCATGTCCACTATCTCCACATAGGTCGAAATATTCAGTGTAGATACTTGGGATTTGATATCCATTTGCAAACCTTGTAGGTACTTTTGATCTTTCAGTTGGTCACTCTTTACTACATCCGGTGAAAATATAACCATCTTAGCAAAAATATTGGTGTATGAAAACACCAAAAAATCTCCATACCATAAAGAGAGGAGATCAAGAGACTTCTCCATCATTAATAACTCTAGAAAAAATAGCTAGAAGGAGATATTCTTAAAACCCTTCTAGTCTAATCCCATGTGTCTATCTGCCTTTAACATGGAATCCCACCATCACATGGTAGGACCCTCAAGTTTGAATGTAGGAACTTTACCTTGATACTCTCAGGTGTATCCAAGAATTTGAAGATCTGATCTATCTTTACAAGCTAGTCCTCTGCCTCTTGAAGTTTATTCAAACCCTTAAAGGATGGTGGCTTCTCATGTAAGAAATCCCATGATCGATCTTTATCTCATACAGATCCTAGATGTACCTCAAAAATGAATATTGGACATGCGGTACATTCTATTCGATAGAAAAAACTTCCCACATAATATCCTTGATAAAATTCTTATCGAGGAGTAGATTCCCTTAAAGAGCATCAGCAGCACCCTCTTGTGGAACCCATAGAAGATGTCTTAGAGACATACTGATGAAAAACAAAATATAAGAAATGATTAGACACAGAATAATCTCAATTAAAAATAGAAAATACATAAGAAAAAATGAAGATTAAGATCAAAACTCAAAACAACATACACACATCCCAACATTTCATAGTAACTTGAGTCTCTTCATGGAAAGATCTGGCCATGCATTCACCATAACCTACCTCTCAAGTATCAAAAATACATTATCTGGTCTATCAAACATCCCAAGACACATTATATTTAAGAAATAATTCCTCTAATACCAAAATTTGATGAACACCACCCATATACTCTCTTAAACTAGTTCATAACCCGAATTGTCACATACCCGAAGGGCAATCCTGATCTTTATGGGATGATGTCTAGCACTTAGGCATAAAAAAAATAGAGGGAACAAATTTTCCCAACCTCAAGAAGAAAACATAATGCATATGCATATACATAATAAATAGTATAATAAAACATGAATATATATATATATATATCATAATAGATAGAGAACAACGGAAGTGATAGAACTGGAAAGGTAGCAAAATAATCTCCAAGAGACAAGTACAACTAAACATGACGAAAAAACTAAAATAGCTACTCTGAAAGTCTCTATTTGATAATAGGGGAAAACTCCCACCATCTCACCACTAGCTACCTAAACCCAGCTAACAAAAAACCTCTCAGACACACTACGACACCTTTCCTTTCCCTACATCAAAATACATAATAGGGTATACACATCACCGATGGGGTGCACATGGTGTGAGTTCATAGGATCAGTAGGATCCCACCCATGTGTTCCATATCAATTCCCTATACAATAGTACAAGAATTCATAACTTTAAATAAAACAAGGCATGATATACAATTTAACAGTTTTATATCAAAATCATGGAAAAATAATTTAATTTCCCTTTTTTCCACATTTCAAAATGAAGTAGGAAAATCAGTTTCAAAGCATTATATATATATATATATACCAATTAGAGATATTAGAACAAAGTTGGTATCACATATCATATCGAAAGCATGGAAGTACAACCAAAACAGTACACGCCAAAGTAAAGGTAACATCACACCAAGGATCACACTATGCTAGGATAGCTAGGACCCTCATACCTAACATAAAAAACCATTAATGCATCAAGCCCATAGAAATATTCATAGAATCTAGGTAGAATAGGAATACCCTAGAAAGTGAACCTCCCAATAGGTCTAACACATCCCTAGAACAACAGGACTAGGGAGCAAAGGAACACTCCATGAATAAACCTTTGGAAAATGGATGAGGTTGATTACTACACCTTCCACCTATGTACCCAAGGCTTCCCATGTGCTCTATTTTCAAAACCATTTAATCAAAACAATTATTTGAAAACCATATCAAGAAACCATTTCAAAATACTTTGAAAATACCTTTTCATTTACCAAAACCAGGGGAAAACCATATTTTATCAAAACCCATTTCCACACACACATAAAAAATAAATAAATCATTTTATTTCATTTATAAAACAATTTAACAAAACTGAATCAATGTAGTTCACCAAAAAAATCTAGATATGGGACCACCTACCTCAAAACTTGGGTTGCACACACCCGCAAAAGGGATACACCAACAATAAGAATACAACAAAAACAACGAAGTCCCTAGAATCAATCCACACTTCTCAAAATTGATTCAACAAAAAAATAGTTCACAGATAAGACAATTCACTACATACCTCGAAGAATGCACACCCGCTATGCTGAAACCAACCAAGGATCTTCCCTTGGAAGAATATATTACAATAGATCAAGAAATAATCAATAAGAATCAACACAACATGTAAAATCCTGGGCCTGATCAGCCACCCAAATAGTGCTATCGGGTCTGGTGTTACTACCTTAGGTGCACCTCCCCAAATTCCAAATGCTTCTAATTAGCAGTGAGGGTGTAAAAAAATATAGTGGGGAGGATATACCCTCTCATAGGAAAATAAGGTACTAGTCCAAGTATAATAATAAAACATGTAATAGAAATAAAGACTCAGGAGACTCGAACCAGACCCACATAGTAGAATCATATCCAAAAGAAGAAAAATAGAAGAATTAATAAATAACAAGTGAAGCAGAAGGTAAACAAAATAGCATGTTGAACACCACTTGTAAATATTACTAAAAAAAATAAGTCATACATCCATATAAAGTTGAACATGTCAATATATATATAAAAGGTGACAACAGCTAACTAGCATTAGCCACATCAATAAAGTAAGCATGTTGATACAGAAAAGAAATCAAAACAAAGTAAACTCTATCTAGGCATGACCTTCGGGTCCATGAAAAATCTCTATGCAATAGCTAATACGATCCAGCTCCTGAAGCTAATCTCTTTCCAACATGTAAATCCATAAAGTCTACACGTGTCCTGCAGGGCCCGTGTAGGGCATGAGATGAATCTCAGTAGGATACCACCCAATGGTGCGTACCTAGTATAGGTGTTTAAGTAGGCATGCATATATAAGAAAAGTAAATAGTACAATGAACAATGTAAACAAAACCTCTACTTGTGGTCAGCAGCCACCAGGGTGTGTCACCTACTTCGGCCAACGCGAGAATCTCAGTCACATAACCTGGCACAATGTGCCTCATGAAACTACGTGTCACAAGTACTTACGTCTTGAAGACACACCAAAGAAATAGTAACCTGGTACCATATGCCTCCTGACACCTCGTGTCTCAAGTACCAACATCCCATGGGCATGCCCAAGTAGTAGTGTCCTGGAACCATGTGCCTCCTAACACCTCGTGTCTCAAGTACCGACGTCCCATAGGCACGCCCAAACAATCTGAAGGCTCCTCCTATTCCATGTGGCTTCCATGACAAGCACCCCAAACTTAAATCACCTAACCACAACTACGAGGGCCTCTACCCAAACGAGCGGTCAAAACCACCTCATTACAGAGTCATCTATGTGCACATGACCCAAATAACGGGCGAGTGATAATCACCAAATTTAGAACTTGAGACACAACCTCCCTGGCAGCTTGTTCCTCTGCGATCATGTAACTCAGAATCTGATGGTCTTTCCATCCAAGTAACCCAGGTCATGCCCAACCTGACAGTCACACTACCTCAATCCGACGTCCATGATACCAAATCCTATGGTCAAACCACCCAATAATCTGGGCCAAACCCAACCTATGATCAACATCACTCAAGAATATCTGGTCCACGACCAACACAACCCAAAGGTTCCAGAATATAAAATATCAAGCATCACATGTATATAATAAAAAATAATCACTTAAAATAGGAAAAAAATTTAAACAGTTAAATTGCACTCGCCATGTGTTGTCCCATACCAGCACAGAGGTCTTGAAAGCCTCTAATAAACTTAATCATGCTTAAACAATTTAAAATCCATAGTTTAATAAAAAAATCAATTATAACCATTTTGGAACCCCCAACCAAAATTCCCTAAGTGATAAACAACCTCTAACCTGGCCTCGCTCAATAATAACAAGGTAAGGGAATTCCCAACGACATCGCATAAGGCATACATTCAATTCAATATAAATAAACACGGGTCTCTCTCAATACACGACATTGCGCTAAAAAGATGCTACCCCAAAATGACCTTGAAAACAAAAAACATGGTTTGAACCACCTACCTTAGACTCGTAGACATAGGCACGTTTGATATCGAGCTCCAATTCGAAGCCGGTATTCATAGATCTATGCTTCCATAAAATCCTGAAAATTATACTCAGATGGAAACTAAAACATGTGAGGGAAATGAACGAGAAAAGAATAATATTTTTGGGTTTAGCCTTCCTGATATGGTCTCGTATCCACCGAAGGATTGAATAACATACGTCAAATGAAGAATCTAAAAGAAGAAGTGTTTTAGGCCTCTCGGATCTTCACAGTCCGAAAAAGGGGAAGAAGATGTTTTTGGAAAAGTGACGTGACTATCTCCCATATAAAAGAATAAAAATAAAAGTACACAGTGTGTATTAAGGACTACATGCCGTATAGTATCTTGTCCATACTCCGACTTACGTGGGTTGCCAGGTTATCACACGACTTTGACACGTCACACAGGTCAACAAACGGCTAAGACTCAGCCGATATACAGAAAGTAAAATACACAGAGTGTTAAGTAACACTAAACACCATGTAGTATATTATTTTTACATGGTCACCAAACGACATGTACTTAGTCATCATTTGGTCAGCACACACCTAACATACACATGGTGTGTACTATGTAGTACACAACATGTAACATGGAATTTTTTTAGAACTGACCAGTTTCCCCCATTTTATCAAAAAATATATCGAAATATAAAGAAAAAGAAAACCATAACTTAAAGTAAGAACCAAGTTCTTACAAACCCCCCCCCCCCTAAAGAAATTCATCCCTGAATTTCCCTTCCAAGGGTGGTGAAGAAAACTCCAGAAAATTCTGGACCAAAACTCGAATCAAATAAATGTACAATGACCTATTTTCCAGAATCATGGTCATCCCATGACACATATTCACCCCTAAACCCTATCAGGTGCCCCCTGTGTCATTATCGAAACCCAAACGTATCCCGCACTGCATCAGTGTTTTCCTCTACGAGGCCATGCATCCCATGGATGCTCAAAACAAAACCTTGTGCCTTGAACCTCAAGTAACCCACATCCTTAATGACCTGATGCCCACGAAAACTTAATTATTCCACATGGATGCTCCTTATGACACAGATCTCATATATATATATGAATATACCGCACAATCTAAATGGCGTCAATCCAACTGAGAAGCATCTAGTCATTCCACATAAATCCTGTGCACCTTGTGCACTCAAAACAGACATGCCTTAATTGGCCATTCCAAATAGAAAAAAGGAAAATCATGGCCACAACCATGGTGTACCTCTGACCATCGTCGACTCACCAGCCTGATCAGCCTTTGGTAGCTCCATGACATGCACCTAGACTAAAGTACAACTTCCTGATGCCTGAACTCCCTATGGTGCTGCTCCATTCACTGGTCACTGACCCCTCAGTTGGGTCTCACTATCTCTACCACATCCTCCGTGTGAAGCTGATCCTTGACTACCCTCACCTAGAACCGATCTTGAATCGACCCCATACACCACTGTCTATCCTGGTCCCTGCCTTCCATCTATCTAAGAAGGCTTCCCGTAGAACCTCTCCAGATTTCTGACCTGTCCACATGCCCGACACTCCTTTGGAGTCCTATCACACTAAGTTCGAGAATGACCTAGCTTCCAATAATGAAAGAAAATCACTGATGAACTACCATGAGGTGGTCTAACTGATTACTTGTTATGAATGCACTGCTAAAACTCTTCCTGACCTCACTTCCTGCTATCTGAACCATCACTTGAAGCCACTGACTGGATCAAATGGGACCTTTCAATCAAGTTTCCCTTGGCTATGAGAACCTGATTCACCACCTCCAAGAATGAGGCCAACCTGAAGATTTTTACCTTCACCTTAATGGCGTGCCATAAGCCATCTTCTAAGCACCTCACCCTCGAGGTGTCATCGCTTACCAAACCTGGTGAAAAGTGAGATAACTCAGTGAAGGTAGCTACATAGTCCATGTTACACTGCTGGAGGCTCAAGAACTCCTGAGCTCTCTCTTCCCTCAGTGTCTCCAGGAAAAAGTGATCGAAAAACTTATCCTCAAAGTCCTTCTATGCCATTCCTTCATGTCTGTGAGCCTGAACCTGCACATACCACCAATGCTTCCCTGGTCCTCTCAGCATGAACATCTCCAGATTGACCATCCACCCTAGAGGCATCTCGATCTGCTCGAATATCATCTGCATGCTCTCTATCTAGTTTTTAGATTCCTGTGGACTACCCTCAACTTGAAAAAGTAGCGGGTGATACGACTGGAACTCCCACATCAGGTATTCCATAGAGGGCTCTATACCCTGTGCGCCTCTGTCAATTCCCTACAAGACACGTATGAGACTAGATCAAAGCTTCTCATCAATCCATGACCTGAATGCTGCCAAACCTAGCTGTTACTCGGCCTGCACTGGATCCCAAACCTGATCCTTCCCCCGGGCCTGTACCAGCAGCTCATGCTCTGCATGTTCCATAGGTTTCTAAAGCTGGTCGTGATCCTACAACACTGTACCATCACCCGCCTGACGTTCCATCGAACCATCTAGGAGGAACCCGCTGAATACCATAAATGGACAGACAACCCACACATATAACAATATATATATATATATATATATATATAACGTAGATACTGAAAGCAATAAATAGGTAGTGTATAAAAACTACCCTTACTGTCCCCCACCACAACAATTCCCTATAGAATCCTTTCCTCATGGCCCCCTTACCCACCCTCAACAGATCAAAGTATCAAAATTACCTTGGGCCATGCTCATCCTGACAAGCATCGTTGCCTCAAACCGACGACTGAGTCACCCAATCCTAATAGCCACACTACCTCAAACTGATGTCTAGGATGACCAATATTGGTGATCAACATCACCTTAGTCATAGTACCTTCCTTCTTATATACGATCCAAGCTCAAATATCATTCCATATGAAATTTTACATAATATAAAGAATGAAATATTACATTGCAATAAACAAGAAATTATATCATGAATTTCACCTTTCACATTTCAAAATCATCTATATCATGGAAATTGAAATTATTCACATGGTATTATCACTTCACAAAGAATACGTGTAGTTATGAAATTGAAATACCCTAAAATGGTGCCTATCAAAAGGCATACAATCACAGCTTGCCATATCGGTCCAAGGTCCAATTCTCCCTTACCGCACCGGGTCAAGGATCACATATCACAACCAATAATATAACACACCAAGTGAGCCACCAAGGTAAAAATCATATAAATAGTAATCTGAGAAAAAGAAAAACAATAATTCCCACCCAAGGTAACTTGGTCCATCCCTCAAACCTAGGGCTACAGGCACCCAATCACAAGCTAGAAACCCAGTTCCAATAACAAACTATCTCTATTCTACCATATCCCAAATATTAATACATCAGAAATAAAAAGGTAGTCTCGATCTCATTAGTAGTCAGTCAAAAGATGCTACTAAATCCTTGCCAAGAAAAACCCCCTTTGATACCACTTTGTAACGTCTTGGGCCCAAGCAGCCACCCTAACAGTGCTATCAGGTCTGGTGTTACTACCTTAGGCTCAACTCCCCAAATTCCAAAGGCTGTCGACTAGTAGTGAGGGTGTAAAAAGGTATAGTGGGGAGAATATACCCTCTCAGAGGAAAATAAGGTATTGGTCCGAGCATAATAATAAAACATGGAATGGTAATAAAGAATCATCAAACTCAAACGAGACCTGTATAGAAGAAGCATATCCAAAAGTAAAAAAATAGCAGAAGCAATATATAGCAAGTGAAGTAGAAGGTAAACAGAACAGCATGTTGAACGCCACTTGTAACTATTACTAAAACAGACAAGTCATGCATCCATAATAGGTAGAAGATGTCAATATATATATAATCAGTTCTAATATCTAACCATCATTAGATACAATAATAAAGTAAGCATGTTGATACAGGAAAGAAAGAAAAACAAAGTAAACTCCTGCTAGGAATGACCTCATGATCCATGCAAAATCTCCATGAAATAGCTAATACGATTCATCTCCCGAAGCTGATATCTTTCCTACATGTAAATCCATAAAGTCTACACGCGTCCTGAAGGGCCCATGTAGGGTGTGAGATGAATCTCAGTAGGATACCACCCAATGGTTCGTACCTAGTATAGGTGTTTAATCATGCATGAATCTATAAAGAAAGTAAACGGTACGATGCACAATGTAAACACAACCTCCACTGGTGCTCAGTAGCCATCGGGGAGTGTCACCTGCTTCGACTAATGATGGAATCTCAGTCATGTAACCTGGCACCATGTGCCTCCTGAAACCATGTGCCTCAAGTACCGACATGCTGAAGGCATTCCCAAGCAATAATAACCTAGAACCATGTGCCTCCTGACACCTCATGTCTCAAGTACTAACATCCCACAGGCATGTCCAAGCAGTAGTAACCTAGAACCATGTGCCTCCTGACACCTCGTGTCTTAAGTACTAATGTCCCATAATCACACCCAAACAATATAAAGGCTCCTCACCTTCCATGTGGATTCCATGGAAAGCAAACCCAAACTACAATCACATAACCACAACTACAGGGGCCTCTACCCAAACAAGCAGTCAAAACCACCTCATTATGAAGTCATCTATGTGCACACGACCCAAATAACGGGTGAGCGGTAATCACCAAATTTATAACCAAAGCCACAACCTCATTAGAACCTTGTGCCCATGTGACCATGTCACTTAGAATCTGATGGTCTTTCCATCTAAGAAACCTAGTCCATAAACAACCTGACAGTCACATTGACTCAATCGAATGTCCATGATGCCCAATCCTGTGGTCAAACCACCCAATAACCCAGGCTGAACCCAACCCGTGATCAACATCACTCAAGAATATCTTGGCCACACCCAAAAAAACTCAAAGGTTTCAGCATATGCAATATCAATAATCACATATATATAATTAAAAAATAATCACTTCAAATAGGAAAAACAATTTAAACATTTTAATTGAACTCACCATGTGTTGTCCCATACCAGCACTGAGGTCTTGAAATCCTCTAATAAAATTAATCATGATTAAATAATTTAAAATCAGCAGTTTAATAAAAAAATTAATTATATCCATTTTGGAACCCCTGTCCAAAATACGCTAAGTGAGCAATGACCTCTAACCTGGACTCGCTCAAGCACAACAAGGTAAGGGAATGCCCGATGACATCCCATAAGGAATATAATCATTTCAATATAAAGAAACATGGGTCTCGCTCAATACCCGATGTTGCGTTAAAAAGATGAAACCCCAAAATGACCATGAAAACAAAAAACATGGTATGAAACACCTACCTTAGAATCATATGCATATGCACACCCGATATTGATCTCTAATTTGAAGTTGATCTTTGTAGATCTACATTTTCATCAAATCCTGGAAATTCTACTTGGATGGAAACTACGACATGTGAGGCAAAGGAAGGAGAATGGAATATGATGTATGGGTTTAGCCTTCCTGATACGGTCCCATAGCCACCGAAAGATTGAAGAACAAACTTCGGATGAAGAATATATGAGAAGAAGTGTTCCTCCCGGAGAATCACAGTCTGAAAACGGTGAAGAAGAAGATGTTTCTGGAAATGTGACGCAACACTCTCCCATATAAACGAATTAAAATAAAAGTACACAACATGTATTAAGGACTAAATTCCATGTAGTATCTTTTTCGTACTCTAACTTACGTAATTTTACAGGTCATCACACGGCTTAGACACATCACACGGGTCAACACATGGATAAGACTTAGCTGGTATGTGAAAAGTAAAATACACAGCGTGTTAAGTAGCACTACACACCATGTAGTAGATTATTTTTACATGGTCACCACATGACATGTACTTAGTAAACATTCAGTCAGTACACTCCTAACATACACACGGCGTGTACTATGTAGTACACGACGTGTAACCTAGAAATTTTCTAGAACTGCCTAGTTTCCCCAGTTTTCTCAAAAACTAGCTTGAAACAGAAAGAAAAAGAAACCCATACCTTAAAGTAAGAACTAGGTTCTTACACCACAGGTCAACAGATCTGATAACTCAACGCAACAACACTACTATAGTTAAAGTCAATGAATAGGTAGAAAATATTACTCACCCAAAGAGACACCTCAAACAACCCTGATGATCAATAATTGAACAAATTGATCTGGAAGCGGAGGAGGTTCCAAAAATCACTGAAGAGTGCATCTAGGCTTAGAGGGAAGCGGGTTTCAAAATAATGAAATAAAAATCAGCTGCAAAACACCTTAAATCCACAACTCACAATACTTAAACGGAGTGTAACACCTTTATGAATTGTGTATTCCATGGGGTCCATATATATTAAAAAACCCATCACCGTTTCATAAGAAACCTGATTTTACCATTTAAAGGTTTGTGATATGTACACCACAAGTACTATTTCATTCTGTGTATTTAGATCATGGCATGATCTTGGTGATCAAATACATATTGTGTAGACCAATTATACAATATGTAATCTCCCCACAGACTGCAAAAAACATCAGATTATTACATGAATGATGAAATCATTTAGTGCATTCTCCAAACTCCAGGATAACCCCGTAAAGTCATTACACATTCGTACCCAAACTCCATTAATTCAAACAAACATACTTCCTTGAACTTGAGGTCATTTTCTTCAGAAAATTCTCTCCATCCTCGATACTCCCATGATGCACACAATTAAATAGTAAAAAAAATAAAGAGAAAGGAAATACCTAAAAATTGTAATGATATGTTATAATTTTGACTATATCATATCCTAGAACAATGTCTAGTTTGTTCCTACACATCACAAACTAATCCAAAATTATTTTCATAGAATTTTCTAGAAATCTGAGCTTATTTGATCATTTTTTATAACACATATTTTTAACTTTAAAAATGTAATTTTGATCATTCTAACCATGCCACACACTATATTCACATATGGTACATTATTAAATGCCGCAAATTAATCTATATTCTTTGACCAACATTTTCATGATAGAATTGAAATTAGTAAATTGAAATTAATAAATAATAAAATAAATACTGTGTAAATGTATAAATAAACATTGAAAACTAAACTAAATTAAATAATATTAATAATTTGGTAGGAATATTTTTATTAATTTCAAGAAAACATTTTTAAAAATGGTTTTACCATCCATTTTTCATATTCAAGATAACCATATTTAGATTTTAACAAAACACACATGTAAATTTATATAATTCAATCCACGATTAATTGATGTCTTAAAAAATAAAAAAATTCCACAATTATTTTTAAAAACACTTTAAACTAAAATGAATATTAATTAAATTAATTCTTTCTAGATAATGTGAATATAAAATAATTAACCAAACCATCCAAAATTAATAAATTTTGTTTATCATATTTTTTTTATAATCATGCAATTTATGATTAAACCATCAAATATGATTTATACATTGAAAAAATATAATATTCTAATTATATAATGAAAAAACAAAAAAGTTTATGATGACAACTTTTTAAATTTCAAACTTCGGTTCACAATTTCATTTCCATTATATATTTTAAAAAAATCAATAATTTTTTGACACTTGTAAGAAAAAATTCTAAATTAAAAACACCAGTCAATATTTTTTAATGTATATATTAATAATTATTTGGAACCCTTTATTTCTCATTAATTTTTTTGGGAGACTATAGTGATCCTATTTTCATGGTAGGGTCACATGATGTGTGAACTCAGCCACATAGCGTGTGATATTTAACTTGGGTTTGAAACTCTAGTTTCCAGGGAGGATTGACTACAAAACAAGTGTTCATATGGAATACACATCATGCAATTGAGTTTTTAACATAATGATCATCTTATTCATGAAGAATCATCACAATGACCAGATATACCTTCATCATCACTACATAATCTGATAGACACATTGACCATGCATGAATCCTCTATGATAGTTAGATTTTGGCCATCCATCACCTGAAGAATTTGATTCCATCACCACACATGAAATCCCACCAAGCCTCATAATTTCCACCTAAGATCCATTCCTTAATCTCCCAACCATGACCCATCATAGATCCTCATCACTTCTGAAAATCACCATCATCATCATCGATTAGAAAAAACAACACAAGTTAGATATTTGATTGTGCTTCAAACTAGACCAGTTGTCGTATCACTAGCCTACCACATGCCAATGATGAACCTGACAAGACATGGATAATATTGTGTCATTTTTTATAATTTAAATTTCATTTAAATAAAATGGATGATACTCATCAAATAAATTTACCCCCCATATTTTTTTTTATCTTTTGTACCCTCAAACGATTCTTAATCTTATTAAATTAATAGATAAAATTCTATAAAAATTATATCTAAAACTTTTAAAAAATATTTCATATTTTTTCAAATAAAAATGTATTATTAATAAACAACATTATATATAAAAGAGAAGAATATTAAGTTAAATGCATATGAAAAATACTAAAAATTTTACATGTTTTAAAAGAGGTGTTCAAGTAATATTAATTAATAATTTAGGTAAGATAAATGTGGGATATTCATGTGAATTTTTAATTATTTTTATGTGTGAAGTGTTATTATATGTTCAATTTTTTAGAGATCCAATTGTCAATTTAAAATAATAAATGTTTTCGAAATCTTAATGAATATTTTTAATTTTTTTATGCACAAAATTATTATATGAAAAATGACTTTCAATTATTTAAATTACCATAAAAAATAAGTATTATTAGATTGACATGTCACCAGAGGCTTCCCTACGCCTATGTTTTAAACCCCGTTCCTCGATGTGCACATGCCAAACTACCTTCTCCTTCCTCCCTTTTCATTTTCTTATCCCCACTCCATGCCCACTGCACTTAAACCAAATTTATGAAATTATTTATATTGTATTCCTTTTTATAATTTCATTTTCATTTCATTAAAAAAAAAGATAAATCAGACATAAAGATTATTTTAGGGACAAGGAGAAATAATCAATGGGATAATGCCAAATGGGTAGAAATCGGGGATTCAAATCCAATATCATAATTCATGGAAATAATTTGAAAATAAAAGCACAATAATTCATAAATAATGATACCAAAATCATTAGATCAATGGTTGTAGATGAACGAATTTGCAATGATGCTATTCACTAGTTTATAAACAGGTTTTCACGTCGAGTTTTTATGATTTTTCATGTCGGTTTTTAAGGTACGTTATTACAGGGGATGTATTAAATATCGTTTTCACATTGGTTAACTAAAACTGACATTATACATAATATCTACAATTGGGTTTTCACATCAATTATTGGATAACTGATGTGAAAAACCAATTATGCATCATTTATCATGTTGGTTATTTAAAATAACCAACATGATAATTGTTTTTTCACATCAGCTATCCAGTAACCGACTTGAAAAAAAGCACATAATTTTTTTTCCGCATGGGTTAATGGATAACCAATGTGAAAAATATAAGAACCATTTTTCACATCAATTATTGGATAAACGATGTGAAAACACTATAAAATTTGTTTTCCACATATTTTATCCAATAACCAACGTGTTTTTTTTAAAATATGTACATTAATTCAGCATCCTATACAATAGCATCCAGAATACAACCACTAAATAAGAAAAAAGTAGTATAAAAACTAATGTACATTTATTCAACATCCTCCATAGCAGTAACTAGAATATAACAGAAAAGGCAACAACAACAGTAGAGAAACCAGTAGAAGACACATACAATTGAACATTCAAATAAACTAAAAACCGATCAAACCTGTAAAATGATTTTCCCATTAAATTTTTAAATTACTCAAATACTCTACAATATATGACCATTAATCATCAAAAGCTACAAAAATAATATAGAAATAATTTAACATGGATTTTCAGTAAAGCATATTAAATATTATGGAAATATTTATAAAGAAATCTAACCTTATGAGACTTTGTAACTATACCAATTGAAATGATTTCATAAAATAGTCTTAAAACATATTATTCAAACTCAGTTCCATCTTGTTGTTTACTACACTATTTGAAATATATTTTAATTCAAAATAACATTTTTAATTAATATATCCACAATTTAGTAATTATAAATGAAAATTCACCTTAGCTTTTACAAATTTGATCTTGGTGAGCTTCTTATTTTTCATATCTCTAAATAAATTCCATGCACTATTTGAAAATAATATGAATATAATAAATTTTATTCACTATAATATAAAAAATTATTAAAATAAGAAAACTTAGATGTTCAATACATTCTTAAATTTTTCTTTCACTTTAATATGAATAGAGCATGGCCAATACAACGTCTTATCTCTTGGAAAAAACACCCAACATCCATTGACCACTGATATAAAAGAAAACTTAATACGAGTTTTTAATATGTTAAGTGATATATAACACATTATGGGAAAAAATATTCCATACCTTTCAAGATATGGAAACATCCAATACTGAATGATGACATTCTTCTGAAATCCTTCAGCTATATAAACTGTTCTTTTAGCATCGTTCATTTTCAAATCTATAGGAGAAATAAATTTTGGGTTTGTAAGTATATATTCATCCATTTTTCCACCTCTATACACATTTTATATAGATACCTAAAACAAATCAGACATAATTATAAATTTTCAATATATTAATAGAACACAAAAATTTTGTTAATCGACTTACATGAAAAAAACTTGCATCATTTTGATACCCAATTTATCTCTAGCTACATGCTCCATTATATAATTTTTCAAAATACCCTCAACCATTTCATGCCCATAAATAAAAACATAAAATGAAATGTTATTTACTCCCAATAAAAAATTTGAGTATGTTGACAATCAATCAAGACCAGTAGAATCTATATCTGAAGTCACGGAACATTGAATTTTTTGTTGTCTAGACATTATTTATTTACCTTTAAATTATTCCTGTAAAAAATTAGAGAAATATATAAACTTTAAAATGACAAAAAAAATTTACTAACAAAATGAAATAAAATAAAACATATATACATACCTCTATGGTAATATGTCGAAGTAGTCTAGATGGAAAAACTAAAAAATGACCAATACATTGTCCAAATGTACTCACTTCATCTGTAGGAAATGGTATTTTTTTTATATATCTATAATATACTATACAGTGACCCTATGATTCTATATTTCAATCTGGGGATGACGAATGGTATTAATGATATAATATATCATCTTATATGCAACAATATGATGAGGATCATCAATATATAACTTATAGTAACTTGGAAGTTGTGGTGGAGGAGGTGTTTGGGTAGGATAAGAAGAAGTGGGGTCTGGAAGGGTAGGATAAGAAGGAGTGGGTCTGGAAAAATAGATGTGTGAGTTGGATAAAGAGGAGGAGTGTGATCTAATGGTGGAGGTGTAGGAGTCAGATCGACATGTTGAAACTATCCTTGCATGTTTGCAAACATTTCCTGTACTGAAGCTCTAATCCTATCCTCCATTATCGCTTTAATATCCTAAAATTTTGCTTTCAAAGAATCTATTTTTTTATAAAAATGCTCCTTTGAAGAATATTTTGAACATAGAAACACTTTTCTTACTAATACACCATCTAGGTATCATCATACAAGACCAAAGGGTTTGGTATTTCCTAATGTTGTAGCTAAAATATCCTATCTACCCTCAGAAATAAAGACCCCTATGTGATCTTCTTTTTAAGAGAATCGTATATGGAATATTTTAATAAATATGTAATGATTCACAATATATAAAGAGTTGATTTAACTTTGATAAATAAATAAACATCTTACAATATTTTTAGCTACAACTCTCAACTCTTTCGTAAGATATTTTACTTTTTTTCCCATTCGACCCCTCTTCAATTTTTTCATGCCTAGCTGGGGGGACCTTTCCAGATCCCGATGAATCAACTCTCATATTTTTAATTTTTTCTTCTATCATGTTTTCTTCTAATAACTTATACCCTCCTCAAGATAACGCATGAGGGTATACATTTCTAACTCGAATATCTGAAAGAAATCTCCTTGATTCATATAAATTAATAATTAAGAATAAATAAATCATTAACATGGTCATTAATATAAAAAACATCTAAAAAGGTAACATTTCACTTACTAAAAAATCTTCCCATCATATAATTTAATTTTTTTCAATATATCTTCATCTATAAATGGATATATATCACATGGATTTTTATGCTCTATATTCCCAAAAAATGAACTGTGATGTGAGGGATGATTTAAAATCCCTCCATCTCCTAGCCTCCAATGACATACATTTCCTCCTAACTCCTCCAGTATCAGGTATATCATATGTCATCTGATAAGAAGAGGAAAAACATATATTAATATAAACATTTTAAGATAAGTAAAATAATAACAATAAATCTTACCAAAACGGTCTTCCACAATAGTGATATTGTCACGTTTTCAACACTTCACCAGTCTTCAATCAAAATACTAACTTTACTTTTATCCTATATGGGTACAAAAGTCATGAATTGTTTTAAATTTGGACCTATTGGAATATCATTATTGTCAAAGTCCAATGGTATCCTATTTTCCTTGGTATGGGAAACTGATAATTTTGGTAAATGTGTGGTGCCATGTTTACTAACCATCAAACTCTTTTTTTCCCTCATGGAAGTAGATCTCTCATGTAAATAAGGATGTGGATGCTCATCAACATGATAATGTGTAAGTTCTTCCCCTGAGGTATGAGTATGATCATCTCTAGAAATATATGGGGGATCAAAGGATTGATCTGTCATTATCCTATAAATCAAAGCAACATAAATTAGTATAAAAATATACAAATCTAACAATTATATACAAATGTAAATAAAAAATTAACAATTATCAAACAAAAAGAAAATTAAACTAAATGTAATAAATTTTTATTCATATTTGTTAGAGTTAACTAAAATGCTAACAATATTAATGAGAGATGAAATTCTATAAATGAATGAAAAATACACAATATTAATGATAGATGAAATGGAATAGTAAAAATTTACCAACCCGATAAATCTTTTTTTTAAATAATTATTTTATAATATATTATTATACAATATATTTTGTTTTTATTTAAAATGTTAAAATTAAAATAATCGGTTTTCAAAAAAATCAATGAATAGATAAGTTACTTAAGGGTAAACATGGAAAACAAGACAAATCTAAACTAATATAAACAAACAATTTAAATTATTAGTTATAATACATGTTTTAATAAAGAAAATAAAATTAAAATATCTAAATTATGAAATTTTAAAAATTAAACCACAATTAAACATATATTACCTGTAATATTAGGAATATACTAAAGAATATTTTCCCAAATTCCTTCATCATTATCCTTCCATAGGGAACAAACCATTTCTTCAACATGTTCATCAGTATTATTTGTTAATCATTCCATGGATGTAGGGATCTCACATAAATCAGTATCTTCATCAATTTTATCATCACCATAATATTATTTTTTCCTTGTAAAACAATATCCCATTGTAATTAGATTGATCAAGAACATAGAATTTTTTTTCCATGTGTTTTCATAATAAAAGGATTATTTATGTAATCCAATTTATTTAGATTCACTAGTGTCATTCCAACTTCATCGTGTCAGACACTGTTGTTACCGATAAACCATTTATACTTATAAACTTGAACTTAAAATTTAATGTAATAAACATACCTTATTTATTCAATGTCTCCATAATATTCAGTTGATGCAGAGATTGGGATTTTGTCTTTGCCACTTGAAAAATACATTGCTTCAGTGAACACTGACACACTACTATTCTGAACCGCACTTATATTTTCCTGATATTTCTATGAAAAGTATAACCATTAATGTCATACCTAGACCATGTTATCAAATTTAAACTTGGACCACCCAATAACCATCTCAATGTTTCTGATGCATCTGGTTTCACGGTTTCTTTAAACCATGGAAAAAAAGTTCTTTTATGCTCATTGAAAATCCACATATCATTCTTCTTTGGATAAATTTGTTTCAACTCATTAATATGAAATTCTATATATGGTTTATCATCATATATGTTATTCAATATGTATAACTACACCTTTTATATCTGTTCACCTATCAAGGATTTTAATTTCAATCCATAAATCCCCTTTCCCCCAAAATTAACTGGTTCTTGGAAAGATGTAGGTAAACTGATGTGCTCCACGTCAGACAAATAGCTTGTATAGAACTCTGAAACCTCCTCAAAAATATACTTCTCAATAATGGATCCTTCAGGTTGATATGGAATATTAACATACCCCTTAAATATCATCATATAACTTTCAAAATGATACATCCAACATTGATATACATGTCCACAAAGCTTTATTTCTTTCACCAAATGAACCATTAAATGAACCATGATATCAAAAGAATATAGAGGAAAATAAATTTCCAATTGAAAAATTATATAAACCAATTCATTCTAAAAAATCTTCAAATAATTCAAATCAATCACCTTATTAAAAATTGAATTAAAAAAAATAAATCACCTTCATGATATTCATTCTAACACGGGTGGGAAAAATTCCATGCAATGCAACTGGTAGGAGCTGTTTCATCATGACATGATAGTCATGAAATTTCATACCTGACAACTTTAAATCCTTTAAAGGCATTTTTTTACATTTGAAAAATAACCATGTGTCAATTTGATATAATGAAGACATTGAAAAAAATCTAGTTTTCTACCTCTTATATAAGGTATGACAAGCTGAGGGTAGGAATGTTCACCTTACATCTGGAGTGGGAGCCAACTCCAAACATATTCCCATTGAGAGTAAATCCATTCTTGCATTCAAACCATATTTAGTATTTCCTTTAATGTATAACAATTTTACAATAAAACTTTCATAGATATTCTTCTCCACATGCATGAAATCAATGTCATGTTTCATCTCATGATATATCCAATATAGTAGCTCACAAAAATGACCGTTTATTCCCAATATTTCTATCATTACCAGATTTATGTGTCTTTCTGAATGCCACATCAATGTTTTTCAACCTATCAAAATACTGATCAGTGGATAAAGGTTTTAGAGAAATATCAAATTCTTGTGATCCATTGAAATACTTTTTCAAACTTCTATAAGAGTGATCCATAGGTAAAAAAATTTGATGACCCATGCATACTATTTTTCTCCCATGATGCAGTTGACAATATTAAGTCTGTTCACAAATTGGACAAGATTTATGTCCCTTAACACTCTATCCAGAAAAATTTTTTTATGCTAAAAATTCATTTATAGTGAACATAATCATTGAATGAAGATGAAAATATTCCATTTTATAAGAATCATACACCCTTATATCATCCTCCCATAACAGTTTCAAATCATCAATTAATGGTGACAGGAAAATTTCAATATAATTTTTGGGCTATTTCAGTCCACTAATCATTAAAATAAACATGACATATTTTCACTTCATACATAATTCAGGAGATAAGTTGTAAATTACCAATAAAATATGCCATGAACTATGTATGATACTAAGGATTTGATATGGATTCATTCCATATATGCACAGTACAAGTTTGATATTTCTAACTTCATTTCTAAATGTAGGAAACTGGTGATCAATGTTCTTCCACTATAGACAATCAGCTAGATGGAATATTTTTCTATCACATATCTACTCATTTTCATTCCATATTAACCCTTTTTCATCATTTGAATTAGAAAATAAACGTCTAAAATGAGAAATTATAGGAATATACCAAAATTGTTTAGTAGGGATCTCTAAACCGTCTGAATCAGCCTATGATTTTTCTTTCAAATTATACCGTGATGTCCTATATTTAGGACACTCTAACAGAAATTCATATTCTTTCCTATATAGCACAAAATCATTCGGACATGCATGTATTTTCTTGTACCCCAATCCCATCGAGCATAATATTTTCTTGGCCTTATAATGTGAATCTAGAAGATCATTGTCTTTAGGAAGAATAAAATTCAACAATTATAGAGGATCTGTAAAACTCTTATCAATCCATCCATGTACCGCCTTCAGGTTTATCAATCTTAACACTTTAGATAAAACCTTATATTCCATACAACCCAGGTACAATGGTTTTTCAGCATCACCATATAAACGCTCAATTTTAATTTGTTTCTCAATTTAATTTACTTCAATATCATGAATCATTCCATCAAGTTCATTAGATTTATCATCATTCAAATTACCATCTTTAATAGATTTGGAATTCTACCTCGTTTCACCATACCAAATCCAAGGGATTTAACTCAAATTAAAACCATAAAAAATTAAATGATCTTTGATCTCTCTTATTTTCAACTTCTTCAAATCTAAAAAATTTCAGACATAGACCGAAAAACATGTTGATTTTGAAACATTTTGTTTAGAAAATTCCAAAAAAGAATAAACACGTTCCTCATATTCAGCACCTATTAGAGGTGCATTAATCCAACTTCAATTCATTATCTATAAAAAATATCACAAATAAATATCAGAAACAAATGTAGTAATTTATAAAATATTGAGATTAGAAATGAAATAAAAAATATAGAAAACCAAAAATGGAATCATTAGAAGGAAAATGGAAAATTTTGATGAGAAAATTAATTCATGCGGAAGGAATTATAAAATAGATTCCTTTAAAAAATTTATTAAGTAAAAATAAATGAATATAACCTTATAAAATTATTAAAAAATATGTACAATGATATCTATAAACCAATATCCATAAAAAATATATATAGAATGAGAAAAAATCATTCATAGTAGATTATTTTTAAAAATAAAAAATTTATTCTATATTTTAATAAAAAATTTAATCTAATCATAAACCGAGTCTTGGTTTAAAAAAATGTCACATTAAATAAAATCTGGAACTAATTAACATATTATAAAATCAGAAATAGAATATATAGTCTCAATCATGTGAGGCGTACACAGATAATTCACCTTTAACTTGTTTGAAAAAGTTGCAGACCTAAAAAATAGCTATCATGTTTGATTTTCTTATTACATTACTTTCTTATAATTTAATAAATAAACTAGGGAAAATGGGAATTATAATTTAAAATATAATTTATATTCCACCATAAACAATTTAGGGGTTACACTATTATACTAAAACTTTGAAGCCATTAAAAATCAAAAGTTTATAATCCCAAACAAGGATAATAATTTTCACCTAGATCTATTTAAAATGAATTACCACATTTGATTCACAAAATGAAAGAGTAAAAATATGGTAACTATTCTATAAGAACACAGAGAGAATAATGTTGTTATAATTGGTTTTTAAAATATAATAGCAAAAAATAAATATTAAACAGTGCACCAATGTTGAAGGTGTTAACTCATTTATTAAAAATTAAGATTTAACAAAATAAAGTTCCATGAAATAGCTAGTTCACTAGCCAAAAAAATTAATGGCATTAAATATTAAACCAAAATACCATCATATTTTTAATAATCATCAAAACCAATCCATAATCAAGTAAAAAACCCATTATTACTACTAAATTGAACTTAAATTAAGAGGGTAGTGAAGGTTTCCTAGTTTATTGTTGTAACATTTGGATAAATTCACAAAAACATAAAAAGAAACTAAACTATCAGTAATTTATAGTTTTTGGACCAAAAAATTAATAATTATGGAAGCCGCAACATGAATCAACCACTAAACAGTAAAAACTTCCACTTATAACACTGTAAAATTATCACCCAGTGATAGATAAAGAAATCCATTGCTTATAATACATAAAAATTAGCATATCATTCTAAATAAATACTTCTCAATCCTTAAAAAAATAGTCACTTCGGGAACAACTAATTAACACAATATAAAATATATTCAAACCATTAGGCAATATAGTTGGAGTCTAGAAGATCTAGAATCAAATGTGCAATAATGAAGATGAAAAAACCTGAATGTATGAAGATGGTAATGTGAGAATAAAGAACACCTTATTAAACAATCATCAGTTAGATATTCAAAGCTAAACAATGATTGAAAATATAGGAACAAAAAAATTTTAGGCTTACTTCAAATGGTAACCCAAGGACAAAGAAACCCTATGGATTGATTTATATCATAAGGTGAGATTTGGACTAATAGATTGAATAAACCAGAAAGTTAGGGCTTCAGAAAGAGATAAAAGAGAGCTCCATCGCGATAATGGAAGACAATGTAATGAAACCCTTGATCGATACATAAATTTTTAAAAGGTTTTTGTTGTTGGTTATATTATCACATATGTGAAAAATGGATAGTCGGAGGTCTTTCACGTTGTTTATAGTATAACCGACATAAAAACCTATTCTTTAACATCGTTTAAATTATATAAATGATGTGAAAGAGCAACAAATACAAAAAAATTCATGTTGGTTTTATGAAAACCAACGTGAAAAAGTAATATGACCAAATTTTCACATTGGTTATAAATATCCGACTTGAAAAATCTGCCATAAAAAAAGTTTTTTCTACTAATGATCAGTGGTCTCCTGGAATTTTTTCATGGATAAAGAGTTTTGTAGAATCTATTTTATGATCCTCAAATCCCCACATTCATCATTGAATATAATCCCAACTAGGGAACTCCATCTCCTTTGGAAATACCATAGGGTTATGCAGCTAACTTTGAGGATTTTCTATAACTGGGTTTAAGTAAGGAAAACTCTAGGTTTAATGATTAATTTAGACAAATAATATATATATAAATATCTAGATTAATATATATAAATATCCAAAGGGTCCAGGCACAAAAATTGGAGTCATTACATTTCTATTCATTTATCTTAATGTTATGTTCATGGTCGGACCAACCCCAACTTTTATAGGTCATATGTGTTGTACAGTTAGACCATTGGGTTAGGGGACCCGATTGACCGAATAGGTTACTTGCCTTCCCTGATTATGCAATATTATATTTATATCTTTTAAAAAACCATAATATTATATATTTAATATTTTAAAGTAATATACAAATTTTACTCAATTTTAATAATATTTTAAGGATTGATTAATAAATTTTCCAAAAAAATTTAAACAAACCCCAAATCAGGCCTTTTTTAGGTCTGATTAATAAATAGAATGGACTCAAGTCAATCCCGTCACACTTGATTAATAAAATGGACAGTTTTTTTCCATCCCAAATTCGATAAACCCCACCAATGAATAGATATATATAAAATATATTTTCAATAAAAAAAATTCAATTAATTTATCTATTTTTTAAGTAATTTCACCTAAAGTTCAACTTTCTAAACCAAATTTACACCCTTATTTATATTGTGTTCATTTTTATAATTTCATTTTCATTAGATTAAAATGGGTAACACTTGTTAAATAAATTTAGCACCCAATATTTTCCCCCCTTGTTACTCTCAAATTATATAAGGGGACAAATTATCCATAATCTTATTAAATTCCTAAATAAAATCAAATAAACATTATATCTAAAACCTATAAAAATATTTAATACCTATTTTTTAAAAAAATATATCATTAATTTTATATTATATATTACGTCATACTATGAATCATGTCCATCACGAAGGGATGTATAATTTCTAATAAAACACTGAGATAAAGTTGAAGCCAGGAAGGGGAGGGTGAATGTTAGTGTATACATGTGTATAAAGGTATTAAATTGTAATTATGTTATATTTTAAATATATGAAAAATATATTAAATTATTTAAATTACTTTGAAAAAATAAGTTACTATGCACTTCACCTAAAGATTCCATATTTTAAACCACCATGCACCTTGCTCATACCACCTTACTCATTTCCACTAAGCTACCTTCTCCTGTCCCCCTCCTCATTTTCTTTTCCCTGAACCATACTTATTTCACTTAATCCAAATTTATGACCTTATTTATATTGTGTTAATTTTTATAATTTCATTTTCATTTCATTAAAAAAGAAGATAAATATGACACAATTATTATTTTAGGGACAAGGAGGAATAATCAATGGGATCATGCCAAAGGGGAATAAATCAGGGATTCAAATCCAACATCATAATTCATGCTAATAATTTGAAAATAACGGGGCAAGAATCCGTAAATAAAAACCCCTAACTTAGAATTAGATTGATGTTTATATATGAATGAATCTGTAATGATATTGTTGGTGGTCTCCAAGAATTATTTTGTGGATGATGAGTACTGTAGAATCTATTCAATAATCCTTGAATCCCCACATTCTTCATCAAAGATACTCCCAACAAGAGCACTCCCTATTCTCTATTAACCCCTTAGATTTATGTGGCTAACCTTTATGATTTTATATAACTGGGTTTAATTAAGGTGACCTCTAGGTTTAATCATTAATTTAGAAAAATAATATATATAGAAATATCCAGATTAATATATAGAAATACCCAAAGGGTCCATACATAAAAATTCAATTCATTACATTTAAAGTCATTTATCTTAATGTTATGGTCATTTTTGGATCAACCCTAACTTTTATAGGTTATTTTTGTAGTAAAATTAGATCTCTACATGTGTTAGGGGACTCATTATCCCCAATAGGTGAACTGCCTGCCTTGATTATGAAAAATTATAGTGATATTTTTAGAAAAAACCATAATATTATATATTTATTATTTGAAATTAATATATAAATTTTACTCAATTTAATAATATTTTAGGAATTGATTATTAATTGTTCTATAAAATTTTAAACGAGTCTTTAATTGGGTCATTTTTTTGAGGTTTGATTAATAAATAGGATGGACTCATGTCAATATATTCATGCCCGATTAATAAAATGGGTAGTTTTTTTTCCACACCAAATCTGATAAACACCACCCATTTATAGATATATAAGTAAAATCTATTTTCAACCTAAAGTTTTCAAGTTATTTATCTAGTTTTCAAGTCATTTAACCTAAAGTTTATCTTTCCAAACCAATTTTACACCCTTATTTATATTGTGTTAATTTTTATAATTCTATTTTCATTTCATTAAAATGGGTAATACTTGTCAAATAAATTTAGCACATGCACTTTTTTCTCCTCATTACTCTCAAATTATATAAGTGAAAAAATGATTCATAATCTTATTAAATTCATAAATAAAATTAAATCAACATTATATCTAAAAATTATTAAAATATTTAATCCTTGTTTCTAAAACAAAATATATTATTAATTTTATATTATAAATTATGCAATACAATGAATAGTGTCCATCACCAAGGGAAGAATAGTTTCTAATAAAACATAGAGATAAAGATGATCCCAGGAAGGGGAGTGTGAATGTTAGTTTATACTTGTGTATAAATGTGTTAACATGTAATTATGTTATATTTTCAATATATGAAAAATGTATTCAATTATTTAAATTACTTTGAAAAAATAAATTACTACTCACTTGACTTGAAGCTTACATATTTTACACTACAAAATAATTATCTTTTTCCAACATGGTTATATCTATTTTTAAAAGTGTATTTTCTGTTGGTAAAATATTTTACCAACAAAAATTCCCCTATCACTAAATTTGGTAAAAAAATCTATCACTAAATGTTATTGCGAAAGATAAAATAGTTTGTTTACAATTATAATAATACTAACAAATAATATATTTGTTGATCACGATGTTTAGCAACAGATTCATATGAAAGATCTATCTGTTCATAATATCAAAACATTTCTATTTATTATAATCAATGAAAATAATTAATATCTATTTGAAAATTATATTTTAAGTAAAATATCATATGTGAATATTCCAATATTTATTGCTAAAATTTTATATTATATTTATTCATTTAATGATATATAATATATTTACTATATTTATTATATAATATTTATAAAATAAGCTTATATGAAACTTCATCAAACATAGGCATTATTTAAAAAAAAATATTTAGAGATAATTTAATTTTTTTTTAAAATTCCAAGAAAATACATGAAACCATAAGAAACATGCTAAAAACTTTTTTAAACATGTTCAAACTCTATAAGAATTTAAATAAAACCCAATTAAACTGGTGACAGGGTCCATGTATGAAATTCATCCACTTAGTCATGACATTACCACAATGGTGGTGGTCACCTAAGTAGGCCACATTGGTGACATGAAGCAAGTCAACCACAATTTCAGATATAGGTAGCAGGAAGAAATAGACCATCCCTACATATATAAGCAAGTCCCATTTCTTGCACATATAGAAAGAACTGATGCATCCCCAATATCACACTAGAAACAAAAAAAATACTACAATGGTTAAACATATTTAAGAACAACAAATCAAATAAAAAAAATTGAATATCTCTGTCAAATATCTTTCCGAATCCAACCAAACCAAAAAATATTTAAAATTGTAAATAAAAAAAATAACACTAAAAGAATGGCTTCTAGTGGTCTAAACAGCTTGTTCGCACAAGCCTCATTATAGCTTATGACCGACTATTTAATAAAAGTTACCTTTTTCCCTATGCTTTAAGTTACAACTCATAGTTTTTGCAGTATTCTTTGAAAAAATGGGATTTATGTAGCTACCCATCACCATTTCAAACTTGGAAACCTGAGTCAACTGGGGAGATATCTACACAAACCAGTGAACATAAGGCATCTCATATGACACTATCTGACATATCGATGACTGAATCATGAAGTTAAATGGTGGGTTATTCAACTCAGATGACACAATCCAAAGCGAAAATGATTTAATCATAATGTTAAATGGTGGGTTATTCAACTGTCACATCAGTTAACATACAAAGATTTTTTTTAAGAAAAGACTGAGAATTATAATTGATACAAAGTAATTGTACTATTCAATTAAATATCATCTCATGAAGGAATAATTTAGAGTAAAAATGCTTATAGATACATCTTGTAATGATTTTTTTGACATTTCTCTAAGTAAAAAAGATCCAAAATCATATGAAAGGGTGTTAAATTATAAAGAAAATACTATTTAGGATATTGTTAATTAAGTAAAATTTCATTTTATAAATCAAATAGAGTAATTCATGTAATTAAAGACATTATTTATAATTTTATGACCAAGGAAGATAATAGATATCTTTGTAGTTGTCTTATAATAGAGGAGATTAAAAATTTTTCCATGTGATTAATCCAAACAACATCTTTGGGATCATTGAATCATATTTTATTTATAAAAAAATCTAGAAAACATAGAAAGAGAATAGATTCTATGATGAAGAGAATTTCCCAAAAAAATTCACCAAATGCATACTAAGAATCAATCACAACAACTCCCACAACCTAAAACTACAAAAAACATCAACCAAATTGATCAAATATTAAAATAAACTAGTTATTTATTTTTAAAGGAATGTGCACAAAAAGGTGACTACACTAGAAATGTGATCAGATTAATAGTAGAAAAAATACATAAGAGTATCAAACCAAGATCCAAATCCACCAACATAAAACAATTAAGTACATGAAAAAAACTAAATTCCATGGGTTGAGGAGGAAGAGTCTTACCTGATAGATTCTATAAGCTACAAGTCATCAACCTACCAAGTTAAATGGGTTAACCACCCTCAAATAAAATTATTAGTACCTATAAACCTTGCCACTACAATGCTAAAGAAGAACCTAATAATCAAGTAAAATATAGGAAGACTAAAAATGGGTGTTCATAGGTCTGCTCATAGTGGATTCGACCAACTCAATCAATGCTACTATGTATTCATTTGTAGATATATCCCCAGACCATTTATTGCATTATGATCTTATTCAATCAAGTCCATAAATATGGAGTTGTTTTTTCCTAGTTTTTGGGTCCGTATCTTTACACAAGGTGACCAAATTCTTCCTAGTGGGTGGGTTTGTCTCTCCCTACCATCTTGGTCACTTTATTTAAATGCTACCAATGATTGGTTCTGAATAAATTTCAATACCTATCTGGATTTATATTTTAACATACTGTACTATTATATCATTTTTGGTGATGGTGTCACAGTTCCATGATCTTTTTGTTTCATCTAAAATGTATTTCATAGACCTAGGGAGTTCTCCCATGCTTATTAATTGACTAATGAAACTGATTTCTTGTTGGTTTAAAAATATTCCCACTCTACTACACATCACTATCTTATTAGAATGACCTATCAATAATGATGATCATAACACTAAAATAGATTCCATATTCTAAATATAATGAAATAAGAACATTGAAATAGATTCTAGATTCCATATTTCACACACAGGCCACATGTTTAATCTAGGTAGAATCCAGGTCGTGTGTGAAAATTTGAACACTAAGAAACTTGGATGAAAAATAGGTTAGGGGATACATTTCCTAGATAACACTTCACAATGTATCTATACCATATAATTCATAGGTCTAAAAATATGACCACTCCCCTAAAATTTAAGTATACATTCTAAACTAGTGAACATTTTAGTATTTTAGTGGTTCTCTGTAGAAGGGTAATTGATTAATTATTAGAAAAAGAAGTGAATGTAACTTTTTTCGTGGATGGATTTTCCCTTTACCTACAAGTTGAAAAATGTATTTCAATATTTATTCCTCCATCAAATAAACTATCCAGGTATATGTTCAACAAGAATATTCCTATGGGTAAGACATCCAACCTCTTCTTTGTGACCTCATACCTCCCCTTTCAAAGTTGGAAATGTTGTGTCACAACCCAGACTAGGTAGGCCTGGCATTAAATTCTCACACTCTCCCCACAATGAAAATTTAAGATTTCATAGATTCCAAATTTCTCACATAGTACATAGATTCTAGAATTCAAAAATAGTTTGAAACCCACCTGACTTCTACTTATATTGCACACACTAATGATGCATAAATTGAACAAATTAATGATGCATAAATATATTATTAGTGAGAACACTAAAACAGATTCACGATTTAAAATCATGTAATTATAAAGAGGTTAGGGGAATTAATATTTCAGTGAGAACAATACAACAATGATGATGCATTAATATATTTCCATAAATATGCGGTCCCGACTGCTCTACACGCTCTATGAAAAACTATAGATGAAGCAACACCTTCCATATCTTCATGATACACATTATCAAGGCATCAATGAAATACTACATGTCCTTGTAAACATTTTGATAACTTTTTTCTTTTCATCCACAAGAGGTGGAGGAATATGGAAGTAAAAACACAAGTAAAAATGTCATTATTACTGTATTATTATCATTAGGAACATTGAAAATATTCTTAATAAAACCATCAATTTTTACCATATTAAGAAATTTATCCTTCTCATTTTGTTAGTAAATTTGGAATTGAATTCAATGTGATCTAACCCTTTTAATTTTTCTAGCACAACCATCTAATGGATTCATTCAAGATAGCAATTTGTGCCCAATTTTCAAGTAATGGTGGATACAGTCATTTTACTGGATTTTTGGCTTAGCACATTCGGAACAAGCTTTCTAATGACCCTCACTAATGAGAACCATGTTTAAGTCACCAAGTAGAGTTAGTGGGTGGAGGAGTTAGATTTTAAAGGCCTTATGAAACAAGGGATATTAAAGAGGTTGAATTCTATAATGTGAATCCATCTCACTTCATAAAAGGACCAATGGATCTCACCATGCACAGGTGGAAAAAATGAGCCGTTTATCTCAATTATTCATGCCCAAAAATGATTTTTAAAGCTTAGACCACATGGTTTCATGAATTTTGGAATCATTTCCCACATGAAGGATTCTAGAATTGCATATTTGGACACAAAATTCAAATCCAGTGGGATAGGCACTCAAAGTCAAATCGGGTGGAGTACAGTTGGAAAGTTGTGTGCTTTTTTTCCAAAAATTCTTTGGTAGAATTTATATTTTTTAATTTAAGGTAGAAAAGTAGGATTAACCTTTAGGAATTTAGGGTATCAAACCCATGACTATTGTATCACCCCTTGGCTATAAATAGACACCCCATAGAAATTTTATGGCATTCAAGATTGATATAGATAGCTTATGCTTTGTTTCTCTCTATTGTGTGAGGATTGTTCCCGTTTTCCCCTTGATCTTGTCCATTATTTCCTTGTTAATATATAAGTTAGATTGGTGATCCAAGATCACAAAGCCCCCAATTCCATTCCTCAACTAAAGTGCATTGTTCTGTGGATTGGCTATCACATCCCTCTCTTGAGTATGTTGTCTAAGTAGTAGGTTGCACTCCTTATAGTGTTTATTTAACACTTTTATCCACTATCAATATCCATCATCCATCACTTAGCCCCGAACCGTATCCTTCATCTGTCACCATACATCTTGAATATCTATCCACCCCTTACATCTCACATCAGTTGGTATCAGAGCTCCGGTTGACATGATATACAACTATCCCTTCATTTACATTAATTTTACCCATTACCCTTCATATATTTTTATATTATCCACCCATTAAAAAAACCCATTTTCTTTAAAAACCTCCATAATTGGTCTATGTTGTGCAAGCATAAAATATTATTCATTGAGGCAAATATTCATCCCTCTTCTTTTTACATTTGATATTCTATATGTGATTTATATCTGAAAAAAATCAAATTCTCTCAACTCATAATTTTTTTCTTTTAAAATTTAAGCACATATTCTTTCTTTTAGAGATTTTAAAAAAATAATCTTACTCTATGTTTATCATCTTGTTGTAAAAAACCAATCACAATAATTTTTGGGGAGATTAAAAAAAAGTGGATACAATTTCCTATTAATATCATTGTTATTTACTTTATTAGCACTTTCCATTTCCATACATCACTTTCTACACCATTTACTTCATCTCCATATCATTTTTAGCTCATTGTTATTAATTTTTCTTATCTTTACCAATCGAGAAAAATCCACATACCAAATTTCTACCCCTTTTTCACCTTTTACCCATTTTCAACCCTCTTTCTAACCCTTTACCATTTTGTTACCTTTTCCCACTCAAATGGGTTATGTTAAACCATCCACTAACACAATTTTTCCTTGTAAAGGATTGGTAGCACATGATCTACCCTTAAAATGTATTAGATTTCATAAGACCATGGGATTTAAATTTAGTGTTGAGAGTGGAGATAATTCTTTAAAAAAATCCTTGTGTGTGTGTGTATCTTGTACATGTGAGTGTGTATCCTTATTTTCATGAGTGTGTATATCTTGCTCACATGATTATGTATCATTGTATGCATTTGTGTGTACATCTCGTGTGTGTGAGTGTGTGTATCTTATGTACGTGAGTATGTATCCTTTTGTGTATGAGTGTGTACATTGTTGGAGTTGGTGCCCTAAAACTAAATTTTGTAAACTTTATGAAAACATTTATTCATTGTATTTAATATTAATAAACTACTTATCACATCATGATTTTTCTTCTATGTGAAATAGTATGTGATAGTTTCCAAATAGTATCTATCACACTAAAAGGTCATAACATTTCCCTACTATGATGAGAAATCTAAAGTGCTACGTACTATTCTTGAATATATGTTCTATAGTTGGATAATACCATTCGAGGGACCCAAATGATACAAGATATCAGGGGTAGAGACTCATAGGACTTTGAGGAACCTTATCATGGTGTATTCCCATGGTAATATCTAGTAGTATATAATGATAATGAGAACCGCCAATAGGAAATCCATATTTATATGTGTCACTAGATGTTCCAATATACAGACATGTGTATTGGTCCTTAAACTTCAAGATTATTATTAATGAGTGTTATGAGTCTTGTACGTTGATGTACTAATGAAAACCACGATAAAAAATGTTCGTGGTGAAGTAGGGTATGTTGGGAGCATTATCCTAAATAGATTCATGACCATGGTGTTTAATAGGCAAGTTATATTTTCAGAAAGTCAAATAAAGGGACATTGAGAACATAGGTTAATGGCATCAGCCTGAAACCTTCTTGATTTAAGGTATTGTGATAAAGGTATTACATTACACAGTAAGCATTCATAGGAGTTATTATGTCATTGCTACATTAACTTGTTTCTCTATGGGTGTCTTGGTGTGTTGCTAGACACTAACCTTGGAATTTAGGCTACTTCACCTAATGCCACTATGAAAGAGGCCTAGAGGGTTACAAACTATGTGTATCCAGAATCATAGTTAAATAATATATTATTATTTATTATTTAACAAGTTTAATAAATATTATCCCCATATGTGCTTTAATAATTATTCATGTTTTCTTGATAACATTTATTTTGTCACCAGTTATTTGAGAGAATATAATGTGAGCGGAATATGTAATAAATAATTATTTTCTATATAGTGAATATAATATTTATTTATTTATTGGTGAATAATGCCGTTATATTTATTTAATAAATACATAGACAATATTAAAGGTTCGATAAGTATTGTGGAGGAATGAAGAATCAATATTTTTGGTTCAGTGAGAAAATAATAAATATTGAATATTATTTTATTAAATAATATTTAATTTTAATTCAAAATTTAAGTACATGTCAAGAAATAATAATAATATTATTATTATTTGACATGATCTTTTCACTAGTATTAAATAAATAATTCAGTGCACTTGTTCAATTATTTTATTTTAACCCTAGCGATATATAAACCCAATTATGTTATTTTCTCAAAAGAACAATTCATTTGTTTTGGGTTTTGCATAATGGAATTAGAGAATTATCTCAAGACCATGAGATATCTATTCTCAAAGATCTCTCCCAAGAATGGGTAGAAATATTCCTCCACCAGATCTAGGAGAACGCTATGGAATAAATTCTCATAGTGATCAAAGATAGATAAAATAAGCACAAGGATCTACTATACTAGAACATGAATATTCCTTCGATGATATCTGAAGATTCGTGGAACATGTGTGGGTCACTACTAGAGAGAATCATCAATTGATTCCTACAACGAAATGAGGACACATCACATATCTATTACCAAATTCATCAATGAAGAAATAATTCAATCAAGGTTATTATTATTTAATTAAATAAATTATAAATAATATTTGATGATCCTATCTCTGGTTCCAGCATGATTCATGTTGCCTGTCTTATTTTATTCAATTTTGTTGAACAAAACATTTATCATCATGTAGATCTTGGATTGATCATTGAATACAGCAAAAAGTAAAGTTGGGTACCACCCATCACATGCTTCTGATATGGCCAGAACCTATAAGTGGCATCAGAGTGGTCATATAATTATTTATAATTATTTAAATATCATTAGAGATTTATAAATTTTAATTTAGTTTTTCAATTCATGTTTAATCATTCTTTTAATTCAAATTGTGGTATCTAATTATTCTTCATTTTCTGATATATATGATCAATACAATTAATTTTATGAATTAACTAAAATAAAATATCTCATTCAAAGGTTCTAAAGATTATGGTTGGATAACACAAGAGTACACACCATGTAATCAAAATCACATACTGTGTACTTGTGGTCAATTTATCAGGAATTAATTTGGAAATTAATTCAAACTATTTTCATTGATTACATGTGGTGAATTAAATAACTTACACCATGTGCTGACTGTTCCAGGGTGTAACATGATCAACTGGAGTACATGCTATGTTTCCCACATATACGATGTGCAGTCCCTTTGAGTTACAGACAGGCCATGTATTACCATACACAACCTACCTGACTGGTGACCGTTTAATTCGAATGTTACATGGTGTGTATCCCATTAGACACACCATGTAACCCATTTTTTTCATGGTATGATTTACATGCCGAGTCCTTAGGAGTGTACCTAGGATAGACAGTAAGATATGTACATGTCGTGTAGCTCTCTTGTACACGTCGTGTACTTATACCAAATTACGCAGATTTAAAATTTATTTATTTTATTGTGTAAACCTTGAGACATGTTCTTGTGTGTGGTCATTAAGTTGATAGGACACACCATGTGATGGGTTTTAATATATATATATATATATATATATATATATAAATGTTCAACTAACATCTGTATAATGTTTAGATTTATATATCATGTATGAGTTGTATTGCAGTTGTTACTCAATGTGATTGAAGCATAACACGTGTCCGAAAAATCATGTAATTTGTGTAATCATTAAGTTGATACTACGTGTCATGAAAGTTGTTGATAAGTCATGTATTCCATATGTCACAAGAGTAAATAGTATATGGGTATAATGCATGATGGGTAGATTTGGACAGGTATTCACCATGTTTCCTCCAAGGTACATTTATATACACAGTTAATTTTAAATTAATTTATTTAATTTGTTAAAAATTATAATGGATGAGAATCTCATGAAAATTTGGATGTGAATTAAGATAAAAGAATTGATTAATTAAAGATGATAATCAATTGATCCAAGCATGATTTATCATAAATAAGAACTATTATGAATTGAATGCTAGTTTTATTAAATTAATAATTTTCTGCATGCATGTAGATGATCATGAGCATAGAAATGACCTTTGTATGTGATTAGTTTCAATTAATTTATTATTAAATTATTTTTTTGGCCTACATTCCATATATCCTCTTATTATGTAGGGCATGCATTCCCATGGTTTCTTTTATGTAAACCCTTTCCCCCTCACCTGCGTGTGAGTAAAAGAATATGTAATTGATGGAGCTCCCAAGCTAGTGGAGGTGGTTAAAGTTTGGAGAAGAGGTGAAACCAATCCAAGAGATATATATTGGTGCAAAATTCGAAAATTGTAAAAAAAACATTAATTGGCTCAATGTGTTTTTATCGTTGGTCAATGGTTAGTTTATCAATAGCTGTATAAACTAACCATTAGTAAAATCTCATGATCATACCTATTTATTATTTTATTTTTGTCAATTGCATGATTATTTCATTATGGATGTTTTGTCTTGATCACATAAATTAATGAAATTAATGTTCCAGCAAGATAGAACTAAAATAAATTGGCTTATCCATAAATATTATCTAGGACATGGTAAATCACTTAAGTAAATCCACTTAATATTAACAAGCATGTGATAAAGATAAAAATTGAAAATTTAAACATAAAGGATAAAATCACTCAATTATATATGTGAATTTGGTATAGTTTTCCACTACTTTAGTTAAAATAGAACCATAGTTCAATGTTCTTGACCATACAATGTTGGGATGATTTCAATTATCGAGGAATTATAACTTGAAGTTTTGGGTTGAATTAAATTAGTTCACATTAATGGTTGACTGCTAAAGGAGGACTTGGTGTAACTAAGAGGTAAGGGTTGGGGAAATATAAATTAATTATTTTAGGATTGGGGAGTCCACTCAACAGATCAAGGAACTATGAGTTAATGCAACTGGAATTTGGAATTCCTACTTAAAACTATTCAAGTTTCTTGACCAACCAAAGTTGGGGTAATGAGTAGGGGAATTTGGATCCTTTCCACTAGAATGTCTAGGAAACAAGATATTTTGAAGAAAATTTTGAGGGTTATTGGGTTTCGATAAAATAGTGGTATACTAATAAATTTAATATTTATTTATTTGTCTAAATTTTATTAGATAAGGTACTAAAATTATGCTTATATTATTTTTAGAAATAAAATTAAAATGAATTTAAACATATCACTGTTATCTGTACTTGAGAAGGAGAACCTTCTCACCTGCACAAATTTCCAAGAGTGACAAAGGTTATTATGTGTTATCCTTCGCTATAAAAAGAAATTATATGTGTTGGAAGAACCCTTTCCTGATGTTCCTAGTAATGAGTCAAGTGATGAAGAGCTATCTCTCTACAAGAAACAATGATGATACAGATTTTTAGTTCTTTATGCTATCATCCATGTCCAATGAGCTTTTGAAGCAACATGAGTACATAGATGCATACATCATGATGTCTCACCTTCGAGATCAATATCAAGAGAAGGCGAGATAGGATAGGTATGAGATCTCAATTTTTTTCATAACTAATCTTGGATTGTCTATGCTAGCTGGGCCTCATTTTGTCAAGATTATTGGATACATTTAATGCTTAGAAATTGTATGGATTAAATTCCTAGATGAGTTGTGTACAGATCTCATACTTTCATCACTACCCAAGACCTTCTCTAGTTTTATTTTCAATTAGAACATGAGAAATAATGAAAAGAGTCTTTAAAAAATTCTTACTTTGATTATCCATGTGGATAAGGACATGGGGCATGATAAACCCATAGTCCTTATAGTGAATAAGAAAAGGAAGAACAAGGTATAGGGTCCAAGACTTATAAACAGTATAAATCTCCTTAGCACTATCCTTCCAAGAATAAGAAGATCTAGAGGCAGGGCATGGAAAATGAGGCAATATGTTTTTCATGTGGAAATATAGACCACTAGAAGAGGAACTCCACCCAGAATCTAGAGAAGTTAAAGGTTCATTCATTATCGAGTGTAATATTTCTATACATACACATTGGGTATTGGATACAACTTGTGGTGCTCACATATGTATCCAAATTCAGGAACCAAGTAGATTCCTAAATACCACTGATATGATACCGTATGGGTATGTAGTATTCATTGAAAAAAATATAGAAACACAAGTGATGGAATTGGGAAAATTGGTGATTATAATAAGTAAAAATGAAATAAAATGGGAGGGGTTGATCAATTATTACCCCAAAGAGACTTTCCCCTTTAAAACCTAATTATAAATATCCAAAAAGGCTGATCACTCCTTTGATAATCTTAACATTAATTCATTCAAGAACACAAGAAAATCAAGCATTATAATTCTAGAAACTCTCAAATTATAAATTAACCTCAAGGGGGTACAAAGATGTGGATATTTATATCAAAATGAGAGAGATACATGTCAAAATACCTAGCCCAAAAAATTCAAAATCCTAATTCATGATTTTGACTTTTTTTACACATGTCCATGGATTTAAGGGAAAAGATATCCACCAAGAAGAATTTTTGGAACCACCCCAAAGACTTTGAAGATTCCCAACATGAATTTGGAGACAAGGGGACCACCACTTTTTGACTTTGGATATTTCCTTCAAGAAAGTGGATTAAAATTCGTAGGATCATTTGGGTGGGCCATTTAAGTTCACATTTGGGATTTAATAAGAGTCATTAAAGGCCTATTTTATCCTCCCATGGATTAATTTTGGGCCTCATCTTGTTATTTAAAAATGATTCCATGTAAATACTCTTTCATTATCCTCATTATTCCAATTTTAATTAGGCCACCAATCCCAAGAAACAGTTCTTCTGCATTTATAATTCTTCCACCATCCATGTAATGATCACTCTCGACTCCTTGTTGCATATGTGCGCCTTCATTCTCATCATCCCCTACCTCTTAAAAATGACTCATCATAAAATATTAATATTCAAAATGATAGATATCAATAAAATTAAAGGTATCACTCACATTTCCATACCTTCTAGGAAAGTCAATATTTTAGGCATTATCATTGATTCTTTCTAAAACTTGGAAAATTCCATCTTCCTATGGTTAAAGTTTTTATTTTTCTTTCTATATAAACTTTTCCTTCCTCAAATTTACACAAACCCATTATCTAGGCTCAAGTACAACCTTGTTTCATCCCTTCTTTTCTTGTTTACATATTGCTCATTTCTTATTTTAATGTTGGCTTTCACTTTTGTAAGTAACTCATGATTTTTTTCATTTTCATTACCTACAAGATCAAAAACCAAATTAGTAGGAAATGAAATAATATCTAATGGATTCATTGGGTTAAAACCATATACTATATCAAAATGTGATAAGTTAGTAGTGGAATGAATTACTCGGTTATATGAAAACTCTATGTGTGGCAAAAAATTTCTCCAGTTCTTTAGTATTTTTTGTATTATTGCACACAAGAGGGTAAAAAGAGACATATTCACCACTTTACTTTTCCCATCAGTTTAAGGATGTGTCATAGTTGAGAAAAATAATTTAGTTCCAAATTTATTCCAAAAATTTCTCCAAAAGTGGATAAGGAATTTCACATCCCTATCACTTACAATTTTTTTGGATAGTCTATGTAATCTCACAATTTCTTTGAAAAACAAATCTGCTATATGAATAACATCATTGGTTTTTGATCATGTAATGAAATGATCCATTTTGATAAATTTATTAGGTTGAACCTTATATTTTCCATGCTTAAAAGTGAAACATTTAGAAAAAATTTTAATAACATATTTTATCATTCTTGTCCAATAAAAATGTTCATGAAAAGTTGCTAGCATTTTATCTAAACCGTAATTCCACATCAAATCACCCCCAAGAGTTTATTTTACAAGTAATTATTGAGTTGAACAATTTGTAATGAAAAATTTATCCCTTTTTAAAAAACCCCCATAATTATTGTAATATTATTTAAAGCTATGTTTTTCATAAGATGTACAAATTTGAGAAAAATCTCCATCAGTTTCATACATTCCCTTTAGCAACTCAAGTCTAAGTAATCAAGAATGAAGAGAATTAAGAAGTGTATACCTTTATGAAATAACATTGGAAAATACATTTTCCTTATATTTTTTATGCTTGATCACATAGGGGAAATTCTCAATAAATTCCAAAAAAGATGCATACCGTAGATTAAACTTACCTTGGGACTTCAAATACTTAAGGATTTTATGGTCAGAATGAATAATTAACTCTTTAATAAATAAGTAATGTTTCGATGTTTCTATGGTTAATTTCGAAGCATATAGTTCTTTATCATAAGTTTAATAATATAATACTAACCCATTCAATTTCACACTAAAGTAAGCAATTGGATGTGGCTCTTGAGTAAAAACAACACCAATACCAACTCTAAATGAATCACACTCAAATTCATTTTTTTATGAAATCTGGTTGACTTAAAATGGGAGTATTGACCAATTTTTATTTGAGTGTGTTAAATTATTTTTATTATATTTTACCCCATTTAAAGACCACATGTTTCTTTATAAGTTAATTAATAGGTACAATAATGGATGACAAATATTTAACAAACCTCCTATAGAAGCTTACCAATCCATGAAAACTCTTAAACTTGGTTGCATTCTTTGGAGTGGGCCACTCTTGAATGACTTTGACATTTTCTTCATCCACATGGATCCCTTACACCCATACTAAAATGACAAGAAACACAATAAAATCCATGAAAAATGAGCATTTTTGAAGACTGGCAATAAGATGGTTTTATTTAAGGGTATCACACACCAAATACAAGTGTTCAACATGGTTTCCTAGATATTTTCTATACACAAATATATTATCAAAATAGACAACCACAAATTTTCCAATAAATGAATAAAGGATATGGTTCATTAAGATCATGAATGTACTTGGTGCATTAGTTAAACCAAATGGCATAACTAACCACTTATACAAAACGAAATTAGTTTTAAAATCAATTTTCCATTCATATACTTCTTTCATTCGAATTTGGTGGTATCCAATTTTAAGATCAATTTTTGAAAACAACGAATCCCCATGTAATTCATAAAGCTTGTCATCAAGCCAAGGTATGGGATAATGGTACTTAACTATTATTTTGTTGATAGTGCGAAAATCCATAGACATCCACCATGTTCTATCTTTCTTAGGTAATAGGATTAGTCGAACCACATGTGGAATTATGCTTTCAATCAATAATTGTTTCTTCATTAGTTATTCAACTTGACACTGAATATCTCTATTCTCTTTTAGATTGTCTCTATATACCGTCCTTCTAGGAATTGAGGCACTAGGTATGAATTCAATCCTATGCTCAATACCTCTCAAATGGGGTAATCCATATTGTGTTTATTCGAGAAAAAAAACACCAAATTCCAATATGAAAGAAAAAACACAAGAAGGAAATGAAAGATGAAGTTTTTTAGTTTAAAGGTAATCATACTTAAAAATAATTAAGAACACTTTCTTTCTCAATAAAGCACCTTTCACCTCATTTTTTCCAGAAAATAAAATCACCTATCACTCAAAACTCTTGTTTTCATCTCTTTAATTCATCTCATTTCATTTTTATGTCACTCATCTCTCCCATTTCACTCTTAATTTTCCAACTCTTTTTATTTTTTTCTCTTTTATTTTTTTCTTATCTCATCAAACTCTTTTTTATCACTCAATTTTTATTTTTTCCACATTATTTTCACTCATTTATTTTTTATTTTTTTATTTTTTCTCTATCCTTACTTTATATTCATACGCTTGTATGTGACTTAGTAGAGCCAAAACACTATTTCTATCACTAAAATGAAAAGATAAGTTGTTAACATAGCCATTATACATCACCTTATAATCAAATTTTCATATTTTCCCAAGTATAGAATGACAAGACTACATTGGAGAAACATCACAAAGCACATCATCCTAATATTTTCCAATGGAAAAAAGAAAATATAGACAATTTTGTGACTCTCACTTCCCCACTATCATTTATCTAGTTAAACCTATAAGGTATAGGTTTCCTTAGTATAATAAAACTCAACTTCTCCACCAACAAGTTATTAGCCACATTTGTAAAGCTTACACTATAAATGATCATACTACATACATTCTCATTGACGTGGCATCTCATATGAAAAATATGACCATGCTGCTCCTCATCATGATCATATTTCGGTTGAATGTTCAATGATATTATTACCACCAGTGCATCTCCATCTAGGGGTTATTAAACTTATATATCAGAACACTCCTCCAAAGGATACATTTTTTCATCACCAATTATATCACTAAGGATATCTACATTATCCAAAATAATCACGGTTCTTTTGTTTGGGAATTAAAATGAAATATGACTATGTCCTTGACACTTAAATCACTTAATATCATGTTATTTTGAAGGAAAATTTGTGTCAATTTTTCCTTTTGAATTAGTGGGGAAGAAATTATTTTTATCCTCTTCTCTTTGTCTCGGAACAAATTTTTAATCCCTTGTTTTTGTTTCATTCAAACTAGAAGTTGATTTTGGATCTTTTCAATTGTCCTTCCAAAAATTGGGGGAATATACTTAACTCTTTCAAGAATATAGTTGCTTTTAAAACTTCACCACCTTATGTATAAACTCATCCATGTCAATGTAGGTTTGAAGTTACACCACTTATATAATTTTCAGATTCAATCCATTAACAAGCCTTTCCATGGTAGATTCACTATCCTCTTTTAAATTGGATCGAATCATCAATATATCCATTTCCTTGTAGTATTCATGCGTACACATGGAACCTTTCACAAGTTTTTGTAACTTAAAATGAAAATCTCAATAGTAATAACTGGAAATGTAACTTCTTGCATTGCTATCATCATTTATTCCCAAGTTCAAATTGGCCTTTCTCCATTATGTTGTTGACTTACTTGTAATTGGTCTCACCAAATACTTGCATAATCATTGAAATCAAGGGCCGCTAATTTTACCTTCTTATCCTTTGAGTAGTTATGAATTCTATAAACATTTTCAACCTTCCACTCCCACTCCAAATAAATTTCTAGGTCAATCTTCCCTTGAAAGGATGGAAGTGTCATTTTGATGCTTCCCAAGTATTTTTCTCTCTAAACAGCCTGTTTCCCTCAGCTAGAAAATGTTTCTTCAAAATTGGTGTACTCATGATCAACTTCTGCAGGATCGAAATGTAGATGCAGATGATCAATTAAAAGAGGGGGTGGGGGGTGAATTGTAATTTTAAAAACTTTTTTTAACCTTAAGGAAACTATGTTTAACAAGGTTAAACAAATTAGATTCACTTAAACCCTTTTTGTAAGTTTAAGGAAAAACAAATTGGAATGATAAATATGATTATCAATAAGTACACACGTATACTTAAAAAAGATTATACCTTAAAGTTTATAGAATCTTATATTAGAGTTACAACAAAAGAGAAAGTATAAGAAACAATTTCTTATTGTAACAAATTGAAGTGAAAATTAAATATACATATAAAAGAGTAAAAGTCTTTTAACCCAACAAGTAGGTTATCCAAAACACCTTGGATAAAGGTCCCTTAATTTATACTTTCAATAAAGTATATCTTACCTACACCAGGGTAAGACCTTGATATGAAGATCGATATCTATCTTACTATCCCTACAAGACCTCGATCTATAAGGTGATCAACACCTCTGTCTTCCTTCAACTTGGAATCCCTTGATTAAGTAGGTAATCATCACCTACATCTTCCTTCATCTTGGAAGCCCTAGATTGTATACAAAATTAATCATAATCATACAAAGAAAAACAAATATTTTTTAATATTTAAGTATATGGAAGAAGATGTTCACAACTTAAAATCTTCAAGGCCTTTACATAAAGTAATTTTTATAGATATCTCACAGAGTATTAATTCTCCCAAAAGTTCATCACTTTGATCATGTTCAAATGATTTAGTATTTATAGGTGATATATCCAATGGTTGAAATTTCCTCCAATGGTAATATTTTGCCTAAAACTTTTAGAGGGACCTATATAGATGGAACTTACAAAGGTCATATAATAACTAATTAGAAGTCATCATTTAGAATAAAAACATTTCATGAGAAACATTAAGTATATATGAATCTGTTTATATAAAACATTATGTTAATAAAAAATAATAACTTTAAGAAAGATATAAAATCATTAAATTAAAAGAATATAGTAACTTTAAGAAAGAAATAAAATCATATTTTTAAACAAATAATAAAACTTTAAGAAAGATATAAAATCAGATATAGAAATAATTGAGAATTATAATTGAGGAAATGAGAATAAGATTAAAAAAAATAATTGATTCTGAATTGGAAAACCATGAATCAGATTCACATTTTTGAGTGAATCAGATTCAAAATTTTGGAAGATTCAGAATTAAGAAAGTGAATTGAATTCAAAAAACTGAGAGAATTGGAATCATGATTCTGGACAATTCGGGATTGAGTAAGATGAATAAGATTTTATTTTTTGCGTGATTTTTAATTGAGAAACAAGAATAAGAATTGAAATTTTAAGAGAATTGAATTCATAAATTTTAAGGAATTGGAATTTAGAAACATGAATCAGATTCAACATTCTGGATGATTTGGAATTGAGAAAGTGAATGATTCTGAGTTCTATTAAGGATCTTATTTATTCCAGCAACTATTCTGTCTAAAGAAAAATAATGTTAGACTTAGCTTAAAAAGGTTAAAGAACAAGCATATAGATTTCCTTATAGATCAAAAGAATTAGTAAGAAAATGAATATAAATTTTCTTACAGAAAAAATGTTTTATAAATAAAATATGTTTATGATTTACAAAACATAAAGGAATAAGAAAAGTCATAAGGAAACTTTTGACTCAAAAATATCCCCATTTTTAGAGAGAACAAACAATAATTTTAAGAAAAGAATATTAAGACTTGAAGACTTTATATTCGAACTTAAAAATAAATGTTTATCTCCCCTTTTGTTTATGAGTCAAGATGAATATGACTAACTCCCCCTTATATTAAGAAATCCCCCTAAGGATCATATTCTAACTTTATATATATTTCTTCCTTTCTTAAGGAAAAAACTCCCCCTTAATTAAGGATATATTCTTTAATCATTCCCCCCTTTTATTTTTCCTCCTTAAACTAATATTATTTTTAGAAAATTATTCTACTCCATTTTGATTTTCAAAAAGGAAATGGAAAAAGCATAATGTACCTAAAAAGTTAAAAAATAAACTATACAAGACAAAGAATAATAATACTTTGATATTAAAAAAAATTTACAACAAAAGATCAGAAATAAAATAAAGATTAATATTTCTTTGGTATTAAGGATTTGATTATGGACTTCAACTTCTTTAATTCCTTGTGATCATCTTGAAACATTGCTAGAATAACTTCCCGATCCCAAATATTCTTCTCAAGGTTTTGAATATTTTCTTGTTTACGGAGAATATTCTCCTCATGAGACTTAATATTTTCATCCTAGGACTTAAGCTTTTCATATACCTCATCCCTATAAGATTTTACTATTTTAACTTATTGAGCATGATAATTCAGTTTCTAATAAAATCCTTGTCTTATTGCAACCTAATGGATTGTTATTCCTTTAATCTTTCTGATAATTTGGTTGAAAGAGTTTTTATTTTGGATTCTGATTATTTGACGGAACCCTTTATTGTCTAAAAAATTTCATAGAAATATTTAATATCATTATTGATCTAATTTGAAAACTTTGTTATATCTCTGCAAGAAATCCTATAAGAATCATAATTTTGCACAAAGGATTTGAAGTCAGCTTCAAGTTTTATGATATTTTCCATGAAAATATTTTTGATTCTGATTTCTGATTTATGGAACCTTGAATAAGCTAAAATATTGATTCAAGGTTTAGAAAGTATGGAATGGATTTCAAAAACTACTTAAAATATTGAACAAAAAAATCTTAACCTATAGAAGAGGAAGATATTTCTGTTTCTGATTCAGCTTACTTATATGTACCAACATTTTATTTCTTCCCAGTGTCTTTCTTGGATTACAATATCTCTGGCTTCTGAACTACTTCCCTTTCATCATAAACATGAATGATCTTATCATCATAATCATTAAAAACATCTTCTTGATTTTTACCTTCATCACCTTCATCATCAGAGGGTATTTTTTGAACTTCACATTCAATAATATTGACTTTCTGAGCTAGGTATTTGTGGACTGATTTTCCTTCTAAGGAAATTTTTGATAAAGAGGATTGAGATGTTATTAAAGATAATATTTCAGATTGAATCTACCTCTATGTTTCTTCTATTTATTGAATCTCATCATCACTTTATTTCTATTGGTTGTTAAATTCTTCTTCTTCTTCTTCTTGAATCTATTCATGAACAACTCGAACTGATCCAGAAACAAATTCCTTTACTTTTTACTGATTCGATATCCTCTACTAAAATTGGTTGATATTGTTGAAGAACTTATGTTTCTTGAAGAAAGGATTCTGGAACATCAATTTATTCTGAGGCTCTTTCTGTATCTTTCAACAATGCTTGAACTATCTTAGATTCAGTTAAATTCAAATTTAGATTTTTCTATTTTGTTTGTTTCTCAAGTTCTTCAGCTTCTATGATTTTCAATGCTTTATCTTTTACTGGATCTAATACAAACACTACGTCTTATTATTTCCTTACCTATTTTTCTTGTATCCACTTTGACACAACTTCATATGGGTAGGATTTCTATTTCATTGACTTTGGAGGTTCAGAATCTTTATTTTTTTATGGTTTTGGAGCCTAAGTATTTCTTTTCTTAGGCTCATCTGAGTGTTTCTTTTAGCTTTCTGAAACTTCCTTTGACTTTCCAAATAATTCAACAAACACATTTATCTTATCACTAAAAGACTATTTAATTATTTTAAGCATTTCTTCACTTAAATGAAGAATATTGAATTTCTTTGCCTTTGAAATAAAAGGAAATATGCACAAGTTCAAGAAACTTATGATAATATTGGAAAAAGTTTTTGGATATATCAAAATCTGAGATTTGATTGACTCATCCTTTATTTTACTGATAGAAATAAATATGTACTTCATTAGGTTAATATTCATTAGAACAATGAGAAAATACATCATGAAGATATCTATTATATTCAAGGTGTCCTTGTATCCTTTTATCGGTATTAGAATACCTTGCACCTATAATTCTATGATTCTATAGTTAGATGAAAGGTTATAAAGTTTATGCCTTTTTACTCCCTTAATACCTAAGCAATCAAAGGATTTAACTCTATCAAAGGATCCATCCGAATCTGGAAACTTATGAGAGAAATAGTAAGATTTACCATCATATGGTATCTCAAGAATATCTGTTGCTTTCTTATAAGACAAATAATAAGTTTTCCCTTAACTCTTAAACTGAAACTTATCCTTTCCACCTTAATTGAAAAATTACACTTATTGATAGAATTAAATTACCAAGTCTGTATAAACAGGATCTTGTTCTCCCTTATTTTTCAAAATACAAATATGTTCCCATCCTTGAAACTTTATGATATTTCTTATTAAATAATCATAATTAAGATAGAAATAATGACCAACTAACCTTTTTCTGATGATCGAACAATCTTTAAGTTCCTTATTCATAGGCATTGAAGTCTTATAAGAAATTGAAAAAGACATTCCAAAACTTAATAAATAGGTATGAAAAATGGAATATAGATTTTGAAGGATAGTAGCAGCTCGAGCAAAAAAATATTAAGATCGATGTGGGAAATGAGGTAGTGCCTGCTTTATATAGGCGTCATAGATGACGTTTTAGCTTCCACGATTAATACAATGGTTGATATTTATCTAATCTGATCCAACGGTTGATATTGATCCAAATAAATTCTTATAGAGTTTGATATTTTAAGGTTTTAAGTAAATAAATAGAGTTAAGGAAAAATAAATCCATTTATGTTTCCTTAAATAAAGTTTGAAATACCAAAAAATAGAAATGAAACTAAGAGGTAATAAATAAGAAGATGTAACTTTAAGAGTTCTCAGAAAATTTTATTGTATTTGATAAATTTTTTCTTAGATATATTAGATTCTTAAAACTTTATTAGATTCCAAAAAACTTTGGTTAGGTTCTGATATTTTTTTAAAGAAATAAAATGTACTCACCCTATAAAAAAGAGTATCTTAATGTTAGGAGATAGATTTAATAAAAAGTAGATATGAATGGTTACCTTATAGTTATCATTCCTAAATTTTGTTTAATTTATTCAAATCTATCATACGATAATGATTTTTTGAAAATATCATCAAGTTTTTCTTGAGTTCTGATGGATTATTGAATAATATATCCTTTAAGTGTGTGATCCCTAATAAAGTGATGCCTAATATCTATGTTATTTGTACAAGAGTGATGTACATGGATTTTTTAAGTCTATGGAACTAGTGTTATCACATAGTATCTAAGTTTTAGTAAAAATCATTCCATAATTAGTGAGTGTGAGTTGCATTCACAACACTCAAGCACAACAACTTCCAGCTACCACATATTCAGCTTCAGGAGTGGAAAGTGATAAAGAGTGTTGTTTCTTACATTATTAAGATACTAATGAATCTCATATGAAATTACAAGTTTTGGTTGTACTTTTCCTATCCATTATACAACCACCAAATTCATTATCCAAAAATATTTTTAAAACAAAATCATTTCTAGAAGAATAAAAAATTCCTAAATCCATAGTTCCTTTAAATAGATAAAAATTATTTCCACTGATTTTAAATGGGAATCTTTTAGTTTAGATTGATATCATTCACATAAGAATATAGAAAATTTTAAGTCTAAACGACCAGCTGTTAAAAATATTAAACTTCTTATTATACCTGTAAAAGATGTTTGATCAATTGGTTTCCTAGATTTATCAAGATCAAGGGTATTTGAGGTACTGATTGGAATACTTATACTTTTAGTATTTTCATATCCATACTTTTTAAAAATATCATTAATATATTTATGTTGATATATATATAGGTTCATTATTGTTTTTATGAAATTTGAAAACCAATAAAAAAAGTTGACTCACCCATCAAACCCATTTCAAACTCACATTTAATTAGATTTGAAAATTAATCAGATAAGGATTACTGAGTTGATCCAAATATAATGTCATCAACATAAATTTGAACAATTAATTTTTTTTTCTTTTCATTATTTATAAAAAGGGTTGGATCAACAATTCCTTCAACATAATTATTTTGTAACAAAAATCTTGTGAGTCTATCATACCAGGATCTAGGGGCTTGTTTAAGACCATATAAAGCTTTGGTAAGTTTAAAAACATGTTTAGGATGTTTTGTGTCTTCAAAACCAGTGGGTTGTTCAACATAAACTTCCTCTTGAACATATCCATTAAGGAAAACACACTTTACATCCATTTAAAAAAGTTTTAAGTTAAAGAATTTTTTAAAGGCTCGGATAATTCAAATAGACTCAAGTCTAGTTATTGGATCATATGTTTCTTCATAGTCTATTCCTTCTTGTTGATTATAGAATTTATTAACTAATATTTCTTTGTTTCTTACAATTATTCCATTTTTATCACATTTATTTCTAAATACCCACTTTACTCCAATTACAGAAGTTTCATTAGGTCTTTTAACCAAGGTCCAGACTTTATTCCTTTTGAATTCATTTAGCTCATCTTGTATAGAATTAATCCAATCTTCATCTCCTAAAGCCTCATAATCACTTTTAGTTTCTAATTGGGAATTAAATTATAGATGTTCTACTTCATTTCTTAAAGAAATTATAGTCCTTATGGGTTGACATACATCACCAATGATACTATCACTAGGATGATTCCTTATAAAAAATTGACTTGGGTTTTGTAAAACCTGTTCATCAACATAGGGTAGAAATTCTTCTGGAGTGAATAATCCAGAAATATTTTCTTGAGTATTATCATGATTAGAAGAATATTATATAAAGGGATGATAATAATTTTTTGAAAACACATCATAATATGTAGGTTGAGTTTTTTTAAAAATAAAGGATCAGTTTCATAAAATTTAACATGCACTATTACCTCAATAGTACAAGAATTTTTATTGAAAACTCTATAAGCCTTAGAGGTAGAGGAATAGCCCAAAAATATTATTTCATCATATTTGGGTGAGAATTTATGTAAATTATCTTTTGTATTCAAGATGAATACTTTTCATCCATATACTCTGAAGTATTAAACTTTAGGTTTTCATCTTATACACAACTCATAAGGTGCTTTATTAAGAAATGGTCTGACTGAAACATGATTTATAGTATAACAAGTAGTACTCATAGCTTTGGTCCATTTTTTTATTAATTGAGTATTCAATTAACATGGTTCTTTTTATCTCTTGAATAATTCTATTTCTTCTTTAAATAACACCATTTTATTAAGGAGTTATAAGAGGTGATAAGTTATGAGTAATGGCTTTCTTACTAAAAAAAGGTTGAAAATCATAATTTTCAAATTCTCCACCATGATCACGATGAATAGTTATCAATGGAATGGTTTTTTAATTTTTAAATTTAGCTGAAAAATATTTGAAATAATAAAAGGCTTCTGATTTCTTTACTAGAAAATAGACCCATATAAATCTAGTGTAATCATCAAGTAAAAAAAATAAATAGTATTTTATTCCAATACTTCTAGTTTTTGTAGGACCTAAAAACTAAATGTGCACTTGCTATAATGCATCAGATGTTGAGACTTCACTTATATAATTAATGCTTGACTTATGTTTCTTTCAATATTGACAAGGGTCACAGACTTTTGAATAATAAAATCTAAGATCCGTAAGATCCTTAACAAGTCATTTCTTAGATAGTTTACATAAGTTCCTTAGGTTATAGTGTCCTAGACTTATATTCTATAACCAATATTGGTCTTCCATTACACTAAGACAAGGTGAGTCTTAGATCCTAAGGTCTTCTAAGTTATGTGTATAAACATTCTCATTCTGATGGGAAGAAATAATGGACTCATCCTTGGAATTATGAACTAAGAATTTATTATTCATAAAATTCATAACGTAACCTTCATCACATAATTGAATTATTCTTATAATATTGTGTTTAATACCTTTAACAAATAAAACATTTTAAATTAAGGTTTTTCCAAGAAGAACAATGTTACCTATAGAAATAATTTCTCCTTGAGCATTGTCTCTGAAAGTGACTCTTCCACCTTTCATATTAATAATATTTTCAAAGAAGTTTTTGTTACTAATCATGTTCCAGGAACATACACTATCCATGTAATATGTATTGTTGGTGGTAATTCCTTTATTTTCTTGAAAATAAAATAGTTAAGTTTTCAGAATCCAAACTTTCTTGGATCCATAAATGTTAGAAAGTAAAATACTATGAATCTATATCTTCTTAGAAAAGTAATATTTATGAAAACATAAGGATTTAATTTTTTTTAAAGATCAACTTTTATCCCAATGTCCACCAATTTGACACTTATTGCAGAATGGGGAAATTTTAGTAACAAAATAATTATGAATAAAAACAAGTTTTGAGTGAGAATAACCAATTACAGAACTATTTCTTAGTGGACGAATTTGTGAATACATTTTATCAAAAACTTCCTTACCAGAAGTAATAGTTCAAAATAATTTCTTTAAGTAAAATATTTCAGATTTTAGTCTGATGACTAAATTCTTATCCTCATAGTCATTAGTCTTAGGATTGGGGAGTGTCTCTAATTTTTTTCTTAGAAATAACATTTTCATGATCCATAGAAATTTTATCCATTTCAAAATTAACTTCCTCAAAGTTTTTCGAAATAGAAATAATTTCAAAAGATTTTTTATGAAGATATTTAGAAGGATATGATACTTCTTTTTTTTTAAATAGTGATTCTATATTTTTCCTTGTCAAGTTTCTTATTGATCTTACTGTTCTCATTTTCAAGAAACTTGGAAAACCTAGATAATTTTTCAAATCAAGTTAAGGTATCTTCTGCTAAGGAATATTATTCATCCGAAAAAATATATCTATCATTATTAGGATAATTATCATTTAAATACATATTGGTTAAGGATTCAACAGTGTGTACCATATCCATGAAACATTGGTTTTCCATAGGTATTCTGGTAATAAGACCAATATTCTTCTGTCCAAAAGATTCATTATCTGAAGATTCATTAGATGAGTCACCACCAATTTCACTCCAAGAATAATTTTATTTAAGTCATTATTTCCTTTATTATTGTAATATATTTTCTGATTCCTCTCAAAATTTATATCTTTCCTATCATTTGTTTTAAGCCTAGGAAAATCAGGTCTGATATGTCTTGCTTTCTTGCATTCATAACATGTGACTTCATAATATTTCTTATCTTTCCTCTCCTTTTTCTTATATCTATATTGGAAATACTACTTTCCAAAAATCTTGTTCATCCTTCAAGAAATATTGGCTAACTCATTCTTTGAATGCTTAAATTCACTTGAGTCCAACTGAATAAAAACTTTCTTAGACTTTGCTATCTTAGTAACTTTCTTAGGAGTCCTGGATTTCATCTGATTTGAAGTAGTAGTTAAAGAAACACTCATATTCTTTTTCTTTATATTCTCAGCATCTATTTTTACTCTATTCTCATGTTATAAGAGTGTTACAAATAAATCATCAATATTTACAATTATAACTTTCCTTGACTCATAAATAATAGTTCTCTTCAATTCCCATTCATTAGGAATGATATCTATAATATTATCTACAAGCATCTTATCATCTGGACCCTTTTATCCCATTGAATATAGAATATTTATGATATTTATAAATCTCTATTGAAATTTAACTATTGGTTCTCCATAAAAGAACCATTATAATTTGCTATAAGCATGGATCTTATAGTTTTAATAACTTTTGAAGTACCAAAATGTGTAACTTCAAGTTTCTTCCATATGTTGTTACCTGATTCACAAGAAGATATATGGATATATATATTCCTAGAAATAGAACAAAGAAATTTATTTTATACCTTATTGTTTAGATAATATTCTTTATTTTCTTGATTAGTAAAAGTTAAGACTTCTTTGTCAGGTATCTTATAATCTCTAGTAAGTATAAGAAAATTTTCCACATAAATATTGATAATAAAAGTATTCATTCTATCTCTCTAGTATTCATAATCATTCCCATCAAATAAAGGTGGTCTTATAGGGTTCATATTATATAAGGATTTGAAATTCATTCATTCCATCTTAGAATAAAACAAAAATTGTTTTTCCACAACACAAGTTAGTGTAGTATGTATTTACAAAAAAAAATTATAAAAGAAATTATAAACAACTTGTAGAATATAAAAAAAGTTTAAGTAAAATGAGCAGTGAAAATATGACTATGCTACTAAGTGTAAGTATCAATATATTAGATACCTCCTCTGATACCAATTGTAGGATAAAAATGTAGATTCAAATGATCAATCACAAGAGGGGGAGGGGGTGAATTGTAATTTTAAAAACTTTTGTTTTTAACCTTAAGGAAACATGGTTTAACAAGATAAAAAAAAATTATTCAATTAAAACCTCTTTTGTAATTTTAAAGAAAACACTTTGGAATGATAAATATTATTATCAATAAGTACATAGGTATACCTAAACAAGATTATACTTTAAATCTTATAGAATCTTATATCAGAGTTATAGAAAAATAGAAAGTATAAGAAACACTTTCTAATTGTTACAAATTGTAGTGGAAATTAATAATACATATAAAAGAGTATAAGTATTTTAACCCAAAGAGTAGGGTATCCAAAACACCTTGGATAAATTTCCCTTGATTTATACTTTCAAGAAAGTCTATCTTACATACACTAGGGAAATCCATTGATAGGAAGATATGTATATATCTTGGTATCCCCACAAGACCTCGATCTGTAAGGTGATTGGAACCTCTGTCTTCCTTCAACTTGGAATCCCTCAGTTAAGAAGGTAATCAAAACCTATGTATTCCTTCATCTTGGAATCCCTTGATCATGTATAGTAACAATTAGAATCTCACAAAGAAAAACATATCTTGTTGAAGATTTAAATATGTGGAACAATCTGTTCTTAACTTAAACTCTTCAAGGCCTTCGCACAAAGAAATTTTGGTAGAGCTCTCGTAGAGTATCAATTCTCCCAAAATTTCATCACTTTGATCATGTTCAAATGATTGGGTATTTATAGGTGAGATCTCAAATGGTCTAAATTTTCCCCAATGGTCATATTTTTCCTGAAATTTTAAAAGGACCTATATATCTGGCACTTAAAACGGTCATATAATAATTTATTATATGACATCGTTTATCATAAAAAAAATATCATGATAAACATTAAGTATATATGAATATGTTTATATAAAACATCATGTTAAGAAAAAATAGTAACTTTAAGAAAGTTATAAAATCATTAAATTAAGGAAATATAGTAAATTTATGAAAGATATAAAATCATATTATTAATAATATAAGAAAAATTTAAGAATTATATATAACCAGATCTATAAATAATTGAGAATTGGAATTTATGAAATGAGAATCATATTAAAAAAAATTAGATGATTTAGAATTGAGAAACTGTGAATCAGATTAACATTTTTGAATGAATCAGAATTTAAGAGAGTGTGAAACTGATTCAAAATTTTGGATGATTTAGAATGAAGGAAGTGAACCAGATTAAAAAAACTTAGAGAATTGGAATCATGATTCTGGAAAATTTGAAATTGAGGAAGATGAATCAGATTCGATTTTCTGTGCAATTCATAATTAAGAAACATGAATCGGAATCACAATTTTAATAGAATCACATTCATAAATATGAAGGGATTGGAATTGAGAAACATGAATCAGATTCTAATTTCTGGATGATTCATAATTGAGAAAGTGAAAGATTATGAGTTTAATTAAGGATTTGATTTATTCTAGTAACTATTCTGTCAAAAGAAAAATAATGTTAGACTTAGCTTAAAAAGGTTAAAGAAAATGCATATATATTTCCTTATAGATTTAAATAATTAGTATGTAAATGCATATAAATATTATTATAGATAAAAAGTGTTATAAATAAAATATGTTTTTGATTTCAAATACATAAAGGAATGAGAAAATTCATAATAAAACTTTTGACTCAACACCTTAATCAATTTCTTCCTTCTCATAGTCCTTTAATTTGAATAACATTTCAAATATCTCAACCTAGCGATAAATATTTTAAATTGGTTAGAGACAAATTTCATGAATAATTTGAGGTAAATCGTACTTATTTATTCCTCACTCGCCATTTTTTTAAAATCCTCACATAATTTCTCTATCTTTTTTAAATCTCTAAAAATGTTCCTCACAATTTCTAGCTTGAAAAATTTGTTCCTACATGTGTTCTTAAATAGAATAAAGAAGAAAACTAGTAAGAATCAATCAATTCATGGAAAACTCTGAAAATCATAAATTTTAAAAGTGTTCGAATCAATGGATTCCAAGAGAAATGGGAGGTAAAAAGAAAGGGGAGAAATGTTTATATGTAAAGTTTGTATATGGATAAAGGAAAGAAGATTAAAGAGAAATATTATAGTAGAAATTCACAGAATTTGGGCTAATGATCCAATAAAATGTACAATAAATTTACAAAATCCTTTGTTGTTTTTTTGAATTTTTGAATTATTTTTCTTTTTTTTGTAATATTTTTTTCCAAATAATTCAAACAAGAGAGAATGCAAAAATATTTGAAGATAGTGTGTGGATTAAAAAATAGGAATTTATCAAATTTAATAAATCCGATCAAAAAAATTCCAAAAGGATGAGGAATAGAATTTCTAGTTTTTTTATATGAAAGTATCATTCAAATGATAGATTCAAACTCGATTGGAATTCCATCTTGTTTATTGTTATATTTTACAAAAGTGAATTTGTAGTATTAATTGAATAAGATATATCTCACAATATATGTGTAGGATTTTAGTGTTTCCAAAACAAGAAGAAAATGAGATCCAAAACAATGAAAATGAAATATAAAATGTCCATAAATTTAAAAGAAAATTCTTCTAAATGGTATAATGAAGTTACAACCAAAATTGGTGATGAAAAAAACATAAGGAGAAGTAAAATGATGGGAGAAATAAAAAAATGAAGAACCTGGTTTCCATTACCGAGCTTTGATTCCAAATGATATAATAATATATGGGTATGTGGTATTCGTTGGTGAAAATGTGGAAACAAAAGTGATGGAAGTTGGATAATTGGTAATTAAAAGAAGTGAGAATTAAATAAAAGTGGAGGGGGTGATCAATTAGGACCCCATGGATACTTTCCCCCTAAAACCCTAATTATAAAGTGACACAAAGTTTGATCACTCCATAGAAAATACTAACATGAATTCATTCAAGAACATAAGAAACACAAGTATAATAATTCTAGAAACTCTCAAATTTGAAATTAACCTCAAGGGGGTACAAGGAGGTGGATATTTATAGCCAAATGGGAGAGATACATGTTAAGATACATAGAACACAAAATTATAAATCCTAACCCATAATTTTGACTTTATTTACACATGTCCATGGATTTAGGGGACAAGATATCCACCAATAAGACTATTTTCACACTACAACAAAATAAATTATTTGCGGCGGTTTAAGAAACCACCACTATTTTTTTCTTCAAAATATAGAAAATATTTTTTAAAAACTGATTCGAAAGATTTTTTTAAATGGGGACACTTCTTTCCCTCCCCTCACCGCTGAGCCTAACACCCCCACCCCATCTTCCCCTAACCCCATCAAACCATCACACCAGACCCTTCTCCCCCTCACCGCCAACCCCTCTCTCCCCCTCACCGTTGGCTCCCCTTACCCCCCTCGCCACCGGCCCCCTTCTACCGTGAACTCCCCAAGCCCGAGCCTGAGGCATTGGCCCCTCTCTCCCCTGAATGATCACTGTCACTTCTCTATAGGCAAGTTAATTAAAAAGGATGTGTGTTGGTATTTGATCGTACTTTGTTTCCTATTATTTTATCACCATTATTCCATATAGTGAGTTATGATTTGATTATTCCATCCTAGGATTTTGAATTTAGGAGTTTAGTTAATTAATTTAAGGGTTTTTGGGGTTGATTAATGTGCTTGTAGACCCATTGGAGGTCTTGTGGGCTCTGGAGTATTGTGCGAGTCATCGATTAAGGTAGGAAGTTCCATTCATACATTTTAAAAACTTAACCATTGAATACTTTTTTATATTTAAACTAAATTTTGATATTATAAAGGTTATGAAATATGTGAAATGCAATCCTCACCAAATGGTTGTAGTTTTGACTCTGGTTTTAATGTGATTTATATAATGGTGTTTAAGTTGTTATGTTTCCATAGACTTTCTGAATGAATTTAGTTTCCAATGCATGAAATTTTAATATACACTCCTAATTTAAATGAATTTTTTTGAGTAAACATTTTTTAACTAATAGTGGGGAAGGTTTTCATAAGGTTTCCTTACACAATTATGGATTTTTTTATATTTATTTGTGATTTTTCATTGTAAATGATCTTAAATGTGGCCAAGTATAATTTATTAAAGACTGTGCTATTTTAAAAAGGATTTTAAGTATCTTTATTTAATTTTGATTTCTAAATGGAAGGTTGTTATAGTTTAGTTTACTTCTAAAAGACATATCTAAAAGCTAAGTTTCAACCTTGTGTTGTAATTATTAATATAATATAAAAATGTATACATGGGGCTGGAAAGAAGAGTTTCTTTTATATACCTTATTATCTTTATTATTGTTATTTGATTTTTATGTAAAACATATAGCCTCAACTTTCGATTAACAACTTTTTAGGAAACCCATGGTTCTTGGGTTGGTGAAACTAGATCAAGTTGAGTTATTTTACAATAGTTATGGTGTTTCCTTGAATAGTGAAGTAATTTTGTGTGCATCCCATTGTCCCAATGAAGTAGTTGTGGTTACATTTCAAAGGTTGAGGGTTTGCCTAATTAGTGATGTAGAATTACTAGGTTCCCCTAGTTTTAGTGGTCATAGGGGTTCTCCCATGGTATTAAGTATTTATTTACTTTTGATTGTGTAATGATAATTCTATTTTCATTTAGTTATATTTCATTATTTTATATGAGTAGATGTTGTTTCTATTTATATTCAGTTTTTTCTCTTTATTGATGTGCTACCATTACTTCTTAGACTTTATAAATTCTTTTTTCCAATTGGAAGCTATTATTCCTTATCACTTATTACTTCCCTTTATTAATCACTTTTACCTGCTTATTTTTTCTATATCGGTTATTAAATTGACATTAAGTTAGAATTTATCATTTTTGGGAATTTAAATTATTTTTATTATGATCATGTGGAATTTCATGTTCATATATTTATTTTCATTTATTATCATCTAGGTTTCCCTGATAAATGAACTATCAAACACTTTTTCATTTAATAAATAGTAAAATACATCAAATAACTCATAAGTTATTTCATATTCAGATGGTTGGATATAATATTTATGTTTTTCTAAAAAATTTTTGATCAAATTTTCAGATCTTGATTTGTTTCCCAAATGAAAAATTTATTATATCAAACAAATTTATTCTCATGGATTATACTCATCATAATGTGTCAATGTAAAAAAATTGAGTTCTCTTATTATGGGTATATGATGGAATCAAAAATATTAAAGTGGATTTTTTAACCAAACTCCATTATTATAGTACCTTAATGGAAATTTATGATTGGATTTTATATTTCTAGGAATGTTTTATCCAAGGTAAAAGGTGACAAAGAAGAGGTCATATCCTCCTATGTGATTAAAAAATAAAATTTAGTACGGAATATCAAATTATTCACTCCAAATAAAACATATTCAAATACTCTCTCTTGGAATGTAGTGGATATTTTAGGTAATTTTAAAACCACTCTAGTTGGTTTGATATGTACCATCTGTAATTAAGGTAAAATTGAATGCTATATACATAAATATAATTTCTTAGATCACCACTAGAAATTCTAGTAAAGCATTATGTGACACCCCCTCTAGATAGAGATGCGTTAGAACTCTAAATCCCCTGCTATGGTGATAGATAATTACTAGGTTCACCTATACTTATTGACCCTAGGGTGTTTCTCCCAAGATTCATATTTTAAATTAATTAATATATGAATTTTATTTTTCTTCTATTTTACATAATACTATCCATGATTAATTTCATTTTTTACTGTAACTTTTTTAGTACTCATATGACTCTTATTATAACTACTTGGGTTGTGTTTTTTTAAATTCCATTTATCTCTTTTCATACTTAGTAATACATATGTGTTTTAATTTTTTTAATAATGTGCAGGCATATTGTGATATGAATAAAATCTAGATGACATTAGTGAGGAACACACCTTAGTATGCTAAGGGTTTGGAGGAGTTTTTAGATTTTTCAATTTCTAATCGATCCGTTGATGGGAGAATAAGATTTCCTTGTACTAAATGTAAATTTAGAAGATGGTTGAAGATATATGATGTTTATATACAATTGATATTAAATAAATCCCCTACTCAATATTTGTGTGGGATTTGGAATGGAGAATCGAACATTATACAAAGTTTGAGTACAGATTTAAATTGACAGAATGAGCTCCCAAGTTCATCAAAAATGGAAAATAGAATGAAAAAACTTATAAATGACGAATTAAGTATTGCAAGACATCAATATAAACACAAAAATAGATCAAAACACCCAGTTTAGGGTCCTAAAAATAAAAAATTGAAAAGTGATGTTTTTGAGACTATAGGAAAACTAGATCAAGATTATAACATATATTTAGATCCTACTCTTGATTATGTAGATACTAATGTAAGAAAAATACATTAAAAACCAATTCCATCATATCAAAATTTATTAACACAATTAAATTAAAAAAAATTATTGAAATTATTTAAATCAAATACACAATTTGAATTCAATTATTTAAATTAACCAATTTCCATAAAACACACCCCAATTAAATGGAATTGGTGGGTTTTCCAAATTCTCATGACAAAACCAATTCAAATCTTCCAATTCACTAGAATTTTATTTTATTAAATAAATTAAAAGAGATTTAAGAAATTGAATTTAAATCAGTAGTTGAAATAAATCAAGCAATACAAGGTTAATCAATTTGGATAATCGGGATGGAACCACCTACCTTTTCCTGAAACTCAACACTCACAATGACACCCGTCAGTGAGAACGAAGGGGTAGAAGACCTAAAAATCCAACCTAAAAGAAATATAAAACATCAAAGGTCATTGATACATCAATTCCATGATGATCTATTGAAAACCCAAGAGAGGAGAATGAGAGAAACACAAAGAATGAGGGAGAACCCTTACCCAGAAATCACACCGCAAGCGTAACAATGTTTGAATGCCAAACAAATAGATCCATAAGGGTTGGATGGATATGATATCATCTGGTAAAACCTTAGGTCAAGGGAGAAATAATTGGAGTGGAGGAAATAATAAAAGCTCAGCCGTACTTCCTATTTAAAAATAGATGTTGGGGTATTACACGACACAAAATACCCATTCATGGCTTATAATAATTTAGTTTAATAGCCATCGAAACACATTCTTTTTAGAATTAAAAAAAGATGCTCCAGGTTTAAAAGCAATCATTAACTCCTTAAAAACATGTAATGAAAACTCACAACATTTACCCATAATTGTGTGAAGACATTCATGACTTGTTTGTAGGACCATTACACGACGTGTAAGCCTATTAAACAACATGTAATCCTCTAGAAGCATGCATGAAAAAGTCAGTTTAAAGATGAGAATACAACAAATCTCTAAATTCACTATTATAGGAATCCTCCCAATTAATCCTAAAACCTACCTCATAAATTGAAAGGAAAAACCATGAAAAGTTTTAAGCCATTCCTTTCAAAGCGGTAATGGGATGTTATAACCTCCCCACCAAAAAAACTTTATGTCCCCAGAAAGTCTATGAAGAAGATTCCATGCCAAAGAGATCTAGCCACTGATATATCATTAGTGCCTCGTGTTCCCACAACTCATTATTATTAGAACCATTCTACCATAGCACACAAACAAAAGGTATCCTCCTCCCATGAAGTACCTTGTCCTTGGAATCAACTATCCCGACTTTCCGACCAATCAAAGATAAATCTTATTCAATCTCTAGATCACTCCCGATCAAAACATGATATGGACTAGGGATATATTTTCTTAGTTACAATACATGGAATATGTTATGTTTCGATGTAAAATATGGTATAAGTGCCAAATGGTATGAAACTTTCCCCACCTACTCAACAACTTTGAAAGGTCCCACAAAATGAGGAGCAAGGTTCCCTTACCTCTCAAGTCACCGATGACCCAACCAGGGTGAAACTTTCAAGAACACCTGGTCACAAACTAAAAAATCCAAAGTTCTATGACATCGATCATCATAAGACTTATATCAGCTCTGTTCTGTCAAAATTATCTAATGAATCAACTGAATCTTAGTTTTCATCTCCTGCACCAAGCTTTGTCCAACCAAAGAAAATTCACCAACCTATGACCAACAAAGCAAGGATTTACAAGGATAACTATAGAAGGTCTCAAAAGGTTCCATTATGATTGAGGATTGGTAACTATTGTTATAATAGAACTAAAATAGTCAAAAGTGATCATCCCAAGCCCTGCAGAAGTTGATAACACAAGCATAAAGCATATCCTCAAGAATCTCTATAGTCTTATCTATCTGGCCATCCAACTTTGGATGGTAAGCTGTGATAAAAAAAACCTGAGATCCTAGTGCCTCCCAAAGGACTCTCCAAAATTAAGAAGTAAATTGAGGATCCTTATCAAAGAATATAGCAGATGGAACTCCATGTAGAAAAATAATATATTTTATGTAAAGATTTCCCAATGCCTCAAGTTTTTTCATATCCTAAATGTGTAAGAAGTGAGCCGACTTGGTCAGCCTGTCGATCAGAACCCATATAATATTATTATTTCTCTAGGTACATGGGAATCCAACCAAAAAATCCATATAGATATCATCCCACTTACACATTGGGACTAGAAGTGGCTAAAGAAAACCAGAAGGTTTCTGGTGCTTAGCCTTTACCTTCTGGCATGTATTACAATGAGAGACAAACTCAAAGATGTCTTGTCTCATATCTAGCCACCATAAATCCCACCGTATGTCATAGAACATATTTTTGGTTCTTGGGTACACAACCCATTGAGAGTTGTGAAAATACCCCATCAAATCCTTTCATGCCGTAAACGACACAACAAAGTGATTCTGATAGCATAGAACACCCTATTTGGAGAATGACCATTGGGAAACTATCTCACCACCATAAAGAGATTCTATAATGCTACATGATTCACCATCCAGTTGCTGAACCTGACGAATCATCTCGAAAAGAGTGGATGATAACTGAATGCTGGCTAAAGAAACTCCATCCCCTTTATCCTAAACTCCAATATGCAACTATGAAAAAAGAGCTATCAAGTTCCACTCCTCTGAAGATTCCTTCACTTCCTGGGATAGAGTTTTCCTACTCAACTCATCTTCAATGAAATTCCCTTTACCCAGGATATAGGCAACATCAAAATAAAAAGATTGCAGGTACTCCACCCAAAGCCTCTAGCAAATATTCAAATATTTTTGAGAGAAGATATAACTTAGGCTTTTGTGGTCCAAAAACACATTAAACCTTTCTCTATAAAGATAATGCCTCAAACTATTAATTGTGTGCATTATTGATAAAATTTCAAGATTTTGGGTAGGATAATTCTTCTCACATGGCCTAAGATGATGATATCCATAAGAAACTACATGGTCACCCTGCATAAGAACACAACCCAAGCCTAAACCTGATGCATCACATAAGACCACATAGCCCTACTTAGCCTATATAAGAGTCAATATTGGCACAATAGTCTGAAGATGTTTCATCTAAACAAAATAACTATGACATTTATTATCCAAAACAAACTTTACCACATTTTGAGTTAGAAAAGTCATCAGAGAAGCCAACTTTATGAAGTCCATCATGAATATGTGGTAATTCTTACTAAACCAAAGAAGCTCCAAATCTCAAAGAATTTTTTTTGTTGCTCCCAAGTCATAATAGATTTCATCTTCTTAGGATCAATTGATATACCCTATTTAGACACCACGTGTCCTAATAATTTCACTTCCCAAATCCAAAAATCACACTTTGAAAGCTTGGAATATAGTTGGTGATTTCTTAGCAGATTTAGAAGTTCTCTCAGATGGTGTGCATGATCCTCCTTAGATTTAGAGTAAACAAGGATTTCATCTATAAACATTACCAAAAATGTATCCAGATATTTATGGAAAATCTTGTTCATCAAATCCATGAAAATTTAAGGAGAATTTGTTAGACCAAAGGGAATAATAAGGTAATAATAATGTCTGATCCTAATCCAAAAGGTAGTTTTCTAAATGTTAGATTATTTTACCCTTAACTGATGGTATCCAAATCGAAGTTTGTTTTTTGAAAACCACTTCACACCTTTCAGCTGATTAAATAGATCATCAATACATGGTAATATATACCTGTTCTTTAAGATAACTCGATTGAGATTTAAATAATCAACACATAGGTAAAGAGAAACCTCAACATTCTTGGTGAAGAAAATCGATGCCACCTAAGGTGACACATTCAGGCATATAAATCCTTTCTCAAGAAGATTTTCTAACTGGGATTTTATCTCTTTAATTTCAATTGGTTCCATTCAGTAAGAGGGAATAGAAAATGGTTGAGTACCAGACATTAGGTCAACAGAAAAATGGACCTCCATCACTGGTGGCAGACCATAGGAATCAGAAAAAAATGTGTTGGGAAACTCAATGAAAATTGGATGGAGATAACCGCTAAAATAATCTCACTCTATATCAAAAGAAAATACTGATATTACTCTTTCTAAATCTAGATAAGAAGTTCTGGCTCTGCTTGATGTTGGGTCCTAATCTTCTTGAAATACAAGAGGCACACAACTAGGTGTAGTAAGATAGACCCATCAAAGATAAAAATCAATAAATGGTTTATTGACAATGATCCAATCCATCCTAAATATGAGGTCAAGTGATTTCATATCAATAACCAGAAAACTCCAAGCTATCTCGGCATCTGATAGAGAGAAAACACAAGCAGAATTACGGAGACCCTACTCTTTCTTCATACCAAGGGGTGTAGTAATATCGATTTCACAAGAGAAAATACCCATAGGAATATTTAATAGATTAAAAATGTGGGTTGAAATAAATGAGTGAGATGCACCAGTATCATATAGATCAGTCACTAATGATGATGCGATAGAAATGGTACCTCTCACAGTCACTGGGCCTATATCTTCTTCTTCTTGAGATTTTTCTACTACATAATGAACCTTAATTCTAGATGATTGTGGCTAGAATCCTTTTGTACATGAATCATCTAATTCACCCATAGTTTTAGGAGGAGATGATGATCCTGTTCCACTGTACGAAGTAGATATATGATGGAAGAATCTATGTAAGTCCCCTGAACATCCACAGGAGATTTAGTTTTTGGGTGCCTTAGTGCAAACCCTCTTTGAGTTTCCAAGATTTCAACACTCATAGAAAATAAAAGGACTTCCTCTTGGTGCTATAGGAGGTATGGAATGAATCTACCATCAAGAACTACTATGAGAATCATCATGCTTCTGTTTTCCTTTGAATGAGCCAACACAGCCACTATGAGAAAAAGAAACTCCCGATAACCCTAACTTTCCATCCAGGTCCATCTCAACCATCATCTCCCTATCTATAAAATTAGTATAAGTGGGTAAATTTAGTAAGAAAACATGAGAATGAATATCTAATTGAAGTCCCAACTCAAACTGTTGAGCCTTCATCCTCTCATTAAATACAATCTTCGGTGAAAACTTCACCAACTCAGCAAAGTGATTTGAGTACTTAGTCATGGTTCTTTCATCCTTCTCAAGATTTAAAAACTCCACATCCTTGGACAAAACCATTGACTTTAAATATAACTAGTTGGTGAAAATAACCTTGAAGTATTTCCACTCTAAGACTTCATGTTTCTTTTCCATCACTATCGTGTCCCACCATCTCCTTCCTGGTCCTTCCATCACGAAGGTGGAATAATTTATCTTAATCACGTCTGATGTTTCCAAGAACTCAAATAAAAATAATATCTTAATCAACCATTCCTCTTCATGATTAGGTTTAGTTGACCCTTTGAAAATTTGATGCTTTTGGAGAAGTAAATATTGAGAATGATTTCGAAGGACATCCCCCTGAGGATCCATAGCTGGAGCCTGAGTGGGAACTGGAGGTGGAGCTTGTCCCAGAGTTTATATGATATGCACAATCACCTCAAATAGATTCAGATCCATAATTGGATTAGCTGTATGAGGTTCATCAGTTTCCTCTTCCTGGGTTTGATTCACATGTCTTCTTAGAGGTATGATGCTACACAACATCTGTAGAAAAAGGAAGATATTATATTAACACTCAGACTAAGTAACAAGATAAATTATTCTCAATAAAAGTAACAAACAAGATTTGGATTTCAATCTATAAAAATAAAAATAGGGAAAAGACTATAAATAGTCCACAAGGAACCTTTCCCTAACCACCCATAGAAACATAAGGTTCATTATAGTGAGATCTGTCCATGCACTTAATCGCTACTACCTCCTAAGTCCTGAAAAGATTTCACAAATACACACTAACTTCAAGAAAAAAATCTCAAGTTGGATCCCTGATACCATTTTGTCATGAACCAGCCCAGGTTCCCTGGTAACTCAATAACTGATCCATACCTAACATAATCTGAATGGAGTTCCAGATCCCTATATGTTAGAGACTAGGACCTGAAATCATACAACATGCAAGTGGGAACAATTTTTTCCAATAAGAATGCAGAAGAAAAAGAAACAAGATAGTATGCATAAAAAAAACCACAATGTGAGTAATGTACTAGAAAAAACAAGGCATAAATAATCCCAAAGTACTACAACCAAAGTACTAAAACTAGGGAAATAGAACCCACCAAGACCATGATTCAATATTTGGATCCATCTCCAAGTGATCCCTTCCCCTTGCTCAAACTTGGAAGAAGATAATCTAAAAACACCCAAAAGGAACAAGTAGGGTGCGAGATAAAGAGCCTAGTAGGGTCTCACCGCAAATTCCATAATAGTTGAAAATAATAGATTAACCAACAAAAATGCTTTTAATTCTAAATAAACAGGTTTGTAATTTTAAATCATATTTAAAATAAATCATGCTATTGAGTTCATGTGATGGAAATTTACTTTAAGAAAATGCTTTACAAATGATGAAATATTTCTAAAACAATGGATTAAAATAAAACAGTTACTTAAAACAATTTATGTAATTTCAGTAGGCATGTAAAGAATTTCAAAATCACTGATATAAATTTATATCTCAAATATAAATAAGAAAGCGAGCAACATGGTCATCTTCCAAATAGGTACGATAATATTTCTGGCAATAGAACACCACGCTCTCTAAGTGAAATAAGTAATATGTTTATAAAGACTTCCCTATGACACTAGTTAAAGGTGACTCATCACCATCCCATCAGTGATGCGATCCACTTCATGTATGTTTTATAATGTTGTCACTTCTACAAAATAAGGCTATAGGTTATAGCCACAGTTCCCACAACCGTGGATATAGGTTATAGCCATGATTCCCACAACCGTGGCTCGTATTGGTGTGGCTATAGGGTAAAAACTATAGCCACAGTTCCAAACCATGGATATAGTCCTTTAGCCATGGTTTGAACCGTGGCTATATCCCTATAGCCAGGGTTCCAACCATGGAAAAAATTTTAAAGCCACAGTTTCCAACCCATGGCATAATCTAAAAGCACTCATCTCCTATAGCCACGGTTGCAATCATGGCTATAGAAATATATCCATGGTTAGGAACCGTGGCTGTAGACCTATAGCCATGGTTTAAAATCGTGGTTATAGGCCTACACATTTTGTAAAAAAAATAGCACCGTTCAGCCAGTGTTGGCCCCTTCCATCCTCCCCACCGCCCCCTACAAATCACCCCCACTATCCCCCTTGCACCCCAACTGCACCTTGAATCCCCCCATGCACCCCTCCCTCTGTATCCCCCCTTCCCACCCTGCACAGACCCCACTCACCCCCCTGGACAGACCCCCTCCCCCCGAACAACCCCCCCTCCTAGACACCCCCAGGACAACCCCCCCCCCCCCTGCTAAACACCCCTTCCACCCCCTGTTGGACACCCCTTGTACCCCCTGCTGGACACCCCCCCTAAGACAAACCCCCCTACAGACCCCTCCCTCCTATCCACTGGACACCCCACCCTACATAAACCCCCCCTCCCCTAGACAACCCCCTCCCGCCCTGGACAACCCCCTGCAAAGCCCCCCTCCTGGACAGACCCTGGACACCCCAAGACAGACCCTGGACACCCCTAGACCTTGGAAACTCCCCGGACAGACCCTGGACACCCCCCAGACAGACCCTGGACACCACCCAGACCCTGGACACCCCCCAGACAGACCCTGGACACCCCCCCCCCCACATAGACCTTGGACACCCCCAGACCCTGGATAGATCACCCTGGATAGCCCAGACCTCCACTCCCATGGAAAGCCACCCCCAGCCTCCTGGACAGACCCTGGAACCCCCCCCCCCCAGAACCTGGACAGCCCCATACCCCCCATACCCTGGACACCCCTCAGACCCTGGACAGATCCCCCTGGACAGCCCAAACCTCCACTCCCCTAGACAGCCACCCCCACCCTCCTAGACAGACCATGGGACCCCCACCCCTAGACCCCCCCATTCCTGCCCCCACCCCACCCGTTTCCCCTCCCCACTGCCCCTGCCCGCCCCCAATTGCACCCCCTACCAGCCCCCACTTGCACCCCCTTCCAGTCCCCTCCCTTATGCCAATTTACCCCCTTCCCCCATCCAGTCCACTCCAAATTATATTATACACGAAAGTTACTTACATAATAAGAATTAAACCAATAAAAATATAAAAAAAACACATAACTTCACTTACATGAGTCTCCCTATAAGACAAACTATCAAAGAAGTCTGGAACCAGCTCAAAAGTACCTACAACACAAGGTAGAACATAGTAGTGCTCATCCCCTAAAATTATGGTAAAACAAAATATCTTAGAATATTCACAAAGAATATAACTCAATAAACAAGAATAGTGCATCCCCCCTATTGGGCCCCCCTGAACAGCATCCCCCCCCCACTACTGGACCCCCTTGGACAGCAGCCCCCCCTACTAGACCCCCCTGAACAGCAGCCCCCCTAGACCCCCCTGGACAGCAGCCCCCCTGCTGGACCCCATAGACAGCAGCCCCCGGACCCCCCTAGACAGCAGCCCCCCCTGGACAGAAACCCGCAGCCCCCCCCCCCAAACTCCCCTGGACAGAAGCCCCCCAGATAGAACCCCCCCTATTGGACCCCCTGGAGCGCCCCCCTAGAACCCCTGGACAGCAGCCCCCCCTGGACAGAAACCCCCCCTACAGGACCCCCCTGGAGCTTCCCCCCCTGAACAGCTGCCCCCATGGACAGCAGCCCCCCCGGACAGCAGCCCCCCCTGAACGGTAGCCCCCCTGGACAGAAACCCGAAGCCCCCTAGACAGCAGCCCCCCGGAAAGAAACCCCCCTACTGGACCCCCCTAGACAGCCCCCCTGGACCCCCTTGGACAGCAGCCCCCCAGATAGACCCCCCTACTGGACCCCCCTGAACAGCTACCTCCCTGCTGGACCCCCCTGAACAACTGCCCCCCTGGACAGTAGCCCCCCCTACATTGGATGTTTCTTAAGGTTGAGGCTGGGAGATGATGGGTTTATCCAATAGAGACGTACTTCCCCCCTGCTGGACCCCCCTGAATAGCTTCCCCCTGGACAGCAGCCCCTTACTTTGGATGCTTCTTAAGGTTGAGGCTGGTAGATGCTGGGTTTATCCAATAGATACTTACAGAGATTCTCATAGTGGGGTTATAGGTTTCTTGTGGAGGATTTAGGAGGTGAGGTTGTGAGTTTCATGTTGCTGTTTGGAATTATAGGACCTTTGAAGATGGGTTTCAGCTGGGGGTGTTGCTGTTTGGATTTTTCTACATGGTGTAGTATAGGATACACTTACATGGTGCATGGTGCTGGTTGGTTTTTGATTTCTACTATGGTTGGTAACATGTTTTGGGTGCATAGGGGTTGGATTTATGGTGTTTCTTCTTTGTTTTGGATTACTATTTTAGGCTTCTGGTTCTCTCAATTGTTTAGTGTGGTGAATATAGTTTGGGGTGGGTGTTTAGGTGGTGGTTTGGAGTAAGTTTAGTTGGCTTGTGCTCGGTTTCCCCATCTTGTGTATTATGGTTGTCGATGGTGTAGGGATTTCTATGGTGGATGTTCTAAAATTCCCTTGAGATGCTGGATGCTGTAGGTTGGGAGGCATGTTTCTGGTAGATGGGTGGTTCTATTTCTAGGGTGGGTGCATGTTTAAAACTTGGTGGGTCTAGAGGTGTTGGATTCAAGGTGGGTATTAGCTCACATTTGTATTAGGGACTGCTTGGGGATTCTTTAGGTTATATGATGGGTTAGGCGTGGGTGATGCGGGGCACTTAGAATGGATGATACTAGTTGGCTGCTGGTTTTTTAGACATTCTTATGGTGGGGTGTTCCATTTTGATGCAAGGTGTTCAGATGGTGATGGATGGTTCTAGATGGTGGTTAGGGGATGATTTGGTTTCTAGATAATATTTTGGGTGTTGTATCTACTATAAATGCTTATTATGGTTGGATCTGGTGTGGTTTAGGGTTCTTGTGCAAGTAGGTGTTGGTGTAGTGGCCATTAGTTGGCATGGTTGTCTAGAGGTCTTTCACTCTAGGATTTGTTTGGATAGAAATGCTGGTCTGGTTGGTTGATGTTGGCTATGGGGCTGGGGGTTCAGTGGTTCTATTTATTTGGATAAATCTAGACTTTTGGATGGGTGATGGATTTTGGCAACTTGTGTGTGGGTGGGTGTGTGTGTGTGGGTGGTTGTGAGTGATTTCGTGAATTTGTGGGTGTTTTTGGTTTCTATCATTTGTGGTTTCATGAATGTGTGTTTGTTGTTTGTTTCTTGAAGAACCCCCCATTGGTGGGGGGTGAGACATGTTACCATCAATTGTGGCTAGTGAGTAATCTTTATTATAATGTGCATTATGTATGATAAAATTCCATTCACATTTGGGTTCCAACATGGTAGGTTTCATTCCTAGTGTCATGGGGGTTCTAAGATCCAATACCAGTTATCCTTGAAAGAAACAACGTAGGAGAAATTTTTTATTAAAGGATTGTGTGACCCAATTATGATGGACTTGAAGGTTGTGTAGTGTAAACAACCTATTCTCATCGATACATTTCTTCTTAAACAATTTCTTTTTCGATTGATCATCATCTAAGAGTTTTCCAAAGATAGCTATTTGTAGCGATGGATACTGGACTTCAATGGGAAAAACTATCTCGGTTTTGTACACCAGTGAGTACGGTGTCTCTTGGGTAGTAGTTCACATGGTGGTATGGTAGGCCCATAAATCATGTAGGAGCTTGTTCATCTAGGACTTATTCTATTTTTCAACCATCTTCTACTACTTATTTGATAGAGACTTATTGGAGGTCTGAATATGTCCATTTGTTGCTACATGATAGTGGTATGAGTGGTTAGACTCAATGGTATACTCCTGGTACACTTTCTTTAACTATCTATAGAAGAAGTTGGTCTCATTGTCCATATTGTAGAAGGATTTTTTTCTTTTGGGACATCCTAAAGCATAAAGCTCTATGCCTGATGCCAAATTTATTCCCTTCCAACTCGCTATATCAGGAGGGTCCCATTTTGAAGATAATCAATTATGGGAACCTGCCATCTAGGGGTGGATATCAGTTCATCAAGAACTAGGGAAGTTTTGATCTGATTGATTTCCTCTATGTCACGGATGATGATATATGAGACCATCCTTTGATGCGTAATGTGGTAGAAAACCTCATACTGATTAGGGTCAGCTAAAACTATGGTTTCATTAGACATTACATCAGGAAAATCATTATTTGATATGGTACAAGATACAATGTGGGTTCAAAATGGAAATCTTCCATAAATCTTCAAACAAATCCAGTGAGATGGGCCAGTTCATCCTTTTTTATTGTATATTCATCATCATATATTTTATCACTAGATTTGAATATCCTATGATATTTAGGTAGTCTATTTTCAGCTATAGTGCCATTTCCAAGATAGAAATTAGGGCTTCATATTCTATCTAATTATTTGTCCATCCATCAGATAGTGAGAAAGAGTATAGAAAAATTAATTTGTCTAGAGAAAGTAATACAATCCCTGGACATACACAGAAAATATTTGGGTTCTCCATATTTTTGTTGATAGGACTCCGGGAGGTAGAAAAAAAATACATATCCTGTGTTTGGGGAGCTTCATGGGAATAGAAAACCTTCTAATCTAGAAGTTTTATTTCTAGTAGTATACTTTCTTGGGAAGGATGTGCCATGAGGAAATTAGATAGGGTCTTCCCGTTCACTAACTTATGTGATATGAACTGGATATCATGTTGTCTTAAAGTTACTGATCATAGGGAAAAATTCCCAGTCAACATAGGGCAGCTAAGGATGTACTTGAGCGGATCAATACGAGTGACCAGGTGAACTTTGTAAGGATACAAGTAAAGCCTCATATTTTAATTGTGAAGATGAGTGTGAGGTAGTTTTTCTCAACATCATAATATTGTGTCTTAGTACCTAACATCATTTTACTAATGTAATAGACACTTGTTTAACTCCCCGCATCATTCTTATGTGCAATGAGAACACTAAGAAATCAATTTATGAAGGCCACAAATAAGATTAAGGGAATTCCTTCCACAAATGGAATCAATATTGGTCAGTGCAGTAAGTATTTATTTAGAATCTCAAAGTCTTCATGGAATTCCTCATCAAAATGGAAGGTGACTCACTTCTTCATTAACATGGTGAAGCATAGAGACATGTCATCCAGGTTAGATATGAAGTTATAAATGTAAGAAAGGTTCCCCTAGATCCCCCTCAATTCTTTAAGAATCCGAGAGAGTGAAATTGATAAAATTGAACTTGTTTTTTTAGGTTCAAACTCAATTTCATGGTATCACACCACAAATATATCGAATTTCCCTAGCATTACCCTGAAAATTCATTTTACCAGATTCATTTGTAGGTTTTGCTACTGCAACTTATTAAATATTTTTTAAATATCTTTGAAATAATCACATATCTATTGAGATTTGATAACCATGTCATTAACAAAATCATTCATCTATTATTTCTAAGAAGGTATTAATGATATAATGTGTGTAGTGTTGGTATGTAGTGTCATCATTAATTAATCCAAAGGGCATGACCTAAATGGTGTGGGCTGGATTGCATGTGGCTGGGGGATGGTGCAGGCTCTAATGCAGGTAGAAGGGGGCTGGAATGCGGATGGAAGGGGGATGGTTGCAGGTGCTGGGGGGATGGTGCGGGCTGATTCGAAGGTGGCAGGGGGGGCTGTTGCGGGCTGGAATGCTGGTGGCAACGGGCTGAAATAAAGGTGTAAGGGGGATGGTGTGGGATGGATGTGGCTGGTGCAGGGCCAAATCACGGCATTACCGCGGCGTGATCGCGGCGTGACCGCGGCGTGATCGCGGCGTGACCGCGGCGTGACCGCGGCGTGACCGCGGCGTGACCGCGGCGTGACCGCGGCGTGTTGGCCCGGTCCGGCGACATCTGTGGGGCAACATCTTCCGGCCAGGAGTGAAGGGAGCAGGAAGAGGAGGGGAAACATTCCGGTCGTCGCCCCGCCAGTATAAATTGTGATTAGTCAGTCTCAACATTGATCACAAGACTCATGGAATACTATCACTGTGAACCGCAGTGGGGTGTCGTCCTGGAGCATGGCCAAATCACGGCATTACCGCAGCATGATCGCAGCGTGACCGCGGCATGACCGCGGCGTGACCACGGCGTGACCGCAGCGTGAATGCGTCGTGTTGGCCCGGTCCAGCGACATTCACAGGGCAGCATCTTCCAGCCAAGAGCAAAAGGAGCGGGAGGAGGTGGGGAAACATTCCTGTCATCACCCCACCGATAGAAATTGTGATTAGTCTGTCTCAACATTGATTAAAAGACTCTTGGAATACTATCACTGTGAACCGCCATGGGGTGTCGTCCTAGAGTAGGGCCAAATCACGGCATTACCGCGGCGTGACCGCGGCGTGACCGCGGCGTGACCGCGGCGTGACCGCGGCGTGACCGCGGCGTGACCGCGGCATCACCACAACGTGACTATGGCGTTACCGCGATGTGTTGGACCGGTCCAGTGACATCCGCGGGGCAACATCTTCCATCCAAGAGAGAAGGGAGCGGAAGGAGGCGCAACAAAATTCCGGTCGTCGCCCCGCCAGCAGAAATTGTGATTAGTTTGTCTCAACATTGATCACAAGACTCATGGAATACTATCACTGCGAACTGTCACGGGGTGTTTTCCTAGAGCAGGTCCAAAACATGGCATGACCACGGCGTGACCACGGCGTGACCGCGGCGTGACCGCGGCGTGACCGCGATGTGACCGCGGCGTGTTGGCCCGGTCCAGTGACATCCGCAGGGCATCATCTTCCAACCAAAAGAAAAGGGAGTAGTAGGAGGCAGGGAAACATTCTGGTTGTCTCCCTATCGATAGAAATTGTGATTAGTCAGTCTCAACATTGATCACAAGACTCATGGAATACTATCACTGCGAACCGGCGTGGGGTGTCATCCTAGAGGAGGGCCAAATCACGGCATTACCTTGGTGTGACCGTAACATGACCGCGGTGTGTTGGCCCAGTTCAGCGACATCCGCAGGGCAGCATCTTCGAGCCAGGAGCAAAGGGAGCGGGAGGAGGCAGGGCAAGATTCCGGTCGTCACCCCACCGGCAGAAATACTGATTAGTCAGTCTCAACATTGATCACAAGACTCATGGAATACTATCACTGTGAACCGTCGCGGGGTGTCGTCCTGGAGTAGGGCCAAATCACGGCATTGCCACGATGTGACCACGTCGTGACTGCGGCGTGACCGCGGTGTGACCGCGACGTGTTGGCCCGGTCCAGTGACATCCGTGGGAGGAGGCAGGGCAACATTCTGGTCGTCGCCCCGCCGACAGATGATAGAACATATCAACTATTTAATATGCTATAACAAGGGATCGCCAGATAAGGTTGTAGCGAGCGATATAATGGTGCAACATCTAAAGGGAATCAAAACAACGGAAACGAATCATACACCCTACACAAACCATTTACAAATTCATTCACTTTTCCTAAACATGGAAATTTTATTTATAATATTCAAAGCGTGAAAAGGAAAGTGTCATGGTCAAGGAATATGCCTACTCAGGCAATGTCATTTGAGTTAAATGAGTATGATAAGCCAATTTATATTATTCAAAGAAAACAAAGACTAACTAGCCACAAAACAAACACCAACAAGATGCATATGAAAGACTCTAACCAAATCTAAACATGATACAAATAACTATTACTACTCTTTGTTTTAGAAGACAGCGCACCTCCGTTGGAGGAGTTTTATTATAAAATCATGGCATTGCTTTATCAAACAATTGATTTAATTATATTTAACATTTATTCTAAAACTAATTCAGCACAAATCAAATGCAATAATTTAAGCAACTATATCAACATAACTATCACTGTGAGTTTTCGCAGATAGCGCACCTCCGTTGGAGTGGTTTTATTATAAAAACATGACTTTATTTATCAAATGAAACAATTATATTAAATAAAACTTATTCAAGATATGAAATTTAATATAATTAACCAGAATTAAGAAAGATGATAAATTCAATTTAAAACATTTTTGAATTAAAGAGGCTAGAAGAGGGATCCTACCTCAAGGTGGAACAAAACCGTCCACTCCAGATTTTGGAGATTTCTAACTAAAAATTGTTGCTCCCCCACTGGGTATACGCACCTTCACGCACATGCAAGAGTTCCAATAAGTGGAAGCATTAATGAATTGTTCTAAATAATTAAAAACCAAATTACGTACTCCCCTGCGATGATGTGATGCAGTTTTCTTCTTTTTAATCAGCCAACCATCCTATTATATTTTTCACTAAACCTGGATGTTCTCATTGAAGTACCTAAAAAGAAAAAAAATCAACATCAGATTCCCATAACTCTATTCCTCATTTGATAACATTAAATAATCATACCCCCTTGCACCCCCACTCTTGGACACCCCCACCCCTCCCTTCCTGGACAGACGCCCTAGCACCCCCCTCCCCTCCTTCCTAGACAGACACCCCCACCCTACACCACCCCCTCATTTCTAAACTAATCTATTTCTACTTTTAAATTCAAGTATTATTGACATATTACTAGGACCTTCTTCATTATAGCAACTTATTAAAGATAGGGGCTAGGGTATACTGGGTATGTTTGTCCTGTCATGAATTTTAGTTGGATATATAGTGTGTTGGGATCTATGAGCCAACATAGTGATCAAATTTCCACGTCTACAATAATCAGGACTTCATTCCAGAGCTTCTGAGAAATTGGACACCAGGGACTAACAAATTTCTCCTATATCATTGGGAGGTCAGAAATGGTATATGGGACCTCTACCACTTCATGAGAATCTATATCTAGGGAGAGATGTATGATGATATCCAACTAGATAAGGATGTCTACGATGAAAAGGAGGAGAAGACAACGATCATATGGGCGTCACAACGCTTTTCCTAGGGGAGAGTGACCAAAAAATACAGATGATGGACGTCTATTTCACACTATGTTTTGGGTATTTTCAGAATGAATCAATGGACATACATACAGGGAAGTTGTGTCATTATCTAAAGGATATTTAATAAGGCAAGGAGAACTCATTTTATAAAATACTAGAGGAGAACGGATGGTAGTTGTGGGGATAAAACATGAAGCTCAAGGATCCCATGGTCAGGTTAGCTGTATGTATTACTATTATGATTTATAGGTTGATGATATTTATTTAGGATGCACACATAAGGGTGTGGATGGGTGACCTTATCATGGAAGAGATGCTAGAGATGAGGTAGGGAAAAAACCTAGTAGTCCCAATGCATGTGAACACATATTTTGATACTCAATAGAATGTATGAAAATGTATGCACAAATCCGAAACATCAATATTATAAACTCACCTGAGTATCTCAATTTATGACTATCACATTGGGTGAGGAATACTTACCATATTAGGCCAGGAATGGGATGTTCCACAAAAATTAATAGCTCCAAAAAATTACTACAACGAATGGAAAGATAAAAAATAAAAAATAAATTAAATACCTTTGATTTGATGATCACATATTATTCATTGTGCCATATTTACTCACATCCTACAAGAAAAAAAACACATGTTTTAAAAATTATCAATCCATATAAATTAACACCCAACAAAACATTGCATTGAGGAACTTATTCAAGCCCTCTTAGCAATCATAAAGTATAGGAAAACACCTCAAAAAAATACATCATGGATATTCACCATTAATGACCTACAAGAGTCATATAATAAATGTGAATAAGAGTAAAAGAAGGTACAATATAATTTGTTTTATTTTTCCAAAATTATAAGACTGATGCTATGAATGCAAGTATTGGAAATACTGTTAATAAAAGAGATTTCATTTCATTGACATTACAGATTAAAAGTGAGCAGAAACATAGTATATTAATGAATAAAGGTTATACAATTTTATCATGTAGATTAAAAAATTTAAGAAGACATTGCATTTTTGATAAACTGGAAGTGCATTATACATGTATAGAACATGAAAGTGCATACAAAATATGCATACAGGAAATTCATACAGAATATGAAAAGTGGAAAGATCTTAATGTTGAGAACCCATGTGTATACAGAATTTGTGTATATAATAAATATATACAAAACATATGTATACGAACATCAAAAGTGTACAACACTTAATATTGAGAACATTTTTTGGATTTTCTTGGCACCGAATAATTGAAATTGATTAAATTTTATGGTTAATGTCACTGTAGGATCCGCTGCTTTTGAGGTTTTCCAAGGCCATCAACTGTGGTTAAGCTCGGTTGGGACTAAAATTATCTCTAGACAAATGTGGGTGATTTTTAAGGGCTGAAAAGCATCAAGAAAGTGAAATTTTCTTCAAGCTCTCTAATGTAAACCTTGTATTCATTTATAGAGAGTAGAAACTGGAAGTTGTTAAGATGACTAATTGATTTGGAATAATTATTAAAGAAATAGTTGCATTTTTTTATTCACTAGTCATTTGAAATTTGAGGTTTTAATCATCTTTCTACTGAAGAAATTGGTGATTTTAAACCAATATGGGGGTTTATTTTCAGAAAAGGGTAAATGGAACAAGATTTTGGGGATTTTAGTGGTTATTATACTTCTTGATTTAGAATTTAAGACATTGACGCTAAGTTTTTGGCTGCTATAAAATCAGTGAATTCACACAATCACAAGATTCTAGTTCAAAGTTAATAATATTATGGCTTATAATTCTTGTTCTTATAAATTTTGATTTAATTTTCTAGCCCATAATTGAGTAATATATTATATACAATAGAACTTGTACGTATACAAAACATGTTAAGAGAAAGAGAAAATAGACATGAAATAAATATATATATAGAGAGAGTAGACAGAACGTATATAAATATATGTGGAGGAGATTTCCTGGAAATTAGAATTAGAGAAATGGAGGAAGAGTAATTTGGAATAAGCAGAAGATGATGAGATTACAAACCTTCATCATGCCTAGAAAATTATGTTGAAAAAAGTGGATGAAACATATGAAATATTTGTTAGCAAACAAGAAGAAACACAAACTTCAACTGTAAAACCAATCTATGTTTTTACAAATGATTCGATTGCACACAACACCATCATAATGGAAACACTTGAAACAAAAGTTGATAAGCTGATGTTAATTCAGGAATTTTTACTCTCAGAGAAATAGAGAACCGATGATTTTGAAAGGAAATACAAAGAAGCCTTAAAATCAAGTGAAGATAGAGAAAAGAAATTAGAAGAAGATGAAAGAAGAGCCCATTAACTCCAGGATTCTATCAACAGTGTGCTTTAGGATGATATACTCCATGTATGGGAAATTTCAAGAGTTAAAAATGATTTTATGTGCCTCATCCTCCACTTTTGCATCTATTCCTGATGACTATGAAGTTTATATTAGTTATGCTAGCTCTAAAAACTCATCAACCAACTCTGAGTTCAATTTTCCAACCCTATCTTTAGCAGCTAGGAATGGATCTCCCTTCAATCCTAATGCTCTATAGATTCTAGTTCATGACATGTCAGTGACTGAAATTTCAGGTTCTGAAAACTGTGCAAGTATCATAGAGGGCGGATTTGATGACTTCTTCTAATGAATTACTATTCATCTACAGTATGTAGTAGTGTTTATGTCCCTACTGATTAAATGTGTTAATCTAGTTAACATTACCCTCTGTCCATGTGGATAAGGCTAGCAGAAGATAGATTTTTACTATGTACAAGTCTGATGGAAAATATCAGCTGTCAAATTATTCATTTTTTCTTGTTCTTTTGAAGGAAATGAGTAGGAGGGTGACTGTAAATCACCATGCATGATAATTGTGAGTTCAAATTACACTAGTAGGACTGTAAACTAACTTTTAATGAAAGGGAGAATAAAGTATTAAAAAGTAACACTTATGATACATAATTAGTGTGTTGTTTTGATAATGGAAACCTGGTCACTTGGCTAGATGAAGATAGTGGATCTTGAGCACCAGCAACATGGACATGGATAAGGGCAACATAAAAAGGTATCCAATCTTGTTTCATGGCCTCCAGGTAATACTCATGTGTTTTCTACAAGAAAACTTTAATGCCTGCGAAAGTTTTTATTGGTCACATGTATGTCCATAGAAAGGATAGATTAAGGCAGTTGTCATCATCATGTGTTTCTTTTTTTCTTTGTTAACATGATATTAGACCTAACATGAATCCCACCATCCATACCACTTGGCTAATTTCACCCCTTACCTTATGTGGTGAAAAAAAGGGAGGCATACAAATATTACCATAGGTTCTTTGACTTGTAAAAGATGCAGATAAGATGAAGATTCCACAACAATCCCAGTTTTGGTGAACATCAGGGGGGTTCAAATATTTCTAAATCCAAAACCAATAAATCCCAAATGACTTTAGTGTAACGACCCAATCTTTTTGAGTAGTATATTAACTTACTCTTAATGATTTAATAAGATGTTAATGGTCAATGCAGAAAGAGGAGTCGATGGCTTCATCCAGTAGACTCGACCCTTATGAAGCCCACTTATCAGAGCTTGGGAAGGAGGTAGCATCTGTGGGCTTCGCTTTGGACCAAGCCCAAGCCGAACTCCAGCGTGTCAAGCTTGAACGGAAACGCCTACAGGAGAAGTTCAAGTTAGTAGAGATTACTACTAGGGAAATGTTATCTGAGCCTCCCTCAGATTCTCTCACCATAGAACACCTTACACTTAGGTCTTATGCCGGTGTTATAAGGGGCTATGTGACGAGACCCTAGCTTCCTTGTGTAATCCTTTCGGGTGAATAAATTGAGATATCTTCCTTTAGTGATGTTTGTGGATTTTCTTTTGTCCGGATAATTTTAGGATATATTTTATTGATGAATTTTTGAAAAAGGGATATTTTAAAACATTTATGTAAACCCTAAATAACTAATGATGTGTAATGATTTTCAAAAAATGGACTTCTACAAAAGTGTTCAGTAAGGAATTTGGAGTCTAATAAGATCAACTTAATTTTTGATGAATAGTAAATTATGAATAGTGATTTTACGCTTAGGATTAGTAATATGACCAAATAAATTAGTAATTTCACTCAAATAAAGTTTTAATATAATTTAGACACCTAGATTAAGTAATGTGATTCAATAAAATCGGTAAATAACGGTTTCATAAATTATTAGTCAAGTATTAGTTTTTTCAGATAAATAGTGTTTTTTAATTAAAAATTTAATTAAAAATAATTAGAAAATTATTTTTATAAAAAGGACTTTATTTTTGAAGTCAGAGCATCGATATTATGTTAAGATAATTTTTGGGGATTTTTCTGAAAAAAATGAATTTTCGATGAATAGTGTTTTTATTTAAAAATTAAATTAAAGATATTTAGAAAATTATTTTTATAAAATGGATTTCATTTTTGAAATCAGAGCATTGATATTTGGTTAAGGTGAAATTTTGGGATTATTCTGAGAAAGTTGAATTTTCAGTGAATAGTAAAAATACAGTTTTAGGGTTTCGGTATGTTTAATGACATCATAACTGTGTCATGATGATGTCATGAGATATTTCAAGGGTTGTCCGGCCAAGGGTGATGAATTATTGTTTTGGGGGCCCCATGTGGCCTAACTTTATGAAAAATATCATGAGAGAGCACATGGGTTTGAGAAAAGCACTTGTGAGGTGTCCCTTGGCCATTAATGCCTTGTCCCCTCACTTTCTCTATAAATACCCACCCTTTCCTCCTTTAGTTTTCACTCCCAACTCTCCCCCAACTAAGTTCTGGTCTCCTTACCTCCCAAGTAGTCCTCTCAAGGTTCCCCCAAGCCCTCAAGGTCCAAACCTTTGAGTTTCAAGAGTCACGTTTTAAGGTAAGGGATCCGACCCCTCTCTTTCTTTTCATGTAATCTCTTTTATGTCATTCCTTTTATGCTCCATGTTATTATGTGAGAGGATGTTATTTTATATTCCTCTTACTGCCCTTTTAATTCTTATATGATGAGAGATCCCCTCTTACTCTCATCATTTAATTTTATGAATGTTTAAGTGATGCCGTTAGGCTGCCGAATTTTTAAGGGATTCTTTCACCCTTCTCATTTTTCAAGTTCGATTTTCATGTCAAGTATTTCAAGTTCCTTTTTATTATGTTGGGGTATGATCTCTATATCTATCATACTGATATCTTATGATCATATGATGAGAGACCCTATTTGATCTTGTCAATTCATTTTTATTGAAGTTTAAGTGACGCCGTTAGGCTGCCGAATTTTCATAAGAGAAATCTAATTTTTTTTCTTCCTTCCATGTTTTTCATTTCAAATGGTATGTCCTTAAAATTTCATTACCATGTCCATATATCCATCTTATTCTCCCCCCTACTGTTTTATGGATCATTTATGAGTGGGTGACCCATGTCCCCTCTCTTTTCAATGTTTTCTAAAACCTTGTAACATAGCCGTTATGCTGCAGAATTTCCGTCTCAAAATGCCTCTCTCTTTTCTCAAAAATTATTTTATGTTATAAAGTGAATACACAAAGCTCTTATTTCTACAAGGGTATTCACATATATATCAAAATGTTCTATTTTAAATTCTGGGATTTACATACATGAGACCCACTTTCCCTTTTCATGGGTTTAAAGTGACGTAAAGATCATGCCTTTAAAGCAGTTTTTAAAACGTTATGATTATGAAATGAAACCCATTTATTTTATGCTATGTGGGTTATTTATGAAATGTTTGATGATGATATATGTGGCTCACATGATAATAAAGGCAAATTTAAGGGTGCGCCCTGATAGCGCTCCAATGCATTGGGTAATGATGTAACCACTAGAGATTACAATTTTCACGATACCTTGGTGAATAACCTTGGTAATTTTCAAATGACACCTTGGGGATGGACCTTGGTGATATGTTCATGATTGTCTATGTTAAATGATGTAGCCACATCTTCAAGTTATGGAAAATGTTATTTTTATTATGAAATGACTCATGATTTCTTTCTCATGCCTTAAAGTTCTTTTCATGTCCTTATTGAAGTATCTCAAATTCACATGTAAAATGTTCCTCTTGTTTCCCTTACTGGGCCTTCTGCTCACCCTTTCTTTTGATGTATGTCCCCAGGTTATGACATTCAGTAATAAACCTAGAATGAACTTAAGGAGATGCCTTTCAAGTGTTTAAGAATAATGTTTTATGTTGTTTTCGTGTATTATGTTCCTGGTTTCCAAGACACTAGACCTTAAAGATCCTCAGTTTTGTGTAATGTAATGAAAGTTTATGTTATAAAATGGCGGGATGCTATAGTTGGTATCAAAGGATGGTTTAGTTATTTGTGGAAATTAGGATATAAAAACTTTAGGAAGAACCCTATAGAAAAGTTTAAATATAGGAAAACTTCCTGGTATTTTGGTAAGTATTGAGTAAGTGGTTTATCAAACAAATACATCCCTGTCTGGATACGAGCAGGTAGAGGCGGCTCTGGCACAGATGTACATAGGGGTAAAACCCGAAAACACCGCTTTGAGCTAGACTCGAACGGGATCTAGTGCACGATAACGGGCCTTGCTGCACTCTTGGTTACGACACTCCCGGGGGATATGTTTGGTTAATCACAAGCTTTTTATGAATCATTATGAAGGAATTATAGAAAAGTGTAATTGTATAAGCATGAAGTCTTAGTTAAAAGATATATAAATGAAATAAGTTTCTCACTAAGGTTTTATTCTTTTAGAAAATGGCGGGCAATAGGAGGAACCGTGCCGATGGTGACCGCAATGCACCATGTGCTGACGGCCCTCCGATGGAAGCCAGAATGGAAACATTCATGCGAATGATGAACCAACTGACTCAAGTTATGAGTAATAACTTGAATCAAGCTGAGAGGCCGACCTCACCATGAAGGGAACAACTTTCTGTTGAGTCCTTCATGCGTCAACGACCACAAACATTCAGTGGATCTACTGACCCATTGGTTGCGGAACAATGGATAAGCTCCATTGAAAATATCTTTTCTGTACTTCATTGTTCGGAACAAGAAAAAGTCACCCTTGCTGTTTACCGCCTAGAGGGAGAAGCTGATTAATGGTGGTCACTGATCAAAAACACAAAGCCACGAGGAGAGATGGAAGCTATGGAGTGGGAAGAGTTCCAGGGAATATTCTTTAATAAGTATTTCCCTCGTTCGATGAGAACGAGAATGGAGAAAGAATTTCTCGAGCTGAAGCAAAAGGAGAATGAATCAGTTGGAACCTACGAGATGAATTTCACAAGGCTTTCCCGTTATACCTCAAGCTTCATCATGGACCCTAATGGGAAGGTTGATAGATTCTTCGGTGGACTACGACCTCATCTACGGAAGAATCTAGCCAATAGGGACTATGATAGCTATGAAGAAATTGTTCGAAGTGCTATGAAAGTTGAACTAGATTTTGGGGAGACACAGTGGTCTCACAAATCTAATGAGAAGAAGAGAACTCTAGAACCAAGCCTGGGAAGAAGTTTTTACCAGGAAAGAGGTGGAAAGCATATGCAACATGCCACATGCAATAAATGTGGGAAAAAGCATTCGGGGAACTGCTTGATCGGAAGTGGTAAGTGCTATAGGTGTGGAAAAGAAGTCCATATTTCTCGGAATTGTCGTAGTGATGTGAAGCCTCAACTTCCCAACACTAACGACAGAGGAAAGATGGTTCTGGCCCTACCCGAAGTCACATGCTTCAAGTGTGGACAGCTTGGGCACTTTGCTAATCAATGTCCAAATCTGAGGGCGGTGGAGGGGAATCACCATAAACCTCAGCAGAGGCCAAGGGAGCAAGGTCATGCTTTCGCTATCACAACAACTGAAGTTGAAGTTCCGAACGATGTGGTAGCAGGTACTCTTGTTGTCCTCTCAAAAATAGCAAGTACTTTATTTGATTCTGGTTCTACGCATTCCTTTATTTCCTCCAAGTTTGCAAGGAATATAGAATCAATCCCCGAACTGCTAGAGGTATAGTTGTCAGTCAAGACTCCAAGTGGGATTATCCTTGCATCAAAAGTATTTAGAGACTCTAGTGTTTACTTTGGTAGGAACAATCTTATCGCAAATCTAGTAGTCATTCCCATGATGGAATTCGACATTATACTAGGGATGGACTGGATCTCAAAGTATAATGCTAAGATCAAATGCAGAAGTAAGGAAATATCAGTAGTCTTGAAAGAACGACCTACAGTTATCTTCCAAGGAGAGATATCCCGAACTGATCCCTATCTAGAAGCACCTCCCATAGATTTCTTTATGGAGTTAATCGGTGATGATGAAGAAGGGAAAGGGAGCATACAAATTGAAGATGTTCCAATTGTTCAGGAGTACATGGATGTATTTCCTGAGGAGTTACCTGGACCTCCCCCAGAAAGAGAGGTAGAGTTCTCCATTGAACTCGTACCTGGGTCCCAACCGATATCAAAGACTCTGTATAGAATGGAAAATGTGGATATAGAAGAGTTAAAGAAACAACTCCAAGACTTTTTGGAGAAGGGGTTTATCCGACCGAGTGTGTCTCCTTGGGGAGCACCAGTTCTCTTTGTGAAGAAGAAGGATGGATCAATGCGGCTATGCATTGATTATAGAGAACTGAACGGGATCACAGTGAAGAACAGATATCCTCTTCCAAGAATTGATGATTTATTTGACCAACTTCACGGGGCTCAATTCTTCTCTAAGATTGACCTTCGATCTGGTTATCATCAACTGAGGGTGAAGAAGGAAGATATTCCAAAGACTGCCTTCCGATCAAGATATGAGCATTATGAGTTTACTGTTATGCCTTTCGGCTTGACTAATGCTCCTGCTATTTTCATGGATTTGATGAATAGAGTCTTTAAGGACTACCTTGATAACTTTGTGGTAGTTTTTATTGATGATATTTTGATATATTCAAAAAGTCGTGAGGAGCATGAAGATCATCTGAGGGTTATTTTGAAAACTCTACGGAAGGAGAGGCTCTTTGGGAAGTTCAGCAAGTGTGAGTTTTGGTTACAACAAGTGGCTTTCTTGGGACACATCATAACCAATGAAGGAATCTCGGTTGACCCTGCAAAGACAATGGTTGTGGAGGAGTGGCCTCAACCCACAACAGTAACTGAGATTCGTAGTTTCCTTGGTTTAGCGGGATATTATAGGAGGTTTGTGAAAAACTTTTCACGGATTTCTAATCCACTAACCAAGTTGACTCGAAAAGGGGTTAAGTTCATCTGGACAAAGGAATGCGAGGAAAGTTTCCAAGAGCTGAAGAAGAGATTGGTTACTGCACCTGTGTTAACACTACCCTCTATCGGATAAGGATTCGTTATTTTTAGTGATGCATCTCTGAAATGGCTTGGGTGTGTCCTCATGCAAAATGACAAGGTAATTGCTTATGCATCTCGACAGTTGAAGATTCATGATCAGAATTATCCTACGCATGATCTAGAGCTGGCGGCAGTTGTTTTTGCTCTAAAGATATGGAGGCACTATCTTTATGGGGAGAAATGTGATATATACACTGACCACCAAAGTCTAAAGTATATTTTCACATAGAAAGAATTGAACATGAGACAAAGGAGATGGTTGGAGCTTATTAAAGACTATGATTGTTCAATTCATTATCACCCTGGAAGAGAAAACAAAGTCGCGGATGCGTTAAGCAGGAAAGATCCTGTTGTTCTGGCAACAATGAGGATCCTAGGGGATCCCTTGATTAAAGATCTAGTAAAACTGGACATGGGAATTATAAGGAAAGGGACATCATCAACCCTATCCCAAATGATTTATCAACCTTCATTACTAGAGAAGATCAAGAAGGCTCAAAAAGAAGATCCTTTGCTGCAGGAGAAGTTTGAGGCTGTAAAGGATGGTAAGTTCCCTGATTTCAATGTTGATCAAGAAGGTGTATTGAAATTTCGTACAAGACTATGTGTTCCATCTATTCCAGAGATAAAGAAAGAACTGATGGATGAAGCTCATAGCTCTACTTTATCTATACATCCGGGAAGCACTAAGATGTATAGAGACCTTCGTGATCATTATTGGTGGGATAACATGAAGAGGGAGATTGCTGATTACACTACAAGGTGCCTGGTGTGTCAGAAAGTAAAGGCAGAACGACAACTTCCTAAGGGGGTATTACAACCGCTACCCATACCAGTATGGAAGTGGGATAATATCACTATGGACTTTGTAACTGGTCTCCCGAAAACATCCAAAGGAAACAATGCGATATGGGTTATTGTGGACCGTCTCACCAAGACAGCCCATTTTATCTCTATTCAGGAAGATTTCTCTCTGGATCAGCTTGCCAAGATATACGTGAAGGAAGTGGTAAGGCTTCATGGGGTACCACTATCCATCGTATCTGATTGTGACCCAAGATTCACATCAAAATTCTGGAGAAGTCTTCAACATGCTCTGAATACTGAATTGAATTTTAGTACGGCCTATCATCCTCAAACTGATGGCCAATATGAAAGGACTATTCAGACACTCGAAGACATGCTGAGATTATGATCAATGGAATTTAAAGGTGGATGGGATCAACACCTCCCATTAGTTGAGTTCTCCTATAACAACAGCTACCATTCGAGTATTCAAATGGCACCCTATGAAGCTCTGTATGGAAAGCGATGTAGAACTCCTACTTGTTGGGATAAAACTGGTGAGAGGAAGCTTCTTGGGCCTGATCTCGTGCAAGAGATGACAGAACAGGTTCATTCCATCCAACAACACATAAAAGCTGCTCAAAGTCGGCAGAAGAGCTATGCGGACAATCGTCGAAGGGACTTGGAGTTTGGTGTTGGCGACAAAGTCTTCCTTCGAATTTCTCCATGGAAGAGAGTCATGCAGTTTGGGAAGAAAGGGAAGCTTAGCCCTAGGTATATTGGCCCCTATGAAATCCTTGATCGTATAGGAGCAGTGGCCTATCGTATAGCACTTCCACCAAACCTAGCTCAAGTTCATGATGTCTTCCATGTATCTCTCTTGAGGAAGTACATACCCGACCCTTCGCATGTACTGAACCCAGAGGAGGTACAACTGGAACATGACCTCTCTTATGAGGAGCAGCCAGTGGATATCTTGGACCGTAGAGACAAGGTCCTACGAAACAAGACTACCCACCTTGTGAAAGTGTTGTGGAGGAATCACAAATATGAAGAAGCGACTTGGGAGCCTGAGGAAACAATGAAGCAAAAGTACCCTCACCTTTTCGACTAGGCCTCAAGTGTAAATTTCGGGGACGAAATTTCTTAAGGGGGGAAGAATGTAACGACCCAATCTTTTTGAGTAGTATATTAACTTACTCTTAATGATTTAATAAGATGTTAATGGTCAATGCAGAAAGAGGAGTCGATGGCTTCATCCCGTAGACTCGACCCTTATGAATCCCACTTATCAGAGCTTGGGAAGGAGGTAGCATCTGTGGGCTTCGCTTTGGACCAAGCCCAAGCCGAACTCCAGCATGTCAAGCTTGAACGGAAATGCCTATAGGAGAAGTTCAAGTTAGTAGATATTACTACTAGGGCAATGTTATCTGAGCCTCCCTCAGATTCTCTCACCATAGCACACCTTACACTTAGGTCTTATGCCGGTGTTATAAGGGGCTATGTGACGAGACCCTAGCTTCCTTGTGTAATCCTTTCGGGTGAATAAATTGAGATATCTTCCTTTAGTGATGTTTGTGGATTTTCTTTTGTCTGGATAATTTTAGGATATATTTTATTGATGAATTTTTGAAAAAGGGATATTTTAAAACATTTATGTAAACCCTAAATAACTAATGATTTGTAATGATTTTCAAAAAATGGTCTTCTACAAAAGTTTTCAGTAAGGAATTTGGAGTCTAATAAGATCAACTTAATTTTTGATGAATAGTAAATTATGAATAGTGATTTTACGCTTAGGATTAGTAATATGACCAAATGGATTAGTAATTTCACTCAAAGAAAGTTTAAATATAATTTAGACACCTAGATTAAGTAATGTGATTCAATAAAATGGGTAAATAACGGTTTCATAAATTATTAGTCAAGTATTAGTTTTTTCGGATGAATAGTGTTTTTTAATTAAAAATTTAATTAAAAATAATTAGAAAATTATTTTTATAAAAAGGACTTTATTTTTGAACTCAGAGCATCGATATTATGTTAAGGTAATTTTTGGGGATTTTTCTGAAAAAAATGAATTTTCGATGAATAGTGTTTTTATTTAAAAATTAAATTAAAGATATTTAGAAAATTATTTTTATAAAATGGATTTCATTTTTGAAATCAGAGCATTGATATTTGGTTAAGGTGAAATTTTGGGATTATTTTGAGAAAGTTGAATTTTCAGTGAATAGTAAAAATACAGTTTTAGGGTTTCGGTATGTTTAATGACATCATAACTGTGTCATTATGATGTCATGAGATATTTCAAGGGTTGGCCGGCCAAGGGTGATGAATTATTGTTTTGGGGGCCCCATGTGGCCTAACTTTATGAAAAATATCATGAGAGAGAACATGGGTTTGAGAAAAGCACTTGTGAGGTGTCCCTTGGCCATTAATGCCTTATCCCCTCACTTGCCCTATAAATACCCACCCTTTCCTCCTTTAGTTTTCACTCCCAACTCTCCCCCAACGAAGTTCTGGTCTCCTTACCTCCCAAGGAGTCCTCCCAAGGTGCCCCCAAGACCTCAAGGTCCAAACCTTTGAGTTTCAAGAGTCACGTTTTAAGGTAAGGGATCCGACCCCTCTCTTTCTTTTCATGTAATCTCTTTTATGTCATTCCTTTTATGCTCTATGTTCTTATGTGAGAGGATGTTATTTTATATTCCTCTTACTTCCCTTTTAATTCTTATATGATTAGAGATCCCCTCTTACTCTCATCATTTCATTTTATGAATGTTTAAGTGATGCCGTTAGGCTGCCGAATTTTTAAGGGATTCTTTCACCCTTCTCATTTTGCAAGTTCGATTTTCATGTCAAGTATTTCAAGTTCCTTTTTATTATGTTGTGGTATGATCTCTATATCTATCATACTGATCTCTTATGATCATATGATGAGAGACCCTATTTGATCTTTTCAATTCATTTTTATTGAAGTTTAAGTGACGTCGTTAGGCTGCCGAATTTTCATAAGAGAAATCTAATTTTTTTTCTTCCTTCCATGTTTTTCATTTCAAATGGTATGTACTTAAAATTTCATTACCATGTCCATATATCCATCTTATTCTCTCCCCCTACTTTTTTATGGATCGTTTATGAGTGGGTGACCCATGTCCCCTCTCTTTTCAATGTTTTCTAAAACCTTGTAACATAGCCGTTATGCTGCAGAATTTCCGTCTCAAAATGCCTCTCTCTTTTCTCAAAAATTATTTTATGTTATAAAGTGAATACACAAAGCTCTTATTTCTACAAGGGTATTCACATATATATCAAAATGTTCTATTTTAAATTCTGGGATTTACATACATGAGACCCACTTTCCCTTTTCGTGGGTTTAAAGTGACGTAAAGATCATGCCTTTAAAGCAGTTTTTAAAACGTCATGATTATGAAATGAAACCCATTTATTTTATGCTATGTGGGTTATTTATGAAATTTTTTATGATGATATATGTGGCTCACATGATAATAAAGGAAAATTTAAGGGTGCGCTCTGATAGCGCTCCAATTCATTGGGTAATGATGTAACCACTAGAGATTACAATTTTCACGATACCTTGGTGAATAACCTTGGTAATTTTCAAATGACACCTTGGGGATGGACCTTGGTGATATGTTCATGATTGTCTATGTTAAATGATTTAGCCACATCTTCAAGTTATGGAAAATGTTAATTTTATTATGAAATGCCTCATGATTTCTTTCTCATGCCTTAAAGTTCTTTTCATGTCCTTATTGAAGTATCTCAAGTTCACATGTAAAATGTTCCTCTTGTTTCCCTTACTGGGCCTTCTGCTCACCCTTTCTTTTAATGTATGTCCCCAGGTTATGAGATGCAGTAATGAACCTAGAATAAAATTAAGGAGACGCCTTTCAAGTGTTTAAGAAGAATGTTTTATGTTGTTTTCCTGTATTATGTTCCTGGTTTCCAAGACACTAGACCTTAAAGATCCTCAGTTTTGTGTAATGTAATGAAAGTTTATGTTATAAAATGGCGGGATGCTATATTCATCCTCAACAATGATCACATAGAACTTTTACCACTCAAAAAATTTATCTATCCTCTTTCCCAATGAAGTATAGAGGTCCATCACATAATACATAAACATAGATCATAGTCCCAAGGCATCAATCAACTTAGATCAGATTAATTAATTGGATACACATATGTCAAATAAATCTACAGATATATATAAAACAATGAACATCATGACTCTGAAATTTTATGGCCCCACACCTAACTCATATAGATTATTATTTCCCACATAAAAGTGCCTAGACTCAGGCTCACTCTATGATTTATTCAAAAACTGACATTCCCTTTTACTTAAGAATGAGATCATGCTCCCTTTGATGCATTTGACTGTACAAGGGAACCCTTGGCATTAGTGGACCCTACTTTACTACCCTGAGGAAAGTACTTGAAATGCCACTGAAGATCTACCAAGAATATACACTGGTGTAAGTTCCTCAAAGTTTCTTAGAAATATTGTTTGGTATGTATGGCCCTCCCACATTGATAACACATGACTTACTTTTTACTTGAGGAAGCTAATGGAATAAGGTTTGCAGGACATTATACACTCCCACTACTATCTTGATTCAATTACTTTCACTTCCTATTTTTACCTAAAGAGGAACTCTGGATTACAACCCTAATAGTTAGATAATGGCTCAAACTGACCAGCCGTATAGTATCTACCATGTCAATAACCACCTTTTTTCCACTTCATCAAGGTGGGAAAAACAATAGAATAATCCTGGACCAAATTCCTAACATCAAACCCATTTTAAAATGATGTTCTTTAATGTATTAATTTGAAAGGATCTTGGGTTAAAGATGTACTGGTTTGGAAAATTGATTAGGCTACTTCATGATGGATCAGTCACCCTTCTCCAAAATAATGAGCTCTTTGGCGTTCTCCACTCTTAATATCTTCACGTAAAATTTCTATTCAGACATTTTTTTAACCCAATTCAATTAATATATTCATGAAGTTTATCCATCACTACCAAGTCCCACTATCTTCTCCTCATCCCTTGTAATATATAAGTTTCAAATCACACCATTGACATCATAGGGGTCTTGAGAAATTAGAAGTTATGTTCAATATTTTCCATCCATTCTTCTGATTATTGAGGCCCCAAATCACCCTTAAACACATGCAAATTTTTCTTTGTGAACTCCTGGGAAAAATCTATCAACTATACTTTCCCTGATTCAAAAATTTTCTTAAGAGACTAAATGGTTCTGATCAATAATTTTATGAGATAAGGATCTATAGGAGGATCAGTTGGTGGAGTGTTCTATATATCCTCCTCCCTATAGTTCTTAAAGTTCTTTTCATAAGGCATGATCTAAATATATAAAACAAAAGAATCCAATAAATACATAATTTTTTTAAAATGGATTATAATAAAAATATGTCAGGGAATCATCCCCCAAAAAACATAATAGAAATAAAGAATCTAAAATTTCCTAAAATTACTCATTAAAAAAGGCAACAACACAAAATACCAACCTCCCTAGTACTCAAGGTCTGGAAAAAATAAAATTTGGCCAGAAACTCCCCCTCACCATCACTAGAGTCCTGACATTCTTAATCCAAACTAACACACTACCCCTGATAACTAGATGTTCTCAGATAATATTTTGCAAAAAAACAACCCTAGTCAATCTTCCATGTCATTTAAGTCATCTCTCTACATAGCTCAAAGAGTTTTATCGATCACCTAGGGATAGAAAGTAGCACCAGTGTAATAATGCTAACCCAAGGGAATAATTTCAACCTCAAATTAAAAGAAAAAATGCCAAGGATTCCATTCTTATTATGCAACAACAATACAACAGGATACAAATAATTAATTATTGAAGGGAGAAAATCATAAAATTGTATGTTCATGGAAGAAATATTGTTGACTGTCTAAGTAAACACATATTCTAACAAAATAAAAATCAGTTTATATGGGATATGGGATTGGGGAAATATAAATTCATAAATATAATTGATATAGCGTTGTCGTGGGTGCCCTCAAATGATTAGTGTGATTTTGGGGTACTTAAGTGCAGCAGAGTGGCTGACCAAGGTCGTCTCTCAAAGGAGGAAGTGAATTAAAACAACTTTTCAGAGGTATTCTAGAAACAAAATAAAAGGGAATAAAAACACTACTTGAAAGTATGGGGGTGGTTGTTTATAGTTTATAAATCTATAAGAAGTTTGTTGGAAGAAGATTGAATTTTTTTTTTGTTTTTAATTTTGAAATGAAGTTTCGATTAGAATGACACAACAAGAAGATGTTTTTTTAGAAATCTATTTTAAAAGGCGTAATTGATATAACTCTACCTATTCACTTTATTATTAATCATTATCATTTAAATTAACATTCACTTAATTATGATCCCTTAATTTGTTAAATCACGAACCCTAAGAGAATTAACTTTACCACGAAGATTGAAGTGAATTTAACCTTAGGCTAACTTCGGAACATGCAATCGCAGCACCCTGCTTTGATTGATGTTCTAAGATTAGCTTATGGTCAATGGTAAATTAAGGCACATATCCACTCTGGAAATGAGGATGAATTGTGTTTAGGGATTATATTTTAACTCTACAAATTTATCCCGTGTGGTCTTGTATTACCGATTATGATCGCGCTCTCACAATTTACACAAAATCCCGACCTCGCGTGTTTTTGTGTACATTGTTCAATTGCTTGATTAGTTTCTTACAATTTAAAAACACAATTCATGGATCATATTAATTTAATTACAGTATCTCATTGATTCAAAATAATTAAATGAAGAGGGTAGAAGATAGATCGATTACTAAAAGACTACTCTTCCATGGGTGGCGTAATCATCGTAGAAGCGTTTTGCATGTGCAAAGGTTTAAAATGGGTATAACCCAATAACGCTTCTAATAAAGAATTCCAGCCCAATTAGGAATATTAATATAAGAAGAAATTTAAACAAAACATAAGAAAAGAGAAGAAATAAAAGAATAACAAAGAAGTTTATTACATAAACAAAATCATTACAACATGAAGGAGAAGAAGAAGGCTTCGTCGAAGGGATCCTTGCTTCAAGAGCTTCCCTTATTGAAATGGTTGGAGAATTGGAGTGGATCCACTTCTACTCTTCCCGCAACTTCCCAATTCACGTCCCAACCCCTCCAAATGATAAAAACTCCAATTTATAGAGGGGAGGGGAGGGGAGGTTACAAGTGGTTTCAAGTGTGAATGTGGAAATTCGACCAAATATTTTATTCCAACTTGCACTGACACTTTGACCACCAAAACGCGTGAATTGGCCATCCTTCCAGAAATATAAAATGTGAGGATATGTGTCTTCTATCTCCTCTCCAAATTTGGGCTCAATACAGTCCCATATTAAGGAGTTATGGCCGAAATACAGAAGCTTCTCCATTCTGGCGAGCCCAGACCAACTTTGACTTCATGGCCCAATTTCAACAACCAACTAAACTCTTTAGCTCTAGTGTCCTGAATATAAGTTGTATATAATTAAGTTAGAAACACTGTTACAAAATTTCAATTTCAAATAATAAATATAAAAATATTTATATTCGAAATACTACAGTGAACTATAAAGGGTAAAACTGGAATTTTCATCAAATATTCAAATGAACGATCTAATCCCAAATATTTTATAAATAAACATATTTAACACAATGTGAGGAAATTATATCATTTATTATCAATAAAATATTCAATAAAATAGTTTTTTATCAACTCCCCCACACTTACCCTTTTGCACACCTGGGCAAAACCTCATATCAAGTAAACATCAATATCAAATCAAAACCAATTTTAAAACACATATCCTTAAGATCAATAAATTTCACACCAAGAATAAAAAGATATCATGACTCATAAAAAACCTTATTTCAAGTTCTCCATTTATATCATTCAATATATTTCCACTTTATTTATCCGCCCATGCACAAAACACTTACCTCGCTTGAATTTTCTCTCATCACTCAAATATCATTTTTTTTTGCAATGTCTTTCTCATCCAAACTCATAAAAGGGTCACTATAGGCTTGATAGATTCCTACATCGCTACCCGATGTGATTCAAGGACATATGTTTATCATGAGGACTTTTCAGGGTTGTTCTGTGGCTTTCGGTTGGTAGGATTAAGATGTGAAAAACTCTGAGGCTGAATGAGGAGGGCTTGACTCTTTTGAAGCAAAATTGCATTAATCTAATTTTCACTTAAATATGGTCTTCTCTTCAATCCCCATAGTATCAATTCAGCTCCATCATCATGAAAAGTCATGAAATTTTTACACCATTCATCATTTCAGCATTAAAAATGTCAATCTTCTCAAACATGATTTTCTTGAAAGCTCCAGATGGGCACAGCTTTCCACCTCAATTAGAAGCTCCAGAAAAGGCACAGCTTCACTTGTCATGAAAGCTCCAGAAAAGGCATAGCTTTCAATATAATGACTTTCTTTAGCAGTAAACACATATCTTCAGAATTTAATTTTCCACCCAAAGTATCACAGAATGTGGTGGCAAAACCCAAGACAACTTCCCCCACACTTAAGCTCAACTAGATTATGCAATTTCACTTCAAGAGTTGGTTGGATAGGGAAAATTGGCTTGTAATGTGGCTTAACCTAACAGGATGTGCATGTCTTCTAAGGGCTACAAGGATTAAATATTCAAGGTAGGCCATTATAAAAAAGGATTCTTTGAAATAGGGGCTTTAATACCAAACAAATGCCTCAATCATTTAAACATATGTACCTCAAAAATAAATGTGTGTCCAAATGATTGTATGATTTATTTGGGAGAGGATTCAAGGAGACAATATTGAAAACATGTTCTTACTCTAGATGGAAGTAATTGGGTGATTTTAGAAGCCTGAATCAACATAATATTATGAAGAAGAAGAAAAGAAACACACCTGAAAACGTTTTGTATTACTTTCCTTTAAATCCTCGATTGAAAAGATTATTCATGTCATTGAAAACCTCCGAACACATGAAGTGAAATTCTATATATAATAAAAATTATGGGTTAATGTGACATACAAGAGATTCACAATCTCGTAATACATTTAATTCATTACATCCTGATTTCTCACATGATCCCAGGAATGTTCGATTGGGATAGGCTACCGATGGATTCAACCCATTTGGGACTTTGAGCACCAGTTATTGCTTTTGGCCAGTTATTTTGATCCCTTACAATCTGACTCTATGAATGTATATGAAACAAATTTATTTTATCATTTAGATGATTATACCTAGAAAAAAAATTATTTGATATGATATTGATGTATACTTGCATCATCTAATTGAATAATTACAGGATTTATGGAACAATTATGCTAAGATATATGATGAATCTTCTAGAACAATGTTCAAAATGAAAGCTACTCTAATGTGGACCATTAGTGACTTCACTAGAATTGGGAATTTAGCTGGTTGGAACAATTACATGGGTTTGGATTATCCTATTTGTAACATTGATTTTGAGCCCAAAAAACTACCTCATAGTAAAAAATGGTGCTTCTTATGTCATCACAGATTTCTTAATGTTTCTTATAGATTTTAGTTGTTCAAGTCAAAATTAAATGGTTATATTGATCATAGGCCACCTCCAAAGTTGATAAAAAGTTATGAAATATTCTCACAACTTGAAAATGTTGAAATAGAAATGGTTAAGGTGAATAATTTTAATGATATCAGGAAAAGAGTTTGAAGTACATCATCAAGTGAAATCAGAATGCCGCAATGGAATAAAAAAGGTATAATCTTCAAAATTTCCTATTGGGAATTTAATTTTTTGTAGAATAATATTTATGTTATGAATATTGAGAATATTTTTTGTGAAAATTTGATCTTTAAATTGCTTAATGAGCAATGAAAATTGAAGGACCATCTCAATTCCCAAAAGGACTTACAAATAATGAACATAAAGCGTGATCTCTAACCATATGAGAATGAAAAGTTTGCTTCAATAATTTTTTCAATGAAAAATTGGGATAAAGATAAATTACTTATAATTTTAAAACATGTGAAGGTATGTAATTCATATTCAAGTAACATATCAAGGTATTTTTACTTAAATCATCATTGGTTACATCGATTGAAAAGTCACAATTCACATATTTTTCTACAAGATTTTCTACCATTAGCATTGTGTACATTATTACTTGAAAAGATTACTGTTATTGTAAAATAATTTTTCATATTATTTAGACAAATGTGTGAGAAAAATATACATCTATTTGAGCTTTAAATCCTTTAGGATATATTTTTATTGACACTTTCTGCAATGGATATGATATTTCCTCTAACGTTTTTTACTGTCATGATGCATTTAACTATGAATTTGGTCAGGGAATATAAATTAGGAGGCCCCATACATTATAGTTGGATGTATAAAATTGAGAGGTACTTTATTTATATTTTTTTAATTTAACTAAACAATTATTGGTATTTCATTAAATACACAATTATGTTTTTTATTTTATTTCACAGATATCTTGAGCATTTAAAATCATTTGTGAAAAATAAATCTCATATTGAAGGCTATATTTCTGAAGACCATTTTGTAGAGGATTTTATTACCTTTTTTTCTAGATACTTGGATGATATTGAGACAATATTAAATCAATTTGGATGTGTTGATGACACATTGAATTAATCTCAACTACATGGGAAATCAAAAATATTTCTTTCTATTAGCCGATCAGTTGGGAGGAGCTCAAATGTTACACTGAAATAAATTTAATTATTACAGGAACCTATATATGTGTTTCTAAATAGTGAAATTTTATATCCATTTATTAAAGAGTTGATGATACAAAAAAATATATGAATGAGAGTCCAAACATGAATTGAGTAAGAAATAAAAAAAGCTGTTAATAGAGTTGTAGAATAGTTTGCATGATATGTAAGTTCATAAATATTTCAATAAATATAGATATTATGTTGACACATATATGTTGTTAATATAATAATTTATATTTCTTTTTCTAGATCATGAATTCCTATTCTTGAGATCAGTTGTCATAATATTTGATTTTCATGCTTGAGTTCCTCTAAAACAGGCTATAAAGTTCAATGGTTACAACATTAATGGATTTAAATTTCGTACAGTCGACTAGAAAGAAGGTTTGAGAACACAAAATAGTGGTATATTTACATTTTTTGAGGTGGAATACTATGTAAAGTTGATTGATATTATCAAATTAAACTACCATGGTTATTTTTTAGTTTTTTTATTCAAATTCAATTGGGTCAATATTATCAGGGGTGTCAAAAGAGATTCCTATAAATTTACTTTTGTGAACTTCTCTCTATTGATGGATGTTGTTAATAATGAATTACATGATCCTTATATCTTATCATCGTAAGAAAAAATGGTATATTATGTGGAAGATGTCCTGGATGAAGTTTGAAGTGTAGTTTATCACATAAAACAAAGAGAATTGTATGATATGGGTGATGAAGAGGAACACTTGAACTCTGACATTGAATCTCATCAACAGCAAGAAGAGAACTTATTTTTCCATCATGATATTGAAAATATTAGTCTTACAAGGCTGGAAAAAGCAGATGAATAAATTAAGAAGCATTATAATGATATGATTGAAGGAGAAATTGGTTGTATGTGAAACCATACATTCATTTATTAACCACTTATGTCATCTGTGTAGTCATTCATTATCATAGTTATGTATATTTTGTTTGTCAGTATTGTGCATCTGTTATCATTTATATTTTTTTGTATGAATTTTTTGAAATATATGTTCTGAATTTATTTTTATTTTATTAAATTATAGGAGTACCAAGTATGAAGTGTTATACCGATTCCATTAAACTCTTAGTCGACATTCCCTCAACCATACTGAAAGATGATGATCCATTTGTTTCCATACCTATATCATCTAAGACACCATCTGATCCCCCCCCCCCTCCACTGTATATCACACCCTCCATCAGCGTCCCATTAGTAGCTCAGCCGACACCTCCCCATTCAGCAGCTTCAGCAGTGAGGAAGTAGGCTGCCAGTCTTGGTTCTTCATGGGGATATTGGAGGGTGACTGTTATAGGTAAAATTTTAATACGAATAAAGTTATTGAATTTTTTTATAATACTTACTATTTTTTTATAAAAGATGGAAATAATTCTACTGTGGAGAAAAATATAAAAAGTTCAGATATTTGGAATCAGAATAGAATAAATATATTTGTCCCATTTGACTATTATGGGGTCCTAAAGGATGACGCTGTAGGATTTTTTAGCTAAATTTTAGGCCAGCTAGCGGCAGAGTCGGTTACACTTCCAATTAAGTATAATGATTGGAGGCATATGCCTTTATCATAGAAAAATGAAGTTTTTTATTCATAGATAAAGATAATTTTAATACATTATGGTGTAATTAAATGTCATTATGTTATTAAATTCTAATATTTTCAAAATGAATATCTTTGTACAGATGTTTTTCCACTTTCTCATTGCTGATCTAATAGCACGAAAGTGGACATTGAAAAATTTGGGCAAGAATTGGAAATATTTTAAATGGAGATTATGGAATGAATTCAATGATACTTCATTGAGCACCCAATAATTATATGATAAGGTACCCAATGGGGTACCTATAGAGAAATGTAAAGTTTTTACTGATAGCTATCGTGATGATAATCACATGGTATTTAAATATATATTTTTATATTAATCTCATTTTACATTTATACATGCATATGATAAGGATATTAAATTGCATAAACTACTATTAAATTATATTTTATTTATTTTAGGATGTTTAAATGTAGAATTCATCAATTCGGGTTAAGAAAATAATCCCTCACACCGCGGGGTCAAAGAGTTTTTCTAGATGCCGATCAAATATGGTAATCATTTAATTAGTTTAAATATTTATAAGAAAATATTATCTATTAAATATATTAAATTTTTTATTTATCTTTGTTTAATGCAGTCAAATAATTTAGGACACCAAGAATCCAAAACAGAAGTGTGGTTGGATGTTCATAAAAAATATGATGGGAGTTTTCTTAATGATCCTGCCGAAGAAGTTGGGGTATGAATTCATTTTTCATAATAATAAATTATTACCTGTTGTCATCATGTTAATATATATTTCTTCTAATATGACTGATATTTTATTTATATTTAAAAATTAAGGAACTATGGGATTCCAATCCCACGTAGTCCTACTCAGTCTTCTAGGATGACTGAGTTGGTAAAGTCTTTGGGAAGGATCATCTTGGTTGAGTGTGTGGGATGGATATGGGATCATTACTATATGAGGTATTTGGCATGCCATTAAGGATTATAACTGAATATTCTCCATGTTTTAGTCACTCCCTAACCCTAGATGCTCAGATAGAGTGTGTTTCTATGAAAATCACAATTCAGAAATAGGGGGCTTAGATATACGCTTTGTAGAAAGCATTGGTTGATTTATATAAGAAGATGAATGGATCTTCCCTTGGGGATATTGCATCGATTACTAGTGGTGATCAGGTAAATTTCACAACATCAAAATCATTTAGTTCAATTTTTTTTATTGATTTTAAGTTTAAACATAAATATACAACATTGTTTAATTTTCATTATAATTTTCTTATAGGTACCGGTAGTAGGAATTAGAGACGGATATGTAGAGGGTGACGGGCATATTTCATCATCGAGAAGTGATTAGTGGAGAGGGTTTGTTCATGTATCATTTGTGGCATAGATTATTCACACGACATTTTAGATGGGATTGGAACAACGAGTGACCTATTTATGTTTTTTATAACCATGTGTCTATATGTTATGCTTCATTTGTTATGGAATTAAGTTACTTATTTATGTATACTATGATTATAAGATATGTAAATTTTGGTATAGCTTTATGGTGAAATGACCTGGTATGTACATTGTTTTTTCTAGGGTTTCTCTAGGGATGTAGGTTCTAGGGATGCAAATTCTGCCACTTTTTTTTGTAATTCATCATTTAGCAGCGGTTTAAACCATTACTAAATATAGTGTTTTTTCCACATAGGTTTAAACTATAACTATATTATGGTATTTTTTTGGAGGTGGTTACTACCACCTTTAAATATGACAAACTTTTATTTATTGGTAGTTTTATCTATTTTAACGGTGGTTGTTTTGGTAAAAAAACATTATAATTTAGCAGTTGTTTTAACAACTACTAAATTATTTTTAATTTTTTTGACCAAAAAACCACCACTAAAACACAAAAAATTGCTACTAAATGCACGTTCTACGATACATTCTATAAACTGCTACCAAATGGAAGAAACTGCCGCATGTTGGATTCCGACACCAATTTTAGAAGTGGTTTTTTGAAATCATATCCATATAAAAAACTACCTATGTATGGTGATTTTATTATAGTGTCAACACCCTAAATACATTGAATATTCCCACCATGAATTTGGAGACAAGAGGCTCACCACTTTTTGACTTTGGAGATTTCATTCATGCAAGTGGATTGAAATTTGTTGGATCATTTGGGTGGTCTATTTAAGTTCAATTTTGGGATTTAATAAGAGTAATTAAACTCCCATTTTATTCTCCCATAAATTCATGTTGGGCCTCCTCTTTTAATTTCAAAATGAGGCCATGTAAATCTTATTTTATCCGCTTGTCATTGGACCACCAATCCCATGCAATGGGTCTTGCATATTTATACTCTTTCCACCATCCATGCCATGATCAATCTAGACTTTTTACTACAATGTGTCCCTTAATTATAATCATTTTCTATAGGAGAGGTGGATATAAGAGATGCTAATGGTGAAAGGCCAATTTCTCTATCCATTGGTGACTACCACCTTTAATTCCCAAAAGGAATGATTTTGGTTTTTACAGATTTTTATTACGTACCTATGGTTACTAAGAACATAATTTCTTTATCATTCCAAGATAAAGATGGGTTTATTTTCAAATTTGGAAGTAAAATTTGTTTCTTTTATAATGAAAACATATGTTATGGTATAAAAAATTTAAATAATAGTCTTTATGTATTAAATTACGAAAACCAAGTGTTGGTAATTGATAACAAATCATGTTCACACAACTCATATAACACCCGGATATGGCATCATCATCTTGGTCATATAAATGAGAATTATTTGAAAAAGATCTATCAAGATGGTTATTTAGACTCTTATGAGATAAAACTACTTGAAAGATATCATGCTTGTTCATAAGGAAAAATGATCAAACCACCATTTGGTGGACATGGTGAAAGGGCCACAAATATTCTAGGATTGATACACATTTATGTGTGTGGACTATTTCCATTAGAATCTAGAAGTGGATATTATTACTTCATAAAGTTTACTAATGACTTGAGTAGAAATGTATATATATATAATTGATGAGGTATAAGTCTGAGTGCTTTGAGAAATTAAATGAATTCAAGAATGAAGTAGAGAATCAACTTAGAAAGAAGATAAATAAGATTCGATCAGATTGAAGTGATAAATATCTTAACCAAGAGTTTATCAACTTTTTATGGGAGTTTAGGATCCTATATAAACTAAATCCAACTTATACACCATATTGGAATGGTGTTAGTTAAAGGAGGAACTGTACCTTGTTAGAAATTATAAGGTCAATGATGAGTCATGTAGATATTCCATTATCCTTTTGGGGATATGCATTACAAACTGCAGCATACACATTAAATGAGTACAAACTAAATTTGAAAATGTAATTCCCTTTGAGTTATGGAGTGGAAAGAAAAACATTTTGTTTCATACGTGTGTATGGGGTTGCGAGGGATTTTTTAAGGACTTCTCAGGCAACAAACTAGTATCCTGGGGAAAAAAGTGCATCTCTATAGGGTATCTTAAGGAAACAAAGGGATACTACCTATACAACCCCTCAGATAAAAAAGTGATTTTCACTAGACAAGATGTCTCTCTTGAGAGGGATAATATCCTCAAAAAGTATAGAGGGAGGAATATTGACTTTGATAAAGTTGATTCTCAAGATACACAAGAGTTGGTACAAGAAAATATTCCACAGGTCCCCATGGAAGAAGTTGTTTCTTAAATAGAAGTACTACATAGAAGTGTAAGAGAGGTAAGAGAACTAGAGAGATATGGTTTTATAGTCATCTAGGATGGTGACTCATTATTGGTTAATAATGATGAACCTATATTCTACAAGTATGTATTATAACAATAAAAAGATACAAGATATAAATAAACCATGAATTATGAAATAAATTCAATATATTAGAACCATTTTTGGGTTCTAGTCAATGTGCCAGTTGATGTAAATCCTATTGGATGAAAATTGGAATTGAAGAGGAAACTGGAAAAGGAAGGTAATGTAAATACCTATAAAGAAAGGCATGTGGAAAAAGGGTTTAAACAACATCAAGGAATTGAATACGGTGAAACCTTTTCACCAGTTTCCATTTTTAAATCCATCAGAATTCTACTTATTATAGTAGATTACCATGACTATGAGATTTGGAAGATGGATGTCAAAACTTCATTCATTAATGGTAACCTTCAGGAAGATGTCAATATAACACAACCATAAGGGTTTGTGACTCAATGTGATGCCAAAATAATTTTCATGTTTCATAGATAAATTTATGTATTGAAGCAATTATCTAGGTCATGGAACCTTTTATTCAATGAATCCATAAATTAATTTGGTTTCATTAAGAATGAATGTGAGCTGTTTGTTTACAAGAGATTTAGTGGGAATGCAATTTTTATCCTATTAGTATATGGTGATGACATATTACTTATTGGAAATTAAATACCAGTCTTACAATCTGTTAAGGACTCGTTAAACAAGTGTTTATCCATGAAGGACTTAGGCCAAGAATCCTACATTCTAGGGATCAATATTATTCATGATAGATCCAAGAGGCTACTTGGACTGAGTCAAAATACATTTGTTAACAATGTACTAAATAGATTTAGTATGGAACAATACAATAGGGTATTTGTTCTAATTCCACACGTTTTACATCTTTCTAAGAAAATTTTTCCTCAAACCCAACATGATAAAGATAGAATGATTAAGATCCCATATGCTTCAATGATAGGATCAATCATATATTATATGCTATGTACTAGACTTGATTTTACTATACATTGATCATGGTAGGAAAATATCAAGTAGATCCAGGAGAACAACATTGGACTACTCTTAAGGCTATCCTAAAGTATCTGATAAGAACTTAGGATATGTTCATGGTGTATGGAGGAGATGATGAGTAGGTTATCAGGGGTTATACTGATTCTGGTATTCAAATAGATCAGAATTATTTGATGTCACAATCAAGATATATTTTCTATCTCAACAGAGGAGTTGTGAGCTCGAAGAGTTAAAAATATCTTATTTCCACTGATTGTATAGAAGAGTCTGAGTATATAGAGGCTTATGATAAATATAAAGAATCCGTTTGGATTCGTAACTTTGTCCAAGATATTGATGTGGTACCTAGAAATAAATATCCTATGACATTATATTGTGATAATACTACAACAGTGGATCTTTCAAAAGATCCAAGGTCACACCAATGAACAAATCATATACTCTGGAAGTACCAACTCTTGAGGGATTTTCATCAGAGGGGTGAAGTTGTGGTATGTATAGTACCCATGGAAGAGAACATGGTAGAACCATTTACTAAAGGTCTATCTAATTAGAATCATGAGTATCATGTGAGAGCTATTGGACTGAAGACTGTTAGTAGTTGGCTCTAGTGAAAGTGGAAGTTTGTTTGAGTTGGTTCCCTAGAACCAACTTCTGTGAAATTTATAATAACATTTATTCATTGTTTTGAATATTAATAAACTACATATCACATAATGATTATTCTTCTGTGTGACATAGTATGTGATAATTTCCTAAGAGAATCTATCTCACTAAAAGGTCATAACAGTTTCCCACTATGATGAGAACCTGGGAGTGCTATAATACTATTCTTTAATATATTTTCTCTAACTAGATGATATCATTTTAGGGACGCAAGTAATATAGGATATCAGGGGTAGTGACTCATAGGAATTTGAGGAACCTTCTCATGGGGTACTCCCTTGGTAATATCTAATAGGATATTATGTGAACAAGACCCGGCAGTAGGAAATCCACATTTATATGTTTCATTGGATGTTCCTATCTACAAACATGTGTATTGGTCCCTAGACTTTAATATAATTATTAATGAGTATTATGAGTTTTTTACTTTGATTTATTGATGAAAATAGTGATGACAGATGTTCGCAATGAAGTAAGATAGGTTGGGTGCATCACGAATAATATTTCATTAATGAATAATGTGATAATGTATTTGTAACTTATGTTATTGAATTTAAGTTGATATCTCAATCCCTTTTATGGAAATTATATATCCTAAATAAATCCATGTCCATGGTGTTCTATATTAAAGTTCTATTTTAAGAAAGTTAAAGAAAGATACATCAAGCACATAGGTTAATGGCACCGACATGCAACCTGCTTGATTTTAGGTATTGTGATAAAGGAATTACATTACACAGTAAGAATAATTATTATGTATTATGTCTTAGTGGAATTAACTTCTTTCTCTATGGGTTACTTGGTGTATTTCTAGATGCTAACCTTGGACTTTAGGCTGCTTCACCTAATTCCACTAAGAAAGAGGCGTAGAGGGTACACGTTAAGTGTATCTAGAATATTGGTTAAATAAAATATTATTAGTTATTATTTAACAAGTAGAATAAATATTATTCTTTTAATTGGTTTAATAATTATTAATTTTTTCTTAATGACATTTATTCTGTCACCAGTTATTCAAGAGAATATAATGTGAGTGGAGTAATGAATAACTATTTATTTTCTATTCAGTGAATACAATATTTATTTCTTTATTATATAATAATGTAGTGATATTTATTTAATAAATAAATGTAAATTATTCAAGGTTCGATAAATATTATGAAGGAAAGAAGGACCAGTATTTTTGGTCAAGTGATAAAATAATAAATATTGAATATTATTTGATTAAATAATATTTAATTTCAATTCTGAAGTTAATAACATGTTGAGAAATAACAATATTATTATTATTATTTTATATAGTTTTTTCTCTAGGATTAATTAAATAATTAAGGGCACTTTTGCAATTATTTTATTTTAACCCTAGTAATATATAAACTCAGTTATGTTATTTTCTCAAAAGAACAATTCATTTGTTTTGAGTTTTGCACAATGGAATTGGGGAATTCTCTCAAGAACTTAATATATATCTTCTCTAAGATATTTCCCAAGAATGGAGAGAAAACTTCCTCCACCAGATCAAGGAGAAAACTTTGGAAGAAATTCTCATAACAATAAAAAATAGACATTTCAAGTTCATAGATCTGCCATGCTAGAACATAGATATTCCTACAACATAACAATGGTGCATCACAGATCTGTTACCAGATCCATCAAAAAAGAAATAATTCCATCAAGGTAATTCTTATTTAATTAAATTAATTATAAATAATATGTGATTATCCTCTATCTCTGGTTCTGGCATGATTCATGTTGTCTATCTTCTTTGATTCAATTTTTCTGAACATGATGTTTATCATCATGTAGTTATCAGAATGATCATTGAACATGAAAAAATTTAAATTTGGGAACCACCCATCACATGCTTCCACTACGCCCAAAACCTATATGAATATTGTGTATTTAAGTGTGTATATCTTATGTTCGTGTTTCTATTTTTGTAACATATCGTGGTATAAGGTCATGGGAAGAGAATTGAACTATAAGAAACACCTCTCCAAATGAAAGTTTTGGTGATCCATTTTGAGAAGCTTCTTGATATTAAGTTGGAGGTGCTACCTGAGAGAATTGAAAAACTGGAGAATTAACCAATCCCAAGGGTGATCCATGATAAACCACGATGCACTCTAGCACCATGAAACCCCCACATCATATAGGAGGAGATGGAAAACATTGATGGTTATTTTGAGGATTCCCAATAAAGGATAAGGTTATACAAACAACCTAGAGGAGTCTAAAGGAGACCACATGATTATGAACTACATTGTGGGATCAAGGTGATGGTCTCTTCGTTTTAATGAAAAAGTGATCTAGAAGCATACTTGGAGTGGGAGATGCAGATCGAGAAAGTGTTTTCATGCCATGCATATTCCAAGGATAAAAAGGTCAAACTTTCTTCCATTTATTTTTCTAATTATTCTTTAATTTGGTGGTATCAAATAAAAAAGATAGAGCTTGATATGGTGGACATCCCACAAACAATTGGTACAACATAAAGTTTTCAATGCTGGAGTGGTTTATTCCTACACATTACCATAGATATCTCTACGAAAAACTTCAATGACTCACCCATGGGAGTAATAGTATTGAAGATTACTATAAGGAGATGGAAATTTCCATGATTTGAGAAAACATCGAGGAGGATCTAGAGGAAAAAGTGGCATGGTTTTTATAAGGGATCAATTAGGAGATTTCCGATTAAGTAGAGATGTACCACCATGTGGGGATACAATATATGATCCACCAAGACACTAAGATCGAGAAACAAATCAAAAGTAGGAGAAAAATTAGGAAACTCGCCACCACTTTCAATCTATGGAGAAATTTAAGGAAGGAAATTAGAGAATCATAAAATCCAAAAGAGGTGGTCGATCGCAAAATTGACAAGGTAATTATCCACCTAAGAAACCTAATTTTGGGGCTAAACAAGAAAGGAATCAGGATATTAATTTTTTAAAATGTCAAGGAAGGGGTAACATTGCTAGTGAATTCCAAAATCGGAACACCATTACCATCAACAATCATAGAGAATGGGATACTGATGAAGATATCTTGGAGGAGGAATATGAGGAATCCCCCAAAATTGTTAATGGATAATTTATGGAAGATGGTGAAATTCTTGTCACTTGGAGAGTTCTATGAACAAAAATGACTATGGGAGAGAAGGGGTGGTTAGAAAACCTTTTCCATACATGGTGGAAGATCCATGGGAAGGTATTTAGTGTTATTATTGATAGTGGAAGCTGTAGCAATGTAGAAATCACTAAGTTGGTGGAAAATTTGGGAATTACAACTTTGAGGCAACAAAATTCATATAGGCTTTAGTGGTTGAATGATTGATGAGAGATGAAGGTTACTAAATTGGTGAAGGTATTATTATCTACTGGTAAATACAAGGATGAATATTGTGGAATGTTTTTTCTATAAACGTGTTCCATTTTTTATTATAAAAAAACGTAGAAGTACGATCATCATGTTACTCATGATGGGTTTTTGAATCATTAGTCTTTTATAAGGCATGGGGAACCTATAACCCTCTAATCCATGTCACCCAAATTTTTTAGAAGATCATATTTTGAGAGAGAATAAAAAAAAGAGTGATGAAGAAAAAAGAGTGAAAATAAAAAAGGATAGAATGAGGGAAAGAGATAAAATGAGAGAAGAAAAAAAATAGAGAGAAAAGAAAAATAAAGAGGAAAAAAGAATTATATATATGAGAAAAGTGTGATGTTTCCAAAAAAGAGAGGTTAAGGAAGATTTTTTGTTTCACAGCAAACCCTCCTAGTATTCATGTACAAATAGGTGTTTCTAAATACTAAAAACTTACCCCCTTTTCCAAATGTTATTGAGTCTTTGTTAAAGGAGTACAATTATTTCTTTCTTGAAGAGGTGACACCAGGTTTTCCACCAATTAGAGGAATTGAGCATCAAATTGACCTAATTCCTAGAGCATCACTACCAAACCGCCCTATATATAACACAAACCTAGAGGAGACATAATAAATTCAAAGGAAAGTTCAAGAGATATTGGATTTTGGATATTTTAGAGAGATCCTTCTTCATTGTGCCATACTGATGCTTCCATTACCCAATAAGGATGAAACATAGAGAATGTACATTGACTGTAGATCCTTAAATAACATCACAGTCCGGTATCATCATCCTATCCCTAAGTTAGATGATATGATGGATGAGTTAAATGGTTGAAATATTTTCTAAAAAATTGATTTAGGAAGTAGCTACCATCAAATTAGGATGAAATAAGAAGATGAGTGGAAAACTGTATTTAATACAAAACATGGAATTTATGAATGGTTAGTCATGCCCTTTGGTCTCACCAATTCATCTAGAAAATTTATGAGGTTAATGAATCATGTATTACGTGCATATATTGGAAAATTTTGGGTAGTTTACTTTGATGAAATTTCAGTTCATAATAGGACTTTTCATGAACATGAAGATCACTTAATAAAAGTGATAGAGGTGTTAAGGAAGAAACATTATTTGGAAACATAAATAAGTGTGAAATTTTCCTCAATAATAGTGTTTTCCTTGGACTTTTTGTGAGTGGGAATAGAGTTGAAATCGACACTAAGAATATCAAAGCGATACAAGAATGGCCAAATCCAACCTTTGTTGGATAGGTAAGAATTTTTCAAGGGTGTGCTAGTTTTTATAAGAGATTTTTGAAGGATTTCATCACACTATATTCAATGTTGAATGAGTTGACAAAGAATAATGTTCCCTTAAAATTGGGGACAACTCAAGAGAATTCCTTCATTCTATTAAGTATAGATTCTCCCACACTCCTAGTATATAAGGAGTACTCATACAAGAAGGTAAGACTATTTATTTATTTGGTGATAAGTTAAATGGAGAAACTTTAAAATATGCTACATATGATAAAGTGTTGTATTCATTTTTTAGAGTACTTGAAAATTGGAAGCATTATATTTGGAAAAAATAATTTGCGATCCATTATAATCATGAGGCTCTTAAATAACATAGGGACCAACATAAACTAAATAGGAGAATGCTAGATGGATGGAAATCATAGAATCATTTTCATATGTCATCAAGAATAAAAATAGTAAATAAAATACTATGGCTGATTCACTTTCATGTAGATATTCTCTCTTATCTTTGCTAGATTCTAAACACCTTGGTTTTGAATACATTAAGAATTTATATTCCATAAATAATGATTTTTGTGAACCTTATGGTCATTGTAAACTTGGAGTTAGTTGGGAAATTTTTTATTTACATGATGGATTCTCATTCTCGATTGATAAGATTTGTATTCTCAGTTTCTCAATTTGTTTACTTTTACTAAAGGAGTGACATTCTGGTAGGTTAATGGGACATTTTTGTTTTTAAAAAACATTAAGAGTTTTAAGTGATAATTTTTATTGTTCTAAGATGTCTATAAATATATAAAAATTTGTAGAAAAGTGAATTGTCTTCCATAAATCCAAATCTAAACTGATCCCACATGGATTATATCTTCTTCTTCCAATCCCCAAAACCCCATTAGAGGACATATCAATGGAATTTATTATGGGGTTACCAAGGAAAAATAGGGGAATAGATTCTATTTTTATTGTGGTGGATCAGTTTTCTATTGTAGCACATTTTATTTTGTGCCACAAAATAGATGATTACACTAAAATTGCCAAAAAAAATTTGGAAGTGATAAAACTCCATGGAATTCCAAGGACAATTGTGTCAGATTAAGACAAAAAAATTCCTCAGTTACTTTTGGATGACCTTGTGGAGAAAATTGGGTACCAAGTTACTATTTTACACTAATTTTCATCCAAAATGCAGTAGGAAAATAGAGGTGGTGAATCAGACACTATCATCCCTTCTATAAACAATTGTCATGAAGAATATCAAGAATTTGGAGGAGTTTCTTTCACATGTGGAATTCACATTTACCCGAGTTAATCATTCCACTAATCAATATTCTCCATTTGAAAATGTTTATAGATTTAACTGCCTTACCCCTATTGATTTGGTTCCTTTTCTTTTGTAGGAAGAAACTAACATGGATGTGAATGTGTCTGTAGAATTCATCAATCAAATCCATAAAAGGGAAAGGAAAAAAATCAAGTGGATGACCTAGAAATATGTTGATCATGTAAACAATGGTCACAATAATTGTTTAAACATGGTGACTTAGTCTGGATTCATATGTAGAAGGAAATATTTCCTGAAAAGAGGAAATTAAAAGTCATGCCTCAAAGATACATACCATTCTGAGTGCTCAAGAATTTTTACAATAATGATTACAAGATAGCTCTGCTAGGTGAGTATGGTGTAAGTGACACTTTTATTGATTTTTTTCTTTCTCCTTTTTTGGGTGTAGAGTATTAAGAGTCTAGGATGACTCATTTTCAAGAGGGGGAGGATGATGAGAACTATGTTTAAGGAACCAAGTTTATTTCATGGGTGGATGAGTTGGATTTGAAAGGCCCGATGATGCATGGGATATTAATGAGGTTGAATTCTACAATGGGAACCCATATCACTTAATTAAAGGCCCAATGGATCTAACCTTGAATGGATGGATAAAATGAGCCTATTATCTCGCTTATTCAAGCCCAACATGATGTTTAATGGTTGTACCACATTTTTTTAGCCTTACCCACATAGAGGATTATAAAATGGCATATTTGGACACCAAAATAAAATCTAGTGGGCTAGGCACTCAAAATAAAATATGGTAGGCTATAGTTTGAAAGTTGTGTTCTTATTTTCCAAAAAATTATTTGGTAGAATTTATCTGTTTGAATTTAAGGGAACAAAGTAGGTTTAGTCATTATGACTTTAGGGTATTATACCCTTGATGATTGTATCACCCCTTGGCTATAAATAGCCACCCCCATGGAACTTGTATGGAATTCAAGATTGATATAGAGATATTATAATTTGTTTCTCTCTATTATGTGATTATTTTTATGATTTTTAACCCTTTCTCTTATGCATTATTTCATTTTCAATCTACAAGTTAGATTGGTGATCCAAGATAACAAATCGCCCAATTATATGCATCAACCCAAATGTGTTATTGTGTGGATTGGATATCACATCCCTCCCTTGAGTTCATTTTATAAGTAGTAAGTCACACTCATTATAGAATTGATTGAATAATTTCATCCAATATCCATACCCATCATTCGCCAATTAACCGCGAACTGCATCCTCCATCCACAACCTTACACCATGAAGATCAGGACACCTCATGTATCTCGCATCACTCACTCTAAATAGGGTTAGTTACAGGTATAGGGAAGATAAATTTGAAAAAATATCACTTATCTACAACGGATGAACCCCAAACATAATAATATCCAAGTATTCATCCATAATGGCGGGTTGGTCTAAAAATCCCTCCATCGGTGTCCAGTACATCGACGAGGTTTAGCATGACATCACTCTGTTGTTTCCCTCCAATCCTTACCAGTGAGCACATGCTTGGTTCTGGGTTGATTGTGTTGACTAGAAGATATAAATACTGTGGAGGAAAATATGGATGAGAGTAAGGGAAATCAAGATATGAAAAATAAGGACCTCATCAACTGCTTGAAGGTGTTTGAAGAGAAGCATAGAGAGAAGATTTCATTGGTGTCAAAGACTTAGGGTATGTGGGAATCATATTGGTGAAGTTATATTCCTAGTAGGTACATGGTGGCATCATCATTGGGGTTGAGTTCCCAAATCTTATGGCCTATGCAAGGTTGTTTGTAGATATTAGGGGAGAAAAATTTAGGCAAGTGAGTGATTGATTTGATTTCATTGGACAACAATGAGATATCTAAATTCTATGTTTGTTTAGGGTGTTTTTCTTTAAATATTTGAGTGTGGGATGGAAAATGCTTCAATTTTTCTTTGTGTTAGGTAGGTGAAGTTCCATTTCTAGATGGAATGTTAGGGTTTATGTTTTTTCATTCTTCTTATAAAAGATCTAAGCAAATAAGGAAGATGACACTCCTATGTTTTGGAATAAAAAATAATTACTAGTCTAAAAAAATCAAGGTGATCAGTAAGGGATATAATATTAGTGTCTATGTCCAAGATAAGAATATTATACTTAAAAAAACAACAAGTAATATAATAATCTAACCATATCATCACCACTAAAGTTCAATCATCAATAAACAAGGATCTATTTATGAATAATGATTTGTTTGATGACTATAAAAGAAAAATTCTTATACCACTTATCAATTTTGGTAAGTGAATATATACAGGTGTTTAGATTTCTTATTGAATAAATGATTTTTTGGAAATTAATTTAGTGGTTTTATTCTAGAATTTAGTTTTTTTAGAAATAGAACTAGAACCACTTATTTTTTAGCATGCTCTTTACAAGTGATAACTTCTATAAGCATACCATGTGATGAAGCATGTGAGAAGCTATGTGAAACTTGATAATTGATAACAAAAAAAGTAGATACAATTAGGTTAGAGTTCAAGGGAATAGGTTCGTGTAAACAATCTATAAGCTAGATTTTTCAACAATAGGTTTTACACAAACCTTCTTCCTATCAAGATAAAAATCCATATCCCTGCACAACATTTATTCTTGACATCTAGGTAGCAGGTTATCGTATCATTTCATATTTTAACCTCTAAAGTAATGATAAATTAACAAAATAACATGTAGATATTGTATTAAACAAATATTATTATTCATAGATAACACAAAACTGCTCAAATTGAACAATTTATTTGACATGAGAATCATACATACATGTAACCATATTGAAATCAGTGTGGTATTAAAATTTTTCAAAATTGAATTATTTTTTCTTTCCCTTGGTAGTGGTTTAAAACTAGGAATCTATTTTATCATATTATCTCATAGGAAAATATTTATAGGAGTAGATAAATTGCCATAAATTTTTTTATTTATTTCAATTTTGAATTTAAGATCTCATTACGACATGTATTTGAATTTGTAACAACACAGATAGAAACTACAATGAAACTGTATTGAAACATTTGAGCTTGAATAAATGAAGAAATAAATTCAATCATAGATGATTAACTAATTTAGTATTTTATATGTTCTTGAAAACCTCAGACCTATACTAACCACCTCTATCTTACCATCCTTAAATGTCTATAAACATCCTAGAGAGGGTAAAAAATAAAATACCCATCAATGAGTCTTTCACCTTAAAATCAAAAGATGAATAAGAATCCTTATACAATTAAACCATTTATTATTAGGAAATTATTATAATTTACCTTTGGATAGATGTGGGTCTCCATTTGAAATAAATTTCTTCTAACCCTTTTGGAAAACATGATCTATCCACCATTATAAAGTCCAAATTAATTTTTAGAGTTAAAATAAATATTTAAAATTTTAAAAATGAAACTAAAATTAAATTTAGTAATATGATTAATTATTGAAAAATAAATGTTTACATTTTCAAATTGATTCATAACTCCTGGATTCTCTTGCCAGTATTGTATCTTGCCACTTATATGGTAATCACTTGAAAAACAAGGTCTTTAGAAAATATAACATGCCACACTATACATTAATGATTATGAAAATAATAAGGACCAATACTATAATTTCCACCAACATTTTCAATATTTTAAAGTAGAATTTTTTAATACATGAACGTTGTAGTTTGGTTACATATTACACCTTATAGTGACCTTTTCAGTTGTAGAAACAAAGAGCATATAACCCAAAAATTCATACATAAAACAATTTTAATATGCAATAGAAATACAAGTACCGTTCTTTCTAGTGGAAAATAATGAAACTAAAAATATACCATTATATGGTGCTCTCCAATAAATAGTTATAGTTTTCTATAAGTTATAAAAATAACACTCTCCATGGAAGAATCATCCAAAGATTAACTAAATCAGATGAAATATAGTCTGTTAATTACTATTTTTAATCCTATGGATGCATGAATCATACTGACCAATCTATATTATGGATATGGAATTAGTAATGAAAAGGTTGGAATAAAGTATAATAGTAACTCATCTATCAAATTATCTATCCATCTAGCCATATTTTTATCTCTAGTTGGACAATATAAATGAAACATGGCCTCAACAATAAACAAAAAGACTAGGAAATCCGGATTTAAAATTAGGATGAGAATAAAAATAATAATTACAAAGGTATAAAATTTGTTTTATTCTTTATTAGTCCACGAACAAATTTTTTTAAAAGAAAACAAACTAAATATGGACAGGTGATGTTGGAATGGTGGCTGGATTTATTATCCTAGATCACATCTCAAATGGTGAACGAAGGTGGGGGGGATTTTTACTAGGAAACTAGATAGGAATCCTTGTGAGGATTATATACAACTGTTGTTTTGGTTGAGATATTACTTCTAGAATTATATTTGCTCGAAACCAATTTTGGTGATGAAATTGATTTAGCTTTTACTGAAGCTGCGATCCTCTCAATGATTTTCCTATTGTAAACATTAATAATTTACCATATACTTTCCATTAAGTGTGGGGTTTCTTATTATTCATTGGAAAAGAGGTGTATATTGTCTCACATAAAGATGCACACATGTATGCATGAATGTGTCGAAAAAAGATGCATTTTTCACTTCATAGAGGATAAGTGAATCGAACATGATTGACTTATTGACAAATTGTATTGCTGTATTCTTTTTGAATGGTTTTATCTCTAAATAATCTGTCTAATGAAATCATGCAAGATGATCCTTTTATAAATAGTTCTAGTGAAAATATGGTGTCCAATTAAGCTAATTTTTGATGTTTGATCCATGCATCCAATCCAATTTAATTGAGTTTAAGGCTTTTTTGTTGTTTTTATTGTATGTTGAAAACAAAGGATTCAAAAATATAAATAAATTTTATGAATCTTTCCCAACTTTGATAATTTTTTCAAAGAGTTAAAATTCCTGGATCTAGTTTTAGAATGTGTTCTAGAATCTAAATGACCAGTTTGAACTATTGCAAAACTGGAATGTTTCTAATTGGAGTTGCATACTTCCAGAGTTGAAAAATTACAATTGTGTCTTTGTGGAGGTCTACTACAATAAAACCCAAATCCTCACAAATTTAATTCTTGAAAATATAAAATTTCATGCCTATAAATCGATAATGCACCTCGAATCGGATTCTAAATAACCTTGTATACTGAAATTCAATTGAATTGGGTACTTGTATTAACTTGAACATTTCACAAAAATTTCACCAAGAAATAGTAGAGATTTGAAGTAGCTAAAAATATATCGGAATCAACTGATTAACTTATTGAGTATGTATTGGGAATAAATACTTTCTTAGTAGATTGAAAACTAAACAATTATTGGTTTACTAATTTATTTTGGAAGTAAATAAAATTCTCACTTAAACAATTGATTCTATAATTATTCTTTCCTAAAAATATAAAAATGAATATCATCTAATGTTCCTTATAGTATCTACAATCTCAAAGATTCATTGTTATATAATAATTCTAATCTTTTAAGCTTATAGAGTAAGTTTTATCATATGATTCTACGATTAGTTAACAAAAAAAAATTTAAAAATCATTGTACAAAATCTAACATGACATCAAATTAGAATAGAACATAAATTTAAACAATTAAAATAAAAAATTATCAAATAATCCAATTTTTTTTAATGCAACATTATTTAAAGGAAAAATTTCCTTATAAGTAAATTGATTGAACCTCATAACACTGATAAATCAATTCTTCAAGAGTATTAAGAATAGTACAACATATTGGAAATAATAATATAGAAACCAAAAGGATTTAATCAAAATATAGAGTGCATCAACCAAATATAATCTACATATTAACATTTATGGTTAAGAATTCCATAGAAAAACTACCTAGTACCATGTACATGTTTTGAAGGAGTTATGACACCAAAGACAATGATTTCACCACTAATTATCAATCAACCTAATTAATGGATTATAAATAATACAAATCATTTATAACTAATGTCAACGTAGTTTCTATGATTTGATGGCTCATTAAAAACTCTAATCATAATTCAAACCATGTCCTAATTTTTATTAAAAAACATACGAACATATAAAAAAGTAAAAAAAATATGTGACTGAGTACCTCAGTCAGTGGTTGATAGAAAAATTGGATAGTAGCCAGCTGAGTAATGGGGAAAATATCAGCGGTGAAATGGGGAAGTTCCTCTTAAGGATGGTTGGTGCGATGCAGTGACTGTGGATTTCATGATAGGGGTCATGGAGGCAGTGATTTTGGGGTTGAAGATATCGATACGCGGGAAACATATGTGGTGAAAGAATACCCATGAGTTAGCAGGATGAAATAAAATAAGGTGGGTGTCCGTATGTGAGGTGGGATGATGGGAGGTGAGGATGGATCATGGAAGGGATGCGAGGTGAGGTAGCGGTACATGAGGCGGGGTGGATGGAGGTGAGGCCAAATGTAGGAGGGTGGTGACGACGAAAGGGTGGAGGAACAAATTAGTGTTTTTTATTTTATATAAAAATTAGTTTAAATGTTTATTAAATAAATAAAAAAAATATAAATACTATTTATATTTAGATAAATTTTAAAATTAACATCAATTAATAAGATGTTTTTAATAAAACCCTAGGAAATGGATATTGACTTCAGTCTCAAAAATAAAATGAATATATATATATATAAACATGGTTTTTTTAATTGGTTATTGATAAAATAATTTTCATTATTTAATGGTTTAATATAACATTTTTTATTGCCAAAAAAATTTTTTGGCAATAGTTATTATTTATAACATATTCATGTGCTAGTAAAAAAATATTAATATTGGTATGCTAAAGAAATAGATGTAACTATTGGTAAAATATTTTTTAGTGAAAATCAATCAATACCAATAGATATATCCGTTGGTAAAAACAAGTATTGGGGTTTAAAAAAATACCAATAAAACCTAATATCTATTGGAAAAATCATTTTTACCAATAGATATATTATCCATAAATAAATTTCTTTTGATATAAGTCATTTTTTTAGTGTTAACCCTCCCCCCCCCCCCCACACTTATATCATACCACCATACTACATTCATCACTCATTTAGGGGAAAGAAATATACAAATCAATGTTTTCCTCAAGGTTAGAGAACAAGATCATCATTCAAGAAATAAATTTCAATACCTTGATCCACCCCCTCTCAGGGTGTTATCATCTATAGGATCCTAAAAAGTGGTATCAATGCTAAGGTTTATTATTATTATATATTGAGAGAATGATAATGGTTGTCAAACATAAATGTGTTCTCATCATTGAGGGAAGTAATTTTTAGTTGTGAAAAATCTAGATGAAAAATTATTTCAAATCATTGGGATTGGATATTTAAACGAAAGGAATCTATTGAATGACAAAAAATATTGAAAGTAGATCCTTGATGGAAATATATCATTAATAATTTGATGTGGATTCCAATTCCATAAATTCCTTGGGGATTTCTCTTTCTAATAAAATCTACACCAAGGTAATGTCCTATAAAACCTCTCATGCTATGTGGGAAAAGATTTTTAATATTTATGAAGGAGATTCAAAGGTATGAGATTCCAATATATAAGTTCTATATAATAAGTATAAATATTTGATATTGATTTTAAATAATATGATTTATGCCTTCTTTTATAGCCTAAAATTTCTTGTTGAAGATATGTGAGGTCTTGATGATGATCTCAATGATTAAAATATTATGAAGAGGATTATGAGAATAATTCCTCCTCATTTAAATGAAAAAGTGTTGGTTCTAAAAGACCAAGATTAAAAATATATTTCTATTGATATCTTTCATTGCACTCTAGTTTATTATGAAATGAGAAACAAATATAATGACTCAAGAATAAATAATATTACTTAGGATGTGGCCTTTAATTCCATTAAGAAGCTCCAAATAATGGAAAATACAATAGTTGATGAATTTGATGAGGTCATATCATTTTGTCCTCTAATATTAAAATAGTAAGAGGAAGTTTTAATGGGAAGCATACCCTTTCTTTATTTATGTGTGTAATGGTGTGACATATTGTGGAAAATATATCAAAAACTATAAAGAAGATGATGGTGAACCACTCAAAAATATGAAAAAAATAAGGTTTGATGAATTTTCAATGTAGGTCCTTAAAAATAAAAAAATATTATCTTTAAATAAGAATATATTTATGGGGAAATTAAAGTAGAAGAAGTTTAATATTGTAATGATGAAGTTGTGTTGATGGATATTGAAAATAAGCCAATAAATAATAGAAATGATGATTATAATGAATGGGTCGTTAGAATTGTTTATTTCTAGGTAGAAATAGAGTTAGAAATTAAATAATATGATGTATGGAGAGTAAATGACAATAAGGAAAATGAATTGGTACACGATTCCACGATTTACATGCAAAAACAATAAGAAGAAAAGTTAGAGCTAAAGTCTAAAATTGAAAAACTAAGATCTAGAAGTTCAGATAATTTAGGGAAGGAGGTTGAAGTAAATATTAAAATTGAATAAAAAACATGAATCATTTATGGTTTAGACAAAACCATTAATGAAATAGTGAAGGGAATTGATAATAAAGAGGAATAACTTATAAATTAATGTCTGAAGTGTAAAGATCAAGAATGATTATTAACACCCATAATGATTAAAAAAATACAAAGGTATCATCATAAATTCAATCCTAAGGGATTCTTGAGGAGGAACAAATAAATATTTCTCAAGTTTAGGGTTTCCAATATAAATTAAAATCCATGGTTATCTCAAAACCTTAAGCACCAAATTCTCAGATTAATGTTGATCTTTGAAACACTGAAAAGGAAACCAACCATGTGGCCAAGAAAAATTCTAATTCATCAAGAGTTAGATTTTATTTCTATTGAATTTTGGGAAAAACTTAATATATGTGCTCTATTTTTAAGAGGTTATTATATGAGAAATATTAATCCATACAGGGAATAAAAATTTACAATCATTCTTTTACTTTTAATGGACATTGATTTTTTTGTAAAGGAAATAAGAAAAAGGAAATTAATTGAACTTAAAAAAGGAAATAAATGTCATCTATATTTACTCAAAGAGTAAGAAATAAAAATATATAATCTTTAACCAAAAGTGTACAAGATTAGAAAAAAATTTCAGTTTTTCATGAAGAAGAATAATTTGTTGAGATAACTATTGAGGAGGAACACTCATCACTAACATGGGTGATGAAAGGGAGCTTAGAGAACACTAATTTTTCTAATATTTATTTAAGGTTAGGAGAAAACTCACTCTAATAGATTGTATATAGAATATTAACATCACATATGAATAAAAATAAAGACCTCATTAGTAATTTTAAGAATAATAAAGATTACATCATTCATTTTGGGAATAATGTGGGTCTAAATATATTTGGTTCTGAAAAATCTAATATTAGAGGAAAATATCTTAGGAAATCTAACATTATCCTGGTTGATGGGATAAGAAACAATATTATTAGTGTCATTAAATTGTGTGAACATCGACATGTGGTGTAATTCATCCAAAATACCTGTACTTTCAATGAAAAATATGGTTCACTTATTCTATAGGGAAGAAGAACCATGGGAAATCTATACCTCATTGGAAAGGAAAATTTCTACATTCTGTCCAAAGAAGAGGAGAACAGGTTATGACATAGAATACTTGTCCATTTGATCCAATATTCTCTAGATAGGTTAGTAAAGAGAAATTAAAATCATGATATTCCCTATCTTATATATAATCACACTCATATTTTCGATTCATGTCAAAAAGGGAAGATTATTTGGAAGTCCTATAAGCCAAAGAAGATGAACTCAACAAGGTTTCTTGAGCTTGTGCATATGGATGTTTGTGGGACAATTTCACCCAATTAAATAGATGAAATCATGTATTATGTTCTATTTATAGATTATTTTAGTAAGATGGCATGGATTATTCCTATCACACAAAATACCGAGGTATATAGATGTATCACTCGTTATCGGAGGATATCTTAAAAAATTCTTGGTGTGAAGCTCCAAAAATCATGAACTAAAAATGGGACCATATTTACAAATCATCAAGTTAAATAATATATATAAAAAATGGAATTCAACATCAGGTATCGGATATCAGAACACCCAAAAAATATGGGGTTGTGGAAAGAAGGAATCATATAATAAAAAAATGGCTCGAATAATGTTTATTAAAACGTTTCTTCTAGAAATATATTGTAAATAATTTGTTCTTGCAGTAGTATAAATCTCAAACATAGTGTTTTTATATGAAAATTAATAGAGAACTTCATATGAAATATGTTATAGAAAGAAACCTACACTCAAATACTTCTGTGAGTTGGAATTAAATGTTTTATTCTTAAAAAATAAAATTAAAAAAATTGAAGACCTAGGAGATGAAGGTATATCTCTTGGATACTCTTAAAAGAGTAATTATTACTAGTTTCACAATAAAAAATATGAGAAGATGATTGAGATAAGTGATTTATAGTGGTTAAAGATGAAAAAATTGAAGTAGTAAATGATCATATTTTTCATGAATACTAACAAATTTATTAATCTAAAAGTAATGAAGAGGCACAGGGTTCTCAAGGAGTTACAAGGAATGAAGTGAATTTTGATAAAGAATTAGATTATGAAGAAAGCTAAGAAACTCTAGTAGGTTCACAAAGACAAAGAAGTAGGGATAAAATCACTAAAATAAACATTATTGGAGAATAGAAAAACCTGGTTAAAACCAAAATAATGATGGATCAATAACAAGTATTTTCATGAACCAACTTGGGTCAACCCCAAACTGGTAACCAGAGCCTTCCCATGATAAGGTCTGAAAGGAATTCCTGATCCTCGCAGTATAGGAACTAGTTTCAAGAATCAAATAGAACTTAGTTGAGAATTATTTATTCATAAAATGATAGATAAATAAATAAATTTATAATAAAAATTTAACAATAATGAAAAAACTAGAATTAGAAAAGAAATAAAGAACTACCACATGTACATCCATGTGACCTCATGGGTCACCTCCAACCATAGATCCACACTTTAAACATGAGAGATTAGATCTGGGTGGAAACTAAAACTAAAAATGATAAAGGGTATAGGTGATAGAATTTAAATTCCCAGTAGGGATTCCAAAATAAGAACCACACCTTATTCTTTACCTTTAAAAAGATAACCATGACATTCTAGTTTAAAATACATTCCAAGGAAGTGATTACACACCATAGAACAAATGAACATTCCATAGCCAATTGGTTTTAGTTTGCAGACTATTTTATATCTAGGGTGACATGTTGTGAAACCTACAATGGTTGACTCATATTTTTTGGGTGATTTATGACCCTAATAAAAATAGGGGATAAACAGAATAATACTGGAGATATAAGAATAAATCTAAACCATTATATTTCTTAGAGTTTTTTCCCTAGAACCAACTTCTGTGTACATTATGATAACCTATATTCATTATTTTAAATATTAATAAACTTTTAATCACAACATTATTATTCTTATGTGTAACATAGAATTTTAAAATGTTTTAAGAGTAGTTTTTGCACTAAAAGGTCATATCAGTTTCTTTCTAGGATAAAAACCTAGAAGTGCCACAATAGTATTCTTAAATATATGTTCTTTATCCAGATAAAATAATTTGAGGTATATAAATGATACATTCTATCATGGGTGGAGACTCATAGGAATTTGAGTCACCTTATCATAGTGTACGTCCTTGTAATATCCATCATAGGATATTATGAGAACGAGACCCACCAGTTAAAGATACACATTTTTATGTGTCATTGGATGTTTCTATCTATAGAAGTGTGTATTGATACTTAGAATTTAATATTATTATTAACTAGTGTTATAATTTGTGTGATTTTATGTATTAATGAATACTATGATGACATATGTTCACATAAAGGTAAGATATGTTGGGTGCATCATGAGTTATATTTCATTAATGAATAATGCGAGAAAGGATTTCCCCTTATATTATTTAACAAAAGTTGATATCTCAGGACCTTTTTTTGGAAATGATATAGACTAAATAAATCCATTACCATGGTGTTATATAGGCATTTTCTATTTTTTAAAATTCAAAGAAATAGACATAGAGCACCTAGGTTGATGGAACTAGCATGCAACCTTCTTGATTTGAGATATCATGATAATGTGATTATATTAAAGAGTAAGCATTCGTATGAGGTATTATGTCATTGCAGCATTAACTTCCTTGTCTATAGGTTCCTTATCATGATGATAGATGATAACCTTGGACTTTAGGTTGCTTTACCTAATGCTACTAAAGAAGAGGCCTAGAGGGTTACACACTAAGTGTGTGTGGAATCTCAGTTAAATAATATATTATTATTTATTATTAAAAAAATTGAATAAATATTATTATTGTGTGTGGTTAAACAATTATTCAAGTATGCTTGATCACATATATTCTGTCACTAGTTATTTGAGAGAATATTATGTGAGTTGGATATTTAATAAATATTTATTTTATATTTAGTGAATATAATATTTATTTATTTATTGTAGAATAATTAAATGATATTTATTTATTAAATAAATAGACATTATTCAATACCTGATAAATAATGTGGAGGAATGGAATACTGAGTTTATAGGTCTCTTGAGAAATAATATATATTGAATATTATTTTATTAAATAATATTTAATTTAATTAACGAGTTTAGTGCATGTCAATAAATTATAATAATATTATTATTATCGAAATGGGGTTGCATAGGGATTAAAGAAATATTAAAAGGCACTTGTGAAATTTTTTATTTCTAACCCTAACATTATATAAACCCAATTATATTATTTTTCCATTAGAGCTAATTCATTTTGTGTTGTGCACAATGAAATTAAAAGAATCCACTCAAAGAAATAGAGAGATACCTTCTCCAAGAACACTCTCAAGAATAGAGAGAGATCTTCCTTCATCTTCCACTACTAGAAAACTAATCTATACCCATGGTTTGGAATTGTGGGTATAGCCCATAAAACTGTGAATATAGGCTATGCCCACAGTTTAGAGAACCATGGGAGAAGAATCTGTCAGTATAGTTTTAAGCTATACCCATATATTTAAAGTTCTATTTCCACAGTTATAAAACGTGGAAATAGGTGTATGAGAAATAGTCCACAATGTCAATAACCATATATCCACGATTCTCAAATAGTGGGTATAAGATTTTAAAAAACGATTTTCGCTAGATTCTAACCCTAAATCGCCACTTTAGAATCCAAGCGCCAAACCACTACACTAAATATGATTATTTTTATAAAAATATATATTTTATTATATTTTTTAAACCATGGATATAGGTTGAAAAATGTGTCAATATGTATTCCCATGGGAATTTTTTCCAGTTATTATGCGAGAAACCTATAGCCATGTTTAAAAAAACTGTGGCTATAGAGATGACCTATACCCCCATTTGTCTGAAGAACTGTGGGTATAGGTATTGAACCAAACCATATACCCACAACTTTAGAAAAACTGTGGGTATAGGTCTGGACTAAACCATATACCCACAGTTTTTGGAAAATCATGGGTATATCCTTTTTCTTCCAATAGTGTTCCACTCTCGAGTCTACAATGATCAAGGATAATCCTTTGGAAGTGATTCTAAAGGCAATTTAAGGTGAATAATGCAAGAAATATGATCTACCATTATAACTATCAAATATTCTTATGGTTATGTTCATAGATTTTTGGAACACATGTGGATCACCACTATAGGGAATCTAATATTGATTTTTACAATGCAATGAAGGTATGATGTAGATCCAATGTTAGATCCATCAATTTTGAAATAATACCTCATATAGTAATTCTTTAATTTCTTAAATTAATTTTAGATATTATGTGATGATCCTATGATTTGGTTCTAACATTTATCCATTGTCTATAAACTTCGACTCAATTCTATTAATAGATACATTTATCATCATGTAAATATCATATTAATATTTGATCATGAAAAAAAGAAAATTTAGACATCATTGTTGGTTCACAAAATTGTTTATAATTATTTAAATATAATTGATTGATTTATACATTTATTATTACTTTTCAATTCTATTTTAATAATTATTTAATATGAATTGTGATATCTAATTTTTCCTTCTTCATTTCTTGAAAATGTAATCAAATCAATTAATTTTTTGAAAAAAATAAATTCAAATATCTCATTCGAATGTGCCGAGGATTCAAAACAGATTACACAAGAGTACACTCCATGTACCCCAAAGGTAGATTTTGTGTACTAGTTTTTAATGACCCAATAATTAATTCATAATTAATTCACGTCGTGTTCATTTATTACATGTGGTGAATTTAATTATACACCACATGTTGACCAGGTCGTCCTAGATGATAGTTAGCTGAAGCACGCGCCGTGTAACTTACATACACAACATGTAGTCCTTTAAATACAGACAGACCATGTATCTTCTTACACAACCTACATGACTGGTGGCTATTTAACTTAGATACCACAAATCATGTAACCCAAGTAGATTCCATGTAATTCAAAATTTCCATGGCACAATTACATGTCGATCCCTAAGGGGTATTCCATGGATAGAAAGTGAGAATAATACATGACGTTCATCTTAAATGTACACACCATGTAATTTTAAAAAATTACAAAAAATAAAATTAATTAAATTACTTTGAAAGCCTTATCAATATGTATTTTTATTTGATAATTAAGTTGATAGGACATACCATGTGATGGATTTTTTTATATATTAATTTTTAATTAATTTCTATATATTTTTTGGATTTATATATCATGTATAATTCATGTTAAAGTTTTTACTCCACATGCATTGAAGCATTACACGCTACGTAAAAATAAAAAAAAACATGTAAACTATGTGATCATTAAGTTGATTGTGTAGATCATGATATTACATGATAATTATTTTATGCCACATGTCGAAAGAGTAAGAATTATATGAGTATAATATAGATTGGGATGTTTGTATGAGTACTCACCATGTTTCCTAAAAGGTTACATTTTTGTACACAGTTAATTTTATATTTTTTTTAAAATCTCGATTGATGAGAATCTCAAGGAAATTCAAAAGTTAATTAAGATAAATGAATTGATTAATTAAAGAAGATAATTAATAATTCAAGTGTGGTTTATCTTAAATAAGAACGATTATATTTGAATGATAATTTTATTAGATATGTAATTCATTGCACGCATATGTTTTATCATGATCCTATAATAGACTATTGTAAGTGATTTGTTTCATTTAATTTATTATTAAATTAAATTTTTTCCATGTGGGCCACCTCTCCTCTTATTGTCTAAGGGCATGTGTTCCCATGGTTTATTTTCTATAAACCCTTTAACGAATCATTTGTTTCCCATTACCTATCTGTGAGTAAAATCATATGTAATGGATGGAGCTCCCAAGTTAGTGGAGATGGTTCATGTTTGGAGGTGAGGTTAAACCAATCCAAGAGAGGTACATAGGAGGAAAGGTGGAATGCTACAACATTAACCATAAATAGTTCAAGGTTTTTTAACCCCAGGTCGATGGTTATTTTATCATCCTATAGATAAAATAACCATTAATAAAAGCTCATGACATACCATTTTATTATTTTATTTCTTTAAAGTTGCATGGTTATTTCATTATGAATGTTTTATCTCAATCACATGAATTAATGTATTAACAGGAATATAAGATAGAATAAAATAAATTGGTTTATGTATAAATATTATCTAATTCATAATTAATCACTTAAGTAAATCCAATTAATATTAAAAATCATATAATAAAGATAGTAATTGAAAATTTATGCATAAAAGATAAAATCCCTCAATTCTATATATTAAGTCGTTATAGCCTTCCACTACTTAAGTTAAAATCAAACCATAGTTCAAAGTGATTGACCAACCAAAGTTGGGGTACTTTAAATTATCGATTAATTCTAAATTGAAATTTTGGGTTGACTTAACTTAGTTCACATAAAGGGTTGACTTCAAAAGCAGGACTTGGTGTAACTAAGAGGAAAAGGTTGAGGTAATCCAATTTAAATATTTTAGGATCACGCAGTCCACTCAACAGATCAAGGAACTGTGAGTTAATGTAGTTGGAATTCGGAATGCCTACTTAAAACCATTAAAATTGCTTGACCAGCCAAAGTCAGGGTGGTGAGAAGTGGAATATGGAACCTTTTCATTAGAATTTATGAAAAAAATGATATTCTAAATCAAATAGTTAGGGGTATTGTGTTTTAATAAAATAATGGGATATTAATAAATATAATATTTATTTTTTTATCTAAAATTTATCAAATAATTTATTAAAACATATATTACCTTATTTATAGAAACAATAATAAAATGGCTTCAAAAATATCACTGCGATCCATACTTGATAAGGATAACCTTCTCACTAGAACAAATTTCCAAGAGTGTAAAAGGAACTTACATGTTATCCTATGCCATGAAAGGAAATTATATGTACTAGAAGAACATATTCCAAATTCTCCTAGAAGTGAGGCTTCTAGGGAAGTGTTATCTATTTATGTAAAACATTTTAATGATTCCACAGATGTTCATTGTTTCATCATATCATCCATGACCAATGATATTTTGAAGTAACATGAGGACACGGATGAATATAACATGATGTATCATCTTTAGGATCTATAGAAAGTGAAAATGAGACAATAGAGATATGATATCTCCAATTATCTATTTAAAAATATTCTTGGAGATTCGATGCCAGTTGGGCCTCTTGTAGTCAATCTTATTAAATACATAAAATGCTTAGACATCTTAGGGATTAAATTCCTGGATGAGTTGTGCACAGATCTCATACTTTCCACACTACCCAAAAACTTATCTAGTTTTATTATTAATTATAACATGAGAAATAATGAGAATAGTATTTTGGAACTTCTTACCTTGATTCTGCAAGTGGATAAGGACATGGGGTGTGAAAAACATGAAGTCCTTATGGAGAATAAGAAAAGGAAGAAAAAGGTGAAGGTCCCCATGACTTATAACAAGTCTAAATCTCCACAAAACCATCCTTCCAAGTAGAGGAAGATCTATAGGTGGGGAAAGTAAAATGAATTAGTATGTTTTTCATGTAGCAATAAAGGACATTGGAAGAAGAATTGCACCTAGAAATCAAGGGGAATATATAAAGGCGTGTTCATTATCTAGTGCAATATTTAAATATATATACATTGGGTATTAAATACATATTGTGGTGCTGAAATATATTTCCAAATATAGGAATAAAGTAGATTATGAAATATTATTAGAGGAGAGGTGGATTTGTGACCTACCAATGGTGTGAGGCTGGATGCTTTAGCCATTGGATACTACCACCTTTCATTTCCAAAAAGAATGCTATTGTTTTTTCGAGATTTTTATTATTTACCAACAATTACTAAGAACATAATTTCTGTATCATTCCTATATTCAGATTCTTTTATTTTCAAGTTTGGTAAAAAAGTTATTTCTTTTATAAAGAAAACATATGTTATGGCATGACACATTTAAATAATAGTATTTATGTATTAAATTATAAAAACTAAGTATTGAAAATAGATAACGAATCATGTTCAAATAACTCATATAACCTTGCTATAACATCAAAATCTTGGTCATGTAAATGATATGTGTTTCACAATGATCTATCAAGATGTTTATTTATACTCTTCTATGTTAAAACCACTTGAATGATGTCATGCTTGTTTGCAATGAAAAATATCTGAACTACCATTCGATAGACCGGATAAAAGGGACATTGAGATTTTAGGATTGGTACATACTGATGTGTATAAAAAAAATTTTGTAGAAGCTAGAGGTGGGTATTAATACTTCATAACTTTCACTGATGAGTCGAGTAGATATGAATATGTCAACTTTATGAGGTATAAGTCCATGTCCTTTGAGAAATTAAAAGAATTCAAGAATGAAGTAGAGAATCAACTTAGAAAGAAGATAAAGAAGCTACGAATTAATTATTGTTGTGAATATCTTATCTAAGAGTCTATAGAACATTTACGGGATTTTTGGGATTCTATCTCAACTCATGCCACTATACACACCACAATGGAATGGTGTTAGTAAAAGGAGGAAGGACACCTTGTCAGACATGGTAAGGTCGATGATGAGTCATGCAGATCCTCCATTATCCTTTTGGGGATATGAATTATAATCTGTGACATATACATTTAACCGAGTACCAAATAAACTAAAAAACAAAATTCACACAAAGTTATAGAGTGAAAAGAAGCCTGTTTTTTCACATACATGTTTATGGGGTTGCGAGATGTTTGTTAAAGCCTTATCAATAAAAAAACTATCACCCTGGGGTACAAAGTGTATCTCTATAAGAAATCCTAGGGAAAAAAAAGATAATTACTATAAAAACCCTCATAAAATAATGTGACTATTTCAATATAAGTCTTATTTCTTGATAGGGAGAACATCCAAAGAAATTATAGTGGGAGAAAGATTGAGTTTTATGAATTTTATGCTCAAGATACACAAAATTTGGTACATGAATTAATTCTATAGGTCCCTGTGGAAGAAGTAGTTCCTAAAACACATGTACTGTGTAGGAGCACTAGATAGGTAAGTGAAATATAAGGATATGATTTTCTAGTCACAAAATATGGTGACTCATTATTGGTTGAAAATGTTGAACCTATCTTATAAAAAGAGGTAATAAAGAGATCAAAAGTTGCAATATGGAAACAAGTCATGAATTTTGAAATGGACTCCATGTATCAAAACCAAGTTTGGGTTTTGGTTGATGTGCTAGTTGATGTAAATTCTCTAGGGTGAAAATGGGTATTCATGAGAAAACTAGACATGGATGGTAAATTAAATAACTATAAATCAAGTATAATGTCTAAATAATTTAAAAAACATTATGGAATTGACTAAGATGAAACCCTTTCACTAGTTTCCATGTTTAAATCAATCAAAATTACACTTTCTATAACAACTTACGATGATAATGAAATTTGGAAGATGTATTTCAAATAGGTTTACTTAATGGGAACCTTTAGTGAAATTTTTACATGACACAACCTTAAGTGTTTGTGACTCAAGGTGATGCCAAAAGTATTTTCATGTTGCATATATCCATTTATGAATTGAAGTAATAATCCAAGTCATGGTATATTTTATTCGATGAAGATATAAAAGAATTTTTATTCATTAAGAGTGAATGTGTGCCATGTGTTTATACAATATTTAGTGGGAATACGCTCATTATCCCAGTAGTATATGTTGATGACATTTTACTTATTAGAAATGACATACCAATTTTACAGTCTATGAAGGGCCGGTTAAACAAGTGTTTCTCCATGAAAGACTTTGGTGAAAAAGCCTATATTCTAGGGATCAAGATCACCTATGATATATCTAAGAATCTTCTTGGAGTAATTCAAAGTATATACATTGACTAGATACTAAAGAGATTATGTATGGAATAATACTAGAGGGGATTGGTTCTAGTTCCACATGGTATACATATTTCTAAGAAAATATTTCCTAAAACACAACATGAGAAATTGAGAATGAGTAAGATCTCATATGATTCAGTGATATGATCAATCATGTATTCCAAGTTATACACTATACTTTATCTTTACTACGCATTGATCATGGTATGGAGATATCAAGATGAAACTAATGAACAAAATTGGTCTACTATTAAGTCAATCCTAAAGTATCTAAGAGTAAATAAGGATATATTCCTAGTGTATGGAGGAGATTATGATCTGATCATTAGGGGTTATACTGATTCTAGTTTTGAAATAGTTCAGAATGATCTGAATTCATGATCATGATTTTTTTTCTGTCTCAATGTAGGAGCTGTGAGATGAAAGAGTTAAAAGCATACAATTGTCATTGATTCTACAATGGAGTTTGAGTATATAGTTATTTTTGATGTATCCAAGGAACACTTTTAGATATGAAACCTTTTCTAGGTGTTTTATGTGGTGCCTATAAGTAATGACCCTATCACATTGTATTGGGATAATACCATAGTAGTGGATCTTGAAAAAAAGACAAGGTCACACCAGAAAACAAACCATATACTCCATAAGTATTACCTCTTGAGATATTTTTTTTCAGAGTGGTGAAGTTATAGTAATTAGAGTTCCCACATAAGAAAACATAGAAGGACCCTTGAATAAAGTCATATCTCAGAAGAAGAATGAGTATCACGTGAGAGCTAGCAGACTGAAGGTTATTATCAGTTGGATCTAGTTCAAGTGGGAGTCTGTTGGAGCTAATGTTCTATAACAAACTTCTGTATACATTATGATAACCTATATTAATTTTTTTAATATTAATAAACTTCTCATCACATCATTATTGTTCTTCTATATAACATAATATGTGATAATGTCCTAAGTGTAGCTTTCAAACTGAAAAATCATAACAGTTATCCTCTATGACAGGAACCCAAAAGTTCCATGATAGTATTCTTAAATATATGTTTTATAGTTGATGAAATCATTTTAGGGAGATAAATGATACATGATATCAGGGGTGGTGACTCATAGGACTTTGAGGCACCTTCTCATGGTGTATGTCCTTGGTAATATCCAGTGTAGTATACTATGAAAATGAGAGCCTCCAGTAGGAAATTCACATTTATATGTGTCAATGGATGTTCCTATCTGTAGACATATGTATTGATCCTTATACATTAATATTATTATTAATGAGTTTTATTAGTCATGTGTTTTGATGTATTGGAGAAAACCATAATGACATATGTTCATGGTGAGGTAGGATATGTTGGGAGTGTCATGAGTAATATTTCATTAATCAATATTTAAATAAAGGATTTGTATCTTATGTTCTTTAACAAAAGTAGATATCTCATGGCCTTTAATGTAAATGATATAGAATAAATAAATACATGGATATGGCATTCTATAGGTAAGTTTGATATCCAAAAAGTCAAATAAAGAGACATAAAACTCATAGGTTGATGGAACTAGCATATAACCTCCTTGATTATAGTTGTCATGAAAACGGGTTTATATTACATAATAAGCATTCATATGCAGTATTATATCATTGCAACATTAACTTATTTATCTATGGGTGTCTTGGCATGTTTCTAGATGTTATCCTTGGACTTTAGGTTGCTTCACCTAATTCCACTAAGAAAAAGGCCTAGAGGGTCACACACTAAGTGTATCCAGAATCTCAATTAAATAATATATTATTATTTATTATTTAAAAATTTGAATAAATATTATTTACAAACATGGGTTAATAATTATTCATATATTCTTGGTCAAATATATTCCATCACAAGTTATTCGAGAGAATTCTATGTGAGTGAAATATTTAATAAATATTTATTTTCTATTTAGTGAATATAATATTTATTTATTTATTGGATAATAATGAAGTGATATTTATTTAGTAAATAAATAATCATTATTCAAGGATCAATAAATATTATAGAGGAATGACATAATGAGTTTTATATATTAGATGATAAATAATACATATTGAATATTTTTTTATTAAATAATATTTAATTTAATTCATGAGTTTAGAGAATTTCAAGAAATAATATTATTATTATTATTATAGACATGGGGTTCTGTGGTGATTAAATAAATATTAAATTTCACTTGTGAAATTAATTATTTATAACCATATTAGTATATAAACCCAATTATATTATTTTCCCATCAGACCCAATTCATTTTGTGTTATGAAAAATTAAATATAGAGAAGCCTCTCGAAGCCCTTGAGAGATCCCTTCTCCAAGAACGCTCTCAAGAATAGAGGGAGATATTCCTCCAACTTCCACTCTTTAATCTAGAAAGATCAAGGAGAATACTTTTGAATAAATTCTTGTGGTGATCAATGGTGAATGATGAAAGCAATAAGATCTTCCATACTAGCACCCATATATTCCTACTATAATGTTCAGATATTTGTGGAACACATGTTTTTCACCATTAGAGAGAATATAATATTAATTCCTATAACTAAATGATGGTACGATGTAGATCCATTATCAGATCCATTAACAAAGAAATAATTTCTCACAAGTTAATTCATTAATTTCTTAAATTAATTATAAATAATATGTGATGATCTTGTGCTTTCCTTACAGTGTTTGTTCATTATTTATATTATTTGGTTTAATTCCATTGATCAGAGCGTTTATTATCATGTAAATATCAGATTAATTTCCGATCATGAAAAAAAAAAGTTGGGTACCACCAATCACATGATTCCGCTACACCCATAACCTATGAGTTCGACATGAAAAAAGGAATATTCTATTATTTATAAAAGACACACAAAAAAATAAAGAGATAGAGAGGTTGTGTAAGAGATAGTTTTTATAGATCAATTTTCTAGGTGAATTGTTCTAGATCTCATCTTGATGTTTTAAGGTCAATGAAGGATTTATTCTAGGAGCCTAATCCTCACTGAAAATTAATTTTTTTTTCTAAAGAGAATCCATAATGAGGGTGTATTTTCAAATCATCCTTATGTGAATAAGGATGATGAAAAAGGAGAGAAATGATTTCCTCATCAGGAGAGAACAATTATTTATCATGTTCATCATATTTAACTAGGAGGTCTAGTGAGAGCACTCTAAATTGTACTTTAAAAAGTGAGATTTTAGTGAATTTGGTGAACTGGTGTATTATCATGCATTATCCTTGTATGTAGCCTAGAGAAGTTGAACTAAGTAAAATCTCTTGTGTCATTTACTGCATTCATTGATTATTGAGAGTAAAGGAAGAGAGAAATAAAAGTGTTCCTCAATGTGAGAGAACAAGATCCTCATTCAATAAATAATTGTCTATACCCTTATTCACCCCCATATTTGGGTGTTATCATCTATAGGATTCTGACAAATTGTATTGTATCTGAGGTTTATTATTACACTATATTGTGATCATGTGAGTAGGGGTCACCCATAAAGTCATTCCCATATTTTAGGGTAGAAATTTATAGATGTGGAAAAGTTGGGTGCAACACTATTTCAAATCATTATGCTTGGATGTTTAAAGAGAAGAAATCTATGAAATAACTAAAAATATTGAAATTAGATCCTTGATAGAAAGATATCACTGAGAATTGGATGCAGATGACAAATCCATAAACTACCTTGGGAGTGATCTTTACAATCACATCTTCACCAAGGTAATTTACAGAAAAACCTCCCATGTTATGTGGAAAAAAGATTCTTTTATATTTATGACGATGATTCAATGGTATGGGAGGTCAATATGTAGGTTCTATGGAATAAGTATGAAGATTTTAAAATGAATTTAAATGAGAAAATTGATACATTCTTTGTTCACCTAAATTTTCTTATTAAAGATATGAGAGGTCTCAGTGAGGATCTCAAAGATGAAAATATTTTTAAGTGGATCATGAGAAGAATCCCCCTTGTTTCAATGAAAAATTATCCTTTATAGAATAAAAATATCCAAAAATACATTTATCTTGGTATCTTTCATAGCACTATAGTAGCTTATGAAATGATAAATGAAGATAATGGGTCAAGAATAAAGAATAGTACTGAGAAGGTGGCCTTTAATTCCATGAAGAATCTCTCAATCATGGAAAATCATAAGATGATTAATTTGATGAGTTCATTCCATTTTTCTTCTAATAATAATAGAATAAGGTGATGTTTTAAGTGAAACATTCCACTCACTTGATTCAGGAGCATAAATGTGGGACATCTTGTAGCCATATAACCTAAAAACTATCAATAAGATATTGTTAAAGCACTCAAGAAGTTTAAAAAATAAGTTTTGGATAATTCTCAATGTAGGTATTTCAAAATCAAAAAAAAATTGATCTAAAGAAGAAGATAATTCTGGGGAAAGTGAAGTAGAAGAAGTTGAAAATTTTTAAATATGAAGGTGTATTGAGTGATATTTCAAATATATCAATAAATTATGACAATGATGATGAGAATGAAGGGGTTATTGGAAGGCTTAATTTATAAAAAAACATGAGGCATTCCTTGAAGAATATTATTTATGGAGAGTGAAGACCATGAAGGTTAATGAAGTGGTACATGATTCCAAGATTTACATGCAATAAAAATAAAAATAAAAGGTAGGGATAGAGTCTAAAATTGAGAAACCAAGATCTAGATGTTCAGAAAATTCAGGGATAGAAGTTGAACTAAAGATTAAAATTGAATAAATGACCCAAATAAATGATGGTTTGGATAAAACATCAATGATAGATTGAAGATAATTGAGAAGTTATAGGAAGAAGTTATGAATTATTGTCAGAAGTGTGAATATCAAGAATGATTATTGACACCTGGAATGATGAAAAAAACACAGTTATCATAACCATGTCAAGCCAAAGGTATCACTAAGGAAGAATAGATACCTATTCCTCAATTTTAGTGGTTCAAAGATAACTAAAAATTTATGGTTATCTCAAAACACTGACTTCTTGAATATTGGTTGATCTTTACAACACTAAAGAGGCAACCAACCATGTGGCCAAGAAAAATTCTAATACATCAAGAGTTAGATGTTTTTTCTTTATAATTTTTGGAAAAACGTACTATGTGTGGTCTATTTCTAAGAGGTCCTTCCAGGATAAACATTAATCCAAATAGGCAAGGAAATTTTCCAATCATTCTTTTACTTTTAATGGGTATTGTTTTTTTTGTGAAGGCTATGAAATAAGGAAATCAATTTCACTTCAATAAGAAGACAAATTCAATCTATAATTCCTCAAAGAGGAAGATATAAGAAGCTATAATATTCAGATAAAATTTTACATACTCATATTCGAATTTTGTTTTTTCAAGAAAAAGATGAGTTTATGGAGCCAGTTTTTTTGGAGGCACACTCATAACTGACATGGGTGAAGAAAGGGAGCTTAGAGAAAGATAATATTGCTGATATTGATTTAATGACAATAAAAAATTCATGCTCATGGATTATAGAGAGAATATTCACATCACATATAATAAGGAATAAATACTTCATTATGAATTTCAAGAATAATAAATATGATGTCGTTTGTTTTAGAAATAATGAGGGTCATATGATTGTTGGCTCAAGGAAATCCAAGATTGGAGGAAAAGATATAAGGTGAAATGAATTTCTCATGGTTGATGGGATAAGTCACAATCATATTAGTGTTAGATAATTGCATGACCATGGATATGGGGTGGAATTCAATCAAAAGACTTGTACTATCCAAGATAAAGATGGTTTAGTTATTCACCAAGGAATAATAGCCAAAATAAATAAATACCTCATTGGAGAGTAATTTTTTTGTATACTTTCCAAATAAGAGGAGAATAATTTATGACATATAAGACTTTTCCATTTGATCCAATCATCTCTGTAGAGGTCGTTAAAGAGAAATGGTTCTCGTGATATTCCCCATCTCATATATGATCACATTGACCTTTGTGATTCATGTCAAAATGGGAATATTATATGTAAGTCATATAAGCCAATGAATATGAAGGAATAAATGTTTCTTGAGCTTGGTCATATAGATATTTGTGGGAAAATTTCACCCAAATAAATATATGGAGACATGTATTATGTGCTATTTATAGAAGATTTTGGCAGGATGGATTGGATTATGCCTATCACAAAAAAGACCAAGGAATATAGATATATTATGCTATATTAGAGGAGATATAAAAAGATTCTTATTGCGAAGATCCAAAAATTATGAACTGACAATGGAACTAAATTTAAAAATCTTTATGTTAAAGAATATCTAAAAAATATGGAATTCAACATCTAGTATCGACTTCTATAACACCCCAATAAAATGGGGTTTTGGAAAGAATGAATAGTATAATCAACAACAATGATCAAATAATTTTGATTGAAATTTATATTCCAAATAAATATTGTAAATAAGCTATTCTTTTAGTGGTATACATCTCCAATAGAGTTTTTTTATTTGAAAATTAAGAGACAACTCCATATGAAATATGAAATATCAAGAAAACTATACTCAAATACTTCCGTGAGTTTGGAAGTAAATGTTTTACTCTTAATAAATAAAAGAGAAAAAAATTTGAGCACTTGGGAGATAAAGGTATATTCCTTGGATAATATTCAAAGAGTAAATATTATATTTGTAACTACATAAAACTTGAGATAATGATTAATAGAAATGATGTTGTGGTGGTTGAAGATGAGAAAATGGAAGTAGCACATGAGCAGATTTTGCATGAAAACTGACAAATTTATTAATCTAAAGTGATGAATAGGAATAGGGTACAAGGGGTGTTTCAAGGATTGAATATAAATTTGATAAAGACTCATATTGTTAAGAAATCCAAGAAATTCTAGTAGGTTCACAAAGACAAAGTTTTAGGGATGAAATCACTAGAAGAAACATTATAGTAGACCAGACAACCTTGGTTCAAACCAAAATAACAAATACTAAACAAAAAATATCTTTATTTTATTTATGAGAACCAAAATATTTCAAATAATCTGAAAATGATTTTAGTTAGTTCAAGGTTATGAATGAGGAGCTTGACCAAATAAAAAAACATTACATGGGAAGTTATTCCAAGGATTAGTGATGAGAATGTAATCAGAACAAAGTGGGTGTTCTGAAATAATCTAAACAAATATGTCATAATGAATTGAAAAAATAATTCATTGTGTGCAAATGGTATTCCCAAATTGAAGGAATTTATGTGAATGAATCATTTACACCCATTTCATGGCTTGAAAATATTCAGTTATTCCTAGTCATGAAAATATAGAATGGGTTAAAAATATATTAAATGGATGTTAAATCTGTCATCTCTAATAGTGTCCTTGAAGAGGAGGTGACCATGAAGAAGAGGTTTTTGTTGAAAAACTATATGGGTTTCTCATGTATGATGATGAATGAAATGTATGTCAACTAAAAAAGGCATTGTATATCCTCAAGAAAGCACCAATGGTATGGTATTCTAGATTATAATTTTTTTAATGAATTTGTCTGCCATAGAGGGGGAGTGGATCATAATCTCTATTTCAAGAAGGAAAATAAATAGTTGTTGATCATGATTATTTTTGTCGATGACATAATTTTTAGAGGCTTTAATGACAATAAATGAAATAAATTTTCAAAAATCACAAGGTATGAATTCAAGATGTCTCTAATTGGTGAAATTACATTTTTTCCATAACATTAAGGTCATTAAAAGATTTTATGGGATATTTATCTCAAAAACCAAATATGCCAGGGAATTTTTAATAATGTTCAAAATGGAATACTATAGGATCATAGTAACTCTGGCAGAAATAAAACTGAAATTATCAAAAGATGACATGGAAAACAAGGCTGATGTGACCATGTATCGATAAATTATAGGGAGTTTACTCTATTTAATAGCCAATCAAATGGATATATTTTTTTACTTGTCAAGCCACCCATTTTTAGAGTGATTCTAAAGAGTTCCACATGAAATATTTGAATATAATTCTTTGATAAATTCATTATATAACCAAATATGAGATGATCTATTGAAAAAACATAGTAGAATTCAGAGGGATACACTGATAAAGATCAGGGTGGTTCAGTGGATTATAGAAAATCAATATCTGATGGTGCCTATCTGGGGAGTTAATGGATTTCATAGAAAATTATAAAACCATGATTTTTTATATTTAAGCACCATAGAGTCTAAGTACATTTCTACCACTTAAGTCTGTACCAAATTGCTATGGATGAAACAATAACTTTATGATGTGGTTTTCTAGGTGATTTATCCCATTTTAATTATGTGTGATAACTCAAGTGAGATCAATATTATCAAAAATCCTATCCAACATTCATAGAACAAGAATATTTATATTAAATATCATTTCATAAAGGAGAATGTGGAGTACAGAGTTATGGTTTTGGATTATGTGTTAACAGAAGATCAAGTTGCAAATATATTGACAAAGGGATTACCCAAAGTTGTGTTTGAGAAGCATTGATTGGATCTTTGAGTCTAACCATATATGTCGACTTAATTTGGTTTGATCGTAACCCCACTCCCCATACTTTTCTTCACAAGCAAGGTTTGTTTTATTACCCTAAGTTATTGGATTCCCAAATCACTCTTATAAAATTTTCAAAGAGGCGATCTATTTGGGTTCATTATCAAAGGGGGATAAAAGATTCAAGTATGTTTCAAAGAGGTGGAAAAAGGTAGAGGAAAAGGAGAGAGTACATCAATAAAACATTAGGGGGAGTTTGATGTGGATGAAATGATTTAAAGGTGATCATGAAAACGTTTTTATCCATTTTTTATTTATGACATCATGCATTGTTCACGTGGGATTAGAATTGATGATTAGTGGATCTATAACACACTTTTTTAAAGTGTAGTGGTTAGAGTGTTTGTATAATTTTCAACAATTCCAAAGAGTAATATTTTTGGAAAAAATCCATTTGAAGTTTTGTAAGTTTTTTTTGTATATGTAAAGAAGTGAGCATCAAAGAATAATTTTTTATTTTAGGCAGAGGCAACACTGTAGTCACTAGGAATACATAACAAAAGTAAATTCCACATAGTTGTCACATGAATATACTATATCCTTGTTTTTTGTGACACAAAAATGGAAAACCTTCGATAGGAATCCAAGACAGCTCAACCTTGTATATGTGGTAGAGATCCTGACCACACAGGGGAATAAATAGGCTATCTAGACATGGATTCACTGGGAAGGAAGGCGAGCACACATGTGGGTGGGCATACACTTGGAGAATTTTTCTATGCACCAAGGGAAATAGTGTAGAGAATTGTTCCACATATTAGGGTGACACCATGGAGGAGGATAAGGGTAGACCCTATTCTCCATATCTAGTGAGTCAAGGAAGTGAAGAAGTTATATGTAGCAGGATTTCTAAAGGGAAGTTTGATGTGGGGATTAAGGTTTTCAGGATATGGTGAATCCAAGTTCACCATGATGTAGTGTAAAAACTGGGTCCCAGTGACAACACAGACACCCTATCTTAACATGGCCATTGGGTCACGACCCACTAGGTACCACCAGTTGCCTCGCAGAGACATGGTCTCCACCCTAGGGCCCACCCACGTGCTCGAACGGGTCATCTGACTAACAAAAGTCCCCACAGGCTAATACATGTACTTTCCAGTGTGCTTTTTCCTCACTCACACACACCTTGGGAAACTTCCCAGAAGGTCACCCATCTTGATAACTACTCCAAGATAAACACTCTTAATTGTGGAGTTCTAATCAAACATGCTCCCAAAAAAGAAGTTTCACTTTGTTGACATGAGTTATATCATTTAGAAATTTAACCCCTTATCATTCTATGGTGTTACAATCACCCCCCTTTAGAGCACAACGCCCTCGTTGTGAGCCCAACATCTCAACCCTGACAATGCACCACACTTAAGGCTGGGTACCACCTCTGATACCAAATGTAACAACTAGGTCCCAGTGATAGCATAAACACCCTGCCTTAACATGGCTGTCGGGTCCTGGCTTTCCAGGTACCACCAGTTGGCTCACAGACACGTGATCCCCACCCTAGGTCCCACCCACATGCTTGAACATGTCATTTGACTAACGACAGTCCCCACATGACAACACATGTCTTTTCCAGTGTGCTTTGTCCTCACTCACACACACCCTAGGAAAATTCCAAGAAGGTAACCCATCCAGATCACTACTCCAAGCCAAGAATGTTTAACTATAGAGTTATAATCAATCAGGCTCTTGAAAAGGAAGGTGCACGTTATTAACATGAGTCATGTCATTTATAAATTTAACCCCTTATCATTCTGGGGTGTTATATGCAGAGGCTTAGTAGGGGGATTTCATTGCTTATGGATATTTTTAGGTACACATGCTATAGTGAATATGGCTATGCCAGAACCCATTTGGGAGTGAAGGGCTCTATGTCGTATCTTCACCTTGTGATGTGGAGGGTCAATAATTGAAAGAAGAAAGGAATTAATATTTATCAGGCTTACATGTGTCCATATCATAGTAGGAGGGGTTATTATACAACCCCCCATTGACAGGAAGAAGTCTACGCCACAACCATTCCTTATATTGTGGAGGGTCTAGAATTGGAAGAACTAAATATTTCAGTTTACTCATCCTTACTAGAGTCCACACCACAATGATATGTCCATGATGCATCCCACACTATCTAATATGAATCCACACTGTAGTGTCAATAAGTTATTAATAGGATTTAATATGAGGTATTTATTATGGAGAAGTGGATCTAGTTAACCAAAGGACTCCATGACCCAAAACTCCAGACCACACCATAGGGTGTTCAAAGTAAGTGATTCTATACTATGGAACATATGTCCATTCTATAGTTAGTCAATTTTCAGGCACCTGATTGTTTTAATCTAGGGGTGTTATGGGGTGAAACCTTTGGTGGTTAACTTGGATTTTGTGGTTCCTTATAACCCTGATAAACACATGGGACACATGAAAAAAATCCTAGAGATAGAATAATTAACCCCAACAACTGGATTGACATGAAAAGAGGAATATGATATTGTATAGAAAATATACATAGAAAAACTGAGAGATAGTGAGTCTATGTAATAAAGTGTTTTTTGGATCATATTTCTAGAGGTATTGTTCCATATCTCATCTATAAGATTTAAGGTTTAATAAATTTCCATTCCATGAGTCTTATCCTCGTTGGAAATATACATTATTATGCTGAAGGGAAAACCCAATGTGGGTGTATGTTCATATCATCCTTATGTGAAGAAGGGTGATTCAATAGGGGAGCAGTGAATTCCTCAATAGAGGAGAGTAGTGATTTCTACAGTTGTTCATGGTGGTGAACTAGGAGGGTCAGTGGGACTATATTGAATTTTACTTTAAGTAGTACACTTTTAGAGAATTTTGTGAATAGGCACATTATCATGCATTCTCCTTGGATGTATCCTAGTGTGGATGAACCACATAAAATCCACCATGTCATTTATGACTCTCACAGCTCTATAAGGGAAAAGGTAGAGAGAAATTGAATTGTTCCTCAAGTTAAGAGAAAAATATCCTCATTCAAGAAAGAATTGTATGTACCCTAATTCACTCCCTCTCTCAAGGTGTTATCATATATAGGATTCTAACAAGGTATGGATCATTTTTATAGGTTAAAAGTTAATTTGTGATCTTTGTCTTATATTTTCATAAAATTTCATGTTCATTTCTTCTTTTTGTTTTGTTTTGATGCATGTTTTTAATTTAAACGGTAGTTTTAAAATTAAATATATATTTTTGAGTGATTTTCCTATATCATATCCTATAACAATGTTTGGTTTGTTTCTACTCATCACAAACTAATCCCAAATTATTGTCATAGATTTTTTTGGAAATCTAAGCTTGTTTGATCATTTTTTATAACACATGTTTTTAACTTTGAAAATGTAATTTTGATCATTATGTCCATTACAGACACTAGATTCACATGTGGTAAATTCTTAAATGTAACAAATTAATATACGATCATTCACAAATATTTTTATGATAATACAAACTTATTTTTTGCTTTTGATTTTTTGAAGAAAATAATTAAATTAAAAAATAGTAATTTTTTTAAAAAACATATGTTTGATCAGTCTAATCAAACTTTACAATGAAATTACATATGGTTAACTCCTACTAGTGAAAACTTAATTGACTTTCATAGTTTTATATTTTCAAGAAACTTTGAGCTCAATTTTTTTTGATCATATAACACACATTTTTAACTTCAAAAATATTTTTAATTCTAACAACACACATTCAATCATTCCAACCACATCACACATCAAATTGAGTTGAGGTTTATTTATAATCCACATCACTAGGTCTACACCACAAAAGTAGAGGCCATGTTATAGTCACATGGTTATAGCATAACCTTGTTGGTTTTATTGTAAAAAGAATCCCAACCTTGTCTTAGAATCCATGCCAGATCAACCCCACATATGTGGGAGCAAGCTCAACCAGATAAGGTAACTATCTGGGAGAGATGGCCATGGTCGCACCAGGAAGGTAGGAGAGAATGCACATGGGTAGGTGTGCACATGGAGTAGTGGTCCATGTATCAGGAGAGGTAGTGTAGAGAAGTGGTCTATGATATAAGGTGAAATCATATAGGAGCATGAGAGTGGACCCCATTACTCATATCTGGCGGGTCAAAGAAGTGAAGAAGTATGTATGTAGTAGGATTTATGGAGGAAATTATAAAGTGGGACTAGAGGTTTTATGGCTAGGTTGTAATCAATATCACCATGGTATAGAGGCTCGGTGGGGGAATTTTTGTGCCTATATATATTTTGAGGTGCCCGCACCACAAAAAATGTAGATATTCTGAAAAACCATTAGGATTTAAGGGATCTATACCATATCTTTTAATTTCAAAGTAGAGGGTTCCAAATTAGTAGAAAATATTTTTATATTTCTTAGGCTTATAATTTTCCATGCCATAGTAGGGGATACACCACATACCCCATGGGTAAGAAGGATTCCATTACAGATTGATTCATTGTAATGTGGAGGGTTTAAAATTGAAATACAATACATAATATTTTGGTTTCCCCAAACTCAAAGGAGTTCGCACCACATTGAGATGTCCATGTCGCAACCCACACTATATAATAAAACTCCACATCGTAGTGTCAATCAGTTATTAAGAGTATTTAAGAGGAGTAATTTCTCTAAGAGAAGTTTATCTGGTACAATGAAGGAATCCATGAAAAAAACATGTGAGCACATTGCATGGATTTCAATGGAAGTGATCCTGCATCATGGAATGGATGACCATGCCTCAACCCGTCATTTTTTAGTTTATAGAATATTTTAAGTCAAGGGTGTTATAGGGTGAAACATTTGGTGAATTACTTATATATATTTTTCTTTATGACCCCAATAAACACAAGGGAAACATGGAACAATCCTGGAGATAGAAGAATCAATCTCAACCATTAGATTGACACGATAAGATAAATATACTACTATGTAGAAAAGATACAAAAAAATGAGAGATAGAGAAGTTGTGTAAGATAGAGTTTTTCAGGATAATATTTCTAGAGGTATAGTTCCATATATAATTTATAATTTTTAAGGTAAAATATGGAGCTATTATAGGAGTCTCATCCTTGGATGTATTCCAATGCTGGTGAACCAAGTAAAACCCCCCAATGTAATTTACAACTTTCATCACTCTTTGAGGGGAAAGGAAGAGATAAATCAAAGTGTTTATTAAGGTGAGAGAACAATATCTACACTCAAGAAGGAATTATTTATACCATGATTCACCCCCTCTTAGGGTGTTACCATCTATAGGATTCTAACAAGTTGTCTTAGAGCTAAGGTTTATTATTATTCTATACTGAGATCATGGGAATGGTTGTCAACCATAAATGTCTTTCCATATTTGAGGGTAGTAATTTACAATTGTGGAAAATCTAGATGAAATCCTATTTTAGATCACTGATCTTGGATGTTTAAATAGTGGGAATCTATTAAATCACTAAAAATATGGAAAGTAGAGCCTTGATGGAAAGTGATCATCAAGAATTTAATGAAGATTCCATATCTATAAATTCCATATGGATTGCTCCTTACAATCACATATTCACCAATTTAATTTACTAAAAAAATATCCCATGGTATACGAGAAAAGATTTTGAATATTTATGATGGAGAATCAAAGGTATGGGAGGTCAAGCTATAGGTTCTATGGAATAATTATAAATATTTAAGAATGAAATGAGATGATTAACGACTTCTTTGATTGCCTAAATCTTCTTGGTGATGATATGTGAGGTCTTAGTGAGATTGTTAGAGATAAAAATATTATGAAGAGGATCATGAGAAGACTCCCACCCCATTTTAATGTCAAAGTGTTGGTTCTAGAAGAAAAATATCTAAAAGGGATTTCTCATGATAGCTTTTATAGCACTATTGTATCTTATGAAATGAGAAATGAAGATAATGAGTCACGAATAAAGAAGAGTACTTATGTGGTGGAAATTAATTCCATAAATAATCTCTCAATCATGGAAAATCTAGAATTTTATGAAGTTCATGAGGTCATGTCATTTTTTCCCTCTAATCTTAAATGAGTAAGTGGAAGTTTTAAATGGAATCTTACTCTTTCTTGCTTTAGGTGTGAAAATGTTGGACATATTATGGCCAAATATCCACAAAACTATCAAGAATATGATGTCAAACCACTCCAGGAGATGAAAAACGGAGGTTAAAAAAATTCTCAATGGAGGTCCTTCAAAAGAAGAAATATTATCTCTAAATAAGAAGACAATTTTGGGAAAAGTGAAGTAGAAGAATTTGAAAATTATAAAGATGAAGGTGTTCTGACGAATATTTCAAATATTCCAAGAAATTATGAAAAAAATGATGAGAATGAAGGGGTTGTTTAAAAGTTTTATTTGAAGGAAGAACATGAGGAAACCCTTGAAGAAGATCTCTTATGGGATGGAAAGACCAAGAATTCCAATGAATTGGTACATGATTCTAAGATATACACGCAACAACAATAATAATAAAAGTTAGAGATAAAGTTTCAAATTGAGAAACTATGATTTGTAAGTTTAAAAAATTTATAGAATAAATTTGAACTAAAGACTAAAATATAATTACGAACCTGAATCCTTGATGGTTTGGATAAAACCATCAATTATAGAGTAAAGAGAATTGAGAAGCTAGATGAAGAAGTTATAAATTAGCATTATAAGTGTGAAGATCAATAATGAATATTGAAACCCAGAATGATGAAAAAAATACATAGGTATCATCATCAAGTCAAGATACAATGATCCCTAATAAGGAGGAACAAAACCTATTTCTCAATTTCAATGGTTCAAAGATAAATGAAAATATATGGATATCTCAAAACCAAAAAAACCGACTTCTTCTATGAAGGTTGATCTTTGCAACATTTATAAGGAAACCAACTATGTGGCCAAGAAAAATTCTATTGCATCAAGAGTTACATGTTTTTACTATAGAATATTGGGACATACTTACTATGTGATCTCTAATTATAAGAGGTCCTTCAAGGAGAAACATTAATCCAAACAAAAAAATATATAATCATTGTTTAACTTGTAATGGATATTGTTTTTGTTGTAAAATCTATGGGTATAAGGAAATTAATTACACTTCAATAAGGAAACAAATTTCATCTAAAGTTACTCGAAGAAAAATAAATTCGAAGTTGTAATATTCAACCAAAAGTGTACAAAATTAGAATTTTTTTCTATTTTGAGAGAAAATAAGAGTTTTTGGAGCCAACTGTTGAGGAGGTACCGTCATCACTAACATGGGTAATGAAAGGGAGCTCAGAAAAGGATAATGTTACTGATATTTCCTTAAAGGCGGCACACAATTCATACTCATGTATTATAGACAATAGATTCACCTCACATATGACCAGAAATAAAGGCATCATTAGGAATATCTAGAATAATAAAGATGACATCATTTATTTTTGGTACAATGTGTGTCTTACTAATGTTGGTTCCAAAAAAATCAAATATTGGAGGAAAATATCTTAGGAGAACTGATGTTCTATTGGTTGATGGGATAAGTCACAATATTATTAGTGTTAGTCAATTGTGTGACCATAAAAATGTTGTATAATTCAGTCATAAGAGTTATGGAATTGTCAAAACTAAATATTTTTTCACTTATTCTTCTGGTAAGAAGAACCATGAGAAATATATACCTCACTAGAGAGGAAAATTCCTATATACTATCAAAATAAAATGAGAACAAGTTATGACATAGTAGACATGGAAATTTGAGTCAATCATCTCTAGAGAGGTTGGTAAAGAGAAATGGATCTCATGATATTCCCCATCTCATATATGATCACACTTATATTTTTTATTCATGTCAAAAAGGGAATATTATCTGGAAGTCCTTCAAGCCAAAGAAGATGAAGGCAACATGGTTTCTTGAGCTTATGAATATAGATTTTTGTGGTCTAATTTCACCCAAATAAATATATAGAAGCATGTATTATATGTTATTTATAGATGATATCAGCAAGATGGCCTGGATTATGGATAGACACAAAATATCAAGGTATATAGATGTATCACTCTTTATCAGATAAGCGATGAAAATATGTTTGGTGTGAAGACCCAAATATTATTAATTAACAATGGGATTAAATTTACAAATCATCGAGATAAAGAATATCTAGAAAAACATGGAATTAAACATCAGGTGTTGGATTTCATAACACCCCAAAAAAATGGGGTTATGGAAAGAAGAAATTGTATTATCAACAGTATGGATCGAATAATGTTGGTTGAAAAGTATCTTCTAGAAAGATTTTGGAAAGAGGCTATTCTTGCAGTAGTATACATATTTAATAGAGTTTTTATGTGAAACTAAAGAGATAAATCCATATTAAATATGGTATGGTAGAAAACCTAAACCCAAATTCTTCCACGACTTTGGAAGTAAATGTTTTATTCTTAAAAAATAAAATATAAAAAAATTTGATTACTAGAGAGATAAAGGTATATTCCTTGGATACAATTAGAAGAGTAAATCTTATAGGTGTCACAATAAAAAATTAAAAAGATGATTGATAGAAATGATGTTTTTGTAGTGACCTTGACCTCATTTTCCCAAATCCTGTGTATGTTTTATTACATTGGCATAAGATAAAAGAAATATTATACAGAATGAATGAATAGTGTAGTAGTCTTGGTAAACTATATAAATACTTGATTCTTTCATTACATTTGAAAAACAATTACAACATAATTTTTCTAGAGAATAACATTATTCCCAGTAGAATATCTTTATATATCAATCATAGTACACTTCCTGGATTCTATAGAAAATAAAAAAAATAAGGGTGAGACCAAATGCTCAGTAAGGGTTAAGCACATCATAAGCTATCATGAATCCATAAGAATAATCAACATTGAATGGTAAATAACTAAAAATACATGCCATTTAAATAACTTGAATATCATGATAAGATAAGGAATAATCAATATGGCATGGAAAATAAGAGAAAAAACACGATATTTAATGGTATACTATTAAGATAAAACACATGACATTCAAACATAGGTTTACAATTTCATTTCCATTATATATTTTAAAAAATAATCATGATTTTTTTGACACTTATAATAATTCTTTTAATTAAAAACACCATTAATTTTCTTAATGTATATAGTAATTGTTATTTAGTAGACTTTATTTCTCATTCAATTTTCTAGGGAGACTATAGTGATCATATTTTCATGGTAGGGTCACATGACATGTGCGATCAGCCACATAGCATGTGATATTTAACTTGGGTTTTAAACACTAGCTACCATAGAGGATCGACTACACAACATGTGTTCCAATGGAATACACAATATGTTGCTGGGTTATTCACATAAAGATCATATTCTTTATTAAGATTCATCATAATGATCATATATACCTCCATCATCACTGTAGAATCTTCTAGTCAAGTCGACCATGCCTGAATCCTCTATAGTATATGGATTTAAACCATCCATCGCTTGAAGAACATAATTTCATCACCCTGCCTGATCTGTTTTCACAAATCCTCTTTGAAATTTGATATCCATTCCCTAATCATCCAACCATGATCCATCATCGATCCTCCCAACTTCCTAAAAGAACCATCTTCATCATAGACCATACAAAACAATGCAGGTCCAAAGTTGATCATGCTTCGAACCAGACCTGTAGTCGTATTGTTGGCCTACCATAGGCCAATGATGAACACAACCAAAACAGGGGGATAAAATAATAATTAAATAAATTAATTCATCGATAGTTATTTCTAACCCAATAATTGACCATGAGTGATGGAATAAAAAAATGACAAATCTAACAAAAAAAATATTTTAGGGCCAAGGAGAAATAATCAAGGGACCATGAAAAATGGAAAAAAATCATGGATTCAAAGAAAAATTCATAATACATTATAATAATCCAAAAATAACAAGGAAAGAATACATAAACAATGATCCATAACTCATCATTGGACTGATTGTTGGAGATAAAAAAATCTGCAATGATGCTGTTAGTAATCTCCAAGAATCCCATCAGGTGTTACAAGTCCTGTAGAATCTATATGACAATCCTAAAATCCCTACGTTATTTATCAAAGACCCTCCCAATGAGATTAGTATCTCTCCTATATTAATCACTTAAGTTTATGTGATTAACCCTGATGATTTTCTATAATTGGTTCTAAATAAGGAGGGCTCTAGGTTTAATCATTAATTTAGAAAAATAAATTAATAAATTAATTTAATTTATTTATTTCATCTAACATATGTCTATAACTTAAAATTGACCCGAGGAATGATGTGAATGAATATTATTTCATGATAATGGTAGACCCCATGTTCTTGATTTAACTATGGTACCATATTTATCTTTGGAGACAATGATTAATGGGAATCCATTTATTCCAAAAATACACATGTGCATGTGACTTAATATATTTAATATATAAATTTCAAGGTCCATCGACACATGCAATACAATTGAAACTCTGATGAAAAACCAAAATTAATATATAGAAATATGAAAAGAGTCCATATTAGAAAATGAAATTAGTTACATTTTATTTCATTTGTCTTAAAGCCTTAGTCAAATCCAGACAAACCCTAACCTTTATAGGCCATAGGTGTTCTACAATTATACCTATACATGGGTCAGGGGGCCCACCCACCCAAAAAATCTTGATGTGATAAAAATGTATTATTAGGATATATCAACCTAGTGTAAATCTAAGAAATCTAGAATCCTCACTAAGTAAAATGTTAAAGGACATTAGTCATCATGAAACAAGTGTTGGGACTCCTTCCACGAGACTATTGCCTCATCATGGGTCTGAAAAAATAAACTCCACAAGAACCCTTCTACACCATGAAGATAACTAGTGAAAAACACAACCATTTGATTGGTCAGAATCCACATAATAAGGAAACATTAAACCACCAACTCAAGCTAATTTTATATTTCATGAGGGTCTAGTTAACAAGAAAAACTAAGTGGTCTTTACTACTGAAACATGTATAGTGCATTTAGCAAGAACGCATTGTCATCCTAGAATGATGGAACTATCGATGATTCAAAATTCAAATGAACATAAACCTTAACTACTGGAGGTAAGTCCACATATCTATCATTGGAATCACTATCTTTTCTCAAATGGAGATAAAATATCATGAATATCTCCCCACACTATGGAATCATCACCCCATTAATCATCATCATGACCTTATCTCAGAATCCAAGCTATATTTTATCATGGAAGAATCCCAAAAATTAATAATAAATAACATGGTATGATGACAATATCTGATGATATGACTCAATATGGACATGGAGGTTGAAAAATCATTCCTATATGATGCATGTACCATTGTTTTCCCTATAACCAATGCATCAGCATGCCGAGTGACAAGCAACTATTAAGGGTCCAGGTGTATGGATATGTTGTTCATCACACCATCACTAGGTTACCTTGCCTAAAATCCAAAATTGAACACCTTAAGACCATTTCCGTAATTTTCCAAACCAATCCCCATGAAACATATAACTCTATAAATCGTCCATAGGACAGACCTCTCTGATACCATTATATCACATCCTAACCCATTGGGGCCCACCTGGTCTAGTGGTAAGCCAAGAGTGTCACCCCAATGCCATCTAAAATAGGAAAGGTGATAGAAACTTGAAATGATTTGGAATATCATACATGGGATAATTTATCCCAATGAACCTATAAGTACAAAAACCTCTAAGTACATCACAACAAATAAGGATAAATAAAACAGAACCTACCCAAGAGAAAATAATGCATGTGATAATATCTAAGAATGAAAAGTGTATCATAATATAAATATATTCAAAGTTATAATGAAAAAAATACAAACCTAAAAAGAAACCTACGAAGTCCCAACCTGAAAATTGATTAGAAGGAAGGTCCTTCTCACGAACTTTAATACCAATCACTTCCTACAATCACTATCACTGAATATTGATAAACTACAATAATACCAATCCCACCAATGTTAGCATTTAACTATTTTTCATCTTCTAAAGACATGTTATATGTGGAAAAATCTAATTCATGGGTGAGTATATATATACCCAGTTGGAATAATCAAAAACCAAAGGTAATAAATATATTAAAATAATTAGTTCAACCCATGAGACAAATAATGGAGAAGAAACTAATCAAGTGGATATGTTCATAATTAAACCACCTTCCAATAGAGAGGAATATCGATCTTTATAGCTAATAAATTTATTCACAACTCTAATAGATAGTATTATCCCAATTATAGTAGCATAATATAAACTACCATAGATCAATGGAGCACACACGCCTCACTAATGACACAACATGAACAAGAGAGTGTTGACCTCATAATTATGTAGGACCCATGGCTCGTCTGTGTTCGGTTATGATAAGGCTTCACTCTATAGATATAATTACCACACCCTGAGGTGATTATAGGGGGGTTTTCAATCCTACCATTATATGAAATAAGGTATCCAATCATAGACCTACATATGTTGTTAAGGGAGATTACCAACCCCATTATTTCTTTGGAGATCACTATTGAGTATTAATATCAATAATCCTTGCTCGAAGAAGTGAACTGCATGTGACACCTCACACTACATATATGATGTCAAAATAAAGTCATTATCACATTGTACATGAAATTTTACTCAGGAAGGACTAATTTAATGTTCAATTTTGAGACTTAGAAAAGTATATATGGGAGATATAACATCAAAAGAAAATTACACAACATGTCTCTTGGTGTACATGAGGTGTACTCCCAAGTCCTCACCTGGATGTGTCTTACTTCCTGACACAGCATGTGAAAATCACTATAAATCATGTGTTATCTAGGGAACATGGAATGTGGGAACACCTAGGGTCCCATGAATATACCCCCTTTACACGGATTGGAAGTCTACGTAGGGTCACATGATGTGTGGGCTCAGATACAAAACATGTGATATTTTACATGGGGTTTAAAACCCTAGTCACTAAAATGGAAGAACAAATGGAATGCGTTCCTCTAGGATACGTGGTGTGTAGTTATAATTTTCATGAAAATATCATCTTATTTTCAAAACATTTACATAATTCCCAAATATTCCTCCCTCATCACCACAAAATCCAACATAAATATTGACCATTCCTGAATACTCATTGATTTTTGGATTCTGGTCATCCATCGCCTGAAGAATGTGATTCTGTTTCCCCGCATGAACTCCCATCGCACTTCCTCATTACTGTTTGAGATCTATTCCTTAATATTACAACCAAAATCTATTACAAATCCTAATTTCTTCCACATATCACCATCTACACTATCGATTGAAAAAAACAATGAACACGAGAAGTTCGATCATGCTTCTAAGAAGACTAGTAGTCAAATCATCAGCCTACCACTGAACAATGATGACGATGTGAAGAATGACAGGAGAAAGGCATAATAATCAAAATGAATTTTTAGAATTTTATTGAGAACTCAACCATTAATCATGGGTGAAGAAATAAAATGGAAGAGAAATCGGGTATAATAATTATTTTATGTCCAAGGAGAAATAATCAACAAGTATAACTATAAAATTGGCCTATGATAATAGTTTTATTTCCATAGTTGGAAAAATCATGGCTACAGATAAGCCTAATACAATATTTAGAGTTAAAATATGGATGTACACCTACCTATTTTATCCTATAGGTATATTTTATAGAAAATTTGGTTCTAGGATAGATTATAGTCATGATTATCCAAAACCATTGTGTTTTATAGAGGCAGGAAACATCAAATTTGGTGGGAAAAGGATACAACCATGGTTTTACAAAATATGTGGTCGTAAATAGGATCTATAGAAACATTTGTTTAAAATATTGATATAGATTCTATAGAAAAGACCTTATGTTCATAATTTTCCACAAACCATAGCAGTAGAGAGGATCTATAGCCACAATTTTCCAAAATTGTGGCTATATATTATATAGAAAAAACCTATGACCATGGTTTTCCAAAAACCATGGTGGTGGAGAAGATATAAATCCATGGTATCCTAAAATTGTGGCTATAGGTCCTTTATATAACACATACATATATAGTTAAAACCATGGAGAATGGTCCTACAAACAACACCGACAACAATAATTTTCCAAAAAAATATGGTGCTAGAGAGTATATATGGCCACAGTTCTACCAAACTGTGTGTAATAGGTCCTATATCGATTACCTATAGCCACGTTTTCCCAAATCTATGGTTATAGGTCATGTTTCACTTCACATTTTTCCATTTTTTGTTGTTTAATAATAATATTTATACATATTTATATATAAATATATAAATATATATAGTTATATATTTAAATTCATATATTCCTACATATAGTGAGTCCCAGGTTACTGGTAAGGTCATATTTCAAATTTTTAATTGGTCATGAGATAAAAAAATGAAGGGTTTTTTTGGAAATCTATTTCCAGGGTTTGAAACCATGAAAATAGGTTTTTACCTACAACCATGATTGGAAATCGTGGAAATAAATTTTAACCTACCACCATGGTTTGACACTATTGTGGTATATTTTGTCCTATCACTATAGCTAGTGGTTGAGGCCAAAAACCATATTTTAATACTATGGTCGTAGGTTGAAAACCTATTATAGTGGATGACATAGTCACTGTGGCCAAAATCATGGCCATATCATGTGACCAAGGTTTTTGCTCTTATTTCCATGATTTTGAACCATGGAAATAGGATAATTTTCTAGTTGTGGGGGTCTTTCCAAAGGTGAAGAAATTGGGGATTCAAATCCAAAATCCTAATACTTTATATTAATCCAAAAATAACTTTGAAAATATCCATAAATAATGAGACCAACTACATCATTGGATTGATTGTTAAAGATTTGATAATGTATAACGATAATGTTTATGATATCTAAGAATTTTGTCATGGATGGGGAGTCCTGTGGAATCTACTTGATGATTCTTGAATCCCAACAATCACTCTACCAATGAGTGCACTACCTCTCCTATTGAAATACCAAAAGGTTATGTGTATAACCAAGTGGATTTTCTATAACTCTGTTTAAGTAAAGTGACCACTAGGTTTAAATATTAATTTTGTAAAATAAATTAATAAATCAATTTATTTCATCTAACATCCTTTCATAAATGCGTATTGACTAGGGGTCTAATGAAAAAAAATCTTATGTTGTGCCAAGGTTAAATCCTAAATTCAGGTTTCAACTATAGTCCTAGATTTATTATCTGATACATCAATCAATTAGAGTTTTATTAAGTCTAAAAATATGTGTGTTCATGATTTAATATTTTTAATATTTTTAATATATCAATTCTAGGGTCCTGCGAGACATGTGACACCACAAAAACTCTAAAGAAAAACCATTATTAATATATAGAAATATTCAAAGGGTCAAGACATAGAAATCATAGTAGTTATATTTTAATTCATTAATCTAAAAGTCCCAACCATACTTGAACAGACCCCAACTTTTATAGGTCATATGTGCTGTATAATTAGACCTATACATTAGTTAGGGGACCCACCAACCCTGATAATATTTATGTGATAATAATATATTATTAGGTCAATTTTTTATCCCAAATATTAAACAAGACTATTTTTAAAGTCCAATTAATAATATGATTGGACTTAGGCTTTTGTACATGACATGATAGGTAACCCGCCTTCCATGAGTATGCTATATTGTAGTGATATTTTTTTGAAAAAACTTTAATATTATATATTTAATTTTAGGAATTAGTAATAAATATATCTAAATATTATTCAATTTAATAATATTCTGAGGCTTTATTAATAAACATGATAGAATTTTTTTTTCAAGCCTTTAATAATTTTTTTTCGAGGATTTATTAATAAATAGGTTGGACTCAGGCCAGTCCAACAATGATCAATTAATAAATTGGGCTATTCTGTTAATCCCAAAACTAATAAACCCTGACCGTGTTCAGATATATGTAAAATATATTCTCAACCAAAAGTTTTCAAGTTATTTATCTAGTTTTAATGTAATTTAACCTAAATTTCATCCTACTAACCTTATTTACACCCCTATTTATATTGTTTTCATTTTTATAATTTCATTTTCATTTCATTAAAATGGATAATACTTATCAAATAAGGATTTCCCCCATATTTTTTTTCCTTAGTACTATTAAATTATCTAAAGAAATAAACAATCTTTAATTTATTAAATCCATAAATAAAATTTTATAAACATTATATCTAAAACTTATCAAAATATTTGATCCTTATTTCTAAAAAAAATATTATTAATTTTATATTAAATATTATGTCATCCTATGAATAGTGTCTATCACTAAGGGATACAATGTTTCTAATAAAACATAGAGATAAAGATGATGTTGGGAAGGGGAGCATACATGTATGTTTATACATGTGTATAATGATGTCAACCTGTAATTATGTTATATTTTCAATATATGTAATATGTAATCAATTATTTAGATTACTTTGAAAAAATAAATTACAAGTCACTTCAACTGATGAACATTACTTAAAGCTTCCCACATTTTCCTGTATTTTAAATACCCCCACCTTAACACGTGGACCGACCTGACTTATCCTCCTTACCTTCTAATTTTATTATCCTCTCACCTTATTAACTATTCTTAAACACTCTAATATTTCCACCCTCATTTCCTTTCACCAAATAACCCCACCCAAATATGGTAAAATCGATATTGAGTGACCATGGTGATACTTTCTGGAGAATTAAGAAGGGTATGATCAATAAAATCACTAATTTAATGATACTATATGACATCCATGAATGTATGATATTTTACATACCCAATATATATGAACGTGATGGTGAGAATTCCACTCAGATCACCACCGAAAATTTGCCCCTGGACACTGCCGATGCCTGAAGGGTTATCCAGATGTTAAAAAATAGCCATCAACCACATCATTATGTGAACAAGAGTTGTCCTGCACCTATCCTGACCACCATGATAATACCACATTTCACTACCTAGGATCCTTGTCTATATCAACAAGTTACATAGGGCCTTTGGGAGGTCAATGCCTATGGAAACCTAAATTAGTTACAAGCTAGGGAAAGGATATAAATGCTTGTGGGGATCAGTGAGTCCAACCTCCACTGGCGTATCATTGGTAATGTAAGTTAAAGGTGATAATTATAAGTTATATAAGGTAATACATTTTTATAAGAATGAAAATGAGGTATCATCCTGATCAAATGAATGATAAGTTTAAACTAGTTATAATCACTATGAGATCCATGTTGATCGAACCACCCCATTAAAAAGGGTTATCTATCTAGGAGATAATGTGATATTATAATTCTAACACTATGGAAGCAGGTCCAAAATAAAATCAACGTCAATTTAGTCATAAGAACAATGTTTTTAAACCATGGGTATAAGCTATGTTCAATAAGAATTAATTTTGGCTATACATCATAAAAAAGAAAATAAATAATAATATAATTTACATTATACATGTTATATACAAAAAAAACATACGCACACATTATATATATATTATACATAGAACATACACACATATATATTTTATTATAAGTAATACACACATATATGGAAACACATATCTAAAATTACTAATTTATTGGGTATATATCATTATAATTTTAATCGATATTTTTTATGACAAAATTTCCTTACAAGATCCTCACTTTGGGACACTTTTTTTCATCATACTTATTGTATAATTTGACCTAATTTATACTTTATCCCCATATTACACCTTTATTCTTTATTTTTTGTTCTTTTTCGATCAGTCTTTGGAGATACCTGGGTACACTAGGCCTCTAAACTACCACTACTAAAATATACCATTTAGATATCACCTAGTGACCGCTATGTAGTGATCAATTTCAAATTTTAATTGAATACTGGTGATTTTCATTTGGAGTCCATTATTTTAACTAATATAGAACCCATACTATTTTTCTTCTATAAATAGAAACTATTATTTGGAATTCACTATTTATCATTTAATTTTATATGATACTACACGAATCGTTATTTCAAGGTAACTATTATTCTTGTTTTAATATTTATATGTTATAAAAAAATCAAAATAAAAAGTAATACCTCGACCATATATTATTCATGTACAAATAAATATATATTATGAAAATTTTCAAATATAATATAATAATTTTACAAATTTTTAAACAACTAAACATAAATAAGTTAGTAATATATATACAAAATTTATCTCTTTTTTTGAAATATAATTACATTTAAATGTTATTTTTATGAAATAAAAAAATATTAAAAACTATAATTGGTAACCCATTGAACATTTTAAAACATCGTATAATTCTAAAAATTAATTTTGAATAAATTTAGGACAACTACATATCATATTGACATGTGGATCATTTTTATAGGTTAAAGGTTAATTAATGATCTTTTTCTAATACTTTTATAAAAATCTGAGTTTTTTCATCGGTTTTGATGTTTTAACAACTATTTTTAACATAAATAATAGTTTTAACTCTAAAAAAATTTAAACCATTTTTCCTATATCATATACTGTAATAACAACTAGTTTGTGTGACACCGTGAGATCTTAATATAATATTACCTTTAAATAAGTCAATGTGTTCAATAGCTCAATCCATATCAAATACCTAACTTAAATGAAAACATTATATGTTTATATAATAATAAATATTTAAGTTTGAATATTAAAACCTAGCTATTCAATTAGTGATAATGAATAAGAGTAACCAATTTGTTAAATATATTTATAAATAAAATTAATATTACTTTTAATTTGAATAAAATTCAATTAGGTTATTAAAATGACTAATAAGATCATTTATTATTTATAAAAGTTTTTTTTTAAACACTTTTTCATAAAATATGGATTTATATATTTTTAGTGATGATAAATTATGTTTTATATTCGTAATTTTTTAACACCGATTTAGTTGGTAAATGATATGAAAAAATAATAGTAATAGTTGATATTTGAAAATGTCATTTTCTAGTTAAAATGATTTGTAATTATATTTTATGGATTTATTCAAAAATTGAATATATAAATTTTAGAATTAGAATTTGAAAATATAGAAATCATTTTTTGATTTATAATAACAATATTATCTTAAGATGAAATTTTGGATTTTTTTCAAAAGATATAGATTTTAGTTGAAAAATATTTTTTTTTTGAAAATTATAGTTTTTATGATTTTATCATCATATAAAAATAACATAAATGTTTAAAAACACATTTAAGTAATAAAATATGTATTTAGGGAATATCTCCATCAATATACCACTTGTATAAAATTATAATATACTTTGTTCCATTTCACTTTATATTGTATATTATACAATAACTTGTGAAACCATATCAAAAAACCCTTTTGGATATCTTACAAAACACTTTTGGAAAGCTATCATTCACTCCACCTTGTATCACATCATATGGAATAACTTGTGAATACTTATAATAAACTTTTAGATTAACTCTAAAACACTTTTAGAGTAGCTCTATGAGTCAAACTCAATCCCCATATATTCAACTGAAAAATATTATCTTATAGGACTTTATAGAATTTAAAACAAACATGAATCCCTAGGTTAATATATGTATGAAAAGATAACCCTATAGAAAATTTTTGATGGTACTCAAGCTATAAAAATATCCTGAGTTATCTCTATTAAACAATGTATCTCTATACCCATGTCCACAAGTCAGCATCATATACAAACATGAATTCTCATATTTTCCCTCTTTCCAAGAATTCGTATGACCATGGGACATGGATCATCTCAATACCATAGATCCAACTCATATATTCTCGATTCTCAAATTATATATTGAACTGGTCATTAAATACATCACATTTCATTCATCCTCCAAGGTAATCACTTCACTTGTGTATTATCCAAATAGATATATAATGTCTAGGTATGGTAGCACACTCATATAGTCCATCTCATTGAGTTCCCTGATTTCATACTCATTATGCGAGAGGAAAAATCCAATCTTGGTTAAGATCCAACTAATGACATAATCAACAACATACCAAACCACCCCTATATTAGCTAAATCAATATGTAGAATTTTTTAATTAGGGCATTAAATTATTAATGTTCTCATGCTAGGAATCTCACCAACCATAGGTAGTGGGGACTCAAATATGATCCATGCACCCCTAATATACCAAATACATTAGTATGGAACTACATGTGGAATACTTAGTGGGTCATATAGCGTAAAAAGTGAATCATATTCTTTTTTTTGTGCCTCATGATCATATTCAGTATCTCTATATAATAATCCTACTCATGTTAACTTTACTATTTAATTATAACCTATAATACTCTGTGATGACCATCCGTTAGTGATAAACACAAAGTCGTAATTTGAGAGTTCAATTATCATTACACTTCACAAAATGTATATCAATATATACATTTATATAGCCAATGTGAAAGATTGATAAGATAGATCTTACCCCTAATAAGATATATTTTAATATTATTAAACTCTTTAATAAAATTTAATAAAATCAATATAAGCACCATTTTATCATATCATATATGATAAACTAATAGATCAACCATATGTATTGTATACTTTATAGGTTTTATTAACACATTAAATCATATCTAATCCATGTCACATATTAATGTGGCCATTAGATAAAACCCTCCCACTAAGCTGATTAGTGAGAAAAATATATGAAGTAATACAATTTGAATAATGGTGATATTTAAGGATCATATTCCTAATAGTTCAGCTTCTTGAACATATTCAAACTTATTAACATCATAACATCAAATGTTAAGATATCAAAATTTTTTGTCTATATAGAATTATTTCTACATTCATAATCATCATCCTTGGTACCCTATTCCATCACACTTTTCCTTGAAATAATGCAACCCCTTAAAATATTATTTACTAATACATCCTAACTCTCTTATGACGTTAATAAAAATTAACTATAAAATTTGATTGGTGTATTTATTTATTTATTAATGTTTATCTTTCATAATTAAAAACATACTCCCACAAGAATCATAGACAATATATTCATTTTGGAATGTCTCACAAAGATACACTAACCCTTTCATGTTAGTAAATAACATTTATTTCCTTTCAATAGAAATATTTAACAAATAACCTATTTTTTCCATATCATATATGGTATTCTATGTTTTTGGAACCTTTCATTTTTTAAAAGAAGGTTTGATTAAAATATACCATATATGGATGGAAATAACACATTCCCACATATTTTTAAAATTATTTTGATAAATATTTTATCTTGGTTAAAATACTTTTATCCGTGTATTCTTCTAAAAACATGTTATAGAAATATACGAATCATAAAACATGTTTATATAATTAATCATCACATAATTGTTCACAAAAATATCTCTCATAACATAAGGGAAATGAAATTAAGATACACATCTTTTACATAGATTAATTTGAGATTTATAAAATCATCTACATTTAAATACTTACTTTATCTCATGAATATAAACTACAATATTGATCAATTATTCCTTTGATTTTGAATTCTTGTATATATAAAACCATTTCAAAAATATACATTTGGTATCATATTACATTCAAAATAAAAGTTTTAATTTCTAAAACATCCATACTTGATATAGAAATTCTCCGAAGTTCAATAAAATCATACAGGCATATCTTGGATAATTTAATCATATTGAATTAATAATATTCCTTCATGATAACCCTAGGTCTCAATGACCTAGATTAGATTCTATAAGAAACATTGTTAAAATTTTCAACCAACTTTTATTCTCCAGGTTTAAAATTTTACACACTTTTACTTTCCAAAAGTACCAAAACCAGACATCAAATCCCCAGTTCATCAACTCTGAACACATTTATTATATTTGGTAAACTTTATTTAAATTCAATCATATTTTCAGAACATTTCCATAAATGAAAATAATATGAATTCCATAACTAGAACAATCCATTTTTGTCTCCCCTTAAATCATGTTATATAACTGAAAAAATCATAAATATGTATATAAAAAACATCTCATATTATTTTATTAAAAAATATTTGTTTTCAAGATATCTTAAGAGTAAAATGTGAAAATACACAAATTATGAAATATTCAACAGATCATAGAGTATATCAGTCTCTAATACTATAAAAATCCAACCTTAAACATTACATAATTTTGAGTTTTAGTCAATAAATTACTTTATTTAACATTGATGATATTTTTAGATTAAGAGTTTTAGAGAATTAGTTCATTAGTCATTCATTACAAAACCATATAATAAAAAGTGGGCACTTCCAATTAGTATCAATTTTCCCTATAATATAAAACTTTTAAAATAAGCAAGATTTTTTTCATGTGAAATTGTTCATAACTTTTAACTTTACTTCTTCCTTCCCCTTACCCATATTTAAATCCTATGAAAAACATTTTAAAAAACATGGGATTAATAAAAAAAATTAGTTAGGTATATAAAAAGAAAGAAAACCATTAGTCTAGTGAAAACTTGAAAACTCATATAAATTTTAACTTAATCTTCAAAATTTATTTGATCATATTAAATAAACAATTTTCACATAAAAATCATACACTTTTTTCTCCAAGAAATCCTTTAAAACCCATAGTAATATATTAAAAATCCATTTCTAATAAATTAGAGAATTATATTTAAAAAACCATTTTAAAACCCTTTGAATTGGAATAACCATATGGAAGAATACTAATTTAATGATTAACTAATGAATTGGAGAGCTATAATGGGGAACACCCTTTGTATATTCTATAGGAGGCTCATCTGTTTTTTATGAGCTATAATGGGAATCAACCCTTTATATAAGCAATGTTGGGCTCACTTATGAGCTATAATTGGGATAAAACCTTCATATAATCTATATTTGTCTCACATGTTTCATATAATGATCAAGCACCAAATCCTGAATAAAATAGTTTAATCATAAATCCCTTCAAAAAAATCTTTTAAACCCATATTAAAAACACATTTGGATACAAATAAACTTCAACTTTAAAAACACATTTTCTATACCAAAATATAGAACAAAAGAGAAATGGGGTTTTTAATTGAGAAAATAATGAAATATTATAAAATAATATAGAAATAAAATAATGTCCATGATGCTGAAAAATTATTTTTCACCGTGTACGTCAATAAGAAAAAAAATCATTTTGTCTTTTTTCAAAATTTTCCATATAAAACACTTAAAAAGACTCTTTTTAAAAAACATTGAAAATAAAGTAAAAAGAGCCATAAAATTTAATTTATAAATAATTTATGTCCATATAAATTTTTTCATAAAATCATTTATAAAAAAACATGTACATTGATGATAAATAGTTGCAATGAAAAACACTAAAAGACGATTTTTTAAAATAAAATCCCCTTATCACTTTAAAAACACTTGAATAATTATCCCCATAAAGGAATAAATTTTAATAAAATTTTAAATATCAATAGAATATATAAATTAATTATATAACATGTTAATGGGGATTTATATAGACCTTATAAAATAATAAATGTGCATAACATCAAAATACACCCCAATGAAAATAAATTGAGATGAATTCCCTTACCCTGAGTCTAAATTTTTACATGTGTCTTTGTATTCCTGAATAATAAAATTATGTTAATTATTTACTTGATTTAGAAAAAAATTCAAGTTTATTATTAATTTTATTTAACTTATTATAATGTTATATATAATTAATTAATCAATTTTGTTTGCGTTGGATGTTTTAACCATATTCGGCTTATGTGTTAGAAATGACTTTTGTAGGTTGAATATGGTCAAATGGGTAATTATTTAACAACTAAAGAATAATAAACAGGAAATATTTATCATATTTATTTATAAAATATACTTTTAATTCCAATAAATAATTAAATATTTAATAAATTAAGTATGTTACAAGCATAAAGACGGTAGACCATACGTACACATGAGTAACGTTTCCATTTTTCAATGATCATTATGGAAAGAAGAGATATATTATTTCAACTTTAAAAAATGATAATATTATAATAAATAAAATATTATTTCTTTAAATATACTTATATATATCATCTATGCGGTGTGGTGATTAGAAGAGAGTCACATCACTTTGTGAAGGTGATAGTCCACAAATTCACAAACAACGTTATCATTCCTCAGTGAGTGAAATGGTAAGAAAGAAAATGATAATTTATATTTTAAGAGTAAAAAATATTTAATTAACATAATAATTATTTTACTTATATCATATATATTCATTATATTTAATCTTATTACCTTCCATGTAAATAATGAGTGAAAATGAATCACATCGCTTCGCGAGGCGGTAGTCCACCGTGCACATAAATGACATTATCACATCCTCTAGGGAATGGAAAGTAAGGAAGTATATATTATATAATTAATATAGAAATATAATTATGTTATAAATATAATATACATAAATCATATCCATAATCATACCCAACTGTGATAAGTGGTAATGGAAAAATGAATGACATCGGTTTGTGAGGCGGTAGTCCACCGTATACACAAACGATGATTTCCTAACCCATTTTATGGAACTAAAGATGGTTGTAGGTCATTAAATTACTATAAAAACATTTAAATTTAGGTAATATTATGAGTATATTATATCATCATCATTTAAAAATAATTGAAGGAGGTTAAGAAATAAATAAAATAAAGACACACATTGAGGAACGTTACCTCTTATTTATGTATCCTTTTAGGCTAGCACCAAAGCCTTACCAGGTTGGATTTATGATCAATATAAATCTTATAGGAATATATTATGTAATTTATTAATTTATTTTGGTAGTAATTTTCCAATAAAAATATGTTTTAAGATGTGAAGAAGAGAGGAGAGGGGGTGGTTTTTTATAAGTGAGGTGATTGAACCATTTGTACTTTTTTGAAAATATCCATTCATACCTACATTTTATAAAAAAAGATAAAATAATGGGAAAATAATAAACATACAATAGATAAGGTGTAAAAATTTCTATAAAATGGGGTTTTGAAAAGTTTTTAGTTCATTTTTAACCCTTATCCTCTTAGTTTAACCCCCTATAAATCCATCTTCACATTAACCGTGATAATTAGTTTTTATTGTTTTCACTATTTATTTTGGTAAAAAACTAAGTTAAACTTATTATAAAATATTAATTATGATTATTAAAATTATTTAATAAATTTTTAGAAATTAAATACACATAATTATAAAAATTTAATTTAAAATTAATCCCACAGATGCGACAAGAAAGCAGGTTTTGAAAGGGAAAATGTTCAAAAGCTTAAATTGTTTTTAAATCGAAAACCAATTTTAAAACGATTCCAATGAAATAAATAGGGTTAATAGATTTATAATTGATTTTTTTTACTTTTATTCAAATTAAAAATATAATTTTACATTATAAAATATTTAAATAAAAAGGCAGTTCTCAATTAAAATTTAGTATTTTTCAGTATTCCTAAAAACAGAAACTTTTCAGAAAAATACCAAAAATTAACCATAGGCTTGTTTATATATTATGATTTAAAAAATAAAGATTATTTTTACAAATAAATTTTCTAAATTTGATAAAAATAATTTCAAATTATGTACATACAACACAACTAAACCGTATTTTAGAAAAAATACAGTTTTTTAGAAGACATTATTTTTTCTTTCAAATGGTTATAATTTTAAGTAATAAAATACAATTAAATATGTGTAAAATATATATTTTCTTAATTTATTTAATCTTAATCATACCCACCATTTTAATGGATAGGTAATAATTGTCACATTAAATAATAATGTTTTAATAATATGTTATATTTCGTTTAAACTCGGTATTGCATGTAACGCAAAGTAAATCAATGTTGCGTGTAATGAAAGATATTTTAGAGATTAAATTTATTTAAAATAAATAAATATATAATTAAATATCATGGAATTATATTTTATTCTAAGATTTTTTTTTCATGTCAAATACACTAACAAACATAATTTTATTCTTTTAAAATATGGGGGAGTTACAAATACAACACCACCTTAGGACCATTACTTGAAATCAAAATTCAAGATTAAATTATTTTAATCTTATGATATAATGTATATTTACAAAAATTTATAAAAGAAATAGTAGATATCGTATTTCTGTTAGAATAATAGAATTGATTTATATAACTATTAAATATTTAAAGAAACCTTTAGCCCCATCAATTCATTTTTCATATTCAATCATATTGAATATCATTTGATGTAACAAATTATATTGAGTATATGAGACTAAAATAATTGATGTACCCAATCATAATGAGTACATGAGTGGAGACTAAGATTTATTTTATCATTTTAAATCTAATGGTTTTAAAACCATTCAATAATAATCTATATTTATTTTTCGAACAACTTCAATACAAGGTTACTAAGAAAGGAATTGTTCTGAAGCATAGAATCTTTCCTTTAGAGATTTTATTAAATCACTAAAATTGCTTAAAAACCTTTCTTATGTTACCAATGTTAACAGATACTTACATTAATAGACTATTTTTCAATTATTGATCACATAGTTTAGAATTATGATGATGATAATAATATTATCTATAACAAAATATTTTATCATATTAGTATCATGTATTATTAACCATTTAATATGGAATTTTATTAAATAGTCTTAAAATAAAATTATGAATTTTCTTAAATTTATCATATACATTAGTGATTTAAGATCTATATTTCATTAAACAATGGGTTTTCTAGGGCATTAAAATAGTGACCCAGGATTAACATACATGGATATAACATTATTATAGATGAATATTCAACATATTACAAAAATAAATGCTTTAGGACCATAATAGTTTAGTATATTTGGAAACTTGGAACATAATATTATAATATAGTGAAATATCCTCAATGTATCCACTAAATATCTCCCCATTTAGTACTCCTACTAAAATACCTTACTTTATAACCCAGGGAAAGTAAACATAAGAAAGTGGTGAGCTCAGATGCTCAGTAAGGGTAAATAGGGGAGACATGTAAGCATAACATGGTCATAAGGGAATGAGAACAGGACCATATCATTAGAAGATAATACCCTACATATCAAAGATCATAAACATGTATCATGGAATGAGGATTAGCATTTCATAAGACATGAATCATAAGTTAATTGGGAACATAATCCATGAAATCATATCATATGAATAAGACATGGAATTGTGGGATAGACATCAGTTTATAACATTGTGAACATGTATAAGTAGAAAAATTTGAATCATTAAGTTAAGTACAGGAAATCATCCCCCCCACATAAACTTATGGACATTAAACCAGATCCACACATAATTTTGTGAACATATAATCTGGTTCATGCATAATATTGTGAACGTGGTATTAGGTTCACAAATAAAATTATGGACATGCAACCAGGTCCATGAATAACATTATGAACATGTAATTAGGTCCACACATAACATTTTACACACGTAATAAGGTTCATTCATAATATTATGAACATGTAATCAGGTTCACACATAAATTTATGGACATGAAACTGGGTCCATGCATGACATTGTGAACATGTAATCTGGTTAAAACATAACTTTTTGAACACGTAATAAGGTTCACTCATAACATAGTGAACATGTAATTAGGTTCATTAATATACTTATGGACATGAAAACATGTCTATACATAAAATTATGAACATGTAATCAGGTTCACTCATAACTTTATGAACATTTAATTAGGTTCACACAAAACACATATACTCATGAGTCATCCATCATTACCTAATGTGTTGGAGAGATATATAGGTCCCACTAATAAAAAAATACATGTTCATCAATATTATAAGCAATCATCATATCATAACCCATGAAATTAAATAGACATCATAAAAATTTAATTATATCATTACCTAAGGAGAAGATATGGGAATCATATTAATTTTATTAAAGCATAACCCGTGAAAAGAAGCAGGTTTCAAAATCATATAACCCATGGAAGGGAAATGGTCATCATAAACATCATTCCAACAAAACATAACCATTAATGAAATAATATGAATGGTATTTTAGGATCATCTCCCTTTTAAAGAATAAACTATAATAAATTATTTCATCTTAAATATAAAATAATTGTGAAATATCTTTTAAAAACAATTCTTGAGGAAAATATCCTTTCTTATTTGGGAAATTATTTTTAAAACATAAAACCTTCTGAAAATAATTTTATTTGAAAATAAACATGAAAAATTATAAAGGAATCTTAAAAACACTTTTAAAACCTTTTTATTTGAAAAATTATTAAGTAATATTGTAAAAATTTTGATTTTTTTGAAAATAGATTTTAAAACATATAAATAGGGCTTTGCAAATTATTTAAAACAATTATTGAACATAAAAAATTTTTGAATTTTTTTTTTGTTAAAAAAAATTAAAAATAATGAATTTATTGAATATTTTTAATTTTTTTTATTAAAAATAAATCCTGTAAAATTTTAAAGGAATATTCATATAAATTATGGTTATGATGGAGAGTAAGTCCATACATGTTGAACATTCAATTTTCACCTTAAAAGTTTAGAATAGCGCCTTGATTAGAAACTGAAAAGAAGATTCCTTTTAAAAACATTTAAAAAAAAGTTAAAACATTGGAAAAAAAATTCCTTTAAACATAATAGATAATCATAATTTTTTTTGAAAACATATTTAGAAAACATGAGTTTTCAAGAACACAAAATTTTGATTGAAAGGTGAAATAAAGTCACATTTTCATAATTTTTTTTCTTAATTATCTTATGTACCAAAGTATGGGAAAATAGTACCATTACATGTATATAACTTGAATAACTAGAGGGTAATAAAAATTAATTAAATTTCTTGATATATGGATCATATGATTTCACCAATGGAATAATAATCATTAATAATCTCGATAAAAGATGATATTGTAGTAATAAATTGTTACCACTTTGGTAACTTTGAATCATAATAAAAATGGAAATAATAAAACTATGTGAAATATAAAACATCATGGAATGAAGGAGATTAATTATATAACATGTCAAAGATTAGTTAAGACACATTTTATAATAATATAGGTTTATAACCTGACATGTGTCTCAAAGAAGGAAAATTGAGACAAAATTATTTTACAGAATTGGTAACATTTGAAACATAAACCCTATGAAAGAAAGTTCAAAAAATGGAAATGTAAATACCAATAATTTTTAATTATAAGTATCATAGTATAAATCCATTTTCAGTATACAAACCATATATAATAAATATAAGGTTAACATGGATTGTGTCTCATGTAAAATAAATGTGAGACGAGAAAATGATTACTTCTTTAGTAACATTATAATTGTGATCCCCATGAAAGAATAACATTAATTAAATATTTTAATATCATTAAATAAATTAAATTAACAATATAAAATGTAACATGGTTGTATATAAACCACAAAAAATAAGTGAGTGGTTAATATGGCATGTATCTCATAGAAATAAAAAGTGAGATGGAATTCCCTTACATTAAGTCTTGACTTTCTTTGTATACATTCAAACCTCCTCTTATTTGGGTAAATCCTCTTGGTTTTCAAGAAAGGGATTATTTGAATGGGTATATTCCTAAAGGGAGGCTTCTAGGATGAAGGGATAGAATTTTAGATCTTATATGTGGAGAGGTTGGGGGATCCAAAGGGCTTGAGAGGTTTGAATAAGTGGGAGTGGTGAGTGCCTTTTTATAGTGAAGGAGTGATATTCTTGTAAATTTTTGAAAAGTGAATTCCACACACATTTTTACCATGAAAAGTGGTTATAATAATAGTCCCAATTATACCAAATGGAGCATTGGGTCTAAATATGGGAATCCAATGGATTGTGGAAAAGTGTATAGGTTATTTTGGCCCTTAAGTTTAAGACTTGACCCTTTGTTAAGCTAATTGTTTCTTAATTGTAGTAACTAATTTTAATCACTTTCGCTAAATTTTTTGGTGAAAAAATTAGTTGAAATTATTAAAATTTATAAATTATTATGATTAAAAATATGTAATACATTTTTCCAAATTGAAATCATATAATTTTCAGAAATTAATTTAAATTTAGTCCTAGCGACGGGAAGACAATGTTGGTTTTTAAAGTAAATTTGTTCAAATATTTTCTATTTTTTTATATCCAATTTCAAAGTTAAATTATTTCTAATTACCTAAATTTTATTAATTGTTGTATAATTGATCTAATTAAACATTAAAATAAGTTAACAAAATAATTTAACCATATAAATAAATTACATGAAAAAGAATTTTTTAATTAAAATTCTGTGTTCTTCACTATTTATCAAAAAATGGAAATTCTCAGAAAAATACAAAAAAATAACCCAAAGTATTTTTTTATATTAAAATTTCAAAAATGAAGTTTATTTTTTCAAATAAAAATTATTAAAGTGTCAAAAATCATATTTAAAATGGGTTCTCCATTAAAAGTCAGTAAAATTACCTTTTTGAAAAATACGCCTTTTTATTCATAAAATTGGATTTATTCTTCTCTTATTCCTATAAAATATATTTTATGTGTGTACAAATATTTTATTGAATATATAATATATTAAAAACATTCATCAATAGTGGTATGTTTAATTTATTGAGATAAAATAGTGTTTGTATATAGAAAAGTTGTTTTCTTAGAAAAAGAATTTCTTAATTTTCAAATAGTTCTTACATTAATTTATAGCTAAATGGTTCATTTTATTAAAAAATTTAAATCATATTTTATTCCTAAATTACATCCTAATAGATAAGTGATAACTATAATAATATTTAAATCGTAATATTAATAGTATGATGTTGGTTGGTAAAACTAGGTCTTGAGTGTAATGCAGGCTATCGAATGAAATCAACATTACATGTAACACAAGCCAAAAATTGTGTTCAGTGTATGACATGATAATCTAAGTGTTTAATTTTTCACAAGATTAAATTGATTTTACATATATCTCAAGCAAAAATTAGTACTTTTATATAACAAAAACTATATTCATTGTGTGAAATGAAAAATATCATAAAGAATAAATTAATTCAATTTTTTTCACAAAATCTTGGGGTGTATCATTCTACCCCCCTTAAAATGAATTTATCCATTGAAATTCATCTGGGTTAGAAAAGGTTTAATACTTTAAATTTCATTTCATATAAACCCCCATCATAAAAATTAATACTAAAACTTTCTTAAAAAAGGAATTTTGGTAACATAACTGTTACCCAAAGTAACTCATACATAGGTTTTCACATGGGAGAACATTAATAGAAAGTGAAAACATGGACATGGAAGATAAATATAACTATCAGTTTCTTATGGAGAGTGATAGATAAAATGGTGAGGAAAAAGTAACAATAAAAAATCCATAGCCCAAAGAGGCTTGAAAAAGGTCATTTATATCATAAAAATGATGATAACTTGACAACATTTTATTTCAAGACCCTTTTTCCTAAAGTTGAATATTTTTAATGAGAAGATATACATACTTGATTTTAGCACAATCTCTCCCTTTTTTGTGAATTGATCAATTTCAACATCAACTATTAATCTATGAAATGAAGGTGAATTTGTCTTTCCTGAAGCGTTAACAGATCAGGAGATCCATTAGTAGAATAATAAATCATTCCATCAGTCTTTTGTTAGCATCATAGAAAAATGATCATCATAGGTTATTAAAAAATTAATAAATTGTCATATGGTGTGATGATACTTTAATATCACAAACTTCATCTGATGTTTAACTTAAACCATTCCATAAATGGTTAAACTTGTAACTCTTATATAATATAAAAATCCAAAACTTTAGAAAGAAGGTTACTACATCAGTTTAACATTGATCCAACATATATCATAAAGTAGCTATTGGTTTCCACATTCCAAACATGTGAATACCCTAATAGTAAATTCTCTTGAAACACAATAATAACCTAAATTACTGTAAATCCATTTTTAAGACATGCATTCTTCCTTATTCCAAAGATTACTGGGTATATTCCTTAAATTCAAGATGTTATAAACTTCATCCATGATAACATAGACCAATTTGTCAAAAAAATCCTTTATCAGTTATGATTTCATAAATACTATCCAATTTACTTTATCCATATCATCACCTCTTTATTCATATAAAAAATAATTTTCTCATCCTTAGGAATATGTTAAGGGTTACCTTCCCTTAATGAAACATTGACATTAAATCAGTATCATTTAACACATGCTTGAAAATACTTAAATAAAAACTTCTAAAATCAATCCTTATATACTCCATGTTTCATATAACATAGTAATTTAATTCCAAAACATATAAACTTTAAACATCCAACTTTATTCTTAAACCATTACTCAGACTTCATCAACTTATTCCTTAATACCTATTTCCAATAATATGAAACATGAATCGTGTATTAAGGTTCTTCAACATCAATCTAATCAGGATTCTTACGTTTAATGTAAACTATACAGGATTAACATCCCATAACTTTCACGTATCATTTGTGGTATCCTTATCTTTATTAGTATATCCATCACCCATACCACCTTCCTAATTCTATTCATTATATTTCAACATAGGATATTGATTTGTATAATGCCTATACTTTCCACATTTGAAACATTCTATTTTAACCAAGTTCCTTATAGTTTCATCAATTGACTAAGACCATAAATCATAGTGTGAGTAAAACATATCATAGAATAAAACCACATAATAATGAAAGATTACTTACAGGGTGCCTAAATCATAAAGACTACTTTTAAATCTATGACACTTTAGAGTAATACTTAGAGACATCCCTAGAAATATCCTTATAAATATTATTAGGGATATAAATAAAGTTTTATTATCCTAGTTTCTAATGGTTGACAAAAACTTTCCTTTGATAACAACTATAATGACCTAGACTTAACATATATGGATATTATTTCATTTTAGATAAATATTCTGCATATTATAAAAATAAACACATGAGGATCGTAATAGTTTCTGTATTTGGAAACTTTGAAAATAATCTTAAAATCTAGTGAAAGATATTTAATGTATCCATTAAAGATCTCCCCCTTTCTTACTCCTACTTAAAAACCTTACTTCATTACATGGGTAAAGGAAACATAAGAAAGGGGTGAGATCAGATTCTCAATAAGGGTAAACTTGGGAGACATGTATGCATAACATGAGAATAAGGGCATGAGAATATGATTGTATCATTTGAAGATTATACTCTACATATCAGTGATCGTAAACTTGAATCATGTCATAAATATTAGTAGTTCATAAGACATGAATCATAAGATAATTGGGAACATAATCCATGAAAGAAAAACATATGAATAAGACATGAAAGTGTGGAATACACGTCATCTTATAACATTGTGAACTTGTATAAATAGAAACTGGTTCACTCACTAAGTTAAGGACATGAAATTAGGGCCTCATATAAACTTATGGACATCAAACTAGGTCCACACATAATATTTTGAACATGTAATCAGGTTTACACATAACATTGTGAACATTTAATCAAGTTCACACATAAACTTATCGATATGAAACTAGGACCATAAATAACATTGTGAACATGTAATCAGGTTCACCCATAACATTATGAACATGTAATAAGGTTCACTCATAACATTGTGAACATGTAATCAGGTTCAAACATAAACTTATGAACTTGAAATCAGTTCCATTAATAATATTTTGAACATGTAATGAGGTTTGAGCATATCTTTTTGAACACATAATAAGATTCACTCATAACATGTTGAACATGTATTCGAGTTCACGCATAAACCTATGGAAATAAAACTATGTCCATTCATAATATTGTGAACATGTAATTAGGTTCATGCATAACACATATACTCCTGATTCATCCATCATTACCCAATGCATTGGAGGGAGATATAGGTCCCACCCATCAAATAATACATGTGCCACAAGAATATAAACAATAATCACATCATAACCCATGAAATAAAATGGGTATCATAAACATTTCATCATATAATTACCTAAGGATAAGTGTGGGGTATAATAATCATTTTATCAAAGAATAACCCATGAAAATAAGTGGGTTTCAAAATCATATAACCCATGGAAGAGAAATGAGTGTCATAAACATAATTACATCAAAAAATAACCATTCAAGAAAGAATATGAATGGTATTATTAAATAATATACCTAGTAAAGAATAAATTATAACAAATTATGTCATATTATATGGAAAATAATTTTAAAATATATTTGAAAACACTTATTTAATAAAATATCCTTTTTCTTTGAAAAATACTTTTTAAAACATAAAACCTTTTGAAAACCTTTTTCTTTGAAAATAAACTTGAAAATTATAAAATAACCTTAAAAACACTTTGAAAACCTTTTTATTTGAAAAATTATTAAATAATCATGAAAAAATGTTGAAAAAATATTTCAGTGAATATAGAATTGAAAACATATAAATGAAGGTTTTAAAAGAATTTAAAACACTTATTGAACATAATAAATTTTTGAAAACATTTTTCTTTGAAAAATAATTTAAAAACAATGAATGTAGATAATATATAGAATTTTTTTTATTAAAAATAAATATTGTAAAATTAAAAAAGAATATTCAGGGAAATTATGGTCATGATGGTGGGTAAGTCTATACATTCTGAACATTTTTTTTACCTTAAATGTTTGGTAAAGTGCCTTGATTGTAAAATGAAAAGGAGATAAATTTTAAAACCATTTTGTAAAAAGGTAAAACATGGGTAAAAATTAAATTTAAAAATAATAGGATAATATTAAAATATTTTGTAATTTTTTTTAGAAAACACTATTTTGGAAGAACATAGATTTTCAGAAGAAATGAGAAATAGTCTGATTTTTATAAAACCATTTTCTTAATTACCTTATGTACCAAAGAGTAAAAAATGGTAATATTACTTGGATATAACATGAATAACCTTATGGTAAAAAATATTAATGAGATTTATTGAGATTTGGAACATAATATTTCATCAATGGAAGTATGATCATAAACAATCTCGATAAATGATGAGATTGTTGCAATAAACCGTTACCACTTTGGTAACATTGAATCAAAATAAAAGTTGAAAGAATAAAATTACATTAAACTTTAAATATCAAGGAAAGATTGATATTCATGAGATAACATGCCAAAGGGTAGTTTATACACCTTATATAAGAGTATAGGTGAATAACACAACATGTGTCTCAAAGAAGGAAACTTGAGACAGAATAATTTTACCAATTTGGTAAATTTTGAAACATAAACCACATGAAAGAAATTTCAACAAATGGATATGTAAATAACAATAAATTTTATGTATAATAATAATATAATACATCCATGGGATATTTAAAAACTAAATACTAGAAATATAATGTGAGCATAGATTGTGTCTCATAGATACTAAAAGTTAGATAAGAAAACCCTTATTACATGAGTAACTTTAGAATCGTGATCCCCATGAAAGAATAAAAATAATTAAAGCCTTTAATATCATTAAAAAAATGAAATTAATTATATAAAATTTAATAGGGAAGTATATAAACCACAAAAGAAGCAAGTGGTGAATATTTCATGTATCTCACATAAATAAAAAGTGAGATGAAATTACCTTACCTTAAGTCTTGACATTATTTGCACATGTTCAAACCTCCTTTTCTTTGGGTAAATCCTCTTGGTTTTCATGGATGTCTTCATTGGATGGATTTATTAGAAAAGGGAGGCTTATATGATGAAGGTATGGAATTTTATATCTTATTTTATAAGAGGTTGGGTGACCCAAAGGGATTGAGAGGTGTTAATTGTTGGAGTTGGTGGTCTAGAACCAACTACTTTGTAATTTATTCATTAAATAAAAGCTTTATCACATCTTGATTGTTCTTCTGAGTGACATTTCATTTGATAATGTCCTAAGGACAGTTGTTGCATTAAAGGGTCGTAGAGGATCCCTGCTATGATGAGAACCCGGAAGTGCCATGACACTGTTCTTGAATGTATGTTCTATAGCCGGATGATATTATTTGAGGGACACAAATAATATAGGTCATTAGGGGTGAGGAATCATAAAACTTTGAGGCACCTTCTCATGGTGTGAGCCCTTGGTAATATCCAGGAGGATATTATGAGAACGAGACCCGCCAGTAGGAAATCCACATTTCATAGTGTCATTGGATGTTCCTATCTGCGGACGTGTGTATTGGTCCTTAGACTTTAAGATTATTATTAATGGGTATTACAACTCGCTCACTTAGATGTATTGACGAAAACTGTGACGACAAACTTTTTGCAGTGAGGTAGGATACGTTGGGTGTGTCACGAGTAATACTGCATTAATAGATAATGTGAGAAAGGATTTGTCCCTTCTGTTCCATAACAGAAGTAGATATCTCAGGCCCTTTGATGGAATTGATATAGCCTAAATAAATCCATGGCCATGGTAAGGTATGGGCATGTTCAATTCCAGTAAATCAAAGAAAGAATAATCAAGCACATGGGTTGATGGCACTAGCATGCAACCCACTTGATTGGAGATATCGAGACAAAGGGATTATATTACACGGTAAGCGTTCGTAGGAGGTGACACGTCATTGCGGCGTTAACTTCTTTCTCTATGGGTGCCTTGGCATGTTTCTAGATGCTAACCTTGGACTTTGGGTAGGCTCCACCTAATGCCACTGAGAAAGAGGCCTAGAGGTTCACACACTAAGTGTGTCCATGTATCTCAGTTAAATATTAATTTAACAAGTTGAATAAAGATTATTCCCGATTGTGGTATAATAATTATTCAAGGATGTCTGATCGCATTTATTTCGACACTAGTTATTCGATAGAATATATTGTGGGCGAAATAATATATATTTATTAGCGAGTAATGCAGTTACATTTATTTAAGAAATAAATAGCCATTACTCAAGGTCTAATAAATATGGTGGAGGAAAATAAATAAAACTGAAAAAATAAAAGTACACGCCGTGTATATTTATATATACACGCCGTGTAGTTTATTTTTTCAGGATTCGTGAGAAAATATTGTTTAAATGATATTAAATGTAATACGTTGGACACATGTCAAGTAATAATGATGGTCAACTGCCATTATTAAGATATGGGGTATTGCTAAGAATTAAATGAAATTATTAAATGCTTATGAGCAATTAATTTATTTTATTATTCTAGGTATTATAAATCCTAATTAAATTATTCTCAAAGGGGTTAGCCATTTTTTTGGTTGTGCACAACGGATTGGAAATACTCTCAAGCCAAGAGATAATTACCTTTCCACCAAGAACACTTTCAAGTTATGAAAGCGAGATCCTCCACCGGATCAAGGCGATCGAAGACGAACATCGCAAGCGAAGGATCTTCCGAACTAGCACCCAGAGTTCCCTTCGGCGACATCCAGAGATACGTGGCACACGTGTGGATCACCGCTAGAGGAATCCTACACTTGGATTCTCCGACGCAATGACGGATCATAGGATCGTGACCGGAGACCCCAACGATGAAAGAATTCCATCGAGGTAATTCTTATGAATTAATTAAATTAATTATAACCAACATATGAAGATCCTATCTCAAGGGTTCAGGGAATCTTCTTTTGTTTTTCGTTCTTCGTTCTATTTCAAAGATCTGGTGTTTTATATCGTGACGGATCTCGGATTGAACGTCGTTTAACGCTAAAATTGAAGTTGGTCATAAAACACCAACGCGCTTCCGCTGCGCCCGAAACCTTCAAGTGGTATCAGAGCAGTCATATCGTTGATTATAATTATTTAGTTTTTCGTTAGTGATTTACGCATTTAATAATTTATTTATTTCAATTCATGTTTAATCATTCTGGAAATCTGAATATCGAGATCCGTTCCACCTCCCTCGTTTCTCGTTCACCTCACAGAAACGAATTTTTCTTTTAATTTTGATTAAAATAAAATAGAGGAACTCATCCGGAGGAGCCAAACGTTTCTGGCCGTACAACACCAGAATACACGGCGTGTATTCGGAAGTACATGTCGTGTAGTCTAGGTTCAATGCATTGACTGATCCGCCAAATCAGTCCGTGTATTGAGGTCATTTATGACACCGTGTGTTGACTAGAAACAGGTGGCACACAGTTTCCAGATTACACACCATGTGGTCTAACTGAACACGGCGTGTAGTCCCTTCGTGTTCGGGTTGGGCCATGTACCTCGTACACGGCTTGCCCGGCTGGAAACCGTGTAATGCGAAAACTACATGGCGTGTGTCCAAAAGAACACGCCGTGTACTCTGAAAATTTCCGAAGTACATTTACACGCCATGTCCCCGGGCGTGTACTTCGGATGGACGGTGAAGAAAAGTACACGTCATGTAGTCGGAACTACACGTCGTGTACTCACCCAAATTATGCAGATTTATTAAAATTTAATTATTATATTATACAAACCCTTGAGACGTGTACCATAGTGCAGGCGTAAAGCTGAGGCACAACACGTGATAGGTGTTTTATATATGTGTGTTTAATTTAACATCTGCGTAATGAAATGGAAATCACCGGGTTGCCTCCAAGGTACAAGTTATGTATAAGGATAATTTTAAATGAATTTATTTGTTTAAAATTATGATGGATGATAATCTCAAGGAAGTTTAGAAAAGGGTTTAAGATAAAAGGATTGATTAATTAAAGATAATTAATTAATTATAGCGTGATTTATCTTAAACAAGAACGATTAAATAATTGAATGCTAGTTTTATTTATGCATAAATATCGTTGCATGTGTGGATGATCATGAGATAGACCGAGACTTTTGTATGTGAATGGTTTCTTTTTAATTTATTTATTTAAATTAAATTTATTGGCCTCCAAGCCATCTCCTCATTAATATGTAGGGCATGCGTGCCCAAGGATTCTTTTATGTAAAAAACCCCCTTTTTACCCCTCACCTGTGTGTGAGATAAATGAATATGTAATGGATGGAGCTCCCAAGCTAGTGGAGGCAACTCAAGTCAGGAGCTGATGTGAAACCAATCCAAGTAGATACAAAGGTGGACAGGTGGAAAGCTGTAAACACGAACCCGCAAGGTTCAAGGTGTTTATCCCCTAGGTCTTGGGTTATTTTATCAACCGCTAGATAAACTAACCAATAGAACAAGCTCATGATCATACCATTTATTTTATTTCTGTCAGTTTCATGGTTTATTTATTGTGGGTGTGCTGTCACGATCACACAATTAATTAATATAACAAGCATGTGATATGGAACTAAAATAAAAACTGGTTTATACGTAAATATTATCTTAGACATGGTTAATCACTTAAGTATATCCCACTTAATATTAAAAAGCATGTAATAAAAGATAATAAAATGGAAATTTACGTATAAGGATAAAATCCCTCAAAAGAAATATTAAGTCGGTATAGCCTTCCATAATCTTGGTTAGAATCAAACCATGGTTCAAAGTGCTTCACCAACCCTAGTTGGGGTGCTTTCAATTATCGGGGAATTCTAATTCAGGGTTTTGGGTTGACTTGACTTGGTTCACATCAAGGGTTGACTGCCACAGCAGGACTTGGTGTGACCAAGAGGCAAAGGTTGAGGAAATCCAAAATAAAAGGATTTCAGGATTGGGGAGTCCACTCAGCGGATCAAGGAGCTGCGAGTTAATGCAGTTGGAATTTGGAATGCCTACCTAAAACCCTTCAAGTTGCTTGAACAACCCTAGTTGGGGTAATTCGAAGGGAAATATGGATCTTTGCTACTAAAATATTCAAGCAATAGAATATTCTGAAGTCAATGGTGAGGGCTATTGGATTTCGATAAAATAGTGGGAGACTAATAAGTATTAATTTATTTATTTGTCTCAATTTTTGTAATTAAGTACTAAACCTTTGCTCATCTTAATTTGTAGAAACAGCAAGAAAATAAATTCAAACATATCATTGTGCACCATACTCGAGAAGGAAAACCTTCTCACCAGCACCAATTTCCAAGAGTGGCAGAGGCGTTTACGCATCGTCCTTCGCCACAAAAAGAAATTGTATGTGCTGGAAGAGCCTATTCCAGTTGCACCTAGGAAAGAGGCTAGTGATGAGAAATTATCTCTCTACATGAAACACATGGATGATGCCACAGATGTACAGTGTTTCATGCTATTGGCCATGTCTAATGAGCTCTTGAAGCAACATGAAAACATGGACGTGTATAACATGATGTCTCACCTTAAGGATCTCTACCAAGAGAAGGCGAGACATGAGAGGTATGAGATCTCCAATGCTGTGTTCACCATGAAGCTTGGAGAGTCTGCGCCAGCTGGGCCTCATGTAGTCAAGCTTATTGGCTACATTGAACGCCTGGACATCTTAAGGATTAAATTCCCAGATGAGTTGCGTACAGATCTCATCCTATCATCACTGCCCAAGACCTTATCTAGATTCATTGTCAACTATAATATGATCAGAAATGAGAAGAGTCTATCGGAGATTCTGACCATGATTTTCTAGGTAGATAAGGACATGGGGCATGACAAACCCGCGGTCCTTATGGTGAACAAGAAAAGGAAGGACACATCAAAAGGGCCAAAGACTTATAAATGGTCTGAAGCCCACAAGCATCATCCCTCCAATAAGGGGAAGATCCAGAGGCAGGGCAAGGAATGGGAGGTAGTGTGTTTTGAATGTGGAAAGCAGGGCCACTGGAAGAGGAACTGCACCCTAAAGCGTGGGGACGCTAAAGGTGTATTCATTATTGAGTGCAATCTTTCTATTCTATGCATTGGGTATTAGATATAGCTTGTGTGGCTCACATCTATATTCAAATGCAGGAACCAAGTAGATTTAGAAAGATCGCCAGAGGAGAGGTGGATCTTCGAGCTGCCAATGGCGCAAGGCTGGCTGCGTTGGCTATTGGCGACTACCACCTCTCATTGACGATTGGGATGATTTTGGTTTTACATAACTGTTATTTTGTGCCTAGTGTTACCAAGAACATAATTTCGGTATCTTGTTTGGATATGGATGGATTTTTTTCAAGTTCGGAAATAAGGGTTGTATCTTTTATAAGAACAACATATTTTATAGTATGGCACATTTGAATAATGGTTTGTATGTATTAAATTACTAAAACCAAGTGTTGGCAATCGATAACGAAACAAACTCACATGACTCATACATCACCCAGTTGTGGCATCACCACCTTGGTCATGTAAACGAGAAGCACTTGACAAATCTCTGTCAAGATGGCTATTTATACTCTACTAAGCTAAAACCACTTGATAGATGTCATGATTGTTTACAAGGAAAAATGACCAAGCCTCCTTTTGGTGGACAAGGTGAAATAGCCACAGAGCTTCTAGGATTGGTACACACGGATGTGTGTGGACCATTTCCAGTAGAAGCTAGAGGTGGATATTCTTACTTCATTACTTTTACTGATGATTTGAGTAGATATGGCTATGTCTACTTAATGAGGTATAAGTCAGAGTCCTTAGAGAAATTTAAGGAATTCATGAATGAAGTAGAGAATCAGCTTGGTAAGAAGATAAAGAAGCTTCGATCGGATCGAGGTAGAGAATATTTGAACCAAGAGTTCATCAATCTTCTACGGGAGTCTGGGATTCAATCTCAGCTCACTCCTCCTTATACACCACAGTGGGATGGTGTTAGTGAAAGGAGGAACTGCACCTTGTTGGACATGGTGAGGTTGATGATAAGTCATGCGGATCTTCCATTATCCTTTTGGGGATATGCATTACAAACTGCAGTATACACATTAAACCGAGTACCAACTAAGGTGGAAAATGGAATTCCATCCGAGTTATGTAATAGACGGAAACCCACTTTGTCACACACACGTGTATGGGGATGCGAGGCATTTGTTAAGGCCTTCTCAGGCAACAAACTAGCACCCCGGGGAACGAAGTGTATCTTTATAGGATATCCCAAGGAAACGAAAGGATATTACCTATATAACCCTCAAGAAAAGAAAGTGACTGTCGCCAGACAAGCCTTCTTTCTTGATAGGGAGCACATCCTCAAGAAGGATAGTGGGAGAAAGATTGACTTCTATGAAGTTGATTCTCAAGATACACAAGAGTTGGTACAGGAAAAAGTTCCATAGGTCCCTATGGAAGAGGTTCCAGAAACACAAGTACTGCGTAGGAGCTCAAGAGAGGTAAGGGAACCAAAGAGATTTGGTTTCCTAGTCACTGAGGATGGGGAATCATTATTGTTGGACAATGATGAACCTCTCTCCTACAAGGAACCAGTAGAAATATCAGAAGCTGTAAGACGGCTAGAAGCTATGAATTTTGAGATGGATTCCATGTATCAGAACCAAGTTTGGGTTCTGGTCGATGAGCCAGTTGATGTAAATCCCATTGGATGCAAATGGGTATTCAAAAGAAAGATGGACATGGAAGGTCAAGTTAGCACCTATAAAGCAAGGCTAGTGGCTAAAGGATTCAGACAACATCAAGGAATTGACTATGATGAAACCTTCTCGCCAGTTTCCATGTTTAAATCCATAATAATCATACGTTCCATAGCAGCTTACCATGACTACGAGATTTGGCAGATGGATGTCAAAACAGCATTCCTTAATGGGAACCTTCAGGAAGATGTCTATATAACACAACCAGAAGGGTTTGTGACACTAGGTGAATCCAAACGGGTTTTCAAGTTTCAGAAATCCATTTATGGATTGAAGCAAGCATCCAGTTCATGGAACATTCGATTTGATGAAGCCATAAAGTAATTTGGTTTCATTAAGAATGAATGTGAGCCATGTGTTTATAAGCGGTTTAATGGGAATGTGGTCGTCATCCTAGTGGTATATGTTGATGACATATTGCTTATTGGAAATGACGTACTAGCCTTACATTCAGTTAAGGACTGGTTGAATAAGTGTTTCTCCATGAAGGACTTAGGATAAGTAGCCTACATTCTAGGGATCAAGATCATTCATGACAGATCCAAGAGGCTGCTTGGACTAAGTCAGGGTATATACATTGACCAGATACTAAAGAGATTTAGTATAGAAAAATCCAAGAGGGGATTGGTTCCAGTGTCACATGGCTTACATCTTTCTAAGAAAATGTGTCCCCAGACACAACAGAAGAAAGATAGGATGAGCAAGATCCCATAAGCTTCGGCTATAGTATCCATCATGTATGCCATGTTATGTACCAGGCTTGATGTTGCCTATGCACTGAGCATGGTAGGCAGATATCAAGCAGATCCAGGAGAACAGCATTGGACTGTTGTTAAGACTATCCTTAAGTATCTGAGAAGAACTAAGGATATGTTCCTAGTGTATGGAGGAGACGAGGAGCTTATCATCAGAGGGTATGCTGATGCTGGTTTTCAAACAGATCAGAATGATCTGAAGTCGCAATCTAGATATGTTTTCTGTCTCAATGGAGGAGCTGTGAGCTGGAAGAGTTCAAAGCAGCCAGTTGTCGCCGATTCTACAGCGGAGTCCGAGTATATAGCGGCTTCTGATGCAGCCAATAAATCTGTCTGGATTCGGAACTTTGTCCAGGATCTTGATGTAGTGCCTAGCTGTAAATATCCCATTACATTGTACTGTGATAATACTGCAGCGGTGGCTCTTGCAAAAGAACCAAGGTCACATCAACGGACAAAGCACATACTTCAGAAGTATCACCTCTTGAGGGATTTCTATCAAAGGGGTGAATTTGCAGTGAGCAGAGTGTCCATGGAAGAGAACGTGGCGGACCCCATGACTAAAGGCCTATCTCAGCAGAAGCATGAATATCATGTGAGATCTAGCGGGTTAAAGGTTTTTAGCAGTTGGCTCTAGTCCAAGTGGGAGTCTGTTGGAGTTGGTGGTCTAGAACCAACTACTTTGTACTTTATTCATTAAATAAAAGCCTTATCACATCTTGATTGTTCTTCTATGTGACATTTCATGTGATAATTTCCTAAGGACAGCTACTGCATTAAAGGGTCGTAGCGGATCCCTGCTATAATGAGAACCCGGAAGTGCCATAACACTGTTCTTGAATGTATGTTCTATGGCCGGATGATATTATTTGAGGGACACAAATAATACAGGTCATTAGGGGTGAGGACTCATAAAACTTTGAATCACCTTCTCATGGTGTGCGCCCTTGGTAATATCCAGGAGGATATTATGAGAACGAGACCCGCCAGTAGGAAATCCACATTTCATAGTGTCATTGGATGTTCCTATCTATGGACGTGTGTATTGGTCCTTAGACTTTAAGATTATTATTAATGGGTATTACAACTCACGCACTTAGATGTATTGACAAAAACTGTGAAGACACACTGTTCACAGCGAGGTAAGATACGTTGGGTGCATCACGAGTAATACCGCATTAATAAATAATGCGAGAAAGGATTTGTCCCTTCCGTTCCATAACAGAAGTAGATATCTCAGGCCCTTTGATGGAATTGATATAGCCTAAATAAATCCATGGCCATGGTATGGTATGGGAAAGTTAAATTCCAGGAATTCAAAGAAATAATAATCAAGCACATTGGTTGATAGTACTAGCATGCAACCCGCTTGATTGGAGATATCAAGACAAAGGGATTATATTACGCGGTAAGCGTTCGTAGGAGGTGACACGTCATTGCGGCGTTAACTTCTTTATCTATGGGTGCCTTGGCGTGTTGCTAGACGCTAACCTTGGAATTTGGGCAGGCTCCACCTAATGCCACTGAGAAAGAGGCCTAGAGGGTCACACACTAAGTGTGTCCATGTATCTCAGTTAAATATTAATTTAACAAGTTGAATAATGATTATTCCCGATTGTGGTTTAATAATTATTCAAGGATATCTTATCACATTTATTTCAACACTAGTTATTCGGGAGAATATATTGTGGGAGAAATAATATATATTTATTAGTGAGTAATGCAGTTACATTTATTTAAGAAATAAATAGCCATTAATCAAGGTCTAATAAATATGGTGGAGGAAAATAAATAAAACTGAAAAAATAAAAGTACACGCCGTGTATATTTATATATACATGACGTGTAGTTTATTTTTTCAGGATTCGTGAGAAAATATTGTTTAAATGATATTAAATGTAATGCGTTGGATGAATTTCAAGTAATAATGATGGTCAACTGTCATTATTAAGACATGGGGTATTGCTAAGAATTAAATGAAATGATTAAATGCTTATGAGCAATTAATTTATTTTATTATTCTAGGTATTATAAATCCTAATTACATTATTCTCAAAGGGGTTAGCCATTTTTTTGGTTGTGCAGAGTGGATTGGAAATACTCTCAAGCCAAGAGAGAATTCCCTTTCCACCAAGAATGATTTCAAGTTACGAAAGCGAGATCCTCCACCGGATCAAGGCGATCGAATACGGACATCGCAAGTGAAGGATCTTCCGTGCTAGCACCCGGAGTTCCCTTCGACGACGTCCAGAGATACGTGGCACACGTGTGGATCACCACTAGAGGAATCCTACACTTGGATTCTCTGACGCAACGACGGATCACAGGATCGTGACCAGTGACACCAATGATGAAAGAATTCCATCGAGGTAATTCTTATGAATTAATTAAATTAATTATAACCAACATATGAAGATCCTATCTCAAGGGTTCTGGGACTCTTCTTTTATTTTTCGTTCTTTGTTCTATTCTGAAGATCCGGCGTTTTATATTGTGACGGATCTAGGATTGAACATCATTTAACGCTAAAATTGAAGTTGGGCATACAACACCAATGCGCTTCTGCTGCGCCCGAAACCTTCATGAATAAGTGGGAAGGGTGAGTGACTTTTTATAGTAGATGAGGAGTTTCATTCTTGTAGATTTTTTTAAAGGGAATTACACACACGTTTTTACCTTGTAAATTAGATCCAATAATAGATCCAATTTGATCCAAGGGAGTATAGGGTTGAAATATGGGAATTTAATGGCTTTTGTAAAATTGTCTATGTCATTTTTTCCCTTAAGATTAAGGCTTATCCCTTTCCTAAGAAATTTTTTCTCTTAATCACTCTAATTAATTTTAATCAATTCAACTAATATTTTTTTTTTCTGAAAATAAGTTGAAATTATTAGAAATTATAAATTATACTAATACTAAATATGGAACCCATTTTTCCAAATTATAGTAAAATTAGTGGTAGAAATTAATTTAAATTTAGTCCCACAGATGGGAAAACAATGTGGGTTTTTAAAGTAAAAACATTCAAAAGTTTGATAAGTTTTTATATCCAATTTCAAATTGAAATTATTTTAAATGTACTAAATTTGATTAATTGTTGTTTAATTTATATAATTAAACATTAAAACCAATATGAAATATAATTCAACCTTATAAATAAATTATATAAAAAATAGTTTTGAATTAAAATTCAGTGTTCTTCATTATTCATTAAAAATGAAACTTCTTAGAAAAATACAAAAAACTCCACAAAGTAAATTTTGATATTCCAATTTAAAAAATGAAGTTTATTTTTTCAAATAAAAATTATAAAAGTTTCTAAATCATATTTAAAATGGGTTCACCATTAAAAAGCGGTAAAATTATCTTTTTGAAAAAAACATATTTTTATTCATAAAATTGGATTTATTCTTATCTTCTATATGTAAAATATATTATATGAGTTTAAAAATATTTTATTGAATAAATAATATATTAAAAAAATCATAAATAGTGGGTTGTTTAATTTTTTGAGATAAGATGGTGTTTATACATTGAAAAGTAGTTTTCTTATAAAATGAATTTCTTTATTTTCAAATTGTTCTTATATTAATTTCTAGATAAAAGGGTTCATTTTATTCACATGTTTAAATAATATTTATTCATAAATTTCATCCTAATGGCTAGATTATAACTATAATAATATTTTAACAATAATATTAATAGTATGATGTGGTTTGGTAAAACTCGGTCTTGCATATAGCACATGATATCAATGAAAATCGGCATTTTGTGTAACAGATGCCAAACATTGTGTTGTGCATACCATAGGCTAATATAAGTTTTTTATTTGGTTCAATATTAACTTAGTGTTGTGTATAACACAATCCAAGCTTAGTGCTTTTTATATAAAAAAACTATATTTATTGTTGTGTGAAATGAAAAATATAAAAAAGATTAAATTAATTCAAAAAAATCTCAAAATATTAGGGTATTTTAGTTCATCTCACCACAAAACTATTTAGGTAGGTTATCATCCTAATAATATCATATAATATACTTGGATTTATGAGCGGGAAAATCTTTTTCCAATATAAAGATCCTTTTTTGATATTCTTCATAAGAATGTTTTTTATTTGTTGAAAATATATATTATGTTTAGATTATTTTATAAAATATGTGAAAAGGGTGTAATGGACCAGACCTCTCTAGTCTATTACTTTTTAAAAATCCAGTGTTAGAGGTATTCTTAGAGGTCACAAAGACTTGTTTTAGGAGTTTTCAGTTTTTTATCGACGAGTCGGGGCATAGGTAGGTAGGGTCATCGGTCGGTCGAGGTGTTAGTAGGTTAGGGTGTCAGTAGGTTAAGGAGTCGATATGTCATTGCATCATTGACTCATTCATCAATGACACATCATTGGTGACTTTGGAATATGTGACTCAGGTATCAGTGGCTCTAGAATCGCTTACTCAGCATTGGTGACTCAACGTCGGTGGCTCAGCTGTCGGTGACTCAGCTATCGGTAGCTTAGCATCAGTGGCTCAACATTAGTGGGTCGCATCAGTGGATCAACTGTTGGTGTATCAACGTCGGTGGCTCAGCATCAATGGCTCACCCAACGATGATTCATTTCCATCTTTCTCTAGTTTTTCCAATTTTTTCCATGTTGCATTTTATTTTATGTTAAATGAGTTACCTATCGTGTTTTACCATTTCTGAATCTGTTTCCACCATCTCTTAAGAGAATAATTATATCTTAAATATCCTAGTAATCTAGGATCTTCTAAACGGCCAAGCTGGGTGGTTTGACCATGACCCAACATTTAAGTACTTTGAAATCATCTCCCTAATTAAGATATAGAATTTTTTAAGCAGAGATACTCTTTTCCTTGAAACCTTCTATTACCTCTTGTGCACCTATATCTTGTATTCCCTGTGGAGTTGAATTTATGGTGCAGTCATCGATCCGATTTTTACTTCAAGTTATTTATGCTCCTTGTGAGACCATATGTTTTGGAATAAGGAGGATTTTTTTTCGCTTGTTCTTCAAGGTAGGAATTATTCGGTCTCTCTTTCTATTGTTCATCATGGGGGGTGTGTAAACTACTGTCTCTTTATGAATACAGTTGAGTTTCAATTCTTATAAAGGTTATTATGATAAAATACACACTTTTTATGATAATTATTTTTTTTACCTTACTAATAAATGAGGTTCTAGGAGATGATAAAGTTGTGTTGTTTTATCTATTATCTTGGATCACTATTGTGGTTTTTTCTACTTACAATATTTTTGAATAGATTATGAATAATTTATGAAAAATATCAATATGATTAATCATGTATACCCTTTTAAATAATGTATTCCCCATGATCAAAATTATTCTATGATCACCCCTGTTTATTAAAGAGGAATTAAATAACAATTGTTGTCTAAAACTGAATAAACCTTTCTTGTTGGTATGGTTGTGTGATGTGTTTTTTTCTATTTGGAATTGTGCTTTTTTTGGGTTTTGCGGTACTATGGTTATCGGTATGGGGTGTTGTAAGAGGCATAATGAAATATTAGGTTGAGAGATTTATTGATTGTGGAATAGACGAACTTGTAGTGTAGTGGGACTACATCTGGGTTGTGTTATGTTTTTCGGGCATGGTGTGTTTGTTTATTGGGACTGCAATCGAGTTTTATGTTAGTTGTGCTATAGGTTGTGCTGGGTGTTTCCATGGGATGGCTGTAGTTTTCTTTTTGAGGTATGAATTGGGGGGAATGACTGAGAGAAGGATGATGAACGTGGTTAGGGTGGTTTCTGTAGTTCTAGTTCTTTTGTGTGGTTTTTCCTATGCGTCTAGTTTGTTGTGTGGTTGGTAGTTTTCTAGGTAGAGATGAAATGAATAAATTAACTTCTTAATAAATAATTCAATGTGGATAAATGAATTTTCTGGGTTGTGAATTGGGGTTTGTGGCTGTTTGTATGGTTGTGTATGTAGGGGTTGAAGCAAGGGAAGTTTTGTGTAGGCCATTTTTTTGTTTGGAAACCCATAGGTTGGGTTGAGTGTTTGTTACCTATATATATATAAACATGTATTTCCTTGGGATTTTTATATACACTCGAACCTTGTTGAGAACAATGTTCTGAACACCCCCACTGTTATGGGAGAGGGTCTCTTTCCGAACATCCCGGTGAGAGGATGGATTACTGGACACCCGCTCTTCCCTTCTCCATCTTCTAGGAATTGATAGACCATGATATTTTGGGCATGTTGTAGTTGTGAGGACTAGGTGTCTGTGGGTGGTATTGGGTGTGGTTTGTGGCCCAAGTGTCTGCGGGCGGGATGTGATGTGGATAGTGGCCCAGGTGTGTGTGGGTAGGTTGTGTTGTGGTATGTTTAGAAGAGGTTGGATTGCTAATACATATGTTGTTAGGGTGTGAGAGTGGCTAATTATTGGTAAAGTGGTTCTAGGTACCCTATTTTTGATGTAATTAATACTTTACCTTACTTGACTTACATTATTTGGTGACTGTTCCTTGGTCAGGTAGGGGTGGTTACTACTCCTTGTTAGGTAATTTTTAGGTTCTGTTGTTTTCTCATAGGGGAATTAGTTTTCTTTTTTCACCTGTCCACAAGTGACTTTGGTTTTCCTACTGAGTATACATGTATGCTCTACCTACATATATAAAACTATTTTCAGATTTATAGAGATATTTCCCAGACTGTGATGGACCTTACTAGCTCGGGTGTCATGATAGTTGATGTGTCACTGCTTACCCTTATTTTTGGTACATCACTTTGGAGTTTTCTTGTATATTGTAGTAGTTTTGTTTAAACATGCATATGTGTTGGTTTTTAGTTTCCGTTTTATATGAGATGTTTGGATTTTTTTGGGATGGACCATCTTATCTCTCTATATTTTTTTTAAAATGGGTAAGGCCTCCCATCTTTGTGAGAATGTTTACCTACCCTTGGTTCTAGTCACCACCCTGGGGCCTATTTAAGGCATGGCTCAAGGGTCACTATCTCTTTTTCATTTTGAAGAAGGAAGGTCATGACATTTATCTATATCTTCCCTCACCTTGAAGAAATAGGGTTGTGAAATAATAGTATCAGAGCTGATGATTGAGAGATATGGTGGAATTTGGAGTTAGGAATAGTGAGGATTTCATGGGATGGTAGGGAAATAATGTTAGGTGATCTTGGTGTGTGACATGGTCTAGGGAAGACTAGCTAGGACACGGGAATTTTAGGTCCCCCCGTGATCCGATTCAAGGAATCTGAGCCTACCGAATGACCAAGTGAGGATACAATGCTTCTAGGGTAGAGGCCCTATTAAAGGTACATGCATCATAATGGCTTATGTTATTGTTTTACTTGGGTGTTATTGGGAAATAAAATGAATAATAAATTAAAATTAATTCTAAGTAAGATTCCATACTACTCGTGCTTAGGGGTTCCTTGTTTATATTTTTAGCTATGACACCTGATCATTGTCCGCATGCAGTGTAGGTATTGGAAGCCTAGAAGGATGAACCGATTGACTGGAAGAGGATCAATCCCATGGAATAAGGTGATCAGTGGAAAAAGACCCTTTTTTCTTTCTAGTGTCAGACTATGGGGAAGTATGAAGGAAACATTTCAGACACAAAGACAAAGAGTTGTCTTGAGGAGCTAGTGATCTCCTTCAGCTTGATCCGGGATCTGATAGAGTACTGGGTTTCTTTGGTAGTGATCCAGATGCAGGGAGTTTCACATGAGTGGTGGAAGATCTATCTAGGGGGAGAAGAAGGAAGCTTATGTTCTGTGGGCCGATTTTGAGAAGGAGTTCCGGGTGGAATTCCTTTCCTCAACCATGAAGGATAAGAAGAGGTAGGAGATAATATCCCTCTATTAGGGGAGTATATTGGTGAAGTAACTGGGGATCATGTTCAAGGATCTCCTTCAATTTTCACTAGATCTATTTCTGAAGGAGGAGTCTCGGGCAAGATGCTTAGAGGTGACACTCTGTCCTTCTCTCCAGTATGCAATTACCCCCTTTAGCTTGATGACATACTTAAAGGTCTAGAAGAAGTATGAGGTAGTCTAGAGGATGAAATAATGTGGTGGTATACTGTGAGAGGGTAGCCAGACAAGTTCTTCAAAGGAGATGGCTGTTAGGAGTAGGTCATAGGTGCCAAGGCCTTCGAGGTTTTGGCTAGTAGGGAGTCAGCCTCAGCAGTTTCCATTCCAAAATTCTGGTATATGTGCCTATACTTTGGGACTAGGTATGGTGTGTTTATCCTATGGAGGTCATAAAAATCTCCAGATCCAGTGCCCTATTTGAGCTTTGTATGGTGAAGGTGGGTAGGTTCAGTACCCGCCTCAGCAACAGTTTCCAGCTAGGCCATTCCAGCAACAGAGACAATAGGCTCTTGCTCCACTGAGGGGAGATGGAGTGGGTGGAGGATGACCTTAGGGTGTTCCATAGGGACCTCAAATAGGTCATGGTATTGGAGGAGGCTGAAAGTAGAGGGGTAGAGGAACTAGGTGTGGATAGTTTCATGTTGTAGAGGCAGTAATTCCAGTGGGGGAGTAGATCGTCTGAGGTACAATAAGTTTTTTTAGTACTCTTGCTTGTGCCTTGTTTAATTCAGGAGCTTATCACTCCTTCATTTTACCTATTATGTCCCATGATTTTAGACTAGATATAGAGAGTATTTTTGTTCCCTTGGTGTAGAGTACACCATTCAAAGGCCATAGTATCTTGTTTGATGCTTTTTGGAGATATTGACTGATTTTGGGGATGCCTCAGTCTAGTGGGGATCTCTTTCTACTACAAATGTATCCATACGATATCATCCTTGGCATCGAGTAGTTTTTTTCCATGCATGTTGTTATTGAATGCTTCCGAAGGAGAGTCATGTTTTCATATGTGGATGTTCAACGTATAGTTTTCATTTGTGAGAAGATTTGTTAGGTGGGTAGCCAACATATGGAGCCTCTTCTTTCCTTGTTAGCTGAGATGTCAGTGATATTGGTGAATGTTGATATGGTGGGGGTTACCAGAATTATTATGGATTTTTTTTATGTTTTCCATGAGGAGGTTATGACACTACCCCCTTGATGTGGCATTGAGTTCGGGATAGTCTTTCAGCCCGGTGCCTATCTGATTTCGATGGATCTCTATCAGATGGAACCTTCTGAGTTGTAGGAGATATGGATTTAGATTGATGATATGATAAAGAGTGGATTTATCTAGCCTAGTTTGTGACTGTGGGGTGATCTAGTCTTGTTTATGAAGAATTATGATGGTGGTCTGAGGCTGTACATTGACTACTAGATGTTGAATCAGGTGAAAGTCAAGAACCATTACCCCCTTCCGAGGATAGATGATCTTTTTGACTAGATAAGGGGAGAAAGTTGGTTATAAAAGATCGATCTATGGTATGAATATCACTAGTTAAGGTTTAAGGAGGGTGACATCTTGAGAGCTACTTTCAGGTGCATGTATGGAAACTTCAAGTTCATTTTCATGATGTTCGGTGTTACAAATGCACCAACCGTGTTCATGGGGCTCATAAACACTATCTTCTATGAGTTCCTATACCGGTTAATTATCGTGTTCATCAATGACATCGTGATCTACTCAATGTCCGATGAGGAGAATATCGAGAATCTCGGGACTATCTTGGAGGTTCTATGATGCCAATAGATCTATGGGAAGTTGTCCAAGTGTAAGTTCTAGACAAGATAGGTGCACTTCCTTGGGCATGTGGTGTCTCATCAGGGGATAGTAGTGGACCTATCAAAGGTTGAGGTAGTTGTTTCTTGGGATTAACCCAAGAATGTGGTGGAGGTTCTCACCTTCATTGGTTTGGTAGGATATTATCGGAGATTCGTACCTAACTTCTCTCGAGTTAAAGCCCTGTTGACAGATTTGACCAGGAAATACCATGACTATGTGTGCAGTGACCACTGTCAGGAAATTTTTAGCTATCTGAAGGAGATTTTGGTCAGTGATCCGGTGCTTAGGTTTCTAAAGTAAGGGGTGATATTCGAGGTGTTTTGTGATGCTTCCTATCCTGGATTAGGATGTTTTCTAGTGTAGCTATGGGGAGTGATCTCTTATGTGTCTATATAGTTATATACCCATGAGTGTAACTATGCCACCAATGATTTGGAGCTAGTGGAGGTCATGTTTTCAATCAAGTTGTGGCCACATTACCTCATTGGGGAGTGCCTTTTGGTTTTAATGGATCACAAAGTTTTGAGTTATATCTTTTCTTAGTGAGACCTAAACTTGTGAAAGGTGAGGTGGATGGAGTTTATCTAGGATTATGACTTCTAGATATCTTACACATTATGTAAGGGTAATGTTGTGGCTTATGCCTTGAGGAGGAAGTCACAGAAGGAAGTGGTTCGATAATCTGAAGACACTTGGAAGGTGATGGAGGAGTTGGCTTCCTAAAACCTAGATACAAGTATGGATAGTGGTAGAGGATTTTTGTTTCATATTATAGTGTATTCTTCTCTGATTTTGTAGGTGGAGGAGTCTCAGTGGTGAGACTGAGAGGTAGAGGTGATTCATGATCGCATTAACTAGGGTGATGCTCTGGAGGGATGGTTGGAAGATGTTCATAATTAGATGTTATTCCATGGGAATATATTTTCCCTAGTGGAAATGCGTGACATAGTTCTCAGTGAGTTTCATAGGTCATCCTTGGTGGTACATCCAGGAGTTTCTATGATGTGCCATGGATTTATGGAACATTTGTGGTGGCCAGGGATAAAGTGGGTAGTGGAGGAGTTTTTTTGAAAAGTGCCTAGTGTTCCATCTGGTGAAGGATGAACATCATGTTCCTGATGGGTTTTTGCAGTCCTTAGATGTCTCTGAGTGAAATTGGGATGACATCTCAACGGATTTTAACATAGGACTACCAATGGCTTAGAGAGTCTGTGATACTATCTGGGTAGTGGTTATTCAGCTGGCAATATTGGATCACCTCTTAGAAATTAAGGAGTCGATCACAATGGATGAATTAGTAAGGAGGTACGTAGATGAGGTGGTGTGGCTGCACATGGTTATGAGATCCATCGTCTCAAATAGGGATGCACGGTTTAAATTGTCAGTCTAGAGGAGATTACAACATGTTTTTTGAACTCAGTTATGCCTTAGAATTTCTTTCCACCCTAAGAAGGATGACTACATAGAGCCGACCATCCAGAAACTAGAGCATATATTGCAGGAATGTGTTTTGGACTTTGAAGAATCATGGGTATGTCACTTACCCCTAGTTTAGTTTTCTTAAAATAATAGTTATCACTCCACTATTGACATGGCTCCGTTCAATGCACTGTACAGAAGATCGTGTGATTCACCTTTGTGCTGGAAAGAGGTTAGGGATATAGTCGTTCTTGGACCATATGTGGTGAAAAGTATAAAAGAGAAGGACCATCTAGTTTGAGAAAGGATGGAGGCAGCACAAGACCAGTAAAAGTTGTATGATGATCATAGGAGGAGGCCTTTGGAGTTAGAGGTTGGATACCACATGTTCCTAAAGGTTTCCCCTCAATGTGGGCAGTGAAGGTTTGGTAAGGGTAGTAATCTTTCTCCCAGGTTCATCAGACCTTTCGAGGTGTTGGGACGAGTTGGTGAGGTCGTGAACTAGCTGGAATTTCCACCACAGTTGGAGAGGATCCACGATGTCTACCACATCTCTCAGCTTCATCAGTATCTACATTATGACTCTCACATCATTGAATGGGTAGATTTTGGTATCATGGATGACACAATGTTCATAATGCAACCAATAGAGATCAAAGATCATTAGGAGAAGGTTCAACATAAATGTAATATTCCCTTTTTTCATGTGTTGTGGAGGCATGGTGGCCTAGAGTATAGTACTTGGGAGTGAGAATAAAATATTCTTACCCAGTACCCTGAGATGTTTTGAGTTTTGATTATATGATTTTCTTTATGATGTAATGATTGAACCTTGTTTTATACAAGATGAGGTGTTTCCTTGTCCTATAATGTGTGATATAGTCCTGACCATGAGTAAGAGAGGACCCAATTCCTAATCTATATGCATTAATTTAGATTCGATTAAACACTTGCGGGTGAGTCAGTGCCATCCAGAGAGGATAATATCTTGACACGGGGGAAGGAATTCAACGATTCATGTGTTTGAATAGCACTTTTGTTTCATAATTCTGTGGTGAATTCTATGAATTATTTGGGTAGTATGGATGTTGTGGGAGGTGTTCTTGTATGTTGAGGTTTCACTCCAGATTTTGAGCAAATAGGGAGGTTAATCCATGAGAGGTATCTCACAGGTGGTTGTTCGGATCCCTCTTTCTTCTGGGTTTGGGTTTGAATTGTCGAGGGTGAGAATTGTTTGAGAGAAATCAAATGTAATGGAATAGACCTCTCTGATCCATTCCTATTTGAAAATACAATGTTAGAGGTGTTCTTGGAGGTCACATTGGCTTGTTTTAGGAGTTTTCCAAAAATCCAGTTTTCTATCGGTGAGTCAAGGCATTGGTAGGTCAGGGCATCGGTAGGTTAGGGAGTCAGTAGGTCATGATGTAGGTGAATTTGGCATTGGTGACTCAGTGTTAGTGACTCAGGTGCCAGTGAATCAAGCGTCAGTGACTCAGTGTCAGTGACTCAATGTTGGTGTCTCATTTGTCAGTGACTCAGCCGTTCATGGATCAGCATTTGTGGCTCAGTGTCAGTGGCTTAGTGTCGTTGGGTTGCATAGGTGGCCCAGCTTTCGGTGGCTTAGAGTCAGTGTATCACCCAACAATGATTCATTTATATCTTTCCCGAGTTTTTCTAGTTTCTCCCCTCTTGGATTTTATTTGACATTAAATGAGTTTCCTATCTTGTTTGACCATTTCTGAAGGCGTTTCCACCATCTCCAAGGATAATAAATATATCTTTAATATCCTAAAATCTTGGGATCTTAGAAATGGACAATATAGGTGGATCGACCATGACCTGAATTTTAAGTACTTTGAAATCATCTCCTTGATTAAGATTTGGGATTTTCTTAAGCTGATATCCACTATTCCTTGAAACCTTTCATTCCCTCTTGTTCTCCAAGATCCTTTCTTCCCTAAGGATTCACATGTGTGGTACAATTGTCGATCCAATTTTACCTGGGAGTTATTCCTCTACTTGTGAGAACCTATGTTTTGGAAAAAGGAGGAGTTTTTGGTTGCTTGTTCTTAGAGGTAGGAATTATTCTGTACCACTTTCATTTGTGCATCATACGGGGTGGGTAAACTGATGTATCTTTCTGAATACAGTTGAGTCTCAATTCTTATAAAGGATACTATGATAGAATATGGACCTATTATAATAACAGGTTTTGTTACCTTAGTAATAAATGAGGGGTGGGGAGATGATGATTTTGTGGTGTTTTATATGTTATCTTTGATCACTGTTGTGGTTTTGTTCTGGCTATATGATTTCTGAAAATCATGGCCATTGGTGGTCTTTATTTGCGCACTCACAATAGTTTGGGAATAATTGCTGCAAATATCAATCTGATTAATCATGTATACATAGTTAAATAATAGATTCCCCATTATAAAATTTATTATATGATCACCCCTATTTATCAAAATGGAATTAAAGAATTATTTTTGGCTAAAACTGAATACACCTTGCTTATTGGTAAGGTAGTGTGATCTGTGTGGTTATGTTTTAACTTGTTATTTTTGTGGGTTGTAAGGTGTTGTGGCTATGGCTATGGGGTGTTGCAGGAAACATAATGGAATCTCAAGTTGAGATGTTGATTGACTATGGAATGGATGGATGTGTAGTACAGTGGGACTGTATCTAGGTTGTGTTGTGTTTTTTGAGCATGGTGTGTTTGTGCAGTGGGACTGCAATTGGGTTTTATGTTGTTTGTGCTATGGGTTGTGTTGGTTGTGGCCATGGGATAGTGGTTGTTTTGTTTCTGAGGGATAAAATAGGAGGAATGATTTGGAGAAGGATGATGGTAGTGGTTAGGGTGGTTTCTATAGTTTTATTTCTTCTATGTGGTTTGTATTGTGCAGCAAGTTGCTATGTGGTTGGTAGTTTCCCAGGTAGAGATGTAATGAATAAACAAAATTCTTAGTAAATAATGGTAAGTGGTTAAATGAATTGGTTCGGTTGAGAATTGGTGTTTGTGGCTATTTTTATGGTTGTGTATATAGGGGTAGCAGTAAGGTCAGTTTTTGTGTAGGCCGGTGGTTTGTTTGGAAACCCATTGGTTGGGATGAGTGTTTTCTACCTATATATATATATATAAAATTTTAGTTCCTTGTGATTTATATATGCACCCACCTATGTTGAGAACTATGTGATGAACACCCCCATTGTGATGGGAGTGTGTGTCTTTCCCATTATCCTAGTGGGAGGATGGATGGATGGACACCTGCTCTTCCCCACCCCCTCTTCCAAGAAGTGATATCCCAAGATCCTTCGAGAATGTTATGGTTGTGGGACCAGGTGTTTGTGGGTGGGATGTGGTGTGGTTTGTGTCCCAGCTGTGTGCGGGTGGGATGTGATGTGGATAGTGGCCCAAGTGTGTGCATCCAGGTTATGTTGTGGTAAGTTCAGAAGAGGTGGGAGCATCAGGATGTCTGTTGTTAGGGTGTGAGAGTGGATAATCAGTGGGAATGTGGTGAGGGGTACCCTATTATCAATTTTCTTACTACTTTACATTACTTGACTTGTGTTATTTTGTGAGTGTACATTAGTGAGCTAGGGGTGGTTGCTATTCCTTGTTAGGTTCTTTTCAGGTTATGTTATTTTCTCATAGGGGTATTAGTATGCTTTTCCCACTTGTGCATGAGTGACTTTAGTTTTCCTACTGAGTATACTTTTATGATCATACTACGTATATAAAAATGTTTTCAGGTTTACAAGGAGATTATGTAAACTATGCTAGAACTTACTAGCCCAGACATTGGGATAGTTTCTATGTTGCTGCTTATCCATATTTCTGGTACATTACTTTGGAGTTTTCTTGTACTTTATAGAAATTTTGTTTAAACATTCATATGGGTTGGTTTTTATTTTCATTTTTATATGATATGTTTGTAGTTTTTTGAGATAGACAATATTATCTCCTAATCTTTTTCTTTATAAAGGTAAATACCTCCCATATTTATGTTAATGTTTACCCACCCTTGGTGCTAGTCGCCACCCCAGGGACTATTGGAGGCCAGGCTCAGGGATCACTATCTCTTTTTCATCTAGATTAAGGAAGGTCATGGAAAATTTCTATCCCTTCCCTCATCTTGAAGAAGGAGGTTCATGACAAAGAGTTACTGGAAGTTTTGTTAATAAATTTTGTTATGATGCTATTAGAAAAATTTAGGAAATTTACTTAAATTTGTTATGAAACTTTCTTACTAAGTCATAAGATGATATACTATTAATTCAATGTTTCTAAAGTCATGAAGAAGTAACGATACAAGAAAATAAACATATAGGGGGAGTTAAATATTCCCTCAGACAAACAAAATCAGACAATTATTTTATAATAATTATGCAAATTTAAGTTGCTAAAGAAGAGAAAAGTACAACCTTATTTATAAATTAACTTTACCAGAAATATAAAATTATGATAACTAGATAAAGAAGTCTTAAGAAATATGGAAGTAATTTTATTATTAGATTTAATAAGGGGAAATTAGTGAAACTATTTGAACAAGTGAAGAAGTCTCCATAGATGAGTTTCTGGTTGAATTTTTTTAAGAATGTTTATACATTGTCATCAAACGTACTAAATGTTGATTACTAGAATAACATGATCGGATGGAAGGAAAGATGAGTCTATTGCAGAGTTTCTGTGGCTGCAAAAAATGAGAATAAATTCAAAGTTTCAAAAGAGGTACGAAGGGGGAGCAGACTATTCATGTGTAGAATAACCAATATGTAATGGTTATTGAAGTACAATGACTAAATAAATTGGGTAGAATATTTGTTAAGAAGTCATATTTTATTTTCCCTTTAAATACAAAGGGGTAGAATTCAAAGAGTTGAAGACAACATTGAGACATATAGTTTTCATGAAGTGAAAGTATTTAAAATTTGAAATAATATAGTCAACCATCATCAAAGATAGCTGAAATTAATTGGACATACATTTTGTTTGGAGTTTTTCAAGTGGATATCTCATTAATAAAGTTTGATTTTGTGAATTCATGAAAGGTGATGCTAAAAATAGTTCATCTGAAAAACATTTTTAAGGAATTAAATAAGATTAAATTTTATGTATAAATTATAATGGATCTAGTTTTTCTTACATGACTATTACATTATTTTTAAGATAAAAAGCGTAATATTGTTAAAAATATTTGATCCAAAGGTTTAGTGTCTTCAGTAAATTAGGATTATACATCCAATGTACATAAAAAACATAAACATTTATTTAAAAAATTAATCTTTATGCTTATAAAATATAAAATTATCAATAGTATATGTAATCACCTGAGGATATACATGAATAAAATGGGCGAACAAAAATCCCAGTAAGAGGATGAATAAGGAACATGAATCAATATGGTATGAGAGAGTATAATCAACATCATCATATCATAAACATAGGATCATCATCATAATCATGAGGGAAACACTAGATTAAGGAATGAAATGTGGGATATAAATAAAAATTAAACTTCATGCTATAGTGGTCATATTCCACACATAGTAGTGAAAAAATCTAGCACCTTGTTCGCACATAACATATGTGCATAAATCATAACATAATCATTATGAACAAGAATAACATCATGTTAATGCATAACACACCTAATATCATGATATAAGTCATATTAACCATTTCATTGGAGGGATATATAATTCTGATCCCTCCCATAACATATAATAATTACATATTCTTGCATGCCACATAGAACATATAACAATCGTAGTCATGAAATAACCAATGGAAAGGAATGAGTTTCAAAAGAATTTCATAAATCAGGATTTCATGAATAAAATTGGAGTTCCAAAATGAAAATGGAAAAATTATTTAATATAAACATAATCATTATTGAGTGAAGAAGAATAAACTCAATAGGATTAAAAGACATGTTTTATAAAGAAAAGTCTTTTTAAAAATCTTTGTATTTGACTTATAAATCATAACAGAAACATGTATATCCCCAGATGGAAAGGGATGAATAGTGAAAGGATTTTTAAGGAATATAAGAGGAATATTCATAAAAAATGACATGAAATAGGGATAACCTATAGAAAGGGATTTGGGTTAGAGAATCCCCTTACCTTAAATCCCACTTTATTTTTTCTCTTTTCCTCCTCCCTCGTATCAGTGTTTCTTCTTCTCTAAGATACTAAACTCCTTTAATGATTACATTTAAATGACTCTAGAACATTCCTTGTTATTCTATGATTCTTAAGAGAGAGTATTTGGGTTTATATTTGTCTTTGGAAAGTGTTGGAGAGTGGTGTTCCTTGAGAAGGGAGATGGATTATTTATACTTGAGGAGAGGGGTATTTTTAAAATAAAATATTGAATAAAATAATATATTAAAGGTAAAACATGTAATAGTGAATTTTAGAAAATATAAATCTAATATAAATATAATATAATGGTTTTAGGGCTTTATACCCCTTTATAATTCCAATTAACTTAATATATTAAAAAATAAAGTGTAAAAAAGGAAAAATTGTTATTTTCTGGGAACACTTTTGACTTTAGGCTTTGGAAAATGATTTTTAGGTTTGGAAATTTAGTATATTGTATTTTAATAAATAATTTGTAAAATTAAATATGGTTCAGTATAGCCTCATATTATAAAAAATATTAGTTCATTATTACACCATGAATACTATAATTTAGGATACACCAGTTATAAATAAACTGTATTTTTACTATTCACCTAAAAATTGAAGTATTTTAGAAAATTAACAAAAAATTAACCTTGAATAATTTTGATATGATGATTTAAAAAATGAAACTAATTTTAAAAAAATAATTTCCTAAAATATGTAATTTTATGTTTTTATATATAAATTATGATTTTTACAAATACTTTAAAATACAGTTTATTAAAAATGTGCGTTTTTTTTTTGAGTTTTTAATCATGTTATTTATTTTATGGAATTATAATATTTATATTTAATTAAATTATTCTTGATAAATATTATTTGCATTACATTTTATTATTTTTAGGTGACATTACTATTCTAATGATCATGTTATTATTACCAATGGTAAAGTTACTATTTCTAATGATTAGGTTACTATTCCCAACAATCAGGTTACTATTCTAATTGTCACATTACTATTACAATGGACACATTACCTCTTATAAACACCACAAAATTAATTAATTAATTAATCATCTCAATTACTCACAAGTAAGCACATTTCCATTTTCTATAATGTCCACTATTTTACTAATATTTTGATTCATTTCCATAGTTTTGTTCGTGGAAGGGATGAATCTAGCTGATCAGGGTAATCTAAATTTTCCCATAGAAGTTTTTCTATTTTCTATTTTCCCCTTATAATATTTAGAATTCTAATGGATTTAATTAAGGGATTATTTAATTATTTTCATTAATGAAAAAATAGTCTTGTTGGTTTCTCTATGTATTATATGTGTATAATACTGTATAATATAATATAATAAACATTTATTTCAAGAAACAAATATCATTTATGAAATATCGTCTGTTACATTCTTCCCCCCTTTAGAAATTTTAGCATTGAAATTTCAACTCATATTCTTAGTTAAAAATAGTTAAGGGTACTTATGCTTTTTATTTCCTTTGGATCCCATGTCTCCTCCTCATACTTATGGTTCCTACACAACACTTTGACAAGGTGAGTTGTCTTATTGCATTAAATTTATTCTCTAGGATCCAATATATTCAACAAAATATCCTAATTTGGGAGGTCATTATCTAGTTGTACCACCTTCAGATTTAGTAATTGTGATGGCTCAGGTATGTACTTCCTTAGAAGAGATACATGGAACACATAATAAACTTGAGCCATATTTTGTGGATGTGCAAGTCAATAAGACACTACTCTTATATGACCAAGGATCTCAAAGGGGCCAATATATCTTGGGATAATATTCCCTTTCTTTCCAAACCACACAAATCTCTTCTATAGTGATATTCAAAGAAAAAATTTATCACCAACTTCAAACTCCAAGTCCCTTCAACAGTTGTCATTATAGCTCCTTTGAAGAATCTAAGTAGCTTTCATATATTTTTATATGGTTTGAATACCATCCTTTATATCTTGTGAAAGATCAGGTATAAGTAGATTTTTTTCACCAAATTCTTCCCAACAAGTTGAATTTCTACCTCACATCCCATATAGATCTTCATATAGATCCATTTGAATTATTGAGTGGAAGATATTATTGTATGAGAACTCAAATAATGGGAGATGTTGATCCCATAATACTTTAAATTACATTAAGTAGGCTGTCATTATTTACTTGTGTGTCTGAATAGTCCTTTTAGATTAACCATTAGTTATGGTGTGATATGACGTACTAAAATTCAATTCAGTATTCAAAACATGTTAAAGACTTCTCCAGAATTTAGAGGTTAACTTTGGATCATGATCAGAGTTGATTGAAAGTGGAAACATATACCACCTAACTAATTCCTTTACATATATCATGAAATTTTGTTCAACCAAGAAATTTTCCTAAATAGTAATAAAGTGGGAATTCATGTTGAGACGATCCACTACTACCCATATCACATTATTTCCTTTGGATATCTTTGGGAGACCAGTGACAAAGTCCATGGTGATATTCTGCATTTTCATATGGGTATAAGAAATGGGTGCATCATCCCCTTGGACTTGTTTCCCTTTTCATTAAATTTATGACATACCAAAAATCTTGATATTTACTCATTAATCTATTTCTCCATACTATCGCACAAAAAGTTTTCTCAAAGATGACAGTACATCTTAGTACTTTCAGGACGGATGGAGAAAGATGTGCTATGCGCATTATCCAATATCTTCTTCATCATCTCAGGTGATGCATGAAAAAATTATAATTCCAAATACAATTACACTATCCTCATCAGTGTATAACTCATGTAGATTCCCTTTATTTATTGCTTTTAACTTATTTTGAAGCTCTAGACCATATCTTTATTCCTCCTCGATCTTATCTTGGATAGATGGTTAGAAAATAATTTGGGAATAGTAGGATGTATTCCCCACTAATATAACATCCAAATCCATCCTTTTCATATCTATGAAGATAGGGTTTTCTAAATCCACATCATGGATAGAGTAGAAAGTTATTTTCTACTAAGAGCATCATCTACCTTGTTTTCCTTTCCCAGATTGTAGTGAATAGAGAAATCATAGTCCTTGATTAGCTACAACCATCTTCTCTGATGCATGTTGAGATCCTTTTATGTGAATATATACTTTTGGATATTATGATCAGTATATCTGTCACACTTCTCACCATAAAGGTAGTTCCAAAAATTATTTAAGGTGGAGATCATAGCTTCTAACTCCAAATCATACATCAGTTAGTTTTTCTCATGGATATTTAGTTTTCATGAGGTGTAGGATATCACCTTGTATTTTTTCATTAGTATACAACCCATGCATTTATTAGAATAATAACTATATATAAAAAATATTCTCCACTCATTGGTATTGTTAACATAGATATAGTGATTAACATATTAATGATCTCTTTAAATAATTCCTCACATTATTCTATCTAGACATACTATACCCCTTTCTATGTTAACTTAGTTAGCAGGATAAACAATCGTGAGAAATTCTTCACAAAATATAGTGAACTAGGATCCTCATACATGGATGCTACATATTTTTAGATGAATATGAATTACATTATATAAAAAAACACCAGAGGACTATAATATTTTAGTTCCCTTGTAAACATGGAATATAATCTTCTAATCTAGTGAAAGATCTTCAATATCACCCACAAATATATTCACACGTAGTACTCCCCTTAAGAACACCATATTGAAACATTTATTCATAATCATGGGGAAGGACACATAAGAATGGGTGAGATCAGATGCTTAGTAAGGTTAAAAATAAGAGATATAAATTTAATATCACATTAAATCATACGATATGCATAAGGGTATGTTATCATCAAGGAAACATACAAATATAATATCAAACTTGTCATGGATCATAAAAAAGAGTCATAGAACACGAATTTATCATATTAAAAAACATGGTCTATAAGAGGGAGAAATAATCATAAATTAATCATGAACTATAAGTGCCTACCATAAAAGTATGTCACCATCATAAATATGGAGAATCATTTCATATGTCAAGGTAAACTACCAAGACAATCAACATAGTGTATTGGGAATTATCACATGTATCCTATTGTATACCAGGAAACACCTATTTTTTATTATTGATCAAGACACACCTATTTCCCATTGTGGATTAGGACACAATTTTTTTTCCATTTTGTATCATGATTCACTTGTTTCCCATTGTAGATTGGGACACACCTATTTCCCTTAGTGTATCAGGACCACCAACTTGTTTCCCATCGTTATCTCATGAGATATAAAGCTTTAACTAATACATTATATGGAGATATAGGTACCAACCATGTCATAATTAAAACCATAATTATGTGTGCCATAATATCCTAAAACATTCAATATATCATCACATCATAACTCATGTAAAGAAAATGGGTTTCATAAACATTAAAAAAGTCACTATAGGATAATCCATGGAAAATAAATGGTTTTAATAAAAATTTAATCAACATAAAAACTAACCATATAGAGAAAGAATAAAGATGGTAACATTTAATCTTATCCCCAGTAAAGTATAAGTAACATCAAAGGATGTCATATTAGATGAAAAATAATTTTGAAAGGATTTCTTGGACCATTTTCTAAGGAAAATAACATTTCTTTGAAAATTAATTATTAAAAATAAAAATTCATAAAATACTTTGGAAATATTTTTCATTTAAAATAGCCATGAAACCTTATAAAGGAATCTTTTAAAATCATTTAAAACATTTATTGAGGAAAATAACCTTTTTTCATTGAAAAACACTTTTTAAAACATAAAAAATTTTGAATATACTTTTATCTAAAAATAAACTTCGGAAATTATGAAGTAATTTTCAAATAAATTAATGAACATAATAATGGGAAGTTTCATTCACGTATTACATGTTATAAACAGATATTCCTTTCACATTTTTTGTAAAATCCAAATGATCCTTTTTTGGAAAATGACATGAATATTCCTTTCAATTTTTTTTAAAAAGTAAAACATGGGTAAAAATTTCATTTAAAAATCATAAGATAATAATAGAAAATTTTTGAAAACATTTTTAGAAAACATGTTTTTGAAAGAAAATAGATTTCCGATCGAAGATATAAATAAAGTCCAATTTTCATAAAAACATTTACTCAATTATATTAAGTAACAAAGAGTTTTAAAATGGCACTATTAGTTGAAAATATCATTAATAACCATAGGATATAAAAATTAATGGGTTTTTTAAGATGTGGATCATAATATTTTATCATTAGAAACATAATCATAAACAATTTTGATAAACGGTGAGATTATAACAAAAAATATTTACCACTTTAGTAACTTTGAATCGTAATCCCAATAACATAAAATGGAAACTAATATATCATGAAGATAAATAAATTCATGATATTATATTTCAAAGGTGTTGTATAGACACCTCATAAATAAAAATAGGTGCATAACAAGACATATGTCTCAAAGAAGGAAAATTGAGACAAAAATCTCTTACCGTTTTGGTAACGTTTTAACTGTAAACACCATAAAAGAGCGATCCTAAAATAGATATTTAAATAACGATAATTATAATTATAATAATTATAAAATAAATTCATTGTAATTATATGCACCACATAATATAAATAGGTGGTTAATATGTCATATGTCCCATATAAGTAAAAAGTGATACATAAATCCCTTACATTAAGTCTTTAATTTTGCCGTACACATTTGAACCTCCTATATAATAAATATAAGTTTATTATACATATATTAAATAAACATACTTATATATATCATACAATATATTATTTACTCATGCCCTTACATTTTCCATATATTAACAATTTCATGTTAAAGCCACGTTTTGGGTAATAACTGATTTGTGTTTCATATATGTTTTGATTTGTTATGTTTTTAGTTCCTTTACTTTTATCATGGTTATATAATATCCAGAATTATAACAATTATATAAATATAATATATATTCATTATATATTTATTTATAGTAATACATAAAATTAGGTGATAGAAAATAAAAAACACTGTTTAGGGAGATGGCATGATGTACGTTTACATGAATGTTGTTTCCATTTTCTTGTTGGATTCTAGGAAATAAAGTTAAAATGATATAATATCATTAAATAATCATTTTAATGTAATATATATCACATATTTTTATTAAAACCATCCTTTTTTAACTTCCATGTAAATTGTGAATGAATCACATCGCTTCGTGAGTCGTTGGTCCTCTGTACACATGAGCAACATTACCATATTCCCAAAAAATGGATTTCATGAAGGTGTGTGTGATATAATAGTTAAATAAGCATAAAAATATCATAAATATCATATTAAAAAAATAAATCCATCATTATGTATAACCTTTATAGGTGGTAATAGAAAAATGAAGGAGATCAGTTCGTGAGGCGGTAGTCCGCTGTACACGCAAGATGATTTTAAAGAAGTGTATTTTTCAATCAGAAGATGATTTTATATTAACTATATTTCTAATAATAACAATTATATGAATGATAATTAATTTTTTTGATATATAATAAATAAATTTAATTTAAAACATTACTCTTTATGTATTATTTTAATTAATTAAAATGGAGAAACATTATGCACTGTAAAAGAGTTTTCAGAAAACCCTTTTTTAAACCCTAAAATAAAATTAACCTAAAATAAAATATGAAGTTGATTCAAAAGTAATTAATTGTATTAAATATAAATAAATAATAATAATTTTAATTTAAAAAATAAATGAAGAATTTTAATTACTTAATTTATTTAAAAGAAATGATAGTTGTACAAAAAATCTGTATTTTTCACTATTCACTAAAAAATCAATATTTTATAAAAAATACAAAAATTTCACCATAAGTTAATTTTTATATGATAATTAAAAATGTATTTAATTTTTTTACTTAAATTTTATTAAATCTCTATAAATTACTTAAAATATTTTCTCATAAAGAGATATAAAAATCATTTTAATAGAAAACATATTTTTGATGAATATAATTACTTTACAAAAAAATGATTGATTATTTACTAAGAATTTATAAATAAATTTATATTGAGTGGGAAATTTATATGTATATTTCAAAAATTATTCAATACTATTCATACCTTCATATTTAACAGACTGGTTATAATGGTCATATTTAAAATAATACTACATCATGGTTCACTGAAGATTGGTGTCGCTTGTCATGAACACTATAATTGTTCTGTGTAATAGAAGATAAAATTAGTTTTTCATGTTACACAAGATAAAATAGTATTGCATGTAATAAAAAATATCAAAAATATTAACTTTAATTGAAAAAATATTTCACAAAATCTTGGGGCATTACACAAAACGTCAGTTGTACCCAACTAAGCCAAGAAAACTACAAATTTATATGAAACATGAGGGTCTAGGATGTTCTTAAATTGAATCTATATTTGAAGAGTCTATATATTTTCCATAACTTATGATCACATTCCCCAATACTATGACCCACTACATCCTAAATTCACAATTTCTAAACTTATCATACAATTTATCGTTCCTTAATATTGCCAACAAAATCCTTAGATAATCTTCATTTTCCTCTTTACTCTCGGAGTAAATGAGAATATCATCGATAAATACTGATAAATTTTTTTCAAGGTTGTCTCTAAAGACTCTATTTATCAAATACATGAAGATTTTAGGTTAATTAGTAAGTCTAAAAGGAATCACTATGAATTAATAGTGTCTATACCTTGTACAAAAGGTAGTATTATGAATATATTCCTTATTCACCTTTATCTAATGATATAAATTATAAAATACAACTTTGAGAAGTACTGATCACATCATAGATGATCAAACAATTCTTTAGTCCTTGGCTGGGGATACTTTTTCTTTATTGTGATATTTTTAAGCCATCAGTAATCAATACACAACCTTATTGATCCATCCTTTTTCTTTATAAAGTGCACCGGCGCACCCCAAGGAGATTCTCTAGAGAATATGAACCATTTTCCCATATGATTTTTTATCTACTTCTTTAACTCCTCCAGTTCAATAGGGTTCATCCTATAGGATCATTTGGATATTGTTCCAGATCTAGTTATATGTTCTATTAAGAACTCTACTTCACAATCTTGGAGAAGTCTGAGTAACTATTAAAAAAATACATCAGTGTATTCCCTAATAATGGGAATTATTTCATGATTGATGATTTCCTTAAACATAACGATTTGGGATAGGTATGATTCTTTATAGGGTATCATCACCCACACCATCGATGGATTTTCCAAAGGATATTCATGATAATCCATGCATTTGTATAGGTGCATTGGATGATTAAGATTATAGAAAGTGATTTAATTTTCTTGACCGTTGAAGTGTGCTCAATATAACGAGAGCCAATCCATTACTATTATAGTTTCAAATTACACTAGGGGAAGGATTACAAGATTCTCTGGATGAATCTTCCCTATAATCTTATAGGATAAGAGTCCAACACTTGGGTTGTAATAATCATACCACTATGTGTTTTACAGATACCTTTACTTTAAGGTATTAGGGCTTCGAATTAATAGTTTTATAAAACTTATAGGGTATAAAGTAATGTGTAGAACTAGAATCAAATAAATATTATTCCATTATTGAGTGAATATGAGTTGAAACATTTATGACTTTATTTTCACACTCCACAGTAGTGATGGTATAATATTTCCATTTCTCCTTTGGATTTGGTGGTTACTGATACTGATTACCCTCAAGAACCCATGGTTTAGTCAATTGGATTACATATTTCCATTGCTCTATATATTTAAATCATTGAACTATGGGTGGTGAATTTGTATGTTTCTTCCTTTCTTACATAATCTTATCTGACTTTTTCATGTATCTTTGACATTTATGAGCTTGATGGCCTTCTATCCCACACTTGAAGCATTTCCCTATCCCTTTGAGGTAATTCCCATAAAGATCCTCCCCACATTTTGTACATGTGGGTAGTTGGATCATATTTCCTAATTTTTTGATTTTACCCACCATCTGGAAACTACATTATTATTTTGATACCCCTATATAAAAATAACCAACCAAAGAACTCTATCTCTACTTTGAGAGAACATACAAACAACTTCTTCATATCTTCTGAATTATTAAATATCCAGATCCATTAAATGGTTTGGTTTTAATCCATTAAAGAATCTATTTATTTTTTATCATTTCCAATAACAAATACCTCGGTGTATATTGAAATCCTTGTAAAGTTATCCTGGTAAATAGTGACATGTTCACCTTCATTTTTCTCCAACTCTAAGAATTCTCTCTCTATATTTATTTGAATTGTCTGAGGGGAATACTTTTTAAGAAATATTTTATTAATGTCTTCCCACTCCATATCTTCCATTTTATCCTTTTTCTTGGTTTTCTTTATAAATTCCCACCATTGATCGGCTTCTCCATCTAAATGATACATGACTAGAGTCATCTTCTAATTCTCAGAATAGTGTAACTATTGCAAAAATGTTTTTTCACATTTCTTTTTTTGATTTATTACATCACTTATTAGAATCTTTTACTAAATGATACATTTTAAATATTGTATTTAATATAGATTAAACAAAATAGATGTTTCAAATCTATAATGGAACTGATTTTTTACGTTTTTTATTTAATAACTGACGTAAAATCTCATATATTACGTCATTTTTTTATATTAACAACACGAAAAACACTTCAAGATGAAGGATTTTTATGTTGGTTATTAAATAAATGATGTAAAAAGTCATATACCACATTGGGTTTTATATGAACGATGAGGGAAAAAATGATCCCAAATCATTTTTACATTGATTAATAATAACTAATGTAAAAAAACATATTCCACATCAATTATTTTGAAACCGACAAGAAAGGGATTCACACTGAATAGTTTTTATGTTAGTTATAAAATAACTGATTTAAAAAAAACTATACCAAATCATTTTTTATGAATTTACGTAAAAAACCAGTAGAACATATTTTTTACATTGGTTATAAAATAACTGAAATAATTTTTTTTAATATTTCATGTTTCCCTTCATCTCCACTGCCGACCAAACCATAAAAATATAGAAAGGATCAGTAACAAGTAGAAATAGTATAAAAATTACACATTCATAATTACAACATTCCAAAATTACAATATTAACTAAAAACAAACCTAAATCCAACCAATACAACTACCAAATACACATTTACAATTACAACATTCAAAATTGAAATATTCACTATAAACAAACTAAAATCGAATCAAACCTATAAAATTATTTTCTTATTACACTTGTAAATATGTGAGATTGTGTGCACTATAGGGGTGAGGTTCATCAAAAATCTACAAATTAAAAGGAATGTAGTTAACATTTATAATGAATAAAACAAATGAAATATTAAAGAATAGTTTATAAGCACATCTGACCAGGTTTAACTTCATAACTATTCCAGTTGTAATTATTTCATAAATAAATATTAACACATAATATCCTCATTATTTGAAGCCTTTTTTTATGAAAATCCTATTTAAATGATTTTTTAAATTCAAAATTTCATTTTTATGTAATATATCCAAAATATATTAATTATAAATAGAAAATCACATTTTCTTTTACATATTTGATATTGGGATTCTTTTTCTTTCTGGTTTTTCAAAATAAATCCCATACCCTATTAGAAAATAATATTAATGAAATAAATTAAAAATTCTTTATAATATAAAAACTATTATGAAATTAAAACTTACTTTCCCAACATGTTCTTAAAATTTTCTCACACATCGCCATGGATAGAGCATATCTGGTAAATTGTCTTCTCCCTTGGAAAAAAATCACCTAAAGTCCAATGGTCACTAATATAAAAGAAAATTTATTGTTATTGGTTGTTATATTGAAATATAAATAACACTTTATGAGATATATGTTTCATACCTCTCAACATATGAAAACATCTTGCACTACGTAATCATATTCTATTCAAATCATTCTGCAATATAAACTGTTCTTTTTTTTCTTCAGTCAATGTTTGTTCTTTAGGTGAAATAATTTGTGGGTCTATAAATACATATACATTTGTCTTGTCATTATCCTCAAAAATTTTATAAAGATACCTAAAAAATATAAGTATTAATTTTCAATAAATATAACACAGGGAAAGATTTATGTTAAGACTTATTTAGAAGAAACTTTCATTGATTTGATGCCCAAATTATATCCAGTAAAAAGATCCATGATACAATTTTTCAAAATCCCTACATTTATTTCATTCCCACATACATGAGATTCAATTTGAAGCATACAAACACCCGCAAAAAAAATTTAATATCTTGAAAATCAGTCAAGACTAATAGAATCTATATCTGAAGTCATAACCCTTTGTCTTTTTTGTTGGCTATATAGTATTTATTTACCTTTAAAGTATTCCAATAAATAAATAGATAAATATATAATCTTTCTAATGTTAAAAAAATTAATAAAAAAATAAAATAAAAGATATAATATACACATACTTCTATGGTAATATGTTGCAGTAGTCTAGATGGACAAAATAAAAAGGGGTCGATACTTTGTCCAACTGTCCTCACCTCATCTGTAAGTAACGATACTCCAACTGATATATCTATAATATCGTGAAAAGTTACCCTATAATTATCTATCTCTAATAGTTGATTATTAATGGTATCTCTTATATAATATATCAGCCCATATGCAGCTATATGATAGTGAGAACTATCAACCTATAACTCACAATAACTAGGAAGATATAGAGGGGGTGTAGAAGTAGGATAAAAAATGGGGTCTACAGGCAGAGGTGGAGGAGTGAGTGTAAGATTAGGATAAAAAATGGGGTTTATAGGTGGAGATGGAGGATAAATGGTATACAGGAAGAGGTGGGGGAGTGGGAGCTACAGTATAAAATTGTCTTTTCTTGTCTGCAAACATAGACTGTACCGATGATATTATCTTTTCCTCCATTATCGCATTAAAATTTTGAACATCAGCCTCCAAATATTCTATTTTTTTTTTTGATAAAAACTCTCCATGGAAGAATATGAATCACATGGTAACACTTTTCTCACCGATACACCCTTCGGGTATCCTCATACACGATTTGAGTATTCGGGATTTCCCATTGCTACGTATAAAATATCCTACCTCCCCCAGTTATAAATACCCCTTGTGTTCTCTACTCCTCAAGATAATCCTATATAAATTATTTGAAAAATCCAGTAATTATTCAAATTATATAAATAATTTAATTAACTCAAATGAATAATTAAAATAAACATCTTACAATCTTCTCAGCTACGACCCTTGATTCTTCCATAAGATATTGACACTTTTTAATAATCTGGTCCCTCTTCCATTTTTCATGTCTAACTGGGGGGATAAAGGGGAAACCTCTCCAGAGCTTGAAGACTTAGTTCTCAGTTTTTTTATATTTTTAGCCATCATTTATTCTTCCAATAAAGTATACCCTCTCTGAGATAAAGTATGAGCCTATACATTTCTATCTTGGATCTCCTAATGAGATCTCCTCGATCCACCTTAGGTCAGCTTCAGATCACCTCTTCGACACTCCTTCTTGGTACTCTCCTGGTAGAAACTCCTCTCCCATGGGAAACATTGTGGTGAATTCATGGCCACAACCATCTTGGAATTTCCCACCGTTTACTGGACTACTCTCACTCTATCCCTTCTTCGCTGGGTAGGGTTTCATCTGGCAGCATGGTTAAGCCAGCAGTCATTAGTCTAGCTTATCTTGGTCATGGTTCAGCACATGACACTGTGTTAGCTGGTAGCATGTGAAGAGGTTCTATGTGGTCTACAGTTGTGAGATTGAAGGTATAAACAGGATCGATTTTGGTTTTTGGAAAGGCTTCTTGTCTCTCTTTATAGTTTTTATTTTTACTCCTTGATTTCTTGATTCTGGGTTTACATTCTATTCATGGATGTGAAGCTGTTCGTGATTTGGTTTTTGGTGATATGATTTTTTTGGATATGAATCAACTATTTGTGATGTAATCTAAATTTTGTATGTGAATCGGTTTTGGATGTGTTTTAGCTTGCTTTGTAAATCACATAAGCTTTGTTTTGGGTTGAAACGATTCGTTCTGGTTTTGGTTCAGTGGCATCGTCGGTGTTACAACAACATCGTGGAAGAGTTGCATCGGGGACTACTCCAAGAATTAGTGAAGATTGCATGAATTCATAATGGTGGTGGCGATCCTGATCTATGATATGGTGTTATCAGGCCGGTTTTTGTGGGCTGAAAATATGTATGACGATGATGGACTATTGTTTGATTTGGTTCTCTGATTTGGTGAAGGATTTTCTGAATGGAGTGTGAACCATTTGGTCTATGTTTGCATTTTGGTTAATGGATTTCACCAAACATTCTACAAGGAAATTCTTCAGATAAGGATTCAGAGTAGGAATCCCCCATGGTGCATATCTATTTGGATCAAAAGATTGAGAGGGTATGACCCAACCATCAGTACGAGGCCCGTGCATTTTTTTCACAAGACGCCTCGTGGATTATCCATGCATTGGTGGAGGCTTACCATAAATTTTTTGATTCTAGGGAGGATAATTTCTAACTAGTCTTGGTCTAGGATTATTATGGATCTTAGGACCTCTGGGTTATGTTTATGTATCTACATCGTTGAATTCATGGGAGGTTTCCCCCTTTACCCAAAATGGGTTTTATCCAAAAATAGATAAAAATTTAGTCCTTCGATCCATTCATTCAGTCCTCTAGTGTCAGTTATATTAAATTTCATCTAATAAGAAGAGGGAAAACATATTTTACTATAAAAATTTCATGATTAGTAAAATAATAAAAAATGAGCTTACAAAAGAAACCTCTTAATTACAAATGTGATGGAATTCAATGATGTTTTTCCTACGAAACAAAATTTTATGGGAGCTAGATTAAAAATTATTATCACTATTCTTACACAACTTTCTCTAGACATGAATCATGATAAGATTCCAAATGGTAAGAGGAGGGAAAATGTTTTGTTGAGTTCTTCATGAGGTAAAATACACTATATTTTAGTAGGTTTTTTGATCAACTAGTTGTTGAGAAATGGATCAATACCATTGAAAATATACATTCCATACTCCAGTTTTTAGGAAATGAAAAAGTTATACTTGTTGATTATCATTTGGAAGATGAAGCAGATAAATGTTGTTCTCTAGTGATGACCAAAAGGAAGCAAAAATACATTGAATCTGTAGATTTGGATGAGTTTAGGAGATTATTTTTCAATAAGTACTTCCATGTATTATTTATATGAAAAATTATATGGAATTACTTGAGATAAAGAATAAGGATGATGAATCTATTAGTACATATGAGAAAAATTTTACAAGACTTTTGTGTACACTTATTGTATTATAATTTAACTTGAAAGTAGGGTTGATAAATTCCTCAGTGACTTGAAAACAAGTCTTTGGAGGGTGTTTTCAATTAAGGACTTCAAAATCTATGAATAAATTATTCAATGTTCTATCAAAGTGGAAATGGATATTTTTAAGGGTTTGGAACATAGAATCGCTTTCCTTTGTGAGTTTTGGGTGTTTGAGGTTTCTAGATAAGGTTTAAAAGTGTTTTAGAGGGAAAATGGGGATCTAAGATGGAAAATAAAATTAATATGGAATTATTCACCATGGATTTATAGGTTATTCCATTATGTAGGTTACTACTACATAGTGGGATGGATGTGGTGTAGTGACCCAAGTGTAGGGGTTTTGGAGCCACTTTAAAAAATAACATGGTTGTAGCGTAAGAGGTCTGGATGTAGAAAAGTGTGGATAAACATTATATTTTGGAAAGGGTGGATATGGAACAAAGTCCTTGTAGTGGAAATTGATTGGTTATTCCAATTTCATCACTCCTATATTGTGGATCTGGGCTGTGCCACAACCCACCAATTTGGACGATGGGTTTTGCAGTATGGTGGTTTAGGATGCATCGTAGTTCCCCTTTTATAAGATCTACTCCATGGATCCATCCATTTATCTAAGATGCGGCTTTGACCATGGGGCTATGTCATGGTCTACTTCCACCATGTAATGGTGATATGGTTTTTCAGTAGGTTGTGACATAGTGCTAGGTGCTATGCCATTGTCAAATAAAAATCTGTCTGCCTATAAATACCCCAGAATCCCTCTTAACCCATTTTTCCAGCACTCTTTCATCTCAAATCCTAGGATATCGAGAGTAGTTTTTGAATGTAATTAAATCCATTTTTTATTGGAATTAATCTACATATTCCTTTGTTAAATATGTGGTGATCCAAGGTTAGTTATACTCATTTTCTAATCGTTTCTTCTATATTTGATCTCATTTCACTTAGTTCCTTCATTCAATGTTATATAAGATGATCTAAATCATTCTAATGGAGTTTTTGTTGTCATTTTTAGTGATTTTTTCTACATTAAGTTCTTGGTAGATCATAGTTTACTTGCAAGAGAGGTGTTCAGAGATCCGTATTGGCATTTTGTTTCCATTTAAAGAAAATAAGAAGTTTGAGGTAGGGGATTATTTGGATATCTTATTATTTACATGAAATCCTATATTGTCCATGGTTTATCCATTTTTATGGAGATGGAATTAAACTAATAAATATTAAACTATATTAAATAATTCAATTTCATTATGTTTAGCGATCACATGTTGTTTCTTTCCACCATAATAATTTTTTTCTTATTGCTTTAATAAATAGTTTTCTATCTATCATATTATTGTTATCATGTTTGTTTATTCTTGGTTTATCATGTTTATTTCAATGGAAAATAAAAAATAATGTAAGGTAGAAATTCATTTGGTTGGATAAACATAGTAAGAGTAATTTTTAACAAATCCAACGTTTCTTATAATTTGATAACAATCAAATTTATGCAAGTATGGATGTTTTTTAGATATTTTATTATATATTTTAGTGAAATTGATAAACAAATTGAATATGGAATTCTTGAAAATGATGGAAAGAATAAAATTTATGATAATTGAGAAAAAAAATTCTCATAATTTGAGGAATTTTTTATACTACAGATCATGTTTAAACAATTTCATTGCTCGTTTTAATTGATGCCTTAGGTTTCCCATAGTTGCAACCTGTGAATAATGAATTTTTTATTCCAAGATGGAATAATTTCTTATTGATAAAGATAATATTTTGGGTAAATTTTTTCCCATTTATAAGTGAATGCTAAATGTGTCATTTTTATGACCAATTTTCCCTATTGACTATGTTTTTCGTTTAATGCCAACTCTGTTGTTCTGTATGTGAGATTTTCATTGTATTATGATGTGATCCAAGGATTGATTTTGAGGTATGTTTGGGGAGGAATAAGGTTGTGGAAGATGTTGATGCCTTTAAAGACGAGATTCATGATAATGTGTATAGTGGTTTAGGGGATGGAATCTAAGATAATGAAATCCGTTAAACATGTAATTACCCATTTTCATGCTTTACGCTAGATGATTTCATGTTAAATCTGTTAAAAGGGAAATATAGATGAGTTAATAGTTCATCTAACATTCCTTTCTTTATTTCTTGAGAGATTTGGTTGTGCTTGTCTATTCATACCTTTTTTGGTAGCTTATGATGCTTTCTAAGAGAGCATGTAATTATGGAATGGTAATAATTTTTTTTAAATGTTTTACCCATGGGGTTGGTTCTTGATAAAATTAAAATATTAATGTTAATCCTGATAAACCATGGACTCAAATGTATTATGCATGAATGGAATGTGCTTCATTTGGACGGTTAATGAAATTTTTAATGGAATAACGGTGATGGTTAATTAATTTCTAATGAATTAATTAACATACCATTAAATAATTAAAGAGAAAATATGTAATTTAATGTTAGTCTTATTAAATTATTCTGAGCTTATAGAATATCTATTCCCTAAAAATGGAAGTTGGGTGTCCGAGTGATGATAGTTGCAGCTGATCTTAAAACTAGGTAATTCCTATAGTGTGGTTGTGAGCTATATTATATCCTGTATTTTTTGCGATTTCATATGCTTCCCCAAACATTTCTATATGGTGAATTACACCCAATTGACTATGGGAGGGTGTTTTCCCCAATACCCTGATAGCGGAGATGGATGGATGACTACCCCTCGGGCCCCACTATCTTCCCATAGTAATATTATATAATGGTATTCATGGTGATTTTCTTTCTCATATATGTTATTAGAGGGATGTAATGGAATATGTCCATTTAACACACATGGTCTATAAGTCCCTTCTTGGTTCAGGCACTACTCCATGGTCTATTTCATACATCATTCGACGGTGCAGGGGCCTAATTAATAATCAGAAGAGTATTATTCATACCTAGAGGGAGGGTAATAAAGTGGTAGACTTTCTCGCTTCTAAGGCAGATCTGCGTACTCAGATTACTTGTTTTTCCAACATGCATGACTTACCTCCAAAGGTCATCAACCTTGTGAGAGGGGATTCTCTCGGCCTCTATTACTTGAGACCCCATTAATCTTTTCTTTTTTCCCTTTTTGGGTTTACTTTATGTGTTTTGTAAGCTTTTGGACTTCGGGGAAAATTAAATAAATATGATGTTATGTTATCCAAAGGATTATTATAGGTATGATGTGTATGGGATTTGATGGCTTGAGGTACCGTACTCGGTATATGGGATGTGGTGGCTTGTGGTATAATACCCGATGTATGATACCCATCATCCAAGATGCGGTGGATCCCAAAAAATACTTTTTTTATATAGTGATAGGATGATGAGATTAAGAAGAAACAATTTTTTGATACTTATCCCCGGTGTCTTATAACTGGATTACATTTGGAGAATTATGGATCATGACGTATGATGCCGAGGAAGAGTGGAAAACCAATGTGCAAGAAGTATAAGGGTAAAATTATTATTTATTATTGTATTATATGATCTATTTTATGTAATACTTGGTGAAGTATATCTATGGTGGGGCTACAAACTTAGTATACATGTTTAGATGATGAGTTAGCTTCTCTATTATTCACTAGGCTTTAGTATGCTTTCTTTATCTTTTGAATGAGAGGCTCCAAGGAGGATCCTAATAAGTATACATATATGTTCACACTATATATATATAAATTGTTTTTAGGTGATTCAGAGAAGGTTGGATATCGGTATGGATATTACTAGCTTATGGTTTTGCAAGAGCTATATGGGCTTCATCATCGCTGATGAGTTTATCTTTTTGGTACTTGTAGTTTCTTTTAATCTATATTAGTTCTTGAATAGAATTACATATATGAACTTGGGATTTTCTTTAATCTATTAGAGTAGTGGTTTATTGGTGTATAGGTATTATATCTCTCTTATACATGTTTATCTTATAGGATAATTCCTCCCATTTATTTTTATAATATACCCCCGATGTTATTCGCCAACCCAGGGCCTACTAGAGGTGGGACTTGGGTGGTCACCATCTACCTTATCTCATTTTTGGCTAATGATGGGTATAGATTGGGGTGAGGGGTTCATGATAGAGTGGTATCAAAGGTTCAGTATAAGGGGTTGGATGGGGTTTGAAGTTATTCATAGGTGATACTACATGGGTAGGTAGGGAAATAATGCCACCAAATATTACCAAGAGATGTAGATAAAGAATATCACCTGATACATAGGGATTTAGGGTCCCATATTATCAGATCATAGAACTTTATGTTTATTAAGACTACTAAGAAAAGTGATATTGTTTGCAATGTAGAGGCTTGGAAAAGGATCTTGCATCATTCTTATTTGAACTTCTATTTGAAATGGGTAAAACTTGGGATAGGTTAAACCATATAATAATATTATAAATAAAATTATTAATTAATTAATGTTAGATATTCCATATTAAATTTTTAGGAGTATCTAAAAATTTGATTATTTATAGGTATGTCTCCAGGTCAATTCCCTTGTCATGTTCACGTAGAAGATGTTCAAGAGGATGTGACAGAATATCACTGTAGAGTAGAGAATGAAAAATATGAAACCTAGAGGTGGATAATCTAAGAGTTTCAGAACTAGAGTTTGTAGAAGTATCAGAGATCCATTTTAGACTCAGTAATATAATATTGGTTGGAGGAGGTTGAGATAGATTTATGTTTGAACCATTCATAGAAGGAGCACTTGGTTTCACTGGCAATGATGATGCTACATGGATTAACAAGGCAACGATAGATCTTATTCTATGGGGACCATGTGGAGTGTGTGGTCTCATGGGATATTTTTAGGGAATAGTTTTTAGAAGAGTTTCTTTATTCCATAATGAAGGTTTCCAAAATCCAAGAGCTTCTTACCCTTCAACATGGGATTTCTAGCATATGGGAGTTCAAGATTCATTTTAAAAAATTACTCTGATATGCTTCAGAATTGATTCCATATGAGGAGGATATGGTGAGGAATTTTGAGTAGGTTTTTCATGCAGAGATCCAATTCTAGGTCACCCTATTCATGTTGTTGACTTATGTTGAAGTGAATGTAAGATAATAAGTTATTAAGAGTATGATTTATAGAACCAGATCATTATGGGAGGGGATTCATTATCATTTTCCATGAAGTAGAGTAGTGGTCTTGGATTCCTAGTTTTTGGAAACAATAGATTTCAGTCATCCTATGGTAGGACTTATTCCCCAATATCTCACTTCTATGGGGGTGGTGGTGTTCATTCCTTTTCTATGATATTAGAGAAATGTTTTTCTTATGAAGGACAATGTCATCAATGATATCAGTTCCCAAAATTTCTTCTTTAGTAGTGTGTACTACATGTTTTTCTTTAGGTTCCACTCTTGAGGTAGTTTCAACCAAGGAAGCAGTAGCATAATGATACAAATTTGGATTAATATAGAGGGGATGAGATGGATAGAGGGAAAACCCATAATGTTTCTCAACATTAAAGAGTAGAGCGCGACCATGGATGTGTTCACTATTAGGGTCGTAGAGGTTGTGGATTGGGTCATAGTAGACTTTAGGCCCTAGAATTTCCAATATCATGAAATAATTATGTCATTGAAGGTATCCTTTTCTAATTTTATACTTGGGTACATGAATTGTTTTACTCGAGAGTGACACACTCCATCATATTACTTACTTTAGTCTATGAATTGGGACTTGAGGTATATAAGTGTTCATTTCCCTTAGAGTTGAGTATTCAATATGGAGTTCAAGCTTAGTTTTATGAATTATATATACAATGTTATCTAGTTATGGAGAATCACCATTCTTGTGGAGACTTCCTATGTTTATGGATATAACTATACAACATTATCCTTGGTATATAACAATTGTATTTAGTGAAGGCTATTGTTTATTGTTTCAATAGGTAAATTGTGATCTATGATGTTTACAGATATTCTCCCATGTTTGTTGGTGAGTGAGACCCTCATATGGGTAAGAGGCGTGTTCTGTCTTTTCCATTAGTGATGTACGAGATGATGTTGTGTTCATTTAAGGTTTATCTGATGGTGTTTCCTAAGGTTATAGAATATTTTCCTGATGGTTTTACTAAGTTGGATGTAGTTTTACTCTCTCAATGGGAGAAACAATTTAGTATTGAGCTACAACTGAGAGTTTATCCTATCTTTATGTCTCCTTATTGGATGGATACTTTGGAGTTATGAGAGCTAGGAGTACCACACAATGATCTATGGTAGGGAGGTTTTGTTCAGATGATTGTATCACCTCCGGGTGTAGTAGTTTTGTTTTTAAATAATGCTGATGTAAGTTTGCATCTCTATATTTATTATCATCACTTGAATCATGTGATAGTGAAGAATCAATATCCTCTTCCATGGATTTATGACTTATCTGATCAGTTGAAAAGAGACGGTTGGTTCTCAAAGGTTTATCTATGGTTAGAATATCATCAGTTGTGAGTGAATGATGAGGATATCTGAAGACTTCTTTCTAATTTCATCATGGAAATTATGAGTTTGTTTTGATTCCATTCGGTGTGATGAAAACTCTATCCCTATTCATGCGTTTAATTAATGTAGTGTCCCAAGAGTTTTTGGATTGGTTCTTTGTGGTTTTCATTGATGGAATCCTTGTATACTCCACATATAAGGAGAAGCATGCAAAGCATCTACATACTATTTTTGGGAGTTCATCATCATTATCATCATCATCATCATCATCATATATTCAAGAAGTTTTCCATGTTTGAGTTATGGGCTTGTGATGCTCTATTTTTAAGTCACATGAGGTCCTAGAGGGGAGTAACTATGGATCCTTTGAAGATCTGGGCAGTTATTTATTGGGCGTCCCCCAAGACTGTTGTAAAAGTGTGGAGCATCCTTGTTTTTTAGTCTATTATAAATTGTTCATAGCCAATTTCTCTCAAGTTGTAAATCCTCTGACAAAATTGAATAGAAAGGATTAGGTGTTCTTATTTATTGACCAGTGTCATGCTTCTTTTGATTACTTCAAAGAGAAGTTTTTTAGCACACCATTCTCTTATTTTCTAGAATATAGAGTTCAATTTTAGGTTTTCTATGATGCTTCATGTCTTTGTTTAGGATGTGTTCCAATATAGTAGAGATTATTTGTTTCTTATAGTTATTTACAGTTACATCTTCATGAGTGTAACTATTCCACCCATGACCTCTTGTTGGCAGTAGTTGTGTATTACTTGATGTTGTGAAGACAATACCTCATTGACCTGTGTTTTTTTTTTGCATTATACCGATCATATGAGACTTAAGTATTCCTTGCTGAGAATGATCTAAACTTACCACATCAAACATAGATGGAATTATTATAGGATTACGACTTCAAGATTTTATATACACTAGGAATGGGTATTGTTATGGAAAATGCACTAAGAAAGAATTCACATAGTGATTCCATCCATGAATCTAGATATTATTGGAGAGTGATATAATATATCTCAGTGATTCATCTTGACATGGGAATGGTTGAAGGCGTATTTTTTATCTTCCATATGATAGTGAAGATTTCTTTAGTGAAATAGGTGGACGAGTCCAAAATGTGGTATTCTGAGGTGGATGTTGGGAGTGACTAGGTGGGGGAGTCATAGATGGGGTATTCTGAGGAGGAGGTCTGGAGTGATCGAGATGTATTTATAGATAGACATTATGGTTGGTCTATGGATGGAAAATCCAGGGTGTTATTCCAGGGGATGTTTTTTGTCCCTTTAGTGACAATGGGAGGTGGTTCTCATTGATTTCCATAGTTATCCATTTTCAGTACATTTTGGTATGAAAAATATTTAAAGATATCTGAGAGGTTGGTTTTGGTATCCATGGCTAAATCATGTAGTTGAAAAGTTTGTGTCTCGATATTTAGTCTTCCAGAAGGTGAGGGCTGAACAACATGTTCCTGGTGGTTTTCTCTAGTTGTTAGATTTTCTTAAGTGGAAGTGGGAGGACATATCGATGAACTTTTTTATCAGTTTACCTCAATATAAGGGAATCTGTGATTCTATATGGGTGATAATAGACCATTCTTTTGCGTTGTTTTGTTCTTTGTTCCTATGATATAGGTTGTTGATCTCCTATGATTGAGAGATCCTTGAGAGTTATCTCATGGGGTGTCTATTTAGACAACCCCTTTTACATTCTTTATCTCCATGTTTGGTTTCTAATTCTCATGGAAAATAATGGTTTGAGAGATATTTGATATAAGGTACTAGATTCATGAATCCATTTTGTTTATGAGTTTTGGGTTTTGGAGGTATCTTGAGAAGGTTCCTATTTTTTCTTGGAAGTAAATAGGCAGTTAATTAGGAAAACCATCTTAACCAGGAATTTTATGTTGTGGATCTCAAGGATTTATTGCAGTGTAGGTTTATCTTATGTAGTGGGTATGGATGTGGCGTATGGTCTTGAGTAGAGGAGTTTTTGAGACACTACCAAAAATGTAATGGCTATAGCGTAGGGGTCAGGAAATAGCGTAGCATGGATGAGCCTTATTCCATGGAAAGGGATGCTATGGTGAAAAGGTCTCAGGTTGAAAATTGGTCAGTTATTCAAAATTCATCATCCTTAATATGAATAGATGGATTGTGTCTTAGTCCACCAATCAAGTTTTTAGGTTCTGCGACATAGTTGTTTTGGTTTCACCATAGTACCCCTTCCCCTTTTATAGGATCTGCATTGTGGATCCATCCATGGATATCAGATATGGGTTTGAGAAAGGGGCTATAACATGGTCTTATATATATATTTTGTGCCTATAAATACTCCCAAGGACCTCCAAAACTAGTTTTCTACCACTCCTTCTCAAACCATTGGATGAAAAGAGTGTTTTTTGAAGTTATTGGAAGCCCTTTTAGATAATAATTAATTCCCGACATCTTTTATCTGATATGTGATGGTCCAAGGTGAATTCTTGTCATTTTATAATAGTTTATTATTCTTATGATATTGTTTCCTCCCATTAATTCATTCAATATTGTGGTGGAAAATCTACATCATTCTAATGGAATTTTATTTTTCATTTGTTTAAGCATTGAAGGCATAATGTACTTGTGAAATAATTGTTTCCTTATTGGAGAGGTGATCAGAGATCCGCATTGGAATTCCATTTCTATTTATATAATGTCATAAGTTTTAGGTAGGGGACTCATTTATTATCATTTTATTTACATGAAATCAAAAAATAACCATGGTTTAGCCCTTTGGATGTGGTATAATTAACTAAATAAAGATTAAACTAGATTGAATAATGGAATTGGTTATGTTTAGCGATAACATGTTGTTGATTTACACTATAATAATGGTTTGCCTCTTGATTTTATAGACATTGTGCTACATATCATATTCTTATTAGCATGTTTTTTATGATTTTTTAGGATTTTTCATTCATTGTAAAATGGTATAGAACATAAATATGGAATTAATTTTGTTGGATAAATATCTTAAGAGGCATGTTTAACAAATCTAGTGTTTCATATAATTTGATGTCAAAAAAATTGATGCAAGTAAGATTGTTTTTAAAGTTTTCATTACATGTGTTAATGTAAATGATAATAAACTTGAAGCCAGAGTGATTGAAAATTATGAAAATTATAAAAAGTCATATTAATTTAGAATTTTCCTTTTTAAAGTTTGATGGAACTAGTTTTAATCTAGAGAGCATGTTAAAACTATTTTATTTAATTTTATAGCTAATGAGTTAGGTCTACCATATTTGGAACATGTGAATAATGAATTGGTTAGTTTAAGAGAGAATAAAAACCATTTGTTTTGATAAAGATTAATTTTTGGGGCCAAGGTTTCATGTTATCACGTGAATGATGAATGGTTTTTTTGCCCAAGTTTCTATCTTATCTATGTTTTTTTGTTTCATACTATGTTGGTTTGGATGTGAGATTTTATTTTCAATGTTATGTGATATTATGATGGCTAATGAGATATGGGTAGAGAAGCCCGAGGTTATGGTAGCATTTGATGCTTGGGATGGAGAGATACATGGTGATGTGCATGGTGTTATTGGGGATGGAAATAGAGATGATAAAATTGGTTAAATCTAGGATTAACCATTATCATTATTAAAGCTAGATGATTTCATGTTAAATCTATTAAAAATGTTGGATTCTAGAGTTTCTTGTTTATATAGAATTCATTTCCCTACCATCCATCCATCCATCGGCCCGAAGGACTTCGATTTTTTATATATAAGATAATCCCCCATTTGAGGGTAAGGGGGAACCCATCAACAACAGCATAAAAGAAAAAAAAAAGCGAAGAGGGGGGAAACAACAATATGAAAGAGACAAGCATCTCATGCCAGGAGGTCTAAGGGGGCCTGAAATGATGCAGGCCAAGAGCATCACCTTTTACCAGGTTAACCCCCTCGGGCTTAAGGGAATTGGCATCATGAAAGTAAATGGTATCTGGACCCTGTATATCAATAGAGGCAAGATGGTTCGCGACCTGGTTCCCCTCTCGCAAGGTGTGGAGCACTCTAGTGGTATTGTTGATCATGCTCCGACACTTTCGGATGATATAATGAATTGCCCAAGGGGTGGATCCAATGCCTTGAAGGGAATTATGAAGGATTGAGGAGTCGGTTTCAGCCTCTGATAAACAAATCCCTTTCTGGTGACAAAGGGATAGACCACAAAACATAGCCCTAGCCTCCGCCTGTAAAGAGGACCTGTGGTCAAGTCGAGCAGAAAACGCCATGATGACCGACCCCTGAGAGTTCTGAACCACCCCACCTCCCCTAAGGACCCCCATGTTGCAGGATCCGTCAGTATTCAATTTGAGGCCCGTGCTCGGCAGGGCCCAGCAGACCCATCGGCCTCTAGAGCAGCTTGTAACTAGAGAGGCATTGCTCGGAATTGTTTGAAGATGTCGAAGGGATGGGGCCTCCCGCCAGATGTTGATAATCCTAACCATGTCCAGCAGAAGGTTTTTTGTTCTGATAATGATGGACCGCCCGGATGAATGGACCTCCTCGAACCTAGCTTTATTACGAGCCTGCCACAGAACCCAGCACCCCGCGTGAAGGATCATGGTGCGGGCCAACTTCTCAGGACCCCTCTCCCCCGCGCCGTGGAACCATCGAACCAGAAAAGGCATATCATCCATGATGGAGATATTGATAGTGGTAAACTCTCCAAAATACTGCCAGACCATCCTTGCCCAATCACCTTTGATGAATAGGTGTCCAATACTTTCCGCTTTGTGGTTGGAGCAGCAGGGGAACCAAGAGGCCATCGAAATACCGCAGCGCTGGATGTTATCATCAGTGGGAAGAGCCTTGTGGTGAATCCTCCAAGAAAGGAAGTTGTGCTTGATAGGGATGCCCTTAGGCCATAGAATCTCATTCCAAGTATCACATTGATCATTAGGAAGCAGCGCGTGGCAAAAATATTTAGAGAAGAGCCCCGAGGGTGAGAGGGAGAAGACGCACCTATCCGGTTCGGGGTTGAGCTCAATGAGCTTGAAAGTGTCCTGTTGTTCCTTGTCAAGCACCGCTTCAATAAAAGACAGGTACATGCTGGCCTCCCGGAAGGTGATCGATGTGGCAGGACATCCAAGGAAGCCAAGAGTCTTCCCTGCCCAATTGTGATGCCAAAAAGGAAAGTCCCCCTGCCCAACTATCCATCTAGAGTGTGGACGAAAGGTATTGATGAGGGGGAGATGATGGACCAGAGAGGGGAAGCGTGACCCGCGACCTGCAATTCGTTCCCAGGGTGAGAATTGTGCATGGTAATACCCCACAACGATCATAGCTCCAGAACTTCCCAGGCCAGGCGCGCATGCATGCATAACAGAGTGTCTTCGAGACTACGAACGTTGATGCCGCCTTCCCTAGCAGGTCTTGCCACCCTGTGCCAAGAAGCCCAGTGACGCTTCCCTTCTGAGAGAGGATCCCAAATGAAGTCAGCAAGTAGTTTATTGATTCTTCCAACGACAATTTTGGGGACTTTAATGGCCGAGAGCGCATGGATGGGCATAGTAAGGAGGACATTGTTCACCAATGTTATCCGACCCCCAAACGATAAGAATCTGTTCTTCCAATTAAGCACCCTGTCTGAGAATCTGCTGAAGAGGGAATCGAAGTCGCAAATGCACAACCTTCTAGAGGAAATAGGGGCGCCCAAATACTCCATAGGGAAGGACCCTTCCTTCATATCAAGGGAGTTCTGGATTGCGGTAATCCGAGAATAAGTACAGTTGCTAGAGATATAAAAGAAACTTTTGTCCTTGTTAATAACTTGGCCGCTCCAGAGACAGTAGTCCTTTAGAATTCTGTTGAATCCTCTGATGGATCTTTTGTTGGCATTCAAGAAGAAGAATGTGTCATCCACGAACATCATATGAGAGATGGAAGGAGCTCTCATTCTTCTACGAAACGCCAACACCTCACCGTTCTGAATGTTTCTATGAATAAGGCGACTGAGGACATCCTGAGATAAAATAAACAGACTCGGAGACAAGGGGTCACCTTGTCTTAAGCCTCGAGTTGCCTTGAAGAACCCATAAGTTTTCCCCATAAAAGAAATCGCCAACACAGATGAACTGAAGCATCTAAATAGGAGATCAATGTTCTACAAGGAGAAACCCATACTTGTCAGTACCTTAATGATGAAACCCCACTCGACAAGGTCGTAAGCTTTGCTCATGTCTAACTTGATGGTCAGGTTGGAACCATGTGACTTGAGGTTAATGTCTCTGATCATTTCTTGGGCGAGGGCAATAGCTCCTTGAATGGAACGACCCTGCACGAACCCATGTTGCTCCAATGATATCCAACGAGGGATGTGAAATGAGAGCCTCGCATTGAGAATGTTGGCCAAGATCTTATACGGGAAATTGCACATACTCACCAGCCTATACTGAGATATTGAAGAGGGGTTCCTTGTCTTGGGGAGGAGCACAACGGTCGTGGCACATGCAACCCGGGGTAAGTGGCCCCCTATGAAGAAGTCCTGGATAGAAAAGATAATATCGGTTTTCACCACGTCCCACGAGGTTCTGTAGAACGATCCCGGGAAGCTATCCGGCCCCGCGACACTTTCGGGGTTGAGCCTAAACATTGCCTCCTGAATCTCCTCCTCAAGAATCCCACTCATCCCCTCATTGTCTAGAGCCGACAGTTGGTTGGTAATCACCTCAAAAAAAAACCCTGTCCTCCCTGGGATAGTTGTTGGGTAAGCGCGGGTTGGACCCAGCAAGAAGGGCTTCAAAAGAGTCCAAGGCCAGTCCACCCACTGTATCTCTATTGTTTGTATACGTACCATCCTTTTGTAGGATGTTCGGTTGCACTCGGCGTTTTCTTTCTCTGATACACGCATGGAAGAAGGATGTGTTCTTATCTCCCTCTCTGAGCCACTTAATCCGCAAAATGTCTCTGGCCAGACCTACTTGGCGGAGAAGCATGTACGCCAAGGAGTCTTTCTTGTTGGAAATCTCCTCAAATCTCTGATCGTCCAAGGCCTCTTCAAGACAAAGATCAAGCCGTTCCACTTCGTGCATGGCCGAATCAATATCACTATTGTTGGGAGAGAGATCTTTCGCCCACTCATGGAGCCTTGCCTTTAGGCGTCTCAGCTTGTTGTGGATGACCACCCATGAAGGCCCCTGGGCCAGCTCTCCCCATGTGCTATTCACGAGATCGTGGAAGCCCGGGAGGCTGTCCCATTGATGGTAATACCAGAAGAATTCATGATGACATTGCCTTGAAGAAATAGAGACCAGGAGAGGGGAATGGTCAGATAACCCCCAGACCAAATGACTAACCTTGGTGGCTGGAAACTTGGAAATGGCGTGAATATTGGCCAGACATCGGACCAAACGGCTCCATGAGCAGTGGCTCCCTCATTGGTTGTTGCACCACGTGAAGCGGTCGCCTGAAAAGCCAAGATCAGAAAGCCCTTTCCCAGCCAAAAACAGGGAAAAATCCAGGCTCGCTTTGCTCTGAAAAGGTCTTCTCCCTTTCCTCTCCTCCAGGTCGACAACAACGTTGAAGTCCCCCCCAACAAACAATGGATGATTTCCGGGATCAAAGGATTTGAGGTCATTCCATAAGGATTCCCTTTGCTAGGCGACACAACTTCCATAAACGAAGGACACAAAGAAGGAGAGGTCACCAGTCGACACCCGCGTAGTGATGAACTGATTGCTGGCCCTGACCAGCTCCACCGAGAGGCGGGTGTGCCAAAATATCCAAACATGTCTGTTGGTGGGGTCGGCATACAAGCGCCCATGCAGATTGATTTTTCTGGAGAGATCATTGATTTTGTCCGGGGGCTGCTTATATTTAAGGATGACAGCAAGAGAGGCCTTGTGTTTCCTAATTTCATTGGCGAGGAAGTCTGCCTTGACCTGGGCACCAATGCCCCGGGCGTTCCAGATGATCATCGGAATCATTTGTCAAACAGGGTCCTGGTAGTGGCCCCAGAACTCATGGCCTTATCCAAGTAGGAGGATGAGTGCTCCTTCATGATCCTTGATCGATATCTTGTGCACACTCTGCCACCCTTGTGCGCCAGTGGGGTAGCAGGAGGTGTTCTATCCCGAGTACGATCGAGCGACAGACCCCGACCACCGGGGGGAGAGCTAAAGGGCCGTCAAGGGACCTGTGGGCTTTGATGAGGGGAGATAGGCATCAGGGGCATTTCGCTGGGCGGGGCACCCAGAAGGCAGGGGAACCCACCCTCCGGACCGGGATCCTCCTGTTGACACCCGTCCTTAGCAGCAGACGCAGGAGGCAGAGCCAGAGGGCCGTGGAGACAGCTCTTGTCGCGCGACCGACGCTCGACGAGGGGAGGCACCTGGGACAGCAGAGAATACAGCAGATGAGGAAGAACGAAACTAGCTAAAAGGTTGGGCACTAGCCTCGGAAGAAAAGGAGGCAGGGATTGCCTATATTGCAAGATCACTGAGTCGGCGTCTCCTACAAACCTGTAAGGAGTGGCCCTGGAGCATACAATGAGAATAGTACCTTGGGAAAATCGGGTAGACGATGTCCTGGCCCCAGGATAGGGCATCATCCACCTGAAGAGAAAGGCGATCCGGAATCGGAAGGGACTGATCCATCTCTACACAAATCCGAGCCTGCGACGTGTCACCGCAACATCGGGTCCTGTCATCCGCGCAAAGGAAGCCACTGAGGGAATCACCTATAGCTTTGAGAAAACCACCGCTCTGGAAGGGTAGAGGCATGCCGGGAAGGCAGATCCATACAGCAGCGAGCGGGCTCTCCTTGCCCCTGTGGACATCCATGGACCACCGGGCCAAGCTGAAGCTCCAACGACCGAAGGACCTGGGAGCCTTACACCAGGCGTGCACAAAATCTTTAGCATAGGCGAGGACTAAGCAGAAAGAATTCTTGTGAACCGAAGACACCTGCACCGGAAACCTGAGACCCCAAGAGGCAACGAAGCGCTGGAAGGCGGCGAGAGGGGGTTTCGCGGCACCAAAGCGGGCTACGAGGGTCCACTTGAGGCACGCCTCCGCCTTCCTGAAGGCCGCCACAGGAAAATCCAGGGAAACGCAGGATTCGACCCTCGAAACCTTCAGCGACTCCATGGAAACATCCGGGAAGCACGACGCCGAGGCCCCTTGCGACCCACAAAGCGCATCTCTGAAGGAAGATCTGGACCGCGCCGTGGAGGAGGGGGGCGCCGGAACTTGGGGGAACACCAGGGGAGGGGGCGCCGGGGGCGGGAGGGAAGGGGGGGCCAGTGGGAAGGAGGGGTGAAGCTCAGGGCAAGAGCAGGAGGCGGCGGGGGAGCCGGCTGCCAGGAAGGGGGAAGAGCAATGGGCAGAAATTTTGAAAAACCCTACGGCGCGTGGGGCGCGTTCTCCATCCTCCGATTCATTTCCCTACTTCTCGAGGTAGATGTCTATTCTTGGATATGAATATGTTGTTCGGTATCTTAGGATGATTTCATGTTGTGCCTATAATTATGGAATTGTAATAATGTTTACTAAAATGTTTATCCCATGGGGTTGATTATTGTTGGAATGAAAATATTATTGTTAATCCTAAGAAACCATTGACATGGTTGGATTATTCCTTTAGGGCGTAAAATTTACATAGATGGTTGATGGAATATAACTTGGAATTATTTTAATTTTTAATTAATATATAATTATTTAATTAACATAAGGATAATTTATTTTAAAAAAGAAGTAATTTAATGTATTTTTACATTAATTATTGTGAAATTATATGATATTTAGTCCCTAATAGTGGTTTATGGGTGTCCAAGTGATGATAGATATAGTTGATCCTATGAATAAGTTATTCCCAAAGTGTGGTTGTGAGATATATTATATCCTATATGTTTTGTGTTTTCTTATTCTACCCCACACTAATCAGTAGGGAATATGACACCCAGTGGACTATGGGAGGGTGTTTTACCCAACATCCCCATGGTTAGGATAGATTGCTAGCTACACCCAAAGGCCTCGCTCTCTTCTCCAGGTAGTATAATGTGCTGGTATACCTAGTGGTTAGCTTTCCCATATACGTTTGTAGTGGTATGTAATGTATTATGGTCATTTTACACACATTTATCCCCAAATATAGTATCCAAAGGATTATTGTAGGTATGATGTTTAGAGGCTATTATGGCTTGAGGTACCTCACTCAGATTATAACCTGAAATGGATTGAGGTATAATACCCAAAGTACAAGACACATAATATGGGATATGGTGGATATTAAAAGCTATTTAGCTACTGTATGGTGACTATATGAGGAGATTATGAGATAAAAAATATGTTTGTTTTGATACTTAACCAAGGTATCTTCATGATTGATTACTTTTAGAGCGAGATGGCTCAAGATTTATGATGTTGGGGTAGATCGTAAAGCCAGTGGGGAAGTGGTAGTAGGTGAACCTTGTTTTTGATTGTTATATTATTCGACCCCTTGTATGCGATACTTGGTGAGAGATATCCATGGTGAGGCTTGTAAGTTAGTATACCTATTTAGGTGATGAGTTATCTTTAATATTGGTCAATGGGATTTAGTATGATTTCTATATATTTTTCATAAGAAGCTCTAGGGAAGATCATACTGAGTATAATTGTATACTCACCCTATGTAAATATAAACTATTTTTCTAGTCAAAAAATAGAAGGTTGGTGATTAGTATAGAAATTACTAGCTCTTGGTTTTGCAGGAGCTATTTGGGATTCGTGGTCGTCACCGAGTTTACCTTTTTGGTACTTGTAGTTCCTTTTCAATTGTATTAGTTCTTGTATGACATTAAGTGTATACACTTGGGAGTTTATTTTATCTATATGAGAAGGAGTTTATTGATTCATTTTTATTATCTCTATTTTCCTCATGTTTATCTTGGAAGAAAATTCCACCCATTTATATATATGATATACCATCGGTGCTGGTTGCCAACCCAGGGACCTCTAGAGATGAGACTCGGGTGATCAACACCTTCATTCTCTCCTTACTGGAATAGTATATGAGTTCTTTAGGGGGAGGGGGTCAGGATAAGATTTTATTTAACCATCAATATCATATTTTAATAAGAAATGAATGATTTAATTTAATGGAAATTCTAAAAACCAAAGAGATAAGAAGATGAGATTTACAATATGCTTGAAGAGTGTAAGGAAGCATGTAGGAAATTGTCTTAAGAGAATTGGTAAATGATTTATGTGAAGAAATGAAGGTAATATGGAAATCAGATGCTGAAGTGATTGGAAGATGAAGTTATATAATGAAAGTGATAAATAATCACATAATTCACCAACCACGCTGTAGTGTTTCAAATGTAAGGAGAATGGGAATTATTTTAAGAAATTATCACTTCCAAATGTTAATAATGGTGATCGGCGCCAATAACCACATAAGCCCAGATACAAAGGGAAGTATCACATGATCACTATTGATGATGTGGATAATCATAATGATGAGGTAAAATGTATTCTTACTGTAAAATCCTAATATTTTAAAAGAAGAACATTAGGTTTAGTAGCGTATAAGATATACAACACTGAGCTTAAATGAACCATGAAATATTATTATTTAAATTTGATCATTATTACTTAGTCGCTGAATTGGGGGGGGGGGATGAATCGAAATAACCAAATTATGATTTATATTAAAATATATTGATTAATTTTGATTAAATAAGTATTCATTTTTTTTTTGTAAATTCATATTATGTTTAAATATATATTTTCATTTAAACACGATTTTTTCATTTTGTGAGATAGTATTATATTTAATTTTTTAAACTTTTAAAAAATTTATTTGATAAAATTAAATTCATTATTAATTTAATATTTCCAAACATATATTAGGGTGAAATTTAATTGAATTTTCAAAAAAGTTTTATTTTTAGTGAATAATGAAAATATTGATTTTTATTGAAATTTTTATTTTATTTTCAAGTATTTACCAAGTTAAATTATATTTTGGATTTATTTTAAAATTAAATTAGTTATTTTTTATTAATCATAATCCAATTATGGTATTTGGAATGAATTTTATACTTTATTTTTTATAAAAACAATTTTATACTTAAAAGGAATTTTTCTAAAAAACTATTTTTCATCCCATTTTATGGGATTAATTTTAAATTAAATTCTACCAATTTTATGAATTTTATCTTGGAAAATAGATTCCATATTTGGAACAATGAGATAATTTTTTTTAAATAGGTACACTTTATTTTTGTTCATTATCAATCGTAACCATATTAAATATTTATAACCTCAGTTAGGGTAAATAGTTTAATTAAGATTAAAAGTAATTTGATAAGGACAAAAAAATAAAACTAAAAATTTACTTATTTTCATTGGATAATTATATTTGATTTTTAATCATCAAAACTTCAATATTATTCCCTTTTTTCCATTTATCTTTTTTTACATTTATAATATTTTACGTACATAATATTAAATAATTTCATTCTCTTTGTTTTATTATTTATAAAATTTTGAAATATAGATAAACAGAGGCTATGTTCAGTGAAAAATTATTAAATTAAATATAAATTACTTTTTATCAAGTTAATTTGTTTATATTTTTTAGTGAAGAATTAATTACCTTAAATTATTATGCAATGCCAACAAAATATTTATTTAATTAATATAAAATAAAATAAATGATTTAAAAAAAACAAAAACTAACATAATTTGAATTAATTATTGTTTTCAATGAATATTTTATATAAATATTACATAATAGTGTTTTTTAAAGTATTATATTTGAATTGCAACTTTATATCAGTGTCTTTAATGTCAAATTTTTTCAATAGTGTCAAAAATGACATAAATGATATTTTATTTTAAATTATATCTATTAAAGTATCAAAAAATTATAAAACTATTGAAAAAGGAAAATTATGATGAAAAATGGTATTAAATTTAATATTTATTCCATTTATAATCCTATTATCACCTTATATGTAAAATTATAACCCTTTAATATAGAAAAAATAATTACTATGGTTAAGGTTAAAATTATTTAACCAAGGGGTAATCCAAAATATAAGGTTAAAATGACATATAAACATTTAAAAATTTGATTGTGTGATTATATTAATACCATATCTTCCATATATTCAAATTAATGAAATTTTTGAACCCTTTTACAAGAGTTATACACATATTGTATTATAATATTTCAGGAATTTGTAAAAACATCATTAATGATATTTTATAATAAATAATATTTAGTTAAATGATTTAAAATTTTAAAAAACTCTATAATTACAATGTTCAATGGGATATAGTTTAAAATATCAACCATGATCTTTTTGTGGGTAAAATTATATTTTATAGTAACTTTATTCACAACTAAAGTGTAAAATACTCTATTATCATGAGAGTTTTCAAACGGTTTAACTGAGGTAAAAATAAAAGGACATGGATGAGAATACCACCTAAAATTTACAAAATTTTATTTTATAAAATGTTTTTTACATATCCTAATCATATATTCTAAATATATTAGTTTGGATCCATTTTAAAATGAAAATTAATTTATATTAATTTAAGACTTTAAGAAATTTGAAGGATTCCCCTCCCTCACTTATAAAAGGGAACCCAGTCTGATCTTTTGATCAGACTTCATGATCCATTTGGATAATAATAATATAACATTCATAATAACTTATTGGATCCCTTACCCACACCCTAGTTATTTTTTCTTTCCAAAATAAAATTATTTCAAGGCTTATGGTGTAAGATAAAATAGATTTCTCAATGAAGAGTTATCACTATTAAAAAAGCCTTATAAATTTGTATCTTCTTGAAACTTCATTAAATAAAAGTTATTATTCCTAAAATAATATATTAAGTTTTCTCAATATACTAAAATTTTATTATTACCATGAAACCACCTTTATACACCCTCTTTTTATGCAAATAGGATGTGAAAGTATCGCTCACGCGTATGTACGACTTACTGACTCCATGTAGCGATACAATTAATTTTACATCACCATATTTAATGGAAATATTTTATGACAGATTTAAATTTTATACATGATATTTATGACATAATTATTATTTTATAATTATAATATCATATCTACCAACTTACCATAAAATCCGTTGGAAAATGATAATATCACTCATACGTAAGTGTGGACTTCCACCCCTACGATGAGATATGATTTTTTTTAATTTAAAATTGACATGGATGGTTATAAGGATAGATTTAATGAATATGTATGTTATTTATGATATAATAATGATTATTTGAAGGTGAATTGTTATTTACCTTTATTTCACTCCATCCATCGTAAAGTGAAAACATGGTTCATGTGTCGGTATGACCTACCCTCTCCCTAATTATATAATTCATTTTTATCCCAATAAATTATAGATGAATATAAATATATATAATTAATATATATCATACTTATATCATGGTTAAAAAAATTTAGATTATGAAACCATGATCAAAGTACAAGGTCTGAAACCACCAAACTAAAACATACATGAAAAATAAAACAGTTAACACCTAGAAATGATGATTTTAATAAATAATTATTAATAAATAAGTGTTGAAATGTTATAAGTGGATCATATATGATATTATAATTATTTATATGGTTCTTTTATATAATAATAATAATTCTAAATTTATAATACATGAGGTTAAAATCACTTACAAGGTGTGCCAAACTTGAGGTAAGGTATTTCTTTTACATTATCAATTTATTGTTGGAGTGTTCATGCTTGAATTTCCATTTTGGAAAATTATTTTATCCATACCTGATAAAAACATTTAATTTTTCTTATGATCTAGTTATTTTTGGGGAATAAAATTTTTTCTCTCATTTTCCCCATTTTATGTACTCAAGATACTGAAAGTATATTTTTAAGGAAAAGCTAACTATGTTTTACTATTCAGATAGAAATATTTTTCTTCTAAATCCATATTTTATAAAAAATTTATCAAGAATTTTTTTAATATTGTCTTATTATTGTCTAAATTCATTTTTACCCAATATTTACATTTATTAAAAATGGTTTAAAAGAAATATTATTTTTTTTTATGAAGGATGTACTTTTTGGCCTTTTCTACAAAAGTGTGAAAGGAATGTTTTCTTTTGACTTATATAGAATGAATGGAATTTCAAGAATTATAACCAATAAATAAATTTAATATTCATTAAAAAGAAATATATTCTATTTTCAAATAAAATTATTCGTTTATTATTTGGCGGATCTTTTTATTTTGAATAAGGAATTTTAAATTAAAATTTATATTTACATCAAGACATTTTTCAGTGATCTTTTAAAGAATTTTTCATCTATGAAAGCTTCATTTGATGTTACTTATTATTTACTAATGATATGATTCAATGATACCATATTTATCCTTTATAAACAATTTTTATGATGGTAAATTATTGATGTTCCATATTCTTGATTCTAATCGACAATTGTTGACTTATAAGGAATTTAAAAAATGAATTATATTCATCATTACAAATATATGGAATTAATAGGAAAAATAGTGATTGGAGAATACTGGTTACATATAAACCCTAAATGAATCAATAGGTATCGTGAGACAAAATAGGTTTGCATGATGTATAGGATGATTCTATAATATCGTGTCATAATAGTTATGTCTTTAGTGTATTCCAGTCCAAAGGGTGATAATGTCTTGGTTGAGAGGCCTTAAAGGAATTATAATGTCTTGGTTGTGTGTCATTGATGGTATGATCCATGATCTCTTGGTTGAGATGCCTTGATCATGAATGTATAGAATTATTCATTTCCTTTATTAAGAATTCAAGTCCATTATCCATGTTTTTTCTATGTTGACATTATCCATGGATGCTCATTGAACACAAGTTATTGATTGAATCGACATATGTTTTTTATTATCCAATATTCCATGATAATTATTTGTTATTTACCCATGATAGCTTCTGCTATATGTAACCCTTAATGAGTATCTGAGATTACCCTTTATATGTTTTACCTTCCTGAGGATATTAAGAAGGGTAATATGAATGATATTAAGGATAGAATAATGTTTCAAATGATATGTATTTTTATATATCTAATGTAAAATGGGAATCATATACGTTCCCATTTTTCCAGGAAAACTCAACCAATTGATCCAATATTGTGAGATCCCTTGTATGTCATACCAACTTAATAATGTAATCAATGGATTTGGGTTACTGGAGTTTTTTTAATATTAGTATCATAAGTTGTTTTTCAGAAACCTTGCAACTAGATTTATTAAAACATGGATTCAGTAACATAACTCTATGATTGAATTTGAGGATAAGTATATGTATAGTATAATACCATAATTCTTTGTTAAGGTAATGTTTATTTTATTTTTATAATAATATATCCCTATCTGAATAATACAAGTGGGAATGGTTTCAGAAAAAAAATTCTAGGGGTAATAACTTTGAAAGGAGTTTATTGATTATATCTCAAACATCATTCTAGTTCATGGTGAGTGTTACCTTACTAAACACCTATTTTGACACTCATAGGGGATATACTTGGGTGAACAATCATTTTCATTATAAATGATTATGAAGGATTTGAATGGGTGATAACCAAGGATGGCCTTGGTGAAGCCTAAGGTGTCATAGAGTGACAAAAAAGTTTCCCGATTTAGACATATTATGAATGATATTTTAGTAGTTCCTACTTTAATTATTTTTTCTCATATTATGAATTTTGGTTTTAGTTAATGGATATAACCAAAATGAACCATGTTAAAATTGAAAGTGATGGAAAATGTGATGATTATGAGTAACCAAATGGGATGATGACTATAATGAAAGATATTTTGATTATAACTAATCTGTAATCATGATATATGATAAAAAAAACTACACTATAAAAAACTCTAGAACTCACTAGATAATATAAGGATAGAGTTTTATGATCTATCATAAGGTGGATACCATGAAAGAAATAATATTCAGCTTTCTATATGTTGAGAATGTGGGAAGAAGCACTAATGGAAATGTATCAAAGTAATAATAAGATATTTTATATGTGGAAAAGAAGGGAACAAATCAAGTAATATCCAAGGAATAATAAATATTTCAAAGGAGGAAAATGAAGTTCTTCATATGGAAACATTTATAGTTTAATTTCCTATGTGTGGAGCACTTGTGAATTGTCTAATTCAATTCCCTAATACAAGAACTAAATCATTGACCAAGGAAGGGAAAAAGTTATGTCGATCATTAATGTATAATTATTAAGGTGGAATAATTTAAGTGTTTATGTTTTGGGATTGAAGAAAAATGTTATAGAACTATTATATCCATGATATTCTAGTAATAATATTTATGAAACATTTAAGGAATAATCAATAGAAGTTTTTATTAAAGGATTTACAAGAATATGTTAAACTATATTGATGAATGAGAAAATTGATTTAATGATAAGATATAATTTATATAAAAACATGATTGATGAAAATATAACCCTTAACATTTTCATGATATTTAGAAAATAATATTTAATGGCGATAAAGAGAAGTTAGATTTTGATAAAGTAAATGGGGGTGGTATTGATAACCTTAGAACTGATTAGTAATTTAATAACAAAATGGTTTAATTTATCTTTGATAGAGTTTACATCATGTTTGGATTAATGGAATATATTGAATAATCTATTATTTTATTCAAGGAATGATAATAGAGTTAATTTTTCATAGATTTTACATCATGTTTGAATTAATGGAATATACATATTTCCCATATATATTCATATTCTCAATTCCCACTAATGTTTTTATATTTTGAAATCTATTTATGTGTCCTCCCAGATGACATTCATATTTCCTTTTCCTTTTTAAGAGGTAGTTTTATTAACCCTTTTTATGATTTGAGTTTTCCAAAAGGGAATTTTAAAATATCAAACCCTTTATTACAAAGAACAAGTTCAATTTTAAAGGATTATATTTATTAATGGGGGAGAATGTAACACCCTGGGATTTTAAAAGAAGACCATTATATTCAATATTGTAAAAGATACATAATACCAAGATTAAAAAAACCATGAAATATTATTATTTAAATATAAACATTAAAACAAAACTGCTGAATTGGGGATGGTGGGTATGAATAAGAAAAATCCAATTATGAAATATGTATGATTTTTTTGATTAACTCTTTTGAAATAAGAATTCATTTTTTGGTTATAGTCATATTATGCTTCAAAATATGTTTTCCCTTAAATAAGATTTCATTGATTTTTGTGATAAAATATTTTTTTTAAATTTTTTAAACATTTATAAAATACATTTTACAAAATTAAATTCTTTTTTCAACATTCCAAATTATATTATGATGAAATTTTGGATTTTTTAGTGAATATTAAACAATAATGATTTTTACTAAAAATTATATTTTCGATTCAAGTATTTAAAAAGTAAAATTCAATTTTTGATTAGTTTTAAAATTAAATGAGCTCATTTTCATTAAAAAAATTCAAGTATTGTCTTTGGAATGAATTTTTTATAGAAACATTTTTATACATAAAAGGCATTTTTCACATAACTGTTTTTTCACCGCATTTTTGGTAATAATTTTAAATTAAATTATACCACTTCGGTGAATTGAATCTTTAAAAATGGATTCCATATTTGGAATCAATAGGTCATTTTTTTAAATATTTTTATTTTATTTTTGGTCATTATTAATAGTAAACTTATTTAATATTTGTCACCTTGGTAAGGGTAAATCGGGTAATTAATGTTTAAAGTAATATAATAAGGGATAAAAAACAACCCTAACACTTGACTTAATTTAATTGGATTATTATACCTCATAGATTAAAATCCAAACATAAGAAATACTTCTTTTTGTCTCCATTTAGTTTTGATTTCGACCTTTATAATATTTTATGTAAAGAAAAGTAAAAAATGTCATAATATTTGTCTTATTATCTATAAATTTTTGAAATATGGATCAAGAGAGGCTATGTTTGATTATAAATTATTAAATTAAATATAAATGTTTTTTTATTATGGTAATTTATTTATAAATTTTAGTGAGGAAATAATTACTATAAATTCTTATGCAACACCGATATGATATTTATTCAACTAATTGAAAAATAAAATAATTTTATTAATAATATTTTAAGTAACATAACTTGAAGGTATGAGCATGTTAAAATATTTTTTTAGACAAATATTTCATATTATAGTTGTGTGAAAAAATTAAATTTTATTTGCATCTTTGTCTTGGTGTCTTTAAAATCAAATTATGTGAATAGTTTCAAAATTAACATAAATGAAATGTTATTTTAAATAATATGTATTAAATAATCTAAAAATTATAAAAACATTGAAATTGGAAAATTAGGATGAAATTTGGTCTGAAATTTCATTATTTTTCCATTTATGAGCATATTTTCTCCTTATTTGTAAAATTATTTAATATTGAAAAAGTTATTACGACATTTAAGTTTAAAAATGGTTAATGAAAGGGATAATCTTACATATATGGTTTAAAATGACATATAAACCCATAAAAATTTGATTTTATGATTATATTAACTCCATAACCCCATTATCCTAAAATAAATTTTTCTATTGAATGATTTTACATGAGTTAGACACATATTATACTATAATATATCATGAATTTCAAAAAATGTCAATAATGATATTTTATAATAAACAAAATTTTATTAAATGATTTAAAATCCCTAAAAATACTATAATAATATATTTGAATGTAATATTGTTTAAAATATCAACCATGGTCTATTTGTGGTTCAGTATCCCTTTTATGGTAACTTTCATTACCCTAATGAGAAAAATATTTTATTGTCACGATAATTGTGAAAAGGGTTAACGACGGATAAAACAAAAAATAATGATTAAAAAAACACCTAAAATTTAAAAAATTTCATTTTATGAGAGTATTTAGACTTATACTCACCATAAATTATAAATATATGAGATTTTATCTATTTTAACATGAAAATTAATTTATATTAATTTAATACGTTAATAAATTCTAAGAATCCCGCTCCTTCACTTATAAAAGAAAAATTCATATGCTCTACTCCTAAAAAATTTGGATCTATTTGGATAATACAATGTAGATACCCAAGCTTGACGTACATGGAAATTACATTAATTTTGCGGAAAACTTAATACATAACAAAAACAGACGCCCAAAGACCGTATTAGTTTAGTGTCTTTGGAAACTCAGAACATAATCTTCTAATCATGGTGAAAGATCTTCAACATCTCCCATAAAGATCTTCCCCTTTTGTTTTCTTACCTAAAACCTTTCTTTATATCCTGGGGAAAATAAAACATAGAAAATTGTGAGCTCAAATGCTCATTAAGGGTAAACATGGATAACATAAAACAATCCATAAACATTTGAACGTAAAAACATGAACATGACATAAATCTTAGAAGTACATAAGTCATAGATCATAAAGGAACATTAATCATCATAAAATGGCATGGGAATAAAACATGGAATTGTGGTAAACCATAAAGCACATGATATGATTTCCATTCCAATACCATCATAGTGGACAAATTCCATTACTGAACCGGGTTTACTTTCCGTTCTAGCCCTGTATTACTAAACTGGATTTACTTTCCATTCCATCCATGTCTATATCATGAGATATAAATATTTACCCAATTAATTGGAGGTAGACATAGGTCCCACCAATCTCATAATGAAATCATTCTTATGTGTTCCACAAAATAAACATAAATCATTAATCATAACCCAAAGAATAAAATGAGTTTCATAAACATCATCACATCATAACATAATCTATATAAAAAATGGATATCATTTCATCATAAAAAAAATCAAACCATGTAAATAATAGGTACATTATACTTGAAACATAACCATATTAAACAATGTCATCTTAGATGGAAAATATTTTTGATAAAACACTTGAAATTAATTCTTTAGGAAAATATCATTTCTTCTTCAAAATCATTTTCTTTTCTCAAAATACCATGAAATTTTAAAAGAAAATAATTTTTCTCAAAATAATAATTAAATATTGTAGAGGAAGATTCATGGAAATAAGGTTTTATGAAACTATAAAATCCGTTCATTCTGTATAAGTTAAAAAAAACATTCTTCTTGTACTTTTTCCTGAAAAGTCAAAAAGTACATCATATGGTAAACAAAAGAAAGATTCCTTCCATACCATGTGGTAAAAGTAAAAAAGGGTAAAAATTACTTTTAACATACATGGAATAATAGTAAACATTTTATTATTTTTTTAGAAAACATGGATATGGATGATAAATATAAGCCCAATAAATACTTAAGTATAAACAATCTTGGATAAAAATGAGATTGCGAAATTTTCCCTTACCGTAGGTCTAATTTATTCCATATGTGTCTGAAACTTCTGTATAGTGGGTTTAAATATATTATTAACTTGTAACAGAACCATAATAATATTTATTATATCATATATGATTCACTTATGACTTTATATTATCCATTCATTTGTCAATTCCATGTTAAAGCAGCGTTTTGGGTAAAATAGTTTCATTTATCGTACGTGTTTTGACTTGTAATTATTTATGTGATTACTTAGATCATGATTACTTACTTCCAAAATGTAAAACATGATTTATATATAATATATATTCAACATATAAACATAAATAATAGATTGATAAATGGAAATAAATACACCGTTCATGGAGACGGTAGGTCGTACGTACGCATGGACACTGTTTTTGTTTCTTTATTAAATTTAATGGAAGTAAGTAAATAAAATATACAGAAATCCAATATCATTATTATGTCATATATTTCAGGATTATTTATTATATATACTTTATAATCATTCTGGAATGGTTAACATGGAGAATGAATCTCATCGTGCCGTGGAGACAGTAATCCGTACGTATGCATGAGCGATGATATCGTTCCCATAATTATTAATGGAATTTAAGTGGATGATATAATATATCAGAATAAGTATGATGTTATAATAATAATATATATTTATTATTTCTACCATTATACCCATCCAAGTAAGGTGGTGGTGGAAAATAGATTACACCACGACATGGAGATAGTAAGCCGTACGTACGCACGCGCGGTGATTTCGTTTTTCGTAGGATGGATAGAAAGTGATATAGGATTGTTTCATATTTTTAATAACATATCTGTATATTAGTGATACTAATGTTATTACTTTATAATGAAACAACTAAATAAGAGTAAGTAGAAGAAGAAATAAACATGAAAGAATCGGTAGAAGAGATTACCTCTTCCTCGACATGCCTCTTTTAAACTTCCTATTAGGGCACTAGAGTAGGTCTTTTGAGAAGACCAGAAACTATATAATATAAATAGAGAGGTTGAGAAGAGTAATTTATAGGGTTTTTACAAGCTTGAAGGATTAAAATAGAGTGAAGAGAAGAGGGATGAAGTGCCCTTTTATAAGAGAGGAGAGGGGCACTTTTGGAAACCTCCAAAATATTAATTTATAATAAACTCAAACCCCACCTAAAAGCCTACAAAATGAATCAAATACGAATATGAGATTATATAGGGTTGTAATATCATCAAAAAATAAAATTTATACATGTTTTTATTTTATACTAAACCTTATAATTTTGATTTATCCTTATTTAATCTATTTGATTTTATTTTTGGTAATAATATTCTAAATTTAAAATGGTTATAAATACTTACTTATGTGTTTTTAAATGTCCAAAATTGGATACTTTAAAAAATTTTAGACCATATTATTTTCAATTTGTAATTTTTAAATATTTTTGTGATTTTTAAATAATCTAATAATGTGTTATTTTTATAAAATACCAATAGTGTCAATTTTGACACTATTCATTTATTTGAATTTTAATAAAAGCAAAAATGAAGATATATTCGATAAAAATATTTTTAATAGATTCCTAACATGTCATATTCATCTATAAAATTCTTGGAGCACATTAATTAGTTCATATAATATTTATTTGAATATTTTTAAAACCATTTATTTGATATTTCTCTTAATAAAATAATTACTAAAATATATTTTTTATAATTATTTAATATACTTATTTGTTGCATAAAAATTAAAAATAAAATACTATTATGAAGATAAATATAATATATTTCATAATAATACTTTTAGTAGAATTTATATTCTAAAACACCCAACTTTTAAAATGTTATTTTTATTAAATTATGAAGGTGACAACTTTGACATCATTTAAAATAAAATAATATAAATGTCATAATCTGTTTTATAAGGCTCCAAATGGTCCAAAAGTCTACACTTGGATGATTATGGTGTATTTATACTCTACCAATTAGTTTTGGTCAAATTATTTGGCCTTTTATGGGTATTATTATTTTAATAAAACCTATATTATTGATTTTTCACTAAATAAATGATTTCTAAATCATTAATGTATAATCTATTAAGGTAATTATATATTTATTAAAAATTAAAAATAAATTAACATGATAAAGAAAAATATTTTATTTTTAAAATTATTATTTATAATCTAATTTATATTTTGTATAACCTTATATTAAAAATACTTTAATTATTAGAGTTTGAGTGAGACATATTTCACTTTACTTTAAATAAAATAAATTAAAGGTCTTAATCACATCTAAGTGAGTTCCAATAGATTCCATTTAGACCAAATTATGTTTTATAGAGAAATATAATCAAAAATTATATCAAGACAAGTGTTAGGGTAATTTTATAATATTATATTTACCCTTAATTACCAGATTTACCTTTAATTGTGGTAAATAAAATTTACCGCAGTTACTATCCATAATGCCTAAAAATAAAAGTTATATATTTAAACAATTTGAAGCTCCTGATTCCAAATATGGAATCCATTTTTACAAATTAATAACACCAAAGATGCAGTAATTAATTTAAAATTAATCCCGTTGTCGAAAAAAACGAGTTTTTGTTTAAAACATTGCAAAATATTGAAATGTTTTTACCTATGAATTCAATATAAGATCAATGATAATGAAATAAATTATATTAAATGGTAAGAATATATTCTATTTATACTTTAAAACCATTAGGTATTATAATTTAACCATATAAATTATCTTGATGAAAAAATTTGTTTTTAATTAAAATTTAGCGTATTATTACTATTAATCAAAATATGAATGTTAACAGAAAAATATTAAAAAATTATCCAAATTTTTTTATATCCTTACTGCAATGAATAAGTTTATTTTTTCAAATTTAACTTTTAAACGTGTCAAAAAATAGATTTGAAGTGGGTGCATCCTCAAAAGGCGGCAAAACTGCATTTTTTGAAAAATACTTATTTTACCCAAAAAAATTATTTTGTTCTCATACCATGTTATAGAATATGTGTAAGATGAATGATAATGTTATGAAATTAAAAATTTGGTTAATACTATTCATAACGTCTAGTTTATAATAATATTATAACAATATATCATTGTTTAGTGAAACTCGGTATTGCGTAAAACACACCCTATCGAGAAAGGTCACTCTTGCGTGTAATGCAAGCCAAGTCAGGGTTTCGCGTAGTGCAAGATTCCTTTGGTGTTTCATATAACAAAATCAAAACATATTTCATTTATACATAGATCAAAATCTATATTTGGTGTTGTGTAAAATGAATTTTATTTGAAAGAACTTAAAATTGTGTGCAACACAAGCCAAGAATAGTGTTGCGTATACTACAAGCTAATACGGTATTGTGTATAGCGCAAGATAATCTTGGTGTAGCATAAAACAAAAGAAATCAAAGAAATTAAAAATATTATTTCTCATAAAATATCGGGGTGTTACATACAATACATTCCTGTATCACTTCCCCAAATCCTAGATCTTTTTTTTCTTCCAAAATACCATTCTTTCAAGGATTAAGGTTTTAACCAAAAGAGATTTCACAAATAAGTGGTATAACTCTTAACGGAGCATTCTAAATTTGTTTCTTCTTATACCTATAATAAATATAATATATTATTCAATAAATAATAACTTAAATGTCCTCAATATTAATAAATTTTATTAATATCATTAAACCACATTTATTCACCCACTTTTACAGTAAATGGGAAGTGAAACAACAAGTGAAAACATGATTCATGCGTACATACAACCTATAGTCTCCTTGAACGATTTAATTAATTTTTTTATCTCTATATTTTATGGATGAATCTATATATATATATATATAATGAATATATTTTATATTTATATCATGGTTAAAATTATGTATATTATAGGACCATGATTAAAGTACAAGGAATATAACATCCAAATTGAAACATACCTAAAAGGTGAAATAGTTAACACTCAGAAATGATGGTTTTAATAAAGTGTTATTAATAAATGAGTATTTAAATTTTACATGTGGATTATAAATTTCATTATAGTTTCTTCAATGGTTTTTGAATAGAAGTATAATAATTCTAAATTTATTTTATGTGAGGTTAAAAGTGCATACAAGGTAAGTTGAACTTCAGGTAAGGGATTTATTTTATAGTATCATTCTATTTTATAATTTTTCATGCTTAAATTTCCATTGAGGGAAATTATTTAATACATATCTAATAAAAACCTAGAATTTTTCTTATACCCTTGTTGTTTTTTTACAATACATTATTTCCTTTCATTTTACCCATTTAATTATTGAAGATAACTAAAGAAGGTTTTTAAGGAAAAACTAACTATGTTTTACTATTTGGTTGTGAATATTTTTCATCTATATCGATATTTTATAAAACTGTTTTTAGGATTTTTTTAATATTTACTTATTATTGTTTAAATTCATATTACCCATGATTTCCCTTAAAAACATTTAAAAAGGAATCTTTTTTTTACTGAATGAGGTTTTTTTTTATATTTTCTACAAAAGTGTGAATGAAATATTTTATTTTAACATATATGACATGAATATAATTTTACACTATCATTAATTCTCAATAATTTTGATATTACTTTAGAAGTTACATGGTATTATTTAAAGAAATTTTACCATTTAGTATTTGGGAAATTTTTAGATTTTAAATATGTTATTTCAAATTGAAAAGGGTATTATCTCAAGAAATTTTCCAGTGATCTTTTAAAGTAATTTTACATCTATGATGACATCATTTTATATTACTTATTATTTACTAAGTATATAATCCAATGATATCATATTTATTATTTCTCTAGAAGTTATATGATGATGAATTATTGATGTTCCAAATTCTTGAATCAATACTAATAATTGTGGACATATAAGGAATTTTGAGAATGAATTATACTGATCATTCAAAATACAAGGAATATTTAGGATGTATAGTGATGTGTGGGGATCTATTATAGATGTACCCTTGATTCATTAATATTTCTCATAAGACAAAATAGGTTGGCATGATGTATATGCTGAGGCTGTAAGATCATGTCATAATAGTTTGGTATTTGGTGTATTCCAATCCAAACACTGACAATGTATTGGTTAAGAGGACTTTAAGGAATGATAATTTATTTTTTAGAAGGAATTTATGGTAGGATCCATGATATCATGGTTGAAATACCTTGATCATGAATTTTTAGAATTATGCATTTTCATTATTAAGAATTCAGTTTCATTATCCATGTGTTTTTATGTAGATATTATCAATGGGTGCTTATTGAACTCAAGTTTTTTATTGACTAACATATGTTTTTATTATCCAATATTCAATTTTATTTATTCGTTATTTACTAATGTAGATTATAGTATATGTAACCCTTACTGATCATCTGAGGTCACCAATTATTTGTTATCCTTTCCCTGAGATATGAGGAAGGATATCATGATAGATATATAGGATGTAAGAATTATTTATATGATTTTTTTATAATTACAATGTAATATGGGACTCATTTAAGTATATAGTTTTTCAATACTACTAAACTGATAGATATTTCATGGTGACATCCCTTGTATCCTATACAAATATAATAATGTAAATATAGGATTTGGGTTATTGGAGTTTGAGTTTTTACTATTGGAATCATTGGATGTTTTTTAGAAACCTTGGGAACTAGATTTATAAAAATATATATTATTTAACAAAACCATTTGATTACATTTAAGGATAATTCTACCTATAGTATAACAACCTCTATTTTTGGTAAGGTAGAGATTATGTGGTTTTCCTAGAAATACATCCTTGTCTAGATATTTCATGTGGGCATGAGTTTTTAATAAATTCATATCAGGTTAATGACACCAAAAAAGAGTTGATCAATTATATATCGTCTATATTTCTTGGTCCTAGCGAGTATGTATTTACCATAAACCTGGTTGTACCTTTTCATGGGATATTATTAGTTGAACTAAAATTTTGTTTATAGAACATTTTGAAGTACTAGAATAAGTTATAACCACAAAATCCTAGGTTAAACCTATGGTGTCATAGAGTGAAAATAAGGTGTTATGATTTTGAACTCCTATGGATGATATTTCATGATTTCATAATCTGATTATTATTTCTCATACTATGTTTTTTGGTTTTAGTTAATAGATAGGACCACATGGAACCACAAAAACATTTAATGTGATGGGTATTGGGGTGATTATGAGCAACCAAATGGGATGATGACTGAACTAAAATATATCGTGATTATGCCTAGTCAGTTATACTGATAAATTATTAATAAATTTCACCTTAAAAAACTCTCAAACTTACTAGTTAAGATTATGATATAGTTTCATAAGAGATCAGGTGGTTGATACCATGTATGAAAGAAGATTTATCTTCCTTTAAGTTGAGAATGTGGGAAGACGCACTCAAGGGAATGCATCAATGGAATAATATGATGTTTTATCTATGGAAAATAAGGGAATAGAGAAATTAATCACTAATGAATAATGAAGATATCAATAAAGGAAAATGAAGCTCTTAATAATCTAACAATTATAGTTTAATTCCTTATGTGTGGAGAACTTTTGAATTATTTGAGTCAGTGACCTATTCTATGAACTAACCCCATACAAATGAAGGGCCTATGTTATTTCAATAATTGAATTAGATTTAATGAAGTTGAATAACTAAAGTGTCTATGTATTTGGATTCAATAATTATATTTTAGAACTATCATATCAATGATATCATGGTTATAGTGTTTATGAAATATCTAAGTATTTTCCTAAAAAATCTTTCTTAATGGATTTATAAGAATATGTTGAATGATACCGATGACTAAGAGAAGTGATTTAATTGTAAGATAATATTTTATTGAAAAAAATGATTGATGGATGTATGTAATTTAATATGTTCTTGAGGTAATAATGTTTAATTATAATGAAGATATTCTAGAATTTGATAAAATAGATGGGATAATATTGATGACCTTACAACTGATTAGTGATTCAATGAAAAAATATGTTTTGTTATCATTGATAGAGTTTTCATATTTTTTTTATTTATGGAATATCTTCAATAATATTTTATTTTATTTAATTAATATGTAGAGAGTTAATTTTTCGAATCATGAATGTTTTCATTATGTTTTTATTTTAATTGAGGTAATTTTCATGGTTCAAGAGAATATATAATCATGGAATTCACATATTTGGTATGCGACATTAAGAGATAATTTTTGTTATCTATAGGATTCATGTTTTTTTTAAATTTGGTTACCTCAACTATAAATTTATTAACTTTGTGCTTGGTCATACATATTTTTAATGGGTTTAAAGATTAAATATTTATGGAGTGGTTTATGTTGAATTTTGGTTGTTATTATTGTGGTTTTAGAGAATAATGTATTATATTTATCCATGTTGAATAACATGTGATAACTATTTTTGGTTTTATTAAGTAAAGAAATAAAGAATTATTTGTATTTATTTTTTGTGTATTTTTATCCATTAAAATTTAATTTTAGTGCTTCAGGAACGAAAAAAATTGATATCGAGTATTCATTTCATGGAATAAGAGATGGAGTAAATTTTTTTTGAGACACAACTAGAGGATGAAATTATTCTTATAATACGGAAATAAATCAAGTAATTATATTTTATAAAGTTTTAAATATTTACATTAAATTAATACTTAACTTCAATAAAATGATCTTAAAATAAAATATTATTCTTTTACATTCATTTACAATGAACTAATGTTCTTTTCAGACATCAAAGATTTATGGATTTGTGGTCAATAACTTTATCCTAACCATGTTTACTACCACTATATATTAGTCATTGCAGATTATTTTTATCCTCTAAATCCATAATTTCACTTCCAAATAATTTTACTCTATTTGGAAACCTAGTAATGTGTCATTCTAGATGAAATGTTTATTTCATTTCCCATCTTTTTAAGAGGTAGTTTTATTAACCCTTTTTATGGTATGGGTTTTCCACTAAGGGATTACGAAATATAAAACCCTTGATTACTAGGAATAAGTTCAATATTGATGGATGGAATTTATTAAAGGGGATAATGTTACACCCTCTGATTTTAAAAGAAGAACATTATGTTCTATAGCATAAACAACACATAACATCGAGTATAAACGAACCAAAAAAAGTTATTATTCAAATATGACCATTATAATCTTGTTGTTGAAATAGAGGGGGTATGAATAATAATAAATCAATTATGAAATATATACCATTTTTTGATTAATTCTTAAGAAATAATAATTCATTTTTTATACTCATACTATGCTTTAAAATATGTTTTCCTTGAAACAAGTTTTTTATTGTTTTTTGTGAGAAAATATTATGTATAATTTTTAAAACTTTTATAAAATTTAATTCAAATAAATTATTATTTTTTATTTCATAAATCCACTATTATATTAGGATGAATTTTTTATATTTTTCTAAAAATACTGATTTCTCATTGAATAGTGAAAAATATTGATTTTTTTCAAAATTGCATTTTTTTAAGTATTTACAAAGTCAAATTATATTTTGTATTAGTTTTAAAATTAAATTAGTCCATTTTGATTAAAAATAATCTAATTATGGTATTTTTAATGAATTTTTATTCTTGTATTTGATATAAAAACATATTTTTACTTGAAAGGATTTTTTTTGAAAAATTATATTTCATCATGTTTTATGGGATTGATTTTAAATTAAATTATTCCACTTCTATGAATTTAATAGTAAAAAATTTATTAAATATTTGGAGTCAAGAGATTAAATTTTTTTATATAGTCCCCTTTTATTTTTGTTCATTGTGAATTTTAGCCGTAGTAAATATTTGTCACCTCACCAAGGGTAAATCAGGTAATAAAGATATAAAATAATATGATAAGAACTAAAAAGTAACCCTAACACTTGACTTAATTTAATTGGATGATTATATTTCAAAAAAATAATTCATAAATAAAATATAATTCCTTTTGTCTCCTTTATATTTTATTATGACCTTTTTATTATTTTATGTAACAAAAACTAAAAAAATGTCATTATATGTGTTTTATTATCTCTAAAATTTTAAAATATGGATAAATAGAGGATATCTTAGATTATAAATGGTTACATGAAATGTGAATAATTTTTTATAATGGTAATTTATTTATAATTTTTAGCGATGAACTAAATTCCTTAAATTCTTATGTAACACCAATAAAATATTTTTTCAATTAATAGATAAATAAAATAAATGATATTAAAAATATTAAAAGTAACATAATTTGAAGGTCTTATTGTGTTAAAAGAATTTTTTAGATAAATATGACATATTAGAGTTGTGTGAAAGGATTATATATTAATTACATTTTTTTCATGGTTTATTAAAAGTAAAATTTATATGAATAGTGTGAAAAATGTCATAAATGATATTTTATGTTAAATAATAATTGATAAATTATCTAAAATTTTAAAAAGTAATTAAATAGGAAAATTATGATGGATAAAATTATAAAAATTATTCATGTTTCCATTTATGATCATATTTTTATATTATAAGTAAAATTATAACACTTTAATATTGAAAAAGGAATTACCACGGTTATTGTTAAAATTGGTTAACCAAGGGTCTAATACAAAATATAAGGATTAAAATGATATCTAAACCCATAAAAATATGATTTTATCATTATATAAAGATAATATGATCCTTATATTAAAATAAATGGAACTTTTGAACCATTTTACAAGATTTAGGAACATATTATTTTATAGTATTTCCTGAATTTCCAAAAATGTAATTAATGATATTTTATAATAAATAATATTTTATTAAATAATTTTAAATTTATAAAATTTATATTATTATCCAACTGAATGATATTTGGTTTATTATATAAACCATAGTATATTTATAGGTAACTATTTCTTTTATAGTAACATTTGTTACTCTAAAATAGTGAAATACTCTATTATTGAGATAGTTATCAAAAGGGTTGTTGGGGATTAAAACAAAAAAATAAGGATGAAAAAATCAACTAAAATTTTTGAAATTTTATTTTATGAGATGATTTGGACTTATCCTCGCTACATATTCTAAATATATTTGTTTGGTTTCATTTGAACATGAAAATTAATTTATATTAATTTACGAGAAATTATAAGAATGCCCTCCCTCACTTATATAAGGGAACCCCCTATGATCTTCTATTCACACTTCAATATCCATTTAGTCCAGCCAGGAACTTCCATGATATATTTCAATATTAATTACCAAAATCCTAGAGAGTTTTTTCTTCCTAAAATACCATCCTTTCATGGATTAAGGTGTAAGAAAAAAGAGATTTCTCAAAAAAGAGGTGTAACTCTTAATTGATCGTTATCAAATTTATTCCTTCTTATACCTACGATAAATCTATGAAATTATTCATAAAATAATAAATTCATTATCATAAATATAATTAAAATTTATTATTATCACCAAACAAATTTTATTCACCCTCTTTTCTAACAAATGGGTAGTGAAAGTATCAATCGCGTATACGTACGACTTACTATCTCCACATTGCGATACAAATCATTTTACATAGCCATCACTCTTGTATGTTTATTATGATGGATATAAATTTTATATATTATATTTGGTACATAATTAACATTTTATAATTATAATATCATATCTACCAACTTACCTTCCAATCCATTGTAAAATGATAATGTCGCTCATGCGTATGTGTGGACTACCACCTCCACGAAGAGTTGTGATTTGATTTTAATTATTAATTTAAATAGATGTTTATAAGTATATATTTAATGATTATATATTTTATGTATTATATAATAAGTATTATAGAAATTTTAATTATTATTTATCTTTTTTTGATCCATTCACTGAAAAGTGAAAACATAGCTCATGCGTACGTACAACCTACAATCTCTTTGAAATATATAATTAATTTTTCAATATTTATCCATTGTGGATGAATCTAAATATATATATATATATATAATTATTATATATGAAATTTATATCATGGTTAAAATTATGTATATTATAGGGCCATGATAAATGTACATGGACTGGAACTACCAAACTGAAACTTATATGTAAAATGAAACAGTCAACTCTTAGAAATGATAATTTTAATAAATAATTATTAATAAAAAAATATTGAAATATTATAAGTGGGCCATATATGGTATTATAATTTTTTATATGGTTCTGGTATGGAAATATAATAATTCTATATTTATTATACCTGAGGTTAAAATCACCTACAAGTTAAGTCAAACTTAAGGTAAGGTATTTCTTTTATAGTCTCATTTTATTTTAGGATTGTACATTCTTGAATTTACATTGAGGAAAATTATTTGATCCATATATGAGAAAAACCTTTAAATTTTATTATAAATTTTCTATTTCTAGAGAATACATGTTTTACATTCATTTCCCCCATTTTATGTACTAAAGGGACTGAATGAATGTTTATAAAGAAAAAATAATTATGGTTTACTATTTGGTTTGGAATATTTTTCTTATATATCCATATTTTCTAAAAATTATTTAAAAAAATGTTTTTAATATTATCTTATGATTGTTTAATTTCATTTTTAAACATTATTTAATTTTTTATTAAATGGTTTAAAAGGGAACTTCTTACTATTTTATGAATGATGTAATTTTTTGGGTTTTTTTTTGCAAAAGTGTGCAAGGAATGGTTTCTTTTAAATTATAAGGAATGACTAAAATTTCCTACCATCATGACCACCCAATAAATTGAATATTTTTTCAAACTTTACAAGGAAATTTTTGGTTAAATTGTTTCCTTTAATATTTAGGAAATTTTTACATTTTAAATAAGAGACTTCAAAGTGAAAAGGTAATTTTTGTTAAGAAATTTTCTAGTGATTTTTTAAAATATTTTTTAATCTATTATAACATATTCGATGTTACTTATTAATTATTGAGGACATGATCCAATGATCTAAAAATTATTTTTTATCTGGATGGTTTAAGATGATTAATTATTGATGTTCCATATTCTTGATTCAATATTTATAATTTTTGACTTATAAAGAATTTTGAGAAGGAATTATATTGATCAATAAGAATATGAATAATTCAAAGGACATGCCATGATGAGTGGGTACTAGTTATAAATAGACACTCAATGCATCAATATGTATCATGAGATAAAATATGTTAGAAGTATTTATAGCATGAGGCTGTATAATCATGTCATAATAGTTGGGTATTTTCCATATTTGTAAAGACCCGGAAATTTCAAGGAATTTTTTTTCTTAAATAATTTGAAATTTTACGAGTCTATGGCTTCTGACAGCACTTGATTCCGAGGCCCGGTGTGCCTGGAATCAATTTATGAAGTTTAGCTCGGGTACGTTCAGTAAACGAACGAGCATGTTTTTCTATCTTTTGAACCGGTTCTCGGAATTGAAATCTGAGGGCACCAATGAACTCGCAGCACCGGTAATTGCTTAAGGGTACCTTTACCGTAGTTGCGTTTGCACGTGTTGAGAAGTTAAAATTTATGGATTAAATAAAAAGTGAATAAAAATTGTGGAACAATTTCTATTTTATATCTAAGGTTGTTATATCCTACATGGGGGAGTTGGGGTGGGACCCACAAGCACCTAACTACCCATGTGAGGATATTTGTGAGGTGGGTCCCACACAAGCCCCAACCTTTCACATTCCCTAAACTCCTTTTAAACCCCCTTCTTAATTTTTAACTCCCCTTTAATTGAGTAACTCTTCCTCTCCCCTCTCTCTCTCTTCAATTCTTGCCAACAAAAACCATAATTAATTGATTTAACCACTTCAATTAAATTAATTAAGTGTTTGAATTTTAAATTTTTGAATGCATGGAAAGATTAAATAAAATAAGGAGAAGCCTTATTTTATTTAGGTTGGCAATTGTTGTGAGCGGAGGAATTGGGAGAACTCTAGACTTTTTGAAGAACATCATCCTCAACGAAGGACGGTTCTTCTCTGATGAAGAACATCGACCCTTCAACGTAGAATGACTCGGCAACCACGGTTCTACATCCTCTTCTTTCTTCGCGACAAGGAAGGAGACACCGATGTGGGGAATTCGCCAACGACAACGCGCCTTATATTTTCTCTTCTCCGCGACAAGAGAGGGAACACTGTTTCTTCCTTGGGCGCACTCCGACGACGTCTACGAATCCTCACCTCGCGACGCCATCTACCGCGACGCCGATGTACGTCATTAATTGTTGAGGTAGGGTGAATTGTTCCAATTTTAATTGAATAAAATTGTTCGTTGTGCTTCGTGAAACCCTATTCATCTTCGGCCGATTGTTACCGCCTAACGTGGAGGGCGCGGGTCGAAAAAACACGGCCCGACGACCCTCCATCATTTCTTGATCTTTTTGGAATCAGCGATCGAAGGTGGAGGAAGCAGGGAACCATAGTACCATGCCGAGAATGCAGCGGAGGAAGCCGGCACCAACACGCCGGTAATGCAGAAAGAACCGCGGCCCGCTTTGCGGGCCGCGTCGGTAGAAGAATCGGCCAGAGGCGAGCCGCGGCGCCAGGAGGGCACCGCGCTAGAGAACCGGCCATCCAGGTGGAGCCGGACCGCGGCACCAGGAGGGCACTACACTGAAGAATCTATGGCCTGCGTGCACTAGAAAGCCAGCCGGTTTGGGAAGGGCGGAACCACCGGTGCGGACAGACGGGGGGGGGGGGGGGGGGGGGGGGGGGCTCAGAACCGCTCGCCCAGCCGGCTGAGCCAGCCGGGCCGCGTCACTTCGGGCCGGGCTGTGCCCCTTCAGGCCGAGTTGCGTTTTCCTTCAGACCGGTCTGAAACCCCTGCTGGGTAGGACCCTTCAAACTATGTTAACCCGACCCGTCGGCCCACTGGGCTAAACGGGTCGGACCCGTTATTCATTTAAACGTGAATAACTTAAAGACCGCACGTCCGATCGACGCGCCGTCTACGGCACTGGGACTCTTTTGAAGATACTGTCCTTTTGAGATACTCTAAGTGAGTTTTGGATAGATTTGGTAAACATCCGGGTTTGGAACGAGCATATTTCCAACTGGGCCCCTAGAACGGAAAAACCAATAACTCTCAGACCGGGCGTTCGTTTGATGCGCCGTCTGTCGCGTTGAGTTCCATTTGACGAGACGGAACTTCGAGATACATCAACTCTGGACTTCGTGACAGTTAATGTATCGACCCATTTTACTCCTAGAGCGGACACTCTCAGAATCGAGTACGCTGTGTGCAGGAACCCTACAGCTGGCTGCGACTACGACGACGATGACGACTGTACTAGGATCCTACGTGGGTTCGGCAGCGAGGAAGAATGTACTTGGATCCACCGTGGATTCGGCAGTGATGATGGCTGTACTTGGATCCTACGTGGGTTCGACAGCAATGGTTACTGTACTTGGATCCTACGTGGGTTCAGCAGTGACGACTTCTGTACTTGGATCCTACGTGGGTTCGGGAGAGGAGATTATTCAGAGGCTACATCTTTCATCTTCACCCCTCTTCGTGATTAGTATACCTATGTGAGCTGAGTCTTGACTTTCAATTATTATCATTGATATGATTGACTTCTTTCCTGTGTGGACTGGTTGTGCTTGGGCTCGGAAGTTGGAGCCATACTGAGATTGATGACTTAGGTATATGTATGGGCATATACCTATGTAGAGTTGGTTGATACTTCGTGTTTGTATCTTTCCTTTGTGGATTATCCTTTGTGGATTCTGGGTGACCTTCGGGGGTCTCGGGGTCCTTACTGAGTATTGTATACTCACCCCTGCACGGGCATCGCCCGCACTACGTTGTGTTGGTTGCAGACGACAGACATCACTGATCGTGGTCGAGGCTTGTGGAGCTGAACGGTATCCGGAGGTGGAACACCTGGCGGGACGTTCACGGAGCAGAAGGACAGACCCGAGGTACCGACGAGACTATCTGTACCCAACCTTATGGTGGGATTCCTGGAGGACGACCCAGTGGTTACTGTTTTACTTTTCAGCTATTGTACTTTCTTTCTCATATGTACTGTACTTTCAGTTGGGTTTGTATACCGACCCATTTACATTCCAGCACTTACTTTTGTACTCAGTTTACTTTGTGTTTACTCCAGCTTGCGTACTCTATTGTGTTTGTTTACTTATATAAAGGAAATGTATTCCCTTTTATTGGGAATTACGCCTTTGGTGCTATTCGCTAGCCCCTGGCCTATGGAAGGCGGGCTTGGGGTAGTCACGACACGGTCCCCGAGGAGGGGTCGTGACAAATTGGTATCAGAGGAGTCGGTTCTACCACATAACTCAGGACTCTGATGATTTCTTTCTATGAAGCAATAGTGTTTAGAGTATTGAGTGTGGTTATCAGTCCAGGGAGTCCAGTGTTGGTGCGGCGGCTGACGTATCCATACACCAGGACCCTGACTTCTGATTTCCAAATCAGTTCATGAAAAGATTGATTGCATGTGTGTTTCAAAATTTTTCTTTGTGATTACTTTGTGTTAGCTCACAAGGTATACTGTACTAACCATGACACACATGTTTCTTATCAGGATGGCCCCACAAAGGCAGCCAGCTAGGGTTCCTAGTTAAATGCGGGATGGCAGCCCACCGAGCGATGAGGCCTCGGTGCAGGGACCCATTACAGCAGAGGCACCAGCGGTACCTCTACCTACTGGGCCACCGATACCACCCGCCCTAGCAGCGAAGAGTGCACATTGCCTGAGTGTGCTGCATGAGTTTCAGTGACAGAGGCCACCCAGGTTCCATGGAGAGATGGACCCTCAGGCAGCCGAGGATTGGATGGAGGCTATCATCCGAGTCTTCAGATTGGTAGGGACACCAGCAGATCTTATGATGATCCTTGACGCGAGTCTCCTACACGCAGCAACAGGTAGATGGTGGAGCCTGATGCTTCAGGCACTACCAAAAAACTGGGCAAGGTATGCGCCTGCCTTTATCAGCGCTAACGGAAAAGTGCTGATAAAGGGCCGGACCTTTATCAACGCTTTTTTAGCGCCGATAAAGGCTTTCCACTGTATCAGCGCTAGAAAAGCGCTAATAAAGGGGTACCCTTTATCATCTCTTTTCTAGCGCTGATAAAGTCTGTATTTATCAGTGCTTTTCATTTTAGCGCTGATAAATACACCCTTTATCAGTGCTTTTTACTAGTGCTAATAAAGGGTCCCGCGGATTTATTAAAAACCCGTGGGTCCTCTTCCTCCTCCCCGCACACAATCAAGCTCTCGCGGAAGCCCTCGTCTGCGCCGCTGCCGCCGCTGCAACTGCTGCCGCCGCCGCCGCCGCTGCCGCTGCCTCCTTCTCCTCCGTCGCCTCCTCCTCCTCCTCCTCTGCTTCTGCTCCTCCTCCTCCTCCTCCGGTGCCTCCGCCGTCTCCGCCCTGCCTCAGCCCTGCCTCCGCGCCGCTGCCGCCGGTGCCTCCTCCTCCACCGCGGCCTCCTCCTCCTCCGCCGATGCCTCCTCCTCCTCCTCCGTCGGTGCCTCCTCCTCCACCGCGGCCTCCTCCTCCACCGCGGCCTCCTCCTCCTCCGTCGGTGCCTCCGCAGCCTCCTCCTCCTCCGCGGCCTCCTCCTCCTCCATTGTACGGTATGGTATGCCTGTAATTTGCTTTGTTTTTTGTTTTTGTTTTATATTTCAACTATCATGATTTGTGTGAATCAATTTTATTTGAAGTGGGGGGTGCAGGTGCTGCGGGTGTAGTGGGTGGGGGGGGGGGGGTGTTTAGGTGGGGGTGTTTAGGTGGGGGAGATGTTTAGTGGGTGAACATGTAGGTGGGGCGTATAATGGGGGGTCCAAATACCGTATCTTCCTCATCCTAAAAGGTGCGATCTTTTTCAATACCATTTTATTTCACTGTCCATAAAACATAGCATTCGCCCGTTTTCTCTTTTCCCATCCAACACTATCATATCCAGTACCATTACCTATAAAATAACACATTATGCATGCGTTCTAAAAAATATAATAAGCGAGTAGTAAAACTCCGCCGCCTCCTCCTCTGCTCCTGCTCCTCCTCCTCCTCCTCCACCGGCCTCATCCTCCTCCTCCTCCGCTGCCTCCGCCGATGCCTCCTCCTCCTCCGTCGGTGCCTCCGCGGCCTCCCCCTCCTCCGCCGGTGCCTCCGCGGCCTCCTCCTCCTCCGCCGTCACGCCTCGGTCAAGCTGCGGTCACACCGCGGTCACGCCGCGGTCACGCCGCGGTCACGCCGCGGTCACGCCGCGGTCACGCCGCGGTCACGCCGCGGTCACGCCGGTGCCTCCGCGGGCGCCGCCTCCCCCCTCCTCCGCCGCGGCCGCCTCCTCCTCCTCTGCTCCTGCTCCTCCTCCTCCTCCTCCACCGACCTCATCCTCCTCCTCCTCCGCTGCCTCCGCCCTGCCTCCGCCCTGCCTCCGCCCTGCCTCTGCGTTGCCGCTGGTGCCTCCTCCTCCACCGCGGCCTCCTCCTCCTCCACCGCGGCCTCCTCCTCCTCCTCCGCTGCCTCCGCTACCTCCTCCTCTTCCGTCGCGGCCACCGCCTCCTCCTCTGCTCCTAATCCTCCTCCCCTCCACCGGCCTCATCCTCCTCCTCCTCCGCTGCCTTCGCTGCCTCCGCCCCGCCTCCGCCCTGCCTCCGCCCTGCCTCCGCGCTGCCGCCGGTGCCTCCGGTGCCTCCTCCTCCACCGCGGCCTCCTCCTCCTCCGCCGATGCCTCCTCCTCCTCCGCCGGTGCCGCCAGTGCCTCCACGTCTCCTCCTCCTCCACGCGCTGCGGTCACGCCGCGGTCACGCCGCGGTCACGCCGCGGTCACGCTGGTGCCTCCGCGGCCGCTGCCTCCTCCTATTATGCCACGACCACCGCCTCCTCCTCTGCTCCTGCTCCTCCTCCTCCTCCTCCACCGGCCTCATCCTCCTCGTCCTCCGCTGCCTCCGCTGCCTCCGCCCTGCCTCTGTGCTGCCGCCGGTGCCTCCTCCTCCACCGCGGCCTCCTCCTCCTCTGCCGATTCCTCCTCCTCCTCCGCCGGTGCCGCCGGTGCCTCCGCGGCCGCCTCCTCCTCTGCGGTCACGCCGCGGTCACGCCGGTGCCTCTGCGGCCGCCTCCTCCTCCTCTGCTCCTACTCCTCCTCCCCTCAACCGGCCTCATCCTCCTCCTCCTCCGCTGCCTTCACTGCCTCCGCCCTGCCTCCGCGCTGCCGCTGGTGCCTCCGGTGCCTCCTCCTCCACCGTGGCCTCCTCCTCCTCCGCCGATGCCTCCTCCTCCTCCGCCGGTGCCGCCAGTGCCTCCACGTCTCCTCCTCCTCCACGCGCTGTGGTCACGCCGCGGTCACGCCGCGGTCACGCTGCGGTGACGTCGTGGTCACGCTGCGGTCATGCTGCGGTCACGCTGCGGTCATGCCGGTGCCTCCGCGGCCACTTCCTCCTCTTACTACGCCGCGGCCGCCTCCTCCTCCTTTGCTCCTGCTCCTCCTCCTCCTCCTCCACCGGCCTCATCCTCCTCCTCCTCTGCTGCCTTCGCTGCCTCCGCTGCCTCCGCCCTGCCTCCACCCTGCCTCTGCGCTGCCGCCGGTGCCTCCTCCTCCACCGCGGCCTCCTCCTCCTCCGCCGATGCCTCCTCCTCCTCCGCTGGTGCCGCCAGTGCCTCCACGGCCGCCTTCTCCTCTGCGGTCACGCTGCGGTCACGCCGCGGTCACGCCGGTGCCTCTGCGGCCTCCTCCTCCTCCTATGCTCCTGCTCCTCCTCCCCTCCACCGGACTCATCCTCCTCCTCCTCCGCTGCCTTCGCTGCCTCCGCCCTGCCTCCGCCCTACCTCCGCGCTGCCGCCGGTGCCTCCGGTGCCTCCTCCTCCACCGCGGCCTCCTCCTCCTCCGCCGATGCCTCCTCCTCCTCCGCCGGTGCCACCAGTGCCTCCACGTCTCCTCCTCCTCCACGCGCTGCGGTGACGCCGCGGTCACGCTGCGGTGACGCCGCGGTCACGCCGCGGTCAGGCCGCGGTCACGCCGGTGCCTCCTCCTCCACCGCGGCCTCCTCCTCCTCCACCGCGGCCTCCTCCTCCTTCTTCACTGCCACCACTGCCTACTCCTCCATCGCGGCCTCCTCCTCCTCCTCTGCTCCTGCTCCTCCTCCCCTCCACCGACCTCATCCTCCTCCTCCTCCGCTGCCTCCGCCTCCTCCTCCTCCTCTGCTCCTCCTCCTCCTTCTCCTCCACCGCAGACTCGTCCTCCTCCTCCTCCACCAGCGCTTCCTCCTCCTCCTCCTAGTCCACTGCCTCATCCTCCTCCTCCACCGGCGCCTCCTCCTCCTCCTCCTCTGCCTACTCTGCTGCCTCCTCCTCCACCACGGTTTGAGAGGTGCCTCAAGTGATTTCACCATCTTCCTTACCATTTTATTCTTTATATTTAGTTTCTATTGATTTTTGATTTATCTAGATTAGGTTTTATGGGTGATTCAACTGGCGCACGGTGGTATCATATTGATGTGAGGCTTGGGGATTGTAGTGGTTCCCAATATATTTTTTATTTTGGTATTTATTTATTCCTTTATTTCCTTGAAGTATCTTGTTTTTTATCTAAATTATACTTATATTCCTTCTCCTTTAACCTATATACTTATCTTATGGATTTTAAATAGGATGAATATAAATAAAGAATGGATGAATGCCATTCGGTTGACAAAAGAGTATGAAGAAGGCATGAAAGAATTTATCAAGTTTGCAATAGATCATGCATGTGACTCTTCTCAAATCCTTTTTCCGTGTTTACGCTGTTGTTATTCAAAACAAATTAGTCCAGATGAGTTGGAAGAACACTTGATCTGTCACGGAATAGATCAAAGTTATACATGTTGGAATAAACACGGGGAAACAACGAATGTAGGTAGTGACTGGGGTGACACTGCGTTTTATGGATCATCTGATATGATTACAAACATGAACAATGAAGATGACCGTATGGAGGATGTGATTACAGATGTGAATGATGATGAAGATCGTATTGAGAAAATGACAAGGACCTTCGAAGATGAACTTCGTTATTGCCCAAAATTGTTTGAGAAGTTAAAAAGTTGTGCAAAGATGCCATTGTATGCTGGTTGCACTAAATATACAGCATTGTCAGCCGTACTGAAGCTGTATAATTTGAAAGCAGATAACGGGTGGAGTGATGACAGTTTTACGAAACTACTTTCCCTCTTGAATGACATGCTCCCAGAAGACAATGAGCTCCCGAGCCGAACATACGATGCCAAAAGAATGCTACGCTCTATGGGTATGATCTCTGAAAGAATACACGCCTGCCCGAATGACTGTATACTGTTTCACAAGGACCACAAATCACTTAAAGAATGCCCAAAGTGTGGTGCTTCTAGATACAAGAAAGATGAATCCAGTCCTACTAAAGTTGTATGGTACTTTCCAATCATTCCAAGGTTTAGACGCCTATATGGAAGTGAGGAGACTGCAGAACAATTAACATGGCATGCAGATACAAGAATTAAAGATGGGATACTACGTCACCCGGCAGACTCTCCTCAGTGGAAGAGAATCGATCATGAGTATCCTGAATTTGGAAACGAGTCGAGAAACCTTCGTCTTGCGTTATCTACAGATGGAGTGAATCATTTTGGTTTTCAAACCAGCAGTCACAGTACATGGCCGGTTATGTTGATAAATTATAAATTACCACCGTGGTTATGCATGAAACGAAAATACATCATGTTATCTATGCTTATATCAGGACCAAAACAACCGGGTAATGATATTGATGTTTATTTAGCTCCATTGATTGAAGATTTGAAATTATTGTGGGATTCAGGTGTTACATTGTATGATGCTTACAGAAAGGAAGATTTCACTTTGAGATTCATGTTGTATGGGACGATAAATGACTTCCCAGCGTATGGAAATTTGTCAGGATATAGCATTAAAGGAACTCAAGGCTGTCCCGTTTGCGAAGAAGGTACACAATCAATTAGGTTGAAACATTCATTGAAAACCGTGTTTCTAGGAAATCACAGATTTCTACCGCGATGAAATAAGTACCTTTCTTGGAAGGCATCATTCGATGGAAGTTCAGAAGAATGTACAACACCGTCTCCACTAACAGGCGATCAATTGTTTGAGAAAGTTAAAAATTTGGACACTACTTTTGGTAAACTGGCTTCGAAAAAGCTTATGAAAATCGGTTGGAAAAAGAGATCAATTTTTTTTAAATTACAATACTGAAATTGTCTGTATGTAAGACATTTTAGTGATGTTATGCATGTAGAAAAAAATGTATTTGACAGTGTTATCGGCACGTTGCTAAATACATCTGGCAAAAAAAAAGATGGAATTAAGGCTAGGTTGGACATGGTTGAGATGTGAATACGAGAAGAGTTGGCACCAGTAAAGGGTGAAAAACGAACATTTCCTCCTCCTGCTGCTTACACTCTTTCCAGGCAGGAGAGATATCAGTTTTGCAACTTTTTGAATGACGTAAAAGTTCCATAGGGGTATTCGTCAAATATCAGTAACCTTGTGTCAATGAGAGACTTGAAGTTAAAAGGTCTGAAATCACATGACTGTCATGTTTTGATGCAAAATCTCATTCCAATTGCTTTACGTTGCATTTTGCCCAAGAATGTCCGTCATACATTAACGAAACTGTGTTTCTTCTTCAAATCTATATGCAGCAAAGTTATAGACCCGACGAAATTGCCAGCTATGGAAAAAGAAATTGCCGTCATATTATGTGAATTAGAAATGTTCTTCCCGCCTTAATTTTTTGATATGATGGTTCATTTGATGGTCCACTTGGTGAGAGAGATTCGACTATGTGGTCCTGTACATTACAGATGGATGTACCCCATTGAACGGTATATGAAGATTTTGAAAGGGTATGTCAAAAATCGAAGTCGGCCAGAGGGTTGTATTGTAGAGCGATATATTGTTGAGGAAGCCATTGAATTCTGTACCGAATACTTGTCTGGTGTGGAGAGCATTGGCTTACCGAAATCTCGTCACACTGGGCTATTAGAGGGTGAAGGAATTTCTGGAAGAAAGGTTGTCACAATCAATATTACAGATCGGGAGCAGGCCCACCTTTATGTTTTGCATAACAGTTTGGACATTGACCCATATGTTGAAATCTACAAAGAAATTCTTAGGCAATTGAATCCATCAAGGGCTGAAAAATGGATATCAAATACACATAATCGACAGTTTATAGGATGGTTTCGAGATCATATTTTTAAGAAGTCAGATGAAAATCCAAAGTCTATTTCGGAACGACTTCGATGGCTAGCCGGAGGACCAAGTGTGTATGCATTATCTTACAATGCTTATGTAGTTAATGGTTATACATTTTATACTAATGAACATGATGAAGATAGTACCATGCAGAATAGTGGGGTTACACTTGTGGCTGAAGCGATGCATGTTTCCGGTGCTAAGGACAAAAATCCAATTTATGCGAATATGTCATACTTTGGCATCATCAAACAAATATGGGAGTTGGATTATACAGAATTTCAAGTTCCGATATTTTAATTCAAGTGGGTTGATAACAGGAGTGCTGTTAAAATAAATGATTTGGGATTTGTGAAAGTTGATTTCAGTAAGGAAGGGGAGAAAGACGAACCATTTATAATGGCATCACAGGCAGTGCAAGTATTTTATGTTCCCGATCCCGCAAACCGAAACTGGTCAATTGTTCTGTTATCGACCAAAACAGCTGAAGGGTCAGATGAAAATTCAACGGAATATGATCCTTTCATTGGGATTTCGCAATCATTTCACAGTGGTCTCAATGTAGACGACGTTTTGTATGTCAGAGGAGACCACAATGAAGGGATATGGATAGTTGATAGAGGGGTCAAATCCCTTCATCCTTTTAAAAAAAGGGAGTTCAATAATCAGGTTATTGATTTTTATTGTAATATAGATTGTGTTACATTATGTTATTATTTGTTCGCTGCTGCTTTTATGTGATCTAACTTAAATTTTAAACCAGTTCTGTAGATAATGACTTCTTCACCTGCTGATGCACCCAATCCCGAGACACAACACGTCTCTCAACCTGTTGCAGCTGGTCCCATTGCTGAGAGACAACAGGTCTCTCAACCTGTTGCAGCTGGTCCCACTGCTAACGTACAACAGGTCTCTCAACCTGTTGCAGCTGGTCCCACTGCTGAGAGACAACAGGTCTCTCAACCTGTTACAGCTGGTCCCACTACTGACGTACAACAGGTCTCTCAACTTGTTGCAGCTGGTGTCAGTGCTGAAGCTAGTGTTTCAGAGAAACATAATGATGATACAGAAACTCAGGAAATGGTAGGCGATGAAACCCCAGCGACACAAAAAAAACAGGCGTGCCGTAGTTTGACAGTTTTAGCAAAAATCCTTAAGGCAAAAGCAAAAGGCATCAAATTTGAGGTGGGATGGAATAAGCTAGGCCAGCATGTAAACCCCAACAATGCCATGTTTAGTAGCTACATTGGAATCGTCACTCGACAACGCGTGCCGATTGACGTAGAGTCGTGGCACCATGTTGTCAGCGGGTTGAAAACATTAATGTGGGAAGAGATTACGGTAACATTACGATATCATCTATTTAATTTATTAAAATAAAATAAAATATTGAAATATTGACTAACCCTTCATCATCTCTTGCAGAGTGCATTTATAGTAGATGTTTCGCACAAAGAATATGTTTTCAGACTGGCAGGAAGGATTCATAGAGGCTTTCGCACCATTTTAACGAAAAATCATCTGAAAGATGCCGAAGGGAAAATCAAGCCGCACCCGCCTCCTCTTTATGCACACCTGATATCCCAAGGAACGTGGGATGCATTTTGCAACCGTCGTGCGGAAAAGAATTTTCAGGTATATTGTGTTTGGTTACACGTTGTGTAATGTTGCTTGTATTCATCACATTGATTGATAGGTTTTTATTTATGAAACAACAACTGAGTGCTGGAAATAAAGAACGGGCAGCAAAACCAGCGTACCCCTACCGTAAAGCAAGGTTGGGGTACGCTTCAATTGAAAAACAATTGGTATGTATTTTAAAAGTACTGTAATAATTTTATGTGACATAAAACAACACTGTAACCATGTTTCTCTATTTATAAGCAGATTGATGAAGCAAAATCTCAAGTCACTTCCATTCCACGCCATGTGCTATGGAAGGAGGCTCGTGTTAATAAAGAGGGGAAACTGATAGATGAAAACACACAAAAAGTGTGGGAAACATGTGTAAGTATGACATAATATAAACTTGTTTTGCTTTAAATCACTATTACATAATGATGATTACTTATTTTTTCATATTTTCTATTTGACATAGTCACAGGAAACATCAACACCCGCACCGGATGCAGACATACTTTCAACAGCCTTGAAACAACCAGAACAGTATGGCCGCGTCAGAGGTGTGGGTTTTGGGGTGTCACCCAAGACATATTTTAAGAAAAAAAAACAAGAGGATGAAAAAACTAAAGAATTGCTTGTAATGAGAGATAGAGTAGCTACCCTTGAAGAAATAATCCAAACTCAGGGAGAGATGATAAAGAGTTTGATGGAGGAGAGGCGAAGAGAATGAACAACTCAAGAACAACCCCCGCGAGAAGATCCACCCCTCACCAGCTTTGAGGCGAGCCATTCCCCTCAAAGACCTTACTTAACCGAGGTAATCAATGTTATAATATTCGTTTTTGTGAGATGTGAATCACATAGACACTGATACCTTTCATTTAATGATATTCTGCAGGGTGAAAATGACTGTGATTTATATCTGTCAACTCCCACCCATCGCCTTGTAGCGAGGGCTACGGTGTTCAATATGCAGAATGACACGCTACACTCCAGACCACTTCCAACCGGTCATGTCAAAGTGTCGATTAATGTAGCTAATGAGCCGAACGCCGAGCTACCCGTGCCAAATGACGATGACGACATTCATACGGTGGAAAAAGCTATTGGAACATTGGTTGCATGGCCGTCGAATCTTGTAAAAAAACACGTCGAGCAGGAGGTATTCATTTCCAGTTCATTTTTCAAGCAAAACCTTTAACATTAAATTAGAAAATGGCTGAACCGATGAATGCTATTACAGAAGGATAAAATGGAGAAGCTAAAACGAAAGAGTGGCTCCAAGATTGGATCAACCAACCGATCAAAATGATCTACTGAGAGCACGTTCACCCCGCCCATTCTATATCCACATTTAATATCATTCCAAGCTCATGTGGATACGAAAATGAAAGATGGAAAGAATCATACAATTGTTTGTGAAAAAGATATGTACGAAGAGGAAACAATGGATTTCGTTAGTGCAGACGCTGTTTCTAAGATCATCACATGCGACTGGCTAGGCGCCTCAGTTATAAATGTATACATGAGGTATGTTTTCATGATTTGATTTTACAGAAGCTGATATACTTTGATAATTATGGATAAATACATCTCATATTTTTCACAGGCGTATATATGAAAAACAGTTGAAGGGATTTTCCCATGAATACAAAATTGGACTCGTTAGTCCTCACACCATTTCTACACAATGAACAGAAATAGATTCTAATTTTCAGGCTGAATTGATGTCAAATCTGCTCAGAACGTTTCAAAGAAGAATTACGACTGACAGGCTCTTTTTAATACCAACGATTCAAGGGTAAAACTCTACATTTTAATCATATCAATTATATTTTCATTTCTATCAGTACTTATTTCTTTTTGTGTTTTTAGAGAACATTGGATGCTCATTGCAGTCAATTTGGATACTCCAAAGATTTATTTTCTGGATTCACTGCATGGATATCCAACTAACCGGCCACACATGATGGCGATTGTCAATTTGTAATACACTAGATCCAACATTTTAGAACTAAATATCTAGTTATATAATTTATATTATCTTTTAATGAGGATTTTGTTATGATAGGGCAGTGTGTGAATATCGTGTAAAGGCTGGAATGAATCCAGGGCGTAAGGACGACAATGCCCACAAAATCTACAAATGGAGAAGTATCTGGGTATATATAATTATATTTCACTATCCAAATACATATCAAACCAAATTACTTATTTTTCTCGATGTTTCTGCAGTGTCCGAAACAAACAAATGACAAGGACTGCGGTTATTATGTTTGTAAATTTATGAAAGAGATCGTATTTCATGGACAAACTAGCATCCCTGAAGAGGTATTTTTGAAAATAATTACTACTTTATTTAAAATAATTATTAATCCCTTGTGTATTTATATTTTTTCAGTACTACTATGACTGTCGCAAAAACTTCTATTCAGAAGATGATATAAATGTCTTTAGAAACGAATGGGAAGCGTACCTGATCGAAGAATGTAAACAAATAGGACAATGAAGGTGAATTACTAATACTTATGTTATATTTATATAGTCATTTATATCTCCCTTTACACTTATTTAGCATCTATGATCTCCCTTTCTTATGTTTCATATCCTTAGATTAGTGAATTCCTACTACTTAGTTTGAAAATGAGATAAACTTTGGAAAACAACACCAATGACATACGACAAACCAAGAAAACGCCTTTGGATTGTTTTTATACTTTAGGAAAACGATCTACGAGTCATTTGTGACACGTACGAATCGACCGCACCTCAATCCGATGCACGGTGTGACCGGTATGGCTAAAAGTGTCTGATATCAGTTTGAAAATGACATAAACTTTGGAAAACAACACCAATGACATACGCCAAACCGAGCAAACGCGTACGGATTGTTTTGATACTTTAGGACAACGATCCACGAGTCATTTGCAACGCGTACAAATCGACTGCACCTCAATCCGACGCACAGTGTGAACGGTATGGCTAAAAGTGTCTGATATCAGTTTGAAAATGAGATAAACTTTGGAAAACAACACCAATGACATACGCCAAACCGAGCAAATGCCTTTGGATTGTTTTGATACTTTAGGACAACGATACACGAGTCATTTGTGACGCATACGAATCGACCGAACCTCAATCCGATGCACGGTGTGACCGGTAAGGGTAAAAGTGTCTGATATCAGTTTGAAAATGACATGAACTTTGGAAAACAACACCAATGACATACGCCAAACCGAGCAAACACGTTCGGATTGTTTTGATACTTTAGGAAAATGATCCACAAGTCATTTGTGATGCGTACGAATCGACTGCACCTCAATCCGACGCACGGTGTGACCGGTATGGTTATGTTCCCTACTAGTGTCTTGTTCATGAGAACATATTTTTCTATGGTTACTTTACACTGAGGTACGAGGTACATAGGGCCCGAGACAACCTAGTGCTTAGGGGTGTTCCCGATTTTGTTGCTCATTGGATTTGTGGTATTTACCCTTATTGTGGGGTGTTTTTGGTAGTACTTTATAGTATCTCACATGTCTATTTAATGTCTTAACATTTTGAAATTCTTGGATTGAAAACTGTTTTCATTTGAAAGTTGCATTTCTTTGAATTTTAACACTATTTCACCTTGTGTATTAAAATTGTTGTTTTGTTCATATTGTATTGCATGCTCTTTGGAATAATCTGGTGGTATCCTATTGGGATTAGGCTCACACCCTACTTACACCCCTTGGGTGTAAGTAGACCTGCTTATGCTTGACTGAAGTAAAGGGAAGTCTAAGGGTGATGGCGGTTTTGCGGAGAAGGATTGCGGGTGATGACCCCCTTGTCATGTGGAGTCCATGGGGATGTATTTATGTTGTCATTATTTGTTTTTGGACCACTTTTAGTGTCTTTAAACATATGTATCCAGATCTGGTTTTGTTAAGAATTGTTTAGCATGAAAATTTCAGATTCTAATAATTGATTGTTTTTTTATGATTTATGCTTTCATACTCAGGTAAATCGTTCCCAAACCAGATTTTTTTGATACCCGGGCACTTGTGACATCCCGTGGGGATAGGGAACGCCCTTTGGGACTTGCCACGGGCCGGGTTTGGTGCCGTTAATGGTGGTGACCAGATCCGATTCGTGACAAAATGGTATCAGAGCGGGTTAATGTTTTTGGGTTATATTGCTATTTTGGGATGAGTTTGGGTAGATAGGAGCTAGGACTGTCGGGGCTCGGGGTTTTGGTTGTGAGTAGGGTGCCTGTCCTGCACCTCTCATGGCATACCTTGAGTCACCAGGGGATGTTGGAATTTATGGATTGACTTCACTTCCAGGTGAGACGTGTGGGCTGCAGACCACATGTGGACATCAGGTGGATGTAGAGTAGTTTTTTTATTTTATTACTGGAATGTGTTTAGATTATTTATATTTGATGTATTTGATTAAAATTTTCAGAATTGTGGTATTGATGATTGTTTTTTGACTATTGCATTTTGTAGCAACATGCCTCCCCAGAAAGCTCTCACGCACCCACAAGAGGAAGCTGGAGAGAGTTCTCCCACACCAATTGATCAGAGGCTAGTCGAGGCCATGGTCCAGGCTATCCAAGCTCTAGGATATGAACCAGATCTTGTTCCAGCTCCTGTTAGAGAGGATGAGACTGGTCCTAGAAAGGAAAAGGCCCAGGAGTTCCTGAAAAATAAGCCTATGACCTTCTGAGGCAGCTTAGAACCCCAAGAAGAAGAGGAATGGCTTGAGAAGATCGAGCATATGTTTGAGTTCCTGGAAACACCCGAGGAGATCAGGGTGAAGTGTGACTCCTTTCTATTGGAGGGTCACAACCATAAATGGTGGGAGTCCGTGCTTCAGGCTGGGAAGAATGAGCATATGCGTTGGGGAGATTTCAAGGCTGTCTTCAATGAACAGTACTGCCCTGAGGTGTTGGCTTATGCCAGGTCTAGAGAGTTCATAGAACTTGTTCAGGGGAATCTATCTATGATAGAGTATGCCAACTGGTTCACTGAGTTGGTTTGTTATGCTCCAGAAATTGTCTCCAATGAGCAGGCGAAGGCCCAGAGGTTTGAGAAAGGCTTGCGACCAGAGATATACTCCCAGGTGTTCTTGTTTATGCTGAGGACCTATGATGAGGTTGTTGATCGGGCGTGCATGGTGGATATTGATAGGAAAGGCAGGGCTGGTTTCTATGATTCATTATCAGCTGTGGGCAGTGGCAACTCCTCAGAGAAGAAAAGGAAGTGGGAGGATCATGTGAAGAAAGGAGGGGGAAGTTCATGCCACTCTTCCAGGCAGTTTTCTTCTGCGGCTTCTGATGTGAGATCGGTAGTGTGCCACCAATGTGGGAAGCCCGGGCATATCCGACCAGCATTTCCACTTACTCTAAAGCCTTGTTACCAGTGTGTAGGTATAGGGAATTTGCAGCGCTTCTGTGGTGTGGCACGTACACTCCCAAGTGGGGCAGGGTCAGTGGCTTCAAGAGGAGTGCCAGCACAGACCGAGCCGTCGAGGACTGGGGGATCCCGATTTGGTGGTCGTGGTGGTAGGGTTGGATCATATTCTGGGTAGAGCCAGTTCATGGCACAACCATAGACTAGCAGTCGTCCTCAGGCAGATACTGGACATCTCCATGCAGTGGATCAGTCACCAGCAGGATCAGAGGCGGGACCGTCGATAGTTCGAGGTACCATTCTGATCGCATCTTCTATAGCTACTGCTCTTTTTGATACTGGTGCCTCTTTTTCATTTATTTCTACCCATTTTGTGTACATGTTGAATTTTCCAACTGAGTTGATGTCTTTCGCGATGGATTTGGTGACACCGCTGGGAAAAAAGGAGCAGAGCCTCAGGTGCCCCTCGTGTGTGCTTTCCGAGTCAGAGGTTGAGATGGAGTGGGACCTCCTGGTTCTAGATATGGAACTCTTTGACATAATACTTGGCATGGATTGGATAGTACACTTCCAGGCACACATCGGTTGCTACAGACGGCGTGTGAGTTTCACGGCACCTGATGGGAGTTGTCAGGTTTTTCGTGGAGAATGGGATCCTCGGTCAGGTCGCGCAGGGCCTCCACTCCCAGAGTTGGGAAGTGTTATCTTCTAGTTATCTTCGCTCATGCTAGAGGATGGTCTTTCCCCTGATGGTTCACTACCTCATTTAGTGAATGAGTTTCCAGAGGTATTCCCGGATGATTTTTCAGGTTTTCCCCCAGAGCGGGATGCAGAGTTTTCGATTGATCTGGCGCTGGGAACACAGTCGATATCTCTTCCCTCTTATCGCATGGACCCCACCGAGCTGAGGAAATTCTATTCCATTAATTCAGGTTCTATGGCATCATGATAATGATACACATGAGACATGAGAGCGAAAGTCATGGGTCGAGGAAGAGTATCCATTCTTGTTTTCCAACCAAGCTTCATGTTGACTTTCTGGGGCGGAAAGTCCTTCATGGTGGGGATAATTGTCACATAAATGACATATTTTAAAGGTATTTTTCATTTAATTTACATCCTTTCCTTGTTTTGGGGGTTTCCCTAGGTTTTAGGGAGGAATAGATGAGTATTCATGAATTGGGCCAAACCGTGAGCCCAATTCCAGATTGAAAAATAAATTTTGTATCTTTTATAACTTTTTCATTTTTCAAATTTTTTCATCCATTAAAATTCTTACATGGCCTCCCCAAACCTATTAACACCACCAAGGTAATTTGGAGCTTTTAGAAATCCATAACCAAGGTTTATTTGGATTTTTATCTAAGGGGTTGGGCCTGCCCGAAATCCCAATTACTGTTTTAAAAATAAATTTTGATTATGTTATAACTTATTGAATTTTTGGGATATTTATGTGATTCCAAGTCTCACCCAAGCCCAATTAACCTAGACGCGCGTCTGAACTCTCTCCCCCCCTATTTGGAGCTCTGTCCAATCGCGATTTGGTGCCGAACTTCATAGGATTCCTCAAATCACCCAGATTTGAAGAGGTAAAGTCCTTCTTTCATAACTCTCTAAATTCTCAATATTTTTCCTCCATTATAGCTCCTAAATTACCTAATAAATATTTTTCGAAGTAACCCTGAATTTTTTCTGTTTTAAATTTCAGATACTGGTGTTTTGGAGTGATTACTTCAAGATACTTCAAGTAAACGAGTCCCTTTCTTTCCTCTTTCAAACTACTTAGGGTTTCATTCATTGTTATTAGGGTTTCTTTGCTTATAATTTAGTTTCCTAATTTCTAGAAACTAGGTTTTTGAACCTAGGGTTTAACTTTGGGATTTATTGGCCAATTATTGTGGTTTTAGGTTTGATCTAGGTCTCTCTTGGTGCGGCGGGGGTGCGATTTGATTTTCGCACGGAGATTCAAGGGTTTTTTTACTTTGGTAGGTGATTCCATTGTGTGTGCAATTTTTGTGAATTATCTTACTATGTTCATGGTACCTTAATCATTATTTAACTTGAATGTTTCTGTAAAAATTGGTTTTAGTTGCATTTATAATGCAAATGAATTTTAAGTTCCAATTTTTGGTGAAATTTGGGTTTTTTCATTCAAATCTTTTATTGGTTCATTTTGGGCTGACCTATAATTACTTAGTTGGTTTTATTGAACTGTATTAGGACTGAAAATATTGTTTTGAATGTTTATTTTTTTTTGCTGTGAAAGTTTTTTTAAATGGTGTTTGGGAAGCAAATGGGCTTTAAGTGCCATGTTTGTGTGAAAATGGTGGTTTTTAACAGATATAACTTCTTGGTTCACATTGGGTTGCCCCATATCTGAATTGTGGGTTTAATTAAAGGTTATTGAACTGAAATTTTGTTTTAATGACTTAAAAGTGTTCACATAGTGTGCAAAGTGGATATTTTAAAGAGCTTTGGGTGCAAAACAATGTGATGTTTTGAGAGGTTGTTTTATTGAAAATCAAATTATTTTATTGTGTGTTTTAAATGGTATAAAATGTGTGTAGAAAATGTAATATTTGTTTTTGAAAATTAGTGTTATTTTTTATGCAAAAGGATGTGTGTTTTTTGCTGAAATTTTTTGAGCACAAAAGGGGAAGCCCGGGTACCTAGGTGGAGCAGATTTGTACTAGTACGACTAGTGGATCAGATGGGTTTTGTCCCTGTTTCACTTAGAATTTTGATAATGACAACTCTAACTAAACTATGTGGATAATGATTTGGGACCACTAGGCTATGGGTATGTTCCCTACTAGTGGCTCGTGCATGAGAACATATTTTTCTATGGTTACTTTACACTGAGGTACGAGGTACATAGGGCCCGAGGCAACCTAGCGCTTAGGGGTGTTCCCGATTTTTTTGCTCATTAGATTTGTGGTATTTACCCTTGTTGTGGGGTGTTTTGGCAGTAATTTATAGTATCTCACATGTCTATTTAATGTATTAACATTTTTAAATTCTCGGATTGAAATTTTTTTTCATTTGAAAGTTGCATTTCTTTGAATTTTAACACTATTTCACCTTATGTATTAAAATTGCTTGTTTTGTTCACATTGTATTGCATGCTCTTTGGAATCATCTGGTGGTATCCTATTGGGATTAGGATCACACCCTACTTACACCCCTTGGGTGTAAGTAGACCTGCTTATGCTTGACTCAGGTAAAGGGAAGGCTAAGGGTGATGGCGGTTCAGGGTGTTATTCCCCATCATTGGGGCGGAGTTGCGGAGAAGGCTTGTGGGTGATGACCTCCTTGTAGTGTGGAGTCCATGGGGATGTCTTTATGTTTTCATTATTTGTTTTTGGACCACTTGTAGTGTCTTTAAACATATGTATTCAGATCTGTTTTTTTTAAGAATTTTTTAGCATGAAAATTCCAGATTTTAATAATTGATTGTCCGGTTCGTGACAAGTCCACCCTTGCTACAGTTCTTATAGACACAGGAGAGAGTCATTATTTTAATGCCACTGCCCTTGTTCGGAGCTCGGAGATTCCGACGGAGCCGTTGGCTCGATCCTTATGACTAGAGACTCCAACGAGAGCAGACTCGATGATTACGCACTGGTGCCGGCAGTGTGAGCTTACTCTAGGAGGCGAGAGCTTCGGCTGGGATCATCTTGTAGCGGCGTCGAGGCCTTATGACGTCATCTTGGGCATGTATTGGTTATCTACAGTCTATGCTTAGATCGACTTTATTAGGCTCAAAGTGCGGTGTGTCCGCATAGATGGGAGCAGGTTCACCTTCACCGACGAGAAGGGAGCCTTTGCAGCACAGGATGGACTTACGTAGAAGAGAGGGCAGCCGATCACACATCAGTTGGCTAGTCTTATCCTCAGAGCAGTTGATGTGCGGAGTCAGAGTTTTCCTATTGTGGTGGATCAGTATGCGGACGTTTTCCCTAATGACGTTCCAGGACAACCTCCTCATATAGAGGTAGACTTATATATTGACATGTACCCCAGGACAACACCAATATCTACTCCAGCATATCGGATGGCTCCCACCGAGCTTCGTGATCTACGGGTACAGACGGAGGACTTGCATGGCAAGGGATTCATTCGACCCAGTGTTTCACCTTGGGTTTCACCGATTTTGTTCACCAAGAAGGTGGACGGGAGCTTGCGACTGTGTCTCGACTACCGTCACCTGAATCAGGTGACCGTAAAGAACAAGTATCAACTCATGAGGATTGATAAACTCTTTGATCAGCTCAAGGGATCACGATGGTTCTCAAAGATAGACCTCAGGTCAGGCTATCATCAGCTCTGAGTTCGAGACGAGGATGTGCAGAAGACGGACTTCAGGTGTCGGTATGGCCACTACGAGTTCTTGGTTATGCCTTTCGGCGCAACCAACGCACCAGCAGTGTTCATGAGTCTCATGAACATGATCTTACAGCCTTACCTCGATGATTTTGTCATATTCTTCATCGACGACATACTAATTTACTCAACTATTGAGGAAGAGCATGCCTACCACTTGCGAGTGGTATTGGACACACTCCGAGAGCACCAGCTTTATGGTAAGCTCTCGAAGTGCCAGTTCTAGATTCGAGAGGTTCCCTTCTTGGGGCACGTCATCTCGGAGGTGGGAGTTGCTGTGGATCCTGCGAAGATCAAGGCAGTACTTGCTTGGGAGACACCCAGGAGCGTGACGTGGCTCCCACGTACTTCCAGAGGAAACGACTCCATCTGGGTGATCGTAGACCGACTCACCAATTCGGACCACTTCCTACCGATCAGAGAGTAGGGCTCAATAGAGAGCTTGCGACGACTCTACGTTTAGGAGATCATACGACTTCATGGTGTGCCTTCGTCTATCATCTTTAATCGAGATGTTCGTTTACTTCTCGGCTTTGGAAGGGGTTGTAGGAGGAATTTGGGACGCAACTACACCTGAGCATTGCCTTTCATCCTCAGACGGATGACCAGATGGATAGGACCATTCAGAAACTCGAGGACATGCTCCGTGCATGTTTCCTTGACTTTGGTCACAGCTGGGAGGATCACCTACCCTTGGTGGAGTTTGCGTACAACAACAACTACCACTCCACCATCGGGATGGAACCATACGAGGCATTGTAAGGCTGACCTTGCAGATCACCTCTGTGCTAGACTGACCCTGGGGAGTCAGCACTCATAGGACTAGAGATGGTTCAGGCTACGATGGAGAAGGTGCAGATCATCCAGGAGCAGATGAGGACTGCACAGAGCAAATAGAAGTCCTATGCTGATAGGAGACTGAGACCACTGGAGTTCGAGGATGGCGACCACATTTTCTTATGGGTCCCACCTCGGTGTGGATTACGGAGATTTGGCCAGGGTGAAAAGTTATCTCTGCACTTCATCAGAGCATTCCAGGTCCTCAGTAGGGTAAGCAAGGTGGCTTACCACTTGGCCCTTCCACCTCAGTTGCACCAGGTGCACGATGTCTTCCACGTATCTCAGCTAAGGAGATACGTGCACGACCCGAACCACATAATTGATCATGGGGAGATGGACATCGATGATGGGGCTACCTTCACAGAGGTCCTGGTGGAGATCGAGGATCAACAGGAGTGAGTCCTACATGGACGGTCGATTCCTCTAGTGCGCATTTATTGGCAGCACGAGAACCTCCAAGAGAGCACATGGGAGCGGGAGGAACATATGCGTGCACAGTACCCTCATTTGTTTCCCTAGTTTTTGATGTAGCTTTATAGGGACATAAATCTATGAGGTGGGAGTAATGTAAAGACCCGAAAATTTCAAGGAATTTTTTTTCTTAAATACTTTGGAATTTTACGAGTCTCTGTCTTCTGAAGACACTTGATTCCGAGGCCCGGTGTGCCCGGAATCAATTTCCAAAGTTTAGATCAGGTAAGTTCAGTAAATGAATGAGCGAGTTTTTCTATCTTTTGAACCAGTGCTCAGAATTGAAATCTGAGGGCACCGATGAACTCGCAGCGCCGATAATTGCTTAAGGGGACCTTTACCGTAGTTGCGTTTGCACGGGTTGAGAAGTTAAAAATTTTGGATTAAATAAGAAGTGAATAAAAATTGTGGAAGAATTTTTATTTTATATCTAAGGTGGTTATATACTACATGGGGGAGTTGGGGTGGGATCCACAAGCACCTAACTACCCATGTGAGGATATTTGTGAGGTGGGACCCATATGAGCCCCAACCTTTCACATTCTCTCAACTCCTTTTAAACCCCCTTCTAAATTGTTAACTCCCCTTTAATTGAGTAAATCTTCCTCTCCCCTCTCTCTATCTTTAATTCTTGCCAACACACACCTTAATTAATTGATTGAACCTCTTCAATTAAATTAATTAAGTGTTTAAATTTTAAATTTTTGAATGCATGGAAAGATTAAATAAAATATGGAGAAGCCTTATTTTATTTATGTTGGAAATTGTTGTGTGGGGAGGAATTGGGATAACTCTAGAGTTTTTGAAAAACATCATCCTCAACGAAGGACAATTCTTCTCTGACGAAGAACATCGAGCCTTCAACGTAGAATGACTCGGCAACCACGGTTCTCCATCCTCTTCTTTCTTCGCGACAAGGAATGAGACACCGACGTGGGGAATTCACCAACGATGAAACACCTTATATTTTCTCTTCTCCGCGATAAGAGAGGGAAAGCCGTTTCTTCCTCGGGCGCACTCCGACGACGTCTACGAATCCTCACCTCACGATGCCGTCTACCACGACGCCGATGTTCGTCATCAATTGTTGAGGTAGGGTGAATTGTTCCAATTTTATTTGAATAAAATTCTTCATTGCGCTTCATGAAACCCTGTTCATCTTTGGCTGATTGTTACCGCCTAACGCGGGGGGTGCGGGCTGAACAAACATGGCCCGACGACGCTCCATCGTTTCTTGATCTTTTTGGAATCGGCGACCGAAGGTGGAGGAAGCACGACACAGTCACGCCCTACTGGGAACGCAGCGGAGGAAGCTGGCGCCGAAACACCAGCAGTGCGGAAAGAACCGTGACCTGCTCTGCGGGCCGCGTCGGCGGAAGAACAGGCCGGCCGGGCGGAGGCGTGCCGCGGAGCCAGGAGGGCGCCGTGCTAGAGAACCGGCCCACCTATCGGCCGGCTGGGCAGAGCCGGACCGCGGTGCCAAGAGGGCACTGCGGTGAAGAAGCCGCAGACCACCGTGCGGGCCACGTGCGCGAGAAGGCCTGTCGGCTTATCCGGATGGTATGGGAAGGGCGGCGCTGCTTGGTTCCGCCGGTGCAGATAGATGGGGGGGCCGTACCCCCCCCCTCAAAACCACTCGGCCTTAGGCCGTGACGCTCGGCCGGCCGGGCCACACCCCGCCGGGTCAGGCCGCGTCACTTCGGGCCAGGCCGTGCCCCTTCGGGCCGAGTTGCGTTTTCCTTCAGACCGGTCCGACACCCCTGCCGGGTTGGACCCGTCATACTGGGTTAACCCGACCCGTTGGCCCACTGGGCTAAATGGGCTGGACCCGTTATTCACTTAAACGTGAATAACTTAAAGACCGCGCGTCCGATCGACGTGCCGTCTGCAGCACTGAGACTCTTTCGACGAGATGGTATTTTTGTGATACTCTAAATGAGTTTTGGACAGCTTTGGTAAAAGTTCGGGTTTGGAACGAGCATATTTCCAACCGGGCTCCCGGAACAAAAATCCAATAACTCTCAGACTGGGCGTCCGTTTGACATGCCGTCTGTCGCGTTGAGTTCCTTTTGACAAGACGGATCTTCAGGATACATCAACTCTGGACTTCATGATAGTTGATGTATCGACCCCTTTTACTCATGGAGCGGACCCTCCCAGAATTGAGTACAATGTGTGCGTGAACCCTAGAGCTGGCTGCGACTGCGACGACTATGACGACTGTACTTGGATCCTATGTGGGTTCAACAGCGAGGAAGACTGTATTTGGATCCTCCATGGGTTTGGCAGCGATGAAGACTGTACTTGGATCCTACGTGGGTTCGGCAGCGATGGTTACTGTACTTGGATCCTACGTGGGTTTGGCAGCGATGACTTCTATACTTGGATCCTATGTGGGTTCGGCAGAGGAGATTATTCAAAGGATACATCTATTATTTCCACCCCTCTTCGTGAGTAATATACCTACGTGAGCTGAGTCTTGACTTTCAATCATTATCATTGGTATGATTGACCTCTTTCCTATGTGGACTAGTTGTGCATGGGCTCGGAAGTTGGAGCCGTACTGAGATTGATGACTTAGGTATATGTATGGGAATATACCTAAGTAGAGTTGGTTGATACTTCGTGTTTGTATCTTTCCTTTGTGGATTCTGGGAGACCTTCGGGGGTCTCGGGGTCCTTACTGAGTATCGTACACTCACCTCTGCATGGGCATCGCCCGCACTACTTGGTGTTGGTTGCAGACGATGGACAACACTGATCGTGGTCGAGGTTTGTGGAGCTGGATGGTATCCGGAGGTGGACCACCTGGTGGGACGTACACAGAGTAGAAAGACTGACCCGAGGTACCGACGAGACTATCTGTACCCACCCTTCAGGTGGGATTCCTGGAGGACGACCCGGTGGTTGCTGTTTTACTTTTCAGCTATTGTACTTTCTTTCTCATATGTACTGTACTTTCAGTTGGGTTTGTATATCGTCCCATTTACTTTCCAGTACTTACTTTTGTACTCAGTTTACTTTGTGTTTACTCCAGCTTGCGTACTATGTTGTGTTTTTTTACTTATATAAAGGCAATGCCTTCCCTTTAATCGGGAATTACGCCTTTGGTGCTAGTCGCCAGCCCCTGGCCTATGGAAGGTGGTCTTGTGGTAGTCACAACCCGGGCCCCGAGGATGGGTCGTGAAAGTATTATAGACCAAATGAATATAATGACTTAGTTGAGATGAATTGATGGAATTATAATGCCTTGGTTGAGAGGTATCTATGGAAAGATTCATGATTTCTTGGTTGATAGGCCTTGATCATAAATTTCCATAACTATGAATTTATATTATTATGAATTTAGTTTCATTATCCATGTGTTTTCTATGTTGATATTATACGTGTATGATCATTGAAATCAAGTTATTTGTTGAATGAAATATGTTTTCTATCCATTTTTACATTTTAATTACTCCTTATTTACCCATGATAGTTTATTTTCTTTAAAATCCTTACTGAGCATATGATATCACCGTTTATTTGTTTTCCTTTACCTAGGAAATGAATAAGGGTATTATAAATTATATCAAGGTTTAAAGAATGTTTCAAATGCTATGTTTTTTATATTTCCAATGTAGTATGGGAATTATATATGTATCTAGAATTTCAATACTACTAAAATGATCAATCCTACATGGTGAGATCACTTATATATTGTACCAATGTAATAAAGTAAACTCCAACCTAGGTTATTGGAGTTGGGGTTCTTACTATTGGTATCATAGGATTTTTTGTAGAAAACATGGGAACATGATTTATGAAAACATATATTAGGGAAGATAACCCTCCGATTGACTTGAGGAAAAATCTATGTATATTATAACACCCTAAAGTTTTTATACAATATTGATTATATAGTTTTCATATAAATTCATCCTTGTATGGATACTACTAGTTGGTATAGTTTAAGAAAAAATGTATCTAGGGGTAATAACCCTAAAAAGAGTTGGTTGATTAAATATCAATCATCATTATAGTGCATGATGCGTGTGATTTTACTACACACCTAGTTTTTCACTCTGGAGGGATATTTTTTATTGATATTATAATGACCCAGGTTTAACTAACTTAGATATTGCAAAAAATTTATGAATATTCAGCACATTACAAAAGTACATACCCAAGGACTGTAATAATTTAGTGTATTTGTAAAATTGGAATAAATTCTTCTAATTTGATGAAATATCTTTAACATCTCCCATAATGATCATCCACTTTAGTATTCCTACATAAAACCTTTCTTCATAACCTAGGGAAAGGAAAAAATAAAGGGTGACCATAGACACTTAGTAAGGGTAAATAAAGGAGATATGTAATCATAACATGAACATATGGGTAAGAGAACATGATTAGAAAATTTGAAGATCATACCATGAATATCAAATATTATATACATGATTTATGAAATACAAGTTTGTAGATAATATGATATAAATCATAAATGAATAAAAGATTATAATATATGAGAGCATAAAATTGGAATAAGACATGGAATTTTGGAAGACAGATAAACATAAAAAATGATTTCCATATTAGTCAAGGATTACTTCCAAGACCATCTTAGTGGAATGGGTTCACTCCAAAAATATTCTTATTAGTAAAGGATCACTCCCAAAACCATCTTAGTGGAAAAATACCTTTACTGAACCAGGTTTAATCCCTATTCCATCCCTATATTACTAAACCATGTTAACTTCCCATTCTAGCACTGTATTACTAAACTGGGTTCTCTTCCCATTCCATCCCTATATTAATGAATCGAGATCAATCCTTTTTCTATCGCTGTATTACAGAACATATTTCACTCTTCGTTTCATCCATGTATTACTGAATTATGTTCACTCCTCGTTCCATCCCTATATTACTAAACTGAGTTCATTCCTCATTCTATCCCCATATATATCATAAGATATGAACCTTTGCCCAATGCAATGGAGGGTGAAATTTTTCCCACCTTCTACATAATGAAATCAAATGTATTTTTACAAAAAGATCATAAAAATTCATTATATCATAACCTATGAAATGAAACGGGTATCATAAAAATTTCATAATGGAATAAAATTGGGAAAAGAGATTGGTTTACTAATCATTATAGAATAACCTATGAAATGAAGTGGGTTTCATAGGAATTTATTACTAGTATAACCCATGGATGATAAATAGTTTTTCATAAATATCTTTCTATCAAAACATAATCCATTCAAAGAAAGAATATGAATAGTATCCTTGGATCATAAAACTAGTAAGGAATATGTGACATCAATGTATCTTGAACTAGATTATAAATCAAATAAGTAAATTCATGATAAAACATTTCAAAGGTGAATTATATATAACTCGTAAAATAATATAGGTTTATAACACAACATGTGTCTCAAATAAAGAAAGTGGAGACACAATTCCCTTATAGTTTTTTTAATGTTTTAACTATAAACAAAATTAATGATAGATAATAAAATATATATTTAAATCCAAATAATTATTATTATCATAATCATAAATTAAATCCATGTGGAATTATACACACCACGTATAAGATGTATGTGGCTAACATGACTTTTTTCTCACTAAAAATAAAAGTGAGACATAAATCCATTATTACTTGGTAACTTTTTAATCTTGAGATCCGTGATAGAATAACATCAATTGAAAAATTTAATATCATTAAATAAATTAAATTCATTATCTAAAATATCATAGGGTAGTATATACACCCCATAATAGAAAATAGTGATGAATATTGAATAAGTCTTATAGAAACAAAAGTGAGACTAGAAATCCCCTTACATTAAGTCTTGACTCTTGTAGAAATCATTAAAAAAACCTATATAATAAATATATGTTTATTATAAATCTATAGAATAAGCATAATCATATATATAATACCATATATGATATAATTTTGACTTTTAAATTCTCATTTATTAACAATTCTATGTTAAAGGTGCGTTTCAATCAATAACCAATTTTTTTATATGTGTTTTGACTTGTTAATCTTGGTCGTATTACTTAGATAATTATTTAATCATATTAATAATTATAACCATTATATAAATATTATATGTATTATTTATATTTGTATTTAGATAATCCCATAAAATTATTGGTAGGAAATGAAATACATTGTTCTTGGAGATGGTAGGTTGTACGTACGCATGAACACTGTTTTCGTTTTCTTACAGTATTGAAAGAAAGAAAGTAAATAATATATATATATATATATTATCATTATATTATAATTTTTATTTCATATATATTACATATTTTTATTAAACTAATACTTAATAAATTCCATTTAAAGAAAAAAGGAATGACATCGCTTTGAGGAGGCGGTACTCCACACGTCCACAAACGATGTTATCATATTCCTAAAAAATGGAAAGTATGAATATATGTGTTATTTGATAATAAAATAATAATAAATAAGTCATACATATAATATATATCATGTAAAAATAGGATCTAAATCACTATTTACAACATCTAGAGGTGGTAATGGAAGAACGAATGACATCAGTTTACAAGGCGGTTGTTCCCCGTACACACGAATGACTATTACATATCGCATTTGATGGAAGTGTGTAAATGTGTAGGTATTACTCTTAACATAAAAAAATAAGTATATTCATTATAATTAGGTAATTATATGATATTTATATGATAATAATTTAGGGTGTGGTGAAGGAAACAAAATAAAAATCAATGTTTATGAACATTACCACTTCTTCGGGTAACTCCTTTTGGTATTCACCAAAGGGATTCCTTGGTTGGATTTATGGAAAAAGTAAGGATTATAGGTATAGAGGAGGGAACTTGGGATCTTATAAGTATAGGTTTTGGATGATTCAAATGGATTGATAGGTTTGAATCAGTAAGGGGGTGAGTTCCTTTTTATATTGAAGGAGAGGTGACATTCTTGTAAATACCAAAAAGGTAAACACTATTGGGTGGTCTCCCTTATATAATGTTCCACAAATAATGAACCATTATCGATAAAATAGGGTATATGTAAGATATATGGAAATAAAATGGGAATTTTACATGTTTATATGTCATTTTACCTTTAAGTTAATGTTTAGTCCCTTGGTAAACTCTTTTTTCTCTTAATCACTATAATTAATTTTTATTGTTTTCAGTAATATTTTTGGTAAAAAAATTAAGTTTACATTATTAGAAATAATAAATTATTCTGATTAAAAATATGGAATCTATTTTTAAAAATTAAAATCATAGAATTATAATAAATTAATTTTTAACTAATTCTACAGACGGGATGAAACTACCCATTTTTAAAGTGGAAATGTTCAAAATATTGAAATGTTTTGATATAAAATTTCAATGTGAAATTAATTAAAATGAAATAAATTGTATTAATATATGTATAATTAATCTAAATAAACTTTAAAAAATATTTAAAATTATATATATATATATAAATAAATTAGATGAAAATATAGTTATCAATTGAAATTCAGTATTTTTCACTATTCATAAAAAATGAAACTTCTCATAACAAATCAAAAAATTCACCCAAATAAAAAATTGATATTAATATTTAAAAAATGAATTTAATTATTTCAAATAGAATTTTTAAAAGTGTCAAAAATTATTTTTAAAGTACATGCACTGTTAAACGACTATAAAACTGCTTTTTAGAAAAATATTATTTTTAAGTGTAAAATTGTATTTATTATTATCTAATGTCTCAAAAAAAAACATAGGATTAATGTTAAATAATTTATTTAATATATAATATATTCATTTAATTTAAAAAATTTAGCAAAAGTGGTTTAATTAATTTAATGTGGTGAATCTTTCTTAATAAAAATAGTTTTCCATAAAATGATTCCTTATATTTCCAAAATGGTTATATTTTCAATTCTAGTTAATTGGTCACTGAATAATTCATCTTATATATATGTATAAAAAATATTTTCATAATTTAATTAATCCTATTCATAAATACCACTCCATTTCATAGATTAAAATTATTGTTTTAGATAATAATACTTTAAATAATATGTTATGTTTCATTAGTGTTGCATATAAATCAAGCTAAACTTAGTGTTTTGTACAACTTATGAAAATCTAGTGTTACGTGTAGTGAATTTTTTTGTGTGAACGGAAATCTTGATTTAGTTTTGTGTGAAGTGAAAGCATAATTTTTTGTTTCATTTAAAGTAATCTAAACATAGTTCTCTCATATAATAGAAGATATATTCAATGTTGTGTGAAATGAAAAATATTGAAAAAATAAATTTCAAAAAATATTGGTTAGTTATATTATACCCCATTAAAATGAATTTCATCCTCAAAATTCATCTGGGTCATCAAAGGTTTAATAATTTAAAGTTTATTTCATAGAAACCCACATCATATGAATTAATTCTAAAACATCCATTAATAAAAAAGGAAAGTTGGAACCATAAAAGTTACCAAAAGTAACATATAACTAGGTTTCCACATAGGATAACATAGGTTGGAAGTGAAAAAATGGATATGGAAGAGAAAAAAACACCCAAATACTAATAGATAATTATATATAACATTGATCAAAATAAGTGGGTGATCTAGTTAAAGTTATGAATCATAAAACCATAAAACAGAGGCATTGAAGTGGTCATTAATATCATAAAAGTGATAATAAAAGGACAAAATTTTATTTCAAGATTATTCTCCTAAAGTTGATGAGTTTTAACAATAATATATACTTAATTGATTACATTTCATATGAAAAAGATCACCCTTTTGTTGTGTCTTAACCAATTTCTACCTTTTCAATTACTACTAAAATGAAGGAGAATTTGTTATTCCTAAAGCACTAATAGATCATAATATCTATAAGTAAAATGATATGTCATTCCATCAATCTTTCGTTATCATTAATGAAAAATGGTTAGTAGAGGTTATCTAATATGAATAATTCTTTATATGGTGAAATATTACCATAATCCCTAAAACATCTTCAAAATTTATACTCAAGACATTCTATAAATGGTTAACCTTATAACCCTTACAAAATATAATTCACCCTTTATTCCTTAAATAAGATATTATATTATACCAAAAACATTTTCATTAGAAACTTGGGTTCCCCCTTATACCAATATAATGTTAAATGTGATTTTGTTGTACTGAAATACTTATTGAGGGAGATAATCACATGAAACTTAATTAAAGGATTAAAAATAATATTTTCATAAATATTATTCATAAAAAATAAAATAGGAAATTCCCAACTAAGGAGGGGAGGATAAGTGTGCACTAATTATCATGATTCACTTCATCCATTATGATTTCATAAGCTTTCCCTTTTTCTTTTTTTCCTCAGAGGTTATTGTGTCTTATTATATATATTAGACCTTAGATTAGGGAATTGATTAACATAATACCCAAACTCCCTTCACTTGTAAAACTAGAGTGTGGGAGGTAGATTCTATACAGCTTTCTCTCTATTCAATTCATAACTAACTTCTTCCCATAACATCAGTAATTTGTTGTCTAATGAACTTCCCTCACACACATAAAACATTTATCAGCCCCTTAATATAATTTAAATCATTATTCTTTCCACAAATTTAGAATAATACAATGTTAATATTTTTATCTCCATGGTATTTAGATTTTTTTGAACACCATCTTTATTTTTTTGTCAAAACCAATAGATTGATATGTAAATCCAACATCTAATTCCATCGTGATATCAAATTTAACAATCTATTCATAGCTAATAAAATATATTATGGATAAAAACCCTCAGAGACATGGTTTTAATCCACCAATGAATCAATTAACCTTACATTTATGTTAGACGATTACACTCAAAGAGTATATTGTAAGCCTTCTAAAATTTAATTCATGGGCACCAAAAAATTCACCATCCTTCTACTTAACCTCTAAGAATTCTATATCTATCTTCATATAAATAATACCAAGAAAGTAATTATTTTAAAATAATCTCTTGAACTCAACATAATACACAGATTCAATTTAATATTATCAAATAATATTCTTGATAAGATTACACCATTGATCCACCTCACCTTTTAGACAATGGACAACCAATGAGACCTTTTCATGCTCTGAACACCAGAGAATGGAAATAAATTTTCAATGGTACCGATCCATTTCTCAACTACTAGTGGATCAATAGAATCACTCAAATAATGTGGGAACTACCTCATGAAGAACTCAAAAAAAACCTTCTTTTCACATTTGGATGTTAACCATGATTAATAGATTGATAATGTAGTATGATCATAGAAATGAGGTTTTTTATATTAGCTTCCATAACATTTGGTTTCTAAGGTGTAAAATCATTGAATTTCCTATTTTATTCCTCTTTAACATGGTTCTTTCGTGTTCCAACCATTGACTATAAATAAAAACATATAATGAGAAACACTAATCATATTGGAAAACCTCATAATCAAGAAAATTTACCTATAGGATATCTAAATCATGGCACCTAAATGTTAATATTTGACACCATAGGTTTATTGTAGGCCATTTCAAATTAATTATCTAGCTAAATCCTTCATGATGGTTTGTAAAGAGTTTATGAATTCACCAATCATATCCCCTTGGAGTGTCAAACCAATGGAGAAGCAAGACCCATTTTCATGCACCATTTCCTAATCAATTCTAGCTCAATACAGTGTTTTTGGGGTTGTTACCCCTATGTACATGTGTTTCAGAGAAACATCCACTTGTAGTATCTGGAAAAGATGTAATTTCTTATTAACCAGTCTCCAAATCCTTTACAAAAATTCCAGTACATTTTCCAATACATTAACTCATCCTTAGACTTATCCTTAGATGCATCCCTAGAAATATCCTTATAAATATCCCTAGGTATCTCACTATAGTTTTATCATCCTAGTTTCCAAAGGTTGTATTAACATTTCCTTTGATAGCAACTATAGCGACCCAAGCTTTACATACATGGATATTACATCATTTTTATGAATATTTAGAACATTAAAAATTTACATGCCCAAGGATCATAACAGTTTAGTGCCTTTTAAAGATTGTAACATACTATTCCAATTTTGTGAAAGATATTCAACGTCTCTTGTAAAGATATTCCCCTTTATTACTCATAATTAAAACATTTCTTAATAACCTAGTGAAAGGAAACATAAGAAAGGGTGAACTCAGATGCTCAGTAAGGGTAATTAAAGGAGATATATAAGCATAAAATGAAAATAATGGTATGATAATATGAGAATAACATTTTAAGATCATAACATGTATATCAAAGATCATACACATGAGTCCTGGAATAAATATTGACAGATCATAGGACACAAATCATAATGGAATCAAAGAGCATAATCCATGTGAACCTAAAACAGGAATATAACATGGAATTTTGGAATAAAAGTAAATATATAAAATGATTTCCATATTAGTCAAGTCCTACCTCCAAGTCCATCTTAGTGAAATGGTTCACTCCCTAATCATTCTAGTAGTCAAGGTTCACTCCCAAGACTATCTTAGTGGACAAAGTCCTTTAACGAACCAGGTTCACTCCCTATTCCAACTTGGTATTACTGAACTAGGTTAACTTACTATTACAAATATGTATTACTGAACTAGGTTCACCTCCCATTCCAGCAATGTATTTTTGAACTGGGTTCACTCCTCGTTCCACCCCTGTATTTCTGAACCACGTTCACTCCTCATTCAAACCCTATATTATAAGAATGAGTTAACTCCTTGTTCAACCCTATATTATTGAACCAAGTTCACTCCTCATTATAGAACTATCTATCTCATGAGATATAAACTATTACCCAATGCATTGGAGGGAGATATAGGTCCCACCCTTCATATAATTGAATCATGCATATGTGTGCACAAGATCATAAAAATTAATCATATGATAACCTATGAAATGAAATGGGTATCATAAAAATTTCATCATATCATATCCTTTTGAAAATATACTTATTTACTAATAATTATATAATAACCTATGAAAATAAGTGGGTTTCATAGGAATTTATTCTTGGTATAACCCATGTATGAGAAATAGGTTTTTATAAAAATCATGCCATCAAAACATAAACCACTCAAAGAAAGAATATGACTGGTATCCTTGGATCATTACCCTAGTAATGTATAAGTAACATCAATGGATGTCATATTATATGGAAAAAATTTTAAAATATAATTTAAAACATTTATAGAGGAAAATATCCTTCCTACTTTGAAAATTATTTTTAAATCATAAAACAATTTGAAAACCTTTTTCTTTGTAAATAACCTTGGAAACATATAAATGATGTTTTGAAAAAATAAATACACTTTTTAAAACATAAAAAAAATTAAAATAATTTTTCTTAAAATGAGATTAAAATTTCATTTAAAAATCATTTTTTGAAACATTTTTTAGAAAACATGGATTTTGAATAAAATATATTTGCGACTAAAGAGAGAAATAAGGTCACATTTTCTAATTTTTTTTACTTATAATAAGTACCATAGAGTGGAAAATGGTACCATTATATGAAGATATCATGAGTAAAAATAATAGAATAAAATTCATGAGATTTATAGAGATATGGATCAAAATATTTCATCAATGGTAGAATAATCATAAACAATCTCGACAAACTATGAGATAGTAGCAATAACCTCTTTCCACTAAAGAAATTTTGAATCCTAATTACCCTTGAAAGAAAAAAATTACATGAATCTTAAAATATAATTAAAAGAATTATATTCATGACATAACATATCAATGTGTAAGTATATACACCAAAAAAAAATATAGTCACATAACATAACATGTGTCACAAATATTGAATATTAAGACAAAGTTCACTTCCCGATTTGGTAACGTTTTAACCATAAACTCAATAAAAGAGTGATCTTAAAGTCCATTTTTTAAAACAAATAATTCTTAGAATAAGAATAAAAAAAATAAATCCTTCATCAGTATACACACCATATACAAGAAATATGCGGTGATAATGGCTTGTGTCTCACGAAAAATTAAAGTGAGATGGAAATCCCATATTACTTGTGTTACTTTTAAATCATGAGATCCGTAAAATAATAATATCAACTGAATCTTTTGAGGTCATGAAATAAATTAAATTTGTAATATAACATATCATAGGTCATTATATATACCACACAAAGGAAAGGAGTAGTGAATACGTCACAAGTCTCACAAAAAAATGGAGACTAGAAATCCCCTTACCTCATGTCTTAAGTCTCATCGTAATCGTTCAGTACTGCTATAAAATAAATATTAGTTTATTATACATATATAAAAGTACCATATTCATATATATATATATATAATACCATATATTATTTACTTATTAATTTTCATTACACATTCATTAACAATTACATATTAAAGTTATGTTTTGGGTAATAACCGCTTTGTTTTTCGTACTTGTATTGACTTGTTATTATTGGTCCACTTACATAGATCATTATTTAATATTATATAGAATGATAAAAATGATATAAATATCATATATATACATTATATATGTATTTATTTAATCCCATAAAATTTAGTGACATGAAATGAAAAACACCATTCATGGAGACAGTAGGCTGTACGTACGCATAAATGTTGTTTCCATTTTCCTGTCATATTGAATGAATGGAAGTAAATGATATATATATATATATATATATTATAATTAATATAGAATTATTATGTCATATATATCACATATTTTTATTAATAAAATACTTAATACATTCCTTGTAAATCATGAATGAATCATATCACTTTGAGGAGGTGGTAGTCTGTTTGTCCACAAATGATGTAATCATATTCCCAAAAAATGGAAAGCATGAATGTATGTGTTATATAATAATTAAATAAGCATAAATATATAATAAATATAATATATATCATATAAAAATAGTATTTAAATCATTATAACCAACATTGAGAGGTGTTAATGTAAGAATGAACGACATCAGTTTGTGAGACGGTAGTCCGCCGTACACACATACACACGAATGATGAATGCATACCCCACTTGATGGAAGTGTTTGAAAGTGTAGGTAGTAAACTTATCATCATATAATCTAAGTATAAATAAGATAATGAGGTTATTATGTGATCTTTATATAATAATAATTGAAGGGAGTGGATAAGGAAACAAACCAAAAATGTACTTTGATGAAAGTTACCTCTTCTCTAGGTAACTTTTTTTGGTTTTTACCAAAGGGATTCCTTGGTTGGATTTATTACCAAAATAAGGATTACAGGTTTACAAGAGGGAGTTTTTGAGGTTATTTGGTCAGTTTTTTTATGATAAGAAGGTTTTTAGAGGTGTGGATAAGTGAGGGGGGGGGAGTTCTCTTTTATAGTGGAGAAGAAGTGACATTTTTGTAAATACCAAAAGGTAAACACTATTGGGAGGTATCCATTACGTCATGTTTCCCCAATAATTATTATTTTTTGATCCAAGAGGTTATAAGGTCAAAATATATCCAAAAATAGGTTTATGACATGATTATCAATCATTTATCCCTATAAGTTAAAGTTTCGTTCCTAGGTAAACTTGTTTTTCTCTTAATCACTGTAATTAATTATAACAATTTTCACTAATATTTTTTTGTGAAAAATTAAGTTGAACTTATTATAAATTATAAATTATCTTAATTAATAATATGGAATAAATTTTTCAAATATATAATAACATAAATTTCATAAATTAATTTAAAATTAGTACCATAGACGGGATGAAACTACAAGTTTTCAAAGTGAAAATGTTCAAAAGTTTGAAATGTTATTATATCCAATTTCAATTTTAAATTTCTCAAAATGATATAAATTGTATTAATAGATTTATAATTAATATAAATATACTTTTAAACCAATTTAAAATTTAATTTTACTCTATAAATAAATTAGATGAAATGGTAGTTTTAATTAAAATTCAACATTTTTCACTATTCATCTAAAAAATGAAACTTCTCTGAAAAGTTCCAAAAAATAAACCTAAGTAATTTTTTATATTTTTATTTCAATAAAAATGTTTATTTTTTAAAATATAATTTATAAAAGTGTAAAAAATTATTTTTAATGTAAATGTGCAATTTAAAGGCTGTAAAACCACTTTTTAAGAAAAATAATATTTTTTGGCATTAAATTGGGTTTATTCATATGTCTGAATGAAAATTACTTTTTTATTATAGAAAACACTTTTAAGGGAAATGTGAGAAACCATGAAGTCCCAAAAACATGCATCAAAACAACCCACACAGAACAAACTATAGGATCAGTCCCTCCCTGCTGATGCTCCATGACAAAAGACTTCACCAAGCAGGACCCTTCAGCAAGTAGTCCCGTGCAGCAATGAACAGGCACGGAACTGATGACAACACCATAATCTCTCAAGCATCCAAGTCTGAAAGGCCAGTATCGGTGAATACTTCATGCTCTGATCCTATTCTGGATCAGACCCAAGCAGTTAGCTGTAAAAAACACCACACGTCGCAACAACACCGAACGAAAAAGAAAACAAGAAGCAGAAGCATTTCTCTCAGCCGAACCAACCAACTACTCACTCAACTAAAGTCATTAAAGATTAAATTGATATTACACGATTCTGTTTCCCTAAAAAGATTCCAGGACAAAGATGTGATCTGAGTGGTAGGTGCATTTGTAAGAAGGTCCTATAAATGTATGGACAATTTCCCCATGTCTGAATATAATCCTCAAGATTGATCCTCCCGTTGTTGAACCCTCCAACTAATATTGAATCTTTCCTGTCTATCCAAGCATATTGTTCCTCATTAAGAGTCAATCTTAATGGTCTCCCCATCATTTTAGCATCTTCTTATTCAGTTACATTGAGATACAAATATTGTTCCACCGTTTCTTCTTCCAAGATCATGATCAAAACCAAGGGTTGTTCATCCACAACACCTCCCTTGCCATGATTTTCCAACTGTTTTCCTTTAAGTTTCTTCACTGACCTTGTCTCCATGGGAGGGGGTAAGGAGGAGTAGTCTTTCCTCCCATTATAGTTGCCCTTCCACCCTTCCAAGGAGGGCCTGACCGAAGCTACTTCTAACTCCTACACCGTGTCACTAGTTGCTTTGAACTCATTAGCCGGTTGAACATCCACAATGGATCCAGCCTCCTGAAATATAGACTGAATGGCCTCATCACTGATATGCCCCTCAGGAGCCACTTTTAGCGCCACAACCTGACCATGGGATCCCGAGACTTCCTTCTCATCACCCACCTGGGACCTTCCCTCCTCCACATCCATTCCTGTATCATCAACTGCAAGGCACTGGAAATTGTTGAAAACTTAGACATTAGTAATGGCTCTTTCCCAACGCACTCCTCCTGATGCCTTCACCCAGTCCAGACTACCTTCACCAGTGTCAGCTCCATTTTTGTTTTGTGCCACAACATCCTAGTGGTACACCCCAACTCCTACTGTATTGACCCCTTTCTCTGCAACCTTGACCTGAGCTATAGATCTAATGCCTTGACTTGTGGATGCAAAAGAAGTCATACCCACCTCTGCAGAAGTGGTCATCCCTATGCCTGTCAACCCCCAGCCCTCCTGCAGACCCAAAGAGGAGGTCCCCAGTTGCTTTCCATTGAAGGTCTCAACTCCCTGAACAGATTCCTTCTGCTGCGCATCAAGATCAAGCATGGATCCTCTGTCAGGACCCTCACCCTTGCCAACCAAAGGAGCATCCATCTTCTGAACCAGGTTCCACCCAGGTTGAGGGATACCCTTGACTACCTCATCGAACCATGCATCCCTTTTCCCCTAACTCAAAGACTCATCCACACCGCTGTCCACATCCCCATATTTCCGCGACCCACATCTGTAAACCTCCACTGAGTGACCTAGCCTCTTTCAAGTAGAACAGAAGTCCACCAAGGACTCATACACAAACTGTTGTCTATATCGATACTCCTCTCCGATGGTTATCCAAACAAAGTCTGTCGGCTGTCGAGATACATCGACCTCAACAAACACCCTTGGGTTGACCGGGTGGCACACATCCTTCTTACGGCCATCAGTACACAGAGACCTTCCAACTAGATTTCCCACCATCTTGATAATCGACGGATTCTAGAAAGGAAGCGGAAGATTGGGAAAACTTACCCAAATCACTGTCAATGGGGAGTCCTGCTTCATGTGATAGTCGTAGGTCCATCTGTGCAGAAAGAATCTGGCCCCATTGCAACTGCGAGGCGCGCATGACCAGGCCTTAACCAAGTCTTACTCCGACGAGAAGCGCCCCATAAAGTTCTTGTTGTCAAGTAAACCGACAATAGCCCTTTCCTGGAGACCCCACAAACCGAAGACGCATCTGTCGAAGTTCAAGCATAATTTATGGTTGTGTGTAATATAATAACAACTTAATTATTTCATATAACACAAGCTATATTCAGTGTTTCCTGAAATAAAAAATATTAAAAAAAACATTTCACAAAATCATGGGGTGTTATAGAGAAAATAGTTTTTTAGAAAATTTTTGAAGGATTTGAATAAGTTATAAGAAAGTATGGGATATGTTAATCCTAATGTATCCTAGAGTGGAAAAAAGGTGTCATGATTTGGACAACCTATGAATGATATTTCTTAATTTCCTACTATGATTATTGTTGCTCATATTATGTATTTTTCATTCTGTTAATGGATAAAACCAAATGGAACCATTTAACATTGAATATGAAGGATAATATGGTGATTATGAGAAACCAAATGAAGAAATTACTGGACTTAAAGATATTATGATTATTCCAAATCAGTTATCATGATATATGACTAACAAATTTCACATTAACCAACTCTCAGACTCACAAGAGAAGAAATGTATTGAATTTCTTAAGATAACAAGTGGTGGAGACCTTAAAATAAATAATATTCAGATTTCTATATGTCAATAATTTGGGAAGAATAACATAAGGTAATGTCTCAATGTAATTAGAATATGTTTTATGTGTGAAAAAGAAGGGCATAGAGAAAGTAGTCATTGTAGAAAAATGAAGAGTTCAATGGAGGAAAATGAAGTTCTTACTAAGGTAAAATTTATAGTTCAATGTATTTTGTGTGGAGAACATGGGAATTATTTGAGTAAATTCCCAAATCCATGAACTGACTCCTAGAACAAGGAAGGGACTAAGTTATGTCGACCACTACATTGGAATGATTCAAGTAGAATAATAAAAGTGATTATGTATGGGGATTCAAGAATTATGTTTTGGAACTATTATATCAATGATAATATGGTTATAATATTTATAAAACATCTAAGGATTGTTCAATATATGTTTTACTGAATTTATTTACACGAATATGTTGAATGATACTAATGACTGAGAAAAGTGATTTAATGGTAAGATAATATTTTATGAAAAAATGCATGATATATCGAAATATAACCCTTAATAGGTTCTTCATATTTATATAACAATGTTTAATTATGATAAATATTTTTCATATTTTTCTAAAGTAAATGGGATAATATTAATGACCTTATAAATGATTATAAATTTAATAAAAAATATTTCATGTTGCATTTAATAGAGTTTACATCATTTTTGGATATATGAAATATATTCAATATTCAATTATTTTATTTAAGGAATGAGGAGAGAATTAATTTTTGTAATAATGCATGTTTTTATTTTTATTTTATAGTAATTTAGGTTATTTACATGTTTCAAGAGAATATATAATCAAGATTTTCACATATTTGTTATGTGAGATTAAGGGAACATTATATTATATGGGGGATTAATGGTAAGTTTATTTTTGAAATTCAGTGCCCTTCACTCTAACTTTTTTGGATTTTTAACTTATTAAAATAAATTTTGCATGGGTTTAATGGTTAAATATTTATGGAATGGTCTAAGATGAATTTTGGGAGTTATTATTGAGGTTTTAGTGATTAATGTAATGTATTTATCCATATTATATAATTTTTTCTAACCATTTTGGTTTATTTAAATAGTAAAATAAGGAATGAGTTTTAATTATTTTAGGGAAATTATGGTACATTAAAAATTAATTTTAGTGATTAAGGCATGAAAAAATTGACATTGAATATTCATTTATGGGAATAAGATATGATGTAGAAATTTATCAAAGCAAAAGAATTGGAAAAAATTATTAACATGATATAGAAAGTAATAAATTAAGTATATTTTTTTGTTTCCTTAATTTATATAATAAATGAATTCCTCAAATTTAATACATTGATCTTAAAATTAAATGTTATTATTTTACCTTCATTTTTGATGAAACAAAGTTCTTTTAACCCATCACATTTTTATGGATTTATGGTCATTAAATTTATCATGATTTTTTTTTCTAAAACTCAATTTTAGTCATTGGATGTTAGTTTTATCCTTTGTTTCTATATTTTCACTTCCTAATAATGTTCCACCTATTTGGAAACCTTGTTACGTGTCAATTATAATGACCTTAATATTTAATTTCCCCTCATTTTTTGGAAGTAAATTTATTAACTCTTTTTATAATGTGGGTTTTCCACAAAGTAATTTTCAAATGTCAAACCAAGGATTATCGAGAATAATTTTTATTTTCAAGGAATAAATTTATTAGCGGGGGGACAATGTAACACCTTGATATTTTAAAAGTAGAACATTACGTTCGATAGCATAAATGACACACAATACCGAGATTAAAAAAACCATGCAATATTATTATTTTAGAATGACCATTTTATCCTCACCATTGAATTGGGGGGGGGGGGGTATGAATAATAATAATATGATTTTGAAATATATACAATTTTTTTTATTAATTCCGATGAAATACGCATTCAATTTTTTTTATATATTCATATAATGCTTCAAAATATGTTTCCCTTCAAACATGATTTATATTATTTTCTTATGAGAAAATATTATATTTAATTTTTTACACTTTTGTAAAATTCATTTAAAAAAATTAAATTCATTTTTTGACTTCAACATATAAAAATTATATTATGATGAATTTTTTTTATTTTTTTTAAATTTTTATTTTCCAGTGAGTATTGAAAAATAATAATTTTTTTTAAAAAGACTATTTTATTCTCAAGTATTAAAAATTTAAATTCTATTTTGGATAAATTTTAAAATTAAATTATTTTTTTATTAAAAAAAATCCAATTATGTTATTTTTATGGAATTTTATACTTGAATTTGGCATAAAAACATTTATTTACATAAAAGGAATTTTTATGAAAAAATTGGTTTTTTCCTTGTTTTGTGGGATTAATTTTAACTTAAATTCTATCCCTTATGTGAATTAAATCATGAAAAATGGATAAAATATTTGGAATCAGGATCTCAAAATTGTTTAAATAGGGCTCTTCTATTTTTGGCAATTATGAATAGTAAATGTAGTTAATATTTTTCATCACAGTAAGGGTAAATTAGGTAATTAAGGTTTAAAGTAATATGACCGGTACTAAAAAATAACACTAAAACTTACCATAATTTAGTTGGATTAGTTTTTAAAAAAAACAACATCCAAACATAAAACATATGTTCCTTTTCCCCATTTATCTTCGATTTTGACCTTTATAATATTTTACGTAAAGAAAAGTAAAAAATAAATTCTCTTTGTTTTATAATATCTAAATTCTCGACATATAGATAAATAGACGATATACTCAATTCTAAATGGTTAAATGAAATATAAATTATTTTTTAAATAATGGTATTTTTTTTAATTTTTAGTGATGAATTAATTATCTTAAATGCTTACCCAACACTGACACAATATTTATTCAATTAACAGAAAAATAAAATAAATGATATTAAAAATAATTAAAGTAATATAATGTAAATATATTTATGTGTTCTAAATTTTTTAAAGAAAAATATGACATATTAGAGTTACGTTAAAGTATTATATTTTAATTCCATATTTTACATGGTGTTTTCAATGTCATATTATTTAAATAGTGTCAAAAATGACATAAATGATATTTTATATTAAACAATATTCTATTATATTATTTAAAAAATATAATCTTTTAAGGAAGATAATTTGGATAAATATGGTTTAAAATACCATACCTCACCCATTTATGGTCTAATTGTCATCTTATAATTAAAATTTTATTCCTTTAATATTAAAAAATTCATTACCATGAATAAGGTTAAAATTGGTCAATTAAAGGGTTAAACCAAAATATAATGTCTAAAATGTTATATTAACCTCTGAAATTTTTATTGTATGATTATATTAAAACCATATAATTCATAAACTTGAATCAAATACATTTTGTAATAATTCGACACGAGTAAGACACATAGTATATTATGATATTTCAAATATTTCAAAAAAATGTTATTAATAATTTTTTATAATAAATAATATTTTCTTAAATGATTTAAAATTTAAAAAAAATTATATAATAATATAAGTTAATGGAAAATATTTTAGAATATAAACCAAATTCCATTTATATGTCAATTTTAATTTTATGGTAACTTTTGTTACACCTAAAGTGTAGAAAACTTGGTTATGAGGGTAGTTTTAAAAATGGTTAATTAGGGTTATAACAAAAAATAATTACATTGAAATCACCTAAACATATAAAAATTTTATTTTATGAGAGGATTTAGACTTATTCTCACCATAAATTTTAAATATCTTAGTTTTTATCCATTTTAAAATGAAAATTAATTTATATTAATTCAGTACTTTAAGAAATTCAAATAATCCCCCTCCCTCACTTATAAAAATACACCCCATCTTCTCCTCTATTCACACTTAAAGAGAAATTATTTTCTACCTATAACTATAATAATACCTTCCTAGATTACATACCCATATTCTATATCTTTTTTTTGTTTCTAAAATACCATCTGTTCACAGATTAATGTGTAAGACAAAAAATATTTCTCAATGAATAGGTTTAACTTTTAACCAAGAATTTTCATATTTTTTCTTATAATACCTCCTCTAAATCTAAGAGATTCATAAAAAATTAATAACTTTATTATCCTAAGTATAAATACATGTTATTTTTATTTTCATGAAACCACCTTTATTCACCCTCTTTTCTAGTAAATGGGATGTGAAAGTATCACTTGTGCATACGTACGACTTACCGTCTCCACATAGAGATACAATTCATTTTCCATCACGATATTTCATGAATGCTAATTATGATGGATTTAAAGATTATATATGATATTTATGACATAATTATTATTCTGTAATAATAATATCATATTTACCTACTTACCTTCTAATTTGTTGGAAAACGATAATGTCACTCATGCATACATTTGGACTTACACCTCTATGAAGTGATGTTATTTTTTTTTCATTTTTAATTTACCTGGACAGAAATAAGGATAGATTTAATGATTATAAATGTTATATATGATATAATAATTATTCTATATTATGAGTTTTTATTTAACTGTCTTTAATTCCATCTATTTAAAAGTGAAAACAACGTTCATGCAGATGTATGACATACCATCTCCATGAATCATGTAACTCAACTTTCTTTCTCTATATTTTATGGATCAATATAAATATACATATACTAAATATATATGGTATTTAAATTAGGGTTGAAATTTTTATTATTATGGTACTTTGATTATAATACAAGGACTAGAACTGGAAAACCGACACTTACATGAAAAATGAAATAGTTATCACTCCTAAATAGGGATTTTAATAAATAATTATTAATAAATTAGTGCCAAAATGTTATAAGTGGATCATATATGATATTATAAGTATGTATATGGTTATTTTATATAATTATAATGAATATAAATTTATTTTATATGAGGTTAAAAGTGATTATAAGGAATGTTGAACTTGTGGTAATAGATTTCTTTTAAAATCTAAATTTATTTTAGGAATTTTCATGCTTGAATTTCTATTGAGGGGAATTATTTGATACTTTTATGATAAAAACCATTCATTTTATTATATTTTACTTATTTCTGTAGAATATAAGTTTCTTTTTAATTTTCTTTATTTTAAAAACCTATGATACCGAAAGAATGTTTTTAAGGAAAAACCCACAATATTTTACTATTCGGTTTGTAATAATTTTTTCCATATCTATATTTTCTAAAAAGGTTCTCAAGACTGATTTTAAAATTATATTATGGTTTTTTAAATTCATTTTTACCCGCGATTGAAATTTTTGATTTTTTTTAAAACTAATCTTCTTATCATTTTCCAAATGAGGTACTTTTTGGATTTTTCTATAAAAGTAATACATAAATATTTTCTTTTAACTTATAAGAAATGAATAGAGATTCCCTCTATCCTGAAAAATAAATGATTTGAATAATTATTTATACGTTTCCTAGGTCTTTTCAAGTAAAATTTTTCCATAATATTTGGTAAATTTTTAGATTTTAAATACGTGATTTCAATTTGAAAATAATATTTTCTACAAGAAATCATATAGTGATATTTTAATGTATTTTTAATCTATGATAAAATCCTTTGATGTTACTTATTATTTAATGGGTATATAATCCCATGAAACCATATTTCTTCTTTATATGGATGGTTTATGATGATATAATATCAATGTTTTATCTTCTTTATTAAACGACTATAATTATTGACCTATAAAGAATTTTAAGAATTAATTATATTTATTTTTTAAAATATAAGGAATGCATAGGATGTGTAGTGATGGTTGGAGCCCAGTTATAGATATACCCTTAATGAATTAATAAGTCTCATGATACAAAATAGGTTGGCATGATGTATAGGGTGAGGCTATAAGATTATGACACAATAGTTGACAATTTTGTGTTTTTAAGTGAATATGATGATAATGTATTAGTTGAGAGGCCATGTTGGAATGATATTATCTTTCTTGAGAGGTCTTGAAGGTATGCTCCATGATATCTTGGTTGAGAGGCATTGATCATCAATGTTCAGAATTATGCATTTACATTATTAATAATTATGTTTTATTATCCTTGTGTTTTATTTAGTGATATTAGTCATATATTCTCATTGAACTCAAGTAATTTATTGGATGGATTGTTTTTTTATTATCCACTTTTCCATGTTAATTACTCCTTATTTACCCATTATAGATTTTACTACATGTAACTCTTAATATGAATATAAGCTTAAATATTATTTTTTTCCTTTCCCTAAGATATGAATAAGGTTATTATGAATGATATAAAGTTGAAAGAATGTTTCCTATTATATATTTTTATATTTAAAACATAATATATGAATATGTTATATCTTGTTTTCCAAGAATATTAAATTGATAGACCCCACATGGTGGGATTTCTTTTATATTATACCAATGTAATAAATAAAATAATAGATATAGGTTACTGGAGTTAAGGTTTCTACTCTTACCATCCACTCTAGAACTAATAATTTATTATTTTATTATAGATCTACCCAATCTTTTAAATTTGAGGAATTTTATAATGGTATAATAATACTGCCCCAACGATTATATATTAAATTAGCAGCGAAAACTATTAATGGTATTCTGATCATATTTAAATAATATGAATCTTATCCAATTAAGGTTTGTGGGAAAATAATTCCTATAAATCTCTTTATTCCCCATTTAGTTTAATTTGATATTATTTTATTCTTGGATTGAATTTCATTACATAAAACCTAGTTCAATTTCTAATAAAGTGATGTTACATTTAATGTTATGGAAAAAATTAATGATCACATATTATTTTGAAAATAAAAATGAACTTCCAATGGAAACTGAATCCATTGTATGAATCTTGATTCTTATTCAAAAGGGGTGATTATCCTCGATGGTTGTGGAAAAACTAAAAAATTGAATATATTCATACCGTATGGAAATTTTTTGATTTTTCTCTAGAATATTTTCCTATACTTCCTCCAAAATGTGAAGTTTAGTTTTCAATATAAATCATACATATTGATACAACTATTTAAACTAATCCTTATAGAATGGACCAAACCAAGTTATAGGAATTAAATAAGTTAATCCCAAAAAATCTTGATAAGAGATACATTTATACTAGTTCATCACAATGGGGTTCACTTTTTTAGAATAAACATAGATCAAATAGACTCTCCATAGATTATTAAGATCTAAGAAAAATTAAAATCAAGAATAAGTATCCCCTAACCCGTACTGATGATTTGTTTGATCAATTATAAGGAAATTAATATTTTCCTAAGATTGATATTAAATTAAGATACTATCATTTTAGGGTAAAAAGTGATGACATTACCAAGGCCACCTTTTGCACGAGCCACAGAAAATATGAATTTATAGTGATTTAATGTGTAGATTCTTTAGAGATTACCTAGATCAAATTGTGGTAGTATTTATAGATGATATTAATATATATTCAAATAATATGGGAGATCTGAAATATTGTTTAGGGATTATTATGAAGACCCTTAAGAAAGATAATATATATGAAAAAAATTACCAAGTTTTAATTTTATCCTCAAAAGATTGATTTTTGGGTCATATCATCTCAGGAGAGGGTATATTAGTGGTTTCAGCGATAATGGAAGTTATTGAATGTTAGAAAAGACCAACTACTATGATTGAGATACATAGTTTTCTTGATTTGGATGGATATTAAAAATTCATTATGGATAATTTATCATAGATTCCTAATCCACTCACAAAGTTAACTAAGAAGGGATTTGAAATCCCTTAAAAAGATGAATGTGAGGAAAATTCCAAGGAAGTAAACAAAAGTTCACTCATCAAACATGTGATTACACTACCCTACAATAGAGAAGGATTTGTGATCTATAATTATGTACTTAAGAAGAGGCTGAGATGAATTCTAATGTAAAATGATACGGTGATAACTTATGCATCAAACCATTTTAAGGTTCGTGAGAAAAATTACCTAACCCATGATTTAGAGTTAGCTAAAATATTTTTTTTTTAAAGATATAAAGGAATTATATTTTCCTATTGAGGTGTGTTATATTTACTAATCATAAAATTATAATGTATATATTCACTCAAAAAGAGTTTAATACACACCATATAAGTTGTCTAAAGTTGATTAAAGATTAAGACTACTCAATACATTACTGACATGAGAAAGAGAAAAAGGTGGTAGATTCTTTTAGTCGAAAGGATCATGATAACTTATCTATGAAAAGGATATTAAATGATCTAATAATTCTATATTTTCAATGTATGGATATAAAAATCTTAAAGGAAGGAGATATATATATTTTTTTTCTCAAATGAGCATTCAACCATCTATCTAAGTGAAGATTAAAGATAGAGATAAAAAAGATATATTTGTATAAAATAAGTTGAAAAATGTTCCTAATTTTAACCTTGATTGTGATAGAAGGATAAGGTTTAAGAAAATTTTATGTGTTCTACCCATACTAAATTTAATATTGGTTTTTTTGGATGAATCTCATAGTTCCTCGTTCTCTATTAAACATAGAAGTATGAAGATTTATTGATATTTGAAAGAGTATTTATATTGGGATAACATGAAGATAAATATTTTTGAATATGTATCTTGATACTTGGTATAATAGTACATTATGGTTGAGTGATATAAGTCTAAGGGGATGTTACAACCATTACCCATACAAGAATGTAAATGGGAAAACATCACCATAAATTTTTCCATCAGAGTCCCCAAAACATATAAAGTCCATAATGCTATTTGGGTGGTAATTGATCACCTAAAATATTCATAATAACTCATTTATTTCAGATAATATTTCTCTTTGGAACATATTTAAAATATATAAATTAATGAATTGGTAAAGTTTCATGGAGTAACACATTCTATTATATCTAATCGGGATATGAGATTTTCCTTGAAGTTTTGGAGAAGTATTCAGTTGGATATGGATATAGAGTTGACTTTCAGTACAACTTATCTTCCTCAGATTAATGTTTAGTCTACTATAACCATTAGAACCTAAGATGATATTCTGAGATCTTGTTTTATAGATTTAAAATATAGTTGGTATCAACACCCTCCTCTAGTAAATTTTTCTTACAACAAAAAATTTCAATCGAGCATTCAGATGGCTCCTTAAAAAACCCTATATGGAAAAAATTATATAACTACAATGTTCTGGGATGGAGTTATAGAAATATATCTATTGGAACCTCAACTATTTGAGGAAATGGATGAGAAAGTTAGATCCAATTAGTAACAAATCAAGGTAGCTCAGAGTGTACATAAAATTTATGCTGACGATCATCAGTGAGATCTAGAGTTCAATGTTTGTGAGAAGGTATTTCTATGAATTTCACCATGGAAGAAGGTTATGAGATTTATAAAGGGAAATCTAATCCCTTGTTATGTTGGCTCCTTAGAGATTCTGGATAAAGTTGGGACAATAGCTTATTGACTAAAAATTCCACCTAACATCTCTCAAGTTCAATATATATTCCATGTATCTCACTTAAGGATGTACATACTTGATCCTTTATATGCAATAAAATTAGAGGCCGTACCACTAGGGAATGATCATTTCTAGGAAGAACAACTAGTAGATAACTTTTATCATAGAGATAAATTAAAACCAAATAGGATTACCCACCTGGTTAAAGATGTTAGGAGGAAATAAAAATTATAAGAATCTACTTGGGAACCCAAGGATGGGATTAAATAGAGATATCCCCATTTATTTGTATCAGTGTGATAGAATTTTTATTGTGAAATAATTTTTAAGGGGGTTAGAATGTAAACCTTGAGAATTTATGATATATTTATCTTCATTTTTTAATAGATTGCGATACATAAAACCACAAGTACAAAAGAACTATAATATATTATACCGTTATAACCTAGCCATTAAATTATTGGAATTAACAAAAATAAACAATTTAAAAAAAATAAGTATACAGTTTTTAAATAATGAAAAGATATTGTTAAATAAGAAGTAAATCTTTAGTAAATTCACTATATTCTTTAAAAATATATTTTTACTCAAAAATCGGTTTCTATTGATTTTTATGAGAAAATAATATAAATAATTTTTGAAAAATTTAGAAAATTTATTTGAAAAAATGAACTTCATTTTTTAAATCGGTATATAAAAATTTTATTGTATTGAATTTTTGATAATTTTATGAAAAGTTTGATTTTTATATGAATTGTAAGAAATACTAATTTTTATTCAAAATATTAATTTCATTTTAAGAATTTTCAAATTTACAATTTATTTTAAATTAATTTCAATATAATATTAGTTAATTAATATCATTAATAATCCAATTAAGTTCATTTTAATTAATTTTATGTTTCATTTAGGTATGAAAACTTTTGATACTTAAGAATTTTTTTTTTCTGGAAAATAACTTTTGTTCACATTTTGCTGATGATATTTTTAATTAAATTATTTCACTCTAGTGAATTGAATTTAATAAAATGAATTATTTATTTTTAATCATCATAATTAATATAATTTTATAGCTATAATTTATTTTTTGTTCATTTTGAATAATAACCATAGTAAATATTTTTCACCTCGATAAAAGAGTTAATATTTGGTTAAAACCATGGAGTAAAGCATTAAAATAACCCTAAAACATTACTTTATCATTTTTATTATTTTTTTACCAAATTTATCCTTAGGGAGTAAAATAATTTATTTTAAATCCTTATTTTTAATTTTGGAACCCTATCTTGAATTTTGTGAAGATAAGTTATATTTTATTCAAATTAAAAATGTTGTTTTGGTTTAAGATTTTAATTGTAGGGTTGAGAGATTCCATTTGGTTTTGAATTTCTCAAAAAATTGAAAAACATTTTTGTTATTATTTAATAAAATAAATTCATGGGAATAAAGTTATTACATTATTTCAAGGTAAAATTATTTTTACTCTTATAAAAGGTATTTTCCTAAAAACATTATTCATGTGTTTTGTGTTCTTATATTAAAAGTAATTTATACCACCTTTATAATTTAAATATGATAAGGTAGATTAAAAATTTATAATCATCATTTTCTAATTTGGTTATAAGGACCGTATTATTTTTGTTCATATAATTATGTTATCTTGATTAAGGTTAAAATGTGTTCAATTTAATTTGACTAGAAGATAATGATTAAAATTAATCAAAAACTATTCCAAAATTGATTTTTTGAGTTTATTTCAACCCTATCATATATTATTTTTGAAATTTGGGGTTTGTTTTTCCATATGAAATGGATATGGTATAAATACATATTATTTGTTCTTTTAAGTAATTCCATATTTTTCCTTTCCCTCCCATATTAAAGGATACAACATATCCTCTCTTCTCCACATTTCATAAGACTTATATATTTTCCAATACATTCTATAATACCTTCAAAGATTCCTTACCCACTTCTTTGAGCTTCTGGTCTTTCCAAAAGACCACCCTTTGAAGGCTTAGGGTGTAATCCAAATGTGGTTTATCAATAAAGAGATTTAACTCTTAACTGATGACTTTTAATTTTATTTATTTTTATACCTTTAATAAATATACGGTATTAGTTATAAAATAAATAAATAATTATATTAATATTCTTAATTGTTATTATTTTGGCGGAACAACCATTTTCTAAATCTTTTCCATCCTATTGAAAACAAAAACATCGTTGGTGCGTACATATAACTTACCATCACCATGTAGTGGTGTAATTAAATTTTCATCATTATTTTAATTGGATTATTGTAAATATACAACTAATTTTTATATATTATATTAATTATATCACTATTTTTTAATGTTAAATTTTTTTTTTCATTCGTTCTACCTTTTCATTAGAATGTGAACACAGTGTACTTGCGTACGTATGACCTACCATCTCCATGAATGGAGTAAATCATTTTTATATCGATACATTTTATGTATGATTATAAATATTTATATAATGAGTATATATTATATTTAAATCATTATTAAAATTATAAAGATAATGTAACCATAATCAAAGTACAAGGATTGGGACTACGAAACCGAAACATGAATGAAAAATTACGTGATTTTCTTTGAGATATGTGATTTTAACATTGAATTTTAAAGAAATGGATGATAAGATGTTATAATTAAATCATATATTTTTTATATATAATTATGGTTTATTATACTAGATTTTTTATCATGTCTGAAGAAATACGAGACTTTTCCTAAGGGATTTATATTTCAATCCCATTTTAATCTTGATTGTTCATTATTGAATTTCCATTGATGAAATTTTATGATCCTTATATGAAATATCCCATTGATATTAATCTCCTATATTTATTCATGAAATTTTTAAATAATATTAAAAGTTTATTCTATTATGTTGTTAAAATGGTCGAGAAAATGTTTTTATGGAAATTGACTTTATTTCTTTCATTGGTTGAAAATCAATTTTATTCCATATATATGTTTTCTAAAACTATTTTAATTTTTTTTATCATTTTCATATGATTTTAAAAATTATTTTTTAATTATTTTTTGAATTTTAAATTTTTTTAAAAGGAATATTGTTTTCATTTTTTGAAGGAGGTATTTTTAGTTTTTACTAAAAAATGAAAGGAATATTTATTTTAACACACATGGCACGAATGGAATTTCCCTATATTATGACTACTAAATATTTGAAGCTTCCACTATAAATTTTCATGGTTCCTTTCAAGTAATTTTTTTTCCTTAATATTTGTTATATTTTTATATTTTAAAGAATTTATTTCAAAATGAAAACTGTATTTTCCTCAAGAAATGTCACCTTTCTCATTTATGGTAATTTTTCACTTATGATATCATCCTTTTGTGTTAATTATGCTTTAATCGGGCTATGATCCTATGAAAACACCCACATTCATTATTTTTATGGCTGATAAAAATGATTATTTAAGGATTATTCTATGAAACATTTTTCTTTCCTATAAGTTATTTAAGTAATGATTAAATGTCTATGAAACTAATTTACTTTACACTAGTTATGGAATGATAAAATGTTTATGAAACACATTTACATTCCACAGCTCATATAATGATGAAATTTTTATGAAACATGGTTTCTTTCTACCTATTATGCAATGATGAATGTTTTATGATCTTATGACAGACATATGTATGATTTTAATTATGTGACAGGTGGGCTCAGAATAATGTAGCCCTCCAATTTATTAGGTAAATATGGATATCTCATGATATAATCAGGAATGGAATGGGTAGTGAACCAAGTTCAGTATGGGAAATTTTCTACTATGATTTTACTTGGAGTGAAACTTGAATAACATGATGTAATGGGGAGTGAATAATATCCACAATTATTGTATTGGAAGTAATACTTGACTACTAAGTAAATTAATTTCTAAACTTATTTTTATGCTATAAACTTATGTCTTATGCCAATGTAATGATTTCATGGCTCATGATCGTTGTTTCCTTTTGGATTTTGGTCTTTTTAACTTCCAAGAATTATTCCATGTCTCAATACTATGACCATTATTATATAGGTTATTGTTTTCAAATATCCCATGATCCCAAACCCTTATTCTCATGTTATACTAAGTGATCATTGACGTGTCTCTTGTTTACAATTGTTGAGCATCTAAGACGAAACTTTATTTTTTTTACTTTTATCAGGTTATGAAGAAAGGTTTTAATTAATGCATGTATAATAATAAAACTATTTGGGAAGATCATTTTGAGTTTTTATAAATATCATTCATCAAATAAGAAGATTATGTATCTGTCTAAATGGCCCGAAGGCCTTCATTTTTTATTGATTTTTTATAACCCCCTTTCAAGGGAGGAGGGGGAACCCTTACAAGGCCCATAGGATCAGAGATTACATGGCCCATAGGCTTTAAAAGATTACATGACCTGAAGGTGTTAGGGAATTCAACCAGACTATCTACAAGGAACTGCCCCTCCCCAGCATCTGTATTCTGATAGTAGCTCTCCACCTTTGCATGACCGTCTGTCTAGGGTTCCCGTGTAAGCACAGGCTGGTACCGATGGCATAGCCATACCCTCTCATTTTGACAATCCATTTGGCTCTGCTCTGGTGTGTGTGTGTGGAAATTATAATTCACTATAAAAAGGATGAAAATCATCAAATTTTATAGATGAATATTTAACACTTTGATCATATTGAAGTAGTTAAATATCATTATTATCTTTTGAAACCATTCTATAATTCTTGGCATCCCTCTCTTACAGTTCCATATGGTTTTGGATGACACATCCAAGTTTGTACCAATAAGTATGGGAACTAAAGGTTTCATTTGAGTCTCTTTTAAACTAACTTAAATTCTATACGTCATGTATATTGATTAAAAATAACTATGAAAAAAGTTAGATCCCATAAGAGGAAATCTATTTAGAAATAATACCACTTGATTTGACTTGGTTCTATAAAATATCTAAGAGGGGGGGGGGGGGTGGGGTGGGGTGGGGTGAATCAGTGATATACATATTTTATGATTTTGTTAATGTTTAGATAATAATATTATATTGGTTAACGTTTAATCCTCTCTTCCTATGTCTATTAGTCTAACCTGAATAATACATGAAAGTAAACAACACAAGATACAACATATTTTTACAAGGTTTGGACCCTTCATGGAAATATTACTTCTTATTTTGATTATTTATTCTCCCTATTCACATATCATCTACCATAAACCGAAGTAGTTAAAATTCATGGGTTTTCACCATGATTACACAATATCCTATTATGTGTTCCTTCATCACACCAAAAAGTCTTTATATTGTATTTCAAAGTACTTAGTAATAATTAATGGTACATCCTCCCAATGGTTTGTTGTGAAAAACCATGCATTCTTTGTAATAAATTAATTTCATGTATTAGTAATATTAATGATTAGATTTTTTGGATTCATATTCATTCTACTAATTTCAAGCAATTTTTTAGTTGAATAAGAAATAACTATTTTTAACCATATTATTTTTTATGAATTTTATGGTTTTATATAAAAGTTATATTACTAAGTTTTATGAATTTCATTAAATAAAATGGATTTATTTTTTATATTTATCATACCAAATTTATCTTTTGAAGAGTTTTTGGGATTTTTCTAAAAAAAGGATTTTTGAGTGAATAGTGAAAAATTCAGATTTGTGTAAAGCTTCCATTTTTTAAATTAAGTAATTTAAAATTCCTATTATATTTTGAATTTTATTTTAAATTAACATAATATATCTTTTATTAAATAAAATATAATTAATTTCATTGAAATTATTATTATATTTTATTTTCCCAAAAATTCATTTTTAAAATTAAAAACACATTTGTATCTAAAACCTATTTTTTGTTTCATTTTGAAAACTAATATTAAACAAATTTTTTATAAATTAAATATAATGAAGATTAAAAATTGGTCTTATCATTTGGAATAATTAGGTTTAAATTTAAAAATGTGGTTAGTTTCATTTTCGATCATTATGAATTGTTACATTGGAAAAAATGTTGTCACCACGACCAAAATGGTAAAATAGGTTAAATAATGTTAAAACTATGTGAAATTGTTACAAAATATTATAATAATTCTTATTATATGATATTATTTCAACCCTATCACTATATCTTTAAATTTTAATTATTTAATTGAAATTCACCCATGGAAAATACATTAAATTATTTTAAAACTTTGAATAAATACAAGAGTGTGACTCCCCTCACTTATAAAAGTGTACCCCATATCTTAAATTATTCACATCACATGATCCTTTTATCTCAGAAAAATACCTACCCAAATAAATTTCCAAATTATATCCCCATGTCCCAGATTTCCAAGTCTAACCAAAGAACCAAACCTAGATGGATTAATGTGTTATCTAAAGGTGATTTTGAAAAAAAGAGGTATAATTATTGACCAAGTGTTTCATGATTTTTCTTCTTATAAATCCACAAAATCTTCTTTAACCATGAATATATAACAATATAAGTATAATAAAAATTATAAAATGTAATTTTTTACAGAAAAACATTTTTTATCTTCTTTTCTATCCTTTGGGAAATGAAAACATTACTCAAGTGTAGGTGAGGACTAACATCTCCATGAAGTGGTTTGTTTCATTTTCTATCATTGAATCATAATATTAGTTAAAATAATGCATAAAAAGAATATATATGATATTTATGAAATAATTATGATTATTTAATGACTATATTACTTACCTTCTTACCCTTTCATCAATTGGAAAATGATACACTACTGTAATTTGAGGTAGTTGCGATGGGCTATTTGCGATGAGATCCCATCGCAAATAATCTTTAGCGACAGGGTTCCGTCGAAAATAGCCCGTTGTAGAAAACGCCATCGCAAATAGTATTTTTTACGATGAGCCCGTCGCAAAAAATAGTATTTTTAACGGGGAACTACACCGTCGCAAATAAGTCTCCAATTATATACATTATATATAAATAAACTTTTTACGATGGGCCAGTCGCAAATATTTTTTTTGCCATAGGCCCTTGGTCCCATCGCAAATAGTTTTTAAAAATATATATTTAAATTACTTGTGACAGGATCCCATCGCAACAAGTCCCGTCACAAATACTAAATATAGTAAAAATATATATTTAATAAAACTATGATTAATGAAAAAATAATATTAATATTATTAAAATAATAAAAAAAATAAAAAATATTAAAATTCTCAATATTCACAAAAAAATATAAAAAAATCATACAATATTATTATTATTATTAGTAAAATAAACAAAAATTAAAAAATACAATACAAAAAAATATATTTAATAAAATTATTATTAATGAAAAAATAATATTAATATTATTAAAATAATAAAAAATAAGAAATATTAAAATTCTCAATATTCATAAAAAATATAAAAAAATCATAAAATATTAATATTTTTATTATTAGTAAAATAAAAAAACATTAAAAAATATAATACTAATAATAAATAATAAAATATTAGAAATAAAAAAATTAAATTATGCAATATTCAAACCAATATAAAAGACAGAAACTGTAAATAGTTCATATTACAACAAATCATGAATTCAAATGTTTTTAACATAACAAAAAAATCACTGGGGGGGTCGTCTTCTGGAGGAGGTGGAGGAGCTGAAGGAGATGGTGGAGGAAACTCCATCCCTAAACTACGAGTCAGACGACGCACACACTCTATCTGCTCGTGCTGCTGCTGCTGCTACCATCGATGCATCTCCTCCTCATGCCGCTATTGTTGCAACTGCTGCCATCGACACATATCCTCCTCATACAGTTGATGCTACTACTGCTGACGCATCTCTTCATGTTGCTTCTGCAAACTCTATATAATCTAACTCTGAGCTCACAACTGCTCCTGATGCTATGAGCCATAAGATGATGCCTCTCCACGAGCTTCTCTCGAGCTGGATGCCGACATCGTAGAAGTACCATAATAAGTCACATGAGTCAAATGAGAGCCGATACCAACTACTTAGCCCTTTTCAAAGCCATACTGAGTCACTTGCATCCATGACGCCTCATCAAAATGGTGGGAACTGGTCTGATCAGTCGTCTCATCCTGACTCTTAGCATATGGCTGAGAGGTCGCAGCCTCATATGACTCCTTCAATTCCAATTTGAAATTAAAATTTTGAAAATATTATATGCAGTTAATTGTCAAACTAAAAAAATAATACTAACCATAATCTAACGTTGGCGATCACCTCTAATCTCTCTAGTGGCTGGATCACTGTACATCCACTAATAAACATTGTACTCCGTAATATCAGGATGCTCGACTGCCTATAGGAATATAAAATAATTATTACTAATTATTCCTAATTATTCCTAATTATTCCTAATTATTCCAAATTATTCCAAATTATTCCTAATTATTACTAATTATTACTAATTATTACTAATTATTACTAATTATTACCAATTATTACCAATTATTACTAATTTTTACAAATTTTTACAAATTTTTACAAATTTTTACTAAATTTCACTAATTATTTCTAGTTATTACTAATTATTACTTATTATTACTAATTATTATTAATTATTACTAATTATTACTAATTATTACTAATTATTACTAATTATGACTAATTATGAATAATTATGAATAATTATGAATAATTATGAATAATTATGACTAATTATGACTAATTATGACTAATTATGACTAATTATTACTATTTATTACTATTTATTACTAATTATTACTAATTATTACTAATTATTCCTAATTATTCCTAATTATTCAGAATTATTCCTAATTATTCCTAATTATTCCTAATTATTCCTAATTATTCCTAATTATTCCTAATTATTACTAATTTTTACTAATTTTTTACTAATTTTTACTATTTTTTTACTAATTATTACTAATTATTACCAATTATTACTAATTATTACTAATTATTACTATTTATTACAATTTATTACAATTTATTACAATTTATTAATATTTATTACTATTTATTAATATTTACTAATATTTATTACTCTTTATTACTGTTTATTACTATTTATTATTATTTATTAGTATTTATTACTATTTATTACTAATTATTACTAATTATTCCCAATTATTCCTAAATATTACTAATTATTCCTAATTATTCCTAATTATTCCTAATTATTACTAATTATTACTAATTATTCCTAATTATTACAAATTATTCTTAATTATTACTAATTATTCCTACTTATTACTAATTATTACTATTTAGTACTAATTATTACTATTTATTAATAATTATTACTAATTATTACTAATTATTACTAATTATTACTAATTATTACTTTTTATTACTATTTATTACTTTTTATTACTATTTATTTCTAATTATTACTATTTATTACTATTTATTACTATTTATTACTAATTATTACTAATAGTTACTAATTATTACTATTTATTACTATTTATTACTATTTATTATTATTTATTACTATTTGTTACAAATTATTACTAATTATTACTAATTATTACTATTTATTACTAATTATTACTATTTATTACTAATTATTACTAATTATTACTAATTATTACTAATTATTACTAATTATTACAAATTATTACTTATTATTACTAATTATTACTATTTTTTCTTAATTATTACTATTTACCGCTAATTATTACTAATTAGCCCTAATTATTACTAATTACACCTAATTATTACTAATTAGCGTTAATTACTATTAATAACTACAAATTATAGCTACTAATTACTAATTACCGGTAATTTATTATATATATTACTAATTATCGTTAATAATTATTAACTATTACTAATTAATAAGAATTAATACAAATAATTTCAATTTATTATTACAAATAAATACCGATGACAAAACAATTTAAATCAAATTTAATTACAACTAATCAACAATAATTAAAATTAACATAAAAAATGAAATAAATACCAAATTAAATAAAATATAAATACCTTTAAACTTGATCTCCTATTGATTTAGACCGCTTCACAAATTCTTCGTAAAAAAAACTAACTCAGAGAAATTTTCACTCTAAAAATAGAGTTGAGAGAGAGAGAAAGTGAAAATTGAGGGGAAGAATAGAAAAAACGGATGGGGTATATATAGGTTAGATTTGTTGCGACGAGACTATTTGCGACGGGTAGTCCGTCGCAAATACCACTATTTGCGACGGGACCCGTTGCAAATACCTCCGCCCACATTAATTATTGTTGGCAGTTAAAAGGGTATTTGCAACGGGTCCTGTCGCAAATAGTTGTTTCTTGACACACATTTTGTGATGAGACAACATCCCGTCGCAAAAACATATTTACCGCCGTTGGGTATTTGCGACTGAACCCGTTGCAAATACTCTCCGACCAACGCACTATTTGCGACGGGGGAATCCCCTCGCTGCAAATAACATTACTACGGTTTGGCGCACAAACTGCACTTAACTTTTTACGACGGGACCCCAAATCCCTTCGCAAATAGCCCGTTGCAAAAAGCTATTTTTCCCGTAGTGATAGTGTCGTTCATGAATATGTGTGGACTACCGCTTCCATAGAGTGATGTGATTTATTCTTTCTTACCACACCACATTGATTATCATAAGGATGGAACTGATAAATAAATATGAAATGTTTAAAATATTTACTATTTATAAAAATTAAAATATTGTCTAATTTATATCTTTTCCACCCAGTATAAAAATAAAAATTTCATTTATGCATACATACGTACAAGCCATTATCTCAATAAAACAATGTGACCTATTTTTCATAACTGAAATACATTGTTGAGTTTAAATGTTTATTTAATGTATCAATATGATAATTATAACATATTTTTTTCATTATGTAGGTAATGGAACATATCACTTTTTACCGCGGTCAATGCACTGGTGTTGTTTTGAGGTTTTAAACCGAACAAAAAAAAACATTTAAAATGAACTTAACAATTTTAATAACAAAAGAAAACATTGTAAAAAAAGAAATAAAGGGAATAATGATAATTTAATGAATATTAAAAATGTTCTAAAAATGTAAATAACTAATATAATTTTATTATTCAAGAGTTAAAGAATTTATGAAGTTAGATGAGACTTAAGGTAAGGGATCATCTTTTAAAAATTCATGTTTTAATGATTTCCTTCAGATTCATTTCCCTCCAAGTTCATGTTATTTTAAATGTTTACTGACTATTCTTATTTATTCATAAAAGATTTTTAAAGTTCATTTTTTACTATATTTGACTTTATTTAGAAAGGTATAAAAATGAATCTTTCCAACATTTTCAATATGGGTTATTTTTTAAATTTTATGAAAGTAAAGAAGAATGTCTTTTAGAGGTATACAACTTGACCGCCATTTCCCAAGATCATATCCATTATTAGTTATTATACTTAATCTACTAGTTAATATTTTCTTTAAATTAGAACATATTCTTTCTATTCTGGTAATTTTTCCCCTTTAATTTTTTTAATGAAAAATGATGTTTCTCCTTATGATTATATGAAAAAATAAATTTTTATTCTTATGGGTTCTAATGAGTTTTTAAAGTGTTTTATGATGAAGATGTGAAAGATTACAAATGTTTTATTAATTATATGGTAATTTAGAATAATATATAATTATGGGTGAATTCAATATATCTCATGATAATGAGTGATCTTGGTATAACTCTCAAATGCATTGGGTAATGATTTAGTCTCCAAATGTGAAAAATAATTGAGGCAACTAGGTTAATTACCCCTATGGAATTAAATAGGATTTAGTTATTCTGAAATAGGTTAAATAGGAGATAACATGGGTTATTAATATGATTATACAGGGTACCAATATTATTCTTTAGTAGGTTTTTTTTATAGAAATCATTTAATTTCATGAGGTAAGAAATTTTTTTATCCTTTAAATTTGAAAGGTTTGTTTTTCAAAGAAATGTTTTCTTGAGTTACCATGTTCCCAAAGATTCCTTGATGGTTTTCCAATTCTTAATAATTGGTTATCAAATGTTTTTTGAGGAACAATTAATTTTTATATGTGGAATTTTTTTATTTATGTGATCAAAGTATTATTGTAAAAAGGGTAACCATTTTCATGGGTTTTCATGTTTTTTTGTCTTAACTAATGGGATTCCTTTTTGTTTTTATCCCTCAATATTTTTTCTTATCCCAGTTTAATTTTTTTTCCATAGGCTATAAGGATGTTTAAGAACTATATAATGGAAAAAAATTCTACTATGGGGATTCCTCTTAAAAGAAGACTAAGTTACTTGAATGAGACAAGGGTATAAATTTAAGAATATGTTTATATGGAAAAAATGTACACTATATGGTGGTGTTTAATTTTTTATGTAATGTTTTACATAATTCTCTAAATATCTAAAATGAAAATTTCTTGGAAATGTGAGAAAGTGTAACCATTGTAATAAATCTTATAATTATGTGTTGATAATGTTACATTACATTGTATTTAGTATCAAAACAAGGTTACATAGAATTAGTGGTTAGGAAAATGCTAAAATACACTTTAAATGGACTCTAATTTATGGTTATATTATAAGGGGATATATTTTGAGGTTTTCCATGTAGATTCATAAAATCCATATCTATTCAGAATGGGTTTTTAAAGAGGAAAAATGGAAGAAAACATATGAAGGAATAAAGATGATATTCACCATCCAAATCATTATACTATAATGGTTAGAATAGAACAGTTTTTTGAAGTGTTAACTCAGTTGATATAGTCAACTAATAGTGGCCTGATGAAAGAGAAAAATGAAATTATACATAGAGAAACATGGCTATAGTCGATCAGTTTATGAAACAACATTATCCATCTTTTACTAGATCTTCGGACCCAGTAAAAGATGAAGGATGGATAGATACCTTTTGGGTTGTACTAAACAAAAAATGTTAATTCATTCTATTTATCATTTTAATGGTGAAGATGATTAGTGGTTGTATCTCATTAATAATACTATGGAAAATCATGATATTAATGATTTAGAGTGGGTGATCATTAAATATATCTTTCATGTGTGGTATCTTAAAAAAATTATTTTAATTATAATAGAATGAAAATTTCAAGAGTTTATTCAAATAAAATAATAATTTGTGGCTACATGTAATGTAATTTTTTAGACCTGATAGGTATTCAATGAATTATGTTCTAGACCATAAGATTAAAATTGACATATTTTACAAAGTATTGAAACAAATTTTATGATTAGAATTGGCCTCTCATGAATTTTAAATTTTTGAGTATTTTTTTGGTTATACTAAGAATGTTGAGATGGAGTTTTACAAAAATCATGTTTTTTATGATGACATGGGTAAGAAGCGATAATGGTGGGAAGCCATGGAAAAACTGTATACTATGAAATATATAGGTTAGACTATAAAATGATCAAAATGTGGTAAGATACATTTTAATGATTGTTTATAGGATTAGGGAAATTCTACTGATGTACTAAGCTTGGCCTTTTAGATTTTGACCAGAAGGAAAATAATTTTGATTTGAAAATTAATTAGGATACATATAGCCAGTCAGTAGTAAGATGTTAATTTCAATGATTTGGGAAATTATCCAAACACATTTATAAAGATTGTTACTAAAGGAGAGGATCATCATGATCGAAAATAAAAAAGTATATAAATGTATATTTCTAATACTATGATAGATTTGGGACACTCTAATGAAGTGGTGACATGTATATTTCTTATTTATTCAGATTATGAAAATGTATTAAGTGATATGAGATCTACAAATAATATAATATTTGATAAATTTTCAAGTAAAATAGATATACCATATCATGAAAAGAAGTAAAATATTTTGGTAAAAACTCACGGGGTAATATAAATGTAATAAGAATTAATAGATATATTCATGGTATCATATTGGGAATGGTTTTTCCTAAAACCGCTTTTATCTTTCCCATTGTATAATTTAATTTTATCCTGGGCATGGAGTATGTTTCAATTTATCATACTAAGATAATTTGTTGAGTTAAATAAATTATTTTTTAGAATATGTTTATGTTTTTATGAAAAAAGTATTTCATTCATTTGATAACATATTAAGAAGATGTGAAAATGATTAAATATGAGAGATAATTATATCTTCCACATATTTTTAAAATTAAAGGTATTTTTCAATTTCGTGATGTGCCATTAGAAAATGAAAAACTATATTTATTTCCTAATGGGGTTTACTAATACTATTCATGATAGGGAGGTTGAATTTACTATTGACATAGAGCCTAATGTAAATACAATTTGAAATCCTTCTTATCAAAAGGCTTCAGTATAAATTTTATAATTGAAAATTTAGTTACAAGAGTATCTTAACAATGGTTTCATCCACCCTAGAACTTCACCTAGGGGTGTTGTAGTTTTTTTTGTAAAAAATAAATGTGGTTCAATGTCCATGTTATTTTAAATGTTTTAACAATGTCATTATTTATGATTCAAAGGGGTTTTAAGTTTATTTTTTCTATATTTAACATTGTTGAAAAAGGTTTTGAAATGAATTTTTTTAATGTTTTCTATATGGGTTATTTTTTAGTTATTTACGAAAGAAAATAATGAATGTTTTTGACATATGAGGCTTGAATACCTATTCCTTCCATAATAAATGTTATCAATTCTCAATATTCCCCTACAAGTTACCATAGTTTGCAAAGTATATCCTATTCCAACTCCCCTATGATTTTTTCATTTTAATATTTTTCAATGAAAAAATATATTTCTTCTTATGATTACATGAAAATGGAAAGGGTTCTTCTAATGAGTTTTTCTAGGGTTTTATGATGATAAAGTGAAAGATTGAAAATTTTTATTCACTATATAGAAATTTATCATTATAGATGATGATGGGTGATCATGATATACTATATAATGATGGGTGATCCTGATATATCCCTCCAATGAATTGCGTAACGATTTAATCTTTGAGGGTGAAAAATGAAGGATATAACCGGGTTGGTTATTATTTTCGAATTAACAAGAATTAAGTTATCATAACATTATATAAACATTAACGAACATGAATTCTGAATATTATGCTCCAAGATAAATATATTATTATTTTAAAAAGGGTTTTTATGAAAATAATTTTATTTTATGAGGTAAGGAATGTTCATGAATTTTTAATGGTTAAAGGATTGTGTTTTAAAGAATTCTTTTCACTATATGCCTCAAGATAAATTCATTATTTTCATATGATTAATAATGGGTTATCAAATGTTTTATTTTATTTAAGTTTTATTTTTGTATAAGGAAATATTTTATTTATGTGATCAGAGTTTTATTGTTTAAAATGTAACTACTTTAAGGGGTTTTAATGTTTTTCATTAGAGTAATGGGATTATTTTATTTACATATCCCTTAATGATATTTTTTTTATTCTCATCCAAAATTTAATAATTTTATTCATAGTATATATTTGTTAGTTTTTGAACATGTAATTCATTACTTTATTTTTTTTATAATTAACAATTTCATCCTATTTCCTTAAATTCAACATGTTTAAAATTTTATATTTTCATAATATTAATTGATAAATTTTAAATTATTTATAATGTTTTATACCAATTATATAATTTCACATGTTGGTAATTGAATATATATATATATATATATTGAAGATGATGAAGTAAAGGAATTGATGTTGAGTCTTGTGTATTCGAGAATAATGAGGCCACTATAAATGGGATTCAAATAGGTCTTTTCTATGTATCCATTTAGAGAAGAAAAAGATGTAGCAATTTGTGAGAAGGGAGTATTAACATAGCCGAATACTAAATGTGATTAAAATATATGTTTTCTATATATCTATATATATAAAAAAATGACGTATTGGTTTTGAGTATGGTTCTACATATCGATTTTTATATGAGTTCCCCATATTTATTTTTATAAGAAAACCATGTAGTAGATTTCTATATAAGGTTTTTATGAGAAAATTTTATGTATCAATGCATATAACTTGACCCTTACATCCTACACAATGGTATATCTCATACTATGAATAATAGTACCTTTGAAATCCTTTACAGAAGCAATATAATATGATAGTATCACGGTCCTTTATTCTCATAGTAGATCTCTTAAACTATAAATTGAAGTTCTTCCAAGTCAACTTACTTCAACAAGATTTGTAGTGAATAGAAAATACTCATAGAGGTGATAGTGAATAACCATGATGGAAGATATCACTTCCTCCTTAAAAGTAGTCGAAACATTCATTTTATGGGTATATCATCTTAATTAATGTGATAAAATTGACCACAATGTTTTCATGATACAATGGTAGTAGGTTCTTGAACTAAAAAGGTAGCTTCCCTCTTTTGGAATTTTTTATACTACACTTTGGGATGCTAGATTAGATTCCTTCTATAGTATCTACTATTTTAATGGTATATCATTTCTAACATTAGTTCCTCTATTTTTGAGGGCAGTAGAATTCCATACAGTGAGCGATACAAGATTACTCAATGGTATATTTTTAGTCATATCAACACCTTGCTTCCACTAGGTAATCTTTAATCTTATGTTAGTTCAAATTATTTTTTTCTAAAAATAAAATTTCTTATTTAAATTGTGGTATTTGAAATATATATATTTTAAAATATTTTTTATTATATTTTTTCTAAAAAATATAATTACATGTTGTGTTAATTTTTTTGATTATATATAATGTTTATAATACACACATGAAACAAATTTCATACACGTATTATGTTTATAAAATGATATGTTTTATAAAGTTAATGTTTTAATAAAATAGAATTTTATTCATTTTATTTTAATTATTTTATAAATAAGTATTATATATATTTTTTACAAATATTTTTGGATTATTTATAATGTTATTTAATGTAGAAATAAAAATCACTAAATCTCTCATATATTTAGTGTGGGTTTACTAAATATAGGTAAAATTAATGTTATATTTTGTTTTTCACTAACAAGTGTCATGCAATGATTTTCTCTTAATGCTTCGAGAACATCATTAAATTAATAATGATATGGGATTAATCAGTTAGAGATGTGATCATGGAATAAAAAAATACATAAATATTATTCTAGAAAACTGGGAAAACATTAGTGTGATGCATTCTTTATGCTCATTCGATCAAGAATCTCTATGACTTCTAGTTCCTTACTGTGATCATGAAGGGACTTCTAAGATACCATCATGTATAGATATAGTGATCAAGATCATTGAAACACAATTTTATCATCATTATATGTTTCTTCTATATGTTTATTTATATTATTTTATTCATATTTTTATTTTCTATATCTATTTGTAATATATTCATATATGGTTTTTTCTTTTCCCTATAAAAAATAGGTCTTGTTTGTTTTGGATATTCTACCACCTAAAAGGAATTATAGGTTGTGTATACTAAACAAAATTCATGAAATTTACTAGATTAAGACTCATCTACAAAGTTTGGGTTGTGCCTCTAGGTTTTTATAAAAAGTCAGAGTCTGTAATAGGTTCTCACACCTCTAAAATTTAGCTTCATAGTTGGTATACATATTCTCATCGAGTAGAGAAGGTTAAGTAATAGACAAGGATATTGGCTATCCAAACCACTATAAACGTCTAAGTTCTTTATTTTTATTTCTAATACATTTAAATAAGATTTATTAGTAAAACTATGATTTTTTTTCTTTAATTTTTGAAAATGATTATTCACCCCATTTAGTTAATTTCCATCACAAATGATGAAAAAATTAGCATCTGAGCCTTGTCATTAATTGGTTATCATTTTTGATTGCTCTAATCTGATACAAAAAAATTGGCATCAGATGAGGTTGTTCCTTAAAGGATAGTTAGAACCTCTATTTATTTTAGTTAGATACCAAAAAACTTGGTATTAGAGGTTGGTTAATAGCTATGTTACATTGATAGTTAGAATCTTATTTTATTATAACCCTTTTGATATTTTTGTTGTTTTTTATTTTTAAATATTTTCAAAAATGATCATCCTAGAACTAAAAGTATAATGACTAAAAGTTTACTTATATAAGTTGGAATTTGATGATTATAATGATAGATAGATTCCCCAAAAAACCCCATTCTTTTATTGAAGTGACTATGGCTACTGGAAAGACAAAATAGAAGACTACTTGTAATAGTTAAGTGTGGATCATTGGAATATCATTGAGAATACATATGAGTTACCCAAATATGATCTAGATACACTTATAGTTAATGATATGACTATGTATGTGTTGAATTATAAAGTTTAAAATATTTTTGATGTGATACAAGTAGAAGTGTCTTTATCCATGTCTCAAATTATAATATAACCCATGATATATAGATAATGCTTCTAATGAATCACTATGGGAATGAAAATATCAAGATAAATAAGCTAATAATACTTAAAATAAAATAATTGGACTTTAATTTGGTAGATAAAGAGTTAGTAAACTAGTTGTTCCATCAGTTTACAAGTATCAAAAATGGTATGAGTTCTCTTGGAGAAGTACATGAAAATATAGTTCAAGTGGAAAGAGTGCTAATAGATCTTCCAGAAATATGGAATTCAAAGAATGTTTCCATCGATTAGAGTAATAATTTTAAGGAGTATACCTTAGGTAAACTAATAGTCTCTTTGCAGTAACATGAATTATAGTTTAAAAACATTTCATATAAAGAGTCTAAAAATGGAAAAGATATTGATTTTAATTCAAATTTTAATGAAATGTATAACACTTCTAAATATTATGTCTAGTAATGTGAAAAATATATAGATAACTTTAGTAAGATTTTTTTTCAAGTTAATGAAAGACAAAGGAAAAAGATTAAGTTTAGAATAATTTTCAAAAAGGTACACAAGAAAGGTAGCTATAATAATATTAAAGATATTTTAGAATTAACATGTTATGAGGAAGGAATAAAGGGAACATTATAACATACTTCCCCAAACTCAAAAATCAAAAAAATTATATAAAAAGAGAAAATGATAAAAGAAAAGAAATCTTTGTTTAGAGGTTGGGACTACTCAAACAGCTCAAACTCAAGAAGTGATTCTAGAAGTGAACAAAAGATAAGGAAACTTGCTCTAATGAGTATATAGTGTGAAATAACTGATGAATTTTTTTCATAATTAATTACTCCAGATAATTTAGATCATAAATATATATATGAAAATGAAAATGAAATTGATTCCCATTCACGTAAATATTTTTATTTAGTTAATTTCAAAGTGAAACAACTGCTTAAAGAGAATGAGTAATTAAGTAATGATAATGTTAGGATAATTTAATGGTATAATAATATAAAAATTAAGAATAATAAATTGGATAAATAAAATGAGAAACTAAAAATGGAATTTTAAAATTGGAATAATTTTTTTACCAGAATGAATTATTTTAAAATATGTGTGACTCTGAGTTGCTTAAGATAAAAGTGGAAAGTGAAACAATTAAAATATTTCTATCAGTGGATGATAAAGATAATGTAAAAATATTTAATTTAGTTCTGCATTATTTAACTAATGTTGAAAATGAATATATGAATCTTAATCAAGAAAATAGGAAATTAAGAAATACATCTTATGGATCTAAGGTGAATGTTTATACTGATTGAGAGACTATTCAAATATAGAATAAGAATTTGAAAAATTAAGTTATCAATCCTAAAGACAATTTATCTACATTTGTTCAGGGTGAAGAAAAATATTCCTAAAGATAATTTATCTACATTTGTTCAGGGTGAAGAAAAATATGATAAAATGACATCTTCGATGAAACAAAACACCAATAAGAACATTTTTTCTTATAATATTTTATCTCTAAGGATAAATAAGACTAAAATTGTTAAAATTTTAAAAGGAATTATTTCCAATGTAACCTATTTTGAAAGTAGAATGAGAGGCCATTATTCCAAAAAATGTTCCCTATGATTTAGATAATCATTTGATAATACTATAACATTAATTGCTATAGATTTATTTACAAAATAAAAAATATATAAATGCATTAAATATATCTAGGTTCCAAAATTTTCTTCAACTAATCCATTTGGTCCCAAGTTAGCACGAGTTCAAAAATAACTTGTTTGATTTTTTAATTTAATGACATACAACATATAATTATCAAAGAATCATGGTATTTAGTGTATCATCCTGAGATTTTAAAATGAAATACTATGTGCTTAAATGAACTACTAAATACTATGTGACATTTATATCCAACTAGTTAAAAATAATTTTTCCACTTCTGTAAATTGAATTTCAAAAAATAGACATACATGGTTGTGATCAGTATGTTATTTGGAGTCTGATAGGACCGACTTAATTTTTAGTGAATAGTAACATACCCTTATTAATAGTAGCACCCCCTTATGGATTGTAACATGATCTTATGAATAGTAATATGAACCTTATGAATAGTAATTTGGTTATATGAATAGTAACCTCACCCATGAATGTATAAAAATAATTTGGGAATCTTATAAGTGATAGAATGATCACACTATAAGTGTTGGCATTTTTGTAAGCCATAAATATTTAATTACAATTTTATGATTATTTTAATAATTTAAATGAAAATTTATTTTCATAAAATGTAATCATAAATTATTATTTTATTTTCTTATGGATATATGATAATTTTATGAGAACTTGATTAATTTTTAATAGTGTTATAAAGTGATTTGTAGTTTTAAAATTTTTATTTTTAAAATAAATTATGATTTTATTTAAAATTTAAATTAATCATATTTATAAAATTATTTTGATAAAATGGATTTCATTTTTTAATTCGACACGTCAAAAAATGGTTAAGGTGCATTTATGGGATTTTTCTAAAATACATGAATTTTTGGTGAATGGTGAAATATGATAATTTAAAACATAAGATAAATACATGAATTATTGAGTCATGGATGATGTTCTGCTGAGGTAAGAACCCTTGGTTAAAACTAACATGCTCTCTTTACTATTGTTGGTCACTAGAATCAAGAATATTCATATTCATGAGAAAAAATAGTAAACTAATGATTAAAATAATGAAAAAATACTCATCTCCTCCACTATAAATACCATTCTCACCCCCTTTTCATCTCACACTCACAAGATTTGAGAATTGTCTAAATTATTCCAAAATTTCTTCCCTAGGATCATACCTAGGACCAATATCACACCCCAAACTCTAAAATTTAATTAATTTAATTATTTTAATTATATCTATCCTTGCTTTTGTTTTTGGATAGGTCTATGTTGAATTTTAAAATTTTCAAGTGAAGAGGGGTCCTACGCACATGTTGCACACTGTTAAGAATAACCATGTGAAAACCGTGCATGAGGGATTTCCAATGGTCAGTGCCATTTGGAATGATTGGAGCACTATTTTTTTAACCATGTGTCTACCTACAGGTTACTGTGATAGGTGTCTGGCCTAGGTAGTGGCTAGTGCACATTTAGTGGACAGTCTAATAAACCGTGCGCAAACCGTGCGGGTTTCCCGACTTTTTAAAAAACTAAATTTTTATTTTTATTTTTCTTTAATTCCTTTCATTTTTTTCATTCCAATATTTTATTTCTTTCCTCATCCCCTCTCTCTTGCGTGACACCTCCACTTCCCCTCCCTAATCACGTGCACGCCTTCCCCCTCTTGAGCCCTCTCTGTCTGGAGGTTCCACATGATTTGATAATAAATCTCAGTTAGATATTTGAGGTAAGTCATTCTCCCTACTTTCTATCATTCAATTCAGCCATATTATTTCTCCTCGTTTCCCCATTTAATTCGGTTGAAACCCTAGGTTAGTATTAACCTGATTTTTTGTGTTATTTTAATTTTAGGGCCTGAAAAGGTTTCCTAAGGTCATGTTCTTGTGTATTCTAGAATCCACCACCTAAGGTGAAGTGTATTGGATTTTTTTGGCTCTCTGACATCGCTCAGGGTAAGGGTTTTCTTCTACTGTTCAATTTTACACCTTTATTTTGTGTCCCTTTAGTGATTTAGGGTACATAGGAATGGTTTGTATGACGTTCGGTGGCTCCTTGGTGGTGAGAACATGTATACATAGGTATGTGTTTATATATATATATATATATATATATATATATATATCCCTCAGGCATATTCCCTCATGGAATGGTGAGTAAATTGCTTAGACTAAGGAATATATATATATATATATACACACACATGGGTGTATGTGCATGAGAGTGTGGGGTAGTTTCGAGTGGTCATCTTTTAATTTGTTGAGTGCCAAGTGTTTGATTTTCTCCACTTCCCTTTTTGAGATATCCCCCTATACATTAAACTTTAAATTCAATGAATTATATATTTCTTGTTCTTTTCACCTCTTATCCATATAAATTAGTAATGTATAGTTTTGATAACAATTGTATGACTTGAAATAGAGTGGTAAACCTCTTGTATTATGTTGTATGAAATGGATTAATTGTGTTTTTCATGAAAAGTGTGTGATGAATGCCTGATTGTATCTTGAAAGAATGTTTTTGACTTAAAGTAATGGTTTTGGTTGATTAAATGGATTTATAAATGTGATTTAATTTCATAATGTTGCTTGTGTGTGGTTTTTAAAGAAAAGGTTTGGTATGTAGAAATAATGTAAGGCTTGTTTGGAAGCTTCAAGTGGTTTAATTGTTCTGTGTATGCTAAGTGTTTATCAAATTCCCAGTTGGATCCTATAAATGTATTCTTGATTTAAAGTGGTGGTTAGTTTTCATTAAATGGGTTTCCAAGTGTGTTTTTGGATTTCAACGTGGAGTGCATATGGTTCTTTAAGAAGTTTTTTAACATGTGAAAATTATGTGAGGCCTGGTTGGTAATTTTAAAATGGTTTGTTGGAATACCCTCCTTGGAATGAGTCTCTTGCATTGTTGATTGATGAATAAATGAGAGTGTCCTCGGTTTGTGACCTCCCTTGTTTGGTGATGGTTTAATGGAAAGGGGATACTCTTTGTGGTGGCCAATGTGGTGTCTATTTTTCTGCCTTATGTGATGACTACTAAATATATATGAATTATTATTTCAAATGTTTGGAACACCCCTTTTTGTGAACATAGTATGGGAACCTAGAATAACTATGAGGATAATTGAGAATTATTTTTTCACTATTCTAGGTTATGCACTATATAGTGGCCCATAGCGGGGGAATATTTTGTTATTACTATTCCTATGGGATTTGACCCCTCAACCAGGATAGGTAGGGAGAAAATAGGCTGTTACAGAATTATGATTTCATCAGATAGGTTATTCCTTCAGGATGAGTCACATTTACAGTATGTTCTAGTTTTCCTATGAGTTACTAGGTCTTCACATGTGTTCTCTAACACTAGTATCATTATCTAATTTCCCTTATTGTGTGATCATAGTGTCTACTATTGGTTCATGGTGTTTTCTTGGTAAATGTAGAATATGCGGTTTTTCTTAAAAAAGTGTCCAGAAAGATGTTTTGAAAGAATGGATTTTCCCCTATTTTTCCTTGAATTAAAAATGAACATTTCATGTTTGGTGTCCTTTCCATTTTTCACTAAGAACTCAATTTTACTTTATGAAAGGTGGATTGTTTTAAAATTATGAGGGAAATGGATTGTGATTTGTTTACTTTAAAATGAACATGAGTAAAAAATTATGCTTTATATATTGTAGTTCAAATCTGAAATTGCTGATTCCTTTTTTTAAAGGAAATGAATCTCGGAATAGATTATTTGGGCATGCATACTGAGTTTTAATAATTATGCCTATAGTTTTATCTTTGTTTTTAGCTTTGGGTGCTTCTTCTTGCTCATATTAGGTCTCTATAGTGCAATGTTGTATTGAGGTTGGTGGTGATAGGTAGTGTAATGGCCCGGACCTCTCTGGTCCATTACTTTGTAAAAAATGTGATGCTAAAGGTGTTCCGGGAGGTCAGGGTGGCTTGGTGTGCATTTGGGTGGACTTTTAAGGAAATCTAAAGGGTTATGGACTTCGCACGGTAGGCGCACAGTTTTCCTAAATTGTGCAGCCAAACCGTGCAAGGCTGGTCTTGGAGGTAGTGGCTAACACATGGTTAGCGCACGGTTTGTCTAACCGTGTGAACTAACCGTGCAAGCAGTGGTTGTCTAGGCAGAAGATAACGCACAGTTAGTGCACGGTTTGTTAAACCGTGCGGACTAACCATGCGGGAACTTAAAGTTAGATCCTAAAATTTAGGATCTTGACAGTTTAGCCTTTATCTTCCTCGTTTAATCCCCTAATCATCCATAACTTGGGATTACCTTTCCTTGGAGATAGAAGAACCTCTCCCAAGTGTTTTGGAGGCGATCCGAAGGCATCCCTTGGCGGATCGAAGCTAGTTTCTTGAGGTATGTGGTTGTTCTTCCTCGTTCTTGTTTAGATTCTTAGATCTGTTTAGATCTACTCCTCCTATTATCTCTTCTTCTTAGATTTATGTCCGTTATGGGTAGATCTAGGTATGTGGATGTCGAAAATGATGAGCTTTGGTCTTGGTTGTGATAGGAGAGGAGATCTAAGGAGGATTCATGGATAATCGACCTGGTTTCTTGAGTGTTCCTTGACCGTTGAGGTAGGGGATTTTTGGCTTCTCTAATTGTTTATGTACAATCTTAGAGTTAGCATGATTTATCGCTTTGGATCACAATGGAATCGACCTAATTAAATATTTGAACCGGATTAAGAAATTTCATTGCACGTATGTTGTTGCCTCATGTTTATTAGATAGTGTGATATCTATACCTTGCTTGTTAGCATGTTGTTCTTGATGAATTGATAAAGAAAGTAAAGCCGGAATTAATTGATAATTAATGGGCTAAAAATAAAGAGGCATGAAAAAGAATCTGGTTCTTTTGGTAATATCTTGTTGATTAAGTTGGCATAATAAGCATGTTAAATACTCGTGATAGCTTACTATTTTGGTTCATGATGTTGGAATGAATGAATTGAATATGTTAATTCAAGATGGATTAAATAACTTGATTGAATTCCATGAAGGGTTCAGAGTTACCCTCTTGTTGTGCATTAGGGCTAAAATCCCATTTGATGTGATGATTGTTTTCCCTACTGCTTGTGATGTGCTGTGACCCTGGAGGGGTGTTGAGATATCTTGTGTTGTGATGTGACCCTAGAGGGGTGTTGTGATTTGTGGAGGAAGGGAGGCCTTGTGGTTGTGGTAGCGGATGACGCCTAGAGTGGCGAGATGCATCGATTTATGCATGTGGGTGTTGGGGAGGACACCAGGGATGATGGTATGGGATGGATGTGCTGGCTGAATGATTGGTGGTTTGATTGGTTGTTATCTAGTTTACTTTTCCCCACTGCTCAAGGTGGATGGTTTTTCTTACCCTTCTTCCAAAAGGGGTGAAGACGCATGGGGTATGCCACATGCTTTCCGTGTTTAGCCTCTCGAGGGAGAATGGGCCTACGCTCTTGCTATAGGCGGCAAAGACTCGATGGGTAGTATATCTACTCACCGTGTTGACCCCCCTTGTGTTTAGTAGCATAGGATGCTTTTCTAGAATGCCTGGGAATATGGGAAAGTAATTCTAAAATGAAAGTTTGACTAAATGGTGATAATCCATGGGGACAGAGATACTGGAATTTAATGATGATGTTGTAACTTTAAAGGAACAATAAGTTTTTAATGTGATTCCAAGAAAGTTTAAATGTGGTTTTTGTTCATGGTTAATTAACGTTCAAATAATTAATCAACGTAAAGTGGAATTGATGAAAAAGGGAATGAAGTAACCTAATGAAGTTCTTTAACTGGTTGTGTGCTTATAGGATGCCTAGTCTTAGAAATTGAAGCCCGAAGTCTGAGAGACGTTAGCTGCAGTTGAGGCTAAGACTAGGTTATGCCCATAATGTGGTTGTGAGTTATATATTTTCTATACTTTTTGTGTTTTTATACGCTACTCCACCCTTTCAGTAAGGGAAACTGACACCCCGGGGATTCTGAGCCCTGGGGGGGGGGGGGGTGGGGGGGGGGGGGCGTTTTCCCCAACATTCCAATGGGAGGGTGAATGGATGACTACCCCCTTTGACCATGCTCTCTTATATTGGTAGATACTAGTGCCATTGGAATAATGGTTAGTTATCCCCATATATGTGTGTAGAGGGCTGTAATGTCTTGTGGTTATTTCCACACATATATTCTGGATGTAGTATCCTATGGACTACTATAGGTGTAACGTGTATAGGCTGTGATGGCTTGAGGATCCTTACGCGGTGTATGGGTTGTAATGGCTTGAGGTAAAATACCTGACATATGATACACGTTATGGGGGCTTTGGTGGCTCCCGGAAACTACCTGGTTACTTTTGGTTGTGAGGATGGTGTGGTGATTAGCCCAAGTGTTTGCGGGCAAGACTTTGTGGTGCACGAGGTGCAGATTGTGGAGCTTAGCCCAAGTTTATATGGGCAAGCCTTTGGAGAGAGATGCTCAGGACGTATGTTATTGGGGAAAAGCGAAAAACTAGTGGGGAAGTAGTAGCGGGGTACCCTTGATATTATTTACTATATACTATATTCTTGTATGCATTACTTGGTGACAGTATCCATGGTGAGGTTGGGAAAATAGTATACCTGTTTAGGTGACGAGTTAGTTTCACTTGTTGTTCACTGTGCTTTAGCATGCTTTCTTTACTTTTGCACGAGAGGATTCAGGGAGGATCCTACTGAGTATACTGTTATACTCACCCTACGTATATATAAACTATTTTTCAGGTCACTTGGAGCAGGTTGGAGATTAGGCTGGTTACTACTAGCTTGTGGTTTCAAGAGCTGTTCGGGCTTGTGATCGCTGCTGTTTCACTTTCTTTTGGGTACTTGTAGTTTCCCATTTTTGTTGTTGTCCTTTTTGCATGACATTACATATATTCAATTGGGTTTTCTTTTACATTTCAGTGATGAGTTAGAGTTGGTTTTTGTCTATCTTATCTCTCTCTTCCGTATGTGTTATCTTAGAGGGTAATGCCTCCCATTTGTGTGTTTACTATACCCTTAGTGCTAGTCACCAACCCATGGCCTACTGGAGGTAGGACTCGGGGGTCATTATCTCCCTTCTCACATTGCCGGACCAGGAGGGGTACACTTTGTGGGGAGGGGGTCGTGACAGAGTGGTATCAGAGGTCAGGTTGAGGGATAGGATGGAGTTTGGAGCTAGGCACATGTGAGGATGCATGGGTTGGTAGGGAAACAATGTCATTCATGTTTAGAAAGTGGGGTAAACACTGGAGATTGGTGGAGACATAGGTGTTTAGTGCCCCCTATGATCTGTTGCATAGACCTTTAAGTTTACAGTGGCTACTAAACAAGGTGACACTAGTTGCAGGTTAGATACCTAGGAAAGGATCATGTGTCATTCTTCTTTGTGCCTGTGTTTGAATGAGTAGACCTTGGGATAGGTTAACCTAAAACGAATGAAAGAAAATAATTAATTAATTAATGTTGAGTCTTCCATATTCCAGGCTTAGGAGCTCTAACGGTTTTTTCTTTTTCAAGAATGGCTCCAGGTTGATGTCCTCATCAGGTTTGTGTAGAAGATGTCCAGCAGGCTGTCCCAGCAGATCGCCACAGGGTGGAAGTTGACGACGACGACACTTGGAGGAAGACACTCCGAGAGTTTCAACGCCAGAGTCTGCAGAAGTATGAGGGCTCCATTTCAGATGCAGTCATGGAAGACTGGTTAGAGGAGGTCGAGATAGGCTTCAGTTCGATCCATGCTCGGAAGGAGCACTAGGTGTCCTTGGTTGTGATGATGTTGTGTGGAGCAGTGAGGTAGTGTTGGTTGTTGTTCCTCGGGGATCGTGAGGAGTCAACAATCTCATGGGAGGAGTTCTGAGACAAGTTTAGAGTTGAGTTCCTTTCTTCAACTGTGAAGGTGTCCAGTCGTCAGGAGCTTCTTACCCTTCGGCAGGGGAGCTCCAGTGTTCGAGATTTTGGAATCCGTTTCAGGAACCTTCAACGATATGCTTCGGACCTGTTACCAGATGAGGAGGCCAGGGTGAGGCATTTCGAGGAGGCTTTTCATCCCGAGATCCAGCTCCAGGTCACCCCATTTATACTGAAGACATATTTTGAAGTGCTGGAGAGGGAAGAGGTTGTTGAGAGGACATTGTCCAGGACCAGATCCTCACGAGAGGGGAATCAACACAATTCCTCATGGAGCAGAGCTGTGGTCCGAGGTTCTCGGTTTCCAGGGTAGAAGAGTTTCCATTCACCTGGGGGTAGGTCCCAGCCCTTCCCATCTCGTTTCTCTGGAGGCAGAAACTCTCAGGCCTTTTCCAAGGGATCAAGCGCTTGTTTTTCTTGTGGTGGTCATGGCCATTGGCAGCGGGAGTGCCCGACCTTTCAGAGCAGTCATTGTGTACCGGGCACTCCGCTCCAGGTTCCTCCTTTGAGACAGTTCTAACCGAGGCAACATCAGCAGTTTTCACCAGCTTTAGATCACTAGAGGGTAGATGAGGCAGTCATAGGACAACCCCATGATGCCCCTCATCCTCAGAGAGCAGAGCGCGGCCATAGAGGAGGTCGTGTTTAGCTTCATGCTCTAGCGTTTCCAGCACCAGATGAGCCAGATATCGTTCGAGGTACCCTTTGCTTGTTTTCTACCATTGTGTATGCCTTTTTTGATTCAGGAGTGACACAATCCTTCATATCACCTACCCTTGTCCATGCCTTGGGACTTGAGGTAGAGAGGCTTCCAGTGCCCTTGGCATTGACTACACCAGTTGGAGGTCGAGCTAACTTGTTTGAAGTATGTAGAGACTGTGAGCTAGTGTTGGGGCAACACTGCTCTTGGGGATATTTCCTATGTTTACGAATACAACCATATGATGTCATCCTCCGCATGAATTGGTTGTATTCAGTGCATGCTATTGTGGATTGCTTCAGGAAGAAGGTCGTTTTCCTTGGTACCGATGGAGAGCAAGTGGTGTTTGTTGGTGAGCAAGATCCTTGGATGGGTCATAGGCGCGTTGCATCCTTATCATCCATGATGGCTGAGTTGATGCTGAGTTCTTCAGAGGTTCAGGAGTTGGCGTTTCCTAGGGTCGTGGAGGAGTACCCTGATGTTTTTTCAGAAGAGGTTGTAGCCTTATCCCCTCAAAGAAAGATCAAGTTTGGGATCGAGCTACAGGCAAGAGCGTATCATATCTCTATGTCTCCATAGAGGATGGCACCTTATGAGTTACGAGAGCTACGTATACATCTTGACGGTCTGTTGCAGTGCGGTTTTGTTTAGCCAAGTGTGTCACCATGGGGTGAACCTGTCTTGTTCGTGAAGAAGGATGACGACAGTTTGTGGTTGGGTGTCCATTATAATCTCTTAAACAAAGTGAAAATAAAGAACCGCTATCCTCTTCCATGGATTGATGACGTATTCGACCAACTGAAGGGTGCAAGTTGGTTCTCAAAGATCGACTTACATTCAAGATATCATCAGATGTGTATAAAGGATGAGGATATTCTGAAGACTGCTTTCCGTTGTCGTCATGGGCATTATGAGTTCGTTGTAATGACGTTCGGAATGACGAATGATCCAGATGTGTTCATGGGATTGATGAATGCTGTGTTCTGTGAGTTCCTGGACAAGTTCGTGGTAGTCTTCATCGATGAAATTCTTGTGTACTCCATGTCTGAAGAGGATCATACTGAGCATCTGCGAGCCATTTTGGGAGTTCTTCGCCAACATCAGCTGTTTGGGAAGTTATCGAAGTGTGAGTTTTGGGCTCGAGAAGTCTGTTTCTTGGGGCATGTGGTGTCCCAACAGTGAGTTGTTGTGGATCCATCAAAGATAGAAGCAGTTGGGTCTTGGGAATCCCCCAATACAGTGTCAGAGGTGTGAAGTTTCCTTGGTCTTGTAGGCTATTATAGGAGGTTCTTAGCCAATTTATCATGGGTTGCGGCCCCTCTAATAGCTTTGACCAGGAAGGATAAGGCCTTCGTATAGACTGATCAGTGATAAGAAGCCTTCGAGTATCTAAAGGAGAAGTTAGTAAGTGCCCCAGTCCTTTGTCTTCCAACTGAGGGAGTCCAGTTTGATGTCTTCAGCGATGCTTCACATCTGGGGTTAGACTGTATTCTCATACAGTGGAGGTCAGTTGTTTCTTATGGGTCTCGGATGTTGCATCCCCATGAACGCAAATATGCCACCCATGATCTTGAGTTGGCAGCTGTGGTGTTTGATTTGAAGTTGGGGAGACATTACCTCATTGGTGAGAACTTTGTGGTATTCACTGACTATAAGAGTTTGAGGTATGTTTTTTCCCAGCGTGACTTGAACTTTCCGCAAGGTCGGTGGATGGAGTTCTTGCAGGAATACGACTTCGAAATATCGTATACACCTGGAAAAGGGAATGTTGTAGCTGATGCACTGAGTCGAAAGTCACATAGTGATGCTGTGCGTGAATCCTATGATTCCTGTAGAGTAATGGAGGAACTTTCCGCTTTGCATCTTGACATGGGAGAAGTTGGGGGTAGAGGTTGTCTTTTTCAGATGATGATGCAGTCTTCCCTGGTTCAGAAGGTGGAAGAGTCCCAGTTGGGAGATCTTGAGGTGGAGGTTTGGAGAGACCGAGTTGTTTGTGGTGAGGCCCCTGATGGTTGGTCTGAGGATGAACGACATAGAGTGTTGTATCAAGGAAGGGTTTTTGTTCCCTTGACTATGCAAGAGATGGTTCTAAGAGAGTTCCATAGTTCACCTCTAGCAGTACATCTTGGCGTGACAAAGATGTACTGAGCTTTGAGGAGTTAGTTTTGGTGGCCTGGGCTAAAGAGCGTGGTTGCGGAGTTTGTGTCTCAATGTTTAGTCTGACAGAAGGTGAAGGCCGAACACCGTGTTCCTAGTGGTCTTCTACAACCATTAGATATTCCTAAGTGGAAGTGGTAGGATATCTCAATGGACTTTGTTACTGGTTTACCCCGAGCTCCGGGAGGACACGATTCTATTTGGGTGGTGGTGGATCATTTAACGAAATTGGACCACTTTATAGAAATCAGGGAGTCGATCTCAGTGGAAATTTTGTCGAGGCAGTATTTGGAGGAGGTGGTGAGACTTCATGGAGTCCCTAGGACGATCATCTCTGATCGAGATCCTTGTTTTACCTCCAGGGTGTGGAACAGTCTCCAACATGCTTTCGGTTCTCAGCTATGTCTTAGCACTGCTTTTCATCCTCAAATGGATGGTCATACGAACCAAACCATCTAGACTCTTGAAGACATGTTACACTCTTGTGTTCTTTATTTTGGAGGCTCATGGGTGAGGCACTTACCCATGGTGGAGTTCGCTTACAATAATAGTTTTCACTCCACCATCGGTATGGCGCCGTTTGAAGCCTTGTATGACCGACCTTTCCGTTCTCCATTGTGCTAGAATGGGGTTGGAGAGTTAGCAATTCTCAGACCAGAAATAGTGCAGAGTAAAACATATATGGTTCAGGTGATTCGTGAGAGGATGAAGACAACGCAAGATCGTCCGAAATCATATGCCGATCAAAGACGGATACCCTTAGAGTTTGATGTTGGAGCTCATGTGTTTCTTAAGGTTACTCCCCATCGTGGGAAGTGAAGGTTTGGTCATGGAAGTAATATTTATCCCCGATTTGTTGGGCCTTTCTAGGTGTTAGCTCGTGTTGGAGCTGTGGCATATCAAGTAGCACTTCCCCCACAGATGAGTCAGATACATGATGTTTTCCATGTTTCACAGCTCCGTCATTATCTTCATGATGACTCTCACATCATTGATTGGGGAGAGATCGATGTTGATGATGATGCAACTTTTGAGGAGAAACCTGTGAAGATCCATGACCGCAAGGAGAAGGTGTTGCGTGAGAGTTCTATTCCTTTAGTTTGTATCTTGTGGCGACACGGTGGCTTGGAAGAGAGTACCTGGGAACATGGGTCACAGATGCGTGCTCAGTACCCAGAGTTGTTTGAAGTTTAACTCTTTTCATGTATCATTTCAACTTATGTGGTTATAAGACATTCATGTTTATTATATGCCTCTCTTTGTTGCTCTTGGTGGCTTGCTCTATTTTGAGAGGTATCTTGAGGGGTGGTTGTTCAGACCCTGTTTCGTTTTTCTCTTCAGGTGGGTCTTGGATTCTCGAGGATGAGAATGTTTTGAGAGGTATCTGATGTAATGGCCTGGACCTCTCTGGTCCATTACTTTGTGAAACATGTGATGCTAAATGTGTTCCAGGAGGACATGGTGGCTTGGTGTGCGTTTGGGTGGACTTTTAAGGAAATCTAAATGGTTATGGACTTTGCACGGGATGCGTACGGTTTTCCTAAACCGTGCGGCCAAACCGTGCAAGGCTGGTCTTGGAGGCAGTGTCTAATGCACGGTTAGCACACGGTTTGTCTAACCGTGCAGACTAACCGTGCAGGGGGTGGTTGTCGAGGCAGAAGTTAATGCACAGTTTGTTAAATCGTGTGGACTAACCATGCGGGCACTAAAAGTTAGATCCTAAAATTTATGATCTTGACCGTCAAGCCTTTATCTTGCTCGTTTAAGCCCCTAATCATCCATAACTCAGGATTACCTTTCCTTGGAGATAGAAAAACCTATCCCAAGATTTTTGGAGGCAATTCGAAGGCATATCTTGGCGGATCGAAGACGGTTTCTTGAGGTATGTGGTAGTTCTTCCTTGTTCTTGTTTAGTTTCTTAGATATGCTTAAATCTACTCCTCCTCTTCTCTTATCTCTTAGATCTATGACCGTTATGGGTAGATCTAGGTATGTGGATGTAAAAAATGATGATATTTGGTCCTGGTTGTGATATGAGAGGAGATCTAAGGAGGATTCGTGGAGAATCGACCTAGTTTCTTGAGTGTTCCTTGACCGTTGAGGTAGAGTATTTGTGGCTTCTCTAATTGTTTATGTGCAATCGTAGAGTTAGCATGATTTAGCCCATTGGATCATACTGGAATTGACCTAATTAAATATTTGAACCAGATTAAGAAATTGCATTGAAAGTATGTTATTGCCTCATGTTTGCTAGATAGTGTGATATCTATGACTTGCTTGTTAGCATGTTGTTCTTGACGAATTGATAAATAACGTAAAGCCAAAATTAATTGATAATTAATGGGATAAAAATAAAGAGGCATGAAAAAGAATTTGGTTCTTGTGGTAATTTGTTGTTGATTAAGTTGGAATAGTAAGCATGTTAAATCCTTGTGATAGCTTAGAGTTTTGGTTCATGATTTTGGAACCAACGAATTGAATATGTTAATTCAAGATGGATTAAATAACATGATTGAATTCCATGAAGGGTTTGGAGTTACCCTCTTGTTGTGCATTAGGGATAAAATCCCATTTGATGAGATGATTATTTTCCCTACTGCTTGTGATGTGCTGTGACCTTGGAGGGGTGTTGAGATATCTTGTGTTGTGATGTGACCCTGGAGGGGTGTTGTGATATGTGAAGGCATGGAGGCCTTGTGGTTGTGGCAGCGGATAACGCCGAGAGTGGCGAGATGCATCGGTTTATGCATGTGGGTGTCGGGGAGGATACCAGGGATGATGGAATGGGATGGATGTGATGGCTAAATGATTGGTGGTTTTATTGGTTGCTATCTTCTTTACTTTTCCCCACTGCTCAAGGAGGCTGGTTTTGCTTACCCTTATTCCGAAAGGGGCGAAGACGCGCGGGGTATGCCATGTGCTTTCCGTGTTTAGCCTCTCAAGGGAGAATGGGCAATTGCTCTTCCTATAGGCGGTAAAGACTCGATGGGTAGTATATCTACTCACCTTGTTGAGCCCCCTTGTGTTTAGTAGCATATGATTCTTTTCTAGAACGCCTAGGAATATGGGAAAGTAATTATGAAATGAAATTTTGATAAAATGGTGGTAATTCACGGGGATGGAGATGCTGGAATTTAATGGTGATGTTGTAACTTTAAATGAAGGGTAAGTTTTTAATGTGATGCCAAGAAATTTTAAATGTGGTTTTTGTTCATGGTTAATTAATGTGCAAATAATTAATTAACGTAAAGTGGAATTGATGAAAAAGGGAATGAATTAACCTAATGAAGTTATTTAACTGGTTGTGTGCTTGTAGGATGCACTACTACAACCTGCGCCTTTATCAGTGCTAAAAACCATCATTAACAGCGCTAGAAAAGCGCTGTTAATTCCGGCGTAGATAAAGGGGGGGGGGGGGGGGTCCCCTATATCAGCGCTTCTAGGAGCGCTGATAAAGGGGTCCTTTATCAGCGCGCGGTGGTGCGCTAATAAAGGTCAACTATATCAGCGCTTCTCAGAGCGCTGATACAGGTTCCTTTATCAGCGCTCCTTTAGCGCTGTTAAAGGTTTCCTTTATCAGCGCTAAAAAAGCGCTGATAAAGGGCCTAGCGCCTGCACCTAAAAAACAGTACCTGCACACCTGCACACCAGAATACCTGCACAAAGTAGCACATGCACACCTGCACACCATAGCACCCACACCCAATATTTTGACTGACAACGGTATATACATTTACTTAACATCATGAATACAAAAAAAATGCATTGATATATACATTTCAAAAATTGTTTTACATGGTTACATTTACAATTATTCAACAATAGTTATAAACATTCATGTTTCATCCTTTGATATTCGTGATCCGCTCTCGATGGTATTTGTTGCCGAACAAAGCTTCCGAACTCAAGGAAAAAAATCACCTATATAAGAAAACAAATATTATATTAGTAATACAATAATGAAAGAAATTAAAACAGAATATGAAAGAATACATTAATATGGAAATGTGAAACTAAAACATTAAATTTTAAACTCAAAAGTTTTCATTTTCATAACAATGAAAGGGAATAATGTAAAATCAATATGTTTTTGATTGATTTATCTCATTTAATAAATACTGATTCTTTATCTAATGAAAAGCTTTACCGGTCACACCATGCGTTGGATTGAGGTGCGGTCGATTCGTACGCGTCAAAAATGACTGATGGATCGTTGTCCTAAAGTATCAAAACAATCCGAAGGCGTTTGCTCGGTTTGGCATATGTCATTGGTGTTGTTTTCCAAAGTTTATCTCATTTTCAAACTGATATCAGACACTTTTAGCCATACCGGTCACACCGTGCGTCGGATTGAGGTGCGATCGATTCGTACACCTCACAAATGACTCGTGGATCGTTTTCCTAAAGTATCAAAACAATCCGAAGGCGTTTGCTCGGTTTGGCGTATGTCATTGGTGTTGTTTTCCAAAGTTCATGTCATTTTCAAACTGATATCAGACAATTTTAGCCATACCGGTCACACCGTGCGTCAGATTGAGGTGTAGTCGATTCGTACGCGTCACAAATGACTCGTGGATTGTTTTCCTAAAGTATCAAAACAATCCGAACGCGTTTTCTCGGTTTGGCGTATGTCATTGGTGTTGTTTTCCAAAGTTCATGTCATTTTCAAACTGATATCAGACAATTTTAGCCATACCGGTCACACCATGCGTCAGATTGAGGTGCGGTCGATTCGTACACGTTACAAATGACTCGTGGATCGTTTTCCTAAAGTATCAAAACAATTCGAAGGCGTTTGCTCAGTTTGGCATATGTCATTGGTGTTTTTTCCAAAGTTCATGTCATTTTCAAACTGATATCAGAGAATTTTAGCCATACCGGTCACACCGTGCATCAGATTGAGGTGCGGTCGATTCGTACGCGTCAAAAATGACTCGTGGATCGTTTTCCTAAAGTATCAAAACAAGACGAACGCATTTGCTCGGTTTGGCGTATGTCATTGGTGTTGTTTTCCAAAGTTCATGTCATTTTCAAACTGATATCGGACAATTTTAGCCATACCGGTCACACCGTGTGTTGGATTGAGGTGCGGTCGATTCGTACGCGTCAAAAATGACTCTTGGATCGTTGTCCTAAAGTATCAAAACAATTCGAAGGCGTTTGCTCGGTTTGGCGTATGTCATTGGTGTTGTTTTCCAAAGTTTATCTCAATTTGAAACTGATATCAGACACTTTTAGCCATACCGGTCACACCGTGCATCGGATTGAGGTGCGGCCGATTTGTACGCGTCACAAATGACTCGTGGATTGTTTTCCTAAAGTATCAAAACAATCCGAATGCGTTTGCTCAGTTTGGCGTATGTGATTGTTGTTGTTTTCCAAAGTTCATGTCATTTTCAAACTGATATCAGACAATTTTAGCCATACCGGTCACACCGTGCGTCAGATTGAGGTGAGGTCGATTCGTACACGTCACAAATGACTCGTGGATCGTTGTACTAAAGTATCAAAACAATCAGAAGGTGTTTTCTTGGTTTGGCGTATGTCATTGGTGTTGTTTTCCAAAGTTCATGTCATTTTCAAACTGATATCAGACAATTTTAGCCATACCGGTCACACCGTGCGTCGGATTGAGGTGCAGTCGATTCTTACACGTCACAAATGACTCGTGGATCGTTTTCCTAAAGTATCAAAACAATCCGAACACGTTTTCTCGGTTTGGCGTATGTCATTGGTGTTGTTTTCCAAAGTTTATCTCATTTTCAAACTGATATCAGACACTTTTAGCCATACCGGTCACACCGTGCATCGGATTGAGGTGAGGTCAATTCGTACACGTCAAAAATGACTCGTGTATCGTTTTCCTAAAGTATCAAAACAATCCGAACGCGTTTGCTCGGTTTGGCGTATGTCATTGGTGTTGTTTTCCAAAGTTCATGTCATTTTCAAACTGATATCAGACAATTTTAGCCATACCGGTCACACCGGGCGTCAGATTGAGGTGCGGTCGATTCGTACACGTCACAAATGCCTCGTGGATCGTTTTACTAAAGTATGAAAACAATCCGAAGGCGTTTTCTCGGTTTGGCGTATGTCATTGGTGTTGTTTTCCAAAGTTTATCTCATTTTCAAACTGATATCAGACACTTTTAGCCATACCGGTCACACCGTGCATCGAATTGAGGTGCGGTCGATTCATACACGTCACAAATGACTCGTGGATCGTTTTCCTAAAGTATCAAAACAATCCGAAGGCGTTTTCTCAGTTTGGCATATGTCATTGGTGTTGTTTTCCAAAGTTCATGTCATTTTCAAACTGATATCAGACAATTTTAGCCATATCGGTCACACCGTGCGTCGGATTGAGGTGCGGTCGATTCGTACGTGTCACAAATGACTCGTGGATCGTTTTACTAAAGTATCAAAACAATCCAAAGGCTTTTGCTCGGTTTGGCGTATGTCATTGGTGTTGTTTTCCAAAGTATATCTCAATTTGAAACTGATATCAGACACTTTTAGCCATACCGGTCACACCGTGTGTCGGATTGAGGTGCGGTCGATTCTTACGCGTCAAAAATGACTCGTGGATCGTTTTCCTAAAGTATCAAAACAATCCGAAGGCGTTTGATCGGTTTGGTGTATGTCATTGGTGTTGTTTTCCAAAGTTTATCTCATTTTCAAACTGATATCAGACACTTTTAGCCATACCGGTCACAACGTGCGTCGGATTGAGATGCGGTCAATTCGTACGCATCACAAATGACTCGTGGATCTTTGTCCTAAAGTATCAAAACAATCAAAAGGCGTTTTCTCGGTTTGGCATATGTCATTGGTGTTGTTTTCCAAAGTTCATGTCATTTTCAAACTGATATCAGACAATTTTAGCCATACCGGTCACACCGTGCGTCGGATTGAGGTACGGTCAATTCGTAAACGTCACAAATGACTCGTGGATCGTTTTCCTAAAGTATCAAAACAATCCGAAGGCGTTTTCTCAGTTTGGCGTATGTCATTGGTGTTGTTTTCCAAAGTTTATCTCAATTTGAAACTGATATCAGACACTTTTAGCCATACCGGTCACACCGTGCGTCGGATTGAGGTGCGGTCAATTCGTACGCGTCACAAATGACTCGTGGATCGTTGTCCTAAAGTATCAAAACAATCTGAATGCGTTTTCTTGGTTTGGCGTATGTCATTGGTGTTGTTTTCCAAAGTTCATGTCATTTTCAAACTGATATCAGACACTTTTAGCCATACCGGTCACACCATGCGTCAGATTGAGGTGCGGTCGATTCGTACACATCACAAATGACTCGTGGATCGTTGTACTAAAGTATCAAAACAATACAAAGGCGTTTTCTTGGTTTGGCGTATGTCATTGGTGTTGTTTTCCAAAGTTTATCTCATTTTCAAACTGATATCAGACACTTTTAGCCATACCGATCACACCGTGCGTCGGATTGAGGTGCGGTCGATTCATACACGTCACAAATGACTCGTGGATCGTTGTCCTAAAGTATCAAAACAATCCGTACGCGTTTTCTCGGTTTGACGTATGTCATTGGTGTTGTTTTCCAAAGTTCATGTCATTTTCAAACTGATATCAGACACTTTTAGCCATACCGGTCACACCGTGCGTCGGATTGAGGTGCGGTCGATTAGTACGCATTACAAATGACTCGTGGATCTTTGTACTAAAGTATCAAAACAATCCAAAGGCGTTTGCTCGGTTTGGCGTATGTCATTGGTGTTGTTTTCCAAAGTTTAACTCATTTTCAAACTAAGTAGTAGGAATTCACTAATCTAAGGATATGAAACATAAGAAAGAGAGATCATAGATGCTCAATAAGTGTAAAGGGAGATATCAATGACCATATAAAGATAACATAAGTATTAGGAATTCACCTTCATTTTCCTATTTGTTTACATTCTTTGATCAGGTACGCTGCCCATTCGTTTCTAAAGACATTTATATCATCTTCTGAATATGAGTTTTTGCGACAGTCATAGTAGTACTGAAAAAATATAAATACACAAGGGATTAATAATTATTTTAAATAAAGTAGTAATTATTTTCAAAAATACCTCCTCAGGAATGCTAGTTTGTCCATGAAATAAGATCTCTTTCATAAATTTACAAACATAATAACCGCAGTCCTTGTCATTTGTTTGTTTCAGACACTGCAGAAACATCGAGAAAAATAAGTAATTTGTTTTGATATGTATTTGGATAGTGAAATATAATTTTATATACCCAGATAATTCTCCATTTGTAGATCTTGTGGGCATTGTCATCCTTACGCCCTGGATTCATTCCAGCCTTTAGACGATATTCATACACCGCCCTATCATAACAAAATCCTCATTAAAAGATAATATAAATTATATAACTAGATATTTAGTTCTAAAATGTTGGATCTAGTGTATTACAAATTGACAATCGCCATCATGTGTGGCCAGTTAGTTGGATATCCATGTAGTGAATCCAGAAAATAAATCTTTGGAGTATCCAAATTGACTGCAATGAGCATCCAATATTCCCTAAAAACACAAAAAGAAATAAGTACTGATAGAAATTAAAATATAATTGATATGATTAAAATGTAGAGTTTTACCCTTGCATCATTGGTATTAAAAAGAGCCTGTCAGTCATAATTCTTCTTTGAAACGTTCTGAGCAGATTTGACATCAATTCAGCCTGAAAATTTGAATCTATTTCTGTTCGTTGTGTAGAAATGGTGTGAGGACTAACGAGTCCAAATTTGTATTCATGGGAAAATCCCTTAAACTGTTTTTCATATATACGCTTGTGAAAAATATGAGATGTATTTATCCATAATTATCAAAGTATATCAGCTTCTATAAAATCAAATCATGAAAACATACCTCATGTATACATTTATAACTGAGGCACCTAGCCAGTCGTATGTGATGATCTCAGAAACAGCGTCTGCACTAACGAAATCCATTGTTTCCTCTCCGTACATATCTTTTTCACAAACAATTGTATGATTCTTTCCATCTTTCATTTTCGTATCCACATGAGCTTGCAATGATATTAAATGTGGATATAGAATGGGCGGGGTGAACGTGCTCTCAGTAGATCGTTTTGATCGGTTGGTTGATCCAATCTTGGAGCCGCTCTTTCGTTTTAGCTTCTCCATTTTATCCTTCTGTAATAACATTCATCGATTCAGCCATTTTCTAATTTAATGTTAAAGGTTCTGCTTGAAAAATGAACTGGAAATGAATACCTCCTGCTCGACGTGTTTTTTTACAAGATTCGACGGCCATGAAACCAATGTTCTAATAGCTTTTTCCACCGTATGGATGTCATCATCGTCATTTGGCATGGGTAGCTCGGCGCTCGGCTCATTAGCTACGTTAATCGACACTTTGACATGACCGGTTGGAAGTGGTCTGGAGTGTACCGTGTCATTCTGCATATTGAACATCGTAGCCCTCGCTACAAGGCGATGGGTGGGAGTTGACAGATATAAATCACAATCATTTTCACCTTGCAGAATATCATTAAATTAAAGGTATCAGTGTCTATGTGATTCACATCTCACAAAAACGAATATTATAACATTGATTACCTCGCTTAAGTCAGGTCTTTGAGGGGAATGGCTCGCCTCAAAGCTGGTGAGGGGTGGATCTTCTCGCGGGGGTTGTTCTTGAGTTGTTTGTTCTCTTCGCCTCTCCTCCCTCAAACTCTTTAGCATCTCTCCCTGAGTTTTGATTAGTTCTTCAAGGGTAGCTACTCTATCTCTCATTACATGCAATTATTTAGTTTGTTCATCCTCTTGTTTTTTTTTCTTAAAATATGTCTTGGGTGACACCCCAAAACCCACACCTCTGACGCGGCCATACTGTTCTGGATGTTTCAAGGCCGTTGAAAGTATGTCTGCATCCGGTGCGGGTGTTGATGTTTCCTGTGACTATGTCAAATAGAAAATATGAAAAAATAAGTAAGCATCGTTATGTAATAGTGATTTAAAGCAAAACAATTTTATATTATGTCATACTTACACATGTTTCCCACACTTTTTGTGTGTTTTCATCTATTAGTTTCCCCTCTTTATTAACACGAGCCTCCTTCCATAGCACATGGCGTGGAATGGAAGTGACTTGAGATTTTGCTTCATCAATCTGCTTATAAACAGAGAAACATGGTTACTGTGTTGTTTTATGTCACATAAAATTATTACAGTACTTTTAAAATACATACCAATTGTTTTTCAATTGAAGCGTACCCCAACCTTGCTTTACAGTAGGGGTACGCTGGTTTTGCTGCCCGTTCTTTATTTCCAGCACTCAGTTGCTGTTTCATAAATAAAAACCTATCAATCAATGTGATGAATACAAGCAACGTTACACAACGTGTAACCAAACACAATGTACCTGAAAATTCTTTTCCGCACGACGGTTGCAAAATGAATCCCACGTTCCTTGGGATATCAAGTGTGCATAAAGAGGAGGCGGGTGCAGCTTGATTTTCCCTTTGGCATCTTTCAGATGATTTTTCGTTAAAATGGTGTGAAAGCCTCTATGAATCCTTCCTGCCAGTATGAAAACATATTATTTGTGCGAAACATCTACTATAAATGCACTCTGCAAGAGATGATGAAGGGTTAGTCAATATTTCAATATTTTATTTTATTTTAATAAATTAAATAGATGATATCGTAATGTTACCGTAATCTCTTCCCACATTAATGTTTTCAACCCGCTGACAACATGGTGCCACAACTCTACGTAAATCGACACGCGTTGTCGAGTGACGATTCCAATGTAGCTACTACACATGGCTTTGTTGGGGTTTACATGCTGGCCTAGCTTATTCCATCCCACCTCAAATTTGATGCCTTTTGCTTTTGCCTTAAGGATTTTTGCTAAAACTGTCAAACTACGGCGCACCTGTTTTTTTTGTGTCGCTGGGGTTTCATCGCCTACTATTTCCTCAGTTTCTGCATCATCATTATGTTTCTCCGAAACACTAGCTTCGGCACTGACACCAGTTGCAACAGGTTGAGAGACCTATTGTACGTCAACAGTGGGACCAGCTGCAACAGGTTGAGAGACCTGTTGTCTCTCAGCAGCGGGACCAGCTGCAACAGGTTGAGAGGCCTGTTGTACGTCAGCAGTGGGACTAGCTGCAACAGGTTTAGAGACCTGTTGTCTATCAGCAATGGGACCAGCTGCAACAGGTTGAGAGACGTGTTGTGTCTCGGGATTGGGTGCATCAGCAGGTGAAGAAGTCATTATCTGCAGAACTGGTTTAAAATTTAAGTTAGATCACATAAAAGCAGCAGTGAACAGATAATAACATAATGTAACACAATCTATATTACAATAAAAATCAATAACCTGATTATTGAACTCCCTTTTTTTTAAAAGGCTGAAGGGATTTGACCCCTCTATCAACTATCCATATCCCTTCATTGTGGTCTCCTCTAACATACAAAACGTCGTCTACATTGAGACCACTGCGAAATGATTGCAAAATCCCAATGAAAGGATCATCTTCTGTTGAATTTTCATCTGACCCTTCAGCTGTTTTGGTCGATAACAGAACAATTGACCAGTTTCGGTTTGCGGGATCGGGAACATAAAATACTTGCACTGCCTGTGATGCCATTATAAACGGTTCTTCTTTCTCCCCTTCCTTACTGAAATCAACTTTCACAAATCCCAAATCATCTATTTTAACAACACTCCTGTTATCAACCCACTTGCATTGAAATATCGGAACTTGAAATTCCGTATAATCCAACTCCCATATTTGTTTGATGATGCCAAAGTATGACATATTCACATAAATTGGATTTCTGTCCTTAGCACCGGAAACATGCATCGCTTCAGCCACAAGTGTAACCCCACTATTCTGCATGGTACTGTCTTCATCATGTTCATTAGTATAAAATATGTAACCATTAACTACATAAGAATTGTAAGATAATGCATACACACTTGGTCCTCCAGCTAGCCATCGAAGTCGTTCCGAAATAGACTTTGGATTTTCATCTGACTTCTTAAAAATATGATCTCGAAACCATCCTATAAACTGTCGATTATGTGTATTTGATATCCATTTTTCATCCCTTGATGGATTCAATTGCCTAAGAATTTCTTTGTGGATTTCAACATATGGGTCAACGTCCAAACTGTTATGCAAAACATAAAGGTGAGCCTTCTCTCGATCTGTAATATTGATTGTGACAACCTTTCTTCCAGAAATACCTTCACCCTCTAACTGCCCAGTGTGACGAGATTTTGGTAAGCCAATGCTCTCCACACCAGAAAAGTATTCGGTACAGAATTCAACGGCTTCCTCAACAATATATCGCTCTGCAATACAACCCTCTGGCCGACTTCGATTTTTAACATACCCTTTCAAAATCTTCATATACCGTTCAATGGGGTACATCCATCTGTAATGTACAAGACCACATAGTCGAATCTCTCTCACCAAGTGGACCATCAATCAAAAAATGAAGGCGGGAAGAACATTTCTAATTCACATAATATGACGGCAATTTCTTTTTCCATAGCTGGCAATTTCGCCGGGTCTACAACTTTGCTGCATATATCTTTGAAGAAGAAACACAATTTCGTTAATGTATTGCGGACATTCTTGGGAAAAATGCAACGTAAAGCAATTGGAATGAGATTTTGCATCAAAACATGACAGTCATGTGATTTCAGACCTTTTAACTTCAAGTCGCTCATTGACACAAGGTTACTGATATTTGACGAATACCCCTCTAGAACTTTTACATCATTCAAGAAGTTGTAAAACTGATATCTCTCCTGCCTGGAAAGAGTGTAAGCAGCAGGAGGAAGAAATGTTCGTTTTTCACCCTTTACTGGTGCCAAATCTTCTCGTATTCCCATCTCAACCATGTCCAACCTAGCCTTAATTCCATCTTTTGTTTTGCCAGATGTATTTAGAAACGTGCCGATAACACTGTCAAATACATTTTTTTCTACATGCATAACATCAATAAAATGTCTTACATACAGACAATTCCAGTATTGTAATTCAAAAAAAAATTGATCTCTTTTTCCAACCGATTTTTGTAAGGTTTTTCGAAGCCGGTTTACCAAAAGTAGTGTCCAAATTTTTAGCTTTCTCAAACAATTGATTGCTTGTTAGTGGAGACGGTGTTGTACGTTCTTCTGAACTTCCATCGAATGATGTCTTCCAAGAAGGGTACTTATGTCGTCGCGGTAGAAATCTGTGATGTCCTAGAAACACGGTTTTCAATGAATGTTTCAACCTTATTGATTGTGTACCTTCTTCTCAAACAGGACAGCCTTGAGTTCCTTTAATGCTATATCCTGACAAATTTCCATACGCTGGGAAGTCATTTATCGTCCCATACAACATGACTCTCAAAGTGAAATCTTCCTTTCTGTAAGCATCATTCAATGTAACACCTGAATCCCACAATAATTTCAAATCTTCAATCAATGGAGCTAAATAAACATCAATATCATTACCCGGTTGTTTTGGTCCTGATATAAGCATAGATAACATGATGTATTTTTTTTTTCATGCATAACCACGGTGGTAAGTTATAATTTATCAACATAACCGGCCATGTACTGTGATTGCTGCTTTTAAAACCAAAAGGATTCACTCCATCTGTAGATAATGCAAGACGAAGGTTTCTCAACTCGTTTCCAAATTCAGGATACTCATGATCGATTATCTTCCACTGAGGAGAGTCTGTCGGGTGACGTAGTATCCCATCTTTAATTCTTGTATCTGCATTCCATGTTAATTGTTCTGCAGTCTCCTCACTTCCATATAGGCGTCTAAACCTTGGAATGATTGGAAAGTACCATACAACTTTAGTAGGACTGGATTCATCTTTCTTGTATCTAGAAGCACCACACTTTGGGCATTATTTAAGTGATTTGTGGTCCTTGAGAAACAGTATACAGTCATTCGGGCAGGCGTGTATTCTTTCAGAGATCATACCCATAGAGCGTAGCATTCGTTTGGCATCGTATGTTCGGCTCGGGAGCTCATTGTCTTCTGGGAGCATGTCATTCAAGAGGGCAAGTAGTTTCGTAAAACTGTCGTCACTCCACCCGTTATCTTCTTTCAAATTATACAGCTTCAGTACGACTGAAAATGCTGTATATTTAGTGCAACCAGCATACAATGGCGTCTTTGCACAACTTTTTAACTTCTCAAACTATTTTGGGCAATCACGAAGTTCATCTTCGAAGGTCCTTGTCATTTTCTCAATATGATCTTCATCATCATTCACATCTGTAATCACATCCTCCATACGGTCATCTTCATTGTTCATGTTTGTAATCATATCAGATGATCCATAAAATGTAGTGTCACCCCAGTCACTACCTACATTCGTTGTTTCCCCGTGTTTATTACAACATGTATAACTTTGATCTATTCTGTGACAGATCAAGTGTTCTTCCAACTCATCTGGACTAATTTGTTTTGAATAACAACAGCATAAACACGGACAAAGGATTTGAGAAGAGTCACATGCATGATCTATTGCAAACTTGATAAATTCTTTCACGCCTTCTTTATACTCTTTTGTCAACCGATTGGCATTCATCCATTCTTTATTTATATTCATCCTATTTAAAATCCATAGGATAAGTATATAGGTTAAAGGAGAAGGAATATGAGTATAATTTAGATAAAAAACAAGATACTTCAAGGAAATAAAGGAATAAATAAATACCAAAATAAAAAATATATTGGGAACCACTACAATCCCCAAGCCTCACATCAATATGATACCACCGTGCGCCAGTTGAATAACCCATAAAACCTAATCTAGATAAATCAAAAATCAATAGAAACTAAATATAAAGAATAAAATGGTAAGGAAGATGGTGAAATCACTTGAGGCACCTCTCAAACCGTGGTGGAGGAGGAGGCAGAAGAGTAGGCAGAGGAGGAGGAGGAGGAGGCGCCGGTGGAGGAGGAGGATGAGGCAGCGGACTAGGGGGAGGAGGAGGAAGCGCCGGTGGAGGAGGAGGAGGACGAGGCTGTGGTGGAGGAGAAGGAGGAGGAGGAGGAGGAGCAGAGGAGGAGGAGGAGGCGGAGGCAGCGGAGGAGGAGGAGGATGAGGCCGGTGGAGGGGAGGAGGAGCAGGAGCAGAGGAGGAGGCGGCGGCCGCGGCGGAGGAGGAGGCAGCGGAGGCAGCGAAGGAGGAGGAGGAGGCCGTGGTGGAGGAGGAGGAGGCCGCGGTGGAGGAGGAGGCACCAGCGTGATCGCGGCGTGACCGCAGCGTGGCCGCGGCGTGACCGCAGCGTGGCCGCGGCGTGGCCGCGGCGTGACCGCGGCGTGGCCGCGGCGTGACCGCGGCGTGGCCGCGGCGTGACCGCGGCGTGACCGCGGCGTGACCGCGGCGTGACCGCAGCGTGCAGAGGAGGAGGAGACGTGGAGGCACTGGCGGCACTGGCGGAGGAGGAGGAGGCATCAGCGGAGGAGGAGGAGGCCGCGGTGGAGGAGGAGGCACCGGCGTTAGCGCGGAGGCAGGGCGGAGGCAGGGCGGAGGCAGCGAAGGCAGTGGAGGAGGAGGGGGATGAGGCCGGTGGAGGGGAGGAGGAGCAGGAGCAGAGGAGGAGGCGGCGGCCGCAGAGGCACCGGCATGACCGCAGCGTGACCGCGACGTGACCGCGGCGTGACCGCAGAGGAGGAGGCGGCCGCGGAGGCACCGGCGGCACCGGCGGAGGAGGAGGAGGCATCGGCGGAGGAGGAGGAGGCCGCAGTGGAGGAGGAGGCACCGGTGGCAGCGTAGAGGCAGGGCGGAGGCAGGGCGGAGGCAGCGGAGGCAGCGGGGGAGGAGGAGGATGAAGCCGGTGGAGGAGGAGGAGGAGGAGCAGGAGCAGAGGAGGAGGTGGCGGCCGCGACGTAGTAAGAGGAGGCAGCGGCCGCGGAGGCACCGGCGTGACCGCGGCGTGACCGCGGCGTGACCGCAGAGGAGGAGGTGGCCACGGAGGCACCGGCGGCCCCGACGGAGGAGAAGGAGGCATCAACGGAGGAGGAGGAGGCCGCGGTGGAGGAGGAGGCACCGGCAGCAGCGCAGAGGCAGGGCGGAGGTAGGGCGGAGGCAGCGGAGGCAGCAGAGGAGGAGGAGGATGAGGCCGGTGGAGGATGAGGAGGTGGAGCAGGAGCAGAGGAGGAGGCGGCGGCCGCGACGCAGTAAGAGGAGGCAGCGGCCGCGGAGGCACCGACGTGACCGCGGCGTGACCGCGGCGTGACCGCGGCGTGACCGCGGCGTGACCGCGGCGTGACCGCAGTGTGACCGCAGCGCGCGAAGGAGGAGGAGACGTGGAGGCACTGGCGGCATCGGTGGAGGAGGAGGAGGCATCGACGGAGGAGGAGGAGGCCGCGGTGGAGGAGGAGGCACCGGAGGCACCGGCGGCAGCGCAGAGGCAGGGCGGAGGCAGGGTGGAGGCAGCGAAGGCAGCGGAGGAGGAGGAGGATGAGGCCGGTGGAGGGGAGGAGGAGCAGGAGCAGAGGAGGAGGCGGCGGTCGCAGAGGCACCGGCGTGACCGCGGTGTGACCGCGGCGTGATCGTTGCGTGACCGCAGAGGAGGAGGCGGCCGTGGAGGCACCGGCGGCACCGGCGGAGGAGGAGGAGGCATCAGCGGAGGAGGAGGAGGCCGCGGTGGAGGAGGAGGCACCGGCGGCAGCGCAGAGGCAGGGCGGAGGCAGGGTGGAGGCAGCGGAGGCAACGGAGGACGAGGAGGATGAGGCCGGTGGAGGAGGAGGAGGAGGAGCAGGAGCAGAGGAGGAGGCGGCGGCCGCGGCGTAATAGGAGGAGGCGGCGGCCGCGGAGGCACCGGCGTGACCGCGGCGTGACCGCGGCGTGACCGCGACATGACCGCGGCGTGACCGCAGCATGACCGCAACGCGTGGAGGAGGAGGAGACGTGGAGGCACTGGCAGCACCGGCGGCGGAGGAGGAGGCATCGGCGGAGGAGGAGGAGGCCGCGGTGGAGGAGGAGGCACCAGCGGCAGCGCGGAGGCAGGGCGGAGGCAGGGCGGAGGCGGGGCGGAGGCAGCGAAGGCAGCAGAGGAGGAGGAGGATGAGGCCGGTGGAGGGGAGGAGGAGCAGGAGCAGAGGAGGAGGCGGCGGCCGTGGCAGAGGGGGAGGAGGCATCAGATGCAGCAGAGGAGGAGGAGGAGGCCGCGATGGAGGAGGAGGAGGCCGCGGTGGAGGAGGAGGCACCGGCGGCAACGCAGAGGCAGGGCGGAGGCAGGGCGGAGGCAGCGGAATCAGCGGAGGCAGCGGAGGCAGCGGAGGAGGAGGAGGATGAGGTCGGTGGAGGAGGAGGAGGAGGAGCAGGAGCAGAGGAGGAGGAGGCGACCGCGGTGGAGGAGGAGGAGGCGGCGGCCGCGGAGGCACCGGCATGACCGCGGCGTGACCGCGGCATGACCGCGGCGTGACCGCGGCGTGACCGCGGTGTGACCGCAGCTTGACCGCGGCGTGACGGTGGAGGAGGAGGAGGCCGCGGAGGCACTGGCGGAGGAGGGGGAGGCCGCGGAGGCACCGACGGCACCGGCGGAGGAGGAGGAAGCATCGACAGAGGCAGCGGAGGTGGAGGAGGATGAGGCCGGTGGAGGAGGAGGAGGAGGAGCAGGAGAAGAGGAGGAGGCGGCGGAGTTTTACTACTCGCTTATTATATTTTTAAGAACGCATGCATAATGTGTTATTTTATAGGTAATGGTACTGGATATGATAGTGTTGGATGGGAAAAGAGAAAATGGGCGAATGCTATGTTTTATGGACAGTGAAATAAAATGGTATTGAAAAATATCGCACCTTTTAGGATGAGGAAGATATGGTATTTGGACCCCCCATTATACTCCCCACCTACATGTTCACCCACTAAACATCTCCCCCACCTAAACACCCCCCCACCCACTACACCCGCAGCGCCTGCACCCCCCACTTCAAATAAAATTGATTCACACAAATCATGATAGTTGAAATATAGAACAAAAACAAAAAACAAAGAAAATTACAGGCATAGCATACCGTACAATGGAGGAGGAAGAGGCCGTGGAGGAGGAGGAGGCCGTGGAGGCACCGGCGGAGGAGGAGGAGGCCGCGGTGGAGGAGGAGGCCGCGATGGAGGAGGAGGCACCGGCGGAGGAAGAGGAGGCACCGGCGGAGGAGGAGGAGGCCGCGGTGGAGGAGGAGGCACCGGCGGCAGCGGCGCGGAGGCAGGGCTGAGGAAGGGCGGAGGCGGCGAAGGCACCTGAGGAGGAGGAGGAGGAGCAGAAGCAGAGGAGGAGGTGGCGGCCGCGGCGGAGGAGAAGGAGGCGGCGGAAACGGCGGCAGCGACGCAGACGAGGGCTTCCGCGAGAGCTTGATTGTGTGCGGGGAGGAGGAAGAGGACCCGCGGGTTTTTAATAAATCCGTGGGACCCTTTATCAGCGCTAGTAAAAAGCGGTGCTAAAGGGTGTATTTATCAGCGCTAAAATGAAAAGCGCTGATAAATACAGACTTTATCAGCGCTAAAAAAGCGCTGATAAAGTGGACCTTTATCAGCGCTTTTCTAGCACTGATACAGTGGAAGGCCTTTATCAGCGCTAAAAAAGCGCTGATAAAGGTCCGGCCCTTTATCAGCGCTTTTCCCTTAGCGCTGATAAAGGCAGGCGCATGCCTTGCCCAGTTTTTTGGTATGCCTAGTCTTAGAAATATCAACATGGAGTCCGAGAGAAATTAGCTGTAGTTGAGGCTAAGACTAGGTTATGCCCATAGTGTGGTTGTGAGTTACATATTTTCTGTAATTTTTGTGTTTCTATATGCTACTCTACCCTATCAGTAAGGGCAACTGACACCCCAGGGATTCTGAGACCTGGGGGGGGGGTGTTTTCCCCAACATTCCGATGGGAGGGTGAATGGATGACTACCCCCTTTGACCCCGCTCTCGTCTCTTGGTAGATACTTGTGCCGTTAGAACAACAGTTAGTTCTCCCCATATATGTGTGTAGAGGGCTGTAATGGCTTGTGGTTATTTCCACACATATATTCCGGATGTAGTATCCTATGGACTACTATAGGTGTAACGTGTATAGGTTGTGATGGCTTGAGGATCCTTACGCCGTGTATGGGCTGTAATGACTTGTGGTATAATACCCGACATATGATACACGTTATGCGGGCTGTGGTGGCTCCCAGAAACTACCTGGTTACTTTTGGTTGTGAGGATGGTGTGGTGCTTAGCCCAGGTGTCTGCGGGCAAGCCTTTGTGGTGCATGAGGTGTAGATTGTGGAGCTTAGCCCAAGTTTATACGGGAAAGCCTTTGGAGAGATATGCACATGACGTATGTCGTTGGGGCAAAGCGGAAAACCAGTGGGGAAGTAGTAGCGGGGTACCCTTGATATTCTTTAGTATATTCTATATTCTTGTATGCATTACTTGGTGAGAGTAGAAATGGTGAGGTTGGGAACATAGTATACCTGTTTAGGTGACGAGTTAGTTTTACTTGTTGTTCATTGTGCTTTAGCATGCTTTATTTACTTTTGCACGAGAGGTTTCAGGGAGGATCCTACTGAGTATACTGTTATACTCACCCTACATATATATAAACTATTTTTCCGGTCACTTGGAGCAGGTTGGAGATCAGGATGGTTACTACTAGCTTGTGGTTGTAGGAGCTGTTCGGGCTTGTGATCGCTGCTGTTTCACTTTCTTTTGGGTACTTGTAGTTTCCCCTTTTTTGTTGTACTTTTTTCATGACATTAAATATATGAACTTGGGTTTTCTTTTACATTTCAGTGATGAGTTGGAGTTTGTTGGTGTCTGTCTTATCTCTCTCTTCCGCATGTGTTCTTTTAGAGGGTAATGCCTCCCATTTGTGTGTTTACTATACCCTCAGTGCTAGTCACTAACCCGGGGCCTACTGGAGGCAGGACTTGGGGGTCATTATCTCCCTTATCACATTGTCGGCCCAGGAGGGGTACACTTTGTGGGGAGGGGGTCGTGACATGTAGGGTCACATGGAGGTATGTGAAGTTTTATTTTCTTCCCGCTGATAGTTTTCATTTTTTTCAATTTATATTTATTTTTTGTCATTATTTTAATGTCCAAATCATTCCCATCTATTTTATCTTGATTCTTGGAACTAGTTTCTAGCCCGCGAGGATCAAGAACACCCCTTATGACTTGTCGCGGATCGTCTCTAGTGACCGACCATGATAGGTAGTGAAAGAATGGTATCAGAGTAGGCCCTTGTTATTTGGGCTGTCAGGTAGATGGAGAATAGGAATGTCTGGACTCAGGAGGTAGGTATAAGAAGAGCTTCGCGAACTCTTTCTCGTTATGGTCCTCAAGTTGCTAGGGGTAGTCTGGGATTTGGGTCATTGGATTTGGTTTTCATTGTTGGTGGATTACCAATGAAGTTAGCCAGTGTTTTACAGTGGGATTACATGGAGTAGAGACCCATGTGTATCCCATGTGTATGGTTTGGGACACTCGTATTGGTTGGTTCTTTTTGGATCATGTTCTTATAAACCATGTTTCTGGGTTAGGCGAGACCACTAGTTTCCCATTTAGGTCCTTTAGTGAAAGTTTTGTTTTTAGTTTGTTTTTGGTTGGTGTAAATTTAAATTGTATTTGGGGTGAATTCTTGACTTATGAAATGAGTCTTGATTTTTAAAGGCTAGATTTAAAAAATTAAAACCTTAGGTATTTTTTGAGAGTGGAATGGAAACTGTTTTGGATTTTTAAAAACATTTATAAAATGTGAATTGAGAATTTAGTTGGAAATGCTTGGGTTTTATGGAGAAAGGGTATGTGTGACCCTTGGTATTCCTTATGGATGTTCACACATGTGTGTGTAGGGACAGTTCATGTTTTCATGTATGTGTGGATGATATAAGTGAGAGTGGTGATGAACACTAATGTAATGGTTCATAGGATACCATGGGTGTGTATTTGAAAATCAAAGATTGATATAGGTTTCCAATGTTTTTTTTGAAGAGGAAAATGGTTTCTGATAATAAGAGTCTCTTATCTAACTAGATTTGTGGTTTTAATAGAAAAAAATGTGATGGTGTTTTTAATTTTTAAACAGATGGGATGGAATGATTTTTGAAACAGAAATTTTTTTTCTTGTTTCAAAAGGGGATTAAATAATAAAGTGGGTGAATTTAAAAAATGGTGATTTTCAAAAGAGTATTCTTGGCTTATTTTGTGGTGTTGTTGTGGTTTTATTTTGTTTGATATTTGTTTTTTCTTCATTTTGGTTTGTGATGCATTATTCCATGAGCTTCACATTTGGTTGGAGGTGTCCTTTTGGTTGAACTTTGGTTGGGTGTTGATTCAATTTTGTATTCTTTTGTTATTTGAAGTATGCTACCTAGAAAGGTCATATATATTTCTTGTGTCTTTTGTTCTTTGGCCTTTCCCAAACTCCTAGTGGAGTGGTGAGATCGATTTTGTTTTTGTTGTTTCCCATTTTTTGTGGTGATCAAGATTTTTTAGAGTTAATGGAGTGTCTCAAGGAAGTCGGATGCATTTTCAGGAACTCCGAGAGAGGTGAGGGTTCAAGTTGTTTTGAGTTTGTTTAGAGTTCTGACTTTGGACCAGTGTAGGGTGTTCTTCCTAGTATCATTGTAAGTTGGGGTGTCATGAGGACTATTTAATACCAATTTCATATAGTGAATTGATCCTGAGGAGTTAAAGGCAAGGAAAGTTATGGGGATCATGAGCATTTGGAAAGGTCAGTGGAAGATGAAGGATTATGTGTACCAGAATAAGGAGATACTTTCCTTTTCTTCATAAGTGGAATTATAAGATCATCTTGTAAAGTTGGAGGGCAAAGTTTTTTTAGGTGAGTTGGTTTCTGGGGTGTGGGAAATTGTAAATAAAATGCCTCCTGTTGATTATGAAGGTTTCTTATCTGGGGAGAAGAGTGTTCTAGAGGAGCCTGTTTCAGAAAGGTATTCTTCATTGGGTCCGATCTCCATTTCATCAGAACATTCGCTTGTCTGCCACCAGTGTGTCTAGTTCTGGAATTGGGATCCATTCTATCACAATCCTCTAAAATAATGTATGGAGAAGTTTTCAGGAAGGGTCTCTCAAAGAAGACATTGTGATTGGAGGATGTTAGCACCTGACTGTGAGGTAGGAGATGCTTTGGTCATCGAGGCTCTATCCATAGGCCTCAGTGTGAATCTCACGCACAGTTAGGAAATCGTTAGGGGAGTACAAAATCCTGACCCAATTTTTGATCTCTGGTGTTGGAGTGGAGACAGTTTCAGTATCCTGTTGTAATTTTCTTTTTGTTGTGAGTTTCATTTTTCTACATAAGAGACTTGGTAATCCTGTTTTCTAGTGATATCATCCTTGTATTTTTAATCTTTCTATTTAAATCATTTTTATTTTCTTAAAAGTGTCCTTATCCCTCATATGGGTCAGTTTCGGTTTTAGTTATGCGCATTTGGTGATGTATGTTCTTGTGGAAATTTATGTCTCTGGTTTGTATTCGAGTTCGATGTCTGGTTCAGGTTTCCTTTTTTAGATTTATCCCTTTGTGTTGGGATCTTTGGCTAGTTTGGGGAAATCTCAGTGCCGGTTGTGGTGTTGTTTTTTCCGTTCCAAGGAAGTTGGATTAGTTTTTATTGGGATTTCCCGAGTCCGTGGTCACGATGAGAGAATGTTCCTCAGTTAATGTGGTGGAGTATGGGGTTACCTTGTGTTGTGAGTTCCCGGGCCTTGCGGTGTTGTTTGAGTTTTTAAAGTTCCTCTTCTAGTTTAGTTCTTGTGGTGGGGAGACCCCCCGTGTTCTCCCCCCATTCTTATGTGGTGGTTTCTTCTTGATCCATTGGGTGTGACTTGTGGAATGAAATGTCACACTGAGTTCAGGGTTTAATTAGCCTTGTTAAATTTTGAGCTTGAGTTGGATTTCTCATTTGACTAGATAACTTTCAAAGGGAAGAAAGTTTTTGTGATGGGGATAATTGTCATACCCCAACCAAAAAAATGTAGTTATTTTAATTATATTAATTATTTATACTCTTGGGTTTGTTTTCGGGCTGGGCTGGGTTGAATTTTAAAATTTTCAAGCGAAGAGGGTTCTGCGCACGGGGTTCGTACGATTAAGAATAACCATGCGACAATCATGCATGAGGGTCTATCACCAGTCATTTCTATTTGGAATGGATAGAGCACAATTTTATCAAGCATGCATCTACCTATAGGTAACCGTGTGGGGTGCTTGACCTAGTTAATGGCCAGTAAACGATTAGTGTATAGTTTGGTAAACTATGCACAAACAGTGCGAGTTTCCCAACTTTTTTAAAAACTAAATTTTTGTTTTCAATTTTTATTTTTTTATTTTGAATTTTCTTTATTTACTTTTATTATTTCTATTTTTTATTTACATTATTTTATTTTTCTCCTCCCCACTCTCTCATGCGACACCTCCCCTTCCCTCCCTTCTCATGCGCACACCACCCCCCTCTCGAGTCCTCTTCTTCTGGCGGTTCCACCAGTTTTCTTCATGAATCTCAGTCAGATCTTTGAGGTAAGGCCTTATCCCTCCTTCATCTCCTTTGGTTCAAACATTTTAGGCCTCCCCATTTCAATGTTTAATTTGGCCAAAACCCTAGGTTTGGGTTAACACAATTTTTTTGTTGTCTTTCAATTTTAGGGTGTGCAAAGGGTTCCTCAGGTAATGTTCTTGTGTATTCCGACATCCAATGCTAAAGGAAAATCATATTGAATAATTTAATCTATCTGATGCTCCTCAGGGTAAGGTTTTTCTTCAAATTATTAATTTTTATCCTTTATTTTGGGTCTCTTTAGTGATTTAGTGTATATAGGAGTGATTTGTAGGATGTTCGGTGGATCCTTAGTGGTGCGCACACACATACATAGGTATGCATATATATATCCCTTGGGCATATTCCCTCATGGTGTGGGGAGTATGTACCTTGGAATAAAGGATATATATATATATATATATATATATATATGTATTTATAAGGGTGTATGTACGTGAGAGTGTAGGGAAGTTTTGAGTGGTCTCCACTTAATTTTTTGAGTGCCAAGGGTTCTATTTTCTATGATTTCATTTTTGAGTTAGGCCCCCCTATGCATTGACCTTTAAATTCAATTATTTATTGATTGCTTGTTCTTCTCACCTAGTTTCCATATAAATTAGAAATTAATAGTTTTGAGAATAATTTTTTGATTTTAAATAGAGTGGTTTCCCTCTTGTTTTATGTTTTATGAAATGGTTTAATTGTGGTTTCACACCAAGTGTGTAGAGAATGCTTGGTTGGATCTTAAAAATGTGTTTTTTTACTTAAAGTGATGGTTTAGGTTGATTAAAATGATTTCTAAATGTTTTTTTTCCAAAGTGTCTTGTGTGTGGTTTTTCAAGAAAATGTTTGGTACATGGAAATGTTGTAAGGCCCATTTGGAACTTTCAAGTGGTTTAATTATGCTTTGCATTATCAGTGTTTATCAAATGCCCAATTGGATCCAAAAAATTTATTCTTGATTTAAAGTGGAGGTTGGTTTTCCTCAAATGTGTTTTGAAGTGGGTTTTTGTATTTCATAATGGCATGCATATGGTTCTTTAAGAAGTTGGTTAACATGTGAAAATTATGCGAGGCCCTGTTGGTACTTTTGAAATGGTTTTTCAGAAAAACATACTCGAAATGAAACTATTTCGTTGTTGATTGATGAAGTGATATGAGTGTACTCTATTTGGGACATCCCTTATGCGGTGATGGATTAAAGGAAATGTACTACTCTTTGGGGTGGTCGGGGTGGTGCTGATTTGTGTGACTTATGTGATGACTTGTATATATATATATATATATAGATTATTGTTTCGAATTTTTGGCACACCCCTCTCTGTGAACTTAGCATGGGAACCTAGAATAACTACGAGGATTACTGAGAGTGATTTCTATAGTAGTATAGGTTATTCACTTTCTAGTCTCACATAGTAGGGGAATATTTTTTATTGTTGTTTTTATTGGATTGGGCCCCTCGACCAAGCTAGGTAGGGTGATAGTCTAGCGTTATGGTGTTATAATGTCACAGGGTAAGGAATTCCGTTGGGATGGGTCACATGTATAGTATGTTCTAGTTTTCCTCTAAGTTCCTAGGTGTTCCTGTGTGTTCTCCAATGCTAGTATTGTTATCCCATTTCCCTCATTGTGTGATCATATTCTATGCTATTTGTTCATGGTGTTTTCTTTTTAAATGTAGAATGCATGTTTTTTATTAAAAATGTTTCAAGAAAGATGTTTTGAATGAATTAATGTTTTACCATTTTTCCCTAGAATGAAAAATGAACATTTCATATTTGGTTTCCTTTCCCTTTTTCCCAATTAATTCAATTTCCTTTATGAAATGGGGTTGTTTTAAAATTACAAGGGCAATGGATTGTGATTTGTTTACATTAAAATGAACATGATTAAAAACCTATGTTTTATTTATTTTAGTTCAAACCTAAAATTAATTATTCTTTTATTTAAAGGAAATTTGTTTGGGAATGTATTATTTGGGCATGCCTACTAAGTTTTAATACTAATTCTTATAGTTTTATCTTTGTTTTTAGCTTCGGGTTCTACTTCTTTCTTGGATGTGGTCACTGTAATGCGACGTTTTTTTGAGGTCGGTGGTGACCTGTATGGTCATATGAAGGTATGTTTAGTTTTATTTTCATTTTTAATCGAGTTTTAATTATTTTTTTAGTTTATATTTATTTTTTTCTTTAATCTATGAGACAAATTGTTCCCATTTGTTTTATCTTGATGCCCGACATTAGTTGCAGCTCGTGGGGATCGGGAACACCCCTTGGGCCTTATCACGAACTGACTTGGGTGACTATTTCAGGGTTGATCTCGGATGGTTTGGGAAATCCAAGGCCTTATGGTCTCATCAAAAGGCCAAAACCAAAGTCCTTAATGAGGATCTTAAGGAGAAGAGATCAAGAGGTAAAAATCCTCATCCATTTTCTTGTATTTTATTTTCAATTATTTTACTTTTCTTATACTCTTCACCTCCCCTTATCCAAGAGGCATGAAATATATAATATATAATATATTATGTATTTTTATCAGGTTTATGTAAATATTCATTATCATAATTATTCTCCTATCACTCTTATTTGAAAACAAAAAACATCGTCCGTGATGTGTCGATTTACCAACATTGTGGATGACGTGTTTTAAATTTCATTTAATTTATTCAAAGATGGTTATAAAACCAATTTAATAGTTGAAATATATTTTAAATTTTATGATATAACATCTATTATGTTATTTAATTAACATATATTCATGATATTAAGTTATATAATTAAACTAGTTCACGAAAATCAAAGAACTACAAAAATGATCTAAACAAGTATCATTATTTTTTATATAATGATTCATCATTATATATGAAAAAACGATTTATAGTATCATTTAATATTATAAAAACATATTAATAATATTTTATTCCACTTCTAAAGTTTCTCTTCCATTCGACAAGGAAATCCTTTATGAGATGACCTAGGAAAACATGTAAAGAATGCACCCAAAACAAGGGAAGTAACAAAATATTATAAATAAATGGGTCGAATGATGTAATAAAATGATCATATAAGGTGTTATAAACATGAATATGTTTCTGTAAAATATTAATAACACTATTTTAACCATTATAAATGAGTTCTAAAGAAGTTTTAAGTAATAAGAACCTGAGGGGAATTATTAACCAGATTTTCATTCTTTGGGTTAACCTTATACTTCATTAATTATGTGGTTTTATGATTTTTATGAGATGAATTTTTGTTTATATTATGTTTATTTATAGTTTATTCAAATATTCCTTCCATTATATTAATTCTCACTTCAATTATATAAAATTTTTAATGGAATTTTCTTTTAAAAATGTTCTTTAAAAATTCAATTTTACAAAATTTAAAAGCTATGTTTTATACAATTATTCATGTTTTATGATTATGTAATGGTTATTGGGAATTATTTATAATTAATTGTGGGAACTATATCTCAATATAATTCATTAGGTATGATTATGTTGGAGGTTGACCATATGGTTACTTCAAGTGTAACTATGATGGTTATATAATACAGTAGCCGCGAGGGTTACATTGTAAGGTAGCTCTGATGGTTACATTGTAAGGCATGCGTGAGGGTTACAAATAATATGGTAGATATGAGGGTTATAATATTAAGCAAGTAATTCACCAATTTATGAATATGTTTTATTTATACGTTCAATGCTTTTATGGGAACCTCTTATTTTCATAGGTAATATTATTAAGTCTATGTTCAAAAGAAAATGTTTTATATGTATTTATGGACTAATTTTTTTTATTTTTTATATACCTTGTTAATATTTTGTGCTCATAAAAACTTTTAAAATGTTTTTCACAATATTCCTCATAAGTTCAAAGGACAGTTAAGGTGCTAATGCAGATGAATCCAATTAGTTATTTTGTAATTATTTTTGTAAACTCTGATTTAATATATGGTTTGTTTAATCCTAAAAAACCTACATGGGAAAAGGTAATTGGATGTATAATGTACTATGTATTTTTCTGTTATCTCATATAAAACAAAAAATTCATAGAATACGTTAGTATTGACTCCAGAAGTGCTGGTTCATGGCTTTACAGTTTTTATTAGTGAAAAAGTCTAAACAACTTTGGAGATTAGATGTTGTAATTTTTTTAAAAAATTATTAGTGATAGAATTTAATTTTAAACATCTAGTTAATTTATTATGCATTATAAAATAGTTTTTCATAATTCTCAATTTATAAATTCAAAATTATATTTATAATGAATGAATTGTGAGGGAACGATTCATTTAAGGGGGGAGAATGTAACATCCAGAGATTTTAAAAAGAAGAACTATGTGCTTAAATGAACTAATAAATACTATGTGAAATTTATAGCCTACCAGTTAAAAATAAATATTCCCATTTTATGAATTGAATTTCTAAAAACGGACATACATAGTTGCAATCAGTAAGTTATTTGGAGTCCGATAGGTTGAAGTTAATTTTTTTGTAAATAGTAACATACCCTTATGATTAGTAGCATACACTTATAAATAGAAAAATACCCTTATGAATAATAATATGAACCTTATTAATAGTAAATCAGCCAAATGAATAGTAACCACACCCATGAATGTATAAATAAAATTTAGTAACTTTTAAGTGACAGTATAATCATAGTATAAGCGTGGTTATTTTTATAAGTTATAAATACTTAATTACAATTTTATGATTAATTTAATAATTTAAATGAAAATTTATTTTCCTAAAATGTATTAATAAATTATTATTTTATTTTATTATGGTTATAATATAATTTTAAGAGACCATGTTTTTTTGAAGGTGTTATAAAATGAATTATAGTTTTAAAATTGTTATTTTTCAAATAAATTATGATTTTATATAAAAATTAAATTAATCATATTTAGAAAACTATTTTTATAAAATGGTATTCATTTTCTAATCATAGAAATTTAAAAATAGTTAGGGTAAATTTTTTAGATTTTTATGAAATGCTTGAATTTTTAGTGAATAGTGAAATATGATAATTTACACAGTAAGCTAAATATGTGAATTATTGAGTCATGGATGATTTTATGATGAGGTAAGAACCCTTGGTTCGAAATAACATGCTCTATTTACCATTTTTGGTCACAAAAATCAATAATATTCAAATCCTTGAGTACAAATATTAAACTAATGATTAAAATTATGGAAAACCCCTCCTCTCCACTAATACAAATACCACCATCACCACCCTCTTCCTATCACACTCTCAAGGTTTGATAATTGTCTAAATTATATCCAAACCCATTAGCAAGTATTTTACCCACGTCCAAGACCTTCTAGTATCACTTAAAGGCCAAAACTAAAGGGCTAAAGTAGGGTCTCTAGGAGAAGAGATCAAGAGGTAAAAATTCTCTTTCATTTTCTTGTATTTATTTTGAATTATTTTTCTTTTCTTACACTGTATTCACATAACCTTATACAAGAGGCATGAAATATACATTATCTTATATATTCTATATTTTTATCATGTTTATGGAGAAATTAATTATCATAATTCTTATCCTATCCCTCTTATTTAAAAACTAAAAGAACCGTCCATGATGTGTCGATTTACCGACATCATGGACGATGTATTTTCAATTTCCTTTAATTACTTAAAATATTGTTATAAAATCATTTTAATGGATGAAAAATGTTTTAAATTTTATTATATAACCTATTTTATGTTTAAAATTAAATTATATTCATGATATTAAGTTATATAATGAAACTAGTTTGTGATTATCAATGAACCGCCAAAATGAGCTAAACGAATATCATTATTGTTTTATCTAATGATTCATCATCATATATGAAAAAATGATTTATGGTATCATTTAATATTTTGGAAACATATTAATACAATTTAAATCTAGTTATGGACTTTCTCTTCCTTTTGACAAGGAAATTTGTTATGAACCGACCATGGAAATGAGGTAAAGAACGCACCCAAAAGACTAGAAATAACAAAATATTATTAATAAATGGGTCGAATGATGTACTAAAATGATCATATAATGTGTTATAAACATGAATATGTTTATTTAAAATAATATTAACACTATTTTAACTATTATACATGAGTTTTAAATTTTTTTAAGTTAGACGAACCCAAGGTAAGGGAATTCTTAACCCAATTTCCATTCTTTGGGTTTACACTCTACTTCATTAATTATGTAATTTTAAGATTATTTATGTGATGATTTTTTGTTTATATTATGTTTTATTGTTTTTATTTATATTTAATGAACATATTAATTCTATTTTATTAATTCTAACTTTAATTTTTTTATATTTTTAAGGGACTTTTCATTTAAAAATATTCATTTAAAATTCAATACTACAAAATTTAAAAGCTATGTTTTATGTAATTATTACTATTTTATTATTATGTATTGATTCTTGGGAATTGTTTAGGATGAAGTTTCAGACCTATATATCTTCCAATACATTGGGTATTATTATGTTAGAGGTAGACCACATGGTTACTCCAAGTGTAACTACAATGGTTACATCATATGGTACACGTGAGGGTTAAATTATAAGGTAGTCGTGATAGTGTCATTGTAAGGTAGTCATGAGGGTTAAAAATAATATGGTATCCATGAGGGTTACAATACTATGTATTTAATTCCCCAATTTACCAATATTTTTTATTTATACTTGTGATTATTTAATGGGAACCTCTTGTTTTCATAAGTAATATTATTAAGTTTATGTTCAAAGGAAAATGTTTTATATGAATTTATGGACATACAATTTATTTCTTCTTTTTATACCCCTTATTGATATTTGTTTCTTATCCTATGTTTTAATTTTTTTTCTCAGTATTATTTAGAATTTCAAAGGACAGCTAAGGTGCTAATGCATATGAATCCAATTATTTATTTCGTAATTATTTTTTAAACTATCATTTAATGTATTGTTTGTCTAACCCTCCAAAACCTAGACTATAAAAGGTCCTTGGATATATAATGTACTATTTATTTTAATTTTATCTATTATAAAAAAATTTCACAACTTATTTTAGTACTGAATCCGGAAGTGTGGGGCCAGGGATTTACATTTAGACCATTCCTAATTTAGGCACATGAAGGGTGATATTTCTAAATTTATATCCTTTAAATCATGTTATGGGGGCCTTTTAATATTTTGAGACAACTTTAAAGTTCATATTAAAGGTATTTACGAAGTTTGTTTTTTAAAACTATTATAATTTCATAATTATTATTTGTATATGGTTTAAAACAGAATTTAATAAGTATATGATAACATTTTGATGAAGTATTAAATATTATTTTTGAAAATGATAAATGTGAACTTCTAAAAAAATAAATCTATTTTATTTTATGAAAATATAAAATTGAATATTTACACCATTGATTTCTCTGATCTAAAGAGACAAAAAGTTATGTGTTTTAATATTATATAAGAAGATGAAATTATACGACATAAAATACTTGAGAATGAAAATTTTAGACAATGGCACAAAATTTATAAGAAAGAACAGGTTTTGAAATTTCCCAAATTACATACAAGTATTTTATGTGTAATTCTTGTTTAAAAGGCAAGAAACATAAAGAGTTGTTTAAATCTATATGTTTTGTTAGCACTAATTTATGTTTATAACTATTACATATTGACTTATTTGGAATAATAAAATCTATTAGTTTTATTGGTATGAAGTATGAATATTTAATTATTGATTATTACAATATATTTATATAGATTTATTTATTATCACACAAAAATGAAACATTAACCAAATTTTATTCATTTTGTAAACTTATTCAAAATTTCAAGAATCTGTAAATCATATCTCTCGGATGTGATAGAGGCGATGAACTTTTTAATTTAAAATTTGATAAATTTTATAAATCAAATAGATACAAATATTTTTTTCATCAACTAGAACACAAAAAATAGAGCGGTAGAAAGATAGAATAGTTATAAAAAAGTAATAGCTATATCAATGTTTATGGAATTTAATGTGCCTATATATTTTTGAGTAGAAGATTTAAATATAGAATTTCATGTGTTAAATAGGGTATCTATTAGAAATTTTTCTAAATAATATCCCCTATGGTTTTTTTAAAGGGTTTAAACAAAAAGTTGGATATTTTAGGGTACATGGTGGAAAAGTGTTTATCTTAACTAAAAAATATATTTTAAAAAAATTAGATTCTAAAAGTGATGAAGGAATACATTTTTGGATACCCAAATAGTATAAAAGCATATATAATTTTCAATAAAATACATTTAGTTGTTGAAGAGTCTGTACATTTTAAGTTTAATGAAAATACTAATAATAATTAAAACTATTATTTAATCAATGATGGGGATGAATTTTGGGAAATTAATTTTTGTGAAGATATTGAAAATAAATATGAGAATACGTTAGTTTAGGGGGATCATATCTATTCTTAAACTAATCCAAAATAATTGAAAATATTTATAGATCATCAAATTAAAAAATTAATTAGTAATGGAAAATCTACTATACAAACCTAAAAATATATTTTACTTTTTTGTGAATATTCTACTTTTGTTTCCGACACAATTCCTATCAGCATTAATAATGAATTAATTAATTTTAATTGAAAAAATTATATACAAGATGAATTAAATCAATTTGAGAGAAATAATTTTTGGAATTTGGTTGAATTTACTTAATAAAAACTAATAATAAGAATTAAGTGTATTTTTTATAATAATATATATAAATGAGGAAAAATTTTCAAAAATAAATTTGGAATAATGGCCCTGGGATATTCCCACGAAGAGTGAATTTACATTGAAGATCCGTTTTCTCCTATTTTTAGTATGAAAGAAATTAGAATATTAGTATCATTTTCTTATTTTTAAAATATAAAATTATTTTTAATAGATGTAATAAGTGAATTTTTAAATGGAATAATATATGAGTAATTCTAATTTATATAACCCCTGGATTTGAAAATAAAAAATATTCAAATCATGTTTTTAAACATAATAATGATTTACATTAACTTAAACAGGATCTTCGAGCTTGGTGTGAATGAGTAACTCAATTTTTAACACAAAATGATTTTGTTAAAGGAGTGATTGATGCAAACTTATTTATAAATATATTTTCAAATGATATACTGATTATACAGATTTATGTTGATGATATAATTTTTGTTTCAATAAATGATTTAGTATGTAATTATTTTTCAAAACTAAAAAAAAGTTAATTTTACACAATCTTAATGGGAGAACTGAATTTTATTATTAGTTAAAAGATTAAACAATAGAAATTAGGTATTTTTCTAAATCAATCTATGTATGGAAAAGAATATATAAAAAGGTTTGGACTTGATTCTAGTAGGAAAAAAAATACCAATGAGTACCATTTTCAAATTGGACTTGGATTAATATAGAAATATAATTGATATTAAATTGTATAGAGGAATTATAAACAGTTCATTGTATCTCACTACATATATAATTGACATAATGTTCTCAGTTTGTTTATGTGTTAGATTTGTAAGGACCCAAATCTTTATTTCTGGTATGGATCATGATTTTGGGTTGTTTTTGAGGAAAAAGGAAGAAATGAGGATTTTCTAATTACACTCCATGTACTTCAATGTACAAGATGTGTACCTAGTAGCCGCACACAACCACGTATTGACTGTGTAATGACCGAGTACATGGCCGTGTGATGACCTAGATGACCTGCTTAAGTCGAGGTCTGATTGAGGCTAATACATGACGTGTACTGTTAATAAACACGCCATGTACTTTTCTTTTTATTTGATATATTGGAGAGGGGTTGTGTATCATGTCTAGAACCAACTTCTTCTTCCCATGTTTCATATAGGATCACTTAGGAATGACTAACGATGATCGAACTCCCGATTCTCTGTACAACATCCGATTGAGACACCGTCAGGTGTGTTGGAATCCCAACGGTGAGATCTCAATTCCTCTAGAGCCTTTCTTCCTAATTATAACTCTCTCATGATATATTCAAGGTTGGGAATTTTTCACCTTTTTTTAGATCTATTACAATCTAGGATGATTCAAGTGCCAACATTCATGTATATCGATCGTGAGACATCGAGGTAAGTGGTTTGCGCCTTTCATTGTGTTTCCTTGGACTATATATGTGCTTAAAGTGCTGCATACCCATGATGGGGTATTGATTGATTTGGAATTTAACCATGTTTTTTACCTGCGGTGGTTTATTTAATTTATAAAGGGTATTTTTATATGTATAAGGTTAGATACCTTATTTATGGGACACCCTATGGGTGTGTTTCCCTTGATTGATTATTTATGGCCATTTGGTCTAGGATGCCTGTTGGATTGCCTTGTTTCACATTCCTTGGTTTATTAGGATGGAGTTTTATTAATGACATGAAATGAATGTGATATTCTTTTGAATGATTATCCATGTAGTAGTGTCAGATTACATGAACTGCTTTGATTTAATATGCGCACTATTTTTACACAGGATCATGAGATCCTTGGTGTAGATGATTGACCCAGGGGTATTGACCATGAGATCTACCCAGGAGGTCATTATAATTACCTAATGCCATGTTGACCTAGGGGTATTGACTATGAGAACTACCCAAGTGGTCATTTATAATTTATTTATTCCATGTTGACCTAGGGGTATTGACCATGAAATCTGCCTAAGTGGTCGTTGTAAATGATTAGTGTAATGTTAGACCAAAGGGGTTAGACCATGTGAGCTTCCCACAAGGTTGTTATTTAATGATTTGGTGCTATTTTAAAACAAATTGGTTAGACTGTGAGTTATTTATTAGAGGTTTGTTTATGAATGATTGAATGATTGTGATGAGTTTTCCAAGCCAAAACACAAGCTTGGATTCAGTCTTACTTGATTGTTAAGATGGTCTTCTGAGACATCTATTTTGTTACTATTAAACAAGGGGATATATATCTTAGGATAGATATAGAGATTACATGATTCAAAGTATTTATAATAAATACAAATTAATGTAATTGAAAACTATGGGATTGTTTAATTTCGAGTACTTCCTAGTTTATTGATTCATTTCGTCATATTACCTACTATATATATTCACTGATAGTTAGGCACAAATATTTTGGTGTTTTCCTATTGGGATTCATCTCACATCCTTTTTGGGTCATGTTTTGGACCCAATTAGATTATATGATTGCATGTGTATATAAGCACAAGCACTATTCTTCATTAGGTACTTGATTTTTTTTCGAGCTGGAGAGCATGGGACCAAGCTAAGGCTTGTGTTGCTGCTGGAGTTACTTGTTTCTTTTGTACTTTAGTTTATGTATTTATTTACGTCATTGTGAATTGTTTGAATTTTTTCTTAGATACATATTCCATGAATTATATATATATATATATTGTGGATTATATTGTATTTAATTTTAGTCTTCCACTATTTTCTTTTGTGGTATCATTGCTTTCACTTTTGTTTTATATTTAGATTCAACTCCGTATACTTGGCCAATGAGGGAATATATTCCCCAATGTCTTACCTAAGCCCTTATTTATAGTCAACAACCTCTTGGATTTGGGGAAATGTGGTTAAGGTTATGTGACCAAATGGGTTCGGGGCACCTTTGGGTGGCACCCAGATCCAGGATGTTACAAAGTGGTATCAGAGGAGTTATTGTCTAATTTTACTTACTATTTGGAGACTATAGACTGGGATAGGAAGGAATAGGTAGTTGTTAATAAGCTGTTCTCAGGATTAGCTAACCCATGTACATGGAAATAATAAGTTAACTTGAATATTGAAATTTTTATGGTTCTACAATTGTTACAGTTGATTTGGTTTCACCATTGGGGGATTCAATTGTTTTTTGATGTTATTATTGATATCATTGTGGTTCTATTTCTATTGAAACTTGATGAGATGAGGGTATTCCATCTCATGCATCATATAGGCACTTACTAGAGATCACATGTCATGCATTCTTGTCAATATATTTAGGATTCATTACTGATTGTATGCTGTTGTGATAGATTCCTTGATAGAAATACCTGTTATTTTGATAGGGTATTGGTATATGTAAAGTATCATTTGGATGGATGCCAAGATTTGGTCCCTGAGGTGTTATGGGCCCTCTTGGATTAAAATTTGGTGGATCATGTTTGAACTTTAATTGAATTTTGTCAAGTTAGGATGTGAATAAGGATACCAAATTTTGATTCGTGGGGAGTATGAGATCTCACAGATTGTAACTTGGCATGTCGTGGATAGATTTTAAGGTTTTGGGGGTTTCAGAGAAGTCTCAGAGGCTTACTGTTCGGAAACCCAAACAACACGGTGTGTGGTGTTATGAACTCACACCATGTGTTCTTATTTTCTATAAGAAATGAATTTTCTTAAGTACATGATATGTATCATATGTACATTCCATGTAGTTGTTGAACGTGTGAATAACTGTGTTAGTAGAGACATGGGGATTGGAAAACCTTTGGTAGAACACATCGTGTACTATTAGTACACACCGTGCTATAGTTGACTGTGTATCTCACCGTGTGACTAATGACACAGGTGGATAGATATTTTTAGTACATTCCATGTATAGGGTGAACACACCGTGTAGTGTTACACCAGGATAGAACCGTGTAGTCCAAGCCATGTAAAATGATTTGGATAGGAGGGAATATTCAAGTAAACACCATGTCTCAGGAGAAACACGTTGTGTGTATGGGGTGTTACATGACCAGGTTAGCAGGGGTACACGCCCATGTTAAATCTTAAGGGAACATGCCATGTAGTGTTTCTACACGCCGTGTATATATCTTTTAGAAGACATGAATGATTTATTTCTCCTATAAAATTATTTCACTTCTAAGTTGTCGTCCTTGATTATCTTGAACTGAGGTGTGTGCTTGACCTTGTAGAGTCATGCCACCAATATGTCCTCTGGCTGTATGCCAAATGAAGATTGAAGATGTGACACCAGAAATGGTATATCATGGACTACCAATAGATCCTCACATCATGACCATCTTAGTCCTAGATGTTATACTAGACACAGGTGTTGATGCATAGTTATGTGAAGGCTTTATGAGGATGATGCAGAGTTTTCAGGGAGTACCACATCCTGCCTTGACTATGGAAGAGTGGACGAGGGTGTTCCAGAATTATCATCCTCCCACTTTTTTAGGGGATGGAAGACCATAGGCTACAGAGTCATGGTTATAGACCATTATTTCTATCTTCGAGAATCTGGAGACACCACCAGAGAGGAGGGTGAATCTCGTGACTTACATTCTATGTGATTCCACCAAGAGATGGTGGAATATTATCTCATAGGCGGGACACCATTGGGATATTTCTTGGGAATACTTTCATATGACATTATATGATTACTTCCACCCCTATATGTTGAGGGTCAATCATTCTTGGGATTTCATGAATTTGGAGCAGGGAGGTCTTTTAGTAGTGGATTACTCTTCTCACTTTACAGAGGTTCAACACTTCACACCTGTTTTGGGAGGTGATGAGTTATAACTGGCTAGATAGTTTTAGGATGGTCTCAGGTATGACATATGATCACATGTGAATGTTTTAGGCTAACATCGGTGAATTCCATAGTAAATCAGGCACTGATTATTGAGTGAAATCTGATGGAGTTAGGAGTTGTGATCCAGGGCAGTTCAACATCCAGGGTTGTTATGCCATTGTTCGATAGAAAGAAGCGCCATAAGGAAATTTCACATGATGTTTCTTTAGGTAGATTAATGGTGTGATACCAGTGTAGAAGGAATGGGCACATGTGATTGCAGTGCCCAAGAGACCTAGTTAAGTGATGATCTTGCGGAAAGATGGGTCATATTCAAAGTTTTTGCCTGAAGTTCTCCCCAACAACGAGTGACAAAAGATCTATTATGACTCCACGTTCAATAGATGGACCACCAGTTTCTCAGTCAGGGAATTGGGGTTTTTCAGGCTAAGGAGGTGGTCACATCTATGGAATCCAGATGAAATTTTCTCAGTGAAAATAGGGTGGACTAGCTCAAGGTAGCCAGACAGGGTCGTAGGTCCATAGTACAGGCCAGAATTTTGCGATAGAATAGACCCAGTAGGAGAATGATCCCATACCCTCTATAATTATTGTTATGATTCTAGTTTCCTTAGTTTTAGATTCTTCTCTTTTTGATATAGGGGCTTCCCATAAATTTATATCTATTGTAGTTGTGGAGATCCTTGGGATTTGTATCTTTACGTCTGATGATGTTATGATACTAGAAACTCCATTGGGAATTAGGACGACTAGTGTATGTTAGTTCAAGGAGTCACCTCTTGTTGTTGGTGGGTTCCGCTTCTTAGGGGACATCTATGTCTAAGAGGTGACGAGTTTCAATGTCATTATCAGAATGGTATAGTTCATATTATTTCAGGACTTTGTTGACTGCTATCGCTGCAAGGTGCATTTCACATCACCAGAGGATGGGTCTTTTCTACACAAGGGTGAATGGGATGTCCAAGAGAGCATATATGGACCCAAGCATCATGGGATAGAAGGAATTACAACCCAGATTTCTAGTTTGTATCTGGATGACTAGGGGACTTCACAAATGGACTTTACTCCAGTGGTGGATCATTTCAGATATGTCTTTCCATATTAATTTTCAAGTTTACCTCTGAAGATAGAGGTATATTTCCCTGATTATCTTGTTCCAAGATTGGCAACGGTGTCCATTCCTCTTTATAGGATGGCTGAAATAGAGTTAAAAGTTCTCAAGAAGTAGTTAGAGGAGTTTTAGGAAAAAGGTTTCATCTGACCCATTACTTATCCTTAGGGTTTGCCTATCCTTTCTTCAAAGAAGGTGGATGGTACCCTCAGAATTTTTGTGGATTATCGAAAGATGAACCAGTTAACGGTCAAGAACAGATATCCCTTGATGAGGATTTATGATCTATTTGATCGTCTTTGAGGATCCCGGGTGTTCTTTAATATTTACTTGAGATCCGGTTATCATCAGTTGCATGCTAGACCCTCAGATATACCTCTTACAGCCTTTCAGTGAAGGTATGGTCTATAAAAGTATTTGTTTATTCTGTTCGGTCTCACGAACACACCAAAAGTATTTATGAAATTGATGAAAATGGTGTTCCATCTTTACTTGGATTATTTCTTTGTAGTCTTCATGGACAATATCTTTGTGTACTCTCACATTGGACACGACCATTCCATCCATCTTGAGATCGTATTGAGTACACTAAGAGAGCATCAGTTATATGATATGCTATCAAAATGCCACTTTTTGATGGAATAGATTCACTTCTTAGGTCATGTTATCTCAGATACAATAGTATCAGTGGACCCAGAGAAAGTGAGAGTATTAGTTTATTGGGATAATTCAAAGAAACTCTTTGAGGTACACAATTTTCTGGGGCTGCTTGGTTATTACAGATGATTTATTCAGGACTTTTCACACATAGAAACACCACTAACATGCCTGACTATGAAGGGTGAGAAGTACTTATGGATAGATTCATGTGATTCAACCTTTTAAGAGTTGAAAGGGAGATTGACTTCAGCACCGATATTGATTTTTCTAGATCCAAGAAAGAGTTACACCATTTACTACGATACATTAGGTATCAGGCTGGGAGCAGTGCTTATATAGGGGGAACGATTCATTTCATACGGGTCTCATCAGTTGAGGCCACATGAAAGGAAATACCCAACACATGATATCTAGTTAGCATCAGTTGTGCATGCTTTATGCTATTGGATACATTATCTTTTGGAAGAGAATTTTGTGGTATACACTAACCAAAAATCCTCAAGTATATATTTACTCAACGTGATCTGAATTTGAGACAGCAAAGGTGGGTTGAGTACCTTCATCCCTTTGAATTTGAGCTTGCCTACGCGCCTAGAAAAGGAAACATAGTGACTTATGCATTGAGAAGGAGGACTCAAATACAAGCAGTTCAGGAGGACAACAATTATTGGAAACTTATGGCTCTATTATCTGAGATGTATTTGGAGGTGCACTAAAAATAGGGGTAGACATTTCTTTCTTCTATAGTTGTTACCTCTACTCTACTGGATCAAGTTTGAATGAGGAAATAATCAGATTCTGAATGCCTAGTCCTACGAGAGAGTGTGTTAGGAAAGGACACTACTCCTGGGAGGACCATAAGAAAGGATGAGTTTTTCTTTGTTTTAATGGGAGCGTATGGGTGTCAGGAGACATACACGAAGAGTTGTTGTGAGATTTTCATGCCTTAGTTTGGGAAGTTCATCCTGGTGTCACCAAGATATATCAAGATCTACATCCTCAGTATTGGTGGCTAGTCATGAAGATGGATGTAGCTCTGTTTTTATAAGGTTTACCACCTGTCAATAGAAGAAGGTGTAACATTAGTGACCGGAAGGGCTTTTACAGTAGTTACCCATTCCCAAGTGGAAGCAGAATGATGTCTCAATGGATTTAGTGACAGGTTTACCAAGGTCGCCTTGAGGAAATGATGCAATATGGGTTGTTGTTGATAGAATGCCAAAGGTTTCACATTTCCTAATGATTAAGGAAACCATTAGTGTGGATGATCTTGGAAAGATTTACATATGTTAGATAGTATGTTTTCATGGGGTTCCACACTCTATCATTTCAGATAGGGATGTCTGGTTTACTTCTTATGTCTGGAAGGGACTACAGAGGTCTTTGGGTACATAGGTACTTCTTATTATATCTTTCCATACCCAGAAAGATGGCTAGTCCAAGCATACGATTCAGGTCTTAGAGGACATGCTTCAAGAATGCATCCTCGATTTTAGGGGATCTTAAGAGAGATGTATACCACTTGTGGAGTTTTCCTATAATAATAGTTTTCAATTAACGATTTATATGTAACCTTAGGAGGATTTGTATAATAGTCCATACCGATCACCCCTATGTTGAATGCAGGTAGTATAAGAAGCTATAATGGGACCTCATCTTGTCCAGGAGACCACTGAATAGGTGGAGTTGATTCAGAAGAGGATGACTATTATAAAATCTCACCAAAAATCTTATGCTGATCGAAGGAGATGACCTATAGAGTTTGAGGTCAGAGATTAGGTTTTCTTATGTGTCACATCGAGGTTGGTATATAGGAGTACTAGGAGACATGGGAATCTTTCACCGAGATACGTTATTCCATTTTAGGTTTTGGAGAGAGTCGGGCCGGTTTCCTATCGATTGCAGTTACCTTAGAGGTATCAGGATATGCACGATGCCTTTCATGTTTCTCAGCTACGATGTTAATTTCCAGACTTGTCTCATGTTTTTCAACATGAGGAGGATGAGTTATAGGTGGATTCATTGTTCAAGGATAACCCTATTCGGATTATGAATCATATAACGAAGGTTCTCCATGGCCAGTCTGTTCCTTTTGTACAGGTGAAATGGAAGCACGACCGAGTCCAGAATGATACTTGGGAGAGGGAGGCCGACATAAGATCGTAGTGGCCAGAGTTTTTTTGAAGAATCTTCTTTACCACCCGTGGAAGGGAAATTTGGGGATGAATTTCTTTAAGGGAAAAGTTTATAAGGACTTGGATCTTTATTTCATGTATGGATCTTGATTTTGGGTTGTTTTGAGGAAAAAGGAAGAAATGGGGATTTTATAAGTACACACTATGTACTTCCATGTACACATCATGTATCCAGTAGCCGCACATAGCTATGTACTGACCATGTAATGGCTAAGTACATGGCCATGTGATGACCTGGATGACCCGCTTAAGTCGGGGTCCAGTTGAGGCAAATACACGACCTGTACTATTAATGAACACATAATGTATTTTTTTGATATATTAGAGAGGGGTCATGTCTCATGTCTATAACTGACTTCTTATTCCTGTGTTTTGTATAGGAGCACTCAGGAATGAAAAATAAAGATCAAACCCTCGATTCTCTATCTGACCTTAGATTGGGACATCGTTCAGTGCATTGGAATCCCACATGCGAGTTATCAGTTTCTTTAGAGCCTTTCTTCCTGATTCCTCATCTCTCCTGAGTTATTCAAGGTTGGTAGTTTTTCACCTTTTTGTAGATCTATGCCAATATAGGGCAATTAAAGGTCCAACGTTCAAATATATCGATAAAAAGACATTGAGGTAGGTGTTTTGTGCCTTTTGTTATGTTGTCTTGGATTATATATGCTTAAAGGGATGCATACCCATGATGGGATATTGCTTGATTTGGAATTTAACAATGTTTAACATCTAATATGGTTTATTTAATTGATAAAGGGTAGTTTCATATGTGTAATGTTATATACCTTGTTTATGGGACACCCCATGGGCGTGTTTACCTTGATTGATTGTTTATGGACATTTGGTCTAGGATTCCTATAGGCTTTCCATGTTCCCCATGCCTTGGTTGATTAGGATGATATTTGATTGGTGATATGAAATGCATGTGATATCCATGTAGTAGTTTCATATGACATGAGATGATTTGATTTTATATGTGCACTATTTTTACACAAGACCGTGAGAGCCTTGGTGTTGATGATTGACCCAGGGGTATTGACCATGAGAGCTACCCGTGTGGTTGTTATAATTACCTTATGATTTTTTGAATAAGGGGTATTGACTATGAGAGCTACCCTAGAGGTAATTTATAATTTATTGATGGCATGTTGACCCAAAGGTATTTACTGTGAGAGATGCTCAGGTGGTCATTGTAAATGATTAGTTCTATGTTAGACCAAAGGGGTTAGAACATGTGATCTTCCCTGAGGTTCATTATTTAATGAATTAGTGATGTTTTAAACCAAAGGGGTTAGACCGTGAGAACTTTCCCAGAGGGTTTCTTATGAATTATTCAATGATTGTGAAGAGTTTGGAAAGCCAAAGCACAAGATTGGATTCAGTCTTACTTGATTGATTAGATAGTCTTATAAGACATCTGTTTTATTACTATTATATAGGTATATAGAGAGATTATGATAGATTATGAGATTACATGATTCAAAGGATGAATAATAAATGAAAATGATTGTAATTGAAAACTGTAGGATTGTTTACTTTTGAGTACTTCCTAATTTATTACTTAATTTCTACATATTACCTGCTATATATATTCACTGATAGTTAGGAACTAATATTTTGGTGGTTTCCTACTAATATCCATCTCACACCCTGTTTGGGTCATGTTTTGGACCCAAGCATATTATATGATTGAATGTGTAGATAAGAGAAAATTCCCTTCTTCATGAGGTACTTGATTGTTGTTGGAGTTGGACAACATGAGGCCAAGCTGAGACTTGTGATGCTTTTGAAGTTACTTGTCTCTTTTAAAATTTAGTTTCTATATTTCTTTCCAGAATTGAGACTTGTTTGGATGTTTTCTTAGATACATATTCTAGGAATCAAATATATATATATTGTGGCTTCTATTGGATTTACTTTCAGTCTTCTGCTATTTGGTTTTGTGGTACCACTGCTGTCGATTTTGTTTTATATTTAGATTCTGTTGTAGTATACTCTGCCAATGAGGGAATAGTTTCCCCAATGCCTTACCTTATCCCTTTATACTAGTCGGAATCCTCTGGAATTTGGGGAAATGCTCTTGAGGTTATGTGACCAACCGGGTTCAGGGCACCTTTTAGTGGCACCCAGATCCGGGACGTTACAAGATTTCAGTCAAAACCTAAGGAAAGTAAACTTAAATCTATTAAAAACATAATTATATATTTTAAGGGAACTATAATAAATGGTTTATATTATTCAAATCATAATTGTTTTGATTTACAATATTATTTTTATTCTGAATTTTGATGATGGAGACTTGACCGGAAAATCACAATAAGTATGTGTCATTTTCTAGGTAAAATTTTGATATCTTGGATATATAAGGAACAAATATTTGTAGAAATGTATAAATATGAGTCTAAATATTTTGTTGTTTATAGATGTTTTTCAAAAATTATATGGTTTAAATAACCTTATGTGATATCCAAATTTTCTTCATTAAAATTACAATTTTCTATAATAATTGAAGCATAATTCCCATTTATAAAAACCCTTAACAAAACTATAGAAAAACACACACACACACACAGATATATATATATATATATATATATATATATATATATATATATATATATATTAGATTTCATTTTCTGATGGATCGGGTAAATAAAGGTAATATATTTTAAGAATTTGTTCCTATAGAAAAAAAACTGGTAGAAATTTTCAATAAACCTTTAGATTCTGTGAAATTTGAAAAAATGATTTTTAAAATGGCTATCATTGAAGATTAAAATTCTATTTAGAAAAATTAATATCTGATAAAACATCACACTAATTTAAATTCTGTTTACATATATACTATTTCTAAATATAATTTTCATTGAATTAATTCTACTCTATTAATTATAAGCATTTGTTTCTGTTTAAGATGATTTTTTTAAAAAATATTTAACTTTAATGTACCTTTTGATAAATTTAAAAAATGGGGTGAATGGTAGTTCCACCAACTTACCTTACTCCATCAAGAGTATCAATGGTATTTCCACTAACTTACCTTACTTCATCAAGAGTATCAGTGCATAATAGCTCCACATAATGGTGATAGAAAATATCCTTAATGGTGTTGGGACTAAGTTGGCTGGATGGTGTTTTTGGAAGATAAGGAGGTTTGTTATGAAAGCATTTTCTTTTGTTTTGAAGGAAATGTCAAAGAAGAAAATAAATCAATTATATTTGTAAAATATGATAATAGGAATCACCATATTATTCATAAAATTAGACTCAACATTCTAAATAATGTCCATTGAATTGAGGAGAGGTTTTCTGGAAGAAAAGGCTCATTGGAATCACATTAGGTCCAAAATGAGACTCCAATCACAATGAAGACTGGAATCAGATTCTATATTGATCATATGTAAATCTGATGATTATTTTATATTTTGTAATTCCCAAAAGTCATACGTTGTTTGAGAACTGGTGATATAAGACTTATAAAGGAAAGGAAGAACTACTGATGCCAATCATATTAAGGTTTGGTTGGAATGAAAGATGATGCTAGAAAATATGGGAAGTTATAATACTTAACAATTAATGTCTGAAAATTCTATAACAATCTTAAATGTATTTAAATTTATTATTACAAGTAGATGTTTTTGGAAGAATAAAATTTGTGAATCTGATGCTTTTTTATCTCAATTCATCAGTGTGAGATCAGTCAATACAGATTTGTTTGAAGGATTAGTGGTTTATTGTAAAGTGAAGAAACTGAAGGTGAAAGTTTTCAATAAGACCAAAAGTTATGAGAATGAAATATTTAGAGAAAGAAGTTTAGTGCATGAAGTTAATTGGTACTGTAATCAAAAAAGGGAAGAAGTTTATGAAGTCGAAGCTATTGATACCAGTCCATCGGATGTGGTGTGCCACCGATCACTTGAGGAAAAATGTTTGTTAATGAAGATCATGGTGAGTTTTAGGGACCAATAAATATGAATAAATTTGAAGTTTTTGTGACCAATGAAAAATAGGATCAGATACCAATCAAAAATGTAGTCAACCATTATCACAAAGATAAATTTTTGGTTGAGTAATGAATGAATGAATATGTACTCTAACATGTTTGACAATTGGGTCAAGGGATATTGGATTAGAGTTGACACAAATTATCAAAGTGAAGGAGGGACCGATACTTCTGACACAATTTTACACTGATAACATCATCAAACATAGGATTATCAATCTGAGGAAATGAAGGGATAATAGTATTAGTCAAAATAGCCTCTATACGTCCTTTCAAGGGGGTATTGAAAGGTTGTTTAAAGAAATTCAAAAAGTGTTGTAAAGGGGTGGTAAAATTTGGAAAAATTTAGTGGTCATGAATGTTATAAGAATTCTTAAATCTCATGTTGAAGTGCTTCCATCATAACGATAATTTATCCCTGTTGAGTTTTTTTCATTTGGTGAAGATCAATAGTATCTTCTGTCTTCGTCATAATAAATAAATTAGAGTGTGTATATTAGTTCTTTTATTTGGTATATATCATCGTAATGAGAAAATAATAATGGAAATCAGAATCATACTGATGTTTTTTAAGAAATTATGATATGAGATGAAGTTGAGATATGATTTTATAGGATTTTAAAAGAGTTGGGAAACTTTGTAGGAGTCAAAGATTCATCCATAATTGGAGGAAATTTTATGTCCCAAAAAAGTTGGTTGAGTGGGAAAGATTTTCAGAATCCCACGCAAACCACTTTTGGGTCACATACAATAGGAGGAAGTAATTTTTACTTTATGACACTGGTATTGTGCAAAAGTGAAGAGATATAAAATCCAATGTTCTAGGGAGAATATTTTTCTGTATCATTCTTACCTGAGAAAGTTTTCTGGATAGAATAAATAATTTAGAAGAGAGAAGATCCTACTTAGAGTTTCCAGATTCAGACCGAGTAATCAAACTAGGATTTCCAGACTGAAAAAGAAGAAGTTTATAATTGTTTCTACAGTATTCTAATAGAATTATATTTTCCATATCAAGTAATAAAAATTTGGAATTGGACTGGGAAAACAGACTGAGTATCATTACAAAGTCTAGCATGTTCTTTCATTATACTAGGTAAGAAAGTGAAGAATTTTTTTAAAGACCTAATTTCTGAAAAGTTGATCAGTGTTTCATAGTAACATGTTTGATACAAAAAATCTTTTTACATATTTTTTTATACTTGAAGTAAATGAAAAATTTTATTGAACATTATGCTATATGAGTGTAAGGTTATATCTCACTCATTTTATTCCACACAAAATGACTGTTTTCTAGTGGATTGTGTGGTATCAGGTTATTTCAAAACCCTCCCAATGATGAAGATACTCTTGTTGAGAAATGAAAATTGTAAATTATTATGTTCCTTTGGTATTGTTCTTGATTTTTTATTAAGGTGATTACTCTTAAATAAGAGGATAAGGTTGTTTTAAAACACAGGAAACACAAAATAGAAATATATCACTAATTCACCCCCTAATCCTCTCAGTGATACATTGTAACGCCCTGACCCTAGTTACCCAGAGTCGGTGCATTATTGCGTAACATTGGCATGATCACAAAGATCAAGTCTCGAAATACTGATTAGTTTAGTATCCTTGGAAACACTAGATACATTCATAAGTTTTACATTACATCATAAAGTAATACAAAACTACAAAAAAATAGTCTCCATTTTCCACACTCATATCCCCTTCAAACTATCCCTGCAGGTCATTCCTAAAATACTTCTTCACATCCTAGAAAAATTAAAACATTAAAAGGGGTGAGCTCAGATGCTCAGTAAGGATAATAATATAGCGGAAGCTTTCATAAATAAACATAAACATTTAAGTCAATGTATAACTAAAACAAAATCCTTTTAAACTTGAACTTAAACATAATATGGAAAAAGTAAAATGAGATAATGCCATTTACTTATTCACATGGATATTCTACTGGTCGAATAATCACATGCAATATTAATAACCACATTCATAATGATGGAATGCATAATGCCAGACTATCATAACCACGTATCCAAGGCCTCATACCAAGACTACAAAGAAGATTTTGTCAAGGCCTCGTGCCAAGACACTAGTTTGTCTCATGAGACCTGTTGATGCATTGAGGAGCTATATCGGGCTCCACCCGTCACTTATTAAGTCCAATGCATTCCTCATATGAATAGGTTTGAAAATATCATAAACCATAACATAATCATATCACATAAAACATGCATAAAGGAAACATAACATTTAAACATTTCAATCACAATATATCAATACAACACATTGATATAATAAAAAAACTTTCAAAACCATTTTCAATAACAAAATAAAAGAAAATTAAAACATGGTATTTATTTTTCATTTAAAAAAAGTTATGGCTTGTAGAGGAAGCCGAAACTCAAATAATGGTCATGACGGTGGAGAAGTCATTGTCGCCTCATATAAACGACAAGAAAAACATTCCTTTTTTTCATTTAGTAAGTCGCTTCGTATAAAAATATTCCTTTTGAATAAACGTAAAAGTCAAAGGGGTTTATACACCGTATAAACGATATTTGTGTATAAAACAAAATATGCCTCAATGAAAGAAGATTGAGATGAAGTCCTTACAAAGGTAATTTTTTTAAAATAAAATAGATCTATTATGTGTATTCACTATAAGTACACATAAAGAAAGTACAAATACAAGATATGACATAATAATATCATGAAATAATTTGAAAGTAGGAGATTAACCCAAAGAACAGAAATTGGGTTAAGAAGTTCCCTTAAAAAGATCATTTTAAATAAAATAGATCTATTATGTGTATTCACTATAAGTACACATAAATAAAGTAAAAATCCAAGATAGGACATAATAATATCATGACATAATTTTAAAGTAGGATATTAACCCAAAGAATGGATATTAGGTTAAGAAGTTCCCTTACCTCATGTACGACTTCACTCGACCGTTCTTTAATCTCCTGAATAATAAACTAGAGTTAATCTATACTTTCTTAAGAACCTTTTTCAATTTCATTATCCCTTTTATATCACTTATTAAAATGTTACGAAAATTATGTAGTCATTTAAGTTAATAACGGTCGTTTTGTCGATCTTTGGTACTTGAGTCAACAATAAACTTCTTATAATTACAAGTTGTTTATGTGGTAGAATATCCATTATCTCCAGAATTATATCCATGATTTAGATATCATATATCTCATATATATCCAGTATATACATTCATTCATAATATTACGTAACATTTAGAGGTAAAAAATGAAATGCACCGTTCATGGAAACGGTAAGCCGTACGTATGCATGAACGCTACTTTCATTTCTATTTCGTATTTAATGGAATGAAATCATAATGATGTAAAGGTATATTATAATTCCAGTATAATATCATATACAATATCATCTACTCCATCCTTTATACATCCCAAATATGGCATTAACGATTCAAATCACTTTGAGGGGGCGGTAGTCCGTACTTCCTAAAATGAAATTATCGCGTTTACCCATAATGGAAATCATAAAGATATGCCATAAATGAAAAATAAATAATCATAAGGAAAACAAAAACATAATATATATCATATATAAAAATTTTGTCATCATAATGGCCACCTTTAAAGGTGTTTTATGAGTGTTGAACAATCATCGTTTCGTGAGGCAGAAATTCGCCATCCACAGAAACAGTATGTTCTTTAACCATTAGATGTAGGTGTGTGTAAGTGTATCTCGAATCATTATTATAAAAACATCCTAGTATATTGAGGATACTGGTGTTGTTACAAAATAAATGAATAAAAAGAGTTTAGGGGGTTGGAGAAGCAAAATAAAACATAAGAACACAAGAGAAAACACTACCTTTAAAACGGGTAACTCTTTTTGATTTGAGATCAAAGGCTTCCTTGGGAATACTTCTGCCCAAATTGAGGCTTATAGGAGTAAGAGTGGGATGTGGAGAGACAAAATGGGCAGGGGTTGGCCGAGCCAAAGGCTTGAGAGGTGTGGGTAAGGTGGTAGAGGTGGGGGCCTTTTATAAGAGGAGAGGAGGGGCACTCTTGGAAAGTAATGAAATGATACTTTATTATATAATGATTTTCAGATTTTAATGGTCCCACACTTATATATTTATAGTATAAGTTGATAAGGGTTCGAAATATACCCATCCAATAGGTTTTTGACAAGTGTAAGTCATAGAGTTTACATTATCTTTTCATTTTATTTAAATCGTTAATTAATGAGGTAATCACTGCATCATCATGGTGTCATAAATAATTTAATTTATTTAATGTCTAAAAATTATAGAAAAAATATCATGATGTAGTAAATCGTTTTAGATTTCTAATGAATATTTATAGTAAAAAATATGACTTGTATAACCCCATTTAAAAATTGTTTTAGTAAAACAACTCATGTTTGTGACATTTTTATTTTAACATTAAATAAAACGTTTTAATGTCATTTTCCTACCAAAGTGGCTCCATGGGGTCCCCAAGTTGACCCATGGATTTTCTTGGTCGTCCATGACTCATCCAATTGGGGTAGGACATGTTTCAAGGTCATTTGATATTATTATAACATTATCTTTACCTTAAATTACACTAATTACCTTTAATCACGATTAATAAAACTTAAAAGTTACTATTCACCAAAAAATTATTTTAATCCCATTGAACCACATTTTAAATCCTAATTACAACCATGTATGTCATATTTTGGAAATTCAATTCATAGAAGTGGTAAAGTTTCATTTAAATGAAAAATCAGTTTTTTAACTACCACTTAGCGGTTTCACTATTCATCAAAAATTGAAGTTTTTCAGAACAATGCCAAAATTTCACCCTAAGCTATAATTGATATTCTGAATTCAAAAATCATGTCTATTTTAAAAAATTACAAACATATAAGTTTCATTAATTAATTTTATAATTAATTCCCGCTATCACAACAAATAGCGTGTTTTTAAGAAACAATATATATCAAAAGATTGACAATTGTTTATGTCCAATTTCAAAGTGAAATTAATTATAATGACCACCATTGGATAAAATGGTAAAAATATATTCTAATTATACTTTAAAAGCACTCAATAGTATAATTTGTCACTATAAATTATTTTTATTAAAAAAGTTGTTTTTTAGTATTTTTCACTATTCATAAAAAATTGGATGTTCTCAGAAAAATACCAAAAATTCAACTTGGGATAATTTCGATATTCGGAATCCAAAAATGAAGTCCATTTGGAAATATAAAATATATATAATTTCAAAAAGTGGGTATTACTATTCATAATGGCTATTTTGATTGGTCGCGGTGTGTTAGAATCTCGAACTTGCGTACAATGCAAGCTATTGCATTATTGAAAGAGAAGCGTATCGTGGAAGCTTGGGGTGTTACATTATCCCCTCCTTCAATAAATTGCGTCCTTACAATTTGAAAATTTTCCTTGAAAATAAAATGTTGAAAATAGAAAATAATTTTGTGGAAAACCCACATCGGAAATAAGGTTAATAAAAATATAACTTTAAAAGAAAGAAAGATAAGTACAAAGGTCACCCGAGATAGCCCATACTAAGATTCTATGAAAATATGAATATGGAAGAAAAATAAACCATCAAGGTATGATGGAGAGTTGTAGAAAACTGGATTAGGAGAAAGTTAACCATAAGAAAATCACAAACTTGTGATTGGTTAAACGGTCATTGAATCCCCTGTTGGAAAAGTTAACCAGCAACGTTTTTATTTTAAGTTACCTTTTATAAAGTTGAGGAATTTATTTAGGAGATTTACTAGGAACGTAAGGGAATATACATACTTGTCATATAGACTTTCATTCTTTAATAAATTTTTACCACAAACCCATCTTTCACTCTAAAAGGTAATAGAACTCAAAAATATTCTTTTTATCATAATTGTATAAGGTTCCAAATATTAAAACATACCATTTATATTAGTAAAATTCTTTTGTAATAACCAGGGACTTCCTATAGGCTAGTGGTAGGTAATAAAGTCATGTCGCACTATGGTTGTGGGTTCGATTCCTGTAGCTTTGTCCGACGCGAAGAGTTATCCCCTGACCTGTAGGTTGTCCTTTTACTAAAAATATAGTATTTTAATATTCCAAAAGTAATCTTTAGAAATGTTTTGACCTTAAACAATACTATCCAAAGTTCAACTTAATCCATTCCAACCTTTATAGTTATCCAAAATACCTCTGTCCAGACCTTCTCTAAAAGGTCTCTAAATTTCAAAATCAATTCATCAGATTCCCCCAACAAAGTAATGTTTCTCTTATTGTCACATACTAAAAATATGATTACCTTCATCACATTAAAACCTTAATGAAAACAAAAAGTACTGTAGTACAATCCTTATATATATCACATTATTATTATAACCAGAATATAATCCTTGAGTCCAAAAGCACCAATACATTAATTATTCCACTTCAACTATAGTAACAACATAAGCTTGTCCTTGATCCCTTGGCCTTTTCTGAGGTAAGTTTCCTTGGCGCTTAGGAAATTCATTTGAATAATGCCCCATTTCCCTACAATTGTAGCATTCAACATTGATAGCCTCTTTCTTTCCCTTGCAATCACGCACCTGGTGACCTTTTTCTTCACATTTATAACAAACTCCCATTCCTTTTAGGCAAGTACTAGGGTGATTCTTCCCACAATTATCACATAATGGAAAATCCTTCTTTCCCTTTTTCCCTTTATCTGTCCCTTGTTCCACCATTCTCTTCTTTTCTTGATTTACTTTATTGTCATAAGATTTAGAGAATTCCTTTTCTGTCTTGATAGCACACGAGACTATATCTTCATATGTTGAGAAAGATTGTGATACTAATGCTCGATGGAGAAACAATTTTAACCCATCAAATAAATGATCGATCATACTTCTTAGGTTACATATATAATCTACAGCATGCCTCGCTAACCTTGTAAAGTTAGCCTCATACTTTGCGACATTCTCATCCTCCTTCTGCCTCAGACTCAGAAATTTCCTTTCCATATATGCTCTATGGTCATGTGGAAAGTATTTTTCTATGAAAATTTACTTAAACTCCCTCCATTACGTACTTGATACTTCTTCATTTTCCTTTGTGTTTTGAATCAGCGACCACCATTGATCGACATCTCCAGTGAGGCGGTAGACTGCCATGACAAACTTCTCCCTTTCGCTACTCCCCAAGGCATGGAATATTTTCTCTAAGGAGTTTATCCATTGCTCAGCTACTAATAGATTTGTACCCCCCATTAAATGTTGGCAGTTGTTGCCTCATGAAGCAGTCTAACATTGATCCTCCACGTTGCGGATCAGGGTGCTCCATACGAGTAAGGTTATTATTCATAACCTGAGTAAGTTTTCCCAGTATGGTAATAAGTTGATCAGCACCAGTTGTATCTCCAGCTCCACAATAATTATCTTGAGCATGAGGGAAATCCCTACATGGAGTGCGTGCATTGATACAATTTCCATTCCTCCCACTAGGTTCCATTTCTAAACAATGGCATAAACTAGATTAGTTTATGAATTATAATACATAATTCCATACTTGTAAAACACTTAACATAAATTGAACTATTTATGGATATAATCCATAAAAATGTTTTCTTTGAGGAAGTATTTACTCATAAGCCCTTTATAATGGTTTGTAAAGAAAATGATAATTATCCTAAGAATATCCCCCGGGAGTGTCGTAACCAAGAGTGCAGCAAGGCCCGTTGTCGTGCACCAGTTCCCGTTCGAGTCTAGCTCAAAGCGGTGTTTTTGGGTTTTACCCCTAGGTACATCTGTGCCAGAGCCGCCTCTACCTGCTCTTATCTAGATAGGGATGTATTTCTCGGAAAACTCACAAAATATCTATAATACCAAAATTCTAGGAAGTTATTCTATACTAATCCTCAAAGTCTATCTTAGGGCTATGTGCTCTAATCAGAGTTTATATAAATCTAGCTTCCAAGGTTAGTACTAACCTCCCTCTAATACCAACTGTAATGCCCCGACCCCAGTTACCCAGAGTCGGTGCATTATTGCGTAACATTGGCATGATCACAAAGATCAAGCCTCAAAAGACCGATTATTTTAGTAGCATTGGAAACACTAGATACATTCATAAGTTTTACATTACATCATAAAGTAATACAAAACTACAACAACATAGTCTCCATTTTCCACACTCATATCCCCTTCAGACTATCCCTGCAGGTTATTCCTAAAATACTTCTTCACATCCTGGAAAAATTAAAACATTGAAAGGGGTGAGCTCAGATGCTCAGTAAGGATAACAATATAGCAGAAGCTTTCATAAATAAACACAAACATTTAAGACAATGTATAACTAAAACAAAATCCTTTTAAACTTGAACATCAACATAATATGGCAAAAGTAAAATGAGATAATGCCATTTACTTATTCACATGGATATTCTACTGGTCGAATAATCACATGCAATATCAATAACCACTTTCATAATGATGAAATGCATAATGCCAGACTATCATAACCACGTATCCAAGGCCTCATGCCAAGACTACAAATAAGATTTTGTCAAGGCCTCATGCCAAGACACTAGTTTGTCTCATGAGACCTGCCGATGCATCGAGGAGCTATAACGGGATCCACCTGTCACTTATTAAGTCCAATGCATTCCTCATATGAATAGGTTTAAACATATCATAAACCATAACATAATCGTATCACATAAAACATGCATAAAGGAAACATAACATTTCAACATTTCAATCACAAGATATCAATACAACACATTGATATAATAAAAACCCTTTCAAAACCATTTTCAATACCAAAATAGAAGAAAATTAAAACATGGTATTTATTTTTCATTTAAAAAAAGTTATGGCTTGTAGAGGAAGCCGAAACTCAAATAATGGTCATGGCGGCGAAGAAGTCGTTGTCGCCGCATATGTACGACAAGGAAAACATTCCTTTTTTTCATTTAGTAAAGTGCTTCGTATAAAAAGATTCCTTTTGAATAAACGTAAAAGTCAAAGGGGTTTATACACCATATAAAAGAAATTTGTGTATAAAACAAAATATGCCTCAATGAAAGAAGATTGAGACGAAGTCCTTACAAAGACAATTTTTTTAAAATAAAATAGATATATTTTGTGTATTCACTATAAGTACACATAACGAAATTACAAATACAAGATAGGACATAATAATATCATGACATAATTTGAAAGTAGGAGATTAACCCAAAGAACGGAAATTGGGTTAAGAAGTTCCCTTACAAAGATCATTTTTAAATAAAATAGATCTATTATGTGTATTCACTATAAGTACACATAAATAAATTAAAAATACAAGATATGACATAACACTACGGGAAAAATGAACAATTGCGACGGGTTATTTGCGACAGGAATAAATCCCGTCGCAAATAGTCCTGTTAAAAACTTATTTGCGACGGGGGTATTTCCCCGTCGCAAATAATAGGGCTTTTGCGACGGGATTGCTTTCCCCGTCGCAAAAGAACTGGCGCGCGTTGTGCGCCAAATCGCGGGAAAACTATTTGCGACGGGGGAATATTCCCGTCGCAAATAACCGGCGACGGTAAAAGGTATTTGCGACGGGAATATTCCCCCGTCGCAAATAGTGTGTCGGCAGGTGGTTATTTGCGACGGGTCCCGTCGCAAATAACTATTTACCCGTTGACCGTAATAAATGTCGGCTAAGGTATTTGCGACGGGTCCCGTCGCAAATAATACTAGTTGCGACGGGAATCCCGTCGCAAATGGACCCGTCGCAAATAATCTAACCTATAAATACCCCCATCCGTTTTTTTCATTTCATTCTCATTCTCTATCTTCTCCTTCTCTCAAAATTATATTTCTACAGTTCAGTTTTTCTCCAGTTTAATTTTTTTTCTCCGGAGCTGATATTAAAGTTTTGAAGAACGATCAGAGCAGATCAATTTTCAAGGTATTTATGTTCATTTTAATTTAATATTTATTTTTAATTTTTTATTAGTTTCAATTATTCTTAATTAGTTGTAATTTAATTATGTTTACATTGTTTTATTACTTAATAAATTGAAATTATTAGTATTGTTCACAGTTAATGGTAATTAGGAATAATTAATAATAATTTTTAATAATTAAGAATAAATATTAATAATTAGTAATAAATACCAATAATTAGTAATAATAACATTATTACATTATTAGTCTATTTTATTATTAATATTAAAATAATATAATTTTTTATATATATACAATTCTTTTTTAATCTGTGTGTTTGTTGTCTTCACATGTATTATTTGTATGTGGAGATAGAAAACGCACAGATGAAAGGAGAATTGTATATAAATTAGAAAATTATATTATTTTAATATTAATAATAAAATATATTAATAATGTTATTATTTGTAATTATTGGTAATTATTCCTAATTATTGATAATTATTCATTTAATTACTAATAATTAGGAACAATTATCAATAATTATCAATAATTAAGAATAATTAGTAATAATGAGTAATAAATACCAATAATTAGTAATAATTAGTAATAATTATCAATAATTAGTAATAATTACCAATAATTAGTAATAATTAACAATAAGTAGTAATAATTACCAATAATTAGTAATACTTACCAATAATTTGGAATAATTACCAATAATTAGTAATAATTACCAATAATTACCAATAATTAGTAATAATTAGTATTAATTACCAATAATTAGTATTAATTACCAATAATTAGTAATAATTACCAATAATTAGTAATAATTACCAATAATTAGTAATAATTACCAATAATTAGTAATAATTACCAATAATTAGTAATAATTACCAATAATTAGTAATAATTACCAATAATTAGGAATAATTACCGGTAAATAGTAATAAATAGTAATAATTAGTAATAATTAGGAATAATTACCAATAATTAGTAATAATTACCAGTAATTAGTAATAATTAGTAATAATTACCAGTAATTAGTAATAATTACCAGTAATTAGTAATAATTACCAGTAATTAGTAATAATTACCAGTAATTAGTAATAATTACCAGTAATTAGTAATAATTACCAGTAATTACCAATAATTAGTAATAATTAGTATTAATGACCAATAATTAGTATTAATGACCAATAATTAGTATTAATTACCAATAATTAGTATTAATTACCAAAAATTAGTATTAATTACCAACAATTAGTATTAATTACCAATAATTAGTAAAAATTACCAGTAATTAGTAATAATTACCAGTAATTACCAATAATTAGTAATAATTAGTATTAATTACCAATAATTAGTATTAATTACCAATAATTAGTATTAATTACCAATAATTAGTAATAATTACCAGTAATTAGTAATAATTACCAGTAATTACCAATAATTAGTAATAATTAGTAATAATTACCAATAATTACCAATAATTAGTAATAATTAGTATTAATTACCAATAATTAGTAATAATTACCAATAATTAGTAATAATTACCAATAATTAGTAATAATTACCAATAATTAGTAATAATTACCAATAATTAGTAATAATTACCAATAATTAGTAATAATTACCAATAATTAGGAATAATTACCGGTAAATAGTAATAAATAGTAATAATTAGTAATAATTAGGAATAATTACCAATAATTAGTAATAATTACCAGTAATTAGTAATAATTAGTAATAATTACCAATAATTAGTAATAATTGCCAGTAATTAGTAATAATTACCAGTAATTAGTAATAATTACCAGTAATTAGTAATAATTACCAGTAATTACCACTAATTAGTAATAATTAGTATTACTGACCAATAATTAGTATTAATTACCAATAATTAGTATTAATTACCAATAATTAGTATTAATTACCAATAATTAGTATTAATTACCAATAATTAGTAAAAATTACCAGTAATTAGTAATAATTACCAGTAATTACCAATAATTAGTAATAATTAGTATTAATTACCAATAATTAGTATTAATTACCAATAATTAGTATTAATTACCAATAATTAGTAATAATTACCAGTAATTAGTAATAATTACCAGTAATTACCAATAATTAGTAATAATTAGTATTAATTACCAATAATTAGTATTAATTACCAATAATTAGTATTAATTACCAATAAGTAGTATTAATTACCAATAATTAGTATTAATTACCAATAATTATTAATAATTACCAATAATTAGTAATAATTACCAATAATTAGTAATAATTACCAATAATTAGTAATAATTACCAATAATTAGTAATAATTACCAATAATTAGTAATAATTACCAATAATTAGGAATAATTACCGATAAATAGTAATAAATAGTAATAATTAGTAATAATTAGGAATAATTACCAATAATTAGTAATAATTATCAGTAATTAGTAATAATTAGTAATAATTACCAATAATTAGTAATAATTACCAATGATTAGTAATAATTACTAGTAATTAGTAATAATTACCAGTAATTAGTAATAATTACCAGTAATTAGTAATAATTACCAGTAATTAGTAATAATTACCAGTAATTACCAATAATTAGTAATAATTAGTATTAATGACCAATAATTAGTATTAATTACCAATAATTAGTATTAATTACCAATAATTAGTAATAATTACAAATAATTAGTATTAATTACCAATAATTAGTAATAATTATCAATAATTAGTAATAATTAGTAATAATTACCAATAATTACCAGTAATTACCAATAATTAGGAATAATTAGTAATAATTACCAATAATTAGTATTAATTACCAATAATTAGTATTAATTACCAATAATTAGTAATAATTACCAGTAATTAGTAATAATTACCAGTAATTACCAATAATTAGTAATAATTAGTATTAATTACCAATAATTAGTATTAATTACCAATAATTAGTATTAATTACCAATAATTAGTAATAATTATCAATAATTAGTAATAATTAGTAATAATTACCAATAATTACCAGTAATTACCAATAATTAGGAATAATTAGTAATAATTACCAATAATTAGTATTAATTACCAATAATTAGTATTAATTACCAATAATTAGTAATAATTACCAGTAATTAGTAATAATTACCAGTAATTACCAATAATTAGTAATAATTAGTATTAATTACAAATAATTAGTATTAATTACCAATAATTAGTATTAATTACCAATAATTAGTATTAATTACCAATAATTAGTATTAATTACCAATAATTATTAATAATTACCAGTGGAACATTTGATGTAAACTGGAAAAAATATTTCCGCCGTCTTTCTTCGACTCAATGGAACATTTGATGTTACATTTGCCATATGAAGCCAAATATGGAGGTCCGGTACAGTTTCGATGGATGTACCCATTTGAAAGATGCATGCAAAAATTGAAAAGAAAAGTACGTAACAAAGCATCTGTTGAAGGATCTATTGCAGAAGCTTATTTGCAAGAGGAAATATCTTTTTTCTGCTCCCATTATTTTGAATCTGAGTATCCTTCAAAACACAACCGAATGGGACGGAACGAGAGGAATATTGATGAAATCGACATTCAATTATCTATTTTCAACCGTCAGAGCTTGGTTTTGGTGGAGTTTATGAACGCTGGCTTTCAGATGATGAACATCAGAGATCTCATACGTATGTTCTGCTCAACTGTGAAGAGATGACATCATTTGTACTGTAAGTGTTTATATCACTTATTCTATCATTTATGTTACAGTAAATAACTTTGGTTTTTATAGGTTGTATGATAATCATATCAAGAAACAAATTCCAAAAATTACAGCAGCTGCTCTCGAAGAACGTCGACTGAAAAATTTCTCTCAGTGGTTTCAAAAACTGCTAACATAAATTCTTTATCTTTTAGCAACTCATTCAATGTATAGTTTACTATATTGATAATTATTTCACAAATTTTCAGGTGTCTCGACATGCTGATAAAATTGACAAACGACTGTGTGTATTGAGTAACCCACCTTCCAAACTTGTTAAAACATATAATGCATATGTGGTGAATGTATTTCGATTCCACACACATGCATATGGGGAATCGAAAAAAACAATGAACATTGGAGTTAGCTTGAGAGGATCTCATCATCGAGAAAATGAAGTTGACTTTTATGGCATACTTGATGAAATCATTGAACTCTGTTATCTTGGACAACATTACATAACCATGTTCAAATGTCGGTGGTTGGATACAGAGAGAGGCGTGCGTGTTCATCAGACTCATGGAATCATCGATATTAAATGTAAAAGTGTTCTCGCAGTAAATGAACCATTCTTATTGGCTCAACATGCATATCAAGTTTATTATGCAAAGTACTGTGCAACATCAAGAGACTTGACTGATTGGTGGAGTATAATAAAAATCAAAATTCGAGACAATCAGTTTAGTCAAAGTGAATGTGCTTTCACTGATGTGCAAAAAATTTAAGTTTTTCAAGAGAGTACTCAAAATCAATATTTTTTACAAAGAGACATGAGTATCGATGACGACACCCCACATTTAAGAGTCGGTGATGACGATGATGTTAATGACATCACATATGAATTTGAAATGGTAAGAGATGAAGCAACTGTAACTCGAATGGATATCGATGATGTTGAGGAGGAATATGAAGATGACATTGACATATATGAAGATGATGATGAAGATGAACACTGATAGCATTCCATGGTATTTATATACAATCATAATATGTATATATGTATATATGTATATATAATAGTAATTATCAATTATTTGCTAACATTAACATTTTCTGTTTCAGATGGACGAGGCCACATTTCGTGAGTTGGCGGATGCTGACCTGACTTTCGATGCGGATGCGTTGCTGACAGATGACCCTCAGCCTGCAGGCGCTCCAGGGAGTACGCGGAGGGGGCGCGGTCTTGCACGATTGATGATTCCTGACCCCGTCCCCGAGCGACGTCCACGTCTTGGGTTTGATCCACGCACACGGAGGTGTGATAACCTGTGTGATAACCTGTGGATTTGACTAAGATTTCATTAATCTATTCACATAATAAATGTTTATTATTTTTTCAGTTTTCCGCATATAGCAGTCGGACAGGGCAGCGTTATTTTGCGCAACTATTTCTCTCAGCCGTGGACCACATGAGAGCAGATTCCCATTGATGTGCAGCAAGCCATGTTCGGCCATTGGTTGGTACGTACGTAAATAAATAATTTTTATTTTGAAAATTATTTCATTTCTAACTTGATATTTTGATTTATTTGTAGGGTTTATGGTATCCGATCGAGGATACCATGCGTGACGCCATCCACGAGGCATGGGAGGTGGCCATGCGTGATCGCCTTCGTCAGTTTTTGCACAATTTAAGAAAAGCTGCGATGAAGAAAGCAGGAGTGTCAGATTTTGAGGAGTCATATAGAGCACACCGACCAGAGTATATTTCATCCCATGTATGGGATGAATTATGTGCGCACTGGTTGAGTGGTGCCTTTCAGAGGAGATCATCGGTGGGGAGACAGAATCGGGGGAGACAGGAGGTGACTCATCGAGCTGGGAGTCGTTCTTTCAGTACTCATAGACAGCATCTGGTACGTACATTATTTATAAATATTTTATATAACTATAAATATTAACAATTTATTTTTTATTCTTATAGGCTGTCGAGCACCCCGATATTACAGAGTACGACGTATATCGGAGGATGTATAGTGATCCTGCTACTGGGGAGCTCAGAGGTGATCGTCAGCATCACATCGTGGTCAGTATTATTTGTTTTCAAGTTTAAAAATTAACTGCATATAATATATTCACAATTTTAATTTTAAATTGCAACTATAGGAGTCATATGAGGCCGCAGCGTCACAGGCCCGGCCTGAGAGTCAGGCCGAGTCATCAGATCAGACCACTGCCCGTCAGTTTGATGAGGCGGCATGGATGCAGGCCACCCAGTATGCCTTCGAGAAGGGCCGGGTAGTTGGTATCGGCTCTCGACTGACTCCCAGAGATTATTATGGCAGTGCTGCGTTGTCGGCGTCCAGCTCGAGAGGAGCTCGTGCTTCTTCTTCTACTGCACAGTATGAGGATCAGTTGCGATCTCAGACTGCACAGATAGAGTGTCTCCGACAGGAGCAGGAGCAGATGTGTCAGCAGCATGAGGAGGAGCGTCGACGCCAGCAGCAGTTGTACGAGGAGCAGGCGAGTCGGTGGCAGCAGCAGCATCAGGAGCAGATGGAGTACATGCGCCGACTCACTCATGCTTTAGGGATGGAGTTTCCTCCACCACCATCTGCAGATCCCCCACCTCTCCCCCTCCCCCCCTCCTTCAGATTAGAGTTTGTATTTATGTTATAAAATTTGGGAAATCAAAATATTTTTTTTTTCTATTCTTAGTTTTTGTCTCATTATAAAATATTAATAATATTATATTTTTAAATAACAATATTAATATGAATAATAATATTATTTATATTTTATAATATTAAAAAATATATATATATTAAAATTTTATAATATTATAATTTAATTATATTTTTTGTAATACTTGAATTATTTTAATATTTGAATGTAAAATAATTTATTATTTTTATATTAATTAAAATAACTTATTAATATTTTTTTTATTTATGAATTATAATTCTAATATTATTATATTAATTAAATCATTTATTAATATTCTATTATTTTTTATTTTTGAATTATAATTCTATTATTATTATATTAATTAAAATAATTAATTATTTTTATTTGTGAATTATAATTCTATTATTATATTAATTAAAATAATTTATTAATAATTTATTTTTTTTATTTTTTTATAGTATTTGCGACGGGATACTATGCCCGTCGCAAATACTAGTATTATTAATAGTTTTTATTTTTTAAAAAAAAATAGTATTTGCGACGGGTCCCGTCGCAAATACTATAAATCGTATTTGCGACGGGATACTATGCCCGTCGCAAATACTAGTATTATTAATAGTTTTTTATTTTTTTAAAAAAATGGTTTTTGCGACGGTACCGTCGCAAAAACCATTTTAAAAGTTTTTTACAAAAAAACGGAATACTATTTGCGACGGGGAGAATGACCGTCGCAAAAAAAGGCTTTAGCGACGGGCCCGTTGCAAATAAGTGTTGTTGCGACGGCGTTTTCAGCAACGGGCTATTTGCGACGGGCCCCCGTCGCAAAAAGCCATTTGCGACGGGATCCCGTCGCAAATGCCCCGTCACAAATACCTGTTTTTCTAGTAGTGTAATAATATCATGAAATAATTTTAAAGTAGGAGATTAACCCAAAGAATGGATATTGGGTTAAGAAGTTCCCTTACCTCGTGTCCGACTTCACTTGACCGTTCTTTAATCTCCTGAATAATAAACTAGAGTTAATCTCTACTTGCTTAAATTTTTTTTTCAAGTTCATTGTCCCTTTTATATCACTTATTACAATGTTACGAAAATTATGTAGTCATTTAAGTTAATAACGGTCGTTTTGTCGATCTTTGGTACTTGAGTCAAAAATAATCTTCTTATAATTACAAGTTGTTTATGGGGTAGAATATCCATTATCTAAAGAATTATATCCATGATTTAGATATCATATATATCATATATATCCAGTATATACATTCATTCATAATATTACATAACATTTAGAGGTAAAAAATGAAATGCACTGTTCATGGAGACGGTAAGCCGTACGTACGCATGAACGCTACTTTCATTTCTATTTTGTATTTAATGGAATGAAATAATAATTATATAAAGGTATATTATAATTCCAGTATAATATCATATATAATATCATCTACTCCATCCTTTATACATCCCACATATGACATTAACGATTCAAATCACTTTGAGGGGGCGGTAGTCCGTAGTTCCTAAAATGAAATTATCGCGTTTACCCATAATGGAAATCATAAAGGTATGCCATAAATGAAAAATACATAATCATAAGGAAAACAAAAACATAATATATATCATATATAAAAATTGTGTCATCATAATGGCCACCTTTGCAGGTGTCATATGAGTGTTGAACAATCATCGTTTCGTGAGGCAGAAATTCGCCATCCACAGAAACAGTATGTTCTTTAACCATTAGATGTAGGTGTGTGTAATTTTAGCTCGAATAATTCTTATAACAACATCCTATTATATTGAGGGTACTGGTGTTGTTACAAAAGAAATGAATAAAAAGAGTTTAGGGGGTTGGAAAAGTAAAATAAAACAGAAGAACACAAGAGAAAACACTACCTTTAAAACGGGTAACTCTTTTTGATTTGAGCTCAAAGGATTCCTTGGGAAGACTAATGCACAAAGTTAGGATTATAGGAGTAATAGTGGGATGTGTAGAGACAAAATGGGCAGGGGTTGGCCGAGCCAAAGGCTTGAGAGGTGTGGGTAAGGTGGTAGAGGTGGGGGCCTTTTATAAGAGGAGAACATGGGCACTCTTGGAAAGTAATGAAATGTTACTTTATTATATAATGAGTTTCGGATTTTAAAGGTCTCACACTTATATATTTCGAGTCTAAGATGATAAGGGTTTGAAATCTACCCATACAATAGGTTTTTGACAAGTCTAAGTCTTATATTTTACATTATCTTTTCATTTTATTTAAATCGTTAATTAATGAGGTAATCGCTGCATCATCCTGGTGTCATAAATAATTTAATTTATTTAATGTCTAAAAATTATAAAAAAATATCATGATGTAGGAAATATTTTTAGATTTTTAATTAATATTTAGTCAAAAATATTACTTGTATAACCCCATTTAAAAATTGTTTTAGTAAAACAACTCATGTTTGTGACATTTTTATTTTAACATTAAATAAAAAGTTTTTAATGTCATTTTCCTACCAAAGTGGCTCCATGGGGTCTCCAAGTTGACCCATGGATTGTATTGGTCGGCCATGACTCATCCAATAGGGGTAGGACATGTTTCAAGGTCATTTTATATTATTATAACATTATCTTTACCTTAAATTACACTAATTACCTTTAATCACGATTAATAAAACTTAAAAGTTACTATTCACCAAAAAATTATTTTAATCCCATTGAACCACATTTTAAATCCTAATTACAACCATGTATGTCATATTTTTGAAATTCAATTCATAGAAGTGGTAAAGTTTCATTTAAATGAAAAATCAGTTTTTTAACTACCACTTAGAGGTTTCACTATTCATCAAAAATTGAAGTTTTTCAGAACAATGCCAAAATTTCACCCTAAGATATAATTGATATTATGAATTCAAAAATCATTTATATTTTAAAAAATTACAAACATATAAGTTTCATTAATTAATTTTATAATTAATTCCCGCTATCACAACAAATAGCGTGTTTTTAAGAAACAATATATATCAAAAGATTGACAATTGTTTATGTCCAATTTCAAAGTGAAATTAATTATAATGACCACCATTGGATAAAATGGTAAAAATATATTCTAATTATACTTTTAAACCACTCAATATTATAATTTATCACTATAAATTATTTTGACAAAAAAGTTATTTTTTAGTATTTTTCACTATTCATAAAAAATTGGAAGTTCTTAGAAAAATACCAAAAATTCAACTTGGGATAATTTCAATATTTCGAATCCAAAAATGAAGTCCATTTGGAAATATAAAATATATATAATTTCAAAAAGTGGGTATTACTATTCTTAATGGCTATTTTGATTGGTCGCGGTGTGTTAGAATCTCGAACTTGCGTACAATGAAAGCTTTTGCATTATTGAAAGAGAAGCATATCGTGGAAGCTTGGGGTGTTACATACATTGATCTTGATGGGAAATATCATATGGTAGTTCTATATTCACCCATAATACTATTAGATGAATTCATTATAGTATTAAATCATATTCATTGAGGCAGTAGCATTGACCAAAATGGATGTATGCTAAAATTGGTAGCTGTTTTCTGAGCTATAATTGTAGCTCACCTATTTCAGCATTGTTTTGTGATACACTATGGGATGGTAGATTAACATCATTCAAAGCAAGATACTATTGGTATGGTAGATCATTTATGACTATAATTACTCTTTTTTTAATGGTAGTACCATTCTACACGGTGAGCGATGAAAGCTCACTCAATGATATCTTGTTAGATGTAGAAACATTATGCTACTACCAGGTAATCTTCGATCTACTATTTGTTCAAATTATCTTTTCAAAAAAAATATATTTTTTAATTTATGTATTTCATATAAATATTTTTATAATATTGGTTTATTATATTTTTTCTAAAAAATATAATTACATATTGTGTTAAAATTATTTTCAGTATATACAATGTTTATAATAAACACATGAATACTAGTAGTATATCTAAATGATGCTCTATTTTAGGATGTTTTTAATGTTTTAATAAACTTGAAGTTTATTATTTTTATTTTTATTTTTTAGAAATATTTATTATGTATATTTTTTCTATTAATCATTTTGGAATATTTATAATTTTATTTCATGTAGAAATAAAAAATGTTGAAGTTTTTTTCTATTCCACACGAGTTTTCTAAATACATGTGACAATAAGTTTATATTATTTTATGTGATAACAAGTGGCATGAATTGATTTGATTTACTGATTCTATGATAATATATTTCAATCAATGATGGTATAAGATTAATTAGTTTGATGTGAAACCAAGGAATAAAAAAAATTATTTATATTATTTGACAAAACTGGGAAAACATTTATATAATACACTCTTAGTAATCATTCGATCAAGAAGATATATCACTTATAAATCATTTTTGTGATCAATAATCCACTTCTAATTTACTTTTATCTACATATTTAGTGATCAAAATCATAAAAACTCAATGTTATCATCATCATACAATTCTTTTAAGTTTTCATTTTTTTTATTGAATTATTATTTTCTCTATGTATTTGTAATATGTTCTTTTCTGGTTTATGATTTTACCCATCAAAACAAGGTCTTGTTTGTTTTGGTTACTCTACCACCTAAAAGGTAGTCTGGGTTGTGAATCTCAAATAAAAGTGAGTTCATAGACCTATTCAGGACTTCTGTAAAAATTATGGGTTATGCCTTTAAGTTTTCAATAAAGGAAGTGTCCATAACATGATTTCACACTTCTAAATGTGAGATTATTAGTGGGTAATTATCATCTCACAAAGTTGAGAAATTTGAGGAGGGGACTAGGATATTGGTGATCCAGAAGATTATAAATCACTATTTTATTTATTTTTTTATTTCCTCTACATTCCATATCATGAACACATATCTCACTAAAAATGATTAATTAATAATACTCTGATTTTTTTCTTTAATCTTTTAAAAATATTTTTCACACACTCTAATATTAATTGAAATTGATTTTTAAACAACATTAATGATGTTTTGGAAATAGGAAATTTTAATCTTTCTTATAAGGTGACTCATATTAAAAGAAGAAAATTTTCTTGAATGACACATTGGTGTAAATTTAAAAACATGTTTTATGGAAAAAATGTACACTATGAAGAAATATCCACTTTGTTATTTAGTTTTTTATCTAAAAATCTAAAAAACTAATCCAAAAGGATCATGAAAATGAAAGGAGGAATAATTGTTATAAATCATGTAATTATGTATTGATTATGTTACAGAACACTATATTTGAGAGTTCGTCATACAGTCATTGAATGGCTCTTAATGAACCTTATAGAAGGAATAAAACTATGTCTATTATCTTGATGTTGTAATACATAATCCTTTAACTTATTCTCAATTCACTTTAGCAGTTTCTTTGGCCTCAATACAATAGTAGTGCTATCATTATTCTACTCCTTTATCGGTGTACATGATGCTCCTGGATGTATTTAGCTCAATCCATTGATACATAGGAAGTCTTCAACACAATAAATTATCAGGTTTTATAACTCACCCTACATTTTCTTATTAATATCTATATATTTTATATTTGTAGAATTACAAAATGAATATTGTTTCAATATTTTGAATTTATAAATTCCCTAATTCTCGGTGGTAGGTGATTTCCTCTTTCAAAACCAGTGGATATTTTTTAGTTTGAATTACCATTTAAATCCTTCTTATACCCTTAATCAATATTTTAATTTAATTTTCTAAGAGACTAAGGATTATTTATATCTTAAAAAATCTACAAAATTCATTAATTTAATTTAATTTCACACTAACAAGTATTTGTGGCATGGAAAAATTACTTTCAACATCACACCTTGTTAGTACATATAAAAAATTACTGATTGATCATTATTCCCATGGTGTGAATTTATATTTCATATATCTCAATTTCAATCACAATTAAACTATCAAATTCTGACATTTGAATCAATAAATAACATTTTTTTGATCATATGATTTAATTCCCCTCTTTAGAATTCTCAATTTAGAAATATATAGTTATATAATTCTAAAAATTTAATGATCCTTATGATGTATAAATATCATCCTTAAAAAGTGAATTTCTATATTTAGGAACTCGATATTTTTCATTATGAAATCAGTAAATAATCATTATAAACTTTAGTGGACTTCGTATTTTATCGTTATATATTTTGAAAACATCCATACAAAGTCCTCAACTATCCATAGGTGGTGAGAGATTATCCCTTAAAAAACTACCCATGATCCCTATAAAGAGCTTGGACATACTTATGAAGTTTTAAAGAATCCTTAAAAACTCATTATATAATCCCTATAATGTTTTATTTATCCATATGATTTCCATGAATTTTTCATTTTCTCAAATTTTTTCTCTAGACCATTCATATGATGTTCATACTTTGTCATTTTTGGGTATCTGAGTCATCCCCACAAAATCGTACTTAGAATATTTTCTCCAACATATATATTCAAAACATAACTCAAATAACCTTAGAATATCTTCAAATATTTAGAGGGATTTATCTAAAAAAATTTAATAATTAAAACATCATCTATATATTTTCCATTACTAAATACAACGGTTTGTATATTTGATGCACAATTGATGGTTCCTCACTACTCAAATTATAATTTCCTAAATTTCCTTAATTATCCATCTAATCAAAAATTTATTCCATCCTATTTTTAGTAGATTATTTTCCTTTAAAAAAACTTTTATTTGGTCCCTATAAATATAATATCCATCATTATCACATTTAAATTGTCGGTGTCTTGAATCAATCTCAATAAGATATTCTTAAAGCAACCATATATTCATTTTTTCATTCATAATGGAAGTATAATTATCATATCTTCACATATTTCCTAACACAAATTAACAACTTATTATTATGATTTTATCCTGAGTTATTGACATTAAACACAATATTCACTTTGGATCTTCCATTGGTTACTATTGGTAACTTTTTGAAATCTTACCTTAGTTAGCTAACACGTTAACCATGTTGACACATAATTAGGTAAAATTTACATAATCAATAGAAAGAAAAAAATTATTAGATGAAGTAAAGATGATATTAGTCAATATATTAGTATTAATCATACCACCAAAGAAGGAAATATTTCTTACATATAGTGATTATTTAGAGAAATAAATAGGGTCTTTCCTCAAACAAATTATAGTATTATTGATTATGGATTAAAGTAATTAAATAATGATGAAGAAATATCTAACTCATGATATGGATTTGGTGGATATAATCATTCCCTTGAATATATGAAGAAACTATCTTTAGGGAGAAATATGTGACACATATACCGACCTGTAGAGTTTGATGTATATATTCACCCTAAAGGATCTCAAAATGAGAGAAAGGAGATGATTGGAACTACTGAAGGACTATAACTGTGCAACAAATTACCCCATTAGGATGAAAAATATGGTGTTATATGTATTTAGGAGGAAGAATCATGGAGCTATATCCTTTATGGTGAAAAAAAGGATCCAATACTAATTTATTTAGAAAAATTGGGCAAGAAAATTTTTATAAAGTGAAAAAGTCATTCCTTTTCCAAGTAATTGAAAAAACATCTTTTCTAGATAAGAAAAATAAGTCTAAAAAATATGATAAGGGTATTAAAAGTAATGTTAATGACATAAATTATTAAATACTAATGGAATTTTACTATGAAGATAGAATTTAATTTTTTTGAAAGAGGATATGCGCACCATCAGTATGTGAGTAGAATAAGGAATCAATAGATGAATATCAGAATTAAAATTTCACTATACACTTTGGTAGCACCAATATATATAGGGATTTAAGAGAATTTTTTTTGTGGGATAATATAAAGATATAAACTATTGACTTTGTATTAATATTCTTGGTATTCCAATAAGTAATGGTTGATAGATAATTTCGAAAGGGTGTTTTGAAAAACCTCCCAATAACAATTTAAAAATGGAATGATATAATAATAAATTTTGTTAGTGGGAATCCTATGAAATCTATTAGGAATGATGAAATATTGGTTATTATTGATCTCTATAAAATGTATACATATTTTCTTTAAATATGGGAGGATCTACTCATTGAGAATCTTACAAGGCTCTATAATAATTAAGTTATAAGGATACATGGTGCTCCTATATCAATTATATATAATCATAACACATGTTTGACTATAATGATCAAGGTAATTTTTTGAAAGGATCTAAACACTATGATAAATCTATGAAAAACCCATGATCCTTACTCTAATGAATATTCTAAAAGGAATATCCAATCTTTCTAGGACTTATTGAGGTCACAATAAATTAAATTAAAAGGAAATTGGGACCAATATCCACCTAAGGATGAATTTTCATACCGTAATAGACTTCATTTGAGAATTCAAATATAAATTTATGTAGTATTTTATTTTAAAATAATTTTTACTCCAACATGATAAGATAAAGTTAGGGAAGGAAATATATTTGGTCTAGATATCATTGGGGAGATAATTAGAAAGTATGAGCTATCTAGAATCATATCAACATATCTAAAATAATATAGAAAAAACCTATTGAAAATAAGATAGAATAAATAGAATTTAAGGAAGGAGATTATATTTTCTTGATGGTATCTCCATCAAAGTAAATTACATAGTTTGGTAATAAGGGAAAGCTAAGTCCATGGTATATTGAACTTTGAGATTTTAGAGAGAATTGGATATCTTTAATGTCTTATTATTAAGTAAGTACATTACTAATTGCCTGAATGTCCCAAAGGCCTTCATTTTTATTGATTTTTGATAACCCCCCTTTCAAGGGATGAGTGGGAACCCTTACAAGGCCCGTAGGCTCAGAGATTACATGGCTCGTAGGCTTAGGAGATTACATGACCCGAAGGTCTTAGGGAATTCAACCAGACTATCTATAAGGAACAACCCATCCCTAGCATCTGCATCTCGATAATAACTCTCCAACTTTTCATGACTGTCTTGCTAGGCTTCCCATGCAAGCACAGGCTAGTACCAATGGCATAGCCATACCCTCTCATTCTGAAAATCCATTTGGCTCTGCTATGGTGAGTGCACCTGCTCTGAATCCTCTTCTAGGGCTGCTCCTTTTTTGTAGTGTGTCTGGGGCTTGCATTCATGTGGCCCGAAGGCCTTGGGGTGGACAAAAGGCCTTAAGGTGGCCCGAAGGCCTTGAGAATCAACTGGCCCGAAGGTCTTGGGTGGCCTGAAAGCCTTGCCAGACCCGAGGACCAAACCGGTGGCCCGAAGGCCCAGATGGATGAATAGTTCTAGCTACTACAGTACCAAACATTTCTTGCTATAGTACCTGCTACAGTACTGCTACTGTACCTGCTACAGTACTTCTACAATCCTGCTACAGTTACCCGGAAATAACCCTCCACCCGGATTTGATCTCGGGTCTCCTAGATGCACCAAGCGAGTCCTCACCAACTGGGCTGAGGCTCATGTGTAGGTACATTCCTAATTGAATTTGAAAACATGTGTGGCATAAGTAATTTTGATGAATCAATATGTTGGAGGAAGTTATATGTGATTTGGATGGAGCTATGATATTGAATTGACTTTATTTATTCATGGATTAATATATAACCCAAAATTTGAGGTTGAAATTATTTAATGGTGGGAGGATATAAGACTTGATATTTAGTTATATATATTTCATTAAAAAAATGTTTTTTTTCATCATAGTATTAAATTGATAATATAGAGTTAAATTCACTACTAGTAATTTATAATATTATGTTTTAAGTATAAATACACTATATAAAATTGAAAATAGTATAATGGTACAATATATATAAGAAAATAAAAAAAACTAAAATTTGAAATTCTGGTGCCTTGCGATCCCCTTGAATTATCAAAGACATGAGCATCCCATCAAGTAAAATAAACTACTAAAAATAATATTTTTATTTTTAATTTAAATATGAATAACCTTAATTTTTTTACGAATGAATAATGATCTAAATAAGTTGTATTTCAAGGATGTGTAAAACTATATGACTATTCAAAAATTAACCGAAACATATTATAGTAAAAATGACCGTTAGGGAAAATGATGAAATAATCATAAAAATAATGTTTACCATAAATTAAATAAGAAAATATATGTGTCTAAATACCATGAAATAATTACTAAATCAACATAAAATAATTTAAATGAATGTATAAATTTTTAGTAAGTCATGTTTTACATTATTTGATAAAATAATTTTATTATAGGATTAAATATTAAAATTATGAAATTTAGAAATCTATTTTTTAAAAATTAATGGAATTTTTGGAATAATAATTTATAAATTTGTTCATTGTGAAGTTTTTTTAATTTTAATAAATAGTAAAATATAGAGGTGAATAGTGAAATACAATAAAATATAGTATTTTGTATTACTAGTTTAGTACATGATTAATTACATAATATATTATATAATAATCCATCATATCTCCCTAAATTGAATAAAATAATTTACTCATTCACAAGAATCAATACTAGTAATTGTCTGGAGAAAAAAATAATAAATTAGTCAATATTTTATTATGAAATACCCCTCTCCTCCTCTTATAATTTCCACCGTTCACTGCCTCTCAGCACCCTACTTATCCCCACAACATAAGATTATTATCTTGTGGTTTTTATGATAAATTATCTCCCTAATATCTTAATACACATTCTAGATGATCTGATATTACCCAAATTAAACTCTTTAAATATGGTGAAGCATATCAAAGAAGGACTTGAAAAGGAAGAGATAAATTAACCCAACATTAATCTTTTGAGTTTTCTTCTTCTTATTTTTCATCCAAATACCCTTTATCTTTCATGATATATTGAAATCGGTATCATAAGTATAATTAAATAATATTATGTTAATGGATTTTCCAGTATCTTATACCCTATCATTTATCCTAAAATGAAAGAGTTTTTTATATTATAGTCTTTTAACAACCTCTATGGACAATGAATTTCATTTTTCATCACTACCTTAAATGCTGGTTTTAATATAATATTCTTATATAATTGTTATAAAATTGAATAAACCTAAAAATGATAAATATTATAAAATATTAATATTAAAACCATAAATTAAACACAATATTTTTTTTATTTTAAAAATTATCCATTAATGGTGGATATAACCACAAAAAGATATTTTTTTTAAATAACTATTATCACTTATATAAGTATATATGTAGTCCCTGAATCAATATTTATTTTAAAGAAACAAATTTGGTTATAATAAATAATATTGTGTTTAAATTTAAATTTTATAATAATGTTATATTATGTATCATTTCTTTTAATAGGTAAATCACCATAAGATTAAATAATACAAAATAAGTTCATCATAGTTAGAATAACCGCTTAACTAAACATACCGTTGTATGAAAACATTAATAATCAATGAAACATGATTATAGTGGAAATATTTTGGTTATTTGGAACTATTTGAACTTATAAATATAAATTAACCCCATATAAAAACACTTCGTAAGATTTTGGAACCATTAGACAATGACCACCAATTGTTACCGCTATACTGAAGCGATATTGGAACTGGAGATCGACCAATCAAAAATAACCAACATGGGATAAATAATCTATTAAAAAAATGGAATATGATATTAAATTGGTTATAATATATTAAATAATAATTAATATGTTTCGTAATTATGAAATTAATTTATGTAATTCAACCATTCAAGATGATAGAGGGGTGTGAAAACGAGTGTGGACTTGCAATGAATTGGGTTTACCCAGGCTTTTAATTTGGGTTTTTAGGGTTTTGGGAGTGTCTATATGATGTTTGGATGTGATCTATATAGTAGAGGGGGAGTTATAGGTGTATTTTTATTTTAAATAAAGGATCACTCCTATAACACCTTCAAATTCTGAAATAAGAACACTATATTCGATAACATATATGACAAAAAACACCAAGTTTAAATGAAATGTGAAATATTTTTAAAATATTATTATTTAATAAAATTTTATAACCAATATGTTAAATTGGAAGGTATTAAAAGAAATAACTAAATTATGGGAAATATGGTAATCTATTGATTATAAATAAAATATGAATCATTTATAAGAACAAGAAATATTTTTTGAAAAAATGTACCTTTTTAAAAGACATTTTAATCGCGCTTTTCACAAATGAATTAAAATTAAATTTTACCAAATTTATAAAATTTATATGAAAAATTATAATTTATTTATCAAATAATACTAACAAAATTATCTTATTGTAATTTTTTTTCATTTTTTCTGAAATATTTCATGTTTTTATGAATATTGAAGATTCTGAATTTTAATTGAAAACCACCTTTTATTTTAAACAATTTATAATATTAAATTGTATTATTTATTTTTCTAAAATGAAATATTAGATAAATTTTATATTATTTAATCCAATTCAATTCATTATAATAATTTTCAAACTAAATTTAGATATAAAATATTTGTAAATTTTTGAACATTTTTACTTTAAAAACCCACTTTCTCGTCACACTTGTTAGATTAATTTTAAATTATTATTTTCCACTTATATTAACTAAATTTAGAAAATATTATTCCATATTTGGAATCATAATAATTTATATTTTCTAATAAGTTAAACTTAATTTTTATCTACAATGAATAATGAATGCATTGAAAATTAATTAATATGATTAATGTTAAAATAGATCTATGGGGGGGGGGGGGGGGGTAAATCCAAATTACTAGAGTGAAAGGACCTAAAATATTATCTAAATTTTATTTAACGAGTTTATTCATAATTTTTACTTCATATTATCTGAAATATAGAAATTTGTTTGTCACCTTTCTTTGAATATGACCTATATAATAAGTTAAGTAATAAAAGAGACAAAAAAGATACATTTCTTCCATTTAATATTTATAATGCTTTGGTATAGGAAAAAAAATTGGTTCAGTTATACATATTATTTTTAAATATTAATGGTGTTTTTTAATAATAATTTATCTTTACTTTTTTAGATTAATTTTTTACTTAAAATGCTTAATTAATTCCAACAAAACAATTATTTAGTTAAAAAATAATAAGATAACTGATACTAAAAGTATAAAAAGTGAAGTAAATTGAATGAATTATTTTGTTCCATTATTTTTAGATGAATATATAACGTCACATAGGTGTTAAAATAATATATTCAAAATCCATCATTGTCTTTATATTTTTAAAATTTAATTTAAATGAATAATATCCAAATTAACATTAATGTTATTTTATAATAAATTATATTTGTTAAAATGAATTAAAATTACAATAAATAATTTATTATTTCAAGATAATTTTAAATGATAATAAATATTTACTATGTTCCATCCTTTGACCAATTTTTTCTTATAATTAATATATTAACCACTAAATATTAGAAACTATTTTAGCGTAGATAATATTAAAACAATATTTTTGCACGATCATGCACATGTTTTAAAATAAATAAACAACACACACATGATTTTTTATTTGGTAAATCAGATATAATATTTATAATCACTTAATCCAAATTATCTAATAAGTATCACTTTATTTTAGTCTTAATGGAAAAATTACCTTGGTTAGAAAACTAGTTACCGTAGTGAAAAACCAGAAAGGTAAAAATAAAGAAACATGGATGTTAGCTAACCAAATATTTAGAAAATGTGTTTTATTGTTTTTTGGAGGAGTGTTTAGGACATATAATCCTTCCAACACATTAATTATCAATCTTTGATCAACTTTAGGTAATATTGAACTCCCAATGGTTAATGCTTTTTAGTATTTATAAGAATTTCACTCCTCAATTATTAAAGGGAACTCACTCCCCTCATTTATCCAAACCTATCAGTACATTTGGATCCTCAAAAACATACCAAAATCATGTCTTAAATTACATACCCTCATCCTAGAATTCTTACATTGGGTATAAATCCACCCTTGTATTTATTTAGGGAAAACCTAAGGATAATACTTGAAGAAGATGTAATGTTGTTGAACAAGCATATTTAATTTTATTCATTATCCACCACCTTTAATTTTTATTCTACCCTACTGATATAATATCCTTAGTATCTTCCATATAGTGGAATGTTTTTAAAATAATTTAATGACTTAAAAAATCTCCACTTGCATAAATGAGATATGAAATCAGTATTTTTGTGTATGGAATACTACCATCTCGCGAACCGATGTCATTCGTTTTTCCATTTCCACCTATCAAGGTTGGGTATGATGATGGATATAAAGTATATAGATTATTTTTATATCATATTTATACATATTTATTCAATATATATTATATAAATTTTTACCTTCCATTTCATAGGAGATATGATAACGTCGCTCGTGTGCATGAAATACAACCGCCTCGTGAAGTGATGCGAGTCATCTTCCACTAACGCTTCACATGGAAGGTGATAAATATAAAGTTAATAATTATATGTAATATAAATGAAACAATTATTATATTCACGTAATATTTATTATTCCTTAAATATAACACATATCATTTTCATTCTTTCAATTTCACTCATATAAACATGATAACATCCTTCATGTACCTGTGGACTACTGCATTCATGAAGAAATGTGAGTCTCTTTTAATCACCACACAACATGGTTGATATATATATATATATAATTATATAATAAATTATATATGATATTATAATCATTATATAAATATTATATGTTACATACATTTTTTCTATAATGATCTTTGGAAAATGGAAATGTTACTCATGCGTACATGCGACCTACCGTCTCCATGATTGTAACGTACTTCATTTTCATAAACACCATTAATGATTGGTTTTTAAATTAAAATTAAGGTATAATTATGATAAATACATCCTTATTATTATTCTAGAGATTATTTAAAAATATAATATGCCCAAGAACTGGATCTTTCCTAATGTAACACCCATAAGAAAATAAGGAAATTAACAACCATAATAATGAAAATAATTAATTATTATTAATGAACAAAAAATAATAAGTTTTAATAGGATCATATATGATAAAATAAATATTAATATTTTTATGGTATAAGTTAATAACATGTTTAAAACCACTATAAATTAGGTTAAATAACATACAACCAAAAGAAAGGATAAGCTAAGTGATTCGTCTTAATTTCATTCTATCGAGGCATGTTGTAATGTTATGCACAAAATTTATTCTATATGGTTTATATACTAAAACTTTGACATGTAATATAATGAATAATTCATTAATTATGTTATTTTATATTACAAATTGAATTATTTCATCTTAGGTTATTTAACATAAAATTTACCATGTGGGGAGGAATTTTTTAAATCAATTTCTGTTCATTGGGTTAATCTTCTACTTTATTGATTATTTAATTCTATGATTATGTTTATAATGAATTTTGATTAAATTATTTATCATATCCAATTTATTTTTTTATTTTAAATTTGATACACACAATTTATTCTTTGTTCGATTCCCACTTCAATGTTAAGATTTTTGTAGGGGTTTACTTCACAATCTTATTTTAATCAAGATTGTTCATTATTGATTTTATATTGAATGAAATTATTTGATCATTGATTAATAAAATGATTAAATTTATTCTAATCTAGTTATTAATGAACCATTTCTTGTAATAAAACCTTTTTTTACACCTTGGTTAATAAATTAATTGAGAAAATGTATTTAAGAAAATTTAACTTCATTTATATCCTTGTTTTGAAATCTATTTTCTTCCAAAACACTATTTTATAAAAAAAAATTGAAAAATATTTTAAAACTTTTGAAAATGATTTATCAAAGGAATTTATACCCATTTTAAATCATTAAAAAACATTTTCAATGTAATCTTATGTCATTTTCAAAATAATGCATGTTTGGATTTTACTAAAAATATGAACAGAATCTTCTTTTCCTTTTCTATACAATGAACTTTCTTAACCTTTTTATAGTGAAAAAATAATGTTCATTTCCAATTTTATAGCACGTAAGAATTAACCACTTTCTTGACTGTTATTTATTTGAAATTTCCTTTACAATTTTATTAGTATAGTTTTAAATAGAATGTTGTTAAAAGTGATTTTCAAAGTGTAGTATTTTAATAAATTTCTTCAAAATGATAAGTATATTTTCCTCAAGATCATTTTTAAAGAACATAATATGGTATTTATATTCATCAATTACAAAAAAACGTTATTATTACTCTAATGGGTATATGTTTATACCGTCCTTATTGTTCCTATGGATGGTTTATGACTCTTTTATTAAAGGATAGTATTTACATTCACTTCATCATTTCATTTATGCAGCCATTAACTTATCATTGGACTATTCACTTTCATGTGATCATTGGTCATTAAATTTCACCTAAATACCCACATGATTTATTATATATTTTATTATTTCATAGAACATATAATTTTTTTTATAATGGGTGTTTAATTTAAATGCTTTTGATTAATTTTGGAAATATTGATAAATATACATCTTTTACTCAATACAGATATTTATTGACAAGGCACATTTTTTTTGAATTAAATAAATTAATCGATATATAAGGAATGATTTGGACATGAAATATGTGTGTTGGGGATCAGTTAATTCAATCCCCTTGATGCATTGATAGTATCATGAGACAAAAAAAGTTTTCCACAAACCATTCACATTTATAACCAAGTAGTTTTAAACTATATAGATGATAGATCTTGATAGAAAATTTCTTGTGAAAGGTCTTAACAAAAATCAGATGGGTTTTTAACCAATATGTTTTAAACCATTATGAGTATAGATATTGATAGTGAATGTATCATGTTCCTAGGAAACATGACATACAATAAATAAATATTGAATTTATTTAGAATTTAGTAATTATTATCCATGATATTTTCACTATGCTATAATATTGAGGATAGATTTTGATGGTAAATGTATCATGTTTTCTCATTTACTTACATTTCCATATTGATTCGGCCTTATCTTACCATGCCATCAAAGTTAATTAAGTTTCATGCATTATTACTTATTTACCATTCCATGTTATTTACGATTATTTATTTATAATAGATTCAACTATACTTAACCCCTACTGAGAACTTGAGGTCAACCCTATTTTTTTCCATTCCCCAAGATTCCATGAAGAGTACTATGATTGGTATCAAAGGATAAGATATATTGATTAATGATATTCTCAAAAAAGGTTGTAATTTTTGTATTGAAATGTAATGAACGAATAAAGTCTGTATCTAGTTTACCAAGAATATTGTACTAGTCCATCCTTTAGGATGAAATTCCTTGTATCATATGCCAATGTAATGGTATGAGGAACAATCTACGGGTTTCTAGGATTGGAGTTTCTATAGTTGGTATCAAATGATTTTTAGTAGAAACCTTGGGAACTAGATTTTTGAAAACATAGATTATGTAACATAACATTGTGATATTCCTTGTGTATAATCATAAAATAACTTCTTAATGCTTTCATAAGGTATAGATTATGTGATTTTCCTTGAAATTAACCCCTATCTAGATAATATAAGTGGAAATGGTTCTGACATCAATGTACATATGGGTGACAACTCTAAAAAGTGAACATTAGGATTGACTTGATCATTACTTGAGGCACGATAACAGACTTTACATTAAACCTAATTTGAAAATCATGAGGGAAATGCTTAGGATAATTCACATTTTCTTTACAGACCATGATGAATTATTTTAATATAAAATGATAATGAATGACATAGGTTAAACCCTAGACGATGTAAGGACCTATATTGAAATAAAATAGATGAAGTATTTGTGTATTCAGATTCATGAATTAAATTGTCAATGTATTTTTTACCAATTTTATTTTAGTATATACATATTTTGATTAGGATAGAATCATACATGTATTCATTGAATTAATGTTATGGATAGAATCATGGGTCAATGAGTTCTAGATTTACTATATGGTAAAAGTTTTAAACACCTATTTTTTAGGTTTAATATAATGAGAGTCTATAAAAATTAATGAAAATATAGAGAAATTTATGGAATGTATGTTTTAGTGAAAAATTTATTTGAGTAACAATTCATTTATATTTTATAGATATATGTTTAAAGGTATTGATCAACATTAGGGTTAATATGATAATTAATGACATTGTAATAATATTAAAATAATATTATTAGACTTTGTGAAAAAAAGTAATATTGAAAACCATATTAAAAAGGTTATTTAATTATTAATTTTATTTTATGTATGTCCATCATAAACCTTTTTTGGGAACGTTATCAAAATTAGATTAATACGGTTTCAAAAAAAGTACAACCTGCATGCTGGGTGACAACACAATGCATTTGTAAAGGTCGTTGGGATTGAACCAATGACTGAAATATGATAAGGGTTTCAAATGTACCACTAGTTTATGTGATATCTTGGTTAATGTTTCATTGATTTTAGGAAAAATATTTAAAAAATTAATATTAATTATGAACCAGTTGTGTAAATTTTTAGGTTTAGAGATTAATTTATTATATTGGATAATTTGTGCTAACCATATTGATTATGGGAGATAGTTAGAAATAGACATAAAAACTTTTTATAGATATTACAACCCGTTAAAAGTGAATTTTAGTACTTTAGGTATAAACAATTCAATTTTTCATATTCATTTCTTGGAGTAAGGGATGAATTGGAAATTGATCGAAGATAAAAAAATGATGAAATTGTGCTCATAAATTATAAATATATCAAGAAAATATTTTTCCTTATATTCATAGACATTAAAATAATTCATCAACTTTAAGAAAAGGACCTTTGAAAAAATAATGTTATCCTATTACATTTATATCTGATAAATCAGATGGTATTTTAAATCATCATATAAATATGGATTTGAGCCCCTTAATATTCCATTGATCATTCACTTTATTATGATCAATGACCTAAATCACTCTATATAAATATTTATTATTTTTTCCATGTTTTTATCTTCACATTCCATCGATTTTCTCCTACTCGGAAACCTAGTTATGTCATATTCCATATTAATAGTATACTTCCCTTTCTCTCTTATTAAGAAGATGTTTTATTAACCATTTTACGATGTAGGTTTAAAAAAAAATTAATATTCAGATATCATCCTTTTATTACCATTATAAAGATAAAATTGAAATTATACAATTTATTTATGGTGGGGAGAATGTAGTACCCAAAAATTCTTAAATAATAACATTGTATTTAATAACACATGCGACACACAACATGAAGTTTAAACATAATATGAAATATTGTTAAAATATTTTTATTAAATATAATAGTTATAACCTAGATGTTAAATTTTTGGATATTAAAATAACTAAATGAATTATAAAAAATATGGCTATCTATATATTAGCAATAAAATAAGAATCATTTAGAAGAAAAAGGTACATTTTTTGAGAAAAATTATTTTCCTGAAAGATGATTTAATCACGCTCTGTTTATATGAATTAAAATTAGTTTTTACCACATTTATAAAATTTATATAAAAAACTGAAATTTATTTTTTAAATTTGAATATTATATTATCCTGGGGTGATTTTGTTTTTTTATCTTTCTAAGTTATTTCATTTTTTGATGAACATTGAAAAATAATTAATATTAATTGAAAATTTCCTATACATTTAAATAATTTATTTCCACGACCCGTCCCCCAGGGCCCATTCTGTGACTACCCCAAGCACGAGTTCTATAATCTAGGGGATGGAGACTAGAACTGGAAAGGCTTATCCCTATAAGCGGGAAGGAATTTCCTTTATAACCTATAACTCACACAACCAAGAACACAGCAGGATATGAGCACAAGGTAAACTGAATAGTAAGAAGAGTGTGTATAGTAAGTAAAGGGGGACAGTATACAAGCCCAACTAGAAAGTACAAGTAAAACTGGAAAGTACAAGTAAAACTGGAAATGGATCCTGTGAACATCTGCCAAGGATCCTACCTGATGGGTAGGTACAAATCTCAAATGACCATCTTTACGGCTCACCTCATCTAAGGTCCACCTCCATTCAGCCACCAGTCCTAGTACCCTCTTCCTCAGTCGGTGTTGTCCATCATTTGCACAAGACATAATAAGGTGCAAGTATAGCCCGTGTAGGGGTGAGTATAATGATACTCAGTAGGGACCCCGAGACCGTCATAGGTCTCCTATAGTTCCACAAAAGAAAAACCACAAAGCATGAAGCAATAGGCATCAAATCTACTTAGTTATATGCCCTTACATATACCTTAGTTATCAATGTATACTCATCTCACACAAGAGGGAATAATACCACAAAGGTAACACTACGAAGGTAGAAGTACCACATAGGTAACACCACGAAGGTAAAAGTACGACACAGGTAACACAAGAAGGTAGAAGTACCACACAGGTAACACCATGAAGGTAGAAGTACCACAGAGGTAACACCACGAAGGTAGAAGTACCACACAGGTAACACCACGAAGGTAGAAGTACCACACAAATAAAAGACTCATCTCACACCGGGTATAACTTAAGTACAAAAGTACAAATGATTATTCATAAGGATAGATCATCGTATTCGGTTAAGTTGAACAACTTCTGACCCACAAAGGATCGATAGGTAACTAACCCCCACTGAACCACACATGATAGATAGGTAAATAACCCCCACTGACCCATAGAGGATCGATAGGTAACTAACCCCCACTGACCCACATAGTATCTGACCCACAAATGATCAGTATGTGCTGACCCCCACAAGATCACTATTCACTAACCCACACAGGATCTGACCCACATAGGATCAGTATGCGTTGACCCACATAGGATCACTGAGCATGGACCCACACAAGATCTGATAGATTCTGACCCACACAGGATCGTTGTTCTTTCTTTACATTACAGCTAGCCACAGGGTTCCCGCACTAAGCATGCTTGATTTCTGGGAGGTTCTGCTCCTCAAGTCATCATTCTATACTCCAAATTCTATGAATTCCCACAAAGAAGTATCCCAAAGATGCTTCATTTTAAGAGGAACTCAATGCAACTAACGGCGCATCTATCAGATGCCCGGTCTGTAATTTATTAGCGTTTCCATTCTGAGGGTCCGATTGGATTTGGGTTCGATCCAACCCGGATGTACTCTAACTTTATCCAAAAATCAAGAGGAGTATTACAAAATGACAGTTTCAATCTAAGGATCATGGTTCCTCAGACGGTTTGTCAAACAGACACACGGTTCTCAAGATATAGCAACAAAAGAGTATCTGGGTCCTTATTGAGTCTGGGTCCAGTCTGACCTGGATAGGCTCGGCCTCGGTGGGCCCAATCTACTAGACTGTGGTCTGGACCATCCCGTGAAGGGGACGACCCAGTTTGGCCTACTGGGCACAGCCCGACCCACGTTGGGTGCAGCCCAGTGGCACGGCATGCTGGGCGCGACCCGGTGGTGCGGCCCACTAGTGCGGCCTGTGGTGCGGCCCCTAGAGTGGCCCACGTCCATCCCATAGTTGGCTCGTGGTCGGGGGGACTGGTGTGACGGGGTCTTCCCTAGCCAACGACTGGGAGGGATGCGCCTCCCAGGTCACCCGAACGGCCAACGGGCCGTTCGATTATTTGGAAGCAGGACCCGCTGGTGCGGGTTCTTCTTAGTGTACCATGGACGGCCTGTTCTCCAGCCGGTCCTCCTCTAGCCAGCGGTGCGACGACACTGCTGTCCTCCATGGCCGGTCGGGTGCTGGCCTCCATTCGGCTTGTACCGCGGTCAAGCTTCCGCGGCCTCCCACTCCACTGGTGGTGCAAATGTGCTGCTGTTGCTCTGCCATGTGGTCGGCCGTATGCTGACCGCCACCCTGCTCCGCAGCGGCCGACAAGCTGTGACCTCCTGCTCAACCAGTGGCGCGGATGCGAACCGTCCCACCTTCCTCGCGCCCGGCCGGGTTTCGACCACCTCCTTCTTCCACGATCCATGGCGGCTTTCTTCCAAGATCTAAAATTATGTGATTCACATAATAATGATCCTCATGTCGAGGGATCCACATCCATATGCCGTGCTCAACAAAACATTGTGTTTACAACATCATTAATTATTTGGCGTCAAATAATGCACAAATAACTCAGGAAGAATAAAAGGAAAAAGGGGAAAGGTATATGTGCAAGATGATAGTAATGATTTTTTGTCCATCGTCGATGTGAATCCAAAATATGAAGAATCAACAAAATTAATTCAAGTTAAAACCCCTACTTGTTTTCTCGTTGAAGACTGCACGAGGAAGAAGATGAAAATGATGAAGTCACCGACGTCCGTTGCTCTCGCGATAGGCAGCAAAGTCGGTTCCTTGTTCTTGATCTGGAGAACATTCTTCATTGGAGAGGTTCTTCGTTTGGAGGATGTTTCTCCAAAGTCTCTCCTTTGCCAATCCTTTTCCCAACGAGAGGTGAGGTGCCAAATTAATAAGTTAAGTATTAATGTTGGCACATCAAATTTGGCACATTAAAGTTGTCATATTAAAGTTGGCACATTAAATGGATAGAATTACAATGGTTTCCTCACATTAAAAGAGAGGCTCGGGTGGTCCCCACCTTTAAGATTAAAATGGGAGGATTCAATTTCAAAAATAAAATAAAGCGTGTTTATTTTATTTTCTCCCATGAAAATTCTGAAAACTAATTTCCACTCTCGACCTACTGCGGTCGAGGTGAAGGTCTTCTTAAGATAATATTGGTGCTGCGAGTTCAACTATGTCCTCAGATTTCAATTCCGAGCACCAGTTCAAAAGTTACAAAAACCCGCTCGCACGTTTATTGAACGTACCTGAAAAAAAGTTCAAAAATTCATAATGGGCAGACCAGGCCTCAGAATCATGCGCCGTCAATTTTTGCAGGCTTGTAATATTTCCATATAATTTAAAAACAAATTAAATTAAAAAATCCGGTTCTTTACACTCTCCCCACCTCAGGGATTTGCATCCCTGAAAGCTACAATAAAAACTATGGAAACAATTAGGGGTACTGAACACGAATATGAGCCTCCTACTCCCATGTGCCCTCCTGGAGGTTCATGTGCTGCCAACGAACATGCACCAGAGGTATCGACCGCCCACGAAGGACCCCCTCATGTCGATCCTCAATCTCTAATGGGACCTCCGAAAATGTCACCCCATCATCGATGTCCAGCTTTCCCCAGTCAATGATGTGCGAAGGATCATGTACGTATCTCCTCAGTTGGGATACATGGAAAATGTCATGCACCCGGTGCAACTGAGGTGGAAGATCCAAGCGGTAAGCCACCTCACCAACTATGCTGAGGACCTGAAAGGTCCGATGAACCTCAGAGTTAACTTGCCGCTCCATAAAAATCTCTACAAACCTCATCCGGTGTGACCTATAGAAAGACATGGTCACCATCCTCGAACTCCAGAGGTCTCTGTATCCTGTCAGCATACGACTTCTGCCTAATTTTTGTAGTCTTATCTACTCCTAGATGATTTTCACATTCTCCATGGTATCCCGTACTATCTCTGGTCCCATGAGTGCTAACTCCCCTGGGTCAGTCTTGCATAGAGGTGATCTGTATGGTTGACCGTACAACGCCTCGAATGGTTCTATACCTATAGTGGAGGGATAACTATTGTTGTAAGCGAACTCCACCAAAGGAAAGTGATCCTTCTAGCTGCGGCCGAAATCAAGGATGCAAGCACACAAAATGTCTTCAAGGGTCTGAATGGTCCTCTCTATCTAACCATCCATTTGAGGATGGAAGGAGGTTCTCAACCGAAGTTGTGTCCCAAAAGCCTCATACAACACCTTTCATAGCCGAGAAGTAAAACGTGCATCATGATCAGAGATAATCATAGATGAAACTCCATGAAGTCGCACAATATCTTGTATGTAGAGGCATCCCAAGCTCTCTACTGATCCCTTCTCTCTGATAGGTAGGAAGCAGGCTGACTTAGTGAGTTGGTCAACAATCACCCAGAAAGAATCATATTCCTTGGACATGCATGGAAGTCCTGTCACAAAGTCCATGGAAATTTCATACCACTTCCACTTCGGCACTACTAATGACTGAACTAAGCCTGCTGGAACTTGGTGCTATACCTTCACTTGCTGATAAGTGAGGCACCTTAAGATAAAATCTACTACTTCTTTCTTCATTCCTAGCCACTAGTGCTAATACCGAAGGTCCTAGTACATCTTCACCACTCATGGATGTACCTCTAGAGGGGATGCATGGAACTCCCTAAACACTTCCTCCATAAGCACCATCGGTACCATAGTACGTCCTCTGAAGAGGATGATGTGCTCCACGCCTTTAGAAAATCCATCAGGTGCCTATCTTATGGATATCTGAGAACGTCGAGTCTCGCAGTCAGTGTGCCCAATCTATGTCTCCCTGAATCATTGAAGGAGTTAGGGAGTGACTACCAGAGACTGAAGATAATCTGATCCATCTCAATCGACGTAGGATATCTAAAAAACGGCTAGCTACTCTGTCACGTCACTCAACAACTGTATACCAGATCTCCTGCTGAGTGCATCTGCTACTACCTTCCCCTTCCCAGGGGTATAGAATATTTCAAAGACATAGTCCCGGAGGAACTCTTTCCATTGCTGATGTCGCAGGTTCAGGTCCTTCTGAGAGAAGATATACCTGAGACTCTTGGGATCAGAGTTGATTGTAAAACATTCACCCGTCAAGTAATGTCGCCACATCTTTAAGGCGAAGACCACTACTGCTAACTCTAGTTCATGGACAGTGTAGTTATGCTCATGTTGTCTCATCTGTTGAGAACCATAGGCGATCACTACTCGATCCTGCATTAGGACACATCCAAGCCCGGTCCCTGATGCGTTTTAGTAGACTATGTACCCAACACCCTCCTCTGGTAGCCTCAATATGGGGGAACTCTTCAGTCTCTGCCTCAGCTCCTGGAAACTCTGATTGCATCTATCTGATCATAATAAGGGTTTCCACTTCTTCGTTAATGCTGTTAAGGGTTCTGAAACTCTTGAAAAGTTAAGCATGAACATCTGGTAGTAACCAGACAAACCCACAAAACTCTGCACTTCAGTCACACTCATGGGTGGATCCCAATAAATCAAAACCTCAATCTTCACTAGGTCCACCCCAAATACAACCTCCAAGATAACATGTCCCAGAAAGAGGACCTCTCATATAAAAAACATTCACTTTGAGAGCTTACCATACAGCTGGTTCTCTCGGAGTGTGTCCAGAACTATCTGTAGTTGATAGGCATGATCCTCCTCCATCATTGAGTATATCAGGATGTCGTCGATGTAGACTACCACAATGCGATTGAGGTATGGCTAGAAGATCTTTTTCATGAGTCCCATGAACACTACTGGGGCACTGTTCATGCTGAAGGGCATAACCAAGAACTCATAATGGCCATACCAACATTTGAAGGCCGTCTTCTGCACATCCTCATCTTTTACCCTGAGCTGGTGATAACCCGATATGAGGTCTATCTTTGACAACCACCGTGCTACCTTTAGCTGATAAAAAAGATCATCAACCCTTGGGAGTGGGTACTTATTCTTCACGGTCACCTGGTTTAGGCACTGATAGTCCACACAGAGTCTCAAACTCCCATCTGCCTTATCAGCGAACAAAATCGGGGCTTCCCAAGGAGAAACACTAGGCCTAATGAACCCCTTGCCCTATAAGTCCTCCAACTGTATTCGCATCTCTCCTAGCTTTGCAGGAGCCATTCGATATGATGGTGTAGATATCGGTGTTGTCTCGAGGTACAAGTTGATGTAAAAGTCCACCTCTCTGCAAGGAGTTAGACCCAAAACATCATCAGGGAAAACATCAGCATACTGGTCCACCACTACAGGATAACTCGGACTCTCAACATCAATCGTTATGAGGGTAAGGCTATCCAACTGATGTGTGATCGGATGCACCCTCCTTTGGGTAAGCCCATCCTGTGCTGAAATGGTTCCCTTCTTTTCGGTGAAGGAAAACCCAGTCCCATCCGTGCGGACACACCACACCTTGCGCCTAATACTGCCAATCTGAGAATGGACTGTGGATAACCAGTCCATACCCAAGATGACTTTGTAAGGCCTCGATGCCGCTAATAGAAGATCCTAGCCAAAGATATTTCCACCTAGAGTAATCTCACACTGCCATAAAAAATGTGTAATCATCGAATCTGCTTCCGTAGGAGTCTCTAGCCAGAAGGATCAAGCCAACGACTCCACCGGAATATCCAAGCTCCGAACGAGGATCGTGGCAATACAAGAATGACTAGAACCTACGTCTATAAGTACTGAAACTAATGTGGATTATACAAAAATCATACCTCGTATCATCTTTGGAGTTTTTTGGTCGTAGTCCTCAACTACCTGTAGCTGAGATCATCCCTATCCACATGATCCCTATGGTCGGGGTGGACCACCTAATGGTGGTGGCAGTAGTACCTCGAATCGCTTCCCACCACCTGCGGCAGGCCCTGCTCCTCTTCCACATCCACCTCCTACCTGCGGACCACCTCGATCGAATCTTCACCTCTACCCAGGAGGTCCTTCGACCATCTGTTGGTCATCTGTATGGAGGGTCTGGCAGTCGCGAGCCATGTGACCATGCCCACCGCATGTGTAACACTGCCTATTTCTCACATATCCTACTCTGTCTCAGGAGCCCCGCACCACCAAACCTTTATCCTGTGGTCGTCCACCTATAGGCCTGGTCCTCTTGGATCTCTGTGTCATCTGTCTGCTTCCAGACACAAATGACTCTCCTACAAAATGTCTGATGGTGGGTCTCATTGCCGGTGACTTCTCAGCAAGGAAGCTCTCCACTAAGAGTGCTCTCTCTAACACCCTCGCTTGCATCGCGATGATGAGAGAAATAATCGAAGCTCTAATATCCCATCTGATCCCCTGCTCGAAGGTTTGGGCCCTAAAGAATGGGTCCCACACCATTTCAGTGAAGTAGCACGAGAGGTCAGTGAACCTTGCTGAATACTGATCCACAATCATGATACCCTGCTAAAAATGGAGAAGCTCTTATATATGCATAGAGCGTAGAGTCGGTGGGATGAAATCTACCCTGAAAAGGATCTATAAGTCCACCCAAATGAGAGTCACCTTGTCATGAACCTAGATCATCAAGCTCCACCATATTCCCACTGCTTCCTGAAGAATACTGGAGACAAGGATCACCATGAGATCAGCTGGCGTCCCTACCAGTCGAAAGACTCTAACCACGACCTCCAGCCAATCCTCAGCCACTTGTGGATCTGTCATGCCTCGGAACCTCGGTGGCCTCTAGTGCTAGAACTTGTGAAATGCGCTCAAGAGACATGCACCCTCTGCTGCTAGGGATGGTGGCATCGGCTGCCCAATGGGTAGTGGTGCTGCTGGTACACCACCCAATAGTACAACTACCATAAGGGGGCCCTGCACCGATGCCTTGTTGCTCGTTGGGCTGTCATCACGTACTCTAACTAGAACCCTGGCATGCTGTCTTTGTGGAGGAATCTTGAAATGAAACAGGTGTGTCGCAGTCAATAAGTTATACCTATTGAGCAGACTTAGAGAGATCACAAATAAAACTTTCAAAAACACACACAGAATCAATGTTTTCATGCCCTGAGTCAGAAATCAGAAGTCAGGGTCCTGGGGTTTGGATATGTCAGCCGCCGCACCAACACTGGACTCCCTGAACTAAAAACCAAACTCATAACACTAAACACTATTTCCATAAAGAAAATATCAGAGTCGTAGTTCTTTGGTAGAACCTAACTCCTTTGATACCAATTTGTCACGACCCGTCCCTTGGGGCCCGTGCATGACTAACACAATCCCGCCTTCCATAAGCCAGGGGTTGGCGATTAGCACTGGAAAAGCTTATCCCTATAACTAGGAAGACATTTCCTTTATAACCTGTAACTCACACAACCATGTACACAGTAGGATACGAGCACAATGTAAATTGAATAGTAAGTAGAGTGTGTACAATAAGTAAAGGGGGCCAGTATACAAGACCAACTGGAAAGTAAAAGTAAAACTAGAAACCAATCCTGTGAACATCCACCAAGTATCCTACCTGAAGGGTAGGTACAACTCTCAAACGACGGTCTCTGCGACTCGCCTCGTCTAAGGTCCCCCTCCGTGAAGCCTCCAGTCCTGGTACCCTTGTCCTTAGTCAGCGTTGTCCATCATCTGAACAAGACATAACAAGGTGCAGGCATAGCCTGTGCAGGGGTGAGTATAACGATACTCAGTAGGGACCCTGAGACCCTCATAGGTATCCTAGAGTTCCACAATGGAAAAACCACAATGCACTAAGAAATAAGCATCAACTCTACTTAGGTATATGACCATACATTTACCTAAGTTATCAAGGTATACTCATCTCACACAAGAGGGAAGAATACCACAAAGGTAACACCACAAATGTAGAAGTACCACATAGGTGACACCAAAAAGGTAGAAATATCACATAGGTAACACCACGAAGGTAGAAGTACCAAAAGGTAACACCACGAAGGTAGAAGTACCACACAGGTAACACCACGAAGGTTGAAGTACCACACAGGTAACACCATGAAGGTAGAAGTACCACACAGGTAACACAAAAAAGGTAGAAGTACCACACAGGTAACACAACGAAGGTAGAAGTACCACACAGGTAAAAGAATCTACTCACACTAGGTATAACTTAAGTACAAAAGAACATATGATTAGTCATAAGGCTAGATCATCTTATTCTGTTAAGTAGCACTGCTTCTGACCCACACAAGATTAATAAGTAACTAACCCCCGCTGAACCACAGAGGATTGATCGTTAACTAAACCTTGCTAACCCACACAAGATCGATAGGTAACTAACCCCCACTGACCCACACAAGATCTGAACCACACAGGATCTGTATGCACTGAGCCACATTTGATCGCCGAGTGCTGAACCACAGAGGATCTGACCCACACAGGATTGGTATGCGTTGAACCACACAGGATGACAGAGCGTGGACCCACACTGGATCTGATAGATTTTAACCCACATAGGATCTGATAGATGCTAACCCACACAAGATCTGATAGATTCTGACCCACACATGATCACTATTCTTTCTTCACGTTACGGCTAGCCACAGGGTTCCCGCACTAAGAATGTTTGATTTCTTGGAGGTTATACTCCTCAATTCATCAGTCGATACTCCAACTACCACAAAGTCCCACTAAGAAGTATCCAAAAGGTCTATCACGTCAAGAGGAACCCAATGTAACTGAAGGCGCGTCAATCAGATGCCCAGTCTGTATGTTATTAGCATTTCCGTTACAAGGGCCCGGTTGGATTCCGGTTCGATCCAACCCAGATGTTCTCCAACTTTATCCAAAACTTATGTGGAGTATACCAAAATTCCATCTCGATCCAACGATCCTAGTTCCATAAACGGTTCGTCAAAAGGACACCCGATTCTCAAGATATGACCACAAAGAAGTATCTGGGTCTTTATGGGGCCCGGGTCAGGTCCAACCTGGTCGGACCGACCCGGCCTGGGCCGCATGACCCAGTTCGGATCGACCCATCCCGGTTCAGGTCCAGTCCAGATGGGATGGGCCTCAGTGGGCCCGATCCATGGGATGATTGTCCAGCCCGGCCCACTGGGCGCGACCTGGTGGCGCGACCCACTGGTGCGGCCCACGGTTGGGTGGACCATCATGGCGGGGTATGGCCTAGACGACGCTCAGGAGGGAGGTGCCTCCCAGGTCATCCGAACTGCTAAAGGCCCATTCAATTTTTTAGATATGGGACCCGCTGGCGTGGGTCCTGCTCGGTGCGCGACGACCGACTGGTTCGTCGGTCGGTCCTCCTCCTCCCAGCGGCGCTACAGCGCCGCTATCCTCCATGGCCGGCCGGGTGCTGGATGCCCTTCGGCCTCCACCATGGCCAAGCAGCTGCAACCTCCCGCTCTACAGGCAACGCAGACACACACCGCTGCTTCGCCACGTGGCTGACCGGATGCCGACTGCCATCCTGATCCACCGCAGCCAACGGGCCACAGCATCCTGCTCAACCAGCGGCGCGAACATGCACCACCCCACCTTCCTTGCGGCCGGTCGGGTGCCGGCCGCCACCTTCTTATGCGATCTATCGCGGCTTCCTTCCAAGCCCAAAAATTATTCCATTCATGTAATCACGATCCTCAGGTCGAGGGCTCCGCGTCCATATGTCGTGTTAAACAAAACTCTGTGTATCTAGCATCATTAATTATTTGGCATCGAAGAACGCATGAATAACGCACAAAGAATAAAATGAAAAAGGGGCAAGGTATATGTTCGGGATGATTGTAATTTTTGTTTGGCCATCATTGATGTGAATCTAGAATATGTAGAATAAACAAAATTAATTCAAGTTAAAACCCCGACTTGTTTTCTCGTTGGAGATGGAGCGAGGAAGAATATGATAATGATGAAGTCACTGATGTCCATCGCTCCCACAACAAGCTCCAAAGTTGGTTCCTCATTCTTGATCCAGAGAACATTCTTTGTTGGAGAGGTTCTTCGTTTGGAGGATGTTTCTCCAAAGGCTCTCTTTTTCCAATACTTTTCCCCGTGAGAGGTGAGGTTCCAAATTAATAAGTTAAGGATTAATGTTGGCACATCAAAGTTGGCATATTAAATTTGGAATATTAAAGTTGGAACATTAAATTGGGAGAATTCCAATGGTTTCCTCACATTGAAAGAGAGGCTCCGGTGGTCCCCACATTTAAGATTCAAATGGGAGGTTTCAATTTAAAAAATAAAATAATGCATGTTTATTTTATTTTCTCCCACAAAAAGTCTGAAAACTAATTTGCACCCTCGACATACTACGGTCGAGGTGAAGGTCTCCTTAAGAGAATATCGGCTCTACAAGTTCAACAGAGTCATCAGATTTCAATTCCAAGCACCAGTTCAAATGTTAAAAAAACCTGATCGCACGTTTACTGAATATACACGAAAAAAAGTTTACAAATTCATTCTGGGAACACCAGGCCTCAGAATCATGCGCCATCAATTTTTTCGAACTTGTAATATTTCCATATAATTAAAAAAAAATTACATGAAAAAATCTGGGTCATTACATTCTCCCCACCTCAGGGCTTTGTGTCCCCGAAATCCACAACACAAACTAGGGAAACAAGTGGGGGTACTGTGCAAGAATATGAGCCTCCCAGTCCCATGTTCTCTCTTGGAGGTTCTTGTGCTGCCAATGAATGCGCACCAGAGGTATCAACTACACATGAAATACCCTCTCATGTTGATCCTCAATCTCTACTGGGACCTCCAAAAACATCAACCCATCATCGATTTCCATCTTGCCTCAGTCAATGATGTGTGAAGGATCATGTACATATCTCCTAAGCTGGGATATGTGGAAAACGTCATGCAACCAATGCAATCGAGGTGGAAGAGAAAAGAAGTAAGCCACCTCACCAACTCTACTGGGGACCTGAAAGGGTTTGATGAACCTCAGAGATAACTTTCTGCCCCATCCAAATCTCCAAAAACCTTGTCGAGGTGAGAACTATAGAATGACATGGTCACCATCCTCGAACTCCAGAGGTCTCCATCTCCTGTCAGCATAGAACTTCGGCCTACTTTGTGCAGTCTTCATCCACTCCTGGATGATATTCACCTTCTCCATGGTAGCCTATACCATCTCTGGTCCCACAAGTGCTGACTCCCCTAAGTGAGTACAACATAGAGTTGATCCGCATGGGCGACCGTACAACGCCTCAAATGGTGCCATACTGATAGTGGAGTGATAACTGTTGTTGTAAGCGAACTCCACCATAGGCAAGTGATCCTCCCTAATGTGGCTGAAATCAAGGACGCAAGCAAACAACATGTCCTCAAGGGTCTGAATGGTCCTCTCTGTATAACCATCTGTCTGAGGATGGAAGGCGGTGCTCAAATGAAGCTGTGTCCCAAACATCTCTTTCAACCCTTTCCATAGCTGGGAAGTAAAACATGCATCACGATCGGAGACAATCGTAGATTAAACTCCATAAAGACACACAATCTCCTATACATAGAGGCATCCAAGATCTCTACTGATCCCTGCTATCTGATAGGTAGGATGTGAGCTAACTTGGTGAGTCGGTCAACGATCACCCAGATAGAATCATGTCCCTTAGACGTGCGTGGATGTCCTATCACGAATTACATGAAAATTACATCCCATTTCCACTATGGCACCTCTAATGGATGAACTAAGCCTGCTGGAACTTAGTACTATGACTTCACTTGTTGACAAGTGAGGCACCCTGAGACAAACTCTGCTACCTCTCTCTTCATTCTCAGGTACTAGTGCTCACGCCGAAGGTCCTGGTTCATTTTTTCCACTCCCGGATGTACCTCTAGATGAGACATATAGAACTCCCTCAATAATTCCTCCCTAAGCACCACTGGTACCATAGTATGTCCTCTGAAGATGATGATGTGCTCCCCACCTTTAGAAAATCAATCAAGTGCTTGTACTATGGATATCTGAGCACGTTGAACCTCGCAGTCAATTTCCCCAAGCTACGCCTCCCTAACTCATTAAAGGAGTGGGGGAGTGACTGCCAAATATTGAAGATAATCTACTCTATTTCAATCCATGTAGGATATCTACAAAACAGCTAACTGATTCATTACCTCACTCAGAAACTATATACCAGATCTCACGCTGAGTGCATCTGCTACTACGTTCCCCTTCCCAGGAGTATAGATTATCTCAAAGTCATGGTCCTGGAGGAACTCTATCCATCACCACTATCTTAGGTTCAGGTCCTTCGGAGATAAGATATACCTGAGACTCTTCTTATCATAGTAGACTGCAAAACGTTCGCTAATCAAGTAATGTCACCACATCTTCAAGGAGAAGACCAATGCTGCTAACTCCAGGTCATGGTTAGCGTAGTTCTTCTCATGTTGTCTCTGCTATCGAGAACCATAGGTGATCACTACTCACTCCTGCATCAGGACACATCCAAGCCCGGTCCCTAATACACCGTAGTAGACTATATACCCAAAACCCTCCTCTGGTAGCCTCAAGATGGGGCACTCTATAGTCTCTACCTCAGTTCCTGGAAACTCCACTGGAATCTCTCCGACCATATGAAGGGTTTCCCCTTCAACTTCAATATTGATAAGGGTTCCACAACTCAGGAAAAGTCAGGCATGAACCTCCGGTAGTAACCGGCCAAACCCAAGAAACTCCGCACTTCCATCACACTCTTGGGTGGATGCCATGCAAGCATAGCCTCAATCGTCGCTGGATCCATCACAACTCCAGACTCCAAGATAACATGTCCCAGAAAGTGGACCTCTCATATCCAGAACTGGAACTTCGAGAGATTACCATAAATATGGTTCCCTTGGAGTGTGTCCAGAAATATCTGCAGATGATATGCATGATCCTCCTCCATCGCTAAGTATATCAGGATTTCGTTGATGAAGACTACCACAAAGCGATCGAGGTATGGCTGGAAGACTCTATTCATGAGTCCCATGAACACTGTTGGGGTGTTGGTCACACCGAATGGCATAACCAAGAACTCATAATGGCCATACTGATAGCTGAAGGTCGTCTTCTGCACATCCTCATATCGTACCCTGAGCTGGTGATAGCCTGATCTAAGGTATATCTTTGAAACCATCGTTCTCCCTTCAGATGATCAATAATATCATCAATACTCGGGATCAGGTACTTGTTCTTCATGTTCACTTGGTTCAGGCACCGATAGTTCACACAGAGTCTCAAACTCCCATCCTCCTTCTTGACGAAAAAATCGGGGCTGCCCAAGGAGAAACACTGGGCCTAATGAACCCTTTGACCTATAAGTCCTCCAGCTGCACTCACAGCTCTCATAGCTCCTCAGGAGTGATTCGATATGCTGGTGTAGATATCAGTGTTTTCCTGGGGTACAAGTAGATGTAAAAGTACACCTCTCTGTGAGGAGGTAGACCTGAAACATCATCAGGGAAAACATCAGTGTACTGGTCCATCACTACAGGATAGCTCAGACTCTCAACATCAACTGCTCTAAGGGTAAGGCCAGCCAACTGATGTGTGATCAGCTGCACCCTTCTCTGGGTAATTCCATCCTATTCTGCAAAGGTTACTTTCCCTCTAGTGAAGGAAAACCTAGTCCCATACGTGCGAACACACCGCACTTTGTGCCTAATAAAGTCGATCTGAGCATGGACTGTGGATAACCAGTCCATACCAAAGATGACGTTGTAAGGCCTCTACACCGCTACTAGAAGATCCCAGTTGAAGCTCTCTCCTCCTAGAGTAATCTCACACTACTAGAACCATTGGTTAATCATCAAATATGATCTTGTAAGAGTCTCTGGCTATATGGATTGAGCCAATGGCTCCACCGGAATCTCCGAGCTCCGAACGAGGGTCATGGATTTAAAAGAATGACCGAAACATGTATCTATAAGTACTACAACTAAGGTGGATTAGACACAGATCATACCTCATATAATCTCCAGAGCACTGTGGTTGTAGGCCTCATATTCCTGTAGTCGAGCTCATCCCGGTCCACCTACTCCCTGTGGTTGGGGTGGACCACCTAGTGGTTGTGGTGGTAGTACCTCGAATCGCCGCCCACAACCTGCTGCACAGCCTACTCCTCTTCCATGTCTTCCTCCTACCTATGGACCTCCTCGATCAAATATTTGCCTCTGGATAGGCGGTCCTTTGGCCATTTTCTGGTCATCTGTATGGCAGGTTGGGCAGTCGCGAGCCATTTGACCCTTCCCACTGCACATGTAACACTGCCTATTCCTGACCTGTCTTACTCTGTCTCGGAAGTCCTGCACCACCGACCCTATATCCCATGGTCGTACACCTATAGGTCTGGTCCTCTTGGATCTCTGTGTCATCTGTTTGCTGCAAGCTGTAGATGACTCTGCTAAAAAACGTCCGGTGGTGGGTCTCACTGCTGATGATTGCTGAGCAAGGAAGCTCTCCAGTAAGAGTGCTCTCTCTAACACCCCCACCTGCATCAGGATGCTGAGAGAAATCATCGAATCTCAAATATCTCATCTGATCCCCTGCTCAAAGGTCCGAGCCCTGAAGAATGGGTCCCACCCCATGTCAGTGGAGTAGCGTAAGAGGTCGGTGAACCTCGCTGAATACTGAGCCACAATCATGCTACCCTACTACAGGTGGAGAAACTCCTGTATACACACAGAGCGTAGAGTTTCTGAGATGAACTATGCCCTGAAAAGGCTCTCGAAGTCCACCCAGATGAGATTCAACTCATCATTAACTAGGAGCATTAAGCTCCACCATTTTCCCGCTGCTTCCTGAAGAATAATGGAGGTAAGGATCACAATGAGATCAACTGGTGTCCCTACCAGTCGAAAGACTCTAACCATGGCCTCCAGCCAATCCTTCACTGCCTGTGGGCCCGTCTCGCCCCAGAACCTCAGTGGCCTATGGTGCTGGAACCTGTGAAACATTCTCAAGAAGCGTGCACCCTCTACTTCTGAGGAAGGTGGTATCGGCTGCCCAACAGGTAGTGGTGCTATTGGTACACCACCCGATGGTACAACTACCTTAAGGGGGACCTGCACCGAAGCCTCGTCGCTCAGTGGGATGTCATAAAATACACTAACTGGAACCCTAGATGGCTATCTTTGTGGAGGCATCCTGAAATAAAAAATGTGTGCCACGGTCAATAAGTTATACCTGGAGATCTGACTCAAAGAGATCACAAAGAAAACAATCAAAAAAACACATGAAATCATTATTTTCATACACTAAGTCAGAATTCAGAATTCAGGGTCCTGGTGTATAGATAAGTCGGCCGCAACACCAACACTAGACTCCCCGAACTGAAAACCACACTCATAACAATTAGCACTATTGCCAAATAGAAAAGATAAGATTACTAGTTCTTTGGTAGAACTGAACTCCTCTGATACCAATTTGTCATGATCTGTCCCTTGGGGCCCATGCCGTGACTACCCCAAGCCCACCTTCCATAAGATAGGGGCTAGAGACTAGAACCGAAAAGGCTTATCTCTATAACCAGGAATGAATTTCCTTTATAACCTGTAACTCACAAAACCTAGTACATATTAGGATAGGAGCACAATGTAAACTTAATAGTAAGAAGAGTGTGTATAGTAATTAAAGGGGGCCAGTATACACGCCCAACTGGAAAGTTCAAGTAAAACTGTAAAGTACAAGTAAAAATGGAAACAACTCCTGTGAACATATGCCAAGGATCCTACCTGAAGGGTAGGTACAACTCTAAAATGGCTGTCTCTACTGCTCACCTCATCTAAGGTCCACCTCCATGCAACCTCCAGTACTGGTACCCTCGTCCTCAGTCAGTGCTGTCCATTTTCTGCACAAGACACAACATGGTGCAGCCTTAGCCCATGCAGGGGTGAGTATAACGATACTTAGTAGGGATCTCGAGACCCTCATAGGTATCCTAGAGTTCCACAAAGGAAAAAACACAAATCATGAAGCAAAAAATCATCAACTATACTTAGGTATATGCCCATAAATATACCTAAGTTATCAAGGTATACTCATCTCACACAAGAGGGAAGAATACCACAACGGTAACACCACGAAGGTAGAAGTACCACATAGGTAACACCATGAAGGTAGAAGTCCCACACAGGTAACACCATGAAGGTAGAAGTACCACACATGTAACACCAGGAAGGTAGAAGTACCACACATGTAACACCACAAAGGTATAAGTACCACACAGGTAACACCACTAAGGTAAAAGTACCACACAGGCAACACCACGAAGCTAGAAGTACCACACAGGTAAAATAATCAGCTCACACCAGGTATAACTTAAGTACAGAAGTACATATGATTAGTCATAAGGCTAGATCATATTATTCTATTAATTAGCACTGCTTTTGACCCACACAGGATCTAAAGGTAACTAACCCCCACTGACCCACACAGGTTTGATAGGTTACTAACCCCCTATAAACCACATAGGATCGATAGGTAACTAACCCCCACTGACCCATATAGGATCCGACCCACACATGATCGGTATACGCTGACCCATACATTATCTCTGAGCAATGGCCCACACAGAATCTGACCCACACATGATACGTATGCGCTGACCCATCTAGGATCCCTGAGCGCAGACCCACACAGGATCTAATAGATGCGGACCCACACAAGATCATTGTTTTTTCTTCAAGTTTCAGCCAGCCATAGGGTTCTCGCACTAAGAATGCTTGATTTTGGGGAGTTTATGCTCCTCAAGTAATCGGTTGATACTCCAACTACCACTAAGTACCATGAATAAGTGTCCCAAAGGTCCATCACTTCAAGAGGAATCCAACGCAACTAACAACGCATTAATCAGATGCCGAATCTGTAAGTTATTAGCATTTCCCTTCTGAGGGCTCTGTTGGATTCAGGTTCGATCCAACCTAGTCGCACTACAACTTTATCCAAAACCTAAGTGGAGTATACCAAAAAGACTGTCTCGTTCTAAAGATCTTGGTACCATAGACGGTTCATCAAACGGACACCTGATTCTCAAGATATGGCCACAATGGTGTATCTAGGTCCTTATTGGGTCCGGGTCCGGTCCGAGCCGGTCGAAGTGACCCATGATGGGTAACCTAACTTGGTCCGGGTCCAGACCAGAAGGGCTGGGCCTCAGTTGTCCTGGTCTGCTGGACCGTGGTCCGGCGCGTCCCGGGGGCACGGCTCACTGGTGCAGCCCGCGGTGCGGCCCGCGGTCAGCCCACGGTCGGGTGGACCACCGTGGCAGGGTCCGCCCTAGCCGACGCCTAGAAGGGAGGAGCCTCCCAGGTCACTCGAACGGCCAAAGGGCCATTCAATTTTTTTTTGGAAGTGGGACCCGCAGGCGCGTGCCCTGATCTGTGCGCCACGACCGGCCGGTTTGCCGGCCGGTCCTCCTCCTCCTCCTAGCGGCGTGATAGCTCTGCTGTCCTCTGTGGCTAGCCTGGTGCCGACTACCCTTTGGCCTCTGCCGCAGCTAAGCGGCTGCGGCCTCCTGCTCCTCTGGTGGCGCGGATGCACGCCCCTACTCCACTGTGTGGCTGACCAGTTCATGGTTGCCTTCATCAATGAAATCATAGTGTATTCGGCGTCTGAGGAGGAGAACACGAGGAACTAGAGGATAGTTATTGACATGATCTAAGAGAACCAGATTTACATAAAGTTCTCAAAGTTCCCGTTATGGATTTGAAAGGTCCATTTTCTAGGACACATCATATATGAGTCTAGAGTTGTGGTGAATGCAGAAAAGTTTGAGGGACTGCTTTCTTGGGATCCACCCAAGAGTGTTACCCAAGTTTGAATTTTACTTGGATTGAAATGGTACTATTAGAGGATTATACCCAACTTCTACAGAGTGGAATCCCCCTTTAAAACATTGACTGGAAAGGGGCATCCTTTTTTGAGGACAAAAAAGTTCTAGCACTACTTTCAGGAGTTGAGGAAGAGTTTGACGTCTGCTCTCATCTTGAGGTTACCAGAGGATGCAATGCATCAAGGACTGGGATTGGTTGTTTCCAGATGAAGATTAAAGAAGTGATTACATATGGATCACACCATTTGTGACCACACAAGTAGAACTACGTGACCCATGATCTTGAGTTAGCAGCGGTAGTCTTCACACTGAATATGTGGTGACACAACCTGATGGACAAGTGGTTTATTGTATAATATGATAAAAAGTGTCTCAAGTATATATTATTTTAGAAAGTACATAACTTTTGATAGAGGCAATTCCTAGAGTTCCTCCAGTACTACAAATTTTAGTTTTTCTATACTCTTGGGAAGGGGAACATGGTGACAAATTATCTCATTAAGAGATCTAGTTCGCAATTACTGAATGAGGTGTTAGAGTAGCTGGCCTAATTGGAGTAATCCTTTATGGATGCAGATGGTGTTTCATACCAACAATCAATGGTTGTAACCCCTCCACTGTTACAACAATTCAGAGAGGCATATCTTGGGGATACCGACTTTGAGACCCTTCTTGCACAGATGTCCACAGGGCATGATCCTGATGGATATTCAAAAGGCGAGGAGCACCTCATTTTCTTCATAGGAAGCACGATGCTACCAGTGATGTTGAGGGATGGGGTTTTGAGGGAGTTTCACATATCCCCTTTTGTAGAACATCTAGGTGTGGAGAAGATGTACCAAGACTTCCAATGCCAGTTTTTGTGGCTAGGGATGAAGAAAGGAGTTGCAGAGTTTGTTTCTTGATGCCTTACTTTTTAACAAGTGAAGGTTGGGCACTAGGTTTCAATAGTTTTTACTCAACCCCTTGGAGTTCCAGAATGAAGGTGGGATGAGATATATATGGAATTAATTAAAGGTTTACCACATACATCTAGGAGACACGATTCCATCTAGGTGATCGTTGAGCAACTCACCAAGTCGACATACTTCCTTGATATATGAGAGTTGAGTTCATTAGAGATCTTGGGATGAATTTACATGTAAGAGATAGTTCAAATCTGTAGAGTTACATTGATGATTTTTTCTGATCATGATGGTCACTTTACATCCCTGTTATGTAAGTGATTACAAGAGGTGTCTAGGGCCCATCTACCCCTGATCTTAGAGTTTCACCCATAGATAGACAACCATATTGAATGGACCATTCAAGTTCTGTAGCAAATTCTACAGGCTTGAATGTTAGACTTTCACTATAGTTGGGAGTATCACCTAACAATGGTGGAGTTTTCATACAATAATAGCTTCCATTCCACCATTGGTATGACACTATTCGAGGATTTGTATGGAAAACCCTGAATTTCACCACTTTACTGGACTAAACTAGGAGAGTCATCACTCATGGGCCTAGAGTTTGTGAATGATAATCCAGAGAAGGTTCAAATCATCTAGGTGTGGATGAAGACTACATAAATCTGTCAGAATCCTATGTCGACATACAACAAAGTCCTTTGGATTTCAAGGAATGGGACCATGTGTTCCTTCTGTTTCCCCCTAGATTGGGATTACAGAGATTTGTTTAGGGTCGCAAGCTATCTCCAAGGTTCATCGACCCGTTCTAGATACTGCATAGAGTTGGTGAGGTGGTGTACCTCTTATCTCTACCTCTGTAGTTAGAATCCAAAGGTTACCCACATGACCCTAGAAATTTTAGAGGATCTTTGGAGAGAGTTCTAGGAATCCTTTATGATAGATGACAATAGATCAAGTCTTTACGATCGATGCACATAGATTTTAAAGGTTCTCACCAACAAACACAACACATATTATTTCTTCATCAACGATTGATCATAATTGAGGTAGGGAATGTGATTTAATAATTTTATTCCCCATAATTTATTTCTATGATGAACATGAAACAATCGACGAATGAATTGATTCATGGATCATGCATATTACGAGATGGGATTTATTCTTTGATATTTATTTGATCTAGCTTTCTATCCCAAATCCTATATTCTTGATCATTGGACAAGAACGCTTGGATAATGATGATAAAACTATTTATTGTGACTTTTGTTCCTCTTTCCACTCTTTCTTCGTAGGTTTGATCCCTATTATCTCATCTCGATGTTTATGGGTGGTTCTGAGCTTGATTGGACCCCCCAAATTTGAGAAAAATTGATAACTGATGCTAGATCAGTATAGATTGGGACCCAAGGTGGTCTGATCTATGATCATTTATTATTACAAGAATTAGATGAGGCATAGTGGTCCATGGAAGTGACCACTAGCGTGTGGCGGTGGAAGCTAGCTATGGGAGGTGACGCATGATGGCAGTACTCATGCGGGTAGTGGAGCCGCAAGTGGTTGGGATCAGTGGTGGTCATTCCACGGGCCATGGAAGGGATGTAAGCAGCTTCTGAAGTGACATGATCAAATTGTCAGAACTCCTAAACAATCCATCCAAATGACATACTGTCATCAGCCACACAATCCTGATTTTAAGCTAGTCGACTAAAAACCAATTTTGGGTACCTTCATTGAATTTAAGCACTTATTTTTCCTAGTTTTTACTAATATAGGTTGAGTTCATTCCCTTGGTCCTTTGCTAAAGGGTATAATGCAATATTAAATCCACACCACTGGATTGTAATCCCCTATAGAGGATGAGTATCATATAGAGTTGTAGTGTCCCTCTATGAGATTGGAGTGTGATCCTCTATCATCCATAGTAGAGTTTGTGGAATTGGAATGTCCTCCTTAAGCAGGGAGTTGATCCGCCATCTAGCGGGCCATATTGGTAGGGTTTCTGGAATCCCTGGCACATGATCCCCTGTGTAGCGGTTTGATCCAGATTGGGTTTGTGGTGTGCACCAGTTGTTCAGGGTGTGACCCCCTCTCTGTGTATGATTATCTTCTTAGATGAGTGAGTTCTCTTTGGGTGGGGAACAAATGAGCTAGACCTCTTCTTCAAGTGTCTCCATTGATAGCATGGATCAGGGAGGGTTATTTCCTAGAATGAGAATTTATTTAAATAGAAACCTATGACTAGAATTTGGTTACGACCACCTGATGTTGTGGATTCATTCTTGAGTATATCTCAGTTTCTATACTTCTTGTATCTGTTATACAGTGTTACATCTTGTAATGATCTGACTATACTTGTTCATTCATGTTTAGTGTTTTAAGGGTTCCCTACTATGTATTTTTATAATCAACCCTATATAGGATTTTCCATAATGTGTCATGTCTTGTGCATACATTAGAATGTGTTAGGTCTACTAGGAAAGATACCCTAAGAGGGGGGGGGAGTGAATTAGGGTATGAAAGATTTAATCAAATTCTCCTTTGATCTTGTTTCGTTGTTAGAAAAAACTCTTTTCTCTATCCTTCTCAGTGTAGAGTATGAAAAAAAATTAAAGCATGTACATGACATAACAATTTTACTCGGTTCACCCTCACTGGGCTACGTCCAAGGAGCATACACTGGGGATGTGATGATGTACCAAATCCTCTATAAGTGAACTTCTATTTACATGTTTGAAGTGGACTCATTATCCCTCCTGGTTTACAACCAATCACAATTTGAGAACTCACTACTCTCTCAACTAAAGTGACCACACTGCTTCATCAGAAGATCCAATAAAAATTTATAGACTTGTAGGTATCTTCATTATCACTAATGAATGCACCCTCCACTGTCTATAGATGCACTATTGAAGTCTAAATTTCATTCAATGATGAATACCCCCTTTCCAAAAATTACTGGGCAATAAACTTTGGAAATACATTCGCAATGATCCCTACTTCAAAAATCTCCCAATTTCAACAAGGTCAAAAAATCCTTCACGAAGTCCCTACTTCTTATAAAAGCACACACCTTTGCAGAGGTCACTTCTTCGTAGAGCATAATGCTTCGTAGAGCTCAATCCTTCTCAAAGATTCGGCCGTTTCATAGCTCAAGCCATCATAAAGATACTTCCTTCATGAATCTCACTGAGCCAACGTGGAATACACCTCTTTTGAGGAGCTATATTAGCAGACGTGAAGCTCTTATATTTCGCAACGAACATTTCCTTTGTGAACCTCCTTTTCGATTTGAGAGTTATACATTTTTCTCATAAAACTCCCTACTTCTCTTGAGGGGGTCAATGCCTATTTATTGGCGATTCCACCGACTCTAGAACCTTCTGCATGAAGTCAAACCCACGTCATCTCAAATTGAAATGATCCGAAATTACCTCCGAAATTCTCTCTATATCTTGATGCACCACTACTTTTTCTAGATCATAGAGATCTTCGTAATCATAGATCATTCCTTTAATTCCTTTGAACTTCTGCTGCAATGCCCCCTCACCATGCTCTTCATCTCTTCCATTCACAAAGCTCGTCGTAATTGCAGATCTCACCATCAACATTCTTCTAGTATCTACGAAATATACTTCATGATGACCATCTTCATGAAATTCCTACATTTTCCATATTTTGATGATATATTCATGAAAATCCACCTTTTGCGATGCTCAACAAATCCCAAATTTTGGACTCCAAATTTATTGCAAACATTGGAAAATGGCACCACCATGTATTTGTTCTTTTGTACTTCCTCCAGGTTATCCATTCATTTTCATAGTTATTTTTCAACATGGAATGTCAACAACATCTATGGAACTCGACAATTCGCCATGGAAACCTACATTGTCAACAAACAAAACCAACCGAAAAATGTATCAATGTTACCTTGAGGGATTTTTCCGAACATGCCTACTCGGTACTAGCCACCATCCCCTAGCCTATAAAAGGTGGTCTTGGGGTAGTATCGACATTGGCCCCCTTGGGATTGGTCATGATTGATAATAGGTTCTAAATTATAGATCCAATTATGTCCTTACAATGTCTATGTATATTAATCCTATTAAATGAAAAAATATGGAGATGTGGTATTTTGTACAGTTGTTACTATATGTATTGGATGATTATAGATAAATTTTGACGTTCATTAGGCATGTTTAGAAAAATTTATGATTAGTATACTAGGGAAACATTTTTAACTTTGAGACTATTAGAATTAAAATGAACTGATTTCCCACAAATTTATGACAATAATGGAGGTTAAATTTTGATATTAAAAAGATAGTGAAATTTTCCCACAGAATATTCTATTTCTACATTGAAAATTTGATCAAATTTATTTCTTTATTTTTGGAGATATTAGAAATATTTAAAATTCATCATAAATGGGCATATATTCCAAGGCCCCTTATGTGAGCTATATTTGAGCCTCAAAAGTTGGGATTCAACATTTGGTCATGTTGAATTGTTTTCTCCCATTAAGACATTAAAAATAAAAAGCGGAATTTCTCAATTAGGATTAGTGTTTAAAATTTTATTGTTGAAATACCATATTGATATAAAAATAAATAAAAATTTAAAAATCAATCCATTTTGACTATTGAGCTCAAATTATTTCTAAAACCTATAATTGATACAATTCTACTTATTTTTACAAATTTTTGGGATTTAAAACATTTAGATATAGAATAATATGTATAAAAATACAATATTCATCAATCACCCACACATAAACACTATACTCTCGGATAATCAACTATAAAAAGGTCAAATCAAACACGTCAATATAACAATGGAAACACCACTTAATTATCACACCTAAAGAAAATATCATGCCTCATAAATGGTTAAAAATTCCCTAACTACTCTTTAATTATAAAATTTCATTCAATCTCATGTTAATCCACATGTGAATGTCATACTTACCTCCATAAAAAAATATTTCCCTCTTCATTAAAGGATTTTTGAATATGGATATTTTATGATTTTCATGAACATGTGTGATATATATAGACTAGTTAAAATTATCATGTCTTCACAGAACAAATGATTTCAATCTTACATAAATTTTCAAGGTGATTTTGGGTTTATGGGGTTGTGTGTAAAGAATCTGAAAATAAAAAGGTTAGAAAGAGGATGCTGATATATTAAATATTAATGAATGAATATTAAAGTGAAAATAGAAAATACCTCACTTAATTCCCCCTATAATATGAGAACAAAACACCCCTATTTTTAATCACTTGGTCTATTAGTCAAGAAATGAATAAAATGAATAAATTTACCCCAATTTACTTTATTTGATTTTTTATTTGTTATATTTTTTATTTATTAATTTCATGGAGGATTTGATGATAATAAAATACAATGAATTAATGAAATTACATGTAATCAATTTTTTAGAGGGATAAGAGTCATAAAAGTAAGTACAACCAATAATTCAATCTCATATATGTTTTTTTATTTTTCTATTTTTTGTCAATTTATCTAGAGAAAATAGTGATATGAATGTAGTAAAATGAATAATGACTCATTCCCATGTCTCTAATGACAAAAATATTTACACACACACACACACACACCTCACACCACACAATAATGATTTTCATCCCATAGAACACACCCAAAATCCCTTACCCAACACCCAAACATGATGATTCCATGCATAAATATTATGATTGAAGGTTGGTTAGGAGAAATTTTCATGTAAATTGTATTAAATCAATATGGAAATTCATGGATTATAATGGAAAAATGATAAATTTAAATGGTAGTTCTAATGTTAAATACGTGGTTAGCCAACAAAATGCCTCAATAATGTAAAAAAATATTTTAGGAACCCCAAAACATTGAAATAAAAAGTACCAGGTCTCAGATCACACAACATGAATCAAAACTCTCTCGAAAAAGATAAATTTGATAAGATTTTAAAAAGGTTTATAAACCTATCGGGTTGGAAATGATATTAATTTTGGACAAAACCAGTGTATATTACTCTTAAAGTCAATAAGACATCCTCTAATGAAAATATTGTAAATTAAGAATGAAAAATCCATTCAATAATCATTTAAATATTTATATATTGAAATAATTCAATGTACCAAAAATATAAAGATATTTTGAATTTTAAAAATTATTCGATTATGTTCATGAATCCTAAAAACATCCAAAAAAACAAAAAACAAAAAACAGAATAGGTAGGCATATAAATATATCACGAAAAATAAAAAGGTAAAAAAAATCTTAATCATAATATTAACATCTCTAAAAACTTAAAATCCATATACCCTTCAATTTAATCACAAATAGAATTATAAATATGTGTCTAGAAAAACAAAAGGGGAGAAAATATATCACCTGAGATTATTTTTTAGTGGTATCCTTGTGTTAAGATCCTAACTACGGTCATTATAATCATATAAGAATAAAAAAATGAGAAAATTATTAAATAAAAAATAATGAAAAATAAATATATTGGTAATATAAATCTTGGTTTGAACCCCCATCTGGGTTCTGGTTTTTTACTTCCTTTGTTGGTAGTTCTACAAAGTTATCCCTTAATCTGATGGTGGGTGTGGTTTCTTACTCATTAACTAAATTTTTTTCTTCATTTAAACTTTCATACCATCCAATTTTTTTTATAAAATTCACCATGGATATAATAATATATATGTACCTAATTATTAATTATATATAACTTGCATCATGGGAGAAGGAGAAATAATGGTTCCTCATAATTTACTGCTGCTACTTTTGTGGCCACATAAACAATTCATCTAGTGTTGGAAAAATTATAGCTATATTATAAATTTATGAAATGGGAACGTTTTTGAAATTTTAAGATCGAATATAATTAAATAATGATTAATCAATATGAAAATATTCCCCATAAAGTAGGAAATCTTGGAAAATGATTTTCTTCAGGCAAGCCTACTTGTAATGTTACATGCCTCCCTGGATGCCACTAAGCGGTTCCCCGAGATGGTTGTCCACATGACATCAGGAAGGCCTCCTTGAATTCCAGAGGTTTTTGAATAGCAGTTGGGGCCGAGAGTGTTTCTGTGGGGAGAATATTCTCTCCTGAATTAGAGTGTGTCATAATGGTAAATAATGATGGTAAAAAGTGGAAATTATAATAAACAATATGGAGTAGAATAGAAATGAAAAATAATCCAATATAAATGAACAAGAAGATGAAAAATAAATTGATAAAAAATGATGATGATCATGCTATGCAGCTATATAGAAATGAGTTACATGTGACACAAGGGAAACATGAAGATACCACATGCTATAGAAAATAATACAAAAGGCCAAAATCTTCCAATACTAGAATCAAGAACACAGGCTCAATCTACTCATCCCATTCTCTATCATAGTATTGAAAATCAACCATTGGATGATGAATTATTCCCTTTATCTACACCTAAAATTATGTTGTCTTCATGAGTACCAATGGTGTCCTGAGTATGGTGTGAGATATAATCAGTAGTCCACCACAAAAAATGTATAGAAAAATCCATTATGTGAACATAAAATGTGTAGTGTACTAATAATAATAAAAGCGAGTCAATAAATAATTAATTTATATTTTTCCAGGTTCCTCCTGGATACCTGAACGACACCACCTATTTGAGCCTAAACCGGATATCTCTGAACCATGTTGAATGTGTAAAATTATAATATGGTGTATAAATGGATCTTCATAAGTCAAGTATCAATATTGGAATGATCCCAAGCATTCAGTTTGGATTGGATGATGTGTTATATAATTCATTAGGTTGGGAAAACTAGATTTTTATATAAGTCATATATATAATTTAATAAATCAAAATCCTAGGCCACTCCATGATGAACCATATAATGGTACTCGGTTATCACACTAGGAGAAATCTAAAAAAACAACACCTTAAGAGTCCATCCAAGGTGATCTATAAGGGCATCCCATGCATCACTCTCGGTGTGGTATAAAGCATGACCCTTTGAGCTCGTCTCATGTATCTCACAGTGGGGACCAAGTATTGATAATTGATGGTGTAATCATGTCACCCATTGAACCCGTACAAGGTATCTCTCCCAAGGAACTATAAATGATCATGTGTAAGTATGAAAAACTCCCACTCAGCCTATTAAAGGAAATCCATAAAAAGGATCCAAGTATCGCTCCTAGCACCAAGGTAACCCATTAAAAGTTCTAATTAAAAAATAATGATGATCCTATACTATGTGTACTTAAATAGAGACCCTTGTGTCACCCACAACATGATATGAATGTATGATTTTTCTATCAGAGGATCATAACATTTCAATAATGTATTATAATCATAACACTTTAATCTAGTTGGCTAATTCATTTAATTAAATCAAATAAAGACATTTCAGAAAGCGTAGTGGCCTAACACATGGACAATCATTGCCTTAGATCATTTTACATTCCAAAGTATTTATTACATGAAAAAACACACCTGAAAGGTGGTTTATAAATTTAAGGTAAAATGAATTATTGCCTTTGAGGAAGGTCACACCCATCGGGGTAGTTCATGTTAAGGCGATCAACTAACTATGTTGATTCACCATCATCTAGGACAATTTTATGGATGGAAATAAATTTATATTAATTAATTAATACTTATAAAAGTGACACTAGAGGTGTTCAATGTGAGACATAATGAAGAATATTATAAATGTATTAAGACTTTATGGAAAATAGATAGACCACCTATCTAAAACCTATAGAAATATAATAATCTAACATTAGCCCTCCAATAATATAGAAAATAAGAAATCATAAAAATAGAATAAAATCATGAAAATAGGGTACAATAGTGTGCACCAAAATAGTACAAAATATGAAAAGGTAAATGATGAATGGAAGTAATAGGAACAAGGAGCTTTCCATTGTGGATCCAACACACCTAATGATGAAAAAACATGGTTTGAATAAAGGATATCCTGAAGAAACTAGGTTAGGGATAGAACCCCCCCTGTGTGTGGATTATACTATGAGAGGGGGAAAAATATGGTCTCTATCAAAATTAAACCCTTACCCCTAAAAAAATGATCTAGCTTTTTTACACAGTGTGTAAAAATTATACGTCATGTAAATATCATGATATTCCCCCTTGGAGTAACCCAATTCATGATGTTCCATGGACATGGCTGATCCATTAAACATAATGTATCTAATACAAACCATGTGTTATAACTACATGATGTGTATTTAATACATGCTGTGTATTTGAACTACAACTAGAATTTATACCACCTACAACCTTCCCTTTCAAAAGAAAATGGACAAGTCTAAGGGAACCATTACCTTTTCTTAAGCTAAAAGGGGAACATAACAATGTTTAATCGAAATCAAAAGAAAACACACCTCTCTAAAAACTTTGGACATTATAATTTCTCGTCCTTAAAAAAACTCATCCAAGAGCTTCCCTTCTGAAGGTAATAAATCTTCTTCTAAGAAAAATTTCTGTCTACTGAGCACGCACATCGACCTCTCTCTCCTAGGTCTCATCCTATACATGGTTGTGACGCCATAACACCCATACAAGAGGAATTGAACTAACTTAGAGTGAGATTATGATCTGATCAATGATATGTATCATATGATCCTCAAATCATGAATCTCACTTTAGCTCAATATTCTAATGATTAAAAAAATGAGATGGGTCATAATGATAACAAAAAAGCTACGATACGTAGGAGATATTGTACATGTCCCATTACCTATGAGGTAAATCTTGCTGATAGGCTATCCCCAAAATTCCCTTCGTGATCTCAAAAGGACCAATATAATAAGGAAATAACTTTCCCTATATTATAACCTTTATATGAACCAATATAGGGGAAACTCCTAGGAAGACCCGATGTCCCGCCTTGAATTCTAGAGGCTGATGATGATGATCAGTCTAATACTTCTTCCTAAACTGAGCTAGATCCATATATTTCTGAATTATCAATACTTGATCCGACATATACTAAATTATAAAAGGAACAATTATTACTACCATAACTCCCTACAACTAGAACATGGTTCAATGTAATGACCTACTATAAAGGGCCATATGAGGATCCATCTGAGTTATTTCCTAAAAACATTTTTTTAGAAAAATAAGTGAGAGGTATATGTAATTCCCATAAACCTATGAAATCTAATATGCATGATTGAGGTATGTCATCTAACAACCCTATTGTCCTATCAGATTACTCATTTCTTTGAGGTTGATGTGATATACTTAGAATCACCTATAAAACCAGTGATTTCTATAACTCCTACCAAAATCCTAAAATCAACTGAGAATCTTGGTTTGACATGATAGCATAGGGAACACCATGCATGCATACAATCCTCCAAATATAAATCCTCCCAATCTCATAAACGGATATGAAAACACCAATAGGTAGGAAGTGTATGACTTTGGTTAACCTGTTGAAGGTCACCCATACCAAATCACTACCTTAAGTGGATCTTGGAAATACTATAACAAAATCCATGGTGGTGTTATTATATTTACTCTTAGGAATAGATAGAGGCTATAAAATTCCAGCAGGTCACTGGTGCTCAGCCTTCACCTATCGACAGGTGGAGCACCATGTAATGACCCAAACTTTTATCAATGGAAATTAACTACGTATAATTATTTTAAATAACATAAATCCCATAAAATCAAATAATAACACAAAATAAACATTATAAGTGAATAATGAATGAAATAATAGATTTTTAAAAAAATTAAGGAACCTATAAAAATGGAATAGTATATTGATGTTTGGAATAGTATCTTGATGTTTGGAATAGTAATAAAAACCTTATGAATAGTAAATTGGATAATAGAATAACAAATCACAAATGAAAGTATAAATAAAATTTAGGCATCCTATAAAATAAAATATGATATAATTATTTCAATGTTTAAGTAAATAAATGTTTGAAAAATGATAAATTAAGTATTGGTATTATTGTTAAACATAAATGTTTATTTATGATTTTATGATTAATATAATTATTTAAAAGAAAATTTATTTTCATAAAATAAATTCATAAATTTGTATTTTGTTGTATTATTTTTATTAAATAATTTAATGACACCTTAATTAATTTTTCAAAGTGTTATAAAATTAGTTATAATATTAAAATTTTTATTTTTTCCAATAAATGATGATTTTAATTAAATATTAAATTTATCATATCTAGAAAATTATTTTTATAAAATTGAGTTAATTTTTTAATTATTCATGTTGAAAAATGTTTAGGGGTATTTTTTTGGTATTTTTCTAAAATAGTTTAATTTTTGGTGAAAAGTGAAATATGATAATTTACGGTATAAATAAAATACATGAATTATTGAGTCATAGTTGATGTGTGGATGATGTAAGAATAGTTGGTTCATAATAAAATTAACTATTTACTATACATAGTCACAATAATCCACACTATTAATTTTCTTGATCCAATATAATAAACTAATGAGTAAAATAATAAAAAAATACCCCTCACCTCCACTATAAATACCACCCCTCAACACCTCTTCACCTCACAACTCTTAAGACTTAAAGCATGTCCATATTATACCCAATACTCTTCCTAATACTCTTACACATTTATATGAGTTACCTGTCTTATATAAATACCTAATCCAATTTTTATAATGAGGTCCTCATAGAAAATAATTCAAGAGGTAAAATCCTCTTTCGCTTTTTTATTTTCTTTTTTTTATTTTATGTTATTATACACTCCTAACATCCTCTATCTAAACATGCATGATAACTATAATATCTTATATATAATATAATTTTATTATGATAATGTATAATCCACCATCATTTCTCCTATCCTCTTCCTTTTTTTTTTCTAAAAATGAAAATATCATCCATGATGTGTTGAATTATCACCTTTGAGGATGAAAAGTTTTCATTTTCATTTATCACCTTAAAGGATGGACATGAAACTATTAAAATGGTTGAAATGGATTGTAAAATTTATTACATATCATTTTTATGTTCTATAAATAACTTAATTACAGAATACTAAATAAGAAAACAAGACTAGCTCATGATGATCGAAAAGATGCCGAAATAATCTAAACCATTTTAACTATTTTCATATATAATGTATGAACCTTAACCCATATTATAAAATGAATTATATAAAAATTTTATCTTATATATTATTATTAATAACATATAATTTCAATTCTGCACAACTATTCTCATTTTACATGATTTTCCATACATGTATATAAGTAAACCTATCATGAAAACCAAGGAAACGAATGGTCCTAAATGATAAAATTGTATCTTATAACTCATCAAAAAGGCCAAATATAAACATAATAAAATTATAATAAATAAAATACATGTATAAATGGATATTAATAAATTTTTTAAGGTATATAATTTGTTTATCCAGGATATTTAGATCAAGTGAAGAACACTTTCATACATAATTTATGGGATTCTTTCCGAACCACCCTTTTCCTATAGGGTTACGCTTTCTCTCACTTTACCCAAATGCAAGTATTCTTTATTTTTATATAATTCGTGTAAATTATTTTTACATGTTCCAATTTTTTTAACCATATAATTTTGTACTTCTTTGATGGGTAAAAATATTTTTTAAAATGTTTCCCTTTTTAATTCCTTCTGATAAGCAAGCCCGATTATAGAGAACTTCACAATTTTTTAACCATTTTAATGTACCATCATTAATATGTTTTAATCCACTATTAGTTTCATAATATTAGTCATTTTATCATGAAAATATATATTTTTCATTTCTGGTTTTATACAAACAATTATTCATTTTTAATTTTAAACAATCTTTAATATTTTCCCTTAAATCACACTAATGTTGACAATTTCAAAAGTTTATTAAACACTCTTTTTAAATGATTTCACTCAAGTTAAACATCAATTATCATTATCTATACCTATTTTCCTTTCATAATTTCCATGAATATTTTAAATCAATTCTTTCATGGAAAATCTTGTGATATTCTCATCTGTTATGACTTATGAAATGATTGCAATAACCATTTCCTTCTATGGGTAACCATTATGTTTATGTTTGATTCTTCATGTCTCACACATATGCATGAACATGTTATGATTCATGAAACTAGACACCCCAAAAATGTATTGGGTAATGTCAAATTTCATGATATGTCCTATGAAATGGTCTTGGTGGTTATCCCTTAGTCAATCTCCATGTGCAATGGTCTTGGTGGTCAGAATTGACTCATGCTCCATGTGAAGTGGTCTTGGTGGTTGGCCATGAATCCTGGTCCTCTATGTAAATTGATCCTTGAATCATGCTTACGTCATGTTGTATGTTATTTTCACATTCTTATGATTCCCTAATTATATGATCTCATGCTCTGTATGTTATTCTTCATCAAGTATATTCATGTTCCAAGCCACTTTTTTTTCAAGTTATGCTTTCTATACCACGTGTTGTGCTTTATTACTATGTTTACTCCCATACTAGTATTTTTATCTTAACCTTTTTTAATGTAACCCCCTGGTTATCCTATGTGGATGTAAGAGCTCAAAGTAAGTTATTCTATCTTTTTGGATATTAGATAAATGATGTTTTTATATTGGATTTATACTTTCTAATCAGGTATCTAATCATCTAAAGGCACATAATTTTATTATCCCTAGACTTTAAGTGTTGGTTAATTATTCTTAAAAAAAATGTAATAATATCTTTAAAAGGCTAGGGTTATTATAGTTTGTATTAGATAATTGTCTAGTTATTTTGAGAGATTTTGAATAGAGCAGTTTAGTAAGAACCCTAGGGATAATTCTAACACCATAGATAAAATTGATTGGAACTTTTGGAATCAAAATATAGGATATGCTTTACATTTGAGAGTTTATACTTATATGTTAAATTTTTCCATTTATTATTCTTGTTAAAACAATATTCAACCCCCCTAATTGTAATTTGTTTTTCCTAGTTAATGGAAGGAAATATAAGAACCCATGCCAAAAATCAATGTGATAGGAAATGTGACGATTTCCCTAATGATATTCCAAATATGATGGGAATGAGTGATAAAAAATTCATAATAGTACTTTCTCAACCAGATCAAGTCATGAATAATAACATGAATCATATAGAACACCCTCCTAATCCTTAGAAAGATAAAGTTATATTCAAATACTTTATGAGGAAATGGAATTCCTTGTTTAGTGGATCTTCTGATCGCCTTCTCATAGAATAATGGATTAACTCTATTTAGAATATATTATATGTCCTCTAATTCTCTAGAGAAGAGAATTTTGTATGGTAAGTCTATCGTTTTGATAGGGAAGTTGATCAGTGGTGGACACTGATCAAGAACAAAAATCCCAAGGAGGAAAATGATTACATGGAATGGGAATATTTCAAGAAAATATTTTTCTATTAATATATTCCTAAACCCTACATATTAAGATAGAAAGGGAGTTCCTTGGACTGATGACAAAATAATTTGAGTCTATCGGGAATATCAGGAAAAAATTTCAATTCTTTCCACATACACCTCCATCATTTTCATGAAGACCGAAAGTAAGGTGAATCACTTTAAAGGACTATAACCGAGTCTATGAAAAGTGTTTTTGATTCCATAATTCGACCTCTATGATGAGATTTTCCATTGTTTCCTTAAGTTTTAGATGAGTATTAGATAGTCTCAGTGGTCTCTTAGGACTGGGAAAAAAGTGGGAAATGAAGTTTAATATGGGAGGATCAATAGATAAGTACCATGATGGAAAGGAAACCCAACATCCCACATGTCAATGTTATGGGAAGAAGAATACTAAGAACTGTCTAAAGGGAATCAGGAGATGATTCAAATGTTGAATAATGGAGCATCTAGCTAATATCACTTAAAGGTATATGAAGAATCACACCAATGTAGAATAATAAAGGGAGGTTCAAATCAACACTTATCCTGTAGTGTAGTGTTTCAACTGTAAGGAAAATGGGAATTGTGCGAGCCATTTCCCTAAGATAGGGGTTGTTGGAGGAAATCAATAAAAAGGACCTCCATAGAAGAATGGAATGGTATATTCTATGACTATTACTGAGGTGGATCCTGACAATGATGTGGGGACAGGTATGTTGGTTATTCATTAAATAATAGTGAATGTACTATTCGATTCTGGTTCAATGCATTCTATTATATCATTAAAGTTTAGTCGAACTATTAAAACACCACCTCAAAATATTGAGGTTGAATTATATGTGAGAACATAAAATGGGGAAATTATTTCATCTAATGTATATAACAACTACCCAGTTAATGTTTTTGGACTAAAACTCCCAGAAAATTATTTCATACTTCCTTTTTATAGATTTATACTATATTGGGCATAGATTGGATATTATTATATAAATCAAACATCAACTATTAGGATAGGTAAATCACTCTTCACATCCTGAAGCATTATCAAATTCTATAAAAGTTTAAGGTGGAGGATGAATCTCCTTCAGAATCATTGTCACATGTATGGATATTACTTCCTTATGAGAATCATATCTATGCCAAATTATTTAGATAAAGGAGAAGATCATGATCGAAGGCATTCCCATTGTGAGGGACTACACTGATGTATTCCTTGAAGAATTTCTTGGTCTTTCTCTTGGCTGGGAAGTTGTGTTCACTATTGAACTTATAACTAGATATCTACCCATACCAAAAACACTATATATAATAGATACCATTGAGTTGTAATAAATTAAGAAGTAGTTATAAGAGAATCTTGACAATCGATTTATATGCTTGATTGCTTCAACATGGGGTGAAACAATCATCTTTTTTCAAGAAGGATAGATCAATCCACCTTTGAATTGATTATTGTGAGCTCAATAAAATTATGGTAAAGAACATGTATGCCCTTCCATGGATAAATGAATTGTTCGTTCAACTATGTCGGGCCAACTATTTTTCTATGGTGGAACTTCAGTTGGGATATCACCTTTTAATGGTGTGGAAGGAATATATTTCAACGAAATCCTTTCGAATGATGTATGAACACTATGAGTTCATAATGATTCCCTTCAGAATCACTAATTCTCTAGTTATTTTCATGTATCTATTGAATAGAGTCTATATATATTACCTAAAAAAACTTTTAGTAGTCTTTATTGACCATATTCTGATATAATTCAAGTTAAATCAGAAACACGAGGATAATTTGAATCCTATGCTAAAGATTTTTGAAGGGAGAAAATTTATTAAAATCATAGTAAATGTGAATTCTAGATGGAGAAAGAATCGTTATTAGGTCATGTTATCACCAATAAAATAATATCTGTGGACCCTTCCAAGACAAAGGCAATCGAATGGTAGCCTAGGAAAAAATACATAATAGAGACCCATAGTTTACTTGGTCTAGCTGGGTATTATCAAATTTTTTTAAGAACTTATCATGATTTTAAAACCCACTAACAAAGATGAACCATAAAGGAGTGTAGTTTTCAAAACCAGTGAATGTGAAGACTACTACAAAGAGTTAAAAAAGAGGCTTATCATTACACCAATACTCACTCTTTTGACAAGTGGGGAATGCTTTGTTATGTACAATGATTCTTCAAGGAAGGTTTTAGGATGTGTACTGATGAAAAATGATAAAGTTATAGTCTATACCTTAATGAAGTTGAAAATTTAGGAGCAAAACTATCCCACACATGATATGGAGTTGGAAGATGTGATCTTTGGGTTGAAAATCCTATGACATTATCTCCATGGGGAGAAGTGTGAGATATATACTAATCGTAAGGGTCACAAATATATATTCACATAGAAGGATCTAAATATGCTCTAGAAAATAGGGTTATACCTCATCAAGGATTATGACTGCTCAATCCACTTCCATCTAGGTAAAGAAAATAAGGTGAAAGATTCTCTAGGTAGAAAGGATCCTACATCTTTATCAATGATGATAATTGAGAAGGATCCAATCCTTTTTTATTTACAAAGAAAGGACATGGGAATCATTAAGGGAGGGATATAATCAATCATTTATCAAAATCTTTATCAACCATCTCTCATGGATAAAATAAAGTATTATCATAGAAATAATGTGAAAATTAATTAAAAGTTGTAATCTATTAAAAATGATAAAACCTCAAAGATTAAGATGGATGTGGAAGGATTCATGAGATTTGGGTCACGAATATGTGTACCATCAAATCTAGAGATAAATAAAGTTCTTCTGAATGACACACATAGATCAAATTTATCTATTCACCCAGGAAGCACAACAATGTATCGAGATATCCAAGAGCACTATTGGTGGGACAATATGAAGAAGGAGATCATTAACTATCCATAAAAGTGTTTGGTATGTCAACAAGTGACGGTAGAATGGAAAAATTATAAGGGGATGATGAAACCATTACCCATACTGACTTGGAAATGGGAAAACATCACCATTGACTTTTTCAATGGACTTATAAAGACATATAAAAGAAACACTACTATATGGGTGGTTTTGGATCATCTTACAAAGGCATCACACATTATCGAAAAATGATAGGACTTCTAACTCAATAAAATTGGATGGATATACATCAGAGAACTGGTGAGTATTTATCAAGTACCACTGTTGATTGTATCCAATATAGATCTAGGATTACCTCCATGTTCTGGAAAGGTCTCTAAGATGACCTAAACACTGAGTTGAAATCTAGTATGTCCTATCGTCCTCAAATAGATGGGTAATCTGAGCAGACTATACAGACATTGGAAGACATGTTGAGAGCATATTAAATGGACTTAAAGGGAGGATTGGACCAAAAATTACCTCTAGTTGAGTTATTTTATAATAATAGTTTCCACTCAAACTTCAAAATAGATCTATATGAATTCCTGAAAAGATTATGAATAATGGAATGCTAGGATGAGGTTTGTGAATGTAAGATTCTAGGACTTGAAATGGTTGAAGAAATGGCGGAAAATGTGAAAACCATTCATCTGCATATCAAGGCAGCCGAAATTCGACAGAATATCTATAATGACAATCATCTATGGGACATAGAGTTTATAGTTGGAGACATGGTATTCCTTCGCATATCTCTATGGGATAAGATCATGATATTTGGGAGAGAGGAAAGCTAATCCCCATGTACATCATCCCCTTTTAGATTCTTGATTAGGTTGGAGTTGTGGCATATCAATTAGCACTTCCACCAACCATATCTCAAATACATGATTTATTTCATGTATCCCTATTAAGGAAGTACATACTAGATCCTTCACATGCACTAAATTTATAGGTGGTACAATTATAAAATGATCTCTCTTATGAGGAACACCAGAGAAGATTTTAGAAGGTAGAGATAAAGTTTAACAAAAAAGACTACTCACCTGGTCAATGTACTATAGTAGAACCATATGTATGAAGAGGAGAAATGGGATCCAGTGGATGAAATGAAGGGGAAGTAACCTCACCTATTTCCCCCTTAGTTTCAAAAATGAAATTTTGATGGAGAAATTTCATAATTGGGGGGGGGGGAGCAGAATGTAACGAACAAAAATTTTATCAATGGAAATTCCATTATTATAATTATATCGTATATTATAAATAACATAATGTCAAATAAATAACACAAAAAAACTTTACAAATTAAGAATGAATAAAATAAGAGGCTCTCTCAGAAATTAAGAATCTAATACCAATTGAATATTAACAAGACCTTTGGAATTGTAATATGACCCTTATGAATAGTAAACCATCCAATAGAATAGAAACTCACCAATGAAATTATAAATAACATTTAGGATTCCTATAAACGAAAATATGATATAATTATATCATAGTTTTAGTAAGTTATGTTTTGAAAATCCTAAATTATGTATTGTTATTTTTGTGAAACATAAAGGATTATTTAAAATTTTATATTTAATATAATGATTTAGAAGAAAATTTATTTTCATAAAATAGATTAATAAATTAATATTCTTTTTGTCTTATGATTATATGATATTTTGATGAGACCTTGATTAATTTTTCTAAGTGTTATAAAATTAGTTATAATTTTAAAATTGGTATTTTTTCGAATAAATGAGGATTTTAATAAAAAATTAAATTTATCATGTGTAGAAAATTATTTTCATAAAATGGAGTTCATTTTATAATTCTAAACCTTAAAAAATTTTAGGGTTAATTTTTGGGATATTTTTGTAAAATAGTTGAATTTTTGGTGAATAGAGAAATACAGTAATTTACAGTATAAGCTAAATACATGAAAAATTGATTCATTGTTGATATATGAATGATGTAAGGATATTTGGTATGAACATAAATTCACTATTTACTTTACTTAGTCCCAATAATCCACACTATTCATAGTCTTAAGCAAAAATAATAAACTATTGAGTAAAATAATCAAAAAACACTCCTCTCCTTCACTATTAATACCACCCATCACCACCACTTCACCTAACACCTATTAAGCCTTGAAACATGTCCAAATTATACCCAATAACCTTACCAAGACTCTTACCCATGTCTAGGAGTTTATGTTATCAATAAAATATCATAACCAATTTCCCTATGGAGGCCCTCAAGGAGAAAAATTCAAGAGGCTTAATCCTCTTTCAATTTGTTTATTTTCTTATCAATTTCATTTATTTTATTATACTCTCCTCACCTCCTCTATCCAAAAATTCATGATAACTCAATTATATTATATATACTATAACATTATTATAATAAATGAAATTATACCATCATGTCTCCTCTCTGCTTCCTTTTATTCTAAAAATGAAAATTTCATCCGTGAGGTGTTGATTTATCCCCTTTGAGGATAAAAAGTTTTCATTTTCATTTACCGCATTAAGGTATGGAAATAAAACCGTTATAATGGTTGTAAAATATTTTAAAATTTATTTTGTAACGTTTTTTATGTTTTTTAACTAACTTATATACATATTACTAAATAATAAAACAAAACTAGCATATGATGACCGAAAAGACGCCGAAATAATCTAAACGATTATCACTATTGTATTAACTAACGATTCATACTAACCCCATATAAAAAAATTAATTATATAAACATTTTATATTCTATATGATAATTACTAACATATAATTCCAATTCTGGATAATAATTCTTATTTTACATGATTTTATATATAGTTTAGAAGAAAACTGATCATGAAAACTAAGGAAAGAAACAATCACGAAAGATAACATTGTGTCTTATAACTCATCAAAAAGACCATAAAAAAACATAATAAAATTATAATAAATCAAATAAATATAGAAATATTTCTTAATTAATTAATAATGTATTTAATTTTATTATCCCGAACATTAAGATTTCGTGCAGAACACTTTCAGACATAAGTTAATGGATTCATTACGAACCTCTATTTTTTACTTTGGGTTATTATTTTTATCTATTTACCCAAAATTAAATCTCATTATTTTTTATATAATTCATATATATTATGATTAAATGTTCCAAAATCATGTATCTATATTAGTTAACACTTATTTGATGGGTAAATACACTTTTTAAAAATGATTCCTTTTCAATTCCTCTCGATAAACAAGTACGATTAAAGGAAACTTCCCAATTTCACACCCATTTTCATGTACCATCCATAATATCTCTTACTCCACCATTTGTTTTCTAAAATTAAACATTTTATCATGAAAAATATCATGGTTCATTTTTGGTTTTTTTAAAACAATTATTCCTTTTACATTTTAAAGACTTAAATATTTTCCCTTAAACTGCACTAAAGTGGATAATCTCTAATGTTTCTAAAAAAAGATTTCCAAATGTGTTCAACCCAGTTAGTAATAATTTTTCATTAAATATTATAATTTCCCTTTATCATTTTCGATTCATTCTTTAAATCTATTTTTTCACGAACACCGGTATGGTGTGATTATTTTTTATGCCTTATAACATGATTACGATATCCATTTCCTTCCATTGGTAACCCTTATATTTATGTTTTATTATATATGTTGCACAAATATGAATGAACATGTTATTATGGGTTCACCCAAATATCACTCCAATGAATTTGGTAATGTTTAGTCTCATGGGATGCCATGTACAATGGTATTTGTGGTTATCCTTGACTCATGCTCCATGTGTAATGGTCTTGGTGGTTTTCCTTTACTCATGCTACATGTGAAAAGATATTAGTGTATAGCCTTGACTCATGATCCTCTATGTGAAACAATATTTTTGGCTACCCTTGACTCATTATCTTACATGTGTAATTAGACTTGACTCGTTCTTGTTTCATGTTGTATGTTGTTTCCATATTTCTATGATTCCATGATCCCATGTTTGGTATGTTATTATTCCTCATGTTTATTCTTGTTATATGATTTTTTTATATCATGTTATTATTTATCACCCATGTGTTATTATTTATTCCTATGTTTACTCCCTTACTGGTCATTTTAGATCACACTTTGTTCATATATTCCCCTAATTATCATATGTTTATGTAAGAGGTTAATGGGAGTTAGGATTACTTTATAGAGATTAAATAAAAGATGTTTTTATTTTGCACTTATGATTTATAATCATGTATATAGTAATATAATGAAACTAGAATTTATTATCTTCTACTTTTAATATATTTTTTAAATATGATTAAAATAATCTAATAACATTCATTAAAGTCTAGGGCCATTATAGAATGGGTGATAAAACCTACGATATGCCTCTTCATATCTGGACAACAACACTGACAACGTATGTCTTGGTACATCTTAGTAATACTAGGTTGAACTTCCCAAATAGAATAAATATATTCCCTCATTAACTATTCTGATATTTGTGATGGGACCTAGATGCATCAATGGAGGTGCATGATATCATCCTAGTTGATAACCCAACCAGGAGGTGGGTTCTCACATGAGACACTCTCCCTTTATATAAGGACTTACGGATCATAAAGTCATCTCATCCACACTCATTCTAGAAGGGAGGATGTCACTGCTAAAGATATTGAAAAAAGTTTCTCATGAAATTCTAGAAGCTCTAGGTTCATCTCAAAAAATAGATCCATTAACTAACACTCACTACTGGTATATTGGATGGCATGTTTCTGAGTCTTCCCGCTCACTACATTAGATACAAAATTCCCCTTCTTGGTTATATAAGAATGTTCAAAGATGATAGTTCTCCGTTTCTATTAATCCGGGCAGTACTAAGATGTATAGAGACCTTCAAGAGTATAACAAGTCAGATGGAATGAAAAGGGATATTGTGGAATTTACCATTAAGTGTTTGAATTGTCAACATTTTAAAGCATAGTGATAGTTTCCAATGTGGATTCCTCAACCTTTTCTAGTGACAGAGTGGAAATGGGAGAATATATCAACGGTTTTCAGGGTGTGATTTCCAAAGACATATCAAGGTAATAATGTGATTTGGATTATTGTTGATCAATTAAATAAATCTCCACATTTCCGTCTCTTCAAAATACAATGTATCTAGATCATCTTTCTAGTCTATATCTAAAATAGATTTTAAATTTACTTGGATTTCCTCTCTCTATTGTATCATATCGTGATCCCATGTTCACATCTAATTTTTGGAACTGAATTTAGAATTTTTTGGATTCTGAATTAAAATTCTATACAAATTTTCATCCTCAATATGATAGACAGTATGAGAAAATGATTTAGACCTTGGAAGATATTCTTAGTTCTTTCTTAATGGATTACTAGGGAAGTTGGAATTAACATATTTTTTGGTTGGGTTTTCTTATATTAATAGTTTTAATTCCATTATATAAATGGAACATTTTAAGGAATTATATGGAATGAAGTGTCAAACACAAACTTTTTGGGATGATGTAGGAGAATGAAAGTTAATAGGGCCAGAGCTGGTAGAGGAAACATCAGATGAAGTTTATATGATTTAGTGACACAAGAATACAAATCAGAGTAGGCATATGTGATATGCAGATAACTAGAGAAAATATCCTTCTTTTAATGTAGTTGATCATGTCATTTTAAAGCATTCTCCATGGAAAAGTTTGATGCATTTTTTTGGAAGGGGAAGATGAGTCCATGGTTCATTGGACCATATTAAATCTTAGAGAATATATGAACATTTACCTACTAAGTGGCCTCACTTTTGAGTTTATATTAGGTACAAATGTATTTAACATTTCATTGTTAAGGAAGTATGTACAAGACTCATCTCATGTTTTGAGGCCCTGATTAGTTCATCTAGAAGAGAATATTTCTTATAAGGAACAACCAGTTCATATTATTAACTAAAAAGAGTAAGTTTTGGAGAATATTTTAATTAAATAAGTTATGGTTTTATGAAAAAACCATATGGCCTAAGAGGCAACATAGGAATCTAAAAATTCTACGAGGGAAAAGTCACCATTTATTTAATAAGTGAATAAAATTGTGAGGCTATAATTTCCAAAGTGGGGAAGGATGTGACATCTTATGTAATTGCAGAATAATAATTTTTCATATTTATTAATATTTTTGAATTAAATAGTAATTTTAACTTAGAAGGAACTCTATGTTCCATAGCGTACCTCACACTCAATAATGAGTTTTTCAAAAATCACACATTGCATGTAATACTGAGTTATATCGATAAATTATATATTATTAATATTATTATTTTAAGTGGTAGTTATAACCTAGATGTTGTTTCAGTATAAATAAATAGTTATTACTATATTATGTTTACACATGATTATTAAATGTTTTTACATTCATCAAATTATTTTAATATTCCTAAAATAAGAATAGATCTAGTTTAAAGCATAAAATAATCTATATTTTAAAATGGTAGTTTTACCACATTTTAATGAAAACCCAATTTTAAATTTAATTTTTGAAAATTTTATAATCATTACATTACAAAATAAAAATATTTTTTGAAATAGAAATAAAAATTTACTTTGGGTACATTTTTGGAATTTTTAGAGAACTTTCATATTTTGATGAAATGTGAATAATACTGAATTTTAGTGCAAAAATAATTTTTTATAATATTTATTTTTATAGTTGTTTCCTCTAGAAATTGGGATGACCTCATTAGTTTAAGGTTTAAACATTCCAATCGGTTTCTAACGGGTTTGTTCGTAGATCCGGAAACATCCAATGATTCTATATCCATTTGGACCTACTTTCCAAAGGTAGGTGCTCATTAGTTGTGAACTGATAAGGCTTAAAAATTTACATTGGTCGAGAGGATGGGAGGTCGGACTCTCCACACATTTTTTGAGGGGAATTATTGTCTACTATGACACTCTTTATAGATTTAGGTTATGTTCGTGAATCCTTATTAAATTACGAAGTATAAGAATGAGCTTTCCTTTAGAACTTGCAATAAATGATTGATATGTAGGAAATTTAGATAATATTTTTATATGTATTCTAGGTTCTTCATCAATAGATAATATTATGTATTTTTTAGAGATTCTTAGTCAATGTTACCATTCAATACATTATATAAAAGTCTCTTGGTCATTATGATGACCATACTGGTTTTAAAGCCACTCAGTGGGACACTTAAAGTTTATTGTAATTCAGAAGGACATGGATTATTTCAGAGCTGGGATCATGCCCGTAGATGGGCTACCTACGTATCCTTGTTTAGAAAAGGAATCAGAACCCACATAGTTCGAGTAATGGAGTATGATGTTTATGCATGATTTATGGCTCAAAGAAAGATATCATAATTACTTTTACACTCTATGTTCACGTGAGTCATGCTCGGTGTGAGAAACAAGAGGTATTGGTAAAACTAGAAAATTATGCCATGAAATATTCAATCATAAGAAATGATGTGGGGATTATGTATGTATGAATGACCAAATAGATAGAGATTAGGGACTTATTTTAGAGAAGAAGTCCGGGAACAGGGTCCATAAAGGTATATGTGCTTTTATGAAGATTTTGATACTCTAACTTGGGTCTTACTCCTGAGGAAGATGCCCAAATTAGGAAGGGACTTGGGGCTTTACTCCTAAAGAGGATTCCCAAATCAAAAGAAATTAAGACTAGTTAAGAGAAGTTATGACTGGGGCTTATTCCTGAGAAGGAGACCCAGGTAAAAGGGACTTGAGAATTGGGGCTAATTCCTGAGAAGGAGGCCCAGGTTTAGGGAAATTATGGCTGGGACTCAATCCTAAGGAGGAGGCCCAGGTTAAAGGGATTTGAAAACTGTGGCTTATTCCTAAGGAGGAGGCGCAGGTTAAGGGAATTTAGAATTTGGGAACATGGGGCTTACTCCTAAAGAGGATGCCCAGATTTGAGAAATTATGACTGGGGTTTACTCATAAGGAGGATGCTGAGGTTAGGGGACTTGGGGCTTACTCCTAAAGAGGATGCCCAAATTAAGAGAACATGGACTGGGGATTACTCCTAAAAAGGAGGCCCAGGTTAAGTATTCTCTCATCTTAAAGGATGAGGTTGAATGAATGAAATCTCTAACCTTAGTGACATAAAGATATGTAAATCACTAGGTTTTGAGAGATCACTACCGGAAAACTAAATATTTGCGACATGCGATTTGCGACGAGATCCCGTCGTAAAAGGTCTTTTGCGACGGGGCTCCGTCGCAAATCGCCCATTGCTGAAAACGGCGTCGCAAATAGGTGTTTTTTCAGCGGTCCCGTCGTAAAAAGAGTATTTGTGACGGTATTTTCCCCCCGTCGCAAATGGGTTTTCGTTTATATATAAAAAAGGTATTTGCGACGGGCCTTCGCAGATATATTAGTTGTGACGGGTCAGAAACCCATCGTAAATGGGAAATTTTAAAAATATTTGCGATGAAGGTATTTGCGACGGCCCGTCGCAGAAATATTTTTACGATAGGTGTTCTTCCCGTCGCAAATGTTACAGTAAAAAAATTGTTACGACGGGAAATCCCGTCACAAATATTCCCGTCGTAAATACTAAAATGAATAAAAAAAATAAAATAATTAATACAAATCGTATAATATTATATAAAAATAAAAATAATATTAAAAATATAAAAAAATTATATTATTATAATATAAATAAAAAATATAAAAAATATAATTATGAAATATTAATATAAAATAATAATTATATGAATATAAATAATATGATATAATATAATAATACTAATATTAATAATATAAAAAATTAATATAATATTATTATTATTAAATTATTTATATAATAATAATAATAAAATTAATAATATAAAAAATTATATTATTATAATATTAATAAAAAAAATATAATATAATTATGAAATATTAATATCAAAAAATAATAATAATATGAATATAAATAATATAATATTATATATTATGAAATATTAATATCAAAAAATAATAATAAGAGTACTAATATTATTAATATAAAAAATTAATATAATATTATTATTATTAAAATAAACATACATATTTATGAAAAAATAATATTAATAATATTAATATTAATAAAATTATAAAATTATAAACTTTTCAATGTTAACAATAAATATAAAATATTAAAAGTAATATTACTAAAACAAGGAGACATTAAAAATAATACTAATAAGTAATAAAATATTTTAAAAAATAAATACAAATTAAATCATGCAATATTCGTACCAATATGAAAGAGGAATTTTAAATAGTTAATATGACAATAAACTATGAACTCAAATGTTTATTACATTAAAAAAAATCACTGGGGGGGGGGGGTGGATAATCTGGAGGACCTGGAGGAGTGTCGAACCAAGAGTGCAACAAGGCCCGTTGTCGTGTACCAGGTTACCCCGAGTCAAGCTCGAAACACCTTGTTAGAATTTTCACTACTATGTACATCTATGCCAGAGCCGCCTCTACTTGTTCGAATCCAGACAAGGATTATTTGGTATAACCACTTAATATAATTAAACTATACGGCTACTAAACATTCTATTAAAAGAATTAAAATTAACAATAAAAAGTAAAATTAACAATTAATTTAACAATTAAAAAAATTAAAAAAATTAAAAAATATAAATACCTCTGATATTTTGAAGTAATCTGCACCTTCTAACTCCTTCTCTCCTCTTCTTGGAAGAAAAAATTAAAACAAAAAAAAAATTCTACTTAGAATTGAAAGTTAAAGAGAGAGAGGAAGAGAGATCTAAATGTTATGGAAAAAACAGATGGGGTGTATATATAGGTTAGATTATTTAAGACGGAGGTATTAGCGACAGGATCCCATCACTAATAAAAGTATTTGTGAGGGTATACCATCGCAAATACCTTCACCCGCATTAATTACGGGTGGCGGTTAAAAGGGTTTTTACGACGGGCCCATCGCAAATAGCTGCCTACCGACACACCATTAGTGACGAGCGGATATCCCTATCAAAAATTCCTATTTACTACCGCTGGTATTAGCAATGGGCCCCATCGTAAATACCTTCATCCTCATTAATTACGGGCGGCGGTTAAAAGGGTTTTTGCAATGGGCCCGTCGCAAATAGCTGCCTACCGAAACACCATTAGCGACGGGCAGATATCCTCGTCGCAAATTCCTATTTACCGCCGCCGGTATTTGCGACGGGTCTCGTCGCCAATAACACCTGGTGAATAATTTTTTGCAATGAGACAATTTACCCGTCGCAAATAGTATTTAACACTGCCGGTTAGTTGCGACGGGTAGAAAGAAACCGTCGCAAATAGGCTTTACCAATGCCGGTATTTGCGATGGGTACTTGCGACGGGTAGAAGGCGACCGTCGCAAATAAGATTCCTGCGTTTTGGCACGCAAACCACGCCATAGATATTGTGACGGGTCCTATATTTCCGTCACAAATAACTTTCCATTTGCGACAGGAATATATTCCCATCGCAAATACAATTTTCATCAGAGTTGTTGCGACGAGCTTTATTCCCGTCGAAAATACCCTGTCGCAATAAACAGTTTTTCCCGTAGTGGATGTTCGACAGAATTCCTTTCAGATAAGGAAGCCAACAAGGGAACCTTTCCAAAGGAAATGGCTTTAAAGATGGTTTTGAAGACTGAATCTTGAATAGGAGAGGTGGATAGGCATAAGAGAGGTGAAATAGGAAGGAGGGGCACCCAAAAAGAAGTGGGCACGCAGGTCCTGCGTGGGTGCGCAAGTCCTGGTCACGCAGGTATACCTGCGCGACACATGGGTACTTGAACGATGGTCAACCCATGGGGTAATACTTGGGCGTGAATCAGCTCAAGACCTTAGTATTATCCCTAAAGGCTTCCAAAGGGGTGGCACACAAGTTATAGTGAAGGGGTAAGGCGGTGCAGAAGTGTGTTCACTTCCCTTAAGGGTTAAACACCTAGGTGCATTGGTGTTGGTGAATTTCAACACTCAGGCCTTGTTTCCCCTCATTAGATCTTCCGTTCTAGGTAAGAAATTACCTTAGAAGTGTTCGAAAGCTTCATGAAGAGACTAGGGCACCGGGAGCTCAAATCTGAGTTTCTGGAATTTTTCATCTTTCAAATGGGGGGCCCACCGGGGGTATTTATAGGCTACTGAAGACCCCAAGTGAGAATCAAAGAGGGCGCGCAAGTCACATGCGCGGCCACTAGGATGCGCGCAAGTATACTTGCACAACCATGGTGGAACTTGCGTGACCCAAGTGGGAAGAAATCCTTCTTCATGCCTTTGTCGATTTTTTGATGTTTCTTTAAAGGATGAATCACTTTAGACTAAGGTATTCCCTTTTTTCAATCGTTTAGACTATGTGATGAAAAGGAGCATCAACAATAGTTAAATTATTTGATTAATTTATTTTGACCTAAAATTTGGACATTTTTATATCAGTTAAACCAGTTTATGTTATTGGAATCAATTTCACATTGAAATTTGGTATAAAAACATATTAATGTTTTGAACATTTTAACTTTAAAAACCTGTGTTGTCATCCCGTCCTTGAGATTAAATTTAAATTAATTTATGCCACTTATAATATTTAAATTGGGAAAAATTGATTCCATATTTGGAATAAAAAGAAATTTTAGTGTCTAAAAAGGTAAAATTAGTTTTTCAACAAAAAATATTAGTCTAAGTAATTTCAATAAATTATAATGATTAAGATAAAAAATAGCTTATCAAAGGACTAAACCTTAAACATATGATCCAAAATGACCTATAAACTTGTCCAAAATCCATTTTATAGAAATATTTAAATCATATCCTCCCTAGTATACTTTTTTCCTTTATTATATTCACTTTAAATATAAAAACATGGGTGGAATTCCCTTTTCAAAAATTTACAAGTGTGTCACTACTCATCCACTATAAAGCCCTCCTCTACTCCCACATCATCACACCTATCAAGCCTCTTTGTATCGACAAGTATATGACTAAATATATTCTCACAATTCCTCATGTAATACTATAAGCCTCACCTTGATCAGAAATATATCTAAGCAACCCCTTTAGTGAAAACCAAATGAGTTCCCAGAATAAGAGGTAACACCCTTCCTCAAGAACTTTTATTTTATTTTGATTATCCACCACATACAATATCATTATTACATGATTATATAATAGATCCATTATAAAAAATATAATGATATGTTTTTATGATAAGGGTTTGAACTAAACATACACACACTTCCATTTAATTGTTAATGAACATAATGTTTATGTGTACGGTGAACTACTGCCTCACGAAAGATGATAGTTTGTTTTTCCTTTAACACCTTTAATGGTTGGAAATTATGATATAAACTAAATTTATTTATGTTATATATGATATTTATTATGTCTATATTCTTCTTTAATTATTTTATAACACATACACTTATACTTTCCATTTTGGGTAAACATGATAACATTGTTTGTGGATGTGTGGAGTACCACATTCGCAAAGCTATGTGATACGTCAACACAATACATGAAATGTATTAAAGATGGGTTTAATTAAATATATGTGAAATAAATAACTTATATATTATATGAATTACATATTTAACTTATATATATATATAATACATCATTTTTAACACTTCTCCACTCTGAAAAAGTGTTAACGTCATTCGTGGATGTGTGGATTACCACATCCTCAAAGAGATGTGATTCATTTTAAATAACTAGAAATTTATATATAAGTATATATACATAAATAATATGGTATATATGATATAATGGTCATTTTGGAAACATAAATTGTCACTTACCTTATTTCCATAGTGTTCATTAAAAAGTGAGAACATTACACATGTGTACGTACAACTAACCACTTCCATGATTGTAACATTGGTTCATTTTTCATAACCATATTTCATGATTGGTTTTAAAAGTTTAATTTATGTATATATATATATATGATAATTATTTAATTATTATTATTATGAATATGTTCATATAATAACCCCTTTGATCATAGTTGACCTACCAAAGTCATTTTGATACATTAACCGAATAAAGTCAAAACACTTGATGAAAAAATTAATTGTTTAAGTAGGTGGTCATAAAATGATAATAAGTGAAATAAAATTAATGATAAACTTGAAAAAGGATCTCAATAAAGTTTTACATTAATATAATTTTATTATCCATGATTCGAAATAGACACAAGATAATACAGACTGAGGGTAAGAGACTTTGTCTCAGTTTCCTTTCATTGAGACATTTCATAAATATATGCAACTGCATTTTTTTATAAAGTTTATATATAACACACATATATGTTTTGAAATATTTTCTTGGAATTAATTTAATCTTTTTTGATATTTTTGATTTCACGCAACAATTAAAGTTGTTTATTTTATATTAAAGAACCATGTATGGCTTAAATTATATACAATGCCAAGATAATCGTTCACTACGCACAATATAAAGTGTAGTTTTATTTACATGAAACACTGAGGTTTTCTTCTGTTACATTCAATACTGAATTTCCTTGATATCTTGCATAACACGCAAGATTGAGTATTACCAAACAATAATATATTATTATTTAATATAATAACATATAACCTATCCATTATATTAGTGGTTATAAATAGAATTAACTAACATATGAAAATATATGGTTTTCAAAAATATAATATGAATTCACAGGTTACGAATTAATTTGAAATGAAAATATAATATCCAATTGAAAATAATAGACATATTTTTATTTTTATGCCCATAAAGGTGTTTTATCTTAATAAATTAAATTAATTAAAATTAGTGAGTAATATTAATTTAATATATATGTTATATATTACATCCAATAATGTTTTTTAATCCAATATATTTGATAGACATAAGATAAGAACAAACCCAATTTTATGGTTAAAAACCTATATTTTTTAAATGTATTTTTACCACCTATTAATGGAACACCAATTTTAAATCCAATTTTGGATACTTTTGTATATTTAATATTACCAAATAAACTATATATTTAATATCTAAACATAAAAATTATATTATTATAAATTTATTTTATTTTTCTGTATGGCTTTATTTTTAATGAATAGTTAAAAGTACAGAATTTATATTTAACATTGATTTTTCATCTAATTTATATATAAGGATAAATTATATTTTAAATTGTATTAAAAGTTTATTTTGATCATATTTTATCAATTTATCCAATTATTGTAATTGGAACCAATTTCACATCGAAATTGGATATAAATACCTAGCAAGCTTTTGATCATTTTAATTTAAAATTCCGCAATGTCGTCCCGTCAGAAGGATTAAATTTAAATTAATTTCTTCCAATTATGTTATTAGAATTTTTAAAAATTGATTAATTATTTTTAATAATCATAATTTCTAATATATAATAAGGTAAAAATAGTTTTTGACAAAAAATATTAGTGAAAATAATTAAAATTCATTACAACAATTAAGGTAAAATTAAGCATTACAAAGGAATAAACCTTAATCTTAAAGGCCAAAATGACATAGAAACTTGTCCAAAAACCATTTTATTTTCATTATCCATCAATTAAACTTCCAATTTTGAGTTTTTTTTTGTTTTTTATGACCACGTTTTGGTAAAAATTTGGGTACACCTAACTTTTTTCAAAAATACGTTCTGAGTCCTCTTCCTCCCCTATAAAAGGCCACCACCTGTCCCACTTCTTCACACATCTCAAACCACTTAGGTTTAGACCAGATCATCAAAATAAACTTCCCAAAATCCCAAAATTTCTCCTTTAAGAACCCCTTTTGGAATAAATCAATCCAAGAAGTCCTTTGGTGAAAACCAAATGTAGTTTCTCAAAGAAAATGTGACATTCTTCCGCAGACTCCTTTCTTTTATATTCTTTCTCCACCAGAACCACTCTCATTATTCCATTATTATAAAACAAAAACATTATCTGAAACATACTAAGATATTTTTTATTCTAATGTATATACCTATACTTATGCACACTTCCATCTAATGGGTAATAAATACATTGTTTATGTGTGTGGAGAACTACCGCCTCACAGAATGATAATTTTTCATTTTTCCATTACCACCTATCAGGGTGTATATTATGATGGAATTTATATTTATATATGATATATATGATATTTATAATTCTTTATTATTATTTTTACTTATAACATACCCTTATTCTATCCATCTTGTGTAAATATGATAATTTTGTTTGAGGAAGTGTGGACTAAAACCCCCTCAAAGCGATGTGATTCTTTCACACACTACATAGTATGTATTAAGGATTTTTTAGTGAACCAATTTGACATTTATGAAATAATATTTCTAATTTTATGATATTATATACATATATAAATATACATATATGTAATTTATTAACTTTCTTTCAATATGTCAATAAAACAGAAGCAACGTTCCTACATATGTACGAACTACCATCTCCATGAAAGCTGTATTCCATTTCATAATTCAATATTATATATATGATTAAAAAACATATAAATAATTTAAATTACATTTATATCATGTTTTATATTATATAAATAATTATATAAGAATAAGGAATAATGTTATGACAAATTTTTATACATGCAAAGAACAAAGTGGATATTACCCAAAGTGAAAACTTAACATATAATTTTTAACAAGAGGGTAATATGAAGTCAAAATCAAACCAAATATGGTGTTAGATATAAGAATATTTTTATATAAAGTATTTATAATAAGGTTACATTTATTATACTATAAAATTGTACGATTATGATGTGATTCAAGTAACAAGGTAAGGGAATTTCATCTCACTTTTTATTTCCATGATATACTAGTTTTAATCTCCAAGAATTATTTTTTTTGCTTTTTATACAACCCATGGATGAATAATATGTGTATTATACATAAATTTAGGGGTATTTATGTAACATCCCAATTCCAGGTGCCTCCCAAAGGTGCCCCGTACCTGGTTGGTCACATGGACTCAAGCACATTTCCCAAAATGCCAGAGGCTGCCGACTTGCAGAGAGGACCTTGAGTCTGATAGTGGGGAAACTGTGCCATCATTGGAAGAGAAACACAATATAATAACAATAATATTCAACAATGGAAGTAGTAATACTATACATCAGTTAATAGTGAAAGACTGAAAGTAATAAACAACTACAACATATATATAAATAATGATGCATGTCACAAGTATATAGTAAAACATCCAAACATGTCACAATGCTGGAATACAATTTTAAAACCAAGTATTGAAAACTAAAACAAGTAAAAAAATCCAGCATCATCGCAAGCCTCAGCTTGGTCCCATGCTCTCCAGCTCCACAAAAATCAAGTTCCTGAAGTAGAAGGGCGCTTTCCCTTATATATACCTACAACAATATAATATGTTTAGGCCCAAAAGCATGACCCAAATAGGGTGTGAGATGAATCCCGGTAGGCAGCCACCCAAAGATCTATGCATAACAGTCAGTGGATATATATAATAGGAAAATATTTTAAATGGTGTAATAAATAAGGATGTACTCAAAAGTAAACATTCTTACAGTTTCAACTAAATTCATTTACATTTATTAAATATTCAACAAACAATTCACAAGTAACTATCTGGGAATGTTCTCACATCCTAAACCCTCTGATTCAACTTATCATTTAACAAAAAAAGATATAACAACCCCATTGGATAGCTCACACATTCTAAACCCTTTCATCTCATGCAAACAAAGACTCTCTGAGGAAGCACTCACCATCAATTCCCCCTAAAATTTTTAACGATAAACTACAAACTCTCTAAGGAATAAATCAACATCAATTCCTCTTGTGGTCTCGTAATGATAACTATAGACACTCTAAGGGAGAACCCAACATCAACCCCCCTATGGTCTCACAACGTTAAAGTACAATAGACACTCTGGGGAAGCCCTCAACATCAATTCCACTTATTATCTCACTACACAAGGTTCTCACAGCCCTGTGTAAAGAGATCGTGCAAAAATGATACTTATTTTCCAAAGTAAATCACAAATACTACATGGCTAAGAAACTATAATTCATATCACAAGAATTCCATATAATATAAACTCCATCCTAACAACACTAGGAATGGAAAGCTTAATAGCCTAATAGTAAATTCTAGACCCAAGGACCAATATCAAATCAAACATGGTCAAACACATCCATAACAAGGTAAAAAAACCAATTTAAAATAAAAAAACCATACTCAAGAAAAAAAGTAATGGAAAACATTAATAGGGTTAAATTTCCTAAACACGCAATAACCTAAACTAGGGTATTGGTAAAATTTTCACATATAATTCAAAGAAAATCTACAGAAAGGAACACACCACCTACCTTGGAATTGTACGATTGATATACTTGAACCACCTCCTTTGAATTGACGTAGAATGTCATAGATCTACAAAAAATCTAAAACATTCAACCCAGGATATCTCATGAAAGAGGAGAAATCAAGAAACTAGGCTCTAGAAGAAGGAATAACTCACCATGGAAATTCTAACACAATCGAAGACAATTGATTTGGAGAAAAAATGGTTGATCGGGGGATCAAAGAAGAATCGTGATCTTCGGTCACTCTGGGATGAGGAAAAGTTAGAATAAGTGTTTTCTATGAACGAGATGCGACCCCATTCTGATTTATCAAATAAAAATAAAAATACATGGTGTGTTCCCTATGGATACATGGTGTGTATATGACTTTACTAGGCCCCACTTTAGGCAGTCTCTAGGTTACCCCACATAGCCATGTACTCGGCTGTTACATGACCAGTACATGGCTACACGCGACAATTGGGTACATGACATGTACTACTAAGTACATGGCGTGTACTTCTTAAATTTACATATTCTCATTTTTTTAAAACAATTTAAAACAATATCTATACTATAAAAGAATATCTGGGTTCTTACAAACTTCTCCCCTTAAATAAATTCATCCTCGAATTTCCATAAGAAGGTGGCGAAGATGAATCCTCAAATTTCTCCAACCACTATGATCTCACATCAGTCTCCCTCTCCCATGTCTCGTCCTGTAATCTCCCATGCTCCCACAACACCTGTACCAGAGTAACAAACCGGACATAGAGAACCTTCACGCTATGATCAATAATCTGGATGGAATGCTCCTTGAACAAGGCGTCCACCTCCAACTCAACCTCCTCGAGTTGAAGAACCTGATATGGGTCTGAGAAGTAACATCGTAGCTGAGAAACGTGTAAGACGTCGTGCATAGCCTAATACCTCTTAGGTAACTGCAATTGATATGCCACCAACCCAACTCTCTCCAAAACCTCTAATGACCTAATGTATCTCGGTGAAAGCTTACCATATCTCCTAATCCTTCGATGTCCCAACCTCAGCGTGACATGTAGGAAAACCTTATCTCAAACCTTGAACTCTAGAGGTCATCTACGCCTATCAGCATAATACTTCTTACGTGACTGTGCAGTAGCCATCCTCTTTCGAATCAACTCTATTTTCTTCGTGGTCTCCTAGACAAGACGAGGTCCCAACATAGCATCCTCTCTTACTTCCAGACAACATAGGGGTGATCGAAATGGTCTACCATACATAGCCTCATAAGGTTCAATATGAATAGTCTCCTAAAAACTATTATTGTAGGAAAACTGCACCCGAGGTATCTGCTTATCCTAGAAACCTCAAAAATCCAGGATGCATGCTTGAATCATGTCCTCCAGCACTTGAATCGTACGCTCAGACTGAAAATATGTTTGGGGATGGTAAGCTGTAATCAGAAGTACCTATGTACCCAAAGCCTTCTGTAATCCATTTCAGACCCGAGAAGTAAAACGAGAATCCCTTTCTGAAACGATGGAGTGTAGAACCCCATGTATATATACAATATCCCAGATATAAAATCTCCCTATCTCATCAATACTGAATGTCTCCTTGATCAGTAAGAAGTGTGCATCCTTCGTGAGTCTATCAATGACAACCCAAACCCCTCAAGGGGATCTCGGTAAACCTTCCACGAAAATCATTACGACATCATTCCAATTTTACTCGGAAATGGGTAACTACTGCAAAATCCCTGCTGGCCAGCAATGCTTCGCCTTTAACTACTGAGAAGTGGAACACCTCATGAAAAACCTACAACATATCTCTTCATACCTGGCCACCAATACTGATGGTATAGATCTTGATACAGCTTGGTGAAACCAGGATGAACTTCCCAAACTGAAGAATGAAAATCACACTTCAACTCCCCGCGTATGTCTGCTGACACCCATATGCATCCATGAAAACACAAGATCTTATCCTTTCCTATGGTCCACAAAGGAATATGGTCATCTCTTGACACAATTTCCCATATAATTAGGCCTTCAGAATATGATAGATGTTTCATTATCAACTGATCAAGTAGAGTAGAGGGGACAACTACCAAAGAAAGAAAAGTTTACCCCAATCTATCGTGCACCTCTAAATGCATCTTAGATAATAGATCCATAAGCTTCCACTCACTGTTGGCCTCCTAAATGGCATGTATCTGAGTCCTCCTGCTCAATGCATCAGCCACTGCATTGCCTTTCCCATGCATGTAGGAAAGCCCAAGTCAAAGGACTGAAGGTACTCAACCCACCTTCGCTGTCTCAAGTTCATATCATGCTGAGTGATGATGTACTTGAGATTTTTTGGTTGGTGAAAACCACAAAATGCTCTCCCAAAAAATATTGTCTCAAACAGTGTAAATCATGAACAAATTCAACCAACTCAAGATCGTGCATCGAGTAATTCCTCTCTTGTGGCCTCAGCTACCGAGACCCATATGCAATGACACCTTACCCCTATATAAGCACTTCCCCTAGCCTGATACCTGATGCATCATAGTAAAAAGTATAACTCTTTCCCACTATGGAAAAACTAGTATCGGTGCTAAAGTCAACCTCCATTTCAGATCCTGAAAGGCTGACTCACAATAATATGTCCACAGATATGTCACACCCTTTTTTCAGGCCCATTAGTGGCGCTGATAAGTGTGAAATGTCCTGTATGAACTGTATTTATTAACTACCCAGCCCTAGAAAACTCCGTACCTCAAATACGTTCTTCAGCTAATCACAGGAAACTATTTCTCTCAATTTCTATGGGTCTACTGATACTTCTGTCTCTGAGATAACATGACCCAAGAAGTGAATCTAGTCCATCCAAAAGTGGCATTTTGATATTCTATCATATATCTAATGCTCTCTCGGTGTACTAAAAATGATATCAAGATGGGTGGAATGGTCATTTCAAGTGTTAGAGTACACCAAGATATCGTCCATGAAGATAACCACAAAGGAATCCAAGTATGGATGGAACAATTGGTTCATCAGTGACATAAAACTATAGGTGCTTTCATGGGACAAAACGACATAACCACAAACTCGTATGGACCATACATACTCCAAAAGGTTGTAAGAGGTATATCAGATGGTCTAACGCGCAACTGATGATAACTGGATCTCAAGTAAATCTTCAAGAACACCTGGGCTTATCAAAGATGATCAAAGAGATCATCAATCCTCAGCAAGGGATATCAGTTCTTGACATTCTATTGGTTCAGATTCCGATAATCCACAAAAATTCTGAGGGTACCATTCTTTTTTTTGCAAACAGAACTAGAAAACCCCTAGGAGAAGTACTGGGTCCGATGAAACCCTTTGCCTATAAATCTTCTAATTTCTTCTTGAGATCCTGTAACTCTGGTATAGCCATCCTATAAAGAGTAATGATCACTGGTGCTACTCCTGGAACAAGATCAATATAAAATTCTACCTCTCACTCCAGAGGAAAACTTGAAAAGTCCTCTAGAAAGACATCCATGAAATGATCCACCAGTAGAGGAAAGTCCATTTGTGAAGTCCCCTGAAAATCCAGATATAGACTAGTGATCAGTGCTGAAACTCCTCCCAACCCATTATTCTTAGGTCTCACTCTGCTCTCCTAGACATCCCATTCACCCTTATGTATAAAATATCTGCCCTGTGGTGACGTGAAACTCACCCTATGATGATAGAAATTGACAACAGCCTGGTAGGGAAACAACTTGTCCATTCTGAGAATAACATCATAGCCTGTCATCTCTAATACATATAGGTCCCATAACAAATGAAACCCACCAACCTCAAGAGGAAATTGCTTGCAGTGATGAACCCTATCTATTCTTGTTCCCAAAGTAGTGTCCAATGTCAATATATACTCAAAAGAAGAGATACAAAACCCAAGGATCTCCACAACAAAAACAAATATGAAACAATGGGAAGCCCCTGTATCAAAAAGTGCAGAATATAAAACCGAGGAAACTAGGATCATACCTCGAACTGTAAAGGGTCTGATATCCATCTCATGCTGGGTATTCTCCACTTAAAACTTATGTCTTATACCATAACCCTGTGACCCTACCTTTCTACCCTAATCTGATCCACCCTATTGTTACTAAAGGTCTGCCGACTGGATACCATGCCCGTGACCTCCACCTCAACCCGAATGGCCGGAAGAACTATTGTTCCTAGACTGACGTGAAATTGGTGGAACTTCTCCTGAACAAGGTGTCATATAAGAACCCCTGCCACTATCTTCTGATGAGAAGAACTGAAAGAAATGTCATAGGTGACCCATCTTACCACAATATTGACACTCAACTAGGTCTCTAGGGAAAAGTGGCCTCGTATTCCCGCCCTTCCCTCACTGGTAGCACACCACCTAGATACCGGAAGTAGTTCATGCCTGCTCGTATCTCCACCTATAGACTCCTTGTGGAGCTTCCTACTGTCATCCTGAGAAGTACCAACTTTGGATGCCGAACCGCCTTGGCTCACGACTTCAGAATCCCTCAGGTTGCGCTCTGTGATCAACGCCTGGTTGACGATATAAGAAATGGAATTCAACCTGAAGATGTTCACCTATGAATAGATGTCACGTATAAGACCATCCTAAAACTTCTTCGCTAGGAATAACTCATCAATGTCTAGAATGAGTGTGAAGCACTGCAGCTCTGTGAAGCAAGAAGAATACTCCATGATTGAAAGAGTACCCTCCTCCAAACTCATGAAATATTGGGATCGATCATCCCTAAAATTATTTGGGTATAATTAGTCATATAAGGTACACTGGAACTCATCACACACCATAACCTACTGGTGTCCCATCGGTGAGATAACTTCCCATCAACTCTTGGATAAATATTGAAGCATATAAGCAGAGAGATTCACCGACCTCTTTGGAATAGTCTCCTGATGCTTGAAAATAAATAGCATGGATTCTAACCATGAATCTGTAGCATGATATCCCCCATCCCCTGAGAATGTGGGAGGATACTGCGGCTAAAAGACCCGTGTCCACTATGCGATAGTCAGGGTAGGATGAGGTGTCCCTGGAAGGTCTTTATAAACCTCATGAAACCTTCTCGGAACTGTGCATCGACACCTGTATCCAGAATGAAAACTTCTACCAAGACCGACACGACAGGAGGATCTGATGGTAGTCCCTGAACAGCCATGTCCGATGTCTGATTGTTTCACTGTATCTAGTGGACAACCAGAGGACGTCTTAGTGGCATGATACTATAAGGTCAGGTGCACACCTCATTTCAATATTATCAGGAACTAAAACATAGAAGTGAAAAAAAGGAAAAAGGGAAAGAAAACATTCATGTTTTATAAAACATGGATACCCGACATGTATGGCCCCTATACGGTGTGTTACCTTAATCCTTTACATAGGTGTGTACTTCTGCCAAAACTGGTCATGTAACACCCCTACACACAATGTGTTCCTCCCAGGGACATGACATGTACTGGAATCGATACCACCTTCCCGATTTCCTCTATATGACTAAACCAGAAAGTTCTCTTAAAAAAAGACTACATGGCGTGTTTGTGCCAGACAAGACATATACTAGAAGAAATCCAATGACTCGTGTCATTATTCAAATAATCTGGGACACGGTTGACTCTACACGGTGTGCAAGACCAGAACACGGTGTGTACAACCTAAGTTTCATCCACCTGTGTCATTGGTCACGTGGCTGGATACATGTCTCTTACAACAGGTCGTGTACTCCAAGTGAATGCCATGTGTCACCCAACATTTCCCAACCCCATGTCTCTTCCCACACAACCAGTCACATGGTTAATGATTACACGACTTGTATATACTGTACACGGAGTGTAATTAAGAAAAGTTGTTCCTTCCAAAACAGAAGGATACATGGCATGTATTCATCATTACAGCCCATGTATTCTGGGTTTTCCAGACTGTAAGCCTTAGAAACTACTACGGAACCCCATAAAACACTGATACAAGTATTAAAATGAAAAATTATGATTCGTGGGGGCCCATAATCCCAGTAAATTAATGCTTTACATCTTATTCATATACATCATAAGGAATAACAGTGTAATCAAACCCATGATCCACCAAATTTCGATCCATGAGGGCCCATAACACCTCAGGGACCAAAGTTTGGCATTCATTCAAATGAAACATTAAACATTAGCAACACCCTATCAAAAAACATGTATCCTATCAAGGAATCTATCACAACAATATGCATATATGGAACAATATCTATCACAACAACATGCAATAAATAATTCACCATAAATGGGATGACAAGAATGCATGACATGCGATATCTAGAAAGTGTCTATATGATGCATGAGATGGCATACCCTCATCTCATCATATTGAAACAGAAATAGAACCTCAATAATATCGACAATAATACCAAAAAACATGTGAATAATCGAACAGTGAAATCAAATCAAATGTAATAATTGAAAAACTCTAAAAATTGTAATATACGAGGTAAATTGGCTTTTCCCTATACACGGGTTAGCTACTCCCAGGAAAAACTTATTACTAACTACCTATTTCTTCCTATCCATATCTATAGGATCCAAAAAGTAAGTCAAGAATAAAATAATGCCTTTGATACCACTTTCTAACATCTGAGTTCCGGGTGTCGCCCAATGGTGCCCTGTACCCGGTTGGTCACATGGCCTCAAGAGCATTTCCCTAAATGCAAGAGGCTTCCGACTAGCAGCGAGGGCCTTGGGTGTGATAGTAGGGAAACTATGCCATCACTGGAAGAGTAACACAATGGAATAAAAATAATATACAACAAGAGAAGCAGTAATATTATACAAAATTTAACATCAGATGATTGAAAGTAATAAACAACTGCAATTTATATATAAATAATGATGCATGTCACAAGTATCTAGGAAAGCAGACAAATAGGTCAAAATTCTAGAATACAATACTAAAACCAAGTACTGAAAATTTAAAAAAGTAAACAACTCAAGAAGCATCTCAAGCCTCATCTTGGTCTCATTCCTTCTATCTCCACAACAATCAAGTACCTGAAGTAGAAGGGCACTTTACCTTATTTATACCTACAACAATATGATCTGTTTGGGCACTAAAAGCATGACCCAATCAGGGTGTGAGATGAGTCCTAGTAGGAAAACATCCAAATATCTCTACCTAATAGTCAATGAATATATATAATAGAAAAATCTTCAAAATTATATAATAAACAAGGAAGTACTTAAAAGTAAAATGTCTTACAGTTTCAATTACATTCATCTAAATTTATTAAACATTCAACAAAAAATTCACAACTAAGCCTATGGGAATGTTCTCATAGAATAACCCCTCTTTTTCAAGTTATCATTTAAACAAAAGATACAATGACCACATGGGATAACCCACATAGTCTAACCCCTTTTGTATCATGAAAACAAAGTCTCTATGAGGAAGCAGTCACTGTCAATTCCCCCTATAGTCTTTTAATGATAAACTACCAACTCTTTGAGGAAGCACTCAACGTCAATTCCCCTTATGGTCGCATAATGATAACTATAGACACTCTGAGGGAGCACTCAACATCAATCCCCCCTATGGTCTCACAGTGTGAAAAGTTCAACATACACTCTGGGGAAGCCCTCAACGTCAATTTCCCCCATGGTCTCACTACACTAGGTTCCCACAACACTGTGTAAATAAATCTTGCACAAAAAATATTCAATATCCAATGTAAATCACAAATACTACTTGTCTATGAAACTAAAATTCATATCACAAGCATGTCATATAATATCAACTCCATCCTAACAACACAATGCATATAAAGCATAATAGCCTACCAGAAAATTGTAGACCCAATGACCAATATCAAATCAAACATTGGAAAACACATCCATATCAAGGTAAACAATCCCATTTACAATCAAAAACCCATACTCAAGAAAACAGGTCCTGGAAGACATTAACAGGGTTAAATTCCCTAAACACACAATACCTTAAAATAGGGTATTGAGAACTTTTTCACATATAATTCAAACAAAATATACAGCAAGGCACATACCACCTACCTCGGCATTGTACGATTGATATACTTGATCCTATGCCTCAGAATCAACCTATAATTCCATAGATATAAAAAAAACATCTAAAACGTTCAACCTAGGATATCTCACGAAAGAGGATAAATCAAGAAACGAGGCTCTAGAAGAAGGAAGAACTCACTATGGAGATTCCAACAAAATCGAAAATAGTTGATTCAGAGCATTGACAGTCGATCATGGGCTCGAAGAAGAATTGTGATCTTCAGTCACTCCTAGATGAGATGACATTAGAAGAAGTGTTTTTTGTGAGCAAGATGTGACCCCAGTCTGATTTATCAAATAAATATAAAATTAGACGGCTTTTCCCCTAAGGATAGATGGCGTGTTTATACCTTTACTGGGCCCCACTTTAGGTGGTCTCCAGGTCACCCCACATAGCCTTGTACTCGACCGTTATACGGCCAGTACATGGCTACCCATGACAATTGGGCACACGACGCGTACTACTAAGTACACTACGTATACTCCTTAAATTTCCATATTCTCCTCTTTTTCTCAAAAACACTTGAAAACAAGATCCATACCTGAAAGGAAGATCAGGGTTATTTCAATTTAAATATCAATTTTATGACATTTCATTCACATGTTTTATGTTTCAAATGTTACCAATTCAGTAAATTAATTTTCTGTCAATTTTCCTTCTTTGAGACACATGCCATGTTAGGACCTATATTTTTCCATGAGGTATTTATACTTCCTTTGAAATTTTATCTTATGAATATAATTATTTTATGACATTTTATCCTTCATTTAATTTTATTTTATTAAATGTGGGTTATGGTTAAATTTAATAATGTTGTAATAGTTTATTGAAATAATCCCATTAATTTTCGAGATTGTTTATGATTATGATTCTTATAATAAAATCTAACAATACATATCTTAAGAACACTAGTAAGTTTTATTCACATATAGTTATTCATGATATATTAAGGTATTGGTACAATTTTTCCACTCCTTGTAACATAAGATATTTAAGAAAGTGTTTTTAAGAAAGAACGAATTTACCCTTTCTTCGGTCGAAAATATGTGTTATTTCCAACCATGTTTTCCAAATTGAAAAGTTTCCAAAAATATTATAATATTATCCTATGATCATTAAAATAAATTTCTTCCAATTTTTTTATAACAACCCAATGTTTTAACAATGGAAATTAATTTCTTATAAAATGGTATATAATCACATGAAATCACAACACAATGAACTACTAAGTACTATGTGACCTTTGAACATAATTTTGTCACTTATGTGACTTGAATTTCAAAAAATGGTCATCTACAATTGTGATCAGTAAGTTATTTAGAGTTTTATAAGATAAAATTAATTTTTGATAAATAGTAACATACTCTTATGAATAGTAACATACCATTATGAATAGTAATGAATAGTGATGAATAGAAAATTGGATAAAAAAATAGAAACTTCTCTCATGAATGTATAAATACAATTTAGAAGTCTTAAAAGTGAAAAAATAATCATAGTATAAGAATTTGTATTTTTGTATGTCAAAAATAATTTATTTATAATTTTATGATCAATTAAATAATTTAAAATGGAAATTTATTTTCATAAAATGTAATCATAAATTTCTAATTTATTGTATTATCATTATAAGATAATTTTATGGGACCTTGAATAAATTTTCAACGTGTTATAAAACGAGTTATAATTTTAATGTTGATTTTGTTGAATAAATTATAATTTTATTTAAAAATTAAATTAAAAATATTTAGAAAATTATTTTCGAAAAATGTAGTTAATATTTGAATTCTACATGTTGAAAATGGTTAGGGTAATGTTTTGGGATTTTTCTAAAATACATGAATTTTTCGTGAATATTAAAAATATAATTTTGAGTTTTTGTTATGTTTAATGACATTATAAGGATGTAATAATTAAAATTAAATTCTGGTTGAATTGTGTAAAGTAAAATAAGATATTAGGACTCCCAATTGGCTAATACCATTGTATAATACCATGGTCAAGCCCATGATTTTTCAAAAAAACCACTAATTAGGTGTCCTTTGAAATTAATTAAAAAATCTCTTACTTGTACTGTAAATAGCCACACTTCATTTCATTTCCTCTCATTTTAAATAAATAATACTCTAATATATGGGGGTTTTACCTCCATATGAGTCCTCACAAGGTTTCATAAAGACCCCAAGGTAACAATCATCACGTTTTAGGTGTTACTCTACAAGGTAAGGGAATCTACCTCCCTTCTCTTTTCTCAACCTTTCATTTTATGTTATTGTTTTTAAGTTCAATTGGATTGTGTTGGGATATATAATTTCACATCCCCATTACTATACATATTACATAATAATTATGATAGAACCATTTTTTCTCTTATCAAAATATTTTATGAAATTTTAAGCGATGTTGTTAGGCTGCCGATTTTTCATAGGAGATCTCTCAACTTTTCTTTTATTTTTAAGATTATCTATTTTATTTTTCTTTATTCACCTCATTTCACCCATATTTTGTGATAACTACTATAACAAACATGTACTGGTATATTTTCATGATAAATGAACAATTCTTCATCATCCCCCCCTTCTCTTTCTTTTATACTAAAAATGAAAACACCATCTGAGATGTGCTAATTTACCACATTCAACGGCGATGGGTTTTTAATTTCCATTACCATATTCAATTCTGGTCATGAAACCATTTTAATGTTTGAACAAAAAACAAAATATATGTTTTATGTATCATATATGGTTTTGGAATCCTTTTGTACACAGGGTTTTGATTAATAAAACAAAGCATGTTCCTTGTGGTAAAAAACTGCCAATTAACCCAACAAGTTATCACAAATGTTTTACATAATGATTAGTCTTCACTCCAAGTAACCAAATAGAATTTACAATCACGTAACCTCATATATTTTCAATAATAAAATATAACTCCAATTCTGTACAACCATACCCATTTTATATGATTCTCTGAACATAAATATTAGTGAACCAATCATTAGAACCAAGGAAACAAACGGACCCGAATAATGAAATTGAACCTCATAACCAATCAAAAAGGTTATGAATGAAATATAAAAGGATGTAATAAATAATTTAAATATAGAAGAGGTTATTTAATTGTTAATTAATTAAACTAATTTGATTATTCAGGTCATTAATATCAAGTGTAGAATATCATCAAACTAAATGTAAGGGATCCCCTCTATTTCACTTTTTTTTCAAGAATTTCCTCTATGTTATGACCTTTTATGTATAATTACTAATATTAGGGTATGATTTATCAACTTAAACTTACTTCCCTCATGATTTATATGTTATTAGAAACCCCATTATCTCTCATGAATCCCTCTTAAGTACACTCTATACCATGCCGATAATCAGTAAGGAATTCTACCCAAACTGCCTTTATTACTTCAGGTTTCTATTTCCTTCTATTTACCAAAATGAAGATGTCTTTTAATTTTATATAAAAATTATAAATTATATTTATATTCTCTGAACTCTTGTTTCAGGATCCATACATCATTCTATTTTGGGGATATACATTCTTTTAAGTGACTCTCTCCTAGATATATCTCAATAAGCAAACTCGTTTTAAGGGAACTTCCCAAATTTTTACCCAATTTCAAGTGAAATATATACTATGTTTTAAGACACCATTTTATTTATAAAATTAGTCTTTTTATTATTAAAACATTCTTGGTTCACTCCTGGTTTTATATTAAATATTTTTCCCTTTTCTATTTTAAATCTCTATAGTATTTTTCTTAAAACCACACAAAAATGTTTTAATCCTAAAATTATCAAATTAATTTATTACATGTTGTCACTTATTTTTGAAATCACTTACCATGATATATTCCTATTTTACATTATTAAAGTCCTTATTTGTTGAATATTACTTTCTTACATGGACACTTTCATGATACACCCATTTTTTATTCTTTATGTCGTGATTGTGGTACCTAAGTCTTTCCATGGGTAACCCTTATGTTTATGTAAGATTTATTATGTATCATTATTTATGATGCAAAAATATTCATGAAATGAAATATGGGTCCACCCATATAGTTCACCAATACATTGGGTAAAGTTATGTCTCATGAGATTTTATGTGCGACGGTCTTGGCGGTTAGCCTTGGCTTGTGCTACCATGTGAAACGATATTGGAACTTAGACTTGAATCATAGTTAAGTCATGTTTTATGTTTTTTACACATTACTATGATTCCATGTTTATATGAAACAATGTTTATATGTTATGATTCCATATGTTCCATTCTTTTTTATCATTATTTCACACCTTCTAACCCATGTTCTAAAGCCTTATTCTTATGTATACTCACTTACTGGGATTTTTAGCTCATCCCTTTGTTCATGTGTTCCCCATGGTATCCTATGCATATGTATGAGAAAAATGGAAGATAGGATCACATTATAGAGTTTAAATAAAATGTTTTTTTATAATGTTCGATTATGTACTTGGTCATTCAAGACACTAGACTTCTCGATCTTTGGATTTTGATATGAGGTATAATTATGCCTAAAATCATGTAATGTTATATGTAAATGGATATGGTCTCTATAGTTGGTATCAGATGATAGTCTTGTTATTTTTAGAGAATAGGAATAAAGAACATTAGTAATAACATTAAGTATGAGACAAAGTATAAGAAACCTTCCTTAAATTTTGGTAAGTATAGAGTAAGTGGTTTATCAAGAAAATATGTCCCTATTAGTATACAAAAAGGTAGAGGCGGCTTTGGAAAATATGTACCTAGGAGTTAAAAATCTAAAAATGAGTTTTAGTCTTGACCCGCGGTATCCTGGAAAATGACAAAGGGCCTTGATGCACTCTTATTTTGACACTCCCGGGGGATATGCTTTGGTAAATTAATGAGCTTATTACAAACCATTATTAATGGAATTAAAAAACCCTATAAGAATATAAGTTAAGAAATAGAGCAAGGATAACCTAGATTGAAACATAGGGAATCACAAGTTAGGTTATACTTCTCAGTCACAAGTTTATCCCCTTATGTTCATAGATTATTTTTTATTCTCAATAGCTAAATATTGAATCCCTCTAACTGTATGTTCTTTTTCTTAGATAATATAGGTAAATAGGAGAACACGTTCCAACAATTAATGTGAAAGGGAATGAAAAGAACGAAAAAATTATATACCTGATATGATGGGAATGGGTGCTCCAAAATCCATTAAAGTAATTGATCTGTTGAATCAAGTTATGAATAATAATTTGAATCATGTGGAATGACCTCCTCCTCCAAGAAAAAGAATGTTTCCATAGAATAATTCATGTGGAAAAGGCCTCCCATGTTTAAGGGATCTTCTGATCCCCTCCTCATGGAACTGTGGATAAAATCCATTGAAAATACATTCTTTATCCTCCAGTTATTAGAAGAATATAAAGTTTTACTGGTGGTCTATCGTTTTGATGGGGAAGATGATCAATGGTGGACACTGATCAAGAATACAATGTATCAAGAGGAAATTGATTCCATGGATTGGGAGGAATTCCATAGGATGTTTTTCAATAAATATTTTCCTCGAACCCTCCATCTCAATATGGAAATAGAGTTCCTCAGCCTCAAATAGAAGTAATATGAGTCCATTAGGGCGTATAAAGAAATTATTACAAGTCTTTCAAGGTATTCCACTGGCATTTTCATGAACACCGAAAGCAAAGTAAATCACTTCCTTAGTATACTAAAGACGAGTCTATGAAAATAATTGGTGATTTGAGACTTTGACAGTTATGAAGAGATTTTCCATTGTTCCCTCAAGGTTGAAATGGAGACTGGAGGCTCTCAGTGGTCTCATGGGCCCGATGAAAAGAAATGAAAAATGTAGAATACCATGGTTGGTTCAACAAAAAAATCCCATGATGGAAAGAAGCCCAAATATCCCACTTGTAAAATATTTGGGAAGAAGAATCTAGGAAAATGTCTAAAGGGAACTATGAATTACTTAAAATGTGGATAGATGAGGTATTTTTCCCAGAACTTCCAAAGGGATATGAAAAATACTACTAATGTGGAAGAAGAAAAAAAGGTTCAGATAAACACTCAGCTAGTGGTGCATTGTTACAACTGCAAGGAGTATGGGCATTATGCAAACAATTTCCCTAAGCCAAGGGTTGTTTGTGGAAATAAACAACATACTCCAAGGAAAAAATGAAGGGCTTATGCTATTAGTACTTCTTACTTAGAGCCGGACAACAATGTGGTGATGGGTAAGCTAGTTATTCATTCAAGAATAGTAAACGTACTATTTGATTCTCATTCTACACATTCTTTCATATAGTTCATGTTTAGTATAACTATTCAAACACCACCTAAAAATTTGGAGGACAAGTTATTTTTGAGAACAATGAATGGGGACATTATTTCATCCATGGTTTATAACTCCTCCCTAGTTAATTTTTGTCGACTGAACCTCCCAAAAAATCTCGTCATACGTCCTTTAGTGGATTTAGATGCTATATTGGTAATGGATTGGCTATCTTTATACAAATCCAACATCAACTGTATGGAAAGGGATATCACTATTCACATCCCAAATAATCCTCTAATTCCTTACATGTGATAGGAGGATGTTGAATCTCTTTTAGAATCAGTGGCTCAAGTGTGGATATTAATTCCTTATGAGAAAGCATTATCTAGCTCAAATGATTGAGATAAGGGAGAGAATCATACTTGAAGACATGACCATTGTGAGGGATTACACTGATGTATTACCTGAAGAGTTGCATGGTCTTCCTCCTAACTGAGAGGTTGAGTTCTCAATCGAACTTATTGTTGGATCTCTGCCTATATCAAAGAAACCTTATAGAATGGACACCATAGTGATGGAAGAGGTGAAGAAGCAGTTACCAGAGAATATAGAGAAGGGTTTTATATACCTAAGTTCTTCCCCATGGGGTGCGCTAGTCCTCTTCATCAAGAAGAAGGATAGATCAATGCTCCTCTTCATTGATTATCGTGAGCTCAATAAAATCACGATAAAGATCAAGTATCCCCTACCATAGATAGATTAATTTTTTGATCAGCTTCTTGGGGTCAGTTATTTATCTAAGGTGGACCTTCAGTTGGGATATCTCCATTTAAAGGTGAGGAAGGAAGATATTCCCATGAATGCCTTTCGAACAAGGTATGAACACTATGAGTTCATAGTGATTCCATTCAGAGTCACTAATGCTGCATTAATTTTCATGGATTTAAGGAATATATTATTTAGAGATTACCTCAAAAATTTTTTGGTAGTCTTAATTGAATATATTATTATATACTCCAAGTGCAAAGAGGAACATGAGTATCATTTGAAAACTATGTTAAAAAAATTAAAGGGATAAGCTGTATGAAAAGTATAGTAAATGTGAGTTCTAGATGTAGGAAGTATTATTCTTGGTGCATGTTATCACCAGTAAAGGGATATCTATAGACCCTAGCAATAAAAAGGTGATTGAAGAGTGGCCGAGGCTAACATCTATAATAGATATCCACATCTTTTTGTGTCTATCTGGGTATTATCGACTATTTTTGAAGAAATTTTCATGATTGTCAAACCCAATGACCAAGATAACACGAAACGGAGTAATGTTTGTCTGGACCCAGGAATGTGAAGACTATTTCAAGGAGAATAAAAAAAGGCTTATCACTATGCCTGCACTCACACTCCCAATAAGTGGAGAACTATTTGTGGTGTATATTGATGATTATAAGAAGGGTTTAGGATATGTTCTGAAGAAAATTGATAAAGTGATAGCCTACGCCTCAAGGCAGCTGAAAATCCATGAGCAAAACTATCCCACACATGATCTTGCGTTGGAAGCTGTGGTCTTTGCATTGAAAATCTGGCAGCATTAACTGTATGGGGTGAAGTGTGAGATATATAAGAGTATTAAATATATATTCACACAAAAATAGATTAATATAAACCAGAGAATATGGATACATCTCATCAAGGGTTATGGCTACTCAATCCATTACCATCCCAGTATAGAAAACAAGGTGACTAATGCTCTAAGTAGAAAGGATCCTGCATCTTTATCAATGATGAGAATTGAAAAGGATATGATCATCTTATATTTACCTAGGATAGACATGGGTATCATTAAGGGAGGAACATCATCATTACTTTCTCAAATGATTTCTCAACCATCTCTCATGGAGAAAATAAAGGATGCTCAATGAAAATATGTGGAAATTCAGAAATGGGTGGAATCTATCAGAAATGGGAAATCCCTCGATTTAAAAATTGATGAGAAAGGAGTTGTCAGATTTGTATCAAGATTATATGTACCATCCGATCTAGAGATAATGAAGGATATTTTGAATGATTCATATAGATAAACCTTCTTTATTCTCCTAAGGAGAAAAAAGATTTATCGAGTTCTCTGAGAAAACCTTTAGTGGGACAAAATGAAAAGGGAGATTACTAAATATACATTAAAGTGCCTGGTATGTCAGAAAAGCTTAGGTTGAGAGGAAAAAGTGTAAGGGGATTATGTAACCACTACCCATTCAACATGTATGTGGGAGAACATCACCATAGAACTTTTCATTATACTTCCAAGGAAATCCACTACTATATTATGGGATATTTGTGACGGGATCCCGTCACAAAATATCTTTTACGACGAGGTCTCATCACAAATAGCCCATTGCAGAAAATGAAGTTGTAACTAGTATTTTTTTGCGATGGGAAACTCTCCCATAAAAAATATATCTCCGATTATTTACATGATATCTATTATAACTTTTTATGATGGGCCCGTCACAAATAATTCTCCATTTATATATGTTATATATACCTAAACCTTTTACGTTGGGCCATTCGCAAAAAAAATTTATGATGGGTCCTGTTCCCTTCACAAATACTAAATAAAAAAAATATTTAATAAAATTATGATTAATGAAAAAATAATATAAATATTATTAAAATAATAAAAGAATAAAAAACATTAAAATTCTCAATATTCTCATAAAATATAAAAAAATCATAAATTATTATTATTATTATTATTATCATTATGAGTAAAATAATCAAAAATTATAAAATATAATAGTAATAATAAATAATAAAATAATAAAATATTAAAATAATAAAAATAATAAAAATAAAAAAATAAAAAAAAAATCGAATTATGCAATATTCACACCAATATAAAAGATTAAAATGTAAATAATTCATATTACAACCAGTTTTGAATTCAAATGTTTTTAACATAAAAAAATAATCACTCGGGGGATAGTTTTCTGGAGGAGGTGGAGGAGCTGGAGGAGATGGTGGAGGAAACTCTATCCCTAAACTATGAGTCAGCTGGTGATTGTACTCCATCTGCTCATGCTGCTGCTGCTGCCATAGACACATCTCCTCCCCTTGCTACTGCTCCTGCTGCTGCTGCCATCGACACATATTCTTCTTGTACTACTACTGCTACTCCTACTAACACATCTCCTTCTACTGCTTCTGCTAACTCTCTCTAAGCCCAGTATGAGCTTTCAACTGCTCCTGATACTGTGATCCAGAAGATGATGCCTCTCTATGATCTCCTCTTGGGATAGATTATAACATCATAATAGTACCGTAATAAGTCCTAGGAGTCAAATTAGAGTCGATACCAACTACTCACCCCTTCTCGAAGGAATACTGGGCTTCCTACATCCATGTCGCCTCATCGAAATGGTGGGCACTAGTCTGATCAGCCATCTCGGCCGGACTCTGATCCTATGTATGAGAGGTTGTGGCATTATATGACTCCTTCAATTCTAATTTGAAATTAAAATAGTAAAAATATTATATGCAGTTAATTTTCAATCTGAAAAAAGAAATAATACTAACAAGAGTCTGATGCTGGTGATCACCTATAATCTCTCCAGTGGATGGATCACTGCACATCCTCCGCTAAACGGAGTACTCCATAATATCGGGATGCTCGACTGCCTATATGAATATAAAATAAACTGTTTATATATAATATTGTGTAAAATATTTAAAAAAAGATACTTACCAGATGCTCTCTATGAGTACTGAATGTACGGATACCAGCTCAATGTGTCACCTCCAGTCTCCCCCGGTTCTGCTAGACCAATGAAGATATCCTCTGAAATGCACCACTCAACTAGTGTGAACATAATCTATCCCAAACATCAGATGAAATGTACTCTGGTCGGTGGGATCTACATGGCTCATAAAATACAGTCTCTCTTACTTTCATAATGGTCCTCCTTCTCAAATTATGAAAAAACTGACAGAAACACTCTCGTATATACACCTCCCATGCCGCGTGGATAACATCACACATGCTACCATCAACGAGATACAATAAAACCTACAAATAATTTATAATATCATGTTATTAATGAAATAAATTTCAAAATAAATATTATTTATTTATGTAACAGGCAATGATTTAACATGCCAAGATGCACATTAACAGGAATCATTTTCGATGTGATCTATGGCCGAGAAAAATAAATGCTCAAGATAACACTCCCCTTTCCAACAGATAAATGTGAAAACTGTGAAAAAATAATAAATAACCAAAAAATTATAATATAAATAAATTAATGAAAGATAAATAAAAGACATAGGTTACCATACCTCCATGTGTGTGGATCAAATCCAAGACGTGGACATCGCTCAGGGATAGGGTCAAGAATCATCAGTCACACAAGATCGCGCCCCCTCCACATACCCCCTAAACCACCAGTATGCTGAGGGTCAAATGATCCCAAATCCTCCTCATCCAAAGGTATCTCAGCCTCCTGAAACTCATGAAGTAGATTAGGGTCCATATGAAACACAAAATGATTGTTTTTAGCATATAGTTGAAAATAACTATTACATATAGATATATATTAGTAATGATTATAACCATTATTTAACCGTGTAAATGTTCACCTTCATCATCATCTTATTATATGACAATTTAAATGTCTTCATATTCATCCTCAGCATCATCAATATCCATATGAGTTTCAGTTTCATCATCTCTTTCCATTTAAAATTCATTTGTATCATCATTAAAATCATCACCACCATCGACCCTTAATTGTGTGATTTCATCATCGATATTCACGTCTCTTTGTAAAAAAGATAGATTTTGAGTAGTCTCTTGAAAAATATTAATTCCTTGTACTTCAGTGGAACCATATTCAGTTTGAGTAAACTGATTTTCCCAAGATTTCATTTTTATTATGCTCCACCAATCACTCAGGTCTCTTGAAGTAGCACAGTAATTTGCGTAATATATTTGATGTTCCTGTTGAGCTAGTAAAAATGGTTCATTTATTTCAAGAAAAATTATATTTAATATCATCAATTCCATGAATCCGATGAACACACAAGCCTCTCTCAATATCTAACCACCGACATTTAAACATCGTTATGTAATTTTTCCATAGATAACACAGTTCAATAATTTCATATAGAATGCCGTAAAAGTCAACTTCAGTTTCTCTATGATGTTATCCTCTCAAGAAAACTCCACTATTCATTATTTTTTTGATTCCTCATATGCACGTGCATGAAATAGAAAACCATTCACCACATATGCATTATAAGATTTAACCATTTTGGATGGTGGGTTACTCAATATACACATTCAATTATCAATTTTATCAACATGTTGAGACACCTAAATTTTTTTAAAACAATTATCAATATAATAAATAATAAACTGAATTGATATGCTAAACCATTATTAATTTATGTTACCATTTTTTGAAATCATTGAGAATATTTTTTTTGTCGGCGTTCTTCAAGAGCAGTTGCTGTAATTTGTGGAACCTATTTCTTGATATGATTATCATATATCCTATAAATAAAATAAGTTTACTTACTGTAACATAAATTATAGAATAACTGATAGAAGAACTCACAATGAAAATGATGTCATTTCTTTATAGTTGAGCAGAACACAAGTATGTGCTCTATGATGTTCATCATCTGAAAGCCATCATTCATGAACTCCACTGAAGCCAAGCTCTGGTAGATTAAAAACTGATAATTGATTGTATATTTCATCATCAAAATTCCCCTCATTCTATCCCATGTGGTTGTGTTTTGAGGGATATTTAGATTCAAAATAATAAGAGCAGAAAAAAGTTATTTCCTCTTGAAAATAATCTTCATCAATTGAGCCTTCAACTGATGCTTTGTTACGTAATTTTTTCTTCAATTTCTACATGAATCTCTCAAATGGGTACATCCATTGAAACTGTACCAGACCTCCAAATTTAGCATCATGAGAAAAATGTAATACCAGATGTTCTATTGAGTCAAAGAAATCTGGCGAGAAGCTTTTTTCTGATTTACATATAATGAAAACAAAATATTCTTCCAGTTTAATTAGTGCATCATAGTCTGTTGTCTCTGCACAAATGTCTCAAAAAATATGATATGTCTATTATCCAATCCCAAATCATAGAATTCAACAAAACACTAAATCCAAATGGCGTAAGTCTTTCCATTATAACATGACAATCACGAGTTTTTAATCTGGTAGTATGACCATTATTAACATATCTACCCAAATTGGAAGCATAGATATTTGGAAGTCTAAAATTTGCAAACCACCGACAAAATAATAAGAGACTCTCTTTGGAAAGTTTATAAGATTCTTTTGGCTTCATTAACCTCCGTGATCTGACATTTTGAAACATTTCAAGTTCCAATTGCCAAAAAATTTGGGCAAGATCTAATTGTGCATTTACATTATCTTTGGTCTTACCTAGAGCATCCAAAACTGTATCAAATAAATTATCAAAACAGTTCTTCTAAATATGCATGACATCCAACAAGTGGAGGACCCACAAATCAGACCAATATAGAAGATCCCAAAAAATTCTCTATTTTATCCAATTGTGCTCTTTCCCAAATCCATGAATTTTCTATTGGTTTTTTTTGGCCAAAATTTTATGGGAGGTAATGAAAATACAACTGATTTTAACTATGTACCTGAGATCATTTTCGGAGGTTCATCCCTTTAAATTGTGCCTTTTCTGAAATGAGATTTGTTCCTCTGAAAAGGATGATTGGTTGGAAGAAATTTTCAATGACATCCTAAATAGAAAGGTTTTTTTCCATTGATGAGCATAAATGCTTTGTTTCCTTTCATACACTAAGGACATGATTTCGGACCATGTGTACTCCAGCCAGATAACATGTCATATACCAAGAATTCACTAATTTTCCACATCAATTTATCTTTTAATATGAAATTTTGTTTCACAGAAACATCATATGTACTAACACCGTTAATCCACAATGAATTTAACTCATAAATCAATGGTTTCAAATAAACATCAACATTTTTTTCCAGATGTACTGGGATTAATAAGGTCAAAAAGATATAGGGATTCTTCATCAACATCCATAGAGGTAAATTTTACGGAGTTATAAAGAAAAACCAACATGAATACTAACTACCATAAGAAAAAAACAGACAACAATCGTCAGTAGAAAGACCCGATCACACATTCTGGTCTTCTATAGCAAAAGAAAGACGCAGTCTGTCAAAATGTTTCCATGAATCACCATAAGATGGATGATTCAAGGTTTTACCGATTGAAATCTTGTTTTTGTGCCATGACATCATTGACAATGTGTTCTGATACATAAATAAACGTTGCAACCTGGGTGTAATTGGGAAATATCTCAAATTTTTTACAGGATTCGATCCAGACTTCCCCAATTGAGCGTCTTTATACCGCGATTTTACAGATGTGGGAGAACTATCCAATGACTCATTTTCACCAGAATATAAGATTCAATCATTTTCACATGCATTAATCTTCTGATAACTAAGGCCCAAATTATGAACCAACCTCTTTTTCTCTCATAGTAATTTGTAGGCAACACATTTCTTTCAGGTAACAGTGTTTTAACCAATGAATGAATCTAATCAAAATAGTTGTTTGGAATTTCATTATCTTATTTAATATCCATAAAATTTTCAACCACTTATAATTTTCTTATCTTGCAACTAGGATATAATGCATCCTCAAAAGACCTCAACAACTCATAAAATTTGGATGGTGACAACATAGGAGTTAAATCAATATCATCCTGAATTTTATTTTGTTGCACAGATGGACCTGCAACATCATGTAATAAACTTTGAAACTTTGATGGATCTAGAATCAAGTTATTAGTATCTTCTCTAGAACTTCGTTCACCGTGTTGATACCAAAAAACATAATATGGTTGAAAACCAAAATGCAAGAGATGTCCCCTAACCTTTTTCAAATGTGTCAAACATTCTCATAGAACATTTTTTACAAGGATACTTAATTATGCCTTCTGATTTTTTTTTGATGATGCAAATTATAAGAAAGCTTCAACACCATCAATATATACAAGATTAAAACAAGAATCGTTTGGATTTCTATACTTATTTATCCAATAGAAATCATTTAATAATGACTATTGTCGACTTCCTTGTTCCATATTTTTCTAAAAATATAAAATCATTACTATCTTTGAATAATTTGAAATTAGAAAAACACTATACAAAAAATATAAATAATTACAAATAATTCTTAATAATTACATTAATTAAGGGAGACATAATTTGCAGTGGATTAACAGCTACTATTTTTCCCGACGGATTATTTACTTGCAAGTTTCTCACACTGAAATCACAATGAAGAATCTGATCAGAGGTACGCATACCCATTCTCGTGCATACGAGAATGTATAAGCATACCTCCAAGAAGATTATTGATTGTGATTTCAGTGTGAGAAAGATGCATGTAAATGAGGCATCAGACAAAAAATCCCCCTTTTCATCGACGACTCTTCTCCTTGCAACTATCATCACCTAAAAACATTATAAAAAATATGGTCCTACAAATTCATATCCAAACTCATGCATACGAGATTGAATATGCATACGTAGAAGAATATTATTCATATTGTTTTCAGTCGGTGAGAGTTGAAAGGAGAAGAGTCATTGAGTAAAAGGAGCGCTTCCAATCCACTAGAAAATGTGTCAAGTTATTACAAGTTATTAAAATTGATTTTATTCCTAATTATTCCTAATTATTCATAATTATTCATAATTATTCTTAATTATTCTGAATTATTCCTAATTATTCCTAAATATTCCTAAATATTCCTAATTATTCTCAATTACTCTGAATTATTCCTAATTATTCGTAATTATTCCTAATTATTACTAATTATTCGTAATTATTTATAATTATTTATAATTATTCCTAATGTTTCCTAATTATTCCTAATTAGTACAAATTACTGCTAACTACTTCTAATTACTACTAATTACTTCTATTTAATGCTAATTACTTCTAATTACTGCAATTTACTACTAATTACTTCTATTTAATGATAATTACAACTATTTACAACTATTTACTGCTAATTACATCTATTTAATGGTAATTACTGCTATTTACTGCTAATTAGTCTTAATTACTGCTAATTAGTCTTGATTACTGCTAATTATTCCTAATTATTTATAATTATTCTTAATTATTCCTAATTATTAATAATTATTACTAATTATTACTAGTTATTACTATTTATAACTATTTATTACTATTTATTACCATTTATTACTATTTATCAACATTTATTACTATTTATTAACATTTATTACTAATTATTACCATTTATTACTAATTATTACCATTATTTACTAATTATAACCATTTCTTACTAATTTTTACCATTTATAACTAATCATTACCATTTCTTAATAATTATTAATATTTTTTTACTAATTTTTACCTATTGTAAATATTTCTTACTAATTGTAAATATTTATTACTAATTGTAAATATTTAATACTAATTATAAATATTTAATACTAATTATTACCAATTATTAAAAGTTATTAATATTTTTTACTATTTATTACTAATTATTACTAATTATTACTAATTATTACTAATTCTTACTAATTATTTCTAATTGTTACTAATTATTACTGATTATTACTATTTATTACTATTGATTACTATTGATTACTATTTATTGCTATTTATTACTATTTATTACAAATTATTTCTATTTATTACTAATTGTTACTAATTATTACTAATTGTTAGTAATTATTACTAATTATTACTAATTATTACTAATTATTACCATTTGTTACTAATTATTACCATTTATTTCTAATTATTAGTATTTATTACTAATTATTACTAATTATTACTAATTACTACTAATTATTACCATTTATTACTAATTATTACCATTTATTTCTAATTATTAGTATTTATTACTAATTATTACAGATTATTACTAATTATTACTAATTATTAATAATTATTACAGATTATTACTAATTTTAAATATTTATTAATATTTTTTCATAATTATTACTATTTTTTATAATTATTACTATCTTTTTTAATTATTACTAATTAGTAATAATTATTATTATTTATTACCATTTATGACTATTTATGACTATTTATTACTATTTATTGCTAATTATTACTAATTATTACCACTTGTTACTAATTAATACTATTTATTACTAATTAATACAACTTATTTGTAATTAATACTATTTATTACTAATTATTAGTATTTATTACTATTTATTACCATTTATTATTAATTATTATTAATTATTAGTATTTATTTCTAATTAATACTATTTATTACTAATTATTATTATTTATTACTAATTATTACCATTTTTTACTAATTATTAGTATTTATTACTAATTATTTATATTTATTACTAATTATTAGTATTTATTAATAATTATTAGTATTTATTACTATTTTTAAATATTTATTTCTATTTTTCCCTAATTATTAATATGTTTTCCTAATTGTTACTATTTTTTATTAATTATTACTAATTCGTGTTAATTACTGCAAATTACAGCTACTAATTACTAATTACCGCTAATTATTTATATATATTACTAATTAATGTTAATAATTGTTAATTATTACTAATTACTAAGAATTAGTACTAATAATTTCAATTTATTATTAAAAATAAATATTGATGACAAAAGAATTTAAATCTATTTTAATTACAATCAATTAACAAAAATAAAATTAATATAAAAAAATGAAATAAATACTAAATTTAAAAAAACATAAATACCTTTAAACTTGATCTCTCATAATTGTAGACGACCTCACAACTTCTTCGTAAAAAAAACTAACTCTAAATAATGTTCACTCAAAAATTATAGTTTAGAGAGACAAAGAAAGTAAGAAATGAGGGGAAGGAAGTAAAAAACGAATGAGGGGTATATATATATTAGATTAGTTGTGAGAGGATTCCCATCACAAATAGTGCAATTTGCGATGAGTCCCGTCGTAAATACCTTCAACCGCATTAATTACTATCGGTGGTTAAAAGGGTATTTGCGACGAGACCATCGCAAAAGGTGACATGCCGACACACAATTTGTGACGGGACAACATCCTGTCACAAGTAGTATTTACCGCTGCCGGGTATTTATGATAGGTCATGTTGCAAAAACACTCCAGCGGACGCACTATTTGTGATCGGGAATGCCCAGTCACAAATAGTCTTTACCGCCTCCCAGTATTTGGGACGGGACCCATCCTAAAAGGTGACCTGCCGACACACTATTATCAACGGGACAACATCCCATCGCAAATAGTATTTACCACCTCTTGGTATTTGTGATGGGAGCTTTCCCCCATCACAAATAACTTATCATTTGAGTAGAAGAATCAACCTGTCGCAAATAACCCGTTGCAAAAAGTAGTTTTTCCCATAGTGATCTAGGGGAAACAATGCTATTTGGGTCATTGTGGATCATCTTACGAAGGCAACTCACTTTATCAGAATTTGAGAGGACTTCTTATTGGATCAACTTACACAGATTTATATCAATGAAGTGGTAAGGATGCATGGAGTACCACTATCTATTGTATTCGATTGGGATCTCAGATTCCCCTTGATGTTCTGGAAAAGTCTACAACATGCTCTAATCACTGAACTGAACTTCAATACGGCCTATCATCCTCAAACTGAGGGCCAATCTGAGTGAACAATTTAGACACTGGAAGATATGTTGACAGCATAATCTATGGACTTAAATGGAGGATGTGATCAACATCTTCCACTGTTTCAATTCACCTACAATAATAGTTTTCACTCAAGTATCCGAATAACACCATACGAAGCCCTTTATAGGAAAAGGTGTAGAACATCGGTGTGTTGGGATGAAGTGGGTGAGCGTAAGCTGCCAGGACCTGAAATTGTCGTTGAAATAGTGTAGAAGGTGAAAACCATTCAACATCACATAAATGCAGCCCAAAGTCAACAAAAGAGTTATGAAAACAATCGTCGACAATAACTTGAGTTCAAAGTTGGAGACTTGGTATTTCTATGCATATGTCCATGGAAGAAGGTCATGAGGTTTGTGATGAAAGGAAATTTAAGTCCTAGGAACATCATCCCCTTTGAGATCCTTGATCGCGTCGGAGCTGTGACCTATCGACTAGAACTTCCACCTACCATGTCCAATGCACTCGATGTCTTTCATGTATCCATCCTAAGGAAGTACATACTAGACTCTTCACATGTGCTCTCTTCAGAGGTGGTATAGTTGGAGGATGATATTTTTTACGAGGAGAAACTGGTAAAGATCTAGGATCACAGAGATAAAGTTATATGTAACAAGACTACTCACCTGGTCAAGGTAGTATGGCAGAACCATAAGTACGAAGAGGAAACATGGGAACTGGAGGAAGCAATGAAGGGAAAGTACCTGCACCTGTTTTGGCCTAAAATGTAAAACGGAATTTCGAGGGTGAAATTTTTTAAGGGGGGAAGAATGTAATGACCTAATGTTTTACCAATGGAAATTACATTCTTATAAAAATGTCATATAATCACGTGAAATCACAACACAATGAACTACTAAGTACTATGTGACATTTAAACATAAGTTTTTCACTTATGTGATTTGAATTTCGAAAAACGGTCATCTATTATTGTGATCAGTATGTTATTTGGAGTCTGATAAGTCAAACATAATTTTTGATGAATAGTAACATACCCTTATGAATAATGACATACCTTTATGAATAGTAACGAATAGTAATGAATAGAAAATGAGCCAAAAAAATAGAAACTTCACCCATGAATGTATAAATACAATTTAGACATCCTAAATGTGAAAAAATAATCATAGTATGAGAATTGGTATTTTTGTATGTTAAAAATATTTTATTTACAATTTTATGATTAATTTAATAATTTAAAATGGAAATGTAATTTCATTAAATGTACCCATAAGTTGCTACTTTATTATCCTATGGTTATAATATAATTTTATGGGACCTTGAATAATTTATCAAGGTGTTATAAAAGGTGTTATAGTTTTATTGTTGATTTTGTTGAATAAATTATGATTTTATTTAAAAATTAAATTAAAAATATTTATAAAATTATTTTTGAAAAATGGAGTTCATTTTTTAATACTAAACATTGACAAATGGTTTGGGTAAATTTTTGGGATATTTCTAAAATACTTGAATTTTTTGTGAATAGAAAAAATATAGTTTTGAGTTTTCGGTATGTTTAATGACATTCGAATGATGTAATAATTAAAATAAAATTCTGGTAGACCTTTTCATTGTAAAATAATATATAAGGTGTCCCAAGTGGCTAATACCATGGGAAAATACAAAGGGCAAGCCCATGGTTTTGCAGAAAAACCACTAATGAGGTGTCCTTTGAAATTAATTAAAAACTCTCTCACTTTTACTATAAATACCCACTATTTCCTTCGTTTCTTATCATTCAAAATCAATTATCCTCGAAGATCTGGTGGTTTTACCTCCCTAGAATTCCTCCAAATGTTTCATCAAGCTCCCAAGGTCCCAACCTTCATGTTTTACAAGTTACTCCACAAGGTAAGGGAATCTACCTCCCTTCCCTTTTCTTAAGATTTCAATTTATGTTATTCATTTTAATTTCAACTAGATTATGTTGGGATATATAATTTCATATCCCCCTTACATTCTATATTATGTATGAATTATGAGAGAAACCTTTTTTCTCTCATCAAAATATTTTATGAAATTTTAAGTGACGTCGTTAGGCATCCGAATTTTCATAAGAGATCTCTCAACTTTTCTTTTATTTTAAAGTTCATCACTTTTCTTTTTCTTACCTCACATAATTTCATCCAAATTTTGTGATTAATCTATAACCATACATGTAATTTAATGTTGTCATGATAAGGTAATAATTCTTCATTATCCCTACTTTCCCTTTCATTTATACTAAAAATGGAAACACCTTCTGAGATGTCCTAATTTACCACATTCAAGGACAATGAGTTTTCAATTTCCATTATCATCTTCAATTATGATCATGAAACCATTTTAATGGTTTAAAAAAACCATAATATATATATTTTATGTCTCATATATGGTTCTGGAATCCTTTTTTAACCAAGGTTTTGATTTATAAAACAAAACACGTTCCTTGTGGTCCAAAACCGTTAATTAACCCAAAAGTCTATCACTAATGTTTTACATAATGATTAATATTCACTCCAAGTAACCAAATTGAATTTACAATCATTTAACATCCTTGATTTTCACTAACAACATATAACTCCAATTATGGACAACCATCTCCATTTTACATGATTCTTTGAACATGAATATAAGTGAAGCAGTCATTAGAACCTAGGAAACAAACGTAGCCGAACAATGAAATTGAACTTCATAACCAATAAAAAAGGTTATGAATAAACTCTAAAAGGTTGAAATAAATCATTTAAATATAAAATTGGTTCTGTAATTATTAATCAATGAACCTAATTTTATTATTCAGGTTTTTAATATCATGTGGAGAATACCATCAGACATAAGGTAGGGGATCCCCTATATTTCACTTTTTTTTTTAGAATTTCCTCTATGTTATGACCTTTTATGTATACTTCCTAATGTTAGGGTATGATTTAACAAATTAACCTTACTTACCTATGGATTTAAAAGTGATGAGAATCCCCGTTCTCTGTCATGAATCCCTCTTAAGTACACCCGATACCATGTCGATAATCTATAAGGAATTCTACCCAAACTGCCTTTATTTATTCGGGTTTCTCTTTCATTATTTTTACCCAATTGAAGTTGTCTTTTATTTTTATATAAAAATTATACATTCTGTTTATATATTCCAATGTATTGTTTTAGGATCCATCCCTCATTCTATTTTGGAGATATACATGCTTTTAAATGATTATCTCCTCAATACATCCCAATAAGAAAACTCATTTTAAGAGAACTTCCCAAAATTTTTCCCAATTTCAAGGGAAATATATCATATGTTTTAAGCCACAATTTTATTTATAAAATAAATCTTTTTATTATGAAAATATTCTTGGTTCACTCCTGGTTTTATATTAAATACTATTCCATTTTCTATTTTAAAGCACTATAGTATTTTCCTTAAAACCGCACACAATATTTTTTAATGCTAATATTTCTGAAATACATTTCTTACATGTTTTCACTTATATTTGGTATCAATTACCATGATATATTCCTATTTTACCATATGAATTTCCATGTTTGTTCAAATTCCTTTCATGTATGGAAACCTTCATGATACACCCATTGGTTATTCTTTATGCCATGATTGTGGTACCTAATTCTTTCCATGGGTAACCCTTATGTCTATGTAAGATTGATTATGTATGATTATTTATGTGGAAAAAATATTCATGGAATGTAAGATGGGTGTGCCCATATATCACTCAAATGCATTGGGTAATGTTATGTCTCATGAGATGTTATGTGAGACGGTCTTGGCAGTTAGCCTTGGCTTGTGCTACTACGTGAAATGATCTTAGCAGTTATCCTTGACTCATACATAAGTCATGTTTTATGTTTCTGAAATATTTCTATGATTCCATGTTTATATGATCCAATGTTTATATATTTGATTTTATATGTTCCATGCTTTTGTCATCATTATTTCATGTCTTCTAACCCATGTTCTATAGACTTATTCTTTTGTATACTACTTACTAGGCTTTTTATCTCATCCCTTTGTTCATGTGTTCCTGAGGTTATCCTATGAAGATTCATGAGCACAATGGAAGATATGAGATCATTATGGAGTTTAAATAAAAATGTTTTTTTATAATGTTTTATTATGTACCTAGTATTCCAATACACTATACTTTTTGATCCTTGCCTTGTGCCTTCATGTATAATTATGCCTAAAATCTTGTAATTTTTTATTTAAAAGACTAGGGTTTCTATATTTTTACCTTTAAAAAAATGGGTTTTTAATATAAATAATTATTCTTATCGTTTTCCAGTTGAGGAAATTTTCTACCCTTTTTAAAGTGTAAAAGAAATGTTCTACATGTATGGATTTACCCATCATCATGACCAACATTCCGTTGAAGATTCCTTTAAATGTTTAAAAATTTAGCCTTTTTATATTTTTTTCTTAACATTCTGGATATTCAATATTTTGAAAGTCGTTTTCAGTGAAAAAGTTTTTAAAAAATTTTCTATGTTTTAAAATTATTTTAAATTTTTTAATGAATTATTAATAATTTTTCAAAGTATTTTCAAAGAAAAATGTTTTTGAAATATTTTCAATCATTAAAAAGAAACTTTCAAAGGAGAAATCATATTTTCCTTATGAATTTTTTTTAAAATATATTTAAATATTATTTCCCATCTAAGATATCATATTTTGATGTTACTCATTTCTTTCTGAGAAATGATCTAAAGGTTCCATTCATATTCCTTCTCTGAATGGTTTATGTTTTGACAACATGATGTTTATGAAAACCAGTTACTATTTAACGAGTTATATATTTGGAAAATATGTCTTCTTCCTTGGGTTATATTATTAGGAAATAGTTTGAAACTTAATGATTTGTACCATGATAAATTCTTATGAAGCATACATCCTTTAATAGGACATTCTAGGATGAAATGAATATAAAACCTATATATTTTCCATATTTCATGATATGATCTCTTTTATGGGTCATGATATTACTCTAGTTTTTATATTTTAGGAACATGTATGTGTGAGTTTAATTATGGGTGGGACATATATCTCCCTCTAATGCATTAGGTAACGAGGGATGTCTCATGAGTATAAATGTGATGCGTGAACCACATTACATGTTGACAATATTATGCATGGAATTGGTGGAAAATCAATATGTTTATGTGTGAACTTGATTAAATGTTTACAATATTTTGAGTGAACTTTATTATGGGTTCATAATATTAATCCTGATCCTCCTTAAATGTTCAAAATTTTATAAATAGACCATGTTTCATGTCCATAACTTTATGCACAAACCTCATTACATGTTAAAAATGTTAAACATGAACTTGATTGTATGTTCACAATATTATGAATGGTCTTGGTTTCATGTCCATAAGTCTATGTGAGAGCCTGATTTCATGTTTTTAACTTAATATGTGGACATATTTATAATTATACATGTTCATGATGTTATATGTTGATTTATATACAACAATTCCATTTCTTATTCATAGGTTAGGATTTAATGGCTTATGTTCCTGATTAACTTATGATTTATATCTTATGAAAAATTAATATTTATGTGACGATTCAAGTTTATATTATTTGATATGTAGTTTATAATCTTTTAATTAAACTATCATGTTCTCATACCATCTTGTTCAGGTTATGATTATCCATTTAATTTATTTTAATTTACTAAGAATTTGAGCTCACCCCTTTCTTATGGTTCACTTCCACAGGTTTTGAAGAAAGGTTATTAAGTAGAATTACTAAGGGGGAAGATCATTAAAAGAAATTTTTAGGATATTTCCCTGAGTTAGAATATTTTTTCTCCAAGTTTCCAAAGGCACTAAACTAATATGGTCTTTTATCGTCTGTTTTTAAAACGTCTATCCTATTTCACAAAATTGATGTAATGTATATGTATGTTAAGACCAGGTATTTATAATTACTATCAGGGTGATGTTTTAGTCATAATTGGGAAACTATGATGATAAAACCTTAGTGAGAACTCTAAGGACATGTCTAAGGATAATTCTAAGGGTAAGTAAAAGTATAGAAAAATGTCCTGGAATGTTGGTAAAGGATAGAGTGAGTGGTTCCCAAGAAATACATCCCAGTCTATATTCTACAAGTGAATGTGGATTTGGAAAAAATTTAACTAGGTGTAGAAACACTAATAAGATGTCTCGGTCCGGACTCATGGTATTTTGGTACATGAAAATAGGCCTTATAGCACACCTGGTTTGACACTCCTAGGGGGTATTATTTGGGAATTCACAAACTCTTCATGAATCATCATAAATTATTTAAATATAATTTGGCTTTGAATAAATTAGGATAAACCTAAAATTTAAAATATTAAGGAAGGTTTTATAATTTAGACATCCTATAAGTTATTTTTCATGATTATGTGGTTACTCTATATGATAATTGTTTCTTACTCTATGCCTTTTGGATTTAGTCAATGGTTGGTACCCAAAAGAACTGTGTTAATAGTGATTGTGATGGAAAATGAAATAATTGTTCTTGTGAGAATGCCAATGTTGTGGGATCTAGAATGAAAAACAGAATTTATTTTCTCATAAAATATTCTTAGTAAATGGATCACTATGAGCATAAAAATGAGAAAAGGAGGGAACCAAATTCAATTGATTTGTTAGTGGGGATACATCCACTATCTTTTAATGGTTGTTCTAATCCACTTGTTTCCAAAAACTGAATTAGAACCAATGAAAATATATTCTCTGTTCTCTAGTGTTTATGTCATGAGAAAGTCATTATGGCTATTTATTGGTTAGAAGGTGAAGCATACTAGTGGTGGAATCCAATCAAGAATATGAGAAGGATATATGAAATTGAATCCATGGATCAGGAAGAGTTCACGAACTTATTCATCAATAAGTAAATTATTCGTGTTCATCATAAAAAGATGGTAATGGGGTTATTTGGATTGAATAAAACAGATTATGAATCTATCAGTACCTATGAGGACAATTTCAAAAGATATGTGAGTTATGTTTATGGTATTACCATCCAACACGAATGTAATGTTGGCAGGTTCTTCAATGGATTAAATACAAATATGAAATGGGTGTTGGCCATAATAGATTTTAGTATCTACAAAGAGATTGTGTGATATGAAATAAAATTTGAAATGGATGTTGGAGTTATGAATCAATATCTGGGTTTTAACAAGAAAAGAAAGATATAGTTTGATGGAAAGTATAAAAAGCATGGAGAGAAGAAAAAGTTTCAAACTCTTATCTGTTAATACTGTGGGAAAGAGCACTTAGGGAGTTCCTGAATGGAACAAGAATGTGTTTCAAGTGTGGGAAGCATGGACACTGTGAAAAATAATTTATAAGTGATGTGATGAATAAATTAAATGAAATAAATGGAGGGAAAGCTCAATATAATGATCCACTAACACTTTAGTGTTTCAATTTCATGGATTTGGGTCATTATGTGAATTAATTCCCTAATACAAGGGATAATATGGATGATAAGATAGAACAAAATATAATGAATTTGGATAAAGGGAAAGCTTAGGTAATCATAATGGATGAATTGAATAATGATAATTAGGGAAAATTTATCCTTTTTACCCTTAGTTGGGAAGTTCATGTTTGATTTTGTATGAATAATCCCCATGATAATATTATTGTTAATCCTTTAGTGAAGTTTCATGTGATTATATCCTCTACATGAATGTTGAATTAATAAAATCACATTTAATGTTATATCAGTGCATGTATGAACCCAAGTATCTAATAAAAATGTTTTGGTATAAAATAAGAGAATAATTAAGGAAGAATTGGTGGATAATATTTTGGAAGGGTTAAAAGGTTAACCATTTATGTAAATTTTAAGATAAAATTAGAATGAAATTTGTGAGATTAAATTATTATCTCACCATAAGTGGATTTATGCGTATTGGATGATATGTTCTAACCAATTTGTGTTGATTTTAACTAATGACAGATGAAATGACTTATCATGGATCTCTTGATCTGTTTGTACTTTAGGAATGATAAATTCCCCTTTATTTCTTAGGTAAAGATATGAAGTGGAAATATATCAAGAAATAACCAAAGGATGATATTTTGAATAAAAAATGAATAAAATCAAGTAAGTATGTAATCATGAAAATATTATTCAACATTAAGAAAAAGGATATTGAAAACAAAAATGCTATCCTACTAACTTTATTTTCGATGAATCAAATGATCCAATAGATATTCATATATATAAATGGCTTTGTGATTGTTATATTTTTCTAGAACAAGTTCTATATAACTCATCTCAGGAACATGATAGTTATATTTTTCTTCCATGTACATGTTTTCACCTTCCACCTATATTCTCCAATGTGGAAACCATGTTATATGTTATTTTGGGTAACCATTATGTTTTGAACATTCCCTTCTTAAATTAAGTTTTAGGATTAATTTTTATGATGTTAATTTATATGAAAGGAACCTTAAAGTATTAATAATTTGATAACCCATATGAATTTTGAGGGAGAAATTCATTTTAAGGGGGGGATAATGTTACACCCTGAGATTTTGTGAAATAATTTTTTTTCGAATTAATTTAATCATTTTGATGCTTTTCAATTTCACACGACACTAAAAGTAGTTTATTTTGTATTAAAGAACCATGTTTTTCTTACATTTTATCCAATGAAAAGTTAATAATTCACAATATGAAACATAAAACCAATATTGATTTATACGAACAAATGAGGATAATTATGTCACATGCAAGATTGACTTTCCTTAATGGCATGCGTAACACGCAAGACAGACTTTTACCAAAAATAATATATTGTTATTTAATATAATAAGATATAACCTAGAAATTAAATTAGAGGTTATTAATAGTATTAAATAAATTATGAAAATTTATGGTTTAGACAAGTATAAGTTGAATTCATAGGTTACCAATTTATTAGAAATGAAAATATAAGAACTTATTAAATTTAAATGGTATATTTTTTATGCACACAATTGTGTTTTGTGTTGATAAATTAAATTAATTACAATAAGAGAGTAATATTAATTTAATATATATGTTATATATTCTTTTGATAATTTTTTATATTTATCCAATATGTTTGATAGACATAAGATAAGAATAAAGAAAATTTTATGCTTAAAAAACTATATTTTTATAAAGGTAGTTTTACCACCTTTTAATGGAGAACCCATTTTAAATATCATTTTTTGGAAATTTTATATATTTATTATTTAAAAAAAACTCCATCATTGAAATAGAAACATAATAATTAGATTATGATTTTTTTGATATTTTTCTATAAGGTTTCGTTTTTTAATGAATAGCTAAAAATATTGAATTCTAATTCAAACTTATTTTTCTTCTAATTTATTTATAAGTTTAAATTATATTATAAATAATATTAAAATATTATTTAGATCATATTTTTTTTCAATTAATCTAATTATGTTTATTGGAACAAATTTCACATTGATATTCGATATAAAAACTTAGCAATCTTTTGATCTTTTTATTTTAAAAACCCATAGCGTCGTCCCATCCATGAGAATAGATTTAAATTAATTTCTTCCACATATGGGATTAGAATATTAAAAAATTTATTCCACATTTAGAATCAAAATAATTTATTATCTCTAATATGTTAATTTTTTTTACCAGAAATAATAGTGAAAGTAATTAAAATTAATTACAACGATAATGGTAAAATTTAGTTTAATAATGGAAGAAACCTTAAACATAATGTCCCAAATGACATAGAAACTAGTCCAAAACACATTTTATGGCCACTATTCAGATATTAATATTCAATTATTGAGTTTTTTTGGTTTTTTTTACTTTTTTAGTTAAAAACGTGGGTATAACTAACATGTTTTCAAAAATACCCAGTGAGACATTTTCCTCCCCTATAAAAGGTCACCACTTCTACCAATTACTAAAACCTCTAAAACCACTTTGGCTCAGACAAGATCTAACAAATACACTTCAAAAAATACTTAAAGTCCTCATGTAATCCTTTATTTGGGTATAATAAAATCCATGTAAGCCCTTTGGGGAAAACCAAATGGAGTTACCCCAATAAGAAGTAACATTCTTCCTCAAGCCCCTTTGTTTTATTTTTTTTCTCCACCACCTCCACTATCCTTATTACATGATTATAAAAAAAATATCTTCAATATATTAATATGTTTTTATGATTATGTTTCTATCTACACTTACACATACTTTCATCTAATTGGTAACGAACAAAATGCTTATTTGTGTGGTGAACTACTGCCTCACGACCTGATGATTGTTTATTTTTCCATAAAGGCCCCTCATGGTGATTATTATTATGGAAAAATATATATATATGATATATATCATATTTATAATGTCTTTGATGATTCTGTAATTTTTATTTAGAACATAGCTTTATGCTTTTCTTCTTGTGTAATTAGTATGATAATTTCATTTGAGGAAGTGTAGACTACTTCCCCCTCAAAGCAATGTGATTCATTCACAAACTAAATGGAATGTATTAAGTATATATTTAGTGAAAATATATAATATTTATGAAATAGTAATTCAAATTTAATGATATTATATACTTATATACTTATAAATATATTTTATTTACTTTATTTCCTTCATTATGTAAATAAAACAGAAGTAGAATTCAAGCGTACGAATGGCCAACCGTCTCCATGAACAGTGTATTCGATTTCGTAATTTTATATTCTAAAAATTTTTATAATAAAAATATACTGAATATAAATGATATTTATACAATGTTTCACATTATTGAAATTACGATATAAGTCTACGGACCAAATATATAACAAATTAAGACACTTTCAAAGAACAAAGAAGATATTACACAAAGTGAAATACTAACATAGAATTGTTAACAAGAAGGTAATATAAAGTCATAATGAAATAATATATGGTTTTATAAATATGAATATTATTTTATAAAATATTTATAATAAACCTAAATTTATTATATAGGAATATTTTATGAGTACAAAGAGAGTAAAGACAAAAGGTAAGGGAATTTCATCTCACTTTTTATTTGTGTGAGATACATGCTTTATTCACCACCCATTAATTTTTTTGGCATGTATACTACCTATAAATAAATTATATGATTGTTATAAATAATTTTTTGGGTATTTAAATATCCACTTTATAACATTTCTTTCATCGGGTTTATGTTTTAAAAGTTACCAAATCTGTAATGTAATTTTTTCTCAAGTTTCCTTCTTTGACACACATGCCATTTTATGCACCTATATTTTTCCATGAGGTGTATATACTAAGATTTAAATGTTATATCATGAATCTTATTAATTAATGATATTTTAAGATTTATTTAACTTCTTTTTCTTCAACAGAGATTATGGTTCAAAGTTACCAAGTGGTAAGATTTTATTGAAATAATCTCATCGCTTTTCGAGATTGATTATGATTTTTCTTATTTTGATAAAATAATTTGATCCACCTCTTATGAACACTAATGAATTTTATTATTCTCTAGTTATTCGTGATATATTCACATTTTGGTACTATTTTTCCACTCTTTGTGACATAATATAGTTAAGAAATGGTTTTTAAGAAAGCCCAAATTTACCCTCTCTTCAGTCAAAACAACTTTTAACTTCAAAACATGTTTTTTAAAAATAAATGTTTCCAAAAATATTCTAATATTCTATTATGAACATTAAAAGAAAATTATACAAAATTTTTACCTTTTAAATAAAAGTGTTTTTATAATAAAGGAATCTTCTTATCATTTTCCAGTCATGGAACTTCTCTAACCTTTTTATAAGTCAAAAGGATTGTTTGGCGTGTACGGATTTACCCACCATCATGATTGAAATTCCATTGAATCTTCCAATAAAATATGAAAAGGTTATAATTTTTATAAGAAAATATTTTCCTAATATTCAGGATATTCATAATTTTTAATGTAGGTTTCAATGAAAAAATGGTTCCCAAAATGTTTAATTTTTAATTTTTTATATGTTTTAAAGAATTATTTATCTGTTTTCAAAGTATTTTAAAAGAAAAATATTTCAAAATGTTTAGATTATTTAAAAATAATCTTTCAAATAAGAAATGATATTTTCCTCATGAATTTTTTTTAAAAGATATTTCAAAATCATTTCCCTTATAATATAACATATGTTTATATTACTCATGAATTTTTGTGAAATTAGCCAAGGGTTCCATTCACATTATTTATATTAATGGTTTATGTTTTTATAGCATGGTATTTATGAAGACTTGTTTCTCTTTCATGGGTTATATGTTTGGGAAACACTTTCCTCATCCATGGGTTAAATATTTATGAAACTTGTTTCTCCTCAACGGGTTATACCATGATAATTACTTATAAAACCCACATCCTTTCATGGGTTATTCTTAGATGAAATGAATATAAAGCTTATATATTTTCCATAGTATAATAAATTATCTATTTTTATTTTCCATTATGTTATTAAAGTTTTAATATCTTCTGGAACATGTATGTGTGAGTTTAATTATATGACATATGGGGCCTATATCTCTATCTAATGCATTGGGTAATGATGGACGACTCATGAGTATAAATGTTATGTGTGAACCTTCTTAAATGTTAACAATGTAATTCATGGAAATAGTTTCTAGTCCATAAGATTATGGATAAACCAAATTATACATTCACAATGTCAAGAGTGAACCTTATTCTGTGTTCATAATGTTATTAATGAACCTAATTACATATTAACAATGTAATACATGGACCTAGTTTTATGTCCAAATATTTATGTGTAAAACTGATTACATGTTCATAATGTTATGTCTGAACCCAATTTCATGTTCAAAACATTATGAATGGACCTGGTTTCATGACTATAAGTCAATACGAGGGCCGTATTTCATTTTCTTAACTTAATTTTTGAACCTGTTTAATATTGTATATGTTCATGATTTTATACGTTGATGTGTATTCTAAAATTCCATGTCTTATTCATATTTCATGATTTAATGGATTATGTTTTAGATTATATTACGATTCATATCTTATGAATATCTAAAATTTATTCTATGATTCATGTTTATAATCATTGATATGGATGGTATGATATTCTAATGATACAATCATGTTATCGTACCTTATATTATTGTTATACTTACTCATTTCATTTATTTACCCTTAATAATTATTTGAGATCACCCCTTTCTTATGTTTCCGTTTCCCAGTTTATGAGGAACGGTTTTTATGTATAATTACTATAGGGGTAGATCTTTGGGGGAAACATTGAAGTTATTTCAATGAGTTAGAATATTTTTGTTTCATGTTTCCAAAGGCACTAAATTAATATGTTCTTTGGGCATCCTTTTTTTGTAATGTTTTACGTATTCCAAAAATGTTATGTAATGTCTATTTCTATCAAGACTATGTTGTTATAGTATATAAAATCTCTTTGACAATCCATATCTATATTATATATACTATAATTTCATTTAATGTTTTTTTAATTTTCTTATTTCATGTGGATTATGCTTTGAATGTTCAAAGTGTAATGGAACACATTGAACGTTTAAATATTTAATTTTTTCATACATGTAAATATACTTGATATTATTTTACATATTTTTTATGTGGATATAAAAGAATTATAAAGGGAATTTTATGGAAATTTTTATATTTGGATTTCTTTAGAATCCTAGATGTTTTTAAAAGAAAATGAAAACCTCTTTTCTTGTTGGGTGTTTCATTATTGAAAATAGGTTTTTAGAATTAAATGATTATTTCAATGTATTGAAATGTTTTCCTATGATTAGAAATTTAATTTTCTCGGTGAAAGGTTAAAAATTGAAATTTTTTATGTTTTATGATTATATAAACTATACTTGGAAATTTGAAGGGTGGTTCTGGAATAAACCAATGATGAGGGGTTTCGTGATAATAAAACGACATGTGGGTCTGTGATATACCTCCAAATAATTGGGTATGAGGGTTGGTTGTATGGATATTCCATTTGTATGAGTGAAATATATGGAAGTAAACCTTATGTAATTTATATATATAAGAGTGATAAGTAAAATGATGTTCCAAGTAACATTTATGTATCTTCCAAGCTTGTTATGGGTTTTATAAAAATCTAGTTATTATAAAAATCATATCAAATGATATTATTATCAAATTAAAGTATTTACTACTTATTATAGTGAATGGTATAACTTTATGTTAAAGGTTTCATAAGTATTTTAATGTTTATAAATTGACTAACGAATTCCTTGTTTTTATATCCCTTAGTGGAGCTTTTTTGTTCACATCCAACAATTATTAATTTTTTTATTTGAATGAAGGATGATTTAGGTATTTTTGGAATTAGTTTTTATAGTCATGAAAAGTTTTCATAATATTTATCATTTTTTATTTTTTTAAATTTTTTTATATTGAGGAAAAAATGGATACTGATCAGAAGTTTCCTCTGTAATTTATGGTGTTGTTATGTATAAGTTAAGGATTAATTGAATAAAAATATAATCCTAAAAATATTATCAATGTGAGATAAAATAAAAGTCTTGACTTAACTCAAGATTAAGTAATGTTGTAAGGAAGAGTCCTTATATTCAGAGATGATAATATTTTCATGGAATATTGAATATATAATTAATTAAATATTAGTTGATTTTGTGAAAGTGAATGGTGATATATTTTGAATATATTATCATATTCAATATATGGATTCTAGGTTAACCCCAAAACATATTTTTTCCAATTTGAGGTGTAAAAATTATATTAGTTCTAGGGTTCATGACCTTGCCTTTTCCACCCTTTTCTTTTTCAATGCCTTTTCTTATTTCCCATTTTCCATTTTCTTATACTCCTTTCAAATTTGGATTATTGCATAAGTGTCCTCTATATGAGTTTAATGTGATAGAGGGAGGAGTGGGAGAGAAAGAGGGAGATGGAGAGGGTCCACCTTCAGATTAATCTGAGGAGCTAAATGAGGACTTATTGACTCCATAATGTATATCCAGGATTGAAACTTCACCATATTTCACCCTGAGTTAGTCTACTATTTTTTTTCACTGATACCCCATATAATTGTTTTTTCTATTTTTAGTCATTTTATGTGTTTCTGGAATCCCTTGAGGGTTATTTTAGGATAATTTATGGCGAAATGGTTTTTTTGGGTTCTTCACAGTGGATATCATTTCAGGAAACATGTGTATAGGAAATGTAGTTTAGAGAACACATGTACCATGTTCTTATTTTTGGGAATTGGGTTGAGGATGATTACTACATGACATGTGTGTTTTTGAAACTCCATGATGTGGGGACTCAGGGAACAACTAGGTACTTTACCAGACTACCTATATGGGGTACATAGACATACAATGCACATGATCATACCCAATGTGTAGTACATGGCCAGTGGCTATGTGATTTTTTGGAAGGACCACATGTTGCGTTTATGTAAATGTATAAGGCTAGGAACCTCATGTAGGTAAGATTATATATGGTGTTATTACACATCATTTAATTTGGTTTTACATGATTAGTGGGAAGTAGTACATGACCAAGGGTGATTTTTGGGGGTACATGCCTTGTATATGAGGTATATGTCATGAAATTACCCTTGGTTGTGTTTCACTTTTTTCCTTACATGGAGTGATAAATAGAAATTTTAGTAGTATATTATGAATTATTATCCATATATAATATGATGTTGAGGACCTCGTGGTGTTTTGTGGTCATTGTTGAGATGTTTTTCAGTTTGGGAGAGGATGAGTGAGAGGTTTTCATCTATGTTTTGTCTTAATAGTTATCATGAATGAGAGGTTGTATGAGACCTGGGGGAGGTTCATGAGTTTATTGGATGAATTATAATGTTATATTTCATGTGAATTAGTTTGAATATCATTTTAAAATTTCATTAAGGAAGGATTGAGTTGTGACATTTCTAGGATTTCCTTGTGATTTAGTCTTGGTTGTTTTAGATGGTACCTAGATGATAGGGATGAGTAGTTTTTTTGATAGTTATTGGATATTGGGGCCAGTTTCTCTTGGATTCATTGGTTGAGGATTTATAATACATGATTGAGGTTTAATTTGGATGGATCCTTCAGGTTAGGTTGATTTTCTAGGATGTGGGTATGGCTAGGTGCCATTTCGTAGATGTTGAGATGAGTCTGAGGGAATCCTGAGGATTCTATTTTGAGTGTAGGGATGAACAAGATTGATAGGTTTGAGGGAGAGGACGACTGAGGAGGAACTTTTAGGGTGTCCTAATATTGATGAGGACATAAGGACCACAGACAATTACATTTCTAGAATAGTGTTACATAAAGATTCCCTTGAGGGTGAGATAATGGTCATTGGTGGATTCTATTCCAGTGTCACAAGATAATGTTTCTATTATTGATGTTGGACTATATTTTTTATGGATGTGACATAGGGGATTATAGGAACCTCGTTCTTTATTGATCCGGAGAGGGTAAATGTTGGTTTATGTGTTGGTGACTTCTGTTTTGACCATAGAACCTAAAGATAGTTGGGTTACGCCCATTGTGACTATGATATTATTAATGGGAACATGAATTTGATGGAACCATGTTTTTATAGAATATTATGTATATACTAAATTTTATTCTTTCTAAGGTTCGTGACATGAGTGGAGACTATTGGGATATTATGGTATTTTGTTTTGGACTTGATATTGATCTGATGATCTACCATGTTCGAATATATTATTTTCTCCTACGGAGATTATGGATGATCTATAATGGTGAATCCCACTTTATGGGATTTTTATTTGGATATGAATTATTTTATAGGATTTTTGCTAATTTACCTGATCGTGAAAGTGACCGATTATTTTTTTTAGACTACTATAACTTTGATAGGTTCTATCAAAGTGGTTAGAGTTACTTTCACCAGTTTTGATCATTATATTTTGTCTTTGAGCCTATTAGTGGTGTATTATTATATTTAATTCATTTGTCAGTATCTAGGGCACATCCTTAATTCTTATTTATGTTATAGGTATGGGATATTTCTTAATATATTTGAGATGTTCCGAATCTCTTGTATAATGATTCATAGTGAGCCACAATTTTAGAGTTTTTTGGAACTATCTTATGTAGGTTTAGTAATTATCACGTGGATCATTAGGAATTGAGGATTTATATTGTTATATTTTTTAATTGATTATTTTATTAGGGCTGTAAGATCACGTGTTCAACAACATTTTATGAGAGTAGATGTTATGTACCTCTAAGGATGATGATCTATTGAGATTTATTTCTCACCCCTTGTATGTTAACATTGGTGTCAACTAAGTCCATTATGATTATTTTAGGTTGAGTAAAAGGTTCATAGTGGATGGGGAAGATTCCAAGAATTGTATGATCAAGTGAAAAACATATGTGAATCCAAGTGATCAGGACAAATAAAATCTATAGTTATATGGATAAGGTTTGCGATATAAATGAGTATTAGTAGTGGAGCCTTGAGTATTTTAATTTTTAGTTTATTAATTTCTATCTATATATGTGACTTGGCTGGTAAGTGTTAAAATTTTGTATGTTTTAACATGTTGTGTGTTAATATGAATTTAGGCCATGTTTTATTTGATATAGCATATTGTTTCCTCGGTTATTCAAATTTTGTACTATCATATTCATGGATGTGTTTTTGTTTTGTCATTTTCTATCATTTCTTCACTTTTATATGAGGGTATAGTCTTTCCAATATATCTTTTTATACCATTTTTGGTAGTATGTATCCTTTGGAATAAGTGGAGACAACCTTGAGGCCTACTGGTGAGCCAAATTTGGTGTCATATCAGGTCAATGCGATCAATTTATTTACAAAATGACAACAATGAGTTTCTTATTTTATGAATTGTGGAGTTTTTTGATAGTTGGGTTAGTGATGTAATAGATCTTGTGATGGGACTCAGCCTAGTGTTTCAGTAACTCATTTTTTTATGGGATGTATAGATTAATTTTATTATGAAATTCTTGTCCTTGGTTTAAATTTTTATTGTTTAAAGATTTCCCTAAGGTTAATGAACTTGGGTTTGTGTATTTAGTGATTAATATGTTTTTGGATTATGGCCTATTGACAAGAGTCCTATTTACATGAATCATTTTAGGCATCTATGATTCAATTGAAATTTGACTATTTATGTGTGGTTTCACTGATAAAGGAGGTTGAGTTATTTTAATTATTCTCAATGAATTATCAAGTTTTGTGTCATACAACACCCTACTATCATTATATTGAACTAAATAAAGAGTAATTTTCTTGATAGATAATGTTTATCTACATATATATGTTCTCTAGTAATTAAAATGTAGTCCCTTCATTGATGGAGGTTTTGTGACCATAGTGGGCCATTTTAGGCATTGGATTCCCTGTAGGATTGATAAGTTAAATGATGATTCAGAGGTGTTTGGATTGGGATATAATTTCCTTGAGGACATGGGTTCCAGGAAGTTCTAATATTGAGCTATGGGAAGGTGTTTTAAACCTCTATAGGAGATATGGGAAGTTTTTTCCACATGTTATCTACCATGTCATGTGGTGAGGATCTAAGGGACCGAGATATGTTAAAGGGGTTGGGTAGGAATGTGTGATATTTCAAATGGTCGGAACCATAGGGATATGTTACCACTTGGATTTTTTCATATATAAATTATTTTATAGTTATTATGGAAGATTGTTTATTGTTGAGAAGTGGAGTGATTGTAGTGATTTTGGTTTTGAGGGTTATTGAGAGGGATGATTTTGTAGAATTCTTATCCCTTTTTATTTTTAATTATTATTGTGGTGTGTTAGGAGTGAGGTTAGATGATCATGGTTTTGGAATGATGTTCAGAAGGAATGTGTCTATTTGGTTAGTCTTGGTATGGACGAGATGGTTCGATTTTGATGTGGAGCATTAAGGGTTCTTTGGTATGGTGAAACATACCCCCAGGTGGATGGTGGTTAGTGGTATAGAAGAATTTGCATAATTAGATGGGTATATATCTTGTGATTTTGAGTCATACTATGTGATTGGGTAATGTAAGTCTGTGTATCTATGGTGTTTGTGTGATTCCTAGTAGGTTTTTGCGTTAGATCCTATGAGTGGTTGTTGAATAATCAATATTTCTCAAGTAGGATAGTAGTGCTAGAATGGATTATTTAATAAAAAATATGGTGTGTGAGGTAATTTAAAATCTTCTTTTTCATATACTAGTTTTGTTCATGTATAAGTGATATGGGATACATGTGGGTATTCTAGGTTTGATATGGTATTGAAAAAACCTTAGTGGTTTATCCAATGTGGACCTTTTGAGGTTGGTGTTTGAGGAGTGGTGTGATGGAATGATTATGGATAGGATTAAACCATCACGCCTTGGATGATGTGATCATTGTTTTAAAGGGGTTTTCCATAATTTATTATATCATTATTTGTGAGCCAGAAATATGTGGTGGTTACTCTTTCATGTTGTATCTTAGGTGAGCGAAATTCGACCACATCTAGTTATTACATTTATTGATGGATGGAGTGTTGGATGTTGAGGTTTTTGTGTAGTTGTGAGGTGAATATAAGTATACTTCTATAATGGGTAGTATGTTGGTGTTCTGGGATAAATGTATATCATGTTCTAAGAGTCATGGGAATTGTGAGATGGATTACTGGACGATTGAGCTGGAAGTAGGTGCCAGTGCATGGATAGAATCATGACATATCTAGTTTCATGGAATATAGTATATTTGTGTATCTGATTTAGTTGAATGGTGTGGTTCAAGATTTGGAAGTGTACTTAGGATGAATATTATGGGATGTGAGTGTGATTTAGATCATATATCTACTAGTTTTCAGGATGGGATAATGAAGACTTATGACTTATAAGGATTTTTTAGGGTTTGAAGTGTTATGGTGGGGATATTTTGAAGACCTTCATTATCACATTTTGATAAAATCACGGGAAATATAAATTTTTCTATTAATATTTTCTAAGTGTAAAATGGTAATTACCCCAAGAAAATGATCTTAGAATAGTTTTCTCACAATTCTACTGGTATGAAAATAGGGTGTTTAACCCTTGGATGGGTGTTTATAGGAATTCAAAGTCATACTTATTTTCATGGAATATTTGATATTCAATTTATGAAATAATAATTAATTTCAAATGTTCAAATGATGATATATTCTAAATATATTCTTAGGTTTTAATTATAGTTTCATGGTTGAGTATGGAATAAGAGGGTTTTTCAAGATAACGTGTGAACTGGTAATGGCACCAGGGGAAAGCCATAAGCCTTTTTCCCATTCTATTTTATTTTTTTCCTTTATTTACCACTTTCCCTTTAATTTAACTCATTTATCCATTTTAAGTTTTATACATGTACTACCCATAGGATTCACTTGAAAAAGAGAGGATAAGGCGATAATGGGGGAGAGCTATAGGGGATCACTTCTCTCTTCATCTAAGGATATTGATTAGGATCTGATGGTTGTGTGGAAAATATATAGGATTGAATCATAAGTGTAATTATCCCCAAGGAAGGATATTTTTCACCAATATAAACAAATATTAGGTGTTTTATATTTTAATCACTTATATGTTTTTTGGGGACCCATTAAGGGTTATTATGAGATGATTTTGGGTGAAATAATGGAAACTCATCTATAAAGAGTGTAGTTAAAAGAATAAATGTCATGTGATCTTGATTTTGGTTGGGGGTTTAATTTGAGGAATAAAAAATATATGTGTATGGAAAATACATGTATTGGAGACTTGGCGTGTGGCTGAGTACTCAGCATGATGCCTCGTGTGGGGAAAAGAGCCATACAGTGCACACAACTAGACACCAGGTTCTATATATGTCCAAAAGGTGCATAACAATTTTTTATAGAGCATGTGTGGGGTACATGTCCAATAACACCATGAGGATAACATGCCATGTACATGAGTTTTAAATTTTTAGTGTGTAGCAGTACATAATTAGAGGAGGTGTTCGGGGGTATACATCATGTACAAGAGCTACACACGGTGTACTTCCCCCTTGGTTTTGTTTTTATTGTTTTATCCACATGCAGGAAGAATTAGACTATAGAGTAGTTTATTCTATGTCTCATTCCATGTGAAATGTAATTTTTATAATCTTATGGTGTTTAGAGGTCATTGGGTAGATGTTTTGGGTTTTATTAGGTTCAGTGACAGGTTTTTCTCAAGGTTTTGATTTATGAGTGCCCTCATGAGATAGGTGTCTTGAGACTAAGGGGAGGGTCATGAGAATGTTGAATGACTTAAAATGGGAGATGAAAATGGGTTTATATAAATTCTCTTTATACATTCACTAGAAGGGTGGATTGAGTTGTGGCTTAGATTGGGAATTCCAAGGTTTTTACTCTCAGGTATTTTAGATGTCTCTTGGAAGGTGGGGTTGGGTACTATTTTGGATAGTCCTTGGATTTTCGGACCAAATTATGAAGGTTTGAGATGTTTCTATTTTATACCTCCCACTTTATGTTTATTTTAGTTGGATTCATTAGGATGGGGTGATGTTGTGGGATGGTGAATTTGGTTGGGTTTTATTGCATGGATGTTGAGATGATTTCATGGGACTCTTGAGGATGCATGTACGGGTGTGGTGATGGACCTAGATGAGTGGTGTTCTAGATAGGTAGAATGAGGATCCCCTTATAGGGAATCCTTATTTCAATAAGGTATTGAAGAACATTTTGAATTCCCTTACGGGTATGGGGTTACTTAAGGATACAATTTTTGGTCCTGTGATGGTCGTGTATGGATTTAATTATTGATTCATCAAATGTGGATTCTTGTAGTAGTATTGGCATGTATTATGATATGGATATGATCTAGGGGACTATGGTCACTCTATTTTTAATGAACATGATAGGTTCAGGGATGGTTTCAATGTTTCTAACTTCAATCATCACCTTAAAATATAGTTATAAACTAGTTGAGCACTTTATTACTATACTCTTATTTACTCGTTCAGGAGTTTTATTGACCATGGTTTTTATAGATTGCATAAAAAATCTTTTAGGTTTTTCTTTCATAGTGTATTGATGTGAGAGGAGACACTTGAGATATTATTACATTGGTTTTTCTCCATTGATTGATTTGGAACACTTTTCTATTGAATAGAATTAGGAGGGACTAGGAAGGTAATGGATGATCCATATGAGTTTATCCCCTACCTAGGATTTATTTCTAACTACGAATTTGGTTATGTGGTGTTCGATGTTTTTAGAGGGACTAGGGTTGTTTCTAAGACACTTAATTATGAATGATCCTAATTAGTTCTATAGGTCTATCTAGATATTAACCTGATCTCTTAATGACGTTAGAGTTCATGTCACATGTTCTGATCATGCTATTGGAGTATGGAGTATAATTTCCCTTACAAATATCTGAACCTTAGGTGGAAGAACTATTTAGAGTACCTTTAGTATTTTATACTGATTTTGTTTACACATGAGGAATGGGAAATTTAGTTTCATATTCTCTTAACAGGATGTTATTGATATAGGATGTTAAAGAATATATAAAGGAATAGTGGTTGATGTGTCTTTTTACCAAAATTTAGTTGGATGTAAAAGAAGTGAATGAATAAGTTTTTGTGGAAAGTGTGGAATAAATACCCCCTTATATGATTGATTTTGACATGATCAAGTAAAAATATATGATTTTAACAATATTAGAAATATTATAAATAGTTACGGTATCTTTAATGATTATTCTTGTTATCACAATGGAGTTTTATACTTCACAAATATATTATAGTTTCCTTCATCTTTGAGGTAAGATTTTATGAGATATTGTAACACCCCAGTTAAATAAAGAATATGAAATTTTTATATTTATCCATATTTTTGAATAAAATATTAATATTACTTTAAAGGGGACGCTATGCTCGATGGCGTAGCCAATACGCAACAACGAGTTTCTTGGGAATCTTACGTTGCACTCTAATAATAAAATAATATTATTTTAAATGGTAGTTAACGCCTAGCCGTTGTAATGGCGGGAATGAACAGAACTAACTAAAAAATGATTATATATGTTTGTCAAATATTTTTACTCTTTACAATAAATGTTAGAGGATTAAAAATGCGAATGAATCCAATTTTTAAGCATAAACATTCTAATATTCTTTAAGAGGTCGATTAACCGCCTTTCGATGGCGAACCTATTTTAAATCCTCTTTTTAACAATTTTATGTGTTATATTTGACAAAATAAAATTCTTATTTAGAATCGGGACATCAAAATTTACTTTGTGTAAATTTTTGGTATTTTTCCGATAAAGTTCATTTATTTAATGAATAGTGAAAAATGTTGTATTTTAATTCAAAACCACTTTTTAATCTAATTTATTTATATGATTAGATTATATTTTTAATTGGTTTTAAAGTAAAATTAGAATATATTTTTACCATTTAATCCAATTGTGGTCATTGTAATTAATTTCACTTTGAAATCAGACTTCAACTAGTGTCAATCTTATGATACTTATTGTTTCAAAAAAATACGCTATTTGCTCTGACAACGAGAATTAATTATTAAATTAATTAATGAAACTTATATGTTTTTAATTTTGTAAAATAGGCTTCATTTTTGAATTTGGAATATCAAATATAGCTTAGGGTGAAGTTTTGGTATTTTTCTGAAGAACATCAATTTTTGATGAATAGTGAAACCACTAAGTGGTACTTATAAAAACTGATTTTCCGTTTAAATGAAATTTTAACACCTCTGTGTTTTGAATTTCAAAAAATATGACATAAATGGTTGTCATTAAGAAGTAAAATGTGGTTCAATGGAATTAAAATAATTTTTTGGTGAATAGTAACTTTTAAGTTTTTAATCGCGATTAGATGTAATTAGTGTTGTTTAAGGTAAAAATAATGTTTTAATAATATTATATGAGCTTGAAACATGTCCTACCCATATTGGATGTGTCATGGCCGACCAAGACAATACATGGGTCAACTTTGGGACCCCATGGAGCCACTTTGGTTGGGAAATGACATAAATAACGTTTTATTTAATGTAAAAGTAAAAATGACACAAACATGAGTTCTTTTACTAAAACAATTTTTACATGGGGTTATACAAGTCAGATTTTTTACTATAAATAGTCATTGGAAATATAAAATGATTTCCTAAATCATGATATATTTTTTATAATTTTTAGACATAAAATAAATAATATTATTTATGACATCATAATGATGCAACGATTACCTCATTAATAAAGGATTTAAATAAAATGAAAAGATAACGTAAAATATATGACCTGCACATGTCCAAAACCTATTGGATTGGTGGATTTCAAAACCTTATCACCTTATCCTTGAATTATATCAATGTGGGACCTTTTAAATCCGAAACTCATTTTCAAATAAAGTAACATTTCTTTACTTTCCAAGAGTGCCCCTCCTCTCCTCTTATAAAAGGCCCCCAACTCTACCTCCTTACCCACACTTCCAAAGCATTTGGATCGGCCAAAACCTGCCCATTTTGTCTCTCCACATCCCTATCTAACTCCTTGAAGCCTCACTTGGGTCAGAAGTCTTCCCAAGGAACCCTTTGATCTCAAACCAAAGGGAGTTACTCGATTTTAAGGTAATGTCTTCACTTGAGTCCTTTTGTTTTATTTTGCTTCTCCAACCACCTAAACTCTTTTTATTCATTTATTTTGTAACAAATCCAGTATCTTAAATATACTAGGATGTTTTTATAAGAAGTATTCGAGCTACACATACACACACCTACATCTAATGGTTAAATAACATACTGTTTCTGTGGATGGCGAATTTCTGCCTCACGAAACGATGATTGTTCAACATTATTCTAAAACCTTCAAAGGTGGCCATTAAGATGTCACTATATTTATATATGATATATAATATGTTTATGTTTTCCTTAAGCTTCTGTATTTTTCATTTATAGAATACCTTTATGGTTTCCATTATGGGTAAACGCGATATCTTCATTTTAGGAAGTGCGGACTACCGCCCCCTCAAAGTGATTTAATTCATTAATGACATATGTGGGACGTATAAAGGATGGAATTAATGGTATTACATATGTTATACTACTGGAATTATAATATACCTTTATATATTTATTATTTCATTCAATTGAATACAAAAAAAAAAAATAAATGAAAGTAGCGTTCATGCGTACGTACGGCTTACCGTCTCCATGAACGGTACATTTCATTTCTTATCTCCAAATGTTATGTACTATTATAAGTACATATATATAATGGATATATATGTAATATATTACATATAAATTATGGGTATAATTTTGGAATTATAATATATATATCTATCATTTTGTTTTAATTCCATTAATATGGCAAAAAAATGAAAGTAGCGTTCATGCGTACGTACGGCCTACCGTCTCCATGAACGGTGCTTTTAATTTTTTATCTCCAAATGTTATGGAATAGTATAAAACGAATATATAATGGATATATATGATATTTAAAACATAAATACCATTCTGGAGATGATGTAACTATAACTACATGGAAAATTCTTTTCCAACAAGTTCAATTTTTTACTCATGTACTGAACATCGACAAAAACGTTTGATACGAACTCACTTTATTAACCAATTATTATAACATTATAATATATGATATTAACTGAATAATAATATGTAAAGGAGGTCCTTAAGCAATTATAAATTGACCAAAGTTTATTATTCAGGAATATAATGAAACGAACAAGACAAGTTGGACTTGAGGTAAGGGATCCTACTCCTCTCTTTCTTTTTAAGTACACTCTTTTTATGTCATTTCTTTTAAGCTCATATTTATTGTGATTGGGATGTTCTTTTATATTACTCTTACTGTAATTTTTATGTTAATATGATGAGATACCCTATTCTCTCTCATCAATCCAGTTTGGATGTTTTGAATGGGGCCGTTAGGCTGCTGAATTTTCGTAAGAGATCTAACCTCTCTCTTTCTTCTTAAGTACTATATTTTATGTCACATCTTTTAAGATCCTCTTTGTTATTATTGGAGATGTTATTTTATATTCCTCTTTCTGTACATTTTATTGTAATATGATGAGATACCCTATCTGATCTCATCAATCCATTTTTGGTAGTTTTAAGTGGCGCTGTTAGGCTGCCGAGTTTTCGTAAGGGATTTTTCATCTCACTTTTATTCCTGTGAGATTTATGCTACATTTGCCAAAATTTACTTTGAGTGGTGTATGTACTGCCCCTTATTTTACTCATTGTGTAATATACTTTCATTTATGAGTATTTACATCAGTGTTTTATTGTCCTTCTTTCACAGGGTGTATGTTTCGAAAGATACCCATATCGGTAAGGGAACCTTTCACCCTCCTCTTTTTAAAAGACTTCTTTTGTTATGTCTTTTAATTCACATAAAATTATGTTGGGATATGTTATTCTATATCCTTAGTGATTTAAATTTTATTTCCAAGTGATGAGATACCCTTTTTATCTCTCATCAACTCATTTTCTGACGCCGTTAGGCTGTCAAATTTTTGCAAGGGAACTTCTTAACCCAATTTTGATTCTTTGGGATAAGCTTGTACTCCTTGAATATGTCGTTCTATTAATATGTGTGAATAAACTCTGATTGTTTTACACTTAATATCCACTTATATTTGGTGTATTAGTTTTTCACACATAATTATTTAATTGATTTATCCTAAATCCAAGGATATCGTCTTTGTATGGGACTTCATCTCAATCTCCTTTCATTGAGGTATATTTTGTTTTATACACAACCTTCTTTTATACGGTGTATAAACCCCTTTGACTTTTTAGTTTATCCTAAAGGAATATTTTTTATACAAAGCATTTTACTAAACGACAAAAGGGAATGTGTTTGTCGTATGTATGCGGAGACAACGACTTCTCCGCCGCCGTGACCATTATTTGAGTTTCGGCTTCCTCTACAAGCCATACCTTTTTTGAAAAGAAAAATAAATACCATGTTTTACTTTTATTTTATTTTGTTATTGAAAATGGTTTTCATAATGTCTTTATATAAATGTGTTGTATTGATATCTTGTGATTGAAAAGTGGAAATTTTATGTTTCCTTTATGCATGTTTTATGTGATACGATTATGTTATGGTTCTTGGGAAATATTATGAATACGGGTGGTTCCGTGATAAACTAAGGGCAGGTGAGCCCGATATAGCTCTCCAATGCATTGGGTAACGTGAAGGGGTTAAACTTTAAGGTTTCTCCGTAGAGATTTAGGGAATATACTGTGATGGGTATTCCAAACGTAACCAAGAGGGTTACTCCCTACGTAAGAATGTTATGAATGCCTCAAGTTAACTTTATGTCTTATGATTTCTATGATTTATTCATTATTTTATGAGGTATGTTAATGTTCTTATGTTTTATGGGTAAAGTATGATTTCATTCTTATGTATACATGTACTCATGTTTCCTTTCCATATTTTTATATCCCTTACTGAGATTTTTATGCTCATCCCAAGTTTTTGAAATTTTTTTCACAGGTCAAGGGAAAGGTACATGATATGATGATAGTGTCAAGGAAGTGTCAAGAAAGAATCCATGTTTTATTTTAAATATGTTTCAGTTGATGGGAAAAATGAATACTATCTTTTATGTAACCACTTTGTTTAAATGTGGAATGTAATACAAGTTTTATGATCTAATTCTCTAAAACTCTAAACCTGAAAAGATCCTCAATGTGTAATATTGTAATTACTCAAGATTAAGTAAGGTTTAAGGCTGGGTCCTTATAGTTGGTATCAAAGGTCGGTTTAGATAACATTAACGGTTAGGGTATTATCTATGCACAAGTGACATTACCATAATGGTTAGGATTTAAGAAAGAGTCCTAGTTTTAGATAAAGTGAGTGAGTAAGTATATCTTAGTGTTTACCTTCCTCATTAGTACATGATGGTTTTGTTGATATACTCACACTGGCATTTCTGTTTTTAGTGAATGGATGGATCTAGCAGGCACCAAAGATACAATAGGTTTGAAGGAAACTGTGGTGGTTCTCTAATTAAGAGACTGGATGAAATGGGGTATTCAATGAGGAAACTCATGGTTTTTATAAACCAACTATCAAGGAGTCATGATAAACCACTTGAACCTTGGTATAATCTGTAATGCATCATGTATGAGATGACCAATCGATGTAGAAGTTCAGGTAATAATTATAAAGTTAACCATTAGAGTTTATATGATCCTTACTTTTGAGGTAATTATGGGTTATTATATGTTATGGTGGAAAATGAAAGGCATGATATAAACATGAGGTTAAAATATGTTATGATCATTTTTGAAGATTTTATCTCGTTTTGGGGAATTTTTTAAGAATTATATAGTTTTGGAAAAAGGACAACACACAGACCGTGTAACAATCCGTCACGTCGGACAAAGCTGCGGGAATCGAACCCACAACCAAAGTGTAACTGGTATTTATCGCCTACCACTGGACTATGTGAAGTCCCTGGTTAGTTTGACTGATTCTTTTTAGTTAGATGATTTTATGAATTAATAGTAAGTTGATTTTGGGTTATCTATGGAAATTTATTAACCTATCATGGAGGATATGTGATTAGGTTAATTACTCTTCAATACGAGACTTTAAGAGCAACTGATGTTGTTTGGAGATAAATGTTACGATTTAACTTGGAAGTCTATGTGACTAAATCCTTAAAATATTTGGGTTTCAATCTTATTTTGGTTTACTTTGAATAATTTTATGGACAAATTGTTTATCGAATGGTCCTCGTTGAACTTTGGGTTTTGTTGGAAAAATTTTGGAGATTAAGAATATATTTTCTTTTTATAAAGGGTTATCCTTTTCTAGATTATCTGATCTTGTACTAACCTTTTTGGTTTTGGTTTTGGTTAAAGTCTAAAGACATGGGAAGTATATAGCTCTCTTTTGTGGATTAGGTGATTCTATAGAAGTTGATTATAGTACTCTTAATGTGAACAAGTCTTCCTAAATACTCATCTTTTGGAGAAAATATGAGTTTGTGTAAGAAATATAATAAAAGTTGAAAGTAAACATGATAAGTGATTATGTTTCCTTATGAATAAATTCCTCAATAAAAATAAACTTAAAACAAAAATGTTTTCTATTAACTTTTTCTACTGGGGAATCGAATACCGTTTAACCCATCACAAGTTTGTGATTTTCTTGTGCTTAACTTTCTCCTAAACATGTTTTCTATCACTCTCCATCAGAACATGACCCTATGTTTTCTCCTCCATGTCCATGTTTTCCTACATGGAATCCTAGTATGGGTTAACTCGGGTGACCTCTGTACTTCTCTTTCCTTATTTTAAAGTGATTGTTTTACCGACTCTTGTTCCGATGTGGGACTTTCAAGGATGTTTCCAAGCCCAATTTTAAAATTGCGAGGATGAAATTCCCAAAAGGGGGAAGGATGTAACACCCCAGGTAAATAAAGAATATGAAATTTTTATATTTATCCATATTTTTGAATAAAATATTAATATTACTTTAAAGGGGACGCTATGCTCGATGGCGTACCCAATACGCGACAACGAGTTTCTTGGAAATCTTACGTTGCACTCTAATAATAAAATAATATTATTTTAAATGGTAGTTAACACCTAGCCGTTGTAATGGCGGGAATGAACAGAAGTAACTAAAAAATTATTATATATGTTTGTCAAATATTTTTACTCTTTACAATAAATGTTAGAGGATTAAAAATGCGAATGAATCCAATTTTTAAGCATAAACATTCTAATATTCTTTAAGAGGTTGATTAACCGTCTTTCGATGTCGAACCTCTTTTAAATCCACTTTTTAACAATTTTATGTGTTATATTTGAAAAAAGTAAAATTCTTCTTTATAATAGGGACATCAAAATTTACTTTGTGTAAATTTTTGGTATTTTTCCGATAAAGTTCATTTTTTTAATGAATAGTGAAAAATGTTGTATTTTAATTCAAAACCACTTTTTAATCTAATTTATTTATATGATTAGATTATATTTTGAATTGGTTTTAAAGTAAAATTAGAATATATTTTTAACATTTAATCCAATTGTGGTCATTGGAATTAATTTCACTTTGAAATCGGACTTCAACTAGTGTCAATCTTTTGATACTTATTGTTTCATAAAAACACGGTATTTGCTCTGACAGTGGGAATTAATTATTAAATTAATTAATGAAACTTATATGTTTTGAATTTCTTAAAATATACTTCATTTTTTAATTTGGAATATCAAATATATCTTAGGGTGAAGTTTTGGTATTTTTCTGAAGAACTTCAATTTTTGATGAATAGTGAAACCACTAAGTGGTACTTATAAAAACTGATTTTCCGTTTAAATGAAATTTTAACACCTCTGTGTTTTGAATTTTAAAAAATCCGACATAAATGGTTGTCATTAAGAAGTAAAATGTGGTTCAATGGAATTAAAATAATTTTTTGGTGAATAGTAACTTTTAAGTTTTTAATCGCGATTAGAGGAAATTAGTATTGTTTAAGGTAAAAATAATGTTTTAATAATACGAGATGAGCTTTACACATGTCTTACCCATATTGGATGTATCATGGCCGACCAAGACAATACATGGGTAAACTTGGGGACCCCATGGAGCCACTTTGGTTGGGAAATGACATAAATAACTTTTTATTTAATGTAAAAGTAAAAATGACACAAACATGAGTTCTTTTACTAAAACAACTTTTACATGGGGTTATACAAGCCATATTTTTTACTATAAATAGTAATTGGAAATATAAAAAGATTTCATACATCATGATATATTTTTTATAATTTTTATACATAAAATAAATAAAATAATTTACGAAATCATAATGATGCAGCGATTACCTCATTAATAAAGGATTTAAATAAAATGAAAATATAATGTAAAATATATGACCTAAACATGTCCAAAACCTATTGGATTGGTGTATTTAAAAACCTTATCACCTTATACTCAAATTATATCAATGTGGGACCTTTTAAATCCGAAAATCATTTTCAAATAAAGTGACATTTCTTTACTTTCCAAGAGTGCCCCTCCTCTCCTCTTATAAAAGGCCCCCAACTCTACCTCCTTACCCACACTTCCAAAACCTTTTTCTCAGAAAAACCCTGCCCATTTTGTCTCTCCACATCCCTCTCTAACTTTTTGAATCCTAACTTAGGTCTGAAGTCTTCCCAAGGAATCCTTTTAGCTCAAACCAAAGGGAGTTACTCGATTTTAAGGTAATGTCTTCACTTGAGTCCTTTTGTTTTATTTTGCTTCTCCAACCACCTAAACTCTTTTTATTCATTTATTTTGTAACAAATACAGTATCTTAAATATACTAGGATGTTTTTATAATAATTATTCGAGCTACACATACACACACCTACATCTAATGGTTAAAGAACATACTGTTTCTGTGGATGGCAAATTTCTGCCTCACAAAACGATGATTGTTCAACATTCTTCTAACACCTTCAAAGGTGGCCATTAAGATGTAACTATATTTATATATGATATATAATATGTTTATGTTTTCCTTAAGCTTCTGTATTTTTCATTTATGTCATACCTTTATGGTTTCCATTATGGGTAAACGCGATATCTTCATTTTAGGAAGTCCGGACTACCACCCCCTCAAAGTGATTTGATTCGTTAATGCCATATGTGGGACATATAAAGGATGTAATTAATGGTATTACATATGTTATCCTACTGGAATTATAATATACCTTTATATCTTTATTATTTCATTAAATTTAATACAAAAAAAAGAAATAAAAGTAGCGTTCATGCGTACGTACGACTTACCTTCTCCATGAACGGTACATTTCATTTCTTATCTCCAAATGTTATGTACTATTATAAGTACATATATATAATGGATATATATGTAATATATTACATATAAATGATGGGTATCATTAAGTAATTATAATATATATATCTATCATTTTGTTTTAATTCCATTAATATGACAAAAAAATGAAAGTAGCGTTCATGTGTACGTATGACCTACCGTCTCCATGAATGGTGCTTTTAATTTTTTATCTCCAAATGCTATGTAATAGTATAAAACGAATATATACTAGATATATATGATATTTAAAACATAAATAAAATTCTGGAGATGATGTGCCTATAACTACATGGAAAATTCTTTTCCAACAAATTCAATTTTTACTCATGTACTAAACATCGACAATAATGTCTGATACGAACTCACTTTATTAACCAATTATTATAACATTATAATATGTGATATGAAATGAAAAATAATATCTAAAGGAGGTACTTAAGCAATTATAAATTGACCAAAGTTTATTATTCATGAATATAAAGAAACGAACAAGACAAGTTGGACTTGAGGTAAGGGATCCTACTCCTCTCTTTCTTTTTAAGTACGCTCTTTTTATGTCATTACTTTTAAGCTCATATTTCTTGTGATTGGGATGTTCTTTTATTTTACTCTTACTGTAATTTTTATGTTCATATGATGAGAGACCATATTCTCTCTCATCAATCCATTTTGGATGTTTTGAATGGCGCCGTTAGGCTGCCGAATTTTCGTAAGAGATCTAACCTCTCTCTTTCTTTTTAAGTACTCTCCTTTATGTCACATCTTTTAAGCTACTATTTGTTATGATGGGGGATGTTATTTTATATTCCTCTTGATGTGAATTTTATTTTAATATGATGAGAGACCCTATTTGATCTCATCAATCCATTTTTGGAAGTTTTAAGTGGCGCCATTAGGCTGCCGAGTTTTCGTAAGGGATTTTTCATCTCACTTTTATTCCCATGAGATTTATGATACATTTGCCACAATTTCCTTTGAGTGGTGTATGTACTTCCCATTATTTTACTCATTGTGTAATATACTTTCATTTATGAGTATTTACATCAATGTTGTATTGTCCTTCTTTCACGGGGTGTATGTTTCAAAAGATACCCATGTCAGTAAGGGAACCTTTCACCCTCCTCTTTTTAAAAGACTTCTTTTGTTATATCTTTTAATTCGCATAACATTATGTTGGGATATGTTCTTCTATATCCTTAGTGATTTAAATTTTATGTCTAAGTGATGAGATACCCTTTTTATCTCTCATCAACTCATTTTCTGACGCCATTAGGCTGTCAAATATTTGCAAGGGAACTTCTTAACCCAATTTTGATTCTTTGGGATAAGCTTGAACTCCTTGAATATGTCGTTATATGAATATGTGTGAATAACCTATGATTTTTTTACACTTAATATCCACTTATATTTGGTGTATTATTTTGTCACACATAATTATGTAATTGATTTATCCTAAATCCAAGGATACCATCTTTGTATGGGACTTCGTCTCAATCTCCTTTCATTGAGGCATATTTTGTTTTATACACAACCTTATTTTATATGATGTATAAACCCCTTTGACTTTTAAGTTTATCCAAAATGAATCTTTTTTATACAAATCGTTTTACTAAACGACAAAAGGGAATATTTTTTTCGTATGTATGTGGCGACAACAACTTCTCCGCCACCATGACCATTATTTGAGTTTCGGCTTCCTCTACAAGCCATACCTTTTTTTAAAAGAAAAATAAATACCATGTTTTACTTTTATTTTATTTTGGTATTGAAAATGGTTTTCATAATGTCTTTATATCAATGTGTTGTAATGATATATTGTGATTTAAAAGTGGAAATATTATGTTTCCTTTATGCATGTTTTATGTGATACGATTATGTTATGGTTCTTGGGCATTATTATGAAGACAGGTGGTTCCGTGATAAACTAAGGGCGGGTGAGCCCGATATAGATCTCCAATGCATTGGGTAACATGAAGGGGTTAAACGTTAAGGTTTCTCCAAAGAGATTTAGGGAATATACTGTGATGGGTATTCCAAACATAACCAAGAGGGTTACTCCCTACGTAAGAATGTTATGAATGCCTCAAGTTACCTTTATGTCTTATGATTTCTATGATTTATTCATGATTTTATGAGGTATGTTAAGGTGCTTATGTTTTATGGGTAAAATATGATTTCATTCTTATGTATACATTTACTCATGTTTCCTTTCCATATTTTTATATCCCTTACTAAGCTTTTTATGCTCATCCCAAGTTTGTGAAATGTTTTTCACAGGTCAAGGGAAAGGTAAATGATATGATGATAGTGTCAAGGAAGTGTCAATAAAGAATCCATGTTTTATTTTAAATATGTTTCCGTTGATGGTAAAAATGAATACTATCTTTTATGTCACCACTTTGTTTAAATGTGGAATGTAATGCATGTTTTATGATCTAATTATCTAAAACTCTAAACCTGAAAAGATCCTCAATGTGTAATCTTGTAATAACTCAAGATTAAGTAAGGTTTAAGGATGGGGCCTTATATATACAATTATCTATTTATTTGTTTTACTCACCATAGATCCACTAAAATGTTTTATGTTATAAAATGGTGACATTGATGGACATGAATGAGGTAATGTTTTACTTAATTATCAATTATTGGTGTCACTTATCAAAATGTGAATGATGGGAATCAAAATCCTATGGATTTTTATAGCCACTTCATATTCTTAGTTGGAATTGGGATAAAATCTCTATGGACATTATAATCAACTTTCCTTATTCTCCTCAAGGAAATAATTCTACAGGCGTAATTATTTATTATTTTAAAAAATACCTCACTCCACCCTATAATGTAGATCATAAATGTTGACGTCCTTGGTAGTCTTCATATCTAAAATATCACGACTCTTATTAGAGTTCCATATGATATTATTTATGAATGAGACTGATGTGAAAATTTTTATTTCATTTTGATAAATTTGTGCTGATTTGTTTTTGGAATTTTAAATAAAAAAATATGTTTTTGGTATGGATTATTTTATTTTAATTGAATTGAGGTTATATGTTAAATTCCAAAATTATGTTGAAAAATGTTTTTTTTGGTTTTATTTTCCAAATTTTTCTTGTTTTAATGTTTCCATTGCTTTTGTGATCATCATTTTTGTGATTATAAATAATATTTTTTTGTAATTATTTTTTATATTTTATCTCCATGAGAATTAATTAATTTATATTTCCATATTTATTATATTAAAAGATATATTGTGGTTTTCATTGATAATTTTGGAACTTAAAAATTACCTCCTGAATCGATTTCTTGACATAGGATATACTTTTTTATATTTTGGATGGTATTTCTCAGAGGTAATTCATTGAGAAAAGTATTAAATCTACCATGAATTTCTTTTGGTGAAGTATTGAACATGCATAAAAAAATTTGATAATGTATTGAATCAACACACTGGTGGAAAATATACTACATGAAGAAATTATAGATCTTCCATAACCCAATATTTCATTTACATGGACCAATGAGAAGGAAGATATTATTTTGATCCATGAAAATATTTTGTACCTATTGATGATTATCTACAAGAATAAAGTGGAAAAATTCCATTAGAATGGAATCCCATGATTCTATGGACAATTTTCCATTACCAATATTACATTGGGATGAATTTTTGTAGCATTCAACTCTTCCATCCCCACACATCTGTGAAAAATCATATATGAACCATCCCAATAAAATTTTATGAGAGCCTTTGTTCGTTCAATTATCACAATTAATTTCAAGAAACATTGAGTATTGAAATTGGGGATGCTTGTGAATCCGAATTTACAAGGCATCAATATAGACTCTATTAGAGGTAAAATATTGAGAACGATGAAGTCTAGTGATGTAAAAACGAATAAAAAACTATTAGAAGAAGGGGGTCAATGTATGAATGATATCAGGGTCAAACTTCCATGAATTTATCAGTGAAAAATCATGTTTATCGATGACCTAATTCAAGTTGAATAGAACACCCCAAAGTTAACGAATCAACGAAATTATTTCTAGAGTATGATAGAATTATATACTATAATTTATTCACATTAGGGATCAATATTAATGATGAAGATGCATCAATAGGGATGAGTGGTAATCCATCAAAGAGCAAGACCATATAAAATGGTGGTTGGGTAAGCTTGAGGATGAAACTGAGCTTGTTAATGATATTCAACCAAGGTTTAAGGGTAAAATAGAAATTTTTTATGTGATGATTAATTTCAGTCGATGTAATTCTAGTATGAGAGAAATTTATTCACATGGATTTTTCTACTTTAGGATTTTGGATTAGGTATGGAGGGTTATTTGAGGATCTCCAATGTTATGAATAGGGTTTTGAATAATGGTTATGACATACTTCTTGAGGATATTCCTTTATTAATTACTTATTTCCATGCTCAAAATGATTATTTTGAGCTTTAATGAATGAAAACATAGAATTCAGATGGTAGCCGAATGCCAATTGAGTGTGATATTTCAAGTATGAATCTATTTTATAATTAAATATCAATAGGAATTTCAAATATTAATATTGGTACATGAATGTATACAATGTTAATGAACAATAAAAATGTTGAGTGCACAAATCATAGTTGATGAAGTTCCTAAGTGAAACCAAGGTCGATAAACATGGAAGCAATATGAGTACATTGCACTACCAATTTTAGTTGCTTATGAGTTCACACTAGAGATGGTGTTGACCTAGAAATAGGTGAAAATGATTAGATAATGGTTTGTTTTTAGAGCCATTATATATTTATGAATTGAGGTATTTCATATATAAAATTAGATAAGTCAATTGGAAACCAATTATGTGAAAAAATGTTGAAATTGGAAGTTGATGTCAATACCAAGAACTAAGAACATGGAAACTAGTCCAACCTAGGCCCAAGTCCTAGATCAGACCTAGTATTGATGAATCATTTGACCAGCCTATAAAATCAATTCTCTCTAGTCCATATTTAGTGAACCGAAATCCACTTGTAGTATAACAAAAGGAGGAGCCTATATCAGCAAATAATAACTAATGGAGTTGAGACTAAGAAGGTTGTAGATATTTCTGAATGATTCTATATATGCCTATGTGATGGAAATAATATTTATCTATGAGTATCTAGCTAGTGTTAACTATGAGGGAGATGGTGAAAAGTGAAAGTGCCACATGGAATCCAAGGAGATATTCTTAAAGATTTATGAGTGTTATCAAGTAAGGTATTGGCGTGAAAACTATTATTAATAGGATAATCTTCAGAGAACTAGAGGGATAAGATGATAAGAGGAGCCTACTAAAGACAATTCAATGATGAGTAAGCAATAAAGCATTACTGGAGCTCAAGAATCACTTGGAGTTATCTGATAGAGAATTATTTCTTTCTCTTTATACTTATTTATATTATTATTTAAATACTTATATCGGAATTATTGATAAAATATAATTTTACAAACATTACCACTAAATAATTTCTCTTTGGGGAATGATATTGTGCTGGTAATTAATGTTACTCCATCTATGAAATTATATCCCTTGATGTTACTCTTATCATCAAACTTTTACAATGTATTTTTATGAAAGATTTGGAATTATTTAAAACTATTATCAAATGAATTCATCTTCAAAAAACTCAAAAATACATGTTTTAAAATAAAAATTAAAAATATCATGAGAGTAACACATGGAGTTCAACTAAAAACTTGGACTTAGTGAAAAATGATTTCATCACTATGAGATTGAGTGAGTGTGGAGGTTGAATAACCATTAGATTCTTTAACTCATTGGCTGGGTAGTCAAAAGATCTAGTTAGCCACTTTCAATTCATTTATATTTTGATTAATTGAAATGTATGAATGAAGTAAAACATATATAAAATTAGATAATCAAATTCCCCAATCTCATTAACTAAATTTATATAGTTGAATTTTTAATATTCTTAATAGTAAACCATATTCAAAACTTTCAATTCTCTCATGTCTCTTGCGATCTCACAATTTAATACACACCATCACTTCATCATTATATTTTAATATTTTATTTAGTTCTATTTTTAGACTTATTAGTCATTTTAAAACCCCATGATTTAAATATTTTTTTAATTATCTCTTTTATAATGTTTTGAATATGCGACACTGAGTTTAAATAAACCATGATGTACTACGAAATATTATTATTTAATTATGAAAGTTATAGCATAGTTTTTGATTTGGTGTTTGTGAGTATGAATAAATGTATTACATAAAATTTATAAAATTGTTTTCCTTAAAAAAATGAATAATCAATATTTCATTTATTATCAGTTTTTTGTAAATAAAGTAAAAATTTTTAAAGGTAAAACATATTTTTTCATAAAACAATTTTTCTACGCACAATGTAATCCTATATTAATGGATTAAATTTATCAGTATTTATAAATAATTATATTGAAATTATTTTACTATATATCTTATTAAATGAGTTAACATTCATTTAATTATGGTTTTTATGAAAATAATAAGAATAAAGTCATTTTATGCTTCAAAAATATGTTTTCATGAAGACTGATTTTTTATTGAATTTTTGTGTATATATTACAATTAATTTCATCCACATTGATAAAATTTATTTCAAAAAATGGAAATTATTTTTTAAATAAACATTATATATATACATTAAGATTAATTTTAGGAATTTCTCTAGAAAAGATTAAATTTTAAATGAATATTAACAAATAATTTTTTTAAAACTATCATTTATTTTTAATGAATAAATTAAATAAACTGCATCACTATATTTTTATTTTAATATTGATGTAACATTAGTTTAATTAATTATAATAATATAATTAATTACAAATTAATCAATATGATAATTTATTTTGGTATAAGAATATTTTTGGGATCGAGAATACAATTATTTTTGAAAAAAACAGTTTTTCATTTTGTTTTGCGAATTTATATTAAAATTCATTTTATAGCTAATATAAATTTAGTAATTAATAATTGTTTTCATATATGGAATTATAAGGCAGAAATTTATTATTTAGGACCATTTTATTTTTCATAATTTTGAATAGTACCCATTGTAAAGATATATCAATTCAATTATGGTAAAAGAAGTAAAACATGGTTAAAACTGTGGTTTAATGCTTTAAAATCTCTCGAAGACATGTATTTAACAAAATTTATGAGTGTTTTTCCAGGAAATTCGTCCTATATATCAATATATGGAAATTTATTTCCAACTTCCTTTATTATAACTTTTATATTAATTTAAGAAAAGGATAATTACAAAATATTACTCTCTTCAATTTAATAGAAATTACTTGTTTTAATAGGGATGAAAAATTCACGAATGAATATAAAAAGTTATTTTTAAAATAAATAAATTAATTTTATAATGTTAAATTTGTTTTTAAAATTTTAAGGTACAATTACTATAAATTCTAACGTAATTTTGACACAGTTCTTGCGAAAATAGATGAAAAAATATATTAAATGATATTAAAAATATTCAAAGAAATATTTTTTGTATGAATTATGGTCTCACATGAATTTTATGGTCAAAATTTATGTATAATTAATTTTAAAAGATTTTATATTATAAATCTATTTTAATATTTATGGTTTTAAAGTAAAATATAATAAATTATCCCCAATTTGAATTTAATGATATTTTATGTTAACTAATATTTTATTAAATGATTTTAAAGTCATAAATATCTTTCAAGATGACATGTGGAATTGTAAGTGGTCTAAAATGTCATACATAAACTTTTTTTGATCTACTTTTCACCATAAAAGTAAAATTTTCACCCTTAAAGGATAAAAATGTGTTCCTAAAATTGATGTCAAACCAAGTTAGTAAGGGTATTAACCAAATGATATGGTTTAAAATGAAAAAAACCAATCTCAATTTGACATTATGATGATATTTTGACCTTATACGATTTTTCTCTGATTACATGGCCATTTTTTAGCATTATACATGATAATTACATTAATTGTATTTAAATCATTTCAGTAATTCCAAGCATGTACTCTCCTCACTTATAAAAGGGAACCTCCTATCCTCCAAAATACACAATACATGAGAGATATAAATCATCCATTACCTAACCTGATACAATCCTATATTCCTTCTGCATTTTTAAATGTTTTTATTACCAAAAATATACCCTAATAAGGATTTAGTTTTAAGCTGAGGTAGTTTTTCAAAATAAGAGGACAAATTCTTAACTGAGTGTTTCATGATTTTTCCTTCTTATATCTCTTTTAAATCATCATTAACCATAAAATAATAATATAAAAAAAATCATACATATATTTAAATTTTATTATTATTGAATAGAAATATTTATCATGTCCTTTTCCATTCTATGGAAAATGAAAACATCGATCATGTGTACGTCTGGTCCACCACCTCCATGAAGCATTGCATTTTTTCCATCACACCTCATGGGGATGGTTATTGTAATGGATTTAATAAATATAAATGATATTAATGGTATAATTAGGATTTGACTAATATATGCTATTACTTACCTTCATGTTGTTTCACTAATTAAAAAGGACAATCTCACTCATGCATATGTGTGAAATACAAGCTTCGCAAAGCGATGTGATGCATTTTTCATGTATTATTTCAATAAATTATTTTAAAATTGTACTCAAGGTATAAAAATAATAATTGTTTTATGATTAACATTCAATAAATAATGGGATAATGGATCCTTTGACCTTGGTCAAAAAACTAAAGTTGATTAGGGGATTATGAACCAACCATCCTCAAAAATACTGACATGAACTTAATCGATTTAGTAATTATATGATACATTATAAAAGAATGAAATAAAAGAGTTTATGAAAAATTAACAAAAAGTGGTTGTTATGAAATTCAATAATTAATATTATTTTTTTGTGAATAATTTTATTAATGTACATGGAAATTCCGGAGACATGGTATATAATTTCTCATCCATGTTTTTTTTCATTAAGACTCATGCCATGTCATACAAATGTTTTATTTTTTGTTTTATATATACAACTATTTAGATGAATTTTATTATTAATTTAAATAAATTCATGTGTTTTATAAATCATTTCATGTAAAATCCTTCATTTTTTTTTGATTTAAAATATATTAATGTCTTAAGAGATTTTTCTTTATTTTTTTAATTTTTTTAAATTATTTCAACTCCATAACGAAGTTATTTTGAATTATTGAAGAAATTTATTTATTTTTAAATGTTATTAAAGGTAAATTTTTACAACATTTAAAATTCATTACCATGAATTAAAAATGTACATTTTCAATGTTTTCTATATGGGTTAATTTTGACTTTTTTTCAAAAGTACAAAAATAATGTTTATTAACATATACAACTTTATTTATTTTTCCCACTATCACAGAATTTATTCATTATAATTATTACATTATTAGTTTCAATTATTCAATTATAACATAATAGTTTTCTAAAAATATTTATAATTTTTAAATTTTATTTTTCTATAAATAGATTATTATTTTCATTATTATGAGATAACTGAAATTTTTTTTTCTTATGGGGTCAATGAGTTTATCAAGGGTTTTATAGTAAAGAGGTACGGATTATAAATTCTATATTAATTATATGGTAATTTAGAATTATATATGGCTATGGTTGATCACAATATAGATTATGATTATGGATTTTCTTTATATATCTCTATAATGCATTAGATATTGAACGATCTTTGAATACAAAAAATTAGGGATATAACATGTTTAGGTACTTATATAAAATAAACCAATATTCAGTTATTATAAAGTGGGTTAAAAATATATGAACTTGAGTTATGAATTTGTTTCTCCTAGAATATTATTTTGTGATTAAAAAAGTGACTTTTAGGATATCTTTTGATTTTATAAGGCGAGGAATGTTTGTATGATTTTAAATGTGAATGGTATTTTTTTAAAAGAAATGTTTTCACGAGTACTTCACAGTTCTATGATGATTTAAATGGGTTTCATTGATTTTATTTAATTATATTTCTATTTTATCATTTGTAAATATTTTATTTATGTTAATAAATTTTGTTATAAAAATGTAAACATTAAAATGGGTTTCTATGTTTTCCATCAGACTAATGAGATTACTTCATTTTTATATCCATTACTTATTTTTGTTTCAAAAACCCATGAAATTAAATCCCATTCATAGGACCTAAAAATGTGAGTGAACTATATTATGGTTAGTCTTTCCACTATATAGACTCTTCATAAATGAATAAAAAGGGTCTTTAATGATAGAGGGGTGTAAATAGAAAGATTATTTTTTATAAAGAAAATGTATAATATATGAATGTTTCCACTTCATTATGAATTTTTAAACTAATTATCTAAAACACAAAACCAAATTACCCTAGAAATATAATAATGTAAAATAATTCTTATAAATCATGTAATTATTGGTTGAATATGGAATGAGTCACTATATTTGGTATTTATGGAAATAATTAAATTCATTTAGAGGATAAGATGTTATCATATGAGGATAATTTATGAGTTAAGGATACCAATGTGGGTTGATATGTTTATGGATGATCAAAAGTTTAATGCTTAAATACCCTTTTTATATTTTATTTGAGCACATGAGCCTTAGACCAGGTGGTAAGGACTCTGTAATTTCATCCAAACGACCAAGGATCAAATCCAGGTGGAGGCAGAATTTCGGGGTTACTGTAGCGGGAACTGTGCAGTACAACAGTAGTTACTATAGTGGGTACTATAGCAGGCACTGTTTGACACTATAGTAGCCGGGAATATGCCCCTGTTTGGGCCTCCAGGCCACCGATTTGGTCCCTAAGTCCTGTAAGGCCATCGGGCCACCCAGGCCTTCGGATTAGTAAGGCCTTTGGGCCATCTAAAGGCCTTCGTGCCACCTTAGTACAGATGAAAACTAGACAACCTACAAGGAACAATCTCTACAAGGAGGATGGGCAATGAGATTTCACCACTGCAGAAGCTAAATAGATTGTAAGAATGAGAGGGTATGGAACCTTCCATCGGGACAAGCCTGTGCATGCACGGGAATGCCTAGCCGAACATCCATGCGAAGGTGGAGAGCTGATTTCACGATGAAGATACCGGGGAGGAGAAGTTTCAAGTAGTTAGTCTGGGTTGTATGTAATGTTTGAAGCCTACGGGAAATGAATTCATCTAAGGCCTATGGGCCATGTAATACTTACACATAAGAGCCTTCTAAGGGTTCCACCTCACCCCTTGAAAGGTGTATTATCAAAATCAATAAAAATGAAGGCCTTCGGGCCATTGGAGGATAAGAGTTTAAGAGTATTATGTTTATTTTGGGAGAGATTAATTGTAATACAAGCCTCGGTTTTGTATGTGTTTTATTGAAATGTTTTCAGAGGATAAATGATTTTAATATTTTTTAAAAATAAATTGATTGATATTTATAACAGGTAGGTTTAATATGATCCATTATGTTGAGGTAAATATGGTTCATTTGGATAAAGCGTTATTAGATTTTTGGGAATATATGTTATATCATAGAGATAACCATGGGATTTAAAAGTGATTTGGTAAGTAAATGATTAATATTATTTTTTAATAAGTTCACTATATATGGATCATTATATGATAAAGTTAAAATAAAATACTTTTGGATAATATGAAATTTTATTTTATGAAAAATAATTTAATAATCTTTTGGATATAAATATGAAATTATTTTGTATTTATGCAGATTTAGGTAATTAATGTAAAATATTATGATTATTAAGACATTATAAGATTATGGAATATAATTTTTTGGTATTTTAGTTTAGTTTAATTGATATTATTTGGAGATAATTGTTATGTTTATCTTGCAATAATTTTTTATCAAATCATTCTAATAATTGTGATTGAATTTTGGAATGGAATATCTTGAAGAGTTTTAAGGTTAGTATTTATATAATGATTTATGTTGAACTATGTGTATTGTTTATTGAGGATATGGAGAATAGTTTAGTATTTATTAATATTATATATAATCTTAAATTTTTTAAACCATTTTTTTAATGTCTAAATACTTGAGGAACAACTTGTTATAATTTTTTAAATCATGTCATCAATTAAAAAATGATTTTAGTTATTCATGCATGAAAAATTCATTTTATATATTCATTGATTTGAGTATGATATGAGATAGAAGTGGAAAAAATTCCCTAAGTACAACCAAAATTTGAAATTATTCTTATGGAATTGAAATAAAACATGTAAGTATATACTCTAATGTTCTCTCTCTTGATTGTAAAATAATCCCTAAAAATCTATAAAAATGTTCTTTAAATGAAAATATTTTCCTTTTAAAATAATTTCAAATGAATTGATGGCCTCAATTCTCTTTTGGTAAATGAAATTTTAATTCAATGGTTATTCCACAATGAACTTATTTTATAAAATGAATGATTTTACTATGAATAAATTTCATAATCATTAGTTATAATTTCTCCTTGATGTCCATATTCAAAGTTCCCACTAATTTTATTATTTGGGTATCTGATTATGTGTTATTCTAGGTGACTATCTTTTTCCCTATATTTTATTTTCAAAAAGATGATTTATTATCCCCTTTTATGATCATATTTTTGAAAAAATATATTATATATATATTAATTTTTTTCCCATAATGAGTATATATTTTATCTTCCACTTTTTTGAATTGATATTAATAAATGTTACAGACCATTTCCATGAGACACAAAAATAAAATTCGTAGGATGAAATTTATTTATGGGGTTATAATGTTACACCCAATGATTTTAATTTTTTTTCATTAAATGTTATATTAAATATCTTGATGTATAGACAACATAAATCTTAAATGAACCATGATATTATATAATAATAATATTATTTAATTATGATCATTATGACGTAACCTTTGGTTTGGCGGGGATGAATAAGAATAAACATATTACAAAATATTTTTAAAATGTTATCCCTTAATAAAATGAATAATACACAATATATTTTTTATCAATATGCTATATATAATGATAAAATATTTATAAGGGAAAATATATGTTTTTTATTAACTGTTCTTTTGTGTTCAATTAATTTTTATCTTAATAAAATAAATTTATCATTATTAATAAATGGTTATAATAAAATAAGAAGATTACATGTCCAATTGAAATAATTAACATTAATTTAATTATTTTTATTTGGAAATTAATGAAAATAATTTTATTTTATGATTTAAAAAAACAATTTCTTTAGAAATAAATTTTCTTTAAAAATACATTTTCTTCAAAAACACATTATTTTTAAAAAATTGGTTTATTTCCTTGTTTCCATGGATATTATAAATTATAACTTAAATTTTAGAAATTTTATTTTATAAAATTGGTTTTTTTGAAACAATCAAGATAAACATAACTTAAGATGAATTTTTGTGATTTTTCTCAAAATATTGATTTTTATGCGAATAGTGAAAAATTCAGATTTTTGAAAAAAAAACATTTCTTTTAATTAAGAAGAGGAAATTAAAAGTTAAATTATGTTTTTAATTTGATATTAATGTATCATAAAACAAAATTAATAAAAAATAACCTGATTAATTACATAATAATTTTCATTGAAATAGATTTTTATATAAGTTCATTTCTGTGATCAAAAACACTATTTTCTTAAAAAACTATTTTCTTTGGTTTTTATTCATTTATATTTAAATTAATTTATAAAAAATACAGAACTAAAAAATTTAAAAATGGATTATATATTTTGAATTAGGAGGTTCAAATTTGGCATATATATCTCTTTTGTCATTATGAATAGTAATAATGATAACATTTTCCCCCTCGTTAGAGGTAAAACAAGGTTTAAACTATGGATTAATGAATTAAAATATTTATAACACGTTAATTTATACTATTTTAGGATTTTATTTGGACAAAATCCACCCTAGAAATGAAAATATGTAAAATTTCTTGCCACATTCCTTTGATTTTGACATTTATATTATTTTAAGAAAAGGATAAGTATAAAATGACTCTGTATTGATTTCAATTTCACATATATGTTGAAATAGGGATAAAAATTATTTATGAATGAATATAAATGGTTTTATTAAAAACTAACATATTATTATTATAGTGGCAATTTATTTTTTATTTTTGGTGATAATATAATGTCCTTAAATTCTTAAACAATATCAACTTAGTGATTGTGACAAGAGTAGGGAAATTATAGTAAATGATTTTTAAAATAAAAAAATAAATATGATTCATATTTATTATGATGTTACTTGAATTTTATTTTTAATATTAATTTATAATTTTTTTGAATATTTTATAATCTTAATATTTTGTTTTCTTGAGGAATTTAAAAGTAAAATTAAATGAACAGTCCCAAAACATAATTTAATTATATATTTTGGAAAACTATTTTTTATTAATTAATTTTCTAATTATAAATTATTTGAAGAGGAAAATTTGAATGGTAAATGGAAAATCACTCCATACATAAGCTATTTGTTTGAAACTTTTCACCTTATAAGTAAATTTATGACCTATAAAGGATAAAAACTTTGATACTATGGTTAAAGTAAAATTGGGTTAATAAAAGGGTAATAAAAAATATATGGTTTAAATTGACCAAAAAACCTGAATAAAGATTATTAATTGATTATACTTAGGACTTATATAGTTTTTATTTTAACACATAGATATTCAAGACCATTATACTTGAATAATACATTAACTATATTAAAATATTTTAAGTAATTCAAGTGTGTCATCTCGTAAATTTTAAAAGGTAACCTCCTATCCTCTCTTATTCACAATGGTTCAACATTAAATATCCTCCAATATTATATCTAATAACTTTATATATTACTTCCCCATGACAAAGAGTTTTATATATTACCAAAATTCCAACTTAAGAAGGATTAAGTTGTAAGCCAACAAGATTTTCCAAAGAAGATGTGAAATTCATAACATGTGTTCCATGTTCATTTCTTGTTATATATCATTAAATTATTATTTAATAATGATAAAATATAAAATTATGTATCTTAAATTTATTGAGCTTTAATTTTTTTTATGTTAAACCTTATTTTATCAACTTCTCAGTCATATGGGAAATGAAAACATAACATATACGTACATGCAGACCACAAAAAGCATAAAAGGCTGTCTTTTGTTTATCATAATCACCTAAAAGGATGGTTATTATGATGGATTTAATAAATATATATTATATTTATTACATAACCATGATTCTATAAATTTAATATTTTACTTACCATCAAATTATTTCACCAGTTAAAAAACATTTAGGGTGATCATGCATACATGTAGAATACGACATCCATGAAGTGATGTGAGTCATTTTTTGGGTCCACCAAGCACAGATGAATATAAAATTACTTTTAATATTTAAAATGAAATTTATGTAAAAATTAATATTATATAGATGATATTATAATTGTCCCTTTTACCTTGGACAACCTACTAATGTTGATTTAGGAATTATGAATTGAGAAACCTCAAAACATATGACATGAACATAACCAATTTAGTAAATATACATGACATGTTAATAAATAAAATAAAAGATATTATGATAAAGGAATAAAACAGATAAAGTTTCTAAAAAAAATTAAAAAATTAAAATAATTTTATTATTCATGATTTAAGGAATATATATTGAATTTCTGGAGATGTAGTAAGAGATTTCCTATCCCCATCTCCTTTCATTGATAATTATGTCTTGTTCACTACATTTTTTCTTTTCTATGGTGTTTATACAACCATATATATTAATTTTAGGAACATTAACTGAAATTAAAGTCTTCTAAAAATATTTTTCAATTTCAATCATTTATTATTTTGATTTATAATTTAATTAATTCATAAAATATTTTCCTTTAAAATATTGTTTTAAATGTTTTAAACGTTATCCCCTCTATAAACATGTTCTGTTAAAAATTTCAAGAATATTATAAGTCTTTCATAAAATGTTTTCAAAGGTCATTTTAACTCTATTTGTTTTTACTTTAATTTTTTTTAAAATGAATAATTTAAATTTTTTCTGTATGGGTTAATTTTAAATTTCAAATAATAGTTAAAAAATAATGTTTTTTGACATATAAAACTTGAACGATTTTCCAACTAACATAACCATTATTAGTTATCAAGAATCCATTACATGATTAAATTTATATTTTCAATGAAATTATTTTGTCAATATTCTGAATAATTTTAACTTTAAAATATTTTTAAACTGAAAGAAAACATTTTTTCATCTTTATGAGATAACTGATTGTGCTTTTCTGATTCATCCAAATGATTTTTTCAAGGGTTTTATGATAAAAAGTGAAATTTTGTAAATATTTTATTAATGATATGATAATTTATCATTATTGATAATTATGGGTGATCCTGATATAACTCTTAATGATGGGTGGGTTGATATATTTCTTTATTAAACTTGGTAACGAATAGTCTTCATTGGTGAAAAAGGAGGGAGACAACTGGGTAGGTTACTCATACGAAATTTACTAGGATTCAGTTAATATAAAAAAATTTAATAATAGTTTAACATTGGTTATGAAAATGACTCTCTATGCAACTTATTTTATTATGTTAAAAATAATTATAGAAATATTTTGATTTATTATGATAATGAATTTGTGTGAACCCTTAAAGGTGAAATGTTTAATCTTCCAAAGAAACATTTTTCATGATACTTTTCAGTGTTTTGATATGATTTATAATGGGTTTCAAATATTTTATTTGATAAAAGTTTTATTTTATCATGTTGATATGTTTTACTTACATGGTAAATGTTTTAATGTCAAAAAGGTAAAAATTAACAAGGGTTTCCATGTTTTTAAGTGGACTAATGGAATTCCTTAAAATTCGTATCGTGTACTGAGCATTATTTTTATCATAACATGATTTGAAATATTTTTAATAGTTTCTAAGGATGTGTAGTAACTATAAAATGTTCATAATTTACTTTATAGTGACTATATTAAATGAATCAATAATTTCTATAATTAAAAAAGTGTGTAAACTCAAAGGTTTGTTTTTTTGGAAAAAATGATTGATTTGTGAATGTTTCCACTTTATTACATAATTTTTTACCTAATAATATATAACTATAAATCAAAATGATCATAGAAATATAAGATGGGGAGACCGGTATTACGAATCATGTAATTATTGGTTGAATATGTCATATGTCATTATAGTCACAAACATTTATAGTAGTCATTCCCTATGTATTTGACCCATAGTTACCATTATAATAGTTATAAATTATGAAATAAATAATTAACATGATTTGTCTTAGTGATGACTTGGTAAGATATGTACACATGAATTTTTATTTTATAAGGGCATTCAAGAGGTGATTTGAATATAAAATAAAAATAAGCATCATATATCATTCACATTAGGATGATCAGTTAGAGTGAGAAATTTATATTCTCGAACATATTCTTCATTCCAATGAAATAGACTTTGGAAGATATTGGGAGAAATTGTTATCATTAGTTGAGTTTTCTTATAATAATAGTTACAAACCATGGATAAATAAGTCCTTATTTGGGGCACTATATCATTAAGGATGATGACCCTATCTATTGGTATGAGATGCGTGAACACACTTTGTTAGAACATATATAGTTTTGTGACAATAAAGAAGATTTAATTTATTTGAAAGCAGTTGTAAATGTATCATAATCATAAAAAATAATGCAAAGATTGATCATATAGTCCCTTGGATTTTGAGGTTAGTTATCATGATTTATTCTAAATTATGAATTTATTGCAACAATAATGGTTAAAGAAAATTGGGTAAGAATAATCTATGATATTTCATACCATTAGAAATTGTTGAATAACTCAGAAATGAGGTATAATGACTAGATATTCACCATTATTTGATGATAATCATGGATATATTTCATATATCAGAAGTAAAAAATGATTTATGTTGATGCATTTATAATTGATGATATAATTTATTTTTCGCATCAGTTATTTAATATATGATGTAAAAAACCATTGATGAATGTTTTTTACATCAGTTATTAATTAAATAATGTCAAAAGTTTTAATGATGTTTTTTAAATAAAGAAGATCAAAATTCCTTAAAAATCATAAAATGTCGAGTGTGACTTTTTATTTCATTTCAGTTGCTTAACCACTGTTAAATTTTTATCCCCAAAAAATATCCCAAAGTCATTATTTGATGATCTCATCAACTTCACATCTATTTCCTAGAACATATTTCACTACCTTTAGCCTCCCTCTATCATTCTGGGATTTATTCCACCACTCTCTTCCATCATATTCTACAAATCATATTATTTACTTTCTATTGTTTTGATTTTTAAAATTGGTCTATTTTTCACCAGTTCATTTGGACTAATTCTTTAGTGAGTAGGGTTTTTGATATATTCCACATTCTTCATCTTAGTTGAAATATTTTTATTTAATTGATTGTTTTACGGTTTTATTTTCTTTGATAAATTTTAACCAATTAATTACTATATTTTTAGTTATCTTTCATTTCACCACTCGTTATTCATTGTACATTTTGTATGATCTTATTATGACTTTTAGTTTACCCAAATTACATTTTACCATGTAATGGTTTTCAATATGTGAAAAATACTTATATAATAATTAATGTTGGAATTTTTTATTCTATAATGTTTAGTTTTAAATAATAATTTTTTATTACTATTTTTTTGTAATTTCCCAAATGAATGATTTTTAATACGTAAAATGTGATACATGTGGATAGGATGTTAGTTTTTTTTATTAAAATCTATTTTTTATAAATTTATTAAATAAAACTAAATTTTATTTTTCATTTAATTTTTAATGGATATATCATAGTGAGAACGAAAACATATATATTTTTTAAAACATATAATATATTTATTACTTATATTAAATTATGTAGTTTTTCATCAATATCATTATTTATATTTTTCTAATAATTATATTTTTGTATTGTTATGTATGAATTGAAATTTCAGAATACAATAACTTATATTCAGTAGATGAAATTTTTTATAGGTGATTATAAATCATAGTTCGATTACATCATGGAGAACACGTGATGAATAAGAGGAATTGTTTAATGTTTATTTGGATTTTCAAAATTAAATGTTTAGAAAACCGATATGGTTTTCTATCCATGCATGAAATATTTTAATATAAGAAAGTAATAGTGTATAGAAATCAAAGATCATTTATGTTTAAATTCTTCTAATTAAAATTATAACCCTTGGATTATGAATAGTAAAATTAGGTAGAATTTAAGATCTATTAATAATGGAGGTTCTCCAGATGATAATTATGATCTAGTAAATTAATTATTCATGATATTGAACTGAATATAATTAAGAAATCATCAATGATCATGTGCCAATATTGTGATAATAAAAACTACTTTATCTACGTTTTATGGGATTTATGGTATTATAAAATTTATTATGATTTTTTAACATGAAATCTTAGAATGGATAGAGTGAAATGAGATTTATAGAGTTACTACAACCACTTAAAGGCATACTTCTCAAAGATAAAAATCTACGATATTCACATTATAATGTGAAAATAATATTTTCCTAATGGGATTTTGGTACAAGAATATATATGTCTGCCACCATGAATATATTCTGTATAGAAAATAATATCAAGGTTGGTATGACTATACTAAATTTGGTACACCATAGAATAAGATGAAATAAAAAACAATAGGTTTATTTATCATTTATTCCATGTACCAAGAATCATAATAAGTAAATATGGTGTCTACTTATAATTCCCCATTTGTAAATTTTATTTCCAAATTCAAATGATGCTAAAGGGTTAATATAGAATGTAGATGATTGGATATATGATGAAAAATTACATGATAAAAATGATTTTAAATAATGGAAGAAATTTAATCAATAATTTACTATATTTATAAATTAATTTAGAAATATCAGGCTTGAATAATACATAAATAAATGAATCCTTATTAGAGCCTTAGTAGAAAACAAAGTTAGTGACCTTTTTAGTATCTTAAAACTTATCTCTCAAATTTTCTCTAAATTGGAAGTTTATCATGATATGTTTAATTATTCATGCACCAAAAAACCATTAAATGACATTGATGTTTTCATGTCACCATTACTTAATTATTTTAATCATCAATGAGATGAATTTACTAAATTTTATGATTTGTAAAAAATGGAATATTTTAAATTTGAGGAAATTACTTCCTTGAATATTAAATTTATCTCAATGTAGAGTTAATAGGAATAAATCTTGTCTAATTTATAATGAAGGGAATTTATTTTATTAGATACAACATTGGAAAAAATATTTATAAGGATCATTGAAGTTTTTTGTCTCTGGATCACTATTACTAATGATTAAAAAAGCCATTTAATGGTTTATGGGATGTCGATATAACTATAAATCCTTCTATAACTGATCAATATTTTGAGAGGTTAAAAAACATTGATGTCATATTTGGATGAAACAAATATCTAGTAATGATATAAAGATATGGATGAAAAGATCCATATTTTTTGATATTTCATTTTAGAGATATCATAAAGCCTCATATAAGATTGATGTGATCGTTTGAGAAGAATATTTGAGATAGTTTTATTAGAACACCATTATATGTTAATTATATTACTAATGATAATTTTAATTCAATATTGGACTTAAATTTAATGAGAATATGTTTAGATTAATCAACCACTCCTAAAGGAAAATGAATACACTTACCTCCATCTTTTCATACATTATACTTGAGTGAAAGAATTAGTTTTTAGTGCTTTCAAGGTAAGAAATGGCATTAGGGTTTTTATTTAAATATAAAAATATTTATTTTATGAAAATATTAGAATAAATTAGTTATTATATGTCATGATTTTCAAGTTATGATGCAAAAAATACTTCCACTTTCATTATGAGGAATATTAACCATCAATATTAGATTGACTATCATCAAGATGTGTTATTTATTAAATTCCAATTGTAACTAAGTGAAGGATCTAAATTTTCTGAAATTTTTTGAGAATGATGTAGTTGATATACATTTTTATCTAGAAATTAAGATCCCACTAAATTTTATTAATAAAATTCTATATTTAATGGTTCATTATATGTGATACATAAAGCTGTGTAGTCAAATAAATTTAAATTATATATACTATTTTAAATGTATATGATGTAATTTAAATGGTATATTAATAATACTTATTTAACAGAATCCATAATTATTGAATTTAATATTTATGAGGAGTTGGAATGGATTTGTTTAGATAACATATCTATAGTGGATAATATTAGTTTTCATATATCTCACCTTGAATGATTCTTTTTTTTGGAAAAGGGGATCTGTGTATTGAAAATACTTTCACTGACATATGAATAAATAATTTAGGAAAATTTATAAATAATGAATAATATATATGATGGTAATCTATATTTTACATCATATATTAGTGTGATAAAATAAAATTATCTAAAGATAAAAAGATATCTGGGTACTAAATTATCACAAGAATACTTTTTTCCAAGGTTAGAGAGATTATGTTTGGGGGACCTGATGCAACAAAAAATATTGAGATGGTTAGTATGATACCTATGATTCAATGTGATAACATGATGTAGGTACGTGAATAGTGGATATATATTTTATAGAAAAGTCAAGTACAATAGAAGTGTAGTTCAGAATATCTATGTATCAGTGTTCTCTGAAGTAATGCTTTTCTCAAGTGAAGAATAAAAATCACAATATCCGGGTCAATTTAATATTGTGAAGTTATTGTATCATTACATGAGATTAATTATGTTAACAATCATGTTCCGATGTTCAAAAATAAATGTGTTCTAGAAAACAACAATTTCAGACGTGTTGAATTTTACATGGAACTAATTGATCTAAATAGATTTAAATATATAGATAAACCTTCTATCATGAAAAATTTGACCTAAAAATATTCTATGATCTCTATTGATTAAATTTTCAATGGTATATCATTTTACTTGGAAAATTATAGTATTTTGGTGATGACAAATTTGATGACAATGATTTATTATGTGAGATATCTATTTCCTTGGAAAAATTATTAGAGGATAATGATGACCACTACATTAACATGGTTTGTAAAAAATGGAATGATCCTAAAGTAGTAATATGGGAAAATTATCATTTAGTAATATCCCTTTATTATAAGTACCATATATTTATTTATAATTTAACTTTTAAAATTTTAAAAATATAAGATAAATTAATTCTAAATTTTTTTATATAAGTAAATTATTTTAAAAAATATGATAAATCTCTTACTTATTACCCAAAAATACATTACATATAAAAATTAGTGTCTATGATTTTTATCATTTTAAATATTCCCCAAGTTTTCTATTCATATTTCTATATAATTTCATGTTTCAAAAATAATGTAAATTTTTTTGGGCACATTAGTTCACCATTCTAATGAATATAATAATATAATATATTTAGTCTTGATTTATATTTCTTTTATTATTTTCCAATAATTTAATTTTGTATGTAAAATTTTTTTAATAAACATTTACATATTTTTTTTTTCTGAATATCATTTATTGTATTATAAATGTTTTTAGTATTTTTCTTCCTTGTAATTACTTACTCTAAAGAATATGATAATGGTATTTGTTTTGTAATGTTTTTTTGTGACATGTTATAATTATTTTTAAATTTTATATGTAATATTTGAATTTTTATAAAATTTTAATAACAATTTATTTTATATTATATATATTATTTCATGTATCATAAACGTTGTTTGTATTTTTATACAATTTATTAAACAACCCTATATATATGAATAAAAGTGTGTTTATTTTAGTATATTTTTTTTCCTTTTTTATATTTTAATGTAATTTTATATATACAGTATTATTTTTATAATCATTTATAATTTTTAGTTGATTTTATTATAGGATCATGTTAGATCAAACCAATTAGTCATATCAATCATTTAGAGAGTTACGTCTACATACTTCCACCATGAAGACACCTCAGAGGTGTAACAACGGGGACCCGATGACAGCACATACACCCCACCTTAACATGGCTATTGGGTCCTTACCCACCAACTACCACCATTTTACCCATAGACACGTGGGCCCCTCCATAGAGCCCACCCCCCATGTCTGAATGGATCATCAGTCTAACAAATGTACTTAAATGAGAATACATGCTCATTCCAGTATGCTTTTTCCTCACTCACACTCACCCTAAGAAAATACCTAGAAGGTCACCCATCTTGATCAATAGTCTATTATAAGCACGCTTAAGAATAGAATTATAATCAAGTAGGGTCCCAAAAAAAATGGGGCACCAGATTGAGATGAGTTGTATCATTAAGACTTTTAACCCTTTATCATTATGGGGTGTTACATTCACACCCTTTAGAGAACATTGTCCTCATTGTGGACCCTACAACTCAACCCAAGTAGTTCCACCACACTTAAGGTTGGTTTCCTACTCTGATAGAAATCTAAAAACTAGTCATTTCTGACAAAATAGAAACCCTATCCTAACATGTTTTCCAGGTCCTAGATCTCTAGGTACTACTAGTTCCCCCACAATCATGTGGGGCCCTCACTTGGGACCACCCACCTACCCTAATATATCATCCGACTAATTATTTTTCTTATAGGAAAACACATGTTCTTTCCCATGTGCATTTTCCTCTATCACACACACCCTGAAAAGCATCCCAGAAGCTCACCCATCCAAATCACTACTTCATGGAAATAAATATGAACTATGAAGTTCTAATTAGGTAGGATCCCAAAAAGAAATGTGTACCTTGTTTAAATGATTCATATCATTTAGGAATTTTACCCTTTATTATTATGGGGTGGTATAATAGGATCCTTTTAAATATATAGGGAAAAAGAAGGGTTGCTGGGGTGGTAAATATTGTATCACACATTTTCATAAATTATAAAATGACCCGACTGAACGAGGCCCCACTGAGGCTAGCAGTAATCCATCTGCCCCATTCCAAGACCACCATTAATATCTTGGATCCATTTATTAGCACTAACTATTCGCATCTCATAACATGGGAGCCCTTATAATATAACAACTAGGCACACACAAATATATCCAATATAAAATATTTGAAACAACACTTTTAGGATTTATAAATGGAACACATAGAACTAAATACATTGTTGGGACCACTTTTTTGTATGAAGTATTATTTGGTGTCAAAATTTTTCAATACCTGTAATAATGAAGTTGGAGCTCTAGAGTAAACTCCAAAGTTAATGGAGGTTTTTTGAAATTAATGGTGCATGGATAATAGTTATGGAATTATATCATTGGATTCCACACTTGGGAAATTCGTCATGTTGTTTAAATCAGACGATTATTATGTTGATCTTAAGTTCCAAATACATGTATCAAAGGTGACACATTGTCTACAATTATTAATATTTTTGAATTAGCATATAATTTATGATGATTTGGGTTATTTGGAATTTATATTCCAAAATGAAAAAAGGAATAATATTTGTGAATGATGGTTGAAAATGAAGAGAAAAAGAGAGTGTGAAAGGGCTTGGAGTTTTAGCTAGTCATGCATGAGTTTTGAGGTGGCCATGTATTTTATGTTAACTTTTTATGAGGATTACTTAAAAAATGGTCCACCCACTAATCCATCTGACCAACCTCATACCCTGGAACATGCAGGACACTGGGTCAACTGTTCCTAAGGGATACCATCCAGGCCAGACCACCAGTGGCAGGGTCATGTGTAGGCCCAAAGGAGTGCTTGGGGACATGCCCATGCATAGCTTGTTCTAAAGTCCCATAAAGAAGTGGCCATAGAGCACACCCGTAAAAACTGGTATGGGGAGGTACTGGGGAGGGGGAACGAGTGATCTGAGCATATTTTTGTGTGACTTTATTGATATACCACAACTCCCCCGCATCATCTATTCGATGTGGGACATGTTTTTTAAAGAAGGAAGAAATACTAGTCGTTCGTCAGATCTCATGTGTAATTATGGATGGTAATATAATACCTTGTTCCACTATCTAATTGGTTCCATCCAACTCATCCCATTCCTCACACAGTTGAACCAAGAATGTCCGATGCCCCCACAGCTTCAGAACCATCCGCATCGTCATCTTTATTCCTTCGCTGCTCAACACCGCTACTGCCTTTCCAGATATGAAGACCGGACCTCCATGACTGAGCTTCTAACAACCATTGATTATCCACTAAAATTCATTCTAGACATATGAAAGTCATGAGATAATTCATTTAATTTCATTTCCATGCATGTAATGAAATAATTAAGATCGAACATAGCCAAATAAAATGATGTTGTGGGGTCACATCATGGATCTCGAGTATTTGTAAAAAACATGATGCATGTTATTATTATCGCATGCACATGATAAGAGAAGACTAATTTGAAAAGAAAACATCAAAATATTCTTGTCATATATTTTACATAGTTTTAAATATTTTAATGGATGAAGATATTGGCTATTCAAGGATGATTTGAGAGATGTATCTCACAGGATTTGAACATGGAAAAAGATTTCATCCATGCATATAAAATTAGAAGCCCCGAGGCAGAGAATGATACTACTCCCTTGTTCTCGAGAGCTCTTGATTAAAAAATAGAGACTCTCTTATCTTCTGTTTCGCAAAGAGAAGGTAGGGTGTTGCGAACCTTAAAGGATTCATGAAGAGAGTAAGTCCTACAGGCCTCTGACAAGTGCAATGTACTCTCAATCATGCTTTTCAAAGAACCGTGTTCCGAAAATCCATGGAAAAACATAGCATGCCTACTTACCTTTTGTGATGAACTAAGATTGGTGAAACCCTCCTTCTACATGATTTATCTACAGTATACCATGATCTAGTACTAGAGTCTTTCACTCCCACTATGCTTCATGAAGAACTGAACATCCTGTGCTAAGAAGATGCACGTACCTCTTGCATGAGGAAGAACCGTGAACCCTTTGATTTTTTGGAGAGATGGAGAATATCCTTAGGTTTTCATGATATAGTTATACTATTTTCAGGGTTTTTTTTGAAGAATAATAATTTTTCACAAGGATTGGAAGTACGTACATGCATGAACTCATGATAATTATTTGAAGAAACCCAAGGATGTATGCATTTAAAAAGAATAGTGGAGAACACATGCATGATACACATGAAATTATGTTCATAATTGGTGACACCCGATTGTGCATGAATTAGGTATACTACTCCCATTTGGGTTTTCATGAATAAAATATCATACAGATGATTTATTCATTATGGTCGCACCAAAAGTGAAGAAGAGTGATTGTACAAGGCAAAGGGCAGTGCATGCGTACATACACTCATATGAGAGAAGAAAATAAGGTAGTGTGTGCAATTGAATTCACCCATTTGGGTTTGTGTGTATGAAAATAAGAAGATAAGGAGAGGAAAGGAGTGTGTAGATAAACACAATGAATAAAGTGCATGCATATGTGAAAAAGTGATTAATTTGTGATATGTGATAACTCTCTTGAAGATTGAATATAAGTGCATCAATTTGGGACTTCGATGCATGAAAATTCTAATGTTGAATAGACATAGACACTTCCATGATAATTTTTTGAAGATACATTCATGTCGATAAAGTGAGTGAGACTTCACCCAAGGTAGTGAGCTAAGGGGAGTTGTAAAAAGTGATTTGAGGGATACAATGAGGTATCCCAAATTTTTTTAAAAGGTAGTGTTCCTAGAATAGAGTGAATATTTCCAAAATTTTATAATCCACAACTAGTGAAGATTATTGGACTTTGTTATGACTGAAAACCTGTTGGCATATGCTCCTTGGATGTATCCCTTAGTGGTGATCTGAGTAAAAGTGTGGTGTTTTCCTTCTACATGTGATTTTTTTAAAAACTAAACATATCCAGAATATAATTTCAACAAGTTATTACCAATGTGGTAAAAAGATCCATAATATTGTTATAAAAATTTGAGACCCAAATTCACCCCTCTTGATGTGTCATGGGGTCCAACAAGTGGTATTAGAGCATGATTCACATATGTTGGATACTTTATAGTAATACTATTATCTGTTGAAGATTTCATTTTCCTTCCCAAATCATTAATGAAGTGCAGTTTTGATGAAGATTTAGTTGTTTCTGAGTACAAGTCTATATCCAGTAAGACCATAATGAATAGGAAAAATAAGGATAAGAGATATTTGAAGAAGTCCCCCACATCTAAATAATGTGTAGTATCTGGTTCTCCCTGGATTTATAATAGTGTAGAAATACCAGGCTTTAAAATTAAAGAGAAGGTGACTCAAGTTTCTAACCAAGATAAGGAAAAAATTTCTACATCATTTAAATCAAGGGATCTGGAGGTATGTGTTATCTATTTTAAATTCTATCCTTAGAATAAAGATTCCAGCACAAGCGGTGATGTTGATCAATCTATAACCTCAAATGACCCTGAAATTGAGAAATTATGAAATTATCTCCATGATATTCTTAAATAAAGAGATACATTTATTGTTGAATATTTCATGGTATGTAGGTAGATATCTCCTAGTTTGAAAGAGAAGTTGATAATATGGAAAAGGTCTTGGAAGTAAATGTTCTTGAATGTTTAAATATCTGTAGATAGATAGAATCATTTTAAGAAACAAATATGGAACCTGGAAAAAGTACCATAAATTACCTCAAGTAATTTGAAGAAAAGGAGGGAGTCAAATAGTCACTTGAAGAAAAGATCCATGTGCTTGAACAGAAATCAAAAAAGATAACTGAATTCAAGGTTTTACATTTGGAAGAAAATTCCAAGAAGATCAAAGAACATGACTCTTAATTACAAAAGAATGTTCTAATGCATCAAGATGAAGTTAATAGATTGAAGAAGTAATGTGAAGAGAAGATGATTGTGATTGAAGATCAAAAAATCATCCTCTATATGAAATGTATGTATTTGGAAGTTCAGTTGGACAATTTTAAGAAGACACATATTGAGACTTCACAAAAGAAGGAAATAGTTTCTTTCGGTACTCAATGTTCATTGGGGGATTATAAATCTAAGAGACCTCCAACATGTGATAAGAAGATCATGAAATATTTCTATGAGATATCACAAGCCGTTAAGAAGAATAAGGTACCATTCAAACCATATTGTAATCAAGTTTCTAAATAAACTTCCACAAGAAATCCAGGTTGGAAGAAAAATTCAAAACAAGTATGGATAATAAAAGGTGATGAGATACCGATCACCATGTCTAGGGTGGATAGGAAGAAGAATGTGGAAGGTGGTTCACCACAAAGAGCACAACAAATAAAGAAGATCTCCCAGCAATCTAATACAAAATATATAAAGGAATCAAAATTTTTGGGTCAATGTAGGCACTATAATAGATTTGAAAATTATGAATTAAATTGTTGGTACAATCCTCAAATTGAAAAATCACAAAGGAATCCCATATCAAGGGGGAGAAATATAGGGAGGAAGAAACAACATGCATAGATCTATAATTATATGTAAACTGAAAATAAATTTGGAATTCTTGATAACATGTGTGATGTATGCAATGGTATTGGTCCGAAGGTTAGTGAATGCCCATATTAACACACATCTAAAGATTATGAGAAGAGAAGAAAAAAAAATCTAGCCAAGAATAAAGAAGTTTCTAAGGTAAGTAATCAGAAGAATGTTGTAAAAACAAATTCTTCCAGGGATATTCCAAAAAGAAAAGGTGAGAATTCCATGGATTTTAAATCCCAGAATTTTAATGGTGGTGAATCCAAAAGAACTACAAAGAAGGATGACACTCAGAATAAGCCATGTAGAAAATACCAGCTTGCTTCCACAGTCCCTAATGACATATTGGTTATCTAGACAAATGATTTGGAAAGAACAAGTAAAATTGAAAATTCACAAGCCAAGGTTAGTGAAAAAAGAAAAGAAAAGATTTCAAATGAAGATAAAGATGATCTGTGTGTGAGGTGAATCATGGATGGTCATTCTGTTAGAAATTTCTTTTCATTTATTCCAGCACAATAATAATCCCTGAATAAGATTAATGTTGCACAATGAGATACTATTTCATTAAAATTTCATGAAGAAATAATGTTCATACACAAAGAGGTAGAAGAAGTAATATAGTCCACCCAACTACAATTATAAGTGAATATCAAATTTGAAGGTGTGAAGTCTAGGGAAAATAGAGAAAAAAGGTTGAGAAAACCAATACAACTTTACTATTAACATTGATGAAGCAAGATGATCCACCTTATTCCCTTAAATATATGTGTATTGTATTTTTTCGGATAGTACTGGGAATTTTAGGTGATGCATGCTCTCATGGAGAGAACCTGAGAGGTAGTGAGTGCTGTCTACATGTGATTGAAAAGCTGAAGATGTTTCCATCCTTGTAATATTATTCTATTTATATTCAAATATTAATATGATGAAGGATCACATTTGATGAAGACGGTGGAGAGTGTTTCTCTTGAGGGGGGGGAGGGATAAATGAAGAATATTCCAGAGTCGTTATTTCAATTTTATATGAAATTCAATTACATTGGAAACTACTTGGAGATCATGTCATTGGAAAAAGTATTTTATTTATTAATGTCACATCCTTGGAAACTCAAAATAGATATCATTTTACAAATGGGGATTAACCAAATTAATCAGTGATATAAGAAGAATAAAAGTTCCCCAAGTTCACTTAATATTCCTATTTCACTAGAATGTGTTTGATATATCTGTTGAAGAAAGTAAAATAGTTTCATGTTGATTATTCCTAGAAAGATTCATCTCACATTTATTATATTCATCAAGTAATGAAGGTGGAAATACCCTTGAAGATAAGTACATGGGTTCTCATCCCATGATGTATCATGATCTATTGCTAATGTAAAACATTGGTGTCTAACTCAAATCCTCTTGTTTTCTACACTGAGAACAGCTCAAGTATACTCAGAGTGAAATGATGGATGACACATTTCTTAAGTATGGACTGATACCCTCTCTTCCATGAACATTGTATTTCTTTTCAATAAGTGGGAGAGAAAGGAAAATGAATGTTTGAAAAGTAAAGTGTTAGAGAAAGAAAATAAGACTTGCATTTTGATATTGTCACATTCATTTGAAAGAAATTTGATGTATTTCTAACAAATACAAAGGGATAGATTGTTGGGACCACTTTTTTGTATGATGTTGTATTTTATTTCAATAGTTTTCAATACATGTAAAAATGAATAAGGATATCTTGAGTCAACTCCAATTTTAATGGATGTTTGATGAAGTAATGGTGCATAGAGAATTGTTTTGGAATTATATAATTGGATGCCATGCTTGGGAAATTATTCATGTTGTTCAAATAAGAAGATTGATGCACTGCTCCTAATTTCTAATTACATGTATCAAATGTGATACATTTTCTACAACAACGAAGATATCTGAATTAGAATCTACTTGAGTAATATTGGAGTTCTTTTTAATTTATATTCCATAATGAATAAAATAAGGAATAATATTTGTGAATGATGGTTGATGATAAAGAGATAAAGAGAGTTTGGAAGGGCTTGAAGTTCTTAGGTGGATATGCATGATTTTTGAGGTGGTCATGCATTTTATGTTATCTTTTTATGAGGCTTATTAAAAAATAATCCAAAAAACTTAGCCAGCCGACCATCCTCAACAATAGGAACATGCAGGACACTGGTCAAATACGCATAAGGGACGCTAGCCGGGCCATCCCACAAGCAGAAAGGCCATATATAGGCCTATAAGAGCACACCGGGGCAATCTCATGGATATCTTGGGCCAAATGACCATATAGAATGTGGGTTCAGAGTGTGACCGCAGAATCCGGAATGGGGTGGTAGTAGGGAGGTTGGAGGAGTAATCTATGCATATTTCCTTGCGACTTTATTAATATACCACAAATTCTATGTATCCTTGATTCGATGGGGGGAATGTTTTTAAAGAAGTGATCCCATCTATCCATTAGGTCTCACGTCTAATCATGGTATTTCATCTAATACCTTGTTCCACCATCTAATTAGGGTCGTTCCACTCTTCTTATGCCTCATGTGGTTGAACTAGGGACTTTCAATGCTCCTGCAGCTTCTGAACCATTTGCGTCGTCATCTTCCTCCTGCCACTACTAACCACTGCCACTACTTGCTAGATATTAAGACCAAACCTCTATGATCGATCTTCTTGCCACCATTGATGATCCACTCCACTATATTATGACGGTATGAAAGTCATGATATCATGAATGAAATTTAATTTTCATGCATGTAAAGAAATAATGAAGATTTAATTTAGCCGAATAAAATGAAGATGTGAGTCCACATCATAGAGCTTGAGAATTTGTAAAAAATCAGTTGCATGCTATTACTATCGCATGCACATGATATGAGAAGAATCATTTGAAAAAGAAAAATCCCATGACTCTCAACATATATTTTATGAAGGTTTTATGAATTTAATGGATGATGATATCGGTTGTTCAAGGATGATTTGGGAGACATATCTCGTGGGATTTGATAGGGGAAAAATATTTTTTCCATTCCTATAAAAGGAGAAGCCCCAAGGGTGAGCATTGTGCTACTCCCTTGTTCCCAGGAGCTCCTGTTTCAACAATAGAGACTCTCTTATCTTCTGTTTCACCATGTGAAAGCAGTGTCTTGAATGACTTCAAGGATTCTTGAAGAGATCAAGTCCCACATGACATCGACAAGTGCAACACATTCTCACACATGCTTTGAAAAGAAACGTGTTCACCAATGCCAAAGGACATCTTAATTTTCCTCCCTACCTTTCACAATGAAATGGGATACATGATTCCCTAATTTTTTGTTAGTTATCCTCAAGGGTACCGTTTTCCAGTCCTATAGTCTGGAACTCCTATTGTGCTTTGAGAATAATAGAACATCCTTTGCGTAGAAGATCCGTGCACCTCTTGCATGAGGAAGAACCGTGAACACTTTTATTTCATGAAGATAAGGAGAAAATCATCAGGTTTGAAATATTAAGCTATAATATTAGTTGAGGTTTGTTTTTGAAGAAGAAGAAGATTCCATGAAGATGAGAAGTACCTAAATTCAAGCACTCTTGTGCATTATTTGAAGGAACCCAAGGCCATGTGTGTTACCAAAGAACAGTGGAAAATTCATGCATGATTCATATACACTTATGTGCATAATTTGAGACACCCGAGTGTGAATGAAATAGGTATACAACACCCATTCTAGATTTCATGAATAAAGCTAATGGAGACGATTTATTGTGCATGAACAACTAGAAAATTCACCTATGTCCATGGTTTATAATTGTGGACATAAGCCAGAAAACCGTGGCGACAACATATGTACATAGTTTCAAAAAACCATGACCGCTATCACCATGGAATTAGGTGGAATATTTCCATGGTAAAAACCATGGAAGTAGGGGCCTACTGCCACAGTTAAAATTGTGGCAAGATCCCCCCTAATGCAACAGTTAAACAATGATGATATAATTTATAGGGTATAAAAAAACTAATTCAGTTACACCATGGACAACCCCCCAATACCCCCATACCCTCACTGGACAAGCCCCATTCACCACCCTTGCACCCCCTGGACACCCTAGATAGCCCCCGTGCACCCCCTTGAACACCCCCTACACCCCCATGCCCCCTGGATAGCCACCTTGCACCCCCTAGACACCACCTACACCCCTATTCCCCCTGGACAACCCCTTTACACCTCCATGAACATCCCCTACACCCCCATGCCACCTGGACAACCTATTTACACCCCCTGGACACCCCTTGCACCCCCATTCCCCCATGGACACCCCCTTCCACCACCATGACCCCCTAGACAACCCCCCCTGGATAACCCCCTTGAACGCCCCCTTTCACCCCTGGATAGCCCCCATGCACCCTCTTGAACACCCCCTGCACCCCCATTCCCCACCTGGAAAACCCCCTTGAACACCCCATTGCACCCCCATACCCCCTGGACAGCCCCCTTGAACACCCCCATGCACACCCATGCCCCCTTGCACCCCCTTATACACCCCATGCACCCCATGGACAGACCCTTTAACCCCCTAGACAACCCCCTTGAACACCCCCAACAACCCATGCCACCTCTGGACAACCCCCTTGAACACCCCCTGCACCCCATGCCCTCGACCCCCCTTTTAGACACCCATCCCTCCTAGACACCCCCTACACAACCATTCCACCTTTCACCCCCCTCATAGGCACCCCCTTGAACCCCTGGAAAGCCCCCTTTCCCCCTCTTGAACACCCCCTAAAGTATCGCTCCCCCCTGAACATCCCCCTTTCACCACCCCACTAACCCCATGCCCCTTGAACACCCCCTACACCCGACCCCATCCCTCTTGGAACCCCCCCTATACAGCCCCTCCCCCCTTGAACACCCCCTATCACCCCATGTAGTAGCCCAACCCAACCCTACCCCTACACCCCACACCCCTTCCCCCCCTCCCTACCCCCTGCACACTTCCCCCTACCCCCTTCACCCCCACTAACCCATACACACTGCCCCCTTCCCCCTTCACCCCCAATACACTTCCCCCTAACCTTCACCCCCTACACACTACCCCCTACCCCCTTTCCCCCGACCCCCTTGAACCCATGCCCCCGACACCCCCTTGCACCCCCTAGATAGAAAATTTTGATTTATTTTAGAAAAAAATATAAACCTCCATCTTCATCCACTACAACACCATATGAATTAAGAAAAAAATGAGGGTAAAAATTCCAATTATCTACAAAAATCCATTAAATAAAATAAATTCAAAGATAGTTGATGTATGCTATAAAAACATCTTGGTACAACAAGGTGAATTTATTCCATAAATAAATTATATCTTGGGTTTATTGGTTTGGATTTTGTTTAGTGATAGATCTTGTTTTTGTTTTAGATGATGTATTAAGTCCATTTCTGTTTCGTTTTTTTATTATGGGAATTGACTTATGATGTTTTCTTGATGGATTTTTTATTCTTTTTTTAGAGCACACCCCTTGTAGTAGTACACCCCTCATTAATTATCCCACCCCCTTGAACACCCCCTACAGTAGACCACCCCCCTTGAACACCCCATGGATTATCCCACCCCCATAAAAAACCCCCTTGCACCCCCTGCACCCCCATTCCCCTTGAACACCCCCTGCACCAGACTCCCTCTCTCCTAGACGCCCCCTGGACAACCCCCTTGCCCCTTGAACACCCCTATCACCCCCTACAGCATCCCACCCCCTACTATAGACCACACCCATACAGTATCTCACCCCCTCCCCCTGCACCCCACACCCTCTCCCCCTCCCTTCCCCCAACACTCTGTCCCCTTCACCCCCATAACCCCCTGCACACTTCACCCTACCCCCTTCACCCCCTACACACTTCCCCCCAACCTTCACCCCTGCACACTTCCCCCTTCCCCCTTTCCCCCAACCCCCTTGCACCCTTGTCCCCGAACCCCACTTGTACCCCCTAGAGAGAAAAATATGATTTATTTCAGATAAAAAAATATAAACATCCATCTTCATCTACTACAGTACCAGATTACTTAAAAAAATGAGGTTGATAAAGCCTATTATCAACAAAAATCCAGTAAAGAAAATAGATTCAAACTTAGTTTTAGTATGCTATGAACACAAAACCTATAGTAAAATAATATAGAAACAATGAATCAATTTGGAAGGACCTTTTCCATCTTCACGAACTCATTGACAACCCTTTTTAGCAGTCCTCACATGAAAATGATGGAAATTACACATAGAGTCGGGTCTGTGAATAGAAAAATTTGACACAAAATTAATTAAAAGGATTCTACAACCATTAAATGGATGTGTAAATGAATGGTTTAGTATATTTTTAAAGATATACAATGGAAAATTTTATGAATATGTACATATTTTCTATTCAAATTAAATGTTCATAACATCATTTACAAACTAAATGAAGAAAAATTTTCTATCATTAATGTTTTACTAATATATTAAAATTTTTAAGTATGTACAAGATTTGATGAACTGAACTAATCTATACAAGTCTTGTGATCAATGATTACAGAAAATATATTTAACTACTCTCCTAATCAAAAAAATAATTCAATAACTTATACATGATTACATAATTACAATGCACTGACATATTATGTGTTGCAAGAAAATGAACCCAATAATATTACTCGCATGTTTAGTAAAAGAAACTACATGAATTTACAAAAATAGATTGTATAATAATTAAATGAAATTTCATTTGTATTGATATAAAATTCACTTTTAGTATATGAAAACTGCATGATATTCACCCAACAAGACCAAAATAACACATGAAAGTAGCGACAAATAAACTCAACATGCATTATGAATTTAATAGAAAAGAAGAGATAATAATAAATTAAATGAGGTAGAATACTCCCTTGAGAGATATCTTCCAATCCCAAGACTCTTTACTCTTTATCTTTTTTCAACAAATCTGGTATTAAAATTGAATCACCCGTAAATCAGGAAATACCAGCCTGTTATAATCTTATTAACATATTTAAAATAGTTAAAACTAGCAGCAGAATCAGGATTTAGAAATTATAATTCAGCTTTATAATTCACATGAATATAACTAATTAAAATTCATATAAAATTTCAAAAAACAAAACAAGTAATGTTCCATCACAACTTGAAAATGAACTAAACACTCAAAATGATATAAAAATGGAATAAAGCATGAACATTTCCATAATTCCATAACATTAATTCCAAAAAATATAATTTCTACAAGTTAAGCATGGAGAGAAGTAAACACTATTTGGGAGTTGAAAATACTAAAAATATTCTACAATCTTATCCTCATACAATATTCCATTTCACATTTTCCAATCCTCCTTTTCCTGCCAGTCCCCCTTACCCTACCCCACCCCTTCCCCTCCCCCTTTCACCCCCAACCATTACACCACAACCCTTGCGCCCACCTCCCCATGCCAGTCCCCCCTAGTTCCCCACCACCACAGACAGTTTCCCATTTCCCTCCCCCCTTCAAGTCCCCCACTCTCCCTGGAAGTCCCCCCACCCCTGCCAGTCCCCCTATCCTTTCCAGTCCCCCAACCCTACCCTTGCAATTCCCCTTGGTTATATGGTATAAAAAAATAACTTCATTTCCCCCTAGTTCCCCACCCCCACTACCAGTTTCCCCTCCCCCCTTTCACCCACCCCCTCCTAGTTCCCCCACCCCATTCACCCCTCCCCCTCCTAGTCCCCCCACCCCTTTCACCCCTCCCCCTACTAGTCCCCCCATGCCCTTACCATTCCCCCTTTCCCTCCCCATTTAACCCCTCCCCATGTCAGTCCCCCCTACCCCTTTCAGTCCCCCCTTCCCCTGTCCACCCCCTTGCACCCCATCCCCTGCCAGTCCCCCTAGTTCCCCACCACCACTGAGAAAAAATGTTATAAAAAACCAATATTATTAATATAAAGGATTACATGAATATTTTTTTTTAAATCCCAAGGCACGAAATTTTTTCTTGATCAAGAGATTGATGTCTTGGAATCAAGGAAATATACCAATTTTTAAAATGGGGAGAAAGGATAAAATAAGTAATACCACAATGCACCATGAACTACAAAAAGAAGACTTTTTCTTTCGTCATAACTAGAAAAGAATAAAAAAAATTAAATACAATATTTACCTTTGATGCTTGGATATTAGCAAGGTTCACATTATTACCTGATTGGAAGGTTTCTGGCCCATATCTACTATCAATTTAGAGAAATTCTCATACACAACTCTCAAAAACATCAGATTTAGGTGATGTTCCATCAAATAGATCACCAGATCAGATAAAAACTCACAATGTGTAGATTAAAATTATATTCCCCGCCTTGGATAAAAGATTCCCTTTATATCCATAAATCTTATTAGCCACCTACTCCTTCAACCAGTGAAAATAATCCACATGTGATCAACATATAATAAGTTGAATGCCCATATATTTTTCATGATAAACATGAACAAAACATCAACACACAAAACAAAACTGAAATGAAATAAGAAAATATGGGACATACAGATATGATTCACTATTTAGTTACCCATTTTCTACCCTCTTCCTACTACTCACAGCGATCTCCCCATTCAACACCCCAAGAATAAACCAATCATTGTTATCAAATTTCAATAGATCCAGTTCAATATTATCCAGGATCAATTTCTTCATAGCAGCAATAGTAAGATATTTCAGTAAAATATGGGCATTATATATAAACTTGACTTTGGAGGATCTGAGCTTAATTTTATCTTCTCATAGAATTTAATTCACATGTGGAAGAAATATTCAATAACTCCAAAGAAAACAATAGCATAAATACCTAAAAATCGTCATTGAAAAATGAAAAATGGGATTTGAGGGTGAGAATATATTGCTCTGGTGTACCAGTAAGGCTCGTATCCCCATGGTGATAAGTTGAGTGTTCTGATACATAACAAGAGAATTGGGAAACCTTCACCTTCTTTATATAATTCCTCTTGAAATATCAAAAGAGAATCTCCAATTTCTTGGCTTCAAGCCATTGAAAATTGACAAAATTGACGGTTGAAGGTCTGCCATAGAAAACAGTATCAGCTCTTTGTTCACAATTACACTGTACTTGATAAGCTTATACAATTGATCAAGGTAAATGACATCCTGCAAAAAAAATAATATAATAAGGTAAGATGCATACAACCCTATAAATCACCCATCAATGTCAATTCCAAACCTCAAACTACTAAAGCCAATTCATTCAAGATTATATCTTTTTCTTACTGAATGCAAGCTCAATTGCATTTCCATCTTCATCATCGACCCACATAAATTCATTCTTGTGATTTTGGAGCTCACTAAAGTATTATTTTCTTTTTTTATATGTTCTTGTACCCAACCCATGGTACATAGAGAATAAATTTAAAAAAAAAACAATTCGGAAATGAAGAAGGGAAAGGGGAAGTGGTTCGATCGCAGTAGAGGTAGGGAAAGGGGAAGGCGGAATGGGTTCTATCACGAGAGGTAGGTTTAGATTTCGATAGAGGAGAAAAGTTTATTTGGAGTTTTTGGAGATGAGTTGAGGTGAATTGAATAAGTACTATGTTTTATTAAACATATCTGTAAATTATATTTGGAAGGTAAAAGTTGGATAAGTCCTGATAATTTAAGGACTACTTCTGGGAATCTCATAAAACTTATAGAGTTTTTGTATGACCAGCTGTGATTTAATAAACTATAGCGGTAGATGTTGGGCAGTAGAAGAACAAGATAAAATACATTCCGTTGTAGTCTTTTCATTCAATAAATTCATGGAACTCGGATAGACAGGTAGAAAATAAAAAAAAAATATTTACCCTAGAAATGCATGGAGCTATTGACCCACGCACAATTCCCCATTCCACCTTCACCCCTACCCCTGCCCCCGACACCCCCTACCCCCCACCCCCCTTCACTCCCTGCCGCCCCTACCCCCTTTACCTGACTGCCCCACCCTTCATCCCAACACCCCCCACTTTCACCACCACTACCCCCCACACTTCACCCCAACTCCCTTGAACCACCCCCCTTTCACACCAACTTCCCCCCTTCACACTCCCCTCCCACCTACCCCCACTTCCCACACCTGCACACCCCACTCACCCCCATTGTCCCCCCACCTGCCCACCCCCCCACACACCTACCCCCACTACCCCCCGCCCCCACATGCACCCCCAACTGCACCACCACCACCCCACCTGCACACTGCCCCCCTCACCCCCACTACCCCCACCTTCACCCCCCTCACCACTACTTCCCCCCACTACCCCCCACGTGCCCCCACTGCTCCCACCCCCACTGCCCACCCCCACCTGCACACTGCACCCCCACCCTTCACCCCAACTCCTTTGACCTCCCCCCTTCACCCCAATGCCCACACGACAACTCCTTTGATATTATTACATATAGTTATCAGGTTATGAATATAAAGAGTGGTATATTCTATAATTAGTAATTCAGGTTTATTTGAATACAAAATATTCTTGTGGTTTAGTGAAAGCAGAAAAAGAAAAAATTAGTGCTGCTATATTTGATATATATTCTTACAGTTTGAAATAGAGACATGTGACCATTTTAAACTATTATTCAAGATATAATATTTTATATGAACTACGTAAAAGAGTGATAAGACCCAAATTTTTTTATAAATATATGTAGTGGGAAATTATAGATCCATTAATTTTGAGATATTTGAATCCAAATTATTCATGTGGTTTAGTGAATGCTAAAAAAGAAGAAACCGATGCTACTATATTTGATATATATTCAAGCAGTTCTAAATACAGACAAATGGAAGCTTTCTAGTATTATTAAAGAAAGAATAATTTATATACACTATTTAAAAGAGTGATAAGACCCAATATTGTTTTGATTCTGTAGAACCACTATGTTTCAATGTTAAAAAGAATAAGAATATATAGTACAGTTTGTGATGAAAAAAATAAGAGAAAAAAGTGGGAATAGGTAGAATAAGAAGAAACTAAGTTGTTCATGAAGTTTATAAGAATAAGAGATATGTTCCCCTAGTTCACACATGAAATAAGGGAAGAGATGAAGAGTTATGTGTATTTCTATTTATACAGGAAGGAATATAAAGATAAAGATAAAGTTAAAGTATAGTAGTTTGATACTATAAATAAGAAGAGTTTTTATATAGTGATATGTATAAAAATAAAATAAGTGACTTGCTATTGTGAAATGGAAGAATAATAATAAAGGAGTAGTACATGAACAATAAGGAAGTATTCTAAATTGGTGTTACAATATCTTATTATTACCCATATATTTATTTTAAAGGTATGAGATATTACTGAGTGTGGGAAACACCAAATAAGTGTGTAGTATACAAACTCTATATTGTCAGGAGACCATAGTTTAAAGGTCAGAGGTATTTACTAATGGGTTTTGTGACCCTAGGTGTTACTGGATAACACTAAGGATTAGACTTATCATATCGAGATGTGAACCTGATAAATTAATATGCTGCTTGTGTTTGTGTGTTTGATTATGATATAAGAGATAATAGAGGAAAGATATAATAAAAGAACCACTCAACTAATAGTGATAGAGGTAAAATAAAAAGGGATAAAAATTTAAAAGTACAAAAAAGGTAATTAAAAGTCACCAAAATTAATTCAACCCCCACTCAATGTGGTTTATATCCCAACCAGTCCCCTTTAGTTGGTATTAGAGACAAATTCACCTCTGATTGGATTATCTAGATTTGAAGTTGTTCTATTTTAATGATTGGAAGATTTTATTCCTAATCTACAATGAAGTTCAATTTTAGTAAATATTTATCTATCTTAGATTCTAATTAAATTTCTTCCAAGAATAAACTTCTATGTGTAGAGCTTGAAAGCATCTAGAAAAATTAATCACTCTACCTGGGTAATTTGAGTGTGACACATTTGTCCAAGAAGTTAGTGTTTTATGCGAGGATGAATCACATCAACCTAAAGTACCATTAAATATTAATATTTCTTAAATATAGAGTGTTATTAATATAGAAGAGATTCTGATGGTGGAATATTGAATATATGTTCACAAAAACATTTGTGCATGAGAGAATGTGACAACATTATGCCTTAATTGGGCATGGGTGAATATATAAAATATTGAATAGGAGTAATAAATATAGTAGAAGTATAGTGGGAGATGTTTTTCAATGTTTTTGAGGATACCATGAATCCCTTGAAGTAGTCTATAGGTTGAAGATTTTTAGGATTTGTAAATAATGTTCTCAAAATATAGAAATTTACCCTAATGGATGTATTTCTAAGGACTCTTCAGTTTTACTGGTGCAATGGATGTTGAATTCGTTTGGGTGGTAGTGAGGTTTCTAAAAGACTTTGAAATTTTAATGGATGTCAGCTTAGTGGTAATATCCATTTCCAATTTTCTAAAACAAGGTAATATATTACCTATCATTTCCTTTTTCACTTCATAAGTATCCTGATACATAGAATTTCTAAAATTTTCTCGACATTTTAGATCCTCTAAGACACTTAAAAATATTCTAGAATGCGTTCAAAATTTCTTCACATAGATATAATGATCCTCATAATTATAACTCTATGAAACTAAATCATTATAAAACATTAAAATCTACTCATATAAATAAAATATATTAAAAAACTTATTTCATAAATTCTCAAACAATAGACTCCTTAAATAAGAATCTACAATCCTTAAACCAAAACAACATTTCCAAGTGAATGGATCTATAATAATAAATAATGGTAGCATTTATCAAATGAAAAATGTTCAAATTAGGGCATCCTGGTTTTAGAGTAACCCTTACAAGTTCACCTACTATAATGGATAAATCATGAAAAAAGGGAGCAAATAGGGTTTGTTCGCAAGACCAGGGGTGGGTAGGGTTCCTTCGACAAATCCGAAGAGGGTATGGTTTTGTGAGAGAAAGGAACGGGTATAATTCCTTTGCGTGATCTTATGTCATGAGAGTAGGGAGAGATCATATGATAGAGGGTTCTTCACGAGAGAATAAGGGGGTTTGATCATCCGAGAGAGGGTTCAATCACGAAATAGGAGGGAAAGGGGAAGGCAGGTTCGATCGCAGAAGGCATGGAGAGGTTTTTGATCGCAGCTGTTAGGGATATGGCTTAGATCATGAAAGGTAGGGAGAGGGCTTCAATCGCAATAGTATTGCGAGAGGCAATGAGTTTCAAGTTGCGGTAGTGGGTTGTGTCCACGGTGCACATAAAACCCATGGGGGAATACTTCTCTACTTCCACGGTTAATTAATATGTGGCAACACAAGTGTGGCGATATCCATATTTTCTAGTTGTGATGGTTGCACCAAAATTAATGAAGAGTGAGTGAATAAGGAAAAGGGATGTCCATGCGTACATGCACTAATATGTGAGAAGAAAATAAGGAAGTGTGTGTAAAGGAATTCACCCATATGGGGTTTATGCACATGAAAAGAAGAAGAGAAGAAGAGTTATGGATTGTGTGAAGAAACCCAAAGAAGAAAGTGCATTCATGTGTGAAAAATTGATTCATTTTTGATATATGATAACTCTCATGAAGATTGAATATAAGTGCATCAATTTGGTAAGTTGATGCAAGCAATGTCTGTTGCTGAACAGAGATAATGAAATCCATGCCAATATTTTGAAGAGACCTTCAAGTCGATAAATTGAGTGAGACTCAACCAATGTAGTGAGCTAGGGGTATTTAAAAGAATATTTCTAAGGGACACAGTGAGGTATCCCTGAACATTTGTAAAGGTAGTGTATCTAGAATATAGTTACTCTGTCTGAACATTTGTAATCCACAACTAGTAATGATTAGTGGAATTTGGTATGATAGAAAACCTGTAGGCATATGCTCCCTGGATGTAACCCTTAGGGGTGAACCAAGTAAAAGTGGTGTGTTTTCCTTATATGAATGAATGTTTTAATTATTACACATATCCATCATAAATGTTTAACGACTTCCTACCAACGTGGGAACAAGAACCGTTATTTTATGAGGAAAAGTTGACACCCAAATTCACCCCCACTCAGGGTGTTCTAGGTTCCTACACACATCACATGCATTAATCATTTACTAAGAGCAAAAAACTAACTGGAATAAATAATATAATATAAAAAGTGAAAAAATAAATTCCTAAAAATACAAGGGAAAATTGAAGACCAACCAAGATTAATAGGCCCTCTCCCTGAGATAAATCCAAACATGAACATAATATACTAAAATCATCTATTGGTATCAAAAATATCTACCTACACCATATCCCATAATTTCACTAGTATTTATCTTTAAGGAATCCATGTAAACTCCATAGCTAGAAGGCAAAAATTATCCTATGCATCTTTTGAAAAAAACAAAACACGTTTGGGACCACGAACTATGTAGAGTTGAATATAAACATACTCAAAAAGATACCCTAGAAACCAAAAATAATCATAAATAAACATTCCATATCGTCTACTCATACTATAGGTGATCTAGAGGAAGACAAAGAAGGAAAAAATAAAACACCATATCATGTAAAATCTACCAATCGTAAGGATTTTTAACAAGAAGTCAAAAATAAAAATTATATATATATATATATATATATATTCAATCACTAGAGGTATTGGGGACACTAAGAAATCACAATAATCAAAGCTATAATTGTTGAGGTCACCATGCCTGAAAACCTAGTTGTTCGTAGAATACTGAACGGTTTATAGATCTCAAATTTGATATCCATTTGTGTGTCATGTCTCAAAGACAGAAATTGATAGATAATGAGTTAGAAAGCTCTATGGATACTAAACTAATCATACAATCTAAAATCTTTATCATCACCATATTCAACAATAAGGACCATTCTCATCACTAAATCACACTCCCCAATTGGGGGGAGACTCACATCGATAGAAGAAACCTCGAGAGAGGGAATTTAACTCAATGATTATGGATCACACACTATGGTATAGAGGAAGACCTAAACCCATATATATTGTCCTGTATGAGGTGATCACATTCCCAGATGAAATAAATGAAATAACAGAACATATATTGGTAAGAGAATAAAGGATTTGGACCTCAAGATGGTGAGAAGATTCTTGACCCTATCCATAATTCATATGAACATAGGGGATCACACAACCTATGAAACAAGTTAGGACTCCTGACTATATCTAGAACCACCATATAGATAGAGGATTAAATATCATAATTAGTAATGTGGGATAAAAAATCTGATCTAAGGGGTGTGAATAGGATTTACCATTGTGTTTTATATGGAAAACTACATAGAGAGGAGTAATCAAATATCCTAATCCATGTCAAAGGAAATAACTCAACTTAAACAAGGGGGTACATGGAATCCCCCCCCCCAATTCAATTAACTAGTCATGATATGTCATTAAACATGTTAAAATAAAATCTAAAAAAATTTAAGTGAGTTACATGGCATGTACCTCATTACCTGAGTTTTGTTCCACCAAGGGTACACAAGGTGTATCCTTGGCATACACAGTGCGTAAGATGAAAAAGTTCCCTAGGAATGTTCCTCTTACACATATCAACCTAGTTTTCTAGGTTGAAAGGAAATTTGGTCCTATAAAATATCATTTTGATATTTTACTCAAACTAGAAACCATAGCACCATATCTCTTAGGTTACACAACTTGTTCTCTTCTAAACTACATAATGTGTAGTCGGTTTTGTAATAGATTATTTTCAAATTTAACATGTATCCTAGTTTTAAATTCATTTCCTCCATTACCTATTCCAAACAAACATGAAATTTAATAAAATTCATCTAACATATATCTTCCATCATTAGAAACTGATCTTAACTAACAGTTCATCATATTGATGTTCATCATTGAAGATCATTTCACAACTGATGCCCCCACAATATTCCATGAAAAGAACCTATCATTAACTATTTTTTAAATAAAATCAACCATCATCAATACACCGTAATCATATAAGATACCTCAATGTCGAATAAAATTGACAAAAACAAATCTGATACTCAAATGAAAATTAGAATTTGACAGCGAAGCGGTTGATCTGCCATAAAAATGAAGGTTGTTGGCCACTATGTGAATAACAGAGGTAGAAATCCAGAGAAACAAAAATATATATGATGATGATGACCAAACATGATCATTTAATGTCTATTATTTCATAAATACAATAAATTTCAAAATAATCTCTTTCTCTAATAAAAATCACACCAAAAATAATTTTTTGATCTGGAAAACATATATTGGAAGGGCTATGAAATTATCTAGACCATGTATTAAATTTAAGAGGAATTGATCCATGATCACATCAATAATAATGGACAAGGAAAAAATTACTCAAATTAAAAATACCTATATTATAATTATATTAATCCCTGGGGAAGATCACACTCATAGGTATTGTAATTGACATCCTTTGTAAATCTCATTCATGAATAGATCCAAGAATATCCATGATCATCCACTTGGGTTTCCACCACATTATCAACCCACTGAATCTCCTAGGGTTATCTGACTAACCTAAGATATGTTTCTAAAAGAGTAATATTTATAGGATTTCAAGGATAATCAATAAATGATAAAATTAATTAATTACTTAATTAATTAATTCACTACTAAAATTTCTCACTTTTATGTTCCATAACATTTCCTAATGCGAAAAAAACATAAATCAAACTTGGAGTAAAAAAAATCCTCAAGTTGACTATGGTTTTGGTTTACCAATATATTATTTCCCTAAGGAGATATAATAATATCATAATAAATTATCTTATATGAAACAAAAATAATCTTATATTCTTATTGTAATATAATTGATACTTCATAGCACTCCCTTTTCCGTATCGGCATAAACTAGGTGTAAAAAACCATATTTAATAACCAATGAGACTCTTATAAATTTTTTCTATGGTCATAATCAATGGTTAATTTAAAATTTTACCCTAGGGGTGGTCCTAAAACATTGAAAATTATTAATCAAGTTGATACTATCATTGGTAAAACCTGTGTCACTACATCCTCCCCAGCTTATATGTTTTTATCATAAAAACCAAGACAATTGGGACTGTACAATAGAAAAGAACATAAATAATTACATGTGGAACATATTATATAGTTGAACATGCTACCTTTTCCATTAGATATATGATCTCTAAGAGTAATCATTACATAAGTATCTAAAAATTAGAACACCTTCTTTAAAATGAGAATTTACTAGCTCCAACCATCTTGAAGAAAGAAGGGAGATGACACATTCACTTTTTGTGGGAATATTTTACTCTCCATTTGAGAGCCATCCCAACTAATTAGACGAGATAAACCCCATAATCCTCCAATAAGGGCCCCCAAGTGGTTCATTTTCAAGGCTCACTCTAGTACTTGAACACCACTCCTTACCTCTTAAAAAGAATTCTAGATTTTTGATGATTGAGATAGATCCATCTACACTAGACCACTGTACCACTTTCTTAACAAGTTCTACATGCTTACTATAACATCCCAAGGATCTATAAATGAATTTAATATTTAATTCATGAAACACCGAGTCTCTACAAAACACAAATTTGTTACAACATTTCCAATAAATATAATTATTCCACCTTTGTGTTTTGAATTTCAAAAACAAACATTCACGGTTGCATTTAGTAATATATTTAGAGTATGATAGGATCAAAATACATTTTATGGTGAATAGAAACTTGAACCTTGTTAATATTAATATACCCTTATGAATAGTAATATGACCTCTATGAATAGTATACACACCCATGAATGTATAAATAAAATTTAGAAACCTTATAAATGAAATAGTATATTTTATAAATTAATAATTATCTGTTGGTATTTTTTGTGGGTAAAAAATATTTAATTACAATTTAAAAAAAATAAATTAATCCAATTCACATTCATGAAATTTATTCCTAAACAAATATTATTCCTTACTATGATTTTAGGATAATTTTATGAGACCTCACTTAATTTCAGAATGTATTATAAAATTAGTTTTAAATTTAAAATCTATATATTTTAAGTAAATAATGAATTTATTTAAAAAATATATTTACCTTCTTTAGAAAACTATTTTGATAAAATGTAGTTCATTTTTTTATTTCTACACATCAAAAAATCATTTGGTTTAATTTTGGTATTTTTTTAGAATACTAGAAGTTTTGGGATTTTTCTAAAATAGATGAATTTTTTTGTGAATGGTAAGATATAGTAATTTATGATAAATGATAAATTGATGATTTATTGAGTCATAGGTGATATAAGGATGATTTAATAACACTTGGTTCAGACTCAAATTCAGTTACTAAAAATTAAGGCACAAGAATGAAGACTATTCATAGTCTTGAGCCAAAATAATAAAATAATGATTAAAATAATGGAAAATACTCATCTCCTCCACAGTAAAATCAACCCATCACTCCCTATTATATTCAATCCTCTGAAGACTTGTTCCTAGTTTAAATTCTAATAAAATATCCTCCCAAGATCCTCCCCACATCCATTATCCCTTTCCCTCTTCAAAATACCAAATCCTTTCCCCTAAAGAGGCTATCAAGGAAGATAAATTCAAGATGTAAATTCATCTTTTCATTTCTTTTATTTTATTTTAAGTTCCTTTCTTTCTTTTTCATTCCTAACTGACTTTACTTGAAATGTTATGATAACTATAGTACCTTAAATGTAGTATAATTTTTTGATGATAATGGAATAATTCATCAGCATCTATCATTTCCCATCCGTTTATACTAGAAATGAAAACACTATTCCAGATGTGTCAATTTATCACATTCACAGAGGACGGGTTTTTCAACTTCTATTACCATCTTCAATTCTGGACATGAAACCATTTTTATGGTTGAAACAGATAATAATATGTGTAATATATCATAGTTATGGTTCTGGAATTATTTTTTATACATGGTATTAATTTATAAAACAAAATGTGTCTATGGTGATTGAAAAACCACAAAATTAATCAAAGTGTTTATCCTTAAAATTTTATCTAATGATTCATCCCCATCCAAAGAAACCAAATGAATTATATGATTATTTAAAATTATGTATAAAAATTATTAACATATGACATCAATTCTTTAATTCAATTCTCATTCTATATTAACTTCCATACAAATGAACCGATCATGAAAACCAATGAAAAGAGCACCCACAAACGATGATATAATATCTCTTAACATATAAAAATGACCATAAATGAACATAATAAAATCATAATAAATCAAATACATTTTTATTAGGTTCTTAATTATTTTATTAATAATTATAATTTCATATTATAGGACATCATGTTCAAGAGTGGAACATATTCCGATATAAGGTAAGGATTTTCTACCCCAAACTCCATTTTCTTTCGGGTTACTATTATTATCAAATTACCTAAATAGAATTATAAATTATTCTTATGTACTCCTCATAAATTATTTTTTTAATTATCTATATATATGTACCAACCATAGTCCTTCTTTATTTTATAGTTAGTTACATGTTTTAAAAGGATCATTCAAAATTTTTCCCGAAATACAACCCTGATTCAAGGGAACTTCTAGAATTCTTACCTATGTTAAAGTATATACTATAATATGTTTTATCCCCAAATATTTTTCTAAAATATGATTTTTTATTATAAAAAACTCTATTATTTCAATTCTATGTTTATATAATATTTTTCCAAAGGAACTCTTCTTTTCAAAGTGAAAGAGTATTTATCTCAAGAATTACTCGATGATTTTGTTTCATTTGTTTCAACACTCTTATTGATTATTATTTATAATTGGGGATAATATTTTATGATATCATCTACCATTTGATGAATTGTTTATGATTAGTTTGACTCTTGATGTTCTTTATTGAAAACATTCACCATATTACTCTGAATAGTTAGTGTTTATGTTTGGGGAAAGTTATTTACATTTAATATATTAGTTTCAATATGAATGTATGGATTATTTATGTATATCCCCATTTATTTTTGGAATCCATTGAACTTAGTAATTGACGGGTCAAGACCTCTATATCCCCACTATGCATCAATAGGTATCATGAGACAAAATAGATATGGACTTGGCCAAGGCATTTCCCATTTTAAGAAATGGTTTTTGCCAAGACCTTAATCATTTTGAGATGTCTTGGATAAGGACTTGATGGTATATTTTATAATGTATGACATTATTCATTTACCTCATTATGATATTTGATAGTCCATGAGGTTATTCGGCTAGTAGAATACCCATGATTATTCTTTATTATGGCATTTTTTATTCAAACCTTATACATGTCACATTATGTTCAAGTTCATTTTTAAAGGAAATTGTTTTTAGTTATTCACAATGCCAAATGTTTATGTTTATGATATCTTTTCCTATATTTCTTACCCTTACTAAGAATCTAAGATCACCCCTTTCTTATATTTTATTTTCCCTAAATGTAAAGAAGTAACTTATGAATGACCTGTAGGGGTAACCTAGGAGTTATGGATGTTTTGAATATAATTTAAATATTGTATTTTATTACAAGTTGTACTTTTGAAATTATGTATGTATCTAGTTTTCCAAAACTACTAAATTAATTCGTTCCTTTGGGATAATTTTTTTTGTAATCATATCTATGTAATGAAATAAGGCACCAGCTCAGGGAAACTAGGGTTGGGTCTGTACAGTTGGTATCAGAGGAAGTTTAGTAGAAAAAGTATAAACAAGATTTAGAAAACATAAATTAGGGAACAAAACCCCAAGATAGTATTTGAGGATAAACATACATGAATATCCATGAATTTTGGTAAGGAATAGATTATTTGGATCTTTCTTGAAAATATGTCCATGTCTAGATTTTAGAATTGGTCATGGTTCTAGCACAAATGTACCTAGAAGTAAAAACTATAACAAGGAGTTTTGGGAATGACCCGAGGTATCCTGGTACATGGAAACTCCTGGGTGATATTCTTAGGATAATGCACATTTTCTTTACAAACCATTATAAAGGAATTAAATGTAAATTTTTCCTCAAAGAAACCATGATTATGATTATGATATTAGCTATGAATATGATTTTAATTTGTGATATGTATTTTACTAAGTTGGTATTATACATTATGATTCATAACCTAATTCAGTGTGTGGAATTACATAGAAATGAATCATGGTGGAAGGAATGAAAACTATATCAATGTAGATAAACCATGTATGGATTGACCTCCTATGAAAGATAATGACATTGGTACTGGAGCTACAACTGGCGCTGAGAAACTTATAACTAAAATAGGAAATTGACACAGGTTATGAATAATAACTTTACCCATATGAAGCATACTGATACACAATGTGGGGGATAAATGTTAGATCTATTTATGCAACAACAACCTCCATAATACAGGGGGATTACATACCCATTTGTAACCGAGAAGGCACAACTAGAAAATTCACCTATGACCATGGTTTGGAATTGTGGCCGTAGGCCTGAAAAACGTGGAAATAGCATATGGCCATGGTTTCAAACAAACGTGGCTGCAATCGTCGTGGGAGTTGGTCTTACCTAATTCCATGGTGAAAATCATGGCACTAGGCCCCTACTGCCAAGGTTAAAACAGTGGCGATATAATTTACATGGTATAAAAACATAAATTCATTTCTCCCTAGACAACCCCCAGTACCCCCATAACCCCTGGACAACCACCTTGCACCCCTTGCACCCCCTTGGACCCCCTAGACAACCCCTGTGCACCCCCTTGAACACCCCCTTGTTCTCCCATGCACCCCCCAGAGAGCCCCTTTCACCCCTTTCACCCCCTGCACCCCCATGCCCCCTAGAAAACCCCTTTGGACCCCCTTGAACACCCCATGGACCCCCATTCCCTCCCTGGACAACCACCTTGCACCCCCTGCACCCCCATTCCCCTTAGACATCCCCCTTTCACCCCCATGGCACCCCCACACCCCATGCCCCCCATGGACAACCCCCCTTGAAAACCCCCTTTAACACCCCCTGGACAACCCCCTTGACCCCCCTTGAACACCCCCATTCATCCACATGCCCCCTGGACAGCCCCCTTGAACACCCCTTGCACTCCATGCTCCCTGGACAACTCCCTTGAACACCCTCTACACACCCATGCCCCCTTTCACCCCCTGGACACCACCCTGCACCCCCTGGACATCCCCCTTCAACTCCCCCTACACCCCATTCCCCCCCTTAACAGCCCCCTTGAACACCCGCTGCACCCGCTGCACCCCCTTTCCCACGACCCCCCCTCCTGGACACCCCCTTACACCCCCTGGACAGCCCCCCTTTCCCCCTTTAAACAACCCCTGCAGTATTCCACCCCCCTGAATAGCCCCTTGCACCCCTACACCCCATGCCCCTTAAACACCCCCTGCACCCGACCCTCTCCCTCCTTGACACCCCCTAGACATCCCCCTCCCCCCCCTTGAACACCCCCTAGTACCCCCCTGTAGTAGCCCACCCCCACCCCTCCCCCTGCACCCACACCCCCTGCCCCCTCCCTACCCCCTGCACACTGCACCCCCTGCCCCCTTCACCCCACTACCCCTGCACACTTCCCCCCTTCCCCCTTCACCCCTGCACACTACCTCCCCAACCTTCACCCCATGAACACTACCCCCCTGCCCCGACCCCCCAACCCCCTTCCACCCATGCCCTGCCCCCCCCCCCCCTAGAGAGAAAAATTTTATTTATTTTAGATAAAAAATATAAACATCCATATTCATTGACTACAGTACCACATGAATTAAGAAAAAAATGAGGGTGACAAAGCCCATTATCAAAAAAAAATCCAGTAAATCAAACAGATTCAAACTCAATTGCAGTATGCTATAAAAACATCTTGGTACAAAGAGGTGAATTTATTCCATAAATAAATTAAGACATGGGTTTATTGGTTTTGATTTTTTTAGTGATAGATCTTTTTTTGTTTTATTTGATGTATTAAGTCAATTTCTATTTTTTGTTTTTCATTGTGTAAATTGACTTATGATGTTTTTTGATGTGTTTTTATTCATTTTTTAGAGTACACCACCTATAGTATCCCACCCCCTAATGTAGCCCACCCCCTTGAAGTATCCCACCCCCCTTTAACACCCCCTGCAGTATCCCACCCCCTTGAACCCCCCCCCCCTATAGTATCCCACCACCTAAACAACCCCCATGCACCCCTACACCCCATGCCCCTTGAACAACCCCTACACCTAACCCCTCCCTCCTGGAAACCCCCTTTCCCCCCTTGGACACCCCCTAGCACCCCTTATAGTAGCCCACCCCACCCCTCCCCCTCAACCCCCACACCCCCTGCCCCCTCCCTACCCCCTACACACTTCCCCTACCCCCTTCACCCCCACTACCCCCCCTGCACACTACCCCTCCTGCCCCATCACCCCCTACACACTACCCCCATCCTTCACCCCCTACACAATGCCCCCCCTTTCACCCCCAAGAGAGAAAATGTTGAATTATTTCAGTTAAAAAATATAAACATCCATCTTCATCCACTACAGTACCAGATGACTTAAGAAAAAAACGAGGGTGAAAAATCCCATTATCAACAAAAATCTAGTAAATCAAACAGATTCAAACTCATTTGAAGTATTATATAAACACACAAACTATATTAAAAGAATATGGAAACAAAGAATCAATTTGGAAGGACCTTTTCCATATTCATGAACTCACTGAAAAACCTTTGGTAGCGGTCCTCACATGAAACTGATGGAACTTACCCACAAATTCAGGTCTGTGAATAGAAAAATTCAGCAAGAAATGAATAAAAAGGTTTCTACAACCGTTAAATGGATGTCTAAATGTATGGATCCGTATATTTTTAAAGATATACAATGGAAAATTTTATGAATAATTAAATCAAATCTATTAAAATTAAAATTTCATAACATCATTTAAAAACTAAATGAAGAATCATTTTCTATCTTTAATGTTGTAAAAATCTATGAAAATTGTTAAATATATACAAGATTTTATGAACCGAACTAATCTATAACAACCGTGTAATCAATGATTAAGGAAAATATATTTAACTACTCACCTACTCAATAACGTACTTCAATAACATATACATGATTACGTAATTACAAATTACTTCCATATTATGTGTTTTTAGAAATTGAACCCAATAATATTACTCGCATGTTTAGTAAAAGAAATTGTATGAATTTACAGAAATAACATGTATAATAATTAAATGAAATTTCATTTCTATTGATATAAACTGCATTTTTAGTATATTAAAATAGCATGCTATTTACCTAACAAGATCAAAACAACACTTGAAATAAGTGACAAATAAAATCAGCATAAATTATGAATTTAAGCGGAAAGAAGAGACAACCAAAATGTAAATGAGGCAGAATACTCCCATGAGTGACATCTTCCAATCCCATGACTCTTTCCTCTTTATCTTTGTTGAAAAAATATGGTATAAATAAATGAATCACCTGTAAAAGAGGAAATATAAGTGTATTTTAATCTTATTCCCATATATACAATAGTTGAAACCCGCAAAAAACTCAGGATTCTGAAATTATAATTTAGCTTTATTCTGCACATGAATATAAATAATTAAAATTCAAATCAAATTTCAACAACCAAAACATGTAATGTGTCCATCAAAACTCACAAATGAACTCAACAATAAAAATGATATCAATATGGAATAAATCATTCACATTCCCAGAATTCCATAACATTAATTCCAAACAAATATAATATCTACAAGTTAATCATGGAGAGAAGTAAAAATTATCAGGGAGTTGCAAATACCAAACATAATCTTCAATTTGATCATCATTCAATATTCCATTTCACATTTTCTAGTCCCCCTAACCCTACCGCCCCTGCCCCTGCCCCACCCCCTTGACCTCCCCCTTGAACCCCCATCCCTTACACCCCCACTCCTTGCACCCCCTCCCCCCTCCAGTCCCCCCTACCCCTGCCAGTCCCCACCCCTTGCCCTTACCAACCCCCCGACTTATATGGTATAAAAGAATAATTACATTTCCCCCTTAGTTACTCACCCCCATTTCCAGTTTCCCATCCCCCTACCCTTGTGCCCCACCCCCTTCTAGTTCCCCACCGCCCCTTGCACCTCCCTCCCCTTCCAGTCCCCCCTGCCCCTGCCAATCCCCCTTTCCCTCCCCCTTGCACCCCTCCCCATTCCAGTCCCCCCTACCCTTTCCACTCCCCACCCCTACCTCACCTCCCTTGAACCCCCACTCCTTGCACCCAGCTCCCCCTACCAGTCCCCCCTGCCCCTGCCCCACCCCCTTGCACCCACACCCCTTGCACCCCCTCCCACCTGCCAGTCCCCCTAGTTCCCACCCCCACTTAGCAAACATGTTATAAAAAACAAACCATTATTTCTAATATGAAGGATTTAATGAAGATTTTTTAAAAAACCCCAAGGCTCGAAATGTTTTCTTGATCAATAGAATCATGTCTCAGAATCAAGGAAATATACCATTTTTTAACATGTGGAGACATACTAAAATAAGGAATATCACAATGCCCCAAGAACTTCAAACAAAAGATTTTTTCTTTCATCGTAATTATCATGGAATCAAAAATATTAAATACAATATTTTCCTTTGGTGCTTGGTTATTAGAATGGTGAACATTATTCCCGGATTGGAAGGCTGCTGGACCATATCTACCATCACCATAGATAAAGTCTCGTACGTAGCTCTCAAAAAACATCAGATTCAATTGAAGTTCCATCAAATAGATCACCATATTAGATAAAATATCACTCTTCATAGATTAAAATTCTATTCCACACCTTGGATAAAAGTTTCCCTTTATAACCATAAATCTTATTAGCCACCCAATCCTTCAACCTGTGAAAATTATCCACATGTGACCAACATATAATAAGTTTAAAGACCATATATTTTTCATGATAAACATGAAAAAAACCTCAACACAGAAAACAAAACTGGAATGAGATAAGAAAATATAGTACACACAAATATGATTCACTATTTAGTTACCCATTTTCTTCTCTCTTAATACTACTCACAATGATCTCCCCATTCACCACCCTAATAATAAACTGATCCTTGTTATCTAATTTCAACATATCCAATTCAATATTATCTTGGAGCACTCTCTACATAGCAGCAACAATGGTAAGATATTTTAGTAAAATATGGGAATTATTTATAAACTAGACTTCGGAGGATCCAAGATTACTTTTCTCTTCTCATAGAATTAAATTCGAAGTGAATAAAATCTTCAAGAAATGCAAGGAAAAAACCGTGTAAATACCTGAAAATCATCAATGAAAAATGAAAAATGGGATTTGAGTGTGAGCATACTTTTCCCTAGTGTACCAGTAAGGATGGTCTCCCCGTGGTGATAAGATGAGTGTATTGATACATGACTAGATAATTGGGAAACCTTCACCTTCTTTACAAAATTCCTCTTTAAAGAGAAGAAGTGAATATCCAATTTCCCAACTTCAAGGCATATACCATTGATGGAATTGATTGTTGAAGGTTCACCATTGAAAAAAGTATCAAGTCTTTGTTCACAAAGTCACTATACTTGATAAGCTTCTACTTCTAATCAAGGTAAATGCCAACCTACATAAATAGATAATATAATAAGGTAAGATGCATACAACCCTAGAAATCACCAGTCAAAGTGAATTCCAAACCTCCAACTACTGATTAAAATTATTTCTAGATTCTATATTTTTCTTGCTAAATGCAAGCGCAATTGTATTTCCATATTCATCGTCAACCCACAGAAAGTCCTTCTTGTGCTTTTAGATCTCACTAAAGTATTATTTTCATTTTTAGATGTGCTTTTACCCAACCCCTAGTACACAGAGAATAAATTTCGAAAAAAACAATTTGGAAATGATTCTTGATTGTGTTATTATAGAAATGAATATCGATTATATAACATTTATGTGAATTTAATCAAAATACCTCCCCCTTTCACCCCCACCCCCATGCCCCTGCCAGTCCCCCTACCCTTGCCAATCCGCCCTACCCTTCCAGTCCTCCCCCTGCCCCTTCCAATCCCCCTGTCCCTGTCAGTTTCCCCTCCCCCTGTCAGTCCTGCCCCCTACTAGTTCCCCCCACCCCTACTAGGCCCCCCTGCACAAACCTGTAGTATACAAATACACCATACACATACAAATACAATGAATTCCAAAAACCATTGCAGCATCTCATTTCCACATAAATAAAAAAACAACTAATACATATAAAATTGAAATTTCATAAACAATTAAAACAAAATGATAGACACAAAATCTATCAATAATGTTGCTGAAAATTGTCATCTAAATCCTCCCCATAATCATCACTGATATCAACAGAATCAACTTGTGTACCACCATCAACTACATCATCATCACCACCAGAAACATCTTCAGACTCTCTACCATCAGTAGAATCTTCAAACTCTCCACCATCTACAGCATATTCAGCCTCTCCACCAGTATCTTCAACTACACAATCATTGCAATCCTCATACATCGAGCGAAAACTTGATAAACATCCATCCACTATTGCTGCACCCTCTAGAGGAATTAAAAAGAATATAGAAGATATCAACTTGAACAATTGTTCATTTTCTTTTTTCTGTGTCTTTTGAGACTCTTTTCTGACTTATTGTGTTGATGTCTCAATGACATCAAGTAATTGTTCTTCGGTAACCATTCCTTAATTATTTCTAGAAGATTAAATATCTGATGACTAATATTTAGAGGGAAAAATTTTCCTTTTGGGTTTACAATGAACTCATCCACTATTCTTGTTGGAATAAACCAGATGTAAATAATTGTTTGGTCCAAATGTGTTTGGTTCCTTTTCCATTAGAGTTTAAAGAGCATCCTATAAAAGGGCATTACCATTTTAATAGATAGTCAAAAAAATAAATAAGTTCAGCTATATGTCCACTAAAATTATCATATGTGTTATGATTAAAATTTCTAAAACCTCCATTTTTGATGAAATAGAGACCAAAACATAAGTAGTGTATGTCCTTTTATATTCTTTATACTACTTTTAAGAGTTAGTATAACTTATATTAGTATCTTGGGATGCTTTTTGGGTTTACAGATATATTAGTAGTGGTTATGGACCTATTTAAGAGTATAAATTTTCCTTAAACCTCCGTAAAGAAACATGATTATATGATTAGTATAAAAGAAATGATAAGGTTCCTTAAACACTATTCTAGATTGAATGGATTTAATATGTCTTTTTTAAACCTTATCAAGAATTGATCCTATGAAATAATCATTAGTAATACTAAAGAGGGTGGGAGATAATGTATTGTCCTATATAATAAAATTGGAACAAGTGATATAATTGAATCAAGCATTCTCATTCCCTGTGAGGAAAACACAACTGATATAATTTCCAGTGAATGAAACCACATACTAAAAGCTAAAAATTTAAAAACATTCTTACACTTTTTTCACGCGTTTCCTTATTCATATCAGTTCCATATTTCTTTTTCCTACAAGAACAAAACAATAATGACTAGGTAACACGTCCTTCAAAATAAAATTCCCGTTTCTACATGAAAATTGAAAATAAATCAAAGAAAAAATAAATGTATATTCAATGTTAAATCATATATTACCTATGACAGTTCATGATCTGGCAGTATAGTTCGCCCCAGAGTATGATTATATATCACAGTACACTTATTTCTTATATTTCTTTCAGATAAATCCTATTAGTAAATAAAAATAAACTATAATTTCAACAAGTCAAAAGGGACAAAAAATCATCATTTCAACTTAACAATTAAATGAGTTCAAGACATAACTAAAATAACCAAGTCTAAAAATTAAAATTGAACACAATCACATCTAATAAAATCATCCATTATAGAAAACTCAGATTAATGAAAAAAATCAATTTAACATTATGATTAAAAATTAATTTGAAATAGGAACAACTCCAATATGCAATTAATTATTTGTATTGTGAAATTGGGCATTCATTGAAGATCGGTTCATTTTCAAGAGGAGTACCTCTTATTTTTTTCCATCCTACTTGAAGGTCATGCTTGTAGGCCTACCCCATATCCCCTATTTCCACTAAACTAGCTCTCTTAGCATGGATACCATCAAGGAAGTTATACTGAATCTGAATATTCAAACAAATTTATCAATAATACTTTATAATGAAATTGAAAAGTAAATTTAAAAGATATTTTACCAAAATTTCCACCCAAGCATTGTATTTTCTTATTGTCCAACCTTTCTCCACTCGATTGGTTGAACAAAAACAATATTGTTATGTCTGTTGAGTTTCCCCACGAAACACCAAAATTATTTAACATTTTCTTCAATAATTTTTATTTCCTTGTTATATTGAACCATAATTTTCATGTGTCTATTACACACATTATGCATCTCTGTACGACCACGACTTCTAGTAGAAGATGATCTTGAAACGGGAAACAAATATTTTACACATATATAACTAAAATTTTATAAAAATGTTAATTTCATTACTTTTTAAACCTTTAAAAGTAGCACAATTTTCTATTACACGATCATGCACACTATGATGAGGGGAAGAAACTAGAGAAGTGTACTCCATAGTAGACTGTGATTGCTGTGGTTGGGTAGGAGGGTACAAGTATACAAGGGGTATAACTGATGGAGGTGTACCCTCTATAGTAGACTGTGGATGCTAAGGATGGGTAGGAGGGTACGGGTATACAGGGGGCATAACCAATGGAGGTGTACCCTGTTGAGATGAAGGTGCATAAGGGTAAAAAGGATGAGGGATAGAAGGAGATGGAATACCTTTCCTGGTAGGAGGAGGAAATGGATAAAAAGGATGACCGCCCATGTATGGATAAGGAATATATGTAGGGGGAATGATGGGAGGAAACTATCCCAGTGATTGCAGATCCATGGAATATGAGGCAGTACATGTAGGGGGGATACATGTAGGGATGGTCCTATACTCTGGAGTTCTTGAACCATATTCATTGAACATAAATTTCCTCCTCGATGATTCCTGTTCATATTAAATATGATTTTTGGAAAGATCATACATAATCAATAATTAAATAAGCAACTCATCCGAACAATCATATTTTTCGGGACAACTTCTCTAAGTTGGTGATCATTTTCCTCCATTTTTTTCTCTGAACCTCTTCATATGACATAATAATCTTTAAATGCAAAAATTGATGTGAAAATTTAAAATATATTACAAAGCACTAAATAACTATAAATATTACATGAAAATTTATATTATTCTTCAAAAAATTAAATCTACCATTACATTTTCTTAATTATGTTGTTTAATCGCTAAATGAAAACATTACAAAACAAGAGAAGCTACTACTTTAAAAGTTTGAAAAAACATGCACTAGGTCAGAATAATATAATCTGAATACATTGAAACATGTAACACTAGAAATTCCCTGTTATAATTTCCAGATCACAATCCATTCTCACAATTGAATCATCCATATCATTGAATGACATATTTGACTGAATACAGACTATTTCATTCAAAACATCACCATCATCCAATCCTTCATAATTTTTTTTTCTGGGAATAACATCAACAATAACACCAAATAGAATTTTAATGGGTCATTTACAAAAAATAATTTCCTATATTGTGAATCAATAATATAAGGCTCATCTATTCATAACTGACATTTCATATCAATAACTCTAAAACCAAAACTATTTATATACAAGCCTTGTCGTGTCATTGAATCAAAACACTGGCATTTTATCATAGCGACATGAACATGTTTATAGTAATCTAATAAAAATATTATCTTAAAACCCCATAATACGACATATTTTCTGATCGAGTTTGTCTGTCTGATGCACTATCATAACAATCCATTGTAGTACTGATCGCGTTGTCGAGTGCATCAAATTATTTGTTTAATTTTGACTAAAATTTCTGCAGTATAGCAACAACCCTTGGTCGTCTCTCGATGGAGCCTTAGATCATTAATTTAAAATAGGGTTTTTATTATGAAAGTATAAGGGGAATTATATTTTATAAAACTTAGGTGTTTCATGATTTAAGATGATAATATAAAATGAAAGTGATAAAACAAAGTAGAAATTAACAGAATTAATTAAGCGTGATCAACCCGGGTTACTATCATGATGTTCATCCTTCATCACTTCGTGATATAGGGTTATGATCTTTTAATACCTTGTTTGTAACACCTAGAACCATAATTTTACTGAGTTTATACTAGGATACCGCCTAGGCTTTAGTCGAAAACTCACAATGATTCACGAGACACCGCCGATGATTGGGTGATTTGTGTTCAACATTATAACCGAAACTCACCAAGGAAATACATGAAGAACTCGATGTGCTATTCAGGTTTGTATGTTATTTCATTGTGATTCCATGAAATAAATTTGAATGACCTTGACAGTGCATATGTGAGTTCAATTGACCAATATGAACCACACAAACACTGCAATTGAAAGGGGGAAAATGAAGTGGTGAACGGTGTGTGAAACATCACATGAATGGGTACCCCAAAACATGATCATATGAGTTGAGCATGAAATACTAGTACATAAATATATAAAATAATAATAGAGTATGATGAAAAACAACAAAAAAACCTGAATTGAAAATATCATTCAAATATTACAAACATAAAGCTTGGGATTTACATCACGTTCCTCCCTGGGTGATCACAAGGTGTTCAGAAATCCATGGGAGGGGAGGAAGAAGAAGATGTCGAAGTAGAACTTTCCATAGCCTTAAAAACATCTAGTGATGATGAAAAGACCTCGTTGGGACTCCAAAATGGCGTCACCTTTCCTCCAGTTCGAACTCCCAAATGGGGTTCCCAAGGTGCCAATTTATAGGCAAAGTGGGAAGGTGGTTTAAGGCATACAGATTTCTTCAACCCACTTGTACCACTTGTATCTGCATCCAAAAAGCATTATCTCGCATTGGAAAAAATATCAAAGATGTATCCCCACATCTTGAATGTCTCCACCAAAAGTTTGTCACCCTTTTGACATATACATTTTGAGATATTGATAAAATACAGAACACCACATCTGACTTTTTTCAGATTTGATTCCTTTGACAGATCAGATCGGATGGGCATTGTAGAGGCCGAATGAGGCTTCAGTTCCTTAATATAAAATGGAGCCCAATATAGTTTGGGCCAGCCCAAAAAATATGATCCCATTCGGATGCACAAAATTTATAAAGAGGAACAACAGTGGACAAGTCTTCATGGATTCATGCAATTTTGGCTCATTTTTCTTACACTTCATCAAGGGCCCTCCAAATCATCTCCTCCTAAATTGAAATAATAAAAAACAAGTGAAATTTACCATTTTAATAGTGATTAACATTATTTCATTGATTAAAACACAAAGTGAAATTAATCGTTATATTTGGAATATTCATTACAAAACCAGTTTAAAACAGCAGTGTGAGGGTGGATTTGAATAGTGAATCACTGTGTGATCACACCCCCACACCTAAAAATTTTCACTCTTGGGAAAATATAAATATAAAAAAACAAAATTATGAATGAATAAATTAAAGTAATGTGATCAATGCACAAACCATACCAAGGAGTTCTTCTTGGTGAAAATGAAAAAAGATGTCTCATAAATCACATCACAATGAAATTCAAATAGATTCATGATACCAAATTGAGAAAAGAATCCAAGAGTTAACCATGCCACTAACTCTACATGTGTGTGCGTGAAAACCATTCCATGCTATTCTTTCCACTTTTATCCAATAAATATAGGTTATTTTAACATTATTCAGCTTTAAAGATTTTGTCCACTGAACCTGCCCTACATCCTTTGCAATCATATTTCAAGACCCACTCACTTAAGCATTCCTGAATGTCAAACCATAATATCCCGACCTAGATATCCCCATATGTTGCACATTTCATCACTCCCCTCATTTATTATTTTTGTTTTTTTTCTAGAAGTTTCATTTGGAACAAATCTCACACTCATCTCTCAACCCTTGTTTTATCTCCTCACAAATCTAATTGTAATAGTTATAAGAAGATCAAAGGTTGAGGAGGAATGATTTTTGACCTACCCAAGACACAACCCGATTTTTTGAGGGAGTGCAATAGTTGGATATTAGGTACACATGCACAGGTCAATCCGATACAGTAATGAAAAAAATCTGATAAGGATCGAACGTATGTAAATATCATTAAGCTGAAATATATTAACCTAACTTATATTTACCTTCTAATAAGTAAGAAATATTCACACTTTGTGGTTTGGTGAAAAAATGGGTGGAGATATTAGTGACACAGTTTTTTTAAAAACTACTCACAAAGGGGGCATCAATCATCTTAAAGGTTTCACATAGATACAACCATTTATATCATTTACAGAAAAACAATTCACTAAAAAGCACACCCTGATAGTCTTTTTCACCTTCCTTATATTATTTTTAATTTCCCCCTTATGGTAACCAAATCATGGAACTTTGGAATTTTTATGGGGAAAAATGAAAATACCATAAAGAAGGCGAGAAAGAGAAGATAGAAGAAAGACAGTGGAAATCCTAATGAACCCAGGAATGTATCCACCCCCCCACACATAGAATGTGCAGTTTCCTCACTAAAATGATTGAGAATGTGAGAAGGAAGGATAAAACCTGGCGTGTTTTACTGGTATCTTGCATCTCGAAGGTGGGTTTCCTCCACCATATTCTTTGTAAAATCCTCATAGAAGTGTTTAAGTCGCTTTCCATTGATGGTAAGACTTCGTCCACTCTGCTCATGAAAAATTTGTATTGCACATCGGGAATGAAACTTACTTGAGTGGAGATTTAGCCTTGAATTCCACATGAGGACCTTATCAACAATATGGAACTTATGCCTATGAATTATGCTATCATGGATTGCCTTTTTTTCTATTTATAGATCTGGGAGTTCTCATATGCATCATGTCTAATTTCTTCTAACTCTTGAATCTGCAGCTTCCTATGCTCACCTACATCTGAAAGATTCATATTACATTGTTTAACAGCCCAATATGCATGGTGTTCTACCTCCACCGAGAGGTGACAAGCCTTTCCAAAAAAATACTATATGGTGGCATTCAAATTGGGGTTTTAAAAGATGTACGGTACACCCAAATTCCATCATCCAAGTGCAAAGACCAATCTTTTATATTGGGTTGGACGGTTTTTTCCAAGATTTTTTTAAAATCCTGATTTGATATTTCTGCTTGTCTGTTAGTTTGGGGGTGATATGCAGTGGAGACTCTATGATCAACCCCATACTTACGAAGAAAAATTTTCATGTTGCGATTGCAAAAATGTGAAACTTGATCAATAATTATGAATCTCGGTAACCCAAACCTACTAAAAATCCGAGACCTCACAAAATCAACAACCACATGAGAGTAATTGGTCCTAGTGGCCTTTTCTTCCACCCATTTAGATACAAAGTCAACAAACAATAAAATGTATAAAAATCCAAATGAATTTGGAAAAGGCCCCATGAATTCAATGCCCCATGCATAAAAAATTTCACAGAATAGCATGGGTTGTTGGGGAATTTCATTTCTCTTGGAGATATTCCCTGTAAATTGACAATGACTAAATGAATTGAAAAATCTATGGGCATCCCTATACAGTGTTGGCCAATAAAGTCTTGAGTCAAGAACCTTTCGGGCTGTACATTGAGAGCCAAAGTGGCCCCCACAATCCAAAGTGTGACAGAAGGTCAAAATAGAGGTGAAATCATGGTCAGTGACACACTGAAGAACTACTTGGTCACCAAAAATTCTCCATAAATATGGGTCATACTAAATGTACCACCGAGAATCATGCTTAAGTCTCTAAGATTGTGAAGTGCTGAAATCAGTGGGGACCCTAAATGTTGCTAGAAAATTCACAATGTCTGCATATCGGGTGGTAAGGTCCACAACATCACTAAGGTTCTCATTAGGAAAGAATTCTCCAATGGGGAGGGGTGAGTCAACATGATGGTCCAATGGTGGGGAAATCCTACTAATGTGGTCAGCTACCAAATTTTCCACTCCCCTCTTATCACGAATCTCAAGGCCAAACTCTTGGAGGAGGAGCATCCACTGAATGAGGCTGGGCTTGGCATTAGGTTTCTTTAGGAGGAAACGAAGGGCAACATGATCAGAGAAAACAATGATTTTTGACCCAATAAGATATAGAAAGAATTTTTCCAAGGAAAACACAATAGAAAGAAGTTTTCTTTCGGTAGTTTTGTAGTTCACTTGGGCCGGGTCAAGGGTACACGAGGAATATGAAGTGACATGAGGAGCCTTTTCAACCCTTTGTGATAAAACTGCCCCAAATGCCAAGTTAGAGGCATCACACATAAGTTCAAATGGGAGATCCCACCTTAGTGGTTGGATAATGGGAGGTGATGTGAGACTCATTTTTACTGAATTGAAAGAATCGTCACAATTTTTATCAATGAAAAACATAGAATCCTTTTCTATTAACTGGTACAAGGGAAGTGTGGTCTTACTAAAGTATTTAATGAATCGGCGGTAAAAACCAATATGACCCAAGAAATATCGAACCTCATGAACAAATTTTGGATATGGAAGGGTTGAAATTAAATCAATTTTTTATTTATCCACTTGAATTCCCTCTTTTGAAATAACAAGCCCAAGAACAATCCCCCGTTCAACCATGAAATGGAATTTCTCATAATTTAATACAAGATCTTTTTCTATGCAACAACAGAGGATAGAACCCAGGTGAGCCAAAAAATCATCAAAGGAAGTTCCATAAACCATGAAATAATCCATAAAAACTTCCATGAAATTCTCTAAGTACTCTGAAAATATACTCAACATACAATGCTGAGAAGTTACAGGAGCATTACAAAGACCAAAAGGAATCCTTCTCTATGAAAATGTTCCAAATGGACAGGTAAATGTTGTCTTTTCTTGATCCTCATAAGATATATGGATTTGAAAATAACCTGAATAGCCATCAAGGAAACAATAATGGGACTTACCATCTAATCCTTCTAGCATTTGGTCAATGAAATGTAGAGGAAAGTGGTCCTTTCACATGGCTTGATTCAGTCGACAGTAGTCAATACAAACTCGCCAACTGTTTTTCACATGTGTTTGAACCAATTCATTCCTTTCATTAGACACTACTGTTATTCCAGTTTTTTAGGCACAATTTGCACTAGGTTAACCCATTTACTATCAGATATAGGATAAATCATACCCACTATAAGTAATTTACTCACTTACAATTTTACCACTTCAAGGAGAGTGGGATTTAACCAGTGTTTAGATTATCTTACGGGCTTAGCCTCATAATCCAAAAGTATATGGTGCATACAAATAGATGGACTAATACAAGGAATATCATCCAATATCCATCCTATTGCCTTTTTACACACTCTCAAAAGTTTGAGTAATTTTGATTCCTGTTGTGGAGAGAGGTTATTGGATATAATGATGGGAAATTGGTCAATACCCTTAAGATATGCATATTTTAAATTAGAAGGAAGTGGTTATAATTCCCAAATCGAGGGTTTTTGGACCGAGGGAGGGGATTTAGGAGGATTGAGGTCTATTACACTATCTATCTGCTCATTTTTATTCTCTAAATATATAGAATCTATTGAAATGAGATTTGAAGAATTATCTATGGTCATGGGTACCTCAGAATGAACACGCTCATCAATTAAAGAACAAAATTTACACTTTTCAGAACCCAGATAACACTCAAAACTCAAATAAAAACTCAAATCATCCAAGGGTGAAGAAGAGGAAACTGAATCAGAGTATGGGTTGAGGAGAGAATTTTGTGTTTGTGCATCGTTTGAGAGCACTACCATCGAATAGACAGAAAGACTAGAGTGCTCTTCAATGGGGTGTTTCATATCCTCATGGATGATAAAACTTACATTTTCTCAACAAAAAACCATGGAAAATGTACCATTATGAACGTTGATGATCGTCTTTGCTGTTTTGAGGAATGACATTCCAAGTATGATAGGAGAGTGTCCTTGGGTTTGGGAATCTTCCATCTCGAGAATGTAGAAATCATCAGGGAAGATGAGATTATTCACTCTTATAAGGACATCCTCAATCACTCCTGTTGGATGAATAGTACTCCGATTTCAAAGTTGCATGAAAATTCCTCTTGGTTGAAGGTCTCAAACATGCAAAGAATTATACACTAAGTGAGGCATTACATTAATGGAAGCACCTAAATATATCGTAACATCAGAAAATAAAGTCTCCCCTATGGTACACGGTATTGTGAATGTTCCCAGATCCTTGCATTTGGTTGGCATTGCTGGTTAAATCAAGGCCGAGACATTCCTCCCCATGTTGACTCTCTCATTCCCCTTCAGTCTCAATCTATGGGTGAAAATCTCTTTAAGAAATTTGGAATATCGAGGGATTTGTCTAACTGTATCCAATAAAGGAATGTTAACTAGCACATTTTTAAATTTATCCATTATTTCTTTATCATTGTCATTATCATAATTTTTCATAGATTTAGAGAGTCTTTGGGGGAAAGGAAGAGGAATGGATTGATCATTTGAATCATCAATGATAACTATATTACCCTTTTTGTCTTGTTTTTCATTAATTGAAATTTTTGAGGGTTGGGAAAGAGAGTTTTCAAGAGAAGTACATACATGTTATGGAGAATCAGTACAAGGAGAGACTTCTTTACAACTAATAAGTGTAACTGTAAATACATTACCTTTTTCATTAGGATTGGAAATGGGTTGGGATGGTAGTTGTCCAGATCCTTTCATCTTAAGCTCACCAATGGTGTTTTCCAACTGCCCCACTTGAGTTCGTAGGTCTTGAATTGATGATTGTGTGTTCTGTTGAAACTGGAGGTTATGAGTTGCCATTTTCTTTACCATGTCCTCAAGACATAGTTCATATTTGGGAGGAGTAGGATTGTCTAGAGATGTTGATGGATAAGAAGGTTGCATACCTTGGCCTTGTTGATACCAATTCTTCTTGTGGTAGCATGAGTTTCCTCCTTGTCGGTACTGGGATTGTGCTTTCCACCCGGGATTTGGATTTGGATGGAATTGTTCTTGCTTGAAGGGAGGTTCTTGTTGGAATGGACACCTTGGGAACATGAATCCACAAGACTCAGGTGAATCTTGAAGTTGTGGGCACTGGTATGAAAAATGAGTATTCTCATAACAAATTCCACAACGTAATGGAACTGGATGAGAGTGTGAGTTACCTTTTTCTTGAGATAATTACCTTATAAGGGTATGCATCTCATCAAGTTTAGAATCTACCTTTTTTTTCTAGGGATGAATGAATTACCTCATGAACTCCTCGGGTTTGTGCAATTGCTCATGTACCAAATTGTTGTGCATTTTGAGCCATGTTGGCTATTAAGTCACGAGCGACGAAAGGAGTTTTATCAATTAGGGAACCACCAGCTACAACATCAATCATTCCATGACCCATTGGGATAATTCCCTCATAGAATTATTGGATTAATAGTTGTTCACTAATCTGGTGGTGGGGGCAGCTTGAGAAAAGTCTTTTGATCTCTCCCAATATTCATGAAGGGTCTCTCCTTGTGATTGCCTAATTCCACATATTTCTTTCCTAATTGATGCAGTTCAGGAGGCAGGGAAGAACTTCTCTAAAAATAGTCTTTTAAGGTCATTCCAACCCCCAATTTTGGTGGGAAAATAGTATAGCCAATCTTTGGATACACCATCAAGGGGGAAAGGGAAGTCCCTAAACTTGATTAAGTCCTCAGAAACATTTTGGGGTTTCATGGTGGAGCACACTATATGAAACCCCTTAAGGTGTTTATGAGGGTCCTCACCAGGAAGACCATGGAATTTGGGAAGTAAGTGGATGAGTCCTGATCTAAACTCAACGTTGGCTACTTCCTCATGATATTGGATGTATGCAGGTTGGTACTCCACATTTGGGGTGGTCAGTTCTTTTAAGGTTCAATTATTTGCAGCCATGTTTTCTTGGGTTTGATTGGGTTAAATTTTTGATTGGTTTAGGAACACTTGAGGTTCCAAAAGGGTTCCATCAGTGTTACTTGATTGAACTACACTATATTTCCTAATTTGTGAGTGAAGTGTCTTTTCAATTTCAGGGTCATATTCAAGCAATTTTTCTTTTTCTGGTCTGATCATGCAAATGAGTTGTGAAGTTTGTTTTTTTTGTTTTTTATGAATGAATATGGATAAAATAACTTAATAAGGGTGAGAGGAGAATATAATTTTATACTAAATAATTATATATAGAGATATGGAGAATAATAATAGAGAGAGATATAGAGAGAGAAAGAACACACAAAACAACCAAAAATAGAAATAGAAAACTAAAGCAAAAACAATCAAATGAGGGTGGGGTATTGAAAGGAGTACTAATTAAGAAGGGAAATAAATAAATAAAAGGAAATAAATAAAATAATTTACCTTGGATCCCCGGAAACTATGCCAAAATTTGATCACGTTGTCAAGCGCGTCCAATTAGTTGATTAATTTTTATTAGAATTTCTACAGTATAGCAGAAACCCTTGGTCGTCTCTCGATGGAGCCTTATATAATTAATTTAAAAGAGGGTTTTTATTATGAAAGTATAAGGGGAATTATATTTTATAAAACATGGGGGTTTTATGATTTAAGATGAAAATAGAAAATGAAAATGATAAAACAAAGTATAAATTAACAGAATTAATTAAGAGTGATCATCCCGGGGTACTCTCATGATGTTCATCCTTCAACACGTCATGATATAGGGTTAGGATATTTTAGTCCCTGGTTTGTAACACCTAGAACCAGAATTTTACAGAGTTTATACTTGGATATCTCCTAGGGTTCAGTCGAAAACACACAATGATTCACCGGACACTACCGATGATTAGGTGATTTGTGTTCAACATCATAACCGAAACTCACCAAGGAAATACACGAAGAACTTAATGTGCTGTCCAGGTTTGAATGTTATTTCATTGTGATTCAATGAAATTAATGTGCATGACCTTGACAGTGCTTATGTGAGTTCAATTGAATAATATGAAACACACAAACACCGCAATTGAAAGGGGGGAAAGGAAGTGGTGAACGATGTGTGAAACATCACATGAATGGGTACCCCCAAACATGATCATATGAGTTGAGCATGAAATACCGGTACATAACTCAATAAAATAAGAATATAGGATGATGAAAAACAACACAAAAACCTGGAATTAAAAAGATAATTCAAATATTACAAACATGAAGCTTGGGATTTATATCACGTTCCTCCCCGGGTGATCACAAGGGTTTTAAAAATCCATGGGAGGGGAGGAAGAAGAAGATGTTGAAGTAGAACTTCCAATATCCTCCAGAACATCTAGTGAAGACTAAAAATAACTCCTTGGGACTCCAAAATTCCAGAACCTTTCTTCTAATTCGATCTCCCAAATGGGGTGCCCAAGGTTCCAATTTATAGGCAAAGTGGGAAGGTGGTTTAAGGAACACAAATTTCTTCAACCCAATTGTACCACTTGTTTAGGAATCTATACAGCATTATCTCACTATGGAAAAAATAACAAATTTTTAGCACCACTTATTGAATGTCTCCATAGAATGTTTGTAACCCTTTGTACATATACAGATCTAGATATTGATAAAATATAGAACTTCACTTCTGACTTTTTGCAGATTTGATTCATTAGACAGATCAGTTCAGATGGGCATTGTAGAGGCTGAATGAGGCTTTAGTTCCTTAATATGAAATGTAGCCTATTAATTTTTGGACCAGACCAAAAAATATGAGCCAATTTCACTCCTAGAAAAATGGGATTTTGAGCCCCTTAACTTATAGTGATCGCCATTGGCGGTCGCTACAATTCCCTAAAAAAGGGGGATTTAGCGCCCCTCCCCCCTACCTCCTCATGAAGCCCCCCCCCCCCTTCCCCCCTCCCCATCTTCCGCGCCCTCCCCTTCGCTGCACCCTCCTCGTCACCCCGTTACCCGTCGCCTGCGCCCTCCCCATCGCCGCGCCCTCCCCGTCGCCCTGCTCCCCGTCACCCGCGCCCTCCCCGTCGTCGCGCCCTCCCCGTCGCCGCGCCCTCCCCGTCGCCCCGCCCTCCGCTACCCCGCCCTTCACCGCCCCGCCCTCTGCCACCCCGCCCTCCCCCGCCCCGCCCTCCGGCCGGCCGCCCTCCGCCGGCCCCACCCTCCGCCGGCCTCGCCCTCCGCCGGCCGCCCTCCGACCGCCCTCCGGCTACCCTCCGCCCTCCTGCCGCCCTCCAGATGCCCTCCGGACGCCCTCCGCCGGACCCGCCCTCCTCCGGCCACCCTCCTCCCTCTAGCGCCGGCTGCTCTCTACCTTGCGGCCACCCTGCGGCCTCCCTCTACCCTCGGGCCTCCTGCCACCCGCCTCCGGTAGCTCGGCAACCCTCCGGCTGCCCTCCGGCAGCCCTCCGACCGCCCTCCAGCTCTGGCCGCCCTCCACCTTGCGGTCACCCTGCGACCTCCCTCTGCCCTCGGGCCTCCCGCCACCCACCTCCGGTAGCCCGGCAGCCCTCGAGCAGCCCTCCGACCACCCTCTGGCCTTCAGCCTCCAGCCCCTCCAGCCTCCGACCTTCACCCTCGGCCCTCCGCCCCCTCATCCCTCCCCCCAGCAGCCCAAACACCCCCCTGCACCCCGCCATCCCCCATCCCCTTTTTCTTCGTCCCCTCCCTCGCCGCACCACCACCACCCGTCCCCTCCTTCACCGTCCCCTCCCTCGCCGCACCAGCTCCAGCTCTGGCTCCCCACCGCTGCCTCTCCTCTCCCTCACAGCACTGCCTTCGGCTCCCCTCCCTTCCAGGTTTGTAGAGCAATCAGGTATGACATGGGCTTTCACTTACATTATTATTTTATAAAAGGTTCAAAAAAAATTAATTAGTATTTATTTTAAATATATTTGATATGAAAAATGAAAATTTAATAAGTCTTGTGTAAATGTTTGTTATAGGGATCTTTTTATGGATAAGAGTTGGATTTATCTTCCAAATCGAATGTCTAGAGAGTATTTCAATGGCATTATGCAGTTTATTGACTTCACCAGAGGATTTGAAAGTGACTATATTAGTTTTCTATATAGAAAATGTGCTAACAGATATCAATTCACACGAGATACTGTGAGGGAGAACCCATTCTTTAATGGATTTCTGAGAAATTATAAGAGTTGGACTCATCATGGAGAAGAATATGTTTGTTGTGAAAATACGGATATAGTTCAGATGGATGTTGATGAAAGGATGAATGATCCAATGCATGAAATGCTTACTGAAATGGTACGTGAGTGGGATCCTAAAGGCATTGACATCCAAAATCTTGAGACCGGTGAGATAAATCTTCGCTCTGGTGCAGATCATCATTCGAGGAGGTTTTATGAAGCAATTGATTTTGAAAAAACAGAATTATATCCTAGATGTACTTCATTCAACAAATTGTCGTTTATCGTGGAGTTGTTTCATTTGAATACTTTGAATAATTGGTCAGACACATCATTCGACATGTTTTTGGTGTTATTGAAAAAGGTTCTTCCTGTCGACGCTAAGATTCCCGAGTCGTATTACCATGCTCGTAAGCTGATAGAGAACTTAGGTTTTACATATGAGACCATAGATGCATGTGCAAACAACTGTATGTTGTTTATAAATGAAACTTCCCATTTGGATATTTGTATGGTATGTGGTGCTTCCAGGTGGAAAGAGAATAGGGGAAATTAGACTCATCAAAGTCAGATTGTGATACAGGGGTAACCGATTTCTATAAAGAAAATGCGTTACTTTCCCCTTAAACCAAGGTTGAAAAGATTTTTTATGTCATCTAAAGTTTCTAATTTAATGAGATGGCATGTAGAAAGAGTTCATGAAAGTGATATGTTAACCCACCCGGCAGACTCTCATGCATGGAAGGATTTTGATAAGAGACATCCCGACTTTTCAAAAGATGTTCGTAATGTATGATTGGGATTGGCAGCAGATGGTTTCAATCCATTCAAGTCTATGGTTGGTGCAACTCATAGCACATGGACTGTGGTGTTGGTTCCGTATAATCTTCCTCCGTGGATTTGTATGAAGCAACAATTTATATTACTTTCCACTCTTATTGATGGACCTAAAAGTACGGGGGATAAGATTGATGTTTACCTTCAGCCATTGATTGATGAGTTGAATGAATTTTGGGGCGATGGTGTGGTGAATTATGACTGTGAAATGAATGAAATGTTCAAACTACAGGATGCTTTATTGTGGACAATCAATGACTTCCCAACTTATGAAAATTTATCAGGATGGAGTACGAAAGGGGAATTTTATTTCCCTTGTTGCAACAAAAGTAAAAAATCTGTATGGATTAAGCATTCCAAAAAATGGGCATACATGGGTCACAGACGTTTTCTCCCCCCTCAGCACAGGTTCAGAAAGGACAGAGTGGAATTTGATGGTTCTAGAGAGTTCAGACCAGCACCAAAGATCATGAAAGGAGTTGAAATGTTATCGCAGATTGAGGAAGAAAACATCCGCACGGTATATGAAATTCAGGATTTGGTGGCTCCTCTGGTACGTAATATTCGAGCTGCGGGTAGGAAGCGCAGTCACAATTGGAAAAAGAAAAGTATTTTTTAGAGTCTTCCGTATTGGAAAACTAACATACTGAGGCATAATTTGGATGTCATGCACATTGAAAAAAATGTTTGTGATAACATATTGTGGACCATTTTAGGTGTCAGTGGGAAATCAAAGGACCATGTTAATGCACGCCGTGATTTGGAAGAAATGGGTTTAAGGAAATAGTTTCATTTACAGTTAGCTGAGGGAAACAAGGCATATATGCCTGCTGCATAGTATATGATGACTACAAAGGAGAAAGAGACATTTCTTTCCATTTTGAAGATGATCAAGGTGCCAGATGGTTACTCTTCTATTATTTCAAAGTGTGTGAATCTGACGAGCAAGACATTGCAAGGGTTGAAAAGTCATGACAATCAAATACTACTTTAGCAGTTGATTCCAATTTCCATTTGTGATTGTTTATCCCCCAATGTTGTTCAGCCGTTTATTGAGATGAGTAATTTTTTTAGACAACTTTGTTTTAGAAATCAACGAATGAGTGATTTGAAAAGTTTACAGGACCGAATTGTACTTACACTTTGTCACTTTGAGAAACTGTTTCCCCCCTCATTTTCCGATGTTATGGTCCACTTGACAGTGCACCTAACTGATGAAGTAATTGCTGCTGGTCCAGTGCAATTCAGGTGGATGTATCCTATTGAGTGGTATTTGAGTACATTGAAATGATTTGTACGCAACAGAGCTCGTCCAGAGGAATCAACAACCAATGGTTATTTGATGGATGAGTGTACTACTTTTTGTGCAGAATATCTTACGGATGTTGAAACAAAATTAGATAATCCATCTCAGATTCAGAATGGTCCAGTTGGAGAAGGAACCACATATGATATGGACAACATCGAGTGGATACAAGCGCATCGATATATCTTGTTCAATACTCCATCAGTTGCACCATTAATGCAGTAAGTATGTTATCACTTTTATTGTTTAACTTTTACATGTTTTTTTTGCATAAGTTGATCATTTAAACATTGCATTATCATTTGCAGAAAACACATTAATGAGATAAAAGAAGAGATGTATCGTGCGACTGAGTTGCAAATTCAACAGTCTCATTATGCGTCATTTCATGATTGGTTCAAGGATTATGTACATATAAATTGATTTTCATTATGAGTGAAGTATTATACTAATTTCTTTCTTCATATATCATTATTTAATTCTATGAATTATGTAGGTTCATAAGCTGAGGGAGTTAGGGGACCCCACGCTAACTGAAGAATTTATCCAACTGGCTGAGGGTCCATCTATAACGGCTCTTCGTTATAAATCTATAGATGCTAATGCTTTTAGATTTCTCATTAAAGATGTTGATGAAAAACGAGCAACACAAAACAGTGGCATCAGTTGTCCATTTTTCGATTCTGGTTATTACTATGGTCAATTGATAGACATCATTAAAGTTGTATACACACACGGGTTGAAGTACATATTGTTAAAGTGTAATTGGGTTGATCCAGTGCGTGGATGTAAAGTCGATAAATATCAGTTTTCATTGGTGAATTTTAACTATATGTTATACAGAAATTAACGAGTTGATAATGAACCTTTCATTTTGACATCACAAGCGGAAAAAGTATTCTTCGTTACTTTGCCTTTGAATCCAAGTTGGCAAGTTGTTGTCAAAATGACTCAGAGAGGAGTGTTTGTATTTGAACAAGATGAACCCGATACTGTTCATTTTGTTTCCCAACAACTTGATCAACATACTGTAGTTCAACGTGAAGAAGATATTTATTGGGTTAGAGCAGCTGTTGAAGGAGAAACAGTCGATTTTCATGCTTAATGAAAGGTATAATTGTTTTCCCACTATTCAGCCTAAGATATCATAAATTATGTAAATATTTTATAAATCCTTGTATGTTTAATCCTCACTTTTTTGAAGTTTATTCAGTTATAAATATTTAGGGTAATTTAACACATGTTATATTGATGTTATTATCAGTGTATCTTCCCATTGAGGTATTCTTCATTTGGTTCATGTGCTGCTTGAATTTTTATTAATTCAATATGAAATTTGGCTATGCATTGATTGGTTTTGTACATAATTTGTATATCTGTTTTGTGAAATTTATGATTTTTTAAAATTCATTCCCAACTAATTATTCAATCCCTTTTTGTTTGATTAACAACTGTACAAGTTTTATTTTTTTAAAAAAAATCCAATTTATCATTTGGACACTTTGGATAGTCCCCTTACTAATGTTTTCCATGACTGCAGGCATGTCAGGGGAAGAGGCAGCAGATCCACATCATCCATCTGAGGCATCTACGTCTCAGGGTCGAGGTATGTTGGAATTTCATTGTCTCTATTTTTTATGTAATTAATAAACACACAAACACACACACACACACATATATATATATATATATTTATAACATCTGTCAATTTGTATATAAAATTGTTTTCAACAGGATCAGACCTGACTGCTTCTTCCTCTCGCAGGAGAGGCCCTGGTCGTGGCATATTATCATGGAATTCCGACACGACTTTTGATGTTTCATTTGATGAGGTATTTAATCCTTTGGGATGGAATTCTCCTGCATTTATTCGTCAGTTGGGTCATATCATACGTGATCCACATCGATTTCCATTGACCACACGTGACTGGGATTCTATCCCTCAGGACACATTAGATCGTCATTGGAGGGAGGTTCAGGTAAGAAGACCATTTTACTTTATTCCCTATGTATAAACAACAATAACATATGTGATTTTTTTCTTTAATAGAAAAATTTGAAAGTATGTCCCGATGAGTTTCGGCCAGTGTGTATGAGAAAATGCCGTAAGATGTGGAAAGACTATAAAGGCAAAGTCAAGAGGGACCACTGGGTGCCAAATGTGGGTGCCCCAGACATTCTAGAAAAAGTCCCGAGAGGTGTCCCCCCGGCTCAGTGGCGTGATTTAGTTGCATATTGGTCTACTGAGGGTGTTGCGGTTTGTATATTTATTTTGGTATATATATTTTCATGAATGTGTGATTTGTTTGATATTTGAATGAATTGAATATAGGAGGAGTCTATACGCCATTCTGAGAATCGAGCGTTGCAGGGACCACCTCACAGGCTCAGAACTCGTCACGTGTCTCAGATACGACATGAGGTATTTATTATTCATTTTTTAATTTTTTTAATTAATACTGTTTTGTGTTTATATTCTATTCATATATAGTTGCGGGAAAAAGGTACACAAACTGATAAAATGTCGGTGTGGATGAGGACTTGTGATCGCAATGATCCAGAGGATGCAGAATTGATAGTAAGTTCTTGTACTCATTACCAATACTTACATAAAATCTTTATATTAATATATGTATATATATTTAAATATTTCACAGGCTCAATTTGAAGTTGAATTAGAACATCTGCCAGAGGACCAGCGACAGTTTCCCATGCGAAGGGATGAGATCTTTCATCGCATCATTGTTCGGGATGGACATGGATATAGTTTGGCCTATGGAACAAGGATTCCTCATTCTGTAGTGTCACGCGCTGCGGTTGTCGGTCCTGCTGTTGCTCAGATGACACAACAGCTGTCAGATTTCGAGGCACGACTGCGGGCTTCTGAGGAGGCAAATGCACAATTAGCTGTTGAGGTTAGAGCACTGCGGGAATATGTGCGTCCAGGTGATGGTGCATGGGATCACATGATGAAGGTTTATACTATATTTATTTATTTAATTTAAATTATTTTTTTTATGAAAATATTCATAATGTTTATTTGTTGTAGGCCCCTGGCCCACCGGATGAAGGTCAGTGATGAACATGCATGACGCATCATATTCACGAGGTGTGTTTCTGTTTTTAATGGCAGTGTTGTTATTGATATTTATGTTGTGTTTCTAGTGAGTTTTTTTTTGTGATTTGGGGGTATCATGTGTGTTTTGGCCTCATGCAATGTTTGTGTGCAAGAATTGAGAAGTAACCATGAAACTGATTATTGATTTGGATATTTTTTGTTCATTTAATTTTCAATGTTTAGAATTGCATGTTTTGTAATATTTTTGAAAAAAATACGTGATTCCTAATATAAATCATTAGACTTGTTTTTGATGAATGAGTTGAGTTCACTATTTGTAGTCCCCGGTCTACCGTGGACAGCCCTCCCAGCACTCTGGACAGCCCTCCCCACACCCCGGACAGCCCTCCCGCACCTCAGACAGCCTTCCCCGCACTCTGGACAGCCCTCCCCGCATGCCGGAAAGCCCTCCCGCACCCCGGACAGGCCCCTCGCACTCCGTACAGTCCTTCCTACACCCCGGACAGCCCCCCCTGCACCCCGGACAACCCTCCCACACTCCGGATAGCCCCCCCACACCCCGGACAACCCTCCCGCACCCTGTACTGCCTTCCCCGCACTCTGGACAACAATATAATTATTATTCACAACGTGTACGCATAGACGACATGTCAATCGGACATGCGGTCTACGTGGTAGGGCTCATTATGCGTTCTTTAAGTGTTGTGCGAGCTTGATAAACGCGCGTGGGGGGGGGGGGGTCCCAATGGGCCAAACGAGGTCCGAATGGCCTGAAATCAGACGACATCAAAGGGTTAGTGAATTGTGATGTGGTCGAGCAGACGACACATCAATCGGATGTGCCGTGTGCCCTCGGTGACCGGGAACGCTGTTCTTGTGTCATAAACGGCCAAAACGGGCGTCTAACGGTCAAACTCATAGAGGACGACATCAGATTGACCATAAATCATAGGAAAACAATATAATTATTATTCACAGTGTGTACACATAGACGACACGTCAATCAGACATGAGGTCTACGTGGTAGGGCTCATTATGCGTTCTTTAAGTGTTGCGTGCGCTTGATAAACGCGCTTGGGGGGTCCAAACGGGCCGAACAAGGTCCGAATGGCCTGAAATCAAACGACATAAAAGGGTGAGTAAATTTTGATGTGTTTGAGTATATGACATGTCAATCAGACGTACCGTGTGCCAGCGGTGACCGGGAACGCCAGTCTTGTGTCATAAACGGCCAAAACGGGCGTCTAACGGTAAAAGTCATAGCGGACGACATCAGATTGACCTGAAATCACAGGAAAACAATCTAATTATTATTCGTGATGTGTACGTTCAGACTGAATGTCAATCGGACGTGCGGTCTGCGTGGTAGGGCTCATTATGCGTTCTTTAAGTGTTGCGCGTGCTTCATAAACGCGCGTGGGGGGGGGGGGGGGGGGAAACGGGCTAAACGAGGTCCGAATGGCCTGAGATTAGAGGAAATCAAAGGGTGAGTGAATTGTGATGTGTTCGAGTAGACGACACATTAATCGGACGTGCCGTGTGCCCACGGTGACTGGGAACGCCGTTCTGGTGTCATAAACGGCCAAAACGGGCGTCTAACGGTCAAACTCATAGTGGACGACATCGGATTGACCTGAAATCACAGGACAAAAATCTAATTATTATTCTCAACGTGTACACATAGACAGCACGTCAATCAGATGTGCGGTCTGCGCGGTAGGGATCATTATGCATTCTTTAAGTGTTGCGCGCACTTGATAAATGCGCGTGGGGGGTCCAAACGGGCCGAACGAGGTCCGAATGGCCTTAAATCAGACTATATCAAATGGTGAGTAAATTGTGATGTGTTCGAGTAGACGACATGTCAATCGGACATGCCGTGTGCCCGCGGTGACCGGAAACGCCGTTCTGGTGTCATAAACGGCCAAAACGGGTGTCTAACGGTCAAAGTCATAGAGGGCGACATCGGATTGACCTTAAATCACAGGAAAACAATCTAATTATTATTCGTGATGTGTAGGAGGAGACGGTGCGCCCATCGGACGTGTGGTGCGTGCGGTACGGCTGAATGCGTCGTTTTCAGCAGCTCGGCCCGCGGTAAAACAGCGCGTTGGGGGGTCAAAACCACCCGAATGACCTCATAATTCCATGAAACCGTACGACATCAGCCGTTGTGTGATTTTTGAAATGGTTGGGCAGACGGAACGTCAATCAGAGGTTTCGTTTGACCGCGGTGACCGGAAACGCGTTTCCGGTGTCATAAAACACCAAAAACGGCGTGAGACGGTCGAATTCGGAGAAAACGTGCTCCGAATGACCCGAAACCACACTAAAACATTAGGAATATTATTTGTGACGTGTAGCAGGAGACAGAGCGCCCATCGGATGTGCGGTGCGCGCGGTACGGCCGAATGCGTCATTTTCAGCAGCTCCGTGCGCGCTAAACCGGTGCGTTGGGGGGTCAAAACCACCCGAAAAACCTCGGAATTCCATGAAACCGTACGAAAACAGATGTTGTGTGATTTGTGAAATGGTCGGGCAGACGGTACGTCAATCGGAGGTGTCGTTTGACCGTGGTGACCGGAAACGTGTTTCCGGTGTCATAAAACACCAAAAACGGCGTGAGACGGTCGAATTCAGAGCAAACGTGCTCGAATGACCTGAAACCACACGAAAAAATTAGGAATATTATTCTTGACGTGTAGGAGGAGACGGAGAACCCATCAGACATGCGGTGTGCGCGGTACGGCCGAATGCGTCGTTTTCAGCAGCTCCGCGCGCGCTAAACCGGCGCGTTGGGGGGTCAAAACCTCCCGAACGACCTCAGAATGCCATGAAACCGTACGACAACAGCCGTTGTGTGATTTGTGAAATGGTCGGGTAGACTTCACGTCAATAGGAGGTGTCGTTTGACCGCGGTGACCGGAAATGCGTTTCCAGTGTCATAAAACACCAAAAACGGCGTGAGACGGTCGAATTCGGAGAAAATGTGCTCCAAATGACCTGAAACAACCCGAAAACATTAGTAATATTATTCGTGATGTGTAGGAGGAGACGGCGTGCCCATCGAACGTGCGGTGTGTGCGGTACGACTGAATGCGTTGTTTTCAGCAGCTCCGCGCGCGCTAAACCGGCGCGTTGGGGGGTCAAAACCACCCGAACAACCTTGGAATTCCATGAAACCGTACGAAAACATCCGTTGTGTGATTTTTGAAATTTTTGGGTAGACGACACGTTAATCGGAGGTGTCGTTTGAACGCAGTGACCGAAAACGCGTTTCTGGTGTCATAAAACACCAAAAACGGCGTGAGACGGTCGAATTCGGAGCAAACGTGCTCCGAATGACCTGAAACCACATGAAAACATTAGGAATATTATTTTTGCCGTGTAGGAGGAGACGACGCGCCCATCGGACATGCGGTGCGTGTGGTACGGCCGAATGCGTCGTTTTAAGTAGCTCCACACGCGCTAAACCGACACGTTGGTTGGTCAAAACCACCCGAACGACCTCGGAATGCCATGAAACCGTACGACAATAGCTGTTGTGTGATTTTTGAAATTGTCGGGTAGACGGCATGTTAATTGGAGTTGTCGTTTGACCACAGTGACCGGAAACGCGTTTCTGGTGTCATAAAACACCAAAAACGGCGTGAGACGGTCGAATTTGGAGTAAACGTGCTCCAAATGACCTGAAACCACACGAAAACATTTGTAATATTATTCGTGATGTGTAGGAGGATATGACGTGCCCATCGTACGTGCGGTGCGCACGGTACGGCCGAATGCGTCGTTTTTAGCACCTCGGCGCGCGCTAAAACGGCACGTTGGGGGTTCAAAACCACCCAAATGACCTCAGAATGCCATGAAACCATACGACAACAGCCTTTGTGTGATTTTCGAAATGGTCGAGTAGACGGCATGTCAATCGGAGGTTTTGTTTGACCACGGTGACCGGAAACGCGTTTCCGGTGTCATAAAACACCAAAACGGAGTGAGACGGTCGAATTCAGAGTAAACGTGCTCTGAATGACCTGAAACTACACAGAAACATTAGGAATATTATTGGTGAGATGTAGGAGGACACGATGCGCCCATAGGACGTGCGGTGCGCGCGGTACGGCCGACTGCGTCGTTTTCAGCAGCTCGGCGCGCACTAAAACGACGCGTTGGGGGGTCAAAACCACCCGAACGACCTCAGAATACCATGAAACCTTACAAGAACAGCCGTTGTGTGATTTTTGAAATAGTCGGGCAGACAGTACGTCAATCGGAGGTGTCGTTTGACCGCGGTGACCGAAAACGTGTTTCCGGAGTCATAAAACACCAAAAACGGCGTGAGACAGTCGAATTCGGAGCAAACATGCTCCAAATGACTTGAACCCACACGAAAACATTAGTAATATTATTCGTGACATTTAGGAGGAGATAGCGCGCCCATCAGATGTGCGGTGCGCGCGGTACGGCCGACGGCGTCGTTTTCAGCAGCTCGGCGCGTGCTAAAACGGCGCGTTGGGGGGGTCAAAACCACCCGAACGACCTTAGAATGCCATGAAACCGTACGAGAACAACCGTTGTGTGATTTTTGAAATGGTCGGGCAGAAGGAATGTCAATCACGGGTGTCCTTTGACCGCGGTGACCGGAAACGCGTTTCCGGTGTCATAAAACACCAAAAACGGCGTGAGACGGTCGAATTCGGAGCAAACGTGCTCCGAATGACCTGAAATGATAGCATTTCTTAAATTTGAGGTTTTAAATTATTATAGAACCATGATTTGAGGTCATATTTAATTTTATTATATGTATATAATAACTGAATAATTTTGTTCAATTTACGTTTGTTTTTTTTTGTTTTTTTGTCTTATTGTTGGTTTTGAAGTAGAAGATTGAAATAGATGGACCTGCTTGGATCGTTGAAGCACGTTTATCATTTATGATGATTTTTATGTTTATGCTGTTTGAAATTGTTTTCTATTTTTTTATGATTGTTACCTTGTTTTATCTCTGATTTTGCACCGTGAAGAAAAAAAACACAATTCGTACATTTCATTAAAAAAATGAAAAATATTTTATTTAATATTATATATATAAATATTTTCATTAATATATATATATATATATTATTTAATATATATATATATTTATATATTTATTTCGGTATGATTTAAAAAAAAACAATTTTCCCAGATTAGCGACCGCCATTGGCGGTCGCTATAGGCTGTTGTCCGGGCGGCATTAGGGACAATCCTTCCCCACGACAACCTTCGATCAACACCGATTGAGGTAGGGGATTACATATCTTTTAATTTTTCCTTTGTGGATTTTATCTTCAACATAGATTTAATTCGTGAAATTAAATCTAGGTGTTTTCTTTAACCCTCGGAGATCGTCGATGCGACGCCGTGTACCGCGACGACATGACGCCCCTTCCACGACGCGACGATCCTCTTCTTCCGCGATGGTCAATCCCGTGAAGAACTCACGTCCGACGACAACGACGAGGTAGGGGTTTTGATTCTTTTAATCTTTGTGATTTATACCCGCGGTGTTGATTAAAATTGTTGTGAGACTTTTAAAACCGCTAACGCGGTGGGTGCAGACTAACGAACAAGTCCAAACCCACCGCCCCTTTCGTTCTTGGTGTGAGAAATGGCGGACGTCGACAAAGTAGGCCGTTCGGGTGACGCAGGGTCCTCGCAGTGAAGGACAAACCCCGGGAGGACCTTTGGCGAAGACGGCGCGAATTTCAGACCACCAGAACTCGTTCGACGGTCCGCGGAGCGACCCGCTGGCGTGCCACGCCGGCACGGCGGCGGAAAGCAGCGGCGCCCGGCGTGCCGCCGCGGCTTCAGCCGCGGCGACAGCAGCGCGGTCCCGCGATCGCGTGGGACCGGTGGAGCTCGGGACGCGGCCGGCTACCGCGTCCCCTGGAAAGGACAGCCCAACACGGGGCCGCAGTTCTCTCATGCGGGGGCAGCGCGCCCCCCGCCCGCGGCTCGGCTGTAACAGCCGTGCCGACCCGCCTGGCGGCCGGGCCGGGTCGCGCCCAGGCCGGGCCGGGCCACCCCGGCCAGGCCGGGCCGCACCGGCCGGGTCAGACCCGGACCCGAGTCGGGTCGACCCAGGGGGGTGGGCCGGGTCGGTCCGGGCCCAGACCCCCCGTTTTCAGACCTTTTCGGTCTTTTGCTCATAACTTGAGCTACGAGCCTCCAATCGATGCACCGTCAGCGGCGATGCGGTCCTTGGATCGAGATGGTCGTTTCGGTATATCGCACTCAAGGTTTTGGAGTACTTTGTTTTTGGCCAGGTTGGTTCGCACACGAAACCAACAGGGCCCTCGGAGCAGAAACACTTATATCTTGAGCCCAGGATGTCCGATTGACGTGCCGTCGACTTTGTTGAATTTCTCTAAGTGAGACGGATCTTTTGGATTACTCCGCCCGAGGTTTGGACACAGGTGGAGTATGGTCAGGTTGGTTTTGCCTTAAAAACCAACTGGGCCCCTGGAATGAAAAAGCCAATAACTCTCAGACCGGGCGTCCGATTGACGCGCCGTCTGCGACGTTGAGTTCCTGTTGACGATACGGAATTTTGGATACATCAACTCTGGACTATGTGTCAGTTGATGTATCAGCCCCTCGGCTTGTGGAGCGGATAAGGTGGAACCCAAAATATCCTACCCTCTTGGTAGGATATTTGTGAGGTGGGGCCCGCACGAGCCCCACCGTTTCTTTTCCTCTAAGTAACGCACCCGCGAAAACTCCTCTTTAATGAAAGTCAACTGGTGTGTTTTATAAACTCTTAACACTCCTATTAATTGGACAGTTAAGACGTTACCATTAATTCACCGAATTAATGGTTCGTTTCATAACTTGTTTTTCAAACTGTTGGCATAATAATAAAATAAGACCAACACATGCCTTTCTTGAGGATTGCTTGTTGAGTGGATTTGGAGAAACTCTATCTTCATTCTCCTTCGCGAAGAACACGAAGAATGCGAAGAATGCGAAGAACGCGAAGAACGCGAAGAACGTGAAGAACGCCGGCCTTCGACGAAAGGCGACGAAGAACGCCGAACCCTCGGAGATCGACGACGCGACGCCGATGATTCTCCTCCCGCGACGTTCTTCTGCGACAATCCTTCCCCACAACAACCTTCGATCAACACCGATTGAGGTAGGGGATTACATATCTTTTAATTTTTCCTCTGTGGATTTTATCCTCAACATAGATTTAATTCGTGAAATTAAATCTGTGTGTTTTCTTTAAACCTCGGAGATCGTCGATGCGACGCCGTGTACCACGACGACGCGACGCCCCTTCCGCGACGCGAAGATCCTCTTCTTCCGCGACGGTCAATCCCACGAAGAACTCACGTCCAACGAAAACGACGAGGTAGGGGTTTTGATTCTTTAAATGTTTGTGATTTATACCCGCGGTGTTGATTAAAATTGTTGTGAGACTTTTAAAACCGCTAACGCGGTGGGTGCGGACTAACGAACAAGTCCGAACCCACCACCCCTTTCGTTCTTGGTGTGCGAAATGGCGGACACTGACAAATTAGGCCGCACGGGCGACGCGGGGTCCTCGTAGTGAAGGACGAACCCCGGGAGGACCTTTGGCCAAGACGACGTGAATTTCTGACCACCGGAACTCGTCCGGTTGTCCGCGGAGCGACCCGCCGGCGCCCGGCGCACCGCCATGGAGAACCGCTGTGACTGAAGCCGCGACGGCAGAAACGCGGTCCCGCGACCGCACGGGACCGGTGGAGCTCGGGACGCGACCGGCTGCCGCGTTCGCTGGCAAGGGCGGCCCCACGCGGGGCCGCGATTCTCTCACGTGGGGGCAGCACGCTCCCCGCCCACGGCTCGGCCGTAACAGCCGAGCCGACCCGCCTGGCAGCCGGGCCGCACCCGCGCAGGCCGAGTTGGACCCGAACCCAGGTTGGGTCGACCCAGGGGGGGTGGGCCGGGTCAGTCCGGGCCTAGACCCCCCGTTTTCGGACCTTTTCGGCCTTTTGCTCATAACTTGAGCTACGGGCCTCCGATTGACGCACTGTCAGCGGCGATGTGATCCTTGGATTGAGACGGTAGTTTAAGAATATCACACTCAAAGTTTCGGAGTACTTTGGGTTTGTCCGGGTTGGTTCGTACATGAAACCATCCGGGCCCTCGGAGCAGAAACACTTATATCTTGAGCCCGGGACGTCCGATTGAAGTGTCGTTGACCTTGTTGAATTCCTCTAAGTGAGATGGATCTTTTGGCTTACTCTGCTCGAGGTTTGGACGCAGGTGGAGTACGGTCGGGTTGGTTTTGCCTTAAAAACCAACAGGGCCCTTGGAACGAAAAAGCTAATAACTCTCAGACCGGGCGTCTGATTGACGTGCCGTCTGCGACGTTGAGTTCATGTTGACGATATAGAACTTTTGGATACATAAACTATGGACTATGTGTCAGTTGATGTATCAGCCCCTCGGCTCGTGGAGCGGACCCTCCCGAGCGAGCTTGCTGTGTGCCGGAACCCTAGAGCTGGTTGCGGTTGCGATGACGACGATGACTGTGCAGAGATCCTCAATGGATTCGACGACGATGACTACAGCACTCAGCGATCCTTTGTGGATCAGTGCTACCGATCCTGTGTGGGTCAGCGCTCAGCGGTCCTGTGTGGGCCAGCGCCTACAGATCCTGTGTGGGTCCGATCCTGTGTGGGTCTTTGCGGGGGTTAGTTACCTATCGATCCTGTGTGGGTCAGATCCTTTGTGGGTCATTGCGGGGGTTAGTTACCTATCAATCCTGTGTGGGTCAGATCCTTTGTGGGTCATTGCGGGGGTTAGTTACCTATCGATCCTTTATGGGTCAGATCCTTTGTGGGTCATTGCGGGGGTTAGTACCTATCGATCCTTTGTGGGTCCAACGACTTAGATGAATCAGTGACAATATCTGGTCATATTTATCATCATATGAAGAAGTATACCTGTGTGAGATGAATCCTGTTTTGCTTTCCTATGTGGATTGTGTTGTGCTATCCTGTGTGGATTTACGTTTTTCTTTCCTGTGTGGACTGGGTTGTACTTGGGCTTGGATGTTGGAACCGATCGAGAATTGATAACTTATGTATATGTATGGGCATATACCTAAGCAGTGTCGGATGTTACTTTGTGATTGTATCTTTCCTTTTAGGATTATCCTTTGTGGATTCGGGGAGACCTTCGGGGGTCTCAGGGTCCCTACTGAGTAGCTTATACCCACCCATGCACGGGCTATGCCCGCACTACGTTGTGTTGGTTGCAGACGACGGACAACGCTGATCGTGGTTGAGGCTTGCGGAGAAGGACAATACCTGGAGGTGGACCACTGGGCGGGACGTACTCGGAGCGGTCGGCTGGACCCGAGGAGCAGTGGAGGCTATCTGTACCCACCCTTCAAGTGGGATTTCCAGTGGACAGCTCGGTGTTGCGGCTTTACTTTTCAGTTGCTGTTTTCCCTTCCAGTTGTACTTTACTTTCAGTTTGGGTTTGTATACTGGCCCACTTACTTTCTGCACTTACTGTTGTACTCAGTTTTTACTTAGTATTTTACTTCTAATGCTTGCTTGCTCTGTGGTGTTTGTTTACTTTACATAGGAGACAGATTTTCCCAAACCCACGTGTTTGGGTAGTGTGTTGGTTGTGTGGTGTTGGGGTTAGTGCGAGTTGAAAAAAAATACTAATGTATGAAAGTGGGAAGACCCGATTCTTAATCGAGACGCATTAATGAGGATGCGATTATACCCATGCAGGTGAGTCAGTGCCGCCTAAAGCGGATAATATCTTGACATAGGAGAAGGAATTCCTAACACATATGATTAGGGTTGTTGGTTGGGTTCCTGTTATAACGAGAACCCTAAGAGGTATCTTGTTGGGTTCCTCTGGGTTGGTTTTTGAATTCTCGGGGACGAGAATGTTTTAAGAGGTATTTGATGTAATGGCCATGAACTCTCTGGCCCATTCCTTCGTCAAAAAGAAGGTCAAGAAGTGTTCTGGAGGGTAAAATGGACTTTTCCTACACTTTCCAGAATTTTGAAACTACACGCCGTGTAGTTTGGGTACACGCCGTGTACTCCCTTTCCGGGTACACCTCGTGTTGGAGTCGTGTCCTTGATTTGCGGAGTAATGGGTGCACGCCGTGTGTCCAGTTCTACACGCCGTGTAGTCCTTCCCCGCGTACGCGTTACCAGTCAACGGTCGCGGAACCATGTTGGAGGCCGTGTGGAGACCGTGTGAAAACGGTCGAGTACACGCTGTGTACCATAAGTACACACCGTGTACTTTTGCTTTTCACACCTATAATAGGAGGGGTACCCTCCTCCTTTCAACTCATACCTCTCCTCCCCTCTCCTCTAAGTAGAGCTCTCTCAAGAGACTCGAAGGCTCTTTCTTCCAAACCTTTTTCATCTGAGCTCTGATTTACGATCTGTCAGCAGCCACAGGATTGTAACGACGAGGCAAAACTTCCGAGCTTGGATCCATTGTCTTTCCTTCAGATTTTCCTCTCCGACTTCCACCCGAGGAGGTTTTGTCGAGACACCGATGAGCGTCTTCTAATGTTGATCCGGGGGAGTGTTGTGACCAGAACCTGTTGAGGTAGGGGGTTTACCTTCATCTCTCTAATTTGTGCATCATGCGGGGTGGGTATCCTTTTTGTTTTCATGAGAAATGGTTGAACCTTTAAATATAGATAATAATTGGTTAAAGAACGGAGATGGAAAGTTTGTGATTGCTGTAACTTTACCTTTTATATCCTGTGATATTATGTTGTGAAATGAATAGGCTTATGCCTACTGAAAATCACGGTCGTTGGGGGCCTTTGCTTGCGAAATTAAATGTTTCCCTATCTTTCTAGACCATTTTTATGTGTGGAACTTTGTTGAATGTGGAAATTGGTTAATCACATAAAGTTGTCTATTTAAATGAAAATCTGGAACCCTTGTGTGGTCACCCCGGTTGAACCAAAATGGAATAATGAACATGTGGGTGATGGCTTGGTTACGTGGAAAGTGATGGGGGTGTTTTGTGGGCTGTTGTGGTTTGGGTGAGCAGCGGAGCTGCGATAAATGGTATTAAAGGGATAATGATGTATGGTGAGGTTATGGTGGTTGGAAGTGGGGCTATAGGGATGGGTTTAAAAGTGAACGGACTATGGGTTGTGTTTAATAAATAATAAATGTGTAAGAGTTAATGAAGGATGGGGATTGGTAATGAAATGTAAATAATAATCAATGGGTTGGTTGGTTGTTAAGAAGCGTTTTGTTGTGCTGCTTGTGTTTCCCTAACTTGTTTTGTGGATGGCATGGATATGTTTTATGAATGATTGAAGTGGTTGGTTGTGGATAGTTGCCCAGTAGTTAAGGAACTAAATAATCTAATTTCTGCTGAAATGTGAAAACCTTAATGGGGTTGGGGTTGTTTGTTGGGTGCATGCTTCGTGGTAGTAGTGCCGAGGCACGTGCTCAGTTTCTCTTTTTTAGAAGCCATAAGTTGGGATGAGTGGTTTCTACATATATATATATCTGTATCTTTTGTCTTTCACTTTACATTTAAAATAATTGAAAGTAACATTTTGGACACATTTTTTCCAATATGAATTACATCCAAGCAGTGCTGCAACAAATTTGATGATCAATACAACAACTCATAGAATATACTTTTCTTTCTCCAATTATTGTTGGAATTCCAAGGAACATTCTTCCTCTTTTTGGAATTTAACTGAACCTTTCCAGGAATAAAATTAAAACTGTCATGTTCTTTAAGGATATCACCCCTACATTCATTGAGCTATTTAATCTTTCTCTATGGAATTATCAAACTATCTTCGATTTTTTCTTTATGGATGATCCATTTGTAAAAATTGCTGATGCCCTATGAAACTGAAAGTTCATCGAAACATTAATCTCTTAGAATGTATATTATTCATACATATAGTACAAGATAATATCCCCTAGTTACTCTAACAAGACATCATTCCATATGTACAGAAATCATTTATTTTCCATAATAATGTTGCACGACACATAAAGTAATCCTTTCTAAATGCATCATATGTCTTCACCCCAACAATCCAAATATCCTTCAACTCATCTATTAACGGTTACAGATATATTTTGATATCATTTCCAGGATCATTACATCCAAAAATCAATATACTCATGATAGTAACTAGCTTTTTCATATACATCCATGACAGAATATTATAAATATGAATGAAATCAAGCCATGTACTATGTGTTGTATAGATCTTCTTAAATGGGTTGAGACCATCACATAAAAATCCCAATCAAACATTCTGTGGGTCGACTACAAATTTAGGATGTAACGTATCAAATTTTTTCCATGCTGACTCGTCACCAGAATGAACTATATCATCATTATCTTTATTTATTTCATCTTCATGCCATCTTATATTCTTAGCCATTTGTTCTGACGTAAAATGTTTTTAAAATATGGGAATCAATGGAACGTGACACATCACTTTCTATGGTACACAAGATTGAGTTAAATATTTATTAGTCTTCCATCTCGATGTACTACATAGTTTGCAATCATTTAACTCGACATTATCCTTATAGAATAGACATCAATCTTTAGGGTATGCATGGATTTTAGTACTTGAAAAACCAAATTTTTCAACCATCTTTGACTCCATATAATCATTTTCATGAATACATGAATCATCTGGTAGAAATTCCTTAAAAATATTAAGTAGATAATTAATAATAATATTACTAAATCCATATATATTTTTCCCATGATACCGTTGCATTAAAAAATCTTGTTCAGTTTTTTTCCACATGAATGTTATACTGGGGTATTCGCATCTTCTAACAACTATTTAACATGCTCAATGTCATCATTTTGATCATTAGATAAATGTTATGTTCCCATATTCATTTCATATTACACAAATGTACATGAAGTTTTGGATTGAGAAGAAAATGGAAATCGATCGGAAATAAAATTTTCCATTCCGTTCCTTTCAGCTGAATCAACATCATTCTCCATTTGAACTTTTTTATCCATTGTGATAACAAACATGATATACATTTTGAAAGACTTTTTTAGTGATGTGGTAACTCACTTCCTCGTGTGTTAACCATGTTCTTCTAATGAAATCAAAACATGGGAATCAAATCAATCCACCGTATTAACCATTATTGAATGCAAAATCCAAAAAATTGCAACTCCTTCTAAAACTCATCAGTTATCTGATCAACATTATACATCCACCTTTTATTCAATCTAATATGAATAAACAAATAGTTAGTATATTTTTTGATTGTAAATAACAACAGAAAAACACATTGATTAAGAAAAGTAGTATATGGACTCATTCATAGGCTTCTATTCCTTACATGCTTCTTGAGAAACATAAGTAAATGTACAGGCTTAATGCATCAACTATAACATTATCATTTACCAATGTATATGAGATATCTTAATAATAATCATATGAAGACTATACCCATATACACTAATTAATATTTATTTCTTGTTAGGAGAATACATAATGAAATATCTTACTATCAATTATTACACCATGACAGGTCAACCTTGGGTTGCTTTCATGTTCCTAGATTTTTGGATATTGGTAAATATTCTAAATGAATAACTAATAATCATGAGGGATTTACATTATCTGAAAATAAGATACTAAAATACATGAGATACTAAATACATGAGAAACAAGTGGAGGAAACATTTTATATCCTAATGAAAATATAATAATACGTACAAAGGGTATCATTCTTAGATACTTATATCATCAAAAATGATTCAAATGTTGTATTTATGTTCAATTAATCAGATTAGAATGACACAATTAGAGTGGACCATGGGGTTTATATATTAAGGATGGATTTTATAAGAATATTGAGTTGTAATATGTGTACAAGAGAGGGGTTGGTGTGCAGGGAGAGGGAGGGGCTGTGAAGTGAGGGGAGGGGGAGGTGATGTGAAAGGGGGAGTGTGGGGGAGGGGGAGGGGCTAGGCAGGGGGGAGGGTGGGGCTGGGCATGGGGAGGGGGCTGGTGGGGGTGGGAGGGGAGGGGCTCGGCATGAGGGAGGGGCTGGGCAGGGGGAGGGGGAGGTGGACGAGCTGGTCAGGGGGGGAGGGGGCTGGTGGGATGGATGGGGGGGGGGGGGGCTGGGCAGGAGGAGGGTTCCATCACAAAATAGGTAGGGAAAGGGGAAGTGGTTCGATCATGACAAAGGCAGGGAAAGTGGAAGACGGAATGAGTTCGACTGTGAGAGGCTCGTTTCAATTGCGAGAGAGGAGAAAAGATTATTTGGAGTGTTTGGAGATGAGTTGAGGTGAATTGAATAAGTTCAATGTTTTATTAAAGACGTCTATAAATTATATCTGGAAGATAAAAGTTGGATATGTCGTGAAAATTGTAGGACTACTAATGGGAATCTCATAAAAATTATAGATTTTTTGTAACTCTTGTTTTGATTTCATAAACAATGGCACTAGATGTGTGGTAGTAGGAGAACTAGATAAAAGACATTTAGTTGTTGTCTATTCTTTCATGAAATACATGGATCTAGGACAAACAGGTAGAAACTAACAAAACATTTACCCAAGAAATTCATGGAGCTATTGACCCCTACAAACTACCCCTACCCCCTTCATCCCCTGCACCCATCCCCCTTCACCACTACCCCCATCCCCCTTCACCCCACCCCTACCCTCTTTACGCCATTCCCCCACCCTTCACCCCAACTCCCCCCCACATTCACCACCACTACCCCCACCCTTAACCTCAACGCCCTTGAGCCACCCCCTTTTCACTCCAACTACCCCCTGCACACTCCCCCCACCTCCCCCCACTGCCCCCAGCTGCACACCCCCTCACCCCCACTATCCCCCACCTACACCACCACCCCCACTTGCACACTACCCCCCTCACCCCCACTGACCCCCACCTCCCCCCTACACACTCCCCCCCAACTGCACACCTCCCCCACCCACCTGCACCACCACCCCCACCTGCACATTACCCGCCCTCACCCCCACTTCCCCCACCTTCCCCCACTACCCCCACCTACCCCCCACTGCCCCACCTCCACTACCCACCCCCACCTACACACTGCACTCCCACCCTTCACCCCAACTCCTTTAACCTCCCCCTTCAACCCACTACCCCCACCCCCAACTCCTTTTATATTATTACATATAGTTATCAGATGGTTATGAAGATATAGAGTGGGAAATTCTAGATCTAGTAATTTAGGGTTATTTGAATCCAAAATATTCATGTGGTTTAGTGAATGCTGAAAAAGAAGAAATTAGTGATTCTGTACTTGATATATATTCTTACAGTTCGAAATAGAGACATGTGAAAGTTTGAAACTATTATTCATTATAGAATAATTTTTATGATCTATGTAAAAGAGTTATAAGACCCAAAACAAATGGTAACAAAGATATGAAGTGTGAAATTCGAAATTCATTAATTTGGGGAGATTTGATTCCAAATTACTCATGTGGTTTACTGAATGCTAAAAAAGAATAAACTGGTGTTGCTATACTTGATATATATTCAAGTAGTTCTAAATATAGACAAGTGGAAGATTTAAAATATTATTCAAGAGAGAAGAATTTATATACACTATTTAAAAGAGTGATAAGACCCAACATAGTTTCAATTCTGAAGAACCACTGTGTGTCAATGTTAAAAAGAAGAGTAAGATCTAGTGCTCCTTATGTTGAATAAAAGAATAGAAAAAAGTGGGAAGAGTTAGAAGAAGAAGCAACAATGTAGTTCATGATGTTTTAAGAAGAAGAGATATGTTCCCCTAGTTCACACATGAAATAAGGGGAGAGATGAAGAGTTATGTGTAATCAGTTTATACAGGAAGGAATATAAATAAGGTATAGAATATCAGTTTGATACTATGAAGAAGATTATTTTTTATATAGTGATATGTAAAAAAAATAAAATAAGTGACTTGCTATTGTGCAATGGAAGAATTAGAAGAAAGTAGTAGTATGTGAACAATAAGGAAGTATTCTAAATTGGTGTTACAATATCTTATTGTTACCCCTATATTTTTTGCAAAGGTATGAGATGTACCTGAGTGTCGGAAACACCAAATAAGCGTGTATTATACACACTCTATACTATCATAAGACTATACTTTAAACCTCATAGGTATTTACTAATGGGTTTTGTGACCTTATGTGTTACCATATCACACTAAGGATTAGACTTATCATAAATATAGGTGAACCATAAAAAATAATATACAACTTGTGTGTGTGATTGATTATGATATAAGAAATATTGGAGGAAATATATAATAAAATAAACACTCACCTAATAGTCATATAGGTACAAAAAAGGGACACAAATTTAAAATTACAAAAAGGTAATTAAAATTCACCAATATTAATTCATCCCCCACTCAATGTGGTTTATATCCCAACTGGTCCTCTTTAGTTGGTATTAGAGAAAAAATCACCTCTGATTGGATTCCCTAGATTTTATGCTTTTCTATTTTAAATATTGGAAAGTTTTATTCCTAATCTATAATTAAGTTCAATTTTAGTAATGATTTATCTATGTCAGATTTGAAATCTATTTCTACCATGACTAAATTTCAATGTGTAGATCTTGAAATCATCTAGAAAAATTAATCACACTACTTTGGTAATCCGAGTGTGATGCATTTGGCCTATAAATTAGTGTTTTATGTGAGGAATAATCACATCATCCTAAATTACCATTTTATCTTAATATTGAATGAATATAGAGTATTAAGGTTATAGAAGATAGTTTGATGGTGGAATATTAAATATATGTTCACAAAAACATTATTTCATGAGAGAATGTGAAAATATTTTTCCTTAATTGGGCAAGGGTGAATAGTTTAAGGAACGAATAAGAGCACTAAATATAGTAGAGGTATAGTGGGTGATGTTTTCCAGTGTTTTTGAGGATACCGTGAATCCCTTGAAGTAGTCTTTAGGATGAATATTGTTAGGATTTGAAAAGAATGTTCTAAAAATATATAAATTTACCCTGATGGATAAATTTCTATGGAATCTTTGGTTTTACTAGAGCAATGGATATAGGATTCATCTGGGTGGTAGTGAGGTATCTAAAAGATTGTGAAATTTTGATCGATGTCATCTTAGTGGTAAAATCCTTTACCAATTTTCTAAAACAAGGTAATATAATACCTATAATTTCCCTTTTCACTTCATCAGTATCCTGATACATAGAATTTCCAAATTATTCTAGAAATTTTTAGATCCTCTAAAACACTTCAAAATATTCTGGAATGCGTTCAAAACATCTTCACATATATATAACGATCTTCATCATTATAACTCTATGAAACTAAAGCATTAGAAAAATTTCAAATCTACTCATATAAATTAAATATATTAAACATGTTCTTATAAAAAAAATATCAAACAATAGCTTCATCAAACCAGAATCTCTAAACCATTAACAAAAACAATATTTCCTAATGAATGGATATCTAATAATAACCAATGGTTGCATTTATCAAATGAAAAATGTTCAAATTAGGGTATCCTTGGTTTAGTGTAAACCTTAACAGTTCACCTCTTGGAATGGGTGAATCACGACAGAAGGGAACGAATAAGGTTCGTCAGCAAGAGTAGGGGAAGGTAGGGTTCCTTCGACAAATCCTAAGAGGGTAGTATTTCATGAGAGCAGGGAATGTGTAGACTTCCTTTGCGTGAGCCTCTGTCACGAGAGTATGAAGAGATCATCTGAGATAGGGTACTTCATTAGAGCAACATGGAGTTCGATCATCCAATAGAGGGTTCAATTTTGTTTGGGGAAAGGAAAAGGGAAGCCGGTTTCAAACGCGGTAGGTAGGGAGAGGGCTTCGATCGCTGCAGGCAGAGAGAGGGCTTTAATCACAAGAGGTAGGGAGAGGGATTCAATCGCGAGAGGATCATGAGAGTCAGGGAGGTTTGGGTTGGGGTATCCGGATGTGGCCACAATGCACATAAAACCCATGGGGGAATACTTATCTACTGCCACAATTAATTAAACTGTGGAAACAGAAGTGTGGTGGTATCCATATTTTCTAGTTGTGAGGGGATAAGACCCCTAGAAATGATACTTTCTACTTTGTGATGTAACGAAAGGGAGAAGGTTTTCATAGAAGTTTAACATCTATTGGGAGTTGTGGATAAGTGGTGGCCTTTAATTCAAAACACAATGGTTGAGGAAGAAATAGAAGAAATGTAATGTAGTTATTTTATGGAAATCATCATAGAAAAATACATTCCTCATGAACAACGAGAAGATATGGAAATGTAGTTTCTAAATCTGAGTAAAAAAGAGGATGATAATGTTAAAAAGTATGAAGCTAATTTCACAAGGATAGAATGGAATTCCTCAGACTACACATGTAATACAAGGAGAAATACAGATTTATTATTTGATGGTTTAAAACCATTCCTCCAAAGGGAACTAGTTCCTAAAGTTTCTTATCATATGAAGATATTGTCTCATGTGATATCTAGATAGAGAATGAATTCTATATGTATTATAAATTTAAGGGAAACCAAGAGAATTATAAGGCAGTGGAATATTCAATGGATAAGGGGAAGAATAAAAATGGTAATATTCTAAAATGCGATACATGTAGAAGGAAACTCTTACATAACTACTTAAAAGGAAAAAGAGTTTTCTACAAGTGTTGACAGAAATTCCATCTTGCTAGTGATTTTTTTAAAAGGTTGGGGCCAAAACCTCAATTTATTATTTAAAGAAAATACTTCTTTAGACTTGGTAGAGGGTGACCCATTACATAGCACGAAGGCCTAAGGAGAAGTGGCCTGAATATAAGGCTTGGAAGCCCATTTTTTGGCCCAAAGGACCCCTCAGTGAACAGTATTGCTATAGTACTGCGCTGCTATAGTACCTGCTACAGTACATCCACCGCTATAGTACCTGCTACAGTCCCTCCACTGCTACAGTGCTGCCTCTGCTACAGTCACCACTACTATAGTACTGCTACAGTGACCTGCTACAGCCCACCAGAAATTCTCCCCTGCCCGGATTTGATCCTGGGTCTTTTGGATGTCAAGAAGAACCCTGTACCACTAGGGTACAGGCTCGTTGGATCCATCATTATAGTGATTGAAAGGGAAATAATAAATTTATCAATGTTAAATTATATAATTATAGGGATATGGGATACTATACTAATGACTTTCCAAAGCATTAATGAAATGGTCCTCAGATAAAGCCATGGGAGTAAGGCCAAGCTTATGCGACTACAATTGTTGAAGTGGAAGTTCCTAAAGATGTGGTGGTAGGTACTATAATCATTTCCTCAAACATGGATAATGATTTATTTGTTTTTGGATCATAAAATTCCATTATATTTTCCTATTTTTGTCTAAAAATTAGATATTTTCAATTCTCATTAACCGGGGTGTTTTCAGTCAAAACCCCTAAGGGAAGTCTCATTGCAACAAAGATTCATCAGGTAGTAACCATTATGGAATATAAATAAGATTTATCTACTAATTTTATTATCATACCTATGGTAAAATTTAACATAATCCTTGGCATGGATTGGATTTCAAAATATGATGCAAAAATCTACTACAAGAAGAAGGAAATTACAATTTGTGAGGGAGGTATACAATCCATTATCTATAGAGAAGAAATGACGTCATCTAATACTTATATATATCCACCACCAGTAGCTCTACCTAATGAAATTCCTGGAGAGGATAATAATAGAATATCATTGGGTGAGGAAATAAATTTTCAAATATGAAATGTTTTTATTGTGCAAGAATATATTTACTTTTTTCCAGAGTATTTACCTGGACACCCTTCAGAGCGGGAATTAATCCATGATCACATCAATAATAACAGACAAGGTAAAGATTCCTCAAATTAAAAATACCTAAATTATAATTATATTAATCCATGGGGAAGATCACGCTCATAGGTAATGTCATTGACATCCTTTTTAAATCTCATTCATGAATAGATCCATGAATATCCATGATCATCCACTTGGGTTTCCACCAAGTGACCAATCAACTAAATCTCCTTGGGTTATCTGAATAATCTAAGAGATTTTTCTAAAAGAGGATTATTTAGATGAATTCAAGGATAAACAAATAATGATAAAATTAATTAATTAATTAAATAATTAATTCCCTACTAAATCTTCTCACTTTTATGTTCCATCACATTTCCTAATGCGAACAAAACATATATAAAACCTAGGGTAAAACACACAACGTAGATTTGGACATGGTTTTGGTTTCCCAATATATCATTTCCCTAAAGATATATAATAATTTTAGAAGAAACGTTCAGGTATGAAATAAAAATAATTTTATATTCTTATTATAATATAATTGATGCTTCATATCACTCACTTTTCCTTGCTAGCATAGACAAGGTGTAAAAACCATATTTCCTAACCAATGGAACTCGTAATTTTTTTCTATGGTCATATTGAAGGGTTAATTTAAAATATTACCCTAGGGTGGTCACAAAGATTAAAATACTCTTAATAAAGTTGATAATATCATTGGTAAAACCCATGTCACTACAAAATCCCAAGGTAATATGTTTTTTATCATAAAAAGTAACACAATTGGGGCTCTACAACAGTAAAGAGAATGAAGAATTCATGGGAGAACATATTATACAGTTGAACACACTACCTTTTCCATTAGATATGTGAGATATAAGAATAATCATTACATCAATATATAAAAATTATAACACCTTCTTTAAAATGAGAATGTACTAGCTCCAACCATCTTGAAGCAAGAAGGGAGATGGAATATGCACTTGTTGTAAGAAAATTTTACTCTCTATTCGAGAGCAATACCAACTCATTAGATGAGATAAACCCCATAATCCTCTGACTATCAACCCGAGAGGTTCATTTTCAAGGCCCTATATGGTACTTTAACCCCACTAATTACATTTTAAAAAGAACTATAGAAGGTTGATGATTGAGATAAATCCATCTACACTACACCACTATACCGGTTTTTAACAAGTTGTAAATGCTTACTGTAACATCCCAAGTATTTGTAAATGATTTTAATATTTAATTCATGAAAAAATGAGTCTCTACAAAACAAAACTTTGTTACAATTATTATAATAAACATAAATATTCCAGCTTTGTGTTTTGAATTTCAAAAACTGACATACAATGTTTCATTTATTAAGATATTTAGAGTATTATTGGATCAACTTACATTTTTTGGTGAATAGTATCTTGAACCTTATGAATATTAATATACCATTTTTAATATTAATATAAACTATATGAATAGTAAATATTCCCATGAAAATATAAATACAATTTATCCACCTTATAAATGAAATAGTATATTTTATAAATTAATAATTATGTGTTGGAATTTTTGTGAGTAATAAATATTTAATTAAAATTTTAAATTAAAAATTAATAAAACTCATTTTCATTAAATTTAATCCTAAAAAATAACATTCCTTAATATTATTTTAGGATAATTATATGAGACCTCACTTAATTTTTAAAAGTATTATAAAATCAATTTTAAATTTAAAATCTATATTTTTCATGTAAATAATGATTTTATTTAAAAATTAAATTTCTATTATTTAGAAAATTATTTTGAAAAATGCATATCATTTTTTAATTCTACACATCAAAAAATTTTGAGGATGATTTTTTGGGATTTTTTCTAATATACTTGAATTTTTTATGAATAGTAAAATATGGTAAATTACAATAAATTCTAAATACATGATTTATTTAGTCATATTTGATGTAAGGCTGATGTAATCACACTTGGTTCAAAATAAAATTCAATTATTAATATTTACGTCAAAATAAAGAAGACTATTCATAGTCCGGAGTCGAAATAATAAAATAAGGATTAAAATAATGAAAAATACTCCTCTCATCCACTATAAAAGCCACCCATCACTCCCTCTTATATTCACTATTATCAAGCCTTGTGCCTTTTCTAAATTATGCTAAAATATCCTCTTAAGATCCTCCCCACATCCATTATCCCTTGGTATCTTCAAAATATAAAATCCTCTCCCCTAAATAGGCTCTCAATGAAGTTAATTTGAAGATATAAATTCATCTTTTCATTTCATTTATTTTCATTCAAGTTCCTTTCTTTATTTTTCTTTCCTCTCCTAATTTCCTCCAAATGCTATGATAAATATAGTACCTTACATGTACTATAATTTTGTTATGATAATGGAATAATTCATTAACATATATCATTTCCCATACTTTTATACTAGAAATGAAAACACTATTCAAGATGTGTCAATTTATCACATTCAAGGACGATGGATTTTTCAAATTCTATTACCTTCTTCAATTATGGGCATGAAACGAATTTAATGGTTGACACAGATCATAATATGTGTAATATATCCTAGTTAATTTATTGAATCATTTTTTATACATGGTATTAATTTATAAAAGAAAATGAGTCTATGGTGATCAAAAACCACAAAATTAATCTTAGTGTATATCCTTAAAATTGTATCTAATGATTCATCCGCACCCAAAGTAACCAAATGAATTATATGATCTGTTAATATTTTGTATAAAAAATTAATAAAATATAAAATCGATTATTTAATTCAATTATCATTATATATTAACTTCTATAAAAATGAACTGATCATGAAGACCAATGAAATGACCACTCACAAACGATGATATTGAATCTCTTAACCCATAAAAATGACCATAAATTAACTTACTAAAATTATAATAAATCATGTAAATGTATAATGAGTTTTGAATTAAGTTAATAATATGTATAATTTCATATTACAAGACCTCAAGTTCAATAGTGGAAGATATTCAGACATAAGGTATGGATTTTCTACCCCAAACTCCATTTTCATTGGGGTTACTCTTATTCTCTACTTACCTAAATGGAATTCTCAATTATTCTTATGAACTCCTAATAAATTATTTTTTAATTTTCTATATACGTGTACCAACTAGAATCCTTATTTATTTTTTGGGGAGTTACATGTTTTAAAAGGATCTTTCAAATCATTTCCCCGAAATACAAGCCCAATTCAAGGGAACTTCTCAAATTCTTACCTATGTTAAAGTACATAATATAGTGTGTTTTATCCAACAATATTTTTATAAAATATATAATTTTATTATTAAAAAACTATTTTATTTCTATTCTGGGATTATACAATTATTTTTCCAAAAGAACTCTTCTTCTCAATGTAAAAGAGTATTTACCTCAAGAATTAATCAATGATTTTGTTTCATTTGTTTCAACACTGTTATTTATTGTTATGTATAATTGGGAATAATATTTTATGATATAATATACCATATATTATTTAAGGGTTTATTATTAGTTTGACTATGGATGTTATATATTGAAACCATTCACTGTATTACTCCGAATGGTTGGATTTTATATTTGGGGAAAGTTATTTACATTTCATATGTTAGTTTCAATATGAATGTATAAATATTTTATTTTTAAAACTATTAATATGAGTAATGAATTAGACTTAGTATGTGATGGGTGGGTCCCTCTATATCCCCTCCATGCATCAGTTGGTATCATGAGATGAAATAGATATGGACTTGGCCGAGGCCTTGCCCATTTTCAAAAATAGTTTTGGCCGAGACCTTAATCCTTTTCAGATATCTTGGACAAGGCCTTCATGGTATATTTTAGAATGTAAAACATTATTCATTTCCCTCATTATGAAAGTTTATAGTCCACGAGGTTATTCGACTAGTAGAATACCCATGATTTTGATTCATTATTACATTATTTACTCAGACCTTATACCTTCCATATTTTGTTCAAGTTCATTTTTAAAGGAATATTTTATTAGTTATTCACCATGCCTAATGTTATTTTTTATGATATCTTATGTTGTATTTCATACCCCTAATGAGAATCTGAGCTCAACCATTTCATATGTTTTATTTTCCCAATATGTGAAGAATTAAATTATGAATGACCTACAATGGTAACATAGGAGTTATGGATGTTTTGATTATAAATTCAATATTTTAATTTATTTCATGTTTTAATGTTGAACTTATGTATGTATTTGGTTTTCCAAACCTACTAAATTAATTTGTTCCTTTGGGATACAATTTTTTTAATCATGCCTATGTAATGAAATAAGGCACCAGCTCGAGGCAACTGGGTAAGTTCTTTATAGTTGGTATATGAGGAAGTTTAGTAGAAAACTTAGAAACTAGATTTAGAAAACATAAATTAGGGAACAAAAACCAAAGATAGTCTTTTTGGATAAAAAAATAATAACATCCTAGAATTTTGGTAAGGAATAGATTTTTTGGATATTTCTTGAAAACACATCCTTTTCTAGATATTACAAGTGGTTTTTATTCTAGAACAGATATAAATTGGATTAAAAACTCTAACAAGGAGTTTTGGACTTGACCTTAGGTAACCTAGTACATGAAAATGGGTCTTACCATGCACCTGGTTTGGCACTCCTAGGGGATATTCATAGGATAATTCACATTTTCTTTACAAACCATTATAAAGGAATTAAATGTAATTTTTTCCTCAAAGAAACCATGATTATGATTATGAGATTAGATATGGATATGATTTCAATTTATGATAAGTATTTTTATAATATAATATTATACTTTATGACTCATAACCTAATTCAATGTGGTCCATTACATATAAATGAAAACTAGTGGAAGGAATGGAAACCGTATCAATGTAGATAACCCATCTAAGGATTAACCTCCTATTAAAGATAATGACATTAGTAATGGGGGTACAACTGCTTCTGAGAAACTTATAACTATATTGGAACAACTGGAATAGGTTATGAATAATAAATTTACCTATATGTAGAATCTTGATATGCAATGTGGTGGAGAAAAGTTAGTTCTCTTTATTTGACAAAAAACTCCATCATTCAGTGGGACTACAAACCCATTTGTAGCTGAGGAGTGGATAAATTCCCTAGAGAATATATTTCTTGATTTTTGATTTAAAAAAAGTGAGAAGGATGTCATAGAAGTTTAACGTATATCAAGAGATGTGGATGAGTGGCGGTACGCAATTAAATACAGAAAGGTTGATGAAGAAATTGAAGAAATGTAATGGAGTGATTTTAAGGAAATCTTCTTATAAAAATAATTTCCTCATGAACAACAAGAGGATATGGAAATGAAGTTTTTAAATCTGAGGAAAAAAGTGGATGAGAATGATGCAAATTGTGAAGCTAACTTCAAAAGGTTATAAAGGCATGCCACATAATACATACGTAATCCATGTAGCATGATTGACCGATTATTTGATGGTTTAAAATAATTCCTCCGAAGGGAAATAGTCTCCCATAGTTTCTCATCATACGAAGATATTTTCTCATGTGCTATCAAGTCATAGAAAAAATTATCTATGTCTTATGACTTTAATGTAAAACAAGATAAGAACAGGGTGGTGGAGGATGGAATGGATAAGGAGAAGAATAAAAATGGTAATATTCCAACATGCGATACTTGTGAAAGGAAACTCCTAGGCGCCTGCTTAAAAGGAAAAATAGTGTACTACAAATGTGGATAAGAATTCCATAATTCTAGTTATTGGAAGGGAAAGAAGAAAGATATCAACGTTAAATGTTATAATTGTAGGTAGATAGGACACTATTCTAATGACTATCCAAAGCATTAAGAAAAATCTTCTCAGATAAGGCCATGGGAGTAAGGCTAAGCTTATGAGATCACAAATGATTAAGTTGAAGTTCCAAAATATGTTTTGGAAGGTACTATAATCATTTCCTCAAACATGGAAAATTATTTATTTGATTTTGGATCATCACATTCCTTTATATCTTCCCAGTTTTCACTAAAAATTAGATATTTCATATTCTCCTTAACCTGGGAGTTTTCAGTCAAAAACTGTAAGGGAAGTCTCATTCCAACAAAGATGAGTCAGGAAGTCCCCATTATGGAATATAAATAATATTTTTATACTGATTTTATTGTCATACCTATGGTTTAATTTAACATAATCCTTTGAATGGATTGGATTTTAAAATATTATGCAAAAATCTATTGCAAGAAGAAGGAAATTACGATTTATGTGGAAGGTAAAGAATACATTATCTATAGAGAAGAAACAATATCATCTAATACTTATCTATATCTACCCCTAGTAGATATACATAATGAAATTCAAGGGGAGGATGAGAATTCAATATCAGTGTGTGTGGAAAGAAAATTTCAAATTTAGAATGTACATATTGAGCATGAATATATTGATGTTTTTCTAGAGGATTTACTTAGACACCCTTCATAGTGGGAAGTGAAATTATCAGTTGATTTAATTCCTAGTTTAAGGCCTATATCAATTAATCCTTATCTAATGGACACTATGGAATTAGTAGAACTGATGAAACAACTAATTTAATTGAGTGATATAGTTTTTATTCACCCTAGTGCTTATCCTTGGGGAGCCCCTATTATTTTCATTAAGAAGAACGATAGATCCATGAGGCTAGGAATTTTCTATAAATAAATCATCGCTATTATAATAAAGAATAAGCATCTCCTACCTCTAATTGATGATTTATTTGATCAAATTAATGGAGCCTAATAATTTTCTATGATTGGAATTTGATTTGGATATCATCTATTTCATGTGAGGAAGGAAGATATTCCAAAAGAAACATTTTGAACCAGGTATGGGCATTATGAGTTGACAACAATGCCTTTTGGATGGACTAATGTAGCCTATGTTTTCAGGGATATGATGAATAGAGTTTTCATGGAATATCTTGATGACTTTGTTGTGGTATTTTTTGATGATATCCTAGTATACTCCAAAATATTTGAATATAATGAGAATCACTTACGCATTATTATGAAGACTCTTAGAGGAAAAGAATTATATGGGACATTTAGAAAGTATGATTTTTGGCTTCAATCAGTTTCTTTTATTGTCCATATTGTATCTATGGATGGAATATCTATTGATCTTGTGATGAGAAAGGTTGTTCAGGAATGGGCTACACCAATGAATATAACCGACGCACATTGTTTAATTGGTTTAGCAGGTTATTATCGGCTTTTTTTTCAGAACTTCACCCGATTAGCCAATACATTAACCAAGATTACTAGTAAAGGGGTTAAGTTCATATGAATAAAAGAATGTGAGGATATTTCAATGAAATAAAGAGAAGATTAGTGAATTATCTGATCTTTACTCTACCTTCAGGGAATGATGGGTCTGTGATATTTAATGTTTCATCAAAGAAAGGACTCCGTTGTCTCCTTATGAAAAATTACAGTGTTATTGGCAATGCAACAAGGTAGTTAAAAATTCATGAACAAAACTATCCTACTCATGATATTGAGTTAGGTACTATGATCTTTCCTCTAAAAATATAGAGACACTATCTCTATGTTGAATGATGTGAGGTATATACGGATCACAAGAGTCTAAAATATATCTTCTCATAGAAAGAACTCAACATTAGGCAAAGGAGATGGCTTGAACTACTAAAGGATTATAATTATTCCATACACTACCTCCCAGGAAAGGAAAATAAGGTAGCTGATGCATTGAGAGAGAATTATCATGGAGGTTTAAACTATATCAAGATTTAAAGGGATCCTGTATTCAGGGATCTAGTAAGAATGAACATTCGAATTATCAAATAAGGTGAAACATCATTATTTTTTCAATTGGTTTCCCAACCATATTTATTGGAAATAATTAAATGTTCTAATCCTGATGATGAGAATATTAAAAAGAAAATTAATGATGTGAATGTTAGGAAGTTGCAAGACATCCTATATGAATATGAAATTCAAAAATTTAGGAAGATTCCTTCTGTTCTAGCTATACCCGAGTTAAATAGTAAGTTATTGGATGATGACCATAGTTCAAATTTCTCTATAAATCATACTAGCAGTAAGATGTATAGATAATTGAAGGAAAATTTTTTATGGGATAACATGAAGAGGGAAATTGAAAATTATGTCTCAAGATGTTTATTCTGTCAAAAAGTGAAGGTCAAACTACAAAATCATTGAGGAGTCATGAAACCTCAACCTATTACTAAATATAAATGGGATGACATGACCATGGATTTTGTCAGTAGATTACCCAAAAATACAATAAATAATGATGAAATATGTTTAATTGTTGATGGAATTTCTAAATATGCACATTTCCTCACAATAAGGGAGAATCTCCCACTTGATCTCCTTTCACCACTCTATATCAATGATGTTATGAGCCTTCATGGAGAACCTATATAAATTGTATCTGATCAGGATATATGATTTAAAATGATATTTGGAAAAGTGTTCAGAAGTATTTGGATACTAAGCTTCATTTGAGTACTTCTTATCACTCACAAACTGAGGGGTGATCGTAAAGGAATATCTAAACATTATAAGACCTGTTTAGATCATGCTCACTTGATTTTCAAGGTATGTGGGATCAATATTTACCTTTTTGTGGAGTTTTCCTTCAATAATAGTTTCCATTATAGTATTCAAATGGAACCATATGAAGCATTATATAGAAAGTTATTTCATACACCAACATGTTGGGATGGAGTTGGTGAAATCAAGTTTGTGGGCCTAGAGCTTGTGGAAGAAACAACAACGAAGGTAAAGGCAATTCGAACCTGTATCAAAGTATCTCAAAGCTGGAAAAAGTGCTATGTTGACAATCGAAGGAAGGATTTGGAATTTCAAGTGGGAGATAAGATTTTCTTGAAAGTATCTCTGTGGATGGGAGTTATATGATTTCAGAAGAAATGGAAATTGAGCCCCACATATATTATACCTTTTGAAATTCTAGATAGAATTGGAGCTGTGAATTATCATTTTGAAATGCCACCTATCCCGTCTAAAGTACACAATGTGTTCCATGTTTGATTATTGAGAAAGAACATGATAGAACAAACACATTTCTTCACTTATGAAGGTACATAATTTGAATCCGACTTATCTTACTGTGAAGAGCCTATCCATGTTCTGTAAAATAAGGAACCGATGTTGAGTAATTGGAAGGGATGACTAGTAAAGGTACTTTGATAAAAATCATAAAATAGAAGAACCAATATGGGATCATGAGGATATTATGATGAAGAACTACTGAAATCTTTTTATGAGGTAAAATTATTGAATTTTGTTGATAAAATGTTTATAAGGGGGGAGAATGTAACAACCTAGGGATTTTAAAACAAATTTAATATTGAATGCATGAAACACTGAGTCTGTACAAAACAACACATTGTTACAACCTATTGAGTAACCATAATATTTCCACCTCTATTTTTTCAATTTCAAAAAACCAACATATATGGTTGCATTCAATAATATATTTAGTGTATTCTTAGATCAAGTTACCTTTTTTTGGTGAATAGTAATTTGACTGTTGTGAATAGTAACATACCATTATGAATAGTAATATGACCCTTATGAATAGTAACCACACCCAGTAAGTTATACATAAAATTTAGCCAACATATAAACTAAATAGAATATTTTATAAATTAATAATAAAGTGTTTTTAATTTTTTTATTAATAAATATTTAATTACAATTTTAAATTAATAAATTAATAAAATTAATTTTCATAAAATGTATTCCTAAATAAATATTGTATCTTCCTATGATTTTAGGATAATTTTATGAGGCCTCAATTAATTTTTGAATGTATTCTAAATTCAAATAAAAATATAAAATACGGATTTTTTTTAACTAAATAATGATTTTATTTAAAAATTAATATTCTCTTATTTAGAAATTAATTTTTATAAAATTAAATTAATTTTTGAATTCTTCACATATAATAATAGTTAGGGTGATTTTTTGGTATTATTCAAAAATACATGATTTTTTGGTGAATAACAAAATATTGTAATTTAAGATAAATGCTAAATACATTATTTATTGAGTCATAGGTGATGTAAGGATGATGTAAGATCACATAGTTCGATATAAAAAGCTATTATTACTGTTTGAGTCACAAAAATCAATACTATTCATATTCTAGATCCAAAATAATAAAATAATGATTAAAATAATTGGAAATAACTCCTCTCATCCACTATAAAAGCCACCCATCACTCCCTCTTCTCTTCACTCCTCTCAAGCCTTTTGCCTTTTCTAAAACATTCTAAAATCTCCTCCTAATCTCCTCCCCATGTATATAAGCCCTTGGTCTCTTCAAAAGACCAAATCCTCTCCCCTAAAGAGGCTCTCGAGGAAGATATATTCAAGAGGTAAATTCCTCTTTTCATTTCTTTTATTTTCTTTCAAGTTCCTTTCATTATTTTTCTTTCCTCACCTCCTTTACTACAAATTTTATAATAAATCCAGTACATTACATGTAATATAATTTAGTTATTATAATGTAATAATAAATCATGATCTCTCCTTTCCCCTCCTTTTATACTAGAATAGAAAACACCATCTGATATGTTTTAATTTTAAACATTCAAGGATGATGGGATTTCTAATTCTATTACTGTATTCAATTATAGTAATGAAACAATTTTTATGGTTTAACAGATAAAAATATACATCATATATAATATGTAATGTTTTGGAATTGTTTTTATACATGGTATGAATTTATAAAACAAAATTAGTTAGTGGTGATCGAAAAACCAGCAAATTAATCCAAATGTTTATCATGAAAATTTTATCTAATGACTCATCCTCAGCCAAAGTAACAAAAGGAAATATATTATCTTTTAAACTTCTATATGAATATTAATAAATATAACATAAATTCAATAATTTAATTTTCATTTTACATTAACTTTTTTACAAACAAACCAATCATGAAAACTAATGAAATGAGAACTCACAAACGATGATATTGAATCTATCGACCCCTAAAAACGACCATAAATGAACTTAATAAAATTATAATAAATAAAATATACATCCAAAAGGTTATTAATTTATTTATTAATAAGTCTAATTTCATATTACATGACCATATGTTCAAGAGAAGAATATATTCATACATAAGGTAAGGATTTTCTACCCGGACCTCCATTTTATTTCGCGTTACTATATTATATAATTTCCTCAACAGAATTATAAATTATTTTTATGTAAACCTTATAAATTTTATTTTGATGATCAATATATTGGTAATAAATAGAATCCTACTTTGATTATTGGGGAGTTACATGTTTTTAAAGGATCTTTAAAAATTTATTCTGAAATACAATCCTGATTCAAGGGAACTTATCAAATTATTACCTATGTTCAAGTAGACTATATAATCATTTTTTATCCTCAAATATTTATCTAAAATAAAAAAAATAATTATGAAAAAAATAATATTATTTCACTTCTAGTTTTTTACTATTATTTTTCCAAAATAACTCTTCATTTCAAAGTAAAAGAGTATTTATCTCAATAATAACTCGATGATTTTTTTTCATTTGTTTCAAAACTATTATTGATTATTATGTATAATTGGGACTACTATTTTAGAATATCATATACCATATTTTATTTAATGTATTAGGATTATTTTTACTATGGATGTTTTATCTTGAAACCATTCACTATATTACTCTAAATGGTTAGTGTTTATGTTTAGGGAATGTTATTTACATTTAATATGTCAGTTTGAATATGAATGTATAAATTATTTATGTTTATCCCCATTCATATGAGGAGGTCATTGGACTTAGTAAGTGACATGTTGGGTTCACTATAGCCCCTCGATGCATCGTTATCTCTTATGAGAAAAAATATATAAAGACTTGGCTGGGGACTTTCCCATTTTTAGATATGGTTTTGGTCGAGGCATTAATCGTTTTCAGATGTATTGGACGAGCCCATGGCAGTATATTTTACAATGTCCAGAATTATTAATTTACCTCTTTATAAAAATTTATTGTCCATGAGGTTATTTGACTAGTAGAATACCCATGATTATTATTTATTACAACATTATTTATTAAGCCTTTATACCTACCATATTATATTCAAGTTCATTTTATAAAGGCATTTGTTTTTAGTTATTTTCTATGCCTAATGTTTATGTTTATGATATATTATGTGGTTTTGATTACCGTTACTGGGCATCTGAGCTCAACCCTTATGTTTTATTTTCTTAGGATGTTAAGAAGTAAATTAAGAATGACCTGAATGGGTAACCTAGGAGTTATATATGTTTTGAAAGTAATTTCCATATTTTATTTCATTTCATGTTTTGATGTTGAACTTATGTGTGTATCTGGTTTTCCCAAACAACTAAACTAATTCATTCCTTTGGGATACAACTTTCTTGTAATCATTCCAATGTAATGAAATAAGGCACCGACTCTAGGAAATTGGGGTTGAGTCCTTAAAGTAACATAGAAAAATTCACAATTTTGTATGATTTCCATAATTTTAATGACTAAACTTTTTCACCAGCTACCAACTAGGCATGAACTCCATAATTTTATCTTATAGAAAAAATGTAACCTAGTCTACCACATAGTCTTTTACATAAGAATCCATATGAATTATTTATTATATCATAGTCTATAAAATACTCATACGTAATACTGGAGATAATCAAAAATATTTATTTCAACTCATTTGTGAAAGCTATGAGTGAGAACATCAGTAACAAAATTAATATCTTCCAACTGATCAGCACCACACTAATGATAGTCGGGTGACACAACCCACTAATATCCAGAGAAGATGGTCTTAAAAGTTCAGATAACCTGACTATATTGGATCCAGATTGCAATAAATAACCTACATAATTGACCAAAAATCTTCAGAGAAAAATTCCTCATCTATCACATAGTAATATTCTCTATGAGATGGGTATAATTAATCAAAACCCCAAGGAATGAAATACCAAATACAATGATCTACTATAGTTTTAAAAATTAAGGATAACTCTAATGATAACCATAAAAAGCATCAAGATAAAACTATTATCCACATGAGAATGTTGTTGAATTAGTTCCCACATTTGAGAAACCAATCTAGTATACCCCTCAGGAACATCTTGTAACACATGAGAACCAAGTCGACATCATTCCCTTAAAAAAATTAATATAAAATAACTGAGTGAGAGAAACACCACTGAATGAGGGATAGGAATATCTCACTTTCAACAAGAATAAGTAGATCAAAGAGAATAACTTCCATATTACCACCATTTGTTGGTTATTGAGTCCTCCACTAAATAATGCATTTCACCTTGCCAATATTTCACTACTCATATCTCTTCATACCCCATATAATCAATTTTACGATGACAAATAATACTATAAAAAATATGGATTCAAATAAAAAGGACCTAAATTCCTGATAGTATAAAATATGAATTTTATCAAAGATAGATTAAAATTAATACAAAAAAACTCCACAAGGACTCTCATAGATCCCAAAATGTAGGCCAATGAATATAAAATCATCCCAATGAAGGTTCCACCATAGATCACACTTTTTAATCCTCCATGAAATCAATATAATTTATATAGAGGTAAAATTTTCTATATACACATTGAAAATTAATCACTACTCTCCATATTATAGGAAAATAAATAAACATCTAGAGGGATGGATTATCTTTCAACACCAAAGGGGTCTTTCTCAATATTAAATATACATCCCACCTTATTAACCCAATCACTATTATCTCATGATATCTATTGAGAGTCACTAATATGTATCATGTTCATTACAACTATACCTATTATATGGAATTACGGAACCTCCTAAATGACCCTTTTCTCCATCAAGGATAAACTGACTCCACTAGGTGGATGAGTGAATTACACATTCAATCAATGGAAGTCTCTTAAACAACTTGGACCTAGCCCAAAGATCCACTAGAATATCTAAATATCAGTTATTTAGATCCATGTGTACATTTCATAGATACACTAAACATGATGAGGGAATGTAGGGATATATATAGAAGTCATACTCTGGTTGAAACTAGTTTATCCACAAGCGTAGTCATCCACTACACACACAATCACACAACATAGATTTTAAAAAATCTAGGTTTTTAAGACCTAATCCAAGGATGATGATTATTGGGAGATTCAATGATTCTAAATGTACTAAAAACTCTAATAAATTGTAATATCTACTAATAAATTCATGAAAAACATGATGGTATATATCATGGAGTCTCCCAGATTCACCATATAAAATGTGTAGGTCCATCCATGACAGTGGTTTGTCAATCATCGGATGAAAAGTTAACCTGCCTCTATATCCAAGGTGTATCCACATAAAATTTTCCCAATATACCACTACTCACTAATGTGACTTCATCACATGTGAAATTGAAAGAGATCATAAATATATATTATAAATATAATTTCTTAATATATTTTGGAATAACTACTTTTGAGTAATTCCACCATAATTCAGGCTCATAAAGCACAATGGAAAAAATATCCCTCCTAAGAATACATGAACAAGGTCACACCAACTTATGAGAGGTTCAAAATCATATTATGAGAACTTCATACATGAAAAGAGATCAAACACAAACCGTGATAGAGCCTTCTCATAACGAGTTCAAGAAATAAATAGTTTACTAACTATCATAGTGTCATATATGAAACATAATACACAAATTAGAATATAGATAGAAATTATGAACGTGATGGAAAGTCGAGTCCCAACCTCTATCTAGTCACTTATTACCTAAGGATCATACATTCATTATAGAATATTTTGGACTATTGTCTAGCACATACAACATTACTATTTTACTAGTAGTCTCATCCAGCATAGTGGGTACTACTATCCACCATACAAAATAGAATTTCACAACACACAAGTTGGGAAAAACTAACCTGCATCATGGGGTGATAAAACATGTCAAATCATTCTTATAAAAAATTGCCTCATCACCCACTAACCATTTTCAAGAGGACACGCCAAAGGTATTGGATCATCACATACCTTCCCCTACATACAAGCTTGTTATCAGTAGGAAGTACCCTACAATGAATTTTGTAAACCCATAATGGTTAGAGAATATCTTGATGTGGTAATATAGGGATGCTAAGAAAGATCCTACATGACCAAAATTTTATGTAAATTATTACATAGTCAAACCTTAAATTTGATTTCCTAGGGTTCTGAGTTGACTAACATGTCATCAGAGTCCCGGTGGAAGGATATATCAGTCGCCACAACCTCGACGATTTCCATTTTATATTAAACTTCATTAATACCCTCTTGAGATCATTTACCTATGTTCCCTATCCAATCCTTAAATTAATACAATTTCCAATCACCATATTTAGGGAAAACATATCTTTGGTACCACTCTAAAATGACCTACCCAATTGAAGCCCCACTTGGGTTAATAGTAAGTTATGAGTTCCATCCAATACTTCATCTAACAAGCTAGGGGTCGGTGACTAGTACCAATAAAATATATCTCACAATATGGATGGATTTATCCTCCAACAACATAAAAAAATCATATCTCCAATGAACAAGTTAAGAAACAACTTCATAGATACATATAAATTCAACCAACTAAACTGGATAAAAATAAGAATGGGAAATCTCTTAATATCTACACAAGTAACTTGAATGCATAATTTAATGTAAATCAAGGAAAAATAAAAGCTTAATATCCCAAGAGATAAATGATGACCAAACATTATGAAAAGTCCATCATAGTGATCAATCAATAAAAATTAAAAAAGTCTACTACCAATATCTCCTAGTACGACCAAGCTGCGCACTCACCTTATATTCTATGTTATCGAGGAAGAGGCTCTGAGAATGCCGAATTAAATATACATCGATATGGAAATCTATGAACTACACATCATCAAAACTGAAAAATCACTTTTGGGATCAAGTCCCATATAGAGGATACTATAACCATACAAAATAAAATTCCCCAGAAATAGAAAATAAGTATAAAGAAATATGTCATCTCTACTCCTCATACCATGAATGAATAGATAGAATATGATGTAGGAAAAAATGAAACACTGTGTCAACACAAGGATCTCGACAGAAAAAATTAGATGAAAGGAAGTGAATAAGAATAATAAAAATATTTTCAATCACTATAAGATTGAGGGATAATGACAATTCCTAGTTTTCATTGCTATAATTCTACTATCTTTCTCAAATGAGTACCTGATGCTTCTTGGAAAGATGAATGATCCATAAATCTTGATTTTTATAGCCATCTATGTATTGAGTCTCAAAGCCACCATGGGTTATTGAAAGAACCAAAAGAATCATAGAAGTTTGAAATTATAAGACATACTAACTACTTTATAGTCACTGGATTCCACAATGAGGAGACCTCTCATCACTGAGGTATGCTTGCCATTTGGTGAGAATATTTCCTCATGGTAAGCCATGTCAGGTGATGGAATTCATCTCGATGATATACGATCACTCCCTAAACCATAGTGGGATACATGAATCCATATATAAAATAAAATAGGATGGGATCACAAGGAAAAATGAATAAATATGATATATTACACTACATAAAGAAGGGAATATTTGATCATGATCCTAGGACCATGTGAGGATACTAGACCCTCTCTAAGATTGAACAGATGATAGGGAATCATGCATCCAAAAATAATAGAGTGAGATACATGAAAATAATTTTATCTTTTCTATAAATAGAGGATGGTGTCAAATAAGTAGTAGGATGGGATACCTAACCCTTTTTGAGGGGAGGCAAAAGGCTCTACTTTTATATCCAATATGGAAACCTGCTAAAAAATGACTGTTTGAAGGTGTTAATCTAAGTGAAATAAAAGTAATCAACATAACAAAGGGGTACAAGGTGTAACCCCAAAGTTTTCAACCTAGTCCCTCCCTTCCATTGAACATGGAATATTAAAGAAAAACTATGTGATGTGTGGAATTATTTACATGAAATGTGGCACCAGGTTTGGTACATTCCATGAACCTCGATGTCTGAGTCATGTTATACTAAGGGTATATGGGGTGTAGATTGAGTATACATGTAATTTAGGATAATTTGGTTCCTTGTTCATACAACCCATGTACATATTGAGTAGGATATTTATGGTCACATGGTGTGTGTGCCTAACCACGTGAATACTTCATATTCAACACGAACTAGAAACCATAACGTTTCATATCACATTTCACACACCATGTGTTCCTCTAAACTAAACATCACGGTTTTTGGTTTCCACTGGATTATTAATAGTTTCAATGAATAACTTAATTTTTTCACCACTTCTTGCAATTTCTCTTATACTAAAAAACACAACCATGTGCATTATTAATGGATTTTCAACTATCAAAAATAATTTTCTAACTATAATACACCGTATTAAAGTCATTCATTAATGGTAATATCCTAACTAATTCAGCAAGATCTATCATCTTAAAAAATGATATTAAATCAGTTGTTTCATCAAAAATGGTCATCTCTAAATCCCCATCCCTATATCATAAATGTTGACATCGAATCAAAATTAGTATAACTAATTTCATTCTCAAATGAAAATAAAAATTTGACAGTGAAGAGATTGATCCACTGATAAAAATGATGGTAATAGGAAATTTTATGAATAATGAAGGGATAATTCTATAGAAACATATAATTATGCGGTGATGAAACCAAATATAATCAATGATCATATATAATTTAAAAATTCAATGAAAAAATTATATAATTTCTTGGTCCCACATGAATCATCCCCCAAAATAAAGTTTCAACCTGAAAAAATATTATGTAAAAGTCAAGAAATTGTCCTAATAATTGATTAAATTTAAGATGAATTAATCCATGATAAAATCAATAATCAAGTAAATGGTAAAAATTCATTAATTAATAAATATATATGTCAAAATGGATCAATCATGGAGGAATATTTCATTCACAGGTGATTCCATTAGCGATACTCATTAATGTCTTTCATCGATGGATCCACATATATCTAATATCATTGATTAGGGTTTCCACCTTATGATCTATCCTCCAAATAACCCAAGGGTGTGTGGGTAATCATAGATATTTTCATAAAATGAGGATTTAGAATAGTATTCACTAGGTTAAGAAAATAGGAAATTACATAATTAATTCCCTATATAATCCACAAGCGATTACGCTCCATCACATTGCCCAACGTAAAAAAACATACATCATTCCTAGGTTAAAACTCATATAATGTATTTGACTATGCTCTCATTTTCCCCATATATGACTATATACAAGATATATAATAATTTTATTAAAAACACTCCCGAATTTAATAAAAATATAATAATATTTCTTTTATAGTATTTCATAGACTATGTATCACTCTCATTTCCACTCCAGATCATCCTGAAGGGAAAACACGATAATCAAGAATAAAAAAACCCTAAAAATATTTTCGGATTTATTCTAGGGTAAATAATTTTTGTTTACCATATGGATTTACAAATACATTTAACATAAAAATTGACCTAAATCTCACTCTTGAAAAACCAAATTCACTTAAAATATCACTTTCTCATATTAAGGACTAAATAATGTCTACTAGTTTTAATTGTAATGGTAACAATAATGTATAAATTTTATACAATATAGGTGTTTGGTGGAAATAAATGTTGAAAAAAAATTGAATTTTTATTTCTAAATAGATAAAATTTTACCCAATGAATCAAGATGAGCTATAGGAGACCACTTTGGTAAGATAATCTAGTTTTATTTTAATTATGATTACATATTTTTATAACTATAGGTTATATTTTACATAACATTAGATAATGTATGATTTACATGAATCTAATAAAGTTATAATACGATGTTTATCTTATTATGTAAAGAGGTGTAGGGATTTAAAATCAATACTAACTGTAGATATTTTTTTAGATAAAAAATTTAATTTTTTTTTGAGATATGAAACTTTATAGATGCAAATACATAGAAGAAGTGTTCTAAAATTAGAAAATAGAAATATTTTTTGGTAAGATAAATGTAAGTTGTTGGATTTTTCTTTATAATAAATAGAAATTATCATACTAATAATTTGTTTTACATTAATTATTAGGATCATAGGAAATCTCATTTGGAAGTCTAATAAAACATTCATAAAATTATACTTTATCTCACGGAGGGTTTACATTAAATGAAGAAAAAATGATGGATGGAATTTTTTAAATTTGAGAGATGATTCATTAGTAACTATAGAGACTACCCATACATCCCCCTAACTAGAAATAAAAAATGGAAAAAATTAATAGATGATGAAATAAGGAACATATCTTCCAGATGAGTCAAATGGTGTAGATGGAAATATTGTTAGAAGTTTTTTATATAATTTTTAATCTATTTAAAATTTTTTGTTCACTAATTAATTTTTAAAATTTTATTTATAGGAACCCATTGAGGATCATACCACATAGTGGACCTTTACACTCAAGTGTAGGTAGTATTTTTTTGTTATTGGATTTGGAAATTCAAAGCACCTGGTGTAATGTCCCAACCCAGCTCACCACAAAAATGGTGGCCGGACCGGTCACTACTTGACCTCAAGCGTGCCTTCCCGTATGCCAGAGGGTGCCGATTAGCAGCGATGGTGTAAGGATAGTTATTGGGGAGACTATACCCTCTCATCGGAGTTGTGAAGTAGTATAATAGAGTAAATAACAATCAACAGTAGAAGTGGTAACACATAATTGACAAAGCAACATAAAAAAGATTTTATATAAATGAACAAAAGTGGTGAACTCCAGCTAATACAATAGATGATGCATGATATGGTATTGATACATTACAGAAATCAATAAATAGTACAATATGTTTTTCAATACAATTCAATAAAGGACTCAAGTAATGAAAATAACAAAAATCCCAAAGGTGATCTCCACGAGCATCACGATCTCTAGCTCGGTCCTTCTCTCCTACTCTAGGTACAAGAAAACATCAAAAAGAAGGGTCCAAGGCCCTATGAACAATAAAGGTCTACTCGGGTACCCTAGTGAAATGGTGGCCCGAGTAGGGTGTGAGACATAAATCTCAGTAGGCCGGCACCACCTGGGTCTAACCTAATCCCTAAAGTATAATATACATTAAACAGGGTGCAAACATGCATAAATAAAGTAAGTAGTACAATGTAATTAAATTCCCAAGTACTTTCTTCCTCCCTCAGATGATGTCTAAACATGTAACATGTTCATTAATATAGTATTAAAATTTCATTTTTAAGTCACATGTGATTTAGTCACCTACCGAGTCCAAGGAGTTTCCTCTAAGTTAAAATGAGGCTAAGCAATGACCGGGCCCAATGTGATTTAACTCCAGAACCAACTTGTCAATGATGGACCCAAGGAGTGTATCCAAGGAATCCTGTGATAGTGTAAGTACTGAAGTTTCCATGATTTATTAAGGAATCCTAGAAAATATATCAAGTGAGGGAGTTCCAGGGTAAAAACTAAGGTAACATAAACTCATGGAAATTTAACTCAGTAGTATTTGAGTCTAGCTAAGGGGTAATAGTGTAATACAAGGATTGTAATCCAAGGTATTCCACAATATTTTTCCTATCAATTACAAGGTAATAAACCAAGGTAAAAGGGGGATAATAAAAGATAGGTCCCTATTGTATTTAACCATGGAACCTACTAATCAATTCTGGATCCAAGAAGTTTATCTGAGGTATCCGGTAAGAAGAAGGGACCCATCGGTAGTATACCATGCATCCAAGGAATAGACAAGAACCAGATTCTAGGTGGGTATCAACCTAAGAAAAACATATCCTTGAATGGGAATGGGGTTCCCGAGAACCAATGTATTCTCCTCTCAGAATCCACGGACAGCTTGAGTCAGTCCATTTCTATTTCATAAAGAATTAATGTAATGATTCATCTGGTTCAAGCCTTGTCGTCCATTAGTGTGGATTGGTCAAGTAGAGTTGAAACCATTATTTATTGGTTCAACCCTTTCCTTCCATTAGTGTAGAAAGGCCATGTAGCATTTCAACCGTTTATTTATTGGTTCAAGCCTTAACTTCCATTAGTGGGGAAAAGTCAAGTAGCATTGTAACCATTTTTTAAAAATCCATTAAGGAATTTTCAAAATTCAAGGTCCACACCTCTACCTTCCCTTAACATGATAAGGGTTGCCACGAATGTGGATCCCATCCTTGTCACATGAACCCGAGTCCATCCATGGAATTCCTACATGGGAATTCTTGTATCACACAAGGTATGAGCATGAAAACCCATTGAGCCCATTAGGGCATTCTTACATGGGAACACATGTGTCACCCAAAGTTTTATTAGTATTCAAAACATTTGAAAAAAATTTGGTAACTTATTTTGAGGCCAATAATTAACCATTAACCATTCATTCCACTCAACTCATTTCATTTACCAAAATATGTCAATTTCATTTAAAGGGCACCGAGTATCAATACAAAGGAAAGTTACCTACCTGGGTAATTCCAATCCAAAACTAGACCAAACACTTAGACGATGCTTCGGTCCTTTAATATTTTTAAATAGGGAACTCAATGTTTCTAATGTCATTAGGGCCTTGAACTAAGCATTCCGTATATCAATATAACATCAATAATAAATATTATAAACAAGAAAAGTCAAGAAAGCAAGGTCTAATCACTACTTTTTATCTTGAAGGCAGTGCACCTCCATTGGATGGGTTTTATTTTTAGAACATGATATTTTTGATCAACAAATAATTTATCATATTTAGAATTTAAAAAATGAAACATTCTAATTTCATATTTAAGAGGAATTGAGAACAATACTTCATTTTATGAATTAATTTATAAAAAATTGATGTATGTAACTTTATTATTGTATTTATAAAGATTAATGACTTGGAAAGGGACCCTACCTCAAGGTGGAACCAAGACGTCCACTCGGCTCATGGAGCCTTCTAATTAAAAGTAGATGCTCCACTCCCATTGAGAATACACACATACACATACATGTGAGGACAGAAAATGATCTTAAATCAAGAGGTGAGAATCAATGGAGTCGGTCTAAACCTTACCCCGGGACGTTTTCGGCGGAATGAGACCACCCGAACCGATTCACCCTTGGTGAAAGTCGCCGGATCTTGAACCCTAAGGCCCCAAGAGACCATCCGCAAAACCTATGAAATGAATAAAATTAGATAATCATTAACCCCAAAACATAGGTTTCTGATGCACCTCCCCAGACACTGATTAGGTCGAAGTGAAGCTGGGAAAAGAGAGTAGAAGATATATGAGACTCATACCTTGGAGATTCAGAGTAAGAATCAGAAGAAATAGTGGGTGGAAGTCCATCCAAGAGGAGTCCATAGGGAGGAGGTGTTGTGTGCACGACTCAATGGGGAGACCCCTGGTGTATCGCGAGTCGAGGGAGAGAGGGTGAGGGATAGAGAGATTTATGTTTTAATTTAATTTAATTTAATTAAAATAAAATTTCTCAAATTTTAAAAATTGGCCGTCATGCATGGTTTAACCCTCACGGTTTTCCAAACCATGTGCAAACTGTATAGAGTCTTATGATTCGAAGGCACACCCCGCACATGCTAGGAAAACAGTTTGGGAAACCGTGCGCAACTCGTGCGCTAAGCCACTGCGCCATTCTAAATAGGGCCGCATGGTTACTCTTATGGGAATCATGGTTTATCAGACTGTGCGCAAACAGTGTTCCCTATGCAATCATTAAAAAATGGATGTTTTTCGGGCCTGACCCTCTTTAAACATCTCGAGCTACTCAGGGAAACAACATGGGCCTTCTCTTATGCCAAAAAACATCACTTAAGAGTGATACAACTCTCGAAATTAAGTTCCAATGCTCAGTTTTAAAAACGACCAGCTTAGTAAATGGAAAAGTTCAAAAACCTTCATACTTTTGGTCAAGTTCAAAACATGGGTTTCTACACCTGGGTTATGTATGTTGATTTGTGGTGGGTGTATCTATTAAAAAAACATTCAGTCCTTCTAGAACATCTTCAAGGGAGTATGTATATAAATAAAAATATATGATATAGGAGCTAAAGTTTAAGAGATATGTCATACGATGGATGAAAGGATAGGATTATCATTTTAATAGATATTGAGAGACATATAGAGACAATTTCTGGTTGTATATCCCACTCCCCCTTCTTCTTCATATCCCACTCTTTTTCCTCCTCCTATATTGTTTCCCATTTACTGTTATTTATATTTTAAGGATCCCTAGTATCATATTATAAAAGCTCGGAAAATATATTTTATTGGGGATACCTTACATCATTAATATATAGATATGGATCAGCATATAGATTCACTGACTTGTCAATAGTTCCATACTAACTAGGCTTCTATAGTTGGATAAAGTATAAAACATTGTATTCAATGTCCGTTTAGAGTTTTTAGAAAACCTAAAAATGATGTATGAATAGGTAATATACTTTATTTCATATTGGTGTTGAATTATACTAATATTTTATTACACACACACATATATTCTTATATTACATTAAATATAAATACATGATGTATAAAAATCAATAACATGTTGAGGCCCCTTAGACTTCACATATTTATTTTTCTGATGGACATAATAAATTGTCAACATATGAATTTATATTTTTGTATTTTTTTTGAGTTTACAATGAGAGATGAAATTTGTTTTAGTGATTATATACAAATTATTTGTAAGAGAGATACCATATATCTTGTAACTGGAGATATGTTGTTCATTATAGCGATTCAAGTATTTTCCATGTAATTTTATTATCATATTTCTTTCAAATATATTAATTTGATCTAACATAATACTTATGTTTTATTATATATAGTTTTATGTTGTTTATTTGGTATGAAACAACATCAATGAATGTATTCATGAACCCATAATTAATTTCTCCAATAACATGGAAAATATTAGATTAAGAAAGAGAAAAATATATTACTCAATGATTTTAGAATGATGTAATTTGATATTAGTTTCTTACGTATCTTAAAGTGTATCAAACACATATTTCATAATGTTTTTTTAATAATTAAATAACGACTCACAGAATATTATTTTATATCACTGGAAATTTGATGCTTTGTATTTTTATTCATGAAAAGATAACATATTGGTTATTCTCCACACATAGCGATATGAAATAAATATTTAAAGTACTTGAAAAGTAACTTTGATTACTTTAATACTTATATATCATAATAAATATTCATTTTATTTCATTCTTATCATTTTATAATTGGTCATGGAAGCACTATAACCAACCAATATGAAAGAGGTAAAATAGATGAATTATGTTTGTGAAAAGGTTAATTCTTTTACAAGTACTATAATTAATAAATATATAAATTTATATATTCAATTAATAACTTCTTCTAGAATATAATTATCATCATCAATAAGGATTAATGAAATATAGTTATCATTTTTTGATATTTATTAATGATATAATTATATTTAGGTTTGTTATAGATTTTTACAAGGTTGGATTTTATTAAAACACTTCCTTTTGTTTATATCATAATTATGTTGAGAAAAAATGTTAAATAATTTCATTTTAATTTATATCTTCTTGATTATACATTGCCTTATAATAGAAACTAGCTAAATCTTACACGAGGGTAGTGGGTTGATTATTTTACTTGTTTGATTAATTTTTTGTTCATATATTTATATTTATAAAATATATGATGAAATTAACATTTGAATATGTAAATTTATTTTATATTGATTTTTTAATAATTATAATTAATATATAATTTTCTGGGATTTTTCTACAATTTTCTGGCTGTTTTTAATTTTTTTTTCTTCCTTATTCATCTATTATAGTTTTAGGGTAATTTATTTATTTTAAAAAAAATATAATTTTTTTACATTTTTTATTTTAGTAAAATACATAAAAACAAATTTATTTAATTATCATAGAAGTTTTATATAATAAATTAAAAAAACTTCTACATCAATTAGAAATGTACCAATATGTAATGTCCTTTTATTTTTTCTCCATTTTGGCATGGGTTTCCAGGTTATTTATTAAATATAAATCAAGGAAAGTCACTCAATTTTTCATTTTGGTAGGGTTTTAAAGTTCAATTGTTATTATAACTGATGTGGAAGGTTATTTTTAACATCATCTAAAATATGGATTGGCTTAAGGAATCTTATTGCCTGTGAGTAATTATAAAATTTTTTCACTTTATGTGGGGTCACTTTTGGGTTGGACCAGAGCAGAATCTGCATTTTTTGGGTCTAACATTATAAATAAGATTAATTCTACAGTTTAATAAAAATAAGTCTGTTACATATATGAACCGGACGGGGTCAACCCACAGGTATCCTATAGAATATTAAAAAACAAAATTATGAAATACACATGCTTAAAATTAAACCTCTATAACTTGAACAGATACTAATAAATGTTGATAAATAAGGTTTCAAATCAAATAAATACATAATTATCATATGATTGTATATTCATCTTAAAAAGGGTTAAAATACCATTTTTCTAAAATAAAAATAATTTACACTTTTTGACATTTCAAAAAATTCTAAATGATTCAAAAGTAGATGTAATGATTGAAAATTATGGACATCTATACATTTTAATTAAACTATTAAATGATGTCCAAACATAGAACTAAATCATTTAAAGTCAATAAAATATTAGGTACTCAATTTCAAATTAATTCAGTTTCACAAAATGATTTAAAAACAAAAAATTATCTCATTTATTTGGGAAAAGTATTTTATAAATATATAAAATTATATTCTTATATTAAAATAATAACTTAATCCTATCTATCCGTGATAAAATATAAAACAATGGAAAAATAAATTCCTAAAATATCAAAAAAACTCCATATAAATTGATTTGTAACATTCAAAAATTAATCCAAAAAATCTTATAAGTAATTTAAGATACTTCTAAAGGTTTATAGATATAATTTATACTTACTCATAATCTGAGATCATATTTTAGATCCAAATAAATTTTTAAGTCAAGAATGTTTTGATATCCAAGATCAAGAACCTTATGAATGGTATTTTCATTATCATCTTGCTGATAATGAACATCAACATCATCATTTATCTTATGAAAAAATTTATCCTATTGTTCCTATATAGATTATTAATTCACTCCAAAAAAATTTCCATCTATAGACAACTCATATAATTGAATATTTGGACTCCGTTGTTCAATTCTTGAACAAAATATTTTGAAATTGATCCCACTAAGAATTTCTCTATTTCAATTACTCTATGCTTTATTGTTCAGTGTTGAGATCCAAAATTTTGAATTATACTTCTTATAATTCCTACAATTAAATAATTACACTTCAAATAATTTTAATTATTTTGGAATTCTATATAATTTAATTTATTTTTATATTAAAAATAAAAACTTATACTATATATAATTGAATTTTTAGTTAATATTCAAAAAAAATTATGAATGTTTCTATAAAAAATAAAACAAAAAATATAAATCAATAAATTAATTTAACAATTAAAATTTAAAAAATATAAACTCAAACTAATATCAACTACATCAAAAATTTTAAACGCAATTATTAGAAAAAATTACATTAAAAAATAAAATTTAATGTGGGAATTGATTTAAAAACGGATTCTTTTTTTTTCATTTTTTAGTTATCATTAAATAATATGAAAAATTAAACTAATATATTTTCTAACATGTCTAGAAAAATCAAAATAAAAAAATATATTTAAAAACAGATGCATTTTATTTTTCTTTAATTTCAGATATTTATATTTTTTGTTTTCATTTCATCAATTTTTTAAATATAACTAATCTAATATATTATTTAACTCATTTTTAAAACATTAAGAAAATAAATATTGTTTAAAATTTATTATAATATATATTTTTAGAAATTATTATATACATTTTTCGAAAGAAAATATTACATTTATGTTTATCAAATAAGTTCAATCAAATCTAAAAAATGGAATAAAATAAATAGATCATGAAATATTTCTATGACTAATATTTTTAAATAAAACATTATTATTTGAAAAATTGATAAACTAAGAATCTAATATATTGTTAAAAATTTATAAATATTAAAAATATGGAAATATAATTATGAAATTAATAAATAATTAATTATTAATGCAATAAGTCAAAAGTAAATAATAAGTTTATATAATTTCAAAAAATTATGTAATGTTATTAATGAAATTATAAAAATGAAAAATAACAATGAATATTTTAGAAATTATTATAGATAAAATTTCTCAAGCTCACATGTGGGTTGGCTAGAAGAAAGAAGGGGCTGAGAGGCATGGTGGATGGGGAGGGGCATACATTAGAAATAAGGGTGGGGGTCATAATAATATGGGATGAGGTATTATTGAAATCCTCCTACATACCTAATTATAAGTGATGCAAGGAGAGGACGGTGAGGAGAGGGAGTAGTTGAGGGAAGAAGGGTGGTGGGGGTGAAGGACCTTAGATAAAAAGAATTATAGAGGTGGTGATGCCAACAGATGACTCGTGTGGTGGAGGATAGGATATGAGTATATGTATATATACATAGAGTTGAGGGTAAGGTTGAATGTAAGAGTAGGGGGTATGTTGACCCATCATTGCATGATTACCAATATAACAACATGGGGTTTTCTATAATTTATGGGTCATTAAATTCTGGTTAAAACCATATAAATTTAGTTTTTTGGATTACACACTGAAGCTTTGCCTCTTTGATAGTTAGTATTTCTATTAGAAGACGTGAGAAGATGGTTGGAGTTGGTTTTAGGAAAAAATTCATGATGCTAATTCAATTCATGACAAGAATTGGTTAGGCCAGACCTCATTCATGACATGAATTGGTTTTTACCATGAGGAAAAAACCAAAAATTTACAAGACATGGAAAATATTCATGTATTGAATATCTCACTATATTTTTTTAAAAGGTGGTAGAGCCATTATTTTATATCTATTCTCCTCCACACAATGCATCTTGTCCCATGATGTTCCCCTTTGCATCAACCTATTCATTGAAGTAACTCCCATATCCAAAATCAAATTAGACCACTATCACATTATAAGTGCACCCATAAGAGCTTCATCACTTTTCATTATTTTATTGATTTATATCACCATATTAATTTATATATTATTCTGATCTAAAATTATATATTTTTAAAATAATTTTTTATTTATCTGTTTCATCTCGATCTAAGATTAACTATGAGCTGATAATGGATGAGGAATCAGCTACTGGAATAAGGTAGGTGGTCTAGTGATTGTCCCAAAAGACTTGTTTCTTTATATTATGTTTAATGTGGAGACACATTAAATGTTCTATTTGTTTTGTTAAAACTACAACCACCCCTTGTTTAATTTGATATCCTAGACATAAATGACTTCATACCTCCTTATTAATCTTAGCTAGGGCCGGATCGACTAAATCCATCCCATGAGGAATGCCTACGAAATTTACCTAGATATTAAATATGATCATGCTACTAAACCATATTTTATGTGGATTTGGCTTGACTATTAAATGTTTTGAATCGGATAAATTATATTGAAAATGAATGGTATGAAAATGTCACATTATTTTACATAAAAAATGGTTACACCCTTGTCTAGGTGGAACTTTGATGAATTATAAATCCTAATTGAATTTTTATGACTTACGATACTTGGGAGTGGTTTCCCATATACATGTGATACTCATAAATGGAATCCTATATACTTAAGATACATGAGCATGGAATCTTATATACTTATAGTACTTGAGCATGGAATCCCACATACATGTGATAATTGGGCATGGTGTCCCATATAATTTTGATACATAGACATGGCATCCCATATACCAATGATACATTAGAATGGAGACCCATATGACTTTTTAAACTCGAGCATTCCATCCCCTAAAACATTATGAGACTCCAGTGACTCGAATGGGATTTTGGGTTATGCCTTGGGCCCTGGAGAGAACTATGTATATTAATATATTGATATAATTTTTATTTTGTTTAGATAGAATACATATATCTACATTCACATAAAATTATATGCATATGCTTATGGTGATATCAGTTCAGAGGTTACTCAGCATGGTCCAATTAAGGTATTGACATCTTGCTATCTATTTGGAACTAGAGCTGACCCCTTTGTAGTTTACATTACTACTTATAATTTTTATATCGACACACTTCTAATATTAGATTCAATGGATAGAGTAGTTTTCTACATTATTTGTGGTGGCCTTCAGAGTATATAACACACCCTATTTGGGCCACATTTTTTATCTGGAAAGACTTTTTAGGTGTAGGTAAGGATAGGAGAACGAACCCAATTTTTGAATATTGATTGATTGCATCATAAGATCAAGGAATCACATGGGTTAACTATGTTTCATGATTCTATTTAGAGATAGTATTTTGGACTTTTTCTTCCTTTGATATAACATTGTATATTTATTCCAACATCAGTGTTTTCCTATTAATTATTCTAGAGACATGACCTTATATCATCCTGTATATGGTAATAAATATTTCTATTAATGATTTTTTATTCTATTTGGATTATTTATCTTATTTTGATAGTATATATTATACTTTTTCCATTTATCTATTTATTACACTATTGTGTTACTCTAATTATGAATGAATAGTCTCCCCACTATAATATCTTGGACCCTCACTACTAGTCAGAAGCCTCTAGCATATAAGGAGACGTAGATGAGGCCTTTTGACCAACTGGGTTTAGTAATTTATGAGTGGGCCGTATATGGGTAATTGAAAATTAGTATCATATGATTATTCTCTTTTACATATTATTTTTTAATGGTATAAAAGAGGCTTGGATGTATCAGAATTTTGTAATGAGACTGTTCCTGGTAGTAGCTAACCCACATACAATGAAGATAAAAATTATCAGGGATGAGAATTGTTATCTTATATTCGACTTATTATAGTTGGTTTTCTTCCACCCCTTGGTGGAACTCATGATGTGTAATATTTACTATTATGATTGATGATCCCATTTGTACCCATAGATGGTATGGAAAACAAGTGATGACTCATGGATCATTGTAGGAACCTAAAGATTCACATTTCATGTAATATTCCACACTATATAGGTGAATCAAATTACTTTTATTTCTAATGATTTCTATGTGATCATTTAAAACTACACACATATATATATATATGGAATTTTTATAATGTTTCTTGTAGGGTAGTGAGAAAAATAATTTTTTTTACTTCAAATACCTATATTAAATTAATAGTGCTTTATAACATAGATTGATGCTAACTCCTTAAGTAGTCAATTATGGAACATTGTGTTTTGGACCATTGGTCACATGGGGTAGAATGTTCTTATGGTTGTGATTAATGAGATTCCATATTTCAATTTATAAAGTTTACGTGCCTTTATAAATTTTGAATGGTTAGTTATCTAATTCAACCTCTAAGAATATTTCTATAAAATAAATTATGAAGAAAAATTAAATTAAATTTTGCAATAGAAGGATTTATTTAGAATGGGTATTACTATTTAAATTTAAATGGTAATTACCTATGTAACTTTCAATTGAAACACTATAGACTAGGTCCCCTAAATTATATGAGAAAATTTTAACCCAACCCGACCTTTATAGTGGGTAGTATGTAGTGTCTCTTGTGTTTCATATGATCAGTACATCACAAAGACTTGGCATTAAGAGTAGGCAGGGGTGAGTGAAATTAATATAAAAATTATTTTTACAAGTTATTTTTTTACACATTTGGATTATTTCATTATCAAATCCTATCTGAAGTGTGGTCCTAGAATTTGAAGAGTTTTTCCAATATGACTTCTGGGAGTCATTTTTTAGGATGGTGGTGATGACTGAGATCTGAAGGTGTTGTTCCCTAAGGCACCAGTGTTACCTCTCTTAGTGCCACCTATGTATCCTTTGATTATACCCAAATTGGATGATGATTCCCAGTTTTGAGAGGGATTCATGTGTCTTATTAAAAAAATACATGCATCCCTATGATGTACCCCTACATTGTTAGAGTTGACATGATAATTTCAGCACTAACATCCACCCACATTTTTAGGGGATGATATCCATCAGGAAACCAAATCATTAATAGAGGCCATGCTATCTATTATCAAGAATCATGAGAAAACTCTTGATCGGAGAGTGAATATCACTATATATATTTTCTAGTTTCATCCAAGAGATGGTGGGATGTTATTACGCAATAGAAACATCATCAGGTTATGGCCGGGGAAATTTTCAGATTGTTTTATATGAAAATATCCTTCCCTAGACACTAAGAGTAGAATTGGATTGAGTGTTTATTCTTAGACAACAGGGTACTATGTCTATGATGAAATATACATCATGGTTCATGAAGCTCTAATACTTTTCACTGACTCATTCCAATGGCGAGTTTTAAAAATAGACATGTTTTGAGGATTGGCTGATATATGTCATCCGATCTTAGGTAAATTTATTTTGTTTTACCAGAGTTTTTGATATAGTATATCGGGCCCTCATCACTGAACACAACCTGAAGGAATTTCACAGTGTGAACCATGTTGGTTTAGAACTGATATATGTAATTTCATTGAATATGGGTTAGAAATATCACTTTGAGATTGGGTAATCAATAACAAGATGACTCCCACTGATAGTTACATGGATTTTCATCACTATGGAATGCCATGGTATAATAATCCCAAGTGTCTAAGAGGACCCATTGAGAGATGAGGAAGTAGAATATTGGGGAATATTCAATGCTTTTATAGTATCTTTCCATCTATGCCTAGTATAATAGGATCCATATTAACTACTAATTGAGAATTAGGACTAGTAGAACTTCTCTGGGCAGGTGGCGTGAGTATTACCATCTTTTTAGGGACATGTGGTGGTTGAGGGAGAGGACGTTAGACTTCATATGTACAATTCCATCAGGGAAGACCTTATTAGGGAATTTATGTTATATCTCAGGGCCAAGTATATATACAAACCTATAATGTATATCCTTTACTGGAGGAGTAGAGCACTGGGTCATCTACAGTCAGAGGAACTATTCTAGTAGCCTCTTCTATCACGTCTTCTTTATTTGATATAGGTGATTTTCTTTATTTTTTCCCTTTTGATATTATGGAAAGCCTTGGGTGGGATACATAGTTTTCTATGGAATTGTGACACTTGATACTCCATTGGGAATTTTATATGAGAGTGTAATATAGTGAATGAAATTCCCCTTTAGGGAGGTAGTTATCATTTCTTATACGATATCTTCTTATTTAAGATGGAGGGATTGGGTATCATTATTTGGATAGATTGGTTGGTCCCCTATCACATTGATGTGGATTTCTATCACCATAGGGTATATTTTACATCACTTAAGGAAAATAATTTTTTTAACTATGTTGAATGGGATTTCCATGTAAGTAGATCCAAACCAGAGCATCATATATTGTGCAGAGTGATAGCCTGAATTTCTTGTCTTTATATAGAGGATTCAGGAATACATCAGACTAATTTCCATCTTGTGATAGATCATTTTATGGATTTATTTCCTAAATAATATTTTGTAATACCTCCTAAGAGAGCGGTAGAGTTTTCTATTGTACAAGTTCTAGGAGCTGCACCAATATCCATTCCACCTTATAAGATGGATACTAGAGAGTTAAAAGATATCAAGTGGAATCTAAAGGATATGAAGTAAAATGGTTCTATATGAACCAATACTTCACTGTAGTGATCAAATATCCTTTTCACAAAAAGGATGATTGTACCCTTAGTATTTTGATGAAATATTTTTGGTTGAATCAACATAATATTAATACCAGGTATCCACTGTATTCTATTTGATAACTCATTCACTATCTTTGAGGATAAAGGGTTTTATACAAAATCAATTTAATGTAATGTTATCATTAGGTATGAGTTATACCATTTGAAATACACACAATGTTTCGTAGTAGGTATGGTAATTATGAGTATCTTGTTATTCTGTTAAGTCTCATGAACACGTCAGTTGTTTTTAGGGCATTGATGATTCGAGTTTTACACCCATATAAGGATTCATTTGTGGTAGAATTTCTGGGAAATATATTAGTGTATTACCATTCTCCATGTGACTTTGTTAACCATCTTGTTATAACTGTGATTAAATTTAGAGAGAACTATATGTATGCTATGATAACTAAATTCCACTTTTGGATTGACAAGGTTTACTTCCTAAGTCATATTATTTTAGAATACAATGTGTATTCTATCCCAGTGAAAGTGAGTTTCATGGTTTCATGGAGCATCGTAAGATTATATTTTACATATGGACTTTCCTAGGGAATAATGGCAATTGCATGATATTTATTCATTGATTTTTACTCCTAGAATCATCTCTTACGGGATGATGTAAGAAGGGGTGAAATTCATGTGGTCTAAATCTTGTAAGATATCCTTTAATAATATTAATGGGAGACAAAATTTAGTGCCAATACTAATTCTATCATAGGTTGGAAGAGGTTACACAATTTATTTTGAGGCATCAGGAATTTTAGTAGGTACATTTTTTATTTGGAAAGATTTAGTCATGGAATACAAGTATTGTTAGTTGAGGCCTAATGTGAAACATCACCTAATGCATGACCTCAATTTTCCACCAGTTATCCATGCCTTACATTTATATAGATATTATTTTCTTAGAGTGGACATTGAGGTTTATATGGACCACAAAATTGTCAAGTATATCATTACATAGATTGAATTAAATCTGAAATTATGGAGGTTATATAAATAGCTATAGTCATTTGATTTTGATCATGCATATATACATGTAAAGGTAAATATTTTAGTTGCTTTTTAAGATAGAGGACTCCACCACATGCAATGTAGGAGGCCATTAGTGAGTGGAATCTTATGGATATGTTTTCTAAGATTCATTTGGTGGTACATGACCATCGTGAGAAACCTACCCTCTTAGGTTTTACAGTGACTTCTTCAATTTTGGAGAGAGTGAATATGAGTATGTTCTTAGATACTGAAGGATTAAACAAAAGGGATAATATTTTAGGAGAGAACATGCCACTAGGATGGATCATTGTTAAGGTTGAGGTCATTCAAACCCATGGATTAATCTAGGTTCCTATAGATTTAGGTCATGAATTTATGAAAGAGTATAATGATTTTAATTGGGAAGTACACCCTGGGACTAAAAATATAAACCCTTATATACATCACTATTAATGCTGTTTAGGAATGAAAATGGTGAAATATTATTTTCTACTATGTGTTCCACCTATCAGTAGTTGAATGAGGAACACCGAAAATATGCCGTGATTTTATAACCATCACCAATACCTTAGTAGAAATGGGATGATGTCACCATAGACACTATGACTATATTACCAAGATCCCCTTGAGGAAATGACATAGTATGGGTGATAGTTGATAGGATAATAAAGGCTAATCACATATTATCTAACTATGAGAACTCTTCAATGGTTGAGTTAGAAGGCTCCATGTATAGGAAATTAGTTGAATTCATTGATTCCAACACACTATTGTATCTTTCATGGATGCTCATTTTACTACTCAATTCTGGAAAGGGTTGTAGATGGTATTAGGTACACATGAACTTTTCGGTATAAAATACCACCCTTATAATGATGGGTGGTCTAAGGAGATGATATACGTTTAGAGTACATTCTTAGAGAATGTTTCTATGATTTTAGAGGTGTATGGGAGAAACATATAAATATATTCAAATTTTTATAAAATAACATCATTTTGGTGATGATACTGATGGATCCTTATCCAGAATTATATACTAGGCCATGATGATCACCTCGGTGTTGGTTCGATGTATGGAGGCATCACTACATGCACCTTGTATTATTTAGGTGACTTTATAGCAGTTCATGTTAATTTGAAAGTGAGTGGATATTACCCAATTTAGATATAAATATTATTACATATTCCATCAACGACCTCTAAAGATTGAGGTTGGGGATCATGCATTCTTATAAGTTTTGACAACACTAGGGAATCAAAGGCTTAGGAAGAAAGGTGAACTTCAACTCAATTGTTTGGACCTTTTTGGTTCTCGAGTGGGTCAAACTTGTTGCATATCAAATATCATTACTTGATAGACATAGAGAAATGAAATGGTGCATTCCAAATATCCCAATTACGTCATTACTATCTAGAACTCACTCACATCTTTAGAAGAGATGATATTGATTTGGCAGTAGATGCAAATTTTTTGGAGCATCCAATTTATGTTGTTGATTGGAGATTGGAGGCTATTATAGGTAGGTCAGTGCCTCTAGAATATAAGATGTGGTACCATGATTGAGTTAAAGATGAGACTTGGGATAGAGAGGCCGATAAGCTTGCTCAGGGGCTGAAGTTGTTCTTCAATTATTCCATACCAACTTCATAATACCAACTCAATGATGAGTTTTCCGAAGAATGGGAGGTAAAACCAAGATATTTACATGAAATTAAAATTATTATTATTATGATTATCTTCTGGAAACTTTCTAAATGGGGTAGAACACTTCTTTTATTCATCTTCCACTATACTCAGTGCTTATCCTCCCATGAAGTTTCCTTTGTTCCTCAATCTCCACATTGAATTAAAACTCTCATTTAGACTCCGATCGGACCGCCATTGATCATGTTGGAAGTGTGTATATATGGGAATAGATCCACTTCCTTATTTTACCAAATTAGTTCCCTATCTTCAGTGCTATTTTGGTGTTAGATAATATACTATATATTCAGGACATTTTTTCATTTATTTTTCCCCTCATTCTTGGAGGATCCAAGGGACAATACTAGATGGGTCATCTACTAATGGAATATGGTAGGTGATCTTGTTATTATCCCTTAGTTATTGTTGCTTTATATTGTGTGGTGTGTTTATTCAAGATGGATATGCCATGTGTATCCATAATAATACACATACCCATTGTTTAGTTTGTTATCCGTTATAGATATAATATCATGCATCCTTAATCTTTTTGAAAACTCCCCCTCGACTAACCCCAACCCTTGAGGTGTGACTACGAAATTTAAATTGTTATTATAAATAGTTATATGACCAAACCATCTTTTATGTGGTTTTGGTTTGACTCATAAATGTGATTAATGGAATGAATTAAATGGGATGTGAGTGGTATGACTATGTCATGTGATTTAACATAAAAAATTATTATGAAATTTTCTAATTGGAACATTGATGAATTAAAAAGACTAATTGACTTCTTATGACTTACGATACTAAGGATTGGAATCCCATATACATGTGATACCCAGGCATGGAATCCCATATGCTTCTGATACACATGCATGGAGTCCAAAATAATTTTGATACTCAGACATGGTGTCCCATATACATGTGATAATAGGGTATGGTTTCCTCTAAACTTGTTATACTCGGTAATGGAATCCCATATACCCATGATACATGGGTATGGAAAAACTTACATATTATGATAATTGAACATTGCTTCCCCTGCCAATTTATGTTAATCTTGTGATAAGACATGAATGCGTGATTTATGCCTTGGGTCGTCACTATCAATATAAATGTAAATATATAGATTTAAATGTATTTAATTTCCAAGGAATATATATACACATGAATATACACTTATATGAATATTATTTTGTTAATAAGTTTTTAGAAGTTTTTCATCCTGGGCTAAAGCAAGTAGTGTCAACCTAGTGTCCTTCAGAATCCACAACTGACCCATTTATAGTTTACATTAGTAGTTGCCATTATTATATATGTACACTTCTGATTTTATATGCATTTGATGGAAAATACTAGAAACCATTGGTGGTTTAATTCTGAGTATATATAACACCATTTTTGGGATGCCATATAGTACCTAAAAAACATCATGGATGTAGGTAGGGACCTATGAAAGTGCCCGGTTGTCAATGCTTGATTGATTATAGCATGGGGGAAAGGAAGGACAAGACCGATCTATGTCTTGTGATGCTATCTGGATAGATCCTTTTGATATTTTTAGTTCATTGGATATAGATAAATTTTTGTGTTCTTAATTCCATGTATGACTCATCGTTTTAGTTTTGAGAGATGAAATTACATCATTTTTATACGGTACTCGATATTTTAATTGTTTACTGTTAGACTTATCTTATGCATATTGTTGACATTAGGATTTAAAAATTTATCAAATTATAAAACTTCATTTTTTTTACACTGATTACAAGGCTATATTATCCCCACCAAAACAACTTGGACTCTCACTTCTAGTAAAAAAACTCTAGAGTACATGGAGTTTCACTTGATTCCATGTAACCAACTGAGTTAAGTTACATATCAGTGATCTGGGTGTGAGATGTTACAACAATTCCTAGGGGTCCAGTGGGACTTCCCCTGATATAATCATAGTGAAAATAATAAAAATAAAATATTTATTTACAATGTATACAACAATTATTTAAATTATTAGTTTATTTTAGAAATTAAAGAAATAACTGTGAAAAAACATTTCTCCACTAGTGAATCCTATAAGAATGAATTCTATTCCAATATATCCCATAAGGCTAAAAGGGAAGAATTTGATTTAGAAACCAACACATAAAGAGTAAAGAAAACTATTCATATTGTGGAAAATTAGAATTAAATGTTGTAGTTAAAATCTATTCTACTTGTCTGTATACATAGACTACAAGGGAATACTATTCATGAGACACAAGGAAAAGAAGAGTTGATGGGGTAGTAAGGGACTCATTTTTTACTAGCTAAAACACAGATAATATTTTTAGTGAAAAAATTTTCATTGTGGATGAATTTTAAATACCCACATTTCTATAATTTGGTATTCAATTTCTTGTTTATTTTTTTATTTTTTATGATTTATCATGAGTTTCATGTTGAAAATTTGGTGTTTTTTTATTTTTCTTAGTTTAAAACTTTAGGGTGTGTGGCTTTCTTAATCGTGATTTTTATTTGTGTGGGTAGACTTTTTGAGTCCAGTGGATACCCATAATTATATGTATGATTTTCTAATAATATTTCATAACCTTGTAATTCACTATTATTTTCTTTTTTATTTTCTTTTTTGGTTCTATTTTATCTGTATCTCTCATTTATTCACCCCCTCATTAATTAAATTTATTGGGTAATCCTCCGTAGCTGATGTCCATCCTTCAACTTTTATCTACTGTGACTATCCATTGAATACCAAGGAGTATTTTATGGTAATCTAATTATTAATTTTATATTTCTCTTATCATATAATTTTTTTCTTCTTGGTCATCAGCAACCCCTCTCCAATCAATACAAGATGGGTAAATTCATTTCTTGAGTTTTTTTAAACAGATAGGTCATTTTTTTAGGGATTATAGAATGCTTCTCTTGTCCTAATCTTTTAGAATTTACTTTTGGAATAAAAATACCAATATATTGAGCTATGATTCTCTCTGAAACTGAATTTATTTATCCTATGCTTTATTATTGGTAATTATAAGGAATTTTGTGCATATATAAGTGATCAATATTAATATAATATTTTTTTATTATTTATATTATTATTTTTTATTTAATATCAATGAATTTAAGGGGTTCCAAATTATTGAAAATAATTTTTTTCTGTGTATATAATGTGTCTAATGAAATGTTTTTAAGGATTTTGGGGTCTAAATTAATTTTTAAATGATGTTTGATATTATTTTTGATATTTTATAAATTTAACTATAGGCTTCACTATGTGGTACAAAATCAAAATGATATGTTTAATTATATTACTATTATTATTAATTATTATGATCCTCTTTTATTTATTTCACAACACGCCAATATTTGGTGAATTTTCTATGAATTAATTTAATCTTTATGATATTTTAATTTTATGAAACACTGAATGTAGTTTTTTTATATAAAATAAATATGTTTGGATTGATTTATATGAAACCAAAAGTAAATATTTCACCACATGATTCACTTAGATTATCTTTTGGTACGTGAAAAATAATGGTTGTCTTGTGTTACACATAATGTTAATTTCCTTCCATATCCATTGTTACACACAAGACCTAGTTTTATCAAAATAAATCATACTATTAATGTTATTGTTAAAAGAGTATTATATTCATAAACTAGATATCTGTATGTAATTTATGAATAAAATATGATTTAAAAATGTGAATAAAAATTACCCTTTTAGCTAGAAATAAATGTAGGAAATGTTTGGAAATAACAAAATTCCTTTTCTAAGAAAACAAAATTTCATTGTAAAAACACAATTTTATCTCAATAAATTTAACAAACAACTATTGGTGAAATTTTTTAATATATTTTATATTCAATAAAATATTTTTACTATTATCCTATAGATTTTATAGTAATAAGATAATAATAAATCCAATTTTATGATTAAAAGATGTATTTTTCAAATATCCAATTTTACTGCCTTTTAAAGAATAACCTATTTTGAATATGATTTTTTAAAAATTTATAATTTTTATTTTAAAAAATTAATTTCATTTTTGAAATAATTATATCATATTTACTTTGGGTGAGTTTTTTGTTCATTTATGAGAATTTTCATTTTTTGATGAATAGTGAAAGAACACTAAATTTTAATTCGAAACTACTTTTTCATCTAATTTATTTATAAGGATAAATTATATTTTTATAGGTATTAATGTTTAATTACTGAAATTTTACAAAAAATATTCCAATTTCGGTCATTGGAAACAATTTAACTTTTAAATTGAATATAAAAACTTCGAAAAAATTATAACGTTTTTACTTTCAAAACCTCCATTGTCATCCCATCCATGGGATAATTTATAAATTAATTTATTCCTCCTCTATGATTGAAATTTGGAAAATTGTATTTAAATTTTTTAATAATTATAATTTAAAATTTCTAATAAGTTCAACATCATTTTGAACAAAAAGTATAGTGAAAGTGATTAAAATTAAATACAACGATTAAGATAATAATTAGGCTAACAAAGGGATGAGCCTTACAATTAATAGAAAAAATGACATGGAAACTTGTCCAAAATATATTTTATACCAATATTTATACCCTTGTTTCGCACGGAATCCGGGGATGACCTCCTGGACGGGAGATTCAAACGCTCCGATCAGTTTCTAACGGGTTTGTTCGTAGAACCGGAAACATCAAATGATTTCACATCCGTTTGGACCTACTTTCCAAAGGCAGGAACTCATTAGCTTGTGGACTAATGAGGCTTAGGAACTTGCATTGGCCGAGAGGATGGGAGGTCGGACTCATCACACCTTTTTGAGGGGAATTATTGTCTACTCCGGGACTCTCTTTATAGATTTAAGTTATGTTCGTGAATCCTTATTACATTACCAAGTATAAAATGTGCTTTCCTTTAGTTTTAACAATCAATGATTAAATATGCAAGAAATTTAGAGAATCTTTTATTTGTATTCGAGGTTCTTCATCAATAGAGAATCATCTATATCTGTTTAGAGATTCTTGGTCAATGGTATCCTTCAAAACATTTATATAAAAGTCTCTTGGTCATTATGATGACCAGGCTGGTTTTAAAGCCACTCAGTGGGGCACTTGAAGTTTATCGTCATTCAGAAGGACAGGGATTATTTCAAAGTTGGGATCGAACCCATAAATGGGCTACCTACGTATCCTTTGTTTTGGAAAAAAGGAATCAGAACCCACGTAGTTCGAGAAATGGAGTATGATGTTTATGATTGATGGCTCAAAGATGAATGTCATAATTACTTTTACACTCTAAGCTCACGTGAGTCATGCTCGGTGTGAGAAACAAGAGGTATTGGTAAAATTTAGACAATTGTGCCATGAAATATGCAATCATAAGAATTTGTTTGGGGCTTATGTATGGATGACTGCCCAAATAGATGAATGTTTAGGATTTACTTTTAGGGAGAAAATCCATGAACAGGGTCCATAAAGTTATATGTGCTTCATGGAGATTTGAATACTCTAATATTGGGGCTTACTCTTAAGGAGGATGCCCAAGTTAGGAGGGGACTTATGATGGGGTTTTACTCCTAAAAAGGAAACCCAAATCAAAGGTAAATTCTGACTGGTTAAGAGAAATTTAAGGGGACTTGGGGCTTATTCCTAAAAAGGAGACCCAAGGTTATGACTGAGTCTTATTCCTGAAAAGGAGACCCAGGTTAGGGGACTTGGGGCTTATTCTTTAAAAGGAAGCCCAAGGTTATGACTGAGTCATATTCCTAAAAAGGAGAGCCAGGTTAGGGATTAAGGTTTGGGGCTTATTCCTGAGGAGGATTCCCATATTTGAGGTTGGGAACTTTAAGAATTTGGGGCTTACTCCTGAGGAAGATGCCCAGATTAAAGGTTTTATCACTGGGGATTATTCCTGAAAAGGAGACCCAGGTTAGGATTCTCTCATCTTAAATGATGAGGTTAAATGAATGAACTCTCCATATTTTAGTGACATAAGGATATTTAAATCACTAGACTTTGAGAGAGATTCCACAGAATTACTTTCAGATAAGAAATTCAAATCAAGAAATCATGCCATAAATGGCTTTGAAGAGTGTCTCGAAGACTGAATCTTGAAAAGGAAAGGTGAAATGGCTTAAGAGGGGTAAAAATGGGCAAGATGGGCACCCAAAAAGATAGGGGCGCGCAAGTCTTGCAAGGCGCGCAAGTCTTCCGTGGGCGCGCAAGTGTTGGTCGCGTAGGTATACCTGCGCGACACATAGTGTACTTGCACGATTTTCAACCAGCAATGAAATACTTGAGTGACTCTTTTTTAAACCCTTTAGAATGTTCTCGAGGTTCTTCCAGAAAAGGGACGCGCAAGTTATATTGAAGGAAATAAGTCGGCGCACAAGTTTTTGATAAGTTTCAACACTTAGGCCTTCCTTCTTCTCTTTAGATCTTTCGTTCTAGGTAAGAAATTACCTTAGAAGTGTTCCGGAAGCTTTGAGAAGAGACTTGGGCGTCGGGAGCTTCAATCCGAGTTTCTGGAAAAAGATCCTCCCGAATGGGGGGCCCACAGGGTCTATTTATAGGTAGGAGAAGACCCTGGGCGGTTACCAGGCGGTTATCACTTAGGGCGCGCAAGTCACTTGCACGACCATAAGGCGTCGCGCAAGTACTTACACGACCACTAGGCGGCGCGCAAGTGTACTTGCGCGACCAGGAGGGAACTTGCGCGACCTATGGGCAATGTTCTCCTTATTCATCCCTTTGTCGATTTTTGATGTTTCTTCAAAGGATGAATCTCTTTTTGCTTAGATATTCCCCTTTTCCGATCTTTATATTCTGTGACGAAAGGAGTGTCAACAAAAGTCCCCCCTCAGAGTTGGATCCGGAGAGAAATGAGGATTTGACTCTGAGGAAATCAAAGACATCCAAAGGAAAAGGTGGTTTTTCAAGTCTTCAGTGCGCAGAAGGCAGCACGCAAGTGTGCTGGAACTTTACTTTTATTCAGAGTTCCTTTGTCTTTTGTGGGCAGTTTAAAGTCATGCATGCCGGACATAAAGGGGCTAATGTTTAAGGTCAAAATAGCTTTGACCGAAAATGGATTAAAAATGGATTCAATTCCTTGACAATTTATCTGAAAACATATTACCATACTCAAGTATGAGGGAAAAAATGTAAACTATGGCTTAAGAATATTTGAATCTGAGGAATGATATGAAAAAAGAGCTAAAAGGCATTAGAAGAAGTAGTTTCCAAGAATGAAGTTACTATTATTTAACAAAACCCATTAGGGGGTTGAAATATGCAGGGCCACCTATGGGCATTGGCTGCATGGTCAAATAAATAGCATCTTTTGGCTGACAAGTCTGTTATGTGGACTGTTTATGCAAGGCCACCTATGGGCACGTGCTGCATATTCAGGCAAAAGAACTCCCAAAAATTTACTTTCTTAGTGCTAAAAGCCAGTAAAAGTTTATGGAGATTCAAATTTTCTAATGTATAGAGTTTGTTGTATGGAAAGAGGTACTTAAATATGGAGAAGATATTTCCAAACAAGAATATCGAAGAACTGGATGAATATCACTCCTACGAAGGTCTGACCCAAATGTAGGGAAGAAGAATAAACCATAGACTTGAATACTTTCAGATCATGAAAAAGGATATGGGACAAATATGTTAAGGATGGCTATTTTTTGCGGATCCCTACATATTTTCGTTTAAGACAAATAAGGACAAAAGAGGCATTCTTCCCAAGAATGAAGTTACTATTATTTAACAAAACCCGTTAGGGGGTTGAAATATGCAGGGCCACCTATGGGCATTGGCTGCATGGTCAAATGAATAGCATCTTTTGGCTGACAAGACTGTTATGTGGACTGTTTATGCAAGGCCACCTATGGGCACGTGCTGCATAGTCAGGCAAAAGAATTCTCAGAAGTTTGACATTTTTGTGACTAGAAGTCATGAAAAGGGTTATGAAGATATGAAAATATTTAAGGTTAGTATTATAACACATAAAGATGGGTATTGTCCAATGTATATAGAGATACATAGGTCAATGAAAACCATAATCATGTTGTGGCTGGGTCCTGAATTGAAACTTGGACTTCACTACGTATCTCATAAGAATGAGAATCAATCCATACGTAGTTCTTGAAATGCATTTTAACGTCGTGCAGGACGAAAGTATGAGTGATCTTAGTTTAGGGTCATAGAATTCGGACCATAATAATGAATACACAGTGTGTGTTTTCATGAGGACTTTTCAGCCAAGGGACTGAAAGTGAAATTTGGGGTTAGGCCCAAAAGACTTGGGACTGGATTCGAGGGACACTCGAATGTTCCTACGTATCCCATAAGGATGGGAATCAAGTCCACGTAGTTCTAGAAATACCCTTTGTACAAATTTGGTTCGTACATGTGAAGGGTGAAAGGGGACTTTAGTGCAATGATGGTTTAACCTGAGATAAAAATTTTAGGCATTACCATGTATGCACGTAGTCTTTTGAAAATGAAACATGATTTAAAAAATCAATGTCAATAATGGTTCCTTCTCAAATGAGGAAATCAAAGAAAATTGTAGTTTATTGTCATACTAGACAAAAGTGTTATATAGTTTAACGTCATATAACAAGGAAGAAAGTGAATCAATGTAAAGATATTGATTCCAGGGGCGGTTTCACGAATCAACATCATATGAGATGGTGGTGAACCGATGTGAAGAGATTGTTTTTGGGCTTGAACCTTGGGAGGCTGCCTACATACCTAGCCTGGAGGGAAAGGATCAAAGTCTGTGGAGTTCAATTAAAGAATGAATTAATGATCAAGTTGTTCTTGTGGACAATGATCTAATAAAAAATATTGTTGGGAATTACACATGGTTAGTGGCCCAAATGGAGTGTTATGGTTGATGTTCGCTCTAAGCTCATGTGAGTCATACCCGGTGTGAGAAACAAGAGGTAATAACAACCTTAACGATGTACAGTTTAATGTCATGTAGGACATAAAAAAGGGACTATGCAGTTTAAAGTCTTGCAGTTAGGACTATTGGTGCTGCACAATTTAGTGTCATGTAGCAGGGAAAAAATACAGTTTAATGTCATGTAGGACCTATCAAGGATTTTCTGTACAGTTTAGCGTCATGTAGTTAGGACGATGGGGATAAAATAGTTTAACGTCATATTGGACGAAAGGGGGACTGTGCAGTTTAATGTCATGCCGTAAGGACAAAATAACACACCATTTATGTCATGTTGGACAAAAGTGCGAATAGTTTAAGGTCATATGCATGGACTGTGGATGGTGCAGTTTAATGTCATGCTGGACCTTTGATGATTATATAGTTTAACGTCTTTCCGGACGTGAGGGACTTTTATACAGTTTAGCATCATGTAGTTAGGACGTCACAGTTTAACATCTTGCTGGACATAAGGGATTTGAAAATAGTTTATGGTCATATACATGGACCAGGGATGATGCAGTTTAAGGTCATGCTGGACGGTTTATGGAACTTTTTCACAGTTTAATATCATGTGGGACGAAGTTGCACTTTAAAGTCATACTGGACCATTGCTGTACAGTTTAAAGTCATGTAGCTAGGACTAAGGTGAACCAATATGAGAATATCAGTTCTGGGGACTTTTTACAGTTTATCGTCATGCTGGACGATGAAAGTGCCACACAGTTTAATGTCATGTTGCTAGGACACAATATAGTTTAATGTCATCCCATACAAAATATAGGATCTTCTGTACAGTTTAACGTCATGTAGATAGGACATAATAACAGTTTAATGTCATGTAGGACAAAGTTGCGATCTAATGTGATTGTTTTGGATCTGGGAACAATATTTTGTGTTTATACAAAATACTTCTTCAGAAATCTGGCATTAGTTGGAGTCGTGATGTGTTCTCCATCCATTGAGATCAGAGAATATGCTTCATTGGAGTAGACCTTATGTATTGAATAAGGTCCTTCCCATTTTGGTTCAAGCTTGGGAGTCTTCTTTCCTGGTATCATTGGTGCTCTGAGAACCAATACCAATTCTCCCTGAATGAATGAACGAAGATGAACTTTTTTGTTAAAAGCTCGTGCTATCTGATTCTGATAGATTTCCAAGTGGTACAAAGTGCACAATCTTTTCTCATCTAACTGTTCCAATTCATTCAACCGCTTTTGGGATTGCTCATCTGTTGATAACTGATCACAAATGGCTATTCTGAGTGAGGGAAATTGAACTTCAATTGTCAAGACTGCTTCTGTTCCATATACCAATGAATATGGAGTAGACCGCGTTGCATTGCGAGTGGTAGTCCGATAAGCCCATAAAGCATGAAAGAGTTTATCAGGCCATGACCTCTTATCTTTATCCACCATCTTTTGCAGTATATTTGAAAGAGTCTTGTTTAAGGCCTCTATCTGTCCATTAGCCGCTGCATGATATCGAGATGAATGGTTGGACTTAATGTTGTATTCTTGATACAATTTCTTTACCTCAGAAGAACAGAAATTGGTGCCGTTGTCCGTCAATATGGTATGAGGGACACCAAATCTAGTAATGATGTTAGACTTGATGAAGCTAACAATGCATTTAGAAATGACTTCTTTGAGATGTACTGCCTCTGCCCATTTGGAAAAGAAATCAGTAGTAGTAAGAATGTACTTAAACTGCTTGGCCGTAGCTGAAGGGTAAGGTCCCACCACATCCATTCCCCATGTGGAAAATGGCCATGAGTATTTAGCTGTATGAAGCAACTCTGGAGGTTTATGAATGAAGTTGGCATATACTTGGCATGAATGACACTTCTTTGTGAAATTAACACAATCTTGTATCATTGAAGGCCAAAAGTATCCAAGCCTTCGAATTTGATCAGACAGTCTATGTCCAGACTGGTGGGCACCACAGACTCCTGCATGCACTTCTTTTATGACAGCCATTGTCTCTTCACCATCAATACATCTGAAGAGAACTCCATCAAAACCACGTTTGTCGAGAATTTTCTCGAGGTGGTTTGGGCTATCATAAAGAGTAAAATTGACCACACGTCGCCGAATTTGTTCTTTCTCGGCTCTATCAGGTGGAAGTGTTCCATTTTGAAGGTATTTCCTGATAGGTGACATCCATCCTGTAGTATGACCATACGGTTCAGGAATGGGACTAATTTCATTAATTTCCTCTATTCTGACTTGAACATAAGGTGAAATTGCACGACGGTGGGCAATACAGATGGTTGTCTCGTCCCAATTTGGATCTGCTAAAGCTGTGGCTATATTAGCCAGTGCATCAGCTTGAGCATTTTGTGATCTTGGGACATAAGAAAATGTCGGTTCTAAAGGGAATTCCGACATTAACTCTCTGACGTAATCATACAAAGGGATTAATTCTTCTTTTCTGATGGCATAATCCCCATTGACTTGTTTGATTACCAGGTCTGAATCACCTTTCACCTTTAAGTGATTCACTTGTGCTTGAAGCGCTAATTCCAAGCCTGTAATGAGAGCTTGGTATTCAGCTTCATTATTGGTACCACCTTCCCCCAACAAAAAGGAACAAGGTAGCACTGCCTTATCTGGAGAAATAAGCACAATTCCTAAACCAACTTTGTTGAATTTAGGATTTTCCATTTTCTTCCCTGTTGGACTTCTAGAAGAACTATCAAAATACATTTCCCATGTTTGAGGACTCTCTTGAATAGAGAAAACTTCCTCATCAGGGAGTTCGATATCTGAATACGTGTCTTCCACTGAAGGATGTTCAGCCAGGAAATCAGCCAGAGCTTGGCCCTTAATTGCCTTTTGAGACACATACTAAATGTCGAACTACTGTAGAATAACCGCCCACCTTTCCAGACGTCCTGTAAGCATTGGACGACTAAGGATGAATTTTAGCGGATTATTACGAGATACCAATTGGACCTCGTGATGTTGCAGGTAGTGTCTCAGTTTCTGAACTGCAAAGATTAATGCTAGGCAGCACTTTTCAATACTCGAATACCGGGTTTCTGCTTCAAGCATAGTTCTACTGAGATAGTAGAGACTATTTTCATTCCCAACATCATTCTTTTGAGCGAGAAAGGCACCCAATGATCGATCTAAAGCTGTCACGTAGAGGATAAGAGGTCTACCCTCAACAGGTGGCATAAGTACTGGTGGACTCAATAGGTATTTCTTGAGAACATCAAATGCTTCTTGACATTCTTCAGTCCACTGGTAAGTGACTCCTTTCTTCAATAATTTGGTAAAGGGTAAACTTTTGCCTGCCAAATTGGCGATGAAACGCCGAATATAGGCTAAGTGTCCTTGAAGTCCTCTTAATTATTTCAAATTCTGAGGAGGTGACATACCAAGGATTGATTTGGTCTTCTCAGGATCGACTTCAATACCACGATGGCGTACAACAAAGCCGAGGAATTTTCCTGAGGTTACCCCAAAAGCACATTTTAAGGGGTTCATCTTCAAATTATGTTGTCGAAGCTTGTGGAATACGACTTCCAAATCAGCCAAGTGATCAAAACATTGTTTGGATTTAACCACCAAATCATCTACATAACATTCAACAAACTTCCCTAGAAAAGGTTTGAAGATACGATGCATGGCACGTTGATATGTTGCACCTGCATTCTTTAAACCAAATGGCATCACCCGGTAACAAAACACACCTTGAGGAGCTCTGAAGGCTGTATATTCCTCATCTTCTGGGGCCATTCAGATATGATTATATCCAAAATATCCATCCATGAAAGAAAGTACTTCATAGCCAGCCGCCGCATCAATTAAGAGTTCTGTAATCGGAACTGGGAAATCATCTTTAGGAAAATACCGATTAAGATCTCTGAAATCGATGCAAACCCTAATTTTTACATTCTTCTTCTTTACAGGGACAATATTAGCCAACCACTTGGGATATTGAACTTCTATGACGAAGTTAGCTTTGATAAGCTTATCCACTTCAGCCTCGATTTTGGAAGCATAGGTTGGGTGTGTTCTTCTCGCGGCTTGCTTGAATCCTCGATGTTCTTTTGGCAAACCCAAATGATGTGTGGAAACATCAGGATCAAGGCCAGGCATCTCTGTATAATTCCAAGCAAAAATATCTTTATTTTGCTTTAGAAAAGAAATATACATCTCTTGCTCTTCAAGGGTCATGGCCGCACTAATTAAAGTGGGGCGTGGATCTTTCTCTGTACCCAGATTTACTTCTCTGAGTTCATCCACAGTGGTAGAGATACCCTCTTCAAATGCTGGAGGAGCATCTCTAAGATCTTCCTCTTCCTCTTCATCATGTGTTATTTCTTCCGTTTCTACTTGCAAAGTAGATGAAAAAACGAAATTCTCATGATCATAAGAGATGTCAAAATTTTCACATTTTGAAGAAGAAGCTTCCATTTCCGACCCTATTGATGATAAAGGGTCTTCTTTGGGAAATAAAGAGGAGATGATGGATTGAGAATCGACATCAATATTCACCTCTGGTGTTGCTATAACTTCTTCTGGCCTGATTAGCGAAGTATAGACTTGTTGGATTTCAGAAGACGAAATGAAAACGTCACCACTTATTCTTTCATCACTGCTTGGTAAGTTACCAATTTCTCCCATGTTGTCTGGCTCAATTGCCGTAATTGAAATTATGGATCTTTCCATAAGAGTATTTTGATTTGGGCCTATTTTGTCAATTTGACTGATAGGTAACACATAATCTGTACTCACATGTGAAAATGGAATTATTGGAATTTTTTCCAAACCATATGGAGCATTAACTATGGTAATTTCCTTCATTGTAGATTTTTCTCTTCCCTTCATGTGATAAAATTCCGCCTCAATGTATTGAGACTCACATGTCTTGAACGGGGCCTTATCACCATACAATGTTCCAACTTGACCATCGAAACAGTATTTGAGACATTGATGGTATGATGACGGAATAGCTGCATGCTGATGTAGCCAGGGTCTTCCAAGCAAGATATTGAAAGCTGAGTCTTGATCAACAATCATGAAATCTGAATTGGAAACAAGATCTCCAAACTGAGTTCTGAGCGTAACTTCTCCCAGTGGTTCTTGTTCATTTTTATCATATCCTTGCAACATCATGGTAGAAGGAGATAAATCAGATTCCGTGAGGCCCAATCGACGAAGTGTGGGAATGGGCATGAGGTTGACTCCTGAACCATTGCCAATGAAAGCTCTTCGAACATCTATACCATTGACTTTCCCAGATAAGTACAAAGGTTTTATGTGCCCATGCACAACATCATCTTCATCTTTATCAGTAAAAGATATCACTGCATGGCATTCTGCAGGATTATTCTCTATGTGATAGATTTCAGCTGCAGCAATTTCAGCTTCAAACTCCTGAGGACTTGACAAAGCTTCGATGAGTGCTTCCCGAAGATCTCTTGACAGATTCAAAGCATCCAAAATTGATAACTTGGCTGGTACTTGGGCCAAGTGTTTCAATATATCATACTTTTGATCTAGAGGTCAGCGTTTCCCAATAGGAATATGCGGTTTAGAAGGTACCTTGGAAGCAGATGCTTTGGAAGCTGATGCATCTTGTATTGAAGTTGGCAACATCTTTGGTTTTGGAAGATTAGACTGATTAGATCCATTTACTTGCTGAGATAAAGAAGATGGAACCTTTAATCGGTCTTCCAAAATAACTGTGCCGAAGCTGAGTTGGCCATTGGCAGAAGAACTTGCTTGTTCTTTTTGAGCTCGCTGAAGGGTTCTACCACGAGTTTCTGCTGCATATACAGTGCTAGAAGGGGTAGAATTAGAGTAGTGGCTTCGGAAAGATCCATGTCTTCCCCTATATCCTGAACCTCTAGAACTTCCTCGGGTTCCCTTATTTTATACAGGCAATTCAGGCTCATCAAGACTGGAATATGAATCTGTTAATTGAATCATATTAACAGAACCAAAGATTAACTCTTCGTCTGATAAAGACTCTTCCTGGTTAGCCTGTTTAGGCTGTGCCGTTTGGTGGGACGGTGCCCGTGGCTTCGAAGTAGATGGCATGAAATCTACCAGAGTCAAAGACAATTTAGGCTTTGCTACATACTCATCTTCTCCTGATTCCTCTTTCTTCTTTGAATTGAGCTGCCCTTTTGAGGATTTGTCTTTTGATGGAGGATTTACTGCAGCTTTTGTAGGAGACACAATTGGCTTCTTCAATTGTGTTCGCGAAATGGAATGGGTCCGATTGATTGTCTTTCTGACCATCCAATCATCATATTTTTTCACAGTTTTGCTTTTGACTTCCTGCCACTCGCCTCCTTCCTCTGGATATGTAGCGGTAATACACGCTACATGAGCTGAAGAACCCTTGAATTTGACTTGTCCCAAGTCGACCATCTTTTGCAGGAGGTCTTTAAAGACAAAACACTCCTGGATGGGATGCCCCAACATTTGATGAAAGGGACAATAATTGGGACGGTCTTCATCTCCTTCCTTGTTTGGCTTCTTCGGCACTGGTAATTGAACCAAATTATTTTCCAAAGCTGAAATGAAGTAACCAGGAACTTGCTCACTTCGGAAAGAGTATGTTTTACTCTTCATATCCTCAAATTGTTTTCGTCGTTGATCTTTTTGATCATTTGGATGAAACGGCCTTTGTTGTTGGCGTTCAGGAGGTGGAGCCCTTCGAGAAGATGAAGGTTTTGAAGTAGAAATAGGTACAGGTGCCTGTTTAAGCATAACTGTATAAGTTTCTGCTTTACCCATTCTTCTTCCTGGAGCTGATGGAATTACACGAGATTTAACCTTAGACTGTATAAGGGAATCTTCAATCTGTTGAGCGATTGAAGTAAGGTCTCGAAACCCTCCTGTGTATTTCACAGGGATCAATGGCGTGCGTAATTCGTCACACAAATTTGCCACACAGATTGGCAATAATTCCTCCTGAGGGAGTTCTAAACTCAAGGAATACATTAATCCCTTCCAACGAGCAATGAAATCAGAGACTCTTTCATTTTACCTTTGCTTGTAGTTTGTAAGATCGAAAACTGTCGTTTTTGGCAAAGTTGAGCTAAACTGAAGAAGGAATTTTTGACGAAGATCCTCCCATCTGATGACTGATTGGGATTGCAAGCTTGTATACCAGACAAAAGCTGGTCCTTGCAAGGTTCGCACGAAGCATCTGAGTTTCACTGCTTCTTGCTGCTCTGGAGTTCCCATCATAGGATCACAACAAGACACGTAATGTGTCAAATTTTGTTCAGGGTCGCCTGATCCATTGAAAGTAGGGAAAATAGGGTTTCCAAAACTGGATGGAGGAGAAATTGAATCTACCCATTCAGGGTAAACTTTCTTTTCAGGTTGAACTTGCGCCCGTTTCCCTTCCATAGTTTCTAACCGAGCTGTTAATGACTCAATAGTAGTTATTAACTTTTGAGAAATGTCAGGTTGAACTTGGTTTTGGGTAGGTGCAATGAATGGAGCTTGGACAGACGTGGTGGTTGGTGCTGCAACTGATGGTAGTGCTGCCAACTGTTGTTGCGTTTGACCCGTAGGATTAGACCTCTGTGGGTGTACTGATAAAGGAGGATATTCGTGATCCATCTCAGTAGTTACAACAAATTCCTTCGGCTGTCGGACTTCAGCATTCTTAAGAAGAAGACTACTCTGAAGTAGTTCTGCATTCAACCTTCTTAATTCTTTCATTTCTTCCTCCTGTTGTGCAAACCTTTGCTCTAATGAAAGCGATTGACCTCCTTCAGAGGAAGGGTGAGAAGTAACCTGATTCTTTCCTTTCCCCTTATTGGATCCTTTTCGGAGAGGGGGAAGTGGGTTACTTGAAGGAATACCCAGATTTTGGGTAAGCCTTTGATTACGTGTGCGCACACCTTCTTCATTTAGGTCTGTGTGCGCAACTTCTTGAGCAGTAACCTCTTCGTCTGATCCCTCTGATTGAGCCTCATCTGGTGAATCAGCAGAAACAACATTGTTGACATTAATGGATTCATATTGCATGGAATCCTTTCTATCAGCATTTCTGTGGTATTGTCTCCTTCTATGTCCATGATGAGACATGACATTCCGTTGACTTGATCCCTCAGGAATTTCTTGGAGAACCGTCACTTGGAGAGAATCTCCTGACAGCTTGGCTCTTCGTTCCTCTTGAGGCTTATTCCCCAATCGAGAGAATACTGACTTTCTCTGAGGGAGGGATTGAGGATTTGAAAAAGTCCCCAGTCCGGTGGACTGGGGATGTTCCTACTGCTTCCGCTCAACTCCTCGAATCCCATTCGTTGACTCTGAGGGTTGGGTTAGAGAAGTCCCCAGTCTGGCAAGCTGAGGTGTCTCTTGACATGCTATGTCTGAGATCTTCTTAAAATATCTCTTGATCTTGCGAATCTTAGTTCGGAAATTAGCTGGATGAATTAACCTGTATCCACTTTTATCACCTGGTTCAACAGACCGTTGGATGATTTCCGAAACTTCTGTCATTTGATGACGTGTTTTCTCCAGACGAGAGGCTTGTGCAATATTCTCGCCTGCTTGATGTAGGAGCAATTCAACAACTTGTTCTCTATATACTTGATTTTGAGAGGAACTAGTTGAAGCCTGTTCTTGAGCAAGATTTTGATTATGAACAAAGCCCATTGACTGTGGCCGGCCATGGGCAATAACATTGCATGAGACCATTTTCGGCGGGCTTTGCTGACTGGAAAGCACTGTGAAATGTAGTGCTCCGTGAACACCCCATCTTCTGATATGAACATCAGATGGATCATTGGCAATTAACTGACGCAATTTTCTTAGTGCGCTAAGGCATGAACGTTGAATGGTTCTCTGTTGCTTTTCAGCCTTCGGATACCGAGAGACTGATAGAGATGCCAAATCAATCTGGCGTTGTAACCCTTCTATTATCTTAAGATGATTTTCATATTCATCGTAATATAATACCTTCTTCTTTAATTGAAAAAGAGTTTTCCATACATTGAGACGAATATCATGGATTCCATCATCTGTCAACATCTTTGGAATGTCGTACTGGGAGTCAGCCAAAGGCCAAAACATGACTGGTACTTCACCTTTTGCCAGTTTTTTCCTCATGTTCAGCATTTCCTCTTTATCATTAAATGAAGATTCTTCTACCTGTTTGGACCAGAGTTGGTGTTTCCTTGTTGCTTCATCGGATTCAACAAGATTGGTAGAGAAATCACTATTCATGCTGGAAGATGAATGACCCAGGGATGGTTCGGAGAATGACCTGAACCCCAGGCTATCTTCTGATGGAGAAAGAGTTTCATCTGCCGATAGTAAAGCATCAGACATGACTGGTTTTACGTTTGCAAGTGCCTCGAGATAGGAGGGCTTTCTTGTCACTACATTTCCTTCTGAATAATTTTCGAGACAACGTGAATCACTACTGCGGAGAGGACTTTCGCAGCGAAGTTCATCACCATGAGGAGGACCGTCATGATGGGTTACAACAAAAGATGAAATCTCTTGCTCCTTGGCCTTCTGGCCACACAGAGGGTTCCTGTGGCTCTCATCTGAAGAAGAAACTTCAAGATTGACCAAATTTTCATGAAGCAAGTCTTCATGAGGAAGTGTCTGTTGAAGACCTTCAGAATTAATGTTCCCGTTATTGGGAACTGAGGGAATAGAATCTTGAATTCCGACAGATAAATGTCTGAGGGCTTCAAGAACTCCAGCATCGAGCAAGGCCTTGTTGCAGATTGGACATTGATCTCCTGACTGTGCTGGGCAGATCTTTTTCTTAGATGCCTTCTTACTCGCTTTAGAAACCACTTGATGACGAACGTGATTGCTCTGAGCAGGTGTATGTGCCTGATCAGGAAAGATGGTCAGGTTAGGCTGACGATCTCCACTCAAATCAGGTGTATGTGCCTGACTTGGTTGTCCGTATGATATGGGGGAGTATGCCCCATAACCCTCTTGGACTGGAACTGATGTGTGTGTCTGTTCCGGAATGAATCGTTGATGTGTCACTCCATTGCTAGGGATAGATTAATGTGTCTGTCCCTGAGATGATGCTGAAGCTGTTATGATATCCTGGCAAGCATCCAGAATATGAGCAGGAATTTGCTTCTGCTCTTTCACCATTGACAAAATATGTTTGGTGACTTCAGCCGCCGGAACGGGGATATACATCCATTCCGGGCTTGGAGTAGGTGTATGTGCCTGATCCTGTCCTCCTTTTCCTGTCAGTGAATCCTGACAGTACTCAAGTGTGGAGGCAGAGAGTTGAGTCTGCCTCTTGTTTGTCGTCGGGACTTTCCGACTGACTTCTCCAGGAGCTACCAAGCGAGACTGTTGGTAGGCCTGATTAGTATTAGTAGGTGTATGTGCCTGCTGATTACACTTCTCCAAACGTGGTTGACGAGATCCATCATATGTAGTCAGACGAGCCTGCTGACTAACTGGTGATGTATAAGCAGGTGTATGTTCCTGCCTATGGTACTCCGCCGGAATTGCCTGGCGGGATAGGCTTGATGCTGTCAGACGAGTCTGCTGGACAACGGAATTAAAACGAACAGGTGTGTATGCCTTCTCATTGTTGCCACCAAGTTAGGTTGGTGGACTTCTCCGGAGATGGCAGGGATGAAAACCCGCCTATTGTTAACCGGATTCCGTCTCTGGCGGTTCATCTTGCCTGCTCGGGTTCGAGGAACCTGAGCTGAATGCTTGGAGTCGGTACCCTCATCATGTTGAGGGCGCACTACCGCACGAGTCTGGCGGCGATTGTTGATGGGAGCCCTTGAGAAGGACTCCTGTCTTTTTGAATTAAGGTCCTGCAGGACCTTCTCATTCACTTCCTCAGAGTAAGGGAGTGAATGGAAATTGTGTTCCGGGGATAACGACCCGAAACGATTGGAGACAGTAGTCAACACCGCCTGCTTCTTGATTGCTGGCCGCCGTTGTCCGGACGACCAGGTAGAGTTGTTAACTTGGAGGGCTTGACGAGCGGCCTCCAGAGTTGGGATAGTACCGTTGCGACGGTACTCCTTAACCAGTGCATTAGAAACCCAGCGTTGAAGACGCTGAGTTGGTGATGTCATCCTCAGAGCGGATGACGTTCCAGCAGGAGTAGCAGCATTGGTTTTCATAGCAGCAGACCTCACAGTAGAGGGGTTCACAGCAGCAGTATTCACAGAGGTGAATTTAAGGAAAGCCATTTTGCAGAAGATCTTGAGAAAAGAGTGCCTGTTCCATGTAACAGACATAATCAAGATGAATCCGGCCACTGCATCTTTTGGATGAGCACATGTCTATGATTGCTTTGTTGGCCCAAGGGGCATAACAAATAAGAAGAACATCACTTTAACTTGGTTAAGGATTCACGTCGGGTTCACCATTTTTGTTTCGCACGGAATCCGGGGATGACCTCCTGGACGGGAGATTCAAACGTTCCGATCGGTTTCTAACGGGTTTGTTCGTAGAACCGGAAACATCCAATGATTCCACATCCGTTTGGACCTACTTTCCAAAGGCAGGCGCTCTTTAGCTTGTGGACTAATGATGCTTAGGAATTTTCATTGGTCGAGAGGATGGGAGGTCGGACTCATCACACCTTTTTGAGGGGAATTATTGTCTACTCCGGGACTCTCTTTATAGATTTAAGTTATGTTCGTGAATCCTTATTACATTACCAAGTATAAAATGTGCTTTCCTTTAGTTTTAACAATCAATGATTAAATATGCAAGAAATTTAGAGAATCTTTTATTTGTATTCGAGGTTCTTCATCAATAGAGAATCATCTATATCTGTTTAGAGATTCTTGGTCAATGGTATCCTTCAAAACATTTATATAAAAGTCTCTTGGTCATTATGATGACCAGGCTGGTTTTAAAGCCACTCAGTGGGGCACTTGAAGTTTATCGTCATTCAGAAGGACATGGATTATTTCAAAGTTGGGATCGAACCCATAAATGGGCTACCTACGTATCCTTTGTTTTGGAAAAAAGGAATCAGAACCCACGTAGTTCGAGAAATGGAGTATGATGTTTATGATTTATGGCTCAAAGATGAATGTCATAATTACTTTTACACTCTAAGCTCACGTGAGTCATGCTCGGTGTGAGAAACAAGAGGTATTGGTAAAATTTAGACAATTGTGCCATGAAATATGCAATCATAAGAATTTGTTTGGGGCTTATGTATGGATGACTGCCCAAATAGATGAATGTTTAGGATTTACTTTTAGGGAGAAAATCCATGAACAGGGTCCATAAAGTTATATGTGCTTCATGGAGATTTGAATACTCTAATATTGGGGCTTACTCTTAAGGAGGATGCCCAAGTTAGGAGGGGACTTATGATGGGGTTTTACTCCTAAAAAGGAAACCCAAATCAAAGGTAAATTCTGACTGGTTAAGAGAAATTTAAGGGGACTTGGGGCTTATTCCTAAAAAGGAGACCCAAGGTTATGACTGAGTCTTATTCCTGAAAAGGAGACCCAGGTTAGGGGACTTGGGGCTTATTCTTTAAAAGGAAGCCCAAGGTTATGACTGAGTCATATTCCTAAAAAGGAGATCCAGGTTAGGGATTAAGGTTTGGGGCTTATTCCTGAGGAGGATTCCCATATTTGAGGTTGGGAACTTTAAGAATTTGGGGCTTACTCCTGAGGAAGATGCCCAGATTAAAGGTTTTATCACTGGGGATTATTCCTGAAAAGGAGACCCAGGTTAGGATTCTCTCATCTTAAATGATGAGGTTAAATGAATGAACTCTCCGTATTTTAGTGACATAAGGATATTTAAATCACTAGACTTTGAGAGAGATTCCACAGAATTCCTTTCAGATAAGAAATTCAAATCAAGAAATCATGCCATAAATGGCTTTGAAGAGTGTCTTGAAGACTGAATCTTGAAAAGGAAAGGTGAAATGGCTTAAGAGGGGTAAAAATGGGCAAGATGGGCACCCAAAAAGATAGGGGCGCGCAAGTCTTGCAAGGCGCGCAAGTCTTCCGTGGGCGCGCAAGTGTTGGTCGCGCAGGTATACCTGCGCGACACATAGTGTACTTGCACGATTTTCAACCAGGAATGAAATACTTGAGCGACTCTTTTTTAAACCCTTTAGAATGTTCTCGAGGTTCTTCCAGAAAAGGGACGCGCAAGTTATATTGAAGGAAATAAGTCGGCGCACAAGTTTTTGATAAGTTTCAACACTTAGGCCTTCCTTCTTCTCTTTAGATCTTTCGTTCTAGGTAAGAAATTACCTTAGAAGTGTTCCGGAAGCTTTGAGAAGAGACTTGGGCGTCGGGAGCTTCAATCCGAGTTTCTGGAAAAAGATCCTCCCGAATGGGGGGCCCACAGGGTCTATTTATAGGTAGGAGAAGACCCTGGGCGGTTACCAGGCGGTTATCACTTAGGGCGCGCAAGTCACTTGCACGACCATAAGGCGTCGCGCAAGTACTTACACGACCACTAGGCGGCGCGCAAGTGTACTTGCGCGACCAGGAGGGAACTTGCGCGACCTATGGGCAATGTTCTCCTTATTCATCCCTTTGTCGATTTTTGATGTTTCTTCAAAGGATGAATCTCTTTTTGCTTAGATATTCCCCTTTTCCGATCTTTATATTCTGTGACGAAAGGAGTGTCAACAACCCTATACTCAATTTTATAGAATGAGGTCCATTATGGGTGCCAAATTAAAAAGGATAAACGTGGGTGTAATTCCTTTTTAAATTTTTTGCAAGAATGCAACTCCTGGACCACTATAAGTAGGAACTCACCCTTCCCACTTATTCACACCAATCAATCCCTTTGGATCACCCAAAATCTAAACAAATAAGCTCTAATATTCACCCCCTTCATCCTATAATCCTCCCTTTTGGAATAAATCCATCCAATGAAGCCCATTTGTGAAAGCCAAGGGGAGTTACCCAAAGAAGAGGTAATATCCTTCCTCATGATCCTTTATTTTATTTTCTTTCTCCACACCCTCAAAAATTCTAATTCCATGATTATATAATAACCTTAGTATAATAAATATACTAAGATGTTTTTATTCTTAGGCTTATACCTACACTCACAAACATCCATCTAATGGGAAATAAGCATACCATTCTTGTGTACAACGAACTACCACCTCATGAAACGATGTTGTTCGTTTTTACTCTACCACAAATCATGTGTGAAAAATATTAGAGAAATTGTGTTTTTAAGTGATAAATTTGATAAATATGATGTATTCAGTAATCTATAATTATTATATAAAAGACCTCTACATGGTTTTAATTTTTTGTAAACACAATAACATTGTTTGGGGAAGTGTGGACTACTGCCTACTCAAAGCGATGCAATTCATTCACACATTACATGAAATATATTAAGTACATGTTTATTAAATATATATGAAATTTATAAAATAATAATTAAAATATAATGAAATTATATATATATATATATATTCATATATGTCATTTAATTTCATTCTATAAATACGATTAAAAAATAGAAACATTGTTAATGTGTATGTACAACCTACCGTCTCTATGAACTGTATATTCCATTTCAAATTTATATCTTTTATATATTACTATAAATATTAATATAATAAATATATATGTTATATACATCATTCTTTAAATTACATAAATAACTAAATCATGATTTAAGTAAGAGGATCATGAATAACAAGTCAATAAACGTAAGACAAATAAAGTGGTAGTTACTTGAAACATTACTTTAACATGGAAATGATAATAAACAGGTAATATGAAGTAATAATCAAATCATATGTGATATTAGATATAGGGATATGTTTTATTGGAATAGTTATAAAAAACTTATATTTATTATATTGTAGGTTTTAACATGTATAATTAATGATAAGACTTAAGGTAAGGGAATTTCATCTCACTTTTTATTTCTGTCATATACATGCCATATTCATTGTCCGCTTCTTTTGTGTGGTGTATATAAAGCCATATGATATGTTATATAATTATTTTCATTACTTTATTGATATAAATGTCTTAAATTAATGTTATTATTTCATGGGATGTTAATTCTAATTTTACTCATGTAGTAAGGGTTTTCTTATCCCACTTTTATTTTCTATGATACAAAAGTCATTTTCACCTCTTATTTATTTTATGTGGTGTAAATAATTCCCATGGATGTATTATATGATTATTATAATTAGAATTATGGGTATTTATGTACCCATTTATGATATCTAATTAATCTGGTTTTTTCATTCAAAGTTATGAGTCGGTAAGAGCATATTGAAAAAATCTCATTTTTTATGGGGATTGTTTATGATTATGCTTCTATTAATGAAATATTATGATATATATCTCAATAAAACAAAATAATTTTATTATAATATATTTATTCAAGTTATATTCATGTATTAGTAAAATTTTACCCTTATTTGGTACTTAACATAAAATGTTTCTAATAAAATCTGACCTTATCTCTCTCTAGTTAGAAATATATTTTATTCAAAAAAATTTAATTTTTTTTAAAAGTTGTCCTTAAAATGATATTTTAAGCCCATTTTCAAGGAGAAAATTATTTTTTTATTGTTTTCAAATCCTCATTTATAATTATTCAAAAGGGTGTTTTCATAGAGAAGAATATCAATGTTTTCAATCTTATTTAACAGTTTTAAAATTATTTTCAAAGAAGTGGTTTTAAAAAAGGATTTCAATATTCCATTATAAGTTTTCAAGGAAAAATGTTTTATTTTATTTTTCAATACATCCTTCATATGTTTTAAAATTAATTTAAAAACCAAATAGTTTTGAATACGTTTCACTTTTTAAAAATCATTTTTCAAAAAGGAAATGACATTTTCCTAAAAATATATTTTGAAATGATATTTACATGTTATTTCTTATATATGATGACATGATTTGTTATATATTATTCTCTACAGAGAAAATTATCCAAGAATACCATTCATATTCTCCACTGATTGTTTTATGTTTCAATGGAATGATTCTTATGCTACCCATTTATCTTCAATGGGTTATATGATCTTCAAACCCTCTTATTTTATTGGGTTATGATTTGATGAAATGATTATGATACATATATATTTTCAATACGTAATTATATGTTGAAATGTTTTTGATACCAGTTTCATTTCATGTGTTATGATATGTTGTTTATGAATCCCATTTTTTATGGGTCATGATATGATACATATTTTATTATATTATTGAACAAATATGTATGATTTTATTATGTGACGAGTGGGAACTATATCTCCATACAATGAATTCATTAAATATTTAGATCTCATGAGATGATGATAGGAAGCATGTTTATAGGGTTGATACAAAATGGTAAACAAGTGAGTCAAAATAAAAAATGGGTAAAAGGTGGGTCCTGATCCACTATGAGAAAATGGAGAAACCAATCCACTATGGGAAGATGGGGAAACCCAATCCACAATGGGAATATGGGGAAACTAGATACACTATGGGATTATGGGGAAACTTGATCCCTTATAAGGAAAATACTTTTACTGGGGATGGAAGTGTGTCCCACCCAGTAGGTGCAGTCCCCATGAAGATCGCTGATATATTTTTGGCAATGATTCCTGACTTATAATAAATGATGTTACATGTTGTTGTGTCTACAACAAGTTCAATGTCTAATTTCATTGATACAATAACATGGTTCAAGTTATCTATTATTTTTAGATTCTTTTCTTATGAACATCCAATCCTAATCCCATGTCTTATTATTATGATCTTTTTATAAAAGGTATGATCTTAAAATATTATGATCATGTTCACATACCCTTTCGTACATTTTATGCATATATACTGTCTAAATTTACCCTTACTGAGCATTTGAGATCACATATTTCTTATGTTTCATTTTCCAAGGTTATGAAGAAAGTTATTAAGTAGGAGTATCAAAGGAGATGATCTTTAAGAGAGAAGTTTAAGATCTTTTACCAATTAAGAAGTTTTTGTTTTCATGATTCCAAAGACACTAGTCTATTATGGTCCTCAGACATGTATTTTTATAATGATATGAATATTTATATAAAATGATGTAATATCTATGTATGTTAATCCTGTTTTTCTATATATTCCACTTGGTGTAATTTTTTTAATTATTAATTTTTTATATTGATCAATATGTCATGTAATTGATAAACGGGTTGTTGATTTGATGAATTTTCAAGGTGAATTGTTTTTTCATCTATATATGTAATTTTATGGTTTCCTTATAATTTGAATTTTTTGGATTTTCATGGGATAAATAGGTAGCTATTTAGGAAATCATGGATGAATGTTTCAATAGTTTAGACTATACACTGGTTAATGTTCCCCTAGTTTAGTACATTCTATGTATAATTATTGAAGCCCGATGAAAAAATGGGGGAAAATCAAGGTCTATATCAATAGGAGTGATTCATTGGCCTGTAGATTATTCCACTTAATGAGGTATTAGGTTGTCTTAATAGTCTCAATTTTATTATTCCATGATATACAATACAATTTCATATGATTTACTTTATTTTTTGACATTCTTGGGATGATATATTTATATATTTCGTTAAGATCATTTATCACTCAGCTCAAGCATATATTCATTTTAATATGATTATATTTTTTTAAAGATAATGAAATTTAATATTATTTTTATCTATAATAAAATGAAGAAAATTATCTTCAAATTTTATTCCAAACTAAATATTTTAATTATCCATTTAAAATAAATTACCTTGATTTATGGTTATACCTTAAGGGGTATTACCTGACACCCTACATACACACTTTTTGTTAATTTATAATTGGCTCTATCTCATATAGAAAAAAATAAAGGGCTCATTATCTTTTAGTGGATCTTCTTAGTCACCCGTTTTATAGCTTGATGATATTAAATATTAGATGGCGACTTTGGGTTATATGGTGACGTTAATGTACTATTTTTTTGAACGTTTTTAGTAATAAATTATGCAACGCATTGACAATATTGGTCTTGTCCATTTGTTTTGACTTGAATTGATATATGAAATATCTTTTATCACTTGTTTACAGTTTTTTGGGAATTAATTTGTTTAATGATTTGTGATATACATTATTCTTTTCCTTTTTTAGTACTTATTATGATTTAAAACTATTAATTTTGATTTAATGGATTCCAATGTATGGATATATAATTTTTTATTCTCAGTAGGGGTTTTTTGTTATTTATTACACATAAAGGGTGATGTTATTCCTAGAGTTAAAGTTTGATTACCTTAGTTCTTTTCCATAGTTTATAATGATTTCAAAAATGGTTTGAACATTTTAGTAGATTAGATCATGGGTCCAGATAGAATAACCTATGCCAGTTTGTTTGAAAATAGCACTAGATCCCTCTTTCTATTTGGTTATGTAGTGTTATATGGGTGATATGATCATTTTATCCCAAGAGTTATATATATAATAATCTCTAAAAATTTATTTATCATGACATTTTATGCGTTTCCATGGGTAATAGGATGTGTATTTTTAATTTTGGTTTTACTTACGAGAAATTTTTCTGATATTTTAATTCAAAATAGTTTTATTATATTATATATAGATGTTATATAAGTGTTATGAGGGATTCCAATTTTTAAATGAAATTATTTTAGTTATTACAATGTTTTATGATTTTTAGATACATGGTAAAGACCCTACCCACTAACCATGTAACCCATTTTTTTGAGATAAAGTTACTATAAATTGTTAGGTACCTAGTTTCGTAAGTAAGGCATAAAAATCACGTTCCTTTGTAAAACCTTATTATATTGAGACTTTTTACTCGTTATGATACCATGTTTCTTCCATTATTTTTAATTTCTGAATTCAGTTAAATTATTATTGAATGATGTAATGTATTAAGGTTATTTATGGGTGAGTTATGTTTTGATCTACTTTTATACATTGATTTTTATATAAAAATCTACCAAGATGGGAATTTACTAATGAAAGAGAAGAATATGTGAATAATATTTTATTAATGAACCCTTTTATTGATCCTAATATTTTTTCAGTTGGTCATTCATACCATATTAAATGTAAAAGGGAATACCAATGAGGTCATTATTTAATGGTGGTTTATTCATAAATTATTACAAAATAGAATCCACCATCCTTCCATGGTGATCAATGATCTAATAAATAGAGGAATGAATTTATAGAAATGAATGTTTTTTTTAATATTTCTTTTGACACTGAATATATCCCAAGAGAATTTTTATCATACATTTAGATGATCTAGGTTAAAATTGGTTGGAGTTAGTTATGAAAGCCATGTATCATGAAATCCACACATGGGAACGTTTCTGGGAAATGATCACTCAATAATTATACGATTGATATTTAATAGTAAAAATGTTCATGGAGTTCATGAATCTAGAGAAATAGAACCATTCATTGATGATATATTCCATACCATTTCATCAAATTGGTTTTATCTGTAGTTTAACTCATTTCAAATGATATTATCCATGCACATCGATTTTTTAATGGTTTGAATCATGAAATTTGATCTATGGTTTTATCTTATGTCCACCCCCATATGTTGAGATAGTGAATAAGAAAGTGATGGTGACATTGATGTTGATAGGTTGAATGAGTGTGATAAATCTACAATGGGTGGAATACATAGTTCATCTTCTATAAAAAATAAACAAGAAGAATCTCAAATGGGGAGTGTATGGAGTGTAATAAAACCACATAATCCTTTTCCCATGCTCCCATTGAGGCATATACCTCTAAAATAAATATAATGTACCAATATTGGTATATATGAAACTGTTTATCATGAGAAAACATAGGTTTTTCATTAGTGTGTATAGTATGACCACACACAGTGTTTCTATAATCCTCCTCCTCCATTAAGTAACAGGACCAATTCCTCATTACCAAAGATTGTAAAATATAGTTAGATGCTTCCCAAGGTAGCTGTAACACATTTTTAGGAAATTGAAGTGTGAATCCAGATGGAAGCATAACCACGTTAAGGTAGGGAACATTATAATATATCCAAATATAGGTGAATATATAAGATAAATCACACACTTAAAAAATATGATGTTGGTTCACGATCTTTAGTTTTATATAATCATTTATTCAACTATGGTTGCAGTTTAATTTTTTAAATATGAACCATACTTTTTTATATCATATAAATATATATCCGAATTGTGTTTTGTGAAAATTCCTTATCCCTTATGAAATTTACATCATTACAACTTTAGGAAAAAAATAAAGGACTTGGATTATAGTGACCATTATGTCCTATTATGATCATGAATCCTGATTTTGTGTGGTATTTCAACATTATATATCAATATATCTTTTATTTTACAATTTATATAGATTTTATGATCCACTAAAAGTAATATAATAATTTTTACCATCAGAATAACCTATTTCTATCGTCTGATGGGAACACTCAAGTCTTATAAGGTGACTGAGACCCATGGTTTAGTAGTATAAGTTCCATTTTCATGGATTTCTTGAAAATATCTTCCCAATTATATAAATTAATTTTTTAAACACTTGAAATAGGATCTGATGATAACATTCCCATATTGGTTGGTAGGTATAAATCTTTCTTTTTGGATGATTTATTTATATTTTAGATAGATATAGAGGTTGAAATCTCCAAAAATATTATTATTTAGACAAGCCCCATATATTTTCCATCATATAAATTATCCACAAATTTGATATAAGTGTTGAATTTATATCATTTGGACATCAAGTGAAATTGTTTTATATAGACTATTTGTCACTATTGGGGGCCCTATTTCACTTATCCAAATTGGAGGATATAAGTATTTAATTTTACATTGATTATTTTAAGATCAACTAGGTGAATATAAAAAAATGAAGACTCATATCTGAAAGTGATAATATATTTAATCTACTCATGGAAGTAATATTGTTTTTTAAAATTGATTTATGGTCAATTTATCACTAGTTTGGTGTTAAATAAATTGACATTCATAATAATAAATTCAAAATAAAATATTGTAATTTGTGTGTATCTCATAATTTACTTCATGCTTATGAATCCTCTTAATGAATTTTAAGAACTCATAAACTATATCATTCATTGGCACCTCAAAACATTTTTTATAATATTATTATATGAAATACTATTTTATTCCAAGATGAATGAATATAAAGAGGATTTTATTGATACTATCTTAATGACATTGAAGGGTAATTTATTTCATTACAACTTCTCCAAATATTAGTTCTATTTTTAGGATGTCAAATTCATAGTTTATGTCATTTTTTAAAATGTAATTTCTTAATATCCAGAGAATATTGGATTTGTTATGACATTTGATAAACCCATTAATTCCTTTTAAAAATGATGTTTCTTAGGATTGAAAGGAAGTTTTGGTGATTTTTAAGATTTAATCAATTTAGTATCTACCTTAGTATCCTTGACATACAATTGAGGGAAATTTGAATAGAATTTTGTGAGTAATAATATTTTTTACCTGTTGATGATTTTTTTAGTGACTTCCCCAAAATTGATGTTTCTAGAGTCTGTTGAGGGTTATAAAATATAATATAATTACTATGATGTATGTTAAGAGTTTTTTTAATATATCATGACTATGTGGTGGTGTATAGAATTCCCCAATTATTCCCTCTTGATAGTAATTACTCCACTCGTGGCCTTGCATTAACATCATTAATTCATGAACTAAATATATAAAGACACTATCTCTTTAGGAATAATATATAGTGTATACAAATTGTAATATCATCAGGTATAATTTCTCTCTGAAATATTTGATTCTTAACAAGAGATACTTGGTGGATTATCTTATTTATTATTTAATTTGATCTATATTATATAATTATATGAGTAAATAAGGTCACTAACACTATTTTCAAGAAGATTATGATGATGAAAGTGAAAGGATTCAAGGAGTATTTGTGTTTTATAGACATTTTTCATGAAATATAATTGGATATAATGAAATTGTGTGAAAAATTGTGGTCAAAATGTTTGAGATATATACCCTACAGAAAATATAAAATTTCATAATATCATGTTATAAATCATATTTTCACCACATTAGGGAAATTTTGAATAGTTTAGAAACCATGAATGATTTATCTTAGTATTTTAAGGAGTTTTTATATTTAAAGTGGAGGTTAGTGGTTACTTAATATATAAGGTGATAATAATTGGAAGGTATTCATATATCTAGTTATTTTACACACCTTAGTACAACAAAATTGATTGATGATATCAAATGAATATACTGGTGGCTAGGTATGAGATGATTTTTTTTGAATTTGTGTCTCAATAAGTCACTTATAAAATGGTGAAAGATGAGTATTAAATACTAATTAGGTTATTACTGTCACTTTCCATTACTAAAAAGAAGTGGAATATACTATCCATAGAATTTTTAATTAGCACAGTTTTATTCCCATAGAGAAATAATTCCATATTTTTCATTGTTGATTTTCTAAAAAAATCTACCCATTTCATCCCAATAAAGGAGATAATGATGAAGGAAGATATTGGGAGTCTTTCAGTATTTAATATTATGATGTTTCGTGGAGTTCTATATATTATTGTTGTAAAATACCAGGAAAATAAAGAATATGAAATTTTCAAATTTATTAAATTTTTTGAATTAAATATAAATTTTACTTTGAAAGGGTTGCTATGTTCGATAGCATACCCGATACGCAACAACGGGTTCCTTTGAAATCTTACATTGCACACTAATAATATAATATTATTATTTTATATGGTAGTTAACTCCTAGCCATTGTATTGGTGGGAATGAAAAAAAATAACTACAATATGATTATACATGTTTGTCAAATGTATTTACATGTATACAATAAATGTTAGAGGCTTAAAATGTGAATAAATCTAATTTTAAGCATCATTTACATTAAAAGGTCTATTTACTGCCTTTTAATGGAGAACCCTCTTTAGATATAGTTTTGGTCACTTTAATACATTCTAATTGACCAAATAAAATCCTTCTTTAGAATAGGGACATCAAAATTTACTTTGGGTAATTTTTTGGTATTTTTCTGATAATGTTCATTTTTTAATGAATAGTGAAAAATATTGCATTTTAATTCAAAAGTGCCTTTTAATCTAATTTATTTATATGGTTAAATTATATTTTTAATTGATTTTAAAGTAAAATTGAAATCTATTTTTACCATTTAATCCAATTTTGGTCATTGGAATTAATTTCACTTTGAAATTGGACATAAACAAGTATCAATCTTTTGATAGTTATTGTTTCTTAAAAACACGCTATTTGTTTTAACAGCAGGAATTGATTTTTAAATTAATTAATTCTACTTCTATGTTTTGAATTTGGAAAAATAGACATCAATTTTTAATTCAGAATATCAAATAATTCTTAGGTTGAATTTTTGGTATTTTTCTGAAAAACTTCAATTTTTGATGAATAGTGAAACAACTTACTGGTAGTTAAAAAATAGACTTTTTCATTTAAATGAAATTTTACCACTTCTCTGAATTGAATATCAAAAATCCGAAATACATGGTTGTTATCAATAAGTAAAATGTGGTTCATTAAGCTGAAAATAATTTTTTGTGAATACTAACTTTTGACTTTTATTTACCACGGTTAAAGGTAAATAAGGTAATTCAATGTTAAAAGAATATTATAATAATTCAAAATTGCCTTAAAACTTGTCCAAAACTTATTGGTTGAGGCATTAACGACCATGTGCATATTTGGGTCGATTTTGGGACCCCATTGATCCACTTGGGAGTGAAAATGAAAATTTATATTAATTAATTTAATGTAAAGACAAAATTGAAATTAACAAATATCTTTTAGTAATTAATTTTTATATAGTTCTATATAAGTCCTAGTTTCTACTATAAATATTAATTGTAAATCTAAGACGATTTACTACGAGATAGTATTTTTTTATAATTTTTAGACATCGAATAAATTAATTTTTTTATGACACAATAATGGTGCATTATTTACCTCATTAATAAATGATTAAAATAAACAAGATTATAATGATTAAAATATTATCCAAAACATGTCCAATTATGATTTGATGATTTTATTTCGACCATGAGTCATCTTAGATTTGACCTTAATGATTTATGGACCATTAGAAACCGAATATCATTATATAATAAAATAATAGTTTCACACTTTCCTAAAGAGCCCCTCCTCCCCCTTATAAAAGGAGACCACTTCTAACCAATTCCTCACACCTCTCAAGACATTTGGCTCGTCCAAACTCTCCCCGATTAAGATATCAACATCTCTATCCACCTCTTAGATTCCTTACCTTATGCATAAGGCACTTCAATAAGTCCTTTGATTCAAACCAAAGGGAGTTACCCAAATTAAAGGTAACTGTTTCTCTTAAATTATTTTATTTTATTTTACTTCTCCAACCCTTAAACTCTTTTTATTTATTTCTTTTGTAACAACAACAGTATCCTCACTAAACTAGGATGTTTTTATAATAAGTATTCGAACTACACTTACACACACCTCCATCTAATGGATGAATATCATAATGTTTCTGTGGATGGAAAACTAACGACTCACGAAATGATGATTGTTCAATTACATCTTACCGCATCTCATGGTGACCATTATGATGGAACTGTATTTATATATGATATATATTATGTTTATGATTTCATTATGATTCTGTACTTCCAATTTATATTATGCCTTTATGGTTTCCATAGTGGGTAAATACGATAATCTCATTTGAGGAAGTGCGGACTACCGCCCCTCAAAGTGATTTGATTCGTTAATGCCTTATGTGGGATGTATAAAGGATGGAGTTAATGATATTATATAAGATATTATATTGGAATTATAATATACCTTTTTATCATTATTTTTTATTTCCATTAAAATAAAAAATAGAAATGAATGTAGTGTTTAGGGGTACGTACGGCTTACCGTCTCCATGAATGGTGCATTTCATTTCTTACCTCTTAATGTCATGTACTATTATAAATACATGTATATACTGGATATATATGATATATATGATATATAAATCATGAATATAATTTGGTATATAATTAACCTTTGACCACATGAACAACATGTAATTATAAGAAGTCCATTTTTGACTCAAGTACTAAATATCAACAAAACGAACATTATTAACTTAAATGATTACATAATGTTTATAACATGGTAATAGGTGATATAAAAGGAATAATAAACATGAAAAAGGTTCTTAAGCTAGTAGAAATTAACTTTAGTTTATTATTCATGAGATTAAGGAGAGATCGAGTCAAGTCGGACATGAGGTATGGGATCCGACCTCTCTCTTTCTTTTCAGGTACTCTCTTTTATATCATTTCATTTATGCTCCATGTTATTGTGTTGGAGGATGTTATTTTATATTCAACATGCTGTGATTTTAATTTTCATATGATGAGTGACCCCCTCTTACTCCCATCAATTCATTTTAATAATTTTTAAGTGGCGCCGTTAGGCTGCTGAATTTTTGTAAGGGATTTTCTTATCTCACTTTTAATTCCGTGAGATTTCCATTGTTCGACACTTATTTATTACATGTGGTGTAATGTGTACTGACATTGATATATATTACCATGATTATCTTTATATTCATTGTATCATGTGATTCATTTTGTGGTTATTAACTTTTGGTCATACGATTCAATTTGAATACAATGAAGTAAGGGTTTTTCATCTCACTTTTTATTCCCGTGAGATTCATGCTATATTGGCCACTATTTACTTTAATGTGGAATATGTACTGCCCATGATTTTAATATTTGTGTAATATACTCTAATTTATGATTATTTATATATTCATTGTATGATAATTCTTTCATGTGGCATATATTTTGTAAGTTACCAAATCGGTAAGGGGACTTCTTAACCCAATTTCAATTCTTTGGGTTAAACTTCTGATTGTTGATTATGTCATGTTATAAATATGTGTTAATGACCTCTGATCATTTTACACATAATATCCACTTATATTGGGTGTATTTGTATTTGTCACACATAAATTATGTCATTGATTTATCCTTAATCTAAGGATACCGTCTTTATAAGGGATTGCGTCTCAATTTACATTCCATTGTGACTTCATTATTTTTGTGCACCAATTCACTATTATATGGTGTATATACTGTCATTTGACATATTATATCATGAATCCTTTTATTCTCATGATATTATAATGTTATGATTAAATTTTATTTCCCAATTATTTGTATTCAAGCATCTCTCATTTTGTTAAAAACTCTTTAACTAAAATATCGTTTTAAATGTCTTAAAGAATTATTCTTGTAAATATTTCTCATTAATTTCCATGTATTCAAAATGGGTTTTAGGATTTATTTATATAGACATTAATGTTTTAAAATGATAATTCCTTTAAAATCTTCAATGTGGTATGGGACACTTTGATTCAAAAACCTATTTATTAAATGTTTTAAATGGTTATGAAAATGGTTTGATAAAGCATTGTTTATTTCAATATCCTGATATTATATATTGTTATCGGAATGTGGAAATGTTATCTTTCCTTTATTCTTGTTTTATGTGTTATGTTATGGTTATTGGGAATTTTTTATGTATACGGGTGGTTCCGTGATAAACCTAGGACTGGTGAGCCCGAGATAGCTCTCCAATGAATTGGGTAACGTGATGGAGGTAAACGTGAATGTTTCTATTAAGAGATTTAGGGAATATACTATGATGGGTATTCCAAATGTGACACCCTATGTAGCTGTGATAACTACAATGTAAGTATGTTATGAGTTCCATAAGTTACCTTTATGATTTATGATTTCTATGTTATATTCATAAATATTATGATTGTCACGACCCGTCCTTGGGGCCCGTGTTGTGACTACCCCAAGCCGGCCTTCCATAGGCCAGGGGATGGCGACTAGCACCAAGGCGTAATTCCTGGTAAAAAGGGAAGGCATTTCCTTTGTAAAGTAAACAAACACCACAGAGCAAGAAAGCAGTAGAAGTAAACACTAAGTAAAAACTGGGTACAACAGTAAGTGCGGAAAAGTAAGTGAACCAGTATACAAACCCAAAATGAAAGTAAAGTACAACTGGAAAGGGAAAATAACAACTGTAAAGTAGAGCCGCAACGTCTAGCTATCCACTGGATGTCCCACTTGAAGGGTGGGTACAGATAGCCTCCACTGCTCCTCGGGTCCAGTCGACCGCTCCGAGTACGTCCCGCCCAGTGGTCCACCTCCAGGTACCGTCCTGCTCCGCAAGCCTCAAGCACGATCAGTGATGTCCGTCGTCTGAAACCAACACAATGTAGTGCGGGCATAGCCCGTGCAGGTGTGAGTATAAGCTACTCAGTAGGGACCCCGAGACCCCCAAAGGTCTCCCAGAATCCATAAAGGATAAACCACAAAGGAAAGATACAATCAAGAAGTAACATTCGACACTGCTTAGGTATATGCCCATACATATACCTAAGTCATCAATCCTCGTTCGGCTCCAACATCCGAGCCCAAGTACAACCCAGTCCACATAGGAAAGAAAACCGTTAATCCACACAGGATAGTACAACACAATCCATACAGGAAAGCAAAACAGGATTCAGCTCACACAGGTATACTTCTTCGTAAGATGATAGAGATGATCAAATATTTCTACTGATTCATCTAAGCTGTCGGACCCACAAAGGATCGATAGGTACTTACCCCCGCAATGACCCACAAAGGATCTGACCCACAAAGGATTGATAGGTAACTGACCCCTGCAATGACCCACAAAGGATCTGAACCACAAAGGATCGATAGGTAACTAACCCCCGCAATGACCCACAAAGGATCTGACGCACAAAGGATCGATAGGAAACTAACCCCCGCAAAGACCCACACAGGATCAGACCCACACAGGATCTGTATGCGCTGGCCCACACAAGACCGCTGAGCGCTGACCCACATAGGATCGGAACCACACAGGATATGTAGCACTGATCCACGTAGGATCGCTGAGTGCTGTAGTCATCGCTGTCGAATCCACTGAGGATCTCCATACAGTCGTCGTCGTAGTCACAGTCGCAGCCAGCTCTAGGGTTCCCACACACAGAAAGCTCGTTCGGGAGGGTTCGCTCCATGAGCCGAGAGGCTGATACATCAACTGACACAAATTCCGGAATTGATGTATCCAAAAGTTCCGTATCATCAACAGGAACTCAACGTCGTAGACGGCGCGTCAATCAGACGCCCGGTCTGAGAGTTATTGGCTTTTTCGTCCCAGGGTCCTGGTTGGTTTTTAAGTCAAAACCAACCCGACCGTACTCCACCTACGTCCAAACCTCGGGCGGAGTAAGCCAAAATATCCGTCTCACTTAGAGGATCCATCAAAGTCCACGACACATCAATCAGACGTCCAGAGCTCAAGATATAAGTGTTTCCGATCCGAGGGCCCGGTTGGTTTCGTGTACGAACCAACCGGTCCAAACTCAATGTTCTCGAAAACCTTTAGTGCGATATACCGAAATGACCGTGTCGATCCAAGGATTGCATCGAAACTGACAGTGCGTCGATTGGAGGCCCGTAGCTCAAGTTATGGGCAACAGACCGAAGAGGTTCGGTAACAGGGGTTCGGGCCCGGTCCGACCCGGCCCGATACCCCTAGGGTCGGCCTGAACCGGGTGACCTGAACCGGGTCCGGGTCCGGACCGCTTGGGCACAGCCCGGCCCGGCCTGGGCGCGGCCCGGCCTGGCAGTCCGGTTCGGCGGACCGGCCAGGGCAGCCGCCTGGCGCGTGGCGCGCTGGCGCGCCGCTAGGGGTTTGGCCGAACGGCCGAACCATTTCGGGGTGGGGGGCGCTTCCCCCACGTGAAGAAAACTACGGCCCCTTAATGGGACCGCTTCGTCCGGCCAGCCGGGTGTTTCGAACCCCCGGTTCCTCCACAGTCCGGTCGACCCGTTCCGGCTGGCAGACTTCTGCCGCCACGGGACCGACAAGGCCGGTCCCCTTTCTCCGACGCCGGCGACCCGGTACCGGCCGCCTGTTCCACTGTATCTCTGCGGCCCGGAACCGGCCGTGGCCTTCATCCGTCCGGCGTGGCGTGACAACGCCACGCCGCTCCGCCGCGGCCCCGCTCCGACCGCAGTGCTTCTGAGGTCCTCCGGTGCGGCGCGACGGTGCCACGTCCCTTGTTCATCTTCTACGGTGCGGCACGACAGCGCTGCGGATTTGTTGCTTCCCACGATGTGGTGCGGTAGTGCCGCGTTTCTCTGCTCTCCCTTTTATAATTTCCGCGTGGTGGTTCGACAACACGTTGCCTTGTTCGCAACATCAAAAATCCACAACCAAAAGGGGAGGAGTGTCGGCCGTTTTCGTGCGGTCTGAACTGCTCCCGTTAATACGATAACAGGTGGTTTAATTGAATGGGGAAAATAATGGAAGAAAATCACAAAATAGAAACGCATAAAACCCCAACATCAAAGTTGTCGTCGAACAAGCGTTCGTCGCGGAATTAACCGTCGCGGAAGAAGAGGGTCATCGCGGAAGAAGAGGATCGCCGCGGAAGGAACATCATGGAAGAAGCGTCGCGGAAGGAGGATCGTCAGCATCGCGGTACATGGCGTCGTGTCATCGATCTCTAAGGGTTCGACATTCTTCGTCGCCCTTCGTCGGAGGCCGACGTTCTTCGCGTTCTTCGCATTTTTCGCGTTTTTTGCAAAGGAGGAAGAATCCTCTCCTTTCTCTCCCAAAGGTTTAACACAACACAAACCCCCAAAAATAATAAAATAAGTCCTCTTCTTATTTTATTATCAACTTAATAATTTGAAAATAAAAATATAAGAAACGAACAATTAATTCGAAGAATTAATTGTAACAATTTAACAGCCCAATTTAATGGGGCGTTTCTTAACCAGAAAAACGCACGGTTGACTTTCATTAAAGAGGGGGTTTGTGGGTGCGTTACTTAGGAGGGAAGAAATGTTGGGGCTCATGCGGGCCCCACCTCACAAATATCCTACCAAGTGCGTAGGATATTGTGGGTTCAACCTTAACCGCTTAACTTAGCTTAAGTGTCTTTAAGTGGCTTTAAGTGAAATAAAATAAAGTGTCACACCACTTTTATTTTATTTCATAACTTAACCCCAAAAATTAAAAACCACACCCGAGCAAACGAAACTCCGGAAAAGGCGTTTCTAAGCAAATACCGGTGCTGCGATTCCATCGATGCCCTTAGAATTCGATTCTGAGCACCGGTTCAAAAGTTAGAAATACCCACTCGTTCATTCACTGAACGTACCCGAGCCGAACTTCGGAAAATGATTCCGGGAACACCGGGCCTCAGAACCAGGTGCCGTCAGAAACTGATCTCTTGTAAAATTCCAAAGAAAATTAAGAAAAAAATTTCCTTGAATTTTACAGGTCTCTACATCACTCCCACCTCAGGTCTTTACGTCCCCGTAAAGATACATCATAAACTAGGGAAACAAAAGTGGGTACTGAGCACGCATCTGAGCCTCCCGCTCCCAAGTGCTCTCTTGGAGGTTCCCGTGATGCCATCTGATGCGCACTAGTGGAGTCGACCATCCACTTAGGACCCGCTCCTGTCAATCCTCAATCTCCATCGGGACCTTCGCAAAAGTCGCCCCATCATCAACGTCCATCTCCCCATGGTCAATGATATGCGTCGGGTCATGCACGTATCTCCTCAGATGAGATACGTAGAATACATCGTGCACCCCGTGCAACTGAGGTGGTAGAGCCAGGTGATAGGCCACCTCGCTAATCCTGCTGAGGACCTGGAATGGTCCGATAAAGCATGGAGACAACTTGCTGCCTTGGCCAAATCTCAGTAATCCATGTCGAGGTGAGACACGCAAGAAGACGTGGTCGCCATCCTCAAACTCTAGTGGCCTCCGCCTCCTATCAGCATAAGACTTCTTCTAGCTCTGAGCTATCCTCATCCGCTCCTGGATGACCTGGACCTTCTCTGTCGTGGCCTGGACCATCTCCGGTCCCATAAGTGCTGACTCCCCAGGGTCTGTCCAGTACAAAGGAGATCTACAAGGTCGGCTGTACAATGCCTCGTATAGTGCCATCCCAATGGTGGAGTGGTAGATATTGTTGTACGCGAACTCCATCGAGGGTAGGTGGGCCTCCCAGCTGCGGCCAATGTCGAGGACACATGAACAGAGCATGTCCTCGAGAGTCTGAATGGTCCTCTCATTCTGACCATCCGTCTGAGGGTGAAAGGTGGTGCTCAGGCGTAGCTACGTCCCAAATGCCTCCTACAACCCCTTCCAAAGCCGGGAAGGAAAGCGACCATCTCGATCGGAGACGATAGATGATGGCACACCATGAAGCCATACAATCTCCTGAACGTAGAGACATCCCAAGCTCTCCACTGAGCCCTGCTCTCTGATGGGTAAGAAGTGAGCCGACTTGGTGAGTCGGTCGACAATCACCCAAATGGAGTCATGACCCCTGGAAGTGTGTGGAAGTCCAGTCACAAAGTCCATAGATATTCCGTCCCACTTCCACTCTGGGACCTCCAAGGGTTGTACCAAGCCTGCTGGTAATTGATGCTCTGCCTTCACCTGCTGGCAGGTGAGGCATCGAGAAATGAACTCTGCCACAACCTTCTTCAAGCCCGGCCACCAGTGCTGTTGTCTGAGGTCCTGGTACATCTTCGCCACACTAGGATGTACCGCCAAGGGAGAAGTGTAAAACTCTCTCAGCACCTCCTCCCGTAAAGAAACTGGTACCAAGGTACGTCCTCTGAAAAGGACGTCATGCTCTGCTCTAAAGGAGAAACCATCAGGTGCCTGTCCTGAGGATATCTGTGCACGCCGCTTCTCACAGTCAGCGTCCCCCCACTGTGCCTCTCTGACCCGCTGTAGTAGTGGAGGAGTGACTGTTAGAGACTGAAGGAAGGCTGCTCCATCTCTATCCATGAAGGATATCTGCAAAGCGGCTAGCTGCTCCGTCACCTCCTCAAGTAGCTGAATGCCCGTCCTCCTGCTGAGAGCATCAGCTACTACGTACCCCTTCCCAGAAGTATAGACTATCTCAAAGTCATAGTCCTGGAGGAACTCGAGACATCGCCGCTGTCTCAGGTTCAGGTCCTTCTGAGAGAAGATGTACCTGAGACTCTGATGGTCATAAAAGACTGTAAAGCGCTCGCCCATCAGGTAGTGCCGCCATGTCTTCAGAGCGAAGACCACTACTGCTAACTCCAGGTCATGGGTAGCATAGTTATACTAATGTGGCCTCAACTGACATGATCCATAGGCGATCACTGCCCGCTCCTGCATCAGGAAACATCTGAGTCTGGCCCATGATGCATCGCAGTAGACTACGTACCCTACTCCCTCCTCCGGAAGCCTCAAGATAGGTGCGCTGGTTAATCTATGTCTCGGCTTTTGGAAGCTCTGCTGACATCTGTCTGACCACACAAAGTGTTTCCCATTCTTTGTAAGAGCTGAGAGTGGTGCCTCGACTTTGGAGAAGTCCGGAACAAATCTCTAATAGTCTCCATCTAGTCCCAAGAAACTCCGCACCTCCATCACGCTCTTGGGTGGCTCCCAAGCTAGCACTGCCGCGATCTTCGCAGGATCCACTGCAACTGCCACCTCAGAGATGACATTCCCAAAGAAGTGGACCTCACGTATCCATAACTGACACTTCGAGAGCTTTCCATAAAGCTGGTGCTCTTGGAGTGTGTCTAGTACAACCCGCAAGTGGTAGGCGTGATCCTCCTTAGTCATCAAGTATATCAAAATGTCGTCGATGAAGACCACGAAAAATTGATCGAGGTATGGCTGAAAGATCCTGTTAATGAGGCCCATGAACACTGCCAGATCATTGGTCATGCCAAAAGGCATAACCAAGAAATCATAGTGGACATACCGACATCTGAAGGTCGTCTTCTACACATCCTCGTTTCGAACTCTGAGCTGATGATAGCCCGACCTGAGGTCTATCTTCGAGAACCACCGTTCTCCCTTGAGCTGATCGAAGATGTCATAAATCCTTGGTAGTGGATACTTGTTCCTCACTGTCGCCTGGTTCAGGAAACGATAGTCGACACAAAGTCGCAAGCTCCCTTCCGCCTTCTTGGCGAACAATATCGGGGAAGCCTAGGGTGAAACACTAGGTCAGATGAATCCCTTGCCCTACAAGCCCTCCAACAGTACCCATAGCTCTCGAAGCTCTGCAGAAGCCATCCGATATGATGGGGTGGATATCGGAGCTGTCCCGGGGTACAGATCAATATAAAAGTCTACCTATCTGCGAGGAGGTAGTCCTAGAACGTCGTCGGAAAAAACGTCCGCATACTGATCCACCACTACAGGAAAACTAGAGCTCCGCACGTCAACTGCTCCTAGGGTGAGGCTAGCCAACTGATGAGTGATGGGATGTCCTCTCCTCTATGGAAGTCCATCATGTGCTATGAAAGCTCCCTTCTCACCGGTGAAGGTGAACCTGCTCCCATCGGTGCGTACACATCGCACCTTGCGCCTAATACAGCTAATCTGTGCATGGACTGTAGATAACCAATCCATGCCCAAGATGACGTCATAAGGCCTCGACGCCGCTACAAGAATATCCCAGCCGAAGCTCTCGCCTCCTATAGTAGGCTCACACTACTGGCACCAGTGCATAATCGTAGAGTCTTCTCCCGTAAAAGTCTCTAGCCGTAAGGATCGAGCCAATGACTCTGTCAAAATATCTGAGCTCCGAACAAGGGCAACAACTATGAAAGAATGACTCACTCCTATGTCTATAAGAACTACAGTAAGGGTGGAATAGACACATATAGTACCTAGAATCATCTCGGGTGCGCCGTGGTCGTAGGCCTCCGCTGCCTGGAGTTTTGCCTGTCTCTGCCCGCCAGCTCCCTGTGGTCGGGGTGGACCTCCTGGTGGTGTTGGTGGTAGAGCCTCAAAGCGTCGCCCACCACCTGCTGCTCGGCCAGCTCCTCTGCCTCTTCTTCCTGATCCCTGCAGACCGCCACGGTCGACCCTCTGCCTCTTCCTGGGTGGCCCCTCAACCGTCTTCTGCTCCTCGACATGACGAGTCGGGCAGTCACGAGCCATGTGGCCCTGCCCACCGTATGTGTAGCACTGTCTGCCTCTCGAAAGACTGGCTCTGCGCTGTGTGCCCCAGACTGCTGATCCAGTGTCCTGAGGTCGTCTGCCAGAGGGTCTGGTCTGCCTGGACCCATGAGTCATCCATCGACTGCCTATTGCATAAGACTCTACTACGTGCCGCCCCGCGGTATGTCTCGCTGCTGAAGAAGGCTTAGCAAGAAATCTCTCGATCAAAAGGGCTCGCTCCAGTACTCCTGCCTGAGTCGGAATGCTGAGGGAGATCAGCGATGCCCTGATATCATGACTCAATCCCTGCTCAAATGTCCGGTCCCGGAAGAATGGGCCCCGTACCATGTCCGTCGAGTAGCGTGAGAGATCGGTAAATCTCGCCGAGTACTGGGCAACTGTCAAGCTGCCCTGCCGCAGCTGAAGAATCTCCTGGATGCGCACCGCACAGAGGGTGGATGGGATGAACTCCAAGAGGAATAGGATCTCAAAGTCCATCCCAAGGATAGATGCCTCATCGTGCACTTGGAGCATCAAGCTCCACCATCTGCCTGCTGCCGCGTGCAGGAGGCTCGCTGCAAGGATCACCATGAGGTCTGCTGGTGTCATCACTAACCTGAAAACCCGTACCACTGCCTCCAGCCAATCCTCGGCTGCCTGGGGGTCCATCTCCCCGCGGAACCTGGGTGGTCGCTGGCGCTGGAACTTGTGCAGTGCACTAAGGCGACATGCATCATTAGCGGCTGGGGCTGGAAGCATCGGTGGCTCGGCGGGTAAAGGTACCACCAGTGCCTTAGCTGTCAAAGGGCCCTGTATCGAGGCCTCGTCACTCAGTGGGATGTCGTCACGCTCAACTCTCGGAACCCTAGCTTGCTGCCATCGTGGGGACATCCTGAAAAGAAACAAGTGCGCCTCGTTAAAATAGTATACCTGGTGAGCTGACATAAAGTAATCACAAAGAAAACTTGAAACACACATGCAATCAATGTTTTCACGCATTAAGTCAGAAATCAGAAGTCAGGGTCTTGGTGTACGGATACGTCGGCCACCGCACCAACACTGAACTCCCTGGACTGATATCCACACCCAATACGCTTAACACTATTGCTTCACATAGAAAAAAGATCAGAGTCCAAAGTTCTGTGGTAGAACCGAACTCCTCTAATACCAATTTGTCACGACTCATCCTCGGGGCCTGTGCCGTGACTACGCCAAGCCCGCCTTCCATAGGCCAGGGGCTGGTGACAAGCACCAAGGCATAATTCCCGGTAAAAAGGGAAGGAATTTCCTTTGGTAGGTAAACAAACACCACAGAGAAAGCAAGCAGTAGAAGTAAACACTAAGTAAAAACTGGGTACAACAGTAAGTGCAGAAAAGTAAGTGGGCCAATATACAAACCCAAACTGAAAGTAAAGTACACCTGGAAAGGGAAAACAACAACTGTAAAGTAGAGCCGCAACGTCGAGCCATCCACTGGAAGTCCCACCTGAAGGGTGGGTACAGATAGCCTCCACTGCTCCTCAGGTCCAGCCGACCGCTCCGAGTACGTCCCGCCCATTGGTCCACCTCCAGGTACCGTCCTACTCCGCAAGCCTCAAGCACGATCAGCGCTGTCCATCGTCTGCAACCAACACAACGTAGTGCGGGCATAGCCCGTTCAGGGGTGAGTATAAGATACTCAATAGGGACCCCGAGACCCCTGAAGGTCTCCCAGAATCCACAAAGGACAAACAACAAAGGAAAGATACAATCACGAAGTAACATTCAACACTGCTTAGGTATATGCCTATACATATACCTAAGTCATCAATCCTCATTGGGCTCCAACATCCGTGCCCAAGTACAACCCAGTCCACACAGGATAGAAAAACGTAAATCCACATAGGATAGCACAACACAATCCACATAGGAAAGCATAACAGGATTTAGCTCACACAGGTATACTTCTTCATAAGACGATAGAGATGATCAGATATTGCCACTGATTCATCTAAGCCGTCGGACCCACAAAGGATCGATAGGTACTAACCCCCGAAATGACCCACAAAGGATCTGACCCACAAAGGATCGATAGGTAACTAACCCCCGCAATGACCCACAAAGGATCGGACCCACAAAAGATCGATAGGTAACTAACCCCCGGAATGAACCAAAAAGGATCTGACCCACAAAGGATCGATAGGTAACTAACCCCTGCAAAGACCCACACAGGATCTGACCCACACAGACTCTCTAGGCGCTAGCCCACACATGACCGTTGAGCGCTGACCCACACAGGATCAGACCCACAAAGGGTCTGTAGCACTGATCCATGTAGGATCGCAGAGTGCTGTAGTCGTCACCATCGAAACCACTGAAGATCTCTGTACAGTCGTCGTCGCAGTCGCAGTCGCAGCCAGCTCTAGGGTTCCCGCACACAACAAGCTCGTTCGGGAGGGTCCACTCCATGAGTCGAGAGGCTGATACATCAACTGACACAAAGTCCGGAGTTGATGTATCCAAAAGTTCCGTATCGTCAACAGGAACTCAACGTCGCAGACGGCGCGTCAATCGGACGCTTGGTCGGAGAGTTATTGGCTTTTTCGTCCTAGGGGCCCGGTTGGTTTTTAAGTCAAAACCAACCCGACCATACTACACCTACGTCCAAACCTCGGGTGGAGTAAGCCAAAAGATCCGTCTCATTTAGAGGAATCCATCAAAGTCAACGATACGTCAATCGGACGTCCGAAGCTCATGATATAAGCGTTTCCGCTCCAAGGGCCCGGTTGGTTTCGTGTACGAACCAACCCTGCCAACCTCAAAGTTCTCCAAAACCTTGAGTGCGATATACCAAAACGACTGCCTCGATCCAAGGATCACATCACAATAGACAGTGCGTCGATCGGAGGCCCGTAGCTCAAGTTATGGGCAACAGATAGAAGAGGTTCAGTAACAGGGGGTTCGGGCCCGATCCGACCCAGCCCGATACCCCCAGGGTCGGCCCGAACCGGGTCTAGGTCCGGACCACTTGGGCGCGGCCCAGACCGGCCCGGCCGGGGCGGCCCAACCCGGCCTGGGCGCGACCCGGCCTGGCGGTCCGGTTTGGCGGACCGGCCATGGAAGCCGCCCAGCGCGCGGTGCACTGGCGTACCACCAGGGGTTCGGCCGAACGACCGAACCATCTCTGGGCGGGGGGCGCTGCCCTCGTGTGAAGAAAACCGTGGCCCCTTAATGGGGCCGCTTCATCCGGCCAGCCGGGGGTTTCGAACCCCCGGTTCCTCCATGGTCCGGCCGGCCCTCTCCGGCCGGCCGACTTCTGCCGCCACGGGACCGGCAAGGCCGGTCCCCTTGCTCCGATGCCGGTGGCCCGGTCCCGGCCGCTGGTTCCGTTGTATCACCGTGGCCCGGAACCGGCCGCGACCTTCATCTGTCCGACGCCACGCGACGACACCATGCCCCTCCGCCGCGGCCCCGCTCCGGCTGCGGTGCTTCTGAGGTCCTCTGGCGCGGCACGATGGCGCCGCGTCCCTTGTTCATCTTTTATGGTGTGGCGCAACGGCACCGCGGATTTGTTTCTTTCCACGGTGCGGTGCGGAGGTGCCTCATTTCTCCACTATGCCTTTTACAATTTCCATGCGGTGCTTTGGCACCGCGTTGCCTTGTTCGCCGCATCAAAAATCCACAACCAAAAGGGGAGGAGTGTCGGCCGTGTTCGTGCGGTCTGACCTCCTCCCGTTAATGCGATAACAGGCGGTTCAATTGAAAGGGGAAAGATGAGGGGAGAAAATCACAGAATAGAAATGCATAAAACCCCTACCTCAACATTGTCGTTGAACAAGCATTCATCGCGGAATTAACCGTCACGGAAGAAGAGGGTCGTCACGGAAGAAGAGGATCTCCGCGGAAGGAACGTCACGGACAAAGCGTTGTGGAAGGAGGATCGTCGGCGTCGCGGTACACGGTGTCGCGTCTTCGATCTCCGACGGTTTGGCATTCTTCATCGCCCTTCGTCGGAGGCCAGCGTTCTTCGCGTTCTTCACGTTCTTCGCGAAGGAGGAAGAATCCTCTCCTTGCTCTCCCAAAGTTTTAACACAACACAAACCCCAACAATAATAAAATAAGTCCTCTTCTTATTTTTTTATCAACATAAGAATATGAAAATAAAATGATAAGAAACGAACAATTAATTCGAAGAATTAATTGTAACAATTTAACAGCCCAATTTAATGGGGCGTTTCTTAACCAAAAAAACGCACAGTTTACTTTCATTAAAGAGGGGGTTTGCGGGTGCGTTACTTAGGAGGGAAGAAATGGTGGGGTTGTGCGGGCCCCACCTCACAAATATCCTACCAAGTGGGTAGGATATTGTGGGTTCCACCTTATCCACTTAACTTATCTTAAGTGGATTTAAGTGGCTTTATGTGAAATAAAATAAAGTGTCGCACCACTTTTATTTTATTTCATAACTTAACCCCAAAAATTAAAAACCACACCCGAGCAAACACAACTCCGGAAAAGGCATTTCTAAGCAAATAACGGCGCTGTGATTCCATCGGTGCCCTCAAAATTCGATTCCGAGCGCCGGTTCAAAAGTTAGACAAACCCACTCATTCGTTCACTGAACGTACCCGATCCAAACTTCGGAAAATGATTCCGGGCACACCGGGTCTCGGAATCAGGTGCTGTCAGAAACTGCGCTCTTGTAAAATTCTAAAGAAAATTAAGAATAAAAATTCCTTGAATTTTACAGGTCTTTACAATGATTTTGTAAGGTGTGTTAATATTGAAAAGTATTGGTTTCATTGATTTTTATTTTTTGATAGGCTAATCTTCTCCTTCCTCATTATAACCCTTACTGAGATTTTTATGCTCATACCAAGTTTTTGAAATGTTTTTCACAGGACTTAAAGATGAATAGGGTTAAGGATGGGATCAAGGAAAAGTCAAGCCATCTAAAACATGGAACTAAATATGTTTCTTTTTAGGAGTTTTTATTTTATGAAAAAAATGGTTACTGAGTAGTAGTGTATTCTTGTAATATTCATGTTGTAATGTAATAGTTATGGCCTAAATCTCTAAAACTCTAAACCTGATAAGATCCTCAATGTGAATTATTCATTTAATTGAAGATTATGTAATGTTTTAAGGCCGGGTCCTTATAGTTGGTATCAAAGGTCAGTTTAGATAACTTTAGAGGTTAGGGTAAAATTTAAGAATAAGAGACATTACCATAATGGTTATGATTTTAGAAAGAGTCATAGTTATTTTTATAAATTAAATGAGTTTAAGATAACATGAATAAGTATATCTTAGTGTTTTCCCTCCTCATAAGATATTATATGATGATTTTACTAATATAATCACACTGACCTGTGTGGTTGTAGTCAATGGCTGGATCTAGGAGGCACCAAAGTAACAGTGGATGTGAAGAAAACTATGACAGTTTTCGGAACGAGCAGCTTAATGATATGGGAGATGCAATGAGAACTCTTGTGGTTATTCTCAACCAACTAGCTGGAGTCATGATTGACCACCTAAACCTTAGTGATTTTTATAAGACATCATATATGAGAGAAACAAATACCTACGGATGTTCATGTAATAATTATAAAGGTATGTATGTTCAAAAACCTATGTGTCAAATATTTGGAAAGAAACACATAGGAAAATGTTTCAAAGGGACAGAAAGATGCTATAGATGTGGAAATGAATGTCATAAATCAAGAACCTTCCATGGAAAAAGGAAGCATCTAGTCGACTCTAGGAAAGGGAAAGAAGTCCTTTTCGATGGATCAATTGAATGTTTTAAATGTGGTGAGCATGGTCGTTATGCAAACACATGTCCTATGAACAAGTTTCGGGAATGGGATCACCAGGATCGTACAAATATTTTTTTACCAATACCTAATGCCATTCCAATTGAGGATGAAGAAACTAACAATGACCAAGGAAAGGTATGGATTATTTCTTAACATATGTTTTCCTATTATTTAAATCATAGGATATGATTCATGATTTTGTATGTAGGAAAGAAGTATTTCAGAATAAGTTGGTAAAGAATGGTTAATTGATCATGAATAATGTTTAATGTGTAAGAGGTCAACATATAAGGGATTCAAAAGTTATGGTATATTTCAGGATGATGAAATGCTTAAAAGTATTAAGGCTCTTTTGATGATGGGATTACATTAGAAGACTCTTTATAGTATGTGTGATCCTGAAGATTGATATGTGAAACTTTTATTCATGGAATAATTTTTTTTTGTGTTTGTAGTTATAAAGAACCATTTGGGTTTATATGATCCTTGAATTTTAGGCAATTAATGATAAATACATTTTGGGATGCAAAACGAAAGTTATTAGATAATATTTGTGGTTAAAATACGTTATGGTTATTTTTGATGAAGTTATATCTTTTTTGGGAATGATATAAAATATGTAGTTTTTGAAAAGGGACAACATGAAAACCATGTGACAACCCGTCGCGTCGGACGAAGCTGCGGGAATAGAACCCACAACCAAAGTGCGACTGGTATTTATCACCTACCACTGGACTACGTGAAGTCCCTGGTTAGTATGACTAATTCTTTTTAGTTAGATTATCTTATGAATTAGGAATACATTTATTTTAGGGTATCTATGGAAATGATTAACCTATCATGGAGGATATGTGATTAGGTTAATTCCTTTTCAGTATGATACTTTTAGAGCAACTGATGTTATTTTGAGTTAAATGCTAAGATTTAACTTGGAAGACTATGTGATTAAATCCTTTAGAGATTTGGGTTTCAATCTTAGTTTGGATTACTTTTGAGTATTTTATGGATAGTAGTTTATTTAATGGTGTTTCTTGAACCTTGGGTTCTTTTTGTTGAATTTTGGAGATTAAGAGTAATATTTCTTTTTATAAAGGATTATCTTTTTGGGGATTATCTGATCTTGTACTAGCAATTTTGCTTTTGGTTAATGTCTAAAGACAAGGGAAATTTATAGTTCATCTTTTGTGGAATATGTAATTCTCTATACATTTATTATAGCACTTTTAATGTGAACAAGTCATCTTGAATATTCATCTATTGGAGAAAAGATGAGTTTGTGGAATAATTTTAATAAAGGATGAAACTATACATGAAAATTAAGTATATTTCCTTACAATATTAGTCTAGTTATTAAAAAAATTATTTAACTCTATGAAAACGATCTCAGAAAAAAGTGTTATAACCTCACTTTTATCATCAGACTTTTACCCAACGACAAATTCATGGTATTGTGGCGGTTAACATTCTGTGATCAATTTTTCTATCACTCTCTATTAATCTATGAGAGTAATTTTTTCTTCCATATCCATATTTTCATATATGGAATCCTAGTATGAGTTGTCTCGAGTGACCTTTATATATATATTTCTTTATTTTAAAGTGATATTTTTATTGACTCTTTTTCCGATGTGGGACTTTCAATGATGTTTCCGAGCCAAATTTTAAAATTGCGAGGATGAAATTCCCAAAAGGGGGAAGGATATAACATCACAAGAAAGTAAAGAATATGAAATTTTAATATTTATTAATATTTTTGAATTAAATATAAATTTTACTTTTAAAGGGTTGCTATGTTCGATAGCGTACCCGATACATAACAACGGGTTGCTTTGAAATCTTAAATTGCACACTAATAATATAATATTATTATTTTATATGGTAGTTAACTCCTAGCCGTTGTATTGGTGGGAATGAAAAAAACTAACTACAATATCATTATACATGTTTTTGAAATGTATTTACATTTATACAATAAATGTTAGAGGTTTAAAATGCGAATAAATCTAATTTTAAGCATAATTTACATTAAAAGGTCGATTTACCGCCTTTTAATGGAGAACCCTAATTAAATATAGTTTTGGTCACTTTAATACATTTTAATTGACCAAATAAAATCCTTCATTAGAATTGGGACATCAAAATTTACTTTGGGTAATTTTTGGGTATTTTTGTGATAAAGTTCATTTTTAATGAATAATGAAAAATATTGTATTTTAATTCAAAAGTGCCTTTTAATCTAATCTATTTATATGGTTAGATTGCCTTTTTAATTTGTTTTAAAGTGAAATTGAAATATATTTTTACCATTTAATCAAATGTTTATTATTGGAATTAATTTCACTTTGAAATTGGACATAAACAAGTATCAATCTTTTGATAGTTGTTGTTTCTTAAAAACACGCTATTTGATTTAACAGAGGGAATTAATTTTTAAATTAATTAATGCCACTTCAATTTTTTGAATTTGGAAAAATAGACATCAATTTTGAATTCAGAATATCAAATAATGCTTAGGTTTAATTTTTGGTAGTTTTTCTGAAAAACATCAATTTTTGATGAATAATGAAACCACTTGGTGGTAGTTAAAAAACTGAATTTTTCATTTAAATGAAATTTTACCACTTCTGTGAATTGAATTTCAAAAATCCGACAAACATGGTTGTTATAAAGAAGTAAAATATGGTTCATCTAGATGAAAATAATTTTTTTTTGTGAATAGTAACTATTGACTTTTATTTACCACAGTTAAAGGTAAATAAGGTAATTCAGGGTTAAAAGAATATTATAATAATTCAAAATTAGCTTAAAACTTGTCCAAACCTTATTGGTTGAGTCATTAATGAACATAGGCATATTTGGGTAGATTTTGGGACCCCATTTATCCACATGGGAGTGAAAATGACAATTTATATTAATTAATTTAACGTAAAGACAAAATTGACATTAACAAAAATCTTTTAGTAATTAATTTTTATATGGTGTTATATAAGTCCTATTTTTGACTATAAATATTCATTGGAAAGGTAAAACGATTTCCTACAATATAGTATCTTTTTTATAAATTTTATACATCGAATAAATTAACTTATTTATGACACAATAATGATGCAGTATTTACCTCATTAATAAATGATTAAAATAAATAAGATTATAATGATTAAAATATTATCCAAAACATGTAAAATTTTGATTGGATGATTTTATTTTGACCATGAATAATCGTATCTTAGACCTTAATGATTTTGGACCATTATAAACCGAATATCATTATATAATAAAATAATAGTTTCACACTTTCCTAAAGAGCCCCTCCTCCCCCTTATAAAAGGAGACCACTTCTAACCAATTCTTCAAACCTCTCAAGCCATTTTTCTCGTCCAAACTCTACCCAATTAAGCTCTAAACATCCCTCTACTCCTATTAGAATACATAACTAAGGCAGAAGTCACTTCAAGAAATCCTTTGGTTCACACCAATGGGAGTTACCCAAATTAAAGGTAACAGTTTTTCTTAAATTGTTTTATTTTATTTTACTTATCCAACCCATAATCTCTTTTTATTTCTTTATTTTGTAACAACAACAGTGTCCTAAATATACTAGGATGTTGTTATAAGAAGGATTATAACTACAATTACACACACCTCCATCTAATGTATGATGAACATAATGTTTATGTGGATGGAAAACTAACGCCTCACTAAACGATGATTGTTCAATTACATCTTACCACCTCTCATGGTGGCCATTATGATGGAAAAGTATTTATATATGATATATATTATGTTTATGATTTCCTTATCCTTCTGTACTTCCCATTTATATTATGCCTTTATGGTTTCCATAGTGGGTAAATACGATAATCTCATTTTAGGAAGTGCGGACTACCGCCCCCTCAAAGTTATTTGATTCGTTAATGCCTTATGTGGGATGTATAAAGGATGGAGGCAATGATATTATATATTATATTATATTGGAATTATAATATACCAATTTATAATTATTTTTTATTTCCATTAAAATAAGAAATATAAATTAAAGTAGCATTCATGCGTATGTACAACTTACCGTCTCCATGAACGGTGCATTTCATTTCTTACCTCTAAATGTCATGTACTATTATAAATACATGTATATACTGGATATATATGATATATATGATATATATGATATATAAATCATGAATATAATTCTGGATACAATGAACCTTTGACCACATGAACAACATGTAATTATAAGAAGTCCATTTTTGACTCAAGTACCAAATATCGACAAAACAAACATTATTAAGTTAAATGATTACATAATGTTTATAAAATGGTAATAAGTGATATAAAAGAAATAATAAACTTGAAAAACGTTCTTAAAAAAGTATAAATTATCTTTAGTTTATTATTCAGGAGATTAAGGAACGATCGAGTCAAGTCGGACACGAGGTAAGGGATCTGACCTCTCTCTTTCTTTTCAGGTACTCTCTTTCATGTCATTTCATTTATGCTCCATGTTCTTATGTTGGAGGATGTTATTTTATATTAAAAATAATGTAATTTGTATTTTAATATTATGAGAGACCCCCTCTTACTCTCATCAATTCATTTTAATAATTTTTAAGTGGCGTTGTTAGGCTGCCGAATTTTTGTAAGGGATTTTCTTATCTCACTTTTAATTCCCTGAGATTTCCAATGTTCGCCACTTATTTATTACATGTGGTGTAATGTGTACTACCATTGATATATATTACCATTATTAGATTTATATTCATGGTATTATGTGATTAATTTTGGGGTTATTACTTTTGGTCATACGATTCAATTTGAATACAATGAAGTAAGGGATTTTCATCTCACTTTTTATTCCCGTGAGATTCATGCTATATTGGACACTATTTCCTTTTGTGTGGCATATGTACTTCCCATTATTGTACTATTTGTGTAATATACTCTCATTTATGAGTATTTACATCTTCATTGTATGATCCTTATTTCATGTGGCATATGTTTTGTAAGTTACCAAATCGGTAAGGGGACTTCTTAACCCAATTTCAATTCTTTGGGTTAAACTTATACTTGTTGATTATGTCTGCTATAAATATGTGGTAAAGAACTCTTATTATCTTAAACTTAATATCCACTTATATTGGGTGTATTTATATTTTTCACACATAAATTATTTCATTGATTTATCCTTAATCTAAGGATACCGTCTTTATAAGGGATTGCGTCTCAATTTACATTCCATTGAGAATTCATTATTTTTATGCACCAATTCACTCTTATATGGTGTGCATACTGTCCTTTGAAATATAATATCATGAATCCTTTTATTCTCATGAAATTATAATGTTATGATTAAATTTTATTTCTCAATTATTTGTATTCAAGGTTCTCTCATTTTGTTAAAAACTCTTTAACTAAAATATCGTTTTAAATGTTTTAAAGAATTATTCTTCTAAATACTTCTCATCAATGTACGTGTTTTAAAAATGGGTTTTAGGATTTAATTATATGGACATTAATGTTTTAAAATGATAATCCCTTTAAAATATTCAAAGTGGTATGGGACACATTGATTCAAAAATATATTTATTAAATGTTTTAAATGGTTATGAAAATGGATTGATAAAGCATTGTTTATTTCAGTATCTTGATATGATATATTGTTATTGGAATGTGGAAATGTTATGTTTCCTTTATTATTGTTTTATGTGTTATGTTATGGTTATTGGGCATTGTTTATGTATACGGATGGTTCCGTGATAAACCTAGGGCGAGTGAGCCCGAGATAGCTCTCCAATGCATTGGGTAACGTGAAGGAGGTAAACGTGAATGTTTCTCCTAAGAGATTTAGGGAATATACTGTGTTGGGTATTCCAAATGTGACTCCCTATGTATCTATAATAGATACAATGTAAGTATGTTATGAATTCCATAAGTTACTTTTATGATTTAGTATTTCTATGTGTTATTCATAAATCTTATGATTTTGTAAGGTGTGTTATGATTGAAAAGTGTTGGGTTCATTGATTTGTATTTATTGATAGGATAATGTTTTCCTTCCTCATTTTATAACCCTTACTGAGATTTTTATGCTCATCCCAAGTTTTTGAAATGTTTTCCACAGGACTTAAAGATGAATAGGGTCAAGGATGGGATCAAGGAAAAGTCAAGCTATCTAAAACATTGAACTAGTCATGTTTCTTTTTAGGAGTTTTTATTTTATGAAAAAATGGATACTGAGTAGTAGTGTCTTCTTGTAATATTCATGTTGTAATGTAATAGTTATGGACTAAATCTCTAAAACTCTAAACCTGAAAGGATCCTCATTGTGAATTATTCGTTTAAATCAAGATTATGTAATGTTTTAAGGTCGGGTCCTTATAATTTTATTTGATGAAGACCTACACTTTACATATCAATTTTGTATGGGAGTTTAGGATGTGAGGGGATCTCAACTAAAATTGAGAAAAACATATCATCTTTAAATAGATTGTAATTAATAATGGGTAATAGGAATTATACAATATATGATTTATTATTGTGTACTATACTTTGGAGGATTATGACATTACCACTGTAAATGATTTAATTTTTTTATAAAATTAGTTACAAATCTTAGATCATAATTATTGAATTCGTGTCTCTTTCGGGTTGAACATGTAGGCCCCATCTCTATTGGGATTGGATGGGTGATAACTATTTATTGGGAATGATCATGGTCTAAGAGGGTAATATAAAGATAAAATTAATTCAAAAGTGGTTGAAAAATATTAACAGTTTTCATAAAATATATTCCGATTGATTTCATCATCCCAAGGAATTTAAGGTCGGTTGATCTAGTGTCCCTCAAATATTATCACTGACTAGGACACAAGTGGTTTGGGAAATAGTGTAATCTCATACTGATATATGTCAGTTCATCATATATTTTTAACAATAATGTAAATTTTCATAGTAAATTTATTAATATATTAAATTGATAATAATTTTGGATTTATTTCATATATATCAATTTTAAAAGTTCTATTTTGATCAATTTCACATGGTTGAATTGGAAGAACTCAATTTTTAAACCCACAAATTAGTATTGGGGAAACCTACTAATATTATTGATTATTAAAAGATTTGTTTACAGAAAATACACTCTAAATGATGAATTTTTCCTATAATTTAAATTTTTTATATTTTTTGACTTTCTACTTATGATCCCTCATTATCTCAGATATTATTTGAGAGAAAATATGGGAAGAATCCATTGTTGAATCCTATACTATCTATCACCATTATAGTTCCATTGAATATCCAGTGGTCTTCTAATGCAATCAACTCAATTATATTCTAATTATCTTCTTTTATCCGTTTTCATGGTTATTCACAATCCTTTCCCTATCCATCAATTATGGGTTGGTTCAAGATATGAGTATATCTAAATACATGTAAAATTTTTAATTGATAGCTTTGTATAACTGTTATCTTTTTCAAATAAACCATTTTTTTGAATAATGTGCATATGTTCATATTAATATAGATAATTGTCACTATGTAACTCCATTGTGTTTTAAAACTCTTGATGTTTCGGATTTATAAGTGACTCATTTTTCAATTTTGTTCCCACTATAGTGGTCTATAGTGAAATGATAAATTATTTTAAATTACATTCCATTTTATAATTTTCATAAAGAGATTATTACGTGTTTGCAATGGTAAAATTTTAAAAAATCATTACTGTAAGGACCCAGACATAAAACATTACATATTTATAAGATTAGTCGAGAATTTTTTTTCTTTCACTTTGAATATATTTTCATGTTAAGTGTTTTTGAAAATTATGAAATTAATCACATATAAAAAAACTATAAAATTGAATGTGGGAACTTTTGAATAGTATCCATTTTTTCCATTTTCTAAAACTTTTAAATTAATAAATGATCACTTTTATGAAAACACTTCATGACATCCAAAATTACTTTTTCCAATCCCATACTCATCTATAAAACCAATTAAAAAGATTTAAAATGTGGTATGAGATTAAAAAGATTATTAAGGGATATAAAAAGAAGGAAACAATTAGTCCATTGATAAACATTAAAACCCCTTAGAACTTTATCATAATGTAATACTTTTCACCCTTAAGAAGTTGGAAACTATTCCCTTTCAAAATAAACTCATTTCATACACATATTTTAATAACAAGATTACTATAAAAACCATAGAAAGAATAAAAAAACATAATCTTATCTTGTGACATCATTATAATTTTCACTCTTATAAATGGAATAACCATTCATTAGACTTCCGTACATGTCACTCATTCAAATGGAATAGACACATGACTAACTTCCATTCCTAATGAATTGGAGTGCTATCACAAACCCACCAATCATTAGTTTAACATAGAACCACCCATAATTGGTTTATAATGTATCCACCTATCAAATTTTAAGACCCATTATATATTCATAACACATAAACTAATTCAATTTTCAACATGTCATTCATAATATTTCATTTTCAGTCATAATAAAACTTTTCATGTTATTGAAATATAAAATCCGTTTCTGATACCCATTTTCAATAAAAAAATACCCAACAAATAAAACAATATTTTTTTATGAAATCATGAAAGCCTGAAAAATAAGATAGAAGTAAAATAATAGTCACAGTAGTGGAAAATTCATTGTCGTTGTGTGGTTTAAGAATAGAACATTCCTTCTGACATTTAACAAAAAGTTTCATAAAAAACATGAAAAAATATTCCTTTTGAAAACCAATAATTGAAATTAAAAAGAGGCTTAAATTTATAATTTATTCCATATATAAATATATAAAAAATATGTAAAATAATACCTAAAATATCGATACGGAGAAAAAATTTAGAAATTTAATGATTAAAAATTCAATGTGTCCTATACTACTTTTATAATTTAAATCAAAATACCAATTAAATAATAGAATTTAACAAAAACATTATATAAATTTAAAATAACTAAATTAATTATATTATGTTTCAAAGGGGAATTATATAAACTTTATAAAATAATATGGGTGTATAATATCCAAATATTCCTCACTAAAAGGATATTGATTCAAAATCCATTACCTTGAGACTAAATTGTCACATGTGTCTTAATTTTCCTATATAATTAACTTATGTTAATTATTTACTTTATTTAGAATCATTTTAATTTTAATAAATTAATTTTATTTCACTTATTACAATTTTTTATTCAACTATACAATCATTTAAGTGTACGTCAGATGTCTTGACCATATTTGGGTTATGTGTCAAAAACGACTATGGTTGGTTGACTATGGTCAAGTATGCCTTTATAAAAATATATCTAGGATAATAATAATGATATAATTATCATATTATTACATAACTAGTACTTATAGAACAAATCATAAAATAATTTTATTAAAAATGAACCAATTTTATAATTATGGAGATGGTACACCATACATACGCATTATTACCATTCCCATTTTTCAATGATCTTCTTGGAAAGAAGGTAAGTATCATTCATATTTCTATAATAATCATTATATATGAAACAAAATTTTATTTAATCGGATATACATATATATATAGAATTATTGTGATGTAAAATGAATCAAATTTCATCGAGGAGGCGGTAGTAAACAAATCCATGAACGTTGTTATCAATTTTTTAGTGTGTGAATAGGGTAATAAATAAAATTATATATTATATTAAAAAAATGTAAATAGTAATTAATATAATATATATTTAATTTATTTCAAATATTTTTAATGAAACCCATCCAAAATATATTCCATGTAATGTGTGATTGTATCACATTACTTTGAAGAGGTGATAGTCTATACGTCCACAAAGGTTGTTATCTTATTTACACAAAATTAAAATAATTAATTTATTTGTTACATAAAATTTAAATAAGTATGAAGAAAAAATAAATCTAATTTATATGATATAAAAATAGCATGTCCATCATAATTTCCAACCCTTAGTGGTCCAAAAGGAAAAAGTAAATGACACTGTTTCACGAGGAGGAAGTCTTCCATACACAAGAACATTAATTTAATTTCCCATTTGAAAGAAGTGTGTGTAGGTGTAGGCAATAACCCTCGACATAAAAAAATATAAGTATATTTTTGATACTTTTTTTATTATATATTCATGTAATAATAAGAATTTAAGTGGTGGATAATGAAATAAAAATATAAATGCATGATGAAGAATGTTACCTTCTTTTCGGGTAACTTCTTCTGGTTTGTAGCAAAGGGATTCCTTGGTTGGATTTATGTGTAAATTTAGAAAAATATGGTGATCGGGGGGTTTTAGGTTCTTATTTGGGAAGGTTTTGTATGATAAAAATTTCTTGTTAGGTTTGAATAAATTGGGGAGTGTTAATGGCTTTTCATAGTTGGGGGGGGGACTGACATTCTTGTAAATATAAAAGGGTAAACAATATTGAGAGGTCATCATTACATCATGTGCCTCAAATAATGATCAATTTTATAGAGAAGTGGTTATATTGTAGAATAATTTTCATAAAAATTTATATGTTTATAGGTCATTTTGACTCTTATTATTAATGGTTTACCACTAAGTAACCACATTTTTTCTTTAATGAAAATAATTAATTTTATTTTATTTCAAAAATATTTTTTCTCAAATAATATTTTAAACTTATTTGAAATTATAAATTATTATTATTCCAAATATTAAATCAATTTTCCAAAATTAAAATCATAGAAGTGGAAGAAATTAATTTAAAATTAATCCAATCGACGGGACGAGACAACAAGTTTTTAAAAAGAAATATTCAAAAGATTGACAAGTTTTTATATCCAATTTCAATGTGAAATTTATTATAATTACCTAAATTTTATTAATTGACGCATTAATGAACTAATTATAATTTAAAACTAACTCAAAACATAATTTTACTATATAAATAAATTAGTAAAAAATGACGTTTTGAACTAAAATTCAGTATTAGTCACTATTCATCAAAATATGACATTTCTTAGAAAAATACAATAAATTCAACCAAAGTAAATATTCATATTCATATTTAAAAAATGATGTTTATTTTTAATATAAATAATAAAATTTTTACCAAATATAGTTTTTAAATAGGTGCACCATTAAAAGGCAGTAAGACTACTTTTAAAAAAATGGAGATTTTAAGTGTAAAATACTATTTATTTATATATTATGGCAATAAAATTTATTTGTTGAATGTAAAAAGATATTCTAAAAATTTGAAATCATAATATAGTTATTCGTTTTTAAAACCAATAGATATAATATATAGGAAATATCTACGACCTAAAATCATAATATTAACTGTATATTATTGTTTGTTATAACTAAGTATTGTATGCAATAAAAGATTTTAAAGAAACTCATTTTTGCATCCCAAGTATGATATTTTACATAACATTACTTTTAATGTAAAATTACTATCAAATTTCTAATTATTAATAAATATAAAATAATTTTATTATATAATCACCTGAGATGTTATACCCTTCCCCCCTTTAGAAATTTCATCCTTGAAATGTTATTAACTTATCAAATAAGTTGGGATATTTTTACCTCATATAATTTTTAGATTCCAATGTTTCCTCTTCAACCATATTGTTTTTATATAAATCCTTAACCTATTGAATTATCTTATTCTAAAATAATTTGTCTCTACAGTCATGAAACCAAACATGTTGTTCTTCATAAGAAATATTCTCTTCTATTTATACTACATCTAGACTAAAAACATGAGATTAATCTGGTACATACTTCATGAAATCTAAAAAATAAAATATGATGTAAACCTAGGATAAACTATGAGGTAAAGACACTGTATAGGAAACAAATAAAACATTCCTTTGGATTTTATATGGACTAATGAACCATGAATTCATCTTCCCCTTATTAACAAAACACATCACAATTTTTCAAATAGAATCTTTTAAGAAGACATGATCACCTACCTCAAAAGGATGGTATTTTATCCAATTATCTGTATAAATTTTCTTCCTTCTAAAAGATATCCTCATGTGTTTCTGAATCAACTGAACTTTATTTGTCATTTCCTCTACCAGATCCATCCCCATTATCTTATTTTCTCCAACATCATCTAATAAAATCTGGTGATCAACACCACTTCCTATATAATGCATTGAAAGGTTCCATGTGTATATTAACATGAAAGCTATTATTAAAAGAAATATCAACCAAATAAAGATGTCCATACTAACATCCCTTGTAATCTATTTGCAATTACTGAATCATATCAACCATGGTTTGAATTATCCACTCAGACTATCCATCATATTGGGGATGAAAAGATGTACTAAAATTTAATTCAGTACCCAATGACTTCTGAAATCCTTTCCAAAAAATAGATGTGAAGCTAGGATCATAGTTTGATACAATGGAGAGAAGAACTCCAAATATCCAGATGATATCCTTTAATTATAATGTAGAAATATGTTCTGGAGACATTGTATCTTGAATGGGTTAGAAATGTTTATATTTTGATAAATGACTAATATTTAACCAAATCACATTATTACATTGATAATTATTTGGAAATCCTAGGGTAGAATTAATTTCTATATTCTCCCATTTGAACTCCAGCACTGGAAAAGGCTGAAGCATCACCTTTGGTAACTGTTTCGCTTTTTTAACCTGTTGAAATGTCAAATAGTTCAGGGTAAATTATGTAATATGTATTTTTATTCCATCCCAAAAGTAATACTCTCAACGGTCTCTATAGAACATAGTGCTACCTGGATGAATGGAAAGCAGAGAACTATAATCCTTAGTCAAAAACACTTTCCTCAACAATGAATTACAAGGAACACATAATCCTCATACAAATAATTAAACACATTCTTCATGAATATAAAAATTAGAAAACATACCATTATTAACAGCTTCTACCTTTTCTTATAATGATTTATCTACATTTTGAGAATTCATCATTCATTATGAATAAGTCAACTACACCAATTTCAAAATTAAAACAGAAGATGTTCCTACAACCAAAAATTCTGGGACAAAATTCATCAAATAATTAACCAAAGGGTTACATTCTAAAAGTAACATTGTGAATGTATGATTACTTTTTGGACTCAAATCATCAACATCGTTGTTCTTTATTTTTTAGGGTGATAAATAATCTTTCAATAATAATACTTTATAATTTCAAGACATCTTATTTGTCTCATGTTCGAATCTTTATGAGTGAATATATACTTCATAAGTTTTGGATTAGTATTTATTTTACACTTCACTTTATAAAATTGAAGCCTCAAATTTATTAATGAAAATGAAATTTCAGCTAGCTCCTAATCATGTGCAGGGTAATTTAACTCATGATTTTTAAAGTGATGTGAAGCATAAGAAATTACCTTTTCATTACGTATCAGGACAAAACTAAGTCATTTTAATTAAGAATCACTATATATGAGAAAATAATTTTTTTCGAAGAAAGTTCTATAACTGTGGCATTGGTCAATAGTCTTTTCAGTTCCTAAAAAAACATCACATTATCTTATCCATATAAACCTAACTCCCTTTCATGTAAACATAGTTAGTGGGATATATAACTGAGAAATGTTTTGAATTTTTTTAATAACCTGTTAATCTACGAAAACTATGAATCTTAGTAACATTTTTAGGCCGTTGACAGTCTTCAATAAATTTTATTTTAATATGGTCAATAGTTATGCCCTCTTTAGAAAACATATGTCCATGGAATGAAATTTGTTTCACCAAAAATTCACAATTAATCAATATTCCATGTAGTTTATTTTCTTTTAAGGTATTCTAAACAATCATTATTTTAATGTCATATTCCTCATGGATTTTAGACTATATACAAATATCATCTATAAACACAACCAAAAACATATGAAATACTCTATTCACAAGATAAATAATTACTATAGGTGAATTATATGACTGAAAGGGCATAACTAAAAATACATAATTATCATATATCATCTGAAATATTGTCTTTGAAATGTAATCCTCCTTCATGTTCAGCTGATGGTACCCAAACCTCAGATCAATCTTTGAAAAACACTGATCTCCCTAGAGCTAATCAAACAAATCATCAATATGTGGAAAATATTCTTGTTCTTAATAGTTATTTTATTAAAGGATATATAATCAATGAAAATTATCATGGAACCATCTTTATGTTCGAAAAATATAATAAGATCACCACAAGGGGAGGTGTCAGGTCAAATGAAACCTTTATCAAGAAATTATTGTAACTATTTATTCAATTCCAAATGTTCTGATTGAGAAATTTGGTAAATGAGTTTTGAAATAGGCATATAATCAGGAACTAAATCAATATTAAATTAAACTCCTAGATTAGAATCAACATCAAAAAAATCATTAGAAAAAAAATCTATGGATTCATTTAATACTGGGATATTTGTAATAAGAATTGCTTATTTCTTTATGAAAACGTGAGATAGATAACTGTCACTGCCTTATTTAATAAATTTATTGGCTTATTAGAATGTTATAAGAGATATGAAATCATTGAATAAAAAATTATTTTCATTAAATTATATTTTAAAGTGATAAAATGAAATCCAAGCCATACACAAAATGATATCAAACTCTACTATGGGAAGTTAAACAATATTTTAAGGAAACACCATCTCCATAGTGAAAGTTGTACAATTCTTATAAATCATGGTTTCTATAATACTCCCACTAAGAGTTTTTACCATAAGTTCTATCAGAATTTGATGAGGTGATATTCCAATTTTTTATCAAAAATATCTCTGAAATGAAAGAATGCAATGATCCAGAGTAAAACAGAATATTGGCAGAATTCAAATAAACATATAAAATACATTTCAACACATCATCCTATGGACTTAAATCTTCTATAGTAGTAGAAAAAATATTTTTAAACACCCTTATTCTTTCTATCTTGATGGTTTCCACCCTGGGTAATCATTTGGGGACACACATTGGTATAATGACCAAACTAATTACAACTAAAACATCTTACCACTAGCTTTACATTACTTACCTTACCATCATCCTTGAAGTCACAAGACATATGAACAAATATACCACATCTAAATCACTTTATAGACATTGAAATAAATTCTCCGTGATGCTTTTTGTCACACTTCTCAGAAGATTTAAATTTGTTTTTCTTACCTCCAAAATTCTTTGATGAGTGATTTCTTATTGACTGCAAACTTGAACTCTTCTTTTTCTTGTTTTCATAGTACACATGATCATATAAAAACTCCATTTATTCCTTCTCAGAAAATAGAACATGTTTATAAGATCTCTTAAACTCAGTTGAAGCCAATTCCCCTTGACATCTTGTATTTGATCATATATCAAACAAATTTATATTACAATCAACATCATAGATTAAATCTAGGATGTACCTCACCAATCAAGTGATGTTATCTTTAAATTTAGCTACCCTTACTAATTTATTTTAATAAAAATAATTTATTTTCCATCCTATGTTGAATATACATAGGAAAATATTTATCAAGGAAAATATTAATAAAATCTTTTCATTCCAAGGCATTGATATCTTCAGTTCCGTTGATATTCTTAACCATTGATCTCCACTGGTCAGATTCACCTTCAAAATGATAAATTGAAAGTGTTACATTTTTGTTATCTGAATAACCCATGGAATTAAATATCTTTTATAGGGAATTAATCCATCCTTTAGCTGTTAAGGGGTCAAATGATCCTCTAAATGATAGGGGTGTTGGTGCATAATATTCTCCACCATTGTTATGTTCATACACATTTGATCTGGTTTCTCTATTTCATGGACACCACAACAATTTATAACACGTTTCAACTGATCCATCATTGCAACAAACATTTCAGTTCCAATTCAAACCATCTCAGGCTACTGATTCTGAAGGATATTTTACTCTCAAGGACATCCCACTACTCCTTCCTTGTTTCCTCTAAAGAGAACTACTCTGAATAAAAATAATTTAGTTATAGTAACATGGTAATATTTAAATTCTATATAATTAAAACCTAATCATAAAGTAAAAAATTATAATGGAATTATTTTAACACTCTCCTAACCTCTAAATTTATTTATACCCTTCCTTTGATAGAAACTATAAGTACAAGGACCTAAAACAATACATAATCTTGATTTTAATTGAGATATTTGATTATTTCACATTGAGGATCTTTTTAGGTTTATAGTTTTAGATAATTATGAAATAAATATTATGTTAGAAAATTATAAAATAAAATGTGGGCACTTTTTGAAAAGTATCTATTTTCTCGATAATATAAAACTTTTAAAATAAAGAAAGATAACTTTGATGAAATATATTCACAACTTTAATCATGATGTCTTCCAAACCGTTACTCATCCTTAAGTACTATGAGAAAATAAAAAATGTGGGATGAGAATAAAAATAAAATTATGGGATGTTACAATAATGAAATCGGTAGTCCATTTATAAACTTTAAAACCCATGAATACCTTATCATAAATTAATACTTTCACCCCTAAGAAGCCCTAAGTACTATCCTTTAAAAATAATCTAATCACTTACCCTTTTTGTAATAAAAAGATCTAAAATAAACCCATATAAAACAATATTAAATACATAATGGTATCTTGGAAAAATATGACACTTATTAGTATTATACATGGAATAACCATGCGGTCAACTTCCATACTTATCACTCTTACAATAGAATAGAAATATAAAAAACTCCCAAACCCAAAGCATTAGAGGGATATAACAGACCCATGAATCATTTTTAAATCATGGAACCACTTGTTCTTGGTTATTCATGTGACTACACATCAAATTTCTAAGTACCAATATATAATCATAACACATAAAAAATGAAAATTTCAGAATCTCACTCATAATATTTCATTTTTACTCTTAAGAAAACATTTCATGTTATTGAAATTATGAATACATTTTCAACACCCATTTTAAATAAAAAATAACAAAAAAGGAAAATATTTATTTTCATTTTGGAATATGTTAAATCTTGTAATGGAATATAGTAATAAAATAATAGTAATAGCGGCATAAAATCCATTTTCTCTATGTATGTTAAGAATATCACATTCCTTTTTTCATTTATCAAAATGTTCTATATAAAACATGTAAAAAGATTATTTTTGAACACCATTGAATTAAATTAAAAATAGTCATACATTTAAATTATAATCCCATTATATCAATATAAATAAATATGTAAAATAATAATAATAATATCATCCTAGTGGAGGAGATTTTGAAATTAAATATTTAAAAACATAATGTTTTCCATGCCACATTGAATAATTAAATGACAAGCCCCATGAAATAATAACATTTAAACAATAAATTAGGGAACATGAGAGTAATTAAATTCATTATAGGACATGTAAAATGGTATGTTTATACACTTTAAAAAATAATATGAGTGTATAAAATAAAAAAATACCTTAATGAAAGGAGATTTAGAAGAAATCCCTTCCCACGAGTTTGACATGTCAGATGTGTCTTTATCTTTCTGAATAATAAAGTTATGTTTATTACCTAATTTATTTAGTAAATTTTTCATTCCTATAATTAATTTAATTTTAATTATTAATCTTTTTTATAAATCTAGTTAATAAATTAGGTTTACTTCTTCTATTTTGACCATATTTGGTTTATGTGTCAAAAATAACAATAATTGGTTTACCATGGCCAAGGAGGTCATTATATATCCATATCCAAAATAATTATCATGATATTATTATCATATGTATACATCAATTAGTATTTTAAAACCAATAATGGAATATGGTTATGAAAAAAATGAACCAACGTTATAATCATGGATATGGTATGCCATATGTTCTCAATAGTAACATTCCCATTTTTCAATGGTTATTATGGAAAGTTAGTAAGTAAAATTATCCTTTATATATTGATAATTATATATTAAATAAAATTTTATTTAATCATATATAATTATGTGTATATTGTTTTGTAATGTAAAATGAATCACATTGTGTTGAGGAGGCTGTTGTCCAGACGTCTGTAATTGACATTATCACTTTTTTAGTATGTGAAAAGGGTAATTATGAAAATGATTTATTATATTTCTGTAAATGTAATTATATAAGAAATATCAAATAGATGTTATTTATTTCAGATATTTTTAATTAAACCCATCCTTAACACATTCCATGGAATTTTTAAATGTATCACTTCAATTTGAGGAGGCGGTATCCCATATGTCCACAAATGATGTTATCATATTTATAAAAAATGGAAATCATGAAGGTATGTGACATAAAAAAATTATAGATGTGTTAGAAAAATAATTAAAATCATGTAAAATATTGATCCCATCATAATTCCTATCCATGATAGTTCGTAAAGGAAAAATGAACAACATCGTTTCATGAGGTAGTAGTCTGCCGTAACGAAAAATGGTAATTTCATTACCCATTTGATGGAAGTGTGGGTATGTGTAGTTTGAAACCATAAAATAAAAAATATTATTAAATTTATTATACATATGTTATAATATAATCATAGTATGAGAATAATTTAATGGTCTGAGAATGAAATAAAATATAAATTCATATTGAAGAGTGTTACCTCTTTCTCGGGTAAATCCTTTTGTTTTATATAAAAGGGATTCCTTGGTTGGCATTATGAACAATTTGATTACTCTATGTTGAGAGGAGGGAATTTGGGAGAAAACATTGGTAGGTTTTTTATGAGACAATGTACTTGATAGGTGTTAAGAAATGTGGTAGGGTGAATTCCTTTTTATAATGGTTGGGGGGCAACGTTATTATAAATATAAATAAATAAACACTATTAATATGTCTTCATCAAATAATCTTCCTTCAATAATGATAAAAATTTTAAAAAATAAGGGATATGGTATAACTATGTCCATTAAATGTGTTTTGGACTTTTTTCTAGGCCATTGATACTCTTAAGATTAATGTTTAACCACTAAGTAACCACATTTTTACCATAATTGATGAAATTTATTTTAATTTATTTCTGTCATATTTTTTTTTATAAAAAACAATGTTTACCTTGATATAAATTTAGAATTTTTATAACTCATAATATTTATTCCATTTTTGAAATTACAATCTCAAAAGTGATATAAATTAATTTAAAATTAATCCAAAATATGGGATGAGTCAGTGGTTTTTTAGAGGGAAAAGTTAAAAAATTTATATGTTTTTACATCTAATTTCAATGTGATGTTAATTAAAATGGAAAAACTTGGATTTATTAATAAAATTTTAACTAATTAAAATTTAAAAAGAATTTAAAACATAATTTATCTATATAAATATACTGGAAAATATTTTTTTAATCTAAAAGTTAGTATTATTCTATATTCATAAAAATATGAATGTTTTCGAAGAAATAACAAAATTACGCCAAAGTAAATTTTGATAATTTTTTAGAAAATGATGTTTTTTTCTTTTATGAATTATTAGTGTGTCAAAATTTAGTTTTAAAATAGTTATTCCAATAAAAGAATGTAAAACTAATTCTTAGAAAAAATAGTTTTTAAGCATAAAATAATATTTATTCTTATCTTTTGAGTATTAAATTTATTTGAAGAATGTGAAAACATTTTATAAAAATGTGTAGAATTAATAAATTATATCCTATTCACAACCATGAAAATAATAACTAGGAAATATCTACCACATAAAATAATCATATTAACAATATATTATTGTTCGGTATAACTCATTCTTACAAGAAATGAAATATTTCAAAGGAACTTATTGTTTCATGTCATGTAAACTGTTCAAAATATAATCCCACTTAAGGTAAAATTACTATATAATTCATAAATATTAATAAATATGAATAATTATTATTCAATAATTACAAGGGATGTTAATGTTACCATGCATATAAAGTGTTTAATAAAATGTATTTATTGATTCTTTGGGTTTATATAAATTTATAAAAAAAATTACATATGAATTTTTATTCTATATGTAGGATTTTAATATCCTAGCCTTCTGTTATACATTTAAAATTATATTTCTAGTTTTTTTGGTATTATTACTCATTTTTGTGACCTTTTTTACTCTACCATTGTTGTAGTTCTTGAAATTATTGAATTTTTTAGTATGAAAGTAATGTTATGGGATAGATAAAGGGGTAATTGATTGGAGGGTGAATGGAGGTGACATGTATATTTTATTTTTATATATAATTGTTCAGTTTCTATAATTTTAATTTACTATAGTTTTATTATTACCTTGGCCACCAATTTGAGAAATTTAGGATGTGCTCTATACTAGTTTTGAATCTTCATAGTCGAATTAGAGCCTAGTTTAGTTCATGTGATAATTGTGGGATTTTCTCTTGATGAGTCCAATAGGGCTATATCAAGGTTTTTGTTAATAGGATCAAATCATAATCTAAAATACGGTTTTTTTATCAAGATACTATGTTTTTCCTATAGACACATTTTTATTATTACATGATGTTTTTTTATGTGATGTGATTTACATTATGATTTAAATTACCATGTTATATATGTTTATATATTCCATTATAACTATTTCTTACACCCTTTATTCTAGAATTCATTTCAAAATGTGTTTTAAAAATATTGAAATGTGATTGTTTTTTCTCATGATATGAATGTAACAAAATAATTATGTAGTTATATTTAAAAACTATCATTTTGAGTTTTCCTTTTAAATGAAATTAAATAGACTCATTGCAGTTTCCTACTTTGAATGAACTATCAGCCTACATAAACAATTTTTTTTGAAAGTATATATTTTATTATATAATGTTGGTAAAGCAATGGTATTATCCTTTTTTGTGGTTTTACTTTTTTATTTATTCTATAATGCTAGTGATGCTCTAGTGACATAATAGTATTTTATAAATATGTTATTATAATGTTTTGAGATTTTTTTTACCATGGGGGATATTACATGATTTATCCACATTTTTATTATCCTTATATTTTTCCATCATATAGACTATGAAATATCTAGTATCATTTTTTATGATTTTTTAAAATTATTATGTTGAATTATTTAGGTTATATTTAATTATTATGCCCTATTTATTATCCATTTTTATTTGAATGCATTTATTCAATCATTAGAATTTACAATATATAGATACCTATTACAAATTTCCTGGTAAGGGTACACTAATATATATATTGGATTCAAAGGATAATGTCATTATTAAAGTGTATTGTGACACCCTTAGTGCTTTTTACTAAACCAAGGTGTTTGGTAATGTTATTTTCTCCATATGGATTATTGGCTTATGTGTTGGGATAAGACTACCTATGTTGGTTCATTGTTATTTTATTTAAGTAAAAAACTAATTTTCATTCATTCTTGTATAATAGATTTTAACATGATAGTAGAATGTTAATTAACCCCTCAGAAGTAAAAATTTTGAGTTATCCCTAATAAATGATTATCTTGGAAATATAATATGTATACAAATTATTTTTTATTATATTATGTAGGAGCTTATATATAGATAGAAATATTAAAAATGAAAACAATTGTGTCATTTTTTAGATTAAATTTTATTGTGAATACCTATTATAATTTAATTAATATTAGTATTGGTATATATAGGGTGTTAGTTTCATAATTTCATCCATTTTTTCTCCTTCATTGTGGCTGAGATACATAATAGTTAGTTAGATATATTCTTAATCATATGGTGGGTTTTGTCTAAAAAATTTGTTATTTACCCTTTTATATGATGGGTATGAAACTTTTTTCCCGTGATAGAGTAAGACTAATAATGTATATAAACATACTAGGTTGAGTTGTATGCAATGAAAATATCTATTAAATTCATGACATAAAATGTATTCATTCTTCTTAGATAATATTTACATGGAAAATTATATGATATTGTCATGTTTTGAGTCTAATGGTTATACCTAGAAAAGGGATTTTATTATTATTAATTATGATTTATGTTGATATATATAGTGTATTTTTATATAAGGCTATATGCGTTTGATAATGATCACTTTATAACCCTTTTTATTTTGGGTAAAAAATTAATATCAAGGTCAATTATATACTAATGGTAATCAATTAAAAATTCTTAATGATATTCAATGTGAAAACGTCCTAAAAGGTCACACATAAAGGCTATGATAATAATTAATTAATATTGAATAATTTTATTATCCCAAATTAAATGAGAATATATAAATACAAGTGAGAAAGAGTTTAGGGTTATTTGAAAAAGGATGTTTCGGTATAGTTTCAAAATTGGTTATATAAAATTTTAAAAATGATAAATGTGTATAAAGGTTGTGAGGATTTAGTAAAAGTGATATATTAAAAGTGAATTTCATATTTTATTATAATAATATAAGTATTAAATATTTTAAATATATTATGAAAATATCAATGAGTAAGTAGATGAAATTTACTATGATGTTTTTATTGAGTTTCCAAATGAGTATTCTATAATTTTTCCTACGGAATATCCTATGATGTTTCTTAAGTAGATTCCAATGGAAGTCATTTGATGTTTTTATGATCCCAAAAGTTTCTAAAATCATGATCATTAACGGTTACCAATGTTCAAGATGAGTTTATAATGTTTGTGGATAAATAAATTTTGTACATATTTCCTATTATGCAGTTAGCATACTAAGTTCGGTGGATTCAACTAATGGGATAATAACGATCAGACAGAGGAATGTTTCTGATTTTACTTATTAGATAAAACTATTTTATGTAAAAAATATTATGTACCTCATTAGATAAGTAATAATTATGATTCCTATTGGATGTATAAGGATGATGATCACATGAGAGAGTGGATCCCTTTTAGTCCACCAAATGGACCTTTGTATGATTATCAAATAAATGAGAACCATATGGAGCTAATGAATCCTGGAATGTTTGTGTTATAATGTAGAGTTATATGGGCCTACGAGTCTCAAGGACTTTGGGACACATATAGTTCGGGCCATAGAGACTTGGAAGCATCCTAGGAAGACCACATAGGAGCAGGCACCGGAAGAGGATTCAAAGCAAGTAGGATCCACCAAAGTAGATGTAGATGGATTTGGAAGAATGATAAAGTATGAAAATTTCCATTGGTACCAGGACCCACACAGCTCTATATAGGGGAAATTCTATCCGACAATCCATATGAAGTGGAGAAATAAATACTTAAAGGTTGTAGTTTATAGGGAGGGGAAGTTACAAGGGTCAAGATCTGGGATCCGGGTCATGTAATGGGCATTGTGCATATGGACCATTAGGTCTCTAATGGGCCATGTTTCACTGTGTCTACATTCCATGTAATGGTTCCCCCTGAAACTTAAAATGGGTATTATCCATAATAGATAACAATATAAGGCCTTCAAACCATTCAGTTTTATAATATAGTGTTATAAAATGTTTAATTAATAACATTTGGTTTTATAGATTTCATGTTATAAAGTTTGGTTTTACAATGTTAAAGTCATAAATTTGAGCTTTTTGATGTTTGGGTTATGAATTCATAGAATTTTGGATGTATTAAAATTGATATCTGAAGATCAGTTCTAACACAAATAGGATCAAATAAATATGTTTTTACAATAAAGAATTTTTAAGGATATTTTAAAAAACATTTTAAAGCCTTATGTTAAGACTATACTGTGCTATACTTTCAAAATTCATTAGTCAAGAAAATAGTTTAATAATATTTGGATAGATCATTGATGTCAATATTTGATCATGTATTTATTAAATTTATTTAATCTAATTTATTTTAAGCATTTTAAGGATATCAAAATATTTTTTTTGAGATGTATATTTAAATTTAAATCATAATTTTTAACTTAATTTTCATAATAATTTTTTTCCTAAAAAAGATCCATGATCAATAAAATAATATTACTAATGAAAATATTGTATTAGTGAGGGGAATATTCTTCCTATTTTAATTCATGAAATATTTTTTTAGGTTGAGTAAATTAGAGAAGACTAGAACAACATGTTTTAAGAAAATTAGTGAATACTAGTAAATTAGGTTTCAAGGAATGTGAGATCCCCAAAATTACTTTTAATAAGAGAATAATAAGGATAACATGAATGTAACATAGTGAAAGATGAATATGAATTGAAACACCGATTCTTGATTGTGGGTAAATTTTAAACTAATGGATATTAGTACAATTTGATTTCAGGATACCTGGTGTATAAGATACACACAATGGGTTTAGATATTATATTCCTATACCATTTTATTATTGATGAAAATGATTATTATCGGAATAATCATGACTTGTTGGGTGTCGATAGAGAAAGAAGTAGGTTCTCACTTTGAGGTTTATCAATGAAAAAATACTAGTGTTTTATTTTCTTTAAATTATCTATATGAAATTAGTTAATTTTTTGATGGATATTTAAAAATATTCATAAATCCAATTCAATGATAGAGTTTTGATCAACGAAAATGAAGTAATAATTTTTTTTCAAAATCTATTGTTAAAATTTGGTCATTATGAATTGGCCACCCATCAGGGTAATTGTATAATCCCCTAAGACTCAAAATTGGTTTTAGAGTATAGGTTACCACTGTTTGGATATACATGTTATTTTACATGTTTTTTTAATGATTTAAATGAATTGTATATTTATGAATGTTTATGAAATACTTTATCTAGAAGATAAATAAGTTATCTTTATGAAAATAGTAATTGAAGATACTCATATTTAAAGAATAATTAAAGTATTATCCTGGAATATAAAAACTACAAGATGATGGAGAATCATATGTTATGAATGTTTTCTACTCTAGATCTATAGATGAAAGTTCCACCACTAATATACGTTAAAGTGTTTGGATGTTACATTAAAAAATAAAATAGATTTAATACATTGGTATAATATTTTTTATCCTATGGTGAGTTTTAATCCATTAAATTTATTATGGTTTTTTAATTTTAAATTATAGAACAGCTGAAGGAAGTTCCCATTAAGGATTTCTTGTTTATATTTTAATTTATCTGTCGAATTCATAAAAAAAACCTAGCTCATGATTTAAGCCGATGCAATGGTGGAAGCATTGGTTATAAAATAAATATAGTGTAAAACTCTTACTAAACTAACTAAAGACAAGAGATAAAATGTATTAAATTATCCACAAACAATTAACCATGTGGATGAATAATTTAAAATAATTTTTTATAAGAATTTTATTTTAATATAAATTATTAAGGAAAATTTTCATGGATGAGAAGAAATTATAAATATCAATAACTCTTAAATGGGAAAACAATGAAAAAAAAGAAACGATCTTGAAGACACTTTACAAGAATAATTTTAGACATAAGAAGAAAATATTTTATAGTAGAAAGATAAATGTAATGAGAAGTGGAGTAAAATTAATAGCAAAGGAAAACATTACATTTAATGTGTCCAGATTTAGAAATAAAATTGAGAAATATTGACATTATTCATGTTGAATATTTATGTAAATTTAAAAAATAGCCACTTTCAAAATATCTAATGTTATACTTAATTAAAGGAATCATCAACCAAATGGATAGAAGTATACAAAACCATTATAGGTATCATCTTTATTTATAATGATGAAAAAGATAAACACTATTTTTTTTGAATATGTATGCACAAAATCTGTGTGTATGAACATGGATACCGTGTGTAAGCATTCGTGCATTGAATACAAATAGAACTAATATTTCTCATTTTAATAATGAATTCCATGTGTACTCAAAAAATACCATAATACAAATCATTAAATTTTTAGTTGTTCTAGATTATGGGTAATGAATTTTTTAGGGAAACCCAACTCCTCTATAAATGTGAAAGTATAAAAATAGAAATGGAAGGAGTCCCCCCAATATTTTCAAAAGAACAATGTTAATATCTAGAAGAATTATTTCTTTGATGTAGTGTATAGTAGATGAAATTCAACACAATAGTATAAGAAAATACTTTTTGATACTACTAACATTATGGAATATTCATGAGCCCTACCATCAATTGATATCAAAATATTTAAACTGATCGAAAATGGTATAGTACTATATAAAGGTAAATTGAAAAAAATAGAAGAAACATTCAATTAAGTCTCATCAAGAGTTACCAAAGAAGTGTAATGTAAGGTAAGAGAATAATTTGTGTGGTAGATGTATCAAAACTTTCCAAAATCATTAAATTTGATTGACATGGATACTCAAGAAAGAGAAACTAATAAATCAATTAATGAAATAATGAGATGGAATAAAGGTTACTATAATGAAATTAATAAATAATTAGAAATTGAAATATATTCTTTATGATTTCATGGTTATATAACCTAATAAATTAGAGGGTTCAAGGAAGCTATTAGTATATTAAGATAAAAATTCTTATTCTTTACTATGGAAATATATGAAAATTTCTCCACATAATGTGAAGGGAGTATCTGTGTTGAGAAAATTATTTCATCCTTGTTTCTATAATTTATGAGAAAAATAAGGTCTACCTTATTCCCTAATATGTTTCGATGATGTTTATTGAATATTGTGATTGATGGTTATGCAATCTAAGGGGTATTTTCCTCTATGATATAAGTGACAAAAGAACTATAATGATTTCAAAGATCTAGTGAATTTGAAATAAAAATAATGGGGAAGTGGGTTTTCCAAAAGTTTTTATAGTGAAATCAATAATATATGTTCCAAATAAGAATAATTTCTGGTTGATGTTGTAATAGAAGAAGATTAATACATCAACTTGAAGAATATATTAAATCTTACTAGAAGGGGAAATTTTATTTACCTAGAATGAGAAGAATTAATTTACTAAAAGGATAATGTTAAAGTGACTATAATATAGTGATTGAGAATACCAAAAGTGGAATTAACATGATTTTGAGAAAATTACATGGACTTGAAAATGGAATATCACTCTGATCCAAATAGATTTTTTTGGAAGAATATATGTTACATGTGTATTCACAAAAATCACATTAATAAACCACATATATATAAAGGAACCACTATATACATTCTATGGTGAAAAAATAATAGAAGATAATTATAGAAATTTTCATTGTAATTAAGAAGATATAATATACATAGAATCATACACACATAAGAAAAATAGAGATGTAAATTATAAATAAATAATTACAATATTTCCAAATGATGTATAAAAGATAATATGAGAATATATTACCGAAAGAATACATCGATCATGAGAATAAATATTACTAGAAGGGAATGTCAGGATTCACATGATATATTCACCAGAATTAAAATAACTTAAAGGAGGATATGTGATGCTCATGAGTTCACTAGAACTAATACAAGACATGAGTTGTAGAAAAAAATGGGTGAATTTGAATTGATTGACCAATACATAATGATTACTAGATGACTAAAGAATATTATGTATCATTGAATTGTGGAAATATGATTATAAATAAAGTAGATTGTATATATGAGGACTATATGTAAGATAATGGTAGAAAATATTTTGAAGACATGATCATATGAAATCCAAAACATGAGAATAAAAAGACGTATTACATGCTGAATTATCGAAGGGTGATAATTTTATAGAGAGTGTTGTTGTTCCATTATGAAACTTAATAGATAGTTGATTACTGGATAAAGGACCTATGTATACGATGTTTTGATGATATTGGAGTTTTTTCCTCATTTAGTACAAATTTAAATAAAATATTCTATGGAAAAAATGATAATGTTAAAAATATTGATATGAATATTTCATATAGTTCAGCAGGATTACTGGATAGAGGATAATACACATCAATTTATTTTATCATTAGGGTATGTGTTCATATAATAAGCATGGATGTTCACTGAAGGCCATGAAAATGTGTTACATTTTATGAGAAAGAGATACCATTTAGAATAAATTATAAGAAAGGGTTGTGTTATTGATAAATAAGTTATAGGATAAAAAAAATTGTTCTTGTATTTATGTATTAATAAGAGTATATTCTTGGAAAAGTATTGAACAATATATATGATTAGTGAAAAGATATTATCGGGTATTCTAAATGAGTATGCTTTGTACAAGCATACAGATTGAGGTTTTATCTTTTTTCGCAGAAGTGGATATGTTATTGTTATCAGAATGAGTGTATCAAATTGAATCTATTAGAAGGTGTATTATAACCTAGAAATTAACTAATAATTTATTGATTCTATAAAAACAATATAAAATTAAAAAATAATATATAGTGCATGAAATGATGGGGGTTATGGGGGCAAGGATGTAATGATGTTCAAGAGGACACCCTTAGAAAATCATAGTAAAATCAACTTGATGGGAACCAGGACTCAATTACACCATAATCCTAGCATCCTGGTAACCTTTGGATGTAAGAATATTATAAGACCTGTCACTCTCTCTCCATGAGTGAAAAATATTTATATATTTATGTAAAATAGATTTAGAGGATCTTATTTAATAAACAATGTTCCATGAATAATTATAATGGACCTTTGATGCATTAAAATTAATTAAATATTGAGATTCATCCTCATATATGAAGATATTATATGTCTTGTAGAGATTGATCCCTTTATACTTCACTAATGCATTGTATGAAATTGAATTTCCCTCACTAGTGTAGGCTAAGAAAATGAGGAAGACAAATTCTTAGGTGTCTCAATCAATTCCCCTACCTCACATAATCCCTTGAGAAGAAGAGCAGTATGTATGCATTTTCATTGGAATTTTTGATCAAGTGTAATGAAAAAAGACGTTGAAATGAGATAATTGAAAACCAAATTTTCAATATCAGCATTCTACTTAAGGAATCAAAGTATGATAAATCATTTTAGATATTGGTAAAAATTACCTAGATACCTAAATAATAATTATTTGGTGATTGTATATGTCTATTAAGAGGATTAATCCATTTAAAGAAAACCATACATGCATTTGAGAAAGTATATTTTTATAAGAATATATAAATGGAGTTTTAAAACATATAATTTATTATTGAGATTAATACAGTAAGAGTATGGACCTTAGAAGTTCATCGGATCTTCATGAAGTAAAATATGTGGGATGAAAAGACTAGAGTCTATCAAATATTTATGAAGGAGTTTAGAAGAATCCGAAAGAGTTATATGATGTTAAATTTATTAGAAAGAGAAAATAGTTCATGGAGAAGTAATTATGAATGGATGAAAATGGGTATTAATATATTTAATTCACATGATATAATTATATAATTAATATTTCTGTTTAATGATGAAAAAATTTGTGATGATTATTGGAAGTTCAAAAGGAGCTATTGTTTCGATAATTATTAGCATATAATTTTCACCCGATGTAATTTAGTGTGGTTGTAAAATTTAATAAACAAACGAAACTATTTTTGAACATGAAATGAATATTTTGGAAATATATTTATTGAGGAAACACTTTGGAGTGCCTAGAGAATTATGATAAAAATGATAATAAAAAAGTTATAGATATAGAAAATAAAATTCATTAATGATTCAATCATCTTAAGGAAAGTTGAAAATTTCTCCAATCTATAAAAAAACTAAATTTTGAGATTTAAGGGGATATTTTTTTGATGATAATGTAAAAAATAATTTTTAAAGTTGCGAATTTTCTATTTTATGCTTGGCATTTTTGAGTTGTCTTGCGACAAGGATGATTGAAATTAATTTGAGTTAAAACACGATGAAATTACACAAAATGGAGGCCTTGTAAAATATGGCATCAGTTGGTGATTTTTTATAGAAGCCTCTAATATTTAAGTTAATCACTCCACTTTTCTATACCATGTGTAGCTATCATAGAAATGTTTTTTGGATTTTTTGTATCGTTACTTTAATTAATGTTATTACATCATTCTGTCATGAAATTGATGATTACAAAATAAAATGGTAAATAAGAAAAAAAGTGAAGAAATTTTATTCTAAATTTTTCTTTGTAAAAAAGGGGGACTCAAATTATAATCATTAATGAGGAGAGGATGAATAATATGCCTAAAAGAAGAAGATTTGAATTAATTTTTTATATGCATGGGGATAAAAATCATTGAATTTTTGGGGAAACTATTATTAATAACAAATTTTAAGGATAATATTCGTGTTCCTATTTGATAATAACAATATAATTATAGACTTTTATGTCAATAGATTATGAAAATATTCAATGAGTTATTTAATGAAATTTCCTATTATGTTTCATATGGATTTACCTAAGGAGATTCCTATTTATTTTCCTATTATGATTACTATGGATTATCCTATGGTGTTTCCTTAGGTATTTCCTTTGGTAATTATATAATGCTTTGATGATCCTCAATATTTCTAACATCATGATTACTAAAATTTTTCATTGTTCCAGCAGTATTTTTATAGATTCCAAAAAATGAAAATATATATATTGTTTGTGTTATGAAGTTACCATATTGAGTTAATTGGATCAAGATATTAGAACAAATATCATTATATATAGGAAATCCTTTGGTAATACTCGACAAGGGACACCACATTTTCGTATGAACTTTTGTAAATCTCATCACATGGAGATACATATGAAGTCTACCAAATGAAGAAAGATGATGATCAAAAAACAGAGTTTCACTAAATAGAGTGAAGATATGTGGGTCCACTAGATAGGAATTTTTAAGATCAGAAAACATATGAGAATTATATGGTTTTGAGGAATCATTAAACATTTTAGTTATAAACTTGAGCTATAAAAATTTAACGTTTTAGTGTTTATCTATTATTGGATTGCATCATATATTTGGGTTATTATTTTTATTTATAATGTTGATGTGTACAATGTTTGATTTATAAAATCATGATGGTGAGGATGTAAAAAGGTTAATCTCTAATGTTATGATCAACCATAGATAATCACTGATTGAAAACATTCATCACTAGATGGAGGCTTGAGGATATTTACAAGAACTATTTAACAATGTAAATTATGATGATTTCATGTTTCATTATTAATGTTTTGAAATCAAACAACAATTTGAGGAAGATTTGAAGAGGTATTTATGGCTATATTTGAGGAAGTTCATATGAGTATTGAAGAATCCAATTTATTTATATGATTATGGGGAAGTCAAAAAATGTTTTAGTTATGTGGGAAATTCAAATTTATATCTTGAGTTTATTCCTTACATTCAGTGGAATTTGTGCCTATAAAATGAATAATATCATATCGAGAATGTTTTGGATGAGACTATTAAATTTCTAAAGGTAATTTTATAATAATGTTATTTTTTGGAATGATTTATTTTGTTCAAGGAATGTTGATGATGTTGGAATATCAAGTCCCGAGAAAAGTTAGAATGACCGAAACAACAGGTTATGAGGAATGTTCAAAAGACTATCACATGAGGTTTTAAGTAAAGCGAGAGCTTCAAAATTATTTTCAATGGGAGTAAAACAAGTATGGAATGGAATATATTGATTATAAAAAGAAGTTCCAGTCAAAGACCTGTTCACGATTATATATACTTTGTAAACTAATTAGAGTGAGTATAATATGCAGTTACTAGAATTTATAAGGTATGTAGACTTAGTGTGTGTCATTAACATTATGGGGTTAAATATTAACTTCAAACAAACATTTTAATTGTTAGACATAATTATTAGTGTATGAATCAATGACTTTACGGGTGTTGACCTAGAAAAGAGCATGTTATCACATTGAGGAAAAAACTTGTAAAAATTCCTGTACTTTTTTATATTACATTTTATTCATAACATTAGGAAAAAGTTCTTGCATAATTTTATAATGATCAAAACACTTTAAAAATTTATAGAGGTTTGATTTAAATATAGGATTTAAGAATTTAATTTGGCCTTAATCGGAAAAAGAAGGTCACCATGATTCACCCCCCTTTAATGGTGATTTAATGATCCCCAAGGACATAAAAAAAGATATATATACACTAAATCCTATATCTTTGGAAATAATATGGTTCTTATTTCATTACATGATATATATCATGAAGGAACATGATATGGGATATAATAAATAGATATATTTTTAGGAATAGACTTGGATACACTCATAACATTTTACCAACGTTAGCTAAGACTTGGCCCATAGGGAAATCGTGATCCACTTGGGATAGAAACAATCTCATGGGAATATTGAAGTGGCCAAAGGGAATGATATATCCACAAAAGTAGACAATAAATCTGAAATAGTGCAAGTTAAAAATGTAAACAATCAATATTAACAACAATAATAAAGGAGATACATACCAAATACAGCCAAATGAAGATATAAAAATAGTACGTCATAAATTAAAATACACAAAACCCAAAATAAAGTCTAAAATATCCATGAAATGAGTGGATAAAATATCCACTGGCCACTAAAAACACCCAAGATCCAGGTAGTCAGGTACACATGCCACCTTTGAGTGGTACTTTCTCTTTTCCTACCCCTCGCATAAAAATATCTAAAAATTCCCAAACTGATATTTTGTGTGTGATATTAACAACGCACTAGGATATCAACAAATTTTTGTCAATTATTTCCATAACAAATAATCCATTAAATCATCCATTTTAGATAAAAAACTAGGAATGAAAATTTAATTCTAATTATAACCAAAACAAGATTTAAAATCATATAGGTAGAAGACATATCAATATTTGGATAAAATGAACGTTATTTCATAAAATAGAAATGTGGCATGGATAAATAAATTGAATAAATATTTTCATGTAATAAGTAATTAAAAAAAATCGACATGGTCATATTCCTTGATGTAAGATAGTTCCATGCTCTGGGATCAATGTACTACTTAGTAAATCAATCATGGATCAAGGTGTGAACACATACCTAAGGCTAAAACCATTAGGATAAATTAATCTATTCCCTAATAGAGGAAATCATACCAAACTTGGATTATTAAATTCTACATCATCAATCCATTTCTATAAGTTTTAAGATTTTAAATAAACAAAAACCCATCAAATGACTTTCTTGTTTTGGATGAATAGTTAGTACTAACCATGTTTTTAACCGGGTTTCTTCACCGAGCTACTATGTTAGCCTCATATTTTGGCCAAATGGGTTGATAATCCATGAAACAACCGTGTATTCCCCTATGGGATACTATAAAGGATGAATGATTTGGCCACTCATTTTGAAAAACCACGTGCCAACTATGTAAACCCCATTATCCAATGATTCGTAGTGTGAAGGGGAGTCCATATGGTTTGAGCTAACCATATTCTCCCTTATAGATTTCCATGATAAGGTGCATAATTTATTAGGATAAACTAAATATTTTCCCTTAATAGGGATCCAATCGTACAAAGCCCTAAAACATTCAAAAAATTTCAAAATGACCCCTAAAATGACCCGAATCAAGAACCAAATAAAGGAAAATAATTAATAATTTGTAAAAGTAAAATAAATAGGATAATGTGATGTTACAACCAGCCCCATATTAAATAAAATTACCCCAGAAAGCCTATCATGATAACTCTATTGAAATAATATTAGGCAATATCTCTTTCATTAGTGCCTCATACTCCCACATATCAAGTGAATCATAATAATTTTACCCATGAAACTAGACCAAAGGTATCAAAAATCTAAAAATAACATTCATATCAGAATCAATATTCAAACTGGATGCTTAGTCTTAGTTAAATCTTCTTATACACCATGATCATCCCATATAAATTTATGAGAATTTTTAGAATGATACTTTCTAATATTTGATTCATGGAACACATTGTGGATTAATGTCAAATGAGGTTGAGAAACTATAAGTATTCCATATTTCCAACCTACTCAAAAATATCAAAAGGACCAAAAAGTATCAGTGTAATATTTCCCTATTTTCTATGATGTTGGTGACCTAATCGTGGTGAAATGAAAAAAAAACATGGTCACCTGTTGGAAACTCCAAGGTGAATTGATGGAAATCCTCGTTGAATTTATACCGAGTTTGAGCCATTACCATTCATAAATGAATCAATTAAACCTTCACTATCATCTATTAGAACCAATAATGTCAAATTAGAGAATATTATCTAATATCCAAAAAAACATATGATATCTATGTGGAAGGATATACAAGGACTAAAAAGTATCCATTCAAATTTATGATTTGTAGTTATTTTTATAAGAAAACTCAAATAGTCCCAAATGGACATACCGGGATTTACCAAAGTCTATAATGTAAGAACAAATCATGTCTTCAAGAATATCTGTTTCTCGTTCTGTTTTTATATCAATATGTGGATTATAATCTTAGGCCAATCAGACAGTGTGTCCCTTTTAATCCAAGAGGTCTCTCTAAAAATGGGAAGTGAATAATGAATCCCTATCAGAAACAATATCATATGGAACTCTATGTGAAAAAATAATCTCTCTCACATATAATATTCCCATGTACACGACATTGGTTTTATCATGAATGGGGATATTGTGAAGAAATTTGGTCAATCAATCAATCAATACCAATATAACATTCTTCCTTTGAGATGAATGTGGAAAACCAAACAAGAAATATATTAAAATCTCATCCCACATTGAAGTCAGCCAAGGAAGGTCATATAGCAATCCTAAATGTTTCTAGTTCTCATCCTAGACATACTGAAAAGTATAATAACAATAAATTAAATAAGTGATATCTAATTTCATTCATATCCACCAGAATCAACACAACATGTAACAGAGTATCATCCTTGTGCCCGGGTGTATGCTCCCCTTGGAATTTTGACAATCCCACATCATGGAATTTCTGATAGGAAAATATGACTCAATAAGAATATGATACCATTAGTAGAAAAGGACCACTCACTGATGGTATATTCTCTATAAGGAGAGTCCCTAGTTCTATGGAACTCATAATCAAGATTCTTATAAAAAATTAAAATATCAAGAAGAGAAGAATCCAACTTAAACATTACAAAACATTCTATATATCATCCTCTAGGACACCCAGATGCAATTTTGTAAATATATCCATCATTTTCCACTATTATAATGAATATTTCTTTGTATGGGTTGAAAATTTCCTACTCAAACCATTAGCGAAAACATTCCCCTTTCTAGGGGTGTAGGAAATTTCAAAATCGAAGGATTTTGGGTACTTCACAAACTATATCTACCAATGTTTCAAATCATTTTATCATAAGATATTACTTATATTTCATTGATTAGAATAAAAATTAAATCATTCGGTGGAAATATAACTCCACCATATATTAAGACCAAGAATCAGGACTACGAGTTTAAGATCATGTGTAGGAGAGTTCTTCTCATGTGGCCTAATATTTTGGGAACCACGAGCTTCCATGAAATCTCCCTACATTGGAATGTTGTGAAATACCGATCTAGATTTTTCATAAAATACCAGATAAACTAGACTAGCCTCTAGAAGTTCCAGCATTGGAGAGAAATAAAATGGATATTGAACTCAACAAAGGAATTATAAAACTTTGAGTCAAATAAAAACATTACATTCCTCTGAGTAAGAGAAATCATCAAAGAATATATCTTTGAGAAATCATTAACTAACCCATGGTAATAACCAACTAAGCCTCGTAATCTCCGAATATGAAAACATTATGTGGTTTATACCATGTAACAAAAATTTTCACCTTTTCAATATTAACTAAAATACCATTTTCTATGAGCACATTTCTTAATAATTTCTCTTCCCACCTCCATAAAATTAATATCTATAGGTTGGCATAGAGTTGGTGATTTTTCAACATTTCTTGAACTACTCTTAGATGATAGACACGATCCTACTGAGTTTTACTATAAACCAAGATATCATGAAAAAATAAAACTATGAATTAATCATGATACTTGAGGAATATTCAATTAATCAACATTATAATGACCCATGATTTGAGCCAAGGTAAAATTACACAAAAAATTGAATTTTGGAATTTCCTGGACAGACCGTTCTTTGAACTGTGCTTCATAATGTAATAATGGGAGTTCATACGTCTTGATGTTTTGTTTTTAATCTTGGGAAATGGATCTAGGGGTCCCTCGGGTGTCTCGTTGAGTTACAAGAGCACCAAACCTCAGAAATCTAACGATTGGAGGGTCTTTATAGGGAAAATGTTTTTTCTAAAATCATGGTTCCCCCAGTAGAAAGGTGTGTGATTATGGTAATGAGGAGATGTGAAGCACATGTGATGCACATGATTTACCCAAATTTCCCCCTATCCCACATAGTTAGTGCAACATAGGTATCAAATATGAAATGTTCATTGTATGGTTGGTGAACGGTTTGGATAATCATGTGTCCCAAACGTTACATAGAGTTTTTATTAAGAAATTAAATTAATTAAAATAAAATAAAAATAAAACTAAACTTCTAAAAAAAATTGAAATTAAAAATAAAGAAATGTTTTAATAGTAATACTGATAATAATATTGTCATTGTTATGATGGTGATGATGGTGATGGTTATGGTGATGATGATTATTATTATTTAGGTTTTTAGAAAACCCCTATGTGGGCTCCCCTTGCTCCATTGCGTGGCGCACCCACTCCTTCCTCTTCCCCATGACCTGATTGAAGAACCCTTGACAGAATGCCTCCTTCTTTATAACCTTTGATCATGGCCACTACTAATCCCGATTTTGGGTGAGGACCTCTCAGGAAATGGTCTCCTCCTCCTCTCCTCCATCTATTTCATTTCCCCACTTTACGGGTTGCACGCAGCATGGATGAAACCTAATTCATTTTGGTTTTTTTTGTTTTGGTAGATTATTTATGATTAGGGTTCATTAGCCCCATTAGGGGCCATTCTTATAGTGATTGTCAAAGGCAGCGAGATTCACCTCAATTTCGGATAAGTGTTCTCTATTCCTTCAAATTGTTTTAATGTTTAATTTGGGTTTTATTGTAATTTTAGTGTTCCTAATATTTTTTATTGTTCGTCTTGGTCGTCCTGGTGGTCGTTTGGAGACGCTGAAGGAGAAGGAAACATACCTACATAAGCATAGGTTGGTATATATATATATATATGTGTGTGTGTGTATGTATGTTTCACCATAATACACACACACACACACATACATACATACATACATATATATACACACATATATATATATTCACCCATGGTGACATGAATATATATATATATATATATTAGGGATAGGTGTTATTATATGTATATATATTAAAAATTCATATTTATGTAAGTGTAAATGGCTATATGTATATATAAGAATATATGTAAGGATCCACTTGTATATATTCATGGCCATGGGAATTTGTATATATGATCTTGTAGTACCTATGTATATGCAAAGGGGAATATGATTATAGGTGGGAAAGGGGAGCTTCAAGTGGTCACCGATGAAGGTGACAAGTACCTAAGTGTTCATCTTGATTCTCCACCTTGTGGTAGGATCCCTTACTTTTTCAATTTTGTTAATGTCTTTTTAATATTCCTTAAATCACAGGTCATCTATTATTTTCTTGTTTTTACATTTTTAAGCATGTGTTGAATTTCCCTTATGTCTTTCCTTTCACTCTGACTTTGTTCTATATGATATATATTTACAACTTGAGATGAATTGAACTCCTTAAATTAAATGAAATGAAATTTTCAAAGATAATGTCTTATTTTTATAATAAAACCCCTCAGTTGAGGTGCACTATCTTCTAAATTATAAATTAATTCTTTATTTTTTAGAATTTTCTTGACCAACATGGATATTGTAATATAAAGGCTTGAACAAATGAAATGGTGCTTTCCTAGCATGTTATATATATAAAAAAACACACACACACACACACACATATATATATGTTTTTCTTGTGAGCTTCTGTGCTTGATTTCCAAGGGTGATACAATGGATTTCGACTTGAGGACCCCTTGGAAGGGCTATGATGCTTTTTTTTGAATTTTTAATGTTTATTAATTACACCAAGGGAGACATTAGCTATGTTTGAGATGGGATCTCAGAGCATTATATTTTCATACCTTCAGATGAGTTACACTAGCACCTAAGGGGAGACTCTATGGATAAAATCAAAAGCATGATTTGGTGAACCGTGACTTGAGTGAGACACATGGAACTACATGTGATAGTAGGTAAAGGCTCGAAAGATAATACTTGGATTTTGACCCAATTCTTGTAGTGATACACGAGACTTCATTCTAGGTTCACCATGGAAAGACTCCTTAGTCATTTTCATATTTGGTTCCCCTCATGCGATACATGGAATGTCCTATCACATTGTTATGGATAGGATAAAGGTGCCTCACTTTATTTGGAATGTGGTTTTCAAACAATATTAAAGAAAAGGAAAATAACTCTTTTGAAAATGTGAAACGATACCCTTGGTATTAAATACGTAGGGACATGTACTCCAAGAGAAACCACAATCTTGGGGACAATCTGATTCTTCTCATATTATATCACCCAATTTACCATTTCAGGATCCTTTGGTTTAGAATCACTAGTTTAGGTTAGAGTACGTAGATTGGAAGGGTGTCAATGTGGGACATGATGTTTTAATTTATTTATTTATTTGTTTTTATACTTCATGCATCTAGTTACTATAGAACACTACTTAAATTATATTGCAATAAATGAATTAGGCTAGAAGCCATGTGTGCCGACCTATTAATATTTTTCTGAAACCCTAATCTGAAAACATTGGTACACGGTTAAAATTTATGTCCACACGTATTGATAAAAGGAATAATCCATATTTTAATTCATATATTTAAATTAATAGAATGGATTTTGATCAGAGGACCAAGCCGGTGCTTGAGAGGCTCATTGATCTTGTTATTGGGAAGTTATTATTTTATTACATTGCACTGCTATTTTTAATATCCACTGCCTATACTTATAGAATCATATATTATACATTAATTATTGTAAATTGGAATTGGACACTTTTATTTAGTTATTATATTATTCAATCATTATTTTTTATTATTTATTCACACCACTTCTGCTGCTTTCAATTATTTCTATTATCTTATTACTACTTTTTTACTCTAACCTTGAGGGTATAGTCTCCCCACCATATCACCATTAGACCCTCTCTACTAGTCAAAAACGTCTAGAATATTGGGGGGGGGGGCACTTGAGGCCCCATGACATCTAGTCCAGCTACCGGTTATGTGGTCAGTCAAGCGGGGACATTAAAATGTGGTATCAGAGAGCATTAATTTTTATTTGTATTAATTTTCTGGGTTGGTAGATTTCATACTTCTAATGTGTCATAACTTGGTAAATGGTAATGACTTGGAATGATCAAACCACATATGGGAAATGGTCTACGTGGTTAGGGAATGGATTATTGTTTATACTATTTTTTAATATTTATTGTGATTTCACCTTGAGTGATTAATGTATTTTCCACTGATTACTGATTTATGAGGTTTATTATAATCACCCTTGTCCTAGTATGATAATTTCAAAGTATTATATGAATAATTATAGGCACATAAAAATTCACATTCAATGCTATGATGTTTTCCTTGTTAGGTTATTTTGAAATTATTGATGTTCCGTGAGACCCATTTTACTGACATATATATTCTATAGATCAATGTTTTTATGAATATGATTATAATGTGGTTGTGTTTTATTTCTTGAGTAATTTTTTGTCACGCTTACATGTTATGAATTTTGATTATTTTAGCATCTATGGTTTATTACCATGTTTACATAACATGTTATTATGATCACTTAAAATTACCATGTTTCTATATTGTTTATCGTAGGCCAAAACACTCTAGTTGATATTAAAGGGGGGGGGGGGTCAATTTCTACCTTGTAAGGTGTATGGTCCCCTTATGAATTGTGAAATGATGACCTAGATAACCAATAAATCATAATTATACCTCCCATATTTATATTCTGTCGAATAAATGATTAAGGATGTTAAATAAAATTCTTTTTAACAAAGAAAAAATTGTTACAGTAAGATTGGGGTTGCCTCTAACTTGTAAGGTGTATGGGATGTTTATAATTTGAGGGCGGTGACCCACAAAACTAAACCATCTGTTATTATATTTTATACATTGATCCTATTTTTTTAAAAACTATTTTGTTAAATCTTGAACTTCAATGTTTTTGTTTCTATATTAAGGGATGTTCCATATTTTATTTTCTCTTAATGACACATGTGGCTAGAATTCATAAAATCACAACTGGACCCACATAGGTTATTTAGAACATGATTTTAATAAAATAGAACATGCTATGGGTGCTTTAAAAATCATAATGTTTTAATGATTTAGTTTCTTTTAATTGATCCCAAAGTGTCCTAAAAGGAACCTACTAGTTCGCCTTTTATTTTAAATTCCTAGTTATAAAACCCATTAATGTATGTTCTTCTATATTCAAGTGGTTAATTAAAGTGTCCACTTTTTGGAGTATTCTTCTTGACAATACACCATTTAATTAATATAATCCCTTTTAATCATCATTGAACTATTTTTTCATGAGACCTTATAAATAAAACAAATGGAATTTAAATGGAATAATGTGAAAAGATGGCCAAATTTAAATATGATGTTTAAAAGGATTTTTAAGATATATTTTACCTTTGAGTTATATATTTGCAAAATAGGGTGCATGATGCTTTGATTTAGGGATCATAAAGTTTTTCCTTGGGGTGGAACATTGAAATTTTTAATGAATCAAATGCGTATTGGCATAATACCTTAGTGTAAAAAATTACATCATGTTTCAGACTAACCATCTTGTGAGGGAAGTTTAAATGCTTTCTTCCGTCCATACACATTAAAATGGATGCATGATCGTTACATATAGGAATATTTTCCATTATTATGGGCTTAATAACTATTTCCTTTTTATGCTTAGTGATCTTATATAGTGTGATCCCTTAGTAGGTTCGACTCTTTCTATATTGGTTAGGTGCGGGCCATCATAAGTAGCATGTTCAGAACCATTGAATCTCTTGTTGGATTCTTATGACCAGTTTCACTTACATCATACTATTTTGGTTCCATAGTCCCATATAGGAAAATTGTTTCTAAAATGAAATCCTTTTTGATGGATTTAAATGTGTTTTAAACCCTTCTTATGAGTGTAATAATTATGAAATTCATAGTTCTACCTGGATAAAAATTCTAAGGGCATGGTCAACTGCTTAAGTAGGTCATGTGACCCTTCTTCCATCGCTCTAGATATGGAAGACCTGATAGTTCATCTGTCAGGATAACAGTTATATGGGGTAATATGACTGGGTAAAATCCTTTAGAAGGCCATCAAATACTTGACTAAATGTGTCCATTTTCACCTAGAGATAGTTTATAGGATGTTCCAATCTACATTTGGAACCATGGGGTGGTATGCGTCAATAAACATGGCACTTTTTGTCTTGTTAAATGGTACATTACACTATTTCTGTTTGGTGATAATAATTTAATCCGAGGTTGTTATGCTTTGAACACCAGTCAGATCTTGGGTAGAGTTACCTAATGGTCCTAGTTCATCCCAATTTTTGGTATCATGTTTTTAGGGAAATAAAGTGTTTTACACACTAGTCAGTTACTTTGGATAATAAGAATAATGCATTAATATGTGGTAATGTGACTCAGAGAAGCATATTGTGTATGTCTTGGTGTGAACCTAATATAGTGATCTTGAGAAACTGGTTATCTCTATCTCATTTGTCAAATTCTTTCTAAAGAATGATGGACATGTATATGAGTCACAATCAATGGTCAATGGAGTGTGTTCCCTTGAATGAGACCCCTTTATCTATTCAATCCGATGTTAAGGAGACTCCTATGGTGGGTAGTGTTATGTTGACTTTGGTTAAATGAGTCATTCCAAGTAGAAGGAGCACAACTATGATCCCTTTTCCAAATGTCCAGGCTCTCTTAATTTCCTTGATGCTAGTAATCCTTTATCTATGTTAGTTCTTTATCAAGAGCATGATAATGCATTTTTGGTTATACACACAACCTGTGATGACACCACTGGTCCAGAATAGGCCACATTGGTCGTGATTTGGTGACAATTGGATTCCTTAACTTATGAAGGTATCATGGTAGGGTTGCAGATGCATTAGTGGGTGTAGCCGAGCTATTATAAGGAAGTTGAGTTGTAATGTTTCGAGAGTCCTTCCATTTTCTTGGGAAGGGTTGGTTTGAAATGAATGGATCACTCTACCCTCTTGTAGAGAATGTGTCTCAGATGTATTTTGGAGATCATTAAATCCTCTTAGTGCACTCTCTGATTTAATGAATCGATGTCCCCTATCTTTGTATCATATGGGTACACTAAGAGAGCATAGGTCTTACTCCACAATAATTTTTTAAAGTCATTGACCTTATTTAAGGTGCTTTCTCAGTTTTAAACTAGATGCATAATTAATGTCGAGGCTTGGTTACTCATGAAAAAATTGGATACCAACCATTTTCTTCTGACTCAACCTCAAGGTGGATATTGCTTCAGGCTCAGTTAATGATCTATCATGGACTTATTGGCCCTGTACCAACATATCACTTTTAATATGGAATATGGAATACATTTAGTTAGTTTATTAGAATCCATTTTAATTAAACTGAGGATATGTCAAAATAATTGATAGGCTCAGAGGTGTTTTTTATAGAGTATTGATTCCAATGGGCTAGATCTGGGTTACTCCATTGATCTTACTGAACCACAATGGTTTGAATGATCACATGGTGGTTTGATAAAAAAACATCACCATAATTTTGTTTTGGGATTCATTTAATATTCTTGTCGTAAATACTGGGTTCCTTGGGTGAAGGATTTTCAATTCCGATTGTAATAAATCGACCATCTTAGTCGAGCATCATGAGATGGTCAGTCGGTGGTGGATAGACTTGTTATCCTATTTTTGGGGGTTTATAGATAGTGAAGGAATATTCCTAGGAATGTATTTTGGTGGAGGCGATTGCACTGTGTGATGGTCAGGGTCTTTCAGGAAAAGTAGGCTCAACCTAGATAATGAGGTTCGTGGAGAATAGATTATTCTATCATTTTAAAAGACATGCCAGAAGCATTATCCTAATGAGGAATAATTCTTCATAGGAAATTCCATTGGTGGGGAATACCATGGTTTGGAATCGTCACATTTTGAGTTTGAGATCTATGGTGGGGAGAACCAGCTTCTAAATTTTTAAATAGAAGACATCATGATCCTATATCTAGCTAAACAGGCTCAGAAATGAACTATAAAGACCCGTAAAAATTCAAGGGAATTTTTTTTCTTAATTTTCTTTAGAATTTTACAAGAGCGCGGTTTCAGACGGCACCTGATTCCGAGGCCCGGAGTGCCCGGAATTAATTTCTGAAGTTTGGCTCGGGTACGTTCAGTGAACGAACGAGCAGGTTTTCCTAACTTTTGATTCGATGCTCGGAATTGAAATCCGAGGGCACCGATGAACTCGCAGCACCGATATTCGCTTAAAGAGACCTTTTCGGAAGTTGCGTTTGTTGCGGGTTGAAAGTTAGTTTTGGGGTTTTAGTTTGAGTTAAATAAAATTTTGTGAAGAACAAAATTTATTTAAACTTGTTAAATCCTACCAAAGGGGGGTTGGAAGTGGGACCCACATACACTTAACCTCCCTTGGGAGGATTAAGTGTGGTGGGACCCACACGAACCCCTAAACCTTTCATATTCTCCCAACTTCCTTAACACCTCATTAAATGACATGAGTTATTTAATTTTGGAGTTAATTCTTTTTGAATTTCAAACTTTGAAATTCTAGTGTGTTATGTGATAATAAAATAAGATGTTGTCTTATTTTATTTTGGTTAATTGTTTGTCTTCTTGAGAGGTGGAGAGCTTTTCCTTCTTCTTCTTCATCTCTGACGAAGATCACGAAGAACGCTCAACTTGATGAAGAACGCTCAAGTCCCGACGAAGAACGCCGCTCCGCTCTTCTTCGTCTTCCGTGTCAACGAGAGGGAACGCCACTTCCTCCTCGGATTCCCTTCGTCGACATAAGAGGTTTCGCCAATGACGTGTCACATCGGACACATCTCTTCGTCAACGGAATTGACGAACGACGACCGCGACGCCCGATCTCCGCGACGTTGACTTCCGCGGACGTTGTCAAATCTTCGAACCTATACCCGAGTTAGGGGTTGTTGATTATTGTTTAATTACTCTATTCTTGATCATGAATATAGCAAGTCTAACGTGTGGCTTTGAAATATTTTAAGTTGCGTTATTGCTTAACGTGAGGGGGCCGGAACGCATGAACACGGCCGAACCCCCTCCATCGTTCTTGTAGTATTTCTTGCGGGTGGATGAATCAAGGTGGCATGGTGCCGTCGCACCACGCGGATTTTCGCCCAATACTTATTACGCGACGCCGTCGCGCCGCGCCATGGAAGAAACATCAAGAACGCGACGCCGTCGCGCCGCGTTGAAGAAATCATGATGCGGCGGAGGGGTGCGGTGCCGTCGCACCACGCCGGATGACGAAAACCGCGGCCCGTTCCGGGCCGCGGCGGAAGGGAACACCGGCGGCCGGTCCGCCGGCGTCGGAAGCCGAAGGGGGGATCGGAATTTCCGGTCCCGTTGGAAAAAAAACCGGCCGGCCAGCTGGCCGGCCGGATGACATTAAAACCGGGGGAATTAATCCCCCGGCCGGTTCACAAAACCCCCCCTCTTAAAGAGGGGGGCGGTTTCCTTGAGGGGGGGCAGGAGGCCCCCCGGTTTTGTCATGAAGCGGGCCCCCAGGAGGGGGCCGTTGTTTGATAAAACGGCGCGGCATTGCCGCGCCGACTTCCAATCAGCGGGGGAATTGAATTCCCCCGCGCTGCCTTCGTGCGGCGCCAGGCCGCCGCGGCCGCCGCGCCGCCTGCCGGCCGGCCGGCCGGGCCGGGTCGGACCCGGGTCGGGTCGACCCGGTTCGGGCCGACCCAGGGGGGGGGGGGGGTCGGGCCGGGTCGACCCGGACCCGGACCCCTCCGTTTCGAACCAGTTTCGGTCTTTTGGCCATAACATGAGCCTCGGACCTCCGATTGACGAACCGTCTGCGGAAACGCGATCCTTGGATCGAGACGGTCGTTTCGGTATATCGCACTCAAGGTTTCGGATTACTTTGAGTTCGGCCGGGTTGGTTCGTTCACGAAACCAACCGGGCCTTCGGAGCGGAAACGCTCATATCTTGAGTTACGGACGTCCGATTGACGTGCCGTCAGCCGTGTTGTGTTCCTCTTAGTGAGACAGATCTTTTGGCATACTCCGCCCGAGGTTTGGACGCAGGTGGAGTACGGTCGGGTTGGTTTTGCCTTAAAAAACCAACCGGGCCCCGGAGACGAAAATACCAATAACTCTCAGACCGGGCGTCCGATCGACGCGCCGTCTGTTGCGTTGAGTTCCTGTTGACGATACGGAACTTTTGGATACATCAACTCTGGTCTTTGTGACAGTTGATGTATCAGCCTCTCGGCTCGTGGAGCGGACTCTCCGAACGAGCTTGCTGTGTGCGGGAACCCTAGTGCTGGCTGCGACTGTTACTGTGACTGCTACTGCTACTACTGCTACTGTGACTGCGACGACGATAGTACAGAGATCCTGTGTGGATTCGACGACGACAACTACAACACTCAGCGATCCTACGTGGATCAGTGCTACAGGTCCTGTGTGGGCCCGATCCTGTGTGGGTCCGATCCTGTGTGGGTCCGCGCTCAGCGGTTCTGTGTGAGCCAGCGCCTACAGGTCATGTGTGGGCCCGATCCTGTGTGGGTCTTTGCGGGGGTTAGTTACCTATCGATCCTTCGTGGGTCCGACGACTTAGATGGATCAGTGATCATCTTTATCGTCTTTGAAGAAGTATACCTATGTGAGCTGAATCCTATTGCTTTCCTGTGTGGATTGTGTTGTGCAATCCTGTGTGGATTACGTTTTGCTTTCCTGTGTGGAATACGTTTACTTTCCTGTGTGGACTGAGTTGTACATGGGCTCGGAGGTTGGAGCGTATTTGAATTGATGACTTAGGTATATGTATGGGCATATACCTAAGCAGTGTCGGTTGTTACTTCATGATTGTTCTTTTCTTCGTGGTTTATCCTTTGTGGATTTGTGAGACCTTCAGGGGTCTCGGGGTCCCTACTGAGTAGCTTATACTCACCCCTGCACGGGCTTTGCCCGCACTACGTTGTGTTGGTTGCAGACGACGGACAACGTTGACCTTAGCTGAGGCTTGCAGAACGGGACGGTACCCGGAGGTGGACCACTGGGCGGGACGTGCACGGAGCGGACGGCGGGACCCGTGGAGCAGAGGAGTTATCTGTACCCACCCTTCAGGTGGGATTTCCAGTGGACAGCTCGGTGTGGCGGCTTTTACTTTTCAGTTGCTGTTTTCCCTTTCGAGTTGTACTTTACTTTCAGTTTGGGTTTGTATTCTGGCCCATTTACTTTTCCACACTTTCAGTTGTACTCTTCTTTTGCTTAGTGTTTACTTTCCGCTTGCCTACTCTGTGGTGTTTGTTTACTTTACAAAGGAAATGCCTTCCCTTTTTACCGGGATTTACGCCTTGGTGCTAGTCGCCAGCCCCTGGCCTATGGAAGGCGGGCTTGGGGTAGTCATGGCACGGACCCCGAGGGCGGGTCTTGACAAATTGGTATCAGAGGGAGGTTTGGTTTTACCGCGAATTCTGATCCTTTCTATGTGAAGCAATAATGTTTAGCGTATTGAGTGTGGTTATCAGTCCAGGGAGTCCAGTGTTGGTGCGGCGGCCGACGTATCCATACACCAGGACCCTGACTTCTGATTTCCGACTTAATGCACAAAAGCATTGATTGCGTGTGTGTTTCAAAGTTTTCTTTGTGATTACTTATATCAGCTCACCAGGTATACTGTTCTGACCGTGGCGCACCTGTTTCCTTTTCAGGATGGCCCCACGACGGCAGCCAGCTAGGGTTCCGAGAGTCGAGCGAGACGACAGCCCACCGAGCGACGAGGCCTCGGTGTAGGGCCCTTTTCCAGCAGTGGCACCGGTGGTAGCTTTACCCGCCGAGCCCCCGATGCTTCCAGCAGCAGCCGCTGACGATGCACATCGCCTCAGCGCACTGCATGAGTTTCAGTGCCAGCGACCGCCCAGGTTTCGCGGGGAGACGGATCCCTAGGCAGCAGAGGACTGGCTGGAGGCAGTAGTACGAGTGTTTAGGCTAGTGAGGACACCAGCAGACCTCATGGTGATCCTCGCTGCGAGCCTACTACACGCAGCAGCAGGACGATGGTGGAGCCTGATGCTCCAGTTGCACGATGAGGCATCTCTACTTTGGACGGACTTTGAGAGCCTTTTTCGCTCGGAGTTCATCCCAGCCACCCTACGTGCGGTGCGTATCCAGGAGCTTCTACAGCTGCGGCAGGGCAGCATGACGGTCGCTCAGTACTCGGCGAGATTTACTGATCTCTCGCGCTACTCGACCGACATGGTACGGGACCCATTCTTCCAGGCCCGGACCTTCGAGCAGGGTTTGAGACACGAGATCAGGGCATCGTTGATCTCCCTCAGCATACCGACTCAGACAGGAGTACTGGAGTGGGCCCTTCTGATCGAGAGCTTCCTTGCTGAGTCTACACCAGCGCAGCGACCCACCGCAGGGCGGCATGTGGCAGAGTCATCTGCAGCAGGCAGTCGACGGATGACTCAGGGGTCCATACAGACCAGACCTTCGGGCAGACGATCTCAGGGCACTGGCTCAGCAGTGCGGGACACACAGCGCGGAGCCAGTCATCCGAGTGGCAGACAGTGCTACTCGTGCGGCGGGCAGGGCCACATGGCTCGTGACTGCCCGACCCGCCGTGCCGAGGAGCAGTAGTCAGTTGATGGACCACCGAGGCAGAGGCAGAGGGTCGACCGTGGCGGTCCGCAGGGAGGAGGCGGACGAGGCAGAGGAGCTGGACGAGCAGCCGGTGGTGGCCGACGCTTTGAGGCTCTACCACCACCACCACCAGGAGGTCCACCCCGACCACAGGGAGCTGGCGGGTAGTGACAGGCACAGCTCCAGGCAGTAGAGGCCTACGACCACGGCGCACCCGAGATGATTTGAGGTACTATCTGTGTCTACTCCACCCTTGCTGCAGTTCTTATAGACACAGGAGCGAGTCACTCTTTCATAGCCGCTGCCCTTGTTCGGAGCTCGGAGATTCCGACAGAGCTGTTGGCTCGATCCTTACGGCTAGAGACTCCTACGGGAGAAAACTCGACGATTACGCACTGGTGCCGGCAGTGTGAGCTTACTCTAGGAGGCGAGAGCTTCAGCTGGGATCTTCTTGTAGCAGCGTCGAGGCCTTACGACGTCATCTTGGGCATGGATTGGCTATCTACGGTCCATGCACAGATTGACTGTTTTAGGCGCAAGGTGCGATGTGTACGCACCGACGGGAGCAGGTTCACCTTCACCGGCGAAAAGGGTGCCTTAACAGCACATGATGGACTTCCGCGGAGGAGAGGACAACCCATCACTCATCAGTTGGCTAGCCTTATCCTTGGAGCAGTTGACGTGCGGAGTCCTGGTTTTCCTGCAGTGGTGGATCTGTTGGCGGACGTTTTTCCCGACGACGTTCCAGGGCTACCTCCACGCAGAGAGGTAGAATTTTATATTTACTTGTACCCCGAGACAGCCCCGATATCCACTCCAGCATATCGGATGGCCCCCGCCGAGCTTCGAGAGCTACGTGTACATTTGGAGGACTTGCAGGGCAAGGGGTTCATCCGACCCAGTGTTTCACCCTAGGCTTCCCCGATATTGTTCGCCAAGAAGGCGGACGGGAGCTTGCGACTTTGTGTTGACTATTGTCGCCTGAACCAGGTGACAGTGAGGAACAAGTATCCGCTACCGAGGATTGATGACCTCTTTGATCAGCTCAAGGGAGCACGGTGGTTCTCGAAGATAGACCTCAGGTCAGGCTACCATCAGCTCAGAGTCAGAGATGAGGATGTGCAGAAGACGACCTTCAGATGTCGGTATGGCCACTATGAGTTCTTGGTTATGCCTTTCGGTGTAACCAATGCTCCAGCAGTGTTCATGGCTCTCATGAACAGGATCTTTCAGCCATACCTCGATCGGTTTGTTGTGGTCTTCATCGAAGACATTCTAATTTACTCTACGACAGAGGAGGAGCACGCCTATCACTTGCGAGTTGTTCTTGACACACTCCGAGAGCACCAGTTTTATGGTAAGCTCTCGAAGTGCCAGTTCTGGATACGTGAGGTCCACTTCTTGGGACACGTTATCTCTGAGGCGGGAGTTTTAGTGGATCCAGCGAAGATTGAGGCTGTGTTAGCATGGGAACCACCCAGGAGCGTGACTGAGGTTCGGAGTTTCTTGGGACTAGCTGGATACTATCGGAGATTCGTGCCAGACTTCTCTAGAGTTGCGGCATCACTCACAGCTTTGACGAAGAAGGGGAAACCCTTCGTGTGGTCAGACAGATGTCAGCAGAGCTTCCAGGAGCTGAGACAGAGATTGACTAGCGCACCTATCTTGAGGTTGCCTGAGGAGGGAGTAGGGTACGTAGTCTACTGCGATGCATCAGGGACTGGACTCGGATGTGTTCTGATGCAGGAGCGGGCCGTGATCGCCTATGGATCACATCAGTTGAGGCCGCATGAGCAGAACTATGCTACCCATGACCTAGAGCTAGCAGCAGTGGTCTTCGCTCTGAAGACATGGCGACACTATCTGATGGGCGAGCGCTTTACAGTCTTTTCCGATCATCAGAGTCTCAGGTATATCTTCTCTCAGAAGGACCTGAACCTGAGACAGCGGCGATGGCTCGAGTTCCTCCAGGACTATGACTTTGAGATAGTCTATACTCCTGGGAAGGGGAACGTAGTAGCTGATGCCCTCAGCAGGAGGACGGGCATTCAACTACTTGAGGAGGCGACGAAGCAGCTAGCCTCTTTGCAAATATCCTTCGTGGATAGAGATGGAACAGCCTTCCTTCAGTCTCTCACAGTCACTCCTCCACTACTGCAGCGGGTCAGGGAGGCACAGCGTGAGGACGCTGACTGTGAGACACGGCGTGCACAGATATCCTCGGGACAGGCACCTGATGGTTTCTCCCTTGGAGAAGAGCATGACATCCTTTTCAGAGGACGTACCATGGTACCAGTAGCTTTGCGAGAGGAAGTGCTGAGAGAGTTTCACACTTCTCCTTTGGCGGTACATCCTAGAGTGGCGAAGATGTACCAGGACCTCAGACGATAGCACTGGTGGCCGGGCATGAAGAAGGCAGTAGCAGAGTTCGTTTCTCGATGCCTCACCTGTCAGCAGGTGAAGGCAGAGCATCTGGTACCAGAAGGCTTGGTACAGCCCTTGGAGGTTCCGGAGTGGAAGTGGGATGGCATATCTATGGACTTCGTGACTGGTCTTCCACACACTTCCAGAGGTCACGACTCCATCTGGGGGATTGTTGACCGACTCACCAAGTCGGCACACTTCTTACCCATCAGAGAGCAGGGCTTAGTGGAGAGCTTGGGACGTCTCTACGTTCAGGAGATTGTGCGGCTCCACGGCGTGCCATCATCTATCGTCTCCGATCGAGATGCTCGCTTTACTTCCTGGCTTTGGAAGGGGTTACAGGAGGCGTTCGGGACGCAGCTACGTCTGAGCACAGCCTTTCATCCTCAGACGGATGGTCAGACGGAGAGGACCATTCAGACTCTCGAAGACATGCTCCGCGCATGTGTCCTCGACTTTGGTCATAGCTGGGAGGACCACCTACCCTTGGTGGAGTTTGCGTACAACAACAACTACCACTCCACCATCGGGATGACACTGTACGAGGCATTGTACGGCCAACCTTGTAGATCTCCTTTGTGCTGGACAGACCCTGGAGAGTCAGCACTCGTGGGACCAGAGATGGTCCAGGCCACGACAGAGAAGGTCCAGGTCATCCAGGAGCGGATGAGGACAACTCAGAGCCGACAGAAGTCTTATGCTGACAGGAGGCGGAGGCCACTAGAGTTCGAGGATGGCGACCACGTCTTCTTGCGGGTCTCACCTCGACGTGGTATTCAGAGATTTGTCCGAGGCGGCAAGTTATCTCCACGCTTCATCGGACCCTTCCAGATTCTCAGCAGGATTGGTGAGGTGGCTTATCGCCTGGCTCTACCACCTCAGTTGCACCGGGTGCACGACGTCTTCCATGTATCCCAGCTGAGGAGATACGTGCACGACCCGACACACATCATTGATCATGGGGAGCTTGACGTTGACGATGGGGCGACTTTTACGGAGGTCCCGGTGAAGATAGAGGATCGACAGGAGCGGGTCCTGCGTGGGCGATCGATTCCTCTTGTGCGCATCAGATGGCAGCACGGGAATCTCTAGGAGAGGACATGGGAGCGGGAGGCTCAGATGCGTGCTCAGTACCCTCTTTTGTTTCCCTAGTTTTTGATGTATCTTTACGTGGACGTAAATCCCTGAGGTGGGAGTAATGTAATTACGCGTAAAAATTCAAGGGAATTTTTTTCTTAATTTTTTTTAGAATTTTACAAGAGCGCGGTTTCAGACGGCACCTGATTCCGAGGCCCGGAGTGCCCGGAATTAATTTCTGAATTTGGCTCGGGTACGTTCAGTGAACGAACGAGCGGGTTTTCCTAACTTTTGATTCGGTGCTCGGAATTGAAATCCGAGGGCACCGATGAACTCGCAGCACCGATATTCGCTTAAAGAGACCTTTTCGGAAGTTGCGTTTGTTGCGGGTTGAAAGTTAGTTTTGGGGTTTTAGTTTGAGTTAAATAAAATTTTGTGAAGAACAAAATTTATTTAAACTTGTTAAATCCTACCAAAGGGGGGTTGGAAGTGGGACCCACATCCACTTAACCTCCCTTGGGAGGATTAAGTGTGGTGGGACCCACACAAACCCCTAAACCTTTCATATTCTCCCAACTTCCTTAACGCCTCATTAAATGACATGAGTTATTTAATTTTGGAGTTAATTATTTTTGAATTTCAAACTTTGAAATTCTAGTGTGTTATGTGATAATAAAATAAGATGTTGTCTTATTTTATTTTGGTTAATTGTTTGTCTTCTTGAGAGGTGGAGAGCTTTTTCTTCTTCTTCTTAATCTCTGACGAAGATCACGAAGAACACTCAACTTGACGAAGAACGCTCAAGTCCCGACGAAGAACGCCGCTCCGCTCTTCTTCGTCTTCCGTGTCAACGAGAGGGAACGCCACTTCCTCCTCGGATTCCCTTCGTCGACATAAGAGGTTTCGCCAATGACGTGTCACATCGGACACATCTCTTCGTCAACGGAATTGACGAACGACGACCGCGACGCCCGATCTCTGCGACGTTGACTTCCGCGGACGTTGTCAAATCTTCGAACCTATACCTGAGGTAGGGGTTGTTGATTATTGTTTAATTACTCTATTATTGATCATGAATATAGAAAGTCTAACGTGTGGCTTTGAAATATTTTAAGTTGCGTTATTGCTTAACGTGAGGGGGCCGGACCGCATGAACACGGCCGAACCCCCTCCATCGTTCTTGTTGTATTGCTTGCGGGTGGATGAATCAAGGTGGCGTGGTGCCGTCGCACCACGCGGATTTTCGCCCAATCCTTATTACGCGACGCCGTCGCGCCGCGCCATGGAAGAAACATCAAGAACGCGACGCCGTCGCGCCGCGTTGAAGAAATCATGATGCGGCGGAGGGGCGCGGTGCCATCGCACCGCGCCGGATGACAAAAACCGCGGCCGGTTTCGGGCCGCGGCGGAAGGGAACACCGGCGGCCGGGCCGCCGGCGTCGGAAGCCGAAGGGGGGACCGGAATTTCCGGTCCCGTTGGAAAAAAAACCGGCCGGCCAGCCGGCCAGCCGGATGACATTAAAACCGGGGGAATTAATCCCCCGACCGGTTCACAAAACCCCCCCTCTTAAAGAGGGGGGCAGTTTCCTTGAGGGGGGGTAGGAGGCCCCCCGGTTTTGTCATGAAGCGTGCCCCCAGGAGGGGGGCCGTTGTTTGATAAAACGGCGCGGCATAGCCGCGCCGACTTCCAATCAGCGGGGGAATTGAATTCCCCCGCGCTGCCTTCGTGCGGCGCCAGGCCGCCGCGGCCGCCGTGCCGCCGGCCGGCCGGCCGGCCGGGCCGGGTCGGACCCGGGTCGACCCGGTTCGGGCCGACCCAAGGGGGGGGGGGGGGGGGTCGGGCCGGGTCGGCCTGGACCCGGACCCCTCCGTTTCGAACTAGTTTCGGTCTTTTGGCCATAACTTGAGCCTCGTACCTCCGATTGACGAACCGTCTGCGGCAACGCGATCCTTGGATCGAGACGGTCGTTTCGGTATATCGCACTCAAGGTTTCGGATTACTTTGAGTTCGGCCGGGTTGGTTCGTTCACGAAACCAACCGGGCCTTCGGAGCGGAAACACTCATATCTTGAGTTACGGACGTCCGATTGACGTGCCGTCAGCCGTGTTGTGTTCGTCTTAGTGAGAGGGATCTTTTGGCATACTCCGCCCGAGGTTTGGACGCAAGTGGAGTACGGTCAGGTTGGTTTTGCCTTAAAAAACCAACCGGGCCCCGGAGACGAAAATGCCAATAACTCTCAGACCGGGCGTCCGATCGACGCGCCGTCTGTTGCGTTGAGTTCCTGTTGACGATACAGAACTTTTGAATACATCAACTCTGGTCTTTGTGACAGTTGATGTATCAGCCTCTCGGCTCGTGGAGCAGACTCTCCGAACGAGCTTGCTGTGTGCGGGAACCCTAGTGCTGGCTGCGACTGTTACTGTGACTGCTACTGCTACTACTGCTACTGTGACTGCGACAACGACAGTACAGAGATCCTGTGTGGATTCGATGACGACGACTACAGCACTCAGCGATCCTACGTGGATCAGTGCTACAGGTCCTGTGTGGGCCCGATCCTGTGTGGGTCCGATCCTGTGTGTGTCCGCGCTCAGCGGTTCTGTGTGAGCCAGCGCCTACAGGTCCTGTGTGGGCCCGATCCTGTGTGGGTCTTTGCGGGGGTTAGTTACCTATCGATCCTTCGTGGGTCCGACGACTTAGATGGATCAGTGATCATCTTTATCGTCTTTGAAGAAGTATACATGTGTGAGCTGAATCCTATTGCTTTCCTGTGTGGATTGTGTTGTGCAATCCTGTGTGGATTACGTTTTGCTTTCCTGTGTGGAATACGTTTACTTTCCTGTGTGGACTGAGTTGTACTTGGGCTCGGAGGTTGGAGCGTATTTGAATTGATGACTTAGGTATATGTATGGGCATATACCTAAGCAGTGTCGGTTGTTACTTCGTGATTGTTCTTTTCTTCGTGGTTTATCCTTTGTGGATTTGTGAGACCTTCAGGGGTCTCGGGGTCCCTACTGAGTAGCTTATACTCACCCCTGCACGGGCTTTGCCCGCACTACGTTGTGTTGGTTGCAGACGACGGACAGCGTTGACCTTAGCTGAGGCTTGCAGAACGGGACGGTACCCGGAGGTGGACCACTGGGCGGGACGTGCACGGAGCGGACGGCGGGACCCGTGGAGCAGAGGAGTTATCTGTACCCACCCTTCAGGTGGGATTTCCAGTGGACAGCTCGGTGTGGCGGCTTTTACTTTTCAGTTGCTGTTTTCCCTTTCGAGTTGTACTTTACTTTCAGTTTGGGTTTGTATTCTGGCCCATTTACTTTTCCGCACTTTCAGTTGTACTCTGCTTTTGCTTAGTGTTTACTTTCCACTTGCCTACTCTGTGGTGTTTGTTTACTTTACAAAGGCAATGCCTTCCCTTTTTACCGGGATTTACGCCTTGGTGCTAGTCGCCAGCCCCTGGCCTATGGAAGGCGGGCTTGGGGTAGTCACGGCACGGACCCCGAGGGCGGGTCGTGACATGAACAGTTTCATTTTATTGGTTGGAAAAAAGGTGTTAGATCGAGTCTTGATGGCTGATATTTCATATTACTAAAATAATCATGTAGTTTCCTTGGATATTTGGAAACACAACATGTCTGTTTGAACTAGGCTTCACTACCCTTATAGGTCTGGTGTTGTTTTCATTGTTTATAGATTTTTCTTAGGTATAAGAAGTTCTATGGTGGGGAGGTTTTAATGAAACGTGTTTTGATCCAAGGTAATATTCTGTGGGAATTTAAATTTTTTCATTTACTAGATAGAATGTTCATTGAATCGGGATTCATAACATAATTATAAAAGTTTTAAAAACTTGATGCGTTGTTTTTAGACTTGGTTAAAGTATTCAGGAGTCCCTTGGATGCCTCGTTGAGTTTTGAGAGCATCGAAACCCAAAAATCTCAAGTTTTTAGGGTTTTCACATGACACATGGTTTTTCTGAAACTATGCGGCCCCAATAGAAAACCGTGTGGCTTCTTGTAATTAGAAGATATGAATAACACAGTATATTCATGATTTACCCCAAAAATTTCCCTACCGAATAGGTAGTTCCACTTAGGAAGTAACTATGCACTGTTTATCACATTATTGAAACAAGGTTTGGGAAACCATGTCACCTAATCTATGTTTAGTTTTTATAACTAATTAAATAATTAAATTGAAATTGAAATAAAAACAAATGTGAAAAATTATGGAAATGTTTTATTAATACTATTAATATTATTATTATTATTATTATTTTTATGAGAATGATTATGATTATGATTATGACTATTATTGTTATTATATCCATTATATTTATTATTTAGGTTTTATGAAAACCCATAAGGGGTCTCTTCTAGCCCCATCATGTGGCACATCCCCCTCCTTCCACTTCCATGTGACTTGTCCAAAGACCCTCCAATGTGCCACCTCCTTCCATCCAGCCTTTGTTCTTCTCTAATTTATTTTTGGTGGGGAACTCTTTGGTAAGGTTCTCCTCCACTCCAGCTCATTGTATTTCGTGTTTTCCTCCTCTAGAGGTTGTGAAGACCATTTATGAACCCTAATGAGTTTTGGGGGATTTTGTTTTGGTAGATTCATGATGATTAGGGATTATTAGCCCTGTTGATGAGCGTTATTACTATTATTGTCAAAGGTTATGGGTTCCACATCGATTTTGGGTAAGGGTTTTTGGTTCCATATGTTTGGTTTAGCCTTTAAATAATGTTTTGTAATTTTAGGGTTCCTACTAATTTTTTCACAGCATCTTGGTCGTCATCATAGTGGTTTCGAGTTTCTCAAGTTGTTGGGGGATTATCTTCACATACATAGATAGGAATATATATAAGTTCCCTGTTATATATACATTCTCCAATGGGGGAATGAATATATGTATTCAGGATGGGTTTTCATATGTATATATAAGAAATATGCATACATATGAATGTGTAAATGGGTAAATTCATATAAAATCATATATGTAAGGATCCCATTTTACATACTTATGTCTAAGTGAATATCTACATAGGGGATATCTGTTTTTATATATATGCGAAGGTGCATATACTCAGAAGTGGGAATGAGAATCTTGGAGTGGTCATCGATGATGGTGTTAAGTATTAAAGTGTCCTTATTGGTTCACTCCAATTAAGGTAGGATCCTAGTCTTATTCCCTTTTGTTAATGTCCTTTGAATATGTCATAAATCTTTTGCCATATATTAATTGCATGTTTCAAAATATTTAAGTGTGTGGCACACTTCCCTTTTATCATTCCATGCACTCTCATGTTATGCCAAATGATATATACATATTCATTGAGATGAATTGAACTTTTAAAATTAAAATAAATGAATTTTTGAAATACAATGACATATTTTTATAATAAAAACCCTTAGATGAGGTGTTCTATATTCAAAATTATAAATTGATGATTTAGTGTTTAGTTTATTCTTGAACAACATGCATATGGTAATATAAAGTCTTAAAAATGAAATGGTACCTTCTTGGAGTGTTATATATATATATATTATCATGTGAGATTTTATACTTGAGTTCCATTGGTGATTCAAGGGGTTTTGACTTAAGGAACCCTTGTAATATCTCTTGTTCATTTTTTTGAATTGTAAATGTTTAGTAATTACGCTGGGGGAAACATCAACTACGCATGAGTTGAGATTTCTGAGTGTTATATATTATTACCTCCAAAAAAGTGACATTGGTTCCCTAGTGAAGAACCCTTGAACAGACTCAAAGGAACAATTGGCTGAACCATGCCTCGAGTGAGACTCGAGACCCTACATGCGATACAAGGTACAAACTCAGAGGCTAGTACTTGAATTTTGACACTATACTTGGTGTGATAAATGGGAAATAATTACTAGGTCACCATTGATGGTATCATTATCCTTGGTTAGATGTGGATCCCCTTGAGTGATACTTGGAATGTCCTACCAAATTTTCATGGATGGGCTCAGGGCATCCTCTAATATTTTGAAAGTGATTTTTAGATAGGATAAAGGAAAAGGCTAATGAATTTTTAAAAAAATGAACAATGATCCCCTTGGTATTGAAAATTTGGGGGAGTTTTCCTCCAAGATAAACCACAAGCTTTGGGACGGTCTTCTTCCTCTCATATTATGCCACCCAATATTTCAATTCAGGTTCCATTGGTATAGACTCAATGGTTTATACCAAAGCAAGTTGACTGGATGGGTCTCCAAGAGGAACCCATTTGATTGATTGATTTATTTATTTCATTAATTGATCTAGTTACTACGCCACACTACATAATTTATTTTTCACAAAATGAATTGGACTAGACACCATGGGTGCCAGCCTACATAGATTTTATCTCACACCCTTCTTAAGAACCATTGGTACCCATGTAGTCTTTATATATATAGTTATTGAAAATGGTAGAATCTTGATTTAAATTATTTGATTTAATTTTCTAGGATGAAGTTGGGGTAGGGGACTGTTTTGGTGCTCAATATGCTCATGGAGGTAGTCATTGGGTAGTTATTCTCTTATTATATTGTATTTTTCTTAATTATCACTATATATACTTGTAGCATAATGTGTCATACATGCATTGTTTTGAATTAGAATTGGTCACTTTTATTGACATATTATATTATTCGTAAACTATTTGTTCTTATTTATTCATACTACTTTCATTGATTTAAATTATTTCACTTATTTTCATTAAAATTATTCTACTCTGACCTTGAGGATATAGTCCACCCCAATACCACCATTAGACCCTCGTTTATATTCAGCAGCCTTTGGATTATGGGGAGGAATTCCTGAGGCCATGCAATGATTATTCCGATTACTACTGTAATGGTCATTTGGGACATGACATTACAAACACCATGAAAACTATAGGAGAATTTTTCATAACAAAGGCCATGATAATGTGATTGAAATGGTCATATCTACTCATTAAGGTCATCTTCTACATATCTTTTTTTTGATTCAATGATTTTGATTACTATATAGATTAAATATCTTAAAAAATCAATTTGACCATTTAAAATGATTAAAAAAATCATCAATTTGAGACAATAGGTATTTTTTATATACTCTAACTGGATTGAGCTTCTTATAATCGACACAATGTAATAGAGTTCCATCAACATTATTTTTCAATATCACTAGTTCCCCCCAAGGAAACTCACCCAATCAAATGAATCCCTTATCAATAAAATCATGTAGAGGATTATTTGACTCCTTTAATTAAGCTAGTTCCATGTGGTAATATGGTATAAAGATAGGTTGGGTACCTGGTATCAAGTTAATTGAAAACTCCTTCTCCATTACTACTGGAAAGCTATAATTGTTAGATGAGAACGCATTGAGAAACACAATGATGATTGAAGGTAGATGAATTATCAATAATTCAAAATCCAGATAAAAATAAAACACTAATATTTACTTTACAAACTCTGGAAAAGAAGGCCTAGTGCAACTCAACCTCAGGACCCACTCTCCCTAGAAAACAAGACACACCCCATCGAGCGTAGTAACAGATACCCACAACAGAAAAAAATTAATCCATGATTTATATAAAATCTCCAAATCCCTTATTAGAATGAAATAAATAGGATTTATTTAAAGAACCATAAAATCCCAAACAATATTAATCTTTTATAATGATACGAAACATAATAGAAATTAGAGACCTTTCTCTCTCTTCATTTTGAGGGTCATGTAAATATCCGCCACATAGGACATAAGAACCATATAATGGTAAGATAATTCACAATTTTAGTATAAATGAAAGAATGAGATGAACCAATATCACATAGAGTAGTCAATAATGATTAAGTGTAGAGACCCTGACCCTAGTATCCTAGAGTTGGTGCCTTACTTTATTACTTGGCATATAAACAAGGAAGAAGAATCCTGATGGACTGAATAGTTTAGTAGAATTTGAAAACAAGATACATACATAATTTCAACCTTACAACTTTAAATGAAAAAGTTCATAGAGACTCCATTGAAAACAATCTTGTTATAATAGATTATCACAACATGTCATTCATTAAATTCATCTTAGCAACCATGGGAAAATAAATATAAGAAATGGGTGAGATTTGATGCTCAGTATGGGTATGAATTCAATGGAAGCTAAAAATAAACCATAAGGAAAGTTAAATAACTTAAAACAAATGCTATTAAGACAAAAAAATGAGAATAATATGGGAGGAATAAAAACAGAATAAATAATTCCATATAAATAATAGCATAAAAACGATACTTACCCATGGATATTCTACTAGTAGAATAATCACATGGAATATAAAATAATAATCTCATAATGATTGAATGCATAATGTGGCAGATCCTAAAAATAACATCAAGGCTTCATCCAAGACACCATACATAACCGGGAAAAATGTTAGCCCATAACTAAACAAGTTTGTCTCATGAGATCTACTGATGCCCTAAGGGGATATATTGGGACCCACTAGACACTTACTAAGTCTAATTCATTCCTCATATGAATGTGGTGAAATATAATCAACATATAAATTAATATTGAAACTAACATATGAAATGTAAATAACTTTCCCTAATTAGAAAACATAATCACTAACCACTCGATGTAATATGGTGAATGGTATCAAGATAACATATCCATATTCAAACTAATCATAAAAAATGAATAAAAAATTGTAGATGATATCATAAAATATTATTATAAATAAAACATAAGAATCCAAAAGAGTTTTTAAATATATGTAATTACTATTATAAAATCATCTAGGAATTAATGAGAGAAATATTATTTTGTCGTTTCAAAAAAGTGTTCTTTTTAAAAAAATCTTTTTATGAAACTATAAATTAACTAAGAATGTTTTCATGAAAATAATTTTGATTTTAAAGAAATAGTGGTTTCTTAAAAAATTTTATAGATGGTACTGGAAAATGGGTAAGAAATCAAGACGCCCCCTTTAATTAGGCTTGATTATTGGGAATAAATGAGAAGAGACCCTTTCAAAAAATTTATTATCCCATAAAATATTGATGAAATAATAAGGAAATATTATTTTTGAATATATATATATTATAATAATTAAATAAAATTAATTAATAATTAAATTGGTGTATATAGGAAGAAAGCATAACACGAATGAAAATGGAGGTTCGGGAGGAAAACCCTTATAACTTTGCAAACAGTCGAACTGTATGACCCATAAAATCAATGATCATAAAATGATACATAGAATACCATGAATATAAGTATATTAATTTTATCATACATAAATTTTAGTATACATACACCACACATATGAACTACTGGTGAATAATTAAAATCTCACCGAAATAAATATGAGATGAGAAGACCTTTACCTTATGTCTAAATGTGTTCCGCACTTGAACTTAAGGTCATGGAATATGATATTAGAGTCATTAATAATTTTATCCATAAACTATTGGAAATGTATATATATTATTTATATTTTTACTGTGTTCATTTATGGATTTTTTTGATAATGTAACACCCTGAGATTTTATGAAAAATATTCTTTTTAATTTCATTGATGTATTGTGTTGTACGCTACACCAAAAGGAGCTTTCACTACACGCATCCATGACTTGGCTTTCTTTACACGTAATCGTGACCTTCCACGATAGCATGTCTTGTACACAATATCAAGTTTCACTGAACAACGATATGTTTTTAAAATATTATATAAACAAGCAGTTATGAATAGTAATACCCACTTTTTGAAATTTTATAAATTTTATCTTTCAAAATGGACTTCATTTTCGGATTCAAAATATCAAAATTATCCTAGGGTGAATTTTTGGTATTTTTCTGAAAACTTTCAATTTTTGATGAATAGTGAAGACACTGGGTTACTATTTCAAAATCGAATTTTTATTTAAATAATTATTTATTTAATTTATATTTAGTCTAGGTAAAAATTGATACATAATACCTATATATGTTAAATGTAATTAATTGGAATCATTTTATAATAATTTTAGATATATAAAAATTTTATTGAACTTTTCACCGTCTTTTACCCACCTCCTAAGAGAATTTGGAAATTCACATAAAACATAATTTTACCGCTTTAGTGAGTGGAATTTCAAAAATCTGAGAGGCACAGTTAATATTAAGGACTAAAATGTGGTTCAATGATATGAAAATAATTTTTAGTGAATAGAAACTTTTTACATTTATTTACCACGGTTAAAAGTAAATAAGGTGATTAAGGGTAAAAAGGATATTATTATTACCCTAAAACATATCCTAATTCTATTGGATAAGTTTAATTCCACTAATAACAACCTTAGGAATAAAATATGACCATTTAGGTCCACTTGTATTAGATTAGGACATTTATTATTAATTTATTTAAAGAAGGGTTAAAATAGTTTAAATCAAAGTTTAATAACTAAATCATTTTTAATATAGGGTTATATATAAGATAAATTCGACTATAAATATACATTATAAATATAAAAATATTTCCTACCTAATTGTATTTTATTTATAATTTTTAGACATTAAATAATTTAAGTTATTTATGACACAATGGTGATGTAGTAATTAACTAAATAATGAAATATTAAAATAATTGATGTTATAAATACCCAAATAAATTTAATTTCCGACTTTTTATGAATTCCACAAATTCTATAGGTTAATATGACATGTTATTATTAAATTAAGTAACTTTTTTTGAACTAATCACGCTGTTATGATTTTCACAAAAAATCCATTACCGAATAAGGTCAAAATTCACATAAAATAGTTTTTAAAACAAATATTATATTATTAATTGTTATTATATTCCTTAAAATATAAGGTTCGGCCACGATACTTATATCATGATAGGTGTATCATTAATGGACCACTTGGGGGGCTCTTGAATGTATATGGTGGGTTTATTAACTATATAATATAAAAATACAAAGTGACATGGTAAATGACAATCTAACTAACTAAGAGTTAAAACTAAAAGATAAGGTTAATATAATGACCAAAACCTATATAAAATCTATTGGCTGAGATTATTTCGACCCATCACCACCTTATATTCGAAATAAATCAATTTTTATCTATTAAAAACCGAATATGAATTTATTATAAAATAATATTTTAAGTTTTTCCAAAGGTGCCCCTCTCCTCCCTTACAAAAAGGCACCCCGTCCCTATTATCTTCACACCCTTTTGAGCATTGAAGCTTGGCCAAACCCTGACCATTTCTCTTATCCACTTCCCTAGAAAAATTCTTGAGGTTCTGGTCTTCTCAAAATACCAACTCTACTTCCTTAAGAGGAAGCTTATAGGAGGTGCATCGAAGAAGAGGTAATCTCTTCTTCCGATTCTCTCAAGTTTCTTTCTTCTTGTACTTATTAATCTTTAGTTGTATCATTATAAAGTAATAAAATAAGTATTACTTATATACTTATATGTTATTATAAATATGAAACAACCTTATTTCACCTTCTATCCGTCCTACGGAAAACGAAATCACCGCACGTGCGTACGTACATAATACTGTCTCCATGCCGTGGTGTAATCTGTTTTCGACCACCACCTTACTTGGATGGGTATAATGGTGTAAATAAATAAATAAATATAATTATTATAAAGTGATATTGATTCTGAAATATTATATGTACACTTCAATACAATTCCACGATCTTGGGAATGGTATCATCGCTCGTGCATACGTACGGACTACCGTCTCCACGACGCGATGAGATTCATTCTCCATGTTAACCATTCATGTATGATTATAAAGTATATATATAATAAGTAATCATAAATTATATTACATAATAATGATATTGGATTTATGTATATATATATGTATGTCATCCATATAATTCCATTCAATTCAATAAGGAAACGACAACAGCGTTCATGCATACGTACGACCTACTGTCTCCATGAACGGTGTATTTCATTCTCTTTATCGATATATCATATATATATATATATATGTATATGATGAATATATATTATATATAAATCATGTTTTATATTCTGGAATTAAGTAAATCAGGATATATGTAATAATATCAAGAACAAAAAGTCGAAACACGTACAATAAATGAAATGATTTTACCCAAATCACTACTTTTACATCGAATTTACGAAATAATGTGTAATATAAAGTCATAATTAAACCATATATGAAATCATAAAAATTAATTTGATTATTTAACAATTCAATGAAATTATTTAAATTTTTATATAAGAGTTTCGGATACATACAAATCATATCGGACCTAAGGTAAGGGATAACTATTCCAATCTCGTTCTTATCTGAAATTGTTTATTTGAAAGTATTTACTGGGGTTATTGTTATCATCCATGTACATGTTTCCTAAAAATGGTTTCATGTATGTTTATAGTCCCTTTTAACCATTTTTGACTTTTACTACATGGTATGTAAGGAATCTTTCTTTTTTTTACCATACGAGGTACTTTTTGACTTTTTCGACAAAAGTACGAGGAGAATGTTATTTTTAACTAATACGGCGTGAACGGATTTTTAAGGTTTCATAACACCTCATTTTAATGAAACTTCCTATACAATATTGCGTGATTATTTTCAACAAAAACCTTTTCTTTTATAATTTCATGGCATTTTGTGAAAAGAAAATGATTTTGAATAAGAAAGGATACTTTCCCCAAGATTTCATTTCAAGTGTTTTATTAAAAATATTTTCCATCTAAAATGAAATTATTTAATATGTTTATGTTTCAAGTATAATGTCTCCATTTTTACATGGTTTGATTCTTCTTATGATGAAATTATATCCATTTTTTTATATATGGATTATGTTATAATGGAATGATGTTTAAGAATCCCATTCTATTACATGGGTTATGATATGATGTATGATTTATGATTTTGTGGAACACGAAAGAATGATTTCATTATGAGATGGGTGGGAAATATATCTTCCACCAATGCATTGGGTAAAGATATATATCTCATGAGATAGACATGGCTGGAACGGTAAGTTAATCCGGTTCAGTTATACTAGACTAGAACGAGGAGTGAACTCGATTCAGAAAGGGACTTTGTCCACTAAGATGGACTTGGAAGCAATGCCTTGGCTACTATGGAAATCATATCATGTTATTAATGGTTTCCACAAACACATGTTTTATTCCGATGCTATTTTATCATGATTAATGTTTCTTTATGATCTATGCCCTATGTACTGCCATGTTTTATGTCATTTCCCAATATTTTGACGTTTAAACACTATGTTCATGTTTTTAAGTTCAAATGTATATGATTTGTTTTATTTTATCTATTCTTACCCTTACTGAGAATTTGAGCTCACCATTTATATGTTTTTTTTCCGTAGGATTTAAAGAAAGGTTTTAGGTAACAAAACCAAAAGGGGAAGATCTTTATGGGAGATGTTGAAGATCTTTCACCACGATTAGAATATTACGTTCCGAGTTTCCAAAGACACTAAACTATTACAATTTTTGTGTGTCTGTTTTTGTTATGTATTAAGTATTCTTCAAAATTAATGTAATGTCCATGTACGTTAAGATTCGAGTCTCTACAGTTGGTATCAAAGGAAATGTTTATTTAACCTTTGGAAACTAGGATGCAAAAACTTTAGTGAGATCCCTAGAGATATTTCTAAGGTTTGTTTAGGGATCTCCCTAAGGTTAAGTATAAGTATAGGTTGTAATCCTAGAATTACGGTAATGATATTATAATTAACCCTAAGATGTTGGATATTGAATGTACTTCCCCTTTATTATGTTGTTTTCCCTAGCATGATTTTTGCCTCTCACACTATTCTTTTTGGGTTTTAGATGATGGATGGAACCCGAAGGAACCGTGTTGATCAATGTAATGGAAAACACAATGATTGTCCTCATGAACAAACCAATGTTATGGGAGATGGAGTGAAAAATCTTATTTCTACACTTACGTAAGCTGTGAATCATTCTGGACTTCCAAATGAGTAGAGAAGGGAACAATATTCTATTGAGTCCTTCATGAGGCAATGTACAAATTCTTTCAATGGGTCTTCTGATCCACATGTTTCTAAACAATGGATTAGTACCATTGAAAAGTTATTTTCCATACTTCGCTGTTCGGAACATGATAAAGTCATCATAGCTATTTACCATTTAGAAGGTGAAGCAGACTAGTGGTGGAATCTAGTTATGAATACAAGCCCCCCAAATGAAATTGAATCCATGGAATGGGATGTGTTCAAGAGCTTGTTTTTCAGTAAGTACTTCCCTCGTATTCTTCGAACAAAGATGAAAAAGGAGTTCCATGAGATTAAGAAAAAATATGATGAATCTGTTGGTATATACGATGAAAATTTTACAAGGCTTGCAAGGTATGCATCTGGCTTTACCATCCAACTTCAAAGTAAAGTTGATCGATTCTTCAGTGGCTTAAAACCAAGTCTTCGAAGGGCATTAGATATAAGAGACTTTAGTAGCTATGAAGAAATTGTGCGTTGTTCTATCAAGGTAGAAATAGAAGTTGGTGTTACTTATCCATCTCATGGTTTGGACAAGAAACGAAAGATGGAGTTCAAGGAGAAATCTCAGAACAATGGTGAAAAGAAGTTGAATGTTTCTTTATGATCAAAGTGTGGAAACAAGCATGGTGGAGATTGTATTAAAGGGGATAGAAAATGTTTTAAGTGTAGAAAAGAAGTTCATCGAGTGGCTGAGTGTTGAAGTAATGGAAAAAGGGTTTCCAATGATGTGAATAAAGAAAATACTGAAGAGAACGGACCACCAATATTTCAATGCTTCAAGTGCAATGAAATGGGGCATTATGTTAATCAATGCCCTAATCCAAGGGTTAATGATAATCAACATGAGCAACCACTTAAGGAAAAGGGAAATGGGAAGTCACATGAGATCACTATTGGCGATGTTGAATATGAAAACGATGTGGTGGAATGATTAAGTGTTTATGTAATGGGATTCCAAAATAATGTTGTATATTGTATCATGGAATATTAGAATATTATTATATTGGTCTATTGTGGTTTCCCATAATTTTATGGTACCAATAACCATGGAAAGTGATTGAGATATTTTTGGAAAGAAGATCATATGAGCATAATGAAGGGATAAGGAGAAAATGAAATGTTTTACAGTATTCATGAGCTCATGACTGATATAAGGACAAAGTTATATAATGGTTTGAGTATATAGAATTTTTGGATTTCGGTATGTGGAAAAAGTTAACTTTTGACAGCATTCATGTTTTCACTAAGGTTCAATGGGTATTCATTTTTCAAGAGAATACATGATTAAGGTATTCACATGATTGGAATGTGACCAACAAGATATATGAGGGATAAATGATGGTATTCACATGCTTGTTATATGGCCTTTTTAGTAATCGTTCTCTTTATACTATGAGTTTGGAAAGAAGTATTTTGGATAAGCCTAAAGATTCGAATGGATTATGTTGAACATAGGTTAGTATTGTTTAAGCTAGAATTTTTTTTTCAATATTATTGATAGAATGTTATAATAGTATAGTTTTAGAAAAAAGGACAACCCGTAGGACGAGCGACAACCCGTCGCGTCGGACAAGGATGTGGGAATCAAACCCACAACCAAAGTGCGACATGCCTTTATCGCCTACCACTTCCTACAAGAAGTCCCTGGTTAGTAGAAACTGGTTTTATTTTATTAAGCACTATGATAGATGGAGTATAAGTCCATTTTAGCAACCATATATGATTAATATCTGCATAGATGGACTTCTGTATATTTAATAAATTGTGCTAAACTTTTTGCGATAGAAATAGATGGAATGACCTATCATTCTATCGCATAATCTACTAACACTTCACAAGAGAAAAATTCAACATCATTTCATTAAGAGATGAAGTGGAAATAGTTCGAGCCACAAGAAACGGTGAGATGATACCAAAATAAATTAAGTATTTCTTCTAATTAAAATTCTTCAACTTTAGGGAAATGATCTTGAAAACAAAAAAAATGTTGTCCTAGTGCTCTCATATCTGTTAAATCGGATGGTACCTTAGATCATCACAAATTTATGGCTTTGTGATTGTTGGATTTTTCTTAGCCATTTCCTCTACTACTCTTCATCAGAAGTTGACGACTATATTTCTCTTCCATATCCATATTTTCACCCATGTTCTCCTATGTGGAAACCCAATGATTAGTTAATTTGGTAACCGTTATGTTTCATACTTTAGTTTTTAAATTCAAGTTTTGGTACTCCTTTTTACAATGTGGGTTTCTATGACAGAAACTTTCAAGTAGTAAACCATTTATGACCCCGACAAATATCGAGAGCGAGATTCATTTTAAGGGGGGTAGAATGTAACACCTTGAGATTTTATGAAAAATATTATTTTTAATTTCATTGATGTCTTGTGTTTTATGCTACACCAAAAGGAGCTTGCACTACACGCATCCCTAACTTGGCTTTCTTTACACGCAATCGCGACCTTCCACGATAGCATGTGTTGTACGCAACATCGAGTTTCACTAAACAACGATATGTTATTAAAATATTATATAAACTAGCCGTTATGAATAGTAATAAACACTTTTTGAAATCATATAAATATTATCATTCAGAATGGACTTCATTTTCGGATTAATAATATCGATATTAGCGTAGGGTGAATATTTGGTATTTTTCTGAAAACATTCAATTTTTGATGAATAGTGAAAACACTCGGTTACTATTTAAAAATCGAATTTTGATTTAAATAATAATTTATTTTATTTAAATTTATTTTAGGTCAAAATTGATACATAATACCGATATAAGTTAAATGTAATTAATTGGAGTCATTTTATAATAATTTTAGATATATAAAAATTTTATTGAACTTTTCACCGTCTTTTACCCACCTCCTAGGAGAATTTGGAAATTCACATAAAACTTAATTTTACCGCATCAGTGAGTGGAATTTCAAAAATACGGGAGACACGATTAATATCAAGGACTAAAATGTGGTTCAATAAGATGAAAATAATATTTGGTGAATAGTAACTGTTTACATTTATTTACCACGATTAAAAGTAAATAGGATGATTAAGGGTAAAAATGATATTATTATTACCCTAACACATGTACTAATTATATTGGATAAGTGTAATTAGACCATAAACAATCTTAGGATTAAAATAAGACCATTTAGGTCCACTTGGATTAGATTAGGACATTTATTATTAATTTATTTAAAGAAGGGTTAAAATAGTTAAAATCAAAGTTTAATAACTAAATCATTTTTAATATAGGGTTATATATAAGATATATTCAACTATAAATATTCATTATAAATATAAAAATATTTACTACCTAATGATATTTTATTTATAATTTTTTGAAATTAAATAATTTAAGTTATTTATAACACAATGGTGATGTAGTAATTACCTAAATAATGAAATATTAAAATAATTGATGTTACAAATACCCATGTAAATGTAATTTGTGACTTTTTATGAATTAAAAAAATTTATAGGTTAATATGACATGTTATTATTGAATTAAGTAACTTTTTGTGAGCTAATCATGCTGTTATGATTTTCAAAAAAAATCCATTACCAAATAGTGACAAAATTGACATAAAATAGTTTTCAAAACAAATATTATATTAATAATTGTTATTATATTTCTAGAAATCTAATGTTTGGAAAAGATACTTATATCATGAAAGGGGTATCATTAATGGACCAATTGAGGGTCTCTTGGATGTATATGGCATGTTTATTAACTATATAACATTAAAATAAAAGTGACATGGTAAATGTCAATCTAACTAACTAAGAGTTAAAACTAAAAGATAAGGATAATATAATGACCCAAACCTGTCTAAAATCTATTGGTTGAGAGGATTTCGACCCATAACAACCTTAACTTCTAAATAAGTCAATTTGGAGCTATTAAAAACTGAATATGACTTTATTATAAAATAATATTTTACGTTTTTCAAAAGGTGCCCCTCTCTTCCCTTATAAAAAGGGCACCCCTTCCCTCTTATCTTAACACCCTTTTGCGCCTTGAAGCTCGGCCAACACATGCCCATTTCTCTTATACACTTCCCTAGAAACATTCTGGAAGTTCTGGTTTTCTCAAAAGACCAACTCTACTTCCTTAAGAAGAATCTTAAAGGAGGTGTATCGAAGAAGTGGTAATCTCTTCTTCTGATTCTCTCAAGTTTATTTCTTCTTCTACTTCTTATTCTTTAGTTGTCTCATTATAAAGTAATAACATAAATATTAATTATATACTGATATGATATTATAAATATTAAACAAACTTACTTCACGTTATATCTATCCTACGAAAAACTAAATCACCGCGCGTGCGTACGTACAGAATACCGTCTCCACACCGTGGTGTAATCTGTTTTCGACCACCACCTTACTTGGATGGGTATAATGGTGTAAATAAATAACTATATATGATTATTATAAAGTGATATTGATTCTTAAATATTATACATAAACTTAAAAACAATTCCATGATCATGGGAATGGTATCATCGCTCGTGCGTACGTACGGACTACCATCTCCACGACGCGATAAGATTCATTCTCCATGTTAACCATTCATGAATGATTATAAAGTATATATATAATAATTAATCATGAAATATATGACATTATAATGATACTGGATTTATGTATATATATATATATGTATGTCATCCACTTAATTCCATTCAATTCAATAAGGAAACGACAAAAGCGTTCATGCGTACGTACGACCTACCGTCTCCATGAACGGTGTATTTCATTCCATTTATCAATCTATCATATATATATGTATATTCTGAATATATATTATATATAAATAATTTTTTACATTCTGTAATTATGTAAATCCGGATATAAGTAATAATATCAAGAACAAAAAATTGAAACACGTACAATAAATGAAATGATTTTACCCAAATCGCTGCTTTTACATCGAATTTACAAAAGAACATGTAATATAAAGTCATAATTAAACCATATATGATATCAAAACAATGAATGTGATTCTATAATAATTCAATGACATTATTTAAATTATTATATAGGATGTTCAGATACGTACGAATCATATCAGACCTAAGGTAAGGGATAACTATTCCAATCTCGTTCTTATCCGAGATTGTTTATTTGAAAGTATTTACTGGGGTTATTGTTATCATCCATGCCCATGTTTCCTAAAAATGGTTTCATTTATGTTTATAGCCCTTTTTAACCATTTTTGACTTTTACTACATGGTATGTAAGGAATCTTTCTTTTTTTACCATACGAGATATTTTTTGACTTTTCCGACAAAAGTACGAGGAGAATGTTATTTTTAACTTATACGGCGTGAACGGATTTTTAAGGTTTCATAAAGCCTCATTTTAATGAAACTTCTTATACAATATTGCATGATTATTTTCAACAAAACCCTTTCCTTTTAAAATTTCATTGCATTTTGTGAAAAGAAAATGATTTTGAAGAAGAAAGGATATTTTCCTCAAGATTTCATTCCAAGTGTTTTATCAAAAATATTTTCCATCTAAAATGACATTATTTAATATGTTAATGTTTCAAGTATAATGTCTCAATTATTTACATGTTTTTATTTTTCTTATGATTAAATGATATCCATTTTTTTATATATGGATTATGTTATGAGGGAATGATGTTTAAGAATCCCATTCTATAACATGGGTTATGCTATGATGTATGATTTATGATTTTGTGGCACACAAAAGAATGATTTAATTATGAGATGGGTGGGACCTATATCTCCCTCAAATTAATTGGGTAAAGATTTATATCTCACGAGATAGACATGGCTGGAATGGTAAGTTAATCTGGTTCAGTTATACAAGACTAGAACGAGGAGTGAACTCGATTCAGAAAGGGACTTTGTAAAAACATCAACAAAATTTTGTCCCCTTTTGAACACACTTATATCCTTAGCCTATCCCAGTAGGTCAACCATAAAATACTTCTTCACATCCTAGGAAAAATAAATCATAGAAAGGGGTGAACTCAGATACTCAGTAAGGATAATAATATAGCAAAAACTTTCATAAATAAGTATAAAAATTTAAGGAAATGTATAAGACTAAAACAAATGCCTTTTAAACAAAAACTTCAACACAATATGGATAATATAAAACCAAATAATGCCATTTACTTATTGAAATGGGTATTCTAATAGTCTAATAATCACATGCAATATGAATAGCCACTTTCATAATGATGGAATGTGTAATTCTAGAATTTATAACCACATAGTCAAGGCCTTGTGCCAAGACTACAAATAACATTTTGTCAAGTCCATGTACCAAGACACTAGTTTGTCTGATGAGACCTACCGATGCATCGATGAGCTATATCGAGGTCCACCCGTCACTTACTAAGTCCAATGCATTCCTCATATGAAAAGGTTTATACAAAACATAAACATTCGTATTAAAACTAGCATAAGAAATGTCAATAGTTTATCCATAAACCATGAATGGTATAAAAAACACATCTATAGTCCAATATATCAGGAAAAATTCAATACAATATGGAATATTTGTATCATAATAAATTAACTTCAAACTGGTTTAAAATCTATCAAAGAATGTTGACATAGATGAAATCAAAACTTTTTTTAGAGAAATATCTCTTTCTATTTTGAAATCATTTAAATGTCATATAATTATAAAATTAAATATTTATTTTTAAAATATTCTTATAAGATTGTAAGGGAATATTTTACGATGTTATAATGGAGGAAAATAGCCACACCTACTGTATTAGTAAAAAAACACTCTTACCTTAATTTTGTCGAAAAGGTCATAAATTACTTTGTTTGGAAAATGACAGAAAGATTCCTTTCAAAACATATAAAATAAAATAGGGGTATAAATAACTTTAACCCATTATCTAGTAAATAGTAAAAATGTTTTGAAATAAATTTTTAAGAAAACACAGATGTGGAGATAAAGAGGTCCTAGTAGATACTTACGTAAAAACAACCTCGGATAATAAAGATATTGTGAAATTAACCATTAAATTGTACATTTCCTCAGTAGATGGTATGTTAACATTCTATATAATATTTAATTTTTTTTATTAAATTATAAAATAACTATATACATAAATATGATATCATATATGATCTTATAATATTTCTTTGTTAATAATATTTTAGTAGTATCATCGTTTCGGGTGTTAACTGATTCATTTTCCTTTATATGCTTGGTTACGTAAGTCATGTTTGTTATGGATAGGATGTATTTGATTCATATACAAAATGATATTATGTTCATTAAAATTATTTTTAATCATAAAATGAAGATTATTCTTGAATGATTACGATGGGGAATGAATCTCATCACGTTCGTGGAGACGGTAATCAGTACGTACATACGAGCGAAAATATCATTATATTGATGGAGAAATCATATTTAATTGGATGGTCTATCATATATACAGAATAATTGACATTTTATATTTATTATTAAATCGTTTATACTCATTATTATACCTATCCAAATAATGAAGTGTTTGAATAACAAACTACACCACGATGTAGAGACGATAATCCGTACGTACGCACGTATGGTGACTTTGTCATTTATATGATGGATAGAATAATGAATATAGTTGTACCATTTTTATAATAATATCACAATATATAGAAGATACTGGAGTTATTATTTTAGAATTTAAATAACAAATAAATAGGATGTGGAAGAAGAAAAGAACTTGAAAGAGGTGATTAAATATTTACCTCTTCTTGGGGTTCTACCTTTTGATTTCATTAAAAGGGCTACTTTGGCTGGCTTTCTAACAAAAGGAAGACCTCTATGATAAAGGTAGGAAAGTTGGTAGGATATTTGGGAAGGGGTTTCCTGATCTAAAAGGCTTTGGATGTGTGAAATTAAGAAAAGGAGAAGTTCCCTTTTATAAGAGAGGTGAGGGTCACTTTAGGAAAATCTTGAAATATTATTTTATAATAAAATCATTTTCGGGTTCTAATGGATCAAAAATGAATTTTTTAAATGATAAAGTGGGGATGGGTCGCAAAACTCTCATAAAATAGGTTTTAGATAGGTTTAGGTCATCATATTAACCTTATCTTTTAGATTTAACTCTGAGTTAACTTGTTTGACATTTACCATGTCTCTTTGTATTTTTATATTATATGGTTAATAAACATACTATAAAAATCCAAGAGAACCCCATGTGGAAAATTATCAATATATATAACCTTATATAAGTCATTTGTATGAACCTTATATTTCTATGAATATTATATAAATTAATAATATACTATTTGTTTTAAAAACTCAATTATGTCATTTTTGACACTATTTAGTATTTGATTTTTTTTGAAAGCAATAAAAACATTATAACTTCGAATAAAATTTATTTAACCAACCCTAAAATGTATTATTAACCTAGAAAATTAGTGGAATTAATAATAAGTCTAAATTTAAATTTATTTGGATATTTATAATATCAATTATTTTAATACTTCATTAATAATGTAATTACTGCATCATCATTTTTTCATAAATAAATTAAATTATTTAATGTCTAAAAATTATAAATAAAATACCATTATATGGTAAATATTTTTAGGTTTATAATTAATATTTTTAGTCTAATTTATATTATGTGTAACCCTATATTAAAAATTGTGTAGTTATTAAACTTTGAATTTAACTCTTTTAACTCTTCTTTAAATAAAATAATAATAAATGTCTTAATCTAATCCAAGTGAACCAAAGAGGATAATATTTTATTCCTAAGGTTTTTTTGGTTGAATTATACTTATTCAATAGAATTAGGACATGTGTTAGGGTAATTATGATATCATTTTTAATCTTAATTACCCTATTTACTTTTAACCGTGGTAAATAAAAGCAAAAAGTTACTAGTAAAAAAAAATATTTTTCATGTTATCGAACCACATTTTACTTATTGATATCAACTATGTCTCTCGGATATTTTAAATTCAACTCACAGAAGTTGTAAAATTAAGTTTTATGAAAATTTGCAAATGCTCATAGGAGGTGGGTAAAAGACGGTAAAAAGTTTAATAAAATTTTTATATATCTAAACTTATTATAAAATGAATCCATTGAATTAAATTGAAATTATATATGTATTATGTATCTATTTTGACCAAAAATAAATTTAAATTAAATAACAAATTATTTAAATAAAAAATTCTGTTTTAACCAATAACGTAGTGTTTTTTTACTATTCATCTAAAATTGAAAGTTTTCAAAAAAAAAATACAAAATATTCACCCTAAGATAATTTTGATATTCCTAATCCAAAAATGAAGTCCATTTTGGAAGATAAAAATGATAAAATTTTAAAAAGTGGGTATTACTATTTATAACGGCTAGTTTGATTGGTCGTGGTGTGTTAGAATCTTGAAGTTGCGTACAATGAAAGTTATTGCATTATTCAAAGGTAAAAATACCATAGAATCTTGGGTGTTAAATTATGTTAAAAAATTATTAGAAGGAAATTTCCCATTCATTAAACACTGGGTCATTACATTCTTCCCCCATTTTGAATTTTCACCCACAAAATAATATTTACAAAAATAGGTGAGGGTACTTCTCCTTCATCACCTCCATTGGTTTAAAATATAATTCTTAGTACTAACACTTTGAAAATGTGTGTTGTCTTGTGGCATAGAACCTTATATCTTTGGTCCGGAAACTTTACTGGTTTCTCCTCATAAGAGATATCAACTTCTAGCTGTACCAACTCTGAATTTAGTACATGTGATGTATCTAGTATGTACTTCCTTAGGAGTGATATGTGGAAGACATCATGAACTTCAGCCAAATTCTGTGAAAGTTCAAGATGATAGGCCATGTATCCTATATAATCAAGGATCTTAGAGGAAACAATGTACCTTGGTCTTGTCTTCCCTTTCATTCCAAACTGCATGACTCTCTTCCATGGTGATATTTGATGGATGAATTTATCTTCAACATCAAACTCCATGTCCCTTCAACTGTTGTCATCATATCCCTTTTTCCGACTATGAGAAGCATTGATATGTTGCTAGATGGATTTAACCTTTTATGTAATCTCATGTAGAATATCTGATCCATGTATCTTTCTATGTCTAAAATCATCCAAACAAGTTGGATTTATAAATCACTTTCCATTTAGATCTTCATATAGAGCCATCTGAATAATCCAGTGGAAGCTATTGTTGTATGAGAACTAAACAAATGGGAGATGCTGATCCCATCCTGCTTTGAATTCTAACGAGAAAGCTCTTAGCATAACTTCGAGAATATGAATTGTCCTTTCAGACTGGCCATCATTTTGGGGGTGATAGGTTATGAATACATTCAATTCAATACTGAAGACATGTTCAAGACTACTCCAAAATTTAGAAATGAACCCTGGATCATGATCAGAGACAATCGAGAGAGGAACCACATGTAGTCTTACCACTTCCTACACATATATCATAGCAATTTTTTCAAGAGAGAGATCTTTATAAATATTGATAAAGTGATAAGTCTTGGTGAGTTGGTGCACCACAACCCATATTGCATTATTTAATTTGGATGTATTTGGGATACCCATGACAACATCCATGGTGACATTCTACCATTTCCACATGGGTATAGGCAATGATTTCATCATCCCTTTGGACTTTTGTTTCTCCGCTTTAACTTGCTGACATATCAAGCACCTTGAGATATATTCCCTAATATACTTTTTCATGTTATCCCACCAGAAGTGTTCTCAGAGATCACGATACATCTTGGTTCTACTAGGATGGATAAAGAAAGGTTAGCTAGGTTCATTTTCTAATAGCTCATTCTTTATCCCGGGTGATTAAGTCAAATAGAGACCTATTCCAAACCTAATTACAACATAATCATTGATGTGGAACTTTTTAACCTTCCATTCATTTACTACATTCACATTCATTTGAAACTCTGAATCATCACTTTGGTCCTCCTTAATACTCTCTTGGATATGTAGGAAAGGTGTAAAACACATAGATTTTATGAGAATTATTTTCTTTGATGTCATTTGTTTTACGCTACACCAAGATTATCTTGAAACACCATATTAGCTTGCAGTATAGGAAACACTATTCTTGGCTCCTGTTACACACAATTTCATGTTTGTTTTTTGGAAATTATTCTACGCAACATTAAGTATAGATTTTGTTTAATGTATAAGTGAAATATATTTTGATTATGTTATACGCAACACTAAACAGAGCTTTCACTACACACAACCTTTACCTAGCTTTCATTAAATGCAATCAAGACCATCTTCAATAGCGTGTGTAGTACGCAATACTGAGTTTCACTAAATGAGATATTATTATAATATTATTATGAACTAGTCATTATGAATAGTAATAACCAAAATTTGAAATTTTATAAATTTTATCTTTAAAAATGGACTTCATTTTTATATTTGTAATATCGAAATTAGCCTAGGATGAATTTTTGGTTTTTTCTGAAAACATTAAATTTTTGATAAATAGTGAAAACACTAGGTTAATATTTAAAAAAGGACTTTTTATTTAAATAATTATTTATTTCATTTAATGTTATTTTAGGTACAAATTGATTCATAATACCTATATAAGTTCAATGTAATTCATTGGAGTCATTTTATAATAATTTTAGATATATCAAAATTTTATTGAACTTTTCACCTTCTTTTACCTACCTCCTAGGAGCTTTTTGAAAACGTACATAAAACTTAATTTTACCGCTTCTATGAGTGGAATTTCAAAAATCTGAGATACATGGTTAATATCAATGATTAAAATGTGGTTCAATAAGATAAAAATAATTTTTGGTGAATAGTTTTTGGTGAATAGTAACTTTTTACTTTTATTTAGCACGGTTAAAGGTAAATAGGGTAATTAAGGGTAAAAATGATATTATTATTACCCTAAAACATGTCCTAATTCTATTCGATAAGTATAATTAGACCAAAAACAAATCTAGAAATATAATATTTTCATTTAGGTCCACTTGGATTGGATTAGGATATTTATTATTACTTTATTTAAAAAAGAGTTCAAATAGTTAAAAAGAAAGTTAGTAACTAAAACATTTTTAATATAGGGTTATATAGGAGATAAATTAGACTATAAATATTAATTAGAAATATAAAACTATTTCCTACCTAATGGTATTTTATTTATAATTTTTAGACATTAAATAATTTAATTTATTTATGACACAATGGTGATGCAGTAATTACATAAATAATAAAATATTAATATAATTGATATTATAAATTTCCAAATAAATTTAATTTGAGACTTTTTATGAATTAAAATAATTTTATAGGTTAATATGACATGTTAGTATTTATTTAATTAACTTTTTTCGAACGAATCATGCTGTTATGAGTTTTACAAAAATCAATTACCAAATAGTGTCAAAAATGACATAAAATAGTTTTTAAAACAAATATTATATTATTAATTGTTATAATATTCATAAAAATCTAAGGTTAGGCCAAATGACTCAAACAAGGTTATATATATTAATAATTAACCAATTGGGGTTTTTTTGGCTTGTTATAGTAAGTTTATTAACCATATAGTGTAAGAAAACAAGAAGACACGGTAAAAGTTAAATTATTCAACTTAGAGTTAAATCTAAACAATAAGGTTAAAATAGTAACCTAAACATGTATGAAACCTATTTTTTGAGAGGATTTCGACCCATACCCACTTTAGATTCGAAATAAATAATTTTGGAGCTATTATAAACCGAATATGACATTATTTTAAATTAATATTTTAAGTTTTTCCAAAGGTGCCTCTCTCCCCCCTTATAAAAGGGCACCCCTTCCCTCTTCTCTTCACACCATTTTGAGCCTTAAAGCTCGGCCAACCCCTGACCATTAATCTTCTCCACTTCCCTAGAAACATTATGTAGGTTTTGGTCTTCTCAAAAGACCAACTCTACTTCCTTAAGAGGAAGCTTAAAGGAGGTGCGTCGAAGAAGAGGTAATCTCTTCTTCCAATTCTCTCAAGTTTATTTCTTATTCTACTTATTCTTCTTTAGTTGTCTCATTATAAAGTAATAAAATCAATATTAATTATATACTGATATGTTATTATAAACATGAAAAAACCCTATTTCACCTTCTATCCATCCTATAGAAAATGAAATCACCACGCGTGCGTACGTACAAAATACCGTCTCCACACCGTGGTGTAACCTGTTTTCGACCACCGCCTTACTTGGATGGGTATAATGGTGTAAATAAATAACTATATATTATTATTGTAATTTGATACTTATTCTAAAATATTATACATACACTTCAATACAATTCCAAGATTATGGGAATGATATCATCGCTCGTGCGTACGTACGGACTACCGTCTCCACGATGCGATGAGATTCATTCTCCATGTTAACCATTCACGAAGGATTATAAAGTATATATAATGAATAATAATGAAATATATGATATAATAATGATACTGGATTTATGTATATATATATGTAAGTCATCTACTTAATTCCATTCAATTCAATAAGGAAACGAAAACAGCGTTCATGTGTACGTACGGCCTACCGTCTCCATGAACGGTGTATTTCATTCCATTTATCGATATATCATATACATATGTATATGATGAATATATATTATATATATAAATCATGTTTTAAACTCTGGAATTAATTAAATAAGGATATAAGTAATAATATCAAGAACAACAAGTTGAAACATGTACGATAAATGAAACGATTTTACCCAAAACGCTGCTTTAACTTGGAATTTACAAAAGAACAGGTAATATAAAGTCATAAGTGAACCATATATGATATCATAACAATGAATATGATTCTGTAATAAGTAAATGAAATTATTTAAATCATTATATAGGAGGTTCAGATACATATTAAGCATATCAGACATAAGGTAAGGGATAACTATTCCAATCTCGCTCTTATCCGAGATTGTTTATTCGTAAGTATTTACTAGGGTTTCTATTATCATCCCTGTCCCTGTTTTCTAAAAATGTTTTCATGTACATTTAATGGAATTTTTACCCATTTTTGAATTTTACCACATGTTATGAAAGGAATCTTACTTTTGTTTACCACATGAGGAACTTTTTGACTTTTCCGACAAAAGTACGGGGAGAATGTTATTTTTAACTTATATGACATGAACGGATTTTTACGGTTTCATAACGCCTCATTTTCATGATGCTTCTGCTACAAGATTTCAGGATTATTTTCTACAAAACCCTTTTCTTTTAAAATTGCATGGAATTTTGTGAAAATAAAATGATTTTGATGAGGAAAGGATATTTTCCTCAAAAATTCATTTCAAGTGTTTTATCAAAACTATTTTCCATCTAAAATGACATTATTTAATATGTTTATGTTTCAAGTATAATGTATCCATTATTTACATGGTTTGATTCTTCTTATGATAAAATTATATACATTTTTTATGGATTATATTATTATGTCATGATGTTTAAGAATCCCATTCTATTACATGGGTTATGCTATGATGTATGATTAATGATTTTGTGGCACACGAAAGAATGATTTCATTATGAGATGGGTGGGAACTATATCTCCCTCCAATGCATTGGGTAAAGATTTATATCTCACGAGATAGAAAAGGATGGAATGGTAAGTTAATCCGGTTCTGTAATACAGGATTGGAACGAGGATTTAACTCGATTCAGAAAGGGACTTTGTCCACTATGATTGTCTTGGAAGCAATGCCTTGGCTACCATGGAAATCATATCATGTTCTTAATGGTTTCTAGAATCACATGATTTATTCCGATGCTATTTTATCATGATTAATGTTTCTTTATGATCTATTCCTTATGTACTACCATGTTTTATGTCATTTCCCAAGATTTTGACGTTTAAACATTATGTTCATGTTTTTAAGTTCAAATGTATATGATTTGTTTTATTTTATCCATACTTATCCTTAATGAGCATTTTAGCTCACCCTTTATATGTTTTCTTTTCACCAGGATTTAAAGAAAGGTTTTAGGTAAGAAAACCGAAAGGGGAAGATCTTTATGGGAGATGTTGAAGATATTTCACCACGATTAGAAGATTACGTTCCGAGTTTCCAAAGACACTAAACTATTATGGTCCTTGTGTGTCTGTTTTTGTTATGTATTATGTATTCCGCAAAAGTAATGTAATGTACATGTACGTCAAGATTTGGGTCTCTATAGATAATATATACGATTGATTTCCATTGTTTTAGAGTGTTCTCTTCCTATATTTTTTGAAATGTTCACTTGATTATTAGTAATGCAGTTCATGTAAAATTTGTATGATTCTAAAAAATTTTAATTACATGTTATTAATGAACATAAATAAGTTTTATTTGGAATGTTTTCCTTATATGAGTACGAATCATTAGATAACATGTAAATGATATTCGTTTATCTTACTTTTTTTGGGTTTTCAATAAAAATAAATTTGTTTTTAATATTATTTTATATCATGTATATATATTGGTTATAGAACATTATATAAGATATAATACATATTTTATAATCTGGTTAATCCATAAAAATGGTTTCATAAACAAACTAGAAGGATTAAATGAAGAACAGAAGTTTTTCATTCATGAATGTTGTAATTCAGCACCACCCGGACAATGATTTCATTTTTAAAATAGAATAGAGTAAGGATATTGATATTAGTTATTCCATTAACATGATATAATTATATTATATAGATAATACTAGAGTTTTTATGATCATCTAGACAAAGGAGGTGAGGAAAAAATATGAATTGAAATGAAATTAAAATGAAATTAAAAGTAAAAGGAAGAGAATTTACCTCTTGAATTGTTCTCCTTGAGAACCTCCTTAGAGAAAGGGGTTTCAATATTTTTGTAAGAAAAAAAGATCATATAAATGGGAGAGAGACTAGCTATGATTATTTGGGAATAATTTTTATAGGCATCAAGGCATAGTGGTGTGAGGATAAGAGGGGGTGATGGGTGGTATTTATAGTGGAGAAGATTGGGGTTTCCCTGAATTTTTTATTAATTAGATTAATATTTGGCTCAAGACTATGAATAGTTTGTTAATTATAATAAAATATTTTAAAAAAACAAAGGAGAGTTCTATATTATGCACTTACATAATCTATATTTTATTTATGACTCAATAAATCTTATACATAGAATTTATAATAAATTATCGTATTTTACTACTAACCAAAAATTCATTTATTTTAGAAAAATCCCAAAAAATAACGCTACCAATTTTTAAACATGTATAATTAAAAAATGATCTCCAATTTATGAAAATAAGTTTCTAAACTGGAGGAATTTAATTTTTAATTAAAATGATCATTTACTAAAAAATACAGATTATAAATTTTATAACTAATTTTATAACACATTCAAAAATTAAATAAGGTATTGTAAAATTTTCCTAAAATAATAATAAATAAAAAAGATATTTTATTAATAAATTTTATGAAAATATATATTATTTTAAATAATTATATTAATTATAAAATTCTATTTAAAAATTTATGACTGAATAAAATACCAACACTTACTTAATAATTTTTAAAATATTCATTTACATACACAATGATATAATTATATCATATATTAATTTATAAGGTGAATAAATTTTATTTATAATTTCATTGGTGAGGTTACTATTAATTAGGCTGATTTACTATTTATAAGGGTTATATTACTATTTCTATGGTCGAGTTTCTATTTTATCGATGTAGGTTCCTTAACTTATAGAAATACCTCTTATTTAATTCATTATTGGTTTATTATGTTTTCATTATGTTCTTTACATAATATATTATGAACAAGATTATATGAAATAAACATTAGAAGATATATTTCATTGATGGTGTTCTAGGGCATTACATTCTTCCCTCCTTCAATAAATTGTGTCCTCACAATTAGAAATTGCACATTGAAGGATAGAGGTTGATACTTGAAAATTAACTTGTGGGAAAGACACATACAAAATATGGTTAATAAGACATCCTCCTAATAATATGGAAATAGAAATTTTGAATGTAACTATAATATAAGGCTTTTTAATAGGATAACTTATGCATTAAGTGAAAACATATACATGTAGGAGAGATTTAGTCATCATGTTCTGATGGAAAGTGATAGAGAACATGGTAGATAGATTGTTAAACATTATAAAACCATAAATATGTAATCAGATAAAATTATAACTATTATATAGAAAGAAAACTTATCCTATGAATATTTTTTTCCAAATCCATTCATAGAGTATAGGGTTTCATTTACTCTCTAGAGAAACACTTCAGAAAATAATTTTACTTGATGTTATAATGTCATCCTTTGGTCGTGATTCTATCTATCTCTAATCCATTTCTTAAAAAATAATATGGATATTCAAGATGACTTTTTGTACCTAAAACACATTGATCCAATGATCCTTATGTAATTCTATTAACCATTAAATTTTTACCCAAAAAAAGGTTAAAACCGTTTTTCTAAAATCATACATTTAATTTAATCCAAGTAAAAAGTTGTTAAACTTATGTCTCTACCAAATTATGTATATCCAAAATTTGAAGTCCAAATATTTAGAATAATGGCCACATGGAATCATATTATTTCTAAAACAACATAATTATTCTCTAGTTGTAATATACACACATATGAATACATTGATAAACTTTAAACATGCATGATTATAATTCCTTAAAGAAATAATGCAATAAAACATTATTCATGAATCTAAAAATGAAAATTATTAAATTATTCCAATTTGAAAATAGTAACAACATAAGCTTGGCCTTGATCATTTGATTATTTTGGGTTAATATTCCCCTGGAACATTGTTAATTCATTTTCATACTACCTCATATCCTTATAGTGGAAGCATTTGACATTATGAAATTATTTCATTGCCTTACAATCCTAAGCACGGTGGAATTTTTCTCCACATATGAAGTAAACTATGTTTTCTTTTATGATTTTACCAAGGTGTTTCCTTCCAAAAGTATAACATGTTGGAAAATCCGTATTTATATTATTTACTTTATCCAAAATTTTCTCTTCCATCCTCTTTTTCTCTTGATTACCTTCAGAACCATAGGACTTGGGGAATTTATTCTCTTTCTTGATTGAAAAATATATTATATCATCATATGATGTGAATTTTTGGGATACCAATTCACATCATATAATTGTCTTAAGAGAATACAATAAATGGTCAATATTTCACCTTTTATTTTGTATGTGGTACATTTCATGCATTTCATACATTTCTATCCATGTAGATTTGGAATCATACTTTGCAATTTTTTCATCCTATTTCTATTTTAGATTCAAGAATTGTCTCTCCCTATCCACTTTATGTTTGAGAGGAAAATATTTTTATATAAAAATTTCCTTAAAATTTATCCATTATATATTTGTGATTTCTTTGTCACCTGTTGTGTTTTGAATTAATGACCACCTCTGATCTGAATCTCTTGAGAGATGACAAAATACCATGATAACCTTCTCCCATTCATTACTTCCCAAAAAGTGAAATATCTTCTACCTGGAACATATCCACTATTCCACAATGAATGGGTTTTTAGTCCCATTTAATTATGGAGGTTGTTTTTGTTTAATGTAGTTTAAAATTTCTCGTTCGCATTATAGATTAGGATTCTACTTACATGTGAAGTTATTGTTCAGATCCTATTTCATCTATCCCAGTAAAGATATAATTTGATCAGAACCAATCAGAGATCGAGTAATAACATCATTACCATTCATTAGAGGTAAGTACCTTTATGGTATTTATGCGTTGATACAGTTTACATTCTATCCACAAGGTGCCATTTCTAATTATCATCATACACTATATTATGATATGAATCCTAATTCATAATTTTGAACTAGAAAAACTCTTAACAGAAATTGAATTTTTATGAATAACTAATAACATTATCATAAACATGGTTTCATTGGGAAATTTTTTTATTTTAAATACTTCATAATAGTTTATAAAGAATTTTTTTAATATAAGTAACCATATCCCCCAAATGTGTCAAACCAGGTGCATAGTAATACCCATTGTCGTGCTCTAGGTTACACCAATTATGGATCGAGACACCTTGCTAAAGTTTTCACCCCTAGGTATATCTATTCCAGAACCATGTCCACTTATAGTGTCTAGACAGAGATGTATTTCTAGGAATATCCACATAATCTCTACTTTACCAAAATTTTTGGATGTTCTTATATGCATATCGTCAAAGTCTATCTTAGGGTTATGTTCCCTAAACTATGTTATCTAAATGCAGTTTCCATGGTTTCTACTAAACATCATCTGATACCAATTATAGATACCCCAAACCCAGTATCACAGAGTTGGTTCTTTACTTTATAACATTGGAATATAAACATGGAAGATGCATCACGATGGACCAAATAGATAAGTAACTTTGGAAAATAATATACATACAAAAGTTTAACATTAAAACATGAAATGAAATACATCACAGTGTCTCCTACAAAAACAGTCTTATTCTTCTTTATTATCTTTCCAGGTCATTCATTAAATTAATCTTGGAATCCTTGTGAAAATGACCATATTAAAGGTGTGATCTTTGATTCTTATTAATGGTAATAATTTAGAGGAAAATATAAATAAACTATAATTAATGGTGAGTAACTAAAAACCAATTCTATTAAAACAAAAAATTTAGAATAATATGAAAGGAATAAAAACTTAATAAAGAATACCTAATAAATAATCACATGAAAATGTTACTTACCCATATAAATTCTACTAGTAAAATAATCACATGGAATATAAAATACTAATATCATAATGGGGGAATTAATAATGAGGGACATCGTAAACATATCATCAAGGACATGTCTAGGACACCATACATAATTAGGTAAGACATTAGCCCATAGCCAAATTAGTTTTTCTCATGAGACCTACCAATGCACTGAGGGGATATAAAGGGACCCACCCGATCCTTACTAAGTCCAATGGATTCCTCATATGAAATAGGTTAAACATAATAATCATATACATTATTATTGAAAGAAACATGTTAAATGTAAATAACATTCCCTAATCAGTAATCATAATCAATAAACATTCAGAGTAATATAGTGAATGGTATCAAGACATAACATCCACAGTCAGACTAATAAAATACCATTCAATAAAATATTCTAGATGAAATAATATAAAATTAATCCAAATTAAACATAATAATCAAAAATTTTATTGAAATAGATATAACTACTCTTACAAAATCAGGGAGGAGTTCTTGGGAGAAATACTACTTGTTTCATTAAAAATTGGAGTTATTTTGGAAAAATAATTGTATAAAATAAGAAATTAATTATTATAGTTTTTAGGAAAAAATTATTAATTATATAAAAATAATTTTTTCTTAAAACATATTATAGATGGTACTTAAAGATGGTTATGAAATCGAGAAGTTCCCTTTAATCGAGCTTGCATATCATGCAAAAATGAAAAGGGAACATCAGATAACATTTATTATCCCATAAAATAGTGATGAAGTAATATAGATATATGATTTGGTAACATATATATATGTATTATAATATTTATATAAAAATAATGAATAATTACATTGGTGTATAGAGGAAGAGCACAAAATCCAAATGAAAATGGTGGTTCGGGAAGAAAACCCATTCAACTTTGAAAACAGTCGAACAATACACACAATAAAATTAATGATTATAAAATTAGACACTGAATAACATGAATATAAATATATTAATTATAATATAAATCAAGGTAAATATACATACACCACACAAAAGAAATAATTTTTAATAAATCATATATGATGAAAATAAATGTGAGATGAGAAAACCCTTATCTTATGCCCAAATGTGTTCTTCACTTGACTATAATGTCCTAAAATATTACATTATACTCATTAATAATTTAATTAAGAACCTATTATAATTTTATATAGTTTATTATAATTTTATTAAGTTCTTTTGTGGAATTTTTGATAAGTTATAAGATTTAATTTTATCATTCTGGAGTGTTCGTTTCATTGATTTTAATGATTAGTTCGTTTGTTTATAAATAATGGAGTTCAGGTAAGATTTGTATAATTATCAAGAATTAAAATTACATGTTATTAATGAACAGATAGATGTGTAATGGGTATTATTTATTATTTTTTTCCATATATGAGGTTGAATCTCTATATAACATTTTAATGATCGCCACTTAGCTTAATTTTAGCGGTTTTATCGATTACAACGAAGAAGTTTTGTTCTATTATATATAGGATTCTAAATATAATTTGTACATAACATTAAGTATGATATAATAAATATTTTAGTATTTGATTCAAAAATAAAAAAGGTTTCATGACCATCCTTGATAGAGGAATTGAAGAATTAAATTTTGTCATCCATGAAGGTTGTAAAACAGCATCTCCCGAATGATGATTTCATTTCTAAAAGTAAATCGAGAGAGAGTAAGGAGATTTATAAAAGATATTCCATTAAAATGATATCAATCTAGTATAGGTATTATTATAGTGTTACCATAATCATTTTCAAAAAATTAGTGAGGAGAGAATAAGAAAATAAAATAAATTGAAATGAAATTAAAAGAAAAAGGAATATGATTCACTCTTGAATTATTCACCATGGGAACCTCCTTAGGGAAATGGGTTTTGTTATTTTTGTATGAACTAGAGATCATAGACATGGAGGAGAGACTAGGGGTGAGTATTTGGGTATAATATTGACAATATTAAAGTCTTATACATCTGATGAGAAGTGGCGATGAGGGGTGGTATTTATAGGGGGTTCCTTGAATTTTTTATTAACAAGATTTTCATTTTTCTCCAAAAATTGAACAGTTTTATAATTCTCATAAAATTTATTAATATAAATAATTGAATCTCGAGATTGTGGTATTTCATCATCCAAACATCATCTATGACTGGCTAAATCATGTATTTATCATTTGTCATAATTTAACATATTTTACTATTCACCAAAAATTCAAGTATTTTTGAAAAACCCAAAAAATACCCGTAAATATTTTTTGATGTGTAGAATTAAAAAATGAAATAAATTTTATGAAAATAGTTTTATAAATATGAGAAATTTATTTTTAAATTAAAAACATCATTTACTTGAAAAATACAAAATTTAAATTTATAAATGATTTTATAACACTTTCAAAAATTTACTTAGGTTTCATAAAATTATCCTAAAATCATAAGACCAAAAAATTTGAATTTATAAATAATTTTTTTGAAAATAAATTTTCCTTTAAATCATTTTATTAATTAAAAAATTGTAATAAATATTTCTGACCTACAAAAATACCAACACTTAATAATTTTCAAAATATTAACTTACATATACTATGATATAAATATATCATACATTAATTTACATGGTGCCGAAATTTTATTTATAAATTCATTGGCTTGGTTACTATTCATTATTCCTATTTACTATTTATAAGGGTCATATTACTAGTCCTATGGTAATGTTACTATTTTATTGCTATAACTTCCTTAACTTATAGAAATACTTGTTATTTATTTCATTATTCATTAATGATGTTTGTATTATGTTCTCAAAGTTATATTATGTGATCTATAATACATGAAATAAACATAAGAAGTTAAATTTCATTTATGGAGTTTTGGGTCCTTAAATGAATCAATAGTGATAGTACGACTCACTATTGCAAGACCCGTATTTCCTTCTATTAGAGACATTTCCACTATGTGAAGAATATTCATTACATATAGATGTGTATGGAACCCATTGTATCACAGAGAATCATATTTTAGTATATTTTCTATAAGATATTGTGATCACATACCATTACATGGGTTAGAAAATACATGTAATAACTTCCATTGGTCTCTTATATGATTGAAAAAACCACACATCTTTTGTGCCTTAGTACAAACCCTCCTCAAATTCCTAATATTGATAGACTATATGAAATTAATTGTTCCCCATCTAGTTGTTGTATAAGGTTTGAATATATTATTTTATCAAGATCTACCAAGATACATATAATACTTACTCTTTATTTTTAATGATCCAAAAAACTAAGAGTTGTATTAGGAGTAACTCCTTCTAACCATAACCAGCCATATCAAGATCAACCCCCAAATCCCTATCAAACAAATATGTATATGAGGTAATATTTATTATGAAAACCTATGATCATATGAAATTTCAAAGACCCATCTAGAATAATTGATATTTATGTTTCTCATTCTGTACCACATCAGGAGAAAACTAAATAAGTTCCTCAAAGTAGTTTTCATATTGAGTCATGGTCCTATCTCCTTATTGGAGGCTGTGAAAGTCCATAAGAAATTCCAAGAACATCAATTATAGATATAATTGATATATAAAAATATATCTAAAACATATCCTCACTACTCCATCAGGATTATTCAACATTACTATTTAATTCCACAATCTCCTATTAGACCCTTCTAGGTTGAATGTAGTAAATTTTACCATTATCAAATCAAACTTCTCCAAAAAATAAAAAAATGTTCCAAGCTTGTTTTTCAAAATAATATGACTCTTAAGGATTATTAGAGGTACCGATTTATAGTAGTTTATACTAAATAAAATATTATAGTGATCCCATTTTGGACCCTTTGAGGTTATACTATGGGGGATTGAATAGGAATGGGTGTTATAGCCTTTCCCAGATCATAGATAGTGCACACCACAATTCCATAATGTTTTGGTCAGTAAGAGGATTCAGTTGCTATGGTCCACCGGTATCTTCCTCTCTTAGTCCATTCAAATATATTATTGGTGGTAATGGTATTATAAAACATAATGTGGAAGAAAAAATACACCAGTAATGATACTCATATCATCATCATAATCAAGAGATTAGTGATTATTATATCCATAAAAAATTCAAGTATTGGGATATTTTAAATGAAAATAAATATGTAATGTTTTTAGAAATATGAGAATCAAATAAATTTATTTATCAAGAAACATTCCCGATGAAAAAATAGAGACTCAGGTCTCAAAATGATGATAGATGGTTATACACTCACTCAAGAGTAACCCTTATGTCCTAAAAATCCAACCTCCCATCTAAGATGGAATCCTATTCTACATACCAACATCAAGTATAGACACACTACCTTGATCCTTCGATACAAACTTTTCATGAACCCACCAAGATATCTTAGTCCACCGATACACAAGCCGACAGTAACATATCCTAAAGGGAATTATAAACCCCCTTGGGTGGAATATAAGAACATGAGAATCATGAAGAGGTTAAAGGGGACGGTTTCTCCAAAAAATAAGAAAATAAATATGAAATAGTGGAAAAGAAAAGAGTAAATAGATGGTATTACAAAAAACCTCATATAGAGAAATTAAAACAAGAAGTCAAATAAAGATCTCCATATAGAACATCATCATGTTAGGGAAAGAATACCCAAAATTTAAAGTCTCAAATATCTATGAAACATGTGAATCAAATATCCAATAATCACCACTAGTAACCATGGTCATAATAATTAAGAACACCCACCACCTTCGATTGGAACTTTCCCTATTACATTATCTGCAATAAAAGGATATAAAAATACCCTAAGTAAAATGTAGGGTATGATCATAAACATCATAGTAGGATATCTCAAAATTTTTCCTAAGAAGTTCTATTAAAAATATGGCATCTATGCTCCAATTTTAGATAAAAAACAAGGTAGGCTAATCAATGTCAAATTTTAATTAAAACATGATTTTAAATATTGTAAATGGTAGAGACACCATGATTTGAAATAGATGAATATTTTACATAAATTAGAAAGGGGGAATGGATAATGCAATTCCATGAACACTAGAATGTTAAAAACATGTCAAAATAATGAACCATATCCAAATTAACTAAAGTATATTAAATCATGGATTTTTTATTTTCACACTACCAATTCAATAAATTATAGATCAAGGTTTGATAAATTCCTTAAGGACTAGGTCATTTTTATAGATAAATGAATTCGACATCTAATAAAATCAACCTAAACTTGGTTTACTTATATTTTTCATCGTTAACACATTACTAGTGGGACAAATTCCTAGGGTGATCATCCCAATCACGCACTAACTACTAAGGGTCAAAATTTCTTAAATAAATTAATCAAAAAATCATGTGAAAATAATTTATTTCAGTTCAATTCATCATTCATAATTTAATAGCCCAATCTAAATTCTCAACATGAAATTTTAATTCCAAAAACAAATAATGGAGTTTCATGAAATTCATGTCTTTTAAAATTATATTTCATTGAAATATAATTTTCTCTTGATTGAACAACAAATCCTATCATCAAGTCAATTTTAATTTCATTCCACATTTAGTCAAATTTACCTAATAATTTTGAAAACTGTGAAATCTTGTTTTTTCACAACTTTCATGCAGTTTCTAAAATCTAACAGCAAATCATCCAAAATCAACACATAAAAATAATTTTAAAACTCATTTAAAATAAATTCAGAAAATTAGAGTTTCAAATATAGGGAATATCCTTATATAATAACCTACCGTTAATCACACAATCAAATGAACACCTCAAATGGGAAACATAAATGGAGAGATGTAGGTGACGTAAATGAAAGTAGAATCCATTGAATAAAAATTCATCAAATCAAAGATCCAATCCAATATAAATCATGAGGATTAATCACTTTCAAATAATGAAGGATTGAAAAAAGGGTATTCCCCTATAGAGGTATATTTTACTTACAGAAGATTGATTGATCACATTTACTAGTGTATTGATTTTAGATAAAATAGGGTGAATAATTCATGAATTCCTCTAGAGAGTCAACAAAAATATATTAGATAAAAATAGACTTTATCAAGAGTAGTTTGGAATCATAAATGGGGGATCCATGATTTTTATTAAATTTTTCGGGGTTCAAAAACTCGTCAGATGGTTTACTAGGTTAGAACTCATGGTTAATACTTTTTATTAAACTAATCTTGCACACTCCCAGGGCCACTAGATTATCCACATAGTCAGAATGACTGTGTTATTCCATCTATTCTAGTGAAAGGGTTCATTTTTTAGTTGCATGGTTTGAGAATCCATCATCCTAAAATTCAAATCCCCAATATTCAAGGACAAACATTTTCATAGAGATCCTACATGGTTTGAAATAGTTGTGGACCCCACTCTAGAGCACTATGACAAGGGACACTATTTATTATGCCAACCACATGGTTTGACCTACCCATGATCCAACCACGCTAAGCCCAAAAATCTTCAAAAAATTTATAGAATTCCATCAAAATGACTTAAACCAATATACTAACAATGGAAGATAAACAATATGGTGTAAAAATACCAAAAAATGAAACATGATGTTATAATGTCAACTACCTAAATAGTTTTTAATCCCACAAAATCTATTAATAAAACTCCATGGAAAGGTGTTGATGCCACTTTTCTCTCACCACTTCCTCGAACTAGAACATCTCATACCAATAAGAACCATGATTACAAATCATAGAATCCAAAGGTATAAACCTTACATGATGAACCTTCATATATGAAAAGAAATTAAATCAATTCCTAGTCAAAGATTAATTAGGATCTAAATCAAGATATTATTAGTTCAAGACATGGAAACTGTCAAAAGAATATTTATAGAGCAATGACACATGGAGCATCCCATGGATTTACTTCATCTGAAGTAGAAAGTCCAAACTATAAGAAACATTGTAAAAATACTCAACAATGTCAAAAAAAAAACAAAATATCAATGAAATCTTTCTCTATTTTGAGGTTTAATGACGTCCCAATAGATTTCAATCACTAAATAATATCTTGTCAGAAACTAAAATGTACAAAGGACAACTAAGATGAAATACATAGGATTTATATCATCTTATGAGTTTTCAACATTTTTTTATGAATGAACTGAATCATTTTTTGTCACTTGGACCAATGTAGCTATAACTAGAGAATCTTCTATAATATTGGAAAAAAATCAGTGGAGATATAAAAGGCTGACCACACAAGGACATTTTAGGAGTCATTCAAATTATTTACTGTGAAATACAGTTATATGAAAAACCAACCGGTCCCAAATTGTAATCCCAAGGTACACCAATGTCGAGATCATAAGCATGTATCATGTATTCAAGAATCAATATTGCTTGTTCTGTATTCAAATACTTTCATGGATGATACACTAAGATCAATCGAACATATGATCCCATTTCCTCCTAGATGACTCTATAAAAATGAGAAGTTAATTTGTGATCCCTATAAAAAACTATACTAGATCAAACTCCATGAAACTAGATGATCTATTTCACTTATAGGATACTGGATACCTCATCATTGGTAGTATCAATAACTAGATAATGTGATATAATTTTTTCAACCAATTTACCAATACACAAATTACATACTTCCATCGATGGGTATGCGGAAACCCATCAATGAAATCTATAAAAATCTGGGCCCACATCCATGTTTATACATGAAGGGGACAAAGAAAACCAAAAGGTTTCTAGTTCTCGACCTTTAAATGATGATAATTATAAAAATGAGAAAAAAAATCAGTGATATCTCACATCATAAATTTTAAAAAAAATCAATTCCACATGTCATATAACTTCTTCAGGGTGCTTGGGTGTGTAAAGCACTATGAATTATGACCTTCACCAATTACTTATTTTATATTGGATAGAGGAATGATGCATTGAGTATTGAATAATATGATACCATATGATGAAAATGAACACTCCATAACAGTCTCCCCAACACAAAGAAAGTCTATAGTCCCAAACAACTCATCAATGGGATCTTTCTGTTAAAGAATAATCTCATGAAGGGAGTAATTAAATTGGAAACATTCCAAGACATTATCTATATCTTCATTCACGAATCCCAAACTAAAATTTGAAAATAAATCAATTATTCTATACACATACATTGATTCTTTTATAGTCCATGTTTTCAATTCCCTTCTCAAATCATTAATAATGAAATTCCCTTTACTAGGGGTATTGGAAATAATAAAATCAAATTTTTTAGGTTTTCCACCAGAAATCTCTGCCTATGGTTCAAATCTTTCTACAATAAGATATACAATAGAAAATTTTAATCTGAATAAATTGAAAAAAAATCTCCAAAAAGGCAATGCTTCCAACTATTAAGAGAACAAATAATGACTATAAACTATGGTTCATGGGTAGGATTATTTTTCTCATGTGGCCATCGTTTTCAAGAAGCTTATGATACCATGTGATCAACATACTTAAGAACATATCCCAATCCTAAAAAATATGCATTATAAGAGACCATATAACCCAACACATCCATTGGACGAGTCAAAATTTGTTCATAAGACTAATGGTTATTCAAATATTCAAAGTAATTTTGTCACATCAAGTCCGATAACATATTTAATCCCATTGTAGTAAGATAATTCATTAGAGAAGAAAAAATTGAGAAATTTTTAACAAACTATTGGTAATTTATAGGTCCTTACCCAATAGGTCTTGAGTCGAAATTACCGTAAGAAAACATTTATAGGCTAGGGGCTAGAAACATTCATCGAATGGAATAACTAAAATACGATTCCATTGCCTATGTACCTCTATGAACTCACCGAACCATCACCTTGAAAAATAAAAGATAAATAATGATAAAAGGATGTGACAACTAGAGAGAAAACCATGAATGAAAAACCTCTTGGGTGTACATGAGTATGAGAGTTTAATCTAGAAAGAAAAGGGAAACAAATACACACTAAAACAGAATGATTCCCCAAAATAAAAAATCATGAAATTTTAATACTGAGAGACCCTAGCGACAAATTTTCATTCTCTGACCACTGTACATAGTAAAATACACTAGGTATCCCTATAAACTTATGTAATCATCAATGACCTATCCATATTCTTCATAAGAATACAAATGTGGGAAAATCCCATGGATGTGTGTGTTTATACATACTGAGTATGATCCCTTGAAAGTTGAACGAGGAGCATTAAGAGTAACAATATAAATAGACATCTCAACCCAAAGATTTTTTTTAATAAAATTCAATGACATTAATATATATATATATATATATATATATATATGATCAGGAAAAAGAAATAAAAATAAGAGAGGATAGGGATATCCATATCACTTTCCAACACAAGAAGAGGGTGTGATAACTTCCAGATAGCCCATAAAAAATTCCCAATATCTCTCAGGTCTTTTGAAATATGTAAATATGTTGAGGGATCATGCCTTTCCATTATGCTGGAAAGTCGAGGGAGAAAAATCTACATGCTGAGAACAAGTTCTATAATACATAATGTGGTTCCACATAGTGTAATAAGTTGTTACACTCTATCGATTGGGATATCACTTGGTGTAAGGAGGCTCTACTCCATAATTCCATAGTGGGTACCAGTCGGTTGACAGATGACATGTGCCCTAGTAAGTCAATGGGGGTAATTCATAGTTGATAGTGGGAACACACCCTTACTCCATAGGTGATACATGCCAATAGATATAAGTCCCTAACCCTAACTTTATAATGGGGGGGGGGGTACCAGTTAGTAGATAGAAGACCCAAAACATATCCAATAGGGGGATTTGACTCGGTAGATAGAGTTAACACACCTTAATTCCAGATGGGGTACCAATTAGTAGATATAGGACCCACATGCTAATGCCATGTAGAAATATGTAGATTATGTAAGCACACACAATCTTATAGGGGTGAAAATGATTAAATATAGGACCTATGGAATCAGGAATTTTTATTACATAACTTTTCATAACATTTTACAAACAGAGGATATTTTAAAGTTTAGTGTCTTTGAAAAAGGGACATGATACATGAAAACATGAAACATTATTCTATTCCACATGAAAGGAATATTAAAAGTTGATATTATGTACATTTATTTCTTCTCATAACCTAGGGACATTTATCAAAGGGAAGGGTCAGAAGAAGGCCGAGTATGCAAAACAAGTGAAACAATTTACATGTGAACTTGAGAAATATCAGTAAAAACATGTGGAATATAAAAAAACTAATGATAAAGAGGAATACAATAATATTAATAAATTCAAACATATCATGAAAATGTGGCTAAAAAATTTAATTTATAAATTCTTAAGAATATCACCAAGGTCTATCCCCAAGGTGTCATAAAAATTACAAGGGTTATTCACCAAGTTATCATAAAACTTGTTTTCTCTAGAGATTAATTTCATTACACAGTGAATTAGAGTGCTATTTGTTTAAATAATTTATATGAATTTATTTTCATGCGTTCCATGTAGATCATAATAAAATATTTCATAAATAACCCAAGGAGAATAAAATAAATTGGTTTTATATCAAAATCACGACGTTTTAAAAAGTGTTTAAAATATCATCAGTATGTCATTTATAACCCATGGAAAGAGAATGATAATTTTATGTATGTAAATTATATAATAAAATATATAAGTTCTATGTATTTAACAATACCCCAGAAATTAAATATATTTGGGTATTTATATAAATAAAATAAGATAATTCCATGAGAAAAAAAGACAGAGATTTTGAGACGAAAATTATGCAGCATAATAGCTTTGAAACATGGATTTATAAAACATTAAAAAGAGATGGGATATGGGTAAAAAATTCATAAAAATACTAATAATATATCATAGATAAATATTTATATGTAAATAATAACATGGTATGGAAACTTGAAATACATTCCATATAGAAGAGAACTTAAATGGAAAAAGAGAAGTTGAAAATTTCCTTACAAAAATTCGGCAGCCTAATGAAGTCGCTTAAAAATTACGAAAATATTTTGATGAGAGTGGAAATGGTATATAATAAATTGTACATAAAATTTAGATAAATAATGATATATAAGAACAAAATAGATCATAATAAAAATGGAAATTCAAAGACATAACATAAAAGAAGTGCTGACTAAAATAGGGGAGTGAAATTTTCCCTTACCTTGAAGATTAACAGAAAAAACCATTGTTTAGGACATTGGGGGTCTTAAGGGAACCTTGGGAGGTATAATTTGGAGGAAGAAAATCCAAATATTGGTTGAGGAGAAATTTGGAATGAATGGAATGAAGGAAGGGGTTGGTATTTATAGAAAAAATGAGTGAATATTTTATTAATTTCCAACGGACACCTCATTAGTGATATTTGAAAAACCATGGGCTTTCCCATGGTATTTTCCAATGGTATTAGCCACTTGGTACATCTAATATCATATTTTAATGTCTAAAATTTGAACATAATTCTATATTAATTATTACATCATTATGATTTCATTAAACACACCAAAAAACCTAAACATTATTTGTTTACTATCTATCAAGAAACAAATTTTTTAAAAAAAATATCACAAATTCACCCTAACCTAATACAGATGTTCTAAATTCAAAAATTAGTTCCATTTTATAAGAATAATATTCTAATTATAAGATATTTAATTTTCAATTAAAATCACTATTTACCCATAAATACTAATTCTTTACTAATAATTTCTCGAACAATTAGTTCTTTATGCTATTATATCACATTACTATTCAAGATTCCTAAATTATATTTATACATTTTTAAGTGAGGTTACTATTCCATTGGTCACATTACTATTCATTAGGGTAATATTAATATTCATAAATTACAATTCACTAAAAAATGTAGATCTGATTAGACTCTAAATTTTATAATGATCACAACTGTATAAGACCATTTTTTAAAAATAATTTCACACTATTAATTATTTAATGTATAATTTTTTTAAAAAATAATATCTTTTTTTATATTCATCAATAATATGAAACTTCTAAAAATTAATCCTATATTTATTTTAACATTTTAAATTCAAAAATTTTACCATAATAAGAAATAAAAATTTTATTTATACAAAAGGATTACACAAAGTTGCTAAGGCCTCATTGCATAGACCCTTATAACAGTTTCATAGGACCTAAGATTAAGATTTGAAATGGTAATAGAATCTTGGGGAGGCTTAGAAAACATTTCCTGAGTTATAATTTCTATCAGCTGGAACTTCTCCCAAAGGCAATTAAGTTCAATAATAACATGTTGAAGCTTGGCTTGGGCTTGGTCCAGGAAAATCCCAATGATTCTACCTCCTTCCAAAGATCTAAAAGATGGGTTCATACAGCCGGAGTGTACTGGATGACACCATCATCTCTTATTTTTGTAATAATTAACCATGATCATTTTTATTTATAAATAATAATCATAATATTAAGAGTATAGTATCAAATGGTCATATTGACCAATGGTCATATAAATTTCAGAATCGAGTGGTTTTATTTAAATTTTACTCAGTTCATTAAAAAAACAATACTTTTTTGTTGAGTAAAAAATAAAATAGCACACAAATTCTGGAAAAAATATTATTCAAAATTTCAGGTCGTTACATTAAACCCCCGTAAGAAATTTCATCCCCAAAATTTCAACTTGTAAACTATGAAGAGAAAATGTGTGGGTACCTCTACCTCCTTGACTACTCTGGTTCCCACATGTCTTATTAACATTTGTGGTTCATCCATAACCCTTTCAAATGGTGGGTAGTTTTGTTGCGTAGAACCTTGTCCCTTCGATCCAAGATCTCCACTGGCTACTCCTTGTAAGAGTTTTTATATTACAGTTGAACCACCTCTGGATTTAGTACATGTGAAGGTCCAGGTATGTACTTCCTCAAGAGGGATACATAGAAGACATCATGTACTTGTGCTAGATATGGGATAATTATAAGATGATAGGCCGCTACTCTTACACAACCAAGGATTTCAAAGGGGTCAATGTACCTAGGGTTTATCATCTATTTCTTCCTAAACCTCATGACTCTATTCCAATGTGAAATTTGAATAAAGACTTTGTCACCAACATCTAACTCCAAGTCTATTCGATGGTTGTCATCATAACACTTTGGAAAACTCTTGTGACCATAATGTTTTGCTGGATGGCATAAACCTTTTCTATAATTTCTTGCACAAGATTGGGCCCCATAAGCTTTCTCTCACAAACTTTATTCCAACAAGTAGGAGTTCTACATTTATTCCCATATAGACCTTTATATGGTGCCATTTGAATGCTTGAATAGAAATTATTATTGTAAGATAACTCAGTTAAGGGGAGATGTTGATCCCATCCACCATAAAATTCTTTTGAGAATGTTCTTATCATGTCCTTGAGTGTTTGAATTGTCCTTTTATATTGGCCATCAGTTTGGGGGTGATATGACATACTGAAAATCAATTTGGTAATTAGACCATGTTGAAAAATTCTCCAAAATATTGACATGAACCTTGGATAATTACCAGATATGATATAAAGTGGAACTAAATGTAGCCTTAACACTTACTTCATATAATTATTGGAAAGTTAATAAAGAGAGAAATCATCCCAAATAGTGATAAAATTGGCAGTCTTGGTGAGACGGTCCACTATAACACATATCACATTATTTCCATTGGAAGTTATCTAGATACCAGTGATAATTTCCATGGTGATATATCCCAAATTCCATGATGGTATGGGTTGTGGTTGTAATACCAATTTAGGAAGTTGTCGCTCTTCCCTCACTTGATGAAACACCATTCACATTGTAGTGTATTCAGCAGTATCCCTTTTCATATTATCCCACCAATAATGATCCTGAAGTACCCTATACATTTTCTTACTTCTAGGATGTATAGAGAAAGTAGTGCTATGAGCTTCATCCTTCATCGCCTTCTTTATTTCTGAAATATACGGAACACATAGTCATGTAGAAAATTTCAGTACACCTTCTTGATCAATATTGAACTTGGGAATCTTCCCGTCATCCACCACCTCAAATTTCTTCTGTAACAAAGGATCTTCTTTCTAATATATCTTGATCTTCTCTAGTAATGTTAGTTTAGAAATCATTTGGGTTATGGTTGATGATGTCCCTTACATTTCTATTTCTTTGTCCTTCTTTACAAGGTCATTGATCAAATGATCTCTTTGAATCCTCATCATGGATAGAACACCAAGTTCATTCCTATTTAATGCATTAGTGACTTTGTTTTCTCTTCTAGGATGATAATGAATTGAACAATCATATTCTTTATGAATATCCAACCATCTCCTCTATATCATGTTCAATTACTTTTGTGTGAAAATATACTTCAAACATTGATGGCCTATGTATATATCACTTTTCTCCCCATAAATATAATTCCTCCATATCTTTAGAGAAAAAAGTTCCACATCCAGCTCAAGATCATGCATATGATAGTTTTTCTCATGATCCTTCAACTGTCGAGATGCATAAGCAATCACCTTATCATTTTACATGAGGATTCACCCAATCCCTTTAAGATAAGAATTGTTAAAAATAACGAATCCTTTTCCACTTTAGGGAAGAGTTAGAATGGGTGTAGTAACCAATATCTTTTTCATCTCTTTGAATCATTCCTCACACTCCATTTTCCAGATGAACTTGACCCATTTTCGAGTTAACTTGGTTAATGTATTATAACATCCTGATAATTTTTTCACAAAACCTCTATAATATCCCGTTAATCCATGGAAATCAGGAATATAAGTTATTATTGCAGGTTGAGTCCCCTCCTCGAAAAACATTGTCTTTTTTGGGTAAACTGTGATTCCTTCATTGGTTATAATGTTCCCCAAGAAGGAAACTTATTGTAACAAAAGTTCACATTTTCTAAAATTTCCAAAAATCCTATCCTTCGATAGAGTTTGTAAAATAACCCTTAGATGATTATTATGCTCCTTGAGAGTTTTGGAATAAAACACAACATCAGCAATACAAACTACAACAACGTTATCAAGGTATTACTTAAAGACTATATTCTTCAAAACCATAAAAATAGTAGTATCATTAGTCAATCCAAATGATAGAACAACTAACTCATAATTCCTATATATTGATATGATCGTGGTTTTTGGAATATCTTCTTTCTTCAGCTTCAATTGATGATAAAGAGATTGAAAATCAATGTTGGAGAAGAATTGAGCCCCACGAATTTGGTCAAATAAGTCATCATTTCTTGGAAGAGCACATTTTTTCTTCATTATGATCTCGTTTATTTCTATATAATTAATGCATAGATACATTAATCTATTCTTCTTCTTCACAAATAGAATAGTTTCTCCACAATGAGACACACTCGGTCTAATAAACCCCTTCCCCAAATGATCTTGGATTTGTTTCTTTAATTCCTCCAGCTCCACATTTACCATCCTAAATGGGTTCTTTGATATCAGATGATATCCATGTATGAGTTCAATGGAGAAAACTACCTCTCTTTATGGGGGAGGATCAGGTAACTTCTCTTGAAATACATCAATATATTCCTGGATTATTGGGACATTTTCCATCCTTATACTCTCATTTCCTTATTAATCTTCACCAATCAACTCCATAAAGAATGATATAGCATGTTCTTATAGACAACGATTATGTTGAGATATCTCTCCTTGGAAGATAATTGTATGTTTTCCATTCATATCTACCAAGATTTCCTTGCTTCTGCATTTGATATTTTCATTATACTTTGAGGGACATTCAATCCCTAGTATAATGTTGAATTCTAGCAATGGGAATGAATATTTGATTTTCGATAAGAATGTGTTCAATAATGTAAATAACATAGTTTCTAATCACTAATGATGTCTAGATAATTCCACCAGGAGTCATGATTGATAACTCTACTTTTATCATTTCAGGGGTTGATTTTAAATTCTTTGTAAACATGGATGAAATAATGGAATGGGTAGAACCAGAATGATGAAACGTACATGCTAGCATTTAGTGAACAACAAGAGTACCTTCCACCACATCATTTTGTGATTCAACTTCAGCCGTAGTGATATAAAAATCCTGATCTTGTTCCCTTGGCCTTTGATGAGGATAAAGGTGATTCCCCTCCACTACCCTCAGAATTGGACAATGATTGGAAAATTGCCCACGTTTTCCACACTTATAGAATTTCACATCAGGTAGGGCTTGCACAATCTTCCCTTTGTTGTTAGTGTTTGGAAGTTTAGGCTTCACCTCAATACGATAATTTTGTACAATATAGCTATCTATTCTATACTTTAAGCACTTCTAACTCCCGAGTAGACTGTTCCTTGAATTTCAATTTATTTCCCCTCTTCCTGATCAAAGTACTTCTATAATCTTGGATATATTGATCTCTTCTTGTCATTGGATTTATGAGACCACTACGTCTCACTAAACTATAGTTCTACTTTCATCACGCTCTACATGATCTACTGATAGCTAGCTTAATCTATGTTGGCTAGATTCTTTCGTTGATGAGGTCTTAGTCCACCAAAGAATCTATCAACCTTCCAATTAGGATCCATGAAAAATCTTGAGGTGTAAAATGATAGTCTTGTGAGGTTCATCTTGTATCTTCTAAAAGATTCATTCTTCTTTTGAGTTAGCTCGAGAAAATCATTATCCATTTTTTTCTCATATAATGAGGGAAATAATTATTGAAAAAGATCCTTATGAACTATAACTACTCTATAACTTCATCCTCCACTCTTGGCCTTGTGTTTTTAATCAGTTCCCACCACTGATCGTTTTCTCTGTCTAAGCAGTAAATAACCTGGGTGACCTTCTCTTACTCTGAATAGTATATAATAGATAAGATCATCATGATAGAGTTGCGACACCATTTAGAAGTCAATGGGTTGATATATCCACTGATGGTTGGTGGTCATTGATGCATAAAGGACTAAACAAAATGTTTTTCCCTTCTCAGTGAAATTGGTCTCTCATCCTGATTCCAGTTATTTCCTATAACTCGATTCAGTTGGTTTATCATTCTCATGAATGTTTCCATTCTTGATTCAATTAGAGGGTCATCAGTGCATAGTCCATTATGGTCACCATTTTCACTATTCCTCCTACTTCCCAGAGATTTCTAAAAGAATAAAACTTATGTTACAAGCTTACTTCATTTATGAATCTTTTAACTATAAAGTATTTTTATGTCTTAAAACATTATTCTTAAACATATTATTATTTAACAACAATTAAATTTCCCTATAAATCCTTCGCAATGATTCATAAAAAGCTTGTGACTAACCAAAAATATTCCCTAGGAGGGTCAAACCAGGTGTGCAGCAAGGCCCATTGTCATGTACCAGGATACCCTATGTGAAGCCCAAAACTCATTCTGGGAGTTTTCAATCTGGGGTACATCTGTACCAGAGTCACATCCACTTATTCATATCCAGACAATAATTTATTTGTTCAGAAACCACATAATTAATATTTCACCAAAATAATAGGTAGTTATTCTATATTTAAACCTTTATATTGGTTTCTTCCTAATGTTTTAATAACCTAATTTCCAAAAATAGGTAAACTATACTCTGATACCAACTACGACATCCCTCCTTTTTACTAGTTATATTTTTATAAGATTTTACAAAAAGAGGATCATTTAACGTTTAGTGTCTTTGAAAAATGAACATGATACATGAAAATGTAAAAAAAATATTATATTACTTTTAAAATTCGTCTTAAAGGTTCATCTAATGAAGATTTATTTCATCTCATAACATAGGGACATACATCAAAGGAATGGTTGAGCAGAAGGACCAGTAAAGAAAATGAGTGAAACTGTTTACATGTGAACTTGAGGGATATCAATATGAACACGGGGAATATCATAAAGGAACGATAAGGAGGAATATGATAATATTAATAAACTGAAACATTTAATGAATATGGGGATAAAACATATAATTGATAAATTCATAATCATATCATTAAGGTCCATCCCCATGGTGGCATAAAAATTACAATGGTTATTCACCACGGTATCGTAAAACCTTCCATCTCTAGAGATTAATTTATTTACCCAATTAATTGGAGGGATATCAGAGATAAAACTTAATATGTATTTATTTTCATGTTATACATATATATAATAATAAAAAATTTCATAAATAACCCAAATATATTAAGAATAAATGGGTTTCATATACAAATCATGACGTTTTAAAAAGTTCTTTAAACTATGATCACTATGTCATTTATAACCCATGGAAAGGGATTGAGGGTTTTATGTATGTAAATTAAAGAATAAAATATATCATTTTTATTGTTTTTATTAATACCCATATAAATGAAATATATTTGGGTATTCACATAAAAATAATAATTCCTTGAGATAAAAGAGAAATATTTTGAGATGAAAATTCTGTAGCATAACGACTATGAAACATGGTTTTAGAAAATGTTAAAAAGAGATGGTATAAGGGTAAAACATTAATAAGAGACTAATAATAAAGCCTAGAGACAAAATTAAATGGAAATAAGAACATGGTATGGAAAATAGAAAGATATAGCACATAGAAGAGAACATAAATGAAAAAAGAGAAGTCGAGAATTTCCATACAAAAATTCAGCTGCCTGACAACATTTCTTAGAAATTCAGAAAATTAGTTGATTAGAGTGGAAAGGGTCACTCATAAATTGTAAATAAAATACAAAACAATAAGTATATATAATAATAGACCAAACATAATGAACATATAAATTCAAAGACATTACATAAAATAAGTGTTGACTAAAAGAGGAGGGTGAAAGGTTCCCTTACATTGAAGAGAAACTAAAAAATACTCAATGGTTGGGACCATGGGGCTTATGAGGGCACCTTGGGAAGACTCCATGGGAGGTAAAAATACTAGATCTTGATTTATTACGAATTTTTAATGAATTTAATGAAGGAATTCATTGGTATTTATTTCAAAACTAAGGTAATATTTTATTAATTTCTAAGGGACACCTCATTATTGGTATTTGAAAAACTATGGGATTTCCCATGGTATTTTATAATGGTATTATCCAATTTGGACACCTCATATCATATTTTACTATACACATGTTGAAAATAATTTCATATCAAATATTACATCATTATGATTTCATTAAACGCAATGAAAACTCAAAAATTGTATTTTTAATATTCACCAAAAAACCAAACATTTTATTAAAATATCATAAATTCACCCTCAAATAATATCGATGCTTTTAATTCAAAAATGAGATCCATTTTATGGATATAATTTAATAATTTGAAGATATTTCATTATTATGTATAGTCACCATTTACTCGACAAAATACTAATACCTAACTAATAATTTTTGAAACACTTATTTACTTTTGCTATCATATCACATTACAATTTAAGATGCCTAAATTATATTTATAATTTCCTAAGTGAGGTTACTATTACATTAGTCACATTACTGTTTATAAGGGAAATATTAATATTCCTAATTTAATATTTAATAAAAATTAAGTTGAACTTATTAGTCTCTAAATTTCATATTGATCACAACGGTATAAGACCATTTTTTGAAAATAATTTCACAATATTAATTATTTATAGTAAAAAAAATATTTTAAAATAAAATTTTCTATATTCATCTATAATATTAAAAATATAAAAAGTCATCCTATATTTATTTTGACATTTGAAATTCAATATTTTTTACCATAATAAGAAATAAAACTTTTATTATATAAAAGTATTACACAAATTAACTAAGGAATCATTACATAGCCCCTTATAACATCTACATAGGTCCTAAGAGTAAGGTGTGAAATGGTGATTGAATCTTGGGGAAGCTTAGAAAACATTTCTTGAGTGGTGATTTCTATCAGCTTGAACTTCTCTTAAAGGCGACTACGTTCATGCTTAACATGTTGAAGCTCGGCTTGGGCTTGGTCCAGAGAAAAGCCCAATGATGATACCTCCTTCCCAAGATTCAAAAGATGGGCTTAGTACGACCTGAATATACTAGATGAGGCCATCGAATCTTCTTTATGTATTAATTAACCATGATCATTTTTATTTATATGCAATAATCATAATGTTAAGAGTATAGTTTTCAATGGTCATATTGACCAACAATCATATAAAAGTCAAAATATAGTGGTATTATTTTAATTATAATAACTTCATTAAAAAAGGATATATTTTTGTTGAGTAAAACAAATAACAAAAAAATTCAGGAAATGAAAAATTAAAAAAAATTTCAGGTCGTTACATTACTAAAACTGTAACACTGTGATATTTTTTTGAACTTTTTTTGAAGTAAATTTAATCTTTTAGATATTATGTATTTCACACAACACTTAATATAGCTTGTGTTATACGAAATAACTAATTTTGGATTTTTTTAAATGAAAAAAAATGTTAACATTACACTTCATGAAAAACATAGATTATCATGTGGAACAAACAGCCCTATTATTGTCTTTTGTTACATACAATTCTGAGATCCTTTGATATCGTACGTTACATGCATGGAAGTGTTTTACCAAACTAAAAAATTCTATTAATATTGATATTAAAATATTATTATAGTTACCAAATAACTGTTGGAATGGAATTTATTTATATTTTTTACTAAAGGGTGAAAATATTATTTACAAATGCATATAAGATTAATCCTTCACTCATCAATTAGTTATAAATGAATGTTAGAATAATTTGAAAATAATGAAATTCCTTTTCTAAGTAAACTATTTTTCATGTAGAAACCTAATTTTATCTCAATAAATTAAAAAAACAATTATTTTGAATGTTATAAATAAAATTTATATAATATATATTCAATAATATTTTTTGATACTCATCCAATTGAATTTATTGGAATAAGATAATAATAATTCCAATTTTCTGAATACAAAGATATATTTTTCAAAAAGATAAATTTACTACCCCTTAATGAAAGACATAAATTAAATATAATTTTTGAAACCATTAGAATTTCTATTTGAGAAATTAAACATAAATTTTTGAAGGGGAATATAGAAATATATATTGGGGGAATTTTTTATATTTTCCTAAGATGTTTTAGTTTTTGATTAATAGTAAAAAAACATTGAATTTTAATTGAAAACTTCATTTTTGTAAGGTTTATTTATATATTTAAATTATGTTTTAAATTGGGTTTAAATAATATATAGATCAAATATATATATTAGTCTAATTTTGGACATTGTAAATAATTTCCCATTGAAATTTGATATAAAAAAGTTTATAACTTTTGAATAGTTTCACTTTAAAAACCTGATGTTTCATCCCATCTATGGATTATTTTTCAATTAATCTTGGCCAAATTAGTGATATTAATTTTGAAAAATGGATTCCATATTTTAGATAATCATAATTTATAATTTATAATATGGTCAGAATAATTCTTCACCATAATGAATAGTGAATGCTGTAAAAATTAATTAATGTGATTATGGTAAAAAAGAGTTTACTTAGTGGTTAAAAATAGAGTATATGTTTTTAAAATGACCATAAACTTGTAAATTAACCATTTTATAGAAAAAATTAATCAACAAAATTTTATTCCAATTTTTTTATTGTTAAATGTTTTCTGGGTAAAAATGTGGGGATCACACAATTCTTTTAAAACATGAAAATGATGTCCTCACCCTCACTTATAAATGGGTAATCACACACCAAAATTATTAACTTTTATAAATCCATTTGGGTCATCATAAACCTTAACAAATAATATATCAACTTACCTACCCCCATATATGATTCCACACTTTAGGAAGAATGAAATCCATGTTAGTCCTTTGGTGAAAAAAAGGATTACCAGAAAAAGAGGTAACGTTCATCAAGAAGAACTTTTGTTTCGTTTATTTACCCACCCATTGAATTATTATTATTCCATTAATATTTAATAACCAATTTATAGTAAATAAATTTATATTTTTTTATTTGATTTTTAAAACCTACACCTTCACACACATCCATCAAATGGTTTACATAATATTCATTTGTGTGTATAACAGACTACTGTCTTGCGATCTGATGTCGTTAGCTTTTCTATTACCACATCTCATGTTTGGATAAAATGATGGAAATATATTTTTATATGATATATATGATTTATATATGATTTTGGTATTATTATATGACACACACCTTCATTATTTCCTTTTGTGGGAATACAATAACTATGTTTGTGGAAGTGTGGACTACCACCTCCTCAAAGTGATGTGATCATTCACGCATTATATGGAACATATTAAATATGGTTCTAATAAAAATTAGTTATTTATATGAAATAATAATTCTACAAGAAATATAATATTTAAATATATCATTTACATTATTTTCTTTAATAATAGTAAAAGAAAATATAAAAAGTGTCTATGCCTACGTATAGCCTACTTTTCCTTGAATAATGTATTTCATTTCAAATTTCTACATTTTATATACTATTATAGAAACTTATATAATGAATATATGATATTTTTATACAATGTTTTACATTATATAAATAAGTAAAAAATTAATTATGTAATGGGATCATGAATTACAAGTCAAAACATATATGAAATACCAAGCGCTTATTTCTCAAAAAGAAACTTTGACATGAAATTTTTAATAAATGGGTAATGTGATTTTTTAATAAAATAATATATGGTATTATATATTATAATATTGTTTTTTATTATAAATATAATTATATTATATTTATTATAAAAGTGGTTTTAATTTGTTTGAAGAAAGTCATGACTTAATGTAAGGGTTTTCTAGTATCACATTTATTTTATTGAGATATATGCTACATTTACCATTTATTATATTTATGTGGTGTGTATACTTAACTAATAAATGAAATTTAATTAATTTAATTTAATTTTTCACATTAAAATTCTAAAAACATGTTTTTATTTCAGGGGTTTGATAAATCAAAATTTATTCTTATAGTGATGGGATTTCAAGTCTCACTTTTACTCCTATAAGACTTATTCCCTATTCATCACTCATTTTTTTTATGTGGTGTGTATGATGAATATGTAAGGACTTGACCCCAGTTGCCCAGAGCTGGTGCCTTAATTGATTATGTTGGCATACATAAAAGGAATACGAATCCTGAAGGACCGAGTAGTTTAGTATTATTGGAAACAAGATACATACATAAGTTTATCATTACAACATGAAGGGAAACAAAAACACTATTTTAAATCCACTAGAAACATCTCGTCTCCTAGATTATACTTGTAAGTCATTCACAAATTACTCCATCATATCCTAAGAAAATTAAACATAAGAAAGGGGTGAGCTCAAATTCTCGGTAAGAGTAAGCAATACAGCGTAAGATAATATAGACATTAGACATGGTGAATAATTGAAAACACATGCCTTTAATAATAAACTTGAAACATATTATGGCAGAAATATGAGCTAAACAAATAATGCCATAATAAAACATAATTATGGATATTCTACTAGTCGAATAACCACATGAATCATGAGACCATAAATATAATCATAGAGGTATCTTGGGGCATTACTTACATAATCTTGTAACCATGTTGGCTACCTTAAAATTTGTAACCCTCACGGCTACGTTACTTTGTGTAACCATCACAGTTACACTTGGAGTAACCATATGGCCGACCTCCAACATACTCATACCCAATGCATTGGATGGAAATATAGGTCCCACACTTCATCATAAACAATGCCCATAAACCAAAACACAATCATACAACATAAATAATAGAATAAAAACATTTCTTTTGAATCTTGTAAAACAGAATTTTAAAAGGGGATTTTAGAAGAAAAGTCCCTTATAAACATCATATACTTGAAGTGAGACTTAATAGAGTGGATGGAATATGTATATAATCTGTAAATGCACACAATGAAACATAATATAAACAGAACCCATCACACAAACAATTTAAATAGCACATAAATAATAAAGTAGATGGTTAACCCAAAGAATGGAAATCGGGTTAAGAATTCCCTTACAACAATGTGATCGGTCGAATCATATGACCAGAACATAATAAATATCAATTGGATCATTGAATAACATGAATATAAAGAGAATAATGTTATTATATATATCAAATTACAGTACACATATTCCACATACAAGAAATAAGCGGCGAACGACTAAAATCACACAAAAATGAAAGTGAGACGAGGAACCCCTTACAACTTTGTAATCAATTGATTTGTATGACCCAAAATTAATGATTGTCAAAATGATAAATTTAATATCATAAAAATAAAGATATTCATGATATGAGAAAATAATGGGCAGTATACATACACCATACAAAGTAAAAATAGCAATTTCGGAATGTCTCACAAAAATGGAAGTGAGATGAAGAAACCCTTACCTTAATCTTGTATTACTTAAAACATGTTAAAACCTCATGTATAATGGTTAAAATAATGTTATTAGTATTTTACAGAAACATGTTCATGTTTATAACATCTTATATGGTCATTTCATAACCTCATTTCACCCCTTATTTGTTAGTATTTTGTTCCTTGCATTATTTTGGGTGAGCTCTTTTGTGATTTTCACGATCGGTTCATGATGAATCATTCTTGTTGATTGGAAGTGAAACTCCAGAATTGGAAAGGAGTAGTATTTAAATATTTCTAGTACCATATATTTTACCATTTATCACTTTGATTCTTTATATGCTGATGATTAATAAGTTAAAACATTAATTATGTTCGTTTAGATCATTAAAGTGGTTCTTTGATAATTACAAACTCATTTAGTCTTATAAATTTGAATCATGAGTAAAAAAGAATTCCAGAACATTATATGAGTCATAAAACATATATTATAACCTATTTCAACCATATAAATGGTTTCATGACCAGACTTGAAAGAATTAATGGAAATTGAAAATACATCGTCCACGATATCGATAATTCGACTCAAATGGACAATGTTTTTGATTCTTCAAATAAGTGAGTGAGGAGAGGAATAATGATTTTTAATTTTCCATAAACATGAAAACATCAAGAATATACATGATTTTGGATATTTCATGCCTCTTGGATAAGAGGGGGTGAAGAAAGAAGAGAAAGGAATCATGAAATAAAGAAAACATGAGAAATTTATTACAAAAATTCGGCAGCCTAACGACGTCTCTTAAAATTTCATAAAAACAAGATTTATGAGAGGAATGGAATATCTAATAATCATACAAACTTTGGATAGTAAGGGGAAATATTTAATGAAATATCCCAACAAAATACAAAAGGAAAAGAAGAGAATAACATAAAATGGAAGAAAAGAATGAAAATGAAAGAGGATGTTTACCTCTTGATCTCTTCTCTTTGAGATCATCCTTAAGGGCTTTGGTCTTGGTCTTTTGGTGAGATCAGCAGCTCTAGGAAGTGGGGAAGAAGATTGGGGAGGGAATTTGGAAGAATTTAGACAATGCTCAAGTCTTGAGAGGTGTGGGAGGAAGAGGGGAGTGAGGGTGGTATTTATAGTGGAGGAGGGGAGGCTTTTTAGATTATTTTAATCATTATTATAATATTTTTATCAAGACTATGAATAATCTCAAAACAAGTGGCCCTAAATAGTGATAATATCATGTGATTTCAAAGAAAGTGGCCTTGCATCACCTATGATGTCATAAATAGTGCATATTTACTGATAAATTGATTATACGGTATTTTATCGTATTTCACTATTCACTGAAAATTCAAGAGTTTCAGAAAAATACCAAAAATTTACCCCTACCATTTTTCGACGTGTAGAATTAAAAAGTGAAATACATTTTTCAAAAATAATTTCCTAAATATTATTACTTTAATTTCTAAATAAGGTCACAGTTATTTCGAAAAATAACAATATTTAAGTGCAACTAGTTTTATGTGAAATTGGAAAATTAATTAAGAACCCATTATCCTATTACCTTGGAAAAATAAAATAATAATATTATTTACTATTCATGAGGTCATATTACTATTCATATTACTATTCATAAGGGTATGTTACTATTCACCAAAAAACATGTTTGTTCTATCAGACTCCAAATGACTTACTGAGCACAACTCTAGATAAACATTTCTTGAAATTCAAAACATAGAAGATGATAGATTATAAAATTGAATTCTATATTTATTTCCAAAACCTTGGGGTGTTACATTATTCCCTCCTTCAAAGAATTGCGTCCTCGCAATTCATTTCATAACCACAAAAGAAAGATCTCGGACGTTCTTACCACATCTCCCGTCGTAGAGGATCCTCAGGTGCGTTCAGCGGAAAACCCAAATTTTTGCTCAACTCCTCTAGTTCTCTGACCCAGACACACCTCGGATAGAAGGGGTTGAACTCTTGCATCGAACACTCGGGATTCCAAAGGGAGGCTCGAACAGTGCAATGTTTAGAAATGTCTGAATGGACCAACATACGAAGAACTCGCTGAACTATGTCTCGACTGAGAACATCTAAGTCGTAGATAGTGTTGTACAAGCTAAAACTATGGAGTTGGTACATGTAAGCTGCACAAAGGTTTCCCCCTAAAGCAGCCTCTTGAAAACAAAACCTGGCCGTATAGTTTCTTCCTAGGGTGAAACATTGGAAAATCCCTTCGTGGTATTTCCCTCTTCGCCTGTACTCAACCAATTGTGCCCTGGATAAGCGGTAGTAAATGGAAGCATTACCTTGGAAGGTGCGGAGAATGTCTGGACTATTTGTAACTTCATATAGTTGCTTACACGTTTTTCAAAAGTTTTCAAGAGGCAGGTACCCTTCTTCACATGTTTTGATTGCAATGATTTCAAGGATCTCCACAGGAAGAGATAACATATGGGTTTGTCCTTCCATCTGAAAATTTATTATAAAAGTTTACTTAGTGATAATCATTTAAAAGTATAACCGATGAAAGGATAACAAAAAGAAAAGAAAACATGCTATATTTCTATATAACCATTGGTTCAAAATGTAAAGCTGTGAATGGTTTCCCAAGTCCCCCAAAACCAAACGCAACACCAAACACAGGTTACTCCAGAAGTCCTTTTACCGGAGACACCACCGATGCTAGGGTTCTGAAGACCTCAGGTGAATTCCTAAAATAGTATTCAGCTGCTCGATTTTTTTAACCCAGACACACTCCAGACAACTAGGGTCGAAACTGTGCTTAAAGCACTCAGGCTTCCATAGAGAGGCACGAGAAGTGTGGAGGTCAGAAATTTCAGTGTGGACTAAATCCCTATAATTCCCACGCACCACATCATTCTTGAAGTTATTGATGTAAAAAATTTCTCCATACACACTAAAACTCAGGATCTGAAATAGGTAGGTCGCTCGATGGTCACCATCCAAAGCAGCTTCAAGAAATTTACCCACAGCTCGGTAGTTATCATCCAGAGTGAAACATAAAAAAAGAGCTTCATGATACTTCCCTCTTTTCCTATATGCAACAAATTGTGCATATGCAATACGGTAATAGACTAGATTGCTTCCTTGGTAAAGATGGAGAATGTTTGGATGATTTGATACCCTATGGAGTAGTTTACAAGTCATAATTATATTGGCATAGGGCTGGTCCTCCTCAGAGCATGTCTTGACAATTATAGTCTCTAACAACTCGGTAGGTAGTGATAAAATATTGGTTGGTTGACTCATCTTCTATCTGAAAAGTTTTAGTAAATCAACATTCAGTATGACAAATCCATTTTAAACCAAGTTATTGTTTTATATAAAAACATAACAAAAAATAAAATACAACATCATTCATTTAGACATGATTTATAAAACTCAAGAAATTACACAATCTCTTGATCCCTTTCACAAAACATTTGTATGGGTTTCCTGACATCATTGGTGATGTCCCTCTACCTCCACCAACTAAGGAGGAAGGTTTTATTCAACTCTACTCTCAGGGCAGAACAAATCTCACGGGTCTCCTCTTCCCAAATAAACTCTCGGCAAATTAAATCGTGGTTAAACCCAAGATCTCGTTTGATAAAGGTTGTTTTCCACAGATAGGCACGAGTAACATCAAGTTCGGCGACATACGCTAGGATTTGGTTCCTAAAGATCTTTCGAACCACATCATATTTGAAGGATTCGATGAAAGATTCAAAATTGCAGAGGTCCCCAAGCATGCTGAAACTCAGGATTTGGTACATAAAGACTGCGCGGAAGTACAACTCTTTTACAGCTTCTCCAAAATCCGTGATGGCCAACCATTTCTTATCTAGAGTAAAACACAGGAAGGGTCCCTCATAGTACTTCCCTTTCTTTTTATAATTCTCAAATAGTGCATTGGCCATTTGGTTATACACAACTTCCGATCCCCGAAAGATTCAAAGGACATTTGAGTTGTTCGAAACATTGTAAAGAAACTTGCAGGATAGTTGGAGGTTTCCAAAGGGTTCAAATTCTTCTGTACATGACTTCACAATTATAGTTTCGAGGATTTCCGTGGGAAGGGACAAAAGACTTGTACCTTCATTTTCCATCTGAAAATAAAAAAACATCGCTCTTAGTATTGTTTAAGAAAGTTAATAATTGTCCAGTTCTGGTTTCCAGAGTTATTCAAACCCAATACTGTGAGGAAAATTTACATTAACTCCCTTATAATGGCTTAAAAAAATGAATTATCATAAGCATATCCCCCGGGAGTTTCGTAACCAAGAGTGCAGAAAGGCCCGTTGTCGTGTACCAGTTCCCGTTCGAGTCTAGCTCAAAGCGGTGTTTTCGGGTTTTACCCCTAGATACATCTGTGCCAGAGCCGCCTCTACCTGCTCGTATCCAGACAGGGATGTATTTTCTAGAAGGATTAACATATTATATTCCTTAACAAAATACCAGGATGATTTTGTACGTTTATCCTCAAATACTATCTTAGGGCTTTGTTCCCTAATCTACGTTTTCTAAATCTAGTTTCCAAGTTTTCTACTAAACTTTCCTCTGATACCAACTGTAAGGACCTGACCCCAGTTGCCCAGAGCCGGTGCCTTATTTGATTACGTTGGCATACATACACGGAATACGAATCCCAAAGGACTGAGTAGTTTAGTATTATTGGAAACAAGATACATACATAAGTTTATCATTACAACATGAAGGGAAACAAAAACACTATTTTAAATCCGCTAGAAACATCTCGTCTTCTAGATTATACTTGTAAGTCATTCAAAAATTACTTCTTCATATCCCGAGAAAATGAAACATAAGAAAGGGGTGAGCTCAAATGCTCAGTAAGAGTAAGAAATACAGAGGATGATAATATAAACATTAGACATGGTCAATAATTGAAAACACATGCCTTTAATAAGAAACTTGAAATATATTATGGCAGAAATATGAGCTAAACAAATAATGCCATAATTAAAAATAATTATTGGTATTCTACTAGTTGAATAACCACATGAAACATGATACCATAAATATAATCATAGAGGTATCTTGGGGCATTACTTACATAATCTTGTAACCATCTTGGCTACCTTAAAATTTGTAACCCTCACGGCTACCTTACTTTGTGTAACCATCACAGTTACACTTGGAGTAACCATACGGCCGACCTCGAACTTACTCATACCCAATGAATTGGAGGGAAATATAGGTCCCACCCTTCATCATAAACAATTCCCAATAACCAAAACATAATCATACAACATAAATAATAGCATAAAAACATTTCTTTTGAATCTTGTAAAACAAAATTTTAAAAGGGGATTTTAGAAGAAAAATCCCTTATAAACATCATATACTTGAAGTGAGACTTAATAGAGTGGATGGAATATGTATATAATCTGTAAATACACATAATGAAACATAATATAAATAGAACCCATCACACAAAAAATTTAAATAGCACATAAATAATAAAGTAGATGGTTAACCCAAAGAATGGAAATCGGGTTAACCCTTACAATAATGTGATCGGTCGAATCATATGACCAGAACATAATAAATATCAATTGGATCATTGAATGACATGAATATAAAGAGAATCATGTTATTATATATATCAAATGACAGTACACATATTCCACATACAAGAAATAAGCGGTGAACTACTAAAATCACACAAAAATGAAAGTGAGACGAGGAACCCCTTACAACTTTGTAATCAATTGATTTGTATGACACAAAATTAATTATTGTCAAAATGATAAATTGAATATCATAAAAATAACGATATTCAAGATATGAGAAAATAATTGGCAGTATACATACACCATAAAAAGTAAAAATAGTGATTACGAAATATCTCACAAAAATGGAAGTGAGATGAAGAAACTCTTACCTTAATCTTGTCTTACTTAAAACTTGTTAAAACCTCCTGTATAATGGTTAAAAGAATGTTATTAGTATTTTACAGAAACATTTTCATGTTTATAACATCTTATATGGTCATTTCATAACCTCATTTCACCCCTTATTTGTTAGTATTTTGTTCCTTGCATTATTTTGGGTGAGTTCATTTGTGATTTTCACGATCGGTTCATGATGAATCATTCTTGTTGATTGGAAGTGAAAGTCCAGAATTGTAAAGGAGTAGTATTTACATATTTCCAGTACCATAAATTTTACCATTTATCACTTTGATGCTTTATATGATGATGATTAATAAGTTAAAACATTAATTATGTTTGTTTAGATCATTTAAGTGGTTCTTTGATAATTACTACCTCATTTAGTCTTATAAATTTGAATCATGAGTACAATAGAATTCCAGAACATTATATGAGTCATAAAACATATATTATATCCTGGTTCAACCATATAAATGGTTTCATGACCATACTTGAAATAATTAATGGAAATTGAAAATACATCGTCCATGATATCGGTAATTCGACACAAATGGACAATGTTTTTTGATTTTTTAAATAAGTGAGAGAGGAGAGGAATAATGATTTGTAATTTTCCATAAACATGAAAACATCCAGAATATACACGATTCTAGAGATTTCATGCCTCTTGGATAAGAGGGGGTGAATAAAGAAGAGAAAGGAATCATGAAATAAAGAAAACATGAGAAATTTCTTACAAAAATTCGGCAGCCTAACGACGTCTCTTAAAATTTCATAAAAACAAGATTTATTAGAGGAATGGAATATCTCATCATCATACAAACTTTGTATAGTAAGGGGAAATATTTAATAAAATATCCCAACAAAAGACAAAGGGAATGGAAGAGAATAACATAAAATGGAAGAAAAGAATGAAAATGAAAGAGGATGTTTACCTCTTGATCTCTTCTCCTTGAGATCCTCCTTAAGGGCTTTGGTCTTGGTCTTTTGGTGAGACCAGTAGCTCTAGGACGTGGGGAAGAAGATTGAGGAGGGAATTTGGCAGAATTTAGACAATGCTCAAGGCTTGAGAGGTGTGGGAGGAAGAGGGGAGTGAGGGTGGTATTTATAGTGGAGGAGGGGAGGTTTTTAAGATTATTTTAATCATTATTATAATATTTTTATCAAGACTATGAATAATCTCAAAACAAGTGGCCCTAAATAGTGATAATATCATGTGATTTCGAAGAAAGTGGCCTTTCATCACTTATGATGTCATAAATAGTGCATATTTACTGATAAATTGATTATACGGTATTTTATCGTATTTCACTATTCACTGAAAATTCAAGAGTTTCAGAAAAATAGAAAAAATTTTCCCCTACCATTTTTCGACGTGTAGAATTCAAAAGTGAAATCCATTTTTCAAAAATAATTTCCTAAATATTATTAATTTGATTTCTAAATAAGGTCATAGTTAATTCGAAAAATAACAATATTTAAGTGCAACTAGTTTTATGTGACATTGGAAAATTAATTAAGATCCTATTATCCTATTGACTTGGAAAAATAAAATAATAATATTATTTACTATTCATGAGGTCATATTACTATTCATATTACTATTCATAAGGGTATGTTACTATTCACCAAAAAAACAAGTTTGTTCTATCAGACTCCAAATGACTTACTGAGCACAACTCTAGATGAACATTTCTTGAAATTAAAAACATAGAAGAGGATAGATTATAAAATTGAATTCTATATTTATTTCCAAAACCTTGGGGTGTTACAGAATATGTATTTATTATATTATTATTATTCATATATTAATGGCTAATTACATATCCACTTTATGATCTACCTTTCTTGGGGCTTATGGTTTAAAAGGTACCCAATCAGTGAAGTTATATTGTCCCAATTTACCCTCATTGAGACACATGACATGTTATGCACCTATATTATTCTACGAGGTGTATATACTGAACATTGAAATATTATATCATTAATATCCTAATTTTCATGATATTTTAAGCTTTAAATATTTTTATTAATTCATGGAGATTATGATTTAACGTTACCGAAGTGGCAGCAGTTTACTACTACAATATCATCAAATATTGGGGCTATTTATGATTATGATTTAATTGATTAAATATTATGATCCATATCTCATGAAATTTTATTAATTTTATTATCCTATGTAAATTCATGATATATTAATTTAATTATACCATTTTATCTCTATTTTGTTCTTAATATAATTAAAAATTTGTTTTTCTGAAAATCTGACTTTATCTCCCTATTCGAGAAGAACTATATAGTCTTTAAAAAACATGTATTCTAAAATTGTTTTATTTTTTTTTATAATATTAGCCTTTTAGAATTAAAAGTTATTATTATCCATGTTATAAAATTTTAATAAAATGGGTTTTTTAGAAAATAATATTCTTGTGGTTTTCCGATTTTGGCATTTTTATAAACATTTCATGGTGAGAATGGAATGATCGACATGTATGAATTGTTATTCAATAACGAACATCATTTATTTGAAAAATATTTTATAATTTATAATTTTTATTTTAAAAGAAAAAGGTTTTGAAATTTATGTATGTTTTAAAAAATATTTTTCAATGTGGAACAAATATTTTACTCATGAAACTTTTTAAATTATTTTTAATCCCTACTTAAAATTTTCTAATTACATCTTCAAATAAATGAATTATGAATATATTTTTTTGATTTTCAATGAATGGTCATTTTCCTTAATAAATGTTCCATGTCATTTTTCAAAATCCTTCTCCATTTAAGATGAAATAACTTGATATAGTTTATGTTTTACTAGGGATATGAGCAAAGGATACAATTCATATTATTTCTTTAAATGGTTTATCTTTTGATGGAATAATGCTTCTGAAACCCATTTCTTTTCCATGGGCTAAACACATTTCAAAGAGATTGACATGAAATAGATTTCTTTTTTATGGGTTAATCATGTTACGAATGAATAATTTTTTAGGAGCTTCTTTAATGACTTGAAAACTCTTTGTACTTTATTCGTTTTGTTGTTCATAGAAATTGTTTATATGATTTGGTGGCCCAGATAGCTTCGGGTATTAACATTATACAATATACAATTGGGTGGACCATATGGTGTCAGGTAATCATTTTATAGATGATATGAGTTTGTGGCCCTAATTGCATAGGTTAATAATGTTAGAGCTTATTAGTTGAGGTGGTCCTGATAGTGTTGGGTAATACATTCATAACATATATGAATGGATGAACTAGATAGCATTGGGTAAGGTCATTATAGATTATATTATTAGGTGGAATAGATATCACTGGGTATTCCTATTATAGATTACTTTTTGTCATGTCAAAGATTGATTTGGGTAATACCAATTTATTTTATATAATGGGGTGGCCCATATAGTGCCCTATATGCTCGTTATAGAATATAAAATTCTGGTGGCCTGGAAACAACTCTAATGCATTGATTACCAATTTATATCCAACAAGATAATTATGGGAACAATTCTATGAGATTGATTCACAATTGAAAAAGGTATAACCTGATCCTCTACAAGGAAAAGGCTATGAATGGGGATGGTGGTGTGTCCCTCCCAATAGGTGTAGCCCCAATGATGTTCCCTGAGAAGTTTTGGAACTGATTTATGACTTATAGGGAATGATTTTACATGCATATATGTATTACAAAAAATATATTTCTTATTCCAATGTTATGGTTTTATGGATTATCCATTCGATAAACTTATTATTCTGGTCTTATGAACTACCAATATTTTTTCCATGACTCTTGATTATGATATTTGATATGCAGGGTTTGATAATCAAATGAAACAATCATGTTATCATACCCATATGAACACATTATGCATACATATTTCCCTTGTTTATCCTTAATGAGAATCTAAGATCACCATGTTCTTATGTTTCCTTTCCCCAAGATTTGAGTAATGGTTGTAAGTGTTGGGAATATATTCTATTAATAATATTATTCTTACATATTGATTTTGATTCTCACAAATACCTATGATTGTTTTCTAATGAAGTTTCCTTAAATATGTTTCAGAAATTCATATATCATAATTTCATATGGTTTGATGATATTTATTAATTTGGGATGTGTTTGGGAAAGTTTTTTACACCCTATATTCGATAAATGAACGTATGTTTCATCAATCCCATGATGAACTATTAATATATAGATCAAAAACCCAATGATTGTGTATAGATCATCAATCCAACTTATGGAAAACAATAAATGTATGATATATGAACCAGTAGTTATTATCTAGAATCACTATTCATACCCTATGTTTGGGAGATTAAACGTATGGTTAATCAATGTATTGTTTGGAATCAGTCTTATGCTGAAAGGATGGATGTATATATTCTCGTCTTTATAATGCTTTTAATCCCTACATTATGTAGAGGTGAAAGAATTATTGAGGAACCATACATTGGTAGGAACCCTACACTTTTCAAAGGAACCCTATAATATGAAAAAGAACACTAAATTGTGAAATGGAACCCTATTATATGTCATTGAACCCTATGTTTGACAATTAAACAATAGGGTTTTAATGTGCCAATATAATCATAGATTCATAAAATGGTATTGATAGTATTACAGGATGATTGAAAGATTATCTAAAAATGAATAAAAGTCTTGTTATTACTGATTCAAAGAACCAAATTCAATGGAGAAAATCAATCCTATTACAAAGGGATGTTATTAATCCCTTGGAAAATTTGAATTAGAATTTCTGCGTTCTATCAGGTTATTTTGTCGGATAAGAAATACTGAAGAAAGAAATCTATCCTATATATTATATCAAAATTTCTTTTGAAAGACACACACATAGAATAATATTATTATGAATAGATTTATAGTGCTTGTATAAAAAATGATTGAATCTATTATTTTTTGAAATATGATACACTTTGGAGACACAGATTTTTAACATCATACTACTATAAGATCACTGCTACAATTTTTTCTATTAAAATTAAAGATGAGTTTCAAATAGGATCACTTCATATTTATTATTTCCTGAAGACATTAACTTATGAATATGAAGATCTATATACTATAAATTTATTTTGAAACTATGAAGATCAACCTAATCCATCAACAAATCAAACACTTTTGATTTATTGGAAAAACAAATGATGATACTCAATTGTGGTGAAGTATTTTCTTCTTACACTAAGCTTTGGATAACAGGTTCCCTCTAAAAAAACTAGAAGGCTCTATTTTTCCTTATTTTAGTCATGCCAAACATCTGAACTATCTTGTGGTTTCAAATTCTTTCTGATAAGAGGAACTTCCTAGTGAAATTCACCAATCTCAGAGAGAGAGTGTTTATAGAGTGGACGAGGGGATATTTGTTACCCAAACCACTATAAATTTTCTATGTTCATTCTTTCTATTTATCCACTATTTATATTTCATATAGAAGAATATGCTACATATTTTCATAAATCACAAAGTGAATCAAAATCTAAAATTGGAAAAGATTTTTGTAAAGACAAAATTCACCCTCGTATGGTGTTATCTTAGTATTTTTTTGACCTAACAATTAGTATTAGAGGGTACATATTTGGATAAAGCTATAGTTATATTAAATTGTGGAAGGTTCATAAAAATAAAATGGGAATAGATGATCTAAAATAAAGTATGAATATGGTTAAACCTCCATATTTTAAATGCAAAAAACTATGTATGCTGTAAATCAGGAATTTAAATTTCTCTAAAAAATATTGGCTTCAAATTCTATCCAAAAATCATCACTCCTTATGTGATTCCTGAAAGACTAAAGACATAGACTGCTGAAACAAAAGTTGAATGTGACCTTAATTCAATGGAAATGAATGTTCTAATATGTAGACCTTAACCTAATGAGTTTAATAGAGTATCATAGTGTCTTAATTCCAATTAAATGTGGAATAAAATAGATATCACATATAAAGGGAGATAAAAAATTTGACATATGAGATATGCTACCACAAAACTGAAGTTTGAATCCTTTAGAATGTTCGATTGAGTGAGAATCACTCATTTGAGTGTAAAATTAACGGATATTTTCAATAACATTACTGAATTAGGAGATCTAATCAGTCAATTAGATCATGCATTACAAGTACTCAGAGTACATCGCTCAAAATGGAATGGAATATCTACAACTATTAGAAAATCATCACCAGTCCAAAATTTGAAAATGAAGAAATTAATTGGAAAACTAATAATGTACAAAGATGAAATGAGAAATGATATTAAAAAACACATGTTTTTTAGAAATAGAAACTACTTCTCTCAAAGTGACATCTTAGAAGCATAACCAAAAATGAAAAGAAGAATTCAAAAAAGAAAAAAAATCAGATTCCTCAGATTTTAAAATGGAATTGGCTCAAATATCTTTAATGTTTAGAAAATCCTAAAAAATGAAAAGAGGCATCACAAAATCCTTTAATATGTATGAGATATAACCTCTTGTAGTAAGATTCAAGTAATAAAAAAAATTGAGGCACATTAGGCATCGATTGTCCCTAACTCAAAGATTAAAGAAGATGAAAATAACCAATACTAAGAAAAAATGATTATGAACATAAATAGAAGAGAGATATGTATGTTACAAGGAGTGTGTTTGAAGACTACTATAACTCCTAAAAATATCATTCTGAGAAAGAGCCACAAAACATCAATTACAATATGTTCTTTATGGATAAGGAAGAAGAAGTGGTATAATCTAATTACTCTTTTTCTCCTAACTTTGGTACATTCTTAAATAGTAAATTATCTTCTAACTATGGAATTCTAGAATAAATATATGATTATTTAATAAATAAGAATCAATATTTGAAAAATATTAACAATTCTATTTTATGTGAAAGATATACTATGCTAAAAATACATTAAGAACTAACTGGAAAATTCAATTCACCAGAAGAAAACATTATTGATCATGAACAAAGGATAGAAGAATTACAAGAAGAAATAGAATCATATAAGGGTGCTCCTAGTTTTTACCTAATTGAGAGAAAAAACTGAATGAGATTCTCATAAATAATTCTATTAAATGTGAAAGGTTTGGAATAATAATCGAGGGTGAGAAATCAAAATCATAGAAGAATTATTTTTTTCCCAATTAAAAAAATGCAACCTGCTATTAATGTGAAACAAAAGGTCATTAAAATAACACATGTTACATAAGAAATTATCAAATTAGTGGTATAAAAAATTCTTTTATTTATAAAAATATATTTGAATAATGTTCTATGATGTGTGAAAAAATGAGGTAGATCGGGATTCCAAGATCACATCTTGCTGGCAGTGTTGGACCCAATAAAATTTGGGTACAAAAAGAAACATGTGTTTAAATTATTTTTCAAGGTAAAGGCCATGAGAAAAAAATTCTATATCTTATATGTATAGTGTATTTTCCATGAACATGAGTAGATAATCATAAAATTTCCATACATTGAATCAAATTAATATATGTCTAATGACTTTTGATGATAGTGCAAAGGGAAATATCGTTGCAGTTGGAACAGTTGGAGATGCAAAGCCAATCTCAATCACCAAAGTACTATATATAAAAGGGTTAAAGAAAAACTAGATATGTATTTATGAATTTTACGATGATAGTTTTTATGTATATTTTTATAAAAATTCATTCTATGTCATCAAAGGCAAATTTCATAAATTTAGAGCACTAAGAACTAACGATGTTTATAATTTGGATTTAAATTCATTGTGTGAACATAAAGTGAATTGTATAACTGTAAAGATAAATGTGTCATGCATCTGACATAGAATAATTTTAAATTTTAATATATTTTATTTACATAAATTATCAATGAAATAATTAGTTTCGGATTTTCCATGTCTTAAATTTGACAATGATAGATTCGGTGATGCATGAAAAATTGGAAAAACCAGAAATCGTATTTCAAAACAATTAATAAAATTGCTACATCTAAACCATTACAAATTATTTATATGGATTTAGTTGGATCATATAGGGTATAACTTTTGGATTGTAAATTAAATTTTAAGGTTAGATTTTATTATTATTTTAAATTTACATGGGTTTATTTTTTGAAACATAAATTTGAGTTAATCACTATTTTTGAAAGAATTTTCATAATTTTTCAAAATAAAAGATCGTTTAAAATAATTTCATTTTCAACTGATCATGGTGGAGATATTAGGAATCATTAATTGAATTCTTTTTTCTCATACCTAGGTATTAAAAACACCATATCCACACCAATAACACCTCAAAAATGTAATTTTTGATTGAATAAATTGAACTACTCATGAAGTAACAAGGAATATGCTGAGTAAAAACAATATTACTAGCTAGTTTTGGATTGAAGATGTAAGAACAAATTTTTATATAATGAATATAGTTTTAATAAGAAAAATTTCTTATAGGACTCCCAATTAACTCTATAATAACAAAAAACATAAAGTAAAGTACATTAATGTTTATGGATTCAAGGTGCATATCATGAATACTAAGGACAACCTTGGTAAACTCCATCCAAAGGATGATGAGGGAGTATTTTTTTGGATATTTTTTGACTTCAAAAACCTATAGAGTGTGTAAAAAAAATTCAAGGACTGTTGAAGAATAATTTCATGTGATGTATGATGAAAATTACCCTTTTATTGAAGATGAAGATCAAACAGATGAAATCATTAATCGATTGACAATATTATACTTGAAACCCCTAATGTTGATTTTCAAAATGATATTAATGAAATTATGTCTAGTTAATAATAATATGAAATTTATGTTCCTAAAATTTAATTACCAATATTGTATAGATCCATAAAAAATCACCCATTAGAAATCGTCATTGTATACCTAGATAAAGGAATTAGAACTAGAAGAAATATAGGAAAACTAGTTTTTTTTAGTCGTTATGTCTCAGTTCGAACATAATTCTACCTAATATTATTTGAAATGTGAGATTTGAATGTCATCCATACATGAATAACTAAACCAATTAAGAATAATTGATGTTTTGAAATGGGTATAATGATATACCAATTATCTAGTCATAGGATCTATGTGGGTCTCTAGAAATAAACAGGATGATCAAGGGATCATAACAAGAAACAAATATAGATTTTTAGCTAAACGATTTAATTATTAAGAAGTTATATATTATGATGATACATTTTACCCTGTATCTATAATAGAATCCATTTGAATTTTTTAACTTATTCATCTTATATGAATTTGAAATTATATTAGATTGATGTCAAATCTGTGTTTTTAAGTGGATAATTATTGGAGGATATTTATATTGAAAAAACTCATCGTTTTGAAAACTTTTATAAACCAAATTCTATTTTTAAACTTACTGAATCACATTATGGATATAAACAGGCACCAAGCCCTTGGTATGAAAAATTCATCTCCCTTATTTTGGGAAATGAATTTTCAGTGGGATTAGTTTTTCCTACTCTTTTAAAGAAAATTATTTTTCGTAATCATTTATTTGTACAAATATTTTTTCATGATGTTATATTCAGTTCAAAAAATAAAAATATTTGTAATGATTTTTCATATGTAATGAAAAACTAATTTGAAATGATTATGATGGGAAAATATAATTTATTTTTGGGATTTTAGATTTATCAGAGAGATTATGGAAATTTTTAAAATCAATGTTAATATATTATTGATTTACTGAAAATGTTTGGACTTGAAAATAATAAGACTTATATAACTCCGAAGGGTATGAGTATTAAACTAGATATGGATAAAGCTACAAAACCAGTTGAAAACAAGTTATATAGATTTATGATTGATAGTTTATTATATATTACATCTAGAAGTCCTAAAATTCTGTTCTCAATATGTTTATATGCTCGATTTTAATCCAATCCAAAATAATCCCATATTATATTCATTAAAATATTTTTGAGATATTTAAAAGTAACTATTTTTCAGTCTCTTATTTATACAAAACATCTGATTGTAATTTAATTTCATATTCCAATGATGCATTTGGAGGATGTGGATTAGATAGAAAAATATCCTTAAGAACCTGTCACTGTTTAGGAAACTTATTAGTATCATGGGTGACTAAGAAACAACACTCATCTTCTCTGTCAACTTTTGAAGTATAATATATATGTACTGGTAGTTACCATGAAAAATTTTTGTGGATGAAATACACTCTACTGAATTTTGAAATATTTTTAATAATATTCATATTTTATGTCATAATACTAGTGCTATAAATATTTCAAAAAGTTCTATAAGTCACTATAAGACTATGCATAATGATATTGGGAATAATTTTCTAAGATATCATGTTCTTAAAAAGGATATATCATTAGAATTTGTTAATAGCAAATATAAATTAGCTATTTTTTAGTAAACCAATTCCCACTACAAGTATTGATGTCATTTAGTGGGATTTAAGGATAATAAATTTTAAATGAATGCTTATAAATTTTTATAAATTCTATCTATTTTTATTTTAGTAAAATTTATTTTCTGTATTTAATTATTTAAATTGTTTTTTATTTTTATTTAGGTACATATTTATTATATTTAAAAATAATTTAATTTCAATTTATTTTTATTCATCTTTTTCAAATTAAAAAGGAACGAGTAAATTCTCAATCGGTATGAGAAAACCCCCTGGCATCTCCCTCTCACATTATTACTCCTTCACACCCATTTGGTTTATAAATATTATATATTTCCGGTTTCTAAAACCCAAACATTCAAATCCTCAATAATTGAACATTCATAAATCCAAACTTATGGTAGATTTGAAGGTGTTGGTCTAAGCGAGCCTATTCGTTAGTTGAAATATAATAATGTTCTTCAAGAAATGTTAATTTATTTTGATAGGCTGAATCAAACAAATATATCATTAGGGTTTTCTATATGATTTCAAGGTCTGGAATTTATTTTTTTAATATCAATACACATTTTGTTTTTTATATAGACATAAAATAGTTTTGTTGAAATGCCTCTTTTAGTTTTGGAACTAATGGAGGTGCAATTATGCCAAAGATTTATGACGATGAGTTTTCTATCTCTTCTATACAAATTTCAATGATATTGGTTGGTCCCAATGAGGAGGAATTTTATTTCTATCCATGAAATATAAGATATGAGAAATAAATATTAGAGGATATAGTGTTTTCTCTCTTTTGAACTATAACATTCAAGAAAATAATGACAGAAGACCCTAATGAAGATCAATGAGTCTTGATAAAATTCATTTATTCTAGAATATTGCCAAGGAAAGTTGAGTTAGAGAATGTTAACTATCAATATATTTATATTCTGTTTTTGTTCATGAATAATTTTATGATGAACCTAAGAAGATATATGTTATGGGATTTGATTCACTGCTGTCAGAAGGATGGAATGATTTGTTTTTACCTGATTGGAAGGATTTAATACCTTATGTTTCATAGTCTATGAAATATAAGATCCATCTCATTCGGTCAAAGATTTCATTATTGAAATATTATAAATGTTGTAACGATCATGAATCGTGTATTTTTATGGAGTGAACCATGAAATTAACTTTTATATGGGTATTGAAGAAGAAGAATGGATTATGGCTGGTGGTTGGGGGGAGAAATTTGTTAGTTGTGGTTGGTTCAATGAGACCAAGGCCCAATGAAGATGTTAAATTAGGAATTTATGTGGAATGATTTTTTTATAGAAGAAATTTTTTAATAAATATGTCTGAGTTAGTAGAGGCTTACAAAAGAAGAGAATAAGATGTTTTTTATAAGTGGCTAATGTAACTAAAAATGTTGAGAAAGTTGTGCAAGGGACGGATCAATCTTGGGTAGTTGATCTTTGTGATGATCAGGTTGTTGATGAAAATATTTTTTTTGTTATTTAAAATTCAGTAGATGAAAGTGTATCGATATTGAGAGAGAGAATAGTTGTTTCAGAGGAAGAGACATATTTGTATTTTATAGATGTTGGTCAAACTAGAAGGCACTATACTGAGTCTTATAACACCACAGAAATAAATACATAATAATTGGATCAACGTTTCTATCAAGTGAATGAATAGAATTTGACTCGAATAAAAGAGTTAGAGTATGAGTGGAAGGAAGTTGAAGATCTCATAAATTTAGAAGTGCCAAGAGATGATTTTTATTCCTTTAAAACACAAATTAGAGAAGTTCAGGAAACTATTATCTCTATGGGTGACCTTGAAGAGTTCATCAGAAATTAGGTCGGTGAGTTCAGATTCATAAAGGATTAATCTATAATTATTTTAGATATTTTTGAGCTGAATTAGTTCCTGGGATGATAGTTTGAATTTTTCAAATCAAGTTCGAGGTCATCAAACTCTTCTCAATAGACTCCTCCAAACGTGATAAGAATATTTTAAGCTATAACTACTATGGTATCTGATTTCAACAACATAAATAAAAATATTTGTTGTGACACAATTCAATAAAATGTTCTTCTGGTTAATCAGGGTGATTTGATAAGTCACCTGACATCTATTGAATCCTAGTTTTGACCGGTCATTCATGAAGTTAGATATAGATTGACTACTTTCATTCAATATGAAGAAATAGTGAAAGAATTTACTAAGGTGAATTTGATAGAAAGGTTAAAGGATGGTCATGATTCTAAGAAGATTCTTAATAAGTTGAAAGATACTTCAAAAATCATTTTCATATCATATTGGTTAAAGTTCTTAATATTCATGGTGTTGTTCAGACTGTTCCTCATCCTATTTCACCTTCTTCAATGGACATTCTGATCAAGAAAACCAATCTGATCATAATCATTCATTTTGAATATTTAATTAGTTTATTAGGGTATGTACTAATTATTGTCTACAAATTTGATCAAAATTTCAGTGTACATTAGTTTACTTTTATAAATCTGTTTTTTATATCCTTTTATTATTTTCTGTTAAAATTTACACCACTATTTCTAATGTATTTTTTTATAATAAATACACTATGTCACTCCTTAAATGTTTTATTTCAAATTAAACATATTTGTTTTTTTAATTTTTTTCTCTCATATAAATTGTTTTTGATATCATAAAAAGGGTGAGAAAATTGAGTAAAGAAAATATTCTCATTTTTTAAGAATATATTTTCTTTTAAAATGAAATAGTATTGTGAAATTGAAATAATGTTTTGAAAAATTAATATATTCATTAAATGTGTCTAAACATCTTATATTTTCTTTAAATTACTTTATGGGTTTTGTGGATATTCCAAAAGAGGATATTATTGGTCATGTGTTGTGTCAAAAATACTCCAATTGGATGTTGATTTTGATTCTAAAAAATACCCTCGTTTTTTCTAATGAATATGACTTAAGTATGTTTCAAAAATTTATATATAATATTTTTATCTTTTTAATGGAATTTAATTCTATAGTATGTGTTTGGGTAATAATGTTAAAACTCTACGTTCGATGAATGCATGTATGGATCATCAATCCTGTGTTCAGTGAACAATAAATTAATGGTATATGAACTCAACATTAAGGTATAGAATCACTATTCATACCCTACGTTTGGGATATTTAATATATTGTTAATCAACCATATATATGGAATTAGTCTCTGGCTGAAAGGATGGACATATGGATTCTTATCCTTACGTTTATTTTAATACCTAAATTTTTCATAGATGAAAGTAGGGTTAATAAAAAATACATTGGTAGGAACCCTATACAATTCAATGGAACTCTATGCTATGAAATTTATCCCTAAGCTACAAAAACAAACCTTACTCTATGAAAATATACACTACACTTGGCTGTTGAACCCTTCATTTTACCATTCAACAGTGGTGTTTTAATGCCACAATATAATATGAGATTCATACAATGGTCTTGACAGTATTACATGTTGCTTGGGAAATTTTCTATGACTAATTGAAAGGATAGTAATGATATATTCAAAAAAACACATTAAATGGATAATGTCACTCTTATTTTTATGAGAAATTATCACTCCTCAAGAAAATTTTCATTTGAATTTTAGTATCATATCTGGAGAAATTTTTTGGATATGAAATACCAAAGAAATATATCTGTAATATATATTTTATCGCAATTTATTTTGAAAGATACACACAAATATTATATTATTATGGTGAATTTATTTATAGTGTTTATGCAAGAAATGATAAATCTATTGTTTTCTAAAAGGGGATACAATTTTGAGACATACATTTTTAACCTTGCACTATTGTATGATTACTACTGCTGTTTGTTTCTATTCAAATTAAAGATTATTTGAAACCAGGATTTCTTCAGAGTTATTCATTCTCGAATACATCAATTTAAAAATATGGATATCCACCTACTATAAGTTTTTTTTGAAACTGGTATGATCAACCTGAACCATCAACAAATCAATTTATTTTGATTTATTGGAGTGTCTATTTCTCGCACTCAGTCTAGGTGAATTAATATCTTTTATAATGTTTTGGAAAAATATTTACCTCTAAAAGAAACATAAGGCTTTGTTTAGCATTCTTATAAAGGTGTCAACTAGCTATAATTAGTTTTGGTTTTGAGCCTCTTTTGATAAGAGAACCATTCCAATGAAATTCACCAAGCTCATATAGTGTATGTTGGTAGAGTGGATTAGGGGATCTTTGTGCCCCAAACCTCTATAAAATATTTGTGTTCATTCTTCATATTTATCAACTATTCATGACTCATACAAAATAGAAGACATCATATCTGCATAAATCATAAAGAAAATTAAAACCTATATTTGGTAAAGATTTTTGAAAAGACACAATTCTCCACCCTCCTGTGTTAACTTTTTATTATTCTAACGTAACATTAAGTAGGTGTAGTAAAAGGGAAAATCTTTAATGGAGATTTTGAAGATCATTCATCGAGATAGAATATTGTTTTTCCAGGTTTCCAATGTCACAAAACTATTATGTTTCTTAGGAATGTACTTTTTTAATGTGCGGAATATTCATCTAAAATAATCTAATTTCCTGGAATTTTAATATTGAGTCTCAATAGTTTTTATCAAATGAAAGGTTTATTCATCATTTGGAAACTATGATGTGAAAACATTAGTGAGATCCCTATAGATACTTATAAGGACATTAAAAGGGATGTATCTAATGATGATCCAAATGAGTAATATATTTAAAATAACGATTAAGGATTTAGATACACAATAAATATATTTTCCTGATTTTTTTGTTTTCTCCAATTATAAGTGTTTCTCACAATAAACTTTTGTGTCTAAGTCAATAGAAGTAACTAGAAGGAATTCGGTTAACAATGATTGTTTTAGATATTTAAGGTATGTTTAATATGAAAATATTTTTCCTATGTGGAAATCTTGGGAAGATAATTAGGAATGTGTCATGAGTATTGGTTATACTAATGAAGGTAAAGAGAGCATGAAAGACATGTGAAATGTATATGATGTTCTAACAGTATATATTACATTAAATGTAAGATGAATGTTTAAATTGAGTTTCAAAAACCTTATCAAATTATTCATATATCATATTCATGGAATGGGGTATTAAGGAATAATATTATAAAGCCTAAGTAAAGGTTTAAGAATAAATTTTTATGATTGATGTTTATAGGTATTGGAGTTAAGTAATTATATTCTATGAATCATGAAGTATATGTTATTATTTATGCTTTTAAAAGGAAATTTTAAATGGTGAAAATGAAATAGAAAATTGATTTAATGAAAAGGTTATATTTTTTAAGGGGAATGTAACCATTAATGTGTTCCTGATGTTGTGAAAATTGGGTTTATCTTGGCTAAAGAGATGATTGATATGGATATAGTAAATTGGATAGTATTGATTACCATGGAACTAATGTTTTATTTTTTTGAAAAAGTGTACAATGTTATCACCTATTAAGTTTAGAAGATTTTTTGGATATAGGGAATGTATCCAATAATATTTGGTATAAGAATGAATGAATGTATTCAAAAGGTATTATGGTAATTCAGGTTATTACCCTGTTTCAAGAGAAAACCTGATAACTATATTCTAATGTTTTGTATGCGACAACCAATAGATACATTATGATATTTGGATAATAAATGTTAAGATGAATTTTATAAATCTAGTAACCTTATTTCTAATGTTTTGGATTTTTAGCTTTCAAAAGTGTTACAGGGTTAACCATTTATGGAATAAATTATATTTAACTTTAGATCATGTTTTTGAGATTAAGGTATTATCATACTATATGAGGATCTATGCATATTGGATAACCTGTTCTAATCATTTTTCTATGATGATAACTAATTATAGATTAAATTATTAAGCATCCTTTATGTATTTCATGATTTGTTATTGATTTATGCATAATAAATCTCCCTTCATTTCTTGGAGGAATAGGCGAAGTGAAATTATTTCAAGGCATAACCCAAGGGTGAGATTGTGCAATGAACCTGAAATTTATCAATGACATTTGTCTTGTTATAATTTTTTTATATAGTATAAAACACATAAATCTCTTATATATTACAATAAAAATGTTTTTTCTCTTAAATTAATAATGAAATAAGTGGAATTTATAGTAATTAATAAAACCTATATCGATGGAACGATATCCTAACCATTGGAATAGTAATTTAAACATTAGGAATTGTAATCTGGCCAGTAAAATAGTAACCCCACCTATTATAGTATAAATAAGATTTAAATATCTTCTAAGTGAAAATTTGATATATTTATATCATGGTATAAGTTAATAAATGTTTTGAAATTGATAAATTATGTGTTGGTAATTTTTTAAATTTAAATGTTTATTTAAAATTTTAAAACTAATAAAACGATTTTAAAAAAAATTTGTTTTCTTAAAATTTATTGATATATATTTTTTCTGTTGATTATATGAAAATTTTATGATATAATTATTAATTTTTATATTGGTCATAAAATCAGTTATAAAATTAAAATCGATATTTTTTGAACAAATGACGATTTTAATTGAAACATAAATTTATTATATTTAGAAAAATATATTATAATATTGATTCAATTTTTAAATCTACACATTAAATGTTTTTTGGGTGATTTTTTTGGATTTTTCCAAAAAAGTATATTTTTTATGAATAGTGAGATACGGTAATTTAGGACATTTAACATTTTAAGCCAAATACATGAAATTTTGAGTCATAGATGATATAAGAAACTATTATTTAGATCTCACATGCATTAGTTGCTGTACTTAGTGAAATTTATAAAAACTATTGATATTCTTGAGATAAAATAATAAATAAATGAATAAAATAATCAAAACACCGCAATTCTCCCAATATGAATACCACGCCTCAGAACCTCTTCTTCCCACACCTTATAAGACTTGTATCAGTATAATATATGAAATATTATTCTCTAAATAATATTATCCATGTTATATTCTTGTTGGATTCAATAAAAGACCTATTCCATGTTCATTAAGGAAGTTCTCGAGGAGACAACACTCAAGAGGTAAACTCCTCCTTCTTTCCCTTTTAATTTTTTTTTATTTTATTATCCTCCTATTTCATTTTAAATCCAAAATTCAATTATAACTCCATTGTTATGTAATTATTAGAGTTTTACTATAATAATTAAATATCCATCATCAAATATCTTATCATATCCAATTAATTATAAAAATGAAAATATTACTAGCGAGGTATCGATTCACCACCTTCATGGACATTGAGTTTTAATATTTCATTAACACTTTTAAGGCTGTTCATAAAAACATTTTCATGGTTAAAAAATAAATAATTTTTGTACTAAATATTATTTAATATTCTAGAACTATTGTATAAACATAATATTAAATAAAATGATATGAGTTCATGATGGTCGCAGAAACGGAAAAAATACTAATCATTTTTCATTTATGTTTATTCAAATGAATCATAATCATGTAAGAAAAGATTATAATATGTTGAAAATTTTATATTTATTTGTATGAATTAATACCATATAATTTCAAATATATAGAAATATTCAAATTTTACATACACATTCATAATTACACACATGTGAACTGATCATGAAACTATGGAACAGACACTCCCAAAACAATGAAAATAAACTCTATAACTCATCAGGATTTCCATAAATGAACTTAATAAATAGTATATAAATTTAATTGGTTATAAATTAAATTATTAATGAATATAATTTTATTATATAAGATATTATGAACAAGGTCATAACACTTTTACAAATAAGGCAAGGGATATATCCAAACCAACAAATTACAATTGAGTTACACTTAATCCTTATTTATACGTGAATATTACATGTCATAACAATATTAAATTGTTTTTTTCTAAGTTATCACTATGTTTAGATTTTATTTTAATGCATTAAAATGAATAGTGTAAAAATATATATAATTTATTTTTTATTAAAATTGAATATTATTAAATTATTTAAAAATCCTAAAAATATTTGAAAATCACAAAGTGACTATAATAAGGATGAAATGTTAACTGAGTTTACAAATAATTTAAATTTATCCCATATAAGTAAAATTAATATCTTATTAATAATTAAAATATTGTTACAACAATTAAAATTAAAAGAGAATAATTAAGGGAAACCCGAAAATATAATGTTTAAAATAAACTCAATATGTGTATAAAATTTATTATATGAATGTATTTAGAAATATCCTCATATTATTCTATAAATTAATAAGTTTAGGTAATTTGGAATCAAAATTTATTTTATATTAATTTAATACTTTTATGTGTTTCCAGGGTGCCCCTCCCCTATCCTATAAAAAGGTACCCACTCTTCTATAATATTCACACTCTAAAAGGCTTTAGGTTCATCCAATTTCTTCCCAAACATCTTCCTAGAACCCCTCACCAAATTCTTGAGGCATTTTTTAGTAATAAACCCCTTATTAGAGGTGTTAAGGTGTTCATCAATGGTGATGTACCGAATAATAGGAATATAACGATTGTACGAGATGATTCGGACTCTAGGTAATGGAAATATTAACACAACTTCCATTCATTGAGTTAAATATCCCAGTTGTTGGTTTTTTCCATGAATTTATATGAATTAACTATGATTTTTTTATAAATAATAATCACTTATAGTAGATTTATTTATATTTTTCACACATATTTATTTCATATATTTATCCTTAATCTAATAATATGATCTATATAATGGACTTCATATCAATCTCCATTCATCGAGGCATATATTTTTATTATGAACATTTATTATCCATTAAGATGTATATATAACCCTTTTAACATGTGATATCATGAATTATATTATTCTAGTGATATATAATGTTTTGTTTAATGTTATTATTTAATCATTTTTATTCAAGTTTTTCTCAAGTGGTAGGGGAATATTTATCTATAAAAATCGTTTTAAATGTTTTAAGGATTTATTATTCTAATTACTTCTCATTAATGTCCATGTTTCCAAAATGGTTTTATGGATTTATTTATATGGACATAATTTCTTTTTATATTTTAAATCTATAAGTTATTTGAATTGTTTCAAAGTGGCATGGGACACTTTGATTTAAAAATCAATTTTATAAATTATTTAAAATGTTTTTTTAAAAAGGATTCTTTTTAATGTATACGGTGGAAACTATTTATCCAAAATCCTGGCCATTTTTTGGAATTTATCTTCCTCTACAAACCAAAATGTTTTTAAAATAAAAATAAATCCCTTATTTCATTTTTTGGGTATTTGGGTGTTGAAAAAGTTTTTGAAAGTGTATTGACTATTTTAATATCTTGAAATAATTTAGAGTAGTTGAAAAAGAAATTTTAAGAATGAAATGTTTAAAATTTCAATCTTTTATGTGTTATGACAGTATAATGATACTTGGACATTTGACGGGTTATAACGTGACAAACAAAAGATGGGTAGTTATGTGATAAACCAAATATGGGTGGTTCCATTATAATTCAAGGATGGGTGGTTACATTATAACCTCCAATGCATTTGGTATATAAGTCATCCGTATGACTATTTCATTTATAAGATTGATATGTGCAGAAGTGAAAAATATGGTTATTACATTTAATTATGATTATGTTCCAAGTTACCTTTATATGTTATGTGTGATTTCTATGGTATTAAGGTGATATTTTTATTAATAAATGTTAATAAATGAGCATATATTTAGTGAAGTGTATTTACAACTTATTAAAGGTGAAAAGTATTACATTATGATAATGTTTTCATGGTTAACCTATTTTTTCAATGCTAATAGTTTTCCTTTTTGTGTATCCCATACTGATATTTTTATGATCATCCCACATTTTGAAATGTTTTCACAACATTTAAAGGACAATAGAGTCAAGGATGGGATCAAGGAAACGTTATGATGTTCAAACATGAAAGGAAACCATGTTTCTTTTTAATGTTTTTGTTTTATGAAATAAAATGGATAGTGATTATAAGTGTCTAAGTTGTAATATTTATCATGTTATGTATGAGTTATGGCCTAATTTTCTAAAACAGTAAACCCAAAAAGATCCTCAATGTGAATGAAAGTAAAATTATTGACTTAACTCAAGATTATATAACGTTTATGGGTGGGGCCTTATAGTTGGTAATAGAGGATTGTTTATATAACTTTGGGTATTATTATGTTTTATTAAGAGTAAGAGATATCATTATGAGTTTACAATCTTCTTGTTGATCATAAGATCAATATCTTAGAAACACCTTTTGAGGAATTATGTTCTGATATATTAATGTGGCTAATGGCTTTTTTGGGGACATTCACATTTGATGAAATTACGGGTTATTGGTTTTTTGGATTGAAAATAGGAGGTATGAAATATCCTTTGAGGTTAAAAAATTTTATTGTTATTTTTTAGGTCCTTATAATATTTTTAGAATATTATGAGAATTATATAGTTCTAGAAAAAGGAAAACTTGTAGGATGGGTGACACCCATCACGTCCTATAGGATTGTGGGAATTGAACCCACAACCAAAGTGTGATAGGGCTTTATCACCTACTAATGGACTACATGATGTCCCAAGTTAGTATGACCTTTTCATTTTAGTTAAATGATTTCATGGATTAATATTTACTTGATTAGGGAGACAAATATTTTATCAAATATATATCCTTGGTATTGTAAAATGAGATGGGGATTTGGTGATACATATTATTTTGGAATACATTCACTATTTTGGGAACCCTATATTCCTAAGGAAAATAGAATACAATGGTATTTCATTTGAGGAGAAATTTTTGAATTTTATTTTGGAATAATCTATGTTTTTACAAAGGACTTACAATGATTTGGGTTATTTATGGAAGTGATTAACATATCTTTGAGAAAATGTGATTAGATTGTTTTCTATTTGGTATGAGGCATTAAGAGTGTTTGATGTTATTTTTAGATAATTGTTACAATTTATATTGGAATACTATGTTATCAAATCATTAAAATTTTCGAGTTTCAATATCAGTTTGTATTATTTTGAGGAATTTTATGGACACTTATTAATCAAATGGCCTTTGTTGAACTTTGCATATTTTTGTTGAATTTTGGAGATTATGAGTAGTTTTTCTTCATACATTTTTTTATTATTTTGGGGGGAATTATCTGATTTTATCCTAAACATTTTTGTTATGGTTACTATATCAATATAGGATGAATTGATAGTTAATATTTTGGGAATTATGTGATTTTCTTAGTTGATTCCAGTTCTTCAGGTGTGACCATGTAATCTTGAATACTCATGAGTTACTAGTATATATTTATTATAATCATGAGTTACATGTAGATATTTATTAAAAGATCTTACTCTACTTGAAAAGTAATCATGTTTCCTTATGTTCTTATTCCAGATCATAAATAACTTCCTCAAATATATGAAATGGATCTTAAAACAAAAACATTTTCTGTTTACATTTCATACTGTCAAATCAAATACCGTTGAAACCATGAAAAGTTTTTTGTTTTCTAATAGTTAAATTTCTCCTAATAATGTTTCTATCTCTCTTTATCCTAAATTGACACTCATTGTTTCTTCTATATCTTTGTTTTCTGACATGGAATCATAGTTTTTTTAATCTAGGGTGCATGCTGTACTTCTCTTTCTTTCTTTTTAAAGTGGTAGTTTTACTAACCCTTTGGACGATATGGGTTTTCAAGAAAAGTATTTTGAAAAGACAAACCCAAGTTATTGTCCCCAAATTCAAATTGTGGTCATGAATTTTATTAAAGGGGGAGGATGTAACATCCCGAGTTTTATGAAAGAAACACCATGATCAGTATTGTACATGACATTTTGTACCGATCCTAAATAAACAAATAAATAGTATTATTTGAATTTTAATATTATATCCTAACTATTAAAATAAAGGGAATGAACATTATCAACTAAATTATGAAAATATGGTTTACAAATGTTTATATAATGATTCATTGGTTTCAAAATTTATTATAAACGGAAATAAAAACTGATCAAATATAAAGGATGTGTTTTTATAAAAACCTATCGAAGTGAGAAGAATAGATTTTATAAAATCATATCACTGTTTTTTGGTTTTATTAACGAAATATAAACTAAATTGTATTTTTAAAAATCATATGATATGTTTTCTAGACTATATATAAGAACAAAATTAATTTTAAGCATAAAAGAAGTGTTTTTCAAAAAAGGCATTTTACCCTCTTTTGATGGAGAACCCATTTTAAATCCATTTTTTGAATGTTTTATAAGTTATATTAGAAAAAATATTTTTTTGGAATAGGGATATCAAAATTTAATTTGGTTAAAATATTGATCTTTCTAATAAAATTCATATTTTAATGAATAGTGAAAAATACAGCATTTTAATTCCAAACTGTCTTTTCAACTAATATTTTTATATAGTTACATTTTACTTTTAATTCGTTTTAAATTTTAATTGGATTAAAATTTTCACAATTAATTCCATTTTGGTCATTTTAGGTAATTTCTCATTTAATTTTGATATAAACATATGTCAATCTTTTGATAGTCTTTACTTTTAAAAGACCTATTTTCTCATTTTGACAATGGGTGTTGATTTTGAATTAATTAATGAAACTTATATGTATTTAATTTGGAAAAATTTATTCCATATTTCAAATCAATAGGTCAAAATTATGTATATAGGAACCTTTAATTTTTTGACATGATGAATAGTATCTTTAGTAAATATTTTTATTTACCACGTTTAAAGGGAAAATAAGGTAAATAAAGGTGAAAATAATATTACAATAATAAAAAACTAACATAAAAATTGTACTAATGATATTTTATTGGAAATTTAAGACCAATAAAACCCTTCGGATGAAAATTTGGCCTTTTAATGCCAATTAGGTGTGATTATGACTCTTATAACATTTAATTTAATGTAAAGGAGAATATGTTATAAACATATGTCTTCATTATAAAAAAATTTTAATATTGGTTTATATAAGTTAAATATTAGACTATAAAGATTTATTGGAATGATAAAAATATTTAGTAAATCATGGTATTTTATTTATAATTTTTAGAAATTACATAATTAAATTTAATTATGTCACAATGTTGATGCTGTGATTGAATTATCAATGAACGAATCAAATAAATGATATCATAAGAATTAAAATAAATATTATTTGACATAATTTATGTCATAAAAGATTTTAATAGGTTAATATTACATGTTATAAAACTACTAAGAGGTTTGGTTTGAAGTTATTTCTCTCTTTATATTTTATTTAAATTCAATAAAATGAATAGTATAAAAATTTACATAATTGATGTTTTATAAAAATAGTAAAATATTAAATTATTTAAAAATAATTAATATATTTTAAAATCACAATGCGACTATGATAAGGAATAAAATAAAATTAAGTGTAAAATTATTTGTAATTTACCCCATATTAGTAAAATTAATATCCTCTTGACAATTAGATTTTTTATTTTATTACAATTACAATTAAAAGAAAATAATTAATGGGAAACCAAAATGATAAGTTGTAAAATAAACTCAATAAATTTCTAAAAATTATTGGATGTGAGGATTTTTAAAAATATTAGTCTTATCAAATAAATAAATGAGTTTTGAACCATTTTTAATCGAAAGGGATTTTATATTAATTTAATACTTTTAAGAGTTTCAAAGGGTTCCCCTACCCTCTCTTATGAAAAGGTACTGAATCTTGTCTAACAATAAAAATTCCAAAGCCATTTGGTTCATAGAATCTCTACCCAAACCCCTTTGTAAAATACCTCCCACATTATTAAGGCCTTTTTTGGAGTAAAACCCTTCTTAGAGGTGTCAAGGTGTTATTCAAATGTGATAAACTGAAGAGGAATATAACGATTGTACTTGACCAGTCGGACTCAATGTAAGATAAATCTTAACACAATTTCAATTCATTGAGTTAAATATAGATGTCATTGGTTTTGTTTTTAAAAGAATACATGTTAATGACCTATGATTGTTTTACCATGAACATCCACTTATATTGGGTGTATTTAAATTTTTCACACATATTTATGTGATTGAATTATCCTTAATCTAACGATACCATCATTGTGTGGGACTTTTTTCTCAATCTCATTTTAATAAGGAATATATTGATAGTGTGAACCTTTATTATCCATTAAGGTGTATATATGACCCATTTGACATGTTTTATTCGAAATTACCATATTATCATGATATTTAATATTTTGTTTAACATTATTCATTAATGATTTTTATTCAAGTGTTTCTCAAGTGATAATCGACTTCAACTAAATCATATTTTTAAATATTTTAATGATTTCTTCTTCTAAATATTTATAATTAATTTAAATGTTCTAAAAATGGTTTTATAAATTTATTTATATGGATATATATTTTTTATAATGTTAATTCTAGAATTTAATTCAAACGTCTCAAAGTGGTATGAGACACATTGATTCACAAAACCACTTTTATAAATGATTTATGATGGTTTTTGAAAATTGATTTTTCTTTTAACGCATGAGATGAAAATGAAGTCTATGCCTTAATGACCATTATTTGGTATTTTTCTTCCCCTATAAGCCAAAATGTTTTTAAAATAAAAATAAACCCCTTATTCTTTTTGTTTTGGATATTTCGGTATTTAATGTCATTTTGAAAGTGGATTGACTATTTTAATTTCATGAAATGATTTATTTTGAATGAAAATGTGATTTTATTAGTTAAATGTTGATAATTGAAATCATTTATTTTTTATATTTAAATATTGGCACCTTTACATTTTACAGGTGGTTATGTGATAAACCAATGATGGTTGGTTATGTGATAAACCAGTGATAGGTGGTTCTGTGATAAACCTAGGATAATTGGTTACAAAATACCCTCCCCAATTAATTGGATAAGGAAATAAGTTATATGGCTATTCTATTTATAAGAGTAATATGTGTGGAATTTGACCATATTGTTATTCCATTTAATTATGATTATTTACCATGTTTCCTTTATATATTATGTGTGATTTCTATGGGGATAAGATGATATTTTGATTATAAAAATGTTAATCAATGAGATAATATTATGTGAAGTGTATTTTCTACTAATTAAATGTGATAAGTATTAATTTATGATAATGTTTTCATGGTTAAAATGTTTTTTTTCAATCCGAATAGTTTTCCATTTTCTGTATCCCTCACTGATCTTTTTATGCTCATCCCATTTTTTGAAATTTTTTTTCACAGGATCTAGAGGATAATAGAGTCAAAGATGGGATCAAGGAAATTTTATGATGTTTAAACATGAAACCAAGCCTTGTTTATTTGAAATATTTTGTTTTATGAAATAAAAGTGATATTTAACAAACAAATCTACTTTGTAACATTTAATTTTTTATGTATGAGTTATGGAGTAATTATCTAAAACTCTAGACCTGAAAAGATCCCCAATGTGAATGAAAATCAAATTATTAACTAACACAATATTATGAAATGTTTAAGGATGGGGACTTATATGATATGATAGGGAAAATATAATTTATATTAATAATAAATGAATTATAAATAAAATAAATTATTAATTATTAGATATAATGTCTCAGGTACATGATACCTCTATTGTAAATATATCTCCTCAAGACACTATAAAACTAATGGGTAAAACCCCATTAGATTTGGACAAATGATTTTTATGATGAGACCTATTGATGTATTGAGGTGAAATATATAATTAGGCCCCAACCATGTCTTCATGTAAAAATAATTCATTTTATACCCAACAATCAATTTAATCTCTGAATAATGTTCTTTATCAATCAAATATCTATATTCTGTAATGGATATAGATTGTCAACATTTCCACATATAAAAAATAACATTTAATGTAAATACCCTATTTAATAATTATATATGTTTTAGGAAATAATCATATCCATCAGGAAATAATGTAAATATTTAATATGTATGTAACTTTTAACGAAAAAGGATTATAATTATGTTATTGTTTCAAGAGAAAGTTAACAACTATAAAATAAAGTGTGGTTTTACAATAACATTTACCACATAGTAATCTTCAACTAAATTTCACTTGGATGAAATAATTAAAAGTGAAGCTGAAAATACCATTATGTATTAATAATTCTAGATATTAAATTTTATGGGGTATCTATATACACCACAGAAACATGAATTGGGGAATAATAACAAATAAGTATCAGTGGAATGTAAATTTGTACAGAATCCCTTACCTCACATTTACATTGGGTAAAACATGATTTAAACTCATATATAGTGGTTTTAAACATATTATTAACTTATTAAAGAACCATCTTAATATTTACAATATCATACTTATCTTTTTATAATATCAATTAACTCATTCATTAATAATATTATGTTATTTTAATTATTTCAGATGTTAATTGCCTTGTCATCTCATTCAAGATTTATTATGAAAGTTATGATTCTTATGAATATTATATAGTTTCACCCTATCAATAATAATAGTCATGAAACTATTATAATATTTAGACCTGAATTTTTCTTTTAATACCAAAAAATAATGATTGGTTGAGAAATGATGTATGTTACGATCATGGAGACAGTAGGTCATACGATGACATATATAACATTTCAATTTTTGATGATAATTATGGAATGAATGAATAATTTTATCTTTAAATATTGATTTTAATATCATATTATTTCATTATATATACTTATACACATCATCCATATGTTTTGGTGATGAAAAGAGAGTCACATTGCTTCCTGAAGATGATAATCTACACATACACGAATGATGTTATCATCTTTCTGTGAGGGAAAATAAAAGAAATAAAATGAAATATTATCTTATCATAATGTGACATTTATAATTAAAATCATAATATTTTCATGTATATCTCATATAATAATCAAATTTATCTTTATCACCTTCTTTGTAATGAATTATTGAAAAATGATTCACATAATTTCATGAGGTTGTTGTCTACTATACACATGAGCACCGTTATCATATTTCCTATAGAATGAAAATTAAAAGTGTATGTAATTTATAATGACTATATTGGTATATTTTTTTTTGTTTTAAATAACATATATATACTTCATATCCATCATTATATCTATCAATGAGAGGTTTAATAGGAAAAATGGTTGACATTAGTCTACGAGGCGGTAGTCCTTCATTGCAATGAATGGTGATTTCATATCCCATTTAATGGAAGTGGGGGTTGTTTTATCTCATTCACATAAAATAACAATATATATATATATATATATTTTAATTATTTTATTAATAAATCTTAGTTTAATAATAATTGAAGGAGGTGCAGGAAGAAATAAAGTAAAAATTCTCATAGAATAATATTACGTCTTCATCTGGTATCCTCATTATTTTTTCATCTAAAGCTTACTAGGATATATTTTTCACAAAATAAGGCTTTTATCATGATATTATAGAATTTGAAAAGTGGTTTGGAAAGGATTTAGTCATGAAAAATACCTTTAGAGGTGTGAATAAGTGAGGGGAGTGAGTTCCCTTTTATAATTGAGGAGGAGTGGATTCTTTTTACATTCCAAAACCACTGAATAATGGTATGTCACTATCACCCTATATGGAACAAGAATTGATATTTAATTTGTTGGAGGGAATAAATGGTCTAGAAACACCTCTAACACACAAAAAATAACAAGTTCTAAACATATTGTTCCTTAATATATATGTCTCTTTACTTTTACGATTTGGGTTTTCACTACGGGTAACTAGCTTTTTTATCCTAGGTAACTTATCCATTAATATTTAAATTAAATTATCCAAATTAGATAATTTAGACCGAGTTAATATATATATGAATTACATTTTATCAAATAAAATTCCATTGTGTGATGAAAATTAATTATAACAGTAGTGAATTTAACATGGAAAAACATCATTTTAACCTTAATAGAGTTATATGATTTTTTTTCCAATTTAGGGTTCAATATAGTAATCATCAAAGAATAAATGGTCCATTAATGTATGATAGGTTTTATTTTCAAACATTGAAAATTCAATTTAATGAATATAAGACTTTTTAATTTTAAATCATTTAATAAAAAAACAGTTTTTATAAAATAACATTAATATCAATATTGAATATATTCATTTATTTTGAATATAAATAATATCCTGATAATTATGGAAAAATATTATATTAGTTTAAAACTTATATAACATGAAATATTAATAAAATTAATTAATGGAATACAATAATTCATTTATTTTACATTTAATATTTTAAGTATCATTTATTCTATTTATCTATTAACTAAATAATTACCATGTTTGTGATTCTTAAGAATTTAATGTAGTTATTTAATCTCTAAAAATTAAAAATAAATTATCATGAGAATAAACTCATTTATATTTCTATATAATCTTTATGTCTAATCATGTTTTGTTTTTCCCATATCATAAATCCTTATACGTAATAACAAAATAAAGGTTTCTTTGTTTCTTTTTCATTACATAACTTATTATATCGAAAAATTTATTTCATATAACTAATAGAGAAATACCCTATACTAATGGTTTGGAACCATTTGTATTGGTCTCGAAATCGTTGGCTAGTTTGGCATTGGGATAGGTCTTTACCAACAGTTTTTGGAAAATTGTTGGTATAGATCTATGCCAACGGTTTTGTCAAACCATTCATATAGGTCTTATGAAAAACCTATACCAATGGTTTCATAAAACTGTTGGTATAGGTAATTCAAAAAACCCCCCACTTTTTATTGATCCCAACACCTCTAGTTTATAATCCAATGACATGACCACTAACCTAACATGACTTTTGTGAACATAATTTCATATATATAGATATATATTCATATGTATTTTAACTGAATATTTATTTAATTTTATTTGAAGAAAGATCTCATAAAATATATGTGAACCTATACCAATGGATTTGAGAACTGTTGGTATATGTTTTTTTTTATTTTTTGAGCTATACAAATGGTTTTGGTAAAATCTTTTGATTATGGTGGACTAATACCAACAGTTTGGCCAAAACCGTTGGTATAGGTCCATTATAGAGACCATATACGAACATTTTTGGACACAACCACTGGTATAGGTCCAAATTAGTGACCTATACAATTTTTTTTGTCCAAAACGTTGGTATAGTTTCAAATTAGTGACCTATAACAACAGTTTTAGCCAAACCGTTGGTATAGATCCAAATTAGTGACCTATACCAATAGTTTCTCAAAAAACATTGGTATAGGTCCTGTTTCTAGTAGTTTATGTAACCCATGAACTCATTAAAATATAACCTAAGATTATAATTGTTTAAATATGTCCCAAATAATAATCTTTGCAAGTTGGTAATTAATTCTAACACTTATCTTATTATTTTAACCCAAAATGAACTTATTCTTTCCATAATTGCGATAAATGTTCATAACTGTTTTCACTATTCATTTTGTTCAATAATTAAGTTGACATTATTAGATAATATAAAGTATAATTCTTACAAATATGTAATATATTTCTCAAATTTCAATTCACATATTTGAAAAAATTAATTTTAAATGAATCCCATAGACATGACAAGTATGATGATTTTTAAATAGAAAATGTTTAGATGTTTACTACATTTTAATATCAAAATTAAATATGAAAATAATTTTAATAAATTTTATTGGATTAATATACATATAAATTAACTAATTATATATTAAATAAATTTATAAATATTATTTACATTGAAAAATAATTTGAATGAAAAGGAAGATTTCAATGAAAATTCAGTATTTTTCACTATATATTTAAAAATAAAACATTTTATAGAAATACAATAAACTCACCCTAAGATAATTTTGATATTCTAAATTCGAAAATGATGTTTATTGTTAGTTTTTTTATCAAATATCTGAAAGTTTTTTTTAAATGATGTCCATAAAGGGAGACTAAACAGTCTTTTAAAAAATATTGTTTTTTTACAAAAAATCCATATTTTATTTCTAATGCCTAGATAAACATAATATTAATATTTTAGTTTTTATTATTCATACAATACAATTTAATGGATACATTGTAACATTATACTATATTATCATTTATTTAATCTTGGGGTTTCGTGTTCCCCAAGCTATCACAATGATTAAATTTAAAGTCATATATTTCATGGGTTGTTTAAGCACTTTATTGTGTGTCACATACGATATCAATTGAAATTATTTCGATTTAAAATTTTAGGGAGTTACATATCATGAATTTATACTTGATTTAGCCTAAACTCTAATTCATTCCATAATTATTTAATATATTATAAAATAATTATTAGTAAATAAATATCAACATTCGATAATTTAATGTAATTATATTGGTAGAAAAAAATTGTTTAAATTAGTTGAAGACATTAGATACCACAAGTCCTAAGAACAACATAAATTTAAACCAAATACATGTAAACTATAAATAAATAAACTATGTACATTTCATCGATAATGGTTGTTGTTATCTTTAAGAAATTATTGATCAAGAACATTAGGAATAGCCAACAAGATATTTCCTTGATGGCGAATACATGAGATGATCTAAATCACCTATAGATTTGTTGGGACTCTTTTTGTAATCATGACATGCTAATACCTTGAGTGGAATATTATGTATGATAAAAATAACTTATGGGAGAACTTGTTGGATGGATCTCGGGAAACGATCACACACATAAGTGAACAGTCATGGAATTCATTATATAGTCATTATGATAACCATGATCTTTTACATTTTATGAAGATCATATTTCATCATATTAACATTAAAATTAAATATTTTTCACCATATAATCATGTAAAGATAATATTTGACATTTTTATATTTTTGGAATTACTAGGATTGATTTATGTAAATGGTATAATTCATGAGTTAAATTTTGAGAATTAATAGTATTAATCCATGATTTAATTTCTAATTTTATTATTTTTCAATTAAAGGGGTCATGCTAAATAAACTATGAAATAAAAATCTATATCATGATATGTGTTTAAAATTATGTTCATATATAATATATTCAAGGTATAAGTACATGAATTAGAATATGTTTGGAGTTTCATTTCATTTCTTTTCCATGTATAGGATATTTTCTATGAGAAAATTATCGAAATTTAATATGTGTTATCTTGTGTAAGGTTTTTTTTCTTGATAGATAATATTCTTTAGAGAACCTTTATTGGAAAAATATAAAAGTCTTATCATTTTGGTGATATGTAATTTATTATAATGTTATAAGGTGTATACATATGTTTTCTATGATTTGTAATATTCCTTATTTTAATATTATAGATTGAATGGAAAATAACCCCTTTGATGTATATGTTTTTAATATAAATAAATTAGGTTATTATCTCCATAGAGAAATTGATACATACATTTTTATAATTTGACATGGGTTAGATTTTATATGTTTTTCAACATGGGTATTTTTTTCTGAATATCCAAGCGATAATTATGTACATGAGTTCTAATAGCTAAGTACTTTCCCCACACAGACTTTCATGCTTCCTCTCTTTGTCCTCGTCCTAGCTTCCTCTGGAGAAGCATCTGGGGGGCTAAAAAGCTCCTGGATAAAGGACTGGGCTGGCGGATTAGGATTGGATCATTTGTCAAAATCTGGACTGATCCCTGGCTTATTGATAAGGAAGGTGTACGAGCTACATCCCCCGCCCAACCAGGTCTTGAAGATGCCACAATCAGCTGCCTCCTTTCTAACCAGGGACATGGATGGTGTTTGGATAAGATCCTTGAATGGTTTAACAAAAGAGACAAAAGAATTATACTTATAATTCCCTAGGTACCAGATGCAGGCCCTGAACATCTCTTCTAGATCTATGACATCTCAGGCTACTTCACGGTGAGATCCGGCTATAGACTTGCTCTTGGAATCCACTCAGTCGGCCGGGATGAGGGAACTCTGAAATCGATTTGGATGCTCAACCTCCCCTAAAAAAATTGTCAATTTTGGTTGCAGGTTTGCACGGGAACTCTCCCAACAATGAGCCTTCTCGTTTACCAACATATAGTCAGCACCGTTTTTCCCCTTTCTGCCCGAACCTTCTAGAAACCCCCTTGCACGCTATCATTAACTGCCTAGGAGTTTAGGAAATTTTGAATAAATGGGACCCGGATTGAGTTTCTTCACTAGAATTGTCCTCTGACCTTCCTGATCTTCTGACGCCTTGGTGCTCCTCTCTATCTTCGGCATATGTAGGTTCACTTTACACTTTGGCTTGGATTATCTGGGTCCGGTGTAATGATGTTGTTTTTCATCAATCTCACAGACCCCCCAAATTCTGGATTGATTGGGCCATTTCATGTATTGAGGGTTGGAAAAAACATAATGGAAATTATTTTCCAGGTATTACCCCCTCCCATGCCGCTCATTTGAATCCCCCAATGGAAGGGATTCTTAAGATTAACGTGGATGTGTCTCTTCCAAAGGATGGGTTTGTTGCCCTCGGCCTCCTTGCCCAAAATCATCTGGGGAAGATCCTTGCTGCTAAATATGAACCACATCTAGCATTCTGGGAATCGGAAGTTGCTGAAACCATGGCCATCCTTGCTGGTATGATGCTCGCTATTGAACGTGGATGGGGCGATATCATCATTGATTTTGACTGTCTCTCCATAATTGACTCTATTAATCACAATGATGGAGGACTCCAGTCATTTGGCACCATCATCAATAGAATTATATCCCTTTGCCAATGCTTCACATTATGCACCTTCTCCTTCACCAAAAGTGAAGGAAACAATGCGGCCCATCATCTAGTGGCCTTAGGCCCATTCGTTACCAACCTGTTCTGGGTGGAAAATTTCCCTTCATGGCGTTGCACATGTACTTCTGATGATCTTCTTCATTAATGATATATTCTCTTAATCAAAAAAAATTAATATATTTGATGATAAAGACAATGTAACATTTATAAATTTATACATAGAAAAAATTTGGGTAGGTTGATGAATAATTGTTTTAGAAGCATATTTATAGATACATAGTATTTTTTCCAATAGATGATTTAGCCCAATTTATTGCTAAAATAAATGTCTTCTTCCATGAATATATATATTTTTCTCTATAATGTGTGTTGGAATGGTATAATATCCATTTAAATTTTAAAGGTTCTATCAACATGGTGATTTCGGTTATGTAATGTATGAAGATGAGAATGTTCTCGAACTTGGAGGAATCATGTTGTATGGTACATGAATATATAGTATCATTTTTTCCATTTCTATACTATGGATATGCACATTAATTCAAAGGGTATAGGTTGATGTGGATAATTAAAGACAATGACATGAATAAAAAGGTGATTAACAATATATTCCACTTATAGAGACATTTTTTTTTAAAATTATAGATGTATAAAAACCTACTACAAGCATGGAACATAATAATGTCGAGCCATACATGTGTGAAAAAATTTCCATTCATTAATTAACCATTTCATATCCCATTATATCCAATCCAAACTTTATTTAATTTTTTTATTGATCTATAAAAGGAATCAAACACTCGCTAACCAGAGGGTATTTATGATTATAGTTATAAATTTTTATAATATTTTTTATATTTGTAATATATATTATTTTTCTCTTTTACATTGGTGGTTTTCTATTTTTTTTCTCCCTATATTATTCTCATCCACATCATTTAAAGAGAACTAAAAATGTTTCACATTCAAGAGGGGGATAAATATTTCTTTGAGTTTTATGCACAAAAATATTTCTCTTTTTTAATTTTGGAATTTATAATTGGTTTAATCAATTGAAATGGAAATTAATCCTACTTTATGTTCTATTTTGTTCTTATTTATTAATACTTATTCCCCCTTTACTATTTAATTCATTAAAATTTGTGAGTTTGTATCAGAAAGCACTAATTAGTAAATAAGTCTCCCAGATGACTTTAATAAGAGTATGATCTTACATGAAAGGATATCAATGATAAGTAATAATATTTGAAAAAATATTTTCTTTAATGACATATTTTTATCCACATATTTAATATAATGTGTAGAATTATATTTTAAATAACAATTATTTCATCACCGTGAACTCTTGAGAATAATATCATTCATTATTACGAAATTGTATTAACATTTTTTTGTCATTATGTTTTTCATTCATATATACATTTATAATTATTATTTATCACATGAATTTTTAAAATCACCAATATGCTAGTTTTTTTATTTTGTATCATATTTTAGTTTATAAATAGTGAAAATAGAAATTTATTGAATTTGAGTGGCATCCATGAGAGATCTCCCTCCTTTCTTTCAATTTAACTCAAGCTTAGGTAAATGTGGAATTATTTACTAGGAATATAGTAAATGACCCCATACATAAATTTGAAACCATTTTCAAGTAGGTCAATAGCCTTCATACAATGTTATTAATAAAATATTAAAAAATTCATCAATTTCAAATACTAAAAAAATCATTAATAAATATCATTCACTTTCTCATATTATAATATGAATTTCAATATGAATTTTAAAATTTTAATACTTTTAATGGCTTTGATGAATTTATAAGGTAATATTATTTAATGAATCAAGTATAAAATTATTTTATAATTTTGGATGAAATGAGTAAGAAAATAGAGACCCTTTCAACTTCCTACAAGGAAATTAAATCATTTAGGTAGGAAAAATAAAACAAATAGTTAAAGAATAAGTAAATATAATTTGAAATATATTTCAAGTTGAAGAACCCTATAAAGTCATGAGGGAACCATTTGAATATATATTACCCAATCCCACACTATTACTTCTTGTACTTTTTCAAGTTAATAAAAGACAATTGATATACTTGTGAGTGATCAATATGTTTTTGATTAATATTTTTCTCATTTTGTGGAACCTAAAATACCATGTGATATTCCTATATACTATAATTAAAAATAAACACATCTTTCCCTCTCTATTTACATTTAATAATACTCCACTAAAGTGTTGAAATTTGATTAATTTATAGAGGAAATTGAGTACCTACACCCATCTGTGAAACATAAATCTAAGTTGAAGTGAGAAAGAAGGATATTATACCCATGACTAATCAATGAAACAATATAAAAATGGAATAATTATTATATATTAATAAATCTAAATTTTGTATTACCTACCATTTTTTTAAATTTTCAAATTTATCCAATTAATGGATTTCTTTTAAGGGTGATAAACAAAAAGAATGAGCACCTTCAGAGACTGAGTTCCTAGAGTAATTTTACAAAAAACCCTTTTAAAATATGCCCCACTTAAAGCTAAATACAAGAATATTCCTTTAAATTTTTTAATTCCATTAAAAATGAACTTTTCTTTGACTTTACCTTTTTCAATTTCTATAATCGATTCATATGAGTAATCCCTAAAAGGTAAATTGAAGGCCTCACAAGTAGTGATAATATAAGTTGATGACCTAGATGTTTTCCTTCACCCACCATGAAATATGTACTCAATTACTAAGGCATATGATCTAAATATATAATTCCATGGGATATTATAAAACTAGTGATTTTTTATAACACTATAAATAAGAGGGTTTGGTTGTTCCTAAGAAAAAAACATCAAAAATAATTTAAATGTAGGATAAAATTCTGAAACATTGTAGATTTGGATAGTTCAAAATACATAACCCATAGAGGGGGCTTAAAAAAATCTTCATTTCATTATATATATATATATATATATATTATTTTTATTTTTATTATTTTATAGTAAATTTCATCTCTTTTTTTCTTTCATTCTCATAGGTTTATAGGGCCATAATTATTAAGATTAACTCAATGATACCATTATCTTAATACATTTTTTTATTCTTTTTCATTTTTTAAACATAGATAATTAATTTTGATTATTATTGAACTCAAATGGGAAGTATTACATAATATTGGGATGTTAAAAAATTTAGATAAGAATAATATTTCATTTTTTTTATTTTTTAGAGTTTTTAGGATCACTCATATTAATTGAAATACTTTATAAAATTAAAAAAAATGTTATTTTTAGCACACTACTCAATTTTAATATCAAAGGATTTAAATAATTTCATATATAAATTTCATTTCGCTACATAAAATCAGATTATTAGGATAATTTTATATTAATGTGAAACATATTTTCACTAGTTTCGTATAACAGATTATGTTCCCCAACCCATGATTTTTAAAGATATTTTCCACATATTCTATACATTTAATGTTTCATTGAGAGACTTGAGTCATTATTTTATATCCTGAAATTATTATTGTTCACTATTTGAAATATATTTTAGATCATGAATTGTTTCATGTAATATTAAGGAACGATTTTGAAATACAATTTTTTATATGACCATTATTTTTTTCTACCATTGAATTTGAACATTCATAAACACTTTTTTCCCTGAAATATTTTATTCGGTAGCCAAATTACAATAAATGAATCCCTCCCCAACATTTTATGGAATCTAAGGAATGATTATTGTTGAGATCTGGTGTGAGTAAAGGAGTTGGATTTTTTTCTATGAATTTCTTGAATAATATTTTTATTTATTCATATAAAAATAAATTGCAACAATTATTTCTATTTCACGGAGAACATTCAAGATAAAAAATGAAGGGAGGTTTAAAATATCAATAATAGAGATGGGTAAGTGTGTTAAACCTATATTTTTAAGATAAATATGCACCACTTTCATTCAAAAAATTTAATCAATGATGATAGATAGATCAGAATGAAGAAGAATAGTGATTCTAAAAAACAAGAGAATAGAGATGAAATATCGTCTCTTCTGAAATCCTAATGGTTATAAACTACCATATATAAATCAAAAAAATTTGGTGAAGAATTATATCCATGTGGGAGTAAAGAACACACTATCCTATATTAAAACTATTATTAGGATTTTTCATGAATTAAATTATAAAACACCTCATTATATCTTGGAATTGTTAAAATTTAAAACCTGACAACCATTTAGAAAGAGAACAACAAATGAAAATACATCATGTTTAAAACACATTGAGAAATTATGATGTGATATTTTATGAAGGACTTAGAACAATTTAAATCAGTTATTTTATTATGTGTGAGAAAATATCCTTATTAAAATCATTAATTTAATAGTGAGACCAATTATTGAGGATTATTTTATAAAATGAAAATTGGAATTAACCAGATATTGTATGGATTTTTATGAATAGTGATGCAAAATTGTTTTAATATCCATATAAGAAGCATGAAATGTTTATTGGGTGTGAGTGTTGAGTGGTGTTTCCAACTATAACTTGAGAGGTTTGGTTCTACCATAAAATACATGATACATTGGAGTGAAATTTTTAAGTGTCTCGGACTGATAGAGATAATATTTTTATTACATTCACTGTAAAATTCAATGAGTTAGTTCATTTCATTTTATTATTTTATATGTAATTGAAATATTTTTATATTGTAGGAAGTTTTCTTATTTTATTATGAAAATGGAATAATTTTTGAGTTATAAATTTTTTATTTATATAAGGAATTATTATAAAACATATATGATTTAATTTATCATTTTAAATTTTACTACTCAAGGGGTTATGGTGAAGTATTTTTGAAGAAATATTTCTATGTCTTTACCTAAATATGAAATTATAATGATAAAAAAAATATTTTCTAGGATAAAGATCAGAGATTTGGATAATACATTACTTTTGTATCATTTTTTGGCCATTTATATGATATTTACTTGGCGAAATTAGATGAAATTTACTTTGTGATATCATGTATAAGGATACATTCTTGATACGTCATATTTTTTGGTCAACTAGAGGATAAAAATAGAAATATTTCGGCATTACAAGTGATATGTAATATAATATGAATTAAAAAAGAGTATAAGTAAGACTTTTATGATATAAAATATTTTTTTTCTTTTTTCCTTGAGAATGAATGTTGAATCCCCCTTTGATGTGTATAATTATTTCATAAATACATTAGTGTTTTCATAATAGCTCAATTAATATGTATATTTTTACATAGAAATGGGGGAGTTTTCATATGTTTTTTAAGGAGGCTAATTTTTTTCTAAACATCCTACTAATAAATTTCTTTTTACATTGTAGTTAAAACATATGTAATAAACCTTTTGGAAACGAAAGTGGAATATTAATTTATTTAAATATTATGAAATATTTTCTAATTTGGTGTATAATATTTTAAAATTAGTTGATAGGATGTGTAATAGCTTGTTCTTAAGAAAATTTCGGCTAATCTATTAATGAAATATAATCCTTGAACCACGAATATATTTGTTAAACCATGGATATTTGAAAATAAATTTTAGTTCATCTATTTTAGATGCTCCCATTCCGAAGTGATTTTAGTTGGCTCATGATTAAATTAGAAAAAGAAAATACACCAATAAAAATTTCATTGATCACTAAATGAGTCCCCAATATTATTTCATCAATTTACATATTTTTTCTACATTCACTAATTAAAACGTTTAATGATAAGTTGGATAATTGAAGTACATGGGAGGAAATCAAAGTGGATTAAAAATAACTTCAACCTATAGAGATAAATTTTGGATGAAATTGAAGGTGAATAAAATATTTTTTTATGCATGTAATTTACTACTATGAATCCATGAAATAATGATAGTGTTCCCTTTCATCTAAGAACCCTTTTGGAGACTTATACTACTAATATCATAACAATTTTAAATATTTCCCTTCCATCATAAATGATTCCATATCTCTCTTACTTTATCGGTTTCCATTCATAGTTAGGGTTTTTTATTTCATTCCACATTATATATATTTATAGATTAGTTTTCCCCTTTCCTTATTTTATTATTATTTTTTGATTCTCTTATTAATAATTGATGGGTAGATGAATTCATTTCTTATTTGTGGGAGAGTGTATTTTTTCATCATGATTTCCATTCTTTATTGTTTCTCTCTGTTTTATTATTGGAATATATTAATGGTTAAACCAATTATAGTGTGTGGTCACCTCACATTCCCTATTATTTTATTCTTCTCCCTCATTCATATTTATTTCTTCCATTAATTAATTAATTAATTAAATATGAGGAGTTCAATTTATATAGTGATGATTAGTGAAGATATATCCTATATGATTTGGGGAATATTATTATCATTCATAAAAAGGTATCAATATAAGGAATTGACAATTTAATCATAAGGTTTTATAGTGGTAGGTTTTTATCTCTACATTAAATATAATATTGATAAATATATATTATTGAAAAATGATTACATTACTATAAACATCGATAATAGTATATTTCTTTCTTACAAACTTATTTGTTCTTGTATTCATCTTTTAATTTCAATATATATATATATTTAAAAATTTATGTGACATGATTTATAAATACCCCACTATATTAGAATTTTCATTTGACAGTGTATTTTAGTTTATAAAATGTGCTAATAGGAATTTTCTGTTAGTGATTTTCCTCCTCGAGAGATCAACCCTTGGGTTTTCACTATACTACATGCTTAGGTAAATAAGAGTTTAGTAATATGGGATTTATGAAAAGATCTTGTGCATAAATATTAATTTACTAATATATTATGAAATATAAAATTAAATGGATACGATCACAATTGTTGAAAATGTACATCTATCCATAATTTATATTATAAGTTATATTTAAATCCTCCCATGCATTATAAGTATTAATGAAACTAATATGGGAGATATTTTATTGTTAATATCATAGTTATTGACTCCCGTAATCAATTATATGGTCCATAATGAATTGAAGAATATATTTCTTCCTAGATAATGATATTTCATCTCATAAACTATGATCGTCTTTGACTGTGACAATAAAAAATCACTATATCTTATTAAATGATATACCAAGAGGAATAAAACATTCCAGTTCAATATTTATTTCATATCCTATGATATTATAATATCTTACCACACAATATTTTTCAAAATAAATATAATTAATATTGGAATTGAAGCATATATTTATAATCTGCCACTTGAAATAATGTATTGTAGACATAAATTCACTAAACCATATATAATATGATGACCCCAAACTCGTGAAACCATATCAAAAAACCCCTTTTTGATGTCATCCAAAACACTTATATAATTTTACTATTGACCTAATCTTTTATCATAACATATGAAACAATTTTTGAAATTCCATGCAAAAAATATTTTAGATTATCTAAAAACCCCTTTAGTGTAGCTCTTTGAGTTTTGTGAAACTCAATCTCTATTTAGAAAACAATAATGGGTGACTCCATGGGACTTTTTAGAATTTATAAGAAAAATTTGAATTCCATAATTCAAAATTTTAGGAATAGTTTATCCTCTAGAAAAGTGTTTGTGAAACATAATATTTAAATGGATCTTCCATCATATCCATTAAATAAATGTATATCAATATATAGGTCCACCCATTGTAACAAATACAAGAATTCATATTTTTTGTGATCACATTGCTTAAGAAATCGATTAAAAATCTGGATATGGTATGTCAGTCCCATATATCCTACTTATGCCACTATAAATAACCAAGTATATATGATACATATTGATGAATATATCCCTTGTCATTCAACCATATGGATAAGAACATCACATGACCCTCATCCAATATCAAAGAACATCACATGTCATCTCTAGGTATGAAGGTATACTCCCTTGGACTATCTAAATCCGGGGACCAAATTTCATACATGTTATATGAGAGGTAAATTCTTATCTTGGGTATGTCTTAACCAATAACATGACCAACAACATACTAAACCACCCACAGTTTTTCTAAGACTCAATGATTTCATAAGAATGATGTAATATATATCTTTCCAACCATAGGTCAAGGGAAATTCCAATATGAAATATGCACACCTATTCTACTAATCATATAATATATAATTGTCCATAGGATATAATTGGGTTTCATACTCCTCAAAAACTCATTTTTTCCTTATGATCATATTTCATATATCTATTCAAAATCCTCCAAACTATAAACGTAACATATCATAAAAAACAATACTAATCAGTGAAAATCATCTATTATGGATAACTCAAGGGCATACATTGTGTGGTTAATTATCATTTCACATCCTTAGTATCTATATTCAACATGAATTAAGGATAAATTGGAGACATATTTTTGTCTAAATCTAAAATTTTTATAATCATAAACTCTTCTATTAAAAAAATCATACATATTAATCAATCTAAACATATCCCATATAATAGAGAACTAGATATGCCTTAATTTTTTATACATTTATGGTTTTTTTGAACTCATTACATATCTATTTATTATATACCACATCACTATGTGACCATTTTATAAAACTCAGTAACTAAAATTTTTTAGTAGGTAAATATTATGTTGTTTTTTTTGAATAATGGTAATACAAAGGAATCATAATCTTAATGTTCATATCATCGGATAAGTATTATAAATCCATAAAATAATAAAATCAATAATTATGATGTTAATAACATTTTATATCCACTTATAACTCTCTATATGATCAGAAGCATCATCAGTACTATATAATTTTTTTGTTAAAATTATTCGTTCATATAATTTTGAAAACTAATATAACTACTTGTATTATTATTTACCAACAAAACCTAATCTCTTTATGATATAAAGTTAAATAACTAAATTAAACATTATATTTTCCTGAGATACCCTAAACACTTTTATGATATTTAGTAAAATTTAAATTGATTTTTGACTTGAATAATTATTTATAATTAAAATTCAAATTTCTATAAGTTAAAATTTACTCACACTAGATTTTAAAAACAATTTCCCCTCTAAAATATAATACTAGGATACATAAAAGTATTTTTGTTTAGAAATAATTTTTATTTACTTTAGTGAATGTTTTTTCCTATGAACTACTAATAATAATATCATATATGGTATTATATGTTTTTAGATAAGTATTATAAAATGAAGATTTTATTCTCTAAAATATGCCACTAAAGTGTGGTAGGGACACATCCTTCACATTTTTAAAAATATTTTGTACAAACAATTTTATATTGTAAAAATTAGTTTTTATACATATATTTTTTCAAACATTTTATAGAATATTACAAATAAAAATCTATATCTTTCCAAATCATGACCCCATATTGTTCATAAAAATTCCCTATAAAAAATCTTATAAGATAAGGTATAAAATATGAAAACACAAATACTTTACATTGATATGTCTGAGACTGATATTTTCATTTTCAATTAATTCTATGATCTAAAAACCCTTTGAATCATAATGATTTACATCACATTGTTTAGTTACATTAATGTGAAGTAAAATTATATTCAATTATTTCTATAGTTATGATATTCTTTATATTTGAAAAAATTTAAAATATACATTTGGAGTGATATAATCGTTAAAATAAAATAATTAGTTCTATAATAGTATTAAGAGTCATGAATATTCAGTGGAATTTCTAAAACCCCTTTAGGTAGATCATACTAATTATATCTTATTGAAACATTTCCCCTCTATCCTAAAAGAATGTTTAAAATTCAATAACCTTGAATTTAAACTTGAATAGTCCTTGTTTTGAATTTTAAAAAAAATTTATTCTTCTTGTTTTAAATATATACCATTTATACTATCAATATAATACAAGAACCAAAACATCAGAATCCATAATTGATATACCTTAACACTTTTATAAAATCAGGTAAACATATCTTGAACACATTATTATTTATTATAGCATTTCAAATGATTATTATAAAATTAATTTCTTAGTTAGTTTTAATATTACCTCAAGTGAAACCAAGTCATTAGAAATGTCAATAAAATTTTATATAATAACTAAAACTAATGTTCCTTAAGTAATTATTCATATAATGAATTTTAAACCATATGTGGAAGTACATATTCATCCCTAGAGAATCAAGAATAAATTGTTGAGTAACATCAATATTTAAATACACAAGAAGGATTTAATGTAGTAAATAGAATTTTATCTATTTAAAAATAATAATATGTATGTTTCTATACTTGTATAAGAGGATTCCTAAATTACGTATTCCTGTATGTAGGATTAAACTAAAATCTAAAACAAAAGATGATAATTTTAATTAATTTATAATATAAAATTTTATCAAATTATTATAATGTTTAACATTCATTTAAAAAGTTATTTTAATAAAGGTTTCCCCAATAAAGTGAGGAATTATTTTAAAATACATCACATCCATTAGTCCAAAAGAATCTATAATTTAATAAGCATAATGTTTCAATATAATTTCTCATATCACTTACTTATTTAGGTAGGAAATCATGGAAATTATAAAATATATAATCATTGGATCGTTTACTGGGAAACTCATTACATGATCCATTATATGAAAAAAATCATTATTCATCAAGTAATATAATCCTATAATGCTCACCAAACTATGTGTAACCCAAACTAAATACTAAATGTAGGAATATAATCATAATTCTCTCAACCATTTCCTTAAATTATATAATCAAAGGGTACTTATCGTTACCATGACCTAATCGATTGGATGATTATGGCCTTGACATGTGTCTATTGTATAAAGAATTTTATACCTAGTACTATTTAATTGTGATTTAATATCATAATATTATATCATGTATTATCTTTATATGAATATATTCTTCTTCTTATTTTTTTTGGAATCATATTCCTTCAACCATATAAAAATATTCCAACCGTATTGATTTCTAAAACTTTACTTAACTCATTGATTATGTTACTAAACCAAATACAAATCCTTCTATATTAATACACATATAAATAGTTCTCATTAATTAAGAATATGAAACAATATCATTTAGTGTATTATGACCACATTAAATTAATAATAACCACACTATTAATATTTGGACAATGATGAAAATCCATGTTTTTTTGACAAGGCATAAGCCTCCAGGATAATGAGAAATCTAACATAGATTCCCTCTACCCAATGTTTCTTTAGTGAAGTGAGGCATCAATTCCATCATAATTCTAACACATAAATTGTATATATTATATTAAAATTCTTAATTAATGGTCACAACTTAGTATAATCTAATATCAAGATAAAATAAATAAAAATCAATAATAATTTCATGTAACTCCTCATTTGAATGTTTGAGAACTCGTGGAATTTGTTTAACTATTCAAACTAATGAATATGTCAAAATTCATAATATAACATTTATGTTCCAGAAAAAAAATTAAATTAATGATTTATAAATGTAAACTTGCGACATACACTTATGAGAAATTTATGTGTAGATAAATAATAAGTACATTATAATTTGTATATGAATTATGGGCATTCCATAATCAAAAAAGTATAAAACATTATATTTATTCCAATATAACCTCCTTTATTTTATCCATTTCTATTTATTTCTTGTTAAATGTCTTATATTAATTGAAATATAATCATTTAATATTCAAAATCCATTATATAATCAATTAAAATAATCGAAATATCACATATTCCATATTATTTAAAACTATATATATCAATTTAAAAAGATACATTTGACATGATCAAATAACATTCCAAAAATTAAATTTATTTTTATAATTTCAATTTAATGATGAAAATTTGGTATTATTGAAAATAAATAATTCAAAATTTTCATTATTTTTTAAATAATAAACACATTATAAATTTCCCTCTTAATTTAATTATAGACACATTAATCTAAATTATATATTATTACCTATATCTCCAAAAGGTATTTAATATCAACATTTAATATTATAGATATTTATTTTATAAATTTTTCAAAAACATTTCATACATTTTAAAAAAATTAGAAACAAATTTTAATTAATTAATTTATAAATAATTTATAAATAATAAATTTATGAACATTTAAAAAAATTAAATCAATATCCAAATATATGTTTTTCTATAATTAATAAATAGCTTATAAATCATATCATTCAATATATAATATAAAATAAGAAAAATCAAAACATTCTCAATATATCATATTTGAATTTATACTTATATCATAATTCATGACATAGTTCAAAATGAACACTACATGTTATATTTGACTCTCATGGGATTATAATATATAATACGTGAATTATCAATCATATTGAAAAATATCTATGAAGGGTTTTCAGTTTCTAATAACATTTATCAGATCAAGTGATGCGATTAAATCCCTTTTAGAAGGATCTCCATGCAAGAAATATGAAAACTATGTAAAAATATGAAATGAATAACATATATAAATAGAAGAGTTCAATTCAATGAGATTTCACTAGAATTATTTATCATCATCTAATGATTTTGATAAATATCAATAATGTGGAAAAAAATCCATCCCACTTTCATAGGTATCTAATAGAAAATATGTATCACATTACATACACACATGACGCTCTATCATCCCCAATGTGATAACATCTCATGATGTGAAGGCTCTAGGAGAAAGAAAACTTTGGACCTTCAGGTGTTTTTTCCAAACCTGAGGATCTCAATCAAAATATTCACTTCCATCATATGGAAATGATATTCCTAATCCATAAGGGCGGCCATTGGGATGTTTCATTTACTCTTGATTTTATAATGAAGGATTAAATTCCCTAGTGAGTTCATGTATCATTTATATGAATACATTTCCTCCCAAACATTTCATCAAATGATGTGGTATGAAAAATGAAATCTAATATAGGGGAATAATAAATGATAAAATTTTATTATTGAAATTTAATGAAATGATATACCATTCATTCAAATAATAATTTTCATAATACATATACATATATATTACACACACACACACACACACACACACACATATATATATAATAGGCTCTAGGGAATACCTCATTCAATCTCCCACCAACACTAAATTCTAAAAGGATTTTTAATATTTCACCTTATATTGTATTGTATACAATAACATTTCAAAACCCATACAAAAATCCTTTTGGATATCTTTAAAAAAACATTTGTAAAGATGTCATTAACATCACCTTCCATCACATTAAATGAAATACCTTGTGAACACCCATTCAAAACAATTTTTTATTACCTATAATACAATTTAAAGTATCTCTCTATGTCAAACTAAATACCTCTTCTATAAACAAAAAAGTGTGACCCTACATGCCACTATAGAATTGAAGAAATATAAATATCTAGATTCATACATGTAACAGAAGAGTAGCCACTAGAAGAGAATCAATTATACTTAAGATATAACTGGAATTATGTTGATCTCCATCAAGCACATGTATCCAAAACCCAATGTCCACTCGTCAAAATCATATGAAAATGTGCATTCTCAAATTTACACTTTTCCCAATTCATCATGTGACCAAAAAAAGTAGAACAAGTTTATCCCATATGACCAACTTCTCCATTCATGATTCTATGAGGGTATAATTAACTAATCGATTAAAATGTCACTTTTAATTCATCCTTGTGGATAAGCACAAAACATGTACCTTATAAAAATAGATATATAATATTTTAGTATAGTTTCACACCCCCATAATATATATCTATCAAGGAACTAAATTTCATTCTCATCATACAAGAGAAACAAATATTATCTTTGTTAAATTCCAACAGATGGAATGATTAGAAACATACCCAAAACCCCTATATTTTCTAATTCAATATATAGAAATACATAAATAGGGTGTGAAAGTATTATTGTTATATTATTAGGTACCTTTCAAACCTTTAGGTAATATATAGTCAAATATGATCAAATACCATTATTATACCAATGTTGTAACAACCCGAGATTTTATGAGAATTATTATTTTTAATTTCATTAATGTCTTTTGTTGTACGCTACACTAAGGTTACCTTATGCTATACACAACACCGTATTAGCTTGCAGTATATGCAACACAATTCTTGGATCATGTTACACACAATTTCGATAGTCATTATTCTACGCAACATTAAGTATTTATATATATATATTAAATGTATAAATGACATATGGTTGGATTCTGTTATACTAAACAACAGAGGAGTCTTGCACAACATGCAACCTTGAATTGGCTTGCAGTACATGCAATCGCGACCTTCCTCGATAGCATGTGTAGTACGCAATACCGGGTTTCACTAAACAACGATATATTGTTATAATATTATTATGGACTAGCTGCTATGAATAGTATTAAATACATTTTGAATTTTATAACATTATTATTGATCTTACACATTTTCTAGAATATGGTATGAGAACAAAATAAATTTTTCGTGTAAAATATGTGTTTTTTGAAAATTGTAGTTTTCCCACCTTTTGATGGTGCACCCACCTTAAATATTGTTTTTGACATGTCTATAAGTTCAATTTGACAAAATAAAATTCTTCTTTGGAATCAGGATATAAAAATTTACTTTGGATAAATTTTTCATATTATTCTGATAACTTTCATTTTTTAATGAATAGTAAAAACACGCTATTTTTCCATTAAAAACAACATTTTTCATCGCAATAATTTATATGGTTATATTATCTTTTTAATTGGTTTTAAATTGTAATTAGAATATATTTTTACCATTTAATCCAATGTTGTTCATTGGAATTAATTTCACTTTGAAATTGTATATAAACAAGTATCAATCTTTTGATAGTTTTTGTTTCTAAAAAACACGCTATTTGTTTGGATAGCGGAAATTAATTTTAAAATTAATTAATGCCACTTCTATGTTTTGAATTTGGAAAAATAGATAAAATTTTTGAATTCGTAATATCAAATAATGCTTAGGCTGAATGTTTTGTATTTTTCTAAAAAACGTCAATTTTCGATGAATAGTGAAACCACTTAGTGGTAGTTAAAAAATTGACTTTTTCATTTAAATGAAATTTTACCACTTATGTGAATTGAATTTAGAAAATACTAGAGACTTGGTTAATATCAAGTATTAAAATGTTGTTCAATGAGATGAAAATAATTTTTGTTGAATAGTAACTTTTTACTTTTATTTACCACGGTTAAAAGTAAATAGGGTAATTAGTCGAACAATGATATTAATATTACCCTAACACATGTCCTAATTCTATTGGATAAGTATAATTAAACCAAAAACAAACTTAGGAATAAAATATTACCATTTAGGCCCACTTGGATTAGATTAGGACATTTATTATTAATTTATTTAAAGAAGGGATAAAATAGTTAAAAACAAAGTTTAATAACTAAATCTTTTTTAATATAGGGTTATACATAAGATAAATTAGACTATAAATATTAATTATAAATATAAAAAAATTTCCTATATAATGGTAGTTTATTTTTAATTTTTAGACATTAAATAATTTAATTTATTTATGACACAATGATGATGCAGTAATTATCTTATTAATGAAATATTAACATAATTGATGTTATAAATACCCAAATAAATGTAATTTGAGACTTTTTATGAATTAAAATTATTTTCTAGGTTAATATTACCTATTAGTACTGATTTAATTAACTTTTTTCTAACTAATCGTTCTGTTATGATTTTCACAAATATCAATTACCAAATAGTGTCAAAATTGACATAAAATAGTTTTTAAAACAAATATTATATTATTAATTGTTATTTTATTTCTAGTAATATATGGTTCCACCAAATGACTTATATAGGGTTATATATATTAATAATAAACATCTTGGGGTTCGTTTGGCTTGTTATAGTAATTTTATTAACCTTATAGTGTAAGAAAACAAAAAGACACGGTAAAAGTAAAATTATTTAACTTAAAGTTAAATCTAAATGATAAGGTTAAAATATATACCTAAACATGTCTAAATTCTGTTGGATGAGATTATTTCTACCCATACACACTTTATCTTCTTAATAATTCAATTTGGGGCTATTAAAAACCGAATATGACATTATAATAAAAAAATATTTTTAGTTTTTCCAATGGTGCCCCTCTCCTCCCTAATAAAAGGGAACCTCCTCCCTCTCTTCCTCACACCACTTTGAGCCTTCAATCTCGGCCAACCCCTGCCAAATTATCTTCTCCACTTTACTAGAAACATCCCAGAGGTCTTGGTCTTCTTCAAAGACCAATTTTAGTGCCCTAAGAGGAGGTCTCAAAGAGGCCCTTCAAAGAAGAGGTAACGTCCGTTACCAATTCTTTCAACTTTATTTCTTCTTCCAGTTAATCTTCTTTAGTTGTTTCATTATTAAGTAATAACATCAGTATCAATCATATACTGATATGTTATTATAAGTATTAAACAACCCTATTTCACCATCTATCCATCCTTTGGAAAATGAAATCACCAAACGTGCGTACGTACAGAATACCGTCTCCACGCCGTGGTGTAATCTATTTTCCACCACCACCTTACTTGGATGGGTATAATGTTGAAAATAAATAACTATATATTATTATTGTAAAGTGGTATTTATTCTTAAATAGTATACATACACTCCAATACAATTCCACGATCATGGGAATGATATCATCGCTCGTGCGTACGTACGAAATACCGTCTCCACGATTTGATTCGACTCATTCTACATGATCTCCATTGCATAATGATTATATAAATGAATTGAATGAATAAATATGATATATAGTACACTAATACCATTCTGGAAATTAGGTATCTATAACCTAAAGAGAATAATAAGAATTTATTCGACAAAACACGCATAAGAATAAAAAGTAATAAACACCCGAATAACAAGTAGCAATGAAATATTACTAATAAAAAGCTAAGAATATGACCATATATGATATAATAAGAATGATTATGATTTTTGAATAAGTCAATGACATTATTTAAATCATTATACATGAGGTTCAGACACTTACAAAGCAAATCGGACCTAAGGTAAGGGAAAATATCACAATCTCATTTTTATCCGAGATTGTTTATACTTTGGTATTTACTGGGGTGTATTTTATCATCCACATCCATGTTTCCTCAATATGTAATATTATTTACATCCACCTACAATTGTTTAAATCCAATTTTACCCTTCGGTGATTTTTTAGTAAAAGATATGAAAGGAATCTTTTGTCATTTTTTGTACGAGGTACTTTTTGACTTTTCCAACAAAAGTACGAGAAGAATGAATTTTTAGCTTATAAGGTATGAATGGATTTTTAAAAAATTATTTCCAAGAAGCTTCCTTTAAAAGTTTTCATGTTTATTTTTAATCAACTTCTTTTAGTTCAAAATTGTATGACATATTAAGAAAGGAAAATTTTATGAAGTAGAAAGGATATTTTCCTCAAGAATAGAGTTCATGTGTTTTATCAAAATTATTTTCCATCTAAGATAATATAGGGTTCTGTTTCTGTCCCTATTATTACAATGATTTGATTATGTTGTGAAGGAATTATTTTTATTAATTCCTTTATCTTATATGAATTGTTTTATGATGTCATGATGTCTAAGAATCCCATTTTTATTACATGGGTTATGCAATGATGTATGATTTAGGATTTTGTGGCACACATAAGAATGGTATCATTATGAGATTGGTGGGAACTATATCTCCCTACAATGCATTGGGTAAATATGTATATCTCATGAGATAGACATGCCTGGAATGGCAGGTTAATCCGGTTCAGTGAAACAGGACTGAAACGAGGAGTGAACTCGGTTCATAAATGGACTTTTTCCACTAAGATAGTCTTGGCTATGAGTCTTGACTACTAAGAAATGATTATCTATGATTATATGTTTATGCCAAAAAGTTTCATGTTTTATGTTATGACTATTTTGATTACATTTCACTTCTATGATTTATCCCATGATATGAAATTATGATTTCTTTTGCAGGTTAAGATTTCCAAAATGTTATGTTCTTATGAATATGATGTGATTGATTTTTCTTTCGTTTACACTTACTGAGAATTTGAGCTCCCCGTTTTTATGTTTTATTTTCCCCAGGAAATAAAGAATGGTTTTAGGTAAGGTAAAAAAAGAGGAAGATCTTTATAGGAGATGTTGAAGATCTTTCACCACGATTTGAATATTACGTTCCAAGTTTCCAAAGACACTAAACTATTACGGTCATTGTGTGTCTTTTATTTTTATGTATTAAGTATTCTGAAAAAGTAATGTAATGTCTATGTACTTCAAGCTTCAGGTCTCTACAGTTTGTATCAGAGGAAAGGTTTAGTTATCCTTTGGAAACTAGGATGCGAAAAATTTAGTGAGATCCCTAGAGATATTTCTAAGGTATGACTGGGGATTTCCCTAAGGTTAAGTATACGTATAGGTTATAGTCCTAGAATTATGCTAACTATCTTATAATTAAACCTAATATTTTAGATACAGAAGGTACTCCCCCTTTATTATGTTGTTTTCTCTAGCATGGTATTTTCGTCTCACACTATTATTTTTGGGTTTTAGATGATGGCTGGAACCCGAAGGAACCGTGTTGATCAATGTAAAGGACAATGCAATGATTTTCCTCTTGACCAAACCAATGTCATGGGAGATGGAGTGCACAATCTAATTTCAATACTTACACAAGCTATGAATCATTCTGGATTTCAAAATGAGAAGAGAAAGGAGCAACATTCTATTGAATCCTTTATGAGGCAGCATCCACCTTCATTCAGCGGGTCTTCTGATCCCTTAGTGGATGAACAATGGATCAGTACTACTGAAAAGATATTTTCAGTTCTACAATGTTTTTAGTATGATAATGTCATCTTAGCAGTATATCATTTGGAAGGTGATGCTGATCAATGGTGGAATCTTATCAAGAATACGATGAAAAGAGATGAAATTGAGTCCATGGAATGGGACGAGTTCAAGAACTTGTTTTTCAGTAAGTACTTCCCTCGAATTCTTCGAAAAAAGATGGAAAAGGAGTTTATTGAGCTTAAGCAGAATGATGATGAATCTGTTGGTATATACGAAGCGAATTTTACAAGACTTGCAAGGTATGCATTTGGCTTTATCATCCAACCTGAAAGTAAAGTTGATCGATTTTTCAGTGGCTTAAAACCAAGTCTTCGAAGGGAATTAGCTATAAGAGACTTCAGTAGCTATAAAGAAATTGTGTGTTGTTCTATCAAGGTAGAACTGGAAGTTGGTGTAACATATCCATCTCATGGTTTTGACAAGAAACGAAAGATGGAGTTCAAGGAGAAATCTCAGAACAATGGTGAAAAGAAGATGAATGTTTCTTTATGCTCAAAGTGTGGAAAGAATCATGGTGGAGATTGCATAAAAGGTACTAGGAAATGTTTCAAGTATAGAAAATAAGGTCATCGAGCAGTTGATTGTCAAAGTAATGGGAAAATGGTTGCTAATGATGTGAATAGATAAAAAACTACAGAGAAATATCCACCAACACTTCAATACTTAAAGATCAAGTAAATAGGGAATTATGCTAATAAATGCCCTAATCCACGGGTTAATGATGATCAACGTGAGAATCCTCTTAAGGAAAAGGATAACAGAAAGTCTCATGCGATCACTATTTGTGATGTTGAGTATGAAAATGATGTTGTGTAGTGATTAAGTGTTTATGTAATGGGATTTCAAAATAGTATCATGGAATCTCATTTATGGTATTGTGGAAATTTGGAATATCTATGTATTGGTTTTCAATAATTATATGGTACTGGTAACCATGAAAAGGTGATTGAAATATTTTAAGAAAGCAGATGAAATGCGCATAATGAAGGGATAAGGTGAAAATAATATGATAGTAATCATGATCTCTTGACTGATATAAGGACTAAGTGATATTATGGTTTGAGTATATAGAATTTTTTGGATTTTGGTGTGTGGAAAGTGTTAAAATTTAATAACATTCATGTTTTCACTAAGGTTCAATGGGTATTAATTCTTCAAGAGAATACATGATTAAGGTATTCAAATGTTTTTAATTTGACCAACAAGATATATCTTATGATATTTGGGGGATAAATGATGGCATTCACGTGATTGTTATGTGACATTCCAAGTAATCATTTTCTTTATACTATGATCTTGGACCGAAGTATTTTAGATAAGCCTAAGGATTGGAATGGATTATGTTGGACATAAGTTAGTTCGATATTATTGATGGGATGTTATAGTAATGTAGTTTTAGAAAAATGACAACCTGCAGGACAAGCGACAACCCATCGCGTCGGACAAGGCTGTGGGAATCGAACCCACAACCGAAGTGCGACTGGCCTTTATCACCTACCAATGGCCTACATGAAGTCCCTGGTTAGGAGAAACTAGTTTTATTTTATTAAGCGGTATGCTATATGAATTATAAGTTCATCTTTGGAATCGTATATGATTAACCACACCGTAGATGGACTTATGTATATTTGATAACTTTTGATAACCTTTTGTTTGAAATAGATGGAATGACCCATCATTCTATCACATGATCTGTTAATACTTCACGAATAACAAATTCAACTTCATTTCTTTAAGATATGAAGTAGAAGTTGTTCAAAGCACGAACAACAGTGACATTGTACCAAAATCAAGAAAGTATTTCTTCTAATTCAAAATTTTCAACTTTAGGGAAATGATATTGAAAACCAAAAATATTGTCCTAGTGCTCTTATATCCGATGAATCAGATGATACCTTAGATCATCACAAATATATGGCTTTGTGATTGTTGGTTTTTTCATAGCCATTTTCTCTACCACTCTCCATCATAACACGATAGTTAGATTTTTCTTCCATATCCATATTTTCACCTATGTCATCCTATGTGGAAACCTAGTGATTAGTTAATTTGGGTAACCATTACATTTCATAAATTAGTTTTTAAAAGATTGGTTTTGGTATTCACTTTTTACGATGTGGGTTTCTATTAAAGAAACATTCAAGTACGAAATCATTTATAACCCCGACGAATTTCGAGGGAGAAATTCCTTTTAAGGGGAGTAGAATGTAACAACACGAGATTTTATGAGAATTATTCTTTTTAATTTCATTAATGTCTTGTGTTGTATTCTACACCAAGGTTACCTTGCACTATACGCAACACCGTATTAGCTTGCAGTATACGCTAAACTATTCTTGGATCATGTTACACAGAATTTCGATAGTAGTTATTCTACGAAACATTAAGTGTATATATATATATATATTCATTGTATAAATGAAATATGATTGGATTCTATTATACGAAACAACAGAGGATTCTTGCACAACATGCAACCCTGAATTGGCTTGCATTACACACAATCGCGACCTTCCTCGATAGCGTGTGTAGTACGCAATACTTTGTTTCACTAAACAACAATATATTGTAATAATATTATTATGGACTAGACACTATGAATAGTATTAACTAAATTTTGAATAATATAACATTATTATTGATCTTACACATTTTCTAGAATATGGTATGAGAACAAAATAATTTTTTCGTGTAAAATATGTGTTTTTCTAAAATTGCTGTTTTCTCGCCTTTTGATGATGCACCCACCTTAAATCTTGTTTTTGACATGCCTATAAGTTCAATTTGACAAAATAAAATTCCTCTTTGGAATCAGGATAAAAAATTTACTTTGGATAAATTTTTCATATTATTCTGATAACTTTCATTTTTTAAGGAATAGTAAAAACACACTATATTTTCATTAAAAAAAACTTTTTTCATCGCAATAATTTATATTGTTAGATTATAATTTTAATTGGTTTTAAATTGTAATTAGAATATATTTTTACTATTTAATCCAATGTTTTTCATTGGAATTAATTTCACTTTAAAATTGGATATAAACAAGTATCAATCTTTTGATAGTTTTTGTTTCTAAAAAACACGCTATTTGTTTGGATAACGGGAATTAATTCTAAAATTAATTAATTCCACTTCTATGTTTTGAATTTGAAAAAATAGAAAACATTTTTGAATTCGGAATATCAAATAATGATTATGCTGAATTTTTGGTATTTTTCTGAAAAACTTCAATTTTCGATGAATAGTGAAACCACTTAGTGGTAGTTAAAAAACTGACTTTATCATTTAAATGAAATTTTAACACTTCTGTGAATTGAATTTCGAAAATCCGAGAGACATGGTTAATATCAAGGACTAAAATGTGGTTCACTGAGATGAAAATAAATTTTGCTGAATAGTAACTTTTTACTTTTATTTAGCACGGTTAAAAGTAAATAGGGTAATTAAGGGTAAAAATGATATTAATATTACCCTAAAACATGTCCTAATTCTATTGGATAAGTATAATTGGGCCAAAAACAACCTTAGGAATAAAATATGACCATTTAGGCCTACTTGGATTAGATTAGGACATTTATTATTAATTTATTTAAAGAAGGGTTAAAATAGTTAAAATCAAAGTTTAATAACTAAATAAATTTTAATATAGGGTTATTCATAAGATAAATTCGACTATAAATATTAATTAGAAAGATAAAAAGATTTCATATATAATGATATTTTATTTTTAATTTTTAGACATTAAATAATTTAATTTATTTATGACACAATGATGATGCAGTAATTATCTTATTAATTAAATATTGACATAATTGATGTTATAAATACCCAAATAAATGGAATTTGAGACTTTTTAGGAATTCCAATAATTTTATCGGTTAATATTACATATTATTAATGATTTAATTAACTTTTTTCTAACGAATCATTCTGTTATAATTTTCACAAAAATCAATTACCAAATAGTGTCAAAATTGACATAAAATAGTTTTTAAAAAAAATATTGTATTATTAATTGTTATTTTATTCCTAAAAATCTAAGGTTAGGCCAAAGGACTTAGCTAAGGTTATATATATTAATAATAAACAACTTGGGGTTCATTTGGCTTATTATAGTATGTTTATTAACCTTATATTGTAAGAAAACAAATAGACATGGTAAAAGTAAACTTATTTGACTTAAAGTTAAATCTAAATGATGAGGTTAAAATAGATACCTAAACTTGTCTAAATTATATTGGATTAGAGGTGTTCTACCCATCCCCACCTTAGCTTCTAAATAAATCAATTTGGAGCTATTAAAAACTGAATACGACTTTATAATAAAATAAAATATTTAGTTTTTCCAAAGGTTCCCCTCTCCTCCCTTATAAAAGGGCACCTCCTCCCTCTCTTCCTCACACCACTTTGAGCCTTCAAGCTCGGCCAACCCCTACCAAATTCTCTTCTACACTTCCCTAGAAACATCCTAGAGGTCCTGGTCTTCTTCAAAGACCAATGTTAGTGCCCTAAGAGGAGGCCTCACAGAGGCGCTTCAAAGAAGAGGTAATGTCCGTTATCGATTCTTTCTACTTTATTTCTTCTTCCACTTCTTCTTATTTTGTTGTTTCATTATGAAGTAATAACATCAGAATCACTCATATACTGAAATGTTATTATAACTATGAAACAACCCTATTTCGCCATCTATCCATCCTGCGGAAAATGAAATCACCGCGCGTGCGTACGTACAGAATACCGTCTCCACGCCGTGGTGTAATCTATTTTCCACCACCACATTAATTGGATGGGTATAATGGTGCAAATAAATAACTACATATGATTATTTTAAATTGGTATTGATTCTGAAATAGTATACATAAATTCCAATACAATTCCATGATCATGGGAACGATATCATCGCTCGTGCGTACATACGGAATACCGTCTCCACGATGTGATGCGACTCGTTCTACATGATCATCATTGCATAATGATTTTATAAATGAATTGAATTAATAAATTTGATATATAGTACACTAATACCATTCTGGAAATGAGGTATCTATATCCTAAAGAGAAGAATAAGAATTTATTCGACAAAACACGCATAAGAACAAAAAGTAATAAACACCCGAATAACAAGTAGCAATGAAATATTACTAATAAGAAGCTAAGAATATGACCATATATGATATCATAACAATGAGTATGATTCTGGAATAATTCAATGACCTTATTTAAATCATTATACAGGAGGTTCAGACACTTACAAAGCAAATCAGACCTAAGGTAAGGGAAAATATCACAATCTCATTTTTATCCGAGATTGTTTATACTTTTTTATTTACTGGGGTGTATTTTATCATCCAAATCCATGTTTCCTCAATATGTAATATTGTTTCCATCCACCTACAATTTTTTAAATCCAATTTTACCCTTCGGTGAATTTTTAGTAAAAGATATGAAAGGAATCTTTTGTCGTATTTCGTACGAGGTACTTTTTTACTTATTCGACAAAAGTACGAGAATAATGTTTTTTTAACTTATACGGCATTAATGGATTTTTAAACCATTATTTCCAAGAACCTTCCTTTACAAGTTTTCAAGTTTATTTTTAATCAACTTCTTTTAGTTTAAAATTGTATGGCATGTTAATAAAGGAAAATGTTTTTGAAGTAGAAAGGATATTTTCCTCAAGAATGGAGTTCAAGTGTTTTATCAAAATTATTTTCCATCTGAGATAATATAGGGTTCTATTTATATACCTATTATTACATTTATTTGATTATGTTTTGATGGAATTATTTTTATGAATTCCTTTATCTTATATAAATTGTTTTATGATGTCATGATGTCTAAGAATCCCATTTTTATTACATGGGTTATGCAATGATGTATGATTTATGATTTTGTGGCACACATAAGAATGGTATCATTATGAGATGGGTGGGACCTATATCTCCCACCAATACATTGGGTAAAGATTTATATCTCATGAGATAGACATGCTAGGAATGACAGGTTAATCTGGTTCAGTGAAACAGGACTGAAACGAGGAGTGAACTCGATTCAGAAATGGACTTTTTCCGTAAAGATAGTCTTGGCTAGGAGTCTTGACTACTAAGAAATTATTCTCTATGATTATGTGTGTCTGACACAAAGTTTCATGTTTTATGTTAGGATTATTGGGATTGAATTTCACTTCTATGATTTATCCCATGATATGAAATTATAATTTTTTTGCATGTTAAGATTTCCAAAATGTTATGTTCTTATGAATATGATGTGATTGATTTTTATTTTGTTTACCCTTACTGAGAATTTGAGCTCACCCTTTTTATGTTTTATTTTCCCGAGGAAATAGAGAAATGTTTTAGGTAAGGAAACAAAAAGTGGAAGATCTTTATGGGAGATGTTGAAGATCTTTCACCACGATTAGAAGATTACGTTCCAAGTTTCCCAAGACACAAAACTATTACGGTCCTTCTGTATATGTTTTTTTATGTATTAAGTATTCCGAAAAAGTAATTTAATGCCTATGTACATCAAGATTCGGGTCTCTACAGTTGGTATCAGAGGAAAGGTTTAGTTAACCTTTGGAAACTAGGATGCGAAAACATTAGTGAGATCCCTAGAGATATTTATAAGGTATGTGTAGGGATGTCCCTATGGTTAAGTATACATATAGGTTATAGTCCTAGAATTTCACTAACGATCTTAGAATTAAACCTAAGATGTTAGATATTGAAGGTACTCCCCCTTTATTATGTTGTTTTCCCTATCATGGTATTTTCCTCTCACACTATTATTTTTGGGTTTTAGACGATGGTTGGAACCCGAAGGAACCGTGTTGATCAATGTAATGGACAATGCAATGATTGTCCTCCTGACCAAACCAATGTTATGGGAGATGGAGTGCATAATCTTATTTCTATATTGACACAAGCTATGAATCTTTCTAGATTTCAAAATGAGCAGAGAAATGAGAATCATTCTGTTGAATCCTTCATGAGGCAGCGCCCACCTTCATTCAGTGGGTCTTCTGATCCCTTAGTGGATGAATAATGGATCAGTACTACTGAAAAGATATTTTCAGTTATACAATGTTCTGAGCATGATAAAGTCATCTTATCAGTATATATTTTGGAAGGTGATGCTGATCAATGGTGTAATCTTATCAAGAATACGAGGAAAAGAGATGAAATTGAGTCCATGGAATGGGACAAGTTCAAGAACTTGTTTTTCAGTAAGTACTTCCCTCGTATTCTTCAAACAATGATGGAAAAGGAGTTTCTTGAGCTTAAGCAGAATGATGATGAATCTGTTGGTATATACAAAGCGAATTTTAAAAGACTTGCAAGGTATGCATCTAGCTTTATCTTCTAACCTGAAAGTAAAGTTGATCGATTTTATAGTGGCTTAAAACCAAGTCTTCGAAGGGCATTAGCTATAAGAGACTTTAGTAGCTATGAAGAAATTGTGCGTTGTGCTATCAAGGTAGAACTTGAAGTTGGTGTAACATATCCATCTCATGGTTTTGAAAAGAAATGAAAGATGGAGTTCAAGGAGAAATCTCAGAACAATGGTGAAAAGAAGATGAATTTTTCTTTATGCTCAAAGTGTGGAAAGAATCATGGTGGAGATTGCCTAAAAGGTACTAGAAAATGTTTTAAGTGTGGAAAAAAGGTCATCGAGCAGTTTATTGTCGAAGTAATTGGAAAAAGGTTGCTAATGATGTGAATAGAGAAAAGACTATTGAGAAGTCTCCACCGACACTTCAATGCTTCAAGTGCAAGGAAATGAGGCATTATGCTAATAAATTCCCTAATCCACGGGTTAATGATGATCAACGTGAGCAACCTCTTAAGGGAAAGGATAAAGTAAAGTCTCATGCGATCACTATTTGTGATGTTGAGTATGAAAATGATGTTGTGTAGTGATTAAGTGTTTATGTAATGGGATTTCAAAATAGTATCATGGAATTTCATTTATGGTATTGTGGAATTTTTGAATATCTATGTATTGGTTTTCAATAATTATATAGTACTGGTAACCATGAAACGGTGATTGAAATATTTTTAGAAAGCAGATGAAATGTTCATAGTGAAGGGATAAGGAGAAAATAATATGATAGTAATCATAAGATCAGGACTGATACAAGGACTAAGTGATATTATGGTTTGAGTATATAGAATTTTTGGGATTTTGGTGTGGAAAGTGTTAAAATTTAAAAACATTCATGTTTTCACTAAGGTTAAATGGGTATTCATTCTTCAAGAGAATACATGATTAAGGTATTCACATGTTTTTAATTTGACCAACAAGATATATCTTATGATATATGGGGGATAAATGATGGCATTCACGTGATTGTTATGTGACATTTCAAGTAATCATTTTCTTTATACTATGAGCTTGGACCGAAGTATTTTAGATAATCCTAAAGATTGGAATGGATTATGTTGGACATAAGCTAGTTCGATATTATTGATGGGATGTTATAGTAAAGTAGTTTTAGAAAAAGGACAACCTGCAGGACATGCGACAGCTCATTGCGTCAGACAAGGCTGTGGGAATCGAACCCACAACCGAAGTGCGACTGGCCTTTATCGCCTATCACTGGCCTACAGGAAGTCCCTGGTTAGTAGAAACTAGTTTTATTTTATTAAGCGGTATGATATATGAAGTATAAGTTCATTTTTGGAATCGTATATGATTAACCACACTGTAGATGGACTTATGTATATTTGATAACTTTTGCTAACCTTTTGTTTGAAACAGATGGAATGACCCATAATTCTTCACATGATCTGTTAACACTTCACTAATAACAAATTAAACATCATTTCTTTAAGAGATGAAGTGGAAATTTTTCAAGGAACGAACAACAGTGAGATTGTACCAAAATAAATCAAGTATATCTTCTAATTCCAAATTTTCAACTTTAGGGAAAGGATATTGAAAACCAAAAATGTTGTCCTAGTGCTCTTATATCTGATGAATCAGATGATACCTTATATCATCACAAATCTATGGCTTTGTGATTGTTCGCTTTTTCATAGCCATGTTCTCTACCACTCTCCATTAGAACATGATGGTTAGATTTTTCTTCCATATCCCTATTTTTGCCTATGTTATCCTATGTGTAAATCTAGTGATTAGTTAATTTGGGTGACCATTAAATTTCATATATTAGTTTTTAAAAGATAGGTTTTGGTATTCCCTTTTTACGATGTGGGTTTCTATTAAAGAAACATTCAAGTATTAAATCATTTATAACCATGACAAATTTTGAGGGTGAAATTCATTTTAAGGGGGGTAGAATGTAACAACACGAGATTTTATGAGAATTATTATTTTTAATTTCATTAATGTCTTTTGTTGTACGCTACACCAATGTTACCTTGCGCTATACACAAAACCGTATTAGCTTGCATTATACGCAACACTATTCTTGGATCATGTTACACACAATTTCGATAGTAGTTATTCTACGCAACATTAAGTGTATATATATATATATATATATTCAATGTATAAATGAAATATGGTGGGATTATGTTATACGAAACAACAAAGGAGTCTTGCACAACACGCAACCCTGAATTGGCTTGCATTACACGCAATCACAACCTTGCTCGATAGCGTGTGTAGTACGCAATACTGGGTTTCACTAAACAACGATATATTGTTATAATATTATTATGGACTAACCACTATGAATAGTATTCACTAGATTTTGGATTTTATAACATTATCATCAATCTTACACATTTTATAGAATATGGTATGAGAACAAAATAAATTTTTCGTGTAAAATATGTGTTTTTAGAAAATTGCAGATTTCTCGCCTTTTGATGGCGCACCCGCCTTAAATCTTGTTTTTGAAATGTCTATAAGGTCAATTTGAAAAAATAAAATTCTTCTTTGGAATCAGGATATAAAAATTTACTTTGGATAAAATTTTCATATTATTCTGATAACTTTCATTTTTTAATGAATAGTAAAAACACAATATATTTTCATTAAAAACAACTTTTTTCATCGCAATAATTTATATGGTTAGATTATCTTTTTAATTGGTTTTAAATTTTAATTATAATATATTTTTACCATTTAATCCAATGTTGTTCATTGGAATTAATTTCACTTTGAAATTGGATATAAACAAGTATCAATCTTTTGATAGTTTTTGTTTCTAAAAAACACCCTATTTGATTGGATAGCGGGAAGTAATTTTAAAATTAATAAATGTAACTTCTATGTTTTGAATTTGGAAAAATAGACTACAGTTTTGAATACAGAATATCAAATAATTCTGAGGCTGAATTTTTGCTATTTTTCTGAAAAACATCAATTTTTGATGAATAGTGAAACCACTTAGTGGTAGTTAAAAAACTGACCTTTTTATTTAAATGAAATTTTACCACTTTTATGAATTGAATTTAGAAAATCTGAGAGACACAGATAATATCAAGGACTAAAATGTGGTTCAATGAGATGAAAATAATTTTTGTTGAATAGTAACTTTTACTTTTATTTACCACGGTTAAAAGTAAATAGGGTAATTAAGGGTAAAACTGATATTAATATTACCCTAACACATGTCATAATTCTATTGGATTAGTATGATTCGACCAAAAACAACCTTTGGAATAAAATATGACCATTTATGCCCACTTAGATTAGATAAGGACATTTATTATTAATTTATTTAAAGAAGGGTTAAAATAGTTAAAATCAATGTTTAATAACTAAAGAATTTTTAATATATGGTTATACAGAAGATAAGTTCGAATATAAATATTCATTAGAAATCTAAAAATATTTCCTATATAATGGTATTTTATTTGTAATTTTTAGACATTAAATAATTTAATTTATTTATGACACAATGATGATGTAGTAGTTATCTTATTAGTGAAATATTGACATAATTGATGTTATAAATACCCAAATAAATGTAATTTGAGACTTTTTATGAATTCAAATAATTTTCTAGGTTAATATTACATATTAATACTGATTTAATTAACCTTTTTCAAACTAATCTTTCTGTTATAATTTTCACAAAAATCAATTACCAAATAGTCTCAAAATTAATATAAAATAGTTTTTAAAAACATTTTATATTATTAATTGTTATGTTATTCCTAAAAATCTATGGATAGGCCAAATGACTTAGATAAGATTATATATATTAATAATAAACAACTCGGGGTTGTTTTGGCTTATTATAGTACATTTATTAACCTTATAGTGTAAGAAAACAAAAAGACACGGTAAATGTAAAATTATTTAACTTAAAGTTAAATCTAAATGATAAGGTTAAAATAGATACATAAACTTGTCTAAATTCTATTGGATGAGAGGATTTCGACCCATCCCCACCTTATCTTCGAATGAAATCAATTTTGAGCTATTAAAAACCGAATATGACTTTATAATAAAATAATATTTTTTTTCCAAAGGTGCCCCTCTCCTCCCTTATAAAAGAGAACCACATCCCTCTCTTCCTCACACCACTTTGATCCATCAAGCTCAGCCAATGTAACACCCCAGGTAAATAAAGAATATATAATTTTCATATTTATCCATATTTTTGAATAAAATATTAATATTAATTTAAAGGGGACGCTATGCACGATGGCTTACCCAATACACAAAAATAAGTTTCTTGGGAATCTTGCATTGCACTCTAATAATAAAATAATATTATGGTAGTTAACGCCTAGCCGTTGTAATGGTGGGAATGAACAGAACTAACTAAAAAATGATTATATATGTTGGTCAGATATTTTTACTCTTTTCAATAAATGTTATAGGATTAAAAATGTGAATGAATCCAATTTTAAGCGTAAACATTCCAAAATTCATTAAAAAGTCGATTAACCGCCTTTTGATGGAGAACCTCTTGTAAATCCACTTTTTGAAAATTTTATGTGTTATATTTGACAAAATAAAATTCTTTTTTTAGAATCGGGACATCAAAATTTACTTTGTGTAAATTTTTGGTATTTTTCTGAAAAAGTTCAATTTTTAATGAATAGTGAAAAATGTTGTATTTTAATTCAAAACCTCTTTTTAATCTGATTTATTTATATGATTAGATTATCTTTTGAATTGGTTTTAAAGTTAAATTAGAATATATTTTTACCATTTAATACAATAGTGGTCGTTGGAATTAATTTCGCTTTGAAAATGGACTTAAACTAGTGTCAATCTTTTGATACTTATTGTTTCATAAAAACACACTATTTGCTCTTACATCGGGAATTAATTATTAAATTATTTAATACAACTAATATGTTTTGAATTTTGTAAAATAGACATCATTTTTGAATTCGGAATATCAAATATAGCTTAGGGTGATGTTTTGGTATTTTTCTAAACAACTTCAATTTTTGATGAATATTGAAACCACTAAGTGGTACTTATTAAAACTGATTTTCCGTTTAAATGAAATTTTGCCATCATTGTGTGTTGAATTTCAAAAATCCAACATACATGGTTGTCATTAAGATGTAAAATGTGGTTCAATGGGATTAAAATAATTTTTTTGGTGAATAGTAACTTATTAAGTTTTTAATCGCGATTAGAGGTAATTAGTGTAGTTTAAGGTAAGAATAATGTTTTAATAAAATTAAATGAACTAGAAACTTGTCCTACCCTCATTGGATGTGTCATGGCCGACCAAGACAATCCATGGGTCTACTTTGGGACCCCATGGAGCAACTTTGGTTGAAAAATGACATAAATACCTTTTTATTTAATGTTAAAGTAAAAATGACACACACATGAGATGTTTTACTAAAACAATTTTTACATGGGGTTATAAAAGTCATATTTTCACTATAAATAGTCATTGGAAATCTAAAACGATTTACTACACCATAGTATTTTTTTTATAATTTTTAGACATTAAATAAATTAAATTATTTATGACATCATGATGATGCAGCGATGACCTCATTATTTAACAATTTAAATAAAATGGAAAGATAATGTAATATCTAAGACCTAAACATCTCCAAAACCTATTGGATGAGTGGATTTCGAACCCTTATCACCTTATCCTCGAATTATATCAATGTGGGACCTCTAAAATCTGAATATCATTTTAAAATAAAGTGACTTTTCTTTACTTTCCAAGAGTGCCCCTCCTCTCCTCTTATAAAAGGCCCCCACCTCTACCTCTTTACCCACACTCCCAAAGCATTTGGCTCGGCCAACCCCTACCCATTTTTTCTCTCCACTTCCCTCTCTTACTCCTTGAAGGCTCACTTTGGTCAGAAGTCTTCCCAATTAAGCCTTTGAGCTCAAACCAAAGGGAGTTACCCGATTTTAAGGTAATGTCTTCACTTGAGTCCTTTTGTTTTATTTTGCCTCTCCAACCCCCTAAACGCTTTTTATTCATTTCTTTTGTAACAAATACAGTATCTTCAATATACTAGGATGTTGGTATAATAAAATTTCGGGCTACACTTACACACACCTACATCTAATGGTTAAAGAACATACTGTTTCCGTGGATGACGAATTTCTGCCTCACGAAACGATGATTGTTCAACACTCATATAACACCTTCAAAGGTGGACATTAAGATGTCACTATATTTATATATGATATATAATATGTTTATTTTTTTACTTAAACTTCTATATTTTTCATTTCTGGCTTACCTTTATGGCTTCCATTATGGGTATACGCGATATCTTCATTTTAGGAAGTGCGGACTACCGCCCCCTCAAAGTGATGTGATTCGTTAATGCCATACGTGGGACGTATAAAGGATGGATTTAATGTTATTATATATGATGTTATACTGGAATTATAATATACCTATATATCATTATTATTTCTTTCCATTAAAGTATGAGATAGAAATGAAAGTATCGTTCATGCGTACGTACGACTTACCGTCTCCATGAATGGTGCATTTCATTTCTTATCCCCAAATGTAATGTACTATTATAAGTACATGTATATAATGGATATATATGATGAATGATACATCTAAATGATGAATATAATTCTTTAATTAAAATATACATACCTCTCATTTAGTTTTAATTCCATTAATATGACAAAGAAATGAAAGTAGCGTTCATGCGTACGTACGGCTTACCGTCTCCATGAACTGTGCATTTCATTTCGTACCTCTAAATGATTATGTGATATTATAAATACATGTATATTATAGATATATATGATATATATGATATCCAAATCAGAAATGTCATTTTGGATATAAATAACCTTTGACCACACAAACAACATGTAATTGTAAGAAGTCCACTTTCGACTTAAGAACCAAATATCGACAAAACAAACATTATTAACTTAAATGATTACATAATGTTTATAACATGGAAATAAGTGATATAAAAGGAATAATTAACATGAAAAAGGTTCTTAAGAAAATTTAAATTAACTCAAGTTTATTATTCAGGATATTAAAGAACGATCGAGTCAAGTCAGACCCGAGGTAAGGGATCCTACTCCTCTCTTTCTTTTTAAGTACGCTCTTTTATGTCATTCCTTTTAAAGATCATCTTTATTGTTATTGGGATGTTATTTTATATTACTCTTACTGTAATTTTTATGTTCATATGATGAGAGACCCTATTCTCTCTCATCAATCCATTTTGGAAGTTTTGAGTGGCACCGTTAGGCTGCTGAATTTTCGTAAGAGATCTAACCTCTCTCTTTATTTTTAAGTACTCTCCTTTATGTAACTTGTTTTAAGCTCCTCTTTGTTATGTTGGGGGATGTTATTTTATAATACTCTTTCTATAAAATTTATGTTAATATGATGAGATACCCTATTTGATCTCATCAATCCATTTTTGTAAGTTTTATGTGGCGCCGTTAGGCTGCCGAGTTTTCGTAAGGGATTTTTCATCTCACTTTTATTCCCGTGAGATTTATGCTACATTTGCCACAATTTCCTTTGATTGGTGAATGTATTGCCCATTATTTTACTCATTGTGTAATATACTTTCATTTATGAGTATTTACATCAATTTTGTATTGTCCTTCTTTCACGGGGTGTATGTTTCGAAAGATACCCATGTCGGTAAGGGAACCTTTCACCCTCCTCTTTTTAAAAGACATCTTTTGTTATGTCTTTTAATTCACATAATATTATGTTGGGATATGTTCTTCTATATCCTTATTGATTTAAATTTTATTTCCATGTGATGAGATACCCTTTTTATCTCTCATCAACTCATTTTATGAATTTTGTAGTGACGCCATTAGGCTGTCAAATTTTTGCAAGGGAACTTCTTAACCCAAATTTGATTCTTTGGGATAAACTTATACTCCTTGAATATGTCGTTCTATGAATATGTGTGAATAAAATCTGATTGTTTTACACTTAATATCCACTTCTATTTGGTGTATTAATTTGTCACACATAATTATGTAATTGATTTATCCTTAAACCAAGGATACCATCTTTGTAAGGGACTTCGTCTCAATCTCCTTTCATTGAGGCATATTTCGTTTTATACACAACTTACTTTTATACGTTGTATAAACCCCTTTGACTTTTACTTTTATACAAAAGGAATCTTTTTCTACGAAGCGTTTTACCAAACGACAAAAGGAATGTTTCTTTAAACGTACGCGGTGACAACGACCTTTTCCGCCGCCGTGAGTATTATTTGATCTTTTGCTTCCTCAACAAGCCGTAATGTTTTTAAAATAAAATAAATACCATATACTCTTTTATGTATTTTGGTATTGAAAATGGTTTTCATAAAGGATTCTATTTTGTCAATATATTTAAATGATATATTGTGATTGAAATGTGGAAATGTTATCATTCCCTTATATTGGTTTTATGTGTTATAATTTTATAATGGTACTTGGACATTTTACGAGTGGTTACGTGACAAACCATACGACAGGTGGTGCCATGAATACCAGGACGGGTGGTTACGTTATAACCTCCAATGCATTGGTTATGGAAGTTGGCCGTATGGCTATTTCATTAAGTATGTATGGAAGTTGGCCGAATGGCTATTCCATTAAGTGATATGTGTGGAAGTCGACCTTATGGTTATTCCACTTAAGTATGTTTATGTCCCAAGTTACCTTTATATGTTATGTGATCTTTATATGGGTTTTATGGTAATCTTTTGGTTACATAAGGGTAAGTAGTGAACTTTTATTCAGCAAATAGTTTGTACTACTTCGAAAAGGTGAAAAGTATTACTTTGATAAAGTATACATGGTTTACTTGTTGTTTTGAAAAACTAACAGTTTTCATTCTTTGTGTATCCCTTACTGAGCTTTTTATGCTCATCCCAAGTTTTTGAATTTTTTTTCACAGGACATAGCGTGGAATAGGGTCAAGGATGGGATCAAGGGAAAGTCATGCTACCTAAAAAATGGAACTAGACATGTTTCTTTTTAAGAGTTTTTATTTTATGGAAATTTAGTAGAAGAGAGTACTTTGTAATCTTTTGAGATGTAATAGTTATGTCCTAATTCTCTAAAACTCTAAACCTGAAAAGATCCTCAATGTGAATTACTCATCTAATTCAATATTAAGTAAGGTTTAAGGCCGGGGCCTTATAGTTGGTATCAAAGGGAGGATTAGATAACTTTAGAGGTTAGGCTATTCTTTAAGCATAAGTGACATTACCATAATGGTTAGGATTTCAGAAAGAGTCATAGTTTTTAGATAAAGTGAATGAGTAAGTATATCTTCCTCATTTGTACATGATGGTTCTATTGATATACTCACACTGACATTTCTGTTTTTACTGAATGGATGGATCTAGTAGGCACCAAAGAGACAACAGGTTTGAAGGAAACTGTGGTGGTTCTCTGATTAAGATACTAGATAAAATGGAGGATTCAATGAGGAAACTCGTGGTTGTTCTAAACCAACTATCAAGGAGTCATGATCAACCACTTGAACCTTGGTACGTTCTGTAATGAATCATATACGAGATGACCAACTGATGTGGAAGTTCAGGTAATAATTATAAAGGTAACCATTAGAGTTTATATGATCCTTACTTTTGAGGTAATTATGGGTTACTCTATGATATGATGGAAAATGAAAGGCATGAGATAAACTTGAGGTTAAGATATGTTATGATTTTTTTGAAGATTTTATCTCATTTTGTGGAATGTTTTAAGAGTTATATAGTTTTGGAAAAAGGACAACACGCAGACCGTGTGACAACCCATCGCGTCGGACAAAGTTCTGGGAATCGAACCCACAACCAAAGTGCAATTGGTATTTATCACCAACCACTAGACTACGTGAAGTCCCTGGTTAGTTTGACTGATTATTTTTAGTTAGATTATTTTAGGAATCAAGAGTAAGTTTATTTTGGGTTATCTATGGAAATGATTAACCTATCATGGAGGATATGTGATTAGGTTAATTACTTTTCAATATGAGAATTTAAGATCAACTGATGTTATTTAGAGATAAAAGGTAATTTGTACCTTGGAAGACTATGTGATTAAATCCTTTAAATATTTGGGTTTCAATCTTAGTTTGGTTTAATTTGAATAATTTTATGGACAAATTGTTTATCGGATGGTCCTCATTGAACTTTTGGTTTTGTTGGACAAATTTTGGAGATTAAGCATAGATTTTCTTTTTAAAGGGTTATCCATTTCTGGATTATCTGATCTTGTACTAACCTTTTTGGTTTTGGTTTTGGTGAAAGCCTAAAGACATGGGAAGTATATAGTTCTCTTTGTTGGATTAGGTGATTCTCTCGAAGTTGATTATAATACTCTTAATATGAACAAGTCTTCCTAAATACTCGTCTTTTGGGAAACTATGAGTTTGTGTAATGAATCTAATAAAAGTTGAAAGTCAACATGATGAGTGATTATGTTTCCTTATTAATAAATTCCTCAATGAAAAGTAACTTAAAACAAAAATGTTGCCTATTAACTTTTCCTACTGGGGAATCGTATACCATTTAACCCATCACAAGTTTGTGATTTTCTTATGGTTAACTTTATCCTATACATGTTTACTATCACTCTCCCTCGAGAACATGACCCTTTACCTTTTCTTCCATGTCCATGTTTCCCTACATGGAATCCTAGTATGGGTTAACTCGGGTAACCTCTGTACTTATCATTATTTATTTTAAAGTGATTGTTTTACCGACTCTTGTTCCGATGTGGGACTTTCAAGGATGTTTCCAAGCTCAATTTTAAAATTGCGAGGAGGCAATTCCCAAAAGGAGGGAAGGATGTAACAACCCAGGTAAATAAAGAATATGACATTTTCATATTTATCCATATTTGTGAATAAAATATTAATATTACTTTAAAGGGGATGCTATGCACGATGGCTTACCCAATACGCAACAATACGTTTCTTGGGAATCTTGCATTACACTCTAATAATAAAATAATATTATGGTAGTTAACGCCTAGCTGTTGTAATGGAGGGAATGAACAGAACTAACTAAAAAATGATTATATGTGTTTGTCAGATATTTTTACTCTTTACAATAAATGTTATAGGATAAAAAATGCGAATGAATCCAATTTTAAGCGTAAACATTCCAATATTCGTTAAAAAGTCGATTAACTGCCTTTTGATGGAGAATCTCTTGTAAATCCACATTTTGAAAATTTTATGTGTTATATTTGACAAAATAAAATTCTTTTTTTAGAATCGGGACATCAAAATTTACTTTGTGTAAATTTTTGGTATTTTTCTGAATAAGTTCAATTTTTAATGAATAGTTAAAAATGTTGTATTTTAATTCAAAACCTTTTTTTAATCTGATTTATTTATATGATTAGATTATCTTTTGAATTGGTTTTAAAGTGAAATTAGAATATATTTTTACCATTTAATAAAATAGTGGTCGTTGGAATTAATTTCGCTTTGAAAATGGACTTAAACTAGTGTTAATCTTTTGATACTTATTGTCTCATAAAAACACGCTATTTGCTCTGACAGCGGGAATTAATTATTAAATTAATTAATACAACTAATATGTTTTGAATTTTGTAAAATAGACATCATTTTTGAATTCAGAATATCAAATATAGCTTAGGGTGATGTTTTGGTATTTTTCTGAAAAACTTCATTTTTTGATGAATAGTGAAACCACTAAGTGGTACTTATAAAAACTGATTTTCCGTTTAAATGAAATTTTTCCAGCATTGTGTGTTGAATTTCAAAAATCTGACATACATGGTTTTCATTAAGAAGTAAAATGTCGTTCAATGGGATTAAAATAATTTTTTTGGTGAATAGTAACTTATTAAGTTTTTAATCGCGATTAGAGGTAATTAGTGTAGTTTAAGGTAAGAATAATGTTTTAATAAAATTAAATGAACTAGACACATGTCCTACCCTCATTGTATGTGTCATGGCCGACCAAGACAATCCATGGGTCAACTTGGGGACCCCATGGAGCCACTTTGGTTGGAAAATGACATAAATACCTTTTTATTTAATGTTAAAGTAAAAATGACACACACATGAGATGTTTTACTAAAACAATTTTTACATGGGGTTATAAAAGTCAGATTTTTCACTATAAATAGTAATTGGAAATCTAAAAATATTTCCTACACCATAGTATTTTTTTTATAATTTTTAGACATTATATAAATTAAATTATTTATGACATCATGATGATGCAGAGATGACCTCATTATTTAACGATTTAAATAAAATGGAAGGATAATGTAATATCTAAGACCTACACATGTCCAAAACCTATTGGATGAGTGGATATCGAACCCTTATCACCTTATCCTCGAATTATATCAATGTGTGACCTCTTAAATCCTAATATCATTTTAAAATAAAGTGACTTTTCTTTACTTTCCAAGAGTCCCCCTCCTCTCCTCTTATAAAAGGCCCCCACCTCTACCTCCTTACCCACACTCCCAAAGCCTTTGGCTCGGCCAACCCCTGCCCATTTTGTCTCTCCATATCCCTATATTACTCCTTAAAGCCTCACTTTGGGAATATGTCTTCCCAAGGAAGCCTTTGAGCTCAAACCAAAGGGAGTTACCTGATTTTTAGGTAATGTCTTTACTTGAGTCCTTTTGTTTTATTTTACCTCTCCAACCCCCTAAACTCTTTTTATTCATTTATTTTTTAAAAACTAAAGTATCTTCAATATACTAGGATTTTGTTATAAGAATTATTATATCTACACTTACACACACCTACATTTAATGTTTAAAGAACATACTGTTTCCGTGGATGGCGAATTTCTGCCTCACGAAACGATGATTGTTCAACACTCATATAACACCTTCAAAGGTGGCCATTAAGATGTCACTATATTTATATATGATATATATTATTTTTATGTTTTACTTAAACTTCTGTATTTTTAATTTGTGGCTTACCTTTATGGCTACAATTATGGGTATACGCGATATCTTCATTTTAGGAAGTGCGGACTACCGCCCCCTCAAAGTTATGTGATTTGTTAATGCCATACGTGGGACGTATAAAGGACGGATTTAATGTCATTATATATGATGTTAAACTAGAATTATAATATACCTATATGTCATTATTATTTCTTTCCATCAAAGTATGAGATAGAAATGAAAGTAGCGTTCATGCATACGTACGTCTTACAGTCTCCATGAACGGTGCATTTCATTTCTTATCCCCAAATGTAATGTACTATTATAAGTACATGTATATAATGGATATATATTATTAATGATACATCTAAATTATGAATATAATTCTGGAATTAAAATATACATACCTCTCATTTAGTTTTAATTCCATTAATATGACAAAGAAATGAAAGTAGCATTCATGCGTACGTACGACTTACCATCTCCATGAACGGTGCATTTAATTTCTTACCTATAAATGATTATGTGATATTATAAATACATGTATATTCTAGATATATATGATATATATGATATCCAAATCAGGAATGTCATTCTGGATATAAAAAACCTTTGACCACACGAACAACATGTAATTGTAAGAAGTCCACTTTCGACTTAAAAACCAAATATCGACAAAACAAACATTATTAACTTAAATGATTAAATAATGTTTATAACATGGAAATAAATGATATAAAAGGAATAATGAACTTTAAAAAGGTTCTTAAGCAAATATAAATTAACTCATGTTTATTATTCAGGATGTTAAAGAACGATCGAGTCAAATCGGACCCGAGGTAAGGGATCCTACTCCTCTCTTTCATTTTAAGTACGCTCTTTTATGTAATTCCTTTTAAATATCATCCTTATTGTCATTGGGATGTTATTTTATATTACTATTACTCTAATTTTTATGTTCATATGATAAGAGACCATATTCTCTCTCAACAATCCATTTTGGAAGTTTTGAGTGGTGCCGTTAGGCTGCCGAATTTTCGTAAGAGATCTAACCTCTCTCTTTCTTTTTAAGTACTATCCTTTTATGTCACTTCTTTTAAGCTCCTATTTGTTATGTTGGGGGGTGTCCTTTTACATTCCTCTTTCTATAAACTTTACGTTAATATTATGAGATACCCTATTTTATCTCATCAATCCATTTTTGTACGTTTTATGTGGTGTCGTTAGGCTGCAGAGTTTTCGTAAGGGATTTTTCATCTCACTTTTATTCCCGTGAGATTTATGCTACATTTGCCACAATTTCCTTTGAGTGGTGTATGAACTGCCCATTATTTTACTCATTGTGTAATATACTTTCATTTATGAGTATTTACATCGATGTTGTATTGTCCTTCTTTCACAGGGTGTATGTTTCAAAAGATACCCATGTCGGTAAGGGAACCTTTCACCCTCCTCTTTTTAAAAGACTTCTTTTGTTATGTCTTTTAATTCACATATTATTATGTTGGGATATGTTCTTCTATATCCTTATTGATTTAAATTTTATTTCCATGTGATGAGATACCCTTTTTATCTCTCATCAACTCATTTTCTGAATTTTGTAGTGACGCCATTAGGATGTCAAATTTTTGCAAGGGAACTTCTTAACCCAAATTTGATTCTTTGGGATAAACTTATACTCCTTGAATATGTCATTCTATGAATATGTGTGAATAACATCTGATTGTTTTACACTTAATATCCACTTATATTTGGTGTATTCGTTTGTCACACATAATTATGTAATTGATTTATCCTTAAACCAAGGATACCGTCTTTGTAAGGGACTTCGTCTCAATCTCCTTTCATTGAGGCATATTTCGTTTTATACACAACTTTCTTTTATACGGTGTATAAACCCCTTTGACTTTTACTTTTATACAAAAGGAATCTTTTTCTATGAAGCATTTTACTAAACGACAAAAAGGAATGTTTCTTTAAACGTACGCGGTGACAACGACCTTTTCCGCCGCCGCGAGTATTATTTGATCTTTGGCTTTATCAACAAGCTGTAATGTTTTTAAAATAAAATAAATACCATATACTCTTTTATGTATTTTCGTATTGAAAATGGTTTTGATAAAGGATTCTATTTTGTCAATATATTTAAATGATATATTGTGATTGAAATGTGGAATCGTTATCATTCCTTTATATTGGTTTTATGTGTTATAATTTTATAATGGTACTTGGACATTTTACGGGTGGTTACATGATAAACCATATGACGGGTGGTGCCGTGAATATCAGGACGGGTGGTTACGTTATAACCTCCAATGCATTGGGTATGGAAGTAGGCCGTATGACTATTCCATTAAGTATGTATGGAAGTTGGACGAATGGATATTCCATTAAGTGATATGTGTGGAAGTTTGCCTTATGGTTATTCCACTTAAGTATGTTTATGTTCCATGTTACCTTTATATGTTATGTGATCTTTAAATGGGTTTTATGGTAATCTTTTGGTTACAGAAGGGTAAGTAATGAACTTTTATTCAGTGAACAGTTTTCACTACTTTGAAAAGGTGAAAAGTATTACTTTGATAAAGTATACATGGTTTACTTGCTGTTTTGAAAAACTAACAGTTTTCATTCTTTTTGTATCCCTTACTGAGCTTTTTATGCTCATACCAAGTTTTTGAAATGTTTTTCATAGGACTTAGCATGAAATAGTGTTAAGGATGGGATCAAGGGAAAGTCATGCTACCTAAAAAATAGAACTAGACATGTTTTTTTAAGAGTTTTTATTTTATGGAAATTTAGTAGAAGAGACTACTTTGTAATCTTTTGAGATGTAATAGTTATGTCCTAATTCTCTAAAACTCTAAACCTGAAAAGATCCTCAATGTGAAATACTCATCTAATTCAATATTAAGTAAGGTTTAAGGCTTGGGCCTTATAGAAAACCCATGCCAAATTAATCTCTCTACTTCCCTAGAAACATCCTAGAGGTCCTGGTCTTCTTAAAAGGCCAATATTAGTGCCCTAAGAGGAGGTCTCAAAGAGTTGCTTCAAAGAAGAGGTAATGTCAGTTTCCGATTCTTTCAACTTTATTTCTTCTTCCGCTTCTTCTTATTTAGTTGTTTCATTATGAAGTAATAACATCAGTATCACTAATATACTGATATGTTATTATATGTATGAAACAACCCTATTTCACCATCTATCCATCCTGCAGAAAATGAAATCACCACGCGTGCGTACGTACGGAATACCGTCTCCACGTCGTGGTGTAATCTATTTTCCACCACCACCTTACTTTAATGGGTATAATGGTGCAAATAAATAACTATATATGATTATTGTAAAGTGGTATTGATTCTGAAATAGTATACATACACTCCAACACAATTCCACGATCATGGGAACGATATCATAGCTCGTGCGTACGTACGGAATACCGTCTCCACGATGTGATGCGAATCGTTCTACATGATCTTCATTGTATAATGATTATATAAATGAATTGAACGAATAAATATGATATATAGTACACTAATAACATTCTGCAAATGAGGTATCTATAACCTAAAGAGAAGAATAAGAATTTATTCGACAAAACACGCATAAGAACAAAAATAATAAACACCCGAATAACAAGTAGCAATGGAATATTAATAATAAGAAGCTAAGAATATGAACATATATGATATCATAACAATGAGTATGATTCTGGAATAAGTCAATGAAATTATTTAAATCATAATACAGGAGGTTCGGACACTTACGAAGCAAATCAGACCTAAGGTAAGGGAAAATATCACAATCTCATTTTTATCCGAGATTGTTTATACTTTGGTATTTACTGGGGTGTATTTTATCATCCAGATCCATGTTTCCTCAATATATAATATTATTTCCATCCACCTACAATTTTTTAAATCCAATTTTACCCTTCGCTGAGTTTTTAGTAAAAGATATGAAATGAATCTTTTGTCTTTTTTCGTACGAGTTAATTTTTGACTTTTCCGACAAAAGTACGAGAATAATGTTTTTTAACTTATACGGCATGAATGTATTTTTAAAAAATTATTTACAAGAATCTTCATTTAAAAGTTTTCAAGTTTATTTTTAATCAACTTCTTTTAGTTTAAAATTGTATGACATGTTAAGAAAGGAAAATGTTTTTGATGTAGAAAGGATATTTTCCTCAAGAATGGAGTTCAAGTGTTTTATCAAAATTATTTTCTATCTAAGATAATATAGGGTTCTGTTTCTATCCCTATTATTTCATTGATTTGATTATGTTGTGATGAAATTATTTTTATGAATTCCTTTATCTTATATGAATTGTTTTATGATGTCATGATGTCTAAGAATCCCATTTTTATTACATGGGTTATGCAATGATGTATTGTTTATGATTTTGTGGCACACATAAGAATGGTATCGTTATGAGATGGGTGGGACCTATATCTACCTACAATTCATTGGGTAAAGAATTATATCTCATGAGATAGACATGGCTGGAATGGCAGGTTAATTCGGTTCAGTGAAACAGGACTGAAACGAGGAGTCAACTCGGTTCAGAAATGGACTTTGTCCACTAAGATAGTCTTGGCTATGAGTCTTGACTACTAAGAAATGATTCTCTATGATTATGTGTGTATTCAAAAAAGTTTCATGTTATAGGTTATGATTATTGGGATTACATTTCAATTCTATGATTTATCCCATGATATGAAATTATAATTTCTTTTGCAGGTTAAGATTTCCAAAATGTTATGTTCTTATGAATATGATGTGATTTATTTTTCTTTTGTTTACCCTTACTGAGCATTTGAGCTCACCCTTTTTATGTTTTATTTTCCCCAGGAAATAAAGAAAGGTTTTAGGTAAGGAAATAAAAAGTGGAAGATCTTTGTGGGAGATGTTGAAGATCTTTCACCATGATTATAAGATTACGTTCCAAGTTTCCAAAGACACTAAACTATTATGGTCCTTGTGTGTCCGTTTTTGTTATGTATTAAGTATTCTGCAAAAGTAAAGTAATGTCTATGTACGTCAAGCTTTCGGTCTCTACAAATGTCATCCCTTTATGAAACTCCATGTGTTATACTTAGTAGGTCATTTTACAAACATAAAGAATACAATTGTTTGTCGTCTTACTCATAAGAATATTTGGTATCTTTTTAAAAGAATCACACTAACACTAACCATAAAATTTCAACATAACCTATAACAATATATTATGAACATTGGTTAGGGCTAAACCAAAATACATACATCAAGAGGACAAATATAATTAAACATCAATAAATGTGTGTGTATATATAAAGAAAATGTGAAATAATGATAAAATAGATTTATCCTTTTATTTGATACATTTTAATATTGTAGAAATATTTATGAAAAATTTAACAAAATCAATATAAGAACCAGTTTAACATGAAATATACATAAATTCACAAAATCGAAGTTATGTTTTCTTTTCTTTCAAGGTTTTGATAAAACATGAAATCACATGTAATTTATGCCACATCTCTATGTTACAATCTTATATATCCATCCAAATGAAATAATTAGGGAGAAATATCTTTGATGTAATCTAGTTTGATTAATGAATGCATTTAGGGAACATATTACTAATAATTCAGCATCATGAACATGTATATACATCTTAACTTTACAACATAAAATGTTTTGATTTCAACTAATATTATATACTCAGAACACTATCTATATTTATCATCATCATATTTGGAACCCTATTCTATTAAAATATTTATTGGGTATAAAGTAACAACTTATATTTTTTTTCTAATACTTCTAAGCTCATTTAGGATAATGTGAAAATCACTTAAATTAAATAACTGAATGAAAGTTGTTAAATTTATCTTTTCACCAATAGTATTAAATATTTTAGGATGTCAAGTGTAATTCAAATTTCATTTTTACTTTCACCATAATTTATTAAATATTTTCATTCCTTTTCATGAAAAATAAATGTATCTCTTTAAATTTTTATTTATGATGACAAGTCCTAACAACTTTTATAATACTGAGATAAAAAATATTATCTTAAATAGGTATAACATTTTTATCCACTTGCAATACAAAATAATATCTAGTTAGCAGAAGTTTATTAGTAGTAGTTCTAGTAACAACCTCTAAATAAATTTAGTTTAAAAAATAATTTCGTGGGGGTTTAGTCAAACCACCACCCTATTCATTATTTTAATAATTAATGGCGGTTTCCATTGAACCAAAATCCTTTTTTAAACTTTATTTCCCCCCTCCCATACTCCCTCTACATGACCCCAACCCCTATCCCCCCTCCCATGACTTCCTCCTCTCCACTCCCCATCATGACTCCAACCCCGCAACCCCACCCCCTCTCACGACCTCACTCCTCTTTCCTAGGACACAAACCTAACCCCTAAGACCCCCTCCAACCTCCATCTCCCAATAAGTACCCCTCCTCAGTGTGGAAGACGATCCATCCTCTATAACCCCCTCTCCTAGGTTAAATTATCCATATTTTTACATATTGTGTGATTTAGTGTCACACGTTGTGGAATTGGAATATTGGAGGTTTGTTTTCTCTATTTCCTAGTTCATTAAATTAATAAAAATTGATTTACTACCTATTATGACTGGTATTAGATCTGAAATGAAATTATTACATGTATATATAAATTTAGTTTAAAGAGAATTTTTTTTTCACTTGTTTTCAATTGAATGTGATGTATTTTTATTTGAAAACATGTATTTTATATTTATTTTTCAACTACCTTGTACACCGAAAATTTAATAAAATACTAGAATGTATATTATTACATGATATCAAAACATTAAAAGTTTTTTTCGTCCTTGAAATAATTTTTAATGTAAATCATGAATTCTAAGTGTGTATAAGGATTTTTAAGAACCAATTATGGGTTTCCATGAATATAGTTATTTTATGATGACTGAATATTTGAATTTTGAAAGGAAATATTATAAATATCTTTCTCCAAGTGCATTGAAATTTATGGTTGTAAAATGTCACAAATATTATTTAAATTTAACAATATACCACGCCCCTTCAAATATTTATGGAATTGAAATGCTATGGTGTGTTGATTTCCCGTAGAGAGCTTTCATATTTATTATTGTTCACAGTGAAAGTGAAAGGGAGGTTTCTGAAAGGGATTATAGAGGTGGAGTTGATCTTAAATGTTAAATGGTTTTCTATATTCGTGTTTAATAATTATTGTGTGACCACTATATTATAACCTGATAAGTGGTAAATAGTTTTATATGAAATTTAGGTACATATATAAAAACAAATTTAATGGTAGAATGAATCATAATCATATATAACAACCTAATTTTTTTTGTATTTATAAATTTTATCATTCCAAAACATTGTGATATCAAAATAAAGTATACATTTCTTTCATATTTTTAAAGGGTTTCTATTGATCTTATTTAAACCATGTAAAATGGTTCAAATATTGATCTATGTAGCTTATTTTTAAATGGAATAAACCCTACTTAGTTACAACACTAGGGTAGAATACACTATTATATTTATATCCCATAAAAATACTATCATCTAAATATAAAACATAAAAAGTTGATACATGTTTATCATCATTAATGTTGATGTTTTTTGTCACACATCCATCATGAAATATTAATTGTTGCAATCATGTCTCTGACTTCAAATACCATGATCTTGTTTCTTATTCTAACCTGTATAGATCCTTAATTAATTTTTATTGTACCTGTTTGATAAAAAAATTATATATTTATATTTTTATGTATTGGTAGAACAAAATCCAACACTTATGGATAAAAGTCATGTTAATTTACCCTAAAACACACCTAAGTATGCCAAGGGATTGGAAGAAATTTTAGATTATTCAATTGAAAACCGATCACTAGATGGAAGAATAAAATATCTGTGTCCTAGTTTTAAATAAAAACAATACTTGAATATAAAAAAAGTATATGTGGATTTGATATTTAAATTATTTTCAGTTTGACATGTATGTTTTATTTAGAATTATGAATCCAATTTTATGGAAACTCAAAGTAATAAAAATATAATCAACAAAATTCAAAGTGACCCGATAGTGGTTAATTTCTTTCTAAGATTTTTAAATTCCAATTTGGTTTTCTAGAATATAGTGTCCATGATTTTATAGATCAATAAAAACATCATTTTATTATGAGAAGGTTAATATTTCTCACAATATTAGGGAGATAAAAAATATTTTTATGAATTATTTGAAGATGAACAAGTAGATGCATATGAAGGTTGTGACAAGTATTTGAAGATGTATTTTTCACTCATATTGTAACATATAAAGTGCCTCAGGGGAATAAATGATTTTGTTCTTGATTTTATTGTTGCTTTGGGGTATATTTATTAAAGCTAAGATCCATGCATAATTATATGAGATAAATAAAGTCATCATCAAACTTGAACATGATAATACAAATATAGATGCATTCCCTAATGATTCTAGGATTTAATACAGAGAAGTGACAAATAATTAATAATTCACAAGAGGTCATACAAGTATATGGATGTTAATGAAAAAAAGAGAGTATAAATCACTAAAACACTACGATGAAATGGAAGAAGAAAAATCTTTGAAAGGTATTGTGTTACTTTCCTCAGAAACCAGGCTTGGAAAGATTATTTATGTCATCTAAGACTACATCTGAAATAAAGAAGCATGCTCAAGATAATAACAATGCCTTGATGAGACATCCAAATTATTACACATCATGGATGATGATTGATTTTCAATTTCAGGATTTTTCTTCAGATCCATGGAATGTATGATTGGGATTGGATTATAATGGTTTTAACCCTTTTGGTAGTTAAAGTACTAATTACTGCATTTGACTAGTTTTTTTATCCCCTATAATCTACCGTTTTGGTTGTGTTTGAATAATACTTATATCATTCTTTCAATTATTATTCCTTGAATGAAAATATTTGTAAATGACATTGATGTATACCTTCATCATATAATCAAAAAATGCAAGAATTATCTAATGATGGCATGAACACATATGCTGATTCAATGATAAAACTATTTAAAGTTCATTCTACTTTAATGTGTGCAATTAGTGACTTTCCTAGACAAGGAAATTTATCTTTTTGGAACACTCATACTAATTTGGATTTTCAGGTTTGTCATTTTGATTTTGAACCACAACGATTACCTCATAGAAGGAAAAAGAGTTTTATGTGTCATGTTTTATTTGTTGATGCTTATCATAAATTCAGGTTTAACAAGACATTATTCATTGTAGATATTGATATGAGAATGTCACAGAATGGGTTATCTTGTTCATAAAATATGGAACAATTATTGAATGTCACTGAAGAATTTAGAAAACACCATCAGTTTAAAGATGGGATAAAAGGGTACAAGGTAAAATATTATAAAAAGATGGAACACAACAATGGAAGAAAAAGGGAATATTTTTCAAACTTCATTATTATTATTTTAATATTATACATTATAATATTGAGGTAATTAATATTGATAAGAATTTTAGTGAAAATTTAATATTTACATTACTTAATGAGCATGGTAAATCGATGAATTGCAGAAATGATCATAAATATTTGGATTCAATGAATCTAAATCATGGTTTTTGGGAAAAGGAAAATGAAAAGTGTCCTTCGATTATTTTTAGAATGAGGAATCGTGAGAAATATTTGTTCCTTCAAACATTAAAGAATTTAAATCTTCCAGGGGTATATTCAATTAAAATATCAGGGAGTGTTGACTTAAAACATCAAAAGTTACATGGATTTAAAAATCACGACTCAAATATTTTTATGGAGAAGTTCTTTACATTATATTTACATAATACCTTACCTGAAAAAAGTAACTATGGTACAATTTGAGATTTGAATATTTTTAAAAATATTTTTAAAAATACTGTAAATACAACTGAGATTGATATACATCAAGAAAGAATTGTTTTGAAAATGAAATTTAGAGATGTTATTTACCCTTCATTATTCACAGTCGGTTTTCATTTTACCATTCATTTGGTTGAAGAAGCTAAATATTGTGGGATGTTACTTTATCGATGGATGTATCCAATTAATAGGTACAATGATATATATTTTTTAATTTCCATATGTGAATTAAATTTTATCAAATCATTTCATAAATGTTTTTGATATGTTTATTTTTTCATCTGGTACTCAGGTCATTTGAAATCAAATGTGAGGAATAAATCTCAACCAGAAGGCTCAATTGATGATGGTTACATAGTTGAAGAGTGACTGACCTTATTTTATTGTTATTTGTATGGGATTGAGGCTAGATTCCATTGTGTGGTAAATGTTGATGACATGTCTACTAATTATCATTTTGGAAATTAGTATTCAATATTTCCATGTATTGGATGACATATTGGAAAGGGTTTATATTTAATACTGACTGAATTAGATTGGATATAAGAACATAGATATGTTCTACTCAACAAAGATATTGAAGATCCATTTATTGAATCACTGTGAATGTAATCCAAGAGGAGAATTAGGTGTTAATATTAGAATGAGCTCGAATTTGGAAAAGATATTAATACAGAGATTTCATAATAGTTCACCCATCATGTAAGTATTTACTCATTTTAATATTATTGAATTGTAGTTAATTTTTCTATTTTAAAAGTTACAACTTATATATATTTGTCCAGATAATCAATGTTTCAAATCAAGATGAAATATAAAATGATTTGAAGTTTTTGACTTGAGTTATTCTAAGGAAGGATAATATATTCAATGCACACAATATTCCTGGATTCATGTTTTGTACAATTTATCATGAAGAATACTTAAAAACTTAGAATAGTAGAGTATTTAAATTTGATGAGGTGGTATACTATTGGAAGTTGAATGATATAATTGAATTAAACTATAATGAAGAGTTTTTAGTTCTCTTATTCAAATGACAGTGGTTAAACATGGATTGGGTTATTATGAAATATTCATTACATTTTACATCTATCAAATTCTATGTTTTGATGGATACTGGCGAGCATGTAGAACATGATCCATTTATCACAGATTCACAAGAGAATATGTTTAATTATGTGGATGATGAAATAAATGATTGTTGGAGTGTTGTTGTAAACATAAAGAAAAGATACATATATGATAAAGTTAAGGAAGATCAATTGGTTCTTTTTGAAAGTGAACATCATCGATCACAAAACATTGAATAGTTTTTTCCAAAAAATATCGAAATAGTAGAACATACAAGAGAGGGTGAAAAACAAGGACTTGTCACAATGGAGTGTGAGAAAAATCAAGATAACCAAGATTAAAATAATTGGATGTATAAATTTGTAATGAAGATATATTATAATACCTTATTGATAAGTGTTTCTAACAAATATACATTGTTCTAGTTTTTATTTTATTTTTTATTTTTTCTTCTTTTTTATACATTTAATATACCATAACCATCCGTTTTGACTTATATAAATTATCATTCCATTTGAGGAGATCAATGTGAAAACTAGTTTGGGAGTCAAAATATAAGGGTAGATTCAAGGGAAACATGATTACGAGTTGGTGAGCATTCCAATTTATATAGCTTATGTTATTTTTTGATATTTTTTTAAAGTATTTATAACTAAATAAAAACCCATAGAAGAGTACCCAAAATACATCACATATAAAAATATTTTCTAACTATAAAAATCAATACTAAATGATTTATGATTGATAAATACAATGTAGTTTACTTTATTTCCACTAAATAATGTGTTTGCAGTTTAAACCACCAACAATAGTAAAAATAGCACAAGATAAACTCTATTTTTTTTATAGTGAACCTTTTTTAATAGCTTTTATAACCCATTTACGTTGAGTAGATAACATGATGATAGTGAGAGGAAGATCAGGCATGAGGTCTCATGTAATGGATCAGAGAACAACTAATGGTGTGGCTAGATTGGGTGTGAAGCAGTACGACACTGGGAAGGGTCTTCCCAATCATAAATTTTATTAATAATATAATAGTATAATAATTTTTATTTTTAAAAAATATTTAATTATTTCAAAACTAATCATGGGATGACAACCACAAGTATATTTTCGAATTGTATGAGTCAACATCACGTCAATATGAGTTATAGTTTTCATGTTATGCATACAAATACCTTTTTGTGTTTTAAAATAGTACAATGAACTTATAACAATAAAAATAATTAAAAAAATCTTGTATTGATGTGAAATCATGGGAAAACAACCATTGAGTTATTTTTGAAATGTAAAAGAAAACAATATATTCATTCAATATGTGGTGTGGATGAAATGACTAAGCAACCAGTTCTTATGGGTACAAAAAACAAAGAAAACAATTTTTGGGGGTGGGGGTTCAATTCTCGGAAAACAACATCATATTAGCCTAAAATCAATGGACACCTTCCATACATTCAATTGTGAAATTTAGGAGTTGATGACATGCCATTTTGAATGATTGTTTTCCCATTATGGTCCTAAATGCATGTTTAGTCTTTTAAAACACTAAATAATGCATGGAATGTTTAAAACCATATAAAATAAGCAAAAATTGACATGGAATATTTATAAAAAACCACTAGGTTATTTTTTATGTGATGCACAGACCAAAGATCAATCAGATGTGTGGTGTGGTTGAAATTACTAATTTAACAATTTTTAGTGGTACAAAAACCTTTAAACAAAGTGTCAGGGGGTGTTAAAACATAGAAAAAATGTCATATTACCTACAAATGATGAGACAATGACTGTATATTTAATTTTTAAATGTAGGAACTGACAACATGTAATTATGAATGATCGTTTTCCTGTAATTTCCGGATAAACATTTATAATGTTTTAAAACCCTAAAGAATGTGTGGAAAAGTCAAAACAATAGTAAAAGACCAAATATTGACGTGAAATCATTTAAAAAAATCATTGAGTTATTTTGATGTGTATGTGAAAACAACACATCAATCTGATATGTGGTGTGGCCGAAATTACTTAGTAAACACGTCATAATGTTTCCAAAACATTAAAAAACCAATATTGGGAGTTAAAAACCAATAAATTGATGTTTAATTTCCATAAGTAAGGGAACAATGATCATATATTTAATTTTGAAATGTAGGAACTGATGACACATCATTCAAAATGAATGTTTTCCCGTTATGGCCTTAAATGTGTTTTTAGTGTTTTTTCAAACACTAAAACCTACACGGACGGGTAAAAACCATATTAAATAGCCATATATTGATGTGGAATAATCGAATAGCCACATATTAGTTATTTTTGATGTGTATGCATATGCAATACATCAATATGACATGCAGTGTGGTCAAAATTACATAGTAACAAATTCTTAAAGGTATAAAACCATTAAAAAAGTGTCGAGGGTGTCAAAAATAGGAAAATGACATAAAGGTTTCCTGATATTAAATGAAAATGACCATATATTTAATTTTGAAATATAATAACTAATGTATTGTCATTCTAAATGAAGGTTTTTCTATTATGCATATTAACATGTTTTCAGTGTTTCAAAAAACTAAAATATACATGGAACAATAAAAAACGTAGAAAAAGACCACAAATTGATGTAAAATCATTGGAAAACCATTTATTAGTTAATTTTTGATTTGTATAGACAATCAACATGTTAATCCGATTTGCGGTGTGGTTGGAATGACTCATCAACAACTTATTAAAGGTATAAAGACCATTAAAAACAAGTGTCGGGGAGTCCAAACAAAGAAAAAAAACATTGTATTGCCTTGAAATATTGAAACAACAACCATATATTTCATTGATAAATTTATTAACAACAACACATCATTCCGAATGATTGTTATGATATTATGGCTATAAATACATTTTTAGTGTTTTAAATCACTAAAACATGTGTGGAACGATCAAAACCATAGGAAAAGAACATAGATTGACATGAAATCTTTGTAAATATACAGATGAGTGGTATTTGACATGTAAATTTAAAAACACATCTATCCATTGTGATGTGTTCTTAGAATGACTTAGTAACAAATTCTTAAAGGTACATAAACCATTAAAAACAACTATCGAGGGTAAAAAATATGAAAAAGACATCAGAATTCCCATAAATCAAAGAATAATGATAGTATATTTATTTTTGAGATATAGGAATAAAATCACATCATTCAAAATAATTTTTTCCCATTATTCCTGTAAAATAAGATTTTGTGTTTTAAAACACTAAAACATGCATGGAAAAATCAAAACCAAATAAAATGGTAACAGATTGACATAAAGTCTCTGAGAAACCACCACTTTGTTATTTGTGATGTTTAATTATAGAAAAAACATCAATATTACATGTGGTGTGGTTGGGATAACTCAGTAACCACTTATTAAAGGTACACAAACCATTAAAAGAAGTGTCAGGGGGATATAACCAATAAGTCAATGTCGTATTTCCTGGAAATATGGGCAAAAATCCATATATTTAATTTTGAATTATAGAAATAGATAAAACATAATTAGGAATTATGGTTTTCCTATTATGGTATTAAAAAATTTCTTAGTGTTTTAAAACACTACAATATAGGTGGAATGGACAAAACCATTAAAAACCACAACAGATTGACATGAAATCATTGAAAAAAAAGATATGTTATTTTTGGCATGTACACAGACACAAAACACTAATTCAACATGAAGTGTGGTCGGAATGACTCATTAACAACTTCATAAAGGTATACAAACTTTCAAAAACAAGTGTTGAGGGGTCAAAATCTAGAAAACAACATTAGATTGCCCTAAAATTAGGTGACAAAGACTATATATTTAATTATGAGATGTAGAAAACTACGACATTTCATTTAGAATGATGTTTTCCCTATTAGTCCAATAATTGTTTTAGAGTTTTCAAACATAAAAACATGTATTGAACGGTAGAAACCATAGCATAAAACCACATATTAATTACAAAACATTGGAAAACCAATGCTAGTTTATTTTTGATATATATGACATGTTGTGATATCACAATTTTTAAAATTTGTTTATTATGTAAATTTCAATCACACTGTACATCTCTTTAAAAATAAATAAGAGTATTTACTTATCTGTTGTCAGTTCAAATGATGAATCTTAACATAAATAGGTATTTTAATGTCTTAATTTGTTTTTGAAATATGTAATTTTTGACTTATGTTATAATTTCATCCTTCTGATTAAAAAAGTTACAGATTTTATGTTCAGCATTCTGAATATATATTTTTTCCTTTATTTTTCACATTTCTTTTCTTAAATATTATGGTTTTTATTTCAGGAGGAAGATTTTGGCTATATGAAAGAGGTTGAACAATGTAATCCAACAATTCTTTAGAAGACAGTCGTGATGGTTCTTAGTTTTCATGTTCTATTAAAATTTTATCAATTTTTCTATAGTAATTTTGAATCATTATGTTTAGTTTTAATTTTGGATTTCATTTTTTTATTGTTAATGAGATGACGTGGTCAGTTTCTATTGATGAGATGTAGTGGAGGGAGACAGATGTAGTGGAGATCATGATGTGGATGTATATAGGGCATGGTTTGTTGTTAGACATATGTTATATGTATGTATTGATGATCGATATATTGGTTGAAAAAAGTATGGGTTGGCTGACATTAATGTTATATTGACTAAGTATATTTGTATATTTATTACGTATTTATGATGTATGTATGGTGATTTATCATATATTCATGTTTTAGTTTATTACATGTCACTTTTTTTATATTTAAATTTTTTTATTAATATTTTATAGAAAATAAAATTTAATGATAGTTTTTACAAATGACCACTAAATACATTAGATAAAATATTTTTAGTGGATTTTAGGAATAACAGACACTAAACAAACTACCTGTAAACATATCAGTGGAAACTCTTTTCAATTTTTTAAATACTTCTTTGTGATATTTATTTAATAAACCACCACTAAATGAAAAATAAACCACAAATAAATACTAAAAAAATGACACATAAAATAATAATAATTAAATTAATGAATCCATCGCTGGATAACTAGTGATCAGGAAATACAAGTTGGTTTTTATAACTATAATAATACTAATATGCAACAGTTTGAACCCCCAATATCCCACAAAAAAACCACAGTTACTGCCCCTTTTTTAATGTTTAAATACAATTACTAAATGAAAAAAATTATAATTTTTTTACTATCATATATAAAAAATATTATATGATAATAAGTGGGAATAATTTTAACATATGATTGGTTTTTTGGTTTATTTGTTAATTTTGAACTTCTCTATGTCCATACATACTCTCACTAGAATCTTATACAACATATTATTTTCTTATAATATTTTATCAATGATACACATACTCTTTTATGTTATAAAATAACATTAATTTCTTATTTGTAAGATTATTTAACAAATAAAATACAATTTCGATATCATATATAGTATTATATATGTATAGAAAATGTTAATTTAAAAAGGAGAATTTTTAAAAATAAAACACTGATGAGTGGTGGGAAATATTTTTGATATATATTAAAAAATAATTGGTGACCATTTTTTCCTGGATAAAAATGTTTTTCATCATATTATTATCATTATTTTTTATTTAAAATTATGAATCATAAAAAATGTTAATACAATTAATCATTTCATTCTTTTCCACATTAATAGTTTTTTATAAAATAGCTTCTCCTTTCATATAATAGAAATGGGTTGAAGATAGACAAATTTTACTATGTTTTATGTATGGTTGTTAAAATCCATTACATTCATATCCTTTATAAAGTAACAAATTATTTCATCTCACTGATATAAATTAAAATATTAACGAATTTATACTTTGATTTTGAGGTCCTCTATATTTTAATTACATTCCAAACTATACATTTGATATCATATACTTTTAAAAAACTAAAGAATTAATTTATATATCATCCATATCTAACATTTAAATTCCATGGAGTTGAAAAATTACACCAATTATATCTTTTATAATACAATAAAATGGAATTATTACTCCACCTTCTTGATAACCCGAGGAATCAATTAACTATATTGGATTCTTGAAGTAAAATTATTAAAGATTTTAACCAAATTTTCTTCTTATGGGTTCAACTTTTTCTCACTTATACTATCTATATAGAACTTTATTCTTGACATCATATACCAAGTTCGTTTATTCTCAAAACATTAGAATTATTGGGTAAAATTTTCTTTAATTCATTCACGTTTTCAAAACATTTCGAAAAATAAAAATTATATAAATTCCCTTTCCAGAATATTCCATTATAATATATCCTAAAGTAATGTTATATAACAGAATAAATCCTAACTATGTGGATTTAAATAAAAATCTCATATCATTTAAAAAAATATTGTTTAATGTCTCTTCTCAATATCAAAATGTGAAAAAATATACATCTTATGATACATTTACCAAAGCATAGAGTATCGATGTTATCAATACCGAAACTCATGTACCCAATACCTATAAATAAAATTCAAGATTAAATTAAATTAATCTTCTGACCTTATGTAAATATAAAAAACTTCTTAAAACATATAGTTGTTATCATATATCTATTAGAATAATATAATTTAATTCTATGACATGTGAAAACTTAATGAAACATTTAGTAAAACAAAGTCAATTAACATATTCAATCACAATGAATATCATTTGTTTTACCAAATAATAGTGATTATATGAGTAAAAAATTATTTATTTACCCAATATTATTTAGTATATTATTGGATACAATATTACATTTTTTATTTTTCATAAAATTCTTTTTGAAACACAAAGTAACCACTATATAAATGAAAAGGGCCAATATTCACTTATTGAATAATTTCATCAATCTTGTTTCATAGGATTGTACTACTCTAACACATTTAAATTTATTGATGAACTTTTCTTAAATCTACAATATTTAGTATAACCCATTATTAAGTTTAATAGTCTAATAAATAAATAAATTATGTTTATCCTTTCAATTGGTAAATAAAAACATTTTCTTTATCACGATAATGATGAAAATGTTGTCTAAAAAAATAACTTACCGTCTGAGTATCATATATTATTAACCATTTAATAAGTAATTTTATTAAATTCACTCCCACTAAAATGATGCCAGAATTTTAATATCCATCATATCCAATAGTGGTATATGATCCCTATTTCACCAATCTCCAGGTCGCTATAGCGTTTCTCTATTGTTTCATCAATTTAGGAGGGAAATCATTCCAATCATATTTGAATCCTGGATAGTTAAGTGGACAACCACTTATCTAATCCATAATATGGATAAAATCAACACCAATTCTCATGTAACCTAATCCTATTAGGTTCTCCCAACTATTATAACCCAAATAAAATACTAAAAATAAGATAACAAGGAATAATCTAGGGGCACCCAACTTCGGAATGACCTAACTATTAGGAAAATATAGAGTAAAATTTTATATTATTCTATTATATAAGATAATCTTGGGGCACCCATCATTATCATAACCTACCTAATTGGGTGATTAATGTCTTCAAATATTACACTATCGATGGAATCCCACACATAGGATTGGAAGGGGATTTTAATATCACTTTATTCTGTAAAATTTTTACATTTTCTAAGGTCAAATTACAATATTTTGGAATTCTATTCCCTCCACCAAATCAATATTTTCAAATCATATTGATTTGAAACACATTACAGAACTAAAATTTTTCTGTTACTCACTGAAAAATAAAAACTAAACATATTAATAAATATCAAGGTGCATCATATGCATATGATATATGAAAAATTCTTACAAAGACATAAAATTATATAAAATTGAAAATATCCACATGAATAATCTAAGAGAGATAGACATCCGACCACATTCTATTTTCGAGATAAGGCATTGGACTTTAGGTAAGCAAGTAGTTCAAACCCATGTACCACTACCATGGGATAAATTACTCAGGGGAGAATCCAATTCACCATAACTGTAGCCCCAAATATGTACAAACAATATTTAAAAACGAAATTCAATCTAATTAATTCAATTATAATATTATGGAAATATGTATGAAAAACTAAACACATTATGGAGTCATTCCATGTATAAATATTCAGGTTTCTATCCTAAAAGTAATTTATCTTTTAAATTTTGGAATATTCACCTTAAGAATATAAAAAATAAAACAATGATTAAAATATGTGATGACTATTAAATAAATGAAAAATTAGATTATTTATGCATGAGATTAGATTTTATAAAAAACACATAAATAGACGATAATTATATAATTTAAGGTCCTACATTATAAATATTCCATAATTATGAAAATGAAAATTTTATTTTCATTCCAATATGACAAGATTCATATTTATATTTACATGGAATATCAATTTTAAATATATGAAATTTTATGAATTATACACTACTTATAATCTAATTTATATTAAGTAAAAATTTTATAAAGTCAAAATATCAAATAATTATTCATTATTTTTACCATGATCATATCAATCATAAAGTTTTCTGATGTGTTTTAAATAATATCCATATAAGGATCCCTTTTATTTTGAATATTTTATAATAAATAATTATGATCTATTTATAATTTAAATATTATAATTTTATATTTTTGCCTTATTTCAGAAAATATATACATTTATAAATTATTTCACATTATTTATAAATGAACACTTTTATTTCTGTATCTTAATAAATTCCATATCATTTTATAAAAGGTAACTCAAATATTAACATTTAATATCTAGGAGGAATTAATGTTTCATAATGATTTCACTATTTAATTATAAAACATTGATAAACTATTAATGAATTTATAATAACTTAAAGGTTTAAATATTCACCAAATACAATTCATAATTACGTATAAACATTTTATAAATCAATGTAATCATTTTAAATGTAAAAAAATTAAAAAAATATATATAATTATACTTTCCTGAAAACATTGGGGAATTCCTATATAAGGGTAATGCCTTATACCCTTACACATGCTCTCTGGAATCCTTTGGGTATAATTAAGACACTACATACCTTCAAGCGAATTAAGAATAATGCATTGTGTGATTGTAAAATTATGATAACCTTTAGGTGTATCATTTTAAAAATTGGTACATAGGATATTACCTTTTAAAAAATTATTCACAAAATTTTAGGCCACAATTTATCTTTATGTATCCTTCTATCATTATTTTCTAATAATAATACCTTTACAAAACTATATCATGTAAGGGGATGAGATTTTCTTACACCTATTTTTTGAATGGGTAAGAGGATTGTAACATTTATTCCAAATTAGAAAAAACATGATTACCCATAAGTACCATTATATCATGTAAGGGTATGTTTAAATATCCTATATATAAACTGATCTACATAAGGTAATGAAGATATGGCCTTTATACAGACCACTCCATGTAATGGTAAATCTTTGGTCACCCTTATAAATTTCAGTTCTGTAAGTGTAAGGAACTTGTTACCTTTACATTTCCCCACTAAGTGTAAACCCTTTTTGACACTAATTGTTTTTAAAAAATGAAATATTTCTCTATTTTTCAATTTCTTCTATATATATACACACAATTTTATAAAATATAATCATGGATCACATTGATAATATTGAAGGGTTTTGTTAGAGTCTAATAACTTTTATTGGATCAATAAGAAGTGATTAAAACCCCTTTTCAAGGACCTTCATGAATGAAATTGGAAAGCTATATAAAAACAAGAAATAATGTACTTTTATAAATTAAAGTGTCCCACTTACCTAAGATCCACTGAAACATTTGATCTTCATATGATGAGTTTTATAATGTTTTCTATATTCAAGAACCAATAAATCCCACGACAATAGTTATTAATAGTATAATACTCATCCTTTTTCATACCTGAGGGAGTATCCCTCCTCTATGATGTTCTACAATCTCAGGATGAGAAGAAGGTAGGAAAAATTTAGATTTGGGACTCGATGAGTTTTTGGAAGACATGAGGATCTCAATCCACAAACGTACAACCATCATATGAAAATGATATAAATATACAACAGGGATTCTATTTGGGTTGTTACATTTACTCATACATTCATAACACATGAATAATTTCCCTACACGAAACATGTATCGTATAAATGAACGAATGTCCCCTCAAACAATTTATCAAATGAAATGTTGTGATAAATGAAAGATAATATTGGATAATAATAAATGATAAAAAATTTATTATATAAATTTCCTGAAATTATATAAGATTACGAGAGACCATAATTTTCCTAAAATATATATAATATATATAGGTATTTAGGGAATATCTCATTCAATCTGAACATGCTTATGAGTAACCCAAAAAATAGTGGCTCATTTATTATTAACCCATAGCGCCTAGTTACCATGTCCTATGATATATATGACACCTAATAGATGATTCAAGGCTATGTTTTATGGATGTAATGATTTTTAATTCGTCATTGTCTTCATATATGAAACATCACATATTATAAATGAGTATGTTGAAACTAATGAAATTACATCGAGTCACTGGTTGTGATATCATATACAATATGGTATAATAGATTCTGATATTATGATATCATATATCGTAAATATTTTCATAGATAAAAATATAATAATTTCTTATGACATTCTATATAATAATTAATTCCTCAATTTACGATCTATAACATTTTCTATGACATCCATTATGAAATATAATATGATATTAATCAACAAAATTTTGAATGTGATTTCAGCAATCAAGGAGGATGGAAAATATTTTATACCACTAAATGATTTAATATGGATCAGAAAAAACATGTTCTAAGTAGAATAAGTCATTATAAATCGCAAATCCTAAGAACACAATGAATTGAAACAAAAACCATGGAAACTATAAATGGATAAATTATGTTACTTACAATGATGATATTCACTGGTTAACTTAGAAAATTATTGATGATGATCGCTAAAAACTACCAATAGACTTTACCACTGAGGTGTATAAATGATCCAATCTGAATCACCCATTTCATAGGTTGGATACTCCATTAAACTAGGACATTATAGTCACTTGGGTGGAGAAGGATATAGGATAATGAGAGCATAAGGAATAATTTGTAGGAGGGAGATTGTGAAAGGATCACGTGCATGAAAAAACACACATGTCCTTTATATAAGCCTCAAGGCACACCTAATACATTGCATGTATTTACTCATATATCATGAATAAGATGAGTAAATGACAATATTAACAACACTTTAAACCTTTCATCAATCAATCATTTAAATTATACGCTTGGTTTAAATTCACTCACTCATTTCGAGTATTAATGATATAAAATATGGACGATATATGGACATTAATCTCTTCACGGTTGACTACCATTATCAATCATATAGTCTACTATGAATTTTACAATATGATTCATCATGATATATGATATAGAAATTTTTAACATTTTTATTAGTTTGAGAAATAAAAATAGGACATCACTATATCATTCAAAATGATATACCCAAAATAAATAAACATGTCATTTCAACATGTCACTTACCCAAAAACATACCAATAAACTGCCATATGATGCGGCCCGAAGTAAATAAAATGTATACTGGATTTACCGAATATCTATATCATAATTTACATCTTTATTATCCTTTATTTACACACTTTTTTTAATCTTGAAAACCCATAAAAAATCTTCCTTTTATCAAACATGCCAAGCCAATTGATAAAATTAAGTGAGTCCCACAAATAATTGTCCCATAATCATACTATCTGTAATAAATTTTGATACTTTCCCATGTGTTGTAATTAAATTTATTCTATAAATACATAAAAAAATTATCCTAAATTAATATATAATATATCGCTAATGGTAAATTATATAAATGATAAAAATGCTACCAATAAAATATATAGTTAAACAACTCAAATCCGTAGACTAAATAAATCCAAATACCTCACTAAACCCTAAGCTCCATCCTCAACACCACATGTGAAAAATTTATATTCAAAATTTTTATATAGATTCATGAGTAAATAATACAACATACATAGTTAGGGTTTACTATGATCAACTATATAGGTTTTTTATAATATCCATTTAAAACAGGGATTGAGAATGATATAACATATTCATAAAAATTTTAACTTTAAGACTAATTAATATATCATCCTTGTGCAAATATATATATCTTATATTAATATATGAAAGTAAAATAATCCTATGATAACATTCATGAAGAAAATATAGTTAGCTTCTTTCTGAATCACTAGAATAAAGGATATGAAGTAATAAAAAAATACCTCCAAAATACAACGAAAATGTGTTATAAGAAAAAATATAAAACACCCTTATAATAGAACCATTATAGGAAGAGATAAAAAAATAAATAATTCAACTCAACAATATCAATATAGACCGCATAGTTTTCCAGGATATCATATAAAATTATATTATAAGGCCACACATTTTACTCTCATTGGTTTTCCACATCCCCTGAAGAAAATCAATTCCTATTCAATGATACAATCTGAATTTTTTTACTAATATGATGAATTTTATAAATATTAATTCCCTATATAAGAATAAATCACTCATCATACCTTATAGATAATAATTATGACCCCTTTGTCTATTTTGATCTTATAGGTCATCACCCTGAATCATCAAACCTTGTTGAAACAAATTCATTTTCTCTAGACCACATCACCCAAGTGAAAAGAACATATCACTCTAACTCTACATCATTATCCCATTTCCCCTTCAAATCATAAATTACACATTTATTTTTATTTTCCTTATCAACCCCTATCCATGTTAGTAAATATTAACACATCAAAATGAATGTAACATCTTATCCCCTATCCCAAATAAATATTGAATGACATGACACTTCAAATGTTACATTTATTCCTAGTGATCATAGTGATATAAAAAATATATCAGTCATGAATTGACCATATTTTCCACTTGAACCAACACCCGAGTGGACCTGAAACTAGATAGAGGTGAATTCCCAATTTCCCTAGGATCGAAAAAGCTCTATAGCAATAGATATTACCATTTTGTAATGATTCAAGTCATATCAATACAAATGATGAATATAAATCATGTGAAATTATAAATTATTTAAAGACATTACTAACAAAATAAATATTTCCAGAAAACGTTTTCAAATATATAAACAAAAATAAACAAAAGAAGAAGGATAAAGATTCCAACACCCAGTATGAACCACCGATTACTTGTGACTCTTCTGTCAGCACCATGAACGAACATCATCATATTATTTCCATGAGAGAGTGGTTGCAAACTATTCTAATTTCCCAGACTTATGATTCCATAGAAGACATGAAGACTACAAACCCACCAACATGAGTATGTAGTGTATGATATAATGGATATAAGTAGACATATTAGCTAGTAATATACAACCCTGAGTATATTTCATTTATTTAATAAAAGAAAACATTCAAAATAGATTAATAATAATTAAAATTAAAACATTTTTTCATTTGACATATGTGGTTTCAAATTAAACAATATTTAATATACCCATTTGAAAATTTCTCCTTTTAAAAAAATATTTAAACTCCCCTTCATCACTTGGAATAACCCATCAAAAAATAATATTCCATTTTCATTAAATTTTTTACAAACCCTATATTAATAATAAAGAACTAGGGAATTCTATATGGAAAGGAATTACATGTAAATTTTCATAATAGAATAACAACATTGAAGTAAGGAAATATATATAACCCAAATGAACAATAATAAATAACCAATGCATCAATGGAGGATAAATAAAAAGTTATGTAATATCTATGTTAAATATTCCATAAAGAAATAATAAAATATTATTAATATCATGATTCATTATTATAGGGACTAATATGAAAATACTCTATGCGGATAGGTAGAACACATCGACTACATGTCCTATAGTCTAACAATCATCACCTAAATCACTCTAAAATAACCTCATTAGAGACACATTATTTAGAAAGAAAAATATAAACAAAGGGACACTAGCTAGGGAAAACACTCAAATAGAAAATAATCCATCATGTGATATCCCACATATTGACCTAACATTTCTAAGGACATAGACAACGGAGGCGTGACACATCCAAGTCAATTTTAATCACATGAAAACAAATAATCTAGAAATTATAATAAAATTTATGTACATACCACTTCCCAATATCACAATAAAAAGACCTCCAACATATAACCACAATAATTAATCACAATTACATCCTTCATTTTAGTGATATACATAAATATCAACAATACATATCAAAAAATACCATTGAGGTTGTTGCGAGACCCCCATGTCATGATGTTTTATATTTTTATAATTTTATAATGTATTGATCTATATAGATATTTGGTCTTTCAGGACAAAATATAATATTTTTGACTGATTTTTAGAGGATCTTGGTTTGTCCACACAACTGTTACTAACTCTGTGGTTCCCGTGTGGGTGAGGCTATCATTCTGACAAATCCGTGTGCATAGATTCAACATGGTTTTCCAAACATTGTGATTATCCCTAGAGGACATGTGGTACTTGTATTGTTCATAAGGTCACATTTTTTGGTAGTCAAAGCCAAGAGGCACCCTATTAGTAACCATGTTAGTGGGTTATTATCCTATGCAGTGGCCAATTAAAGGTTGGTACAGGTTTTTCTAAACCATATGGTTAAACCATGATACCTATTCAAGTGTATCAAAATTAGTAATTTCTTATATTTATATTAAAATTGAATTTTACCTCCCCCATTTATTCAAATATACTTTACAAAACCCCTTTGGTGCTATTTAATGAGTTCTTACCTCCTCCTCCATTGATATTTGTCTTTTAATTGTATATTTCCAAGAGGTATAAACTGATTTCTCATTTCATTCACCCCTAAATCCTTGTCCACATGCTCTATCATAGTTTGGACTTCCCCCATGAACCCTCGATATCATGAGGAGAATTTTTTTCGTTTCTTGGTTGATATAATTTAAGGGTATTTGGTGACTAGGTTTATTATATTCCATTTTTTCCCATGGAAGTAGTTTCCATTAAAGGATTGACTTTCAGCTTTTTTCTAATCACATTGAGGTAGGTGTTACTATGAAAATGCTTCATTTTTGAATTATAATATTCTTATGATTTCCCAATTCCATTTTTATATAGGTATTACTATAGGTGATATATCTTTTGTTATTTTAATCAATTTTTTGTGTTTTGAGTGTTTTAAAAATGGGATTTTCTTATGAATTCCATCTTTTCATATGTGAAATTAAACATTTAATTATGTTAAGTTATTGGGAAATTACTAGAAGGATTTCTCTAACAGGTTTCATGATGTGAAATGGATTTTTACATAGATTTGGTTTTTAATAAGTGAACATAATGTTTTTAAGGGAGGTTGGTTTCAAAAGGAGGAGTTAATCTCAAATTGATTTACAAGTGAAAATATTAAAAGGATATAAAATAGTGATTTGGAATGGGTGTGTGATTTACCCATTATGACAATTTCATGGAGTATTTTATGAAATTATTTAAAGGAAATGTTGGGATGATGGAGTATTTTCCATTTTCAAAGAAAATGGCCCTTATAGAAGGGTTTCTTTGAAATTATTTCCATGAATGGATGGTTTTATTAATTTTTCCAAAAGGTGATTAGGATATTTTTTATTAAATTGAGATGGGAATGAAACCCCGATTAATGTTTTGATGTTAAAGGGATATATTGAACATTAGTTTTAAAATGGTTATGTTGATAGACACACCTTGATTTCATATTTCTTTGGTTATCCCTTGCATGGTCTTCGATCACTATGTGATTCTTGTATTCCACCCAAATGCGGGAATGTGATTAATTATGACTTAATTTTTTTTATAATTATAGATTTTCATCATTGGTTATGAGGGGTGAGGTTTTTTTGGTTATTACATTTTCATTAGAGTTGGTTCATTCTCTCCTACACTTCACATAAATTTTTTATGGGATTCAAAGTAATAATTGGGAGGGATAGCTTGTTTCACTAGTGGGGTCACACACTACTAGTTTCTTTCCAGTCATGCTAGGCATATGGGCTACGTGGGGGGTTTTTCATCACTATGATGCTTGTTTGGGCCAGTGGGATGACAATTATTGAACTTCATGTTATGAAATTAGCTAGCTAAGGTGGTTATACCCATATAAGTATTAGTGATTATCATGCTAGGGATCCTTAGGTAGAGAATATTAAACTCTATATCATGGTTAGTAAGTGATTAAGTGGATTTTAAGAATGTTCTTTCTTGTATCATTTACCTTGATTTCATTAATATGTATTATGGAATTTACATAAATACCTTTTTTCCACACCATTTATTATAATGTATTGAATTTTTATTATTAAAATAATGTATTTTGTTGAAACATTTATTTTTTTTCATTTATCTATTAAATTATTTAACTGTAATTATAATGTAAAAATATTTGTTTCTTTGTTTAATTTTATTTTTTTGATTTTTTTAAATAAGTAAGTTTGTATGAACATCCATTTGTGTTCTTGTGTTTTTGGTTAAATTAGAGTTCTTATTTCGTTATTTATTTTACTTTATTAATTAATTAATAAGGTTTTGAAAAATTATAATTTTAATGTGTGCCTATCAATTCTTATTTATTTAATTCCATTTCAATTTTTTATATTTTACTTTATTTAATTAATTTATTTTGAACTATTTTTTTTATTATAAATATTTTTTAATTAATTTAATTACATATGTTTTTTTTATTTTAGTTTAATTCATTAATTTCAGTAATTGATCTTTTTTATTTCAAAAATAACTTGAGTTTATGTTTTTTTTTCATTATTTGAATTTATTTTGTTATTTATTTATTTATTTAGGTCCAATACTACCGTCTACTATTTACTAATGTGGCCTGTTATTATGAACATGCTAACAGTCTGACCGATCTTCTAGTACCACCTATCTAATGTTGAAAACTATTTATTGTGGTACCACTAGTCATGAAATAGTATATACTGCACCATACTACAAAGCATTTCCATGGTTTTTAATGTCAACTTGAAATGGTAGTACAACTCTCGTATCATTCCATTTCCTTATGAAACCACATAAAATTATACCTCCACTTTAGTAGCAATGGATGTCATCCATCCTCCACCATGAATTAATAAACACCATGATCACACACCTGAGTGAACCTTCCATCGAGATCGAGCTTATCAAAGGAAGATCACCTGCGCCGCCACACTAACATGAATCCACACTATCGATTTGATAAATACAAGACACCATAGATGGGGAATCTAAAATCCAAGAACCATATTGAAGAGGCATGATGTATACAAATAATATATACCTGATGTCAGCTACGACCTCAAATTATGGAGTCATCTTGAAGAATAAGTTTTCAATGAAACTGTCTGGATTTAAGGAAATCGTTATGAATCCATCTCCTTGTTAAAGATCACCAGTAGAGATCTTCTGTGTTATGCCTGGTATGGAAACCCATTAAATAAAATTACTAAAGGGAAAAAATATAACAATAATAAATGAAATAATAATTAATAAAATAATAACTATTGTAATAAAATATAATAATAATAAAATAAATAATTATAATTATAATTATAATTATAATATTTATAATAAGTTTATTTATATCTGTATGTATAATATTTTTTATAATATCTATGTATATATATATTAATAATAAGTATATGAATATTATAAGACATATATATACATATATATATATATTAATTTGTATAAATAATAACCATATAATTATAAATATAAAATACAGAAATACGATCGACATCAAATAGTGACGTCTGAGCCTAAAAAAATATTTTCATTCGAGCATGTGGTGTCGACTTCTAAGGCCCAATTTCTATAATTTATTTTTATATTTTTCATTGTGAAAGTATTATACAAGACCCAAGGTGAATGTTCTGGAACCCAATGAAGCAATGTGAATGGTGATCGGCAGAAGTCTCTATAGTTTCCTAGACATCCCCAAGTAAGTTTATCAGTGCTATCGAATTTTTAATACAAGTCACACAGAGAAGTAACATCATGTTCATAAAGCTTTCAACTGGTTTTGGAAACATTTCCACGATCATTGTTGAGGACGACATAAAGAAATGTAAATTCCATGTGGAAGCCAAAGAGTTTCCTCTAAAGATCAAACTGTTAGCACATACTAGTTTATAATGAGGGAATTTAAATTCATTCTAAAGGGGGATGATGCTTCCAGAATCCATCAATCACACTAAAGGAAAGAGATGAGAAAAGAAGGGTGACATGGGGGTCCGAACAAGATCTAATATTTATGGAGAGGAAGGAAATAAATTCACTAGATATGTATCCCCATATCTTTATTCTTTCCCTTTTAATTTATATTTTATTACGAGTAGAAATAAATTTAGGGAAATCATACTTGGATGAATGGAATTAACATTTATCCATTATTCAGTTATTAGGAAAATTGTTTGTTGGTTTTGTAGGTGTTCTTTTATGTTTATTTATGAGCCTCAATTCACACAACTAATGAACTAAAGTGTGATGGTAGTGAAATATTTTCACACTTGATCATTGACCGACATACTAAAAACTTGAAAAGGATAATGAATCTATTATCCATAATGATCATATTAAATATAATAATAGGATTTAGAGATTTATACTCGAGAAGGTTCACTAAGATATTAAATTTCACTAAAGACAAAACATAGTGAACATCCACTATTTACCAAGGAACTGAATGATAGTTCTAAGTCAACTAGGATCATATAATATCATTCATATCAGTTAAAAATAATCTAATGAACCAAATTCCATCTACTATTTTATTTACTCTATGGTTTTTCCCATTCTATCACAAAATCCCTTTCACACTTCAATATTACAAACATAATTTCATCTTATGTTTTTTATTTTATTTGACATATTTTTTTATATCTTGGTCACTTACACACTCATATATCCATCCCTATGGAATCTACACCAATAATCACCATATTACTATGTTGTATTTTGTAGTTACGGTTTAATAATTATTAAAATTTTTCCAACTTCAATGATTCTCTTGTCAAATTTTGGTACCATTTCTATTGAGGGAACATGTCACCAACTAAAAAAACCCAAAAAAATGTGTAACAAAAAATTAAAATAAATAAATAAATAGGAAACATTGAAATCTAAAAAAGTACTAAAATATAGAACTATTAAAAATATATGAAAAATATCATTGTTTTCATGCACACATGGGGATCATTGCGAAAAAATGAATCTCAAATTCATGAAATTAATCATAACCATTCTATGATTATTAAAAAAAATATTTAAGAAGTGGAAAATTGGTAAAGAAATTATTTTGAAAGTTCATCTAATCAAAACATGTATGTACCACAACCCATTGTTCCATACCATGAGAGACCTACGCATATAGAGTTTCAAATTCCAATAGTTTAAAGTAATACATCCTATTGAAGGTTGTATCATAGGTATATGATTTAAAATTTTATGATTTTGTATCTATCTGAGCATTCCTATTTCATTGATTTTTATGCAGAGGAATATTTATAGATAATTAAATACTCTTACAGTTTTCTTTAACAATTTCCTCTCTTAGGTCTGAGTGAGGAGGTGTTGAGGTTGAGGGTGTTCCTATTATATCTTAATGGTAGGCATAGAACATGGTTTCAGAACACTAATGATGATATTTTTGAATGTATCAATGTTATTTTAAAAGCGTTTGTATTCAAAATCTAAAATAAGAACACCCCTATAGAAGTATGACATAATATTAATGTATTTTTCAAGGATGACATAGTGTTGTTTCATGAGTATTGGGATAGCTTTATATTTACTATTAGGTATAGTCTCAATCTCTAATTAGATCCCCATATGATCATAGATACTTTTTACAGTTCCATAAGTCCTTATGACTAGAATCTAGTTAACCAACCTTATGGAGGTGACATCACTAATTCTAATGTTTATGAGAGTAAGAAAATATTGGATAAACTAGTCCAAAAGTCAAAAAAAGTGAATTTGGAAAAGAACCATACATTATGTATAAAAAAATTACTCAATATACTATTGTTAATGGAAAAGTTCATAGGTAGTAGTTCTATCACTGTGGGACAATTAGTTACCATCAAAAATGTTTTACCAACATTGATCTACCTATCTAACATAGGCAGTGTCCCGAGTTTGTTGATTACGAAGCTAGAAATCAGAGGTTTCAAGTTCTATGTTAATAACATTAATGTTATATATAATATAATTACATATTCATTTCATGAAATTAATAGGATGTGATAAAATTGTCAGGCACCGCAAATTTCAATCACACCGAATAACATTTATTTCAAATCAATACAAGGCTGAATATTCAAATTCATAATAATAAATTAAGGACATATTTCAAAATATTTATTTTGAGATTGGTTCCATAAAAAAGGAAACAAACATTTGTAATCCTTCTCTATAACATCAAATGGGTCATATGAATACATACATAGGAGGAAGATAATGGTTAAATCTTCACATCACAATAGAATAAAACCAAATAAGGAATTTTTCGATAGTATAAACTAGGTTAGGTCATGAAATTTAGGAACAATTTATGGAATATTATACGGATAAATAATTTTATGTTTAAAATAAAACATGAAATTAAAATATAGTAAATCCAAAAATTAAAATTTTTGAATAGATCTCACGAATATGATAAAATGATAACCTTTCATATTATAATACTAGAAAATAATGAAAAATGTACTGGGAATTGATAATATTTGGAAGAAAGGATTGTTTCAAGGGTTAGTGGAATGACCAAACTTTTCTGAATAATTATCCCCTTCAATTCTATTTAAAAAATGATAAATATGAATATTGAACCTGATTATATTATACTTCTTATCATTTTTTCAAATAATGAATTTTAACATCCCCTTTAAGGAATAATTGATCAAAATCCCATATTATCTATTATTTAAGGAGTGTTTAGCTGTAAAGAGGGACTGGGGTGAGAGATCAAATATTAATTTGAAAGAGTAGTGTAGTTCCATAGTTAAAAATATTAGTCCTATAAAATTGGAAGACCCTATATGATTTTTGATTTCATAATGAATTGGTTGAATTGAAGAGATTAGGTTATTGTGTGACATTAGAGATAGAAATAAACATATTTTATACTCCTTGTTCTATAATTTTGTACATAGGGAGACTAAAATGATTTTCATGTCATTATAGATAGATGAAATGTCACTTAACAACACATATGGGATTAAATATGACTAACTAGCTGATGTAGGGAACAATATTTTCCCACATACTTCTTTTTTCAGCATATGGAGCGAGATAAAACTATTAAAATAATTTTGTATAGCAATTTTTTACCTACTGATGGGCCTGTCATGAATTTTTGAAAGGGTATTATTACCCTCAAAGGTAGTGAGGACCAAGATGAATTTCTTATTTTAAAAGGGTCTGTAAATATGGTGATATGTAAGTTGGTTTATGTTTTGGATTAGTTGGTTGGAGATGAAATTAGAAAATAAAAGCTTCATCCACTTGATGATTATCTCAATAATTATGTAAGAAATCATTTTCAATAAATTGTTTTGGATTTTGAGTTTACAAAGGAACTGGGGGATAATTGAGGCACAATGTAAGAAGTAATATTTTGAGAACAAAAATGTTTTTCATATAATGTTATGTTTTCTTTCTAAAACGGTTTCTAAATATTTTCATATTTTTCATCCCTCCCATGTACTTAATTGGATTCGAGTTTTCTTAATTGGTTAAAAGAGATTTGGAAGTGTTTCTTGACATTATACCAGATGTGGAAAAAATTTCATTCCTTGATTATATGTATTAATTTGATAATGAATATTTCATCGATGAATTTGAAATGTTTCTATAAGAGATTGAGGACCCTTCCACTACCTAACCCAAGTATGATTCCTCAAATAGTCATTCTCTTATTGAAAATGAGCTACATGTTTTCAATGTCGCTTCTTTATCTGGACAAAAAAATGTCACAAGTGTAGGGGATAGTTTATATTTGAATTTAAGTAATAAGGATGGTCATTTGATGATTCTTTAGGGATTTCTTCTTATTTTCATGATTCCATGGCCACTAATCTTTATTTTTATGGTTTTCCGGGAAGGAGGCCTATTTATCATGTTTTGGTGATTTTAAGTGGATGTTTTCAAGTTGCTGAGTTTCTCGAGGTCTTGTGTGAACATGTTCAATTAACAAAAGAGAATATCCAAGAACAAATTAATGATGAACCATATGCATTAAATGACCATGTTGAAAAAAATTGTGCATTGAGTCTACATAGGGACATTAAATCTTGAACTGCATGGGAGGTAACCCATGATTTTCATGTTTCCTCTTTGCATTTAGATTTTAATAAATTATTCATGATTAGTTTACTATTATCATTTTTTTAATCAGAAATGGTTTATATTTATACTAAAAGATCTTTACCATGTTTGAAATCAATTTTTTATAAAAAGGTTTGTGTTAACTAACTGTGACGTTCATATGTGTGCTTTAGGTAGCTTTACCATGATATGTAGTGGTGTGGAAGTTTATGTGACTACGAGAAGAAGGAATAGTCAATTAAGAGAATTTCATTCAAGCATCATTTTTTTAGATTCAAGATTCAAGGAAATAACATTGGTTCTGATACTAGAAACCATTTTTTTTCTTTTTCACTAGTTAATTTGATTCTAAAAATTACATTCATAAATCTCATTGTAATTTTTTCATCTTGTAGGTACTTGATCTTGTAACCAGAAAATTTTTTAGTTTTATTTATGGAGGTGACACATGCTTTAAAAAAATGTACACTTATTTTTATGAAGGTAATTTTTGTTTTAGTTCTTCACAATTTGTTTAGTTCGGGTGCTGTTTATATAAAATTGATCACTTTAAATTTATGACCAAATCAATATAGGTCACTTCTACATTTTCTATTTACTTATGTGAACTATTCTGTTTGTACTTCATGATTTATCTATTTCTTCATTTAAATCTATTCATGATGTCACATGTAGAATGAAAATTTTGGAATAACCTTTTATGTGTTTTATTATCCTGTATTGGCCATTAAGGATCATTTGTACATGATGTTTTTATGATATAAATGTTGGAAAATATTTTTAAGCTACCCAAAAACAACAAAAAAAACAAAAACATTAAAGTAATGAAATAATACATATATTTTAATCAAAAAATTTAATGATTTTTCTTACTTCAATAATAATCCTTAGGGGAAATACAAAGATTTATGTATGGGGGAGAGGTCTTGAATGTGTTAAATGCACCCCTTTATGAACCCATAAAAACCCCTTTACTTTTTTCAAAATTTCTCTAGATTATGGGTGATTTTAGGATGTTTATAAATACAATTTTTCCTTATAATGTTAATTAAAAAACATAAATAACATCATTATGTTCTGTTTGGTTGATAATTGAATTCATAATTGATGTTTTCACTTGAATTTACAATAATATTGTGTTCTATGAGTTATATGTCATAAAAGTTTGTGGTTTTTTGTATAAGAAGTAGGAAATAGATTTTTATATGAAATAATTTTGCAGGATTGTGATTATAACTTGATAAAGCATGATATTTGTATTTGAACCTTGGTGATATTCCATTTTTGAACAAACAACTCACAAATACAACTCAAGTGATAATAATTTAACTCCATTATAAATATAGTAAAATTGGTAATTGGGATACCATAATGAATATAAGATACTTTAGGTAATGGGTGCATGTAATCCATCATTACATATAAAATATGTTGTTTTGGAATGTTATATGCAAATACATGGTTGGAAAAAATTTACAAAAAAACAATTAAGTTTCAAATTGCCAAAAAGGTGTTCACTAAGTTGAGAAGATTTTTTAACAAAGATGAATAAGGGAAAACTAACTTATATGAAATTAATTTTACTTATATCAATTTAGTGAAAAATGAACATTTGATTTTTTGAATAAGGGGGAGAGTTATAATTGAATATCCCTCTTCATAAAATTTTAAATTCCATTTCATGGAAACCTATTTCACTAATAGAACTCGATCCCAATTTGAAATGAAAGTGAAGTAGTGAGTGATATTCACATTGGTGGTGTGGTTATTTTAATCAATTAAAGGATATTTTATTTTCTTTGACTCTAGAGTAATTTTTAACTTAGGGAGGATGATTATTGAGTTTTTCTAATTATTGAAAATAAATAAAATACAGTGAATTTTCTAATAGTGAAATTGATTTATTATGAGGGAGTTTAATATTTCTTTTATTTCATTATTTGTTTGATCAATTATTATAATTTACTATCTTTTTATTAATAAAATAACAATTTTTTCGAATAACGAACAATAATTTTCATTCTTCTATTAAATTATAAAAACATTAATTATAGTGTTGAAATATTAATTCTAATATTTACTTTAGTTTTTTGAGTAATTTAAAGATAAATAATTTTTTTATAAATAACTAATTTTATTCCCTCTTTTTATTTAAAATATTGTTTCACTTTTTTTTATTTATTTTAATTGATTTATTCATTTTCTAATTTTCTAAAAATAGTTATTATAATTAGTGTATGAAATTTTTTATTCATTTATTTTTTTTGAAAATATTGGTATTTGGTTTCTTTAATTAATATTTTTTATTAAACTTATTATTTATTATCAATATTTTTTAAATAATTAATTTTAGTATGTTTTTATTATCTTAATTATAACACCTTGAGATTTTATAATTTATTAATTTTAAAATTAATTTATCTTTTCAATATTTTTAATTTCACAAGACATTAGAAACAGTTTAATATTTTTGTATATATATATATATATTAAAACTTTACGTCAAAAATTCATTTCACACACAATACTAACTTTTCTTGCACTACATGCAATTCCAACTTCACTTGTGCTACAAGCAACACTGACATGGCATATGATGCGACAAACACTGAGTTTCGATGAAATATATATATTTACATACATATATATATATAATTAATTAAATAGGATAATTATAATGTAACCAATAAACATAGTTATAGGAATAATAATAACTACTTTCCAAATATTGTTCATAATTTTTATATATATACATAAATAATATTTGATAATGAATGATGATATTTTTTGTAAATTCATTTTAGGTTAAAAGTACCATTTTCTTGAATGAACCGATTTTTAAAAATAAAATTAAATTTAGACATAGTTATTAATTTATTTTAAAAAGTAAACTTAATTTTTGAATTCAAAAGGGTGAAATTATCCAAGGGTGAATTTATGGGATTTATCTGAGAATGTTGATTTTTTTGATGAATCGTGAAAAATAATGCCTTTTTATCCAATAAATTATTAATGATAAATTATATTATAAATATTTTTATACATAAAATTTGATACATATTACATATATTAATAAAATTTAATTCATGAAAATCAATTTCACTTTGAAATTGAACATAAAATCTTAACAAACATTTGAAATTTTTCTACATTAGAACCCAATTATTTCATCCCGTCTGTGGGATTATCACTAATATTAATATTTCCACATTTGTGAAATTAGTATAAAAAATCTCAAATACACCATAATATGATGTATAATATTTTGAGTCTAATAATACCATGTTAATTTTTCACCAATATGATTGGTAAAAGTGATTAAAATTGGTCATTGTAGTTATGGCCAAATAAAGCATAATTTGGGAGTAAACCATAAATGTACGGTCCCAAATGACCTAGAAACATGTCCAAACCATTTTAATGTCCATATTTCTTCCATAAACCTTCTATTATTTTTTTATTATTTTGGGTTCGTATGACTTTGGTTAGGTAAGAACATGAGCACACCTAACTAGTTTCTAAAAATTCCAACTCATTCCCTATAAAAGGCCAGCACATATACCCACTCCTCACACCGATAAGAAATTTTATGTTCATCCACGATATACCTATTTACCCTCTAAAAAATCCTCCTTTGAACCTTGATGACCCTCTCTGGGAAGAAATATTCTCATGGAATCTGTTTGGTATAAACCAAAAGTAGTTACCTGATTAAGAGGTAACATATTATCTCAAACTCTTTTCCGTTATTTCCCACCTTAACCCCTTAAAATATCATTATTCCATTATTTTTTGAAAAAACAATTATCTTCTATATAATAGTTTTTTATGAAAACTATTCAACTGAAACATACACAAACCTCCATCTAATTGTTGTTGAAGATACTTTTTATGTGTATGACGAACTAATTCCACACGAAACGATGATTATTCATTTCTACCTTACAACAAATCATGATGGAAATTATGATGGAAAATCTATTAATATATTTCATATATTATATTTATTAGGTATATAATCTTTCTTTATTCCATTTACAATGCACATCTATTTACTTTCCATTTGGTTTTAGTACGATAATCTTGATTGAGGAAGTGTGGAGTACCACCCCCTCAAAGTGATGTGATTCATTCACTAACCACTTGAAATGTATTAAGGATGGGTTCAATAAACTTATACGATAAATATAAAATATTAATTCTACTATAATAATTATATATATATATATATATCATTTATATCCATTCTTTCAATACGACAAATAAAAATGGAAATAACCTTTATTCGTACATACAGCTTACCGTATCCATGAACGGTGCTTTCAATTTCATACATCATTATGATATAGATTATTATAATATAAATATACTATATATACATGATATTTTTATCATTATATACATTATTTAATAATTATATGAGTATAAGGGCCAATGATATAACAAATTAAGACACATGTGAAGAACCAAGAGAATATTACTTGAAGTGAAACTTTAACATAGGATCATTAACAAGAGGGTAATATAAGATCCTAATAAAACCATATATGGTGTTATGTATAAGAATATTATTCGGTAACACACATATAATTAAATTGTATTTATTATACAAGAAACATGTATGAGTATGAAGAGAGTCAAGACAGTAGGTAAGGGAATTTCATCTCACTTTTAATTTTCATTAGATACATGTTATTTTTGCTACACTTTCCATTGGTGTGGTGTATGTAATAACCATGGTTTTATTAGATGTATCTTATTCATAAATTTATGTGTATTAACATGTGCATTTTATGATCTTTATTACATGGTATTTATGTTTCAAAAGTTACTAAATCAGAAAGAATGTTTTGTCTCAATTTTCCTTCTTTGAGACCCTTGTTTTGTTATACACCAAAATTATATTTCGAGGTGAATATAAAAACATTTTACATTACACATCATTAATATAAATAAGTTCATTATATTATATGATTCATGTAATTTCCTTTATTTACACGGAGTGCATGATCCCATGATACCAAGTTAAAAGAGTTTATTGATAAAGTCAAATTAATTTTCGGGATTGTTTAGTTTTTTCTTTATTTGATGAAATATTATGATCCATATCTCAAGAATATTCAAGAGTTTCCGTTTACTCTATAATTTCGTGATATACACATGTATTGGTTCCATTTTACACTCTTTGGTACATAAGATAGTTAAGAAAATACTTTTAGGAAATCCCAGCTTTACCCTTTCTTTGGTGGAAAATCATGTTTTTCAAAAAAAAATTTCCAAGAATATTATAAAATTATCCTATAAGCTTTAAAATAAGTTTTTAGGATTTTTTCTTTTACTAATATATTCATGGGAATCTTGTTGTCTCTTTCCAAACAAGACAATTTTCTATCCTTTTTACCTTGCAAAAGGAATGTTCTTTTAACTTTGTAGGAAATGTATGTGTTTACCCTCCATCATTTCTTCGAATATCCCTTTGCATTTCTAAAAGGTAGAATATTTAATAAAATGTTTTAAAATGGATTTTCAAAGAAAATGGTTTGAAATTTTTTTTGAAAAATCTTTTATAGGTTTTCATGAAAAAAAATTTAGAATATGATTTCATAACTTCTTTATATGTTTTCAATGTGTTTTCTAAGAAAAATATTTTTAAATTGATTTATGTATTAAAAATAATTTTTCAAAAAATAGAGGATATTTTCTTTAAGAAATGTTTTTGAAAAATGTTTCAAAATTATTTTTCATATAAGATGAAATTCACTGATAACAATCGTATATTATCATGGGGGATTTTAATTGATATAATAAACCCTCTACCCCAAACTGAATAGTTTTAAATTTATCCATTGTTGTATCCCAAGGTTAAAGACACCTTATTTCAAAATAGATCAGAAATGTATTGTGAAAATAATTGATTGGGTAACAATGATGTTTAAAATTCACTACGCCACACAAAAAAAGGAAAAATAAAATAAAAAACAATATAAAACAAAACTAGATAACAAAATAAAGCACCACTCACCACCAGTAGAAAATTAACATCATTTTTTGAATATTAATGATTTAAATTTTAAATATAAATGATATATTTTTCAATATAATTCATACAACAAGATGGTATGAAATGATTTTTAGTAGTAGAAGACTGACTGTTAAAACAAAGGGTGCATCAGGTTTCACAATTAAATTCAACTAATTTTTTAACTCACTATACTCTAAAAAGCTAATACCGCTGTATTAAAAATAGATTCACAATTTCCAATGAAAAAGGGTGAATCCCCCACATATGCCAACTTGAAACAGGAAAACAAAAAATGATAAAAAAATAAAAATTGAAAAAATAGTAAAACACTTCCAAGAATGTGCATGCTCCGCATTTTTTAATGCCACCCTTTATTTTTTATCTTTAGAGACCCGAAGCTTGACGTACATGGACATTACAATACTTTTGCGGAATACTTATTACATAACAAAAACTGACACCAAAGGACCATAATAGTTTAGTGCCTTTGGAAACATGGAACATAATCTTCTAATCTTGGTGAAAGATCCTCAACATCTCCCATAATGATCTTCCCTTTTTTTCTTACCTAAAACCTTTCATTATATACTGGGGAAAATAAAACATAAAAAGGGTGAGCTCAAATTCTCGGTAAGGGTAAGCATGGATAAAATAAAACAAATCATATACATTTGAACTTAAAAACATGAACATAATGTTTAAACATCAAAAGCTTGAGCAATGACATAAAACATGGAAGTACGTAAGGCATAGATCATAAACGAACATCAATAATGATAAAATAGCATGGGAATAAAAAATGTAATTGTAGAAACCATTAAGCACATGATATTATTTCCATAGTAGCCAAGGCATTGCTGCCAAGACCATCTTAGTGGAGAAAGTCCCTTTCTGAATCGAGTTCACTCCTCGTTCTAGTCCGGTAACACTGAACCAGATTAACTTACCATTCTAGCCATGTCTTCTCATGATATATAAATCATTACCCAATACATTTGAGGGAGATATAGGTCCCACCCATCTCATAATGAAATCATTCATACATGTGCCACAAAATAAACATACATAACCCAATAAATAAAATGTGTTTCATAAACATCATCCCATCATCACATAATCTATATAAAATAAATGGATATCATTTCATAATAAGAAAAGTGAAACAATGTAAATCATAGAGACATGATACTTGAAACATACACATATGAAATAATGTCATCTTAGATGAAAAATGGTTTTGATAAAACACTTGAAATGAATTCATGAAGAAAATATCCTTTCTTCTTCAAAATCATTCTCTTTTCAGAAAATGTCATGTAATTTTAAAAGAAAAGGATTTTGTTGAAAATATTCATGAAATAATTTGGAGGAAGCTTCATGAAAATAAGGCTTTATAAAACAGTAAAAATCCGTTTGTGCTGTATAAGTTAAAAAAACATTCTTCTCATACTTTTCCCAGAAAAGTCAAAAAGTACCTCGTAAAAGAATGATTCCATACATACCATTTAGTAAAAGTCAAAAATGGGTAAATAGGACATTAAAAATACATGAAACCATTTTTAGGAAAGATGGACATGGTTGAGAACAATAACCGTAGTAAATACTTACGAATAAACAATCACAGATAAGAATGAGATTGGAATAATTATCCCTTACCTTAGGTCTGATATGCTTCGTATGGATCCGAACCTCCTGTATAATGATTTAAATAATTTCATTGACTTATTACATGATCATATTAATTGTTATGATATCATATATGTTTCACTTATGACTTTATATTACCCGTTATTTTTGTAAATTCAATGTAAAAGCAGCATTTTGGGTAAAATCATTTCATTTATCATATGTGTTTCGACTTGTCGTTCTTGATATTATTACATATATCCTGATTTAAATAATTCTATAATGTAAAATATGATTTATATATAATATATATTCATCATATATATATATATATTATAGATCGATAAAATGAATGAAATACACCATTCACAGAGACGGTAGGTCGTACGTACGCATGAACGCTGTTTTCGTTTCCTTGTGGAATTGAATGAAATTAAATAGATGACATAAATATATATATACATAAATATAGTATCATTATTATGTCATATATTTCATTATTATTCATTATATATACTTTATAATCATTCTTGAATGGTTAATCACGGATGATGAATCTCATCGCGTTCGTGGAGATGGTAGTCCGTACGTACACACGAGCGATGATATCATTCCCATGATCATGGAATTGTATTAGAGTGTATGTATAATATTTCATAATCAATATCACTTTAAAATAATCATATATATTCATTATTTACACCGTTATACCCATCCAAGTAAGGTGGTGGTGGAAAATAGATTACACCACGGCGTGGAGACGGTATTCCGAACGTACGCACGCGCGGTGATTTCATTTTCCGTAGGATGGATAGATGGTGAAATAGGGTTATTTCATAATTATAATAACATATCAGTATATTATTTATACTTATGTTATTACTTCATAATGAAACAACTAAATAAGAATAAGTGGAAGTAGAAATAATATTGAAATAATCGGTAACGGACATTACCTCTTCTTTGAAGCGCCTCTTTGAGACCTCCTCTTAGGGCACTAAAATTGGTATTTGAAGAAGACTAGAACCTCTAGGATGTTTCTATGGATGTGGATAAGATAATTTGGCAGGGGTTGGCAGAGCTTGAAGGCTCAAAGTGGTGTGAGGAAGAGAGGGAGGAGGTGCCCTTTTATAAGGGAGGAGAGGGGCTTCTTTGGAAAAACTAAAAATATTATTATATTATAAAGTCATATTTGGTTTTTTAATAGCTCCAAATTGAGTTATTTAGAAGATAAGGTGGGTATGGGTCGCAATCCTCTCATACAATATAAATTAGACAAGTTTAGGCTTCTATTTTAAACTTATCATTTAGATTTAACCTTAAGTTAAATAATTTTACTTTTACCGTGTCTTCTTGTTTGCTTACACTATAAGGTTAATGAACTTACTATAACAAGACAAACGAACCCCACGTTGTTTATTATTAATATATATAACATTATCAATGTCATTTGGCAGAACCTTAGATTTTTAGGAATAAAATAAGAATTAATAATATAATATTTGATTTAAAAACTATTTTATGTCTATTTTGACACTATTTGGTAATTGATTTTTGTGAATATCATAACAGAATGATTAGTTCTAAAAAAGTTAACTAAATAAATAATAACATGTCATATTAACCTTGAAAATTTATTTAATTCATAAAAAGTCTAAAATTACATTTATTTGGGTATTTATAACATCAATTATGTCAATATTTCATTAATAAGATAATTACTGCATCATCTTTGTGTCATAAATAAATTAAATTATTTAAGGTCTGAAAATTATAAATAAAATACCATTATGTAGGAAATAGTTTTATATTTCTAATGAATATTTATAGTCGAATTTATATTATGTATAACACTATATTAAAAATGATTTACTTATTAAACTTTGATTTTAACTATTTTAACCCTTCTTTAAATAAATTAATATTAAATGTCCTAATCTAATCCAAGTGGGCCTAAATGGTCATATTTTATTCCTAAGGTTGTTTTTGGTCGAATTTCACTTATCCAATAGAATTAGGATATGTGTTAGGGTAATAATAATATCATTTGTACCCTTAATTATCCTATTTACTTTTAACCGTGGTAAATAAAAGTAAAAATTTACTATTCACCAAAAAATATTTTCATCTCATTGAACCAAATTTTTGTCCTTGATATTAACCTTTTCTCTCGAATTTTTTATATTCCACTCACAGAAGCGGTAAAATTTTGTTTTATGAAAAATTCAATTTTTTAACTACCACTTAGTGGTTTCACTATTCATCAAAAAAATAAAGTTTCCAGAAAAATACCAAAAATTAGGCCAAAGATGTATTTGATATTATGAATTCAAAAATGATGTCTATTTTACCAAATTCAAAACTTATAAATTGCATTAATTAATTTAAAAAGTAATTCTCGTCGTCAAAACAAATAGCGTGTTTTTAAGAGATAATAACTATCAAAAGATTGACACTTGTTTATGTCTGGTTTAAATGTGATATTACATCCAATGACCAACATTTTATTAAATGGTAAAAATATATTCTAAATATACTTTAAATCCACTCAAATTAATAATTTATCACTATTAATTATTTCGATTAAAAAAGTTGTTTTTAATTAAAATTTTGTAATTTTCACTATTCATCAAAATATGAATGTTATCCGAAAAGTACCAAAATTTCACCCTAAGATAATTTTGATATTTCCAATCCAAAAATGAAGTCCATTTTGAAAGTTAAAATTTATAAAATTTCAAAAAGTGGCTATTACTATTCATAATGGCTAGTTCATAATTATATTATAATAATATCTCATTTAGTGAAACTCGATATTGCGTACTACACACGCTATCGAGGAATGTCTTTATTTCATGTAATGCAAGACAAGTCAGGGAAGCGTGTTGTGCATGCTCATTTTGGTGTAGCGTACAACACAAGATATTAATGAAATTAAAAAGAATATTTTTCATTAAATCTCAGGGTGTTACATTCTACCCCCCTTAAAATAAATTTCGTCCTCGAAATTCATCGGGGTTATAAATGGTTTACTACTCGAAAGTTTATTTAATAGAAAGCCACATCGTAAAAAGGAATACCAAAACATGGCTTTAAAAACTAATGTATGAAACGTAACGGTTACCCAAATTAACTCATCACTGGGTTTTCACATAGGAGAACATATGTGAAAATATGGATAGGGAAGAAAAATCTAACCATCAAGTTCTAATGGATATTGGTAGAGAACATGGCTATGAAAAATCCAAAAATCACAAAGCCATAAATTTTTGATGATCTAGAGTACCATCTGATTCATCGGATATAAGGGAACTAACACAACATTTTTGGTTTTCAAGATCATTTCCCTAAAGTTGAAGAATTTGAATTAGAATAAATACTTACTTTATTTTGGTACAATCTCACTATTGTTTGTGCCTTGAACAATTTACACTTCATCTCTTAATGTAATGAATTTGAATTTGTTATTCGTGACGTGTTAGCAGATCATGTGATAGAATTATGGGTCATTCCATCTGTCTCAAACAAAAGGTTAACAAAAGTTATTAAATATACATAAGTCGATCTATAGTGAGATTAATCATATATGGTTCCTAAAATGGACTTATACTTCATATATCATACTGCTTAATATAATAAAACTATAGTGAGATTAATCATATATGGTTCCTAAAATGGACTTATACTTCATATATCATACTGCTTAATATAATAAAACTAGATTCTACTAAACAAGGACTTCCTTTAGGCCAGTGGTAGTCGATAAAGGCCAGTCGCATTTCGGTTGTGGGTTCGATTCCCACAGCCTTGTCCGAGGCGATGGGCTATCGCCCATCCTGTAGGTTGTCCTTTTTCTAAAACTACATTACTATAACATCCCATCAATAGTATAGAAAAAAGTTATATCCTTAAACAATACTATCTTAAGTCCAACATAATCCATTCCAATCTTTGTCTAAAATACTTCGGTCCAAGCTCATAGTATAAAGAAAATGATTAATTGAAATGTCATTAACTAACCATCATTTATCCCCCATTATCTTGTTGGTCACATTCCAATCATGTGAATACCTTAATCATGTATTCTCTTGAAAAATGGATACCCATTAAACCTTAGTGAAAACATGAATGCTTTCAAAAGTTAACTCTTTCCACATACAAAAATCCAAAAATTCTATATACTCAAAACATGATATAACCTTCTCCCTATATCAGTCATGAGCTCATGAATACTATCAAACATTTAATTTTCTCCATATCCCTTCATTATGCGCATATCATCTACTTTCCAAAATTACTGGTACCATTCATCACACACTTCCAAAACTTAAGGAAAGACAACAGTGTAACAATCCTTAAATTTCTCTTTATTCCATAGTACCATGAGATTACTTATACAATATTACACTTGATAAACATGTAATCATTCCACTACCTTCTTAAACCATTGACCGAGCTTCAATAATTCATTCATCTCACATATCATTTGTAGTCTCTTCATCATCATCAACATAAATATTACCCATACAACCATACTGATTCTCTTCATGAGACTTTCCCTTAGGGAATTGGTTTGCATAATGACTGTACATTCCACATTTAAATCATTTAACCATTGTTGACGTCATAGAAATACCATTATCCTCATCCATGGTGTTAACTGAACCTTTTCCTTTGAACTTACTGGCTTTATGTCCTTATTTTCCACACCCAAAGAATCTTCTAGTTCCTTTGAAACATTCTCCTTGATGCCTCTTCCCACATGATTTACATACGGGAAATTGAACTTTCTTTCCTCTATGATCATCATGAAACTCCATCTTTCTCTTATTATCCATGTTAGGAAACTTACCAAATTTGAGTTTATTGATCATATTATGAGATTGCTGATTTGACATAATAATGATGTTTGGACTTCCAAATCCCATTTCATTTGGTTTCTCATGAATAATATCATTCCATTTTCCATCATATCCCCCATTATCGTGAATCTTCCTGTTTCCAGCCATTTTCTAAAACCCCAAAATAATAGTGTGAGAGGCAAAAATCATGATAGGGAAAACAACATAGTAAAGCGGGAGTACCCTCATTATCTAACATCTTAGGTTAAATTATAAGATCGTTACCGTAGTTCTAGGACTATATCCTATACGTATACTTATCCTTAGGGACATCCCTAGACATACCTTAGAAATATCTCTAGGGATCTCACTAACGTTTTCGCATCCTAGTTTCCAAAGGTTGACTAAACCTTTCCTCTAATACCAACTGTAGAGACCCGAAGCTTGACATACATGGACATTATATTACTTTTTCGGAATACTTATTACATAACAGAAACAGACACCAAAGGACCATAATAGTTTAGTGCCTTTGGAAACATGGAACATAATCTTCTAATCTTGGTGGAAGATCCTCAACATCTCCCATAAATATCTTCCATTTTTTTAACCTAAAACCTTTCCTTATATCCTAGGGAAAATAAAACATAAAAAGGGTGATCTCAAATGCTCCGTAATGGTAAGCATGGATAAAATAAAACAAATCATATACATTTGAACTTAAAAATATGAACATAATGTTTAAACATAAAAAGTCTGAGCAATGACATAAAACATGGAAGTACGTAAGGCATAGATCATAAAGGAACATAAATAATGATAAAATAACATGGGAATAAAACGTTTAATTGTGGAAACCATTAAGCACATGATATGATTTCCATAGTAGCCAAGGCATTACTGCCAAGACTATCTTAATGGACAAAGTCCCTTTGTGAATCGAGTTCACTCCTCGTTCCAGTCCTGTAACACTGAACCGGATTAACTTACCATTCCAGCCATGTCGATCTCATGAGATATATATCTTTACCCAATGCATTAGAGGGAGATATAGGTCCCACCAATCTCATAATGAAATCATTCTTACATGTGCCACAAAATAAACATACATAACCCAATAAATAAAATGGGTTTCATAAACATCATCCCATCATCACATAATCCATATAAAATAAATGGATATCATTTCATAATAAGAAAATTTAAACCATGTAAATCATAGATACATGATACTTGAAACATACACACATGACATAATGTCATCTTAGATGAAAAATGGTTTTGATAAAACACTTGAAATGAATTATTGAGGAAAATATCCTTTCTTCTTCAAAATCATTCTATTTTCACAAAATGTCATGCAATTTTAAATGAAAAGGATTTTGTTGAAAATAGTCATGAAATATTTTGGAGGAAGCTTCATGAAAATAAGGCTTTATAAAGCCGTAAAAATCCATTCATGCCATATAAGTTAAAAAAACATTCTTCTCGTACTTTTGCCGAAAAAGTCAAAAAGTACCTCGTAAAAGAAATATTCCATACATACCATGTAGTAAAAGTAAAAAATGGGTAAAAAGGACATTAAACATACATGAAACCATTTTTAGGAAACATGTACATGGATGTGAACAATAACCCCAGTAAATACTTACGAATAAACAATCTCAAATAAGAATGAGATTGGAATAATTATCCCTTACCTTAGGTCCGATATGCTTCGTATGGATCTGAAACTCAAGTATAATGATTTAAATAATGTCATTGACTTATTAAATAATCATATTCATTGTTATGATATCATATATGTTTCACTTATGACTTTATATTACCTGTTCTTTTGTAAATATAATGTAAAAGTAGCGTTTTGGATAAAATAATTTCATTTATCGTATGTGTTTCGACTTGTCGTTCTTGATATTATTACTTATATCATGATTTACATAATTATAGAATGTAAAACATGATTTATATATAATATATATTCATCATATACATATATATTATAGATCGATAAAAGGAATGAAATACACCGTTCATGGAGACGATAGGCCGTACATACGCATGAACGCTGTTTTCGTTTCCTTGTTGAATTGAATGAAATTAAAAAGATGACATAAATATATATATACACATAAATAAAGTAGCATTATTATTCCATATATTTCATTATTATTCATTATTTATACTTTATAATCATTCTTGAATGGTTAATCATGGAAAATGAATCTCATCGCGTTCGTGGAGACGGTAGTCCGTACGTACGCACGAGCGATGATATCATTCCCATGATCACGGAATTGTATTAGAGTGTATGTATACTATTTCAGAATCAATATAACTTTACAATAATCATATATTTTGATCATTTACACCATTATACCCATCCAATTAAGGTGGTGGTGGAAAATAGATTACACCACGGCGTGGAGACGGTATTCTGTACGTACGCACGCACGATGATTTTGTTTTTCGTAGGATGGATAGACGGTGAAATAGGGTTGTTTCATAATTATAATAAAATATCAGTATATGAGTGATTCTGATGTTATTACTTCATAATGAAACAAATAAAGAAGAAGAAGTGGAAGAAGAAATAAAGTTGAAAGAATCGGTAATGGACATTACCACTTCTTTGAAACGCCTCTTTGAGACCTCCTCTTAGGGCACTAAAATTGGTCTTTGAAGGAAAAAAACCACTAGGATGTTTCTATGGAAGTGGATAAGATAATTTGGCAGGGGTTGGCCGAGCTTGAAGGCTCAAAGTGGTGTGAGGAAGAGAGGGAGGAGGTGCCCTTTTATAAGGGAGGAGAGGGGAACCTTTGGAAAAACTAAAAATATTATTTTATTATAAAGTCATATTTAGTTTTTAATAGCTCCAAATTGAGTGATTTAGAAGATAAGGTGGGTATGGGTCGAAATACTCTAATCCAATAGAAATTATACAAGTTTAGGTTTCTATTTTATCCTTATCATTTATATTTAACCTTAAGATAAATAATTTTACTTTTACAGTGTCTTCTTGTTTTCTTACATTTTATGGTTAATAAACTTACTATAACAATCCAAAAGAACCCCAAGTTGTTTAATATTAATATATATAACATTATCTAAGTCATTTTGCCGAACCTAATATTTTTAGGAATAAAATAACAATTAATAATATAATATTTGTTTTTAAAACGATTTTATGTCAATTTTGACACTATTTGGTAATTGATTTTTTTTAAATTTATAACAGAATGATTAGTTTGAAAAAAGTTTACTAAATCAATACTAAAATGTCATATTAACCTATAAAATTAGTCGAATTCATATAAAGTCTCAAATTACATTTATTTGGGTATTTATAACATCAATTATGTCAATATTTCATTAATAAGATAATTACTACATCATCTTTGTGTCATAAATAAATTAATTTATTTAATGTCTAAAAATTATAAATAAAATACCATTATATAGGAAATAGTTTTATCTTTATAATTAATATTTATAGTCGAAATTATCTTATGTATAACCCTATATTAAAAATGATTTACTTATTAAACTTTGATTTTAACTATTTTAACCCTTCTTTAAATAAATTAATATTAAATGTCCTAATCTAATCCAAGTGAGCCTAAATGGTCATATATTATTCCTAAGGTTTTTTGTGGTCGAATTAAACTTATCCAATAGAATTAGGACATGTGTTAGGGTAATAATAATATTATTTTTACCCTTAATTATCCTATTTACTTTTAACCGTGGTAAATAAAAGTAAAAAGTTACTGTTCACCAAAAAATATTTTCATCTCATTGAACCACATTTTAGTCCTCGATATTAACCGTGTCTCTCGGATTTTTTAAATTCCACTCACAGAAGCGGTAAAATTAAGTTTTATGAAAAATTTAGTTTTTTAACTACCACTTAGTGGTTTCACTATTCATCAAAAAATGAAAGTTTCCAGAAAAATACCAAAAATTAGGCCTATTCCATATTTGATATTATGAATTCAAAAATGATGTCTATTTTACCATATTCAAAACATATCATTTGCATTAATTAATTTAAAAATTAATTCTCATCGTCAAAACAAATAGCGTATTTTTAAGAGATAATAACTATCAAAAGATTGACACTTGTTTATGTCTGGTTTAAATGTGAAATTACATACAATGACCAAAATTGTATTTAATGGTAAAAATATATTCTAAATATACTTTAAAACCACCCAAATTAATAATTTATCACTATTAATTATTTCTATTAAAGAAATTGTTTTTAACTAAAATTTAGTAATTTTCACTATTCATAAGAATATGAAAGTTATCCGAAAAGTACCAAAATTTCACCCTAAACTAATTTCGATATTCCGAATCCAAAAATGAAGTCCATTTTGAATGATGAAATTTATAAAATTTTAAAAAGTGGGTATACTATTCATAACGGCTAGTTCATAATAATATTATAATAATATCTCGTTTAGTGAAACTCGGTATTGCGTACTACACACGCTATCAAGGAAGGTCTTTATTGCATGTAATTCAAGCCAAGTCAAGGATGCTTGTTGTGAATGCTCCTTTTGGTTTAGCGTACAACATAAGACATTAATGAAATTAAAAAAAATATTTTTCATAAAATCTCGGGGTGTAACAGTATCAGTAAGAAACCTAGATAATCCATTCAAGAACCAAAAAATGAAAAAAATTCATTAGAATTCCATAATTTAGAGCTCAAAATAAAAGGATTATATATTTATTTAGAGAGTGTTACCCAAAAATTCCAGTGTGCTGCCCCATTTGGTCTTGAATATATGCCACATGGATCAAATACAAGTTTATTGTCTACAAAGAAAAAAATGAAATAATTAAAATAGAATGTATAATGAAATAAAATGTGTAAATGTATAATCTTGGGATAACTACCAAGGGGTGCTATATTTTGAATGCCCATAGCTAGATAGTCATAGGATCAACCCCTGTCTCATGGGGGATTCGACTTCTTTATTAAAAACAACCATGGTCTTCACATTCCATCATTAGTGATTTGCTAATTTTTCATTACCCCTTATAAATATTAAATAAAGTTCCACTCATTTTTGGAATATTAACTATTGTAAAGTATTGTAAGGGAGAAAAGAATGTAGGGGTACTACCCCTCTTCACCAAAATGGGTTGAATATGCACATGTGTTAATGCGGAAAATATTATATATGACTTTTCTTATAGATCAGTCAATTTAGTAGATTGGAATTTGAAAAAAAATGTGTCAACCAACAACTTTATTTCATATGGATAACTCAAATAGTTCATCATCAACAATAACTCAAAAACTATAATCATAATCTAGAATTTTGGGTTCCTGAAGTTCCTTATCATGTTCAACCAAAAATTAATCTTGAATTTTTTGGACGTCAGAAATATTAACTGCATCATAAATATCTACAATGGTAGAAAAAAAATATAAATCACCTTCAATGTAATCTATGTCAAATAAAAATACAGATTCATCCAAAAAATTACCATGTACCTTTAACACTGATTCTTGTTCCTCTTAGTTGTACAATAATCCTGGATGTATGGTTGATTCAAGAGTGAGGTTTTCAACCTCGTCCATCCTCTCTTCAAAACACATCACCTAATTTTTTATTCTAACCATGGAAAAATAGAGGATTTCTTTAGTGGGAGACACCTGTTAAATCAGTGAAAAATCATTAAACAAGTACATGAAATCAAAATCAGCAGTATAAAAAATTGGGATGTAATTATCATAAAATTAATATCCATCATCTCATATTTATGAAAATATCATATTCTTCAAGCCCTTCAAAACATCCCCAGAATGTGGTTCTGGAATTTCCATTCTTGACTCCAGGGAAAAATAAATATCAATGTTAAAAAACTCCAACTTCTTATTTATTCTATTTCTTATCTCCCTCATCAATTTAATTCCATAAATACATACTTTAGTACGCATTGGTAGTACCATGTTATTGTATTGGTTACCTTTAACCTTATCCATAGCATGATGGCTTTTCTGCATGATATCATGATAATAATTTTTCTCATAATTAGTAAGGCCTTGATTTTTCCTTTCAGGCCTCTAATATATAAAATTTTCAAGAGCCTTCTTAAGTTTTGGAACAAGATAAAATAGTTAAAATTAATCAAATTCTCTATAGTTCATCACTATTTTTTTCGTTTCTTTCTGAACATATTTTAATATGTTTTTTTGTTTTGAAATAAATGAAAAATTGGAAGAACCAATCATGTAATTATTGCTTCCTTGATAATGGTACCAATATATGATGTTATATTTATCATAAGGACAATAATTTTTTCATTTTTAAGACCCATGATATAGCACATTTTCAAACCTCGGGGTAATTATCATTGATGTAGTGTTGAAATCCCATCTGGTATATTATGAAAACGTTTTTGTATTTTTTTATATTTTCTCAACAACAAATCAAAACCGCAATAAACTGTGTAGGGTGATGAAAATAATTTTGGTATATTAAATAGTGAATGGATATATAAGAAACACATAATAATCACACACAAAAAACAAAATGAAACAAATAAAAATGAGAAATAGAAGACAAACACACAACAGCTAGAGTAAACTAGGCTAGAATAAAGTAAATCCTACCTCAACTCCCTATCATAAATATACAAAGGGTAAAACCAACAAGCCTTAACTCATTAAGTGTGGGGTATATGGCTCTATGTACAAACCTGTATCCCCAAAAACAATTATCACTGTTGAATATAATCTCTCCCAACAAAAAATTACTCTACCAGACGTGAAAAAATCTCCTAATCGCATCACTATAGGAACAAATAACTTCTTTACTTAATAAATCGTCAAAGTGTAAAAAGTCACTCATCCTAGAGTAACCACTCTATGAATCGAGTTAAGAGAATAAGGGGATAATTATGAAGTGAAATCAAGAAAAAACCTGATCTAGATAATGAATACACTCATGCGCACCCAAATTCACCTCAATGTTCTCCTCAGAGTGATGAAAAGATAATGAAAATCACAATGGTGCTTGAATCTCCAATTTACATTGGGATTCAAAATTTGATTATGGACACATAATTTATATCTCAATTTCTACAGATTCAAGACGACCAAAAAATATTGGAAGGACAATGAACATAAAATAATCATAATTGAATTAAATAAGTGAGGAAAAATGAGTTATTTATAATAAAAATAAAATGATAGCGCATAAAAATGAAAAAAGAAGATGGAGGATCATGATCCTATATCCAGGTCAAAGACGCGTTCCTAGTCCAGGAGGTTTTTCGAATTGTTTTCCCCCATTAGAGAGAGGAGTTGGGGATCCCATTATTCGAAGAAAAAATGATAACATCAAAAGAATAAAACTCTCAATAACTGTAAGCGGACTCCATGTTTCATTCATTGATACACACATCACCATCCTTCTATGAAAACTCTAGTGAGTGATATCCATGTTTTTCAATGATATTGTCTTTCCCTTGTAATTTCTATACTATCACCTTCTCAGATCAAACAACATCGCAGATCCAGCTCCCCATACTCCAAAAAATGAATAACAGAATGTAGTCGAACATACTAAAAATATAACTATTATTAAATTTATGTATATATATATATATATTCTTATTATAGGAATTAATCATTACTAAATTATGTATATGTAGATAATAACTATTATATATATCATATAATATTTTATATTATAAAATACATCTAATTAATATCATGTGTGTAAAATGTATATATAATATTATTATATATATTATATACATTAGATAACATACACTTCTGAAAATCTCACCATTCCGAATGCTTCTATACCAACAGTTTTTAAAAACCGTTGGTATAGGTCCCCTTTCCCAACGGTTTGTCCAAACAGTTGGGAAATCCCACTTTGTGGCCACTTTTCCCAACGGTTTGGCCAAACCGTTGGGAAAGGGTATGAATTTTCCAACGATTTGTCCAAACCGTTGGGAAAAGTCCACTTTGTGGCCACAACTTTTCCCAACGGTTTGGCCAAACTATTGAGAAAGGGTACTTTGTGGCCACTTTTCCCAACAGTTTGGCCAAACCGTTGGGAAAAGTTTCCCATAAACCAAAATCTACCCCGAAACTCAAAGCACCTATACCAACGGTTGTGACAACCATTGGTTTAGGTCTATACTAACGGTTTTGACAACTGTGGGTATAGGTGCTTTCATTTTTCAACGAACCTTCAAACCGAGAACATTATATAAATAAAAATTTAAAATAATTATGATAATATATATATATATATATATATATTTATGAAATTATGTTCACAAAATTCATGTTAGGTTAGTGGTAAGGTTTTTGAAAGATAAAGTAGAGGTCCTGGGATCAAATCCCACCAAATGTTTTTTTTGAAAAACATATACCAACGGTTTTATGGAAACGTTGGTATAGATTTTCATCTTACTTATACCAATGGTTTTCAAAACCGTTGGTATAGGTTTATAACAACAGTTTTCCCAAAGCCGTGGGAATAGACCTATCCCAACGGCATACTTTCCCACGATTCTCTGAACCGTTGGTATAGCCTATACCAACGGTTTGGAGGCCTATACCAACAGTTCCAAACTGTTGGTAAAGGGTATTTTTCCAGTAGTGATAATAATAATAAATTTAAAAATGAGAAGGTGGATGATCACAAGTTATAGGGAGGTGAGCGATGTGACACCGAAAGATAGAGGGAGAGGCTGTGCAGCGGTAGTGATTTGTCCTTACCGAAGATCGGTAGCAGAAAACTTGTATTGCAGTGGGAGGAAGGAGGGGGATGTGGGTATAATAGAACAAGAGTGTCAGTGTTCAGCCATTGGAATGGGGCTTGACTCACATGGTAGTGGTAGGAGGTACAACTGGGTCTTCAAGTAGTGATTGACTGGTAGGTCATCATTGACCAGACAACTAGGGATCAAATTGATGGTTTTCTTCTTCAACGATGGGTATTATACTCTATTTTGATCTAGAAATGTTTGAATTCTGTGGGTTTGGAAATTTCATGAATTGTTTTTCAAACTTATTCTTAAAATGGATGAATTGATGTTGTATTATTTGACAACTACTCTTATTTTCATTTTTCTATAACTATTGTGCTATTGGAGGATTTATTGAACCAGTGATGGTGTTTGGAAGAGATGACGGTGAGTCATGGGGAGGAGTACGGTGACTCTGAGTCACCATTGTTCTTGGTGAAATTAGATTGGGCTGGCGCTAGATTTTGGAGTGGAGGGGAGAGATGAATATGAGTCATCATTATTTTTCAGTTCAAGATATATTATATAGTTTGGGGTAAGAGTAATACAACAACACATTAACCTCTCAACATCACTTCATCAAACCCCAAACTCTCTCATACCAATAATGAAATCATAAATCCCACCTCTTTCAAAAAATTATCTACCACACTAAACATGGAACCTCTTTCATAGTTGAGTATGATTTATTTTATATTCAAAAAAATAATTTGGAAAATAGTAAAAATATTTATAGGTTTCTATATCTTTAAATGGACTAATAGGTTCTCTTTTTTATATCCCTTACTGAGTTTTTTTCACATCCCAAATTTTATATTTTTTTCGTGGGATCTTCGTATGTGTTGGAACCATAGAGAGGTAAAACGTACATTTTTGAAGACTCGTCTTAAATTAAGGAAAGAGTTTCTTGAATGAAACATGAATTTAAATTTAAAAACCTTATTTTTTTTTGAAAAAATGTATGTTGTATGGAAATGTCCACTTTTTCAGTTATAATTTTTCAAATTTTATAAAATACCAAAAAAAGATCATTGGAATGTAAAAACTTTAAATCACTATTATTAAACTCATAATTATGGTATTTTTATGTTCTGTGTTATCATATTATGATCACTCTTTCAAGAAACATGTACTTAATAAATCATGTATGACTACATAATCTTATGTTACTAGAAATCCCCATGAAAAATTTCCTCAATATCATGTTAAAAAGATAGATGTTCCACTATCATTCATAATGTATATATGAAATCATGAGAAATATATCTATGTAACAGATTACTGAATATATCAGCTAAAATATTAACTTTTACAAAATTTTATGATATCTTAAAGTCATAATAATACAATAACCACAACCATTATCACATACACTAATTCAAATATTTATAGGGAAGATATTCTATAGGTACTTCTTATTTGTGAAGATTAAAAAACTATCTTGTATGATAGTTCCATAATAGATTCAATGTAAAAAACCTCCATAGAATTAAGATCTTGTTTTTCATATTTATATTCATGATAATGTAATTTCCAAGACTCATGGTAAATCATTTCCTTCTATTGGATTATAATTTATATAATACCAAGGTGATATGTGTTACATTAAACCTCAAAAGGACCCCATAATATTGAAAATTAAAAATATGAGAACTGAATGACTTCTCCATTAGATACTCAATTTCAACTTGATAATTTGTTTCCAAATAATGGAATAATATTTACTAATGAACGATATAGAATTATCTACATTTTTTAGAATATTTAGATATAAAACTCTTATAATATCCTATAATATCAATGATGCTATATACCACTACAATTTTCATTAGATACTCTATATTGACCTTGTATTTTAAAATATAAATACTATATATTATTAGCTATATATTCAAAAAAATTAACAAATACACACCCATGGATCATAAAGGATTACTGTATTCAGATGCTAGAAAATAGTCATTATATTTTATGAAATATTTTCATCATCTTCTATAATTATCTTAACAAATAGTAATCTTCATAGATATATGCTACTTAAAACCATTCTTTATAATATTGAGAAAGGAAACATAAAATTGTGTGAGTTCAGATGCATTGTATGGGTGAACATATGATATATCAAATTATGATCATATGAAAGCATAAGATAAACATAAGGGATTGAGAATATAAAAAAAATATTCCCACTTGATATATAAAATATAATAATCATGATTCTTAGTATAATGCTTTATCAATCAAAATAAATGATTTAAAAGAGTGATAAATGATCATAAATAAATCATGAACTATATGTTAATTTATAAATGTTTAGAAACATTATATGTTTAAAAACCATTTCAATTTTCGTGGTTAAATGTATAGATCATCAAATCATAGAGAATCAGGAATATCATACTGTTTCCCATATCATAATAGATCAATCATCACCAGATGATACCCATAGAGAATCATGCAATGTGACTTATATCCCAAAGTCAATCATATACAATGACTTGCATCACATAATTATATAATGAGATATAATACATTACCCTATTAATTAGAGGGATATATAATTCTAGGACCAACCATCACATAATGAAAACCATACATATGTGTACCACAATACCATCTAAACATTAATTATATCATTACATTATGAAGATTGAAATTAAAATGAATTTCATAAATATTTTATCAATACGTCCTAGAACATCCCATGAATGATAAAGGGGAGTCATCAAAATAATATTATCATAATCATAAAACATTCAATAAAGAAAAAATATTATACTATTGGATCATATCCCTAGGAAAACATAAGTAATAGAAAATGTTTTTGTTGCTGATAAATAGAAATACCATTAAAAAATCATAAAATATTGATTAAGAAAATATCCCTTCCAAGTTAATATAAATTTTATTAAAACAAAAAAATCCACAAATATTTTCAAAATAATTTTCATTTAAAATAATCATTGAAAATTTTAGTGGAATATTTAAATGATTGAGTGGTCATGATGGATGAGAATTCCATTCTTACGGTATAATTTTAAAAAAATTATTCTTTTTAATTTTTTAGTATAATGTAAATATACCACATTTAGAAAACAAAAATAGGATTCGCTGTAAATATTTTATAAAAAAGTAAATCATGGGTAATTATTTCATTAAATTATAATAATATAATTGTAAAAACAATTATTTAAAACATTTTTTGACAATATTGTCAGGGAGTAGAATAGATTTTCCTCCGAATGGATAAATAAAGATGAATTTCCATAAAACTAGTCCTTAGGTCTATCCATCTCATAAAGAGGGTGAAATGAGAGAAAAAAAATTTAATTTCAAGTACTAACCTTATTTTTAGATAAATCATTAGATTTTTGGGAGACAGATTATAACATATCGTCGTCAAAGACATAATTATAAGGAATCCTGATAAATTATGTGGTTATAACTCAATCCCTTAACACTTCGATAACATGTCAGTCATAAGACACATGAAAGAAATAGCCATTACGGATTTGTAAATACACATAATTTTCATAGTAATAATTCTAACAACATTCATTATTTATATATACACCACATTAAAGTAACAAGTGGGGAAAATGGAACGTGTCTCATAGGAATATAATTGTGATGAAAATCACTTAACATGTGTTTCTAATTTCATCATACACATTAGGTATATATTTAGAATAAATATATTTTTATTATATATCTCTTATATAACCACATTCCTATATATTATAATCTATATGATTTAATTTTAACCTTTTATCACATGTTCATTAACAATTCTTTGTTTAAATCATTGTTTCACGTGACAACTACTTCATTTATCATGAATGATTTGGATTGATAGATTTGGTACCTATAAATTGATCATGGTTCAATCATAAAAATAATTTTAATAAATTTATAAATATACTATATAATCATTGTATATATTTATAGACTCATACATAACTATATAGATACAAAAATAGATTAGACCATTCAGGGAGATGGTAAGAAAAACATACACATGAATTCTTTTTACATTTTTTAAATGGATAGAATGAAATAAAGGTAAATAGTAATTAAAATTTAAATAATCATTTTAATATAAAACATATCAAATTTATGCATTTAATATATTTGTATCAAAATCATTTTCAAAATAAAATGAAAAATGATTCACATCGCTTTGTGGATATGGTAGTCCACACATATGAATAAGCAACATTATCATTTTTATAGAATTTAGATGGTAAAAAGGTTGGATTGATATTATAAGTCCTTAATTATAATGATGAAATAAATATCCCATATTTAAATTAATGACACCATTATATCATATATTGTGAGGTGGTAATGGAAAATGAATTAAATCTGTTTATGAGTTGGTAGTGTGCTATATAAGAGATAGACAACTTGTTTTCAAATTTGATGGAAGAGGAGGTGGATAGCAGTTATAAGAAAGAAATATATGTATATTGGGGATACTTATGTCATTTTATCAATATATTTTAATAATATTTGAGCGATTTGGAAGAATAAATTAAAAAAATCTTAGTTAAGAATGATACATGTTCATCGAACAATCTCTTTTGGATTTTACCTAAATCACACCTAGATAAGATTTTTGATCCAAAAAGGAATCTAGTATGTGGTGAGGGGTGGAAAAAAGATTTTTTATAGAGAATAGATGATAAAAAATGTTATACATTAGTTATGAAAAGTGGATAAAAGGTTCCCCTTTATTGGTGATGTGAGGGGAACCCACTTTGAAGTTTCCAAATGTAATAACAAATGATAAAGTAATTATCATGAAAAATGATTATAAATGTCCATATATTGGATCATTTTTTCAAATTTATGAATCCTTTTCAATGATTGGGGATGGTTCTAGCACCACTTTGAATATCCGAGAGTCATCAGAAAGTAATAAAATATTTATTTCCATGTTTACAACACCTTGGAGGAAGGAGGAATTCTTCCACTACTCATCGTGATCATCGTATAGATAAACCCATTAAATAATGTGGAATAAATATTCTATTGCTTTGGAAATATAGATATTCCATTTAATTCATTTTTTTCAACTGAACATACACATTTGAATCCCCAGATATAGACCCATATATCTTACTATTACCCATAAACAAATTTTTTATCTCTATACAACAATAATACTCATGAAATGATTATAATTTCACCGTAAAATAAAATATTTGATGATTAAAATCACCTAGAGATAAAAAAATTCATACTTCGAGAGTATAATTATCAGTATACTTTATGAAATATATATATATATATATACATATCTTTGAATAATGTAAAATAATGATACTTCATATATTACCTTTAGTATGATATTTTTTATATTTTTAACACATAACAATTATATACTATTTTGTAGAAATATTACTAAATAATCTATTATTTATATATCATTTATGGTATTCAATGTTTTTTGAAATATTACTAAAAATATTTCTATATCGAATATTCCATGGTTGGTAGTTGAATGTAACTCCCTTAAATTATTGGACAAACACTTTATCCTAGAAGAAAAATCATTTTATCCTAATAACCTTTCAAAACAAGTTATAAAATATATATTAATCATAAACTATTTTCACCAATAATTTTCATCTAATTTACATAAAAAATAAATGTTTAAAATCACTTATTGGGAGAAAAAATAGACTAAAAATAAATAAAATTTGAAAAAATCATCAAGTCTTGGAGTGATAATTTCATACAACATCTAAATGTATATGATCATTGATCCATTACATGAAATAAAGTGTCCATATTCTACCTTCAACTCATCATTTAGTTCTAAACTCATATATATGAATGTAATTTTTATGCCATACTGTTTTTATTATATACAATTCCAATTCAATGGATTGAATATTATATTTTTTGATGTGGAATCTAAATAGGGTTTTTTGGAAACCATTATATATTCAGATAGTTTTTCTTCTAGTAGATAGGTTTTACAAATTGAAAACACATCCCTCCCTTCCTAATCAATGTGATTTTTTGGCCTAATTGAGTATCCATGTTCTATTTACCTATCATTATATCCAATGTCATACCCCTATCATTCTCCACCATCATGATGGAATTAGAGACATAACCAATCGTGAATTTCTCATATATCCTCCTTAAATTGGGGATAACTGGTAAAATATTATTAAATTTATTCATATTACATTTATAGTAAATGTTCAAAACAATCTCGAAAATGATGATTGAAAGAAGTCAATATCAAGAATGAGCCTATGAAATTACACTCATAGTCTATGGGTATGATCCCTTAATGTTAATCCTCCAATATCTAATAATGGGTATTGAATATGCATTCCCTCTTATATTCCATGTATTTTAACCATTCATTGATCTAGGAATCTGAAAATCCTCTTTATAGGATATAAGTTCATCTCCAATTAATATTACATTATCAATGTTAGCCATTAGAAATCTATATATAATTAGTTCATGAGGAATACTACCATATTATTTGGGATCCTATTTATCTTTTGTAATCTCATCTTCCATAACCTATTACATACCTGGATCAATTTCCATATTAGGAACACATCATATTTATTGGTCTTGAACATTGTTAGGTTCAATTTTTCTCTAACTAAATCCTCTATTGGTAATTTTTTTTCATGAAATATTTTAAACTAGTATTAAAATAATTATTTTTTAGTAGGATTATCGAAATAAAATCTCATCAATTCAAAGTTATTTCAAACAAATAATTACTTCTTATGTTTTGGGTGAGGTTTTTCTGATGTCAATCATAATATAAATGATTAAAAAACCCATTTAATCAAAAAGATAAAATGGTATGTTTCATATACCACAAATTATATGGTCTTATTATGAATTATTTATATATCACAAAGTTTTGTATGAACACACCAGTTTATAAAAAATAGCCCTATAATTTAATGGAAATGTCACATTAACTTATCATTAATCGAACATTTCCCAACTAGGTATTATTACATATATCAATCAAACCATTCTATTGTAATGTTTCATGATGAGTATATTGTATAAAAATTATATAATTAATATATTTTTTATGAATTCTTTGGTCAATTGTTCCCGATCACAATATTATTAGATAATCATAATAAATTTTTTTAGGTTACTATATACATCATTATAACGCTCTATAGACTTTTAAAAAGACTCATACTTGTGTATCATCATAAAAAATATCTTTATTGAGTACATTAAATGATAAAAGATGATATGTACCTAAAACTGAAACATTGATGAGTATACATTGGTCCACATATATTATTGTGTATATGATCTGAAATAACACTATATATATATATATATATCAATATTTCTCCGAATCCGTGAAATTTTCATTTTTCCCCAGAAATAAGACTCATATGTATCAAATCATTCATAATTAATGGGTCAAACTCTTCATATTTATGGAGTATATTAACTCATTTCTAATTTGTTTATTTATGGGGAAAATTCAAATGATACTTTGGCTGAGAATCAAACATAAATTTTTATTTTTAATTATATAAACTATATTACCATAATTTAGAAAATATATATCATTAATTATATTCATACCCCCAAAAATAAATTCTTATATATAGAATAATTTATTTCCTCAATAATTAATTGAAACCATATCTCTTATAAACAAGATATTTTGAAAAAATTCATACTTAGGGAAATAATATAGTAATAGTTACTTCAATTATATGACTAATAAGCTTGGTACAGTTCTATCATTGATCTTACTTCAATTGTAGAATATTTTAATACATTGAAAACGTGATGATCTACTTCTCACATAACTAATTCCTCCAATATCCATGTTTGTTTTTATAAGAAAAAATTTGTGATTGCACAAAATCTATTTACAATAACATAATAATATTTGTGTTTTGATATGATATTGTATTAATAGGGTTTCCAAATTTTATTTTATTTTAAATATATTACAACATTTATAACAATTTTATATGATAGTCAATTTATTTTATAAAAAATTCCAAGATGTTTTTTTAATTTGAGTAATAAATAAAAAATCAAAATTTGGATAATGTTTCTTTTTATTAAAAAATCATTATTCCAATAGTGGATGATCATTACAAGGTTAGTGATACCTTATAAGGTTCATCTTATAATGTTGTTGAGAATTAGGTTGTGGTATAATATCCTCACATTCTTATTTTTAATTTTCATCATCCTGAAATTTTCCAATATAAAATATAAATTCATTGAATACTATACATAAAATATATATTTTCTCTATGAAATGATACTAATTAAGATTACAAAATTGTATCTTGAGTAAGTAATTACCCATCTACTATTGATGATATAGATTCATGCGAGGTTTAACATGATGATATGACATTTTATCATGAAGCTCTGATGGACCAACATTGAATTCCTATATAACATCTTTGATAGTTGATTTAGTAACATTCATCTCAATCATTTTATTTTCATATTGACACTGAACCGGTGATAATATGTGATCCTAATCCTCATCAACAATATCAGGATAGGATATATTCAATGACCTATCATTCAACTGTATATGTACATAAAATTTTTATATATCACATGATTTGACATCAGCTTTAATCTTCGATGATTTTCTCACTGAATGAAAACCAAGGTTATACTTTATCAAATAATTCCTTTAATTTTTATTTTTTTACCACAACAAAATCCTTTTCAAGAATATATTATCTATCTATTTGAATAAATTTATGTTGCCCTATTTTTACCTATAATTACACTACCTTATTAATTATAATGTATGTAAAATTATATCATGAATTTATTTGTTTAAAAAAATTATTAAGGGTATTATTACGAAGAGTTAGTAAATATATTTGAAAATTTTATAAATTACCAGAGTCATTCATGTAGAATTTATGGTTCATAGTCTTAATTATATAAGTAATTATGGTTTTAAATAGTATATTAATTTTCCAAAGCATATACTTGCAGTGTAAAAACGATTATATAGTTAGGCCTCTATTTCATACAATAAGCGATGATTGAGTTGATACCCAATAATCCACCTTTATGGGAAATACCATTAAGTAAATCTATACTAGATCTTTTAAAAACTTGTTGTATCCAGAAGGCGACTTCATTTATTGAAAACCATTGTATTTACTTTACGAAAATGATATAATGCTTATTTATTTTTAAAGCCATTGTTGAAGAACTAATGTTTCACATTACAATTTTTTATAAATAATTTTTTTCTTAAATATAATAAAAAATATCTGAATCATATAACAAGATTGGGTCAGACTAGATATATAGTTTGGCCTCTTATTGATGCATCAACTAAAAATTGACTAAATACCCTATTTCAAATTTTCATGATTAGAACCCCAACATGAATATGTTTGAGAGAGTTCATCCATTTGTGGTATCTAGATAATTATGTCATTTTATTAATATTTTAGACCATTTCTAAACATATAGAATGATTATTTTAATTTTGTAACATATCACCAAAGATTTTTCATCACATTTTCTAGTCCAAATGGGTAATTAAACATTCATATGATACCAATTTGAAAAAGATACATTTTTTAATATATTATTTCAAATTAGAAATACACATTAATTTTAATGTAAATCACTATTCCAATGTAAATTTAATTAAGCATGAAACATATCAATTTTATTAATTATAAAAAAATTTGAAATAATTTAAATATGTTGAAATTATAATAATATATTATAATATATAATTGCTAATAACAAACATGAAATATAGTAACCAAACAATGAATTTATTATTATTCTATAATTGAACATCCAACTTAATTACCCTTCGAATAAAACCACATTATAATATTAACTTACAAATTAAAAAAAATAATTAAATATGAAAATTAAATTGACTTATGTAATATTACAATTAATTAAAAAAAATATCTTAAAAAAATTCCTATTAAAAAACACCTTAATAATAATAATATTAATCTATATTCCTATGTAATGTCAATTAAGTATGAGACTTATCAATATGCCTGATTACCAAAAACTACATTATAATAATTTAAATATGTTAAAATTATTATAACATATAATAATTCATTATTTCTAATAACAAACAGGAAATTTATTTATATTGTATAAGTAAACCATCTTGTTAAAAACAGTCTTAAAAAACATTATACTATTAACTTAAAATATTTAAAATAATTTAAATATGTAAATTCACAAATAAAAATGCAACCTTAAAACCATTTAAGATATAATTAATTTATAAAATTTATAAAAAAAGTATAACATAAAAATCCAAATAATATAAATTATAAAATATAAACATTCATATTATACGTGATACTAAAAAATTTTAATAAAATTATAATTATAATAAAAGTAACATTAATATAAAAGGAGCAAAACTAAATATGGAGGACCAAAAAACTCGATGTAGTGAAAGGAATCCAAGAATAATTACATAAATCCCAATGAGAATAGAAGAGTTTGAATTGAAATAGAAGAGGGGGTGCCTGCAATTTTATATGGAAAGTGATGGAGTATACTAAATTTATTTTAAATCTCTTGTTGGTGGTTGTGAGTGCCATATCATTGGGTGCTCTTAGCCTAAACTTCTGAGTGAGAGATCATTTAGGAATCAACACTCCTAGTAAAATAAAAAAACTATATGTAATTAATTAATAAGAATAAAATTCCTTTATAATTTTATTCCCATGGAGGCTTGGAATATAAGACATAAGTTACACATAGTGATGGTTAGATGCTATAACATTGCATGAAAAATACATTTCATAAAGTTAAATTCATGGATAATGGCATTATGTTCAATTCTTAGTGACATGAGTGGAAGTTCAAAATAAATGTGATATAAGGTTGAGACTCTAATAATAGAGGTTGGAGGAAGGTGGTTCCAAATAGAGAAACAATTTGGATGAAATTACTAACCCAGGTTGAGGGTTATAATTTTATTATATAATTATTCATATCACACCTTTTTTCTATATGGTATACTACATTTCAATATGAAAAAAAATTATAAACCATTTACAATGTTTTAGTGGTAACATCAGGATACATAAATCATGACCAATATCTAATATGTAATTTTATCATATTTTGTGGGCCTTGGTCCCACCACACTACTCCTCAGTGTCAGTGTTTTTAAGAAAAGTACTTTTTAATTCATGAGTAAAATTTTAATAAATAGATATTCAATTCAATATATTTCCTCATATAGATCCTGATGGTGTATGTTTCAGGGGAATTCTAGACTGTTATAGGCATATATATATGGAATTTTTAAAAATGTGAGGTGTTGGGAAGATGAAGTCATGGATTAAAAAATTTTAAAAGGAATTCCCAAAACCATTATCATAATAATAAGATGATAGTACCCTCATATTATAAATTTGAGGCCCCAATTTTGATGAAAATTATAAATTATTATTTCAGATATGAATCAATGTGAACTAGAATAGTAAAATAGGAAAAAATCACGATGTGTGAGGAGACTCTTGTGGGACCAACAACTATATGTAAAATTATGATGCCTTTTATAAATTTGTGGTTAGAAAGGATAATTTGATTGGGATAATTGATTCACACTGATGAGGAGCGATGAAATTTTGGAATGTATTTTGATTCCCTATAATGAAATATGGATTATAGTTGGATATTTTTTAATAAAGTATTGTTTAAATCATTGAGAAATGAATTGTTAACATTAATTCAAACTGTGATGTATTTAATAGTTGAAAATTAATTGCATTAAGTTTCAATTTATTCCGTGAATTTTTATACATGTTTCATTGTTGTACATTTATAGGATGTTTTTAATCATTTTGTGGTGGTTTTCTTCATTAAATCTTATATATAAAAAATTGTGTTGAAAATATATCATCTTCTATTGAATTTTTATGTGGTGGTTTTATTTTTTCATGGTTTATTTGATCCACCTAAAAATAAATGGATATAAAATATATAAAATTTGATTGGACAACTATTGAAATTTATTTTAGTAATGTTTTCATTTAGAAATGGTTTATAGAAACAGATGAAAAAAATTTCAAATATAAATAATTATTTTTTATAAAATTAACATACATCATAAATAACTATTAATTAATAAAAAAAATAACATACAATAAATTTTCCCATACATACATCCATCATATATACATGACCAAAAGTCATATATATTTTCTCAATCCATCAGTCATAATATTAGTAATATTTTTTACATTTATATTTGGTCCAATATCAACCGTCAAACCATGACCATCACATCCATATTTCCACCTCCACCGTATCCAATCACCTCCCTATCTAGAATCATCATAAAAAACTAGCCACAAAATAATCATTTCTAATAAATTAATAAAATATGGAAATGAGGGATGATAATAAGAAATAATAATTACAATATATTCAATGTTAATGTCCAACCATTCCTCAAAAAATTTAATCCACTAAGACTACCTTATGAAGAGTGAAATAGACTATAATGAACAACACAATACCTACTTACATCCTAATTAACCTAAAATAAAGACCAAGATATTCTAATAGTGGAACTTAAAATAGAATAGGAACATAATATATTCTTAATTCTTCACATAACATTTTTTATTTTATTGATAATAAACTCGACATTGGATAAATAAACCAAAAATATATCAGCAAGAGAAATTTTAAAATATAAATTTACCTAATTAATATATAAATAAAATCTTGGATTTCAAAATGGGTTAGTATATAAAAATAAATGAATTTTTTTTAACTATGGTTATTGGTTTTCTTATGACACCCTAAGACATGTTTTCATGGACTTTTATATCTCTTAAATATGTATGTTGAGTCATATTAAAAATTCCAAACATAATATTGATGCGATGAGTTCTACTATATTTCAATAATGATTCAATGTTAATTTTTTATGATTTCATGAAAATGTGCGGTCATTTTCAATGTTATTTACCATTGAAAAAATAATTTAGTGCTTTAAAAAACCAAAATTGTGTTTATAGATATTTCTATAAGACATCCACTCAAATTAACGTGCCTTAAATTAATACATTTTACACATACAAATAAATTCTTTGTCCTCCTACTTCACAATTGATCGAGGTAATTTTATTGGTTTTAAACCCCTAACACATGTTTTTAAATAAATTTAATTAATTAATTTTTATCACAACACATATTTGATTGAATTTTTTATTTCTCGTAAACCTAGAAAATGATTCAAAGAAAATTATTCTGGTATTTCACACTAATCTCTGGTCATTTTCAATGATTTTCACTATCACACAAACACACACACACACACTATAATGTTTTAAATAAGGATAAATCAATCCTTGGAAAATTATATCATTGAATGATGTTTCATTTCTTCTAGAATTTAAAAAATCATTATACAATCGTTATCATATGATTTCACTCTAATATAAGGTACTTTTCTTGGATTTGACCCCTTAAGGCATGTCCATTGATATCATCTACAAATGTTCATTTTTCATTACAAGAATCATGAACATAAATATGACATTTAATAAAATTTTACACTTCAAAAACTATAAAAAATGCGTTTCTTATGATTTCAACACAATATGAGGTCGTTTTCTATGGTTCTAAACAATAAACATATAATTTGCAATTTTAAAACACAAAAAATACATACGCACCGAATTTGAGAAAACTAACACATTAAATGATGTTTTGATAGTTAAAACATTTTAGAAAATCAATATAGTATCAATTTCCATTGATTTAGAAAATACATAGTCTTATTTTCTTAGTTTTACCCCAAAAATATGGTTTTTAAATAATTTTCATTCATTAAAAACTACATAGTGTGTCATTCAAAGAATGATTCTTGTTATATTAATAATTGGCCTATTCTTACATAGAAAAAACGATTTAAAAATGGTTTTCAAAAAATTTCGAAATAATGTAGGATTTTTGGATATTTCTTTTACCATTACAAACTAATTTTATCATTCTAATACACTAATGATTAATTTACATACATCCTTAGGGAAAAAAATCACTTTGACATGATGTAATCACCTCTATTTTGGAAATTAATATATGGTCATTTTCATATATGATTTCCCTATAATTAGAGGTTGTTTTCATGGTGTCAACCCCCAAATAATATTTTTAGTCCTTCGATATTTTGAATGTTGTTTAATGAGTGATTTTTATCACACCCCACATCAGGCGAATGTTCTGTTTACTCAAACATGACAAAAATATTTAAAATGTGATTTTACTATGATTCCAATACAATATAATGTAATTTTATATGGTTTTAATCATTTAAAAATAGTTTTGGAGTTTTAAGTACCAAAAATGAATTTATGGACATTCATAGCAGGCTCCTACATGAATTGTTGTGATTCCAGTTCAAAATTTTAAAAATTATATATATATTTTAATTTTCCTATGATTTAACGGAACTATGAGGTACTTTTATTTATTTTTACCCAATGAAACACATTTTTTCAGACATCCCTATCATTCAAAAAAATTTATTGACTCATTCTGAGAACAATGTCTTCCAGATTAATGTGAAGTATAATTATACACATAAAAAGTGATTCATCAATATTTATGCATTGATTTAACACAAATATGGTTTTGTTGGATATGATTTTAATAATTATAAATATGTTTTCGGATTTTTAAAACAATAAATATGTATTAACATTCATCCTAGAAAAACTTGACCTCTAATTAATGTGGTCATAGTTCATACCTTTCAAAAATCAAAATACTATTATTTTTATATTAATTAAATCTAACATGATGTTATTTCCATATGTTTTATCATAAATATGAAGAAAAATAATTCAACATGAACACAGATCTCCAATTACCCCAACTCCCCCTCATAGAAGAAAACACAATGTGATTCAAATCAGTATATAAAAAAGGAAAATAACAATTTGTACCTGAAATGAACTATTTTAAAACCATACCTCTGTAGGATGTATAATTAGAATAGAAGTTTTCGAATTGATGGTGCCTGTGACCCTAAAAAATATATAAATTGAGGAGATTACCATTGGTCACCACCACTATTCACGGGTCTTCCATCTAGAGTCATGTTCTTACACTTTATATTTTATAATTTAAATTTCTCTCTATGATTCCTTATCATTGATACATCTTGAACCCCTAATTGATGGTTTAGTAGTACATAATAATGATAAAATAGAAAATAAAACTCATAGAGTTGGTCCATAACCCATCTTGCATATAAGTCAGAGTTTCTCACTACCTATGATGATTGTATATTTATTGGTCTTGGAAAAAATGATGATATTTCGAGGTCCAAATCCTATGATTCGTTAAATTAATCCTATTAAATCCAAAAAATTATGAACGGTTTTATAAATTCAAAATACATTAAAATATTTTGAAATTATTATTCTTAGTTATTAGTCTTCTATAATGATTAAATAAAATTAAATGGTAATGATATTTAGTTATAAACATGTTTTGGGTTGTTTAATTCACAATATACCTATCAGGTTAGCAATGAATAATAAACCACATGTCCATTCTTTCAACTGAGTTACGTAATTCTTGATCCATTATATAAATATATATATTTACAATATAATAAACATTAAGGTATATTAAAATAATACAAATAATAATGGATAAAATACATAAAATATTTCATTTTTTCTTGAAAAACTATGTAAACAAGCGATATGAGGAACATATTATTTTTTAAATTACATTTTATTTTTAGATAAATCACTAAAAAATTGAAATTATAATTGAAATTATAATTATATTAAATATATGTTATTATGATACTATAAAATATGAAAATACATCATGAGATGTATCTCTATTAATATCAAAAAAATAGTTTTCATTTCTTAATGGAAAAACCTTTGGTCACATTATCCTAAATCTTCTGAGTTCTCAAATAAGTTTCCTTAAACTAATTCAATAATCACAATTTAAATTTATCCATTTCTTTAAAAATAAAATCATCACATGGAAAAGAAACTAAATCAAGTACATCGAAAAAATAACATCTAGAAATAAGAAAACACCTCATCATATGTATAGTAATAAGGTAATTTGTGTATTTTAAATTAGTCATAAATGAATATGATATTATTATTATATTAAATTGGTTTTAGACAAAAATAATCTATTAATTCTATGAGAATATTCACCCAATTAAATAATTAATTATAGGGATCACCTCCTCTCGAGAAATATACCTAATAATATGTTAACATATTCTTGTAGAATCACATGAAGAACCCCATAACTCATTAAATGAATGGTTAAATTTATGTTCATTCCCTTCCTAGGAATCCATTATATTAATATTTCTATATATTATATTTTTATCATTATTTATTTGAAATATACATTAATTAATTAATTAAAACTTCTTTTATTCTATAATGACATACATACGAGAAATGATAACTCACTAATATCCCAAAATAGATGAGTTCCCAAATACTACATCATTAGAGGTGTATTTTAAGATTATATGTGAACAACATTTTAGGAATGAAATTTCTCATTTATTGTCCTTATTTTAGTAGAGATTCTCAGATCCAGTCCAGGTAATGGAGGTGGTGGTGTATTCTGAGAAAATAACGAGAGATGATCTCTATATTTTTATTCTCAACATTCTAATAATTCGAATGGATTAAAATTTATTCTATATTTACAAAAAAATATAAATTAATATATATATATATATAATAGCATAAAATATAGACCAACATATCTATGTATGAAAAAAATGCATATTTCTAATGGAAATATAGTTTAAATATGGTTTTTTGCATACAATTATCTTCATATTTATTTCCCTCATTGTTATCAACCTCTATGGGGAATTGTAATTCAATTTCACCTTATGTTAGAAGTTCAATAATTTTAATATTTTGAAGGAAAAACTATTTAATGTTTTATTGTTTATTAGCATCACTATCACATTCTAGTAATTAACCATCATCACACATATTGTACACATTTATCTGTTTTATGTGTGCAAAACACTCCATCCTTGATTTAATTTATCATCCATAAAATAAAACACCTTCACATATGAATCTAGGATAAATTGATCATAATATTTATTCTCACTATGATGGATCATGTAGGAGATGTTGGTAGATGTAAAATGTAATGAATATTTTATTATACCCCTCTCATTGTTGACCCAGTTGCTTTTGAATAACATCACTTAAAATTTATCATGACTATTTAATTCGATTATATAAAACCACAATCCATCATCCACCACCTCGTCATATGTAAATATATAGCTTTTTTGATTTTTAAAGACTTTTTTGGATTAATTATATGAATCATAAAGCCATGAATATTATAGGAATCAAATTTCTCATTCCACTATAGAGGACCTCAAGGTAAAAAAATTAAATAATTTAAAATTTTAGATTTATTCTGAACATTAATAACTATTAAAAGAAGATATAAAGTATTATCATTAACATAGACATAATAACTACACATTAATAAAATGAAAATGAGTATATACTTACCCGATGAGAAAGCCATTTGAGAATTTACTTATTAATTGATTTTATTAATTCCATATCATTTTGATATAAACATATTATTCATATAATAATTATAAATATATGTTCATCAATAAATTTTTCCTTATTAAGGCTATTTATTAAAACATATCCATGTGCTTCTAGAAACTCCAAATTTTTCAGTGTAAAATTTGACCCATTCCCAAATGGTCATCAAATATATTTAAATACCAATGCATATTTTTCATAATTATAATTTTTACGGAATTCATAAACTCATAATACATTATGGAATATAGTCTCAATACTATCTAAATACCACAAAAAATTTCCATAAACTCTTCTAAAATGCAACTCTTACAAATATAACATTTTGTTTGATCTCTCTTCTATATAAATTATTTCAATTAACCTATGTAATTGATTAAAAAAATACCAGAAGAAAATAAAATCTTTTTCAGGAAATTATATGATAAAATGGAAGGAATAAATTATTTTTTAATAATATTAATGTACCTATCAATTGGATACTTCCATTGACAGTGTACCGATTCAACATGTATAAATTCCTCAAACATGTAAACTGTTAAAAGAAACATGATAATTAAAAATGATAGAGGAAATATCATATCAACATGGAAAAGTGTGAATGAATATATTTATTAATGTTTATCATGATTATTTATATTTAGATAGTTTCCACAACGAACTCAAAAATAGGTTCACAACATAACTACAACTAAAGTTTCATTTTCATGTAACATATTATGCAATTTCCAAGGCACTAACTACTCCATCAAAATACACGATTCATTAATTATTAGCCTATGTAAAATTAAATTCTCTATGTTAATGATCTTTGAAATATTACTTTAACATCCAATTATTTTTTTTAAATTTTGAAAGGAATACATCTTTCTCATGATCATTCATTGAAAAAATATTTGAAGGATAACTTCAATTTTCATTGTCATTCAAAAGAAACATTGTATTCATTTCATCAAAATCCTAAATATAATTATACTAATCCCATGATTTTCCCTAATAATTAGAACGTATAAAAATTAGATTTTCATGTTAATTGTTCTCAATGTTCATTATATAAATATTATTACATTGAAAATTAAACTGTGAATAAGGATGTTTATAAAATATACACATTTTATTAAATTTTATTGTTACCAATACATTAGATATTTTAATTAATAACCTTTGTAATTTATTTCAATAGATTACATATTCCAAATTAAATTTTTATATCAATTGTTTTTCCCATGATTTCTAAACTAGACAACACCTTTGACGATTTTCTCAATTAAATATCTCTAATAAATCTTGTCTTTTGAAACATGATTTTATTAAATGAATAATGAAATAAATGATGAAATATAATGAAATATTCTATTATATGAGGCAATTTTTTATGTTCAAAATAAAAAATAGTAGCTCTAAAATCCAAAACTATATAAGTTTTATGGACAAATAGGTTTTGTAATAACCCATATTTTTTGAAAAATAATTATTTTCTAAAAATGTGTGTTATATTATTTTACACTCAAAAAATATATATATATTTAATAATGAAGTAAATATGAATGGAATTTAACCATATTTATTGGACCATTATACAAACATTGGTCAATTATGATCATTTTTCAATATGAGCATTAGTAACTATACTCTTGATAATAATTTTAACATTATAATTAGTGTTTATAAGTAATATTTTTCATAGGATAATTGATACATAAAGAAGAGTCAATGTCTTCAATAAGTATTGTAATTTCATTTGAATCCCATTTTTCAGAGGTTGGGAGGGAGGCCTCGTCATTGGGGTTTTCCCGTGACCAATCCCAAATCGATCTTCAATAATTGAATCTTGAAAAAAATCGCCTATATGAGGAGGTCCAGTTAGCGGATATTACCACTTTATCAATGTTAGATGAGGCACACTAGGAATCTATTAGAAACTCAAACATTTTTATTTGGGTTTATGAGTGTTTAATAAGGGGTTATGTTTCTTCACCTTAGTTACATAATGTGTAATTTAATTTTATAATTGTTTTTTATTTAATAAATGTTGTTTTTACAATATATTTGCATCCTAAAATTGAGATGGAATTTGACAAATTGATTTTCAATAAAAAACTATACATTCCAATAAAGATAAAAATATTTATTATAAAATATGATATTAAGAATAAAACACAATTTAATGAAATATTATGTAAAAAATAGTAATATTTAAATTTGAATGATAAGATAATTTGTTTTTTCAATTTTCTGAAATTTAACTATTCATTTTCAATCCACAATTATTTTTAATAAATGAAGATTTTAACATTTAAAAGCTAAAATTATCATACGAAGATAATTTTTTTATTAAATAAATATAATTTTTTAAATTTTCATGTTGAAATTAGGTTATGGTGAATTTATGATAATTTTCTAAAATACATTAATTTTTCTTGAAAAGTAAAAATAATGCTTCGGTTTTTTGGTATGTTAATGATAGCATAATTAAGTTATACTGATGTAATAAATAAATGACCAAAATAAATGACCTAAAATATTTAATTTTATTAATATCATGAATTTCATTTATTTTATTTCATTTCCAAATATATAATTTACTTTCAAAATTAAAAACATGGAATCTTTATCTTCAAAAAGTATATTATGTGGAAAATTAAAACTATCGTATCAAAATATGTAATATAAAATTCTGGTCAAATCGTATGAAATATATTAATATAAAGTATATTCCACAATTCCTATACCATTGTAAAATACCATGGTCAATCCCATTATATCATCCCGCCTTTTTGTCAGATAAACATTCGTTACATAATACAAAACTTAGGATCTTTAAGGTTTAGTGTTTTGGAAACTAGGAACTTAATACATGACAACATTAAAAAATTATTCTTAAACACTTTAAAGGATTAATTATTTGTTCATCCTAAGTTCATTACTGCATCTCATAACTTGGGAACATACATCAATGGAAAGGGTGAGCAGAAGGCCCAGTACGGGAAACTATGGAATCATTTTACATGTGAACTTGAAATACATCAATAAAGTCATGATAAATAACTTTAAGGCTTGAGAAAGAGATCATGAGGCATATCATAATAAAAATAACATGATTCATAACTTGAATATGTGGCTACAACATTTAACTCAGACAATCATGAACATATCACCAAGGTCCATCTCCAAGGTGTCATTTAAAAAAAATTACCAATGTTATTCACCAACGTATTGTTAAAATTTTAATCCCTATAGATTACATATTTACCCAATGAATTAGAGAGATACCAGGGAAAAACCTTAAATTTGTCTTTATTATAATGTGAGAGACATATATCATCATCAAATATTTCATAAATAACCCCTATAGCATAAAATCAATGGGTTTCATTTCATAATCATAACGTTTTAAAAACTACTTTTAGGACATGATCTTTATGTCATTTTAAACCCACAGAGAAGGAAAGTGGGTTTCGTGTATGTAAATCCCAAAATTAAAATATAACATTTTGATATATATTTGAATACCCCTTTTTAAGAAAGATATTTGAGTATTCACTTAATAAAATAAAAGAATTTGAGAAAAAATAGAGAGACATTTTGGGACGAAAATTCTACAGCATAACGACTATGTTATAGGGTTTTAGAAAACATTGAAAAGGGAGGGGATATGGGTTAACCACTCATAAATGATCCAAAAAACAGTATAGGGACAGAATATAAAGGATATAAAAAATGGAAATGAAATTACAAAGACATAAAATATGAAATGAAAAACAAGAAAGGAAGACAAAAATAAGATTTATATTATAAAAATTCGGCATCCTAACGGCATCACTTAAAACATTTAAAAAATGAATTGATGAGTTCAAATAGGGTATATAATAAAATGAAAGTAAAAGGAAATTATTATGGATATAGATATCATAGCCCAAAAAAAGAAAATTTAAATTTAAATACATGACATGAAAATAGAACTTGGAAAATGAGAAGGGTGAAAGAATCCCTTACAAAACTTTGGCAGCCGAACGACACCACTTAAAAATTCTTAAAATTAATTGTTCAGACTAAGAGGGGTTATCTAATCATATGAAAATAAAAATTACAGTAAGGTGAATATAAAATAACATCCTCCAACATAAGAACATGGATCATGAAAGAAATGACATAAAAGAGAGTACTTAAAAAGAAAGAGAGAGATAAGATCCCTTACCTTAAAACGTAACTCTTAAAAATTGAAGGTCAGGACCTTGAGGGATTGGGGGAACCTAGGGAGGAATAATTAGGAGGTAATGAGGCCATATTTTCGTTGAGGGGGATTTGGAAATGAAATGAATGAGGAAAATTCTTGGTATTTATAAGAGAAGTGAGGGGACAAGTCATTAATGGCCAAGGGACACCTCATCGATGGTATTGGAAAAAACATGGGCTATCCATTGGCATTTCCTCATGGTATTGGCCACTCTGGACACCTCGTACCTTATCTTACTATTAAATAGTATATTATAATGATTACATGATTATTACATCCTTAATGATGTCGTTAAACACCCGAAAGTCTAAACAGAAAATTCACTATTCACAGAAAATTCAACATTTTCAGAAAATTCCCAAAAAAAACCTTAACATACTATCGATTCTCTGAATTAAAAAATGGACTCCATTTTATAAGAATAATTTTCTAAATATTTTTAATTTAATTTTTAAATAAAAAACTCTATTCACCGAAAATTCTTTTTTTTTTCAGAAAAATCCCCAAAAATTTCCTTAACATAATATCGATGCTCTAAATTCAAAAATGAACTCCATTTTATAAAATTAATTTTATAAATAATTTTAATTTAATATTTAATTAAAATCACTGTTCACCTGAAAAAACTAATAGTTGACTAATTATTTCTGAAACTGTTATTTACCTATTTTATTGAATCACATTACTTAATCAAGGTGCCTATATTATATTAATACTTTCTTTATGTGAGATTACTAATCCATTTGGTCCCATTACTAATTCTAAGTGTAAAATCACTATTCATAAATTATAATTCACCAAAAATCATGTTGATCTTATTAGACTCTAAATTTTTACTGAACACATTTGTAGAAGACTATTTTTCGAAAATCTTTACACATCATTAATTATTTATCGTTTACATAAATATTTTAAAATATCCGTTTTCCAAAATTCATCAATAATATACATCCTAAATTTATCCAGACATTTGAAAATTCAAAAACATCACCATATGAAGAAATCACAATTTTTTATTTATCAAAGGATTACATAAGGTAGCTAAGGTCTCATTACATAGCCTCTTATAACACCTTCATAGGATCTAAGTGTAAGCTGTGATAAGGTAATAGAATCTTGGGGCAGCTTAGCCAACATTGCCTGAGTGGTGATTTCTATCAGCTTGAACTTCTCATGAAGGCGATTCTGCTCCAGTTTCACACGATGACGTTTGGCTTGGGTTTAGTCAAGAGCAAAGCCCAGTGGTTCTACCTCCATCCCATGTTCTGTCAGATGGGCTTCGATCATCCCGAGACGACTGGATGAGGCCATCGAATCTTCTTTCTATATTAATTAACAAATATCACTTGTATTTATAGACAATAATCTCATCATTTAGTTTCCAACGGTCATATTGACCAACGGTCATATAACAGTTGAATCCCAATGGTCTCATTTTAATTATACTCATTTTATTAAATTAAATAGTTTTGTTGAGTATAAAATAAAATAACAGACAAAATTACAAAAACAATTTATTCAAAATTTCAGGTCATTACACCCATGGTTTTTCATTTACAACTACCTAAGCATCCAAAGAATTTATTTAGAAAATAAAAAAAAATTCCATTTTTTCAACATATACACACCCATTTATCCTTTTCCATTCACTCCAAAGTCATCATGCACGATACTCTGACAATTCTACCTCCCAAGGAGTCATCCCTTGGTATCCTCAAGACCATATGGTATGATCCTCATGTTTTAGGAACTACGCTTCAATGTAAGGGAAATCTCAACATCTCTTTTCTATTCAAGTTCTCTCTATATGTTCTATGTCATTCAAATTTCAAAAAAAATATCATTAATACAATTTATATTATCAAATAACTATTTAATATTATTTTATATATTATAAACCACTATCCCCTCTATTTTTACCATTTTCTAAAAACATGTTTTACAACAATTATTCTGATGATTTTAGGTCTCAAAATATCTATCCTCTCGATATGAAATTCCATTTTTCAGAATAACATAACCATTGGAAGTTCAATGGGTATTAAAAATAATTAAAAATTATATATTTGATTCTATTACTAATACACATAAAACCATCATTCCCTTTCTATGGGCTAAAATTTACATATTGATCATGTTTTTTAAGAACTTTTGAAACGACATGATTTTACTATGAAACTCATTTTATTTTATTCTCCATATCTTATTTATGAAATTATTTATTATCATCTTTTTGGATCACACAAATGTTATATACATATGAATAATGTGCCCTGATAGCACTACAATTCATTGGGTAATTAATTTAATCTCTATAGATGACATGTTTTACGTTACATTGGTGAATAACTGTGGTAATTTTTATGAAACCTTAATGAAAAAACCTGAGTTACATGCTTATGAATGTCAGCATTAAATTAATTTATCCACATTTCTATGTTATGAATCATGATATTATTATTAGGGTAAATTCTATTTCTCATTACTATAATATATTTTTTATGTTATTACTTATATTTATTAAGTTTAGAAGAAAATAATTTCCATTTCATTTCCCTTACAAAGATATATGTTCAAAAATTTCCTTTTATGTATGTCCATTGTTTATGATATGTAATAAATATACATAGGATGAACCTTTTATTAATAATTTCATCTGAATTAGAATAAAATTTATCTTTTCCTGAATTATGTAACATTTTTTCCAAGAATATAAACTATAAACGATCATCTATTTGTACCATTTAATGAAAAAGTTATATAATAAAATTACATGATTTAATAGTTTTTTTCTAACTATGGTTTAGTTATTTGAGGAAATTATGATATGTAAAATTTAGGAATATCTTTATAGATAATTATAAATATAGGGAAACATCCTCGCAGTTGAGTAATGTTTTAAGTGGTTTTTAGACAAGAAATCCACTTATGGATACAAACAAGTGGTTGTGGGTATGGAATAGATTTAGACAGGGGTAACAACTTCTAAATGGTTCTTTAGGGCTAACCAATGTAACCTAGTACATGAAAATGGTCCTTAATATGAACCTTTTTTGAAAATCCAAGGGGATATGTTTGGTTAATCACATGATTTCTATGAACCATTATGAATGATATACAGAAAATATAATTTTTTTCAATGAATAAAATATTTAATCATGATGTGTTATGCCATAATACACATCTAAAGTTAAAATATTATTTAAATAAACATTTTTATCACTATATACTCTTCTTTTAGAAAATTTTAGGAAGTAGGAGGAACCGCATGAATGTTGAGTATAACAAACATGCACTAATTTAAAACTTATGGAAGATCAAATAGAAAAATTCATGAAAATGTTGAATCAACTGTATTGAATTACGAACAATACCTTTAATCAACATGAAATTAAAGATTCATTTTAAAGGGAATAAAATTATATTTATTCCATCATGCATTAAATAGAAACATCTTTTAGTGTATTTACTAAGACATTGATTCCTAAAAAATGTATGAGCTCTATATAAAAGATATTTTTTGTACACAGTTTTTCAGAACAAGAGAAACTCACCCTACATGTGTACATTATAGAGGGAGAAGCTGATTAGTGTTTGACACTAAATAAAATTAGAATGAAAAGAATGAAATTGAATCTATGGAGTGGGAAGAGTTTTGGGGATCCTTTTTCCAAAATTATTTACCATATTCAATAAAAATGATAATGGAGAATGAATTCCTTGAACTGAAGTAGAAGGAAAATTAATTTATTGAAAGTTATGAGATAAACATTATATGACTTTATCATTAGAACTTTACATTTTTCATTGATCCTAATGTAATTTTTGATAGATTTTTTAGTTGACTAAGACCCCATATAATGAATAATCTCTCTAATATAAACTATTAAATATATGAGGAGATAGTAGAAGTGATATAAAGTTTGAACTAGAGTTTGAAGAGATGTATTAGTTCCATAGATTAAATGAAATTAAGTTATAAATAGAGACATTATTAGAGATTAACTTTGATAATGTTGGAGGAGGAAAAAAATTTCAACATCCCACATGATAGAACTATGGGAAAAAGCATTTGGGGAACATATTTCATTGGAGTTGGAAATGTTACATATGTGGTAGATATGTCCATATAGATCAAAACTATCATTGTGAGGTGATTCCCTAACTTCTCAAAATAAAAAAAGGGAATATGGTGGAGGCCCAACCTAATTTCAAATGCTTCAGGTTTGGAATGCTTGGTAACTTTACCAATCACTTTACAAATATGATGTTAATGGAGGGTAATCACCATCAAAATCAATATAGGCCAAGGGAATAAGGTAGGTATTCTTATATCACAACATATGATATTGAATCTCTAAATTATATTGTGGTATGTACTATCATTTTTCTCTGAAAGATATAAAGTAAATTGTTTGATTCTAGTTCTATACATTTTTTGTTTCATCCGTGTTCGAAATGAATATAGAATCCGTCCATAAACTGGTAGAAGTATATTTATCTATGAAGAATCTATGAGGGATTATAAATGCATCAAAAGTGTATATAAATTATGGTGTTCACTTTGAAAAGAACAATCTCATCGCAAATATAAGAGTCATTCCCATGCTAGAATTCATCAATATACTATATATGGACTAGATCTCAACGTATAATTTTAAGATTAAATTTAAAAGGAAGGAAATCTCAATAGACATTGATGGGAAACATATATTTGTCTTCAAATGAGAGAAATATTAACACGTTATTAGTTTAGAGGAACCTCCCATAGCCTTATTTGTGGATATTATTGGTGAATATGAGGAAGTAAATAAAATTATATTAATAGAAAATATACCAATCATTCAGGAATACATTGTTGAATTTCATTACTAGATACCTGGATTCCCCTAGAAAGAGTGGTATAGTTCTCAATTGAACTAATGTTGGGATCCAATCCAATATTAAGGACACCATATAGAATGTAAAATGTGGATTTGGAGTAATTAAAGAATAAACTGCAAGATCTTTGGGAGAAGAGGTTTTCATGAATACGTGTATCTCCTTGGGGAGCACATATTCTCTTTTTAATGAATAATTATGGATCAATGGGAATAATCATAGATTACAGAGAACATAATGGGATCATAGTGAAGAAAAAATACACTATTTGAATGATTGATGATTTTATTGAACAACATCATGTTGCTCAATTCTTATTTAATATTGATCTTTGATCTGGTTATCATCAACTGAGGTTGATGAACCAATATCTTCTAAATCCATCATTTTGATCATGATATGGGAATTACGAGTTTTTTATGACCTTCAAATTGACTAATGATCCTATAATATTTATAGATTTGATTAAAATATACTTTAGGGACTACCTTGATAAATTTTTGGATGTTTTTATTGATTATATTATGATATGTTTCAAAATATTCAAGGCTAGGGGTTCATTTAAGGTTATAATAAAATAAGGAAGAAGGGGAGGGTATTTGTAATGTGCAGTAAATGTGAATTTTAATGACAATAAGTTTCATTAATTGTGCACATTTTGACAAATGATGGAATATCATTTCACCGTGACATGAAAAAACTTGTGGAAGAGTGGAATAATCCTACAATAGTAACTGAGATTTATAGTATTCATGGGTTATATGATATTTTAGGAGGATTGTGAAAAACATTTAACAACTATATCATACATTAAAAATTTTAACTTGAAAATGAGCTATGATCATCTAGAAAAAGAAGTGAGAATAGTTCTTCCAATAGCTGAAGAAGTTTTTGGGCACTAGACCTATGTTAACTCTAACCCCTATCCAAAAAGTAGTCATTATTATTAGAAAAGCATCTATGAAAGGACTTGGGTGTGTATTCATGAAAAATGAAAATTTTGATTTCCTATAAATCATGATAGTTAAAGAGTCATGAGAATAATTATCAAATACATGAGTTAGAGTTATCTATGTTTTTTTTTCTTTTATGATATAGTGGCAGTATATTCATTGGGTGAAATGTGATATATTCAAAGACTAATTTTTTTGAAGTTTATTATTACACAAAAGGAATTGAACAAGAGAAAGAGGAGATATCTGGAACGTCCTAAAGACTAATATTGTTTAATTCATTATCATCCAGTAAGAGCACACAAAGTTGATTCTACATTAATTGGGAAAGATGCCCTATTTTTTGAAATGATGAGGATTCAAGGAGATCCTTTGGTCAATGACCTAGTAAAATTGGACATGGAAATCATAAGGGAAGGGAAACAATTAATCCTATCTCAAATGATTTCACTTCCATCATTACTAATGATGATCAATGTATATCAATGATGAAAACAATTATTATAGTAGAAGGTATAGGATGTAAAGAATGAGATGTTTCCCAAGTTCAATATTGATCAAGAAGGTGTAATGACATTTCATTCAAGGTTATGTGCTCCATCACTTCCAAAAAATGAAGAGCTGATGGATGATGATAATTGTTCTAATGTCTCTATACATCATAGTATCACTAAAATAAATAGGGACCGCCGTGATCATTATTGTTGGGAAAAAATGAAAGGGGAACTTACTAACTAAAGTATGAGGTTCCTGGTGTTTCAATAAGTGAAGGAAGAGAAAAAAATTCCTAAATGGATATTACTAAAATTATCCAAACCAACATGGATGTTGGATAATATCTCCATGAATTTTTTCATGGTCTCCTAATAAATTCCAATGGAAACAATGTGATATGTTTTAGAATGGACCATCTCACTAAGACTGCCAATTTCATCAGTATTCAAGAAGATTTATCTCTTGACCAATATTCCATTATATACATAATGAAAGTGGTGATATTTTATGGGGTTCCACTTTCTATCCTTTATGATCATGATCGATGGTTCAAATCAAAATTATTTAGAATTCATCAACATGCTCGGTGTACAAAATTTAATTTTAGTAAAACAAATCACCCCAAACAGATTGCCAATCGGAAAGGAAAATTCAAACTTTTGAGGACATGATTGGAACATGATTAATTGTATTTAAATGTGGATGGGGTTAAAAAATATAATTTTTTGAATTATCATAAAATAAAATCTTACACTCATGTATTCAAATAGAACCCTATGATGCTCTATATGGTATGTTATACAAAACTCTAACTTGTTGGGATGGATTTGGTGAGAGAATGTTTCTTGGGAGAGGTCCCGTGTAAAAGATGATTGGGAAGGTTCATGATATACAACAATATATAATGACTTATCAATGTCTATCAAAGATATATCTTGATCACCATCAATGAGACATAGAGTTTGATGTTGAAAACAAACCTTTCCAACTAATTTCATAATGGAAAAGAGTCATGTAGTTTGGGAAGAAAGGGAACTTAAACACATGTTCATTTTCTACTATGAAATTCATGATTTATTATGAGTAGTGGCCTATCAGATCACACTTCATTCAAATATAGCTCAATTTCATGATTTATTACATGTATTTATCATGAGGAAGTGCATAAATGACCATTTACATGTACTATGTCCTTATAAAGTACAACTAGTACACTACCCATCTTATTAGGAGCAGGCGGTGAAGATATTGGACTTAAGAGAAAATTTCATATGTAACCAAACATACCACCTCGTCAATGTGTTGTGGAGGAACCATATATACGAAGAAGGAATGTGGGAATTATAGGCGACAATGAGGAAAAATTACCCAGAATTTTTTCAATATAGAGTACATGGTGAAATTTCAGGGAAGAAATTTCATTATAGGGAGGGGAGAATGTAACAACCAATTTTTTTTGAATAATAATTGTTTCCTGAAAATGCGTGTTATATTATTTTGTACTAAAAAACATATAATTATTTAATAATGAAGTAAATATAATAGGAAATGAGACCACATGGATTCGACCATTATATAGTCATTGGTCAATTATGACCATTGGTAAGTATGGACATTGGGAACTATACTCTTGATATTAATTTTAACATAATAATTAGTGTTTATAAATATAATTTTACAGAGGATCATTTATACAAAAAGAAGATCCAATGGCTTAAAATTATAGAGTCTTGTTATTTTAATCCCATTTTTCAGAGCATTAAAGGGGGTTATATTACGGAAGCTACCCCTTCCCCATGCCCAAGCTAGGCCTCGATAAGTGAATCTTGAACGAAATCACCTACGGGAGAAGTTCTAGTTAGTAGAGATTACCACTCAGTCGATGTTTTCTGAGGAACCCCATGAATCTATCACTATCACACACCATATTATTTGGAATTATGTTTGTGTAATAAGTTGTTATGTGTCTAGGATATAGTTAATTAATATTTAATTCTGTTGTATAAATAAAATTTTTATTCCATCAATCCCATTTTAAGAATATTTTTTCTTAATAAATTTTTTTTGGAGTTTGGTAAATTTTATTTTCATACAAAACATATACATTCCAGAAAAGATATAAATGATTATAAAAAACTAATATATTATGAATAATAATTATTTTAATGAAATATTATCATAAGAAAACTCTTATTTATATTTAAATGATAGTTTTTCAAGTGTCAATAAGTTATCTATGTATTTTCAATCCACTATTATTATTAATAAATATGTACTCTAATATTTAAATGTCAAAATTTTCGTATTTAAAAAAATATTCTGATAATAATATTTGAAATCAGCCAATAATAATTTGGTTAGGGTGAATTTTTTATAATATTCTAAAATACTTTACTGTTTCATGAACAGTAAAGAACCATATTGAATTTTTTAATATTTTAATGACATTAGAATTATGAAATAATGATGTAATTACTGACTAAACACAATATATAACATAATTTATTTTAGTTTATTAATATAATTTATTTTAATATAATTTAATTATTTTTTAAATATATAATTTCCTTTCCAAATTCTAAAATAGAAACATTCGATTTAAAATTGTTATTTTTTGGAAAAATATTTTTTCTTACAAAAATAAGTAATATAAAATGACTGTTGACAATTACGGATTAAAATAACATTACTGGTGTCCCAAGTGTCCAATAACTTGGGAATATACCAAAGTAAGTCCGATGGTTTTGCATTTACGACTACCTAGGTGTCCAATGACATTATTTAGAAATTAATAAACACAACACCTACTTTCTCTATAAATACCTGCCCATTTCTAAATTTTTATTCTCTCCCAACCCATATTACTTGATGAAGTGATAGTTATATATACCAAGTAGTCCTCCAAATGTGTCATTAATCCACAAGGTTTGGATCCTCATGTTTTCGGAACTACACTTGAAGGTATGGGAAATCACCACTTCTCTTTTACATTCAAGTTCACCATTTATATGGTATGCTTTTCAAATTTACATTCAATGTTATTATTTCATTTTTTTTCATATAGTATATTAATATTATTATATTAATGGTAAACACTTGTATCCTATGTTTTTACCCTTTTCTGAAAACATTTTTTATACCCGTTATGTTGTCTATTTTATGTCTTAAAATTGTACTCTTCTACTCAATAAATTCAATTATAATTTATATTTATGAATAAGAAACATGCTATATTCTAGGGGTATACAAAATGATGTAAAAATTATTAATTTTATTATTTTATAGATACATATATGTCCCACATTACATTCCTATGGGTTAAAAATTACAAACTGATCATGTTTTTAGAGGACTTCTAAAATACTATGATCCCGATTTGAAATCCATTGTATTTTATTCTGCATGGGTTATTTATGAAATGATTTATTATGATATATATGAATCAGATAAAAACTAAATAAATATTAAGGGTTCCCTTGAAATAACTCAAATAAGTTTTTTATATAATTTAATGTATAGAGATGACATGCTTTACGATTCCTTGAGGAATAACCTTTGTAATTTTTATGAAACCTTGGTGAAAACCCATAGTGATAATATTAAAAATTTATAAATAAAACATTTTAGGTACATTTCCATGTTATGATTAATTCTAGTACTATTATGGTATGTTCTATTTCTAAATCCCTTACTCTATTCCCCAATTTCATAAGATATTTCTCAAGTTCACATGAAAACTCGTTCCCTTGATTTTCTAATATTTTGCCTTATACTAAACATTTACATTGATGTATATCCCCATGTTATGAGATTATGTAGATATACTTATGATTAACCTTATAATTTTCATTTTGTGTATATTATAATAATATATATGTTTTCATGTATTATATAACATTTTTCCAAGAAACCAAACATTAAATGATCCTCTATTTTTTTAATTGTATGAAAATTTATGAAATAAATATGTGGGATCCCATAATATTTCTTGTTTATAAAATTCACTAAATTACCACATTAAAGAAACATTAATTTTGAATATTTCTCACAATGATGCATCAATTATTTCAATTCCAGCATCCCATAATTCTCTAAATTCATTAACAATACGCCGAAGGTATACATCAATGTCATTTCAATGAATTTAATTTTTTGGAAGTTTCATCGATATAATAAATGAAGTCTTATTCATTCACATCTTTGGAGGAATATTATATGGGATAAAAAATATTCATATTCTAATATTTATTGATGTATCAAAAGGGTCAAAACCATCAGAACAAAATCTCAAACATAAATTCCTAGGATTTGAATACATTTATGGATATAATGAATAATACTCCTTCTATAACATTAAATCATCTTGATATCCCGTAGAGTCAACATTTTTACCTTAAAAATCATTTCAATTAATTTTTTATGTAATCATTTTACATGAATAATCTCTTCAAGTGTGGTTTTTGAGGAAAGTAATTAAAAACCATAGTGGGAGTTTTAATCTTCTTTCTCTTTCTTGTGTAGAATTCACTTGAACTCACACTATTTGTCATTGATTTTTATTTACATCTATGAAATCATATGAAATATTATTTATCAAAATATTCACCCAAATAAATCATGAAATATTTTTTGAATGATTTATTTTGTAATAATAAATTCCCAGTTTGATGAAGAGTTTTTTCGTCTCAATAAATGGCGTTAGGGTCTTAACTACATCAAATGAATTATGATGAAACTATAAAATCATGATCACATATTTTTCAATAATTACATAGTGAAACTTGATATGATAAAACATTAATAAAAATTAATCCATTGAATGATTGTTAAACCCTTATAATAATTATTTTTTTCCATATTTACCTAATTCGTAAAACATAATTTTTGGGAACTAAATTTCTGATAGTGATTGTCTTATTTAGGATAAACTAAAAATTATATTAATATATTACAATATTTTTCATTTTAACCTACAAATAAAAATGAATCATTATCATGTTTTGAACTAAATTATCCTTTGTGGTTCAAATTATGTGCCATTTAATGACTAAATGTTGTTTTTAATTTTCATAAAATTCTATCCTCCATGAAAAATCTAATAAAATTATAATGAAGGAAATCATTTCAATATAAGTTAATCATATAACTAGTTTATATTAAACTATGTCTTGAATTTATTATAATTAAACATAAATATCATATTACCTATTGATGATCTATTTTCAATTATATAATTTAACAATTCTTTCAAGGCCTTACAAACTATGTTTTTATTTGATTCAAAATAATCCTAATATTTTTCATATGTATTGGATTAACACTCTTCTACCTACATAGTAAATATTAAACAAAAAAATAATTAATAAAACAAGTATAATAAACACATTATATCCATGTGTAGAAAAAAATTTCTTTAACAATATTACACAAATAAGAAAGATTAGTTTAAACTAAATAAGGAAAACATGATGAAACATATTAATAATATTATGTAAAATAATTAGAATAATGATAATTAATTGTATGAAAATAATATTCCTATTTTTTAAGAATGTTAGTGTAAATAATAATTATAATGAAAATTTACATCATATAATAATGTGAATTAAAGAATAATATGAAATCCTTAATGTGAAAATAATATTACAATATATGTAAAACATAGTTAAATAAATAAAGATAGATGTATTTTAAATAATAATTTATAATCAATCATGTAAATATGTATTTATTGATTATTTATTCCCATAATAATATATAATTATTAATGTATATAAATTTATAATATATTTTTAGATTATTGTTAGAGGATAACACTTTCCTTATGTGTGAAAAATGTTGACCCATCATTAAAAAAATTAACATAATGGATGAAAAATAATTGATCCAATCTGACATGCATCATATAACATGAATAACATAAGAAACATGATTAGAAAAATATAAATTCCTATATCAGTGGAGTCATATATCAAGGGAGAAGGCCAATGAGGTGAGGGAATGGAGGTATGTGAGAAGATAGGAGTGACCGATGTATAGGTCGAGGAGATGAGGCTAGTGACATCTGAATCATGGACTAATAGGGGTTTGGTCAACTTTAGTAGAGCCACATGGGAATGTAGGAGGATGGGGGCTTGAGGTCCATAGAATATGATACACAAGGAAAATGTTGGGGTAAAGGGTTATCGTCGGGAGGAAGGGGGATGGCTCTCACCAGGAGAAGTGAAAGGGGTGATTTCATCAGGGAACACAATCATATGGAGAAGTGATATCATTAGGGATTATCCTAAAGGGGAGTATGTTATTCACTTTGGGTTGGGTTCACATTGTGTATAGAGATATGGGGGTTTATTAATTCTTTCTAGAGATTTATATAAAGAGTTAATAAAACCACTTGTAAATCTAAAAATAGTTATAAATTTCTAAAATATTTAGTCTATTTTATGAACCCAATTCTCTAATACAAATAAACATATATGCATTTATGTTTTTTAGATTTTCTTAAATCACCTGCTAATAAATTTCCACTAACTATTATTTATATTTTAGTGGGTTAATAAAGGATTGAATTACATTTGATATGATAAATATGGTTTACAGGAATAATTAATCGTGTGAAATATTAATATCTATATATTGATAATGTAAACTCACCAAGGATATAATATAAATATTACATGGGATTTAATTTTACCTTGAGATATCATTGTTGAATGTTAGTAGTTTGATATGGTCTGATATTGAATCTGTATTTAAAATTTTTTCTATGGCATGGAAATGGACACATTTGTTCTCATTATTATTCTTTACTATATTAGGGTAGTGTATGTTGAATTTGGTTCATTACCAAGTGAGTGTTTATAAGATGATTAACTATGTTACCATGATAATATAACTGATTTTGATCGACAATAACTTCATGTATCACAGATTAACTTGCTTGAATATAGTGTATTATCCTAGAGAGATTCACTCACCCACGAAGACAGTATGGTGAATAAATGTATTACATATGAATATGATGTGTATATGGTTCATTATTGATATATTTCTCAATGTGTAATTTATTATCATGGTTATTTTTAATTATACCTTGACCTTTTCATAATTGAATATTAGAAAATGATGATTAAGCAGATAATATGATGAATACATAATGGTGTTGATAATATTAGTGATGATGATGGTTACATAGAATTTGATAAAACGACTTATGTTATTTGGTAAATATTTTATATACGATCATTTGAAATATTTTTTATTGTATTTATGATGTTATCTTTTCAATGATATGCCCATTTTCTATGAAACCAACATTTTAGGGTAGTTTTTTGGAGTCATAAAAAATACACATTGAGAGAGTGACTAGTGCGATTGATTCCTTGAAAACCTATTCAACAACTTTTTGATCTTTTATGACATGGACATGAGTTTGATATGATCATGAGAAGGTAGACACAAGGATGATGGATTTGATGATGTCTGAGTGTGGTTTGTGAAGTCTCGATAAAGTGTTCATGGGGATGGTATCCTTTATGAAATAATTTTGTAGGAGTATTGGGGATTAGTTTGGTTAGAGTTTTTCAATGGGGGTATTTATATTTTTGATTAGAGGATGGCGCCTCACTCCCCATGAGATAAACTCTCTTAGGGTTCCGTGTTTTTGTGGTTCCTCCAATTGAGCATCGACATCAGGCCTCAGCTTCGATCTCCAGCGTTCCTCTTCATCGACATCTTCCTTATTCCATTTCTTTCTTCAACACCTCACCTCTTGCTTGAACATTCTTCTGTGATGATTTTCCTCTTCCCTTAATCCTTCTATAATGATATTTATCGTTTCTCACTGGGAGGCTCTCACAGAAGTGGGTTCCTCTTCTGATTTTCGTCTTTGGGATCTCTGGTGGTTTTCAAAGTGATCTTTGCTTGACCTATGTCTTGATATCGGATGAATTGTTCATATTATTGTAGAGTAGTGGCCCATCTCTACCCTCAGATCTGTTTTCATATCTGAGCAGCACCATTATGGATCGAGCGTCGATGTCATGCTTTTGGTGGTTGTGCTTATTCATGCGGATTTTTTCGAAGCACCTCAGCGCAATGGTGAAGGAATCTGATTCGAATCAGGATCCTTTGAGAGGTGACTTCAGATAGATTGATGGTAGTATGTGGATTCTGAATGGGGTGGTTTCTTCATGCAACCATGATGCATTTGTTTCTACATACTTGGGATGTTTTGTTGGTCCCACTCGATGGACGACTTTGCTACCATTGAATGCTAGATGAGTTTTAGATGTTGATGTAAGATCTGGTCAGTGTCTCTTTGCATTTGGCACATGTATCTGTTTCGTGTAGATGACGTCGCGTGGGAGAACTCAAAAGATGGATTTTTGTGATGACACAAATCATTAAACTATTTTTTCTCATTTGGACAAATGGGTACTCAGTTGTTCTCTGGATGATGTTTTTTGTTTTGTTTTCCACTACATCTAGTTGACTGTGTAGTGAGCTCATCACTTGCACCGTCGGGTGGGAGGCTCGCAATAGAGATAGGTGTGATGGAATCTCTCTTCTGACCCTCTTCCTACATTTCAGTGTGGTATTTAGGAGTGTTTTTCCTTAACTGTCTTTCCAGGATGACAAAATTCTTGGCAATGGGGGTGGCACATCATCTTTGACGGATTTCACTGTTGTAGTTTCTGACCGGGGAGAAAAACTGCTGGCTATTTCTGATTCTAATATGTGCTTTTTATTTGTCATTTGGGTCTATGTAAGGCCTTTTTTCCATGTTGGGGGTTATTTTATCATTTGGTGCTTGTAAGGCGTTTCTCCTTTTACCAGTCCTCAAAAGGAGATCTTTCTTGTTGTGTTCAATCAAAAGGGTTTGTCCTGCACATTTAGATTATCTATTATTTGGTTAGTAATGCATGGGGAAATATTGGCACAAGACTAAATAAAAGAGTAGATTTCATAAATATAATATTAATTTTCTGTTCAATCATTGAGTAGATGTTATTTAAATTATAATGTAGGATTATGAAATGAAACATAGTCATTATCATGTAGGCTTATGAAATGAAACATAGTAAAGCATATAATTTCATGATATTTGAGGGAAGAATAATTCACTACATGTTTTATGAGCTAGTTTTTTATTTCTTGGATATAAAAAAAATTTTACCGCCATGGAAATGGATTAAATTAATAGAGTGAATATGATAGTCTATCACTAGATTATAGACGGTGAAAAAAGAGTGACACAAGAAATTTTCAGATGTTTGGATGTAAGATGACACAAAGATAGTAGACATGATGATACTATTTATAAGTAGAGGATCAAAATTTATCCCTTGATCAGTTTGATCAAGGTGGTCTGACGAAATAATGGAATTGTGTGAATGTATATCTTAGATTGTTGAGTTCCCTCTTAGTGGGTTTTCCATATGGATGATTTCCAAAAAGGAATTATGTAAGACTTTTAGAGTGATGTGTTAGAGTAGACATATGTATTTTTTAGAATTGGTAATAGCACATAAGAGGATGGAGTTTTCTTAGTGCAAATATTTGACTGATAGATGTGATGAGAATAGTTATTTGTGATATTTGGAGTTGTTCTTGTGAAGAATCAAATATGGTGGTGGAAGACTTCATTAGTTGGTTTCCATATATTTTATTATTGCTGGTAAATTTTTTTTTCTAGATTTACTGAATTATAAAAATTGTATGATTCATTAATAATATTAATTACAATATCCCCATGTTGATTAGAACACCTGACTGAACCATCTGAATAATATGTGTCATTCGTTTCATTTTTATTCCTTTAATTGTTTCCTTTCAGAAGTTACTGTTTGATTTTCTTTGAAGTTAGTGATTTAGTTTGGTTTCTTATATGTAGTTATCTTCTATGTTCCAAGCACTGAATTTTAGGGTTTTAATTGTAATTTTTTTATCTTGTATGATATTGGTTTTTAAATCCCAATGATTAATGAAATATTTCATCAGACCTAAAAAGTAGTATCATATATTTTGTTTTAGAGAGTCAAATGACCTTCCTCGGGAGAAGGAGATTCAATTCGTAATTTTGTAGTATCATTATGCTATTGGATTACTAGAAATTAAAATTAATTAGGTCTTTATACTTTTGAGGATAGTTTATTATAGAAAGTGAATAATCTACCATTCATGGGTACCACTCTAGAAGCAATTAAGAAGGAAAAATGGGAATTACTAGATAATAAACATCTTCTAGTGAATCTGATTTCCATAACCCCGAAACTGGAAAATAATATATATTAAGTAAAAAACACTTTTGATCATTTTTAATTTGATGATAATATTTATGGGAATCAGATAATGAGGATTATATCATTTTTATTGTTGATGATATTTGATATAGAAATTTTATAAGGAAATGCAGTGATAGATCACAAAAAGGCTTTTAGTAAGATCATTTGAAGGTTTTAATAGGTTAAGTTAAACATTGGAGATCCAATATGGGAACTAATGTTACTATCTTCACTCCATGAACCATATGTTGTAATGACCACCATGATGAGTAACCCAAGTGGTATTTCCGAAATTAGGATTTCAAATTCTTGGAATCAGATTAAAATGTGGAACATAATTAGATGTATATCCACATATATTTTAAGAAAACGTGTTGTGAAGAAGGAACATGGAGTTATATATCTCATAAAGGCTAGAATAAGGGAAAAATGTATTGAATTTAGAGTTTTAGTAGATTATTATAATGTTGTCCCTTGATCATAAATTATGGGAATATATGAATATTAAATCAAATTATAATCAATAATGATTCAACATGGAATACATTATTTAGGATATGGATATCGAATCCAATTACTGAGGATAAGGTTTGTCTTTATTTATGTTCATATAATTTACCTGAGCATTGTTTAATTGTATATAGACCCTCATTTCACTCAAAATAAAAGAGAGGGAGCAAGAAAGACTATAAATGTGTATTTTTTAAGAGGTTTATCTTATGGATGATAAATCTGTATATATTATTATAAATGGTGATGTTTATATCTTCATAAGGAAAAATTAATGCACAATTTTAAATGAGTACCCCAAAAACTATAGTCAAATAAACACTTATTTTCAATTTGAAACATAGATGGATGGCATTTTTTACTACATTAATGAATATAAAATGGATAATTACTCATTGGTCTATAGTTTATGCAAATAGAGTGATGTATAAAACTTTTTTCCTAATTAAATTATTATAAAGATAAATTAATGATATATATATATATAATTTCTAAAATGATATGTATTTTCCATCTTGGACACTAGAATTATAAAGGGATAAAAATCCATGATTCTAAATTATTATTATATATTAAAATAATTGAGTATGAAAAATGACAATATTCGTCCATTGAGATGTAATGTAAGATGTACTTCCAAATAGAAGGAAGGATGCCGGATTAACAGAAATTAGTGTTAATTTTTCATGAACCATCATGGGATGAAATGGAAAAACGCATAACTAAACTCACCTCTAGGATTGAATGTGTGTTCCCATTCCTCATGGGTTGGAAACAAGTACTCAGGCATCAAGGAATTCACCATGGGAATTGATTCTCCCTCAAATTAGAGTAAAATGTTGTGCATAATTTATCATAAGTCTGGCATGGGTAAACCATACATTAGATTACCATGTCAAAAAAGAATAAAAAATAGATAAGTAGAGGAAAAAATCAGTCATTAATAACAAAAATTTATTAAACTCATTTATATAAACATGCATAAATCATCAAAAATAAATTCTTCATGAGATTAAATAAGAAGAAACTAAAAAATGTAAAAGAGAGGTCATCGTTATTAATACATTATATTCCAAACTAAAAAACCTAGAGAAAACCCAGGGAACATATCTATTTTATCCATGTCTCCTCACCACATCCCATATCACTATTGACGACCTAAGAGAAAAATTTCAAAACAAAAATAGAACATGTAAAAATCTTAAGAGTTGTATACACATACATAAGTGTATATCTAGGGTGTGATTTAATAGACCACATTAGATCTCACCACACTGTTATGAAATATATTATGTATAAGAATTATTATGTTCTTGTTTGATATAAAATATGAACTATATTTTTATTTTTATTAAGGACGAAATGAAATATAAAAAATTTTCTTTCTTGAGAAAGTAAAAAAATTTACTTTTTGAACATTAAAATATGGAACCTTGACATAGAATTAAAAAACTATAAGAAACAAATAGGGGCATTTATTTTTTTAAAAAAATTATTAATATTCATCCACTCATTTATAAACTTCTATAAAAAACCTATCATAAAACACTCTATTCCCCTTTTATTGAAAACTCCCTTCCCAAAATCACTTTTCAAATTTAATTTGGAAACCAACACAAACATTAATAAATATGAAAACATGATACGAATGAACCACTATATTATGAAAGAAAAATTTAAGTATGAGATTAAAATAGAGTATCAAGAAACAAATGTGTTATGGGTTATTTGAAAGAAAACCCCTATATAAACCAATAATCAAGGAACAAATGTCATGTAAGACTTTTGTGGTAGAAAATTGATATAAATATTATAATAATAAATAATTGGAAAACCCACTTACCTATGTCACATCCAAATAATATACACAATCCACTCAACTTATCCACATAAGGATCTTCAATGGAATACCCCTATCCAGAGAAAATTTTACAACTCGAAGTCACTGGTTAGTTTGTAGACTTATTAGTGTATCACGAATCAAGGACCCCAAATTAGTTACCGAGGTTTTTATCACAAAACCATTATCATTGTGAAAAAATAATCAAACGATATATATCACATACATAATAAAAAAATGTATTCCACCTCACCTATAATAGCTTCACATGGAACATGAAATTTTACATCATATAATCCTCAAACGAATCAAACAAAAAACATTGGAGAATGAAAAATATAAGGGGAAATCAATGAAAGATATATGGGAATTAATCCACATATTAGATGATGTGAAAATGGGAATATAAATCAATATTACTCAAGATGGAAATTCAATTTCAACAAATTGTTTTTAGATACAATCACATCTTATAAACCATTTTTAAAAAACACCCTTTCAAATAATAAACATTTATCAAAATATAGATCCATTACATTAAAAGTCAAAACACTCCATATTCCCTATATTTTTTAGCAAAACCATTTTACTATTCCTTACAGTATTTCCTACATATTATTTTAATGTGAAATAAATTTATTTAATATTTATACAAGAATTCAATAATTTAATTTTTTATTAGAAGCTTAAATTTCTTAAAACCATATTATAAATAAACAAAAACATCATAAATGTATATAAATTCATAAAAAAATACTTTTTAAACAATATTCACTTTATTAATTACAAAATATAGTGATTTAATATAAAATCCTACCTCAAAATGGTTGGTATCAAGTTACAACAATCCACCTTCCACAAAAAACACATGGATGAGAATGGAATCACCCTCGACAAGTCCATGACAATAAAAACACAATGTTTAAAACAAATCAAACTAAAACACAAGAATTAATTGTGATTTATAGTTCTAGGAGAAGGAATAACCTCGGAAAAAATGAAAATAAATGATATTTGGGGAGAATTTCTAAATAAAATGGAATATTGCATTTAGGAATCAATTCAAAACATTAAGATAATAACTCCAAATAGAGAGGAATTGGTAAGAGATCACCCCATAAATAATAATATGGTTGAATCATTGTGACTGGGGGATAGGGAGGTGAAAATCTCCCAAAAATTAAGAGTACAAAAGATAGAAAATCATTGTAATTTGATTTTAGTAAAATCGAATGGTTATGATGCATAATTTGGAAAATAGTGAATCTATTATGATGTTGGAATTATACCAGAACAAATTACACACATGGTTTAACCACAAGACTTACTATATAATGTTATATAAATGAAAAATTACTCTATAACCACATTATCAACGTTTTTATACTGGTTTTAAGGTTTCTTCTAGTAGTTTTCAAGTCATAAAACAAACAAAAAAATAAAAAATTTAAAAATATAAGTTGAAAGACTACTGAGACCTCAAAATAATATAATATAAAATTGTGAACAATAGTTTTGAAGTCCTTTCCCAAATATTTACATCATGAAACATTATGAAATCCTAAATTCCATGGTGAATGTAGAAGGAAATATAAATCTCAAACTGACAGAACACATATATTGAGGATGATGGGTTAGAAAAAACTATTTATAAAAAAACAAAAAAAATGTAATTGACACCCTCAAAACATTCAAAAACATCAAAAAGTGTAGTTAATCCTACAACTAAAAAAATTGGAGCATAAAAGAAAATAGACCAAACACAGGTCCCCCTATCATTTTGAATTCATCTAAAATATTGCAGTGAAAGGAAAAATATAGAAAAAAGAGAATAATAATTCAAGAAACAAATCCTCCATTAAAATCCTGATAAAGGGATGTAATGAACAAATCAAACCAAATAATCAAAAAGGAATGATGAAAATACTATAGAAAAACAACCCAAAATATCTGTATATCCTAAAATCTTGATGATCTCATAAAAATAATACAGGAACTCACTATCCATTTCTAACCACATCAAGAATGAATATGGGCTCCCACATTTGTTCATAACACTATATAAAGATAAACTAGGTTCTCAATCATGGAAAACTATATCTTTTGGAATAAAATATAACTATAAAATCACTAACATGTGCTCACTGCTATGGTAAACCTATTTATATTCAACAGATCATGGACCCATGGGTTCCCCATTTTTAAAAAATAAACACAATCCTAAATAAAACTAATATCATCCAATACAGACCTAGGGTAATAAGATTCCACCAACTAAGAATAATAAGAACAATAAAAAATGGATATCATTCTGCATGAAATGGTAAAGAGATACACAATGAAATCATCCATCATAAAATACAATTAAAAATTAACATAAGGATTTAATAAAACACAATCCCATAAAGATAAAAAAACCAAATTGATAAACATCCCAAAAAACAATAGATGAGGAATCTTAAAAATAAAGTGCATATAAAACCAATAAAGGTGATCCAAATAGACATAATGCAGATAGGTCCTCAAGTATTTCTGAAATGAGGTCATAAAGTCCCATGAAACCCCAAACTGAATGAAAATGAGACGAATCTTATTCCCAAATAGAGTGGTAATCCTTTGAGAAGACGAAACGTTTCCCACCATTACTTCTAATTCCGGATCATCTACTTTCATAATAACACTAGATGAGTTGTCCCCAATCATAATATATGGAACCAATTTATAACCCCTCAAAGGTTTCATTGACAAGTCTGCTTCTAGCCATATGGTCCACTCAAACACCTCTCCAAAATGTTTCATTCTAGAAAAATGTAAAATTGATCAAATAATTTATTTAAGAACTATTATAAATAAACAAGAATACATCAAGTCATCAATCATTATATCAGGATAAAATCACACCAAATTTATTAAATGGTTGACATGTATCTTCACTGACCACTCACCATGATGAAATCTCTCACACACAAGATCTTTATCTACCTTTACCCTCTTAATAAATAACTATTTACAATTCATGTTCTTTAGGAATTACCATGACATGTCCTCATTGGTATATTAAAGTTCAATCAACACCTACTGAAGTCAGCTTGATCAAAATAGAAAAAAAAACTATAGCTCCCAACCCTGAATCCTCAAGTGTCTCAACAGAATTTTAGGATCCCCATAGTTATTTATAATCACTTCACCAAATTAGTAAAAAATTAATATCTCTAAAAATAATGAATATACTAATTCAGAACATCCAATATATGTTTTAGGAGTAATAAAAATGATTTTTCCACCACTATATTCGGAGTCATTCCAGAATTTATAATTGGTGGTATTTTATATATGTGAAAATAGAAATCACTTAGTGGAATATCTTTTGAAACAATACTTATACTTTATATCATGAAAAGTTTTATAGGTATCTTCTAAATAACATAAGAAATCATTTTTTTTGATTTATAGCTCACAATTTAATTCAATGGTATCATTAAAACTATTGGAAAAATCAATACATAAACCCTTTTAAGAAAAATAAATCAATCACACATCATATGATTTTTCTAAAAAAATAACCATTATCCAATATATGTTTTTTATCTTCTTATTTTATTAAGTCACACAACTAATAAACATAACCGTCCATCCTTCGAAACATTCCATCCATTATTAAATACCATACTCAACTTTTAAAAATTATTTGAATTAATTTATTAATATTTTTTTTAATATAAAACATTATGAAAATAAATGAGATCCATTTTTAAATCAGTTATCATAAAATCAAACATTGACTTTTAAAAAAATTTCCAAATAAAAAAAATCAAATATTCCAAATTGCAAAATATTCGTTGTAAAAATTAATTTAAAATTGAACATTTCAAAAAACATCCCTTGTTCTAACCTGAAAAATAATTCTAATTCATAAAAAAATAAAAATACAATACAACCAACAAAAGTTACATCCAAAACATTAAAAAAACATCAAAATACCTTTTAATTCATCTCTAACAACTGAAAACCTCTTTTAGAGATATATGAAAACATAAGAGTTTGGAACAAAAAATCATGGAGTGCCAACCATACACCAAACTATATGATTCCCATATATCCATCATTGATGGACTATAAATATCATACTATACCATGTCAACTGTACATTATACACCATTTCATCATCCACATTCACCCCATAAATGGATGAAAACACCCCAATTCAGTTTCATTCCTCATAATGGATTCAAATATCATCATCTCATCAAAAAAACAACAAAACCAATCAAAATTTAAATTAAAAACAAGACTCTTGTCCCAACTTCCCACAAAAAATCATGGTTATAAACATGAAAAGGCTACCAAATCTCCCTCGACACCTACTTCATGATTCCCAATTTCCTTATATCTATAATTCTAAGATGTATCCCAAGTTAATGTATATCTATCTCATTTACAAAGGGATTTATAATAATCAAGGATTTGTTAAAAATTTAAATGAATCAACCAAGGTCTATCTGGATATGTAACAAAAACCGAATCACCAAAAGCCTCGAAGGGAATTCGTAGTCTTCATCGGCTAGAAAATAGTGATAATGGATTAAATAATTTAACTTAATAATGATATCACCTAAAAATTATTGTAATATAAAGGGAACCAATTTATTTATATTAGATATGAGTTTTTTATATGTTATATACCTATGAAAAATCAAAGTTGAATATGATTATATATATATAATGGAATGAAATGAATAATATCCAGCCAAACGTGATTCAAATCACTTAAATCATCATGCATACATTATCCAAAAAAATACATCAAAAGATAACTGAATTTGAAAATAAAAATGTGAATGATTGGTCATCATGGGAAATAAATAATATCCCAAAAGAAACCTAACATAAATAAAACTATAAGAATGTTTCCATGTGACTTGCGGTCGCACAACATATTCCAACACACTATAGATTGTCCTAAATAATTATCAGGAAAACCGAAATTGAAATTTGAACCCATATAAAGCAATATAAAATTATACACACATATGATTCTTTATGAATGGTTTAGATTCTAGACTTAAATTGATATAACTAAGTAGTCAATGACATTTATTACATAAAAAAATCTATCTTTTTGAATAAAATATAATTTATCAAATTATTTTAAATAAAGGAGTAGTGAAATCCATGCAAATGATCCTAGATTAGATAATTGAAAAAATTATAATGAAAATAAGAGTAATAGCAACATAGTATTAAATGCGATTAAAAAATAGTAATAAGGGAATTTTATTTGAAATAAATTCAAGTGAATTTTTTTTACATCATTTCCATCATTAAAAAAATCATACAATATAAAATGAACCATTCCTCCACTATAAAAAATACTATTACTAAAACTACAATTCAATACTAATTTATAAGCCATCTAAAACCTGAATAGTAGGAGACAAAAAAATTTAGGAAATATTATATCAAGAATGAATAGTCAAATTAAACAATTTAGAAATGGTGCTACAAGAAAATAATGTGCAAGGGGATACATGGAAAAAATCCCCCACATAATAAACTAATAAAACATCAATTTAATATGTAACACCATTGGTCATAATGTGAGATGAAAATAAAACTAAAAAATGAAAGAATAAATTTGATCCAAGGTAACATTATAAATAAATACATAAGCCTCCTGAAATGCTGATATAGGTATTATTGGTGTCACACTCCTAGCCAGAGGAAACCATATAACTAAGGGTCCCTATTTGTGAGTGAGTTAGCTGGTGTAGAATTAATTAATGTATCAACATAGTTAAAATGGATTCCAAGAAAATTATATCTTGTAATTAGAAAAAATTAAAATTATTTAAATCACAAGAATCATAAGAATAAATAATAAATTTTACATTGCCTCTGACATCCTCATAGAAGATGTCCGCTTTCACATTTTACAATAATCACATGAAATAAACAACCCATTATGGGGAAAATTAATAAAATGGAAATAAATGACGATATAAAAAGAATCATTCCATTCATTTTATGAAGTTAAAAAATGTTCATTATGAAAATATAACATGAGATTCTATGTCCTTGCCATCGTTTATAAATTAAATTTTCAATCACCATTTAGAAACCATCATTAAACAGAATCCTTTTAAAATAAAAAAAATCATTAAAACATGGTTTCCTTAGATTAAAAATCCAAATAGGTCATATGTATTATCTTTTTTAACATATCAATTTAAATGTTCCTAAAATGGATTTTCGTAAACAGTTGGAGAACAACTACATTTTCGAAATTCCAACCTTAAACATTTCATATTATAGTTACATTTAAAACTATAAATCAACTTCTTCACCCTATGAAATTTTAGGGGTATAATTTTTTAGAATTAAGAAAAACACTTAAATAGTAAAACCATACATAAAACGTGATCAAAAATATTTGGCGATCATTTTATTCATCAAAGGACACTTTTTAAAATAAATGTGTGTTTCTATTTATGAAAAATATTTACAATTTTACCCTTGATCTCAACCTTGTACAAACTCATCATTAAGGCCCATAAAAAACACCTGAAAAAATGGATTGTGTACAAAATATAAGTAAGGAAAACAAAATAAAGGAATATATCAGTCCAATGACAAAGCACAAAAGCATTTCCTAAAAAAATACATTTTTACCTAAAAAAGAAATCATTATATGGAAAAGATCATTATTTTATCTTTTGAAAATAAAACGTTTTTTATGAAAACTCCTAAGAAAGATTATAATATATAATTATTTTACTTAATACATAGTTATACTAAAATGGAATAACCATGGGGTAAAATTCCATACATATAACTGTTTCTAATTGAATAACTACATGGTCGACTTCTATACACAATGCAATGGAGGTTATAATGTAACCATCGATCCTTGGTTTATTAGGGAAGAACCCATCATTGGTTTCTCACATAACCACTAATAAAATTTCCAAGAACCATTATATAATCAAAACACATAAATGATATGAATTTTAAACATTCCACTCAAAAAATATTATTTTCACAAATAAGAAAACATTTCATGTTATTGAAATAACCAAACCATTTTGAAACCCATTTAAAACAAATAATAAGAGATTTTTAATAAAATTATACCATGAAACTATGGAAAACGTGAGAGAAATTACAAAATTAAAATTTTAAAACATTCATTTATATATAAATATATTCATAAAAATCATTCTTTACAAATTACACATGAAATTGTGGTATTTTGAAGAATAAATCGATAAAATACATAAAATGATGTTTTAGTTAAGGATCCCCTTCTAAATAATATATCGTTGAAGTGATAATTAATCAAATTAATTGATTATATGTATCCATAATAAATCCACTTAAAATGTGTAAATAAAACAAATTATATTCAATACCAATTCAAAAATAAAAATATCCTGATATAATGAAGAAGAAAATGTTTCACCCTAATTATTTAAATTGGGTTAAGAATTCCCTTAGTACATTATAATTAGTTGAATCGTTCAACACATAAAAGAGTAACATTTTAAGAAAATATAAACATCATGGGAATAAATAAAATCATTTTATATCATGTCAATCTACTTTTATATACAAATCATAAAATAATATATGTTCATAACTACAAAACATGTCTCAACGAATGAAAATTGAGATGAAGACCCTTTCCATGAGCTTGACTCATCACATTAAATATTTATATACCCGAAAAATAAAATTAGATTAATAATTTAATGTATTTAGAACACTATTATCTGATATTATTCATTTTATATAAATATTTTCATTCTATAATAATTACATAATTATTAAAGGTCATGTCTAACCATTTGATGATATTCGATACATGAGTTGAAAATATTTCTTCAATGATGTCAATAGTGAATGTGGTAAATATTTCATCATATCCAGAATAATATTCACAAAATAATAATAAATTTTATTTATAAATTATACTTCCATGACCATTAATTAAATATGTATATGCATAATGAACATTGTTACAATAATGGAAATGGTAAGCCATATGTACGCATGAGTAATGGCTCAGATTTTCAATGATCATTATGGAAAATAGGTAAGTATAGTTTTATATTTCCATAATGATAATTATATAATTAAAATAATATTGATAAATTAAATACACTTATGTATATCATCCATGTTATTTGATAACGAATAATGATTCATGTCACTTTATAGATGTGTTAATTCACACATACGCATGAATGACGTCGTCATTTTTATATTCATGTAAAAGTAATAATGTCAATAAATTATTAATATTTTGTAATAATAAATATATAATGAATATCATACATAAAAAATAATTTCATTATTCTAACATGTCTTGGGATGTGGTTATGGAGAATGAATTATTTCAGTTTACGTGGCGGTAGTCCGTCAAACACGCAAATGATAAATTATTTTCCATTTTATAGAGAGGGAGATACATTTAGGTGATGATAATAACATAATAAATTATCATTAAGTTTCTTATTTTGTTGGTATTATGTCATAATTCTTAAATAAAAATTGAATGATGTTGTATAATAAATAAAAAGGATATACCTAATTCAAAACGATACATCTCATTCGGATTACCCCCTTTGATTATGAACTTAACACCTCTAAAGATGATGTTATGAAAAAAATAATCCATATTGAATGTGGATAGGGATTCTTAGAAGGATTTTGGGGAGATAATTTTTGATACAAATAGGTTTTAGGTAGGATTTAATGAGAATAAGTGGTTCTTTTTTATAAAAATTTGGTCGAGCACTCGTGGAATCATTAAAATATTAAATTAATATAAATTAATTTTCTATACCAAATAGCTCAAAACTAATGTATTTAAAATATTTTATGATTATATATATAAATAAATTCATGAAAAAAAAATTATACATGTTTTGATTATTTTTAAATCCTTATATATTTGTTTTATCCTCATTTAAACTTTTAAATTATTACAATGATGACATGTATTTTTAATCCATAAGGGCTAATATTGTTACTGAAAAATGCCAACCAAACCATAATTGTTCATTAATGAAATTTTAAACCTTATATAAATTATTTTTCCAAATTTTATATTTTTATGAATACTATATCATTTAATAAAGTGTTAATTATTTTCAAATGTCATTAATGTTGATTTTATCATTATCCATTACTTGAAATTTAGTAAATAACATAAAAACATTTTATCATCGAAAAATATATTTTAAAACACAAATAAAATGTCAATGACTTATATAAAATTCATGTATGAATTTAATTATCTCAAATTATATTTTTCAATTTTTAATATCATTTATTTTATATTTATATTAATTAAACAATTACTCCATCATCATTGTTTAATCCCTTATGAAAATTATTTTTTTCAAAAAAATTAAAACTAAATTTTCATGAGGAAGATAAAAACTTTAGATATAAAAATTCTCTTTATAGTCAATCAGATCCCCTATATAACCCCATATTAGAAATATTTTAGTTGTAAAAAAACATTATGATAAATATTACTTACCTTTGAAGATAATATTAGATATGTTATATTGTCATACAAAAGGACATAAATGGTATCATAATATAGAAATGAATTATTGTGGATGAAAAAAATCCTCCAATAAAAGCACGATAGGTTTTAGGGTAATTGTATTATATTTACAAAATTATTTTAAACAGAATTACCCAATTTACCATTAACTGTGGTAATAAGAAAATTACTAAAGATAATATTCATGTTATTTACAAATAAAAGGTAACTAATTAATAAATTCGGACATTATTATTACAAATAATGATTCCATTTTTCAAAATAAAAAAAAGGAGTTTCATAAATTAATTAAAAACTATTCCCGTTGAGAGAATGAGAAAACCAGATTTTAAAGTAAAAATATTCAAAATATCAAAAGATTTTTATATCAAATTTCAATGTGAAATTAATTAAAATTAACTAAATTAGAAAAATGGATATAAAAATATCAAAATTCTACTTTAAAACTATTCAAAAATATAATTTAACACAATAAATTATTTATATGGAAAAGTTATTTTCAATCAAAATGAAATATTTTTTCACTATTTATCAAAATATGATACTTAACAAAAAAATATATAAAATTCAAGAAAATTAAATTTTATAATTAATATTCCAAATAATAACTTTTTGTGTGTAATATAATTTATAAAAGTTTCAAAAACATGATTTAAAACAACTTTTCTATCAAAAAGAAAAAAAATTCCATTTTAGAAAAATACTTCCTATATGCATGAAATTTGATTTGTTCTTATATCATGTCTTGAAAATAAATAAGATGAGGTTTGAAAATTATATTTAAAATATTATATCTATATATATATATTTAATTAATAAAATCCAACAAAATATATTTTACTATATAATGGTATAAAAAATTGTTTTCACATTTTAATAGTTTTCAGAGAAACATTTCCTTTTATTTGAAAAATGGTTTAATTTTTTTTATAATTAATTGGTCTCCATTGAATTATATATATTTACATGTGTATAACTATGTTTCATAATTCATTTAATCATTTCCAAACCCACCATTCTAACAACTATGTTAAATGGATAAATTTAATTAATAGTACTTTTTTTGTTTTTTACCTCGATGTGATGTATCATGTATGCTATAGAACATATTATTTATTTTTAAAAAACATTTTAATTCATATTCACAACCATTTTGTAAGTTTCACGATCAAAAGATTTAATTCGGTATTGGTAGCTAAGGTTTTACTTTTCATTATACCATTATTTCAATCCCACATCAAAAAAAGGATTAATAATAATTCCAATAAAAATAAAGAAATAGAAGTATGATGATCATCTAACATGACATATACTAGGATTTTGTATAGGAAGAAAAAATTGTGGTGGAGAAAATAAATAATCTTCTGATGGATATTGATAGAGAAATGGTCATGCGAATGTTAACAACCACAAGACCATAAATATATTATGTGTTAAAAAGGAAATTTATTTCTCAGTATGAAAAGTAAATTTATGATGTATTTGTTTCAAGATTCATTTAATATGTTTGAGAAATTATTTTACTACATAGCCTATGAAAATAAGAAAATATACATACTTGAAATGTATAGTTTCATTTATTAATCAATTTCCACCACAAACTCATATTTTTCTCCAAATGATTAGTATTCAAGAAGAATTTTTAATGCTTGAAGCACTAGAATAAAATTATAGAGAATCACAGAATCTAAAAGACACAATAACCATTTCCATAAAAATCCTTAATCACCATAAATTGACAAAAAATAATATATTCTTCCAAGATATAGTTTAACCTCTATTAATCAAATACAACCCCATAATATTATATTTTCTTAATTAAAAAATGCCTTTAAAAACATTAAACATCTTCTAAAATAAAATTAATCACTTAATCATGAAATAATTCTCTAATCCCATGGTTATCTATTCGAAAAAACATTTGTTCCCAAAATCACCTTATTATTTATCCGTTAAATAATTTGACTAAATAAAAAATTCATACTGACCATGACTTAATATAGGACAGTGGTAGGTGATGGACCCTTGTCACCCTTAGGTTGTGGGTTCGATTCTCTCGGCATTACCAAATGTGACAGGTTTTCACCCATCCTATAGGTTGTATATCATCTAAATCTATATAATTCTGATAAAATCTTAAAAAATAACCATAATATATTTTATCCCCAAATGTTATTTCATGCCTTTTATATAGTATCCCAAAATGTAATAACCCATAATTTCCTTAAAAAATAATTTCTCCAAAAATACCAGCAATAACATTAAAATTTCCTAACATAAAGGCTCAAAAGGTGTTTCTAAGGCACTGAAATTATGATCAAACATAAAAATTGTACACCCATGATGATATCCATAAATCATTAGAACACATAATTTTCTATGATGTTGTATAAACCTTGTTTTTATTCCAACTCTATGGAACCATCCTTAACCATTACATATTGTAGTTAATTTTCCAACTAGCCATAACTTTCTTCTCTCAAAGATAATTGAGGAATAACATTCTAGGTAAGTAAGAAAAACACTTTAATAGCAAACATATAAATTAAAAGTGGACACATATACTTAGTATTTATATTTTTCATGAAAGTAAACCATTTAAAATAAGTCAAAATTTCTCCATATGAAAAATCTCCAAAATTTTCCTTTTGATCTCAACCGTTTCCCAACTCTTCCTTAAAAATTATAAACAGAAATTGAAAACTCGAAATGGGAATAGAAAATTAGTATGAGACATAAAAAAATTAGTCTATTGAAAACCCATAACAATACTTCCTTAAAACGTTCCTTTTTATCTGGAATAGGGAATCATTATATCTAAACGATCATTAGTTTACAGTTTTAAAATCTCATGATTTTCATGAAAACTCATAAGTAAGAATATAGTATACAAGTCTGTAAATTAGGGAAATAAATTTACTAAAATGGAATAACCAAAAAGAAGATTTTAATAAATGCAACTCTAACAAATGAAATAACCATAAAACTATCTTCCATACCCAATTCATTGTAGGTTATAACGTAACCACCCATTATTGGTTTATCACTGAACTACCCTTCATTTTTTATCACGTAACCACTAGTAAAATTTCCAATTACCATTATATAATCATGACATTTAAATTCATTCAATTTTTAAATTTCCCTCATAGAATTTCATTTTATCCTTTAAGAAAACATTTCATGTTATTGATATAACAAATCCATTTTTAAATCCCATTTACAAATTTTAAAAAAGAAAATTTTAATTAAAGTTACCCATACAACATTGAAATTTTTTATAGAAATTAAAAAATTAACATATTAAAAAATTAATTTCCATATAAAGAAATTTAAAAATACCATTCTGAAAAAACGGGCATGAAAGATAAGTATTTGGAGGAAAAAATAATTGAGACATATAAAGTAATGTTTTAGTTAAAGAGTCACTTATAAATACCATATCATTGAGGTGATAATTAATAAAAATAATTGATTATGTGTATCTAATGTAAATCCACATTAAAGTGTGGAAATAAAACATAATATATTTAAAATTAATTACACACATATAAATTTCATGACATAATCAACAAGTAGATGTTTTAACCAAATAATGGAAATTGGTTTAAGAATTCCCATACTAATTTTTAATTAGTTGAATCAAATGCCACAAAATTGGTAAAATTTAACAAAACATTAAATATCATGAGAATAAATAAATTCTTGATATATCACATCAATGGATAGTTTTATACACCTTAAAAAATAATATTTCTCCATAACATCATAATAAGCCTTAATGAATGAAAATTGAGATGGGGTCCCCTACCTTGGGTCCAACACTTCACGTAAAATATATATATTCATATATAATAAACAAAGGTTAATTATTTAATTTATTTTTAATATTTTTAGTTCTCATTATTCATTTTATATCACATATTATCATGTTATAATAGTTTTTAAAATATTCATGTTAATTTCGGATGATTTTATTATATTCGATACCTGAGTCCCAAATGAATTTGGAATGATGTAAACATTAAACGTGTCCATAAGAACATAATCTCCTAAAGAATAGTAACTAAATAATAATCAATTATATATATGAAATATTCTTATGAATCCATTCATTAAATATGGATATTTAAAATTAACTATGTTATAATCATAGAGACAGTATGTCATATGTACGAATATGCAATGTTTCCATTTTTCAATGATCATTACAGGAAAAAGGTACGCATTATTTAATATTTATATAATTATTATAATATAAATAATATCATATTAATAATTTAAATACACTTATATAGATCATCTATGTGATGTGGTGATAAAAAACAAACACATCACATCATAGAGGTGATAGTTCACACATACTCACGAACGTCGTTATCATTTTTATGTACATGGAAAGGTAAACCTGTAAATGATGTATTTTTATATATTAATGATAAATATTTCAATAATATAAAACATAAACATTAATTAAATCATTTTTATTAGTATTGAGAGATGGGGATGGAAAACAAATTATATCAGTTAATGAGGTGGTAGTCTCATGTATAGATGAATGAATAATTATTTCCCCATTTAATGGAAGTGGAAATGGATTTAGGTGGTGATATAAAAATAATTATATCTTTTAATATTTATTATAATTGATTTATAATTTCAAAATTGTTTAATAATATCTGATTTATTTTGAAGAAGATATAAAATATAAATACTTGATTAAAAATGGTAACTCTTTGTCAGACGACATACTTTGATTAACAATTTCACACTTCTAAGGAAGGTGTTATGCCTAAAATAAGGCATCCTAAATGTGGGAATGTATTATAGGATGGTATTTGGGTATATTTAGACTGAAAACATAGGCATTGAGGTTGTATGTAAATCAAATATGGGTTTCCTTCTTATAATAGTGGGGAGGGACACTCTTGGAATTATTCAAAATATTAAATTAATATAAATTAATTTTACATTCCAAATTTCCCGAAACTGACTTATATATAATATAGTATGAATATGGGTTGAAATAAATTAATCCAATTAAAATTAGACATGTTTTTAATATTTTCAAATCCTGATCATTTTGTCTTAACTATTATTTAACATTTTTACCTCTTATCACGACAACAACCATTGTTAATCCTTAAAAGATAATATTACTACAATAAAATGATAAAAAAAAGAGAAATGGATCTTAAAAGAAATTTTAAAAAATAAAAAAAATAATTTCTCCATACTTTTGATTCTTATTAAATTTTTTATCATTTAATAAAATATTATTTATTTTAAAATATTATTTGTATCAGTTTTGAACATATTCATTACTGTACTTTTTAAAAATATCATAAAAACCTGATATATTAGAAAAATCTATTTTAAAATAACACTATGATGTAAAATTAATATATTAAAATATGGTATTACGTTAAATATCTCAAATTATATTTTTTTAATGTTTTTATTATCAATTATTTGATATTCCTATTAAATAAACAATTACTGCATCACCATTGTTTAAGAAATTAAGTTAATTGTTTATTTGATAAAAAGTAAAATTATATTATATTATTTAAGATAATCACTTTATATTGCAAATTAATATTTATTTAGAAAAAATTTCTATATAACCACTTATTAAAAATATTTCACTTGTTAAAAATAAATTTACAGAAAATTCACTTTCATTTGAATATAATATTATAAGGGTGATATTGTCATCCAAAAGGACATAAATGGTCTCACAACCATTAATTATAGGTTTAATAATGAAAAATACTCTTTCAATAAAATAATTACCTGTGTTAGGGTAATTTTACCAAATATATAAAATTATTTTTACCCTTAATTACCCGATTATCCCTTAATTATGGTAACAAAAATGATTATAAACATACTATTCTAGTTTTATAAAAATAAAATGGAATTATTGAATAAATTTGGAACTTATGATTAAAAATATGGAATCATTTTTTCAAAATTAAAAACACATATGATTAAAAAATGAACAAAAAAATAATCTCATTGACTGAACGAGAAAATAAGTTTTTAATGTATAAATGTTAAAAAGTTCACAGGGGTTTTATATCGAATTAAAATGTGAAATTGTTTCCAATGACCTAAATTATATTAAATGGACTAAAATTGACCTAATTATACCTTAAAAATAATAAATAATTTAATTTTACTCTATATATTATTTATATCAAAATTATGTTTTCAATTAAAGTGGATTATTTTTCCAATATTAGTAAAAAATGCATCATACCAGAAAAATAAAAAACAATAATCCAAATAAAATTTTTATATTCAAATTTTAAAAGAGAAGTTTAGTTTTTCAAATATAATTTATAAAACTTTTAAAAAAATATATTTAAAATTCGTGCACCATCAAAAAGAGGAAAAACATACTTTTTATAAAAATACTTTTTTATAAGTAAAATTTGATTTCTTTTTATATCTGGTATTGAAAGAACATAAGATAATTGTTAAAAATTATATTTATTATATTATATATACTACATTAATATAATCCGATAAGGGTTATTTTATTGATTATTAGTATAAAAGATACTTTTGAAGATTTTAATAGTCTTCTAGAAAGACAATTACTTTTACTATAAATTGGTTTAAATTTTCATTTATAATTAATTTGTTACAAATGAATTAATTGTATATAGATGTGTAAAAACGATTTTCAAAATTTATTTAATCTCATCCATACCTACGATTCTAATAGCTAGGTTATATTAATATCATTTAAATAAAAAAATTGATGTTGGTTTAAGATTGATTTGACGTGTCTTTTATGATATCGAACATAATATTCCTTTTATTAATTCTTGATGTTACATCATTTTATTTGTTCAAGATATAATAATATGTTAATTAAAAACATTTTTAAAAACCTCATAATTCTTGAAACAAATATTTAAATCAATAAATACATAATACATGGACATAATATCAGAAAAAAAGGAATTTATAAACATTACACACTACATGAATTTAAACATAAAGAGATTTTGATTGAAAAACTTTACCACAAAACAAATGAAATCATGTCAAAACAAGTCATCATCATTTGGGAACACATTAATGAGAAAGGAAACACCTTCATTGGTTCATAAATAATAAAAAATAATAGGTTATGTTTATTATATACCAAAACCCCATCTTAATCAATTATTTAGTGTTCCATGTGAAAGTAAAACCTTTTATAAATGGAATATAAAAAATTATATATGATAATAATGGAATAAAAAAGTAATTATACCTTTATAAATCACATGAAAATTCAAAAAAGATGCACAAAATTAATAGGAAGTGGTGGAATAGCTCTCTATATGTGATATGTGCATCATAAGACAATTAATAGGGGATAATGAGTATATATAACCTAAATATAAAGAGGTTAAAAGTTGGAAAAACACATTCAAATTATGCTAGGTCAGTTGTCTGGTTATATCACATAGTTAGATAAATTATGGACCAACAATGTAGCTAAAACTAGAAAATTATTAGACACCTATAAATTTTATACTTATGGTTTACTTGTCCACGAACCAACAATTAAAAATTACTATAAAACCATTATAGCACCCCCACACTCTTATTTCATGTTTTCTTAAAAGCATCCATAAGTTGTGAGATGAACAAAAACATATGTATTTAAAAACAAAAAACCCAAATGAAAAAAACTGATGATAATCTAAGATAATATAAAACAATATAAAATTACAAAAAAAGCATCATAAGGGTGTTAGATGGTTAATATAGATTTTTGGGGTCTCTTAATATTTCATTATCATGGTGGGTCATTGTACTATGGTACGTTCATGGTTTATATGACATGAAATTTGTGGGGGTTACATCACCAAAAAATGTATGAGGTGTCCACATCCTTTAACTAATTTTGATCCATGGTGGAGAAATAGTAAATTATCAAGGTAATGTTCTTAATGATTAAGAATACTGGGACTACAAATGGTGGGAGTTTTAGAGATATTTTATGGAAGGGTATTTGGTTTCATAAGACCATACTAGGTATTCAAGAATGATATAGAGCAATAGAGAGAATTAATTATATATGAATTGATAATGTGCAAATTAATTAAATTCTCATGGGATCCAATAATGAGTTTTCTCTAGAAAAAGTTAATTGATAAACCTATTGACAAACATGGAACCTTTTTACCCATTGGGGAGGAAACAATTAGAATACAATTTTTCAATAAGGAATATTTATACCACCCATCTAAAAGTATATGGTCCACTCCATGATATCCATGATGATTCAAAATGAGTGAGAATTTTAACTATAACCCATAAAAGTGTTACATTACCGGATAAGATGGTGAATATTTTGGATTTAGGCTATGAGGTAGAGACTCTCACAAGGTGGTCAAAATTTAAAATATTATCTTTAATGAAGAGATATTGTTTAATTATCTGAACCATGTGGGTAATTCAAAGGAGATAAAAGTATAATAAATAGTTTATGTTACAAACAAATTACTCAAAGTAGTTATATATATTTTAGAGGATTCAGGGAGTATGTCAATTCCAAAAACACTAGAATATCTAGAGGAGGTTCCAAAAGGGGTTTATTTTCCGATTGTGATTCCACACCCAGAAGATCAAGGGATATTAGAAACAATGGAAGATCATAGAAGATATATGGAATAAAATTATCCAAATTATGTAGATCTTAATGGATCAGAGCCATAGTTTCATCTTCGCACGTCTTCTAGGATTAAGTAGCATTTGTGGAGATAAAAAAATTTTAAGCATTATTTTTTTTTATCATGGAGGTTATAGAACCTAAGATCATGGAAGAGGATGAAAATATAAAAGGTTCAAATCATAGGTATTTGTAAATGTTGGATTATATTGATTCATTACATGTTTTGAAAATATTATAGATCATAGAAAGGAATCTAGGGAATAAGTTTATTTAAAATAAATTATTTTTTATCTAAAGGAAGAAGTATATGGTAGGAAAAGATAAAAGGATATGATAGTTTTAAACAGGTTTTAATAGAATGATTGAATGGATTACATTCATTTATTTTATCTGGGTTATAATAAAATGAATAGTATAATGGTTCTATACATGGTTGTAGTGAAATGACATCATCTAGAGAAGTTGGACCAGAAGAACATTTTTTATGGGAACATAGATAAGTAAATTTACATGGAAAATCCATATGGATTCATTGATAAATAAAACTTATATCCTATGTGAAAGATGATGCAGGAAATTATTATTTAAATAAGGAACCATGGTTATTTATTAATAAGTTTAATTCTTGTATGACTGATAAAAATATCTTCTCAAGAAATGTTATCCATTATAATTACGAGAATGGGATCAATGATGGGATATTCACCACTCGACTTTTAATGGTTTATCACATTCTTATTTATTATCCAGAGCTAATTATGATTGATGATTTAAAAGATGATTTTTGTTATTGTTTTGAGTTAATGGATATCGATATAGATAAATGGATGTTAAGGATATGAATTGTAAGCGATATAAGACTCAAGACATTATTTTGATCTCAATATAAATTCATTTGGAAGGTAGTGGAACATTATGGACTATGTAAGGAAAAATAATTGAATACTCCCCTAGATATAAATTTAATGTTGAGTAAAGTTAAAAAACCATGAATAGAAACTCAGTTAGATTATATATAGATGGTTCCTTATCCATCTATTTTTAGAATATTCATGTATTTCCTAGCTTGTACTCCATTAGACGTTATTCAAGTAGTCATTTTAGTTGAAAGTTTCACAGAGAATACTAGAAGAAAAAACTATTAAGCGGTAACGTTGATCCACTATTTTTTACATGTACGATGATTTTTTTCTATTTTCTTTGGATATGGTGATCTATTGTAAGGGTTTTCATACAGAGAAACTAGAGGTGATTCAGTTACTTGGAATATCATCACATGATATATATGAACTCATAGAGGAATAACTTTGAATTGGATATAAAATATTCAACAGGTAAAATAACATTAGGTAATATAGGAGGATTAAGTTTCTATAATAAATTTTTGGAAGGAGCCAATTTGGAGAAAATGGTTGTTGGAATATCTTCGAAGATTATAGGATGTTTTAATTTGATTTGGTGATTCAGAGAGTGAAATCTACTTACCAGAAAACTAGATGTTTTCTTCCTATATAAATCATATTCCACTGAAGTATCATTATATACTAAATTTGTTAGAGGTAAAATAACTATATATTTTAATGATTGATGGATCTTGAAATATAGATGATATAATGATGAACATTATAGTTTGTCTTATAATGAGATAGTGTTTAAAAATTGGAGGACATGAAAAATTGAAATAATTATATGGGTAAATATAGATACATATATTGAATAATGGAATAAGGAAATACGATGCGAATATTATACTTATTTGTGATGTATGAAAATGTTCCTCATGTGGGACATTGTTAAGTATAGTTGTGAAAAACATTTTATGACATATAAATTATATCTACAAAAAAGGAATTAGTATGGTAGTCTAAAAAAAAATGATTAATAGTTATATAGGAGTGGGATGACCAATATTCATATTTATAGATACATGATGAAGGAGATAAAGTATACAAGACATTTTAATTTAGATTTTGGAAAAAAAAGTTACGCATGATCTGTCGGGTAGTGGTAGGGTGATAGTGAAAATGAATTTTGTGAAATTTACTCATTGATATTTGAGATTCATCATAATGGGGTTTATCTTCATAATATTTTGGTTAATTGATTATATAAGAGTATTTTTCATGATATATATTAGTAAAATAATTGAGTTTCTGAAAGGAGTAAATGTGTATTGAATGATAGTGTTAATGTGGTTGAATTATTTAACTGAGTAGAGGCATGATCATGTAAATCATATCTATATGAAATTATCCCCATACCTATTTGAATTAAGTGATGACTAGACGAAACATATGGTTTATATATTATTTACCATGGTGGTATCATTTTTTATAGGAACAATTGAATTATAATAAACTTTATATCTTTATTAAATGTGATTATAGTGTTCCCCCATAGATTAGGAGCCATGTATGATCCACGGAAAAAATTCCTATTTTTACTTTTATTTTATTTCCTTTAATCATTATATATTATATGTTAAAGTTTCATTCAGTTAGAGGTTAATTATTTAGTTCTATAACATAATAACAGCTGTCTTCTAAGTTTCATTTTATTTAGTTTCAAAAGCCATTCTGATACAATGTATTTCTCATATATATTATAGAGGAATAAATTTAGGTTCTCTATCAGAGGTTTCAACTGAACCAGCATGTTTACCTTGGGATGATTTTGGTTGGTAATCAACTAATAATATATTATTACTTTACATCATTTATTTTTTTAATGTATGATATTGGATTAGTTATTCATCCTTAGGGGATAGAATAAAAAGGATTGTTCATTTATCACCCCTAATATTTCATTTATGTTTTAAGGATTTGATGGTGAAATTTATGGTTGATTTTTTATGGAAGATTGGGATTTATTTATGGATAATTATGTCTATGTTTTTTTCCACTATGATATAATAATTTATTATTTTTATTCCATTATTGGGATTTGGAATGTCTTTTGCAGTATCTGTTATATTAAAATTGGACTATATTATATGTCATTCATTTATTATATATTTTTTTTGACAGTAGTTGATCATGTGTTATTTATTTATCATTAATGGGTCATTTACATTTCTTTTATACCCCTAAATTGTGTTCCCTAAAGGGTAATTCCCCCCATTTGTATGATTTTAAATTTCAAGGTCAGTCACCACCCTATGGCCTTTTGGAGTCACTCCTCATTAGTCACTCTTCTTTTAATGGATACAGGGAAGGATTGTTTTAACTTCTTCATCATATTTTCAAAAAAAATAAAACATCCCATGAAAATATTTTATTTATTCCATAAAATAATAATATATGATTTAATTAATTTGAATTAAATAGATTATTTTTTAGTTAATATATTTGATGATGTGGTTTTATGTTAATGTAGTTATGTTATTTATATGATTTTTTAATGTTATTCTTTCATGATTTTCATCAATATTCATACACAACAAAAAAATATGAAATGGAGAAATAAATGAGTCTATAGTTGAATTTAAATTATCTAATATCTATATAAATTCTAAATAGAGGTTTTTTCGTCAATTATAAATTATAAATGATTATTTAATAATTAATTAATAATTTTATTAATAATAGATTAGCTAATCAGGATATTGGTTGTAATGTTTTGAATACGTTGCACCATAAGAATTAATAAATTTTTTTATTTTGAAATGTATTTAATACATTATATAGTGTGTAATGTATGAAATAACAAGTCAGTTTTCATTCCTTGATGAGGAAACATTATTTAATAGATTATGAAAGACTGGATTTTACTGAACAATAGAGATTTATTAAAATATTATTATATAATATAATAAGATACAACATATCTTTTAAATTTGTGTATATTAATAGTATTAACTAACATATACAAATATTTAAATATAATTTTAATCTATTTTCTACTAATTAATTAGAAACAAAAATATTAACCAATTGGATATATGGGAAATATTTTTATTTTTATGATCCCAAACGAATTTCGACTAAATAAATTAAAATAATTATAATTATAAAATGATATTAATGAAAAATATATGTAATAAATTAAATTACTTGTTTTAATATTCATCTAATATATTTTATATTAATAATATAAGAAAAAACTATATTTTATGCCTAAAAACATATATTTTACTAAAGGCAGTTTTACCACATTTTAAAGGAGAACCTATTTAAAATCCAATTAATAAAAATTAATATAGTATATTTGGGAAATAAATTCTTGTATTAAATATTTATATTAAAATATACTTTTGTTGAGTTTTTGGTAGTTTTATAAAATGTTTCATGTTTTGATGAATAGTAAAAATACTAAATTTTAATTTTAAAAAATATTTCCATTGAAATAATTTATATTGTTTAATCATATTTTTGAATGGTTTTGAAATATAAATATTCTATTTATTATCATTTAATCCAATTATTATTATTTTAATCAATATTACATTGAATTTATATATTAAAATGTATCAATGTTTTTTTATTTTGTAAATTTTAATAACCAATTTTCTCACCTCATCAATAGGATTAATTATAAAATAATTACTGAAAAATTTGGGGTTTGAATTTAGAGAAATGGATTATATATTTTGAATTAGTTAGTAGAAATTATTTCAATATTTTCATTTATTATTCAGCATTATGAATATTAACTTTTGTAAAATTTTATTAACTCGGTATAATGTAAATCTATTAATTAAAGGGTAGAAATATTATTATAAATATTAAAAAATTACACTATAACCTATGCTAAGATCATTGTATGAGTTATTTTCTACCAAAAAATTTCGTTAGGAACAGATTATATCTATTTTTAATCAATTTTTGTGGGTGTATGACATTTTTTATTTTTTATTTAATGAATAGTTAAAGATTCCATAATCATATTTTAATAACTATACCATTTTTAATATATGGTAAATAGAAGATATATTTGACAATAAATAGTTATTTTAAATCTAACATTATTTAATTTATCATGATAATTTATCTATAATATTTAGATAATAAATAATTACCTTAATTAATTATACATTAATGATGCAGTAATTTATTAATTAATGGAAATATCAAATAAATTACATTCTAAATATTAAAATAATTATAATTTCATATAATTAATGACATCCAAGAAACCTAAGTAATAATTTTCATGTTAGTTATGAGTTAATATAGTTGGTTGTATGATATCATGTTCTATGTGTATTTTAATAAATACAAATAATAAATAGTGTCAAAATTGACATTAATGATATTTTATCAAAATAATATTTTATTAAATTGTTTAAAAATAACTAATTTTTTTTAAATAATAAATAATTATGATATAGTATAATATATTATAACTTTTTAATTTATGATCTAATTGAAATCATATAAGTATAAATTACAGCCTTTTAATATTATGAAATCTGTAACCTTAGTTAAAATTACAATAGGTTAACTATGGGTTAATGAAAATGATAAGTTTTTAAAAAATACAAAATCATGTCTAAAATATAATTTTCTAAGATATTAACACCTTATATCATATTATATTACATTAAATTAAATTATATTGGTATTTTTATTGATATTGAATTTATTATAAATTAATATGTTTATAAATATTAAAATATACCCTTACCTCAATTATAAAAACCTCCACCCCCATATAGTTTCATCACTTTAAGCCTTATAACTTGATAAAAACCTACCCATTTCTATTATAAACATCCTTATATACATAATAGTTTTTATGGTATTCTAAAAAGTTCAAACATAGTGTCCCTAAGTCCAGATCCAAAGGAGGTTTCGCAAAGAAGATGTAATGTTTTTAACCAACTCCTTCATGATTATATCTTATTCTACATTCACATTATGTGCGGTTTCCATCAAAAAGTAATAAATACAGTATCAAATATATTATTAGATTTTATTTTTATTTTCAAAAAACTATATTCAATATTCTATATATGCTACAAAAAATGAAAAAATATGCTTGCGTGCATATGTCCGACCATCTCCACATTATGATGAAATATGTTTTTCATCACTTATTTATTTGGATGGGTATAATGATGGATATAATGAATATAAATACTAAATATAAAATTATATTTATAAAGACCCAACATTAAAACATTACGTAATCTTGAATTAATTGAATAATTCACATTGAGGATCTTTTCAGGTTTAGTGTTTTAGAGAATTAGGACATAACTATTACATATCAACTTGAATATTACAAATAAGACACTTCTACTATAACTGGTTTTTTTCAAATCCTTAAATAAAACAAGGGTTCTTTTCTTGATATAAATCTTCTTGAATACTTCATTTTTTCTTACCCTTCCTTATAACCTATGGAAAACATTTCAACAACATGGGATCAACATAAAAAGCTGAGTAAGGGATATAACATAATTAAAGGAAATATTAACCCATCAAAAATAAAAATAAATGTAACCATAATTTTCAATAATAACATACCTTCTGAAATCATAATATTTATGAATAACACATAGTAATCACAATTCATAAAGGTAACTTAAGGCATACATAATATACTTACATTGTAGTTATCACAGTTACATAGGGAGTCACATTTGGAATACCCATCACATTATATTCCCTAAATCTCTTCAGAGAAACATTCACGTTTACCTCCTTCTCATTACCTAATGAATTAGAGAGTTATCTCAGGCTCACCCACCCTAGGTTTATCACGGAATCACCTGTATACGTAACAATGGCCAAGAACCATAACCTAATCATGACACATAACTTAAGCATAAAGAAAATTTAACATTCCCACATTGCAATAACTATATAAAATTTTACGATATTGAAATAATATATCCATTCTAAAAATCATTTTCAACACAAAAATACGTAAAAAGATTATATGGTATTTATTTTCCTTTTAAAAACATTATGACTTGTTAAGGAATCGAAAGAACAAATAATACTTGTGGCGGCTGAAAAGGTCGTCTTCACTGCTAATGTAAAAAAAGAAACATTCCTTATTGTCGTTTAGTAAAATGCTTCGTAGAAAAAGATTCCCTTTGAATGAAATGGAAATTAAAAAGGGTTTTATACACCATAAAAAGAAAGTCGTGTATAAATCAAAGGATGCCTCAATGAAAGGAGAATGAGATGAGGTCCCTTATAAAGATGTTATCGTTAGATTAAATATAAATCAAGGTCATAATTATGTGTCACAATAATGAATACACCCAACATAATTTTATATTAAGTGTAAAAAAATCATTGGTCATTCACACATATTCATTTCCCGACATAATCAAGAAGTAGAGGTTTAACCCAAAGAATTGAAATTGGATTAAGAAGTTCCCTTACAAAAATTCGGTAGCCTAACGATATCACATCAAATTTCATAAAATGAGTTGATGAGAGAAAAAACGGTATATCATCACTTGGACATAATATTTACAACAATAAGGACTAATAGGAACATATCCCAACATAAGAATATTTGAATTAAAAGACATAACAAAAAGAATCCTTTTAAAAAGAAGAGGGTGAAAAGTTCCCTTACTGATTTGGAAACCTACAAAACATACACCCCATGAAAGAAGGACCATACAATGTTGATGTAAATTCCTATAAATTGATATATATTACTGAAATAGTATAATAATGGGCATTACATACACCACTCGAAGGAGATAGTGGCAAATTTAGAATGAATCTCATGGGAATAAATAGTGAGATAAAAGCCCCTTACCTCGTTGTAAAAAATCGAGTCGTATGACCAAAATATAATAAGAACCCAATGAATCACATAATACCATGAATATAAATAGAACCATGATAATATATATCAAATTTCAGTACATAATACACCACATGCAATAAATAAGTGGTGAACAATGTAAATCTAACGGAATTAGAAGTGAGATAAGAAATCCCCTTTCCATGTGTCCGACTTGACTCACTTCTATGTTCCTTGTTCTTCCTAAATGATAAACTTAAATTAATTTCTACCTGACTGAGAATATTTTTCATGTTTATTATTCATTTTATATCACTTATTACCTTTATATATATTTAATTGTTTGAGTTTAGAATGGACATTTTGTTGATGTTTGGAAATTGAGTCAAAAATGGACTTCTTATAATTACATGATGTTCATGTGGTCTAATGTTCATTAAATCCAGAGTGATATTCATCATTTATATGTAATATATATCATATATATCCAATATATATATATATTTACTTATAATAGTACATATCATTTGGAGATAAGAAATGAAATGCACCGTTCATGGAGACGGTAAGCCGTACGTACGCATGACCGCTACTTTCCTTTATATTTCGCATTTAATGGAATAAAAACATAATTATACATAGGAATATTATAATTATAGTATAATATATATGTTATATATGTTACATAAGTTCATAAATTTTATCCTTTATACGTTCCATGTATGGATTGAACGATTCATATCACTTTGAAGGGGCGGTAGTCCACACTTCCTAAAATCAAATTATCGCGTTTACCTATTATGGAAGCCATAATGGTATGAAATAAATGAAAAATACATAATCATGAGGAAAAAACATAATATATAACATATATAAATATTGTGACATCTTAATGGCCACCATGAGAGGTGGTAGAAGAAGATTGAACAATCATCGTTTCGTGAGGCCGTAATTCATCATCCACAGAAACAGTATGTTATTTAACCGTTAGACGGAGGTGTGTATAAGTGTAGGTAGAATCCTTATTATAAAAACATACTGGTATATTTAGGATACTGGTGTTATTATGTTATCAAATAATAATAAGATAGTGGCGAGTGGATAAGGAAAATAAAAGAAAGAAACTCGAGAGAAGACATTACCTCTAAATCGGGTAACTCTTTTTGATTTGAGCCAAAGGCTTACTTGGAAAGATTTATGCCCAAAGTGAGGCTTCTAGAAGTATTATAATGATTTATAGAGTTAATATGAGCTGATTTTGGACGATCCAAGTGTTTTAGAGGTGTCAGTAAGGGGGTAGAGGTGGGTGACTTTTATAAGAGGGAGGAGGGTCACTTTTAGAAAGTCTTGAAATGTTACTTTATTATAAAATGATTTTCGGATTTCAAAGACCCGAAAATGATATATGTTGAGGATAAGGTGATAAGGGTTCTAAATCCACCCATACAATAGGTTTTAGACAAGTGTATGTCTTAGATTTTGTCTTATATTTTCATTTTATTTAAATCGTTCATTAATGAGGTAATCACGACATCATCATGCTGTCATAAATAAATTTATTTATTTAATGTCTAAAAATTATATAAAATATACCAAGATGTAGGAAATATTATTAGCTTTACAATGACTATTTATAGTCTAATATATCATTTATGAAAAAATATTAAAATGGGTTTTCTTAGGATATACAAACCTTTGTTATATTTCTCTTCTTTTAAAAAATAATGTCATAAATGTCACTATCACACCCATGTGACTCCATGGGCCCTCAATTTTGGTAAAAATTTTCCCAGGGTCAGACATGACTCAAAAAAGAGGATTTGGACACATTTTGGGGTCATTTTATATTATTATCATATTATTTTATTACTTTTAACTACCCGATTACTAATTAATCATGATAATTAAAGATAATTACCATCGTTACTGTTCATAATGTCCAAAAACAAGAGTCTTAATTAAATAATTTGGAACTTATGATTACTAATATGGAATCCATTTTATAAAATTCCAAACACATAATTTTCAGTAATTAATTTAAAAATAAATCCCATTGTCAAAACCAAAGGCGAGTTTTTAAGAAGTAAAATCTATCAAAAGATTGATTTGTTTTTTTACATCCAATTTTAAAAGTTAAATTACATATAATGGCCAAAATTGTATTAAATTATAAAAAAAATAATTCAATTACACCATAAAAACAACTAAAATGACAATCTAACTGTATAAATAAATTGGATGAAAATGCAGTTTTGAATTAAAATGCTGTATTTTACACTATTCATTAAAAAATGAACATTATTAGAAAAATACAAAAAATTCAACATAATCTATATTTGATATTCCAAATTCAAAAATGATGTCCATTTTACCAAATTAAAAACATAGAAGTCTCATTAATAAATTATATAGTTAATTCCCGCTGTCAAAACAACTAGCATGTTTTTAAGAAATAATATCTATCAAAAGATTGACACTTGTTTATGTCCATTTTAAAAGTGAAATTAATTATAATGACCACCATTGGATTAAATGGTAAAAAATATTATAATTACACTTTAAAAACAATTAAAAATATAATCTAACCATATAAATAAATTATATTAAATGGAGGTTTTGAATTAAAATACAACATTGTCAGTATTCATTAAAAAAAATAAACATTATCGGAAAAAAATAAAAAATTTACAAAAAAGTAAATTTTGTTGTCTTCATTCTAAATAATGATTTTATTTTGTCAAATATAACATATAAAAATTCCAAAAAATTAGTTTTTAAAATGCTTCTCCATTAAAAGGTGGTTAATCGTCCTTTTAAAGAATATTAGAATATTAATTCTTAAAATTGGATTCATTTACATTTTAATCCTCTAACACTTATTGGATAAATTTAAAAATATTTTAAAAACCTATATAATCATTGTGTAGTTATTTTTTTTCATTCCTGCCATTACAATGTCTAGGCGATAACTACCATTTAATATAATATTATTACATTATTAGTGTGCAACGTAAGATTTCAAAGAAACTCGTTGTTGTGTATTGGGTACACCATCGAACATAGAATCCCATTTAAAGTAATATTAATATTTTACTCCCAAATATTAATATATATGAACATTTCATTTTCATTACTTACCTAGGATGTTACATCCTTCCCCCCTTTTGGGAATTGCATCCTCGCAATTTTAAAATTGGGATTGAAAACTTTATTGAATGCCCCACATCAGAAAAGGATTTAATTAAAATATCACTTAAAAAGAATGAAAGAGAAGTAAAAAGGTCACCCGAGACAACAAATACTATAATTCCATAAAAAAATGGATATGGAGGAAGAAAAAAACCATCAAGTTCTAATGGAGAGTGATAGAAAACATGTCAAGGAGAAAGTTAACCATCAGAAAATCACAAACTTGTGATGGTTTAAACAGTATTTGATTCCCCAGTAGGAAAAGTCAATAGACAACGTTTTTGTTTTAAGTTACATTTCATTGAGGAATTTATTTATGGACTTAACTAAAACATAAGGAAACATACATACTTTTCATGTAGACATTCATCTTTTATTACATTTCTAACACAAACTCATATTTTCTCCAAATGATGAGTATCCAGGATGACTAGTTCAGGTTATGAGTACTATAATCATCTTTTAGAGAATAACCCAATCTAAAAAAATGAACTATATATTTTCCCATGTCTTTATAATTAACCCAAACCAAAATGGTTAGTATAAGATCAGATAATCCTCCAAAAAGTATAATATTTTACGAAAAGAAAAACATCCCTTAATCTCCAAAATTTTTCCAACAAAACCCAAAGTTCATCAAAGACCATTTAATAAACAGCTATACATAAAATTCTTCAATGTAATCCAAAATAAGATTGAAACCCAAATCTTAGAAGGATTTAATCACATAGTATTCCAAGATAAATCTTAACATTTATCTACAAATAACATCATTTACTGTTAAAGTCTAATATTGAAAATTAATTATCCTAATAACATACCCTCCAAGATAGGTTAATCATTTCCATTGATAACCCAGAATAGACATATTCTTGATTTATAAAATCATCTATCTAAAAGTAATTAGTCATACTAACCATGGAATTCACGTATTCCAATGTTAGGTGATAAATACTAGTCACACTTTGGTTGTGGGTTTGATTCTGATAGCTTTGTCCGATGCGATAGGTTGTCACACAGTCCGCGTGTTGTCCCTTTTCAAAAACTATATAATTTTATAACATTCCCAAAAATAAATAAACTCATAAAAAATATTCATAACATATTTTAACCATGAAGGTTATCTAATAACTTTCATTTTTCATCCAAAAATGTATTAAACAGTATTGGCCTCAAATTGAAGGATTATATAAACCCAAATGGTTCTCTATAACTATATCCACAAAAGACAAGATAACTATTCCTTGTATAAAATTTTCATATATCAAACTTCAGGGATACATATACTATAAAAAGTCTTCTAATGTAATCACATCATCAAAATATCCTTAATACTTTTAAGCATTTCACCATCCTAAAATATACCAAAACTCTTGGATCCCTTATATGTTGAATTATTACCCATTAAAAATTCTTCATGCTCCATTAACCATTACTTTCAATCTTATTCTAAAATAATTCTTTCCTAAAAACAAAGTCATGAATCATATCCTAAGATTCAATAATAGCAAAACATATGTTAAGAATAATCCATACCTTTCAATTTTCATTGTCAGTTTCTTCAACCTCAATCGGAATGGCATTAGGTATTGATAAACAAATATTTATACGATCTTGGTGATCCCATTCCCAAAACATCTTCATAGGACATGAGTTTGTATAATGAATATGAACACCCCATTTAAAACATTAAATTTATCCCTCAGAAAGAACTTCAATTCATTTCCTAGAGTCAACTGAATGCTTCCATTTTCCATGGAAGCTTCTTGCTTTATGACCTTTATTTCCATATCTACAGCATCTTTCTGTCCTGTTGAAACATTTTCCTAGGTGTTTCTTTCCACATCATTGACAAATAGGTTTTTGAACAAAATCACCTTTATGATTTTTACCTGAACTTCTATAGGGATTTGTTTCTGGCATATATGATGCCTTAAAAAATCACCAAGGTTCAGGTGGTCAATCATGAATCCAAAATAGTGGGTTGAGAACAACCACAAGGGTTCTCATTGTAGCTCCCATATCATTCAGTTTCTCATTCAAAAAACCATCATAGTTTTCTTCACATATACTCTTACTTTGGTGCCTGCTAGATCTATCCATTTAGTAAAACAAAAAAGGTTACTATGAGTATATCAGTAAAATCATCATATAATAACTTATGAGGAGGGTAAATACTAAGATATAATTATTCATATTATCTTAAAATCAATCAATTTTTCTTAAAAAAACTATAACTCTTTCTGAAATCCTAACCATTACAGTAATGTCACTTATGCATAAAGAATACACTAACCTCTAAAGTTATCTAAACTGACATCTGTTTCCAAATATAAGGACTATTCCTTAAAACATTACATAATCATGAATTAAATGAAGAATTCACATTGAGGATCTTTTCATGTTTAGATTTTGAGAGAATTTAAACATAACTATTACATATCAACTTGAATATTAAAAAGTAGACACTTATACTATAACTGATTTTTTCAAATCCGTAAATAAAATAAGAGTTATTTTCTTGATATAAATCTTCGTGAATACTTCCTTTCTCTTACCCATCCTTATAAATTGTGAAAAACATTTCGAAAACATGGGATGAACATAAAAAGCTCAGAAAGGTTTATAATAAAATGAAAGGAAACATTAACCCATCAAAAATACAAATCAATGACACCATAATTTTCACTCATAACATAAATTATGAAATCATAATATTTTTGAATAACACATAGTAATCACAATTCATAAAGGTAACTTAAGGCATACATAACATATTTACATTGTAGCTATCACAGCTACATAGGGAGTCACATTTGGAATACCCATCACAGTATATTCCGTAAATCTCATCGGTGAAACATTCATGTTTACCTCCTTCATGTTTCCCAATGCATTGGAGAGAAATCTCGGGCTCACCAGCCCTAGGTTTATCACGGTTCCACCCGTATACACAACAATGGCTAAGAACCATAACATAATCATAACATATAACTTAAGCATAAAGGAAAGATGACATTCCCACATTCAAATAACAATATAACATTTCAAGATATTTAAATAATGAATCCATTCTAAAAACCATTCTCAATAACAAAATACATAAAAACTGTATATGTTATTTATCTTCCTTTTAAAAACATTACGACTTGTTAAGGAAGCCAAAGATCAAATAATACTCACGACGGCAGAAAAGGTCGTTGTCACCGCTTACGAAAAAAAGAAACATTCTTTTTGTCATTTAGTAAAAAGCATTGTTGAGAAAATATTCCATTTTAATGAAATTAAATATCAAAAGGGTTGTATACACCGTATAAAAGAATGGCGTGTAAAAATACACGGATTCTTCAATGAAAGGAGATTGAGATGAAGTCCCTTATAAAGAAGGTATCCTTAGATTAAGGATAAATCAATGACATAATTATGTGTGCCAAAAATAAATACACCCAATATAATTGTATATTAAGTGTAAAACAATCGTAGTTCATTCACACATATTCATATCATGACATAATCAAGAGGTAGAGGTTCAACCAAAATAATTGAAATTGGATTAAGAAGTTCCCTTAGAAATATTCGGTAGAATAACGACGTCACATCAAATTTGAGAAAATGAGTTAATGTGGTAAAAAAGGGTATCTCATCACAGGGACATAAGATTTACAAAAATAAGGATATAGAAGAACATATCCCAACATAAGAAAATGTGAATTAAATGACATAGAAAAAAGAAGCCTTTTAAAAAGGAGAGGGTGAAAGGTCCCCTTACCGATTTGGTAACCTACGAAACATACACCACATGAAAGAAGGATCATAAAATTTTGATGTAAATACCCATAAATGGATGTATATTACTCAAATAGTAGAATAATGGGCAGTACATACACCACTAAAAGGGGATAGGGGCAAATATAGCATGAATCTCACACGAATAAAAAGTGAGATAAAACCCCTTACCTCATTGTAATAAATCGAGTCGTATGAACAAAAGATAATAGGAACCCAATTAATTATAGAACACCATGAATATAAATAGAACCATGATAATATATATCAAATTTCAGTACACAATACACCACATGCAATAAATAAGCGACGAACACTGGAAATCTCACGAAATTAAAAGCGAGATAAGAAATCCCCTTACCACGTGTCCGACTTGACTCGCACATATGTTCCTTGTTCTTCCAGAATGATAAACATAAATTAATTTCTACTAGATTAATAATATTTTTCATGTTTATTATTTCTTTTATATCACTTATTACCTTTCTATTTATTTAATTGTTTGAGTTCACAATGGACATTTTGTTGATGTTCGGAACTTGAGTCAAAAAATAGACTTCTTATAATTACATAATGTTCATGTGGACCAAAGTTCATTAAATATAGATTGATATTCATCATTTATATGTAATATATATCATATATATCCATTATATATATATATGTACTTATAATAGTACATAACATTTCGAGATAAGAAATGAAATGCACCGTTCAAGGAGACGGTAATCCGTACATACGCAAGAACGCTAGTTTCATTTCTATTTCGCATTTAATGGAATGAAACCATAATGATGCATAAGTATATTATAATTAAATTATAATATATATGCTATATATGTTACATAAGTTCATAAATTCTATCCTTTATACGTTCTATGTATGGAATGAATGAGTCATATCACTTTGAGGGGGCGGTAGTCCGCACTTCCTAAAATGAAATTATCGTGTTTACCCATTATGTAAACCATAAAGGTAAGAAATAAATGAAAAATATAGAATCACGAGGAAAAAATGAACATAATATATATTATATATAAATATAGTTACATCTTAATGGCTATCATGAGAGGTGGTAGGAGAATATTGAACAATCATCATTTCGTGAGGTAGTAATTCGCCATCCATGGAAACTGTATGTTCTTTAACCATTAGACGAAGGTGTGTGTAAGTGTAGGTAGAATAATTATCATAAAAAAATCCTAGTATATTGAGGATACTGGTGATTTTATGGGATAAAATAATAATAATATAGTGGTGAGTGAAGAAGAAAAATAAAAAAAGAAACTCGAGAGAAGACATTACCTCTAAATCGGGTAACTCTTTTTGATTTGCGGCAAAGGATTCCTTGGAAAGAATTATGGACAAAGGGAGTCCTCTAGGCTAAATATAGGGATTTTGAGAAACAATAGGAGTATTTTTTTGACGATCCAAGGGCATTAGAGGTGTGGGTTAGGGGGTAGAGGTGGGGGCCTTTTATAAGAGGGAGGAGGGTCACTTTTTGAATGTCTTGAAATGTTACTTTATTATAAAATGATTTTTGGATTTTAAAGGACCCAAAATGATATATTTTGAGGATAAGGTGATAAGTGTTCGAAATACACCCATAAAAAAGGTTTTATACAAGTTTAGGTCTTATATTTTACCTTATCTTTTCATTTTATTTAAATCATTCATTAATGAGGTAATCACTGCATCATCATGATGTCCTAAATAAATTTATTTATTTAATGTCTAAAAATTATAAAAAAACTTCCATGATGTAGGATATATTTTTAGATTTACAATGAATATATATAGTCTAATAGATAATTTATGTAAACAAAATTAAAATGGTTTTACTTCAGATATACAAACCTTTGTTATATTTCTCTTCTTTTTAAAAATAATGTTATAAATGTCACTATCACACCCATGTGACACCATGGGCCCAAAAGTTTGGTAAAAACCTTCCCAAGGTCGGACATGACTCAAAAAAGATTTTTTGGACACATTTTGGGGTCATTTTATATTTTTATGATATTATTTTATTACCCTTAACTACCCGATTACTAATTAATCACGATAATTAAAGATAATTACCATCATTACTATTCATAATGTCCAAAAACAAAAGACTCTTCATTAAATAATATATACCTTATGATTCCATATATGGAATACATTTTATTAAATTCCAAACACATAAATTTCAGTAATTAATTTAAAAATAATTCCCATTGTCAAAACCAAAGATGGGGTTTTTAAGAAGTAAAATCTATCAAAAGAATAATTTTTTTACATACAATTTTAAAAGTGAAATTACATCCAATGAAAAAAATTGAATTAAATGATAAAAACATAATTAAATTACACCTTAAAACAAATTAAAATTACAATCTAACTAAATAAATAAATTGGATGAAAATGCAGTTTTGAATTAAAATGTTGTATTTTTCAATATTCATTAAAAAATGAACATTATCATAAAAATACCAAAAATTCACCCTATTATATATTTGATATTCTAAATTCAAAAATGACATCCATTTTTCAAAATTCAAAACATAGAATTTTCCTAAAATAATTATATAGTTAATTCCGACTGTCAGAACAATTAGCATGTTTTTAAGAAACAATATCTATCAAAAGATTGACAGTTGTTTATGCCCATTTTCAAAGTGAAAATAATTCTAATGAACAACATTGAATTAAATGGAAAAAATAAATTCATGTTACACTTTAAAACAAATTAAAAAGATAATCTGACCATATAAATAAATTATATTAAAAGGAGGTTTTGACTTAAAATACGGCATTTTCAATATTCAATAAAAAATGAAATTTATCGGAAAAATAACAAAAATTTAAACAAAGTAAATTTTTATGTCTTGATTCTAAAGAAGGATTTTATTTTTTAAAATATAACATATAAAATTGTCAAAAAGTAGATTTAAAAAGGGTTAACCATCAAAAGGCGGTTAATCAACCTTTTAAAGAATATTAGAATTTTTATGCTTAAAATTGGATTGATTCGCATTTTAAGCCTATAAAATTTATTGGATAAATGTAAATATATTTTTCAAACATATATAATCATTTTTTAGTCAGTTATGTTCATTCCCTCCATTACAATGGCAAGGTGTTAACTACAATTTAAAATAGTATTATTATATAATTAGTGTGCAACTTAAGATTTTAAAGAAACTCAGTGTTGCGTATTGGGTATGCCATCAAACAAAGAATAACTTTTAAAGAAATGTTAATATATTGTTCACAAATATTAATATATATGAACATTTCATATTCATTATTTACCTGGGATGTTACAATATTGATTCTTTTTATTTAATATTCCTTCCAATTCCTCACCCTTTCACCATTAAGGTATTGATACCATCACTCATGCATACATTCGACATATAGTCTCCACGACATGGTGAGATTAATTTTCTATTTTATCCTTTCTAGAATGATTATAAACATGTATATAATGAGTAAATATAATTGAAATGATTATGAAATCATTTTATATATGATTTATATATATATATATCCTATTCTTAAGAAAGATAACATATATGACAAAACATGCATAGGAAACAAATTAGCTAACACCTGAAAGGAGAGTTATAATGCAATATTATTAACAAAATGGGGATAAGATGTTGAAATATGATATCATAAATATTATTATGATTCTTATTATCAGTTAATAATATATAATTACAACCACTATATAATATATTTGGATAGGTGTGAAGGGTATTAAACCTAAAGTAAGGGTTATTTAACTATCTATTTATTATTAAGGATTTTTTACATTTGAGTATCTATTAGGGAAAATTTATCATCCATGTAAATATTTCTTGTAAATGTTTTCCAAAATATTTTTACTATTATCCAAAAAAGTATGAATGTCTTTTTATGCTTGTTTTACATTTTAAAAAATGGTTTTAAAATTATATTTATGGAAATCACTAAATTAGTTACTTTTTGACTTTTGTGATTTAGGGAATATTTTTTTAAATTATGTGGCATGAGCATCATTTAACTTCATCAAGATGACTTATTTTTTTGGGGGTTCCTATAAATTTTTAGAATTTTCTTTTCAAATAAATATTTTGTAGGGATAATTGTGTAGATTTTTTACAATAAATGATCTCAATGAAAAAAATGTACTTCTCCCAAAAAATTCAATTATTCTATTAGAGTATTTTCATCTATATAAAAGTTCTCTATTGAATATTTTTCTTAATTATGCTTAATAATTGTCACTATCATTTAAAATATTTCATTGAATAGTTTATTATTTAGTTTGATAGTGGATGTGCGATTTTGATAACATTCATGGTTTATGGTTAAATTTTTCACATTTTGTACGAATGATTTAATAAAAATGTTTATATTTAATATGATTCATCAAACCTTTCATATAAATAATGAATTGTACTTTATAACTGATGTTATGGTCCCTTTATAGCCCGTATATGTATCAGTAGGTCTCATTAGACAAACTAGTTTCTGTATCGCCTAATGTTTGACATGTTTATATATATTTTCTTGGACGAATCATTGACTATTTCTTTATGATGTCAAAATTCTGGATTCCCTCATTATGATATTATTCATTGATATTCTATTCGATTATTAAACTAGTATAATATCCATGTTTATGTTTTTTAGATCATGTGATTATTTTCTATGGTATTATTTATTCTTATTATATAATGCTAATAACTATGTTGAAATGGATTGTGTTTCAGTTGTTCATTGTGACTGAATGTTTATTCTTATTTATGACAAATTTTGTTTTACCTATAACATTACTGATAATTGGAGCTCACCCATTTCTAATGTCTTATTTTCCTAGGATTCCATGATGTGTATTATGTCCAATATTCCAGGTTAAGGTAGGAGAATAATTTCATTAAAAAAAGATTTTATTTGTTATATTTTTATATTTTAAATTGTAATGTAAGGTTCTTGTATGTAATATGGATTCCCAAACTGCTAAACTATTTAGTCCACTGTGATTAAAATTTTATATCTATACTGATGTAATAGAGTGACAAACTAGATCTAGGCTACTGGGGTCGGATCCTTACCATTAGTATTAGATAAAAATTACTAGATACCATGGAAAATATATTTAAAAAACGTAGATTAGGGAAAATAACCTTGTGATAGAATATGATGATAAGAATCGATGAAAATCCATGAATTTTGGTATGGTAGAGATTATGTGGGAATTCCATGAAATAAAACCTTTTCTAGATACTACATGTGGATGTGGTTCTACCACATCCATACCTAAGGGAAACAACTCTGTCAGGGTGTGTCGGGCCTCACTCGGTGTAACATAGTACATGACAACATGCCTTACGACACACCTAGTTTAAAACTCATAAGGGATATACTTAGGATAATTCTCATTTTCATCACAAAAAATTCTGAAGGATTTAAAAGTAATTATGTCCTTATATAATCCATGATTATGATTTTAATACTAGATACACATAAATTTTTCAATTAATGTTATGTATTTGGATTGATTTTTGATTATTCATTATGAAAATGTATGTAATAATTTAGAAATGATTCCTATTAGAAGAAATGTAAACCTCATCGATGCACGTGATCCAATGATTACAAAAGATCATATCCTTCAAGGTATTAAGATAATATTTATAAGGGAAACAGTCTACCATGAATTCTCATAATATGAGGACATAGTATCATATGATTATGGGATATGTAAAGTGTACTTTATGTATTATTGATTTGGTGGGGATCACATGAATAAAAGGATAACGGGGAGAATATGGATAATGGAATGCAAAGAATTATGTATTTTCCCACATGTAATAATTTTGGAAATAATCACCCATGATACTTTCTAAAAAGGAAAGGGAGTTTCCTACAAATGTGGAGAGAAAAGAGACCATGCCTAGGATTTTAAGGATATGGAAAATGATTATAATGTACAAATGATTCAACATGAAGGATGTGTGACACTATGAAAATCAATGTCTCCTGCGTCGAAGGAGTATACCCCAAAAGAGTCTAATGGATCTTGGAAATGATTTTGATACTACCGTGGATGAAGAGGAATTATTAATGTACATATAGTGGGATTCTTGAAGTTTTTTATATGCATGTTTCATCTATGATATAAGGGTTATAAGAATTATGGAATATATATGGTTTTTTCTATTGTACTATTTCATTAAGGATTTGAGATTTTATGTTGAATGGTACACATTCCAAGAAAATTGACTTAGTAGACAGTTAATTTGTTTGTAAAACATATGGTTATAGTAATTATAACCCTTAATATGTTCCTAATAGTGATTAAATTTTTTTATAATAAACAGATGATTGATTTTGAAAATGTAAATTGGATAGTACCAACTACCTTGGAACTTCTTAATAGATTGTTGGAAAATTAGTTTATGCCATCATTTAAGGAGCTTAAAACATGTTTGGATTTTAGGATTTTATATTGTGACCTATTTTCTATTTAAGGAATAATTAAGCATGCACGTTTCCATTAAATTTTCAATGTAATTTAATTTATCACTATGTTTCAAGGGAATAAATGATGATGTTAGTTATATTATTGTAATATGTAATATGAAAGCTACATCATGATGAGGAAAGATTAATGATAAGTTCATTTTAGAAAAGTGAACCATTAATGTAATGGAGTAATTTAATCTTTGGAAAATGTTCTATAGGTTAATGTATTACTTCACCGTACGATGAATATTGTGCTAGGAAATGATGTATAAATAGTTCAAGGAACAACCAAAAGATAAGACTGTGTTTATAGAGATATATCAAGAAATTTTATTTCCTTACATTCTTATAGATTAAAATAATTCCCCAAATCTAGGAAAATGATATGAAAACAATTTTATTGAACCAATTTTATTCTAAATCAATATATATTTATGGCATTGAGGCCCTCAACATTCCACTGATCATTTACTTGATTTTTATTGATAACCTCAATCACTCCGTATAAATATTTACTCTTTTCCTCTATTTACATATCTATAATTAAAAGTAATTTTACCTAATTTCAATCCCTAGGCTCCTAGAAATCATCACATTTACCTTTCATACTTATTAAGAATATGTGTTATTAAGCCAATTTATGAGGTGAGTTCTTTGACAATATTATTTTAAAAATATCGAGCTCTTGGTTACATAGATAATGATAATTTACAAGTTATCAAATTAATTAACGTGGAGAGAATGTAACACCCCAATAATTTACAATATTTTTCTTTTTCAATTAATTTAAAATATTCTTTAGCTTGTAATTTAGGAAACACTGAGTTATCATGTGTTACATGAAAGGGAAACATTCATTGATAGGTTGAACGAGACTGAGTTTTACCGAACAACATAGTATTAATAAAATATTTTTATTTAATATAATAAGATATAAAATCGGCATAAAATTAGAGATCATGAATAATAATATCTAACGTAATAAATTATAAAAATATATTATTAATTCCTTGGTTACTAATTAATATGAAACAATAATATAAACCAATTTAACATAATGGAATTTTTTTTATTTTTTTCTCCCAATGGAGTTTTGTCTTATGAAATTAAATTAATTAAAAAATTTAAATTATATTAATGAAATATATATGTTATATATTCATTAAAATATTATTTATTTCCAGTCAATATATTTTATATGCATAATATAAGAAAATATAACCTTTATGCATAAAACCCTGTATTTTTTTAATGATGGTTTTACCATCTATTAATGGAGAACCTATTTTCAATAATTTTTTGGACACATTTACATATTATATTTGAAAATAAATTATATTTTAAATATTAATATGAAAAATTATTATGGTTGAAATTTTGAAATTTTTCTAACATGTTCCATGCTTTTATGAATAGTAAAAAATACAAAATTTTAATTTAAAACATGTTTTTTTAATCAAAAAAAATTATTGTCATGAGTTATGTTATGTAGTGGTTTTAAAGTATTTGTATATTATTTCTTATCATTTAATATAATTTAGGTCCTTGGAATCCATTTTATATTGAATTTAGATATAAAAATGTTTCAATCTTTTTCATGTTTTCAAATTTAATAACCTCCTACTCATTTATTATATGTTGATGACATTATACCTTTTACTCAGGGGGATATAAGAAACATAAAAAATATCCAGCATACACTTTCACATTACGAGAAGGTTTCTGGTCAAATGATCAGCATGAGTAAGTCCTTCATTTAATTTGGAAGGATTTTTTCTGTCCATAAGAAGAATTACATTATCAGAACTTTTGGCATTTAGGAGGGAGTATTCCCCTTTATTTACCTGGGGGTTCCCATGTTTTGGGGGAGACCAAAATCCTCATACTTCTCAGATATCATCAGCACGGACAAAATAAAACTTGTTAATTGGAAAGGTAAATCTCTTTCGATGGCTGGTCATGTTTGTCTGGTGAAGGCTATTATTATTTCTATGTTTTCTACTCCTTTATGGTGTATAAATGTCCTATTTATCACAATAAGATCATTAATGTGTCTATTATGAATTTAATCTGGAGTGGAAATATTCTAGAGAAGATGTTATCAATAGTTTCCTAGAGAACGTGTTGTAAAAATTTTGATGCAGGGGGCCTTGGCATTAAGAGCCATGATTCCATCAAGAATTACTTAAAAGATACATTTATATGGGGACTTGTAAATAGTTATTTTGAGGCTCTCAACTTCCCTTGGCATAAGTTCATTCATCTAATAAAGAATGGAATTTTTTTATATTAATTCCTTTGTATGTTATGCTTTTAAATCCACTTATGCTTAAATTATTTCCAACTCCAGGTGGTTGGTCTCTAGAAATTCTTCCCTCCTTTTTTGGAAGGATAGTTAGACTGGTCATCACTTTGTTGAATCCCTGGTTGATGAGGTGAGTACTTTGGATTTTGATATTACTATAAATGATCAACATTAGAATATGGAGGGTCTTTCGAGCCATGTCATCGACACTATTAATTGTCATTATTTTCCTAATCAAGAATATTTTTTGGTTTGGGAACCTACTGTCCAATGAATTTCATCTTCTAAATTGTCTTACATGCACTCTCTAATTTGTAATATTGAGGCTCAATGGATTTTATATTTTCACAAGAGATTCATTAGGACCTCTTGATCCATTATTTCCTAGAGGGTGGATCATGTGAAGATACCAACCGATTGTTATCTTCAATCTTGTGGTATTTCTTTATGTTCCATTTGTGTTCTTTATCATCAACACAGGGAGAATGTGGATCTCCTATTTCTTAGTTGTGTTATTGCTTCATCAATGTGGAAGTCTGTTGAAAAAATATTTGAAATGATTTTACCTCGGAAGGATTCCATACGAGGGTTTCTTCAGGGATGGTGTAGTTAATTGTTGTCTCCGCATCTTGTAGATCTTTTTCATGTTGCTGTAGTTGAGTTAATCCCCATTATCTGGAATGTTAGGAAAAAATTATCTATGTTAAGTATTCTTTCAAAGTGAATGATGCACTTTCATTGATTCTTATAACTGTTCCAGAGGTCTGCACTTTGAAGAAACGATACTCTTTTAATCAAATGCATGATATGTCTGTTCTTGGACAGGTTGGTGTTTATGGTTATTTTGGACCTCCGCTTGGGGCTTTTGAAGTCTTATAGTAGGAACTATTTTTTGGTTGGATCAAGGTTAACTCTAATGGTTTCTCACATGGAAAACTGGGGCCCTCTGGTTATGGTGCTATTTTTAGGAACCATTAGGGAGAGGTCCTTGGATGCTTTCAGGGTTCTTACGGTCTCTCCTCCTCAATTGAGGTAGAGATGATGGGAATTATCATTGATATGTAACAAGAACAGAACCGAGGGTGGAAAAGAATATGGCCTGAAAGTGACTCTAGCATTATTGCGTCTTCCATCAAAATGGGATCGTCTAATTCGTCCTAGAATTTCAACAACAGTTGGATCAATTGCCTGGATTCTCTGTCCTCAATGGAATATATTATCACACATGTTTAAAGGGAGGCCAATGCGGTGGCTGAGGGTATTTAAAAAAAGTGTTTCAATGGAATTACTTTCTTATGGTATGATAAGATACCTGATGATATTTTTTCTTATTTTGCATCTAGAGAAAGGTAAATTTTCCATTCATAGAATTGTGTAATTTTGAAATTTTGTTTCCTTATTAAACGAGCCTTTCATTTATACGCAGGGTCTCATCTTATCATTAAAAAATTTAATAACCCATTTTCTCACACTATAAGTGGGATAAATTTTAGAATAATTAATAAATCATCCATGTTTAGAATTTTTATGAATATATTTCTTAGTTGACTCATAGAGTCCAAATTATTTAAATAAATTTATTTTGTTTTTTCTTATAATGAATAGTAGGTTTGGTAATTTTTTTTCATTGTAAAATGTAAATAGGGTAATTAATGAGAAACAATAGTATTGTAAATATTATGAAAATTACCTAAAACTTTTAATTATTCAATTGTATGAGTGGGTTTCAACCAAAATAAACATTTTTCTAATATTATATCCATTTTAAGCCACCTTTTTGAGAGCATGACAGTTATTATATTTTATTTAAATAAGAGTTAATAATGTTATACTCATATTTTAAATCTATTAAATTTTTAATACAGGGTTATACAGAAGATAAATTCGAATATGTATAGAAATTTTAAATCTTAATTTTCTATTTATCTTTATAATTTATCACTAATTTTTAATTAATAAATAATTTCCTTAAAATCTTATAGAATGATGATTTTTTAATTGTTTAATTAATAGAAATATCAAGTAATGGATATTTAAAATATTAAAAGAATTATAATTTTATACAATTAATATTATAAAATAATTTTCTATATTTATTTGGAATTTAAGGGATATTTTAATCGATTTTTCTCAAAGAAATCATTTCATTATGATAAATTTGAAAAAGGAAAATAATTATTAGTGTCAAAATTGACACTAATGAGATTTTATCAAATTAATATTTTATAAAATCATTTAAAAATTTAAAACAACCATTTTAATTAAATAATTATGAAATGATATAAATTTTTATACATGGTCTTTTATGTTATACTATACATAAAATAAGTAAAAACTACATCCTTTTAATATTGATAAATTTTTTACCATTGTAAAAATTAAAATAGTTTAACCAGGGGTTAATCAAAATAAAGTGGTTTCAACAAATAAAAAAACTATATAAAATCAATTGGTTAATGATAATAAAACCTTATATAATCGTAGATTCTAATACTTGATATTTTTGTGGTATTTTTATTGATATTTAATTTATTATAAATTTAAATTTTTGGAAATTCCAAAATAGCCCGTCACTATAATTATAATAAGGAACATCCTCACTCATCTAATTTCATGGAATTTAGCCTTATTTCGTGAAAAAACTAACCATTTTACTTCTCAAATTCTTAATACACATCCTAGAGGTTCTTTTCTTCCCAAAATACAAACCCTAGTGTCTATAAGATGAGATCTAATGGATGTTCTCTAAGGAAGAGGTAATCGTCTTAACTGACACCTTCAATATTATTTCTTCTTCAACAACTAAATCATGTGTTGTTTCCACACTAACATAATAAATTCAGCATCATATATATAAATAGAAGTTATTATAATATATAACAATCTTATTACACCTTATCTATATCATATGAAAAATGAAATCACCGTGTGTTCATACGTACTACCAACCATCTCCTGCCCGGGTGAAATCTGTTTTTTAACATTAGATTATTTGGATGGGTATGATTATGGATATAATGGAAATAAATAAATAAATATTACATGATATTTAATGTTTATAGTCAATTGACCATACAATTACTTACCCTTTCACCATTAAGGTAATGATATTGTCGCACGTGCGTACATACGACCTACTGTCCCCAAGAGATGATTCATTTCATTTTCTATATTAACTGTTCACGAATTGTTGTAAAAATTTATATAATGTGTAAATATGATGTATATTAACTTAATATAATCTTGTATAATATAAAAATATATATACATATCCTATGCATAATAAACTGGACTTGTACGACAAAATATGCACAAGAAAATGAAGTAGAAAATACCCAAATAGAGTCCAATAATGATATATTAAAACAAATGAGTGCTAAGATGATAAAATATGATATCATAAATTTATTTATGATTATTTTATAAGATAATAATGTATATTACTCCAATATAAAAGAGTTATGGACATGTATGTAGGAAATATGACCTAAGGTAAGGTTTATTTCAGAATATAAATTTTATTCTGGATTTATAATATATAGGTATCTACAGGGGAGAATTTTTATTCCACATTAATGTTTCATATATTTTTTTCTAAAATATTATTAATATTATCCAAAAAATAAATCAATTATTTTTAATCATGTTTTCTATTTTATAAACAAATTTTAAATAATTTGTTTCCATTTTCCAAATAAATTACTTTGGGATTGTTTCAAGGGATGGAATATTTTTTAACTTATGCAGCATGAGAATAATTTTCTACGGTCATGTTGTATTAATGTTTTTAATCACACATGATATGTTTATAATATTTATTTACAAAAAATTATTTATTTTATAATTGTCTAATTTTTTCAAAACAAAGGATTTGAAAGTGAAAAGGGTATTTCTCTCAAAATAATGCAATGATTTTATTAGTGTAATTCCTTCTATTTGAATGTCCACAAATTAATATTATTATTAATTAAGATATATCACTTATTATATCATTTACCATATTTCATTAAATCATTTATGATTTATTAATACTACAAATGTTCCATTTTTGTTACCATTCATTTTTATGGTTAATGTTTTCAGAATTCTTATAGTAGTTTTAATTTTAATGTTTTTGTTGGCTATAATTCATAACCTATTCTATGAGATGAATAAATTAGACATAATAAGTGATGGGTGGGGCCCATTATATCCCCTCAATTAATTAGCAGGTCTTATGAGACAAACTACTTTGGGTATTGGATAATGTATCACCTTTTTATATATGGTGTGTTGGGTGAAACATTTATGGTATGATTATATTGTCTGGAATTATGTATTCCATCACAATTATAATATTTATTTATAATCCATTTGATTATTCATCTAGTAAAATATCAATGGTTATGTTTTATATATATATTGTCATTATTTTATATGGTATTATTTATTCTTTCCATATTATGCTCAATACCTTGTCAAAATGGAATATGTTTCAGTTATTCACCATGCCTTAATGATTATGCTTATTTATGATATTTTCCACAGTAAACATACACTTAATGAGAATTTGAGTTCACATGTTTCTTATTATTTATTTTATTAGTATTCCACAATGTGTACTATGAATAATATAAAAGGTTAAGGTAGGATTATAATATTGTTCTAAAAAATTTATTCTATATTATATTTTTATGTTTTAAATTGTAATTTAATGTTCATGTATATAATATGGGTTCAAATATTTAAAAACTAATCTATGACTTTTTATTTAAATCTTTTATCTATTATAATGTAATAATAGGAAGAACTAGATCCTGACTACTATGGTTAGGGCTTAAAATAAAAAACTAGTATAATTTTTCTGATTATTTTTATAGTATTTTCTTTTATGATATATTTTATCCTTTTCTACAATAATAATGGTTGAGGAAATTATCATGGAAGTTAATTTCTTTTATAATTTAATGTATAATGATTATATGAATGATGATTCTATCATAGATTCAGAGTGAATGAATATGTTTTTTATTGTCGAATGATAAATTAATCTTTAAAATAATAATATTAAAGGAATGGACATTACAAGAAATAATTATATTAAAATAATTCCTAACATAGAAATAAATATTCAAATCCAAATGATTTAATGTAAGAGTGTGATATTTAGATAATTAGTATAAATATTTGAAATAATATATGAATGATTTGTTAACTACATGTTATCTTAGAAAGTAATTATTATGTAGTTGTAATTATTTATTAATATTTTAAACATATTGACATAAATTAATAGTTATGGAATTATATAAAACAAGAAATGATATTGTTGATATTAAATTTATGTGGGATTAATGATTTAAAAAGAAAAATTTTAAGTTTTATGAAATGATGAGATTTTGATGATTAAATACTCGGTATAACAATGAATGAAATTATATTTCTTAAAAAAAGATATTATTAGATTGGGTGAAATTTTTGGGGACTATATGTTTTTCTTTTGAGTATGCATTATTTTATGAATATGATAAATAATGATTATATTTTATATTGGTTATATATTAAAATTTATTTTCAGAAAGAAAAATTATATTGATATTTTGAAAATATCATGAGAATATATGTAAAATTGAATAATAATAGATTTTTTTTGAAAATATTTAATCAGGTTTTTCATTTGATTGAAAATAAATATGTATGGATTAAAATGACTAATTATGTGTTTTTGTTTTAAGGATTCCGTATTAAAGGATCTAGTTATTATTAATTTTATAGTTTGATATCATTAAAATGTCCTTTGAATAAAATTAAGGTTTTATTGTAAACATTAGGGCCCAAATGGGGCGGTTCTTAATGATTTAGATGAATTTTTCTATTTAAAAACCTCTCTTACCTATTTTTATACATTTTTAATGTTTAATGATAGTAAAATAAAATAATATGTTATTATTTCATAGATTTTTCATAAATAATTATAAATTTTAAATATGGAAGTATTTATTTATACTTGTGAGTTTACTATAATGGAGAAAAAATCTTATTTAATGGTAATGAGTTTGGTTGGTTGATACATTAAAGTGAATTTTCTTTTATAAATGATAATTTCATTTTTCCATGCTTTCTTACAGTTAATTCATAGACAATATTAATGGATTTTTTTGTTTGGTATTGTTTTCGAAAGGATATTAGTTGTTGAACTAAGATTACTAAGTGATTATATAAACTAAAAGGAAAAAATATATTATTTTATAATCAATATAACTGTTTAATAGGTATATATAATGTTTAATAGTGTTACATGATCATGATTTTTTTTAGTTTGATGATATGTTTTAGTAATTTTGTTATGGAAACCATGGGTGAGGTATGGGATTGATAGAATATCACTAGTTATAAAATTTAATTTTATTAAAAAAATATTTATGTTTTTATGAGTATGATGAAATATGATTGAATTAATGGTATATATGTGAAAATCTATGAACGTTATACTCCTTTTATATAATCCACCTTGAAAAACAATTGAACATCTTTTTCCAATTATTTGGTCTTCATTTAATTATATAAAGTCAATTTTAATGAAATATCTATGTTTAATTGGGTGAAAATTATTTTTGAAGGATTTTATATACATGGAATGTTAAAAAATAAGTTATATCATTTTAGTTCTATATATACATAAATAGTGGTGGTTTATGTATAATAAAACATACTTTTATTTTGTAAAAAATTATATATACTCTTATTAATTTTATGGTGATTTTTTGAGGTGATTAAAAATGATGCTAAATGAATTAAAAATAACTTAGAGATGAATATAAATTCATTTCAAAAATGATTTCATGTAGGTTTTATATTCTTAAGAACTTGTTTGGATAAATTTGAAAATGACATAAATGTTAAAAATAAAATATATTTGAAAAAATAAATATATGTTTTGGATATCATAAACTTTTAAAATTATTATATTTATTTAAATTTATTATTGAGGAAAATTTTAAACTAAATCTGGTAGAAAAACGTGATTTTTTTTTGTTTTTAAAGATGTGTTATGTTGGAGGTAATTTAATTTGTTCCACCCATTTCTATATTGTAAGGAGTTGAAATAAATAATTTGATTATTTAATTTATGTAATGACTCAGTCATGAATTATTCAAGGATTTTTTCTTTGATATAACATATTTTTTATTCATTTTGATGTGTTTTAGTGTGTATGCTACTTAATATGTAGATTATTGTTATATTGATAAATAAGGTGTGTGGGTTCAGATGAGGTGTTAAGGAATTCATTTTAATATGCTAATTGACAGTGTTAAATTTACCTTAATGAAATAACTAATGAATAATTTCTTATTATTTTATCTAGATATTCAATGTTAAACAAGTTAGTGGAGTTTTTTTAATTATGTAAGATATTTAGAAATTCAATTTTACACTTGTTGAAGAACATGTTTATTATTTATAAAATAATGTAATTTAAATTGTGGAATTTTTTGGTTCAGTCTTTTAAAGGAATACACTGTTATTTAGAGGAGAGGAAAAGAATAAATTTCATATGATAATTTTTTGATCTTGATGATTTTTTTAATGGTGAATAGTTATTTGAGTTTATATAGAAAATTTAAAAAAACTGGTTTGTTAAACATGAGGGTTTTGGTTTTTACTATTTATCAAATATTGAATTTCAATTAATTTTGAAATAAAACAGATAATATTATTTTTAATTCATGGTAGGAGAGATATAAATTTATTATAAAAATTAGAAAAATGTTATAACATCATGTCAATTTATGTAAATTGATATTTAAGATTTCTAATGATTAAAATAAGTATTTAATGAAATTTAATATTTCTGATTACTATTATTTTTCTTATGGAAATAGATTTCTGGGATATTTAATTGTAAGTTTATTAGTCCCAATGGAGTTAAATACCATGAGAGGGGTTGAATTAGGGAATGTTGTTGTATTACATTTGACCCTCACCAACAATCTTGTCCCAATATTATAAGGAAAAATTTCTCCTTCACATAGAACATAAGTCATAAATTAGAGAAAAAGATAGGGGAATGATACTAATAATTCGTTAACCCAGAAAATTATTATTTATGGACTATAAACATCGAATGTGTCAATGTATTCAAGAACTAAGTGAACTAATCATACAATTTACAGTGTCCTTGAAAACACTATTGGTTTAAAATACTCACAATGATAAGAGATCACATCTTTGAAATATTTTTGTAGCTCAATTATATTATAGGTAATACAATCTTTCATCATTAAAAACAAAATATAAGGTTCAATTAAAACTATATATTTATATGGTTTTGATTCTTACACCAAAATAACTACACATTATTCCTATGAGAAAAGCTTGTGGATGTTTTTTCTTTTACATATTCACTTATTTACATTGATATTGAATTGTAATTTATTATCTACCTTTTTTCCATCACTCTTTGTAATATATTTCTTCTATATTACTTCTTCTCTCTTTTGTTCTAAATTACAAGATCCTATATTTCTTATTTTTATAATTATATTCCTCCAATTATTTTATACAAAAAATATCCATTCTATTTGAGTGAAAATAATTCTAATAAGTGAAGTCATATCTTTGGTTTTTTTGATAATTCATTTAACTCATAAAATTTTTAAATATTTATTTTGAATTCCCCTATTATAAATGGTATGATTCAATTAAAACAGTCATATTATTTTGAGTCAAGGACACTTGAATCCAAACCAAAGCTCATCCCAACTTCATCCCATCGATGGATACAAATTTTAAACAAGTGATCCAAATAAATCCATGTCACCACAACATATCCATGACAACCACAATATGGTCCACTTTTATTTCCTGAAAAATTCCTGTTGAAACTTATATCATCCCAAAAACATGACTATACAATATAAATGAAATAATGAAAATATTTCACTGGAATTTATTCCTAATACGATTTACTATTAATATTTTAGTTATTTAAGAGAACAAATTAAAAATAAAATCTTGCCTTTTACAACTAATGGTCATTTTTACACTATATAAACTACTACTCAGTCATCGACATCCCCTAAAAATTCATCAAGTTAGATGAATCTTAAAAAAATTTTTACATTACCTAGGGAATAATTAACATAATATAGGTGTGAGATTCGAGGTTTAGTATTTTTAATCATAGGTGATATAAATAAAATATCACAAGGGAGTATAATATAATCACATAATTAGGATGCTTAAAAAATTTATAACCAGTCAAGAATAGGTAATAAATCATTATATTGAATGTTTAAATTATCAATATTTTTTAGAAATATTTTAATGTAAACATGATACATTATGGAATAACATTAGTATACCATAGAATTAATGAAAAAAAATTATATAGGGAACATTGCTTTCATAAGTGACAGTATATGTGCCTATTATTATTATAAACTAAAATTTACACATGATTACCTATCTCATGAGATATAAAATAAATACTAATGAATTGTATTAAGATATTGAACCCCACCCATCTTCATCAACACATCTATGAGAAAAAACAATAAGTCATCACCATATTATAAATAAAAGATGAAAATATAATGTGTTTGATATCAATTCCAAATAAACATATATATGGGAAAAAATACATGATTCTATGAATAATCATAACATGATAAAATAATGGAATATCAACAAGTATATGAAGAAATTAATAAATTTACATTTTTTATTAAATTCAATCATGATAATAGAGAATATGAAATTTATTTATTATAAATAAAGGGTTTATGGTTATCTAAATAATTTTCCCAATCAATTGGTTTATGAAATCTAAAGGAACATGCTACAATCAGTGGAAAAGAAAATATGTCATTCACATAGGTAAGTCATCTGGATAAGGACTAATTTTATAAAACAATGAATATTATGTAGGAATAAGGAATCTATGGTTCATTTATTAGAAAATGGAGTCATTGCATAGGCCATCCATAGAAAACGTAGTATGGTTAATGTTGAAAAAAAGTCATTAAAAAATAAGATATTTTTGTGGAAAATAAATTATAGTTCAAATAATATTAACATGTTTTGGAATAATGACTCTAGAAATAAGATACATACTAGAACTATCAAATAATTTTAAAAGATATATTTTTTTAAGGAGAGTTGAAAATGGGTTTTTATTCTAGAAACCATTAATAGATGGCAGTAAATTTTTAAATAAATGTTAAAATGTGGGGAAAAGTTGTATTCCCTCAAATAACATTAAAAGATATCATTTTTAACATACTTTCAATGCGAAAAAGCTATGTGCAGATTTCAATGATTATTTAAAAAAAATTGTATTGAAAAATATTTAAAAAATTTCCATTTAATAATAAATCATAAATAAATTATTCATTGAAAATTTAGGTTTATTATGAAAAAAAAATTTGTTATGAAAATATTCTGAAAAAGTTATTTTCAAAAATCCACTTAGTAAAAAGTGCGTTATGTTTTTATTTATTAAAGTGGTAAAGATAAATATTAAAATAATGAAAAATACAATACAATATAAATCCCCATAATGGAGGATTATTATAATGGGAAGTAAAATAAAGAGGTGAAATAGTGAACCAATTTGGAGAAGGTGGTTCATTCATGGTGACAATATACATTTATGTGAGATAAAAATCTAGTAGGATTCATTGAATCAAATGATACATTCTCTCGAGAATGTTAAAAGAGAGAATAATGAAAAAAAATTAAATCATGATTAATAATGATAATGTGGGTAAATTTTCACCACAAAAAAAAGAAAACATGGTGTATAACATAAACATATCCCAAGTAATTAAAATTTTACATAGAGAACCACGTTCAATTTGAGGGGCATTTTACTCAAACCCACATGAAAGAGAGAAACGTTTAAAAATAAAATCAATTACTATAAATAATGTTTATTTCATGTCATAAATCCCAATAATCTAGTATATACACCACTGAAACAAAATTATGTTCAAAGTGAAAAGAAAGTCTTATGAGAGAAGAATTTGAGATGAAAAACCCTTACCTGTATTCCAGCATACACAACCATTTTATATTCTCAATTACAATGATCGTAAATATCATAATAATTCATCTCAAAACCTTATTTTTAATATAGTACCATTATTTATTTATTTTATAATCATATATTAAAAATATATTGACTGATTATAGTTTAGTTTCCTAATCTGGTGTTATAACATTGAGTTTTTCGTTTCATAAAAAACATCAAGAAGGTGGAATATAATCTTTAAAAGGGGTTTAAAGTTAATAAATAAAAAATAACTTATTATATAGTAATAATTTTATTCAGTGATTACATGAGTCCAATTTTATGTATTTGTATGATATAAATACGACACGTGAAAATGGAAATCCAAATAAACTAGTTTTTTTCGTGTTTAATGATTAAATTATAATATATTAATAGATATTTTTTATATTAATGGAAAATTTTCATAATAATAATAAAATATGAAATATGTCATTATTACATGACATTGTCATTATATGACATCCAATAAACATTTATGACATAATTACTTTAACATTTTTTATATATGGAGTTAAATTTACTAAATGAAAATATGTTATAATGACAAGATGATTAAGGTGATGTATTTATATAATGAATGTGTAACATTTAAATTTTATTAAATGTGTCATGAAACTAATATATAATAATTAATTACATTGTAGCAACTATTAATGATGGATGGTAATGCACAATGAAATTCTTCATTCTTGAATGTTGCAGTCCATATTAAGCATTATAAATGATCCCATTTCTCAGTAGATAAATGAAAATATGATACATGTAGAATTATAAATTTAAAATAGAATTTATAAGATATAAAAAATATTTATTCATTACATCCATCCTTAAAACAATCATTTATAGTTGTAAATTACAAACAATTAATACTGTTTTATGGAGGCGATATTCCACACGTACACACGATCGATTTTTGGTCTATCCTGGTGGATGGAAATTAGAGAATAATTTGCATTAAATTAATATAATTTAATTTTATTATACCAATTATACTATTTTTCTATTGTGATTATTTTTTAGATTATTTTTAAAGAATTATAGTAGGTGAAAAGAGTAATTTAATGTAATACTCATGTTGGACAATTATGTTTTCTCTAAAAAAAACTCATGGTAAATCAAGGCCTTTGGAAAATTAAATGTTTTTAAAATCAAATGGATTTTGGATAGGTTAATATGGATATTAATGAAGAGGTTTATCAAGAAAAATTTATATGGATAGTCGAGTCTTGAAGTGGTGGGAGTATTACCGTTTTATAAGTAAATTAATGGGTAGTTTTTGAATAACCATTACATTTCAGAAATGTACTATTTTTATTCAATTTTAAATGGTTAAAAAATTAAAAAATGTAGAGGGGAAGTGATTGAATTTCGATAATATCCCCATCAACTCATTTGGGTCATAGAATATACTATTTTATATATTTTATTTTAGCTTTTTTACTTTTTCACAAATTATTTATTACCTCGGAAATTAACTTTTAACCTTAGTAATTAATTTTAGTGAATTAAATTGATATATTAATTGTAAAAATATATTAATAATCTAATATCATATTTGAAAATAATTTTGTTAAACATAATTTATAATTTTTCTCATGATAATTTAAATATAAAAATACTTAATCAAGTTAAAATGGTTTTTTAGAAAATAATGTTTTCAACATTAAATTTATATAAAATAAAAAAATAGGTTTTTTTCTAAATATAATTATATAAATATATTTACTATTAATAAAATAATGTTTATGAGTAATACATGGAAATATAAAACCAAATATAACATTTAAAATAATTAAATCAATGAAAACCTAAATAATTTTTATTAATGTAACATTATTTTCAATCCTAAAAATATAGGACATAGGTTTTCTAAGTTCAAAAAATATTTTAAAATTCATAATGTTATCCCAAAATTTTTTTAATCAATAAATTGTTTTTATTCATCTATGTCATAATGTTATAGTTATAAATGTTACAAGTTTCATTAAATCCATTTATTCCAACTATAAACAACCCTTTAAAAAAAGATAAAAAATGCATACTAGGTAAATTTTATTATGTTGATTTTAAAAATGTGTATCATTTTATTAATTTGAAATTATAGAAATTATATAAATTTATGACAATATAAAGGCACAATGAAAATAATAAAATTTGATTATAAAAATGTATTTTAAGTATATTTTGAGTGTATTATTATTAATTATGAAGAAATAACAATTAGAGGGACCATACATTATTATTTTTTGTATATGAAATTCCTATCTAAAAGTTATATAATTTAATTTTAATATATGAATTGAAAAATTTAAAAAGTTATTAATAATTAAATTCATTTATATTAATATACCCATTCAAATTTATTTTTAATAAATTCATATTGACATAATTATAATTTCATCAATAAAAACCTGTTATGTACTCCTTATAATATATATGGTAATGATAATCCGTAGTGGAATTCATGGGTAGTGATTCAGATAGAACAGATTTCATGGAATGTTATATAAGTATAATATTTTCTAGAAAATTCTTTCTCTCTAGCCATACCTTTTGGAGTATGGCATAGAACATGTCATGGAAAATCAATAATGATGCCACCAATTTACCGAGCTAAAAAATGGGATTTTTATGAAGTACTCATGCTTCAAGATTCCATATTCCATATTTTTTGTAATTGTGTTTTTAATATTGTTACACTTTTTTATACTCAACAATTTATCATTTATGTTTACCAAAGTCATATTTTATAATTTTTTAAGCATCATGTTTTTGTTTTTTTAGGATTTTTCTATTTTTTGATCAATAAAGAATTTTATTAAATTAATGATAAGCATATACAAAATTATTAGGTTGTTACAAAATTATCATCACCTTTCCTACTACCCATTTCACATTTCACATGAAAATAATGATATATAACACACCATAGACCAAGACATATGGGTTCTATAGTAAACTCGAAAAAAATTTCATTCATGAGTACCCAAAAGAATTAATTACTTCAATTTTTGGCCTCTTAATTTCCCACTGGGATATGGAAAACCCACCACAGTGTACAATATGGTGTGATCACCAACATAAACCCATTTTGGTTAGCCTAATTTAATATAAATCTCTATAACCTCAATATTCCTCATTCATGTTCCCACCAAAATTACCATCATAACCACAGTGGTACTTTATATTTCTAATGGGTACTTCAAAACCTCACCATGGTGTCCTCTAGGATGTGGTCACCATCAACTAGATGTATTTATTTTACTATACTAAATCATTCAATATTGATAATGAATTGCACAATTCATGAGTCTAGATTCACCATTTTTCATAGTGAAATAACTAATGTGAAATGATGATAACTAGGATGTGGTAAAACACATTAATTGTTTTTGACCAGAAGAACCATGGTTCTATAATCCACAATTTTGTACCTGACCTATGGGAGTCTATCCTCTAACTTCGTCCCAAACTCTTTTAAGACCATGATATAAAATCATAAAACCATTTGGGAGTTATTTTTTCAGTCTAATAATCAAACACAACCAAAATCCACATTATGTTATCTTATATAACAATATTCGCCATTGGGATTGTTTAAACCCCATGAAATATTTTCTAACACACCAAAAGTGATTTTAAATATGTAAATATGTAATAAACTATCGAAGATACTAGAGTAACTTAATAACAAATTTGTTAATGAAATGTCATGTAGGATGTCCCCAATCCCCAAGGATTGTAAATAAGAATATGATATCCTAGAAAATCAATTAGGGAATTATTTTTTTAACATAATGGTTGATGATAAAAAGTTACACATCCATATTCTCAACACTCTAAAGGGATAATTCCTAGAAAAAAAGTGTATTAAAACCCAATGAATTAAACCATCAAAGTATAGAATATCTTAATAAATGATAAATCAAACATCCTAAGAAACAAGAAAATGAAATCCCCTCAAGTAACATCCTTCAATACTCTATGGTCTAAATGATCTAGAACATTCACCACCTACAAGTGGTGATTTCCGTTTTCTCAGACCTGGAATATGAAAGACTATAAACACATGAAACAAAAGGTAATGTGTTGGATATAAATCCTTGTAGGGTCTCACCAGGTGATCCATAAAATAACTAAAAAAGTTCTATTTTTTCTATTCGAAAAAATAAAACAAAGAAGAAAATTTGCTTTTCCATATTTTAACCCAAAATAAAATTTAAAAAATCCGCCGATGGTGGGTATATCAAAATAGCTTTCAAATATGAAAAAATGAAATCATTATATAAAATATTTTATATAAATATATTATAATGAATAAAACAGTTCAGTAATGAATTGAATTTATATAAAATGAAAAAAATTTAAGTGAATACCCATGCATGAAATACTAGTGGTAAATTAGTTTAGTAGGTAATAAGATCATCACACATTTCAATAATGATATCGGCTCTATTATGGTGTAAACACATAAATACACTCTAAAACATGAACCCACAAAGGGAATTACACATCCTAGTAAGGGAACCAATTATGGGAAGTAAAGACACCTTTTTTAGTAACGAATTTCTTCATCAATCCATCAATAGGGAATCAAGGTACTATAATGTTTTTCATATTTTACACTAACTCCAAATGCTAACGTGTTCATCAAACAATCCATCAATCAGATTAGAAAGAAATAATAATAAAAAATGAATGTATAATTTCCCATTTTTTTGTTTTCAATATTCCTTTTCCCATTTCAAAAACATTTATTAAATTTTCATCATTTCATTATATTTAAAATAGATTTCAGTTTTTATTATTTTTTTCCTTTAAAATAATATAATATATTCTTCAAATATACTTCCAAAATCAATGCATAAATTGTCCAAAATAAATCCCATAAGTTAAATTTCATAGAAATGTGTGTCTTTCCCAATTTTCATACCATTTTCAAATCAGGGATAAAATCATCCAAACTCGATGATTTTTTTAAAAAATTGAAAACACATTTCAATTATATCAATCAATTAGACTTTTCAATCATACAAAAAATAATTTGAAACAACCTACATTTAAATAGAATATATGAAAATAAACACCAACAATGGGACTCGCCAAAAATGAAGGCACAGAAGATCTTCGATCATAACCTATAAATAGGATAAAAAAATGGATTTTAGAACCATAAATTTCATGATGACCTTCCAATTTATAAGTAGAATAAAATATAAAACCATAAGAAACCACATGATAGGTTATCCACATACATAAAAGAGATATAATTAGATGAACACCACTTAGATCAATGAAGGAAGGAGTTTAGAGGATCATAGATCACCGAGGTAAAGCTATAGTTTGTGAGAGGAAGGGTTTCAGTTAGAAAAATAATAATAAGATGAACATCCATTTTTAAACAACCATCATCAATAAATAGATGTCATGTTACCACTATTCATATCATGTAATTCATAAAGTGAGAAATATCCTAAAAGTAATTTCCTTTGAAAAAAAATTGATTTCCAATCAATACATGATGTGAATTTGAAATAGAAAACATGTAAAAATTCATTCCCTATAAATAAATCATGGTATATTCCTATAGAAAAAAACAGGGCATGTATTCTGATTACATGATGTGTAATTTCCTAGTAATGAGAAAAAACCCAAAATTCTTCAAAAAACCCCAATACCAAAGGAAAATTAATGATTTATGGATGGCTAAAGGGTGTTACAACCTCCCCCATAGAGATTATCATCACATAGAAAGAATGTCAATAGGATTCCAATTAAGGAGAAGATGACATTTCTCTATCATTAGTGCCTCATTCTTCCATGTCTCATGAGAATCAAAACCACACAACAATAGAACATAGAAAAAATGTATCTTCATCTCAATAATTTCCATTGTATCAGAATCAAAAATAATGATAGGATTATCTGTCATAGAAAAACCAAGATCAATATAAATATCCTTCTACCTTAAGAAATGAGAATAATTAGAAATATTCTTCCAAAGCTTCGATACATGGAACACCTTACCTGTAATCAATAACTCTGTTGAATTCTCTATGTGGTGAGTCATATTCCCTACCCTCTCAACATCAATAAAAAAGAATAAAGCTTCCCTTTACCCGAAATCTGTCAGTGACAAAATAGATTCCAAACATACTAAAAAACCTGGTCACCAAATAATTACTCCAATAGTCATCTATGTTGAACATAATAATATTTTTTCTTTATTTTTTATCAATATTATCTTTTAAACCAACTGAATCATTTTCAACATCTCTTATAATAAGCTCGGTCCAACTAAGGAAGACTCATTGATCTCTGAAAAACACAATGCAGATTTACACGACCTTCCATAAAAAACCTCAAAAAATCTATCCTCATTTCATAATGGTAACTATAGTAATAATATAACTTAAATCGTCCTAACCTGTCATACCAGACTCCACTAATGTCGATAATAGAAGCACATAGAATATCCTCATGAACAGTATAACACTCTATATCTGGCCACCCATCTATAGTTAGTATGATATATATAAATGAACCTAAGATACCTTCCCCTTTTGATGGCCTTTTTAATAAATGATAGGTAAAACCTGGCTCTCTATCAGAGACTATAGTATATAGAACTACCTGAAAATTAAAGATCTATTTCATGTAATTATTTCACAACCCTTCAATAGAAGTTGTTTCTTGAATGGGTATAAAGATGGACAATATGGTCAATCAATCAACCAAGACCCATATCAAATTCATATTATGATGCTTAGGTGTACACCGAAACAAAATGTCCATAATAATATCATCTCATATCCATTATGACACTAGAAGGGACAAGGGTAAACATAATGTATTCTAGTGATCAACAATGACCCATTGCCATGTATAAATACATGGCACAATGTTATAAAAATACTATATTATACCCACCAACCAAAATCACTATCATATATCATAGAACATTTTCAGTGTACTTGGTTTTAACTCCCATACAAAATTATATAAATCCCATAAACAATTTTCTTTATAGAAAACCTAAAATGTACTGATTCTAGAATCATAGGATAAATTTTGATGACAATAGAAAATTTCTAATAGTCTTCCACCATAAAGTGAGTCCCTAATTCTATAGAATTCATCATCAAGATGTTGTTCCAAAAGAATCATATTGAGAAGATATCATATTAGAAGAACAGAAGCCAATATATCCTCAACCTCTTCTTCTAAAATTACAAACTCAAATTGCCCAAACAAATCCATCATGATCCCCTATATATGTGATTCTTTGACGGCATGGGTCCGATTTTTAATACACAATGCATCAGAAATTTAATTCACCTAACACAGGGAATAGGAAATGTTAAAATAAAAATATTATAGGAACTCCATCAGATGCCTCTGGTGGATATTTAGATCTTTTGAGATAAGATATAACTTAGGATCTTGTGGTCAGAATACAAGGTAAACCATTCTCCTAAAAGGTAATGCCACTAACTCTTAGGAGCATTCATCATGGTTAAGAGTGTTAGATCATGGGTAATATATTTCTTCTCATCTGTTCTAAGCTATCGAGAGATATATGACACCTCGTGGTAACACATCCTAAGAGGACATCCCAAACCCAAACCTGCTTGGTCACAAAAGACCGAATAACACTATCTGAACATTGGAAGGGTCAACACCGGTGTAGAAGTAAAAAGATACTCCATATATACAAAATAACTCTTAGATTATCCATAACAAATGAATATTTTTCCACTCTGAGTGATAGTAGTCATCATATAATCCGTCTTTGAGGAATCCCTTATGAACCAAGGATAATATCCCACTCAAATCAATAATCATTGAATCTAAAAAACATTTCATGGTTTTCCCATGATATAATATATTTAAAAATATTAGGATCAACTAAGATACCATTTTATGGCACCCTGTGTACAATGAACTTTAATAATCGAATCCATACATCACATTTTGATATCTTTTCATAGAGTCGGTGATTACTCCAAATTTCTAGATATACTATCAGATAATGCACGTAATCCTCCTCAGACTAAGTGTAACCATGACTAAATCAAAAAAGACAAGCAAATTTTTTTTCCAGGTACTCAAGGAAGAACATGTTCATCAGATAAAAAATTACTCCAAATGAATTTCTTAGTCCAAATGGAATGATAAGAAACACATATCACCATACCTTCTCCTAAATACGGTCTTATGAATGTCAAATTCTTTTATTATCAAATTCTGATAGTGAGATCAAACATAAATATTTCAGAATAACTTCACCCCATTTAACTAGTTAAAAAGGACATGAATATATTGCAATTGATAATTTTTCTTCAATGTAACTCAATTTAGTTTTTAATAATTAATACATAGGATAAGTGTCCCATTAGTGTTCATCAAAAATAGTAAAGGTGCTGACATGTTTGAAACTCACAGACATATAAATACTTTATCTAATAGAATATCCAACTATGTATTCGACTATTCAACTTCATCTAGGTTCATACACTTATAATGGATAGACAATAGTTGAGAACTAGGAACAAAATCAACAAAAAACCCCATTGTTCTTACGAGTAAAAAACTAGATAAATTAAAAGGGTAAACATCAGTAAACTAAACAACAACTAGTGGGATATAATTATTTAATTATTCCCACTCTAGATAAAAACAAATAATACATTCCTCGACTATGCATATGAAGGGTTGTAACTACTTGAATTTGGGTCACATTCTTATTAAAAGGCACAGAACAGCCTATAAAGTATAGTAAATGAGTACCACTAAAGATTGAAGTCAATTATTGATTTATTAGAAAAGATCCAATCCGTCCAAAAAATCAATTCAAGAGGATTAATGTCGATAATCATAAAATTAAAGGAATGTTCATTATATAATAAAGAGAAAACACATGTAGGAAAATGGAGACCTGACCATCTCATCATTCTGAGGGGTGTCATAATTTTAATATCATACAAAAAAAATATCCATTAGAAGGTTTATAAGGATTAAAATATGAGTGGATATAAATGAGTGAGATGAAACAATATCAAAAAAATAAGTCAATAAAGATGAAGCTATAGTTATGGTGCCTCTCATAGTCATTAGACCCATATCATCGTTATATAGAGAATATTCTGTTTCATGAAGAATATTCATTCCAGATTCCCATGGCTAGGATGACTTAGATTATGAAGAAATTTATTTCACTGCAGTAATATTAGTTTCTTAGGGTCCCATACCATTTGACAGAGAATAAATGAAATCGAATAATTTCTATAGATATCCTAAGTAACCACAAGAACTACAGATCTTTTGTACCATAGTATATACGCATCTAAAATTCCCAAACATTCCACATTAGAATCATGTAAAAGAGACTCGTTATATAATGTTAGGTGTTATAGAGGATTCATACTATTTAGAACCACCAGGATACTCATCATTATTCCCCTGACCATTAATGAAACTCAAAGAACCTTCAATTGGAGTAAAAGATCTTTAATCAATCCTAATATACGAACCAGGTCAATCTGAACCTCAGCACCACATCTTGTATGTCAGTATATAATATGAGGGTCGGTAATAAATTCTATGAAGGATTATTATGTAGAATATACATTATAAAAAATATAAACATCATCATCTCTTGCGATATAGTATCTGTTGAAAACTGCACATGCTCAAAAAAATGGTTTTCATACTAACTTGTAGTTATATCATCCTGATTAAGGTTGATAAACATCATTTCCGTAGTATGAAAAGTAGATTCTAGATATATGTATCTAGTGAAAGGAAATATTAATTCCTTTCACTTCAAAACAGAAATCTTCTTTCCTTTTAAAATAAAATCCCACAATATCTTACGAGGACCATCCAGATTAAATGTCACACATTTCACCATAATATCATCAGACATTTCAAAGAATTAAAAATCAGGATCTATATTTTTTAATATATTATCAACATATTTAGTATTATTATTACCATAGAAAAAAAATTTGATTCATGTGATGAAAATATTTATTATGATTATAAGACTCATACATTCAAGGTCACATAAATGGAGACTGGATGTGAATCATTGCAGGTGCCTATCCCATAACTTGGTTGGAATGCGGAATAATCTGAAAAAGATTCTATAATATGATAGAATCAATACTCTATAATTCACCAGAATATTTATTCAAGAGCCTATTAAAATAACTTCTTGGAGGCATGTTTCTACATCACATTAACAAACAACACTGAAGTCATCATAAAACTAATTAGGTTTACCACACAAACATGAGTAATCGGAATAAAAATACCATCAGATAAGATTTGATTATAGGGATTTAATATAACAAAATAATAGAATGTAAACAATATAATTAGATCAAATTAATCATCATGAATTTTTTTTCAAAACAACCATGGTTATTTAATGTTGATTACAATGATATCTAGCAAGTAACTCTCCCAAAAATACTTCATATGTCCTAAAAATATTACCCCTTGTCTACAAAGTCAACCCAAACTACACAATAACATCACTGAATATTTATAAAACAATAATTTGTTATAGATTTTTCACAAACCAACCTTGATACCCTATTACCCTGGTACCCAATCCTTCTATGACATTGGTCGAACAGAATTCCAAATAAAAAGTACTTGATTAATAGCACCTAGAATCATACAAGAACAAAGGGGGAAATTTTTTTCCACAAATCATCAGAATATAAAATGTTACATGTCATTATGATAAACATTATTAAAGGAAAAATTACTTGAAACAACATGTAAAATAGAACCCAAATAAGTACATAATCTATATACTCGATATCTAACAATATGAAAACTCAAACTTTTTTATGAAATAAGAGGATCATATCTCTAGTAGTCACCTCCATCAACACTCCATGGACCAAAGGATCAATAGAATCCACCATCTCCAAGTGGAAATTTCCGTTTTTTTACCTAAAATAATAAATTCTACAAATTCCCATAGTAAAAGGTAGTGTTTAAGCTATAATACCTAGTATTTTCTCACAAAGTGATCTATAATCAAAACTGCAACAATTTAATAGTTATGATATTAGATAAAAGAAACAATTAATGTAATTTCATTTTTATAATTTAAACAAAAACATTATTTCATAATTAAATGATGGTAGGTATATCAGAAGTACATTCAAAAAGGTTTAATTAATAAAAAGACATTTAATAGTTTATATAAATATTTTAGGAGTAACAATTTTTTTCATTAATTAACAGCATGCATATCAAATCAAAATAAGCATAACCAAGAACCATGCATGAATTCCTTGTGGCATGTCAGTATAGTAGGTATTTAGATCCTCAAATATCCCAGCAATGATATCAGATTTAGTAACGTGAACATAAAAGATACATCGCAAAAAGGGAACACTTATACTAAATTCTATACCACAATAGTGAAACCAACTCTAGGAAGTCAACTGAATGTTATTTTAGTAACAATTTTTATTTTCAATCCATTCATAGGGAGTCATCATCATAGTATTAATGTCCTCGTTTCCATTAAATACCAAGGATAACATGTGTTTAAGAAACCCATCAATAAAATTGGAAATCAATCATTGTAAAACATTTTTAAAAAAATCTCACTTTTAGTTTTCAACATTCTTCCTTCCTTTTCAAAACCAAATCCTAAGTTTAAATCATTTCATTACATTTTAAATCACTTTTCTAATAATTCAATTTTCTCAAGATATATCATCACATCTACTAATCTAATAAATGTACAAATTAAGATATCATGTTTCACAAACTCATCCCACTATTTCAATGACATTAATTTTTTTGATTTTAAATTTAAATACACCTTTCATATAAATAAATTAAAAATATATTTCAATTTGATCATGAAATTCAATTTTTTAGTCATAGGGGAAAAAAATTTATATGTCCTTGAATTTAAATCAATGATCTAGAAATCATCTGTCATAACAGGACTCACCAATAAAGGGTGAAGTTCCCTAGGTTTAAGAAACACTACCAAGAATTAGGATCTAAAAATGGAGTTTATATCAATAAATTTCAGGGTGATATATCAAACTCTATGTAGGAGATAATGAGATACAAGAAGAAATGACATGAGAGGTGGTCAAAATATCCATCGAAAATTGAACGTGGTCAATACTTCTTTAAAAAATGAAGAAAAAGGTATAGTGGTTTCAAAATTAAATAGGAAAGGCTCTAGTTCGTAAGGGGAAGGGAAGTAGGTTGATAGAAAATACTATTAGATTATAAGAACACTAAAAACCACATACTTCAATAATTTCGTGAAATATAGCCTAAAATCATGTATTTTAATCCATGAAGGCCATATAAGAATAACAAGGCACCACATTTGATTATAATCCAATTTTCAAAAATTATACTATGTGATTTTCAAATACATGGAATGGAAAATTTCTCACCATGAAATTATTTTGGTCATCTTCCTAGAAAAAAAATACGTGGTGTGTAAACCTATTACATGATATGTAATTTCAAAGTATATAGTAGAAACCCAATATTTTTCAAAAAATCAAAAGTCCAAAAGCCAAGGAATACCTTACGAAAGGTAATTGGATGTTATAAGATCTAAGAACATTATGAATTCCTATATTCATGAACTAAAACCCTTTATATTCAGAAATATCAATAATGATTCAAAAATCACCAAATCTTGGATATGTATGAGGGTTTATTCATATTCATCATGGATGTCATGAAATAGTTCCATCGCCATATATATATATATATTCATGAAATGTAAATATCTCTATGATTCTCTCATTATTAAATCTATATGGAATCAACTCTTTATGAATGGTTATTGTGTCTATAACACCCCAAGACATTAGTATATATTTATTTTTCTTCAAATAATTATTAAATACATTTTTTCTACAAAACAATCAAAACAATGATTAATAGAGACCCACTATATTAAGATAAGAATAATCATTATAAAGTAGATGTTGTATTATATGGTATAAAAAGAGGTAACCAATTTTTGAAATAAATATGAAAAGAAAAATAAATTTCATTTTTAATAATAATTCATTGATAAAATTGAATTAGTGTAGGAAAATAATTAATAAAATCTTTTTATGCGCGAAATATTTTTTAAATAAAATTGATCATTTTATGTCAAATGGATTCTATTTTATTATGGTTAAATAATCAATTCAATGAAAAATAATGATAATATAAACAATAAAATTTGTTAACATCTATAATATTGTTTTTTCTTGGGATTTGATAAAATAATTTCTTTCTTGGAGGATAGATATTCCTTCAAAATAATTAAGCGTTATGTGATATTGTAATAAATTTAATTTTTATCATGTTTAAAAAATGAACAAGAAAAATTGATTTTCATATTTTTATTCATCATTTTCAAATTAATTAATAAGGGAAATTATATTTTTAGGAATATATATAATTTTCCTTTTTAAAGTTAGATTCCCCGATAACTGTAAAATAGAGCTTTTAATATAATTGTTTTCAAAAGTGTTCTGCAATTTTTTACTAGATAAAATAAATTTATATTTTCTAAATAATTCATCTAATGAAATTTTCAGGAAAACATATATTGAAACTCAATTATTTTTTTACATTTAGAAACATAATTTTTTTAATTTTAATTTTATGAAATGAACTTTTATTATTGTTTAAATATATGCATATTAATTTTTGATAAACTTTTGTAATTTAAATAATTATTTTTAAATGAATTGTACAAACTAATATTTTTTTATGTATCACATATTCTATGAAATAATTTGGATTTAAAAATGAATTTAAAAATTATGAATCATTTTTAATAATGACATTTTTAATCATTTAAAAGTACAATTATAAATTTTAATAATATTATATGCAATTTAAAAAACAATATATCATATTTTAGAACATATATTATATTATTCGCTAAATCTATTTTTTGGTGTTATACATTTATTGCATAAAATAATTTATTTTTAACTTAATAATTTTAATATTATAATTACCTTACAATTATAAAATAGAATAATCAAAATATCTAATCAGTGAAATTTAATTTTTATACATTAAAATATGTTACTCAGGATAAATATTAGTTACTAAAATGAAACTAAATTATGTTAACAAGTTAGAATATGGGTAAAAGACCAAAAACAAAGTATCACATGTCTTTAAAAGGTTTTTTTAGGGTTTTTATACTATACGTCATCCTCTCTTAGTTATTACTCACTTTTGGTGCCACTTGTCTTGAATAATGCACCTCTTCTCATGTAAATATCAATATACTAACTAATTAGTTGTGATGTTCTCAAAAAAAGTTGTATTCACACTAGAATATGTTTAATTTGACCAAAATATTTCCAAATCCCTCCAAGAAAATCCCTGTAATGTTATATAGGTTATTTTCACCTCAAAAAACCACCCATCCATTTCTTAAGCCATTTTTCAATGGAGTTATTAGTAGGGGTGTGGTAAACATCCTCAAATTGTTTGTTATCATATTTATTTCTACAATTATTCTTATTCTACATAAAATTATATTATTACCTCATCATATAATAAAATTATTATCATTTTTATAATGAAATATTTATTATATTGATATTAAAATCACTATCTACCTTCCCCCTTCCTTTGAAAAATCAAAATACACTTTATGCATTAGTGCAGGCTACCACAACTATGAGGAGATGAATGTCAATTTTCATAACCAGATGAAATGGATGGCTGTAAATGGTAATTTAATGAATAATAAATTATATTTATAAAATACTTAATATTCAAAAAATATAATAAATTTTATACATTTCTCGTATTCTCTGGTAAACGAAAATATATTTTGTGTTTACTTATGTACTACCCCTCTATGAAATGATGTATTTATTTTTTCACCTCTACCAAACACGGATAATAAAAAAACTTAATGAATAAATATTTTATAAATGAAATTATTAATATTTAGTAAATATAAATTATTAATTAAATTAATAAAATTTCAAGAAGTTGTCATTTTAAATTTAACGGACTAAAATTACGATACCATAAGGAAAAATAATTTATTTATTCTATGTCATATATTCAAATAAATTATATTATTTTTATAAACATTCCCAATTAGGATTAAAAACATTAATAAAACAAAAATATGGTCATTAAACATGTATAATAATTATATTACAACTAAATTACTTTTTAATCATACTTATCTTTAATTTACAACATGTTCTTATTTGGATCGGTTTAATAACCAACATGATCAATGCTATAAATTTCAATCATCCATGAATATATAAACTAAATTAATTGTAAGATTAGATATTTATTATTTAATGATATTTTTTTTTGTTTTGTAAAGGTAATATAAATTTTTAAAATTGTTTTTAATATACCACATGTAATTAGTTAAAATTACCAAAATAAAATCATCAATCATTTATTCATCTAAAATTCCCTATAAAATTATCAAATGAATGAAATATAACATTAAAAGTAATAATACATATTCTATTATAGTCCCTTCAAAAGTTTATTATTTATGATCTTGGTATCAATTAATGGGGGTAAAAATCAATAGTTTAAATCACATGTGAAAAATCAAAATTGACGTCATCTAGTGATAAGAATAAACTATACCTATCAATTGAATGTTTGATACATTTTTTTATTAGATGATTATATAGGGTAATATAAATGAAAATAAATATAAAATAGGTTTTTTATATGATTATTTTTATTATAAATGAGTTCAAATCACATTCTCTCAAGTTGAGAGTTTTGTTCAGGGTTACTAATCTCATATCTCAATATTTGAGACATATAGAATATTCCTAAATTGTCTATATTATATGATGTAAAATATGAAATTTTTTATTATATTTTTTTATATTTAATGTACATAATAATCCATATCATGTTCTATATTTCATTAAACTTTTATTCAAGAGACACCAATTTTTTAATAGGATTTTGATAACATAATCTTCATTTATTTGAGTTATAATGCTTCTAATTGGGCATATTTTTAATATTTTTGGTTAATTATGCCATAATTTTTTATTATATGATAATTTTAATTTATATATGTTTAGATTTAAATTTATTACTCAAATCTTCTACCTCTAGGAATTTATTTTTCAAAACCTTATAATTTAGTTAAGAATAAATCCCATCAAATTTGATGACTATTTCCCACCACATATATATTAATTTTCCCCACGAATGTTCTGAATACATATTTTGATATTTAAATATATACTACATATTTTCATTTCATATTTCTCATTGAACATATTAATTATTAATTTTCATTAACCCTATTTACAATGTGGGTTTCAAAAAATGTTTTTTAATGTTGTTTTTTTCATTTATTTTTTTTACATTCAATATACCCCTAAAAATTTTATTTGGTTAAACATTATTCATTTTCAGGTATTGATTATTTATATTTATCTATATATATTGTTTGAAATGGTTTTTTTTTAAATTTCTCAAAAATGATATTTTTGAAAGTGAATCCTACCATCTTATCGTTATGATAATGTTAAGAAATGTATTTTAAGGACTATTTTATATTAGGATTCCATTTATGTATTTAAGTCCAAAAGACCTAATTTTTATTTATTTTATTAAATAATATTATATATTTTATTTTGAAATTTTATTTTTTGTTTATTTAATTCTACGTATTTATTTATCTGACGCTTGATGTAATTTTATGAGAAAAAAATTCGAACTGTTACGAGAGACATTTTTATTCCATGGATTATTCATGATATTAAACAAGATTTATTTTTTGTGGAATATATTTGAATATTTATAAATTAAATTTTTTTTGGGTATAATAAATCTTTGATTTGGTTCAGTTCTACTAAATATTTCTAAAACATTATTTATGTTTTTTTATATCATGATATAAAAATTTGATGTGAGTTGTGATATTCATGTCTGTAATGTTTCTAAATAATGGTGCATAATATATTGGTTTCTAAAACACGTTTTAATGTTTTCCTATAACTATGATTATTCCATAGTTTTTCTTTTTATTTGATTCCTTATGATGAAACATTTTTTGTCATATGTCAATTATTTTGCACCATGATTCATCATTATTATATCACACTATTATATGGTGGGACATAATTATTTATTTTATGTCAAATGGTTTTTATCATGAAAAATAGAAAATTCCTTTTTCCATGTACTTTATAATAAACTATTTCTCCTATTTTCATGATTTCTCATGCTTAATATATAACCCTTGATGGTATATTTTATGTTGTTTCCCGAACATATTGTTTTATCTCAGCACTTGTTTTGATTCCATTATTCATAGGTTATGATAATGAGTGCATCACTATATATATCTATAAGTGTATATAGTATTATATAAATATACAAAAAATTTTAAAATATGATTTCTTATTTAGCTACTATTCACGGACAAAAAACCATTGGGTTTTGAGATTGAGTGATTATTGCGAGATATAATGTGTAAATTATAGAAACATATGTAATCATAGATCAGTTTATCTATATTATTATTGAATATAGGTACTTGAGACTGATTTTAACACCATGTCTTTGAGTGATGGAATATGGTTCCTCATTTGGTATTAGATAAGGGTTTAGATATTTTGTGAGATTTTTTTCGTTATTTTTTATGACAATGATATGATTATTTTTATGAAAAAATAGGTATGAGTTATGTATAGAAACAAATACTACTTTTTGGGTAATATGGTGATTTTGGGGATACTTATATGTAATATATAAGTCATGATAAAATCATGTAGATGCATGGCCAGGTATAGATGCACCTAGGTTTAATATTCGAAAAAAATGTTCAATGTGCATTAACTCAATATTCACCTAGTAAAAAAAGATTCCAAATGGCACACTATATTAGACACTCGAAATGAATATTTTTTGGTTAAATTTCATTCTATTTATGATCCATTATGAATTAATTAAATTATATGATATAACATGTAACTATTTTCGATAGAAAACATAATTTGTAAATGAGAATGGACAAATAGGTCAAACTAATGGAGTTATAGTTTGATCCAAATATATCATAGTTAAAATGAATGTGGACAATCATAAATTGAATTTTCATGGGATATTATATTAGGAAATATCATTCCATTTTATAATGATAATTTCTCCGATTTTTTTGGATATTGTAATAATCATATTGGTTCCTGTATTTTGTTGGAAATAAGATGATGAAAATACCATTTTTATGGTATGTATATATAAACTCATAATATGTATAGATATATAAGGAGGATTATTTGTATAAAATTGGTTTATAATATTAATATATTCATATAACAAAGGAAAGAATGAGTTTAATAGTCATATGCAAGATTTTATGTTGGAAATTATGTCTTCTTTCTTTCATCTCATATATATAACATTAGTTATTTTCCTTACTTAATGATTACAATAATGGAGAGGATTAAATTTATATATATTGGGATAACCTTGTAGTGGCTTATTTTAGATAATATTTAGTCAAAAATCAATATTTTTCAAACAACGTATTTTACACACATTACCAAGGAAAATCGAATAGTGAGAGATTTGATTAACTAAAATATAACTATTAAAAATTTGTAATTTATTTGGAGAGTATACATATTGTTATTAACATTTTGAAATATATATATAGAAAAATAAAATAACTTATTAATATTAATACATTTATAAAATTCAATTAGTACAACTGATTAAAAAATAAAATCATTTAATTCATAAAAATACATTTTACTAAAATTTACTTTTTATAAGTTATAAATTTTTCATAAAATAATATATTTTGTATTTTAATTTTATTTTTTAATAATATATAAAATAAAATAAATTATCTTTCATCCAATAGTTATTACTATATATGTAATAAATTAATTTTTTTCGAATATATGTTTTTTTAAAAAATCTGCATTATGAGCTATTATATTGAATTTAATTTATATCATTTATAAAAATTGAATTTAAGAAATATATTTTAATATTTAGATTCATGTTTTTATAATTAGTTAATTTTTTATATTTAATTTTCAAGTATAAAAAATTTATATATATTTATGAAAATTTCCTTGGAAATAGTAAATGAGTTATTTAAAAAATTGTTCTCTAAAATGATCAGAAATTTTAATCTTAATAAATTATGTTGAAATTTTTTAAATAATGAATCTGGTCACACAAAAATATCATTACACACATATAATTACTAATTTATAAAAAATAACAATATGAAAATTTAATAAATTTAAAAAGTCTTTTTCAAATAAAAACAATTTCCATTATATTTTAAGTTTCATTTTAAAATAAATTAATGAATTTTAAAATTAGAAGCACAAAAAATAAAATTAGTTTTTGGTTTCATCATAATAATATTATATATGGATTATTGGCTGGGTATTTTATGGAAAAATTTCTTTTTAGATGAATATTAAAAAAAATTTACATTTTTTATTCTTTTTCGATTTTTTATTTTTAAATTAAGTTTAGTCACTTTTAGAAATTTAATATTATGAAATGGTTTTGATACTTTGATTCATAATATCAAAATATTAAAATAAAGATATTTTTAATTTCATACATACAAATAACATTCCTAGGATAATGATTGAGTTACCATAGTAATTGTAAATTATGGTTAAAAGTTAATATAATGCTACAAGACCTAAAAAATATTCATATACTATATTAAATTTAGTGGTTACAGTTTTTTCAATATTAAATCCTTACATTAATTTTATATTCCTCTTTTGGTGCCATATTCGTTGAATAGATCACCTCTAATAACAAAAATGTCACTCCTATCACTTATTTAATGATCCCTTCATGAACCAACATTATCTTACACCAAAAGCCCGATAGTTTCACCCAACACGGCCCAAAATCTCATTAAAATGGTTATAAATTTCTTATAAACTAATTTAGCCTAAAAATACCTACCTCAAAGGTGTAAAAATATTTGAAATGTGAAGTGGCCAGTGGATTATATAGGTAAACTGAGGGGGGGGGGGGGGGGTTAATCTGGGTACACAAGTTTTTACGAATGATATTTTATTTTCTCTAATACCATTTTAAATCTAACATCATTGCTTGTTAGAGTGAATAAATCCTTCTTTTTAATAAGAACAATTATACCAAATTAAATACATTAATTAAATTAATAACAAAAAAGTATTTTTACGAGGTTCTCCCCCATTTTGGGTGACTACAGCCTTATTGTGTTCATGATGATCTGAGACACAGATTCCCAAATATAAATCAATCACAAATTCCAAGTGGGTTGGTTAGGTAACACCATGGAACCTTGGTGTATAGGTAGGACCCTTTTCCAGAATTATACTAGCATCCCACCAGCGTACAACAAACAAAACACAAACATAATGAGAAAGATCACAAGATATTAAAATTTTCACTACAACATAAAGGGTTGATATTTACATTTGATACACATAGTATATTATGATTATGAACTTTATCACTCCAACTAAAATAATACAACTACGACTGAATATGATCAAAAACACTTTATGCAATTCGATTCAATATACTCTCTTGAATTGTAAAATATAATACTTTAAATTCACATTACTGCTATATTAGAATGGTTAAATAAAAATATATCTATGATCATCATGTAGAAATACAATATAATGCTCTGGATTAACTCTCAACTCTATAATAATGTTGAGTTTGTTATAATATTTATTATCAATGAATATATTCAGTTTCCTCAGTAAAACACTACTCGAGCTTTTCCTTCTTTCACTGAAGACCCGACCTCACTGAAAAAAGGAAACTTAGAAGAACATATTCATTTGGAACACGAATAGAACAAATTCTTCGGATTTATTCATAAACACTGCACACTAAATAAGCTATTAATATATCATGTGAACCTTTTCAAACATTATGCGTAAACACAAATCCAAGGATTTCTTCTTTAATTCTTCATGTCTTCAAGTGAACATGAATTAAATTATTTAAGTGTTCATAAATATTTATCCTCAAATACACACATGTTTTCACATTCAACACTCTCATAATCTAGAAACACACTGTCCTCCTTGTGAACTAACTTTTTCACACCCTCAAAACATTCAAAATATTTTTATGTCTTCTTTCTTATGTGTACAAATCTTTCACAATAACTGATAACGTTACACACACACACCAACACACACTGTCAACTTAGTTTTTTTTATCCACACATTGTCTATTTATCATTCATGTTCATGTACACTATGTAACGTATCTAAATCTTGTATACATCACATACATGAAACAATATGTAGTACACCTTCTTCATTGTGCAACAGAAAAACTATCATACACAAACTAAAATGGGAATTGGCTATGTATATGCGTGCGTCCACTATCCAATAAATTCACTCACTATAAAAAACTCAAAAATTTGTTTAACATTAACATCGAAATAGGTTCTCTAACAGAAACACTTTATTGCAAACCCTTCTTCACAAAAAAGAACAAATAGGTGCACAATCCATAAATATATGCAAAAAACATTTTTATCAGGTAGCTAAACTGTTGTGCTTCACAGATGTAGTTTATGATACAATATTACTCCCTCAAACAAATAGAATGAGCATAGATACTTCCTTCACGATCCAGAGAAGATCACAACGCACACACTCTCTCAAAAACTCAGATCAGATGATAGATTCACACACACATGTAAATGATCTCAAAATCCGTATTTATAGGCATTGATAAACACCATGTAATATTCTAGAATCACTGATACTCATTCACTGGATATGTTTTACGACTAAGAGGATCACCATATCATTTTTTTAATCTTCTGCGCGTTGAAGATCTTCTATTTATTAACTATAATATTAATAATATTAAATTTCATAAGATATTTTGATCGAATTATGATTCTAAAAATCCCCATATATAGATTGAAATATTGAGTTCAATCTTCGGTCGATGTCTCTTAGAGTTCTTAGTGCACATTACCTTCTTGGCGAGCTTGAGGTTGAAGATGAAGCTTCGTGGGTTATCGAACGACCCTGAATACTCTCTGTGTTATTAAAATATATCACATTGTTGAAATATCTATTATATCAATCAATCGAATACAACATTTCATATCATACGATCAAACTTCTTTGATTCATTTCTCATTAAAAACCATATCACACATCAAAAAAACATAATTCTTTACACATCCTTCTATTACATAGTGCTTCAACCCCATATAAATTGTTTCTCCTGCTCCATGCATGGTACCTCCCTTTACAAGTGTTCTCCTGTGGGTGAACTCTATGACCACCCTATGTTGTCCCTATGACACCCCACATGGTGGGGCACCACCGCTTATGTGTTCCTCATGTAGGCGCACGTACACCCACATGACATGGCTGGCCTCATGTTGGATGTCATTCTTGGGTTAATACCAGCTTCTCATTCAGTTTTATGTTCCACTTTCCTGGATGTCAGACTATCCAGGTCCTCATTTTTTATATAAACAACCTTAAAAAAATACAAAAACAACCATGTAAAGCCAACTAAGTCAAAAATTCGACTTCCAAACTCGTAATTCTCAATGTAGTATATTTAAATTCCACTAAACACATGAAACATGTATTTTAGAACTACATACCAGCTCAAATTTAATTAGACATAATAATGATTCTTTAGTAAAATCAACTTCATAAATTCAAATCAAATAATCCATGCTAATTTAATAATTTCCCAAAATGATTCAGTTAAAGAACCTCAGTCTCCAATTAGTGTCACATTTACTTTTTTCAAAAAAAATGTATTGACTACAATTACAACCCAAATATTTTGTTGTAAAATCGATATGGGATCTTCAATCTACCCCCTTGGGATTTTTTTTTAATTCCCATTTTATATTCAAATTAAATTTTTTCATCTCCCAGTTACATGAAAATAAAACCAATGAAATAAGTAACGGAACAAATTATGCTTATATAGTTCATTAATAATGGAACTTCATCATTGTTCAAGTTTAAACCTCCTCATTTAAAAATATATTCCACTTATTAGAAATTCAAATTGATCATCATGGGAGAAGGAAATAATCACATTTCTTGTAGAAATGAGTCATTAATTAATCATCTCCAAGTCTACATGGGAATCCCCAATTTAGAAAAAATGAGATATAAATCTATACATCAAAGATGCCAATAATTTTTTCAAAATATGATTACATCACTAAAATATTATTTTCAAAGTTTATCAAAATATATCAAACAAAAATCTTGCAATATTGTTGAATTTTTTTTTACAAATAAATCAATTTCAAAAATGAACGTCCCATATATGACGACATATTTCTCTTTTCTCCAAATTATCATTCTATATTCTTCTAAATTGGAATTGATATTTATAAATTAATACAATAACAGAAATGTTTTAATGACAATATTCAATTTCCTTGATTTAAAAATATTAGAAAAATCCCTTCCCGTAACAAAAAATGGTCATGTCATAGAATTTGAGATATTATACTCCAGTATTTTTCCATCTTTACTCCTCTAAAGTGACGAACTTTATCTATGTTCTTAATTCTGAATAACTTTATTGAAGAATAATATTCATGAAAAATTGTAATAGTAATTACAATAAAGAATTAAATGATGGGTAGAATAAAAAATACTATATAATATTTTAATAGTACTCATATATTCCGAAATCCCCCTCAATATATTCTTCATAATCAATTCCCCAACTAAAAGCAAAATTCACAAAATATACATTGGAATAATGTGGTTATTCAATAATTTTTTACTCAAAAAAATAGGGACTTGATTTATCACTCAACTCATAAACTCCATTGAATTATGCTCTAGATTCATGAAAACCTATAATGATTTCTCCTTCTTAGACTTTCCATAAGTTATCTTTTAAGGGAAACATTATCATCTTCATTTCTTCAGCATTCATCTTAGATTGAATAGGAATCTTCAAATTGATAAGCAGTGCACTTTAATTATTCTTTTTATATTCAACACTTGTAGACAATTCCAGTTGGTCAAGACCAATGACTAAGCATTCATTTGGTATATACATAGAATTATTCTATTTAGAGAAATATTCTTTATAGTAGAATTTTTAGCATGAGAATCCATTGGTGATTATCTATTGTTCTTTACTAGTTATATTTGTTCAGGAAACAATTTTATTCATTTTTCTAAAAAAATCAATGAAAATTTTCACCATTCAAACAAATCATCATCAATCATTGTAATATCATTGTTAGACAACCTATCATTAAATTCTTTTCATCACGATTGTCATGCACCAAATAAATCAAATTATTAGATTCTATGATTATATTCTTTTTTTTCTTCATCTTTCTTCCACTAGTATTTGAATTTATAATTTTTTTGAAAAAGTCCATGATATTACATTTTCATTCATTATAAAAGAATATCTTCATTCATTTGACAATAATATCTTTACTCTTCCTACATGTAGTTTGGTTCAATATTTTCTTAACTTCTTCTACTCAAATCCCAAGGATGAATTATATTCATTTGTTCTTTAAATTTTCAATTTATGTGGTCTCTTCTCTATATCATAAAATGAATAGTACATGGTTGGTACATACAAAAACTCATCATAACTATGGCCACTTCTGTTGCAATAATCAGAAAATACATCAAGACATTAAAATCTTTTGTTGATAAAAATATACTAATTTATATTTGAATTCTTCTTGATGTATGAAGGATTTATCTTCACATTATATCTTCTAACCCTTAACATTGGACTTCTATAGTAGTCATTAATGGATATAGTATTCTTATAATCAATATCCAGATGCCCAAATTTCTAGAAACACCAATAGTAGAAATAAATTCTTGGTTTCTTCTTTTGTTCTAACACTTGGGTAGATTTTACATCTTGATAATTTTAAATAATTTGATTCTTAATCTATTCTCTTTATACGGAACGAGTTTTCACATACTTCTTCATATCCACCTTTGATTGATGGATTGATTTTTCTTCTATATTATTTAACCATGTTTTACCAACATTCCTTTTGAAACATGTAATTATAGATGAAACAACTTTTGTATAAATATGAACATCTTGATCGAGGCTTATCTATTTCAATGAGCATGAATCAGATTTATGATTAGATAATCTAAATCTCTCATTGTCACATGAATGTGTCTTGTCAGATGTCACGACCCGTCCCCCGAGACCATACTGTGATTACCCAAATCCCACCATCCATAGGCCAGGGGTTCACGACCAGCACCAAAAATGCATATCCCTAAAATGGGAAGGCATTGACTTCAATACTATAAACACATAAACTTGGTAAACATAAAATTAAACCATGTAGTAATAATTATAAACTGAAAGTGTGTAATGAAAGTAAGGGGCCATTATACAAGACCAACTGAAAGTGACAATACAACAGAAAATTGAAAACAACTCCTCATATTTTCCGCCAAGGATCCTACCTGAATGTTAGGTAAAGCTCGTCACCATGGCTCTCCACATCAATCGTCCACCTCTATGCACTGTCTAGTCTTATGTCCCCAAACCTTAGTCAAAGTTGTCTATCATCTTCAAAAAACACAACAAGGTTCTGGAAAATCTCATACAGAGGTGATTATAACAATACCCAGTAGGGACCATGAGACCCCCGAAGGTCTCTTAGAATTAGATAGAGGAAAACCCAAAAAGCATGATCTCAATCACAATGCACAAGGAAATAATCAGCTCAAACTTGGTATAAAACATATGTATGCAATTACAGATGATTATTCGTAAAGCTAGATCATCTTATTTTGTCTACAGGCTTATTTTCTGACCCACACATGATCTATAGATGCTGACCCACACATGATCGAAGGGCACATTCCCACATGGGATAGGTAGATTCTTATCCACATAGGATCACGAGGTGCTGACCCACAAAGTATTGAAAGATTCCAACCCACACATGATCTATACACACTGACCCACACAGGTTTGACAGATGCTAACCCACACATGATCACTATTCTTTCTTCACGTCACAGTTGGGCACTGGATTCCAACACTAACCACACTTGATTTCTAGAGAATCCGCTCAACAAATCATAGGTTGTACTTTAACCTCCACAATGTTCCAGTAAAGAGTACACGATTAAGTATAATGTCATAAGGGTTCCAACAAAATAGATGGCACGTCAATCGGACACCGGGTCTGGAAGTTATAGGCATTTTAGTGCCGAGGGCTCGGTTGGATTCGGGTTCAAACCAATCTGGCCGTACTCCAACTCTCTCCAAAACTCAAGTGGAGTATCTTAAATGGGCAGTCTCATCCTATGGGTTCTGACTCCATAACATGTTTCTCAAAGGAACGTCTAGTTTAGGAGATATGCTCATTTAAGCGAAACTAGGACGTAATTGGGTATAGGTCTGATCTAACATGATCGGACTGACTCGGCTTAGTTTGGATGGTCCTCGTCCGACCCGTTGGGCCATGGGATATCCCCACTCAGACAAGTCTAGCCCCACTACTCCACAGCTATGCCCACATGGCGGTGGGTGTGGCCCGACCCAGCCAGCTGGGTGTGGCCCACTGGGCCGTGGAACTGCCCAACCCTCTGGTTGGGCACGGGTCTACTCCCCTCCGGAATGGCCAATCCATTCAGGCTTTATCAATTAGTTGTTCCAGTTAGCGTCTCTCCACCTAGACGGTCTGCTTAAATGGTTCACCTACGAGTCCTGCGGGATGGGGGTCCACCCTCTATCATAGCTCGAAAACACGACATTCTTCCACAACACACTGTCATGGTATGCCGCACGATATAAATGTGGATGGTGTTAGCCGGCCATCCTTTCCATCCACCACGTCTTTGAGTCATGACCCTCCTATACGGTGTGATGTCATGGTGCACCATCATCTTCAACGCGGGCGACATTGGTCAGCCTCCCTTGTTATCTGCGGGGCCTTCAGGCACCGCCTCCTCTTCCTGGAAGTCGGGAGCCAGCAGCTGCCTTCTTGGGTCACTTGCACCGCCACACCATAAATACTTTTGCGGGCCTCCAGTGAAGCTCTGGAGGTCTATTTTCTCCACCAATGGCACTTAAGTTCCACTCGGGACACTTCCATCACTCCGTGGCACCTGGTTTGGCATTTCCACATTGTTTCTCGCTCACCCACAAAGAACAGAACCAATCCAAGAACGACAGAGGGTCCAGGACTTGTTCGTTTGGCACGCGCCCTCCACGTTAGCATTATAACCTGGGAAAAAATTCAGGAATGAACAACTCTTAGTTAAACAATTAAACCTCCTACCTCAAACACATTGGTAGATAGTGAAAATGAGGAATATGGGTCCACATTCATAGTGTGTTTGTTGGCGTTCATCGAACTCCATATTGAATCCTCCAAGGCATTGAACCTCCGTTCAACAGTGGAGGAAGTCATCATTGACACTTCGTTAGAGGTTCCTCACGTGAGTTCACAAGACCCATTCCCATGATTGTTTTAAATAGACAAATTTATGAGTTTAACCCACCAAAAAATGAATGAGGTTCACTGATGAATTCAATTAAAGCACCCATTAATCTCCCGATGGTGTGGTTACACAAGAAAGTTTAACTGGCCTTAAATTGTTTGACAAACCAGCTGTCCCACCACCATCTCTCTTCAATTACAAAGAAGGAAATAAAATAACTCGTTGAGATATTTTATTATATTTTTATAAAGACCAAAAGATAAATTTTTCAACTGAATTTTTCAAAAAAAAATTATATTCATTTAAGATAATCCTTATGCTGCAAATTCAATGGTGCCCTTAGATTTTTAATCCAAGAACCCGTTCAAATGAAAGAAATCATCACTCATGCATTTACTGAATGTACCGTAAAAAAATTAAAAATTCTATTCTGGGCACACTAGGGCTTGGAATGATGTGCCATCAATTTTTTCAGACTCTTAATAATACCTAATAATTTAATTTATTATTTGGAATTTTAGGGTCTTTACATTCTCCCCACATTAGGGATTTTCATTCCCAAAATCCACAAAAAGAACTATAGATTCAAATAGGGTTACTGAGCACATATCTGAGCCCCCCGCTCCCAAGTTCTCTCCTATAGGTTCCCATACTTCCATTGAACTTACAATAGAGGAACCGACCACCATGTAGGAACCACTCATATCGATCCTTTATCTCCACCGGGAACTCTATGAACGTCATCCCATCATCAATTTCTAGATCACCCCAATCATTAACGAGTGATGGATCATACACATACCTCCTCAGCTATGAAACATAGAAAACATTATGCACCTAGTGCATATGTGGGGGAAGAGCTAGGTAGTACATAGCCTCGACTACTCTGCTAAGGATTGGGAATGGTCAGATGAAACTTGGAGATAGCTAGTCGCCTTGGCCAAATCCCTACAATTCGTGTTGAGGTGAGACTTTTAGGAAGACATGTTATCCCTCCAAAAACTCCAAGGTCCTTCGTCTCCTATCAGCAAAAGAATTCATCTAGCTCTATGCTTTCTTCATCTGCCCCTGAATGATCCACCCCTTCTTAGTGGTAGCCCATACCATCTATGGACACATATGCGCTGACTCCCCTTGTTCTATCCAACATATATGTGATATGTACAGTCACCCGTACAAGGTATCAAACGGAGCCATGCTGATGGTGGAGTGATAACTGTTGTTGTAAGAAAAATCCACTAGTAGAAGATGGCCCTCCCAACTATATCCAAAATCAAGGACACAAGAACGCAACATGTCCTCAAGCGTCTATATGGTCCTCTTGGCCTGACCATATGTCTGATTATGAAAGGTGGTGCTCATGTATAGATATGTCTCGAATGCCTATTGTAATCCCTTCCACAACAGAGATGTAAAATGGGAATTTTGAAAAAAAATTATCATCTATGGAACCTTGTGAAGCCATACAATCTCATGTACATAAAAGTTTCTCATTCCCTCTACTGATCCATTCTCTCAGATGGGTATGAAGTGGGATGACTTATTGAGTCAGTCAATGATTACACAGATGGAATCATGGCCCCTGGGCGTACGTGGTAGACCAGTCACAAAGTCTATGGATATTTCATCCCACTTCCACTCTGACACCTCAAGTAGCAAATTCAAGCCTACTAGAACATGGTGATCTTCCTTCACTTGGTGAAAAGTGAGGCTTTGAGAAACAAAATCTTCCACTTCTTTCGTCATCCCTGGCCACCAGTACTGACGCTAGAGGTCCTGGTACATCTTTTCCACACCATTATGTACCACTATAGGGGATTTTTGTAACTCCCTCAACACTTCCTCTCGTAGCATCACTAGTACCATGGTGCGTCCTATGAAACGGATTACAAGCTCCCCTCCTTCAGAATATTCATCAGGATCTTGTCCTGAGGATATCTGATCAGGCCAGTCCTCGCAATCAATGTCCCCAAGTTGTGCCTCCCTAGCTCGCTGAAGATGTGGGGGAGTAACTTTCATAGACTATATGTAAGATTCTCTATCACTATCCACGAAGGACTACTATAAAGCAGCTAGCTGATCTATCGCCTCACTCAAAAACTGCAAACTAGACTCCTACTACGTGCGTTTTCAACCAAGTTCCCTTTCCCAAGAGTGTAGACTACTTCAAATTCATAGTCTTGGAGGAACACTATTCATCACTCCTATCTCAGATTCAAGTCATCCGGTGAGAAGAAATACCTGAGAGTCTTGTGAATAGAGAAGAAAAAAACTTTTTCACCCATCAAGTAGTGCTGCCACATCTTCAATGCAAGGACCAATGCTACTATATCCAGGTCATGGTTCACATCTTTCTGCTCATGTTTCCTCAGCTGTCGTGAGCCTTAGGCAATCACTACTTGCTCCAGCATCAAGACACATCCAATTCCGGTCCTTGATGCATTGTAATAGACTACAGAAGCAAATCCCTTTTCTAGTATACTTAAGATGGGGGAACGCATTAGTCTCCTCCTCAACTCCTGGAAACTCAGCTGGCATCTCTATGTCCTCAAGAAAGGTTTTCCCTTCATTGTCAAAGATGAGAAGGGTACTACGACTCTGGAAAAGCAATGTATGAATATATGATAGTACCCATCCAATCCCAGGAAACTCCACACCTCGGTTACACTATTGGGTGGCCCAACAACGATTAATTTCCTCTATCTTCACTCGATCCACTAAAACTAAAGCCTTCGAGATAATGTGTCATAGAAAGTGGACCTCTCATATCTAGAGCTGGCACTTCTAGAGCTTACCATAAATCTGGTATTCTCTGAGTTGTATCCCGAAATATCTAGTGATGAGTAGCATTATATTCCTCTGACACCGATTATATCAAGATGTCGTCAATGAAAACCACCGCGAAGAGATCGAGGTAAGGCTTGAAGATCTGGTTCATGAGTCCCATGAACACAACTAGAGAGTTGGTCACACCGAAAGGCATCACCCAGAACTAATAGTGGATGTCACAACATATGAGGTTATCTTCAGCACTTCTTCATCCCATAACCTGAGCTGATGATAGCCTGATCTGAGGTCTATCTTTGAAAAACACCATGATCTCTTCAATTGATAAAAGAGATCATAAATCATCAATATTGGATACATGTTCTTCTCAGTTACCCGGATCAGGAACCAATAGTCCATGAAAAGCATCAAACTCCCATATTCCTTCTTGTCAAACAAAATCGAGGCATCCCATAGAGAAACAATAGGAGTTATAAACCCCTTACCCTTCATGTCCTCTAGTTGTATCCTCAATTCAAAATTCTCCGTATGAGCAATCCGATATGATGGAGTAGATATAGGAGCCTTCCTGTGGTATATCATGATGTATAATTATACATGTCTATGAGGAGGTAGTCCCAGAACATCATCAGGAAATAATCAGCATACTGGCCCACCACTACAAGATAACTCGGAATTCTCTCATCAACTGCTCTAAGGGTAAAGCTATCCAATTGATGAGTTATTGGCTATACCCTCCTCTGAGTAAGTCAATCATGAGCTGTAAATGATCCCTTCTCCCTGGTGAAGGAAAACCTGGTCCCATACTCACAATCACACTGCACATTGCTCCTAAAACAATCAATCAGAGCATGGAACATGGATAACCAGTCAATACCCAAGATGAAATCGTCAGGCCTCAACGCTGCTACTAGGAGATCCTAGCCGAAGCTCTCACCTCCTAGAGTAATCTCACACTACCAGCACTAGTGCTTAATCATCGACTCCTCTCCCATAAGAGTATCTAATGGTATGAATCGATCAAATGACTCCATATAAATCTCCGAGCTCCGAACAGGAGATGTGTGAATAAAATAGTGGTTGAAACATGTGTCTATAAGTACTGATGCTAGGGTGTAATAGAAATAGATCATACCTCAAATCATCTATGAAGAATCGTGATGATAGGCCTCAGCTGCCTGAAGCTGATCTCATCCCAGTCCACCCACTCTTTGATGTTGGGGTGGATTTACTAGAGGTGGTGGTGGTAGAAACTCAAATCGCCACCCACTGAATTCTTCTAGGTCTGTTCTTATGATACATATGCGTCCTTTCAGACCACCTTTCTTGAATCTATATCGTTGTCTCAGCGGTCCCTCGACCATCTGCTGATTTTCCGCACGACAGGCCGGGCGGTCGTGAGCCATGTGACCCTGCCCACACATGTGTAGCACAATCTACTACACTACTAACTTCCTTTGTTCTGTGAGCTCCATTCCTCCAAACCCACATCCTACGTTCAACCACCAGATGGTCTGGTCCTCTAGGGCCCCCATGTCGTCTACCTACTTCCTACTACAGAGGACTCGGTCACGTGTCGTTTGATGGTGTCTATCACTCTTGGTGCATGATCAGCTAGGAAGATCTCCACTAATAGAACTCTCTCAATCACTCCATCCTATGTTGAGATATTGGGAGACATCATCGATTCTATGATCTCCCATCAGAGACCCTCATCAAAGGTCTGAGCCCTGAATAAAGGGTCTCATACCATGTCAGTGGAGTAGCAGGAGAGGTCAGTGAATCTCACCTATTACTAGGCCACAGTCATGTTGACCTACTATAAATGTAGTAACTCCTGAATACTCATAGAGCATAGTGTTTCTAGTACGATATCCTCCATGAAGATACAATCGAAGTCCAAACAGGTGAGGGTCGCTTGCTCATGTGTCTAGATAATCAGGATCCACCATCTCCCTGATGTTCCCTGAAAAAGGCTAGCAGTTAAGATCACCATCTGGTCTACTGGTGCCTCAACCAAATGAAAATCCCATGCCACAACCTCCATCACATCCTCGGATTCAGGGGGATCTATCTTTCCACGAAACCTAAGAGGCCTCTATATATGGAACTCATTAAATGTGCTCAGTTGGCATGCATAGTCCACTGGTGGGGCAGGAGGCATATACTTCCCTATGGGTAGTGGTGTGACTGGTACACCTCCCTAAGGGACCATCACAATATGGGGGCCCTATATCAAAGCCTCATCGATCGGTGGACCATCATAAGGTACTCTATCAGGAATCCTGGATGGTTGTCTATGCAGCGACATCCTGTAATGAAACAGGTGCGCCACGGTCAATAAAATATTCCTAGGGAGCTGATTTAAAATAGATCAAAAGAAAAAAATTTGAAAAACAAACGCAATCAGTGATTTTGTGTATTGAGTCAAAAATCCGAACTCAGGGTCTTGGTGTATGAATACATCGGCCTCCGCCACAACACTGGACTCCCAAAACTGAAAACTGTACTCAAAACACATAACATTATTTCCCCATTTACAAGATTAGACTATTAGTTCATCGGTAGGACTTACTCCTCTGATTCGACATTTTCACAACCCGTCCCCCAGGTCCCATTCCATGAATACCCCAAGACCACATTTCAGAGGCCAGGGTTTTGCGGCTAGCATCGGAAAGGAGTTTCTTTGAAATGGGAAAGAATTTAATTTAATGTTGTACACACTGAGACTAGGTAGACAAAAAAAGTAAACAATGTAGTAAAACTGTTGATGTTAAAGTGTGAAATAAAAGCAATGGTCTAGAATACAAGACCAAATGAAAGAGAAAATACAATAGAAAATAGAAAACAACTCCTGAGACTATCCATCAAGAATCCTAACTAAAGGGTAGGTACAAATTGTCACAGAGGATCTCCCCGCCCACCGATCACCTCCGTGCACCGTCTAGTCCAAGCTCCCCAAACCTCGGTCAAGGTTTTCTTCCATCTACCCAACACACAATAAGATGCGATTGAAGCACGTGCACGGGTTAGTATAAAAATACAATGTAGGGACCCAGATACCCTCAGAGGTATCTCATAATTCCACAATTTGAAAAACACAAATCATTATCTCTATCACAAAAGAAAAGGAATGACTCTGCTCAAACTAGGTATATAAGTTAGGTACAAAAGTACAAATGATTAGTAGTAAAGAAATATCATTTTATTCTATTGAGAGGCTCTGCTGCTAACCCACATGGGATTGATAGATGTTGACCCACACGGGATCTCTAGGCGCTGAACCACAGAGGATTGATAGATGTTGTCCCACAGAGGATCTCAAGGTGATGACCCACACAAAATCTATAGATGTTGACCCACACAGGATCACTAAGAATTAACCCACACTAGATCAATATATTCTTCCCCACATAAGATCACTATTTATTCTTTACATCACAACCAGCCACTGGATTCCCGCAATAAGTATGCTTGAATCTGGAAGGATCTGCTCCTCAAGACATAGGTCATAAATCAACTTCCATGAAGTTCCACAAAGGAGTAACATGATGAAAACCATGTTATAAGGGTTCCAATGCAATAGACGACACGTCAATCGAACGCTCGGTCTAGAAATTATAAGAATTTTTAGTGTCTAGGGCACTGTTGGATTTAGGTTCGATCCAAACTTGCTACACTCCAACTCTCTACAAAACACGAGTGTAGTATCTCAAATGTAACTTCTCATCCTAATGGTTCTAGCTCCATAGGCGGTTTTCCACACAGACGTATTGTTTAGGAGATATGCCATGTTAAGAGAAACAGGGCCAGAAGTGGGTCTGTGTCCGGTCTGACCTAGTAATCCCGGCTTGACCTGGCCAACTGGGCCCGACCCAAAGGGGTTGGGCATGGCCCGGTTTGGCTTGGACTAGTCTGGCATGTTTGGCTGTGGGTTCGGCCCGACCCACATAGCTGGGTGTGGCCCGCCAGGCCACGGAAACGCCCGGCCTACTGGCTGGGCGTGACCTTCCAACTGGGTGTGGGTCCGATCCACTACCAAATGACCAAGTCGTTCATGCTTCATCAATCAGCAGTACCGGTTGGAGCCACTCCACCTAGCTGGTCTGATCTGGCTGGTCAGCCACGGGACCCCCTGGGGGTGGTTCCTCCCTCCGTCACAGCTTGAATCCACGGAATTCCTACGCGATATGCTGCCATGGCACGCCGCCTGGTGTCAACGTGACCGACATCGTTCAGCCTCCAATTTCATCCACTACGGCTCGGATCCACGACCATCCTCTGCGGCGCACCACTTTCTTCAATTTGGATTGTGTCAGCTGGCTGTCCTTTTCCGTCGCAGCGCCTTTGGGCGCCACCTCCTCTTCATGGTCGGGGGGAGCCGACCCCCGCCTTCTCTGGTTGCCGGCACCGCCATATCGATGAAGATTCTTAGGGCCTCCAATGAAGCTCCAAAGGTCCGTTTTATCTACCAAATATGCCTACAAGCCACCCGAGATGATTCTATCATGGCGTGGATCTTGGTTTGAATTTTCCGCGTTGTTTGTCGGCCGCCCATGAAGAACACAAGAAAACCAAGAATGGAGGAGGGTCTCTAACTTGTTCATTTTGTCCACACCCACTATGTTAGCATTATAACATGGTAAGAAATTCACGAATGAATAAATCCTAGTTTAACAATGAAACCCCATATATGAAACAAGTTGGCAGACAGTGCAGATGCGGAAGATGGGTCTGCGTTAATAGCGTGTTCGTTTGCATTCGTTAAACTCTGGATTGAATTCTCTAATGCTTCACTTATCCATTCTACATTGGATAAAGTCATTTCTGACACTTTGTATGAGGTGCCTCATGTTAGTGTACATGACCCATTCCCACGAATGTTTTAAATAGTTAAAGATAGGAGTTTAACTCACCGCAAAATAATTGAGTTTCATTAATAAATTCAATTATTGATCCCATTATTCTCCCAATGGTGTAGTTACACAAGAATTTTTAACCAGAAAATAAATGGTCAGACAACCCAACAGTCCTTCCACCATCACTCTTTAGTTACAAAGAATGAAATAAAATAAATCGTTCATTTATTTTATTACTTTTTTATAAAATCAAAAAATTAACTTTTTCCTCTAAATTTTTTCGAACAAAGTTATGCTTCCCTTAAGAGAATCCCAAGGCTACGAATTCAACAGTACCCTCAAATTCTAAATCAGAACACCAATTTAAATGATATAAATCGCCACTCGTGCGTTTACTAAACGTATCATAAAAAAATAAAATATTACGTTCGGGGCACACAGGATCTCAGAATGACGTGCCATCATTTTTCACATACTCGTAATAATCCCAAACAAATATAAATAAAATTATATTGAATTTATGGGTTTTTACATTAGACATCAGGATCTATTCAGAATTACTCTAGGTATATTTTCTGATCCTAGAATTTTGTGAAGATTTCTCCGGAATGTTCTTAAGATTTATAAGCTTGACCACCAAATCATGATTATTCAGATTTAGATAATTCTTCGGATCTTGAAGTGATTTTACCATATCTTCACATTCTTTCACCCTATCATCATCGTCTTTATAGGATGTTATTAATTGTGACTCCTTATGATCGTTCAAATTTACTTCCATTTCAAGACATTTTATGTTGAGGAAATTTTTCTAATTATTAAAAGCATCCAGTTTGTCTTCCCATTGACTTTAATTTTCAGATCTTGATTATCATTAATTTGACCTAATTCTAGTAGATAATTGTTGAAATCATTAATTCTATTCGGGTTAACCTCTAGCCGGAATTTTTGAACATTAATATAATTTTGGGGTAGTTTTTTCAATTATAAGATCACATATGTAAAAATTAAATTATTCAAATCCTTCTCACAAACTTCCCTTTTCAATTCATCCTCAAACAAGGTAATGTTTTCATTACAATGAAATATAGACTATTATTATGATTTTTTAGCTCGAATTGAAATCTTATCCTTGTCTTGGAATTCCAACTAATAATCTTTAGTATTCATGATAGCTTTATGTGATTCTTCAAGTGTAAGAATCATCTCTATAAGAAACATCATAGTAATTTCCTTCTCACAAACCATTTATTGTAATTTTTCCTCAATATAATATTTTTGTTCATTTCAATGTGATATAGTTTCTTCTTTGAATTAATAATTTTTTCATAAAAGTTTACATCTATGAAACTTCTTTTCCAATGATTTCTCTTTATCCTTTTCTTATTTTTCAAACTGGGCCTTTTCTTCATAAAGTCCCTTGAATAAAGTAAATATGTAACTGGAAACTTCAATTAGAACATTATTTAGGTAATTTTTGTTTACTGAATAAAAATATATGATTGATTAAAACTATCCTTCTTTATCCCTGAATGAGAAATACTTATAAAAATTATCTTTAACAACTTATTTAACAAATGGTGCTGATATATTTCCTTTGTGACCACATCTGATTTGTTATGTATCCTCTTTCTTCATTAAATTATGTTTCTCCTTTTTTGCCTCTATATTCTGTCTATTAGTCAAGGTTTTTTCAGAATCCTCCTTATTATCACTAATAGGGAAATGAAATGATCATTCAATATGAATCAACAGATATAATTCTTCAAAATAAAATCTACAGTATATATATGATTGAATGAAACTATTGGGAAAATATGATAGATCAAATTAGATGTGTAACCTTACCACATATACCAATTTACGTGGCCAGTGGATCATACAGGTACACTGAGATGGGCGGGGGGGGGGGGGGGAGGGTGAATCAGTATACACATGTTTTTAGCAATTTTCTTTTCTTTTCTATAACCCCTTTTTAATTGAACCCATATACATGTTAAAGTGAATAGATCATTCATGTTAACAGGAAAAATTCTACCACAAGAAATACCTAAAGTAAATGAAGCACAACACAATGTATTTTTACAAGGTTCACCCCTCCGATGTGGGTGACTAGGTCTTTTCTGTGTCCAGGATGATCTAAGACACATATTCTCTACTACGAATCAATCTCAAATTACAAGTGGGTTGGTCAGGTAACACCCTTAAACCTTGGTGGGTAGGTATGAAGCATTGTTCAAATTATACTAGCATCCCACCAGTGTTCTATAAACTAGAATCCGACCAGTGTAAGATAAAAAAATTATTAAAAAAATTAGAATGATCACAATATATTCAAATAATCACTACAACATAAAAGGTTGACCATCCTCATTGAGCCACTTTGTATAATCTGATTCTACACTATCTCACTCAAACATAAACAATGTGACTTCTACTAAATCTGGTCAAAAACACTATATGAAAGTTATTCCAGTATAATCTCCTAAATTGTAGAAGATTATACATAAAATTCAACTCACTGGTATATTAGAGTGATCAACAAAAGATATTTTAATTATCTGAATGTTGTATTATAATATAATCCACTGGCATAAATATTAACTTTGTAATGATGATGAAAATTTTCAAATACTTATGAACACTGAATATAATCTATTGCCTCAGTAGAACACTTATCGACCCGTTCCTTCTTCCGATGAATACCCGACCTCACCAAACACTGAAAAATCATATGAAACAATTCCTCTAAAACACTAATAGAACAACTGCTCCGACTCTAATATCAACCACTACACACTGAATATGCAATTAATATTTCACGTGAACCTTTTCAATATTTATGAATAAAAACAAATGCATGGATGTCTTCTTTAATTAATCACATGTGCAAGTGAACATGTATTAATTCATGTAATTGTTCTTCAATATGTATCATAAAATAAACACACTTGTTCACATTGCACACTCTAACGATCCACACACACTCTATCCTTACATGAACTCACTTTTTCTCACACTCAAAATATTCACACTCTTTCTATATCATCTTTCTTATGTCTAAAACTATTCCACAAACACTGAACACTTTTCCCACACACACTATCCACTTAGTTTTCCTTTATTCACATAGTTTCAATGTATCATTCATGTGCATGTGCAGTATGTAACGAAACAACCTTGTTTATACTTATCCATCATGAAAAAATATGTAGTACACCTTTGTTATTTTTTCAATAGAAAAACAATCATATACAAACCCGAATGGGTATTTAATAATTAGGTGCGCAATTCCACTATCCAATATATTCACTCACCATCCACAACTAAAAAATTTGTATATAATTCTCATCAAAACAAGTTCTCCAACTCTGCCTCTATTGCGCAAGCCCTACTTCACAAAATAGTAAAAATAGGCACACAAAATATTAAGCTATGTGAAAACTACTTTCATCATGTAGCTAAACTATTTCACGTAACACATGTAGTGTATCCCACCGTATTACAACTTCTTCATGCTAATAGAATGAGTGTGGGAACAGCATTCGCAATATAGAGAAGATCATGACACTCTTTATCTATAAAAAACTCATCTCAGATGAGAGATTCACACACAAATGAAAATGAGATCAACTATAGTATTTATAGGCATTGAGAAACATCTTGGTATCTTCGAGAATCATTGAAAGTCATTGACTTCCTCTCTTCCACAATATTGAGGATAACTATGTCATAGTTTTTTAACATTATGCACATTAAACATATTCATTTAATTTTTATTAATATTATAAAATTTAAATTTCATAAAATATTAAGATTATATTTAGATTCTCAGGTTCCTCAAATGTAGTCTGAAACCATTACATCAATATTTGGTCAACACCGCTTAGAGATTTTCGTGCACAGTACCCTTCGGGTGAGCTTTGGGATGAAGACGAGGTTTCCTTGATGATTGAACAACCCCAAATACTCTCAATAGTTTTTTAAAATAATTCACATAGTCGAAATATACACTAGATCAATGGAACGACTATGACATTTCACATTATTTAACCCAATGTCTTTGATTAATTTATCATTAAAAACTGTATACCACATCAAAACATCTTAGGTATTAAAGCTTCCTTATATTACTCATTTCTCCATCCCATCTCAATTGTTTCTCTTCCTCCCTTCCAGGTACCACCCCAAAACAGTGTTCTCTTGTGGGCATTCTCTATGCCAACTCTATGCCGCCACTGTGCCACCCCACACGGTGGTTCTCCACCACATCTATGTGCCTCACATATGTGTGTCTACACACATGGGCGATGACCAGCTTCATATTTGTAACATCCCAGGTAAATGAAGAATAAATAATTTCCATATTTATTAATATTTACGAATTAAATATTAATTGTACTTTAAAGGGGTTCCTATGTTCGATAGCGTACACGATACGCAACGATGAGTTCCTTTGAAATCTTACGTTGCACACTAGTAATAAAATAATATTATTTTAAATGGTAGTTAACACATAGACGTTGTATTGGCGGGAATGGATATAAATAACTAAAATATGATTATATATGTTTTTAAATTTATTTACATTTATCCAATAAAAGATAAAGGCTTAAAATACAGAAAGAATTCAATTTTAGGCATTCATACCCTAATTTTCACTTAGGTTTCACTTATCACCTTTTGACGGCGAACCGTCATTAAATATAGTTTTGATCAATCTTATAAATTCTATTGGACCGAATATAACTCTTCTTTAGAATCGGGACATCAAAATTTACTTTGTGTAAATTTTTGGTATCTTTCCGAAAAAGTTCATTTTTTAATGAATAGTGTAAAATGTTGTATTTTAATTCAAAAACTCTTTTTAATCTAATTTATTTATATGATTAGATTATCATTTGAATTGGTTTTAAAGTGAAATTAGAAAATATTTTTACCATTAAATCCAATAGTGGTCGTTGGAATTAATTTCACTTTGAAATAAGACTTAAACTAGTGTCAATCTTTTGATACTTATTGTTTCATAAAAACACGCTATTTGTCATGACAGCGGAAATTAATTATTAAATTAATTAATGTGAATTATATGTTTTGAATTTTGTAAAATAGACTTCATTTTTTAATTTGTAATATCAAATATATCTTAGGTTGAATTTTTGGAATTTTTTTGAAAAACTTCAATTTTGGATGAATAGTGAAACCAGTAAGTGGTACTTATAAAAACTGATTTTTCATTTAAATGAAATTATACCACTTATATGTTTTGAATTTCAAAAATCCAACATACATGGGTGTCATTAAGAAGTAAAATGTGGTTCAATGAGATTAAAATAAATTTTTCGTGAATAGTAACCCTTAAGTTCTTAACAGCGATTAGAGGTAATTAGTGTAGTTTAAGGTAAGAATAATGTTTTAATAAACTGAAATGACCTAGAAACATGTCCTACCATCATTGGATGTGTCATGGACGACCAAAAAAATTCATGGGTCAGCTTGGGGACCCCATGGAGCCACTTTGGTTGGAAAAGGACATAAATACCTTTTATTTAATGTTAAATTAAAAAATGACACAAACATGAAATGTTTTACTAAAACAATTTTTACATGGGGTTATACAAGTCATATTTTTGACTATAAATAGTCAATATAAAGATAAAAAGAATTCATACATCATAGTATTTTTTTTATAATTTTTAGACATTATATAAATTAAATTATTTATGACATCATGATGGTGCAGCGATGACCTCATTATTTAACGATTTAAATAAAATGGAAAGATAATGTAAAATCTAAGACCTAAAAATGTCCAAAACCTATTGTATGAGTGGATTTAGAACCCTCATCACCTTATCCTCGAAATACATCAATTTGGGACCTTTAAAATCCGAAACTCTTCTGAAAATAAAGTAACATTTTGTAACTTTACAAGAGTGCCCCTCCCCTCCTATTATAAAAGGCCCCCCCACCTCTACCTCCATACCCACACTCCCAAAGCCTTTGGCTCGGCCAAACCCTGCCCATTTTGTCTCTATACTTCCCTATCTTACTCCTTTAAGCCTCACATTGGGCAGAAGTCTTCCCAAGGAAGCCTTTGAGCTCAAACCAAAGGGAGATACCCGATTTTAAGGTGATGTCTTCTTTTGAGTCCTTTTGTTTTATTTTGCTTCTCCAACCCCTAAACTCTTTTTATTCATTTCTTTTGTAACAACTACAGTATCCTAAATATACTAGGATTTTTTTATAAGAAATATTAAAGCTAATCTTACACACACCTACATCTAATGGTTAAAGAACATACTGTTTCCGTGGGTGGCGAATTTCTGCCTCCCGAAACGATGATTGTTCAACATTCTTTTAACACCTTCAAAGGTGGCCATTAAGATGAAACTATATTTATATATGATATATAATATTTTTATGTTTTCTTTAAGATTATGTATTTTTCATTTTGGTCATACCTTTATGGTTTCCATTATGGGTAAACGCGATATCTTCATTTAAGGAAGTGCGGACTACCACCCCCTCAAAGTGATTTGATTCGTAAATGCCATATGTGGGACGTATAATGGATGGATTTACAGTTATTATATATTATGTTATACTGGAATTATAATATACCTCTATATCATTATTTTTTCTTTCCATTAAAGTATGATATAGAAATGAAAGCAGTGTTCATGCGTACGTACGGCTTACCGTCTCCATGAACGGTGCATTTCATTTATTATCCCCAAATGTAATGTACTATTATAAGTACATATTTATAATGGATATATATGATGTATGTTACATCTAAATAATTAATATAATTCTGGAATTAAAATATACATACCTCTCATTTAGTTTTAATTCCATTAATATGACATAGAAATGAAAGTAGCGTTCATGCGTACGTACGGCTTACCGTCTCCATGAACGGTGCATTTCATTTCTTACCTCTAAATGATTATGTAATATTACAAATGCATTTATATACTGGATATATATAATATATATGATATATAAATCATGAGTATAACTCTGGATATAATGGATACATGAACAACTTGTAATTATAAAGAGCATATTTTTGACTCAAGTACCAATGATCGTTAAAAGGACCATTAATAACGTAAATAATTATATAGTGTTCATGACATGGTAATAAATGATATAAAAGGAACAATGAACTTGAAAAAGATTCTTAATCAAGTAGAAATTAACTTAAGTTTATTATTCTGGACGTTAAAGAACGATCGAGTCAAGTCAAACCCGAGGTAAGGGACTTCATCTCAATCTCCTTTCATTGAGGCATATTTCATTTTATACAAAACTTTCTTTTATACAGTGTATAAACCCCTTTGACATTTAATTTTATACAAAAGCAATCTTTTTCTATGAAGCGTTTTACAAAACGACAAAAAAGAATGTTTCTTTTAACGTACGCGGTGACAACGACCTTTTCCGCCGCCGCGAGTATTATTTGGTTTTTGGCTTCCTCAACAAGCTGTAATGTTTTTTAAAATGAAATAAATACCATATACTCTTTTATGTATTTTTGTATTGAAAATGGTTTTTATAATGGATTTGTTATGTCAATATATTTGAGTGATATATTGTGATCAAAGTGTGGAAATTGTTTCTTTCCTTTATGTTTGCTTTATGTCTTATGATTTTATAATGGTACATGGACATTTGACGGGTGGTTACGTGATGAACCATATGATAGGTGGTGCCGTGAATACCAAGACGGGTGGTTACCTTATAACCTCCAATGAATTGGGTATGGAAGTCGGCCGTATGGCTATTCCATTAAGTTTGTATGGAAGTTGGCCGTATGGCTATTCCATTAAGTGATATGTGTGGAAGTCGACCATATGGTTATTCCACATAAGTATGTTTATGTCCCAAGTTAACTTTATATATGTTATGTGTTCTTTATATGGGTTTTATGGTAACCGTTTGGTTACAAAAAGGTAAGTAATGATATTTTATTCAGTGAAGAGTTTTTACTACTTCATGAAGGTGAAGGCATTACTTTGATAAAGTATACATGGTTTACTTGATGATTGAAAAACTAACAGTTTTCATTCTTTGTGTATCCCTTACTGAGCTTTTTATGCTCACCCCAAGTTTTTTTGAAATGTTTTTCACAGGACTTAATGTGGAATAGGGTCAAGGATGGGATCAAGAGAACGTCATGCTATCTAAAACATGGAACTAGACATGTTTGTTTTTAAGAGTTTTTTTTATTCTATGGAAACTTAGTAGAAGTGTCTACTTTTTAATCTTTTGAGGTGTAATAGTTATGTTCTAATTCTCTAAAACTCTAAACCTGAAAAGATCCTTGATGTGAATTATTCATTTAATTCAATATTAAGTAAGGTTTAAGGCTGGGGCCTTATAGTTGGTATCAAAGGTCAGTTTAGACAACTTTAGGAGTTAGAAAATTGTTAAATTATAAATTAATTTATGGTATAATTGAAATGATATAAAATTTAAAGATTACCATGTTGCTTTGCCTAAGATATTTCTGGGTTAAGAATGGTTTTTCATAGTGGAAACAAAAAAAAATTCTGGGAAGGCATATAGAGGGAAATGAACTTTGAAATCAATATCCTGAGATTGTCAGAATCAGAACTAAACAGTTTGTTGCAGTGGTGGCTCAGTTGACTCAGGTTACTACCGAAGGAGTTGAATAGAAGATTGGTGAATGCTCAAGTTTTGGTATTTCCTTCCAGGAATGGTGAGTTTGTTATATACAGTGATGCTTCATTGAAGGGACGTGGATGTGTCCTTATGCAGAATGATCAGGTAATTGCATATGCTTCACGTCAGTTGAAAACTCATGAGGTAAATTACCCTACACATGATTTGGAATTAGCTGCTGTAGTTTTCTCTCTAAAAATTTAGAGGCATCATTTGTATGGTGTAAAATGTGAAATATATACTGATCAAAAAAGTTTAAAGAATATATTCACTCAGAAGGAATTGAACATGAGACAGAGGAGATGGCTGTAATTAATCAAGGATTATGATTGTACAATTCATTACCATCCGGGAAAACCAAATAAATTGGCCGATGCTTTGAGTCAAAAAAGTAATTCTTCATTAACCATGCTACGTTTGGAACGAGATCCTTTGGTTTTTGATTAGATGAACTTTTGTATAGAAGTTGTTGGTGCAGGATGTTCTTCTGTTTTGTTTCAGGTATTAGTGAGATCATCCCTATCAGACAGAATTAAGAAAGCACAGAGGGAAGATAGTGAGTTACAGAAAAAGGTAGAGCTGGTTCAGAAGGGTAAGTTCCCTGAATTCAAAATTGATAGTGATTGTGTTTTGAGATTTGGGAAGAGATTATGTGTGCCTTGTGATTCGAAGTTGAAGAATGAGTTGTTATGTGAGGCTCATAGATCCCCGTTTTTAGTTCATCCTGGCAGTACTAAGATGTACAGAGATCTGCGGGAGTATTACTGGTGGGATGGAATGAAAAGGGATATTGCTGATTTTACTGTGAAGTGTTTGACTTGTCAGCAGGTTAAAGCAGAGCGGCAGTTACCGAAAGGGATGTTTCAGCCTTTACCAGTTCCAGAGTGGAAATGGGAGAATATATCCATGGACTTTGTTGTGGGATTACCGAGGACATCTCGAGGTAATAATGAAATCTGGGTTATTGTTGATCTCTTGACTAAATCTGGTCATTTCCTTACTATACAAGATAATTTTTCCCTAGATCAACTTTTCCGTTCGTATCATAGAGAGATAGTCAGGTTACATGGAGTTCCTCTCTCCATTGTATCTGACCATGATCCTAGGTTTACTTATAACTTTTGGAAAGGCCTTCAGAAGTCGTTGGGTACTGAATTAAATTTTAGTACAGCTTTTCATCCTCAATCAGATGGGCAGTCATAACGAACAATTCAAATCTTGGAGGATATGCTACGAGCTTGTTTGATGAATTATCAGGGAAGTTGGGACCAACACTTTTCTTTGGTTGAGTTTTCATATAATAACAGTTTTCATTCCAGTATAAAGATGGCACCATTTGAGGCATTATATGGGAAGTGATGTCGATCTTCAGCATTTTGGGATGAAGTGGGTGAAAGGAAGCTGATGGGACCAGAATTAGTAGAAGAAATGGCAGAAAACGTTCAGTTGATTCAGAAACACATGAGAACAGCTCAGAGCAGGCAGAAGAGTTATGCGGATAACCGGAGGAAGGATCTATCTTTTGAGGTAGGTGATCATGTTTTTCTCAAGGTTTCTCCATGGAAAAGTGTGATGAGATTTGGTAAGAAAGGAAAGCTGATTTCAAGGTTCATTGGACCGTATGAAATTCTGGAAAGAGTTGGATCAGTTGCATACAAAGTGGCATTACCTCCGAGTTTATCTCAGGTACACAATTTTTTTCATGTTTCGATGCTGAGAAAGTATATGCCAGATCCATCTCATGTTTTGAGTCCAGAGGTAGTTCAGCTGGAAGAGAACCTATCTTATGAAGAACAACCAGTCCAGATTCTTGACCGAATATAGAAAGTGTTGCGAAATAAGGTAATTCACCAGGTAAAGGTTTTTTTTGGAAAAACCATATTATTGAAGAGGCAACATGGGAATCTGAAAATGCTATGAGGGATAAATACCCCCACTTATTTTGATAAGTGAATAAAATTGCGAGGATGCAATTCCCAAAAGGGGGGAAGGATGTAACATCCCAGGTAAATGAAGAATAAAGAATTTTCATATTTATTAATATTTACGAATTAAATATTAATTTTACTTTAAATGGGTTGCTATGTTCGATAGCGTACCTGATACGCAACGATGAGTTCCTTTGAAATCATACGTTGCACACTAGTAATAAAATAATATTATTTTAAATGGTAGTTAACACATAGCCGTTGTATTGGCGGGAATGGATAGAAATAACTAAAATATGATTATATATGTTTTTAAATGTTTTTAAATTTATCCAATAAAATATAAAGGCTTAAAATACAGAAAGAATTCAATTTTAGGCATTTATACCCTAATTTTCACTAAGGGTTCACTTATCAACTTTTGACGGAAAACCGTCATTAAATATAGTTTTTCTCAATCTTATAAATTCCATTGGACCAAATATAACTCTTCTTTAGAATCGGGACATCAAAATTTACTTTGTGTAAATTTTTGGTATCTTTCCGATAAAGTTCATTTTTTAATGAATAATGTAAAATGTTGTATTTTAATTCAAAACTTCTTTTTAATATAATTTATTTATATGATTAGATTATCATTTGAATTGGTTTTAAAGTTAAATTAGAAATCATTTTTACCATTAAATCCAATAGTTGTCGTTGGAATTAATTTCACTTTGAAATCGGACTTAAACTAGTGTCAATCTTTAGATACTTATTGTTTCAAAAAAACACGCTATTTGTCATGACAGCGGGAATTAATTATTAAATTAATTAATGTGACTTATATGTTTTGAATTTTTTAAAATAGACTTCATTTTTGAATTCAGAATATCAAATATAGCTTAGGGTGATTTTTTGGTATTTTTCTGAAAAACTTCAATTTTTGATGAATAGTGAAACCACTAAGTGGTACTTATAAAAACTGATTTTTCGTTTAAATGAAATTTTACCACTTCTGTGTTTTGAATTTCAAAAATCCGACATACATGGCTGTCATTAAGAAGTAAAATGTGGTTCAATGAGATTAAAATAATTTTTTGGTGAATAGTAACTCTTCAGTTCTTAATCACGATTAGAGGTAATTAGTGTAGTTTAAGGTAAGAATAATGTTTTAATAAAATGAAATGACCTAGACACATTTCCTACCCTCATTGGATGTTTCAAGCCGACCAAGACAATCCATGGGTCATCTTGGGGACCCCATGGAGCCACTTTGGTTGGAAAATGACATAAATACCTTTTATTTAATGTTAAAGTAAAAAATGACACAAATATGAAATGTTTTACTAAAACAATTTTTACATGGGATTATACAAGTAATATTTTTGACTATAAATATTCATTGGAAATATAAAAAGATTTCTTACATCATAGTATTTTTTTTATAATTTTTCGACATTAAATAAATTAAATTATTTATGACATCATGATGATGCAGCGATGACCTCATTATTTAACGATTTAAATAAAATGGAGAGATAATGTAAAATATAAGACCTACACATGTCCAAAACCTATTGGATGAGTGGATTTAAAACCCTCATCACCATATCCTCGAAATAAATCAACGTGGGACCTTTAAAATCCAAAACTCTTTTGAAAATAAAGTAACATTTTGTAACTTTACAAGAGTGCCCCTCCTCTCCTCTTATAAAAGGCCCCCACCTCTACCTCCTTACCCACACTCCCAAAGCCTTTGGCTAGGCCAACCCCTGCCCATTTTGTCTCTCCACTTCCCTCTATTACTCCTTGAATCCTCACTTTGGGAATACGTCTTCCCAAGGAAGCCTTTGAGCTCAAACCAAAGGGAGTTACCCGATTTTAAGGTAATGTCTTCTTTTGAGTCCTTTTGTTTTATTTTGCTTATCCAACCCCCTAAACTCTTTTTATTCTTTTCTTTTTTAATAACTACAGTATCCTAAATATACTAGGATGTTTTTATAAGAATGTTTCGAGCTACACTTACACACACCTACATCTAATGGTTAAAGAACATACTGTTTCCGTGGATGGTGAATTTCTGCCTCCCGAAACGATGATTGTTCAACATTCTTTTAACACCTTCAAAGGTGGCCATTAAGATGACACTATATTTATATATGATATATAATATGTTTATGTTTTACTTAATCTTCTGTATTTTTCATTTTGCGAATACCTTTATGATTTCCATTATGGGTAAACGCGATATCTTTATTTAAGGAAGTGCGGACTACCGCCCCCTCAAAGTGATTTGATTCGTTAATGCCATATGTGGGACGTATAAAGGATGTATTTAAAGTTATTATATATGATGTTATACTGGAATTATAATATACCTATATATCATTATTTTTTCTTTCCATTAAAGTATGAGATAGAAATGAAAGTAGCGTTCATGCATACGTACGACTTACCATCTCCATGAACGGTGCATTTCATTTCTTATCCCCAAATGTAATGTACTATTATAAGTACATATATATAATGGATATATATGATGTATGTTACATCTAAATGATTAATATAATTCTGTAATTAAAATATACATACCTCTCATTTAGTTTTAATTCCATTAATATGACATAGAAATGAAAGTAGCGTTCATGCGTACGTACGGCTTTCCGTCTCCATGAATGGTGAATTTCATTTCTTACCTCTAAATGATTATGTAATATTATATATGCATTTATATACTGGATATATATGATATATATGATATCTAAATCATGAGTATAACTCTGGATATAGTGGATACATGAACAACTTGTAATTATAAGGAGCATATTTTTGACTCAAGTACCAATGATTGTTAAAACGACCGTTAATAAATTAAATAATTACATAGTGTTCATGACATGGTAATAAGTGATATAAAAGGAATAATTAACTTGAAAAATATTCTTATTCAAGTAGAAATTAACTTAAGTTTATTATTCAGGACGTTAAAAACGACCAAGTCAAGTCGGACCTGAGGTAAGGGACTTCGTCTCAATCTCCTTTCATTGAGGCATATTTCGTTTTATACACAACTTTCTTTTATACGGTGTATAAACTCCTTTTACTTTTACTTTTATACAAAAGGAATCTTTTTCTATGAAGCTTTTTACCAGACGACAAAAAAGAATGTTTCTTTTAACGTACGCGGTGACAACGACCTTTTCTTCCACCGCGAGTATTATTTGGTTTTTGGATTCCTCAACAAGCCGTAATGTTTTTTAAAATGAAATAAATACCATATACTCTTTTATGTATTTTGGTATTGAAAATGGTTTTTATAATGGATTTTCTAGGTCAATATATTTAAGTGATATATTGTGATCAAAGTGTGGAAATTTTTTCTTTCCTTTATGTATTCTTTATATATTATGATTTTATAATGGTACATGGACATTTGACGGGTGGTTATGTGATGAACCATATGACGAGTGGTGCCGTGAATACCAGGATGGGTGGTTACGTTATAACCTCCAATTCATTGGGTATGGAAGTCAGCCGAATGGCTATTCCATAATGTTTGTATGGAAGTTGGTCGTATGGCTATTCCATTATGTGATATGTGTGGAAGTCGACCGTATGGTTATTCCACTTAAGTATGTTTATATCCCAAGTTACCTTTATATATGTTATGTGTTCATTATATGGGTTTTATGTTAATCCTTTGGTTAAAAAACGTTAAGTAATGATATTTTATTCAGTGAAGAGTTTTTACTACTTCATGAAGGTGAAGGTATTACTTTGATAAAGCATACATGGTTTACTTTATGTTTGAAAAACTAACAGTTTTCATTCTTTGTGTATCCCTTACTGAGCTTTTTATGCTCACCCAATTTTTTTTGAAATGTTTTTCACAGGACTTAATGTAGAATAAGGTCAAGGATGGGATCAAGGGAAAGTCATGCTATCTAAAACATGGAACTAGACATGTTTCTTTTCCAGAGTTTTTTGATTCAATGGAAACTTAGTAGAAGTGTCTACTTTTTAATCTTTTGAGATGTAATAGTTATGTTCTAATTCTCTAAAACTCTAAACCAGAAAAGATCCTGAATGTGAATTATTCATTTAATTCAATATTAAGTAAGGTTTAAGGCAGGGGCCTTATAATATTAGTTGTCTTGTTAGGGTTAGGCTTAGCTTCCCACTCAGTGGTTCATGCTGCTTCCCTGGTTGACCAGCTAGCCAGCTAGCTATGTTATTTTTTTAAATAGGCCATTTAAAAAAATGTAAACATCCTTGTCAAGCTATCCTACTCAAAAAATAAACCTTCGACATCATAATTCCTAAAGTCGTATGTATAAATTACCCTAAACACACACAAACACACATGTATTTCATAACTACAAACCATCTCAACAATCATCAGACTTAATATTTTTCCATTAGTTAAAGAAACATATTCAATAAAACTGATCATCCATTCAAGTTTAATAATACCCCATACCGATTAAATGAAAGAACCTCTGTCTCCACTTAATGTCACATTGAATTTTTCAAAAAAATGTGTTGAAAAAAAGTAAAAAATATATATATTATTCTAAAATCCATTTTGGTTCTCCAAAATTGAGTCATTACAATGATTATGTTAAAAATTATCAAACCACTTCTTTTTCTTTCCATTTCATAATGTATTCTTATTGTACCACAATATTTATTATCCTAATATAAATTAATTAATTAATTATTTTATTTCTCATAGAAATTTATTATATTTAAGGAAAATGTATTTTCTAACACCCCCTTCCATAGAAAAATGATAATCTCATTCACGCATACGTGTGGACTACCACCTCTCGAAAGATAAATATTTCGTTTTTTCATAATCACATTACATGGATAGTTATAAAAGTGTATTTAATGATTAAAAATATATATTTATAACAAGTTTCATATACAAGAAATATAAACCATGTTTTAAAATTCCCATGTTCTATGGAAAATTAAAATGGTGTTTGTGTGTACGTGTGGAATCATTTCTCTATGGAACATCATGTTTTGTTTTTCATCACACCATATATTTATCATTAAAATATAGTTCTAATTAATAAATTAGATATTTATGAAATTATTATGATTTTTGAAATATAAAATTTAAATTATATTAAATGTATCAATAATAAGTTGTTAATTTTAAATTTATATGTATAAAATGAGCATAAGAACAAAACAAAAAAAAATTATCGATTCAATTTAATAGATAAAAATCAGTTATATGTTTATAATAACCCAACACAATTATTATTTATCATATAAATAAGAAACAAATATTATCATCGTACTTTTTGAATATTGAAATTATAATGAAATCTCTTCATTATAATAGTTATCGATTTATTATTGAATATTCCTATTGGGGTATATTTAACCACCTACATGAATGACGCTATAATTTTGCTTAATGGATTATAATGGAATCATATTTATTGGTAGGAATAGATTAAAATAAATGAATACTATTTTTTCATCTATAAATGTAATATTAATATTTAAACCATTTATTATTATACCAACCTTTATTCATTAAAATTTCATAAATAAGATCATCAAAAATTTTATCTTAAGAAATCCAGAATAAAATTATCATGAAATGAAAATAGAATGTTATAAATAAATATAATGATATATTATATTACTTATAAAAATATTGGAATGATAATCAAAATATCAATGAATGTTGATCAACATCAACATTTTAAGTCATACATAAAACAACAAAAATTTCATACACATGATGATGAGAATAAACCATAATAGATGAAAAAAATTTATAATGACTTCTTATAATTGATGTTAATATATGGAAATATATATAAATAATTTTCTTAAAATATTTTGTTAAAATGATAATGTTTATTACAAATTATGTTATATCAATTTAACAAAATTCAAGAGAGATGATAAGGGTTTCTAGTATAACATTTCATTCTTTAAGACATATAGCATATTAAGAATTTTCTTATATTGTGTGATGTATATAATCTCACATGTATATTTTTAACATACTGAAATTATATTCATGGGATTTTAAAATAAATATAAAAATTTAACTATCAATGTAATTCAATTAAATAGATAATAATGTTTTTTGGGATTTTGATCACATAACCTTCCGTTCTTGGAATTATAAAGATTCTTCATGAACTAATTTATTCTATAATTTGTTTATTCCTCCATGATATTTTATATTTTAAATTTTAATTCACTCTTTTTAAAATTATTTTTTTAATTCCATGGTTCTTCATGGATGAGTTTAATTCTTTTAAATATATATTGTTGTATAGAATAATTAGCAACATTTTTAATGACAAATTTTCCTCCAAATAAATTTTATTTTCTCATCAAATTTGACCTTAATTATTTTGAAATAAAAATAAGTATTATTTAGTTTGTTTTTGAATTTTATAACTCCCTTTTAAATATGATCATTTATTAAACATTTTAACTATTTATGTTTCAATAATGGTGTTTTTAAAATGATGAGAATATTTTTCCTTTCCTGAAAATACAATTTTTCTTCCACTATGCGTTTCATTTTTATAAACATTATTTATTTTTATGGATAAATTAAAAAAAATTTCATTCTAAATAATAGTTTAAATTTATTTCTATACAATTCTTCAAAAGTGATATCTTCAAATGTGACTCATAACATCATTACTTTAATAATATGTTAGGAAATATTTTATTAATAATCTTTTATATTTTGATTATATTTTCTTATATATCTACAAAATACCTATATCAACGATGTAACATGTCACGACCCGTCGTTGGGGCTCATGCCGTGACTACCCCAAGCCCGGCTACCATAGGCCAGGGGCTGGCGACTAGCACCAAGGCATAAAATCCCGACAAAAAGGGGAAGGCATTGCCTTTGTAATGTAAACAAACACCACAGAGTAAGCAAGTAGAAGTAAACACTAAGTAAAACTGGATACAATAGTGAGTGGGGAAAAATTAAGTGGGTCAGAATACAAACCCAAACTGAAAGTAAAGTACAACTGGAAAGGAAGTACAATAAATGAAAGTAAAGCCACAACGTCATGTCGTCCACTGGAAGTCCCACCTGAAGGGTGGGTACAGATGTCCTCCTCTGCTCCATGGGTCCAGCCTTCTGCTCCGTGTATGTTCCACCCAGTGGTTCAACTCCAGGTACCGACTTGGTCCACAAGCCTCCAACACGATCAGCGCTGTCTGTCGTCTGCATCCAACAGAACATAGTGCGGGCATAGCCCGTGCAGGGGTGAGTATAAGCTACTCAGTATGGACCCAAAGTCCCTCGAAGGTCTCCCCAAATCCACAAAGGATAATCCACAAAGGAAAGATACAATCCCGAAGTAACATCTGACACTACTTAGGTATATGCCCATACATAATCCTAAGTCATCAATTCCATTTCAGCTCCAACATCCGAGCCCAAGTACAACCCAGTATACATAGGAAAACATGACCCAGTCCACATAGGAAATCATAACGTAATCCACGCAGGATATCAAGTCAATCTTATCGAAGATAAAGATTGAAAGTCAAGACTCAGATTACACAGGTATACTTCTTCATAAGATAATAGAGATTATCAGATATTGCCACTGATTCATCTAAGCCATCGGAACCACATAGAAGCTATAGGTACTAACCCCCGCAATGACCCACATAGGATCGATAGGTACTAACCCCCGTAATGACCCACACAGGATCGATAGGTACTAAACCCCGTAATAACCCACACAGGATCTGACCCACACAGGATCGGTATGCGCTGGCCCACACAGGACCGCTGAGCGCTGACCCACACAGGATCTGTAAGCACTGATCCACCGAGGATTGCTGAGTGCTGTAGTCATCGCAATCACATACAGCTCTTGGGTTTCCGCATATAGCAAGCTCGTTCGGGGAGGGTCCTCTCCACAAGCCGAGGGGTTGATATATCAACTGGAATGAAGTCCAGATTTGATGTATCCAAACGTTTCTTAACATCAAAAGGAACTCAACGTGACAGACGACGCGTCAATCGGATGCCCAGTCTGAGAGTTATTGGCCTTTTCATTCTAGGTGCTCTTGTTGGTTTTTATGTCAAAACCAACCTGGCCATACTCTAACTGCATCCAAACCCCGAGTGAAGTAAGCCAAAAGATCCATCTCACTAAAAGGAATCCAAAAGAGTCGACGACACGTAAATCGGACATCTGGAGCTTAAGTTATAAGCATTTCCACTCCGAGGGCCCGGTTGGTTTCGTGTTTGAACCAACCTGACCAAACCCAAAGTTCTCCCAAACCTTGAGTGTAATGTACTGAAATGATCGTCTCGATCCAAGGATCTCATCGCAACTGACGGTGAGTCAATCGTAGGTCCGTAGCCCAAGTTATGGGCAAAAGACCGAAAGTAGTCCGAAATGGGGGTTTTGGGCCCGGGTCGACCCGGCCCTAGACCCCCTGGGTCCGGGTCCGGCCCAACAGGGTGCGGCCTGGACCGGCCCGGCCTGGTGCTGGGCGCACCCGCGTGACCAGGAAGCTCGACCGAAACGGCCGAGTGGATAGGGGGGGGGGGGTGCACTGCCCCCCTGTTTGACAACCCGCGGCCCCCACGTGGGGGCCGCTCCTTCGGCCAGCCGGGGGTTATGACCCCCGGCCATCTGGTGACCAGCCAGCCTGGTCCAGCCGGCCTGTTTCTGCTGCCGTGGGACCTCCGCGGTCCCGCCCTCCTACTCCGGCGGCCGGAAGCTGGCCGCCGCTCCCCCGCACCCCCACGAACATAGGCCGCGCCCTTGTCCGATCTGTGCGGTGCGACGATGCCACACCCCTCCGCCGCAGCCCTGCTCTGGCCGTGACCTCTTCGTGGTACTTCGGCGCGGCACGTTGGCACCGCAGCTTTGTTCTACTTCAACGGCGCGGTGTGACAACGCCGCGCTTCTTCGCCCATTCTCATTGTTTCCACGCGGTGCAACGGCACCGCGCTGCCTTTGCTCGTGCCTAAACAAATTCAAACAAACAAGGGGGAGTAAGGTCGGCCGTGTTCGTGCGGTCCGACCTCCTCCCATTATTGCGATAACCGGTGGCTCAATTAGAGACGATGATCGGCGATGAACGTATTCACAAACAGAAACAAATAAATATCCCCTACCTCAAGCGTTGTTGAACGAAGGTTCGTCGCGGGGAAGGGATGTCACGGAAGAAGACTCTGTAAGCATCGTTGGCATCATGGAGAAGAGAATCATTGACTTCGCGGTACACGGCGGCACGTCGTCGATCTCTGAGGATTCAGTGTTCTTCGTCGGCGACGGTGCGTTCTTCGCATTCTTCAAGGAGGAAGAACGTTCCTCGGAACGTAGAGCTTTCCTCTCCAAATCCTCTCACACAACGAACTAACCTATCATGAAATAAGACTTTTTCTTATTTAATTAACCCTCAACCCAACATTTCATTTGAAATTCAAAATGATTCCAAGAATTAATTATATTGAATAACCTACTTAATTAATTAATTAAGAGTTGACTTCATTTAAAGGGGGTGCGGGTGGGTTACAAAATTAATAGGGGTTGAGGAAGTTGAAAGGGTGGGGCTCATGTGGGCCCCACCCCACTAATATCCTACCTAGTGGAGTAGGATATAGTGGGTCCCACTCCAACCACTTATCTTAGGTTAAACTACTTTAAATAAAAATAAAATTGGTTGCACCATTTTATTTTATTCTTTACTTAACCCAAAATTTTAATAACCACACCCGAGAAAACACAACTCTGGAAAAGGTGTTCCTAAGAAATTACCGGCACTGCGATTCGATCAGTGTCTTTGGATTTTGATTCCGAGCACCGGTTCAAAAGTTTGGAAAACCCGCTCGTTCATTCACTGGACGCACCCGAGCAAAACTTAGGAAATTTATTCCGGGCTCACCGGGCCTTGGAATCAGGTGTCGTCAGAAACTACGTCCTTGTAAAATTCCAAAGAAAATTAAGAAAAAAATTTCCCTTGATTTTTTAGGGTCTTTACATTACTCCCACCTCAGGGCTTTACGTACCCATAAAGATACATCAAAAACTAGAGAAACAAATGTTGGTACTGTGCACGCATCTGAGCCTCGCACTACCAAGTGCTCTCCTGGAGGTTTATGTGCTGCCATCAGATGCGAACTAGAGGAATTGACCATCCACGTAGGACCCACTCCTGTCGATCCTCAATCTCCACTGGGACCTCCGCAAAAGTTGCCCCATCATAAATTTCTAGCTCCCCATGGTCAATGATATGTGTCGGGTCGTGCACGTATCTCCTCAGCTGAGATACGTGGAAGACATCGTGCACCTGGTGCAACTGAGGTGGTAGAGCCAGACGATATACAACCTCACCAATCCTGCTGAGGACCTAGAATGGTCCGATTAAGCGCGAAGACAACTTACCATCTCCGCTAAATCTCCATAATCCACTTCGAGGTGAGACCCGTAAGAAGACGTGGTCACCATCCTCGAACTCTAGTGGTCTCCGCCTCCTATCAGCATAAGACTTCTGCCAGCTCTGAGCTGTCCTCATCCGCTCTTGAATGACCTGAACCTTCTCTGTCGTGGCCTGGACCATCTCCTGTCTGACAAGTGCTGACTCCCCAGGGTCTGTCCAGCACAGCGGTGATCTGAAAGGTCGGACGTACAATGCCTCGTATGGTTCCATCCTGATGGTGGAGTGGTAGCTGTTGTTGTACGCGAACTCCACCAAGGGTAGGTGATCCTCCCAGCTACGACCAAAGTCGAGGACACATGCATGGAACATGTCCTAGAGAGTCTGAATGGTCTTCTCCGTTTGACCATTTGTCTGAGAGTGAAAGGCCGTGCTCAGACGTAGCTACATCCCGAATGCCTCCTGCAACCCCTTCCAAAGCTGGGAAGTAAAGAGAGCATCTTGATCAGAGATGATAGATGACGACACACCATGAAGCCGTAAAATCTCATGAACGTAGTGGTGTCCCAAGATCTCCACTAAGCCCGGCTCTCTGATGGGTAAGTAGTGGGCCGACTTGGTGAGTCGGTCTCCAATCACCTAAATGGAGTCATGGCCTCAGGAAATGCGTGGAAGTATAGTCACAAAGTCCATAGATATCCTGTCGCACTTCCACTCCGGGACCTCCAAGGGTTGTACCAAGCCTGCTGGTACTTGGTGCTCCGCCTTCATCTGATGGCAGGTGAGGTATCGAGAAACGAACTCTGCTACAACCTTCCTCATACCCGGCCACCAGTGCTATCGTCTGAGGTCCTCATACATCTTCTCCACTTCTGGATATACCGCTAAAGGGGAAGTGTAGAACTCCCTCAGTACCTCCTCCCGTAAAGCAGCTGGTACCATGGTATGATCTCTGAAAAGGACGACATGCTCTCCTCCAACAGAGAATCCATCAGGTGCCTGTCCTGAGGATATATGTGCACGCCGTGTCTCACAGTCAACGTCCCCACGCTGTGCTTCTCTGACCCGATGTAGAAGTGGAGGAGTAACTATGAGTGGCTGTAGAAAGGCCGCTCCATCACTATCCACGAAGGATATGTGAAAAGCGGCTAGCTGCTCTGTCTCCTCCCTAAGTAGTTGAATGCCCGTCCTCCTGCTGACTGCATCATCTACTACATTCCCCTTTCCAGGAATATAAACTATCTCAAATTCATAGTACTGGAAGAACTCGAGCCATCGCCACTATCTCATGTTCAGGTCCTTCTGCGAGAAGATGTACATGAGACTCTGGTGGTCAGAGTAGACTGTAAAGCGCTCTCCCATCAGGTAGTGTTGCCACATCATCAGAGTGAAGACCACTTCTGCTAACTTCAGGTCATGGGTAGCATAGTTCTGCTCATGCTTCCTCAACTGACGTGATCTATAGGAAATCACTACCCGATCCTGCATCAGGACACATCCGAGTCCAGTCCCTGATGCATCATAGTAAACTATGTACCGTACTCTCTCCTCTGCTAGCCTCAAGATAGGTGCGCTGGTCAATCTCTCTCTCAGCTCCTGGATGCTCTGCTGACATCTGTCTGACCACACAAGGGGTTTCCCCTTCTTCATCAAAGATGAAAGTGGTGCCGAAACACTAGAAAAGTATGGCACAAATCTCTGGTAGTACCCAGCGAGTCCCAAGAAACTCCGCACCTCCGTCACACTCCTGGGTGGATCCCAAGCTAGAACTGCCTCGATATTCGATGGATCCACAACAACTCCCACCTCAGAGATGTTGTTTCCCAAGAAGTGGACCTCACATATCCAAAACTGACACTTCGAGAGCTTTCCATAAAGCTAGTGCTCTCATAGTGTGTCCAGTACAACCCGCAAGTGGTAGGCGTGCTCCTGCTTAGTCGTCGAGTATATCAATATGCCGTCGATGAAGACCACAAAAAATCAATCGAGGTAAGGCTGAACGATCCTGTTCATGAGGCCCATGAAAACTGCTAGAGCATTGGTTACGCCGAATGGCATAACCAAGAACTCATAGTGGCCATACTGACATATGAAGGCCGCCTTCTACAAATCCTCATCTCAAACTTTGTGCTGATGATAGCCTGAACTAAGGTCTATCTTTGAGAAACACCATGCTCCCTTGAGTTGATCGAAGAGGCTGTCAATGCTCGGTAGCAGATACTTGTTCCTCACGATCACCTCGTTCAGGCGACGGTAATCGACACAAAGTCATAAGCTCCCATCCGCCTTCTTGGTGAATAATAACGGGGAAGCACAGGGTGAAGCACTAGGTCGGATGAATCCCTTGCCCTGCAAGTCCTCCAACTGTACCCGTAGCTCTCGAAGCTCAGCGGGGGCCATCCGATATGCTGGAGTGGATATCAGGGCTGTCCCGGGGTACATGACAATATGAAAGTCTACCACTCTGTGAGGAGGTAGTCCTGGAACGTCGTCAGGGAAAACGTCAGAATACTAATCCACCACTGCTTGTAAGCTCAGACTCCTCACATCAACTACTCCTAGGATGAGGCTAGACAAATGATGAGTGATGGCCTGTCCTCTCCTCTGCGTGAGTCCATCCTGTGCTGCAAAGGCTCCCTTCTCGCCGGTGAAGGTGAACTTGCTCCCATCAGTGCGAACACATTGCACCTTGCGCATAAGGTATTCGATCTGAGCATGGACTGTAGATAACCAATCCATGCCCAAGATGATGTTGTAAGGCCTCGACGCCGCTACAAGAATATCCCAGTCGATGCTCTCTCCATCTAGAGTAATCTCACACTACTGGCACCGGTGTGTAATCGTCAAGTCTGCTCCCATAGGAGTCTCTAGCCATAAGGATCAACCCAACGACTCCGACGGAATCTCCAAGCTCCGAACAAGGGCGACGACAATGAAATAATAACTCTCTTGTGTGTCTATAAGAACTACAGCAAGGGTGGAGTAGACATAGATAGTACCTCAAACCATCTCAGGCGTGCCATGGTTGCAGGACTCTGCTGCCTGAAGCTGTGCATGCCTCTGCCCGCCAGCTCCCAGTGGTCAGCGTGGGCCTCCTGGTGGTGGTGGTGGTAGAGCCTCAAAGAATCTCCCACCACCTGCTGCTCGACCAGCTCCTCTGCCTCATCCGCCTGCTCCCTACGGACCGCCACGGTCGACCCTCTACCTCTGCCTGGGTGGTCCCTCAACTGTCTTCTGCTCCTCCGCACGGCGGTTTGGGTAGTCACGAGCCATGTGGCTCTGCCCGCCGCATGCGTAGCACTATCTGCCTCTTGAAAGACTGGCTCTGCGCTGTGTGCCCTCCACCTCTGAGCCAGTGTCCTGAGGTCGTCCGCCTAAGAGTCTGGTCTGTCTGGACCCATGTGTCATCCGTCGACTACCAGCTGCAGAGGACTCTTCTACGTGCTGCCTTGCGGTAGGTCTCATTGCTGATGTTGGCTCAGCAAGAAATCTCTCAATGAGAAGGGCTCGCTCCAGTACCCCTGCCTAGGTTGGAATGCTGAGGGAGATCAGTGACGCCCTGATCTAATGCTTCAATCCCTACTCGAAGGTCCGGGCCCGGATGAATGGGTCGCGTACCATGTCCGTTGAATAGCGTGAGAGATCGATAAATCTTGCCGAGTACTGGGCGACCGTCATGCTGCCTTGCCACAGCTGTAGTAGCTCCTAGATGCGCACCGCACGGAGGGTGGCTGGGAAAAACTCCAAGCGGAAGAGGCTCTCAAAGTCCGGAGTGATGCCTCATCATGCACCTGGAGCATCATGCTCCACCATCTTCCTGCTTCCGCGTGCAGGAGGCTTGCTGTGAGGATCACCATGAGGTCTGCTGGTGTCCCCACTAACCTGAAAACTCGCACAACTGCCTCTTGCCAATCCTTGGCTGCCTGAGGGTCCGTCTCCCCATGGATCCTGGGCGGTCTCTGATGCTGAAACTCGTGCAGTGCACCAAGGCGACGTGCACTCTCAGCAGTTGGGGCTGGTAGCATCGGTGGCTCGGCGGGTAGTGGTACAGCCGGTGCCTTCGTAGTAATAGGGCCCTGCACCCTGGCCTCGTCGCTCGGTGGGATATCGTCAGATACAAAACTCAGAACCCTAGCTGGCTGCCATCGTGGAGCCATCCTGAAAAGAGACAGGTGTGCCACAGTCAAAACAGTATACCTGGTGAGCTGACACAGAGTAATCACAAAGAAAACATGAAACACACATGCAATCATTGTTTTCGTGCACTATGTCAGATATCAGAAGTCAGGGTCCTGGTATATGGATACGTCAGCTACCGCACCAACACTAGAATCCATAGACTAATAACCACACTCAATACCCTTAACACTATTGCTTCACATAGAAAAAGATCAGAGTCCTGAGTTCTACGGTAGAACCGAACTCCTTTGATACCAATTTGTCACAACCCGTCATCGGGGCTCATTCCGTGACTACCCCAAGCCCGCCTCCCATAGTCCAGGGGCTGGCGAATAGCACCAAGGCAGAAAATCCAGACAAAAAGGGGAAGGCATTGCCTTTGTAAAGTAAAAAAACACCACAGAGTAAGAAATAAGAAGTAAACACTAAGTAAAACTGGATACAATAGTGAGTGCGGAAAAGTAAGTGGGCCAGAATACAAACCCAAACTGAAAGTAAAGTACAACTGGAAAAGAAGTACAACAACTGAAAGTAAACTTGCAATGTCGTGTCGTCCACTGGAAGTCCCACCTGAAGGGTGGGTACAGATGGCCTCCTCAGCTCCACGGGGCCAGCCATCTGTTCCGTGAATGCCCCGCCCAGTGGTTTACCTCCAGGTACCGACTTGCTCTACAAGCCTCCACCATAATCAGCACTGTCCGTCGTCTGCATCCATCACAACGTAGTGCAGGCATAGCCCATGCAGGGGCGAGTATAAGCTACTCAGTATGGACCCCGAGACCCCCAAAGGTCTCCAAGAATCCACAAAGGATAATCCACAAAGGAAAGATACAATTACGATGTAAAATCTGACACTACGTAGGTATATGTCCATACATATACCAAAGTCATCAATTCAAGTTCAGCTCCAACATCTTAGCCCAAGTACAACCCAGCCTACATAGGACAACATGGCCCAATCCACACAGGAAAGCATAACGTAATCCACACAGGATATCAAGTCAATCTTATCGAAGATAAAAATTGAAAGTCAAGACTCAGCTCACACATGTATACTTCTTCGTAAGATGATATAGATTATCAGATGTAGCCATTGATTCATCTAATCCATCAGAACCACATAGGATCGATAGGTACTATCCCCCGCAATGACCCACACAGGATCGATAGGTACTACCCCCGCAATGACCCACACATGATCGATAGGTACTAACCCCCGCAATGACCCACACAGGATCTAACCCACACAGGATCGGTATGCGCTGGCCCACACATGACAGCTGAGCACTGACCCACACAGGATCTGACCCACACAGGATTGGTAAGCACTGAATCATAGAGGATCACTGAGTGCTGTAGTCCTCGCAGTCGCAGCCAGCTCTAGGGTTTCTGCACACAGCAAGCTCGTTCGGGGAGGGTCCGCCCCACGAGCCGAGGGGTTGATACATCAACTGGCACAAAGTCCGGAGTTGATGTATCAAAAAGTTCTGTAATGTCAAAAGGAACTCAATGTGACAGACGTCGCGTCAATCGGACGCCCGGTATGAATGTTATTGTCTTTTTTCCTTCTAGGGGCCCGGTTGGTTTTTATGTCAAAACCATCCCTGCCTTACTCCAACTGTGTCCAAACCTCGAGCGGTGTAAGCCAAAAGGTATGTCTCACTAAGAGGAATCCAACAGAGTCGACGACATGTCAATCAGACGTCCGAAGCTTAAGTTATAAGTGTTTCCGCTCCGAGGGCCCGGTTGGTTTCGTGTTCGAACCCACCCGGGCGAACCCAAAGTTCTCCGAAACCATGAGTGTAATATACCAAAACGACCGTCTCGATATAAGAATCACATCTAAAATGATGGAGCGTCAATTGGAGGTACATAGACCATGTTATGGTCAAAAGACTGAAAATAGTCCGAAATGGGGGTTTGGGGCCCGGGTTTACCCGGCCCGAGACCCCCATGGGTCGGCCCGAACCGGGCGACCCGACCTGGGTCCGGCCCAATAGGGCGCATCCCGGCCCGGCCTGGGCATGGCCCGGCTTGGCCTGGGTGGCCCGGCCTGGCGCAGGGCGCGCCCGCATGACCAAGCGGCTCGGCCGAAATGACCGAGCAGATAGGGGGGGGGGGGGGGGGGGGCGCTGCCCCCCTGTTTGACAACCCGCGAACCCCACGTCGGGGGCCGCTCCTGCGGCCAGCCGGGGGTTACGACCCCCAGCCTTCTCGGTGACCGGTCGGCCCAGTCCGGCCGGCCGGTTGCTGCTGTCGCGGGACCTCCACCTTCCCACCCTCCTTCTCCGGTGACCGAAAGCCGGCCGCCGCTCCCCCACACCACCGCGGCCATTGGCCGCACCCTTGTCCGATCAGCGTGACCTGATGGTGCCGCGCCCCTCCGCTGCGGCCCCACTCTGGCCGCGGCCTCTTCGAGGTTCTTCGGCACCGCACGTCGGCGCCGTGACTTTTTTCGACTTGAAGGGCGCCGCGTGACGGCGCCGTGCGATGGCGCCATGCTTCTTCGCCCATTCTAATTGTTTCTGCGCGGTGCAACAGCATCGCGCTGCATTTGGTCGTGCCCCAACAAATTCAAACAATCAAGGGGGGAGGAGGGTCGGCCATGTTTTTGCGGTCCGACCTCCTCCCGTTATTCCAATAACAGGAGGCTCAATTAGATACGATGATTGGCGATGAACGTATTCACGAACAGAAACAAATAAAAATCCCCTACCTCAAGCGTTTTTGAACAAAGGTTCGTCGCGGGGAAGGGATGTCATGGAAGAAGACTTCGTAAGCGTCTTCGATGTCACAGAGAAGAGAAACGTCGGCGTCGTGGTACACGGTGTCGTGTCTTCGATCTCTGAGGATTCTGCATTCTTCATCGGCGACGGTGCATTCTTCACGTTCTTCAAGGAGGAAGAACGTTCTTCGGAACATAGAGCTTTCCTCTCCAAATCCTCTTGCACAACGAACTAACCTCTCACGATATAATACTTTGTCTTATTTAATTAACCCACAATCCAACATTTCATTTGAAATTCAAAATGAATCCAAGAATTAATTATATTGAATAACCTACTCAATTAATTAATGAAGAGTTGACTTCATTTAAAGGGGATGCGGGTGGGTTACAAAATTAATAGGGGTTGAGGAATTTGAAAGGGTGGGGCTCGTGTGGGCCCCACCCCACTAATATCATACATAGTGGAGTAGGATATAGTGGGTCCCACTATAACCACTTATCTTAGGTTAATATACTTTAAATAAAAATAAAATTGGTTGCACCATTTTATTTTATTCTTTACTTAACCCAATATTTTAATAACCACACCCGAATAAACACAACTCCGGATAAGGTGTTCCTAAGCAATTACCGGTGCTGCGATTCCACCAGTGTCCTCAGATTTTGATTCGGAGCACCGGTTCAAAAGTTAGGAAAACCCGCTCTTTCGTTCATTGAATGCACCCCAGCTAAACTTCAGAAATTTATTCCGGGATCACTGGGCCTCAGAATCAGGTGCCGTCAGAAGCTGCGTCCTTGTAAAATTCCAATGACAATTAAGAAAAAAAATTCCATTGAATTTTTTGGGTCCTTACATAACATTATATGAAAAAAATAAAAAATATTTTATGAAATTATACTTTTGTGCTTTTAAATAGTTGTTTTCCGTAGATAAAACTCTTGATGTAATTTTATGTCAATTGATTTTTAAATGTAATGAAACCTATTTTATCTCCATGGATTATTCATGATATTATACATGATTGATTATTTATGGAAAAAATATTTATAGGTTATCAATTTGAGATGTTTTGGGCCTATTAAATCCTTGAGTTTAGTTGGATTAATTAAATCTAGAAGATGGGTTGGGTCTGTTAAATCGCTCCAAATAATTGGTTTTGGTTTTATATCTGAGGATACAAGTATATAAAACATTTTTAAAAAACTATTTCACTAATGGGTAATGAGTTTTGATTATTGAGTCAATAATGGGTAATAGAATGTAATTCCAAAGAAATCATAAATTGGTCATATGATTTTTATTCATGACCAACAATGTGAGGTTTTCTTAAGAATATGTTTAGTTCATAGTTCCTTTCTATATGATTCCATGAGATTCCATTTTTCTATATAATATGCCTATTACTATACTACATGGATATTTTTTATTATCCAACACTCATTTTACATAGTACATGTTGGTTCATTTGACAACACATGGCCCACTAGGATGACTTATGGAAAAAATTATTATTCTACATTCCACTTAAAATGATGTATCACATATGCTTAGGATTTCTCATTCATATGATATAACCCATGATTAAATGTTGATATATTATTCCATTAATCAAAATTTTATCTCACCTTATATATGGTTTAAATTTACCGAGGTTATGAATATGAGAATAACCAAAGAAATGTCTAGTAGGGGATCTTGTATATTGAAATTATTGTAAATTTTTACAAAATATTTTATAGAGAAATCATCAAAAGATAGTAATAATTTGGGATCAGTGATTGTGTTTTTATTTTGAGAAGTGATGTTTAAATTATTAAAATATATAATGTTTTTATATCATCTCACATAGTATCAAAAGTCACTGTTTAATAAAAATGTATTTAGTAGCATATTTAAGAGTGTTCATCTAGGGAACTTATGTTGGTATCATAGTTTCAATTATTTATTATTAGGTAGTAGTTTAGTTATTTTTATTGAATTTTATGGGAAAAATTAGATAATATCACAGATATATGTCTATTTATAGGATATCGTCTTACAGTTTTGGTAATGTAGATATTATGTTGTTTCCTAGAAGTAAAAACCCATCTAGAAACGAATAAGTTGTTATAAGATTTAGTATAGATAATCCTTGGGATAATAACCTTAAACATATCATTAAGCTTTACCATGATCTTCATATAGAGTATGAGAAATAGCCCTAACTTTGCACCTTGTTTGTAATGACCTAAACTATTATAATAAAATCCCCTTAAATTTTAATTGACTATATTATTATGTAATATTGATATAGAAAAGTCATGAAATTAATAAGTTTTATTATATCCTATCATATTTAAATAAATGATATACATAATTACCGTTGAAAATATTTCCTTTGAACAATGATCACAAGATTAGTATAAATATTGGGTTTTAACAAATACAATTGACACATACAAATTAATTTTTGACATCATCTCTTAGTATTATACCCTATGAATCCAATTTATTAGAGCTTATATAGAATATATAACAAGAAAACATTTACATTGACCATTTCCATGCTAAAATCGAACCAATTAAGTGTGGGAAAGCCCATTTATGTTAGAAGTGCATGCTTATCGATATATTGAGGGAGACCATGTTCTCTAAACCACCCCATGAAAATCTAATAGTTATAAAACAAAATATATTGGATTTTTATGGTGTTTTAGAGGAATATGAATCAAGTCAACTTAATTATGATTGTGTAAATTATTCTACAAACAATCATGGATATATTATGGTTTTATTATTGTTACTTAATAAATTATTTTTTATTTTAATACAATAAAAAAATTGTATATTTGTGTAATATTCAATATAATATAAGGAATTTATTTTTATAAATTAATGGATTTATGAAACAAATAATATATTAATAAATATTTTTATTAATTAATTTTTAATAAATATAAATCATTATATTATTTTTATGATGTGAAAATAAATTTTTATAAGGGTTTGAAAATTGTTTTGTAAAAAAATCTAGAATTTATTTAGAATTAAAAATTTCAATATAAAAAATTTATAATTAATGTAAATATATATTTATTTTGATAATATGAAAAATATTGGAATCATAACATCAATATTATCAAATGGTGAATTTTTCATAATTTTCTGAGAGAGTCAAATTTTCAGGTAAAAATTAAATATCGTATAAATAAAATTTATGTATTGCAGAATCATAATGACCGAAAGGGAAGTAATAAATAATATAAAGTTAATTAACTAAAAAATAAATTTTTTCCAATTAATATTTTTATATTTTAATTTTATTTGATTAATTTTATAAATCAATCGTGTATCCTCCAAAACTATTAATATATTTTAAGGTTTTAAAATAATTTCATTAAGATTATGGCTGACCTTCACCTAAGAAATTGGATTATTTTATTATTTTATGCCATTGAACATATTAAATAATGAAAACCACAATATATTTTTTAAACCATGGGAAAATCCATGGGATGTTTTGTGGTTTGGTTTATTTTATTTTTTGTATAGTTCAAAACCGAATTAAATAAAATATATCCCACATTTACTATATAAACACTCCCAATTTCCTTATATATTAACTCAAAAACATTATATAAAATCTATTTTCTTCCCTATACACTCAATATTCTTCCAAAGGATCCCACAATCCCTATAGAATCCCATCCCAATAATTTAAAGTCACATAATCAAGTAAGGGATTTCTCTCTTTTTATTTCCATTCAAGAACTTATTTTATACATCTTAGTTACCATTTGATCGTGTTGGGATATTTTCTTACATATTCCCGGTACAATAAATTTTAATTATAATTTATTTAAGCCTACATTACACTCTCATTAAGCCTCCGAAGATCCTTTTTGTACACCCGTTTACAGGACGAAATCTAGTAAGACATTCTCACCTTCTCTTCTTTATTCATGTTTCCTTAACATCTTATTATTTTTATTTACAATTAATTATTATGGAATATCTATTACCATGTACCTATTAAAATATATTTTATTTTCAAATAATTTAATAACCCTTTCTCTCTCATCAACCCATTTTATGAATTTTTATGTGATGTTATTATGATGATAAAATTTCACCACGATTCTCCATGTCAAAATAGTTGTGTAGTGAATACCATAACCATTTCATATCAATGGTGTTCACCTTTATGCAGATATAAATATTTTAATTGGTTTTTAAATTTATTTATTACACAGTACTTGATTTTTTAATAAATTATTATAATCAATGAATCTATGTTGTATGATATCTGTGCCACAATACTCGTGTGAATGAAAATAATGTGATGGGTCTGCCTGTAGTTATATATCCCTAAAATGAATTTAGTAATATTTAGTTTCATGAAATATAATGTTGGGATATGGAGTGAACCAATTTACTTTATTGGATTTTTTTCTATCAAGATTTATTGGTAGTTATCTATGATGTATGTCAATAATTCAGTGTTTAAAGTTGTTTCCACATTCCCTTGGATTCATTTATGATTATAATTCTATATAATTACTTATTGTTCATTTTACATTAATAATAAATTGTTATGTATATTTTTTATCATGAATTAGAATAATCATTTTATGCAATGTTTATTCTCTTAATGGGATTTATAGCTCACCCCTTTTTATGTATTCCCCCACGTTAACCTATGGATTTTAAATTACGATGGAATATTATGAACATATATAAGAGGTTTTCAATAAATATGATGAATTCCTTATATTATTTAGTTATTTAATGTAGGTAATTACCAAATAAACTATAATTTTCATTATTCCAGATTGTATTAAGTGTTTCATTATGTGATAAATCCTGAATTAATGTGTAATAAAGATAAGGGTTGTTATAGTTGGTATCAATAGAAAAGTATTGTTATATTTTTTTATTTGGATTAGAAATATCTATAGAAAGCCTCTCGGATAATATTAGGTTTATGAAAACAACAGTAAATATTTCTTATTAAAGAGTAAGTGGTTCATTGAGAAAACAAATCCATTTCTAGATACTATAAATGGATATGGTTTTAGAATAGATGTATGTTGGGGTAACAACTCCAAAAATGTGTGTCAAGTCTGACTCAGTGTAACTAGGTACACAAAAATGGGCCTTATTAACCATCTAGTTTGAATATATTGTGAGATAAGCTTTGGTAAATTTATAAACTCATTACGAATAATTATTAATGAAACTAAATAACCCATAAGAATATATGTTTTGAAATATACCATAGATAATGTAGATTGAATACTATAAAGTAATAAGTTAAGGAAGTACTTGTAATTTATAAGTTATTTATTTAATTTCATTTGGATCGCCTTTATGTTTTTAATTATATAAAAATAATCATCCTTAATTATAATTTTATTCTAGCCAATAGAAAAACTAGGAGGAATCAGTTATTCAATCAAAGTGACGTGAAATGTGATGGCTTCCCCAATGAGATGTCTAACCAAATTGGACTATAAATCATGAATGTTATGAAGATAATCTCTTAGCTGACTTGGGTTTCGAGTAGAAAACGAGATATGGGGGAGCACCCAAAACCCACCTAATAAAGAACAATCAATAATTTGTATCTTCATGTACCAAGTATTCGTACATTCAATGGATCACTTGTTCCCCTTAATCATGACAAATGGATCAACTCCTTTATAATGATATTCACCATCCATCAATGTTCTGAACATGAGAAGGTTCTATAGTATTTTTTTCATATGAATGGAGAGGACGATAAATGGTGGAAATTTTTCATGAATACTATGTAAGTGGATGAGAGAAAATAGAGGGAGTATATGGAATTAAAGAAAAAAACATCAATAAATATTTTCCTCACACTATCCCAAATAAAATGGAGATATATTTCATTTCCCCCAAGAAAAAGATGATTAATATATCAGGATGTCTGAGAAAAACATTACAATACCTTCCCAATACACCTCAGGTTTTGTTGTTACCCCTGAATGAAAGGTTGAAAACTTATTTTGTGGGCTAAAAACAACTCTACAATAATACCAGGTGATCAATATCTTTGATAGAGATGAGGATATTGTCTGATGTGCCTTCAATTTTTCAATTGAGATCTTTTAATATCAACGATATTTAGTGGATAAGATTTTTAAGGTGGAGATTAATTTTGTACATCTGATTGATAGATGTAACAGTTATAAGAAATTCAGAAATCACACATTTCAATGGTTCATGAAGAAGAACCCCAATAATTGACCAAGGCTAATGAAAAAATTCATTAGGTGCATGAAGGGAAACTTGCTACTAATTTCCAAAAAGAGAAATAAAATATATTGAAGGAGGTAAGTAATTATCCAATAAAATCGTAGTGCATTGTTAATTTCTATGACTAAAATTAATCAATAAAAATGGAAAACCAATTCCACAATCCATGGGTTTTCATAGAAAACCAACAACCTCCAAGGAAACACGAGTGAGTTCTTTCCATCAATACCACTGAGGTGGATCCCAATAATTAAGTGGTGAAATATATTACAGTTTTTCATTCAATACTAGCTATTTTTTTTTGGTTCTATGTGTTCCTTCTTATCATGAAAGATTAGTAGAACTACTAAAAACCCACCAAAATTCATGAAATTAGAGTTGTCGGTGAAAACTAAAAAAGGTGAAATCATTTCATCCCATACATATAACTCATGTGTCACAATTAGTGTGATAAAATTCATAGTGGAAATTTTCATACATAATTTTGGTGAGTTTTATTCAATTTTTGGTTATGGGTTGGTTTTTACAATATATATCAAATATAAATTTCTCTAAGAAGGAAATAAATATTCATATTGAGAAACAGACCCCAATTTTGTACAAGTGAAAGGTAAAGGATGAGGCTTCTTTACTATAAACATCTAAAGAATGGGTATTTTTTTGGAAAGAGTATCTAGATCATATTATTTTGTATAAGGAAAGAACCATCCTCTAGTACCTGTTTATTTAGAGGAAATATGCTCATGTGTTTCCCAAGTAGTGTCCTGTCCTTCTTGCATATCGAGAGGTTTAATTTTCAATCAAGCTCATTCCTAGGTTTTTTCCATTATAAAAGAAGCTGTATATAATGGATACTATGGAAATTTAGGTGTGGAAGAAACAAAAATGGTAGAATTTGGATAAATTATTCATACTCTCAATTGATTCACCATAGGGGCATTAGTCCTCTTCTTCAGGAAGAAAAATGAGTCAATGCACCTTTTCATTGATTATCGTGAGCTCAAAAAGATCACAATAAAGACTGAAGTATACTTTTTCTTGGATTGATGACTAGTTCAATCATCTATGGTGTGTTCAATACATCTCAAAGGTTGATCTACAGTCGGGATAATACTATGATTGGGTGAATATGGAGGATTTCCCTAATTCTTCTATTCATAAAAGGTACATACACTATGAGTTCATATTAATGATCTTTGGACTCAGTAATACTCCAACAATAATCATGAACATAATTAATATATATTTAGATATTTCTAAAAAATATTTTTTATAGTATTTGTGATCTATATTATAATATACTCCAAAATAAAAGAGGAACATGGGGAATAGGTGAGCCCTGTGCTAAATAACTTGTGAATGAAGAAGATATAGAAAAAGTACAAAAAATGTGAGTTCTGGATCAAGTAAGTCTCATTCATGGACCATACCACTACAAATAATAGGATAACTATGGACCCTTAAAATATATAATAAATTTATGTATGGATGAGGCCATCATATGTGATATATATCCATTGGTTCCAACGGTTAGCTATAATTTATTTCGTATTTGTGAGAAATTTCTCACGATTGCCAAATTCACTTACCATGATAAATAAAAAGGGAGTTAGGATCTATTGGATTGATGATCATGAAGAGATATATAGGGAGTTAAAATTTATTCTTATCACATCACTTGTGATCACATTATCTGCATGTTTAAATATTTTTTTGTCATTTAGCAATGTTTTAAAGAAGGGATGGGGTTGTGTGTTAATCAAAAATGACAAAGTAATAGCATATGTATCAAGGAAACTGAAAGATCCTGAATATAACTACCCAAATGATGATATATAGTTTTATTTAATGATCATTTCATTTTAAATATGTAGAAATTATCTATTTGAGGATAAGTGTAAAATATAAATGGATTACAAAAGCCTCAAGTATATATTCACACCAAAGGGGCAGAATATACACCAATGAAGATGGTTAGAGATAATCAAGGAATCTAACTGGTCAATTCACTAAAATAAAAGAAAACTAAATAAAGTGGAAAATTCTCCAAGTAGTTGGGATCAAGTAATTCTGTAATTGATGATAATTGAGAAGGATCCAATCTTATTGAATTTAAAAGGATGGACATGGGAATCAAAAAGGAAGGATAATCATCAATCATTTCACATTAATTCTCAACCATTCATTATTGAGATGTTAAAAGATGATATGTGAAGTTACATGGGAATTTAAATGATACGGAAACTATAAGAAAAGGTAAATCCTTATAGTTCAATGTTAATTATGGAGTTATTATATTTTTATCATGATAGTGTACACCATCAAATTATGAGATAAAGAAGGATCTGTTGGCTGCTACACATTGTTCCAATTTCCCCATTCCCCTAGGATGAAAATTGATATATTGAGATTGAAAATAGAAATATTGGTTGGACAATATGAAGGTAGAGATCACGTAATATACATAAAAGTGATTGGCATGTCATCAAGTGAAGGATAAAAGGCATAAGTCTAAGGGGATAATGAAACTGTTACCCACTCCAACATGGAAATTTTAAAACATTAACTTAGAGTTTTTCATCATAAATATGAATAATTCTAATGGAAATAATGATCTATGGTTGATGCGAATTGTCTTATAATGACTACACACTTCATTTAGATTTGTGAGGGTTTTACACTTGATCAACTTGCACATATATTCATCATATAAGTTTTAAGGTGTTATAGAGTACCAATATCAATTATACCTGACTCAGATCCATGAATCACAAATATGTTTTGGAAGAGCCCATAACATGATATAAATACAATGTTTTAACATAATAATGTATTATCACCATGAAGTTGATTTCTAATATAATAAAATATCTACACACATGAGGACAAGTTGATAGCATGATCAATTTACATCAAAGGAGGACAAGATCAACGTCTTCTTCTAGTCGAGTTCTCTTAAATTAAAATATTCTACTCATGAATCCAAATATATCCCTACAAATTCCTTAATGGGATGTGGTGTATAAAACCAACGTATTGGGATGAAGATGGGGAATACAAATTCCTAGGTCCTGAAATGGTCGAGGAAATGGTGGAAAAGGTTATGACCATTTAGCAGCACATCAAGGCTACTTAGAGTAGATATATAATATTTACTGATATTCATAAATGAGAAAAATATTTTGATGTTATGTACAAGTAAATAAAATTCATATGCCGAATAAAGAATGAAATGATATTTTGGAGTAATGGAAGTCTTATTCCATGATACATATCCCCTTTGAGATCCTCAATCACATCTGAGTAGTGGCCTACTAACTATCATTCCCACCTAAACTATCTCATATTCATGATGTATTTCATGTATCCCTCTAGGGAAAGTAAATAATAGGACACTCTTATGTACTCAATCTATAGGTTGAACCATTTTAGAATGACCATTATTATGAGTAACAACCAGTGTTGATCATAGATAGTAGAGACAAAGTTCTACGTTAGAAGAAAATTAACCTGGTAAAAGTGATATGAGAACCCATAAGTTTTCATAAGAGACGTCAGAACTAAAGGATGTGATGAAATAGAGTCACTGTCATCTATTTTAAACTGTGATATAATAACTTCAGTAAGGAAATTTCTTAAAAGGGGAAAACTCTAATTACCAGAACTGTTATAATTTAAACTCCCCTTTCAATTTAATTAAATGAATTATTATATATGGATATAGAAAACCCATGAACATGTTTTATTTTATTTTATCCTATCAGATATAAATATCCTTTATGAATTATTATCATTAATAATATACTAGTTGAAAATTGATTACATGATTAGTATAAAATTTAGGATAAAAAATCCAATTAACACAACAAAAGGGCGTGATGACCTCAACTAGTAGGATTATAACCTATGCGGCCTGTTTATCATAGATTTATACGGAGAAAGAATAAATGGTATTTTAACTTGACCCAAGCCAATATAAGATCCAAAAACTTAAGCATGATCAAAAAAATTTATAGGAAATGTTCAAGCTCATAGAGATCACTACCCAAACCCGGTTCACTGAACTACCCCACGAAAGTATCACAGTTAGTCACATTACACTTAAGGGGTTTGCTGGTGTATTAATTGAATATGTATAAGGAATTTTTATTGATGAATTAATGTATTTTTAAAACAACTTATATATAAATGAATAAATTTTAATAAATAATTTGTTAAATATAAATGATCATATATTTTTTATTATGTCAAATGTAATTTTTATAGGGGTTCGAAAACATTTATTGTCAACAAACCCTACATTTCTTAATAAATTTAAAATATGGTTTTTTAAAAGTTACTATAAATATAATTATAAAATTAATTATCTAAAATTAATATTATTCATGGAATAAAAAATTAAAAATTATGCAATGGTGAATCTTTCATAATTTTGTAAGACTGTCAAATTTTCTGGTTAAGATTAAATACCTTATAAATATACATTCTTTATTGTGACATCAAAATGACACAAAAATTATGTAATAAATACTATAAAGTGTATCCAAGAACATATATATATATATATATTATTTGAAATAGAGGTCTTATATTCTTATTTGATAAATCTATAAATCCAATATGAATCCTCAAAAACAATTAATATAATTTATGGTTCAAAATCATTTATTTAAAAGTTTGACCCACCTCCACATAATAAAGGTATTTTTTTAATATCATACCTTTAAACATATTAAATAATTAATCCCTCTCTCAATTTTCAAAATCCATGAGAGAAAACTATGGAATGGATTGTGTTTTGGTTATTTTATTTTGTAGAGTTCAAAACCTAAATAATAATGAACCTCCATCATATACTATATAAACCCACCAATGATACAATTTATCTTCACTAAAAACACATGGAGCACATCCATACTATGTGATCCCTTATATAGAGTCCTTCAAATACTCCCAACTCCCCCAAGGGGTCATTCTAAAACATATAGGGTCACACACTAATGTAAGGATTAATTTCTACTTATTTACATTCAAGAACTTATTTTATGCTTCTTAGATACCATTTTTTCATGTTAGGAATTCTTTAAATATTCCATATAGATTATATTTGATTAGAAATTATGATAGACCCATTTTAAATCACATTAATCCTCCCATGATTCTTTATGTATACTAGATACAATGCCATCATGTATTGAGGGATCCCCACCTTTTCTTCTCTATTCATGTTCCATTAATATATTATGCATTTTATTTCCAATTTATATTATCGGGATATACATTTACATATCCTTATTAATGAAAATTTGATTTAAAAATTATGAGAGTCCCGTTTCCCTCTCATCAACAAATTTAATGAAATTTTAGGTGATGTCGTTATGATGCAAATATTTCACTATAATTTTCGATTACAAAACAATTCTTTACTAAATTCCATACCCATTTCCTATCAATGGTGATTCACCATTATAAAATTATACCTCATTGAATTATTACATACATGTATATATTTGAGAATCCCTGATCATGGAATAAATTATAATGATGAATGAATCCATGTTTTATTATTTATATGGCACTCTTAAGCATGATAACGAAATGAATTTGATGGGTGTTCCCAGAATTATATTTCACTACAAAAAATTCGGAAATTTTTAGCTGAATTGAACACCATCTTGGGTAAGGGGGTCAAAATGATTATTTTATAGGACATTTTCCATCCTGATGTCTTGGAAATTATCCTTGACCTATGCCTATGAGGCATTGTTTTTTTTGTTTCCAGATTTCCCATGTTGTATTTATGATTATCATGATATATCATGCCTCATTATTCATGTTACATTTATTCTATATTGATATACCTATTTTTTATCATGTATGATCATATTCATGTTATTCCATATTTATTCCCTTACTGGGATTTATAACTCACCCCTTTCTTATATATGTCCCCAGGTTATCCAATATAGTTTTATGTACATATTAATATTAAGAACATGGTAAGGAGGATTCTAATAAATGTTATTGTATTCCTTATGTTATCTTGTTATGTTATTTTCCTAATTCCCAAAGATATTATAATTCTATATATTTTAGGTTGTACGAAGTGTAATATTATATAACAAATCCTAAATTAATAGGTAATAATGTGAAAGGTTGTTATATAGTTTAACCCTCTTGGGGGATTTACATCTGATAATTTAAATGCTCATTATGAACTATTATAATGGATTGAAATTTGATGATATAACATATATCCCGTTAGGTAGGAAAACATAATAGATAATTGAATTTGTAAATCCTAGTTTAAACTGAAGTGGTAACAGTTTTATCCATTTATATAATAATTAAACAGAGTGTGTCTGAAGGTGAAATGTGGGTTTCATAGAATAATATCTTTTAGTATCGAGTTTTCATAATCATATAATCAATTACTCTAATTTTCTTCGATATTATCATAACTATTTGGGTTCAAATATTTTGTTGGAAACAGGATTATGAAAATTATTTTACTAAATCTATATCTCTAAAAACAAAAAATACTTATAGATAACTATGGATAATATTTGTGAAAAATGGTTATGGATATCAATACATGAATATTTAAAGAAAATAGGGGTTCCATAGTCATACCCATGATAGTTTGTTGGAGATTATATTAATGATCCTGCCCATTTTGAAGAAACAAATCTGATTTTTCATGCGTAAATGATAATTAAATTTTATGGGTCACAATTTATCTAGGTGATTAATTTAAAACCCAATATTTTAGTTTAAATTTCTTTATAAATATATTTTGTTTAAATAAATTCATTCAAACACAACACCGAACCAAAATGAACAATGACAGATATAATTAAGATAAATACAATCTTTTAATTGTAGAGTATACATAGAGGTAAAAGATTTAAAAAATATAAGAAAAAAGTAAAAATAAATTTTTCCATTAATGTAAATTAGATTATGAAATTCAATTATTATTGCCAAATAATTAAGAAATGATTTTTTACACAAAAATATATGTTAATAAAAAATGTATTTTTATGCACTATGAATATTGTTATATTATGTTTAGATAATAATATTAGTTAAAATTATATCTAATATATACAATAAACCGAGTTAACATCTATACAATAATTACTACTATGTATGCAAAATAAGTATTCATATAAGATGTTGTTTTCAAAAATAACATTATACATTACGAACACATACACTAATTTTTTTTATAAAATTTATTAATAAAAACATATAAATTTATTTTCATGTTTATAATTAGAATGTTAAATTTATTTGATAATGTTAATGTTATTTTTATGAAAAAATTTCTTCGAGATTGAATATAATTAACATAATTATGGTAAATATGTCATTTTTTTTATAGATTTATATTACCAATCATTTTTTTAAATAAATTAACATTATCTATATTAAATAATTAGTCTAATGTTTTGAATAATAATATTCTAAAATATATTAACATTCATTTAATTTTTAATTTATAGGAAATAAGAATAAGAACACAAAATATTTTAAAAAATAATATTACAAAAAAATAACCCTATTTTATATTTCCCTTTTAAAGTTAAATTTTGAAATTTAAGAATTTTAATTTGAATAAAATGAACCTAATTTTTGGATTCATAGTAATAATATTATATTATGATTATTTTTTAGGATTTTTCTAAAAAGATTTTATTTATGTTGAGTACTAGAAAATAATATTTTTGAAAACATTGGGTCTATTAGGACATTATTAGGATATAACCATGACATTAAAATTTTGGAAACATTTTTAATAAAAATTATATATTTAATATTTGATATTATAAATTTTTAAAATATTATTTTCAAATTACAACCCAATATTTGATATTTTATAATGTAATATATTTTATTTTATAAAGTGGTATTTTTTAGTTATATATTTATTATTTAAAGAATACTTTTTATCAATTTAAAATTTTATTAAAATTATATTATTTTCAAACATTGATTCGAAATATTAAAATTTTCTAAATTGTGAAATTTTAATTTTATCTATGTTAATAAGTTAATAAGGTTAATAATTAAGTCACCATAGTAAAAGAAAACTATGGTAAAAATATAATTTATTTAAAAGACCTAAAATAATTAAAAATATGTCTCAAAATGAGGCATTTGGGGTTTTTAAACAATAAAACATTACCTCTTCATTATTTTATATGTTTGGAGCCATATTTCATAAATATTTATCCTATTATTATAATAATTGTAACGTTCGTCAATTACAAAAGGATCTCTTATCCACCCTAGTGCCCATCAAACAAGAAAGATCCATAGTTCAAAAAAACTATGCTAAAGTTACTCCATTGAACTCATATTAATTTATTATAGGTTTTTGTGTCCCCAAAACACCACACAAAATGGATTATTCGATTTTTCAACAGACTAATTCAAAGAAATAAAACAACAAGTTTCTCAAATCGCACGTTTTCATTTCTATTTTATTAATTCATAATCTTATAAATCAACATCTATTATACCATCCAAAATTAATAACATAAGTATAAATATTATACTATAATTCTATTATATTTATTTAATAATTATAATATACCTTCCCCTTGAAAAAATGGATCATTTTTCTTGCGTACATGCAGACTATAGCCTACAAGAGGTGATGATAAACATTTCTCCAAATTTCCTTGTATAGAGGGTTATTAAAGTTAATTTAATGAATAAGAAATTAAATTTAACATTTTAATGATTATAATGTTTTAAATAATTTTCTTCCATTCTCTAGTATTATGGAAAATGTAAATAACCTCTATGTGTACATGTAGACTATGACTTACTTGGAATTGTATATTCCAACTTCCACAACCATAGAATATTGATTACTATAGAAATGGTTTTATTGAATAGATATTATTATTATGATATTATTTATAATATAATAATAAAAATTATTCTTTCTATTTTAAATATAAGTAATAAGTTATAATTATAAATTTAACAGCCTTAAATGAGTTTACTAAGAGGAAAAATGATTTATTCATCTTATATAATAGCTTCATAAAAATTAAATTCATCTTATAAATGTTCAAAATTATTAATTTCTACATTAATAAAACGAAATTATGATCATTACACATCCTTAATAAGGATATAATTAATAAATCACATCATAATCAAATTTATACTCTAATTATAGCTTATTTTTTATGTTAGATTAACTATCTACAATAATAATGCTATAAATTCCAATCATTGATGAGTATGGAAAGATAATTAATGGTAAAACTATATATTAATGGGTGAATTTTTTTAGAGAATTATTATATTATTATTACAACTTTTATTAATATACCACCATTCAGTAATTAAAATTACTGAAACAGGCTCATCCACTATTTTTACTTCCCCATATCATGTCTAGAATTATGATGAAAAAGAAATTAGAACATTATAATAAATTAGAAATTATCCATTTTGGTACATTGATTTATAAAGGGATGATGATCTCTGTATCATATAATGGGAATTGACATCATCATTTTAAAAGAATTACATAACTATCAAAATTGAAACGCATGATGATGATGATAAACTATAAATGAATTAATTTTTTTTAATAAATCATTATAGATGAAATTAATACAGATTAATAGATATATATGGTTCTGAATTTGGTGGTTAATACCTTTATGATTAATATACGTGAGGATGATGTACCTTAATTGATGTGCGAGGTATTTTAATGTTTTCACATCTCACTTTTCATTCTCTAATAAATATATCACATTCACCACATTATTTAACTATGTGGGGTATATAAATTCATATGGATGTCTGAGTAATACATTTATGAAATTAAATGGATTTAAAAATCAATTTCATGGTCTCACTTTCATAGGAATTCGATTCAAGATATGCCAAAGTTCAATGGGGTTTTCATAACGGAAATCAAATTTCATTAAAATTTTATGATTAACCTAGAACTTCATTCTTATATACTTGTTTTATTCAAACGTAATATATTACTATTTGAAATTTTTTCCCTCTCTTGTAATATTGAATGTTTTAATTCCAATCCTCTTCTTAAAAATGTTTTTATAAAAAATTTAAAATATTGCAATGAAAAATTCCCACCATAATTAATTTATATTTTCCTTCTCTATCCATATTATTTATTAAATTTAGTGTACTATATAATTATTTTGAAATAATTTTTTTTTATTTCTTATAATTTTCATAATTCACTTTACCAAAATTTAGATTATTTTTTATTAAAAAAATATTGTTATATTGGTTTTAACAAATGTATTTTTATAATATTGATGAGGGGGTTTCATTTCATGGTCACACATTATATTGTCTATACCACATTGAAATGGGATAAAGAATATTTATTTTTGATTAACCAAAATTGAAATTTAATTACAAATAATTTTTTTTAAAAAAATCCTTTTTAATTACATATAAATTATATTTTCAAATTTTACTCACAACACCTTGTCTTTAATAAAATGCTAAGAATTTTTCTAAACACTCTTCTTGGTTCCACATAAATTTACCTTTTTAAATCCAAAGAATATTAATCTCAGTATTATTTTTATGGATTTCATTCTAAATTAATTTATGAAATGATCCTTTATGATTATTGAATTTTCTGTATCACCTGATCGTGTTTTTTCATTCATTTTTAGTGAAAACATTTCTAAATTTTATGAAACCCATTTTCATTCCATGGGTTGTTCTTGATATGATATATGATTTTTCTTTGGATGAAATTTTATATATTTTTTTTTTGAAATAGTATGGTTCTATTAAATCTCTAAAGTGTGTTGGGTTCATTAAATCCATGAGATGGGTTAGATCAATTAAAGACTTAATATGGGTTGGGTATGTTAATGTGCTACGATACATTTTTATGGTTTTATATCTCATAATACATTAATCAACCATAAGTTATGATGCACGAGTCGCAAATGAAGTGTGATTTAGGATGTTTGAGTAACTAATTATCCATATGAAGTAATGACAAATCCACAATATATGTGGTCATTTTATTTTGATATATTAATGAATATTTATTGAATTCAAGTGATAATGTTGGGGTAATACTCAATTTTTTCATTGATTGTTTGAAATTATTTTTTTTTATATAACAATTCTATAATTATGCTCAATGGATCACTTTTTTTATTTCACTCCCATATTACATGGTTCATTTTTTCATTTTAAATCATGTGTTATACTATCATGACATTTTGGAAAAATATTAGAATTCATTGTTCCTTTTTATAATGGTATATCTCACATTATCAAATTTTCTCAAAATTAAGATAAAAAATTTGATGAAATGACGATTTTACCCTTCCTCTGTGTTTAATCTCACAAAATTATTTATTTCTAGTATCCCTAGGATATGATTATAATTATATCCTAGGATATTTAGAGAATGGTATGTAGTATGGTTTCATTATATAGAAATATTAAAAAAAATTATTTTAATATCTAGTACTATAAACTATTGAGTTATGATATTATTTTATAATTTTGTTATGTAGTTTCTAAATTATTGAAATATAAGTATTTTAAACGTTAGTGATCTCACATATTATCAAATAATATTTTTAAATAATGAATTTTTTTACATCAGATCCATGAGCTAGGGTTTGGGTTACTTAAATGTTGTTACATTTCATAGAACTACAAAATCACTTTCATACATATAATGATAATTCCATGAATAAAATTTTATTTTTAATTTATATATCTAATAACTTCATATATTTCAATTATAAGCATCTAGATCAATATACTCTATCATTAAAAAAACATAAAATATTTTTTAATGAAATTCAACCAGGTTTGTAATGCATATATTTTCTCTTATATTTCTCATTGTAACCCTAATTAAAATTCGTGAAGAAACATTAATGAACCTGGTGTTCTCACTATAATTATCATTAACATGTTTAATCCTTCATGTTTCCTATTTAATAACTTCACACAACCCATTTCATTTATGAAATTTTATTTTGAATATAATTCATAACTCATGCTCCCATTTCTTTTAGTAATTTATTATTCGTACATTATTAAAGATTATAATTTTTTGTGAAATTTTTGGAAAACATAACTCCATACATGTTATTCATATAACTCACAATAATTGAGATTGTATTATTATTTTCTAATAATATATCTATATTAATGTAGAGTTCGCATACTGTAGTTATTGTATAACATTATAGACTATATGATGCACACTATAAGGACCCTAACCCCAGAAGCCCAGATTTGGTTGTTCCATTATTATATTGTCATATTATAAAATTATTCACATGAAAAATTGATTGGATAGTTTCATAGAATTCATATAATAGATACACAAATAATCATATATTAAATTTGAAAACAAAAATTAAATCATTAAATTTTTAAGAAAAACATAATTCCTTCTCGAATATCCTTGATAAAATTCATATTAAACATAAAAGATTTATTAGGAAATGAGACAAAATCTTGATAAGCATAAAGGCATAGTAATGATTATGTATATTGGAAGATATTTGGAATTAATAATCATAAAAACATTAAAATGGTAAATAATTGAAGAGACGTGAAATTCATAAAACATAAATATCAGGAACATATGGGGAAATATAATTATGGGAAGATAAATGTATGGAAAAATAAATTTAATAAATAAACCGAGAATGATAAGAATCTAGAGAAATTAGCATACTAAAATTTCATGAATAATAATAAATAATATCTCATTAAAGGTATGTATTATTTATTTAAGATCTTGTTTCTAAGGAGAAAAATATTGTTAAAATCTAGAACATTCATATTATGTTTTAAAGAAACTCAGTATAAACTAATTAGGATTTGGAAACTTCATATGTACTATCAATATCATTCACAAAACAGTTAAAAACTACTTGGTAGAAATTGATTAGTTTAAGCCAAATAATTTGTCTCATTAGACCTACTGATTCATCAAGATGATTTTATGTATATCTTCCCCACATGTTCTTGGATTTCTAATGAATTCCTAGTATATTGATTAATCAATATAATTTATGAACATTCTTCCTTATCATAAAGTATCTGTATTATGAAAAACATTCAAAATTTTCCATATTTCTCTAACCAAATTAATAATAATCCTTCCAAATAAATATGAAAAACTTTTAATTAGAGTAAATCCCCAACATAATATTCAACAAAGGATGTTTCTATAGATTAAAATACATTATGGAGATTATAAGAATATATCATGAGTGAAATTCCATTTTTTACTTCGAAAATAATTTAAAAAAAATAAAAAATGTACACTTAATAATGAAGTAATTTTATTTGTAAATTACATTTCACACTATTAATGGATGATTCAGGACATTATTTAATAATTAATGTGGAAAATTATCTTCATGTTGACTACTTTTTGAACAAATTCTATTCAATCTTAATTATGAAAAATCATAAAATACATTTTTTAAAAGGATAATAAGATAACTTTTAAACCATTTTTTAAAAAATAAAAAAGTGGTGAAATAATTTTAAAAAATATTTATAGAATTATAAATAATGTGAAATTTTTTTAATATAAATTATTCATATAAAATAACTATTCATCACAAGAGACTTAAATTTAAATAATATCAAATAATGATGAAATTGTTAAATAAAACATTACTACTTAGTAAACATTTGAATAATATTTCCGAAGAATCAAATACCATAGAATGAACATTATAATACATTAAAACTATGATATTAATGATATAATATATAATTGTGACAATATTTACACTACAAAAAAGAAATGATTGGAAAATTGTGTATGTGTCCCACAAAAATAAAAGTGAAACAAAAAACTCATACTTCAAGTATAAATTTTTTCAAATCTATTAAAAATTAATCCAAAATGGTTAAAAATATGTTATTAATATATAATAGATAAATATAAATATTTACAATGTCATATATGATGCTTTTACAACGTATTACCCACTATTTATAATAATATTGAACTATTTTCATTGTTTCAGGTGTTAATTGCCTTGTTTTCTCATGCATGTTTTGTCATGAATGTCACAATTCTCTTGTATAGGATAGAGTTCCATAATATAAATATTGATATGGATTTAATATATATCAAATTTAACTATTAAACACATTTTTTGACAATTATTTAATGTTTATCATGGATAATGTGTCACATCACGTCATGGAGATGGAATGTCATTTGTACGCAAGAGTGACGATATCATTCCCTAAAATGGGTGAAATGGTAAGAAAGTTAGAGTTATATTAAATATAAAAAATAAAAAACAATATAAGTACCTTATATATCATTTATATAAATCATTATAACAACCCTTGTATAGTGGTAATGAAAATGAATTACGCTACTATATGCAGATGACAAGTCATTCAGATGTACGTGTGGTGCTATCATTTTTTATAGGATGGATAAAAGTTTTGATATAGTTTTTTTCATAATAATAATATCATATAAATATTTATACTGTAAAAAATATATTTTTTTGAATGTAAGAGACACATGAAGAAGATATATAAGAAGAAATAAACATGAAGGTGTTGGTAAAGGCGATTAACTCTTCTTTAGTGGACATCGTTTAGATATCTTCTTAATAGACCTAGGGATAGCTTTCTAGATGGAGGAGAAGCTCAATTAAAGGGATAAAGATGTTTATAAGATAAATGGGACATATTTTCTTGATATATATGGATCATGGTGGTCTATGTAACTGAAGGGGTTCCCTTTTACAATTGACGTGAGAAGCACACTTGGAAATTTTAAAAACTATTAAAATATAACGTCATTACTCTAGATCCAAATTCTTCATAATGACCTATAAATGAATATGGTATGAAATGTTAGACCATATATTATAATTTTTTTCAATTATCTAATATTATTTGTCTCTTTTAAATAATTTAATAAGATATTATATTCATAAAATATCATTATTTTCAATTTTCTTAACTATTCATTAATTTTCCATTAAAAAGACATGAATGTAAGATAACATTGAAATAAATCCATTTATATAACCCTAATATGACATAATAGTCTATAATGATCAGGGATGACATTACATATCTCAAATTATATTTATGAAAATATTTTTAATATCATTAATTTTATTTTTCTATTACATGAATAATTACTTCACCATCATTTTTTAATTATTTAATAAAATTATTTCTATAAAAAATATTTAAAATATATTACCATTATTTTCATAAATATTTCATATTTAAACTATTATTTATATTAGAAGAAATTTTAAGGAGAATCCGATATTAGAAATGGTATAGTTAATAAAATCATGAATGTAGCTTCGTTGATGTTTCTTTAAATAAAATATTATAAAAAAATATAATCTCATTAAAATGGATATGAATTGTCATATAATGGGGCCTTAAAAGATTAAATCTGAAAATTAATTATATAATATAATTTTTATACGTGTATCTTAATTTTATAGTCCTTATAACTTTATTTTTCACTTAAATTAATCTATTACTTATTAATTTTGGTAAAACAATTCCCAAGGATTCTATTAATATTAGTCAAGAATAAAAGGAGATCATTGATAAATATACACCTTCTAGTTCGAATTACGACCAAAATGTTTATAAATTCAAAACAAAAAAATTTCAAAATATAATTTAATTTGTATTCTACAAAATGCAATGAAAACTATTTTCTCGAATAAAATGAATATTTTAACAAAAAAATGTACTTATAAAAAATAAGATATAAGGATTATTGAATTGAAATTATATTACATTTTAAATAATTAATGAGTACTTAATTTAATTTTAGAACAAATTATAATTAAAATTATACTTTTTAATATAAATAATATTATAGTTGTAAAAAAAAGTTGTTTTTTCTCTATTTATAGGAAATTTCTTATTTTTAGAGAACTCGCCAAAAATCACCTGATGTAAATTATAGTATGTTGATTTAAAAAAATTGATTAGTATTATAATATAAAATTAATAAATGTTTTAGAAATATATTATACAATTTTCTCTTAAAAATCAAGAAAACCATTTTTGAAAAAAAAATTATTTTTCGAACGAATAATTTACTTGATTAAAAATTAAGTTCTTATACAAAGGGAATTAATTAATAAATTGAAAATGATTTTAGAAATTATATATTTCTTAATATTTTTAATGCTATTAATTCCAATCATTTTAGAAGATAGTTTATAATGAAGATATTATAATATTTTATGGTTCCCTTAAGATGCTTGTTGTGTGAAATATAAGCTATCAATGAGGTTAAATTTAACAAAATACTTACTAAAAATTCATGGGGCATTACATTTTATCACCCTTCAATAAATTTCGTCCTAACAGTTTGAATTTTTTGAATTAAAATCAAATAATTATATTTTAATTCTTTGTTTTGAGAAATCAACATCGTAAGGAATATAAAATATTATCACGAACTAAATCTGGTGACCATCTAAACTAGCAACAAACCCATATTGAGACAAGGATAGAAGTGAATTCATGATCCCCATGAGATGGAACATGTTCTTGGGTATCATAAAATGAAAATTTGGAATGATTTACCCGAGTTTATATACTTAAAACAGCAAACAAATGCAATAAAATGAATCTGAATTTTTCAGAAAAAAAACATCTTTTATAAATTTTAAGAATTTATTTAAAAAACATAAAATAATTCACAGACCATTACAATGGTCCAAAAACAGAAATGACAGCCCAAGAAGCTCCTCATGGAAAGAGGAACCACCCTTAAGCCATCTCCACAACAATGCATCACGTTGGACCGCAAAAACCCGAACCTTAAGCACAAAAATTGTACCCAAACCTATAGAAAAAAATCAAAAAGTCTACTTACACCCAATAGTGTATGTAGGGTGTGTGAAAAATCCCAATAGGATACCACCATTAACATATTCCATGTTATAAACATTCAAATATGAAATGCATGCAAGTTTTGAAAAATATGAAATTCAAGTTACACTTTCTAAAATATGCACCTTTAAAAATTAAAACGGTGTTCAAGTGGGCTATTTTATAGATTCAAAACTTTTAAATAAAATTACAAAGATACTGAAATTTCCATCCAAACATACCGTATGCCGATGGTAAGAGTAAGTCATCTAATGAGCACAATAAATATGAAATAACCCCTAGGCACTAGCTCACTGTGGGTCCCAGGTACCTCGTATCTCAGTGAGAGTAACCATCACAATATCTATTCTCGTGCATGAGCTACTAGTAGGAAACACACACATAACCTAGTGGTCCCCAATCATCGTCATTATCATTGTTTACATAGTGTTATAAGTATCAATATTTATTTGTGAAACTGAGGCCAAACCCCACAGGATCACTAGAATTCAAGTTCACATCCACCCACATAGATACTCGGGTTTCCCTCTTGCACTCAAACAAGTTCAACAAGCCATTAAATAAAATTTTCACCATCAAATACCATTTCCACATTATACATCAAACAAATATCCCACATTTACATCACAAAATTACATCATCCCCCTTTTCATTGAAATTTATTTTGAAATCCAACAGACACCAAAATAGCCTAGAACACATTTTTCATATCTTTCACAATTCAACACATCCTTTAACAATATTATAAAATCTTTCCCAAGATGATACATTTTGGACTCACCTTTTTTGATAATCCCAAATCATGTTTCATTTATTTAATGCATCTTGTTTCTCTTATAGGATAATCATTTATGTGAAAATCATGTTTATATCAATGTAATAACTATGTACTTTTTATCTCACTTCTCTCTTTTTTATGCTCACAATGAAAATATTTTCTATGTATAAAAGATCACTGATGCAAAGGTAACTGATGCATTTTTCACCAATGAAAAGTCCACTGATGAAAAGGTCACCAATGAATAGGTCACTAATTCATAGTTCACCAATGAAAAGGTCACCGATGCAAAGGTCACTAATGAAAGGTCACCACTGAAGGCTACTGATATAAGGATACTGATAAATGTTACCGATGGAAGGAAACCATTGAAGGTTACCAATGTAAGGTTACCGTTGAAGGATACTGATGTGCGCCTACTATTGAAGCCTACTGTTGTGAAGGCTACCATTACCAGTCTACTAATACTCTTCTACTCCATACTCTGTCAAATTTATAAGATTATTCTAATGGTCATATTTGATAAATTTAATTCTTCTAAAATTAATTAATATCGATTGTATACATGTCAAGTGACCGTTTCTCTTGGAAGTACAAGGTATGAGAAAGATCGCACGTGATGTACATATTCCTATATTTAGACCGCACATATATAAGAAAATACCGAGGAAGAAAAGTAGTGTGGAATTAAAAGTGCATCTGTGCATGTGATGGAGCTTACTTGCTAGATCAAAGATGAACCATCCAACACTTACACTGTGAACCCAAAAGCCTCACGAAGATCATTTGGGAAAAACTCACTTCTACCTTATGTGCTTCATCAACTATCAATAGACACAAGAAGCATAACACTCCCTTCCTTAAAGCTAGAATCTGGAGTTTCGACACTCTATTTTGAGGAAAACTTCCAGAGAAATACCTGAACAACAAATTCTTCACTCTAAGGAGTCAAGAGATGAACTAAAAACACATAGATCATTCTACACTAAATCTTATAAGCATAGATCTATTGTTTTTTTTATTTTACATTTCTACGAAGAGTGTGTCTGCCTGTTATACATATTGTCTCCTCTGCTTGAACTGGAGGACACAAAAAATCCTCACATAAAAAGTCACCTACATTTTGTTTCCTATGTACAACTACAGAAGAGACCCTACATGGTTTGTATTATTTCCCATGAAGAACGGTGGTAGAGGGTGTGAACTCTGAACATTTTGTGAAAACTGTTGGAAAGCCTTATAAAGACTATGTATTAAGTTAATTGATAATATAAACTACTTGGTGGTAGGTGACCACCAAGTAGATAGGATTAAGTCTAGGCTTTAGAATGAACCTCTTGTTATAATCTACTGTGTACTATATTTTTTATACTCTATTTTATATATTTTCCACTACTTATAATTTCAAAAACATAAAACTTTTTTTCATTCACTATGATAGTTAGTTTTGGTTAGTGTGTATATATTATTAATTTAGTAAACTTGTTTCAAAAGTTGAGGTAGTGTTTTACACTAATTAAAATGAGGACTAATCACCCATTGAGAAAACTTTTGACCAACTATATATTAATATCTCTACTATCTTAATTAACTTGGCCATTTCAAAATTTAGGGGATCTTTATAATAAATATTTAAACAGAAATTTTAAGTAGGAACTCAATTCACCCCCCTCTTGAGATTCCACTCAGACCAACATTTGGTATCAAATGATGGTTTTGTATTTTCATTACTACTATCTTAACTATTTGTCGAAATTATTAAATTCTTTAACTGTGATTTCAGTTGTATCATAAAGATCTTAAATTTACTATCATACCTAAATTTTCAGTTCATTAAAATATAATTAACTATGGATAACATAGTTGAGGGTGTTGCTAGTAACATTCCAAATTTCTTTAATAGTAATAACTATGCTTAGTGCAAATTAAAAATGAACATGTATCTAAAAAGCATGGGTCCTAAAATTTGGGACACAATTGAAGAACAACATGCATTTCCTACTACTTCTAGGGGAACATGGTCTCGGGTGACTGAAGCAACATAACACAATAATTGTAAAGAAATGAATGCATTATATTATTCTCTAGGTGATGAATAATTCAATAGAATATATTCTTGTAAAACTGTATATGAAATTTGGGATACTTTAACTATTTCTCATGAGGGAAAAACCAATGACAATGAAATTAAATTAACTTCCAATACTATTAAATATGATAATTTTAAAATGAATCCGGATGATCCTATATCTGAAATGTATCTTATGTTCAATGAAATAGTGAATACGTTGAGTCTGATTGAGAAACCAGTGGAAAACATGGATCAAATTATGACACTGCTTCGATTCCTACCTGAGATATAGAGATGAAAATCTATTTCTATCTGAGAATCTTGTGACATAGGAAAGCTACCAGTAAAGGAACAAATTTGAAACCATCTGATGTAAAAATAAGAGCTTAAGGAAAATAAAGAAGTAGATGATGAACCAAGAAAGAAATATGTAGCATTCAAGACTGCTATCTCAAAGAACAAAGACGAAGAAAAGGTTTATGCTTCTATAGACACTTCCACCAGTGAAGAATCAGATTCTAACAATGACGATGAGATGGATCATCTTGCTATAATATTCAAGAATATCTATAGAAATAATAAGTTATTTAGAAATTCAAACTATAAAAGAACATATGATAATAATGGACAGTGGAAAAGGGATAGAAAGTGGAATGAAAACACAAAAGAGAGAGTCTCATATGAGTGTAAAGGAAAAGGCCATGTGAAGGGTTATTTCCCCAAGCTGAAATTTAAGAAGAAATATGAAGACAAGGACAAGGGATATGAACAGGCTATGAAAGACACTTGGTGTTCCTTAGAAGATAGCTCAAGTGCATCTGATTCTTCTAATATTGACAATAACAAACCGGAAAACCTAGGTTTCATGACAGAAACATCTGAGGTAAAACCCAATTCCCCTATACCTAATGATTGTTATTATGGGAATGAATATGAATCATACAATAATGAAAATGTGTCTAAGGATTAACTATTTGAATACTTTGGAATGATTGAGGACACCTTTAATTAACTTAAGGATAATTATAAATTACTAAAAATACAACACGCCTTAAAATCTAATTTTAATTCATCTCTGGAGATTGAAAAAGAAAAATGTGCTCAGATATTACAAGAAAATACTAAACCTAAATTTTCAAATGAGCAATTAAAAAGGGATTTGTAAATTTTTACTGGTGGTAGAGATACCTTGACTAAGTTTCTAGGGAAATAAACTGCTCAAAAATACACAACTGGTATAGGATATCAACTAGGACAGAGAAGGATTATTAAAACTAAATTTTCTCCAAAAATTTGGATAGTTCACTGCTAGTTCATATTATTGACCATCTTTTGTAAAATAATTCTCAAAAGGATTTGACGATGTGTTCATGTCTCAAAAATAATCTGTTTATTATAGTAAACTTATGAGACAAGTATGGGTTCCCAAATCTTTACTTCCTAACCTCTCTAGATATAAGAAAATCTTGGTACCAAATTTACCCTACACTTAAACTGTTTTGTAGGAAAATTATCTGAAGAGATCCTCTAAAACTCTATGGTAATTGGATAGTGGATGTTCAAGAGACATGATAGGATACTATTCATTCATCAAGAGACTAATTAATGTAGATGATGGACATGTCACATTTTTTGATAATGAAAAAGGGATGATCATCAGTGTAGGACAAATTGGTAACCCCAATACAATATTATTTTCAAATGTACTTTTTGTTTATGTGTTAAAATACAATTTAAAAAGTATCTCTTAGTTTTGTGATGATGGTTCCATTGTTATGTTTGAAAATGATTAATGCAATGTTTTTAATTATAAATATTATTTAATATTTATTCCTCTTATAAATGAAAATTTATATGATGTTGATTTAATCTCTCTAGAAAAAAATGATGTTTCTTATTCAAATTCCTTTAATAAGGAATCCTGTTTATGGCATAAAAGATTAGGACCTCATAATGTGCACTCACTTAGGAAACTAACTAGGAAAGGTTTAGTTAGAGACTTACCTAAATTGGAATTCCCTCTCAACAAAATGTGTAATCTTTGCCCAAAGGGAAAACACAACAATGTTTCATTCAAACCAAAGAATAGTGTTTTTACTACTCGACCGCTTGAGTTGGTTCACAAGGATTTGTTTGGACCATCTAGAGTTTCAATTTCAAATGGTAATCACTATGTTTATGTTCGTATAGATGATATTTCTTGATATAATTTGGTATACATTATAGATCAAAAAAGTAATCATGTTCTTACTTCATTTAATATTCTATGTTTGTAGAAAATCTTAGTGAACAAAGAATTAATCCCTTGAGAAATGATCATGGTTGTGAGTTTGAAAATTAGGAATTTGAATCTTTTTTCTCACAAAATGGCTATAATCACAATTTCTCTACTCCTTGAATGTTTCAAAAAAATGGAGTTATAGAAGGATGAAATAAGACATTTTAATGATTTTTTGGACTATGATTAAAGAGTATAATCTACATATCTATTTTTGGGTTGAAGCTGTTAATACATCTTGGTACATAATCAATAGAGTCTTAACTAGACCTGTTCATAAGAAAACCCCTTATGAGATCTGGAATAATGGGAAGCCTAAGGTTAATTTTATTAGAGTTTTTTGGTTGCAAAGTCTTCTTCTATATCACATTGGATAATCTTAGAAAGTTCTCTTCTAAAAGTGATGATGTAATTTTCCTAGGTTACTCAATCTCTAGTAATGATTATAGAGTATTCAACAGAAAAAAAAATGTGTGGAATATTCAGTTCATGTCAAATTTGATGTGACTGATCCACATGATCACAAAACCTCTGTTGAACACCTTCATGAAGATATTTAAACTTTGGATCTTAATGATAAATACAATGAACCCTTAGTTAAAACAACCAGTTCTGGAAATTTTATAGAATCTGTGCATGATGAATCTGAACCTACAGAGAATCATGAGGAGTCTAGTTCAACTCTTTCAAGATGTATTAGAACTCTCATGAATTGTCCTTTAGATGTTGTAGTAGGTGATATAAATAGAGGAACACAAACTAGAGTTCCTTTGATAAACCAGGTTGAACATCAATCCATTCTTTAACAGATTGAAACTAAAAATATCAATGATGCAATCAATGATGAATTTTTGGTGATAGCTATGAAAAAATAATTAAATCAGTTCAGAAGAAAAAAAGTATAGGAATTAGTTGAATGTTCCAAAAAAACATTGACCATAGGCACTAAATGGGTGTTTAGAAATAATGTTGATTAATATGGTAACATTGTTAGAAACAAGGCTAGACTATCTACACAAGGATATAGTCAAGTATAATGAATAGATTATGAGGAAACCATTTCACTTGTAGCTGGACTAGAAGACATTAGGATACTACATCCTTATGTAACTCATGTTAATTTCAAACATTATCAAATGGATGTGAAAATTGAATTTTTAAATGGGTACATAGTTTAGGATGTATTTGATGAACAACCCCCTGGTTTTACAAATACCATTCTTTCAAATCATGTCTTCAAACATTGAAAAGCCCTATATGGTCTGAAACAAGCTCCAAGCGCTTAGTATGATAGACTTAGTTCTTTTCTTATTTCAAAATGGTATACTAAAGGAATAGGATATCCTACTCTATTTATTAATATTATTTCCAAATATGTTTTAATTTTGCAGATTTATGTAGATGAAATTATTTTTGGATCCTCTAAAAACTCATTATGTACTGACTTTTCAAAAATGATACAAGATGAATTTGAACTGAGTTTAATGGGGGAACATATATTTTTCTTTGGATTTCAAATTTTTCAAAATAAAAATGGTATTGTTTTAAATTAGAGTAAATATACTATTGATATTTTGAAAAGTATTGGTTTGGAAAGAAATAAAAATTGTGATACACCTATGAGTACCACATGTAAGTTGGATGATGAATAAACTAGAAAATCAGTGGATCAAACAAATTAAAGAAGTATGATTCAGAGTCTTCTCTACCTTACTTCTAGGAGACAAGATATTATGTTTAGTGTATGCATGTGTGCACGCTTTCAATCCAATCCAAAAGATTCTAATTTAACTACAGTTAAAAGGATTTTTAAATAACTCAAGTATTCTACAAAATCAGGTTTTTTTATCCAAGAGGAAAATAATTTGATTAAATAAGTTATCCAGATGCTGATTTTTTTGGTTTCAAGTTAGATAGGAAGAGCACCTCGGGTACATGACACATTTTAGGCAAGTCACTAGTATCATGGTGAATTATAAAACAAAATTCTTTTTCATTATCTACTACTGAATCTGAATATATAGTTGCTGGTAGTTTTTGTTCTCAAGTTCTATAAATGAAACCCACTTTACTAGACTATGGATATTAATTCTGACATTTCTCTATAAGGTGTGACAATAAATGTTTTATTAACAACTCTAAAAATCCATTATTTCATGCTAGGACAAAGGAAATTGATGTGAGACATCACTTCTTGAGAGATATTTATCATAGAGGTGATATAAATCTTGAATTCATTGGCACTGAACATCAATTGGTTGATATATTCACAAAACCTTTGAATTATGAGAGGTTAAAATACATCAAACATGAGTTAGGTATGATAAAATGTTATGGTTTGGAACCTCAGTGTTGGAACTCACCGTTAGAAACTCATTTTTGGACCTCAATGTTAGGTCATCACCATTAGAACCTCGACATTGGACCTCACCAATAGACCTCACCAATAGGACCTCACCGTTAGGACCTCACCATTAGGATCTCACCGATTGACCTCACCATTAGGAACTCACTGATATAGCTCACCGTTGGATCTCATTGATAGACCTCACCATTAGGACCCCACTGATAGATCTCACCATTGTTACCATACCATTAATTGAATTTTTCTAGGACATAGAATTTTCCCTACCATAATATGAATCTCTTTCTGTACTACTCATTTCTTTTATCTTATTTGTTTTTCGATCCCTAAGTGATAAGATTAATGTACATACCACATTTTGATCCACCTCACACTCTCTCCAAAATCCATTTCTCCCTAAACTCAGAACCTAACCCTCTTCCAAAACCCTCAAACCACTCCCAATCATCTGGCAAGATTGAAGATACCATTGGTCCGTGATAAAGAGGATGCGTCGAATCCAAAAATATCTTGATTTGAGTCTATTAGTGGAAGCTATGTAGTGGAAAATATGATCAACCATCATCTTTTGAAGAGAGAAATTGTGGTTTGAAAAGAGATATGTTCTGAATGGTTGCTGAAGAGAATATCTTTAGTGCTGAAAGCACTTGAAGCTCAAGGCTCGGTCGAATGCTTTTCAAACAACATTGGACCCTGTTACCTGAAGATAGTGAGGGAGTTTTATGAGTTTTGGAAATTATAATAGAGTGAGGATGAAAATATAATGTCTTCTGTGGAAAATAGAGTATATATAAGCTTCTCCTCTATTGAATGGGCTGAGTGTCTGAGAGTACCACATGAAGGGATTTGTGATTACTACTCAAGAGTGGTGCCTCCCACTATTGAGTTATTTTGTTATGAAGAAGCCTTAGCCAAATATAAAGGGATTGGGATCCATAAGAATTTCATTTATACTGATATGGAAGGAGAAGACAAGTTTTTGTTTATGTTTTTTCATCATTTCATGAGTCCCAAAATAGGTGACTTCCATACCTTGAAATTTTAGGATGTATTTATATTTTTTCCGTTGAAGCATGGATAGAAGATTAATTTATGTGGGCTGATGATGAGTCAATTAGAATATATGACAATCACCAGTTCCAAGTCCAATTCCTTTTTTAAGCATGATAGATTTCCTTAATGTTGAATGTAAAAGGACTTGTTGAAAACAAGGAGGAAACAATTGTAGTAAGGGACAATTTCCGCATTACAAAGGTGATTTGAAAGTTGATGAAGATAAATTGGAACCCTGGAAAAGAATATGGGTGCATGATGAGGCTAAGAAATATGAGGAATTCAATCCTCCCACTCATCCAACTAATCTTAAGGATAAGAGGGATCCTGGTCTAAAACATGAGGAAGTGGAACCTGCATATTCATATGAAGATTAAGTGGATTCTATTGTGCCAAAAATGGAGGATTATTCTATAGATGACTGGAGTGATCCTGACCCTCCCTCAAATCCTCATTCTAATATTTTATCCTTTGGTGATCCCAATCCACCAAAGATGTTTCCTAGAAGGGAGATAGTCCTAAGGGACAGTGATGATGAAGAAACTAGTGGAGAAGAAGCGGTAGAAACTGTCTTAAGAGACATTATAGAGACCTCTGATGTGGTTGATAACACTGAATCTAGTCATGATAACTTTAAGGCTACTATATTGAGTGGAAAGGAATGTCTAAGTATATGTCCCTTGATAGGGAATACATAAATGGTTGAAAGAATATATTAAGAGGTTTCTGATTCGGTTGAAACTGGACTTGTTTTGGAAGTCGTTGAAGATTTTGTAGAGGAAGTGGTAGTGGACCCTTATTTTTATGAAGTTTCTTGAGGAGGTATAGAGAAGCTGAATGTTGTTGATCAAGAGATTGATCCAAGTGAGGGGGAGGAACCTATTTCCACAGGTTCAATTACTGTTGCTCATTGGTTAGAAGACTGGTCAGAAGGCCCTAGATTTGTGGTCACGGGCTTAGACTATGGAGATTCTGATGATGAACAACCTATCAGAAGTCCTCCAATTCATACTATTTCATAAACTACTATTGTACAGACAATGGTTCTTTTACCTCGAGACTCTGTGAAGAAAGATGTTTTTGAATCATTGATGTTAGATCTGATGATCCACTTTTAAGAAAGATTTGTTGGGATGGAGAGGTCTATGACTCACAATCAAGAAGCTTTAACTTCTGCAGTGGAAAGGTTAGTTTATTCCTCTCACTCCAACCTACTATAGGATGTAAAGGACTATCAGAATCAGATCAGAACCCTGGAAGATTCTTTGGAATCCATGAAGCAGTCTATTGCTTGTTTAGAATCTTATATGGATTAAAGGGCTCAGGTGGACAAAGATCTTTGATATGTTAAAATTGTGGTTTAGAAAATGGTCACTGTGTTTGATGACTTTAAGAAGCCTATGGAGATGCATGTGAGTGGAGAATATGATTATGTGAAAAGGATGATCAGTGGGATGAAAAATAATTTCAAAGTGACAGAGGCTTTCACTATAGCACCTCTGTGTGCATCTGCTTCATCTTCAGCCTCCCCTCTAGTTTATCTAGATGCCTTCAGGTCAGTTGTTAGAAACGAAGTGGATAAGTTCTCTAGTATCAGTATCTTAGACACATAGTCTATGACTCATGTCATTTATACTACCAGAGAAATTAATAACCTTGTGGGAAATTATCTAAGGGAATATTCTCATTATCAAAATTCCATCAAAGTGAAAGTTTATTTATACTACAAAAAGGTGTACACTAAGTATCATATGGATGGTCACTTCAAGTTTTTGTCGGATAATTTGAGAATCCCACCTGTCACTCAGGCCTTTTAAGGATAAGGTTAGCAGGCTCAAAGAGTAGACTCCTACCTTAGAGAAATTTATGGAGAATAAGGATGATTTTATCTCAACTATGGAAAGAGGAGGATGTATTGTTATGGATTTCATAAATATTCACCCACCATTACTCAATGTGGACTACACTACAATTATTTTTACTCGAGCCTTTCCTTCTACCTCAGATGCTTTTAGATCTACCAGTGGTGCACCCATGTTGACTCATACATAGGCCATCAGAATTTTAACCCCTATGATTTCTCAGAGATATACATACTATAGGTCTACTAATGATTCTGTTGCAGCTCCTCCTACCCTACTCACTAACATACCTAGGCCTATCCCTCCATCTTCAAAACCTGCTTTATCAACTTCTAAATACAAATCTCCCTTGGACATATCTGATGTGGATTGAATGTGGGATGTATTAGTTGATATGTATCTTCGTAACATTTTTTTATATTGTACTATTGCTTCAATAATTTAAAATCCTCATATGTCTCTTTTTTCCTTCGATTTTTTTAATAAAAAATGGGGATAAAAAATTCAGTTACCTGTCAATATCCTATTTATATTTTTCCATAACAGACACGGTTCAAATGTTCTTATACACACCTCTGAATATCGTAGAAAATGTGTTTTACCCAGATTCAAACATACTTACATAATTTGTGATTATAAAAAAAGGGGAGGCTGGTGTACTCACCTGTTGTGATAATCCCAAATCTTGTTTCATTTATTGAAAAAATCTTTTTTCTCTTATAGGATGATCATTTATGTGAAAATCATGTTTATATCAATGTAATAACTATGTACTTCTAATCTCACTGCTCTCTTGTTTAAGCTCATAGTGCAAAAATTTTCTAAGTATGAAAGGTCACCGTTGCAAAGGTCACCAATAAAAAGGTCACTAATGCAAAGGTCACTGATGCAAAGGTCACCGATGCAAAGGTAACTGATCCAAAGATCACCGAGTAAGGGTCAAAACTGAAGGTTATCGATGCAAGGCTACCGATGGAAGGTTACCATTGAAGGTTTCTAATGGAAGGTTACCATTGAAGGCTGCTAATGTGTGCCTACAGTTGAAGGCTACCGTTGTGAAGGCTACCATTACCAGTCAACTGATACTCTTCTACTCCATACCTTTTCAAATTCATAAGACTATTCTAATGGTAATATATGATAAATTAAATTCTTCTGACATTAATTAATGCTGATTGTAGACATATCAAGAGACTGTATCTCTGGACAGTATGAGGTATGAGAAATATCAAATGTGATACACTTATTCCAATTGTCGGACCTCAAATATAAAAGAAATTACCGAGGAAGAAAAGTAGTGTGGAATAAGAAGCGTGTCTATGAATGTGAAGGAGATTACTTACTAGATTAATAACGAACCATACATCACTTACATTGTGAACCCAGAAGCATCACAAAGATCATTTGGTACAAACTCATTTCTATCTTTTGTGCTTCATCAACACTCAATAAACACAAGAAGTAGAACACTCCATTCTTAAAAACTAGAATTTGAAGTTGCGACACTCTGTTTTGATGATAAATTCCAGAGAAAGACTCGAACAGTAAATTATTCACTCCAAGGAGTCAAGATCTGAACTGCAAACACATATAGATTTCTAAACTCAATCTTATAAGAAAAACTATATTGTGTTCTCTTATTTTACATATTCGAGAATTGTATATCTGTCTGTTACACACATTTTCTCCTATCATTGAACTGGAGGATACTAAAAATCCTCACATCAAACTACATGTACATTGTTTTCCCACATATAAATATGGAAGAGACCTTTTGTGGTCTGAATTGTTTGTTTTCCCATGAAGAACTATAGTAGAGGGAGTGAACAGTAGATAGTTTGTGAAAAACTGTTGGAAAGCCCGATATAGGCTGTGCCTCAAGTTTATTGTTAATATAAACTTCATGGGGTTAGGTTATCACTACGTGGAGAGTATTAAGTCTTGGCTTGAGACTAAACCTCTTATTTAACTCAAATGTGTACTATATTTTGTTATACTCTATTTTATCTATTTTTCACTGCTTATAATTTCTAAAACATAAAACTATTTTTCATTCATTTTGATAGTTAGTTTTGGTTAGTGAGTATATATGTTTAATTCAGTAAACTTATTTCAATAGTTGAAGAAGTGTTTTACACTAATTCAACTGAGGACTAATCACCCATTTAGAAACCTGTTGACCAAATAGACATTTATATCTCTACTCCCTTAATTAACTAGGATGTTTCAAAATTTGGGGGATCTTTATAATAACGTTTTAAACAGAAATTTTATGTAGGAACTCAATTAACCAACCCCTTGAGATTCCACTCTAACCAACACTAAAAATCACATATCATCCCACTGACATGTTATATAATACCCTTTTTCCTAAAAAACCATTTTTCACATCACACTCATACAGAACAGCCCACATCACGTTCACATCACTTTCACATTTCAGTAATTCCGTTAATCATTTTTATAAACTATTTCCAAGAGGATAAACATCACATGAAAAACAATTTAACATATAAATGAACCACATAAAAATATACACAATCCAAAAATGTTTTCCCAATATTTTTTCACCTCTTATATAAATCATTAAATCATTCAATTATTTCATAAAACAATTCCAAGGAGTATACCCATGCTTTAAATGTAAAACCCATTTCAAAACCATCATTGAAGGGGAAAATCAGACCAACACTAATACAAAATATAATTGGAATCCATAGAAAGATTTTACATAACATTCTCATGTATTATAAAATAACCTTGAATAGTACCAGAAAATATGCACATGAAAACACACACATTTTCATAAATCACTTTAAAGAGGAATTCATGGTTTTACACATAAAACCCATTAAAAACCCCTATTTCAAATCTAATGGCACACCAAGACCCTAAAAAAGATGAATTAGATTCCCAAAAAAGATTTAGTAAACCAATTTCATATGTTATAAAATACACCCAAATAATCCCCCAAGAGTTACACATGAAAAACACACAATTTCAAGCTAAAATACAACTATAAAATCAAACACTTAACCAAATCAATCATAAACAGTTTTCTCACCACAAAACACATATCAAGAATTTGAAAAATGAGTTAATATATCACGCTAACTCATCATAAAAATGTTACACAAGGAGTCACCTACCTTTTATATTGAAACCCTCAAAACATGGTGCAAAACATCAACCGCACCACTGCCACACCACAAGGGGTGAAAAAACCCCCAAAACACAATATTTGACCAAAAATACCACAGATAAAACACTAGGTCAGAACCCTATATTCTTGAAATTTTAGATCATCATGAAAGTGGGAGGAAACCATATTGAAAATGGAAGAAACCAAGAATGATTCACTCAACCTGAACAATCTTGACCAAATCACCCCAAATCCACCAATGGTTGAATTTAAAAGAAACCAAAAATATTAGGTTGGATATAATAAGGATTATTAGTTTAATTTGGGATTGAAATGGGGATAAAGAGTGAAAATTGAAAGGTTTATGAAAGAATCAAATTACCATATCAAATCTGGAAAATTTGAGAAACCCTGAGACTTTTCACCCTAATCTGCGATCCAAATGAGCTCCAAAGCGGCAAAATAGATAATGAGATCGCGCCTCATGTTTTAGGATTGGTTGGGATGTGGAATAAATGAAAAAACATCAAAAATAATGAGATAATGAAAATTTTTAAAAATAATTTAATGCAGAAAATGGGCTTATAGGCTGTCCCAAAAACCTTAATAAAAAAATCACATACATAATTATTATGGATTATTATAGGGCCCAAATTGATATGGTGGTTTTAATATACCAGGGGATTCCAATTGGGATGTTTTATGGTTGTAAAATGTTGAAAATGAAGGATTTATTAAAGAAAAAATATATTTATAAATCTAAAAATGGGCTCACGGTGTGGCCCAAATTTTGAAAACCCGCCATTTCCACCAAAATGAATGGGAATACTCCAAAACAAATAAATAATGAAAATTAAATAAAAAATAACTTTTTAATAATTCATGGGTGTGACAATTATCCCCACCATAAAATTTTTTTCCCTCAGAAAGCCATGACATGGCCAAAGGATAAAACAAAACCAAACCGAATGGCCGAAATGGACACCTTTTCCAAGTTTTACCTACCCCCAAAAGGCCAAAACACCTCCAACTGAACAATCAAGTAAGGAATAATATCACAAACCAAAACATACAAAAATCATTGAAATGATCATGAATATTCAGATTTTACCAAAATAAAAAAAATCCTCAGACACTATCCAAACATGATTCCAACAATTTCCCCAAACGAACAACAACAAAGAACAAGGTTATACTTACCTTTCTTTAACTAGACCATTTGCCTTTCTCCACAACCAAAATTTACCCATGGAATATGTAGGTAGTAATATAGATTTGAACAAGTCTACCTACCACCAATCCACGTCTGAGGACCAATATGAGTTACTAGTACCGGGGGACACAAATGGGCTCCCCACCGTAAGACACAACTCAAATTTTCCCGAGACAGGATCGAGGCACTAATAGGGGGAGGCCCGAACAGACTCCCCAGTAAAAGATTAAGACCTCCATTTTAAATATCTAAAACATATATGAGAATCATAGTGGATATCCCCACCATAAAAACCGACCATCTTAACCGACCATCATGTGATGAAATTGGAAGAACACAAATTTAATGAGTCAGGATGACCACATGTTTAAACCACACAGTTTGAGAAACAATGCACTAACTTTGTGGATCCCTCTACATAAATGTTTTTCTGGGGCATGGTTTCTACTATCCATATCTGAACTGTGCACTCAACCTCTCTAGAATATTCCCAACCAAAATAAAAAAACTCAATGGAAACCAAAGGGGATTATAATGACATTGGGCAATAACATATACATGAGGTCCTCCAACCTATTTCCGTCAAACGGGAACAGCAAAACAAATATGGAAACATATTAGGTTTAAACTATTCCCCATATTTCATACTGATGATAGAACATTATATAATCTTTTAAACCACCTTGGGAATTCTCCAAACTACATGTTAGCTTCACTCTAGGATCTATGGCTGGATCTCAAATGATTTAAGAGTCTTCGGCCTCGTAGTTAGGATTTGGAAACCCCGAATATAAAATTTTCATTTTTCTACCATAGAAACTATACCCTAATACCAGACGGGTTCACCAAGACACAACACATTCCAAAACTCATTTTACCCTAACCCTCCATTTAACAGAAACAAGGGCATATAAGATGCACACACACACACACCACACATTGTTTCTTAGGGTGATAAACAACATAAGGAAATGACACATATAATCACCTTCCTCTAAAACTGAATATTTTGATGTTTTCCCACGATATACATACTCCCACCATGTTATACACTCTCAGAGGATTTCACAACCTTCACCTTTATAGTCGACGAGAAAAAGACATCCCAAGGAGTCACCGAACGCGACCATTGCGACTGATAGAAACAATACATGGAATTAGACCTTAATCTATGTCCGAAAAAAAAACTATTCCATCAAGTGGCCATAATAGCTTCACATGACCAGATATCCCAAACTATTGGTTTAACATAAACCCCTACTTCGAAGAGACTATGAAGGACCCAGAGGCCTTCTTCGACACTATCTAGGTTCTCATCCACTCTAAAAACCCAGACCACTTCCACCTTCAATGATTCATGTATCTTAAGAAACTAAGGTCTCTTACGACATTCCATGAGAACTCTCTTGGTACCAAACGGTACCCAAAGTAATTAATGGAAATGGTGTAATTTTAAACTCCCATGCTCAAGAAAAGTATTCCTTATATTGATCAACTAGAGGATTTTCCAATGGAGAAAGAATCCGAGATGCACTTTAATGGTGCAGTAACACATAATGGGGTTGTACCTTTTCCAATGAGAGAACCAAAGGACCCAAAAATGATGTTAAATTGGTCAAAACGTGCCACAAACCATAACTTATGACATGAGGGGAACCACCATAAAGGCTTCCCAAACATCTCTCAAAAGAGACCACTAAGAATCCCATCAACCCAGCTTACCGACTAAACACAAACCCAAAACACAGTTCAAACATGGGGGTTCCTGGACAGAACAAATCTCACAATATCAACATTTTAAAAACACACATAATACACAACATCTCAAACCAGTCATTAATAAATCCAGTTTTCTATTAAAATAATATCTTTGAAAACAAACAGTTCAGCGGTTAGCGTATCCACGAATGGTACCCCATGGGACTGACACATTCACATTTCGATGCCACACTAGTAACCCTCCTCATATCCATACCATCACTCATCTAGTAATTAAATTAACCATCCATCATCCCATATAACACCATGCATGTGGTCGGTCATTGATATACCATAGGTTAAAACAAAAAATCTTGCAGCTTTTCAAAACCCAAACAATCAACCAATACATCCTTTTTCCCAAGACCACTAACGATGAAATCAATATCCAAATATTTAAAATTAATACTAACTTTCATGTTATATACATAAATTAAAAAACATATCCTACCATTAATTCTAATTTGAAAAGTTTAGAAAACTCTATTGGGAACACTTTTTCCGAACCAACTTTATCATGATTTCCTACTTTCAAAAGAGGTGTAAAAACACCATTTTACATTTCATTAAATTTATGTAAATTCAGTTTAACCATTTGAAAAATAAAAAAATTCCATATTTATTATATAATCCTTTAAGAAAACATTATGCTTCTTAAAAACCATGTTCTTATCATGAAAACCAAACTTTCAAGATTTCAAAACTAAATAACACAATACAATGCGAGAGGAAACTCATTTCAGTGGGTGATTTGGAAATATGGTTGGACGACATACACCATTAACTTCACCATCACATAGAGTTATCTAAGATAGTATCACTGACTCCACTTGGATTTCTAGGCCTTATTATCTCATTGAGACCATTAACCAAAGTCTCTTTTCATTTCCCATAATCATAATCAAACTAAAAAAACCAAAGAAGTCAGACAAATCCTGACATCCCATCATAGCTCGAATACCATCATGGGGTGTGTTGGACAATAACACAACCCATAACCAAAATTTCATGTCCTAATAGTCCTAACTCCAAACTATCTTGAGTGTTCCCCATATAACATGACACAAAATAGAGAACCTCCCCTGATACCATTTTGTCATGAACTAAATCTGGTCAACTTCTAAACTAGCACTAAACATGAATAGTGATAAGGCCCAAAGTGTTTTCCTGATCCCCAATAGTGGGTACAGGTGTCTGGGTATCATAAACTAAAAATTGGAAATGATTTACCCATGTTGATAAACATAAAACAGTAAAAAAATCCAATAAAAAGAATATGGATTTTTTAAACAAAGTTATCTTTTATAAAACATCATAAATTAATTACACAACATAAAAAAAAGAACAAAGGCCATTTCCAATGTACAAAACTAGAAATGAAATCCCAAGAACCTCCAAATGTCAGGAGGCACCGTCCTCAAGCCATCTCCATAACACTGCATCACGTTGGACGGCTAAAACCTGAACCTTAAGTGAAAAAGTTGTACCTAAACCTGCAATTAAAAAATCAACAAGTATACTTACACCCAATTTTGTATGTAGGGTGTGAGACAAAGACAACTTGGATACCACCACTAATAGATTCCATGTGTTAAACATTAAAATATCAAAATCATGCAAGTTTTCAAAAACTGAAATGCTAGTGACAATTTCTAAAAGATGAAACTATAAAAATTAAAATAGGTTTCAAGTGGGATATTTTAAAGAATAAAAACATTTAAATAAATTGATAAAGCTATCTAAATATCAATACAAACATAAATTATGTCGATGGTATGAGTAAATCATCTAATGAGCACAAGAAATAAGAAATAACCACTATTCACTAGCTCACTATGGGTCCTAGGTACCTCGTATCTCAGTGAGTGTAACCATCACAATATCCGTTCTCGGGCAAGAGCCACTGGTAGGGAACATACCAATAACCTAATGGTCCCAAATCATCACCATAATAGTTTAGTTATTGTTTTAAGCATCAATATTGCTACATAAAACTGAGGTTATAGCCCACAGGATCACTAGCATAATAGTAAACGTCTACCCCCTAGATAGACGGTTTTCCATATTTTTCTCAAAAAAGTTCAAAAATCCATTAAATATAATTTTCACATTAAAATACCACTTCCACATCACACATTAACCAAACTTCCCATGTGCACATCACATTAGTATATTATCCCATTTTCATTCATAATTCAACACATCTTTAATTTTTTTTGAAATACTTCCCAAGATGCTAAACATCATATATCATCCCACTCACATGTTACACAATAACCTTTTTGTAATAAAAAACAATTTTTCACATCACAATCACACAAAACAGCCCACATCACTTTCACATCACTTTCACATTTCAGTAATTCCGTTAAACATTTTTATAAAACATTTCCAAGAAGATACACATCACATGACATACCCTTTCACATTTAAAATTAACCATTTCAAAATATACACAATCCAAAATAGTTTTCCAATATGGTTTCACCTCTTACATAAATCATTAAACCATTCAAATCTATCATTAAACAATTCTAAGGCATATACCCAAGCTTTGCACATAAAACCCTTTTCAAAACCATAATTCAAGAACAAAATAACACCAATACCAATATAAAAAAGAACAGGAAGACCTGTAATGATTTAATAAATCACTCTCAAGTATTATAAAATCTCCCCGAATAATACCATAAAAGACGAATAAGAAAACAAACACATTTCCATAAAACACATCCAAAATGCATAACATGGTTTTACACATAAAACCCATTAAAAAACCCTCTTTCAAACAAAATAGAACACCAATACACTTCCAAATAATTATTTCATCCCAAAAAATATTTATTAAACCAATTTCATATGTCATAAAATACACCATAATAATACCCGAAGAGTTACACATAAAAAACACCCAATTTCAAGTTAAAATGAAAAAATAAAATTAAATGCATAACAAAATAAATCATAAACAGTTGTATGACCACACACAACATATAAAGAATATGAAAAATTAGCGAATTCAACAAGATAACTCATCCAAAAATGATTACACATGGAATCACCTACCTTTTGTGTTGAAACCCTCAAAACCTGGTGTGAAACATCAACCACACCACCACTGCAGTACGAGGAGGTGAAAACCAACCCTAAAAAACAAGATTTGACCAAAAAAGATAACAAATAAAACCCTAGGTTTGAAACCTATCTTCTGGAAATTTTAGATCTTCAAGAAAGATGGAGGAAACCCTATGAAAAATGGAATAAGTCAAGAATGAACCACATACCTTGAACAATCTTGAAAAAATAACCCAAAATCCACCTAGGGTTGAATCTGCAAAAAATAAATATTGATAGGTAGTCTATAATGACTCTTAGTAGGTAAATTGGGGACTTAAATGGGGGAGAAAGAATATATATTGAATGGTTTATGAATGAATCAAATTATCTTCTTAAATCAGGATGATTTGAGAAATGCTGAGAATTTTAACCCTAATATGTGATCCAAATGAACTCCAAAGAAAAAAAAATATAATGAGAGAAAGCCTCGGGTTTTTGGATTTAGGTGGTAGGTGTAATCACCAACAAAGATTACAAAATGAATGAGATATTGAAAAAATAAAACCATAATTTAAAGTAGAAAATGGGATTATGGGCTGCCCAAAACCTTAATAAAATATCAAATCTATCACTATTATGGATTCCGATGGGGTTCAAATTGATATGGTAGTTTTAATATACCATGGTATGCAAATTGGGAAGTGGAATGGGTGTAAAATAATGAAAAATGAAAGAGTTATAAAATAAAACAAATTTATATTTAAATCTGAAAATAGGCTCATAGTTTGGCCAAAATTTTGAAAACCCACCATATCAACTAAAATGAATGGGAAACATCCAAAAGTAAGAATGGAAATTAAATTAAAAATAACTTTAAAATAAGTCATGGGTGTGACAAAAATAACTATCTAGCCCTAGGGGAGTGCGATAGATAATATGTTCGTAAGAATGTTAACTATAACAAAATCGTAAATCTATGATCGGATAAAGAACCATTGATTGCTCAGAACGTTAAGTAAACATATAATTTTTTTCCAAAATCATTTATCAATCGTTTAGGAATTCATTTACCATCTAAATAATAAATATGAGAAAATATAATTACATGATTCCTTCTTATGGAATTATCCCATATTTTATCTATGATTCAATCTATTCTCACTTCATTCCACAAACCTTGATATGGATATTTAGGAAAAAAATTTACGTTTATTTCACTTTTTCAAAATATCCATAATTAATTCATTAATAATATAAATACCTACCAAAATAAAAATGGATAGAACATGAAATGCAATTTATTTAATAATACTTTAACCTAAAATAGAAATATACAATTTTCAACATTATCCATTCCATATGTAGTTAATTCTAAGGACCATCTAAAATACATCTATCATATTTCCCTATCCAAAAAGGTCACTAAATTTCAAAAATCATTCTTAATAGTAGAATACCCAAACAATATAACATATCTCTTATTTTCATACACTAAATATATTAATTTATTAACCACCTTTAAACAATAATGAAAACATTCATGATTTAAAGGATTACCTCTCTCTCATAATTCATTAAATAAAATAATATATTACTTAATGCATTTCATAATCTCAAAAATACATTAAACTACATCATGAATTACATCTTCATCAAATCAATCCTCATTTTACAGTTCACTAATACTATCCCATAAACATATCTTTATCATGGGTATTTAAGCATTGGGAACATTTTTAGGGTTATCATCGCAAAATCATGTGTTCTCCAAATAGAAAAACATTGAACTGAAATTTTGTTTTGGTCATTGTCATAAATCAAAAATCATCTCAAATCTATAAAGAAAACAAATTGCGGAAAAATAATTAAACATTTCATAATTCCTATATCTAAAATTTCATTGTTAAAATACACAAAAATTCTTGAATCAATAAATAAGGACATTAATAATTACACTTCTTTCTTAACACGTTAACAACACATCATCTTCTAATTATTTAATACCTCATTACTTTAATATATCAATTTTAGTCTCTTTCTCATGAGTAACTTAACCATACTGGTTGTCCTCATGGTCATTTCCCCTAATAAACCAACATAAATTGTTTGAATACTATCAATAATTAAGACATTAAACTATTTATAAAACCATAGGGAGACAATTATCCTTATACAGTATGTCAAGAAACCATTTCCATTTCCCCTATAATATTACTCAACATTTTTCCAATTTTCCATAAAAAACATAATCATGTTCCACTAAGCCATTCACATGGGAATTAAATCTCCCATTATAAACACATATGAAACTAAATCTTTTGTTCCCTCTATTGTGTCCTCCACCCAAGATCTCAGTGATGTCTATCCTTCAATTCTTTGGTGAGTCTAAGAGTTGGTCAATGTTCATGTTTTTATTTTTATATCAGGATAATTTATTAGCTATAATCACAACATTATTTACTAATATCGTTATCTAATTTAATTTCTAATCAAATCAATTTCAATCACATTCATCACTATCCTACTTCCTTCTAGTTTCATCGATTTTCTATAATAAAAAATAACATTGTAAGTAAAAAAAACATAGCGATAAATAAAATTGTCATGAAAAATCATTTATAGTATTTCTAAATCCTGAAACATTGTCAATCTATGAATCCATAGGTTTAACCTATATTATCCACTATCAATAAAAAGTTTATAGGTTGTTATCCTATACACAAACTTATAATCAAATTCAGTCATTGGGTTATGTTTTCTAGTGCATGATTTCCTAAAACATGTTCCCATGGTTTCCGCTAAACATCCTCTGATACTAGTAATAAATTCTGAGACACTAGTATCCATGATTTAGTTGTTACATTATAAAATTGTAATGACCTATAATTGAACACTTCTTAATTGGAGGAAAAGTTTAATAGTCTTGTTAAACTAGACACATAAAAGATTACAATATGTCATTTTGAAAAAAATTACAAAATAATATTTTTTCATTGAATAACATAAATTTCTAAAGAATAGGATTTAATAAAAATAACAATTAAATTTATGTATTATTTGGGAAGGAATCATAATAAGGGTGATCTGAATGTCTCCGTATGGTTTATTTACATCTAAAGCTATCATGAATCAATAATAATAATAAATATAGAAGGTTAAATAATTAGACACACACATCATTTAAATAACATGAATATAATGATATTATAAGAAAAAATCTATATGGAAATGTAAATAAAATAAAATAAATTAATTTTTATCAATAAAATAAGAATGAAACACATCAAGAGATGATATCATAGTGAAAATCACATGAATAAAAATAATTAAAACCTTAATGCGGGAAATATTAATTATTGGGATTTACAATTCCAAGGAGGATGATACCTTTGTATTTATAACCTTTCACAAGACATTTTATTTCTATAAGGAACACATCAGTTATGTATTTCTAGATTCATCTCTACTTTCAAGACTTATTACGAGATAGTTTAAAACTACTTGGAATATAATAATTAGGTTTGGACGACAATTGTTTCTCATTTGACATACCCATGATTCATAGGGAATTTCTTTATATATTCCCCACCCATTATTTCATGTCCAAATCAATTATTATATATTAAATGATAAATTTAATTTATAAACATTTTTTCTTATCCACAAGTTTCTGTATTGAGTAAATGATACAGATTTATCAATATTTCCGATGTAATAATAATAATGAATAGTCAAAATTTGTTTAATTTTATCATAATAGTAAATATTAATCATAAAATTCAACGAATTATGTTTCTATAGATGAAAATAGTTTCTTATAGAATACTAAAATATTCCATGAGAAAAATACCTTTTAAACATGAAAATATTTTTTAAAATCTAAAAATGTATTGGCATAATAAAGAAATAATTTTATTTGGAAAGATAATTTTAGAGTTCTGAATGATGATTCAAATCATCAAGGAATCATGAATGTGAAAAATTCAATTCATTATTCGTAAGATAAAAAACATTACATTCACACTTTTTTATGAAATATAATAAAATAGCTATTTGTAAAATGACAAAAAGATTCATTTTAAATTTTATTAAAAAGAAAAGTGTTAGAAAAATTTACATTAAGAAATAATTGTAGAATATTAAAAACTTTTTTTAAAATATTTTTGAATTTCATGGGAAATGAAAATAAATATTACATAATCGAGGAATAAAAATAAAGAATCTCTAAAAATGCTGAGATTGTGAAATAAACCATTACTAGATTGTAAACTATTGAATGATATTCCAAATAAAATAGAAAAAAAATAATTTAATAACAATGAATACAAATTAATCTATCATATAATACATCAAATGGGTGGTATATACACCAGGAAAAAAGTAATAAGTGGTGAATTAAGCATCTGTCCCACATAAATAAAAGTGACGCAAAAATCTCATAACATTGGTTATTCTACCATGAAAAATGTTAGAAACACATGTATAATGGTTCTAAAGATTTTATAAATTTATAAAATAACTATATTGGTATTTATAATATCATAAAATATTCTTTTTAACATCTAACCTCTCGTTTGTTGAAAATATTTTAATATTTTCTCTCTTTTGGGTTTGAATTATCTTGTTTTCAAAATCATGTTTATTCATGAATATCATAGGTATCATTCATAGGATATAGATAAATCATCTGCAAAATTATATTAATGTTATAAATATAAAATTTAGTCATTAATGAAATTTTTATAAATGTTCTTGAATGTTGATTAGGGAAAATGAGTTGCATCATCTCTTGGAGATAGTGGGTTGTACATACACATGAGCAATTATATCTTTCTATTAATTGGTTAAATGAAAAATATTGGGGGATATATTAAATATAAATTATTAATATCATTTCATGAGTACCATATATATAAAATATATCCATAATTATGAGCATCCTTGTAATGTGGCGATGGAAAAAAATTAAATTTCTATTTGGAGGAGGTAACTCGAGCTTATGCACGTCTGGTGCTTTGATTTTTCATATCATAGATAAAAGATATGATATAGTTATTTTAATATCAGAATAACAACTAAACATGTATAGTATATTATTATTATTATATTAGGATGGATAAAACACAAGAAGAGGCTATAGAAGAAGAAACAATCTTGAAGGAGTTGGTGAAGATGATTACCTCTTCTTCACAAGACTCCCTTTTTGTATCTTATTAATGGATCTGGGTTTGGTCATTTGGATGTATAAGAAACATTATAACATATATAAGTATGTTAAATATATAAAGTTTTAGAGTTTTTTGGACCTATATGGCTCATTTTGGTGTAAAGAAGTTAAGGAAGGGTTCCCATTTATAATTGAGGTGAGGGCACATTTGGAAATTCAAAAAATATTGAAATATAATAGAACTATTCAAGATATAAATGAATAAAAATTTCATATAAATTAATAAGGGATTATTTTCTAGACTATATATTTTCCAATTTGTGATTATCTCATATTTCAATGTTTTTATGTAATTCAATAACATATTATATCCATAAAATATAATCATGGCCTATTTTTTCACTATTCCTTAATCGGCCTTTATGGAATTCATTATGAAATGAGAACACAAAAAAATAAATCAATACACCAATAATATATCATAATAAATTATAAATTTTATTACTAGCATTAATTATCCTAAATGAAATTTATTTTAATATTTTGAATATCATTTATTTGATTTTCCATTTGTTGAATAATCACTTCACCATCAGTGTGTAATTATATACGGAAACTATTCATTAACAAAAAATTAAAGATAAATCAACCAAATTATGATAAATATGTTATATTTAAAAATAATATTTAAAATTGATGATATTTTTTGGGTAACACTATATTTAAAATATTATAGTTATTAAAATAATTAATGTGACATCTTTGACTTTTCATTAAATAAAACATTATAAAAATCAAAATCAAATTAAAATGAAACTAAGTAGCAATAGAACCAAGGATTAAATTATTATGGATGAATATTAATCATAGAGTAAAATTTAGTCATGTTTTACAGTCATTTTATAGTCCCTATAATTTAGTTTTTAACATGAATTGCACAAATTAACCATTACTGTGTTAACAAAAATTACGAAGGATACTATTCATATTAGTCAAAAATATAAGGGAACTATATATAAAATTTGAATTATCTGAATAGAAAAATGAAATCCATTTTTATAAATTTGTACATAAAATTTTTAGATTCTATTTTATTATTAATCTGGAAAAATGAAATTGTAAATATTTTTCTCGAAAAAAGAATTTTTAAGTGAAAAATATTAACTTATACAAAAAAATGTTGAAGGATTTTTATATTGTATACAAATTAAAATATATGTAACTAAATAACACATGTGCTGCCTATATATTAATCTGAAATAATATATATATTTTTTATTATTAATAAAACAAAAATTTTATAAAAATTAGAATATTTCACTATTCAATGGAAATTTATTTCTTTTGTAAATTCCAAAAAAATAAAAAATAATATATTTTTAATATGCTAATTTAAAAAATGAAAATCAGTTTATAAGATTTAATTTATAGGTATTACAACAAAATATTTAATTATTTCACTTACAACTAAATAAAAAATTTCAATGAAAACAACTTTTTTGAATAATAAATGATATTACTAAAAATTAAGTACATATTCAAAAGGAATTAATTAATAAATTAAAAATTTATTGGAAAATTATATATTTCATATTACGGTTAATATTATTAATTAAAAAAAATTAGCATATAGGTTTTGATAATCACATTATAATATTTCATTGTTCATTTAAGTTGGGTGTTGTGTACAACATAAGCAACTGAAGTGGTTAAATTTAAAATGTTACCTATCAAAAATTCATGGGGTGGTACATTCCAATTACACTTTCCATCATTATCCTTGTCATATTCTTCATTTTTTAGCTAAACATGTGTGTATCTTCATTCTTATTCACACTAAACATTATGAACCTAAATCTTCATGAATATCTAACACTTATTGTTGGTATCATATTCAATTAACATATTATAAATGATACCTGAAACTGCATCATGAAAAAAATTATTCTTTTTTTATGTGAAAATAGATATCACTTTGATATATTTTTCCTCTTAATAACACTATCAATATAAATCATTTATTCTTTTATAAATTTGTAATTACTGTAACTGAGTCAATTTATATAAATACTACACTCACCTTTCTCATATAAAAGTAATTATTGGCCTTTAATTAGATTTCATTACATTTCTACTTATTAACTCTTGATTTCAATATTGAATTTAATATGACGGCTCATTTTCAAGAAAAACATAGTACCCTATAGTCATAATGGATTTAGTTTACTTATAATTTCTCCTACATCAACAGACAAGTAAAATTAAATATGTGTCTCCAACTCTATAAAAAACTGACCCAACATTCAATTTTATCCAGCTTCTGTATTCATGTATTTTTAAAATAATGACTCATACTCTCACATATAAATTCTCATTTTTGATGTCACATATGGTATATCTTCATGCAATCATGCTCTTCCCAATACATAAAATGTTTTTGTGGCGTGATACTCATAGATGTGGTGAGCACAAAAAACCATGATGACTAGGGTTTGATGATGAAAAGAATCTATTTTATTTCACTCTTGTAATATTAAATATATTTTGATTTAAATAAAAACTACATATAGAATAAGTCCCACATTAAGTTTTCTTATAGAATGTGTTTCAGTTTAATAATGTATGAATTTTTATCAGTGCCTAAAAAATATATTAGGGATCATAAATCTAGTGGTCCACCTGTGCCACCCCATGGGGTTTTTACCCTATATTATCCATGTGGTTCCCCAAATATTTGTTAAACTTATATTGGTTCTCTACATCAACAATTTTTATGTCTCTATTTTCCATTTACATCTTTTATTATTAATCATTATTTCAATGAATTATATCATTTTTCATTTATTACATAGTGAATGTAATCTCTTGGTCAAAATATACCCATATTCATAAATCATACAAATAGACATTGGTAAATATATTTCAGTAATTCATACCCAATACCACCATGAAAATTCTGGTGATCTCAACCATTAAACATCTAGATAAATCATCTCTTCTTCAAAGAAAATAAAATGAACACATTCATTCATATATAACTATATAATTTAAAAATATCCAACTAAAAAATCATTGTTGGAGTTGTTTAAATTTCATATTCATAAAATAGGGTGTTATGAAAAAAAAATTATATATGGGAAAAATATGTTTTGTTTTTAATAACCATAGATAAAATAAAAAAAAATTGGGTCAACCTGAAAAGTCAACCAAGAAATCCTTTCACATAGTTGGGAGAAAAAAGATAGGAAAACTATACTTTTATATAAGGAAAATAAGATAGAAACCCATAGTACAATGATGAAATAATGATAGATATAATTTATGCAAATAGAACAAGCAAAAAAGAATGAAATGCCCGGAAAACATGTCTCCATGTGACCAAACACCACCTCCAAACTATCAAAAAATAAACAACGATGTAAAGAGAAGTATGGATGAAATAGTATACTAAATCCTATACTAAATCCTAGAAAACAAGGTCTATAAAATAATAAAAATAATATTCAGGGTGTTAAGAACATACCCATTTATTATACCACCAAAAAATCAATACTAGTTATAATAACAAGAATGCATAATTCCAAGAAATAAAAAAATTGTTTTATACGAATTTTTTTAAATAAATAAATATGAAATTCTTTTTCAAAAAATCTGTGAATTTTAAAAAATTTCATGGAATAATTGACAGGTGTAGAAACAAATATAGTAAATATACCAAATATAAATATATATTTTATCTAATATCCCTGAAATAAGTTATCATGTATTAAAAACAAGAAACAACAACACATCTACAAGATATGATATTTCTTATGGGACAATACATACTAGGCAATAACAAGCCTAAAAAGAATACAATTGGTTCCAACTAACAGTGAGACCTTCCATAAACCATTGACATACATGAGGTCACCTCATAGTGGAATCATACACATTGAGGCTACCTGCATCTCTTTCTCAATGTACACAAGGTTCCCACTATGCATTGTTTTTCAATATCTTTTATAAAAGGAATGATCACAATTTAATAAAAAAATTTAAATCCAAGGAAATCTACTTCATGGGTTGAAAATCCATTTTCCACTTCAAATCACTGGATTTTAATTTTAAATAAAAACTACCTTTTAAAAATACACACATGTCATTTTAAATATTAACAGATGAAATTCCATTTCAAATCTAAAATAATCACTATGATATATAAGAAATTAAATAAATTAGAATAAGTGAACAGATCAACCTTCCTCAAGAGAATATAAAACCTATCCTCCATTAAAAATGGGGATTGGAAACCACATGGTCATCCATAGGATGATAGGGATAGGATATAGACTGAAAATTATTAATAGAAAAACCACATTATTTCCCACACCTAGAAGAAATGGTGCCACAAAAACATACAGGAGTGAAACCGAGAGGGAGTTCAAGGAATTATTAGAGAGACTAAGTGCCTAACCCATTTGATCAATAGATCAACAAATCAATCTATATGGATGGATGAAATAGAAAATCACTTTAGGAAGGAGCTTTTTTTGAGAGGAGAAGGCTATTAAAACCAATGATCACTCAAAAAAACACAGAACACCCTAAATATTAAAACCCTAGTAATTACACGATGTGTAATATTTTAAATGTTGTGAAGAAATTTTATTATTATATACAATGAAAAACATGTCTCCATTTCAATTAAAAATCATATATTCACATTACATTATCTTTAAATCTTACAAAATGTGTAAATTATCATGTTTTGAATTAAACTAGTGGGATATCTGTGGTCATCATTGAACATCATGAAACCCCATTACACATGATGTTACAACCCAGTGAACAATAGTAAAATAGAGAGAGGATATAAAAATACCAAAGAAACATTGACTTCACCATCACATGTATCCTAACATTTTAGTATAAAAAATAATCTACTAATGAAAAATGGGAACTAAAAACAGAGATCAGAACAAACCTAATAGAAAGGTAATAGGGCATTATAATCTCCCCACCCTTAAAGGTGTCTATACCTAGACAGAGATAATGGTCATAGATACTCAAATAGATTAGGTCACTACTTCCTCATCTACATCTCATTCTCCCACATAACATGGTGATATTCTCCAAAATTATATGATATTGGTATAGGGGAATTGTTTTACCACACAATACGTTAACCAATATATAAGTTATATAAAATGGATTCTCAACCAAAGTGGTATCAGGCTCAAGAACATCATCCTTCTATATAATCTTATGGGAGGGGTCCGGTACATACTACCTCAACTGGGAAACATGAAACACATTGTCTATATATTTCAATCCAGATAATAGTATAACCTGATAGGAAACCCTCCCCAATTGATCAAGGATCTCAAAAGGTCCCACATACCATGGTTCCAAATTACCCTACTTATTCATCCAACATTGTTCAATGCAATGTGAATCTTTGAGGAAGAATCATTCAATAATTTTAAATACCATATGATTATAATGATAGTTTACATAAGATTCCTGATGAATCTGTTCCTTGAGAAACTACATCTAGATCAGTGAAACTACCTCTATTGTCTCCTAAACAACACTTGTTCCAACTAAGGACCACCCTCCCAACTCTCTAATTAATAATTAATATTGACATGGTTTCCCATAAAATACCTTAATGGTAACAATCCTAATCGATTCTTGAGAACTAGTCGTCTATGTATGTCCATATATCTTTAGATGGGAACTGATAATCAATTTCACCAAGAAATCCATTTAATACTGAAAACCATTCCATAATATGGATGTGAACCATGAGTACCTTTCAAATACAACTATAGGGGGAACCCCATAAATGTTCACAATCTCCCAGACATACAAGTCCCCATGTTATTCCAGTTTTTTTGTTTTATTTTTTGGTTGGATATGCATAGATTTAGTGAGGATGTAAACAATCACCCAAATAAAAACATTCCCACTATGATTCCATGGTAAAACAACAACGAAATCCATGGAAATATCATCCCATTTCTATACTATAATAGGTAAAGGCATCATAAAAAACTACTCAAAATTGGTGCTCCGCCTTAACTCTTTGAAAAGTGAGCCACTACGATACAAAATCTATGTTTTCCAACCTCGTTACTAGGAACCAATACCAACTATTCAATTCATGGTACATCTTTGTATCCATAACGGTCACAAACCATCACGGAAAACGTCGACTATATAGTAAATCTAATCTCATAAAAAATAGATCAACCAACCTACAATTGATGCAAAAAGATATACTAAGAAACCTAGGAAACTAGAACGAGGTCTCCCCACCATTTATGATTTCTAATAATCATCATCTCTTGGAATATTTTATATGATCATGTGAAAATAAATCATGAAAATATGATTTAAATAGTATCAAATCCATTATCACCTATCCACCCACCTCCCCCACTTCGAATCTCATCTCAGAAAACAAAATCATCACTGATCACTGTTCAACTAATTCCTTTATCGATTACACTAGTAATTTACTTCTATGCATCAACAACCACATTCCATTTCCTAGTGGTATATATGATATCATAATAAATGTTATAATGGTATTTAACCCATTGTATCTATCATCAACTCAGATCAAAATATGTAAAAATATAGTTTTGGATTTTTTGGTCATAATATACTATAAACCACCCTATAATGAGATAGTGACACCATGTTTTGAGTACATTCATACTAACAGCCAACTCATGATCATTTGTAGGTTATTTCTTCTCATGTGGGTTTAACTAGTGTGAGCCGTAAGCCAAAATCTATTCCTCCATCCTATAGAAGCATCTGAAACACATACCATAAGCATTGAAGAAGACAACATAACATGGTCCTTGTTCCAGAATTATAAAAACTGGCACTGAATTCTACCTCATTTTCATCTCCACAAAAGATCATTGACAATTATCATTCCATTAAATCAATTCACCCTTGTAGAAGATTTTATCTTGGATATTTCTTAATCAAACCATCAATAGTAAAATGGGATACCTAAGCAGCTTCATATGTTAAACACATCTCTAAGATACTCCAAAGTCATAACTTCCTGCATAATTTCATGATCAAATAAGAATCATCTCTATGCTATCACGTGGCCAAAAAACATCGCTTCCTAGATCCAAAATCCCCACATTGAAGTCTTACCATATAGAAAATATTCCCTTCAGGTTCATAGAATGATATCCAAGTTTTCCATATGCTCTACCAATGAAATGGATGACACCATGATATCATCTACAGAAACAACAAAAATGGATTCCAAGAATCGATGAAATTTTTTGTTCATAAAATCAATGAATATAGTTGGATTGTTTGTGAGTCAGAATGGCATAAATGGAAGATAAAAATACTCATATCGACTCCAAAATGATGTCTTGGGTATATCCACTTCTCGATCTCTAAACTAGTGGTACCCCCTACCATAGTTCAATCATATAAAACCAATGATCCCATCTCAAATGGTCAAAAAGATCATCAATTTGTGGTAGATCATAACTGTTCTTAACAGTCACATGACTCATCTTTTGATAGTCAATAAAATGTATAATTCTTACAACAAACTACTTAGAAAATAGTACATGTTAATCCCATGGTGACATGTTTGGATGAATAAATACATTTAACTCCAACCCCTCAATATGGATTTTATTCTCTAAAACATAGCATGTTCAATTAAATTTAATGTCATAGATATGGGAATAATTCCTTAGATCAGTTCATTAGTAAAGATAATCTCTGTCTTTGGTGGAAATCCGGAAAAATCATCGAAAAAGGAATCAAGGTATGAATACAGAACAAAAGGTATATGACCACCCATGCATAGTTCAATTTCATCTAGAAACATTGATAACAACATGCATGAGATTAATCTAATATTCGGAAAAACCGGCCCCACCCTTCATTATCTAGAGTTCGACTATCCCTGGAAAACATTAGTGACACTACCATTAGTTAAGAACAGTACCAAAAAAAATCTATATCTTGGAAATTACACTAGTCATTCATTACATTCCAATAATCAAGTCAAAAATGTAAATATATATAACTAAGAAATCCTATACCACCGCAAAGTTACATATCACCACCATAGACACAGAACATTTGTAACCTTTTCCGAAAAACTTTTCCATGGGAATTGAATGATCCATAAAGAATAGAATAATCTTGGAATTCCAACCCTATACTTTAGCCATCATTGATGACATAAATTATTGAGTATCACCAGTATAAAACAATGATAACACCAATGATGAAAAAAAAATGTACATCTAAAATTACTTGGACCTACATTATATTCCATTGGTGAACGATCTGTTACAAAAATATGTTTGAACATAGCCACCTGGACATCCACCATGGCCTTATAAGGAGACCCACATTCCATGGATGCATCAACATGTACCTGATACCCCTATGATAATGTGGATCCTACCATATTACCTTGGGACATCATATCATAGAAATGATTCCCATGGCCAAATCACCCACAAGGATTTCATGTTCTAGTAGTCTACATTCAAAAATACTTGGTATTACCACACCTCCCACACTGGTTCAAAATAAATTATTTCTTCCCTTTATAATCCCCTAAAAGTAGTTCTATATGAAACTGAACACTCGTGTGCTTCCCTTTTTATCAAGAAGAAGCTCCCCGACTAACTGCTTTACCCACTAAAGCTCCATAGAAGTCTATCATTCTATGTATTTATACCTCATCCTATGATGCTTTATCCAAATCCCCCAAAAAGTTCTTATGTTGAAAATGAACTAGTTTGAAAAATAATCCTACCTAACTCCCATCTCAACCCCCTAAGCCTTCATGTAGTTGTTAGTGAAATGATCAAGTGAAAGAATAAATAACTCAATAAAGGTAGTGGAGTACTCCAGAATAGTACGATCCAATTTATACAATTTCAGAAACTCACTAGGTATTTTATCCCATAAATAGTAATGATAAAAATATGGATTGAAGATCATCTTCAAATAAACCCATGTAAAAAATTTGTACTAATTAGCTTACACTATTGAGTTCCACCATCTTTATCCTGGTCCCTCAATAATATACATATAAAAACCCACATGAGAATCATCATGGGTCTTCAAAAACATGAATAAACATTCATTCTATTGATATTATTATTCTAACCCATGATGTTATTTTTCTTTATAAAATATTGGTAGATTATTCTTTGTAAATTCTAATCCATGATGCAGTGCCCATTCTGTGTTCCCAGTGCCAACTGAACCATGATTTAGTGTGGTATATATCACTATGTCAACCGGAGAAGGTTCCACCAAAATATCCTCCTATATAACCTACCTTATGGACTCCCTTGTTTTGTTTTCATGTGATCATCTAGTAGGCATTGTCCATTAAACAAAAGGAAATTGTAATGGACTGGAAGTCTTTGGTCCATACCGTTGTGAAAATATGGTTCATGAGGTGTTCTGGGAGGTCAAGGTGACTTATCCCAAACACTTCCAATTTTCCAGTTCTGTGAATAGTGTGATGGTAACCTTAGGTGAACAGTGCAACAGTATCCTTTGGTGAATAGTGAAACAGTAACCTTAGGTGAATAGTGTCATCGGTAATCTTATGTGAATAGTGTTTCCATAACGGTGAGGTTCTAACATTTACCTCTTTCCTATGCCAAATTTTTATTTCATGAAAAATGTTTCCAGAACAGTGAGGTTCCAACAGTGGCCACTTTTCTAAATTTAGAGTTCATGAACAGTGTTTCTTAAAGGGTGAGGTTCCAACGGTGACCAGTTTCCTTTGCCAAATTTTGAGTTCATGAATAGTTTTTCCATAACCGTGAGGTTCCAACGGTGAGGTTTATGAACAATGTTTCCAGAATGGTGAGGTCCCAACTGTTAGGTTCCAATGGTGAGGTTCATGAACATTATTTCCAGAATGGTGAGGTTCCAATGGTTAGGTTCATGAATAGTGTTCCAGAATGGTGAGGTTACAACAATGACCTCTTTCCTTTTCATCATTTTGAGTTCATGAAAAGTGATTCTAGAATGGTGAGTTCCAACGGTGAGGTTCATGAATAGGGTTCCAAGAACGGTGAGGTTCCAACACTGCGGTTCATGAATAGTGTGTTTCCTTTTCCATATTTTGATTTCGTGAATAGTGCTTCCAACTTCCTACAGTTTCACCCCTTTATCGTTTCCTTTGATGTAAAGTGAATTTAAAGCCCTGTTTTAAGGACTCTAAATCCGATTCAAAGTCCATAACTCCAATATTAATTATTCCTTTGGATCATGATGTTTTTAATTGGTCAAACCACATGGATTAATGTGATCTGCTTTTAATGGTAAATACATCGTATCTTAAACAATCGCTCTGTTAAATCTTCTAAAGGGATGAGATTTATTCCCCCTAATTCATCTTCTTTGTTCTCAGCTATGAGACACTCGAACCATCCATTCCTTCCCATAGTAGTTTTACAATCAAACATTCTTCCTCGGATTGGTTCCACTTTGTTTTGATGCAACCACGCAATATCAATCAATCTTCGATATAAGGTATGATCTATCTTCATTATTTTTATGTTCATATCCTTATGTTTATCCTTTCCATTTTTTGGAATGGTATCTCCATGTTCCTAATGAGATTTTCTTGGGTGTTGACCGGTGTGGTGGTGTCTATGCTTCCTCAGGTGGATATAGTTGTCACAATAGGAGGAGATCATAACCATCTGTGTGGCTCCTTCTCGTATAAAGAACATCATGAACTGTTTGAGGTATCATTTCATTTACATGCAACTGTATAGTTAGGATGCTTTATCCTACTAGATGAAAATGGAATTAACATAATAAATATTTGAACCAGATAAATAAATTAATATCGCTCGTATGGTGTTGCCTCATGTTTTTCTAGATTGTGTGATATCTTTGCTTGCTGGGTTTAGCATTTCATTCTTGATGGAAAATGGTATATAACGTAAAGCCGTAATTAAATGATAATTGTTTGGAGAAAGATAAAAGAGGAATGTAAATGTATCTAGTTCTTCATATTGTAATTTAATGTTAATCAAATTGGTGTAGTAAGCATGTTTATTAATTTATGATAGCTTACCATTTAGGTTTCATGAAGTTGGAAACTACGAATAATAAATTGGTTAATCCATGATGGATTAAAGACCTGGTTTTTTGATAAAAGATAATTCATTATAGGGTTCTGAGTTACCCTCTTCCTTGTTTAAGGGCCAAGAGCCCAATTTGAATGATGTTTGTTATCCTGTTTCTTGTGTTGTGATGTGATCTTGGATGGCTATTGTGATATGTGGAGTCATGGAGGCATATTGGTTGTGGTAGAAGTTCACTCCTATTGTGGCGAGATGCATCAGTTTATGCATGTGAGTTTTAGGGAGGACACCAGGGATGATGAAATGGGTTGGATGTGGATGTTTGGATGCTTGCTGATTTTTGGTTGTCTTTCTTCTTTACATTCCCCACTAATTAAGGAAGCTGGTCTTTCTTACCCATCTTCCTAAAGGGGAGAAGACGTGCGGGCTATGCCACTTGCTTTTAGTGTCAACCTTCTCAAGGGATGATGTGTCTATGCTTTTTCTATAGGTGACATTGACTCATCGGGTAGTTTATATACTCACCGTGTTGATCCCCCTTGTGTTTAGTAGCGTAGTTTTTTCTAGAATGCCTATGAATATGGGAAAGTAATTCTGTAAATAAATAATTGAATAAATGATGTTAATCCATGGGGTTGGAGCTTTCTAGGATGAAATTCTGAGGTTACAATTTTAAAAGGGACAATGGACATTGGGTGTGATGCTAATGAATTTTAATGTGGCTTTTTTAATGGTTAATTAATGTTTAACGAATTAATTAAAATAAGTTACAACTGATAAAAAGGCAATGAATTTATCTAATAAACCTCTTTAAATGGTTGTGTTCTTTTAGGTCACCTAGTCTTAGAAGTGGTAGCCGGGAGTCCGAGAGACATAAGATGTAGTTGAGTCTAACACTAGGTTATGCCCATACTGTGGTTGTGAACTATAGTATATTTTTCACTTTTTGTGTTTCTATACGCTACTCCACCCCGTAAGTTAGGGAAACTAAAACCCTAGGGATTTTGAGCCATGAGGGGTGTTTTCCCCAACATTTTGGTGGGAGGATGGATGGATGACTACCCCCTTTGTCCCTGCTCTCTTCTCTTGGTAGTTTCTTGTGAAAGTAGGAACAATGGTTAGTTTTCCCCATATATGTGTGCAGAGGGGTGTAATGGATTGTGGTTATTGACACACATATATTCTGGACATTTTTTTTCTATGAACAACTATTGGCATAACGAGTATAGGTTTTGGAGGCTTGATAATTCTTACTCGATGTGTGGGATATAATGGATTGAGGTATAATGATTGATGTATGATACATGTTATTCAAGCTATGGTGGCTCCCGAAAACAACGTGGATAGTTTCTTGTGTGGACGTGGTTGTTTTCATCCCAAGGTGCATGTTGTGGTGCTTTCCCTAGGTGTCTGTGGGCAAGCCTTTTTAGAAATGGATTCTAAGGACGTTCAATGTTGGGAAAAAGTGGAAAACCAGTGGGGAAGTAGTAGTAGGGTACCCTTGATATTATTTTTTATATTATATACTCTTTTAGGTGTAACTTGGTGAGAGTATCCATGGTGAGGCTGGAAACATAGTATACCTATTTAGGTGATGAGTTAGCTTCACTTGTTGTTCACTGTGGTTTAGCATGATTTCGTTAGTTTTACATGATAGTAATCAGGGAGGATCATACTGAGTATATTGTTATACTCACCCTATGTATATATAAATTGTTTTTAGGTCACTTGAAGTAGTTTGTATATCATGTTGTTTTATACTAGCTTGGGGTTTCCTGAGCTGTTCGGGCTTGTGGTTACTGCTATTTTTACTTTTTGTTGGGTACTTGCAGTTTTTCCCCTTTCAATTGTAGTAGTTTTACGTTACATTACATATGTGTATTTGGTATTTCATTAATATTTCTATCTGAGTTGGAGTTGGTTGGTGACTGTCTTATCTCTCTCTTCCTTATGTGTTCTCTTATAGGTAAATGCCTCTAATCTTTGTGTTTATTATACCATCGGTGCTAGTCGCCAACCTCGGGCATGCTAGGGGCGGGACTCTAGGGTTATTATCTCCTTTCTATCCTTGCCGGCCAAAGAGGGGTACACTTTGTGGGTAGGGGGTCATGACAGAGTGGTATCAGAGGTCTTGTTGAGAGATACGATGGAGTTTGGAGTTAGACACAGGTGAGGTTGCATGGTTTCATAGGGCAACAATTTCAAGCAGATTTAGCAGGTGATGTAAAAACTGGAGACCGGATGAGACATAGGCGTTTAGGGCCCCCTATGATCTGATGTACATACCTTTAAGTTTTCAATGGATAATAAATGAGGTGATATTATATATAGGGTAGAGACATAGGAAAGGGTCATGCATCATTCTTCCTTGTGCCTATGTTTTAATGGGTAGACCTTTGGATGGGTTAACCTAAAATTAATAAAAGAAGAAAATTAATTAATTAATGATTATTCTTTCATATTCCGGCTTTAGAAACTCTAACTGGTTTTTATTTTATAGGTATGGATCCAAGTCGACGTCCTTGTTTGGATCGTATAGAATATGACCATCAGGATGTGCAAGTAGATCACCGCATGATAGAGGTTGGTAATGACAACACTTGGAGGAAGACACTCTGAGAGTTTCAGCACCAGAGTCTGTAGAAGTATGAGCCCTACATTTCAAATGCAGTCACAAAGGACTTGTTGGAGGAGGTCGAGATAGGCTTCAGTTCGAACTGTACTCAGAAGGAGCATTGGGTGATCGTGGTTGTGATGATGCTATGTGAAGCAGTGAGGCGGTGGCGGTTCTTGCTCCTCTGGGATCATGAGGAGTCAGTGATCTCATGGAAGGGGTTCTGAGAAAAGTTTAGAGTTGAGTTTTTTTCTTCGAAATTGAAGTCGTCCAGTCTCCAGTAGCTTCTTACCCTTCGAAAGGGGATCACCAGTGTGTGAGATTTTGGAATCTGTTTCAGGAACCTTTTACGATATGCTTCAGACATGCTTCTAGATGAGGAGTCCACAACGAGGAATTTCGAGGTGGCCTTTCGTCTAGAGATCCAATGACAGATCACCCCATTTATGCTGAAGGCATATCTTGAGGTGCGGGGGGGGGGGGGGGGGGTTGACGAGAGGACTTTGGCCAGAACTAGATCGTCACAAGAGGGGAGTTTTCATGATTCCTCACAAAGTAGATATGTGGTCTGGGGTTCTCAGTTTTTAGGGAAGAAGAGTTTTCGTTCAGCCGAGGGTAGGTCCCAACCCTCCGCTTCTCGTTTGTCCAGAGGCAACAGCTCTTAGGCCTATTCCAAGGGATCATGAACATGTTTTACTTGTTGTAGTCGAGGTCATCAGTAGCAACAGTTCTAAAACTTTTAGAGCAGTCACTGTGCACTATGTTTTCCGCTCCAAGTTCCTCCGTTGAGGCAGTTCCAGCCGAGGCAGCAGTAGTAGGTTGCACCAGCTTTAGATCCGGAGAGGTTAGATGGGGCAGGCAGAGGATAGCCATGTGATGTTCCCCATCCTCAGAGATCAGAGTGCGTCCATGGTGGTGGTCTTCATCAGGGTCCGAGAGGTTGTGGAGGAAGTCATGGTTTGCTTCATGCTTTAGCATTTCTAGCTCCAGGAGATCCAGACATTGTTCAAGGTACCCTTTTCTTGTTTTCTATTGTGGTGTATTCCATGTTTGATTCAGGAGTGACAAACTCTTTTATATCACCTACCCTTGTCCATGCTTTGGGACTTGAGGTAGATATGTTTCCAATGCCCTTGGAATTGACTACGCCAGTTGGAGGTCAAACTGAGTTATTTGAATTATGTAGAGATTGTGAGCTATTTCTGGGGCAGCACCGCTCTTGGGAAAATTTCCTATGTTTATGGATAAAACCACATTATGTCATCCTCAACAAGGATTAGTTGTATTTGATGCTGGATATTGAGGATTGCTTCAGGAGGAATATTTTGTGCATTAATGAGAATGGATAGCCAGCGGTTTTTTTTTTGTGAGTGAGACACTCAGATGTGTTTGAGGCGTGTTATGCCCTTATCATCCTTGAGGGATAATATTATGCTGATATATTCAAGGGTTCAGCTATTGTAGTTTCCTTGGGTCATAGAAGAGTACCCTAATGTCTTTCCTGAAGAGGTTTTACCATTACCCCCTCGATGAGAGATCGAGTTTGGGATTGAGGTACAACCAGGATAATCACCTATCTCTATGTATCCTTTTAGGATGACCCGTTCCGAGTTACAAGAGTTATGTATACAACTTGATGGTTTGTTAAAGTATGGTTTTTTTCGGCCGAGTGTGTCACCATGGGGTGCACCAGTTTTGGACATGAAGAAGGAAGATGATAGTTTGCGGTTGTGTGTAGATTACCATCACTTAAACAATGTGACAGTGAGGAATCATTATCCTCTTCCTCATATTGAAGATTTGTTAGATCAAATGAAGGGTGAAAGTTAGTTATCAAAGATTGATATGTGGTCAGGATATTATCAGATGCATCTGAAGGATGAGGATATCCAGAATACTACCTTTAGTTGTCATCATGGGCATTATGAGTTCGTTATAATGCCATTCAGCATGACAAAATATCCAATTGTGTTCATGGGATTGAAGAATGTTGTGTGCCTTGAGTTCCTAGACAAGTTCGTGGTAGTTTTCAATGATTAAATCCTTGTATACTCCACCTCTGAGGAGGAGCATACAAAGCATCTACACACTGTTTTGGGAGTTCTTTGTCAACATCAGCTGTTTATAAAGTTTTAAAGTGTGTATTTTGGGATAGAGACGTCCATTTATTGGGGAATGTTATTTCCCAGTTGGGAGTATCTATGGAACCATCGAAGATAAAAGCAGTTGTGTCTTGGGAAGCCCCCAAGATAGTGTTAAAGGTTCAATTTATCCTCGGTATCACAGGCTACTACATGAGGTTCATAGCCGATTTCTCTCGAGTTGCAACCCCTCTAACAACATTGACCAGGAAGGATCAAGAATTCATATGCACTGATCAGTGTTAGGTATCATTCGAGTATCTAAAGGAGAAGTTATTAAGTGCTCCAGTTCTATGTCTTCGAGTTGAGGGAGTTCAATTTGATGTTTTCTATGATTCTTTACATCAGTGGTTGGGTTGTGTTCTGATGCAGCAAAGATCATTTGTTTCTTATGGGTCTCAGTAATTGTGTCTCCATTAACATTACTACACCACCCATGATCATGGGTTTGCAGCCGTGGTATTTTCTATGAAGATGTGGTGAAACTACCTCGTTGGTGAGCCATTGTGGTTTTCACTAATCATAAGAGTTTGAGGAATGTCTTCTCCCAGTGTGACTTGATCATATGACAGCGGTGGTGGATAGAGTTCTTATATGAGTACGACTTCAAAATATCATATAAACCTGGAAAGGGGATTGTTTTAGATGATGTGTTGAGTCAAAAGTCACGTAGTGATGCATTGTGTGAATATGGTGATTCTTGGAAATTAATGGAAGAACTGTCAGTATTACACATATATATGAGAGAAGTTGGGGAAAGAGGTTGTTTTTTTCAAATGATGGTACAATCATATATGGTTTATTAGTTGGATGAGTCATAGTTGGGGGATCTTGAGGTGGAGGTCTGGAGAGACCGAGTTGTTTGTGGCAAGGCCCCTGAGGGTTGGTTTGAGGATGAACAACACTGAGTGTTGTATCACTGAAGGCTTCTTGTTACTTTAATGATGCGTGAAACGGATCGTAGAGAGTTCCACAGTTATCATTTAGCAGTGAATCCTAGCATGAAAATGATGTACCGAGCCTTGAGAAGTCAGTTTTGGTTGCCTAGGATAAAGAGTGCAGTTACGTAGTTTGTGACTCGATGTTTGGTCTGCCAGAAGGTGAAGGCCGAACACCGTGTTCTTGGTGGTCTTCTCCAGCCATTAGATGTTCCTCAGTGGAAGTGGGGGGACCTATCAAGGGACTTTATTACTGATTTCCCTTGATCTCAGGGAGCCAATGATGCTATTTTGGTGGTCTTTGATCTTCTAACAAAATTGTCCCACTTTATAGAAATTAAGGTGTCAAGATCAGTGGAAGTTTTGTCGAAGCAATATCTGGGAGAGGTGGTGAGACATCATGTAGTCCCAAGGACGATAATTTCTGATCAAGATCTTTGTTTTACCTCTAGTGTGTAGAGATATCTCCAGAATTATTTTGGTTTTTAACTATGCCTTTGCTCTGATTTTCCTCCTCAGATGGACGGTCAGACATAGTGGAACATCCAGACTCATGATGACATGTTACACTATTGTGTCCTGCATTTTGGATGATCTAGGATGAGGCACTAACCCCTGGTGGATTTCTCTTACAAAAATAGTTATCACTTGACCATCGGTAGGGAACCATTTGAAGCCTTTTATGGCATGAATTTCCGTTTTCCATTGTACTAGACTCAGGTTCGAGAGTCAGTAATATTCGAAGAGGAACTAATGAAAAATACAACATAGATGGTTCAGGTGATATGTGAGAGAATGAGGACAGTGCATGATCGTCGGAAATAATATGCCGATCAAATAACGAGACCCTTAGATTTTTAGGTTGGGAACCATGTATTTCTGAAGGTGACTCCCCATCGTGGACAGTGAAGGATTGGTCATGGGAGTAATCTTTATCCCTGATGTTTTGGGCCTTTAGAGGTGTTAGCTTGTGTTAGAGCTGTGGAGTATTGAGTAGCACTTCCACTGTAGATGAACCAGATACATTATGTTTTTCATGTATCACAGCTCCATCGTTATCTTCATGATGACTCTCTTGTCATCGATTGGGGATATATTGATGTTGATGTTGACACATCCTTTGAGGAGCGACCTGTGGAGATCCAAGACCGCAATGAAAAGGTGTTTCACGGGCATTTTATTCCCTTGGTTCGTGTCTTGTTGCGACATGGGGGCATAGAGGAGATTACCTAGGAATGTGAGTCACAGTTACATGCACAATACCCATAGTTGTTTTATGTTTAACTCTTTTCATATAAGAATGTCCCCCCTGTGGTTATTGACCTTTCATGATTATGAGATGACACTCTTTTTTTGCCTCTTGTGGCTTTCTCTCTTTTGAGAGGTATCTCGATGGGTGCTTGTCCAGAATTATTTTGTTTTCCCTTTTTGGTTGGTTTTGGCTTCTCGAGGATGATAATGTTTTGAGAGGTATATGATGGAATGTCCCGGACCTCTCTGGTCCATTCCTTTGTGAAAATATGGTGTTTGCGGTGTTCCAGGAGCTCAATGTGACTTATCCTAACACTTTTCCAATTTTCCAGTTCAATGACCAGTGAAACAGTAACCTTAGCTGAACAATGCAATGGAATCCTTAGGTGAATAGTGCAATGGTAACCTTAGGTGAACAGTATCACCATGATCTTTATGGGAACATTTATTCCATAACAGTGAGGTTCCAATGATGATCTCTCTCCTTCAAAAAATTTTGAGCTCATGAATAGTGTTTCCAGAGCAGTGAGGTTCCCATTATGACCTCTTTCCTTTTCTAAATTTTGAGTTCATGAACAGTGTTTCCTGAATGGTGTGGTTCCAATGGTGACCTCTTTCCTTTTCAAAATTTTTATTTCATGAACAGCGTTTCCAGAATGGTGAGTTTTGCTACGGTGACCTCATTCTTCTTCCAAATATGGACTTCATGAATAGTTATTCCAAATTAGTGAGGATACAATGGTGTGGTTTATGAACAAAGTTTCCTGAATGATGAGGTCCCAAGGGTGAGGTTCCAACAGTGAGGTTCATGAATAGTGATTCCAGAATGGTGAGGTTCCAATGGTGAGGTTCATGAATGAAGTTTCCATAATGGTGAGGTTCCAACAGTGACCTCTTTCCTTTACCAAATTTTGAGTTCATGAACACTGTTTATAGAACGGTGAGGTTCCAACAGTGTGGTTCATGGACAATTTTTTTTACCAAATTTCGAGTTCTTGAACTGTATTTCTTGCTTCCTAAAATTTCACCCCTTTAAATATTCCTTTGGAATAAAATTCATTCAAAGACACGTTTTAAGGACTTGATTCCTGATTCAAAGGCCATTACTCGTATATTAATTATTCATAAGGCTTAGGATGTTGTTACTTTGAAAAAATTCATGGTTTAATGCGATCCTTTTTTAATGGGAAATACAGTGTATCTTAAAACATCGATCCATTAAATCATATAAAGGGAGAAGATATCATCCTCAATTCTTTTTCCTTGTTCTTAGCACTGAGACACTCGAACCATTCATTCCTTCCCATATGAATTTCACAGTGAACCTTTCTTCCTATGACTAGTTCCACTCTATTTTGATGCAAAAAATCTATATCAATCAATCTTCGATATAAGGTATGATCTATCATAATTCTATGGGGTCCATATCCTTTTATTTATCCTTTCCCTTTTTGGTTCATGGGCGCTGACCGATGTGGTGGTGTCTCTGAATCCTCGGGTGGATACAGTTGTCACAATGGGAGGAGATCATAACATGTTGTGTGGCTCATTGTCTTATATATAACGTCAAGAACATCTTGATGTAGGGGAATCATTTCTTCTCTTTTCTTTTACGTGAAACTAAATAGTTATCATGTTTTATCCCACTGGATGACAATCGAATTGATATAATAAATATTTGAACAGAATAAATAAATTCATATCACTCGTTTGTTATTGCCTCTTATTCTGCTAGATAGTGTGATATCTATTCTTGCTAGGTTTATCATTTCATTATTTATGGAAATTGGTAAAGAACGTAAATACATAATTAATTGATAATTATTTGGCTAATGTTAAAGAGGAATGTAAATGAATCTGGTTCTTCTTGTTGTAGTTTGATATTAATGAAATTGGTACGGTAGGAATGTTTATTTACTTGTGATATCTTACTGTTTAGGATTCATGATGATGGAACCTATGAATAATAAATAGGTTAATCCAAGATGGATTATAGACCTGGTTGTTTGATAAAATCTAATTCATTGTAGGGTTATGAGTTACCCTCTTGCTTGTTTAAGGTACAAGAGACCAATTAAAATGATGTTTGTTTTCCTGCTTCTTATGTTGTGAGCTTGGATGGATGTTTTGATATGTGGGGGAATGGAGGCCTATTGGTTGTGGTATCAGTTGATGCATAGAGTGGAAAGATGCATCAGTTTATGCATATGGGTGTCAGGGAAGACACAAGGGATAATAAAATGGGTTGGATATGGATGTTTGGATGCTTATTGATTATTTGGTTGTCAATCTTAATTACATTAACCACTTATCAAGGAAGCTAGTCTTTCTAACCCTTCTAAAAGGGTTGAAGATGCACTGGGTATTCCACATGCTTTCAATTTCTACATTCTCAAGGGAGGATGGGTCTACTCTCTTGCTATTGGCAGCAAAGACTCGACGGGTAGTTCATCTACTCACAGTGTTGATCCCCCTTGTGTTTAGTAATATATAATAGTTTTCTAGAATTCCTCAGAATATAGGAAAGTCTTTCTGTAAATAAATAATTGAATAAATGATGTTAACCCATATGGTTAGAGCTATCTGGGATGCAATGATGAGGTTAAAATTATAAAATGGACAGTGGAATTTAGGTGTGATGTTAATGAATTTTAATGTGGCTTTGTTAATGGTTAAATAATTTTTAAATAATTAATTAATGTAAAGTGGAACTGATAAAAGGGATGATATAATGTAATAAATCTCTTAAAATGGTTTTCTTCATATAGGTTACCTAGTCTTACAAGGGGAAGTCGGGAGTCCGAGAGATGTTAGTTGCAGTTGAATATATGAATAGGTTATGACCATAGTGTGGTTGTGAGCTATATTATATTCTGTAATTTCTGTGTTTATATATGCCAATCCACCCATCAGTTAAGAAAACTGAATCCTTGGGGATTCTGAGCCCTAGGGGGTGTTTTCTGTAACATTCAGGTGGGAGGATGGATAGATGACTACCCCCTTTGGCCATGCTCTCTTTTTCTTGGTAGTTACTTGTGATAGTAGGCACAGTGGTCAGCATTCCCTATATATGTGTATAAAGGGCTGTGATGGCTTGTGGTTATTCAAACACATTTATTCTCGACGTATTTTTCTATGGACTACTATTGGCGTAACATGTATAGGTTGTGACAGCTTGAGGATTCTTACACGGTGTGTGGGCTGTAAGGGATTGAGGTATATTTCCCGATGTATGATACATATTATGAGAGCTGTGGTGTCTCATGGAAACTACCTAGTGACTTTCTTTTGTGGACGTGGTTGTTTTTTTGCATGAGGTTCATGTTGTGGTGCTTTCCCCAGGTGTCTGTAGGAAAGCCTTTTTTCGGAGAGATGCTTAGGACGTGCGACGTTGGGGAAAAGCGGAAAACTAGTGGGGAAGTAGTAGCAGGGTACCCTTGATATTATTTATTATACTATATAAACTTGTATGCATTACTTGCTGAGAGAAGCCATGGTGATGCTGGGAACTTAGTATACCAGTTTAGGTGACGATTTAGCTTCACTTTTTGTTTCATGTGCTTCATCATGCTTTCTTTACTTTTGCACGAGAGGCCTTGGGGAGGATCCTACTAAGTATACTATTATACTCACCCTATTTATATATATATTTATTTTCAGGTCACTTGGTGCAAGTTGGATATAAAGTTGGTTTCTACTAGCTTAGGGCTACAAGTGCTTTTTGGGCTTGTGGTTGCTGCTGATTTTTACTTTTTTTTGGATACTTGCAGTTTTTACCCTTTCAGTTGTAGTAGTTTTACATGAAATTTCTTATGTGTATTTGAGATTTCATTTATATTTATATCTGAGTTTGAATTGGTTGGTGTCTATCTTATCTCTCTCTTCCGCATGTGTTCTCATAGAGGGTAATACATCCCATATTTGTGTTTATTATACCCTTGGTTCTAGTCGCTAAGCCAAGGACTATTGGAGGCGGGAATCGAGGGTCATTATCACCCTTTTCACATTGCTGGCCCAGGAGGGGTACACTTTGTTGGAGGGGTTCATGACAGAAATAACCAATTATCCATGATCAAACTTGATAACCATCAATCTAAAAATATTAATACAATAAAATTAATTAAAAAAAATGTTTTTAATGTTGATATTAATAATTTCTTAATAATTACGTAACATTTTAATGGAATAGGTTCATCAAAATAAACTCCCCACTTAGTTTATTAAAAAAAATCACACATAATAAGTTATTAGACTTTATGGATATGATATTTTAAATAATCGTCCCATAAAATTTATTCGAATAAATATAAATACTAGGTCCTAGACATTGTAAATATTTTCCAAGAACACCTAGAAACATGGATTCTATAATAGCATAAAACTAGCTAGTCCCCATTTCTACACCAACATTACTGATTTTGATGATAGTACTCAATTTTTTCCAAGAAACAAAACCAAATAATGATGTGCTGACACACATTTCATTGAGTAAACCCATTTCAAACCATACTATAACAGACCATCCTGGGTCAACCAGGCTAGGTACACAAGTCATCCATTCATGGTGTGGGTAAAAAATATAGAATCATTTTCTTGTATATAAGAATAAAAAAGACAAATAACAAGAATAAAAATTATAAAAAGTGATATACAACTTATCCTAACTGGAAAAAATGGAACGAATGAAATGTCTAGAAAACATTTCTCCATGTGACCAAAATTCTACTCCAAACTATCGTAAAAAGAAACAACAATTCGAAGTGAATCTTGCATGCTACAGAATTTTATTCCCATTAAAAGATTACTAAAAAATGAGGTCTACACCCACCAATAGGTAGAGTTAGGTTTTGTGCGACCGATACCAGTAGGATTCCAAAAAAGAATCTATACATGTTCTAAAAACAAGAATTAATAAGTCCATGATTTTAAAAAGTAGTTTTATAAATGTTTTTATAAATAAATCACCTTAAAATCATTTTACAAACAACAATTGAATTTTAACAAATTTCATTCCATATCTTCAAATTCTATAAATGAAGAATGTAATGTTTCCAAATATAAATATACATATGATGAAAATCCATTAAATAAAGTATTATATATAATCAATAATAATCAATAATACACCTACAATATGGGCTCCAGTCAATGGGGAAAAAAATACAAGAAACACAAAATCCTTTCAATGAATATTGTTATATCAAACAGGAATCAAGGGTTACTAAAGACAATATATATACAGAATGTTACATCCATGTGGTGTCATAAAAACTATGTCTACCCATGAATCTTTCTCGACATATCCGTGAATCCAGTTATATAATGTTCTTACAGTTAAAAAAAAACTATCGTCATATTTTAATAAAAAAAAGTCAAATCCAAGATACAATGCATTAGGTTTTCAAAACCCATTTTCCATTTCAATTCACAGAAACCCAATATTCAAGGAAAAACCCTTTTTACAGAAAAACACATTCCCCTTTAAACATTAAGACATAAAATTCCATTTCAAATCTCAAGGAATCAAAAAGAACAATAATAATTTTAAGAAATTTAAAAAGTAAAATAGATATGTCTACTTGAAGAGTCTAGATAATCTGGCTACCTTTGACACTAGGGATTAGAAACCAAAAGATCTTAATTCAAATAACAAGTAATTAACAGAGACAGAAAATTATTGATAGAAAAAACCATCTAAATACAAATCCTCACAACCAATGGAGTCATAACAATAAAATAGATGGAAGATGAGAGGAATTCCTAACCAGATCAATGAAGATAAAAATATTCTTATAAATCTCAAAAATAATCAATCAGGATAAAATAAAGATACCCAAAATCAAATATTTTAAGAGATCATCAAAACGCGAGAAGGACTCAAGACCCAAGGATCCCTAAAACACCTGCTTGACACCCTAAAAACTACATCTCATGAAATTACATGGAATGTAATATTTTAAATGTCATGAATTCCATTTATTATAATTTACAATGAAAAGTGCACCAAAATTTCAATTAAAACTAGATTTTAAAATTACATGAGGTGAAACCCATACAAGATTTCTAAATTATGACACTTTGAATTCAACTAACAAGACGAGTCTGGTCAGAATTACATGTCATGAAACTCCAATACATGTCATGTAAATATAAAAAAAACCTCAGAAAAACTATGGGAAAATAATAAAATTTAATAAATCCCTATCATCCCCAACATAGTTATCCACTCATATTAGGGTTGAAAATACTCTAAAAATGAAAAAAGGAAACAAAAAAAATATATTATAACATACTTGACTAAACGTAATGGGGAATTACACTAGATTCCCATATTTTTATTAGCTATAATTGGTTACTATATTTAAATGGTAGATCCCACCACTTTTTAGATTAAAATTGTACATTGAAAGATTTTTATTGAAAGAAAAATGATTTTTTATGAATGGTTTTAAAATCATTCTCCCATTCATGGTTGTACTCAGATTCTAAAAATATTTTTACCCATTGGTTCTCGGAAAATTTTAAATGTTTGATAATTTTTTAAATATAATTTTCATGTACAATAACTAATTTTTAATTTATGTTGAAATAATATATGAACAATTTTTTTATAAATGGAATTTCATAGACTAATTAGTGAAATACTACATAGAATGTTCATCTTACATCTTAAAAACACACTAATGTCTATATATAACTCTTATCTTTACTTTTTTGGGTCTCATGATATTTTACTTGTTTTCATGGCTCATTTTAATTTTCTAATTGATTCATTTGGATGTGATGATTTTCTATGGGTTACACATAGGCAATCATTATTTTATTTGGAATTTGATTTATTTTGTAATGATTTTGTGTCAGATTCTCCAACCATGTATTATTTTGTATTTTTTTAAGTATTTAATGATAGAGTACAATTTTATGATGCGCCTGTACATTTATATTTGTTATTTATTTTTATTTCTTCATAATATTCTATTTGGTTGGTTAGACATTATTTAAATACTTATTTACATATAGGAACATCCAATTTATGGAAAAATTAATTCATATTTTTATGTATCATTTTATTGGGTTTTATATGGATATTAGGGTGAAATGAGTCCCAAAGATGTATTATTTATCCTCAAACACTAGTTTCTAACCCAAGGGAATTAGGTACACCATTTGTGAAAATAGTGTAGTATTAAGGATTACATTGTAACACCCGAGATTTTTATGAGAAATATTTTGTTTTTGTGCTGTATACATCATCAAATGAATCTTTCACTACACACAACACTAGCTTGGATTTCTTTACACGTACTCGCGACCCTCCTTGATAGCTTGCGTTTTACGCAATACCGAGTTTCACTAAACAGTGATATGCTATTAAAATATTATTAAAACTAGCCGATATGAAGAGTAATACCCACTTTTTGAAATTTGATAAATTTTATCATTCAAAATGGACTTAATTTTTGGATTCGTAATATCGAAATTAGCCTAGGGTGAAATTTGGGTATTTTTCTGAAAACTTTCAATTTTGGATGATTAGTGAAAACACTAGGTTACTATTTAAAAACCGACATTTTATTTAAATAATTATTTATTTTATTTAAAATTATTTTAGGTCAAAATTGATACATAATACCTATATAAGTTCAATGTAATTTATTGGAGTCATTTTATAATAATTTTAGATATATAAAATTTTATTGAACTCTTCACCGTATTTTACCCACCTCCTAGGAGAGTTCGAAAATTTATGTAAAACGTAATTTTACCGCTTATGTGAGTGGAACTTCGAAAATTTGAGAGACACGGTTAATATCAAGGACTAAAATGTGGTTCAATGAGATTAAAATAATTTTTGGTGAATAGTAACTTTTTACTTTTATTTACCACGGTTAAAAGTAAATAGGGTAATTAAGGCTAAAAATGATATTATTATTACCCTAACACATGTCCTAATTCTATCGGATAAGTGTAATTCGATCGACAAAAACCTTAGGAATAACATATGACCATTTAGGTCCACGTGGATTAGATTAGGACATTTATTATTAATTTATTTAAAGAAATGTTAAAATAGTTAAAATCAATGTTTAATAACTAAATTTTTTTTAATATAGGGTTATACATAAGATAAATTCGACTATAAATATTAATTAGAAAGCTAAAAAGATTTCCTATATAATGGTATTTTATTTATAATTTTTAGAGCTTAAATAAGTTAATTTATTTATGATATAATGATGATGGAGTAATTATCTTATTAAAGAAATATTAGCATAATTGATGTTATAAATACCAAAAGAAATGTAATTTGAGACTTTTTATGAATTAAAATAATTTTATAGGTTAATATGACATGTTATTAATAATTTAAGTAACTTTTTTAGAACTAATAATTATGTTATGATTTTCCAAAAAATCAATTATGAAATAGTGTCAAAATTGACATAAAATTGTTTTTAAAACAAATATTAAATTATTAGTTGTTATTTTATTCCTAAAAACTAAGTTTCGGAAAAATGACTTAGATAAGGTTATATATATTAATAATGAACAACTTGGGGTTCGTTTGTCTTGTTACAGTATGTTTATTAACCATATAGTGTAAGAAAACAAGAAGACACGGTAAAAGTTAAATTATTTAACTTGGAGTTAAATCTGAATGATAAGGTTAAAATAGTAAACTAAACTTATCTAAAATCTATTCGATGAGATTATATCGACCCATCCCAATCTTATATTCAAAATAAATCAATTTGGAGCTATTAAAAAATGAATATGACTTTATAATAAAATAATACTTTATGTTTTTCCTATGGTGCCCCTCTCCTCCCTTATAAAAGGGAACCTCCTCCCTCTCCTCCTCACACCACATTGAGCCTTCAAGCACGTCCAAACCCTAAAAATTTCTCCTCTAAAATTTCCTAGAAATATCCTAGAGGTCCTGGGCTTCTTCAAAGACCATCTTTAGTGCCCTAAGAGATGGTTAAGAAGAGGCGCTTCAAAGAAGACGTAATGTCTGTTACCGATTCTTTCAACTTTATTTCTTCTTCTAATTCTTCTTCTTTAGTTGTTTAACTATGAAGTAATAACCCCAGTATAAATCATATACTGATATGTTATTATAAATATGAAAGAACCTTATTTCACCTTCTATCTATCCTACGGAAAATGAAATCACCGCGCGGGCGTACGTACGGAATACCGTCTCCACGTCGTGGTCTAATCTGTTTTCCACCACCACCTTACTTGGATGGGTATAATGGTGTAAAGAATAAATATATATGATTATTGTAAAGTGAAATTGAATCTTAAATAGTATACATACACTGCAATACAATTCCACGATCATGAGAACGATATCATCGCTCGTGCGTACGTACGGCCTACCATCTCCACGATGTGATGCGACTCGTTCTATATGATCTTCATTGCATAATGATTATATAAATGAATTGAATGAATAAATATGATATATATTACACTAATACCATTCTGGAAATGAGTTATCTATGACCTAAAAGTAGAATGGATATTTTCCTCAAGAATGGAGTTCAAGCATTTTATCAAAATTATTTTCCAACTAAGATAACATAGGGTTCTATTTATATCCTTATTTTTACATTGATTTGATTATGTTATGATGGAATTATTTTTATGATTTCCTTTTATCTTATATGGATTATGTTATGATGTAATGACGTTTAAGAATCCCATTTTTATTACATGGTTTATGCTATGATGTATGATTTATGATCTTGTGGAACACATTAGAATGGTATCATTATGATATGGGTGGGACCTATATATCCCTCCAATTCATTGGGTAAAGATTTATATCTCATGAGATAGACAAGGCTGTAATGGTAGGTTAAACCAGTTCATTGAAACAGGACTGAAATGAGGAGTGAACTCGGTTCAAAAATGGACTTTGTCCGCAAAGATAGTATTGGAAATGAGTCTTGACTACTAAGAAAGGATTCTCTATGATTATGTGTGTATACCACAAAGTTTTATGTTTTACATCATGATTATTGGGATTAAAATTCACTTCTATGATTTATCCCATGTTATTAAATTATGATCTTTTTTGTAGGTTATGATTTCGAAAATGTTATGTTATTATGAATACGATGTGATTGATATTTTGTTTGTTTACCATTACTGAGATTTTGAGCTCACCCTTTTGTATGTTTTCTTTTCCCCAGGCCAGGAAGAAGGATATTAAGTAAGATATACCAAAAGGGACTCTAGATATGATAAAATAAAAGGGAGACAATGTATATGTTTTATGAACCAGTTATTTATGTTTCCTAGTTTCTAAAGACACTATACCTATACGGTCCTTTCATGGTTTTGTTATATGTTGTAATAAGTGTGCTTCAATTCCGATGTAATAACAATGTATGTAAAGTATTTGTCGCTATATTTGGTATCCGAGGAAAGGTACAGTCAACCTTTGGAAACTAGAATGTGAAAGCCTTAGTAAGAACCCTAAGGCTAAGTCTAAGCATAGAACACAATCTTAGTGTTTTAAAAATGGGAATGAAGAACCTATGATAAGACCTTAAGTGTGAAATTTTATTATTTATTATGTGGTTTTCCTATTATAATTAGTGTTTCTCACACTATTATTTTTGGTTTTAGTCAATGGCTGGAACTCAAAGGAACCTTGTTAATGCGGAATGCGACGGGCAATGCTATGATTGTCCCCCTGAGCAACCAAACGTTATGGGAGATGGAATGAAAAATCATGTAGCCATGCTCACACAACATTCTCAAGCTATGAATCATTCAGGACTTCCAAATGAGAAAAGTAAGGAGCAATATTCTGTTGAATCCTTCATGAGGCAGCGTCTACCCTCATTTAACGAGTCTACTGATCCATTAGTGGCTGAACAATGGATTAATACCACTGAAAAGATATTTTCAATTCTTCAGTGTTCTGAACATGATAAATTCATCTTAGCAGTATATCATTTGGAAGGTGAAGCTGATCAATGGTGGAATCTTATCAAGAATACGAGGGCAAGAGATGAAATTGAGTCCATGGAATTGGATGAGTTCATGAACTTATTTTTCAATAAGTATTTCCTTCGTATTATTCGAACAAAGATGGAGATTGAGTTTCTTGAACTAAAGTAAAAGGATGATGAATCTGTTGGTACCTACGAAGAAAATTTTACAATACTTGTAAGGTACGCTTCTGGTATTATTATCCAACCTGAGAGTAAGATCGATCGATTCTTTAGTGTCTTAAAACCAGGTCTTAGAAGGGTGTTATCCATAAGGGACTTCAATAGCTACAAGGAAATTTTTCGATGTGCTCTCAAGGTTGAGATGGAGATTGGAGTACCCAATCATTCATATGCGTTTGATAAGAAGTAGAAAAAGGAATTCAAAGGAAAATCTAAAGAGAACACTGAAAAGAAGATGAGTTTTCCCTTATTCTCAAAGTGTGGAAAGAAACATAGAGGGAGTTTTCTTAAAGGTACAAGTAAATGTTTCAAATGTGGAAATGAAGGTCATCGGGAATTTGAATGCCGCAATAATGGGAAGAAGATGTATAGTGATGCGAACAAAGAAAAGGCTACACAGAGTGCACCTTCTACACTTCAATGTTAGAAGTGACAGGAAATGGGGCATTATGATAATCAATGCCCTAATCCAAGGGTTGTTGATGATGATCGATGTCAACAAACTCTTAAGGCTAAAGATAAAGGAATGTCACATGCAATTTCTATCAGCGATGTGGAGTACGATAACTAAGTGGTGAAAGGTACACTTACCATCCACTCTAAAGTTAAAAATGTTTTATTTGATTCTGGATCCACCCAATCTTTTAGTTCTGAAGAATTTTCTAAGGGTATCTCCATATTACCTCAATAATTAGATGTTGATTTAGCTGTGACAACCCCCAATGGCACAACAGTCACATCAAAAGTTTATAATTCTTCTCCGATTTAAGTTTGTGGGAAAGTGCTTCCTACAAATCATGTGATCTTTCCTATAGTGGAATTTGATATGATTCTTGGCATGGATTGGATTTATTTCTATGGAGATCATATCAATTGACAAATAAGTGAAGTCAGATTCCATATTCCAGATCAATATTTGATCGTCTATCGAAGCAAGTATGAACATAACCTTCCAGTGGAAATTTATTCCATCTTATGGGTCCTGATTCCACTAAATTAAGGTTATTTATCGGAAACGGTAGGTGAGAAACTCACAATTAAGAATATTCCCTTTGCATGGGAGTTTGATGATGTTTTTATGAAGGAATTTCTGGGTCTTCCACCAAATTGTGAAGTTGAGTTTTTAATAGAACTCATACTGGGTGCTTTGCCTATTTCAAAGACACCTTATAGAATGGCCCCAATTGAGTTGAAATAATTGAAGAAGCAACTCCAAGAGAATCTTGATAAGGGATTCATATGCCCTAGTCCATCACCTTGGGGAGCACCTATTCTGTTTGTTAAGAAGAAAGATGTATCAATGAGACTCTGCATTGATTATCGATAACTTAACAAGATCACTATCAAGAAAAAATATCCTCTCCCACACATTGATGACTTATTTGACCAACTACGCGGAGCTCAATACTTTTCCAAGATTGATCTTTGTTCAGGGTATCATCAATTATGGGTCAAAAGGGAGGATATACCAAAGACGACTTTCCGTACAAGGTATGGAAACTATGAATTTATAGTGATGCCATTTGGTCTTACTAATTCCCCTTCTATCTTCAAGGATCTGATGAATAGAGTCTTTAGAGACTATCTTGATCAGTTTGTGGTAGTCTTTATAGATGATATTCTTGTCTATTCAAAGAGAAAGTAAGAACATGAAGATCACTTGAGAATTTTATTGAATACCATGAGAAAGGAGAAGATTTATGCCAAATTTACCAAGTTTTAATTTTGGCTTCAAAAAGTTGCATTTTTGGGTCACATAATCTCAAAAGAGGGGATATCTATGGATCCAGCAAAAACAGAGGTTATCGAAAGATGGTCGAGACCAATAACAGTAACTGCGATCCGGAGTTTTCTTGGTTTGGCTGGATATTATCGAAGTTTTGTCAACAATTTTTCACGATTATATAATCCACTGACCAGGTTGACTCAAAAAGGAGATAAGTTCGTGTGGATGGAGGAATGTGAAGAGAATTTCAATGAGTTGAAAAGAAGGTTATCCAGTGCACCTGTGCTCACACTGCCTTATAGTGGAGAAAGGTTTGTGATCTACAGTGATGCATCCAATAAGGGGCTGGGGTGTGTTCTCATGAAAAATGATATGGTGATAGCTTATGCCTCACGATAGTTGAAAATCCATGAGAAAAATTACCCAACTCATGATTTGGAGTTAGCTGCGGTAATCTTTGCATTAATGATTTGGAGGCATTATCTTTATGGTGAAAGGTGTGATATTTATACTGATCATAAAAGTTTAAATTATATTTTCACACAAAAGGAGATGAATATTCGCCAAAAAAGATGGTTGGAGTTGATTAAGGATTACGACTGCTCAATTCATTACCACCCTGGGAAAGAAAACAAGGTGGAAGATGCATTAAGTCGACAAGACCATGCTAGCTTATCCATGATGTGGATCACAAAAGGTCCAATATTTATGGATTTACAAAGGATGGACCTTGGAATTATAATGGAAGGGGAAAAATATTATCATTCTCAAATGAATGTTCAACCATCTATACATGTGAAGATTAAAGAGGCACAGAAAGAAGATGTAGAGTTACAAAAGAAGGCAAGAAATGTTCCTGAATTCAACCTTGATTGTGATGGGATAATAAAGTTACTGAATTGGGTTTGTGTTCCTCCAATCCCCAAATTAAAGAAGGAGCTGCTGGATGAGGCTCGTAGTTCTTCATTCTCTATTCATCTTGGAAGCACAAAGATGTATAGGGACCTGAATGAGTACTTCTGGTGGGATGACATGAAAAGAGATGTTGCTGAATATGTCACTCGATGCTTGTTTTGTCAGCATGTTAATACTGAGAGACAGAATTTTGAGGGGATGTTACAACCATTACCCATTCCCGAATGGAAATGGGAAAACATCACTATGGACTTTATCACCAGACTTCCTAAAACATCCAACAACAATAATGCAATCTAGGTCATAGATGATCATGTTACAAAGTCTGCACACTTCATTGCTATTAGAGAGGATTTCTCTCTGGATCAACTTAACAAGATATATTTGAAAGAAGTGGTAAGATTGCATGGAGTACCACTTTCCATTATATCTGACCGGGATCTGAGGTTTACCTCAAAGTTCTGGAAAAGTCTTCAGCATACTCTGGATATAGAGTTGAGTTTCAGCACTGCTTATCATCCTCAGACAGACGGCCAGTCTGAGAGAACAATTCAAACTCTAGAAGATATGTTAAGAGCCTGCTCTATGGATTTAAAAGGTGGTTGGGATCAACACATACCTTTGGTGGAATTTTCATATAATAATATCTTTCACTCCAGTATTTAGATGGCTCCTTATGAATCTCTCTATGGAAAGAAATGCAAGAGTCCAACTTTGTAGGATAAAGTTGGGGAACGAAATCTATTAGGACCTGATCTTGTTGATGAGATGGCAGAAAAGGTCTGATCTATCCAACAACACATAAGAGCACCTCAGAGTCGACAAAAAATTTACGCTGATAACCAAAGAAAAGAGCTTGTGTTTGAAGTGGGTGATAAAGTGTTCTTACAAATATCTCCTTGGAAGAGAGTAATGATATTCGGAATGAAGGGAAAGCTGAGCCCTAGGTATACCGATCCTTTCAAAATACTGGATCGTGTGGGGAAGGATGCTTACTGATTGGAGCTTCCACTGAATCTCTCTCAAGTTCAGGATGTGTTCCATGTATCTCTCCCGAGATAGTACATACCTGATCCTATATGTACTCAACTCAGAAGTTGTACCGCTGGAGAATGATCATTCTTATGAAGAAAAAACGATAGAGATTCTGGATCGTAGAGAAAAAGTCCTACGGAACAAGACCACTCTCTTGGTGAAAGTTTTATAGAGGAACCACCAATTATAATAAGCTACATGAGAGCTTGAGGATATGATGAGGGAGATGTATCCTCATCTGTTTGTTACAAAGTGATGAATTTCGAGGGTGAAATTCTTTTTATAGGGGGTAGAATGTAACACCAGAGATTTTTATGAGAAATATTTTGTTTTTATGCTATATAAATCATCAAAGGAATCATTCACTACACACAACACTATCTTGTATTTCTTTACACACAATCGAGACCTTCCTTGATAGCTTGTGTTGTACGCAATACCGAGTTTCACTAAACATCGATATGCTATTAAAATATTATTAAAACTAGCCGCTATAAATAGTAATACCTACTTTTTGAAATTTTATAAATTTTATCTTTCAAAATGGACTTCATTTTTGGATTCGGAATATTGAAATTAGCCTAGGGTGAAATTTTGGTATTTTTCTGAAAACATTCAATTTTTGATGACTAGTGAAAACACTGGGTTACTATTTAAAAACCGACTTTTTATTTAAATAATTATTTATTTTAGGTCAAAATTGATACATAATACCTATATAATTTCAATTTAATTCATTGGAGTCATTTTATAATAATTTTAGATATATAAAATTTTATTGAACTTTTCACCGTCGTTTACCCATCTCCTAGGAGAGTTTGAAAATTTATATAAAACATAATTTTACCACTTCTGTGAGTGGAATTTTGAGAATCTGAGAGACACGGTTAATATAAAGGGCTAAAATTTGGTTCAATGAGATGAAAATAATTTTTGGTGAATAGTAACTTTTTTGTTTTATTTACCACGGTTAAAAATAAATAGGGTAATTAAGGGTAAAAATGATATTATTATTACCCTAACACATGTACTAATAATATTGGATAATTTTAATTGTACCAAAAACAACCTTAGGAATAAAATATGACCATTTAGGTCGACTTGGATTAGATTAGGACATTTATTATTAATTTATTTAAAGAAGGGTTAAAATAATTAAAATAAAAGTTTAATAACTAAATAATTTTTAATATAGGGTCATACATAAGATAAATTCATCTATAAATATAAATTAGAAAGGTAAAATAATTTCCTACATAATGGTATTTTATTTATTATTTTTAGACATTAAATAAGTTAATTTATCTATGACACAATGATGATGTAGTAATTATCTTATTAATGAAATATTAACATAATTAATGTTATAAATTGCCAAATAAATGTAATTTGATACTTTTTATGAATTAGAGTAATTTGATAGGTTAATATGACATGTTTTGATTGATTTAATTAACTTTTTTCTAACTAATAATGCTGTTATGATTTTCAGAAAAATCAATTATGAAATTGTGTCAAAATTGACATAAAATAGTTTTTAAAACAAATATTATATTATTAGTTGTTATTTTATTCCAAAAAATATAAGGTTCTGCCAAATGACTTAGATAAGGTTATATATATTAATAATAAACATCTTGGGGTTAGTTTGGCTTGTTACTGTAAGTTTATTAACCATACAGTGTAAGAAAACAAGAAGACACAGTAAAAGTTAAATTATTTATCTTAGAGTTAAATATAAATGATAAGGTTAAAATAGTAACCTATACTTGTCTAAAATCTGTTGGATGAGAGGATTTCGACCCATCCACACCTTATCTTAGAAATAAATCAATTTAAAGCTATTAAAAACCGAATATGACTTTATAATAAAATAATACCTTAAGTTTTTCCTATGGTGCCCCTCTCCTCCCTTATAAAAGGGTACCTCCTCCTTCTCTTCCTCACACCACTTTGAGCCATCAAGCTCGTCAAAACCCTGAAAATGTCTCTTCTACACTTCCCTAGAAATATTATATAGGTCATGGTCTTCTTCAAAGACCATCTTTAGTGCCCTAAGAAAAGGTTAAGAAGAGGCGCTTCAAAGAAGAGGTAATCTCTATTACCGTTTCTTTCAACTTTATTTCTTCTTCTACTTCTTATTCTTTAGTTGTTTCATTATGATGTAATAACATCAGTATCAATCATATACTGATATTTATTATAAATATGAAAAAACCCTATTTCACCTTCTATATATCCTACGGAAAACGAAATCACTGCACGTGCGTACGCATGGAATACCGTCTCCACGCCGTGGTGTAAACTGTTTTCCACCACCACCTTACATGGATGGGTATAATGGTGTAAAAAATAACTATATATGATTATTGTAAAGTGATATTGAATCTGAAATAGTATACATACACAAAAATACAATTCCACGATCATGGGAATGATATCATCGTTCGTACGTACGTATGGCCTACCGTCTCCACGATGTGATGCGACTCGTTATACATGATCTTCATTGCATAATGATTATATAAATGAATTGAATTAATAAATATGATATATATTACACTAATAACATTCTCTAAATTAGGTATCTATGACCTAAAATATGAATAAGAATTTATTCGACAAAACACGCATAAGAACAAAAAGAAATAAACACCCGAATAACAAGTAACAATGAAATATTATTAATAAGAAGCTAAGAATATGACCATATATGATATCATAACAATTAGTAAGATTCTGTAATAAGTAAATAACTTTATTTAAATCATTATACAGGAGGTTCGGACACGTACGAAGCAAATATGACCTAATGTAAGGGAAAATCTCGCAATCTGATTTTTATCCGAGATTGTTTATACTTCAGAATTTACTGGGGAATATTTATCATCCACATCCATGTTTACTCAATATGTAATATTATTTCTACCCTCCTACAATTGTTTAAATCCAATTTTACCCGTTGGTGAGTTTTTAGTAAAAGATATGAAAGGAATATTTTGTCGTTTTTCGTACGAGTTACTTTTTGACTTTTCTGGCCAAAGTACGGGAAGAATAGTTTTTTAACTTATACGGCCTGAATGGACCATTAGAACATTATTTCCATGAATATTCCTTTACATGTTTTCAAGTTAATTTTTAATCAAATTCTTTTAGTTTAAAATTTTATGACATATTAATAAAGGAAAAAAAAATTGAAGTAGAAAGGATATTTTCCTCAAGAATGGAGTTCAAGCATTTTATCAAAATTATTTTCCATCTAAGATAATATAGGGTTCTGTTTCTATCCCTATTTTTACATTTATTTGATTATGTTATGATGGAATTATTTTTATTATGTCCTTTTATCTTATATTGATTATGTTATGATGGCATGATGTTTAAGAATCCCTATTTTATTACGTGGGTTATGCTATGATGTATGATTTATGATCTTGTGGAACACATAAGAATGATATCATTATGATATGGGTGTTACCTATATATTCCTCCAATGAATTGGGTAATGATTTATATCTCCTGAGATAGACATGGCTAGAACGTTAGGTTATACCGGTTCAGTGAAACAGGACTGAAACGAGGAGTGAACTCGGTTTAGAAATGGACTTTGTCCACTAAGATAGTCTTGGCAATGAGTCTTGACTACTAAGAAATTATTCACTATGATTATGTGTGTATGCCACAAAGTTTCATGTTTTATGTTATGATTATTGGGATTACATTTCACTACTATTATTTATCCCATGTTATGAAATTATGATCTCTTTTTCATGTTAAGATTTCCAAAATGTTATGTTATTATGAATATGATGTGATTGATATTTCTTTTTTTACCCTTACTGATCATTTGAGCTCACCCTTTTGTATGTTTTTTCCCCAGGTCAGGAAGAAGGATATTAAGTAAGATATGCCAAAAGGGACTCTAGATATGATAAAATAAAAGGGAGACAATGTAGATGTTTTATGAACCAGTTGTTTTTGTTTCCCATTTTCTAAAGACACAATACCTATACGATCCTTTCATGGTTTTGTTATTTGTTGTAATAAGTGTTCTTAAATTGTGATGTAATAACAACGTATGTAAAGTATGGGTTGTTATATACATGTGAGGTTGAAATTGTCTTATTTGTAAAATTATGACACCACGAAATCTAATGTGTCTGATCCCTTTCTGATGTTTGCTCATTCATAGGTTAATTTGGTGTTATTGGATGAGAAATGAGAGGATAATGGTATGAAACATAGATTTCAAGACCATTTAGGGTATATTTTCAATGAATAATAAATATATTGTAATAAATGTGGTTAATCTTATTATCACGGGAAACATGTTAGCTTATAATGAGACCTTGAAATGGGTCTTACAATCCTCACATGGTTTCCCCACCCAAGATGGGTAACTCTATGTGTCAGTATTAATTATGTGATTAAAATTTATAACATGACCGTATTATCCCATAACCTATAATTATTTATTTAAATATATACTAGGGGTTTTCTAGGAATTTTAGTATAATTGTTGTGATATTCTATTATATTCTATTACAAATATTTAGTCTAAATTTTGGATTAGATATTTGAATTGAGATAATCCAATGATCTGAATCTCTCCCTCTAATACTATCTCACGTAGTTGGTAAATAATGTTGAGTCTAAAGATTCTTTATGATTTTTTCCATTTCTTTATGTCTTGGAAATCAAAAACACATTTTCTTAAATACACCATTTATCATTATGGAAGTTTATATGTATGAACATATAATGTCTTATTCAAGACTTATAAATTATTTGAGGTTGTTTTCTAGATAAGTATAACCATCTTTTCCTGATGGCAGAATAACTTCTTGAATTATCAAAGAAAATACACTTTCTAAAAAAGATTCCACATTCTAAATATCATCCACATTCTCAAAAATATCATACTTTTTCTTCATTCCAATTCACCAAATTTTTTGATTACAAAACATCACATTTAATAGATACTGAATTGCTCATAAAAACTGATTCTAAATCAGTTTATTTCTTAGATTCTGAATCTCTCAGAAAAACTAATTCCTAATAATTTAATTTCATAGATTCTAAATCACTAAAAAAATAGATTCTAAATCACACTGTTTATTAGATTCAGATTCTCAATAATTTCTAGATCTGTTTATTAACATACATAGTATCTACTTTCAAATCTTGCTTAATGATTTCATAACATTATTAATGTTTTGATATTTACATAATATTATTATTTTATGTATTTCTTAAATATTATGTATTTATATAATATTATGCTTTCATGACTTTTTTGTGTCCATATATTTTCTTAATATTATGATTTTATAATATTCTTAAAGATACCCTGTTTTCATAATGCAATATTTCTTACATTTTCTTATGTATTATTGAAAATATAATGTTACATGTGATAGTTATTTTTCTATACTAAAAACTTTCATTATTTTAGTTACAATACGACCTCTATGAATGCCACCTATCCATTTAACACCGAGATGTCTAGGAAAATGTGACCATTGGAGGAAAATGTTAATGTTGGAGATCTCTCTTATAAATACCCATTCATTTGAATGTTTTTAGAGACATGATCATTTGGGAGAAATGATACTCTACGAGAGCTCTTCCAGATTTTCTTCATGAGAAATCCTTAAAGATTTTACATAGTGAACAACATTTTCCACAGACATAAATATTCAACAAGATTTGTTCATCTACATGTGATTATGACTATTGTTATATACAATCGAGGGATTCCAAGATTAAGGAATATTGTTGTTTTGATTACATGCGTAATAGAGGGCATCAAATTTGAAGGAAAATAGAGGTTTTGATCAACTTACAAATCGAGGGATTACTGGGATCGAATGATATATTCCTCATATTAAGGTAATACCCTGTTGTGTATAAGATATACATTTGTGAAAATGGAAATCATGGGAAATTTATCAAATGTTTTTGTATACCCTTATATTTGGGTTAAAATATTTCCATTACACTCGTACTACTTATTCAATTTCATGTTCATTAAATTCTGCTTCATTTGTGTTAATGATTGAAAGTGTAACATTCTTAGACTTTTGTTGTTGTAATAACTCTGATATAACATTCTATATGATTTAAGGTATAATGTTACATAAGTATACCTGTGTGATTAATTTTTCATAACAACTTTGTTATCAAACCTTGGGAATTTCCGATCTATTTGTTAAATATAGTAGATTATTTTATGTATATTTGTTAATCTTTTTTTACGTGAAGATTACTTAAGGTTTAAAATGAAAGTTTTTAAACGTACAATTCACCACTCTTTTAATTGAGTATATACATCTTATATTTAAATCGTAAAATTTGTATCAACGTAGGTATCTAGAATTTTTATTTTTTACATTTATATTAGAAGAGGAATCCATTGTGTTTATCTTACATATTGTTCACTTAAATTTTTTATTAATTTCTATATTAAAATCTTGATTTCTAAATACATATTGCACTAACATGTAAAGTGGAAATGTTGTTGTTTTGTAAGATGAAAGGAATGAATGTTGTATCCTTAGAAAATCTGAATCCTACATGACTGCCAATCATTGATGAGAATGATTATAAATATTGGAGAGACATAATGAAGACTTTTTTCATTATCACCAGTGTTGAAAACATTTTTATGCTTACTCAAGAATATAATATACCTTACAAGGAATTTAGAACATTTACCAATCAACAAAATCTTTAATATCATCTTATCTATAAGATACACAATAATTTTTTGTGTTATATAATCTGGAATATTTATATCCAGATATCTTATTGTAAAAAAGCTAACAACATTCAGAAGAAACATGATGTTACACATTTTTTACATCCAAATTTATTAAAACTCAAAGATGTATGCTGAGAGAAGATTATCATGGTTTTGTTTCTCCTAATGGAGAACCAATAGTTATTGTTCATAAGAGATTCTTGACTATCAATATCATTCTATTTTCAATGGGAGAAAAAGGATTAGATGATGATATTCATGTTGACAAGATTATTTATATCATGCTTATGGGTGGGAATCAAATAGAACTGCTATTGATGATTCTAGGAAAGATAAAAGAGTTACACTTTATGTGTTATTTTGGACTACCTTTAAAATGATAGTATATTTAAGAGAGATGCTAAGAATATAGTGAGGGAAAATGTGAGTTTTTTGTTTACCACTACATTGACTCATATAAATATCAAGATTCCTGAGAAATATATTAAGGTAATAATGTCCATGAAATTATTCATTCAGTTAGACTCAAGTGAATATGAATATTCATAGAATGAGTTATCCAATCTTCCTTGAAGGATGAACAAGATTGTCTGAAAGAAGGATTTATAGTACCAATATAATAAAAAGGATAGAAAGGATAGGAAAATTCTAAAGACAAATGTTATGAGTTCATGAAAGATGGAAATATCAGACATGATTATCCTAACCATAAAAGAATGGAAAATAATGATAGACATTGTGTGAGGAATCTTACAAGATATTATAATACTAAAGGAAAGAATATGATGAAGGAAAATGATTCCAGGAGTGCACGTGGTGGAGACACATCTGATGAATCTTTATATATTGAATATTATGGAGAGAAGAATATTGGTCTTATTTCAAGAATACCTATTGAAAAAAAAATATCATGGATAATGTAAACATTGTTGAAACCTTAACAAATATGTCTTTAAATGAAAAGTATCCTGAAAATGATGGATATATTTGTTCTGATGAAGAACATTGCTTTGAAGAAGATACCATACTTCTTTTGAATATGTATCTAGGTTTTCCAAGTTACATGAAAATATAAAAAGTAAGATCAATAAAAAACATAACAAGGAAAAATATAGAATCATGGTTTTAACAAAAGACTTACCAGATCATTTTAAATATCTTGACCAAAAAACCTATGAAATTATTTATATTTCTAAAAACCATGTGGAATTTAATTCTGAAAAGGATAATATTTCTAAGGATCATGAGAAATCAATTTATAGAAAAATATTATTGAGGAAAACCCCAATATTAATGATAATAACCATGAGTATATGAATATAGTTATTAGAATAAAATTTGATACATTTTCTTTAATGAAAGTTTTGTCAATATTTACTTCTGGTAAAGATAATTTTGATAAGATGTATTGAAATTTTTTTCTGATTAGGATTAATTCCGGATTTGGTTATTCTCATTCAAAACCTATTTTTAGTCACAATTATTATTTTTCCTCAAAGATCCATTTTTTCCACCATGTTTCAATGTGGTGGACATTGGGATAAAAAAATTTATTCGAGTAAAACTCAATGATTGGGTTTTCATAAATCTTACATTATAAGGAAAATTTGGATTCCTAAGATTTTAATTTTTTATAATTCTTGATCCAATGAAGTCTAGATTTTGAATGTCTAAATATTTTATTTTCAATAACAAAATGTAACTTTCAACTAAAATACAGTGTACATTGATAGTGTATGTTCCCAGAACAAGAAAGGTAATAAAACTTCTTCGAAATGATTTTCAGGATGAAAGGTGGAAGAGTCCCTTTTAGAGATAATGTACTAGGAGAAAATGTTGGTATAGGTAATGGTTTTCTTCTTGGAAAAACCTTAATTTCAAATTTTTTATTTGTTAAAGGTCTTAAGAACAACTGAATAGGAATAATCCAATTATGTGATAAAGGTTAAATTTTAAATTTTAGGAATAATACATTCTTAGTACACAATTCCAAGGATGAGTTTATTGTCTCTACCCATCAGCATGAGAATATTTATACACTTAATATAGAAGACCTTAGGATCCAAGACATATCTTACTATAGTGAAATGAAATACCAATCTTTATTATAGAATAGAAGATTAGGACACTGTAATATTAGGTACATATGTAAAAATTCTACGAACAAACCAGTTGAGGATATACCAGATCCTAAACATGATTCTTAAAAAGTGGTTAAACCATGTCAATTTAGAAAGGAACATAAGTCTAGATATAAAATCAATAAATGAATTATCAACTTTTGATGCATTAAATATAGTGAATATAGATATTTTGTCCTAAAAAAATAGAATTATTGGAGTAAAATACTATGTATTTGTCATAGTTAATGATTATATTAGAATAACATGGGTTTATTTTCTAGAAAAATAAATTTGAAGACTTTTATTATTTGGAATCTTTTTCAGACAATGCTAAAAATGAGAAAACCCTTCAAATTAATAACTATTCATAGTGATCATGGAGGAGAATTTGAAAATTAATATTTTGAATCTTTTTGTTGTAATAATGGAATTAATCGTTAATTATTATCCCTAATAACTCTACTAAAAAAATGTTTTGTTGAAAGATGAAACAAAATTCTTCAAGAAAAAACAAGAAATATGTAGAGTGAAAACTAAATTGGTAAATATTTTTGAGCTAATTTTCCAAGTACAACATGTTATACTATATATTGAGTTTTAATAGGGAAATTTCATAATAAACTGCCTTATGAGTTATGGACAGTTTGAAAACCAAAAGTTTCATATTTCATCATATTTGATGCCATACATTAATTTTAAATATTAAAAGTAACTTACACAAATTCGCACCCAAATATCATGAAGTAATGTTGTTAGGCTATAATACATCTTATAATTCTTATGGTGTTTTTAATAATAATACTTATATTATTGTGGAAAAGAGTAATTGCTAAAATTGATGAAACTGATCCCTTTGTTTTTAAATTTTCCCAACCTATATCTTTATATGTGTAATCAAAAATTTATTATCAAACTTTTATATTAGATTCATCTAATCTCTATAATACTCACGAAAATATTTCTGAAGCATTCACTACAAAATATTTTCTACCCTATGATGATAAACATGTTTTACAAAATCCATGTCAGTTGTTTCGAACGAATTATCCGGATGAATGTATTGTCGATGATGTACATCAATTAGTAAGGAATATATGTTCATTAGGGAATGAAGTATAGAATATTTCATTTCATTCCCAATTAAAAACTAAAAGTTACTAATGATGTTGTATGTGATGATGATTGGATGAAAGATATGAAAGATGATCTAAGTGAATTTGAAAGAAACAACCTCAGGACCATGGATGAAAGACCTAAAAAATATTTGGTAATTTGAGTAACGTGGGTTTGTATAATTAAATGTGATGAACATGGAATCATATTAATAAATAATAAAATATTATTTATTAAATGCTATGATAAACAAGAAGTAGTAGAGTATGATGAAACCTATGCTTCGGTTTCTAGACATGAATCTATTCAAATTCTATTAGCCTTTGCATCATTCATTAAGATAAATCTTTTTCAACTAGATTTGAAGTGTGCTTTCCTTAGTGGATATGTTCTATAGGAAGTTTATGTTGAACATAGTCTTGGATCAAAAGATACAAAACATCATAATGCTATTTTTAATCTTAACAATGCTTTATGTGGCCTTAAACAAGACCCTGAATCCTAGTATGATAGACTTACTAGATTGTTGTTACAAGAAAATTAATTTACGAGAACCGATGATCCAACCATTTCTATAAAAAAATAAAATAAATATGTTTTAATTGTTCAAATTTATGTTGATGAAATTATATTTGGATCAAAAAATCCAACCATTACTGATTCATTTGAGAATCATATGAAATATGAGTTTCGAATGAGTATGATGTGTGAGTTAACCATTTTCCATCATTTTTAAATTTCTCCAAAACCAAAGGAACCTATATTTCTCAACAAATGTATATTAATGATCTTCTTAAAATGTATTTATAAGAAAAAAATAAAAGTATAAATAATCTAATAGGAACCTCAAATACTATTGATCTTAATGAAGTTGTGGAACCTGTAGATCGAACTTATTTTAGAGGTATGATAGGAATTTCACTATACATAACTGCTATTCATACAAAAATAATGTTCTCAGTACGATTATATGTTATATATCTTTCTAATACAATATAATCCCATTTAAAATCTATGAAAATAATTTTACTCTATATAAAGGGAATCATGGACTCGAGATTTTTTTTATTCCTTTGGAAAGGGATTTGTATTCAAAATTTTTTTGGATGGTGACATTGGTGGTTGTAAAATGGATAGTAAAAGTACATCCAAAAATTATCATTTCCTAAGAGATTCAATTGTTTCTTGGTCATGTAGGAAAGAACACTCTGTAGCACTTTCCACTACTGAAGATGAATATGTGGAAGTTAGAAGTTTTTGTGCTCATGTTTTGTGGATTCAAAACACACTCACATATTTTGGAATGAGTTTTTCTAAAACAAATATATTATGTGATAACTAGTACCACAACTATAAGGAAAAACCATGCACATCACTCTCATGCAATGAACATTGATATTAAGCATCACTTTCTCAGGGATCACACACTGAATAGAGATAATATTTTACAACTTATTAGAAAAAAACTACTTGCTGGTATTTTCAAAATATCACTACCGTCCGATATATTTGAATATTTTAAGAAAAAATTATGAATCATAACCATAAGTTAATCATTCATATCTAGTTTTTTATACAATCATTTTACATTATGATACACCTTTTTACAGGGGGTACATTTATTTTCATAATAATGTTTTCATAACCTTAACTAATGTTTTTGTAAGCATAACAAGGTTTTCAAACCTTAAAGAATGTTTTCAGAAACTTAATAATGTATCTATAACAATAAAAAATATTTCTTAACCTTAATAACATTTTCTTAACCTTAATAATGTTTTCTTAACCATAATAATGTTTTCGTAAGCTTAATATTGTTTTCATAACCATATTTTTATTTTTCGCCACCTTAACAAAATATTTCAAAACCAGATAAAGTTTTCTAACTCTATCATATCTTTTCGAAACATAAGATTTCTATAATGAATTTTACTAGTACTAACAAGACTTCAGAGAACTACAAACGATACATCTTCTAACTTATTACTTCTTATATTTAATTATGTATATTTGTATTTTAGTCATGTTTTAAGAAAAATTGCAACATATTCATCTTTCCATTAATCGATTTTATTTCCTTAAAACCTTAAATGATCAGAACCTCTAAAGGTTTCACGGATTAATATCAACCATTGGATCTTATCTGTGTCCTTCAAACCATTGGATAAATATGGGGGGATGAATCAGTGACTTGATGCGTATATAAACGAGGGACCCTCATTGAGTCCCACATTAGTTTCCAAATAATTGTCACTAAAACTCTACTGCCCTTCAATGTCACCGTTTCAATTTATTTCATTTTCCATAATGTTCCAAATGTCTCTGGGGATATCATCCTATAATTCAATGCCTCATAATAAGGGACATAATTATTGGGTGATATTTGGAGAATGGTTAGTAGATTGAGATTTCTTTCTCAAATACAATTCATTTATTTCAATATTCATTATGTTTCATGGATAAAATACTATTTTCAACGTAAATTATAATGGATAAAATGATCTGGTATATGAAGATTTTGTAATCAGATTCTATCAGTAAGTAGAATTTTTCCTTGAAGGTGAAAAAGTGAAACATTAGTTCAATAGTTATGGAAAGATCAATTTAATTCCTTATATGAAAGATAACAACATTATTTAAATACTGTATGTTGGATAATAATATTATCCTTCTCATAAGATGCCACATGTTTATCGTATCTTTATTATAGTCTAATCTTTTGAATCATCAGGCCTTAAGGGTGTTACGATCCCCAAACATTCTCATCTTTCAGCTAAATTTTGGAATGTCACCTTATGGTCACATGGTTTCATAATACCAAGTAAACGTGAAAAGGACACATTGAAAATCATAGATATTGTCATATTAGATTTTATGATTAATCTAAAGAAGATTATTACAGTCATATTAATCAGTATTATGATTTTTAAGATAATGGAAGAGATAATGAATTCACAAATTACTGTTTTCCACAAGATTTTGTCAAATCTGATCATGAGTTCATTAGATATATTCAATTTTAATATAATTTCAAAGACTAAGACGTTTAATATTTTCTTATTAAGTTTTCACACTTTCAAAAGAATGAAATACTCCTTCTGTGTTGAGACAAATGAGTTCATTGATATTATGAGAAAAACTGGTCATGTTAGAGAAATATCGAAATAAAAACTGAAGAAAAGAAAGGCTCAAGTATCATAACTAGAAAAATCCCATGTTTTTAAATCCCAAAAGTGTAGGAAACAAAAATCTTACCCCGATGAATTTGTAAATATGTGGAGGGAAGATATAGAGAAAATAAATTGACTAGGTTCAGTTTTCAGGATAAACCCAACTGAGGAAAAGTCTTTAAAAATTCAAGATGCTAAAGAGCTTAAGAGGCACACTGAGGAGAAGAAGCTTAAGAAGAAGCTTTAGGAAGATGATATAGTTTAATAATTAATGAATGATACAAAAAGGGACTCAGCAATGAATCATGTTTAGGAGTCCTTTTTCCATGAAATTCATCCTCATAAACAATTACAAGAAATTGTTGTACATAACCCCTTTTAAAAAGGAATGGATGTTTTTCCATGAACAGTTTTGAATGTTCATTAACCATCTCAAACTGAAGAAGAAGAAGAAGAAGTGAATACTGAGGAGTAGGATGGTGATGATGAGATTATAAAAATTTATGAACCTCAAAAGAAATATTGTTTGAAATATAATCGATAATAATATCCTAGGACTCTTATACGAAGATTAAATCAGGAGGAAATTATGTTCATAAATCTATTCAACAGGAAGAGAACATTGTTTAAACTGAAGTGAATAAAATCCCAACCGATGATGATGTTAATAGAGATGATGATGATAAAGAAGATGATGTCAGTCAAGTGAATTCTTGTAGTAAATATGAAGTTGATGATGATGATGATGACATGATTGTTCAAGTTTCTAAAGAGAGGCTAGTAGTTCGGGAAATTGAATATCCAATTGATATGAAAATAAATGGAAATAAAGTATATGTTGGGACATCTATGTAAGTTTCATCAGAATTAGAATAGTTTTTCTCCCCCTAATGGGAATATTTTTTTGGTCGGTCGTCAAAGAATTTAGTGAACTCAACTCCATATTTCCTAAATCGTGAGTCTAGATTCCAACATATTCAAGAATCTATAATCCAGAAGTCAGACCTAATAACTATTTTCAAAGAGAAACTGATAAAACATGAAGGTGATTTCAAAACCTTTTTTGTATGCTTTGATTGTCATAGGAAGTCATGCATTGAAACCAAAAAGTGGTCGAAGATTTTCAAGCATGATCTTAAGGTTTTTGTTGACTGGTTTGCGATAGTCAATGGGGAATTCACAGAATATGAGGTCAATATTAAAGATCATTCTAATAGATTCATGGAGAAGATGAAGAAGGAGCAAGATATAAGCTTTCAAGATGTTACAGATCTGAAATAGAAACTCTAATATATTGATCTTGATGTTAAAAAGAATAAATGCTTATAGAGATGAATCAAATGAAAGTATTAAGTCTCATAATGAGAAGATTCATGGTATGTAGGAAAAGACCACGTTTCATGAAAAAAATATAATGGATTAGGAAGAGCTCATTGTGATGTTCCAACATGATCACAAGTAGCTGAAAAAGTTTAATTTTATGCTCAAAAGGTAAATTTCAAATGAAATATGACTATTTTCAGTTTATTCCATCCTTTTGTTTTATAAACATTATCTTAAATCAAAATATTGTTTCCCATTGTTTCATATTGTATGTTTTATAATGTTTTCGGGTACTTTACATCTGTCCATTCCATTCATAAGATCACAATGATGGAGAAGAGTGAATATATTATAAAAATAATATAAATATATAGAAGATAATATCTATGTAAGGGGGAGACTACTTAGTTAATATATTCCTTATGAAAGGTGTATTTGTTTCCTTAAAAAAATAAAATTTCAGAATGTCAAGAATAGGACCCTTATGAGGTTTCATATCCTAAGGGGGATCCAGTCCTATTTTCTCTAAGTCATAAAAATGGTGATAAAAGTAATTCCTTTCTAATCCAAATATTATGTATTTCTAAATTAATATTAATATCATAAATAGGGTTTTTTGCATTCCAAAAAGGGGTAGATTGTGGATTCAAAAATTTTCCCTATGAATTTTTTCCATTCATTTATTTTTTGGAAATCAAAGACACATTTTCTTATTCATAAATTCCATATTTAAGGAATATTATTTGAAAGAACAACTAAATTATTACTCATGCATTCAAACATATTACATGATGATTTCTAGATAATTATAACAATATTTTTCTTAAGAATGAATAACTACTTGAAGTATCAAAGATCATACACTTTTTATATGATCCTACACTTTCTCAAGATCGTAAAATTTTTCAAAATCATATAATTCCATTCATTCTGATTCACCTAGTTTTATAATTTCAATTCTTCAAATTTCTTATATTGGGAATCTCTTAGAAAATACAATTCGAAATCTACTCATTTCATAGATTTTTATTTTCTTAGAAAACCAAATTTTAATTCAGTGAATTTATTTGACTACAAATTGCTATAAAAAACCAATTTTGAATCGCCCAATTTCATAGATTTGGATTAACACTAATTTTCAGATCTAATTCATAACATACTTAGGATCTAATTTCATATGTTTTTTTATTTATTTCATTACATTCTTAAAGATATGACATTTCCTTAATATTATGATTTTATATATTTCTTAATGATTTTTTATTTCCATAATTTTATGATTCCAGAACATTGTTTATGTTCATATATTTTATTAATGTTACAATTTTATAACTTTAGTAAGGTTACCATATTTTCTTAATGTAACTTTTCTTACATTCAGATCCTTAAATATTATTACATAGCTAATGTTACTTGTGAATGTTATTTTACAATACTAAATAGTGTTTTGTTTCAGTTACAATATGACAATTATGAATTCCACCTATGAAAGACACTCTGAGATATTAGGGAAAATATTACAGTTAGAGGAAAATGTTACCTTTGGATATATCACCTTTAAATACCCAATCATTTTAATTTTTTCAGAGTTGTGAAATTTTTGGAGAATTCATACTCGGTGAGGGATATTCCCAATTTTCTTCTTGTGAATGTGTTGACAATTTTATGTTTTGAACAACTTGTTTCACATTCTTAAATCATAAAAAACCATTGTTATGATTAGTGTGATTCCAGTTATTATTGTATAAAATTGAGGTAATACATTTTTTTGTTCTAAGGGGGATGAACCTGTTCTCTCCGGGTAGAGCTCTCTCTCCCGAGCTCTAGGGTTTTCCATTCACTCCCTGTGGCAGATCATTCCTCCTCTTTGGTGTTCTGATTTCTTTTTTATCTCCCTCTCCTTCCTCATCATCTATGGCACCCCTAATTCCTCCTTGTTGGCCCCTAAATCGTGTGATGGATTGGCACTAGTTTTGATGGGTTTCATAATAGTTAAATGTTATTTTGTCTCTTGGATTTGGGTTCTCTTTTCCGGAATTCTTCTGTGTTGCTCGGACGTTCACTGCTGGTCAGTGTTCCCAAAAAATTTCTACCGTACTATTTTCACCTAAACCATAGCCAAAATCCATTTTGGTTTGACATGATGGAGCCTCTTTGGTTTTTGTTTGGTGGGTCTTGATGGTCGTCAGATCTTCCTTTTGGCCCGCTCTCCCTCCTCTTCTCTTGCTTCTTATCCCATTATACTCGACCCCATATCATTCTGTTATGAATGTGTTTATGGTGGTTTTTGGATTTTTTTGGTGGATGCCTTTGGCGTCAAGGGCGTATCTCAGCCAGTGATGTACCCTACTTCAGTTTTCTCAATGATGTATTTTTCTGTGGTTTCATCTTCTCCATTTTTGGGTTTTTCTCATCTTTGTTTTTTAACCTGATGGTGTGTGTTGCTCTAGAATCATAGATTTCAGCTATTTTGAGGTACCGATTTGTTTGATACGATATATGGTTTTATTTCAATGATGCATATGGTGGATGTGTGATGGTGTTGGAATCAGTCTAGATCGGAGGTTCAGGGTGTTTCCCCCTTGATGAAGAACTGGTGAGGTGTTTCATTGGGGGTGTCAATCAGTTGTGTTTCTTCTATGGTGTGGTGGTGGTTCTGAGGGTGATGGTCGACATTGAGTCTGAATGTGGCATGGGATGGCTATTTCTATGGTTTTTTGTTTCCATTGACTATTATAAGGTGTGGGTTTTTTATGTGTGATGAGTTTTTTTAAGCGGAATGGTTGCCTGTTTTGTTTTTGGTAGGATTGTTGTTTCATTCTGGCAATGATTATCTTGTTTTCTGGTTACAGCGGTGATGGATTTGGAACGGCATTCGGAAAGCTATAGGTAGGTGTCTTGAGGCTTTCATTTGCAGTGTTAGGGTGATGGCATGGCCTTTTGATTTTTTATGGTCGTTTTCAATCCATGGTTTGAATTTTGAACGGTATTGTGGAACGTGGGGTTTACTATTTTGAACTTTTTGCATGGTTACCGAAAAACCATAATGCGGCTTTTTTGAAAATAAAAAATTGGATTTGGTGATGTATACAGTCGAGGGATTCCAAGATGAATCTAGATAGACCTACATATTACCTTCATAATCTAGGGCTTCCAAGTTAAAGGAATACATAGGTGCTGATCACCTTACAGATCAAGGACATGCAGGGATAGAAAGACACATTTCGATCTTCATATCGAGGCCTTACCAGAGTGTTGGTAAGAGAGGAATTCTTGAAAGTATGAATCATGGGACCTATATCCCAGGTTGTTGGATAACCTTATCATTGGTTTAAAATTTTTAATTACACTTATACTACTTGTTTAATTACATGTTCTGTAAATTTGGATACATTTTTGTTAATGATATAAAGAGTAAATTTCATACACTATTTCTTTTGTGTTAACACTGATAAAAGATTATATATTCTTAAGTAAGAATATCTCTTATGAATAATTGTGTGAATATTTATTTATTGTATCATTGTAGTAAGACCTTTTTCCTTTCTGATTTCTTTGTTAATGATAGTAGGGGGTTTTGTGAATCTTGTTTATTTTACTTTGTTAAAAGAAGATTCCTTAAGATTAAAATTGAATGTTTTTAAACTAACAAACCACCCCTATTGTAATTTAGTATGTACATATTATATTTTGATCCTAAATATATCACTCATATATCTACATGTTGTGTTAAAATTGAGGGATCTACATATGTATATTAAGGGTTTTCATTCATCTGATTAGGAATATGATGTATTTTGTCCCTTTGTGTGACTTTCGATTTTAAAAATTGGGAAATTTATGGAATAACACAACTATTTAGGTAGATCCAATATATGTATTGAGATTTTATTATTTTATATTCTTTTTTAGTTTATTTTGATTAATCATTGGCTGATATGTACGATTTGGAAGAAAATTCGAATTTTTTCAAAAAGATATTTTTAGTGTAATTTTATTATTTGAAATTTGGTTCTTTCATAGATTTAGGTTTTAAGATTAATTTATGAATAAAAGTATTTGATATTAAATGAATATAATATGGATATTTAAAAAATATTTATTCACAATTATACAATTAATTTTGATTTAACTAATAAAAGATTTTTTTGGGAACTATATTAATGTGAAAATACTGTTATTAGTGGTCAAATTTGGGATTATATTATAATGGATTTTTTCCATATTGTTTTTCTACTATGAAATTTTAATTTTTAATATAATTTATAAACATTATTCTTCAAATTTAATAATTAAATTACATATATGTATTGAATTATGGAATTTATCAATTATGATATTTTATAAAAAATATGTGACCCCCAATAATATATGATTTTTAGATGGTTGATTTTTTATAATCAACATTTAAGAAATTGAATTTTTATATTACAAAAAATAACTTCTTTGAATTTTGTATTTCATTGTGAATAAAAAATTTTCCATTTAAAAAATATAAAATAAAGAATCTCATTCATATTTTGTTTGTGTAAATCTATGATTTAGCATCATCTTATGAAAAGATGGAAGTTTTTGGAACCTGTGAAAATGACAGTCATTAGAGGATAAAAAATAAATATTATGTCTTTTTGAGATAATTCATTACTTATGTATTTTTGGAAATTTAATATTTTTTAATATAATATTTATAAATCATTTTAGTGATGGAATGATTTTTGTTAAATAAAATTTATTAGTTATATGATTTTTTATTTTTCATTGATTATTTAAATTGTATAGTAATTTTCTCATGCAAGGAAGTGTATTTGAATGATTGGGGAAATCCAATTGATAATTTTCTCACCCCAATACATCCACTGTTGAAATTTTGATATGATGCAGAAAAGGGGAATATATTATTCTCTAGAAATTGTTAAACATAAATCCTTGTTAGAGATACTTTAGTGGAGATGATATCTTAGGGTTATATAAGAATAATTGATGTAAAATGTATCCCATTTTTTCTGCAAAATGTTTCATTTTTCTATAAGAAATTTCTATTTATGTTAAAAAAATATTTTTACTAAATCATTTAAAATAGGTTTTACATTTACATGAATGGTTTAGATTTATGTTATTTACAAAAAATCATTCTTCAAATTTTTAAATATCTCTCCTGCGACTATTTAGAAATGTAAATTTATTATGGAACAATACTAAGTCCATGAGAAATCCCAGATCATAATTTTGGTTTTAGGGTCATAAGTCAGGGTGTTATAATTGGTAGAGAAGTTTGATATTGAAAAAAAAATTGAATATATGTTTCTGAAATAAATTACTATTTATTATTCTAATGAATAGTTATATTACACATATGAGGAAAAACCATATATATCATATGTCATGAAAGATGATTCTAGTAATATATTTACATTATTTTATTGAATATAATGTTTTATTATATTTACCATTCACCTCTGTACTCCATTATATTAAATATATTACATACCTGACTTTTTAGATAATTTGAAATCATAATTAAGAAAATGTAAAAAAATTTGAAAAATAAATTTCTAAATAAGGATAACTGAATATTTAAATTTAATATAAAACTAAAAGAATTTAAAACACATAAAACTGAATTATATCCTTATACTCTATTTATAATAAAAAATATATAATATTAATTACATTAAATATTCAGTTGTATAATATTTAAATTTATATATTTTTATTTTATCAATTTTAGCTAATTATTTATATAGTTATTTCATCAAATACCTATATTGTATTCTTTTCCATTCCAACGACAAGGTCAGTATTCCAATTATGAATTTCAATTGGTTACATTACCCATGACAACTATCATATTGTCAATTACCTATATATATATATTCATTAGATCCTAATTTTTTATTATATTATTTTTTTATCAAGGTTCCCTATATTTAGAATAAAAATATTAATAGGTTTTTTAAAAAATTTCCTTATAAGTACTATTATTTTAGAAATTTTGCTCTTTTATTAAATTAATATAGAATTTGAATTTCCAACTTCAAGTCATGTTATTTAATTATATTTAAAAATCATCATTTTTTCTATTAATCATATGTAATTAATATTGTTGGTCGGAGTGGATACTCATGAAGAGTGGGGGTTTAATTGAGTTCTGATTAATATTTCTGTTAAAAAATTTATGATTAAATTCCAAAATTAAAATACTAACTGCAACAGTTGTGAATTTGTAAAACTATAAAGGTTCAATTAGGTTCTCAAAACATTGATAATGTCTCAGTTAATATAATCAGAAGATTAAATTAGTTTTTGAATCTAACATACTAATTTACAATAGTTACACACACTTTGTTGATTAACTATAAAAGTAACTTCGAACAATTTTATATTTAAAATTAATTAGCAGCAGAATTTTCAAAACAAATAATTTTAACAAAAGTAAAAAAGCACAGCAATTTAAAACAAGAGGTTCAATCTCAAGCCGAGACTTAGTCCTCTCAGAAAATTTATTTAAATTTGGACCACACCCTGGATCGGGGTAAACAACAGTACAGAGACTATCTTGGTACTAATACCTCTACCACAGTTCTCCATGGGAAAAACAAAATCAATAGCTCTCAGGCTATCCAGGTCCTACATGACCTCAACCACTATCCACAGTGGGATACAAGAGAGTTATAGAAGTTTTTTCTGAGAATTTAGAAATCCTCCAGTTTAGCAAAGGATTCAGTGTGGGTATGGAATATACAGATTTCACACACTTCTCAAATGGTAAGTAAAAGAATCACATAGAGAGTATAGATATTATTTTAGAATTCTCTAGTGATTTGAAGTGCAGCTCAGGACTGCTTTTTATTAAACAAAAATGATTCCGATTTCTTCTCTGGATTTTGTCTTGAAAACATTACGTCGTCTGCATCCTTGATTTTCAGGTTCAGTTTCATCAGCTTGAGTTCATGAAGATGTCGTTGTAGTTTTTCACTCCATGATTGTACTGGTTCTATAGATTCTGAGTGTATTCTTGCATCCTCTTCTATGCAAGTAGGTATTTGTATCTTCAGAAGGTTGTGTCATGTATGCATAGAAAGACTCTCTCCTTCTCTATAGTTTGAGGTTCCCTTTCTTTAACTTGAGCTATGGAAATAGTAATGATTATCTTTTCATAGGTACGAGGTACGGTTCCCTGACATTCCAAAAAGGAACATTAAGTAATGGAAGTTGCATTAAATTAAGAAAATACGACCATTAGAATAATTTAAATAAAGTAGAAATGTTCAAGCTACAGAATGCTTGTAACAGTCATCTTGTATCGGTAGCTGTTTGTCTTTGTAGTGGTAGATCCTTGTACCTGTCGCTTTAGGTAACGGTAGGTCTCTGTATAGCGGTGATCTCCTATCCATAGCTCATTGTGTATCAGTGAGCTTCTATCAGTAGCTCTTTGTTCATGTACCAGTAGCTCCTTGTATCGGTATACTTGAGTAGCGGTGATGTCCTTATACCAGTGGCCTTCATAATGGAAAAATTATATAGTTGTAGATGTCACTCTGTATCGGTCGACTAGTGCATACTGTTTGACTTAATCTATTGTTAGTTCTGGTGTAACGGTAGACTTGAATACCGGTAGACTTATACAAACTTTATTTTCAAATCATTTTTTTTTCATTTTCTAATGCCGGGTTAAAGGGGACCGGTACCCCAACGTACAACCTGCATACAAAGACGAAACATAAAAAAACTAGAACATCACAACATTACACATCATAATAGCCATAATCGTCTCCAAAACCCATGCAGGATTCGTCCTCACCCGTAGCCGACTCCCACTCTGCGTTCCACCAATAGTTTTCACCTTGAACCCTACGTCTATGCCACTCCAGAACAGGCCATTCAGGTGAGGCATCGAAGGCCACTCTTCCCTTTTTCAAAGCAATCACCACCTCCCCACTCATCTTAGTTGATGATCTAGTCCTCAACGGCGGCGGAAGGTGAGAGTAATACTTCCACACCCTTCTTCTTGTTTGAGTAGACATAGGCCCGCCACTTGTATCCATCTTCTGAGTTCCTCTCTTGAAAACATCACTGAATGAAATCCCAGCCATATCACTCACAGTTCCTCTTCCTCCCCCAGAGTTCTCCTCTCCTCTACTATGTTGCTCCCTCCAAACAGAAACTGGGCATTCAAGATTATCCAGCCTCTGATATGTATTTCTGATTTCCACTAAAGGGAGACGTCTATCTTCATTCGGAGCCTTTTCCACAGCACTAGACAAGGCCTCATTCCCTTTATTATCATTTCTCCTGCTCTTGCCCCTCCTTCTCTTGGGAGAAGTATTACTTCCATCCATGCGTAACTCCTTGGTGGCCTCCTCTTGACCCTAATTCCTGATAGAAGTCTACTTTCTTGTTGGTTCCATACCCTCCTCCCCACCTCTAGAAACACTATTCAAAACCGGTTCAACATCACCATTACCAAGGCATTCAAACCTGTTGGAGAAAGCAACAAAAGTCTTGGCCATTGGATCCAAACCTCTATCCCCTTCTGTACAGGGAACCTGCAGGACAGGACTGGTACTCGCATCCCCCACAGCCTGAACCAAATCAGATCCCCCTCCAGCAAGCATCCAATCCACCAAATCCTTAGCACCTTGGCCGTCCTCCTCCAGCACCCTACTGACCTCAACCACCGGCCCATCCACCACCAGTTCCTAGGTAACCAAATCAACCCCTTCTATATCCACCTCCTCAACAACAGGGGAAAGAATCTCCTCAACAGCCGCCTTGGTGGCCTCACCTAACAGACCGTCCACTTATGCATATTGGGGACCCTCCTCTTTGCCAACAGGACCAGGATCATTCTGCTCACATCCTTCCCTCAGAGCCAAATCCGCTGGTATTCTCCTAGTCTCTCCAGCCCTTCTATTGGGAACATGTATCTGGTCCTTCAAAGCTCCATTCCTACGGAAAAACTCCACTTCATGTACCAGGCGGTGGAAAGAACAGAAACCCGTCCAGTTCTCGTAAATCACCTGCTGTCTACACCTGTACTCTTCCCCTATGGTAATCCACACATAATCAAACGGCTGTCGAGAGGCGTCCATATCCACACAAACCCGAGGATTAACTGGATGGGACACATCGTTAGTATGACTATTAGAACACAAAATCCTTCCTACGAGGTTTCCAAGCATTCGAATAATAGCAGGGATCTGGAAGGGAAGCAGCAAATTAGGGAAACTTACCCAAACCACTATCGACAGTGAATCACGCATCATGTGAAAGTCAAAAGACTAGCGTAATAGAAGGAAGTTATACCTGTTGAAACTGCGAGGAGCTCTCGACCATGCAGTAATGAGATCTTCCTCTGATTCGAACCAAATCATCATGTGGTTCCTGTCATGCAGACCAACAATTGCCCTTTCTGGTAGCTCCCATGAACCGAAGATAAATCTGTCGAAGGCATCAATAGAAGGCCGTCCATTTCTAAAGCGCGCAATCAAGGTAAGATTCAGAAGTGCAGAAGATTATGAAAACTCTAAAGTTGAGAGATGAAGATTAGGTCGCCCATCGAACAGATCAGACGCCTTAAGGCTCAATGAGATTTTCGGGAAAGGAGGGAGAAAGTCTGGATTCAAAAATGGTCAAAAAATGTCTGGTCTTGCATCGATCGACGAATCTACCTCCCCCCAACGGGGGGAAGGTCGGCAACATCGCCGCCGTCACCACTTTCCCAGAATCGACAGGGTTTCGCAGTCGTCACCAACCAGTAAACTCATACATACCGATAGCTCTGTGTATCAGTGACCTTTCTTTAACCGTAGACTTTCATACCGGTAGACTCATACATACCGATAACTCTGGGTATTGGTGACTCAACACTTAATACTTGTCTGTTCTATGAAAATCATATTCAGAGTGAGTCAGAATCATTTCTAAACAATTATAAACATAGATATACAATGAATAACATATTACAAAGATCATTTTATTATTATTATCATCTTATCAGTAGGAGGAACATAAAATTAATATATGAAAGAACATTATTTGGGATTTTCAAAGAATATTAAAACATAAATTAGATAATCAAAACAAGTGAGGTCAACAATCTCCCCCTTTTTGATAATCACAACTTATGATATTATAATCCCAAAATAATTAGTAATGTATCAGAGGATATAATATTTAATGCAGTTGTATCAAAGGTAATAATAAAAACAAAGTACTATAATTATAAAACAAATGTATCAGAGGTAAAATTAAATTAGGCTTCATATCATAGTTCTCCCCCTTTTTGCTTCCATATTTTCTCATCTCAGTTCTATTTTCACATCAGTTCTGTTCTCCCCCTTTGTGATTAGAAAAAATAAGTAAACAAAGATGAGAAAAGGAATATAAAGTATGTGAGAATAATGGAATGTATATATTACTTGAGGCAACAATACATATAAATACATAATAGAACCAAAAATAATACAAGTTATTCCAATCAAAGGTCCGAGCCACTAATCAATCCACCACCCCAATGTGAGATTTTCCTTTGGGATCAGAAGAGGATTCAGGCTTGGTGGATTCAGAAGTAGGATTGGGAACACCAGATATGATTATAGGAGGCTGAGGTACTGGTATAGTGTCTGGCCTATACAGTGTGGCTCTCTGGGTGATCATAGGAGTGAGACCCCTGATGGCCTGAGCTGGAGTCATCTTAAGAAGAAAGGAAGACTGAGAAGAAGCAGGAAGGTCTGGAGGTACAATGATAGGGGTATTGTCTACATACAAGAATGGTATCAATATATTCCTAATGTCCATAATGATTCCTTCTCCTCTCTCCATTGCAGAAATGAAATCGTCCTTTTTTTCTGTAAATTTTTCTAAAGTTGGAGGCAGTTCCCGGAGCTTTCTCACTTTTTCTCTAAAATCTTGATTAACTAGAGGAAGTTTCATGTTCCCTAAAATAATCTTGAAATGGTTGTTGAGCTGATACTTAGTATAGACACTTTGGAAATAGTAATCCACTTTGTCTTTTACTTCTTTCTAGAAGCAGAAGATTCTATCATATAATCTTGAACAATTTTCATGATATCTCTGGTTGTAGTAACCACTTGGTTCATGGAAGATGAGTCCACAGAGCCACTGATTGATGCAGAACCAAACTCCTCTTAAATTAAAGCTCGAATCTGATCTAACTCTATTGAATGTATGGAATCAAGAGAAAAAATAGAAAAAGCCATTGTTTCCTTGAAACTTTTAGTTAGCCCACTGATAATATTGTTCACTACAATATCCTCGGTGCTGACATGCTTTTCTATTGAATTCTTAAATTCCTCAAAAACTGAGACCATCTCGCGAACTACACTCCTCACATAAGATGAATCCTTGTCTGCCTGAGATTAAGAGCTCATTTAGGATTCCAGAGAGACAACTGATCTCTTTTGAAATTCAATATTCTCTGACAAGATTGAAACCTGATTCTGGAAAGCTGTGACTTCATTCATCATATCTACAATAGAGGTTGACACACAACACCCAATAGAGAGTTCAAAAGATTTTTACAAGTTTATAAACTCCTCAAAAAATCAATTCTTCAAATCGGCAACAGATGTTGTCAAAGACTCTTTCATCTCAGCCTTTAAAGACTCAAAGTCAGCCTTGGTTACCATATTAGCAGGCACAATAGCAAGTGATCTTTCTGACACAATACTAGACACATATTCATTCATAACATATTGAATGGATGATACTAAAGAGGTTCAATTATTCTTTTCTCTTCCACAAAACAGATTTTTTGCTCGAACTTTAACTCCTCTTAGTCATATTTTCTCATAAGATCATCAGGTAAGGTCTTAGAGAGGATATTATAATTGACATGATTTCTGCTATCATGTGGCTCATCCTTAGAGTCAGGGTAATCTAAGCCAAGCAATACAAATTTCTGGGTCTTCTACCCATTCTTCAATTCCAGTAGCTACTGAAACATTACCAAGTCTGGTTGGATTCACCGCCTCAATTTGTGCATTCTCCAGTATATGTATAGCAATGGAACCCAAAACTGCTCTGTCTTCCCCATCAGAATCATCAACAAGCATATATATCTCAGCAACAGGATGTTCAACAGGGTCAGGTATAGGGTCTGCTGGCTCAACCAGATCAGCCTCTATATGCAGAACAAAAAATCCAATCTCTAGACTCAAACTAAGAGCAGAGCTCTCATCTGTGCTCTCGGATACAGATCTTTCATCAACAACTCTTTCTTCCACTTCAACATCATTATCAGAAGAGGTGTCAGGAGTAGTCTCCTCATGATCAGACACAAGCTAGTATTCCTCAACTTCTGATGTCTCCTCGTCATCCTCATCCAAAATAGGTTCCATTATAGATAAAGCATCTGGAGGGATAGCTTTCCCATAAGAAATATTATGATGAGTAGGACTGGGAGGAAGATCAGGGTCCCCTCCTTCTTCAACCGAGGTATCATCTTCTTCTGAATCTCTATAGGATGGTATGGCCTCATCAGGTCTTAGACCTGGATCCCACTTATCCTTCGGCATGGAAGGATGGTACACATGATTGTATTTGTCATATACCATTTCTTCATCATTCACCCACTGCTTCTTCCATGGATTCTAGTTCAATTTCATATACTTTCATATTGTTTAAGTAATGAAAAAATTGTCCTTAACCACAAATGTCTCATCCTGAGACTTAGCCACTTCCTTTTCCTTTATCATGATAGATAACAACATTGCAGAAAACAAACCATTGGTCTTGGATTTTGGTCTGGTCATGTCCTCTATTTGAATCATCAATAATCTGCATAGGTTGACCTTCACTCCATACCTCAAAAGATATATCAAGTATATGTCTTGAAACTTTATGGTGGAAAATCCCTTTACTTATGACTAATCACATGTTAGATAAACATAAACAACAATCTGTCTTCTCCTTCCATCTCTACTGCAATCACTTTCCTTGGATTTCCATTCCCATTCAGCTCAAGTAGTGCAGCTTCATATTCAAAAAGATTATTGGCTACAGGTATGGACTTATAAGAAATACATAAACTCCTTCATGAGGTTCTCTATGTTTTTAATCCCATTCACTAGATGTGAAAGATATCGCTTTACTATTCACAACCGAAATCCTCCTATTATCCTCTTCTGGCATCTCAAATCGAACATGCTCATAAAATTATTTCACCCAAACAGAGATGTACGGTCCATTTTTATTTGCAATACACTCGATCCAGCCATGCTCATCCAGTATCATTAGGACTAATGATTTGCTGGATAACAACCATTCATCACAAATCTCTTTTTCAATCACTATCTCTCTCTTGGTCAGATGCGGATTCAGAGGCTCTCTTCTTTCCATAACAGTGCCACTTCCACTGTTCCCTAGATCAACTTTCTACTAATTAGCACTTTCCGCATCTTCTTATCTAATCATCAGTTTCTTCACACGAGCCATTTACACAACAAGATACTTAGGGTTCACGAGAAGTTTGAAGGTTTGGGTTTTCACGATGGTGAAAATTGAAAGGGGAAGAGTAAGCGGTGGATTGAGTAAGGTTTAGACATGATTTTATATCAGTTAGGAGTCAAAAATAACATAAATCATTTATACTTTAAGATAGAAGAAAAACAATAAAACAACGCGTGTGGTAATGGTGACAATTTTAACGGTATGCCCTACCAGTGTGAATGGTAACAATGACTACTACCAGTGAGAATGGTAACAGTGAGGTTTCTAACAGTGATGTATCTAACGGTGAGGTATCTAACGGTGAGGTATCTAACAGTGATTTATCTAAAGGTGAGGTATTCAACAGTGAGGTATCTAACAGTGAGGTATTTAATGGTGACATATCTAACAGTGAGGTATCTAACAGCGAGGTATCTAACTGTGAGGTATCTAATGGTGAGGTATCTAACTCACAGAGTCTATCATACTTAATTCATGTCTAATGTAATTTAACATATATAAACTTAAAGGTTGGTGAATATTTAAGCTAATTTATGTTCAGTACCTATAAATACAATAGTAATATCACCTTTTAGGTAATGACCTTTAAAAAAGTGGTGCCTTAAATAAATATGTTTGGTGCGAGAGTGAGTCACTAGATTCATAGAGATGTTAATTGCACTAGTGTTATCATAGTTTATTGAATCATTCTTAAACTTACATCCATAGTCTAATAGAGTGTGTTTCATCCACATAATTTGTGCATAGCAACTACCAACAGCAATGTATTCTGCTTCAGCAGTAGACAATGCAACAAAGTTCTAATTTTTACTACACCATGATACAATGGACATACCTAGAATATGACATGTTCCTGAAGTTCCCTTTCTATATAACTTGAAATCAGCAAAGTCAGCATTTGAATAACTTATTAAATCAAAAGATTGTCCTTTTGGATAAAATAATCGTAAGTTAGTAGTATGTGTATGATATTTGAAAATTCTTTTAACAACAAGAAAATGGGATTCTTTATGATTATCTTAAAATCATTCACACATACACACACTAAACATAATATATGTTCAAATCATAGTAAGGTAAATTAGACATCCAATCATACCGTTGTAATTTGTTTGATCCACTGGTTTTCCAGTTTCATTAGCATCCAATTTATAATTAGTACTCATCAGTGTGTCACTTTCCTTAATACTATCTAAACCAAAGAGTTTTAAAATATCTTTTGTATATTTACATTCATTTAAAATAATACCATTTTCATTTTTAAAAACATGAAATGCAATAAAATATTTGAGTTATCCCATTAAACCCATTTCAAATTCATTTTACATACTCATTGAGAAATCAATACACAAATCATTTTTAGTAGATCCAAAAATAATATCATCAACATAGATTTTTACTATCAAAACATATTTAAAATTTATTTTAATATAGAGATTTGGATCCACAATCCCTTTAGAAAAACCTTTAGAAATAAAAAAAATTCATTTTCTATCATACCAAGATAGTGGATCTTGTTTTAAACCGTATAAAGTGTTAGAATGTTTAAAAACTGGATTTGGAAAATGAGGATTAGTAAATCTGGGTGGCTGTTGAAAAAAAATCTTCAATTATAAATCCATTTAGAAAAATAACTTTTAACATCCATTTGATATATCATGAAATTAAGACGTGCAACATAGGCAAGTTGAATCCTAATCGCTTCTAATTTGGCAACAGGTGCAAAGGTATCCTCATAGTCTATTCCTTCCTCTTGACTATATCCTTGTGCAACAATCCTTTCTTTGTTTCTAACTATGTTTCCAGATTAATCAACTTTATTTCTAAAAACTCATTCAGTGTCAATGGTCAAAGTGTCCTTAGGTCTACCAACTAATTCCCAGTCATTGTTTCTTTCAAATTAATTCAATTCTTATTGCAAATCCATTACCCAAAACTCATCATTGATCGCTTCATTGATATTTTTAGGTTTTAACTGTGAAAGATAGGATTGATGTTCAAACTGGATTCCTAGAGAAGCTCTAGTCTATGTCCCTCTATCAAGATTACCAATAACAGCATCTAAAGGATGATTCTCTAGAATCATAGTTGATCTAGTAAAGGTGGGACTAGAAATTATAGGTTATTCTCTAGATTCAGGTTCTACAGAAATATGTTTTGGAAAGTTTCCAGAACTTGATGTCTTTACAAAAGGTTTATTGATTTTATCATTACGGTCCAGAACAGACAAATCTTTTTCCAGATTTTCAAGAGATGAATTTGGTTCATGTGGATCAGTTTCATCAAATTTGATGTGAACAGATTCTTCCACACATTTGGTTCATTTGTTAAAGACTCTATAGGATTTTCTAGTTAAAGAATAACCATGAAAAATTCCTTCATCACTTTTAGAAGGAAAATTGTCAAGATTATCCTTAGTGTTGAGAATAAAAACATTGCAGCCAAAAACTCTGAAGTAATTAACCTTAGGTTTGATAAGGTTCCACAACTCATAAGGGGTCTTCTTGAGAACAAGTCTAATCAAGACTCTATTAATAATATCACAAGTTGTATTTACAGCTTCAACCCAAAGTAAACAGGTAGGTCATAATCATTGAGCATAGTTCTTGCAATTTCGTGAAGGGTCCTATTTCTTATTTATACTACACCATTCTGTTGAGGTGTCCTAGCGGCAGAGAAATTGTGATTATAGCCATTGTGTGAGAAATAAGATTCAAAATCATTATTTTCAAACTCCTGACCAAGATCACTTCTTATGATCTTATTCTTAAGTCCACTAAGGTTCTTTACATACTTGGAGTAATTAATAAAGAAAGAAGAAGCTTCACTTTTGTGAGCTGAGAAGTATACCCAAGTATACCTAGAGTAGTCATCTACCAGAACATGTACATAGTGCTTCCCATTTAAACTAGAAACTCTAGAAGGCCCAAATAAGTCCATGTGAACCAAATAGAGTGGTTGAGAAGTTGAAAATTCTTTCTTTGATTTAAAAGAAAATCTATGTTTCTTTCCCTTTTGATAGGGATTACAAACTTTGTCAGTTGGGAATTCACGTTTGGATACTTCTAACTAAGTTCTTCCTAGTCAGTTTTCCAAGTGAATGAATGTTGCAATGTCCCAATATTTTGTGCCACATCCAAGACTCTTTATGAAAAGCATTTAAACAGGCAACCTTTTGTTTACCTAAAGTATTCAAATCAACTTCATAAACATTTCCAGTTCTCAATGAAGAAAATAATAAAATATTTTTAGAATTAAAAACATTACAAGAATAATTTTCTAATTTAACAATGAAACCATTATCACACAACTGAGAAATAATTAATAGATTATATTGAAGTCCATCAACAAATAAAACTTTATAAATTAAAACTAAACCAGTGTTACCAATCTGGCCTAAGGCAATTATTTTTCATTTTGAATTATCACCAAATGTGACATGGCCTCCATCAACTTTGACTAAGTTCTTGAAGAATGAAAAATATCCTGTCATGTGCCTTGAACATCCACTGTCCAGATACCATATCTTCTTATGATAACTCTTCAAGAAAGTCTCCTACAAAATAGGTTTAAACATAAAATGATTTTGGTACCCAGATTCTCTTGGGTCCAGAAAGCTTAGCAAGCAAAGCTTTAGGTTACCAGATTTGTCTTATGGGTCTCATATAATTTACAGAATAAATAGATTTTTAAAGATAAACTGTATTAGATATATAACTATGTGAATAACTTGTTGAACCATATGAATTTCCATAAATAGAACTAGCGGCATTCTATACAGATTTAGGAATAAATCTATTTTTAGTAATATGTCCCTGTCTAGGATGATAGACTATTCCAGTGGTATATTTTGGTGCCACTTGTTTTCCTAGAATTTGAGTTAGAGTATTCTTTATATTTGTGAATTTCTCTAAGTCCCTCCTTAATTTATCATTAAACAATTTCATTTCAGTATTTTTCTGTAAGAAATTGAGCATTCTTTTCCTTATCTATATCAGGTTCAGATTTAACAGAGATGGTCAAAGCATGTTGTTTCTTCAAGGTCTTATACTTGTCCTTAAATTCATTACAGGTTTCTTCTAGAATGTGTTAGTATTAAAATAACTCTTCAGTAGTCATGTTTTCAGATTCAGAATCAAAATCAACTCCAGAATAATATGAATTTAAATAAGGAGTATCTAGTGTGGCCTCATATGTGTTTTTCATGAATCACATGTTAGATATTTAAGATTTCTCATCCTGAGTAGAATCTGAATCACTTGAACTGTCTTCTGAAGCACTCCATGTTGTTTTCATAGCTTTCTTGTACTTGTTGTCCTTATAGTCATGTTTTTCTTGAATTATAACTTTGGATAGTCTTCTTTCACATATCATTTCCTTTTTCATTCATAACAGACAATTTCATCACTTTTATCATACATTTTCAAATCCTTCTTCCAGTGACCTTTGATGTCATATTTACCCTTATAATTTGGTTTTCTAAAAATTTTATTCTTCCTATAAAATTATGTATTCCTTCTGGATATTTGAGCCATTTTAGTATCACTGTTGGAATCTGAACTTTCACTTGTTGAGCATTCAGTAGGTATGTGAACATTCTCCTTATCATTTCTCCTTGAGGGAGTAGAATTAAATGCCACTAACATCCTTTTTGGTTCATCATCTTCTTCCTTGTTGACCTTTAGTTCTTCTTCATACATCATTAACATACCAATTATTACCTTAATAGGAAGTGAACTTATGTCACACAATTCTATTATTGAAACTGATGTGCCTCTCCATGTTTCTGGCAGACATCTTAGTATTCTCATGATTTTCTCCTTTGTAAGAACATCTTTTCCAAGTGAGCTCATAGTGTTGAAAATCTCATTGAACCTTAGATAAATATCAAATATTGGTTCATCAAGCATCATTTTAAAAGTATCATATTTTATAGTATAGTTGTTTAGTATCATTTCCTTTAAATTGGTTATTCCCTCATGGGAAATAACCAAAGTGTCCCAGATTTCGTATGTAGATTTACAAGTAGACATGCGATTAAATTCTTCATCTCCTAAAGCACAATACATGGCATTCATTGCTTTACAATTATTATTGTAAGCAGTTTTTATAGGTTCATCCCAAGTAGTTCAATCACTTTCTATAATCATATACTGAGTTTCTATAGCAGTCCAGATATCAAATCACATACTTTGAAAATGAATTTTCATTTTAAGCTTCCACTAGGCATAATTCTTACCATTAAAGAAAGGTGGTATGTTAGTAGTAGCACCTTATAGCCTCTTATCCATAATCAGATTTTAGGAAATATATTTAAAGAGATAAAATTTATAACTAATATAAATTTATGATCTTTAAGATACAACTAAAATCACAGTTGAAAAACAGAGTATCTGGAAAGCCTTTATAAACTACAATCCTCTAATACCAAATGCTTGTCGGAGTAGATAATCAAGAGGGGGGGGGGGGTTGAATTGAGTTCCAATTAAAACTTCTATTAAAAACATTATGATTAATTTCCCAAGTAAAATACTATGTTAAACTATAGTGAATTTTTAAACCAATAAAGGTTCAATTAGGTTCTCAAAATATTGATTAGGTATCAGTTAATATAATCAGAAGATTAAATTAGCATTTGGAACTAACTTACTGATTTACAATAGTTTCAAACACATTATAGATTAACAATCAAATTAACTTTAAAGAATTTTATATTTCAAAGTAATTAGAAGAGGAATATTCAAAACAAATAATTTTAACAAAATTAAAAAGCATAGAAATTTTAAACAAGAGGTTTAGTCATAAGCCGAGACTTAGTCCACTCAGACAATTTATATAAATTTTGATCCACACCCTAGATCGGGGTAAAAAACAGTACATATACTGTCCATGAACTAAGACCTCTACCACAGTTCTTCGTGGGAAAAACATAAACAGTAGCTCTCAGGCTATCCAGGTCCTACTTGACCTCTACCACTGTCAACAGTAGGATACAAGAGAGTTATTGTAGTTTTTTTGTGAGGATGTAAAAATCCTCCAGTTTAGAACAATAGTCAGTGTGTGTATGGAATATATAGAGTTCAAACATTGCTAAAAAGGTATGTAAAAGAATCATAAAGAGATTATAGATATTATTTTAGAATGCTCTAGTTATTTTAAGTGCATCTCTAGAATCCTTTTGATTTAAATAATGATTCTGAGTTCTTCTCTTATTTTTTTCGTGAAAATAGAGTGTCTTCTGCTTCCTTGATATTCAGGTTCAATTTGATCATCTTGAGTGCATGATGAAGTCATTGTAGTTCTTCACTCCTTGAATGTACAGGTTCTATAGACTCTGAGTGTATTCTTGCTTCTTCTTCTATGCATGTAGGTCTTTGTATCTTCATAAGGTTGTGTCGTGCGTGCATGTAAAGACTCTCTCCTTCTCTGTAGTTTGAGGTTCCCTTTTTTTACCTTGAGATCTGACAATAGAAATGATTATATTTTCATAAGTACGAGGAATGGTTCCCTGACATACTAACAACCCACAATAATTAATGGAAGTTGCATTAAATTAAGTAAATAAGACCGTTAGAATAATTTAAATAAAGCTTAATAGTTCATGTAGTAGAATGCTTATAACAGTTGACATGTATTGGTTGTTGTTTATCATTGTAGTGGTAGATCCTTGTACTGATCGCTTTATGTATTGGTAGGTCTCTATGTAGCGGTGATATTCTGTTGGTAGAACTTTCTATATCAGTGAGCTTCTATCGGTAGCTCTTTGTTCTTGTAGTAGTAGATCCTTGTATCGGTAGACTTGAGTAGCGGTGAAATCCTTATACTGGTGAACTTCATAACGGTAAATTTATATAGTTATAGCTATCACTCTGTATCAGTCGACTTGTGAATACCGGTAGACTTACTCTATCAGTTGTTCTGGTTTAACGGTAGACTTACATACAGGTAGACTTATACACACCGGTAGTTCTGTGTATCAGTGACCTTTCTGTAACGGTAGACATACATACCGGTAGACTTATACATACCAGTATCTCTGTGTATTAGTGACCTTTCTGTAATGGTATACTTTCATACCGGTAGACTTATACATACTGGTAGCTCTGTGTATTAGTGACTCAACACTTAATACTTGTCTATTCTATGAAAATCATGTTCAGACTGAGTCATAATCATTACTAAACAAGTATAAACATAGATAACCATTGAATAACATATTCCAAAGATCATTTTAATATTCTTATCAACTTATCAGTCGGAGGAACATGAAATTAATATATGAATGAACATTATTTGGTATTTTCAAATCATATTAAAACATAATTGAGATTATCAAAACACGTGAGGTCAACAATTTTTTTTAATGTGCTATCATGAAATAAAATTATTTTTATTTCATAACCTGGTGCTTGTATTTTAATTATTCTACAACATTATTCATTTTTTCATAAATACAAAATACATTGGTTGTTATATTATCCCACATTAAATATTTTACCCTTGATATTTAAATTAAAAAATCAGTTATGATGATACGATGGTATAATAATTTAATTACTTATTTTAGTATGCATATTTCTTCTTTGTGAATATAATTTTTTTTGTATTTCATTGCATGTGTGAGTTTTATTTTTGTATATCATTATCATTACAACCTAATATGATCATTTCTTTCTCATCATAATATAAATTATCCTCCAATTTTATAACTATTTGATTCATTTCATCTGATACATTTGGAATGTACATCCTCATTAGATATTCATGGAACACAATATTAAAAGTGTTTCTTGATAGTCCATGACCAATATGTAGAAAAATATAATTATGTGATTAATGTACCTAAGTATTATTTTACTATTATTCCCAAAACACACACACATTTTCTGTAGTGGTATTTGAAAGAATATTGTATCTTTAACATTGAACACTACGTCGGATTATTGATTACGATCATAGCTCTTCTTTTAACATTGTGTTTACCAGATTTTTTATACAATGTATTATAACTTATTTAATTATATTTATAAATTTTTTAGTCCCAAAAACATTTTCCCCTTCGCTTCATCACTATATATTGAAAGAATGAATTTCATTTTATATAGATCCTCAAATATGGAAGTCTAAAATTGGGTGAAATTATCTTTTTATTTCATAACTATACAAGAAGAAGATGTTCACCCCATACTTTATTAATGTTCATAGGGATGAAAATAGAAATTTATTTTAGTTTCTTGATATTCCTTCTATATTGACGATATTTTCTAGGAAAACAGTATTTACTATAATTTATTTATTTACTTAATTACAATTAAAGGTTTTATATAAAATTGAAATGAACCTAAATCATCTATGAGAAAGAATAAAAGAATGTTCCCATGAAGTCTTACTACTTATTTAGTATATATCATTACATGCTAACCATGTTAGAAGTAGTCTCAAATGACAATAATGTGATTTTAATTTCTAATTCAACCTACCAAAAATCATATGATGTGTTTTCCTTTATAATCCTTTGAAAAATAATAATATAATCCCTGGTTCCATTTTACCACATCCATGTTTCCAAGGGTACTGATTTCATCACCATTTTGACTTAGGTAATTATTACAAGACTTACTAGTGTAAAAAACCATAATTTATATTTTGGAATCCCTTTCTTCATGTCATCCAACCATGAGTCATCCTAGACATCTCTTTTCTTCATTTTTTCTAGGATGAATAATGTATAATGATTTGTTTTTATCCTACATTAAATCATGTTTAATATTTAACATTGATGTAACATATAATCATAAAACCAAAATTATGAATTTATCTTAATGAATGTTTTTTTTGTTTTTTTGAATTTTTTTATTCTACAATTACTATAAATTCAAATCAACTTTTTATACAAACTTAATCTTCTATATGATATAGGGACATGTAATCATTTTAGGAAGGTTTGATATTTTATTTTCTATTGTGATTTCAATGTTTATCATTTTCTTTTCAATGAATATTTTATCAATATCAATACTCATAATATATAAAAGAAAATTATATTTTATATTAAGTTAATTAACTACATTTTTCAACTTTCCAGGATTGTAATTTTTTTACTAATTATAATCATTATTATTTACTGACCATCATTATTTATCACTGTTTGATATGTTAATTGATTGTATATAATTGAATCATTAGTTATAACAATACATATCACACTTTTCTTGATAAATTCAATGGCTTCATATCTTTAATAATAATATTATTATTTAAAAATCTAGATCATTAAACAGGAAATTATTCACCTAGATCATTAATTAACCTAGATACTATGTCCTAGACTAAAAATAATTCTATGAAACATAATTGAAACCCTTTATTGTAGTATTATTGTTTATTTAAAACACATATCCTTTTGGGGTAAGAGTTAATACTAATTTAGTAACCCATATCTTATCAAAACAACTTGAATATTTATTCATAGTCAATAAACTAATAAAAATTCACTCCATTTTGAGTTTAATTAGTCACAGGATTATAAAATCATGAGAATTTTTTCAAAAAACATCAATAATATCTAGTTAATTTGTGAATTCCTTTTCACCATAATAGTAATAAGTATAGGTCATTCATGAATCACATTATTGTAATAATTATGCCTGTATTTCACAATTACTTTGATTATATTCCATATGAAAGTCACTTTATCTATCAAGAAGTGTTATTTTTTATACTTTGTGGATAAAAACACTTTATTTAAATCTTTTAACATAAAATATAATTGTTTCATTATATTATTCTTAAACTTTTAAAATAAGTGAGAATATATTCATTAAAATCATCAATAAATATATTTTGGTAACATCTAAATAAAATTTATATATTTATATGCATGAATATATTTTGAACATTAGAGTGTGCTGATGTAATTTATATGAACTCTTATTAGCCAAATGTTGTGTGAAAGATGGTATTTATCATACCATTCTTACATTCCTCTAAAGAAATATTGATCCCATTTCTACCGTTGAGAAGTTATAATTTATCTTTCGTTGATCATATAAATAATTTATATGAGGTTTATTATATTTTTACTTTTTTAGGATCGTTTTTAGATCCTGATAATCAATGAAAAGTTTCAGTTAAACATTTTTTTTCAAATGATAACTAATGAACCCGCAATGTAAGTCAATAATTAATTTAAAACCTTTTTATATATTATAATGGATATTCTAATTTAGTCCACCATATATACTAATTTCATTATATTGGAGATATAATATACATATATACATATTTATTCAATTATATCTTTCGTTGATTAATCCACCACATTATCTATAGGAAGACCAAGAATCTCTTCCTAGAATATAATGGCATTTTTTATCATAATAGATATTTATTAATGTTTTATCTTATCCCATTTTTTAACCATCATAGAAAATTATTCTTCTTCTTTAATTAAAATGACTCATACATGTGAAGAATTCTATAATGGAAATTAAAAAATGTCTAAATATTTTTATATAAATACTTTATTTTCAAGGCTTGTAATGATATTTCCCACACCCAATAGCTGATAATCCTCTTATAATAGATAACAATATTTTACCCTTTATATAATAAAATTTTACCCAAGGAATAACTACTATATTAGATTGAATTCTCTTCTAAAAAACATATGTTTTAAATGAGTTATGTGCTATATATTTATTAATTACACCACATAGTTTTATTATTGGTTGTATAACCTCTAAAATTTTACTAATCAATATTGGATGACATATGTATCAATCACATTTCTATTTTTGATACAAGTTAGTGGTTGTGATTTTAGTGTTCCTTTATTTTAAAAGTTTATTTTAATTTTAATTCATTCATTGAAAATTTGTTAGAGTTATTTTTAGAAAAGGATTATATTTTAAGGGAGTCAGGAATGAAAAAATAATGATAGAGAGACATAAAAATATAGTGGGAGTTAAAATAATATAAAATTATAGTGGTATCCCAGCAGAATTTTGGGTTAATTTTATTATAGTTAGTAGACTTAAAAATCACACTAGCCTTCGTATAGAGGACCAATATAATCCTTGAAGACCACTATAATTCCAATAGTATCTCAGTGGCATTACAGAGGGACGCCCATCCCCTTACTATAAGTGTGAATTTTTTCTAGTAAATTTGGACACCTTCTTCAATTTAATTAAATTATTTACATATTCTATAGACCAATTGTTTGTATCTCAATCCCCCATTGAGTTCGAGTCTTATTTTGTCTCTCGCAAATTTAACTGCTGTTTGAATCATTCAGAACTAGTCATCATGTTCCACTTTTGGTCAGTATAATTCCATTAGACATTTAATTATATATGTATTTGGATAACTATTCATACCTTATTTGAAACCTCTAAATGTAATTGGTTTTGTCAGTTTTTTAGATATATATGGTATAATCTTGAATCAACTACATCCTTTAAATGTGTTGAATTTAATAAGTAAATGAAACATTTGTTGTTTAATGTTATGTTTTTTTACTATATCAGTTGTTTTTGAATGAATGAAGGGTTTGGATTGGGAGGATATACATAGGGAACAGTTGGGTTACAAATTTCAAATCAGTCTATATTAGGGCCACATAGTAATTGATCTAGTATTTTATATGGGGTGTCAACATTTTATTATTACATGATATATATGATTCTAATTGGAATTTCCATTATTTGTATCTAATTATCATATAAATGAGATTATCACAAGTTATAAACTATGAATGTTGTATAATATTCCTTAGTAATTTTATTTAAGGAAATACTATTGGATAATAACTTATGTAATATATTTATTTAGTGATGAGACAAGATAAAATTTTGAGAAATGTTTTTGGTAATGTTTATTTACCATGAAAATTTATATAAATTGTTTGGTTGGAGATAGTGTGGGGAGTATGTGTTGGTTATCCTTTTTGGATTAGAAATGTTCATGTGATAGTGTTGTCTAGTGTGGTATAATATGGGGATAACATATGGTTATTTTGTTTTATAAAACTAAAGGCGTGGAAAGTTGGTAGAATGAATCCACAAAGGGTTTAATATAACTGTCTAAAATGGATTGCAACCTATAAAGGTGTGATAATTTTTTATAAATACTTAAATGTCTCCAATTATGTGATTAAGTGAACTAACTTGGTAGAAATTAAGGTGTGATATACATATCAATATTTTAACATATCCATTTATCATAAGTTGATAGTGTATTTTGTCATCTTTTTTTTCACACTTGTTTAATGTAATGTTAGATATTGAAAGTATGCTTATGTTCATATCACTAATTACAAGGTATTATGTCTTGGGTTGGGGATAAAAAATTGATGATGGACTACTATTTTATATTCTATCAATAGTTATGAGTTTAGATATGGTTAGTTTCTAAGATGGATATGTATATTGAAATGGTATGGTATAAATTGAATTTGAGTTACTTATGGTGTCATCATTTAGTATATAACAACATGAGAGTTTTTCACAAGCTAAGAGAAAAGACAAGGTATATATTATCAATTAATTCACTTTCATTATCTAGACTCTATATATGTCGAATTATCATAGTGTTTTACTTATAATATTGTTGTTAAATTGAATCCTAGGTTATTATAGTGTGGTGTTATACCTCCATGGTTCTCATCACTTAAGAACTTTTTATTGTGATTATTTTTGCACCTTCATATTTTTTAAAATTTTTAAATGTAATTTTCTTGATATTTTGGATTACAAAAAAATGTGTATAGATTATGTTACATAAAACACTAATTTTGGATTATGTTATAGGTAATTATTTATTTATCTTGTGCTACACATAACAAATAAATATTGTTACACACAATACCATGTTTATCTTTCTTTAAATTCAGCACTATCAATAAAAAACATGACATTCTATTAAAATATTATTATTTAATATGATATTTATAAAAAATTCATTAGAATGTAAGTTATTAATATGATTGACTAAATTATTAAAATTTATTTATTAAAAATGTATATATAATCAATTCCATTGTGAGGAATTAATTAGAAATGATATTTATTACCTTTTGAAAATAAATGAATTCATTTTATGAAAAAACTGTTTTTATTCACAAAAACCTATTTCACCTAAATAAGTTAAATGAATGACTATTAATGAATAATATTATTAAATTTTATATATTCTATATTTAATAAAATGTAAAAATTCATCTTATTTGTTTTCTATAATTGATATAATACTAAATTCAATTTTATGCTAAAACAATATTTTCTAAAAAGTAGTTTTTCATATATAGAGAACTTATAAAAATATTAATAGTTGCATTTTAAAAAAATATTTCAAAATAAAAAATAAATTTTTAAATATAAAAATATTAATTAATTTACAGTTAATTTTTGGAATTTTTCTGAAAAGGTTCAGATTTTTATTATTAGTGAAACATAATGAATTTTAATTGATAATTTCATTCTCAATTGAATAATTTTTAAAATTATATTATATTGAATATTGAATTTGAAGTGAAATATTATCAATAATATATCTACTAATTAATATTATGGAAATTTTAACCGTTTTCATAATGATTATTTATATAAAAACCTTATAAACATCTTAACATTTTCTTTTTGAAAACTATCTTTCTCATGATATTTGTGGAATTAATTTCAAAATAATTTTTTTTCTTGTATGGTAAGAATTTTTAAAAATTGTATCCATATTTTTAATTATAATAATTCATATTATATAATATGATCAAAATAAATATTTCCTAAAATGAAAATAAAAAATAGATAAATATTTTTTACCACAATTAAGTTAAAAATATGTTTTCCATGGGTAAACTAAAAAGATAAAAATTAAAAACAACTCAAAACATGTCCAAAAACTATTTTATGGATATTCATTGACCTTATCTCATATATAAACTAAAATAATCTATTATTGGATCATTTTTACAAGACAAAAAATGGGTGTAATTATTTCTATCAAAAAGTAACAAGTGTGACACTTTCCTCAATTATAAATGACCACTGATTCTATTCCCTTATTCACACCATCAACGAATTTTGGTTCAGAAAATACCTAAAATATATCATGAAAAATTGAATCCTATCATCATTGTTTTATTATTTTGGAATAAAATAAAACCAAGGAAGGATTCTTGTACAACACTTAGTATGATACCCGAAAAATAAGAGGAGTTCATCAATGAGGGTTTTTAATTTATTTTTCCTCCACCACTATTAATTATTATTATACCATGATGATATAAAAAATTTAATCACTATTCATAGATTTATTTATGTTATCTTCAAGAATTAAAACTATCTCCATCTATCTAATGGCCCTAAGGCCTTCCAATTTTATATTAAATGATAAGTCCCCTTTTTAAGAGATGATAGAGGTGGAAACCTAAGGAAATAATGGACATATGACAGTCAAAGTAAATGGAAGAAAGAGTAACAACCAATAAGAAATCGCTGAACTGCTCCTCCCCATCATTTGAACAAGAAGAAGCTCTCCAATGTTATAAGGTAATTCTGCAGGCAAGTGTCCTAAGTCAATGCTCAGGCCTGATCTGATTGATGGCTACATACCCTCTCAAACAACCAAATCCAAAAAATACTACAAAGTTGAACCACAGATCTGAAACCTCCTCTAATGTCTTTTCATGAAGTCAGGTCATATAAAAAAAACTTCCCACATTAAAAAAAAACCATTCAAGAATATATATTCAACCTTTCCAAATAAACTAATTTCATCCTAGAGGTTCAACACACAAAAAAGCATCTTCAAATCCATATAGACATCACAAAAATGTCCCATCACCACCTTCAAACCTGAACGTAGAGACCACAATAGTTTAACGAAGGAACCCCCTACCAGAGCATAGATCAGTCGAAGGAACACAAACATTTCACCAATGACTATAATCGCGGCCCCAGTGAAGGAATACTAGATCACGATCCACACCAGGAAAGAAGGATAATAATCCATGTCCTTCGAAGAAGATGGTTGCAGCCCTGTGAGGTAGCTAGAACACAACCCCACCGTCACGGAAGGGAAATCACGACCCCTACCTCTAGAGTAGAAACCCACTGCGCACTGAACCGAGATGCCAAGACAAACCTATGCATGACCCCAACACCATAGAATAAGAGGATATCCACCCCAACACACCTGATTGGAATCCCATTCGCCACAAAGACAAGACCCCGACACAACAGTTCAAGACAATACCTTAATAAAGAACTGAACCACAACCCCTACGCACAAGATTAGGAACCTCACGCCGTAGTGAAGGTCCGCGACCATGTCACCACACCAGATCTCAACCCTATGATGAAAAGGATCTAGAGAAACACCCTAAAGTAAGAGAAATCATAAACACCCTCTTCACTGAACAAATATTGTTTAGAGAAGTCAACCACCTCACGAACCGATGTTAATTTAATTTCCATTAAAACCTATCAAGAATTGAATAAATGATCAATTTATTCGTTATATATATAATTTAATATATTTTTATACTTATTTAATAATTATATCACAAATACCATCATACATTCCTTTTTTGGGTAATATGATAATTTCACTCGACTGCACAACAGAATACAGCCTCAGGAAGTGATTTGATTAATTAATGCTTTACATGGAAGGTAATCGGGATGAGTATAATGAATATATGTAAACAATATGAAATAATAATAAATATATAATGATAATATATCATTTAACATTCCTTTTTTATAAATGAAAAGAAAATGGAAAAAATGATCACATGTACGTATGACCTACCATGTCCATGAATTGTGTATTTAATTTTTAATCTATACATTTTGTCATATACTATAAATACTCATATACAAAACATATATACTTTATAAATCATGGTTAAATTTATATTGATGATTTATCCACAATCAAACTAATATGAAAAAAATCAAAACAAACATGAAAAACACTGATGTTATTGCTCAAAATAATACATTAACATGGAATTGTTAATAAAAGTGTAATGAAAGATAATAAGTAAATATTATATTCTATGATATATATTTATTTTTATATAATGGATTTACAATAAACTAATAATTTTTATCTTTTAGGTTTTAACATGTCTGAATGAAGTCAAGAAAACAGGTAACAAATGTATTGTCTTTATTTATTTCTAGGAGACATATGAATATTTAATACTTGTTTATTTATTATTGCGTATATAATAAAAATTAGACATATTATATCTTAAAAGTAAATAATTTCATGATATTTAATCTTTATTTTTATTTTTTTCTATATTGAGGCATATGATTCAAAAGAGTACTAGTTTTTAAGGGAATCTCATATCACATTTGTCTTTCTATGAGACTCATTCCATTTTCAATATGTTATTTTCTTATGTTGTGTACACACTACCCATGAATTTATTTTACAAATCATGTACATATATTTTTTAATATTTATGTATCTATTAAAATATATCTCATTAATAGGGTTATCATTTCAAAATTAATATACTCTTTAAGGTATTTTTTACAATTTTCCTTATTTGGGACATATGAATATGTTTTTCACCTATATTCTTGTAAAAGATTTTATAATTATCCATTGACAATTCAAAATCCTGAACTTATAAAAAAAATATTTTAGGTAAATTTTAATTATATTACTTCATGTGTATTATTTTTCCATGTTACCGAAGAGGTAATGTTTTTATGGTACAATCTAATCGTTTATTGGGATTGTTTAAGATTACGATTCTGATGATATAATATTATCAACTATCTCTCATGAAACTATTGATTTTTCTAATCCTCTATTTATTTCATGAGAATAAATTTTTTTCATTCAATTTTTTCTTTTTATTTACTCTTGAGTTTAAAATAATGTTTTTTAAGAAATATCATCTTTTATATCGCAAACACATTTTCATCCAAAATAATGTTTTCCAAAAAATACTTTAATTTTTTCAGCATTTTTAAAAATTATTTGTTAATTGAAATTTTTACCCATGTGTTACTATTATCGTAAAAAATTAATGGAATATTTAATTTTGTTTCTAGACAATGTACCTTTTATTTTTACAATAATTTTATATTTGTATTTGTTTTAACATATACGAAATTAAAATAATTACCTTCATTATGATATTTTTTTTATTTCAGGACTAATTTATATGTTTTTATGTTTATTTCCAAAAAAAAGGTTAATTAAATTATATTCTATTTTAAAAAGTGTTTTTCAAAGTGGAAAGTCTATGTTTTTCAATAAATGTTTTAAATTATTTTCAAATCTTTATTTGTACGACTTCAAGGATATATTCAAGGAAAATAAATTTTTAGAATTTTTATTATATTTGAAAAATGATTTTTATAGAATAATTATTTTCCTTAAGAAATGATTTAAATGATATTTAAAAATTATTTTTGATCTAATATGACATCTTTTAATGTTAACTATTATTTAGTATATAAGACATAAAGATACCAATATGATTGATTCTAAAAATGGATTAATATAAGGAAAATGTTTATTAAACTGATTTCTCATCTATGGTTTATTCCATTATAGAGTTCTCATGAATCCAAAAGCATTTCACATGTTATTCTATGATGAAATGATGCAATTATTCAGATTCCTATCAGTTTTCCACATGCTATGATATAATAAAATATTGATGAAACCCATTTCATTTCTTTTGTTATGATATTATTAATGTTTTATGATCTCTTGGAACACATATGTATGAATTTAAATATTTGAAGGGATGGACCTATATCTCTATCTAATTAATTGGGTATTTATAAAAGTTTTATGAAATTAGAGGTTACAGGAGTGGTAAAGCTAATCCTAACAAGGATATAACATAGCTGGTTACCCTGAGATCAAAAATTTGGGTACACTAGGGATTAGCCTAACCCCGATGCAGGTACATAGGTTGTTATACTAAGAATAACATGTTATGAATGTCATTGTGGGTATCCTTGAAAAAATATTTTAAATAATCATGTGTATGCCACAAATAATTATGTTATTCTAATCAAATTCTATCATGGAGTGTGTTCATTTACATATATATGATTCATGTATTATGAAAAAAATATTTATTCTATGTCTAAATATTCTTGTATTTGGTAGGATGTGTATTGTTTTCAAAAGTTACTCTCATGTTCTCATAAAAATATGTTCATTTTATGATTATTTATCTATCATGATTACCATTTCTATGCATATGATATCTCATTTTTTATCTTTCCCTTCCATAGGTTATGAATAAATGTATAATGTAAGAAATTTTTATAAAGGGTTATAGTTATTAAATCATAGTCTTAGATGATGTATCATACCTATTGAAATGTAGTTTTTGTTTCAATTTTTCCAAAGACACTAAACTATTTTGGTCCTTATGTGTGATTTTATGTAAAATAATGATAATTTATCTAGAAATATGTAATATAAATGTTTGAAAATCATGGATATCTATAGTTGGTATAAAAAAACCTTTGGTTGTGGTGAATTGTATTAGAATTTTTTTTTGATTTCCCTCATCTTATTTCTAAGGGTATATGTTGGATTTCTAGTAGGGTTGGTCAAATGATGATCCAATGTGTAGAAACATTTCCCGGCATATTGGTAAAGGATAGAGGAAATTTTTTAAATGTAATTACATCACTTTATTGATATTAAAAGTTGATGTGGCTGAATCATAGAGGTAATTAGTGGTGATTATCCAAAAAGGTAACTTTGAGATAAACTCAATCATCACCCGGGGCATTGCAATATGCCCTACTAAACACATGGTTTTACACTACCTAGGGATATTATTTTGAGATACAGATATAATTTATATACCATCATGAAGGATTTAAATAGATGATGATCATGGATTACCTTGGATAAGAATAACGAGTCAATCATTTAAAATAATGTGTCATGATTTTGAATGTTATATGTGAGTTATCATGAGTGTGTTGTTTTCTACTATGATTACTCATTCTCACTGTTTAATTTTTTGTTTTATTAAATGGTTAAAACCATATGGAAATTGGTTGAAATTAAATATAACATAATCTTTTCTAGTGAGAATATAAATGTTATGATGATCGGATAAAATGATGTTGTTATTATTTCTAATCATTTATTGAAATACATTACTAATAATGTGAACCTAAATAAAATCTCATAGAAAAAAAAATAAGATAATGATAGAGTTTTTTAAGAGTGTGGATTATCATCACCATTGAGGAGGGACAATTTAGTTATCTATATGTTGAAAATGGTAGAAGAATAACAAAAGGGAATGCCTCAAAGGGACTGGAATAGTTTTCTATTTTGGAAATGAAGGGAACAAAAAAAGTACTCATAAAGGAAAAATTAAATGTTTTATTAATGAAACAGATGAAGATAATGTTCTAAAAAAGGTATCACTAGTTGTTGAATGTTATAAATTTGGATAGTATGGGAATTATGAAAATTGATGTTAATAGGGGAAACCTCATGAAGGGAAATAGAATGGTTGTATGAGTAATAGTTTTCTTGTTGATGACGAGAAGAAAAAGAAGGACATATGAATGAAAATTGGTATTAAGGAAAAATATGATAAAACCAAGTCAATGGATTAAGGATGAGTTGGAATGATTAATGTGTTAATGTATCTGCAATCAAGGATTATGTTATATGAATAATTAAAAAAATTATGATTGTTCAATATGTTATTTTCTTTAATCATATTGAAGAATATGATTAATATAACTATGGACCTAGAAATTTTATTTAATGTAAAGGTAATATTTTATGGAAAACAAAATATTAGTTGAAAATACCCCTAACTATCTTCCTGAAGTTGATAAAGTGGTGTTTAGTTTACATAATTGTATGATTGATTTGGATGAAGTAAATTGGTTTATATTGATGATCTTAGAACTGATAAAGGGTTTATTGAAAAAATTATTTTGTTATCTTTAATGGATTTTATATAATTTTTTGATTTATGTAATATATCCAATTAAATATTCTTAGGTATGTAGTGAGGAATCATGTATTTTTTAAACATTGTTTTATGATAATTCAAATAATTTACATGTTTTATGAGAATAGAATATGAATTTATTAACATTTTTTATATGTTACAATCAAGAGTTAGATTGTGTTATATGGGGTGTTAATGTTCATTTGATTTTGAAAAATATTGTAACTTTATTTATAAATTATGAGTTTTGTATGAGTAAAAAGGTTAACCATTTATGAAATTATTAATTTTCAAATCATATGAAGATTTATATATTACATTAAAACATCACCATATGAATGTTTATCGATATTGGATAAAAAACACATACCTTTTTTAATTAGAGATATATGGAACTACTTATCATTATTTTATAGATCATATTTAGTACATCAGAAATGAAATATTCATTACATAAAGTATATGATTATGCTTAAATTGGCCAACGAATAATAAAAATTGAAAATTTTTCCTATGAAATAAAAAGAGATAATATAAGTAAATTTTCATTTGCTCTTATTTTGGAATAAAACAAATTCCCTAACTTTTTGAAATAGATCATGAAATAAAATTTTTTCCGTTAAATATCAGTTTTTTTAATATCAATGAAATTTTCAATCCTCATTTGGTTATGGATTTTTCATTATTATCATTCCATTGACAATGTCCTTTATCACTTCGTATCGGTATTTGGGTATCACTTTTATATTCAATGTCCATGTTTTAACTTCCCACCTATGTTATTCTATTTGGAAACCTAGTATGTTTCATTTCAGATTTATTCAAAAATATGTTTCTCATTTTCATGAGGATATTTTGTATATCATTTTGTAATTTTAGGTTCTAAAAAGGAATTTTCAAATAATTAAATATTGGTATTTGAGAAAACATTTGAGATCTATATTAATTTTAATGGGGGTATAATGTAACACCTTGTAATTTTTGTGAATTTTTTTTAAATAAATGATATATTTTCTATATTTTTTATTACAGATAAAATTGAGTTTAGATTGTGTTACATGAAACACTAATTTCATTTTTCATTACATATATCAATGAGTATATATTTTATAACAGGATACAATATGTTTGTATTGTGTTACACACATTACCAAGTACATCTTTCATTACACAAGACACAATGATTTATCAAAACATGTTATGATATTGAAATATTATTATTTAATATGGTAGAAATCACATCACCATTGGTAGGGTGTGTATAAATAGGAATATTTAATTTATTAAAATTAATTTCTTAAACATGTATATATAATGAATTATTTGGTGACCAATTAAATATAAATGAGAACTTTTTTGAAAACAAGGTAAATTATATTATGAAAAAAAATTCTGAAAAAAATGTTTTATTCAAAATATTAATTGAATAAATTTTAGGGAATTATTTTCTTAATTTATACATAATATAATAAATAAATTATTAACATTCACTATTTGGGTTTTCTATAAATTTTATAATAATAAATCCAATTTCAATCTAAAAACTGTATTTTCTAAAATGTAATTTTGACGTCTTTAGAGAACACATTTAAAAATTTAATGCATGAAAAAATTCATAAAATATATTTGAAAATATAAAAAAATTATAATAAGAATATCTTAATTATATTAGATTATATTCTTTCATTTTTTTGAGAAGTTATTTTTTTTAATTTTAAAAAATAATGAATTTATATTTTAAACTACCATTTCCTATGAATTATTTATAAATGTAAGTTATATTTAAAATAAATTAATTTAATATAATATTAATTATATATATATTATTCTGATTTAGGTCAGTGGATTCATTTTCATATTCCATTTTGATATATAAGCTTTAAAAACTTTGAACCTTTTCACATGGAAAATCATCTTTTTGTCCTATCTACGAGATAAAATTTAAATTTAAATTTTCCATTTCTATGTATTTAATTTTTAATAAAATATTCCATTCTTTATGTCAAAATAATTTATATTATTTGATAATGTAACCTTAATATTTTGACAAAATGGAGTATAAAAATAGTAAAATTTGCAAACGATAGTTGAGGTTAAAATTGGTTTACATGGGGTGGTAAAACTAAAGGGGTAAGGGTTAAAGATAACTAAAAACCACTCAAAAAATCATTTTATGGAAATATTAATACTTTATGTACTGTATTATAATAAATGGGTTTTTATTTGATCTTTTTTACATGAAAAAAACCTTGGTATAATTAATTTTTTTAAAATAATGGTGTTCCACTCACCTAGCTTTTAAAAGGCCACCCCCTTAAAATATCCTCATCACACCAGAAAAACATATTGGATCATAACTTCCGTACATAATTAACTTCAAAAATTCCATAGTATCATGTTAATGGGAATATTATTATATAAATCCCTCCAAGGAATGATTCGGTGTAAACATATGGTGGATACCCGAAGAAGTGGTAATGTTCATCAATGAAAATGTTTGTTTCCTTTCATCATAACCCTCTTTTAATAATTATTATTATATGATGATATATTAACATAATTATATTTCATATACTTATTTTTATATATTATGATAATTACCTACATCCATCTCCACTTCCATCAATTTGGTCACGTAATCATTGTTCGTGTGTACAGCAGAGTACCACCTCATTAACCGACGCCATTCAATTTTTCACAACATCAACTTAAGGATGTACATAACAATGGAGTTACTATTTATGTATTATATATATATATATTATATTACTAGTATTAATTAATTATTATATCAAAAATACATTCATAATCTCCATTTTCTAGAATATGATAACGTCGTTTGTGTGTACGATAGACTATCATCTCGCAAAACTTTGTGGTTCATTAATGATTTACATGGAAGGTAATAAGGATGTTGTTAATGATAATATGTAATATATATGGAGTAAAATTTTTTATGTAGTTATAATATTCCATTTAAATTTATTTCAATTAATCAAATATGAAAATGGAAACAACATTCATGTATATATCTGACATAATGTCTTCATGAAATGTGTATATCATTTTAATTTATTAAATTTTATGTATTATTATAAATAAATACATAATCTGTATATATTATATTTATATAATTATTAAAATTATGTATATGAATAATCCACGATCAATTTAATAGGTAATAAATAAAAAATCACAAAATACATGAAAAAATATGTTGTTCCCCAGAAGGTGAATTTAACATCGAATTATTAATAAACAAGTAATTAATGTTCATAAGTAAATCGTATATAGAATGATATATATATATATATGTGGATATATAATAGTTTAATATAATCATATATTTATTATATATGTGGTTAGAATGTGTATTAAGGGAATCAATACTTATGGTACGGGGTTTCGAGTCTTATTTTTTCAAGGAAACAAATGAAAATTCTATATATGGGTTTCTGTATTGTTTATATACTACCAATTTGACATGTTATATAATTAATATAATTATTTTAATTCGATATAATGTTTTATTTTATTTTATTTTATTATTTATTAGGGTTTATTAATTAAAATATTACAGATGTTGTGATAGATTTCTGTCTCATATTTATTTTTCCTGGAGACACATGACATATTCACCACATGTTTATTTTATGCGGTGTATATATTACCCTAGAATGTATTTTATTACACTTATAATTAAATTTATTATCATTTAAATATCCATTTTATGATATCTATTTCATGTGAATTACAATTCAAAAGTCACCGAATCTGTATGGGATTTTATCTCAATCTGTCGTCTTTGAGACATTGGGGTCTGTTATGCACATATCTTCTTATTCAAGGTATATATACATCCCATTTTACATTAAATATCATGAATTTTTTTTATCATAATGATACTTTATATTACAGTAAATTATATTCCATCAAAGGTGTTACTTTTCAATGTTTTTGATGTGGTAAATATTTTATGTTACAATCTAATTGTTTATCATGATTGTTTATGGTTATGTTTTTTATGATAGGATATTTTATTCCATATATAAAAAACCCACACATTTTATTATCATCTATTTATTTCATGAAAATAATTATTTTCTCTTAACGTTCCTCCCTTTATGTACACATGAGTTCAAATCTAATAGTTTTTACAAAAAATTAGTTTCTCAGTCAAAAATCCATTTTCTCCCAAAACCACATTTTTTTTAAAACAATTTTCAAATGTATTTTTATAATTTATTATAAAAATTTTAATTACTTAATTTTAATCTATGTGTAATTTTTTACAAAAATTTAATGGAATCGTTATGTAATTTTTGAAACAATGCTCATTTGGATTTAATATTAAATTTGAAATGAATTTTTTTTAACATAAATTTATTGAAAAACATACAGTTTTCATGATAATTATCTTAGTTTAAGGGTATATTATCTTTTTTAATAGTTATTTACCAAAAATTTATTTTTAAATGCAATATGTTTTAATAAATTTATTTTTTTCAAATAGGAAAGTATACCTCCATAAGAAATGTTATTGATGATTTTTAAGGTTTCATTTATAAAGATTAAAGGTTATTTTCAATGAAATCGATTTTTAAAAGGATTTGTGTTTTAAAAATAACATTCATAGAAAATGTTATTTTCCTCAATTAATGTTTTAAATTATCTTCCAATTTTATTTTCTATCTAAAAGTTCATTTTTTTACATTACTTATTCACAACATGATAAGAAACAAGGATACCATTTTTATCATTTCATTTAATGATTTATTAATAAATTATGTTTGTGAAACCATTTACCATCCATATGTTATACTTGGATATAATTCTTATGAGTCTAGTTTCTTTATTCATGGGCTATGGTATGATGAAATTATGAAATTATTATGAATCCTCTCTCTTTTCTATAGGTAATGATATGATGAAATTATTATAAAACCCTTTTCATTCCATTGCTTATGATATAATGAATGCCTTATGATCTTGTTACACACATATGTATGATTTTAGTTATGTGATCTATTTGATTTATATTTCCTCCAATGCATTGGTTAATGATAAAATATCTCAAATCAGTGAGGGAACGTGGTTGGTTAGTGATATTTTCCATCAAATATTAACGTATCACTAAGAGGGTGAGGATTAAATTAGTGAGTTATTTTACAATTTTATTTCCATTCCTTTGAAACAAATTTTTTTTTCTAGTTGAAGATGAAACACTATTACTAAAACAAGATAATCACATATCCATAGGAAGAAACGAATTTACAGGGTTAACAACCCAAAAAATTACATTTTCCATTTTATGGTTTGGAAATAGTCCAATAGCACAAAATCCACTAGAAAAAAATCCTTTATGAGGATACAAAGAGTATGGTAATCCATTACACTCGTTTATCACTATGTTCAATCCAACAGTTCATGTGCTTCAAGTATCAAAAAAATGATGTCATAAAATCTTTTCTAACTAGCTATGTATCATGTTACTATGTTGTCTTGTCAACATTCACATATAAGATCTTCAAAGTAATTTATCATATTTTTGGAAAGTAGTAGAAAAAAATTATATGTACTTCATAATAATAGTAAAAATCATTTCCCAGTCTAATTCTCTAGTCTGATTTCTCATAATGATAAAATAACTCTTTTATAATACCATTGAATCAATTCTTGAACTAATTATTCCATAGTCCAAAAATCACAATCTGATTAATCAGTGAGATCAAGATTCCTGATTTCAATATTATTTATTATTCATATAATATCCTAAATACTTCGTTAGAAATTCAAAATTCAAAATCTTTTTGTCAATAGATCATTAGATACTATCTCTTTCTTCACCGTTTAACAATATAAGTGTGGGGAATGAACCTTTACTTCAACTATTCATTATATTGGGTTGTACCAAAAAATAAAATTTATCATATCTAAAACAATCTTCCATATACATAGTCACACCATAAAAAGTTATCAAAAATTATCAACAACACATTAGAATCACTTAAAAACTTCGTTAACAAACAATTCTTCACAACACCCCATTGGCTACACTTCATTCAAATTGTTTAAATTATTATTTTTTACATCATTTAATCAAATGATGATCTTTTTTTTGATGAAATTATCATTATAACATGCATCAGATGCAATGGTCTCTACCTCATTGAAAGGATTAGTATCATCTCTAGTCTGATGACTCTTGACCGTTTTGATAAAAAATAAATCATGTATTTATTTTCCATTGTACCAATTGAAATAAACTAATGATTAATCTCGATGAAAATTAATGACTATATTTTTGATCAGTATCATAAATTCCTCACCTGCATTGGTACAAAATTTCTACATAAAAACTATTATTATTATGAAAATTAGTGGCATAAAACATCTGACAGAAAAGTACAAGATTCTTCGACTTTTGAAAACACATATATTGTCTTCTTATGATACTCAAAAACATTTTGTCTAATGATATTTGAATTTTTTATTATTGGTCTTACTAAAAACAAGGACCCTAATCTTGTTACTATTCCAACAAACTCTTCAACCTTGAAATAATGTTGTGTTTGGTGATATCACACTGATGAACTGCTACTAGAAATGTTTTTCTACAACAAATTCCTTCTTTTAAAAACATTAAATTTTGTCATGAATTATTTATGAGTTTTTATAACAATAATATTGGGTTCGTCATCACATTGCATGAATTAGTAAGTATTATAACTTCATATTCTTCTGGTAACATTCTTTCTTTTCAACCAGCCTCTGTACTATTGGAAGAATCTTTTCTCCCGCTTTCATTCTTCGAGATAGAATAAAAAGTTTAATAGAATACATATGAATCATGATAACTAAAAATAAGAAAATAATCATCATCATTTAATCTAAGCTAAGAATTCACAGAAGAAGCTCATCATTATGATTAGAATTCCATTCTAAAACCAAGGTGAGTATGATGAACCTTTCTTCCCAATAACTACTTCTCAAAACAAGGGAATTTATTAAGATTTATGATTATGATGTTATGAGTATGATGGTAAGTCCAATTTTCAATATTTACAAAGTGATTTTATTTATTTTTTATTGAAAAAATAAAACACTTTCATTAGAAACAACATTTTGATTCCAAAATAAAATTATCTTTCCAAATTGGTCCACAAAATATCCCCCTTTGTATATGTTTTTTCATAAAATTTTCATGAATCATTGAAAAATGAAACTAAAATATATGGATTACATATCAATAACTCTATTCCTACAATAGAAAACACATTGTAAGGGATAAGAATTATTGATATCAGATTCTTGCATTCCAAATGTAGTGACTAATGAAACATCTAAATATTTTCATTACATCTATCTTCACTGTTTTCAACATTCCTTGTCACATAATATTTCATGCAACCACTCTGACACACCTTTAGAATATTTCGTAGATTTATATGTTTAGATCATAGATTTCCAACAATCCCCCCCCAAATGCTTCCTTAAAAGGTTTAATACATAATCAATTTAGTGATTTACGAAACAATTATGTCCCATTCAAAACACTATATAATGATGAGAGAGGGGAATGAAACATACCTCAAACATAATCATAGTTGGGATATAAACCCTTTTACATCCTCATTTTATAAATGTATTCCTTCTAAAATAGTTTTTTTAAATGATAGTATCATTTTTCGATTGTGAAACATCCTCAAGATTCAATTCATTCATCACTACATTCTTTATGATGAAGTTATATTTGATATCAACAAAATTTGAAACATAATGGTGTACCAGATATCATGAAAAATTTATTTCACTTTTATAATCACAACATAATAGAAAGGGTAATGTTACTTTATAGTTAGGTATTCTAATTGAATCTCTATCCACAAAAGTTTACTGGAATCTTGATTGGATGTAAAATACATAGCTTCATTCCTAATAAGAGTTACTAATTTTTTAATCTTAATTTGAAAACTAACTTAAATTTTCCACAAGAAATAAAACCTCACCCAATATGGATCTTCTATAATAAATATTTCATTCCTAATCGTCATTGGAATACCCAAACAAGTCAATAAATTATGCGCTATCATACATAATTTATAATTTTTTCCTTTAATATATCTAATATTTCTTTTCACATCCAATAGATATGATTATTTTAGAGAACTAAATATTACACGTAACGTAATAATTAAAAACTTGGTGTTCTTAATATAGTAAAATATAACATACTTCTAATTATCTACCTAAACATTTTTTATTCCACTTCCATTCATTCTCCATTAGTATCCAACTTTGTTCCCCCTGAAATTCTTGTAGAATATTTGTTTAAAATTTTTAATTTAAAATATAAAAATAATTTCCAATGAATAATTTTCTCTAGAAATAAAAATGTTTCACTTTTTCTATGATATTTGTAACACAATAAAGTGTTTAGTTTCACTAAGCATGGACATCGAAATCAAAATGTTCTTTTATTGAGAAAATCGTTCAAAATTTCTTTCATAATTCCTAATGATTATTATATCATTAATATAAAAAATTCTGACGATGAAGAACTCATGAATTTAGTTTATGTAAATATTACTATAAACCCTTCCTTTCTTAGAACTCATATTTCTTAAGAATGTATCCAATTTGGAATACCATTCCCTCAGATATTGTTTTCGATCATAAAATGATTTCACTAGATTTCATATATATCATTAATATTTCCAATATATATATATAATTTTTCAATATAAACATCCCCATCAAGATCACAATTCATAAATAATGACTTCACATCCATATAAAAAACATTGAAACATCATTTTATAGTAATATAAATAATCCTTCTGATTGTTACTAACCTTACTACTATATAAAATGTATCATAAAAACCAATTACTTTAATATATGTGTATCCTTTTCACAATAATCATGATTTATTTCTCAAAAAATTATCTTCATCGTTTATCTTGTTCTAGAAAACCCAATTTTTACAAATATCATTTGTATTATCTGAATTTGGTATGAGTTCCCAAGTATAATTCTTCACAATTTTATGTAACTCTTCTTCCATGGAATGAAACCATTCCTGATGCTCAAAATATTCATTCTCATCTCTTGGCTATACATTTTAATATATGGATGTATGTGCAACAATTATTTATGTTCTTATTTTCAGAACCTTTTAATATTGATCTTAAATATTGTTCAAAACCTCCACTTTCTTCCTTATCCGAGGATTATGTTTTCATGTTTCATTTTTATTACTATAAACAATTTAGTTTAATTATTATTCTTTTTTAGGATCACCATTATTGGTATCCTTATCAGAACCATTAACAAAAAATCATTCATCCTATTCATATTCCCTATATGTATGAGTTTATTTATCTTCCAATAATTTTAATAAACTTTCAAATCTATAGAATCAACTATTCTTCAAGATTCTTTTATGAAACATCTATATCCTCTTCCTTCAAAAGTGTAGCCATGAAAAACCCAATATTCACCTCACTATATAATCATTCTAATTTTTCCTCCTTTCTTTTTTATGATGCATGGACTCCCAAGAAATATTTTTGGATTCAAAATTGGAGTTTTTCAAAAAAAATTCTTATGGAATCATATATAATATTTGACTATAGAAACATTGATTTTGAATATACACAGTAGTAATCATGGATTTCCTCCAAATTTATTGAGAAAATCAATGTTCAAATAAAATAGTTCTCCATATTTCTACTAATCTTGTATTATTCTATTTAGCGACACCGTTTTTTTAATAGTGTACGGTGTACTGAACTCAAAATGAATTCCATCAAACAAAATATATTATTTAAATTATTCATTTCTATATTCACCACCATATTGTGTTCTCATCTTTTTACTACATACTCACAATCCTTCTCAATTTTCCTCATAATTATTTTAAACAATTATAGAATATCTGACTTATTTTTCTTATACATAACACATGTAATGAATGTATATTCATCAATGAATGTAATGATGTAAATATATCAATGAATTTATTATTTTCTCATTGGACCATACATATTAGAATGAATAATTTCTAGGGGTTGTTTTCAACAAATGTCATCATACTTATGAACATATTTAGCAATCTTTCAATTCTGAAGAATAATGAAACTCCAATCCCTTCTTCTCAAATTTACAAAAATTCCAAGAACACTATATAATTTGGATAAATTACTCTTGTTTCTATGAAAAATGTGTCCAGAAATTTTATTCCAAAATTTATTCTCTTCCACCGTGATTATGTAATAATATTTTTTTATTTCACTGACTTCGAATTAACACTCATTGGGATTTTGACCTCTTTTAACAAAATTTATATATTCTTATCATTTACTAAAAAATGATCTTTTATGAAAACAACTATACTTCCTTTATAAAAATTTAATGAAACCCTTATAAATTTGTGTTTTATCTCATCAATAAAAAAAAATTTCTTTGCTATTAGTTTTTATTCCCCAATTATGATGACCCAACACTTTTGATTATGAGAGTTTTGATTTTAATGAATGAACAATTATCCTATTGATGTCTTTCACATTCATTAAAAACTGGAATTTTCCTCTTATATGATTGGCCTTCCCAGTATCAATTATTCATGATCACTATCCTTTTTTAGCTTTGATTGTGGTTTATAAAATAAAACTTTTTTCATTCAATTTATATTTCTTCAGACCTAGCTTTTTAAAATTGATAACAAACATGTGTTACACTAGTAACAAACCATGTCATCCTTTCTCATGGTTTCATAGTTTCTCATGTATTTCACTAATTGTTTCTAGTGGTGGGAAACAATTTTCAATTTTCAAAACATCAGCCTTTGATTTCATTATTTGACAGGAATGAATACCCCTCAATCCTTAAATTCTATAATTTATAGAATAGTTGTAATAATTTTCACTAAAACAAAACAGATATTCGGTATGTTCGAATCCATAAAAACAACAACATTATTGATAGAAAGAATATTTTTTACTATTACTTCATTGTATTCATATTTTTTGATCATTTTTTTATCATTCATCTTATCATTCTTACTGGACCTCTATTTACCACTAACATTTCGTTTTTAATCTTGAAACTTCTTCTTGAGATCATTTTTTGATTAAATATTATCTAAACCAAAAATAATAAAAGATTTTTTGGACTCATAATGAATAGAAACTTCTAACCTCTCCGCTTTGTTTTTCTTGAAAACATAGATAACTATCTCATCTGTCTTCTTAGAAAAAAAATTCTATATGTCCTCTCAAAATTTTTAGGTAAATTTTATTGATCCTCCATACTTATCATAACATTCAACAACTTCAAATATATATTTTTTGAAACTTGTAATCATATATTTATCTTTGTAATGTTTTTATTTGAAATATCTCATATCTTCTCCTTTTGATATGTACTTAACATCAAGATGGTAATTATGATTCATTTTTTTAAGGGAATTATTCATATCATCGATCTCTTCCAACAACTTAACATTCTCACTAATAAAAAAAATCTTGATTATTTTTCAAGTAATTTCCATTTTTAAACTTCATTATTTAATTCTCTAGCCTCCTGACCATCCTCATAAATTCATTCAATTATTCTCTCTTGTGAAATTAAAAATATATTATCTTCTTATTTATAACCGCTTCTTCAAAACTATTCAATGTTGATGAATGTAATAAAATTATTATCTCCAAAATGTTGAGTAGATTTTTTGGTTTCAACTTTACTACCTTTTTCATCACTGTCTTTAGATAAGAATATTATCCTATGGGATTTTATTAATTTCCTATCATTCCCATTCCGAAATGATTTAACCTTACCACCCTATTTCTTCCTAGAGCATCTCTAATTTATTTCATAATCATCAATATCCTCTTCTTTCTTTCATTGGGGAAACTTAACCCCAAAGGTCCCAATGGATCCACACTAAAAAAATTATTTATATCACCCTTTATATTTTAATCTAATACTTTTCACACATTTATAAAACAAGGGTAAAAATTCATCAATATTTTTACATACCTCATTTTAGGAATCACTTTCTCATATGTAATATTCTTCTATAATATTTTTATGCTTTTCAGTCATTTTATATTTGAAATACATTTCACTACCAACTTATTTTACCTTAATAAATTTCACCCTTCTTATTTTATAAGTAATTAGCATTGTATGAAAATCATCCAGATATATTATTTCAGGATCTATATCTTTTAATGATGATAATTTAGAAAAAAAATGATCAGGAAGAACTCTCATGACCTATTAAACAATAATAGGGTCTTCTAAATTTTCACTAAGACATATGATAGTACTAAAAATTTCATTCATGACGGTAAAGAAGTAACCAAAAGAATTATGCTCACCCATCCTTCGATCTTTATAATTCAATCTCCAAATTGATAACTTCTCTGTACTTTATTTTGTATTTTGATTGTAAATGTTTTCATCTTATCCCAAATACAGGTTGTAGTAGAAACCAAATTTACAAATAAAAACTCACAGTTAGAAAGTGATCAGAGAAATGATTTCTTATCTCTTCTATCATTATCAATTTTATTAATATCAAAATATCCAAGGGGATCTTTTCCTACAGTGGGAGAAAATATATCTATTATAGTACCAATAACATCATACCCAAGATAAATAAGATAAGGATATATTATATTTTTCTCGATATGATAGTTCTTAACATAGAAAATAGGAAAACCGTTTATGTTCACTCAATTCATCTTTTCCATGACAACTCTACTTCAAAACATCAGTAAAGGGTAAATCAAGGGATCATTTGGCTCTAATACCATTTGAGATTTCCCATAAAGGACAAGGGTATCACTAATATGGGTGTTGGTGAATAAGGTATTTCTCTTTATTTTATGTATCATTTATGTAGAAATAACAATCACCTCATGTAAAAAGATCCACAACCTTTCCAATTACAAAATAATAACATCTATTGGATCACAAGAATTTACATGGTTAACTACGTTACAAGAGTAAATTCATCCTTCGTATGGATTCGAAAAAATCCAATATAATAGAGTCCAACTGAAAAAAAATCCTTTTTTGTGGATTAAATGACTAACATGTTACATTAAACTAATGTCACACTACGTTCCATATAAAAATTCATGTACATCAGTTAGCACAAAAAATTTTTTATAATTTTTTTAATAAAAAAATAAGAATCATGTTTCAATACAACCTTGTAAACAGTAGCATTTATGATCTTCAAAAAAATTCTTCACATTCTTACCTGCTATAGGAAAGAGCTTCTCTAGACTCATAATGAAACTATGTCCAATTTCTGAGTCAAAGTTTCCAATATAATTGCTCAGTCAGATGTAATAACTCTTCTTGAATACCGATGAAACAATTATGAACATCTTATACCTGATTCTTGAAATCCCAATCCAATTACTTAGTCTGATCTGAATGGATTAATATGATATTCCTTCTTATTATACAACTTTATAGAAAATTTTCATAGGAATGATCAATATAGAAACATATTTTCACTATAAATTCGATGATAATATATCATCACCTATGAATAGTACATGTGTTAGGAAAGTACAACTTCCTATATTTATTGGTGCATGAATATTGGTTTGTGTGGGATATTGACAAACATTCATACGAAACCAAATTTTATGAAAATTAAATATCCCTTGAATTTTAAATAAATCATTTCCCCCCATTAGCCATTATCAATTCTATTGAATCCTTATAGAATATTTTCAAATCGTGAGTTTGGTTCGAAATTTCAAAACATTATTTACCTTGATTCTAATTATTATTTTGATCTACCTAATTATGATGATGAAAAATTTAAAACTGTAGATTCATCAATTGGTTTCATGAAATAAATTGTTAAAAAAACATATGAAGAAATATATGTATACTCATTATGATTATCATAATCATTAAAAGAAAAAAAGACATTCTGATACTCCCGAAGAACTTATAAAATTTATCACATCTAATCCATTTTTCTATAAACATAGTTTCAACTTCTAAAGATATCAACACTTCTTATCAACACTTCATCATCAAAATCAATATTCATTGAAAAAAACATCTTCAGGATCCCCTCTGACAACACATCTTAAAACGCCCTTAAAAAATATTCTTTACTTATTTTATTCATATAGTTGATTTTATGTCCGATGAAATTATCATTTTCAGTATACATCAGATAAAACTATATATGTCTCATTACAATGATCAGTATTGTCTCTTATTTGATGACTCATGACCCATTTTATATAAAATAAATATGGGATATCTTTTCTCTTTACCTAATATAATGAAACTAGTAATTTATCTTTATTAAAATGGATGAAAAACTTGGTTAGTTGTCTCAGAATTTATTCACATGCATCGATCCAAAAAAATCCATATATGAACAAATAGTCCTTTGATAATTGGTGGAATTACATCTCAAATGGACTAGTATCATCAACTTAGACTTCATAAAATTATTCACATTTCTTATTACATTAAACACACAATTTTTCACTGATAATTTAAATATTTTGGGTTATTGGTCTGACTAAAAACCAGCATCCTTATCTTTCTACACTTATAAAAAAAACCTTCAAAAAATTATGTGTCTGGTGATCTCACACCAATTATTTGCGATTGGAAATTTTTTTCTTCACAAACTTCAGTCATATAAAAACTATAGCTTGTACCATTACATACTCATGATATTTTATAACTTTAAATATCTTCTTCAGCATGACTTGAAATTTATTAGAACTTATTATAACATTTTATTCATAAAAAAACATTATTTCATTCCAGATAGCACTAATAATATTGGAATCAATATTTATCCACATTCATTATTCATAATAGAATAATAATAATAAATGAGTAATTATAAATTATAATAACTCTAATATCAATAATGAGTAGTTATATTTTTAATGGATCCAATAAGACTCCAAATCATCTCATCATTACCATTAGTACCCCATTCGAGATCCAGGGTGAGTTAGACGAACAATTCTTTCAAAAATTATACTTTTCATACTAATGTACATTCATAAGAATGATGAGTTTAATGTTTGAATATGATGGTCAGTCCAATTTTTGACTATAAATAAGTGAATTGATATATTTATTTCTAATAAAAAATACAACACATTATTTATAATATTATTAATGTTTGAATGAAATATTCTCCTTCCATCTTGATCCTAATAGTTATTCCAATCTAAAAAATTAGGGTTTATGGTTGGTTAGTGGGAGACCCTAAATAGGTAACATTTTTGATAGTCCATTCCAGATGTAGTTGCGCAGTTTGTTTTCCCAAGCCTATCATGTTTTGAATGTCTTGGTGGGTATCATGGACATAAGATTTTCATTTAATTTTTTATTCCACAAATACATGTATTATTCATGATATGATTTCATGTATCATGTGTTTTTATTTCCATAGGACTCATGTCTTATGAACTACCATCTTTATTCCATGAATCACAATTACGTTCTTTGATATGCATGGTATGGTTTTCAAATTTCATTGCCACGTTTTCATACTATTATTTTCAATTAATACTTATGTCTATCCCTTTGTTAACCATAATGAGAATCTGATCTAACCCTTTCATATATTCCTCTTCCCATGTTTATGAAAAAATTTATTACATATGATATGTATGAGAAGGTTCTAGTTTTGAATATCGATGTGGGAGATGATTTAGTTTGACTATGGACATTTTTTCTAGGTTTTCATGTTTCCAATCACTCTAAACTATTAATTTCTCCACATGTCATTTTGTAATGTGACTGAAATTAATATTAAATGTTCTAATATCCATGTTTGGAAATACTAGGTCTCTACAGTTAACCCAAGATGGTCAAATATGATAGATTGTAAATTTTATTCTCTTTTTGAACCATTTCCTATATATGAATATATTTATAATATTAATTTACCAAATGTGTTAGATATATATTAATTTGGAACTATTATGTATTCTTTATATTAATTTCATGAATATAGGTCAAGCTATGTTCGAATTTTCCTCGATATGTTTCATTTATACCTGTGGGTTTCTTTTTTACACATTTATTAGATTTGTTTCCTGTAAAAAAGTTCAGATATGTTATTCATTTCCCTGATGCAATTCCTATATTTATAAGATTTATTTTTTATGCTCTTATTTTAATATAGTAGATTAGTGATATTTAAATAAATTTGAAGATTTACTAGTATATGATAATATTAGAGAGGTTGGGAGTTATGTTTTCCTAGTAAATAGAAAATGTCCTTATATAATTACAATTTAGTTTTATGTTTTTACATTATTTATTTTTCTTATTCATATATACACTAGACATTATGGAATATATTTGGAACAACATTGGTTGTGGCATTATCAGTATTGTAATCATATTCTGCATGTTCACCATAGTGGTTAGGACCAATTTATATCTATTTTACAATATGAAGGATATCCAAGAAACACGGATTGAGTATATTGAAAGAATTTTAGAGACATGATTGATGAAATACTTATAGATTTAATCACTATTTAAAATTTTATATTTTATATCATAGTTTCCTTTTATTCCGGATCATCCCATTGGGTGACCTTTTTTATGAATTTATGCATATACAAAATGGATCCACATTCTCAAAAAATATTGAGGTCATATATTGTATATTGTTTCCATTTAATTCAAAATTGTTTTGAATTATCTGATGTCATATGATGTAATATGATTCTTTTGTTACATAGTTGACATTTTATATTGTGATGATGATAGTATAATCTCCCAAATATTGTTTGAGGTCTCAAACCAGTAGTAAATAGCCTTTGGCATATTAGGATGAATACATGTGGTATTTTGGTATCATTACATCGATATCTTCTCAAGAACAGTCATTTCGGGGCATTGAAAAATGGTATCAGATATTTTTTTATGATATATTACTTTCTAAGGACATAATATATAGATATTAGAAAAGTTATAACCTGAGACGTACACCAACCTATTATTATAAAAACACATATATGGTGGAATCCCATGTCACCAAGGGTATAGTGTTTTTTTTACTATTTGTTGTTAGAGTTATAATATTTTTCCTAGTACGATATTAATATATTTATTGTCTAATTTTTGGCATGTAGTGGAGTGAGTGAATGTTTTCATGAATCATACAAGGCATGTTAGAATACATAACATGATAACGTCTACTTCTTAATTTAAAATGAATTTCGAATGTTGATAACGGTTTTGAAATGTAATGTTTTTAGAAAAAATATGACTAAATTTAAACATATTTGTGAAAAATATTCTGTTAATATTTTAGTGAATTGATGTGATGAAAATATATTGTAAATATATTATCATAATAAACATATAAGGTAATGATTCATAATTTGAAACCATAATAGTGTGTTTTATAAGTTATTTTATTGATATTATGTAACCACGGTCATGTTTTCATTAAATATGATAGATATATAGTGGGTAGGTAAGGAATTACATGGAATATGTATATTTTGAAGTGGGAAATTTATTCTAGGTGCATATTAGTTTGGGTACGAGACACCACAATATATTATATACTTTAAAAAAGATCTATTTATCAACTATTATTTCTTCTAGATAGTTACATTCATATTTCAATAAAGTGAGTTGAGTAAAAATGGGGTAACAATAGATTTTTTTCCTCTCAGTTTGTTTCCATGGGTTTCTAAATGCGTGGGTTAGACGGGTACAAGTTTACATGTAGTCAAATCACTTAATACTTATTAGTGTGAGATGTTGGAAAGATAATATAACATGAATTTATATACGAAACATCAAGTGTTTTTTTATATAAAATCATTGTAGCCTCATTGAGTAATGATGAGAGTAAAATTTCATGGTTATATTATGAAAATTCACGGTTAGAATTTAAATTTATTTATCAAGAATATTTTTTACTTTTAATGGGGTTAACATCCGAATTATGGAAATGTATTATACAACAATGGATGTTCTCTTTGTATAAATATTATTCTAGGTACTTGGAACCATTATGATGGTATCATAATTGATGAAATAATTATGACCTAAATAATCTATGTGTTTCTGAAGTATTGTTATCTTATTTTTAGTGGTGAAATCAGTTCTCAAAATTCTAAAATTTTATTATAAAGTGATAGTTTTTATTTCATGGGATATGCACACGAAGGAAGATACATGTGTGGTTTTATATATCAGAATTCATGGTTTAGGATCTTAAATATTAAAATAATCATTGGTGTAAATGAGGTAGTTATGAGGTTTAATGTATATATTTTCATTTTATATTTTATTTATTAATCTATAGAATGTCAATATATCAAGATATGATTGATAAATTTTTTTTTAAATTGTTTAGGAATGTTAATAATAAATTATGCCACAAAATTCTTAATGATGTTCTATTGTATATTATTATTGAAGGGAAATTATTTTTAATTATTTTTTTATAAAGGACTCATCTATATCTTATATATGTTTATGTTCACTTATTTATTAGAATATTTGATACAGTTTATTAAATAGTATTAAATAATAAATTTAATGGAATCCATACCCTAAAATGATTTATATTTTAATGTGGGACATTTATTGGATTAGAGGTTGGCTAGGGGTAGCATGGGGATAGTTATTAAGTCAACCAGGATAATACATAAAGGACCTATCCATAAATCATTACATATTCGTTATATTATGGGAAATTAGTTACATTATGACATTCTAATAAATCATGTAGAATAATTTATTTTTATAATTAGATCATCACAATTTCATATTAAACCACTATATTACAAATTTAACAGTTGCTCTTAGTAATTATTTTTCACAACATTATACATTAATAAATTTACACATTTTATATAATTTTAATATCTTAATAACATTCAACATGATTTCTTTTATTTTTCCTAATCATCCTTATAGATTATAATTTTTTTTTCTAATGTTGGATAAGCACAAAAACTCAATGAGGGATATAAAAAATAAATATTTTCAGACATAAAAATCAAAGAAAACACAAAATCGTTTCCATTTTCACATTATTTAATGTGAATATAATATAAATAATATCCAGTTATATAGAACATTTTTTTGCTAAAATAAAACCTCTAAAACCCATAACATGAATATTTAAACCCTTCTAGGTATATTTGAGTGTTATATTCAGAACTCATGTTCACTCGTGCAAAAAATAAAAGGATCCATGTTAAATGCATATGATAAACCTCTCTTGTTAACTCCACCAATATTTTGTGTGAAAAAAATGAAAATTATCCAATTCATTGGCATTATTTATCATGTTCTCGTATCTTATAATATGTATTGGACTCACCTGTCTTATTATCTTTATTGGATTCACCCATCATTTATATATTATCAGTTAAATCCATCATCATATATAATTATTAAGTACTTTAAAATGGTGAAAATATTTTTATTATTTCACTTTCCCTCATAAAATAATTTACATGCTCATTTTAACCCGTATGAAAAAAATCAGATATCAAAATACCCTTTTCTTTTAAAATACCTTCATAAAAAGAAAACTACAATTTCATTAAATAAATAGAAAATGGTTTTATTGGAGAAAATATTTCATATTTTAAAGTAATAAAAATTTAAAATAATGGTCATGATAGAGGTAAAATGTTTGAATGCCATATAAGATTAAATTATAATATCACATAGCCGTCAATAATGAAAATCAAAAAGTTACATATAAAGTGTTTAATGATATTCCATTTGATAATATTGTAAATTGATTCAAAATAAATATAAATTCTACTTTATACTTCATTAAGATCAATATAAATAATTCTATATTATAATTTTTTAATAATTAATATGGATGAAACATATTTATAAAATAAATCATCAAAATTTTTGAAACATTGTTTAATGTGAAGTGTACCTTACATGGATTTGAACTCATTAATGATGCTATTTATATCCATGTATAATAGTATTATGTGAATTAATAACTGGCTTAAAATGTTTTTTTTAAGTTGATTATTGATTTTTTATTTCCATGTTATAAACAATTACTTAACAATTAAGTAAAAGTTAGACATTTTGATGGTTTTAGTCTCATATATCAAAAATTAATTCAAGAAGTTTACTATGGCCAAATGGATGATCACTATATCATTTATAAAATCTTAATAATTTTTTTTTAATTTTATATATTTATTAAACATTTATAGTTAACTATGAATGGTGGGTGTGAATAATTAATTACAATATGAAATGGAGAAGGTAGTACTACATACACATGAGTAATGTTTTATTTTCTCTATGATCATGAGACATATAAGGTATGTATACATTTTTAGTTAATTTTTTTTAAAATCTAATAAATTTAAAATTATTTCTATAAATACACTTATATATAAAGACCATGTGATATAGAGATGAAAAAAATACATCAGTTCTTATGGTTGTAGACTACATGCACCTATGAGAAATGTTTATATTTATCAATAAATTTTGTAAAAATACATTAAATATATTTTTTAAATTCCATAAAAGAATTTATATCATATATATAGTATTATTTCAATTTAATCCATAATTATTGTTAGGAAAAATATGAGGTGATGGAGAATGAATTATAACAGTTCATAAGGTGGTAGTTCATAGATACACATGAATGATGGTTTTATTTTTAATTTGATAGAGAATGATATGAACAATGTAATATACTTTATATATATACATAAATTACATATATGGTATATATTTATGTTATTATATAAAAATGTTTATGATTGGTTATATGGATTTAAAAAATTAAATGAAAAATGAAATACCCAGTTATGAATTATAAATCTTTTTTAAACAATATCCTTGTATTTATAACAAATAACTTATTCGGATAGAAGTCAGATCCAAGAAGGACTGTTGTGACAAAGGTATGGATTATATGAATTAAATTAATTTCTTATTGGAAAATATAATAGGATCATGAATAGTGTATAAGGGAGGAGAGGTGGTGTCCTTTTATAAGTGTGGCAGAGGAAAAACATGTAATTTTCAAAAAGACTATAATATATGAATGTGTTACTAAATTTAAATTAAAGAAATGATTCAAATTAAAATAGTAAATTATATAGTGTCAAAATATGGAAATAAAATAGGATTTAAACAAATAATTCATTATAGCCATTATCATTTTATTCTTAACACATTTGACAATTTTAACTCTTACCGTGGTAACTGAGATTTTTTTTACCAATGATACACTACATAATGACCAAAATGAAATTTTCATGATTAATTTTCTTTTGAAATTTTCATTAAAAAATTTTATTCCATTTTTTTATATAAGGAATAAATTAATTTAAATAAATCCTTCAAATCAGGATGAAAAATGGTTTTCTTGAAATATGATTTTTTATGTATAAAAATATTTTTACTCCAAAATCATTTGAAATGATCAACCCAATGCACCATGGAATTAATATGCCCTTTATTTCAAAAAAAAATATGTTTCAAGGATATACATTAAGGAAAACATGATCAAGTACCTTCAATGACCTAAATTCTCTCTAGCTATCTGCATTCCTATTTTTATTACATTTATTTGTTCTCATTTGATTATGAAAAATAATTACCTTCTCAAACATCTCCTCTATCAACTATGGTCTTATAAAGATCATTTCATTAATTTCATCCCAACATGTTGGAGTATGAAATGAAATTAAATATAATTCCCCCAAATGTTTCATATCTATCATAGAACCACTATTATTATTATAAGAAATCCCAACTATTGATATAATTTGATCCTATCATCGTTGGTAATAAATCAAGAAAGCTCAAATCATATATTAAAAATTTCTGAATCAATATATCAAAAAATAAATTCTATTTAGGATTAAATTTTATAGTGAAATTTAATTTCACACCTAAATATTTTTTCCATTTAGAAATTTTATGTAAGCATAAAATCATGGTCAGATACAATGAATATCATAATTCTATATAAACAAACTATACCATTTGGATTTAGTAGAGAAATCTTATATAATGAGTTTTTTTCTCAAATAAGAAAAAAATATGATTATTTTTTCTATTAATCAAATTAAACCGAAATGTCATTATTTCCCCAAGTTGTATTTAGAAATCACACTGTGAAATCCATAGATATTTTCTCTAATTACCATAATAACACTAGAAAAATATAATTAATACTTTTCAATAATTTTCATCCATTCTCAACATGTTTATAACTGAAATAGTTCTTTGGTAAAATCCAAAATATATTTCTTTATTCCCTTCCACCAGTAATACTCCTAATTAACTCATTAAATATTAGATCTTGTTGTGTGAAATGAAAAAGAAGATCTATGAGATTTACTCAATATATAATTTTTCAACTAGAATATGTTTGGAATAATTATATATTCTCTAAATCTAAAAACACATTCACTATAAATGTTAATTTTATGAAACATAACCCTCATTACTAGTGCCACCATTTCATGAAAATCATAAACTTTTTTATGATCTTTATTATTTCTGTATAAAAAATATAACTGTAATGGAACATAAAAAAATTGGGAACATTCCTAAATTCACAATTTCTAGTCCATTATTCATCAAATAATTTACTAAAGAATCATGATTGAAATGTGGAATGGTTACTGATGAATTATATTTTTAACACAAAGGATCAGTTACATTGTTTTATTTTTTTAGATGGTAATTAATCATGAAATTAAAATCATTTATTTATTGACTCTATTTCTACTTCATTATGTTAAACTTTTTTTGAAACACTATATATTTAATTAATTTTTATTCCTATATATTTCAATTTTTACTATATTTAAATTATTACCCAATAATTTTATATAAACCCCCATAACATCCAATTTTTTATCAAGTTTAGAATAATATAACTCATGGGGTTTTAATTGATTTTAATCATAATAAATAACATGGTAATGGGGTTTGAAAATTATCCTACCATTAGAAACAATGTAAAAATAAAAATAATCCATTCATTAAGAAATAAATATAGTGAAATAGTCAATAAATACATCCTTATATTTATTCACAACTAGAAAATGTGTTATTTCGAATATTTTTTTGAATGTATGATGTGCGTATCTGACACTACCACCTTTAATAAATTTGTCAAACTATTGATATATTACCATATCATTCAAATCATTGAGTATAAATTTATTATCTTGATAATCTATCTTAAAATAATATATTTTAATATAAGTCGAACCTATAATATCATCAAACTATAATATAGATATTTCAACATGATTTTCATGAAAAACCATCTCAATAAAAAAAATACAAGGACGCATATAAATCACAGTTACCATAACAATTCTATGATGAATTTTTTTAGAAAGTTCTATCTTCTTTACATTAGGGAATATTCCCATTTTATTTCAAATATTCATTGATATAAATGAATGTGAATGTCAAGAGTCAATCACGACATCTGCATAATTCGATTAAACCTGTAACACACCTAACACCACTTAATTAGATCATATGATACCAATCATATTTTTAGAAAATGTCTTCCACAACTTCTTACTTTAGAATATTATTATTTGAACCATGTGTCACTAAATTTCAAAAAACATTTGAAAAATTACAAAACTCGATGTAATTAAAACATTTCACCATTGGATACCTATATCTTACAACATTCATTGATTGATCATGAATTTTTTCATAGTAGTCATGAGACATAAGACCAATATTACAGAACTATTAATAATTTACTAATTCTTTTAGAATCTACCTAAATTGTTTTTAGAATAACTCAAATAAGGATGCGGACTACCACCAGATTTCTTATTTATATACTTCTCAATATTTCCCAACATGGCCACTTTGTACTCTTTTCATCACAAGTTTCAAGAGGACTATAAAACTCTATCTAAACATTATCTATATAACAATAAAAATTCTCACACTTTTAAATTATTATTTATATAATGATATGTATTAACATGGATTCATTCTTGAGTAAAATATAGTAATTTTACTATCAATGTCCGGAATACAATTATGTCTGTTCTTGTCCCATCATGTATAATTTTCTTCATGCATAGACAATAAATCGTCATCATTATTACCTAATTCAATGAAATTTTCCCCATTTTATGGTGAAAACTATTAGGAAAATTCTTCTATAGGAAAATATTAATAGATGAATCTTATTCAATGGAATCAAGCGTATCTCTGTATGGTTTTATTTACCAGTAACCACCATAAATCAGTTTTACCTTCAAAATTGTAAATAGTAATGGTTTTAGTTTTTAATTATGAAGATATCATGAATTTGTAGATATTTTATTGATAATTGATCCATCATTCATGTACTACTAGATCGAAGGATCTACATTAATCTAGTGGGGCATATTTTATGAAATGATCATCTATTAACATGATCATATGTGGTAAATTTTGTTTCTATATATTATAGATGTCACTAATATTTATAGGTTGTGTAATTATAACCATCACTATAATGAAATGTCAAGTACTAATTCCATCTTTTCTAGTATTCAGAGTTGAAATAATATTTTCCTCTTTGTATCTTCCTACATTATATTTATATTTCCCCTATGGAAAACTGTATCACCCTAATATTTGATGAGGTAGATACTTTTTAATTTCATTGATGTATTTTGTTTTATGGAACAACAAGATTAACTTGTGCTATACTCAACACCATATTAGCTTACAATATGTGCAACACCATTCTGGTCTTTTACTATACAGAATTTCAAGTTCATTTGACAGAATTAATTTCATGCAACACTGTGTATAGATTTTATTTAAATGTATAAATGAAATAAGTTTTTATTATGTTATACACAACACCAGAGTAAGATTTCACTACACAATACATTTAATTGTCTTGTGTTACACACAAGAGAGACATTCCTCCATAGCTTCTATTGTACGTGATACCGAGTTTCACTAAAGAACAATATATTATAAAAATATTATTATTTAATGGGATATAAACTTTCTGTTATGAATAGTATTAACCTAATTTTGAATTTTATATGAGATTAGAATCCATATTTGCAATTTTCTAGAACATTATATGAGATAAAAATCAATTTTTCTTATAAAAGAAGTATTTTTTAAAAAAAATGATTTTTTACCACTTTTTGATGGAACATTTATTTTAAATCTAGTTTTTAGACTTTTACCTGGTAATTTTTACAAAATAAAATTTTTAATTGGAATTGGGGAATAAAAATTTATTTTTTTTGAATTTTTGTTATTTTTCAAAAAAAATTAAAAATTTAATGAATAGTGAAAAATATTGCATTTTAATTTGAAACTACTTTTTTAGCTAATAAATTTATATAGTTAGATTACATTTTTAATTGGTTTTAATGGGTAATTGTATTTTATTTTTATCATTTAATTCAATTTTTGTAATTGGATGTCATTTCACTTTTAAATTGGAAATAAACACATGTCAATCTTTTGGAAGTTATTACTTCTTAAAAACATGGTTTTTGGTTTTTTCAACTAGAAATAATTTTAAAATAATTAATGCAACTTCAGTATCCTAAATTTGAATAAAAGGATTCCATATTTAGAATAAGAAGGTTAAAAGTTTCTAAATAGGTACCTTTTATTTTAAGACATTATTAATTGTAACTTTAGAATTTATTTTATTTACAGTGGTTAAATGGTAAATCTTGTAAAAGAGGGTAAAAGATAATATTATAATAATATTAAACTACGATAAGACTTGTTATAATAATATTGGATTTGATATTTTCTAAAATTGGAATCATTGGGTAGATTTTGGAACCCCATGGATTCACATGGATGTGAAAATGACATTTTATAAGAATTAATTTAAAGTAAAGATAATTATAACCTAAACATATATCAATTACTAAATCGATTTTAATATATTTTTATATAACTGATCGATATATATATATATATATTCATTATAAATATAAAAATATTTCCTAAATCATGGTAGTTTATTTATTATTTTTAGACACAATATAATTAATTGTATATATGACACAATGACGATGTAGTGATTACCTTATTAAGAAATGATTTAAATAAATGAGATTATAAAATTTAAAATAAATTTATTTTGAACCTTTTTATGACATCCATGAATTTTATAGATTATTATGACTTGTTATATTTTATGTAATTATATCTTTAGAAATAATCATGTTTTTTGGATTTTTTAAAAGAGCAGGATATGAATAGTAGAAGAATTTACATAAATGAGTTTTTAAAACAAATTCTATTTTATTAAATGATATATTAGTCCAATAATAGAAAATTCGGCCAAATGACATAGATAATTTTTAAAATTTATTTAATTAACCACTTGGGGGCCAATTTTAATTTTATAGTAACTATATTAATCGAGTAGAATTAATATACAAGAAGACATGGTAACAGTTACATTAGTTAACTAAGGGTTAAATCTAAACGTTAAGGTTAAATTTGCGGCCTAAACTTGTCTAAAACATATTGGATCGGTGTATTTATAAAAATAATCAGCTTATATTCTAATTAAATGTGTTTTGGACATCATGAAACTGAATATTATTTTATAATAAATTAATATTTTGAGAGTTTCTTAAAGTGACCCGCTCCTCTCTTATAAAAGGGCACTCCTCCATATACTCTTCACTCCATTTTGAGACTTAAATCTCATCCAAAACCTAACTATTTCACTTATAAAATTCTATAGTTAATCAATTCGGTTCTGGTCTTCTCAAAGTACCAACTATAGTGCCCTAAGAGGATATTTAATAGAGGCAAGTCGAGGAAGCGGTAATCTCTTCTGCTGATTCTTTCTAATTTTATTCTTATTCAAATCATATTCAATAGTTGTTTTATTATAATGTAATAACATTAACATCAATAACATAATGATATATTATTATAAATATGATGGAAAACTATTTCACCTTCTAGAAATCCTATGAAAAATAAAATCAATGTGTTTTCATACGTACGACATACTGTCTCCACATCGTGGTGTAATATGTTTTTCACCACCACCATACATAGATGGGTATAATGGTAGAAATAATAACTATTTATGATTATTATAAGATGATTCTAATTTTTATATATTATACACCATCCACTACAATACTAATCTACAATTATGGGAATGATATCTTCGCCCATGCATACGTACGGCTTAGCGTCTCCACGACGTGATGAGATTCATTCTCCACGTTAACCATTCAAGAATGATTATAAATAATCATAACATTTATTACATAATAAGGATAATGTATTTATATATTTATATAATTCATTTAATAACTTCCATTCAATTTAATAATGAAATAAAAATAGCGTTCATGTGTACGTACGACCTATTGTCTCCATGAACAGTGTATCCCATTTCAATTATATATCTATTATATATATATATATATAATGAATAAATATAATATATAATTCATTTTTCAAATTCATGACATATGTAAATCATTATTTAAGTCATAATATCATATATAAAAATTACAAACACGTATAATAAACAAAACGATTGTTACCCAAAATGTTGCTTTAACATGGAATTGACAAATGGATGGGTAATATAATGTCGTAAGTGAATCATATATGATATCATAAATATTATATTGGTTATATTACATGTTAATAATATATTTAAAACCACTAAACATGAGTTTTGGATAGATATAGAAGAAATCAGACTTAAGGAAAAGGATAATTTTTCAATCTCATTTTTTCCGAGATTGTTTATAGGTAAGTATTTTTTGGGTTTATATTTATTATCCATGTACATGTTTGCTAAAAAAATGTTTTCATAATTTTTTTATATTCATATAGGTTTTTTTAAAGTTATTTTTATCCATTTTTACTTTTACTACCTGGTATGGAAGGAACGTTTCTTTTATTTACCATATGAGTTACTTTTTTACTTTTTGGGAAAAAGTATGAGGATATTGTTTTTGTTTAACTTATAAAAAATAAATTTATTTTTATGGTTTATTTAGGCCTTATTTCCAAAAATATTTATCGAGAATTTTCCATGTATATTTTCAACTAAATTATTTACTATTAAAATTCAGTGGAATTTTGACAAAATAAAAATTATTTGGCGAAAAAAGGATATTTTCCTCAAGAACTATATTCCAGTGTTTTATAAAAATTATTTTCCATCAACGAAGACAATATAAAATAGGGTTAGGTTTCTATATATATTATTACAATGATTTTATTTCATTAATGATGTAATAATATTTTATATGGATCTCTTTCTGATAAAAATATTTTTAACAAACCCAATTTATTTCATGGGTTATTTTATGATAAATGGTTTATGTTTTTGTGGAACATGTAAGAATGATTTAATTATGATATGGGTGGGAACTATATATCTATACAATTAATTTAGAAATTATTTGTTTATCATGAGATAGAAATTACTATAACAGTAAGTAAACATGGTTCAGTAATACATGGATAGAATGACATGTAAACCCAGTTCAGTAACAAGCTTCGTCCACTATGATGGTATTGGAAACAATGCCTCAGATACTATGGAAATTATATTATTTACTTATTAGTGTTCCATAATTTCATCTTTTATTAAAATGATATTTATCTTGGTTAATGTTCCTTTACAATCCATGCCTTATGTATTACCACAAATTTTTTCATGACTTGTGATTTTAATGTTTAAACATTATGTTCATGTTATTACATTCAAATGTTCATGGTTTGTTTTATGTTCACCATGTTTACTATTAATGATAATTTAAGCTCACCATTTTTATTTTTTCTTTTCCCCATGAAATAAAGAAAGGTTTTTGGTAATAAAACAAAAGGGGAATATCTTTATGGGACATGTTGATGATATTTCACCAAGTTAGAAGATTATGTTCTGATTTTCCAATTACACTCAACTAATATGGACTTTGTGAATCCGTTTGTGTCATGTATTATGTATTCCACAAAAGAAATTTAATTTTCATGTATATTAAGAATGGTTCTCTATAGTTGGTATCAGAGCGAAGGTTTGGTTAACCTCTGGAAACTAGGACATGAAAAATTTAGTCAGATCCCTAGAGATATTTCTAAGATATGTCTAGTGACTTCTCTAAGGTTAAGTATAAGTATAGGTTAAAATCCCAGAATATTTTTAACGATCATGATTAACATAGGATTAAATCTAATATATTAGAGATTGAATGTACTCCCCCATGATTATGTTGTTTTCCTAGTATTATTTTTTCCTCTCAAACTATTCTTTTTTGGGTTTTTGAAAATAGTAGGAAACAAGAGGATTCATGTTAATAGAGAAATGATGGATAGTGTAATGATATTAATAATGAGAAACCAAATTAAATGGGAGTTTGAAGGAAAAACATCCTTATTATTCCAAATTAGAAATCAAATAATATGATCAATAATCTCAACTTTGAGGATTTTCCAAAAGAATCTAATTAGAGAATGGTGGAGTTTCATGATGATCATAGAAAAATGAAAGTTAAATTTTCCTCATGTAAATCATGTGGGAAGAGGAACCAAGGAGAATGTGTGAAATTAACTGGATGGTGCTCTGGGTGTGGTGAATAAGGACACTAATATTGTAATTATAAAGGAAAATGTTTCGTTAAGGAAATGGATAAGGATAATGGTATTACTAATACATCGACATAGGATAAATGTATTAAATTTGGAATGAATGAGTATTATGCAAATAGATTCCCTAAGGGAAATATCATGAAGATAATCAGCATAGTCATATGGGCAGAATTTATGTTGATGAATATAAAGAGACTACAAATGATATACAACCTGAAATAATTTTTGATGAAAAAAATAATGAAGATCAATCAATGGTATAAAAAGATAGTGTAATGATTTCATGTTTATCAAGAATAATGTATGGTACTATGGAATAAAGAAACATCTATGGATTATTACACTATTGTTTTTCCATATGTATTTTAATTTATATAATGAATGGTACTAGAATCCATGAAAATTTATTCAAATATTTATTTTAGGAAAACACGTGATATGTGATTAATAATGGGATAACGAGATAACACGTTGTTTGATAGTATTAATGACCTCATGAATTATATAAAGAAAAAATAATATCATAGTTTGTGTATATATAATTTTTGGTATTTTTGGTGTGTGTAAATAATTAATTTTCACAAAATACATGTTTTCACTAATTTTATACAGTAATTTATGTTATTATCATGTTTCCAGGGAATACATGATTACTGTATTGACATGTTTGGAATGTGAAAACCAAGGATTTATAAATGAGATACATGAGAGAATTTTTATGTTGATTTAGTTCACCTATTTTTAAGGTTATATATTTTCAGTTTTCTTAAAGATTGTCTAATTTATATTCTGGTTGATGTTTTTTAGATTAATATATTATCTCACTATAGGTAGCCTTATACATATTTGATTACCTATGGTGACATTTTTTTTGACATATGGAATGAACTATCATTATATAGAATGATCTAGTAAACTTTAAGAATGAAAAATTCAACTTCATTTCAGTAAGTAATATATGATATGGAAATTGTTTAGGGAATGACCAATGATGAGATTGTACTGAAATCATGTAATTATTTCTCCCCATGAGAAAAAATTCTTCAACTTTAAGAAAAGGAAGATGAAAACCGTAAATTTTATCCTAGTACCTTCATATCTGATGAATCAAATGGTCCATTAAATCATCATAGATTTATATATTTATAGTTGTTAACTTTCTCCAAACATTATTCTCTCTCAATATCCATCAGAACATGACAGATAGATGGATTTTTTATATCCATGCTTTCACATCCCATATATGTTCTCCTATGTGGAATCTCAGTGATGAGTTACATCAGGTAACCATTATGTTATGAACTTTCCTTTTTAAAATAAAGTTTCACTATACATTTTTACGATGTGGGTTTCCATGAATGAAACATTCATGTAGTTAACCATTTATAACCCTGACGTATTTTGAGGGAGATATTAATTTTAAGGGGGTAGAATGTAATACCCAAAGATTTTATGAGATATATAATTTGTAATTTCTTTTTTGTCTTGTTTTGTAGACTACAACAAGATTAAATTTAACTATATGCCACACCATATTAGCATGAAGTATACACAACACTATTCTTGGCTTGTGTTGTACACAATTTCATGTTCTATTGATAGAATTCATTTCACGCAACATTGAGTATAGATTTTTTTCAATGTATAAACTAACTATGATTGGATTATGTTATAAGAAAAAACAAAGGAATCTTTCACTACACACAACATAGACTTGTCTTGCATTACAGGCAAGTGTGACCTTCCTCTATAACTTTCATTGTTCGCGATACTGAGTTTTAGTAAAAAATGATATATTATTAAAATATTAATATATAATGGCATACAAACTAGCCATTATGAATAGTTTTATCCACATTTTTAATTTTATATAACATTATCATTTATATTACAAATTTTCTAAAACATGATATATGAACAAAATCAATTTTTTTAACAAAAGATGTAATTTCCAAAAAAAAGTGGTTTTACTACTTTTTGATAGAGAAACCATTTTAAATAATGTTTTGACACTTTTATATGTTAAATTTAACAAATAAACATCCTCTTTGGAAGAAAAAAAAATATAATTTACCTTTTTATGTATTTTATGTTTTTTTCTAATAAAATTAAAATTGTAATGAATAGTGAAAAATACTTCATTTTAATTCAAAACATCCTTTTTAATCTAATTTATGTATAAAGATAGATTATATATTTAAAATTTTTTAATGTTTAATTGGATTATATTTATATAATTTATATAATTTAATTATTTCATTGGACATAATTTCACTTTTAAATTGGATATAATCACAAATCTATCTTTTGATAGTTATTATTTCTTAAAACCACTCTTTTTGGTTTTGACAAAGGAAATTGATTTTAAATTAATTACTAAAACTTCTGTGGAATTAATTTTGAAATATTTATTCCATATTTTTAATTAGATATTTCAAATTGTGTAAATGTATACCTTTAATTTTTGAACATTATAAATTTTAACTTCAGTAATTATTTCATTTACCATGGTTAAAGTTTGAATATGGTAAATAACGGTAAAAAATAATATTATAATATTATTAAAATACACTTACACATGTACAAATCCTATTGGATGAGATATTTTTGACCATTGGAATATTTGGAACGATTTGGGGACCCGATGGATTCACTTGGATGTGAATATGACATTTTATATGAATTAATTTAAAGTAATGATTCTTATAAACTAAACATATATCTTTTAATAAATATATTTAAATATAGGGTTATATAACTGATTGATATTCATATAATTAATAACTATAAAGTTAAAATTCTTTCCTACATCATGGTATTTTATTTATAAATATTAGACACCGAATAATTAAATTTATTTAGGACACAATGATGATGTAGTAATTACCTTATTAATGAATGATTTAAAAAAAATGAGATTATAAATATTAAAATAAATTTTATTGAACCTATTTATGACATCCAAGAATTTTATGGATTATTATTACTTTATTTATTTTAATTAATTATGTTTATTCGGAATAATCAAGTTGTTATGATTAAAAAAACTTTGATATTAATAGTGTAAAAATTGACATAAATGAGTTTTCAAAACAAATAATATTTTAGTAAATGGTATAATAGTCCAAAAAATATATGATTACATAAAATGAATTATAAAATGTTTAGTATTTCATTAATTAAACACTCGTGGTTCAATTTCTATTTTATTTTAAATATATTAACAATATATTATGAATATACTAGAAGACAATGCAAAATTAAAATTAGTTAACTAAGGGTTAAAGATAAAAGATAAGGTTAAATTTTAGACCTAAACATTTCTAAAACCAATTGGATGAGAATATTTATAACAATAATCATCATATATTCTAATTAAATGTGTTTTGGAAATTTTTAAACCAAAAATCAACTTGTAATAAATTTATGTTTTGAGATTTACCTAAAGTTCCCCTCTCCTCTCTTATAAAAAGAAACCTCCTCCCACTCCTCTTTACTCCATTTTGATTCTTCATGCTCAGAAAAACCCTACAAATTTCTCTTCTCAACATCCATAGGATGATTTTAGAGGTTCTGGTCATCTCAAAATACCAACTCTAGTTCCCTAAGAGGAAATTTAAAGAGGCATATTGAGGAAGAAGTAATCTCTTCTACTGATTCTTTCTAATTGAATTCATCTTATACTTCCTCTACATTAGTTTTTTTATTATAAAGTAATAAAATAAGTATCAATAATATAATGATATTATATTATAGATTTGAAACAACACTACTTCATTTTCTATCCATCCTATGAAAAATGAAATCACTGTGCGTGCATACGTACAACTTACCATCTCCACACCGTAGTGTAATATGTTTTCCCCCAACACCTTACATGGATGGGTATAATTGTGGAAATAATAACTATATATTATTATTATAACATGATACTAATTATGAGATTCTATACACCATCCAATCCATTACCATTCATGAATTATGGGAACAATATCATTGGTCGTCCGTAGATATGTCTTACCGTATCTAGGACACGATGAAATTCATTCCCCACATTAACCATTCAAGAATGATTATAAAGTATATATAATAAATAATCAAAAATATATAAAATAATAATGCAAATGGATTTATGCATATATATTTTTCATTTACATACATCCATTCAATTTAATATAGAATTGAAAACAATGTCCATGCGTACGTACGACCTATCATCTCCATGAACAGTGTAATCGATTTCAATTATCTATCATTTATATATATTTTTATATAATAAATATATATAATATATAATTTTTTTTATATTATGGATTTAATTAAATCATGATAAATTTCATAATATCAAGAGTAACAATTCAAAACACTTATGATAAATAAAATGGTTAATTCCCAAAACGTTCCTTTTACATGGAATTGAAAAATGAACGAGTAATATAATGTTATAAGTGAGTAATATATGATATCATAAATATTATTATAGTTCAATTATAATTACAAATATTTTTAAACCCACCATACACGAGCTCCAGAAATATATGAAAGAAATTGGACCTTAGGTAAGGGATAATATTTAAATCTCTTTTATATTCGAGATTGTTTATTCTTATGTATTTAATGGGGTTATAATTATAATACATGTCCATGATTTCTAAAAAATGTTTTAAAAAAATGTTTAATATTCTTCTATTAATGTATAAAGCCATTTTTACCAATTTTTTAAATTTTACTATATGGTATGGAAGGAATATTTATTTATCTTACCGTATGATGTACTTTTTGACTTTTTCGGCAAAAGTATGAGGATATTGTTTTTATTTAACTTATACGACATGAATGGATTTTCCCAATTTCATGAAACCATATTTCCATTAAGAATACATTACACTATTTAAATTTTATTTTGAACTAAATTCATTTCTTTTAAAATAGCGTACAATTTTTAGAAAAAAAAACTTTTTCGAAGAAGAAAGGACATTTTCCTCAAGAACTGTGTTCAAGTGTTTTATCAAAATTATTTAAATCTATGATTACTCTCTTAAATAAGTTTATATTTCTATCCCTATTATTAATATTAATTGATTTTATTAATGATTAAATTATCTTTTATAAAGATTTGGTTATGATGAAATGATATTTAAGAAACCCATTTTATTTCATGGGTTAAGCTATGATTAATGGTTAATGTTTTTGTGGAACATGTTAAAATGATTTCCATATGAGATGGGTGAGAACTATATCTCCCTATAGTGCATTAGATAAGGATTTATATCTTATGATATAGACATGACTGGAATGAGAAGTAATTCTGGTTCAATAATACATGGATGGAGCGGCATGTAAACCCAGTTCAGTAAGGGACTTCTTCCACTATGATGGTATTACCAATAATGCCTTGACTACTGTGGATATCAAATTATGTGATTATTAGTTTTCTACAATTACAAGTTTCATTAAAATTTTATTCTATCATGGTTAGTGTTCCTTTATGATCCATTCATTATTCACTGCCAAGATTTATTTCATGACTCAAGATTTTGATGTTTAAACATTATGTTCTTGTTTTTACATTCAAATGTTTATGGTTTTTTTATGTTCTCCATGTCTACACATACTGAGTATTTGTGATAACCTTTTATTTTTTCTTTTCCCCTTGAAATAAAGAAAATTTTTATGTAGAAAAAAAGGTTAATATCGTTATGGGAGATGTTGAAGATCTTTCACCATTTTAGAAGATTTTGTTCCAAGTTTCCAAAGACACTAAACTAATACAGTCTTCGGGTGTCAGTTTTGGTTACATATTATGTATTATGCAAAAGAAATGTAACTTTAATGTACGTAAATCATGGATCTCTACAAAAATAATTATAATAATACATATATTTTGTTATGAAATATAGTAATCTTAAAACTACATATCATGTAATCATCACCATAATGTTGAATCTACAAAATATATTTTATTAACATTATACTAATATATAAATTTATCTATAAATTCATTTCAATTCCTATTATAATTAATTTAATATGAAATGGTTAATATTTTGTAATTTTTAGATAATAATTAACATTACTTGATTCCCAATGATCATTTTCAAATGTTTTAGAGAATATATTCAATAAAAGTACATAAAAATATCAAATATTATAATGTTGAAACTTCCACTTCTTTTCACATTTTCCAAATTATAAAACATTTAAAATAAACCATGTTTTATTTACATGGAATTTATTAAATTGTTTTAAATTGATTTCTTCTTTTTCTTACTCATCCATAAAACATGTAAAATTCATTCAAAACTATGGATAATCACTAAAATAATAGAAAGGGAACTAAAAGAAATAAATAAATTAGTGAAGAGATAAATTTATATACTACAAATGTTTACATTTTTCAAATTATTCTTTGAACATTAAAAATATAACATATCCACACAGCGAGAAAATTTCTCAAAGAAATATGTTAAAATTGATAGCAAGAAAATTTAAACCTGTATAGTAATTGTAGTGAGTTTTATTCATATTTCATGTTAAATTATTTCAAATAAAACAACAGAATAGTTAAATTAATAGGTTAAAACTAACTAGTTAACTCCCTCTATATTTCATTTAAATACTTGTAAACATACTGAATTCATTATAAATCTATTTAAGGATAATGTATTATACTAGCTATTTTAGGCTCACTAGTCATATAATGTACATCAAGCTCACCCATCGTATAAGATATAAAATGCTCACTAATAATAATATATAAATATAATGATTCATATAATGGGAAATTGAATTAAAATATTTAAATTATCATCAGTAAACCATTGAAAATATCAATTTATCCATCATGGAAAACACATTAGGTCATTGAAAGGAACATTCCTTTTAATCCCCCTTTTTAAAAAAACTAAAATTTTTAAGTAAAAAGGTATAAATTATATAACTAAAAAAACATTTAATATTTAAAAGTAATAAAAATAAAAAATAATGGTTTCCACAATAAGAATATGGAGTTATAAATTTTAAGTTAAAATATAATAATCATTTTGAGTATTGTAAATAAATTCAAAATAGTTTGTAGAAAATATGTTAAAATAATCCTTTTGAAAACCTTGTAATTTTATTTAATATACATAACATATAATTTTAAAAAATTTCTATCCTCATAAATTCATATATAGAGTAATGTTAAAAAAATTTACATGGATGAAAAATATTTATAAATTAAAAAATTATAACATTTTAAATGAGATTTTTATTAAACTTTTCTCTTACCTCAAGTCTGAATGAAGATGTACATTACTTATTATCTCAAATAATAATTTTATATTAATTAATTAATATAATAATAAAAAAATTAAGGTGACTTATATGTTTTAATTTATTTATTTGCATGATATATACAATTACTTAATAAATTAGGTTTATATCAATCATTTTGAGGATATTCGAATCATAGGTCAAAAATGGCATTGGTATGTTGACTATAACAAAATGGATCTTATTATATCATTAATAGATTCATAATAATTTTATAATTATAATATTTCAACATAAATAATAATTTTAGGAAAAACTAATAATGAAGGTTATGAAAATATAATTACATGACAATTTAGAGATGGTAGTCCATCTCTATGAAAGTGTAACAACTAACTTTTTCAATGAATTTGAGGAAAATTTCTAATTTACCAATAACTATTTATATAATAATTATTATATAATATATATTATATTATATAATAAAATAAAGGTTAATATACTATTCATTAATGAACTATACATATACTTCACAAAACCTCTTTAGATTTATCACTAAATCCTTCAAAGGATAATATTTTGATCAGAAATTGATCTCTATTACATTGGGGGTGATGTTATAAAGGTAATTAGGTATAAATTGGACGAATTAATAGGATATTTATGTGTGGAATAGGGAGAGTGTGAACCTATTTATAAGTGAGTTAGATGACATAAGAGGAATTTTTTAAAATATTAAAATATTTGAATATCTTATAAAATCCAATTCAATAAAAAATGACACATATAAAAAGATGATATGATTTAGAATTGATATATAACTATAGAATAGTATTTTAAAAACTTTATATGTTATTCTAACCCTTTATATTTTATTTTTATCCCTTCTAAATCTTTTTTAGTCTTACTGGGGTAACTGACATTTCTAGAAAAATTAATATTCATAATGACCAAAAATTGAATGTGGAATCATTAAAAAAATTAGTAAGCAGTATTCTATATACATACCCCATAGTTAAAATTCTATATTAATCATTAAAATAAATTTATTTAAAAATTAAAAACAAAATGAGAAGAAAAATTGATGCCTATAATTAAGCATTTATGTATAAAAATGTTTTCATAAAAAAAATGAAATGTTGATTTCCATGAAAATTATTGGATTTAATTTAATATGAAATTATTTTTCAAATTTTGATCCTAATCCAAAATAAATTGTGAAATTTTTAAATTCCTTAAAATGAATAATGTTTTTCATAATAATCATCATTTTATATTATTCACTAAAAATCACCATTTATAGAAAATTTTAAAAAACTCACTATAAGATAATTTTACCTTTTTCCTGTAAGTAATTATATCATATTTTTAAAACTAAATTTATGAAAAATTGAAAATAAATTTTTATTAAAATTATATACTACATGCATAAAATTTTGTAAGAATAGAACATCAATTTTTTTATTGAAAATTACATTCTATTTTTATAATGAATATAAATATACAAAATATAATTCATGAATATAAATCTAACAAAAAAAAGATTCACTTTCAAAAATACCTAGGTTTTTACTTATACCATATCATATCAATTTCCAATGAGAAATCACACAATGATATTTTATCAATGTAAAAAATATAGCATGAATACACTTTGATTTTACAATTTTACCATGGGAGTGTAAATTTTTTTTCAAGGTCGGCCATCAGAAAATATTCTGTAAGTGGATCGAACTATCATTATCATGGATATGGTAACATTATCGGACCTTATTTTTTTAGGTATTCCATTACGGATCATGTTATTACTCATGTTAAGGGTTTTGATTTTTCCCTTTTAAATTAATTTATTGAATTTGTAATGTTTTTTATATACGAGATATGTTCAATGGATGGGATAATAATCCACTAAAAATGAATAGGTTTAGGCTCATGAATTGTGATATTCTGGGGATATCAATGATCCATGAAATTAGAGTTATTATGGTGGGGATATGAAAAATTATATAGTGTGGGGAATCATATAGGTCACATTGGATGTGAACTTTGAGTGGGACATGTTACAACCAATATATGATTTCACCTATATAGTTAATCAAATTAGAAAATAATTGAGGTTAAATAATTTTTTAAGAAAAATATTAATTTTAATTGTATATAGTTTATAAGAGATACCTTATTGAAGGATCCATATATATAGGGGGTTTGGATTGTGAAATTGATAATAAACATTGGACATATTTCAATGAATGTAATGTTCACGAATCTTATGTCGGGGTACGGTGGTGTTTTATATGTGAGTGTTCCTTCAAGATTACTTAATTAAATGAATTTTAAACATGTTAAACCCTAGACTAACATTGAATTTAGTTGGGTACTATTTAGTTTTTTTTCAATATAATTTTAGATAATTTATCCCTAATTAGGTGAGATATCTAGTGTTTTTATGTGCAGGTAAAAAATACTGAAATAGTATGTATGGTATGACATTTACGAAGTAACACATTTCATTCATGATCATACATAATATGGTTTTATCAATAGTATATTCATTATTAGAGGTATTAGTAGTTAGAGTAAATTATTAGTGTATGAGTTCAATGAAGAAGAATGCATTTCTAGATTAGGTTTGTGTAGATTATAATAGAAATTATATTTGAAATTTATATTGGTTAATGGTATTTAATTCCAGTGGGTTAATTAATGTTGGGGAAAGATCATGAGTTCTAATCGATGCTAAAAATATATATGGTGATGATTTTTTAGTGATTCACATCATTATGGTTTAAGGATATCATAATAATATTAAACCATTATAAATATTTAGATATGAGAAAAATTGAATTAGGTGATTAATTAGAATAGCTTGGGATATTTTCTTATTAAAATTATTAATTGTGAAATTTTGGAGGATTATGTGTATTTTCAGAAATTAGAAATACATATTTTGGGAAAATGATATGCTTTAGGGATGGACAGTTCCTTTAATTCATGTTTTATAGTATGACATGCACATTCAAGAAGATATATAATATATATAGATAGATATGATACCATAGTGGCTAGAATAACAAGGTGAGGGGTCATAGACATTCTTTATAAGGACTAGAATCTATCAGGGGGGACACTTTTAACGTCCATAAAATTTCAATCTATGTTTAGATTTAAATTTAGACATATTATATGTTATTAAAGTCATTTTTACTGAGTATAAAATTTTATAGGTTTGAGGGTTGAAAATAAGAATGATAGAGTACCAATATAATTTTTTGGAAGATAACACTATCCCAATAAAATTATAACGGGATCCTAAAAGAATTTTTTTCAGTGTGGAAAATAGGGAAGTACACCCCATGTCCCCACTATCCTCATTGTGGAGGGCCACTTAATTTCTGATGTGCTATTAGTTGTATAATCATACCCCAGAAGACATTTAATGGTATTTTAACCTAAAATATTTTATGTTAATGAATTTTTAGTAATTTTAGACTCTCTCTTGTAATTTTATAACATCATTTACTCACTCCCCCAACCCAACATTGTTCATACCTATCATATTTTGGGTTTCTGTCTTATTTTATCACTCTCAACTTCATAAAATGATTATATTTTTTTCCAATAGGTCTGATCTTACACTCAAGGAAATGACAATAAAATTTTACCTTTTTATAAGATTCTTTATACACTCATTTTCCCATATCACAAACCCTTGTATACATGGTTTTTGTATTTTATTTTTATTCTAATGGAATAATCTTGAGAATTCCAATGCCTTTCTCTGAGTTATGTTCACCAAGAATGAGTTGGGTGTTGGTCCATGTATTTAAATTCTTTATCCAAAGTCTATTTAAATATCTCACTTATAGGGTGATGGTACTCAAGAGCTTGAGATGAAGAATCCCAAAATATTAGAGTGTTGTGTTACACCTAGTAAATAGTAATTCATGGAGAGTCCTAGGTAAAAACTCTATTATTAGTTATCCCTTAGATACCCATTATAGCTCCCCCACTTTTTCTTATATAATTATTTCATCATTTTAATGATTAACAGCTTAACAGTGATACAAAAAAAAGTTCAAGAGGTTTAATAACATGGTAAAATTAGACTTTTTCAAAACTTTTAAATAATAAAACATAAATATATTTAATTTATTCTTCTCTAGATTCATATTGGTGATTTTATTCTCCTTAGTACAAGTATTCACACAAGCATAAACATCAAATAATGGGATGAGCTAAAATCCAGATAAGAGGATGAATAGAAGACAAGAAAGAAGGGTCAGTGTAATTATCATCATCATAATCTAAGAAAATGATAATAATCATAGTCATGAATGTAATCATTATAGGAAGACATAAAATTTTGTAATGTATAATAATGAAACATCATGTCTTATTAGTCATCACCACAAAACATTGTGAAGAATGATAGGATCATGTTCATGAATATTCCATTTTCTCTTGCGAGATTCATAACATTACCCAATCTATTGGATCTCTATATAATTCTAGAATCACCCATCATGTAATAACATGTTCATGCTCTATATATTTTTGGGTTCACCCTTGACATCATAACATTTACATATTCAAGCATTCCATAGAGACTAATTTCAATAATGGAAATAAAATGACTTATGGAAATAAATTAGTTTCATTTAACAAATAATACATTCCTGAATAAACATTATGGGTCCCAAAAAAATAAGGAATAACATACATGGAATAATATTCATCAATTATTAGTGAATAAGAAACAATCTCATGAGAAATAAAAGTTGTGTTTTTTAAAGATGAGTTCTTTATGAAAACCATTTTCATTTTTCATAAAATATGATTATAAGAATGTGTGTACCAGAAATGTTAATGGTTGTTTTATAAAATTATGTTTAAGAAACATTAATGGAACATCCACGGTGAGAATGGTGTGAAAGACATAAAACCTAAGGAAATGGAGTTTGTTGTGAGAACTATATTTAATTTTTGTCTCAATGATTTCATCACATTTATATCCATGATTATAAAATAAAATTAATTAATTAAAAAAATTAATAATCTTTTATACAATAATTTTATTCATAATAGTCTTATTTAGTTAATTTATGGTCTTTTATATGAGTTAAAAGTTTAATTTCATCATTTTAGTATGTTCTTTTTCATGGTTTTCCTAACCAGTTCACTTATTTATGGGTAAAAATGATCACGTAAAATGAAAATGATTGTCCAAAATTGAGATTATATGTTATTAGTGAACATTAAAAAGGTTAGATATAACACCCCAGGTAAATAATGAATATGAAATTTTCGTATTTATCCATATTTTTGAATAAAATATTAATATGACTTTAAAGGGGACGCTATGCTTGATGGCGTACCCAACACGCAACAACGAGTTTCTTGGGAATCTTACGTTGCACTCTAATAATAAAATAATATTAATTCAAATGGTAGTTAACATGTAGCCGTTGTATTGGAGGTAATGGATAGAAATAACTAAAATATTATTATATATGTTTTTTAAATGTTTTTACATTTATCCAATAAAAGAAAAAGGCTTAAAATATGGAAAGAATTCAATTTTAGGCGTATATGCCCTAGTTTTCACTAAAGGTTCACTTATCGCCATTTAATGGAGAACTGTCATTAAATATAGTTTTGTTCACTCTTAAACATTATTTTGGACCAAATAAAACTCTTATTAAGAATCGGGACATCAAATTTTACTTTTTGTAATTTTTTGGTATTTTTCCGATAAAGTTCATTTTTAATGAATAGTGTAAAATGTTGTATTTTAATTCAAAACCTCTTTTTAATCTAATTTATTTATATGATTAGATTATATTTTGAATTGGTTTTAAAGTGAAATTAGAAAATATTTTTACCATTAAATCCAATAGTGGTCGTTGGAATTAATTTCACTTTGAAATCAGACTTAAACTAGTGTCAATCTTTTGATACTTATTGTTTTATAAAAACATGCTATTTGCTCTGACAGCGGGAATTAATTATTAAATTAATTAATGTGACTAATATTTTTTGAATTTTGTAAAACGGAATTCATTTTTTAATTCGGAATATAAATTATAGCTCAGGGTGAATTTTAGTGATTTTTCTGAAAAACTTCAATTTTTGATGAATAGTGAAACCACTAAGTGGTACTTATAAAAACTGATTTTTCTGTTTAAATGAAATTTTGCCATCTTTGTTTTTTTAATTTCAAAAATCCGACATTCATGGTTGTCATTAAGAAGTAAAATGTGGTTCAATGAGATTATAATAATTTTTTGGTGAATAGTAACTTATTAAGTTCTTAATCGCGATTAGAGGTAATTAGTGTAATTTAAGGTAAAAATGATATTATAAGAATGTGAAAACACCATGACACTTGTCTTACACCTATTGGGTGAGTCATGGCCGACCAAGACAAGCCATGGGCCAACTTGGGGACTTCATGGAGACACTTTGGTTTGGAAATGACATAAATAACTTTTTATTTAATGTTAAAATTAAATTGACACAAACATGAGTTGTTTTACTAAAACAACTTTTAAGTAGGGTTACACAGGTCCAAATTTTGATTATAAATAGTTATTGGAAAGATAAAAAGCTTTTATACATCATAGTATTTTTTTTATAATAATTAGACATTAAATAAATTAAATTATTTATGACATAATAATGATGCAGCGATGACATCATTATTTGACGATTTAAATAAAATGGAAAGATAATGTAAAATCTATGAACTACACATGTCCAAAACCAATTGGATGAGTGGATTTCGAAGCCTTTTCACCATATCCACGAATTATATCAATGTGGGACCTTTTAAAACCAAAACACATTTTCAAATAAAGTAATATTTCTTACTTTCCAAAAGTGCCCCTCCTCTCCTCTTATAAAAGGCCCCCACCTCTACCTCATTTAACACACTCCTCAAGCCTTTGGCTCGGCCAAACCCTGCCCATTTACTCTCTCCACATCCCTCTACTCATCCTAGAGGATTCCCTTTGGGCAGAATCCTTTCAAAGGAAGCCTTTAGGCTCAAATCAGAAGGAGTTACACTTTTAAAGGTAATTCATTCTCTCATGTTCATTTGTTTTATTTTGCTTCTCCAACCCCCTAAAATCTTTTTATTTATTTCTTTTGTAACAAAACCATTATCTTCAATATACTAGGATGTTTTTATAAGATGTATTCGAGCTACACTCTCACACAACTACATCAAATGGTTAAAGAACATACGGTTTCCGTGGATGGCGAAATTCTGCCTCCCGAAACGATGATTGTTCAATACTAATTTAACACCCTCAAAGGTGGCCATTATGATGTCACAATTTTTATATATGATATATAATATGTTTATGTTTTCCTTAAGCTTCTGTTTTTTTCATTTTGGGCATACCTTTATGGTTTCCATTATGGGAAAACGCGATATCTTCATTTAAGGAAGTGCGGACTACCGCCCCCTCAAGGTGATTTGATTCGTTAAATACCATATGTGGGACGTATAAAGGATGGAACTATGATATTATATATGATATTATACTGGAATTATAATATACCTTTATATAACTATTATTCCATTCTATAAAATACGAAATAGAAATGAATGTAACGTTCATGCGTACGTACGGCTTACCGTCTCCATGAACGGTGCATTTCATTTCTTACCTCTAAATGATTATGTAATGTTATAAATACAGGCATGTACTGGATATATATATGACATATATTATATCTACATCATGAATACAATTCTGTATATAATAAACATTTGTCCACATGAACAACATGTAATTGTAAGAAGTCCACTTTCGACTTAAGAACCAAATATCGGCAAAACAAATATTATTAACTTAAATGATTACATAATGTTTATGAAATGGTAATAAGTGATATAAAAGGAATAATGAACTTTAAAAGGGTTCTTAATAAAGTAGAAATTAACTCAAGTTTATTATTCAGGAGATTAAAGAACGATCGAGTCAAGTCGGACCCGAGGTAAGGGATCCTACTCCTCTCTTTCTTTTTAAGTACACACTTTTATGTCATTCCTTTTAAAGCTCATCTTTCTTGTTATTGGGATGATCTTTTATATTACACTTACTGTAATTTTTATGTTCATGTGATGAGAGACCCTATTCTCTCTCATCAATCCATTTTGGATGTTTTGAGTGGCGCCGTTAGGCTGCCGAACTTTCGTAAGAGACCTAACTTCTCTCTTTCTTTTTAAGTACTCTCCTTTAAGTCACTTCTATTAAGCTCCTCTTTGTAATGTTGGGGGATGTTCTTTTATATTCCTATTTCTGTAAATTTTATTGTAATGTTATGAGATACCATATTTGATCTCATCAATCCATACTTGGATGTTTTATGTGGCACCGTTAGGCTGCCGAGTTTTCGTAAGGGATTTTTCATCTCACTTTTATTCCTTTGAGATTTATGCTACATTTGCCACAAATTCCATTGACTGGTGTATGTACTGCCCATTATTCTACTCTTTGTGTAATATCCTTTCGTTTATGAGTATTTACATCAATGATCTATTGTCCTTCTTTCATGGGGTGTATGTTTTGAAAGATACCCAAATCGGTAAGGGAACCTTTCACCCTCCTCTTTTATAAAAGACTTCTTTTATTGGGTCATTTAATTTAAATATTGTTATGTTGGGATATGTTCTCATATATCCTTATTGATGTATATTTTATGTCCAAGTGATGAGATACACTTTTTATCTCTCATCAACTCATTTTGATGTGATGCCATTAGGCTGTCAAGGGAACTTTTTAACCCAATTTCGATTTCTTTGGGTTCAACATGTAGTCATTGAATATGTCATCCATTGAATATGTGTGAATGACCTTTTATTGTTTTACACTTAATATCCACTTATATTGGGTGTATTTATATTTTTCACACATATTTTTGAGATTGATTTGTCCTTAATTTAAGGATACCTTCTTTATAAGGGATTTCATCACATTTGACATTTCTATTGAGGGTTCATTGTTGTTATGAACCAATTCACTCTTATATGGTGTATATACTGTCCTTTGGAGTATTATATCATGAATCCATGTATTCTCATGATATTATAAAGTTCTGACTAAGTTTTATTCCTCAATTATTGCATTCAAGTGTCTCTAATTTTGGTAAAACCCCTTTAACCAAAATATCACTTTAAATGTTTTAATTATTTTTTCTTATTAATATCAATGTTTTCTGAATGGTTTTAAGGATTTATTTATATGGATATTAATGGTTTAAAATGTTAAAAGCATCAAGGTGGTATGGGACAATTTGATTCAAAAATCTCTTTATTAAATGTTTTAAATGGTTTTAGAAATGGTTTCTTTTTGAATGGATTCATTATTTCAATATACTAAAGTGTTATATTGTGATTGAAATGTGGAAATGTTATGTTTCCTTTATGGATGTTTTCTGTGATACATTTATGTTATGGTTCTTGGGCATTGTTATGAAAACGGGTGGTTCCGTGATAAACTAAGGGAGGGTGAGCCCGATATAGCTCTCCAATGCATTGGGTAACGCGAAGGAGTGAAACGTTAAGATTTCTCCGAAGAGATTTAGGGAATATACTGTGATGGGTATTCCAAACGTAACCAAGAGGGTTACTCCCTACGTAAGAATGTTATGAATGCCTCAAGTTACCTTTATGTCTTAAGTTTTCTATGATTTATTCATGATTTGATAAGCCTATGTTTTATAGGTAAAGTGTGATTTCATTCTAATGTATATATGAACTCATGTTTCCTTTCCATATTTTTTATAACTCTTACTGAGATTTTTATGCTCATCCCAAGTTTTTGAAATGTTTTTCACAGGTCAAGGGAAAGGTACATGATGTGATGATAGTGCAAGGATGTGTCAAGAAAGAATCTGTGTTATAATTTAAATATGATTTCGTTGATGGGAAGAATGAATGCTGTCTTTTATGTAACCACTTTGATTAAATGTGGAATGTAATGCAAGTTTCATGATCTAATTCTCTAAAACTCTAAACCTGAAAATATCCTCAATGTGTAATCTTGTAATAACTCAAGATTAAGTAAGGTTATAAGGCTAGGGCCTTATAGTTGGTATCAAAGGACGGTTTAGATAACTTTAGAGGTTAGGGTATTCTTTAAGCATAAGTGACATTACCATAATGGTTAGGATTTCAGAAAGAGTCCTAGTTTTAGATAAAGTGAATGAGTAAGTGTGTCTTAGTGTTTTCCTTACTCATTAGTACATGATGGTTTTGTTTATATACTCACACTGACATTTCTATTTTTAGTGAATGGATGGATCTAGCAGGCACCAAAGTGACAACAGGTTTGAAGGAAACTGTGGTGGTTCTCTGATTAGGATACTATATAAAATGGAGGATTCAATGAGGAAACTCGTGGTTGTTCTAAACCAAATATCAAGGAGTCATGATCAACCACTTCAACCTTGGTGAGTTCTCTAATGCATCATGTACGAGATGGACAAATCGATGTGTAAATTCGGGTAATAATTATTAAGGTAACCATTAGGGTTTATATGATACTTAATTTTTAGGTAATTATGGGTTACTCTATGATATGATGGAAAATGAAAGGAATTAGATAAATTTGAGGTTGAAATATGTTATGATTATTCTTGAAGATTTTATCTCATTTTGGGGAATGTTTTAAGAATTATATAGTTTTGGAAAAAGGACAACACGTAGACTATGTGACAACCCGTCACGTCGGACAAAGCTGCGAGAATCGAACCCACAACCAAAGTGCGACTGGTATTTATCGCCTACCATTGGACTACATGAAGTCCCTGGTTAGTTTGACAGATTCATTCTAGTTATATGATTTTATGAATTAAGAGTAAGTTGATTTTGGGTTATTTATGAAAATGATTAACCTATCATGGAGGATATATGTGATTAGGTTAATTACTTTTCAAAACGAGACTTTAGGAGCAACTGATATTGTTTGGAGATAAATGTTATGATTTATCTTGGAAGACTATGCGACTAAATCCTTCAAATATTTGGGTTTCAATCTTATATTGGTTTACTTTGAAGAATTTTATGGACAAATTGTTTATCGGATGGTCCTCGTTGAAATTTGGGTTTTGTTGGACAAATTTTGGAGATTAAGAATAGATTTTATTTTATAAAGGGTTATCCTTTTCTGGATTATCTGATCTTGTACTAACCTTATTGGTTTTGGTTTTGGTTAAAGTCTAATGACATGGGAAGTATATAGTTCTCTTTTGAGGATTAGGTGATTTTCTAAAAGTTGATTATAGTACTATTAATGTGAACAAGTCTTCCTAAATACTCGCCTTCTAGAGAAAATATGAGTTTGATTATGGAATCTAATAAAAGTTGAAGGTCAACATGATAAGTGATTATGTTTCCTTAGGAATAAATTTCTCAATAAAAAGTAACTTAAAACAAAAATGTTGTCTATTAACTTTTCCTACTGGGGAATCGAATACCGTTTAACCCATCACAAGTTTGTGATTTTCTCATGGTTAACTTTATCCTAAACATGTTTTCTATCACTCTCCATGATAACATGAACCTATGTTTTCTCCTCCATGTCCATATTTTCATACTTGGAATCCTAGTATGGGTTAACTCGGGTGACCTTTGTACTTATCTTTCTTTATTTTAAACTGTTTGTTTTACCAACTTTTGTTCCGATGTGGGACTTTCAAGGATGTTTCTAAGCGCAATTTTAAAATTGCGAGGATGCAATTCCCAAAAGGGGGGAAGGATGTAACACCCGAGGTAAATAATGAATATGAAATTTTCATATTTATCCATATTTGTGAATAAAATATTAATATGACTTTAAAGGGGACGCTATGCTTGATGGCGTACCCAACACGCAACAACGAGTTTCTTTGGAATCTTACGTTGCACTCTAATAATAAAATAATATTAATTCAAATGGTAGTTTACATGTAGACGTTGTATTAGCGGTAATGGATAGAAATAACTAAAATATGATTATATATGTTTTTTAAATGTTTTAACATTTATCCAATAAAAGCAAAAGGATTAAAATACGGAAAGAATTCAATTTTAGGCGTATATGCCCTAATTTTCCCTAAAGGTTCACTTATCGCCTTTTAATGGAGAACTGTCATTAAATATAGTTTTGTTCACTCTTAAACATTCTTTTGGACCAAATAAAACTCTTATTAATAATCGGGACATCAAATTTTACTTTGTGTAATTTTTTGGTATTTTTCCGATAAAGTTCATTTTTTAATGAAGTGTAAAATGTTGTATTTTAATTCAAAACCTCTTTTTAATCTAATTTATTTATATGATTAGATTATATTTTGAATTGGTTTTAAAGTTAAATTAGAAAATATTTTTACTATTAAATCCAATAGTGGTCGTTGGAATTAATTTCACTTTGAAATCAGACTTAAACTAGTGTCAATCTTTTGATACTTATTGTTTTATAAAAACACGCTATTTGCTCTGACAGCGGGAATTAATTATTAAATTAATTAATGTGACTAATATGTTTTGAATTTTGTAAAACGGACTTCATTTTTGAATTCGGAATATCAAATATAGCTCAGGGTGAATTTTTGGGATTTTTCTGAAAAACATCAATTTTTGATGAATAGTGAAACCACTAAGTGGTACTTATAAAAACTGATTTTTCTGTTTAAATGAAATTTTGCCATCTTTGTGTTTTGAATTTCAAAAATCCGACATACATGGTTGTAATTAAGAAGTAAAATGTGGTTCAATGAGATTATACTAATTTTTTGGTGAATAGTAACTTATTAAGTTCTTAATCGCGATTAGAGGTAATTAGTGTAATTTAAGGTAAAAATGATATTATAAGAATGTGAAAACACCATGATACTTGTCCTACACCTATTGGGTGAGTCATGGCCGACCGAGACAAGGAATGGGACAACTTGGGGACCCCATGGAGACACGTTGGTTGGGAAATGACATAAATAACTTTTTATTTAATGTTAAAATTAAATTGACACAAACATGAGTTTTTTTACTAAAACAATTTTTATGTAGGGTTAAACAAGACCAAATTTTGATTATAAATAGTAATTGGAAAGATAAAAAGCTTTCCTACATCATAGTATTTTTTTTATAATTTTTAGACATTAAATAAATTAAATTATTTATGACATAATAATGATGTAGCGATGACATCATTATTTGACGATTTAAATAAAATGGAGAGATAATGTAAACTCTATGAACTAAAAATGTCCAAAACCAATTGGATGAGTGGATTTCGAAGCCTTATCACCTTATCCACGAATTATATCAATGTGGGACCTTTTAAAACCGAAACACATTTTCAAATAAAGTAATATTTCTTACTTTCCAAAAGTGCCCCTCCTCTCCTCTTATAAAAGGCCCCCACCTCTACCTCATTTAACACACTCCTCAAGCCTTTGGCTCTGCCAAACCCTGCCCATTTACTCTCTCCACATCCCTCTCCTCATCCTAGATGATTCCCTTTGGGAATAATCCTTTCAAAGGAAGCCTTTAGGCTCAAATAAAAAGGAGTTACACTTTTAAAGGTAATTCATTCTCTCATGTTCATTTGTTTTATTTTGCTTCTCCAACCCCCTAAACTCTTTTTATTTATTTCTTTTGTAACAACACAAGTATCATCAATATACTAGGATGTTTTTATAAGATTTATTCTAGCTAAACTCTCACACAACTACATCAAATGGTTAAAGAACATACGGTTTCCGTGGATTGCGAAATTCTGCCTCCCGAAATGATGATTGTTCAATACTAATTTAACACCTTCAAAGGTGGCCATTATGATGTCACAATTTTTATATATGATATATAATATGTTTATGTTTTCCTTAAGCTTCTGTTTTTTTCATTTTTGGCATACCGTTATGGTTTCCATTATGGGAAAACACGATATCTTCATTTAAGTAAGTGCGGACTACCGCCCCCTCAAGGTGATTTGATTCGTTAAATAGAATTTGTGGGACGTATAAAGGATGGAACTATGATATTATATATGATATTATACAGGAATTATAATATACCTTTATATAATTATTATTCCATTCTATAAAATACGAAATAGAAATGAAAGTAGCGTTCATGTGTACGTACGGCTTACCGTCTCCATGAACGGTGCATTTCATTTCATACCTCTAAATGATTATGTAATGTTATAAATGCATGCATGTACTGGATATATATATGACATATATTATATCTACATCATGAATACAATTCTGGATATAATAAACATTTGGCCACATGAACAACATGTAATTGTAAGAAGTCCACTTTCGACTTAAGAACCAAATATCGGCAAAACAAATATTATTAACATAAATGATTACATAATGTTTATGACATGGTAATAAGTGATATAAAAGTAATAATGAACTTGAAAAGGGTTCTTAATGAAGTAGAAATTAACTCAAGTTTATTATTCAGGAGATTAAAGAACGATCGAGTCAAGTCAGACCCGAGGTAAGGGATCCTACTCCTCTCTTTCTTTTTAAGAACACACTTTTATGTCATTCCTTTTAAAGCTCATCTTTCATGTTATTGGGATGATCTTTTATATTACACTTACGGTAATTTTTATGTTCATGTGATCAGAGACCCTATTCTCTCTCATCAATCCATTTTGGATGTTTTGAGAGGCGCCGTTAGGCTGCCGAACTTTCGTAAGAGATCTAACTTCTCTCTTTCTTTTTAAGTACTCTCCTTTAAGTCACTTCTTTTATGCTCCTCTTTGTAATGTTGGGGGATGTTCTTTTATATACCTATTTCTGTACATTTTATTGTAATGTGATGAGATACCCCATTTGATCTCATCAATCCATACTCGGATGTTTTATGTGGTGTCGTTAGGCTGCCGAGTTTTCGTAAGGGATTTTTCATCTCACTTTTATTCCTGTGAGATTTATTCTACATTTGCCACAAATTCCATTGAGTGGTGTATGTACTTCCCATTATTCTACTCATTGTGTAATATCATTTCCTTTATGAGTATTTACATCAATGATCTATTGTCCTTCTTTCAGGGGGTGTATGTTTTGAAAGATACCCAAATTGGTAAGGGAACCTTTCACCCTCCTTTTTTATAAAAGACTTCTTTTATTGGGTCATTTAATTTACATATTGTTATGTTGGGATATGTTCTCATATATCCTTATTGATGTATATTTTATGTCCAAGTGATGAGATACACTTTTTATCTCTCATCAACTCATTTTGATGTGATGCCATTAGGCTGTCAAGGGAACTTTTTAACCCAATTTCGATTTCTTTGGGTTCAACATGTAGTCATTGAATATGTCATCCATTGAATATATGTGAATGAACGTTTATTGTTTTACACTTAATATCCACTTATATTGGGTTTATTTATATTTGTCACACATATTTTTGAGATTGATTTTTCCTTAATTTAAGGATACCTTCTTTATAAGGGATTTCATCACATTTGACATTTCTATTGAGGGTTCATTGTTGTTATGCACCAATTCACTCTTATATGGTGTATATACTGTCCTTTGGAGTATTATATCATGAATCCATTTATTCTCATGATATTATAAAGTTCTGACTAAGTTTTATTCCTCAATTATTGTATTCAAGTGTCTCTAATTTTGGTAAAACCCCTTTAACCAAAATATCACTTTAAATGTTTTAATTATTTTTTCTTATTAATATCCATGTTTTCAGAATGGTTTTAAGGATTTATTTATATGGATATTAATGGTTTAAAATGTTAAAAGCTTCAAGGTGGTATGGGACAATTTGATTCAAAAATATCTTTATTAAATGTTTTAAATGGTTTTAGAAATGGTTTCTTTTTGAATGGATTCATTATTTCAATATACTAAAGTGTTATATTATGATTGAATTTTGGAAATGTTATGTTTCCTTTATGCATGTTTTATGTGATACATTTATGTTATGGTTCTTGGGCATTGTTATGAAAATGTGTGGTTCCATGATAAACTAAGGGCGGGTGAGCCCGATATAGCTCTCCAATGCATTGGGTAACGTGAAGGAGTGAAACGTTAAGGTTTCTCCGAAGAGATTTAGGGAATATACTATGATGGGTACTCCAAACGTAACCAAGAGGGTTACTCCCTACGTAAGAATGTTATGAATGCCTCAAGTTACCTTTATGTCTTAAGTTTTCTATGATTTATTCATGATTTGATATGCCTATGTTTTATGGGTAAAGTGTGATTTCATTCTAATGTATATATGAACTCATGTTTCCTTTCCATATTTTTTATAACTCTTACTGAGCTTTTTATGCTCATCCCAAGTTTTTGAAATGTTTTTCACAGGTCAAGGGAAAGGTACATGATGTGATGATAGTGTCAAGGATGTGCCAAGAAATAATCCGTGTTATAATTTAAATATGATTCCGTTGATGGGAAGAATGAATGCTGTCTTTTATGTAACCACTTTGTTTAAATGTGGAATGTAATGCATGTTTCATGATCTAATTCTCTAAAACTCTAAACCTGAAAAGATCCTCAATGTGTAATCTTGTAATAACTCAAGATTAATTAAGGTTATAAGGCTAGGGACTTATATTAAATGATCTTATATATCATTTATTTATATGTTATGAGGATGAATCATCTCATAAAATGTTAATGATAATAATTTAGGTTAATTTTGGGGGTTTTTTATCACAGCAAATGCATTTTGTTATATCATCTAGTATTATATATATATATATATATATATATTTGTGTGTTAGTTCTAGAACATAAATTTTAAAATATTTTCCCGCCATTATAGTTGTTTTATGAACATAATTGAAGGCATTAATGTAAAATTAAAATGCATTGTCCTCGATTTCAATAAATTGACACATCACGGACAATGATTTTTGTTTTAGAATAAATGAGAGGAAGAGAGAGAGATTAGTTTAATTATGGTTCATCCATTAGAATGATATAATTTTGGTTTGTAAAATATAAATAGGTATAATGCTCAATTTTATGGAGGAGACAATGAGAGAATACTGACATAAAATGAAATTAAAATCAAAATGGAAAAAAGAAAGAGGATTTTACCTCTTAAATTATCCTATTTGAGAACCTATTTAAGGAGCCTAATTATGGTATTTTTATATACTATAACCTCATATACGTGTTAAATATTATTGGGAAGAGATTTTATAAGAATTTCTACAATGATAAAAGCTTGAGAGGTGTGAGTAGAATAATTGATGAGGGGTAGTTTTTATGGGGGAACAGATTGATGTTTTCTAATTATTTTATTAATTATTTGAATATTTTTTCTCAAGGAAATGAATATCTTGAGAATAATAAGAAAAAATATTTAAATTTTTTTTTTCATTTAGAGATTATGGTTCTTACATCATCCTATACTCAATGAATAGTGTAATTATGTTATAATGTATTTATATCGTATTTTTCTATATTTTAAATTCACCAAGAATTTTATTATTTCAGAGAAATATCAAAAATTATACCTATCCATTTATTGAAATTAATTATATAAAAATGAAAAAAAAAATTCTGAAAATATTTTTCTAAATATGGGAAATTTAATTTTTAATTGAATATTTCATTTACACAAAACATAAAAATTTTAAAATTAAAACTGATTTTTAATAATTAGAAATTATATTTAAGGTATCATAAAATTATATTGTAATAATATGATAGGGAAATACTAATTTATGAATAAATTTTATGAAAATAAATTCCTTTTTAAATTATTAATTTAATAATGTTATTGTAATTTAATATTTATTACTTACAAAAATACCAACACTTATTTTATAATTTTAACTTATGTTTTTTCTTTTTTCATGATATAAATATATTATATTTTCATTCTAAAGATAATCTAATTGTATTTATAATTTATAAGGTGAGGTTACTATAATATTTTAAAATTATTATTCCTATGGGTCATGTTACTATTCCCAAAGGACAAGTTATAATTCCATCAGTATGGGTTCTCTAATATCAGAAAAATCCTCTCATTTAATTAATTAATAATCCATAATGTTTTTATTATTCTATATATATTATTTTAAGTGATTTATACTATATGAAATTATTATAATAAGCGATAAAATGAAGTGATAAAATTTTGGGTCGTTATATTCTCCCCCCATTTGGAAATGTCACATTAAAAATTTTGTTTTATATAAATAGTGATGGTAGTTCTCCTTCATCGCCTCCTCCAGTTCCCAAGACACTTCATCATACTTATGGTTCCTCCAAAAAAATTACCAAGGTGAATCTTCTTTTTTAGTATAACCTTATCTCTCTAATATAAAATTTTTACAAGCTTCTCATGATAAGTGATATCATCATTTAGATATACCGCCTCTTTGTTTAGTAAATGTGGGATACATAGTTTGTACATTCTCAGGATAGATACATGGTAAAAAAATATATTTGAATTATACTATGATAAAGTGTAAGTTGATATGCCATTTCTATTATGAGATCAAGGATCTTAAAGGGTCCAATGTACCTAGGGATAAACTTCCCTTTCTTTTAAAACCACACGAATCTCTTCTGTGGTGATATTCAATGAAAGACATTATCTCCAATGTTAAGCTCCAAGTCTATTTGATAGTTGCCAGTATAACTATTTTTCCTATTCTAAGAAGCATTGATATGTTTTTGGATGGATTGAACATTCTCTGTCATCTCTTACATAATATTTGGTCCATGTAGCTTTCATTTTAATACATCATCCCAACAAGTTGGAGTTCTATATTGTTTTCCACAGAGAGAGTCATATGGGGTCGTCTAAAATCTCGAGTGGAGGCGATTCTTATATAAAAAATTAACTAATTGGATTTTTTGATCTTATAAATCATTTAATTCCATTAATTAGTATATTATAATGTCCTTGAGTGTTAAAATATTACTTTTATAATGGACATTAGTATTAAGGTTCTCGGACATGCGGAAATTCATTTTAGTTCCAAAGCATGTTAAAGACATGTGCAGAATAAAGATGTGATCCTGGTATCATGATTTTTGGAAATTGAGAGTTAAACCACATGCACTCTCACCACTTCCTTCACATCTATCATATAAATTTGTAAATGGGTTAAATCTCCCTAAATAGTGATAAAGTGGGTTGTATGGGTTTCTCAATCCACAAAAACCCATATCACAATGTTTCCTTTGGATTTCATCATGAGACTAGTGAAAATGCCTCTAATAACATTCTCCCATTTTGATAAGGTCATAAGAAATGGTTTATCCATCCCTTTATGGATCTTTGATATTCTCTTAGATCTATGGTTTACAAATAACTTGGGAAGGGTAGGATTTATTCCCTTCCATTATCATTTACAAATCAATCCTTTTGAAACCAATGAAGATATTTTATTTTATATCTACAAGATGGATCGAGAAGCATGTTCTTTTCTAATAGGATCATTATGAACCTTTTTCATCACCCTCTAAAGATAATGTATAGAAAAATTGTATTCCATGATTAACTCTAACCATCTCCTTTGACTCATGTTGACATCTATTTGTGTGAATATATATATTAGGATCTTTTAATTTGTATATATGTCACACATATAACCATCGAGGTTGTGCTACCAGATTTTAATGGTAAATATCATAGTTGGTATCTACATATCATGTGTCAGGAAGTTATTCTCATGGATCTTCAACTATTGTGAGGCATAATCTACCACATTATCATTTGTCATGAGTACACAACAGAAGATTTTATTTGAAGCATTACTATATATAATGAAACATTCTCCACAATTTAGTATTGTGGGTACATGTGTGGTGATAAACATTATATTTGGATCCATGAACCCGTCCACAAATTCTTCCATACAGACATATTTTACCCATTTCCTTGTTAAATTAGTTTGTGGGATGGACAATCATTATAAATGTCACAAAAAATTGGCAGTACCCTACTAAGGCATGAAAAATTATAATTTTTGTGATAGATGATGGTATGGACCACTACACGATATCTTTTTAAGGGCCTATAGAGGTTTTCTCACTTCGGATTATGTGTCCCAAGGATGTGACTTACTACATATAGAAGTCACACTTTCTTAACATGTAGTACAATTTCCCTTTCCGTAATTTTACAAGTAAAATGCTTAGATGTTCTTCATGTTACATCATTCTCTTAGAGTAAATGATAATATAATCGATACAAACTACCAAAAAATTTAAAATTTATTTTTGGTATTCTATATTCATCAAATCCATGAATATTATAGGTGTATTAATATGTTCTAATAGAATTAATATAGACTAATAGTTCCCAAACCTTGTACGGAAAGAAATATTTTAAATACCTTCCTTATTTTTCTTTATTTGATGATAAAAAGAATGATGATCCACTATTTAAAATTACTTATATCCTCTTAGTTGGTCAAACAAGTCATAAATCCTTTGAAAAAGATACATATTCATTATAGTGATCTAGTTTATCCTTAGGTAGTCAATACAAAACCACATTAATCTATATTTTTTATTTAAAATGATCCTTTTCACATTCGAAGATGATGAACTAGGAAATATGAAATATTTTCCCAAATTCCTTTGAATATACTTCATTAACTTGTTTAGTTGGATTAGGGCCATCATGTAGGTAAATTTGGAGATTAGAGTAGCTCCATGTATAAATTCTATTGATAAATCTACCTCAATATATCTGGGAAGTCTGGGTAAATCTTAGATAAATATATCATTGTATTCCATTACATTGGGTATTTACTCTAGATTGATACCTTCCTTTAACTAAACCATTTAATCTAGGTATGTTTCTTCACATGGAATCAACACCCACACTGTATGATGATTTTACAAAAAAGAGATTTAAGATCTTACTTTCATTTATAGAGGATCATGGGATAGTTCAGAATGTGAAAATATATTTTTTTTCCCAAAAGTTGATGTGTTATCTATATAGTGAGTTCTAATGCTCCCTTAGTATTGCATCAAATTTCTCCAAGGGAAGTATCATGATATTTTTATGTTTGATAATATTCTTACATACATGAATATCGTAAGAGTCCAACACTAAGGCTGAAATGATTGCATCACTAGGTGTTTTTGTGGATATCCCTACTTAAAGTCTTTGGGTCTATTATTCAATATTTCTAAAAAACATTAAATTTATAAATTAATGCATAGAAATTGAATAAAATAATACCTATTCCATTATTGATTGTATAGGATGTGTACCTTTTCTGAAATAATATAACTTCCCCACATTTATTGTAGTTATATAATAATCATTACCTTGATCAATTTTATTTTTTGGATGTTGAAATTGATTACCCTTGAGGACTAGAGGTTTAGTGCACTGCCTTGCACGATGCCCTTTCTCCTTACAGGTGTACCATTAGACCTTGTGTGGTGCTCTCCTTTCATCAATTTTATTATATAACATATTTATTCACCTATGATATTGATGAGTTTTTTGGGCTTCCCTCCAAAACATATAACCTATTACCATCCCTTTGAGTCAGTTCTCATGATTATTCTTCCCACATTTTAGACATGTGAGTGGTTGAGATTGCATCCCACCGTTTTCATGAGATCTATAGCTTGAAATTCAATATTTCATTTCTTATCACCATATCCATTGGACCATTATCCAATATACATCTCTATATTTCGATCAAATCAATAAATATCTTTATAACTCACAAAGTCTCTAATTTCTAGATCCTTTAGATTGTGTGGATTTAATTAACAATAAAATATTGAAATTTATCTATCATTGTTGATAACAAATCCAAACGTGTTCCATGTAATTATCATGAAATTTTCTATTTTTCCCTAAAAAATTAATCTTCTCTTTGATTCAACTCCAATAATTCACTTCCCAAATTTATACCAATAATTTGGGAGAAATACTTGTTATGAAACGTTATCTTAATGTCTTCCCTCTCCATCTCCAAAAGTTCATCATTTGGCTAGGTGTTCTTATTTAATAACCACCATTGGTTGGATCATCCATCTATATGATAAACTAAAAAATTTCCCATATTAGTCTCCAAGCAATGAAACATATATATGTATATCTCCATTGGGTTTACACTCTATTTCCCTAATAGTGGAACAGAAGATCCACTAAATTCTAATGGTCATTAATATATAAATTAATCAATAGTCAGTTTCTCTCCATTTGGTGATGGAGGATGTTCAACATTGTTCAGGTTATTTCTCATATCAAATGATATATGGGTAGTAATCACCATGAAGTTTTAATATCCAGCACCCAAGTCATTAGGGATGTCATTCGGGAAATCATTTAATTACACAACACATGAGTTTTTGGCCTAGAATATCTTGGTTCCTACTTTTTTGTAAAATATAAAAGGTTTAAACAAAACATAAGTCAACAAATTAGGAATAATTTATTTCTTTTTTAAATTAACATTATTGGAATATGTTGTGGGATTCATATATTTATGAAATATTTTTTTGTTATTACAAATACAGAGTCTGATTTCTTGGGTTTTCGCCATGTTTCACAAATCATAATTCCCAAATAAACTAAAATGTTCTCTGATAAAAACTTTAGAGACCCTTAATTTTCTTACATTACTATTACATCATTTTAATGACAATGAAATAAAAGTGATACAAATCCAGGATCAAGTATTTTAGTTTATTGGAATAATTAGGCTTATACTTAACTTTTACAATATAAACCATAAACTATTTTTTAATTCTTTATTTCATAGATTATTTTTGGTCTTCGTGTCCTCCTTAATAAATTTATTCACAAGAGGATATATATAAAAAAGGGGTGAGATGATATCTTAGTTAGAGGATACATAAGAGATAAGAAACATGGGTGAGAATAATAATAATCATCATAATATATTTAAATGATTAAAATCATAATCACGAGAGGAAAAATTAGATGAAGGAATGAAATGTTGCAATGTATAAAAATGAAATATCATGTACTAGTGGTCAATACCTAACATAATTGTGAATAAATATAGCATCATGTTCATGAATATAAAACATTTTCTCATGAGATTCATCACATTAACCAATACATTGGAGCACTATATAATCGTCGGTTCACCCATCCCACTGTAACACATTCATGCTCTATATAATTCTTGGTTCACCAGTCACATAATAACATTCAAATAATCATGAATACCACAAATAACATATATAAATCTTGTAAATAAAATAACCAATATAAGGGAATGGGTTTCATTTCAAAATTTATATATTAATGGATAAAAATCGGGGTTCTAAAACAAAATATGGAAAATAATACAAGGAATAAGATTCATTAATCGTTAGTGAATAAGAACCAATATCAATAGAAGTAAATGTTTTTTAAGAAGTTTGTTTTTGGAAAAAAGTTTTCATTTTTCATAAAAAAATAATTTATGTGTGTATATCCTAAGAAAGATAATGCAATTATAATGAAATGATATTTTTGAAACACTAATGTATCAGCCGCATTGAAAATGATGATAAAGAGGAAAAAACCATGGACATGGAGTTGGGTTCGAGAATTATCCACACCTTACTTTAGTATTCATTCATCACATTAATATTGGAGATAATCAAACTAAACCCATAAAATAAAAAAATAGAAAAAATTCATATGTAATTTTTATTCACTATTGTTTGGATAATTAAATTTATAGGCTTTTTTATGAGTCATAATGTTTGATTTCATCGTTCATGTGTGTTTTTTTTCTTGTTTTAATTGATAATTTCGCATGTAATTGAGTATGAATGTTCATGTAAAAAGGGAATAACTCTAAAGAATTCATATTATATGTAATTAATGAAAATTAAAAAGGTAAAATAATATTATATATCATTTGGTTATATGTAATGAGGTTTAATAATTAGATAGAAAGTTAATGCTAATGGTTTAGGTTAATTTTGGTGGTTTATCTATCACAACGAAATCATTTTAGTTTACCATTTTGTATTATATATATATACATATTCTAGTTAAATAAAATATATTTTAAAATTTTTATCAACCTTTGCTATATTTTTATATATAGAATAGAATTCGATGAAGTAAAATGAAATTACATTGTCCATGATGTCAGTAAATTGACACATCATTGGCGATGATATCATTTTCAGAATTAAAAAGAGAGGGAAATGATTTTGATAATGGATATTAGATAAAAATTATATATTTATATTATATAAAAATTACTGGAGTTTTCTTGAACATTTTTATGTATCAGGTGAGGAAAAAATATGAAAATAAAATGAAATAAATTGAAATTAAAAGAAAAAAATAAACGGGATCTTAACACTTGAATTATACACTTTAGGAAACTCCTTAAGGAACAAGTATTGGTATTTTTTGGATGATAAAACCTCTTGGATGTGGGTAAGTGTCTTATGAATATATTTGAGTATAATTTGGAAAATGATCAATGACTGAGAGGTGTTATGAGATGCGGTGGTATTTATATACTGGGAAAGGGGTGTTTTCTCATTATTTTATACATTAGTTTATATTTTGTATCAAGACTATTAATAGTTATAAAATTATCACTAAATTTAATAAAATAATGTATTGGAGTTCAATATTATGGTTTTTAAATGTTCCCTGACTCATGAAATATAGTATTAATTTATAATGTATTTATACCATAAATTATTATATTTTACTATTGACTAAAAAATCATGTATTTCAGAAAATAAAAAAAAATACCCCTTAACTAATTTTCAACATGAAGAATTAAAAAATGAATCATATTTTATGAAAATAAAAATTTCTAAATATGTTATATTTAATATTTATTGGAAATCATCATTCACTTAAAAAAATACATATTTTAAATGTAAAACTGATTTTCAATCATTTTGAAAAATTATTTAAGGGATCATAAAATTATATTATATGAATAAGATAATACATTATTTATATATGACTAATTTTTATGAAACCAAATTTCCATTAAGAATATTTTAAAAATTCAAAAAAAATTAATTACATATTTATGATTTAAAAAATTACCAACACTTAATTTCATAGTTTTCAGATATTTATTTACTTATTTCAATATATAAAAATTTTATAATTTCATTAATAAGATACAATAATGTTATTTAAACATTAAATGGGGATGTTATTAATCTATATCACATATTATTATTCTTATGGGTCATGTCACTATTCCAAAGGTCAAGTTACTATTCCATTGGAATAGGTTCCATAATTTAGGAAAATCCTCTTATTTCATTCATTTTTCATTTATAATGTTTTCATTATAGTATATATTTAATTTTATGTCATTTAAAATATATGAAATTATTATAATAAGGTGTAAATTCTATTTTTTTGATGTATCACCCATATAAACACTTCTTTTTCTATTTTACACTTTCATTATATGTGTTCCCTAAATATGGTTAAACTATGTTATACCCCTCACATAGGAATTTCCAATATATTATATGTTTTTATGACACTTTTTCTTTATCTTCATTTATTATACATAGTTCTACCAATTTTAAACATTCCTGATATTTTTTATATAAGTGAAGATATTTATAAAACACCTTCCACAATTATGTTTCATAGTCATGGGTGCAACCAAGAAACATCTTCTCATAACATGCTTCTTATATATATGAAATTTTGTATGTTAAAAAATTATTAACGATTATGTAGTTATTATAAAATATGTATTTTGAAAACATCGTTTACTAGTATTTACAAATGTAGTTGGGGTGGTGTGTTGTGGTGACCTCGTTAGCACACAAAAACTAGAAATCATTTGTTATGAGTTTTATGAATTTTTAATTATCTATTTTTATCACGCCACAACCTCAATTTTCACAATTTTTTTAGTTATTTATTGGTTTGTGATTATTTATTTGGGGATAGGGTTGAAGGATATATGTGAATTTTGGGCTTTAGAGGATTATGGTATGTTTTTTCATTGTGCAAAGTCAGTGTGCATGTTTGGAGGGAAATTGGGTTTCTTCTTAATGAAGTTTATTTTTCTAGTCTATAACCTTATTCATCTTTTTTTTCTTGGACTCTACATAGTTAATCATGAACCATGTGGAGTAACTTTGATGCCTTTTTCTGGGTGTCCGAGTCTTCGAGCCTGGATTGTGATTTGTTATATAGAACTGTATGGTAATCATGTGAGGATGTCTAGAATTTAGATAGAATTATTCATAACAATTGGTACTTGTTTTCATAAATATGTGGCCAAGCAGTTTGATTATCTCATGTATCTCTAGTATGGTGCACATGGTTTTCACCCAATTTGGTCAAATGTGCGGCCTAACAGTGTAGCTTTCCTAGAATCATTAAAAATTTTATTTTCCAATTTTCCCCTACAATATTATCAAAAAAATAAACCACTCTTCTCCCCAATTTATTTTTCAGACCCTTCGAGAGACTAATGATACATCACCTATCCTTCTCCTTGGATCTTTTGTGTCTTTCTCTTTAATCAATAGAGGATTTATCCTTGGTAAGGCATTCCTCTCCTTGTCATTATTTATTTACCTTTAGTTTTTCTTCTTTATTATCATGGTTCTTTTTTAGGAAGACCCGCGACAAAGGGTTGTCTCATGCGGTTTAATTTATATGATGATAATATGTGTGTTTCATCTCATGTTCTTAGTTATTCCTTTTTCAAGAGTTTCATCACATTCACACACTGTTTAGGTTGGTTTTTCCATCTAATTCCCTTGAAAAAACATCTATTTGATTGTTGATCATTCTTAAATGGATGTTTATTCTAGATTCCCTAATTATTGTCGTCTAAAATTTGTTTTCTTCCATTTCTATGATTGTTGTTTCATGAAAAAAATACATTAATGGTATTTCAATAGTTATGACCATATGTATGAAATATATATATATATATATATATGTATATATTCTAGGTGTCTGAAAAAATAATAATTTTGCATCAATATGGGTTTTGGTATTTTGAATGGATGGTTTCTTTTTTTAAATTTCAGTAAAATTGGGTGAAAAACATCTATTCTTTGTTTGGGTGTTTGACCTCATTGTGGATGTGGTGTTTTTTTGATACCTGGTGTTCATGATATGATGTTTCATGGTGATGGTTCTAATATTTATTGTTTAATATTTGGTAAATCTTATGGATTTCCATACATATACTATTCTGATAAGTTCATATCCATAAGAACATGGGGTGTTCATTTGAATGTGTGAAACTATATAAATAATAAATCCCATATGATATCATCAATCTAAAACCCAGTATTCCCTAAATGTATTTTTTAATCATAAATATTTTTTAAATAGTTCTGTGGTATCCAAATGTTTCCCAAATTATTTTTTATGTATTTATTTCTAAAAATTAGTTGATTTTTAATGTGGCACTTTAGAACTATTTTTTTTAAAACATTTCATAAATATTCAATTTGTACAATAGGAGGTGAACCATCCTATTTATTCCCAAAGGTACCTTTTAGTAACCTTTAATTAATATAGTGGTGATTTCATTGGTTTTGGAATTTCCTTGGAAAAAATATGTTTTCCTGAAAAATATTTTTGAACACTCATGATATGTAGGTCTTTTTGTAACCTGTGAAATTTTTTTATATGATGAGATCCCCCATGGTTTTCCTCCAGATATGGGGGATCTTAACATGACATGTTTTGAGGAATGGTAAAGGAATTATTATTGAAATATTAAGGTTATGGACTTTGCTAATCTTGTGATAACCGCATCATTTTTATATTATACTATCATCATATCCTATATTTCATATATGAGGTCAAGATACAGTTCTTAACCAGTTCCCAATGAGATAGACTATATCCACCATAGAAAAAGAGATGTCATTCTGGGTGTTCCTCTCGTGTTATTCTAGTTGAGACGACGTGTTGGTGATAGACGATGTTCCATATCTTAGGCCGATATATGGATCCAAATATAGTATGTTTATATTCTCCTTGGAGGATGTTTTTGATAGGTTCATAAATATATTCCATGTATATTCCATTGTATCCACAATGTTATTTGGCCTTTTTTTATTCATTATTTTCGTAACATATTCTTGTGCTATATACTTTCACTTTGAATGGTATTATGATACATCCTACTTCTATGTTTAGTTATTATTTTTTTGTTCTTAAACTAACCTTGGTGGTTATTTTCAACTGGATATTGGATTTCAAAACGGGGGTTTGGAATGAGAATCTATTTTAAAGGGAACGTATGTTCTATTTTCAAATGAAATTAGGTTTTTGGAAAATCTCTGTCTAGTTTTTGAAATGATAAAGAACCTATTTTCATGATGTATTTTGAAAAAACGATTCATGGATTTTTTTATGAAAGGAAATGTATGGATATATTGGTTCTTACCTATTAAGCCATTTTATTCTCACAACCTACATATTTTACTCAGTATCAGTTGACACAAAATGTTTTATAGTATCATGTTCTATTCATGTTCTCTTATGGAGTGTGTTTTTCTGAATGGTGGGGACCAAGAGGTCAAACAATGATCATTTCAAGTCCTAATTGGTTTTAGATTCATTTAAGATCTTTCATAAAGATCTTGTTTCAGTTTCAGTGCAATTATTTTTTCAGTGTTTACAAATATGTGTATATTGGTTATGTTCCACACTCATTTTCTTTTTTTAATTTGACAATTTGAAGAAATAATCCCCCATAGATTTATCTTGGGATTCCAAGGAACATGTGCTTGCCCATTTCAAAAGGGGATTCCCTTTTCAACTTTCCATGGACTATTTTGAGTGTCTAGTTCAAGTATTTCTAATGATAGTCCATTAAAAAATGTTATTTGTGTAGATAATTGTGGTATTTAGGGGAGAATATTAAATCATAGATAAGGCTATTAGGAATCCTGATTTATGTCATGGGTCAGTTCATTATCAGTACTGCTCGTGATGAGACATGATATACAAATAATGGTCAGGTTTTGTGTATTTATTTTATGGGTATTAGTTTATGTTGGCATTAGTTACTTGGTTCTATGTTCATATTCTTCTTAGTGGATAATAATGTAATATATTTTTTGTCATGTTGTAATCTTACATAGCTTATTGAACCATATATAGCACTAGGTAATGGCTCAACATGCTTTTAGTCAAGGGTGAAAGCATAGAACATATTCTACTAAACCATGTGGCCATGTCATTAATGGACAATACAGCCCTATTTTAGTGGGTTTGGAAATGATGAATTTTTAAATTTCAATGGATTTAGTGGGTTTGGGAATGGAAAATGGTTTTTCCTATAAGACTTTAAATGGGTAACTATATCTCAATGTGGATTTATTTGTAAAAAGGTTTTTAGAATTTTAAAATTTTCATGGTAGAATTAATTTTCTTATTTAGAAAGGATTGATGTAAGAAAATTGGATTTTGGAGTGGTTTTGGATTTTTAAATGGTTTTGAATTTGAATGTTGTTATAATGGATTTTGGATGGAGGTTTTTGGATTGTTTTGAGGTTCTATCCTGGTATAATTTTTGCTGGGTTTTTTTAAAGGATTATAAGGGGTAAAATCTAGCAGTTGGTTCTACCCAAGATCTAAGTAGAGTGGAGGATTCACGATTTTCATGATCGTTTCATACATTTTTTGGTGATATAAATCCACTAGTGGTTGTTTTGTGGCTTGAGGATGTTCAAAGGATATAAAGGTCCTATGGAGAACTATAATCCATATGGTTCTGGTTGTCATAACTCTATTTGATAGACCTAGATCAGACTAGTTAAAAGTTGTTACCCCACCTTCATTGTGATTTGGAATTCCTAGGATATATTTAAGACTGCTTTCAACCAATGGTTTAATCTATTAGTTTTGAATGTGAAATAATTGGAAGCGCTCATGGATATTTGGTATGATCAACAGATGGTAAATGTGTACATTGATTACATCAAGGAGAACCATTCAATTTATTTGAAAATGGCATCGAATGATTTATATAAATATCATCTATTTTTTGGGGGTCTATTCATCCATTGATCAAGGATAACATTATTTGGTCAATGAATGAATTTTTTCTAATGTTGTTGGGTAAGGTATTTTTTTCTGAGTTGGTTTCCAATTGGAAACATGTCATAGATGTATCTTAGTTTCTATCATTTCTTGTTAAAGTTCCCCATCTAGTGTTAAGTAGGATCAAGTGAAATATTTTAAAATGTATTTATCTATTCTAGTTTATAATTCTTATTATAAGGACCACATAATCATTCTACACTACTATGCTTAATTTGGGAATTTGAAATCATATTTTCATAATGATATGAAGACCTGACTCAGTGTGGTTGGATGGGAAATATTATAAAATTTTATAGGATATGACCTTAATAAATGGTAAAATATTGTCAGGATATTTTTTTATCATAGAAATAGCTTCTATTCAAGTATTTTCCATAATGTGTTTTCATATTTTCCATTCAGTCTTCCTTCTTTGTCCTACATTCCATTCATTCTCTATTGTTTTTTTTCTTGACTTTTTCAATGTGTTTTTATGTCTTTAGTTATACTAAGTATGTTTAATGATGTATGTGTAACAGGGATTTATGAATTATATTTTATATGAGGTTCTTTTTTAGTTTTCTTGGTTGGATTACTCTCATGTTAGAGGTTAGTTTTTGTGGTAGATAGTTCCAAAATGGTGAGTATATTAATTGTAGATCGATTTATTTTTTACTGAGGAATTTTTTTTTGTGATTATGATGTTGAAAATTATAATAGGTTTTAGTGGTTTCATTTGTCTTCGTTAATTTTTTGGGTTAGGCTTGAATAGTTCCGTCTTGGGAGCACCTTTGAGTTTGAAATTTCTAGTTTTGTTATCTTTTGAGTAGGGTGGAATTATGGGGGAAATGATCAAGGTAGGGTGGATTGTCACACCTACAACTCATTTTTCTCTTCTATTTTCTTTATATCTTGGTATTTTTTTCATTTGAGATTCAGGTTGATTACCACTTTGGAAGTTTGGGATTCAGAGCATTTCGTTCTTTTAATATCCCCTTGCATGTGCAATGTTCATGTTTTGGAGGGAATCCATGTGACATTTTGATATAGAATTCATTTCAAGTCCAAATATATATTGAATATTATGTTTTGCACAAATTTCTTATGGTTACTCTCAAACCATAGAAGAAAAAGGATTTACCATTTGGCCCATTTTAGGTGTCTAAGACTTGGCGTATGGAATGCACACGATTTTTGTAAACCATTTGGAATGTTTTTGATAGTGTCAATAATTTTGACAAAAGTGTTATTCATGGGAGGTTCATGGTTTCAAAACCATTCATGGATACCTTTCCTTTTTAGTGGGGTGGACATGGTTGGAGAATATTTTACAAAACTATGAATCTTTAGAATTTTTCATGTCCAGAGTCCCTAGGTTAACAATTTTCCAATTTCCCTACTTCCAAATTATCACCACAATATACCCTTATTATCTTTCATTCACTTAATCTACCATTCAGGATCCTAATAATAACTCCCATATACTAATCCTTTAATATTTGGTTTCTTAAAATTCATTTATTTGTGGATTAAACTTTGGGTAATCCTTCTCCTCCACTTAATTCCTTCTTAAACTAGAGTTCTTCTTCTTCCTTGTATTATTTCCCTCTTGGAGGAATGATGGAGATAGGGTTGGATCATGTAGGGTGTTTTTATTGATGACACAGTTTGTGGTTTATCTCTTGTTCCTAGTTATTATCACTTCTTGAGTCATGTCATGTTTGTATATCATTGAGGAATGAGTTTCCATTTATTTCCTTTCTGAAATATTCTATTTGATTCTTGATATTTTGAAATTGTATTTATTGTGCCTTCCAAGACAGAGGTTATCTAAAATTAATTTTATTCCCTTTCTATGGTGGTGTTTTAGTTAAAATTTTATTTTCAAAGGATTTACATAGTTATTCCTATTTTTATGAACTATATATGTATGGTTAGTGTTTTATAAAATATTTTGTTTCTTTTAAAAATAATTTGTGTTTTGAAATAATGTTTTTTCTTCTTTGAATTTTTGGAAATCTAATTGAAATGTGGTTTTAATCTTTGATTGGTTTTTGGCCTATTTGTGGATGTTATGATTATGTTTTTCACCTTCTGAGTGATTTGGTGTTTCCTTATTCTTCTTCTTATAATCCTATGGAGATATTTGTATAGTCATATGGATGTCAATATTAATATCGGCATGGAATTGACATATCCCTATATTTATGGGGCTTTCATATCTATGTGTCCAAGCATATAAAATCTAGGATTCATTTTTTGTCGATTTTAAAATAATATTTTTTATTTAATGTATCTTTTAATATTTAAAATTCTCAAATGGTTCATTGGTTCCAAATGATTCCTCAAAGGGATTTTATGTTTTGTTATCCAATATTTTCATGATGTCTTTTTTACCTCCTTAGATCATTTTTTTCACTAAAACATTATTTAAGGATTTTTTTGGTTCTTTGGGTTGTGGTACATACATGGTTTGTAAAAAAGGAAACTTTTGGAACCTTGAATTTGTACATGGTTTATTATATTTTCTTTGGAAATGTCTTGGGAATAAATCGATTTTCATGAGAAATAATTTTTGAAATATCATGATTTTTAGGATTGGTTCGAACATGTGAAACTATTTCTATATAATATGCACCAACAATGTTTTCCTCCAAATCGAGAGGTTCCATGAATGGATGGTGTAGAGGAATTGAAAAGGATATAATATTGTAATAATAGGGTTATAGTCACTTACAGGTCTGTGATGACCTCTTTATATTTCTGCTGTAATATCATCATTGGATCTAGAACTAAATCTTGTGGGTCAATAGATAGTTACTATCACATTATTAATGAGACAGTCTAGATTCCATATTCTTGGTATATGGACATGTGGTGTGAGGCACTGCTCTTAGGCTAGAATACAATCTATATTATTGATTGACTATGTATCTCTTTAGAAACTGGAAGATGTCTCCAAAACTAGTATGTTTAAGGAATCATGTTGGGTTGTTTTGGATATTCCCTTGTCTGTGTACCTCGAATGTTCCAATTCGTCATCATATTTCTTTGTCTTCTTATTATGCATACTTTTTATTACTTGATCATATTATTCCTCTTTTAACATGGCATGGTTCCCTAAAAAATCATGTTGCAATATTTAGTTTTTATTCCCCTATCGTTGTACTTAACTACACAGTGGTTTTAAAATTATTATTGGATTTATAATTTTTTTTTCGAAATGCGAAACTATTTTAATATAGAAAACAGTTTTCTACAAAAAAAAGTATTCATAAAATAAATTATTTGTTGTTTAAATGAAATTCAACTATTGTATAGCAATATATTCTAACCAGTGTTCCTAGAATATTTTTTGGAAATGGTATGAATGGATTATATAATTATTACATATTTATCATTTTTAGGATCATATAATAATTATGCCACATGGAACTGGTAGACCTTCTCTATTTTACAGGCTCATGTTCATCTCTAGTTCCCCCTTGGAGTGGGTCGGTTTTTTAGGATGGGCATTGACTGGTAGGTTAAAAATATATATTGATAGGTCCTAATTGGAATTAGTTTTTATTTTCTTATGTTGTAACATTATATTACATTAATTCCATTATTATTTTATTCAATATATTATTAGTTTATTTTGTATTATTTTTTTTCTATATACCTAGTTTCTAATAATATTATGATTTTTGGACAAAATCATCTCCAAGGATTGATCTTTTGATTCCTAAGATAAATTTCTGGTATTTTGGGTTCGAGGACACCATTATAGATTTCCATAAAATGGTTCAGGTGTCTAGTTCAGGGTCTACATATGAAGGATTGTGAAAATATTATTATATAATGTCATAATGGATATTATGAAATATATAAGGGACACTATTTGTGGTGACATATGATGAATTTTATTCACAGAATACACATGGACCATAATGGGTGAATACATATTACATGTGATTTATATGTATAATTTTTTATCAGAAATTAGGTGGGACTATCTCGATGTTGTTTAAGAGATCATACTAAATAGTGACTTAGGTTTTTAGTGGTTATGTATGTTTTGGTATTTTCAATTTAATTTTGTATTTGATAGACCAAATGAGTGATAATTTCAAATATATATATATATATATATGATCAAGATGTGTTATTTATTAAAACATTATGATCTTATATATTTTTTATGGCCACTATATTCATATATGTGTTTATGTGTTGTCAGAAGTTGTATGATGTTATCTAATTCATATGTTTTGTACATGATTTCTTATATTTTCATAAAGGAGTGTCGTTTATACAATGATTGTTATAGATTATTTTCATTAATTAATAGGCTTTGGATTATTATGAGACATACTCAAGATCTTATATTGTCTTTGGAAAGGTTATTGTTTTCGATCACCCAGGTCAGGACATTACAGTGGTAAAATAATATTGCCTTTAATTTCATTTCATTTAAGTTTATTGATGTTTTTGTGATAAAAAATAATGATTTTTTATAATTACATGCATGCAAAAAATGTTTTTTCCATTAATTTTTTTAAGCGTGGTTAATTGAATGAAAACATATTTTATTCGTTAATATTAGCTGATATCTTAATTTAAATTCAAAAATATTGATCTCTCTTCAATCCATTTATAATCTAACATAATTTAACATTTAATTATGTATATACCATTTCCCATATATTTTGAATGTTGTAATCTAAAAAATCTTTTGACGATGAACTGTCGTAGTTGATCCACTAAAATGAAATTATATTTTATTATTTCCAAGTTCATTAGTTGATTTTATAGACGCATGAAAATTCCACCACCTCATTACATGAATTAATAAAAATATTTCATTAAAAAAATTCGAATTATCTTTTACATTTAGAGTGTTTGATAATAAAGAAGAAATATAAAATAATAAAAACTAAGTATTTTCAAAAAAAATTCCCCATAATAGAAATGATTGATATATCGATAAAATGATTCCAATATATCCAAAAAATTCACGAAAGAATATAATCTTATAAACAAAACTTTTTTATTGTTTCATCATAACATGGGGAAATAGAAACATAGTAAAAGGGTGGCATCAGCTTATTAGTAAGGGTAAACATGAGTGATAACAATAAATGAACATTAGTGGTCAAATGAGGTGCATTTTGATATAATCATTATATATGAGAGAGTTATAACTAATAAATCACATATCACAAATCATGGAATAATAATTTGAATAACATAACACATGAATCAAAAAATTATATAAATATGAGAAAATAAATTTGAGTAGTGAGAGTATAACAAAGGTTGAATAATGAAAATAAATGTTTGGAATATCATGGAATATTACTTATAGATATATCACAACAATATTAATATTAAATAATTTAGGAGAAAGAACATTATCTTTATGAATGTATGAAAAATAAAATTATGTTAAATATAGAAAGTGTAATAAAACTAATTATACCCATTAAGGTCAGAAAAAACTCATTTTTCCAATGCACAGAAATGTAAGAAAACTCATTACGACCGTACCGGTATGAAAAAACTCAATATGAAAAATACTTAATATATCATGTGATATAAAAATAAACTAATCCATTTTAGGTAAAAATAAGACCCCACTAATCATCATCAATATCTATGTGTTCCATATGAAATCATTCATATTATGAAGAACTAAAGGAATTTAAAAGGGTTTCAGTTCATTTTAGTATGAAATCATATTAGAAAAAAATTTCCAATTAAATCATTTATCATAACATGATAAACTCATAAAAAATAAGAATTTATCTAAAGATATATAATAATAATCTATGTTAATATGATTCAATCAAGATAAAGTACCATATTTTTTTAAACTCTAGATACAATGGAAATATAACTAATTTTATTAATTTCCCAAATAAATGAATATATGGAATCAATATGAATATAAATCCATCAATTAAGTGGAAAACATATTATTCAACAATGAAAGACATTGGAATAAATGTTTTTCCCATTCATTTTGGGTTTTATTGAATGTCAATTACATTGATATATCACATCACATATAGAAAATAACATTATATTATTTATATGTAAAATTAATTTAGATGGTATTATTTTAATAACATCCTTAGGCCAATAATAATAATAATTAAATGAAAATTACAAATATGACCATCATGTTTTAGGAGTTTTCAAAAAAACACATTGAAAACATGTAATGTTCTTTATATTTTGAATGAATTTTGAATTAAATATTTTACAAATAGGAGAAAAATAATTTCATTTAGAAATCATGAAAATATAGAGGTAATGTTTCATATAAAATATTCTATGTGGTGATGATCTATAATCACATGGAAGAAATACATAAAAGCAGTTTTTAGAAATCATTTTAAATATTATCATAAAAATTAGAATTTTTAGGTAAAATTAAAAATTTATATTATAAATGGTGAATTTAAAATTTTGAACAAAATTAACTTTTGAAAATAAGATCCAATGATATATATATTTAAATAAAATATGGTTTTCGAAATCAATTTTTAGGGTAATATAATAAAATTTTATTTTTAAATGATGGAAAAACGTTTTACCAATATTTTGAAATAATTTTTCTTAAAACCCAAATCATATAAACTATATTAAATTTTAATTTTAGAAATTGATAAATAGAATTATTATATTCATTTTAAATAATCCATATTTTTTATTAATAAAATGTAATAATAACATTTGTGGGAATTAAAAAATTGATATGGAAAAAAATAATCATTTTTATGTTTGGGAGTTCTTCGTACCAACGTTATACATTAATTATAAAAAAAATTAATCAAAGAAATGTTTATTGATGGTGAGAGGTAATTTCCATATAGAAAAAATTAATTAATTTTTAAACTATTAGAATGGAAGGATCAAATAAATATTTAAATGTTTAGTCAAGTAAGAAATATTATGACCCAATGAATTGGAAATTGATTCGATGAAACTCTTAAAGAATTGGAAACATAATAATTAATGTGGATATTGAGAAAAATTATTTAATCCATATAAAAATCTCATAAAATTGATGATATGATAATATGTTATTTAAATTGGATTGTTAACTTCTCGTATCATATATTTTAAGATTCATAATAACCCACTTTTCCATTTGAGTTGAAAATGAGATAAAATAGTCCTTTCCATGTTTCCCTACGTAGCCTAATGTGTTCTGTACTAATGTTTCACAAACATAAATACCATAAAACCTATTTTTGAACAGTTTTCATATACAACTCATTTTATAAAAAGAATTTAAAATTATTTTCTTCATGTATATTATTTTTTATTATCAATTTTAAAAATCATGTGTGATTAATATTGATCATTTTGGACTAGTTTCACAATTGCAGAGTTTTAATTAGTTATTATCCCAAATATGATCATTCCTAATTCATAAGAGTTCCTGATTTGATTTGTTTTAATTATTTATATTGTTATAATTTATTTTCAATATAATTTTTTTATTGAAAATTATTTTTGTGATGATATTGTTTCGATAATTAATAATGAACAGAAGGTGTTGTCTAAATTAATTAGGTTACAGTATATATTAAAATTAAAAAAAAACATTATACCATTTTTAAATATTAATAACATATAATATTTTTCCAAATCAATCCATGATATAAATTAATATCATTGTTCTAATAGGTCATTAAAGAGACCCAAAATAACATTGCAGAATTTATGTTTGAGTATGGAATTGGAAGAGATTGTGAAATTATTAAAATATTGTTACAAAAACAAATTTAATTATTTATATTTTATTAATTTGAATAATCATCATTTAGAATTGTTAAAGGGATAAAATTCAATGAAAATAATAAAAATTATTTTTTTCCTCGTGAAATGGTCAATTTAATCAATTAGTTTTACAATGAAATCTTATAAAAAATTAATTTTAAAATGCATAACTAATTTTGAAATAAATAAACCAATAAATAAATGAAATATATAGTCAATAAACAAATTTATAGAACCATCCATGAAAAGATTTAATGAAAAATGAAATAATATTTTCATAGAGGTGGTAGTACGCACAAACTAATGAGAAGAGTTTTCATTTTTTGATTCAATTAGAGTCGAATAGATAATAGATATACTATAAATAAAATAACTTTTCATCACATATTTATAATTATTACACTATTTATTAATGATTATAATGGGTTGAGGAGGATTGTTGAGAAGGACAATGAAAGGCTGTAAAAGTGTATATAATAATTACATTGGAAATTTAGATCTTCTCTCGACCTATCCATTAGAAATGATATAATTGAGTCATTTTTTTTACTATAGGGGATGGAAAAAATATATGGAATTTAGAAGAGGTAAATTGGGTATATTTTAATGGAAATATTGAACTATTTTGGAGCGTTGATGTTGTAGGATGTGAGATATTATTATAGGAGGGAAAGAAGGAAAAATCATTTAAATATAATAATTAGTATGTCTTAAAAAATTAATTGTATAGGATTTTGGTGAAATTGGTTCCAAAATTTTAATAAGAAATATAGTTAATGCTTTTCAACCTAAAATATTTATTTTAGAATTTATATGTTTCCTATTGATTTATTAATCTCAATCATGTTTAACATTTATTACTAATTAAATGAGTGGAAATTTAATTTTATATATGTTTTCAAATCACAATAGTTTCTTAATTTAGAATAGATCTATTTAATTTAAAAACACAATATTTTAAAAAAATTCAATAGAAAAATAATTGTTTTGTTATAGAAACTAATATATAGCATAGTAACATAATTTTATACATAAAAATTAATATGAATTTACATTATAATTTTTACTTTAAATACAAAAATCATTTCATTAAATAAAATTTCTAATGGTTATAAATGCTTATTTTAAAATTAGTTCACATAACCTATAATTTTTTTAATAAAATTGTTTTTAATGTAAAAATCTATGTATAGCGTACCTTTTTTAATGTCATTAAATTTAATAATATAAATAATATTATAATAAAAACTAATATTTTTGTTTCTTATAATAAAATCCCAAATAATAATATTATTAAAATGTTAAGTTAAAATATATAATAAAAACCCGTTTTAAAATTAAAATATAATGATAATTATTTTCTAAAATTATAAATATAGGTTTTCGAAGATCCATTGATATTTTAAAATATAAATTTATTCTAATTATATAAATATTTAGTAACTTATTTTTTTTAACATTCTATTTCTTGATCATATATTTATAGTTTCATAAATTTTACAATTTTATTAGATACTATACATTTCACTATTCAGATAACAAATTAATTAATTTAGAATAACAAAAAAACACCTTTAGATGATTTTTATATGATAAATTAATATATTAAATTCATATTCTAAAATTAAAATACTAAAGCCTAAAAATCCCCTTTTTGGATGAAAAAAATATATTAAGAAAAACATATTTTATTGAGAAATACTATTAAAAATATTTAGGTGTTCTTAATCATATTTTTTAATAATATTTAATTCCATATAGTTTTTTTAATATAATTTTATTATTCTTGAATTATCTTAATTATAAAAGAATAAAATTTCCCGAATCATTTTACATCAATGATGCATGTGAATAAAGATACGAGAAAATATATTTATTTATGGAATATGCATAGTTAAAACTTGGGTCATTACATTATCCCCCATCCAAAGAAATTGGTTCCTCCCACATTTATCCTTTTCTTGAACACAATGATAAGGGAATCCATGACATGAGATTTACATTCTAATAAGGTTTTATCCAATCTATATTAGTATAGACTATTGAACTCATCTATTTTTTTATAGTCGAAATATGTAAAATTTTATGTTTTTCTATAAGATTATATGCTCAATACCAAAATATAGTTGGTTGAATTTTTCACATGATGGTTACGGTCAAACATGTTTTAATAGGACATCATGTTTGGATTCTTAGATGTGAATTTTATAACATGTAAATTATCATTTACATGTGATCCAATATTTTTCTAATATCACATTAAATTTTATTGAAAGAAGGATAGTAAGATTAACAAGAAGAACTTAACTATTAATGAGAATTTATGTATTTGTGATACAATACATGAGTAATTGGAATTTTTTATTAATAATTAAATATCTAGTCATCGACAAGGAGATTATATGTAAATAAAAAACATATGAGGTAAAATATTTACGGATAAATAACACATAATTACAACAATTAAAATTCTTATGTGTGTGATTGGTATCCGTTATTGCACATAAACATTACAATTACTTACATTTCCATTGATTAATACACTTTCACTCATTCCATTTTCCTTATTAGTTATAGATTCCTATCATTCTTCTTATCCCTTGTAAAATAGAACTTTTTTAATGCCCATATTTTTCACAATTAAGACATTGAGCTGCTAGTTTTACCTTTGGGGGAACTATTTATTATTTAACTATATCTAATGAAGTCTTAAATTTTAATTTGAAAATTTTATATCTATGACTAAAAATCATCTCATTCATAAATTAACTAATTTTCATTGGCACCCCTTTAAACATTTTTTCTATATATGAAATTAAACATTCTTTCCATTATCATCTTCATCACCAAAAGTTTAATGATACTCTAACATTTTTTTCATTGTATTTATTTTGGTTTTAAACTATGTTCACATTTTTAATCATTTTTCTTGATATCAGATTTTGAGTTATTTCATTTTTTTTCCAACAGATCTTATATAGTTAGGACATTCAATGGGAATGTATTAACATTTTCCATTACATCCATTTCATACATTGTTACTTTGGGCTTCAGTCATTAGTAACACCAAAATAGTTTAATGTGAGTGATGAACACTTAACATCATACATTAATTATTATAAATATTTCTAAGAGAACTCATCATTGAATTTTCTTTAATATTCAATACCATCCAATTATATTTTTTTAACCAAAAAAACTATATATTCAATCCTGATTTACTTTTTTGGATTATCTCAAACATTGGATCATAATTTATTAACATAATAAATCTTTTTAATGGATTTTAAATGTATTGTGATTAACCAATTAATATATCTCAATATTACTAAATATGGTGTGCATTTAATCATATTTTTTAAGATCTTAGTGATGAATGAGTTAATACCCCAAACACTGATTTTTTGGTTATTACCTCTAGGTATATCTGTTCTCAACCCCATATCAACATTTTTATCTATATAAGGATTTGTTTTCTAGAAAACCAAAAAATTAATATTATAGAAAAATCTAAGGATTTTATCCTATAAATATAAATATTCCTAAGACTTTGTTATGTTATAATATCCTAATACCAAAAATATATAAAATTACCTCAACTAATCTAAATGGTTATTTATTCTATTGAAATAATGATCAATATTAACTTATCAACAAAAACTTATCTTGAACAAACATTAAATCTCTAACATTATAAAAACCATAACCTGATACAAACGATTATGGCCTGTAAAAGTAACTACCTCATTTTATATTATAAAGAAAATATTTCTTTATAAAACATTCCCCCAGGATTTTTAGAACAATGTTTTAGAGATTTATGATTGTTTATGAACTAATAAAATCTGTGTTTTTTTATTAATTTGAAATTTTCTACATTACAAAATTAAATTATTTATCATTAAAATTTCTTCAAAATTTCAATGAAATATTCCACCCAAGATACTATTTAAGTCAAATCTTATGTATTAATTTTCATAATCATCAAGTGAAATCAATACATAATAAAAGGGTGAGCTTAGATGCCATGTAATTTTAATCATAGAAGATAATAATCAAAGATAATAAGGGATTATAAGACAAAAATATAGTCATATTCATGATGTATAAGACATATATACACTAAAAAGAATATATTATATATCATTGAAAATGTTTTTTCATTAAATAACACCTCAATCAATAGTATGTGAAGAAAATATTCAATAAACATGATCTATGATAGAATAAAATACTCAAAAAATAAACATATGTGTATGAAATATCAATGTTAAAAACAAAAAATAAAGAAGAATAATAAGAATATGGAATGCATTGTGAGAAATCCCAGTATCCTAAAACCATGATGAACGAACTCATTATGATAATGCATGAAAATGTGATATACTACCTTATTCCCATAACTACGTAAAAAATATTTATTATGGTGATTTAATATCTTGTGAAGTGTAAATTTCAACTAATATATTGGAGGGTTATATCATACCCCACACCTCATCAACCCAATATACATGTGCATAAGAAAATCAATCATATTATAAAGAACCCATGGAAATAAAATTTATCTCATATCCTTTTAAAATTTAATCACATAATAAAAACCATCATAGTTCCATTAATAATTTTTATATGAAAAATAAATGGAATATAAAAATTGGTATTGAGTTATATTAAGTAATAATATTGTTAAATATCAATCAATCAATAAAATAAGGAATGTGGTATTTACACCCTATATATGAAGAGTATAAACATAGCTCAATAATTTACACAATCAATCATTTCATGGAATCTAGGTGAACAATCTTAATTCATTTAAATGGAAATTATGGTATTCATAAAGGAAAAAAATAGAATAAATGTTATACATTTTTATAGTGGATGTTTAGTTAAGATGAAGTTATTGATGGATAATTTAATTGATAAAAAATAACTTTATATAATACATACATAAAAATAAGGTGAATGATAGTGTATGATTAATATCCTTGAATTATTCATAATATGTATCAAGGGAAAATGAATTTTAGGATTAATTTTTTAGGAGTTTCAGAAATACAAAATTCGAAAAAAGAAATTTCCTTTAAATTTTGAAATTATTTTTAAATAAATGTTTTATAATTCTATGATTTAAGAAAATTATTTTATAAAACATGAATAAATAGTTTTAATTCAATAGAAAATGTTAAAAATCATGTTATTATATGTGTTCACATATAAGGAAAACTTAAAATTATTCATTAGAAATGTATTTTATATTATCATAAAAAATAATTTATATAACATGTAAATATATTATTTTTTATAGGATGTGTGAAAAAATTTAAATTTTAATAACAACCCATAATAGAACATCTAAAATATCTATTTTTTTTAAAATAAATTGGTATTTTAAGAGATGACATTTTTTTGGAATGGATGGGAAAACTATTTATAAATATTTTTCAATACCTTTTTCATTGAAATCCCACATAGTAATACTATTAAATTTTAATTTTTAGAAAGCATAAATAGAATTATGAGAATAATATAAAATAATCCAAACAGTATTTTAATAAATTTATAGAGTACATTTTCATGAAGTAAAATATGTATATGGAAGAAAATATTCCTTATTAATAATTTGAGTTGATCTTATAAATGATAAATTTTTATTTCAGAAACCATTTTATCAAGGAAGTGGTTATATATTATTACAAGTATTTTTCATTTATATAATATGGTTATACTATATAAAAGTTTTGAATGGTACGATTAATTAATGATTAAAATTTAAATTTATTTTAGAAAAAGTATATCCCAAAGAATTATAAATTTAGTCGATTATACCCCTATTGAATTGGTAATGTAAAAAAACAAATGATATTGAATATATGATAATGAAATGGTAAAAAATATTATTAAACTAATTATATTTTTATTGTTGAAAATTAATGTGTAGTAAGTAATCTATATAAAGGAAATTATGGTGGACAATACCAAACATTTCCCTAAAAAGTTAAATGAGACAAAGATACCCATACCATGTTTTCCTACATAGTCGAATGTACTTTATTCAATTGTATCGAATAAATAAATATACTATTCACCAAAATAAGAACATGTTTCATAAATTTTATTATTTATATTATTTATTGATAATTATTTCCATGAAGTTTATTAATTAGTCTTTATCAATTTAAATATCTGTTGTGGGTAATCATAGTCATTTTAAAATGGTTTCTTAATATAGATGTTTTTCTTATTTATTTTATAAATTTTCACTATTACAATTTTATAAATATTTATTTAATTTATTATGTGTATTTAATTATAAATTTATAATTTTATTTCATACATATTTTAATAATAATATTTGATGATGATGTCCTTGACTATCTAATTTTTTTAATTTTAGATAAACTTATGTGTTAAAATAATTAATGAAAAAGTTTTTATATTTCCATTAAATAAAAAATAATTATTTACTTAGTAATGCAATGTGAATTTTCTAAATAAATCCTTTATATAAATTTATAGCAATTTTCAAGTGGTAGGTTTCATCGACCAAGAAGATCATTGTACAATATATCTAAGAGTATTCATATGGAAAAGATTATATTATTATAATATAATTATCAAAAAATTAATATGATATTATTTGTATATTATTAATTTAATGATTTAATATTTAAATGAGTTTTGAGAAGAATGTAATGGATGGAAAAAAAATTCACTTGTAAATAAATAATTTTTCCTATTCGTGTGTTCATTTTAGGAAGATAATTTTAAAATGAAATCTTATTTATAATGATAATTATAGAATAAATACATTATATTAAAAAAAATTAAATCATGTTATAAATAAAATATAAAATTACTAAACCCATTTCTAGAACCATCCTTGAAATTTGGTGATGAAATATAAGACATGTCATCTATGGAGGTGGTAGTGCATAGAAACTCACAAGAAATTTTTTTTATTGAATAGGAGACGAATAGACAATGGTAATACCATTTAGAGAATAAAATTTTAATATATTTTTTAAAAAATAGTAGATTTTATAAATATGGTTATAAGGTTTTGGTGGAGAGTTGATGAGAAGGATAAAACACATATGTAAAACTTTAAATAATACATTCATCCAGAATTCATATTGTCAGATGATGTATCCATTAGAAATGAATGATTTGAGTTAGTTTTTTTAATCTAGGGTCTTGAAATTTTGTATTTGGGATTAATAAGTAGATAAATAGTAATAGTTTCACTATATTTCTAACTATTTGTTTGGATTTAAGTGGGAGTAATTTAGCTTCTACTATAATTGAAAAAGAGGTGAAAATATTTGGAAATGATTGTTAGGTAATGGGTAAGAACAAAATTGCTTTTGTTTTGGGTGAGTTAGGTGGAGAAATGTTGATAAGATATGATGGTATGAATTCATTATCATAATATTTTATTTTATAATAACTATATATGAAATTTATTTAATAATATTAAAACCACATTATATTACACATTTTAAAACATAATAATAGTGTTTGACATTTAACATTGGTAATTAATTTGTCACTAAAAATATAATATGAACCTTATTAAATAAATAAACTTGATTAAAATGTATTTTTAATCCATTTATTGTATTTCAATTTATAAATATGATATAACTAACTATTTAATTAAAAAATATTATATTTTGAAAATACATTTGTTTGAAAATGTAGTTTTAATCATTTAGTGATCTAATTCATTATTTCAATTGATTAACAGTTAAATGAATGTAAAATAACTCTTATTCATAATACCAATATTAGAGTTTTGATTTTTAATATATCCATTAAATTAGTAAAACATTATATGTAAAAATGATTCATTCATTGAAAAAATATTCGTTTATCACAATAATTAATATTTACATGAGTATAATAATTGTATGTCAAAAAATGTATTTCAAAATTTGAGATAAATTTTATCTACAAAGTGAAAATATTTTCATCAAATATATTTATAGTGTTTTAAAATAAAAATTTCAATATTATTACACTCAACCAATAAAAACAATATTTAAAAAAAGCGTGTTTTGAAGAAAACAATTTATTCAAATTTTGAATTTATTAATGTAACTGACTTCTAGGATATAAGTTTTTTTATTATAAAAAATGATTTATTTCCCTTACAATGAAACATACAAATAAATATTACCAATTAATTTTTTTTATAATAATCTCTTATTTCATAATAATTCCAAAAATTACAATTTGGATAATTTCTAAAGGATAAATTCAAAAATAAAAATCATTTTATAAATTTTAAATAAAAAGTATTATAAAAATATAATTTAGTGAAAAATATAACATATGGGGAAAATGTATTTTTTATTTTAATATTCCAATTTAAATTTTTGGGTGTTCATTATACAATTTTTCATTAAATTATAATTGAATACAATATTTTTATTTCAAATAGGATGTATTATTCCTAAATTGTAGTAATATCATTCATTAAATTTGTTTTGGATCAATATAATTTTGTGTTATGTGTGAGAAACTATATCAAACTCAATATCTATATAATGAAAAAACATATTAAATCCATGAGTCTATACACCATTGAAATTCTCCATCCATATTTTAAAATTTTTAGTATCATCAAAATATATCTTTATTGAATTTAATTTTTTCAATACATGGTATTATACAAATACATAGTTTTAAATAATAAATTATGTATTAATTTTATATACCCAGAGTATTACCTTGATGGTTGTATACAAATTTACATATTATTTGATTAATTCATAACCATTTTAGTATATTATAATGAAATCAATATCTTTTTTAATGAAAATTATAAATAATATATTTATTATGAAAACGTTTCTTACATTCTCATTATTTCATCAAGTCAATTTCAAAACGTGGATTGGTGTTCATGATTAGTGTCTATCAATAAAACCATTTCATATTTTTTTCACAACCAATATTTACTTTTCTTTCTCATGACATTGGATCATAATGGATATATTCATATTGGAATTTATTCTTTTTCCATAAATTAATATATCAAAATACATATAAAAGGATAGAGTACATTTACACATAAATGAATAAATAGGGTGGTTTTAATTCTATATATATGTTGGGTGTCCTAAATTAGTCATGTAACTATTCATGTCTGGAGTTAGTTGAGTTGAAATCATCATTATGGTTTTTACTCGATATCCCAAACTATTCCTCAATCCCATTTGAATAGTCATTCTATTTCCCATCAGAACAAATGTTTTAAGGTTAACCTATTTTTTGTAATTTACTTAATTATGAAATATAATTGTGAAAATTAATATAATTAAACTGATTAAATTTTAATTTCTTAATATACATATGATATTATTTTTTTAATCCAAAATTTCTATGTTTATATATCATATATTGGTGATAGTTAATCATATATAATTTTTACTATATTTATTAAAACATTCTAGTATAATCACTCAAAATAATGATATTTTCAATTAAATAAATAATAACTGTTGAAAATGTAAATATAAAATTTAAAACAATACATCATATAAAATATAAAAATAAATAAAAAATAATTCAGTTTTTGAGTATTTTTTCTTTCAAACCCCATAGTTTTTTCCTGTTTGTGGGATTATTTTTAAATTAATTTATTCCAATTCTATGTTTTGAATTTTGAAAAATAGATTCCATATTTTTAATCATAATAATTTATAATTTATGATGTGTTCAACACAATTCATGACCAAAAATATTATCTAATGTAGTTAAATTTAATTATAGTGATTAGTGTAAGAACGAGTTTACATAGTTTTTAAACATCATCATAGGGGTCCAAATAACATAGACACATGTAAATGAGTAATTGAATAGAAATATTTATACCATATCATACCTTATCTATATAATGGTCTGTTATTGTAGAAACATGATGTTAGGGATACTTCCCAAAAGTTTTTACCTTTTTATATTTACAAGACTAACACACCTCTACCCTAAAATGGCCCTCTACCTAATCACTAATTCACACATCTAAATCTATTTTTCTAATCCTAAACACAACAATATAATCTAAAAACATCCCTTCCTTCATCAACGAATCCTCCATTTTATCTTATCCCAAACAAGGAATCCCTTTAGAACAATCCAAAAGGAGTTACCGAAAGAAAAGGTAATATCCTTCTACAAGAGAATTTATTTTATTTCATTCTCAACCCCTTCTATTCATCTAATACCAACATAATATAATAAAATAGGTATAATAAATATAATGATATGATTTTTTAAATATTTCTATCTACACTAACACACACTTCAATCAAATGGGACACACATTCATTGTTCGTGTGTAATGTGGAGTACCGCCTTACGCAATCATGTCATTCGTTCTTCCATTACCACCTATCAATTTTTTGAATAGGGAAGGAATACTATTTTTACAGGATATATATGTTATTTATTATTTATCTATTATTTTTAAATATTATATAATATATACCTTCATACTTATCATTTTGTTGGAATGCGATATCTTTGTTTGTGGATTTGTGGACAACTGCCTCCTCAAAGGGATGTGATTTGGTCACACTCTTAATTGAATGTATTAAGGATAGTTTTAGTAAAATTATATGAATTATATGAAATATATGGCCTAATTATTATACTTTAATTTTAATATACATTCATATATATTTCATTCACTTTATTTTATTCAATATGAAAAGAAATTAGAAACAACGTTCATGTGTACATATGACCTACCATCTCTATGAACAGTGTCTTCCATTTCACATTTATATATTTTATATATTATAATAAATACTTTAATAGTTGATATATATGATATTTATATCATTTTTACATTATTTAAAGTATTAAGTCATGATGTAAGTAAAAGGATCAAGAATTTAAAGTCAAAACATATTAAAAAATAAAGAAGTTATTACATGACGCATAACATCAACATGAAATTATTAATAAAAGGGTAATATAAATTTATAATAAAATTATATAGTCTATGGTATATAATAATATCATAATTTTTAGATATATAATAATATTATAATTATTATAAATGAATTTTAATGTGTGTGAAGAAATTCAATTCTTTAGATAGGGATTTTCTCGTCTCACTTTTATTTGAGTTAGACATGTTACTTATTCACCAATTATATTTTTTTTGTGGTTTATATACTACCCATGAATTTATTAGGTGATAATTATACAGAATTTAGTTTCTATTTACATTTCCTTTTTTATGATATCTCTTTCACATGGTTTATGGATCATATGTTACCAAATCTGTAATGTAATATTTTCTCTATTTGTTTCTTTGATATACATGCCATGTTATAGACCTCTATTATCCCATTAGGTGTATTTATTGCCATTTGAAATGAAATATCATGATTCTAATTATTTTAATGATATTTTAGGCTTCATGTAATTTTATTATTTCATGGGGATTACAATTCAATGATACCAATGTTGTATGAGTTTATAGACATAATCACATCATTTATCAGGATTAATTATGATTAGGCTTGCATTAATGAAATTATATGATCCATATTTCAAGAAAACTATTGAATTTTACTCTCCTAATTTTATTAATGATATATTCATGTTATTTTAACCTTTTAAAATATTTTTTATTTTAAATAATTAAGAAACTGATTATACAAAAATATGACTTTATCTCTCTATTCGGTCAGAAATCGATGGTATTAAAAATCCATGGTTTGAAAAAAAAAATATCAACATGTTATACCACTATCCTATGTTATTTAAAACACATATTTTGACATTTTTATTATAAAAAATTTATTTTGAAAAAGGAATATTCTTGTCATTTTTCGATTAAGGAACCTTGTTATCCATTTTAAGTCACAAAAATAATGTTTGTATTATACTGAATTTTCCCCCATCATAACCATTATTTAGTTTTGGATTGTTTTATAGGGTTAAATGGTTATTTTAATAGAATGATGTTTTTATTTTTATTTTTTTCATATTTCTTTTAAATTATTTTGAAATCGTCTTTTATATGTTCTTAAAAGGCTATTTTCACTAAAAAGGATATTAATCATATTAATGAATCTTTTATATCTTTTTAAAGTTGTTTTCTATGATAACTATTTTCAAAATGATTTATTTATTAAAAATTGATTTTCATTTTGTAAATGATATATTTCCACAATAAAAAATTTCTACTATTTTTAATGATGAAATTATAGGTTATAAAATTGGATTTCAATGGAACATATTTTAAAAACATTTTATGTTTTAAAAATTATTTTTAATGAAATTTTAATTCCCTTAAGGAATTATAAATGTGATATTTAAAAAACATCTTCCATTTATGAAGAATTCCTTTGATATATTTTATTCTTTATTAGGGTTATGATCCATTGACACCATTCATATTTATTAATGAAACGGTTTGTGTTTAATGTGAAATATTTCTTATGAAAACCATTTTACGTACATGGGTTATACAATGATAATTTCTTTGTGAAACTCACAAAAATTTTATAGGTCATTTTATGAATAAATGATTATGATATGTACATATTCTTCGCATATTATGATATGATGAATTGTTTATAATTCCAATTTTATTTAATGGGTTATGATATTAGGAATGTTTGAGATATTTTTCACACATATGTATGATTTCATTCTGTGATGGGTGAAACCAATATATCCATCCAATAAATTATGTAAAAATCGACGAATCAAGAGTATATATGTTATGTTTTAACTTTATTACATGTTCACAATGTTTTGAGTGAACTTTAATAATAGTTCATAATTTCGTGAATAATCATGAATGCATGTCCTTATGTTTATGTGTTAACCTAATTAGATGTTCATAATGTTATTTATGAGCCTTATTACATGTTATTAATGTTATACATGGACATCTAGTTTCATGTCACTATGTGTATGCATGAAATAGATTATATTTTCACAATATTATGCATGAACCAGATTATAAGTTCACAATGCTATGCATGAACCAAATTAATTTTTCCTAATGTTATTCTTGAACTGCATTACTTGTTACAATGTTATTAGTAGACCAAATTTATTGTCCATAAGTTTATTTTAGGGCCTCACCTCATTTCATAAACCTAATTAGTAAACGTATATCTATATACAGGTGATCACAATGTTATATGATATATTTATTGCACATGTCTATATCTTATGCCAATGTTATCCACTCATAACTCATTCTCTATTATTTACATTCGTTTCATGTCTTATGAATGAAAAATATATATTACATGATTCATGATTATGATCATTGATATGAAGAGTATGATATCATTATTATATAATCATGTTCTCATACCATTATTCTTATGTTATTCATATATATCTCCTATTTTACCCTTATTGAGCATCTAAGCTCTCCCTTAATTATGTTTCCATTCCCCAAGTCATGAATAAAGGCCATAATTAATAGTAATGAAGGGGAATAACATTATGGGAGGTATTGGAGAACAATAACCTATATAGATGAATTTTTATCCATGTTTACAAATAAAATAAACTATTACGGTCCATAAGCAAGTATTTTTGTAATTTTAAGAATATTCAGATAAAATGTATTAACATACATGTATGTTAATCCTAGGACAATATAGTTGGTATAAAAGGTATGTAGTAGTCAACCATTAGGAACTAGGGTGACTAAAAATTATTGATACACCTTGGAATAAATCTAATGATATATATAGGGATGTCTCTAATGATAAATCTTAGGATGAGTTAAACTAAAAAAATTCTATAATTTTTGGACAATATTGAGAGTGGTTTCCATGAAATAAAACCTTATATGTATTCAAAATTTAGATTTGGGTTTGTAGTATATGTACATAGGGGTGAAGACCTATAAAACATCATATTTAAAAATACAAGATCATGAACTGCTGCCTGATAATTAGACTTACTTTACACTAAGTATGACACCCTCATAGGGGAATCCTTTGGAAATTCACAAAATCATTATGGACCATCATGAAGGTTTTGAATTGATTATTAATATGATAAAATTTGGAAAACCCTATGGTTTAATATATGTTAATTTAGGTGTCGTAATTCAGATATCATACAGCTAATTTTTCATGGCCATGTGGTTTTCCATATTGATATCTTTTTCTCAAACTATACTTTCTAGTTTTACTAAATAGATGGAACATGAACGATCATGGATAACATTGAATTTTTTAGATGTGGAAGTGATGGGCATATTAAAAAATTGAATTAAAATGTGGAAATATCATGAAGAGAGTCATGAAAAAATTATGAGTTTTGGTTATACTACTAATGATAAAGAGGTTGCAGATGAAATGTGAAAGAAAAGAGATGTTTTAGTAAAAAAATTAGATTAAGTGGAAGTAGTATGATTAAAATGATTTCTAGGAAACTTCATACATGATTAATATTTCATATTTTAGAGAGTTGTTATTAAAAAATAATATAAAAAAACATAGTTAATTTTTTAAGAAGGATATAAGATGAGTGATGTGTTTATGTTTTAGAATTCAATGATTATATTATATTAATCATCAAATATTTGAGTATATTCGCTATAAGTTCATAATAAAGTATTTATAAGGATATATATAATGTTGAGGAAGATATATAATATAGTTTTAATGGAAATTATATATTTTTTTTTGAGAATGTATCAAATAATGTGTTTATGTTGTTGAGAAAATTGGGATTATTTATGACAATGAGATGATTGATTTGGATAATGTAAACTATGTAGAATCGATGACCTTAGAAATGATAAAGTATTTCTTTGGAAAAAGTGGTATATTTAATTATATTTGAATTTTAAAACTTCTTTTTGGATTTATGGAATATAAACAATAATATTTTTAATAGTAAGTAATGCATGTTTTCAGTAAGGATTTATTGTATTTCATATTTTTATCATTTTTTAGTGAATTCATTTAGGAGGTATACAAATGTTTAATTTCTGAAAATAGAGAGACAATTTATGATATATAGGGGATTAATGTTATGTTTATTATGAAAATTTTATTAACTGTTATTTTAATGTTTAGGATTTTTTGATTTCAAAAGGTCTATAATGTTAACAATTTATTGAAATTTGATATTATACTTCATATGATGTTGGTGAGATAAAAGTATTACCTAACTATATCTGCATATACTCATATTGTATTATTTTTAATAACCAATTTTCTATGATTCTAACTACAGAAACTAGAAATTATTTTTCATTATTGATCATATTTTTTTTAGTACTCCGGGAATGAAAAATTCACCTTCATTTCATCAAGTAATAAAAGAAGTGAAAAAGAAGAAATAAATGACCTAAGGGTGAGATTATTCATATAATAAGGAAGAAAATTTATTTAAGTATTTTTAATTACGTTTTTAGATATTAAAATATTTCCTTAACTCTATGAAAATTGATATTGAAAAATATTTATCATAATATCATTGTTTCTATTGAACGGGTTTTCTTATAAATCATCACATATTAAGGGTTTTGGGTCCCTTAATATCACATTGATCATTCACATTTTGGTGACCAATTATAATTATCACTACCTATAATTATTTAAGTTTTTCTTCCATTTATAGAATTTAATCCCTACCTTTCTTCCAGTACCCAGAATCCTAGTTATGATTTATTTTGGTAAACCATTATGGTTCTTACATTTCCCTTTTAAAGAATGTTTTACTTATCATTTTAACGATCTATGATTTTATGAAAAAATGTACTAAAACATTGATAACCTAGAAGAAATTTGAAGGTGAAATTCATTTAGGGGGGATAGAAAGTAACTCCCATATATGTTGTTAAATATTTTTTTTCAAATTTATATAATCATTATGATATTTTTAATTTCACACAACATTATGTTTAGCCTCTATTAAATGAAATAACATTGTTTGGATTTCAGTATACAAAAAACCATTTTATTCATGGTCTAAATGAAAACCATATATTATATTGCACAACATGAAACACTATGTTTTGATTCTATTATACACATTGTTGAGTACCTTCGATAGCTTACGATACATGCAAGGTAATGATTTACCGAATTCTAACTTACTACTAATAGTGTTATTAAAATTTTATTATAGTTACTACCAATCCCTTTAAAGGGAATGTATGAGAAATATTAATTAAGGTTAAAAAATAATATTTAAACATTAGCTGTTTGGTTATCAATTAGTTAGAAATGAAATTAAGAACTAATTTAAAATAATGCGGTTAATTTTATATTAAATGTATTTCTATATGTTCACAAACCATTTTTTATATGTAAATAAAACAAAAAACTTTTGAATAATATTTTTAATTAAAATTATATTTTATATATTAAATAATATTTTTACACTCATCCAATAGATTTTATAGGAAAAAGACCAGAAATAGACCAATTATATAAATAAAAATATATATTTATCTAAAAGTTTATTTCACAACCTTTTAATAGAGAGCCAATTTTAAATCCAAATTTTTAAAATTTTAATTTGTTTATTTTTAAAAAATTAAAAAAATTATTAAATTTTAAGATCAAAATTTACTTGGGTAAATTTTTCCTTTTTTTTGGGAAATTTCATTTTTTGATGAATATTTTAACACATTTAATTATAATTATGAAATTATTTTTCATATAATCTATTTTTATATATAATTGTATTTTAATATCTTTTTAAATATTATTTATATAAACTATATATCTTTTAAAAAAAAATTTATAATTTGAATCAATTTGACATTGAAATTTGTTATGAAAACAATTCAATATTTTGGAAATTTTAATTTTAAAATGATGTTGTTTCGTTCAATAAATTAGATAATTTTTATATTAATTTATTCCCATTTGTTGTTTTGAATTTAGAAAAATATATTCGAAATTTTTAATAATAAAAATTTCTAATTACTAATAAGTTTAACTAAATTTTTGGCCAAAAATATTGAATAATGTAATCAAATTTAATTACAATAATTAATGTAATAATGAGTTTACATAGTAGTTAATCATTAACATAAGGGGGGAAATGACTGAAAAACATGTAAAAAATGAATTGGATGTAAATATTTCAACCATACCCTACCATATATAATAAATTGACCATTTTCAAAGACAAATGATTTATTGTATACCACTGAACAGAGTCTACCATTTTATATTTTAAAAGATACCACTCCTCCTCCACTATAAAATGGATCTCACCCCTCACTACATCACACCTTTAAACCATTTGTATCAACCAAACCATTAAAAAAATATCCCAAATTCACTCCCATAATACAATTATCCTCCCTTTTCCTTAAATAAAACCAATAAATCCATTTTGTGAAAACTAAAATGATTTTTCCAATGAAGAGGTAACATCCTTCTATAAGAACATTCCTATTATTTATTTCTAGACCCACTCTATTCTTCTTATATCATGGTTATATAAAACCTGAGTATCCTAAATATACTGATATTCTTATATTAAAAATTTTCTACCTACCATCGAACACACTTCAATCAAATGGGATAGACAATTATAATTCATGTGTTTGGTGGACTATCACCTTACGAAACGATGGCATTATTTATTCTAGGCCCACCATTCAATATTTTTAATAATTATGGAAATAATATTATTGTGTAATATATATTATTTTTATTAAATATTTATGATTTTGGATGTATTATATGACACATAACATTATTATTTCAATTTTTTTGGGAATATGATAACATTGATTCTAGACATTTGGACTACTACCTCATCAAAGCGATGTGATTCATACACAATGAACATGGATGGATGTCCTGGAATAGATACTCATGTCACTCACGGTAAGGATGCATGCCCTATAATGAACCCTGATCATTATACTGATCTAGCTTCTGCTTCTGTTTACCCAGGGGAATTCACAGAAGTCCATATTTCTAAGGGTGAAAAGAAAAATTACATGTTAGACATTTAGCTATTCAAGATGATTCCACTAACAGATTATCCCTACTACACTCAATGGGGGATGATACTGTACCTAAAATTTCTGATCAAATACCAGTTACTACAGATGGTACTGGCATTCTTCCCTCTGATAAATATGCCAAACAGATTAATGATGGTCGTAGCACTAGGGTCATGTCAAAAAAATGAAGATTCTCTTCTGGAATTGTCAAGGTATTGGGAATCCTCCCACGGTCAGATCCCTTAGACATCTTATTATGACCAATAGGTCAGTATTAGTTTCTATTATAGATCCAAGGTATATGTTTGAGAATTGGAGCTCCTTTGGGATCTTATGGTATATTTTCTCATTCCAAGCAATCAATTCACTATGAATTCTAAATATCTATGGGTGATTAAACATGAAAGTGTTGTTTTTAATTCTATTTTGACTGATTTTCAATATTTCACTCTTTCATGTTGCAATAATAATATATCTATTTCAGTAATGTTTTTTATACCTTCAATATTTAAACAAGAAGAAGTGAATTGTGGAGAAATTTAGTTGATATTTCTTAGAGTATGATGAACAGTTGGGTTCTTCTTGGTAATTTTAACACGGTTCTGAGGCCTAATTAAAAACTGGTGACAACTTCTGTGATGCTTCAGCCTCTGATTTTTTAACTTTCATGGATAAATGTAGTCTTTCTGAGGTTCCCATTTCTGGGGATGACTATATGTTAAGTATATAAACTATTAATGTGAGACATGCAAGTAAATTGGATAGGTGCTCTGTGAAAGTTGATGATAGGAATGGGGCGATTCATGTGGCCGGAAGAACCCTACCACGACTACATTCTGATCAGAATACCATACTTCTTGATTTTTATCTCAATAATTTAAGGTTTTCCCCTATACCTTTCAAATTCAATAATGTTTGGCTAGTTATTCCTGGGTGTAGAGAGACTATTTTGAATTCCAGGAAAAGTGTTTACTTGGGTAGCTCATCGCGCATACTATGTTGTAAACTGAAATGAGTCAATGCAAGGTTGAATCAATGGAGTAAGGAGTCCTTCTCCTCCCTTGTTAGTGATACCAGAGAGGCTGAAAATAACCTGTCAGAAATTCAAGTTACTAATCTCTGTCAAGATGTCCCCTCTCTAGAAGAATTATAGGCTGCATTATGTATGGACAATATTTTGGCTCTTAAGGAAGAAAGGGGTCAGAATCAATTCAATATTAGGTGGTTAAAGGAAGGAGACATGAATTCAAGAATATTTTATTTAATTATCAAAGAAAAACGTCCCAGATTAGTCATAATTCCCTCAGCATGGATGGGAATATTTTTTATTCAGAGAATGATATTGTTGATGCGGTGACAGCATAATTTGAGAAGTTGTACTCAGATATTGGAAATGAAAATTATGATAAAATCGTTACAGGTTTGACCCTTCTATTGAAGTTGATTAGAATAAGAGGTTTGTTGAAAACCCTAGTAAAAAAGAGATACATAATTCCCTCTTATCACTGAATATTGATAGTGTTGCAAGTCCAGATGGAATTACTAATAAATTCTTCATGTTTTACTAGGATATTGTGCACACTGAAGTTACAAATGCTGTGAATCAATTCTTTAGATCATCTTATATGGCTCTTGGGATGAATTCAAACATTTTTTTCCTTAATTCCTAAAAAGGATAATTCCTTGGAAATAAAATATTTCATACCTATTTCTATTGGGAATATAATACCAAAGGTAATTAGTAAAATTATGGCTTAGTGGTTGGGTGAAAATGCTATGGGTCTTATCTCCGGGAGTCGGTATGGTTTTGTACTAGGGGGAAACATACAAAATTGTATCTTTACTACCTCGGAGTGTGTTAAATCTATGAAGATAATTGTTAAAGAGGGAAATATGGGTTTAAAAATTGACATTTCAAAAGCTTTTCATACTATAAGATGGAGATTTTTGTTCAAAATTCTCAAAATTCATGGTTTATCGCATAGGTTCATTAATCTAATTGGATCCATTCTCTCTAGTGCAAGGCTGTCTATTCTGTTCAGTGGATCTGCTAAATAATTTTTTCTATGGTCAAGAGGGGTGAGGTAGGGTGACCCTATTTCTGGTATCTTTTTTCTATTGATGAAGATTATTTAAGATGGTGGCTCACTGATCTTACAAATTTTGGATGGTACCAATAAATTAAAATTGGAAGGGATATGTGTGCTCCTTCACACTAACTTTATACTGATGATATCTTTCTTTTTGGGAAGGCATGCAATGGTACCATATTTTGTATTAAAGACATTTTATCACATTATAAAGAGGTCACAGGTGATGTCTTAAATTTGGGGAAGTCTTCTATCTTTTTTGGTCACACAATTATTATATCAAGGCGAAATAGAATTACGATAAAGCTGTGAGTAAAAAGGGGATATCTCCCATTTACATACCTTGGCATACAACTTTTTTGGGGCTGAGTAAAAAAGATGTCATTTAGAAAATATTATGTTGAAAATCATCAATCAATTTTCAAGATTGAAATGAAAAAATATGCCTCAAGTTGGGAGAATATGTATGGTAAATTCAGTGATTACTTCAATATTTGTTTACTCATTTAATCCTTATATGTGGCCAAGATCGCTGATTAAAGAGTTATGTGGCAGAAGTATAAACATTATCTAGACCGGCTCAATTCATGAGATGAGATTGGTTATAGATTCCTGGAAATATTGTATTAAGCCAGCATCAATGGGAGGGTTAGGAATTAAAGACATCAGGATCTTAAATGACACTCTGATTGAAAAGTTCCCCTAGAAACTTATTTCATATATTGACCCCTCTATGGAGTTTTTTACAATTAGTTTTAATGGAAATTTACAGAATGGATATGTCAATTCAATGAGATCCTCTGTCTAGACTACTCTAAACATGCTTATTCTGATCTAATGGATCGATCGAAATAGATGGTCTGTAAGTCGTCCAATATGAATTGTTAGACCACCACTTAGTTATCCTGGCTCATCTTTGATGAGACTATCATTTCATCACCTATTAAGCACAAATAGATTGCTGATTTTTGTGCAGATCCGGAGCTTACTGTGATCCTGCCCAGCCACCTGTGCATGGAATTCATGAGGTACTTCTTTTATGATTATGTTGTTCTGGTGGGTATGCCCAATCTGAATGTAATTTTCAACACAAATGAATGCTACAATTCTCGTTGTGGTGACTCAATGTGTCCCCCAAGCCAGGTTATGGGTTTCAATAAACCTTTTATTTCCCCTTTGCAGACTCTTATTATCTAGAAAATATTGAAAAATTGGCTCCCACTGCATGCTATGTTGCAACGTACTGGGCTGTCTCTTGCCCCAGTCTACTCTCTATGATTGGAGAAATATGAAACCATCTCCCATATCTTTATTTCTTTCAAAATCACTAGCAGGCTCCCGTATTTTATGCGGGATATTTTTCATCGTTGTATTCATTTTCAATCGGTTTATGGATTAATGTAGGAAAATAGCAAGGCTAATCTCAGTGGTATAGTTCATTCTCTTCCCTTGGCACCATCAGTGTCAATTATAGACTTTATTTGGAAGTCCATAAATTACCTTATGTTCAAAAACATCCATCCGATATTTCATACTGGTGTCTTAGAAATGCATCGTTCCCTCCACATGGCTTCCAACATCCAAACCGGTTATATGAGAAATGATGTTTCTGATCATTTTTTGAGATCTCTTGGTATTAATGGCAGGGAAAAGAAACCAATAATGGTGAAATACATCTGATGGATTCCTCCTCTTCCACGGTGGATAAAGGTTAATGTTGATTGGGATGCCTATGGTGCTCCAGGGACCTTTGGATGTGGTGGTGTATTCCATACCTCTCGGTGGTTTGTAAAAGGCTGATTCTTCCATTTTATTGGAAATGGTTTCACCATTGATTTTGAGCTCTTGGATATGAATAAAGAAATCAGGTATCCTATCCATTTAGGTTGGGATGATTTATGGATAGAATTGAATTCATCTGTTTCAGTTCTAATTATGAAAGATCAATCGAGGAATGTTCCATGGAAGATTCTACCAGTCTAGACTGATTGTCTTGATCTTCTTGACTCACTCTCCCTTTAAGTCACACATGTTTACCATGAATCCAATCATGTGGTTGATGCTCTTGTGAAAAGGGAAATTAATGAGGTCACCTCATTTTGGTCCTTTGTGTCACCTGATTACTGTGATAGTCTTGTTCATGCAAATTTTCATGGTGAGGTTTAAACTCATCTTTTTAGAGAGACTATGTGATGCCTTATCATGTAATTTATAATTTTTATATGATTTCTCTAGGAGTAGGTTCTCATGACTCCTTACATTCATGGTAAAATATTTTCTCACCTCTCTCTATCCGGTCAGAAATTTGTGTTCTCTCAAAACCATGTTTTCTAAAAAAAATAATAATTTTCTATAATTATCCTTTGATAATTAAAAAAAATTCCATTTATTATTATTTTTTAAATGTATTTTTATTAATTAATGTCATTGTTACTTTCCAATCAAGGAACTCTTATAGACTTTTTACGGTGTAGAAGGAATGTTCGGCAAGTACGGATTTATCCACCATCATTACACTAATTTATTTGAATATTATTTTATATGTTTTCTAGGTTATTTTCAATGGAAATTTATTTAAAAAATCTTTCATGATTATTATGTTTTATAAATTATTTTTGATTCATCATTTATATGTTTTCAATAGGATATTTTCAAGGAAAGGGATTTCAATGATTTCAAATATGCTTTTTTATTTTATCAATATTGTTTTCCATGAAAATTGTTTTGAAAAATATTTTATTCTTTAAGATGATTTTTTTCATATCCAAAGGTATATTTTCATTAATTAATTTATTAAATTTTATTTAATACATTCTTTATATGTTTTCAAAAAATAATTCATAGAAATGGATTTTTTAAAATTTTGTGTTTTAAAATTTGATTTTTGATGAATGGTCATTTCCTTAATGATATTCTCCTTCTGATACTTAAAAATCCCCCACAATATAAGATTATTCCCATTTAAATATATTATATATTTTTTTTTGGATATGATACAAGGATTGTATTTTTATTTATTATGTGAATTTTTTATGTTTATGATGACACATTTCTTATGAAACCCATTTCTCTTCCCTGGGTTTTCCCCTGATAAAATGCTTATAAAACTCACTTCTTCTCATGTGTTACTCTATGATTAAATCATTATGAAAAATACCTCATTTATGTAGGATATTATAGGATAAAATGTGTTTAATACCCATTTCATTTCATGGGTTATGATATTTTTTTTTATATTCTGGTAATCATTTGAATGGTTTCATTGTGTGATGGGTGGGATCTATATGTCCTTATAATACATTGTGTAATGATGGATGACTTATCTGTATATATATTATGTGTGAACCTAATTAAATTGTAACAATTATTTGAGTAAGAATTATTACATGTTCACAATCTAATATACAGACATATTTTCATGTCAATATGTTTATGTGTCAACCTGATTACATTTTCACATTTTTTTTGCATGATTCAGATTACTTATTCACAATGTTTTACATGTACCTTGTTTCATGTCCATAAGTTTATGAATGAACCAAATTACTTGTTCACAATGTTATGAGTGAACGTAATGGAATGTTCACAATGTTATGTGGGAACCAGATTACATGTTCAAAATGTTATGTGTGAACCTAATTAAATGTTCACTATGTTATGTTTGGACCAGGATTCATGCCCATAAGATTATGTGAGCTCGTGAGTTTATGTACTAATCCTAATGAGTTAAAATATTTCTATTTTCAAGTGCTCACAATGTTGTATTATTATCTGTATTCCATATATCTATATATTATTCCAATTTATTTCTCATGAGAATCATGTTTTATGACTTCCTTATGAATCATGTCATAATAGCATCTAATATTTATTTCATGACTCATGTTAGTGATCTTTTATATGAAGGGTATGATCGTTTGAGGATAATATCATGTTCATATAGACTCAATCCTTGGGTTATTCTTACATATCTCTATTATTTACCCTTAATAAGTATTTGAGCTCATGCCTTTATTATTTTTCCATTCCCCATGATATGAAGAAAAGTTTTAAATTGGACTACTAAATTGGATGATTTTTAATGGATAAGTTGGAGATCTTAAATTAAGAAAGATTATTATATTTTCGTCTTTCTAAAGACACTATACTACTATGGCCATTGTCCATGTATTTTTTTAATGTGGTTAATATTCATATAATCTAATATAATATCCATGTATGTGAATCCCAGGTATCTATCATTTATATTCTTCCATTTTTTTAATGTAATTGTGTATTTTAGTTTTATCTTCCCTTTTAATGCTCTAGATAATATTATTTATATTTTGCAGGACTATTGAATCAAACCATTATATTTCATATAACTATAGCCTTTAAAAAATTATCCATCTTAAGAGCCATTTGGTCTACACAATGAGGCACAACAGGATATTGAGAACCACATACAATGTCATGAGGATTTATTTTAAGGGATGGATTTCCTAATAAATTTCACTACATCGCATTAATTGAATTATATCTCCAAACATAAAATTACAATCGAACTCAAATATTATATAGGGAATCATGTATTATAGTATGTATTTATTAATAATGGTTGGTTTAAAATTTTCAATTTCCATAGCCATATATTCATTAGAACATAGTCCTTGTGGAAATATTGAATCTTTATAAAGAACACAAAATTATTTATTAATTTAATCATATGTTTGGAAAACGTATAGTGGATATGAAAATCGGTTTGATAAAATTTAGGATATATGAAAAAAAAATCAAAATTAGATTTTTCATGATATTTCATTATATAGATTGAAATGTGTGATTTAACATAGAGGGAAAATTTAGAGGGAAACAACTTGTTGCATACTATGTCTTTTACGATCCAATTTAAAATGAATTTTGTTATTATTGGGAGTTTAATGTAATGGTAATGAGGATATTTTTAGTTTTATGATTCCTAAAGAGTGTGATTTTTTATTTTAGTAAATTAATTATGTATTTTTACATTTAAGGAAGTAAATATATGTGTTATGGGGTTCTCTTTGAGTTTCTGATGGGAGCATGGGTGTTTGGTTTATGTTATGAGGTTGTTCCATATATAGTTTTGAATTTTTTTGTCGGAATAGGTAACTAGTTGGGTTGTACCAGGTACCTGATGATCCATGTATATGTAACAGTTCCCAAGTGGATCTTCTAGGTACCTAGTGGCCCCAGATTGGGTACCTAGCTTCAGCCCTTGTTAAAGAAATTAATTTCATTATTATTCCCTCAACTAGAATTTTATTAAATTTTTTATAAATTAAAATTTATTTTCTCCTCAAAAACTTGAGATATCACTTAGCACACCATTTTCCACATCTTCTTCCCACATTTTCTATTCGCATTTACTTGAAACCAGAGGTTTTTTTATTTTATAATCATGGTAATACATATCTCTTCCTCACTTACTCTCTCTTTTTAATTATTATATAATTATATATTTACCATATAATTAAATTTTGGTTTTTTATTTCACTAATACATATTTATTCATATGAAAAAAATCCATTATAATTTTTCTTAAGGAAATTATAGATTGTTGTTTTCCATTATCCTAATGATGTTTTTATGGTAATATATTAGGGTTATAATTTTTCTTTGGTTTTTATAATATTGTAATGAAAATGAATTATTAATGTTTTGTTCATGTTGTGTACTAGGGTCATGATGGTTTTGGGTTTATCGTTAGAGTATGATAGAAACGTTTTTGTTGATTTTTTGTTCATTTTGATTATTGGTGATTCATTGGATGGATTCAAATTTTTGAGGAATTTTATAAAATGGTTAATCGGTATATTTGATATTTTTTGGAGTTATATTAGGTGACCATGTTATTACTAATTATCACTGATTGTTAAAGTAATGGTTTCTCAATATATAACATGAATTTTTTGGCTATTCATGGGGAATTCATGTCACTATTTTTCACAAATCAATAATATAGGATCTCATTTATTTATAACCATGATATGAATGAATTTAAAAAATATTTTTCAATAACATGTTCAATGTTTTCAATGGTTATTTGTTATGAAATTAATAAATATTATAATTCATCTTTCTTATATTTGGAATCATGATTTCAAACATAGTGTTGTGTTAGCTATGTAAATGTATTAGTTGTATTAGGATGACTTGTTTCCATTGAATGTTGAATTTTATTTTTCTTGAGGATTATTAATAAAGTATTATTTTTATAAGTTTTCATGAACATTAAAAATTTTAATTTCCTTATTATCCAATGTAAAGAGAAATTTTGTTTTATCATACACTAAATGGGTTATAAGTAAATAATCAAAAAATAACTACATTTAATAATTGAATCATTGTATAGGTGATTGTTGTGCTAACATTTATAGATGAAATGATAAGGTTCACATTGTATTTGGTTATTTAAAGAGGGTTACTAAATTAATAAGCTATACTACTTACAAATAATAAACCATTTTTCCTATAAAGTGAAATGCCCTTTTTTGGTTCTTTCTATGTATTAATACTCTAATTTGTTTTTGTAAAATTAATCCTTATTGAGAAATACTAATTTTATTATATTTTAATATTTTTTAGATTTCTATAAAAAAATTATAAATTTAATTATATGTATTAAGTGTTTATAGTGTTAAAAAAATTTAACTGAAAAAAAATATTTTTATTAAATAATGTTATCCCTAAATAATTTTCAAACATGCAAACACCTCTGTAAATGGGAATTTCAGTTAGAATGGTTTATTGTTACATTACATGTTATTTATTTTAATATTTATATAAGACACTATGAGGAATTATTGATTGTAACCAGACTACAAAAATGTTATTTCTTGATTAATAACTACTACACACTTTAAGTCATCGTTACCTTTCATAGAGCCATGTGCGGCTATGAAAAAATGAGTCATGATATGTTATCTATAAAATATATTATATTTTATGTGAATTTTTTCAAAAACACTCCAATGGGAATATTTATCAATAACCTAATCCTTGTTTTAATAGTTGAACATATACATGTTAATAATAAAATATATTTTTTTCTTAAGTAGAACATGTTTGATTCCATGATTATACATAACATGAAATTATGATATATTGAAATGAATACTAGTGTATAATTTTATCTTCTGTCTAATACTATTGTTTTAGTGTGCATGAATACTACCATGGTTTGGATTTTTATAAAAATGGTCATTATTTAAATATTTTTATTATGTTTAGGGAATATCATTATTTTTTTATATTTCATCATATATTCTTATGAATTTAATGATTAAGAACATTACATAGGACATATTAAGATAACCTAACTGAGTATACACCTTTTTCCTTCCTATTAGAGTAAATATAGCCATAGTTCTTATATACACCTTCCCCCTTCAATGGGATAAGGTTTCTCCACTAACTCAGATATGTTATGTGATTTTGTGACCATAGTTCTATGGTAATGGAATAATGGTTTCCATGACCTAGTTTCCAAATATTTTATATGATAATATCAATGTAGGAATAATACATACAAAACATACTAGTATATAGAGTTATTTATAATCATATTCATTTTTTAAAATGATATTATCTATAAATTAGTTTTCATTAGCTGTTCATTTTTAAATATTTTTTAATAAATTTATAAAATAGGGTACACATGTTTGTCTATAAACATGGGTTTTCAATTTTTTGTGAATATACCATTAATTGCTTCCTATTGAGTATGAATATGCTCACACCCTTTATAAAAATATTAGTTGATGTGTAGCATCATATAGTTAATATTTTTATAATATTTTATGTATTAGATAACCATGACTTTTAGGACAAGTGACTTATAATAGTGTGATGGTACCAACATCAATGTCAAAACTGAAGATATGGTGGAGTGGAGGACCATTTTGGATATCACATTTTTTTAATTCTCAAATTTATTTGATCCCTTATATACTTTTTATATTTTTTGTGGAACTTATATTGGTTGATAACATTCATATATTGATATCATTATTTACATTTTATCTTTATTTTATTATGGAAAAATATCTGGTCCAATTACCTCATCTACGTAAAACCACTAGACAAGTCATGTTGGTTCCTCTAGAAAATGGAATCATGACATAAGGTATTAGTCACTATTCAAATCATACCTCAATGGTACTATTAGATTCACAATTCTATTCTACAATCACTAGGGATAAATAAATTTCCATGGGTTTTGTCGAGGACTTTATTTGAGAACTGTATGGGTTTCTATGATATGGTTTCTACAATGTTGTATTAGAGCCTCTTTAGGTAATTGGAATTTCTATTTTTTATAGATTGGATCAATAGTTATCAATAATTTAGATGTAACACATAAAATTCTTGATTAGCTTATTTTTTCTATAACATCAGGTTACCAAGGGAATCAATGTTGGAACTATAGGTCATAGTGAGATGTCGGTTTTTGGAAATAATGGGTGAAATTAATGAATATGAGAAGAGAAATATGACTCGATATGAAGACACCATCTTCGTTGGTTCATGAATCATGATGTATAGCGGCTCATTTTCACATGATTATATCATTTATATTAAAGTTATCATATATGAATTAGTGTAACTTAATAAATAAAGAATAAAAATTATTATTATTTTACATAATTCTTTATTTGGTTTTAGCTAATAATTCATAGTTTTTCAGACAAAAACTTCTATTATGAAAATTTATTTTTTCTTTTTTTCATAATATAGTGTTATTTTTTTTATTTTGGTAATTAATAGTGTCACTGGAAATTATTTATATTATTTTCTGAGATTAAAATATCATTGTGTAACTGACCTATATTCGACTAAATAGGTACCCCCGAGCAGGTTCAACATAAGGCCTCAGGCACACCTCCCCATTTTCCAGAGGATTTTTTCTTACTATGGGGGTCTAAGGGTGGTACACATGAACTCTTTTATGATCCCAAAAGGGGTAGAACTATATTATGAAATTTATTTTGGATGTTATTCATTTTCTTCCGTAAAACCATATATAATTTTCTGCCTTCCATTGATACTATGAGATAACATTATTTTCCTTTCATACATTAATTACTTATATAAACATATTTTCATTGATAATATATGTTTCAATATCTTTATTTGTAACTTTCTTTGTCTTTGATACCGTATGTATAAAATTTCAAAATTTAAGGTTGACGACATGAATATAAAAATCCCTGAATTTGTATCCTCAAAATGGGGGAGATTGTGGACCTAATGATTTCATTTACCACAAAATCATGTTTATTATGATAATAATAAAATTTATGTTTTATGTTATAATTTTATGTTATAAGAAATATTGAAGAAACTTTTCTTATTTTACAGAATTCGGACCTCCAATAATGTCTCACGATCAAGAAGTCTCACCACTAATGAAATATCACCGCAAAATATGAGTCCCTACAAGGGATGACTCACTACTAGGATCGAATATCAAATATGAGCTCAAATGACTCACTATAAAAAATGAGTCACAACTAAGATATAAATTTGACAATGTATAGAAAAGGGATTTTACCAACTATGTCTCACTGAAAAAAAAATTTCATTGGTAAAGAGTTAGAATGTCTCACCTCCAGTCTGGCCTACCTTCAACACGAAATGTCAGTAGACTCAGACAACACCAGTCCCTAACTCGCTACCAAATCAAGACCCCAATACAATTTTCCACTTCTTAACACCAATTTAGTTCCATATTTGGAAACCTACATTATCACCAATCAAAAGGCTCACCGATTGTGTTTATTTTACTTACATTTTTAAATATAACATTTTTAATGGATATATTATTGAATTTAATTCAGAAACTTATTTTAATGATCTTGTATTAATTATTTCATAGAATTAATTACAAGTCATTCCATACATGTAATATGAGATCAAAATGATCTGGTGGATTCTTTTTGTTGTTTCTGATACTAATTATAAAATAAAATGATGACACCTTTATTTGAACAACACTATAAATGCAGTGTTCAAAATATAAAAATATAAATCTAATAGTAAGAGAGTTATGTAACTGTGAAGTATTCTTTACACGATTAATCTATACTAGTGATCACTAGGGAAAATTCTGAATCACATATGTAATACATTCTATAGTCATAACACAAGGAGTTTAATACATTTATCTAGATTATATTTTACAATCATGACATGAGAATCGACTAAAATGACATTATAGGTTCCATGAGATACATTACTTATCATATTGAGCAACATAATTATTTCAAACAATTTTACATTTTATATATTTTTCATTACTTTACGAGATGTGTGTACACTCTATATATTAAATTTATATTTTCACCTTCATTAAATTAGATGATATTTAGATATAATTTAATAATATTACAAACATATTTTCTACATTTTTTAGTAGAGGTCTATTTGTGGATTATTTATATATATTCCCACTAAAACTATGGAAGTGTTCCTAGCATGTCATCAATAGTTTCTATACACTTTCAATAACAAATTGAGGATTTTGATCAAAATATTATTTTATATAAACCTCTTTGAAGCATATGATTTACATGTAGCGAGTACTAAGACTCATCTTGATAATGATCCTCATATGTTCTAATCCATCAATGTGTTTTTTTTACAGTATTTATTTTATTTAAAACTGATTCTATTTTAAACTGAAAAATAAAACCAAAACGTTGATAGATTTTCATAATTATTGTTTATAGATTTTTTTGTTTTTGAAAATTTATTTAAATTGATAAAAAAAATTTACTCATAAATGTATTAAATGATACCTATTCCATCCTAGATAAATATTTTAAACAATAAAATCTTTTATTGAACAACTATTCTTAAAAACAAGAACATATTAAAATTTGTTTAAGGATTTTATTAAAATCAATTTTGAAAATAAATTTTTTATTATTTACTCAATTTATCAACCCTCTTGAGATACTCACTATAGAAAACAATAATTTATCTCTTAATCTCAAAATAATATTTCTAAATTTTTTATAATGTTTCCAAAGGATCTTTTCCTTGGAGAAAGTAAAAACAATCAATTTATTAATTTTCATTCATTTTACATTAATTATTATTCTACATCCTATGAATCTAATATCACACTATTAAAATATTTACATGATTATCATAATTATAATATAGTGTTATTATATTTATGGGATAACAATTTTCTACCCTCCTAATAATTCAGAAATTGAAATTGTCCCATATGTTACATGCAGACTACGACCTCTGTAAGAGACATGATTTGTTTTTCATAATTCCCTTGATTGACTAGTTAAAAAGTGGTATATAATAAATTAATATGATTTTGACAAAATTCGCATTATTTATAAATTATAATTTATTCCCTACATTTATCCCTTACTATAAGTGTATGGGCACTGACTTTAGTAACCTGGGATTGGTGTATACATTATTAAATATCCATTAGATGCATTGAATTCCATCCCTAAGGACCAAATATCTTATTATTCATTTTGAAATAGATACTTACCAAAATTTAATATTAAATTAATATCTTAAAATACACAATTTTTTTCTTGGATAATTCTATTTTTCCCCTTACCACATCCCTTCATATCAATATCAAAACCACAATGTGTATTATGTGGAAAATATATTTGAAATTGTTGTGTTTAAATTCTCTGTATGGTTAATAATATAATTTATGATATCCTAGATAAATAATAATAATAAATATGTTAAAATAAATTTCTAAAAAACATTTCTTTTATACTAGAACATGAAATTAAATATTGTAGGAAAAAAAGTTTATCAAATTAATCCATATAAATAATCACATGTTGTGGAAAATTATCTATGGATATTATAACTAGTCAAATAATAATATGGAACACCATTACTAGTCTCATAATGATAGAATTCATAATTACATTCATGTAAAACGTACTTTCTAGACTATTTACCAGGTAGTTTAAATGTGTGGCTAAAACCCATCTAATTGGTATCACTAATTTTTCTTATGAGACATGAGTATGCATCTAGATTGTATCTATAACTATACCCCACCCATCAGATACTATGTACAATCGAATCCTCATATAACTCAGGTGAAATATAGTCATCATAAATAATCTTATTGAAAAAAATACATTTGAATTATTGATATTTACCCAATCAAATATTCAACATCAAAATCCATCCTGAGTAATATGTTGACTGGTAAAAAATTATAAAAAAATTATTAATTTATATCATAAACCATAAAAATAAAGAACAACGATTATATTAACCTAACATATCCCTAGTGTATCATAATTTAAATAAGGGGTTGATGTTGTTGATAAAAACAAATAGCAAAAAAAATTAATGAATTTTTTTAGGAAAATGATTATTTCACATTGAAAATATTTTTTTTATATGTTAAGAAAATATACTTATAATATATTATATTGAAAATAAAAATTAATATTTAAAATATTAATTGGTAATTATGGTGGAAAAGTAAAATCTTTTATTACACATTAAAAAAATAATCAGTTGATATTTTAGTAAAATCAAAATGGGACTTTTTTGGATAAATATATGAATATTTCTTTCTAATAATTTTTCAAAATTTAAATCATGACTAAATACTTCATTAAAAATTAAAATTTTATATATTTTAAAATATTTTCTAATTTTTTAAAAAACATGGTTTTGGATGAAAAAGGATTTTCGATCGAAGTGATAAATAATGTAATATTTTCATAAAAAGAATATTCTCAATCCTTTTATGTAACATGTAATAAAAAATTCATCTAATAATGAAAATGTTTATGAAAAAAAAATTACAATAATATATATTGATTTTTTATGGAAATATTAAATATTTTTCACATGGTAGACTTAAATGTAAACAATCCCAAATAATGAGGACATTGTGAAATAAATCCTTACCACTTTGGAAGATTTTGAATCTAAATCCACCAAAAATAAATAAAAAATAATATAATTTTAAATACCATGAATTGAAATATATTCATTATAAAACTTATAAAAATGAAATTTATAATTACCACATAATGGAATAATTAGTAAATATGGCTTGTGTCCTATAGAAGTAAAACTGAGACGAGGAAACTGTATCCTTGTGTTAGAAATCCTCCATATGTGTTCAAACATCCCATATAATAAATATATGATTTATATAAGTCAATATAAAAAACCATAATACAAAAATTCAAACCGTGTATTATTTATTTATAGTCATTTCTAATAATTTTATTAAATATTCTTGGTTAAAATCAATATTTAGTTAGATAATTGAATTATTTTTATGTATGCTTTGGGACAATAATTTCATACTATATATATTTATCATAGATAAAAATATATGAAATGTTAAAAATTATATAAATACAATTCATATTGAATATATATGTGTTTATTGTAATTTATAAATACTAGATATAGAATACTGATTATAATGTTCATATAGATGATAGGTCGCACATACACATGAATTTTTTTTCCATTTTTGTTAAACAATTTAAATATAGTAAAATAAATATTAATTAACCATTAAAAAATAATTATATTTTCATGTATATCATTTATACTACTCAAATACATCTATATTAACATCTATGTAAAACTAAATCGATAAACATTTCACATCGTAATATGGAGGTTTTAGTCCACATGTTCGAACGAGAACCATCATTGTTTTGAAAAAATGATAGGGTAGGAAGATATATAATAAATTATATCTATAGAATAATTTTTAGGTTTCATATATCAAATATATTTATTAACATTTCCCTTAATACCTTCCATTTACAGAATAAGTGAAAACCCAATCACATCGCTTTGTGAGGCATTAATCTATTGTACACCTGACAAACATTACCATATCACCCCAATAATTGAAATGAAATGAGTTTTATGTGATATAATTATTCTATATGAATAATAATTTCATAATTATAGTATACTTATTTTAATTCCCTGAACATATCATTCATTGAAACGTGGTGATGGAAAACAAATTAAATCAGTTCGTGAGGCGGTAGTCTTCCATACACATGATCAACAGGTCCATTTTCATTCTATGGATGTGTATATAGATATAGCACATTCCATTAACATAACAAAATATATGTATATAGGAGATATTTTATTTCTTTTGTTATCTTGATTATATAGTATACTAATTTGTTGGCAGAAGAAATAATACAAATATTACCGTTAATAATGTGACATCCTCTTCGAAGAAATATTTTTTATTTATACCTAAAACCGCACTATATTCAATTTCTAATAATGAAGAAGAATATAGGATTTTCTGTTATGATTAATAAAATAATTTTTTATGTTCTTGTGAGAACAAAAGTATTTTTATTGATTGAAAATGAGTGGATAGGTGGTGGCAATTTTGGAGAGGGGAGCGGACATTGTTGGTATTTATTACAAAGATAATGTGTTATCCATGTTTTTTATCATTCCATAATCCTAATAAATGATTAATTATTTATTTATAGACTTAAAATATCTAAATATATCCATAAATTTGAGTTTGATAATTTTATAGTATTTATTATCCCTTATCCACTTTTATTACCTATAGTAAATCTATTGATTCCTTAACCAGGGTAAGTAATATATAACTATTCTAAATAATCATAATGGGAAAAAATTATGATGAAATTAATATATTGTAAAAAAATGATTATCCAAAATATTGAATCCATTTATAAAAAAAATTCACATCTGTGTAAGAATTCAACTTGATATTAAACCGAAAACTACATCAAAAAAATGTATTCCCTAACAAAAAATTTCCAAATTTTATATTACTTTTTATCAGAATTCATATATTATATTGATTGCAATTATCTACCATAGTTATGTTTTATTATATTCTAAAAAATTTTAAATTTAAACCAATTAAAAATATAATTTAACTTCTTATATAAATTAAATGAAAAGACAATTTTCATTATAATATATTCTTAAAAAATTAATCTTTTTAGATGATTCCATGAAATTAACCTAAAAATATATTTTATATGTATATTTAAGTTTTTAATTTTAATTTTTTTGTTACATATCCAAAAAATTAGTGACGATTAAATTTTTTAATATGTGTGCAAATAATGATAAAACAGCCTTTCTGAAAAATATAGTTTTTGAGGAATAATTTCCATCGAATGATTTTTATTTTCATTTCAAATATATTGAGAACCACAATGTTTAATTTCTATATTATTAAACAATACAATTTTCTTATTCAATTCACTATTAAAACACACCAATTGAACATCTATGTTATAATAGTATATTATATTATAGTCCATTTAGACTCAGGGTTGTGTGTTTTGAATTCTATCAAATATGATGTTCATATTTTAAAATCTCATGGTATTAAATTATACCCCCCATAAATAAATTTCATCATCACAATTTAATATTGATCTCCAAAGTTTGGGTTTTGAAATTTGAAAATACGATTTTTAGAATCCCAAATTGTAAAAAGGGTTACCAAAAGAACCTTTTTATAATACATAAAGGAAATTATAAATGTCATCTAGAATAACGCAAAACGATAATTCTATATTGTAGAACATTGGTGGGAGGTGATGATATGGACATATAATAAAATAATAAATAATAATAGATATTTATCAAGATCATTGTTACCATAAAATTGTATGATCAATTTAATGTTAAGAACCTCAAAATCAGATATATATATATGATGATTTAAATGGAAATTTTATTCATTAGATATACAGGTGATAGGATGGTGTTTTGGATTCACGATCCTTTTTGAAAAGTTTATAAAATATTTTACTATATAATAATTATATTAAATATACTTACATGATATAATTTTAATTTATTAGAGAAATTTAATTATTTTATCGTGCTTCTATGAATTTCTACTTCAAATATTTCTCTAAGAAATGATGATCCAAATGTGAATTTGTTAAGCATAATGAACTAAAATTTACTTTTGTTTTATTATGAGATCTATAAAATAATGGCAAGGCATTCCTCTTTCCTTAACTAAAATAAAAATGGATTTCATAATTTATGCAATATGACACAAAAAAACCTAAAACAAAATATTAACACCAAATGTTCAATATAATCCATTTCAAAAAAAATAAACTAAAGGCTCATCAAAAATATGCTTGTCTAAATTAAATGTCTAAAAATTCAATGGAGTGTCACTAAATAAACATTATAATCCCAGGAAAATATAATGCATCTTCAATTTTAAGATTCCAAATATTTTATTACCTTGATAACCAAAATAAATTAATAAAAACATACATGTATCAAAAAAACTTATGTTATCAAATATATTACATAGATCCAAACATTTAGAAAACTCCAGTAATGATAACATAAATAGTAAAATCAAAATAAAATATCATGTGTACCTATACTATCCCATAAATATCGTTTTATAATTATTATATTGTCACAATGCACATATTATGTGTTATATTTCATTAATGATGGGTTTCCTAAAAGATCAACTTTCCATTAAATCAATTTACCAAGTACCATTCACCAACTGTCTTTAAATACCTTTAGAAAAACTAATGTAGTACAATCCTTTTTTATTAAAATAATATTTTTAATAAATTACATATAAAACATAATTATCTATTCCAAATTCAGAATAATATTAGTCACTAAAATTTTGTAGTATTAACAGCATATCACTGAACTTTATCCCTTAGCACCATCTAAGGTATGTTTCGTTTATTCTTTAGGAATTGTTTTCCATAGCTACCCATCTTATTGGAATTAAAAAACTGATTATAATGGGATTATTTATTTTCCTTAAATTAATGATCATGCTAGAATTTCTCTTAAGACTTATGGGAAACTCTCATTCCCTTAAAGAAATAACCAGGGGGTTTCATTCCACAATTATCACATGATGGAAAATAATTCATTCCATTCATCCCTTTATGAAAAATTTTATCTACCATCGTATTTATTTCATGTTTCTCATAATACAAATAATAAATAGAGGCATTTTTTCTCTATATTTATTGAACGTGATATCATTTCGTCAAAATAAGAAATTTTTTTGGAGACTAGATCACATTAGAGGATTGGATTAAACTTATAATTGAAATTATCATTCTTATTATGTAGATTGCGTGTGTTAATATAGTTCACATTCATTCTTATAGGTTCTATTTATAAATTCTGGACAAAATTTTATTAGGTAATAACATTATGGAACATAATGTATAAACCAAAAACTAGTGAAACAATAAGAAAAACATAAAAAATTCGTGCATGGATAATATCATAATCATAAATATGGATTATTGGATTATGTTTTCAAGGAAAAAAATTTATTTTCAAACCCATTATAATTGTTTTTAAATTCAACATGAATTAACCAATGAATATCCTCTGGTAGTTTCAAACTAGGTGAACTATAATTCCCAATTTTTGTAACATTTAATACTCATGTATAGCCAAACAATCCTTTTTCGGGGTTGTTACCCCAAGGTACATATGTTCCTAAACCATTTCCACATATAGTATCCATACAAGGATATAATTTAGGTAACCCATATTATTTTTATTGTAATTATTTTTAGTATTTTCATATATATATACCCTCATTTTCATTAATCATTTTACGTTCCCAAATATATATTTTCTATAATCTGGTTCCCAAGGTTTCTAATAAAAAACATTTGATACCAACTGCAAGGATCTTTACTCCAGTAACCTAGATTTATTGTCTACCTTATTACCTTAGCACTATATAAATTAAATTTCATCCTAATGTAATGAACAGTTCATTAGAGTTTGTAAACTAGGTACATATTTTAATTTTTAGGATATAAAAAGATTCGGTAAATGTTTTTCTGTGTTTTAAAAACTATTATCTAGTTTATTTTTTTTTTGTAGGATTCAATTTTTATTGTTTTGGGGACCAAACAAACATATAGATTGAATGCTCAATCTATCTATTAGTAGACATCAAAAATCATCCAGAAAATGAGATAGCGGAACAAAGTACATAATTCAACAAAGCCTAGGCCAAAAAATATCTATCTCTCATGAGTGGATGTATCCTTCTCACAAAATAATTCTATTTCATTGAACTCCAGTTCATGGAATTCCTCTTTCAATGGAATATTTGACGAAAATTATCACATTGAGTACGTTTCTTCATGGAACAATAGATTACAGAAGTCCACAGCCATACATATGACTTTAAATTTCATAAAGATAACTCTATTTCCATAAACTATTTCTCTCACCTATTGTGAGCCTATAAATACCACTTATGATATCATATAGAGTAGGATACTTTGATAATTGACATCAAATTCCCAATTCATGAATCTATAAAGAGATTTGTGGATTATGGTACCTTATTTACCCATGGGTAATGTTTCAAAAATTTCCTCTTGAAAGCCCTTCGATATATTGGATAGTTTTTAAGATGTATTGGTACGTTACTATCCATGATTAACATTGTTCATGAATCATTCCCATGCCTTGATAAACTCTTATTTTTAGGAAAATCTAATGTTTCATGAAACAGTGTTTTATATACAATTCTCATCCATGATAGAGCCCCATGAATTTAAAATATCTTCACTTCATTCTTGTTAAGCTTGGTCAATGAAATTTGTGGTTTCCCATTTTATGTAACAAAGGTCTAACACATTTAATATTATGATATTAGATACTCATCTACACTCCCCAAAGTACATTCTGTCAACATTAACCTCATGGTCCCTTTCCCAAGTCCCATGTCGAGATTCTATTCATGGAATCCCCTAGTACCGTTAGTTCAAACAGTCCTCATAATTTCCTAAAACATCCTCACATGACACATATTCTTTGTTAAACTATAAAAGGATTATTTTTCATACGTCTCGCACCAAAAGTTTCTATGCATCTTTTGGGATTATATTTCTCACTATATGGCATTAAACTATAGTATATATTATTTGAAAATTAATGTATGACTCCTATGAAAAAACAATGATTCATTATACATTAAGAGTAATATTCCTCATTCCATGATCATGATAAATCCCCCTTAGTCCTTGATACATGATGATAAACATTATAAAACCATATATTAAAAATTTTGGATGTCTCCTCAAAAATCAAAATATTCCTTTAACGCTAATCATAAGATTTCTCGTGCCATGATCATGGAATGACAACCCTATTCCTCAAAAAATGTCATTTAATTTTAGTATATTCTATATGAAAAAATTCATATGCCTCTAGTGAAAAGAAAGAATAGACATATGGTTCATTCATAAGATGTCTCATTGAATTATCATGGGAAGGTCACTAAATAGCCAACATGGGCCTCCACATCAGGTGTAGTCCCCCAATAATACTCTTCAATCCACTAGTGGTTTGAGAAACCCTTATGTCATGACCTGTGGATGATGGATGATAATCCCTAGAGTGAAAGAACCACATTTATCCCTACAACTCCCAAGAGGCCTATATGTGTTTCCTCTTTAGTTATGAGCCCTAAAAATATTCCTGAATCGACCAACAAGTCAATATTTCCTCTCAACCAGAAATGGGGAAGAAATAATGGGAAGATCAATGCATAATGTCAACACATCACATCCTTCCACAATACATTTTACAATAATATTACCATCTTCCAAGAACATGGGGTTCATTTTAACCATACATGAGGAAGAAAGGATGGGTATATCAATGAAAAAGCCTAAAAAACCACATCCTTTTACATGATATTGAAATATAACCTTATAATATTCTATGAAGATGAGATTCACTAATAACCATACATGAGGAAGAATGGATGGGAAACTTAGTGAATAATCCCTACACTCCATTTCCTCTCACATGATGTTAAACTGTAACCTTACCTAGTGAAAAAAAAGCTTGGATGACCTATATGAAAAGTGAAATATGTATCATGTGGGAAGCACAGTATTCCTTATATGATATCTTTGAGATGATACCCCATATCCTAGAAATATCCCACCAGTAACCCCCATTGAAACCGTTGTTTCTCCATAGATGAACATGGGTAACTCCCATGCAACAGCCATATACACATATTTTCATCTCCATTAAAGAACCCTGATATCTCCCACTCGTAAGACACATTCAAATAATTGATTATCCATATTAGAACACGGGTAGATCCATTAGGTAACCACCATTAAAATAAATTCTTCAACCTATTAGTACCCATTATTAATTGATATATAAGATCGAATCATCCCATATCAAGTCCTAGATGATCCTTGGTATCTCCCAAACATAATCTACATTCATACCATTGAATCTCATTGTATATATTGAGAGTCTTCATGAATAATACCCATATACATCATTGTTTTTCCTATAATCAATTAGGAAGATCACGCACAAAATTTCCAATTATACCATCATTTCCACGTACTAAAACCCTAGAACCTCCCTTTCAAGAACTCCATCCACCACCATTTCTACTCCTAGAAGAACTCTGGTGGTATTCATGTATAAGCCCCAAACCATCCCTCATTGATAGTCCTTCCATGCTATAAGAGTCTATAGTGAATCATGTTAAACAACATAGATTGGTCATGTCACGTGACCTTAAACTACATGGTTTATGATACCTATATTTTAATAATGGTACATTGGACACCTCCATGAGGTTCAATCATGACATTTTGAATGTGTGAGATTATAACCCTTGTGGGACACACTTCACCATCAATGTGTGAAATTTTCCACTTTGGGGGGTACAATCCACCACCTATCCCCAAAAGACACTAAACATGTGACCTGATCCATCTCTACATGATATTAAACTCATACAAAAATTTAGAAAATCTATCCAATGAAATTAATTTGCGGTACCTGAGGTAGAAAAGATATTTTGGATATATGTCCCCAACATTTAATACCTCATGGGTGACATAGGATTCCATAAGTTTAACACCTACGATTACATGAAAACGGATTCCCTCCAATGGAGGAATACATTTCAAGTGCTCAACCATCCAAATACCCATACACTCTAAGATGTTCCTGATGTTACCACCTACCCCAATTATAATTTTCGTCCATGTTGGGACAAAATTTGCGTAATTAATCTGCAAAACCTCTGGATGGCATGAGGAACATGTTTTTTGAACATGACATAAATCTTTGTTGGAGACCCAAACTAGATGAATATATCCATGTATGAATATGTATAAGGAATAACTAACATAACATCATCATGTATTGATCAATGATCTATGAATTCCATCAACTGTGGTGGAGGCCTCCTACATTTGGAATGAGGGAATTCAGGGAATGAAATATGCATCGCTCCATTGATGCACAACCTTACTAACAAAGAGTTGGAAATATATTTTGATTACATTTTAAATTTAAAATACCGAATGTTTTTTCATTGATAATTCCAAAAATCCATTTAGCGTATATAGATATATCAGTCATAGAATGATTCTCGTTATCATAGGGAAAATAATACATAATAAAGGTGTGAAATCATATAACAAGTAAGAATTAGAATACAATTAAACATATCATTATGGAATATTAATATTTATAATATAAAGGTAAATAATTGAACCACCTTCCATTTAAATAATAATGTAAACATAATAAGGTAGAAATAAGTGATGATCATATAACGACATTTCAATAACTACATGAGTGTTATATATATCAATGGAAATTATATCTATTAAAATATTTACATAGAAATAAATAACTAAACCCATAGTGATTTAATGCATAATTACATGAATCTACATCATACTATCATGACCTTTCACCAAAAATTTTAAATATGTGGATAAAAAACCTAATTTATCAATATAATTTGTCTCAGGAAACTTTTCAACTCATCAATGAGATATTTATAACCTGGTCACACCCAAAACATATCACAACAAGCGTATTCCTATTAAAAAAGAATTTAAACATAATTGACATAAAAATTTTTACTGGTAAACTAAGATAAAATATTATAATAATTTCACCAATCAAATTAACATAGTCATAAACCATCCATAGTAATTTGGTTAATTGTAATAAAATTATATATTCATTTTCGAACTCATCATAAAACATCCTAAGAAAGACGAAGGATAATATCAATATATCATTTCCCAGAAGTATCGAAATTATAATAAATGTTTTATGAAATCGATGATTTGAAAAAATATAAATCAATTATTATATCCTATGATGAAAAGTGGTCATGGAAAATGAATCGCATTGATTTACAAGGAGGTAGTATGTCATAAAAAGGACCAAGTGTTTAATTAACCATTGGATGGATGTGTAGATTGATATAGTTTGTTACATTAACATAAATTAATCTTATTATATGGAAGATAATTGTGATATTATATTATAATTATTTAATAATATCTTAAGGAGGGGGAAATGAAAAAATATAATGACACACATGTTTCTGATGCTTTCACCATGGTGCGCATGTCCATCTCGCTCAGGGGACGTCAGCGCTGTTCTGTTTCCCCGCATTCCTGATTTCCAAAGGAGGGTGGCATATGCTCCCTGTTCAGGGATGTTTTCTCCTTGATCGAAATGGGATGATGGGGTATCGGTTCTTCCTTCCATGGATTCCTCCTTGGAACTCGTCACCTAGTCCGGGTCTCCCTTATAGATTAAGATGTAGTTTGTGAAACTCTTCCTAGTGACATATTTTCATGGACGCCGGTTAATTACACTACTTCTGTCAGGACATTCCAAGGGGTCCAGTCAGGGCAGCCCCCTTCAGTTGGGGGAGTAGCCACGTTGAGGCATCACTGGCGTTTCTGGGCGCTGGAACACTAGCGCATCTGATCTTCTTCCCCTTATTATAGGGCTTCTCGAGGGAGCATAAGCCTGATGCATCCCACGTAGAATGTGGGGAATCCTATTCCATTGGCATGTCTCTAAGGTTTTCCTCAGCTTCCCATTTTTAACATGGGATATGCCGCGAATTTAGCATCCAACGTAGATGGATCAGTTTTATCGAAACACGGACAAGAGTGGATCAGATTGGTGTAACCTCTTGTGGGAACACCGATGTTTGGTCTAATGAATGGTTCTTGTCTGACCACTTCCCGAGGTGGCGAGGAGGTGAATTGGAACGATCCTACCGGGATGTGGCGGACCGGGTAAAGACCAGGATGGATGATGGATATTTGGATGAGGTGGAGTGGAAATGGGATGGACCCATTATGGGGATGATGGTGATGTTGGGCTTGAGTCTCGAACAGACATCCTACGTATCCCCGTAGAAGTGAATCAAAGTTCGAGTAGTTCTATGGGACGATGGGACACCTTAGGAGGAGGCCCGTGAGAATGGACGCATGGATGGGACCTAGAGGAAGTGGAACCTCCAGGTTGGGTCATGAGCATCCCGAAACACATAGGCTTGAGGGAGAGATGATGATGAGACATGAATGATGGTCTTAAACCCCGGGGATGCTTCCTATGTATCCCCGTGGAAGGAAATCAAAGACCACATAGTTCATCTGGAGACGGCTTGCCGTCGATTGTGGTTGACAACAGCTTACCGCTGAATCAGGATGACAACGACTTACCGTTGAATGGGACTGACAATGGTCTACCGCTGAATGGGGCTGACCACAGCTTACCACTAAATGGGGCTTTATCTTCAGGGAGGCTTCCCACATACCATTCCTTAGCATGGATCATAGTCCACGTTGTTTGGGATGGGTGCCGGTGAAACGACATGAAGATGGATCAGGGGTCCGATGGGTGTTGGGAATGAACCTCTAGGAGGCTTCCTAAGTACCAGGCCATGGCATGGACCAAAGTCCAAGTTGTTCGAGATGGATTGGGGCTTACACTCTGAGGCAGCCTAGGTGTTGTGTGGTGAACTGACGTGAAGATGGTCGGATCGACCAGGTGTTGGGCTTGAACCTCAGGGAGGCTTCCTACATACCCTGGCTTAGTAAGGATCAAATACTTCGTAGTTCATGGTGTGGGGCTTACACTCTAGGTTTCCCATGTGTTGTGTGATGAACCGACGTGAAGATGGTAGGATCGGCTGGGTGTTGGGTTTGAACCTCTAGGAGGCTTCCTACATACTCTACCATAGCAAGTATCAAAGACTTCATAGTTCATGGTGTGGGGATTACACTCTAGGCTGCCCAGGGTTGGTGTCACAGTCAATGCTCACTCTAAGCCCATGTGATTCATGCTCAGGGTGAGAAACAACAGGCTGCAAAGACATGACAATCACATCATGAAAGGTGCACCCGTGGGAAGTGAAATGTGGCTTAGGCTCTAGGTGGCCGAGGGAGAGAAAGATTTGGACTTACTCCCGGGTGGGGGCCCAGGAGTGATGAAGCTCAACGAGAGAGGGGATCTGCGACCGAAGAAAGGAGGTGCCCGACACCCATCCACCCTCTCTCTTGTCTTCATCATGAAAGATGGGACTTACTCCAAGTTGGAGGCCCAGTGGTGGAAAGGCCCAGCGATAGAGGGAAAGGGTGAAAAATCCCTTGTGCCCCTCTCCCCTCTTAGGCTTTTGCATGGAAGAAGATAGGAGGAGTAGGGGTGGCACCTCCTGCAAGGAAGGCCAGGGGCTTACACCGAGGTGGATGCCTTTCCCCCGTAAAAAAACACCACTCCAGTAAGGAGGATGTCATCCCCTGTGAAGGGTGATCCCATCCTCGTGGAGACCAGTGGGCATAGAAAATGCCCGAGCTAGTGGACCCCACGTAGGATGCATGGGGGAGATGTCTCAGTTTAACACCGTTTGCTGAGGATGAGGGTTCTTAGAAGTTTAACATCATGCAGTTCGGACGAAGTGGGTTCACTCTGCACCCCTAGGACTTACATAACCGATACTTTCCCACCCATGAGGGAAGGAAGATATCGGCAATTCCGTGACTGGGGGTTGTTATGTAGTGATCCAGTGGGGGGTCCATGTTAGCTTGACTATGTGAAGAAGCAATAGTCGTTAGACTTCCTATGTGAAGAAGCATGGGGAGAAGCAATGCAATTGGACATGGTGCCTAGGGGACATTTAAATCACATCATGAAAACCTAGAGGGTCACAGGGAAAATGAAATTGCAAAGCAGAGGGGTTCATAGGAAGGGGCCTTGTGAAGCTCTACCGCTTAGCATGGCGGAAAGAATTTGTGATGGGGTGTGCTTCGCGAAATGGGGTGCCCCAGCCCTAGTATAGGGTAGAGGGGCATATGGTAGGTTCTTCACGAAGTGGAAAGGAATTCGTGGAGCACTGCCTCAAAGAGCACAGGTGCCTCGCGAAGCAAAGTGTCGTGAAGTGATGTGATTCGTGAAGCATGGTGACCCATCCTTGGAATGTGGATCACATGTACATGAGGGGTGCTTTGCGATGCATAAACACTCAAAGACAACCCGGGTCCCCTTGGGGATCCCCTTCCTACGTGAATTCCCATAGGCTTCGTGAAGGGTATCCCTCTCGGAAGAGGGGGTCAAAACGAGTCAAAGGGGAGGCACTACGTAGAGAAGAAGTACCTCGCATAGCTCATGGTTCGAATAGAAAAGGGTACTTCGCGATTTAGGAGCTAAGAATTCGAAAGGTAGGATTATCTATCCTTCGGGCTCGTGGGGAGCTCGGTATTCACAGGCAAGAGGTGTCGTGAAGAAGAGATTTCCGGCGCGAAGAGGGGCTTGGTTGCCTCGCTGCAGGCTCACGAACGTTAGAGGAGTTCGTGGAGGGGTCCTCCTCCTTGCTTCATGTAGGGATCGCAAATTTCAAAGGAGTTCGCAGAGGGGCCCGCCTCCTTGCTTCGCAGTGGGCTCGCAAACTTCAAAGTCGTTCGTGGAGGGGTGCACCTCCTTGCTTCGTGACGGGCTCACAAACGTAAAAGGAGTTCATATAGGGGTCCGCCTACTTGCTTCGTGGAGGGCTCATGAATTTCAAATGTGTTCGCAAAGTTGTCCACCTCCTTGCTTCGCGTCAGGTCTTTACAAGGCAATCCCTTGAGGCTTTTGTCTCTTCGTGTTCTTCCCTTATTTTGGCATCAACAAATGCCCCCCCCCCCTCAGGCATGGAGTCACGGAGAAATCTAGGTTCAATGTCTGAGGGTCAATCACCAAAATCTTTGACCAGTCGTAGAGATGGATTGCGAAGTGGGCTCGCAAGGTGGACAACGAACACGCAGATTGAGCACGCCATGATGCTCGGCCCGATCCAGACGCACTGTGATGCTCTGAAGGATGCCACCGATAAATAGCGGATATGTCCCCACTTTTTTCCTTTTACTTCACCGTGAATTTGTTCTTTTATGCTCTTGATTCATGAAGCTCCACGTACTCTGTGACTGCTCTCCACAAATCGGGCTCCGTGGCGAACTGTGAGTCTTTTACTCCACGACAGCACTACGTGAGCTTGCGTTCAAAGGCCGAGGTACGGCTCTGCGAATCGGTTGCACGGACGATCTCTGTGAATAGGCTTCACGAACCAACTTGAAAGTTGTGAGAGTTTTAAAATCAAATGGCCCATCAAGAAGCTTCACAGGGGGTACTTGCAGACGCCGCCTAGAGGGACGAGATAACAAACTATCTGGTTCTAGGAGGGGTGGTATGTAGCCACTTGGATCATAGTTCATTGATGGATCTACGATCGGAGAGTTAGAAGAACTATCTGTTGGATGGGAGGCTTCCCTTTTATGGATTTGGGATGGGGGATGACGTCTTCCTCCATGGGGAAAGTAGGGACGAACCAGTATACAGGTTTAGAAGCACATCGTTCCAGTGCCAATGGATCATAGAGGCCGACGACCATTCTCATGAGGACTTCACACCCAATGTTGCTGATTTCATATAAAACCACCTGAATAACATCGATGGGAAGGCATTACAACTGGAGACATCTCCCCCTTTGTACCATACAATACTGATGGAACCTTTGAGGGATTCGAAGAAGGGGTGGTTTGAGGAGTGGGACCTGCCGTAGGGCAGCAAATTCACAGAAGATTGGGCATGAGCCTACTGGGTAGGAACCTCATGTGAGTAGTTTGGAGTTGAGCTGAGGAGATTGGGTTTGTACGAGGTGGCATGGGCCTCCCAATTCCACATATATCAATCGAAGAAGCTCATTCTTGAGCTGTTGAACAGGTTGTCGTCTAGGAACAACACCTTCCACTTGCACCACGGGGAGGTCGGCATCAGTCTGTGGGATGTCCACTAGATTGTGTGGGTCCTGATTTCGGGGGATATGTACAATGAGTTCCTCACCATCATGAGCACATGGGAGGATCCAGAGTAGATGTCACAGCTAGCGATGGCATTGATGGATCTTGTTCCAGGGGAGGATAAGGAGGTTGTGAGGGACTTCCACTTCAAGCATTGGTTCAAAAAGTTCCTGAACTTCCCAGTGAATCTACAGTTTCCTGCAAGGCCTCGGACTAGCCCGAAGGGGGATCAACGGGGCAAGGATAACTCGTACTGGAGGCTCTTGGAGGAAAGCCTGTGGAAGACCTGGGGTTTCAGTGTAAATACTGAACAACAGCCGATAGTAAGACTGGCATCATTCATTGCGGACCTTATCTGTGGTTGAATAATACCAGTGAGGGATACCAACATGGGGGGTACGACCTAGCACAATTATCATGGCATCCACGCTGGCCACATAAGGGGGGTCAATCTAGGGATTCTGATGCTTGCAAAATTGTACAAGGTTCTATGGCATGTTTTCTAGGGGAAGGGGCTACAGAGGATATGTGGGCCCTTCCATGATCTGTATGGGTGGATCGCGGTGCACATCTGGGGGTTTTACGAATACCCGAACCCCATCTCACCTACGGAGTCAAACTTTTTCCCATCCATCCTGAATGATGTCGGGAGCTTCCCAGCCAAAATAAAAGTACCGTTTGTACTAAACCGAGTATGGAAGGTGGGCGAGTTTAATGTTCACCCATTTCCATTAACGATGGGGGTATTCACTGATGATGGTCAGGGGACAGAAGAGAACCGAGCCTATCTCCTTGTCTTTCGAGGTGAATTATTGGTGTAAAGGGTGGACCACGAGCCACTTTGCGAGCCATACACCTCACACCAGTTTGCATGGAAATTACAGTGTGTGCATCGACTGTCTCCGCAGGACTATTTGGAGGTGTGCCATGAGGAGCACCAATATGTGATGAAGCAATTGTGTCTCATGTTCACACGGGAATAAGGGAAGAAGAGGAATGAATTACCTATACCCAATTCCTCCTTCAGATAGGTGAAGGAGTACTCTATAAGTTGGGAGATAGCTTATCCATGGGAAATGCTGAAGTGGCCAACTGATCGAGTTGGTTATGGAGATCCTTCCCCATCTCGAGGTCTGGGCCGGACGGTGGCAAGACCTCCACCAACTGAGGGTGAGGTAGTGGCAGCAGATCCAATAGCGGAAGCAGATCTGGTGGTCCCAGGATAGCAGATCCATCCGTAGGGGTGGCCACTAACAGGATTCCATAGGATATCAACTCAGGCCCTGTGGAAATGGCTGCGCCATATCGACGTGCAAGAGAATGTTGTTTTCATAGAGGCCTAGGACATTTTGTACGTCAACTGTCAATTCCTCAACCTGCCCAAGATGTGGAAACACCTGAACTATCTCGGGATGGATTTACCGGGTAAAGGACCTATCTAGGATGGTTTTTGAAGTATCCCCAACTGAGGTGGAGAAATATCTGGATGATCTGGAGAATATCATTCATTCTAGGGGTGCCCCACGTCCAATGATAGACCGGTTGAAAGTACTTCTGGATCGGATGGTTCCCACACAACTGTCGGCTGCTGATATGAGGGAACACTTCCCCCAACAGGAAGAATAAAACGAATCCACTTGGGGGGATGAGGCTGGTGGAGGGAGCCCGTTGGAAGAATGTCAAGTCAGTGATCAAGACTCAGGTCTCGATGATTTCACAGAGGCTCTTGAAGTAACATTTAATGTTTCATTCCTCAGGTTATTCTCTCAGGTCATTATGGACTCTTTACTAACATCTGAATCATACAAGAGGACCATGTGCACTCGGTGGGTGCTGATGTTGGACCCTCGGAACCTATGCCTGTGGCCGAGTCCAGTTCTACTCCTGGAGGGGCTAGCACACCCGATGTTGCTCCTAAAGAACTCCATACCTTCCGCCAATATACGGAGGGCCACGCATAGGGGTCCCATCAAGGTCAACCCAGAAGTGGGATTGGGAATTCTATCTCTATATGTTCTCTCCACTGTGTTCATTACTACCACACATTGACCATGGAAACTGACATCCATGCCCTTTTATGTAACATATAGTTCTTCCACTTGCATTGGCCTCTGCGGCAAGGTTGGTCGGGATTTCTGGTGGCACCCCTCCCAGGGGCATGCCAGTAATCGTGGAGATAGATACCTAGCCCAACCGAGGTGAAACACTCCCTATAATTGGTGGGATCTCCAGTGAGGTCATGCCTGAGGTCATTGAGTTGGGGTCTGACGATGAGGAACTACCGGTCAACCCAAGTAACGCCACGCCTGCACCGACGCCAGACGCCACACGTGATTCAATGCCAGATGCAGATCCTGCTAAAGATTTTCTGAGGGAATATCCCGCATATGAGCCTACCAACCACGCAGACTAGGACGAAACAGCTTCTAACGAAGGGTACAACAAGATAGTCCACCACTGATCATGGAAGATGATTGTGCTCTTTATCGATAAGACCCCCCATGTCTCATGGTTGGATGAGATGGACAAACTTCGCTTGCGGCTGCACGAACGGTGTGCTGGGGGAGTGGATGCCCAGCTCCCTCACCTGGTCATCCGATATATTATGGCATAAATGATCCAGGAATATGATCGAGGACTCAGTGTGGGCTGGCAGCAGAGGAAGGTGATGAACATCAAGAAGCTCTGTGAGGTTGAAAATGAGGTCCAATAACAATAGATCTGGGTGGATGAGAACTCAGCCTCTCTCAATGCATAATCATAGATGGTCTTGGAATTGAAGGCCCAACTTTTAGAGGCAGAAGAGAGTATGAGGTAGGCTTCTGAAGAAATGGTTGCCATTTAGGCTGATGTAGAGCGGGCCCAAACTGAGGCCAATGAATTGCGCCCCATCACTGCTGAGGAGGAGCGGGAGTTGAGCAAGCGGCAGAAACTCCTAGAATCCACATGTTAGAGGGTGGCGTAACTACGACTCTCTATTGATAGGGTCAACCCATCCATGGTAGAGATAGACCCCCGAGTGCTGTAAAGATTAAAACCTATCAAATGTACTTTCATATTTTGATTTATTTGATTACATAGCATAAATGAGTTGTGTTGTCAGGGTTGGGCTTATAATCATCTGTTATATTCTTGAAATGACCAGTGGATAGTCACTAGGCTCATGCAGGACGAGCACAATATGAGAAATAAGGGGTGATCACCATGTTATTCCATCAAAACATAATGCGTCGACCAATATTCGGGCACCCGGGGTTTAAGTAACAAATTCGGATCTTCCATAAAGACATCGAAGAGGTCCGATCAGAGGATTAGGATCTCAGAACAATCGACGAGTCGTTATTCTAGTGTTCCCTAGTGCACAAGTGGGGTCAGGCCAGGGACGTTGGAATAATTTCGACCATAGGGTGGGTGGAAAGCGTGAACCACGATACCAAAAATTCAGAATAGTGTAGGGATGGAATGACAATAAATGATAACCTTTGACCGTATTCAAAACATATTATCCTTATTGCGTTATCCTGAAATGCGGATGACACATGAGGGTCCACCGTAGACCATGTTCAAAACACAAGGCCTAACTCGAAATGTCATCCATTCATCTTTCAGAACGTCGATGTGGGATAGTAGGAAATCCATATTCCAAGCGTCTATATTGTAAGGGTGTTCCTTTAGACATGAAGGAGTACAAGGGTCCGAATAAAGGGCACAAAAAGCGTGAAGGGTGGAGTGATGGGTTGTTTGAATGGAGTCCCACACTAACGGCATTATGGGGCATTCTGAACTTGTTCAGGGTGAAATTCTAATCGCATGGTTCCCCCCAAGGGGTCGGGCCAGGGGGCCGAAAATGGGGAGGAACATGATTTATGATTCATGGGGCTCGACCCTAGGATAAATACCTGGGTGTCTCTACGTATCTCATTATGGTGGGATTGAAGCTATACGTTGTTCTGAAAGCACATTTTAATGTCATGTGGGATGATGAGAAGACTGGCTACGCTGGTGCACACCCTACCAAAACTACTAAGCCCATGTGAGTCTTTCTCGATGTGTGAAGTAGGAAGTAGTGGTGGGTCTTTCCCAACAAAGGAAGGAATATGTTAGGGCGAATGGATACTCGGTGAATAACGGCCCAATAATGATAACCCATCCATGTAGCGAACTTAGATGCACAAAGAGATAAAGCTGAGTAAGTCAGAGTTCCACTTGAACATGAGGAAGAAGAAATGTGTGAATCATGACACTAGAAATATGGACCACAATGATGGTAGAATGGTAATAGAGGATAACTGTTAACCGTGGAGGATACACAGAATCCACATCACTTTAGCCTGGAATGGGGACATAAAAATGAGGGTCGACCATTGACCATGTTCGAAACATGATACCTGTCACAAATGTCATCCGAGATCCTTAGGGATGTTGGACCGAAATTATAGGAGTGCCCTTAGGCCTAGCATCCATGCCATCCGAGGGTCCTTTTGGATGTGGAAGAGGATGAGGATCCAAATAGCGAGATCACGAAGCTTGGTCATGGAATAAGGGGAATGTCCCCATGAAAATTCCACAATTCAGGATCTTTGTCAAAACACATCTGAACATGACAAAGTGACGTATTAGACAGAGGGATTTGAGTCCCTTCCCTTAGGGGGATCTTAGTTTAGGGTCGTAGTACTTGGACTATGGATGGTAGGAAATGTGGGAGACTCACGGTGGGGTAACTCATACTACCCGATGTGAACGAGGACAAGATCCATACCATCAAGTGTTCCCCAGGGAGGTTTTAGTTCGACGGACTGAAAACGAGGGTTGATTTGGGTCCAAGGAAAATCCCACATGCATTCCTATGTTACCCATGAGGATGGGGATCAATCTGCACGTAGTTCTTGAAGGGATCTTAGTTTAAGGTGTTAGATCTTAGATCTTAGTTTGGTAAGGAGTGTAGGGGAAACATGGTAAAGTTCTTATGAAACCCCACATGAATGGGTATGTAATTCCAAATTACCATGTGTACCTTTGGAAAGTGTTTAGGTCATGGGACCAAACACAAAGGTTGAGTTGGGCCCAAGGAAAAGTGCACAGGCGATCCTACATACCCCATGAGGATGGGGATCAAGCTGCACGTACTTATTGAATTGGCATGGTAAGGTACCAATGCCAGGGATAAAAGTGGCGTGCAGGCATGGCCCTCTCTCCAAGGGAAGCGACATTTTATGTATATTTTTTGTCCAATAATATGATTGTTTTTTTGTGAAGGGACCGGCCAAGGCTAGCAGCCCCTAGCGTCGCCACATGAATCAAGCCATGGCAGGCATTGACCAATGGTATAGCGTGTGACCAATACCAAAAATGGTGTCCCCTCGAGTGAGGACATCACAATGCAGTGTCATTTTTCATCATGTGGCCAGGAGGATAGTATCTCATTTTAGGGTCATGTGATAGGAACAGGCGGCATAGTTTAGAGTAGTAAGGCTTGGAAATGAAGGATTTCACACAACGTGATACAACATACTCGACGTAAATGAGGACGTAGTCGCACACCACAACATGCGCAACTCCAATAAGGAGACCTCCATCCAAGGGGTTGGTAAGGTTCAGAGGGTAAAGGGACAGGATAAGTGAAGTCCTAATTGAGTTGGACCCAAAAAAATGATGTTCAGGTGTTCCTATGTATCCCATGAGGATGGGAATCAAGCAGTACGTAGTTCTGAATAGATCATAGTTTATGGTCTTAGAGCTCGGACCATGGATGGGTGGAAACATTAAATTACACACAGACCTCGACCTGATCCCTAAGCTCATGTGAGTCAAAATCGGTGTGGGAAACAAGGGAGGAAGATATTTATTGCAATAAATGGAATGCCCATCAAAGGGAAATCGGTGAAGAATCTCAAATGATTCCTTTACCGCAGCTTTGTTCTCCAAACATACAGATGCGCACTAGGAATAGTGTCTACAATGATTGGGATTTACATGGACATGATGAGGTAGATAAGGATGTGAATCATGTAACCGATATTTTGGGCTTAATGAGGTCAGCACAAAGATTGAAGATAACTGTTATCCGTGGTGGAAACGCAATATCCCTATCGTGTTACCTGAAATTGGAATAATAAATGAGCATCAACCGCTAACAGTATTTGCAATGTAGTAATTGTTTTAGTTTTTTGTTCAAAACCCTCAAGGACGATGTCCTGTGATGGTAGGAGGGCCCTTGGGCCGAGAATCGATGCCATTCGGGGGTCCATTTGGATGTGAAAGGTGATGGAATCTCTATTGAAGGGGAACACAAAGCCTGAGAAATGGGTGAGTGTATGTCTGAGTAGAACCCAACATTCCCAGTACTAAACCTATGTACCCTTAGACACATTGCATAATCACCGAAGAGGGTTGACGAGGGTGCTCATATTGAGAGTAACTGATTTGAATTAATGAGTAGAGAGTAAGGAGAAAGAGAATTCCGAAGAGTTGGTAAATGGTGTGGCCATTAAAAACTCGAAGTGAATGAGAACATAGTCCCATACCACACCATATACACCTCTCCCTGGGAAAGGGTATGCCAAAGGGCCCGTATAATAGAGAGATCTATAAGATATGGGACTACACCTAACGTTTAGAAGTCCGGGCAATCCTACGTATCCCATGAGGATGGGAATCATGCCACACATAGTTCTTCAGGTATGGGAATACGGGATGGATACCCCAACGAGGGAGGTGTACGTCGTGGCGAATAACACGACATGATGGAGGACATAATCACATACCACACTGTACACTCTGATAAGGGAGAATCTGGGACTGGGGCCTGGAAAGGCCAAGGGGCCTGAGGATGAGCCTCAGATCGAAGGTTATACGTCCTCTTGTACGGTTACTGCCTCATCACAGCTCCTAAGCCCACGTGAGCAGTGCTCGGTGTGGGAAACAAGGAGCCAGTCTCGGCTCTTCCCGTCATATGGGGGGACTAAGACAAGGCTTTGCACGAAAGGGAGTTCATTGCTTGGAGATATAACGGGGCATAATGAACCACTAAACTAAATATTTGGGACATCTTGGGGTTATTCCAATGTCGCAGGATAGATATTGACCATATTCAAAATAGAACATTCTTATAGTGACCCGCAATAGGAACAAAAAATGAGCATCGACCGCTGACCATATTTGCAACACATGACTTGTATCAGTTTTTTGGTCAACATATTCAAGGGCATGGGCCTGAAAGGGTAAGAGAGAGTCCTTAGGCCTAGCATCCATACAGTTTGGGGGTCCTTCTAGACAAGGCAGATGATAGAGTCCCATCAAAAGAGTGGGCAAAGCATAGCTATACCCATCTATGAAAAAGGTGAACATTTCCATGAAGCGGAACATATGGCCAAATTCAGATTAGCTTGACGTGAATTTGGGAAAAATTATACCTGGGGGGAACATTCAGGCATTTTGTATGGGCCAACAAGCAAAATTTCTGGGTGGTCCTACATATCCCATGAGGATGGGAATCAAGCCACACGTAGTTTTGGAAGGCCATGTGGTATAGCGTCACGCGGTGAGGCTGTGGGAGGACAAGAAGAATGATGAGGGGCACAAGGTGTGACCTTCATAATCATACTTCCAGTGGTTCTTAGAGAAGCGTAGGTTGCTTCACATGGGATCCTCTGAGGAAACTACACCCATGGGGGAGGGCAGCTGAACAAGAAGAATGTGGGGCTGGACTCAGGATGAGGCATCTGAGCATTCCTACGTATCCCATGGGGATGGGAATCAATATATACGTAGTTCTGGAAATGTGGTTTAACATCTTGTAGGATGAAATATAGTTTAATTTTATGAGGTATGTTTCACAATTTAAGGTCTTGTAGGACCAGAATGTTTAAATTCATGCTGGACTACACAGTTTAATGTCATGCAAGACTCTGCAGTTTAAAGTCATGCTAGACTCTGCAGTTTAATGTCATGCAGGACTAATACAGATCAAGAAAATTATCGCTTGAGGAACATGGATATAGTGGGGGAGTTATACGCTCACCATCCACGGTGACCAGGGAGTACACAACATTGGTTTATACGATGTGAAGGATGTAAGGTTATCCCATTTGGGCTCCATCTTGGGTGGCTTCCTTCTAGGTATCTCTAGTGTCCTGAGGGCCAATACCAGGTCACATTGTAAAAAGGATTAGAGGTGAACATTCTTGTTGAAGGCCCTGGTGATCTTGTTCTGGTGCCTCTCCAGATTATGCAGGGCATGAAGCCTACTCATGTCAAGTGATTCCAATTCAGCCTGACGGATTTTAGCTACTTTATCTGGCTCATGTTGATCATAGACTGATATGCGCAACGAGGGAAGCTTAATATCAATGGGGAGGACCGCCTCAGTTCCGTACACTAGAGAATATGGGGTATCCAAGGTAGAATTACGAGTTGTTATCCAATAATCCCAAATGGTGTTGGGGAGTTGTCCGACCATATCTTTTTGTTCTGACCAACCATTTTCTACAAAATGTTAGAGAGGGTCTTGTTGAACGCCTTGATCTGTCCATTTTTCTGTCCATGAAAGCGGGAGGTATTGTTAGAACAGATAATGTACTTGGCATACAATTTATTTAGCTCAGCTGCTCGTAAGTCTATACCGTTATCGGTGAGCATGTTGTGAGGGACTCCAAGTCAGTAGATGATATTGGAGCTCACAAAATAGACAATGGATTGAGCCTTGACTTCCTTGTGTAGAACTGGCTCTACCCAATTGGAGAAGAAATCCTTAACGGTCAGGATGAATCGACACTGGCGAGCCATCGCCGGTGGTTACGGTTCCACAATATCTAACCCCCAGACTACAAAGGGCCAAGAGTACTTGGTAGTGTTTAGAGGCTCTGGTGGCCGATGTACAATGGTGCATGAACATGACATGCATAACCCTTTTTGGAAAACTCGATGCAGTCATGGATCATAGAGGGCCAAAAATATACCAATTTCCAGATCTAGTGAGACAGTTTCGGTCCATCCTGGTGGGCACCACAAGAACCACCATGAACCTCCTACATGACCTGGGGAATCTCATATCCTTGAATGCAATGGAGGAGAACACCATCATACCTGCGCTTGTAGAGGATCCGCTCAAGACTGGGACCGTCCTTGAGGGTAAACCGTAATGCGCGACGTCAGATTCACTCGCACTCGGCCCGATCAGTTGGAAGGAAACCTTTTTGGAGGTACTCGAAAAAGGGGGCTCTTCCAGTCGGGAATCAATTCAACCACTGCATCATGGGGACCTGAGGGTCCTGACGTGGAGGACTCGGCGGTACGATAGAATATCTGCAGGCCATCATCATCATCTTGGATGAAGGGAGAAATAACTCTCTGATGTGACACTTGTATAATCAGATCACCCTGCTCGAGTTCTGGAAGTGATGCAGCCAAGCCAGCCATGGGATCGGCGCGACCATTCTGAGATAGGGGGACATGAGAATCTTCAGGCTAAGAAGAGAACTGGGCCATTAGCTGAAGATTGTGTTCCAACAATGGTACGAGTTCTGGATTCCTGACAACATAGATGTCGCTGACCTGCTTAATGACTAGCTCAGTGTCCACTTTCACATGAAAATGGGGCACATCGAACTGGAAGGATAGCTCGAGGCTAGTAATGAGAGCCTGATACTCTACCTCATTATTGGTGTAGCCTTCTGACAGTAGGAATGAGTACTACAGAATGGCTTTTCCAGGGTAATGAAGACAGTACCCATGCCTACCCTGTTGAGCTTAGGATCATTTAGCCTTCGGGTGGTGGGTCTCCGGGGAGCACCATCAAAATGAATCTGCCCACATGGTGTGGCTTGATCCACCGACAGGATTGCCTCGTCGGGGAAATCGAGGTCCAGGGATTGGTCGGCGGGAGCCGGATGGGCAGTGAGGAAGTCTGTTAATGTGTGTCCATTAATGGCCTTTTGGGGGACGAACCATATGTCAAACTGCTAGAGAATCACCTCCCACTTAGCTAGATGGCCTGTCATCGTGGGGCGGTTTAAGATGTACTTCAACGGATCCACCTGCGATACCAGTTGTACCTCGTGGTGCTGCAGGTAATGTCGCAGCATCATTACCGCGAATACCAGTGCGAGGTAGCTCTTCTCGATGGGAGATTATCTGTTCTCCGTATCAAGGAGCATGAAGCCGAGGTAGTAGAGACTGTTCTCCGTCCCCTCATTATTCTTCTTGGTGATCAGAGCACCGAGGTACCATTCCAGGGCGGTCACATAAAGGACCAGCAACTTTCCGACGATGGGTGGAATCAAAACTAGAGGCTAAAGCAGATACCGCTTAACTTCCTCAAACGCGGTATGTCACTATTCATACCATTCATAGGCGGTTCCCTTCTTCATGATCTGAGAAAATGGATTACACTTTCCATCCAAATTCACAATGAATCGACATATTTATGCCATGTGTCCTTGAAATTCTCGAAGCTCCCAAATATTTCTCAGGGGGAAATCTGGATAATGGCCTTGATCTTATCTGGGTCGATCTCGATGCCCCGGTATCTAATGATGAAGTCGAGAATCTTTTTGGAGGTGACCCTGAAGGCACATTTAAGCGGGTTCATTTTTAGGTGGCGGGAACGGAGGAAACCGAACACTTTCTCAAGGTCCCTGAGATGGTCCTCGCGCTGGAGAGATTTGACCACCATATCATCCACATATCATTCCACCAATGTCAGGAGGATTGGCTTGAATACGTGATGCATGGCCCGCTGATAGGTGGAACCTGTATTCTTTAGGCAGAAGGGCATAACCTAGTCACCGAAAGTACCTTAGGGCGCCCTGAAAGTGGTGGAATCTTCATCCTCGGTGGCCATCCGGATCTGGTTGTATTTGGAGTAACTGTCCATGAAGGAGATGGCTTCGAACCCGGCCGTAGAATCGATCAACAACTCTATCACTGTAAGGGGGAAATCATCCTTCAGAAATTGGTGGTTGATATTGCGGAAGTCGATAAATACCCTGATCTTCCCGTTCTTCTTCCAGACAGGAAAAATTTTGGCCAACCATTTGGGGTACTAGACTTCCTTAATGAAATTGGCCCTGATGATCTTTTCAACCTCGACCTAAACCATGGAACCCTGAGAAGGGTAAATCTTCCTGGGAGGCTTCTTGAACCCTCAATGAATTACTGGGAGACCGAGGCGGTGGACGAATACTTAAGGATCTTGTCCGGGAATCTCATCGTAACTCCAGGAAAAAACGTCCTGGTGCTGTTTTAGTCAGTCTACGTACTTCTACTGTTCCTCGAGGGGCATAGAAGCACTGATCAATGTGGGTCTCGGGTCCACCTCCCTATCGAGGTTCACCTCTACCAACTCTTGAACCGTGGCGTCAACACCTTCTTCAAAGGCAGGGGTGCATCCTCCAAATCCTCTTCATCAACTGTGGAGGGATCCCCAGCAAGGGCAGCTTCCCCTGGGTTGGCCAATTCTGACGGGAGACCGGTTCCAGCATGATCAGTAGTGGATAGAATATAGTGAGACCCACTTGGTGCTGAGACCATAGCAATGGAGGTAGTCGATCTGATCGCATCCAGTCTGCGACCCAAGGGGCCATGCTTGATGATATCAAAACAACAATGGCACGTCGGCTTGAGTCAGTACATTCCAGCCCGGTGAAACAGAAATGTATGATATACTATCATTGTCATGGGGAAGATATTTCGATACCGTATGGGGGTAGGAGGCTCTGGGATCACCTGATCCTTGTTTGAGTAGGAGTACGAGGTGATTATTCACCATCTCATGGACTCAGGATTATGCTTTCCTATTTTACTAGAAACAAAAAAACATTTCCCCATATCGGGGGTCGTGGCCTCCAATCGATGGATCAGGAAGACGTAGACGTCATCCAGACCTACCCAAGGGTCAGTTATGACTGTGGCGGGCTCAATCTCACTTGCCAAAATCTTCTTTACCCTTGCTCTTGTAATTGTCAGCGTCCAGATAGTTGGCTTCACCAAGAGGAAAAAGGATATGCATATCCTTGGAAAATTCCTACTCGACCATTAAGGGAGTATTTGAGGCATTGGTGATATGATGAAGGGACAACTACATGTAGGTGGAGCCATGGCCTACCCATCAATGAATTGTATGCGGTGTCCTAAGAGATAACCATGAATTTGGTACTGGAAACTAGGACACCGAACTGAGTATTAAAATGGATATTGCCAACATGGGTATGCTCGGTCATGTTGTATGAAAGGATTCATAGGTTGGAGGGAGTTAAATCATCCTCAGACAACCCCAGCATCCGCGGCGTTCGCATCGGTATTAGGTTAATCCAAGATCTTGTGTCACAAGACAGCGGTGGACTTCCATACCATCGAACTGGCCGATGATGTACAATGGATGAATCTTCCCCTATATGGGAGGATATTCGTCTTCACCAATGAACAAGATAACTTCCTTGCATTCGGTGTCCTCAATTGCATCAGTGTGGGAGGCTTCTACAGCCACTAATTCCGTCTCAAACTGGAGGGGGCTTCTTAAAGCCTCAGCGAGTGCCTCACGCATGTCTGGAGATAGTTGAAGAGATTCAAGAATAGAGAGCCTCTCTAGAATTATGGAAAGGTCCTTGAGGACATTGTACTTTTTTGCCTTGTGTGACCCTCTACTTACAGAAGGCCGCTCTGTGATTGGAGGCGCGGCGGGCCCTGCTGGATGGACCGTCGGCTGTCTGGTACCGGGTATGTCCCGGTGTTTTCTAGTCGCGGCATGAAGAGTAGCTACCAGGTGAGGACCGAATGACTGATATTGTCCTGTAGTAGGGAGAGACTGGCCGTAGTGCGGACGAGGTAGATCTGCCTGATCTACTAGCACAAACGACGGGGGAGGTAGATCTGAGGAAACCAGGTGAGGAGGTTGTGCGTGTTGAGCTCTACGTTGGGCCTGATGTCTAGTCTCATTGGTGTGCACAACCTGGCTAAAAGTGCCCACTGACATGTCTCTACGACCCTTATGGTCGCGGCTCCACTGACATTGGCGTCGGCTGGGGACGTTAGGGAGGTTCTCCTAGCACTCCCCGTCGTAGGGAGTCATAAATGGATTTACCAACTCCACGGTATTAACTGAAGCGTACCCCTTTCTATCATTCTAAGAGTCATCCATCAATGGATGGATTCTAGGAGGGGTCCCCATCTCGGGGGGTCATGAATTCTCCGAAAGTGCGGGATTACAGTGGCATTGGTGGGGCGCGTTGCTTCCCCTTGCGTCACCGACGCTTGCTCTTCTCAGAAGAGGCCGATTGAGACGATGATGCAGAAGTGGAGGTTATAGATTCTGAAGGCTCTGGAAGATTCATGCATTCTCGGATGATACCATGGTCACATGAAACTATTTTACGAGCCATCTATTCATTTTACTTTTGGGCTCCATGGTTGGAAACCTGATTCCACTCTCCTTCGCTGTCGCTACCGCTATCTGACCTTTCAAAGAAATCTTCCACTTGTGTCGGGGCCGGGCCCAGCCGGACTATGTTGTGGTCGACCTGGTCTTGGAGCTAGTCTTTAAACAAATAGTACTTCTTGAGGGTGTGCCCCCAAATCCGTTGATAGGTGAAATAGATGGGGTGACCAACGAGATTTGCCTCTTCAGGTATTCTACACTCAGGAAAGCGCACAATTCCTTGTTCCACGACGCTATGGAAATAACCCGGGACCAGATTCTCATTGAATGAGTAGGTCAACTTTCTTCTGTCCAGAAAGGGGACCCTAGGATCCTGGCCATGACAAGGGGTTGGAGGAACCTACCGAGGAGGCGGAGCTTGATTATCCCGCCTAGGCGGCGGTGGCGCATTGTGCAGGGGAACCTGCTGATTCTAAGGCGGCCACTGCTGGGCAGGAGGCTGCGCCTGTGGTGGTGGGCCTCTGTGATGTTGTAGAGGGGGCTCCACTAGTAATAATACCAGTTGTCTAGGGGCCTCTACCTATGCCACCACGGCGGGCTCAGCTCTGGCAGCCCATCTCGCGGGAATCGCACGAGGCAATGTGTGTGCCTATCGAGCCTGTTGCAGGGCTTCCTGCAGGCATTGGGCCTTATCATAGAAGTCTCAGAATCCCCCCGGGTAGTTCTAGGTGATTAGAGAGGGAACTAGTTTGGTCTTGACATTTCCCACACATATCGTCAGTAATTTCTCCAGAGTCAGTAGCATGTCAAGGGAGTATGCGAGCTTTTTCCACCGGACAATAAAGTCCATGACTCGCTCATCAGGTCTTTTCATTCACTTAAAGAGGTCTATGATTCCTGTTTTCTCAGTGGTAGATCTTAACTGGTACATGAATTGTTTGTGAAGTTCCTCCCAACTGGTTACAGATCTAATAGGAAGTTGGATGTACCAGACGAATGTTGGCCCTTCCAATGTCTGAACGAAACACCGGATCATGGACGCCTCTTGCGGTGATGGATTCCCTAACATCAGACCACACCTTCCATTGAAGTGGGCTAGGTGCTGTGGTGTGTCCCCCATCCCATTTAAGGGGGATACGATGGGATTCTCGAAACCTTAAGGTGCCGACATATAATCCACCCATGTTGGGTATGGCTTTCCATCTGGTGGGATTGCCACATGTCGTGTTTCCAACGTCTCAAGGTGGGCAATGAGTGCTGCCTTTGGGTCATCAGGATACGGGTCCCTGTCTTGATGGGGATCTCTTAAGACTAGTGAATTGTTGGGCTCTTCGACATGGTAAACAGGCTCAGCAGCTCGTGGAGCGACTGGTGGCATGTCCCTTGGGGCAGTTGGGGGAACACAGGCTGGGTCCCTTGGGTTATTACGCCGCTCAGGAGGATTTGGTGAGACATAACGTGCCCCATTTCCATGAGTTTCAGCCTCAGCCCTGTCTGTGTGGGCAAGATGATCAGGGTCGCCCGAGGGTAGTTCACCAAGGCGGGGTTTTTCCTCGCCCTGACATCCTTGTGGAGGATTTCCGTAGTTTGGATGTCTCTCTACAGCATGTTCAGCCAAGATGTCATCGACTATCTTCTTCTATTCAGCGAGTTGCTAGCACAACGCGGCATTTTTAGAATCTTCCTCTCCCTACTGGACTGATCCGGATGGGTCCGAGGGTTTGAGGGCACTGACAAGCACCTTTCCTTTATTTGGGTTCCGACTGAGGGTTAAGGACTCAGTAGGCACATGAAGACCCGTGAGATTTCTCTTTTGACGGGTGATCCATTGCAACCGATGCAACAAGTGTGACACCCCCTCGGGATGGAGGTCATCCTCAAGGATCTCTAGGTCATCCTATTTTTTCGATGGATCAGCCATATTAACCAAGACCATTCCCGGAGTCATGTCCTCTATGTCACATAACGAATCTGGATGCAAGTCGATAGAGCTGAAGAGGAGGGTAGCATACTGCCCCCAACCACGAATCTGCACATGGGGGGAAGCCTCCTTGATAATTTTGTAGAGTACATAGAAACTCTAAATGCATCTTTGTTGGAGGGTCCTCTGGCGACCTGGTGACTCAGGGTGCTGGGCCATGGGGAGTGCAGCCAAATCGACCAAACGTCATTGTTTGCCGATGCCTTCAAAATGCTCATGGATCATGGGGTACACCACTCTATGATAACAAATACAGAAGTGCGTCGCCCAGAGGGTTTAGCAGAAGCATTCAACATCCTCTAGGGTTAGGGATTCTCATACACATATTTTCGGGGTTGCCGCCTACTCAAACTTCTCCGGGAAGTGATCTGTGGCGAGGATGTTCCACGGGATCCTCAGAACAGATTCAGGGTCTAGCCCTTCATTTCCCCACTTGTCGATCGGGGGTGTATGAGGGACTGAAAGTGGTACTGAGTTAGACCGCTGTGACAATAGGTTGGCCCGCGAAGAGTATAGTGAGCGGGCTGACTGCCCGCCGATTCATGGGTTGTCCTCCGAAGAGTGCAATGAACTGGCTGCTACATCGCGATAAGAGGAGCTGATGGCCGCATTTCTTGGCTCAGGGGTTAGGGCTACTGGTGATGGGTCACTATGCTTCTTGCCTGTTATTGACCCCCAGAATAGTTCTCTGTGATCTATCGTGGAGGTAGAGAACGCTTCCGGTGACGATACCTGGGATTTCACGACCGTAAGTTATGGGGTCCCCACAACTTCATCCTACTGGATATATCTGCGGAGGGAAATGGGAATCATGTGGACATCACATTCTAGGAGCACTAGGCTGATTCACTTTGTTCTTGCCCTGACCCTTGACTCAGATGAGAGAGTGGAGGGTTCCTGTGCCGAATCGTACTCTGGCTCGGAGTCTGAGAAGCGAACCAGTTTGATCTCCGTTCGGGATTTCCTAGAATTCTTCTTTTGGCGGTGACAACCCGCCTTCTTTCCTGTGGGTGGCTCCTCACGACATTGGTAATTTATAAAAGGTGGTCCTTCATCCACACTGGTGCGGGGGCAGAGAGGGTGTCCACCTGTTAATGCCGGGGTGCAAGGATCACCAATAAAAATGTTTAAGGGGAGAGAGGGAGAACCTCCATGGATAGCACTAGAGCAGGCAATACCCCCGCTGGTACTGGTAGGAGCATGGATAGGACCTTCATGCTAGGTGCGGGTGGAGCGAGGCTGGTCTCTACTCCTCTGATTTCCAGGGAGTGGAGGACCTTCATCGGCTGCTGAGAAAACGTATGGAGTATCCCCATGTTGGAGAGAGACCGGATGTACAATGTCCCTACATCGGCTGTCGGGAGAATGAGGGATGACTCTGTATCTAGTGTAATGGGAACGAGAGAGGCCTCCATGCCGAGCATTGCAGCAACGTGGAATACTTTCATTTGGATTAGTGGTTGCGTGGGGCGGACCTACATGCCGAGCCTCGAAGCGGGGAAGTCTCATGCTCGCTGTGGCGGAGGTAAATGGAGGACCTCCGGATGGGGTGGCATCGCTACAGGTTGGTTCGTGATGACAGGAACTTGTGTCTGTGACCAAGAGAGTTGACCCAGCCTACCCGTGGAGCAGTTGGGTCCTTGATCCCGGATGGGGGTATAAGCGTCCCTGCTCATCCTATGAAGGGTCTTGATGATATGCATCGGCGGTGGCTCGGGCCACAGTAGTCATCATCGTTGATTCCCCTTGGCGGGCGTCCTCCGCTTGTGTCCGACGATGGCGTCGGGTCGGACAAACTGGGGCTGATGGTGTAGGTGCATAGCTTACCTTCTCCTCATCCAGCAAGACCACGTGGCGGCGCTGATGTAGCCGGGTGGGGGCCCTCACTGGGTGCCCCTAGGATGGGACTCTGACAAGGCATGGTCGGATGTCACCTACCTCATCAACATAAGGTCAGGAGTAGTCATCGTAAGTTAGGTAGTCATCAAGGTGCTTCGGGGACAGGCTCCCGAAGCGGTTGTATGTTGGGGTGGGGAGAAATGTCTCCCTACGAGGCCCTCATGGGTGACATTGGCGATGAGGAACAAACACCTCTAGATCCAGGCAGGCCATATTCATGGTTGGGATTATGCCCTCCTCCTCGTAACGACACACGAGGTTGTTGATTACCTAACATTGGATAATTTCTGATGGAGAGAGGGGGTGTGGGTTCCCCATGGCTGTAGACGTAGAAGCCATTGCGGAAGAGGCAAACCCATGCGGAGCAGCTGTGCTGGCATTGCCCTTGCCCCTGCATCGACGGGTAGGCGAAGATCACATTCTCGATGCTACAAACTGATTCCTGAGAAGCAGGGAGATGAACCCATTTGTACTGACAGAAAATAGAAATCGACGACCACTGCCGCAATTCCATTCTGTCTTCCATGGCTGGTAAAAGGGATCCATCCTGACAACGTCGCATACTAAGATGCCCAACACTTTGACTGCCCCAACTTAGGGCGAGTTTATTCCATTCCTACTATTTTCTTGGTGGGACCCGAAGCTAGATGTCTAGATCTGGTGACACATCATTCTACTGATGTCTCGAACGCTACTAATATCCACATTAAGGAGAATCAATTCACGTCGGGTTCACCATTTCTGTTTTTGACGCTTTCGCCTGGGCGCGTGCGTCCGTCTCGCTTGGGGGATGTCGTCGCTGTTCAATTCCCCCACATTCCGGCTTTCCAAAGGCGGATGGCATCCACTCCCTGTTCAGGGGGGTTTGCTCCTGGATCGAAATGGGATGATGGTATGTCGGTTCTTCCTTCTGTGGATTCCTCCTCGGAACTCGTCACCTACTCCGGGTCTCCATTATAGATTAAGACGTAGTTCATGAAACTCTTCCCAGTGCCATATTTTCATGGACGCCGGTTAATTACACTATTTATGTCAGGACATTCTAAGGGGTCTAGTCAGGGCAGCAACCTTTAGTTGGGGGATTAGTCACATTGAGGTATCACTGGCATGTCTGGGCACGGGAAAAATGGCACGTCTGATCTTCTTCGCCTTATTATAGGGATTCTCAAGGGGGAAGAAGCCCGAGGAATCCCAAGTCTAATGTGGGGAATACTATTCCATTGGCATGTCTTTGAGGTTTTGCTATGATTCCCTTGTTTGACATGGGGTATGCTACGAGTTTAGCATCCAACGGAGATGGATCAGGTTGATCGGAACACTGACTGGAGTGGATCAGATTGGTGTAACCACTTTAGGGAAGACCGATGTTGAGTCTAATGAATGGTTTGTTGCCCGACCACTGCCTGGGGCTGTGGGGAGGTGAATTGGAATGATCCTACCGAGATGTGGTGGCCCAGGTAAAGGCCTTGATGGATGATGGGGAGTTGGATGAAGTGGAGGGGAAATGGGACTGAGCCATCATGAGGACAATGGTGATATTGTCCTAGAGTCTCGAAGATACTTCCTACGTATCATCGTGGAAGAGAATCAATCTACGCATAGTTTGATGGGACGATGGGACACCTGAGGAGGTGACCCGAGAGAATGGATGCATGGATGGGACCCAGAGGAAGTGGAACCTCTGGGTTGGGTCATGAGATTCCCGAGACACATAGGCTCAGGGGAGAGATCAAGATGAGACATGAACGATGGGCTTGAACCATGTGGAGAATTCCTACATATACCCGTTGTAGGGAATCAAAGACCACATAGTTCATCTGAAGACAAATTGTTGTCGATTGGGGATGAAAACGGCTTACTGCTGAATGGGGGCTGACAATGGCTTACCGTTGAATAGGGCTGACAATGGATTACTGCTGAATGGGGATGACAAAGGCTTATCGCTAAATGGGGCTTGAACCTCAGGGAGGATTCCTACGTACCATGCATTGGCATGGATCAATGTCCATGTAGTTCGGGATGGGTGCTAGTGAACCGACGTGAAGATGGACTGGGGGTCCGATGTGTGTTGGGATTGAACCTCGAAGAGGCTTCCTACCTACCAGGACATGGTATAGATCAAAGTTCCCATAGTTCGGGATGGATTGGGGATTACACTATGAGGAAGTCCTGGTGTTGTGAGGTGAACCTATGTGAAAATGGTTGGATCAACCAGGTGTTGGGCTTGAACCTCAGGGAGGCTACCTATGTACCCTTCCTTAGAAAGGATCAAAGACATCATAGTTCATGGTGTGGGGTTTACACTCTAGGCATCCCAGGTGTTGTGAGGTGAACCGATGTGAATATGGTCGGATCTACCGGGTGTTGGGCTTGAACCTCAGGGGGGATTCCAACGTACCATGCCTTAGAAAGGATCAAAGACTTAGTAGTTCATGGTGTGAGGCTTACACTCTAGTCTTACCAGGGTTCGTGTCATGGTCAATGCTCACTCTAAGACCACATGAGTCATGATCGGTGTGAGAAACAAGAGGTTGCAATGACCTGACAATCCCGTTATGAATGGTGCGTCTGTCAGAAGTGAAATGGGGCTTAGGCTCTAGGCGGCCCGTGGAGAGGATGATTTGGAACTACTTCAGGCTGGAGTGTCAGGAGTGATGAAGTTCAAAAAGGGATGGGATCTGGGATAGAAGAAAGGAGGTTTCTGGCACCCATTCCCCCCTCTCTGGTCTTCATCATGAAAGCTGGGACTCACTCCAAGGTGGAGGCCCAGTGGCGTCAAAGCCCAGTGAGAGAGGGAAAGGGTGACAAATCCCCTGTACCCCTCTCCCCTCTTAGACTTTGGCGTGGAATAAGAGAGGAGGATTGGGGGTACCACCTCCAGCAAGGAAGGCCAGGGGCTTACACCGAGGGGGATGTCATTCCCCTGTGGAAAAACACCACTCTGGTAAAAAGGATATCAGCCCCTGTGAGGGGTGAACCCATCCCCATGGAGACCAGTGGGCATAGAGAATGGCCGAGTTGGGGGGGACCCCACATAGGATGCATGGGGGAGATGTCACAGTTTAACGTCATGCGTTGAGGATGAGGTTGCTTGGAAGTTTAACGTCATGCAACTAGGACGAAGTGGGGTCACTCAGCACCCCTAGGACATACATAACCGATACTTTCCCAGCCTTGAGGGAAGGAAGACATCGGCAATTCCATGACTGGGGGTGTAATAGAGTGATCTAGTGGGGGGTCCACGTTCGCATGGCTATGGGAAGTATCAATAGCCATTAGCGTGCCTATGCGAAGAAGCATGGGGAGAAGCAACGCAACAGGACATGGGGCCTAGGGGACTTTGAAATCACATCGTGCAAACCTGGAGGATCACACAGAAAAAGTAATTGCAAAGCAGAGGGGTTCATAGGTAGGGGTCTTGTGAAGCTAGGCTGCTCCGCAAGATGGAAAAGATTTGCGAAGGGTTGTGCTTCGCGAAGTGGGGTGCCCCAGCCTTTTCACGGGGAAGAAGGGTATATGGGAGGTGCTTCGCAAAGTGGAAAGGCATTCACAGAGCACTGCCTCGCGGAGCACTAGTGCCTCGCGAAGCAATGTGTCATGAAGTGATGTGCTTTGTGACGTACAATGACCCTGCCTGGGCATGTGGATCACGTGTACATGAGGGGTGCTTCACGAAGCATAAACGCTCCATGACAACCCTAATCCCCTTGGGGATCCCCTTCCTCCGCGAAGGTCCTTAGGCTTCGCGAAGGGCATCCCTCACAGAAGAGGGGGTAAAAACGAGACCAAGGGGAGGCACTTCGCAGAGCAGAAGTACCTAGCATAGCTCATGGTTCACAGAGCAGAGTTTGCTTCGTGATTTTAGAGCTAGGAAGTTGAGGGGTCAGATTGTCCATCCGTTGGGATTGGGGGAGCCTGGTATTTATTGGGAAGAGGCACCACGAAGCAGAGCGTACACGGTGCGAAGAGGGGCTTGGTTGCCTCGCGGTGGGCTCGCGAACGTCTCAGGAGTTTGCGGAGGGGTCTGCCTCCTTGCTTCGCGGTAGGCTGGCGATCGTCAAAGGAGTTCGTGGAGGGGCCCGCTTCCGTTCTTCATGGAGGGCTCGTAAACGTCAAAGGAGTTCGCGGAGGGGTCCACCTCCTTGCTTCGCGGCGGGCTTGTGAACGTCAAAGGAGTTCGCGTAGGGGTCTTCCTCCTTGCTTCATGGCGATCTCACGAACGTCAAATGCATTTGTGAAGGGGTATGCCTCTTTGCTTCACAAGGGGTCTTCACGAGGCCATCCCGTAAGGCTTTTTTCTCTTCATGTTATTCCATTATTTTGGTGTCAACAACACATTAAGAATTTGGAATCGTCTTCAATGTAACCTTTTAGCTATATACCTAAAGCCATCATGGATTAGAATAATGATCAATTGAATGGATACATGATTTTTTAAGATGATTAATGAATTAATTTGGATGGAGGATTCCTAATCTAATGGGTTTTTCATGTGTGATGAGAATATCAGATTTGGTTTCCTTTTATAAGTTGTGGAGAGGACACACTTGAATACTTTTAAATAGAAAATTAATACAGTTGTTTTTATCATACCATAAGACTGAAAAATGGTTAGTTCTCAAACTATATAGTTTATATGGTCAAAATATGGAAATATGATGGGTTTCAGACAAGTTATAGGTCATTTTTATCCCTTATCATCATAGTTTAATCCCACAGTAACCACATTTTTACCTTGTCCATGAGAATTGATTTTTTACTCATTTCAGGATTATATAATGTAAAAAGTTTATGTTGAGCTTATTATATAATATAAATTATTATAATTCCAAATATGGAATCAATTATTAAAAATTCAACATATATATGTGAAATAATTTAATTTAAAAATATACCCTTTGGAGAGTAGAAAATTGGTTTTTTCTAAAGAAATACATTCTAAACATTAAAAATTTGTTATATCAATATTCAACTGGATATTTATTCAATCTTCGTAAATTATTTATATTTTAATGTAATATAATAAAATTTACATTAATAAAAATTTAAAATGAAATTTATCTTTATAAATTATTTAGTGGAACATATTGGTTTCTTTAAAAAACAAAATTTCACTATTTATCTAAAAAACTGCCTGTTTAGAAAATTATCAAAAATTCACCAAATTTTAATTATAATATTTATATATAAAAATGAAATTTTTTTAATAAATTTTAAAACAATGGAAATAATTAATTTTTTAACATGTGTGTAAAGTGCAATAAACCACTTTTCGGGAAATACAATTTTCGGAAAACACTTCTTTTTCAATCAAATCATTTTTATATTCAATTAACATTAATTAATAAAAAGAGTTCTTATTTTTAATATGTATAAAAATTAATAATTACATAATTTAGTTACTAATAATCATACCGTCGAATTAAACATATATGTTATAATAGAATAATATATTAATGTTTATTTAGACCCAGGGTTGCGTGTTCTGAAAGCTATCGATGTTGATGTTCCTATTTTAAAATCATGGAGTGTTTATATTAAGGTTCATTTTCATGGCCTGTGACTTGCATATTTATGGGATTGATCTCTAAAAGTTCCAGCATTTTATTCACGTCTCCTTGACATATCCCCGATCCTGATAGATCTTTTCACGATGACGCTGTTATTTTTGCGGTCGAGTCACGACTCGGTGAGTAGTAGCCTTAGATCGGTTTTAGGTGTGGGTTCGCTGGGAGGTTCAATATGGTCTTTGAGTGTGGCCTTGGAGGCGGCGATAGGACTGTGAATCTGGCATGCAATGACCTTTCGTTCATCTTGCTGGTGTTCGGGTGGCTGGATAAGGTGATGAATTATGACTCTCTAGTTCTTATTCGTGATATGGTTTTGGATGCGATATGTTGTGAGTCATTCTGTGTGTGGGGTGATACTTCCTTTTAAATATACTAAATTTTTTAATATGATATCGTTCATTTTGAATCAGCAGTTTTTTTTGGGTTCATCTGCATTTTTTTTATTTTAATATGGATGAAGAGGTTCTGGTTTTGGGTTCATCTATGGCTCTTTGTTTCTTGATTTTTTTATGTTCTTAATTTGGATTGATCTGTGGTCTATGAATTTAGAAGATTTTTATGGATTTTGAAGGCCAATAATTTTATTTTTCTATGGGAATGGAGCGAACGAAATGGAACATGAAATTTTTGAATTCTCACTTGGAAGTGATGTCTCAACAATAGATGTTTTCTGGATGTGATATTGGTTTTTTTCTTCGAAGCCCAAGTCTTAAGGGATTATCCAATGATTTCTTAAAAACATATGCTTCAAATGAGGTTTAGGGAAAAGGGGTTTCACTATTTCATAGATTTTTTGATTTGGAAGAATTAGAGGGTGTGGCTTTTTTCATCGGTACCATGCCCGTGCTCTTTGGCACAGGTCGGGCAGCCGTGCTATGATAAGACAATGGAAGCTGGATGTTTTGGTTTTTAGTTGGTGGGAGGAGCTTCTATTTGTTAGTAAGCATTGTTTTTTATCATGATTTTTGGTCTGTTAGATACTTTTTTGTTGTGTTTAAATCATGATGTCTTTGGTTCTCACATTCCCTTAAAAGTGTTTGGAAATAAAAAATGTAATTTTCAGTCAGTAGAAAGTAATGAGAAATTGTTTTCCGGTTTAGGTTTATGGAATATTTCAATTAATTTTTATTTTTTTATCATCATACAACTTTTTTCAATAACATTTAATTAAAAATTGTCATGAAAAACATAATTATTACAAAACATAACTGAAATATTTCTAAATTGAAATTATTACATTATGAATCATTATAAAAAATTTATTCCAACACATTCCAGAATCATCAAATGATGAAATTGTTATCAAGTAATGTTTATCATAATCCACAATAAAAATATTGTTTAATAAAATTAAAATTTCAATCATCCAATAGTTAAATTTATCTATATATAACCTGTAAATATGTATTAAATAATTATAATTTTATAATATAAAAGGTAATAGTTTTTAATAAATTTATAAAAAATGTGACTATGATTGTTATGTTTTTTTATATAGGAGGTTAGAGAATGTTTGATAAAGCAGGAATACAAGGTGAGGTTGTTTTGTCTCAATTTATATTATTTGAGGCATACATTTTGTCACTAACCTAATTTTATTTAAATATTTTCCATGCTATCTATTATATATATAATTTCATGAATTATGTTTTATTCATTGAATTTAAACATCAATTTTTTTCTCCCTATTTCAACAGGATTAATGAAAAATTTTCATAATCCATAAATAAAATTCTTAAAAACATATTTTTTTGGTCATGGAGATTCATCTTTAAAAAATGTGACATTTAAAAGTAAAATAACTTACCTCGATGAATTTATCTACCATAAAATATATCATTGTTAAGAATAATTATAATCCTCTTAAAATAGGTTTCTTTACCATTTAAATATATTATATACCCACTTACATTTTCCATTATATTTATAAAGATAAGTATATGTTATCTTCTATGACATTTATATTTCCCTTCTAATAAATTCCAAAATAATTTTTTTACAATTTTTACAATGTGAGATTGCAAAAAAATAATTTTAAAATATTAAAAACGTTTTCCTTCCTTGATATATTGTTTTATCATCCACTCTAAATTTCATTGGAATAATATTTATGTATTTTCGAAGGATCCCATATTATTCAGTATATTATAAAATAAAAAGGCTTTATATTCATCCCTTTAACTTTTTTAAAATATATATGAAACCGATCTGTGTATTGATATTTTTAGTGTAATATTAATTTTTTTCTAAATTTTTTTCAATTTTATTCTATGTCAATATATTACTTTTTCATCAAGACCATTATTTTCATTGAATAATCTATTCTAATTTTTAAAATGGATTTCCCAGTAATCCTAATTAATAATTCTTTTTAAATGAAAATGGATCTTGTAAAAAAACATTTATCTTGCATTTGTTAAACATTGATTATAAATAAAAGAAGCTGAAAGCCATAAAAATTTCGTTTTCTTATTTATTATTATATAAATGAGTTGAAGATAAATTATTATAGGTTTTTAATGTTTTTAAAAAAATAATGACCATATAAATTTATTAAAATTTTATGAATATTTAGGTAGTTTCATTTTAGTGTCTTCCATTCTAGGGAAATCAATCTCTCATTTATATAGCATAGAAACTATAACTCTACATTATTCAGTCATGTAGACTCCATGTCAAATCATGATATTTATACTACCTAATGTTTTTTCATCCGCAAAATTTTCATTCAAGGATATATCTTCTCATCACTCAAGTAATCCTAAGCCATCTTTTTTTCTCAATTTTTATTCATTCCATGCTATAGAATCCCCAAACCTTGTTTGTTAGATCTAGTGTACTCCAATTTCAAAGTACATTCTTCCAAAACCATCGTGTTATATTAGCCAAATCATTTAACTGTTGAATATATATCTTCTCAATCACATTATTATTTGAATTTATTTTATAAATTATATTAATTTAATTAATTTTAAATTTAATAAATTTTGTAAATGAATTGAATAGAAAACATGAAATTACCTTTATACTCAACATAAATAAGTCAACATGTATATTTTTATGTTTAGTTAATAAATATTTTTTGTTTATCACCTATAATGCTTTATGATTATTAGTAATTTCAAAAACTATACACAATAATGTAGAAAAAATTAATAGTTTCAACTATTGAATAATATATAACCCCATATTTGAAATTTTTTGTTGATTTACTTATATATGAATTAACATTAGACAACTGAGTTTTATTTATTAATAGATTTTATACTCATTTATTATCATTAATTCATGTATTACAAAACCATTAATTGAGTATGAGAGATAAGAAATATTATTCACTACAAAATGAAATACTTCCAACTCTGTCAAATGGAAACATGAGAATAATATTGTAATACTACATAATAGTAATAATTCTATAAACTAGAATCAATAAGCATGGAAAAAAGTATATTCTGTTTTTCTCACTAATGAAATAAAAATCAAGAATATTAAACTAATTGAAGAATACACCATACGTTTTATACTATTTTTGTACATATAGGGTAACATTTTTTTACAAATACAGGTCAAAGAAAAATTATCTAATAACCAATATAAAAATATAATTATTTGACATAATTATTAATATCAATGAAGTTAAAAATTCATCATATTTATAGATCAATTCGATGAATTTGTTTATTCTAGTATCATATCTTGTTACATTAGAAACATATAGGATCATGTTTTATTTTATACCACTTTATCTTTTGTTTCATAGAGAGATGGTATGGGAGATCAATTGACATATGAATATTCATTGTATTTTTTAACATTACGTTGGATTTCATCCTTATAATAAAATTTTACCGGTATTTTTTATGTTTTTCTCAATAGGCTATACCGTTATAACAATATATTAATGATGTTTTTTCATACTATTTATTGGCTAATCCTAAATGAAACTATAGACACATGGTAAGAAGGATGAAATAATGAGATTTATTTAAATATCTCCTATCATATTTGAGTTTAAAAATGTTATGTGTTATCATTACCTATTGATTTTTATATCTTATCATACAAATTATCATCCCCTTTTTTCAAATGAGAATTATTCTCCACCATGTTCATAATAAATATATTTTTTATAGTTATCATTTTATATATTTTTATAATTTCATACCATTTTATTTTATTATATTACAAATGTTTAAAAAGAAGATATTTTGTAGTTCTTTTCTCATGAATAATATTTCTCATAAAAAAATTGGGTTTCTTTATAATGTGTCCCTTATATGTTTTCTATATTTTTGAATATAATTTTTATTATTGATATTTCAAAAATTAATCACTTAGTAAAACAGGTTAATAAAAAATTTGATGTCTTATTATTTTCATTTCTTCATAATAATATTATAATGTATTTATCCACTACATAAACAAACAATAATGTTTCTTATTATCAAGTGAATATATACATTAATGAAACCAAAAAACATATTTTTTAGTATGAATTATGATAAAAAAATGAAATCATTTTTAATTCAATTTATTTATCATGTGTGCAGTATTTAATGTTATGATTATGATTTTTTCACACTTTTATTCTACATATATGTAAAAGTAATCATTATTTTAATAGATAATGTACTATATCACTCTTAAAAAATTTAAATATGATAGGGTATTTCAAACCCTATTTTCATTAATATTCTTAGATAAAAACTTTTACCTTATTTTTCTATAATAAATTAATCAATTTGTTAAATGAAAAATTAACTTTCAATTAATGAATACTATAATAATAAAATATAAGATTGATACTTCAATGAAATTAGATAATTAAATGATTATATTTTCTTCTAATATATGTTGTTATTCACTATGATTATTGTTTTTAGTTTATTTAGAGTTACTACTAATGTAAGAATGTTATTATTAGTGAGTATATTAACAAAAACCTCCATTTTGTTTTGTGGGAAACTAATACATTTTACAATAAAACAATAATTAATATATTATATTCAAAAACATCATAATATTCAATAATGATCCTATATTATTGTATTATTTTTTTACTTTCAATTCAATTAAATATCCAGTTTAGGTTTCTATATATTTTTCCCTATTTAAGGCATTCATTTAATTTTTAGTTTCCATTAAGACTATATTTTACACTATACTGATATAAATTTACTTCCATTATTTTCTCATTCATATTATAGTAATTCCATTTAAAATTAAATAGAATATCTAATTCTATTAACTTTGTAAACATTATATTATTTATCATAGAAACAATTTAATGATTAATAATACCACTAGTCATTATTCTTTAGAATTAATAAAATATTATACTATTCCAACATACAACAAATTTTTATCAGATTAATGTTTTTTTAAAATATATTTTTTTTATATTTGTTATAGATAATAATTAGTTAATTTTGTATGTCTTCATTATGAATTAGTGATGGATATGAGGAAGGTGTTGATGATTTTTTTGGAATTTCCTATTTTTAATCTTCTAAAGAATCATAAGCTCTTCTATGCATGTATGAAATGATTAAACATGATGAATTTTAAATGAAGAGAGATAAAGATTAGTTAATTTTTCATGGTTCTAATCTGATTAACAAACCTTGAATTTGTCCTGGTGAAATGGGGCTGAATTTCATATCCATTGATCATGATACATTGTAAGATGATAAGTCTGACCAAATTGAATACTTGATTTTTGATATTGAAGTATAGTTGATTGAGAGTTAAATTTCAAAAGTGAACCTATATGGTTAGTCTAAAAAATCAATTTATTTGAGTTTTATGGATATTATGGTTTTTTTAATGGTGGTAAGAATTTATAACTTGAAGATGAAACATGGAACTAGTGACAATAGTTTTATAGTGTTCATAAAAGTTCTTAATGGTATTATTCCAAAAAATAATGATCATACAGAATAACAATACAATGGGAAGAAAATATTATTACATATAGGATTATGGTACAATAAAATTCATGCATTCTAGAATGACTATGTTATATATAATATAGAATATTGATTTTTATTAGGTTGTCCAAAATGTGGTACTTCACAATATATTTTGAAAGAGAAATCAAATGCTAATTTAGATGTTACACAGACCTCTTCTATATCATTTGTCTATCTTCCAATAATTCATCATTTAAGATCAATTTTTTCAATTTCACATAATGAATAATTGGAAAAAAAATCCATACAGATGAGAGAATATGTGATAGAGAAATAAAACATATATATGATTGTCCATAGTAGAAGAATATTCATTAGTAGTTTACTATATTTAGATATGATGTTAGAAATATAAGACATGGACTAGGAATTCATGAAATCAATACATATTGAAGTCCTAAAAGAATATATAGTTCATGAACTATTTTAATTGTAATTTAAATTATATATACTAAATTTTGTATAAAGTGAAAATATTTCATATAAAGTATAATGATCACTCAACAAAAAATTCATGTAAATGAAACTTATGTTTTCATTTCACCATTAATTTATGATTTAAAACATTTATGGGAGGATTTATTTAGGTGGAATGATTCTTATAAAATGGTATATGTTAAACTACATGTAATTATTATGTTTTATATGAATTAGATCCTATAATATGAAAAACATTTCTGGAAATAGTTTTAAGGGGAATAAGGATTAGCCAATTTGAAAATTATCGACTTCATATTAGCAACTACATCATGATAGAAAAAATTATACATGGTTCAATGATTTTTTTTCAATTAATCACTATTATCGAAGCATAAAAAAAATTTGATGGCTCACAAGATTTTTAAATTTCTACAAAAAAGCATAGTACACCGATTAGAATTTTTAGAGGGTATAAAAAAATGTTACAATGGGAAAGATATAGAGATCTGGTAATGATAAATGTATTTGAAAAAATCAATAAATATTTTTTGTGCTATCATATTTGAGATATCATGATTTTGAACATAGCATTGATTCCATTCATATGGAGAATAGTATATGTGATAGCTTGATTGGAACATTTTTAGGCATTAATGGAATGAATAAATATTGGTTAAATGAAATATTGAACTTAATCTTAATGGGAATACATTTGGAGTTATCCCACACTCATGATGTATGGAGAAAAATCCCTTCCCTAAATTTTAATACATTTTCCTAGATTGAGAAAATTATCTTCTATTAGTGTCTTTATGATATCAATGTGACACAAAATTGTTATTAAAATGTAAAAATATTTCATTATTTCATGGATTTTATGTTCAAAGGCATGAACTATCATGATTATCACATCAATATACTATAACTTCAATGAGTTTCATATCATGGAACTTTTCCCCTTATTATCAGAATGATAATCATGGAGGTGAGTTATTTTTTTAATTCAAATGGTAATAGGGTAATTGATCTAAATATTTGCAACAAATTTGAGAAAAAATTGGTTTATATAAATTTAATGTTATAAAGGTATTTTCATTTCTCCATTTTTGATATAATGGTTCATTTAAAAGTTCATTTTGGGAGGGAAATTAATCTTTTTAGACCAGTATATCATTGTTGGATGTATCCTTTGGGAAGTTATATTAATATATTGAAGTGGTATGTTAATAATCACTATTGATCTAAAGCCTCTATTACTGAGAATTGTATTTCTATGAAAGGTGTAATGTCTTCGACAAGATACTTCATACATTGGATCACAACGTTTTGCATAAATATCACCATGAATGAGTAAGTTTTGGGAGAACATGAATCCATTTCTTAAAAGTAAAATCATTGAAAGGTGAATATATAAAAAAGTTTCACTTCTAAATCTTTAATAACCTAAATGATGCTCCCAAATATATTACATTTTTTATTAATGTTTTATATAATCATATCCATAGAATAAGATTTGTGAATTTCAATTGAGTGAAAAACCCTTTTCCCATGGTTAAAAGAAACAATGCATGGTAGATCTGATATAGGGAAAATATAGAGATGGTTTCTGGGTGGTCAATGTTTAAATTTTATAACATGGTCTGTGTATTCCAATAATGGTTATACATTTCAGACAAAATATCATGACAACATAAGTTCTGTTTTGAATAGTAATATATTGTTGTTGAGAGAAGAAAATCATTTTTTGAGTTCTAATGAAAAAAAAAACAAATCACCAAATCATGTTCATATTATGGATTCATTAAATAAATTTAATAGGTATACTACATCTAATTTAATGTTATGACATTTAACATCAAATGGAATATCAGTAAAAATATTTCCATACATTATAAATTTGGAGTGACCCTAGTTAATCTGAATACATTGAAAAAAAGTGTTGATTATTTATCATGGAAACACCTAATTTATTATATATTATTGATCTATTTGAGAAATAGAAGTCTATGTTTTTCATTTAATAATGGTATAATAGTTATGATAAACTTGATGAAGATACAGATTCATGTGAGATCCCAACATCTATGTAATTAATAACTAATAATATTGATTATCACATATTTGATAAGGTTTTTTCCATACGAAACAATTTTGATGAAGGAATTTGGGAAAAAATACTTTCGTAAATTATTATAGTATAGGTAACATATATTGTTTTCTAGTTTACATTTAAAATTTTTATAAAATGTTTGATATTTTAATTTTGGTTTCTTTATTAAAACTCTTATTATAACTATTATGTTAAATTGTTTGTTTATATTTGTTTAGTTTTTTATATTATAAAATTTTTACATTTACTTAACATATCAATTAATTGATTATTTTGTAAAATAATTTTCTAAAATATTATATATTATATAAAAAAATTGAATAAAAGTGCATAATCATATAATATTTTTTCCGTGTGAAAAATGATTGATTATGCGAGAAAATTAATTCTATTACACACATGTTTTTGGATTTTTATTTATTATTTTGTGTCTTTTATCTTCAATTTTTGTTTTTAGAATTATAGTTAACTAAAATAAAAAATATGAATAAAATTTTGTTAGTTTATGTCACTCAATATTAGTTCATTTTTAAAATATTCATGTAATATTATTTTTATTGGAAAAATTGTGTCATATGTTCATGGATTTTTATTATTAACACAAATTTTTTGGATTTTTTTAATTAATTTATATAATTAAATATATCAATAATGTAGTTATCATTTTAGTCTACTATAAGAAAATATGAATAAAGATGCATTGAATATTTTTTTGATAATGTTACATATTTTATTTACATTTTTATGTATTATTTGGTTTTTATATTATTTTTAGTTTCTATGATTTTTTGGATAATGAATGATCAATCATAATATTTAACACATACTTTTGGAGAGGATCATACACATACCTCATGGGAGGAGTGTACAAAAGATATATTTGATGATCATCCCAATCCTTCTTTATAAGAGACATCTACTTTCATAGGAGAAAAAGAGTTCTAGGGTTGGAAATTTAGAATCACATGTTTTTCAAAATTAATAACTTCTCATATCTACGACCATAAGATACTAGAAAACATTGATGATAATGATATCACAAGAGGTCCAAATTCAAACAACGCATGAGTTTTATAACAGTGATGGCTAAAATAATAGTCACTATTTTAATTTACGATTCGAAAAGTGTTTTAAAAAAGAAACATCTTAGTTGTTGGAGAAAATTTTGGATAGAACGTTTGTTATTATTAATCTTTTCTGTAAATTATTTTATAAATTTATGATTTCCCCAAATTATCAGATGACATATGATATACCTTATACAAGAGGAGTAAGGAACAAATTTTAATCAATTAGACGATTGGATATAGATGTATTTTAAATAATCCCTCACATAAAATTTCATTTTTTGAATATAAAACATCAAAACCCATATGGTATATATCCATTCATAGATGAAGGTACATGGGAGAAATTTGATGAATGTAGATGATGATAAATAGTTTTAGTATGATCGTTGTTACCTTTTAAAATTTTGATTCTTATATTAGTGGTCCTATAATGGATTTATCTTTTATAAATTTACATGATGAGAGGAAATATCATAAAGATATCAAATATTGAAATATATACTCTCATAATTTTTTCTTAGGAGTGTATACGTTATTTAAAGAACAAATGAATAGTTCAAATTTTAAAAAATGAAGAGAAAATAATAATGGTTCATCACAAGTTGACCCACCTTTCCCTCATTTTAGAAATAAAAAATATAAGATAGATCATATAAGAAAAAATGACAGTATCTTACAAAATATTGAAGGGTCCTAGCTCAGTGGATTGTAGGATTATTACATTATTTGTTTATGGTAAATAACTTTATTATATATTGTAATTAATTATGGATTGTATAAAAAATTCTATATCAGACTATCTTGAGGATTAGATCATATATATGGGGTCCTCATAGCTGAGGATATGAAGGATATTTTAGCTACATCATAGGGATATCCCAAACACCCATGCCCTTTTTGAGGATACACTGATGGAGTATCAGTAAAAAAGCATCCCCAAATTATAAATAATAATCGATTGATTATTTTTATAAATGTAAAATAGTATCACTGGAAGTTAATGTTCAAGATATTCATGTTAGAATGAAGGATATGATTACGTATTCGGAACAAATTAATATTGCAGAAAATAAATTATTGCTTTAGACTAATGATCCCTCTCCACCCCTAATGTCATTATATCCCACTCCTACTTATCCCACACTTACAACTCCACTTCCAAACCCCAATTCTTATACTACTTATACACCATGTCCTCCATAGATTACTAGGTATTTTGAGTTATATATTGATTAATCTCATAATAATATTGTTGTATATAGAATGATATATTATATTAGTGATATTATTCTTCATCAATAGATAATGATAGAGTATCATAGGGTCGTTTTATATGATATTATAGATCGACTAGTATGAATTCCATGACCAATAGAGAAGGTGAGTATAGTTGTTAAACATATTTTCTAAAATTTTTTGGTCGTATCGACTTGATTGAAAATGTTCCATATAGTTTTGTGTATATTATATATTTTATTTAATTTTATAGTAAATTTGTTATATCATTTTAATATTTATATATAATTTTTTTTCTTCGAGTACATCAAAATCAATGAAATATTTTATATCTAATAATGAATACAATGTTTAATGACATAAGATAGAGCTTCTAGTAGTATTGATAGACTATAGACATATTCAAATTTGTTTCCTATTGTATAATATATTCAAATGAAAGATGAATTTTTTTGTAATTCTACATCTATGAAAAATATGAAAATTGATATCATAGATCTTGTGTCTAGAAATATTTTGTGTTTAAACATAATGAATGTTATTTCCATGTGTGTAGAGTATCATAAATATTTCTTTAAATTTAATTTATTGATAATTTATGCTTATGTTTTTTTTCAAATCTCTATAAAATTCATAACGATCAAGAAAATATAGAAATATATGTATTTATGGACCAATAGTTTTTTTGTACTATATTGAGGAAAATGAATGTTTTCTAAGGAACAATGTATATTGGTAAAAAGATTTCAAATAAATGCAGTTATTTATTATAATATTTTACTTATCTTCAACAGTATGAATCATATGTCTCACAAAGTGTTATATGTCTCTTGACATTATATATAACACTATTAATTTTTTTCTATATATTATTTGTTTTTTTATTTTGTATGTTTTTTATCGAAGTGGGAAGACGCATTAATGATTATGCTATATCCATTGTGAAGTGAGAGAAACTTTTATTAATGAATTGAACATTTATGTTTGAATATTTTAATAATTTTTCATCTTATAATGACATTTAAATTTATTTTATTAATATTATTTAAAAAACAGTTCATGGAATTTCAATAGATATACAATAATAAATAAAAGTGACTATATTAGATATGTAAAACAAAATGTGAAATTTCATTAACAATTAATAAAATTTGGATATATTACAGAAAAATGATACTTTAAATTAGAAAAATTATATTAAAAATAAATTTAATAAACAGGAATGTGTAATGGAATGTGGATATTTTATATTAAAACTTATGTATGAAGTAATTTAAACTGGGGTAGTGAAAAAGTTCCACAAGGTTAAAATCCATTATAGAATTTTCCATAATATTTCAATTTTTTCCCAATACATGTTAAATGCATTATTTTTAATTAGTACCTCTTTGAATACCCTCAACCATAAAATGGAAAAGAGATTATATATTTAAAATTTTAATCAGTGTATCCATTGACATGTTTGATTTAATTTAATTTTTTTAATATAAATTTAATACTTCAATGTACAATTTGTAAAATTTGTTTGTGGTATTTCATACATATTGCTAATTTTTGTACTAGTTTTACTACTATATGATTGGGAGGGAAATAATTAATTAAAAAAATATTATTTTTTACATCAATTATTTACTTGTCAAGGTATTTCATTATATTCAACGTGACTTACCAATAGTTCATTAAAATATATTCTTCATCAATTTTAACATATATAATTATCCCAATATTACACTATGGATATGTTCAAATTCTATGACCCAACATCCTTACCTATAATGATTATGATTTTTTTATATAATTTTATTGGAATACCATATATTTTCACTTGTAAATTATGTGATGTTTTAAATACTAATTTTTCCATGTTCTATTGGAAGAAGAATGTATAAACGATTATATGGATCAATGGTGTAATAAATCACCTTATAAGAAATTGGAAAAAAATTTATAACACATAACGTAAAAAAGGGTAAATTATTTTTAGAATAACCTATGAGGGTACATTAGTAATATCTCAAGCCTATTATGGTACATGAGTCTAGGCCCAATCTCAGTTGGGTACATGGGTAGAAACCACAGGCCATTAGAAAGTGCGAGATGATATAATAATCATAATATGGTATATGGGATTATATCAAGATCTAGCGGGTAAAAAGGTACTTACCCTAGCCCAAGAGATTACATTGGTAGTGACCCAATCCTAAGAGGGTACAAAGGTAGTATACCCCACCACGGTTGGATTACAAGTAGTAGCCCAAGCCCAATTTTCTGTATAGGTTATCATCCCATGCCCAAGATGGTTCACTATTTGTAATTCATAGCGCACTATTTTATTGGAACTATATTGAAATTAATTCTCTTCTAGGTTAGGGTTACCAACGCTTTCACTGATACAACAATTTTATTTTGTAATCATATATTATTATATATTATCTCATGTTTATTATTTAATGTTTTTAATCATATTCCATAGAATATGTTTGATCATATGGGAATGAAAGTCATTATATTATTCCTTGTGATAAATATTAATTATTCTATATTCCTTTTATTAATATTTTTCTCTATTTCTCATGTTTTCTAACCTGATTATTATATAACCATTGTTGATAAGTATATGTGTCTGACTAATACTATGTTTTTTTAAATAACCCAATCCTTATAATGACAAAGAAATATAATACTTAAATATTACATCTTTTTAGAAGAATATTCTTTACACAAAATAATGAGCCTTTCTATTTTCATATAGGTCTTGTGCCATTAGAAACATGGATACAAAATAAAATTTTTCATTGGTAAAATACATCATCTACCACTATGATATTCATAACCAATACACTACATATACATGCCATGAATAGTATGTTCATACATACCATTGGGAATATAAACAAATGATATGATGAGTTTGGATGCCTAGTAAGGGTATAAAATGGAGATATCAACATAATTGGATCATAATGATTTGAGAACCGGAGAAACAAATTGAAAACCCATACCCTTCATATCATTTATTGTATACTTGGGTCCTAGAATAATTCATGGTAGTTCATAAGTCATGAATTATTGAGGAATAAAATATCATAATAAATGAGTACAGATAATTTTCCTAATACATAGATGTTTGGAAAAAATTGCACACCCCACCAATTGAAATTATTTTATTTTATTATTTTCATGGATTTGAATTTTCTTATGGAGGATCTGGTTGAGACCCAGTTTTAAATTTATTGCTTTTATTGAGAAATTTGTGTTTTGTACTTTATAGCATCTCACACACTGGTAGTCCATGATTTTGAAATAATACATCATTTCCTAAGAAACTGTGTTGTTCATTTGAAGAACCCGGAGTAGGAATTTCACATGGTCGGTGCATAATTTCTCTAATATTGCAGCCAACCAGTGTGTGTCACTTATTTCAAGTAGGGTACACATGATCGTTGTACGTTCTAGAAGGCCATGTGGCCCAACCTTGCATCCCGTGTGAGGTTCAAAATAAATTAAATTTTATGAAAATAAAATGAAAATAAAAAAATTAACATAAAAATAAATATCATAACAATAATTGTAATAATACCATTTTTATTATGATAATTTTTAAAATTATTATTATGTTTATTTTTAAGAATATTGTTAGTATGAATATTATTATTATTAAAATGTTTTTATGGGAGCCCCTAATTTTGGTCCTCCACTTTCTGCCCTTCCATCTCTTGCACACTGCACCCCCTCCCTTCCCTCACCCCTCTCACGTCACACCCTATCCTCCTACCTTATTACTCACGCTCATCCCCATACCGGCAGAGGGCCTCTAGCACACCACCTCCAATTTTTCAAACACCTATTTCCATGGAGCCCTCCCCTATCCCTCTCTCTACTCGCGTGGCACCCCCGACCAAAGACCCTCCCTCTAGAGAGACCCCCAATAGCTGAGGCCCTTCGGTGATCCACCTACCTGCATCTGAAGACCATTTTATCCACCAATTTTGTGTGTGATCTCCATTAGTGAGCCTCTTCTCCCTTCCCCTTCCCCTATTTTGAAGTTTTAATTGATTTAATTGGGTGTGAACACCTTGGCTGAACCCTAAATTGTTTTTTGGTATTATTTTTTGAATATTGATGATTACGGTTCATTGGCTCATGTGGAGACTAATTATAGACACCACCATCAAGGTCATGTTTCTAGGATTTTCGGGTAAAGGGTTTTCAATTTCATTATTGTGGCTTAAATTTAATATAAGGGTTTTATGCTTTTTTTGGTTGTTGGTAATAATTATATTGTGTGTTGGACCTCTCTATGATTTTTTTGGTATGTAGGTGTCGAGTGTTCCTATATAGAAATGCTTAGCATAAGGCATATATAAATTCCCTCTATGAACATATTTCCACATGGTGCAATGAATATATGCAATGTCGCTAGGAGTATATATATTTATATGTATAATTGAATATTCATGTATGTTCCAAGGGTTGGTTTGAGTGGTCGTGGAAAAATAGTGGCATGTTTAAGATTGGTTTTATCTTGTTAAATCTTTATTTTTAATTATATAATTTCTTTATTTTTTGGAAATATTTTTCATATTTATGTTGTAAAAGTGTAAGATATTTGATATGGTTGTGATTGTTATAAATGTTTCTGTATTTGTTTTTCATAATTTTTATAAGTATTAAACATGTGTTATTCTTGTTGATATATTATCTATCCCTTTTTTGGAAAACGTATTACATCTATAATACTCAATCGGTCCTAAATGATATATCATTAAAGTGGTTCTAAAATGGTTTTGGGTTTGTGGTGTGTATTTACCAAAATTCATGGTGTGTACAGTAGTTGTTAATGTTTATATTGAATGATTGTGGGTCCTTGAATTACTTTTAAAATGGGAAATTCCATGATTTGGTAGGTTAGAAAAATTCTAGTGTTTTTCTATGAATTTGTGGTTAAATGGAAATTTTCAAATATAAAATGTTTGATTTGTTTTAAAAATGTTTTACGGATTTTTTAGATGTATTTTTCCTTGGTTCTAAAATTTAATTTTTATGATTGTTGGGGAACTTAATGACGTTGAGAAACAATGTTTTCTAATTGATAATGTTCATTGTAAATTAATGGGGTATGTTTAACACTTTTAGCATGGTTTATAAAAGTGGAAAACTACTCTTGAGGTATTCTCCTAGTATGCGAATTGTGATGCAAGTATTAATATGTGAGTTGTGATATGTGACTTATGTGGAGGCCAATAAAATGGTTTATGGAATTAAAAGGGTAATTGTATTATAGAGGGAGATTATTGGTGGGATGTTGAATGGGATTTTAGATAAATAAAATGATTTTTATAGATGTTATTTCTGGATAAAACCCCACCACCTATTGAAATGGAAAACATGGGTACCCCAAGGTACCTAGGTGGGAGGACTAGGACTAGTAATCTAGATGATACAGAAGTGGTTCATTCTTGTTTCTTCTATAAGTATTGATTACTAGAACACTAACTAAATGATTAAAATGATTGGAGAGAAAAATGTTATAGGGGTGTCCTTTATTATTGGATCATGAATGAGAATGATGATGATTGAGGTTTCTAAGCCATGTCTTAATGAGGTACAAGGATCCTAGGTCCCAAAAAACATAAGCTACTTAGGGATTTCCCCTAGTTCTTATGATGCGATTTTTGTTTTAGTTGTTTCATGTTTGTCTTCTATTGTGTGAAAACCATATTTTAATTTGAATTTCATTCTTTTCATTATGAAATGTTAATGCATTATTGGAATTTACATGGAAAATGTAGTGGAAGAGAAAGGATTTTATTAAAAATGGATTTTTGTTATTTGAATATGAAAAGAATAAAATTTTATTTTATTATGTCTTATTTTCAAACATTCATGTTCTGGGTTCCTTTAAAATGGTAGGGCCATAGAGCATTGTTTATCCTTGGAATTAATACCGAGAATCTTTGTACACATGTCTACTCATTAAATTCAGTTTGATGTTCAAGTTGTGGGTCACCCTCACAGCGAGTGTGCTTCTTTGTTCTGTGGTGACCCCTGAGGTCACTTGGAGTTATGTTTAGCTGTGAGACATTATTTTCATTCTATTCATAGTTTTTGTTTTGAAAATTCAGTTTATATTTATTTATTTGACTTTCATTTACGGACCAAATCATTCCCACATATTTCATTTTGATTCCCAGCACTAGTTTCCAACCCGTGGGGCTTAGGAACACCCTTTGGGCCTTGTCATGGGATGACTAGGGTGATCGGTTCAGTCTTATCCTATTTTGGTTCTTGACAAATTGGTTTTAGAGAATACCTTGTTATTTGGGGTGTCAGGTAGCTCAAAGATTAGGGATATCGGGGCTTGAAATGTAGGTGACGAAAGGATTTCATGAGCCCTTCCTTGTCCCAATACTCAAGTTTCTAGGTATAGTTTGGTATCTTAGTTTTTTTCTCAGTCTATGTGGATAAGGGATGGAAATGGGAGTGAGCCAGTTTTACGTGATGATCTTGCATGATGTAGCGACCCATTCACATCCTGAGTGAATAGTTCATGATACTTCCTACGGTTGATGCTCAACCAACGCATGGTCAAATAATCCAGGTTATAGGTTGGCATAGCAACTAGTTCATTGTTTTTTGATGTTTTTTATGAGTTACATTTGTGATTAATTTTGGTTTTCTTATGTGGGTTTCAAAATTTAAAATTATTTTTAGGAAAAAGGGTTTTTCAATAGAGAATCTGGTTTTTGGAGTGGTAAAATGGTTTTGAAATGAAAATTTTATTCTTATGGGGAATGTGGGGTTTTAAAGGTAAAAATGGGATGTGCCTTGGAATTATTTATTTAACTTGGAAATAATTGTTTGAATGTGAAATGGAAACTGTTTTGGAATTTTTATCTTTATTTTGAATTATCTATTTTGGAAATGAGAATTTTTTTTGAATTGAACTTTGGTATTTTTATTAGTGGTAACATATAGGGATTTACACTTGTGGCTAGTGGAAAATTAATGATCTGTGTGTATGGTTTCTTGAGCTAGCCCAAGCAATTTATATATTTGAGACTTCAAGGAATACTAATGGTGGGAATGTATATTGTTTCATTCGATGAAAAGTGGATTTCAAAAATGATAATTTAAATGTTTTGAAAAGTGAATAAGAAATTTTTGGTGTTTATTTTAATGTTTCTTATCGTTTTTCCGGGGATCTTGTTTTTGACATTCTGAATAGTGTCCAGAATGGTGATTTTTTTGGGGTTTTGGTTTGTGATTGATGAGCTTAATATTTATTTATGATGTGTTTTGTTTCATCTTTTTGTTTCTTGTTTTTGAGAATACCCATGAAAATACATATTGATGGGTTGCATGGTTGGACTATAAGATTCATTCCTCCATTATTAGCTAATGATCAGTTTTGAGAATCAGTTTTGGTTCTTTTTAGTGTGTATAACTTGTCAGTAATGATGTGGTTTGGGTTTTTGTGGAAATTCTTATTGATTGTTTATCTGAGTATTCCCATTAGTGACTCTACCAAAAATCTAAATTGCGTGGTTGATTTAGGACCTTTCTTGATTGTGGAACACACTCGAGTCTTCTTTATTTTTAACCCACCTTCATAAAAAGAAAAATAGAATAATGTATCCTTTATCAGATATAATAGGTTTAATTTGATGTTGTATCTTGGGTGGTTTGAAGGGGTTCTGTGAGTCTCACCACTGAAAGTGAAGTTTTAGTTGAATATTATTAGATCCTGGTTGTGGGGTTGTAGATGATTCATGATTTCAGAGCTTCATCCATAGTTCTTAGACTGAAGCTTTTTCACACTATCAGAAATCATTGGGTGTGGGGAACCTTGTTCAAGATTTTGTCTCTAGTGATAGAATTGGGAAGGGTTACGGTTCCCTATTACATTTTTTGATGGTTCCTTTTTGTATTAATATTAATATATATCTCATTTCAACATTGTGGAATTTTTTCATTTAATACCCCACTTTTTTTAATAAGGCGTGGTGATCTTGTTTTCTTTAAATTCCAGTGGTTATTCCTCCTCAAAACTGAGTCTTTGAATGGTTTTCTCCTTTTTGTGCTTGGATATTTTGAGGATCTCTATTGTTTTATGTATTTTTAATCTTGGAGATACTCATTTCTAGAAGAAATGACGAATTATTGTTCAGTTCAATATTTGGTATAAGAGATTTCGGTGGATTTTCCAATGTGTCAAGGGTTTCTTGTATGGGTTGGCAGTTCTTGTGTTGGTCTGTGATGGTCAGACTATACTTTTAAATTAATAAATGGTGGGATACCCACCATGGATGTAAAACCCGAGACTTTTATGTGAAATATTTTGTTTTTATGTTATATAAATCATCAAAGGAATCTTTCACTACACACAACACTAGCTTGGCTTTCTTTAAACGCAACCGCGGCCTTCCTCGATAGCTGGCGTCATGCGCAATACCGAGTTTCACTAAACAATGATATATTATTAAAATATTATTAAAACTAGCCGTTATGAATAGTAATAACCAATTTTTGAAATTTTATAATTTTTATTTTTCAAAATGGACTTCATTTTTGAACTCGGAATATCGAAATTAGCCTAGGGTGAAATTTTGGTATTTTTCTGAAATCTTTCAATTTTTTGATGAATAGTGAAACTACTAAGTGGCTGTTAAAAAAAACTGAATTTTTCATAAAACATAATTTTACCGCTTCTGTGAGTGGAATATCAAAAATCCGAGAGACACGGTTGATGTCAGTAAGTAAAATGTGGTTCAATGAGATGAAAATTATTTTTTGGTGAATAGTAACTTTTTACTTTTTTTTACCACGGTTAAAACTAAATAGGGTAATTAAGGGTAAAAATGATATTATTATTACCCTAAAACATGTCCTAATTCTATTGGACAAGTTTAATTCGACCAAAAACAAACTTAGGAATAAAATATGACCATTTAGTTCCACTTGGATTAGATTATGACATTTATTATTAATTTATTTAAAGAAGGGATAAAATAGTTAAAATCAAAGTTTAATAACTAAATCATTTTTAATATGGGGTTATAAAAAAGATAAATTCGACTATAAATATTAATTAGAAAGATAAAACGATTTCCTACATAATGGTATTTTATTTTTAATTTTTAGACATCAAATAATTTAATTTATTTATGACACAACGATGATGCAGAAATTATCTTATTAATGAAATATTGACATAATTCATGTTATAAATACCCAAATAAATATAATTTCAGACTTTTTATGAATTACACTAATTTTATAGGTTAATATGACATGTTAGAATTGATTTAATTAACTTTGTTCGAACTTATCATTCAGGTATGATTTTCACAAAAATCAATTACCAAATTGTGTCAAAATTGACATAAAATAGTTTTTAAAACCAATATTATATTATTAATTGTTATTTTATTCCTAAAAATATAAGGTTCGGCCAAATGACTTAGATAAGGTTATATATATTAATAATAAACAATTTGGGGTTCGTTTGTCTTGATATAGTAAGTTTATTAACCTTATAGTATAAGAACACAAGAAGACATGGTAAAAGTAAAATTATTTAACTTAATGTTAAATATAAATGATAAGGTTAAAATAGGAACCTAAACTTGTCTAAATTATATTGGATGGGAGGATTTCGACCCATCCCCACCTTAGCCTCTAAATACATCAATTTGAAGCTATTTAAAACCGTAATTGACATTATAATAAAATAATATTTTTAGTTATTCCAAAGGTGCCCCTCTCCTCCCTTATAAAAGAGAACCTCCTCCCTCTCCTCCTCACACCAATTTGAGCATTCAAGCTCGGAAAACCCCTGCCAAAATCTCTTCTCCACTTCCCTAGTATCATCCTAGAGGTCCTGGTCTTCTTCAAAGACCATACTTAGTTCTTTAAGTGGAGGTTAAGAAAAGGCGCGTCAAAAAGAGGTAATATCCATTACCGATCTTTTTCAATTTTCTTTCTTCTTAAACATATTCTTCTTTAGTTGTTTCATGATAAAGTAATAACATCCGTATTTATTATAAACTGATTTGTTATTATAAATATGAAACAACTCTAATTAACCTTCTATCCATCCTACGGAAAAATGAAATCACCGGGCGTGCGTACGTACGGAATATCGTCTCCACGCCGTGGTGTAATCTATTTTCCACCACCACCATAATTGGATAGGTATAATGGTGTAAATAATGACTATATATGACTATTATAGAGTGATATTGATTCTGAAATAGTATACATACACTCCAATACAATTCCACGATCATAGGAACGATATCCTCACTCGTGCGTACGTACGGAATACCGTCTGCACGATGTGATGCGACTCGTTCTACATGATCTTCATTTCATAATGATTATATAAATGAATTGAATGAAGGAATATTATATATGTTACACTAACACCATTCTGGAAATGAGGTATCTATAACCTAAAGAGAAGAATAAGAATTTATTTGACAAACACGCATAAGAACAAAATGTAATAAACACCCGAATAACAAGTTGTAATGAAATATTACTAATAAGAAGCTAAGAATATGACCATATATGATATCATAACAATAAGTATGATTCTGTAATAATTCAATAACATTATTTAAATCATTATACAGGAGGTTCAGACACTTACGAAGCATATCAGACCTAAGTTAAGGGAAATATCACAATCTCATTGTTTTCTGAGATTGTTTATACTTTGGAATTTACTAGGGTGTATTTTATCATCCACATCAATGTTTCCAAAATATTTAATATTTATATCCTTCTACAATAGTTTATATCCAATTTTACCATTCGGTGAGTTTTTAGTAAAAGATATTAAAGGAATCTTTTATCGTTTTTCGTACGGGGTACTTTTTGACTTTTCTGAAAAAAGTACAAGAAGAATGTTTTTTTAACTTATACGACATAAATGGATTTTTAAAACATTATTTCCAAGAAGCTTCCTTTACATGTTTTCAAGTTTATTTTTAATCATCTTCTTTTAGTTTAAAATTGTATGACATGTTAAGAAAGGAAAATGTTTTTGAAGTAGAAAGGATATTTTCCTCAAGAATGGAGTTCAAGTGTTTTATCAAAATTATTTTCCATCTAAGATAATAAAGGGTTTTGTTTCTATCATTATTATTACATTGATTTGATTATGTTGTGATTGAATTATATTTATGAATGCCTTTATCATATATGAATTTTTTTATGATGTCACGATGTTTAAGATTCCCATTTTTATTAAATGGGTTATGCAATTATGTATGGTTTCTGATTTTGTGGCAAACATAAGAATGGTATCATTATGAGATGGGTGGGACCTATATCTCCCTCCAATGCATTGGGTTAAGATTTTATATCTCATGAGATAGACATGGCTGGAATGTTAGGTTATACCAGTTCAGTGAAACAGGACTTAAATGAGGGCGGCTCGGTTCAGAAATGGACTTTGTCCACTAAGATTGTCTTGGCAATGAGTCTTGACAAATAAGAAATGATTCTCTGTGATTATGTGTGTATGCCACAAATTTTCATGTTTTAAGTTATTATTATTGGGATTTCATCTCACTACTATGATTTATCCCATGTTATGAAATTATGCTCTCTTTTGCAGGTTAAGATTTCCAAAATGTTATGTTCTTATGAATATGATGTGATTGATATTTCTTTTGTTTACCTTTACTGAGCATTTGAGCTCACCCTTCTGTATGTTTTATTTCCCCAGGTCAGGAAGAAGGTTATTAAGTAGAATATTCCAAAATGGGACTCTAGATATGATGAAATAAATGGAAGGGAAAGTAGATGCTTTATGAACCAGTTGTTTATGTTTCCCAGTTTCTAAAGACACTATACCTATACGGTCCTTTCTTGGTTTTGTTATATGTTGTAATAAGTGTGCTTCAATTCTGAAGTAATAACAATGTATGTAAAGTATGGGTCGTTATAGTTGGTATCAGAGGAAAGGTATAGTCAACCTTTGGAAACTAGGATGTAAAAGCCTTAGTAAGAACCCTAAGGAAAAGTCTAAGCATAGAACACAATCTTAGTGTTTTAGAAATGGCCATGAATAACCTAGGATAAGACCTTAAGTGTGAAATTTTATTCTTGATTATGTGGTTTTCCTATTATAATTAGTGTTTCTCACACTATTCTTCTTGGTTTTAGTCAATGGCTAGAACCCGAAGAAACCGTGTTAATGCGGAATGCGACGGGAAATGCAATGATTGTCCCCCTGAGCAACCAAACATTATGGGAGATGTAATGAAAAATCTTGTAGCCATTCTCACACAACTTTCTCAAGCGATGAATCATGCAGGACTTCCAAACGAGCAAAGGAATGAGCAACATTCTGTTGTGTCCTTCACGAGACAGCATCCACCTTCATTCCGCGGGTCTACTGATCCATTAGTTTCTGAACAATGGATTAGTACTACTGAAAAGATATTTTCAGTTCTTCAATGTTCTGAGCATGATAAATTCATCTTAGCAATGTATTTTTTGGAAGGTGATGCTGATCAATTGTGGAATATTATTAAGAATACGAGGCAAAGGGATGAAATTGAGTCCATGGAATGGTACGAGTTCAAGAACTTATTTTTCAATAAGTACTTCCCTCGAATTCTCTGAACAAAGATGGAGAAAGAGTTTCTTGAACTGAAGCAAAAGGATGATGAATCTGTTGGTACCTATGAAGAAAATTTTACAAGACTTGCAATGTACGCTTCTAGTATTATTATCCAACCTGAGAGTAAGATCGATCGATTCTTTAGTGGCTTAAAACCAAGTCTTCGAAGGGCCTTAGCCATAAGGGACTTCAATAGCTTCGAGGAAATCGTTCGATGTGCTCTCAAAGTTGAGATGGAGATTGGAGTAACCCATCAGTCATATAGGTTTGATAAGAAGAGGAAAATGGAATTCAAAGGAAAATCTAAAGAGAAAACTGAAAAAAAGATGAGCTTTCACTTATGCTCAAAGTGTGGAAAGAAACATGGAGGGAGTTGTCTTAATGGGACAAGTAAATGTTTCAAATGTGGAAAGGAAGGTCATCGGGAATTTGAATACCGCGATGATGGGAAGAAGATGTCTAATGATGCAAACAAAGGAAGGGATACACATAATGAACCTACTACACTTCAATGTTTCAAGTGCAAGGAGATGGGACATTATGCCAATAAACTCCCTAATCCAATGGTTGATGATGATGGTCGACGTCAACAAACTCTTAAGGCTAAAGACAAAGGAAAGTCACATGCAATTTCTACCAGCGATGTGGAGTATGATAACGATGTGGTGAAAGGTACAATTACTATCCACTCAAAAGTAGAAAATGTTTTATTTGATTCTAGATCCACCCACTCCTTTATTTCTGACGAATTTTCTAAGGGTATCACCATATTACCTCAACAATTAGATGTTGAGTTAGCTGTGACAACCCCTAATGGCACAACAGTCGCATCAAAAGTTTATAATTCTTCTCCGATTGAAGTTTGTGGGAAAGTGCTTCCTGCAAATATTGTGATCCTTCCTATAGTGGAATTTGATGTGATTCTTAGCATGGATTGGCTTTCTCTACATGGAGCTCATATCAATTGCCAAATAAGGGATGTCACATTTCATATTCCAGATCAATCTATGATCGTTTATCGATGCAAAGATGAACATAACCTTCCACTAGAAATTTCTTCCATTTTATGGGTATTTATTCCACCAAATGAAGGTTATTTATCTCAAATGATTGGTGAGAAACTCACGATTAAGAATATTCCCATTGTACGGCAGTTTGATGATGTCTTTTCGGAGGAATTACCGGGTCTTCCACCGAATCGTGAAGTTGAGTTTTCAATAGAACTCGTACCGAGTGCTTTGCATATTTCAAAGACACCTTATAGAATGGCCCCAATTGAGTTGCAGGAAATGAAGAAGCAACTCCAAGAGAATCTTGATAAGGGGTTCATACGCCCTAGTGCGTCACCTTGGGGAGAACCTGTTCTGTTTGTTAAGAAGAAAGATGGATCAATGAGACTGTGCATTGATTATCGAGAACTTAACAAGATCACTATCAAGAAAAAATATCCTCTCTCACGCATTGATGACCTATTTGACCAACTATGTGGAGCTCAATACTTTTCCAAGATTGATCTTCATTCAGGGTATCATCAATTAAGGGTAAAAAGGGAGGATATACCCAAGACGGATTTCCGTACAAGGTATGGACACTATGAATTTATAGTGATGCCATTTGGTCTTACTAATGCCCCTACTATCTTCATGGATCTAATGAATAGAGTCTTTAAAGACTATCTTGATCAGTTTTTGGTAGTCTTTATAGACGATATTCTTGTCTATTCAAAGAGCAAAGAAGAACATGAAGATCACTTGAGAATTATATTGAAGACCCTGAGAAAGGAGAAGCTTTATGCGAAATTTACCAAGTGTGAATTTTGGCTTCAAAAAGTTTCATTTTTGGGTCACATAATCTCAAAATAGGGGATATCTGTGGATCCAGCAAAAACAGAGGTTATCGAAAGATGGTCGAGACCAACAACAGTAACTGAGATCCGAAGTTTTCTTGGTTTGTCTTGATATTATCGACGTTTTGTGAATGATTTTTCAAGATTATCTAATCCACTCACCAAGTTGACTCGGAAAGGAGTTAAGATTGTCTGGATGGAGGAATGTGAAAAGAATTTCAAGGAGTTGAAAAGAAGGTTATCCAGTGCACCTGTGCTCACACTGCCTTGTAATGAAGAAAGGTTTGTGATCTATAGTGATGCATCCAAGAAGTGGTTGGGGGTGTGTTCTTATGCAAAATGATATGGTGATAGCTTATGCCTCACGACAGTTGAAAATCCATTAGCAAAATTACCCAACACATGATTTGGAGTTAGCTGCGGTAATCATTGCATTAAAGATTTGGAGGCATTGCCTTTATGGTGAATGGTTTGATATTTATACTGATCATAAAAGTTTAAAGTATATTTTCACACAAAAGGAGCTGAATATGCACCAAAGAAGATGGTTGGAGCTGATTAAGGATTACGACTGCTCAATCCATTACCACCATGGGAAAGCAAACAAGGTGGAAGATGCATTAAGTCAACAAGACCATGCTAGTTTATCCATGATGAGGATCACAAAAGATCCAATATTTATGGATTTACAAAGAATGGATCTTGGAATTATAATGGAAGGGGAAAAATATTATCTTTCTCAAATGAATGTTCAACCATCTATACATATGAAGATTAAAGGGGCACAGAAAGAAGATGTCGAGTTACAAAAGAAGGTGAGAAATGTTCCTGAATTCAACCTTGATTGTGATGGGATAATAAAGTTCCGGAATCGGGTTTTTGTTCCTCCCATCCCTGAATTAAAGAAGGAGCTGCTGGATGAGGCTCATAGTTCTTCATGCTCTATTCATCCTAGAAGCACGAACATATATAGGGACCTGAAAGAGTACTTCTGGTGGGATGGAATGAAAAGAGATGTTGTTGAATATGTCTCTCGATGTTTGGTTTGTCAGTAAGTTAAAGCTGAGAGACAGAAGTCTAAGGGGATGTTACAACCATTACTCATAACCGAATGGAAATGGGAAAACATCACTATGGACTTTGTCACAGGACTTCCTAAAACATCCAAAGGAAATAATGCTATCTGGGTCATAGTTGATCGTCTTACAAAGTCTGCACACTTCACTGCTATTATAGAGGATTTCTCTCTGGATCAGCTTGCCAGGATAAATGTAAAGGAAGTGGTAAGATTGCATGGAGTACCACTTTCTATTATATCTGATCGGGATCCGAGATTTACCTCGAAGTTCTGGCGAAGTCTTCAGCATACTCTGGATAGAGAGTTGAGTTTCAGCATTTCTTATCATCCTCAGACAGACGGTCAGTCTGAGAGAACAATTCAAACTCTAGAAGATATGTTGAGAGCTTTCTCTATGGATTTCAAAGGTGGTTGGGATCAACACCTACCTTTGGTGGAATTTTCTTATAATAATAGCTTTCACTCCAGTATTCAAATGGCTCCTTATGATGCTCTCTATGGAAAGAAATGCAGGAATCCAACTTGCTGGGATGAAGTTGGGGAAAGAAAGCTATTAGGACCTGATCTTGTTGATGAAATGGAAGAAAAGGTCAGATCTATTCAACAACACATAAGAGTAGCTCAGAGTCGACAGAAATGTTATGCCGACAACCGAAGAAAAGACCTAGAGTTTGAAGTGGGCGATAAAGTGTTCTTACGAATATCTCCGTGGAAGAGGGTTATGAGATTTGGAAAGAAGGGGAAGTTGAGCCCTAGATATATCGGTCCTTTCAAAATAATGGATCGTGTTGGGAAGGTAGCTTACTGATTGACACTTCCACCGAATCTCTCTCAAGTCCACAATGTGTTCCATGTATCTCTCCTGAGAAAGTACATACCTGATCCTTCACATGTACTTAGCTCAGAAGTTGTACCGCTGGAGCAAGATCATTCTTATGAAGAACAACCGATAGAGATTCTGGATCGTAGCGAAAAATTCCTACAAAACAAGACCACTCGATTGGTGAAAGTTTTATGGAGGAACCACCAATTAGAAAAAGCTACATGGGAGCTTGAGGATATGATGAGGGAGAGGTATCCTCATCTATTTGTTACAAAGTGACGAATTTCGAGAGCGAAATTCATTTTAAGGGGGGTAGAATGTAACACCCGTGACTTTTATGTGAAATATTTTGTTTTTATGTTATATAAATCATCAAAGGAATCTTTCACTACACACAACAGTAGCTTGTCTTGCTTTACACGCAAACGCGGCCTTCCTCGATAGCTAGCGTCGTACGCAATACCAAGTTTCACTAAACAATGATATGCTTTTAAAATATTATAAAAACTAGCCATTATGAATAGTAATAACCATTTTTTGAAATTTTATATATTTTATTTTTCAAAATGGAATTCATTTTTGAACTCGGAATATTGGAATTATCCCAGGGTGAAATTTTGGTATTTTTCTGAAAACTTTCAATTTTTGATGAATAGTGAAATGACTAAGTGGCTGTTAAAAAAACTGAATTTTTCATAAAACATAATTTTACCACTTCTGTGAGTGGAATTTCAAAAATCCGAGAGACACAGTTGATGTCAGTAAGTAAAATGTGGTTCAATGAGATGAAAATAATTTTTTGGTGAATAGTAACTTTTTACTTTTTTTACCACGGTTAAAGGTAAATAGGGTAATTAAGGGTAAAAATGATATTATTATTACCCTAACACATGTCCTAATTCTATTGGATAAGTGTAATTAGACCAAAAACAAACATAGGAATAAAATATGACCATTTAGGCCCACTTGGATTAGATTAGGACATTTATTATTAATTTATTTAAAGAAGGGTTAAAATAGTTAAAATCAACATTTAATAATTAAATCATTTTTAATATGGGGTTATACATAAGATAAATTCGACTATAAATATTCATTAGAAAGATAAAAAGATTTCCTACATAATGGTATTTTATTTGTAATTTTTAGACATTAAATAATTTAATTTATTTATGACAGAACATGATGCAGAAATTATCTTATTAATGAAATATCGACATAATTGACGTTATAAATACCCAAATAAATATAATTTGAGACTTTTTATGAATTAAACTAATTTTCTAGGTTAATATTACATGTTAGTATTTATTTAATTAACTTTTTTCGAACTTATCATTCTGTTATGAGTTTCACAAAAATCAATTACTAAATAGTGTCAAAATTGACATAAAATAGTTTTTAAAACAAATATTATTTTATTAATTGATATTTTATTCCTAAAAACTATGGTTCGGACAAATGACTTAGATAAGGTTATATATATTAATAATAAACAACTTGGGGTTCGTTTTTCTTGATATAGTAAGTTTATTAACCTTATAGTATAAGAACACAAGAAGACATGGTAAAAGTAAAATTATTTAACTTAATGTTAAATATAAATGATAAGGTTAAAATAGGAACCTAAACTTGTCTAACCTCTATTGGATGAGAGGATTTAGACCCATCCCCACCTTAGCCTCGAAATAAATCAATTTTGAGCTATTTAAAACCGAACTTGACTTTATAATAAAATAATATTTTTAGTTATTCCAAAGGTGCCCCTCTCCTCCCTTATAAAAGGGCACCTCCTCCCTCTCCTCCTCACACCAATTTGAGCATTCAAGCTCGGAAAACCCCTTCCAAAATCTCTTCTACACTTCCCTAGTATCATCCTAGAGGTCCTGGTTTTCTTCAAAGACCATCCTTAGTTCTTTAAGTGGAGGTTAAGAAAAGGTGCGTCAAAAAGAGGTAATATCCATTACCGATCTTTTTCAATTTCATTCTTCTTCAACATATTCTTCTTTAGTCGTTTCATGATAAATTAATAACATAAGTATTTCTTATATACTGATATGTTATTATAAATATGAAACAACTCTAATTAACCTTCTATCCATCCTACGGAAAAGGGAAATCACCACGCGTGCGTACGTACAGAATACCGTCTCCACGCCTTGGTGTAATCTATTTTCCACCACCAACTTACTTGGATGGGTATAATGGTGTAAATAATGACTATATATGACTATTATAAAGTGATATTGATTCTGAAATAGTATACATACACTCCAATACAATTCCACTATCATAGGAACGATATCATCACTCATGCGTACGTACGGAATACCGTCTCCACGATGTGATGCGACTCGTTCTACATGATCATCATTTCATAATGATTATATAAATGAATTGAATGAATGAATATGATATATGTTACACTAAAACCATTCTGGAAATGCTATATCTATAACCTAAAAATAAGAATGAGAATTTATTTGACAAACACGCATAAGAACAAAAAGTAATAAACACCCGAATAACAAGTAGTAATGAAATATTACTAATAAGAAGCTAAGAATATGACCATATATGATATAATTACAATACGTATGATTCTGGAATAAGTCAATAACATTATTTAAATCATTATACAGGAGGTTTGGACACTTATGAAGTATATCGGACCTAAGGTAAGGGAAATATCACAATCTCATTTTTATCCGAGATTGTTTATACTTTGGAATTTACTTGGGTGTATTTTATCATCCACATCCATGTTTCCTCAATATGTAATATTTATATCCTTATACAATATTTTGTATCCAATTTTACCCTTTGGTGAGTTTTTAGTAAAAGATATTAAAGGAATCTTTTATCGTTTTTCGTACGGGGTACTTTTTGACTTTTCTGACAAAAGTACGAGAAGAATTTTTTTTAACTTATACGACATAAATGTATTTTTAAAACATTATTTCCAAGAATCTTCCTTTACATGTTTACAAGTTTATTTTTAATCAACTTCTTTTAGTTTAAAATTGTATGACATGTTAAGAAAAGAAAAATGTTTTTGAAGTAGAAAGGATATTTTCCTCAAGAATGGAGTTCATGTGTTTTATCAAAATTATATTCCATCTAAGATAATAAAGAGTTTTGTTTCTATCCCTATTATTACATTTATTTGATTATGTTGTGATGGAATTATATTTATGAATTCCTTTATCTTATATGAATTGTTTTATGATGTCACGATGTTTAAGATTCCCATTTTTATTACATGGGTTATGCAATGATGTATGGTTTATGATTTTGTGGCACACATAAGAATGGTGTCATTATGAGATGGGTGGGACCTATATCTCCCTCCAATGCATTGGGTAAAGATTTTATATCTCATTAGATAGACATGGATGGAATGGTAGGTTATACCGATTCAGTGAAACAGGACTGAAACGAGGGTGACTCGGTTCAGAAATGGACTTTGTCCTCTAAGATAGTCTTGGCAATGAGTCTTGACTAATAAGAAATGATTCTCTATGATTATGTGTGTATGCCACAAAGTTTCATGTTTTAAGTTATGATTATTGGGATTTCATTTCACTATTATGATTTATCCCATGTTATGAAGTTATGCTCTCTTTTGCAGGTTAAGATTTCCATAATGTTATGTTCTTATGAAGATGATGTGATTGATATTTCTTTTGTATACCCTTACTAAGCATTTGAGCTCACCCTTTTGTATGTTTTATTTCCCAGGTCAGGAAAAAGGTTATTAAGTAGAATATTCCAAAAAGGGACTCTAGATATGGTGAAATAAATGGGAGGCAAAGTAGATGCTTTATGAACCAGTTGTTTATGTTTCCCAATTTCTAAAGACACTATACCTATACGGTCCCTTCTTGGTTTTGTTATATGTTGTGATAAGTGTGCTTCAATTCTGAAGTAATAACAATGTATGTAATGTATGGTTCATTATAATGGAACTTGTTGTGTTTTATTTAGGATTTATTATTTGTAGTAGTTTTGGTCTTTGTTGGTAGTTTCCTTTTTGGTTCAAATTAGTAGTTCTAGATGTAGCTCGTGTTGAGAGTCAGAATGTTGGGTGTGCTAATCAGGTTCTTATGGTGGCATAAACCCACAATGTATCATGATGGATATTATCATTGAAGTATTCGTAATATATTTTTGAGTGTGACTGATGGAGTGAATAGTCACAACATGTTCTTGAGTTCATTGGTGTCGTTTCAGTTTTGAAATCGAGTTCAATTCCACCTTTGGATTGAAGACTTTGTGGGGGAAGAATGTTTTTGTGGTGGGAAGAATTTTCACACCTCATCCTTTGAAATTATTTTATTTTCTTTATTTTCATGGATTTCTATATTCATGTCAATGATCGAGTTGAGTCCCGATTTGGATTTTTGTGTTTTTGTTGAGAAATGAGTGTTTTGGGCTTGGTAGCATCTGGCGCATGGGAAGACCATAATTTGGAAACCGTGTGACTTCACCCATGTAACTATGTGGTTCGGTGCTGGAACGAGGAGGCGTTCTTGATGTTCGGTGCATAATTTATCAAACTGTGTGGAAATATTGTTCATGTTTCCCTTATTCAACATAGTGTGTTAATGGTAGGTGCACGGTCTATCAAAATATGCAACCCAACCATATGGACTGCCCGATGTACAAAATTTAGAAAATTAAATGGAAAATAAAATGGAAATAAAATAAAGTTAAATTATAATTAAATTTAATTATAATAAAAATAGTATTTATAATATTTTTTTATAGATAATATTTTTATTATTACAATTATTAATATTATTTTGTTTGTTACTAAGATTATTATTCTGATTATTATTATTATTGTAACGCATCAAGCCCCGAATCCAGTATCTGGTGCATTATTTTAATACATTGGACTGATTACAAGGAATCAAGTCCTGAAGAACCAATAAGTTTAGTAGTATTGGAAAATAGATTATATACATGAATGTTACATTGCAGATTAGAAAATAAAACACAACATAAATTGTCCTTCTAGAACTCCATTAATCTCATAGCTTAACCCTGCATATCAATAATAATACACTTCTTAGAATCTTGGGAAAATAAAACATAAGAAAGGGTTGATCCTAGATTCTCAGTAAGAGTAAGCAATAAAAAATAAGATAACATAAACATTAGGCATGGGGAATAATTGAAAACCCATGCCTTTACAAATAATCAACATGGACACTCTATGGCAAGAATATGATCTGAGTAAATAATTCCATAATAAAACATAGTCATGTGTTTTCTACTAGTAGAATAACCACATTATATATCAAAAGCCAATCTCATAATGATGTAATGCATAATGTCGGACATTCTGAAACATTTTTTCAAGGCCTCGGCCAAGACTTTTAAAAATGATTAAGGACTCAGCCAACACCATATATCAAAAATTGGAAAGGCCTCAGCCAATTCCACATCTAATTGTCTAATGAGACCTACCAATGCATCGAGGAGCTATAGAAGGCTCCACCCATAACTTACTAAGTCCAATTCATTCCTCATATAAAAAGGTTGAAACATAATATAGACATTCATACTAAAACTATCATATGAAATGTTAATAATTTAACCACAACCCATGAATGCTATAAAAATAGCACTTCCACAGTCAAAAATAACTCATTAAATACAATATGGAAGATTTTATTATAATAAATTAACCTCAATCATGAATAATGAAGGATATTTACATAGATGAAAATAATCATCAAACTATTTGAGAGAGAAATATCCTCCTCTATCTTGAAAACATTTAAAATTCACACTATTTATTAAGAAGTCATTTAAAATAGATCTTTAAATCAATGTGTCTCATACCACTTTGAATCATTTAAAAAGAATTTTAATTTTTAAACATTAATTTTCATATAAATAAATCCTTAAACCCATTTTTAAAACATGGACATTAATGAGAAAAATCTGGAAGAATAATTCTTTAAAACAATTAAAATTATATTATAGTTTGAGTTCCTAACCAAAAGAGATATACTTGAATACAAATAAGTGAGGTAATACACACTTTATTATATCATTATAATAAATTTATTCATGATATACTATGTCAATGTACAGTATATACACCAAATAAAAGTGAATTGGTGCATAATCAACAAAGAAGTCTCAAAGAAATGTAAATTGAGATGAAATCACATATAAATACTGTATCCTTAGGTAAAGGATAAATAAATGACATAATTATGTGTGAAATATATAAATACACTAAATATGTTTTTGATATTAAGTTTAAATAAATCAGAGGACATTCACACATATTCTTGTAAATACAACACTAATGACTTGGATGTTTAACTCAATGAATGGAAATTGAGTTAAGATTACTCTCATGAAGTTCATATCAATGACATGAAAAATTATCAATAGAGTGATTATTTGTATAAAACTTATATCCACATAAAGGTTAGTGGAAATTACAACATAAATAATAAATATTTACTCCACACATAATCTTGGATAAAAATAATAAATGATGTATGCATAAAGCCCAATGAGTGGAATTTGAAATTTGAAATTCTCTTACCAATTTGGTAACTCATGTAACATACATCCCATGAAAGAATAATCATACAATTAAGATGTAAATCCATATAAATTAAATTACATTACACCAAAAATACAATCATTGTCAGTACATATACCACACAAAATGTATTATTGGTTAATATAGCATGAATCTCACTAGAATAAAAAGTTAGATGAAAAACCCTAACCATGTTGTAATCAATCGAGTCGTATAAGGAGAAGTTAATAAGCAAAAAATGAATTACTGAATTCCATTAACATAATGATAATAATGAAAATATATATCTACTGGAAGTACACAATACACCACATGCAATAAATAAGTGGCGGACAATTGAAATCTCAAGAAACTAAGAGTGAGATAAGAAACCCCTTACCTCGTGTCTGACTTGACTTGTTCATTATTTAATCTCCTGAATAATAAACTAAAGTTAATTTCTAATTGTTTAGGAACCTTTTACAAGTTTATTATAACTTTTATATCACTTATTACCATGTTAAAAACATTATGTGATCATTTAAGTTAATAATGTTCGTTTTGTTGATATTTGGTACTTGAGTCAAAAATTAACTCGTTATAATTAAAAATTGTCTACGTGGTAAAAGGTATATTATCTCCACTATCATATTCATGATTTAAATATCATATATATCATATATATGAAGTATAAACTTAAATAAATATATATATATATATTTATCTATATTTGGTTCATGAAATTTGGAGATAATAAATGAAATGCACCGTTCATGGAGACGGTAAACCGTACGTAGGCATGAATACTAGTTTCATTTATATTTAATATTTAATGAAATTAAAACATAATGATACATAAATATATTATAATTAAAGTATAATATCATATTATATATGTGTTACATAATTTAATTATCTCCAACCTTTATCTGTCCCATGTATGTCATGAACGAATCATATCACCTTGAGGGGGCGGTAGTCCACACTTGCTCAAATGAAATTATAATGTTCACATATATTGGAAGGTATAAAGGTGTGTATGTAAAAGCAAATTACAGAATCATAGAGAAAACATAAACATAATACATATCATATATAAATACAGGGCTATCATAAGGACCACCATGAGAGGTGGTATGAGATAGTTGAACAATCATCGTTTCGTGAGGCGTTAGTTTTCCATCCACAAAAACATTTTATTCTTTACCCATTAGGTGAAGGTGTCTTTAAGTTTCATTCTAATACATATAATAAAAACATACTAGTATATTTATGATAATTGTTTTTCATTTTTTAAATTAATAATAAGTTTTAGGGGTTCGAGAAGTAAAATAAAATAGAACATGTTAAGAGTAACCATTAAATTTAATTGGGGTAACTCCCTTTTGTTTGAACCAATGGACTTCTTGAAGTGACTTATGCCTAAGTTAAGGCTTCTAGGTGGAATATATTGGTATTTATAGATTATTTAGTCATTGTTTGGATGATCCAAGGGGCATGAGAGGTGTGAAGAATGGGTTAGAAGTGGTGTCCTTTTATAAGGGAGAGGAGGGGCTCTTTAGGAATGTTTGGAAATGTTATTTTATTATAACCTTATCATCAGTTTAAAAATGTAAGAAGCTCATTATATAATAATATAAGATTATTCATATTCTAAATAAAATCAACCAACAATAATTGGATAGGTTTTTGATATTGTTTTAATATTAATAATTTTATTTATTTAAATCATTTATTAATGAGGGAAATACTGCATCATTATTGTGTCATAAATAATTTAATTTATATGATGTATAAAAATTATAGAAAAACTAACATAATTTAGGAAATATTTTTATCTTTTCAATGAATATTTATAGTCGAAAATATGACTTATATAACCCCATGTAAAAATTGATATACTAAACGATATTAGTTAATGTAATTTTTGTCTTCACATTAGGTTAATTAAAATAATGTGTCATTATCATTCTTAAGTGTCACCATGGGGTCCAAAAATAAAACCAATGATTACCATGGTCATCCATGACACATATAATAAGGATAGGACCAATGTTAAGGTAATTATTAATATTATAATATTCTTTTTACCTTGAATTACCTTATTTATCTTTAACCATGGTAAATAAAAGTCAAAAGTTATTATTCACCAAAAATTATGTTCATCTAATTGAACCAAATTTTACTTACTAATAACAAACATGTAGTCGGATTTTTTAAATTCAATTCACATAAGCGATAAATTTTCATTTAAATAAAAAATTTGGATTTTTAACTACAACTTAGTGGTTTCACTATTCATAAAAAATTGATGTTTTTTAGAAAATACCAAAAATTCATACTAATATTTATTTGATATTAAGAATTAAAAAATGATGTGTATTTTACCAAATTCAAAACATATAAGTTAGATTAATTAATTTAAAATTAATTCCCTTTGTTAAAACAAAAAGGGTGTTTTTATGAAATATTAACTATCAAACGATTGACACTTATTTATGTTCAATGTCAAAGTAAATTTACTTTCAATGAACATCATTTGGATTAAATGGTAAAAATATAATCTAATTATAATTTAACACCAATTAAAAATATAATCTAACCATATAAATAAATTAGATTAAAAGGCAGTTTTTAATTAGAATACAGTATTTCACCCTATTCATAAAAAATGAATATTTTTAGAAAAAATCCCAAACTTCATCCAAGGTAAATTTTTTTGTCCCGATTCTAAAAGAGAGATTTATTTTATCAAATTAAATATATAAAAGTGTAAAATATTGGATTTAAAAATGTTTCTCCATTAAAAGGTGGTAAATTGCATTTTTTTTAAAATACATTTTTTTTTCTGAAAAATTGAATTTGTTCTTATAATATGTCTAAGAAACACATAATACAATAGATAAAATTATATGGAGTATATTAAATTAAAAATACAGTTAATATTATTTATAATTTTTTTTTGAATGGCTAGTTTGGTAAGTTTTGGTGTGCTCGAACATAGTGTTGTGTATAGTATAAGTTATTGAATTACATTAAAGAGATAAAGTACCATGAAATATTAGGGTGTTATAATTATTATTATTATTTGTTCTTATGGAAACTCCTATTTTAATCCCCCACTACCTCACCTTACCTCTTTCGTAGTGATCACCCCTCCCTTTCCTAACCCCTCTCACATTGTACCCTCTCCCCCTTCCTCCCAGGTCGTGCATGACCACAGATCATCTGATGGACTCTAGTGCCCAAGTTATCTCCATCAGTCGCCCCCTTTCATGGAACCTCCACTATCCCACTATTTTCTCAAATTACACCCTTGGTCGAAGCATGTCCATCTTGTATGACCCACTATGGCTGATGGCCTCAAACGAGCCACCTCACACCCTCCAAAGACCATTTATTCCATCGATTTTGTGTGCAGTGTCCTTCTATGAGCCTCTTCTACCTTCCTCTTCCCCTATTTTGCAACATTATTTGATTTCACGGGGTGCACACCACATTTCCAAACACTAATTTTTTTGGGAGTTTTATTTATAGAATCATGATGAATAAGGTTCATTGGTTCCTATTAATACTATTTCAAGCCACCGCTGTTAGGGTAAATGGATTCTCCATCACTTTTGTGTAAGGGTTTGGAATTTCTTCAATATGGATTAATTTTAATTTAGGTTTTTTGTGATTTTTTGGTTGTTGGTAATATTTATTGTCTGCATTGCACCTCACTAAGATGGTTTTGGGTTGTGGGTGTAGATAGTTGTTATATGTTCATATAGAGGGTAATACACAAACAAATATATATATATATATATTAATATTACATCTTTATACATATTACATATTCCTAAATGTTTAATTTGACATCCAAATTTTCATTATTGTTTAAGAAATACTTTTTATATTTATTTCTTATAAGTATATACTATGCGATATGGTTGTGATTGATATAAATAGTTTTATATTTTTTTCATAATTTTTCTGAATTTTTAACATGTGTTTTCCTTGTTGAGAGAAGTTATTAACCATGTTTTTAAAAATTTATTATATTTATAATGCTCAATAATTCATAAATTATATATCATTAAAAGTGGTTTCAAATTTTTTTGGTTATGTGGTCAGTATTTCCATAATGTTTAGTGTGTAAAGTAGTTTTTAGAGTTGATTTTGGATTAATGTGGGTCCTCATATGATTTTTAAAACGGGAAATTACATGATTTGGTTTGATTGAAAAAATTCGTGGGATTTGGTATGAATATGAAGTTAATCGGTAATTTTATTTCTTGAAAGGTTTTATTTGATTTTAGAATATTTTATCACTTCCATTTAATTATGGAGTGAATTTGTTGTGAAATTAGATTGTTAAAAAGATATTGGAACTTAATAATGTTGAGGAACATTTTAATCTAATTTATAATTTCCTTTGTAAATTAATGTGTCCCATTGGGAACTTCGATAATTTTTTACAAAAGAGTGAAACCCATATTGAGCCATTCCGCCATGATTGATAAATGTTATGCAACTTTTAGTGTGTGATTTGAGATATTCACCTTGTATAGAGGCATGTGAAATGTTTTGTGGATTAAAAAGGTAATGTTATTATGGATGTAGATTGGTGGGGGTGTTGATTGGATTTTTGGACATGGAATTTTATTTTTTCATACATTTGTTCTGGATAAAACCTCGACAAAATTTGAAATAGATCACATGGGTAACCCCTTGTATAGAGGTGGGTAGACTCAGAAAAATATGCTAGATGTGACTAAAGTGGATCATCCTGATTTTTTCTGGAAGGAATAAAAATTATAACAATAACTAAATGAATTTTATGATTGGAGACCACTAGTTTATATGGGTGTACCCTACTAGTGTCTCATTCATGAAAATGAGGATGGTAGTGGTATCTATTCTATATTTCACTAAGTTACAAAGCTCCTATCTCCCCAATTGACACTAGCTTCTTAGGGATTTCCCATGGTGATTGTAATGTAATTTTTGATTTAGTTGTTTCATTCATCTCTTCTCCTTTGTGAAATAAAAATTTTAATTTAAAATAATTCATTTCAATTTGATATGTTAATGCATGAATGGAATATACATTGAAAATTTAGTGTAAGGGAAAGGATTGTATTGAAAATGAAATGATGTTACTTAAATAAGAAAATAATGAAAATACTACATTATTATGTCATATTTTGAAACTAACAAGTTTGGGGTTTTATATTATAGGTAAGGGCATAGGGAATCGTTTACCCTGGGCATTAGTACTGTGATTCTCAGTTCCCATGCCTACTCTATCTTTTATATTTGATGTTCTAGTTGTGGGTCCTTCTTGCAGTGAGTGTGCTTCTGTGTTTGAGGTGACCCATGGTGTCACATAGATGTATGTTTAGATATAGAACAATATTTTCATTCGAAATATAGTTTTAATTTTTATTGATCATTTTATATTTATTTATTTGTCTTTCATATATGGGTTAAATATTCCCAATTCTTTAATTTTGATTCTAGGAACGAGTTTCCATCCCATAGGGATTGATAAATCACTTGTGTCCTTGTTATGGTCCGAATTTGGTGACCAATTAAGTTTTTTCCTTGGTTGTATTTTTAAAAAATTGTATCAAAGCGTCCCATGTTATTTGAGGTGTTAGGTAGCTCAAATATTATGTTTTTCAGGACTTGATAGGTGGGTTAAGAAAGGTTTACCTAAACCCTTACCATATCAACCCTTCAGTTTCTGGTGGTAGTTTTAGATCCGAAATTTTCTTTTTCTTAGACATCGTGGATACAGGATTTAGTGAGAGTGAGTTCGTGTCACGTGACACACTTTCATGGAGTATCGGACCATGTAAATTCTGAGTGCATGGTTCAAGATAATTACTTTGTTTGATGATCTCTCGGAGCATGGTCTATTAAGCCATATATCATAGTTAGCATAGACACAAGTACCTTATTTATTGAATTTTAGATGTGATTTATGTTTGCGATTAGTTTTGGTTGGTTTTTGTGGGTTTAAAAAATGAAAATGAGAGGTACATTATAAATTTTTTGGGGATCTTGTAAACACTTTTTTGTATGTGAAATAGAAAATGATTGGGAGTTTCTTCATTACGTTTTAGATATATTTTTGAAATAATAATTGTTTTGAATTGACCCTTAGTTTTCCTAGGAGTGGTCACAAAAATGGGAGTACACATGTGGAATGTGGAAAATTGGTTATATGTGTGGATGGGTTCTTGAGATAGAATAGGGATATATATATATGTGTGAGACTTCATGTAATACCAATGGTGGGAATATATGTTTATTTGTTTGTAGAAAAAATTGTTTTCAAAAAGGAAACTAAAATGTATACAAAAGTGAGTGAGCAGCTGTTTTGGGTTTCTTTTCATTTTTTGGAATACTTTTTCATGGTTTTCTGGTTTTGACATACTGAATTGTGGTCAGACTGGTGATTTTTTGTTTAGATTTTGTTTTTTTATTGATTTTTGGAATTTTTATTTATGATGCATTTTCATCCAGTTTTATGCTTCTTGATTTGGAGACTTCATTAGAAAATCCCAATTGAGGAGTGAATAGATGGACTCTAGGATTCCTTCCTACTTGTTTATGTGATGGTTTGTTTTGGTAATTGGTGTTGGTCTTTGATAGAGGGTTTTACTTGTCAGTGTTGAGGTGGTTAGGGTTTTTGAGTAATTATTAAATATGTGGCAATCTGAGTATTCCCATTGGAGACTCTACCAAAAATCTGAATTGAGAGGTGAAGCCTGAGATTTCCTAATTATGGAACTCACCCAGACTTCATGGTATTTCACCCATATCCATTAGCTAAAAAATAGAATAATGTTTTTTTATAAGTGAAAATAAGTTTTTTTTAGCGTGGTCTTATGGGTTATTTGAAGGGGTTATGTGAGTCATACCACTTAAATATATGTTTTAGTTGAATATAGTCTGCTCATGATAGTGGGGAAGCAGATTATTCAAGGAATCAGAGCTGCAACCACAAATCTAAGAATAATTTTTTTAATGTACTATGGAATTGTTTGGGTGTGGGGAACCTTGGACCAGCTTTTGCCTCCAGTTCTAAAATGGGGATGGTTTAAGGTACTCTATTGCAGTTTTATAAGGATATTTGGTTCTATAATAGTAATAGAGGTATCAGTTCCTTATTTTGTTTATTGTTCTTTTAATACCCCACATTTGTTGTAAGAAGTAGTGGAGATCTCATTTTCTGGTAACTCCTATGATTGTGCCTCTTCAAATATGAGTCTTTGAATGGTTGTCTTTATTGTGTAGTTATCACTTTTGTGGATTTTTTTTACATCATGATAGTCTTGGGGAAACTAATTTATTTAAGTAATTATGAATTTTGGTTTAGTTTTCTACTTGATTTGAGATGTTTCTATGGGGTTTCCCTTGTTTTGGGGTCTCCTTGTATGGGTTGTAATTTCCTGTGTCCGTATGTGATGGTTGGACTAAGCCGACTGATTCATAAATTGTGTGTGACCCAGCATAGATCATGTTGTGGTTTCATTAAGATATATTCTATGTGGAATATTTGGTCAATGTAGACATTTTTTTCATTGTTTCATGATAATATTTCTAGAGCTAGAACGGGATGAGAGTCTAAATGTTGGGTGTGGTAGTAGGGTTCTTATGGTGGAGAGACCCATCCTCATTTCATGATGTCTCTTCTCATTGGAATATTTCTTCTATATCATCGTGTGTGATTATTAGAGTGAAAATTATCAATGTATTAATGATTTCGGTGTCCTCGTTTAGTTTTGATCAAATGTTCCATTCCATATATGGTTGGGTGAATTTCTGGGGAAAGAATTTTTTTATGGTTGGGATAATTGTCACATACTAAGATTTAAATTTGTATTATTTATTTATTTTCTTGTATTTGAATATTCTTTTAATGGTTTGTTTTGAGTCATACTTTTAATTTACGGGTATTTATTGAGAATTTAGTTTTTTGGATTTTTTTCATCTAAAGAACATACAAAGAGCACAATTTGAAGATCAAGAAACTTCTCCCAAGAAACCATGCAGTTCAATTCTGGAACTGGGTAGATGCATTCAACACAGTGGGTGCCCAATTTGACAAACTATGTGGCCAGCTCGTGCATGTGTCCCTTCAACCCAGTATTGTGTGCATCATCGGAACATGGTCTATGAGACGATGAATCCCAAACATACAACCTTCATGGGGTAAAGAATAAATAATATAAAATGAAATATAAAGTGAAAATAAAATAATGTTAAATTAAAATTATCTGTATTAATAATAATAATAAATTTTTATTTTTATTAAAAATACTATTACTATTATTATATTAATGGGATATCCTAATTTGGGGCTCCCTCTTCCTCCCCTTCCCTCTATCACACAACAAAAACCCTCCCTTCCTTCAGAACCCCCCCCCCCCCCCCCCCCGTATCACACTCCCTCCCCCTTCCTCCATGCTCCCACCACCCAATAGGTCTAGGTCCACCATCATGCCACATCCTCTCCACTGACCGTCTCATTGAGTGTCGCTCTTCCCTATACCTTTATTTTCTCATGTGATGCCATCAGTCAAATCCCCTCACTCTTATTCAACACCGACCAGCCGAGTCCCACCTACGAGCCACCACCCTCCCTCCAAAGACCATTTCATCCACCAATTTGGCGTGTGTTCTCCTCTGGTGTGCATCTACTACCTCCCCCTTGCGATATTCTATAGTTTCCTTTGATTTCATAGGGTTGACACACCGTGTATGAACCCTAAATTTATTTTTTGGGATTTTATTTATATAATATTGATGATTACGGTTCATTGGTTCTTTTAAAGTCCTATTTTATCTACCTCTGTCATGGGAAGTAGATTCTCCATAGTTTTTCGGTAAGGGGTTTTTAATTTTATCATTGTGGATTAATTTTAATTTTGGGGTTTTATCATTTTTTTGTTCTATGTAATATTTGAAGTCTATATTAAACCATGATTCAATGTTTATGGGATATGGTTGTATAGAGTTATTATATGTATATCCATAGGGTAAGACATATAAAAATATATTCCCTCATTGTAGATATTCCCCCTAGAACATGGAATATGTTTAATGCAACATAAGGTATATATATGTGTGTGTATAAATGAATGTTTCTATATGCGCAATGGGTTGGTTAGAGTGGTCATTGAAAAATAGTTGCACGTTTAAGTTATGTTCCATATACCTAATCCATTAATTTGAATTCCATATTTTCTTTATTATTTTAGAAATGTGTTTTAAATTTTTGTAGTATTAGTAAATGTTTTGCGATATGGCTGTGATTATTAGACATGGTTCTATATTTGTTTTTCATATTTTTTTATAAAATTTCATCATATTTTTTCTTGTTTATAGATTCTCTTGACATTTTTTTGAAAAATTTATTACATTTAAAATGCCTAATTGGTCATAAATGATATATATTTAAAAGTGATTTCTAAAATGGTTTTGGATATGTGGTGGTTATTTCCTGTAATATTTGGTGTGTACACTATTTTTGGAAGTTTATTTTGAATTAATGTGGATCATTGTATGATTTTTAATGGGAGAAACTCAATGATTTGTTTTTATGGAAAAAATGAATGGATTTTGGAATCAATTTAAGGATAATTGTTAATTTAATTTCTTAAGAGGTTTAAATTTCTATGAATTTTTTCTAGCATTCTATTAAATGGGTGGTGTCTTGGATGTGAAATAATATTTTTAAGAATATTTTGGAACATAAATTTTTTTAGAAACAATGTTTTCTAAATGATAAATTTCCTTATAAATTAATGTTGTCTGTTGGGCTCTTTGAGAATGGTTTTAAAAAGTTGAAACCCCCTATTTGGGAAATCACACTAGTTTAAAAAACATGATGGAAGAGTTAATTTTTGATTTGTGATATTTTCCTCATGTAGATGCATGTGTAATGTTGTGTGGCTAAAAAGCCTAATGTGCTTATACAAGGAGATCATTTGTGGGATGTTGAATTTATTTTTTGATAAAGAAACTAATTTTTTATGCATTTATTGTTGATAAAAACTTTTCTGTCAATTGAAATAAATAACATGAGTAACCCCTAGTACCTAGGTGGGTAGACTAGGACTAGCACACTAGATGATACATATGTATATTTTCCCAATTTTTCTAGTTGTATTGTAGATTACAACACTAACTAACTGATTATGATGATCTGAGACCACTAGGTTATTGGCATGACCCTTACCTATGGATCATGCATGAGAATACTGATAGTCATGGTTTATAAGACATTATTCACTAAGGTATGATGAACCTAGGTCCCAAATAAACCTATATTTATAAGGATTTCCCATGTGGCATGTGATATGATTTTTTTCTTGTTTCATGCTTGTATTCTCTATTATTGAAATCATATTTTAATTTAAATTGGTTTCCTTTAATTTTGAAATTTTCATGCATTCTTGGAATCTACATTGAAAATTTACTATAATAAAAAGTCTTTTCATTAAAATGAATATTTTTTCTTTTATTTGAAAATAATTAAAAGATTATTTTATTATTTCTTATTTTCATACTAGCATGTTTTGGGTTACTTTTTTAAGGTAAGTGCATAGGGAGTTGTGTATCCTTTGAATTCCTACTGAGCATCTCAGTGCTCGCACCTACTCCATCATCTCAATTTCAATTTCTTGTTGTGGGTAACCCTTTTAACGAGTGTGTTTCTATGTTTGGTGATGACCCAAGAGGTCACATGGAGGTATGATTATTTAAGAAAATTTATTTTTGTTGTCACCGTTAATTTTATTTTTTATTATTATGTTTGTATTTACTTATTTTTCTTTAATTTATGGTCCAAATGATTCACATAAATTTTATTTTGATTCCTGAAACTAGTTTCCAGACCATGGTGATTAGGAACACCCTTTTGGCCTTGTCCTGGGTTGACTCAAGTGACAGGTTTGGGGTTGGCCGAGGTTGGTTCGTGGCACAAACGTAATATTATAACATTGTGAACAAGTGCAAATAAAAATTGGATCCCTAATTTTGTTAAGGACCTAAAATCTATCCCTTTCATAAACATATGAACATGTAAGCATGTCTATGCAGGATATAATGGACCTAAAATGTAGAGACCCGAATCTTGATGTACATAGATATTACATTACTTTTGCGGAATACTTAATAAATAACAAAAACAGACACACAAGGATCATAATAGTTTAGTGTCTTTGGAAACATGGAATATAAACAACTAATCATGTTGAAAGATCTTCAACATCTCCCATAACGATCTTCCCCTTTTTGTTTCCTTACCTAAAACCTTCCTCTATTTATTGGGGAAAATAAAACAGAAAAAGGGTGATCTCAAATGCTCATTAAGGGAAAACATATAGAACATAAAACAATCCATAAACACTTGAAAGAAAAAACTTGAACATGAAATCTAAACATTAAAACATTGAGAAAAGACATAAATCGTGGAAGTACGTATGGAATATATCATAAATAAACATTAATCCTGATAAAATAGCGTGGGAATTAAATATGTTATTGTGGAAAACCATTAAGCACATGATATGATTTCCATAGTAGCCAAGGTATTGCTTCCAAGACCATCTTAGTGGACAAAGTCCCTTTCTGAATCGAGTTCACTCCTCGTTCCAGTCCAATATTACGGAACTGGTTTAACTTGTCATTCCGGCCATATCTATATCATGAGATATAAATCTTTACCCAATGAATTGGAGGGAGATATTGGTCCCACCAATCTCATAATGAAATCATTCTTACTTGTTCCACAAAATAAACATAAAACATTCATCATAACCCAAAGAATAAAATGGGTTTAATAAACATCATCCCATCATCTCATAATCCATATAAAACAAATGGACATTTCATCATAAGAAAAGTGAAACCATGTAAACCATAGATACATTATACTTGAAACATACACAAATGAAATAATGTCATCTTAGATGGAAAATGATTTTGATAAAACACTTGAAATGAATTCTTGAGAAAAATATCATTTCTTCTTCAAAATAAATTTCTTTTCACACAACATCATGAAATTTTAAAAGAAAATGATTTTGTTTAAAATAGTCATGAAATATTTTGGATGATGCTTCATGAAAATAAGGATTTATAAAACCGTAAAAATCCCTTCATTCCGTATAAGTTAAAAAAATATTATTCTTGTACTTTTGCCGGAAAAGTCAAAAAAGTACCTCGTAACGTAAACAAAAGAAAGATTCCTTACATACCATGTATTAAAAGTCAAAAATGGGTAAAAATGAATTTAAAAATACATGAATTTTTTTCATAAAACATTCACATGGATGATAAATACAACCCCGGTAAATACTAACGTATAAGCAATCTCAGATAGAAAACAATTGATATTGCAACATTATCCCTTACCTTAGGTCTGATATGCTTCGTACATATCCGAACCTCCAGTATAATGATTTACATAATATCATTGACTTATTACAGAATCATATTCATTGTTATGATATCATATAAGGTTCACTTATGACTTTATATTACCCGTTCTTTTTTAAATTCCATGTTAAAGAGCGTTTTGGGTAAAATCGTTTCATTTGTCGTCCGTGTTTTGACTTGTAATTATTCATATGATTAACTATATCATGATTACTTAATTCCAGAATATAAAACATGATTAATATATAATATATATTCAGAATATATATTTAATGGATCGATAAATGGAAGGAAATACACCGTTCATGGAGACGGTAGGCCGTACGTACGCATGAACGATGTTTTCGTTTCCTTATTGAATTGAATGGAATTAAGTAGATAAAATAAAAATATATATATATATACATAAATCCAGTAGAATTATTATGTCATATATTTCATGATTAATTATTATATATAATTTATAATCATTCTTGAATGGTTATCATGGAGAGTGAATCTCATCGTGTCGTGGAGACGGTATTCCGTACGTACGCATGAGTGATGATATCATTCCCATGATCGTGGAATTGTATTAAAGAGTATGTATAATATTAAAGATTCAATATCACTTTACAATAATCATATATATTCATTACTTTTACCATTATACCCATCCATGTAAGTTGGTGGAGGAAAATAGATTACACCATGGTGTGGAGACAGTATTCCGTACGTACGCACGCGCGGTGATTTTGTTTTCCGTAGGATGGATAGATGGTGAAATAGGGTTGTTTCATACTTATAATAACATATCAGTATATGAGTGATACTGATGTTATTACTTCATAATGAAACAACCTAAGAAGAAAAAGTGGAAGAAGAAATAAAGGTGAAAGAATCAGTAACAGACATTACCTCTTCTTTGAAGCGCCTCTTTGAGACCTCCTCTTAGGGCACTAAACATGGTCTTTGAAGAAGACCAGGACCTCTAAGATGATTTTAGGGAAGTGGAGAAGAGAATTTTTCAGGGGTTGGCCGAGCATGAAGGCCCAATGTGGTGTGAGGAAGAGAGGGAGGAGGTGCCCTTTTATAAGGGAGGAGAGGGGCACCTTTGGAATAACTAAAAATATTATTTTATTATAGTGTCAAATTCTGTTTTTAATAGCTACAAATTGATATATTTAGAAGCTAAGGTGGGGATGGGTCGAAATCCTCTCATCCAATAGAATTTATACAAGTTTAGGAATCAATTTTAACCTTATCATTTAGATTTAACTTTAAGTTAGAAAATTTAACTTTTACCGTGTCTTCTTGTTTTCTTACACTATAAGGTTAATAAACATACTATATCAAGCCAAAATAACCCCAAGTTGTTTATTATTAATATATATAACCTTATCTAAGTAATTTTTCTGAGTCTTAGATTTTTAGGAATAAAATTACAATTAATAATATAGTATTTTTTTAAAAAACTATTTTATGTCAATTTTGACACTATTTGGTAATTGATTTTTTGTGAAAATCATAACAGAATGATTAGTTTGAAAACATTTAATTAAATCACTAATAACATGTCATATTAACATATAAAATTATTGGAATTCATAAAAAGTCTCAAATTACATTTATTTGGGTATTTATAACATCAATTATGTCAATATTTCATTAATAAGATAATTACTGTATCGTCATTGTTTCATAAATAAATTATTTTAGTCTAAAAATTACAAATAAAATACCATTATGTAGGAAATCATCTTATATTTCTAATGAATATTTATAGACGAATTTATCTTATGTATAACCCTATATTAAAATTTCTTTAGTGATTAAACTTTGATTTTAACTATTTTAACCCTTCTTTAAATAAATTGATAATAAATGTCCTAATCTAATCCAAGTGGGCCTAAATGGTCATATTTTATTCATAAGGTTGTTTTTGGTCGAATTACACTTATCCAATAGAATAAGGACATGTGTTAGGGTAATAATAATATCATTTTTACCCTTAACTACCCTATTTACTTTTAACCGTGTTAAAAAAAATAAAAAGTTACTATTCACCAAAAATTATTTTCATCTCATTGAACCACATTTTAGTCCTTGATATTAACCGTGTCTCTCGGATTTTTGAAATTCCACTCATAGAAGTGGTAACATTAAGTTTTATGGAAAAATTCTGTTTTTTAACTACCACTTAGTTGTTTCACTATTCATCAAAAAATGAAAGTTTCCAGAAAAATACCATAAATGAGGCCTAAGCTATATTTGATATTATGAATTCAAAAATGATGTTTATTTTACCAAATTCAAAAAATATCAGTTACATTAACTTATTTAAAAATTAATTCTCGTCGTCAAGACAAATAGCGTGTTTTTAAGAGATAATAACTATCAAAATATTGACACTTGTTTATGTATGGTTTAATTGTGAAATTAAATCCAATGAACAACATTGTATTAAATCGTAAAAATATATTTTAAATATACATTAAAACCACTCATATTAATAATTTAACACTATTAATTATTTCTATTAAAAAAATTGTTTTTAATTAAAATTTCGTAATTTCCACTATTCATCAGAATATGAAAGTTATCCGAAAAGTACCAAAATTTCACCCTAAGCTAATTTCGATATTACGAATCCAAAAATTAAGTTTATTTTGAAAGATAAAATTTATAAAATTTCAAAAAGTGGGTATTACTATTCATAATGGCTAGTTCGTAATAATATCTCGTTTTGTGAAACTCGGTATTGCGTACTACACACGCTATCGAGGAAGGTCGTGATTGCGTGTAATGAAGCCAAGTTAGGGTTGTATGTTGTGAAAGACTCCTTTTTTGTAATGTACAACACAAGAAATCAATAAAATTAAAAGGAATATTTCTTATAAAATCTCGGGGTGTTACATTCTACCCCCCTTAAAATGAATTTCTCCCTCAAAATTCGTCGGGGTTATAAATGGTTTACTACTCAAAAGTTTCTTTAACAGAAACCCACATCGTAAAAAGGACTACCAAAACCAATCTTTAAAAACTAAAGTATGAAACATAACAGTTACCTAAATTAACCAATCACTGAGTTTCCACATAGGAGAACATAGGTGAAAATATGGATATGGAAGAGAAACCTAACCATCATGTTCTGATGGAGAGTGGTAGAGAACATGGCTATGAAAAAGCCACAATCACAAAGCTATAGATTTGTGATGCTCTAAGGTACCATCTGATTCATCGGATATAAGGGAACTAGGAAAACATTTTTGGTTTTCAGGGTCATTTCTCTAAAGTTGATGAATTAAAAGAAATACTTACATGATTTTGGTAAAATCTCCTATTGTTCGTGAATTGAACAATTTCCACTTAATCCCTTAAAGAAATGATGCTGAATTTTTTATTCATGATGTGTTAGCAGATCATGTGATAGAATGATGGGTCATTCCATCTGTTTCAAACAAAAGGTTAGCAAAAGTTATAAGTCCATCTTATGGTTAGATTAATCGTATATGGTTCCAAAAATTAACTTATACTTCATATATCATACCGCTTAATAAAATAAAACTAGTTTCTACTAACCAGGTACTTCTTGTAGGCCAGAGGTAGGAGATAAAGGCCAGTCGCACTTTGGTTGTGGGTTCGATTCCCACAGCCTTGTCCGACGTGATGGGCTGTCGCCCGTCCTGCAGGTTGTCCTTTTTCTAAAACTATATTACTATAACATACCATCAATAATATCGAAAAAACTTCTATCCTTAAACAATACTAACTTATGTCCAACATAATCCATTCCAATCTTTAGGCTTATCCATAATACTGCAGTCCACTCTCATAATATAGTGAAAACGATTACTAGAGATTTAATACCATCATTGATCCCCATATATCATAAGATATGTCTTGTTGGTCACATTCCAAACATTCGAAGTCCTTAATCATGTATTCTCTTGAAAAATGAATACCCATTGAACCTTAGTGAAAACATGAATGCAGTTAAAAGTTAACACTTTCCACATACCAAAATCCTCAAAATTATATATACTCAAACCATGATATCACTTAGTCCTTATATCAATCATGTGCTCATGAATACAATCAAACATCTCATTATCTTCTTATTCCTTCATTATGCACATATCATCTACTTTACAAAAATATATGAATAACCTTCCATGGTTACTGGTACCATTCAAAATATACTTTCAAATACTTTTAGGAAAATCAATAGTGTAACAATCCTTAGATGATTCTTTATTCTATAGTACCATTTACTATACAACATAACTGTCGATAAACATACAATCATTCCACTACCTTCTAAAATAACTGACTGAGCTTCAACACTTCTTTCAGCTCATATATCATTTGTAGTCACCTCATCATCATCCACATAAATACTACCCATATGACCATGATGATTCTCTTAATGAGATTTTACATTAGGGAATTGGTTTTCATAATTCCCGTACATTCCACATTTAAATCATCTAATCATCGTTGATGTCGTAGCAATACCATTATCCTTGTCAATGGTGTTAACTGAACCATTTCCTTTGCACATACTGGCATTGTGTCCTTCTTTTCCACACCCAATGTAACGCCCGATACTTTTATGAGAAATATTTTGTTTTTATCAAAGGAATATTTCACTACACACAACACTAGCTTGGCTTGCTTTACACGCAACTGCAACCTTCCTCAATAGCTTGCGTCGTACGCAATACCGAGTTTCACTAAACAACGATATGTTATTAAAATATTATTAAAACTAGCCATTATGAATTGTAATAACCATTTTTTAAAATTTTATAATTTTTATTTTTCAAAATGGACTTCATTTTTGGATTCGGAATATCGAAATTATCCTAGGGTGAAATTTTGGTATTTTTCTGAAAACGTTCAATTTTTGATGAATAAAGAAACCACTAAGTGGTAGTAAAAAAACTGAATTTTTCATAAAACTTAATTTTACCGCTTCTATGAGGGTAATTTCGAAAATCCAAGAGACATAGTTAATATCAAGGACAAAAATTTGGTTCAATGAGATGAAAATAATTTTTGGTGAATAGTAACTTTTTACTTTTTTTTACCACGGTTATAAGTAAATAGGGTAAATAAGGGTGAAAGTGTTATTATTATTACCCTAGAACATGTCCTAATTCTATTGTATAATTTAAATTCGACCCAAAACAACCATAGGAATAAAATATGACCATTTAGGCCCACTTGGATTAGATTAGGACATTTATTATTAATTTATTTAAAGAAGGGTAAAAATAGTTAAAATCAAAGTTTAATAAGTAATTAATTTTTAATATGGGGTTATACATAAGGTAAATTAGACTATAAATATTCATTATAAAGATAAAAAATATTCCTACATAATGGTATTTTATTTTTAATTTTTAGACATTAAATAATTTAATTTATTTATTACACAACGATGATGCAGTAATTATCTTTTTAATGAAATATTTACATAATTGATGTTATAAATACTCAAATAAATGTAATTTGAGACTTTTTATGAATTAAACTAATTTTCTAGGTTAATATGACATGTTAGTATTGATTTAATTAACTTGTTTAGAACTAATAATTCTTTTATGATTTTCACAAAAATCAATTACTAAATAGTGTCAAAATTGACATAAAATCGTTTTTAAAACAAATATTATATTATTAATTGTTATTTTATTCCTAAATATATAAGGTTCAGCCAAATGACTTAGATACGGTTTTATATATTAATAATAAACAACTTGGGGTTCGTTTGGCTTGATATAGTTAGTTTATTAACCTTATAGTGTAAGAAAACAAGAAGACACGGTAAAAGTTAAATTTTCTAACTTAAAGTTAAATCTAAATGATAAGGTTAAAATTTATACCTAAACTTGTCTAAATTATATTGGATGAGAGGATTTCGACCCATACCCACCTTATCTTCGAAATATATCAATTTGTAGCTATTAAAAACCGAATTTGACTTTATAATAAAATAATATGTTTAGTTATTCCAAAGGTTCCCCTCTCCTCCCTTATAAAAGGGCACCTCATCCCTCTCTTCCTCACAGTACTTTGAGCCTTCAATCTCGGCCAACCCCAGACAATATCTTCTCTCCACTTCCCTAGAGACATCCTAGAGTTCCTGGTCTTCTTCAAGGACCAACCCTAGTGCCCTAAGAGGAGGTTAAGAAGAGGCGCGTCAAAAAAGAGGTAATATCCATTACCGATCCTTTCCAAATTCTTTCTTCTTCAACTTATTCTTCTTTAGTTGTTTCATTATGAAGTAATAACATAAGTATCACTAATTTACTTATATGTTATTATATGTATGAAACAACCCTATTTCACCATATATCCATCCTACGGAAACCGAAATCACCGCGCGTGCGTACGTACGGAATACCGTCTCCACGCCGTGGTGTAATCAATTTTCCACCACCACCTTACATGGATGGGTATAATTGTGTAAATAATTACTATATATGATTATTGTAAAGTGATATTGATTCTGAAATATTATACATACACTCCAATACAATTCCACGATAATGGGCACGATATCATCGCTCATGCGTACGTACAGAATACCGTCTCCACGATGTGATGCAATTCGTTCTACATGATCTTCGTTGCATAATGATTATATAAATGAATTTAATGAATAAATATGATATATAGTACATTAATACCATTCTGTAAATGATGTATCTATAACCTAAAGAGAAGAATAAGAATTTATTCGACAAAACACGCATAAGAACAAAAAGTTCTAAACACCCGAATAACAAGTAGTAATGAAATATTATGAATAAGAAGCTAAGAATATGACCATATATGATATCATAAAAATAAGAATGATTCTGGAATAAGTAAATAACATTATTTAAATCATTATACAGGAGGTTTGGACACTAATGAAGCAAATCAGACCTAAGGTAAGGGAAAATATCGCAATCTTAATTTTTATCCGAGATTGTTTATACTTCAGAATTTACTGGGGAATATTTATCATCCACATCCATGATTCCTCAATTTTTAATATTTATATCCTTATAAAATAGTTTATATCCAATTTTACCCTTCGGTGAGTTTTTAGTAAAAGATATGAAAGGAATATTTTGTCATTTTTCGTACGAGGTACTTTTTCACTTTTCCAACAAAAGTACGGGAAGAATGTTTTTTTTAACTTATACGAAATGAATATATTTTTAAAACATTATTTCCAAGACGATTACTTTACATGTTTTCAAGTTTATTTTTAATAAACATATTTTAGTTTAAAATTGTATGACATGTTATGAAAGGAAAATGTTTTTGAAGTAGAAAGGATATTTTCCTCAATAATGGAGTTCAAGTGTTTTATCAAAATTATTTTCCATCTAAGACAATATAGGGTTCTGTTTCTATCCCTATTATTATATTGATTTGATTATGTTGTGATGGAATTATTTTTATGAATTCCTTTATCTTATATGAATTGTTTTATGATGTCATGTTGTTTAAGAATTCCATTTTTATTACATGGGTTATGCAATTATGTATGATTTATGATTTTGTGGAACACATATGAATTGTATCATTATGAGATGGGTGGGACCTATATCTCCCTCCCATGCATTGGGAAAATATTTTATATCTCATGAGATAGACATGTCTGGTACGGCAGGTTAAACCGGTTCACTGAAACAGGACTGGAACGAGGAATGAACTCGGTTTAGAAATGGACTTTGTCCACTAAGATAGTCTTGGCAATGAGTCTTGACTAATAAGAAATGATTATCTATGATTATATGTGCATGCCACAATGTTTCAAGTTTTATGTTATGATTATTGGGATTACATTTCACTACCATGATTAATCCCATGTTATGAAATTATGATCTCTTTTGTAGGGTAAGATTTCCAAAATGTTATGTTTTTATTTTTATGTGATTGATATTTCTTTTGTTTACCCTTACTGAGAATTTGAGATCACCCTTTTGAATTTTTTCTTTCCCTAGGTCCGGAAGAAGGTTATTAAGTAAGATATTCCAAAAGGGACTACAGATAGGATGAAATAAGTGGGAGATAGTGTAGACGCTTTATGAACCAGTTGTTTATGTTTCACAGTTTCTAAAGACACTATACCTATACGGTCCTTTAATGGTTTTTTTATATGTTGTAATAAGTATGCTTCAATTCTGATGTAATAACAATGTATGTAAAGTATGGGTCATTATAGTTGGTATCAGAGGAAGGGTATAGTCAACCTTTGGAAACTAGGATGTGAAAGCCTTATTAAGAACCCTAAGGATAAGTCTAAGCATAGAACACAATCTTAGTGTTTTAGAAATGCCCATGAATAACCTAGGATAAGACCTTAAGTGTAAAATTTTATTCTTTATTATGTGGTTTTCCTATTATAATTAGTGTTGCTCACACTATTCTTCTTGGTTTTAGTCAATGGGTGGAACCCGAAGGAACCGTGTTAATGCGGAATGCGACGGGCAATGCAATTATTGTCCCCCTGAGAAACCAAAGGTTATGGGATCTGGAATGAAAAATCATGTAGCCATGCTCACACAACTTTCTCAAGCTATGAATCTTGCAGGACTTCCAAACGAGGAAAGGAAGGAGAAACATTCTGTTGAATCCTTCACGTGGTAGTGTCCACCTTCTTTCAGCGGGTCTACTGATCCATTAGTTGCTGAATAATGGATTAGTACTACTAAAAAGATATTTTCAGTTCTTCAATGTTCTGAACATGATAAAGTCATCCTAGCAATGTATCGTTTGTAAGGTGATGCTGATCAATGGTGGAATCTTATCAAGAATACGGGGCAAAGAGATGAAATTGAGTCCATGGAATGGGACGAGTTCAAGAACTTATTTTTCAATATGTACTTCCCTTGTATTCTCCGAACAAAGATGGAGACAGAGTTTCTTGAACTAAAGCAAATGGATGATGAATCTGTTGGTACCTATGAAGCAAATTTTACAAGACTTCCAAGGTACGCTTCTTGTATTATTATCCAACCTGAGAGTAAGATCTATAGATTATTTAGTGGCTTAAAACCAAGTCTTTGAAGGGCCTTAGCCATAAGGGACTTCAATAGCTATGAAGAAATCGTTCGATGTCCTCTCAAAGTTGAGATGGAGATTGGAGTAACCCATCAGTCATATGGGTTTGATAAGAAGAGGAAAATGGAATTCAAAGGAAAATTTAAAGAGCACACTGAAAAGAAGATGATCTTTCCCTTATGCTCAAAGTGTGGAAAGAAACATGGAGGGAGTTGTCTTAAAGGGACAAGTAAATGTTTCAAATGTGGAAAAGGAAGGTCATTGGGCATTTGAATGCCGCAATGATGGGAAGAAGATGTCTAATGATGCAAACAAAGGAAGGGACACAAACAATGAACCTACAACACATCAATGTTTCAAGTGCAAGGATATGGGGAATTATGCCAATAAATGCCCTAATCCAAGGGTTGTTGATGATTATCGACATCAAAAAAAATCTTAAGGCTAAAGACAAAGGAAAGTAACATGCAATTTCTATCAGCGATGTGGAGTACGATAACGATGTGGTGAAAAGGTACACATACCATCCACTCTAAAGTAGCTAATGTTTTATTTGATTCTGGATCCACCCACTCTTTTATTTCTGAAGATTTTTTTAAGGGTATCACCGTATTACCTCAAATATTAGATGTTGAGTTAGCTGTGACAACACCTAATGGCACAACAGTCGCATCAAAAGTTTATAATTCTTCCCTGATTGAAGTTTGTGGGAAAGTGCTTCCTGCAAATCTTGTGATCCTTCCTATAGTGGAATTTGATGTGATTCTTGGCATGGATTTTCTTTATTTATATGGAGCTCATATCAATTTCCAAAGATGGGAAGTCACATTTCATATTACAGATCAATCTATGATCATCTATCGATGCCAGGATGAACATAACCTTCCAGTGGAAATTTCTTCCATCTTATGGTTCTTGATTCCACTGAATGAAGTTTATTTATCTCAAATGGTTTGTGAGAAACTAAAGATTAATAATATTCCCATTGTACAGGAGTTTGATGATGTCTTTCCAGAGGAATTTTTGGGTCTTCCACCAAATCGTGAAGTTGAGTTTTCAATAGAACTCATACCGGGTGTTTTGCCTATTTTAATGACACCTTATAGAATGGCCCCAATTGAGTTGTAGGAATTGAAGAAGCAACTCCAAGAGAATCTAGATAAGGGATTCATACACCCCAGTGCGTCACCTTGGGGAGAACCTATTCTATTTGTTAAGAAGAAAGATGGATCAATGAGACTCTGCATTGATTATCGAGAACTTAACAAGATCACTATCAAGAAAAAATATCCTCTCACACACATTGATGACTTATTTGACCAACTACATGGAGCTCAATACTTTTCCAAGATTGATCTTCGTTCAGGGTATCATAAATTAAGGGTCAAAAGGGAGGATATACCAGAGACGGCTTTCTGTACAAGGTATGTACACTATGAATTTATAGTGATGCCATTTGGTTTTACTAATGCCCATGCTATCTTCATGGATCTGATAAATAGAGTCTTTAGAGACTATCTTGATCAATTTTTGGTAGTCTTTATAGACGATATTCTTGTGTATTCAAAGAGAAAGTATGAAAATGAAGATCAATTGAGAATTATATTGAAGACCCTGAGAAAGGAGAAGCTTTATTCCAAATTTAGCAAGTGTGGATTTTGGCTTCAAAAAGTTTCATTTTTGGGTCACATAATGTCAAAAGAGGGGATATATGTTGATCTAGCAAAAACAGAGGTTATTGAAAGATGGTCGAGACCAACAACAGTAACCAAGATCCAAAGTTTTCTTGGTTTGGCTAGATATTATCGACGTTTTGTGAACGAATTTTCACGATTATCTAATCCACTCACCAGGTTGACTCGAAAAGGAGTTAAGTTTGTTTGGACAGAGGAATGTGAAGAGAATTTCAAGGAGTTGAAAAGAAGGTTATCAAGTGAACTTGTGCTCATGCTGCCTTGTAGTGGAGAAAGGTTTGTGATCTACAGTGATGCATCCAAGAAGGGGTTGGGGTGTGTTCTTATGAAAAATGATATGGTGATAGCTTATGCCTCACGACAGTTGAAAATCCATGAGCAAAATTACCCAACACATGATTTGGAGTTAGCTGCGGTAATCTTTGCATTAATGATTTGGAGGAATTATCTTTATGGAGAAAGATGTGACATTTATACTGATCATAAAAGTTTAAAGTATATTTTCACACAAAAGGATCTGAATATGTGCCAAAGAAGATGGTTAGAGCTGATTAAGTATTACGACTGCTCAATTCATTACCACCCTGGGAAATCAAACAAGGTGGCAGATGCATTAAGTCGACAAGACCATGCTAGTTTATCCATGATGAGGATCACAAAAGATCCAATATTTATGGATTTACAAAGGATGGATCTTGGAATTATAATGGATGGGGGAAAATTGTATCTTTCTCAAATGAATGTTCAACCATCTATACATGTGAAGATTAAAGAGGTGCAGAAAGAAGATGTATAGTTACAAAAGAAGGTGAGAAATATTCCTCAATTCAACCTTGATTGTGATGGGATAATAAAGTTCAGGAATTGGGTTTTTGTTCATCCCATCCCCGAATTAAAGAAGGAGATGTTGGATGAGGCTCATAGTTCTTCATTCTCTATTCATCCTGGAAGTACGAAGATGTATAGGGACCTGAAAGAGTACTTCTGGTGGGATGGAACGAAATGAAATGTTGTTGAATATTTCTCTCGATGCTTGGTTTGTCAGCAAGTTAAAGCTAAGAGACAGAAGTCTAAGGGGATGTTTCAACCATTACCCATACCCGAATGGAAATGGGAAAACATTATTATGGACTTTGTCACATGACTTCCTAAAACATTCAAAGGCAATAATGCTATCTGAGTCATAGTCGATCGTTTTACAAAGTCTGCACACTTCATTGCTATTAGACAGGATTTCTCTCTAGATCAACTGGCTAGGATATATGTAAAGGAAGTGGTAAGATTGCATGGAGTACCACTTTCTATTATATCTGATCAGGATCCGAGATTTACCTCGATGTTCTGGAAAAGTCTTCAACATACTCTGGATACATAGTTGAGTTTCATCACTACTTATCATCCTCAGACAGACGGTCAGTCTGAGAGAACAATTCAAACTCTAGAAGATCTGTTGAGAGCTTTCTCTATGGATTTCAAAGGTGGTTGGGATCAACACCTACCTTTGGTGTAATTTTCTTATAATAATAGCTTTCACTCCAGTATTCAGATGACTCCTTAAGAAGCTCTCTATGGAAAGAAATGCAGGACTCCAACTTTCTAGGATGAAGTTGCGGAAAGAAAACTATTATGACCTGATCTTGTTGATGAGATGGTAGAAAAGATCCAATCTATTCAACAACACATAAGAGCAGCTCAGAGTCGACATAATATTTATGCCGAAAACCGAAGAAAAGACCTAGAGTTTGAAGTGGGTGATAAAGTGTTCTTACGAATATCTCCCGGGAAGAGGGTCATGAGATTTGGAAAGAAGGGGAAGTTGAGCCCTAGATATATCGGTCCATTCGAAATACTGGATCATATTGGAAAGGTAGCTTACCGATTGCCGCTTCCACCGAATCTCTCTCAAGTTCACGATTTGTTCCATGTATCTCTCCTAAGAAAGTACATACCTGATCCTTTACATGTACTCAGCTCAGAAGTTGTACCTCTGGAGCAAGATCTTTCTTATAAAGAACAGCCGATATAGATTCTAGATCGTAGAGAAAAAGTCTTATGAAACAAGACCACTCGATTGGTGAATGTTTTATGGAGGAACCACCAATTAGAAGAAGCTACATGGGAGTTTTAGGATATGATGAGGGAGAGGTATCCTCATCTTTTTGTTACAAAGTGATGAATTTCTAGGGAGAAATTCATTTTAAGGGGGGTAAAATGTAATGCCCAAGACTTTTATGAGATTTTTTTTATCAAAGGAATCTTTCACTACACACAACACTAGCTTGGCTTTCTTTACACGCAACTGCAGCCTTCCTCAATAGCTTGCGTCGTACGCAATACCGAGTTTCACTAAACAACGATATGCTATTAAAATATTATTAAAAATAGCCATTATGAATAGTAAGAACCACTTTTTGAAATTTTATAATTTTTATTCATCAAAATGGACTTCATTTTTGGATTCGGAATATCGAAATTAGCCTAGGGTGAAATTATGGTATTTTTCTGAAAACTTTCAATTTTTGATGAATACTGAAACCACTAAGTGGTAGTTAAAAAAACTGAATTTTTCATAAAACATAATTTTACCACTTCTGTGAGTGGAATTTTGAAAATCCGAGACACACGGTTAATATCAAGGACTAAAATTTGGTTCAATGAGATGAAAATAATTTTTGGTGAATAGTAACTTTTTACTTTTTTTACCACTGTTAAAAGTATATAGGGTAATTAAGGGTAAAATTATTATTATTATTACCCTAACACATGTTCTAATTCTATTGGATAAGTTTAATTCGACCAAAAACAATCTTAGGAGTAAAATATGACCATTTAGGCCCACTTGGATTAGATTAGGACATTTATTATTAATTTATTTAAAGAAGGGTTAAAATAGTTAAAATCGAAGTTTAATAAGTAAATCATTTTTATTATGGGGTTAGACATAAGATAAATTCGACTATAAATATTTTAGATTTTTAGACATTAAATAATTTAATTTCATTATGACACAATGATGATGTAGTAATTATCTTATGAATGAAATATTGACATAATTGATGTTATAAATACCCAAATAAATGTAATTTGAGACTTTTTATGATTTACACTAATTTTATAGGTTAATATGACATGTTAGTATTGATTTAATTAACTTGTTTTGATCTAATCATTCCATTATGATTTTCACAAAAACCAATTAATAAATAGTGTCAAAATTGACATAAAATAGTTTTTAAAACAAATATTATATTATTAATTGATATTTTTTCCTAAAAATCTAAGGTTCAGCCAAATGAATTATATAAGGTTATATATATTAATAATAAACAACTTGGGGTTCGTTTGGCTTTATATAGTAAGTTTATTGACCTTATAGTGTAATAAAATAAGAAGACACGGTAAAAGTTAAATTATCTAACTTAAAGTTAAATCTAAATGATAAGGTTAAAATTGATACCTAAACTTGTCTAAATTATATTGGATGAGAGGATTTCGACCCATACCCACGTTATCTTCGAAATATATCAATTGGTAGCTATTAAAAACTGAATTTGACTTTATAATAAAATAATATTTTTAGTTATTCCAAAGGTGTCCCTCTCCTCCCTTATATAAGGGAACCTCCTCCCTCTCTTCCTCACACCACATTGAGCATTCATTCTGGGCCAACCCCTACCAATTTCTTCTCTCCACATCCCTAGAGACATCCTAGAGGTCCTGATCTTCTTCAAAGACCAACCCTAGTGCCCTAAGAGGATGTTAAGAAGAGGCGTGTCAAAAAAGAGGTAATATCCATTACCGGTCCTTTCCAAATTCTTTCTTCTTCAACTTCTTCTTCTTTAGTTGTTTCATTATGAAGTAATAAAATCAATATCAATCATATACTGATACGTTATTATAAGTATGAAACAACCCTATTTCACCATCTATCCATCCTACGGAAAATGAAATAACCGCGCGTGCGTACGTACGGAATACCGTCTCCACGTCGTGGTGTAATCTATTTTCCACCACCACCTTACTTGGATGGGTATAATGGTGTAAATAATTACTATATATTATTATTGTAAAGTGATATTGATTCTGAAATAGTATACATACACTCCAATACAATTCCACGATAATGGGAACGATATCATCGCTCGTGCGTACGTACGGAATACCCTCTCCACGATGTGATGTGATTCGTTCTACATGATATTCATTGCATAATGATTATATAAATGAATTGAATGAATAAATATGATATATAGTACATTAATACCATTCTGAAAATGATTTATCTATAACCTAATGAGAAGAATTAGAATTTATTCGACAAAACCCACATAAGAGAAAAATGTTATAAACACCCAAATAACAAGTAGTAATGAAATATTACTAATAAGAATCTAAGAATATGACCATATATGATATCATAAAAATAATAATGATTATGTAATAATTCAATAACATTATTTAAATCATTATACAGGAGGTTCAAACACTTACGAAGCAAATCGGACCTAAGGTAAGGGAAAATCTCACAATCTCAATTTTTATCCGAGATTGTTTATACTTCAGAATTTACTAGGGAATATTTATCATCCACATCCACATTTCCTCAATATGTAATATTTACATCCTTCTACAATAGTTTATATCCAATTTTACCCTTCGGTGAGTTTTTAGTAAAATATATGAAAGGAATCTTTTGTCGTTTTTCGTACGAGGTACTTTTTGACTTTTCCGACAAAAGTACGGGAAGAATGTTTTTTTTAAATTATACGGCATGAATAGATTTTTATAACATTATTTCCAAGAATCTTGCTTTACATGTTTTCAAGTTTATTTTTAATAAACTTCTTTTAGTTTAAAATTGTATGACATGTTAAGAAAGGAAAATGTTTTTGAAGTAGAAAGGATATTTTCCTCAAGAATGGAGTTCAAGTGTTTTATCAAAATTATTTTCCATCTAAGATAATATAGGGTTCTGTTTCTATCCCTATTATTACATTGATTTGATTATGTTGTGATGGAATTATTTTTATGAATTCCAATATCTTATATGAATTGTTTTATGATGTCATGTTGTTTAAGAATTCCATTTTTATTACATGGTTTATGCAATGATGTATGATTTATGATTTTGTGGCACACATATGAATGGTATCATTATGAGATGGGTGGGACCTATATCTCCCTCCAATGCATTGGGTAAAGATTTTATATCTCATGAGATAGACATGGATGGAACGATATGTTAAACCAGTTCAGTGAAATAGGACTGGAACGAGAAATGAACTCAGTTTAGAAATGGACTTTGTCCACTAAGATAGTCTTGGCAATGAGTCTTGACTAATAAGAAATGATTTTCTATGATTATGTGTGCATACCACAAAGTTTCATGTTTTATGTTATGATTAGTGGGATTACATTTTACTACCATGATTTATCCCATGTTATGAAATTATGATCTCTTTTGCAGGGTAAGATTTCCAAAATGTTATGTTTTTATTTTGATGTGATTGATATTTCTTTTGTTTACCCTTACTTAGCATTTGAGCTCACCCTTTTGAATGTTTTCTTTCCCCAGGTCAGGATGAAGATTATTAAGTAAGATATGCCAAAAGGGACTATAGATATGATGAAATAAATGGGAGACAGTGTAGACACTTTATGAACCAGTTGTTTATGTTTCCCAGTTTCTAAAGATACTATACATATATGGTCCTTTAATGGTTTTGTTATATGTTGTAATAAGTATGCTTCAATTCTGATGTAATAACAATGTATGTAAAGTATGGGTCGTTATACCCAAAGCATCTTCCAGTTCCTTTGAAACAATATCCCTGATGCCTCTTCCCACATGATTTACATGAGGGAAATTCAACTTTCTTTCCTTTATGATCATCATGAAACTCCATCTTTCTCTTATAATCTGAGTCGGGAAACTTACCAAAGTTGATATTATTTATCATATTATGAGATTGCTGATTAGGAATAATAACGATGTTTGGAATTCTAGATCCTGTTTCATTTGGTTTCTCATTAAGAATATCATTCCATTGTCTGTCATATCCTCCATTATCGTGAATCTTCCGGTTTCCAACCATTTTCTAAAACCCAAAAAGGATAGTGTGAGAGGAAAAAATCATGCTAGGGAAAACAACCTAGTAAAGGGGGAGTTCGCTCAATATCTAACATCTTATGTTAAATTCTATGATCGTTATCGTAGTTCAAGGACTATATCCTATACGTATACTTATCCTTAGGGACATCCTTAGACATACCTTAGAAATATCTCTAGGGATCTCACTAACATTTTCACATCCTAGCTTCCAAAGGTTGACTAAACCTTTCCTCTGATACCAACTGTAGAGACCTGAATCATGACGTACATAGATATTACATTACTTTTTCGTAATAATTAATACATAGCAAAAATAGACACACAAGGATCATAATAGTTTATTGTCTTTGGAATCGTGGAATATAAACAACTAATCATGTTGAAAGATCTTCAACATCTCCCATAACGATCTTACCCTTTTTGTTTCCTTACCTAAAACCTTTCTCTATTTCCTGAGGAAAATAAAACATAAAAAGGGTGAGCTCAAATGCTCAGTAACGACAAACATATAGAACATAAAACAATCCATAAACATTTGAAAGCAAAAACATGAACATGAAATATAAAAATTAAAACCTTGAGCAAAGACATAAATCTTGGAAGTACGTAAGGCATATATCATAAAGAAACATTAATCATGATAAAATATCATGGAAATCAAACATGTAATTGTGGAAAACCATTAAGCACATGATATGATTTCCATAGTAGCCAAGGAATTGCTGCAAAGACTATCTTAGTGGACAGAGTCCCTTTCTGAATCGAGGTCACTCCTCGTTCCAGTCCTGTATTACTGAACCGGTTTAACTTGTCGTTCCATCCATGTATATATCATGAGATATAAATCATTACCCAATGCATTGGAGGGAGATATCGGTCCCACCCATCTCATAATGAAATCATTCTTACTTGTGCCACAAAATAAACATAAAACATTCATCATAACCCAAAGAATAAAATGTGTTTCATAAACATCATCCCATCGTATCATAATCCATATAAAACAAATGGACATTTCATCATAAGAAAAGTGAAACCATTTAAATCATAGAGACATTATACTTGAAACATACTCATATGAAATAATGTCATCTTAGATGGAAAATGATTTTGATAAAACACTTGAAATGAATTCTTGAGGAAAATATCCTTTCTTCTTCAAAATCAATTTCCTTTCACAAAACATCATGCAATTTTAAAATAAAAGGATTTTGTTCAAAATAGTCATGAAATATTTTGGAGGAATCTTCATGAAAATAAGGCTTTATAAAACCGTAAAAATCCCTTCATGCCGTATAAGTTAAATGAACATTCTTCTAGTACTTTTGCCGGAAAAGTCAAAAAAGTACCTCGTAACAGAAAAAAAAGAATGATTCCTTACATACCATGTAGTAAAAGTAAAAAATTGGTAAAAATGAATTTAAACATAAATGAAAACATTTTTATAAAACATTCACGTGGATGATAAATACAACCCCAGTAAATACTAACGTATAAGAAATCTCAGATAGAAAACAATCGAGATTGCAACATTATCCCTTACCTTAGGTCCGATATTCATTGTATATATACGAACCTCCTGTATAATGATTTAAATAATGTCATTGACTTATTACAGAATCATATTCATTATTATGATATCATATATGGTTCACTTATGACTTTATATTACCCGTTCTTTTGTAAATTCCATGTTAAAGAGCATTTTGGGTAAAATTGTTTCATTTTTCGTCCTTGTTTTTACTTGTAATTATTAATATGATTAATTAGATCATGATTACTTAATTACAGAATATAGAAAATGGTTTATATATAATATATATTCAGAATATATATTTAATGGACTGATAAATGGAAAGAAATACACCGTTCATGGAGACGGTAGGCCGTACGTACGCATGAATGCTGTTTTTGTTTCCTTATTAAATTGAATGGAATTAAGTGGATAACACATATATATATATATATACATAAATCCAGTAGAATTATTATGTCATATATTTCATGATTAATTATTATATATACTTTATAATCATTCTTGAATGGTTATCATGGAGAGTGAATCTCATCGCGTCGTGGAGACGGTATTCCGTACGTACGCACGAGCGATGATATCATTCCCATGATAGTGCAATTGTATTAAAGTGTATGTATAATATTACAGAATCAATATCACTTTACGATTATCATATATATTCATTACTTTCACCATTATACCCATCCATGTAATGTGGTGGTGGAAAATAGATTACACCACAGCGTGGAGACGGTATTCCGTACGTACGCACGCGCGGTGATTTCATTTTTCATAGGATGGATAGATGGTGAAATAAGGTTGTTTCATACTTATAATTACATATCAGTATATGAGTGATACTTATTTTATTACTTCATAATGAAACAACCTAAGAAGAAGAAGTGGAAGAAGAAATAAAGGTGAAAGAATCGGTAACAGACATTACCTCTTCTTTGAAGCGCGTCTTTGAGACCTCCTCTTAGGGCACTAAAATTTGTATTTGAAGAATACCAGGACCTCTAGGATGTTTCTAGGGAAGTTTAGAAGAGAATTTTTTAGGGTTGGGCTGAGCTTGAAGGCTCAAAGTGGTGTGAGGAAGAGAGGGAGGAGGTGCCCTTTTATAAGGGAGGAGAGGGGCACCTTTGGAATAACTAAATATATTATTTTATTATAAAGTCAAATTCGGTTTTTAATAGCTCCAAATTGATATATTTCTAAGATAATGTGAGTATGGGTCGAAATCCTCTCATCCAATAGAATTTAGACATGTTTAGGTATCAATTTTAACCTTATCATTTAGATTTAGCTTTAAGTTACATAATTTTACTTTTACCGTGTCTTCTTGTTTTCTTACACTATAAGGTTAATAAACATACTATATCAATCCAAACGAACCCCAAGTTGTTTATTATGAATATATATAACCTTATCTAAGTCATTTGGCCGAGACTTAGATTTTTAGGAATAAAATAACAATTAATAATATAGTATTTGTTTTAAAAACTATTTTATGTCAATTTTGACACTATTTGGTAATTGATTTTTTGTGAAAATCATAACAGAATGATTAGTTCTAAAACATTTAATTAAATCACTAATAACATGTCATATTAACATATAAAATTATTGGAATTCATAAAAAGTCTCAAATTACATTTATTTGGGTATTTATAACATCAATTATGTCAATATTTCATTAATAAGATAATTACTGCATAATCATTGTATCATAAATAAAATATTTTAAGTCTAAAAATTACAAATAAAATATCATTACGTATAAAATCTTTTCAGATTTCTAATGAATATTTATAGTCGAATTTATCTTATGTATTACCCTATATTAAAAATTCTTTAGTGATTAAACATTGATTTTAACTATTTTAACCCTTCTTTAAATAAATTGATAATAAATGTCCTAATCTAATCCAAGTGGGCCTAAATGGTGATATTTTATTCCTAAGGTTGTTTTTGGTCTGATTACACTTATCCAGTAGAATTTGGACATATGTTAGGGTAATAATAGTATCATTTTTACCCTTAACTACCCTATTTACTTTTAACCGTGGTAAAAAAAGTAAAAAGTTACTATTCACCAAAAATTATTTTCATCTCATTGAACCACATTTTAGTCCTTGATATTAATTGTGTCTCTCGGATTTTCGAAATTCCACTCACAGAAGCTGTAAAATTATGTTTTATGAAAAAATTCAGTTTTTTAACTACCACTTAGTGGTTTCACTATTCATCAAAAAATGAAAGTTTCCAGAAAAATACCAAAAATTAAGCCTAAGCTATATTTGATGTTATGAATTCAAAAATGATGTTTATTTTACCAAATTCAAAACATATCATTCACATTAACTAATTTAAAAATTAATTTCCGTCGTCAAGACAAATAGCGTGTTTTTATGAGATAATAACTATCAAAAGGTTGACACTTGTTTATGTCTGGTTTAAATGTGAAATTACATCCAATGAACAAAATTGTATTAAACCATAAAAATATATTCTAAATATACATTAAAACCACTAAAATTAATAAGTTATCACTATTAATTATTTCGATTGAAAAAATTGTTTTTAATTAAAATTTAGTAATTTCCACTATTCATCAGAATATGAAAGTTATCCGAAAAGTACCAAAATTTCACCCAAAGCTAATTTCGATCTTCCGAATCCAAAAATGAAGTATATTTTGAAAGATAAAATTTATAAAATTTCAAAAAGTGGGTATTACTATTCATAACGGCTATTTCAAAATAATATCTCGTTTAGTGAAACTCGGTATTGTGTACTACACACGCTATCGATGAAGGTCGTGATTGCGTGTAATGAAGCCAAGTTAGGGTTGCATTTTGTGCAAGACTCCTTTGTTGAAACGTACATCACAAGACATCAATAAAATTAAAAAGAATATTTCTCATAAAATCTCGGGGTGTTACATGAAAGAAATTCAATGAATAAACATGAGGACATGAAATTAGGCCCACACATAACCTTATAGATATGATATCAGATACATGAAAAACCATATGGACATGAATGAAAGTATAGGAATAAAATTATTAATATGAAATATAGTTTATAAATTACGTAATTAACTCATGAGTTATTCATCATTACCCAATGAATTATAGGGAGATATAGGTGTCACCCATAATGTAATCCATAAATTTTTGTTCAAAAAGATCATAAAACGTTAATCAAATTAGAACCATTGAAATGATATGTGTTTCATAAACAATCATCACGTTAGAATAAATGTAATGAAATGGGTTTCATAAACATTTCATCATAGAATAGCTCCTTAGTAATAAATAGGATTCATAGACATTCAATCATTATAAAACAAAACCATCTAGAAAATGATTAAATATGGTATTTTTGGATATATCAAAAGAAAAACATAATTAATCTCAAAGAAATTCCTCTTAGTTGGATGTTGATTTTGAAATATCACTTGAAACATTTCATGAAGAAAATAACCTTTCCTTTGGAGTTCTTTTTAAAACTAAAAATTCTTTAAATATTTTTTAGTTCCATTAATTTAAAATAAAACATTGAATCCTATAAATTAATAGTTAAAATATTTATTTGTCATCATGTAAGTAAATCCAATCATGTTATACACATTAAAAAAATGAGTCCATAGAAATTTCATATAAAATCCAAACATGTCTTATTTAGAAGAATAAAATAAGAATAAATTTTTTAAAGTTAAAAAAAATTAAATATGTATTTAAAAATCACTTAAGAACATTAAATAATTATTAACACATTTTAGGATTCATGTATAGGAATGGAAAGGGATTTCAAATGATGTGCGAAATAATGTTTGTAAACTTAAAAACATTCAGGTGAAAGATTAAGAGAATAGAGAATGGAGAATGGAGGGAATAATTAATTATTAATAAATAATAATAGTAACGGAGAATTAATGTGTTTTAACAAAGGTATATCAAGTGATCTCATTTGTGGATGGATAATCATAAACAACTGTGATAAATAATGAGATTACAACATCAAACCCTTAAATCATTGGTAACATCTAAATCAAATGCCCTATTAAAGAAGAGAATCAAATGAAAAATTAAATAACAACAATAGATTTATATTAATTATATAAAATTTATAATGGGTAGTATATACACCTCATAATATAATATAGGTGAATAAAATAACATATATCTCAATGAAGGAATCTTTTTTCCAAAAATATCCCAATGCCTTTGTAACGTTTTAACTCTAAACCACATGAAATAGGGATTTTGAAATGGATATGTAAATGAAAATAATTTTCAGGATAATAATCATATTGTATAATCATGGATATTATATATACAAGATAAAATAAAAAGTTCAGGAATATCAAATTTTCCTCATGGAAAATAAAAGTAAGACATAAATCCATTAACTTAGCATTTGAGTTACTTTATAAATGTTTTGAAACACACATATAATAAGTAAATATTTATTATATATTTATTAAATGACCATACTCAAATTAATCATTCCATATATGATTTATGTAAGACCATTCATTAACCATTTATTATAAAATTTTTTATAAATCATGTTTCAGGTTAAAGCTGATAGGTTATTCATGTATGTTTTGTTTCGTAATTTTTTGTCCAAATATTTATATCATGGATAAATATTCTACATAATGTTATAAACTATATAAAAATCAAATATATTCATTATATATGAATGTATATTAATTGATAAAAATTATATATATAAATAGAGTTACACCATTCATGTATATGGTTGTCCATATAAACGGATGGACGTTGATTCCATTTTCTAAATGGATTAATTGAAAGATATGTCAAAAATATATTACACTTAACTGATAATTTTATGACATATATATCTAATATGATCACTATATATATCTTTTGTTCCTTCTGTAGGAGTTGGTTCCCTAGAATGAACATATGTTATGAAACTATTCTTAAATATATGGTCTATAGTTGGATGATATAATTTTGAAGAATGAAATCATGCATGTTATTAGGGGTGGAGACTCATAGGGCTTTAGGAAACATTTTTATGGTGTACACCCTTGGAAATATCCAGTAGTATTTAATGAGAATGATACTCACTAGTAGGAAATCCACTTTTTTTATGTTTCGTATGATTTTCCTATTTTCAAACATGTGTATTGATCCTTAAACATTATGGTTATTATTAATAATTATGATAAGTTGAATACATTATTGTATTGATTAAAACTACGAATAAGGATGTTCACTTTGAGGTATGATACATTGGGTGTGTCCTGATTAATATTGCATTAATTAATTATCTGAGAAATGATTCATCCCTTCGATTAATTATGAGAAGTACAAAATCTATGTCACTTTGATGGAAGTGATGTATCCTAAATAAATCCATGGACTTGATGTTCTATATGAATATTTAATTTACAAGAAGATAAATAAAGTAACATTGATCATGCAGGTTGATGGAACCAACATGCAACCTTCCTGATTAGAAAAATCATGATAAAGGGACTATGTTTCATAGTAAGCAACCATAAGAATGATTTTTTCATTCTAGCATTAAAATCATTATCTAGGGGTTCAATGGCATGTTGTCAAATGATAACATTGTACATTATCGTGACTCACCTAATTTCACTTAGAAAAAGTCCAAGAGGGTCACCAACAATGTGTATCCATATCCTCAATTAAATAATATATTATTATTTATAATTTAACAAGTTCTTTAATTATTATTCCTGTATGTGGTCTTAAAAATAATCATGTTTTGTTAATCACATATAAACTATCACAGTTATTCGAGGTAATATATTTTGAGAGGAATATTTAACAAATATTTATTTTTATTTTATTGAATATAATATTTATTTATTTAGTCGGGGATAATACATTGATATTTATTTGATAAAAAAAATTCATTATTGAAGGACCAATAGATATTGTAGAGGAATGGTGGAGTAAGATTAATGGTCTAGTGAAAAATAATAAATATGTAATATTATTTGAATAAATAATATTTATTCTAATTTTCATGTTATGATCATGTTGAGAAATAAAAATATTATAATTATTTAACATGGGATTCAACAGGGATTAATAAAATATAGATCTTGTGAAATTATTTTATTTTAACCCTATAGGTATATAAACCTAATAATATTCTTTTCTAATATATCCAGTTAATTTTTTTCCATTGTGCACAAAAAATTTGGTAAATACCCACAATCCCAACAGAGATCCATTCTCTTAGAACGCTCCCAAGATCAGAGAGAGATCTTCATCCACCTCCAACTCCCAAGGCATGGGAGATAAAGGGTGATTGTATTAAATAATTTCTTGTGTTGATCCATGTTTAAAGATAAAATAAATAAGATCATCAATGATAGCTGCCTTATATTCCTTCGACTATGTTTTGGGATTTTTGGAACACATTTTTATGACTGGTACAGTGAATAAGCATTTGATTCCTATAATGCTGTGATTTTATGATGCGGATCTATTTATAGAACCATCAATATAGAAATAATTCAAAAAACATAATTCATAATTAATTAAATTAATTATAAAAAATATTTGATGATCCTCCCAATGGTATTGGTTAAATTACCATATTTTTATTTAGTTCCATTTAGGAGAGAATTTATCATCTTGTATATCTCATATTTGTCATTAATCATAAAAAAAAGTTGTGAATGACCCATCACAAGCTTCTCTTATGCCTTTAGCATAGAAGTGGTATCAGAGAAGTCACATAATTATTTATAATTACTTAATGATATTTTATTTATTTAAACATTTTTTATTTAGTTTTCAATTCATGTTTTTTCATTATTTTAATCAAAATTTCATGATTTTGTTATTGACCCTTAATTTCATGGAGATATAATCAATAGGAATAACATTTTGAATAAAATAAAATAAATTAAATCATCTAATCTTTACATGGATTTTAAATGGATAACACTTGAGTACACACTATGTAATCGGAGTTACACATTGTGTACTTATTGTCAATGCATCTAAAATTAATTTGTAAATTAATTTAAACTTTGTGAAATGATGACACATAGTATATTTATTTCCTATACCACATGTTGAATTGGTCATCCTAGCAAATGTTGAACTAGAGTAAACACCATGTATCCAATGTACATGTTATGTAGTCTTGATTAGTCATAGATAGGCCATGTATTACAATACATGGCCAACCTGATAGGTCACTATGTATCTCAAAGACCACACACCATGTAGTCTCTTATACATTGAGTTTACTCCAATTTTTTTGGGGAAAATTTTATACACAAAGTCCTTATCATGTTCCGCAGATACACTTTTATAAATGTACATATCATGAAGCTTTCATGTACAAACCATGTACTTATACCAAAATAAATAAATAAATTAATATTTTATTTTTTATAATCTATAAACCATATCGGAATGTGCTTTCGTGTGGTCAATAAGTTGAAAGGACACGCCACGGGATGAGTTCAAAAATAAATTTATATATACAAGTGTTTATTTAATATATGGGTAATGTTTAGATATTCATATCTTGTATGAGTCATATTATAGTTTCTTATCTATGTTTATTAAAGCATGACATGTTATAGAATAATAATGTAATTCAGGTAATCATTAAGTTGATACTACACATAATGAATTTTTTTTATATTATATGTTTTTTATATATCATAAAGAATAAATTGTATTTGTGTATAACATAGTTTGGGTAGATCTGGGCAAGTGTTCACTATATTTCTTCTAGGGAACATTTATTTATGTAGTTAATTTTTAAAAAAATTATTTTATTTTAAAAAAATTATTATGGATAAGAATATCAAGTAAATTCGGATGAGAATTAGGATAAAATATTATATCAATTAATGAATATAATTAATTGATTAGATCATGATCAGTCTTAAATAAAAAAAAGTAATAATTGAATAACTGTTTTATTAAATGACTAATTCATTGCATACAAATGGATGATCATGAAAAAATATTAGACCCTTGTATGCGATTGGATTAATTTAATTTAATTATGAGTTAAACTATTGGAATGTTGGCCTTCTCTCCTTTTATGTTGTAAGGTCATGCATGACCATTATTTCATTTATATAATCCTCTTTTTTCTCTAACCTACATGTGAGTTAAACATTATGTAAAGTATTAACCTCCAAATATAGAGTAGGTGGTTCATGTTTAGAGTGTAGAGAAAAAATACTATAAAGATACATCAGTCGATAAGAGGAAGTCTATAACAAGAAGAATAATTGGTTCAATGTGTTTTCTCCCATGGCCAATGGTTAGTTTATCAACTACTAGAGAAACTAACCATTAGTAAATTATCAAGATCATACCGATTTTTTATTCTATTTTTGTAAAGATTCTTGGTGATTTTATTATGGATGTTTTGTAGTGATCAAATTATTTAATGAAATTATCGATAATGTAATATAGAAAAAATTCCTATAAATATATGTTATATAATAAATGGTTAATTAATTTTTCAAATCCATATAATATTAATCATTACATCAAAAACATAATAATTTTATATTTTTTCATAAATGATAAAATACTTCAATTTTATAAATTAAGTACGTAATGCCTTCACCTATATTATTTCAAATTGAACCATATTTCAAAGTGCTTGAACATAAAAATATGGGATGATTTTAATTATTAGGGAATTATAAATTTATGTTTTGGGTTAAATTAACATTGTTTACATCAAGGGTTTATTTCTAAATAAGTTCTTGGTGTAACTAATGGGAAAAGGTTGTAGAAATCCTATTTGAGGATTTTATGATGGGGGAGTCCACCCAACATATCAAGAAACTATCAATTAATGTAGTTAGAATTTTGAATGGATACATATATCAATTCATGTTTCATGACCAACCATTTTCAGGGTAATGAGATGGGAAATATGGATCCATACCATTATAATATCCATGGAACTGGATATTTTGAAGCTAATGGTGAGGGATTTTGGGTTTTGGTAAATATTTCGAGATTAACAAATATAATATTTATTTAATTTTCTAAATTTAATAAGTTAATGTACCAAAATTATGCTTATATTTTTTTTGTATAAACATCATTAAAATGAATTCAATCATATCACTATTTTCTATAATTGATATGGATATCCTTCTAAAGAGAAAAAAATTCAAAGAGTGGAACAGGTGCTTACACCTTATCCATCGCCACGAAAGGAAATTGCATTTGGAAAAGAACTAATTCATGATGAACAAAGTAGTGAGTCAAGTGGGGAAGAATCATTGTTCTATGAGAAACATTTAAACAATTCCACATATGTTCAATGTTTCATACTATCATTGTTTTCCAAATATATTTTGAGGAAACATGAGGACATGAATGCATATAGCATGATGTCTCATCTTCCGGATATCCTTCAAGAGAATGTATGTTAAGGGAGGTATGAGATCTCAAATTATTTGGTTACAACTATTATTTTATAGTCTTTTCCAGTGGGGAACTTGTAGTTTAGATTATTAGAAACATTAAACACTAATACATACAAGGGAATAAATTCCCGGATGAGTTACCTATAGATCTCATACATTCATCACATACCATAAAAATCCATAGTTTTATTGTTAATTAAAAAATGTGTACTAATATGAAGAGTCTTTTAAAACTTATTACTTTAATTATCCAAGTGGATAAGTACATGGGGTGTGAGAAGCTCACAGTCCTATAGTTAATAGGAAATGAAAAAACAATGTTAAGATACCCAAGAATCATAAAAAGTATAAATCTCTCAAGAACTATTAATCCATGAGTAATAAGCACCATAGGTTTGTAAATGATAAGAATGTAGTGTGTCATTCATATTGAAAGAGAATCCACTATGAGGTGAACTACTCCCTTAAGAAATGTGAGGCTAGAATTGTGTTTTTATTTGCATGTAATATTTTAATATCTTCAAATTGGGTATTAGATATAGATTTTTGTTCTAACAACAATAACTAGAAATATAATCTAGGTAGATTCCTAATGATTTATAGATGATTGTTTCCTTTAAATGATTTCAATGGTGTGAGGCTAGATGATCTAGATATTGTTGACTACAAACCTTCATTTCTAACTATAATTATTTTGGTTTTAAAAGATTTTTATTATTTACCAATGGTTACCAATAACATAATTTATCTATCATGTCTAGATATATATGGGTATATTTTCGTTTTTGGAAATAAAGGTTTTCTCTTTTATAAAGACAACATATTTTATGGTAAGAAACATTTATATAATGTTATTTATGTATTAAATTTGTAAAAATAATTACTTTCAATTGATAACTAAGAAAGTTCACTTGAATCATAAAACAAATATCTTTGGCCTCACCATGATAGTGTTGTAAATGAGAAGCATTTGACAAAGCACTATCGATATGGTTATTTGGACTCTTATTAGCTATAACTAATTGAAATATGTAATGTGTGTTTACAAGGAAAAATTAATGAACTGCCATTTGGTGGACATGATAAAAGATCCACATAGATTCTAAAATTGGTACACATTAATGTGTAAAAAACATTTATAGTAGCAATAGGATGTGGATATTATTACTTCATAATTTACACTAATGACTTGGGTAGATATGGTTATGTCTAATTGAAGAATTATAGTTTTATGTCTTTTGGGAAATTCATGGAATTCAATAATGAAGTTGAAATCAAAAAGTAATGTAGATGAAGAAACATCAATCTGATTAGGGTGATGAATATCTTAACTATGTTTTTATTGACTTCTTACGAGAGTTTGGGATTCTATCTCAACTCAGTCCGTCATACACATCATAGGGGAATGGTGATAGTGAAAGCATGATCCATAAATTTTATGATATGTTGAGTCTGATAATGAGTCATGAAGATCATCCATTATCATTTTGTGATATGAATTATAAAATGTGGTATAAAAACTAAACCGAGTATAAAATAAAGAAAAAAATGGAATGAACTTCTAGTTATAGAGTGGAAAGAAGCCAATTTTTTCACATACATGTGCATGGTTTTGTGGGTTGTTTGTTAATACCTTCTTAGGAAACCAACAAGCACCTTAGGGATGAAATTTTATCATTATAGGGTACCCTAAGGAAAAAAACATATACTGCATACATAATTCATTAGATAAGAAATTGATTATCGCTTTGAAAAACTTATTTCATAGAGGGTTTACATAATAAAAAAGGATTGTGGGAGAAATATTGAATTTGATGAATTTGATGCTCATGATACACAAGAGTTTCTATAGGAATATATTTTATTGGTCCTTATAGATGAAATAGTTTTTGAAATACATGTATTGAGTATGAGAATAAGATGGGTAAAATAACTAGTGAGTATGGTTTTCTAGTCACTGAATATGGTGAATAATTAAATATTAACAATGATGAGCCTCTATCCAATAAAGAGACAATATTGATATTAGAATCTAGAAGATGGTAACATGACATAAATTATGAAATGGGTTCTATGTATCTGAACCACGATTAGGTTTTCATTGATGCATCATTTCATGTAAATTACATTGGATGTAAATGGGTATTCAATAGATAATTGGACTTGGAATGTAAAATAAATACCTATAATGAATGGATAGTGGATAAAGTGTTTAAAAAGGTTAGGGAATTGGTTATTATGATACCTTTTCCCCAGTATGCATGTTTAAATCCATTATAATTATAATTTCTATAAATGATTACAATTAATATGAGATTTTTTAGATGAATAGAAAAACTTCATTCCTTATGGGGAACCTTTAGGAAGATTTCTATATAAGGATACAATAATCCTTTGTGACTTCTTGTGATTCCAAATGTATTTTTAGAGTTTCATAGATTGGTTTAGGGATTGAAGAAAAAATCTAGGTAGTGGAACATTATATTTAATGGAGCCATAAATTTAATTGGTTTAATTAAGAATGAATGTGAACCATTTGATTAAAAGTGGTTTTGGGGAAATGTAGTATTTATCCCAGTATTATTTTTTTATGCCATATTACATTTTAGAAATGATGTACAAGTATTATAATCTATTATAGACATGTCAGAAAAGTTTTTCTCCATGAACCAAAAACGTGAAGCAACCTATATTCTATGCATTAGGGTCATTCCTGATAGATCAATGAGGTTTCATGGAATAAGGCATAGTAAATTTGTTTACCAGATACTAAAGAGATTTTGTATGTAATAATTGATGAGACATTGGTTCCTGTTTCAAATGTTTTACATCATTACTAGAAAACTTTTCATCTAACATATTAAGAGAATTAGATAATGAGAAATTTACTATATGCTTCAGTAATAGGATCAATCATGTATTCCATGTTATGTAGTAGATATGATATTCTTTATTTATCATTGTCGGAAGATATAAAGTAGATGCTGGGGAACAAAACGTTCCTACTATAAATTTTATCCATATGTATCAAAGAAGAACTATATATTTGTTTTTGGTGTATGGATGGTATGGGGATTTGGTCATCAATGGTTATACTGATGCTAGTTTTCATAATAATATGAATTCACATTTAGGATTTCTGTTATTTCACAATGGAGGACCTTTGTGATGGAAGAGTTCAATGCAGCAGGTTTTTCATTGATTCTATAATAGTGTCTGAGTATATAGAGGCTTTTGATACAGACACGAAATTTGTTTGTATTCTGAAATTTTACCATGAGTGTGATGTGGTACCTATTAGTGAATACCATATCACATTATATTGTGATAATTATACAATGGTTGATATTTAATATAACCCAAGATCAAACCAACTAAAAAAGAATATATTAATGAAGTAAAACCTCCTGGGGTTTTTCCGTAGGGGTGAAGATATAGTAATCTGAATAAATATGAAGAGAACATTGCAGACCCCTTGATAAAAGGATTGTAACATCACCAAGAAGAGTATAATTTGAGATATTGTAGACTGAAGGTTGTTAGTAATTTACTCTAGATTAACTGGGAGTTTGTTCGAGATTTTTCCCTAGAACCATATTCTACCCAAATTATTATAACCAATATTCAAAATCATGAATATTAATAATCTTATTATCACATTAGGATTTTTTTTAATGAAAAAAAGTATGTGATAATATCCTAAAAGTAGATGTTACACTAAATGGTCATCATAGTTCCCTGCTATGATGATAACCTAGAAGAGATATGATACTTTTTATAAATATATGTTTTTTATATAGGTGATATAATTTTAAGGTCAAAAATGATACATTCTATCATGTGTGGGGACCCATTGGACACTGAAGCACCATTTCATGGTGTATTCTAATGTTAATATCGAGATGGATATTATGAGAATAAGACCCAGCACTAGTAAATAAACATTTTTATGTGTCATTGGATGTTCCTTTTTATGGGAGTGTGTGATGATCCATAGAGTTTATAATAATTATTAATGATTATTATAATCATCATATATTGATGTATTGACAAGAAATAGAGATGATATATGTTCGTGGTGTTGTATGACTTGTTGGGTGTGTCACGAGTAAAATTGCATTAGCGATTAATGAGAGAAAATATTTCTAACTTATAATATTTAATAGGAGTATATTTCTCAGTCCATTTGATAGAAGTCATATAGCCTAAATAAATCTATGTATTTGGTGTTCTATATGAATGTTTAATTTCTGGGAAGTCAGAGAATGGTACATTGAGAACATAGGTTGATGGACTAGGCATGAATCCTTCCCAATTAGATATATCATTGTAAAGAGATTATATGACACAATACACATCTAATTGGGTTTTTATGTTATGAAGTAGACATGAAATACGTTCACTAGGGGTTCCAAGGCATGTTGACAGATTATAACCTTGTACATTCATATTCATGACCTAATGTCGTTGAGAAAAATAACTAGAGGGTGCCACACTAAGAGTATCAAAAATGTCATTTAAATAATATATTATTATTTATTATTTCAAAATTTTAATAAATATTATTCATTCATTTTGATTAATAATTATTCATCTATTATTGATTTCAAATATTCTATCACCTGTTACTAGAGAGAATATATTGCAGAAAAATATTAGAGAAAAGATTTTTTCTATTTAGTGAATAAAATATTTATTTATTTATTTGAGAATAATGTTTTAACATTAATTTAATAAATAAATATTCATTATTCAATGCTTCATAAATATTACAGATGAATAACATAACAAGATTAGCATTCTAGTGAGAAATATTTAATATTTAATATTTTTTGAATAAATAATATTAAATTTAATTTGAAAGTTATGTGTATGTTGGGAAATAATAATATTATTATTATTATTTGACATGGCATTCCACAGAGATAAAATAAATAATAAATGGATCTTCTGTAATTGTATTATTTTAACCCTTGTAATATATAAACCCAATTTTATTATTTTATAATAGATCAAATTCATTTGTTCAGGTTGTGCACAATGAATTTTGAGAATACCCTCAGGCCCTAGAGAGAAACATTACCCAAGAATTCCCCAAATAACAAGGAGTCATCTTTATCCACCTCACACTCTCATGTTAAGAGAGATCAAGTTAAACACTTTGGAATAAGTTATCATTGTATTAAAGCTTGAAAACAGAAGGGATAATATCACCGCTAGATGAAATATTATTTTTATTTGTACAATGATTTTTTACAATGTATATATGTTTCTATATTCATAAATGTTGAAATAATTCCTAGATTAAAATACTTAGTTAATTATATTAATTATAAATAAAATGTCAGGATCCTCCCTCTTGTTCAATCATAATCCCCATTTTCAATTTTATTTGATTCAATTACGTTGATCATGAAATTTATAATCGTGCAGATCTTGGTGTGATCATGAATCATAAAAAAGGTGTTCATTATCCATAACATGCTTCCACTACACCAGGAACCTTATCCATCCATGTAAAGTGTAATTGAACAATGAACCTCATCACTTCATGAGGTTGTATTCTTCCTTACACACGGTCTATGTTATTATTTTCCAACAGGATAAAATGTAAGAAGGTATATGTGATATTATAATTTTATATGTATATTTATAATATTTATATCATTTATATTTTTAAATCCATAATTATATAAATCCTTGAGAAGAGGTGATGGAAAACTAATCACATTAGTTCAGCAAGTTGGTGGTCTTTTATATATAAGATGGACAATTTCATTTCTGTTATGATGGAAGTGGAGAATGATATAGGTTATTAAATTTTCATAATAAAATCTTTGTTTCTATGAGATACATTTTAATTATTAGAGACTATTTTAATAATATTTATAGTAGGTCGAAGAATAAATAAAACCAAAACATAACCTTCATAATTTTATCTCTTATTCATCGATACTCTTTAAGTTTATACCTAAATCATTTTTAGTAGGGATACCTAGAAAAATGAGGCCTTAATGATGTGGTGAGGGTGGTAATGAATTTATTTTCTCTGTTCTTGGTTAATACATAGTGTTTATTATGTGTTATGGGTAGAGGATAGAGGTTATCCTTTTACATGTGGGAGAGATGACACACATGGGATTTTCGAAAAGAATAAATTTTACCCATATTTTACATATCCCAAACAGAAAAATCAGTCATTATCAAAACATAGGGGTGATATTTATAATTTACGACCATAAAATTGGGTTTTCCATGTTTATGTGTACTTTTAATAATAATCAGTTTAGTTTTAACACTTTGTAATCCCATTTTAAGTTTTTGTTTTGAAAATAATTTTTACTACATTTAGTATTAATTTCAAACAAAAACTACATTATCATTGTTATATTGTTTTCATTATGATGAATTCAAATATGGAATCTATTTTCCCAAATTTAATTCACAAAAGAGGCAAATTTTAAAGGAAATTAAAGTCACTAACATGCCAAAAAAACATTTTCTCAAAGATAAAATTTACAAATGATTAAAAAGTTCTTTATATGAAAATTAAAAATTAAATTGATTCCAATTTCATATATTTTATTAACTATAATATAATTGATCTAATTTTAGTTTTAAATAAATTTTAAATAAAATTTCAACATTATAAATTCTTTCAAAAAAGGATGCTTTCAATAAAACATGTATTTTTCATTATTCCTTGAAAAATAAATTTTTTTATAAAATTCAAAAAAATATGACGAAATCTAGTTTTTTTATATTCATTCAATGAAAGATGGTTATTTTTTCAGAAACATATTATAAAAGTGTCCAAATTTTTTTCAATAATAAAAAAACCATTTTTGAGAAAAATTCATTTCTAAAGCATATAATGACTTTACAAAATAATAAGAAATTATTTATAATTATGATTTCTTTTTTATAAAACATTTATAATTAAAATTTAATATATTTTTATTCTTGTTCATGTTGTTATGTTTAATGACTATTTTATAAATTTTATTATTAATATATAATATAAATTATATATTTTGGTTCATTAAATAATTTTTTAATATAAATATATATAATAGAAAACTAAATTATTCTAAAAGTATTTCATAAATACTTGGGGTGTTTTATTCTACAAAATATAAAATAAAATTTCCCAAAAAATAATCACTTGACAACAAAAAAAGAAGGATATTTTTACCACATCACATCATCTAGCTCTCATGTATCTTTGTCAATGATGGTATCATAACAATTCATTGACCATGTGAAGGTTCTTATCCCATAGAATGTTGTTAGAATAATCTAAAATCCCTTGGAATTAATCTTCATAATAAATATTATTATCAATTGGTATGACCTATGAGTATAGTACATGTGATGGATTAGGTATTTACATCCTCATAAGTTGGTAATGTGATACATCTTGGATGTGAGAGTGGATTGGGGTATGTTACATATGATAATATTAAATCCTAATAAAGTTAATAATTTCAAATGGATTTATATATCAAAGGCTCAAATTTAATTCATAACATAATAACAATTTCATCCATTGGATGTGCAAGGAACAATTTCCACTTCATTTCATTGTTCATGACATGAATATTCAAGATGAATTATTTTAATTACTAAAATAGTAAAATCATTATGTCGTCTTCAATTCCCTCTTTGAACATATAAACATTTATGAAAACCAATATTTATATAATTTATTATCCAATTACATCCAAAGGCCATATTAAACTATTCTATAAATAGTTATCCTCAAGGACCCTCAAAAATATGTATGAAAAAAATTAAATCCCAATGATTGGAATGGATTTATATCGTATCCTTCCTTAATCAACATAAAAATAATTTTTATTGAATATAATGTATGGTATCAAAACATATATAAACTAATAAATAATAAATATCTCCTATATATACTAATCATATCACTCCAGCTTCCATGTATCATTGTCAGGTTCTTCCGCATCTGATATTTCATATGTTTCCTTCCTCCACTAGTCCATGTCACCCCTCTACTCAATTTCTCTAACATTCTCTACCCCCTCTTCCACTCCTGCTGAGGGTTCCACACTTTGACACCTAGACTCCCCTGAAACTCCTTCTTACGACTTCCTCCCTCTCATGGTCAACCCACACTCTATTTAACTCCTCCTCTAACGTCCTCCTTCATCTGGATTGAACTCAACTCTCTCATGTGATCCTTCTCTTACTCGTGGTCGAGAATTTTCTATCCGTGACCTAGGGATCCCATAAACTCCTGACAACAGCGTCATCCTCCTCCCGGTTTCCATGTAGACTGTCATGCTCGTACTCTGGCTTCCTCCATATCCCGGCTTCACCATACCTCTCCATTGTGTTCATTATCCCAATCACAATTTAGTTCCCACGTTCTCTGGATCGTGAATCCCTTTAGAAATTACCACACTGTGTTAGGATTTTACTCTAAAATCATCCTACACATTATTCAAATTACATTAAATCCCTTCATAGGCACTTCAATCCACTTTCAGGACTATCCCTTTGAACCCACTACAGCTTCCAATTTAGTTGGTTATTCAATGGATTTTTGGGTTTGGAATTCCAACTGACGTCACCATCCTTTCTTGGCTCGCTTCCTGCATCTCATTTTCCCTCTTGCATCATCTTCACACTTCTGGTATGACCATAACTACATACTAAAATCCCTAAATATTTTCAGTTGATTTTATGGTATCATTTTAGTTTTATAGGACTTCGAGTTCATTTACTATTGTCTAAATTTTAATTTCCAATTTGAATAACATGAACTTCTATTGTGGTTTGTTGTATTGTTTTCTTTTCAACTTATTTTGATTTCACATTGGTTTAGAATTTTGATATCCAACTATATATTTCATTTTATGATTTTTCATATCTTTTTTGGAAAAATTATTCCTCTACTTTGGTCTACTGTATGAATTACCTTGAAAATTATTTTGACATCATTTTGGTTCTGCATGTTGATATCCAAATGAATATTTTGTTGTCTAATTTTCATTTCCTGAATGAAAAAAATAATCCTCTATTGTGTTCTGTTATAGGTTTTTACTAGTAACTCATTTCAAACTCATTTCTTTTATACATCTTGACAGCCTACTGTCAATATTTTTTTACCTACAGATACAAGTTTCATATTATTTTTATTTAAATAAATTATTATTACTCATAAAAAATTCATTCTATAATATATAATGATGTGTTTTGAAATTTTTCATATATATATTTTTATCGATTTCATAAGCATGTTGATATCAAACTGCATATTTTGTTGTCTGGTTTTTAATTTCATTGTTTACTGGAACTTTTATTTTATTTCCGTAATAGTTCATTTACGTGAGAAGTGAAACTAGTATTTTCTTATAGTATGTGAATAATTCATTTTATTTGGGTACTGTAACATGACATCTATTTGAGAAGTGGATCATATATTTTAATACCTCAGTGGATCAATTTTTTAGAGTGGTGGATTATGTATTTTATTATATCAATGGATCAGTTTTTTAGAGTAGCAGATCCTGTATTTTATTACCATCATAACTACTATTGTAAACCTCAGCAATTACATCTTCAGTCATTACTAATAGGGATTTACCTTTTCTATTAAATTTATATAATATTAGGTGTTTTCCTTCATAATGTAAATTAAATTTACTTTACTCTCCATTGTCCACTATATGGTCTCATCACACACCTTGCCAATAAGCTATAAAAAAAATCAAACCTAAATTGCAGTTCAAACTCTAGAGATTATAGGTTTCAGCAGAGACTACATAGGAAGGAATTATAGATATCTTTTGAGTTCTTCATTAAGTACAAACGGAAATGTTCTTCTTATATCATTCGTTGAGTAGTTTCATTCATTACACTTAACACATGATCAATGCCAAATAGTACTATAAACTATTAAATGAAATATACCAACAGGTATAGTACTACATCACGTGAACCAATATCAACATATAAAATACCACGTTGAGTCACACTCATTCCATTATCATCTCTATGTATCAATAGATAATTCAGTTTTCATTAAATAATACCATCTTTTGGATGTTTCAGAAAGCATTTCATAGAAACCAATATCAGTCATAATTAACTACTTTTATGATAGTGCTTGAAAAGTTGGTTGCATGGTCAAATACAAAAATGTATTTCCCATAAAATTGTATATATGAAAGGCTAAAACACAGACTTATCATGATTGAATGATATACAGTTGGATATTCTTATAATAGATTCACTTTAAAATGTTCAAGTTATTATAATTCTCTTAGTGTCTTTATTAATTAAAATTTCCACAATATCATTGGCGTCATCGATTGGAAATTCTTTAGTGGCATCTAGTAGTCTATTAAAAAATCCAAACTCAAAACCACTACCAATTAATAGATTCACAAATGGAGGCACACACATTCCATTATCACCTTTATGTAAAAAAGATTATTTTTGTTTAAATTTACACATATAAACCATAGAACTAGACATTATATTTCACACAAACACGTATTATCATTAATTAACTACTTCTTTGCTGACAATGCCAGAACCATATGCACCTCAGTCAACATTTTTAGTTGGATATAAGAAACAAGAACAACAACTGGGTGTCTTGAAATAACCTCCTCTACCATTCTGTATGTATCATAACTATTATCTTTCATTAACATAATGTAGTTCATATAACACTATTATTCCCCTTATAAAATTTTGGTAATTATTTTTTGTCACTTTGATGGATGAAGAATATAGTATATCATATTAATCACATGTTTACATGATGAATCAAGAACAACTAATGTTTCTAAAACGTACCATTCCTGTTATTCAAATTTTATTTTTAATTCTTCCTTGTACCAATAGATGCTTCTAACTCCTACTGCTGATGGGAACAACAATAAGATATCACGTGTAGGTTTGTTGTACAATATAAGTGGACAGACACATATATATTTACAAATGTATATTCTATAGAATAGTGACTTGTTTTCTACATACACTTTTTGGTTGAGGACAAAATTTGTTTCTTCAGGAAGCATTGAGAATGAATACTTATAAAGCACAAGAAAACATAAATATTGATATACATCGTGCATAAAACTATATAGGTAATTTTTGGTAAACATTTCACTTGGAACACTATTATATTTATTATTATATAAGCCATACCAATATTACGTACCTCTTGCTGCAAAAACAGACTCGCTAGAACAACAAATTGATGAGAACACACATTAGTGTACTTACTAAATATACATTAATGGTTTTTAATACAAAATCATCTTCTACATTGTTGACTATAGTTTTATAATAACATATTCTATAACAATTTTATGTTCAATCTGGTTATTATGATATTGGAGAGCCTTCTAACATCTGTCAATATTTTCACTCTTTTTTGTGGTATGATGAGAGAAACAAGATGTTGAGCAACAGACTAAACCAACGTTTTTCTCTATGCTACTCGATGGGAATGGTTTCTTTGGAAATTCTACCTTCATGTCCTGAATACCTATGGATGATAGTGGTCAGTCAAACTTCTACTGAATCTTGATTATTCCAAGACCCCATGCATATTTACAATTTTATTTTTTCATTCACATCAATGGGTGGGAAGTTATACATGTCCTTAAATAATGGTCGAGCTCCATTTACATTCATATTACATGTACAAAACAACCACCACATAGGTATTTTATTTCCACCTGATGGACATCCACCAAGAACCACACAATTGTACATGTATTATAATGCACATGATTGTTAGAACAGAATTCTAAAAATTAGGTATAATTTATATTAAATTATTTTTACTATGCTGAAAAACCATTCACGAATTTAAATTAACATAACTAATTAGTTATGATTGGACTATATAAATAAATAATTTAATATTGGATATAACATGATAGAGAACCTAAAACAACTTCTTCATGAGAACAATGCTTTGGATCGATAATTTATAATTGCAAGGGATGTTCTAAACCATTAGGAGGTTCCAAATATAATGTTATGTCTTCTTAAATTAAGGAACAAAATCTGAGACATATAACCTACCAAAGAATTCTGAAATTGCCATGCTGATTATCAGTGATATTGAAGATCTCAGCTAAGAATGAGATATCATCATTTAAACCAAAATTAGTGATTTAGAACGAATTGATGAGCTTCACCCATTGAATATTCTATTGTAGTGTACCTTGATTTTCATAGGTGGCCAAGATGGAAATTGTAACAATGTGTTACATAACTCTACTCCATTCACAACAATTAGGTCACTCAGGAAGGTAACAATGAGAGATTACATCTCATTCCACTTTCAGTTCTGGGACTATGATGCATCGATGTTACTAAATTCTAGAATATTACTACTATAGTATATTTTTTATGCTTATACAATGACTGAGTCTCAAATACTATCATTTATTATCTTTAATAAGAATAAATTGAGGGTTGAACTATATAATGGGTTACAATATTCATTACTTTGAGGTGACGGTGAAGGGACATCCTGTGGTATGTGCATCATTTTATGTTTTGCATCAATGGGTAGTCCAAGGTATATGATCTAGAGTTACCAATATGTTATGTCGATTTGTAATTTGGTAGGGTATTCCGATCTGTTTTTAACATTTACATGTACCTCGATGTGGCCTGAAAAAACTCAATTTCTTTGTAATCACAATCTCTATCCACCTGAATATCGCAAATATTATCTCGAGTTTTCAAAATTAAGGTTGATCGTATATTGAATGATTTATGAGAAGGTAGTTTCCTTGGAATGTCACAGGAAGGTAACTCTCTTTATACTTACTATCCAGTATGTCCAGTTCCATATTATATATTTCTTTATCTTCTATTAACCATCTAAACCTATTTTATTCCCATGTAGTTGTTTGAACCATGGAGTCTCAAAAACGCGGATTTATACATGTGCACATCCTAATATTTATCTGTTATGAAAACAGAGTTCATAGTCCAATAGATATATACAGGTTTATCTATGCTGAAATTACAAATAATTGTGCCTACCCAAGACTACACGAAGCGATTATGAATTGTATGATCCATGACCCTTATAGTCATGCCAACCGTACATCTCCTTTTATGAGAAATGGAAAATGTTCCAAATGTTTTCCAAAAAAAGTTGTTGGGTATACAACTATTTATGATGATGGTTTTTTGTATATCACAGAAGGTATGATGGACGAACAACTCTAAAATATGGATTCACATTATTTAGTATGTTTTTCATAGCATATAATCATGTTTTTATATTAATGTATCATACACATCTCAATATTGAAGTATTCAATAATTCATCTTCCATAAAATATCTCTTTAAGTATATTACAGAAGGAAACGATCATGTAACAGTAGCTGTCTATGAGAGAAGAAATAAAGAGTTCTCATACAAAAATATAGATGAAATAAATATTTTTTTTGAATTTGGATAGTTATCTCTTTGTCAAGCCTCTTGGATTATATTTTCTTATGATATCAATTATTGATATCCACTAGTTGAGAGGTTATGTTTCCATTTACCAGGAAAACCTTTTATGACCTACAATAGCAATGATAATATTGAAAATGTCTTGAATCACAACAACATTTATGAAACATTTTTCACCTCTTGGTTTCAAGAAAATATAATGTACCTAGTGGGTTGAGATCTAACATGTGCATAATTACCAACTAGATTTTTGTACCACTCAAATGATAAGAAATGGCATAATCAAAGGTAGTTATTTTCTATTTGTAGACTATACTATTTTCCTCCAACAACAGGAGAGATCTCTTATATTCAAATTCTTCTAACAAAAATCACTGGTTCCACTTCACATGAAGATATAATAAATAGTGAAAAAAAATTAATCTTGGAACATTCAGTGAGGAATGTTATGCACTGGGACTTCTAGATGATGACAAGGAATTTATAGAACCTATAAAAGAGGTTTCTACTTGGGGAATGGGATAGTACGTACACAGGCTCTTCACATGAATGTTAATCTCCAATATCATTTCTCATCCATACATTTTTTGGGAAAAAACTGTGACATTCTAGCTGAATACATTTTATATGCCCAAAGATGGAGGCCACAAATGCATGGTGAAAATATGTTTCTCAGGTTATTTTTTAAAACATGTTACTGCAAACTTATTTATTTTATGTCGTATTTCTAATCTTTTTGATAAATAAATTCAAATAATATTCACATAATAATTCACTGAAGTATTTAGGTAATATAGTACTTAATTACTGGCTGCATATTGGTTTATAAGTAATTAGTAAACTCTCAAATATAGTGGTGACCATTTAAAGTTACTACACTTTATTTATATTAACTGAATGTTTTATAATTTAAATAAAAACAATTCAATCACAATTTTTGACATATTCCATTAAAATCAAGGAGCTTAGAAATTGTCCATATGATAGCATAAAAGAGATTACTGAACCTGACTGATGTTATTTTAATTATGTTGTTTCTCTCTTTTGATTTCACAGAGATCTATCTTCCAATAACCATATTTTTATACTTTATTTCCAATAGTGATGTGTAAATGATAATTTAACTCTAATTTACTTTTGAAATAGATAATGTGAACTTGAGTCTATATAATTATTTACTTATCCACTGATCTGGATATATCTTTTAGTTACACTAAATTACTTTCATCAATGTATACAGTTTATTTTATACTTCTCTGAAACAATATTCCTTGATTTTCTTGATTTGAAACTCATAGAACATTTGATACAAATGTATTATTTTATTGAAATAAAACACATTTTATAGATAAATGGAAAATATCTTCGATTTTACCCTCATATTCTAGTTTCAGATTATGAAATCGATAATCAATCGAATCATTTAGTGGTAGAAGAACTAAATTATAGTAACAAAATACAATGAAATGAGTATTGAAATTTATAGAGTATACATACAGTTTAATAGAAAGATGAAATGGCTATCATTTTTTCATTTTTATCTTCAAATTATGGGGGGATTATTCTTCTTCCATAGATATAAGGGCACATGTAAAAAATTCATTTGGAAAACCCCAACATCACTAATGCAGTTTGAGGGCTCAGTTGTTCTTGTGGATACTTCAAGTTGAATAGAATCATTACTGCTTCCAAGTGGACGAAATGCAGATTTTAAATTATATATTCCTATTTCCATTACTAAGTAGTCAATTTGTTATACTCACCAAGGGATTGATGTTGCAGAACATCAACACTATACAAAGCTGATTATTTGGGGTAAGGATTCTATGGATCATAAGTACTACTTTGAGGATCTAGAGTGTACTCTCATAGATATAATGACAATATAAAATGTTAATGCAATGAATTTATCATTCAGTGGACTAGAATTTTTATTGGTTGGGATATTATAAAAATACTACGTTTAATACTAGGAGGTAACAGAAATAGAATTGTCTTTGAATGTATTATGTCGTTGTATCTTTGGAAGCACTATCAAGTATTAACTCAAACAAATAACATGATATTGCATTCATTTACATCCAATGATGATTCAAATGAGGTTCTATATTATTCTAAATGGACATTTGATATTGGTAATGGCCGAGTTGGAGAACTTAATGATAGTGAATCACTCTTCCAAATTCTATCAACATATCTTCTTACCTACACTGAAAATACAATGGCTACAAATTTGTAGAATACATGTCCTTAATTCAGTGAAAAAAATGGCGAATTCACCTATCTGAAAGATCATGCCATTTTTCTCCAACTTGTGATATTGTTCAAGAAGAAAATGATTGCATGCTATCTCATAAAAACTCTAAAATGAAAGACTACTTCAGATCTGATTTAGTCTACAATTCCAGTTTTAATACAAGGATAGAAGAAATAATATACACCTCTATGATTTTAAATGGTATCAATGTCTCCAGTTGGGATTCCCTCAAAATTATTCTAATGATTGGTGTCCCCATTATGGAACTAATGATTGTAGATCAATCAATTGGTTTATGTAATGATACATTTATGATTGTTAAAAATTTATGTGATCATGTAATTGGGGTAAAACATTTGATTGGTTTCCATTTATGGTATCCATCATTAATTCCATGACACACTATAACACACTCCAATGTTAGGTGGCCTTTCAAATTACAAAGAAGATAATAACCACAGAAAATTTCTTTTGCAATGGCTATTAATAAAAGTCCAGGGAAATCATTGTCTTCTATTGGGTTATATTTCTGAAAACCTGTGTTCTACCATGGTCAATTCTATATTGCAGTTTCTATGGTAACATCATCTTGTTATTTGGAAATTTTTTTTGCTGATAACAATAACATGTCATCTAATTACACAAAAAATATTATGTACATGTAAATATTTGATAACCAGTATTAGGTATCATTTAAATTATGTTGTGTATATTTTATTGTGGTTTGGAAATGAAATGTTTACTTCCAAAAGTTTTTAATTTATCACTATGTTATTTTTGAACAAAAATTAAAATTGTAAAGAGTAAAATCAAAAAGTCTAGATCAATTACATATTGAATGAGATTACCCTATAAGACAATTAAACACTCAGGATAGAGGATCATGTTTTAAAAAAGGGGTGAAATTTATCGCCCAACAACTCTAATGCAATCATTGATATTGATCTAATACATGGTAATAATGAGGTCAGTTTACATTATGTGTCTAATAATAGTTTTTTTCATCGAGTTTTTCTATTATGTATTATACATATGTAAATATATATATATATACTATGTCTCGGTCCATTCTCATATAATTTATTTTATCTCTTCTCCTACATTTTAACATGTTATCTCAAGGAAACCAATATTCATTGTACTAGTTGAAGCCTCCAGGTTATCTCCAAGTACAAAAAAATTGTTATTGAAATAATAATATATATGATTCATAACTTAAAAATAGCATCAAATCATGGTCGTTACATTGGAAATAGATATGCTAGAAGAATAATGATCACATCACCAATGATTGTTCGTCCATGTGATAAATAAATTACAATTTTTAGTTTTGATTTTACTTCCTACGATGAAATTATTCAAATGAAGGTCCCAGAAGAACATTTAATTGGTACATTCTAGTACCACATACATGTTAATTTTCTATCTAGATAAATGTAATAAATTAAACATTATAGTATTTTATACATCATCCTTATTTTATTCCAGTAGAGACACTTTCTATCGTCTATTTTATAGAAATAATTGGACAGCTACATTACAAAAATATGGTGCAATTTATTTGTCTTTCTAACCATGAGATGCAGATTACACTAGAGGATGACATGTCATTAATATTGTGCCCATACATTATGTTACTACAAAAAATGATATTTATCCATACTGTTACTTTCTTTTCCTGTAGAGGTTTGAAACTAACATGTAGTTTATGGGGTGAGTTTTTATATGAAATTGTGCATTACGTGTAAAATAACAAGGACTCATCTACCATTATGATATTACAACTCATCCTGGTGAAGTAGTTGAGAAGTGAAGTTTCTATCTACATTGAATAAAGTTTCTATTTGGAATTATATCATTTAATATATTTCAAGGCAACTTTAATATCTAATTATGATTTCTATGACTTCAAACTCCTTTTAGCCTTTTTTATTATGAAAACTACTATGAATTCAACAAAAATTCTTCACAACCTTCATATTCATGAAGTAGACAATTTTATAAGAGTTTAAAATTATACTTACTCTTTGTCGTGTATTTTTACAAGGGTATGCTCTATGAATCACAATTGTAATACAAATATTTTCTTATTATTTTGTTTAAATTATATTATTCTATATTTACCAGGTTTGGGTTGGTAATATAATCATTGTTATAGATCATACCACTAAATAATTCTAAACCCTATACAAAATTCTTCGATTGGAATAACAAGAAAACAATTTCATATGTGAAAAGTTTTTAGGAGGTAACTAATACATCCTTAATTTTGGAAATTCATTATGAAATATTTTGAACTATTCACCTTTGTCATGTATTAATTTTTATATTATTATGTACTCACTCTATTTCATCCTACATAGTTCTTAATAGTAACAATAATTATAAAAATTTATAGCACCCACAAAAGTTTTTTTCAATTCATGCAACCTTTTCACAAAGAATGTATATGTTTCAGAAGACAAAATTTGGTTCTGTAGTGGAAAATTATCTCCCTACAGCACTACACCTAGGATACCTATTTTTCTTTTTTAAATCACATATTTTTGTTATGATTATAGAAAATAAATAAATAAAAATAATTAATATCACTAAAAATTTATAAAAATATTAAATCCAACATATTTAGTGTTTAACTGATCGTTAATGATAGGGAAGAATCATGTTCGATTTTTTTATTTCACAAACAAGTCATCCAATTCATACATAAAATAGTTGTAGGGTTGAGAGATTCTTTGATACAAGTAGAACCAAGTTCCTATATCACCTTAATATGTTTTTCCATTATTTATCCTTACAGTTCATATCAGCTATAAATTAGGAAGAGGACGAGTAAGGTTTTCCTCCACAGATGAAAATTTTCATACCAAAGAAATTTCTATTATCAATTGAAGTAACCAATTATAATATTCATAAACTTCATCGTTCATTTGAACAAAAAAACTATAATGTACTAGTTATTAGTGATAATGAATACTACATCACCAACTTTACTAACATCTTCAAATATAATCACATATTACAATATAGGTATTTCTAAATTCCTTAGATAAATTAAAAGTACAAAAAAATTACTGTTTATTTATTTTACTATACATGGACATCTACCAATGGGTCTTCACAAGTCAGTAGTGGCTTTGAATATATCCAAGTATAATATTCTTTAGCCTTTACCAATTTTAATTTATTACAAACATAAATCGGATTACAATAATTTTCCTTCCAACAATGCATAATAGGAAAATAATACTAGTAGGTATTCACTATCAAGATAAAACATTTCCACAATATTTTCTTCTTCTAGATCTAATATTTCATATACTCAGGTATGTAATAGTTATCTTTGGTAACTATTATCATCTTCCTATTATTGTAAATATATATGCATGATTAAGATATAGTTTCCTTGTTTTTTATATTTCAGATGTATAGTTATTAAAATCATTTACTATATACTATTACCTAGTTGATATTTTCTTAATTGATTTAAACTCCAACAAGTATATTCATGTTCTTGTAATTATATTCTTTACATTAAAAATCCTATCACTTGAATTTGATATGGATTATGAGGTGAAATAGGATCAACAAATATGTCAAGACATTTTCAGTAAAATAAGTCATTATAGTCAACTTGAGAGGTGAATAAAGGATAATTTGAACCAGAAAATTGAGATATCAGATTGATATATTCTACTAAAATCACATTTTAATAATAATTTTTGGTTCTTTAATTGGTTTTCATTAATTTTTGTTCTGAAATAATATGTGCATTAATCACTTTTTTGGAGTCTACAGAGTACACCGACCTTATTAGAACAAGTATAAAATCTCAGTTTTTAGGTTTTCTATACGATTTACCTACCAATTTTACTTTATACATATGTTACATATTATCTTGGGTATTCTTTAGGAAAACACATATTCCCACTAAGTGAATGACAATACAAGAGTTAATTACTATTTATTCATCTTTGTATGTTTGGTATCTAGTGATTAGGGTATTTGGGATTTCTCATGCTAGATATTTTTGTATGGGTTTTATAGAGGTTGATTATTAGTTTTTCATGCAGGACATTTTTCATAATTGACATTTTTAATATCATGCCGGATGGTTTTCATGGTGGATGTTTTTGTATAATTTTTTCATGCTGGACATTTTTCATTATGCTGGACGCTACACATGTTAGAGGAGAAGAATACTAGAAATTTTTTATTATGATAGAGGTTTTTGATATTGGACATTTATGCAAGAGGTTATTTCTTCTGGATGTTTTTCTGAAAATTGATTATCCTGGGTTTTTCATGATGGGTGTTCTTTCATGCTCGACATTTTGTTTTTTTGGGTGTTTTTCATGTTGCTGGACAGTTTTGTTTAGTTTTTGATTATTCAGTTTTCCCATGATGTCATATTTAATTCATACATTTTAAAATTTCTCAGTTTTATTAGTACAGTAATTGTCTTATGTTGGAATTATATTTCACTTTTTATTAACATTGTTGTTTCTTCTCAAATTTTATAAATAATAATATCTTATTAAAAGAAAAACTAGTAATCGAATATGTTGTGAAATATGATGAGCGAGTACTAGATCATAATATAACAATACATTCTTACTAAATAAAATATATCTTTTATTCCATAAATAACCTCTGATATTATCCAAAAGCATTTATATTGGAAATATGTGTTCATCATTTCACATAAAGAGGATTATAACATGATTTTTAATTTAAAAATTGTTTTCTTTTTTCTATAATTTATACAGATTGAGATAATTAATGACAAAAATCAAATAAAATATCACTTATGGATGCATAATTATATTTTCATAAAAATAATTCATATAAAATCAATCATTATACTTTCCACAATGTGGTTCCCTAATTACAAGTATTAACATTTGTTGTTGTGAGTTCATAAGATTTCAATTTATGGTTTTTCTAAAGTGCATGTTGTGTCTTCTCATCCACATTAGCCATTTTATTTTTGAATTTATTTTCATAATGCTTCAAATTTTTTCATTTTAAGAAAGAGACTATGGAAGGTGAATTCAGTTGATCTCTACCTCCATTCATTTCATTGACGAACCTCTTCACAACTCATCAACATTATATTTTTTGATGGCTTAGCTTCCCACTTTTAAAAAACATCCCAGGTGCACTCAATTATTTTTAATGATGCTTCTTCCCCCAATTCTAACTTCTATGTGAGTGGAATTTCATTCCACAATGTGATTAGTTTGAGTTCTCATGAGACTTGACATTCCATTTTTATCAAAATGATGGTAATATTGGTAATATCTAATTTATATATCTACCTTTAGTTTTTGTCAAATTATCTCTTTATAGATTCTGAATTCTATTATAGAAATTTCTTTTTGAATACTTGGATTAAGGCCCCCAAAAAATAAAGAAATTTATGTTTTATGGTTGATGATTTAACCAAAATCATACATTTGAAATATTATAAAATTATACTCACATCTATAAATTGATTAATCATCCTTTTATTTGAGCTTTAAAATTTAATTCTCCATCCATGTATATAGAATATGGGGCAATGATTTACTAAATTTATCATCTTAAACAAATAACATTACATGGAGTATATTTTATCATCATTAATAATCTTCTTTACCTTGGAAATGATAGATAGGCAAAATGAAATTTTCATGATTTGAACACTATTGAATGGAAAATATATTTTTAGCAGATCTAAGCTATTACTCAACATCTAGTGGATTTTCCGACCCAATAAAAGATTGTGGAAGTTTCCTCAAGAAGGACTCAATGGAATGGTGTTCCCTCCTTTTCAATTAATGATGTTAAGTATGATAAATATATTGAGAATGTAGTCTGATCATAACAATGAAAATTTATATTATATATCCAACAAGATTAGGTTTCCCATATGTGTGATCATTTCATAGTCCATAAAAATCAGCAATAACATGATTCTATTGGGTTTTAGTCACTGATTGAATCCAAAACAATTTTGTGAAAAATAGCAATCATAGAGGTAAAAAACATTTTTAAAAAGAATCACATAGAGATGTGTAAATCAGGATACCTTTTATAAAATATAGGATAAATTTTGTTTAACCAATATCATTAATTATCACCATATCATTCATGATGTTTCAAAATGAATTTGTCACGACCCTTACCCCGGGGCCCATGTCGTGACAACCCCAAGTCCACGTTCTGTAGGCCTGGGGTTGGCGACTAGCACCGAAAATGAGAATCCCTAAAAAGATAAGGTATTTCCTCAAAACCTATACACACACCAACTAGGTACACAACGAAATAAAACCATATTGTATAACTGCTAAAGGTAAACAAATGTATTGAATGTAAATGGGATAGTATGAAATCTCAACTGAGAGAACTAAATCCAGACAAACCCTTACCTAGAAATAATGGAAGATGATGCAGTTTTAGAAGAAGAACCTACGTTTGTTTGTGCTCGTCGTCTTCCGTCATTGTCCGGTTTGAATGTACCTTGAGGGTGTAAAATGGTGTGAATTAAGGACCATTTTCATATATTAGGTAAGGATTTAGTCAAGCACTTAACTACTTATTTATAGTAATTTCCACGATGTACATTTTTTCATAACAACCTATGCATATAGTAAATAATGTGGGATGTATTAGATGGTAGACACTCAATTTATCCTTCACCAAAATTCCAATTCATTTTTTCATACATTGAAATAACCTAAGAAATAACCTCATATATATCCCAATAAATATCCTTTCACATATCCCTATGGATATCACTAATATTTTTTCATCCCTGTTTCCAAATATTTACCAATCCTTTCTATGGTACCAACTATAATGACCCAAATATATCATACCTATATATTACTTTTAAATATATGAATATTACAAACATAATAAAATGATTATTTTTTGAATCATATAGGGTAGAGCCTTTGGAAACCTGGAAACAAAAACAAATGGTTCATAATTGAACTAAGTCATCTCTCATTATGTTCTTCGTAAATACTGACCATCATAGACAGATCATAAATAATACATTCCCTCATAACTTGGGTAATGGAAACTTAAGAAAGGGTGATCCCAAATGATTCGCAATGGAAAAAGGTAGATATAAACAAAATATGATAATAAGGGTTTGGGGACATTATCTTATCATTTGAAAACCCATAACCCTAATATCATATATTATAATCATTGGTCACAACATTTGTTTGATTCATTTCATAAGACATGAACAATAATGGAATCAAATATCATAATCCATATAAGAATATCATTTTCATAAGACATTGATTTTCAGAACATGCAAATTATTATGTAATTTTGAACTTAAGTATGTAGAAATAGGTTCAATTATTATGTTAGGGACATGAGATCATGTTTTCTCATAAACTTATGGACATGTAAGAAGGTCCATAAATGAAATTATTGAAATGAAATCATGTCTACTAATAACCTTGTAATGATGAATGTCTTCCCACACATAACCATATGTACATGAATGAAGGTCCATTTTTTCCTTTTAGACATGAAAGAAGATTCATTCATAACATTGTAATTATGAAACAAAGTTCATGCATGAAATAATGAATTCATGAGTAATACATTATTTACCATGGTATATGATGGATTTATTAGTCCCACCCACCACGAATTCAATAACTTTTTCTAAAAAAATATCATAACACTTCTATCTCATAAAAAATAATAAAATATGATAGTTTTATAAACATTCATCATATTATAACCCATGAAAATTAATTGGTATGATAATTGTTTCATCATAACCTAATTTTTGACATATATATTGATTTTATAAACATATTTTCATTATAAAAATAAACCAACTAGAGAAATAATAAATATCATATCATTTGGTAATATCCCTATAATACATATGTAATAGATAATTATATCATCTTAGAAGGAGAATTATTTTTAAAGATCACTTGAAACACTCATTGAAAGTAACCATTCATTAAAAATCAATTTTTAAAATAAAATATTCAAAAAATATTTTGTTAATAATTTTTAATGAAATAAAATATTGTAACATATAATGAATGATTTAAACCATTGAGTTGTTATGATTTTGGGAAATTACTTTCAAGTCATATATTCCAAATCAAATATTGTTATTATATTTTTTTTGTAAAATCCAAGAGGGCCTTATTTTGAAAAGTACATAAAAATTCGGTTAAATTAATTTCAAAAATAAAAACATGGAAAAAATGGCAATAAATAATAAGATAGGATTATTAAGACATTCTTTAATGCATTTTTGGAAAACATTGGTATTTACTAACAATGTTTTTTTAGTGATGATAGAAATAATGTTTATTTTCATTAAGTGCGTTGTTTTGGAATCATAAATGAATAAAGAGAGTAAATGAATGGGAAAAAAATTATTCAAAATAATTTACCAGAGTATGAGATAATTCATGTTTTTATTTAGTTTTATATCATGATATCTCATAATTTTAAGCATAATAATAATCAAACCAGATAAATAATGATATTTTAACATCATACCCTAACAACTTTTCTAATTTTTTAATTTAATGACCAATTAAGGAAAAAATAATATAAAATTTAAATATTAATATCATGAATAGAAAAGGATTGATTATATGAAATTTCAATGATTTATTATATACACCTCATAAAATAATATAGGTTCATAACAATATATATATATATGAAAGAATGAAATTTGAGAAAAAAATCTATTACCTCTTTGGATAAATTTTATCGAGACACCCCATTAAATATATTTACTAAAACGGATATGTAAATACACCTAATTTTGAAGTTAATATTCATAAAATACATTAATGGGAATTAAAAACACCGCATAAAATAAACATATAGTGAATATGTCACGTATCTCGTAGAAAATAAATGTGTGACAGAAATCCCTCACCTTAAGTAAAAAATTTATTATTACACTATTGAAACTCATATTTAATGAATATAATAGTATAAAACATTAATTAAATAACCATACTCATATGTAGAATACCATTAATGATTTACTTATGAACTTTAATTTCTTTATTCATAAAAATTCTGGGTTAAAATCCCATTTCAGGTAATAACTGTTTCTATTTTCTTGTATGAATCAGTTTGTCATTATTTATCCTTATATATTTATGATGGTTAAATAATCATAATAATCATATAAATAAATATAATATATATTTATTATATATTTATGTATAGTAATCCATTACATTTAATGATAGAAAATAACTTACAACGTTTATGGAGATGGTAGGTCATATATATAGAAGATCTATGTTTCTATTTTCTCGAAGGTTGAAAAAAATAATTAAAAATATATATTATATTTAAATAATAAATTTTTTACATAATTATCCCTAATATTAATTAAAAATATCCTTATTATCTTCCATGTAAAGAATAAATTAGTAACAGATCACATCACTCCATAAGGCAGTAGTCAACCTTACACACGAGCGATTAGGTTGATTTTCAATGAGATGTAAGGTAAAAAGGTATATTTGATATTATAATTAAGATTTATATTTATGTTATAAATATAATATTTATTTATTAAATATATCATTATATCAATCCATGATAAGTGTTGATTTAAAACCAATTGCATTGGTTTGTGAGAAAGTAGTTTCCTGTACACACGAGTGACAGTTTCATTTCCTATTTTTTGGATATGTAAATATATATAGTGTATTTAATAAATATAATAACATGTAATTATATTTTAGATATTTTCTTATTATATCATTATATTGGTGTAATATTTAAAATAGGTTGAACCAAAAATAACTTCATAAGAAATGTTTATTTATTTTTTGTCTTCTTCAGATATACCCTTAAGAATCAAACCTAAAGGATTCATACGGTGGATTAACAAAAACAATAGTCCTCTTATATGTGGGGATGGAAGTAAGGAATATATTTTGGTAGGTATTTCCGGATTAAAAGGGTTTTAAATGATTGAAGAGGAGAAGATACATGATGCCTATTTAGAAGTTGGGGAGAGGACACACATAGAATATTCGAAAAAAAAATAATGTGCACCCATATTTCAATTATAAAAAAAAATAAAAAAATGAGTCATTATCAAAACATATGGATTATATGTTCTACACATGTCCATAAAATGGGTTATGGAAATGGAATTTTGTCACTTTACCCATTATATTTTTAGTTTAACCACTAGTACATCCATTTTAACATTGAACTCATTAATTTTGTTTACTGATTTTACTATTAACATTGAATATATATTATGTTGAAATATTTTTACAATATTAATAATAATGATTCCAAAAATAGAATACATTTTAAAAAATTCCATTACAATTAGTTGAATGATTTAATTTAAAATTAATATTGTAAAAGTGAGAAAATTATTTTTTCCAAAGATAAATTTTATATAAGATTATAAAATATATATATCTAAATTAAATATTAAATTGATTATAATAATCTAAATTAGATAAATTATAATATAATTTATTTAATTTTAATTTTAAATCAATTTTAAAACAAAAATGAACCTTACAAATTATTTAATCAAAAGGCAGTTTTAAATAAAATCCATTAGGTTTCACAATTCATTCAAAAATTAATCTTTAAGGAAAATTTTGAAAAATTAATAAAGATATAACGTTTAATTTTTCATTCAAAAAATGACTTTATATTTTTAAATTATTTTTTAAAAAATTTTAAAAAATTATTTTTCTAATTATTTTACAAAATGAACTAAAAACATTTTTTTCAAAAAAAATAGTCTATAAGAATATAAATATGTCACTATAAATTTAGTACATATGTATAAATATGTTTCATTTATATAAATACAATATAGATGTTATTTACCTAATACATCCTGACCTGGGTTCCACACACAAATGCCCATAGCATGTCAGTCACATGACCTCAAGCATTCCTCCCAAAATATCGGAGTCTACTTCCTAGAAGTGAGGGCATAATTAATTAACATTATGATAGTACACCCACTTATTCAATGCATCAAAATTGTGGAAATAAATAAACAGTATCCAATGGAAAATATCGAACAATAATAATAAATCAATAACTATAACATAACTATAATGTTGGATGAATGTGAATAGAAAAACAATTTCTAAAACTAATAGTAGATATATCATTCCATAATAGTATCATGTGTGTAATGAAAACCCAAAAATAACGACCCCGAGAACTCCCCAAGAGGGTTCTAACACCATGTCTAGTTCCCTCATCTCTTCTCTATACCAACTCATCCATCATGAATATGGATATTTCCATTATCCTTTCTTGAAAATATAATGTCTATTAGGGTACCAATCTAGATGCTCAAGTAAGGTGATAGTACAACTCAGTATTCCACCACTGATGCTATTTAAATCATCATATTGATAATACTAGTTTATAAAATCGTGTAATTAATAAATTAAAATGCATATTGTAATCTATTATCATATTTCATTATTCTTTAATTAAATATATAATTCCATGGGTTCCTGATGACACCCATACTATCAATACATTCTTCATCCCATACCAGAGTCTAAACAATCACGATGGAATATCAAAAATCCCAATAACATTGACATCATTTATCATTTACTTTTTATTCATATCATGAACAATTGGAACCATAGCCCAATGCCAATCTCCTTGGAATAGATCATTTTCTCTAACACCCCATGGTATTTGGAGACTTTGTCTATGTCTCACAACTCAATTTAACTAGGGTATTTGGAGCCTTAGTCCTAATCCCACAATCACTATATATATATATATATGTATTTGGAGCCTTATTAAATATCCCACACTCAATATCTGAAATGGGTATTTGGAGCATCACTAACTTTACCACACCTCAATGTAGAATAAGGGTATTTTGAGCCTTAGTCCATATCCCACAATAAATAACACATGTGGGTATTTGGATCCTTATTCCCTATCCCAAAACTCGACATCACTTAATTCAAAAATATCAAAATATAAAACAAATTAAAAATTCATATATATCTCGAATATGAATCATAAATCTTCTTGTCAAAAATTTTCATCCTGGTTTTCCAATTCAGTTGTCAAATCAATCATAATTCATTACATTAATAACTTGGAAATGATTTAAATCAATTCAATATTAAACCATATATAAAAATTTAATTATAACTCATTGACTATTCATATTTATTATAGACATCCCATTATTCCCAATATCCATCAATCCACAATTTCAATGATTATCCAAATTGTACAATCCCATTTAATTGAAAAATTCCACAATACGAAAATAAAAAAACTCTAAGACCACATCATTGAGTTAATTAATTAACCAATTAATTTATCCAATTCAACTAGTTATAATTTCCCTAAATTCATCCCCTTTAATTATAACATAGAAATTCAATTTAATCAAATGTAATTCCTAATTTAATATACAATTCATCAAAATTGATATTTCTAAATAATATACATGTAATTAAATCAAAACTATTGGAATTAAATAATAGACCACCTACCACATGATCACTGAAGGATTCTCCCCACATAGATGTGGAATATTCAATTATATAATTAAAAATAATACATATATCCAAAACATAGATCTAATATTGAACCAATTAAGGTATATAAAAACCCAGATCTGAATATATCACCAATTGATGAAAACATACCTTAAAAATGAGAGAAATATGGGGGACATGGAGGAAACAAGTTGGGATGGAATTATATAAAGAGAGGGGTGCAGATATTTCGAACTGATCATTCACTATCTAATAATAGAGACCACAATAAAATAGAGTATATCATGGTTCCTCCAAAAATGACCGAAATGTGTTAGGATTGAATATTGTTAAATTATGGTGGTGAAATGTGTGTTCCAAAATTAAAAAAAAATCGAGCGAATTAATTATGTGCCTTGTGTTTCAAGGGCAGGGGTGCATAGTTTTCCAATCCATGAAACCTAATTGTGTGAATCTCATGAGGATCTACAACATTACTCCTATGAGGGTTCATGGTTTGACAAACTATTTTATAACCATGAAATATCTCTCTATCCAGCATTTCAATGTTTGATGGGGTAGGGTGCATGGTTTGGGAATAGTATGTGCCAATACAAAACTACCCAAATCCCATATAAAAACATTAGATTTTCACCCAAACACACTAAAGAGAGGCCTCAAAAAAATTATAAACATAAAAAGGAAAACTAGTACCAATATATGATCTTGATACATCTATAGAAAAGATCAGGACATAAAATATCCCCATATTATAACAGATCATCCCCGAGCTATATTACGAAACATATCTAACATTATGTGCTAGAATGATTTGTGCACCAAGACCACATATCTGCTTATCTATCTCGTTTTTTCTCATAAACATGACTATGTGTCTACAATAAACAAACTATTGGAAAGGTATTTTTATAGTAAAATTTCTCACAAAGATCCACAACATGTATCAAATCCTGCTCAAAGGAAATATTTGTATCTATCTCAACATCATCCATAAAGATCATATGATAAGGGTTGGGGTGATACTACCTATGTTTTGACACATTAAAAATATCATGCATAGAACTATACCTCTTTCTAATAGCCAATTGATCTTCCAATACCCAATTCTCCCCACAATATCAAAAAATAAAAGAAAAGTAGTCACCAACACACTCTACCTCGAAACCCTATAGTGACCCAATCTTAGAGACACCTAAAGGGGCACATGATCACACAATATAAACTCAAGGATTCATTTTTGTCTATCAGCATAAAAAAATATATACTCTATGGAATATCCTTAAATTTCCATATCAATTTAACCTTCTCCAACATCTCCTACATGAAACTTGGTCCCAACAGTTCCAACTCACCTACCTCCATTAAACATAGATGTGATTAGAATGAACTATCATAAAGAGACTTGTATGGTTCCATATTAATATTTTCTTGATTAATATTATTATACGTGAATTCCACCAAAGATAAGTTTTTTTAGCTTTCCCTTCCAAAATGATAGGACACACCCCTGACACATATCCTCCAAAACATATATAGTACGTTGTCACTACCCATTGGTCATTGGGTGGAATAATGTTCTTAGTAAAACCTATTTACCATGTTTCTTTTATAATTTCTCCTAGAAGTGTGAAGTATAATTTGAGTCATAGAATAAAACTATATTTCATGTCACCCAAATCTAAGAGACTTTCTCCCAAATGTACATGTATCCCAACTGATCCCTGGATAAAGTCTCTCATATAAGAACGAATTGTGGTACCTATGTCGAATAGTCCATAATCCCCCATGTAGAATCATTTTTTTGAGGTGTCATTGTAACACCCACCACAAAATCACAAGAAATGATGACCCACTTCCATTCTGGAATGGGAAGTGGCTATAGTGAACCATGAGGTCATTTATGCTTATTCTTGAGAAATTGATAAGTGTATAATCATGTTACAAACCAAACAATTTAAATTTTATTTTCATAAACCCCATCATTGTTGACATATATCATGATACGTTTTGGTGAATCATGTATGTACCTTCCACAACAAGGCATGAAATTCCTACATCGAATATTTTTGTTTACATGTAGGAATAAATACATAGACCTAAAAATATATGATTTAATCCTCATATATATTCTAATACGAATTTGATAGCCCACATTCAAGGATTTCCCTCAAGGGAAATCATTTAGGATTCTCAAAATGTCTTTCCCTAATTGGACTCAAAATCATTAACTCCACTAAAACTAACGTTTGATTAACCTGCCCCTAGCCCTCATGAACCATAATATGCATCAAATAAATTAATTTCATCCACAACCACTCATAAAAATTATCTTCAACTCTATGAGAGTATTTTTCCTTTCTCAAAATGTCAGCAACACTGTTTCTCTTCAACAGGTGTATAAGCTCACGAAAATCAATTAATTGTCGACTCTCAACCCACCTATGCTTCCAGATATTGAAATAAGATTGAAAAAATATATACATTAACAACTTGTGATCAGTATTAAATGTAAATATTTCAGCCAATAGATAATGTCTCCAACAATTCAAGGCAAAAACCATTGTAACTAACTCAAGGTATGCACAAGATTTTTTCATTCATGTGGTCTCAATTTTTGTGACCCATACACTATAACCCAATCCCCATGTATCATTGCTACTCTATTTATAATCCCAGAAGTGTCAAAAAACACTGTATACTCCTCACATGGCTCTATTAGGACCAATATCCGTTCTGTTTTCAAACACTTCTTCAACTAATGAACGACATTATTGTATTCTCTATACCACATAATCATCACTACCTTCTTGTTCAATCTTGAGATTGGTGTTTTCTGGTGGAAAAAATCCATGATGAACCTCTTATAATATCCTACTAATACCAAAAACTATGGATATAAAAAACATTCTTGGTATTCTCCCAAGAACACCGAATTGTAAATTCTTTAGGACCACTAACTCACCAGCCTTCAAGAGAATGTGACCCATGAAATGTATCTAATCAATCCAATACTAAAAAAAATAACTTACATCCTATAATTAGTGTAATGTATTTAATAAAAAAATAGAGACACTAAAAACTCCCAAAGAGGGTCCCAATACCATGTCTGTTTCCCTCATTCATACTCGATCCCTACTCATCCTTCTAGAATAGGTCTATTTCCCTTATCATGTACTAAAAATATGATTTTTTTTCTTGGTTACAAACTTTTCAGCCCATGTACGTTGTGAGTACAACTTAGTAGGTCACCACCAAATGATGTCTAAAACAATATACAATCATTAAGAGTGTATGCAGTCGTATAATGAATAAATTAAAATTCCGAAATCAAATGTTTATCACGTTTCCTTATTCCTTAATTAAACACGTAAATACTAGGGTTCATGATGACACCCATAATATCAATACCACCATTTTCCAATGCTGAAGCTTGAACTATCCCCATGGGTATCAAAAATAAAAAATACTATTTTTATCATATATTATTTTATTTTAATAATTATTACAGTAAATTGTAACTATAGTCTTATTCACGTTTCATGGGTGTATAATATCATTTCTAACACCCTATGGGTCTTTATTTCCACTTTCCATGTCCCACACCTCTATGTCACTTGAGTATTTGGATCCTCAGTCGCTATCCCCCACTCACTATATCATATGGGTATTTGGAGCCTCATTCCCTATCCCACACTTAGTATCACATATGGGTATTTGAAGCCTCTTTCAACATCCCACACCTCCACAACACATTTGACTTTTTAGAACATTAGTCCATAGCCTAATAACAATTTCATATATGAGGATTTGGAGGGATAGTCCTTGGCCCACACCACAATGTCAAATCTATCAAAAATATAAAAAAATCAAACAAATCAAAATTTCATATACATCATGTTTATGCATAATTAACCATATTATAAAACAATCTCATAATTGTATTCCATTTAAATTATAAAATCAATCATTCTTATTTACATTAACCAGATGGAAATAATATGAACAAATCACCATCAAATCATCTATTAAGATTTAATAAAAAACCCATTTAATCATCATGGTTATTCCAAAAAATCTATTATTCCCAATATTTATCAATCCCATTATCAAAATTTAACCAATTACCCAATCCCAATATCACATCTATTATATTATCATATCATTAAGTTAAATAATAAACCAATTAATTAATTTAATTCAACTTGATAAAATTTCCCCCAATTCAACCCATTCATTTTCACATAGAAATTAAATTTATTCAAAATAAATTATAAATAAAATTATATAATAATGGAAATTCAAATTTCACAATTAAAAAAATGTAATTAAATCAATACTATGAGAAATAAATAATAAACAACATAATTATAGATCTTTAATAGACACTCACAAAGGGAAATCCCCAAATTAAAGTAAAGAATTCAATTGCACAACGAATAATGAGTTCTAGATTAGAAAAACGAGATCCAAAATAGAACATATAATGATCTATCAGAACCTATATCTAGATAATTCAACCATAGAGTAAAAAATGCCTTAAAATGATATAAATATGGGAGAGATGAAGGTAACCAATATGTGAATGATATCTTACCATGAGGGGTGTATATTTTTCCAACAAATCATCAATTCTCCTTGAAAGGAGTTCCAAAGATCTTGGAATCCATCCAATACCCTCTAATAATTAAGGAAGTGAGTTAGGGTCGAGCCAAGTCGAATTTGGATGAGGTCGAAGGGGTTCATGAATATTAAAATATCCTTTTGGGAAATTAATTAAATGCAAAGAGTTTCCTGGGAATGGGAAAACAATTTTATAATCCTTGCACCCAAACCATGTGCCTCTCCTATAGGGATACATATTTATTCCTAATAAGTTTCATTATTTGATGAAATTTTCAAAAAATGAATTCCATCTATGAATGGAAATTCAAAATTTACTAGCTTAGGGTACAATGTTTGGGAAAAACATCTCTCAACCGTAAACTACCCCAAACCCCTCCAAAAACATCCAAACACCACACAAATACTCCCAAGACATGGGAAAACCCAAGTATAACCCATAAATAGGAAACATCGTACCTATAAAAAAGCTACATAAATATCTAGAAAAGATCATGATATTATAAATGATATGTAAATCCCAATTAATACGGCCATTTTTTATCAGCAAGGTTATAATGGTCAAAATAAAATAATAATACATATAATATATTGTGGTTCCTTAAAAATCAGTTTTCCGTATTATGAAATACTTCATGAAAAATAAATTATTTAAAATATATTTCAAAAAAAATTTGGTGTTAAATTCCTTATGTTTTTATTCCCTTGGTTATAAACATGATTATTACTTTCGAAGACTCTTGAAGGGATTCATGGGTGGATTGATTATGTGGAAAAGTTCAAAAATATCATAAAATATGTTTCTTCTATAGTTTATCTCCAAAAAAACTAAACCATTAATTTTTAGTATTATATATATATTAAGGAGATTTAATTATTTTAATTTTGGAAATAATATAATATTCAGGTCTATTTTGCATCTTTATTATCAAATCTAATTCTTAATGAACATTATTAGTATAATTTTCAAAAATATATGTCTAGGAAACATCAATCAGTATTAGAGTAGTGTTTAGTTATTTTTTAGGATTAAACTACATATAATTGTGTATTATGATGATATAAAATTATTTAAATCCCTATTGATGAGGCTTTTTCAAGGATACATACTGATGTTGTAGAAATATAGCTTTTTTTGGGTTCCATGAAATGATATCCCTTTATGGATACTAGAGATTGGATACGACTATGGAATAGATACACCAATGGTAAATCTCACCCAAAAATATTGGATTATCAAATAGATTTTTACTCATGGCATGATGAGTGGAAATAATAATAAAAACCTAGATAAAAAGTCCCACGATATATTCTTGGAAGTTAACACATTAATTATGAACAATTATTTGGGTTTTTAATGTATTTTGTTTTGAGAACCTAATAATGAAATTATTACTCATAACCTAGATTGAAACCTAGATATTCATAAGTTATGTAATATATGTCATTTGTGAGATATTACATCCATGAATTAATTTTTACTTATAGATTTATTTAATTATATATTATCCTACTTCATCACTCCTTTAATAAAAGTAATTTTTCAAGCCAAGAGGAATTGAATTAGCAACTGTAGAAATGGATAATGGGATGATTCACCCAATGATAAACCAAATGGGATAGAATTAGGTGTTAAAAATTTTATATTTATACTTACCTAGATATCACTAGTTATGATTAACAATTAAAACTATGAAAATATCCTAAAGTATATAAGGAATTGAAGGATTATTTATCATGTATCTTATAGGGATAAAGAACCAAAAGGTACGATGATTAAACTATATACAAGTCACAAATGTGGGAATAATCACCCATGGGAAAGCTCAAGGGAATTATAAAATCATTAATGTGTGGATGGATTAACCATTGAGCTCATGAATATTGATATGGGGTGAATAATTTGATAAAATAAATGGTATTAGAAAATTTTATAATGCATAAACTGTATGCATTTTGGTCATTATGAAAATATAATCCCTACAACAAGCACTAACATAGACTATAAAACCTAGAAACCCCCTAAACCAATAGAATAATGGATATCCAATGGTGAGAAAAATATTTAGGTGGATAGTTATAATTATGTTGTGCAAGATACACTAATCCTCCACCCCATATTTCTAAATGTCTTATGGGATTCTAGTATAACCACTCTTGTCTATCAAGGATGTCATCTATGAGTATCAAATAACCACCCAAATAATTAGATATTAGATTATAGAATAAATCTTTTATTTATATGATTATTTTATTCCATGTTAATGGTTATCATAATTTACCTTGTGAAAATATTTCTACCTATCCTTTAGATTAATTTAATGGGATTTTTTGAAAATGATTACTTATCTATGCATAGAGAATAATTTTTTTTATTGAATTAGGAAATCGGTTATCATAAAAATCGTAGATAGTATATCAATATAAAAAATTATTATGAACACCCTTTATAAGAATGATATAAAATTCTGGTCATGGTAGTGAATAATGGTAGACATTGGGCTAAAAATATTGATGAAAAAAGAACCCAATATTTTGGATAAACCAATTATAACCAAAAAATCTATTCAACTGGATTAAAACATATATATTGAGTTATGTCTATATTTTAGGTACACATATATACTTTCACAAATATATGATAATTTAATTTTTTGGATGAAATTTATTTTTTTGGTGGGGGTGGGGGATATAACACCTAATTATTTGGGAATATGTTTTTTCTATGTAAATATCATGTTTGATATCTCTCTACACACATAACAGTATACTAAAATTATTTTTGAAATAATAGATAAATATTATTACGGAAATTATAAGAATAATAAAACCTCTTTTAAATAATAAGATATTAATAAAAAAATCCATACATTTAGAAGAAAAATAGTTAATATAATTTAATAATAAAAAGGATTATCTATTCTCATATAATAATATCTAAAGTATTTTATATTTTATCTTAATTACATAAATTGATAACATTTATAATATTATTATAATATATGAATGAATATATTAAAATTAACTCAATTAGAAAATAATATGATATAATATTTAGTACTTTTAATTTGTAAAAATGTCATTTTTCACTAAAATAGGGTTTTTCTCAAATAATTTAAATTCATTTAAATATAAATTTAGAAACATTAGAACATTAATTCTATATAATTAAATTTTTATTTTGATTCATAATTTTAAAATTATGTTAGGCATAATTTGTTTTTATTTTTCTTAAATAAGTTATTCTCAGGTGAATAGTGGAAAATATAGTTTCGACCATAAATGTCAATTTTAATACTTTACAATTTTATGAAAAATAAATATAAGTCTATAAAACATTTAAATTGTTTAAATAAATATTTTATAAGTAATACTAAATGATTTCATAAAATCTATTGAATTTAGATAACATCTGATCAATATTTAAATGACATTTGTAATATGTTTCAATGAAAGCTATTTGTTTTCTTTTATATAAAATAAATATTATTTTGGTCATAATAAATTTTGGATGGATTTTGTAATTTCCAAGATAGAAGTAACCAAAACATGGTTACATCTTTTTTATATTGGGATTAGATATAAAGAATCACATCAAGATGGATAGTATATTTTAGTAGTCTTGGTAAATAAGATACATTCATTATTCCAATTTTACATTGGAATACACTAATTAAAACATAATAATATATGAGAATTTCAATATTAACTCTTTCATATCTATTTATATAATTCATTTTAATCTTCTAGGATTATACAGAATGGAATGAAAAAAATGATGAGATCAAATTCTCAGTACGATTTAAAATATGTAGAAGTTATCATGATTAAATGAAGAATAATTAGTAAGGAAAAACAAATATGCGAAGGAAAATATCTGGAAACAACTTCCATTTCTCCAATAACATTAATAAAATGATTAAATAATTCATAATAATTATAAAAATGATAATAAATGAAAACTCATTCAACAAAATCAATAATTTGATATTGAAATACATTTAAAAATAATATCACTATTAAAATATAATATATTATAATTAAAAAATTTAATTAAAAAAACTCTTCATCCTTGGATGTTATTATCTCAAGAGTCATGATACCTCTATAGTCAAGACCTATCCTAATATAGTATAAAACAAATGGTTAGGTATACCGCAGACTCCCATTTAACTAAGGAAATCTCACTGATTGGTATCATGAGACCACTGATTCATTGAGGGGATATCTACAACAAGGACGCACTTATATCTACACAGATTAGGCATTCCTTGTTCATTGAATGAATGATTTAATTCATGAACAATATTCCTTATGCAAAAATATCAATATCATGTTAGGATTAATTATTAATAATAATTAACACTCTCAAACTTGTAATATCAAAAGTAAAATAAAATATTTAGAAATGACAAATGTTATTTGTAGTAACTATATACCTTATAAATAATATGGATATTTTGTTTAAATTTTTTGATCAATGATAATAAAAAATCTACTATTACAAGAGAATGTTAATGATTATAGAAATTATTCAGGAATGAAAATGTAAATACATTCCCTGGTCAATATAATTTTACATCAACTAGAGAAATAATGAGAACGATATCAACACAACATAACCCCATTGGTTCATAAGTATAATAAAGGGTTTATTTCATTTACTAAAACACCCTCTTATAGTTATAAGGCATTTATTTCTTCATTATATGTTTACCATCTATTTTGGATGTGTTTGTGGGATTGCTGGGGATAAAGTGACATTGTTGGGGAAATGACCAAAGGCTCTTGGATAAAATTCTTTTGGAATTAATCATGTATAATTATTAATGTGTAAAATCCCTTATCAGTTTCACCCAATGTTTAGATAATTTGATATGTGGAATTTTTATTTTATCCTAATCTAGATTATTTGATGTCTATTCAGTGATTACATGACGTGTAAATGGATTACATGTTGTGTAATGGTCATCGAGAAGATTACATGAATCTATTTCAAGGTGTGAAATTTACATTCCATGTATTTTGTGTTCACATTGTATAATGGTTATCATCAGTTTTTTATAAAAAGTTAATTCATTTTTCATTGATTTCAGCCTTCATTGAGTTCATTTCTATAATTTAATTACATGATGCATAATTCTCATGAGTTGTACATTTATGGAATTGTATGAGTTATTAACATGACATTCAATAATTCAGCCTCCTCATCTTGATCCTTAGCTCACCCTATGCGATTTTCTCAGATCTATTCTTCTTATAGATCATTAATTAAGCGATTGATCATAGTGATGGTTAATGTGTAACTCTCCATGTAAGAGTTCCTTCTGGTTTTCAATCCTTTCATTGTGTAAAATTTGTTTTCTACATTTATGATTCAGATTGATATGATTATAGTGTTCTATATAGATCCATTGCAATTTATTACCATGTCTTATCAATATATGGTTGATCTCCTAGATTCTAATCACTATTGTCGATGGTAGTAAGGTTAGTTCTAATTTGAGGTATATATTTCCTTACAATTTCTTATTTTGATGAATTTATTATCATTCTTGAAAAAATACTTCAGTTTTTCTTTGAATTGAGTAGAATTTTGGTTTCAATGGATTTACATGAAAAATTAATTTATATGAATGTGATTCGATTTGAAAACTAATTTTTACACTCCAAGTGTTTTTTGAATACATGTGATGTTGTTTTGATTTGGAAATAGGTTTTAAAATGTCAAATGATATTTCATTATGTTAGAATGTATTTTTAAAAATATGAGCGTGGATTTGAAATGTATTCAGAAAAATGGAACCTTAGGAACCATAGGTGCATCCAAAACAAGACATGGGTAGTATTAGTAAGAGTGGAACAACTATAATGTTACCTTTGGGATATCAATCAACAATGGAAGTACTATACATTGGTAGTCATCATCATATTCTTTTTTAGGATAATTTATGTCAACTATGTCTTCCCATAGGATATGACTATATAGAGGTGCACTTTCATTTATGAATTATTATCTCATGATGGGTTTATATCATTGACTATTGATAAAAGGTTTTTACATGACGTTGTGCCACAACGAATCACATGATGTTATTTGTTTGACATATTTTTACTATATTTCCTTATGATACATGTATTGAAATCGCTATTTTGTCACTTCTTCATGTCATATTTTAGGAATTTATAATATGATAGGATTTTTTATAAACCATAGGAAAATGAAATACAAATGGGTTTGGATTTATGAAAATGTTTTGAAGAAAATATTTTTTATTTAAATGCTACAACCATTGCATTCATGATTTTTTACCTTTCTTAGAACTTATCACAATAACCTAATAGTATTTGTCCTCAAACAATAATTTTTAATTTGGGTGGTTTTAGATGTTGTCTTTCATGATCTTGGTAAATGGAAGGGAATCTTGTCACATGTTGTCTTATCCATTCATCACAGCCTTTTTTGTGGGGTGGTTTGGAGGTAATTTTTTACCACAAGGTGAATTATAAAAAATTTATACTTTTTCATATATTGGATTATATTGTTGATTTTAAAATGTATCTCTTCTCTTCCAATAATTTCTCATGTTTCGTGATTTGTTTAGGTTATACTCCAATCTTATTTTCCATATCTTTGTTTCACCTTATCATTTTAAATCCTGCCAAGGTGTGTGGTTTGGTTGACCCAAGATAGTCTATTAATATTTGGTTTTAGAGGGAAGGCTAAGACTGATGTTTCTAGAACTACCTGAATTTTTTTATTAGTCATAGTTATATAATATTTAGGACTATTATAATTCCGATAGTAAGTGTGGAAAAGGGGTGTGGTATTCCAACTTTTGTGACTGAGCATGAGTTAACACGGTTTTCCATAAAATTTTACAAGCATCAAAACTTGGATTTTGAAGTCATTTTAACAAAATGTATCAGATTTTTATTTAAATTAACATATTACATTTTATGTTATGAACATCATTAAATGAATCAATAATTTCATTAAATTATTTTTGTTTTAAATCATTGTATTGAATTGTAAAATTGTTAATATGATTTTTTAATGTGTTCAAGATCTTGTTTGTTATTTTCACAAGTTTATTAGACAATGGATCTATATTGAGATATTTTAAATATGAGGTATAAAGCTATGAGACAGAATCTGAAGATGATTTTTTAGGTGGAAACATATTTTATAAAATCATTATTCCACACTATTCAGAATTTTGGTCAAGTTGGTGTCTAAAAACCTATACATGTTGGGGATTAAGGATTGTAATTTTATAAGAAGAGTACAATTGTATTATGTGATGAAAAAAGACACCAAGAATCTAAGGAGTGTCTAGGGAAGAGTATGATGATCTTCAGCATTGTGAAAGACACATGAAGACTCTATTGTGGGTTTTACCACAAACATGATTGTAATTATATGAAGGAGATTGTGTTACTCTATTGTGAAATATTAGTTTCAAAAGGATATGAGAATGGATTTTTAAAAATATATATAACACATAGTTTTAACCTAATACAATGCATGTCGTTAAGACACTATAGTTTCTATACTTGAAGTATGGGGAGTGTATTATTCAGGAGTATTCAACCCATTTAGCTGGGTCAGTGCATCAAGAACTGGAGATTTTTACTAATGAGTACCTAAAGGATTGCGACGTTTAGTTATGATTTAGGATGGATATTTGGTTTCTGTTGATTGTATTATTATTTACTAACATTTTTTAGGAAGCTGAAAATGAATTCCTCAATGAGGTAGACATAGCTGGAATGAATGTTTTGGGTGAAGGTTCAGTTGGAGTAGTTTATCCAGTGTGTATATTATGGACATAAAAGGTAACATAAGGTTATTTACCTCCCTTTTGGACCAATTTAAAGAGAATAATTCGGATAAAAATAGGTCATCTACTATCAGTGTGAGAGGATTTCTATTTTTATAAACGGTTAGGGATGAAGCCTCAATTTATTATTAAAGCAAAGACCTCTTTAGACTAAGTAGAGGGTGACCCATTACATAGCCTGAAGTCCTAAGGCCAAGTGTCCTGCATACAGGGCTAGAAATTTGTGATATGATATACCATCGATGTAAGGAAGGATCCACATACCAAGGGATCACAGTTTGGTGTAGATGCTTCCACGATTAGTGGGTCATATGGTCAGTCTATTGGGGATGTTCACATGGTTAAGAGTGGATATATTTATGTGACATAGTATGTACTAGTGAAATATGATGCATAGTTAGCTATAGTTAGATGTACAATGTTTATATTATCTTATATAGTTCCATATTCATTTGATACATGATATACTCATTATTTTAAATTTGAAATTTTATTTTATGTTTTTTTTCAGGAATTGGTATATTATTCCATTCCTAATGGTTGTTTACATGTCTTTGCGAATGAGATATGAATAATCATTCTAGTTTCCCATGTGGATGTTGGTGATAGATAACATTGGGTTAGTGTTGGACTTCTCAGTGCTTCATCATGAAATCATCAACATGATTATTTTAAAGTATTACATAATACATGTTGTGTCCCAGATGGACTATTAACACCATTGAGGGCTATTTTTTATCTTATAATGTGGTCACATGCCTTTTTCAGTGTTAGTGGGACTATATATTGTGAAGGGATGTGCATGTTATTCCATATTTTGGTGTAATATGATGATTATTCTCAAAGAACGTTCATGATGTTTCTGACCCTATCATGGGTATTCATGTACCATTGGTTGTGTGTATGTACCTTGAAGTCTTTCTAAATCATTTTTCTGGTTTTCCACTAGAGAGAGATGTCATTATTACCACACACATACTCCCTAGTACAGTGATCCTTTATTTTCCATCTAATCGATTGGAACCATCTGAGTTGGTGGAGCTTATGGTTGATCATGGGTACCTAGAGGCTAAAGGATGTATTCATCGTATCATATCACCATGGGATTTACCATTCATCTCTCCTAAAAAGTAAATTGGTATCCTCAAGCTTTTTATTGACTATCAAATGTTTAATTAGATGAACCTTATGAACAATTACCCCTTCCAATGATTGATGAACTTTTTATCCATCTAAAATGGGAAACTTGGTTTCAATGATTGACCTTTTATCGGGGCTCTACATGTTGAGGGTCCGAGAAGGGGATTCGGATATGATAGCCAGTAGGATCCATTATAGGAATTTTGATATTATTTTTATACCATTTGGTCTAAATAATTATCGGATGGTACATATAGATTTGAGGAATATGATCTTCCATCAGTTCATGGAATTTGGTTTTGTTGTGTTCGTGGATAATATTTTTATGTACTCTATGTTATAGGGGTAGCTAATGGGTAGTTTTTAAATCATTCTTTGAACCACTAATGAACATCCACTATATGGTAATCATTTCAAATGTGATTTTAGGATCCTGGAAGTGAAATATCATGGATGTGTGATGTCTAATAGAGGAATCTTAGTGGATCTTGAAACAATACGGGCACTTATATCTCGTGAGTGTCTTATAAATTTTTTTGATATCTGACGATTCATGTGTTTTTTTGAATACTAAAAATGGGGTTTTCATTATTACACCAATATCACATATTTTATGACTAATTTAACCCATAAGGGTGATATTTTTTAATGGAACAACAATTTTCAATGATATTTTTAGGAACATAATTTGACATCAATTTTAGCTTATTTTTTATTATTATGATACTTTGTTTGGCTTATGATGTTTTTTATGATTCTTATGATATGGTGTTGGGTCTTTCCTTGATAAATGGTAACTTTATGGTGTAAAATGCATTAGGCTAGTTATATCCTTATGAGAATAAAAACCCATCCCATGATCTACAATTGGAATCGGTTATGTATACCCTCAAAATGTGGAAACACTATCTCTATACGGAGTTTTTTTATATTTATATTGATCATAAGTTTCTGAGATATATTTTTACTCAAAGGGATATGAAAATTTTATAGATATTACATGTGGAGTAAATTTAAATAGTTGAATTTAATAATCTATATACTCAGGGAAAAATAAATGTGGTTGTTGATGTTTGGAGGAGAGAATTGCGAACTTCTATAGTGAAGGAATTAGTGTAGGAGTGGTCTTTGATGAATTTTTTTGTTGAGATGATCTTGGAGTAGAAGAGGATGGCAAAAAGGTCTTATTGAATTCAATTATAGATTTTTCAACCTTTATTTATCGAGTTTCAATAAATAATGTGATATACATAGACTTCCATTTCTAGGGTGAAATCCTTAATGGAGGGGAGATATTGGGTGGGTGGTCTCTATATCCCTATGGTATATTGTGAATATATATTATGAGTGTGGATATATTTTCTTTATGGTAAGTGTTTATGGATAGTAGACACCGGTCTCATTATTCATTCATCCTAAGGCTATCAAGATGAATCATGAATTCAGATGTCGCTATTGGTGGAAATGGATGAGACATTTGATTGGAGATTTTGTATCATGGTGACTTACTTTTCAGAGAATCAATGTGGATAACCAGAGACATGTGGGTTTGTCGCATCCCTTACACATTCAATTATGGTAGTGAGAAGAAATCCCCATATATCCCATCATTTGTTTTTCATATACTCTTAGTTTGAAGGATTCAATTTTGGTGATAATTGATTGACTAAAAAAATCGGCACATTTCATACCTATCGAGGAGAATACGAAAGTGGAATGGCATTAGGACATGCATGTTTGAGATATTTTGAGAGGTCATGTACATCCCTCTATGGTTGTATCAGACTAATACATGGTTTTCATTTTCATGTTTTTGAAAACATAGAAGGTGTTTTTTTTTACCAAATTAGATTGAGCATGACATATCATTCATAGAAGAATGTACATATAGAGTTGGATATCCATGTTCTTTAGGATAGGCTCTGGTAATGTGTACTAGATTTTGGAGGAATTTGATAAAATAATTTTCTATTGATAGTTATTTCCTATAAAAATATTTAACATGCCTTGAATAAGGTGGATCTTTTTGAATCATTGTATGAGAATCCATGTAGGTCTCAATTATTCTAGTTAGAGTTGGGAGTGTGATCCTCAGTTGGGCGGAGTATTGTTATGGAGATGAAAATGATGTTTTATTTTATCCAAATGAGGATAAACATGGAAAAAAGTTGTCATAAATATTATGTTGACTGATGTTGTTAGCCATTAGGGTTAATGGTTTGTGATAATTTCATTCCAATTGGTTCACCTCAGTTAGGGAATCACTATTTGGGTAAGAAAGGAATGTTGTCACTATTGATTATGTGCCCCTTTTGTTTAGTGTAGTGATTGTAAAATGTTTACTATTGGGATTAAATTCCTTATGGTATAAATTATATCCATGAGGTATTTCTTTCTACAAAGTTGAGGAGGTATACACTATATGTTTTCAATATGACAGGGTCATATGATGTTGATCATGAGACAGAAACCACTACGGTTCACCAACAAGTTCAGATTATTTATTGTCTATAGAATGCCTTATGGTAAAATGATCCCACTTATTTGGGTACACTATAACATCAGAAGGGGTGTCAATGTGATATGGGATGGTGTATTATTGAGGAGGATGTTGTATCCACCAATGAATATGATTCAAGGAATATGATTAATTTATGGGGGCAGAAATCATTTATAATGGGGACATTGTGACACCTAATTATTATTTTTCAGTACTACGTTGTTTCATTCATTGTTTATTATAATTAATTATATGCATTTATGGGATTCTTGGAGATGGATATCCATTGGATATATTTTTTTTGATTTAATATATTATGGGTATAAATTTTTCAATTTTCTTATAGGGATAACTAGCTATGTAATGTTCACCAAGAAAATTCCGGGAATCTGGTTCAGGGTGTGATGTTTACACAACCAATTTTTGGATTTCAAATCATGTATTGGATAAAATGATGATTTTTTAATAACATATTTCATTTTTTTGTTTATTTTAGTCATGATGTAATTCACATTATGTAATGGTATTAAATGATGTGTAATTCTCATGGCTGGTTGTTTTATGGTGTCATAAGAGTGATTAAGACATAATTCAACCATGTGGCCTCCCCTTACTAATCCAGAACACTTATTAGAAAATTATGGAGAACTCATATTCTTTTAAATAATTCATTTAGATATTGATCATAATTTTGTTTATGGTGTTTCTCTAAATAAGTGTTCTTCCTCCTTCTTTGTTCCTTCAGTCATTTCTACTTCACTAGATGTGTTTCTATTTTGGATTTATGTTCTGGTAGTGTTTTCTATCGATAATTTGAGGTTTCTTTTCATCTATTTCCCATTAAAGTCCAATATATTGTTTTCTAATCAATATGGCTGAAGGTTGATTTGTTTGTTACATTTTTATGTATGTGTTTCAATTGAATGGGATACTTTTATGAAATTTTTATCTTCCGTGATAAATTCCATTTTCTTATTCATTTAATTTTTGTTATTTGTGATTTCAACATCTTTTTTGGAAAATTAAATGTTTTTAAATGGTTTTTTCATTAAAATATTGTTTTTCCACACTAAGTGTTTTTTGAATTCTTGTGTTGTGATTTTAATGTTGACATGGGTTTCAAAAAATTTATGTGCATTGGATTAGATATGAATTTTTTTTATAAATTATGAGCATGGGGTAGAAATTTATTTTGAAAATGTGAACATTTGGAACATTGCGTGGGTCAGTAAATATACCTGGGTAGCCTTAGTGAATAGGGATTGGCTAGAAGGTTTCTGTTTTGTTATTGATGGACTATGTTGGAACTCGTTATTAGTTGGAACCATCATATTCCAATTTAATAATTTTTTTTTCTATTACGTATTCTTATAGGCAATGGACCAATACATGGTTCATCTTCATTTATTATTTATTTATCACATGATGGAATTTTATCATGGATTATTGTTCAAAGGTTTTTATAGTGGTGGTATCACAAGGATTCACATGATGCTATTTGAAGGATATATAATTAATTTTATTCCATATTCTCTATGGATTAGAATCCATGGTCTACCAATTTTATTTTTCATCATTCATAATTTGAGAATAAGAAAGGATTTTATGAAATCCAATGTAAAATTATTTACAAATTTGATTGGATTTATGATTTTTTGTAAAAAAAATTATTATTTAAAAAAGACAGTACATAAACATTATAGATATTAGACCATGTATAGAGAGGATATGTAATCTTTCTAGGATTTATTCTCACACCTAAAATTTGACATTTGGTTGATATTGATATTGTAATGTATTTTCTATATATGGAAAAGGAATATTGTATCATTTTGACTTCTCCTTTCAAAATATAATTCATTACAAGGTTGTTTGGAGGTTACTATTGGACACATGGAGACTTGTAATACATTATGTTTGTGCCTTATTTGGACAGTATTGAATGATTTTTGTTTTATGAATTTAATTTCCATTTTTACTCGATATTTATATCTTATTTTGGTTATATTCAGGTATTTTATCCATTATCATTCTTTCACCTCACCATATGAAGGCTGCATTTGGAATATGGTTTAGTTTACCCTAGTTGTTCTAATACTATGATTAATATAACTACCATAAAAATATCATTAAAAAATCTTCAGGAAAATAACATTTTCAATATGATAATATTTTCAAAACAAAAACATAAAAATATATTAAGAACGTCTACTTCATCGATAATAACCTTTGAAACTTATAATTTATGCTCTAATAGATTATTGGACTTTATAGTGTGAAATTTTGTAAATACTATATATTTTGAAAACATTCATTTCACACTTTTGTAAAAATGGTAAAATGTACCTCATGTACAAAATGAATGGAAGATATATTTCAAAATATTTTGTAAAAAGAAAAAAATAAGAAAAATTATATTTAAAAATTTATTTTGATAATATAAAAAACATTTTTGAAACCATTTTTACAAAACCTGGAGTAGTATGAGGATATATTTTCAACCAAATAGATATATAATGTTGGATTTTCTAAAATAATTATCACCCATTTTATGTGCCGTGGAGAGGAAAATTTTAATATTTCAATAAAAGGATCATATATAAACATGTGAGAAGAAAATTAAATGTATTCATTATAAAATGATCAATTTATTACATTTAATGTAAATTCAAGAATAATAATATCGATTAAAACATGAGTATGAAATAATATCTGACAATGATCATAAAACTGAAGTGAAAATTAATCAAAGAAGTGATTATGTGTTCCAAATGTAAATTGAAAAAAAAATTAAATATATATATATATACAATATTATTTACACACACAACCTATGAATATTAAAGACAATGATGATGTATTATTACCCATTAAAATAAAATTGAGTTATGAATTTATTACCACATGGTTACTTTTATGTGAAAACCCCTTAGATGGAATAATTCAAATAAAAAAATGGATTACCCATAATTATGATGTATTATTGATATTAGATGAAAAATAGGTAGTATATAAACCACATAAATGAAATTATGTGCATAACATTATAATACGCCTCAATGAAGGGAAATTGAGAAGAAGTCTGTTACCTCACACTACCTTATTTTAAACATGATTTAATCAAATATATAATAGTTTTATGAATTCTATTAATTAAAAAAAAATATAAGAACCTAGTTCTTAATTTTGAGGTACGAGTTCCTTCTTTTCTCTTTTCCTTAAGTGTTTTTGAGAAAATATGGAAAATGGGGAAAATCCTAATTTTTTGGAAAGTACACGCCATGTACTTTGCCCACAGGACGTGTACTTTTGGCCGTGTGGGATAAGTACACAAGTTGTGTGGCCATCTCAGCGATGAAGGGTGTCGGAACCAACTACATGGCGTGTAGTGGTCCCTTACATGTCGTGTAGTCAATCGGCAGGTGACTAGTAAGGCGGTGGCCAGCTGTGGGGAAGCACACGCCATGTACTCATGAAGACACACCGTGTAGTCATGTCGGCAAGTGAATAGTGTCCCACTGGCGGGAAGCCGCTCGAGGAACAGTTTAAAAATGGGAAGTACAGGTCGTGTACTCGGATGTACATGCCGTGTACTTTGTTTTTCTCACTTAAAATGGGAAGTAGCCTCCCATGTTTGTAGGGAAGGCTTAGAACCGGATGGGAGATCAGGAGAGGATAACCAAACATTTGGAGATCCACCGAGCGCATGTCAGGAATCCGTTTCTACCTCGGACGATCTCGTTGGAACCGCAGAGGTAAGCCATTCCCTCTTATTTAATCGTTCATGCCAATTCTTCCCCTAATGGGAATTATTTGCATTTAAACATGAATTCTTTTACTTCAGATCAACGGTGTTCCGAGACGTTTCAGAAGGTGTCGTTCATGTATATCGTTCGTTGGTGTTTAAGGTAGGTGGTTTGGTTTTTATTTCCAACTTTCGTGCATTATTGTGTGTTTTTAGTCACACGAACCCATGTTGGGGTGTCGTGTGGCTGAGGACGTGGCTATTTTAACAACATAGATCTATATAGGTAATTAAATAAAATTGTTAAATTGTTGTTTGGGATTAGTGCTTGGATCCAGGACCACCTGGGGGTGCGTTTCTCTGTTTAGTCTTTTGGCTTGGATACCCGTGGGTATGCATCTAATGTAATGATTATAGAATTTCCCTGAGATTAATTTCTTGTGAATGTTTATTTACATGTTGGGCATGGCCTGGTTACCTATTTAGCCTGAGGGCAGTGTTGTGACTAGCTTATGGGCATTGTACTACCTAGCCTGTGGGAAAATTCTTCTGTGCCTGTGGGCAGTTGATTCTATGCCTGTGGGCGACACTAATTACGCTTGTGGGAAATATCGGTATGCCTATGGGAAAATTCCTATGTTTGGTTTCTCTTTACCCGAGGGTAAGAGTTTACTTGTCTGAGGACATTCGCTGATTACTTAGACTATTCACTGTGGTGATTTTTTTAATTAAATGATTAAATGGATATTAAAATTGAAATATAATTAGTTAAGTTATTTATTTTCATTACTTCTTAATTTATTTCATTTTATTACAGCAAACTATTTTTTCATGATTCTACACAGTTGAGCACGGGCCTTTGGTGGGTGCCTACTGGGAATTTATTTCTCACACCTTGTTTGGGTCATGCTTTTTGGCCCAAAAATATTACGTTTCTCCAGGTGTGGGTAAGGGAAAGTGTCCCTATACAGGTACTTAACTGCTTCTGGGGTGTAGGAGAGCATGAGACCAAGCATTGGCTCGTGATGCCACTGGTTATTCTGTCTTTCTTTTCCATACCTGTACTTTAGTTTTATTGTATTGATCGTGTAACATGTTCTGGCTATTTTATAGAATAGTGACATGTTGCATCATATCTATATATCTGGTTGGTTATATCTACTAAAGTTGTTCATTTTAGTTTTCTATGATTTACTGCTTCTGATGTTGGTGTATGTTTTATTTTATTCTGTTGTGTTACACTTTGACAAATTAGGGCATAGTTTCCCAATTATTAGACATGGGCCCTCGCTACTAGTCGGCAGCCTCTGGTGTTTTGGGTAATGCCATTGAGGTTATGTGGTGAACCGGGTTCGGGGCACCCATTCAGTGGCACGCAGAACCGGGACGTTACAAAGTGGTATCAGAGGAGGTTCTTTTCTTTGACAAACAATTTGGTGCCTTAGTCAGGGATATGACGAATTGTAGTTGGTAATAAGCTATGACCGGGCGTAGCAAACTCGTGTATAGGGAAAATCCAGTCTACCTCGTATTTTTTCAATTCTTTTGATTTTTCAATTTTACAGTTGTTATGTTTTCACCGCAGGGTGACACACTAGTGATAGTGCAATTATATTTTATCTATGGGTTCTATTTAGTTGAAACCCGATTAGATGAGGGTATTCCATATCATGCATCATATAGGCACATGCTAGGCATCACAGTCCATGCATAGTTTCCATGCCATGTAGGTGCATTAGAAATCGCATGCTGTTGTGATAGCTGCTCTGATAAAATACCTGCTGCATGATAGAGTAATTTTATTGGAGCCTGTTTATAGAATAAATGCCAAACTTTGGTCCTTGGGGAGTATGGGCCCTCAATGACCGGAATTTGGTGGATCATTTGATGGTTATTTTGTTATAACATAGATAAGATTTCAAACTTTGATTCGTGGGGAGTACGTCCCCTCACGGGTTGGAAATTTGACACTTAGGTGTTGTTGTTTGGTATTTTCTGGGTTCCAGAGAAGTTTCTGAGGCATACTGTCTAGAAACCCAGTATACATTCCCTGTGGTACTTTAAACACGCCATGTATGGTCTTCGGTTCGGGAAGAAAAATAAACTTTTGAGTACACGCCGTGTACCCTGACTACACGCCGTGTAGTCTCTTTTTATGTCACAAACTGTGTGGGTGGAGACATGGGGAAGGGAAGAGCTTCAGTAAAACACGTCGTGTACCTGATGTACACGTTGTATAGTGGTGACCCATAGTCTTCCCATGTAACTAACAACACTGAAGGAGGAGACCTTAAGACATACACGTCGTGTCCACTATGGAAGATGTCATGTAGTCTGACCTGGGGAGTCTAGCCGTGTAACTAAAAACACGGGTCAGTGAACTCCTATATAGAAAACATCGTGTCATTGATGAACACGCCGTGTAGTGTGACCTAGGGACTCGACCATGTAACTAACAACACGGGTCGGTGTCACCTCTCCTTGAACACGTCGTGTACCTATGGGACACGCTGTGTAGTCTTGTCTGAGGACAGACCATGTGGAGTTAGCTGAGTGGCTAGGAAATGGGGTGGTGTACACACCGTGTGCAGGTGTAACACGCCATGTAGTTGCAAGCCGAGTAGTCGGTCGTGTCAAAAATGAAACGGGAAGTTCGAAGTAACACTATACACATTGTGTAGTTGATATACACACCGTGTACGTTTTGTTCAACGGGATCTATGTGGATTAGCCGTGTAGAAGGACCCTGGCAGGGGAAGGGAAGTCAAGTACACGCCATGTAGTCATTTTACACGCAGTGTAGACTAGTTTTGAAAAACTTGAAATGAATTTTTCCTCTTGTTCACTTTGTGGTTCCTTCACTTTCTATCTTTGATAAATATTGAATCTAAGGCTTATTTTGACCTTGTAGTGTTATGCCACCTAGACGGCCGCACATTATTCTCCAGGAAAGCGGCAACGAGTATACTCCAGAGATGGTGGGCCATGGGCTACCAGTGGATCCTCCAGCAGAGCCTGATGTGGCGCCAGCTGTTATACGATACATAGGCACAGTTCCATGAGGGATTTATGAGGTTCATACATACCTTTCAGGGAGCACCGCAGGCTGCCACATCTATGGCCAAGCTGACTCGTATCTTCCAGCAGTAGCATCCGCCTACGTTTTTAGGGGATGGCGGACCACATGTTTCGTAGTCTTGGCTGGGGTCAATGCTGACTATTTTCGAGAATCTTGGGATGCCTCCATGGTTAAGGGTAAAGATCGCGACATACATGCTGTGTGATTCTGCAAAGTGGTGGTGGGATGTTAACACACAGTCAGAGCATCACAGGGACATGGCGTGGAAATATTTTCAGGTAGCCTTCTATGAATTCTTTTTTCCGGATATGCAGAGGGAAGATAGAGCTTGATAGTTCATGAATCTGTAACAGGGTGCTATTTCGGTGATGGACTATTCTGCGCGTTTCACCGAGCTTCAGCGCCTTTCACCAGTGCTAGTGGGTGATGAGATGTTGAGAGCTAGGCATTCTGAGGATGGTCTCTGATATGGCATCTGAACGCTGGTGAATGTTTTTATCTTGCCTACTGTACATGCTATTATGAATCAGGCGTTGATTACGGAGAGGAACCTTTGAGAATCTAGTGGTGGGGGCCATGGCAGTTCAGCACCAGTTACTAGTACTATTTCTGCTGGCAAGAGGAAGATACAGATGGACTTCTCTCAGGGTGGCAGCAGTAGTCAGAAGAATGCTTCAGGTGGCCAGGTCATATGCTACCGGTGTGGTAGAGAGGGGCACAAGATGCCATAGTGTCCAAAAGACCCATTGAAGTGCCGATCTTGTGTAAGGATGGGTCATCTATATCGCTTTTGTAGGGCGTTTACACCAATGGCTAGTGAGAGGGGTTCTGTGCGGACTCCGCGTGCGGGAGTAGGACCTATGGCTTCTTACCACTCGAGGAAGTGGAATACGTCTGGGCGTGTAGGCAGAGATGGTGGTCAGGGTCGTGGTAGCCAGACACCAGGATCATAGAGGTAGTAGGGAAGGATAGCTTAGGGTAGCCAGGTTGTGTCGTAGGGCCACGACACTGGGCAGGCATATGCAGTGCAGTAGACCCAGCAGAAGCAGGATCCCAAACCTTCTACTGTAAGAGGTACTATTCTAGTAGCTTCTGTTTTATCTTCAGTGCTTTTAGATACGGGTGCTACACATAGTTTTATATTTGTGCCCATTGTGGAGAGCCTTGGGATCTATGTTTCTACTTATTCTGATATCATGATTCTAGACACTCCATTGGGTAGTAGACCGAATGGTGTGAGTTAGTGCAAGGATTTTCCCTCTTGAGGTTGGTGGGTGTCACTTTCTTTGGGACCTCTATGTCTTAGAGATGACATCATATGACATCATTCTCGGGATGGACTGGTTGGTTCCCTTTCGAGCGTTTGTAGATTTCTATTGTCGTAGGGTGAGTTTCATGTCACCAGAGTGCGGAAAGTTTATATACCAGGGTGAGTGGGATGTTTAAGCGAGTCGAGCTGGATAAGAGCATCGTCGGTGAGGTGGAGTCACAACCCAGATTGCGAGTTTATATCTGGAAAACAAGGGGACTTGTCAAACAGAATTCCCTCCAGTGGTTAATCGTTTTAGGGATGTCTTCCTAGAAGACTTTTCAGGTCTACCTCTGGAGTGTGAGGTGGATTTCTCTATCGAGCTTGTGCCAGGAGAAGCAACGGTGTCCCTTCCTCCTTATAGGATGGCTACGCCCGAGTTACAAGAGAACAAGAGGCAGTTAGAGGAGTTATAGGAAAATGGTTTTATCTGAACCAAAACTTCTCCTTGGGGTTTTCACATCCCCTTTACGAAGAAGGTAGACAGTACCCTCAGAATCTGTGTGGATTATCGTAAGCTGAACCAGTTGACAGTTAAGAACCGATATCTCTTGCCGAGGATCGATGATCTTTTTGATCAACTTCGTGGAGCACTAGTGTTCTTGAAGATTGAATTGTGATTGGGATATCATCAGCTGCATGTTAGACCATCTGATATACCTCTCCCGACATTCAAGAGTAGGTATGGTCTATATAAGTATACGATTATGCCTTTTAGACTCACGAATGCGCCAGCAGTTTTCATGGATCTGATGAATCGAGTGTTAAATCCTTATCTGTACTCTTTTGTAGTAGTATCCATGGAAGATTTCTTAGTGTACTCTCACACTCGACATGACCATGCCACCCATATTGAGATCATATTGGGTACACTGAGAGAGTATAAGCTATATGATATGCTCTCAAAGTACCACTTTTGGAAGGACCAGATTCACTTCCTGGGACATATCATCTCAGAGGCAGGAGTTTCATCAGACGTAGAGAAGGTGAGAGTAGTAGTTTCTTGGGAGCAGCCTAAGAACATGTTTGAGATATAGAGTTTCTTAGGGCTGGCTAGTTACTATAGACGTTTTATCCAGGACTTCTCTCGCTTAGAAGCACCGTTGACCTGTTTGACATAAAAGGGTTTGAAGTTCATTTGGTCGGAGTCTTGTGAGACGGCCTTTCAGGACCTGAAGGGAAGTTTGAAATCAACACCGATCCAGATACTCTCAGATCTAGGGAAGAGATATACAGTTTACTATGATGCATCAGGTATTGGGCTGGGAGCAGTATTGATGCATGGTGATCAAGTCGTTGTGTACGAGTCTCGGCAGTTGAGGCCACATCAGAGGAATTACCCAACGCATGATCTCGAGTTAGCTGCAGTTGTCCATGAATTGTGCTGGTGGATAAACTCTCTGTTGGGGGAAAATTTTGTGTTTTTCACCGACCACAAAAGTATCAAGTATATCATTACTCAGCATGACATGAATCTGAGGCAGCAAAGGTGTGTCGAATACCTTCAGTCCTTTGATTTTGAGCTTGCTTATACACCTGGAAAAGGTAATGCAGTAGCTGATGCAATGAGCAGGAAGACTCAGATACAGGCTGTGCAGGAGGCCAGTGGCGAGTGGTAGCTTATGGAATTGTTCTCGGAGATGCATTTGGAGCTGCGTGAAAGTCAGGGATAGAATTACCATTCCTCTATAGATGTGACTTCTACCCTACTGGATAGAGTGAGGATGAGACAACTGTCTGATTCAGAAGGCCTAGTTCTACGGGAGTCAATGGAATGTGAGGACCCTCATCCTGGTTGGACGATAGGCGATGATGAGGTTCTGTGTTTCCATTGACGAGTGTGGGTTCTAGGGGATATACGCGAGGAGCTGATGTCGGAGTTTCATGCTTCAGCTTGGGTAGTTCATCCCGGGGTTACCAAGATGTACCATGACTTGAGACGTCTGTACTGGTGGCTGGGTATGAAGAGAGAGATAGCTGGTTTTCTTAAGAGATGTTCCACCTGTCAGCAGGTGAAGGCGGAACATCAGAGGCCAGCCGAACTGTTACAGTAGTTACCCATTACGGAGTGGAAATGGGATGATGTTTCGATGGACTTCGTGATCGGTTTTTCGAGGTCGCCTCGAGGCAACGATGTCATGTGGGTTGTTGTGGAAAGACTCAAGAAGGTAGCTCACTTTTTTCCAATCTTGGAGACCATCGATTTTGACGAGCTCGAAAGGTTGTATATCCGAGAGATCGTACGTCTTCATGGGGTCCCTTGTTCTATCGTTTAATATAGGGATGCCCATTTTACGGCTCATTTTTGGCCGAGTTATCAGAGGTCATTGGGTACGCAGGTGCTTCTAATCATAGCATACTACCCTTAGATAGATGTTTTGTCAGAGTGTACGATACATGTGCTTGAGGACATGCTTCGAGCATGCGTCCTAGACTCTGGGGGCTCTTAGGAGAAGCATATACCCCTAGTCGAGTTTTCCTATAATAATAGTTTTTAGGCAGCTATTGAGATGAAACCATATGAGGCTTTATATGGTAGGTCGTGTCGATCACCCTTGTGCAGGTTAGAGACAAGTGAGGCAGCTTTACTGGGACCACGTCTCGTGCAAGAGATTTTTGTGCAGGTTCAGTTGATTCATAAGCGGATGGATACTACACAGTCTTGTCAGAAGTCATATTCTATCGCTGTAGACAACCTTTAGAGTTCGTGGTCAGGGATCAGGTTTTCTTGCTTGTTTCCATGAGGCTGGGACACAAGCGGATCAGAAGACAGGGTAAACTTTCACCGAGGTATGTGGGGACATTTAAGATTCTAGAGAGAGTTGGGCTGGTTCCATATCGGTTTCAGTTACCTCAGAGGTACCAGGACATGCACGATGTCTTCAATGTATCTTAGTTGCTCAACTATCATTCAGACCTGTCTCACGTTTTTCATCCAAAGGAGGATCAGCTTCAGGTAGATGCGTCCTTTGAGGATCATCCAATTCGTATCGTTGATAGAAGCATGAAGGTTCTCTGAGTTCGATCAGTTCCTCTCGTACGGGTGCTATGGCAGCATGGCCGAGTGGAGGACGAAACCTTGGAACTGGAGACCGACGTACATGCTTAGTGGCCAGATTTATTCTCATATTTATCTTCGCCACCCTTATAAGAGAAATTCGGGGATGAATTGATTTAAGCGGGGATGTTTGTAAGGAACCGGTTCTTACTTTTGAGTTACCGGTTTATTCTATTCTCTTTTCCTTATGTGTTTTTGAGAAAATATGGGAAATGGGGAAAATCCTATTTTTTTTGGAAAGTACACGCCATGTACTTTTCCCACACGCCGTGTACTTTTCGATATGTGTGATAGGTACATAGGGTGTGTGGCTATGTCGGCGATGGAGGGTGTAGGAACCGACTATACGTCATGTAGTGGTCCCTTACACGCCGTGAAGTCAGTTAGCAGGTGAATAGTAAGGTGGTGGCCAGGTGTGGCGCATCACACGCCGTGAAATAATGAAGACAAGCCATGTAGTCATGTCGGCAAGTGAATATTGTCGTGCTGGCGGGAAGCCACCAGAGGAAAATTTTACAAATGGGAAGTACACTCCATGTACTTGGAAGTACACGCCGTGTACTTTGTTTTTTTTCACTTATAATGGGTAGTAGCCTCCCCTGTTCATTGGGAAGGCTTAGAACCGGACGGGAGCTCAGGAGAGGATGACCAAACCTTTGGAGATCCTCCGAGCGCACGTTAGAATTTGTTTCCGCCTCAGACAATCTCGTTGGAACCGTGCTGGTAAGCCCTTACCTCTTCTTTAATTATTCTTTACAATTATACCCCTATCATGAGTTATTTTCATTTCAGCATGAATTATTTTACTTCAGATCTATGGAATTTTTATACATTTCAGAAGGTATCGTTCGCGTATACCGTTCATTGGTGTTTATGGTAGGTGGATTAGTGTTTATTTCCAACTGTCGTGTGTTTTTGTGTGTTTTTAGTGCCGCGAACCCATGTTGGGGTGTCATGTGGCTGAGGCCATGGCTATTTTAACTACCTAGAAATGTATAGGTAAATAAATAAAATTGTAAAATTGTTGTTTGGGATCAATTCTAGGATCCAGGACCACCCCCGGGGTGCATTCCTCTGTTTATCCATTTGTCCAGGTTACCCGTGGGTATGCATCTAAAGTAATGATTGTAGGATTGCCTTGAGAGGAATTGCTTGTGAATTTTTATTTACATGTTGGGCACGGACCAGTTACCTTTTTATCCTAAGTGTAGTGTTGGGACTAGCCTGTGGGAATTGTACTACATATCCTATGTGAAACTTCTTCCTTGCCTGTGGGCAGTTGATTTTGTTCCTGTGGGCGACACTACTTATGCCAGTGGGCAATATCCGTATGCCTGTGGGAAAATTCATGTGTTTGGTATCTCTTTACACGAGGGTGTAAGTTTACGTGTCTGAGGACATTGGTTGATTACTTAGAATATTCACTATGGTGATATTTTGAATTATATGATTAAATGGATATAAAAATGGCAATATAACTGGTTAAGTTAGTTATTTTCAGTACTCCTTAATTTTTGCATTTTATTACTACACACTATTGTTTCATGTTCCCACACATTTGGGCATGGCCCTTTGGTGGGTGCCTACTGGAAATTTATTTCTCACACCCTATTTGGGTCATGCTTTACGGCCCAAAAATATTATGTTTCTGTAGGTGTGGATAAGGGAAAGGGTCCCTATACAGGTACTTGATTGCTGCTAGGGTGTAGGAGAGCATGGGACTGAGCATTGGCTCATGATGCCACTGCCTTTTCTATTTTTATTTTTTGTACATGTACTTCAATTGTATTTTATTGATCGTGTAACATGTTCTGGTAGTTTTATAGAATAGTGAAATGTTGCATCATATCTATATATCTGGTTGGTTATATCTACTGCAGTTGTTTATTTCAGTTGTGTATGATTTAATTCTTCCGTTGTTACTGTATGTTTTATTTTAATCTGTTGTGTTACACATCGACAACTGAGGGCATAGTGTCCCCGCTATCAGACCTGGGCCCTCGCTGTTAGTCGGCAGCCTCTGATGTTTGGGGAAATGCGCTTGAGGTCATGTGGCGAACTTGGTTTAGGGCACCCGTTGTGTGGCACCCAGAACCGAGACGTTACAAATAATATTAGTTTTAATAATATCATATATCATCTTATTATAAAATTTTACCACATTTTTGTTTATAATATTTCATTAAAATGAATTTTTTTCACATGTTAATTGTCATATTTTCTCAGTTGTGTTTTTTCATGATTTTTATGGTTCATGCACATGTTATTATTTACATTATCTCTTTAATGATTTCAATTTTATAAATATCAAATTTAATATTCATATACATTTTTATAATCATTATTTAAATCCATTCATAGAAAATAAATCATAACTCTACGTAGTTATGGTATTACATACATAAGAACAAGTGATGATATCATTCAATTAATGGGTGAATGGACAATGATGTGGGTGATATATTAATTTTTTGGAATAAATTTCATGTCATATATATAACATATATTTAATAAAGTTTATTTTATTTATTCCCTTATAATGTATAACTGAAAAAATCAAATATCTTTGTGATGTAGTAGTCCACCATACACATGAGTTTTGTTATCATATTTTAAAGGGAATGGAGTTTAATAAGGTATAGGTGACAATAAAAATTTAAAATTATAATAATAATAATAATATGATATTATTGTTTTAAATACATCATTATTAATATAATTTAAAGTTGGTGATGGAAAACGAATTACATTGGATCATTAGGAGGTACTCTGCAGTATAGACGATCAACAATTTCATTTCCCGTTTGATGGAAGAAGACTTGGATATAGGTAATTCCAGTAAAATAATAACATATTAGTATATGGATTATACATATTATAATATCTAGAAGTTTATTTTAAATATTTTAATTTGCTGGAATAAGAAACTATATAAAATTTTATATTAATGAATTTTACTTTTTCTATAAAAACATTCCTTAGGTTTGAACCAAAATAATTCTTATGATTGATCTCAAATAAATATTGGTTCAAGATGATGGGTTGGTAAAAAGGAATTAATTTTTTCATTTCCAAGGTGAATCAAATGGTGTTGTATGTCTAAATAGGGGATGATAGGGTGTGTCCTTTTATAATTCGGGGAGACCATGGAATTTCATACATGAATCATTTATAGCAATTTTCATTACATACCAAGAGCCATATAAATTGTTAAATTATAATAAATAATAGTTTATAAAGACTAAAAATGTTGATAATTTTTTTGGACATATAATGGGTTATTTTTTAACACATATCTTCTTATTTTAATATACAAGTAAACCCTTTTTTACCTTAACTACGATAATGGATTTTTACTTTTCCCACTATTAATTATGGAAAAAAATTGATCTTATTAGAAAATATAAATTATTTTTATTCAAAATACATAATCAACCATTAAAAACTCAATACAAATATGTGGATCAATCCAATTTAAAATTATAACCCACAAACATGACAAAATAGGGGGATTCAAAATAAAAAATTCTCTTATGTATAGATGTTTATAATATCTAAATTTAATTAAAAATATATTCAAATGACATAAATTTTTTAAATTTTAATATAATTTAAATAATGTTACTTTAAAACCATATTAATTTATTATTTATTTTTATTAAAATATTTAAATGAGAAGATAGTTTTCAATACAAACCGGTATTTTTACTATTCATTGAAAAATTAAAATTTTCTAAAAATACAAAGAATTCAACCTAATATATTTTTGATATTCACATTTCAAAAATTAAATTTCATTTTTAAAATAAATATTCAAATAGTTTCAATAATTAATTTTAAATACCAAGGAATTCTTGACTAACATTCCTTTATAAAAAAATATTTTTTTCAGAAAACAATTCATTTTGTTTTACTACATTATAACAATTTTATAATTTTGGTTGTGTGTTTTGAAAGCTATTAACGATATCAAATTAATTTAAAAATAAATATATCATAATGTATCAAGGTGTTATACTATATTCTAATCATGGTGTTTTTTCATATATTTTATCAGAAATGATGTTCCTCATTAATATCTTTATGAGTTTCATTCTCTCCACCCTTAATAGTTACTATCATCGTAATTTAAACATGATTTCTCTAAGAATTGTATTCACATTTGGAAGTACCATTATTGAGAATAAAACACATCGTAAAAGGGTTAGTAAAACATTTTTATAAATTATAGAAAGCAACATATTAATGTTCATCTTGAATAACACATTATGAGGTTTCCAATTAAAGGTATGTATTTGGGATGTCAAGATATGGAAATGGAAGAAAATAATAAATAATTATAAAGAGTGATAGAGACAAATGATCATAAGAAAGTGAATGATCAATGGAATGTTAAGGAACTCAAAACCATAAATATAGGAAGATTAAAAATACCTTTGATTCATTCCATTTGACTATAATAGCATAATTTTTTTAATATTCATTTCATAAATTCAATGAATTATTTTACTGTATTTGAATATAATAATATATAGTTACATCCTATGTTACTATTTCATAACAACAATTTCATATATGGGGTTTTCATCGATAAATTTCATCTTCATCTTTTAGTTAATAGATTTAATATCCATAATTTAATTTTTAATTTCAAAATCACTAAAATTTACTTTTCATGGATCATAATATCCATAAAATTGTTACAAGTATTTTCGTCTATTCGTAAATATTTTCTAAAACCAATATATATATCACACATTATTTAACTGTTAAACTAAATAGTAACACCACTAGTTCACCATGAATATTTATTCATCTACTAAGTTATGTGATGATTATGACATAATAACTAAAACATTGAATAGGATGATGGTAGGTGTTAAACCATTATCATCATTATGTTATGGGATTAATCCCCATTGCCTTCACTGGATACAAGGGGTTGTTACCTGACATGTGGGTGGTCCTTTTTATAAAACATTATTAATATAATTCATATAAAACTCAAAAATTATGATGACCTTTAATTAATACAACATAAAATATAAAATAAATCATAATGGATACCAATGCCATTAATCTTATTTCCAAAAAATGAAAAGGATTACATCATCAAACAAAATTTTCAAAAACTATTCCAATGGGTTCTATTCCCATAAATAACCACCCAATATTTCCACAATCATTTTATATTACCTCCACAAAAATGTCCAAAATTTGTGTTTAATTCAGTGGACATATGATCAACACTAATCTCATTAACCAAAGATGGTATCCCCAACTATTATGTTAATGAATAAACATGTGATTATAATAATTAACAAAATTATTATATTTTTCATGACCTTTATAAAAAAATACCATTAGAGGAAATACATCAATAATTCAATACATGAATACCAATTCATAAATTATTTAACCATTTTATATCAATATACAATAGTCATTATTCTGTTAGATAACCTTTATAAGATTTCATTGACATGTATGATTTCCATGTTCTCCACACTTAAGATATAAAAATATAAATGGATCCATATGAATAAATTTTTTTTCTTCCCTCATACACATAACTTTTAATCTAAAATTCGTTACCTTATATCCTTGTTTTCAACACATAATACATTTTCGTGATCAATTGAGGAATGTTTTTAGGTGTATATATCCAAATTTTAAAATTTAATTAAATTAATCCTTCCTTCTTTTTTGGTATCCACCACTTGAGATCTTAGAGAAGTCCATCCATCTCATCTTCATTGAGTCTAAGAGTTATTTTATTTAAGAGTTATTAATCATATTTTGGGGTAACTAATTAGGAAAAATCATGATTTCTCCCACTATTTCCACAATCCCTATATGTTTCTCATAGTACTTATATTTTCCATCATATTAGATGATAAAAAGATTCATTTGGGTTTTATCCTTGACTAAAACCCAGAATCATTATGTGAGAAAAAATAATCATAGTGGGAAAATCATAAATTCAGTTATAGGTTGTATAAATGATGACATGTTATTTTTAATCTATTTACCATTAGTATTATCCTTTTCTACTCATTATCATCATCAATTAATATCATGTATCTTTATTTGTAATGAAAATGTGAATTTTCCAAAGCATACCTCGATGATTTTTAAAATAGGTGGGTAGTAATGTACATTTTCATGTACTCGGTAATTATAGAGTCAATAATGACATGTATTTTTTTATTTTTTAACATATAGAAATATATATTCCACAATCACGTTAATATGTAGAGTCCTGATATGGATTCATTTTGTAGAACGACAAAATAATATCTACAGTACTAAAAAATTTGGAGGTTTTTTCATTATTGTACTCAAATTCAATCATAGTGTTATCATCCCTGTTATTTTTTACCTTAAATCAAGTACATAGGGTTTCTACTAAAATTACCCTAATACCAAGTATAACGAACCCAACTAATGTATCCTATGGCTGGTGTATTCTTTATTAAATTAGAATATGATACATAGAATCTCCTCCTAAAGGAACTTATATTTTAGTATTCATGGTAAAAATTATTGATATATGATTCACACATTACATTAGAAAATACAAATTTCATCATATTTTTTTCAATAATATATTTATTATCTTAAAATATAATAGAACCCTTTTCATAGTACAGTTCCAAGATTAGTTAAAATAGAAACAAATAAATTTGATGACAAATTCTAAGTAATTGATACATAAATAAGAAGATATCATTTGTAAATCAAGAATAATCATTGTGGAAAAACCAATATTTCATGGTAAATATTAGAAAACACATTCAATTTAATAAAAACCATGTATATTATTAATATATTGTTCATAATTGAATGAATTATGAACCCATTAGACCAGATCTGATGCCTTAATTTATTTCATTATAATATACAGAAGGAAGACGCATGAAGAATGACCAAATAGTTAGGTAGCATTGTAAAACAAGATACATACATATGTTTAACATTATATATTGAAATGAAATACATCATAGAGACTCCTTTGGAAACACACTTATTTTTTTAGATTATCATTGAATGTCATTGAAAATACCCATCTTGGTATCCTTGTGAAAATAAACATAGTAACGGAGTCATCTATTATGCTCAGTAACTATATGAAATTAGTGGAAGAAAAAAATAATCCATAAGTTGAATAAATAAAAACACATTCTATTAAAACCAAAACATGAGCATAATATGGAAGAAATAAAAACTGATTAAATAATACTATATTAATAATATCATGAAAATGATACTTAGCCATTGATATTCTACTATTCTAATAATAATATTGAATATAAAACACAAATATCGTATTTAGGGAATCAATAATGTGGGATGTTATAAAAATATCATCAAGTCTTCAGCTAAAACAACATACATAAAAGGGTAGGACATTAGCCTATATCAAAACTAGTTTGTCACATGAGACCTACCGATACACTGTGGGGATATTATAGGCCCCACCCAACACTTCATACGTATAATTTTATACTCATATTAAATGGGTGAAACATAATAAACATGTACATTAATATTGAAAATATCATTTGAAATGTAAAAAACATTCCTTAATTAGAAAACAAAAGCACTATCCATTCAGTGTAATATGGTAAATGGAATGAAGATAGAACATCCACCATCAATATAATAATAAACCATTCAATAAAATCAGGTATATGAGATGATAATTAATTAAATCTAATTAAACATTAGAATAAAAAATATGTTGAAATATATGAAAATAGTCTTATAAAATCATCGAGTAATTATTTAGATAAATACACTTTTTACTTTTAATAGAAGAATTATTTTGGAAACTTATTTTTATAAAACCTTTAATGAACTAAGATATTACTTCATAAAAAAATTATTGATTATATAAAAATAATTGTTTCTTAAAAAATATTAATTTTATTACTTTAAAATTTGTAGGAAATCGAGATGTTCACTTTAATTAGATTTGTGAACCGGGAATGATTGAAAAGGGAACCTATTTAAAACATGTAATTCTCAAAAACGAAATAAAAAATGATGAGGTTATAATGTATAGATGTAATATTTAATAACTATATAAAAATAATGGAGAATACTATTTCATTATATAAATAAATTCATTACCCGAATGGAAATGAAGGTTTGGGTAGAAAACCCTTTCCTTATATATGAATGTATTATGTGCATGACCTTAATGTCATGGATAATGAAATTAAATACATTAATTAATTATTTAATAAGCATATATTCATTAATCCTTTCCATTATTTATTTTATAAGATCATTTATGGTCTTATTGATGAGTTATTGAGGTTAATTACACCGTTTTGGAAAATTTATTTTCTTGGTTTCCTTGATCAGTTGGCTTGTTTATGAGTAACGATGTTCATGTAAAATGGATATAATTCTATATAATATGACTTATATGTTATTTATTAACATCCATAAGTGTAAATGTTTATATATTTTATTTTTATATAGTATCAGGTTGAATCATTATATAAATTGTCAATGATATTCATTTAGATTGATTTAAGCATTTTTAGATCACAACAAACTCATTTTGATATAAAATTTAGTATTATGTATATATTTTGAATAAAAAATATAATAAGGTTATAATATAAATTTTAAAATCTTTTCCAAAAATTATAATTTATTCATGAATATCCCTGAATATGGTATAGGGAAATTTAATTTTATCATCCATGACGGCTATGTAACAAAACCTCAAGGACGACAATTCCATTTTTGGAATAAAAGGGTGGGGAGACGTGGATTTATGAGGTATTATTACATTATCATAATAAAATTAATTTATGAGTATGTTAATGGTTGTATCATGAAATTTGAATAAGGTGGTGTGAGGAAATAAAAATAAAAATAATGAACATGAAATGAAATTAAAAAGAAAAATGAATAGTATTTTACCTCTTGAATACTTCTACATGAGAAACTCTATATGGGTATTGGTTTTTGTGTTTTTTTATGATCAACTGCTCCTAGAAATTGGGGTGGGACATGGGAAGAGGATTGGTATGGAATTTTTCATGAATATGTGCTTTGATGGTGTGATGAGAAGAGGTGCTGAGGGGTGGTATTTATATTGCAGGAGAGGGGTGATTTTTGAATATTTTATTCATTTATTAATTATTTTTCCTCAAGAATATGAATAGTTTGGGAATTATTATCAAGTATATTAATATAATTATTTATAACTTTTTTTTATGGTCTTACATCGACCATACATTACCTATGAATCAAAATATCAGTTATTATAAATTGTCAAATTTTATTATTCATCAAAATTTAAGAATTTAAGGAAAATTTCAAAAAAGCACCCTAACCATTTTTTTACATGTATAATTAAAAAAGAAACTCCATTTTATGAAAATAATTTTCAAAAAAAGATAAATTCAATTTTTAATTAAAATTATTCTTTAAACGAAAAATATTTAAAAATAATCAGAACTCATTTTATAACACTCCAAAAAATTAACTAAGGTCACATTAAATTATTCTAAAATCATATTAAAAAAATATTGATTTATTAATAAATTTTTTTTAGTAAAAATTTACTTTTAAATAATTTTATTAATTATAAAATAGTAATTAAATATTTCGGACTTAAATAAATACCAACACATAAATATTAATTATTTAAATATTTTCTTAATTATACTATGATAAAATTATATCATACCATAATTTATTAGATCCTTAAATTTTATTAATACATCCATGGGTTAGGTTTTGATGAAATAGGCCAATTTACTATTTATAAGGGTAGATTTACTATTTCTATGGTCATGTTACTATATCATTGAAAACAATTCATTGAATTCTAGAAATACATATTATATCATTCATTATTCATTTATGATATTTGTATTGTTTTCTCTAAGTGAATTTATTTGATATATTCTATATGAAATAATTATATTAAGAGGAATTTCATTAGTGGAGTTCTAGGTCATTACATTCTACCCTCCTATGAAAATTTCATCCTAGAAATTTTTATATTTTCACCCCACAAAGAGATTTGAATATTTTATTATCATAAGATCCTCAGAGTCCCAAAAAAATATTCAATTTTATGATTTTTTTTCATTGTACCATTACCAACCGAGTCATCCAAATCCTCAACACATGTTCTATAGTGTCTAGATTCGAGACAGTCTCCTCATAGTAAGATAAGACCAGTTCCAATTCAATTACTTCAGAAGTGATCACATTTGTTTCATCAGGCATGTGGATCCTTATCAAGGAGATGTGGAACACATTACGTTCCACAAAAAGGATAGGTGAAATTTCCAAATGATAAGACAAAGCTCCAATTATCTTCAGAATCTCAAAAGGACAAACGTACCTGGGGCATAGTTTCCCTTTGATTCTAAATATTATAACCCCCTTACTTGGATATATTCTCATTAAAATGTGATCTCTCACATGAAATTCCAAATCTTTCATTCAATTATCACCATAGAACTTTTCCATTCATTGAGCTTATTTTATATGAGTTCGAATAGTCTTTACCTTTTTTGTTGTTTTGTCCACAATATATATGCCTAGAAACTTCTTTTCAACATCTATATCCCAACATTTTGGTATATAACATCTATTTTTGTACATGCTTCATATATTTCCATTTTATTACTATAATGGAAACTAATGTTGCAGTAAATCTCAACCAAAGGTTACTAGTGATCACATATTCCCTAAAAATTAAGGGAGAATGATCTCAAAATTTCTTATAGAGTTTAGAACGTCCTTTCTGACTACCCATTAGTATGACAGTGATAACCAGTACTCAAATAAAGCTCAGTATACAAATCATTCTGATGAAATTTCAATAATTTCAATGTCAATCATGGATCATGGTTAGAATTAGTTAATATAGATGTCTCATGATGCCTAACAACATCATTAATATTGTGTCATGAATGGATTTCCAAGGAAAAAAATATCTACTATAGCGAGGAATTGTGCATATTGGGATGTTAAATAAAAAAGTACCCATATTGCATCATTCTTTCATTTATTTTTTGGTATTCTAGTGAAAAAACCCATGTTTATGACATCCAATTTCCATGTAGGAATTTTTAGAGTTTTCATGACTCCTCTAGAATGTTTTCGTTTTTCCTTAGCCTAATTATATACTACATATCTTGATTCAAAATCATCAATTTTCCACATCATGTTATCCCACCAAAAATGATCAATCGAATGACTATACATCAATGTTTTACTAGGATGTATTGAGAAATTTGGACTATGGGAATCATCCAATAACACCTTTTTTAGATCAAGTATAAGGTTACACATAGCCACCTCAAGAATTTCATAATTCCATCCTCAAACACAAGGTCTAGAATATTCCCATCATTTAGGGATATAATTTTCTTTTGATTATTCTCATCATCAGTCTCAGGACATTTAATAATCTCTAACAAAGATTGTTGGAAAACCCATTAAAAAAGTAGTGACATTTCAACTTCTTTGATAATACCCCCATCCATATGAACTCGTTCCATAGACAAAGGGTCGCTATCAATACATATTATATTCATAACACCATGATAGTTCATTCTCAATGCTTCTACCACCTTATTTTCTTTTCCTATATGGTAGTTTATTGAACCATCATAATCCTTGATTAGATTGTGTCATCGTTGTTGACTCATGTATAGTTATTTTTGTGAGAATATATGATTCAATTTATTTTGATACACATATATTTCACATCATAAACTATATAGATAGTGTATCTATATCTTCAGAGAAATGATTATTACTTCTATATCAATATCATGAGATGGATCGTTCTGGTCATTATTTTTGGACTACCTTTATTCATACACAATAACTCAATCATTCTACATAAGTAGACTACCAAGTCCTTTCTTTATGCATCACTATAAATAAAAAATCCACTATAGAACCCCCTTTTTGAAGTATGTATCATTTTATTTGCCTTTTTATGTGTTTCATGTTTTTGGGATGATTTGGGATGAAGTTGGGAGAGTTTGGAATGGGTTTTAATATGTTTGGAGGCCTTTTTAAGGCTGTATGGTTTGATCATGTTCTGGGGGAACTATACGAGATGAACCATATGGGTAGTGGCATACACACATTTTTCACATTTTTTTTCAAATCGTGTGTGGTGGGTCATGCGAGGTTCCCCGTTCAGGTAACAGTAGTTGCACAGTTAGGGCACAGTTTGTCTAACCATGCAATGTAACTGTGAATCACTTTAAAAATGATTTTTTATATAAAATGGTTTTAGTTGGGATTTACCCTAACCCACCCAAACCATATCCCATTAAAACCCTACATGGAATTTCCTCTTCTCAAGGGATATGGGTGCTCTCCCACTCAATTTGGAAGGGATTTGAAGGGGTTTCATGGGGGATTGAAGGCTGTTTATCTCAGGTAAGTCTTCTGTCTTCGTTATTTTGTGGTTTTCTCTTGATCTAATATTCCCTATATCTCTCTGGGTTTTTTATATATACATAATATTCATGTATATATTGGGTTTTGGATTCTTAATATGTTGATTTTTGGGCTTTTTAGTGATAGGTAAGGAGAACTAGAGTGGTTTTGGTGGTGTGTTTTTCTAGATTTGTGGTGTCGTATTTTGTGGGTTAATTTTCCAGAACCCTAAAGGTATGTTGCATCTCTCTCGACTCAAATTTTTGATAACTATAAGGCTTTTTCCTATTAATTTCGTTTTCTTGAATTAATTGGTGGTTTTTATGTGCGAAATTTGTTTGAAATCCCATTTGTAATGTTTTAGGGATTTTTGGGAAAATTGGGTTTTGCGGTGAACTGTTCTTGCTGTTGGGTTTTAAAATGTTTTTATAATCGATAACTGGGGTAGATTTACTGAAATGTTTTGAGAAAGTGATTTTCGATAAAAAGGGTTTGATTTATTAAAATGTGATATGCTATGGATGATAATCTAAGGGATTTTATATTAATGAATCATTCTTTGGAAAGTTGTTGTGGCCATGGTGTGTTATATTCTTGGTTATTGGCTTTTGCATGTAATGTTTATGATTGGAATGATGTGAATTGGGAGGGGAGTACAACTATAATAATACTTTGGAGAGTGGACGTTAGGGCCACCATCAAGTATATTTGGGAGGGAAGTTCAAATCAATTGGGAATGTAGTAAATGGGTATGGATGGGAAGTTCGACCGTGTTTGTTTCCTTGTTGTGTGTTTCTATAAAAGATGAATATTTTTGTTCTAATGTGAAATGGTGGAATGGCATGTGTCATGTTTTTTTGGATTTCTTATGTGTTGTGGGTATTTGGGTGAAATTGGCTTAGTATATGAGTCTTTGGATAGTTTATGTTGTTACACTATTTAATGGTTTATATAAACTAATTTATATAGAGAGCTACATATAAATGTGCTAACGGTTTTATCATAGTGGAGTGTGTAGGAAAGTCACTTGGGGAAATCCTTCGGAGTATTAGTACTCTCCCACTACTTTGGAACATTTTTGTTTTTTTAGATGTTCTGTTTCGGGACACAGGTAAGAGTAAATCATATCATTTTGCAAGCGGTTCGACATGATGCTTTGGTGGTTTTGGGGTTCATTGAGCATGGAGGTTGGTGTGAATCTATGGATTTTTTCCTAGTTTATTGGGGTCTTGTTTTTATTATTCCACTTTATACTCTGATTTTCGGTTTAGTGGAATCAATATTTGGGAATTTTTAAGGAATAGTTTGGTTTTATTTTTGCAATGTATGGGTTGGGATTCTTTGTTGACATGCATCATGTAGTTTGTTGGTAATGGATTGTTTAGTTTCTTGATTTTACATTAAGGAAAAATTATTTCCCAATGATTCTTGATTCCCTTGGAATTTATTTACAGCCTTTGTCACCCTCAGAACATTGATCAACGCTAATTATCATTCCTCCTCCCCCTCTAAAGCCAATGGGATGGGGTGGGATGTTTCAATTGGTACCAGTTTTTTCGGTCCTTGGATTTTATGTGAGAGCAGTAGTTCGGTCCATTGGTGTTGACCATTTGTCTTGGTGTTGAAATTTTTTCTTTGCCTATTCCTTGAGTCGGGATGGTATTAAGGTATAAGATTGTCAGAACATGGAATGTATACATTAAAGGATGTAGCTATCCATTTTTTTTTCTGAAAACCATGTTACTAGGGAGTTGTGTATATAAGCGTTTTCGAGACAGTTATAGGAAATTGGAATCTCATTGTTTGGGGTGTATCCAATGATATGAGACTGCCATTCCTGGGAGAAATGACTTTCCTCTCGGATGCATATTTTGTTGTGTTATAATGATTTTTTTGTGATATTAATTTGTTTATTTTTAAACATCTAAATTGGTCTTCAAAACAACATAATTTTGAACACGGAAACTTGTGGTATTTTGAAAATGGTTCAATTTTCAAAACATGGTTGATTTTTCAGAATAGTGTAATATGGGAAATGTGAACATGGGGAAATTCGGGTTGTAATAGTTGTAATGTATTTGCATATGAAAATGTTATACCCTTTCTTATTAAGGGAGTGGGACTTATGGATGATTTTTTATTGATTGAAATGGAAGTAGGTAGGAATCTTAGTGACCATCCTGAGGAATAAGAAGAAAATGTGGTTGTACCTGGCCCTCACTTGAATGAGTCGCTCGTACTTAGTAGAGTTCAAGCTTTCCATGCTATGGAATGTGGGAATAAAGTGGATGAACCAAAGTATATTGATCATGTTCTTTAGTTCCAAAGGAATAATCCACCCGTGTTTAGTGTTGATTTGGAGGAAGAAAGGGATAAAGCATGGCTTAATAGAATGAATATGATATTTTACTTATCGGGAACCCCAACAGAGCTGAATGTGATGTTATCCACATAGATGTTAGATGATCTTTCCCTTCAGTGGTGGGAGCTGGTGGTCGAAGCTGGAACGTACCACGTTTTGACAAGGGAGGGTATTGAGGAATTTTGTAACAATCTATTCTAACATCATACATTTAGAATTCAGAAAATAATGGATTTCTTCTGTTTGAAGAAATGGAACATGAAGGTAAAAAAATATGTCATTTTGTTTAAGAACATTGTATAGTTTTCAGCCAAGGTGGCAGGTAGTACATCGTTGAAAGAATGATTTTTTTACGCTGACTTGAACCCATAAATTCATTAAAAGATAGTAGTGTTTTGTATAAATGATTACACAGAAATGGTAAACAACGGTACGGTGGATAAGCAAGATATTTTTGAGGCTACATGCGGGGGATGCATGATGGTACCCATGGGGAATAGTAGGAAATCAAACGCTGGGTTCATGTGGAATAAGGACACTTATTTCCAGGGTGGGAGTATGACTCATAATCCGACAACAGAATTAATGAATATTAATCCAAATCCGTTGAGTAAGTAGGGATGTTTTTAGTGTATATCTATTTTACACATCATGAAGAATTGTACGATATATCCTCGAACATTTCATAACTATAAGAATATGTGTCATATTCAGATGTATTGTAAAAATGATCTGAGGTTGTGTCTGTGACATTCCTCAGGGGTCGTAGGGGTCTTATTCCTCAATGGGATGAGGGCATCATCATACCCCTCAGTAGAGGAGTAATGTTGGATATCATGATTCTGAGAATACCATGAAAACTCATTAGGGTTATAAAGATATGAGTGTGGCAAAGAAGTAGGTTTTCCTAACTAAACAGGTGTTGATGGATGATCAGTTGGGACCATACATAGTGTGAGGAACGGTTATTTTGAATTCCACATTGATGTATGCTTTAATTGATACATGTACATCCTATTCATTTCATGCTTGATGCATCGTTGATTTGTTTCATTACCATATGTAAATTTTTCCTTCTATGTTGAAACTATAAACTCATCTAGTTCAATGAGAGTGTTGATCCTTCCACAGTATTTCATGTTTCTTAGTTGTGGATTTCATTGATTTGATGTGGGATTTATCTGTTGTTGAGATGGATGCTTATGATATAATCCTTGGAATAGATTGGTTGATGATGTTTAAGTCCCAAAACAATTTTTATACCTGAAAATATAGTTTTATAGTGGAGGATGGAATTGAAAATATCATTAGATGGGACAGGAATGAAATTATAGGTACAACAGATTTGTTGGAACCAACTATTGGAATAATCTCATATTAATTAGTTGAATTTTCATTACCATAAGTGGAAGGTCTTCCACAGAGTGTTCTTATGGTAGTTGTGGATAAATTTATGGATGTATTTCCCGAAAAATTCTTTGGGCTTTCAACTACGATAGAAGTTGAGTATATGATTGATATCCTTCCGGGGACCATTCTGATCTCACTTCCATCCTACCATATTACACCAGCAGAATTGCGAGAATTAAAGCAGTAGTTGGAAGAGTTAGAAAACAATGTTTTCATCCAGTGTAGCACATCTCAATGGGAAGCGCAAATTTTGATTATTAAAAATTCATGTAAAGACCCATAAAATTCAAGGGATTTTTTTTCTTAATTTACTTTGGGTTTCTACAAGAATGTAGTTTTTGACGGCACATAATTCTGAGGCCCGGTGTGCCCGGAATCTTTTTCCGAAGTTTAGCTCGGGTACGTTCAGTGAACGAACGAGCGGGTTTTTCTAAATTTTGAACCAGTGCTCGGAATCAAATTTCGAGGGCACCGATGGAATCACAACGTCGGTATTTACATAGAAACACCTTTTCCGGAGTTGCGTTTGCTCGAGTGTGGTTTTTTTAAATTTTCAGGTTATGTAAATGAATAAAATAAAATGACGTGACCAATTTATTTTATTTAAGTCGCTTAACCTATGTTATGTGGATGATGTGGGACCCACAATATCCTACCCACTTGGTAGGATATTTCGTGTGGTGGGACCCACACGAGCCCCACCGTTTCTTTTCTTCTTAAATAACACACCCGCACCCCTATTAATGAAGTCAAACCGTGCGTTTATTCGGGATAAGAAACGCCTCATTAAGGTGGCAGTTTAAGCGCTGCAATTAATTCACTTAACTGTTTCTTTCATTTTTGAATTTTAAAATGCAAGGCTTGTGAAATAAAAAAAAAGAAGACAACTCTTTTTTTATTATGCTGGTGGTGTTATGAGGTTAGGGAGTTCTCACACAGGCTCTTGAAGATCTTCTCTTCCTCGCGAAGAACGCGAATAATGCGAAGAACGCCGGATCCTCAGAAATTAGCGACGCTTCTTCCGCGACGCTCCATCCGTGACGCTCCATCTGCGAAGCTCCTTCCGCGACGCTTCTTCCAAGACGCTTCTTCCGCGATGCGACGATCCCCCTTCTGTGACGCCTTCTTCCACGATGTTCTTTTTTGCGATGAACCCTCTCTCGACGACACTTGAGGTAGGGGTTTTGATTCAATTAAATCTTTGTGATTTATACCCGCGACATATGTTGAAAATTTTTCGGAAACCTTTTGAAACTGCTAACGCAGTGGTTTCGAACCAACGAACAAGTCTGAACCCACCGTCCCTTCGTTCTTGGTGTGTGGATTGGCTGGCGACGATGAAGCAGGCCAACGGGCGTTTTGAGGTCTTCGCAGGGAAGAACCGGTCCCAGGAGGGCCGTTGGTGAAGATAGCGGGAAAATCCGACCACCAGAGCTCGTCCGGTGGTCCGTGGAGCAACCCGCCGGTGCACCGCAGGGAAGATCCGCTGCGGTTGAAGCCGCGGCGGCAGGCCACTAGTCCCGCGACAGTGCAGGACGCGGCACCCAGCCACGTCCGTTGGCAAAGGGCGACCCCCACGCGGGGCCACGGATTCATCCGGGGGGGGGGGGGTCCCCCCCTTTGCGCGGCCGCTTGGCCAGCGCCAGCACGTCGGGCCAAGCCAGCCGGGCCGGACCCCGACCCGGGTCGGGTCGACCTGGTTCGGGCCGACCCAGGGGTACTGGGCCAGGTCGGACCGGGCCCGAATCCCCTAATACCGGACCTCTCACGGTCTTTTGACCATACCTTGGGCTCCGGACCTCCGATCGATGCACTGTCAGTGGTGATAATATCCTTGGATCGAGACGGTTGTTTTAGTATATCACACTAAAGGTTTCGGAGTACATTGGGTTCGGCCGGGTTGGTTCGTACACGAAGCCAACCGGGCCCTCGGAGAGGAAACACTTATAACATGAGCTCCGAACGTCCGATTGAAACGTCGTTGACTTTGTTGGATTCCTATTGATGAGAAGAAACTTTTGGAATGATTCATCTGAGTTTCGGATGTAGTTGGATAATGGCCAGGTTGGATTGAACCCGAAATCCAACCAGGCCCCTAGAACGAAAAAGCTGATAGCTTTCAGACCGGACGTCTGTTTGATGAACCGTCAGCGGCGTTGGTGATCACATTGAGAAATGGTCCCTTTGAGCATGCCCTATAAGAGTTAGGGGTAGAGTCGAGATACAGTCGGGTTGGTTCGCACACGAAACCAACAGGGCCCCTGGGAGGAAAAGGATAGTAACTCACAGGCCGGGCGTCCGGCTGACGCGCCGTCTATTGCATTGAGACCGCTATTACAAGGTGGTCCTTGAGATACTTCTTCGTGTAACTTTGTGATATTTGGATTATCTACCAGTAGATTGTGGAGCGGGCCCTCCCAGTGATGAGCTAGCAGAGTGCAGAGACCTAGTAGCTGGCTGAGACTTGACGACATCTGATCTATCGACCCAGTCTATTTCGGATAGCCCAGTGGGGATCGCTTGGTTGTAGTGGTAGACCCACGGTGGAGGATCACTTGGTAGTAGTGGCAGACATGCGGTACTCAACATAAATAGTTCCTCTGGATTCTATGAGGGGGAGCTCTTGGTTGTAGTGGCAGACCCACGACGGAGGAGCGCTTGGTAGTAGCGGCAGACCCACGATACTCAACAGAAGAAGTACCTCTGGAGTCTATGAGGTGAAGTGCTTGGTTGGAGCAGTAAACCCACGGTGGAGGAGCGCTTGGTTATAGCGGCATACCCGTGGTACTCAACAGAAGGAGTACCGCTGGAGCCTATGTGGGGGAGTGCTTGGTTGTAGCAGTAGACCCATGGAGGGAAGCGCTTGGTTGTAGCAGCAAGCCCACAGTTCTCGACAGAGGAGGAGTTCAGCGCGCTTGGTTGTAGCGGCAGACCCACTGTACTCGACAGAGATGGAGTTTTCTAGCAGTCGTGGTTTTGACATCGTGAGGAAGTATACCTGTGTGAGCTGAGTCTTGATTTTCAATCCTTATCTTCGATAAGTTTGACTTGATATCCTGTGTGGATTATTTTGTGTTTTTCTGTGTGGACTGGGTTGTACTTCGGCTCAGATGTTGGAGCTGAATGAGAATTGAAGACATTGGTATATGTATGGGCATATACCTAAGTAGTGTCGGATGTTACTTCGTTATTGTATCTTTCCTTTCTGGATTATCCTTTGTGGATTCTGCGAGACCTTCGGGGGTCTCGGGTTCCCTACTGAGTAGCTTATACTCACCCCTACATGGGCTATGCCCGCACTACGTTGTGTTGGTTACAGACGACGGACAGCGCTGATCGTGGTTGAGGCTTACGGAGCAGGTCGGTACCTAGAGGTGGAACACTGGGCGGGACGTACTCGAAGCGGACGGCTGGACCCGAGGAGCTGTGGAGGCTATCTATACCCACCATTCCGGTGGGAGTTCTAGTGGACGGCTCGAGGCTGCGCCTTTACTTTCAGTTGTTGTTTTCCCTTTCTAGTTGTACTTTACTTTATGTTTGGGTTTGTATTCTAGACCACTTACTTTTACGCACTTACTATTGTACCCAGTTTTTACTTAGTGTTTACTTCTGTTTTCTTTCTCAGTGGTGTTTGTTTACTTTCAAAAGGAAATGCCTTCCCTTTTTAGTGGGAATTACGCCTTGGTGCTAGTCGCCAGCCCCTGGCCTATGGAAGGGGGGATTGGGGTAGTCACGACATGGGCCCTGAGGATGGGTCATGACAAATTGGTATCAGAGGAGATTGGTTCTACTGCAGAACTTGGGGCTCTGATCTTTTTCTATGTGAATCAATAGTGTTAAGTGTATTGGGTGTGGTTATCAGTTCGGGGAGTCCAGTGTTGGTGCGGCGGCCGACGTACCCGTACACCAGGACCCTGACTTCTGATTTCTGACTTAATGCACGAAAACATTGATTGTATGTGTGTTTCAAGTATTCCTCGTGATTACTTTGTGTCATCTCACCAGGTATACTGTTTAACCATGGCGCACCTGTTTCTCTTCATGAGGGCCCCAGAACGGCAGCCAGCTAGGGTTCCGAGCGTTGTGTGTGACGACAACCCACCGAGCGATGAGGCCTCGGTATAGGGCCCTTTGACAGCAGAGGCACCGGAGGTACCTCTACCCACCAAGCCACCGATGCTACCAGCCCCATCCGTAGACGGTGCACATCGCCTTAGTGCACTTCATGAGTTTTTGCGTCAGCGACCGCCTAGGTTCTGTGGGGAGACGGAACCTCAGGCAGCCGAGGTTTGGCTGGAGGCAGTTGTACGAGTTTTCCATTTAGTAGGGACACCAGCTGACCTTATGGTGGTCCTTGCAGTGAGCCTCCTGCACGCGCCTGTAGGCTGATGGTGGAGCATGATGCTTCAGGTTCACGACGAGGCATCTCTCCTTTGGACAGACTTAGAGAGCCTTTTTTGCTCAGAGTTCGTCCCAGCCACCCTCCGAGCAGTGCACATCCAGGAGCTACTATAGCTGTGGCAGGGCAGCATGGCAGTAGCACAATACGGGGCGAGGTTTACCGATCTCTTGCGCTATTCGATGGACATGGTACGAGACCCATTCATTAGGGATCGAACCTTCAATCAGGGGCCCAGTCGAGAGATCAAAGCTTCAGTTGTTTCCCACAGCATTTCGACACAGACAGGGGTGTTTGAGCGAGCCCTCTTATTGGAGAGTTTCCTTACTGAGGTGTCTCCAGTAGCAGGACCCACCACTAGACGGCATGCGGCAGAGTCTTCTGCAGTGGGCAGTAGACAGATGATGCAGGGGTCCAAGAGGAGTAGACCTACAGGTGGTCGACCACATGACACAAGATCGTTTGTGTGAGGCACCCATGGTGAACAATGACTTACCATGAGCGGATAGTGTTACTCCTGCGGCGGGGTTGGTCACATGGCTCATGACTGTCCGACCCACCATACGAATGACCAGCAGATGAACGAGGGACCTCCCAGGCAAAGGCATAGGTTCGATCGAGGCAGACCGCATAGAGCAGGAGACCGTGGAAGGGGAGCTGTCCATGCAGCTGGAGGTGGATGACGCTTCGAGTGTTGCCACCACCATCACCAGGAGGTCCACCCCGACCACAGGGAACTGGTGGACATGGGAGAGCTCACCTTCAGGCAGTTGAGGCCTATGATCATGGAGCTCTGGGAGGAGATGGACAGGAGCAGGACTAACTCCAGACCTGGATAATTTTTTTATGCTGCTTCCAACTTTGTTGATTTTTGTTTGTAGATGCTCTGTGTCTTTGTACTTTGAGCTGCAGTAATAAAAGACACCTTTCTAGTGGCGTTTACCTTCCTGTCCTCTCTTTATGTTGTTACTAAGAGGTTCCGGTTTAAAAAACCGTTGACTTGACCCTCACTTTGAGATACTTACTGGAGGAGACCTAGTGACCACACACTGATGCCGACAGTGTGACTCAACCCTTGGAGGCGAGAGTAACAGTTTGATCTCTTGGTAGTAGCATCGAGTCCTTACAACATCATCTTTGGTATGGTTTAGTATCATCCATGTCAGAATTGACTATATTAGGCGAAGAACGTGGTTCATCTAAGGGATGAGACTGGATTTCTCTTATCGGAAAAGAAGAAATCTCAGCAACTCTTGTAGGATTAGAAAGGTCCAAGTCATCCAAGAGCAGATGAGGATATCTCAGAGCCGGAAAAAGTCTAGTGCTGACAGGAGGCGGAGACCACTAGAGTTCAAGGATAGTGACTATGTTTCCCTACGGGTCTCACCTCGACCTGAGTTACGGAGATGTGGCCGAGGCGACAGGTTATCTCCGAGGTTCAGTGGACATTTTCTGGTCCTTAGTAGGGTAGGCGAGGTGGTTTACCGCTTGACCCATCCAACTTAGTTACACCAGGTACACAACGACTTCCACGTATCACAACTGAGGATATACGTGTTCAACCCTTCGCGTATCATCGACCATGAGGAGATGGACATTGGCGATGGGGTGGCTTTTGCGGAGGTCCAGGTGAAGATTGAGGATCGATAGGAGTGTGTCCTATGTGGACAGTCGATTCCTCTAGTGCGCATTAGATGGCAGCACGAGGACCTCCAGGTGAGCACATGGGAGCGGAATGTTCAGATGCGTGCTCAGTACCGCTTTTGTAACCCTAGTTTGTGTTAAAGCTTTACGAGGACGGAAATCCCTGAGGTGGGAGTTATGTAAAGACCCGTAAAATTCAAGGGAATTTTTTTTTTCTTAATTTTCTTTGGTTTTTTACAAGAACGCATTTTCTGATGGCACCTGATTCCAAGGCCCGGTGTGCCGGGAATCTTTTTCCGAAGTTTAGGTTGGGTACGTTCAGTGAACGAACGAGCGGGTTCTTCTAACTTTTGAACCGTTGCTCGAAATCAAATTCTGAGGGCACCGATGGAATCACAACGCCGATATTTGCTTAGAAACACCTTTTCCAGAGTTGTGTTTTCTCGGGTGTGGTTTTTTTAAATTTTCAGGTTAAGTAAATGAATAAAATAAAATGATGTGACCAATTTATTTTATTTAAGTCGGTTAACCTATGTTAAGTGGATGATGTGGGACCCACAATATCCTACCCACTTGGTAGGATATTTTGTGAGGTGGGACCCACACGAGCCCCATCGTTTCTTTTCTTCTTAAGTAACGCACCCTCACCCCCTATTAATGAAGTCAAACCGTGCATTTATTTTGGTTAAGAAATGCCTCATTAATGTGGCGGTTTAAGCATTGCAATTAATTCACTTAACTGTTTCTTTCATTTTGGAATTTTAAAATGCAAGGCTTGTGAAATAAAAAAAAGAAGACGACTCTTTTTTTTTATTATGCTGGTGGTGTTGCGAGGTTAGGGGGTTCTCACTCAGGATCTTGAAGATCTTCTCTTCCTTGCGAAGAATGCGAATAACGTGAGGAATGCAGGATCCTCGGAAATCAGCGACGCTTCTTCCACGACGCTTCTTCCGTGATGCTCCTTCCGCGATGCTCCTTCCGCGACGCTTCTTCTGCGATGCTTCTTCCACGATGCGACGATCCCCCTTCTGCAACGCCTTGTTCCGCGACATGCTTTTCCGTGACGAACCCTCGCTCGACGACGCTTGAGGTAGGGGTTTTGATTCAATTAAATCTTTGTGATTTATACGGGCAGCAAATGTTTAAAATTTGTCGGAAACCTTTTGAAACCGCTAATGCTGTGGGTGCGGACCAATGAACAAGTACGAACCCACTGTCCCTTCGTTCTTGGTGTGAGGATCGGCGGGAGATGATGAAGCAGGCCGCACGGGCGTTGTGATGTCTTCGTAGTGAAGAACCGGTCCCGGGAGGGCCGTTGGAGAAGATGGCGGGCAAATCCGACCACTAGAGCTCGTCCGGTGGTCCACGGAGCAACACACCGGCGCACCGCCAGGAAGAGCCATCGCGGCTTCAGCCGCGGCGGCAGGCCGCTAGTCTCGCGACCGCACGGGACCAGAGGAGGCGGGACGCGGCACCCGGCCACATCCATTGGCAAGGGGCGACCCTCACACGGGGCCGCAGTTTCGTCCATGGGGGCGGTCCCCCCCTTTGCGCGGCTGTTTGGCCAGCGCCAGCACGCTGGGCCAAGCCGCCCGGCCTGACCGCCAGGCCGGGCCGGGCCGGGCCGGACCCAGACCCGGGTCGGGTCGACCTGGTTCGGGCTGACCCAGGGGGTACCGGGCCGGGTCGGACCGGGCCCGAATCCCCTAATACCGGACCTCTCACGGTCTTTTGACCATAACATGGGATTATGACCTCTGATCGATGCACCATCAGTGGCGATAAAATCCTTGGATCGATACGGTCATTTCAGTATATCACAATAAAGGTTTCGGAGTACTTTGGGATCGACCGGGTTGGTTCGTACACGAAGCCAACCGGGCCCTCGGAGCGGAAACACTTATAACATGAGCTCCGGATGTACGATTGACGTGTCGCTGACTTTGTTGGATTCCTCTTGATGAGAAGAAACTTTTGGCATGCTTTGCCTAAGTTTCGGGTGCAGTTGGATAATGGCTGGGTTGGATTGAACCTGAAATCCAACCGGGCCCCTGGAACAGAAAAAATGATAGCTTTCAGACCGAATGTCTGTTTGAAGAACCATCAGTGGCGTTGGTGATCACATTGAGAAATGGTCCCATTGAGAATACCCTATGAGTGTTCGGGGTACAGTCAAGATACGGTCGGGTTGGTTCGCACATGAAACCAACTGGGCCCCTGGGAAGAAAAGGTTAGTAACTCAAAGACCAGGCGTCCGACTGACGCGTCGTCTATTGCGTTGAGACCCCTATGACGAGGCGGTCCTTGAGATACTTCATCGTGGAAATTCGTGATACTTAGAGTATCTACCAGTAGCTCGTGTAGAGAACCCTCCTGGTGACGATCTAGAAGAGTGCAGAGACCTAGTAGTTGGATGAGACTTGACGACTCCTGATCTATCGACTCAGTGTATTTCGGATAGCCCAGTGGTGAGCGCTTGGTTGTAGCGGCAGACCCACGATAGAGGATCGCTTGGTAGTAGCGGCAGACCCGCGGAACTCAACAGAAGGAGTGCCTCTGGAGGCTATGAGGGGGTGAGATTGGTTGTAGCGACAAACCCACGACGGAGGAGCGCTTGGTAGTAGCGGTAGACCCACGGTGGAGGAGCTCTTGGTAGTAGCAGCAGAACCACGGTACTCAACAGAAGGAGTACCTCTGGAGGATATGAGGGGGAGCGCTTGGTAGTAGCAGCAGACCCACGGCGGAGGAGCGCATGGTTGTAGCGGTAGACCCACGGTACTCAACAGAAGGAGTACCTCTGGAGCCCATGTGGGGGAGCACTTGGTTGTAGCAGCAGACCCATGGAGTGAAGCACTTGGTTGTAGCATCAGGCCCACAGTTCTCGACAGAGGAGGAGTTTGGCGCGCTTGGTTGTAGCGGCAGACCCACTGTACTCTACAGAGGAGGAGTTCTCCAGCAGCTGTAGTTTTGACATCATGAAGAAGTATACCTGTGTGAGCTGAGTCTTGATTTTCAATCCTTATCTTCGATAAGATAGACTTGATATCCTGTGTGGATTAATTTGTGTTTTCCTGTGTGGACTGGGTTGTACTTGGGCTCGGATTTTGGAGCCGAACGATAATTGAAGACTTAGGTATATGTATGGGCATATGCCTAAGTAGTGTCGGATGTTACTTCGTGATTGTATATTTCCTTTGTGGATTATTCTTTGTGGATTTTTGGAGACCTTCGGGGGTCTCGAGGTCCGTACGGAGTAGCTTATACTCACCCCTGTACGGGCTATGCCCGCACTACGTTGTGTTGGTTACAGACGACGGACAGCACTGATCGTGGTTGAGGTTTGCGGAGCAGGTCGGTACCTGGAGGTGGACCACTGGGCGGGACGTACTCGGAGCGGACGGCTGGACCCGAGGACCTGTGGAGGCTATCTGTACCCACCATTCCGGTGGGAGTTCCAGTGGACGGCTCGAGGCTGCGCCTTTACTTTCAGTTGTTGTTTTCCCTTTCTAGTTGTACTTTACTTTCAGTTTGGGTTTGTATTCTGGCCCACTTACTTTTCCACACTTACTGTTGTACCCAGTTTTTACTTAGTGTTTACTTCTGTTTGCTTGCTCTGTGGTGTTTGTTTACTTTCCAAAGGAAATGCCTTCCCTTTTTACTGAGAATTACGCCTTGGTTCTAGTCACCAGCCCCTGGCCTATGGAAGGCGGGCTTGGGGTAGTCACAGCACGGGCCCCGAGGAAGGGTCGTGACAAGTCATGTGGAACTCTATGACTCTGTGTTGATTATCATAGACTTATTAAGGTTACGAAAAAGAACCAATATCCCCTTCCTTGCAATTGGATTTCTTTTTTGACTAGTTATGGGGAGCTCAGTGGTTCTCTATGATTTACTTGTGGTTTGGGTATCATCAATTGCATGTGAATACGGATGATATTCCCAAAATAGATTTTAGAAGTAGATATCGCCATTACGAGTATGTTGTTATGCCCTTTGGTCTAATGAATGTTCTAGGAGTGGTAATGGAATTGATGAATTGGATAGTTATGATATATCTAGATTTTTTTGGGTGTTATTTTTTGTTGATATACCAGTCTATTCAATGACAAGTGTAGAGAATGAGAAGCACTTTGCGATGGAGTAAGGGATTTTGACGGATCATTGGTTGTACATAAAATTTTAAAAGTGTGAATTTTTTATAAAGGTGGTTCGTTTCATTGGCCAAGTTATTTCTAAGAATGGTGTTTTAGTTGATCTGTAAAAGATAGAGGTGGTTATCTCATGGAAACCGGAAATGTATGTTTTCAAGATACAGAGCTTCCTTGGTTGTGTAGGGTATTATCAAAAAAAAATTCGGGATTTTTAATGATTTTATTCATAGATGAATGCTTTGACATGGAATAGTATCCCATTTAAATGGGATGAGTAGTGTCAGAAATGATTGGAAGATATGATGTGTCACAATACATCACCACCTTTCTTGGGTTTTACTATATTAGGGAAAGGGTATGTGGTGTATTGTGATGCATCAGGATCATTATTGGGGTGTAATCTCATGCAGGTGGATCAAGTGGTTGCATATGTCTCATGGTAGTTGAGGATTCATGATAAGAACTACCCAACACATTATTTAGAGTTGGCAGAAGTAGTTAATTATTTAAAAATGTGGAACCATTATCTATTCAATTTGAAATTTATAGTGTTTACCGATCACAAGAGTGTAAAGAAAATAGTCTCACATAGCGATTTGAATTTGAGGCAATGGAGATGGATGGAATATATCTAGATTTTTTATTTCCAATTAATATAATCCTTGGGTATGGGAAATTCTCTGGAAAATGCATTAAGTAGAAAATAATTTTCTCAAGTTGTGAAACACACATCAGATCAGTGGTAGTTGATGTCAGTCATAGCTGACATGAATTTGGAATGTGAGGACTAGGGTGGAAGAGCGGTCTTCTATCTAGTTTTGTTGGTTCCTAACATGGATTGATTGGTTAAAGAGGCACAAGCATATGATTCCAAATTTTTGGTGATGAGGTTGAAACTCAATTGGGGGATACCATTTGGGGAACAGAACTAAATAAGAATTCATTCTTGTGTTTTTGGAATGAGATGATTGTACCAATGGATTTTCTAGAGGAACTATATTGAGCCAACCATAAAACATTACATAATCTTTAATTAAATGAATAATTCACATTGAGTATCTTCTCAGGTTTAGTGTTTTAGAGAATTAGGACATAACTATTTCATATCAACTTGAATATTTCAAAGTAGACACCTATACGATAACTGATTTTTTTCAAATACATAAATAAAACAAGGGTTATTTTCCTGATATAAATCTTCTTGAATACCTCCTTTCTCTTACCCTTCCTTATAACATGTGAAAAACATTTCAAAAACTTGGGATGAGAAAAAAAATCTCAGTAAGGTTTATAACATAATGAAAGGAAACATTAACCCATTAAAAATACAAATCAATGAAACCATAATTTTCAATGATAACATACTTACTGAAATCATGATATTTATAAATAACACATAGTAATCACAATTAATAAAGGCAACTTAAGGCACAAATAACATACTTACATTGTAGCTATCACGACTACATAGGGAGTCACATTTGGAATACCCATCATAGTATATTCCATAAATCTCTTCAGAGAAACATTCACATTTACCTCCATCACATTACCCAAATAATTGGATAGCTATCTCAGGCTCACCCACCCTAGGTTTATCATGAAACTACCCGTATACGTAACAATGGCCAAGAACCATAACATAATCATAACACATAACATAAGCATAAAGGAAAGATAACATTCCCACATTGCAATAACAATTTAACATTTTAATATATTGAAATAATGAATCCATTATAAAAACCATTTTCAATACCAAAATACGTAAAAAAGAGTATATGGTATTTATTTTCCTTTTAAAAACATTACGGCTTGTTATGGAAGCCAAAGTCCAAATAATACTCACAGCGGCGGAAAAGGTCATTTTAACCGCTTACGTAAAAAAAAGAAACATTCCTTTTTGTCATTTCGTAAAATGCTTCATAGAGAAAAGATTCCCTTTTATTGAAATGAAATGTCAAAATGGTTTATACACCATATAAAAGAAATTCGTGTATGAATCAAAGGATGTCTCAATGAAAGGAGATTGAGATTAAGTCCCTTATAAAGATGGTATCCTTAGATTAAGGATAAATCAATGAAATAATTATGTGTGGAAAAAATAAATACACCCAATATAATTGTATATTTAGTCGAAAACAATCATATATCATTCACACATATTCATAGCTCGACATAATCAACAAATAGAGGTTAAACCTAATTAATTAAAATTAGATTAAGAAGTTCCGTTACAAAAATTTGGTAGCCTAATGACGTCACACCAATTTTTAGAAAACGAGTTGATGAGAGAAAAAGGGTATCTCATCACTTGGACATAAGATTTACAGAAATAAGGATATATAAGAACATATCCCAACATAAGAAGATGTGAATTAAAGGACATAACAAATAGAATTCTTTTAAAAATAAGTGGGTTAAAGGTTCCTTTACCGATTTGGTAAACTACGAAACATACACCCCATGAAAGAAGGTCCATAAAATGTTGATATAAATACCCATAAATTGATGTATATTACTAAAAGTGTAGAATAATGGGAAGTACATACACCACTCAAAGGAGATAGTGTAAAATATATCATGAATGTCATGGGAATAAAAAGTGAGATAAAAACCTGTTACCTCGTTGTAATAAATCAAGTCATATGACAAAAAGATAATAAATACCCAATGAATCACAGAATACAATGAATATAAATAGAACCATGAGAATATATATCAAATTTATGTACACAATACACCACATGAAATAAATAATTGTCGAACATTGAAAATCTCACGGAATGAAAAGTGAGATAAGAAATCCCCTTACCACGTGTTCGACTTGACTCACTCGTATGTTCTTTGATATTCCTGAATGATAATATTAAATTAATTTCTACTCACTTAAGAATATTTTTCAAGTTTATTATTCACTTTACATTACTTATTACCTTTCTATTTATTTAATTGTTTGAGTTTATAGTGGACATTATGTCGATATTCAGAACATGGGTCAAAAAATGGACTTCTTATAATTACATGATGTTCATGTGGTCCAAATATAATTAAATAAAATATTATATTCATCATTTATATGTAATATATATCATATATATCCATTATATATATGTAATTATAATAGTACATAACATTTTGAGATAATAAATGAAATGCACCATTCATGGAGACGGTAAGCCGTACGCATGCATGAATGCTACTTTCATTTATATGTCTTACTTTAATGGAATTAAAACATAATGATACATAGGTATATTATAATTACAGTATAATATATATGTTATATATGTTACATATGTTCATAAATTATATCCTTTATACGTTCCACGTATGGTATGAACGAGTTATATCACTTTGTGGGGGCGGTAGTCCGCACTTCCTAAAATGAGATTATCGCGTTTACCCATTATGGAAACCATAAAGGTATGACATAAACGAAAAATAAAAAATCATGAGGAAAAAATAAAAATAATATATATTATATATAAATATAGTGACATCTTAATGTCCACCATGAAAGGTGTTAAAAGAAGATTGAACAATCATCATTTCGTGAGGCAGTAATTCGCCACCCACAAAAATAGTATGTTCTTTAACAATTATACGGCGGTGTGTGTATGTGTAGAAGATAGTGGTAACTATTTATTTTGGGATCAAATAATAAGAAGATAGTGGTGAGTGAATAAGGAAAATAAAATAATGAAACTTGAGAGAAGACATTACCTCTAAATCAGGTAACTCTTTATATTTTGATCCAAAGGGTTCCTTGGAAAGACATCTCCCCAAAATGAGGCTTCTAGGAGTATGAGAGGTATTTTTAGAGATAATATGTTCATATTTTGTAAAATACAAGGTCTTGAGAGGTGTGGGTAATGGGGTAGTGGTGGGGGCCTTTTATAAGAGGTTGGAGGGTCAAATTTGGAATGTCTTGAAATGTTACATTATTATTTATTGATTTTCTGATTTTAAAGGTCCCAAAATGATATATTTTGAGGATAAGGTGATAAGGGTTCGAAATAAAACCATAAAATAGGTTTTCGACAAGTGTATGTTTTATATTTTACCTTATCTATTCATTTTATTTAAATCGTTCATTAATGAGGTGATCATTTCATCATCATAGTGTCATAAAAAAATTTATATATTTAGTGTCCAACAATTATGAAAAAATACCATGATGTAGGATACATTTTTAAATTTCCAATGACTATTTATAGTCTAAGATATCATTTATTTAAAAAAAATTAAAATGGTTTTACTTAGGATATACAAACCATTGTTATATTTCTCCTGTTTTTAAAAATAATGTCATAGATGTCACTATCACACCCATGTGACTCGATTGTCCCTAATGTTTCGTAAAAAGCTTCCCATGGTATTCCATGACACAAAAAAGAGGATTTGGAAAAATTTTGGGGTAATTTTATAGTGTTATGATATTATTTTATTACCCTTAACTACCCGATTACTAATTAATCACAATGATTAAAGATAAATGTCGTCTTCACAATTCATAATGTCCAAAAACAAAAGAGTAGTAATGACCCAATTTGGAAATTATTATTCCAAATATGGAATCCAATTTATCAATTTACAAAACATAGAAATTACACTAATTAATTTAAAAATAATTTCCATTGTCAAAACCAAAGACGTGTTTTAAGAAGTAAAATCTATCAAAAGATTGATTAGTTTTTTTACGTCCAATTTTAAAAGTTAAATTACATCCATTGAACAACATTGAATTAAATCATAAAAAAATAATTAAAATTACACCTTAAAAAAATTAAAATTATAGTATAACTATATAAATAAATTGGATGAAAAGGCAATTTTGAATTAAAATGTTGTATTTTTCACTATTCATTAAAAAAATAACATTATCAAAAAAATACCAAATATTCACCCGAATATATATTTGTTATTACAAATTCAAAAAATTATGTCCAATTTACCTAATTAATAACATATAAGTTTCATTAATAAATTATATAGTTAATTTCTACTGTCAAAACTAATAGCCTGTTTTTAAGAAACAATATCTATCAAAAGATTGACACTTGTTTTTGTCCATTTTCAAAGTGAAATTAATTATAATGTCCAACATTGGATTAAATGGTAAAACTATATTATAATTACACATTAAAACCAATTAAAATGATAATATTTCCATATAAATAAATTATATTAAAAGGAGGTTTTTAATTAAAATACAGCATTTTTCATTGTTCATTAGAAAATGAACATTACCGGAAAAATAACAAAAATTTACACAAAGTAAATTTTGATATCTTGATTCTAAAGAATTATTTTTTATTTCAAATATAAAATATAAAATTTTCAATAAGTAGATTTAAAAAATGTTCTCCATCAAAAGAGATTTAATCGACCTTTTAAAGAATATTAGAATATTTATGCTTAAAATTGGATTCATTCACATTTTAAACCTGTAACATTTAGTGGATAAATGTAAAAATATTTGAAAAACATTTATAGTAATTTTTTAGTTGGTTATGTGCATTCCCGCCATTATAGTGGCTAGGCGTTAACTAGCATTTAAAATAATGTTATTATATTATTACTCTGAAACGTAAGATTTCAAAGAAACTCGTTGATGTGTATTGGCTATGCCATCGAACATTTAATCACCTTTAAAGTAATATAAATATTTTATTCACAAATATATATATATATATATGAACATTTCATATTCATTATTTACCTAGTATGTTACATCCTTCCCCCTTTTGGGAATTCTTTCCTCGCAATTTCAAAATTAGGCTCGAAAACATTATTGGAAGCCCCACATCAGAAAAGGAGTCAATTAAACTATCACTTAAAAAGAAAGAAAGAGAAGTAAAAGGGTCAAAAAATACTACATATAGTAGGATTCCATGAAAACATGGATATGGAGGAAAAATAAAAACCATCAAGTTCTGATAAAGAGTGATAGAAAACATGTCTAGGAGAAAGTTAACCACCAGAAAATCACAAACATGTGATGGGTTAAATGGTATTTGATTCCCCGGTAGGAAAAGTTTACAGAAAAAATTTTTGTTTTTAGTTACATTTCATTGAGGAATTTATTTATTGGTATAACTAAAACATAAGGAAACATACATACTTGTCATGTATACTTTCATCTTTTACTAGTTTTTTTAACACAAACTGATATTTTCTCCAAACGATGAGTATTCAGGATGACTTGTTGACATTAAGAGCGCTATAATCATCATCTAGAGAATCGCCTAATATAAAAAAAATATGAACTGTATATTATCATATGTCTTTAGAATTAACCAAAACCAAAATGGTTTGTACAAGATCATATAATCCCCAAAAAGGATAGTCTTTTACAAAAAGATAAACATCTCTTAATCTCCAAAACTTGTCCATTCAAAACCCAAAGTTCATTAAAGACCATTAAATAAACATATATCCATAAAATTTTTCAAAGTAATCCAAACTAATATTGAATCACAAATCTTCAAAGGATTTTATCACATAGTCTTCAAAGATAAATCTTAACATTTATCCCCGAATTACCTCAGTTACTCTTAAAGTCTCATATTGAAAAGTAATTAGCCTAATCACATATCCTCCATGATAGGTTAATAATTTCCATAGATAACCCAAAATAAAGTTATTATTCATTAATAAAATCATCTAACTAAAAATAATTATTCATAATAACCATGGACTTCACGTAGTCTAGTGGTTGGTGATAAATAGCAGTCGCACTTTGGTTGTGGGTTCGATTCTCGCAGCTTTGTCCGACGTGACGGGTTGTCACACGGTCCATGTGTTGTCCCTTTTCAAAAACAATATTATTTTATAACATTCCCAAAAAGAAAAAAATTCATCAAAAATAACCATAACATATTTTAACCACAAAGGTTATCTAATAAATTTAATTTTTCATCCAAAAATGTATTAACCTGTATTTTTCACAAATTGAAGGATAATATAAACCCAAATGGTAATTTATAACTACATCCAAAAAAGAAATGATATATATTCCTTGAATAATATTCTCATATATCAATATTTAGGGTTACATATACTATAAAAAGTATTCTAATGTAATCCCATCATCAACAGAGCCTTAATACATTTAAGAAATTCTCCATCCTAAAATCTACAAGAACTCGTGAATCCCTTATATGTTGACTTCCTACTCATTCAAAATTCTTCATGATACATTAACCATTCCTTTCAATCTTATTTTGAAATAATTCATTCCTTCAAACAAAATCATGAATAATATCCTAAGATTCAATAATAGGAAAAAATATGTTTAGAAATAATCCATACCTTTGATTGGTCATTATCAGTTTCTTCATCCTCAATCAGAATGGAATTAGGTATTGGTAAACAAATATTTTTACGATCATAGTGATCTCATTCCTGAAACATTTTTGTAGGACATGTGTTTGTACAATGACCATGCACACCACATTTAAAACATTCAATTGATCCATCAGAAAGAACTTCTTTCCCTTTCCTAGAGTCAATTGAATGCTTCCTTTTTCCATGGTAGGTTATTGCTTTATGACCTTCATTTACACATTTATAGCATAATTATGTCCTTTGAAACATTTTCCTAGGTGTTTCATTCCATATCTTTGACACATCGGTTTTTGAACACACTTACCCTTATGATTATTACCTGAACTTCTATAGGGATTTGTTTCTCGCATATACGATGCCTTATAAAAATCACAGAGGTTCAGGTGGTCAATCATGACTCCAGATAGTTGGTTGAAAATAACCACAAGAGTTCTCATTGGAGATCTCATATCATTCAGTTTCTCATTTAGAAAAACGTCACAGTTTTCTTCACATCCACTGTTACTTGGGTTCCTACTAGATCAAGCCATTTACTAAAACCAAAAAGGTCACTGTGAGTATATCAGTAAAATCATCATATAATAGGAGGTTAAAAACTAATATATAATTATTCATATTATCTTAAACACATACAATTATTCTAAAAAAAATACGACTCTTTCTGAAATCCTAACCATTATGGTAGTGTCAATTATGCTTAAAGACTACCCTATTCTCTAAAGTTATCTAAACTGACCTCTAATGCCAACTATGAAGACCCAGCCTTAAAACATTACATAATCGGTAATTAAATGAATAATTCACATTGAGGATCTTTTCAGGTTTAGAGTTTTAGAGAATTAGGAAATAACTATTACATATCAACTTGAATATTACTAAGTAGACACTTCTACTATAACTTATTTTTTTCAAATCCTTAAATAAAACAAGAGTTATTTTCTTTATATAAGTCTTCTTGAATACTTCCTTTCTCTTAAATTCCTTATAACCTGTGAAAAACATTTCAAAAACTTGGGATCAGAATAAAAAGCTCAGTAAGGGTTATAACATAATTAAAAGAAACATTATCCCATAAAAAATACAAATCAATGAAACCATAGTGTGCAATCATAAAAGAACTTCTGAAATCATAATATTTATGAATAAAACATAGTAATCAAAATTCATGTAGGTATCTTACGGAATACATAACAAACTTACATTATAGATATCACAACTACATAAGGAGTCACATTTGGAATACCCATCACAGTATATTCCCTAAATCTCTTCGTAGAAACATTCATGTTTACCTCCTTCATGTTACCCAATGCATTGGAGAGCTATCTCGGGCTCACCCACCCTAGGTTTATCACAGAACCACCCGTATAAGTAACAATGGCCACGAACCATTACATAATCATAACACATAACATAAGCATATAGGAAAGATAACATTCCCACATTACAATAACAATATAACATTTTAAGCTATTGAAATAATTACTCCATTATAAAAACCATTTTTAATACCAAAATATGTAAAAATAGTATATGGTATTTATTTTCCTTTTAAAAACATTATAGATTGTTAAGGAAGCCAATGATCAAATAATACTCGCAGAGGCGGAAAAGGTCATTGTCACCGCTTATATAAAAAAAGAAACATTCTTTTTTGTTGTTTAGGAAAACACTTCATAGAGAATAGATTCCCTTTTAATGAAATGAAAATTAAAAATGGTATTATACACCATATAAAATAATGTCGTGTATAAATCAAAGGATGCCTCAATGAAAGGAGATTGAGAGAAAGTCCCTTATAAAGATGGTATCCTTAGATTAAGGATAAATCAATAACATAATTATGTGTGGAAAAAATAGATACACCCAATATAATTGGATATTAAGTTTAAAACAATCATAGGCCATTCACACATATTCATAGTATGACATAATCAAGAAGTAGAGGTTTAACCCAAATAATTTAAATTGGATTAAGTAGTTCCCTTACAAAAATTCAGTAGCCTAACGACATGACATCAAATTTCAGAAAATGAGTTGATGAGATAAAAAAGGGTATCTAATCACTTGGAAATAAGATTTAAAGCAATTGGGATATAGATAAACATATCCCAACATAAGAAGTTGTGAATTAAAAGACATAACAAAAATAATCCTTTCAAAAAGAAGAGGGTGAAATGTTCCCTCAACGATTTGGTAACCTATGAAACATACACCCCATGAATGAAGGACCATAAAATATTTATTTAAATACCCATAAATGGATTTATATTACTCAAATAGTAGAATAATGGGCAGTAAATACACCACTTAAAGGAGATAGTGGTAAATATAACATGAATCTCATGGGAATAAAATGTGAGATAAAAAACCCTTACCTTGTTGTAATAAATCGAGTCGTATGACCAAAAGATAATAAGAAACCAATGAATCACAAAATACCATGAATATAAATAGTTCCATGATAATATATATCAAATTTCAGTACACAATACACCACATGAAATAAATAAGTGGAGAACAATTGAAATCTCACGGAGTAAAAAGTGAGATAAGAAATCCCCTTACAACGTGTCCAACTTGACTCGCTCGTATGCTCCTTGTTCTTCCTGAATTATAAACGTAAATTAATTTCTACTTGTATAATAATATTTTTAAAGTTTATTATTCCTTTTATATCATATCTTCCCTTTCTATTTATTTAATTGTTTAATTTCATAATGGAAATTTTGTCGATGTTCGGAACATTAGTCAAAAAATGGACTTCTTATAATTACATGTTGTTCATGTGGTACAAAGTTCATTAAATCCATAATTATATTCATCATTTATATGTAATATATATCATATATATACATTATATATATGTACTTATAATATTACATTACATTTGGAGATAAGAAATTAAATGCACCATTCATGGAGACAGTAAGATGTACGTACACATGAACGCTACTTTCATTTATATTTCATACATTAAGGAATGAAAACATAATGATACATAGATATATTATAATTAAATTGTAATATATATGTTACATATGTTACATAAGTTCATCATTTGTACCCTTTTTATTCTCCACGTATCGCATTAACGAGTCATATCACTTTGAGGGGCTGGTAGTCCGCATTTCCTAAAATGAAATTATCTCATTTACGCATTATGGAAACCATAAAGGTATGAAATAAATGAAAAATAATGAAGCATGAAGAAAAAATAATCATAATATATATCATATATAAATATAGTGACATATTAATGGACACCATGAAAGGTGTTCAAATAAGATTGAACAATCATCGTTTTGTGAGGCTGTAATTCGCCACCCACAGAAACAGTATGTTCTTTAACCATTATACGAGGGTGTGTGTATGTGTTGGTATAATCCTTATCATTACAAAATCCTATTATATTTAGGATACTAGTGTTATTTTGGGATAAAATAATAAGAAAATACTATTGAATGAAGAAGGAAAATAAAAGAATGAATCTTGAGAGAAGACATTACCTCTAAATTGGGTAACTCTTTTTGATTTGAGCCAAAGGATTACTTGGAAAGACTTATGCCCAAAGTGAGGCTTCTAGGAGTAATAGAGGGATGTGTAAAGATAATATGAGCCGATTTTGGAAGAGACAAGTGCTTTAGAGGTGTGGGTAATGGGGTAGATGTGGGGGACGTTTATAAGCGGGAGGAGGGCCACTTTTGGAAATTATTGAAATGTTAATTTATTATAAAATGATTTTCGAGTTTTAAAGGTCCCACAATGATATATTTTGAGTATAAGGTGATAAGGGTTATAAATCCACCCATCCAATAGGTTTTATACAAGTGTAATTCTTATATTTTATCTTGTGTTTTCATTTTATTTAAATCGTTCATTAATGGGGTAATCACTGCATCATCATTGTGTCATAAATAAATTTATTTATTTAATGATTAAAAATTATAAAAAAATACCATGATGTAGGAAATATTTTTCACTTTCCAATTACTATTTATAGTCTAAGAGAGAAATTATGTAAACAAAATTAAAATGGTTTTACTAAGGATATACAAACCTTTGTTATATTTCTCTTCTTTTTAAAAATAATGTCATAAATGTCACTATTACACCCATGTGACTCCATGGGCCCTCATGTTTGTTACAAATTTTTCCATGGTCGTCCATGACTCAAAAAAGAGGATTTGGACACATTTTGGGGTCATTTTATATTATTATGATATTATTTTACTACCCATAACTACCCGATTACTAATTAATCATGATAATTAAACAAAATTACTGTCATTACTATTCATAATGTCCAAAAACAAAAGAGTATTAATTACATAATTTGGCCTTTATGATTAAAAATATGGAATACATTTTATCAAATTACAAACACATAAATTTCAGTAATTAATTTAAAAATAATTCCCATTGTCAAAACCAAAGACGAGTTTTTAAGAAGTAAAATCTATCAAAAGATTGATTTGTTTTTTTACATCCAATTTTAAAAGTGAAATTACATTAAATGAAAACCATTGTATTAAATTATAAAAACATAATTAAATTACACCATAAAAAAACTAAAATGACAATCTAACTGTATGAATAAATCGGATGAAAAGGCAGTTTTGAATTAAAATGCTGTATTTTTCACTATTCATTTAAAAATGAACATTATTAGAAAAATAATAAAAATTCACCCTAAGATATATATGATATTCCAAAATCAAAAATTATTTCCAATTTACCAAATTCAAAATATATATTTTCCATTAATAAATTATATAGTTAACTCCGCTGTTAAAACAAATAGCATGTTTTTAAGAAACACTATCAATCAAAATATTGGCACTTGTTTATGTCCATTTTCAAAGTGAAATTAATTATAATGACCAAAATTGGATTAAATTGTAAAAATATATTCTAATTACACTTCAAAACCAATTAAAAATATTATCTAATGATATAAATAAATTATATTAAAAAGAGGTTTGGAATTAAAATACAACATTTTTCAATATTCATTAAAAAAATGAACTTTATCGGAAAAATAACAAAAAATTACACAAAAGTAAATTATAATGTCTTCATTACAAAGAAAGATATTATTTTTTCAAATATAACATATAAATTTTTCAAAAAGATGAATTAAAAAGGGTTCTCCATCAAAAGGCGGTTAATCGACCTTTTAAAGAATATTAGAATATTTATGCTTAAAATTGGATTCATTCAAATTTTAAGCCTCTAACATTTATTGGATAAATGTAAAAATATTTAAAAAACACATATATTAATTTTTTATTTCGTTCTGTTCATTCCTTCCATTACAATTTCTTGGAATTAACTACCATTTAAAATAATATTATTATATTATTAGTGTGCAACGTAAGATTTCAAAGAAACACGTTGTTGCGTATTGGGTACGCCATCGAACATAGAATCCCCTTTAAAGTAATATTAATATTTTATTTACAAATATTAACATATATGAAAATTTATATTCATTATTTACCTGTTATGTTACAGGAACATCTCAAGGTTTATCATAATTCCATGTGGTCTATCCATCCTAGAAGTCAGATGATGTATAAGGCATTGATTGAGCAATTTTTGTGGGACGGTATGAAAAGAAAAGTGGTAGAGTTTATTTTGAGATGATCGGCTTGTTAGCATGTCATAGAAGATCATCAATAGACCACGATAATGTTTTAGTCCTTACCTATCCTAGTATGTAAATGGAAATATATGATAATGGATTTTGTGACATGTCTTCCAATAATGGTTAGGAAATACAATTCTCTATGGGAGATTGTGGATCCGCTCAAAAAGTCAGCCCATCTCATCCCAATTTGTGAATCTCATATAGTGAAAGATCTATCTGAAATCAATATCCATGATCTTTTAAAGAGTCATGGGGTTCCATCTATGATTATATTAGATATAAATATGAGGTTCACATCTCTTTTTTGGAAATTCTTGCAGTAATCCCTTATGACACAATTGAGGATGAACACAATGTATCATCATCATACAGATGGCCAATCTGAGAGGATTATACAATCTTTTGATGATATGATAAGGGATTGTGTTATGGATTTTTTTGGTTCATGTGAGTATCACTTACCATTGGTGTAGTCCTCATTTTATAATAGTCATCAGGCTCCAATACAAATGGATTAGTTTGATGCATTGTGTGGGTTCCCATGTCATTCTCCACAATGTTGGGTGGAAATGGGTGAGACTTTGATGATCAGACCGAGCCTTGTACAAGATATTACAAAGAAGATCAGGTTGACCAGAAATAGGATGGAGATAGATCAAAGTAATCCGAAATCATATGTGAACCATCTTCGATGACCATTGTCATTCGAGGATAGTGATCAAGTGTTTTTTAGAATACCTCCTAGGTTGGGGCATCATCAGTTTTGAAAAAATTGTGTGTTATCTCAAAGGTATATTGGGCCTTTGGAGATAGGTGAGTGGATTTGAGAGGTAGATTATTGGTTGGATTTGACAAAATGGTTTAGCTTGGTGCACAATGTGTTGCATGTGACTCTAGTGAAAAAGTATCTTCCTGATCATGAAAATGTGATTTGTTGGGATCATGTTGAACTATAACTGAATGCTTCTTTGGTGCACGTGGAAGTGCAGATTGTGGATCGGGAAGAGAGAGTCTTTCATTTTAAAATCATCGGCTTAGTTCGGGTTTTGGGACAACATGGTCAAATTTAAGAGGAGTTTTTGGAGTGGGATAAAGAGATTGCTGAACAATGGCCAAGCTATTTCAACAACGAGATGGTTATCTACCTTAAGACAAAAGAGAGTCCAATTTTGAGGAGAATTTAGTACCCCAGAATTTAGGAATGTATATTTTTTATTCCTTTTATGTGTTTTAGGTTATTAGGATTTGTTCGAGGTGCATATTTGAGGAAACTACAAGAACACAGTTAGTTCACAGTTTGTCTAACTATGCGAGCTAACTGTATAGACCATTAAAAATGGTTTTTTAAATGGGGTATGTTGGGATTTACCCTAACACACCAAAATCATTTCCCATATAAATCCTATGTGGTATTTTTTCTTCTCAATGGATAGGTGTTCTCTTCCTCTCATTTTGAATGGAATTTGAAGGAGTTTTTTGGTGGTTTGAAGGTAGTTAGTCTTGGGTATGTCTTCTTTCTTTGTTTTTTTGGGGTTTTCTCTACATATACCCTTCCCTCTCTCTCGGTTTTCTATATCTAAATCAATTTCATGTAGATATAGGGTTTTGGTTTCATAGAGTGTTAATTTACGGTATGTATGATGATATGTAAGGAGATCTAGTGTGGTTTTGGTGGGGCATTTGTTCGGATTTGTGGTGTGGTTTCTCATGGGTCGATTTCACCCAAAAACTAATGGTAGGTGGCTTCTCTCGCGAATAAAAATTTTTAGAACTTGAAGTATTGATCCATGTAATTTTTTTCTCTTGAATTAATTTTAGATTTTGATGTGTGAAATTGGTTCAAAATCCCTTTCATAGTGTTTTGGGGATTTTGGGGAAAATGGGTTTGGCGGTGAAATGTTTGTGTTTTTGGATTTTAAAATGTTGATTTTAAAATCGGTAACTGTCTTGTTTTATGGAAATTTTCTGAGAAATTGATTTTCAATAAAAAGGGGGTTAGTTTCTAGAAATGTGATATGACATGGATGATGCACCATGTGATGGTGGGCTTATGAAGTGGTCATTGGCATGTTGTTTGTCCTTGATGTGTTATATGTTTGGTTATTGTCTTGTGAATGTAATGGTTGTGATTAGAATGATGAATAGTTTGAGTGTGGGGGGATACCACTATAAAATGATTAATGGGAGGGGACGGAAGGGACACAATCATGGATTTGTAGGTGGGAATTACCACTTGACATATAAAGTAGTAAATAGGTTTGGTTGGGAAGTTCCACTGTGTCCGTTTCTTTATTTTGTGTTACTATGCATGATGAAAATAGTTGTGCTAATGTAAAAAGGTGAAATGTATTGTGGCATGGTTGTTTGTATGTCCTATGTTTTGGGGGTATTTGGGATAAATTGTCTTGGTAAAGGAGTATTTATATTGTTTATGTTGATTCAATATTTACGGTTTTATAAAAACTACCTTATATAAAGGTGCTAACAGTATTATCCTAGTTCCATTTGTAGGGATGTCATTTAGGAAAATCCTACTGAGTAGTAGTACTCACCACATACTATGGATTTGTGGTGATTTTGTAGATTTTTTGTTCTTAGACAAATGTAAGAGTAAAGATTATCATTTTTTAGTGGCTCGACATGATGCTTTTGTGATGTTGGAGTTCTTGGAGCATGGATCTTGGTGTGGATATATGGATGGTGTCATATTTATTTGGGGTATTGTGGTTTAGTCTTCCTCATTGTACTCTGATTTTTGGTTTGTCGTTATGGGCATTTGGGAATAGTAATGGTATAGTTTGGTTGTCTGTTGGTAATTTATGGGTTGTGTTGCTTTGTTGACATACATAATTTAGTTTGTTGATAATGGCATAGTATGTTGGTAGATTTTACATTAAGGGAGAATAGCTCCACAATGATTCTTGATCCCCTGGTAATTTGTTTCTATCCTTTGGGGCCCTAGGAACATTTCTTAAGGCCAAGTACCATTCCTCCCACCACAATCCAATGGGATGGGAGATGATGCTACATCCCGCATTTCCTGATGGTATATTCAAGATTTGAAAATTAACTATTTTCCACATCAATTCTTCATAACATTATTCACATTATTGTGTCCTTATTAGCATAACCCCTTTATGTGTATTATTGTTTATCAGTTAGCTGACCAAGAAAAATTCTGAATGAAACCCCAATAGTATCCTTCTACTCCAATAAAACTACAAACCTTAGTTATGTTCATTTGTATTTGAAATTCCTAAACTAACATTTTTTTCATAGAATCAACAAATATTCCATCCATAGAGAAATATATGACCATGAAATGAAATTTTTTGATTCCGGAATTCAAACTTTCTAAACATGACATATAACTTGATTCTTCTAAGAGTCATCAGAATAATGTGCAAGTGATTCTCATTATCATCATGTAATTTGTATTATACCAGTATATCCTTCATAAATATCACAAAATCCTTCTTTATATTCCTTGAAAACTCTATTCATTATATCCATGAAAATAGAGGGTGACTTAGTTAGTCCAAGAGGAATTTCTATAACCACGTTATGCCCATACCTAGTTTGAAATGATATCATTGTAATATCTTCCTTATTATCATGAAATTGATTATAAACAGATCGATAAATAATATTTGAAAAATATTGGACTCAATGATGTTTATCAAATAATTCATCAATTTGAGGTAGATGATACTTCTTTTATCATAATACCATTAATATCCTTTTATTAAATGAAAAGACACATTGATCCATCTTTCTTCTTATAGAAAAGACCAAGATCTCCCAATGGAGAAACACTGGGGTGAATAAACCCCTTACTGCTCAATACATCTAGTTGTTTCTTCAAATACACTAATTAAATTATGTCCATTCTATAGGGAGTATTTGATATATTCCATTTTCCTGAAATTAAATCAATATACAACTCAATTTTCTACTCTATAGGATGTCCATGTAAATACTATGGGAATAAAAAAACCTACTTTTGATAAATAGGTACATCCTCAATTTGGTGATTTCATTCCTCACCAGTAGATATTATTTTATCTTCATCCCTAATAATTGTATTTAATAAATCTACTATGGATGGATATAAATATTAGTTTAATGAAATGATATATTCTCAAAATAATATGTGGGATTCTACATCATTACAACAAATTGTAACATCCTTATTCATATAATATATTTTGAAATGATAATTTCAATTCCAATCAATACGAAGAATTTTATTAAATTCAATCAGAAGTATGATAATAATTTTAGCTAATAAACCACATTTATGTTTTATAAAGGGGACTGATCAACACATATTTTTTTAATGAAATATCCCATAAGAGTTTTGACTGACAACTTCATTATTAAATCAAATTGTAAATGATTAATTTTAATTAAAAATTGGGACGGTATAAAAGAATATAATGATTCAAAATGGAATATTGTATTGGATAATTTTGAGGAAATGATTAAAGTACATTTCACCATATCATTAGTGACATCAATATTAGATGTTTTTAACTCATCATCTGGTCTTCCCTCCCTTATCTTTATTTAAGAAATGATCCCTTTTTATTGTAAACTCATGTTCATATTGAACAATATATTTACTATTTTGTCTTTGAATATTTGAAGATTATTTGTTTCCCTTGAAATCACATACATAGTGGATTTTTTTTCCACACTTGTAACATTCTCCCACTCCCTTCATGATTGTGTTAGGGAGTTTTATTCCTTAATTAATGTAGGATGTAAATTTATATCTTCCTTTTTTTCAATTTACATATTTCCATTTATCAGGTGTTCAACAACCTTATTATTCTTTTTCTTCCCATTAAAATCACAGGACTTAGAAAATTACTTGTTGTTTATGTTAGTACATGAGACTTGATCTTCATAGGATGACAACATTTGGTAGACTAGCTCCCATTGAAGGAATGGTTTTAAACCCTTAATGAATCAATAAATAATATTCCTTGGGATACATATATAGTCTTCACTATTCCTAGATAACCTTTTGATGTTACATATATACTATGCAACATTTGCATCCTCTTTTTCCCTCAAACTCATAAACATCCTTTCAATATCCGGTCTCTATTTGTGAGGAAATTACTTTTATAATTTATGTTCTTTAAATTAAATCCATCCCATGTTTTATATTTCTTATTCATCATTTTTTTGAATCAATGGCCACCATTGATCTACATCTCAAAAAAGATGATAAAATTCAATAACACTGTTATCCCTTTCAATACATCCCCAAATGATAAATATGTTATCTAAAGAAGTTATCTACCACTCTCCTACAAATCGGATTATAGTCCTATGAAATGATTTAGGCTGTTGTTATATAAAGATATCTAACATAACTCATCCAAATTGTGGATCTGAATGCTTGATACAGGTAAGGTTATTTTTCATATCATGAGTCAGCTATCCTTGTTTGGTTATAAGTTTCTCAAAACCAATAGTATCTCTAATTTGGACATCATTATCTTTCATTAGAGGGTATTACCTACATGGTACATGGTCCTTGGTATAGTTACCATTCCTCCCACTATGATCTATTTCTAAATATTGGAATATATTTCTTATTTTATGAATCATAATTTTTAATATCAAACATAAAAAAAATTGATATTTTATTTATTGTTAATCACATAATATTAATCATGGTTTATTTAGGGAAATATTTAATTTTTAAATCCTTCTTAATGTTTTGTAATGAAAATGTATCTTATCCTAAGAATATCCTCCCATTATTTTCACACCAGGTGTGCACTAAGGCCTTTTTTTCATGTACTAGGTTATCTAGAGATTGGTTCAGGACACCTTGTTAGAGTTGTTACCCATAGGTACATCTGTGACAAAACCACATACACTTTCCATATTCTGATAGGAATTATTTTCTAAGAAGATCCACATAATATCTACCCTAGAAAATACTAATTTTTTCTTATATTATTATCATTAATGTCAATTTTAGAGCAATGTTCCCTAATCTATGCTTACTAATTCTAGTTTCCAATGTTTCTACTAAAAATCCTTTGATACCAAGTGTAAGGACCTTGAACCCAATACCCAAGATCAAGTATCTTACTTTATTAAATTGGGAAATTAAAACGGAAGATGCATCTTGATGTAATGAATAGTTTTGTACCTTTGGAAAATATGATACACAAATATGTTCAACATTGAAAATTTAATTGAAATAAATCAATGATAATCCTTTGGATATACTATTATTCTTCTATATTGTCATTGCATGTCATTCATAAAATTCATCCGTCCATCCTTGGGAAAATAGACATAAGAACGTTGAAACATATAATTATATGAATGGTTAACAAACTGCTGGAAGCTAAAAATAAACCATAACTCAAGGTTTATTACTAAAAGAACCTTCTATTAACACCCAAACAAGAGAATAATATAGAAGGAATAAGAAATTATTTATTAATAAAATATAAATAATCTCATGAAAATATTACTTACCCATGGAAATTCTAATAGTTGAATAATCACATGGAATTTGAAACACTATTCTCATAATTAGGGAATGAAAATTGTGGGACATCACAAAAAAACCATCAATGATTTTTCCAAGACACCATATATAATCATCTAAGACATTCGCCCATACCCAAACATGATTATCTCATGAGACATATCAATGCACCGAGGGGATATAGAGGGCCCCACCCAACACCTAATATTTCTAATTCATTTTTCATATGAGAGTTTTTAATCTTAATCAATGTATACATTCATATTGAAAATAAAATATGAAATTGAAATAAACTTCCCCAGCCATTAAACATAATCACAATCCTTTTGGAGTAATATGGTGAATGGTATCAGGATAACACATAAAAATTAAAAATAATAATGAACCATTAAATAAAACATGGGAAGTGATATGATAAAACATTAAATATAATTAAACATAATCATTAACAAGGTTGTTGATGTAGATGAAAATATTCTTATAAAATCGTCAATGAATTCATGAGAGAAATACTCCTTTTACTTTTCAAAGAAGATTTCTTTTAAAAAATAAATTATATAAAAATAAAAAGGAACTAAGATAGTTTTCCAGGAAATAATAAGTAATTTTGGATGAATAATTGATTCTTAAAAAATTATATACATGGAACTTCAAATATGGAATGAAATATAGTCATTCCCATTAATTGGGCTGAGGAATAAAGAATGATTGGGAAGGGAAATTTTTTAAGAAATTTAATTCTCAATAGAGAAAGAAGAAAAGATAAGGATAGAATGTATAGAAATTATTTAAAATAATTGTATAATATTAATTAAGAATTACATCGGTGTGTAGATGGTAAAATCAGAACCTGAATGAAAATGATGGTTTAGGAAGAAAAATTTTACTTTATGTCGGAATGTGTTATCCACTAGAACTTAATGTCCTAGATTATAAAACAAAATTCATTAATTAATTAACTCAGAACCCTAACTAAAATTATTTGATTCATATTTTGTTTTATTAAGTTCATTTATTTCCTTGTTGATGACTTCTATAGTTCAATATCATCGTTCGAGTTCATTCTTTTTCTTGGTTTCATTGATCAGTTCACTTGTTTATGAGTAATGAGGATCGTGTAAAATGTTTATATTTCTATAGAATTTGGAATAAATGTTATTAATGAACATAAAAAAGTGTAAATGGTTATATATATATATATATCACATTTTATAAAGTATGAGGATAAATCATTATAAAACATGTTAATTATATTATCTTAGATTAATTTAAGTGGGTTTAGATCATAACAGACACGTTTTTTTTTATCATTTAGTATTATGTAATTATGTTAACTACAAAACATATAAAGGGTTATTATTTTAATTTTACAATAATTTTCAACCGTTTAAACGGTTTCATGAATTTCCTTGAATATGGTGTAGGAAAATGAAAACTTTTCATCCATGAAGATGATGAAACGACACCTCACATAGGACATTTTCATTTTTAGAATAAAAGGGAGAGGAGAAAGGGATTGATTATTGAATATTCTCATAAAATAATAAGATCCAAGAATTTATAAGGTAGTATAATTATCATGATATTTGGATGAGGTGTGCTGAAGAAATAATAATAATAGAAAAGAACATGATATGAAATTAAAATTAAATGGAAGGGGATTTCACCTCTTAAATACTCCTCCTTTAGAACCTCCTCAATGGGATTAGTTTTCTTATTTTGTTAAGACCATGAACTCTTGGAATTTGGAAAGGCACATGACAGTAGTATTTGGTATATATTTGGCATGTCTCAAATCTTGGATGGTGTGAGGAGAAGTTGTGGTGAGGGGTGATATTTATAGTTGAGGATATGAGTGATTTTGAATATTTTATTCATTTATTCATTATTTTGGCCCAGTGTGAAGTATAGTTTGAGAATTATCATCAAATATTTAGAAATAATGAATTATATTTCAATATTATGGTATTAAATCTTCCACACATCACCTATAACTAAATAAATCATGTATTTATCATTTATCATAAATTATCGATTTTACTATTCACAAAAAATTCATGTATTTTAGAAAAATCACAATAACTCATGATAATTTTTTTAAAAAAAAATTCAAATTAGAAATTAACCTCCATTTTATAAATTTTATTTTCTAAATATTATAATTTTTAACAAAATTTATCATTTATTAATGAAATATTGTTTTTAAAATTATAATTGATATTATTACACTCTGAAAAATTATGAAAGGACCCATTAAATTATAATAATATCATAATAAAATAAAAAATTGATTCACATATTAATGTTATGTAAATTAATTTTCGGTGGAATCATTTTTTAATTATAAAATTTTAAATAAATATTTATGACTTACAAAAAATACCATCAAAGAGATATTAATTTTTATAATATTTACTTACTTATACAATGACATAAATTTATCATAACATCATTTATAAGATGAAATAATTTTATTTATACATCCATATGTTAGTTTACTATTAATTAGGTAGATTTACTATTTATAATTGGCATATTACTATTCCTATGGTAAAGTTACTATTTCATTGATATGTGTTTCTTATCATCCAGATATAAATATTATTTCATTCATTCATCATTTATGATGTTTGTATTATGTTCACTAAGTGATTTTACGTGATCTACTCTATATGAAATAAGCATGAGTTGTTCAATTTAATTGATTGTGTTCTGGGTTGTTACAATAATAAATATGTTAAGGTCAATATTTGAAATCACATTCCGTTTGAAAAAAATAGAGAATGAAATATATCAAAGATAATATCATTTCAAAATTACCATGGATAATAATAACTATTTACATAATAAATTATATTCATAATTATTACATGTCAAGATCTCAGGTATCAAGATACCTCTACTATCAAGGCCTTTCCCAAGATAGTATAAAGTCGATGGGTAGTTACTCTCAAAAAACACATTTGACAAAGGCTAGACAACTAGTTCATCTTAGGAGGTTATCGATGAGTCATAGGGATATGTATTACTAGGACACACCAATATCTATATTAACAATGAATTCCTCGTATATCTATTTTTCGGTTAAATTCATAAACAATATGCCTTATAAAAAATTTATATATCTAGAATGAAATATAGATACCACAATTTCCCAAATCAGTCATATAACATTCAAAGTAAAAAAATCATATCTATAAAAGATATAATATTTTTGTTACAAGGATACTATGGTAATACATATGGATATTTAGAGGAAATTTTATGTCCAGTGATAATAAGAATGTGTATTTATTAAGATAAAGTTAATGATCGAAAAATTTAATCAAGAAAGTGGATGTCCATACTTACCTGGGTAAAGATAATCATAAACCATCCAAGGAAATAATAAATATGGTGACAATATAACATATCCCTTGGGTATTATAATTATAATAAAACATTGATATCTTTGATGAATATAAGACCACAATAATATCATTATAACCCTTTTTGAGAAATATAATATTTTCACATTAATGATATTCAAAAAATAATATCTCACAAAAAATTCTGAAAATAAATTTCGATACAAAAATTGGAACTTATAATGGACACCTTAAAATTGTGTATGGTAAAAATAGTGGGGAATTCAATACATTTTGTATAAGTTAAAAAATATTGTTTCACAGAGTTGTAAAAATTTAAAAAATTACCCCATTCATAAAATAACCAAAATATTACATTCAATCAATTTTGAAAAAATTAAAACATGTGTAAAATTTATTTTAATAAACCATTTGGATAATGATAAAAATATTTTATAAAAAAAATTTAGAAAACATGGATTTTGATGGGAAATTATTTTTGACCGAATAGAGGAAAAAATCCAATTACCTAATAAAATTTCAATAATTTTAAGATGAAAAGATAAACAATAGTGATATTTCATGAAAACATTTTTAATACAAATATTATAAAAAATTTATATTAATTAATTAGAAAATTATAAAATAATTTCCTTTATTTTAATTTTATGTATCACTATTTTGATTAAAATAATTCTTTGAAATAAACATCTAAAAGGACCATAATGAAGAACTAAGAATTAATAGAATATGTGATTATGTGTGTAAAATAATAATCCACATAAACCAAGTTTAAAATACAACATAAAATAGTCAAATTTATTTACACACAAAATATAGCATTGTCAAAGAAAATGTTGACGTAATATAACCCAATGAAAGGAAATTAAGATACGAAATTTTTTACCACTTGGATATTTTCATGTAAATCCCATTTAAATGAAATAATTCAAATTTAAATAAAAATTACAATTAATTATGTATTATTCGTGATATTACATGAAAAATGTTCATTATATACACAATATAAAAAATTTACATGCGGAACATTATAATATTCTTAAATGAAGGGAAATTGAGATGAAGTCACATACCTCACGCTTCATTCTAGTTTAACATGTCATAACATCTTCTATAATGGTTTTTATTATTTTATTAATTTACCAAAGAACTATATTTATATTTATAATATCATTTGTTATCATATTATAACATTTTGCATCAAAATTTTTAATAATATTTCATTATTTTAATTGTTCTATGTGTTAATTTCCTTCTTTTTTGAGGGTTCTTTTTTCATGATATATCTGGATTCTGAAAATTTTATATATTTAAATCAAATTAAGAAAAATATTAATAAAATAAATATAATATTCACCCATTATATACATTTTTTAGTCATTCTTGAAGTTGGGCATGGAGAATTACTCACATTGCTTTGAGAAGTCGGTAGGCCGTACGTACCGATGATCGACGATATTATTCCACTATCAAGTGAAAAGTTAAGGATGTGGGTGATATATAATTTTCATGTAATCAATATAATGATAAATATTTCTTATATAGAAACTTAATTTATCCATATTACTTTAACTGATAGCGTATGTGAAAACAGAATCACATGGATTAGGGTTGCGGTAGATCCCTGTACACACTAGGGATGTTATTACATATGAAATAAAGTGAAATTTTAGATTGTGTTTGAGATATTAAAAGTACAGAAGAATAATAATATCATAAATATAATTTACATGTTTTAAATCCATAATTATATCATTCATTTAATGGTAGTGATGGAAATAAAATTACAATGGTTCGTGAGGTAGTTATTAGTCGTACACATGATCGATGATTCTATTTCCCATTTGATGGAAGAAGATATTAATATAGTTCATGGACATAGCATAACAATATCACTGTAAAATTTAATTAATGAGGTAATTATATAATCTTTATTTAGAAATTTTTTATGGAAGTGGAAGAATAATCAAAATGGAAAGTTAATTAGTCATATCTCGGGTTAATTTTTCATTTTTAATTCAAATATTTTACCATGAGGAACTTTTATCTCAAAAGTTATATCATTGTAAAGCGTAATTTCCAGCCTCTATAACAAATTTTTCATTACCATGTCTTCATTTTCTCTTATTTCTAGTGTTCCACATTATACTGGGGGAAAAAAAATTTATCACATATGAAATAAATATTTATGTTTTTCTAATTTCATATTGAAGTTTATTACTTTTTCAATGATTTGGGATTTCAACAGGGTAATTTGAATTAATAAAACAATTTTCCTTCCATGATTGACTATTTTATCATCCACTGAACATTTATTTGAAATGGAATTTATGAATATTTTAGGGATCAATAATTAATGGTTTTGTTATGAAATAAGTTTTTTTTAAATTATTTCCCTCCATTTTTTGGAAAAAATCAAACAAAATTTACCAATATCTTCACCTTTTTATGATAATGTTAAAAAAATTGAAAAAAATATTTTATTCTTTTTCCATGTCATCATATTATTTTGTTGATATAGCCTTTATTTTCTGACAAAATTACCTTACAAGATCTCAAATGGTTCTTCAAGAAATATTTTCATTCATTATTTTAAAATGAAAATGGTTATTTTATTTAATTATTTTGTCATGATGTACTCATTGATGTTTAAATTGTATTTTCCTAAATGTTAACATCATTATTTTCACCACTATTTAACAGAGTATATTTTATTATTTCAAGATGATTATTTTTTATCTATATGGTTTATGAAATTTTATATGAATTTTCTAAGGAAGATATTCCCATTTCTATAGGATAATTAATGAATGTTTGAGATATGATAGTTTTTGGGTTTTCAAGAATCCAAAATATGAGCATGAATATTATGGATGAGTGGGGTTATATGTTGATCTCCAATGCATTGGTTGAATTTATATATCTAATTATAACAAAAATGATACATGTATTTTAGAAAAACCCAATGATGGTATATCGGTAGTATCCCAAACCCAGGTTAGTACACTAGTGATAGCCCAATCCCAAGCTGGTACACATATGTGATCCTATGTCTAGGAGGGACCATGTTTTTTATCCCAATCCAAAGAAGTTTAATAGGTAGTATCCCAATCCTATGAGGGTACATAGGTATTATCCCAATCCTATGAGAGTGTATGGGTAGTGGAGTAATCCCATTATGGTGCACAAGTAGTATCCCAAGGCTAAAATGGGATATGGGTAATAGAACCATCCAAAGAGGGTATATGGGTTATCTTCCCAAGAACAAGAGGGTAAATTTTTTATTAGAACAACACCATTATGTTATAATAATAATGTAGAAATTCATTATCATATAGGTTATGGTTTCCTATAATTTTTCTAATTATTCTTTTCAAATATATACTATTATATTATGCAACCCTTGATCTTGTTTATTGTTTCATGTTTTTGTAATACTATTCCATGGATCATATTTTATCCTTTTTTACTATAGATGAATTTATTTTAGATATAGACAAAATTAACTATTACATGTTATTCTTAATATAATATTTCCAATGTGATCATGTTTTTTAATTTTCATAGAAATTAACCCCCAATCATATGTTTATGAGTATCCCCCTTACCAAGCATTTTAGTTAATCCCATCCATATGTTTCCATTACTCAGGACATGAATACGATTTTAACCTATGTGGAGCATAAAATTGTTCCCTTTGTGGTTTTATTATAGTGAAAAAATCATAGGTATTATAAAATATGTTTCTTGTACATATGATCCTATAATACAATAAATCATATATACTTTTAATGATATAACTATTTGTGATATGTAATGTTTATCATATGGAAATGATGTAAAATAATTATGTTTTTATATTGTTCTTCATAATGGATTGTTTTAATGAAAATACATTTATCACATGGCATAAGAGAATGAGTCATGGGTGCTTTACTATTTGGACCCAACCTAGGTAAGTGGTGAGATATTTTTTCACGTCTAATCTCACCGTATATATTCTAGGGGTTAGGGACTTTATGCAAGATGAAATTATCATTCATGGAGGCATTTTCCAATAATAACACATAATAGATAATATAATGTTAAAAAATATACAAGAAATGATATAAATATAAGTGAAAAACAAATATATAAATCAATTGATGAATGCATGAAAATTATACAATGTAATACCATCCTGTAATATCCTAAAAGAAAATAAATACACGCATATACAAAACATTATAAATGTATCAACATATCTTATATTATATTTGGTGAACATTTTTACATAATTAAAAAATAATATAATTCATATTCTATTATTTCACTGTAAAAATATTCTAATTTTAAAGGATCAATAACAATTTTTAACATACTGTGAAGGAATATTCCTGGAAGTAATTTTTGAAACATTCAATTAAAAACATGATTTTCTGAATAATTGAAAACGTTTTATATTGACAATATTAATTTATTTTATAATAATGTTTTATAATATATATAATTTTTCATGTATTTATTATCTATTTGATATAAATAAAGCTGATATTTTTGAAGTTAAAAAAGGGATATCTGATAAAAAAATTTATATGTTCATAAAACAATTCATTTTAAATAGATTTAAAAAATTAATATTGATTAATAACTTAAATAAAATATATGTTTGAAATATATGACTATATTAATTTATTTTTATAAAATTATGATTAAAAGTAATAGTATAAATGTAATATCATTTTTTGAATAAAGAATTAATTTATTTGAAACTATTTTTAATCACATATATTGGGTTTTTTTTAAATTAATATGATGGCCTTATTTTAAAGAAATTTTAAAAAATGGATTCATAATTTGGAATCATCATGTCAAATTGTTTTAATGGGGACAATTTTATTTTTGGTCATAATGAATGGTAAAAACTAGAATTGTTGGTTAACATGGTTGTTGATAAAACTTATTTATTGTGGGTTATTATAAAACCATAACGGTAAAAATGATATAAATGCTTTTCAAAATCCATTTTTATGTAATTTATTCCATGAAACAGTAAAATGATAATCTCGGTCACTTTGGAGTGGATTCTCCAACAATGTAAGAATATAATACTTTTATAACATTGAGAAATTAAATATGTGCCATACACCTAATTTATAAGATGGAAGACCATCCCCTTAATTATTGATCCCTATTAAGCCTTCTATACACAAAAATCCATGACAAATACTCTCCCCCACATCATTATCCATATTTAAGAAAATCTCAGTGTAACCCAATAACTGTCCAAATGGTCTATAGGAGAAGATTTAAAAGATCTCTTCCAAAGAAGTGGTAGTCATATTAACCATTATAATTATTTTTCCTTCTCCTATTACAACCTAAAATTTTATACTAACAAATAAAACATAATAACAATAATGTATCCCTACTTTTGTTATTTTATTATTTTGATGTCTTAAAATTTATCCTTCACATTCTCCTTCAAATCAGAAACAAACCCCTCACCTGGTTTCACGGAAGACTACACCCTCATGAATCGATTTAATCCTTTTATCACAAACTCAAATTGATAATAATATTTATGGAATTAATTAATATATTTGATATGTAAGAGATAACCATGAATCTAAAAAAATTATATCATCTACCTCCATACCCTTATACCATTTAAAAAATAATAACGTTTCTCGTGTGTATGTGCAAACTACCGCCTCCACAATGTGATGTGCACTATTATTCATGTTTACTTATCACAAATGATTCTACATATTTATATAATGGGAAATTTTAATTGTTATATAATTACTATAATTATCTATATATATAACTATGATTGATATATAAGAACCAAAATGTGTGTGATAAAATATCCATGAAAAAATAAAGCAGTTAACATAATAAAATGATAACAATGAAACCTATTAGCAGACATGAGATAAGATGATATAAGTTGATAATTTTTAATATAAAAAATAATATTATTTTTTCTTATAAATTAATAACAAGTATAAAATCATTATATTGTAGGCTAAAAAAATTCAAAAAAGTAGATTTGTGATGAATGGGATTGTGACTCATTTTCACCTCTATTGAGACATATTTGGTATTATGAACCTACATTTGTTTATGTAGTGTATTTAATAAAAAAAATTAGGTATTTAAAATTAATATATATTATTTCATGGTTTTGAATGATTCAATTCTGATTTACTTTATCAATGTTTGATGATATAAAAGTTACCAAATATGAATCAAATTTTTTATAATATATATTTTAGTATTTATTATATTTCTAATTGAAATAATATTATTATCCATCCTTCAGAAAAACTATATATTTAAATATACACAATTAATTAAATGATATTTCATGTTTTCTTCCATATTTTTATATATTTTAAAACAGAATAAAAACATGAAATTTTTGTTGGAAAATCCTATTTTATTTGTATATTTGATCAAGTTTATTTTACTTACATGACCAAATTTATAAGAAATGATTTATAAAATGAAATTTTATTTACTCAAATTAAATATTATGTTAATTTCATGTCATCCAACAAATTTTTCCGGTTTTGAAAATAATATTTATAATATATTTGAATAGTTCAATATTAAAAATCAAAAAAAAATTGATTGAATTATTCTATTTTAACAAATAATATGTTAACATGTTTTCCCACCACAATAACTATTTTAAGATATTATGCCACATCAAAATATTTTCAATTGTTAAATAGAATAATTTTAAAAATAATTGAATTTATATGTTCCACTTTTTCATTTTTTTAATATCTAATAAACATGACACTACTAGAAAAATTATGTTTCTGATTTATTAATTGGAAATTTTTTATCACTTGATTAATTTTGAGGTTATTAAATTTATCATGAAAAAATCAAATTCTAGTGATAATTTTTCATTTGAAATTACATTTCCCTCCTATATCCATAACTTCTGTATCATGGATATTTTTATTCCATAAACCATATACAATTTCTATAAAGGTTGTTTCACAATAAATGTTAATTGATTAAGTGTGGAAACTCTTAAGTCATTTATTCTTCACTCAATAAGGATATTTGTTTCAAAGAAATATATTTTATGAATTAAATTTATCATTAAATATTCTAGGAATTAATTGTAAAAGTATGGATGGGTGGGTATAGAAATTAGATTACCCCTCAATGCATCAACATGTGTCATGAGAAGAACCAATTGGCTAGCACTATTAAATAGAATTTTTTTGTATAAATACCTATCAAGATAAACAATCTATGAAGAATGCCTTAAATTCAAGATATTCTGTTTTATATTATCATTACATCAAACATTATACACATTCATATTTAATAATTTAATTATAATTATCCATTACATTATTATATTGATTATATCTATAATTGAAATTACTAATAATGTTAATTATTAAATAGATTGTAATTTCAGTTACATACATCAATAAATTGATTACTATTTTTGTACTAATGATATCTTCCTCTTTAGGAATCTCTTACATGGAATTTGCAGTCACCCTTTTTTCCCTTTCCCAAATTTGTAGAGAAGTAAAAATTTAATTTTTTCAATGATGATAAATATATATTTTTAGGTTGATTTATATTTTATTCCCAGTTTAAAATTTGAATCATATATGTATTTAATTATTAAGTAATATTAAAATATTTGATATTTAGTTGTGTTAACCGTTGTATCTTATGATAATGTAATAAATTATACAATGACTCAAGGTTACTAGAGTGAGGGCTATTGTGTTTGTATCAATGAAACTTTAGTAGAGTCCTTGGGAATTAGATTTTTGAAAATATTGATTAGGGAACATAACACCATGATATAATTTTAATATATGTATAATTCTAGGATAATATAATAAATTTTTTTGGTAATCTATTGATTTTATGGTATTCCATGAATCAAATCATAGTCTGCAGACTAGAAGTGGGGGTGGTTTTAGAATAGATTCATATAGGTATAATAATCCTAAAACAAATTATCCAACTATATAAAAGATATCATTTTAGAGAATGGTTAGTAATCGCTTTCTATGTATCTATTTGGAAAATCATAGGGGATTTGGTGGGGATAATTCAAATTTTATTAAAAACCCATTAGGAAATATTTTAATATATTTTTATTATTTGTAGAATGCTTGATTATGATTCAGAGATTAGATATGCATAAATTTTCATTTTATGTTAAGTGTGGAAGATGAAAATTTTATGTGTTAATTTATTTTATTACAGTTTATATAAATGTCACCTAGAAGAACCAATGGTATTAATATTTGATTTGAATATATAGATTTCCCCATATAGAAAGACAATACCCATAGTGTAAAAGTTGTGTAGATCATGGCCATCTTTGGAAGGATAACATAAGTAATGACTAATAAACATGATCATAAAGTGAACCATGCTGTTACATGGAATGATACACATATATTTGATTATTTAATGTCTCATAAGACTCCAGATTTTAGTGAAACAACAAATCCAATTGTAGTAAGAAAATTTATTATGTATGATGAAAAGTTATTTTTGGGATTGGGATATGATGAAATGGAAATGGTTAAAATGGTACTATAATTTCTTAAAAGTGATTTTGATAAAATATTTCCCTGATCAAGAATTGTACGTATATGAACAGAATTTAACATATGGAGTTGATATGTTCTAATGATATATTATTAATCAAATATTTCCCTCATGGAAAAAGTAAAAAATGAAATGAATGTTACTCTGAATAGTGAAAGATTACCAGGATGGTGTTTGAATGTATTAGGATGCCTTTACCGGACAATCCAAGTATTCAATTTAATGCATACCTAATCCAGAATGTAATATTGACCATTTTATTGAAGTTATTTTCCCAATCCTTCTATGGTAAATAGTTTCTCTTAAATTTTAATCATATGATAAAATATTAATATGTGTCATAAAAAAAAGAATAATTTTCATGAACTATTACATTTAAGGGAAATAAATAGAATAAAAGTTTCGTTAAGAATTAAAAAAATTGAATGCATCAATAATAAGTAAATGAAGTAATTTTATTCATGTGAAAATCATTAAAAGAAACATCCTGTGAAATTATTTAGGGGAATGAGGGTATTTTAAACTTGTATAGATAATGGGAATGTAGCTAATGAAATAATTGGAATGAATGAAACCACTAAAATCCATTGAATAAACTATAAATAAATGGTAAACTATTTATATTTATGTAGATATAATCAAGGTAATATACTGAGAAAGATACCAATTGGTTAAGGCCAAAATTATTCGATCACTATAGTTGAGGCTGATGTTTATAAAGATGAAATGAGAAATACTTTATTCATGTCCTCAAATATATCTATTTAGTCATTTGAATTGGTATTTTATCTATGTATTATATCATCCTTAAATACATGGAAAATTAAATACATACATCGAACATTAATACGGGATTTTATATTAAAGACACCAAGTATAAATTTAACCCCCACAAGGATAAATTAGTAAATTATTGTTATAACACATAGACATACCCTATTTTTAGAATTAATTATAATACCAATTGTTGACATTGATATATTAAATTGTATAAAAAAATATTCAATATATTAGGAAAAAAAATATTTATATAGAAGGAAATTATGATTTATGTTATTGATATGGACTTCATGGTCTTTGGAGGGGATCCTTCCTCTTCTAGGTCATCTCCAGATCCCCCTCCAGTAGATATTCTAAATGATATTCTTAGGGAAAAATAATAAAACAAATATATGTATGGGAATGTCAATCATCAAATTGAGGATGTTTCTATTGTACATGAATAAGTTGATATATTTCATTATAATTAAATATATAACAACTTGAGAATATAGTTATTTTTTACATTGATTTAATCCTAGAATAGATACCTATATTATAGAAAACCATTAAAATGTTAAAAATTTAATTTGGGGAGTTGAAGAATGAACTATTGGAGTTTTATGAAAATTGATTTATATTCAATATTTTTTCACAATATGGACCCAATGTTCTTTCTATTAACAATAAATAAGGATCTATGAGGATATAAATTAACTAAAGTGAAACAATTGAAATTGCTATATAGAATAAGTATCCTCTATATTTCGCAAATATCATGTTTGGATAAATTAAATAATCTTATCATTTTTCAATGATTTAACTTCATTCCAAGTATCATAAATTATGAGTAATGATAGAATATATTCTAAATAAAACATTTCACATGTTCTATAGACAATATGACATTTTTGTAATTACATTTGGATTGACAACTACATCCTCATATTTTAAGGGTCTAATGAATATATTATTCATGGAATATATTCATATTTTTTTGTATTTATTAATGTCATATGATGTTACTATATAATATACAAGGACCATGAGAATAAATTTTGATTAATTAATGATAATTCTATAGGAAATGAGTTATATAGGATGTTTTTTTCATTCTATAATTAGAATGTTTCTTTTTTTGCTCATATTTTCACTTAAAATGGAATATCAATTTCTCCGATGATGATAATATTTGTGAAGTAATGGCCCACATAAAAAAATTACCTATATACATAGTTTCCAAGGATAGGTAATTAACTAAAAATGATTTTTCAAAAATAAATACATCTAGAAATAGTATAAAAAAGATTTCATGTAATGAGGTTCACTTCATATGGATAGAGGAATCTAAATATTGTTTTTAAAAATTGGCGAGGAGATTGTTCAATTTTTCGATATTGACTCTTCCATTGGGAAAATATATATTTTTAATATATAGAGATGCATCGATGATGCGACTTTTATGGGTCCTTATAAATAATAATAAAGATATTGCCTATATATCAAGGAAATTAATGACTCAGGAACATAACTAACCAACACATGATCTTTAGTTAGCACCTACAATCCTTTCTTGGATGATATAGAGACATTATCACTTTTGAGAATGATGTGATACATACATAGGTCAAATTATTCACAAATTTATGTTTCAAGGGGTGAGGTCTCTAGAAGGTAATGGTGATGGTTCAAGCTACTAAAGCATTTATATTTCTCAATAAAATACTACAGATGGAAGGAAAAAAGGTATAAGATTCATTATATTGGAAATATCATGGACTCCAATACAAATTGTGTATTAAGATGGATCCAATGTGAGTATGTTAGGTAAATATAGATATGTAAATTATTAAAGAAGGGGAAACACAACTACATATTCTATGAAATTTGAAATAATATTTATTATAAGAGATATAATTTTATTAACTGGAGATGATAAATTTCAATATAATATCAACGTCAAGGAAGATAATAAATTTTAAGACCTCATTTATGAATAATTAATTCTAAAATTTTGAATGAGGATATGTGGAAAAAAGATACCTCAGATGAAATCTGAATCATTAGAAAACTATTATATCTCAAATTTCAATATAGACCTTGGAATCACTAGGATGTAATGATACTTGAAAGAATTTTTTTCTGATAATATGAATTCGTAGATTACATATTATGTATAAGTATAACTGGTTTATCAATGAGTGAAGTCTTAGTGAATGTATCCTAGGTGAGTCATTAAACATCAAACTATTCTTATATTGAAATGATAAGTCATTACAGTGTAATTGTTTAGCGGATTACCAAAGGCTCCTAGAAATAATGATACTATATGGGTTATTGTTAAAAAATTTAATTAGTAAAAACATAAACTCTCTATAAGAGAAGATTTTCCTATTTAGTTCCTGTCATGAATCAATATTAATGATGTTAAAATAATTTGTAGTGAACCTCTATAAATTATTTTTGATCATGATTATAAATTTTAATTAAAATTATAGAAAATAATATATATAGATATTAATAATAAGGATCAATTTTGAACCACCCACCATCCTCAATATGATAGAAAATGTAAGTGTAATATTTAAAAATTAAGAAGAAATGTTGATTGTTTTCTCACATTTGTGGTTTTTTTATTAGTGTTTACATAGGGTAGAGTTTTCATATATCAATAGATTATACTAAAGTATTAAAATGGGAAACTATAAATAATTATATGGTAATATATGTTAGACTACATCCTTTTGTGACTATGTTTGTGGAATGACTCATTTAAGCCGAAAACCTATTGTGGGGAAAATGATGAATGAGAAAAAAATTAGAATAATAATCATGTGGATCAAAATAGGAAAAAGTGATTTTACTATAAGGAAATATATTCTTTGCAATTAAAAGTGAGAGATCATTATTTTTTCAAAATATCCCCATGAAATGAAACTATATAGTTTAGAAAGAAATAATATTAATCCCTAGGTATATTAGAACATTAAAAATTATTAAAAGAAATATAGTTGTGTCTTACAAGTTGGAAGACTCTACAAGGTAAAAATGTGTAACATATCACATTTTTAATTAATTATATACTAAACCCAATTTCTCTTATATCTTATGAAAAAAATAGAATTGGAACATTATATAACATATTATAAAGTTCCTATGATGATTTCTGACACTAGAAAACTAGTATTACATAATATGATGACTCGACTACTATATGAAATTTTCATAAATCATAAAATCAAGGAATAAACATTTGAACATATGTATTTAATCATGAAAAATCACACTAATTTGTTTAAAATATAATATGCAACAAAATTTAATGTATGAAATTCCTGATTGAGGGATAAATTTAACAACCAAGAATTAATTATTATATGTGGAAATATTATAAATAATAAACTATAATACAATGTAAATATAAATAATTAATTTAAAAAAAACTTCCTAGGGTAAATATAGATTTTTAACATACAATGTCAAAATAAGAAAATTATGATTTTTTTGAATTTTTCCCATATAAATATTAATTTCTGAATAATTTTAAGTTTTTCATTTATAATATCTTACTTTAATTTATTATAATGTGTTATAACATGTATAATTTTCCATTCATTGATTATCTATTTGTTATAAATAATGAAAATATATTTTGGAATTAAAAAAAGGGAGATTCTTTAGAATATATATGTATGTAAATAATGATATTTCGTTTTATTTAAATAATTTAATCAATAATGAAGTTTGATTTTACTTATATGTATATATATATATCAAAATAAATGAAATTTATATTCATATAATGATTAATATTTTTCATATAGTTAATATAAAATCATTTTATGCTCGATAACTAAATTTTTTGAAAAAAAATTATTTCACATTTTGTGCGATTACTTTTAGATATATTAATACCACTAATATGAATGGACTCTAAAAAATAGTTTCCATGTTCATAATCATCATTTAAAATTTTTTACATGAGATCAAATTATTATTTGGCCATTATTAATAATAAAAATGCAAAAAAATTGATACTATGGTTATGGTTAAAACAAGATTATTAGGGGTGCATCTAAAATGAAGAGTGTTAAAATGGCATAAAAAATTGTCAAAATAAAATTGATTGAGTTTATTTCAACAATGTCCTTAAAAAATATAATATGTATCCTTTTTTATCGATTATTCCATATATGTTAATAATATTATAAGACATCAAAATTTTAAAAAAAAATCACTCACGTCAAATATAAAAGGGAATGCGACACCTTGATATTTACTGATATATATTTTTTGAATTAATTATATATTTTCAAAATTATTCATTTCATGGAACACTGAACATAGAAAGTGTTATATAAGAGAACTAATTTTTTATGGTGTTCCATGAAACACTAAGTTATACTTTCATAACACACAACCCATATATTATCTTGTGTTACTCAGAAAACATGTTTTTTTTGAATTTTCTATACACAATGTTGAGTTTCATTAATTGTTTGCGTAACATTCAAGGAATAATTTTATGAAACTAAAATATATGATTGATATTTTTATTAAAACGTTATTATAGATACAATATAGCTTTTGGAATGTGAGTTATGAATATGATTATCTAGAGTGGGAAAATATTTTTTACCCGTATTTATCAAATGATTCATTTGGTTATCATGTAGAAATTAATGTATGAATTATATTAAAATATATAAATTCATTTTCAATGAAAACTGTTTCATTATGTATAAACACCATTTTATCTCACTAAATTAAAAAAAATACAATTATCATGATTTTTTTTAATAAAATTTATATATTATATATGCAATAATATTTTTTGATACTCATCCAATAGATTTGATAGAAATAAGATAAGAATATATCCAACTATAGGAATAAAAATTGGTATTTTTCAGAAAACAAATTACTGCATATTAATGGTGAATCTATTTTAAATATAATTTTCGAACAATTTTTAATTTTTATTTTAAAAATTAAGCATCATTGTTTATATCATAATATAATAATTTACTTTGGGTGTATTTTTTTTATTTTTCAGAGAATTATAATTTTTTATGAATTGATAAAAGCACTGAATATTAATTGAAATTATATTTTTTAAACCATATTATTTATATATATAATTTATATTGTTAATTTTTTTATTTATATTTAGATAAATTAAATATTATTTAATTCAATTTATGTCATTGGAACCAATTTCTCTTTGAAAATGTACCTAAAAACATTTCTATCTCTTAAACATTTTGGATTAAAAAAATCAACATTCTTTACATAACTACGAGATAAGTTTTCTATTATTTTCTCCAACATATGTGATTAAAATTTGTAAATATAGATTCAATATTTTGATTCACCATCATTTATTTTGTATAATATATACAACATAATTTTTTAATAAAATTATTTGTGAATGTATTTAACATTAATCGTATTGATTAAGGTAAAAAAACATTACTAATTGGTTAAACATTATTTTAAGGGTCCTAGTAACCTATAAACATCTATAGAATCCAATTTATGATGTTTTTATACCAGTAAAAATGTTTTCTTGCAAATGGGAAATTATTAAAGGCATATGATGAAAGGGAGACCACTCAAAATTGTTTATCTTTTTATATTTAAAATAATACCTCTCCTCCTCCCCTATAAAAGGGAACTTGACCCCTCACTTCTTCACACCTTCAAATCCATTTTTCTCATCCAATATCTATCCAAATAATATCCCAAAATCTCTAATATCATCCTATAAGCATATATTTATTCTGAAGGCTAATAAAGTATTCCTATTCCTAGAATCTAATATATGTTACATGAGAAATGGGAATTGTTTTTCGTTGATCTTTTTTAATTTATTTCATTATCTACCCATTCAGTTTGTCTCATTAGTTTATTATATAATATAATAAATAAAATTAATACATTTACATGTTTTTATTCTGCTGTTTCAACCTACACCTACTCGCACTTTAATCAAATATGTAACAGACAACCATTTTTTATTTACGATGGACTACCACCTCATGAGAAGATGTCATTCATTTTCATTTACCACCTCTCATGGATGGGAATTATATGGGAATGATATTTTCATATGAGATATATGATATTAATGATTCATTTATTCTTTATTAATTATTTTATAACTCATACTATCATGCTTTCCATTTTAGGGGTACGATAACTTAATTTGTGGATGCTTGGACTAGAGCCTCATTAAGGTAATGCGATTTGTTCACACTCTATATTGAATGTATTAAGTTTGTTTTCAGTAATCGTACTTATATATATAATAATATTACCGGAATATTAATATATAAATATATGTATATATATATATATTCATATATGTCATTTAATATCTTCTTTCGATGTTAGATAAAAACATAAACAACATCCATGCGTACACATGGCCTACAATCTCCATTAATGGTGTATCCCATTTCATATTTCAATCATTTATAGATTATTATAAAAATTTATATAATTAATATATATGACATTTAAATCTGGTTTTTCATTCTCAAAATATGTAAATCATGATTTAATTATTATGATAAATAACAAAAAGTCAATGTATATGAAAAAAAAAATATTAACTAAAATGTAACATTAAAATTGAAGTGTTAATAAAAGAGAAATATAAAGTCACAATAAAATATTATATGGTATTATATATAATAACATAGTTATTTGGTATATTTATAATAAACATATATTCTTTATACTTGAGGTTTGAGCATTTTTGAAAACAATCATGACCATGTATTGGTTTTCTCGTATAACTTTTATTTCTATGATAATTATTCATTATTCAACCCTCATTTATTTTGTGTGGTGTACATAATACCAATGAATGTAGTATATATTTATTATAATTAAATTAATTAGTATTTAAATATACTTTCTATGACTTCTCTTTCATCAGTTTTATGTTTCACAATTTATCATTTAGATAAAGTAATTTTCTCCCAACATTCCTTCTTTGAGATACATTCCATGTTATGACCCTATATTATTCTATGAGTTGTATATATGTCCATTAGAAATATATTATCATTAATATCATTATTTTAATTATATTTTATGATTCAGTTAATGTTATTATTTTATCTGGAATATTATTTAAGGTTTCCAATGTCGTAAAATATTATGGGAACAATCTAATTGTTTATAGGGATTGTTTATGATTATTTTTCCGTTGATGAAATATTATAATACATTTCTAAATAACACTGAAGAATTTTATTATAATATATTTATTAATGTTATATTCGTGAAATTGTAGCTATTTTTTCACTCTTGGTAATTATGATACTTGAAAAAAATTAGTAAAATTACACTTTATCTCTTTCTTTTTACATAAATATATGTTCTTTTAAAACCATGAATTTAAAAAATGTTTTACTATTATTATGTGATCTATAAAATCAATTGTTACACATTTCTTACAATTTAATTTTTTTTTCAAAAACTAATTTTCATTTCTTTTTCTAATTGAACAACTCTTCTATCCTTTTTATGAAGAAGAAGGAATGTTCAGCAAGTACTGATTTATATACCCTCATTACCATCATTAATTTGATGCTTATTTTAAAATTATGTATTGTTATTTTAAATTATAATTATTTTCAAAACGTTTTCTGTACATGAATCATTTCAAATTATTTCAAAACATTCCATTACATTTTTTCAAGTCCATTTTCAATGAAATTGTTTTGAAAACATTTTAGTGATTCCTATATACGTTTTCATATTTATTTTAAAATATATTGATCTCAAAATATTTTAAATATTCCATTATAAATTTTCAAGGTTATTTTCAATGTAAATGGTTTAAAAAAAGTTTGTTAGTTTAGAAATATCTTATTAATAAATAAAGTATATTGACCTCAAGAAATGTTTTAGATTTTTTTAAAAGATTAAATTATATGTTTATAAAACTTGTTATCAAATAATTTTTTTTTCAAAATGTTTCATCTTTGAAATTATGATTTTCAAAGATTAATTATTTTTAATTAGAAGTTTCCCAAGTAAAATATCAAAACCTTTCTCGTTTTATGATATCATACATTGTTATAGTATATTCTTTACTAGGTATATTATCCATGGTCACTATTCTTATTCTTTTTTTATATGGTTTTTATTTATGATGAAAAGTTGTTTCTCAAAACAATTTCTCATCCATGAGTGATTCTATGATAATACACTTATTAAACATGCTTCCTTTAAATGGAAATTCAATGATGAAATAATTAAGAAACCTATCACTTTTACCCATGATATAATATGATAAAATGATTATGATACCCATTTAATTTCATGGGTTTTGATATTAAATTTTTTAAACCCATCTATTTTTATGGATCACTATATGATTAATGTTTTACTATCATGTGGAATATATATGTGTGATTTCACTGTTTGACAGGTGAGACCTATATCTTTGTCCAACTCATTGGGTAATGATGGATCACTCATGGGTATATATGTTATGAGCGTATGATTTTAGATCTTCATGATTTTATGAGTGAACCTTGTTACATTTTTATAATATTATACATGAATTAGATTATATTTGGAAAATGTAATGAATGGACCTAGTTGCATCTGTATATGATTTTGTGTAAACCATATAACATGTTCAAAATGATATCTATGGACATGATTTAATGATAAAAATGTTGTGGTTGTACCTGGTTTCATGTCAATATAGTTATTTTTGAACCTAGTTACAGTTTCAAAATTTTATATGTGAACCTGATTACATGTTCACAATGTAATGAATGGACCAGTTTGCATGTCCATATGTTTATGTCTGAACCTGATTACATGTTCACAATATTATTAATGATCTTGAATACATGTTCAAAATGTTTTGTAAGCACCTGGTGGAATGTCCATATGTTTATGTGAGGGCTTTATTTCATTTCCTTAACTTAATGAGTCCACATTTTCCTATTTACACATGTTCACAATGTTATAAGCTATTTTAATGAAATAAATTCTATTTCATATTCATATTTTATGATATCATGAATTATTCCTTTGATTGTTTTATGATTCATGTATTATGAACTGCTAATATTTTTGCATTGACTCGTGTATATGATCTTTGATATGCAGGGTATGATCATCATGTGTTATTATCATGTTCTCATTCCCTAATTCTCATGATAATCTTATATTTATCATTTATTTAACATTAATGTGAATCTACTCTCACCCTTTATTATTTTCCCTTTCCCCATATTATGATGAACAATTTTATAAAAAGCGCTAAAGGGGGAGGTATTGGTGGGAAATATGGAGGATCTTTCACCATGTTATATGAAATTGTTCAAATTTTCCGAATAAAACTAAACGGTTATCTTCTTTGGGAATTTAATTTTTTAATGTTATAAATATTAATATAAATTTATATAATAACCATGTATGATAATCCTGGGTCTTTATAGTTTGTATTAAAGGAAAGGTTTTATCATCCATTAGAAACTATGAAGTAAAAACTATATTGATATCCCTAGGGATATTTCTATGTATATTCCTAGCTACATATCTAAGGATAATCCCATGGTTTCATTGAATTAAAGGTAGGTGTCATTATATTTTCGGATTATGTGGATTTCTATATTGATTAGTGTTTCTTTCATTGTGATTTTTAATATTAGGCAATAGTGGTAACTATAAAGAACATGGACAAAAATGAATATTTAAGGTGTGGAATGTATAAGAATTATTAAAATTTATTTCATAAGTGTATGAATCAAAAATTAAATCAGGAAGGTTGAATGAGTATTGGATTTACTACTAAATATAAAGGGACTATAAATGACATGTTAAATATATGGGATGATATAACAATATTTTTTTCATTAAACATAAAAACCATGACTTTATTCAAGATGATATAACTTAAGACATTATTAAGAAATCATATTCCATGAAATGGGTACTATGGAATAAGATTTGGGAGCTTGAGTAATGGTTTAAGAATAATGTTGTATGATTGAAGTGTATGTGTTTTGGAATTTCAAGATTATGTCATAAAAATCATGAAATATATAATATTTTCAATATGGATTGAAAAAAAATGTTGAATGGTTATGAAGATACCTAAAGGTGATTTAATAAAATATAGATATTTTACATAATGGAACATGTACCCTAGTTTTTTATTTACGTTGGGAAAATTGTGTTTAGCTTGGATAAAGTGATTAGTGATATGAATAAAGCTAGTTGGATAGTACTTATTACCATTGAACTGATTATTTATGGGTTGAAAAATTATTCTATTTTATCATGTATGTTGTTTACAAACATATTGGATTTATGGAATATATATTAATCATTATAATAAGGAATCATCCATGTCTTCCAGAAGGATCTATGGTAATTTAGGTTACTACAATGTTTTAAGAAAATATATGATGAGGTTATTCACATTTTTTAATGTGACAACTAGGATATAATTTATGATTTATGGGGGATAAATGTTTAGATTTTATAGTTAACATATTTATAATGTTTGAGATTTGAATATTTTTGCAGTGTTACATGGATAACAATTTATTGAATGGTTTATGATAATACTTAGATTATGTTTTATATGTTAATGTATTATCTCTCCATGAGAGGATTTATTAATAATATATAACTAATTCTAAAAATTTTACTGTTATTCTAACTAAATACTAAAGGAATTACTTGTCCTTCAACAACATTATCTTTTAGTTATATAGTAAAAACAAATTCACAATTGTTTCATTTAGTAAGAGATGAAGTAGAAATAGAGAAAGGCACAACCAAAGGGTGAGACAGTGCATATGAAAATGAATAAAATAAAGTATGTATATCTATTAGAAAAGCACATTGAAAATTATTTATAATAATACCTTAAATTTTTTAGAATAGATGGTCTGTTAAATCATCATAGATTTCTGGTTTTGAGTCCCTAACCTTTCCAGTGATCATTTAGTTGTGGTTGATAAATGTATTTTCAACTCTTTGTAATTATTTAAAATTTTCTTCGATGTCCAATATTAACTGAAATCATTATTATCCTCTGTAGAAACATTGTTGTCTGTTTCATTGTGTAACTGTTATGGTTCCATGTCTCTTATTTTTATAAGAACTTTTATTATTTCTTTTTATGATGTGTATTTTATGAAAGGGTCATTATTTTGAAAAACAATTGATGACCAAACAAATTTCACCATATAAATAAATTTTAATGGGGTCTAATGTAAAAACCTAATAATTTTTTAAATATATATATTTTTTAATTAATTTAATATTTTAAATATTCTACAGTTTACACAAAACTGAATATAACATCTATTATATAAAAGCACTAAGTCTCGCTTCTGTATCATGAAATAACCATTTATTCTTACACTACAGAAAATATATATATTATATTTTGGTACACAAAAACTAGGATTTCGTTATGTTACAAACAATGCCATGTTTCTTCAATAGCTTGTGTTACACACAACACTGAGTTTTACCAAACTACAATATATTATTAATATTTTCATTAAAATATTATTTTAGATACCATCAATCCATTGGAATGGATTTTATGAAAAAGGTTATACAAGGGTTGAATTTTTTTAATGTTATATAAAATGTTTCCTTTTGTAATAAATTATTTATAAATAAATATAAGAACTATTCGAAGGTAAATAAATTACTTTTTTATGAAAACTATATATTAATGTAAAAACACCATTTTATAAAAGTAAAATAAAATAATAACTTATAAAGAATTTTCTTATTAAATTTATATATTATATATTCCATCAGTTTTTTTACTCTAATAATTTTTTTATAGGAATAAGATAATTATAAATCCAATTACATAAATAAAATGAGATATTTTTTTAAATGTTATTTTTATAGCTTCTTAATGTTGATACAATTTTAAATATAATTTATAACAAATTTATAAAATTTATTTGGAAAAATAATCTTTATTTTTGAAAAAGTAATATTAAAAGATACTTTGGTAAAATATTTTGTGTTTTTCTGAGAACATTCATTTGATGATGATTATTTGAAAACACTGAATTTCAATTGAAAACAATATTTTAATATGACTTCTTTTATATTGTTAAATTATATATTCTATTGTTTTTGAAGTATATTAATTTCAATAATACATTAAATAACCAAATTTATTTTATCAAATCCAATTTCACATTGAAATTTTATGTATAATAATTTCAAACATTTAGTCATATTTTTTATTAAGAAACCCACTAGTGCGACATGTTTGTGTAATTAATTTAGAATTATATTCTTACAAATATTTCATTATAATTTTAAAAAATGTATTCGATATTATTAATAATCATAATTTATAACTTATATAATTCCACAGTTATTTTTTAATAAAAAAATATTTTTAAAAATGGTTAAAACTAATTACAATGATTAAGGTAAAAATAAGATAACTTTGTTGTTAATCATTAATTCCAGAGACCAAATAACCAATAAACAGGTAGAAAATACAATGGATGGAAATATATAGACCATTTGACCCATTATATCTAAACTTTTAAATTATTGGAGGCACATTATGTAAGAGATAACTATCAATAGTGATTAACTTTTTATATTTAGTAAAATGTCACTTTACATCCACTATAAAAGGGTACACACCATTATAAAATCTTCACACAAATCAAGAAATTTATATCATAAAAAACCTGGAAAAATAATCTTCCAATATCCCACATATAATCCTAGAAAACTAATTTTGGTTATTATTCCATCCATGGATGTTTTTCGGTACAAACCAAAGGGAGTTACTTTAAAATAATGCAATGTTCATCATTGTAAATTTTGGGTTTAATTTCTCTCTCCACCCATTCATTTATTCTTATTACAAGATTCAATAAAAAATAAGTATCCTAAATATAATTATATTTTTTATTCTATGATTTATACCTATACCTAGACACACATCCATCAAATGGGTAATTAAATTACCATTCATGTGTAAGGAAGACTACTGCCTCGCAGAACGATGCTGTTTGTTTTTTCCATACCACCTATCGTGGTTGGTAGTTATGATTGAAATAATTTTTTATATGACATATATGTTATTTATTAGGAATTTATTATTCATTAATAATTATGTAACACATACATTTATTTCTCCATTTTGTGGAAATATGATCGCATTTTTTATGGACATGTGGACTATCTCCTCCTCAAAGCCACATGATTAATTCACACTCAACAAAGAATGTACTAGTGACACGATTCATAAAATTATATATTATATATATTAATTATAAAATATTGGTTATATATGTAACACCCAAAGTAAATAAAGAATATGACATTTTTATATTTATCCATATTTGTGAATAAAATATTAATATTACTTTAAATGGGATGCTATGCTCGATGGCGTACCCAATACACAACAATGAGTTTCTTAGGAATCTTACATTCCACTCTAATAATAAAATAATATTATTTTAAATAGTAGTTAACGCCTAGTCGTTGTAATGGAGGGAATTAATAGAACTAACTACAAAATTATTATATATGTTTGTCAAATATTCTTACTTTTTACAATAAATGTTAGAGGATTAAAAATCCGAATGAATCCAATTTTAAGCATAAACATTCTAATATTCTTTAAAAGGTCGATTAACCGCCTTTTGATGGAGAACCGCTTTTAAATACATTTTTTGAAAATCTTATGTGTTATATTTGACCAAATAAAACTCTTCTGTAGAATCAGGACATCAAAATTTACTTTGTGTAATTTTTTGGTATTTTTCCGAAAAAGATCAATTTTTAATGAATAGTGAAAATGATGTATTTTAATTCCAAACCCCTTTTCATTCTAATTTATTTATATGCATTGATTATCTTTTGAATTGGTTTTAAACATAAATAAGAATATATTTTTACAATTTAATCCAATAGTGGTTGTTGGAATTAATTTCACTTTGAAATCGGACTTAAACTAGTGTCAATCTTTTGGTACATTTTGTTTCATAAAAACACGCTATTTGTTTTGACAGCAGGAATTAATTATTAAATTATTTAATGAAACCTATATGTTTTGAATTTTGTAAAATAGACATCATTTTTGAATTCCGAATATCAAATATGGCTTAGGGTGAATATTTGGTAATTTTCTGAAAAACTTCATTTTTTGATGAATAGTGAAACCACTAAGGGGTACTTATAAAAACTGATTTTCCATTTAAATGAAATTTTTCCATCTTTGTGTTTTGAATTTCAAAAATCCGATATACATGGTAGTCATTAAGAAGTAAAATGTGGTTCAATGGGATTAAAATAATTTTTTGGTGAATAGTAACTTATTAAGTTTTTAATCGCGATTAGAGGTAATTAGTGTAGTTTAAGGTAAAAATAATGTTTTAATAAAATGAAATGATCTGGAAACTTGTCCTAACCTCTTTTGATGTTTCATGGCCGACCAAGACAATCCATGGGTCAACTTGGGGACCCCATGGAGCCACTTTTTTGGAAAATGACATAAATACCTTTTTATCTAATGTAAAAGTAAAAATGACACAAACATGAGATGTTTTACTAAAAAAAATTTACATGGGGTTATACAAGTCATAATTTTGACTATAAATATTCATTAGAAAGCTAAGATATTCCCTAGATCAAGATAGTTTTTTTATAATTTTTATAGATTAAATAAATTAAATTATTTATGACATCATGATGATGCAGCGATGACCTCATTATTTAACGATTTAAATAAAATGGAAATATAATGTAATATCTAAGACCTACACATGTCCAAAAGCTATTGGTTGGGAGTATTTCAAACCCATATCACTTTATCCTCGAAACAAATCAATGTGGGACCATTAATATCCGAAACTCATTCTAAAATAATGTAACATTTCTTTACTTTCCAAGAGTGCCCCTCCTCTCCTCTTATAAAAGGCCCTCACCTCTACCTACTTACCCACACTTTCAAAGCCTTTGGCTTGGCCAAAACCTGAACATTTTGTCTCTCCACATCCCTCCCTAACTCCTTGAATCCTGACTTTGGGCAGAAGTCGTCTCAAGGAAGCCTTTGAGCTCAAACCATAGGGAGTTACCCGATTTTAAGGTAATGTCTTCACTTGTGTCCTTTTGTATTATTTTACTTCTCCAACCCCCTAAACTATTTTTATTCATTTATTTTGTAAGAAATAAAGTATCGTAAATATACTAGTATGTTGTTATAAGAAGGATTCGAGCTACACGTACACACACCTACATCTAATGGTTAAAGAACATAATGTTTCTGTGGATGGCGAATTTGTGCCTCACGAAACGATGATTGTTCAACATTCTTCTAACACCTTCAAAGGTGGCCATTAAGATGTCACTATATTTATATATAATATATAATATGTTTATGTTTTCCTTAAGCTTATTTATTTTTCATTTATGGCATTCTTTTATGGTTTCCATTATGGGTAAACGCGATATCTTCATTTTAGGAAGTGCGGACTACCGCCCCCTCAAAGTGATTTGATTCGTTAATGCCATATGTGGGACATATAAATGATGGAATTAATGGTATTACATATGTTATCCTACTGGAATTATTACATACCTTTATATCTTTATTATTTCATTCAATTGAATAAAAAAAAAGAAATGAAAGTAGTGTTCATGCGTAGTACGGCTTACCGTCTACATGAACGGTACATTTCATTTTTTATCTCTAAATGTTATGTACAATTATAATTACATATATATAATGTGTATACATGTAATATATTACATATAAATTATGGGTATCATTCTAGAATTATAATATATATATATCTATCATTTTTTTAATTCCATTAATATGGAAAAAAATGAAAGTAGCGTTCATGCGTACGTACGGCCTACCGTCTCCATGAACGTTGCATTTAATTTTTTATCTCCAAATGCTATGGAATAGTATAAAACTAATATATACTGGATATATATGATATTCTAAACATAAATACTATTCTAGAGATGATGTACCTATAACTACATGGAAAATTCTTTTTCAACAAGTTCAATTTTTACTCATGTACTGAACATCGACAAAAACGTCTAATATGAACTCACTTTATTAACAAATTATTATAACATTATAATATGTGATATGAACTGAATAATAATATTTAAAGGAGGTACTTAATAAATATAAATTGACCAATGTTTATTATTCATGAATATAAAGAAACGAACAAAACAAGTTGGACTTGAGGTAAGGGATCTTACTCCTCTCATTCTTTTTAAGTACACTCTTTTTGTGTCATTCCTTTTAAGTTCATATTTATTGTGACTGGGATGTTATTTTATATTAATCTTACTGTAATTTTTATGTTCATATGATGAGAGACCCTATTCTCTCTCATCAATCCATTTTGGATGTTTTGAGGGGCGCCGTTAGGCTACCGAATTTTCGTAAGAGATCTAACCTCTCTCTTTATTTTTAAGTACTCTCCTTTATGTCACATCTTTTAAGCTCCTCTTTGTTATGATGGGGGATGTTCTTTTATATTCATCTTGTTGTACATTTTATTTTAATATGATGAGATACCATATTCTCTCTCATCAATCCATTTTGGATGTTTTGAGTGGCGCCGTTAGGCTGCCAAATTTTCGTAAGAGATCTAACCTCTCTCTTTCTTTTTATGTACTCTCCTTTATGTCACATATTTTAAGATCCTCTTTATTATTATGGGGGATGTTCTTTTATATTCCTCTTGATTTACATTTTATTTTAATATGATGAGAGACCCTATTTTATCACATCAATCCATTTTTGGATGTTTTAAGTGGCGCTGTTAGGCTGCCGAGTTTTCGTAAGGGATTTTTCATCTCACTTTTATTCCCGTGAGATTTACGCTACATTTTTCACAATTTCCTTTGATTGGTGTATGTACTTACCATTATTTTACTCATTGTTTAATATACATTCATTTATGAGTATTTACATCAATGTTGTATTTTACTTCTTTCAAGGGGTGTACGTTTCGAAAGATACCCATGTCGGTAAGGTAATCTTTCACCATCCTCTTTTTAAAAGACTTCTTCTGTTATGTCTTTTAATTCATAAAAAAATTATGTTGGGATATGTTCTTCTATATCCTTAGTGATTTAAATTTTATTTCCCAGTGATGAGATACCCTTTTTATCTCTCATCAACTCATTTTCTGAATTTTGTTGTGACGCCGTTAGGATGTCAAATTTTTTGCAAGGGAACTTCTTAACCCAAATTTGATTCTTTGGGATAAACTTGTACTCCTTGAATATGTCGATCTATGAATATGTGTTAATAACCTCTGATTTTTCTACACTTAATATCCACTTATATTTGGTGTATTAGTTTGTCACACATAATTATGTAATTGATTTATCCTTAAACCAAGGATACCGTCTTTGTGTGGGACTTCCTCTCAATCTCCTTTCATTGAGGAATATTTTATTTTATACACAACCTTATTTTATATGGTGTATAAACCCCTTTGCCTTTTACGTTTATCCATAAGGAATCTTTATTATACAAAGCTTTTTACAAAACGACAAAAGGGAATGTTTTTTTCATACGTATGCGACGACAATGACTTCTCTATCGTCGTGACCATTATTTGAGTTTCGGATTCCTCTACAAGCCATACCTTCTTTTTAAAAGAAAAATAAATACCATGTTTTACTTTTCTTTTATTCTAGTGTTGAAAATGGTTTTCATAATGTTTTTATATCAATGTGTTGTATTGATATCTTGTGATTGAAAAGTGGAAATGTTATGTTTCCTTTATGCATGTTTTATGTGATACGATTATGTTATGGTTCTTGGGAATTATTATGAAGATGGGTGGTTCCGTGAAAAACTAAGGGCGGGTAAGCCCGATATAGCTCTCCAATTCATTGGGTAACGCGAAGGAGTGAAATGTTAAGGTTTCTCTGAAGAGATTTAGGGAATATACTGTGGTTGGTATTCCAAACGTAACCAAGAGGGTTACTCCCTAGGTAAGAATGTTATGAATGCCTCAATTTACCTTTATTTCTTGTGATTTCTATGATTTATTCATTATTTTATGAGTTATTTTAAAGTGCTTATGTTTTATGGGTAAAGTATGATTTCATTCTTATGTATACATGTTCTAATGTTTCCTTTCCATATTTTTATATCCCTTACTGAGCTTTTTATGCTCATCCCATGTTTTTGAAATGTTTTCACAGGTCAAGGGAAGGGTACATGATATGATTATAGTGTCAAGGAAGTGTCAAGGAAGAATCCATGATTTATTTTAAATATGTTTCCGTTGATGGGAAAAATGAATACTATCTTTTATGTAACCACTTTTTTAAATGTGGAATGCAATGAAAGTTTTATGATCTAATTCTCTAAAACTCTAAACCTGAAAAGATCCTCAATGTGTAATCTTGTAATAACTCAATATTAAGTAAGTTTTATGGTTGGAGCCTTATAGTTGGTATCAAAGGTCGGTTTAGATAACTTTATATGTTAGGGTATTCTCTAAGCACACGTGACATTACCATAATGGTTAGGATTTCAGAAAGAGTCCTAGTTTTAGATAAAGTGAGTGAGTAAGTATATCTTAGTGTTTACCTTCCTCATTAGTACATGATGGTTTTGTTGATATACTCACACTGACATTTCTATTTTTAGTTAATGGATGGATCTAGCAGGCACCAAAGAGACAATAGGTTTGAAGGAAACTGTGGTGGTTCTCTGATTAAGAGACTGGATGAAATGGGGTATTCAATGAGGAAACTCGTGGTTATTCTAAACCAACTATCATGGAGTCATGATCAACCACATGAACCTTGGTATGATATGTAATGCATCATGTACGTGATGACCAATCGATGTGGAAGTTCAGGTAATAATTATAAAGTTAACCATTAGAGTTTATATGATCCTTACTTTTGAGGTAATTGTGGGTTATTATATGTTATGATGGAAAATGAAAGGCATGAGATAAACATGAGGTTAAAATATGTTATGATCGTTTTTGAAGATTTTATCTCATTTTGGGGAATGTTTTAAGAATTATATAGTTTTGGAAAAAGGACAACACACAGACCATGTGACAACCCGTCGCGTCGGACAAAGCTGTAGGAATCGAACCCACAACCAAAGTACGACTGGTATTTATCGACTACCACTGGACTACGTGAATTCCCTGGTTAGTTTGACTAATTCTTTTTAGTTAGATGATTTTATGAATTAAGAGTAAGCTAATTTTGGGTTATCGATGGAAATTTATAAACCTATCATGGAGGATATGTAATTAGGTTAATTACTTTTCAATACGAGACTTTAAGAGCAACTAATGTTGTTTGGGGATAAATGTTACGATTTAACTTGGAAGACTATGTGACTAAATCCTTCAAATATTTGAGTTTCAATCTTAGTTTGGTTTACATTGTATAATTTTATGGACAAATTGTTTATAGAATGGTCCTCATTGAACTTTGGGTTTTGTTGGAAAAATTTTGGAGATTAAGAATAGATTTTCTTTTTATAAAGGGTTATCCTTTTCTGGATTATCCGATATTGTACTAACCTTTTTTGTTTTGGTTTTGGTTAAAGTCTAAAGACATGGGAACTATATAGCTCTCTTTTTTGGATTAGGTGATTCTCTAGAAGTTGATTATAGTACTCTTAATGTGAACAAGTCTTCCTAAATACTCATCCATTGGAGTAAATATGAGTTTTGGTAAGAAATCTAATAAAAGTTGAAAGTCAACATGATAAGTAATTATGTTTCCTTATGAATAAATTCCTCAATAAAAAGTAACTTAAAATAAAAATGTTGTCTGTTAACTTTTCCTTCTGGGGATTCGAATACCGTTTAACCCATCACCAGTTTGTGATTTTCTTGTGGTTAACTTTCTCCTAAACATGTTTTATATCACTCTCCATAGAACATGACCCTATGTTTTCTCCTCCATGTCCATGTTTTTCTACATGGAATACTAGTATGGGTTAACTCGGGTGACCTCTGTACTTATCATCCTTTATTTTAAAGTGATTGTTTTACCGACTCTTGTTCCGATGTGGGACTTTCAAGGATGTTTCCAAGCTCAATTTTTAAATCACGAGGATGCAATTCCCAAAAGGGGGGAAGGATGTAACACCCCAAGTAAATAAAGAATATAAAATTTTTATATTTATCCATATTTGTGAATAAAATATTAATATTACTTTAAAGGGTATTCTATGCTCGATGGTGTACCCAATACGCAACAACAAGTTTCTTAGGAATCTTACATTGCACTCTAATAATAAAATAATATTATTTTAAATATTAGTTAACGCCTAGCCGTTGTAATGGCGGGAATGAATTGAACTAACTGCAAAATGATTATATATTTCTATCAAATATTTTTACTTTTTAAAATAAATGTTAGAGGATTAAAAATGCGAATGATTCCAATTTTAAGCGTAAACATTCTAATATTCATTAAAAAGTCGATTAACCGCCTTTTGAAGGGAAACCTCTTTTAAATCCACTTTTTGACAATCTTATGTGTTATATTTGATAAAATAAAACTCTTCTTTAGAATTGGGACATCAAAATTTACTTTGTGTAAATTTTTGGTATTTTTCCGAAAAAGTTCAATTTTTAATGAATAGTGAAAAATGTTTTATTTTAATTCAAAACCCCTTTTTATTCTAATTTATTTATATGATTAGATTATCTTTTGAATTGGTTTGGAAGTGAAATTAGAATATATTTTTACCATTTAATCCAATAGTGGTCGTTGGAATTAATTTACTTTGAAATCAGACATAAACTAGTGTCAATCTTTTGGTACATTTTGTTTCATAAAAACACGCTATTTGATTTGACAGTGGGAATTAATTATTAAATTAATTAATGCAACCTATATGTTTTGAATTTTGTAAAATAGACATCATTTTTGAATTTGGAATATCAAATATGTCTTAGGGTGAATTTTTGGTAATTTTCTGAAAAACTCCATTTTTTGATGAATAGTGAAACCACTATGTGGTAGATATAAAAACTGATTTTCCGTTTAAATGAAATTTATCCATCTTTGTGTTTTGAATTTCAAAAATCCGACATACATGGTTGTCATTAAGATGTAAAATGTGGTTCAATGGGACTAAAATAATTTTTTGGTGAATAGTAACTTATTATGTTTTTAATCGCGATTAGAGGTAATTAGTGTAGTTTAAGGGAAGAATAATGTTTTAATAAAATGAAATGACCTGGACACTTGTCCTACCCTCATTGGATGTGTCATGGCAGACCAATAATATCTATGGGTCATCTTGGGGACCCCATGGAGCCACTTTGGTTGGAAAATGACATAAATACCTTTTTATTTAATGTTAAAGTAAAAATGTCACAAACATGAGATGTTTTACTAAAACAATTTTTACATGGGGTTATACAAGTCATATTTTTGACTATAAATAATCATTAGAAATCTAAAACGATTTCCTACATCATGATATTTTTTTTATAATTTTTAGACATTAAATAAATTAAATTATTTATGACATCATGATGATGTAGTGATGACCTCATTATTTAACGATTTAAATTAAATGATAAGATAATGTAATATCTAAGACCTACACATGTCCAAAACCTATTGTATGGGTGGATTTAGAACCCTTATCACCTTATCCTCGAAACACATCAATGTGGGACCATTAATATCCGAAACTCATTCTAAAATAAGGTAACATTTCTTTACATTCCAAGAGTGCCCCTCCTCTTCTCTTATAAAAGGCCCCCACCTCTACCTCCTTACCCACACTTCCAAAGCATTTGGCTCGGCCAAACCCTGCCCATTTTCTCTCTCCACATCCCTCCATAACTCCTTGAGGCCTCACTTTGGGCAGAAGGCTTCCCAAGGAAGCTTTTGAGCTCAAACCATAGGGAGTTACCCGATTTTAAGGTAATGTCTTCACTTGTGTCCTTTTGTTTTATTTTGCTTCTCCAACCCCCAAAACTATTTTTATTCATTTATTTTTTAACAAATACAGTATAATCAATATACTAGGATGTTGTTATAAGAAGGATTCGAGCTACACATACACACACCTACATCTAATGGTTAAAGAACATATTGTTTCTATGGATGGCGAATTTCTGCCTCACGAAACGATGATTATTCAACATTCTTCTAACACATTCAAAGGTGGCCATTAATATGTCACTATATTTATATATGATATATAATATTTTTATGTTTTCCTTAAGCTTCTGTATTTTTCATTTATGGAATACCTTTATGGTTTCAATTATGGGTAAATGCGATATCTTCATTTTAGGAAGTGCGGACTACCGCCCCCTCAAAGTGATTTGATTCGTTAATGCCATATGTGGGACATATAAAGGATGTAATTAATGGTATTACATATGTTATACTACTGGAATTATTATATACCTTTATATCTTTATTATTTCATTCAATTGAATACAAAAAAAAGAAATGAAAGTAGCATTCATGCGTACGTACGGCTTACCGTCTCCATGAACGGTACATTTCATTTCTTATCTCCAAATGTTATGTACTATTATAAGTACATATATATAATGGATATATATGTAATATATTACATATAAATTATGTGTATCATTCTAGAATTATAATATATATATCTATCATTTTTTAATTCCATTAATATGGCAAAAAAATGAAAGTAGCGTTCTTGCGTACGTACGGCCTACCGTCTCCATGAACGGTGCTTTTAATTTTTTATCTCTAAATGATATGGAATAGTATAAAACGAATATATACTGGATATATATGATATTTAAAACATAAATACTACTCTGGATATGATGTACCTATAACTACATGGAAAATTCTTTTCCAACACGTTCAATTTTTACTCATGTACTGCACATCGACAAAAACGTCTGATATGAACTCACTTTATTAACAAATTATTATAACATTATAATATGTGATATGAACTGAATAATAATATGTAAAAGAGGTCCTTAAGCAATTATAAATTTACCAAAGTTTATTATTCAGGAATATAATGAAACGAACAAGACAAGTTGGACTTGAGGTAAGGGATCCTACTCCTCTTATTCTTTTTAAGTACACTATTATATGTCATTCCCTTTAAGCTCATCTTTCTTGTGATTGGGATGTTATTTTATATTAATCTTACTGTAATTTTTATTTTCATATGATGAGAGACCCTATTCTCTCTCAGAAATCCATTTTGGATGTTTTGAGGGGCGCCATTAGGCTGCCGAATTTTCGTAAGAGATATAACCTCTCTCTTTCTTTTTAAGTACTCTCCTTTATGTCACATCTTTTAAGCTCCTATTTGTAATGATGAGGGATGTTCTTTTATATTAAACTTTCTGTACATTTTATTGTAATATTATGAGAGACCCTATTCTCTCTCATCAATCCATTTTGCATGTTTTCAGTGGCGCAGTTAGGCTGCCGAATTTTCGTAACAGATCTAACCTCTCTCTTTCTTTTTAAGTACTCTCCTTTATGTCACATCTTTTAAGATCCTATTTGTTATGATGGGGGATGTTAATTTATATTCCTCTTTCTGTAAATTTTATTGTAATATTATGAGAGACCCTATTTGATCTCATCAATCCATTTTTGGATGTTTTAAGTGGCGTCGTTAGGCTGATGAGTTTTCGTAAGGGATTTTTCATCTCACTTTTATTCCCATGAGATTTATGCTACATTTGCCAAAATTTCCTTTGATTGGTGTATGTACTGCCCATTATTTTAATCATTGTGTAATATAAATTCATTTATGAGTTTTTACATCAATGTTGTATTGTCCTTCTTTCACAGGGTGTATGTTTCGAAAGATACCCATGTCGGTAAGGGAACCTTTCACCCTCCTCTTTTTAAAAGACTTCTTTTTTTATGTCTTTTAATTAACAGAACATTATGTTGGGATATGTTCTTCTATATCCTTAGTGATTTAAATTTTATGTCCAAGTGATGAGATACCCTTTTTATCTCTCATCAACTCATTTTCTGAATTTTTTAGTGACGTCGTTAGGCTGTCAAATTTTTTCAAGGGATCTTCTTAACCCAAATTTGATTCTTTCTGATAAACTTGTACTCCTTGAATATGTCGTTCTATGAATATGTGTGAATAACCTCTGATTGTTCTACACTTAATATCCACTTATATTTGGTGTATTCATTTGTCACACATAATTAGGTAATTGATTTTTCCTTAAACCAAGGATACCGTCTTTGTATGGGACTTCGTCTCAATATCCTTTCATTGAGGCATATTTTATTTTATACACAACCTTCTTTTATACGATGTATAAACCCCATTTACTTTTAAGTTTATCCAAAAGGAATCTTTTTTATACGAAGTGTTTTACAAAATGACAAAAGGGAATGTTTTTGTCATACATATGCGGCGACAACGACTTCTCTGCCGTCGTGACCATTATTTGAGTTTTAGCTTCCTCTACAATCCATACCTTCTTTTTAAAATAAAAATAAATACCATGTTTTACTTCTCTTTTATTCTGGTGTTGAAAATGGTTTTCATAATGTTTTTATATCAATGTGTTGTATTGATATCTTGTGATTGAAAAGTGGAAATGTTATGTTTCTTTTATGCATGTTTTATGCGATACGATTATGTTATGGTTCTTGGGCATTATTATGAAGACGGGTGGTTCCGTGATAAACTAAGGGCAGGTGATCACGATATAGCTCTCCAATGCATTGGGTAACGCGAAGGAGTGAAACGTTAAGGTTTCTCTGAAGTGATTTAGGGAATATACTGTGCTGGGTATTCCAAACATAACCAAGAGGGTTACTCCCTACTTAAGAATGATATGAATGCCTCAAGTTACCTTTATGTCTTATGATTTCTATGATTTATTCATGATTTTATGAGGTATTTTAAATTGCTTATGTTTTATGGGTAAAGTATGATTTCATTCTTATGTATACATGTACTCATGTTTCCTTTCCATATTTTTATATCCCTTACTGAGCTTTTTGTACTCATCCCAAGTTTTTGAAATGTTTTCACAGGTCAAGGGAAGGGTACATGATATGATTATAGTGTCGAGTAAGTGTCAAGAAAAAATCCATGTTTTATTTTAAATATGTTTCCGTTGATGGGAAAAATGAATACTATCTTTTATGTAACCACTTTTTTTTAATGTGGAATGTAATGCAAGTTTTATGATCTAATTCTCTAAAACTCTAAACCTGAAAAGATCCTCAATGTGTAATCTTGTAATAACTCAAGATTAAGTAAGGTTTAAGGATAGGGCCTTATAATATATATATATATATATATAAGATTTTAATTCTTTCTTTCAATAAGATCAACAATCAAAAACAGTGTTCAAGTGTATGTATGACAAACAATCTCAATTAACAGCGTATTCCAATACAAATTTCTATATTTTAACGATCAAAATAAATACACATATACTAAATATATATGATATTTAAATAATTTTTTACATTTCTGGAATAATTAAATCATTATCTATGTAAGAGGACCTAGAATAACATGTCAAAAAATATACTAAAAAACATGAGGATATTAACTGAAATGAATCATAAAAGTATAATTTTTAACAAAGAGGTTATATAATATCATTATAAAATAATATATTTTATGATATATAAGAATATTATTATGTGGTAGAGTTATAATAAAATTATATTATTTATACACGATATTTTAATTTGTACAAAGAAATTCAAAACATATTGTATGGGTCTTCCTGTCCCACTTTTAATTCTCCGATACTTACAGCTTAATAACCAATGAAATCTTATGTGTGTTTTATATATTGAACATGAATGTATTATATGGTTATTATACATAAATTTATGTGTATTTATAAATCCTTTTTGTGATATATATTTAATATTTTTTTGTAAAAAAGTAACCAAATCGAAAATTAGTTTTGTCTCAATTTTATTTTATTGAGATACATGTCATGTTACGAACCAATATTATTCTATGAGGTGTATCTAATGAAATTTTTTATTTTATATCTTGAATATTATTATTTTCTTGATATATTAATTTATTTTTAATGTTATTAATTCATGGTTATTATGATTCTAGGTCACTAAAGTTGAAATCATTTTTTTCTACAATCTCGTTGTTTATTGGGATTTTATATGATTATGCTTCCATTGATGAAAGTTTATGATCTATAACTCACAAAATAGCCGTAATTTTATCCCCTCTAGTAATTTATAATATATTCATGTAATGGTAAAAAAATTTATACAATTTTTTACTTATGACAATTGAATTTTTTTTTGGAAAATTCATATTTATCAATCACTATAATTAGACATTTGTGTTATTTTAAAACAACATTATGAAAAAATGTTCTTGTATTATACAATTATTTTAAAAAATATATTCTTAAACATTGTTTACAATTTTTTAGAAAAGTGGGTTTTTAAAAGAAATAATATATTCTATTTTTTATTACGGAAATTTTCTAATAATTTTACTACCAAAAGGAATGTTCAGCCTTTTGGATTTATCGAAAGTAAAGACCATTATTTTTTGGATGTTTTTTTAGTTTTTAGGGTTATTTTCAATGAATACGGTTTTCCAAATAAATTTATGTTCAAGATTATTTTAAAATGGTTTTCAATGCTTCAATTATATGTTTTCAAATATATTTTCCATGAAATGTTTTTTTAAAAATATTCAAGATTCCTATATAGGATTTCAATATCATTTAAAAAGATGAGTTTTTAAAAATATTTTCAAGATTCAAATATATGTTTTCAATGTTATTTTAATGAAATATTTTTTATGAGTTATATATTTTAAAAATAAATTTCTAATGAAGAAAATATATTTGCAACAAAAAATCATCATGTTGTTTCATTAAGATTCCATTATACTCCTTCAAATGATGCTTTAAAAGAAATAGGTTTTGAAAATGATTGATTTTTTAATGTGATTTTAAAATAATTACTAGTTTCCTTTAAAAAAATTCAAGTGATCTTTCAAAACCCATTTTCATATAATATGGAATCCTTTAAAATAGTTTATTCTTTACATGGGATATGATCCATGTTCACCATTCTTGTTATTTTTTTAATGGTTTATATTTTAAATGAAATGTTGTTTATGAAACCCATTTCTCTTCTACAAGTTATAAAATTATAAAAAGTTACAAACCTTGATCCCATTCATGGATTATTTATGATGAAATTATTACTAATCCTATATATTTTCCATAGTTTATAATATGGTAAATATTTTTTGATACCTATTTCAATTAATGGGATATGATAAATTGTTCATAAAACCCATATCCTTTTATGGTTCATGATATGATAAATGTTTTACTATCATGTGAAACACATATGTATGGTTTAGTAATGTGATAGATGGGACCTATATCTTCATTCAGTGAATTGGATAATTATGGATGGATCATGAGTATATATATTAGGAATGAACCTGATTACATGTCCATTATGTTTTGATTAAACCTTATTACATGTTAATAATGCTATGCATGAACCTAATCACATTATCAAAATGTTATGAATGGTAAAAGTTTCAAATATGTATGTTTATGAATGGTCATGGTTCATGTTCACAATGATATACTTAAATATGATTACATGTTCACAATGTATGGATTGGACCCTTTTTCGTATCCATAAGTTTAATCATGAACCTGATTACAATTTCACTATGTTTTTGGTAAACCAGATTACATATTCATAATGTTATTCTTAGAACCAGTTCCATGTCCATATGTTTATAATAAACCTAATTGCATGTTCACAATACTATTCATGAACCTAATTAAATTCTAACTATGTTATTCTTGTACCTCTTTGTATACCCATAAGTTTTTGTGAGGGGCTGATTTCATATCCCTAACATAATGAGTGAACGAGTTCCTATTTAAAAATGTTCGCAGTGAAATAAGATTTTTTTTCTAAAAAAGTAAACGTATTATTTATATGTTATTCTTTCATTACTTATTCTATTAATTATCTTATTATTTATGTCTTATGAACTGAAAATATTTATTACATGAAAAAATTATATGATCATTGATATTTCAGGTTTTATCTTGCAATTTTATTTCCAAGTTCTCATACACACATGCTTAGGTTATTCTTACATATCTACTTTATTTACAATTTATAATCATATGTTCTCATCATTCTTATTTTTCCTATCCCCATGTTATGACTAAATTTTTTACATTGATGTAATAAATGTGAATATATTTATGGGAAATATTGAAGATATTTTACAATGTTAGAAGATATTTTTCCATGATTCCAAAGTCAATAAACTATCATGGTCCTCATGAATGTAGTTTTTTAATGTGTTTAATATACATATAATTTGATACAATTTCCAAGTATATTAATCCTGGGTTATAGTATGGAATATTATCCCCTCACCCACATATTGGAAATTTATATTTATCATACATTACCATAATATCTCCCCAAACTACAGATCAATATTCAAGATGTATTGTTCTTCCAAAAAGATAAACTAGTTGGTCCTTATGAAGATAAATAAAGATAGTATTTCAAATGTAGTTGAATATTTAATTGACATGAACGAATATTATAATCTACTAGTCATAAAGTCATTCTATTTTATAATCCTGTTGATAGTTATTTAATTTTCATGTATTATTCTATGAATAAATATTTTTTTCACTTTAATCATTTGATGAAATTTTTATTATTGAATCTAATCTTATATCTCTTTTTGATATATTATATGTTTCTATAATTTCTATATATTCTAAAATTACATTACGGATGAAAATTTTATTTTATCAATTTTTTACTGAAATTATAAATTATCCATGATAATATAGAAGGTTTAAAGGGAATATTTATAGTGTCCCTAAAAGGTTTATTTATTTTCCTTCTATTAAAAAATAGAAGCAGAATGTTTCTCTTTAACACATATAGAATTAAAGGATTTTCCATATTCCATAACTATTCTAATAATTTTATCTTCTTCAACATGTTTTTAATTGTTTTATAATGAAAATTTTTTAATGAAATTTTATTTTAAATTTTGAAATATATTTTTCTTATTTCTAAAAAATAAGTGATTTTATTAAATAATTTAGTTTTCTAAGGAATTGATGGTCATATCGCATCTCTTGATTAAATATTTTGAAATTAATATCAAAATGAAATATTCACCTTATTTTGATAATATGTCATTGGAAATTAAATTTCTATTCCATATCCACCTTATATATATAATGTATATACATATTGCCTGAAATTTACACAGTTTTAAAATATAGTGATTCACTATCAATTTTATTTGAAGGACTGGGGCAATACAAGTACCCTGTATTCTTAAATAAATAACAATATTAAATGATAAGAAATACTTTTTATGAATTAAATTGATCATTCAATGGAATAATATATCATTATAAATACAATGGTGGGTGGGTCCCAAAATTAGATATTTCATTTATGCATCAATAAATATCTTGATTCATGACATATGGCTAGTTTTATTAAATTGGGTTTGAAGGTATACATACACATCATCTTAAACTGTGTGGGGATAAGAACATAATGTTAAGATATCAATATATTTGTGATCATTATATCTAACATTACGTGTTTTATTTATTTCTTGTAAATTTATTATTATCTATGATAATAATACTTTTATATTATCTATGGATGATTTTTTTGCTCATGTTATTGATTAAATTTCTTTTCTTTTCAATTTTTTAACTATCCTGTTTGATTATTTCTTATTTACCCATGATATATTTTAATAAATACAAAACTTTCTGAGTATTTAATCTTCACCTTGTTTTTTATTTATTTCCATGGGATATATATAAGTAATAATTGAGTGAGTTTAAAGATGCAGAACACTGGATCTTATTATGCATTATATTTAACATCCATTGTAAAATGGAATAATGTATCTATCTTATTCTTAATGAGTACCTAACTAATAAATCATTAGTGATGTTATCCCCTGTACCTTATTCAAATGTTAATAATTAATAATTTACAGTTGGCTAAATGATTTTTAGTTATTATAATAAAATGGCATATATAAGTGCAATGTCACTAAAAAATTGATTAAAATCTTTGAAATAACCACCATGTACTACCATGTATCAACAACTCATTTGGAGATTCCTCTAAAAAACATTACACCACTAATAATCACCAACAATCACTGATAATTCATTATATGTAAATGTATCTATATACATAATCACCATGCACATAATGGAACCATACATAACTTACATAGACATAACTTTTTTGGGAACAATTTCATTGCATCATTGAGTGTAGACATAACATGTAAGACACTCTAAGGTAACAAATTAAAGATGAATCATCTCATCATATCAAAATACATGGTCAAATAGATTAACTGAATAATTGAAACCCAAACATTCATTATATGAAGGAAACGAGGGAAAATGGTATAATGTCATGTCACTATAGCTTAGCTCAACAGTATATTGATTTTTTTACATACATGTATCCAAGGATTGTTAGGTCAATATAAGACCTAATGTGTCTAGAGTCTACAAGATTACTAAAATTCGTAGCACACAGTGATCATGGGTAATAAAGAGAATTGTTTTAGAAACGGAGTTAAAATATTCAAAGATTGGTTACTCAAGGGATCTATCGACTTCATAGAATCCACCTTTTCCAAAAAAAAACATAGAACATCTCAAATCAAACTTCACTACTTTGGAAATATGGAGTATGATTTTTCATCAATATAATAGTTTACATTGATCTCAAAATCTCATCTTAATGTATTTCTAAACCCATAATTGAATATGGATCACCCAAGGCATTGTATAACCCAATGACCTCAATTCTTTCAGATATATCACCATAAAAATATATCTTAGTATCCAATGTAATGGGAAACCTATTATCACTAGAAGACACCCCGATCTATGTAATTCCATCCAATATTAAATAAATATTCCCTAATGTGGGTGGTATTCATCATCTGATATTGTTATCGACTCATTTAGTATAGGACATGTTCCATTTCTCTATGATAGGGTACCTACTCCACTAAAAACATATATAGGATTCATTCCTCATAAAACAAGTTATTTTATAAAAGGGATACTAAACATGTGCATCCTCTAATCACCTAAACTTATATTTCACTATTTCTATGAAGCTAGAAAATTCTATACAATTGAACACCAAAAATATAAACCCCAATGATGAAATAAACACTATTATGATCCCAATGGAATATCATTCAGGATTTAAAACTCAAACACTCAATGATGAAACATCTAGGGGAATAAATTAATAATATTAAAAATTACCTATTATAAAGAGTTTCTTTGTAAGATAAATAGATTAAGAGTCACTTGGGAATAATGGTCATGAACTACCATCGCCCAAACCATGTGATATAACCATACATGGTTTGTCCAACATGTTACATGCTGTATAGGCCTTACACGGATTTTGGGTGTCTACGTCCTATAAATTCCAGGCCACTATTACTAAGATACAAGGTGTGTGTAAAGGTACACATGAAATGTTGTGCTATTTTATTTACCTAGAATGTACTAAGATTAAACTTCATGGAACTCCGTTTACCATTACATGGAAAATGAATCATGAAAAAACAATGTGTGAGATTAAAATCATTTGAAACGCTAGAGACACTAATTCTGATTCACATAATGCTTTATCAAGAATGTATTTGATATAAAATTAATTAAAATCATAATATATATTTATATAGTGACATACATGAACTATGACTAGGGACTATAATACATATAGTCCAAAAATATCATGATTTGAAAAATCCTTTTTCTCTTTATAAACATCATCATCACCACTATCAATGTAACATCCCAGTCAAATAATGAATAAAACATTTTTTTATTTATTAATATTTTCGAATTAAATATTAATTTTACTTTAAAGGGGTTTCTATGTTCGATAGCGTACCTGATACGCAATGATGAGTTCCTTTGAAAACTTACGTTGCACACTAGTAATATAATAATATTATTTTAAATGGTATTTAACATGTAGCCGTTGTATTGGTGGGAATGGATAGAAATAACTAAAATATTATTATATATGTTTTTAAATGTTTTTACATTTATCCAATAAAAGATAAAGGATTAAAATACGGAAAGAATTCAATATTAGGCATTTATACCCTAATTTTCACTAAGGGTTCACTTATCACCTTTTGACGGCGAACCGTCATTAAATAAGTTTTGATAAATCTTATAAATTCTATTGGACGAAATATAACTCTTGTTTAGAATCGGGACATCAAAATTTACTTTGTGTAAATTTTTGGTATCTTTCCGATAAAGTTCATTTTTTAATGAATAGTGTAAAATGTTGTATTTTAATTCAAAACCTCTTTTTAATATAAATTATTTATATGATTTCATTATCATCTGAATTGGTTTTAAAGTGAAATTAGAAAATATTTTAACCATTAAATCCAATATCGGTCGTTGGAATTAATTTCACTTTGAAATCGGACTTAAACTAGTATCAATCTTTTGAAACTTATTGTTTCATAAAAACACGCTATTTGTCATGACAACAGAAATTAATTATTAAATTAATTAAATTGACTTATATGTTTTGAATTTTGTAAAATAGACTTAATTTTTGAATTCGGAATATCAAATATAGCTTACGGTGAATTTTTGGTATTTTTCTGAAAAACTTCAATTTTTGATGAATAGTGAAACCACTAAGTGGTACTTATAAAAACTAATTTTTCGTTTAAATGAAATTTTACTACTTCTGTGTTTTGAATTTCAAAAATTAGACATACATGGTTGTCATTAATATGTAAAATGTGGTTCAATGAGATTAAAATAATTTTTTGGTGAATAGTAACTCTTAAGTTCTTAATCGCGATTAGAGGTAATTAGTGTAGTTTAAGGTACGAATACTGTTTTAATAAAATGAAATGACCTAGACACATGTCCTACCCTCATTGGATGTGTCATGGCCGACCAAGAAAATCCATGGGTCATCTTGGGGACCCCATGGAGCCACTTTGGTTGGAAAATGACATAAATACATTCTATTTAATGTTAAAGTAAAAAATGACACAAACATGAAATGTTTTATTAAATCAATTTTTACATGGGGTTATACAAGTCATATTTTTTGACTATAAATATTAATTGGAAAGCTAAAAATATTTCCTACATCATAGTTTTTTTTTATAATTTTTAGACATTATATAAATTAAATTATTTATGACATCATGATGATGCAGCAATGACCTCATTATTTAACGATTTAAATAAAATGGAAAGATGATGTAAAATATAAGACCTACACATGTCCAAAACCTATTGGATGAGTGGATTTCGAACCATAATCACCTTATCCTCGAAATACATCAATGTGGGACCTTTAAAATCCGAATCTTATTTAAAAATAAAGTAACATTTTGTAACTTTACAAAAGTGCCCCTCCTCTCCTCTTATAAAAGGCCCCCACCTCTACCTCCTTATCCACACTCCCAAAGCCTTTGGCTCGGCCAACCCCTGACCATTTTGTCTCTCCACTTCCCTCTATTACTCCTTGAATCCTCAATTTGGGCAGAAGCCCTACCAAGGAAGCCTTTGAGCTCAAACCAAAGGGAGTTACCCGATTTTAAGGTAATGTCTTCTTTTGAGTCCTTTTGTTTTATTTTGCTTCTCCAACCCCATAAACTCTTTTTATTCTTTTCTTTTGTAACAACTCAAATATATTAAATATACTAGGATGTTGTTATAAGAAGTATTTGAGCTACACTTACAAACACCTACATCTAATGGTTAAAGAACATATTGTTTCCGTGGTTGGCGAATTTCTGCCTCCCGAAACGATGATTGTTCAACATTCTTTTAACACCTTCAAAGGTGGACATTAAGATGACACTATATTTATATATGATATATAATATGTTTATTTTTTCCTTAAGTTTCTGTATTTTTCATTTTGGGCTTACCTTTATTGTTTCCATTATGGGTAAACCTGATATCTTCATTTAAGGAAGTGCGGACTACCGCCCCCTCAAAGTGATTTGATTCATTAATGCCATATGTGGGGCGTATAAAGGATGGATTAAAGTTATTATATATGATGTTATACCAGAATTATAATATACCTCTATATAATTATTCTTTATTTCCATTAAAGTATGAGATAGAAATGAAAGTAGCGTTCATGTGTACGTACGACTTACCGTCTCCATGAATGGTGCATTTCATTTCTTATCCCCAAAAGTAATGTTCTATTATAAGTACATATATATAATGGATATATATGATGTATGTTACATATAAATTATTAATATAATTCTGGAATTAAAATATACATACCTCTCATTTAGTTTTAATTCCATTAATATGACATAGAAATGAAAGTAGCGTTCATGCGTACGTACGGATTACCGTCTCCATGAATGGTGCATTTCATTTATTACCTCTAAATGATTGTGTGATATTATAAATACATTTATATGCTAGATATATATGATATATATGATATCCAAATCAATAATGTCATTCTGTATATAATGAACCTTTGACCACACGAACAGCATGTAATCGTAAGAAGTCCACTTTCGACTTAAGGACCAAATATCGACAAAACAAACTTTATTAACATAAATGATTACATGATGTTTATAACATGGAAATAAGTTATATAAAAGGAATAATTAACTCGAAAAAGTTTCTTAAGAAAATATAAATTAACTCAAGTTTATTATTCAGGACGTTATAGAACAATCGAGTCAAGTCGGGCCCGAGGTAAGGGACTTCGTCTCAATCTCCTTTCAATGAGGCATATTTCGTTTTATACACAACTTTCTTTTATACGGTGTATAAACCCCTTTTAATTTTACTTTTATACAAAATGAATCTTTTTCTACGAAGTGTTTTACAAAACGACATAAAAGAATGTTTCTTCTAATGTATGCGGTGACAACGACCTTTTCCGCCGCCGCGTGTATTATTTGGTCATTGGCTTCCTGAACAAGCCGTAATGTTTTTTTTAAATGAAATAAATACCATATACTCTTTTATGTATTTTGGTATTGAAAATTGTTTTTTAATGGATTTGTTATGTCAATATATTTATGTGATATATTGTGATCAAAGTGTGGAAATGTTTTCTTTCCATTATATTTGTTTTATGTCTTATAATTTTATAATGGTACTTGGGCATTTGACGGGTGGTTACGTGATGAACCATATGAAGGGTGGTTCCGTGAATACCAGGACGGGTGGTTATGTTATAACCTCCAATGCATTGGGTATGGAAGTCGTCCGTATGGCTATTCCATTATGTATGTATGGAAGTTGGTCGTATGGCTATTCCATTAAGTGATATGTTTGGAAGTCGACCATATGGTTATTCCACTTAAGTATGTTTATGTCCCAAGTTACCTTTATATATGTTATGTGTTCTTTATATGGGTTTTATGGTAATCCTTTGGTTACAAAAAGGTAAGTAATGATATTTTATTCAGTTAAGAGTTTTTACTAATTCATGAATGTGAAGGTATTACTTTGATAAAGTATACATGGTTTACTTGATGTTTGAAAAACTAACAGTTTTCATTCTTTGTGTATCCCTTACTGAGATTTTTATGCTCACCCCAAGTTTTTTGGAAATGTTTTTCATAGGACTTAATGTGGAATAGGGTCAAGGATGGGATCAATGGAAAGTCATGCTATATAAAACATGGAACTAGACATGTTTCTTTTTAAGAGTTTTTTTATTTTATGGAATCTTAGTAGAAGTGTCTACTTTGTAATCATTGGAGATGTAATAGTTATGTTCTAATTCTCTAAAACTCTAAACCTGAAAAGATCCTCAATGTGAATAATTCATTTAATTAAATATTAAGTAAGGTTTAAGGCTGGGGCCTTATAGTTGGTATCAGAGGTCGGTTTAGACAAATTTAGGAGTTAGAAAATTGTTAAATTATAAAGTAATTTATGGTACGCTTGAAATGATATAGCATTTAAATATTACCATGTTTCTTCGCGTAATATATTTCTGTGTTAATAATTGTTTTTCTTAGGGGAAACAGAATAGCTTTTCTAAGAAGGCATACAGAGGGAAATGACCTTCCAAATCAGCATACTGAGATGGTCAGAATCAGAATTGAGCAGTTTACAGCAGTGATGGCTCAGTTGACTCAGGTGATAAATCATGGTTGTTTTTATCGATGATTTTTTGGTGTTTTATAAAATTAAAGAGGAGCACGAAAGGCATTTAAGGGTTATTTTTCAAACCTTAAAAGAAAAGAAATTGTATGGGAAATTCAGCAAGTGTGAGTTTTGGTTACAAAAAATTTCTTTCCTGCGTCACATTGTTTCAAAAGATGGCATAACTGTTGATCCTGCTAAAATAAATTTTTTTGAAGAATGGAAAAGACCCACAAATGTAACCAAGATCCGTAGTTTTCTTGATTTGGAAGGTTACTACCGAAGGTTAGTTGAAAATTTTTCATGGCTATCTAGTCCAATGACTAAGCTAACTCGTAAGGGTGTTAAGTTCATCTGGACAAATGAATGTGATGATTGTTTTCAGGAGTTGAAAAGAATATTGGTGAATGCTCCAGTTTTGGCACTTCCTTCCAGGAATGGTGAGTTTGTTATATACAGTGATGCTTTATTGAAGGGACTTGGCTGTGTCCTTATGCATAATGATCAGGTAATTTCTTATGCTTCATGTCAGTTAAAAACTCATGAGGTAAATTACCCTAAACATGATTTGGAATTAGCTGCTGTTTTTTTTGCTTTAAAAATTTGGAGGCATCATTTGTATGGAGTAAAGTGTGAAATATATACTGATCACAAAAGTTTAAATTATATAATCACTTAGAAATAATTGAACATGAGATAGAGGAGATGGCTGGAATTAATCAAGGATTATGATTGTACAATTCACTACCATCCGGGAAAAGCAAATAAAGTGGATGATGCTCTGAGTCGAAAAAGTAATGCTTCATTAACCATGCAATGTTTGGAACGAGATACTTTGGTTTTCGATTTGATGAACTTTGGAATAGAATTTTTTGGTCCAGGAGGTTCTTCTGTTTTGTTTCAAGTATCAGTGAGATCATCCCTATCAGATAGAATTAAGAAAGCACAGAGAGAAGACAGTGAGTTGCAGAAAAAGGTAGAGCTGGTTCAGAAGGGTAAGCTGCCTGAATTCAACATTGATAATGATTGTGTTTTGAGGTTTGGGAAGAGGTTATGTGTGCCTTGTGATTCACAGTTGAAGAATGAGTTGTTATCTGAGGCTCATAGTTCCCCGTTTTCAGTTCATCCTGGTAGTACTAAGATGTACAAAGATCTGCAGGAGTATTACTGGTGGGATGGAATGAAAAGAGATATTGCTGATTTTGCTGTGAAGTGTTTGACTTGTCAGCAGGTTAAAGCAGAGCGACAGTTACCGAAAGGGATGCTTTAGCCTTTACCAGTGCCAGAGTGGAAATGGGAGAATATATCCATGGACTTCGTTGTGGGATTACCAAGGACATCTCGAGGTAATAATGCAATCTGGGTTATTGTTGATCGCTTGACTAAATCTACTCATTTCCTTACTATACGAGATACTTTTTCCCTAGATCAAGTTTCCCGTTTGTATCTTAGAGAGATAGTCAGGTTACATGGAGATCCTCTCTCCATTGTATCTGACCGTGATACCAGGTTTACTTCTAACTTTTGGAAAGGCCTTCAGAAGTCGTTGGGTACTGAATTAAATTTTAGTGCAGCTTTTCATCCTCTATCAGATGGGCTGTCAGAACGAACAATTCAGACCTTGGAGGATATGCTACGAGCTTGTTCGATGGAATATCAGGGAAGTTGGTACCAACATATTTCTTTGGTTGAGTTTTCATATAATAACAGTTTTCATTCCAGTATATAGATGGCACCATTTGAGGCATTATATGGGAAGCGGTGTCGAACTCCAGCATTTTGGGATGAAGTGGGTGAAAGGAAGCTGATGGGACCAGAATTGGTAGAAGAGATGGCAGAAAAAGTTTAGCTGATTCAGAAACACATGAGAACAGCTCAGAGCAGGCAGAAGAGTTATGCGGATAACCAGAGGAAGGATCTATCTTTCGAGGTAGGTGATCATGTTTTTCTCAAAGTCTCACCATATAAAAGTGCGATGCGATTTGGTAAGAAAGGAAAGATGAGTCCAAGGTTAATTGGACCATATGAAATTCTGGAGAGAGTTGGATCAGTTTCATATAGAGTGGCACTACCTCCGAGTTTATCTCAGGTACACAGTGCTTTTCATGTTTCGATGTTGAGAAAGTATATGCCAGATCCATCTCATGTTTTGAGTCGAGAGGTAGTTCAGCTGGAAGAGAATCTATCTTATAAGGAACAACCAGACCAGATTCTTGACCACAGGGAGCAAGTGTTACGAAATAAGGTAATCCACCAGGTAAAGGTTTTGTGGAAAAATCATATTGTTGAAGAGGCAACATGGGAATCTGAAAATGCTATGAGGGATAAATACCGCCACTTATTTTTATAAGTGAATAAAATTGCGAGGACGCAATTCCCAAAAGGGGGGAAGGATGTAACATCCTAAGTGAATAATGAATAAACTATTTTCGTATTTATTAATATTTACGAATTAAATATTAATTTTACTTTAAAGGGGTTGCTATGTTCGATAGCGTACCAGATACGCAACGATGAGTTCCTTTGAAAACTTAAGTTGCACACTAGTAATGTAATAATATTTTTTTAAATGGTAGTTAACATGTAGCCTTTGTATTGGCGGTAATGGTTAGAAATAACTAAAATATGATTATATATGTTTTTAAATTTTTTTACATTTATCCAATAAAAGATAGAGGCTTAAAATGTGGAAAGAATTCAATTTTAGGCATTTATACCCTAATTTTCACTAAGGGTTCACTTATCACCTTTTGACGGCGAACCATCATTAAATATAGTTTTGATCAATCTTATAAATTCTATTGGACCAAATATAACTCTTCTTTAGAATCAGGACATCAAAATTTACTTTGTGTAAATTTTTGGTATCTTTCCGATAAAGTTCATTTTTAAATGAATAGTGTAAAATGTTGTATTTTAATTCAAAACCTCTGTTAAATATAATTTATTTATATGATTATATTATCATTTGAATTTGTTTTAAAGTGAAATTATAATATATTTTTACCATTAAATCCAATAGTGGTCGTTGGAATTAATTTCACTTTGAAATCGGACTTAAACTAGTATCAATCTTTTGATACTTATTATTTCATAAAAACACGTTCTTTGTCATGACAGTGGGAATTAATTATTAAATTAATTAATGTGACTTATATGTTTTAAATTTTGTAAAATAGACTTCATTTTTGAATTCGGAATATCAAATATAGCTTAGGGTAAATTTTTGGTATTTTTCTGAAAAACTTCAATTTTTGATGAATAGTGAAACCACTAAGTGGTACTTATAAAAACTAAATTTTCATTTAAATGAAATTTTACCACTTCTATGTTTTGAATTTCAAAAATTATACATACATGGTTGTCATTAAGAGGTAAAATGTGGTTCAATGAGATTAAAATAATTTTTTGGTGAATAGTAACTCTTAAGTTCTTAATCGCGATTAGAGGTAATTAGTGTAGTTTAAGGTAAGAATAATGTTTTAATAAAATGAAATGACCTAGACACATGTCCTACCCTCATTGGATGTGTCATGGCCGACCAAGAAAATCCATGGGTCAACTTGGGGACCCCATGGAGCCACATTGGTTGGAAAATGAAAAAAATACATTTTATTTAATGTTAAAGTAAAAAATGACACAAACATGAAATGTTTTACTAAAACAATTGTTACATGGGGTTATACAAGTCATTTTTTTATTATAAATAGTAATTGGAAATATAAAACGATTTCCTACATCATAGTATTTTTTTTATAATTTTTAGACATTAAATAAAGTAAATTATTTATGACATCATGATGATGTAGCGATGACCTCATTATTTAACGATTTAAATAAAATGGAATGATAATGTAAAATCTAACACATACACATGTCAAAAACCTATTGGATGAGTGGATTTCTAACCCTCATCACCTTATCCTAGAAATACATCAATTTTAGACCTTTAAAATCCTAAACTCTTTTGAAAATAAAGTAACATTTTGTAACATTACAAGAGTGCCCCTCCTCTCCTCTTATAAAAGGCCCCACCTCTACCTCCATACCCACACTACCAAAGCCTTTGTCTCGGCCAAACCCTACCCATTTTGTCTCTCCACTTCCCTCTATTACTCCTTAAAGCCTCACTATGGGCATATGTCTTCCCAAGGAAGCCTTTGAGCTCAAACCAAAGGGGGTTACCCGATTTTAAGGTAATGTCTTCTTTTGAGTCCTTTTGTTTTATTTTGCTTCTCCAACCCCCTAAACTCTTTTTATTATTTTCTTTTGTAACAACTACAATATATTAAATATACTAGGATGTTTTTATAAGAAGTATTCGAGCTACACTTACGCACACCTACATCTAATGGTTAAAGAACATACTGTTTCCGTGGTTGGCGAATTTCAGCCTCCCGAAACGATGATTGTTCAACATTCTTTTAACACCTTCAAATGTGGACATTAATATGACACTATATTTATATATGATATATAATATGTTTATGTTTTCTTTAAGCTTCTGTATTTTTCATTTTGGGCATACCTTTATGGTTTCCATTATGGGTAAATGTGATATCTTCATTTAAGGAAGTGCAGACTACCGCCCCCTCAAAGTGATTTGATTCGTTAATGCCATATGTGGGACGTATAAAGGATGGATTTAAAGTTATTATATATGAAGTTATACCATAATTATAATATACCTCTATATAATTATTATTTCTTTCCATTAAATTATGAGATAGAAATGAAAGTAGCGTTCATGCGTACGTACGGCTTACTGTCTCCATGAACGGTGCGTTTCATTTCTTATCCCCAAAATTAATGTACTATTATAAGTACATATATATAATGGATATATATGATGTATGTTACATCTAAATTGTTAATATAATTATGGAATTAAAATATAAATACCTCTCATTTAGTTTTAATTCCATTAATATGACATAGAAAAGAAAGTAGCGTTCATGTGTACGTACGGCTTACCGTCTCCATGAACGGTGAATTTCATTTCTTACCTCTAATTGATTATGTGATATTATAAATACATGTATACTCTAGATATATATGATATATATGATATCCAAATCATGAATTTCATTATGGATATAATGAAACTTTTACCACACGAACAACATGTAATCGTAAGAAGTCCACTTTCAACTTAAGGACCAAATATCGACAAAACAAACATTATTAACTTAAATGATTACATAATGTTTATTACATGGAAATAAGTTATATAAAAGGAATAATGAACTTGAAAATGGTTCTTAAGAAAATTGAAATTAACTCAAGTTTATTATTCAGGACGTTAAAGAACGATCGAGTCAAGTCAGACCCGAGGTTAGGGACTTCGTCTCAATATCCTTTCATTAAGGCATATTTCGTTTTATACACAACATTCTTTTATACGGTGTATAAACCCCTTTGACTTTTACTTTTATACTAAAGGAATATTTTTCTACAAATCATTTTACAAAATGACAAAAAAGAATGTTTCTTTTAACGTACGCGGTGACAACGACCTTTTCCGCCGCCGTGAGTATTATTTGGTCTTTGGCTTCCTGAATAAGCCGTAATGTTTTTTTTTAAATTAAATAAATACCATATAATCTTTTATGTATTTTGGTATTGAAAATGGTTTTTATAATGGATTTGTTATGTCAATATATTTATGTGATATATTGTGATCAAAGTGTGGAAATGTTTTCTTTCCATTATATTTGTTTTATGTCTTATGATTTTATAATGGTACTTGGACATTTGACGGGTGGTTACGTGATGAACCATATGACGGGTGGTGCCATGAATACCAGGACGGGTGGTTACGTTATAACCTCCAATGGATTGGGTATGGAAGTCGGCCGTATGGCGATTCCATTAAGTATGTATGGAAGTTGGCCATATGGCTATTCCATTAAGTGATATGTGTGGAAGTCGACTGTATGGTTATTCCACTTAAGTATGTTTATGTCCCAAGTTACCTTTATATATGTTATGTGTTCTTTATATGGGTTTTATGGCAATCCTTTGGTTACAAAAACGTAAGTAATGATATTTTATTCAGTGAAGAGTTTTTACTACTTCATGAATGTGAAGGTATTACTTTGATAAAGTATACATGGTTTACTTGATGTTTGAAAAACTAACAGTTTTCATTCTTTGTGTATCCCTTACTGAGCTTTTTATGCTCACCCCAAGTTGTTTTGAAATGTTTTTCATAGGACTTAATGTGGAATAGGTTCAAGGATGGGATCAAGGGAAAGTCATGCTATATAAAACATGGAACTAGACATGTTTCTTTTTAAGAGTTTTTTTATTTTATGGAATCTTAGTAGAAGTGTCTACTTTGTAATCTTTTGAGATGTAATATTTATGTCCTAATTAACTAAAACTCTAAACCTGAAAAGATCCTCATTGTGAATTATTCATTTAATTCAATATTAAGTAAGGTTTAAGGTCGAGGCCTTATAATCAATGACCATACATGTACTTAATGTAGAAACATACGTCTTAAATACCTTATCTAAAACTATTAATATAATTATTTTATAATTTAAAGCCTCCAAAATGAATATAAATCATTAGGAATAGAAAAAAAGGAAATTATAGATTTTTACTCAACAGAATATCTAGTCACCCAGAATATGTTCATGATTCTATTTTTCATGTAATGAAAAAACATGAGGGGAAGTGAATCATTCTTCGATATCTTTACAGTTCTTCATATAGGATTAAATATTATAATTCCATTATTAAAAATCAAATTTATCAAAAAAGATGAATATTAATCAATATTGATAAATGATAATTTTTTTAAAAATATTCCATATAAAATTATCAATTGAAAACACCTGATTAACATGGAATCTTCATACCCCAGTAAATCCCATTAAAAAGTTAATTATTAAATAAATATTTAATATTTAATGATCAAAGTAAACTAATTTTAATTTAATATAAATTCATTGTGAGATATTAAAATAAAAAAATTTAATAATACAATATAATATTTTTTTATAAATATCCAATTAATCCTAAAAAACTCCACTCTTATTCTAAATTTTTTTACCATATAATAATAAATATCATAATGTAATTCATTGAATTATGAAGGTTTTACAAATTTTGTGACATGAGGTAAAATTTTAAAAATAATAATAATATATTATGAAAACATTTTCTCTATTTAATATTAAATTAACACATCCTTTCAACCATAAATCTGGTTCATCATAATGAAAATTATTTGAATGAAAAATAATTTTTTTGAAGAATAAAAAATTTCTTTATTCCCCAAAAAAATCATTTTCATGGAAATTTTTTAAAATATAATCTATTATTTTATTGAATTCCGTAAGCATTAATGAAAACATTCCTTGACTATTTTTATATATTTTTTCCACAAAATATCATAAAATAAAATTTTTAAAAATTAAATTTATCTAATCTACATATAAATAATGGTGTTCTAATCTTGATACATAGTGGTTTAGATATCATGATGATAAAGGTGTATGAATGGAAGAATTATCCCATCACAAATGAAAATTTCCAATATGTTATTAAATTTTCTTTACTCCATGTTCTCTAATTTCACATTTTGTAGTCATTTCTTGTATTATACCATATTTTTCTTAAGTTATGTTTTTTTATTTTTCAATATAAGTCAATTATTTTGGTTAACTAAACGTTTCTCAAGTTCATGATTTTGCTCGTTTGTATTTTAGGGATTTTTGGAATGAACGAGGAAAAATAATTTTTCTGGGAATATTTCATTATTTACATATGCTTAGTGAAAAATATGTGGTGGACCCCATGTAAATATGTGAACTCACCGCCATAGATAGTATCTTCTGCATGTTTTTCTAACGGTTTGGAGAATCATGTCGGTAAACCATGCGGCCATGTAAATTTGAAAAAAATTAAAAAAATTCCATTAGGGGATTTTTGAGCCTAACTTGATATTTTATTCCTCTCCTCCTACTTCAACCCATGATAAGTACTAGAGATTACATGAACCTCCATGGGTGATTCCCCTTCATTCCTAGGTCATTTTTAGTGTCGTCAGTTGTGGATCAAAGATTCAGGTAAGTCTAATCATGTCCTTGATACTTTTTCTTGGTTATAGTTTGTATCTTTATCTCATATCCTTCATAATCACTAAAACCATTATTTTCTAGTGAGATTTCATTTGATTCTTCACAGTTTTGTTAAATCTAGACTTAAGGCCTTGATTAAGTGTGTGTTCACCAACAGACTCAAGGTAGGTGGTCTATAAATAATGTCCCCTGGTTTTTATATATATTTTCCCATGTGGGGATATATTATTCCACTCTCCTTATTATTTCATTGGGTTCATTTGTATGAAATGATATAATGGGTATCTAAAAAACCATTTTAAATCCACATGATTAATGTGGGATGCATGGAGGATGATCTGACTGAATTAGGGCTAGCCATGGGGTGCACTGACCATCCTGAATAGGGATAATAGAAAATGTATGTTTTGAAATTTCCTTGTGATGCTATCGAGTCATTGAGAAATGTGTTAATTGGATGGTTTAATGAATTAAAAAGTAATATGTGTATATGTGTCCATTATCGATAATGGATAAGTGATATCTTCCATGGAATGAAAATGCATTAAATTGGGAGAATATAATTATGTTAAAAAATCATGTTTAGATTTGAATATGCATAGAGAGATAGGAAGGGGAAATACGAATTGGGATAAATTTTTGTGTGATATAAATGCTAAATGTAGTACTGAATTTTGGAATTTTACTAATTTTCCTTATTTCAGTATTGTTTGACCTCGTGTAAATGATATTGGTAATTATTATTGGTTATGTGATTATTTTTGGTGAATGGATAAATAATATATGCAAATTTCTTGGTGGAGTGGGGTATGTACATGAGGTTCTACACCCACGGTTTATGTTGTACCATGTTTCTAAGATCCACCACTCAATGAATGGTGTAGGTAAGGGGATAGAGTTATATTCCCCTAATAGTTTCATTAAACCCAGGCTGACGTTTTGAGGTGAGTATAATGATGTTGTTGGGATGTAATTCCCTAGTGAGATATGACTGGATTTTTTTCCGTATTTCATGTAATCATTGAACATGCCTAATCAAGTATACTCATGAAAAGGATGAATTTAACCATGATATTTGTAAGTATTGAATGTAGATTAAACAATAGAGTATCTTATAAGGGAATTGTAGAAAGGATGATTTTTAATACATGTTCACCGGGTTGCCCACGTTTCTTATTTTATTATATATGTTTTATTCTGTTTCATAATAAAAAAGATGGTATAGTATCACCACTTGTCTCTTAAGCCATCTTTTCTAGTCGGAAACATATGGTATATCGGAAGGTGTTATTGAGGACATGTGGAGACTGGGATCGTGGAATTAGTTTAGTGGCTCTCGGACTGGGGATGTTATAATATGGTTTCAGAATAGTTCTATTTCATGACATACTATTTGGGAATTGTAGAAAGGATGTTAGGAACATTTTGGGCCTTGTTGATGATATCATTATTGGGAGTATCTAACCCATATATGTGGGAAAACACAAGTCACATTCTATTGAAATAATTGTACTTATTGTGTGTTGTTACATTTAATTATACTTCACCATTTGGTGAAGCACCATTGTTGATTTTAGAGTTCTATAATATTATTCTTGTGACTCGAATGACATGAGTTTGTTCATTCTGGAATCATTCTAGGAGCCTATATATATACAACTGATATGCAACATAATATGCCACACATGAGATTAGTGTGTGGGACATATAGAGTTGGATGCATTCTGTAACAACCCAGGTAAATAAAGAATATGAAATTTTCATATTTATCCATATTTTTGAATAAAATATTAATATGAATTTAAAGGGGATGCTATGCTCGATGGTGTGCCCAACATGAAACAACGAGTTTATGGGGAATCTTACGTTGCACTCTAAGAATAAAATAATATTATTTTAAATGGTAGTTGACATGTAGTCGTTGTATTGGTGGGAATCAATAGAAATAACTAAAATATGATTATATATGTTTTTAAATGTTTTTACTTTTATCCAAAAAAAGATAAAGGCTTAAAATACGGAAAAAATCAATTTTAGGCGTATATGCCCTAGTTTTCACTAAAGGTTCACTTATCACCTTTTGACGGTGAACTGTCATTAAATATAGTTGTGTTCACTCTTATACATTATACTGGATCAAATAAAACTCTTCTTTAGAATCGGGACATCAAAATTTACTTTGTGTAAATTTTTGGTATTTTTCCAAGGAAGTTCAATTTTTAATGAATAGTGAAAAATGTTGTATTTTAATTCAAAACTTATTTCTAATATAATGTATTTATATGATTATATTATCATTTTAATTGTTTTTAAATTTAAATTAGAATATATTTTTACCATTTAATCCAATAGTTTTCATTGGAATTAATTACACTTTGAAATCGGACTTAAACAAACGTCAATCTTTTGATACATTTTGTTTCATAAAAACACGCTATTTGTTTTGACAGCGGGAATTAATTATTAAATTAATCAATGCAACTTATATGTTTTGAATTTTGTAAAATAGAAATCATTTTTTAATTCGGAATATCAAATATATCTTAGGGAGAAGTTTTGGTATTTTTCTGAAAAACTTCAATTTTTGATGAATAGTGAAACCACTAAGTGGTACTTATAAAAACTGATTTTTCGTTTAAATGAAATTTTACCACTTCTGTGTTTTGAATTTCAAAAAAATCCGACATACATGGTTTTCATTAAGAATTAATATGTGGTTCAATTGGATTAAAATAATTTTTTGGTGAATAGTAACTTATTATGTTTTAATCGCGATTAGAGGTAATTAGTGTAGTTTAAGGTAAGAATAATGTTTTAATAAAATATAATGACCTAGACACATGTACTACCCTCATTTTATGTGTCATGGCCGACCAAGACAATCCATGGGTCAACATGGGGACCCCATGAAGCCACTTTGGTTGGAAAATGACATTAATATCTTTTTATTTAAAGTTAAAATAAAAATGTCACAAACATGAGTTGTTTTACTAAAACAATTTTTACATCGGGTTATAAAAATCATATTTTCTACTATAATTATTCATTCGAAAGATAAAAAGATTTCCTACATCATAGTATTTTTTTTAATTTGTAGACATTAAATAAATTAAATTAGATATGACATCATGATGATGCAGCGATGACCTCATTATTTAACGATTTAAATAAATCGGAAAGATAATGTAATATCTAAGACCTAAACATGTCCAAAACCTATTGTATGAGTGGATTTCGAACCCTTATCACCTTATCCTCTAAATACATCAATGTGGAACCTTTAAAATTCGAAACACTTTTGAAAATAAAGTAACATTTTGTAACTTTACAAGAGTACCCCTCCTCTCCTCTTATAAAAGGCCCCCACCTCTACCTCCTGACCCAAACTCCCAAAGCCTTTGGCTCGGACAAACCCTGCCCATTGTGTCTCTCCACATCCCTCTATAACTACTTGAGGCCTCACTCTGGGCAGAAGTCTTACCAAGGAAGCCTTTTAGCTCAAACCAAAGGGAGTTACCCGATTTTAAGGTAATGTCTTCACCTGAGTCCTTTTGTTTTATGTTGCCTCTCTAACCCCCTAACTCTTTTTATTAATATATTTTGTAACAACTACAGTATCTTCAATATACTAGGATGTTTTTATAAGAATTATTAGAGCTACACATACACACACCTACATCTAATGGTTAAAGAACATATTGTTTCAGTGGATGGAGAATTTCTGCCTCACGAAACGATGATTGTTCAACACTCATATAACAACTTCAAAGGTGGCCATTAAGATGTCACTATATTTATATATGATATATAATATGTTTATGTTTTACTTAAGCTTATGTATTATTCATTTTTATCATACCTTTATGGCTTCCATTATGGGTAAACACGATAATGTCATTTTAGGAAGTGCGGACTACCGCCCCCTCAAAATGATTTGATTCGTTAATGCCATAAGTGGGACATATAAAGGATGGATTTAAAGTTATTATATATGATGTCATACTGGAATTATAATATACCTATATATCATTATTATTTCATTCCATTAAAGTATGAGATATAAATGAAAGTAGCGTTCATGCGTACGTACGGCTTACCGTCTCCATGAACGGTGCATTTCATTTCTTATCCCCAAAAGTAATGTACTATTATAAGTACATATTTATAATGTATATATATAATGTATGCAACATATAAATGATTAATGTAATTCTGGAATTAAAATATACATACATCTCATTTAGTTTTAATTCCATTAATATGAAAAGAAAATGAAAGTAACGTTCATGTGTACGTACGGATTACCGTCTCCATGAACGGTGCATTTCATTTCTTAACTCTAAATGATTATGTGATATTATAAATACATTTATATTCTAGATATATATGATATATATGATATCCAAATCAGGAATGTCATTCTGGATATAAAGAACCTTTGACCACACGAACAACATGTAATTGTAAGAATTCGACTTTCGACTTAAGAACCAAATATCGACAAAAGAAAACATTATTAACTTAAATGATTACATAATGTTTATAACATGGAAATAAGTGATATAAAAGTAATAATGAACTTGAAAAATGTTCTTATGAAAATATAAATTAACTCAAGTTTAATATTCAGGACGTTAAAGAACGATCGAGTCAAGTCGGACCCGAGGTAAGGGATCCTACTCCTCTATTTCTTTTTAAGTACACTCTTTTATGTCATTCCTTCTAAGCTCATATTTCTTGTGATTGGGAAGTTATTTTATATTAATATTACAGAAAGTTTTATGTTCATATGATGAGAGACCATATTCTCTCTTATCAATCCATTTTGGAAGTTTTGAGTGGCGCTGTTAGGCTGCCGAATTTTCGTAAAAGATCAAACCCCTCACTTTCTTTTAAAGTACTCTCCTTTATGTCACTTCTTTTAAGCACCTCTTTGTTATGTTGGGGGATGTTATTTTATATTCCTATTTCTGTAAACTTTATGTTAATATGATGAGAGACCCTATTTGATCTCATCAATCCATTTTTTTGTAAGTTTTATGTGGCGTCGTTAGGCTGCCGAGTTTTCGTAAGGGATTTTTCATCTCACTTTTATTCCCGTGAGATTTATGCTACATTTTCCACAATTTCCTTTGAGTGGTGTATTTACTATCCATTATTCTACTCTTTGTGTAATATACTTTTTTTTATGAGTATTTACATCAATTTTGTATTTTCCTTCCTCCATGGGGCGTATGTTTCGAAAGATACCCATGTCGGTAAGGGAACCTTTCACCCTCCTCTTTTTAAAAGACTTCTTTTGTTATGTCTTTTAATTCACATACTATTATGTTGGGATATGTTCTTATATATCCTTATTGATTTAAAATTTATATCCAAGTGATGATATACCCTTTTTATCTCTCATAAACTCATTTTCTGAATTTTGAAGTGATGCCGTTAGGCTGTCGAATTTTACCAAGGGAACTTTTTACCCAATTTCGATTTCATTGGGTTCAACATGTAGTTGTTGAATATGTCCTCATTTGAATATTTGTGAATGACCTTTGAGTGTTTTACACTTAATATCCACTTATATTGGGTGTATTTATATTTTTCACACATAATTATGAGATTGATTTATCCTTAATTTAAGGGTACCTTCTTTACAGGAGATTTCATCTCATTTTACATTTCTATTGAGACATCATTGTTGTTATGCACCAATTCACACTTATATGGTGTATATACTGTCCTTTGGAATATTATATCATAAATTCCTTTATTCTCATGATATTATAAAGTTCTGATTAAATGTTATTCCTCAATTTTTTTATTCAAGTGTCTCTCATTTTGATAAAAACTATTTAACAAAAATATCGTTTTAAATGTTTTAAAGATTTATTATTCAAAATCATTATCGTTAATGTCCATGTTTTCAAAATGGGTTTATGTATTTATTAATAAGGACATTAATGTTTTAAAATTATAATTCATTAAAATCTTCAAAGTGGTATGGGACACTTTGATTCAAAAATCTCTTTTAAATGGTTTTTGAAAATGGATTGATTAATTCAATATCTGGGAATTACTTATTGTGATTGAAAATGAAATGTTGTTATTGAAATGTTTGTATTTTCAATATTTTATGTGTAATGATGGTACTTGGACATTTTACGGCTGGTTACGTTATAACCTCCAATGCATTGGGTATGGAAGTCGGTCGTTTGGCTATTCCATTAAGTATGTATGGAAGTTGTCCGAATGGCTATTCCATTAAGTGATATGTGTGGAAGTCGACCTTATGGTTATTACACTTATGTATGTTTATGTCCCAAGTTACCTTTATATGTTATGTGATCTTTATATGGGTTTTATGGTAATCTTTTGGTTACAGAAGGGTAAGTAATGAACTTTTATTCAGTGAAGAGTTTTTACTACTTCGAAAAGGTGAAAAGTATTACTTTGATAAATTATACATGGTTTACTTGTTGTTTTCAAAAACTAACAGTTTTCATTCTTTGTGTATCCCTTAGTGAACTTTTTATGCTCATACCAAGTTTTTGAAATGTTTTTCACAGGACTTAGCATGGAATAGGGTCAAGGATGGGATCAAGGGAAAGTCATGCTTCCTAAAACATGGAACTAGACATGTTTCTTTTTAAGAGTTTTTATTTTATGGAAATCTAGTAGAAGCGACTACTTTGTAATCTTTTGAGATGTAATAGTTATGTCCTAATTCTCTAAAACTCTAAACCTGAAAAGATCCTCAATGTGAATTACTCATTTAAATTCAATATTAAGTAAGGTTTAAGGATGGGGCCTTATAGTTGGTATTAGAGGTCGGTTTAGATAACTTTAGATGTTAGGGTATCCTCTAAGCATAAGTGACATTACCATAATGGTTAGGATTTCAGAAAGAGTCCTGGTATTAGATAAAGTGAATGAGTAAGTATATCTTATTGTTTACCATCCTCATTAGTACATGATGGTTTTGTTGATATACTCACACTGACTTTTCTGTTTTTAGTGAATGGATGGATCTAGCAAGCACCAAAGAGACAACAGGTTTGAAGGAAACTGTGGTGGTTCTCTGATTAAGATACTATATGAAATGGGGGATTCAATGAGGAAACTCGTGGTTGTTCGAAACCAACTATCAAGGAGTTATGATCAAACACTTGAACCTTAGTATGATCTGTAATGCATCATGTACAAGATGACCAATCGATGTGGATGTTCAGGTAATAATTATAATGGTCGCCATTAGAGTTTATATGATGCTTACTTTTGAGGTAATTATGGGTTATTATATGTTATGATTGAAGTGAAAGGCATGAGATAAAATTGAGGGTAAATTATGTTATGGTTATTTTTTTTGATTTTATCCCTTTTTGGGGAATGATTTGAGAATTATGTAGTTTTGGAAAAAGGACAACACGCAGACCATGTGACAACCCGTTGCGTCGGACAAAGATGTGGGAATCAAACCCACAACCAAAGTGCAATTGGTATTTATTGCCTACCACTGGACTACGTGAACTCCCTGGTTAGTTTGACTGATTCTTTTTAGATAGATGATTTTAGGAATCAAGAGTATGTTTATTTTGGGTTATATATGGAAATTTATTAAGCAATCATGGAGGATATGTGATTAGGTTAATTACTTTTAAATACGAGACTTTAAGAGCAACTGATGTTGTTTCGAGATAAATGTTACGATTTAACATGGAAGACTATGTGACTAAATCCTTTAAATATTTGGGTTTCAGTCTTAGTTTGGTTTACTTTGATGAATTTTATGCAACAATTGTTTATAAAATGGTCCTCATTGAACTTTGGGTTTTGTTCGACAAATTTTGGAGATTAAGAATAGATTTTCTTTTTATAAAGGTTTATCCTTTTCTAGATAATCTGATCTTGTACCAAAATTTTTTGTTTTGGTTTTGGTTTTGGTTTTGGTTAAGGTCTAAAGACATGGAAAGTATATAGTTCTCTTTTGTGGATTAGGTGATTCTCAGGAAGTTGATTATAGTACTCTTAATGCGAACAAGTCTTCCTAAAAACTGGTCTTTTGGAGAAAATATGAATTTGATTAAGGAATCAAGTAAAAGTTGAAAGTCTACGTGACAAGTAAGTATGTGTAATTATGATTTAGTTAAGCTCAAAAAATAAATTCCTCAATGAAGAGTAACTTAAAGAAGAAATGTTTTCTGTTAACTTTTCCTATTGGGGAATCGAATACCGTTTAACCCATCACAGGTTTGTGATTTTCTTGTGGTTAACTTTCTCCTAGACATGTTTACTATCACTCTCCCTCAAGAATATGAACCTTTGATTTTTCTTCCATGTCCATGTTTTCCTACACAGAATCCTATTATGGGTTAACTCGAGTGACCTCTATACTTATCTTTCTTTATTTTAAAGTGATTGTTTACCGACTCTTATTCCGATGTGGGACTTTCAAGGATGTTTCCAAGATCAATTTTAAAAATTGCGAGGACGCAATTCCCAAAAGGGGGGAGGGATGTAACACCCCATGTAAATAAAGAATATGGAATTTTCATATTTATCCATATTTGTGAATAAAATATTAATATGACTTTAAAGGGGACGCTATGCTCGATGGCGTACCCAACACGCAACAACGAGTTTCTTGGGAATCTTACGTTGCACTCTAAGAATAAAATAATATTATTTTAAATGGTATTTAACATGTAGCCGTTGTATTGGCGGGAATGGATATGAATAACTAAAATATGATTATATATGTTTTTAAATGTTTTTACATTTATCCAATAAAAGATAAAGGCTTAAAATACGGAAAGAATTCAATTTTAGGCGTATATGCCCTAGTTTTCACTAAAGGTTCACTTATCACCTTTTGATGGAGAACCGTCATTAAATATAGTTTTGTTCACTCTTATACATTCTACTAGATCAAATACAACTCTTCTTTAGAATCGTGACATCAAAATTTACTTTGTGTAAATTTTTTGAATTTTTCCGATGAAGTTCAATTTTTAATGAATAGTGACAAATGTTGTATTTTAATTCAAAACCTATTTTTAATATAATTTTTTTATATGAATAGATTATCTTTTTAATTGGTTTTAAATTGAAATTAAAATATATTTTTACCATTTAATCCTATAGTGTTCGTTGTAATTAATTTCACTTTGAAATCGGACTTAAACTAGCGTCAATCTTTTGATACATTATGTTTCATAAAAACACGCTATTTGTTTTGACAGCGGGAATTAATTAATGAAACTTATATGTTTTGAATTTTATAAATTAGAAATCATTTTTGAATTCAGAATATCAAATATATCTTAGGGTGAAGTTTTGGTATTTTTCTGAAAAACTTCAATTTTTGATGAATAGTGAAACCACTAAGTGGTACTTATAAAAACTGATTTTTCGTTTAAATGAAATTTTACCACTTCTGTGTTTTGAATTTCAAAAATTCGACATACATGGTTTTAATTAATAAGCAAAATGTGGTTCAATGGGATTAAAATAATTTTTTGGTGAATAGTAACTTATTAAGTTTTAATCACGATTAGAGGTAATTAGTGTAGTTTAAGGTAAGAATAATGTTTTAATAAAATATAATGACCTAGAAACATGTTCTACCCTCATTGGATGTGTCATGGCCGACCAAGACAATAAATGGGTCAACTTGGGGACCCCATGAAGCCACTTTGGTTGGAAAATGACATTAATATCTTTTTATTGAAAGTTAAAATAAAAATCTCACAAACATGAGTTGTTTTACTAAAACAATTTTTACATGGGGTTATAAAAATATGATTTTTGACTATAAATATTAATTGGAAAGATAAAAGGATTTCATACATCATAGTATTTATTTTATAATTTTTAAACATTAAATAAATTAAATTATTTATGACATCATGATGATGCAGCGATGACCTCATTATTTAACGATTTAAATAAAATGGAAAGATAATGTAATATCTAAGACCTACACATGTCCAAAACCTATTGGATGAGTGGATTTAGAACCCTTATCACCTTTCCCTCGAAATACGTCAATATAGGACCTTTAAAATCCGAAACTCTTTTGAAAATAAAGTAACATTTTGTAACTTTACAAGAGTGTCCCTCCTCTCCTCTTATAAAAGGCTCCCACCTCTAAATCCTTACCCACACTCCCAAAGCCTTTGGCTCGGCCAAACCCTGCCCATTTTGCCTCTCCACATACCTCTATAACTCCTTGAGGCCTCACTTTGGGCAGAAGTCTTCCCAAGTATGCCTTTTAGCTCAAACCAAAGGGAGTTACCCGATTTTAAGTTAATGTCTTCACTTGAGTCCTTTTGTTTTATTTTGCCTCTCAAACCCCCTAAACTCTTTTTATTCATTTCTTTTGTAACAAATTCACTATCTTCAATATACTAGGATGTTTTTATAAGAATTATTCGAGCTACACTTACACACACCTACATCTAATGGTTAAAGAACATACTGTTTCCGTGGATGGCGAATTTCTGCCTCACGAAATGATGAGTGTTCAACACTGATATAACACCTTCAAAGGTGGCCATTAAGATGTCACTATATTTATATATGATATATAATATGTTTATGTTTTCCTTAAGCATATGTATTATTCATTTTTAGCATACCTTTATGGCTTCCATTATGGGTAAACACGATAATTTCATTTTAGGAAGTGCGGACTACCGCCACCTCAAAGTGATTTGATTCGTTAATGCCATATGTGGGACATATAAGGGATGGATTTAAAGTTATTATATATTATGTTATAATGGAATTATAATATACCTATATATAATTATTATTTATTTCCATTAAATTATGAGATAGAAATGAAAGTATCGTTCATGCGTACGTACAGCTTACCATCTCCATGAATGGTGCATTTCATTTCTAATCCCCAAATGTAATGTACTATTATAAGTACATATTTCTAATGGATATATATAATGTATGTTACATATAAATGATGAATATAATTCTGGAATTAAAATATACATACCTCTAATTTAGTTATAATTCCATTAATATGACAAGAAAATGAAAGTAACGTTCATGTGTACGTACGGATTACTGTCTCCATGAACGGTGCATTTCATTTCTTACCTCTAAATGATTATGTGATATTATAAATACATTTATATTCTAGATATATATTATATATATGATATCCAAATCAGGAATGTCATTCTGGATATAAAAAACCTTTGACCACACGAACAACATGTAATTGTAAGAATCCCACTTTCGACTTAAGAACCAAATACCGACAAAAGAAAACATTATTAACTTAAATGGTTACATAATGTTTATAACATGGAAATAAGTTATATAAAAGGAATAATGAACTTGAAAAATGTTCTTAAGAAAATATAAATTAACTCAAGTTTATTATTCAGGACGTTAAAGAACGATCGAGTCAAGACGGACCCGAGGTAAGGGATCCTACTCCTCTCTTTCTTTTTAAGTACACTCTTTTATATCATTCCTTCTAAGCTCATCTTTCTTGTGATTGGGATGTTATTTTATATTACTATTACTGTAATTTTTATGTTCATATGATGAGAGACCCTATTCTCTCTCATCATTCCATTTTGGATGTTTTGAGTGGCGCTGTTAGGCTACCGAATTTTCGTAAGAGATCAAACCCCTCACTTTCTTTTAAAGTACTCTCCTTTATGTCACTTCTTTTAAGCTCCTCTTTGTTATGTTGGGGGATGTTCTTTTATATTACTATTTCTGTAAACTTTATGTAATATGATGAGAGACCCTATTTGTTCTCATCAATCCATTTTTTTGTAAGTTTTATGTGGCTCCGTTAGGCTACCGAGTTTTCGTAAGGGATTTTTCATCTCACTTTTATTCCCGTGAGATTTATGCTACATTTTCCACAATTTCCTTTAAGTGGTGTATTTACTATCTATTATTCTACTATTTGTGTAATATACTTTCTTTTATGAGTATTTACATCAATGTTATATTTTCCTTCCTTCACGGGGCATATGAATCGAAAGATACCCATGTCGGTAAGGGAACCTTTCACCCTCCTCTTTTTAAAAGACTTCTTTTGTTATGTCTTTTAATTCACAAACTATTATGTTGGGATATGTTCTTCTATATCCTTATTGATTTAAATTTTATGTCCAAGTGATGATATACCCTCTTTATCTCTCATCAACTCATATTCTGAATTTTGAAGTGATGCCGTTAGGCTGTCGAATTTTACCAAGGGAACTTTTTAACCCAATTTCGATTTCATTGGGATCAACATGTAGTTATTGAATATGTCCTCATTTGAATATGTGTGAATGACCTTTTAGTGTTTTACACTTTATATCCACTTATATTGGGTGTATTTATATTTGTCACACAAAATTATGAGATTGATTTATCCTTAATTTAAGGGTACCTTCTTTACAGGAGATTTCATCTCATTTTGCATTTCTATTGAGACTTCATTGTTGTTATGCACCAATTCACTCTTATACGGTGTATATACTGTCCTTTGGAATATTATATCATGAATTCATTTATTCTCATGATATTATAAAGTTCTGATTAAATTTTATTCCTCAATTTTTGTATTCAAGTGTCTCTCATTTTGATAAAAACTATTTAACAAAAATATCATTTTAAATGTTTTAAAGATTTATTATTCTAAATCATTATCGTTAATGTCCATGTTTTCAAAATGGGTTTAAGTATTTATTTATAAGGACATTAATGTTTTAAAATTATAATTCCATTAAAAGCTTCAAAGTTGTATGGGATACTTTGATTCAAAAATCTCTTTTAAATGGTTTTTGAAAATGGATTGATTAATTCAATATCTGGGAATTACTTATTGTGATTGAAAATGAAATGTTGTTATTGAAAAGTTTATATTTTCAATATTTTATGTGTAATGATGGTACTTGGACATTTTACGGGTGGTTACGTGATAAACCATATGACGGGTGGTGCCGTGAATACCAGGATGGGTGGTTACGTTATAACCTCCAATGCATTGGGTATAGAAGTCGGTCGTATGGCTATTCCATTAATTATGTATGGAAGTTGGCCGAATGGCTATTCCATTAAGTGATATGTGTGGAATTTGACATTATGGTTATTCCACTTAAGTATGTTTATGTCCCAAGTTACCTTTATATGTTATGTGATCTTTATACGGGTTTTATGGTAATCCTTTGGTTACCGAAGGGGAAGTAATGAACATTTATTCAGTGAAGAGTTTTTACTTCTTCGAAAAGGTGAAAAGTATTACTTTGATAAAGTATACATGGTTTACTTGTTGTTTTGAAAAACTAACAGTTTTCATTCTTTGTGTATCCCTTACTGAGCTTTTTATGCTCATCCCAAGTTTTTGAAATGTTATTCACAGGACTTAGCATGGAATAGGGTCAAGGATGGGATCAAGGTAAATTCATGCTACCTAAAACATGGAACTAGACATGTTTCTTTTTAAGAGTTTTTATTTTATAGAAATCTAGTAGAAGCGACTACTTTGTAATCTTTTGAGATGTAATAGTTATGTCATAATTCTCTAAAACTCTAAACCTGAAAAGATCCTCAATGTGAATTACTCATTTAAATTCAATATTAAGAAAGGTTTAAGGATGGGGCCTTATACATTCAATTTCATGGAAATGATAAATCATGTGTTTGAAAAAATGATACAAATGACTAAAAAGGGGGGAAATGTTGAAAAATAATTAAATAATTTCTCTTGATTTGTGGTAATAAATGGATTATTATGGTTGAATTAAGTATTTATAGGGAAATAGTTTTGAAATCATGTGTAATGTACATCTTGTAATAGTGTGAGTATGTTTCCCATGTTTTCCATGTATTTAGTAGGGATGGATAATGGTGGTACTCCAGATATGATTAGTTCGTTTGAGTGTTTTATTAAAAATGGTTTGTTTATGGCTAAAAATTAGTCGTTCTTTAAATTTTGTGAATGTTTTATGGTCTCTTTTCTAATGTTTATTTTTTTTTTAATTTTAGATAAATGACACCATGAAGGCATGTGTTGGTTGGGAAACAGGAGGAAATTACTGAGAATATTCCCCCAGTAGTGGAGCGACTGGATATTGTGGTTATTGAAAATAGGGAGGAGAAGTTTCATGATAATTGTTCTTGTCTCATGTAGCTGATGGAATAGGACCCATGGAAGGTTTCAAGTATGCTTGAGCTGACATGGGAGTTTCAGTTACAACACCCTCTGAACATTAACAGAGAGGGTGGACCTGAGGAAGAGTAGTTCCATATAGAGTCTATCATGAATATTATTTATCATCCAGAGATTCCACTCGATAAGTGAGTCATGTTGGAGGCCTAAATTCTAATAGGATAGTAAATGTGTTTGTGGGACATCAAGGATCAAATGGATGAGGACAAAAAATTGTGTGGAATGATTTATAAGAGAATATTCTTGAACATTACAGTATAGAAACCTTGATGATGGAGAAGGTTATATATTTTTTGAGCATAAACCAAGGAATAATTTTGGTAATGGACTACGCTAGACCATTTACCAATTTTTGAGGCTTCGTTACAATGTTTTTTGGAGACAAAGAAGTTGGGGTAATTCTTTTATGGGATGACCTAAGACATGATATCAACTATCAAATGAATATCTTATATTTGATAAGGTTTTAAAATTTAATTGTTTAAAATCTCATTTCAAAGGGGAACTTGTATGTAGATTCAGTAAGGGAACTTATGGTACCAACAGGATGGGAAATCGGTGGTGCGTCTGAGAGAAAGAAGAATTGTTTTGGAAATCTCTATCCGGGTGGACGTGTACAAATTATTTACAAGTGGGGGCCATCCTCTTAGTGAAGAAACTAGGAGTTCTATTATTAGTGTGGCTGGATAGGGAACATGCATGACTAGTGTCCCCAAACACATGTTAAGTTTCAAGCATGTGTTAGGTTGGGCTATTTACAGAGGTTCTATAAGAACTCGTGGTAGTTTAGAAATGATAGTGAATGGATACAGAAGCTGAGTGCATATAGAAGTTCAGTTACCCCATATCAGTCAGGTAGTTAGAGATCCAAGGGTCGTACCGGTGGGGGTGGCGGTCATGGAACTACATAATGAGATCCCCCATTACAACAAGGCAGTGCAGTGTAGGGCACATAGGTTGGAGCCTTAGGAAGAGGGGAATGTAATCTCCATGTAGTTCAATCTACACCTAATTTAGGTGAGGTAGGACCATATATCATTCAATGTATGATTCATGTATCTTACACTCTTTCTAGTGTTCTATTCTATAGTCATTCCATACATTACATTATTTTGAATAATCTAATAGTTGTGTTGGGAAGAAATGCATAAATTCTACATGGGGTCATGTTTATTTAAGATCTATTAGGGGTACATTTTGAGAATATCATAATGTATAATGATTGTGATCTAATGGTTGGATAGATCATTTCCTTTGGAACATTTTTCCCCATATATTTCAGGTTTTCACCTGACCATTAGTATGGATTGGTTGGTGTTGTATCAGGATCGCTTAAAATGTTTTTGATGTCAGTCAACGTTCATTGTACTCAATGGAGACACTTATGTCCTGCATGGGTATTGTTATGTTCTATCTGTCCACAAAAGGCCAATTTTATAGCAGTTTAGTGAAAATGAATCCCATTTTTAATGTCTCATTTTAGATAATGGTGGAACTGAATAACTGGTATATCCTCCTATGGTGGATCAATTTCAAGAAGTTCTTCCTAATGAATTTCTTGGACTACCATCAGAGAGTGATGTTTATTTTACAATTGAATTGATGTTGTGGGTTGGTCTAATTTCCATTAAACCATATCAAATGGTGCCAACAAAACTATATGAACACAAGGATTAGTGAGAGGAGTTAGAGTGTAAAGGGTTTATTAATCCAAGTATGTCACCTTGAGGATCTCCTGTACTATTTTATATGAATTTCAATGTGTCTTTCATGTTATGTGTTGATTATATAACATTGAATCAGATGACTATTTAGAAATGATACCCTCTCCCTAGAATAAATTACTTGTTTGACTATATTATAGGTTCCCCTATTTTCTCAATGATCGATTTGAGATCCGGATACCATCAGTTGAGGGTGATACCTTCTGACACTCCCACACACCTTTCCATAGAAGGTACGAGTTGTATGAATTTTGGTGATTCCATTTGGATGGATTTGTGAACAAACCATGTTAATGGCCATGATAAACTAGATATTAAAACTAAATCTAAATAAATTCTTAGTTCTCTTCTTTGATGAAATAATAGTATTATCTAGAAGTCCTAAAGCTGGTGCCAAACATATTGACATTGTCTTGAGTACACTACAATTTTATAGGCATTATTCCAAAATATGAAAATGTCAGTTTTTGGTTGATAATGGGTTGTTCTAGGGACACATTATTTCTGAGTCAGGTGTGTCTGTGGATCTAGAAAAATTTTAGCCAATGGTGTCTTGGAAGAAACATAAGAACATTTATGATGTTCAGAGTTTTCTAGGTCTTTCCGGCTCTTAAAAATGGTTCATTAGAGATTTCTATCTTTTGTAATAAACACCCTAAAGCATAAACAAACAGGGAGTTACGTTTAATTGGTCAGAGGCTTACGAGAAATATTTTTAAGAGCTGAAGAAGTGATTTACTACCATGCTGATTCTATTCTTACCCAAACAAGGTTAGTGGTACACCTTTTTCTTTGATGCATCTAATGTTCAAAAATGGTTAGAGGTGATGTGGTATGATAAGGTTTTATCTTATGGGTCAAATCCTTTGATACCTCATGAAAGACATTATCCTACTCATGATATTTAACTAGATATTGTGGTTAATACATTATAGAGTTTGATACATTATTTTATGAGAAGGAGATTCACAGTGTTTACTGAACATAAAAGTCTCAAGTACATATTCTCTCAGTGGGATTTGAATCTTCAATAGTGGAGGTGTGGTGAGTACATAAAATCGTTTGATTTTTATTTTTTTATCCACCTGGAAAAGGGAATAGTATTGTAGATGCTCTTATCCGAATGACATAGAATCTGGATGTTCCAAAATCCTGTTCAGAGTGGAGTATGATTAAATTTTTTGCAGCGATTCATTTATAGGTACAGGAGAGTCAGGGGTGGATGACCCATGAATCTATAGTAGTTGAGTCTATACTTTTAGGTCAGTTCCAGGAGAGTTAGCTGGTGAACCCTATGTGTTTAGCTATGAAAGAATGTCTGGAGGGCGGGGAGTCACTATCTAGTTGGTCTATTGGTGATGATAGAGTTTCATATGTTTGCATATGTTTTGTGGTGACGAAATGTTGAAGGTAGGATTTGATGCACGATTTCCAGGAATCAATGTGGTGTGTACATGTTGGTTTGACTAAGATGTAGCATGACCATCGTAGGCAGTATTGGTGGCCGAGTATAAAGAAAGGGGCTATGGGTTTTGTATCATGATGACTTACCTATTAATAGGTGAAGGTCAATAATCATCACCTAGATTGGTTGTTATAGTCATTTCCTCTACTGTAATGGATGTGGAATGACGTTGAGATGGAATTCATAGTAGGTATTTGAAGGATTCACCAGATGAATGATTTAATATGAGTGGTTTCAGATTTGATGACTAATGTGGCTCATTTCATGCCAATCCATGAGACTTATATAGTTGATCTATTGGGTGATATATATGTTTGATAGGTAGTGTGGTTTCATGTTGTGATGAAAACCAATGTTTCTGATCATGATCTGTATTTCACATCATTCTTTTGGTAGTTATTGCAGAAGGTTCCTCATACCTAAGAGTTTTGGAGTACATCATAGCACCCATATATTGAAAGGTAGTCAGAAAAAAAAATTAAGGTGTTAAAATATATTTTGATAATTTATGTTCTAGATTTAATTGGTTCATGGGGAAGAAACATTTCCATTATTTTGTAATCCTAGATCAATAGTTTTAGGTCACAATATAGATGGATCCTTTTGATACAATCTATGGGAGACCATGTAGATCATTGTTGTGCCGGTTAAAAGCTAGGGAGTCTGACCTTTTAGGAATGAATCTTGTGCAAAAGACATTATAGAAGGTTCATTTGATTAAAAAATTTATGGAAACAGGTCATAGTAGGCACAAATAATTTGAATATTAGATTCATAGACCTCTTTAATTAATGTTTGGGGTGATAGTATCTTTCTTTAGGTGTTTACAAGGTGGGGTAATAATTGAATCAGGAGAAAGGGAATTTAAAAAACATGGTATCTAGGGACATTTGATTTTTGGGAGAGGATCAGTCTAATTTCATACTGATTAGCTCTTCTAAAGTGTTATCATGGGATAAATAATGTTATTTATGCTTCTAAAATCCGATAGTATCACCTTGATCCATCTTATGTGATTAATACGGATGATATCGAGCATGGGGATGATGCATCCTTTGAGGAGAATCAGATTAGTATTTTGGATCATTGTGATAAAATCATGTTGGGATAGATTGTTCATTTGGTTCATTTTCTATAGTAGAATGGAAACAAAAATAAAGAATCATGGGAGTGAGAATCAGACATGAGGGCCTAGTGGCTTGATCTCTTTTCTCTGGAAACTCGGTGATGGTCTAGAAGATTTGGCTCAAGGAAGATCCATAATAAGATGGAGAGGATGTAAGATCCTAGATTTTTTAGATGTTTTTTTTATTATTTATCAATTTATGTATCTTATTTTTGTTAAATTAGTGTTTATCAAGTTTCTGAGAAGGATTGAGGGTGTTATAGGGGTTCAGGGCATGAAAGAGGAGGAAAAATGAGTTTTCTGGGCATGTGGGATGATTTTTTCATGGTTAATGCAAACAATGTAGAGTGTACTAGGTTTCCATGATACCTTACCCCATTATATAGTAGCTTCCTGAAGGTTTTCCCTCATTTTGGAAAACTGTGCAGGTAAAAAGTGTGGCCCAATAAATTTGATAAATTTATAAAAATGACATTAGAAATTTTTTTAGCCTAACAAGGTATTTTTCTTCTCTCCTCCTGCAAACCTAGTGACAAACAAGATCTCCCAATAGCTCCCAAGGCTGATTCTCCTTTATCCCTTGGTCATTTGGAGTTTCATCAATTTTGGATCAACGATCTGGGTATGTCTAATTTTCTCGATCTACCTTTTAATGGTTAGGGTTTGTATCTTTATCTCATATCCATACAAAGCGCTAGAACCCTTGTTTTTTTGGTGAGTTGTAGGTTGATGCTTCAAAGGTTTTTTGAATAATGATATAATACCTTGATTATGAGTTGGTTCACCAACTAATTTTAGTTAGGTGTTCTGTAAGTTATGTCCCATAGTTTTTAAATAGATTTGTTTGTGTGAGTCTGTGTTCTTTCTCACTCCTTATTGTGTCCTTGGTTACATTTTCAAGACATGATATAATGTTTTTATAAGTAATAATTTGAAAGCATAATGATTCTTTTTGTATTCATAGAGGATGACTTAACTAGATTAGGGCCACCCATCTGGTGCGTCGACCCTTCCGAATGGGGCTAATAGAATGGTAAGGTGTGGAATGGTCTTCTCATCATGTAGAGAATTTGAATAATGTGTTAATTTGTTGATGTAATCATTTATAATAGAATATGGGTATATGTGTCTATTTTGGATAATTTCAAAGGGATTTCATTGTTGGAATGTAAATGGGTTAAATGGGAATAATGTGATTATGATAAATAATAATGTTTAGAATTGAATATTCATAGTGAGATATACATAAGAAATGATAAATGGGTTAAATGGTCATTTTATATAAATTGTAAATGTATTAATGGATTGTGGCATAATACTAATTCCCTTATTTCTGTATTTTTTTGAGATATTGTTAATGATATGTGTTATTCATGGTGGTATTGTGGTTATTTGTGGTGAATAGAAAAATATTCTTGTGAACATGGAATGGTAGTGTCGGGTATAGACATGAGGTACTATGCCCAGAGGTTGAGTTGGACCAAGGTTCCATGTTTCACCCCTCAATGCATGTGTTTGGGAAGGAGACGAAGTATTATTCCCCAAGCAGGTGCATTCCACCAAAAATAGTAGTTTTAAGGTGAGGATAATGATATTATTGTGATTTGATTCCCCAGGGTTATAGGACCTGATTAATCCCCATATTTTAGGGAATCAATGAACATACCTAGACCATTAAACTCTCGAGAATGGGTGAATTTAACTATGGGATGTGTAAGTATTGAATTTAGCATAACTGGTAGATTATCTTAGAGGGGACATAATTTATAATGGATTATTTTAAATTATGTTATTTACATTCCATTACTTAGTACCTTAATAATCTATCTATTTCAATTGATATTTTTTAGACACAATTTGTGGTGGCTTATAGAGTTTTACTATTGGATGAGGTTTGTTCCCATTTTGAAGTCGGTTATTTATCCATGTTCACTAGTTTATTCATGTTTCCTCGCTATTGTATATGTTTTCTACTGTGTTAATCTCTAAAAAAATGGTATAATCTTTCCACATGAAACTTAGACCCTCACTGCAAGTAAGAAAACTCTAGCATACAAGGAGGCATACCTGAGGTTATGTGGTGACCTGTCTGGGGGAATCAGTAGAGTGGCTCTCGGGATGGGGACATTACATGTCTACCTTTTGAGGAATAATCCTATATTGAGTCAATAATGAGATTAACTTATTTTGGATATCATTCTATAATTTTAGAAAATAGAGAAGGGATATTTATCTACATAATAGTAGTGATAGTTACTATGTTGGAGGTTCTATTTTTTGGAATTAGTTCCCATATCGCAACAAAAATTATACTTTCCATTACTAAAATATAAATAAATATCATATCTCATAATGTTTTTTCTTTTATATAAAATGGATTTGATATTTTACTTAGATTTTTTTACCAAAGGATATAGAAAATACACACTACATTATGGACATATATATGTTATTAAAATATTCTCAATCATATGTTCTATATGATAAATGACATTATTATGATTAAACATAATTATATTTTTCTATTATATTCCAGTACCTCAATGTCATTTGGTCTTCTTTTCATACATATTGTCATTTGGTCATCTTTAAGAAGGGTATTTGTCAGAAAAAACCATTGAATAAGAAATCTATTGTTTTGTGTAGCATCATATATTTATTTCTAAAAACATTTTTCTTTGTCCTTAGTCATGGGATTCTAATTAGTGTATTTCATGAATCACGATCCTTGATGCATGATCAATAATTATGATGAAATATGATCATAGTTAAAGAGAAAATGTTCCATGCATCATAAGAGATATAGAAATATTAGATTAAGTGAAGAAAAGATTTTTTTCACCTCCACATTAATGAAAGGATATATATAAATCGCTTAGATTCAAATATGCATCATGTGAGATGAGATTTTAATAGAATAATGTTTTTATATTCTAGTTTCCTTCACTAAATGGTTATTCATTTTATTCAATTTAAATGGTTTATATATGGTTTTCTTAATATATTTGTATAATCTAATTAATTAATTTATTATGCTCAATAATTTTCATTGAGTAAGCACCCTAAAGGGTCTTAAACTATGTTTATATAGAATATCATTTTGTTCTGTTGAATAAAATATTAAGAACAAATTTATTATAGGACTGTGTATTTGTATTTATTAATGTAAATTTTGATCATGTAAATTCATTTATGATATATGATAATTTAGAATATGTGAGTGGAATTTTACCTCATTTTTAATTATTCAAATAGAAAAAAATATTTTTTTCCCAGTTTATTGAAAAGATTTATATAAATATTTCTATATTTGTATGAATATTAAAGTAAATTTTTGTTCAAAAGACTTACAAACAGAAAATATATATTTTTCAAGAAAATGATATTTATTTTAAAAAAATATTATATTATTCATTATTCAAAAAATTACATATGAGGATAAAGGGGTAGACATAGTCACTAAATGGATATGATATATATTTATAATAACATTTAAATAATTATTAATTTATTTAATTTAGAAAGGATATTTAGATTATAAATTTTCATGTAAAAAATATTTTGATTATTTGAAATAGATTATTTACATAAACTTTTTATTTAAAGAAGTTTCTTTTTGTAATTATCTAATTTTCAACACTATGTTTAATTCACAAATTATACTTTTTTCACATATTTTTATTTGACACAATAGATTCATTTTCTTAGTAACTATCTCAACACTAGAGAGAATTATCCTCACATAGACCCTTTTATGGATATTGTGAGAAAAAGAGATATTATTCTATTCGATAATAAATGATTTGAATCACTTGAATTATCTTTGAAATAAAATTTAGTTTAAAAAATTTAATTTTCAGATACATAGACATTTTTTTGGTAAATCTTATAGGAACTGCAACAACAGTATTCCATAGTCAGTGTCTAATATATTACATCGCTATTGGAAATAAAGAATAATATCCTAAAAGATTTAATAAATTTTTAGTCATTATAAACTAGATATAGTCATTTTCCCAAATTAAATTTATAGAAACAAATTATAAACTAATGTTTTTTTAGAATTCCATTATTCCCTCTAGAATATTCATTCATTTCATTCATTCTATGCATCATTCATTTTTTTAGAAAGGAAATAAAATAAGGATGATCTTAAATGATTAGTAAGGGTTATGTATAGTAGAAGATATAGAAAATATATAATAAATAATCTATATATAAAGTTAAAAAACTGATCATACATTCTATTTAGTCAATACATTGTATAAAAAATAGATAATTCAAAAAATATATAGAAAGGTGAATAACAAAAAAGAAAATATATTTAATAAATAACTGATAAGGAAATGAATCGATAAATAATACTATTGTAAAAATATGATGGATAATTATAATAACTAAAATGAGACAAATGATTAATTATTAGATGTCTTTTATCTGACACATGATACCTCTATTATCATGACCTTTTAGAAGACTCTTTAAACCATAGGTATAACCTCATTTAATGAAACCTTACTAATTTTTTCTTATAATACATACTAATGCATCAAGGGGATATATAATACCCGATCCCACCAATAACATCATGTCCTAGAAATTCGTAATATTCCAATAATAAATTTAATTCATGGAAAATGTTTCTTATAATCATATATTTATATTTAGTAAAGAATATGAATTTATCAATATTTTCCATGAAAAAAAAATCATTCAATGTATAACACCTTATATAGAATTTTTATGTGGTTCAAGATATAAAAAAATAAATGATAATTAATAAGGATATTTATAGTTAATTTATTATCTAGTGATCATAGAAAAATTAATAATTCAAGGGGATTTTAGTGACTACAAAAAATGAAACATGGAAGTGAATTTCAAAATTATCATTGATCAAAATAACTATAAACCATCTAGAGTTATAATTTTTATGATAATAATAAAACATAACACCAATGGAGTATATGTAAAATAATGGTTTTCTGTTGTTGAGGAATGGAAACTCCAAAATATATTATTTAAAAAAATTCTAAAGGAAATTACATTTTCATTTGGAAAATCACTTTTTTAAACATAAATCATTTTTAAAATCATTTTATTTTAAAATAAAAATTTAAAATTAATAAATTAAAACATGTTAATAATTTTTATCATTTATAATCACCTTGTAAACATATAAATTTAAAATCAATGAAATTCTGGTCATGAAAGCTCTAAGTCATTATATATCATTCATGTTAAAAATAAAAGTCCATTGTCAATGTAAAAAAGAATAGAAAAGTTCATGTTTCTTAAAATGATAAGTAGTTTACATTCCTAAAAAAATTTAAAACTTATAAATGGGTAAATACGAATTTAATAAATTGTTATAAAATGGTTAAAAAAAATTTTGAAAAAAAATAGAAAAAAAGGTTTTCAAAGAAAATATAATTCTTACTGAAAAGAGAAATGAAGTAGAAATTTGATGAATTTTTTTTAAAACAATTTAAGTACGAATGAGTTGGAAGATGGTATTATTAAATAAAAATATCACGTATATTTATAAAAGAATATAATTATGAGGTTTTATTATAAAATGATATAATATTTTCCTTCATTGTAATTACAAGTATAATCAAACTCAATTTTAATGATAGTATCAAATAAAACCTCATAAATATCATAAAATTGAAGTGAAAATTAATCAATGAAGTGATTAGGTGTATCAATTGTAAATAAATATAATTCAAGTATATATTATTCCAAATGTAAAAACAATTTATTACACTCAAAATATTATAATATAAAATTAAATTAATATGTAATATAACCCAATGAAAAGAAACTGAGTTATGAAAATAATTACCATTTGGAAATGATTATGTTAAATACCATTAGATAAAATAATAAAAAATGGAACATAAAATACCATATTCATTGAATTATTTATGTCATTACATGTTATTGTGGTAGAATATACACCTTCTAAAATAAATATGATGGATAATGTTTTAATGTTCCTTAATGAAGTAAAATTGAAATGAAATCTCATTAGTTACCATTCAATTTGGTTGAACGTACATTAACCTCATGTATAGAGGTCTGAGAATGTTATTATATTAAATGAGAAAAATATTGATATTTATAATATCATTTGTAACCCTTTTCTGAAATCGTTTTTCCCTTTCATGTATAATATTTCATTATTTATTTTTTTCGGGTTGTTAATCACCATGTTTTGTAAAACGTGTTATGTTATGAATGTTTTGGTTTTATAAATTATTATATAGTTATATCTTCTCCAAAATAATAATAATGTAATAATTCTGATATTTTTACATCAATTTTATCTATAAAACTAGTCCGTAAATGTGTTAAAAATAATAATGTATGTTACAATCATGGTGATGGTGGGTCATACATACGCACGACTAAGGTTTACATTTCCCAATAATCATCAATGGAAAAATGTAGTTATTATTTTCTCTCTCCAAAATTATAATAATATAATATATCCCATATTATATATTTAAATATTCTTACATATATCACCCATGTGTCTTTCGGATAAAAACAGATTCACATCACATCGGGAAAGTGGTAGTCCACACGTACACGAATGATGTTAATATCTTTAGATATGTCAAAATGGAAGAAAGAATATTATAATTTTAGATTGATTATTTTTACATGAATATAATTATTAAATTATTTATATCACATATATTAATAATATTTATCCTCATTATATTCCACATAAATCATTTTTCAAAGGAGAATCAGATCGCTTCGTGAGGCAGTAGTCTGTAGTATTAACATGCAATGTTATTTTATCCCCAACATAATGAACAGGAAAAGGTATATATGATATAATTAATATAAAAATATAATTATGTTTTAAATATTATATATATACTTTATATGAGTCATCATACACAATTATAAGATGTGGTGATGAAAAAATGAATGGAAAAAAGTTCGTGAGGCGGTGGTCTGCAATAGACACAAACGATGATTTCATATCCCATCTAATGTAAGTGAAGATGATATTAGGTATTAAAATTTTATAAAATAATCATTATATGTATGATATAATGGTTATTATATCATAATGGTATAATAATTATTTCTAGATCTGTATTGAGAAATAAAATAAAAAACGCTCATTGGAGAACATTACTTCTTCTTCATTTGTCATCCTTATGTTGATGCTAAAACCATTCTGGGTATATTTCATACATAAATAAGGATTTTAAGAAGAGATGGGGGATTTTGATAAGGTATTGTGGTATATATTGGTAGAACCATTTTTTAGGGGGAAATATAGAGGATATTGGTTGTTTTTTATAATTTGGTTAGTGGAAAACGTGTAATTTTTAAAAAGATTCAATCATACTCGTGTTTTTATCATCTCATGGGACATAAAATTGTAAATTATAGTAACAATATAGTTTAAGGTTGAAATAGTATCATAAAATGGGTGTTCAACATGTTGTTATGTTATTTTAAATCCAAATCATCCTTGTTTAACCCCTCAAAAAAATCAGGTTTAACATTAACTATGGTTACAAATTTTTACTCTTTTGAATATCAATATTAGTCATAAATTACATTGAACATGTTAGACATTATAAATTTTCTTATTGGAAATATTTAATCAATGTTTCCATTTTTAATTCAATTAAATGTTATGATTTAATTTAAAATAAATTGTGCAGAAGCGATGAGAAAGAGGGTTATTAAAAAAAGAATGATCAAAAGTTAATAATTTTTTCATTTGAAAATTAAATTTAAAATTTTATCAAATTATATAAATTATATTAATTTATATAAATTTTGAATAATTTTAGCTTAACATGAATTCAAAATATAATTTATTATATATATAATTTAAACTAAATGATAGTTTTAAATTAAAATTATACATTTCTCACAATTCATCAACTAAAGGAAACCGTTTAAAAAATTCAAAAAATTAACCGTAATAAAATTATAATATTAAAATTTAAGTAATTAAGGTTATTTTCTTCAATTTTTTTTATAAAATGTGGAAACATTTATGTAAAATTATTTGCGAAAAGTTTTACTAATACTTATTTTATAAAAAATTATTTTTCCAGAATGAATTTCTTTTTTATCTTATAGGATTATTAATTAATTTCTAATATATATATATATATGTATTCATATTTTTCTTGATTTTGTTATCATTATTCATACCTACCATTCCAATTGATAGTTGATAATTATTATATTAGATAATAATATTTTATTAATATTTCTATTTTCTCTTAATGTTGGTGTTTTATAGAAAAATATAACCTTAGTTTTTCATGTAACAGAAGATATACTTAGTTTTGTGAGTAATTTTAGATAAAATGTGTTTAGTATGTAATTAAACCTGTTTAAGAGATATAATTTTTATTTAAAAATAATTATATTGTAAATTTTTATGGTGTTATATTTCCTTATATACAAAGTGTTACGTGGCATACATGATATCATAAAAATGATATTCTTTTAAAATAAATAGGTGTTACATTCTAACCACCTTTAATAAATATATTTTTCATTATTTAATCATTTTATTAGTAAAAAAATTGTAATTTGGAAATTCTATTTCTATAAAACCCACATCTTAAAAAAGGATAATAAAATAACCTCTTAATAAGAGAGATATGGAATTTCAATGGTTATATAGAATAACATTGAATGCAGTTTATAAATATGAGACCATTTATTATAAGATGTAAGGTGTATATGTTAGAAAACAATAAATAATTATCTATAATTATAATTGTCACTGATCAAAATCATATGGATGATTAATTGAAAGTTAAGGGCCTTAAATTAATAAATCATTGATGAATTAAAAGACTCTCTGATTCATCAAATATGGCTATAATTGGATTTTTTTCACGATCCTTTTCATAAAGATGGAGATTTCTGGAAAAATTTAAATATTAGAAAATATACTTACATGATACATTTCAAATTAAAAATCATAGTTTCATCCTTTTCTTAGGCTTTGATAAATTTACAATTCATCCATTAGGCATTGAAATTCATACATAAAATTTAATTTCATGTGCATAAATTCCTACGATTCCTTTTTAATTGGTCATAAGATCCCTAAAAGCATAGGATTTCATTCCATGATTCTATAAAAAAATTCAAAACCAATTTGGTTATCACTTATTTCCAAAGTAATAAAATTATCTCTAAACCTCAAAAAAGACACTATTGGTTCATAATTCTTATTTAGTCATCAAATAAATTTACTAAAAATAACTATGTATTAACTAGGATATCCCATTGTTTTGTGGTCAGTAATTGACAATTATCGTCCTTTGGTTATAACATCAAGCCCTGGTGCCTTGTCAGAAATTTCGGGTCATCACCCAACATGAGGGATTTCCTTTTTCTAAATTACAAAAATATAATTCTTACAGAATTCCTAAAAAAATATTATGGACATCCTAGAATCAAAATTACTGATTAAATTACCTTTATACTATGGTTTCCAATAATACTTATTTTATTTTACTATTTTTTTATGAAGTCTAGTAATATTATTTTACTAATATTATAATATATATAATGATCATATTATCTATAAAGGCTATTAATAATTAGAAAAATATATCTATTAAATATTTTTGAAGTATTTCAAAAATAATTTCTCCACTAAAACATATACATTAAAAAAATTTGTCCAAAAATATCCTTATTATTGGTAGACTCCCATCTCATAAAACCAAAAAGGGGTGTTTAATTTATTTATGTTATAACCAATCGTAATCATATTAACTCATGTGGTATCCATAACTCTTAATTTAGTGATGATATATATGATTCTAGAATTTAACATAATCCTTAAATGTTTCATTATTGTTAAAACCAAAATACCATTGATAAAAACCAATCTAAAAAATAATTATTCAATACAGATAACTATATACCTCAACTATTTTATTTCAGTATAGGTCCGTTCATGGTTTTCGGTTTAACCATTATAAGATTAAAATTACTAGGAAAAATTATATGTATTTCATTTTTAAGACAATAAACTATAAAAGGATCCCTATGATGATATTTATTTCGTCCCATTGTAATCTCCATTTTCCTTGATTATTATTTTATTTATGTCCTCATTTTTTAGAAACAAAACATTTTACCATTCCATTGAGACATATTATGTTCAATCAAAGAAGAATTAAGTTTAACTGAGGTCATTCGTTATCACCATCTATTCATATCCTCTATGATATTTTTGTAATGAAACTATGAGTTCTTCTAAGAATATATCATAGGATTGTCAAAATAGGTGAGCATTAAATCGAATTATCATCTAATATGTAATGATTGGGTCAACCGAAATTGACCCTTTTTTATTTTATTTTTCATTTGTCTCTCTCTTCCAGAACCCTTTAAACTTGTATTATCCACATAGAGATGTATTTCATGAAATATCCACATAATTTTTACCGAAACAAAATGATAGGTTGTTATTATATAATCATCCCTAATGTTAATAATAGGGCTATGATTCATAATCATTTCATTACTTACTATATTTCACAAGTTATCAAAAACAAATCTTATCATACCAACTATAGCGACCTCGATCTAGTAGCATGGATCCAGTGTCTAATATATTACATTATGAATTGATACAAGGAATCACATCCTAAATTATAGAATAGTTTTTTTCTCTCATAATAAAAGATACATACATGATTCCAATATTACATTTCAATACAAAAACAACAATGTATTTTTTTTAGAATATCATTATTACCCAATAATATTCATATATATATTTCACAGTACACTTCTTGGATTGATGGGAAAGGAAATAAATTAAGTTTGATCCTAAATTCATAGTAAGTGTTATCTACAATTGAAGAAATCATGAATCAAAAATTAATAATAAACTTGGAACAGTAAATAATTTAACACACATGAAATATAATTAGAAACTTATCTATTATAATTAGTTAATAAATAATCAATATGGAAAGGAAAATTAATGAAAACAACTTCCATTTAATCAATAAATAAAAATGAAATGTATCTAGTGATATTATCATTATGATAATATTGTAGATAATAATAACATCTAAAATAAATTAAAATTATTTTTTGGATGTCATGTTTCCAAAAAATGATATATCTACCATAAATACATTAAATAAGACATTTTAAACTATATGTAGAACCCTGTTGAATTCTATCATGAAGATTTGTCATGGGAGACATAATGATACATCGAGAGGCTATATAATAATATTCCCCACCCATTATTACTTGTCCAAATAGTTCCTTATATATCTAATAATATATTTAATTCATAAAAAATGTTCCTTGTCAAAAAATATCCATATTGAGTAAAGAATATGAATTCATGAAATTTTCCCATCATACACAAGTTCAATTCTTTGTAGATCACTATATATAGAAATGACATATGGTTCAAAACATAAAATATCAATGATGAAAAATATATGTATATTTAAGTGAAACATAATATCCAATGATCAATGGATAATGAATAATTCAAGGGGAATCTAAGGAATAGATAAATAAAACAGAGGAACTAAGTTTCAATACTATCCATGGTTAAAATAATCATAAATCATCCTATGGAAGAATAAGTATGGTAGAAATAATACATATGTACACTATAATATTTGTATAAAAAACATCATTTTCATTGATGAGTAAAAATGAAATAAAAATTATTTAAAAACATTATTGAGGAAAATATCAATTAAATGTTGAAAATATCATTTTAAAACAAAATATATTTTGACAATAATTGTCTTTGAATTTCTTTTTTTAAAAATATTAAATTTTAAAATATTAATAAAAATATTCATTAAATATATCTTTGTAAAAATGAAATGGAATATTCAAATTAGTGATTTTCTAGATGGTGAGTAATTCGTACTTTCCATACAAGCTACAAATGAAATTTCGTTTTCTATGTAAGATGGTTAGAATGGTGCTTTGTTTAAAAAATTATAAGAGGATCCCACTATAATATTCTATAGGAAGTAAAAAATGGAAAAAATTAATTAATAAATTATTTTTAAATTGTCAAAAATATTTTGGAATACATTTTTTAGAAACCATGGTTTTTGAAGGAAATATATTTCTAAACTAACAGATTAATGAGGTATAATTTTCTTAAAAACATTTTCTAAAAAATTTTATCTACCAAATAGTACAAAAAAATTTTATTTATAGGGAAATGTATTGAATAACAAGATAAAAAAAATAATTGGTGTCATTAGAAAATTATCGACTAATATTCTTTAATAGAAAATCATATATATGCAACCTCGATTAGAATGGGATTGTGAAATAAACCCTCACAAATAACATAAAATTGTATTGATAATTATTAAATGAAATGGATCTATGTATGAAAAGTAAATCCACATAAATTAAGTATAAATATAACATATGTTAATACAAATTAATTACAAATATATTCTTGTAATTTCAAATATGAAGAATAATTATAATAACCTAATGATAATAAATTGAGTTATGAAATTCATTAATACGAAGACAACGTTAAGTCAAATCCCCAAAGATGTAATAATTCAAATTGAACCATAACATACAATGATGCAATATTTATTCATGATATTTATTGTCAAAGTGGATGTATATTCACCATATAAAATATATCTGATCCATAAAATTACAATGTGCCTCAATGGAATGAAATTTAGATGAAACCCCTAACCATAAACTTCTATTGGTTGAATATTAATTTACCATTGGTATAGTGGTTTTTAAAATTTAACTAACTTTTAAAATAAGCACATTAATGTTTACAATATCATATATGATCCTTTTAAAATATCTTATCTCCCCTTTATTAATAATAATTCATTATTTTATTTTTTTTGGTTGTTAATAGCCTTATTTTCGCATTGTTGGTTTCTTATGATTGTTCCATTTCATGCCTATTTTTTACAGATATTTTGTATTAAGAATAATAATTATTATATAGTTATAATATTTTAGTTCAATTATACCATTAAAACCAATCCTTCAATATGGTTATGAATAATCAAGTATGTTATGATCATGGAGATGGTGGGTCACACGTATACATGAGTAACATTTCCATTTCCCAATGATCATCATAGAGAGAATGTAACTAATAAATTATCCTTAAATAATGATTATGATATATTATATATATATATATAATATTATTTCCTTACATATACTTATATATATCATTTAAGTTTTCTGCTGAAGAAAATTGTGCCACATCAATTCGTGAAGGAGGATGTCCTGACGTACATGAATGATGTTATTATATTTAAGTCAGTTAAAATGTTTGAAGGAATATTATTATATAAAAATTATAAATATTTCATGAATATCATTTTATTTTCTTTTATATCGCATATAGTTATTAAATTGAACCTTATTTCAGTCCATGTAAAGAATTAGTGAAATACGAATCACATCTCTTTTTTAGGCGGTAATCCCCTATACACAGGAGCAACATAATTGTACCCCCAAAAAAATTTAAATTACAAAAAAAAATTATATAATGGATCCATATAGATCATTATTTTATTAATATAATATATATAATTTATATCCATTATCATACATACTCATTAGATGTGGTAATTGAAAAATGAATGACATTAGTTTGTGAGGTGGTAGTCCTCCATACACACGAATGATGATTTTGAAACACATTTGGTAGAACTGGATGTGGTTGTATGTAATTAAATATTTTACAACATTAAATTATATTAAATATAATGATGTTATTATATCATTTTTTTAAAGATAATTGAATAAAATACAAAATCATACTGGAGAACGTTGTCACATCTTCAGGTATCCTCATTAGGTTTTCAAAAAATACATCCAAGGATGAATTTATACTCAAATTAAGATATATAGGATTATAATAGGATTTTTATGTCACTTTGTAAGGTATTTCCTGAAAAAAAAATTGATTAATGTTATGAAAAATATAGGATAGGGGCAAGCCTTTTAAAATTATGGTGACTCGGATGCCATTAATTTTTTTTGAAAATATTCAATCATACAAACTATTTTATCATTTAATAGGCCTCCAAAATGGGAATTATTGATCTTTGAATGGATAATGTATAAATATTTATATAAAATGGGTGTTGTTAGAGTGACTAGGTCACCTTTTACCCTAATATTCTTTGTATAACCCCAGTAAATCTGCATTAACTACAACAAGATTGACTATTTTTTACTACATTCAATATTAATTTTTGACAAAATATAATTTTACCTATTAGATATTATAAATAATTATTATTTCAAATATAAAAACCATTTTTCGAAATTCAATTCAAAAAATTAGTAGCATATAATGTAAAATTATTCCCATTGATGTGATAACAATGCAGGGATTTAAGAGTAATGTACAAAAGGTTAAAAGGTTTTTATATCTATATTCATTGTGATTATTTCACCAATTACAAAAAAATATGTTAACTTATGTAAACTAAAACTACTTTTAATTTAAAACAAATTCCATATATAATTTATCATTATAAAAAATTAAACAAGAAGATACTTTTTAATTAAAATTCAGTATATTTCACTATTCATAAAAATATAAACATTTCAAAAATATCCAAAAAAACTATCCCTAATATAATTTCAGTGTTATTATTTCAAAATTTAATTTAATTTTGAAAAATAAGATTTTTACAAGTGGTAAGTATTAAATTTAAATTATGTTCACAATGTGTGACTTATTATCATTTTTGAAAAATATTGTTTTTATAAGACATTTCTATTTCTTTTTAATGATAGTTATTTTAAATATAATAAATAGAGAGACAAAATTTTCAAAATTTATTCATTACTATTATTACACTCCATAATAATTTTTATGTGATAAATATTATATTAAATAATAATATTCCAATAATATTATACTTTTTTCTTAAACTCAGTGTTACATGTAACATAAGCTAAGCTCAGTGCTTCCTGTAATAGATGATATATATAATGTTCTGTGTAACACATCATAAATTCAGTTTTTTTTGAAATTCAATCTATTGGGGAGACTTGATTTATATTTAAATAAATATAATATAAATTCTATGGGTGTTATATTTTCAATATATGTTTGGTGTTGTGTGTCATGTATATTATAAAAATATTGTTTTTCTTTTAATAACATGAAGTGTTATACATATAGAGGATGTCACACTTGAATTATTCATATAAATAAATAATGAAATATTATTAGTAAAATATTAAATAATATGATTACAATATATGTTGAAATTATTCTTAAAATAATGAGAAATTAAATTTGAAAGATCCTCTCTATATATTTTGAGGTTTGTTTATCAAGTTATGTTGATATTATTTTTATGAATTGATGAAAAATAAAAACATGGTTCCCATCTGATGTTTCCACTATTCCTTGGACTCTTCATGATGTATTAGAGTATCATCATTCTAATATATAATAATTTATTATTTATATAATCATTTCCATGCGTTTATTTGATCGTTCTCATATACATTTCTTCATTATTAATACTTTGGTTGTGATAACATGTTCACAATATTTCATATTAAAAGAAATGGAAAAAATATATAGAAATTATTCTCAAATATTCGATATGTGGGTTCTATGGTCAATGGATTTATGAAAAGGTTACATATTGTGTGATGGTAAATTAATCATTGTGTATCCATGAGAAACATTTATATAGAGTGAGTCATGTAAATATTGGCTCTTTATGTTACTCAGAAAGTGGAATATGTACACACAATGTATTTACCACCAGCATGGCATGTGGTTTCTTTTATACTACAAGATTTTTGGTTAGTGTGCATGCTAAAAACCCCCCACATGATAAAACATGTCACATTTTTTTAACATAATTCATATTCTTAGTATGTGACGTAATTACAAACTGCATATAAACCTCCATAAGAAAAATTTGGTGAGAAATAGATGCATTATTGATGTTATATATACACAACATATAACACATTTAATCCCACGAAATTTACACACTAAGAATTTCATCATGTAATATGGTACAATATATGGAGTAATTAAAGTGATTCATGAATTCAGAGTGTATATAGTTGTAAATATTGTCTTCCTTTTGTTCTCTACACTAGGAATATCATTATTGAATTTTATATTGTCATGTATGACCCCATTTAGATAATTCTACAGCAAGATAAATTTAATATTTCATGACATGCATCAATCATCATGCATTTTGTGTACAAATATAAAAATTTCCAGTTGTTAATGTCGTGAACACTTATTGTGTGTTTTGTTTCAATTCATGGTATGCAAAAAAATGTGGTTTCAGTAGAAGAAACAACATCTTGTGTATATCATGAAATTCCAAGTAATACTACATTTTTAAAAGGTTGGGACTGATTCTTCATTTTTAATAATAAAGAAAAGTCCACTTTTTTGATTATTTGTAGGGGGGCCCATTACATAGACCAAAGTCCTATGGGCATGAAATCCTAGTTACATGGCCCGCGAGCACATTTTTTGGACCAAAGGGCCCACCAGTGAATAGTAATTCTATAGCACTCAGGCTGTTATAGTACCCTCACCACCGCAGTTCTTGCAATTGTAACTCCGATACTACAGTGTCACTACTGCTACATTTTTTCAGCTCTTATAGTATTGCAATAGTTCCATGTTACAATGCTGCTACAATACATGGGAAATTAGTCCCATCTCGAATTTGTTCTTGGTTCTTTTGGATGCTAAGTAAGAGTCATCACCAATTGGGTATAGGTTCATTGTAATTCCATTTAATCCAATATTTTTTAGGTATATGGTATAGACCATTTACTATATATAGAATGTGTCTCTTGATATCTTATATCTAGTACAAAAAATATGAATATGAAATTTTAGAAATTGTATTTTTATATTTTTTATAAGGAAAATGTCGTGTGTCCATGAAAATACGCATCATGTCCTAAAATAATTTTTAACTTAAATATATATAAAATTATGAAGTATGAGAATCTTTTTTCTCATGGATTGTGAGGAAAGATTATTATGATAATGAACAAATTATTATGAAACAAAATAAATATAATAATTCGTATAAATTGATATTAATTAGAACGTATGGAAATTAATGATCTAAATAAAAAATATATATTAATTTTATGATGTGATTAATCATGAGCTTGATTGACCACTGTATGATTTGGATTTATTTATTTTATTTTATTATTTTTACCATGCTTTAATGATTTATTTATAATTACATCAATTTTGATGATATTTGAATCATCAATCCTACTTTTATTATTTATGATCTTATGTTCCCATGAAATATCTTATGTAACCATAATCCCCTAATAAACAAAACCTTCTTGTAAATAGTAATTTTCAAATTATGGAGCTCCAAAATATAAAAAAAATCCAATGACTTGTTTCAATGTGAATTCAACCTATGGGATACACATGAGAATGGAGAAGCAGTGTAACAAGATCTATGTGTGGGATTAGGGTTTTTTCTATAGAAAAGGATGGTTTGTAATTTAATGATAAACTAACCAACAAATTATCTATCATGGCATATCATTTTTTCTGCATGATATTTTTATGACAAATAATTTATTTGAATATTTATTTAAAATAAATCACATTTAAAAGATAAATTAAAAATAATTATAACATAAATAAAATTGGTTGGGATATACATTATCATATATAGATAATTAATTAGGTAACATCTCACATTATGTAATTAACCACTTATCATATATAAGATAATTTATCTTATATTAGTTTATAGATAAATTATTTTAATATAATTTGTTATTAAATTATGTAGGATCTATATAATACTAATATGTATCTGAACAATATCATAAAAATAATTCATTCATATTGTAAATAAAATCCCTTATTGAAATTACAATGATATAAGGTGGCTTCCATTTTACATATTAGGACACAACCACTTTTAATGTTCTAGTATGGCTATATTTAGAAGAAAATTAAATTTTGGGGGTGTCTTAAAATAAAAATGGGTCTAATTATCAAAATGTGTACTGACATTAGTGAAAAAATACTACATAATATAATTTAGAGACATGTGTTGATGAAATCTTAGAATATAATTTCTATATTTTGGAGGAAACTTTACACATCAAGGAACTATTTTTTAATGCAGATGGAATGTAAATCCTACCTAAATTACATCATGTTATTTTACTATGAAATATTTGAACTATCACTCCTATATCCTTATATAAAAACATAAAAATTATATTTATAGAGTTGATCATGATAAATGTGTCCCAATTTTTCCATCATAACCTTACTACATCAAAAAGTAATACTAGATCTTATACATACCACGATACATTTTATGTATTCACTTTTATAGAATTCGAGAAAAATTATTAACAAATTAGATTCAAGATAAACTAGTTCATAGTGATTAACATAATCTCCCACAATAGGCTTGTTTTCATATTCCATATTATTTCTTCTATACCTACAAAAAAAATTCCCCTCATATTAATCATTAATATAAAAAAAATATTTCCACATAACCAGGGGGAATGGGAACATATGAATGGTGAGATCAAGTATTCTATATGTGTAATTATATGAATTAAGTATTGAATTTTTTCAGTTGGAATAAATTGATCCTAAGGGTATGTTGGCAGAATAAAATTGCATCAAACTAGCATAAGGGAATCCATACCCTCTAATACCTAGATCAAAAAACATCAATCAGGACAAAAAAACATCCATCAGGATATAAATATTTATCAAAGGAAATAGTCATATGATTCAATAATCATGATCCATGTTATTTTAATCTCTAACAACTAAATCATTATATACCTAAATATTTTCCTCAATAATTGGTATAATTTTTTTATGTAAACATAAACTCATTATCATTTTTTCTGAAAACATATTATTTTAGTATGAAAATATAAAAATCATAGATAATTAAATCTATGTTACTTGGAACATAATTTTCATATCACTATTACATATGGAGTAACCTTAATAGTGACACATAGTGTAACATTCATATTTACACTTGAAATAACCATCATGGTTATACATGAAATATCCATCTCAGTATATTCCAATAATATATTTGGAGAAACCTAATCGGTTAACATTGTGCCATTACCCAATGTAGTGGATAACTATAAAGGGATCACCTTACCATGGATTATAACAAAACAATCCCCACTATAATTAATTCCACGAACCATAACATAATAATGTATGTATATCTTTTCATCTCATTATAATAATCATAAAACTTCCATTTTTCCTCTCATGACTAGATTACTCATAGAGAAGAAGTGATTTCCATGAAAATGGCATTAAAACAATATTAATATTTAATGAAAAAACATAATGATTTTTTTATTACATTATATCATTATTGGATCACATGCAACTTCAATGGATTTTTTCGTTAATTAAAGGAAACTATATTAAAAATATCATTCAAAATATTCATTTTGAAAATACCATTCTCGTAAAAAATATCACTTATTAAAAAAAATATATATATATATAACAAAATTTAATAATTATTTTAATTGAAAAAATTTCAACAAATAATTGTATCATAAAGTAAAATAATGGTTGGGATGGCAATAATAACAGTTCACACGGTAAATGATAAAAATAAGCATTGTTATCAAACATTTTGAATATAGGGATCAAAAGTTTTCCATTTAAGACACCTTAATATCTTTCCATTTAAAATGATTTAATTGAATTTAAAATATCATATAAAATATATTAACGAAACAAATTATATTCATAATGGAATATTTTTGAAAAAATTTCAGAATACAAGGAAATCGAAGTGAATAATTCTCAACTAAAAATAATATACAAGATCAATGTCACATTCAAATTACATTCTTGTTGTTTTATTAATCGATAAGGTGGAAAATGGTTTTAATTATATATAAAAAAATCCTAAAAATAGGATAATAAAATATATGTATCTTAGTAAAATGAGAGCCTTTGATTTCCCCCAAGGATCCTTGAACCGTGAACCTAAAAAAACCTAAAACGAAAAGAGATTGCAACATAAATCATTTTCTACATTGGAAAATTTCCAATCTTAATCCCCATGAATGAATAATGTTAAAAGAAATGAAAAAAACATGGACATGAGAATATTCATGATATACCATGTAAATGGTCTAGTATATCCAACTAATAAAATAATATAAGTGCATATATGAAACATATGTCCCAATAAAAGATATTTTGAGATGTAATCCCCTTAAACGATCATACCATTGAATTATCAGTTAATCAATAGAGGGACTATGGATTAAAATATAAATCAATATATAAAAAATGAAAATAAATAATAATAAAAATTTAGAGATCAATTAATACATAATCATGGTGTTAAAAGTCCATTAAATAAGAGTTGTAACATATTGAAATTAAACAAGTTACAAAACCCTTTATCACATGGAAAATTTCAAGACAAATAAATTTAGTTAAAAACATTCAAATTGTAACATAAAATAACCTTAATTATGAATGAATAATGATATAACATGTAACTCTTTAGAATATACACTATATAAAAAAATTTGGTCCATAAAAATAATGTATGTCTCCATGATGTAATATTGATACAAAATTCCTTACGTTGAATTTAGAATTTCCAGGAATGTACCTTGTCTCTATATAATAAAAAGATACCAATTATTTTATTTAATAATAAATTTATAAATATTTAATACCTTATCTTTAATCTATTAATTTTATTTGTTTTAATTACATATTAATCTACATACTCAGTTGATTCCAAGTGGGCTATTTTGAGCAAGTTCGATTCATAATTCTCCATATAGATTCGATGTGTTGGCCATTGACAAAGAAATAATTATTACATTATAGAAAGAATATTAATTGGGTAATAATAAATATTTTTATACATCAATAATACATTTTAAACTAACAATAAAATATGGTTATGAAAAATGAATAGTGTTCTAATCCTGTAGACGATAGAACATATGTACCCTTGAATAACATTAAATTTTTTTGAATTGTCATTATTGAAAGAATTTATGTATTATTTTATATTAAAAAATGATTATTTAATCATAAATACTCTATTATATAAATAGATAAGAATAAATATATATATCTTCGATGTGATGTGGTTATGAAAACCTAAACACATCGCTTTATGGAGGAGGTTGTCCACATGTATGCATGAATAAAAATATAAATTTTTTAATTAATTCCATGGTTTAGAAAAAATAAAATAATTTATATTTAAATAATTATTAAAATTAAATTAATATCATATTTAAACATTATTTCCATTAGTATAACCAACTATTATAGGTGATTATGGAAATTGAATTACATTAGTTCACGAATCTATAGTCTATTGTACACTCGATAGATGGTTTCATTTCTCATTTGATAGAAGATGATAAGGATTGTGTTTTTTATTGACAAAATAATATCACAGTATATGGGATATATTTACGTTTATATATCGTGATAGTAATGTATTATTTAGATTAGGTGGAAAAAATTTTTAAAAATAAAAACATTTGGTTAAATTCTATAGCTTTCATCAAACAAGATTCTTCTCATTTCACCTTATGAACACTATGATTCATATTATTCCCAAACTAAGTATTCAGTAATGTGATAAGGGATGATAGGAATGGTTTTTTAGGTGTGGGATGATCCAAATGGTTCTTCAGAGGTGATGAAATGTGAATAATACTTCCCCTTTTTTTGAAATTGGAGGGAGAACACTTAAAATTTAGTAAAATATTTATTTAAAATAAATTACTTTTCTTGTGAAAATGACACTATAGTAAGCCAAGTCTATGATACTATGTCGACGATTTGAAATTTTCACATAAAATGTTTTCTTGTCATGTTTATATCACATATTTATCATTATATTATTGTTTTAACCCCAAGTAACCCTTTTGAAATGTACCATGAAAATTATATTTTTTACAGTTTGAGGGTAATAAAAGTTACTATAAATGGAAAAACAATAACAACCCAATATTTTAAGAATTTTTTTCAACTAAATATATTTTCATTGAAAAAATTCAGTATATGTAACATGTTGTTTATCTTGCATTACACATAATAATGAGGTTCCCAAATGGCTTACATGACATGAAAAACTGAGTTTATGCTAACCAGGAAATAATATACTTTCAAATGTGACTCTTATAAACATAGTGTTAAATATAAAGATATGAATAATGTTAAAAACATTATTAAATGTACGTATAAATTTATTAATAAAAATATTATTCTTTAATTTTTAATAAATAATCAATCTTTTTTATTGAACTAATTATATTAATCAATCTATATTTTCTTCAATGTTGATTTGTCAATATTTTTTGAAACAAATATGATAATTAATTTATAAATTTTTTAAAAAAAATTATTTTAAAAAATTAAATTAATTTTTTGTATAATAATACAAATCTTAACTTATTTTTTAATTTTTAGATTTTTGGGAAATAGTTTTTTCAATAAATAGTGGAAAACAAATATTTTTTTGTAAAACTATCATTTCTATTAATGAATAAAATATTTTTAATTCAATATTAAATTTAAAGTTAATATAGTAAAATATAGTAATATTTAATATAATTAATTACTTTCTAATCAAATTTGTATTGAGTTTTTGTATATATAAATTTTTGTTACAATAAATATGTTTTTCTGAAAACTATATTAAAATGCACAATGGTTCCCAATATTAATTGACTAAAATAATACATAATGAGTAATTTATAAAGTGCAGTTAAATATCATATGTTAATAAATTTTAATTTACATTAATATAATATTTATTATTAGACAAAATTTTAATATAAATTTATCTAATGCCTAAAAATAGACTTCTAGAAAACAAACATTTTCATTTTATCTTTGGGGTTTTTTTAATTTATTTATCCCACTTCAATTAATATAATTTGTTAAAATTTATTATATATTTTTAACAATAATAATTTATATTACATAATACTATCATATTAATTTTTACTATAATTAATTGTAAAAAATAAAAAACAATTATTTATTGTGGTTAAGGTAAATTTTGATTACCAGGGGATAACCTAAAAGGATATGTCTTAAAAATGACCAATCAAATGCACAAATACTATTTTATAAAAATATATCTTTATTAGCCTTCCCATTTTTTGTTATATGATTATTTAAAATCTCTTTTAAAGGTAAATAATATATCATTTTGTATTCCTTTGGGAAATTTCTATATAGATTCCATGTGAGTTCATTACCCCACTTATTAAAGAACCCCTACTATATTCTTATCTCTACACCCAAAAAATACTTTTTTCATCCATTTCCTACTAAAATACTCTCTTAAATTAGATAATCACTTCTCCTAGGCCTTATTGTTGTTAGGATTCACTCCAAATAAGGATTTATGAGGAAACTTAAAATATTTCCTTGAATAAGAGGTTCATTCAATAACTACGTGTCTTAATTTTATTTTTTCATCTGACTAAATTAATTGTTATAAAACTAGGATCATTAAATAAAATCAATATATTACATATAATTATATGTTTTAATACTAATTTCATGAGATATATCCACAAATATTTCCCTTAAATGGGAAATGAGTCTGTTGATTGTGTGTGTGAAAAAATACCACATCGCGAACCAACATAATTTTATTTTCATCACCACCTCTCATGGTGGGGTGTAATGATGGATTGATTATATTTATAATATATTTTAATAATAATATCTATTCTTAAAATATAATATCAAATATATCATTTTTTACATTCTCTTATGTGGGGAATACACTAACATCACTCATTTGTATAGCGGACTATAGCATCGCGAAGCTATGTTATCCATTCTCATTAACACAATACATTTAGGGTAATAAAAATATTCATAAATAAAATATGTGACATATATTATATCATAATTTATAATTAATGTCTAATAATTAGTTATTTATAATTCATTCCCTCAGTCAAAATATGAAAATAATATTCATACATATGAACGACCTACTGTCTTTAGGAATGGTTCTTTTGATCTTTTTATTTATAAATTTATTTAATTATTATTATCAAGTATATAATGAACATATATTATATTCATGTGATATTTAAGATTCATGCATTTATTTAAATATAATCAATGTACATGAACAATAATTACTAAACTAAAACTCTCTTAATAAACAATGTAGTTAACACCTGTACATAATGATTTTATAAATGAATTATCAATATATTGACGTTGAAATGTTATAAGGGGATTGTATATGATATTATAAGTTTTATTTTTTTATTATTTAATTTATTTATACTAAATATATATTTATTAAATTAGTGGTTCAAATTTCTAAAAATGACATCAGGAATTAAATTAAGGGTTTTTTCTTATCACTTTTCTCTTCTCTAAAACACATTCCATATTCACCTTCTGTTTCTTTTGGGTGGTGTATATATTACTCATAAATTTATTTTATGATGTTTATCCTTGAATTATTTTAGTTTTACATATCCATTTTAGGATCTATCTATGATGGAGTTTATTGTTCAAGTGTTTCCAAAGCGTTAAGGGATTTTTTTCTCAAATTTCCTTCTTTTGGATCTATATATTGTTTTTCACCTAACATCTTTTATGATTCATATATACCACATATAGACATGGTAAATCATGAATATAAGTTTTCATGATATTATATGCTTCATTTATTGTTATACATTCAATGGGATTACAATTCAAATATAAGAATTTGGTAAGAGTTTTATGTTTAAATTTCATTGTTTAACATAATTCCTAATGATTATACATCAAATGGTGAAATATTATAATATATATCTCAATAAACTCAATAATTTTATTATCATATTGATAATTCATGAAAATAAAATTTTCATATCATTTTCCTCTATATGTGTACTTATTTAATCAAAACAATTTTTCTATGAAAAATCATCTAAATTTATCTCTTCTTTTGATAACCATTTCTCTTCTAAAATATTATTAACTTAAAAAAATAAATTTCTTTAAAAATTATTTAAATGTTTTAATAAATACATTTTAAAAAATATTTTATTTTTAAAATATTTTTTGAATGTAATATTCTTGTCTTGTTCTAAACATTGTTGATTTGGATTTTTCCAAAAATATGAAAGGAATCGTTTTTTTAACTTGTACGACATGAACGTAATTTCACCCCATCATGACCATTATATTCATTAAATATTAATTTAAAAAATTTACCAGTTATATTAAAATAATCTTATTTTAAAAAAATTTGTTTTTAAATTATTTTCAATGAGATAAAGGATATTTTCCTCATGATATTTTTTAAATGGGTTTTAAATATTCATTTAAATATTTTCAAGGTAATTTTCGAATAATATGATATCCATACTGATTTATGAACATTTAATTTCAAAAAATGATTTTCATAATGGAATGGAATTTTAAAATATTTTATGTTTTAAATTGTTTTTTCCATGTGTAATGGTTTTATTCCTCAATAACTATTACAAGTGAGCATTATAAAAAAATCCATCTAAGATAATAATGTTTGATGATGCATATTATTTAATGGGGATCGTATTGAATGATTTCACCCTCACTCTCTCTAGATGTATAATTTTTATGTTGATGAAATGTTTATGTATCCTAGTTATAATTCATATAGTATGATATGGTGAATTAATGAAATGACTATGAATCACATTTTCCTTACACAGTTTATGATGTGATGATATAATTTATTCTTCATGATGTTTTTTAACACATAATTATTGTTCTAATTATGAGATGTGGGTTACAATTGTCTCCCTTTAATGAATTGGGAAATGATTTATATATAATGAGGTTATAATTGGAAATGTGTTGACATGATTGATGCACATTGGGAGTCGAATTCATCTAGATCCATTATGGTAAATAGGTTCATCAAAATCCAATATGTTTATGGTCTTCTTAGTTACCCTTGAAATATGTATTTTTGTTCTGTAATTATGATGGAGAAACACTTTTATGACATGAAACTTAGGTCATGATTAATTTATGATGCTTTATCACTCTTATAGACCATGTTTTCTATAATGATAATGTTTTATTCCATGAATCATGTTAAACGCCTATGAAATTTTGGATATGAACCTCATAAGTTATTTTCATGATCAAATACAATTATGTGTGAATTATTATTTAATATTATCAAATAATTATATCACACAATTTTACCCTTACTAAAAATTTGATCCCACTAATTCTTCCTTTTCCTTTCCCTATGTTATGAATAAGTGTTCTAAGTAGGATGGATTAATGAAAAGTTATAAAGGGTATGATATTTATGAGTGATTTTTAATATCCTTCCCCAAATAATAAGATTGTGTTTATATTATCCAAATACAATAATAAATTGTGGTCCTTAGTTGTGTGTTTGTGAATTTATTTAATATCTATCTAAAAATATTTCAGATTTATATATAAAATGAATGTATTGAAATATATGGAATTTGAGGAAAGGATAATAAAAAATTGAAACTAATATGAAAAATTTTTAGTGAGAACACATAGAATTATATGAAGAATATAGAAACATCATTAGTTATTTCAATGAATGGGGTGTGGATTTCTAAGAAATAAAACCATGTATGGCTACTATAAGTGAATATGATTCTGGAAAAAATTTAACTAACGTTAATAGATTTGAAAAGGAACCTAAGGATTATATTGATCGTTTCATAATAACTAAAAATGAGCCTTACATAACATCTAGTTTGAAACTCCTGGGGGATATTCATTGGTTAATACATAGATTCAATACAAAACTTAATTATGGATTTGAATAAGTGATGATCAGGGATTTCCTTGGTTACAAAAAAGATTTCATAAAATTGAAATAATCTATACTAATTTAGAAATCCAATATATCCATTATTATTATGACATTTCCCACTGTGATTAGTGTTTCTCACAATATGTTTTGTATTTTTCATCAATGGATGACTCCAATGGGAATCATGTTAAAAGTAAATTTTTTTTATGATTAGGGATTAGGGAAAATAAAAATGGATGATTATTGGAGAGAAATATATTTTGATTATACATAATCATCTATCATGATATATGATAATCAACGTGCATCTTAACTAATGATTAAACAAGTGAAAGAAGAAGGATGGAGTTTACTATGATTTTTAATAGTGGAGATCTTGGAGGAAAGATGATTCAGTTTCTTATCTATTGAGAATTGGGAAAGTCTCACTCAAGGGAATGACTAGAAAGAACCATAAGGTCATTTGATTTTGGAATAGATTTACACAGATAAATTAAATTATAAGGAAAAATTAAATGTTTATTTATGATAATAGATGATAATAATGGTGTCCCTATAGTATTATAAATGGATTAATATTTTAAATGTGTAATGTATATGGATTATGAAAATCTTCAACAATAGGGGAAGGTCAAAATAAAAATTAGAATGGATTTGTGAGTAGTGGTTGTACTGTATTTAAAAAACATACTAGGAATGAAATATAAATGCAATGAGATATTTTAAACTAATAGTTTTTTATACATAATAATCATGTATTAATTGAGATTGATAAATTTTAAAAAAATGATTCATATTTCATTTTTTTACCAGTATTAATGAATAGGATGATGAATCCTATTTAATGATTTAATAATAAAGAAAGATTATTGAAATGTTTCTAAGAATTCAAAAATTATTCTTAATAATTCATGAAATGTATATGGATTATTTATAAAAGTTTATCATTAAGGATTTTCAAGTTTATTAAAGTTTGGGGCCGAAGCCTCATTTTAATATTAAATAAAATAAAATATGTCTTTTGACTGGGTAGAGGGAGACCCATTACATAGACTGAATGCCTAGTGGGCATGTATCCCATTACATGGCTCATAGCCTAAATTTTCTGGACAAAATCCCATTTTGTGAATAGTATTCATCTTCAACAGTACCCACATAGTATCGCCACTACAATAGTGTCTTCCGCTACTATAGTGTCTGTCATTACTACAGTTCTTTCCATTTCTATAGTGACCCCACTGCTAAAGTACAACTATAATACTACTATAGTAAAGATGATATTTAATAGTTTGTAGATATTTTATAAACAACCTTTGACTGAAGGAATGATAATAATTAATATGTTCATGATTTTCAGGTATTGATTTTGACACAAAATGTTTATTGATATTGATAAAAAAATTATTGTACAGATTATATTGGAATTTATTAATGAATTTTTGAAATATTGGTTTATATTATAATTGATATTGTTTAAAAAAATCTGAATTTAAGATATATTTCATATAACCTATTTTTTATTTAAGGAATAAGTAGGAATTTATTTTTTTAGTAATGTCTAATGGAAATTCAGGTTATTACATCGTTTCAATAAAATATATTATAATGGTATTAACATGTTTTTTTATAAAAATCAAGATCATATTAATATTTTTAGGGGGATTAATGATATGTTGATTTTATAAATTTAGTGACTATTATTAGAATGTTTTTCAATTCAATATTTGGGAAGGGACATAAGGTAAAAATTTATGAAATAGTTTATTTTTTCCAATGTATGAGGCACTAGAGATTACTGTATTACATCAACATTTTAATATATATGTCTATTCGATAAAAGGTGAAATACATATTATTTTGATGATAATTAGAGATTGAAAAAATAACCTATCATTATAATATGGACCTTATGATCCATTATTGATTCAAGAATAAAAAATTCATCTCCAATTAGTATAGTTGGATAGGAAGTGAAAACTGATCATGTTATAACCAAATGGAGGATATTTTTCTTATGAAATGGAATGAAATCAAGTATATAAATCTTCTAGGGAAAATTATTCAACTCTTTTATTATGATCCTAAAAAAATTGGTATTACCAAAAATTTTAATAATATCAATGACCTTGTACACATGTTTTTGGTTCATGGATTGTGGTTTTTGTTTTTCAAATGATATTTTATTTTCATTGAATCAATGATATCTGTCTCTCAACATAATTATAGTTATATTAAAATTTTCTTCAATTCCAAATATTTACATCCCAAAAATGTTTTCCTATACTGAAACCTCGTTAAAATTTTCTTTATGAAACCATTATATTTCCATCTTTAACTTCTTAATGTAGGTTTTACTATACATTTTTATGATGTTGTTTTCAATGAAGGAATTTTCAATGGTTAATCCTTTAAAGACCGAGATTAATTTTTAGGGAGAAACTCATTTTAAGAAGGTAGAATGTTATATCCGGATATATTATGAAATATTTTTTAAAAATTAATTCATATTTTATGATCTCTTATATTTTATTAAATACCATTTTTATCTTGTGTTACAGGAATTAATGAGTTTCATTGAAATCCTTCATGACCTAAAACAACGAGCTTCAATGAATCATGTAATAATATTATTTTAAATATCAACATTATAACCTATCTGTTAAATAAGAGTGTCTGAATTTTTTTATCTACAATATGCAATATAAATATAAATTTACATATGATTATAAATTTACCTAAAAATTATTTGTAAATTTTTAATTAGTATTTAGTAAAGTAACTGTTCTAAAAAATTATATATTTTATTCGAAAATGAATTTTATTTCATTTTATAAGTAAATACTATAAATTAATTATAAAAAATTAAGAATACACATTTTATAATGATAAAATATCTTTTTAAATCATCATATATAAATTAACTTATGTAGAATTGTTTTTTATTTTTCTGAAAATATTGATTTTTCTATGAATAGTGAAAAATATAGACTTTAAAGAAAATATAATTTATTTCTAATAAATGATGTAATTTACATTTCCTATTTCATTTTAAAATAATAGAATTATTCTATGTATATAATGAATAAAAATAATTAATGGTGAATCAATATTATACTTGGTTTTATTATAAGTTTATTTTTGGGATTAAAAGTAGGTTTCTTCTGAAAACTATTTAAAGTGAATGATTTTATTTAATTATATTTAATTAAAATAATACATAACGAGGATTGATTTAAATTATATTTTTATATTATACATTAACAAATATTAATTTATATTAATATAATTTTTGTTATTATACATATAGTAAATTTATAATGATATTATGCTAAAAAAGTAAAGTTCCTGAAAACGCGCTTTTTTGTCATGTCTCTGAGTTTTATCTTAAACGTAATTTTTCCACTCATTTAAAAATATTTTAGTAAAATTGATTTAATATTCGGAATTAGAGTAATATAAATTTCATAATATGGTCATATTAATTTTTGACAGTTAATTATATTAAAAACAATAAAATATATTTATAGTAGTTAAGGAAAAATGGGTTTCCTAGGATGTAATACAAAATAGACAAGGGTTAAAAATGGCCCAACACATGCCTAAAACATATTATATATCCATTTATAAATATTATAAATACCAATACCTAATATATGATCATTTTTAATCTTTTTTAATTTGAAATAAATTAACAATTTTCATTCTTCTCGGCAATTCTCATGTGATCTCATTTCCCCACTTATAAAAGTTCCCCTCCACTCCTCTCATATTCACACCAAAAAATATTTTCTCATAAGAGAATCACTACCAAAATACACTCCAATAATTCATAATAACTTCTTATGAACCTTAGTGTGGGTTCTAGGTTAACCTATGATGGATTTAGGTGGAATCCTAATGGAGTTCCCCGAATAGGAGGTATATTCAATAACATTGTGTTTTGGTTTTATTTCTTCTACATCCTTCTTAAAATATTATTAAAACATGATTTTATAAAAACATAATTATCTTATATATGATTATATTTTACTATATTAATGTAATTACCTATATCTATATACATTTCAATCAAATTGGTAACAAAATTGATGAATATTTGTACGCAGGAATACCACCTCATGAACCGAGCTAATGTTTTCCCATCACCATCCCTCAAGGTTGTTGTATTGATGAAATTATTAAATTTATTTTATTTTTTGAAAATTATTTCAGTTATTTAAATATAATATCACATATTACCTTTTTTACATTTCTTTATGTGTGGTATATGATAAGGTTTCTCGTCCGTACATCAATCTATCTCCCCACAGAGCGATGTGATTCATTCTCAGTAATACTTTACATGTAATGTGATAAAGATTAATTTAATGAAAATAAATGATTTATTTGAAAACATAAAGGATCTTTAATGATTAATGACTCTTAAATTTACTTTTTTCGATCCGTTGAATGATTGAAATATTTTTCATTCGTATCTACGGCCTACCATCTACATGAATAGTACATGTCATCATTTTATCTCTAATTGTTATGACTGATTATAAATATATATAAGGATAATATTTGATATTAATGAAATATTTAAAATTTTGGGGATCATGGAATGACAATAAAAGTATGAAAACAATAACTACTAAATCAAAACTGCCATAAAAAATAGTTAACACCGATAAATAATGATTTTATAATGAAATTATTAATAAATGTGTGTTGAAACACTATAAAGGGATATTATATTATATTAAAATTATGTTTATGAATATTTATTACATTTATAATAAACATATGATTATTATATTGAATAATGAATTATTTATGAAGGTTTTTGATAATTAAGGTAAGAAGTTTTTGTCTCACTATTAGTTTCTATGAGACACAAGCCATATAACATAATGTTACTTTTACGTGGTACATACACTATCCGTGAATATATGTTGGTATTAATATCATTAATATTCGTCGTTTTATATAACCATTTTAGGATCCCCCTTTATTTGGTTTTATAGTTCAAAAGTTACCAAATGTTTAATGGATTATTGTCTCAAATTGTCTTCATAAGAACCTATGTTATGTTATGTACTTATCATCTTCATTGAGAAGTATAGACCACCAATTTTTTATTATATTCCATTAATACTCTTATTTTCATGATATTATATCTTTTATATTTTTATTATTTTATTTTTATTTCTTATCCATGATACCATAAGGGTATGAGTTTTCGTCATAATATAATTTTTTGTTACGATTATTTATAATTATATATCCAATGATAAGATCCAATGATCTATCTCTCAAGAAAATAATGAAATACATTCCCCTATAGTAATGTCATTAAAATAAAATTTCCATTTCATTTTTCTCTTATTATATTAATAGGGTGTAAAATGTGTTTTTATTAATAATCTTCTTTATTTATCACTTTCATTGAAACCCATTTTCAAACCAAAACCATGTTTTCTATATACGTAATAAATTTTTTAACATTATTAAAATGATTAATTAAATATATTTTTACCGATTTATTAATTTTCAATGAATATTTTATAATGATTAATAATTAAATTTTCTAGAAAATTCCCTTTTGGATTTTAATAAAAACCAGAAATCTATTATTAATTTATCTTGAACAACAGGAAAGAAATTTCCCACCATCATTACCATTATTTTCATTTATCATAGTTTAAAAATTTTCATGGTTATTTTGGAAGAAAAAAATTTTCTAAATAAATGATGTTATAACATTTTTTCAATGTGGAATGTATATTTTCATTAAAAATGTATAAAACTAATTTAAATCATTCATTATATATTTTCAAGGTTATTTAAAAATAATGGGATTTATAATATGTTATATGTTTTCATTAGTTTTATATAATGAATTTAGGAAGTTAATGGACATTTCACTCATGAAATTTTTTAATGAATTTTAAATACTTTTTTTTATGTTTCAATGGTAATTTTTTAGGAAAAAGATTTCTGAAAAAGATTTATTTTTAAAAACGTGTCTTTCAAAGTGGAAGGGATATCTTCCTCCTAAAATGTTCAAATTATTCTTTATAATGATTTTCCATGAAGGGTGACATCCATGGATGTTATGTATACTTTAATATAGATAATAAGGAATGATAACTTACTCAAAATTTCTTGGTATGCTTAATTCTTATGTTTCTGAAATTATTTGAAAACTATTTATTTTTCATGGGTAATTCTATGGTGAATTGATGAAATGTTTATGAAACCCATTTTCATGAAATATATTACGATGTAATGATATGATGGATATTTTATTATGTTTTTCACACATATGTATGGTTTTCATTATGAGATAGGTTGTACCTATATCTCTCTCCAATGCATTTGGTAAAACGTTATATATTAGGAGATAATTATGGGAAACAAGTCGATGGGATTTATCCACAATGGGAAATTGGTGATCCCTAATCCAATATGGTAAAGAGGTGAGTCTTGATCAAATATATTCATGGTATTAAAATATAACCTTAAAATATGAAATGTGTTTCTATTTTTAGGATGGTGACACACTTTTATAAGATGATATTATGGTTCTGATTGATTTTTGATGATTTCAAAGTCATATGTCCCATGTTTTCTAAAATCATATTGTTTTATGCCAGGACACATGTTTTTGACTTATGAAAGGTTGGTCAAAAACCTAATTAGTTTTGTTAAGGAACACATTACTATTTTTTATCTTATTCTATCATATCATAAAAGAATTATAACTCCCATGTTTACACTTAATATGCATCTGCACTGACCCATTCATAATTTTCCTTTCCCCATGTTATAAAGAATGGTTTTGAGTAGGGTATATTTATAAATAGTACTAAAGGGGAACATATTTTTAGGTAATTTGAACATATTCCACCAATAAGATGACTGTGTATCTAGAGTCCAAATACACTAAACAATTACTATCCTTATGTATTTGTTTGTTTATTTTATTTAATATGCATATTTAATTATTGGACATTTATGAATGAAAATATTGGTTCATTATTAAAACATCCAATAAATGGAACATGGTTAATATTTTAAATAATATCCATATTAATTATCAAAATATAGGATATTTATGAATTTTATATTATTTATTAAAATATTATTTCAATATAATATCAATAATGTCAATTTCATAACTATTAATTTTCTTTTACTTTTATAACGCAAAAAAATAATTAAATTTGAATAAAAAATTTTAATTCTTATAAAAAGTTATTTTTATCTTTAAAATTAAAGGGTGATGTTAATTATTTCAAATTATAATACCTCAAATATTTTCAATATCATGTAATTTAATTTTCAATTAAATTAGATATTATGAGGTTAGCTTTTTTAATAATTTATTGCAAATTTTTCATCACAAAAAATTAAAAACAAATTAAAAATATGAATAAAATATATATTTTTCAAATTAATATTTCTATCCAATCATATCCTTTGTTTTTCCACAATTTAATCGTATTAAAGTTATTGAAAACTAGAGTGTGGTATTTTTGACATTTCATTACATAAAATATAATAATTCATACAATCCTATCCAAATGGAAAAAAGGCCATATAACTAAATCATGTAAGAGTATGGATAAAATCGAATCATCAAATTATATTAACGTAAGTGTTATGGTTATTTTATTATCCTTATATTTTTAACACTTAATTACTTGAATAACCCTTAACGTGATAATAAAAATTACAATTGTTTCTCTACCAAATGTCAACATATAAAATGAAAATATTTATTAAATTTTAACCCACTGTTACAAAATATGGAATCCATTTTATCTAAATTCAAAACACCTTTGTTGAATAATTTAAATTTAAATTGAATCATTAAAATACATTGAAATAAAAATTTTTATAAAAACTATCCAATTTAAATACAAAACTGTTTTTATAATGATTTAAAATATAAGACTCATTTAAAAAACTATATTTGTGTTATTTTTAATGAAAAGTAACTAATTAAATTTTAAAATTAATAAAAAATAACTTTTTAATTTTTAAATACTTTAAATTAAATTATTATTATTTTAAAGTCAATATTTTCACTATACATTGAAAAAACTATTTTTTAAAAAAAAATTCAAAATTTCAATATAGGATAATATTAGATTTGATTATATAAAAATTATATTTATTTTATCAAAAACATATCACTAAAACATAATGAAATTAATTATTTTACTCACTAACAGAAATAATGAAATATTTCTTTTTGAAGAAAACAAATCAGTGAAAATGAAACAACACTACTAATAACTAGCTTCTTATTATCTACGAATTAATCAATAATTTTTTTTCACTATAAAATTTATATATATTTAAAATTATAATTAATCATATTCAAAACTTCTAAATTAAATACTAGTTTATAATGATCATATTTATATAAAAATATTTCTTAGTTTTCTTAAACATTAAGTTATGTATCTTATAAACTATCAAAAATAGTTTTTTGTTTAAAATATACTGTTATTACAATATACACAATTTAATAAATTATGCACTCTTAGTTTAAACTCATTGTTGTTAATTGAATGTTTAAATTTTGAGAATAATATTGTTGATATCCCACATTTAACAAAGGATTAATAAAAATTCCTATAAAAAAGAATGAACGTGAAGTACGAAGGATGTATAGATTAAAAAATAAAAAGACTTCCAAATAGGATAAAATAAGTAGGAAGTGAATATATATAAATAGAGGAATAATATAATTCCCAAAATATTATGTAATCTGTTAGATACCATTGATCATATCAAAGTTAATTTATTGGAAAAAATAGACAGAAAAAATACCCTAAGTGATTATTCATTATAATTGAGTGTAATAGGATAACTTTTTTGTTTTAAGATACTTTTTATAGAGTCCAGAAATTTATTTACCATATATAACATGAAAATACGAAAATATAATTACATTCCAAAAATATTTCATACATTAATTAATATCCATACAAATCTCATATTTTCTCAAAACGAGGAATATTCGAGATGAATTTTTATTTCTAGATGAACTATAATTAACATCTAACAGATAACATGATAATAACTTATTACCCTTTTCTTTAGATAATAACCAAAACAAAAATGGTTTTAATAATGAATGATTATTCCAAAATTGGATAAACTATCATAATAAGAAACAATACTTTAGTCTCCAAAATTAATCTTTAATACCTAATGATCAATCAAAAATCATTCCATAAATATTTATCCTTATAATTATTCAAAATAAACATTCCCAAGATTTAAATCCATAAAAATACATGTATTTGATCATATTTTATTCTAGGAAAAATTACTTATTTATCATTAATTAATATCAAACAATCATAAATTAGAATACCAAAAAAGCATATAACATGATCTCATAATCTCCGATATATGATAATCATTTAAATAAATATATGACATGTTATACTTAATAACACTTATAAACCCAAAATTAATTATATTTTAACACCAATAGTTTTCTCATATCTTTTACTATATATCCCAAAAATTGAAATAGAATTTTTTGAAATAATAGTTCATATTAGACTGATAAAATTTCTCCCATAATATCATTATTCATCTTAAAAAGTAGTCACATAATACTGCAAAATTTTTGCCTTCGACTATGGATTTATGATAATCCTTAAACATATTAACATGTGGTGGTAACCAAAAAAATTAAGATATCCTCACACGAGAGCATCGTAATAAACAAATTTAGCCTAATGCAATACTAATACCATCAATAATATCCTTGAAACCAGACCCTTGGATCCAAAAAAAATTTACTTTTATGATTTTCATAATAATAAATGTGATCCGATTTTTTTCATCCATTCCTTACAACACCAGAAAGTATTAGAAGATCACTTACATTCCAAAAAATCATATATTTTTTCATTTTTAATGAATTTTGGAAAAGTATTAACAAACTGGATTCATAAATAAATGGTTCATAATGATCAATATCATCTCCCACTATAACCATATATTATAATAAAATATTAATTCTTTAACATGTTCTTAAATATTATTTACATATGAAATGTATATAGACTCAAATAATTCATCATAAAATGTTGTAAATGGAATATAATAATGGTGATAAAAAATTCTCAATTAGGACAATCATAATAATTAATAAATGAATTTCTTCCACAAAAATAAGACAATAATGTATGTGTTATGATATAGTAAAAGGCTATGAAAATAAAATAAGGTAATTCATACCCATAAATACCTAGATCACAAAACATGAATCATGTAATAAATCATTAAAAATGGAAATTGTCATATTAATCTAAAATCCAGATCCATATGATTTCAACCTTGATCAATGGAATCATTATAAACTCATATCAGGTCACCCATGAAAAGTAGCTAATACATTTCATTAAACATATACTCATTTGAATAGATTGTGAGATAATTTGATTTCTATGACAATATTGAAAGAATATATTAAAAATAAATGTAACATGGAGAATCATTTTCATATCTCTCTTAAAAAAGAACAAACCTTCAGAATTAGACATGAAGAAACTATCCCAGTTACAATTGAAATAGCCAACACGATTATAATTCGAATTACCATCCATGTATATTCCCACAATCTATTATTGGAAACCTAATCGGTTAAATCAATAAATTTAGTCAATGCATTGGATTGATAAACAAGATCACCCAAAATTACCATATAATAGATGCACACATCACTAAAAAATTTCCACAAACCATACAATAGTAATGTAAAAATATATTTTTCTCTTATTATAAAACTCAGATAAAAATATTTTATTTATTTCAAAACATGATTAACACATTGAAGAGAAATGAGTTCCATGAATGACACTTGAAAAAAATAAAAATCCATAAATATAAATAATAGGGATGGTTTTATTATAATAGATCCCCAATGTAGCACTTTTTATATCAATGGTTTTTTTTGTTAATGAAAGGAATCATTATTAAAAATATCCATAAAAATATTCTTACGGAAAATAAACTTTTATTTTTTAAAATAAATTCTTAAAATGGAATGATTATAAATTATTGTAAATAAAATTTTAATTTAAAATAACTAGTGATACTTAAGAAGGAATGTTTAGCAAACATAATGGTTAAGATGGAAGTAAAATCCATTCATGTGAAAAATGTTAAATAAAAATTCAAACATTTTTTAAAAGGGAATCAAATGTGACCCATTTGGTAATGTTTATGAAGTTTCCATTTGAAACCATTTAAAAGAAGATAAAATAATATATAAAATACATTTATTAAATCATTTATATTTATAAAATAAATTGTTTGAAATCATTTTATAAAACATAGATATGTAAGATAATGAATTCAGAACTAAATTATGATACAAGATCAGTATCACATGAAAATGAATTTCATGATTTTTATTTAACAAAAATGGGACTAGATGGAAATTAAACATTTAATTATCATTAATAACCATATAATAATAAAGGATATGTGATTAAAAAATAACATCATATATTATTCTCTAAGGGAACCATGAACATAAAAAATTATAAAAAGAAAATATATTTTAACATTATGCCTTTCCCACATTGGTAATATTTCAAACATAATACCCATTAAATTATAATATTAAATGAAGCTATAAATATAATTAAAATAAAAAAATTCATGATTTATCATGTCAAAAGATATTATAAACCCCTCAATAAAATGTTAGGTGTATATCATAAACATATGTTCTAGAGAAAGAGAAATTGAGACAAATAACACATACAATGAGAATTAATAAATTTGAGAGATTATGTTTAAAAAATATAGATCCATAGAAGAAAACTGTAAATATGATATAACATAATTGATATATCAATTTACACATAATCATGTAATTATAAATACAATAGCTAAATGTTAGAACGAGATGGAAACAAATTGTGTTAAGAATCCCTTTACCTCTTAGCAAATATATTTTCAAATAATATTTGATGAAATAAATCAAATTTAATCATAAAATATCATAATTATTAAAGGATTTGTTGTATAATTTTTTTTATAAATATATACACCATATAAATGAAATTATATGCAAAAAAATAAAATATTCCTCAATGAATGTACATTGAGATGAAATCTCTTACTTTGAGTATAAACATTCAATGTATATCATTTAACTCATATAGAAAAACATATATTAGTTAAATTATTTCTTAATAATATTTTATTTTCTTAATAAATTATCATTTAAATAATCATTTTATTTATATTAATGAACTATTTACCTATATATTCAATTAAATTGACCTTGGGTATTTTGAGGATGTTCAGTTCATAATTTTCAAAATTGATTTGGTGTTTTGATTGTGTTCAAAGATTTAATTTTACCCTAATTTTTAGAATAATAATAATTAAATAATTATTATTATAATATATTAACATTAATTTTTATATCATCCATAATTTAATGTTATGAACAATGACCTATATTATATTAATGGAGATGTAATGGCATACATATGCCTGGGTAACATTTCCATTTTCTCAATGGTCATTATAGAATAAAGATATGTGTTATTTTATCTCTCCATAATGATATTTATATAATAAATAACATATTATATTCATATATAGACTAATTTATATTGTTCATGTGAAATTTTTGTAAAAAACAAATCACATCGCTTCGTGGAGGTGGTAGTGCACACGTATGCATGAACGACATTATCATTTTTTAATGAGTGGAGTGGTAATAAATTATATGATATTTTATTTCTTAATATTTATAAATATTTTCTTAATAAAAAATGTTAATATTATTTCTATCATTATATACATCCATGAAAGTTGGTGATGGAAACCAAATCACATCGGTTCTTGTGGTGGTGGTTCATAGTACACATAATCAATGGTATCATTTACAAGTTGATTGAAGATGAGATGGATATAGGTTGTGCCATTAACATAACAAAATATCATTATATAGTAGATAATTATTTTATTATATCTTCTGGGTTAATGATTATTTTAATTGGAATGATGTTGAAAAAAATCAAATACATTTGGTTAAACATTATACCTCTTCATCTGGAAATATCTATTTCTTTAAATATTATGACCTCAAAATTTGGGATTATGCCCAAAATAAGGCATATATAATATGGGTGTGGATGTTAATAATTAATATGGTAAGTTATTTCCAAACAAAATGGTTATTAAGGTGTTGTGAGATGAGAATAAGTGCTTCCCTTTTATAACAAAAAAGAGGGGAACTCTCTTTTATTTATTAAAATATTCATTTAATATAAATAACATTTGATCTCCAAATAAATCCGAATTTAATATATTATAATATAATGTGATTATTAATAGAAATAATACCATCCAATAATATTTGAAAAATTTTATATCCCATTTTACTCATTTCTTTTTGTTTTAACACCCCCCCTCAATAATCATGTTCACACTTATAATAACAACATGGTTTTTTACTCTTAAGGGTCATTACAGTTACTATAAACTAGAAAAATATCCATAAATAGAACATGGATGATATTTTAAACCATATCATAATATCTTGAAAATTTTGTGAATTTTAATAATTATATATTTATTAAAAAAATTCGTTTTATGTAATATAAATAAAATCTATTTTAGAACTATTCATTTTCATTAACTATAATAACTATAAGTGAAAAACTAAAATTACATTAAAATCGTTTAATACATCAAAAAAATATCTTTTTATATATGTAATTCAATATTCACATTAATAGATTAAAATTAAAGTACTTTTATTATTTTAATCTTAATTATTTTATTTCTCGGTTAATTGATCTTGTATTGAATCTGCATTGTATAAGAAATTATTGTAATTATTTTTTCACTAATAAATAAAAATAAATTATCTTGATAATGATAAATCACTTATAATTAAAAATATAACTTATAACCAAACATATATTATTTTTATTGAAATTTAAAAAATATTATATTTTTTAGAAATAAGGTTGTGATATTTTTTAATTTCCTTTACATAAAATTTAATAAATGTATAATCATGTATAAATCAATTATAAATGTCATATAACAAGAAACAAAATTATTTTAGATGAAATGGAATCAATAAATAAACTTAATTAATATTTTTTATTATGACCCAGCCTTATCAAATTATATAATCAAGAATTTTAGTCCCGAACTCACTTCTCCTCAAATTGAGGATATTCCCAAGTTTAGTGTTTTAGGGAATTGGGATATAATACATACATAACATTTCACATTTTTAAATAGTGGATACTACAAAAAAAATCTATCTCTTCCATAATATAAAACATTTCCAATCAAACAAGTTTTATTTTAAAAATATGCAAAACCATTAACATTGCTTCTTTAATTGTCTTATACATCCATATGGCCTATGGAAATCATTTAAAAACAGGGGATGAGAACAAAAATCATGGTAAGAGATATACAAACATGGAAAAGGGCATTATTCCTTTAATACCTATAATGTATGAAATCATTTTCATAAAGACATACTTCTCACCCATATAAACATAATTTCTGAAACTGGAGATTTCCATGATATTTCCCCAAAACATACCAAACATAAATAGTACCATAATTTTATAATTTGGAATTAATTACACAATCCTATAACCCTCTCAGGTACCTTATAATTTTTAACCTTCACGGCTACCTTACAATGCAACCCTCAGAGCTACCTTATTGTGTAACTATCACAGTTACACTTGGAGTAACCATATAGTCGACCTCCAATATACACATACCCATGGAATAAAAGGGATATATAGGTCCAAATATTCATCATAAAAAAGTCCAAGAACTTTAACATAATCATAAAACATGAATAATTGCATAAAAAACATTTATATTGAATTTTGCAATAGAGAATTTCAAAAGAATATTTTAAAAGAAAATTCCATTACAAATATCATATAACTAATGTGAGACTTAATATAGTGCATGTAATATGTATATAAACTATAAATACTAATAAATCAAACTAATATAATAAAAATTCATCACAAAATCAATTTTAATACTACATAAATAATGTAGTATAAGGTTAACCCAAATAATTTATATTTGGATAAGAATTTCCTTACCTTGGGGTTTTCTTATTTAAATCTTGTTTAAAACTCCTATATAACGGTTAAATTTCAGTTATTATTACCTTAATGAAACATATTCATGTTTATAATACCTTATATGATCATTTCATAACAACATTTCACCCTTTAATTATTAGTATTTTATTTTGTCCATCATATTGGGTGCATTGTTTACCTGACTTCCATGTTCGTTTTGTATTCTATTTTAGATTTCTTATGGATATGAAATTCCAAAATTGGAATGAAATGGTATTAATATTATAATAGAAAATAAAATGATACAATAAATCATTTTTTATCATCTATGATGACAAAGCATTATATAAAACATTAATGATATTTGTTTAGATTATTTTTTGCGGTTCCTTGATAATAATGACCTTAATTCATTATATAATTTAATTACATTAATATTAGTTCATTATAGAACACAAAATAGCTTACATAATATACTTCACATTCTGATTTAACCATTAAAAGTGTTTTATGATCGATTTTTTTAGGATGGAATGGAAATTGGAAACACATCGTCCCCAATTTTAGAAAACGACACATCATAAACGGGGTATTTTTTAGAATAATAGGAAGTAGAGAGGATGATTTATGATTAATTTTGCAAATGAACATGATAAAACACAAAATATATAAGATTATAGTTATTTAATTCCTCCTGGATAAGGTTAGGGGAAGAGAGTACAAGAAATGAATGCAATTGAAAAAGAAAACAAATGAAAAAGGAAGAGAATTATTTACACTTGATCTCTTATCCTTGAGATCCTACTTAATGCTCTTGTTTTATTCCTTTGGTTGAGACCCTTAGGTCTTGGATGTGGGGAAGAAACATGGGGAGGTGATTCAGTAGAACGTATACAATTCTCAGGGATTGAGAGGTGTGAGAGAAAGAGTGGAATGGGGGTGGTACTTATAGTGGAGGATATGAGGGATTTTACATTATTTTAATCACTATTTTAATTTTGTTGTCCAAGACTATGAATAGTATTACATCCTATGAAAAAATAGTAAGGAGAGAATTTTAGTTCTAAAAAGTGGGCTTACATCACCCAAGATGTCAAAAATGGTGTATCTAACTAATAATTTTAATATTTTGTATTTTACTGTATATCAATATTAATCGAAAATTCATGTATTTTAGAAAAATATGAAAAATTCACCATAACCATTTTTTTACATGTAGAATTAAAAAATGAACTCCATTTTTTTAAAATAATTTTCTCTTTATGAATGATTTAATTTTTAATTAAAATCATACATCATTCAAAAATCAAAAATTTTAAAACAATAACTCATTTTATAACACCTTGAAAAAATAATCAACTTCTCATTATCTTATAACCATAATAAAATAAAATAATAATGTGATTTACTATTCATAAGGTTCATATTACTATTTATATGGGTATGTTACTATTTAAAAAAAACATGTCAGTTCTATCAGACTCCAAAAAACATACTCATCACAACTCTAGATGACCGTTTTTTGAAATTCAAAACATAGAAGGAGACAAATTATGTTTTAATGGATAATTTTTAAATATCTACATATAAATTATTGTTTTGTAGTGTATTAATATTTCATGAAATTCTTTTATTTTTAAAACATTTCGGTGTTACATTCTTTCTAACTTTGGGAAATTATATCCTCACAATTTTATTTATTGATTAAACAAGGGATGATATCTCTCCCTCATTGAGTTTTTAGATTCGTATGTTTCTTAGTCAACCATGTAGTTTCTCAAAAACACCTTTACCTGGTGGATTATCTGATTCCTAAATAATTGTTCTTTTCGATCAAGAATATGAATAGGTTTCATGAAATAAGAAAGTTTCTCTTCTATCGGAACTGTTTCTCGGCTTAAAAATGAGATAAATATGGCACATACTTTCTCAACAACAGACCATGAAAAAAATATGAACTAGAATAACCTCCGAGTAAATATTTCTCAGTAGGAGAATGGTCCAACTTTCTCTAGTATTTCTTAAGGTTCAATGAACTGTGGACATAACTTTCATTTCTTACCCAAACACATAACACTTTTCCATGGTAAGATTATAAGAAAAAATTGATCACCTAAATAAAAAAACATTTATTTCCTCATATTGTTTTCATATATTTTCTATATGATCTGAGCTGTCCTCATTTTTTGACGGATCATAATCACATTCATAGCAACTTACTATAAAAATTCTAGTCTCATCAACTTCCTTTCCCCAACATCATCCCAAAAATTTGGAGTTCAACACCGCTTCCCATATAATTCCTCAAAAGTTTCCATCTGTATACCTGAAGGAAAATGATTATTATATAAAAAACCCAATTAATGAAATATGTTGATCCCACGTCCCTAGTACTCCAATGAACAAGATTGAAGAATATCCTCCAATGTATGAACCATTTGTTCTAACTACCCATTTGATTAAGGATGAAAGGCTATAATAAAATTTAATTATGTTCCCAACAACTTCTAAGGGCCCTTCCAAAAATTAGAAGTGAACCTGGGATCCTAGTCATTTATAATGGAAATTGGAACTCCATTTAACCTTAAAATATTTTTTTGTTATAGTTATGAATGTTGATCCGAACATATTGTAACTAGAATATAAATGAAATGTGTTTATTTCATCAGTTGGTCAACAATATCCCAAATAAAATTTTTACCCATATATTTCTTTGGTAGTCCCACAACCAATTCCATGGATATATTTTCCAATTTACTCTCTATAACTGCTAAAGGGTAAAGCATCTCTTTCAATAATTTTCAATCTTCTTTAACCTATTGACATGTAAAACATTTAATATTAAATACTTCAACATCCCTTTTCATTCCATCCCAATAATAATATTCCAAAAGGTCTCTGTATATCATTCTACTACAAGGATGAACTTAAAAGGGAGAATTATGAGCTTACCAAAATAAATATTTCTTCAACATGGAATCAAAATGTACACATAACCTTTTTTCAAATCATAAAACACAATATTTATCAGGGATAAATTTTAAAAAATTACCCATTTTAACCAGTTATACATTTTCCTATAGCTCACAGTCTTCCTTATGCACTTTTTTAATTCTGACTAAAAAAGATGACTGCACTGAAAAATGAAACCAAATAGATTTATTTCCATCATCATCATCTTCTAAGCCAAAATTCATAAAATCATGAATCAAAGGAACATGGTATAAACGTAACATGGTTAATGATGAATTATTTTTCTAACTCAAGGCATCCACCACCTTGATTGATTTTCCCATATCGTAATTGATCATGAAATCATAATAAGTTATTAGCTAAATCCATATTATCTTCCTCATGTTTTATTACTTCTAAGTAAATATAAAATTTAGTCTTTTATGGTCAGCCTATATTTGTCATTTGGCTCTGTATAAATGATGCTTCTAAATTTTCAATGAAAAACCCACAATAGAAAATTCTAAATCACATTTTGGATATTTTATATAAGGCCCCAGCCTTAAACCTTACTTAATCTTGAGTTATTACAAGATTACACGTTGAGGATCTTTTCGGGTTTAGAGTTTTAGAGAATTAGATCATAAAACTTGCATTACATTCCACATATAAACAAAGTGGTTACATAAAGATAGTATTCTTAATTCCCATCGATGGTAACATATTCAAAATAAAACATGGATTATTTCTTGACACATCCTTGACTCTATCATCTTATCATGTACCTTTCCCTTGACCTGTGAAAAACATTTCAAAAACTTGGGATTAGCATAAAAACTCAGTATGGGTTATAAAAACATGGAAAGGAAACATGGGTACATACATACATAAGAGTGAAATCATACTTTACCCATAAAACATAATCTCTTTAACATACCTCATCAAATCATGAATAAATCATAGAAATCATAAGACATAAAGGTAACTTGAGGCATTCATAACATTCTTACGTAGGGAGTAACCCTCTTGGTTACGTTTGGAATACCCATCACAGTATATTCCCTAAAATCTCTTCGGAGAAACCTTAACGTTTCACTCCTTCGTGTTACCCAATGCATTGGAGAGCTATAACGGGCTCACCCGCCCTTAGTTTATCACGGAACCACCCGTCTTCATAATAATGCCCAAGTACCATAACATAATCATATCACATAAAACATGCATAAAGGAAACATAGAATTTCCACATTTCAATCACGAGATATCAATACAACACATTGATATAATAAAAACATTATGAAAACCATTTTCAATACCAAAGTAAAAGAAAATTAAAACATTGTATTTATTTTTCTTTTAAAAAGAAGGAATGGCTTGTAGAAGAAGCCGAAACTCAAATAACGGTCACGACGGCGGAGAAGTCGTTGTCGCCGCATACATACGACAAAAACATTCCCTTTTGTCGTTTAGTAAACGCTTCGTATAAAAATGATTCCTTTGGAATAAACGTAAAAGTCAAAGGGGTTTATACACCGTATAAAAGAAAGTTGTGTATAAAATAAAATATGCCTCAACGAAAGGAGATTGAGACGAAGTCCCTTACAAAGATAATTTTTAAAATAAAATAGATACATTATGTGTATTCACTATAAGTACACATAAATAAAGTACAAATACAAGATACGACATAATAATATAATGACATAATTTGAAAGTAGGAGATTAACCCAAAGAATGGAAATTGGGTTAAGAAGTTCCCATACCTCGTATCCGACTTGACCCGACCGTTCTTTAAACTCCTGAATAATAAACTTGAGTTAATCTCTACTTGCTTATGAATCTTTTTCAAGTTCATTATTCCTTTTATACCATGTTATGAACATCATGTAATCATTTAAGTTAATAATGTTCATTTTGTCGGTATTTGGTTCTTAAGTCAAAAATAGACTTCTTACACTTACATGTTGTTAGTTTGGTCAATGTTTCATTATATCCAGAATGGTATTCATGATGTAGATATCATATATGTCATATATATCCAGTACATACATGTATTTAAAATATTACATAATCATTTAGAGTTAAGAAATGAAATGCACCGTTCATGGAGACGGTAAGCCGTACGTACGCATGAACGCTGCTTTCATTTCTTTGTCATATTAATGGAATTAAAACTAAATGAGAGGTATGTATATTTTAATTCCAGAATTATATTCATCATTTAGATATATCAGTAATTATATATATCCATTATATACATGTACTTTTAATAATACATTACATTTGGGGATAAGAAATGAAATGCACCGTTCATGGAGACGGTAGTCCGTACGTACGCATGAACGCTACTTTCATTTCTATCTCATACTTTAATGGAAAGAAATAATAATGATATAGAGGTATATTATAATTCCAGTATAACATCATATATAATAACTTTAAATCCATCCTTTACACGTCCCACATACGGCATTAACGAATCACATCACTTTGAGGGGGCGGTAGTCCGCACTTCCTTAAATGAAGATATCGCGTATACCCATAATGGAATCCATAAAGGTAAGACAAAAATATAAAATACAAAAGCATAAGTAAAACATAAACATATTAAATATCATATATAAAAATAGTTACATCATAATGGCCACCTTTGAAGGTGTTAAATGAGTATTGAACAATCATCGTTTCGGGAGGCAGAATTTCGCCATCCACGGAAACCGTATGTTCTTTAACCATTTGATGTAGTTGTGTGAGAGTGTAGATAAAATAAATCTTATAACAACATCCTAGTATATTTAAGATACTGGTGTTGTTACAAAAGAAGTAAATAAAAAGAGTTTAGGGGGTTGGAGAAGCAAAATAAAACAAATGAGCATGAGAGGATGAATTACCTTAAAAAGAGTAACTCCTTTTGATTTGAGCCTAAAGGCTTCCTTTGAAAGGATTCTGCCCAAGGGGAATCCTCTAGGATGAGGAGAGGGATGTGAAGAGAGCAAATGGGCAGGGGTTGGCCGAGCCAAAGGCTTTTGAAGTGTGTGAAATAAGGTGGAGGTGGGGGCCTTTTATAAGAGGAGAGGAGGGGCACTTTTGGAAAGTAAAGAAATATAACTTAATTTGAAAATGTGTTTCGGTTTTAAAAGGTCCCACATTGATAGAATTCGTGGATAAGGTGATAAGGGTTCGAAATCCACTCATCCAATTGGTTTTGGCCATGTGTAGTTCATAGATTTTATATTGTCATTCCATTTTATTTAAATCGTCAAATAATGATGTCATCACTGCATCATTATTATGTCGTAAATAATTAAATTTATTTAATGTCTAAAAATTATAAAAAAAATACTATGATATAGGAAATCTTTTTAGCTTTCCAATTACTATTTATAATCTAAATTTGGACTTGTATAACCCCACTTAAAAATTGTTTTAGTAAAATAATTTATGTTAGTGTCATTTTCACTTTAACATTAAATAAAAATATATTATTGTCATTTTCCAACTAAAGTGGATACATGGGGTCCCCAAGTTAGGCCATGGCTTGTCTTGGTCGGCCATGACACAACCAATGAGGTTGGGACATGTGTCTAGGTCATTTTATATTATTAAAGTATTATTTATACCTTAAACTACACTAATTACCACTAATCGCGATTAAAAACTTAATAAGTTACTATTCACCAAAAAATTATTTTAATCTCATTGAACCACATTTTACTTCTTAATGACAACCATGTATGTCGGATTTTCAAAATTCAATACACATTAGTGGTAAACTTTCATTTAACTGAAAAATCAGTTTGCTTGATTACCACTTAGTGGTTTCACTATTCATCAAAAATTGAAGTTTTTCAGAAAATTACCAAAAATTCACCCTAAGCTATATTTGATATTCCGAATTCAAAAATGAAGTCTATTTTACAAAATTCAAAACATATAGGTCACATTAATTAATTTAATAATTAATTCCCGCTGCCAGAGCAAATAGCGTGTTTTTACAAAACAATAAGTATCAAAAGATTGACACCAGTTTAAGTCTAATTTCAAATCGAAATTGATTCCAATGACCACCATTGGATAAAATGGTAAAAATATATTCTAATTTCACTTTAAAACCAATTCAAAAGATAATCTAATCATATAAATAAATTAGATCAAAAAGAGGTTTTGAATTAAAATGCAACATTTTACACTACTCATAAAAAAATGAACTTTATCAGAAAGGTACCAAAAATTACACAAAGTAAAATTTGATGTCCCGATTCTTAATAAAAGTTTTATTTGGTCCAAAAGAATGTATAAGAGTGATCAAAACTATATTTAATGACGGTTCACCATTAAAATGTGATAAGTGAACCTTTAGTGAAAATTAGAGTATAAAAGGCTAAAATTGAACTCTTTCCGTATTTTAAGCCTTTATCTTTTATTGGGTAAATGTAAAAACATCTAAAAACATATCTATTCATATTTTAGTTATTTATATTCATTCCCGCCAGTACAATGGCTACTTGTTAACTAACATAATATTATTATATTACTAGTGTGCTACGTAAGTTTCAAAGAAACTCTTCGTTGCGTATCGGGTACGCTATCGAACATAGCAACCCCTTTTAATTAAAATTCATATTTAATTCTCTAATATTAATAAATATGAAAATTATTTATTCTTTAATTACCTGGGATGTTACATCCTTCCCCCCTTTTGGGAATTGCGTCCTCGCAATTTTATTCACTTATCAAAATAAGTGGGGGTATTTATCCCTCATAGCATTTTCAGATTCCCACGTTGCCTCTTCAATCACATGGTTTTTCCAAAAAACCTTTACCTGATGAATCACCTTATTCCGTAACACTTGCTCCTTATGGTCAAGAATCTGGACCGGTTGTTCCTCATAAGATAGGTTCTCTTCCAGCTGAACTAACTCTGGACTCAAAACATGAGATGGATCTGGCATATACTTTATCAACATCGAAACGTGAAAAACATTGTGTACCTGAGATAAACTCGGAGGTAAAGCCACTCGGTATGCAACTGATCCAACTCTTTCCAGAATTTCGTATGGTCCAACAAACCTTGGACTCAACTTTCCTTTCTTACCAAATCTCATCACACTTTTCCAAGGAGAAACCTTGAGAAAAACATGATCACCTACCTCGAAAGATAGATCCTTCCACCGGTTATCCGCATAACTCTTCTGCCTGCTCTGAGCTGTTCTCATGTGTTTCTGAATCAGCTGAACTTTTTCTGCCATCTCTTCTACCAATTCTGGTCTCATCAACTTTCTTTCACCCACTTCATCCCAGAAAGCTGGAGTTTGACACCGCTTCCCATATAATGCCTGAAATGGTGCCATCTGTTTACTGTAATGAAAACTATTATTATATGAAAACTCAACCAAAGAAAGATGTTGGTCCCAACTTCCCTGATAATCCATAGAACAAGCTCGTAGCATATCCTCCAATGTCTGAATTGTTCGTTCTGACTGCCCATCTGATTGAGGATGAAAAGCTGTACTAAAATTTAATTCAGTACCCAACGACTTCTGAAGGCCTTTCCAAAAGTTAGAAGTAAACCTGGGATCACGATCTGATACAATGGAGAGAGGAATTCCATGTAACCTGACTATCTCCTTAAGATACAAACGGGAAAGTTGATCAAGAGAGAAAGTATCTCGTATAGCAAGGAAATGAGCAGATTTGGTCAAGCGATCAACAATAACCCAGATTGCATTATTACCTCGAGATGTCTTCGGTAATCCAACAACAAAGTCCATGGATATATTCTCCCATTTCCACTCTAGCACTGGTAAAGGCTGAAGCATCCCTTTCGGTAACTGCCGCTCTGCTTTAACCTGCTGACAAGTCAAACACTTCACAGTAAAATCAGCAATATCTCTTTTCATTCCATCCCACCAGTAATACTCCCGCAGATCTCTATACATCTTAGTACTGCCAGGATGAAAAAACAACTCATTCTTCAACTGTGAATCACAAGGCACACATAACCTCTTCACAAACCTCAAAACACAAACACAAACTTATCCAAGAACTCATGGAAATTTTTTTTCATAAGGTCCATGAATACAACAGGTGCATTGGTTAACCCCAAAGGCATAACTACAAATTCATAATGGACATATCTAGTACGGAACACAATCTTCGGAACATCTGCTTCTTTTACTTTCAACTGATGGTACCCCGACCTCAAGTCAATCTTCGAAAAATACTGAGCTCCCTGGAGATGATACCGCTTCATTCGATGGCCCAACATCTGCTGAAGTTGTTGCAAAGGATTTCACCACCCCTTTCTGCTTGTAGTCTAACTGCTTCCCATCACTCAAGCTCTTTGTCGGACACTCATTTGCATAGTGACCCATCTCATTGCACTTAAAACATTTCACTAACTGTAAATCAAATTTGTTCTTACCTTCACCTTGATCCTTTTCAGTGCAATCACGAGCCTTATGTCCCATCTTACCACATCGGTAGCACTTCCCAGAATTCAGAAGACATTCCCCAGCATGACTTTTTCCACATTTATCACAAACTGGAAACTTAGTTTTCTTACCATCAGACCTTTTTGAAGAATTCTTACCTTTCTCCTGCCACCTCGGTCTCTTCTTCTGCTGGTTGTTATAGAAAACTTGGTCATCGGAGAACTCCATTTCTACCTTCTCAGCACATCGAACAAGCTTTTCATAACTTTTAAACTCACGAGAAGCCAATGCCCTTTGATACTTTGGCTTTAATCCTGAGTAAAAACGATTGATTTTACTATCAAGGTCCCGGATAAAATTTGGAGCATACCTTGCCAATCGAGTGAACTTTTTCTTCATAGGCAGCCACTGAGTCTTCCTCTTGCCTCAATTCCAAGAATTGCTTTTCCATCCTAAGTCGAACAGCCTTAGGAAAATACTTCTCCAGAAACATTCCTTTGAATTCATCCCAGTCAAGAGCATCAATCTCATCGGCATCCCTGATATTTTTAACCATAGACCACCACTGATCTGCTTCACCCTCCAGACGGTAAATAGCAAGACTAACCTTTTGATTGTCTGAACACCCCATGACATCAAAAATCTTCTCCAGTGCCTTAATCCACCCTTCAGCTAGCACAGGGTCAGATGATCCTCTGAATGATGGTGGATGTTGCCTCATGAAATGTTCCACCACTGACATGTTCCTCTGCGGTTGATCTGGCTGATCTCGTGCATGGATACCTCCACCATTTATCGCTTGAGTCAACTGCGCCATTACTGCAACAAACTGTTCAGTTCCAAATCCGACCATTTCTGGATGCTGATTTGGAAGGTTGTCTTCCTCCTGGTGTCGTCCCAACATAGCTGCTTTGTTTCCTCTACGGAAAACCATTCTGAACACAGAAATATCTTAGGCGAAGCAACATGGTAATCCGTAAATGCTATATCATTTCAATCATATTATAATTTAACACTTTTCTAACTCCTAAAGTTATCTAAACCGACCTTTGATACCAACTATAAGGCCCCAGCCTTAAACCTTACTTAATCTTGAGTTATTACAAGATTACACATTGAGGATCTTTTCGGGTTTAGAGTTTTAGAGAATTAGATCATAAAACTTGCATTACATTCCACATATAAACAAAGTGGTTACATAAAGATAGTATTCTTAATTCCCATCGATGGTAACATATTCAAAATAAAACATGGATTATTTCTTGACACATCCTTGACTCTATCATCTTATCATGTACCTTTCCCTTGACCTGTGAAAAACATTTCAAAAACTTGGGATGAGCATAAAAACTCAGTATGGGTTATAAAAACATGGAAAGGAAACATGGGTACATACATACATAAGAGTGAAATCATACTTTACCCATAAAACATAATCTCTTTAACATACCTCATCAAATAATGAATAAATCATAGAAATCATAAGACATAAAGGTAACTTGAGGCATTCATAACATTCTTACGTAGGGAGTAACCCTCTTGGTTACGTTTGGAATACCCATCACAGTATATTCCCTAAAATCTCTTCGGAGAAACCTTAACGTTTCACTCCTTCGCGTTACCCAATGCATTGGAGAGCTATAACGGGCTCACCCGCCCTTAGTTTATCACGGAACCACCCGTCTTCATAATAATGCCCAAGTACCATAACATAATCATATCACATAAAACATGCATAAAGGAAACATAGAATTTCCACATTTCAATCACGAGATATCAATACAACACATTGATATAATAAAAACATTATGAAAACCATTTTCAATACCAAAGTAAAAGAAAATTAAAACATTGTATTTATTTTTCTTTTAAAAAGAAGGAATGGCTTGTAGAAGAAGCCGAAACTCAAATAACGGTCACGACGGCGGAGAAGTCGTTGTCGCCGCATACGTACGACAAAAACATTCCCTTTTGTCGTTTAGTAAATGCTTCGTATAAAAATGATTCCTTTGGAATAAACGTAAAAGTCAAAGGGGTTTATACACCGTATAAAAGAAAGTTGTGTATAAAATAAAATATGCCTCAACGAAAGGAGATTGAGACGAAGTCCCTTACAAAGATAATTTTTAAAATAAAATAGATACATTATGTGTATTCACTATAAGTACACATAAATAAAGTACAAATACAAGATACGACATAATAATATAATGACATAATTTGAAAGTAGGAGATTAACCCAAAGAATGGAAATTGGGTTAAGAAGTTCCCATACCTCGTATCCGACTTGACCCGACCGTTCTTTAAACTCCTGAATAATAAACTTGAGTTAATCTCTACTTGCTTATGAATCTTTTTCAAGTTCATTATTCCTTTTATACCATGTTATGAACATCATGTAATCATTTAAGTTAATAATGTTCATTTTGTCGGTATTTGGTTCTTAAGTCAAAAATAGACTTCTTACACTTACATGTTGTTAATTTGGTCAATGTTTCATTATATCCAGAATGGTATTCATGATGTAGATATCATATATGTCATATATATCCAGTACATACATGTATTTAAAATATTACATAATCATTTAGAGGTAAGAAATGAAATGCACCGTTCATGGAGACGGTAAGCCGTACGTACGCATGAACGCTGCTTTCATTTCTTTGTCATATTAATGGAATTAAAACTAAATGAGAGGTATGTATATTTTAATTCCAGAATTATATTCATCATTTAGATATATCATTAATTATATATATCCATTATATACATGTACTTTTAATAATACATTACATTTGGGGATAAGAAATGAAATGCACCGTTCATGGAGACGGTAGTCCGTACGTACGCATGAACGCTACTTTCATTTCTATCTCATACTTTAATGGAAAGAAATAATAATGATATAGAGGTATATTATAATTCCAGTATAACATCATATATAATAACTTTAAATCCATCCTTTACACATCCCACATACGGCATTAACGAATCACATCACTTTGAGGAGGCGGTAGTCCGCACTTCCTTAAATGAAGATATCGCGTATACCCATAATGGAATCCATAAAGGTAAGACAAAAATATAAAATACAAAAGCATAAGTAAAACATAAACATATTACATATCATATATAAAAATAGTTACATCATAATGGCCACCTTTGAAGGTGTTAAATGAGTATTGAACAATCATCGTTTCGGGAGGCAGAATTTCGCCATCCACGGAAACCGTATGTTCTTTAACCATTTGATGTAGTTGTGTGAGAGTGTAGATAAAATAAATCTTATAACAACATCCTAGTATATTGAAGATACTGGTGTTGTTACAAAAGAAGTAAATAAAAAGAGTTTAGGGGGTTGGAGAAGCAAAATAAAACAAATGAGCATGAGAGGATGAATTACCTTAAAAAGATTAACTCCTTTTGATTTGAGCCTAAAGGCTTCCTTTGAAAGGATTATGCCCAAGGGGAATCCTCTAGGATGAGGAGAGGGATGTGGAGAGAGCAAATGGGCAGGGGTTGGCCGAGCCAAAGGCTTTTGAAGTGTGTGAAATAAGGTGGAGGTGGGGGCCTTTTATAAGAGGAGAGGAGGGGCACTTTTGGAAAGTAAAGAAATATAACTTAATTTGAAAATGTGTTTCGGTTTTAAAAGGTCCCACATTGATAGAATTCGTGGATAAGGTGATAAGGGGTCGAAATCCACTCATCCAATTGGTTTTGGCCATGTGTAGTTCATAGATTTTATATTGTCATTCCATTTTATTTAAATCGTCAAATAATGATGTCATCACTGCATCATTATTATGTCGTAAATAATTAAATTTATTTAATGTCTAAAAATTATAAAACAAATACTATAATATAGGAAATCGTTTTAGCTTTCCAATGACTATTTATAATCTAAATTTGGACTTGTATAACCCCACTTAAAAATTGTTTTAGTAAAATAATTTATGTTAGTGTCATTTTCACTTTAACATTAAATAAAAATATATTATTGTCATTTTCCAACTAAAGTGGATACATGGGGTCCCCAAGTTAGGCCATGGCTTGTCTTGGTCGGCCATGACACAACCAATGAGGTTGGGACATGTGTCTAGGTCATTTTATATTATTAAAGTATTATTTATACCTTAAACTACACTAATTACCACTAATCGCGATTAAAAACTTAATAAGTTACTATTCACCAAAAAATTATTTTAATCTCATTGAACCACATTTTACTTCTTAATGACAACCATGTATGTCGGATTTTCAAAATTCAATACACATTAGTGGTAAACTTTCATTTAACTGAAAAATCAGTTTGCTTGATTACCACTTAGTGGTTTCACTATTCATCAAAAATTGAAGTTTTTCAGAAAATTACCAAAAATTCACCCTAAGCTATATTTGATATTCCGAATTCAAAAATGAAGTCTATTTTACAAAATTCAAAACATATAGGTCACATTAATTAATTTAATAATTAATTCCCGCTGCCAGAGCAAATAGCGTGTTTTTACAAAACAATAAGTATCAAAAGATTGACACCAGTTTAAGTCTAATTTCAAATCGAAATTGATTCCAATGACCACCATTGGATAAAATGGTAAAAATATATTCTAATTTCACTTTAAAACCAATTCAAAAGATAATCTAATCATATAAATAAATTAGATCAAAAAGAGGTTTTGAATTAAAATGCAACATTTTACACTATTCATAAAAAAATGAACTTTATCAGAAAGGTACCAAAAATTACACAAAGTAAAATTTGATGTCCCGATTCTTAATAAAAGTTTTATTTGGTCCAAAAGAATGTATAAGAGTGATCAAAACTATATTTAATGACGGTTCACCATTAAAAGGTGATAAGTGAACCTTTAGTGAAAATTAGAGTATAAAAGGCTAAAATTGAACTCTTTCCGTATTTTAAGCCTTTATCTTTTATTGGGTAAATGTAAAAACATCTAAAAACATATCTATTCATATTTTAGTTATTTATATTCATTCCCGCCAGTACAACGGCTACTTGTTAACTAACATAATATTATTATATTACTAGTGTGCTACGTAAGTTTCAAAGAAACTCTTCGTTGCGTATCGGGTACGCTATCGAACATAGCAACCCCTTTTAATTAAAATTCATATTTAATTCTCTAATATTAATAAATATGAAAATTATTTATTCTTTAATTACCTGGGATGTTACATTTTAACTCATGAGGTTTTTGTTGTCTTGATGAAAAAGAAATTACCCGATTAATATTCCTAAAAAAACCATGTCCCTTCATGAAGTATCACTATAGATGTAAAACTAATCATTTTGGGTAGGAAAGTTCCAAACTATAGAATTCACCAATATCTTCTTCAGTTGATGAAAACAAACATCACCATCCTCTATCCAAACAAATTTAACCCCTTTTGTGTTATCCTAGTTAATGATCTAGATAACCATGAAATTTTTTTAATTAACCATCGGTGATAACCTACTAATACAATAAAAAAACAAATATTTGTCTCAATTGTTGGACTTTCCATTCATAAACCACTTTTATATTAGTAGGTTCAAATTTTATTTCATCCTTATTTACAATGTGCTGAAGACAATAAATTTATTGCAACAAAAAATCACATTGGTAAATTCAACATAAAGTATATTTTTCTTTAAGTTTTTCCAAAAAAATCCTTATATGTTTCTCATTATCCTCTTTAATTTTTGAAAATATAATAATTTCATCAATAAACACAACCACAAAATTATCCATGAAATCAGGAAATATTATATTCATATGATCCATGAATACAAAATATTAATTAGTTAACCTATATTCAATAACAAAAAATTAATAATGCCCATATCTAGTATTAAAAGATGTTTTTAGGATGTCATCCTCCTTAACCTTCACCTGATGGTATCTGGATCTCAATGAAATCATGGAAATGTTCTGAGATCCTTGGATCTTATCAAACAAGTAATCGATATGAGCAAAACCGTACTTTTTATAGGTATGTTATTCAAGGATCTATAATCCATGAAAAGTCTCATGGAACCATCTTTCTTTTTAACAGAAAAAATAGGAGCACCCCATGATGATGACCTTGGATGAACGAATCCTTTATCATGAAACTTCTACAACTGATTCCCAATTCAATACGTTTCATTTGAGAAATACAATATAGGGGTTTTTGAAATTGTCTTATCATTAATAATTATGTTAATTGTGAATTAAACATCCTTATTAGGTATAACACCATGTAACTCATCCGAAATCACCTATTCATTTACCACTGGCACATAATTAATCTTAACAGTTCCCTTCTATTAAAAAATATGAGCAAGATAACATTTATTTCCATCATTCAATATATTTTCTGTTTCCTTATATGTTATCAGTTGTAAGGTTTCAATCTTTTATATAAAAGTAATCTCTTTTTGAAAAACAAATCCTTCATCTCTAAAGAAAATATTATAAGATAAACAGAAATACAATTCATTCCAAGAATGACATAAAACTCTACTAAGGTAAAAACAACAAGGTTTGAATGTAATTTCATTCTACACACCACAATAGAATGATTCTTACAGTTACTCTTTGCTACAATATTTTCCCCCTATTATTTTAAGAATGATTTCTGTCTCATTTTTTGAGATGATAATTCCAATTTACCAGAAAATTCATCAAAAATAAAGGAATGTGTAGACCCCATATCAAACAAAAGTTTATAGAAATATGAATAAATAAACAAGGTACCTCATAAACCTTCAATGGTTGGCCCAACATCTGCTGGTGTAGTTGCAGAGTATCTCACTAGAACTTTATGATTGTAGTGTTTTTACTTTGCATCATTCAGATCTCTCTTTGGGATGGAATTTTCATAATAACCCATATCAGCACATTTAAAACTATTCACAAATTTCTTATAAATAGTAGTCTTCAGATCATTTTCTTTATAATATCGGGATATATGTAAAATATAACCACATCGAAATCATTTCCAATTTTTGGTAAGGCATTCCCCATGGTTATTTTTTCCACACCTTTCACAAACTGTAAACTGGACTTTCTTACCATCTGATTTCATTTATTTATTCTTAGACATATCATTCCATCCGGACCTCTTATTCTCCTTATTTTCAAAGTGAACATGATCATAAAAAACTCCATCTATACCCTCTTATCACATTGGGAAGGATTCTATTAACTTTTGAATAAATTGGAGGCCAATTCCATTTGATACATTTTCTTTAATCATGAGTAAAAGTGGTTGATTTTTTTATCAACTTCCAGAATAAGATTTGGAGTATACTTATCCATTCGAGTGAAGTTATCTTCATACGCAGCCACTGAATCATCCCCCTTTTTATTTACTTCACGAAATTTCTTATCCATTCTACATCACATTACCTTAGGAAAATATTTTTCAAGTAAAATACATTTAAATTAATCCCACTGTAAGGAATCAATATCCTCTCAATACCTAATATTTTTTACCATTGACCATAACCAATCAGCTTCATATTCAAAATAATAAATTCAAATACATAACAGATGATTATATGAACATAAAATAACATCTAATCTCATTTCAAGGGATTTAATCCATCCTTCAACCACTACTAGTTCAGAAGATCCACTGAAATCAAGAGGGTGTTTCCTCTTAAAATGTTCCAATATCATCACGTTCATTTGTGGTAGATTTGGTTGTTTACATTCATGGATGCCACCACAATATATTTCTTGTTTTAGCTAATACATTACTGTTAGAAACTACTCAGTACCAACCCCTACAATTCCGGTCTACAGATTTGGAAGGATATTGTTTTATCAGTGCCTCTCCACTTCAGTTTCCATGTATCTTCAATGGAAAGCTACTCTGAACAAACATATACTAGTCAAAGAAACATGGTAATATTTAAATCCTATAAAAGGTGAAATTAATTATAGAATAAAATGCATTTATTTTATTCTATTAACATCATCCTAACCACTAATGTTATCTAAACCATCCTCTAATACAAAATATAAGGACCTTGCCTTATTACATTATAAAATAACAAATTTTAGTCAAGAACTCATTTACTTCCACATTGAGTATCCCTTCATGTTTATTGTTTTATGGAATTGGGATAAAATACATAAATAACATTAAGAATTTATAAATAACAAACACCACAAAAATTGTGCCCATTTCATCCAAAATATAAAAAAATTCTAACAAAAAATGTTTTCTTTGACAAATATTAAAAACATTTAACTTGTATTACTTTTTTGTGTTACACATACTTATAAACTAGGGAATTATTTTAAAAGCATGGGAAGAGAAAACAACGCTCATTAAGTGATCGAAAAATAAGGAATGAAAATATTATGCCATGGATAAATGTAACGTATGAAATAGTTTTCAAAAATACATACTTGTCACCCTTGTAAACTAACTTTTTGAAACATGATATTTTCATGAGAATTATACAAAACATATTGAATATAAATAGAACCATAAATTAATCTTGTGGAATTAATTACATAATCTTGGAACCCTCTCAGCTATCATATAATTTTTAACCATCATGGGTACCTTACAATATAACCCTCATGGCTACATTATTGTGTAACCATCGTAGTTACACTTGGAGTAAAAATACAGCCAAACTATAACATACACAAACAAAATGCATTTTAGGGAGATATATTCCCCATAAATCATTATAAATAATTCCCAATAACAATCAAATAATAACAAAACATGAATAAATTCATAAAAACGTTTCTTTTGAATTTTTTTAAAACATAATTTTTAAAGAAGATTTTAAAAGAAAATCCCCATACAAATATCTTATAACTAAATTAATACTTAATAGAGTGTATAAAATATGTATATAAACTGTAAATATTAGTAACTAAACATTATATAAATATAATTCATCATGTTAACAATTTTAATACCACATAAATAATATTGTAGGTGGTATCCCCAAAGAACGCAAATCGGGATAACAACTCCCTTACTTCGAGATTTTTTTAATTCAAATTCATTTAATCTACTTGTATAATTGTTAAAAGAGTGTTATTAATAATATAAAAATCATATTATTATTTATAATACATTATATGATCATTTAATAACACCATTTCACCCATTATTTAGTGTATTTTGTTCCTTCCATTGTTTTGGGTGCATTCTTTACCTGATTTCCATAGAAAGTTTGTATTTGATTTTTCATATCATAAGGAAATGAAATTCATGAAGTCGAAGGAAAGAATATTAATATGTTTATTTCAAATAAAATGGTACCATAAATCATTTTTTAACATATATGATGATGAATTATTATATAAAAAATTAATGATATTTTTTATATCATTTTTTGGGGTTTCTCAATACTCAATAACTGGTTTCATTATATAATTTAATTCCATGAATATATGATCATTATAGAACATAAAATTGGTTAAATAATAAAATATATATTCTTTTTCAACCCTTAAAATGGATTTATGATCATATTTTATAGAATTAATGGATATTGGAAGCACAACATCCAAAATTTTGCTAAACGACAAATCACAAACTGTGTTTTTTTAGAATTAGGGGAAGATTAGAGGAATAATGATGATGAATTTTTTAGATGAACATGATAACATACTGAATCTACATGATTATTGATATTTCATACCTCCTGGATAAGGGTATGGGAATATAGTACAAGAAAATCAAGGAATGTAATAGAAAAACATTAAATGTGGAGAGGAATCTTACCTCTGGATATCTTCCCCTTGAGATCCTCCTTATGGTCGTTGGTTTTCGACATTTGGTTAGTCCATATGGTATTATATGTGGGAAATAACCTTGGTGAGGGGATTTGGTAGAACTTATTCAGTTCCCATGGATTGAGATGTGTGAGAGGAAGACATGAATGAGGGTGGTATTTATAGTAGAGGAGAGGAGGGATTTTACAATATTTTTATCATTATTTTAATATTTTTTTTCCAAGACTACAAATATTAACCATTTATGTGGTCAAAATAGTAAGGAGAGAATTTAAGTTCAATGCAAGTGGGATTACAACATCTATGATGTCAAGAATAGTTTACTTAACTGATAATTTTCATATACGGTATTTTATAGTATTTCACTATTCATCAAAAATGCAATAATTTCAGAAAATTACAAAAAACACACACTACGTTTTTTAATATGTATAATTAATAAATTAAATACATTTTTTAAAATAATTTTATAAATATGATAAATTAAATTTTAAAATAAAATCATACATTATTTAAAAAACAATAATTTTAAAACTATAACTCATTTTAGAACACCCTGAATAATTAATCAACATCTCACTATCATATAATCTTTAAAAAATAAAATAATAATATGATTTAACATTCATAAGTGTCATATTACTTTTCATATTACTATTAGTAAGGGTATGTTACTATTCACCAAAAAAAGTTTGTTCAATCAGACTCCAAATAACATACCAATCGCAATAGTAGATGATAATTTTTTGAAATTAAAAGCATAGAAGAAGAAAATTAGGTTTTAACGGCTAATTTATAATTAACTCCTTAAAAAAATTATTGATAGTGTATTATAATTTCATAATTTTAATTTATTTGTAAAACAATGGGGTGTTACATGTTACATTCATATTTAGTACTTACCATGTTATTTTTTAAAATAAATTACAGGATTTACCCATATGATGGTAATAGAAATTACCAATTATACTTTTAATAATGTCCAAAAATAATAGGGGAGTATATAATAAATATGAACCGACTAATAAAAATAATTTAATCCAAATTCCAAAATTTAGAAAAGGTAAGTGGAATTAATTAATTTAAAATTCAATCAGTACAGAATGTCAAAAAAATTCTGGAAAATGACATTTATATAAAATTATGTTTTAATACTAAATAAAAGTATAATAATTATTTATAAATATATAAATAAATTACTTTGAATAAAAGGGAATATATTAAATATCAAAACTACAGCAAAGAAAAATTATAAGTTTTTAAACAATTATGATGAAAATACAATTTTCAATAAAAATATTAATTTTCATAGTTCATTAGAATGCCAAAATGTTTTAAAAATTTATAGACTACAACAATAGATAATTTTGATATGATTAATTCAATAATAATATGTTTTATTCAAAAAAAATTTAAATTTCTAGAAATTAATTATATAACTATCTCTAAGTGTCAATAATAGAACATTTTTTGTAGAAAACTTATAATTAAATATTTAAATAATTTTACTAAAAAATCATCACATATTTACTAGGAAGTAATAAATAAATTGTTTTTCATTAGAAAGATTATATATATATATATATTTCAAATGTAGTAAATCCTATTCATACCATCAAATTTAATGGGTAGGTAATAATGTTCAAATTTAAATGAAAATATTTTTTTTTTGTTTAAGCTCGGTGTCAAGTATCTTTTTTTGTATTGAAAATAAATTTCTTTTCAAATATCATGATATTACATTCACGTACATAATTTGATTTATGAGGATTAAACATATTTCCTATCAACTAAAATATCCATAATAATAGATCTTTTGAATCCAATGTTGAGGGTTGTTTGGAATTTATAAAATAGTGAGAGACTAATTAATTCAATAAGTAATTATGTCATAATCATTGATCAATATAAACTACTATATCTACTATTATATATTATTGAAAATTATTAGTAAGTCTATTCAATCACTATGATATTTTCTTATAAAACATATCGCAATCACATACTTTCAAGAGTGGCACATGATCTTAAATATTATATTATAATTGGAAAATATGTTTTATATAATGGGTTCCCATATACACAAGTTGACATGTTAGGAAGAATTTGAGGTTTAGAGGATTCCTAATGGGAAAATATAGTTGATTCCTTAGATTTTAGTTACATTAAATCATCTTCTATTACTGAATATTTATAGATACAATAAAAGTACAAGGATACTCAAAACATGTTTACTCAACTCGAACAATAAATGAAGAACTAGAGGAAAAAGATAAATTATATTGACATTTACTTATATAAGGTTAAACTTATAGATAGATAATATATTATATTCTAATCACTTTTCATCATCAGATGAGATTCTCCTTATTCATAAAATACTATAAAATTATCTTTATGGAGAGACCGCAAAATAAGTTTTGGTCTATGATATACCATGTTGAAAACAATTGGTGGAAACATGGTTCCTCATCTCTTATGGTGAAAAAACTGAGGGAAAGTATTTAAAATATTTTGAATATTTTAGATTCTATGGTTCCTTTAGAACATAAATCAAATAAACAAAAGATTTAGATAAGTATGAATTATCAGTAGTTTGTATCCATAATATTTGAAAATATAGAACAAGGGAATTGGAATTTTTATCATTTAAAGAGGAAGAAAGAAGAAACATCTACTTATGGTATATTCATCATTTTATGTAATATTTTAGTTTACATATTGGATATTAAATATAAATTGTTTGTTATATATTTTTATCCATGTACCAAACAAATCCACATAAGAACTACTGAATGAATTAAGGTGAATCGTTTTGTTTTTTAATTGATATGGATAACACATCAGTGAAATAAAATCAACAATGTGATATTGATAGTTGGATTGATTCCCATTGAATTATTATATTATATTTAATATTACAAAAACATTTATTCCAATGCTTCTTTAGAGTCTCAAAGAGACATTATTCCATGTTTTAAATGAATAATATTTTGGTTTATAATAATTGATTAACAGATTAATTATACTCCAATAATAGATGTAAAACGGTCATCATATAATGATGACTATAAAAGAAAATACTGAAATAACACCCCATTTTAATAGGAAAATAATTTAGGAAGAAAATATAAGAGATAATTTCAAACATATTCACATATTCATTTTTAGACACTTTGGTGGAAACAATCTGAGGTATCTTTTCTTGATTACTTATAGGGTCTTAAGATAAGTATTATTTTATAAATTAATGGGTACAATGTCAGGAATATTCTATAATCAATTCAATAATAAAATAATTTACTATTTGAAAGGAGAATCTAGAGGAAAAACTGTATACCTCAGGGGAATATTTTAATAAAATTTTGGAATTAAATGTGAATTATTGAATATTATTGGAAAAGGATATGAGGTGTTCTTGGTGGGTTATTTATAGAATAATCTGACAAATAATTTTCTAAAACCCGAATATATATATATTGGATATATTATTAAATAAACATTAACTTAAAGACATTTTAGTAATTATTTCATTAAAATATGGATCATTGATAACTATTATAACCATTTAATGTCCTCAATTACTAATTTCAATACATGTTTCACAAAGAGAAACAATATAAGTATGTTTTGACTGAAATAGTCATGTAATGATAATATTATAGAAAAAAATTTAGATAATTTTTTATAGTCTTATAAGATTCAAATTACAAGTCTATTAATAGTTTGGTTGAGTTTTTATGAACTAGGAATATTAATTAGAGTATATTATGTATCATTTGGAATAAGGTATGAAGTTTTTGGGATTTATTTACATGATAGGAACTTTATTTCTCAAAGTTGATGGGTCTATGAGACAAATATATAAAACAAGATAAGTCAAAATACATTTTTGTTTCTTAAGAAGGTTTTTGGATGATGTGAGGAGTAGGATAATAGTGTATATTATTGTGTGAAAATAATTCCAAACATAGGTTGACTATTCTAATAAATAAAAGGTAATTTTGTAGACCAATGATGAAAAATAATTTTTGTGGAAACTACATTTAAAATCAGAAAATGACCTATGTTATGTGTAACTATAGTGGGCGATCGTCCAATTTGATAGGTTATTTGAATATTGTTATAAATTTGTATAAAATTTAAGTAGGATAAATCAAATTTTCAGATAATTTATATCTAAATATGAAGGTTATTTTCTGAACTGAAATTGAAGTTAAATTTTTTTAAATAAATTTTTTTTGTAGAAGGACTATAGCACCATAATTTTTGTTTCAGTTTTCTCTATATTGACAGAAATTAGGTTTTTGCAAAATGGGGCACATGAATTCATAAAATATTAAATCATTGAAGTATTATAAAAAAATTTAAAATAACAACTAGTATGATATTTTGTGTTGATGAACCAACCAATTTTTTTATGTGAGTGAATAATATAAGATATTATATTGAAAACAAGGCTAGGTTATCTCAGGAAAATAAGTCAATGAACTTTTTAATGTATTATATTGTAATAGACATTCTCAATATGAAGACAAAAAGTTTTTTTTGAAAATTTTGTGATGTTAATATGAAATAGAAATCAGATAATAACTATGACACATTCTCTACCAACCTACAAGAGTTAATTCACACATATTTTTGGTGTCCCATGTGGAAAAATCTATATGTGGTTATTTATATTACATCACATTAATGATAATATTAAATGAATGAGTGATGTGATGTTCATGAAACAAAATTCAAAATTAATTTAATGTTTAAATTCATTACGAGATAAATTATAATAGAGATGGGGTGATTTATTAGAAAATTTGGATCTAATAATGGAAAGGAATATACATTTGATGAATTTAAAATATAAATTCCATAACATTGAAAACACACCAATACAATACACCATATTACCACAAAAATAATTGTGTTCTTTAGAGGAAGAATGTTTTCATTGATAATATGAGATAAGCAATGCTAGATGTAAATAGTTTCAAAATATTTTTTTTGGAGAAATTATGTGTCTTATTATGAAAACATTTAGAACATATTCCTTTTAATATATAACACCCCTTATTACTAAATTTGATATTTTGATAATAAATATTCCAATAGTCAAGTAATTCATGTCATTAAAGTCTATTTTTTATAATTTTCAAAGGATGTTGTCTATAATATATTCAAGAGAAGGCTGATGAAGGGGTATTTATGCCATATATATCCTATAGTGGTGGATACAAATGATGGATCAATAAGATCTGAAATCTTTTTTAATTTTATGATGTAAAAATATATGAATTATGTCCCAATTATGAATCATTTTTTGAATCTGAATATGGGATAATAAATATTTTCATGTAAATTTTTTTAAAAAAATATTTCATAAAAAATGAATTTGAGCATATTGTTTTTGATAGTGATTCTGATAAAATTTATAATATTTTTGATACTGTAATTTTCTATATAAGACATCAAATATTGAATAACCATATTTACATGGAGTATATAATTTTTATCCAAAAGGAACCACTATAAACAATAAGGGAAAAAAATGATTAAAACCCCAAATATATCATATATAATGATTGATACATGAAATATGGTTAAAGATATTTTTGAATGATTAGTGGGTTAAATCTGTGAATTACATGATCAATAATATTTAAATAATTCCACCTAGGAGTAAGTAATATGTTAAAAAAAATAAAAATATCTCAATAAATTTTTTATTTGGAAACAAAAATGAATGATAATGGTAAAGTGAAAAGAAACAAGGCTGGGATGGTATGGAAAATATATATTCTAATATGATGAACATAAGTTTAAGAAACCATTACCCATGTATAATGTTTTGAAATAATCTGGAATCTTTTGGGAGTGGGTGAACATATTAACTACAAAGTGTATCTAGTGAATTTGAAATAATAATTTTTTAATGGTGATATTGAGGAATTAGTCATTAAGGTGGAACTAAATGTGTTTATTCTAGATATTCATGGTAAAATTTTGTATAGGATGAAAGATTAATTATCTATATTACGATAGACTCATTGAACCTGGTATTAAAAATATGGTTTGTTCCTAAGGTAAATCTCTATAACAAAATGAAACTTTTATTGCAATTTTTAAAAGAATGTGTTTTTCACAGGTGCACCGATTGCCATTCATTTTATTGATAGAATAATTTTTTCTCTTGAAAAGGTTTAGTTATGTGAAGAGATTTATGTGAAGATGAATCAGAGGGTTTTAATATAATTTTTGGTTGACATGACTAATTTAATGGGGTTATATATTAATTATAAATCAGATTATACATTTTTATCACAATAAAATTATTATATAGAACTGTTTAAACTGATTTCCATTGGAGAATAAAGAGATGTTTTATCAACAAATCCAATAAAAACTTATATAAGAATGAGAGTGGAAGTAATTTTGATCAAAAAATATTTGGGAGAGTTATTATAATCTTATTATATAAATTCATCTAGAAAAAACTTATTAGATGTATAGACACATTGTACTAGATTGTAGATTGACATAGGGAAGTTCCATATTCTTTCACAAAAGTGTGTCATGATATGTTAATGGTATAGTGAATTATAGTTTATCTTATAGATATAGTAATGATATAAACATTCACGGATTCACTGATGGTGATTGGGTAGTTGATCATATCAACAAAATATCAACATCAAGATGGAATTTCTTTATCAGTGATGGTTGTATACGCTTGTACAAAAAACAATTTAATGACACATAATAAAATGGAGTCACAGTATGTGTTTGTTACTCATGGATTTACACTAGTTTTTTATTTAAATTTAATTAATTGATTTGGTGGTATATAATGGTAGTTCATCTAAGATACCATGTGAACACTACAAAGACATAATTCCATCAAAAAATACTATTTAATATTCAGTATCCAAACACATAGAAATAAATTATAATTTTATAAAGAAAATAATATAATATAGATATATAAATATAGACTATACTTTAATCCTAAATTTGATTTCATATTTCATCAAAAAAATTGTGTTATGGGAAATTTTCAATGAGTTGTGGTCTAGATTTTATGTTCTTCCATCTCCTCTCACATGAATATGTGTGAATAATATCCCACTGGGATTTTTGTTATTTTAAAAAAGGTGAATAAACAATGTCACAAAATTTTCTCAATGATTGATTAAAATATAAGTGTTTACTAAATATTTATTTGAAGTATTGGTTAGTGAAACATTATTGATATTGATGGATGTGAGAAATGGTTGTGAGTTTAGGGGGAGTTTATTCAAATCACTTCACCATAATTACTTTCCACTAAGCGATGAAATTCCAATAAAATGTAACCTTCACTTATCATGTTTTGAACGATAAATTTTATAATACATAGGCTATGATTTAATTGTTATCATTATTATTATTGAGTTCTAATGTATATGTGAGTTTATTTGAATTATTTGAGTGATCATTATAATAAATCCAATACTGGAATATGGAAGCACTCCAAGATATTTTGATGTCATTTTTGTTGATTTAGATTTTATATCAATATGTTTAAATAGTTTAAATGAGTTATTTGTGTTTTCTTCATTCTATTATATACTTTTAAGTTTTTTTATTCTTAACGGGGGATGTATTGTGTTTGAAGATACTCTATTGCAATTCTCAGAGATCTTTAATATCTAGTGTTAAAGAGTATTTCATTGAGTTAGATTGTATATATTCATCTTCAGACATTATCATAAGTCATTATAATATAAATTAATATTTATAACTCAATGAATGAAATTATAAAAATTATTTTTCTATTCCAATCATATGGACTTTATTTATGGAGTAATTTAGAATTTAGTTTTACATTAAAGAAATATGAAATGTTTCAATTTTATTATCGAGTGTCATACATCATCAATAATAATGATTTATTAGTCAGAGAAATGTTAATGATGTTCTTAAGATAAATATATGAGAATATAGAATTTTTATACTTTAATTAAATAGAATATTTCAAAGCATTATATGATCCTCAAAAGGGAAAACATCATATTTAAAATATGATTCTATCCGATTCATGTCAGCATATGAAAGGGGGTATCTTTGTGAGTAGTTGATTGATTTTTAAAGTAATACTTAAATGTAAAAATTAGATGATTGTCAAAGATGAATTTGGACATAAATAATCTCATGATATTAATTATAGAATAAAAACATAACAATTCTATGATGGTTTGGATTTAAAATAATCCCAATCATGTTATAATTCAATGATTATAGATAATGTTATCAAGTATAGATGTTCATGTGATTGACATGTTGAGTTTTATTCTGCAAAAAAATTAACCATGACAAAAGGTATATGGTGGTTTACTCCAACTTGAACAGATGACGAAGATGACAATCATAAATGGAAATTCATAAATTTATTATTTGTAATTTTTTCTCTTATGGTGATTGAAGCTAGAGAAGAGTCTCAAAAGAGATTCTCTATGACATAAAATATAAATAATACTAGATGTGTAATTAAACTAGTGACCTTTAATTTATTAATTTACATAACATTTAAGAGATCATGGTTCATGTAAATGAGGATATATGAATGAGGAAATAAATGATATATTGGTGTATTCATCTATTGGGGGAATTAGAAAAAAAAAGGTGAGATGGAAATTTGATTACTTAATTATTTCAATTATAATATGTTGGATAATGATTGTTATATTGAAATTTTTAATATAGAGAATAATTTTTACCAACACATGTTATAAGAAGTTGAGAAAAAACATAGAGGGGTTTTAATAGAGAGTATGAGGCATTATGTTCAGAAACAATCATCTATATCTATATGAGCATGAGTATCTAGTAGAATTGAAACTATATTTTAGTATCAAGGGGAAGATCCTAATATGATTATTCACTGAGTGAGAATGATGTTATTGATTTACTTGGATTCTCATTGAATAATGTCACATATGTTGTTGTTGAAGAAATTTGACCTTAAATCAGATCTATCTTATTTTAGGTTTATATCAATAAGTTTGAAATGTATAACATATTAGTCCGTTGTGACTCGATAAAATCATGGTGTATAGACATGTAAATGGAGAAATATTGTAAACTATTAGGGTTAAAATAACGAATCAATGGATATAGGGGAAAACCACATATGATAAGGAATAGTTTTCCTATGATAGGGACAAACCTTGTAAAAATAATCTTCATCACTGGTCAGTTATTATCTACATACACGGTCAAAGATTAGTATATATATTAGTGGGTTGAACTTTTAGTGGTTGAAAAAGATGATTAAATTTAGAAACAATTCTCAATAAATGGACAAGATTATTTAATCTCACCCCATTTTATGTGCGCTAATCTAATCCTTGGAACATTAGTATGGAAAATATATAAAACATGCGATAATTAAAGAGTGAATTGTTTCATATATTATATGGGATAAATCATAAAAAACCCATATTTTAATAGTCATTGTTTCAGTAGTTGTTATATAAATACACACATAATACAAAACAATAATATCATAATATATAGTGTCTTTTTAAAATTAGTTTTTTAAATGATAACTAAAAACATGGGTGAGTTATATTTATTTTATAATCTCTAAAACATACCATAATATTCTATGGATCAAATAAAACTTCATGGGTTAACCTTGGGATGTATATATGAAAGGGGTGACCTATAAATGCAAAAAATGGAATAATAAATGTATAACATTATCAATGTAATACATTTTAATCTATAGGAATATCAATGTAACCCAAAATTGGTGATAAGCAAAAACCTGAACATCAAATCATGATATATGATGATAAAATGATAGAAATAGAGGAATATAGAACCGATATAAAACATGACATCATAAATATAATTTAATATGAACTAGAAAGAAAATATTACATTTTTTTCATTGAATAACATATCATGAACAATAAATGGCATCTATTGAGGTAAAAACATTATCCAATGCATTATGGGGATATATTGTTTTGGGAACACTTGTCTATTTCATATCATTTACATGAATGAGTGTTCCTCATAATTTATACAATATAATGATATATTTCAACATCATTAATACAAGGATTAAAAAGTGTGGGTTATATACATGAAATTACACAATCAATAAAGTATTTTTACCTCTAGGTGAATACCAATGAGGTCCAATTAAGGATGGGTATTCATTATAAAAAAAATTTCATGGGAAATCATATTTTAATTTTAGTATCAAAATAGGGGTTCACAAAGAATCATGGAAGGGTTTTATGAGAATGAGATTCATCTATCATCACTTTAACATTTTTAGTATAGTACGTGGGATGTATAAAATCCTTTCCAAAAATGGGAAATTAGGGGAAAAGGAATAATATAAAGGAGGTGCTTTAATAATGATGAGTTTGAGAGGATTATTTTCCAAGATAGGGTACTTCTCAAATCATGGGGGTGATTCATAAGATCAAGGGAAATTATGGGTAGTCTCTGGAGAGGTATTTATAGAGTAATATCATTATTATATTGTTTAATCTTATTTGTAATTGAATGGTTTTTTTGGGTTTTATAGTTAAAAATACGATAACTCATTCTTATTTTTCAATCTTAATATTTTTTCAATATATGTAAAATTAATCAAACCCATAATCAATCCCATGGTTTGTGACCGAATTTCAAAAAATAAGACTGTATTTCCATATTTTATATGGAATAGTATCAATATCTATAATATATTACCATTTTTTATGTGGAGGTTAGTCATGTTTTTAAATAAATGATTGTAAATCCATATCATCTAACATAGGTTTTTGAGAATTCATTCAATGTTTATAATCATAGTCAAATAACATAAAAACCATTATTTTAAATGGGAAACAAAATTTTGGTATCGGATACTATTTATAGTATTTATTAAATCAGTTTGAGGTTTTTTTTCCTATACGTACTGTATAATTATACAGTATTTAATATTTTCCCAATAAATTTACTATGGAATTAAATTATGAATAATTCACCATTGGATAAATTTAATGTTTTTATTTGAATGTTATTATTCATTTTTTCCAAAACATTTTTTAATATATTACAATTTTTAATTTTTAATCAAAAAATATTTTTTTAATAAAAAAACAAGTTTATTACAATAAAATTTTTCATACCCTTTTAAAAAATTAATTTGAATTCATAAAATTATATATTAATTTATATTTATTAATTATTATTTTTTAAATAATATTTTAACAAAATAAAATTCATTTAAAAAATTATTTCATTAAAAAAATATAGTCTTCATTGGAACTATATATTTCTGAAAAATAAAATTTTTGTTTCATTATATCAAACTATAGTTATTAAAAGTATTATTAATTAATTTTAATAACAGTTTACCATAATAATTAATATATTAAATAATATATAAATTCATACCATTATGATCCCGATACATAGTCATTTACTACATCAGTGAATTCCCTAAGTACAAGGTGTATGATGGTGTGCATTTTTAGGGTGGTCTGGCCAACATGGTTAGGGATGTGATCTCAATGAGATTTATGTTCTCCCAAAAATAGTTTCAATCATGATTTAGTTATTAAATATAATCCCAGTCTTGTTGAATGGAAAATCCAAATGATGCTTTCTATATTGGAAGGTCCTATAAATGGGAATCATAGTGTATGATCATACGGGCAAAGTCTATCACGTTGTTTGTCTCAATCAATTTTATTTATCATAACCATATATATATATATATCATAAAACCACTATATAATGTTTATAAAATAAAAGGTTATGATATTTGAATATATCTTATATCTAATTTTCTAGAACTTATAATGGTCCAAAAATAGAATTAGTTTATCTTTTTTCTATAATTTCATCTCATAATATGATTTTTACTTATTGAAAAAGGGATTATCCTTTATAAATATTCATGACATTAAAAAATCACTCTATGATGATTTAAAATGGAATAATTGGAGATTATTTCAATTAATACAACTCCATATGATTAATTAATTGTATTGCTCGTATATTCCATGATATGTATTAAGATTTTATATTTCTTATACATAAAGAATAATGAAAAAATATCAAAATGAAAAAATATTACATTAAATGTTTTTAATCTGAATATCATAAGAATTCATGAGAATTTATGACTGGTTATTTCATTGTAAATATAGATATTTGAGTTATAGTTACCAAGGGGTTATAAAAATAGTATTACGTTGGATCAATTTCATCGTATATTATAATAAGTGAAAATATAAAATACAAATAATATTATTTGAAGCTAGTGGTATATGTATCTACAAACACCATGTATTTTTTATTGTCTCATTTTTATAGGAAGTAATAGAAAATAGAAAATAATTTTTTCAAGATCATGAAATTGTAATAAGAAAACAATTATTAATATGTATATGGTTATAATCTTATTATCATGTTATGAGTTTTTATATATAGTTTAACATAGTGGAAAAAAGGTAAATACACTAGGATATCAGTTATTATAATTTTTCTCAAAACAATTATTTCAATATTTGTTAATTAACCGTATAATAAAATTATAGTTGGTTGAATGTTCATAGACACGCCTCAAATGAAGCCTGAATATCATTTGATAGAAAAAGTGGTGAAATGTTAGCAGCTGGCTCTATAAGTGAGATTCTATTTGAGTTGGTTCTGTTGAACCATTTGAAATTTTTCATTTGATTACAAAAACATAAAAAATATTTTATTACATAATGATTGTTCTTATGTTTATCATTTATATTATAATGTAATTAGATTAGTTTTTTTAAAGTTATAGAAGTTATCTACCATAATGAGAGCCTATATATTCGATGAAAAAAAATTCATAAAATATATATTCTGTTCTAAATGAAACCAATCTCATAGTACATAAAATTTATTTTAGTCTCATGTGTTGGGGATCAAAATATATCAAGACGTCTTATCAATATTTTTACTCATTGTGATCTTCAAGAAGAGAGGTCGTGAACTTAACCCCATTAATAGGAATTCTATATGTTTAATATATTATTAGTTATTTTATTATATGAAGTATTTTATTGACCCATATAATTGAAATTATTATTAATGAATAACTTGATTAATTTTCATTGATGTAGGGAACAAAAATATGATGACATATACACATAGATAAGCATCATGTTGAGTCAATAAGGTTATCTTATGACTTCTACATTCCTTAAGGTTTTATGTTTTGAAAATCCCAAACGGTTTTTTCATAAGTTCCAAATTTTTCATTTCAATTTACTTATTGTTTTTTCATTCCATATTACTTATAGATTTCTCATTACGTTTATCGACAGAAATCTCATTCTGTTATCCTTACGGATCATTCATTACAATTTCCTACAGATTTAAAATTCTGTTTTATGATACCAAATCTAGGAAAAATGCCATTCTTTTTTAGGATACTGAATCTGGTACAAATTCCATTTTGTTTTATGATACCGAATCTGGTACAAATGTCATGCTATTTTTCATGAAACCGAATTCGGTAAAAAAAAGTCATACTAATTTCTTGATTCTAATTCTGGTAAAAATGTGATATTGTTTTTAATAATAATAGTACCCAAAACTATGATACCATTTTTCACAATCTGATTGATGTATTCTCATAAAATTCATTTTTCTTGATGATGTTATAGTTATTTATTTTATCATTCCAATATTATTAGATTCTAATTTTTTCATATACTAAACATTTATATTTAACTTAACATTGTTTATTATACATGTAATGATGTCATAGAATCTGTTACAAACTAACCGTTATATGTTTGACACGTTTCTAGGTACCTTTGAAATTTACGGAAAATATAACTGTTGGACTGGATCCGACTGTTGATAAGTTTTGCCTATAAATTCATGTTCATTTTAATGATCAATATATACTTTGTGAATGAATTTGATTCATGTGAGAAAATTGTGATGTGTTTTTTAGAGATATAGGATCTTAAAACTCCCAGTGCTTCATGAAAATGTCATGAACAACTTGTTCGGGTGAGAAGAACATGTTCAGACTAGCTTTATGCAGACTCTGATCATGCTGATCGAAGGATTTCGAATTTTGAAGACAGAGGTTCTGATTTCCTTCTAAATAGACGTCTTTCAGGGATAGAAAGACGGATACCAATATTTGGATAGAGGGATAACCTGGGATTGGGTAAGAAAAACATTCTTGAAAGTATAAATCATGGAACCTTTATCCAAAGATGTTGGATATCCTTCTCTTTGGGATAAAATAATCTTATTGTTACATTCTTTCATGTTGTTTTAATTCCACTATAACCATAACTTTTTTAAAGTTAGAACGTATAACTTTCGTATACTCTCTAATTCTGTTACATTGATTAAATTAAAGATTCTATATGCTTTAATGTAGAATATATCTTTTAAAAAAATCATTCTTATGTTTTTATCTTACGGTTGTACCATTTAAGAAATGGTTTCTTTAAGATGGTTTTTGAATATTTTTTTAACTTTGTTAAAAAATGTTTTCTTAAAATTAAAAGCTATGCTTAAGAAATATATTTCTTTATGGTCAAGAAACTTTTATTAAGAATGTTTTATATCAAATTTAAAAGTTTCAATGGAATTTAAAAAGGTATATAATTCACCCCACTATTGTATTTTAGCATCTCATTATTATATTCCATTATATAATTGGTATCAAAGGAGGTCTCTGAAATACTTATATTCACATATAAGTTTTCTTGCTCAAAATTTCTTTACTCTTAACTCCTAAATATTTTTTATTCTTTGTTTATAAACGTTTGTTGATGATAAGTTTTGTGGAATGAAATTTTTTTTAGTATATCAGGTATTCATGTTGGATATCTTGACAATCTCAATCCTTCTATACCTCTGATATTCGATGGAAATAACTATGAGTACTGGAGAGACAGAATGAACACCTTTGTGATAAAAACATGTGTAAGACTATATTATGTTAACTAGAGATTATAAGATTCCAATAAGGAACATAGAAACATTACTAATCTTGAAAAGGTAGAATACTAGATGAACATTAAGGTACGAAATAAATTTCATTTTTCCATGACTAGAAATATATACTGCAAAATTTCAACTTGTGAAGTTGAAAATATCATTTGTAAGAAGCTTGATGTAACCCATTTTGAAACTGATAAAGTCATTTAAACTAGAAGATCCATGCTCAGAGCTAGATATCATGGTTTCTATTATCCTTATGAAGAACCCATATATAAGGTACAACAAAGATTCATGACTATATTAAATATCTTAAAATATATGGGCGAGAAAGGTTTAGATGATGAGATTCTTGTAGACAAGATTATAGACATCATGCCTGACGAATGGGAATCCATGAGTACATCTATATATGAGAATATGAAATTACTCAAATTTCTCTTGATGAACTATTTGTAACTCTTCTTTAACATAAAACCATAATGAAGAGAGATAATAATAATATTAAGAAGAATAATGGAAATGGAAGTGTTGATTTTACAACTACATCAAATCACAAGAAATCCAAGACTCCTGGGAGTGTTACAAGATCTAAATCTAATAATATTGTTACTCAGTCTGAATATAGTGAAATTAAAGCTTCATAAAATGAGTTAGAAAATATTTCTCGAAGTATGAATAAGATTGTTGGAAAGAAGAACTTTCAATATATATAAAAGAAAAAATATGGAAAAGATAAGAAATATGGAGAAGTGACATGCTATGAATGCAGCAGAATTGATCATATTAGACCTAATTATCCCCTACATAAGAAAAGAGAGAATAAAGAAATGAATTTTTAAGGGAACAAGAAGATGTTTTACAGATCAATGTATAATAAATTCATGAATGAAAATGAAACTTGGAGTTCTATTTGTGGAGATTCATCTGATTATTCTTCAGAATATGAATCTTCTGAGCAAAATAATATCAATTTATTATCCAGATCCACATTTCAAAATCATTGTCTTATAGATAAGTTACGAACTACTGAATCCTTAACCAATATTTCTTTATGTGAAATTGTTCCTGATATTTGTTTTTCTTCAGATGAAGAATCCACTTCATTAGACATCAACAATGATTTTACTTCCTAGGAAAAAGTTTGTATATTTTCTATGTTTCTTGAGATAAAAAAATTGTAAATTTTTTAAGAAACTTGAAAAATCAAAGTCTAGAGAATCTATTTTAAAAAAAATATCGGATCATTCCAATGATCTTGATAAGAAAAATGTAGTTTTAGAAAATCTTTCTACGAAACATTAATGAATTTAATTATGAGAAGGATAAAAGTTCTAAGGATCTTAAAATTTGATTTTAGAAAAAGTTGTTTTAGAGGATAAAATTAACTCTAAAGCTATTATTCTAGAGGATAAGAATTTAGTCCTATGACTAAAATATTTAATATTTTCCATGAAGAAACATCTTGAAATATTACTTCTGGTAAAGAAAATTTTGACAAGATGTATTCCTAGATCCAACCTCATGTCATTAATCAAGGATTAGGTTATTCTCCTGAAAACCCTATTTTTAGAAATAATTTATTTTTTCCTTCAAGAGCCCCTTTTTGTAATAAATTTCAAGGTTGTGGGAAGTTGAAGAAAATTGTTCTTTAAATAATTTTCAATCCCTTTGTTTTCATTAAGCTCACTTTTCTAAACAAATATGGTTACCAAAGATTTTATTATCTAACTATTATAGATCCATGAATGTTTGGAATCCAAAAACCTTACCCTTTCCCTTTCAGGATAATGATGAACGTAAAAAACAACTTATGATACATGGATAGTGTATTTTCATGGCACATGACTGGTAACAAAGGCTATTTCAAAAAGATTTTAAAGACTAAAGGTGGAAAAGTATCTTTTGGTGATAACACTCAAAGATAAATTGTCAGTATGGGTAGCATTATTCTTCTTAGTGAAGTCATTATTTCAAATGTTATTTTTCTAATAGGCCATAAGCACTAACTCATTTGTATATGCCAATTATGTGATGAAGGATACCTTGTGAATTTTTTAACTGATAAATGTTTAGTTCAAAATTCCAAGGATGAGTTTATTCTCTCTTCCCTTCGGCATGAGAATCTATACACCATAAACCTAGAATACTAGTGAAGTCAAGATCTACCTTGACTTGTTGAATTTGAATATCAATCATGGATTTGTCATAGAAGACTAAGAAACTGTAACTTAAGGAATCTTAGTAAACATTCTATGAAAGAACATGTCCAGGATCTACCGGAACATAGGTTTAATTCTTCAAAATTCGATGATCCTTGTCAATATGGATAGAATCATAAATCTAGATTTAAATATATGAATGAAGTTACAACTTCTAATTCCTGACAGTTAGTCCACATGGGCTTATTAGGTCCAACACAAACACAAAGTATTAGAGGCAAATACAATGTCTTTGTCTTAGATGTTGACTACACTAGATTTACTTGGATCTATTTTCTTACCAAGAAATATGAAGATTTTTCTTATTTTAAAAACATTATAGTTCAAGTTAGAAATGAGAAAAATCTATAGTTGATAAAAATTCATAGTGATCATGGTGGACAATTTGAAAATTCTGATTTTGAAACTTTTTGTTGTAAAAAAAGTATTACCCACGACTTTTCAGCTCCAATAACTCCTCAACAAAATGTCGTTGTCGAAAGAAGAAATTTTATTCTTCAAGAGATGACTAGAAACATTTTGAATGAACATTCTATAGATAAACATTTTTGGGTTGACGCTGTAATTACTGCTTGTTATAGTATAAATCGAGTTTTAATAAGAAATTTTCTTAATAAAACGCCTTACTAGTTACGGACTGGTCGAAAACAAAAAGTTTCTTACTTCATTGTTTTTGGATGAAAAGTAATCCCTTGAATACCAAGGATAACTTATATAAGTTTCCATCCAAATCCGATGAAGGGATTTTCTTAGGTTACTCTACTAACTCTAAGGCATATAGTGTTTTTAATAAAAACATGTACACAGTGGAAGAAAAAGTACATGTTAATTTTGATGAAAATAATCCTTTTTTTTAAAACAACCTGAACTTTTTTCTGATATATTTTCTAAAACTAATCACCAAACTTTAATAGAAGATCCTTCAGTCAAGGATAATGTTCAATAAAAATTGTCTGAATCATTTACTCTTGAAGATTTTCTAGCCTATGTTGGTGAACAAGTTTTTCAAAATCCAAGTCAGTTTTAACTTAGGAATCATCCCATTGATAATATCATTGGTAATGTTAATCAACCAGTAAAAACTAGAAGTTCATTAAAGAATGAAGTTGAAAATGTTGTATTTCTATCCCAATTTTAACCAAAGAGTCCTAATGAAGCCTTGGGTGATTAAGATTGGATAAAATCTATGCAAGATGAACTCAATGAATTCGTAAGGAATCATGTTTGGACATTGGTTGAAAACCCTAAGGAAACATTTATTGTTGGAGTAAAATTGGTTTTTAGAAACAAATGAGATGAAAATGAAATTATTGTTAGAAATAATGAAAGATTAGTTGCCAAAGTCTATAACCAACAATAATGTATAGAATATGAAGAAACCTATTCTACTATATAAAAACATGAAACTATTTGTATTCTTCTATTCTTTATAGAATTATTTAATTTTAATAATTATGAAATGGATGTACAGTGATATTTTCTTAACAGTTATGTACAAGAGGAAGTCTATGTAGATCAACCTCCTGTCTTTGAAAATAAAAAACAACCAAATCATGTTGACAAACTTACCAAATATTTATATGGACTTAATGAAGCTCTTAAATCCTAGTGTGATAGACTTTCAGGATTTTTGCTTCAAAATAACTATGTTAAGGGAACTACTGATCCAACCCTTTTTATTAAGAAAAATAACAAATATTTAATGATTGTTAAAATTTATGTTGATGAAATCATCTTAGAATCGACTCACCAATCCCTAACTGATTCCTTTGTGAATCATATGAAATCTGAGTTTGAGATGAGTATGATTGGTGAGTCGATTATAGAGGGATGATAGAAAGTTTTCTTTACATAACATCTAGTCAACCTGACATAATGTTTTCAGTATGGTTATGTGCAAGATACCAAAAAAATCCAACAGAATCTCATTTAAATGCCGTTAAAATATTTTTTCATAATTTTAAGGGAACATTAGATTTGGGACTATTTTATTCTTCTGAAAATACTTTTGATCATAATTTTTTTTAGAAGATTACTTTGGTTGTTATAAAATGGATAGGAAAAGTACATTCAGAATGTTTCATTTCATTGGATATTCCTTAATTTCTTGGTCTTGCATGAAACAATATTCTGTAGCACTTTCCACTACTGAAGTAGAATATGTAGCAGCTGAAGTTGTTGTGCTCAAGTGTTGTGCATCCACCACACACTCAAAGAATATTGTATGAGTTTTACTAAAACACAAATAATGTGTGATAATAAAACTTCCATTTTCGTATGTAAAAACCATGCACATCACTCTCATTCAAAGCACATAGATATTAAACATCACATTCTTTGGGATCAAACACTTAAAGGAGATATTATCCATAAATTCATTGAAACACAAGAACTACTTGCTGATATTTTTACAAAAACATTACCTTACGATATATTTGAATACATTAAATAGAATCTAGGAATGATCTCTGTGACGTAATAATTCATATCTACTTCTTATTTAAATAATCTCCTGACATTAAGTTACTCCTTAATTTAGGGGGAATACTTATACTTGTTTATGTTCATTATTTCTCTTTTATAAAAAAATATTAATTAATTAATAAATTATATAGTTCTCTAATAAAATCATTATTTTTTTCTTTGGGAATTGAAATTTTCAGAAATGAAATTTTCAGAATGGAAATTTTCGAAACTTAAATTCTCGATATTAAAATACCAAAATAAAAATCAACCATGAGAATCCTTATAATACCGATAAATTCATTAAAGTATTCCAAAATCTACATGTTCTTACTCTTCATATACAAATTTTAAGTTTCAATTATTGGTATTTCAAAATTTTCAATTCCTAGTTTACCTTACATCAAAAGATCGGAAGTCATATATTTTCTATATGCATCCTCAAAAGTTGGATCAGATCAGATTATCATCAACAATGTTTTAAAGATCCAGAAATTCCATGTAATTGTTTTTAAAATTATATGGAATATTATGAGTCCACAAAAATTGACGGCATGTGATTCTGAGGCCCGGTGTGTCCGGAATGAATTTCTGAACATTTTTTTCAGGTACGTCCAGTAAATGTGCTAGTGGGTTTTTGTAACTTTTGAACAGGTGCTCGGAATTGATATTTGAGGACACTGTTGAACTCGTAGCGCTGATATTTACTTAAATAGACATTCACCTCGACCGTAGTAGGTCGTGGGTGGAGGTTAGTTTCATACTTCTTTATGGAGGAATAGAAAAAAAAATTAACATTTTTAATTTCATGAAACCTCCTTTTGATTTTTTGATGTGGGGACCACAAGAGCGTTAATCCTCCCAATTTGTATTCAATGGTGGGTGCCACTCGAACCCTTCATTAATATGGGGAAATACCCTTAGAATTATCCAATTAATTGTTCCAAATCTCCAATTAATTAATAGTTCCTTTAATTGATCCATTTAATTATTACTCCAACATAAATTAAATGGATCGAACTTTAAAATACTAAGTTACAACATCATTGGAATTTACGAAGGATCCTATTAAATAAACCTTTATAAATTCAACGATCATTACTTACCCTCCCCCTCTCCTATTTATATAGACATTGGGGGAGGAATTGGCACAACTTCACCAAGCGACGAATCTCTGGTAAAGTGCTGTGAGTCCCAACACTTGGGGGACGGAGCTGGTTCCGGCGGGTGGTGATGAGCGACCCCGAACCACGAACTAAAGAACGACGATTGAGCAGCTTCATTGGAGGATTTTTGTGGGGACGATGAATGTCTAAAATTCCTTAAACATGGACTCTCTCTAATTAACTTGAGGTAGGTGTGTGATTTTTGATTTTCCTTCATTGGTTTTTTTTATTGAACCTCTCCCCATGAGTCGGTTGATACCGCTCTAACGCGGAGGGTGCGGGCCAAACGAACATGGCATGACCTCTCTGAATACTTGTAGTTTTGATACGATCATTGGGATGGAGGAGGAAGGTGACAAGTGCTGGCGATTGGCGCCAGTGGGTCTCGGGTGCGGTGGCTGGCACCACGGCCGGCCGTGAAGACGAAGGCGGTGGCGCGATCGCCCCACCAGAGAAGGGTCGGGGCTCATCGGCCGCAACGGAGCAAGGGCGGCGGCCGGTGGCAGCCGACCGCACGAAGGGGTGGCGGTGCATGACCACGCCACCCAAAGGAGAAGTTACATGGCCTAGTGCCAGGGCAGAGAGGCGAGGGGACCTCGGGTCGATGCCGGCTACCGGTGACGGTGGGGCGCGCGACCACGCCTCGTGGAGGAGGAGGACCGGCCGACCGGCCAATCGCATGTCGGGCCGCCACCCCGGGTAGCAACAACGGGCTTCCGCCGTGGTCCACACCCCGGGCCACACTGGGGGCTGCAGAGCAGGCCGCTCCATGGGCCGGGTCCAACGTAGGGCCAGACACAGGTCAGGCCGGGTCAGTCCGACCGGACCCAGACCAACTTCGACCCCTCCGTTCTTTCGGCCATATCATGAGTTACGAGCATCTGTTTGACGAACCGTCTACTGAACCGGAAACCTTAGATCGATATGGTCCTTTTCGAATACTCATCATGTGATTTGGATGATGTTGGTTTACAGCCAGGTTGGATCAGACACAAATCCAACCGGGGCCTTGGGACTAAAAGACCAATAACTTGTAGATGGGGCATCTGATTGATGCACTGTCTGTTGCGTTGAGATCCCTATTACGTGGAGGTCCTTTTTGATAATTCTTAATGGGACTTCATGGAAGCTGGAGTATCAAAATATGGCATGAAGAGCGGACCCTCCCGAAAATCAATCGAGCTTGGTGCGGGAACCCTGTAGCTGGCTGTAACATGAGAAAAGGAACATATGTGGGTTTGTACATTGGGATCCTATGTGGGTCTGGGAATTGGGATCCTTTTTGGGTCTGTGTTTGAGAGTCTCACATGGATCTGCTCTAGGAATCCACGTGGGACTACTCTAGGATCCTATGTGGGTTTTCTATACTAGGATCCTATGTGGATCTGTGTTTTGGGATCCTTTGTGGGTCTGATAATTTAGGATGCTACGTGGGACTACCTCTTAACATAGTAAGATGATTCAGTAGTAACATATAATCATCTTTATTACCATGCCAATGTTATACCTGGTGTGAGCTGAGTCTATAACTTTGTGGTAATCTTTTGTGTGGCGTACATTTGTGGTATTGACCTTCGTGGTGATACCTTTGTGGTAATCTTCTTTGTGGCATACCTTTATGGTACTCACCTTAATTTTGATACCTTTGTGGTAATCTTTTGTGTGGCATACCATTGTGGTACATACCATCGTGGTGATTCCTTTTTGGTATTATTCTTTGTGGCATTAACTTTTTGGTACATACTTTTGTGGTGTAACCTTCGTGGTATTCTTTCCTTTGTGTGGCATTCTAGATTTGGTATTTTGAGTTAGGCCTTTTTTTTCTCATGAATGAGATGGTTATAATTTATAACAAAGGTATATGTATGGTAATATACCTAAGAAGGTTTTTCAGTTGATTTCATGCTTTTTGGTTTTTTCTTTTTTGGGTTTGAGAGACCATTGATTGTCTCGAGATCCCGATTGAGTATAATTATACTCACCCCTGCACAAGATACGCCCACACATTGTTGTGTTTGTTGTAGATGACGGAAAACGTTAATGGATGATGAGGTTACTAGGACTGGAGGCAGCTCGGGAGGTAGACATTAGATTTGGCATACCTACCCTTCAGGTAGGACCCTTGGTGGGTGTTCATAGGAACTGTTCCAGTTTACTTGTACTTTTCATTTTCTTGTATTTTCCAGTTGGGCTTGTATTATGGCCCATTTTTCTTATTGTATACACTCTTTAATTTACAGTTTACTTGAGTTCGTATCTTTTTGTGTGCTTGGTCTGTGTGAGTATACAATTTATAAAGGAAATGCCTTCCCGTTTTAGAGAATATGCCTTTTAGTGCTAGATGGCAGCCCCAGGCCTATGGAAGGCGGGCTTGGGGAAGTCACGGCATGGGCCCCGGGGGATGGGTCGTGAAAATTTGGTATCAGAGGAGTCATTTATACCATAGAAAATTAGACTCTGATCTATTAATGTAAATAATTTTAAGTGTAGTGAGTGCTATTATCAGTTTAGGTAATCCAGTGTTGGTGTGGCGGCCGATGTATCCATACACTAGGACCATGACTATTGATTTATGACTAAGTGCATGAAAACACTGATTGAGTTTGTGTTTCAAAAAGTTTTCTTTGTGATCATTTTGGGTTAGCTCACCATGTATAACTTATTGACCGTGGTGCACCTATTTCCTTTCGGGATTCCTCCAGGCAGACAGCCAGCTAGGGTTCTGGGTATAGTATGCAATGATAGCCCACCGAGCAACGAGGCCTCAGTGCAGGGCCCTTTATCAGAAGGGGAACCAGCAGTACCATTACCCATTGGGCCACTGATGCCACCAGCCCAAGCAGCAGAGAGTGAATGCCGCTTGAGCACATTGCATGAGTTCCAGCACCAGAGGCCACCTAGGTTTAGTGGAGATATGGACCCAGAAGCAGATGAGGATTGGATAGAGGCCATGGTGAGAGTCTTTAGACTGGTTGGGACACTAGATTTTCTCATGGTTATCCTTGTCACTAGTCTTCTACAAGCAGCAGTAGGAAGATGGTGGAGATTGATGCTCCTGGTTCATGACAAGGTGACACTTCTCTGGGCAGACTTTGAGAGCCTGTTTCAGGAAGAGATTGTCCCAGCAACCCTTCATGCAGTGCGCATTTAGTAGATTCTTCATCTGCAGTAGGGCATCATGATTGTGTCTCAGTACTCAGCATGGTTCATCGACCTCTCATGCTACTCCATGGATATGGTGAAGGACCCATTCCTCAGAGCCCTGACCTTTGAATAGGGACTCAGGAGGGAAATCAGAGCTTCAAGGATTTCTCTTAGCAAACCGACACAAGCAGGGGTTTAGAGAGGGACCTCTTAGTGGAGAGTTTTCTTGCTGATAAGTCACCAGTAGTGAGACCCACCACCGGGCTTCATGTAGCGGAGTCTTCTGTAGCTGGTAGCATTCAGATGAAGCATAGGTCTATGAGTACAAGACCTACAGGTGGACGACCGCATGATTCAGGGTCGGTTGTGCGGGGAACCGGAGATAGAGCCAGTCATTCGAGGAGGAGGCAGTGTTACACATGCGGTGTGTAGGGTAACATGGCTCGTGATAGTCTGGCCCATCATACAGATGATCATCAGATGGTCGAAGGACCGCCCAGGTAGAGATTGAGGTTTAACCGAGGAGGTCCATAGGGAGCAGACAGATGTGGAAGAGGATCTGGTCGTGCAGCTGGCAGTGGGCGAAGATTTGAGATATTACTGCCACCATCACCAAGTGGTCCACCCTGACCATATGGAGCAGGTGGACAGGGATGAGATTAGCTCCAGGAAGTTGATTCCTATGACCATGGAACTCCGGAGATGATGCGATTTACAATCTATGTCTACTCCACCTTAGATGTAGTACTTATAGACATAGGTTCCAGTCATTATTTTATTTCGGCTACCCTTTTTCATAGCTAGGAGATTCTAGTGGAGCTGTTGGCTCGATCCATATGGTTAGAGACTCTTACGGGAGAGTATTGGATGATTACACCCTGGTGTAGGAAGTGTGAGCTTACTCTAGGAGGTGAGAGCTTCGGCTGGGATCTCCTAGTGGTGGATTAAAGGCCTTACGACGTCATCTTGGGTATGGAATGGTTATCAATAGTCCATGCTCAGATTGATTGTATTAGGCACAAAGTGCGGTGTGTCTGCACAGATGGGGCAAGGTATACCTTCACAGGTGAGAGGGGAGCCTTTGCAGCACAAGATCGACTTACCCAGAGGAGAGTGCAGCTGATCACTCGTCAGTTGACCAGCCTTACCCTTGGATCGGTTGATGTGGAGAGTCTGAGTTATCCTATAGTGGTGGATCAGTACGCGGATGTATTCCTTGATGACGTTTCGGGTCTACCTCCCCAAAGATAGGTGGACTTTTACATTGACTTTTACTTAGGGACGACACCAATATCTACCCCAGTGTATCGTATGGCTCTCATGTAGCTTTGTGAGCTGAAGGTATAGCTAGGGGACTTACAGGGGAAGGGATTCATCTGGCCCAGTGTGACTCCTTGGGTAGCCCCAATTTTATTCACCGAGAAGGAATATGAGAGATTGGTACATTGTATATACTATCGACTCTTGAACAATGTGAATGTGAAGAACAAGTACCCACTCTTAAGGATTGAAGACCTCTTTGATCAGCTGAAGGGTGCACGGTGGTTCTCGAAGATAGACCTCAGATCATGCTATCATCAGCTTAGAGTATGAGATGAGGATGTCCAGAAGATGTCTTTCAGATGTCGGTACAACCATTATGTGTTTTTGGTCATGTCCTTCAGCATGAACAACTCTCCAGCAGTGTTCATGGGACTCATGAACATGATCTTCTAGCCATACCTTGATCGCATTATAGTAGTCTTCATCGACGTCATTCTGATCTACTCTGCTACAGAGGAGGAGCATACCTTTCATTTGCAGATAGTTTTGGACACACTCTGAGAGCACCAGATCTATAGTAAGCTCTTGAAGTTCATGTTCTGGATCGGAGAGGTTCACTTTCTAGGATATGTCATCTCAGAGGATGGAGTTGAAGTAGATCAAGTGAATATTGAGGTGGTACATGCTTGGGATCCACACAGGTGTGTGAAAGAGGTACGTAGTTTCCCAGGATTGACCGGATACTACCTGAGATTTGTGCTAGAGTTCTCTAGAGTTGTTGCTCCTTTATCAGCATTGAGAAAGAATGGGAAACCCTTTATGGGGTTGGAGAGATGCCAACAAAGTTTTCAGAAGATGAGGAAGAGACTGACTAGTGCCCCATCTTGAGGCTTCCATAGGAGGTCATTGGATACGTAGTCTACTGAGACACATCAAGGTCCAGGCTCAGATGTGTCCTAATGCAGGAGAAAGAAGTTATCACGTATGTTTATCAACAGTTGCGACAACATAAGTAGAATTGTTCTACCAATGACCTGGATTTTGTAGAAGTGGTATTCGCCTTGAAGATGTGGTGACATTACTTCATGAGATAATGTTTTACAGTCTACTATGATCACAAGATTATTAGGTATATGTTCTCATAGAAGGACCTGAACCTGAGATAGTGGCATTCGATTGAGTTCCACTAGAACTATTACTTCAAGATAGTCTATACTCTTGGGAAGGTGAATGTTGTAGCAGCTGCACTCAGTAGGAGATTCGGTATACAGCTGCTAGGTGAGGCAACAAAGCAGGTAGCCACTTTGCTGATATCCTTTTTGGATCAAGATGGAGAAGCTTTTCTTATGTCTCTTACAATCACTCCCCCACTTCTTCAGTGAGTCAGGGAGGCGCAATGTGGGGACACTAACTATGAGGCCCGACGTGCTCAGATATCCACAGGACATGCACTTGATGGATTTTCTGAAGGTGGGGAGCACGTCATCCTTTTCAGAGGATGTACCATGGTACTAGTGTCGCATTGGGAGGAAGTTTTGAGGGAGTTACACACGTACCCTCTAGTGGAACATCCAAAATTGTTGAAGATATACCAGTACATCTGACAACTACATTGGTGTACGATAATGAAGAAAGAAGTTGCAGAGTTTTTCTCTCGGTGCCTCACTTGTCAGCAAGTGAAGGCAGAGCATCATGTACCAGCCAGATTAGTGTTGCCTCTGGAGGTTCTATAGTGTATGTTAGACATAATATCCATGGACTTCGTGATAGGACTTCCACTTACATCTAGGGGTTATGATTCTATTTGGGTGATCATCGACCGACTCACTAATTCGGCCAACTTTTTACCGATCAGATAGTAGGGTTCAATAGAGAGCTTGGGATGCCCCTATGTGCAAGAGATTGTGCTGATACATGGAGTAACCTAGACGATTGTCTTCGATCATGAATCATGTTTTACATACCGGATATGGAAGGGGTTGCAGGATGATTTCAGGACATAGATTTGTTTGAGCACTGCCTTCCATCCTCAGACGGATGGCCAGACTGACCGGAGTATTCAAACCCTCGACGACATTTTGAATTCTTGAATCCTCGAATTCGATCGCAGCTTGGAGGATCACTTGCCCATGGTGGGGTTTTCATACAAAAACAACTATCACTCCATGAATGGTATCGCACCATTCGAGTGTCTATATGGCCAACCTTGCAGATCGCCTTTGTGATGGACTGACCCAGGGGAGTCAGCACTCATGGGACCAGAGATGGTACGAGCTACCATAGAGAAGGTGCAGATCATATAGGAGCAGATGCAGACTGCATAGACCAGGAATAAGTAGTATATAGACAGAAGACGGAGACCTCTGGAGTTTGAGGATGGTGACCACGTCTTTCTATGGGTCTCACCACAACGAGGATTGCAGATATTTGGTCAGTGTGGCAAGTTATCTCCAAGGTTCATCGGACCCTCTAATGTCCTCAGCAGAGTTTGCGTGGTGGCTTACCGCTTAGCCCTTAAACCTCAGTTTCACCAAGTGCATGATGTCTTCCACGTATCTTAGCTGAGGAGATAAGTGCACAACGCATCTCATATCATCGACCATGGAAAGCTACAAATCGACGATGGGGAGATGTTTACGGAGGTTCCAATAGAGACTGAGGATCGATAGAAGCGGGTCCTTCATGGGTAGTCGATAAACCTGGTGCGCGGTTGATGGTAGCACGGGAAACTCCGGGAGAGCACATGGGGGCGGGAGGCTCATATTCGTGCTTAGTACACCCACTTGTTTTCCTAGTTTTCGAGATGTGGATTTCGGGGACGCAAATACCTGAGTTGGTAGAATGTAAAGACCATGAAATTACATGTATTTCTTTTAAATATATGGAATATTATGAGTCCGTGACAATTGATGACGCATGATTCTGAGGCCTGGTGTGCCGGATATGAATTTCTGATCTTTTTTTGGGAATGTCTAGTAAACATGCTAGTGGGTTTTTGTAACTTTTGAACCGGTGATCAGAATTGAAATATGAGGACACCATTGAACTCACAACACTGATATTTTTTATAGAGACCTTCACCTCAGCCGCATTAGGTCGAGAGTGGAAGTTACTTTTTTACTTTTTCATGGATGGATAGAAAAAATTAAAAAATTTAACATTTTTATTTTTCTTGTTCCCTCATTTTAATTTATGGAGGTGGGGACCACAAGAGAATTAATCCTCCCAATATGTATTCAATGGTGGGTACCACCTGAACCCTTCATTAAGGTGGGTGAAGACCCTTAGAATTCTCCAATTGATTGGTCCAACTCTCCAATTAATTAATAGTGCCTTTAATTGATCCATTTAATTAATGTGCCAAAATAAATTAAATGGCTCGACCTTTAAAATACTATATAACAGCATCGTTGGAATTTTGGAATGTTCCTATTAAATAAACCTTCATAAATTCCACAATCGTTACTTACCCTCTCCCTCTCCTATTTATTTGGATCTTGGGGGGAGGAATTGGCACGGTTTCACCAAGCAATGAATTTATGGTAAAGTGTCGTGATGCCCAACACATGGAGGATGGAGCCAGTTTCGGCAGGTGGTGAAGAGCGAACTTATACCATGAACTGAAGAACAAAGATCAAGCAGTGTCATTGGAGGCTTTTTGTGGGGACAAAAAACACCGACACTTCCTCAAACACGGACGCTCTCCATAGAACTGGAGGTAGGGGTGTGATTTTTGATATTCCTTTGTTGATTTTCTTTTTTTTTTGAACCTCTCTACAGGATCCGCTTGCTACTGCTCTAACACGGAGGGTGTGGTCCAAACGAACATGGACCTACCTCTCTACAACCTTGTGGTTTTTATGCGATCTCTGTGATGGAGGAGGATAGCGAACGGTGCTGGTGATTGGAACCGGTGGGACTCCGAAGGGACGACCGACACCACGATCAGCTGTGGAGACAAAGACAGACAAAGACAGCAGCGTGACCACACAGCTGAAGAAGGTTTGCGTCCCATCATACTTGACAGAGCTAGGGCGGCTGCCAACCGCGTGAAGGGGTGGTGGCGCACAACCGCACCGCTCGGCAGAGAAGTGTCGTGGCCTTGGGCCGCGTCGGAGAGGCGAGGCATGGTCATCTCAACATCGGCCTCCGGTGAAGGTGTGGTGCGCAAATACGCTGCTTGGAGGAGGAGGGTTGGACGACCAGCCCGCCACGTGTTGGGACACCACCGTGGGCAACCACTGCGGGCCGCCACCATGGCCCGCCCCATTGCGAAGCCTTTGCGGGCCACTACCGTGGGCCACCATCGCGGTCTACACCACGGGCCACCAAACGGGCCGCGCCGGTGGGCCGGGTCTGACCCAGGGAAAGACTCGAACTGGTTTGGGTCGACCCAGGCAGGGTCAGGCCAAGTTGGTCCGACCGAGTCGAACTAGACCCAGACCAACTTCGACCCCTTCATTTTATCCATCATATCGTGAGCTACAAGCATCCGTTTGACAAACTATTTTCAGTGCGGTAAACCTTGGATTGAGATGGTCCTTTTGGTAAAATCCAATTCATATTTGGATAAAGTTGGAGTATTATCGGGATGGATTGGACAGGAATCCAACCGGGCCCTCGGGACTAAAAGGCCAATAACATACAAACAGGGCGTCTGATTGACGCACCTTCTGTTGCGTTGAGACCCCTATTATGAGGTGGCCCTTTGGAATACTTCTTCATGGGCCCTCATGGCAGGTAGAGTATTGAAATGTTGCTTGAGGAGTGGTCTCTCTTGGAAATCAAGCGAGCATAGTGCGGGAACCATGTAGCTGGCTGTAACATGAGAAAAGGATCTTATGTGGGTCTGTACTTTAGGATCCTATGTGGGTATGTGCTTTGGGATCCTTCATGGGTCTGTGTTTGAGAGTCTCACATGGATCTGCTCTTGGAATCCTCATGGGACTACTCTAGGTTCTTACGTGGGTCTGCTATACTAGGATCCCATGTGGGACTATGCTTTGGGATCCTTTGTGGGTATGATGATTTAGGATCCTACGTGGATCTAGATCTTAACAGATTAAGATGATTCATTAGTTACATATAATCATCTTTATTGTTGTGCCTTCGTTATACCTAGTCTGAGATCAGTCAATACCTTTGTGGTAATATTTTATGTGGAATAGCATTGTAGTATTGAACTTTGTGGTGATACCTTTGTTGTTATCTTCTGTGTAGCGTACCTGTGTGGTACTCACCTTCGTGGTAATACCTTTGTGGTAATCTTCTGTGTGGAGTACTTTTGTGGTAATTACCTTCATGGTGATACCATTGTGGTATTATTCTGTGTAGCATTACTTTTGTTGTACTTACCTTCGTGGTGATACCTTTATGGTATTCTTTCCTTCATGGGATAGTTGAGCTTTGGGATTTTCAGTTGGGCCTTGTGTTTACTCATGAATGTGATGGGTATACATGATAACTTAGGCATATGTATGGTAATATAACAATATAGGGTTGTCATTCGATTTAATTCTTTGTGTTTTATCATTTGTGGGTTTGAGGGACCATTGAGGGTCTCGGGGTCCCTACTGAGTATTATTATACTGAACCCTGCACAGGCTACGCCGGCACCTTGTTTTGTTTTGTGCAGACGACGGACAACACTGACGGCGAATGAGGGTACCAGGACTGGAGGAATCTCAGTGGTGGACCTTAGACGAGGCATACCGCTGAGACAACCGTACGAGAGCTGTACCAACCCTTCAGGTAGGACGCTTGGCGGGTGTTCACAGGAGTTGTTCCTGTTTACTTTTAATTTTCAGTTTCTTATATTAACCAGTGGGGCTTGTATTATAGCCCCTTTTTCTTACTGTACACACTCTTTACTTTACAGTTTATTTGTGTTCGTATCTTGGTGTGTGCTTGGTTTGTGTGAGTTTATAGGTTATAAAGGCTATGCCTTCCCGTTTTTGGGAATACACCTTTCGGTGCTAGTCGTCAGCCACTAGCCTATGGAAGGTGGGCCTGGGGGGAGTCATGGCACAAGCCCCGGGGGATGGGTCGTCACACGTTTGATTATCTTATCGAAGATGAAAATTCATATCTTTTCCTATATAAGTGGTGCTCTATTTATTATTGCCTCACCATATTCACTGATCTCTGTGTCAAAATTTTGTTTCCATCAAATCCTTTGTTCTGATTCCTTTGTCTCTTTCACTCCGAATGACTCCTGAATCCTCAACAGATCAGATGCCAATTAGCAAGGAAATAATTGATTGGGTGATCTTTAGGGAAATACTGGTATTCTCTAACTTCTTTACAATGTATGAATTATTTATCTGTAAGGTAATGAGAACTAAGGGATGGGAAAAATTTGTGTGGCTATGGAGAAAAGAAAGGATCTGGTTTACCCTGACCTAGTTATTCAATTCGATGAATCCATTAATTTCTTCCAAAATGATGAAAAGAACATTTTTATGTTCAAATGTTATGATAAGATTTATACAGTTCCTTAAAAGAGAATATAAAATGTTCTCAACATACCATATGAATGAGAGTCTATTTTGTGTTCTCACAGACGTCCCTCAATGGAGGTTCTTTTGAAAAATAGAAGGCTCTAGATTACCTTGGTCTTAAATATGTTAAGAATATGAATATTGAGAACATTTTAACAAATCACAAGATGGTAGTTATCTAGATTCAAGGCCTCCGTATTCCATGAAAAGGCGATAAGGACTCTTTAATGAAATGTGATATCTTTCTTTTAGATTCTCTTATCAATTTAAGTAAGATTAACATGATTAAGTACATATTTATCACCATACATGCAGTTAAAGACAAAACCATCCGATCTAGGATTCTTATGTATCTGGAAACTATCTCCAGGATTATTTTTACGTGTCTTCAAGAGTTGAATGTCCCTTTCCGATCAATCTCTAAGAAATTTATGATTTTTTTTCTCAACAATGATACTCTAAGGAGGATAAAGGTAGAGTTTTTACCAGAATCCCAAACATTTGAAGAAATGTGTGTCCAGAACAAGGCTGATGTTCTGGAACCTTCAAAATCATCACTTAAGAAAATAAAACCTGATGATCCAAGCTTACCAGTACTATTTCCTCATATTCCAGTATCATCACCTCCTCTTGGAATGAATCTGAAATCCCATTTCAATGAAATGGTTGAAAAGTGGAGAGAAATGGAAGCTACCAGAAGGGAAGGTGATCCTACCACTGGCTTAAACCCTATAGAGGATAAGGCCTTAAAAATCATGCAATCTAAAAATCTAGAGAACGAAAAGAAGGATAAGATCTTGAAGAATAAATATTTGGAAGATCAATTGTGTCATTATCTACTGAAATATGTAGAGAAGAAGACCCAATAATTACCGGAACCTCATGTTGATCATAAGAAACCGGTTCCAACATCAGAAACCCATAAATCCAAGAAATTCCTGAAATTATCAGAACCGGTTCATGAAATGGATGATCAGATCATTCAAGAAGAAATTGATGATATTTTATGGGAATTGGAAGATTACATTTCAACTCCTCAGAGTTCAACTTCTAAATCTATTTCTAAATATCTGGAGATTGAAGAAGAAGTTGAAGTTAAAGTTGATGAAAAAGTTGAGATTGAAGTCGAATAAGAAGAAAAAGAAGAGTTTTAACAACAAAGTGATGAAGGGAAAGATATCAATTAAGACAAAAGATAGGATGGAAATAACAAAGAAGATAATGAAGGGGAAGAATATAAACAAGGAGATCTTAATTTTAACCATGTATCCAATGAACAAACCCCAGTTCAAAATCCTGTCAAAGGAAAGAGAATTTTGGTTTCCTCCTCCGAAAAATAAACACCAAAAAATATTCTAAATGGATAGAGAAACCAGTTTCGTTGACTCCAAGAGTAACTGAGAACGAAAAAGATATTTCATGTTCCGAATCCTTGGCGTCTATTGAGCATGAATTTGTCAAGCTATCTCTAATAAAACTGATCAGCACCATTCCAGTTCTTGAAAATATAGATTCCCAGAGTCAAATGATGCCAGAGACCCCGAATCAAATGACGGAATCGACCAATATGTTTATGTACATGGTGGTCAAGATAGAATCAGACTTCAGTAATCTTATGAATGATTATAAATATCAGAAGGTGTCTAGTAAGAAAGTATTTAACCACACCAAATCCATTAATGAAGAGCTTAGATAGTTCAATGACTTCATGGATTCAAGAAATAGAGCTTTCAATACTTGTGAAACCGAGTTCAAAAAGGTCAGGGTATCAATTTATGAGAAAGTTACTCAAGTAAATTATGTTTCCGGATCTGTAGTTAGTGAGAAGGAAGTGAGAGCCTAATTAGTGAAAACATTGGCTACTCAAGAAGAATTTATTATGAATCGGGATTATAAAATCCAAGCTCCAGAAGAAAAGATCTTTTCCTTAGAAAAGAAGAACCAGGATCAAGATATTTTGTTGAAGACACTTCAAGAATATCATAAGGAAGTGAAGAATCTCAAAGACTTGATAAAGAAAATGTTTTCTGGGCAGAATAATGATGGACAATTTTTTTTAAATTCCGATGTTTTGTCGTATCCTAAAAATTAATTACAAGATTTCCTTAAGAAATATCTTGCATATCTAGTTTTTTTCACATGTTTGTTTCCTTAACCTTATAGGTGTATCTTATACATCTCAATTCCTTTTGTAAAACCACAAAGGGGGAGCATTTATTTGAAGGAAGAATTTGTTAAGTGGGGGTATGGTAAGAAAGGATAATTCCTAAGTAAGGGGGAGTTTTTTTAAGAAGAAATGTTTATCTAAGGGGGATATATTTCCTTAAGAATGAAAACTTGATACTAAAGATCTGGAATACAATCCTTGGGAAACATAACCTAAGGTGGATTTAGTCGTATTCATCCTAAATATGCTTCAAAAAGGGAGATTATTTTTTTAACTTTCTTATCAAAGTCAATATGTTCTTACTTAACAAAGTTTTTTGAGTTTTCCAAAAATGGGGAGATTGTTGATTCAATAGGGTTATCTTATCACTTCTCCATTACTTATGGTCTTATGTTGTGAAAATCAAAAACACTTTATTTTTATTAAGTTCCAAATTTTTTACTCTTATTTACTGATATTTTTGTCATTCCATTTTACTTACAGAATTCTCATTATGTTTATCTATAGAAATTTCATTTTGTTATGCATACAAATCTATCATTATTTTTGCCTACAGATTTGACATTCTATTTTATGATACCAAATCTGGTACACATTTCATTCTATTTTATGATACCAAATCTGGTACAAATGTCATTGATAAAGCTAGATTTTTCACATATTATATACTATATTTCAATGTTCTAAATCCTACCAAAGTTTTATTTTATGGTCAATTGTCACATTTTTATGTTTTAGTGATATTTTGAGCTCAAATGCAAAAATGAATTAATTTTGGGGTTTAAATATTTTATTTAACATCATTATTTTGTCCAGATAATTTTCTACACTTACCCAAATTCTGAAATTACTTTTTTTAGGTTTACATAAATCATTGAGATAATTTCATCCTTCTGGAGGCCCAGCTAAATCAATCACTTGGAGGCCCAAAATCATCTCATAATCCAGACCTCCAAAAATGTGTGCAGATTTGGAATGTTTTAAATATTAGCTTTTATCTCGAAGTTGACCGATCCAATGGAGCTGATATTAAACATGGATCTGGAAGAATGATTAATTAACATCTTACATTGAGGAGTCCACGTCTTAACCGGCTAGTTTCAAGGACTTAAATGAATGGGAAGTTGGAGTTATGGAATACAAAGAGTCACCTGGACAGATTAAATATGCCGCACTAAAACAGTCATAACTCCTTCATAAGTTGACCAATGAGGCAGACATTTTGTGTAGGAACGCGGGAGAAGAAATTTAACAACTCCCAAGATGGGTAAATTTCCAAATTCTCCGATTTAATGGACCTAAAATTCTATTAAATCTAGTGGAAAGAATTTGAGAAAGATTTCTTCTCCCATTTTCTCTATAAATATGTACCCCCTATCCCTTTTACAAGGATAGCCATTTCAGGGGGGAAAGGTTGTGTTTTGTTTGTGTATTAGTTAATTATAATTATAATATATATTAGTGTATATTTCTTCTTCTTCTTTTTGTTTCTCCTTTTCATTCATTTCTTTTATTTTTTGTGTTTCTCCCACCGTTCTTCTTTCTAACTCCATGTTTTTGGAGATCTAACCCTCACTATTGTTTGAGGGTGGAAGTGGTGTTATTTGATTTTATTGTGCTTTATTGATTTATCATGTTTTTTTCTAAGAATTCAGTGGTTGTTAAATGATTTTGGTGAGCGGTCGCCCCATTTTCTCTACCATTGTCATCTTCCTCCTCGTTTATTATTTTTCCTTCCCATCAATATCCAATTCATTCAAACGGTGGAGTTTGGATTGGAAAATGATGTGGAAGAGATTACTCTTACATGAAGAGGTATCTGTGTAGGGTAATACATTTCATACGAGAGAGTGAGGAGTGACAGGTCTTGATCACCACATTGAACAATTCATTGATAGATATTTTGAATGACAATGATAATTCCACCATGAAACCCCAAGAACAATGGTTTTCATCTTATAACTTCTTTGTGTCATTTCTTCCTTTTATTTGTGTTTTATATTTTCATATATTTATATATTTATATTATATTTATATATTGTGTATTTCAATTCTCCTCTTTATTTATATTAGTATCATATTTTATATTAGTTAGTTTATTATAGTGACAATAAGAAAATTGTGCGTGGAAGTGGCCTCCTTGTGATCGAACCTAGGGTGTGACACTATGGTACATTTTTAGGTAAATAATAATTTAATTGAATTGTGGTTCCTGAAAAAAACTATCATCAATTTGGAACCATTTATGTGGAGGTCATGTTCTTCCACACTCTATTTTTCATAAAAATAAACAAAGAAATTAAAATTTTCAAAAACTAAAAAAAGTGATTCATTGTATATCATTATTTTTTTGGTCGAGATGGATTATTTTAGTGATTTTTCATATGCTTGTCTTAGTACTGAATTTTCTAATTGGGAAGAGTCTATTATGATTAATATTAAAGAAGATGCTACGATGATTCAAAATAATTTCAAAATCCTTGAACAAGCAAGCATGATGGTTGCATTGATGGCGGCTGAAGTTGAAGAAGTTAAAGCTCTATGGCTGGAAAGACAACAAAAAAATAACCAAGATGAAGAAGAAAAGGTAAATTTTATTCCAAATAAATTTGAAGTTTACAAACCCAAGTAGGACTTGAATATTCAATTGGAAGATGCAATCATCTCTCCTTGGCCATTACTTGAAGAGGTTCCTAAAGATGAAAACCCAACTGATACAACTATGGGAGATCAACATGCTTTGGATGAAGATTGGTATGAAGTTGTTGAAGAACAAAAGGTAAGTGATCCTCCAATATTTTTCAAAGAAGAATCATTTCCTCTATACCCCTCTCTTTTATTGGAATAAGATGAAGAATTCTCTGCTGAAAACGAATTCCCAGTGGCCTTTCCTGAATAGATCGTGTTTTAAGCTGACCTACACGAAAGGGAAGATTTTTATATTGAATGTTCATGTTTTAATCATATAGAAGTCGAACTATTTTCTTACTTACCTTATGAATTTTTTGACCCAACATGGCATGTGCAAGCCCTGTAAATTGAAGTCGAATTGGCCAAAGAAGTCATGGTTGAAGTTGAGGACCCATTCTTTATCCTGCCCTCATCTTATAAGTTGTACCACATAGGAAAGGGGGAGGAGCTGATGTATGCATTATGTGGGTTACTCCAAGACCTGTATCAGTTGAGGAGCATTGAAAGAAAGAAGTTCTGGTGGTTTTTGAGAATGAAACCTCATACAACATCAGATTGGGGTTAAACTCATGTAACTGCTAGCCTAGTGCCAGTAAAAACATAGCACCCTCTTGGGGGTCAAACCAAGAATTATCCTCTCTCATTTCCCTTCATCTTTCTTTTTATTTATTTTTCTCATATTTTTTTTATTTCATGACTTTTAGATCAAGTGGTAGTAGCTAGGAGCTTAACTCAAAGCTTCCACTGAAAAATAAAGTTATGTGGTATCTTTCCTTCCCTTTATTTTTCTTCCCTTATATTTATTTTTTGTTGAGCTCCAATGAGGGGTATTGAAATCTAGGTGTGGGGGAGTGTCAACCAACTTAGATGTTTTGTGTGATTTTTTTTTATGTTTATTTTTCATATTTTTAGGATTATTGATCTTTAATGAATATTCTAATCATTTTTCACACACTAATTGATTTTGAAAAAGTTGATATGATTTTTGATAAAATGGATTTTATATGATCGTTGATGTGAGAAACTGTTTTCTTGTATTGGATTTTCAATAATTATTATGAGTTTGACCAATTTCTGAAATCCATTCCCATGAAACACTAACTCAAATATTTTTCCAGTCCATTGAGGTATTCTGAACCACTTTGAAATATTCTTTCTAATACCTACATTGTCTTGAGAGAAGCTTGGATTTTGTGTGAGAACCAGAACTTGTGACTTTTATCATTCAAAGCTTTGGATTTCATGGAATGTTTTTGATATGATTGAGGAATTTTTTTGGATAGCCATATTTTATCTTGAGACATACCTTTACATAAATCCTTCGTTATCCCTTAGATTCCATGAATTGCCTTATAGGTTTAAGCCACATTACAAGCAGATTTTTCCTTTCCTACCCGCACTCTTAGTATATTTGCATTGATATTTCAAGTTTGAGTGTGGGGGAAGGGCCTTTCATGTGAATTCTTGGTATGTGTTTCATTTTAGGGTGATGATATGAGTGTGTCAACATTTTGGGTAGTGGATGATAAATTTCAAATTGGGCATGGGTAATCCTTTCATTCTGCTTTATTGTTTCATCTGGTTCTCCTTCAAAAAAATGAAAAAAATAGAAAAAATGGAGATGATCTTGACATTATTATTGTACTTCCTTTTATGACTCATGTCCCTATCAAAATTCAAGGGCATTATGGTCATGCTTTCATTGTATTCAATTTTCATCTCATTCTCCATGAAAAAAAATCAAAAAAAGAATAGAAAATAAAGTTGTTCCTTTCTAGAGCTTTAAAAAAAAATGAAAAAAATGAAAAGACGGGGAGAACATGGATGCAATAATTCATTGGATCCATTTATTGGCTAATTTCCCATGTCATACAAAAAGGTGAGGTGTTTTGTTTCACATGGTAAAGGGGATTGAGTGAGGTTTATCTCATGTTTTCACTTGATTATTTGTGAATTGTACTTAAGAGTCTAACCTCCTCTTTCTAGACTTAATTTTTCAATCCTTTTCCCACCAACCCTAAGCCACAGAATTCACCTGGAAAAAGTCCTCATGATTGAATTCATTTTCATGTTTCGAACTATAGAGATATGAGAATTGTTACAAGCCTATGGTGATACATGCACTTTCCAAGTATGAGCATAACTCCAGATTTAATTTCTCTTGAGTGAAGTGTGGCACAAAATTCAAGGTGAGGTAGGTTGTGATTGGGCCATGGATTGATTTTTGAGGTTGAATAAATTTAAAATTAAGGAATGAAATTTCTTGGGAATTGTTTTTCATTGAGGATACATTATGGAATTTAATTTTTAAAGAGATCATTGATGTTTTCTCATTTTTGTGTTTTGTGTGAATTTTGATTTGGATATATGATGATTGCCCAAGTGTGCAATGATTATGTGTGGGGGAGTGATAAAGCTGTTTTAACATATTATATAATGTATTTAAATGTTCTAAATCCTACCAATGTGTTATTTTATGGGAAAATGTCACATTTTTATGTTTTAGTGGTATTTTGAGCTCAAATGCAAAAATGACTTAATTTTGGTGTTTAACTATTTTGTTTAACTTCATTATTTCGGCCATATAATTTTCTACACTGGACCAAATTTTGTAATTCCTTTTTTTAGGTTTAATTATATCATTGGAATAATTTCATACTTCTAGAGGCCCACCACAATAAATCACTTGGAGGCCCAAAATCAGCTCATAATCCGGACCGCAAAAAATGTGTGCATATTTGGAATGTTTTAAAAATGAGCTTTTCTCTCGAAGTTGTATGATCCAATGGAGCTGATATTAAACATGGATCTGTAAAAATCATTAATGAACATCTTTCAGTAAGGAGTCCACATCTTAATTGGCCGGTTTCAAGGACTTAAATGAATGGGAACTTGGAGTTGTGTAATACGAAGAGTCACCTGGACAGATTAAATGTGCTGCACTAAAACAGTCATCACTCCTTCATAAGTGGACCAATGAGGGTTATATTTGGGGAGGAAAGTGGGAGAAGAAATTCAAAAACTCTCAAGAAGGGTAAATTTCCAAATTCTTCCATTTATTGTTCCTAAAGGTCTACTAAATCCGGAGGATAGAATTTGAGCGAGATTTCTTCTCCCATTTTCTCTATAAATTTGTACCCCTATCCCTTTTACAAGGATAGCCAGTTCAAGGGGGAAAGGTTGAGTATTGTTTCTGTAATTTTTATTTATAGTTATAATATATATTAGTGTAGATTTCTTCTTCTTCTGTTCGTTTCTAGTTTTCATTCATTTCTTTTATTTTTTGTGTTTCTCCCACCGTGCTTCTTTCTAACCCGATGTTTGTGGAGAGCTAATGCTCACTATTGTTCGATGGGGGAAGTGGTGGTATTTGAGTTTATTCTGATTTATTGATTTATAATGTTTTGTTCTAAGAATTAAGTAGTCGTTAAATGATTTTGTTGAGCAGTCTCCCCACTTTCTCTACCATTTCCATCTTCCTCCTCGTTTATTATTTTTCCTTCCCATCAATATCCAATTCAATCAAATCATGGAGTTTTGATTGTGCGTTGATTTGGAAGAGATTACTCCTAAATGCATAGGTCTCGGTGTAGGGTAATAAATTTCAAATGAGAGGGTGTGGAGTGATAGGTCTTGATCACCACATTGAACAATTCATTGATAGATATTTTGAATGACAATGACAATTCCACCATGAAACCCCAAAAACAATGGTTTTCTTCTTCTAACTTCTTTGTGTCATTTCTTCCTTTTCATTTTGTTTTATATATTCATATATTCATATATTTATATTATATTTATATATTGTGTATTTAAATTCTCCTCCCAATTTATATTACTATCGTATTTTATATTAGTTAGTTTATTATAGTGACAATAGGAAAATAGTGCGTGGAAGTGGCCTCCTTGTGATCGACCCTAGGGTGTGCCACTATGGTACTTTTTTAGGTAAATAAGAATTTAATTTAATTTTGGTTCGCGAAAAACCACTCTCATCAATTTTGCACCATTTCCGTGGAGGTCAAGGGCTTTCACACTCCATTTTTCATAAAAACAAACAAAAAAATTAAAAATTTCAAAAACTAAAAAAAATGCTTCATTGAATATCATTCTTTTTTTTGGTCGAGATGGATTTTTTTAGTGATTTTTAATATGCTTGGCCTAGTACTGAATTTTCTAGTAGGGAAGATTATATTATGCTTAAGATGGAAGAAGATGTTGCGATGATTCAAAATAATTTCAAAATCTATGAACAAGCAAGCAAGATGGTTGCATCGTTGGCGGCCGAAGTTAAAGAAGTTAAAGATCTATGGCTGGAAAGACAACAACAAAATAACCAAGATGAATAAGAAAAGGTAAATTTTATTCCACATACATTTGAAGTTAACGAACCCAAGTAGGACGTGAAGATTCAATTTGGAAGATGCAATCGTCTCTCCTTGGCTATTCCTTGAAGAGGTTCCTGAAGACGAAAACCCAGCTGATACAACAATGGGAGATCGACATTATTTTGATGAACATTGGTATGATTTTGTTGAAGAAAAAAAGGTATGTGATCCTCCCATATTTTTCAAAGAAGAATAATTTCCTCTATACCCCTCTCTTGGTTTGGAAGAAGATGAATAAGTCCCTGCTGAAAAATAATACCCAATGGCATTGCCTGAAGAGATCGTGTTTCAAGTTGACCTACACGAAAGGGAAGATTTTTATATTTAATGTTCATGTTTTAATCATATCCAAGTGGACCTATTTTCTTACTTCCCTTCTGAATTTTTTGACCCAGCATCAGATGTGCAAGCCCAGTACATTGAAGTCGAAGTGGCCAAAGAATTCATGGCTGAGGTTGAGGACCCATTATTTATCCTACCCCCATCTTATAAGTTGTACCACATAGAAAAGGGGGAAGAGATGATGTACACATTATGTGGTTTTCTCCAAGACCTGTATTAGTTGAGGAGCATTGGAAGAAAGAAGTTTTGGTGTTTGCTGAGCAAGAAACCTCATCCACCCTCAGATTAAGGTTAAACTGCTATAACTTCCTTCCTAGGGGCAGTAAAATCCTAGCACCCGCTTGGGGGTCAAACCAAGAATTATCCTCTCTCGTTTCCCTTCCTCTTTCTTTTTTATTTATATTTCTCTTTTTTTTGTTTCATTACTTATAGATCAAGTGGTAGTAGCTAGGAGCTTAACTCACAGATTCCACTATAAAATAAAGTCATGTGGTATCATTCCTTCCCTTTATTTTTCTTCCCTTATATTTATTTTTTGTTGAGCTCCAATGAGGGGTATTTAAATATAGGTGTGGGGGACTTTCAACCTACTTAGATGTTTTGTGTGATTTATTTTTATTTTTATTTTTCATCTTTTTAGTATTATTGTGCTTTAATGAATATTCTGATCATTTTTCACACACTAATTGATTTTCAGAAAGTTGATATGATTTTTGATAAAATGAATTTTATATGATCGTTGATGTGAGAAACTGTTTTCTTAAATTGGATTTTCAATCATTTTTATGAGTTTGACTAATTTCGAAAATCCATGGCCATGAAACACTGACTCAAATATTTTTCCAGTCCTATGAGGTATTCTGAACCACTTTGAAATATTCTTTCTAATACCCACACTTTCTTGAGAGAAGCTTGGATTTTGTGTGAGAACCAGAACTAGTGACTTTTCTCTTCCAAAGCATTGGATTTCATGGAATTTTTTTGATATGATTGAGGGATTTGTTTGGCTAGACATATTTTATCTTGAGACCCACCTTTACATCTATCCTTAGTTATCCCCTAGATGCCATGAATTGCCTTATAGGTTTAAGCCACATTACAAGCTGATTTTTCCTTTCCTACCTGCACTCTTCGTATATTTTCATGGATATGTCAAGTTTGAGTGTGGGGGAAGGGCCTTTCATGTGCATTCATGGTATGCGTTTCATTTGGGGGTGATGTGATGATTGTGTCAATATTTTGGTCAGTGGATGATAAAGATCAAATTGGGCATGGGTAATCCTTTCATTGTGATTTTTTGTTTCATCTGGTTCTCCTTCAAAAAAAATGAAAAAATAGTAAAATGGAGATGATCTTGAGTATATCATTGTACCTACATTTATGAATCATGTACCTATCTAAATTCAAGGGCATGATGGTCATGATTTCATTGTATTCAATTATCATCTCATTCTCCATGAAAAAAAATCAAACAATGAAAATAAAATTAATTTGTGCCTTTCTGGAGATTTACAAAAAAAATGAAAAAAATGAAACAACGGGGAGAACATGGATGCAATTATTCATTGGATTCATTTCTTGGCTCATTTTTCATGTCATACAAAAAGGTTCAGTGTTGTGTATAACGTTGTAAAGGGTATTGAGTGAGGTTTATCTAGTGTTTTCACTTGATTATTCATGCATTGTACTTAAGAGTCTAACCTCCTCTTTCTAGCCTTAATTTTTCAATCCTTTTCCCACCAACCCTAAGCCATAGAATTCACCTGGAAAAAGTCCCCATGATTGAATTCATTTTCATGTTTCGCGCTGGGGAGAGATGAGAATTGTTACAAACCTATGGTGATACATGCACTTTCCAAGTATGACCATAACTCCAGATTTAATTTCTCTTGAGTGAAGAGTGACACAAAATTCAAGGTGAGGTAGGTTGTGATTGGGTCATGGATGGATTTCTGAGGTTGAATAAATTTAAATTTAAGGAATGAAATTTTTTTGGAAATGTTTTTCATAGATGAGACATGATGGAATTTCATTTTCAAAGAGATCATTGATGTTTTCTCATTTTTGAGTTTTTTGTGAATTTTGATTGGGATATATGAAGATTGCCCAGGTGTGAAATGATTAAGTGTGGGGGAGTGATAAAGATAGAACTTTCACATTTTATATAATGTATTTCAATGTTATAAATCCTACCAAAGTGTTTTTTATGGGAAATTGTCACATTTTTATGTCTTAGTGGTATTTTGAGCTCAAATGCAAAAATGACTTAATTTTAGTGTTTAACTATTTTATTTAACTTCATTATTTCATCCATATAATTTTCTACACTAACCCAAATTGTGAAATTAATTTTATTTGTGTTTAATTACATCATTGGACGAATTTCATCCTTCTGTAGTCCCAGCTCAATCAATCACCTGTAGGCCCAAAATCAGCTCATAATCCGGACCGCGAAAAATGTGTGTCGATTTGGAATGTTTTAAATATGAACTTTTATCTCGAATCTGACCGATCCAATGGAGATGATATTAAACATGGATCTGGAAAAATCATTAATTAACTTCTTTAATTAAGGATTCCACGTCTTAATCGGCTGTTTTGAAGGACTTAAATGCATGCGAGGTTGGAGTTGTGGAATACGAAGAGTCACCTGGACCGATTAAATGTGTCGCACCAAAAAAGTAATAACTCCAACATCATTGGACCAATGAGGCTGAAATTTTGTGGAGGAACGAAGGAGGAGAAATTGAACAACTCTAAAGAAGGGTAAATTTCCAAATTCGTCCATTTAATGGTCCTAAAAGTCTACTAAATACAGAGGACATAATTTGAGCGAGATTTGTTCTCTCATTTTCTCTATAAATTTGTACCCCCTCTCCCTTTTACAAGGGTAGACATTTCAAGGGGGAAAGGTTGAGTTTTGTTTCTGTAATTGTTCTTTATAGTTATAATATATATTATTTTAGCTTTCTTCTTCTTCTGTTCGTTTCTCCTTTTCATTGATTTCTTTTATTTTTTGTGTTTCTCCCACCATGCTTCTTTCTAACTCCATGTTTGTGGAGAGCTAACCCTCACTGTTGTTCGAGGGGGGAAGTGGTGGTATTTGAGTTTATTGTGATTTATTGATTTATCATGTATTATTCTAAGAATTTAGTGGTGTATAAATGATTGTGTTGTGCTGTTTCCCCACTTTCTCTACCATTGTCATCTTCCTCCTCGTTTATTATTTTTCCTTCCCATAAATATTCAATTCATTCAAACGGTGGAGTTCGGATTGGGCATTTATGTGGAAGAGAATACTCCTACATGAAGAGGTCTCGGTGTATGGTAATACATTTCAAACGAGAGGGTGTGGAGTGATAGGTCTTGATCACCACATTGAACAATTCATTGATAGATATTTTGAATAACAATGATAATTCCACCATCAAACCCCAAGAACAATGGTTTTCTTCTTCTAACTTCTTTGTGTCATTTCATCCTTTTCTTTGTGTCTTATATTTTCATATATTTATATATATATATATATTATATTTACATATTGTGTATTTCAATTCTCCTCCCAATTTATATTAGTGTTATATTTTATATTAGTTAGTTTATTATAGTGACAATAGGGAAATAGTGCATGGAAATGGCCTCCTTGTGACCAACCCTAGGGTGTTTCACTATGGTACATTTTTAGGTAAATAAGAATTTAATTGAATTATGGTTCACAAAAAACCACTCTCATCAATTTGGCACCGTTTTCGGGGAGGTCAAGTGCTTTCACACTCTATTTTTCATAAAACCAAACAAAAAAATTAAAAATTTTAAAAACTAAAAAAAGTGCTTCATTGAATATCCTTCTTTTTTTTGGTCGAGATGGATTGTTTTAGTGATTTTTCATATGCTTGGCCTAGTACTGAATTTTCTTGTAGGGAAGAGTCTATAATTCTTATGACGGAAGAAGATGCTGGGATGATTCAAAATAATTTCAAAATCCTTGAACAAGTATGCAAGATGGTTGCATCGCAAGCAGCTGAAGTTGATGAAGTTAAAGCTCTATGGCTAGAACGACAACAAAAAAATAACCAAGATGAAGAAGAAAAGGTAAATTTTATTCCACCTACATTTCAAGTTGAAGAACCCAAGGAGGACTTGAGGATTCAATTTAAAGATGCAATCGTCTCTCCTTGGCCATTGCTTGAAGAGGTTCCTGAAGACAAAAACCCAACTGATACAACTATGGGAGATCAACATGCATTGGATGAACCTTGTTATGATTTTTTTGAAGAACAAAAGGTAAGTGATCCTCCCATATTTTTCAAAGAAGAATAATTTCCTCTATAACCCTCTCTTGCTTTGGAAAATGATAAAGAAGTTCCTACAGAAAAATAATTCCCAGTGGCCTTGCCTGAAGAGATCGTGTTTCAAGTTGACCTACATGAAAGGGAAGATTTTTATATTTAATGTTCATGTTTTAATCATATCCAAGTGGAACTATTTTCTTACTTCCCTTCTGAATTTTTTGTACCAGCATCACAAGTGCAATCCCTGTACGTTGAATTCGAAGTGGCCAAATAAGTCATGACTGAAGTTGAGGACCCATTCTTTATCATACCCCCAACTTAAAAGTTGTACCACATAGAAAAGGGGGAGGAGTTGATGTACGCATTATGTGGGTTCCTCCAAGACCTGTATCAATTGAGGAGAATTGGAAGAAATAAGTTCTGGTGGTTTCTGAGCATGAAACCTCATCCACCATCAGATTGGGGTTAAACTGCTGTAACTGACTTCCTAGGGGCAGTAAAAACATAGCACCCGCTTGGGGGTCAAACCAAGCATTATCCTCTCTCGTTTCCTTTCCTCTTTTTTTTATTTTTCTCATATTTATTTTATTTCATGACTTTTAGATCAAGTGGTAATAGCTAAGAGCATAACTCAAAGATTCCATTGAAAAATAAAGTCAGGTGGTATCCTTCCATCCCTTTATTTTTCTTCCCTTATATTTATTTTTTGTTGAGGGGTATTGAAATATAGGTGTGGGGGAGTGTCAACCTACTTAGATGTTTTGTGTTATTTATTTTTATTTTTATTATTCATCTTTTTATGATTATTGAGCTTTAATGAATATTCTGATCATTTTTCACACACTAATTGATTTTGAGAACGTTGATATGATTTTTGATAAAATGTATTTTATATGATCGTTGTTGTGAGAAACTGTTTTCCTAATCTAGATTTTCAATCATTTTTATGAGTTTGACCAATTTCTGAAATCCATGCCCATGAAACACTGACTCAAATATTTTTCCAGTCCTATGAGGTATTCTAAACCACTTTGAAATATTCTTTCTAATACCCACACTTTCTTGAGAGAAGCCTGGATTTTGTGTGTGAACCAGAACATGTGACTTTTCTCTTTCAAAGCTTTGGATTTCATGGAATGTTTTTTATATGATTGAGGGATTTTTTTGGCTAGACATATTTTATCTTCAGACCTACCTTTACATCTACCCTTCTTTAGCCCTTAGATGTCATGAATTGCCTTATAGGTTTAAGCCACATTACAAGCCGATTTTTCCTTTCCTACCCTCACTCTTAGTATATTTGCGTGGATATTTCAAGTTTGAGTGTGGGGGAAGGGGCGTTCAGGTGCATTCTAGGTATGAGTTTTATTTTTCGATGATGTGATGAGTGTGTAAACATTTTGGGCAGTGGATGATAGAGATCAAATTGGGCATGGGTAATCCTTTCATTGTGCTTTATTTTTTCATCTGGTTCTCCTTCAAAAAAATGAAAAAAATAGAAAAAATAGAGATGAGATTGAGTTTATCATTGGACATCCTTTTATGAATCATGTACCTATATAAATTCAAGGGAACTATGGTAATTATTTTATTGAATTCAATTTTTATCTCATTCTCCATGAAAAAAATCAAAAAAAGAAAAGAAAATAAAGTTGTGCCTTTCTAGAGCTTTACAAAAAAAATGAAAAAAATGAAAAAACAGGGAGAACTAGGATGCAATCATTCATTGGATTCCTTTCTTGGCTCATTTACCATGTCATACAAAAAGGTGTGGTTTTGTGTTTCACATTGTAAAGGGGATTGAGTGAGTTTTATCCCATGTTTTCACTTGATTATTCATGCATTGTACTTAAGAGTCTAACCTCCTCTTTCTAGCCTTAATTTTTAAATCCTTTTCTCACCAACCCTAGGCCACAGAAATCACCTCGAAAAAGTACTCATGATTGAATTAATTTTCATGTTTCACTTTGTGGGGATATTAGAATTGTTACAATCCTATGGTGATACATGCACTTTCCAAGTATGAGCATAACTCTAGATTTAATTTCTCTTGACTGAAGAGAGACACAAAATTCAAGGTCAGGTAGGTTGTGATTAGTCCATGGATGGATTTATAAAGTTGAATAAATTTAAATTTAAGGAATCAAATTTTTTGGGAATTGTTTTTCATATAGGAGACATGATGGAATTTCATTTTGAAAGAGATCATTGATGTTTTTTCATTTTTTAGTTTTGTGTGAATTTTGATTTGGATATATGATGATTGCCCAGGTGTGAAATGACTAAGTGTGGGGGAGTGATAAAGCTATAATTTTCACATATTATATACTGTATTTCAATGTTATAAATCCAACCAAAGTGTTATTTTATGGGAAATTGTCACATTTTTATGTTTTAGTTGTATTTTGATCTCAAATGCAAAAATGACATAATTTGGTGTTTAACTATTTTATTTAACTTCATTATTTCGGCCATATAATTGTCTACACTGACCCAAATTGTGAAACTCCTTTTATTTAGGTTTATTTATATCGTTTTCCTAATTTTATCCTTTTGTAGGCCCAGCTCAATCAATCACTTAGAGTCCTAAAATCAGCTCATAATTCGGACCGCGAAAAATGTGTGATGATTTTGAATGTTTTAAATATGAGATTTTATCTCGATCCGGAAAGATCCAATGGAGATTATATTAAACATGGATCTGTAAGAATAACTAATGAACATATTTCATTAAGGAGTCCACGTCTGAATAAGATTTTTTAAAGGACTTAAATTCATGGGAAGTTGGAGTTGTGGAATACGATGAGTCACCTGGACAGATTAAATGTGCCGCACTAAAATAGCCATAACTCCTTCATAAGTGGACCAATGAGGATGAACTTTTGTGAAGGCACGTGGGAGATGAAATTGATCAACTCTCAAGCAGGGTAAATTTTGAAATTCTTCCATTTAATGGGCCTAAAAGTCTACTAAATCTGGAGGATAGAATTTGAGATAGATTTCTTCTCCCATTTTCTCTATAAATTTGTACCACCTCTCCCTTTTACAAGGATAGCCATTTCAAGGGGGAAAGGTTGAGTTTTGTTTCTGTAATTGTTATTTATAGTTATAATATATATTAGTGTATCTTTCTTCTTCTTCTGTTCGTTTCTCCTTTTCATTCATTTCTTTTTTTCTGTTTCTCCCACCATGCTTCTTTCTAACTCCATGTTTGTCGAGAGCTAATCCTCACTATTGTTTGAGGGGGGAAGTGGTGGTATTTGAGTTTATTGTGCTTTATTTATTTATCATGTTTTGTTCTAATAATTCATTTGTGGATAAATGATTGTGGTGAGCGATCGCCCCACTTTCTCTACCATTGTCATCTTCCTCCTTGTTTATTATTTTTCCTTCCCATCAATATCCAATTCATTCAAAAGGTGGAGTTTGGATTGGGCATTGATGTGGAAGAGATTACTCCTACATGAATAGGTCTCGGTGAAGGGTAATACATTCAAATTAGAGGGTGTGGAGTGACAGGTCTTGATCACCAAATTGAACAATTCATTGATAGATATTTTGAATGACAATGATAATTCCACCATGAAACCCCAAGAACAATGGTTTTCTTCTTATAACTTCTTTGTGTCATTTCTTCCTTTTCTTTGTGTTTTATATTTTCATATTTTTATATATTTATATTATATTTATATATTTTTTATTTCAATTATCCTCCCCATTTATGTTAGGATCATATTTTATATTAGTAAGTTTATTATATTGACAATAGGAAAATAGTAAGTGGAAGTGGCCTCCTTGTTATCGACCCTAGGGTGTGCCACCATGGTACATTTTTAGGTAAATAAGAATTTAATTGAAATTTGGTTCGCGAGAAACCACTCTAATCAATTTTTCACCATTTGTAGAGAGTTCAAGTGCATTACCACTCTATTTTTAATAAAAACAAACAAAAAAAATTAAAAATTTCAAAAACTAAAAAAAGTGCTTCATTGAATATCATTCTTTTTTTTGGTCGAGATGTATTATCATAGTGATTTTTTATATTCTTGGACTAGTACTGAATTTTCTATTAGGGAATAGTATATTATGCTTAAGAGGTTCCTGAAGACGAAAACCCAGCTGATACAACTATTGGATATCAATATGCTTTGGATGAACATTGGTATGATTTTGTTGAAGAACAAAAGTTAAGTGATCCGCCCATATTTTTCAAAGAATAATCATTTCTTCTATACCCCTCTCTTTCTTTGGAAGAAGATGAAGAAGTCCATGCTGAAAAGGAATTCCCAGTGGCCTTACCTGAAGTGATCGTGTTTCAAGCTGACCTATAAGAAATGGAAAATTTGTATATTGAATGTTCATGTTTTAATAATATCCAAGTGGAACTATTTTATTACTTCCCTTCGGAATTTTTTGACCTAGAATCACATGTTCAAGCCATGTACGTTGAAGTCGAAGTGGCCAAAGAAGTCATGGCTGAAGTTGAGGACCCAATATTTATCCTGCCCCCATCTTATAAGTTGTACCACATAGAAAAGGGGGAGGATATGATTTACGCATTATTTGGGTTCCTCCAAGACAGGTATCAGTTGAGTATCATTGGAAGAAATAAGTTCTGGTGGTTTCTGAGCAAGAAACCTCATCCACCATCAGATTGGGGTAAAACTGCTGTAATTGCCTGCCTAGGGGCACTAAAAACCTAGCACCCTCTTGGGGGTCAAACCAAGCATTACCCTATTTTGTTTCCCTTCCTCTTTCTTTTTATTTATTTTTCTCATATTTTTTTTATTTCATGACTTTTATATCAAGTGGTAGTAGCTAGTAGCGTAACTCAAATCTTCCACTGAAAAATAAATTCTGGTGGTATCTTTCCTTCCCTTTATTTTTCTTCCCTTATATTTATTTTTTGTTGAGCTCCAATGAGGGGTATTGAAATCTAGGTGTGGTGGAGTGTCAACCTACTTAGATGTTTTGTGTGATTTATTTTTATTTTTATTTTTCATATTTTTAGGATTATTGAGCTTTAATGAATATTCTGATCATTTTTCACACACTAATTGATTTTGAGAAAGTTGATATGATTTTTTATAAAATGGATTTTATATGATCGTTGATGTGAGAAACTGTTTTCTTGAATTGGATTTTCAATAATTTTTATGAGTATGACCAATTTCTGAAATCCATTCCCATGAAACACTGACTCAAATATTTTTCCAGTCCTGTGAGGTATTCTGAACCACTTTGATATATTCTTTCTAATATCCACAATTTTTTGAGAGAATCATGGATTTTGTGTGAGAACTATAACTTGTGACTTTTTTCTTTCAAAGATTTGGATTTCTTGGAATGTTTTTGATATGATTGCGGCATTTGTTTGGATATCCATATTTTATCTTGAGACCTACATTTACATCTATCATTCGTTATCCCTTAGATGCCATGAATTTCCTTATAGGTTTAAGCCACATTACAAGACGATTTTTCCTTTCCTACCCGCACTCTTAGTATATTTGCGTGGATATTTCATGTTTGAGTGTGGGGGAAGGGCCTTTAATGTGAATTATTGGTATTTGTTTCATTTGTGGGTGATGTGATGTGTGTGTCAACATTTTTGGCAGTGGATGATAATGATCAAATTGGGCATGGGAAATCCTTTCATTGTGCTTTATTGTTTCATCTGGTTCTCCTTCAAAAAAATGAAAAAAATAGAAAAAATGGATATAATCTCGATTTTATCATTGTTATTCCTTTTATGACTCATGTGCCTATGTCAATTCAAGTTCATGATGGTCATGATTTCATTTTATTCAATTGTCATCTCATTATCCATGAAAAAAAAATCAAAAAAAAAGAAAATAAAATATAGTTGTGCCTTTCTAGAGCTTTACAAAAAAATGAAAAAAATGAAAAAACATGGAGAACTTGGATGAAATCATTCATTGGATTCATTTATTGGCTCATTTCCCATGTCATAAAAAAAGGTGCGGTGTTGTTTTTAACATTTTAAAGGGGATTTAGTGAGTTTTATCCCGTGTTTTCACTTAATTATTCATGCAATGTACTTAAGAGTATAACCTCCTCTTTCTAGCCTTAATTTTTGAATCCCTTTCCCACCAACCCTAAGCCACAGAATTCACCAAGAAAAAGTAATCATGATTGAATACATTTTCATATTTTTCTATGTGGATAGATGAGAATTTTTAAAAGCCTATGGTGATACATGCACTTTCCAAGTACGAGCATAACTCCAGATTTAATTTCTCTTGAGTGAATAGTGACACAAAATTCAAGGTGAGGTAGGTTGTGATTGGGCCATGGATGGATTTATGAGGTTTAATAAATTTAAATTTAAGGAATGAAGTTTTTTTGGAATTGTTTTTCATAGAGTAGACATGATGCAATTTAATTTTGGAAGAGATTATTTATGTTTTCTCATTTTTTGAGTTTTGTGTGAATTTTGATTTGGATATATGATGATTGCCTAAGTGTGAAATGATTAAGTGTGGGGGAGTGATAAATATAGAATTTTCACTTATTATATACTGTATTTCAATGTTCTAAATCCTATCAAAGTGTTATTTTATGGGCAATTGTCACATTTTTAGGTTTTAGTGGTATTTTGAGCTCAAATGCAAAAATGACTTAATTTTGGTGTTTAAATGTTTTATTTAACTTCATTATTTCAGCCATATAATTTTCTACACTAACCCAAATTGTGAAATGAATTTTTTTTAGGTTTACTTATATCATTGGTCGAATTTCATCATTCTGGAGGCCCAGCTCAATCAACCACTTGGAGGCCCAAAATCAGCTCATAATCCAGACCTCGAAAAATGTGTGCATATTTGTAATGTTTTAAATATGAGCCTTTATCTCTAAGCTTACCAATCCAATAAAGATGATATTAAACATGGATCTGTAAAAATAATTAATGAACATATTTCATTCAGGATTACACGTCTGAATCAGCTGGATTCAAGGACTTAAATGCATAGGATGTTGGAGTTGTGGAATACGAAGAGTCACCTGGACAGATTAAATGTTCCACACTAAAACAGTCATAACTCCTTCATAAGTGGACCAATGAGGCTGAAATTTTGTGTAGAAACGAGGGAGAAGAAATTTAACAACTCTAAAACAGGGTAAATTTCCAAATTATTCAATTTAATGGGCCTAAATGTCTACTAAATCCGGAGGACAGAATTTGAGCAAGATTTCTACTCCCATTTTCTCTATAAATTTGTATCCCCTCTCCCTTTTACAAGGATAGCCATTTAGAGGGGGGAAAGGTTGAGTTTTGTTTTTGTAATTGTTTTTTGCAGTTATAATATATATTATTGTATCTTTCTTCTTCTTCTGTTAGTTTCTCCTTTTCATTCATTTCTTTTATTTTTTGTGTTTCTCCCACCGTGCTTCTTTCTAACTCCATGTTTGTGGAGAGCTAACCCTCACTGTTGTTCGAGGGGGGATGTGGTGGTATTTGAGTTTATTGTGATTTCTTGATTTATCATGTTTTGTTCTAAGAATTCAGTGGTGGTTAAATGATTGTGGTGATTGGTCTCCCCACTTTCTCTATCATTGTCATCTTTCTCCTCGTTTATTATTTTTCTTTCCCATCAATATCCAATTCATTCAAACGGTTGAGTTTGGATTGGGCATTGATGTGGAAGAGATTAATCCTACATGAAGAGGTATCAGCGTAGGGTAATTCATTTCAAACTAAAGTGTTTGGAGTGACAGGTCTTGATCACCACATTGAACAATTCATTGATAGATATTTTGAATGACAATGATAATTCCACCATAAAACCCCAAGAACAATGTTTTTCTTCTTCTACCTTCTTTGTTTCATTTCTTCCTTTTCATTGTGTTTTATATTTTCATATATTTATATATTTATATTATATTTATATATTTTTTATTTCAATTCTCCTCCCTATTTATATTAGTATCATATTTTATATTAGTTAGTTTATTATAGTGACAATAGGAAAATAGTGTGTGGAAGTGGCCTCCTTGTGATCGACCCTTGGGTGTGCCACTATGGTACATTTTTTGGTTAATAAGAATTTAATTTAATTTTGGTTCGCAAAAAAACCACTCTCATCAATTTTTCACCGTTATCGGGGAGGTCAAGTGCTTCCACACTCTATTTTTCATAAAAACAAACAAAAAAATTAAAAATTTCAAAAACTAAAAAAAGTGCTTCATTGAATGTCATTCTTTTTTTGGTTGATATGGATTATTTTAGTGATTTTTCTTATGCTTGTCCTATTACTAAATTTTATAGTAGGTAAGAGTCTATTATGCTTAAGATGGAAGAAGATTCTGTGATGATTCAAAATAATTTCAAAATCCTTGAACAAGCAAGCAAGATGGTTGCATTGCTGGCGGCTAAAGTTGAAGAAGTTAAAGCTCTATGGATGGAACGACAACAACAAAATAACCAAGATGAAGAAGAAAAGGTAATTTTTATTCCACATATATTTGAAGTTGACGAACCCAAGGATGAGTTGAAGATTTAAATGGAAGATACATTCATCTCTCCTTGGCCATTGCTAGAAGAGGTTCCTGAAGATGAAAACCCAGCTGATACGACTATGGGAGATCAACATGCTTTGGATGAACATTGGTTTGATTTTGTTGATGAACAAAAGGTAAGTGATCCTGCAATATTTTTCAATGAAGAATCATTTGTTCTATACCAATCTCTTTCTTTGGACGAATATGAAGAAGTCCCTGCTGAAAAAGATTTCACAGTGGCCTTTCCTGAAGATATCATGTTTCAAGCTGACCTACATGAAAGGGAATATTTTTATATTGAATGTTCATGTTTTAATATTATACAAGTGGAACTATTTTATAACTTCTCTTCTTAATTTTTTGACCTTGCATCACATGTGAAAGCCCTGTACGTTGAAGTCGAAGTGTCCAAAGAAGTCATGGCTGAAGTTGAGGACCCATTCTTTATCCAGCCCCCATCTTATAAGTTGTACCACATAGAAAAGGGGGAGGAGATAATGTACGCATTATGTGGGTTCCTCAAAGACATGTATCAGTTGAGGATAATTGGATGAAATATGTTTTGGTGGTTTCTGAGTAAGAAACATCATCCACCATCATATTGGGGTTAAACTGTTGTAACTTCCTTCCTAGGGGCAGTAAAAACCTAGCACCTCCTTGGGGGTCAAACAAAGCATTATCCTCTTTCGTTTCCCATCCTCTTTCTTTTTTTTTATTTTTCTCATTTTTTTTCATGACTTTTAGATCATGTGGTAGTAGCTAGGAGCTTAACTGAAATCTTCCACTGAAAAATAAAGTCAGCTGGTATCTTTCCTTCCCTTTATTTTTCTTCACTTATATTTATTTTTTGTTGAGCTCCAAGGAGGGGTATTGAAATCTAGGTGTGGGGGAGTGTCAACATACTTAGATGTTTTTTGTGCATTATTTTTATTTTTATTTTTCATCTTTTTAGTATTATTTAGCTTTAATGAATATTCTGATCATTTTTCACAAACTAATTGGTATTGAGAAAGTTGATATGATTTTTTATAAAATGGATTTTATGTGATCGTTGATGTGAGAAACTATTTTCTTGAATTGGATTTTCAATCATTTTTATGAGTATTACCAATTTCTGAAAACCATGCCATGAAACACTAACTCAAATATTTTTCCATTCCTATGAGGTATTCTGAACCACTTTGAAATATTCTTTCTAATACCCACACTTTCTTGAGATAAGCATGGATTTTGTGTGAGATCCAGAACTCGTGACTTTTTTCTTTCAAAGAATTGGATTTCGTGGAATGTTTTTGATATGATTGAATCATTTTTTTGTCTAGAAATATTTTATCTTGAGACCTACCTTTACATATATCCTTTTTTAGCCCTTAGATTCTATGAATTTCCTTAATGTTTTAAGCCACATTAAAAGCCGATTTTTCCTTTCTTACCCGCACTCTTAGTATAATTGCGTGGATATTTCAAGTTTGAGTGTGGGGGAAGGGCCTTTCATTTGAATTATTGGTATGTGTTTCATTTTTGGGTGATGTGATGAGTGTGTCAACATTTTGGGCAGTGGATGATAAAGATCAAATTGGGCATGAGTAATCCTTTCATTGTGATTTATTGTTTCATCTGGTTCTCCTTCAAAAAAAATGAAAAAATAGAAAAAATGGAGATGAGCTAGAGTTTATCATTGTAATTCCTTTTATGACCCATGTCCCTATCTAAATTCAAGGGAATAATGGTCATACTTTCATTTTATTCAATTTTCATCTCATTCTCCCTGAAAAAAAAATCAAAAAAAAAGAAAACAAAATAACGATGTTCCTTTCTGGAGCTTTACAAAAAAATTGAAAAAAAGAAAAAACGGGGAGAAATTGGATGCAATCATTCATTGGATTCATTTCTTGGCTCATTTCCCATGTCATAAAAAAAGGTGTGGTGTTGTTTTTCACATTGTAATGGGGATTGAGGGAGGTTTATCCCGTGTTTTCACTTGATTATTCATGCATTGTACTTAAGAGTCTAACCTCCTCTTTCTAGCCTTAATTTTTCAATCATTTTCCCACAAACCCTAAGCCACAAAATTCACCTAGAAAAAGTCCTCATGATTGAATTCATTTTCATGTTTTTCGTTGTGGAGAGATGAGAATTGTTACAAGCCTATGGTGATACATGCACTTTCCAATTTTGAGCATAACTCCATATTTAATTTCTCTTGAGTGAAGAGTGACACAAAATTCAAGGTGAGGTAGGTTGTGATTTGGCCATGGATGGATTTCTGAGGTTGATTAAATTTAAATTTAAGGAATGAAATTTTTTAGGAATTGTTTTTCATAGAGGAGACATGATGGAATTTCATTTTGGAAGAGATCATTGATGTTTTCTCATTTTTGAGTTTTGTGTGAATTTTGATTTGGATATATGATGATTGCCCAGGTGTGAAATGATTAAGTGTGGGGGAGTGATAATGATATAATTTTCACATATTATATACTGTATTTCAATGTTTTAAATCCTACCAAAGTGTTATTTTATGGGCAATTGTCACATTTTTATGTTTTAGTGGTATTTTGAGCTCAAATGAAAAAATGACTTGATTTTGGTGTTTAACTGTTTTATTTAACTTCATTATTTTGCCAATATAATATTCTACACTGAACCAAATTATGAAATTCCTTTTTTAGGTTTAATTATATCATTGGACGAATTTAATCCTTCTGGAGGCCCAGCTCAACCAATCACTTGGAGGCCCAAAATCAGCTCATAATCCGGACCTCGAAAAATTTGTGCAGATTTGGAATGTTTTAAATATGAGATTTTATCTTGAAGCTAATGGATCCATTGTAGCTGATATTAAACATGGATCTGGAGAACGTATTAATGAACATCTTTCATTAAGGAGACCATGTTTGAATCAACTGGTTTCAAGGACTTAAATGCATTGGAAGTTGGATTTGTGGAATACAACGAGTCACATGGACAGATTAAATATTCCGCACTAAAACAGTCATAACTCCGTCATAAGTGGACCAATGAGGCTGAACATTTGTGGAGGAACACAGGAGAAGAAATTGAACAACTCTCAAGAGGGTTCAATTTCAAAATTATTCCATTTAATGAGCCTAAAAGTCTACTTAATTCGTAGGACATAATTTGAGCGATATTTCTTCTCCCATTTAACATATAAAGTACCCCCTCTCCCTTTTACAAGGATAGCCATTTAAAGGGGGAAAGGTTGAGTTTTGTTTCTGTAATTGTTCTTTATAGTTATAATATATATTGTTGTAGCTTTCTTCTTCTTCTGTTCATTTCTCCTCTTCATTCATTTCTTTTATTTTTTGTGTTTCTCCCACCATGCTTCTTTCTAACTCCATGTTTTTAGAGAGCTAACCCTCACTGTTGTTTGATAGGGGAAGTGGTGGTATTTGAGTTTATTGTGATTTATTTATTTTTCATGTTTTATTCTAAGAATTAAGTGGTGGTTAAATGATTGTGGTGAGAAGTCTCCCCACTTTCTCTACCATTTTCATCTTCCTATTCGTTTATTATATGTCCTTCCCATCAATATCCAATTCATTCAAATGGTGGAGTTTGGATTGGGAATTTATGTGGAAGAGATTAGTCGTACATATAGAGGGATCGGTGTAGGGTAATACATTTTAAATGAAAGGGTGTGGAGTGACAGGTCTTGATCACCACATTGAACAGTTCATTTATATATATTTTGAATGACAATGAGAATTCCACCCTGACACCCCAAGAACAATGGTTTTCTTCTTCTAACATCTTTGTGTCATTTCTTCCTTTTCTTTGTGTTTTATATTTTCATATATTTATATATTTATATTATATTTATATATAGTGTACTTCAATTCTCCTCCCCATTTATATTAGTATCATATTTTATATTAGTTAGTTTATTATAGTGACAATAGGAAAATAGTATGTGGAAGTGGCCTCCTTGTGATCGACCCTAGGGTGTGCCACTACGATACATTTTTAGGTAAATAAGAATTTAATTGAATTTTGGTTCACAAAAAACCACTCTCATCAGTTATTCTATTTTATGATACCAAATCTAGTACAAATTTCATTATGTTTTATGATACTGAATTTGGTACAAATGTCATGTTGTTTTTCATGATACCAAATCTGGTACAAAAGTCATACCGATTTCATGATACCCATTATGGTACAAATGTGATATTGTTTTTCATAATACTGGTAACAAAAATGTGATAACAATTTTCTCAATCTTATTGATGTATTCTCTTAAGATCTGTTTTTCTTGTTAATGTTAGAGTTGTTTATTGTATCATTCCAATATTATCATATTCGATGTTGTTCTTATACTAAACATTTATCTTTAACTTAAAATAATTTCTTATACATGAAACGATGTCGTACAATATGTTACAAACTAACTATTGTATGCTTAGAACATGTCCAGGTCCCTTTGTAATTGAAGTAAAATATGACCAATAGAGAGGAGCTGATCATTGAGAAGTTTTTCCTATAAATAAATGTTCATTTGAAAGATAAATATATACTTAGTGGATGAATTTTATGAATTTGAAAAGGATGTGAACTTTTTTATAGAGAGAGAGGCCCTGAAAACTATCAGTGCATTATGCAGCTATCATGAACAACTTTTTTGGGTGTTAAAAACTTTTTTAGACTTGATTTTTGCAGACTGATCGTGTTGATCGAGGGCTTATGGATTTTTAAGGCATAGGTTCCGATATCCTTCTAAATTTATGGCTTGTTAGGATATCAATATAGATACCGATCTTCAGATTGATGGCTTACCTGGGTTTGGGTAAGACAGACTTTCTTGAAAGTATAAATCAAGGATCCATTATCCAAGGTTGTTGGATACTCTTCTCTTTCGGTTAAAATAATCTTATTGTTACTTGTTTTCATGTTGTTTTAATTCCTCTGTAATCTTAAATTTTTTAAGGTAAGATAGTTTAACATTCTTATACAGTTTAATTCCATTACTCTGATTATATTAAAGATTCTATACACTTTAAGGTAGAATATATCTTTTAATAAAATATTTCTTATGTTTTTATGTTAATGATGTTACATTTAAGAAAATTTTTTCTTAAGATGGTTTGTTAATATTTTTTTGACATTGATAAACTGTGTTTTCTTAAAATTAAAAGTTATCCTTAAGAAACAGATATCATTAAGGTTAACAAAATTTATTTGAGAAAGTTTTATATCAACATTAAAGTTTAAAAAGGATATTTTGAAGTATACAATTCACCCCCCTCTGGAATTTGAGTATCTCAGTATTATATTCATACTAACACATCATACATTAGGTTCAACATAATTGGTATTAATTTAATTGAACTAGTCAGGTAATTTTCCCCCATACATATTAGTAGAAGATTATATTTTTAATCCATTAAATAAAATAGAAATATGTGTTTAAATATCTATATATGGTAGTCTATAAAGGAGTTCAATTTTCTAAATTCATGGGATGAATAATATTTAATATTGGGTGATGATAGAAGTATGAATCTGACATTATGAGATAAAAATATATAGATTGACTACATTACACAGTTGAGTTAAAATGAAGGTTTTTTTTCTTTTATATATTAACTTATTTCTATATGGTTTAATTGAAATATTTATAGACATTGATATTAGACTTTATGTAAGTTCACCAATTTCCAATGAGAAATTTTACTAAAGGGTTTCATGGTACGTGTATTTAGAATCTCATTATGTTCTACTAAATTAATTATTATGAATAAATTATTTGCATCTGATTTAAATAGTAAAAAATTAATTAAATTTTTACTATATTAATAAATTCAATATGATATTATGGTCTAAAATATGTGATTTTAATTTTATCATATTTTTAATTATTCTTTAGGAAATAAAAAAAAATTCTCTAGTTTAATGATAATATGAATTTAAGTATTTATTAACCAATATAAATATTCTAATATCTCTATATTTCAAAATTTATTTCTATTAAAAATATTATATCAATATATTATCTCACAGTCAATATATAAATAAAATGAATCATGAAATATTATATTAATAAAATTTTGTAACATTAAAACCTCTATAAAATAAAGTTATATTAATCAATTAAAAATGCATACAAAATAGGATTATTAACACATAATGTTTTAAATTATAATTTTTTTAATGAAATCAATTTTTATTTATTGGAAATACGAAATGGATATAATTAAAGGGTGGATTGGTGCTTTATGTTTATAAAAATCAAACAATTTACTCATTTGTTTCCATGAAACTATAAAAATTCATAATACTTTGGTGGATATACATGGAATGTTATAGATGAAATACCATGTACAAAATTTCATTATGTAAAAGGTAAATAAGATGATATGTGAAATGGGGATAATTTCTATATGTGTATAAAAAATAAAATATTGGATAGTACATATGTTCTTGAGTGGAAATATGTTCCAAAAAATACGCAGGTTTTGAAAAAAAATTCAAAGAATTGTATAATACTACAATCTGTTGATGTTATGAAATCATTAAACAAATAATTCCAAATAGTTTTTTTGAAAGATTAAGTAGGGACACAAGTGATTTATCCCAAACAATGCAATGACACAAATGAATCGGTTTTCAGGTGGGTTTAAAAATGATAAGGAATAGTAGATTTTTTAAAAGCATGTTTTTTAAATTTTTTGAATATATATTCTATATAGTGTTTTGGAAGCCTAAAATACGATGAAAAAATAAAAAACATCCCTATATAATTACAGATACACATAAAGAAGCCTCATGTTTTTGAAAAACATCCAGAAATGATGTATATTTAAAATTTACACATGGAAAACAGATACTTGTACGACGTAAGAAATATAAAACATGAAGAAATAAATAAGTTTAATGAAAATATTTTTTTTACGAGAAAGACCATTCTATTAATTTATTGGTGGGAAAATATAGTTAAATTACTAATATTTTATAATCCAAAAACTAAATGATATAAAACTAAAAATAGTAAAAGAAAACTGACTAATGATGGGTTTTCTCCCATTGATTTTCATTTTAATTTGACATCACACATGAATTTATGGAAATCCATTATGATTCAAAGGAACTATTTCCCATATATATTATTCATCATTTTTATAATTGATTAATTAATATAATAAGAAAAATATATATATTATCTTTAAAAACCATATCTTGACATAGACTTATTATTAAAATGGATGAGTGGATGAAATAGAAATAACTTTCCACAAAATGAGATGAGTAAACCACATGTAATGGAATACTAAGTTTAAAAATTGATGCTTAGGAAAATAAATTTTCAAGGAAGATTAGTAATAATACAATTTTTAATGTGAAAAGTAGAATCAATTCCCTCACTAGAATCTTTAAATGATCATATTATAACTATAAAATCCTTGAATATAGTGTATTGTTTTGTAATGTATCCCTATATTTTTAACCCAATTACTACAAGCACAAGGAAATATACAACTATACAACTCAATGTATACTTAAAAATTCTATGTATTTCTCCTAAATTGAGATTATTGTTTGTAGTTATATATATTTCAATTGAAATTTATTTGACTCCGAAGAATGGAGTGTGTGGAATGAGAAAATTGGAGTAACTAACTTCATTTTGTAAATAATTCATCTTTAAAAAAATTATAAATCCCTCATAATATTTCTCCATGGGAACATGTGTCACTATAAACTCAGGTTCCATATAATCCCATTCATCAACTATTTATAGAATATTTTTCAGTCTCTCAAACACCATCACTTTTTAGGTTTTCGATGCTTGAATTGTTTCAGGAACCACTATGTTGGAAAATGTTTGAAACTCCTAATGATTCTCTAAAAGGAATGATATAATGTTTCAGGATGATATTTTTCGACAATGTGTCAATAAATAGTTTCAAGGGTCATTTTAGACTTTTTAGATTTTATGAAGGGTCCCAATCAAATATTCTCTTCATCCTTAACAGAATTTTTATCTTCAAAAGGTTGAATTTGAAATTCATTAATGGAATTATTTCGACCTAGGGTCCATTTTTATCCAAGACAGGTGATTATAGGGGGTCCAAAATAAATATAATCAACCATTTCTAGTAAAACAACCTTGGATGGTCTCCAACTAGTTTATTTTCTGAACTAAAAACACCAAACAACCAACTTATCCATGATTCATCGACCTATATTCCAAAGGTTGACACTCATTGTATTATTGGTCCAATGACACTTAAGGAATCACGTGGGTCGAAGTGACATAATATTGGGATCATCAGAACCTTTTGGGGGGAATTATATCCTATTCTAGGAGTCTCTTGTAGATTTAACCAATTTTATTTTGTTCATGATTCCTTATTTTACTCCCAATCATGTATCAACAGATTATTACTAGGTTTCATGATCAATCATAAATATGTATCAGTCATGAATCATCAAGAAAACGCTAGTTTAAGACAAGCGATGAGGCACATTGGAGTTTTTTGTCCTCCAAGATGGATTGAAGTTGTTTCAATGTCAATATCAAACCAATAATATGGGATTCTTTCATAACCTTGTGAGAGGAATCAGAACCCACACTATTCGGTGCCTCTTAACTAGGCAAGTCACCTTATTAGGTCAAGTAACAATGACCCATCCATGTAGTTTAACATCGTGCAGAATAATAATTCAGGAAAAAGATTCTTAGCAATGAATTGATGGAGTAATTACACCGAAGCGAAATGAGGGACCCATAAGAGATGTACCCTTCTGGTTGGACATTATCATGCACATTATATGGCCCGGAGAACATTTGACATGTTTCTGGGGATGGATTTGGACCATAGGGAGGCTTATAGTGTGTCATAGTTAGTGGGGAATCAATGTAACTATATTCATTGTGGTCCACCATAATGTGGTGAATATTTGATTGAACCGACATGAAAATGTTGGGGCATGATTGGGGATTACATATAGGGAGAAATACGTTTGAGCTCAATCCATAGACAGATGTCCTACTTATCCTAATTAGACGAGGAATCATAGTTTTCAAATTTCAATTGGTTGAATGATTAATTTGGATTATGTTATCATTATTACCCTCTAATCCCACGTGAGTCACGCTTAGTATAAGAAACAAGAGGAAATAGTAGATCCACTAAATCACAAACTATTCCTCCTCTAATGATGGAATAGGTGGATGATGATAGCTGAGGTGGCTGAGTTGAGATCCCAACATCCTATGACTGAAGGGTTTTACACACGGAGGGATTCCATGAAATTCAGTTGGGGGTATACTACAATTTAAAGTCTTATAACATGTAATATAAAAACAATGTTTAATGTCGTGTTGCATGGACTACTTCCATACAGTTTACCATTACGTGGTCAGGATAATAACACCTAGTTTAAGGGAATAGAGTTTGGGAAATGTGTTATAGAAACCATTGTTAAATGGATGATAAATGGGTTGGGATGTTATGAAATTCCCTGAACATGAGAGGAGGAAAAGGTGTAGACTAAAAATTTGTGGATTATCATTTCAAGAGAAATGATACATTTCATTGGACCCATTTGGGTGTACAGAGGTAGGAAATGCCTCTCCCCAGGACAAATTTTTCTCTGGTTGACATGAAAATTATTTGGACCACATATGAAAAGATGCTGAGGAATTTTTTTCACAGTAAAACCAATGTTTCCTTAAGAAACTGACCATCCATCTATGATAGGCAAGGAGGTTTATAAAAATTTGAAATCACCTAAGATACATAGTATGATGAAAGGAATGTGTGTGTCTTGGAATGTAAGAAACAAACAGGCTATGATTGTCCATTGAGTTCTTGATAAAGCCAGTATATGAGGTAGGTGATGGGATCTTAAGAGTTTCATGAGGAGTTGGTCAACTCATGGTGTTGAAGGGTCAGATGTCAGGATGAAATTATGGTGCAATAGAAAATGTCTCTCAACTAGATCAAAATGTTCGTGGTGTGACTCTCCATTTTGCATGGTGGCCATTGATGGTAGTGATGGGACCAGTCAGTTATTAGGGTTTTTTTACATAGGGCTGGCCGCATATGGTGGTTTGTGAATTGTTTTCCATAAAGGGTCATCCATATATTACCGTCTACATAGGAGCATCTACATTGGATAATCCGAAAAGGGTTAGATTTGAAGGATGTTGTCAACATATTTGAATATGCATAGAAGTGTCCATGAACTATTTCCCATAATGGGTCATTTTCAAACCATTTCCCGAAAAAGGTCATCCACGTTTGTCTACCGCTATGGGTCTTCTGAGAACTATTTCCCACAATGAGTCATCCACCATCTATTTCCTGAAATAGGTCATCCACGAGCTGTTTCCCGCAAAGGGGTTTCAATGAAACGTTTCCATCAAAGGGTCATCTTCAATCCATTTCCCACAATGGGTCATTCACGAATCATTTTTTGGTTAATGGGGTTTGAAAAAGAATTATCCTTTCCTAAATGATATTTCCTCTTAATGGAATATTCTATGGAGGGTCTGATATATGTGGTACAAAGGATGGTTTCCGTGAAGGGACACCTAGATATGGTCTAGTGGATGGAGTCAGTGAACATTTTTGGGTGAGGGAGAGATTTCCCTCACACCATTCATATTTTTCTACATGATTCTTCCAATTTATAACCATCCAAGCCCTTTTTTATCCACCATACTTTCTCTAGTTCCCCTATGGATTCATTCATAGTGATTTAGATGGGTTTCTAAAACTTTATTTGTAGAATACCACAGATTTAGTCATCGGGGCCTTTTTTGGGGCATTTTCGATCCCACCTCATCAAGATAACTACTTAGTTCATGGGGGATATTTTCCCATGGCTGCAGAAATCAGAACCTTCATCCCTCAAATGACTATAGTTTCGTTTTTGGGTGTTGGCACAATGGTATTCTTCCCGTGAACTAATTATTTTGTCGAAGCCTCCTGAAGCAGACATCCATATAGAACGGTGGTATGTGATGGAATTATTACCTTGTGATCGGGCTAAATTGAATATTCTTCTTCAATATTTTAATGAATTTTATTTATATCCTTTTACAAGTTTAATTTAATTTTCATCATCTTGAATATAGAATTTTTAGGACCCAAGAGGCATCTATTGTCAAATTGGGATGAAAGGGTAGTAAACTCAAAAAATAGGGAGATGAGGAGACATTTTATGATGGGTTATTAATTTGAGAAGAGTGCATATAATGGATAATTTTTTTTTTTGATTTTTTTTTGAAAATTCAAATTCAAATTTAAATGATTTATAAATTGTGTGATTGGAAAAAGGGTTAATAAAAATTGTATCATTAGCAGTATAATGAATTGAATGTTAATCATAATAACCCTCATCCACACTTTGCATATAATAATTGTTCATAATATAAAAATAATGTTTTATTGACGTGAATAATTAGAAAAGATGTGTCATTTTATTTCATGTATTTTTCAATGTATAAAACTATATTGCATTTTCCACCTCATTATTATTCTATTTGGAAAAAAATTTATATTTAATTATTATTCATTATTGAATACTTTTTTAGTACATTAATTTCTGAAATTATTTTATGCTCCATAGATGATGTTTTCGGCTCACATAGTGATTGGTAAAAATGAGTTTCTTCCCCTAGTAAGAAATATAGTCCTTTTTATACATGGATTCGAGACTCTGTACATGAGTTAGGAAAATTTTCTAATATTTATTACAACCTAGATAAAATTCATTAATTACATGGTGTGTTTTATAAAATATATTGATCATGAGAATAATAATAACATGGGTATGAACTAGGATCTAAATATGTTGAAGTATTTTTACATGTATCATGACTGTAATTTGATTATTAAACATTAAAATTAATAGAATTACAAAGAGATCTCATGTATGGTGTGAAGGTGTAATTCATAAAACAAAATGTGGGTGGGTCGGGTGGGTTTTTTAAGACTTTGTGGTGTGGTCAACACCATTGTTAACATCTATGTTTCAAAAATCTTTCTATAGCAAAACATAAATTCCCACAGTAGATCTGGGATTTTTTATTTTTTAAATTTTTTTTAAAACATTAGTCATAAATCGTCCTTTTTGAGGATCTCATCGGGATATTATTCTCATTGGAAATGGTGCCATAAATTTGGAATGTTATTTTTCCAATGAATTTTTTTTTGAAAAAATTAAAACTAACTACTAATTGTAAAATTATAAACCAGGGTCGAACCATTGGAGGATTTTCAGATAAACTATTTCTATCCATGTTGAATATTCTTAAATAAAATCAATTTTTTTGAATAAAAAAATAAAATTATAAATTTCAAAAAAAATACTTAAATTAACTAAAACATATCTAAGAGAGGGTATATAGTTCAATAAATTCGTCAGTAATGGAAATATGGCAGAGGATAATGTGTTAGAGTGGTGATTTTAATTTAGATAAATTTGAATAAAATTTATTTAGTTCCCACATATGATTATTTAATTATTATCAATTCCAAATTCATTTTAAAAAAAATTATAGTATCATTCTCTAAAATTAGATGTTATTATAATTTTTCCCACATATTATTCAACGTTTCATTCTACTATTGGATGAATAATTATTCCATAATTTAATCATTTAATAACGTTGTTTTATTAGATGAACTTTTCTCATGAATTCAATGTACCTATCTTTATTATTTTTTCTCTTATAAGTTCACTATTTTTTATCACTCATGTATAGTTGGAAGGGGAAGTACACAAGATATTAATTTTTCAATTTATTTATTTGTTTATTAAAAATTCAATCACGTGTGATTTAGAATTCTTTCTTTCGCATGACTGAGTTACAAATAAATAAATTATCTAATGATATCTAAAATAAATTTCTTATAATGTATCAAATGAATGGGATCTAAATCATGGCTAAATAAATTATCTTATGATATCTAAAATAAATTTCTTATTATGTATCAAATGAATGGGATCTAAATCATGGGTGTAAAAATAATATTAATTAAATCAAAAAGAGATATAATTAAATAAATATACATCTAAATACTATAAAATAAATTGAAATATATATAGAGAAAAAATAAAGGAATGCAACAACAACAATATTTTTCATAATAGAATGCAAAAAAAATTCCCTCAATGGTATAAAAAACACAACACATAAAATTAAAACATAAATAATTGTTCTCTTGTCATTATGAATTTCAAAAAAATGAAATTTTAACAATCACCACCTAAAAATATTTTCCCCCCAATCAATATAATTCTAATGTGAACTAGCTAACAATTTCTTCCTTTTTTGGTTTTTCGCGGATCAAATAAATGGAGTGGAAGGGAAACAAGCCTGAAGGAGATAGAAGGATGTAGGATATAATATATGGATGAAGCCTGAGGGGTGTGGGGTTCATCTATGGGGGATATGAACTCCCCCCTGAAAGGGTTTAGGCCAGAGGATTGTGAAGGAGATGGTGGATTATAGGGATAATGTATGTGTTCTATGTTTTAGACTAATGCATTAGAACACCATATCGACATGACTTCTAATGAATAATAGGTGATATGGAATTGTATTAATGATGATTAGCCTAGTGGTGAGGTGAGAGGTGATGGTTGATATTGGGATGATACTATTCTTGCCTCCATAGTGTTGCAGTAGTAGGATATGATCACACAATGTGTACATTGTACCACATGAGATGAAGGCTAGTGTCAACAAATTACATGATAAATAAGAACCGAAATAATTACTATAATAATAATTAAGCTTAGGGTGAAACTCTTAAGTAATAGATGATGATGATAGTAATTATAATAATAAATACAATTGTTATATAAATATATATATATATGAGTTTTTCTATATTTATAATTAGATATAGTGCTACATAATATATCAATATCATTAGATAATGTTATAATTACCCAAATAGTATTATTACTATCAAAAAATAATTATTTAATTTAATAAATAATATTAAAATAATAATATTAATACAATTATTATTAATACTACTATTATTTATAACAACATGCAATGGCATAATATCCTTAAATATAAAATAAATAAATTTACTGTAAAACTACTAATACAAAAATAGTATTTACTAATAAATATAAATAATATACAATGTGAATATAAATGAATAATAATACTAAATTTATAAATATAATATATAATAAGATAAAAATTACCCAATAACTGTAATAGTGAAAAACATAAAATGATTAAATTAGTTAATATAAACTAGGATAAAACAATTAAAAATGAATAGTGAAGTCCATGTGCATAAAAAATAATCCCTAAAATTTGGTCCTAAATATGAAAGCAAATCAACCATGAATGTGGTATAAATTTATCAAGGAATAAAGAATTTTTTATGTGAATTAAGAGTAAAATAATGACACATATTTGATTTGTGTAATCGAATCATAGATTCCTAATAACACTTATTATGTTTTATTATAATAAATAATTAGATTTTATAATAATATAGCATTGAATGGAAACACAAGAGGATAGATTGAAAAAAAATAACTCTTCTTGATAGTAATCATTTCCAATGTGACCATTCCATTGAAGAGGTTCATTTTTGTTAGACCAAAAAACACCTATCGTAGATATGAGACTTATGAGAATTATTATCATAGAGATTATTTAAATTGAAATTTGTTTATGTGATGGAAAACAAGAGGGAAATGGGGTAATTATATGAAAATTTAGGGGGTGATTTTACTTAAAAAATATATAATATATAATTTTTCCAACATTATGCCTAGCTTTGATTATATTGAACATAAATATTATAAATTTGAGTATTGAACAATCCTTTTCTACATAATGAATGATTTCTTTAATCATGTATTTACCTTAACAGACCGAATAACAAATTTCTCTATATTAGTTATTTAACTTTTTATTTCACTATTTTCTAAAAAAACCATAATTTTCCTATTACACTATTTTGATATGAAAAATTAGAAAAAATATACCATTGAATAGAAATAAACCTAAAAATGACTTAAATATGTTATTTCAAAGGAAAATAAAAACATTAAATTCAAAAAAATAACAGAAAGTATTTTATCTTAGAGATACATAGTTTATAAATTATAATCAATATTTTAAATGTTTGTTTTTAATATTTTGATATTATTATTATTTATTATATCAATGGTATTTACTTATTTATATGTTGGTTCTAATAGTTACCCACAGTGGTTACCATATTATTCTGATGTCCATGTCACTATTCAAAATGTCTTATTTCTAATGATAATGTTACCCATTACAACATCCTTATTTCAACATATCATACTTTATATATTTGAAAAATCTAATATCATTCATTAAAATAGTATTATATAAATTTTTATTATATTTATTTTTTGAAAATACCATTCTTAAATAAAATATTTTTTCTTTCTTAATACTTTGATTCATGAATCTACGGTATTTATGGCATAGTACAACCCGTTTGGTTTTGTCCTATGATGATTTTATTTATATGTATTTATTATATTATTATTATTTTATTATTCATAGGGAATGTTTTTCCATTTTAATTTTCTATCATGAAATAAAAAAATGTTTATTTCATTTCATGGTGTATATAATTTTTTTATTGTATACATTAATACTCTGGTTTCTTAAAATAAAATCTATATATTTATAAACCAGATATATGTTTTAAAAAATTACATTTATAAAAACATCTGTTTTTATAATATATAACCCAAACGTGTATAAATTATGTGAAAACAATATACAAAAAAACACACAATAAAACATTACTACATAAAACATAAGTTTGAAAAACATATTTGTATGTGTTTTTAGACTTACTTGTACCATTTACCACTAGTGTTTTCACATTTTTTTAAAAATTTTGTTGTTTGAAGAAATATTATATAATTTATGAAAATGATCTCTTTATTTTCCCATAAATGTTACATGAAAAATACAAATAAAATTGAGAATCCATATGAAATCGCACTGTGTAAATTCTCATGTCTAGTAGATAAAATGATATTTCACCATTTTTTCTTTTTCATGGTGAAATTATAGTTATTTTTACTCATTAAATTGAAAACAGATGTTGTTGTTTAGTATAACATGTTATATTTGGAATAGTTTTTTAAATAAATATTTTTTTAGAAAGTATTAGAAATTTGATTTTAATTTACTATAACTCTTATACCCCTTTATATTCTTGAAAATATCTTTGAAATTTTTAACCTTCAGGATTAGAGAGCTTCATTTAAATTCACGTGTTTTCATTTTTTTAATTATTTATCTATTTTAATACATTCCTTAATTATTAAGTGTTAGTTATTAAGATGATTATTCCTTTGATGGTTGTGGAATAATAAATCCTGTGTGGATATTCTATTAAGAAGTGGGAAGTTTGGAGTTTTTGGATGTTTATATATCTTTTTCTACACTTTTCATCTAGAAATAATTTGATTAAATTTGAAATCATATTATGTTCTAATTATAGTTTAATTCCCTAACAAATATGTAATAAATATAGGTATTAAGGAATGATATCCATGATTTTTTAGAAGATTATATTGTGAAAAATAGTTTGTTTTCAAAAAATATATTTATTAATAATTAACTCTCATATTCTTATTTATTTATTTAAAACCAATATATTTAGGCTAATTTATGTGGAATTTTATGATTTTATAAAATTCAAAACAATTATAATTGAACAACCATGTTACCAATTTTTAGAGACCCCAAACCTAGTATCCTAGAGTTGGTTCTTGTATTATTACATTGGTATCAGATACAAGAAATCACATCTCAAAAGGCCGAATAATTTCGTAGTTATTGTAACCTATATACAAACATGAGTGTTTCATTAAATTATAACAATTAAATTACAACATATATTTCCATTAAAGAATAAAATTATTCCCTCAAGAATATCCATTTTTTTATAATAGTACTTTTCATTGATTTCTGGGAAAGTCAAAATAATAAGTTTGAGATCAAATGGTCAGTAAGGGTTATTTATAGTGGAATTTATCTTGAATTAATAAAGAATTATCAATATTAAATAGTAAATAATTGAGCACACCTTTCATGTAATAACCCAAACATTCATTATTGAGAATTAATCTTGATCTAATTAAATGTGTTATTATATAAAATGCTTATATAACATATTCAAATCCTTAGTTTTGTGTTTTTGAAGTATAAAATACCATTATGAATTGTGATCGTTGCTAATATAGCTGTTAAACCGTGATCACATGATCATTATAAATATAGGGATTTAACAAATCCAATTTACTAAAACAAAGGAAGCTATGGACTCATCTAGTATAATTTCTCCATAATAAGCCCATTTGTTGGAGCTCGGAATGGAGTTGGAATCATTGGGCTTTGCTCTTGACCAATCCGAATCCAAGCTTCAACACGTTATGCTCGAACATAACTACCTATATGAGAAGTGAAAGTTGATAGAGATTACCACCCGACTGATGTCATATGAGAAACCCCAAGTGTATATCACCATCACACACCTTACCCTTTGGTCTTATGTGAGTGTTATAAGGTTTTATGTAATAAGACCTTAGAACTATTATTATGTACATTATTTTTGTATATAAAATATACATTCATTTTATTAATATTAATTTGTAAATTGTTTTTAAATAAAAAATAGAATTTTCTTAGATAATATTAAATTAAGAAAACTATTTTAATGAATTAATGGATTTTTTATTTTAATAATATTTTAATGAAATTTTATTAATAAATTATATTTTATTAAATTTATTTTATCCTATAATATTTATGAATACAGTAGAAGTTTTTACAGTGGTTCGAAAGCCTTTTTTTTAAACCCATGAATTTTAGATAAACACTAAGTAAAAAACTGAGTACAATAGTAACTGCGGAAAAGTAAGTGGACCAGTATACAAACCCAAACTGAAAGTAAAGTAAAACTAGAAAGGGAAAACAGCAACTGTAAAGTAGAGCCGTAGCGTCGAGCCGTCAACTAGAAGTCCCACATGAAGGGTGGGTACAGATAGCCTCCACTGCTCCTCGGGTCCAGCCGACCGCTCCGAGTATGTACCGCCCAATGGTCCACCTCCAGGTACCGTCCTGCTCCGCAAGCATCAACCACGATCAACGTTGCCCGTCGCCTACAACCAACAAAACGTAGTGCGGGAATAGCCTGTGCAGGGGTGAGTATAAGCTACTCAGTAGGGACCCCAAGACCCCCGAAGGTCTCCCAGAATCCACAAAGGATAATCCACAGAGAAAGGATACAATCACGAATTAACATTCGACACTTCTTAGGTATATGCCCATACATATACCTAAGTCATCAATCCCAGTACGCTCCAAAATCCGAGCCCAAGTACAACCCAGTCCACACAGGAAAGAAAAACGTAATCCACACAGGATAGCACAACAAAATCCACATATGAAGGCAAAACAGGATTTCATCTCACACAGGTATACTTCTTCGTATGACGATAGAGATGATCACATATAACCACTGATTCATCTAAGTCGTCGGACCCACAAAGGATCAAAAGGTACTACCCCCTGCAATTACCCACAAAGGACCGATCATGAATATGAACCATAGCTATTGGGAAACTCCTTCTCTAACAAGTACAGTGGTTATGCTGCTACAACCAAGCGCTTCCCTCTATCCTTGGACTGTTGTAGTACTCCACCTATCGAGTACTGTGGGCCTACTGCTACAACAATGTGCTTCCCACCATGGGTCTGCCGCTACAACCAAGCACTTCCCCTCATAGCCTATAGAGGTACTCCTTCTGTTGAATACCATGGGTCAGCCACTACAACCAAGCGTTCCTCTGCCGTGGTTCTGCCGCTACAACCAAGCGCTCCCCCATGCTGCTACAACCAAGCGCTCCTCCATCGTGGGTCTGCCGCTACAACCAAACGCTCCTCCTCATAGCCTCCAGAGGTACTCCTTCTTTTGAGTACTGCGGGTCTGCTGATACAACCAAGCGCTCCTCCATCGTGGGTCTGCTGCTACAACCAAGCGCTTCCCACTGGGCTATCTGTAACACACTGAGTCGTTCGATCAGCAATCGTCAAGTCTCAACCGGCTCTAGGGTTTACGCACACAGCATGATCATTCTGGGAGGGTCCACTCCACGAGCCAAGAGGTCGATGCATCAACTGACATGTAGTCCGGAGTTGATGTATCCCAAAAAGTACCATAGTGGTCATTACCGAACTCACAGAGGATTCTCGTATTGTCTTCATTGTCGTCGCAGTCGCAGCCAGCTCAATGGTTCCCGCACACAGTAAGCTCGTTCGGGAGGGTCCGCTCCACGAGCCGAGGGCTGATACATCAACTAGCTCATAGTCCATAGTTGATGTATCCAAAAGTTCGATATCGTCAACAGGAACTCAACATCACAGACGGCGCGTCAATCGGACGCCCGGTCTGAGAGTTATTGGCTTTTTCGTCCCAGGGGCCCGGTTGGTTTTTGAGTTAAAACCAACCTGACCGTACTCCACCTGTGTCCAAACCTAGGTTGGAGTAAGCCAAAATATTCGTCTCACTTAGAGGTATCCAACAAAGTCGATTGCACGTCAATCGGACGTCCGGAGCTCATGTTATGAGCGTTTCCGCTCCGAGGGCCCGGTTGGTTTCATGTACGAACCAACTCGGCCGAACCCAAAGTATTCTGAAACCTTGAGTGAGATATTCCGAAACGACCGTATCGATCCAAGGATTGCATCGCTACTGATGGTGCATCGATCGGAGGCCCGTAGCACAAGTTATAGGCATCCGACCGGAAAAGATTCGGTATTAAGGGGTTCGGGCCCGGTCCGACCCGGCTCGATACCCCCAGAGTCGACCCAAACCGGGTCGCCCTGAACCGGGTCGCCCCGAACCGGGTCCGGCCCGCTTGGGCGCGGCACGCTGGGCTCGCTGGCCAGGCGCTCGGCCAAACGTCCAAGCCGTTGAGCGGTGGGGGGGGGGGGGTGCCTGCCCCCCTGGTTTTATAACTGCGACCCCCAATTAAGTGGGGTCGTTGAGCTAGCCGCTGAGGGTTCGTAACCCCCGGCCTTCCTTTGTCCGGCCGGGCCGCTTGGTCGGACGGTTTCTGCCACCACGGACTGGTGACGGTCAGTCCCCCCTGCTCCGACGCCGGCGGCCCGGAACCGGCCGCCGGTCACTCTGCTCCGCGGCGGCCTGGAACCGGCCGCGACCTTGGTTCGTCCGGTGCGACGGCATCACGTCCTTGTTCGAGTTCACGGCGCGGCGCGACGGCGCCACTCATTTATTTCCACCCGATCCTGCGTGGTGTGACGACACCATACCATTCTGTTCCAATCCACCTTAGAAACCAACATGGAAAATGGAGGAGGGTCGGCCGTGTTTGTGCGGTTCGGCCCCCACTCGTTAATCGATAACAATTGGTCATATACCACAAAGAACGTCAAAGTAGTAATCCCAAAAAAAAATTAAATAAACCCCTACATTTGAGCGTAGCTTGAACGGAGGTTCGTCAAACGAGGATTCGTTGCGTAATATCTGTCGCGGGAAGAGGCGTCGCGGAAGGAGACGTCGCGGAAGGAGACGTCGACCTCCGAGGAATCCGGCGTTCTTCGCGTTCTTCATGTTCATCAACGAAGAGGATAAAGAAACTCAAGACACCATTAGATTTTTCTCCCAAAGCTCTCATGGCAACAAGACTCCAACCAAAAATAAAATAAGACACTTACTTATTTTATTAACACAACATAAGGTTTGAAATTCAAAAGTTTGAATTGAACCAAAAAATTAAATTACACAATTTTCATAATTTATGAAGGGTTATGGAAGGTTAGGGAAGGTGAAGGGGTAGGATTTGTGTGGGCCCCACCATAACCTAAAAATGGACATTGGGTGGTTTTCCCCAACTTCCACCCAAAGCTTAATCCACTTAAAGTAAAAATAAAAATTGTTGCATTATTTTTATTTTACCTTCCAAATAAATTAACAACTTCTCTCGTGTAAACGCAACTCTGGAAATGGCGTTACTAAGAAATTACTGGTGCTATGGTACCATCTGTGCCCTCGGAATTCGATTCTGAGCACCAGTTCAAAAGTTAGAAAAACCCGCTCGTTCGTTCACTGAACGTACCCGAGCCAAACTTCGGAAAATGATTCTGGGCACACCGGGCCTCGGAATCAGGTTCCGTCAGAAACTGTGTTCTTGTAAAATCCCAATGAAAATTAAGAAAAAAATTTCCTTGAATTTTACAGGTCTTTACATTACTCCCACCTCAGGGCTTTACGTCCCCGTAAAGATACATCGAAAACTATGGAAACAAAAGTGGGTAATGAGCACGCATCTGAGCCTCGTGCTCCCAAGTGATCTCCTGGAGATTCTTGTGCTTCCACCTGATGCGCACTAGAGGAATCGACAATCCACATAGGACCCGCTCTTGTCGATCCTCGATCTCCACTGGGACCTCCGTAAAAGTTACCCCATCATCAACGTCCAGCTCACCATGGTCAATGATATGCGTCGGTTCATGCTCGTATCTCCCCAGTTGAGATACATGGAAGTCGTCGTGCACCTGGTGCAACTGAGGTGGGTGGTTCAAGTGGTAAACCACCTCGCCTACCCTGCTGAGGACCCGGAATGGTCTGATTAAGCGTGGAGACAACTTCCCTCCTCGGCCAAGTCTACGTAACTCACGTCGAGGTGTGACCCGTAAGGAAACGTGGTCACCAACCTCAAACTCTAGTGGTCTCCCCCCTCCCCCCGACAGCACAAGACTTTTGACGGCTCTGAGCTGTCCTCATCCGCTCTTGGATGACTTGGACCTTTCTCGTCCTACAAGACTGTTGAGATTTCTTCTTTGCCGAGAAGAGAAATCTGGTCTCATCCCCTGGATGAACCACGTTCTTCACCTAATACATTCAATCTCGTCATGGATGATACAAACCCATACCAAGGATGATGTCGTAAGGCCTCGACGCTATTACGAAGAGATCCAACCGTTACTCTCACCTCCAAGGGTTGAGTCACACTGTCGGCATCAGTGTGTGGTCACTGGGTCTCCTCCAGTAGGTATCTCAAAGTGAGGGTCAAGTCAACGGTTTTTTTAAACCGGAACCTCTTAGTAACAACATAATGATAGGACAGGAAGGTAAACACAAAAAGAAAGGATTATTTTATTACTGTAGCACAAAGTAAAAAGACACAAATCATCAACAAACAAACATCAACAACGCTACAAGAAGCACAAACAAAAGTCCCCAGGTCCAGAGCTAGTCCCACTCCTGTCCATCTGCTCCCGGAGCTCCATGATCGTAGGCCTCAACTGCTTGAAGCTGAGTTCTCCCATGTCCACCAGCTCCCAGCGGTCCGCCTCGAACAAACCTCTACCTCTACCTGGGAGATCCTTCGTTCATCTTTTGGTCATCCGTATGGCGGGTCGGACAGTCACAAGCCATGTGACCAACCCCACCGCATGAGTAACATTGTCTGCTCATGGTAAGTCGTTGTCCTCCCTGGGTGTCTCGCACAAACAATCCTGTGTCACGCGGTCGACCACCTGCAGGTCTAGTCCTCTTGGACCCCTGCGTCATCTGTCTACTGCCCACTGCAGAAGACTCTGCCGCATGCTTGCTAGTGGTGGGTCCTGCTGCTGGAGACTGATCAGCAAGGAAACTCTCCACTAAGAGGGCTCGCTCCAATACCCATGTCTATGTCAGAATGCTATGAGAAAAAACTGAAGCTCTGATCTCTCTCCAGAGCCCCTGCTCGAAGGTTCGGTCCCTAAAGAATGGGTCTCGTACTATGCCTGTCGAATAGCGCGAGAGATCAGTAAACCTTTCCGCATACTGGGCTACTATCATGCTGCCCTGCCGCAGTTGTAGCAGCTCCTAGATGCGAACCGCTCGGAGGGTGGCTGGGACGAACTATTAGCGAAAAAGGCTCTCAAAGTCCGTCCAAAGGAGAGATGCCTCGTCGTGCACCTAGAGCATTAAGCTCCACCATCTGCCTACTGCCGCATGCAGGAGGCTCGCTGCAAGGACCACCATAAGGTCAGCTGGTGTCCCTACCAAACTAAAAACTCGTACAACTGCCTCCAGCCAATCCTCGGCTACCTGAGGGTCAATCTCCCCATGGAACCGGGGCGGTCACTGACGCTGAAACTCATGTAGTGCACTAAGGCGACGTGCAATGTCAACGGCTGGGGCTGGTAGCATCAATGGCTCGGTGGGTAGAGGTACCACCTGTAACAGCCCAAGATTTTATGAAAAATATTCTTTTTAATTTTACTAATGTCTTGTGTTATACGCTACACCAAAAGGAGCTTGCACAACACGCATCCTTGGCTTGCCTTTCATTACACGCAATCGTAACCTTCCTCGATAGCGTGTGTGGTACGTAATCCTGAGTTTCACGAAACAATGATATGCTATTAAAATATTATTAAAACTAGCCGTTATGAATAGTAATAACCACTTTTTAAATTTTAGAAATTTTAACTCTCAAAATGGACTTTATTTTTGGATTCGGAGTATCGAATTTAGCCTAAGGTGAAATTTTGGTACTTTTCGGATAACTTTCATATTCTGATGAATAGTGAAAATTACCAAATTATAATTAAAAACAACTTTTTTTAATCGAAATAATTAATAGTGATAAATCATTAATTTGAGTGGTTTTAAAGTATATTTAGAATATATTTTTACAATTTAATACAATGTTGGTCATTGGATGTAATTTCACATTTAAACTAGACATAAACAAGTGTCAATCTTTTGATAGATTTTGTTTCTTAAAAACACGCTATTTGTTTTAACAGCGGGATTTAATTATAAAATTAATTAATGCAACTTATATGTTGGGAATTTTGTAAAATAGAAATCATTTTTGAATTCGGAATATCAATTATAGCTTAGGGTGAAATTTTGGCATTTTTCTGAAAAACTTCAATTTTTGATGAATAGTGAAACTACTAAGTGGTAGGTTAAAAACTGAATTTTGCATAAAACTTAATTTTACCGCTTCTGTGAATGGAATTTCGAAAATCCGAGAGACACGGTTAATATCAAGGACTAAAATGTGGTTCAATGAGATGAAAATAATTTTTGGTGAATAGTAACTTTTTACTTTTTTTTACCGCGGTTAATAGTAAATTGGGTAACTAAGGGTAAATATGATATTAATATTACCCTAACACATGTCCTAATTCTATTGGACAAGTGTAATTCGACCAAAAACAAACTTAGGAATAAAATATGACCATTTAGGCCCACTTGGATTAGATTAGGACTTTTATTATTAATTTATTTAAAGAAGGGTTAAAATAGTTAAAATCAAAGTTTAATAAGTAAATCATTTTTAATATGGGGTTATACATAAGATAAATTCGACTATAAATATTCATTAGAAAGATAAAAAGATTTCCTACATTATGGTCTTTTATTTGTAATTTTTAGACATCAAATAATTTAATTTATTTATGACACAACGATGATGTAGTAATTATCTTATTAATGAAATATTGACATAATTGATGTTATAAACACCAAAATAAATGTAATTTTAGACTTTTTATGAATTCCACTAATTTTCTAGGTTACTATGATATATTATTGTTGATTTAATAAACTTGGTTCGAACATATAATTCTGTTATGACTTTCACAAAAATCATATATCAAATAGTGTCAAAATTGACACAAAATAGTTTTTAAATAAAATATTATATTATTAATTGTTATTTTATTCCTAAAAATATAAGGTTCGGCCAAATGACTTAGATAAGGATATATATATTAATAATAAACAATTTGGGGTTCGTTTGGCATGTTATAGTAAGTTTATTAACCATATAGTGAAAGAAAACAAAAAGACACGGTAAAAGTTAAATTATTTAACTTAGAGTTAAATCTAATTGATAAGGTTAAAATAATACCCTAAACTTGTCTAAATTATATTGGTTGATAGGATTTCGACCCATCCCCACTTTAGCTTCGAAATAATACCCTTTGGAACCATTATAAACCGATTTTGACTTTAATATAAAATAATATTTTGAGATATTCCTAAGGTGCCCCTCTCCTCCCCTATAAAAGGACACCTCCTCCCCCTCCTCCTCACACCAATTTGAGCACTCAAGCTCGGCCAACCCCTGCCAAAATCTCTTCTCCACTTCCCTAGAAACATCCTAGAGGTTCTGGTCTTCCTCAAAGACCAATTCTAGTGCCCTAAGAAGAGGTCTCAAAGAGGCACTTCAAAGAAGTGGTAATTACCGTTACCAATTCTTTCATCTTTATTTCTTCTTCCACTTCTTCTTCTTAGGTTGTTTCATTATGAAGTAATAACATCAGTATCAATCATATACTGATATGTTATTATAAGTATGAAACAACCCTATTTCACCATCTATCCATCCTACGGAAAAAGAAATCACCGCGCGTGCGTACGTACGGAATACCGTCTCCACGCCGTGGTGTAATCTATTTTCCACCACCACCTTACATGGATGGGTATAATGGTGTAAAGAATAACTATACATAGTTATTACAACATCATATTGATTCTGATATATTGTATAATCCACTCCAATTCAATTCAATATTTATAGAAATGATATCATCGCTCGTGCGTACGTACGGAATACCGTCTCCACGACGTGATGAGATTCATTCCCCATGTTAACCATTTAAGAATGATTATGATGTATATATAAGAAATAATAATGAAATATATGACATTATAAAGCTACTGGATTTATGTATATATATACATATGTATGTCATCTACTTACTTCCATTTCAAGACAATAAGGAAAGGAAAACAGCGTTCATGCGTACGTACGGACTACCGTCTCCATGAACGGTGTTTTTCATTTTATTTATCTACCTATTATATATATATATATACTGAATATATATGATATATAAATCATATTTTATATTCTGGAAGTAAGTAAATCATGATATAAGTAATAATGATGTCAATAACAACAAGTCAAAACACCTACGATAAATGAAACGATTTTACCCAAAACGCTTCTTTAACATGGAATTTACAAAAGAACGGGTAATATAATGTCATAAGTAAACCATATATGATATAATAACAATGAATATGATTCTGTAATAAGTCAATAACATGATTTAAATCATTATACAAGAGGTTCGGACACTTACAAAGCAAGTCGGACCTAAGGTAAGGGAAATATCACAATCTCATTTTTATCCGAGATTGTTTATTCGTAAGTATTTACTGGGGTGTATTTTATCATCCACATCCATGTTCCCTCAATATGTAATATTGTTTCCATCCACTTGAAATAGTTTAAATCCAATTTTACCCTTAGGTGAGTTTTTAGTAAAGAATATGAAAGGAATCTTTTGTCGTTTTTCCGTACGAGGTACTTTTTGACTTTTCCGACAAAAGTACGAAGAATGTTTTTTTTAACTTATACGGCATGAATGGATTTTTAAAACATTACTTCAAAGAAGCTTCCTTTACAAGTTTTCAAGTTTATTTTTAATCAACTTCTTTTATTTTAAAGTTTTATGACATGTTATGAAAGGAAAAATGTTTTTGAAGAAGAAAGGATATTTTCCTCAAGAATTCAATTCAAGTGTTTTATCAAAATTATTTTCCATCTAAGATAATAAAGGGTTCTGTTTCTATCCATATTTTTACATTGATTTGACTATGTTGTGATGGAATTATGTTTATGAATTCCTTTATCTTATATGAATGGTTTTATGATGTCATGTTGTTTAAGAATCCCATTTTTATTACATGGGTTATGCAATGATATATGATTTATGATTTTGTGGCACACATAAGAAAGGATTCATTAAGAGATGGGTGGGACCTATATCTCCCTCCAATGCATTGGGTAAAGATTTTATATCTCATGAGATAGACATGGCTGGAATGGTAGGTTATACCGGTTCAGTGAAACAGGACTGAAACGAGGATTACTCGATTCAGAAAGGGACTTTGTCCACTAAGATAGTCTTGGCAATGAGTCTTGACTAACAAGAAATGATTCTCTATGATTATGTGTGTATGCCACAATGAGTAATGTTTTAAGTAAGGGTTTCATTTTCACTACTATGATTTATCCCATGTTATGAAATTATGCTCTCTTTTGCAGGTTAAGATTTCCAAAAATGTTATGTTCTTATGAAAATTATGTGATTGATATTTCTTTTGTTTACCCTTACTGAGCATTTGAGCTCACCCTTTTATGTTTTCTTTTCCCCAGGATATAAAGAAAGGTTTTTAGGTAAAAAAAAGGGAAGATCTTTATGGGAGATATTGAAGATCTTTCACCACGATTAGAAGATTCCGTTCCGAGTTTCCAAAGACACTAAACTATTACGATCCTTGTGTGTGTGTTTTTGTTATGTACTAAGTATTCCGCAAAAGTAATGTAATGTCCATGTACGATAAGCTTCGGGTCTCTACAGTTGGTATCAGAGGAAAGGTTTAGTCAACCTTTGGAAACTAGGATGCGAAAACGTTAGTGAGATCCCTAGAGATATTTCTAAGGTATGTCTAGGGATGTCCCTAGGGATAAGTATACGTATAGGTTATAGTAATAGAATTACGCTAACGATCATAGAATTAAACCTAAGATGTTGGATATTGAAGGTACTCCCCCTTTATTATGTTGTTTTCCCTAGCATGATTTTTGCCTCTCACACTATTCTTTTTGGGTTTTAGACGATGGCTGGAACCCGAAGGAACCGTGTTGATCAATGCAATGGACAATGCAATGATTGCCCTCCTGAACAAACAAATGTTATGGGAGATGGAGTGCAAAATCTTATTGCTATACTTACACAAGCTATGAATCATTCTGGACTTCCAAATGAGCAGAGAAGGGAACAATATTCTATTGAGTCCTTCATGAGGCAATGTCCACCTTCTTTCAGTGGGTCTTCTGATCCACTTGTGGCTGAACAATGGATCAGTACTACTGAAAAGATATTTTCAGTTCTTCAATGTTCTGAACATGATAAAGTCATCTTAGCAGTATATCGTTTGGAAGGTGAAGCTGATCAATGGTGGAATCTTATCAAGAATACGAGGCCAAGAGATGAAATTGAGTCCATGGAATGGGACGAGTTCAAGAAATTATTTTTCAGTAAGTACTTCCCTCGTATTCTTCGAACAAAGATGGAGAAAGAGTTTCTTGAACTGAAGCAAAGGGACGATGAATCTGTTGGTACCTATGAAGCAAATTTTACAAGACTTGCAAGGTATGCTTCTGGAATTATCATCCAACCTGAAAGTAAAGTTGATCGATTTTTCAGTGGCTTAAAACCAAGTCTTCGAAGGGCATTAGCTATAAGAGACTTCAGTAGCTATGAATAAATTGTGCGTTGTGCTATCAAGGTAGAAATGGAAGTTGGTGTTACATATCCATCTAATGGTTTTGACAAGAAACGAAAGATGGAGTTCAAGGAGAAATCTCAGAATAATGGTGAAAAGAAGATGAATGTTTCCTTATGCACAAAGTGTGGAAAGAAGCATGGTGGAGATTGTCTTAAAGGGACTAGAAAATGTTTTAAGTGTGGAAAAGAAGGTCATCGAGCAGCTGAGTGTCGAAGTAATGGAAAAAGGGATTCTAATGAAGTGAATAAAGAAAACACTGCAGAGAATGCACAACCAACACTTCAATGCTTCAAGTGCAAGGAAATGGGGCATTATGCTAATAATTGCCCTAATCCAAGGGTTAGTGACGATCGACATGAGCAACCGCTTAAGGCAAAGGACAAAGGGAAGTCACATGCGATCACTATTGGCAATGTTGAATATGACAACAATGTGGTGGAATGATTAAGTTTTTATGTAATGGGATTCCAAAATAATGTTGTATCATGGAATATTGGAATATTTATGTATTGATCTAATGTGGTATTCAAAGTGATTGAGATATCATGCGCATAATAAAGGGAAAACGAGAAAATGAAATGTTTAACAGTATTCATGAGATCATGATTGATATAAGGACTAAGTGATATCATGGTTTGAGTATATAGAATTTTGAGGATTTTGGTATGTGGAAAGTGTTAACTTTAAACTGCATTCATGTTTTCACTAAGGTATTCAAGAGAATACATGATTAAGGCCTTTGAATGTTTGGAATGTGTCCAACAAGATATATCTTATGATATATGGGGATCAACGATGGTATTAAATCTCTGGTAATCGTTTTCACTATGTTATGAGAATGGACTGCAGTATTATGGATAAGCCTAAAGATTAGACTGGATTATGTTGGACATAAGTTAGTATTGTTTAAGGATAGAAGATTTTCGATATTATTGATGGGATGTTATAGTAACGTAGTTTTAGAAAAAGGACAACCTGCAGGACGGGCGACAGCCCATCGCTTCGGACAAGGCTGTAGGAATCGAACCCACAACCGAAGTGCGACTGGCCTTTATCGCCTACCACTGACCTACAGGAAGTCTCTGTTTAGTAGAAACTAGTTTTATTATATTAAGCAGTATGATATATGAAGTATAAGTCCATTTTAGGAACCATATATGATTAATCTCACTATAGATCGACTTATGTATATAATTTTTGCTAACCTTTTGTTTGAGACAGATGGAATGACCCGTCATTCTATCACATGATCTGCTAACACTTCACGAATAACAAATTCAACTTCATTTATTTAAGAGATGAAGTGGAAATTGTTCTAGGCACGAACAATATTGAGATTGTACCAAAATAAATAAAGTATTTATTCCAATTCAAATTTTCAACTTTAGGGAAATGATCTTGAAAACCAAAAAATGTTGTCCTAGTGATCTTATACCTGATGAATCGGATGGTACCTTAGATCGTCACAAATTTATGGATTTGTGATTATTGGCTTTTCCATAGCCATGTTCTCTACCACTCTTCATCAGAACATGATGGTTAGATTTCTCTTCCATATCCATATTTTCACCTATGTGGAAACCCAATGATTAGTTTATTTGGGTAACCGTTACGTTTCATACTTTTGTTTTTAAAGATTGGTTTTGATATTCCTTTTTACGATGTGGGTTTCTATTAAAGAAACTTTCAAATAGTAAACCATTTATAACCCCGATGAATTTCGAGGGAGAAATTCATTTTAAGGGGGGTAGAATGTAACAGCCCAAGATTTTATGAAAAATATTCTTTTTAATTTTACTAATGTCTTGTGTTATACGCTACACCAAAAGGAGCTTGCACAACACGCATCCTTGGCTTGCCTTGCATTACACGCAATCGTAACCTTCCTCGATAGCGTGTGTGGTACGTAATCCTGAGTTTCACGAAACAATGATATGCTATTAAAATATTATTAAAACTAGCCGTTATGAATAGTAATAACCACTTTTTAAATTTTAGAAATTTTAACTCTCAAAATGGACTTTATTTTTGGATTCGGAGTATCGAATTTAGCCTAAGGTGAAATTTTGGTACTTTTCGGATAACTTTCATATTCTGATGAATAGTGAAAATTACCAAATTATAATTAAAAACAACTTTTTTTAATCGAAATAATTAATAGTGATAAATCATTAATTTGAGTGGTTTTAAAGTATATTTAGAATATATTTTTACAATTTAATACAATGTTGGTCATTGGATGTAATTTCACATTTAAACTAGACATAAACAAGTGTCAATCTTTTGATAGATTTTGTTTCTTAAAAACACGCTATTTGTTTTAACAGCGGGATTTAATTATAAAATTAATTAATGCAACTTATATGTTGGGAATTTTGTAAAATAGAAATCATTTTTGAATTCGGAATATCAATTATAGCTTAGGGTGAAATTTTGGCATTTTTCTGAAAAACTTCAATTTTTGATGAATAGTGAAACTACTAAGTGGTAGGTTAAAAACTGAATTTTGCATAAAACTTAATTTTACCGCTTCTGTGAATGGAATTTCGAAAATCCGAGAGACACGGTTAATATCAAGGACTAAAATGTGGTTCAATGAGATGAAAATAATTTTTGGTGAATAGTAACTTTTTACTTTTTTTTACCGCGGTTAATAGTAAATAGGGTAACTAAGGGTAAATATGATATTAATATTACCCTAACACATGTCCTAATTCTATTGGACAAGTGTAATTCGACTAAAAACAAACTTAGAAATAAAATATGACCATTTAGGCCCACTTGGATTAGATTAGGACTTTTATTATTAATTTATTTAAAGAAGGGTTAAAATAGTTAAAATCAAAGTTTAATAAGTAAATCATTTTTAATATGGGGTTATACATAAGATAAATTCGACTATAAATATTCATTAGAAAGATAAAAAGATTTCCTACATTATGGTCTTTTATTTGTAATTTTTAGACATCAAATAATTTAATTTATTTATGACACAACGATGATGTAGTAATTATCTTATTAATGAAATATTGACATAATTGATGTTATAAACACCAAAATAAATGTAATTTTAGACTTTTTATGAATTCCACTAATTTTCTAGGTTACTATGATATATTAGTGTTGATTTAATAAACTTGGTTCGAACATATAATTCTGTTATGACTTTCACAAAAATCATATATCAAATAGTGTCAAAATTGACACAAAATAGTTTTTAAATAAAATATTATATTATTAATTGTTATTTTATTCCCAAAAATCTAAGGTTCGGCCAAATGACTTAGATAAGGATATATATATTAATAATAAACAATTTGGGGTTCGTTTGGCATGTTATAGTAAGTTTATTAACCATATAGTGAAAGAAAACAAAAAGACACGGTAAAAGTTAAATTATTTAACTTAGAGTTAAATCTAATTGATAAGGATAAAATAATACCCTAAACTTGTCTAAATTCTATTGGTTGATAGGATTTCGACCCATCCCCACTTTAGCTTCGAAATAAGACCCTTTGGAACCATTATAAACCGATTTTGACTTTAATATAAAATAATATTTTGAGATATTCCTAAGGTGCCCCTCTCCTCCCCTATAAAAGGACACCTCCTCCCCCTCCTCCTCACACCAATTTGAGCACTCAAGCTCGGCCAACCCCTGCCAAAATCTCTTCTCCACTTCCCTAGCAACATCCTAGAGGTTCTGGTCTTCCTCAAAGACCAATTCTAGTGCCCTAAGAAGAGGTCTCAAAGAGGCACTTCAAAGAAGTGGTAATTACCGTTACCAATTCTTTCATCTTTATTTCTTCTTCCACTTATTCTTCTTAGGTTGTTTCATTATGAAGTAATAACATCAGTATCACTCATATACTGATATGTTATTATAAGTATGAAACAACCCTATTTCACCATCTATCCATCCTACGGAAAAAGAAATCACCGCGCGTGCGTACGTACGGAATACCGTCTCCATGCCGTGGTGTAATCTATTTTCCACCACCACCTTACATGGATGGGTATAATGGTGTAAAGAATAACTATACATAGTTATTACAACATCATATTGATTCTGATATATTGTATAATCCACTCCAATTCAATTCAATATTTATAGAAATGATATCATCGCTCGTGCGTACGTACGGAATACCGTCTCCACGACGCGATGAGATTCATTCCCCATGTTAACCATTTAAGAATGATTATGATGTATATATAAGAAATAATAATGAAATATATGACATTATAAAGCTACTGGATTTATGTATATATATACATATGTATGTCATCTACTTACTTCCATTTCAAGACAATAAGGAAAGGAAAACAGCGTTCATGCGTACGTACGGACTACCGTCTCCATGAACGGTGTTTTTCATTTTATTTATCTACCTATTATATATATATATATATACTGAATATATATGATATATAAATCATATTTTATATTCTGGAAGTAAGTAAATCATGATATAAGTAATAATGATGTCAATAACAACAAGTCAAAACACCTACGATAAATGAAACGATTTTACCCAAAACGCTTCTTTAACATGGAATTTACAAAAGAACGGGTAATATAATGTCATAAGTAAACCATATATGATATCATAACAATGAATATGATTCTTTAATAAGTCAATAACATGATTTAAATCATTATACAGGAGGTTCGGACACTTACAAAGCAAGTCGGACCTAAGGTAAGGGAAATATCACAATCTCATTTTTATCCGAGATTGTTTATTCGTAAGTATTTACTGGGGTGTATTTTATCATCCACATCCATGTTCCCTCAATATGTAATATTGTTTCCATCCACTTGAAATAGTTTAAATCCAATTTTACCCTTAGGTGAGTTTTTAGTAAAGAATATGAAAGGAATCTTTTGTCGTTTTTCCGTACGAGGTACTTTTTGACTTTTCCGACAAAAGTACGAAGAATGTTTTTTTTAACTTATACGGCATGAATGGATTTTTAAAACATTACTTCAAAGAAGCTTCCTTTACAAGTTTTCAAGTTTATTTTTAATCAACTTCTTTTATTTTAAAGTTTTATGACATGTTATGAAAGGAAAAATGTTTTTGAAGAAGAAAGGATATTTTCCTCAAGAATTCAATTCAAGTGTTTTATCAAAATTATTTTCCATCTAAGATAATAAAGGGTTCTGTTTCTATCCATATTTTTACATTGATTTGACTATGTTGTGATGGAATTATGTTTATGAATTCCTTTATCTTATATGAATGGTTTTATGATGTCATGTTGTTTAAGAATCCCATTTTTATTACATGGGTTATGCAATGATATATGATTTATGATTTTGTGGCACACATAAGAAAGGATTCATTAAGAGATGGGTGGGACCTATATCTCCCTCCAATGCATTGGGTAAAGATTTTATATCTCATGAGATAGACATGGCTGGAATGGTAGGTTATACCGGTTCAGTGAAACAGGACTGAAACGAGGATTACTCGATTCAGAAAGGGACTTTGTCCACTAAGATAGTCTTGGCAATGAGTCTTGACTAACAAGAAATGATTCTCTATGATTATGTGTGTATGCCACAATGAGTAATGTTTTAAGTAAGGGTTTCATTTTCACTACTATGATTTATCCCATGTTATGAAATTATGCTCTCTTTTGCAGGTTAAGATTTCCAAAAATGTTATGTTCTTATGAAAATTATGTGATTGATATTTCTTTTGTTTACCCTTACTGAGCATTTGAGCTCACCCTTTTATGTTTTCTTTTCCCCAGGATATAAAGAAAGGTTTTTAGGTAAAAAAAAGGGAAGATCTTTATGGGAGATATTGAAGATCTTTCACCACGATTAGAAGATTCCGTTCCGAGTTTCCAAAGACACTAAACTATTACGATCCTTGTGTGTGTGTTTTTGTTATGTACTAAGTATTCCGGAAAAGTAATGTAATGTCCATGTACGATAAGCTTCGGGTCTCTACACCACCGGTGCCTCTGCTGTCAAAGGGCCCTGTACCGAGGCCTCATCGTTCAGTGGAATGTCATCACGCTCAACACTCAGAACCCTAGCTGGCTACCGTCGTGGGGCCATCCTGAAAAGAAACAGGTGCGCCATGGTCAAACAGTATACCTGGTGAGCTGACAAAAAGTAATCACAAAGAAAACTTGAAACACACATGCAATCAATGTTTTCGTGCATTAAGTCGGAAATCAGAAGTGAGGGTCCTGGTGTATGGATACGTCGGCCGCCGCACCAACACTAGACTCCCTGGACTGATTAACCACACCCAATACTCTTAACACTGTTGGTTCACTTAGAAAAAGATCAGAGTCATGAGTTCTGCAGTAGAACCAAACTCCTCTGATACCAATTTGTCACGTCTCGTCCTCGGGGCCCGTGTCGTGACTACCCCAAGCCCGCCTTCCATAGGCCAGGGGGTAGCAACTAGCAGCAAGGCGTAATTCCCGGTAAAAAGGGAAGGCATTGCCTTTGGAAAGTAAATAAACACCACAGAGCAAGCAACCAATAGAAGTAAACACTAACTAAAAATTGAGTACAACAATAAGTGCGTAAAAGTAAGTGGGCCAGTATACAAACCCAAACTGAAAGTAAAGTACAACTGGAAAGGGAAAACAACAACTGTAAAGTAGAGCCGCAATGTTGTGTCGTCCACTGGAAGTCCCACCTGAAGGGTGGGTACAGATAGCCTCCACTGCTCCTCGGGTCCAGCTGACCGCTCCGAGTACGTACCGCCCAGTGGTCCACCTCCATGTATCGTCCTGCTTCGCAAGCCTCAACCACGATCAGCGATGTCCGTCATCTGCAACAAACACAACGTAGTGCGGGAATAGCCCGTGCAGGGGTGAGTATAAGCTACTCAGTAGGGACCCCGAGTCCCCCGAAGGTCTCCCAGAATCCAAAAAGGATGATCCACAGAGAAAGGATACAATCACGAAGTAACATTTGACACTGCTTAGGTATATGCCCATCCATAAACCTAAGTCATCAATCCCAGTACGCTCCAACATCCGAGCCCAAGTACAACCCATTCCACACAGGAAAGCAAAACGCAATCCACACAGGATAGCACAACACAATCCACATAGGAAAGAAAAACAGGATTTCAGCTCACACAGGTATACTTCTTCGTATGACGATAGAGATGATCATATATAACCACTGATTCATCTAAGTCGTCGTACCCACAAAGGATCTAAAGGTAATAACCCCCGCAATTACCCACAAAGGATCGATCATGAAGTTGAACCATAGCTATTGGGAAACTCCTTCTCTAACAAGTACAATGGGTATGCCGCTACAACCAAGCACTTCCCTCCAACCTTGGACTGCTGTAGTACTCCACCTATCGAGTACTGTGGGCCTGCTGCTACAACCAAGTGCTTCCCACCATGGGTCTACCTCTACAACCAAGCGCATCCCCTCATAGCCTCTAGAGGTACTCCTTCTGTTGAGTACCATGGGTCTACCGCTACAACCAAGCGCTCCTCCGTCGTGGGTCTGCCGATACAACCAAGCGCTCCTCCGTGCTGCTACAACCAAGCAGTCCTCCGTCGTGGGACTGCCGCTACAACCAAGAGCTCCCCCGTATAGCCTCCAGAGGTACTCCTTCTATTGAGTACCGTGGGTATGCCGCTACAACCAAGCGCTCCACCACCGTGGGTCTGCTGCTACAACCAAGCGCTTCCCACTGGGCTATCCGTAACACACCGAGTCATTCGATCAGCAGTCATCAAGTCTCAACCGGCTCTAGGGTTTCCGCACACAGCATGCTCCTTCTGGGAGGGTCCACTACATGAGCCAAGAGGTCGATGCATCAACTGACATGTATTCCAGAGTTTATGTATCCCATAAAGTACCATAGTGGTCACTACCGAACCCACAGAGGATTCTCGTACTTTCTTCATTGTTGTCGCAGACGCATCCAGCTCTAGGGTTCCCGCACACAGCAAGCATGTTCTGGAGGGTCCTCTCCACGAGACGAGGGCTGATACATCAACTGACTCATAGTCCAGATTTGTTGTATCCAAAAGTTCCGTATCGTCAACAGGAACTCAACGTCGCAGACGGCGCGTCAATCGGATGCCCGGTCTGAGAGTTATTGGCTTCTTCGTCCCAGGGGCCCGGTTGGTTTTTGAGATAAAACAAACCCGACCATACTCCACATGTGTCCAAACCTCAGTCAAAGTAAGCCAAAAGATACTTCTCACTTAGAGGTATCCAACAAAGTTGACGGCACGTCAATCGGACGTCCAGAGCTGAAGTTATGAGTGTTTCCGCTCTGAGAGCCCGGTTGGTTTCGTGTACGAACCAACTCGGCCAAAACCAAATTATTCCTAAACCTTGAGTGCGATATACCAAAACGATCGCCTCGATCCAAGGATCGTATCACAGCTGAAGGTGCATCGATCGAAGGCCTGTAGCACAATTTATGGGCGTCCGACCAGAAAAGATTTGGTATTAAGGGGTTCGGGCCCGGTCCGACCCGGCCCGATACCCCCAGGGTCGACCCGAACTGGGTCTGGGTCTAGCCCGCTTGGGCGCGTCCCGGCCCGGCCTGGGAATGGCCTGGCACGGCCCAGCCTGGCGGACCGGCCATGCATCCGATCCGGCCTGGGCGTGGCACGCTGGCCAGGCCCTCAGCCAAACGGCCGATCCGTTGAGTGGGGGGGGGGGGGTGCCTGCCCCCTGGTTTTGTAACCGCGGCCCCCAATTAAGGGGGGCCGTTGAGCAGGCCGTCGAGGGTTCGTAACCCCCGGCCTTCCTTTGTTCTTCCGGCCCGCTTGGCTAGCCGGTTTCTGCCACCACGGACCGGTGAAGGCCGGTCCCCCCTGCTCCGACGCCGGTGGCCCGAAACCGGTCGCCGGTCACTCTGCTCCATCGCGGCCCAGAACCAGCCGCGACCTTGGTTCATCTGGCGCGGCGTGATGGCGATGCGCCCCTCCGTCGCTGCCTCGCTCCAGCCATGGTGTCTTTGGGTTTCTCCGACGCGGCGCGACGGCGTCGCGTCCTTGTACAATTTCACGGCGCCGCGCGACGGCGCCGTGCATTTCTTGCCACACGATCCCGCGCGGTGCGACGACAGCACGGCATTCCGTTCCAATCCACATTAGAAACCAACATGGATAATGGAGGAGGGTCGGCCGTGTTTGTGCGATCCGGCCCCCTCTCGTTAATCGATAAAAATTGGTCATATACCACGAAGAACTTCAAAGTAGTAATCACGAACAAAACAATTAAATAAACCCCTACATTTGAGCGTAGCATGAAGGGAGGTTCGTCGAATGAGGATTCGTCGCAGAATATTCGTCGTGGGAAGAGGCGTTGCGGAAGGAGACTTTGGCCTCTGAGGAATCCGACGTTCTTCACATTCTGTGTGTTCTTCGACGAAGAGGATGAAGAAAATCAAGACTCCCTTAGCTTTTTCTCCCAAAGCTCCCAAGGCAACAAGACTCCAACCAAAAATAAAATAAGACACTTACTTATTTTATTAACACAACATAAGGTTTGAAATTCAAAAGTTTGAATTGAACCACAAAATTAAATTACACAAGTTGTCATAATTTATGAAGGGTTATGGAAGGTTAGGGAAGGTGAAGGGGTATGGTTCGTGTGGGCCCAACCACCTTCATAACCTACAAATGGAAGTTGGGTGGTTTTCCCCAACTTCCACCCAAAGAAAAATCCACTTAAAGTAAAAATAAAAATTGTTTCATAATTTTTATTTTACCTTCCACATAAATTAACAACTTCTCTCATGTAAACACAACTCTGGAAATGGAGTTCCTAAGAAATTATCAGCGCTACGGTTCCATCGGTGCCCTCTGAATTCGATTCCGAGCACCGGTTCAAAAGTTAAAAAAAACCCGCTCTTTCGTTCACTGAACGTACCCAAGACAAATTTCGGAAAATGATTCCAGGCACACCGGGCCTCAAAATCAGGTTCCGTTAGGAACTGCGTTCTTGTAAAATCCCAAAGAAAATTAAGAAAAAAAATTTCTTGAATTTTACTGGTCTTTACACAAACCTTGTTCTGGTTTGTGGTTTGGATTAGTTTAATGTGTGGTGTCCCAAACCTAAATAATAAATAATTCCCTCTCTTTTCCTTTATAATCCCACACAAGCTCCCAATTACTCTTCACTCAAAGCATTTAGAGCACGAAAAACCTCTAAAATACTCTCTATATAATCCTCCCAATGTTCCCCAATCTCCCAAGAAGCCTCTCTCAAGCCTATCAAAAGCCTTTGGGATCACACATCCACGTAAGGGATTTCTTTCTTCCTTATTTATGTCCATGTTTTCATATATTGTTATGCCCTCTTATTTTCAATTACAAATGATGGGGTATGATTTCACACCTCCCCCATACTTCCCTCCTTATTTTTTATTATGGGAGACACCCTTATCTCTCATTAATTCTTTCAATGTACATCATTTAGCATACTGAAATTTCGTAAGGGATTTCTTACTTTCTTGTTTTTTTCTGTGTTTCTTTATGTTGTTATTCCATTTTATTTTCAATTAAAAATGTTGGTTTATTATTTATAACCTCCATTATATTCCAATAATTATGTTTTATATGATTAGAGACCACTTTCTATCTCATTCATTCCTCCAATGTACACCCGTTACAATGCCGAAATTCCGTACGGAAATTCTCTCTTCTCATTCACATTCAAGAAATTGTTTTTTATTATGAATATAAATTACATTAAATTTTTTGGGACATGTATATATATGAACCCCTTACTTTCCATTTCATGTAAATATAATGAGACACACCTTTCTCTCCCATCAACCATTTTTTTTATTCTTATGTCATGTAGTTATGCTAGAGAAATTGCACCACGATTTTTCTCATGCCAAAGTCATTGTGTAGGGAATACAATGCCCATATATCTATCAAGAGTATTCAACATTATAAACATTTAAATATTGATTATATAGTTTCATGTATAAATTCTAAATTCCTTTATAGTGGAATAAATTAATATATTTAGTGAAACTGTGGTTTATGATCCATGTGGCACACTTATGCATGAAATGAAATGTTTAAGAAGGGTGTTCCCTAATAGCGCTCCAATGCATTAGGTAAAGAATAGTATCATGATAAGTCAAGTGAAATTATGGTTTACTAATTATAATTTAAGTGTAATGAGAGTTTACTCATGCTAAACCATGTTTAATGAGGGTTTACTCATGCTCCATGTGAAATGAGACTTGGCTCATGCTAATACCATGTTCAGTGTTGTTGCCACATTTCCATGTTATGATAATCATGATATATCATGCCTTTATGATCATTTTTCTCTTATGGTCCATTGATATTCATATATATAATCATGTATTATACACTTCATGTTATACCTTTCTTACTCCCTTATTGGGATTTATAGATCACTGTAACACCCGAGACTTTTATGTTATATAAATCATCAAAGTAATCTTTTTATACACAACACTTGCTTGGCTTGCTTTACACGAAATCACGACCTTCCTCAATATCTTGCGTCGTACGCAATACCGAGTTTCACTAAACAATGATATTCTATAAAAATATTATTAAAACTAGCCGTTATGAATAGTAATAACCACTTTTTGAAATTTTATAAATTTTATTTTTCAAAATGGACTTCATTTTTGGATTCAGAATATCGAAATTAGCTTAGGGTGAAATTTTGGTATTTTTCTGAAAATTTCTATTTTTGATGAATAGTGAAACCACTAAGTGGTAGTTAAAAAAACTGAATTTTCCATAAAACATAATTTTACCGATTCTGTGAGTGGAATTTCGAAAATCCGAGAGACATGGTTGATGTCAGTAAGTAAAAATGTGGTTCAATGAGATGAGAATAATTTTTGGTGAATAGTAACTTTTTACTTTTTTTACCACGGTTAAAAGTAAATAGGCTAATTAAGGGTAAAAATGATATTATTATTACCCTTACACATGTCCTAATTCTATTGGACAAGTTTAATTCGACCAAAAACAAACTTAGGAATAAAATATGACCATTTATGCCCACTTGGATTAGATTAGGACATTTATTATTTAAAGAAGGGTTAAAATAGTTAAAATAAAAGTTTAATAAATAAATAATTTTTAATATGGGGTTATACTTAAGATAAATTAGACTTTAAAAATTCATTATAAAGATAAAGATATTTCCTACATAATGGTATTTTATTTGTAATTTTTAGACATTAAATAATTTAATTTATTTATGACACAAAGATGATGCATTAATTATCTTATTAATGAAATATTGACATAATTAATGTTATAAACACAAAAATAAATGTAATTTGAGACTTTTTATGAATTCCACTAATTTTCTAGGATAATATGACATGTTATTATTGACTTAATTAACTTGGTTCGAACTAATAATTCTGTTATGATTTTCAAAAAAATCAATTACTAAATAGTGTCAAAATTGACATAAAATAGTTTTTAAAACAAATATTATATTAGTAATTGTTATTTTATTCCTAAAAATCTAATGTTCGGAAAAATGACTTATATAAGGTTATATATATTAATAATAAACAACTTGGGGGTTTTTTGGCTGCTCATAGTAAGTTTATTAACCTTATAGTATAAGAACACAAGAAGACACGGTAAAAGTAAACTTATTTAACTTAATGTTAAATCTAAATGATAAGGTTAAAATAGGAACCTAAACTTGTCTAAATTATATTGTATGAGAGGATTTAGACCCATCCCCAACTTAGATTCGAAATATATCAATTTGGAGCTATTTAAAACCGAACATGACTTTATAATAAAATAATATTTTTAGTTTTCCCAAAGGTGTCCCTCTCCTCCCTTATAAAAGGGCACCTCCTCCCCCTCTTCCTCACACCACTTTGAGCCTTCAATCTCGGCCAACCCCTGCCAATTACTTTTCTACACTTCCCTAGAGAAATCCTAGAGGTCCTGGTCTTCTTCAAAGACCAATTTTAGTGCCCTAAAAGAAGGTCTCAAAGAAGCACTTCAAAGAAGAGGTAATGTCTATTACCGATTCTTTCATCTTTATTTCTTCTTCCACTTCTTCTTATTTAGTTTTTTCATTATGAAGTAATAACATCAGTATCACTCATATAATGATATGTTATTATAATTATGAAACAACCCTATTTCACCATATATCCATCCTACAGAAAAAGAAATCACCGCGCGTGCGTACGTACGGAATACCGTCTCCACGCCGTGGTGTAATCTATTTTCCACCACCACCTTACTTGGATGGGTATAATGGTTTAAATAATGACTATATATGACTATTATAATGTGATATTGATTCTTAAATAGTATAAATACACTCCAATACAATTCCACGATCATAGGAATGATATCATCCCTCGTGCGTACGTACGGAATACCGTCTCCACGATGTGATGCGACTCGTTCTACATGATATTCCTTTCATAATGATTATATAAATGAATTGAATGAATTAATATGATATATATTACACTAATACCATTCTGGAAATGAGGTATCTATAACCTATAGAGAATAATAAAAATTTATTCGACAAAACACACATAAGAACAAAAAGTTATAAACACCCGAATAACAAGTAGCAATGAAATATTACTACTATGAAGCTAAGAAAATGACCATATATGATAACATAAAAATAATTATGATTATTGAATAAGTCAATAACATTATTTAAATCATTATACAAGAGGTTCGGACACTTACAAAGCAATTCAGACTTAAGGTAAGGGAAAATATCACAATATCATTTTTATCCGAGATTGTTTATACTTTGGTATTTACTGGGGTGTATTTTATCATCCACACCCATGTTTCCTCAATATGTAATATTTATATCCTTATACAATAGTTATATCCAATTTTACCCTTCGGTGAGTTTTTAGTAAAATATATGAAAGGAATCTTTTGTCGTTTTTCGTACGATGTACTTTTTGACTTTTCTGACAAAAGTACGAAGAATGTTTTTTTAACTTATACGGCATGAATGGATTTTTAAAACATTATTTCCAAGAAGCTTCCCTTACAATTTTTCAAGTTTATTTTTAATCAACTTCTTTTAGTTTATAATTGTACGACATGTTAAGAAAGGAAAAGTGTTTTTGAAGTAGAAAGGATATTTTCCTCAAGAATGGAGTTCAAGTGTTTTATCAAAATTATTTTCCATCTAAGATAATAAAGGTTTTTGTTTCTATCCCTATTATTACATTGATTTGATTATGTTGTGATGGAATTATATTTATGAATTCCTTTATCTTATATGAATTGTTTTATGATGTCACGATGTTTAAGATTCCCATTTTTATTACATGGGTTATGCTATGATGTATGGTTTATGATTTTGTGGAACATGTAAGAATGGTATCATTAAGAGATGGTTGGGACCTATATCTCCCTAAAATTCATTGGGTAAAGATTTTATATCTCATGAGATAGACATGGCTGGAACGGTAGTTTATATCGGTTCAGTGAAACAGGACTGAAATGAGGGTGACTCAGTTCAGAAATGGACTTTGTCCACTAAGATAGTCTTGGCAATGAGTCTTGACTAATAAGAAATGATTCTATATGATTATGTGTGTATGCCACAAAGTTTCCGGTTTTACGTTATGATTATTGGGATTACATTTCACTTCTATGATTTATCCCATGTTATGATATTATGATCTCTTTTGCAGGATAAGATTTCCAAAAGTTATGTTCTTATGTATATGATGTGATTGATATTTCTTTTGTTTACCCTTACTGATCATTTGAGCTCACCCTTTTGTATGTTTTATTTCCCCAGGTCAGGAAAAAGGTTATTAAGTAGAATATGCCAAAAGGGACTCTTGATATGATGAAATAAATGGAGGCAAAGTAGATGCTTTATGAACCAGTTGTTTATGTTTCCCAGTTTCTAAAGACACTATACCTATACGGTCCTTTCTTGGTTTTGTTATATGTTGTAATAAGTGTGCTTCAATTATGAAGTAATAACAATGTATGTAAAGTATGGGTCATTATAATCACCCTCTTCTTATTCATGTCCCAAGGTTATCCAATGAAATGTGAAGTACGTGGGAATGTTGTGGTCATGTAATTGAAGTTTTCAATAAAGATGTTGTGTTTTATGTTTTAAGTTGTTCTTTAATGATTCTAAGCCCCAAAGACACTATAAGTCTCAATATTCCATGTTTTATCAAGTGAATATTTTATGTAATAAATCATTCTTATGTGTGTAATAAAGAGCAGGGTTGTTATTATTGGTATCAGAGGATAGGTTTAGTTATTTTTTGGATTAGGATTAAAAACCCCTAGTGAATCCTTAGACACAAGACTACGTGTAATAAAAAAATAAGTAAATTTTTTAGATTATTTATTAAGAGGTTTATCAAGAAAATAAATCCATGTCTAGATACGAGTAGGTTCATGCAACTCAATCACAGATATAACTAGTAGTGAAAACACCAACAAAGAGTTTTAGACCTGACCAGGGGTATCCTGATACATGACAACGAACCTTGTTGCACTCTTGGTTATGAAAATCTCATGGGATATGATTTGGTAAATTCACAGGCATAGTATGGACAATTGTTAAGAGAATAAAAAAATTCCCCTAAGAATAAATGATTGGGAGTAGATCATGAATAACCTAGATTTAAGCCTATAGATTCATAAGTTATGGAAATAAAAGTTATTTATAAGTCATCTATTTTTTTCCTTAGATTACCTTGGATATTTTACCCCTAACATTCTTCTTATTCTAGACAATTGTCAGTAATATGAGGAATATGGATAACAACCAATGTAAAGGGAAATGTGATGAATGTACCAGTGGGATTATCAATCAAATGGAAGCTCAAGTTCGACATATCATGATTATTCCATACCATCTATCAAAAATCATGATTAACAATTGGTACATTTTTGAATTCCCAAGGAAATCATGGATGATGAAGATTACATCTCATGAAATTACATATGATAAAGGTGATAAGGGAAAGGAGACCCAATTTTCTTCATGACTCAAATGTTGAAAGAGGCACCAAGGGTAATGTCACAAAGGGACTAGAATATGATTTAACTATGGAAAGGAAGGGAATAAAGTATCCAATGGCCATGAAATAGTGTATAATGCTATGGATGAAATTAAAGCTCCATCTAAGGAATCTTACACAATTCTATTCCATAAATTTGGAAATTTCGGGCATTATCCAATATGACGCTCTATTGAAAGTGTTAAGAAGCATGATGAGAGTCAACAATCTCCTTAATCAAGTAAGAACAAGTTTTCCAATGGTAATATGTAAAATGATGAATTAAATACATGAAACCACTACTTCAAAGTAGTGTATGTTGTAATTTATTTCAATTCATGTCTTATTATTATATCTTTTATGATTACTATGAACGTTAAGTCCCCAGTAGAAATAATATTAAATAATTAGAAAAAAATATCTATAAGTGATGTATCACATGTTGATGTTTTTGGGAATGTTCATATTGAAAATTTTATAAGGCCCCCTTTGATTGAATTTCTATCAAAAAGGAATAATTCATTCCATGTGCCTCAAGGGAGTCCCACACATGATTTGGAGTTGTCAGAAGTGATCATTGCATTAAAAATCATGTGAAATTATCTCTTTGGGGAGAAGTGTGAAGTATATGTGGATCATAGAATACTCAAGTTCATATTTAGATATAGAGAGTTTAACATGCTCTAACGGATATGGTAGGAGCTGATCAAAGACAATGACTGCTCAATCCATACCACCCTAGGAAAGCAAACAAGGTAGAGGATGCTCTAAGTTGAAAGGACCCATCAATTATATCATTGATGAGAATTTAAAAGGATCCAATATTCTTAGTTTTTATGAATATAGACATGGGAATAATAAAGAAGGTAAAATAATAAATCCTTTCACAAATGATTGATCATCCGTCTCTTTTGAAAAGGCTAAAGGATGCTCCAAAGGATAATGTGGGAATTAAGAATAAGGTGGAAACTGTCAAAAAAGGGAAATCCTCAGAGTTCAATTTCAATGTAGAAGGAATTGTGATATTTGGGACAAGACTATGTGTTCCATCAAATTAGGAGTTAAAGAAATAACTTATGGGTGATTCACATTGTTAAAATTTCACCATTCACCCAGGAAACAAAAATATGTATCAAGATCTCTGAGATCATTATTGGTGGGAAAACATGAAGAAGGAGATAGATGAGTATACATCAATGTGCGTGGAATGATAGCAAGTTAATCCGGAGAGGTGGAAGTCTAAGGGGATGATGAAACCATTAAACATACCAGAAAATAAATGGGAGAACATAACCATGGACATTTTCACCGGACTTTTGAAGACATCCAAACGAAACAATGCAATCTTGGTTCTTGTGGACTGTTTTACAAAGACTGCACACTTCATTGCAATTCGATAGGATTTCTCACTGGATCAAATGGAACAGATATATATCAGACACACTGTAAGGCTTCATGGAGTACCAATTTCTATTGTATATGATCAAGATCCATGATTTACCTCTCTGTTTTGGAAGAGTTTTCAGCATGCACAGAATACTGAGCTGAACTTCAATACATCTTATCATCATAAAACTAATGGCCAATATAAGCGGACTATCAAAACAGCTGAGGATATGTTTATAGCATAGTCACTGGACATCAATGAAGGATGTGATCAACATATTCATCTAGTTGAGTTCTCTTTCATCAAAAGTTTCCACTCAATATTCCAAATGGCTCCTTATGAAGCCATGTATGGGAAGAGGTTCAAAACACCGGAATGTTGGGATGATGTTGGGGAGAGAAAATTCCTATGTCCAGAATTGGTCGAAGAAATGGTGGAGAAGGTTAAGACCATTCGATAGCACATTAAAGCTACTCAGAGTCGACCAAAGAGCTATGTTGATAATCGTCGACAATACCTAGTGTTTGATGTCAAAGACATGGTATTCCTCCTCATATCACCATTTAATAGAGTTATGAGATATGGGAAGAAGATAATGTTTATTACAAGGTACATTGTCCCTTTTGAGATCCTTAATCGCATTGGAGCATGGTACTATTGGCTAGAACTCCCACCGAACTTATCTCAAGTACATGATGCATTCCATGTATCACTCTTAAGGATGTTTATCGCTCACCCATTGCTTGTACTCAATCTAAAGGTTTTGCCACTAGAGAATGACCTCTCATATGAAGAGAAGCCAGTGAAGATAATAGATCATAGAGAAAAAGATCTACGAAATAATAAAATTCCCCTCATCAAGGTGTTTTGGAGAAACCACATGTTTGAATAAGTGACTTGGGAATCATAGGAAGTGATGAAGAAGAGTTACCCGCATCTATTTTATTGTGGGAAAAGGAAATTTCGAGGGAGAAATTTCTTAAAGGGGGAAGATTGTAACGACCCAAAAATTAATTAATGAAAAATCATCTCTATCTAATTAAATGTCTCATTATGTAACATAAGTGTATAACATATATTTTATTCATGGTTTTATGTTTTTTTATTTTAAAATACTTTTAATAATTTTGGCCATTGATGATACAATTGCTAAACAGTGATCACATGATTAGTATAAATATATGGATTTAACAAATCCAATTTACTTAGAGAAAGGAATTGATTGTCTCATATATTAGAATTTCTCTATGTGAAGCCCATTATTAGGAGATCAGAAAATAGGTGGTGTCATTAGGCTTTTCTCTTGACCAAGACTAAGATGAGATTCAATACGTTAATCTCAAACCGAACTACCTGCAATAGAAGTTAAAGATGATAGAGAGTACCTCCCGAGCAATGTTATCCAAGCCACCCTAATATTCTATCATCATTTCACACATTACCCTTCGGTCTAATGTCGGTGTTATAAGGGGTTATGAAACATGAACCCAGAATTATGATTATATACATTATTTCTGTATAAAGAGTATATATTTATTTTATTAATATTACTTTCTAAATAGTTTTTAATGAAACAATAGAATTTTTTAGTTAATATACAGTTAAGAAATCTATTTTTTTAATTAATGGATTTTAGAATTAAATAATATTTTATTTAAATATGATTACTAAAATAATAATTATTATATTTAAATGATTGTGTAAATTTTATGAATACAATTGAAATTTTTATTAAGGAGAGAAAGCTGTTTTTTTCAAAACCCGTGAATTTTCGATAAATGTTGGTTTTTAATTTTAAATTAAAAATTTCAAATATTTATAAAATTATATAGATAAAATTAATAATAATTTTATATTTAAGACATCTAAATTATCCAATGGTTAATTTTTCTTTGTTTTCTGAGACAGTGGAATATTTGGCAAAAAATTAATTATTGTTTAAATATATAATGTGTTCTATGACAACATAATGAATTAATAGTGTTGTAATAAAATAATAAAATAATATTTTTCAGCCAATATATGTGTTACCATTAAATTAATGTGATTTTAGGTTTGATTGATTTATTTTACAATGATTTAGTGGACCCCCCAACACTTATAAAACATTTTAACTTTTTAAGTTGATTTCCTTGAGAGTTTGAATCATCTCCACATAAGAAAGCCTAATATTTTAAGAAGTTCCATAATTTTCCTTGTAAAATAATGTTTTCCACTCCCCATTGGCAAAAACCATGGGAAAAAACCATGTTCTCGTTGTGATTTTGATTAGTTTAATGTGTGGTGTCCCAAACCAAAATAATAATGAATTCCCTCTGTTTTCCTATATAAACCCACCCATGCTCACACATCAAGTTCACTCAATATAAGGACCCGGCCATATAAAATTAAATAATATTGAAATAAATGATTAATTCACATTGAGGATATTTTCAGGTTTCGAGTTTTAGAGAGCTTGATCATAAATCATTCATAACATTCCACATTTAAACAAGGTGGTTACAACAAATACAATATTATTTTTTTCTATAAAAGGGAACTTATTTAAAATAAAACATGGTTTCTTTATTGAAACATCCTTGACACTATAATCACATCATGCACCTTCCTCTTCACCTATGAAAAACATTTCAAGAACACGGGATGCGCATAAAAAGCTCAGTAAGGGATATGAAAATACGGAAAGAAAACATTAGTCCATGTGTACATACAAACCAATAAATCATATTTTACTCAAAAAACATAAGCACTTTAACATACCTCATGATATAATAATATTTATGAATAACTCATAGAAATTATAAGAAATAAATGTAACTTGAGGCATACATAACATACTTACATTGTAGCTATCACTGCTACATAGGGAGTCACATTTGGAATACCCATCACAGTATATTCCCTAAATATCATTGGAGAAACATTAACATTTACCTCATTTACGTTAACCAATGCATTGGAGAGCGATCTTGGGCTCACCTGCCTTAGATTTATCATGGAACCACCCATATACGTAACAACAACCAAGAACCATATCATAATCATAACACATAACTTATGAATAAAGGAAAGATAACATTCCCAAATTGTAATAATAATAAAACCTTTTAAGATATTAAAATAATGAATCCATTATAAAAACAATTTTCAATACCAAAATACATAAAATGAGTATATGGTATTCATTTTCCTTTTAATGACATTACAGTTTGATAAGGAATCCAATGATCAAATAATACTCACGGCGGTAGAAAAGGTCGTTCTCACCACTTACGTAAAAAAAAGAAACATTCCATTTTGTCGTTTAGTAAAATGCTTCGTAGAGAAAAGATTCCATTTGAATGAAATGAAAAGTAAAAAGGGTTTTATACATTGTATAAAATAAATTCGTGTATAAATCAAAGGATGCCTCAATAAAAGGAGATCGAGACGAAGTCCTTTATAAAGACGGTATCCTTAGATTAAGGAAAAATCAATTACATAATTATGTGTGAAAAATATAAATACACCCAATATAAGTGGATATTAAGTGTAAAACAATCAGAGGTCATCCACACATATTCATATCACGACATAATCAAGAAGTAAAGGTCTAACCCAAAGAATTTAAATTGGGTTAAGAAGTTCCCTTACAGAAATATGACAGCCTAACAGCGTCACTTTAAAGTTTAGAAAATGAGTAAATGAGAGATAAAAAGGGTATATCATCACTTGGACATAAAATGTACAGAAATAAGGATATATAAGACCATATCCCAACATGAGAAGATTTAAATTAAAAGATCTATCAAAAATAAGTCTTTTAAATTAGGGTGAAAGGTTCCCTTACTGATTTGGGTAACTTTCAAAATGTACACCTCATGAAAGGAGGATCATACAATAATGATGTAAATACCCATAATTTAATGTATAATAAACAAAGAATACAGTCATGATCAGTACATACACCACACAAAATGAAATAGTGGAAAATGTAGCATGAATATCACGGAAAAAAGTGAGATAAAAACTCCTTACCTCATTGTAATCAATCGAGTCGTATGGCCAAAAGATAATAAAAACCAAATGAATCACAGAATACCCTGAATATAAATATAATAATGATAATATATATATCAAATGTCAGTACATAATACACCAAATTAAATAAATAAGTGGTGAACAATAGAAATCTCAAGGAATTTAAAATTGAGATAAGAAATCCCCTTATGAAAATTCAGCAGCCTAACAGTGCCACATAAAACATCAAAAAATGGATTGATGAGATAAAATAGGGTCTCTCATCATATAAAAATAAAAATTAAAGTAAGAGGAATATAAAATAATATCCACCAACATAAAAAAGAGGATCTTAAAAGAAGTGACATAAAAGAGAGTTCTTAAAAATAAAGAGAGAGGTAGGATCCCTTACCTCAAGTCTGACTTGTTCTCATTCATTCTTTATATTCCTGAATAATAAACTGAGGTAAATTTATAATTTCTTAAGTAATTAAATTAAATTTTATTATTCAATTCATATCATATATTATCATGTTATAATAACTAGTTAATTATGTGAGTTCATATCATACGTTTTGTCGATGTTCGGTACATGAGTCAAAAATGAACTTGTTTGAAAATAATTGTCCATGTAGTTATAAGTAAATCATCTCTATAATAGTATTAAAGATTTAAATATCATATATATCCATTATATACTCATTTTATACTATTCCATAACATTTAGAGATAAAAAATGAAATGCACCGTTCATGGAGACGGTAGGCTGTACGTACACATGAACGCTACTTTCATTTCATTGTCATATTAAAGGAATTAAAACTAGATGAGAAATATATATTATAATTAATTTATAATATATATTTTATATACTTCACATAAGTTTGTTTATTCCATTATTTATACGTTCCATGTATGGAATGAACGAGTCAGATCACTTGAGGGGGCGGTAGTCCACACTTCCTCAGATGAAATTATCACAATTCCACAACATGAAAAGAAAAAAGGTATGTTTTAAATATAAAATAAAGAAACATAGAGAAGGAATTAATATAATATATATAATATATAAATATTTTTCCATCATAATGGTCACCATTAGAGGTGTTAAAAGATGATTGAACAATCATCGTTTCGTGAGGTAGTAATTCACAACCCACAGAAACAGTATGTTCTTTAACAATCAGACAAAGGTGTGTGTAAGTGTAGGTATAATCCATATCATAAAAATATACAACTATATTTAGGATACTTTTGTTATTATGGTATCAAATAATATGAAGATATTTTTGAGTGAATAAGGAATAAAAAGAAAGTTTCTCGAGAGAAGACATTACCTCTAAATCGGGTAACTCTTTTTGATTTGAGCCAAAGGATTCCTTGGAATGACTTATGACCAAAATGAGGCATCTAGGAGTAACAGAGGTATTTTTAGAGGAAATATGATCAGATTTTGGACGAAACAAGGGCTTTAGAGGTTTGGGTAAGGTGGTAGAGGTGGGGGCCTTTTTATAAGAGGGAGGAGGGGCACTCTTGGAATGTCGTGAAATATTAATTAATTATAAAAAGATTTTGAAATTATAATGTTTCCAAAATGATATATTTCTAGGTTAAGAGGATAAGGGGTTGAAATAAACTCAACCAATAGTATTTATAAAAGTTTAGTCCATTTAATTCGTCTTATCATTTCATTTTAACCCTTAGTTAAAAACAATAATTCTTACCACGTCATTTTTTATTTTCAAACTATAAGGTCATAATAGTTACTTTAAAATGAAAATAGTCCCATAATTGTATCAATAATGATATTAGTAATATATTATATGTCATTTTTTCATAATATTAGATTTTTTGGACTTTTAACCCATTTAATAAAAGAACATTTGTTTTAAAAAACTCATTTATGACAATTTTGACACTATTTGGTAGTTGACTTTTGATAAAGGCCTAAAAGCCTTATTCCTTCAAAATAAAAGCATTAAAATAAATTTGAAATATCATAATCATAAATAAAATTATTTTATATCATCAAAAGTCTCAAAAAAGAATTATTTTAACACTTATAATATTAGTTATTTAAATCTTTCATTAATGAGGTAATAACTGCATCATCATTGTGTCATAAATAAATTTATTTATATAATTTATAAAAATTATAAATAAAATTACATGATATAGGAAATATTTTTATATTTCCAATTAATATTTATAGTCAAATATATCATTTATATAAACAAAAATAAATTTTTTTACTTAGGTGACACATATTTTGGTTATAGCTTCATTTCTTAAAAATAATAGGATAAAAGGTCACTATCACACAAAAGTGATTCCATGGGGTTCAAAATTTGGTACAAGGAATTACATGGTGGTACATGAATCAAACAATAGCATTAAGACACATTGATGGGTAATTTTATATTATTATAACATTATTTTGTTTACCCCTTTTACACGATTTACTAATTAATCACTGTAATTAAATTTAATTACTGTAATTACTATTCATCATGTCAAAAACAAAAGAGTCTTAATTAAATAATTTGAACCTTATGATAAAAAATATTGAATCCATTTTACCAATTTCCAAACTCATAAATTTCATTAATTAATTTAAAACTAATTCGCGTTGTCAAAACCAAAGACTGGTTTTTAAGAAGTAAAATTTATCAAAATATTGACTTGTTTTTACATCCAATTTAAAAGTCAAATTACATCCATTGAAAAAGATTTTATTTAATGATAAAAAAATAATTAAATTACACCTTAAAACCAATTATAATTACAATATATCTATATAGATAAATTGGATGAAAAGGAAGTTTTGAATTTAAATGCTATTTTTTCACAAATCATTAAAAAAAGAACATTATCAAAAAAATACCAGAAATTCACCCTAAGCTATATTTGATATTCCAAATTAAAAAATGATTTCAATTTTAACAAATTCAAAACATAGATGTTTCATTTATAAATTATAGAGTTGATTCCCACTATCAAAACAAATAGCGTGTTTTTGAGAAACAATATCTATCAAATGATTGACACTTTTTTATGCCATTTCCAAAGTGAAATTAATTTTAATGACCACCATTAGATTAAATGGTGAAAATATATTCTAATTACACTTTTAAATCTTTTTAAAATATAATCTAACCAAATAAATATATTATATTAAAATTAGGTTTTAACTAAAATACAGCATTTTCACTATTAATAAAAAATGAACTTTATCAGAAAAATACCCAAAATTTACACAAAGTAATTTTTGATGAATTGATTATAAATAAGGATTTTATTTTTTTCAAATATAACATATAAAATTGTCAAAAAGTATATTTAAAAAGGGTTTTCCATCAAAAGGTGGTTAATCGACCTTTTAAATAATATTAGAATATTTCTGCTTAAAATTGGATTCATTCACATTTTAAGCCTCTAACATTTATTGGATAAATGTTAAAATATTTAAAAAAATATATAATAATTTTTTAGTATGTTATGTTAATTCCCTCCATTACAACGTCTAGGCCTTAACTAATAATACTATTATATTTTTAGTGTGCAACATAAGATTTCAAAGAAACTGGTTGCTTCGTATCATATACGCAATCTAACATAGCATCCCCTTTAAAGTAAAATTACTATTTAATTCTCAAATATTATTCAATATGAAAATATCATATTCATTATTTACATGGGATGTTACATCCTTCCCCCCTTTTGGTAATTGCATCCTCACAATTTTAAAATTGGGCTCAGAAACATTATTGAAAGCCCCACATCAGAAAATGTGTCAATTAAACTACCACATTGAAAGAAAGAAAGAGAAGTAAAAATGTCATATGAGACAAAAGACATGTGGATTCCATGAAAACATGTATATGGAGGAAAAAACAAACCATCACGTTCTGATGGAGAGTGATAGAAAACATGTCTAGGAAAAAGACAACCACTAGAAAATCACAAACTTGTGATGGGTTAAACAAGATTTGATTCCCCATTAGGAAAAGTTAACAAAAAATGTTTTTGTTTTAATTTAAATTTCATTGATTAATTTATTTATGATCTTAACTAAAACATATGTAAACATACTTACTTGTCATATAAAATTTCATCTCTTACTATATTTCTTACACAAACTCATATTTTCTCCAAAAGATGAGTATTTAGGATGACTTGTTCACATTAAGAGTGCTATAATAAACTTCTAGATAATCACCTAATACACAAAGGAGAACTATATATTTCCATGTATTTAGACCTTAACCAATACCAAAATGGTTCGTAAAATATCAAATAATTTCCCAGAAAGGATAAACATTTTCAAAAAGAAAAACTACTCTTAATCTCCAAAATTTGTCCAACAAAACCCAATGTTCGTCAAATACCATTGAATAAACAGCTATCCAAAATTTTTTTCAAAGTTATAAAAACTAATATTGAAACCCAAATCTCTGAAGGATTTAATCACATAGTCTTCCATGGTAAATATTAACATTTACCTCCAAATAACATAGGTTACACTTAAAGTCACATACTGAAAAGTAATTAACCTAATCACATATCCTCCATGATAGGTTAATCATTTACATAGATAACCCAAAATCAACATATTCCTTATTAATATGATCATATAACTAAAATAGGTTAGTTATACTAACCATGGACTTCACGTAGTCCAGTGGTAGGCAATAAGTCCCAGTCGCACTTTGGTTGTGGGTTCGATGCTCACAGCTTCGTCCGGCGTGATGGGTTGTCACACTGTCTGTGTGTTGTCCTTTTTCTAAAACTATATAATTCTTAAAACATTCCCCAAAAGAGATAAAATCTTCAAAAATAACCATAACATTATTTAACCTCAAGTTTAACTAATGCCTTTCATTTTCCATCATAACATATAGTAACCCATAATTACCTCAAAAATAAGGCTCATATAAACCCTAATGGTTACCTTTATAATTAATACCTGAACTTCCACATAAAGTTGGTTCTCTCATACATGATGCATTAGAGAACTCACCAAGGTTCAAGTTGTTAATCATGACTCCAGATAGTTGGTTTATAATAACCACAATATTTCTCATTGAATCCCCCACTTCATCCAGTCTCTTAATCAGTGAACCACCATAGTTTACTTCAAACCCATTGTCACTTTGGTGAAATCAAGATCCATCCATTTACTAAAACCAAAAATGTCAGTGTTAGTATATCAAAAAAATCATCATGTAATAATGAGGAAGATAAACACTAATATATACGTATCCATGTTATCTCAAACTCATTCCAACTTTCAAAAATAACAATGAAACCATCTAATATACTAACCATTGTGGTTATACACAACTTGTCACTTATGCTTAAACAACACTCTAACCTCTAATTTTATCTAAACTGACCTCTGATACCAACTATAAGGATCCGGCCTTATAAAATTACATAATATTTAAATAAATTAATAATTCACATTGAGGATCTTTTTAGGTTTAGAGTTTTATAGAGTTAGATCATAAGTCATGCATAACATTACACATTTAAACAAAGTGGTTACAACAAATACAGTATTAATTTTTTTCCATCAAAGGAAACTTATTTAAAATAAAACCTGGTTTCGTTCATGACACTTCCTCGATAATATAATCACATCATGCACTTTCCTCTTGACTTGTGGAAAAAATTTCAAAAACTTGGGAAGAGCATAAAAAGATCAGTAAGGGATATAAAAATATAGAAATAAAACATTAGTCCATGTATACATACAAACCAATGATATCATACTTTACTCACAAAACATAAGCACTTTAACATACCTCATGAAATCATAGGATTTATGAATAACTCATAGAAATCATAATACATAGAGGTTACTTCAGGAATACATAACATACTTACATTGTAGCTATCATGTCTATATAAGGAGTCACACTTGGAATACCCATCACTCTATATTCCCAAAACATCTTCGGAGAAAATTTCATGTTTACCTCCTTAACATTACCTAATTCATTGGAGAGATATCTAGGTCTCACCCACGCTATGTTTATCACGGAACCACCCATATACGTAACAATGGCCAAGAACCATAACATAATCATAACACATAACTTAATCATAAAGGGAAGACAACATTCCCACATTTAAATAAAAATATAAAATTTTAAGATATTGAAATAATGAATCCATTCTAAAAATAATTTTCAAAACCAAAATATGTAAAAAGAGTATATGGTATTCATTTTCCTTTTAAAAACATTATGACATGTTACAGAATCCAAAGATCAAATAATACTCGTGGTGGCAAAAAAGGTCATTGTCACCGCTTACCTAAAAAAAGAAACATTCCTTTTTGTTGTTTATAAAAAAATTCATAGATAAAAGATTACCATTGAATGAAATGAAAAGCAAAAAAGGGTTTTATAAACAGTATAAAAGAAATTCACGTATAAATCAATGGATGCTTCAATAAAAGGAGATTGAGATGAAGTCCCTTATAAATATGGTATCCTTGGATTGAGAATAAATCAATTACATAATTATGTGTGAAAAATATAAATACACCAAATATAAGTGGATATTAATTTTAAAACAGTCACAGGTCATCCACACATATTCATAGCACGACATAATCAATAAGTAGAGCTTTAACACAAATAATTGAAATTGGGTTAAGAAGTTCCCTTACAGAAATCTGACAGCTTAACGGCGTCACTTTAAAATTCAGAAAATGAGTTGATGAGAGATTAAAATGGTATCTCATTACATGGACATAAAATTTTAAGAAATAAGGATGTATAATAACATATCCAAAAATAAGAATATGTTAATTAAAAGACCTAACAAAAAGAAGTCTTTTAAAAAGAGGAGGGTGAAAGGTTCCCTTACCGATTTAGGTATCTTTCAAAACATACACCCCATGAAAGAAGGATCATACAATGAAGATGAAAATACCCATAAATTAAATTATATTACACAAATAATGCAATCATGGGCAGTACATACACCTCACAAAAAGAAATAGTGGAAAATGTAGCATGAATCTCACGGAAAAAATCAGATAAAAACTCCTTACCTCGTTATAATCAATCGAGTCGTATGACCAAAAGATAATAAGAACCAAATTAATCACAGAATACCATGAATATAAATAGAATCATTATAATATATATATCAAATGTATGTACACAATTCACAACATGGAATAAATAAGTGGTGAACAATATAAATCTAATGTAATTTAAAAGTGAGATAAGAAGTCCCCTTATGAAAATTCGGCAGCCTAACGACCATATAAAACATCCAAAAATGGATTGATGAGGTAAAATAGGGTCTCTCATCATATTAACATAAAACGTTCTATAAGACGAATATAAAATAACATCCCCCAACATAATAAATAGGAGCTTAAAATAAGTGACATAAAAGAGAGTACTTAAAAAGAAAGAGAGAGGTAGGATCCCTTATCTCAAGTCTGACTTGTTCTCGTTCGTTCTTTATATTTAGGAATAATAAACTTAGGTAAATTTATAATTTCGTAAGTAATTACATTAAAGTTTATTATTAAATTCATATCACATATTATCATGTTATAATAATTAGTTAATTATGTGAGTTCATATCATACGTTTTGTCGATATTCGGTACATGAGTAAAAAATGAACTTGTTTGAAAAGAATTATACATGTAGTTATAAGTAAATCATATAAAGAATAGTATTAATGATTTAAATATCATATAAATCCAGTATATATTGATTTCATACTATTCCATAACATTTGGAGATAAAAAATTAAATGCACCATTCATGGAGACGGTGGGTTGTACGTAAGCATTAACGCTACTTTCATTTCTTTGTCATATTAAAGGAATTAAAACAAAATGAGACTTATATATATTATAATTACACTATAATATATATGTTATATATATCACATAAGTTCATTTATTCTATTATTTATACGTTCCATGTATGGCATGAATGAGTCACATCACCTGAGGTGGCGGTAGTCAACACTTCCTCAGATTAAATTATCGCAGTTCCACAACACGCAAAGAATAAATGTATGTTTTAAATATAAAATATAGAATCATATAAAGGGAATAAATATAATTTAAATCATATATAAATATTGTTCCATCATAATGGCAACCATGAGAGGTGTTAAAAGAATATTTAACAATCATCGTTTCCTGAGGCAGTAATTCGCCACCCACAGAAACAGTATGTTCTTTAACCATCAGACGAAGGTGTGTGTAAGTGTAGGTAGAATCCTTATCATAACAACATAATAGTATATTTAGTATACTGGTGGTATTATGGGATCAAGTAATAATAATATAGTGGTGAGTGAAGAAGGAAAATAAAAGAAAGAAACCCGAGAGTAAACATTACCTCTAAATCGGGTAACTGTTTTTGATTTCATCCAAAGGATTCCTTGGAAATACTTCTTTCCAAATTGAGTATTATAGGATTAATACAGGGATTTTTGGAGATAATATGATCAGATTTTGGACGATCCATGTTCTTGAGAGGTGTGGGTAAGGGGGTAGAGGTGGGGGCCTTTCATAAGAGGGAGGAGCGGCACTCTTGGAAAGTCATGAAATATGAATTTATTATAATATGTTTTCCAAATTATAATGGTTCCAAAAAGATATAATTCTAGGATAATAGGATAATTGGTATAAATACACTAAACCAATAGTATTTAGAAAAGTGGAGGTCATATAATTCACTTTATCTTTTCTTTTTAACCCTCAGTTAAAAACAATAATTCTTACCACGTCTTTTTTTTATTTTCAAACTATATGGTCATAATAGTTACTTTAAAATTCAAATAGACCCATAATTTTATCAATAATGATATTAGTAATATAATATATTTCATTTGGAATAATATTATTTTTTTGTACTTTTATACCATTTAATACAATAACAATTTTTTCAAACTCATTTATGCCAATTTTGACACTATTTGGTAGTTGACTTTTGATAAAGGCATAAAAAATTTATTCCTTTGAAATGAAATTATTAAAATAAATTTTAAATATCATAATCATCTATAAAATTCTTGGATAGCATCCAATGTCTCCAAGAAGAATTATTTTAACACTTATAATATCATTTATTTAAATCTTTCTTTAATGACGTAATAACTCCATCATCATTTTGTCATAAATAAATTTATATATTTAATGTCTAAAAATTCTAAATAAAATACCATTATGTAGGAAATAATTTTATATTTAAAATTAATATTTATATACAAATAGATCATTTATATAAACAAAACTAAATTTGTTTTACTTGGGTGATACATACTTTGGTTATATCTTCCTTTCTTTAAAAATAATATGATAAAAGGTCACTATCACACTAAAGTGATTTCATGGGGTCCCAAAGTTGTAAAAAGGAATAACATGGTCTGTAATGACTCAATAAATAGCATTAAGACATATGGATGGGTAATTTTATATTATTAAAACATTATTTTGTTTACCCCTTTTACCCGATTCACTAATTAATCACAGTAATTAAAAATAATTACTGTAATTACTATTCATCATGTCAAAAACAAAAGAGTATTAAATAAATAATTTTAACCTTCTAATTCCAAATATGGAATCCATTTTAACAAACTAAAAAAACATAAATCTCAGTAATTAATTTAAAATTAATTACCGTTGTCAAAACCAAAGACTAGTTTTTAAGAAGTAAAATTTATCAAAAGATTGACATTTTTTTACATCCAATGTAAAAGTGAAATTACATCAAATGAACAAAATTTTATTTAATGATAAAAAAATAATTAAATTACACCTTAAAACCTATTAAAATTAAAATATAAATATATAAATAAATTGGATGAAAAGGCAGTTTTGAATTAAAATCCTGTATTTTTCACTATTCATTAAAAACGAACATTATTAAAAAATACCAAAGATTAACCCTAATCTATATTTGATATTCCAAATTAAAAAATGAGGACCATTTTAAGAAATTAAAAACCTATAAGTTTCATTTATAAATTATATATTTAATTACCATTGTCAAAACAAATAGCGTGTTTTTTAGAAACAATATCTATCAAAAGATTGACACTTGTTTATGTCCATTTTCAAAGTGAAAATAATTATAATGACCAACATTGTATTAAAGGGTAAAAATATATTCTAATTAAACTTTCAAATAAATTAAAAAGATAATCTATCCATATAAATAAAGTAGAATAAAATGAGGTTTTGAACTAAAATACAACATTTTTCACTATTAATAAAAAATGAACATTACCGGACAAATACCAAAAAATTACACAAAGTAAATTTTGATTTTTTGATTCTAAAGAAGGATTTTATTTTTTCAAATATAACATATAAAATTTTCAAAAAGTATATTTAAAAAGGGTTCACCATTAAAAGGTCATTTATCATCCTTTTAAAGAATATTAGAATATTTATGCTTAAAATTGGATTTATTCGCATTTTAAGCCTCTAGCATTTGTTGGATAAATGTATATTTTTTTAAAAACATATATAATTATTTTTTATTATGTTCTATTTATTCCTGGCATTACAATAACTAGGTTTTAACTACTACTAATATTATATTGTTAGTTTTCAACATAAGATTTCAAAGAAACATGTTACTGCGTATCAGGTACGCTATCAAACATAGCTTCCCCTTTAAAGTAAAATTAGTATTTAATTCTCAAATATTATTAAATATGAAAATGTCATATTCGTTATTTTCCTGGGATGTTAAACTCAAAGCCTATGGAGCTCAACCAACCTCTGACCTCCTCTCTCTAGAATCCTCTAAAGACGTCCCAAGCTCCCATGAAGCCTCTCTAAAGCCTCTCCCATGATTTTGGATCACACTTCTAAGTAAGTGGTTTCTTTATTCCTTATTTATGTTAGAGTTTCCATATATTGTTATACCCTTTTATTTTCTTTTTAAAATTCTGGGGTATTATTTAGCACCTCCTCGATACTGACCTCTTTATTATTAAAAGATGAGAGACACCTTCTTATCAAATAATTTCCTTCAATGTACACCTGTTACCATGCCAAAATTTCATAAGATATTTCTTCCTTTATCAATATTGTACAAGTTTATTTATGTTGTTATACCCTTTGATTTTCAATTAAAAATCTTGGGGTATGATTTCTCACATCCCTTATATTCCCCTAGTTTTTTTGAAATGATTAGAGATTTCTTTCTCTCTCATTCATGCCTCCCATGTACACCAGTTACCATGCAAAAATTCCATAAGGATTTTCTCTCTTCTCATTCACATTCAACCAATTGTTTTGTATTAAGAATCTAAATTCCATTACATTTGATGGAACACGTATCTATATCACCCCCTTACTAACCATTTCATGTAAATATGATGCGACACCCCTTTCTCTCTCATCAACGATTTTTTATGAATTCTTATGTCACATCATTATGCTACCGAAATTACATTTTTATTTTTCTCAAGCCAAAGTCATTGTGTAGTAAATACCATCCCCATTTCACTATCAAGGGTATTCACTAATATGCACAGTAACATATTTTTAGAATAGTTTCATTTATAAATTCCACATTCATTTATCATGGAATAAATAACGATGTTTAATGAAACCATGTTTTATGATCCATGTGCCACACTTATTCATGAAATGAAATATTTAGGAAGGGTGCACCCTGATAGTTCTCCAATGTATTTGGTAATGAATATTATCATGATACATCAAGTGAAATGATGGTTTACTCATGATAATTCAAGTGCAATGACGGTTTACTGATGCTAATTCAAGTGCAATGAGAATTTACTCATGCTTCATGTGCAATGATCCTTTGCTCAGTCTAACACCATGTTAAGTGTTGTTGCAACATTTTCATTCTATGATAGTCGTGCTATATCATGAATTTATGTTAATGTTTCTCTTATGCTCTATTAATATTCATATTTCCTAAAATGTATTTTACTCTTCATGTAATACATTGTTTACTCCCTTATTGGGCTTTATAGATCACCTTTTTTCTTATGCATGTCCTTAGGTTATCCCATGTAATGTTAAGTACGAGGGATTATTGTGGTCATGTAAAAGAAGTTTTCAATAAATTTTTTTATGTTTTAAGTTGTTATGTAATATTCCTAATCCCTAAATAAACTAGACCTCTTGATCTTCCCTGTTGTATCAACTTAATAGTTCATGTAATAAATCATGATTAAGTGTGTAATAAAAAGCAGGGTTGTTATATTTAATTTAATAAAAAAAATTCTATCATAATTAGATAAGGCATAAATAATATGGAAATGTTAATAGATTAGAAGATGTGCCATTTGTCGAATAATCTGACAATAAAATACATCAAGATATTAAATCATTTTTAAAACATTGTGGATAATAATAAACTGATTATTAATAAATTATATTCTTAATTATTGGACAACATGAAATCGAGAAAAATTATGAATATTATATTAAGACATTTCAAAGATAGTTTAATCTATATGTAGAAACCCATTTATCTATAGGTTACATATTATTCTCATGAGACCTACTGACACGTCGAGGGGCCATATAATACCATAACTCACATATTAGTATAGGTTCAAACTATTCATTTTATAATAAATTGTATATTTAATTGGTGAATAAATATTCTATCACATAGAATATTGGAATTGATTAAGGGATACAGATTAACCAATATTTCCCAATTCATTCAAATAATTTTCAATGTAAAACATTTTATGTCGAAATGAGACATAATTTCAGAAGTGAGTATATCCATGATAAATAATATTTATATAAATTTTAAATTTAATGTCTAATGATCACATCAATCTGTTTATTTTATGGAATTTTAATTACTAATTAATTGAATCAAGAATATGATTGTCAATAATTTCTATAGTCAATATTATCTTAATCCATTGAGTGGATGAACAAGGATGGTATCAATACAACATAAACATATTGGATTAAAAATAAATTATTTTTTGTCATTAATATATGGAAATACCATAAATGATAGTTTAAAAAATTATTTAGGAAAATATCATATTATTAAATTACCTTTTAAAACATAAAACATTTTTAAAAATAATTATTGTTGAAAATCATGATTAAATAGTGAGAATTTCAAGAATATTAAGGAAAATTTTTATTTAAAAATAACCTTATAAATTTAATGTTATGATTTAAGGGAATTATTATCATAAATTTGGGTAATTCTTTATATGTTGTGCATGTTAAAAAAACATTCATATTTCATTGTAAAAAGGTTTAAATAGTGAATTATTTGAAAAGTGACAAGAATATTCATTTCAAACCATTTTTTAGAAAAATAAAATGGGTAAAAATATCATTAATAAATCATTTTTAAGGTGTTGTAATTTTTTTGAAAATAATTTTAAAAAAAATTGATTTTGATATAAATTTATTTTCAACAAAACATTGAAATAAAGATATATTTTCATAATAACATTTTCTCAACAATTTTAAGTTCCAAAGTGTTGGAAAATTGTACTATTTCATGAAATTTTAATCAATAAATATAGTAGAATATATAAAAATGGGTTTATTTAGGGAATAAAATAATTTCCTTGAAATGAAATTTCATAATAAACATTCTCGGTTAGAATGATACTATGAAATAAACCATCATAATGAGCATAATGAATATGTGAGATATATGTAATGAATTTATTTTTTGTATTAAATAAAACGACATAAAAAGTTTAAATAAGACATAAGATAATGAAAATTAATTATAGACATCATTGTATAATATTATTAACAATGAATAAGTAATATAACCAAATAAACCGAAATTTTGTTTTGAAATTCTTTACAACATGGAAATTTTAAATTCAAATCTCCTTGGATGAAATAATTCAAATTGAAACATAAAATATCATGAATCATTAATTAATCAGGATATAATTATTTAGTTTGTGTGTATATAAACTATATAAAATAACATAGGTTCATAACATTAAAATATACCTCATTGAAATGAAATTAAGATGAAGTCCCTTACCTCATGCTTTATTTTGGATAAACATGATTTGGCCTCCTATATAGTGGTTTTAGTATTGTTATGAACTTATTCAAGGTCGATATTAAAAATTATAATATCATATATGATCATTCTATAACATCTTATCACATTTTCGTTTATAATAATTCTTTATTTTCATTGTTTCGGGTGTTTATTGACTTTTTCAAGAATTTTTCATCATGAATGATCCAATCAATGGGAATTATATATAGTTATATAATATCCTGATTAAAAACAATGAAATAATTATCATTTTTACAAATCTATTAAACTTTTAAAGTCAATAATGATAGATGGTTTGGTGAAATAATGTATGTTACCATCATGGAGATGGCTGGTCATACGTACGCATGAATAACAATTCCATTTTTCAAATATCATTATGGAATGTATGTAACTACTATTTTATCATGAAATCATGATTATAATAATATACATACCATATTATTTCTTTATTTTCACATATATATCATCCACGTGGTTTCGGTATGAAAAGAGAGTCAAATAATTTATGGGAGGGAGTTCAACACATGTACACAAATGACGTTATATTTTTTTATTTAGTGAAAATTTAAGAAATAAAATGATATATGTTTTCATTTAATAATCATAAAAATATAAAAATATTATAATGTTTTCATGAATTCCACATATAATCATTATTTTTTTCATTATTATATTCAATTTAAATCGTTATTGATAAAAGAATCACAATACATTGTAAGGTGTTACTCTATCATACACATGAATGATGATTTTATACCTCATTTGATAGAAGTGGAGGTGGGTACATGTCATGAACATAATATAAAAATATACCTATATGTTTCATATATTGAGGTCATTTATCATAATTTTTTAACATGAATTGATGGATATGGAGAAAGAAATAAAATAAAAATGGTCATTGAAGAATATAACATCTTCTTTGGGTATCATCCTTAGGTTTGAACCAATTGAATTATTAAGATAAATTTCTATATAAAAAGACTTATATTATTGGAGAGGGATGGTTTTATGTAACTTGGGTGCGTATGGGTCAATCCAAAATGGTATTTATGTTGTAATAATGGTGTATATTGGGTGGCCATTAAAATGTAATGTGAGTGGCAGAAAATGTTTTCTTGAAAAAAATGAATTCCACCCTCTCTTTTGAAATGTCACATGGTACTAATAAGGGTTAATTACCAATAAAATAAGTGACAAGTTCTCTATTAATCTATATAGTATATTTTTAATAAAAAAAATTCATTGTAAACATTATAATATTAGTTTATCCCTTGATATATCCATTTATACCTTTACCACTGTAATAAATGTTTATTATTTTCACTATTCATTATATCCAAAAATTATGTGGACTATATTAGTCAATATTACTTATAATAATAAAATATATGGAATAATTTCATCAAAACATTATTCGTAAAAGTGGTAAATTTTGTTGTAACATTAATCCATAGACCCGATGACCATTATGGTTTTTAAAAAGTTTTTTATCTAAATTTAATATGAAATTTTTTCCAGTTACCTAAATTAGAATTATTTAAATTAAATATAACATAATTTACATTTAAAAAATAAATATATAATTTTACCCTATAAATAATATAAATTAAAAGGATTTTTTCAATTATAATTCAGTATTTTTCAATTTACATTGAAAAATGAAACATTTCAGAAAAATACAAGAAATTCACTCTACATTAATTTATATATTATTATTTAAAAAATAATATAATTATATCAATTAATTTTTTCTACAATTGGTAACATTTATTTTTATACTTTTTTATAAATAATGACTAATTCATCTTTTAGAGAAATTATATTTTTCAGAAAGAAGTTCTTTTCCTTTTAACTAATAATTATTTTCTTTCTAATAAATATATAATTGTATCATTCAGACTTTAGTTATTAATAATAATATACAAAAATTTAATTTCATGTTTATAATTGAATACTATAATAAAATTCTTTTAGACTCTCGGTTACTTATTCCACAAGATGTTGAATAAGATAAATTTAATGAAATATATTATATGGGTTATTTAAGTTTGATTTTGAATACTAAAAATGTTATCAAATAAAATGTTAATATTTTAAAATTTTTGGGTGTTATATTCTACAAACCAAAAATTAATTTTGTCCATGATAAATAATCCTGATCTCTATAATCATGGGTTTTACATTAGGAATTACATTGTTGATAGACCCACATGATAATAGAGTTAATAAATCATCCTCTTAATATGACTGAAAGTGTGATAAATATATCATATGGAATAACATATAATTTGGATTCTATGTTGAATAACATTGGTGGTTTCAAATTATTTGTACATTAAATAAAATGGTATATAATTATAAAGAGTGATTGAGGTCCTTGAACACAACAATGGGAATGATCAATGGGATGTTAAGGATCTCAAAACCATAAAACTAAGATGGCTTAAAAGACCATTTGATTCAATATATTTATATGTAATAGGATATAATTTTATTCAATGACATTTTTCCAAAGTTGACTAATTATATTAATATATATTATTATAGGGAAATATAATTAATTGACATGATTCTCTTTCATAAGAACAATTTCATAATTTTTTTGCACATACATCAATTTCCAATTCATCTATTAATATGAGAAATAAAAATAAAACAATGATTTTTTATTCTTTAAGAACAACAATTAACATTAAATGTAATTTATTATCGATAAAAGTGTTACAAGTATTTATATACGAATCTAGAAATCTCCAAAACAAATATGGTTAGAAGAATTTATCGAATATAATAAACTAATCACTAAACATAAAAAGTAACACCATGAGATCATCATTAATATTTATTCATCAAATTTCTTAGGAAAAAATAATGGTATGGTAACTAAGACATAATGTAAGCTAGTGGCCAACATTAAACCATTATTGTCCTTGAGTCATTGTTTCATACCCCATGGAATAGCCTAATGTAAACAGGCTGTCATTTAGAATGTGGATTTTCATTTTTCTGAATATATATTAATATAGTTTGTATATCACTCCCAAAAAGTATGATGGGCATATATGAAATAAAATTAATCATTATGAACCTTTTTGATAATGATTTCAAAAAAATATTTTTCAAAAAAAAATAATATTATTATTTAAATGTTATTATAATTTCATTAATGCTCACATCAATACTTATGGTTACCAATACCTCTATAAATATTTATATAAAAAGTAGAAGAAATATTCCTTAAATAACTTTTATACTAAAACATATATTAAAGCAATGGTTTTTATTCCCATAAATGATTTCAAATAATGATCTTAATCATGTTTTATTTCCCTAACACCAAATTTAAAATTGTGTGTTAAAGACATTGAACTTTTGATCAACCATAAAATTATATCCCGAGATAGTATTAGTAACACTTGATTGAATAAAGACATATATACTTATCAAATTTAACAAAATCCTTAGATGTTTCTTTATTAACATTAAAAAATACCATTGGTAAAATACATCTACAATATAATTATTGTATCAAAAAAATTATTTCATCTCTTTTAATTTAACATAGTTAATTCCTTGGTATAGGGGATAACCTATATCATTTATATTCATTATATTCTCAAATCCATCCTAATGGTTTGTAACTAAAATTTTTACTATCCTAAGAATATTCCCTATGAAGATTAAACCAGCTCAATTGTAAGTCAATTGTTTGTCACTAAATGATGATCTTGTCATTACCAATTCAATAATTTTAGAGTTATTACCCCTCCATTCCTCTATGGATGATTCATATCCTATTTTAGAATCAAGATTGGGATTTTTTACTACTAAAAAAGATAATATTTCTCTTCCAATACGGTTAGTATTTTCTTTGAATTATCATAAATGATAATAATTAGGTTATATTACTTAATATATGTTTTCCTATCCATAGTTCCCAAGGATTCTACATCACTCCTCTAAAAGATATTGCAGCAACCCTGAATCAAGTATCCTAGAGTCGGTGCCTGATTTTTTATATTGGAATTAGATTTAAGGAATAACATACCAATGGACCGAATAGTTTCATAATCATAGTTAACTAGATACATTATTGGGTCTTGTGTTAAATTTATTTAATAAAATTAAAAAATAATAATTTTTTTATAATTACATTATTCCCTATATAATATCGTTTTATATTAATTGTACTACACATTATGGATTCATCAGAAAGGATAAAAAATAAGGGCGACCTCAAATTCTCTACAGGGGGTAAGTATAATAAAATCTATCATGAAACAACAAATAATAATCAATATTTAATTCTAAATAACTAAAAATAATTTCTATTTAATAAATAACTTGGCAATAATTATAAAATAAGGAACAAATAATATTTTCAATTAAATAGATGAACACATTGAAAATTTAATCAATAAACTAAGAATGAAATAAATATAGAAATAATATCATTGTGAAAATTAAATGGATAATAATAATGGAAAAATTAATGATTATAATGCTTAATAACTAAATGTATTTATCTTAGGAATCATGATACCACTTTTTCGAAGTTCTTTCCATATACAGTTTAAACTACACCTAGAAACATGTATAATTATAGTTTATAGTTTTCTCTCAAGATACCTATCGATGCCCCGAGGGGATATATAATACCATGACACATCCTTCTCTACTGGTCTAAATAATTCATCATAGATTTAATTATTTCATGAAATCCTTAATTAATATGACATTATCTTCAATTATCTAAATTTAATAATGGAAATATATTTAAAAATATTTCCCTATTATATAAAATGACATTTAAAATATGACATTATATTTTTAATAGAGATATGATTAATAAATTTATAAAATTCATGATTATTAATAAGGTTGAATAGGGTAAATTTAATGTCTAATTATCACAGGAAAATTAATATTTCATGGGATGGTTAATTACAACAAAAATGAATCAAGAAAGTGAATTTCAATACATTACATGGTAAAAATGATCACAAAACTATCCAGAGGAAGAATAAGGATGGTAAGAATAAAAAATATTACCATTGGAGTTAGATTAATGGTTTTTTGTTGTTGATGAATAAATATACAGTAATAATCATTAAAAAAATTATCAGGAAACTTTTCTTTTTTGAGAATCACTTTTTGACACATAATTTATTTAGAAAAATCCAATTCATTGAAATTTATTTTTCATAAAAAAATATTTCCATATTATTTTTAAAAAATGATTCCTCAAGAAATATCTAAATAAGAAAATGAAGCTTCAAAAAAATTCCAATCATGGTGGGGGTAATTTTTTACATGTCGTACAAGTTAAAAAAATATTCCTTCTCACTATAAAAAAAATGAAATGATCCTTATTCTTAAAGTGGAAATATGACTAATTTAAAAAAAAATTAATAATAAAAAATGCTATATTATCATTAGTAAATCATATATATGTGGTAAAACATTGAATCTTTTTTTAAAAACATGGTTTTAAAAGAATACAGATTTCTTACTAAAGAGAAACATGATTTATTATTTTCAAAAAAATAATTTCTCAGCAATTTTATATACCATATAGTTTAAAAATTGTACTATTACATTCTCATAATATGAATAAATTGATAATATTATAATTAAAATACATTATTTGGAAAAAGATGAAATTATTTTCTGCAATTTAAATTCATTAATAAATAATCCTTATTCGAATGGATGTCTGAAGTTAAACCTTAAAATGATCATAATGTTGATGTGAAAATTAATATATGAATATTTTATCTCTATGAGTTAAAAATAAAAATAAAATAGTGTAAATAAATAATTACATAATAAATAGTAAATATAAACATAATCTCATAACATCAATGATAATGACAAATTTATATAACCTTTACCACTTGTAATTTTCCGGTCAAATCCATTTTGATGAAATAACTCAAATTAATAACTAAAATATCATGAATTTGTAATTAATCATGATATAACACGTTAATAGATAATTATATATAACATATAAATGAAATTAGGTCTATAACAATACAATATTCCTCAATGAAATGAAATTGAACTAGAGACTTTTACGTCAGGTTTCCTTTTTATTGAATATGATTTTAAAACATGTGTAGTGTTGTAAATTTTTTTAACAAATTATTCTCGAAATATATTAAAATTTATAGTACCATATATGATCCTTTTATAACATATTTTCACCCATTTTTTTATAATTAATTATTATTTTCATTGTTTACATTGTAAATAATGTGGTTTTTCTATGTGTGTTCAATATTGAAAAATCCGGATATTTACCATATAATTCACTTATATCATATCAATAATAGCAATAATGTCATAATAATCTCATTTATACATATATTATACTATCAAAACCAATCATTATTTATGGGTTTGATAAATCAATTTCATTACGATCATGGAGATGGTAAGTTGTATGTATTCATTAATAATGATTCCATTTTTCATTGGTCATTATTTAAAGGAGGTGAAAAATTTATTACATTTATATAATAACATTAATTTCATATCTTCCATATTATTTGTTAAAATATATTTATATATATAATCCATGTGGTTTAGTTATGAAAATTGGGTCACATCATTTCAAAAATATTATGGTCAACACGTACACAAATGTAATTATCTTCATTCATTGAATGAATAAATAAGAGGGAAACTATATAGATATTATCTTTTAATAATGATAAATATTTCATTAATATTATAATAATTTCATTATTATGACATATAATAATTAAATTTATCCTTTTTACATTCCATGTAAAGAGTTATTTAAAAACTAGTCACATAACTTCGTGAGGTGGTAGTCTCTCGTACACATGTATTATATTTTTATAACCCATTTGATTAAATTGGATTTTGTTTTAGATGATGGAATTATTATAAAAAAATCCTATTATATTCAATATATTTGTGTTATGATATCATATTTGAATAATAATTGATGGAGCTACAGAATTAAATAAAATAAAAATTATCATTGGAAAGCGTTACTTCTTTTTTTGGTTTCCTCCTTAGGATTGGAAAAAAAAATATAAAAGGATGGATTTACTCGCAATATAAGTATTTTAATATGATAAAAAGATATTTTTGATGTGTATTGGGTAGCTATTGGTAGAACCAAAATTGTTTAAAGGTATAAAAAAGAGAGAAGAGGGTGACCTTTTATATGTGAGGTGAGTGGAAAACATGTAATATTTGAAAAGAATGAATTGATAACATGTTTTTTTCTTGTAAAGGCTTCCAATAAAGATCCATTCTTGATAAAAGAATTGATATTTTAGAAAATATTTCCATAATAAATATTTTAGATGATCTTTTAGTTTTTTCCCATTATCTATTTAGTTTAGCCCCAGGTAGATCTATTTTTTCCTCAATATCAATATTTGGTTATTATAATTTTCACTAATAATTTTTGTAAAAAATTAATTTGATATTATTATAATTTTTTTTTATTTTTGATACAAATATAGATTATATTTTTACAAATTCAATTAACAAATTTATAGAATTTGAATTTAATATTACTCCCATAGAAGTGCCAAGAAATAATGTTTTTAGAGAAAATGTTAAAATGTTTACAATGTTTTATATTGAAATTAAATACCAAATGTGATTAAAATGAATAAAATTTGAATACATGAGATAAAATTAATCATATATTAAAATTTAATTTAACCTTATAAATTATATATAAAAATTAATTTTGTAATTAAAATTCACTGTTTTTTACAACTTATTGAATGATGAAACATTTTTGAAAAATCCGAAAAGATAAACATAAGATAATTTTTATATTATTATTTCAAAAAAAAATCATTTTATAAAACTAATTTTATAAAGTTATAAAATTTTAATATTATATTTTGTGGGAAAAGAACCACTAAATCGTCTTTCAAAAAATGGAAATTAAAAAAACATTATTTTTCGTTTAAATGATACCTTTTTTATTTATAATAAATATCTAAACATAATATTAATAATTTAGTTATTAATATTCATACAAAAAAATTAAAATATATGGAATAATTGTATACTATATTACGATTCATTTCCAATCAGGTCTATGTGTTCCTTAAGTGAGCGAAGAGGTTAATTTTACTGAAATATATTTCATTGGTTAATTTAGCCAGATGTTGAGTGTTTCACATGATATAAAATACAATGTTAGTATTATTTTTTTTCTTTTTTGGGTGTTACACAATTAATTCAATTGAATTATTATTAAATACAAGAATACATTTTTATGGAAATCCATCATTTTATATTTAATTATATTTTCATTAATAATTAATAGATTTCAAGACATTTACAAATTATTTTTATAAATATATTTTAACAATCATTATTGTTGTGATCAAGGGTTAAATGATGGAATGAAATAATTTTTAGGGAATATCATAATATTCTTCATGGGAACTGTACCATTCTTTATCTGTACTACAACATAGTATTTTAAGTTGTGTTTTAGAATTAAATAATATTTAAAAAAATTCATGCATTAGAATAAAAAATACTTTTGGATATTCCATATTTTTAAATTACTCCTAAGTGACTCAAACATGAAATTTTATGTGCAAACATTCCATATAAAACATATATAACATTTAATTCATAAACAATTATTATTAAATTTCTTATAAGTCATTCCAAAAAAATATAATTGAATGAATAATGTTAATACCTTATAAAACTCTATATTATGACCATTAATATAGGTTATATCATTTTAGTAAATATATATCATTTTCAATCAATTTATATATCATGTGATTTTGTATTTTTTTAAATTCAAAATAACATTTTCTAAATTTTTGATGAGTGAAATGACAATTTTAGTAATGACGGTGAATTCTAAATGTATAAAATCAACTGGTAGAGTGGTTGAGAGTATAGGGAAATGATTAACTTGTTAAATGGGTTTCATGGTTATATTTAGTTATATATATGATTTATATTCATTTAACAAATATCTCTATATATTATTTATTCATTTAATATATATGATCAATTTTTATATAATTTAAGAGATAGAATATTCTTTCATTATTATTTAAAAATTAATAAATTATTGGATAACAATTAAAGGAAGGAACCTATTAGTTTTTTCAAATTAATTGTTATCAACAACATGAGTTGACCATTTCAATTTATGATTAATGCTCTATATTTATTTTACTATATTAACTTCTTATGGAGTTTTTTTATCCTATAATGTTTATACATATTTTGTAGATAAACCCTCATTAGGGGAACATAATCCATATTTGTTAAAGTATTAAATATACTATAAAATATGAAAATATTTAAATCTATTAAAAAAAGTCTATGTCACGATAAAAAAATATACTAATATAACTACCTTAGATATTACATGGCCAAATAAAGGTTATCGGTCACTATATAAAGAACAATAGTATAATATATCACAAAACTAAAAATACTCTAGATGTATTGTATACAGCATAGAATCAAAACTCAACAATAGTTTAATGATATCATTGAAAACAACCCAAATCATAATAATGAGTTTTGGTTATCATTTAGAGTGATAAAGATATATTACCAAATATGAATTTAAACGTGTCTATTGACCTGTGGTGAAAATTTTGTGACAACATAAATCAAATATATCAAAGGATATGATATATGATATCATTATCCATTATATTAATTAGAAATATAGTATATATCTATCATGTTGTAGTTTCAATATTGGGTTAGTATATATCTTTGAAAATTATAAGGCAATATTTCAACCAATGATATTAGTTTAATATTTCATTATCTTTTTAGAAATGATGGAATTTTATAATACATATAAATTTGATAACAACATATTTATAAAAATTATATATTCATATTTTTGAATGATTCATACGTATTGTATTATTATATGTTCAAAAAAAATGTAAACATGTTTTGACAAAACAAAATATTGTTTTAGAATATGATATGAAGGTCTAAATTAATTTAAATATATTTTTTTATGTCAAATAGATATATTATATTATTTTTATGAAATTTTTATATATGGATGAATGTTTTCATTATTCATTCATTTATTTAATATGGTATTTTAATATTAATATATATTAACTTTTTAGTTCTTAATATTGGTATGATATTTTTTTAATTTTTTAATTTCTTTTTATAATTATTATTCCATATACATAAGGAGTTTCATGCCTTGTATAATATACAATTTAATTCATGTTTAATAAAAACTATTTATTTATTTTTTATAATAAAAAATTGGTATTTAATATATATATTTTACACATTTGGATTTAAAATTATCTTGATATTGAAATACCTCTAAATTAATGATATAAAGTTATTAGTTCATTGCATAAAACATTACAATATCCTTGGTTCAAATAATTTTTTTATAAAAAATTGAGCGAGGTACACTTACCACAACACACATACTCTTGATTAAAATTCTGGCTCAATATTGTCTCAACTTATTACAAGAAATGTATATATATATATATATATATTATACATGAGGTTGAAATGAATATATATCGAATATTATAATGAAAATAGTCAATATAATTCCATTATATAAATAATGTGTAGTACAAAAGTAATGAATTATCATGGATGAATGTTGTTATTTTTGTTAATGTTAAAAAAAATATAAACTAATTCCTTAGAAGCATGAATAAATATAAATAATATTTAGATTTTATATAAGAAATGATGGAATATTTGGAAGAACACTTAATTAAAAATATTTTAGTTTAAATCCAATGAAAATACCAATACTTCTTTAATCCATCTGAGTTGGTGATTCCAAAGTTATGTACTCATATTTTCTTGTTTAAAACGATAAGAATATAGTTGTCAATAACCAAAAGGTTCCTAGATGAATGGATTTTTAATAGATACATTAATTTTGGAATATATTGTCTTTTAAAAAATATATGATTTATATATTATATAATTGAAAATACAATCTACCTAAATATCATTGGGATAATAGAATAGAAAAATACTATACAAATATTACTGAAATGTTCATCTTAATGAGAAAATAGATATTATACAGGTGGTTATAATTTTAAACTGAATTTTTTATTTAAAATTATATATTTATCACTATTTTAAAACATGATACACACTCTATAAAAATCTTATATTGTAAATGATGGGACCACTTTGTGTATAAGGTTTCGTTTGTTGTCAACAGTTGTCAATGAAGATCGAAATATAGGATATGAATAAGAACTCCAATGATATTGAGAGTGTAAATTCAGTTTATTGTTGGCCTAATATTAAGTTCAAAATACATGTATCAAGGATGATACATTGTATACAACAATGAAACCGTCTCAGAGAGTGTTGAAGGGTTCATGTAATAATGTGATCAGGCAACATCTCACTATTCAAAGAGACCATGCAAGATCCTACCTAAAAAGACATGCATTATTTCATGAGGTATCATGTGGAGAATTTAAGATTTAATAGTGATCATGTAAATATAAGAAGATGATGCTAGTCATATTTAGGGTTGACTGGAAGGATTGGAGTTACTATATGATAGAGAAGTTGTAGTACTTTCCTTCCCTGAAAAAATATGAAAATGATAAAGGAGATCGATCACAGACTATATATCAGGATAAATAAGGTTTATGATGAAATCAGATTATTGTTAAAGAAGAATAATGATAGTGAAGAAGCATGGTTGTTCCTGATGAAGTAGATATATAAATTGGGGTCATTTCCTAGTGTTTTCCAAATTTTTGGACCTCAAATTTTTGTTTTTTTTTTCAGTGGAAGGATTTATTCATAGGAATGAATGAGATGTGGAACGACGAATAAAATTAGCAAAGGAAGCAAACCGCACACCTCAAATCATGGGTCATGTTCCATATAGAAAGAAAGGTACGTGTAACAGTTCATAGAATGGGTCACAGTACCAAAAATAGTTTTTGGTACATGGAGTTGCAGTATGCAGGATGGATCATCGTTGGTGGAAGAGTTTCAATATGCAAACTGCCAAGCTTACGGTACACAGAAGGTTAACGGTACACGTGGAAGGTTGGAATGATTTTTGCGGTTCGCAAAACTGGTGTGGTACGCAGTGGAGGCTTAAAGTACGTAGATGGAGTTCAATATGCATCGAAGTTTCTCCCAAAATGAAAATTTTGGTAAAACGGATTAGTGAAATTCACGGAATTATTTTCCTATATAAGGAGTTCTAATCCCATCAATAGAGGAGATAAAATTTGTTATGAAAATATCATTTATGTGGAAGAACTCTGCAATGTCCGAAAGTGTTATGCAAGGGAGATTCCACGTAGGACGAAGTGGTAGGAGAAATACTAAATGGTTCATGAAATTGGAAGGAACAATCCACAGATGAGATTATTTGTAAGAAAAATTTGTATGCAAGATTGAAAATAATTCGTCAAATTTGAAGAAGAATTCCATAGAATGAAGAAACAATTATGAAGCTGGAATTCATATGAGGTACGTGAAGGTGGTAAAAAGTGGTGTCATGCGTAGGTGGTACGCGGAGGTAGTATGTAGAGAACGTGCATTGTGTGGATTAGAGAAAGTATATGGAGTAGGTGAGGTACGACGAGGAGGCACAGTAGGAGGAGAAGGCGCGGTAGGCGGAGAAGGCGTTGTACACGGAGCAGGCGCGATATGCATAGAAGGCATAGTACGCGGAGTAGGTGTAGTACGCTGAACATGTGTAGTGCAGAGAGTAGGTGTGGTACGTAGTTTAGAAATAGTATCCAAAATTATTTAAAGTTCACAAAATCATAAACATTATACAGGACGTGTTTTGATTCTAGAAAAAAAAGTAGGATAAGTTCTAGTGCATTGTGTTTTTCACTAAATAAAAATATTGAACATAAAAGAGAATAAACTCTCGACCTTTATGAATGAAAAGTCTCATGATTAATAGGAGACAAAGAATTTAGTTCTTATTTTTTGAAGCAACCTTAAAGTTGATAAACATATTGAAGACCTATCCAAGTTAGTGTTCCAGGGGGAGTCTATAGAAGTGATCTGAGGGAAGCAGTGGGTTATCCCTGAACCATTGTAATGTAAGTGTTCCTAGGATTGTGCGACCATGCCCGAGCCTTTTTAATCCATATCTTGTGAAGATTAGTGGAATTCGGTATGACCGAAAACCTATCGGCATATGATCTTTGGATGTAGACATTAGTGGTGAACCATGTAAAAAGTGATGTTTTTTACTTATTCATTTGAATGTTTTAATTACTGCATGTATCCATCAAACATGTTTTAAAATATTCTTACCAATGTGGGTCACGATCCAACAAAGAAGAAAAAAAGATGACACCCTGATTCCCCTCCCCCATCTCAGGGTGGTCTAGGGACCCTCAATTAGTATGAGAGTACAATGGTTCATGTATGTTGGATAATTTATAGTAATTCTATTCATAAGAGGATTTCTGTTTTCTTTCAAAAGTTTAAAATGATGTGTAGTGTTTATTAAGATTTAATTTTTCTTGAGAATAATTATATATCCATAAATACCATGACAAACATGAAAAAGAAAGAGAAGATACAGTTGAAGAAGTCCCTCATTTTTATAGAATATGATGTTTATGGTTCTCCAACCCACCCAATTATGAAGAAATACTAGGATTGGAATGTAAAGAGTAGTTACCTTAGGTATCCACTGAACATATGGATTCTAGAAAAATTGGTGATGTTTGTAAATTTTTTACCTCTCATGAGATTCCAATTGATCCGTAGAAATTAAGAACCTATTAGCATGATATTCGTGAAGAAATATTTTTTGTTGTTTGTATAATATTTCAACAAATTCAGGTTGAGTTCACCATACTAGAATGGGAAGTTGACAATATGGAAAAGATATTAGTATTAAAATTTACATAATGTTATATTCTCTCTAGAAAAATTTAATCCTTTAAAGAAACAAAGAGGAAAAATGAAATAAATACATCAAAATGGCTCAATGAATTTGAAGATAAAGAGAGAGTTAGAAGGGATCTTAAAAATAAGATCCATTAAATAGAAGGGAAATTGAAAAAATAATCTTATGCTAAGGGTATATAATTAGAAGGGATATCGATGAAGATCAAGGAACAAGACTCATTGCTTGATAATAAAATGATATTTCATGAGGTAGAAGTTGTTAGAATAAAAAAGTCTTATGAAGAGAAGATGAATATGATTGAATATCAAAATGTCATTCTCAATAGGATGTTTCATCAATTTGATGCCAAGTTGAATAATATTTATTAGAAACATATTGATCCTTCAAAAAATAATAAAATAACTTATTTTGGTACTCAATTCTCACTGGAGTATTCTAAAGCTGAAATACCTCAAACATCTGACAAAACTATTACGACAACTTATGATTATCCATATAAAGAAACAGTGTTTTTTGTTACTCAATGCTCACTGGAATATTCTAAAATCAAAATAACTCTAAGATGTGACAATAATATCACAACTTTACTCATTGATCTATCAGAAACAGCTGGGAATGTGAATGTTCCAACCATACCAACTTGTACTATTGTTTCTAAATATGTTTCTACAAAATATTTATGGTTTGAGGAAAAATTATAAAGATGTATGGATGAGTAATGGTTATAAGAAGAAACCTTACACCATGGTTAGGGTGGATAGGATGAAGAATATGGAAGATGGTTCCCCATATAGAGAACAACACATTGCGAAGAAGGCCCAACAACCTTATACAGAAGATATCAAGAAGAAAATATTTGTGGGTCAATGATGGTTGTTGAAATAGATTTAGGCATTGTGCACTAGATTTTTGGTAAAATACCTTAAATGAAAAAGCACAAAGAAATCCTATATCAAAGGGAATACAGATAGAGAATAAGAATAAACATCCACATGTCCACATGAATTTATCTACCAGAAACAGTTTTGGAAATTTTTATAACATATCTGATGTATTCAATGGAAGTTGTCACAAGGTTGGTCTATGCCCATATTAATATTAATTCATTATTGATAAGAAAAGAATAAATATGATGATGTATATGTATGAAGAAGCTGCATTGGGATTAAATAAGAAGTATATTGTGAACACTCATTCCCCCAAGAAGATCACAAGTAGGGAAGCTGAGAAGACCTTGGATTTTATATCTATGAAATTAATGGGAAATTAATCCAAAAGAGAAACTAATTGGAATGACACTCAGCTGAACCCATGTCAAAGATCAAAACCTTCTCCAACATTTCCAAATGACGTGTTGGTCATCTATCTAGAAGGTTTGGAAATAATGAACAAACATTAAAATGAAAATTCCAAAGCTAGTGGTAATGGAAAAGTAAAACATTCCCATGATGAAGATAAATTTCATGAGATATTTCAAACCATAATAAACACATGTGTCAATGAAGATCTGTGTGATAGATATATGATGTATGGTCACATTTAAAAAGGATTTCTTACCATAATACTAGACCATGAATTAGTCCTCAAGAGGAGTAAGAATGTATCATTCATGATGTCTGGAAAGATGAACAATTCACCACACAAAGCAGATGAAAATGTTAATATAATCATGCCACATCAAGACAAATATAAACATATGTTCAGATGTGCAAGAATAACAACTGAAGAAAATGGAGCATCTTGGTTGTGAAAATAATCTCAGCATTACTTCTCACATGGATGAAGCAAGGAGGAACCACATTATTTCATTAATCATTTGTGTATTATATTTTTGCTAATAATATAGGGAATTGATGGTGAAGCATGCTCTCAGGGGGAGAGCTAGAGAATTAGTGAATGATGATAACTCTTGGTAGCTAAGACGAAGAATTTTCCATCCTTTTATGATTATTCATTTGATATTAATATATTAAAATGATGAAGGAACACCCATTATGAATATTATAAGGAGTGTTTCCCATGTGGGGAGACAAATTATAAGGCTTCTAGAATTATCATTTCAATCAGTATCAACATCTGTTGGTATTATATTCACTTACTCTGAAAACTACTTAATGAACATGTCATTGTAAAAGGTATGTCATTTATAAATCTCTCGTCCTTGGTTATTAATAATGAAGTTCATTTTACAAAGGGGTAGTAACTGGATTAAACAGTGACATAAGAATAATAGAATTTCAACAAGGTCACTTATCCTTCCAATTACACTTGAATGTTTATGAACTATTTTTTGATGTAAGCGCATGAGTATCAGGATAATTATTCCCCATCGCATTCAATGACATCAGCATATAATGAATGTATAAACCCTTTGATGATAAATTACATGAGTCCTAATCTCATGAGGTATAAAGATCAGGGAATAATATACATGCTTTCCGTATAAATCATATCCTCTTGTTTTCTACACTGACCATTGCTCATGTAGACTTTGAGTGAAATGATTTATGGAACATTGTATAATAATGTATCTATACCCTTTTCCCATGAGATTTTAATTTCATTTCTATAAGGGGGATGGAAAGCGAAATTAATGTTTGAAAAGTGAGATATAAAGAAAAAGAAAATAGGGAGAGAGAATATTATCATTTTGATGTTGACACATTCATTTGAGGAGGACCTTTCGGTACTGAAAAAAATACATAGGGGGATTTTGTTGGGACCACTTTGTGTATGAAGTTGTATTTTTTTCAACTATTGTCAATGAAGTTCAAAATGATGAAGGAGATGAATAATAAATCCAATGTCATTGACAATATAAATTTATATTATTGTCAAACTAATATTAAGATCAAAATACATGTATCAAAGGTGATACATTATATAAGAAAATGAAACCATGTCATAGTGTGTTGAAGGGATTCATGTAATAATGTGATCGTGAAACATATAACTGTTCAATAAGACCATATAAGATCCCACCTGAAGGGAAAAGATTTATTTGCAGAGGGATCATGTGGAGATTTAATGATTTAAGGGTGATCAAGTAAAGCTGAAAAGATTATTCCAGTCATATTTCATGATGACTGGAAGGACTGTGTGTTGCATATGTTAGAGAAGTTGTGGTACATTCCTTCCCTGGAATAATATGATTATGGTAACGGTGATTGATCAAAGAATATATATCATGATAGATAATGTTCTTGATGAATTTGGATGATTTTTTAAGAATAAAGATTATAGTAAATAAGCATGTGTGTTCTTTCCAATTCAGATATTTATAGTGGTCCCATTTCTATGTTCTTTCAAAATTGATTCACAAAAAAATCTGGATTTTGTTTTCAGAAATGGATTGATTTCTACATTGGAGTGAACGAGATGTGGAACAAAGAAGGAAATCAGCAAAGGAGTGAAACTGCATACCTCGAAGCATGGGTTGCATGCCATGTATCGAGAAAGGTATATGGAACAGTTCGCAGAATGGTGCGCATAATGGGACGCGTACCAAAAATGGTTCGTGGTGGAATGATTTGTGGTATGCGAGATGGATCGTCATTGGAGGAAGAGATATAGTACATAGAAATGAAGTATTATGGTACATGAATGGTTAATGGTATGTGGATTATGGTTCATAGGATTGTTATGGTTCGTAAAAGTGGTGCAGTATGTGGTGGAGGATTACAGTACGCAGATGGAGTTTAGTATGCGGTGAAGTTTCCCAAATTTATAATTTGGGTAAAAATGAATAGAAAAATTTCCCGAGTTATTTTCCTATGTAAGGAGTGGTAATCCCATCATTAGAGGAGATAAAATCAGATAAGAAAGAAATATCATCGTTGTGGAAGAACTCGACTATGTCTGAAACTGGTACATGAGAGAGATTCCACATAAGACAAATAGATATGTGAAAGACTAAACGGTTCGTGAAATTGGGAGGAAAAGTTCATGGAAGAAATTATGTATAAGAAAAAGTGGTATTCAAGAGATAAAATACTTCATAGCATTTAAAGAAGAAGTCCGCTAAAGGATGAAACAGTATGTAAAGCCCGAACGTAGTGGTGGTACGTAAAGGCGGTATATGAAGATGGTTTCCAGAGGTGGTATGAGGAGGTGGTACACAGAGTTCGTACATGGAGGCAGTATGTGGAGAAGGTGTAGTGCACAAAGAAGGGGAAATATACAGAACATGAGAGGTACACCGAGCAGACGCAGTAGGAAGAGTAGGCCTGGTAGGCATAGCAGGCGTTGTACATTGAGAATATGTAGTATGCATAGCAGGAACGATACATGGAGCAGACATAGTATGTGGATAATTCATGGTACATGGAATATGTGCATTGTGTGGAGAAGGTGCAGTATGCAGATTAGAGACAGTTCTCAAAATCAGGGACAGTTCACTGAAGTCGAAACATCATAAAAGAAGTTTTTGATTCTCGAAAAAATCAGAAGAAGTTCTATTGAATTTAGTGGACGCACTAAATAAAAATATTGAAGATAAAAAGGAATCATCTCTAGACCTTGATGTAAGAAAAGGCTCATGTTGAATAGGATACAATGATTAATGCCTATCTATTGAGGCGACCTTCAAGTCGATAAACTGAGTGAACTCCTCTCCAAGGAAGAGTGTCGGGGGAAGTCTACAAATGTGATTTGAGGGATGCAGTGATCTATCCATAAAAATTTGTAAAGTTGGTGTGTATGGGATAGTTTGATTGTGCCTGAACCTTTGTAATACACATCCAATGATGATTAGTGGAATTTGGTATGACCAGCATCCTATCAACGTATTCTCCATGCACATATCCCTTAGTGGTGAACCAACTAAAAAGTTGTGTGATGTCTTTCTTCATGTGAATGTTTTAATTACTTCACATATCCATAATATTGGTTTAAATAAGTACCTACCAACTTGGGAATAAGATCCAGTAAAGAAGATATGATGTTGACACCCTAATTAACCCCCCTCTCAGTGGTGTCTATTTTTCATCAGTAAATCATTTTGAAAGTAAACCAAACACCAATTTTAGATCAATTCTAGTTTGGTTTAATAAACATTTAGATCATTATTATAACTTCATAATTATTCTATCATTCAGTTAATAATGAATTAAATGTTATGGAATTCATGTTTATTATTTTCACTCATAGTTATTATATATTAATTTTACATCGTGAATATTTTGCTAATATAAAATCATTAAAAATAGAAGTTAATTATCTAAGTGGAAAATAGCTCAATATGTTATCAATGTAATAAAATTTGTTTTAATTGAATTAAGAACATATTATTTATACATAACTAGTGTATTATTTATATAATTATAAATATATTATTTTTTTAGTTATAAATAGATTTTTATGACAATAAATTACTTTATTTTATTAGTGACAACAATATTTTTTATATGTATGAACAAAATAATTGTTTTCAAAAGAAAAATTGTTTATTATTTATAAATTCTATACATGTATAGTATATTATATAACATTCAAAATTATAAATATAATTTAAATATTTAAAAAACATACTTTAATCATTTTCACCTTGAACACGTCAATGAGAAATATATGAAAATAATCATAGAGATTTATTATTTTTATAGAAATATTTTGAATCATTTGTTATATTAAGATAATATTGGAATAAAAAAATGACATGAGCCCCATTTAATGGAAGTGTAAAAAGAAAAATAAACTATAGGGATTAATAAATAATATTGTATATTTTTAAATGCGAATATGAAATAGTTCTTTTTTTCATGAAATTATAAATGTTATTGTTTTATTTATTCAGTCTGTGTAAATGGTTATATTTTGAAAATTACTATAAAACCATTAAAAAAAATTTGGTATTTGAAAAAAATAATATAATGACCATGGTAAAAGTAATAATAATATTTGACCTAATAAAGGTGATGAATACATAAGATTTTACAACTCATATTGGAAATTATTTAATTTTATCAAAACTCACACGAACATGAATCCATATTGGAATTATACTTCTGAAATATGAAATCCTTCATTTTTATATGTGGTTTAATCGATGAAGAGTGAAAATGAACAATAAATTTCGTCATGGGGGTATTATTTGTTAAATAAACACTTCCATAATTAAATGTATTTTTTCAAAGGTGGTTATGAAAGAACTATATGAGGTGTTTACACTTAAATTCCCAAATTTAAATTAACAATTTTTTTTGGTATAATTATTTTAAATAGAAAATTTTTTAAAATAAAATTTCCCCTAACCTGAAATTTTTTTATTTACCACTATCCCTAATGAATGTAACTGAAATTGTTTTTTCCTTAAAACTATTCATAAACTGAATTTAACTCAATGAGGTTTTTTTATTGGGAAAGAATATCTTTCTAGATGAATTAGTCATAAAATATTTTTACATTTGGATATTTATGGTCCAAAAGGTGTAGTTTTTGGGATAATATTTAATGTAACTCAACTTGATGTTGTGAAATACATACCAGCATAAAAATAATAGGAACCATTTATTTTAGTTAGGGATCTTCTAAGACTGAAAATATATAGACATCTTATGTAAAATGATTGTGAATTTTTGTTAATACAAGACAGATACATATCCAACCAATATCAAATTCCGTGTTCTGATTTGGACAAAAAATTTATTACCATTAAATTTTAAATGGGATCCATCTATCGAAATCAAGTTTGAAACATAATTAATATAATTGAGGGGGTAAAAACCATAGGCTATAATTCAATATTTATAATATAAACTAACGGGGATGGTACATAGTTTATCTATAGATTAAATTTTTGGGAAAAATGTTTTAAAAAATTATGGTCATTGACTATGAAGAAACCTTATAACTAGAATATATAATAGAATCCATTGGTGGTTTTATTTTTTAGGATCAATACTGTTTATTATGTATAATTTATTGTTATCAAAACAAAATTAATTAACGGGGTTATCTTTTTATTTCTATAAATGACATTAATCAAATATTTTTAAAATCAATACGGTGTCACAGTGATATATAAATGAAAATAATACATTTATGAAATTAAAAAACGATATCAAATTTGGAATATTAAATTTTATGACCCTAAAAATGACTTTTTTTTAATTAATATGAATCTAAATCTTATTTTTATAAGTAATTCTATGAGAGTAGAATAATATTTTAATGTTATTTATAGATGATGAATTTCTTATTGGAAATGATATACAAAATTTTATATTTTCATGGTTAGTTTAGGAAAATTCATCTCGATGAAAGAAATGTGTGAAATGATTTAAATTTTTGGAATGATGAAATATATATATTGATATAATAGATTTCATAGTCACTATAAGAATGCATGTATTTTGGTAAATTTCATAAAAATCATATCATGGAAAATTGTTTAAGGGGTTTATAATAGTGTTATTTATAAAAACTAATAAATAAAATAAACATATTTTACATTAATTACTTTAAAAATAGAGATAACTAAGTTAAATACACACCCATAATAAGAAAATTCTTTATTTTTTGAGATAAGATATATATTTTACATTTTCAAAAAAAAATAGATAAACTATTTTTATGCCTCTATAATAATTCTAATATGACCCCATATAAAACATATCATTATATAAAAAATCCTAGAAATGGGAATATATTAAGGGGAATCTAACAACTCAGTAAAGAAAAAGGCATAATATATATCTGAAATGAAATAAATGATAGATCATATAGTAAATTATAATGGAATGGATGGAAAAGAAACATGTAATATGTAATAATAAACATGAAACATAGAATAATAGTATAGATTATATAAAATAAAAGAAAATAATACAAATAAGATAATGATTACTTAAAATAAATCTTAACATAGTTCACTAAGTTTACATTCCATGAACTATATATTAAACCAAATGGGATATATTCTTCACCCATTATATTAGAGATTCATATCATTTTAATATAATTTCATTGGAAATAAATACATAAATATAACATATTATTAGATGAATATTCTATACATTTCCTAAACACACAACTGTGAGCTCAGTTTCATTGTAAGGTTAATCAGAGGAGATATCAAACTATGATAATATGAAATCATAAGATAACCATAAGTGTATATTATCGTGAACACAACCTAATTTTTTTACCCACCCCAACATAGATAATAAAAATATTTCATGTAATAAAAATTATAAATTTATAAAATATGCCCTATAAAGGTGAAAAATAATCATAAATCAATCATAAACCATTTTCTGATGTTATAAAAGTTTGTCATTATCATAAATCGATAATTCCATTACAAATGTCAAGGTAAAATGTCAATATATTCAACATAATGTATCTTGACCAATCATCATTTTCCCATTATGGATCTAGACACACCTATTTCTTATAGGTGATTATGGCTAACCTATTTCCCATAGTGGATAAAGCCTAATTAGTTTTTTTCAAATTGTTATGTCAGGATACTTAAATATTTATCCAATTTATTTTATGGAAATATATTTCTCGCAAATCCAGTATAAAATCCATAATTATTTGGGCACTATATAATAAAACATTCATCGTATCATCTCATCGTAGCATGTGTTAATAAAATGGGTTTTATAACCATTTAATCAGTTCACCATAGCATAACACATGATAAATAAATGTGTTTCATTAAAATATCCTAAACATAAACTTTGTCCATATAGAAAAAATATAATTCATGGTATGATTAAATATTATCCCATTTAAATAATAATTCACATAAATAGATTTCATATTAGATAGAAAACGTTTTTTGAAAGATCACAAAAAATAGAGAATTAGGAAAATAGACATTCCACTATGAAAATAATTTTAAAAATATAAAAATTATTCATCGTCATTTACTTTGAAAATAATATTGGCTGCATATAAATAATGATTTAAAATTCAATTAATATTTTTTATTGTGTAAAATATATTTTCATTTTTGAAAATGACTAAATATCATAGAATATTTTTCTAAATCAAATAGTTTTAAAAGAATCATCAAAATTATAATGTAATCGTAACTTCTTAGATTTTAGAAATATAAAAAAACCTTCTTGTTGATGAATTGTATGTTTCTTATGTGGAAAAAATGATTTTTCAATGAAAATAACATAATAAATTAGTTAACGGTTTTATGTAAGTAGAAATCCATAAAAACACATTAGAATATTAAATAATTTTTCTAATGTCACATACTATGTTTTTTTGAGATTCTGAGGCTCGTAACTCCTCAATAAAAATGCAATAAAATTTGGTAAATATATTATATTAATCATAAAATTTAATCAATGAATTTAATAACTCCAAATAGTGAATCATATAAGAAATAATAAACCGTGGATAGGTCCTTGATATGGTGTTTATCATAGGTGGGGTATAACATAAGTAAGTGTCATACGTTCAGATAGATCACTCATGTGAATAAATTATTTACTAATTCTTATTTTATTTATTTTAAAAATAAATTAATATATCCCAAATGGTGCTTCTTATGAAAAATTTGAGGGAACCATGAGGTCCATAATAGTGGGTATACCCAAGTAGGTGTAAGAATATTATGTGTGTCCTCGATTTGGAAATATCACATGTGATAAAAACATTTTTATGTTTATCTAATTTTTTAATCTATTTTTTAATTAATATATAACTAATATCTCTCAAATGGTACATCATATGAGAAATATGAGACCACTATTATCTCAAATACATGGGGTTAACCCTAGACAAGTTATAAATTTTGTTTTTAAAGGGTGGTCGGACTCATCACAAGCGTGAATAACAATACTTCTTAATGTTAATATTATTTGTTTTTATTAATTTAAAAAAGGATTACATGTGTAATTATTTCACTCAATTAATGAAAGATGTTTCTCCTTTTGGTGTATATTTATTGTGGGGTTAGATAATAATCATAAAATTACTACTTGTCTCACATAAATGTTATTTTATGGTTAATTTATTAACTACATGATATATAATGATTATTAGTGTTGAAACGTTAACGGTGGAAATTATTAAAGATCACTAAAAATAAAAATAATATTTTTTGTTATTATTATTATTATTAATTATGTTAAATAATATTATAATTTATTTATTAAATGGTATAAATTTGATAAATGTAATTTGGTTTGTATTTTAATGTAATTTAATTGGAATAGTTAATTTATTTCAAATAACGAGGGTGTGATTATCATTAAATTTATTAATATTAAATTTGATCAGGTAAAATTCATATCATGTGCATTGAAATCAACCTACTTTTATGATATTTTATTATTTTTATATTTGATACAATATATAATAATGATGAAATTAATTGAAAATAATAAATAGGGACTTCTCTCTTTGGGTGATTCTCACACTGTTTTTAATGTGTGGGAGAATCATGGATCCTATTACATCTTTTTTATGATTTATTTATATTATAAATAATAATAAATTATTATTATTATTATTATTATTTTGCATCATGAAATCTTATTTCCATTATAATTCTTTCATATAGTATTAGATTCACACACCGTTAATAGTAGTTTGACAATGTAATTGAGACAAATATTTTATGTATAATGTTGTATTACAAATTTTTGACGTGGTACGGGTCCAAGAAAAATCCAATATACTGATGTGGTTGAGAAATTAAATTATTAGGATAGATTAATAAATATGTTATGTAAATAATAAATAATTTTAAATTAATTTTTAAAAGGTGTTATAAATTTGATATCTGGTACTTCACAAGATAAGAGTCAGAAAACCATTATATCTCATGCCACTACCCTCTCTTCTAATCTCACTCTCTATTTTATTTTCTTTTATTTCTCCAAAATTATTTAATATATATTTTCTCCAATTTTGATCAGATTAACACATCATTCGGGCTATTAGATTCATCTCTATCAGAGGAAATTTGTTCTTAATCATGGTTGTGAAGGTGATAGGGAGTGGTTGACTTATTTTCATCATACAATTAGTTTACTGTAAGGTTTGGCTGATGATATCATTTCTAAATATCAAATTTTACAAGGAAGACCACATGGTAAGAAGTTACATACCTTTTTGGGCTCTTTTACTCAAGTTTATATTAATAATATTATGCGTAGAAATATTTTGGTGGCCATGATAGATTGTGATCTCATGTGGGTGTCTCTATGTAACCAAAGAATTATTTTTAAAAAAATTCCATGATTACTTAGTAGTATATAATTCATTTTTGATGTTAATCACAAGAATTGTATGTGCTACATTACTTATGATGATATGTTTTTTAATAATCATGTATACTACATTGTTATCTATTTTTTGTAATATTTTTCATTAAACTAGTGAGAGGTGGATCATTATGACATGTTATCCCTTATAGGGGTATTGTACATGACTTGTGACAATAACGACGAGGGACCTATTTACATGTTTGGGATATGAAATTGATTTTCAATGTCTTGTGATTCCGTCGATGACTATGGGATGAAAATTAGTTCTTGATCCCATGAATGAATTCAATGCATAAGGGATACCGATGATCTCTAAATCCCTACCATGTTAATCGAAAAAAAGGGTTTCCTCTTAGCTCTTAGTCCCTAATATATTCATCGATGACAAAGGTATTTTTATTGTCTCTCGATCACTAGAATGTCACTTTAAAAAAAGGGATTCTCATTATCAATAAATTACTTTCATATATATAACATAATATTATTTAAGAGTATAAATGTTGAGTAGCACGACCACACAAAATAGAGAGGAATGAATCAACAACCGCTTGGAAAATCCTTCATTCATATGAAACCCTTATTATCTATCCATCATTATTAATAAAATTATATGGGAGAGGGTTTTGGTATCTTATTTGGAACATGAACACTTAGTTTTTCATGTGTGGTGTTATTGTTATGCATAATTTTATTATCCATATAATTGTATACATGATCACTTTAGGATGATGATGCATTGTTGGTTTCCAGTTTATTCTTGACTCACATCCTACATGGAATTTTTTGGTTTTCCTGTTGATTTTAGGACCCAAGATCCGGTGAAGGGATATGGTCTAATGGTGGCTGATTGAGCTGTAGTGCATGGAGTTGGAGTGTACCATGAAAGAAATGGGAGTACCCCTCAGATGGGTCTTTTTTTTATTTTCTTGAATTTACCATCTTCTTATACTCTTTTTTTTCACAAAACACTATGATCCAATTTATTGTATGACATGTATTCTATATTTACATTTATATATATTTACAATGATTTTTTATATTATTGTTTTTGATTATCAAACTTATGACATGATAATAAGGGTATAGTATCCACAATATTCTACATGAGACCCTCAATGGTAGTTTGAAACCTCTTGAATACGGGGAGGTGTCGATGAGGAAACATAGAATTCTATATAAAACCTGGTAGTTCATTATGGGATATTAAAAATGGTATTAGATCTCATGAATAAAAACATTTTTTGCATCAGCTTTGAGTTGGTACATGTTATATAGGAGATAGGAAATTTCGACTCGATTAGGGTAACAATGTCATTTCCTTGACAATATTTTGTAGTGTACCTCCACGATATGCTAGATGGGAATATATATATATATATATGTATATATATATATATTATTCTTTCCTTGGGTGATTCACATGATGTTGATATTTTATTTAAGATATTTCATGATCTTTAATGTGTCATGAGTTTTCATGTACATTCACATGCAATATATTTCCCTATTTTTGTGTTTCTTATTAGTTAATTAGTTAAATGCCTTGAAAAATCATATCTATTTAGGATAGTTTTTTTTGTGTGATAAATATTTATTGTCATGTTGTGTGATAAGTCATTAATGGAATTAATTAGATGAACTGAGCATAATTTTGTGATAATATATATATTATTATAGTGACTAAAATGTTGGGATAGAATAAAGTGTTAGTGATACGAGGGGTATAATATGGGTTAAGGTTAGACACCTAGGAAAACCTTGTTTGATCCCATAGACAAGTTAAGAGAAACATTGTGTGATCCAATGAACTGATTACGATTTTTCCTAATAGATCAGTTTCTTTTATAAAGTGTCTCCCTTCACATGACAAAATATTTCACCTCTACAAAGTCTTGTGGGACTACATCAAAATCATGTTACAATACATCTATAAGGGTGTATGTGTCTGTATTATCACAATATGTGTAGGAGAATGCAGTTGAAAATGATCCATCACCTTCTCTATGGTTTAGGTAATACAGTATATTCAATTGTATTTCATTCACTTTGTGCCTTTAGAGTCATATGAATTTAGAAAAATTGTCAAATATTCCCAGATTTTAAAATCTAACAATCATTATCCATCAAGAGAATAAAATATTCTCATGATACAAAATAATGAGATGAAATATTTTGAGGAAATATCCAACCAATTAGAGACACTGAATGATTGACATATTATTAGGATATTAACCACATGTTGGGAGAACATCCATTTTGATACCCCATATCAATTGGTTCCAACCAAGGTTATAGAGGTCAAGGGTCAATGGATGACTTAGTGGGGAGGAAATTCAAAATTCTAGACACTTCACTTTTTGGTTCACCTCTGTTTTGTTTCTAAAATGTGGATGGTAGTTGTCAGTTACACATTGATCACCAGATGGTAAACCATTTAATGGTGATGAATCTATATCAGTTTACTAGGATCAATGATCTTTTAGATCAATTTTGGGGATCCCTATGGTTCTCCAATATTGTTCCTCAATCGTGTTACCACTAGTTCTATGTTAGGGAGGTGGATATTTTGAAGATGGTGTTTCAAAGAAGGTATGGGTTGTATTCATGCTTTGTTTTTTGTTCAAGAAGAATAACACACTAATAGTTTAAATTTCTCCCATAATGGAGACCTTCATTCCATACCTGGACTCATTCATCATGGTGTTCATAAAAAATCAACTTGTACCCACTAATACTAGAGAAACATGCTAGGAACCAAGAGATAGTCCTGAGTAAAATTTGAGCATACATGACTTATTCAAAGCAATCATGACATCTAGATTTGATCGGTGATGTTACTATGAAATGTGGTTTCTGATAATGGTATATCTATAGAACCAGATAATGTTGAGGCTCTAATATCCTAGATAGGCACCCACGTGTTTTACATTATGAGATTTCTAGGATTACCGGGAAATTTTCGAAATTTTATCCAAGACATTTTATGATTACCAACAACCTTGAAAGGGATAATGAAAAATGGTGTGATGTTCAAGTGGATATATTAGTGTGAAGAGGCTATCATTGACCTAATATATTGTTTAAAAAACCCTAGTATTGACACTCCATGAGCATGGGATTTGTTATGCAGTGTCTTATGATACATCAGTTATTGGTCTAGGAGTGGTTCTAATGAAAAGGTATCAGTTAATATATGATAGGTTTAGATAGATTTGAACCTATTAGAATAACTTCCCTATACATATATTGGAGCTATAATCAATGGTCCTAACTCTAAAGTGTTCCTGACACTATCATTTTTGTGAGATATTTTTGGTTTATACAAACAACAAGATCCCTCTCTATAACCTCATGCAAGGGTACCTAAACTTTTTATAGAGGTGTTGGGTTGAGATACATGTTTTATGCCACATTTTATGGAATGGATTATAGGAATCCATTGGGAATAACATTAAATTATCATGTTATACCATCCAAAACTTGATGGATAATCTTATATAACTATATGCATATTGGAGGATATGATTCAATCATGGATGATAGTCCTCAATGGAGTGTGGAATGATCACCTTTCCTTGAATGAGTTCACTCTAAATAAAATTTTTCATACATTGATTCAGATGACACCATATAAGGATCTTTATGGGATGATGTGTTAATCACCTCTCTATTGGCATGAAGTTGGTGAGGTAGAGGTTTTTCGCCCTAGTATGGTCCAGGAGACTGCTGAAAGAGTAAATCTGATACATAAGTGGCTAATCACCCATCAGAGAAGAAACATATCATATTTTAACCATATGAGGATTACTTTAGAGTTTCCTATAAGAAATTGGGTTTCATTGAGACTGACTCCTTGGTTAGGGAACATGCTTCTAGGGACGAAAGGCAAGGTATCGTCATGTTTTGTTGGACCCTTTGAGATCACAGAGGGAATATGGCCCATGGAGTATCATCTAGATCTCCCTTCTAACTATTGAGGTATTCACAACATGTTATTTGTGTAATAGATTCTGAGGTACATACAAGAACCTATTTATATTTTTGACTATAAGAACATTGGGATTGAGACTGAATCATTATATGGGGAGCATCTGGTAGATATTATAAATCCATGCGAGAAGGAATTAAGAAGAAAGACTATACCACTAGTCTGTATTTGGTTCCAGTATGGATGGATTGAGGATGAAATGCGGGAATATGAGTCTAATATACAAGATTAGTGGACTCATTGGTTCTGGAATGACCATTTGTGATACATATCGAGGATGAAAATTCATGATAGGGGTAGTTTTATAATATACATTCTTTTAAAAAGATAATAAAACCCCGTTGATGATAATTTAAAAATGCCTTGTGTGAAAAAATGGTTTATTAATGAAAATAACATAATAAATTTGTTAAAGATTTCATGTAATAGTAAATAAACAACTAATACTTTGGAATATTCAATCAAATATTTTCAATGATAGATATTATGCTGGAACGATATTTTAAGGCCCATAAATCCTCAAAGAAGATTAAATAAGTTTGTTTAATAAATTATATTAAATGAACAATTTGTTCAATGAATTGAATAAATCCAAAATAATACATTATATAAGAAAAATGATACCATTTTTTGGTCTGAAACATGGTGTTTTACCATAGGTGGGGAATAACATCTGTAAACATCAGACCTTTGGACAGATCTCTCATGAGAATAAAGTATTTAATAATTTTTTTTATTTTTAAAAATAATTTCATATTTCACAAATGGTGCATCATATTGTTAGCTCCAGAGAGGGGGTTTTACCCTTTGTGGTGTATAACATTTTGGGGTGTCATTTGTTTTTCAACATCACCTGTGATAAAACCCATTTTATATTAAATTAATTATTTAATTCATTTTTTAATAATAAATAATCAATATATATCAATAGATGTGTCTTATATGAAATATAAGACCACCGTTATGGCACAGACTTGGGGTATTCCCTTGGAAGAGTATAACTTTTGTGCCCAAAGTGAGTTGAGACTCATCACACATAAGAATAATAATAATAACCATCATTTTTATTATTATTTGTGTTGAATAATATAAATGGGAGTTACATGTGTATCTTTATCAATGAATTGATGAGCTATTTTTCCCCATTGGGTGGGTTTTTGTTGTGGTGTTACATAATAATAGGAATATTTTTTTCAATTCTAACATAAATGAAATTATGTGGCTATTTTTTAACTATATTCTATATAGTCAAAGTTTTTGATCAAAATTTAATTATGACAATTATTAAATATAACTAATAATAATAATTTTTTTTGTTATTACTATTATTATTTATGGAAAATAATATTATAATGTTATTATTAAATGGAATTAATTTAATAAATGAAAATAGATTTTTATTTGCAATTATTTTTAATTGGAATAGTTAATTTATTGTAAATGATGATGGGTGATATTATTATGATCTTTACAAATAATGAATTTGAGAAAGGAAAATAAATCTCACGTGGATGGGAATCAATATCAATTTATGATATGTTAGTATTGTTATTATTATTTTTTAATAATATAACAATGAAAACATAAATGGAAAAAAATATATAGGAAATTTTCCCGAGGGGTGTGGCATGCAGTGAATTTGAGTGGTGAGTGTAGCCTCAAACCACATCCAAAATTTTTAATGATATATTTATATTAATAATAATAAAAGTATTATTATTTTGGGTCATTCAATCATGTTTCCAACATAATTATATCATATAGTATCAGATTGACATATTGTGAGTGGTATTATTGCCTTGGAATTGAGATGTTCAATTTAAGAACAATGTTGGATGTTTAATTGTGGATCATAGTGCATATTATTGGTGTGACGAATATAATGACGTGTTTGATAAAAGAAATTAATTTTAGAGTAATAAATAATTGAATAAAATGATAAATATTTTTAAATTAATTGATGAAAAGGTATCCTAAATTGGATTTGGGGAGCTTCTGATAGCATTAGTAGGAATCCCATAATTTCTCACACCTATACCCTCTCTCTTACTCTAAATCTCTCTTATATTTTATTTTATTTCACCAAACATCAATATAATCTATGATATTGATCATATTGATTCATCATTTGTGTTATTGGATTTATCTCAATGGGTAGAAATTTTTTTATAATCTTTTTTTTAATGGGGATGAGGTGTTTTTTCTTTGTGAATGACTTCCAGTTAGGTGTGGTCATGATTTCTGTGGTGATTTAAATTTTAAAATATGAAATTAACTTGGAGAACCATGTGGTAGGATGCTCCTTAATTTTTTAGGTTCATTATTCCAACAATCCATTAATATGATTATGCATTGACATATTTTTATAACCGTGATAGAGTATGATTTCATGTGTCTTTATATGTGTTTGTGGGTTGATATTCCTATGTTTTTCCTGAAGCGATGACTACATATTATCCTCTTATTCATGATTGATGTTAATCACATGTATTTTGTGTGAAACATTAAATATGATCATATGGAATTGTTCATTGTGTATCCTACCATGTTATGTATTCTTTGTGGAATTATTGGTGGATCCAAAAACAAATAGACCATAGTGACTTGTTATCCCTTGGAGGGTGAGTGTTCCAGAATCTAGACAATGACGAAGGGGGACCTATGTATAGGGTAGGGATACAACTATGAATGGGATTCCATGTGATGCACTCAAGTACTAAGGGATGGTTATTAGATATTAATCCCATATACAGATTCATTGAAGATGTAATTATGATTAGCTCTTGATCCCTAGTATGGTACTCAAAAACAATGGGATGGTGAAAAGCCCTTGATCCCTAGATTATATTTCCATGAATAAGGGACACTGATTAGGTATATATCCCTACTATGTAACTCAATTATTAAGGGATACTGATTATCTCTCCACACCATGCTTATATAGAGAACATGATCAATATGATGAACAACATTATTTAGTTTCATAATTATATTACTCTGAGAAACATGATTCAAATGATTTGTATTTGACCCATGATTCATATGACACCATCATTATCAATCCATCATAGAGCCACAATATGTATAATTGGGGGATCTGGAAGCTTAATTACTGCATGACTGGTCAGTTTTTATTATTTTTTATTATTGTTATAAATTATTATAATGTTTAATATAGTTTTATACTTGATAACAACATGTTGAGGAAGAATTAGGGGTGTCCGACTTAGTCAAGTACTCCCACCCCACTTAGGAATTTATATACACTTGTATATTTTTTGACTTGAGATACGACAAAGGTAAAGGTAATGGAGGTGGATGATTGAGCAGTGTAGTATGGATTTAGAGTAGACCGGGACAGACACTGGAGTACCCCATGACTGGTTGTTTATATACATTTCTTATACTTACATGCTTATTATACTCTAGTTTTCCTAACCATGGTGGGAGAAATTATTATATATGACAGGTATTCTATATTAAAATTTCCACATATTTATTCTGATTATTTATATAATTATAGTTGATTATATATCTTATAACATCACATATAGGGTATAGTCTCCCAATGGTTCCACTTGAAACCATCTCTTCTATTTGGAAATCTCATTAATACAAGGATTCCTGATTGAGGTTACAAAGTATTCCAAATAGAAACTCATGGGTCAAGTTTGGATTTTAAATGAATCTTTGAAAAAATTGATTTTTCATGATGATGGGAGAGTTCATTTATTTTTGTACACTTTAAAAAATGTTCGGTTAATTTTTTTTTTCAAAGGAAAAGTAACCTAATTCAATAAATGGAAATAAGAATCCATATAAATAATTTTGTAAAATTTTTAAAAATGGTAAAAATGAATTTAAATTGTATTTGAAGAATTTTACAGTCAAGATTTAAATCATTATATATAACATGGATATGAAAGAAAAATTAATTTCTAATAATGAGTGAAATAAAATTGGGCATTATTAAAAAGATTCATTTGAGATATAGTGCACATAATAAGAGAAAAACAAAGAGGAAAATTTTATTATCATGAAGTAACCATTATATATTAAAATTCATATTTTTCATGATATATTAATCATAATATTTCATCATTGGAGGCATAAATATAAACTATCCTATTAAAAGATAATTTGAATAATAAAACCCAAACCACTTTGGTAACATTTAATTGTTTGAAACATGAAATAATAATATTAAATGAAATTTAAAATATCATTAGAATATATTAATTAATGATATTACATATCAATGGGGTGTATATAGACTATAAAATAGAGGATAGGTGGATATCACAATATATGTCTCCAAGATGGAAAATTAAGACAAAAATCCCTTACCATAAGTCTCAACATCATTAAAACGATTTAAGAGAACATTTATATAAATATATGATTATTTTATATCGTTTAATAAACATAATAACATTTTTTATATCATATATGATTTACTGATGACATTTCATTACTTGTTTATTAATAATTCCTTTAAAAATGATGTTTTCGGTAATAACTACTTCAATTTTCACGTATGTTTTGATTTTTTATTTTTGGTACCCTTACATTTATCATTGTTAAATCACCTATATAATGTTAAAAATGTTATAAATATAATAAATATTCATTAAATATTCATCTATATCTTTTCCTTAGTCTTAGATATTGAAAATGAAAAAATACATTGATGGATACAGTATGCAGTACGTATGCATGAACATTATATCCATCTTCTCAATAGATACAACAAATGAAATATAAATAATATATTTCCATAAAAAAATATTTTTATATCATATTTATAACATATTATCATTAAATTTAACATAATTTACTTCCATTTAATGTGTTTTTGAAAATGAATCACATCACTTTGTACGGTGGTAGTCCACCATACACACAAACGATGTTATCGTATCCTCCATAGAATGGAATGTTTGTTGGTATATGTGATATAACAATAAAATAAGTATAATTATATCAATATTATCACATTATTTAATTTAATATATCGCTATTAGAATTCATGTGCTATGAAGATGAAAAACACATCATATTAGTTCATTAAACAGTAGTTTAATGTACACTTGAGCGATGTTACTATTTTTAAAAAGGTGATTTGGTTATAAGGAAGATGTGGTATTAAATTTTTATATTTATATTAATATCACAAATATCATATAAAAATTTTATATCCATAATTATATCCATCTATGATTAGTGGTGATGGAAAATGAATAACATCTAGTCTCAAGTTGGTAGTCATCCGTACAAATGAATGATGATTTTATATCACATTAAGTGGTAATGAAGATGGATATAGGTTATTAAATTTACATAATGACATATTAGTATATAGGGAACTTTATTTTTGTATTTTAAAATATTTGGAAATGATTTTATAGAGATAGAAGAATTAAATAAAAAACATTGGAAACAAATTTCCACTTCTATAGAAAACCTATTTAAGCTTAACCTAAAACTATTCTAGATTGAATTTATGAAATAAATAGAGACAACATGGTGTTTTAACAGATTTAATTAGGAAAATTTTGATTTTATATTCTAAATAAATGTTTTTGGAAGTGTGAAGTTTATAGGAGAGTGGGTGTCCTTTTATAACTATGGTGAATGTCACACATGTAATTTTTGGAAATAAACATGTTTACCCATAATTTTCACATGAAAAAAGGCTTAAAAATGGACCACTATAGAAAATTTTTCATTATAAGTTCTATATATGTATAATAAAATTAATTTTTTAAATTTTTCTAATTCATTTTACCCCCATATATTTTTTTACAGTATCCCCCGTATAAACATGTTTTATCTTCAACAACCTTAAATAACATTTATGGAGTTTACTATTCATAGTTGTAAAATATTATGTTGAAACTTTTTAAAATATAAATTATTCTGAATCCAAATAGTGGATCCATTTTTTGAAATTAAATTATCATAAGTGATATATTTTAATTTAAAATAAAACCTATAGAAGTGATTAGAAACAATTTTTCCAAGGAGAAAGTTGTCAAATGTATAGAATGTTTTAAAATCCCAATTTAATATAGAATATATAAAAATAAGCACAATTTTAATAATAAATTTATAATTTTACTAATAAAAAATTGAAAACCAAATGAAAATAAAATTCAACTTCTAAATCCGTTGAATGGAATGGTAGTTTTAATATAAAAATAAAAGAAAATCAATATTCACTAAATCATTTGTCTTTTCAAAAATTATAAAAAAATAACCCCAAGATAATTATTTATTGATAATTTTGAAGAGAAATTTTATATTTTAAAATATATTTTCTATATCTTGAAAATTAAAATTTACAATAAGTGTTCCCATGGCGAAAAAAATATTTCTTAGAAAAAAATGTATATTATATAAGCCTAATATTGAATTTAATATTACCTATTTTCTTGAAAACAGATAACATGAATATCAAAAATATTATTGAATATATAGTATATATTATTAATTAACATTATTCACATTAAATTATTTGTTAAATTTATTGAGGTAAAACATATTTTTGTCTGTAAAATAGTATTTTAGAAAATGATTTCAATTATTTTTTAAAAAAATAATTTTCTTTTCTAATAAGTGGTCAATAATAAATTATATTTATATATATGTGAAAACCATCTATCTTTAAATTTGTGTTAATATTATTCACACCCACCATTCCATTATCTATGTGATAACTATCATATTAAAAATTAATTATTTAATAGCATTTTATGTTTCGTTTAGTCTCACAATTGAATGTAATGAATGATAACGTTGATGTCTCATGTAATCAATGATAAAAAATTTCAAGTCTAATGAATAATATCAAAAAGATTAAATTTATTTGAAAACAAAAATTCAAAAATTCTCAAGGTGTTACATTATATCCACCCTTAAAATTAATTTCTCATTCCAAATTCATAATATTGGTAAAAAAACTAAGGATAATTATAACTCATTACATAATCAGTTACTAAGGTAACATTTTTAAGCAAGTGAGTTCACAACCAAACATGGACATGGTGAGTTGTGTTTTCTCATAGAAAATTTTATGTATGACGAAGAGTTTCAATTGATTTTTCCTCATAAGAAATAAATTACTCTAATTTTATTTCATCTAACTTGAGGATATGTGATGAATCATGAATATAATTCCCCTAGAGAGAGATACATGAAACACATCATTAACATTTGAGATGCTCGGTGGAAGTACCCAATGATATGATACAGTCCTAATATGATAAAAAATTTCAAAGGGACCTATATACCTAGGAATTAGTTTTACTTTATTCATTACATATCAAAATTAATAGAAAAACCTTCTCACAAACATCAAATTCTATATCACATCATCAATTATTAGCAAAACATTTATATCTTCTTTTTTTACACTTTCATGTTTCTGAAAGGATCTGTCGTTCCCTACCATTTGATGAGCTAGATCAAATCCAAATAGATTTATTTTTGTAGATTCACTCTAGTAAATTATATTTATACACATATTTAAATAAAAGGATTCATACGGAGTCATTTTAAGGATTGAGTAAAAGATATTTTTTATAAAATCTCCTCTAGATAAAGGTATTGAACACAAAAAACAATTGAATACATAACAAATGATCTTTTCTTAACCTATAGAGTTTAGATTGTCCTCTCATATATGAAATCTATCTAAGAATTAAATTTAGTGTAAAAACTCAACTTTGAATCAAGATACAATTTAATATTTCTCTAGAACATCATGGTAAACCATGGGTCATGATAAATTTCATTTAAATGTAGTACTCTATGAAATATTATAACATCATTAACATTTATTTTTGTTGGAAGATTAATAGAGAAATATTCTATAGTAGTGATTAAAGATGATCAATTTTTATGGATATTGACTAAAATACTTATATAATTGATCCCTTTAGATATTATGGGAATTCCAACAACAAATTATAGGTTAATTATTGTCCATTTAGACTAATGTATTGATAATTGTTTTAATTATCCTTAGAGTTTTGACTGTTAGGAATAATTTCCGAACGTAAAAAAATGACATACAAATATAGAAATATCTATCTTTATTTTATCCCACCATAAATACTCTTTCATGTAGTCTAGTCATATGAACTGTACCGTTTTTGTCTTTTAGTTTTGGGGTCATTCCACATGGCCTTTCTGGATGCAACATGTTTCCTCATAACTGGTGGGTTATAATTTTTCAAAATATGTATTGACATAGTTCATAAAAAAATCTAAAATTTAAATAGATCATAATTTACATAATATCAATGCTACTACAAACCCTATAGGTTACCAATACCTTTAGTCTTATTCCTATAATAATTATATCCTTTCAACCCAAAATATTTTTCCCCACTGAAACATATAGATAACAAAAGTTTTGTATTTCTACAAATGTCTCCCAAAATTTTCTTGACCTTGAAAAACACCCATCATATAATACCTCAAAATCTATGTCTATTAAATTATAAATAAGATCAACCATTAACTCATAAACACATTATGGTGTCTATTTCTCTTATAGATATAGATATTATTCCCAAAATAACACAATACATAGATATTTCCTAATTATTAAAAATTAAATAACATTGAGTGGAAAATTATTTGAAAAAATGATTCTTGAATCCAAATAAATAAATACACTAATCCATCAACAGAAATTATTATCATGGAATAGTTTCTTACTTATTATAGTGAATTATTATTGGATTGAGGAACTAAAATGGATAATTTCAATGTTCACTGCACATAAGACATTGAACACCTAGACAATTTTTCATTATATATTCATTTTTTCCACACTGAGGACATCTTCTACTCCATTTGATATATTCATATTTGTCTTTATTCCCACCTTCATGACATCAAGGAACCTGAATCATTATTACATTTTATTTATTTTCACATGAGCATTCATAAATTTCAGTCCTCTTATTAGGTTACGCCTTAGTAATCTAACATATGTCATCATTGATAATCATATATCGTGATAGACGATTATACACAATAAGAATATAATTATCTTGAGGTATCAGCCAATTTGGGTGATAATATTGACCAAATCATCCATAAAATTCATTCTTAACATGATTCCTTATATTTTTATCCATTGACTAAAACCAAAATTTATGGTGTGAGAAACCCAAGTCATAGTTGTAAAATAACATAATCAATAAATTTCACATATAGGTTGTCAATATCATGACATATTGTTTTTTAACTTATCAATCTTAAGGATTATCCTAAATAATTCATGGTAATTATTCAAATCCTTATTGATTGTTCATAAAATGTTCATGAATTTCTAATGCATACCCCTCTGTAGTGTCAAACCAAGTGTGAAACAAAACACATTTTCATCCACTAGGTAATGATATGGTCGAGGATAATGTGACTATTTCAGAGTTATCACTCCTAGGTAGAACTATTCCAAAGCCACATCCATTTTTTGTTTCCAAATTAGGATGAAATTCCTTTGAAACCACTAACTATGTCATTTAAAAAAAGTAAAGGATATTTTCATGTACATAGATTTATCCTTAGTCTTAACCATAGACATATCAAGATGTATCCATATTCAAATCCCTACAGATAAAAATAAATTTTCACTAATATCAATGTATAAATATTGAATGTAACTTTCACTAATAATAACTATAAGGACCCATGGTTTTCACATAGAAATATCACATAATTTTAAATCAATATTCAATCCATTTTATAAACACATGCCTAAGGATGATATTATATTACTTTCTTTGTAGACTAAAAACATAATATTCTTTATGATTAAATGAGAATAAATATGTTATATAAATATCTTCTCACTTAGTAACCCTCTTAGCATACCCTACCTAAACCATTATTCATAACATAGGGAAGAATACAAAATAATGGGTGAAATTAGATAATCAGTAAGGGTAAACATAGATGATATCAATATATGATCATATCAAAGAATAAGATATGTTTAAGGGTATGCAATGAAGAACAAAAAAGTTTGAAATAATCATAAATCAATCATGAATAGTAATATAATATCATAAAAGTGTGGGACCATCCTGAATAAAGAAACTGATTCCATAATTTATTGTTAACAATAAAGACCCTCAATATAGTGGAACATGAATTGTATCTGATTTCCCATTGCTAATAATGAAACACCTATTTTCCATAGTGGATTATGAATCTATTATTTCTTATTTTGTATCAATTCCATCGATATGTTCCACATTGTTATCTGATAAGATAAAATTCATTACCCAAATGCAGTGGACAGAGATATAGGTCCCACGCATATAATAATTAAAACAATACTTATTTGGTCCACAATATGATAAATCATTCATCAAATAATCAAATCATTATCTATGTAATGAAAATCGGATATATAAATATTTTATCAATTCAAAAAAGGATAAAACATGGAAATTAAACGGTCCACATAACCATTTCATCAACATAAACAATAACCATCCAGATAAAAAATTAGGATGGAAGCATCCGTTATTAACCTATGTAAAGAAAAAACATAAAAGGTTGTCACCATACAAGGAAAATTATTTTAAATGATAGCATAGAAAATTTATTTAGAAAAAAAGTTTCCCACATTGAATTTTTTTAACATTTGAATAATTTTAATGAAAATTTTACTAGAAAATAGCCTTTGAAACATTTAAATGAAGTATTAAAAATAATTTAAATAATTCCATGAGTAAATTATCCTTTTTATTTTGTAAATAATTGAAAATTAATAAAATATTTTTGAAATAATTTTATTTAGAAATAAAATTTGAAACATATAAAGAAATATTTAAAAAAAATGTTGTTCATGATGGTAGAAAACTCACTTCATTTTGTAAAATTTAAAGTAAATATTTATTTTAAATATTTTATAAATGTAAAAAACATTATTCATAAAATGAAAATTATATTATTATTATAAAAATTTAAATTAAAAAAAGGTTATATATTACTTTCAATAATTTTAATAGATTTCTAAAAACATGATTAAATTAATTATTCAAATCATGGATATAGAAGAAAAAAAATTCATAATATATAAATAAAATAATATTTTATTAAAAACGTTATTTTGAACACTTCAGTACATAAAAAGTTGAAGTTGAAGATAAACCATATATTACCATGAAATTACAATAGGAGAATCAAATTATATGAGATTATTGGGGTTTGTATCATCATATTTTATCATCAACAGCATAAATTTATGCAATCCTGAAAAATGAAGAGATAGTGTCATATAGATCATACCAATTACGTAACATTGAATCATAAGTCCTAGGAAATAATAACATTTAATGAAACAGAAAATATCCTGATAATAAATAAATTAAATATTTTAAATACAAAAGGGGGTGTATATACAATATTTAAATGAATGTAGGTTCAAAACAAAACATATGTCTCACAAAAGGAAAATTGAGAAAAAAAACATTACATTAAATCTCTATTTTATTCATACAAGATAAAAATTTAATAATAATAAAAATAATCATATTAAAAATATATTATAGAAACATAATAAAATTTATCATACCATATGTTATTTACTTATGATATTTCCTTACACATTTGTTGATAATTCCTTGTAAAAATTACGTTCAAATTAATATTAGATTCTTTTTCAGGAATGTTTTGATTTTATATATCCAATCATGATACATTGATCAAGGTTACATAATTAATAAACATTTTTCCACTATATAAATAAAATATATATACATTAAATATGTATTTATAGTAATACATGACCATTAGAGTTGGAAAATGAAATTATGAGTTCATATAGAAGGTAATCCATAAATATGGATGAATGGTATCTCTATTTTCTTGATGGATGAAATTAAAGAAACATAAATATTATAATACCACAAAAACATTAATATAAATCACAAATACCCATTAAATTTACCCTTATTACCTTCCATGAAAATTTTTAGTGAGAAATGAATCTCATCACTTCATGAGGCTGTAGTCCACCATACACAAGAATGATGTTGTCATATCCCCCAATGAATGAAATATAATTAGGAATATGTTATATCATAATTAAATAAGTATAATTATGTTAAAATTAGAATATTTATTAATTTATTATAACCATATTAATATCTATGAAAAAAACTGAAAATCACATCACATCAGATCGTGAGACAATCTTTTGTACACAAAGGCGACGTTATTTTTTTCCACCGAGTTGGGATGTAAGAAGTTTTATTGGGTATTAATATCAAATAAGTATTATAATATCAGAAATTTCATATATAAATATTAAATTCCTCATTTTATCTAGTAGTGATGGTGATGATAGAAGACGAAAAACAAGAGTTCATGAGATGGTTTTCTGTCGAACATATTAATGATGATTATGTATCCCATTTGATGGGAGTGTAGATTAATATTCATTATTACATTTTTATAATAACATCATAGTATATATTTGATGATGGTTTCATTATTTTACCACGGTTGTAATGTATTGTATGTTTTCAGAATAATAAGTAATACAAAACCGCAAGGTCAAAAACCATACCTCTTTTTCTAACAATGTATCTATGTCTAACCTAAAGAATTCTAATATTGAAGTTATGATCTTAAAAATTCATATAGGATGAGGGGATTTAAGTAATTTATTATGTAATGGTATTTATAAACTAAATGGTTAAAAAAGTGTGATTATGTGATGAGAGATAGTGATATTTTATATGTGATGTGAGTGACATTCTTGTAATTTCTGGAAAAAAAGTTGTACACATGTTTTTTGTATGATAAATGGATCCAAAATGGACCATTACCAATCCATATAAACGACAAGGTCTAAATGATCCCATTTTATCGGGGGTTTTTTAAATTTTTAAGTTGGTTTACCACTTATCTATTTATTTTAATCCCTAGTAAACCCGATTTAAACATAACCTCTACAAATAATCTTTATCTTTTTAACTATTCATAACCGTAAAAAAATTTAAGCTTATTATAAAATAAAAATTATTATAATTCCAAATATTGGATCCATTTTTAAAAATTAAATTAATATATGTGGAATAACATTATTTAAAATTAAAAATGAATACATAATGAATAAAACAACATTCAATTAAGAACATTATCATATGTGTAGAATGATTTAATACCCCAATTGAATTTAGAATTTATAAAAATAAACTAAATTGGATTATGAGATATATAATTGAACATATTTAACTTTTAAACCCGAATTAAAATAAAATATAACTTGTAAGTTCATTGAATTAAAAGTTATATTTTATAATAAAAGCCCTGTATTTAAACTATTCATCTAAAAATATAACTTTTCATAAATTTATCATAAATTCACCACAATATTATTATGAAATGATGATTTAAAAAAAGGCGATTATTTTCTTCAAATACATTTTTCAAAAGTGGTAAAAATTAACAATCAAATAAGTGTACAATAGGCCAAAAACTGATTTTAAGTAAACTTGTAGTTTTTAAGAATTGAATTTTAATACTTATTTCTTATTCTATAAAAGTAACACAAAATTAATGTTATTAATTTTTATGAAAATATAATATATAAATTTCATTGAAATTAATCAAAAATTTAATTTTGTTAATTTATTGAATAAAAATTAATTTGTTTGCATTAAAATAGATTTTATGAAAAATATTTCATTAATTTTAAATTATTTTTTATTTTAATATCAAATTAATTGGTCTCTAATGAATTCATTTTATATACATGTTTATACCATATATTTTCATAATTATCTTAATATTATACATACCAACCATTCTGACGTTTAGGTGATAACTATAAGATTGACTAAAAATATTTTAATGGAATGTAATGTTTTGTATATTCCCAGTGTTGCATATAAAAAAAGATAAAATTATTATTATATTTAATAGAATCTAAACTCAATGTTTAATGTAATGATAAATATCAAAAAGAATAAATTTATTTAAAAAAATATTTCACAAAATCTTTTGGTGTTGCACTTAGCTCCACCCATCATAATATAATATTTCCATAAATATCTATTCAATTGGAAATTAAAAAAAAATCATTTTCTATCAATAATTATTAATATTAAATAAACATGTGAAAAAATTGTTCCCACAATGAAATAATTTTGTATCATACAATATTCAATCAAAGAGTGAGAGGGAAGGGACAGAGTATATAAATCCCCTGAAAATGTTAATTTATAAATATTTATTAGACAAATGATATATTTAAAATAAATAAATTGAATGAAAATGATTCCTACATATGAAGTTATGAAATGTTTTAAAAAAAATAGAAATTGTTTCATCTTTTAAGAATTCAGAATTAATAAATGGATATATATATATATATATATATGACTAGTAAATAGAAAATAAATAAAATATCATCAATTCCAATTAATTTTGATGAAAATATTAAAATATAAGAAATATATATATAATAATATATAATTTATAAGAGATAAAACTATATAGAGATAAAAAGAGAGAATTCATCTTACCATGGATTTTAAATTTCTGAAACAAACTCCGAATCCCTATATAAGTAATTTTTTTATTACTAAAAATTTTCAAAATATTATTTGACTTTTTTAATAGAATATTAATGATTTATAATTATCTATTTATTATTTATTATTTATTAAAATTTTATATTGGTTATCAAGTTTTAATCGTTCTAAATATTTCAGGCTTACTTTGGTATGATAGTCTTAGTCACCATTCTAATGAAGTTGGGGTATTTAATGAGTGGTAATGTCACCCCATAGTCATATATCAAATCATGATTCCAAATTGGGTGGCAGATACTATCTGTTGCAATGTATTAGTGTATCAAAAGTAGAAGTTTCTATATTAGAGTGACTATACTAGTGGTAATATTCATCAAAATGGGTTTTTTAGCCACAACGTTGGTCCTTCGTGCCTTGGGGTCATATGCCATCTTTGTTAGGCCTTGAGACTTGTTAATATAGAATCGTATGAACATGGAAATATAAGAATGTTCAAGGGTTTTCAACATGAATCTGGATTTAGGATGATCATTTAGTAGTACCCATTCACTAGGATCCGAAATTAAATTTCAGGGGAACGGTGATCAATTCCTCAGCCTCTCATGTGTAAGGCAGCAATGACATGCTATGGTATGAAATAAAGGTAACATGACAGCATGGTCATTCATCAATAAGGAATGAAGGGATATTCTAATTTGGTTCATTTGGGATATATCTCATATGCATTATGCCTTTGGGCATTCATACCATGTGTTTTGGGGCCATCGAGTCAGGTAATGGTTCCCTCTCAACCTAATAAAAAACAGGTTTATCTAAAATAATGAAATAAAATTGGATTTTAAATGAATTTATCATATTTCATGACCTAATTTTCCACAAAATAGTAAATTTAATATAATAATGGTAGTAAAATTAGTCCTGATTTTTTATTTTTATTCCATGGAATATAGGGTGATGGATCATAAAGAAACGATCCATAATTTGATTATTCAAATTGGATTTATGAACCGTAAAATTTTACACTAATAATGGCATTTTTATTTTATTATTACCATTAAATAACCTTAATAATACAGTAAATTCATAATTAATTATACATCTTGACATTATATCTATTTTACAAACCATCAATGATGGAAGTGATGTTTTTTTTTGAAATATCATTTATATATATAGTAAAACAGAATAAAACATGAATGTGCAAAATGATAATATTTTTTATAAATATATAATTATTTTATTACAATATCCATATTAAAAAAAAAGTAATTCTATTTATATTTGGTTAATATAATGATTTTCAAAAATAATAATGGTTAATAATAAATGATGAAATGATAAAATTTTAGGTGGGAATCATTATAACTAGGTTGGGCCATCACTTAGGTGTTTTCTATATTAAATACTTTTAGATTTCATCTTAAGAAAAAATATCAATAACATATATTATATTAGTGGGATATAATATGAGATATTATTTCCTATCACTGGTGATATTTTATTAATGGATATCTATGTATTTTAGGGATATCCTTTTTAAGGGACATTATGTATCATTTCTACAAACTCCAATTACATAATGGTTAAATAATGTAATTATTTCTTGAAAGTAACCTAAATAAAAAAATTAAAAGGGTTCATGTTTTGATTCATTAATATTTTTATATATTAATTTATTAATTTATATTTCATTTATACTTTATACTATATTTTACTATATTTATTATTTTCTTGTTATTTTCATTATTTAACAAGGTAAATAGTTTTTTAATAAAAAAATAATGTTTAACCAATCACTTATTTCTGAAACATTGATTCAAAATATGTAATCAATTTTTAAAAAATATAAATATTTCAATTTGATAAATTTAAATTTTTAATATTATCATAGAATATATTAAAATACTGATTTTAACAAATAGAAATTTTTTTATTGATATATCATTTTTGGTAATTATTTATTTATATATGAATTATATATTATTTCTAATAAATTATATATTTTTTCAAACATATAATCATAAATTACATATCATTTATGAAAACCATACTATTCTCATTGACAAACTACATATATATATATGTTTGAAAAAAAAACAATATAAAAATTACTTTACCCACTTATATAACTTCCTCATTCAAATCATCACACCTCAACCTCATCATAGTTTAGTAAAAATCAAATCAATACATTGGTGCATCCCCCAAATCAAAAACATTTTTAATTAAATATATATGGATAATACAATTTCATTGGTGGATAGGTTCCCCTCAATTGAGCCACATTCCTCATTATAAGTCTCTATAGACATCTCATCATGAGTTTTATATATGTTAGATATTAGTAAAATATAATACATAATGAAATTTTATCTATATATGGTAAACCCAAATAATATAAGTATGCATGGAAATTTTTTTAAGCACTCCCAATAAAAAAACATAAACTAACATGTGGAAGCATGAAATGATGAAAAGGGTAACAAATCAATCTCCCATAACTATATCCCTAAATAACTCACATATTTTTTCATAAAACAATATTATTAATCCTATTGTGTAATTACTCATATCCTATAGAACAACATTGATGACTATGTTCCACCACTAGTTAATTAGGATTTCATTCCATTACCATCATCATGATACACATAATCAGCTCATCCACAAAGTTGGGAAAATAATGTGTGAGTTATAGAACCAGTAGGATGTCTCCAAGACTTTTCATACACACCAGGAATTTGGAAATAAGAAAATATTTTTAATTCATTTTATAAATGATAATTTTTAAAACAAATGTGTGACACCCCAACCGAGTAGCCAGATAATGGTGCTCGGGGATGATTGGCCACATGACCTCAAGAAAGCATCACAATATGTTAGAGACTACTGAATATTATCATGGTCTTAGTATATAATATATGGATACTATACCCTATTTATCAATGAATAACAAAAATGAAAATAAATAAACAACAGGCTCAAGAAATAAACAATTTTTAGAATAATAAAAAAACCATTTCGGAAAAATATCCCATGATAAATGAAAATTTGAATAAAATATCCAAACTAAAGAAGTAGATATATCATTCCATATATATTTCAAGTGTTAATATGAAAAATATATTGACACAATATCAACTACTGAGAGGGTCCCAATTCCAACTCGGGGTTCCTCGTCAATGATTCATCATAAACGAGCCATCTAACACAAGGTTCATTCCCTTATCGTGTCCTATAAGCATGATATATATTCGAGTAACAACCTACTAGCCCAAGTGGGGTGAGGGTAAAAATCAACAGGCAAACAAAAATGGCATATAAACCAATTTCCTATCTATTACAGTTTATGCAATTGAATGACGAATAACATAAAACAAGGTAAATAATTATCACAATTCAATACACTCTAATTTTCCACCTAAATTTATTAGGTTCATGATGACACCCAAACAATCAATTACTTCTTCATCCCATTCCATAGTTTGAAACATCACCTTGTGATATCACATGGAGGGTTGAAATTATTTATAACATGGGATTTCATTATCGATAAATTTTCAATTCAAGTCATGCCTACATTTAATCATATTTAAATTCAATCATTTTGGTTTAAGAGTCCCATGTCTACCACTGCGTTGGTATTCAAAGCATCTGTCCTTGTCCTGCAATCGATTGGTATTTGGAGCATTAGTCCATATCCCATTAAACAATTCACACATGAATTAATTTGGTCCTATAACATCATGTCTAGAACCACATGTGTATTTTAACAATCAGTCGATGTCCCACAACATGTTTATCAAAAAATCACACATATATCAAATATATCACAATTATTAAGGTTCACTATCTTTACCCCCTCACCATTCTTTTAAAACATGGTATACCATTTTAATTTTAAATTCAATCAGAATTATTCACATTTATCTTGTGGAATAATATGGATAATTTATTTTCAAACAAATTATCAACATTTAATAAGATAAACCACTAACCATTCAAGGTTTAGCCAACCATATAGTTTTCCCATTATAAATCAATTCCATATACTATAAATTAACTAATTACACAATCTGAATAATTGATCAAATTCATAATCTCAATATTCAATCAGATAATTAATCACATTATTCCATTAATTAATAAACCCATTAATTAATCCATTTTATTATTTTATTTCCAAACATTAAAATTGATATTTCATAACTCCATACACACAATTATGATCAATACTATGATAATTCCATTTAGACCTCATACCTCACAATTATTGATGTTTATTCATCGAACCTGAAATCCCAAAATTGAAGTGGAACACTCAACTACAAAATAATTAACAAGACCTACAACAAAAAACTATATCCAATATCAAAAGGTACAAAAACTATTAAAACATAGATCTAAAAAAATTCAATGTGGAATAACACCTTACTCTGCATCCAGAATGTAGGGTGAGAGAGGGAGACACCCATATGGGAAGACTTTTATTGCCAGGATTGGTTTAGATCCATCAATTGAATCATCTATTTGTAATGAAAGGTGTTCGTAGGGCACTTTAATCCATCAAGAATCATCCAAAATAAATAGAAAATGACTTAGGATAGAGATAGTGTGTTTTTGGATATAACATAGGGATTTGGGAAAATTTTACTAATTATTAGGATAAAAATTATGATGCACGCAAGGTTACCAAGGAAGGGGCACACGGTTCTCAAAACAGTGTATCCTAACTATGTGTCTCTCCATTAGGGTAACACAGTTAGTACTAAGAGGATGCAAGTTTTGAAAAAATGTGCACCTACTATGAAATACCCCATTTTTTTTGATTCATGGTTATCATGGGTAAGGTGAATGGTTTCAGAAAACCATTCGCCTACAGGGCACTACCCAAAATTCCCCACAAAAATTTCCAAAATTTTCCCATACACACCCAAGACATACCTCAGCCAATGTATAACTAGAATAAGGAAAATTATTTTCTATAATAAATTTCGTTATGTTTATAGATATGATTTAGATATTAAAATATTTTCACCTTATATAATATCATCCTTGAGATGTACCACAATTCATCGTTATGATTCCAGTGTAAAATGATCAGGCTACTGAGCCCTCATTCCAGCTTCTTTCACAAATATTTCCTCCTAAAAAAGCATATATTTCCACACTACTTGAACTATCATTAAGGCCTTTTCCTAAAACACATTCTCACTATGATCCAACACATGTTTCTGATGATACTTATAGGACACATCATTCTCAATCTCAATATCATTATCATCGACCACATGAGTAGGGTCATGGTGATACCACCAAAGATATCACACAAGAAAAACATCATCCATATTACTGAACGCACACAAAATATCCAAGAAATATTCCACTAGACAAATTCTATCCACTACCTCAAAAGTTACAAGAAACCTATGCACCGACATTCCCTGTCTCTAAATCAAATAGTGACATAACTGATGTGACACATGAACGAACACACGATCACCTTACAAATACATATATTCATATGATTCTTCCTATTGTAATCTATAGTCATAAATTTTAGAATCAACTGATCCTCATCTGATATATGTTGCATGTGACTCAATATCAATAGCTCTAACTCACATGCCTCCATCCAAAATAGAGTTAATCTACATAACCTACCAGATTGATAATCATATGGTTCCATATGAATAGTTTCCTAATAACCTTTTTTATATGTGAACTCAATGAGTGGTAAGGGATTCTCCTAGTAACCAACAAACTCTACGATATGTTCCTATATATAATTGTCTAAAACATGAATATTCTATTTCAATTGTCCATCTTTATGTGGGTGGAAAATCATACTAAAAAAATGTACCATGATCCCTCTAATAGACCTTCAAGATCCCCAATGTAAAACACATATCAAATAATGAAACTATACACTATGGAACACCCTATTTAAGGACTATCTCTTAAATATACCAGTCTCTCGAGTGATCTATTGAGAATGTATCCCATATAGGTAAGAAAGATTATACTTTCTTCAGTCTGTCCAAAACCTCCCAAATTTCATACTTCATCTGAGTCATCCTAAAATAAACCACCAAAAAATCCATGGTAAAATAATTCCATATCAATTATGAAAAGGTAAACTACTATAGTACACCACTAGGTCATTGATTCTCCACTTTCAACTGTTGAAAAGTATAATTTAATTTCATGAATGCATCAAATCTTATTTAGGCTTGGTTACTAATATTATTGATGAAATTCACAAAACATATTGGTAAAACAAGGATTCACCTCCCACTTAATGGAATGAAAATTGTGCATTAGATCATCTCAAATAAATGTAAGAACAACTAAATGGCCTTAGACAATGAGTATATCATCCTCATTTATGGTCTAATAGGAAGGAAACTTCCCTCATTCAAGGAATTCCATCACGGAAAAACATTCAGGATCCCCATTTTTCATCTCTCTAATCTGGCGGAAAAATCATCAAATAAAATGTTATAGATATAAGGGTCATCTTCTATCATACCTATTTAACAATCACATGGATCACATCCATAAATTTAATCATTATAAACATATAAATAGAATCCAAAATGGCATGAGTATGTGTTTTCCTTCTCAAAGCGCCTACCACACTATTTCCTTTCACGACTATATATTATAGTTTTTAATTAAATAATTACATATACTCAACCCATATATACTATTTAATTTTCAATTCTTGGTGTGAGAAAATATACATTAGGCTCTTATAATTGGTATACACTGTAATAATTTCTCCCATCAGATAATGTATCCCACACTTCAAGGAATAAGACATTGTAGCTAACTCAATATCAGGAATTGGGTAATTCAATTCCTATGGCCAAAAATTTATTGACATAAATTCCACAACATGATCTCTCAGTATCAAAACATTTCTAATTACAATCCCAAATATTTCATAGATGAAAATATACTCCTCCCTCTGATTGGGTACGATCAATATCAGTGTGGTAGTCAATTACTTCTTCAAATCATAGAAGTAATTATAACTTGATCATGGACATTTGAACATACCCCCTTCAAGGTTAATACTGAAAGGGGTGATTCCGTGTGGAAAATTCCTAGGTGAACTATTGATATAATCTAAACAAGCCAATAATTATATAGATATCAAAACAATTGGGATACATCCAAGAAACAACTACCTTCACCTTCAATAGGTACGCTGACACACCATCATCTGAGATGATGTGACACATGAAATGAATCTGATCAATCAAAATTTGTCACATAGATAGATTGGTGTATAAAAGATGGTCTATCATTGTACTCAAGACAATTTCATGATTTTCGACATGATCATAATGATTCATTGTGTACACAAAGATATCCTTCAAAAACACTTCCTTAAACTGATCTAGGTACATGATGAAAATTTATTTCATCAATTCCATAATCATTTATAGTGAACTCTACATCCCAAATTTCATCAAAAAAACTCATATCATCCATACATGATTCTAAAATTTGTCTGACTTAAATCTAAAGGTTGAACTCTCAATTGATGATACACTAATCTGAAGTAAATATTTTATAACACACAATGTCCTCTGATTTGGTCATATATTTCATCAATATGCAGAAGAGGATACCGATTATTCACAATCAACTAGTTCAATATCTATTAGTCAACAAATAAGAATAAATTCTTATTAGAGTTCTTTGAATATAACAGTGGAGAACCCCAAGGTGATGTACTCGGATGGACAAACCTCTTATCCAGAAACTCTTCGAACTGATTCTTATGTTTATAAATCATTTGGTTCAATTATGTATAGTGGAATAGAAACTGGATTATCCATATACAAGAGATCAATTGTAAATTACAAAAATCTCTCACGTGGAATCCTCGATAAAGAAATAAATATTAAAACTGAAATGGTACTCCCCAACCTCGACTGTACATCTATTGTATAACCAAATATATCTCGATTTTCCTCCAAATGGTTTGTCAATTTTAATGACCCCAATCACGAACTCCACATCAAAAATCAACCCATTCACACAATTTGGAAATATATTGGAATGAGAGTAACTAGTAACAAATAAGGCATTATAATGTTTTGAATATACAAGGATAGTAACTCTATCCTTCAATGGTCCAACCTTTCTATACACTAGAGTAGGCTAAAATAAATATAACAATCCTCTACCACATTTCAATATTGCAGTTTGAGTCCCCGAAAATAAAAATAATTGCTGATATGTGCACTATTTCCTGTAATTAACCCATCCACTTCCTCAACCACTAGGTATAGTAAAACTCCAACTACGAGAATGATTTGTGGTAGAAAACACCCTTCCAGCACTCTGATTCTACCTAGATCCTCCATCATTACACATTAGTTGTAGAGACCTGAAGCTTGACGTACATGGACATTACATTACTTTTGCAGAATACTTATTACATAACAAAAACAGACACCAAAGGACCGTAATAGTTTAGTGCCTTTCGAAACTTGGAACATAATCTTCTAATCTTGGTGAAAGATCCTCAACATCTCCCATAAAGATCTTCCCTTTTTTTCTTACCAAAAACCTATCCTTATATCCTGGGGAAAATAAAATATAAAAAGGGTGAGCTCAAATGCTTAGTAAGGGTAAGCATGGATAAAATAAAACAAATTATATACATTTGAACATAAAAACATGAACATAATGTTTAACCATCAAAAGCTTGAGCAATGACATAAAACATGGAAGTACGTAACGCATAGATCATAAAGGAACATCAATCATGATAAAATAGCATGAGAATAAAACATGTAATTATGGAAACCATTAAGCACATGATATGATTTCCAAAGTATCCAAGGCATTGCTGCCAAGACCATCTTAGTGGACAAAGTCCCTTTCTTAATAGAGTTCACTCCTTGTTTCAGTCCTGTAACACTGAACCGGATTAACTTATCGTTCCAGCCATGTCTATCTCATGAGATATAAATCTCTACCCAATGCATTGGAGGGAGATATAGGTCCTACCCATCTCATAATGAAATCATTCTTCCTTGTGCCACAAAAAAAACATACATAAACCAATAAACAAAATGGGTTTCATAAACATCATCTCATCATCACATAATCAATATAATAGAAATGGATATCATTTCATAATAAGAAAAGTGAAACCATATAAATCATAGAGACATGATACTTGAAACATACACATATGAAATAATGTCATCTTAAATGAAAAATGGTTTTGATAAAACACTTGAAATGAATTCTTGAGGAAAATATCCTTTCTTCTTCAAAATCATTCTCTTTTCACAAAATGTCATGAAATTTTAAAAGAAAATGATTTTGTTGAAAATATTACTGAAATATTTTAATGGAAACTTCATAAAAATAAGGCTTTATAAAACCTTAAAAACCTGTTCATGCCGTATAAGTTAAAAAAACATTCTTCTCGTACTTTTGTCGGAAAAGTAAAAAAGTACTTCGTAAAAGAAAGATTCCATACAGACCATGTAGTAAAAGTCAAAAATGGGTAAAAAGGACATTAAACATACATGAAACCATTTTTAGGAAACATGAACATGGATGAGAACAATAACCCCAGTAAATACTTACGAATAAACAATCTCGGATAAGAATGAGATTGGAATAATTATCCCTTACCTTAGGTCCGATATACTTCGTATGGATCTGAACCTCATGTATAATGATTTAAATAATGTCATCGACTTATTAAATAATCATATTCATTGTTATGATATCATAAATATTTCACTTATGACTTTATATTACCCGTTCTTTTGTAAATTCATTGTTAAAGCAGCATTTTGGGTAAAATCATTTCATTTATCGTATGTGTTTCGACCTGTCGTTCTTGATATTATTACTTATATCCTGATTTACATAATTTTATAATGTAAAACATGATTTATATATAATATATATTCATAATATACATATATATTATAGATCGATAAATGGAATGAAATACATCGTTTATGGAGACGGTAGGCCGTACATACGCATGAACGATGTTTTCGTTTCCTTGTTGAATTGAATGTAATTAAATATATGACAGACATATATATATATTTACATAAATATAGTATCATTATTATGTCATATATTTCATTATTATTAATTATATATACTTTATAATCATTCTTGAATGGTTAATCATGGAAAATGAATCTCATCGCGTTCGTGGAGACGGTAGTCCGTACGTACGCACGAGCGATGATATCATTCCAATGATCATGGAATTGCATTGGAGTGTATTTATAATATTTAAAAATCAATATAAATTTAAAATAATCATATATAGTCATTATTTACACCATTATACCCATCCAAGTAAGGTGGTGGTGGAAAATAGATTACACCACGGTGTGGAGACGGTATTCCGTACGTACGCACGCGCTGTGATTTTGTTTTCCGTAGGATGTATAGATGGTGAAATAGGGTTGTTTCATACTTATAATGACATATCAGTATATTAGTGATACTTATGTTATTAATTCGTAATTAAACAACTAAATAAGAAGAAGTGGAAGAAGAAATAAAGTTGAAAGAATCGGTAACGGACATTACCTCTTCTTTGAAACGCCTCTTTGAGACCTCCTCTTAGGGCACTAAAATTGGTCTTTGAAGAAGACCAGAACCTCTAGGATTTTTCTATAAAAGAGGAGAAGATACTTTGGCAGGTTTTGGCCGATCTTTAAGGCTCAAAGTGGTGTGAGGAAGAGAGGGAGTGGGTGCCCTTTTATAAGGGAGGAGAGGGTCACCTTTGAAAAAACAAAAAATATTATTTTATTATAAAGTCATATTCGGTTTTTAATAGCTCCAAATTGAGTTATTTATAAGATAAGGTGGTTATGGGTCGAAATCATCTCATCCAATAGAAATTAGACAAGTTTAGGTTTCTATTTTAACCTTATCATTTAGATTTACCCTTAAGTTAAATAATTTTATTTTTACCGTGTCTTCTTGTTTTCTTACACTATAAGGTTAATAAACTTACTATAACAAGCCAAACTAACCCCAAGTTGTTTATTATTAATATATATAACATTATATACGTCATTTTTCCGACCCTTATATTTTTTAGGAATAAAATAACAATTAATAATATAATATTTGTTTTAAAAACTATTTTATGTCAATTTTGACAGTATTTGGTAATTGGTTTTTGTGAAAATCATAACAGAATGATTAGTTCTAAAAATGTTAACTAAATCAATACTAACATGTCATATTAATCTATAAAATTAGTGTAATTCATAAAAAGTCTCAAATTACATTTATTTGGGTATTTATAACATCAATTATGTCAATATTTCATTAATATGATAATTACTACATCATCTTTGTGTCATAAATAAATTAAATTATTTCAGGTCTAAAAATTATAAATAAAATACCATTATGTTGGAAATATTTTTATCTTTCTAATGAATTTTTATAGTCGAATTTATCTTATGTATAACCCTATATAGAAAATTATTTACTTATTAAACATTGATTTTAACTATTTTAACCCTTCTTTAAATAAATTTATATTAAGTGTCCTAATCTAATCCAAGTGGGCCTAAATGGTCATATTTTATTCTTAAGGTTGTTTTTGGTCGAATTAAACTTATCCAATCGAATTAGGACATGTTTTATGGTAATAATAATATCATTTTTACCCTTAATTATCCAATTTACTTTTAACCGTGGTAAATAAAAGTAAAAAGTTACTATTTACCAAAAAATATTTTCATCTCATTGAACCACATTTTAGTCTTTGATATTAACCATGTCTATAATATTTTCTAAATTCCACTCACAGAAGTGGTAAAATTAAGTTTGATGAAAAATTCAGTTTTTTGACTACCACTTAGTGGTTTCACTATTCATCAAAAATGAATGTTTCCAGAAAAATACCAAAAATTAGGCCTAAGATATATTTGATATTATGAATTAAAAAATGATGTCTCTTTTACCAAATTCCAAACATATCAGTTGCGTTAATTAATTTAAAAATTAATTCTCGTCGTCAAAAAAATAGCGTGTTTTTAATAGATAATATCTATCAAAAGATTGACACTTGTTTATGTCCGGTTTAAATGTGAAATTACATCCAATGACCCACATTGTATTAAATGGTAAAAATATATTATAAATATACTTTAAAACCACTCAAATTAATAATTTATAACAATTAATTATTTTGATTAAAAAAGTTGTTTTTAATTAAAATTTAGTAATTTTCACTATTCATCAGAATATGAAAGTTATCCGAAAAGTACCAGAATTTCACCCTAAGCTAATTTCGATATTCCAAATCCAAAAATGAAGTCCATTTTGAAAGTTAAAATTTATAAAATTTCAAAAGGTGGGTATTACTATTCATAACGGCTAGTTCATAATAATATTATAATAATATCTCGTTTAGTGAAACTCGGTATTGCGTACTACACACGCTATCGAGGAAGGTCTCTATTGCGTGTAATGAAAGCCAAGTCAGGTATGCGTGTTGTACAAGATTCTTTTGGTGTAGCGTACAACACAAGACATTAATGAAATTAAAAGTAATATTTTTCATAAAATCTCAGGGTGTTACATTCTACCACCAATAAAATGAATTTCTCCCTCGAAATTCGTTGGGGTTATAAATGGTTTACTACTTGAAAGTTTCTTTAATAGAAACCAAAATAGTAAAAAGGAATACCAAAACATGGATTTAAAAACTAATGTATGAAACGCAATGGTTACCCAAATTAACTCATCACTGGGTTTTCACGTAGAAGAACATAGGTGAAAATATAGATGTGGCAGAAAAATATAACCATCATGTTCTGATGGAGAGTGGTAGAGAACATGGCTCTAAAAAGCCAACAATCACAAAGCCATAAATTTGTGATAATCTAGTGTACCATCTAATTCATCGGATATAAGGGCACTAGGACAACATTTTTGGTTTTCAAGATCATTTCCCTAAAGTTGAAGAATTTGAATTAGAATAAATACTTACTTTATTTTGGTAAAATTTCACTGTTGTTCATGCCTTGAAAATTTTCCACTTCAGCTCTTGAAGAAATGAAGCTGAATTTGTTATTTTTGAAGTGTTATCATATCATGTGATAGAATGACGGGTCATTCCATCTGTCTCAAACAAAAGGTTAGCAAAAGTTATTAAATATACATAAGTCGGTCTATAGTGAGATTAATCATATATGGTTCCTAAAATGGACTTATACTTCATATATCATACTGATTAATATAATAAAACTAGTTTCTACTAAACATGGACTTCTTGTAGTCCAGTGGTATGTGATAAATTCCAGTCGTACTTCGGTTGTGGGTTCGATTCCCACAGCCTTGTCCGACACGATGGGGTGTCGCCCATCTTGTAGGTTGTCCTTTTTCCAAAACTACATTACTATAACATCCCATCAATAATATCGAAAAAAAGTTCTATCCTTAAACAATACTATCTTATGTTCAACATAATCTATTCCAATCATTATCTAAAATACTTCGGTCCAAGCTCATAGTATAAAGAAAATGATTACTTGAAATTTCGTCAACCAACCATCATTTATCCCCCATTATCTTTTTGGTCACATTCCAATCATATGAATACCTTAATCATGTATTCTCTTGAAAAATGAATACCCGTTAAACCGTAGTAAAAATTTGAATGTTGTCAAAATTTCACTCTTTCCACATACCAAAATCCAAAAATTCTATATACTCAAACCATGATATAACCTTCTCCTTATATCAGTCATGAGCTCATGAATACTATCAAACATTTAATTTTCTCCTTATCCCTTCATTATGCGCATATCATCTACTTTCCAAAAATACTGGTACCATTCATCACACACTTTCAAAACTTAAGGAAAGAAAACAATGTAACAATCCTTAGATGTATCTTTATTCCATAGTACCATGAGATTAATTATACAACATTACACTTGATAAACATGTAATCATTCCACTACCTTCTTAAACCATTGACCGAGCTTCAACAATTCTTTCACCTCACATATCATATGTAGTCTCTTCATCATAATCAATATAAATATTACCCATACAACCATAATGATTCTCTTCATGAGACATTCCCTTAGGGAATTGGTCTGCATAATGCCCGTACATTCCACATTTAAAAAATTTAACCGTTGTTGATGTCGTAGAAATACCATTATCCTCATCCATGGTGTTAACTGAACCTTTTCCATTGCACTTACTGGCTTTATGTCCATATTTTCCACACCCAAAGCATCTTCTAGTTCCTTTGAAACATTCTCCTTGATGCTTCTTCCCACATGATTTACAGAGGGGAAATTGAACTTTCTTTCCTCTATGATCATCATGAAACTCCATCTTTCTCTTATTATCCAAGTCAGGAAACTTACCAAATTTGAGTTTATTGATCATATTATGAGATTGCTAATTCGGCATAATAATGATGTTTGGACTTCCAAATCCCATTTCATTTGGTTTCTCATTAATAATATCATTCCATTGTCCATCATATCCTCCATTATCGTGAATGTTCATGTTTCCATCCATTTTCTAAAACCCAAAAAGAATAGTGTGAGAGGTAAAAATCATGCTAGGGAAAAAAACATAGTAAAGGGGGAGTACCCTCAATATCTAACATTTTAGGTTAAATTCTAAGATCGTTACCATAGTTCTAGGACTATATCCTATATGTATACTTATCCTTAGATACATCCCAAGACATACATTAGAAATATCTCTAGGGATCTCACTAACGTTTTCGCATCCTAGTTTCCAAAGGTTAACTAAACCTTTCCTCTGATACCAACTGTAGAGACCCGAATCTTGAAGTATATGGACATTACATTACTTTTGCGTAATACTTATTACATAACAAAAATAGACACCAAAGGACCGTAATAGTTTAGTGCCTTTGGAAACTTGGAACATAATCTTCTAATCTTGGTGAAAGATCCTCAACATCTCCCATAAAGATCTTCCCTTTTATTTTTCTTACCTAAAACCGTTCCTTATATCCTGGGGAAAAGAAAACATAAAAAGGGTGAGATAAAATTCTCAGTAAGGGTAAGCATGGATAAAATAAAACAAATCATATACATTTTAACTTAAAAACATGAACAATAATGTTTAAACATCAAAAGCTTGAGCAATGACATAAAACATGGAAGTATGTAAGGCATAGATCATAAAGGAACACCAATCATGATAAAATAGCATGGGAATAAAACATGTAATTTTGGAAACCATTAACCACATTATATGATTTCCATAGTAGCCAAGGCATTGTTGACAAGACCATCTTAGTGGACAAAGTCCCTTTCTGAATCGAGTTCACTCCTCGTTCCAGTCCTGTAACACTGAACCGGATTAACTTACCATTCCATCCATGTCTATATCATGAGATATAAATATTTACCCAATGCATTGGAGGGAGATATAGGCCCCATCCATCTCATAATGAAATCATTCATACTTGTGCCACAAAATAAACATACATAACCCAATAAATAAAATTGGTTTTATAAACATCGTCCCATCATCACATAATCGATATAATAGAAATGGATATCATTTCATAATAAGAAAATTGAATACATGTAAATCATAGAGAAATGATACTTGAAACATACACATATGAAATAATGTCATCTTAGATGAAAAAAGGTTTTGATAAAACACTTGAAATGAATTCTTGAGGAAAATATCCTTTCTTCTTCAAAATCATTCTCCTTTCACAAAATGTCATGAAATTTTAAAATAATGGGATTTTGTTGAAAATAGTCATGAAATAATGTCATTTACTTATTAAATAATCATATTCATTGTTATTATATCATATATGTTTCACTTATGACTTTATATTACCCGTTCTTTTGTAAATTCAATGTAAAAGCAGTGTTTTGGGTAAAATCATTTCATTTATCATATGTGTTTCGACTTTTTGTTCATGATATTATTACTTATATCCTGATTTACATAATTCCATAATGTAAAACATGATTTATATATAATATATATTCATCATATACATATATATTATATAGCGATAAAAGGAATGAAATACACCATTCATGGACACGGTAGGTCGTACGTACGCATGAACGCTGTTTTCGTTTCCTTGTTGAATTGAATGAAATTAAATAGATGAAATAAATATATATATACATAAATACAGTAGCATTATTATTTCATATATTTCATTATTATTCATTATATATACTTTTTAATCATTCTTGAATGGTTAATCATGGAAAATGAATCTCATGGCGTTCGTGGAGACGGTAGTCCGTACGTACGCCCGAGCGATGATATCATTCCCATGATCATGGAATCGTATTGGAGTGTATTTATACAATTTCAGAATCAATATAACTTTACAATAATAATATTTAGTCATTATTTACACCATTATACCCATCCAAGTAAGGTGGTGGTGGAAAATAGATTACACCACGGCGTGGAGACGGTATTCCGTAAGTACGCACGCGCGGGGATTTCATTTTCTGTAGGATGGATAGATGGTGAAATAGGGTAGTTTCATACTTATAATAACATATCAGTATATGATTGATACTGATGTTATTACTTCATAATGAAACAACTAATTAAGAAGAAGTGGAAGAAGAAATAAAGTTGAAATAATCTGTAATGGACATTACCTCTTCTTTGAAGCGCCTCTTTGAGACCTCCTCTTAGGGAACTAAAATTTGTCCTTGATGAATACCAGAACCTCTAGGATGTTTCTATGGAAGTGTAGAAGAGAATTTGTCCGGGGTTGGCCAAGCTTGAGGGATCAATGTGGTGTGAGGAAGAGAGGGAGGAGGTGCCCTTTTATAAGGGAGGAGAGTGGCACCTTTGGAAAAACTAAAAATATTATTTTATTATAAAGCCATATTCAGTTTTTAATAGCTCCAAATTGAGTTATTTAGAAGCTAAGGTGGGTATGGGTCGAAATAATCTCATCCAATAGAATTTAGAAAAGTTTAGGTTTCTATTTTAACCTTATCATTTAGATTTAACCTTAAGTTAAATAATTTTACTTTTACCGTGTCTTCTTGTTTTCTTACACTATAAGGTTAATAAACATACTATAACAAGCCAAACGAACCCCAAGTTGTTTATTATTAATATATATAACATTATCTAAGTCATTTTTCCGAACCTTAGATTTTTAGGAATAAAATAACAATTATTAATATAATATTTGTTTTAAAAACTATTTTATGTCAATTTTGACACTATTTGGTAGTTGGTTTTTGTGAAAATAATAACAGAATGATTATTTAGAAAAAAGTTAACTAAATAAATACTAACATGTCATATTAACCTATAAAATTAGTTAAATTCATAAAAAGTCTCAAATTACATTTATTTGGGTATTTATAACATCAATTATGTCAATATTTCATTAATAAGATAATTACTGCATCATCTTTGTGTCATAAATAAATTAAATTATTTAATGTCTAAAAATTATAAATAAAATAGAATTATGTATAAAATAGTTTTATCTTTCTAATTAATATTTATAGTCTAATTTATCTTATGTATAACCCTATATTAAATATGATTAACTTATTAAACTTTGATTTTTACTATTTTAACCCTTCTTTAAATAAATTAATATTAAATGTCCTATTCTAATACAAGTGGGCCTAAATGGTCATATTTTATTCCTAAGGTTGTTTTTGGTCGAATTACACTTATCCAATAGAATTAGGACATGTGTTAGGGTAATAATAATATCATTTTTACCCTTAATTATCCTATTTATTTTTAACTGTGGTAAATAAAAGTAAAAAGTTACTATTCACAAAAAATTATTTTCATCTCATTGAACCACATTTTAGTCCTTGATATATTCCGTGTCTCTCGTATTTTTTCAATTCCACTCACAGAAGTGGTAAAATTAAGTTTTATGAAAAATTCAGTTTTTTAACTACCACGTAGTGGTTTCTCTATTCATCAAAAAATGAAAGTTTCCAGAAAAATACAAAAAATTAGGCCTAAGATATATTTGATATTATGAATTCAAAAATAATGTCTATTTTAACAAATTCAAAACATTTCAGTTTCATTAATTAATTTAAAAATCAATTCTCGTCGTCAAAACAAATAGTATGTTTTTAAGAGATAATAACTACCAAAAGATTGACACTTGTTTATGTCTGGTTTAAATGTGAAATTACATCCAATGACCAAAATTGTATTAAATGGTAAAAATATATTCTAAATATTCATTAAAACCACTCAAATTAATAATTTATCACTATTAATTATTTCGATTAAAAAAGTTGTTTTTAATTAAAATTTAGTAATTTTCACTATTCATCAGAATATGAAAGTCATCCGAAAAGTACCAAAATATCACCCTAAGATAATTTCGATATTCTGAATCCAAAAAATGAAGTCCATTTTGAAAGATAAAATTTATAAAATTTCAAAAACTGGGTATTACTATTCATAACGGCTAGTTCATAATAATATTATAATAATATCTCGTTTAGTGAAACTCGGTATTGCGTACTACACACGCTATCGAGGAAGGTCTTTATTACGTATAATGCAAGGCAAGTCAGGGATGCATGTTTTGCAAGCTCCTTTTGGTGTAGCGTACAACACAAGACATTAATTAAATTAAAAGGAGTATTTTTCATAAAATCTTGGGGTGTTACATCAGTCATGGATTACTATAGAACCATTGTAGATGCCATATTCTTCCCCAATATCAGCACAACACCTTGTTTTTGGGGAACTCTCTAAAAACATGACTCGACCTCTATACTAGTGGAAGTTTTCTCGAGTAATATCCTACATAATAGACCCTTCCCATAGGCTACTATACTTTCAATTTCTCTAGTTGACATTATCATAGTGATGCTTCCAACACTCAAAAAATGTTCCTCTTATTCATCAAACAGAGACCACCTACAGCTCAATGGAATCCACCATCAGGTTCCCCTTAGATATGAGATCCTGATTCTCCTTTTTAGAAAACTTCTCTAGCATAATGATATGAACATGGTGCATAATTTCACATTTAATTCCATCTTGTAACTTGTTTACTATATTAGAACCAACCCATTAAAATAATAAAATAATGTTATGTAAATCAATAAAGCATCCAGTATAGTACTTCTTGTGAATACTCCCATGGGTCACCCTTATGAAATCTTTTTACCTCTCTCTAATAAGAATCTCACAATAAAAGTGTTCAAAAAAAAGTCTCTTGAAGGACCTTCCACTCCATATTATATAGTTTTCCATCCTAAGTCTTGATGACCCACCAAGTCATTTCCCGATGACATAACATATATTCAATTACATTGAATCTCTTCTCAAGAAAAGTGTCTAAGTGGTCATGATTTTTCTAGATATACTCGATCTAGAACTCATTTACCTTAGGTACACACTCTCCAGTAAACATACAAGGGAGATAAACCTAGAACTCACATGTCAAATCAGACATACTCTTAACAACCTACCCAGGATATATTTCCATAAACTAAATAATGAGATAAAATTTTACGTGGAGCTACACCATGGCTTCCTCAACCGAAACTATCAGAGCATCAAGTTCCATTACTGGTGGAACATTCCTAGACATATCATCATATCATCCTATCAAATAGTGTCTTAATTGTTCTTTATCTCTTCAATGATTAATACAAATATTAGGAAACATAACACACCATTATAATTTTCACAAGGGGGATTCACATAATTCTATAACAATTCATCCCTTATTTTCTATCACACGGTTAATATAGTTTCCCCAAAACTAACCTCAATCTCACCTCATATGGATCATGGCTAAAATGAGCTAATCACAAATAAGTGAAGTTTCTCATTAGTATCATAGTTTCCAATTCAGCTTATCACATATTTCAACAGTTACAATTTTCTATTTCAAAATAGAGGACATCTTCCATTTTAGTTTCACAAGATGAGAAAAAAATTTCCATTTTAGCAACTTACCCAAAGCCTATTTTTTCATGGATGTATAAAATGTTGCATGTCACAATAATCCTGAGATCCCATCATTATTTAGGTAAAAACAATTCACGTGACATGTCGATAAATGATTTAAATCTTAGGAAATATATGAAAGATATAACATCTCCCAAAAAGTGCATCATTCATGGAGAAATAACATTTAACTATAACTACACTAAAAAATAACAATAATCCCACAATATGAAATTGGTCATTCCCACGTACATGGGTTAACTACTCCTATGTAAGAGATCATGACAATGGCCCCACACATCTTAATCTCCTGTCTAACTATCCAAAATAGTAATAAAAATAAAATAAAATAAAACCTTATAGGATAAAACGTTGTGACATCCCGAACTCAGTTCTACATATAGCTACCCCATGCTGGTTGGCTACATGATTTCAATTACACCTCCTAGTATGCCAGTGGAATCCCACTAGTATCACGGGTCTATTATATAACATTAGGATACTTAACACTCAATATCAATGTAGAACAAGAAAGTAAATAGATAAATAATAACTGATTTACATAAAAAATAAATAGAGTAACATCATAACAATTATAGACAAGTGTCACATGAATAACATAAATAGAATAAAAATCCAAACTAAATATAAGATATGTCATACAATATATGTCTCATGTGTCAATATGAAAATCCAAAATCAAAGACACACTAACAACTCCCAAACGTGACCTGATACCTAGTTGGGTTCCATCATCATTTCTCCATTCCAACTCATCCATCTATCATACAGTTATTATAGATATCCTATCATGAAAACGTGAAGTCTATATGGGTACTGATCTAGAAGTCTGATTAGGGTGTCAATACAACATAGTATTCCACAAACAACATTGTCTAAAATAATATCATATCTATTAAATTTTATGTAGTTGTATAAATAATAAATTACAACTAGGTAAGTAGCTATCATAAATCCTTATTATTTAATTTCCCACATAATTTAACTAGGTTCACAATAACACCTGAACAATAAATACCTACTTCAAACCATATCAAATTCTTAACCATCATCAAGGGATATCAAATTAAAGATTACAATTCATTTAACATGGGATTTCATTATCCATTTAATTTAAATTCATATCGTGACTACATGGATTCATAGTCATGCGCCACCATTTTGGTTATAGAAAAACATTTATAGAACCCCATGAGTATTTGAAGAATGATTCATAGTCCCACAACCCATGAGAATTTGGAGTATCAGTCTATGTACCATAATAAAATATTTTCATTCATGCATTTGGGCCAATAACATCATTTCTAGAAACCTATGTGTATTGGAAGAATCGGTCAATGTTTGACAACCCATTTATTAATCAATGACATGTATATCTCACATATAACATTTATTAATTATAACAATCATTAACACCCTCATCAAAATTTCAAAACATGGTATACCATTTTAATTACCAATTCATTCATAATTATTCACATTAATCACATGGAATAATATGAACAGTTCATCATTAAACCGTTTATCAACATTAATTGAAATAAACCATTAACAATTCATGGTTAAGCTATTCATCCCATTTTCCCACTATTAATAAATTATATATCCTATATATTATCAAATTACACACTCCTATTAGATTTCCAAATTCATAATCCTAGTATCCCATCAATACATTAATCACATAATTGACTTAATTAATTAACTAACTAATTAATTCAATTCAATTTGTGATTCCCAAATATTGTAATTTCGATTTCACACTTTCATGAACACAATTATAATCTAGATTATTGTATTTTTCATTCATACCACCAACCTTAATATCATTGATGAGGATTTTTTAAACCCAAAATTACCAAATTGTAGTAAGATGTCTAATTGGAGAGTGAATAATAAGATCTAGAAACAATACCTATAACCAATATCGTATAAAAGAGAAACCATTAATACCTATATATAAAACAATTACAATGAGGAATAAATAATTCATCTTCATATGGAAAAAGGTATAAATGAGAGATAAATCATATATAAAGATATTTATTTCTGGGAGAGGCACTGATCCATTATTTGGATAATCAATTATCCAAAAATTTAGTTCTATGGGCCTTAGAATCCATCGCGGAGCCACCAAATTCATAGTAAAATTAGATAGGGTCAAGCATGGGGGTTTAGGGGTATATTCAAGAGGTTTGGAAATTTTTTAATAATTTCTGGATGAAAAATAATCCAACACACATGGTTTCTTGGGTAGATGCACATGATCATTCAAACCATACTTCTTAACCAAGCGCCTCTCCTTAGGGGTCAAATGGTTACTATTAAGAGGGAGCATAGTCTGAATAACCATGAACAATACATAAAATCCCCCTATGTATGGGGTTTTATAGACCTACAGGGTGGGGAGCATAGTTTTGGAAAGACATGTTTAAACTATGCACTTCCCAAATCCCCTAAAAACATCCAAAATTCACCCAAACACATCCAATACATACCTCAACCAACGTAAAACTAGAACCAGGAAATAGAGTACACATAAATGATCTTGTAGTATTTCTGTAAATGGTTGGGATCATTCACAAAGATATTATGAAATTATTTCAATCAAAAAAACTTATCAAATAAATATTTTGAAACATTCTATAAGAAGTATAATTTCTAAAACAAATCACCCACACACCCAATTCTCAATAAAAACACAATGGAAATATATGATCCAGATAGCATAGAAATAACCATGGAGTCCCTATTAATCCTGATTGGACTAACTACATAAAATTTTTATGACATCCCATTCAATCATGATGATGCACCAACACATAAATGTGAATTATTAATCTTCACAACCTTTAAAAGACATCCACACTCATTTTGGAATTCCAACACATGTATGAGTTATCACCTGAGAAAAACATCAATAAAAATATTAATATCAACAATTAAGAAAATCAATTAAAGGCATCAATAATGATATCCAAAACCACATTTTCATTTCATTAATTTCCTAGAAAACACAGGCAGACACAATAATTCAATAGTCTATTTTTTAGCAAATACCCACACCCAATCCATTTTTCATAAAAAACACCACCATAATTAAATAAATTTAAACATAAAATATATTTTAATTATATATTCATATCTAAGATTAAAATATTTTGTAAAAAAATTAATTCTTGAGAATCCACTTACCCCAATATAGTGTGGCAGAGTGAAATTGTGATGTGAAACTATTAATCCTCGATCACTTTAACTTCTTCCAACACCTAGAACCAATAAAAAAATTATTGTGTTTAAATACATTTTTATACCCAAAACATCCATGTTAAGAATTTACCAGATAAATATAATGGATAAATAAGAAAAGATAGATTTTTAGGTAAGTTGTCTTTGATCTATCACCAAATATTAAAACAAAAAATATCTAAGGGAGAAAATCCTCCAAAATAACCTCCCATATATCAACTAATTATGAGAATCATATAGAGGGATTCTAATAGAATAAATGATACCATAAAAAGTTTCAATTATAATACTAAAGATCTATTTTAATTGAATTTAAAACCTTACTACATTTTTCTCATGATCATGTTGAGAGTGGTGCATTAATTACTTGAGTTTTTATAAGTATGGTTACAAAAAATATCCCCAGAGACCATGTTTTTTATATTTAATTTTCAACTAGAATTTCAAAATCAATATTCATGACCATATGAGAATAATAAGGGGTACCCAGATAGTGTACATTCAATGAATAATTTTAAATTTATTCAAAATAACCCAATATAATCATTACCACCCATCGAAATAATATATATATATATATAATATAAATACTATACCACAATATGTTCTTTATAATATTCCCCCTATTTAACATCCCAAAATTTAGAAGATATATATTGTCATTTTTTTAAAAAATATCATCCCATTGTTAGCACATCAGTGATTCTTACCCCCATTCAGCCTAATGTACACATAAAAATGGTATTTTTTGACCACACATTATGATCTATATCTAAAAAATAAACAAATAGGGTCCTACACATAAATAATATCTAGGTGAAACATGACATGGTCCTAATTAATATCACTAGAAGAGTTTGGGATGTAGTTTTGTGACTGTTTTATGTAAAATCTATCGTGGATAATAGGGTAATGTGATGAAAATCCAACTATTGTACCACCTCCCTAATACATTAGACAATATCAAATTATCTCACTTATCTGGCAATAAATTTTATCTACAACTCAAGCATTACTTTTCCTAATCATAGTAGAAATCATAGTAATCTATGACGAAATTAAAATTCCATCAATAATAATAATCATATGAATTTCTCCTAGTCTAAATATTTTTTATAATATTATAATTTGACTAAATATTCTTTATTTTCTCCTAAAACAACCTTGTTCACACCAAGTATTCGTTACCTTCTAAGAAAGACATATCCTGTTATTGATTACCACAAAAAACCCTCATAAATATTCATTAATGACTATTTTTATATGATAACTCCACTAATATGAGATAGTTTTTAGATGAGCTACAAAAATATAAACAAAAAATATATAAGATTTCCCCCCAATATTTGGATGGTATATACAAACAACCCATCTATATGAGGATGATATACCATTATAAATATCAATATCATACACAATTCCTATTGTAATTCCTTTTAAATACTACAAATGAACTGAATATTCATATATAAAATAATAAATATGACCATAATAAGAAATTTAACCACTTAAAGTTATATTATAGGTATGAAATTTTCATTTTATTTGTCTCCCAATCGGTATAAAATGGTACAATTTTTTCATTTTATATATAAATCACCAAATACCATCATACATAGTTATTTTATTCAATGATACCATGAAATTATTTTATATGTTTTTCTAATTATGAATTAGAGTTTACAAAGGTATTGACATCATTTATAGAAATTTTTGTATCATCATTACTAGATAAAATACAAGAAGTTTTTTAAATAACAAAAACATCATTCTTCATACCTAAAAAATTAAATTATTTTCCATGTAATTTCAATTTTTATTTGAATAGCATTGTAATTAGAAATTGAAATGATGAAATAACTATTTCAATTTGAGTCTCCTAAAATAATGAATCTTGGAGATTCTAAAAATGAAATGTTAGGCCTAATACTCTTGACCATACATTGATGGTCTTCCCACAATTTTGGTACTCCCTCACGTCACTAAAGTTTAAATTAGAAAAGTAAAAATCATTAATAATCACCAAAATATTGGTGTGACAATTCTACATGTAAACACAATCAACTCAAATTATTTGAATATATATAGTAACCAATCAATTAATAGTATAATGAATTTTTATCCAACCATTTCAATTTAGAACTCATGCTGATGTGATTTTCGACCCATGATATTCACAGACAAATTTATTTTTCCATGTAACATATTATATTAAAAAATTAAAATTATATAAGTACTCTATGAATCAATATTGAAAAAATTACAGGTTATTATATGAGAAAAAATAATTAAAGATCATGGGTTATATATACACTATATAATTTCTATCATATAAATTGTGACACCATATTTTTAACGCATGCATATCCATTATAAGATCGTGTTCAGGTATCAGTTAATTATATTTAAGAACCTTTAACTAGTATAATCCTCAAGGAATAACATGATTATCATAAATTAGGAAACATTTGAGTCTGTTCCTTGAGGTATCATGATAAATTACCTACACATCACAAAAATAAGAAGTTATGATAACAAGTCATTACGTAAATATGATATTTGTCTCCTTGAAAATTTTCTCATTCAATAAAATATAATAATGTTACATATTTTTTAGTAAATGATAGTATTTTTAAATGTAAGCATGAAAAAATAGAAATATTATATTATTAATATAATTAGAATCCCGAAAATAATTTTAATATAATTTAATTTTCAATTATTCTCATGATACCAAATATCAGTAATGTCCAACCCTTCATTGTGAATATAAAATCATATGAACTATAAATAGAAGGACAAAAGAGTTTATAAATAACAGAAATATTTGATTCATCAATGCTACAAAAATATGTATTGAATTAGTAATACACAATACAGTAAAAAAATGCATATATTGTTTATCCGTATTCAAATAATATTTCATTGGTATATTATAATTGACAACATAGACATAAGGTATCCAAACCCTTTTTCAATCATAGAAAACCTTATACCCATCTATAATTAAACAAAAAAAGTAAACATTTCAAGGAAGCTGGTATTTTATCTTCATGTAAACTTGATTAATAATATTATAATTGATACAACAACAGAGAGTGTTGTTTTATTTCCTCACAAAGAGTATCAGAGTCACACAAGGTGAGGAACTTAGTCTAATAAACCTTTATTCACCAAATCTTGTAACTAAACATTATAATGCATAAGATTTGATAATTATAATATAGAGGAATTACAATAAATATTACCACTCCTATGAATATAATAAAATATATATATCTCCCCTTCAATAATGGTAATGTATAAAAATTATCTAAAAAAATATAGGTAATTGATAAATTTCTTTAGAAATCTAGATTCCAAATAATTTCCAATAACCCTAGCACCATCATGACTAACTATAATGATATTCTACTATCACCCATCATCACTGATCAATATCAACTAGAATTCACATCTCATTCCCATATTTATATATTATTATCACCATATGGAGTAAATAATTCCACCTTCTGATGATGATAATTAATGTGAGAAATTATTTTTAAATCAACCAAATCTTGAATTTAATGATATCAAAAATGTTCATTACATAGACTATGATTTCCATTAAAAATTAATTATTATTAACATTATGGGTAAATATGGAATATTGAGTCCATGATTATCCTACTCTCCTAGAGATTTATATATATACATGACATGAGATAATATTTCTAATTGAAAACATACCTGATTCATCAACCAAAATACAAAAAACTTTTAGTTTAATTAATATTAAATAATACAATAAATGATAGTTAAATTAAACAATAAAGTTCCTCTAACCATATTATATCATTACCTCATCTCTGTTTTATTTTATATAATGGGAAAAAACATTGATTCTTCATTGAATATGATTTTCCACCCAACTATGAAGATTATTGATGAGGTCCCTAAGTAGATATATATTTTATTAATATACATCATATCTAATAGAATTATCAAGTCTATTGATACATTTCTACCTGATTCTATAACCACCTATGTTTTATTCAAACCCCCCATTAATGATGTATTAGTCAGATTCCAACAATACACTTTTCATCTTTCATGTTTCCCATACATAAAATGATTTTGAGTTTTAAATTGGTAATCCTTATTTATGTTTTCAAATGAATCACATTGAATGAATCCATCATAAACATAATTATATCCTAAAGTAGAGGAAAACAATATATCCTGAAAATGTGATTTTCTCTCCCCATGAGAATAATTATCATTCATTCCCTTTTTGGAACTATTTAATAGCACCTTTACTGGCTAGTGTGTAGATTCGTCCACCTAGGTGATTTCTTATAATGATCTTCTATATCAATTCTACCTTACTCACATTCTCAAAAAATATTTTGATAAAAAAAATCACTATTTTATATCATATATAGATTCACTATACTAATTCAAAACATTGACTAATTAATTACTCACTAGAATGTAAATCTTATAAAAACATCACCAAATTCATATATTGAGTTTATTCTCCAAAATTGTCTTATATTCATTATAGAAGACATATAACTAAATATTATTTAATACTTGAAATATCAAAGTGTATCTGTGTTTATTAAATATATTCTCAAATAATTCCAATGTTATTCAATTGTTTAACATTTTTATTTATCAAATCCTCCCAATCACATATAAGTTCTTACAATAAATTTTTTAAAATATAATATTCACATACCCCATAGTACATGAAAAGGTAATGATCTTGTTGAATCTTGTTAAAAATTTCCACACTCTTTAATGTATTAAATTGACTTAAATTAATAGATAATTCTTCTATTAAAAATATAATGACCTATCCATTAGAGATTATCGAGGTGGTGCTTCCCTAGAAACAATCAGATGAGAATTCTCATAATTCAATAAAAATACTAGTCCCATGATAGATCATTTAGTTACATGTTCTACGTGAATTATACTTATTTATTCATAGGATATATCCTTGGAACATCATTATAATATTAATACGGAAAAAATCATTAAACTATTCAATGGATTAATAAGTTGTGTTCATTAATAACACTAAATCCTCATTCCATTCTATATGAGAAAATCCTATTCTACTATCCAAAAAACCCTTTAACAAACTTCCTTTCCCATATGATTCTATCACCATGCACTATAAAAATTCCAATCTACAATTATAGCTATCTAATTAAATATTTACAAAATGAAAATCAATATTGTTTTTTCTTTAATAAACACCACTATTGTAAATAAAAAATGTTTTTAACATTTAAATAACACTAAAACTAGGAAAAATATTAATTCCACATAGACATGATGTATTTTCTAACAATGAATTCCAATATGATCCATGAAGACCCCACATTACCATAAATCAATATGAAAAAAATAACCTAATTATGATAAAATCCAAAAGTCTTCCCTCAACACTCAGTCTACCCATATGTCTAGATAACTCGGGGATCCATTTAAATAGGTTATCTATATCCTTTTATAATTATATAATGAGTCACAAATGAAGTTACCTCAATTAATATAGCTAAATTAAACCAGGTTGATACCCTATTTAGCATCATAATTCTAATCATTGACCCTCTACCATTGTAATATTAATACAGAATACTACAAAGACTTAGAATCATCCACATATTCACATATGGATGGAAAAAAATTATTATGGATAATAAAATTACATTAAGAGACTGTTATACCTTAATTGAAATATAATTTTCATTATAAGACTCTTACAAAATTTTCTACTCATGTATCCCTATGTTATAAATTCCTAACATTTCTGATATGTTTTCAATGGAATAGAAAACATACCACCACATATTACATATTCCACATATAAAAAAAATTATATAAACATAAATATCCATTAAAATGAATGTGTAATGTGAATATAGTTATACAAATTAAAGGAATCAGAATTATGACACAAAATTGAAATACTTAAAATTAAGCCTCTAATTAATCTTACATTCCTCCCCTAAAAAATATAATATTCATACCATCATTCAGAACTCTTCTATATAATGAATAAATAATTTAACAACCCATAATTATATGTTTTAAATAATATATTTAATATTTCATTCATTCCGATAATATTTTTGGTTTAGTGTTTTAGAGAGTTAGGATAACATATTGAATATCAAACCCTTCCAAAAAAGTGGACACGTAAATTTAATATCCATATTTTCACAAAAATGGGGTTCATAAATTTACACTCTTATTTTATTATAAAATTATCAATTGTTTTATGTGGAATCCACATAGAGGAATGATATTCATTCTATAGTACCCACATATCCTTAAGACCTTGAAAACTAATTTTAAAATGTAGGATGGGAACAAAAAAAACATTGAGGGTTAAAAAATACAAATAAACCTTTTATTCTATATGGGATATCATGAAATTCATAAGAAATGTTTTCCGATTTTACATAATCAAATTTAAGATCCAAAATTTGTTTACATACTCATGAAATCATTTTATTACATACATTTTTTTATGAATAAAATTTGATGAAATTTTTTATAAAGAATAAAAATGAGGAGGGATTCAAAGAAAATTTGATAACCCAGGAATAATATTTTATTGAAAAACAAACCATTAACCCTTATAAGGGTTAAAAGCATTATAAATTCATAATATCCTTTTATTACCTTTTAAAATAAAATGACTTCCATAAAAACTATTTTTCATGAATAAAAAATTCATGTTGGTGCCTTGGGACATTATCTTTATATACTCCTTTGAATATACATTACATGAACCATTTTACATTTTTCATGATGAATGGTGGTCCATATATTTCTTTGTAATTCATTAGGTTGATGGAATAACAAAATCTGTTAATTCCAATATAATATTATGGGGAGCCAAATAACTACCAAATGCATTGGAGAGATATATCAAGATCATCATTCATCATGAAAAATGTACAAGGACCATAACATACATAACACATATATAATATTTCATTTACATTATAAAACATCATAAAATATTATTTTATATATATATGTCGAAACACATTCAGGCCTGATGTAAAAATATGGATGAAAGTAAATTTTCATTGGAAAAATATTAAAATGATAATATTCAAAAACAAAAAAAAAATATAAAAAATATAAATATTTATAGATTATGTTAGGTAAAAATTATTGTAAATAAAATAAGAAAAATATATTCAATTCATATATTTTATAAAAAAATTATTTACACTTTATTAAAAGAGCCAACAGTGGCCCGCACGAAAAATATAAAAAAGATTATTTTTTAAATACTTAATAAAATATAAATTATAGTTTAAAATGAAATTAAAAAATTATTGGACTATATAAAATAATATAAATCATACATTTCAATGAATTTATATATGGAGGAAAAATAGTTTAAGATATTTAAAATGATGTTCAAAAAACTCTTAACTTGTGTCTGAACCATTCTGTATGTTCCTTAGTTGATATATAAGAGACATATATTAATTTTTTATGTTATTAATAAAAAAAATTATAATACCACATAATAATAAAGTTTATTTCATTTATTATTGTGTGTTATATGGTTTCTAAATATATTAAGATAACATCATATGTTTTATGCACGTTTTGTCATGATCTCAAAAAAAACATTGGTAGGTTAACAATGCCCAAGGATTTTAGAGTTCCATATTCTCTAGAAGATTAATAATGAAATGTTTTTATTTTCTATACATTAACTATGATTTTAGTACCATACTTGAAATTTTTAAATGAAAAATTAATCACATCGAATCGTAGTGGTGGTAGTCCAAATGTATGCATCACCAACATTATCAGCTTATAATGAATGGAAGGTATATAAGGTAGGAAATATATTATATTTATAAAATTATAATTACTTAAAAAATAACATAAATATTTGTTGAATTTATAATAATAATAATTTTGATTATGTGATGGAAATTAAACACATTACTTCGTGGAGGTGGTAGTCTATATGTACTAATGAGTGATGTTTTAATTTCTCATAGGACAGAAAAGTATATTAAAAAGTGTTGTTTCCAGAAAATAATATTTCTTTTATTATTTTGGATGTGTATTTTATTATGTCATTCTAATTATAGATGATTTTAATGTTTTATTACAATAAATAAACATGAAAATACATGGGTAAGAGTTAAAAATCTTCCTCGGAAAACCACATTCAGGTTACACATTACGACATATGAGATGTGTTTTTTTAAACATAGATATGTTGGATGTGGGGAGTAATTTTGAGAAGTTGTTTGGAATGGGTTGGTTTAGATAAATGAATCAATGTATGTGACTGATATAGGAGAAGGGGTTCCCAGTTATAAGTGATGGGAGTGTCACTAGTTATTTTTCCATGTTTTAAAAGAATATAAAGCCTTAATTATTGGAAAGTGGAACTAAAAATATTTATTATTAATGACAATGTTTTAAGGGTCTAAATTATCTATTCCAAAAAAAATTCGATGATATTTGAAGAGATTCTGAATTCCTTTTTACCTTAATTAACATGTTTTACCATTTATCGTGATATATTTTTTTACCATAGTTACTACTATTTATGACCAAAAATTTACAATCCATCATTAATAAATTTGAATGTACAAATTCCAAATAATAAAACCATTATAAAATATATAAAATATATTTGGTTGAAATTTAATTTATTATAATATAGAAAAATACACTGAAAAAAATGTTTTTTCACATTACAAATGATTTTGTTTCTAAATCATGTATAATGATCATTCATATGGAATTAGTTGTTTTGTGGTTAATAAAATATATATAATTTTACTTTAAATCTAATAAGAAATATAATTTTAATTTTTCAATCCTTTTAATAATGGCAGTTTTTATAAAAATATATATTTTCTCACTTTTCACAAAAATCCATATTTTGATAAAAATCACAAAAAATAGCCTTATAAAATATTTTGTTGGAATATATCAAAAATTATGTTCACATTATCAAATTTTGTTTTCTAAATTTTTAAATTTTAATTTTTATATAAATCCATATAATACACAAATACACTATATTTAGAATAAAAATACTTCATTATTCAATTTTCATAATCATATAAAATTATTGCAATGAATGTTAATCTATAATATATCTTCACGAAAAGTAAAAAAGTCATAAAATTTCATTATTATGGAAAATTCATAGGTTGTCAATTTCTTCTATCCTTAAATATATTTTATCCTTTCTATTTTATTCAACACATAAAAAAGTAGGGATATTTTTACATTATGGACTTTTTAGTTTTCTATGATGCCTCATCAATCATGATGAGATTCCACAATACATTATCTAAATGATTTTATTTATTCTATTAAACCCATTTTCTATAATACAGAATATGAACTTACTTTTCCATATAAGAAAGTTTTTCATGTAACTATATTACCTCATCTATCAAAACATTAGATGCGTCATGTACATATTCTATTAATAGTAAAGCATGAATCACTTCATGTTATAGAGATGATCCTCGAGGAAAAGATCCTTGGATGGAAATTAATCCCTCCATTTGAATAATTTAATATGGTTAAATAAATTATGGGATTAACTTCCACATTCTAAAAAATCAATTATCACCTTTTTATGGAGATATTTTAATAATATCATGATCATCTACCTCAAATGAAAGGTATTTAATCTTATTATATCCATAACTCATTTGAAGAAATTGAGCTAGCATCATGTGTGGTTGTATTGTCTTTATATTATAATCCATTTCATCCACCTATCCTAGTCACAAAAAACATCCCTTAACTTACTTCATCCCCATATGCATTATTTCTACACCAAATTCCATACAATTCCTTAAAATCATCCCTCTGAATACCAGATTAAAAAATGTTTTTATAAGAAAATTTAAATATTGAAAGATATTGATCCCAACATACAAGGAAATATAATGAGAATACTGAAATCATATAATCCAATGTCTAAATCCTGAACTCTATCTATGGTTCATATTTTTTATTAGAAGCTCTATTGAAATTTATTTCACCACAGAATAAAATTTGATAACCTTTCAAAAAATTGGGGTAAATCTAGGATCGCATTCTGATAAAATACAGAGAGGATCTTCGTATAACCAAACTATATGATTAAGGTAAATTAATAAACATTATAATTAAATTTTTAGTTTTATTAAATTGATAGAAAATAAGACAAAACACATTATTACCTCATGATTTATTCTTGTATCCTCACTGTGAAATCTATCAATATATTCACTAATTTTTATTCAAGAACTGGAAAATAATGAATCATCCCCTTAAGTTGTATTCAATTATATGTAACCTATTTAAAATGTAAATATCTCAATCTAAAATCAGAAATATCCTTTTTTGTTCCTTACCACCATTTATATTCTCAAAGGAATTATACATCTCATTATTGTCAAGATGAACCTTAAACAAATATATATGAGATTCGTCCAATAATTACTTCTTTAACATAGTGTCACTAGGAACAGACTAGCAATTTATAAATCATATAAATAATTCTTTATAAATTATAAATTCAGAAATCATACACTTAGTAGAATACTTACACCTTCGTTAAATCCATGATATTATTCTAGGCATACTAAATTCTGTTTGACAGTGATAACATTGCTAACACCTAAACCAGAATATAGGGATTTCCTATGATCACAACTTCTTGAAAAAATTAATAAAATCATTAACAAAGGATAATGTTTAAAAAATAACATGGTTAATGGAGAATTATATAATTTACTCAATGAATCATCTACCATGTATTCTTTACCTAAATGATATTAAATCATGAAATCATACTCTTTTATTTATTACATCTATCTTCTCTATCTCAATTTAATCTTTTTATTGTGATTCTATAATTTAACATTTTATAGTCATCATATATTTCTCAATTTACTATATATAAAATATATATCAATATTTTTAAATTGAAAACCAATTTTAAAATCTCAAGATCATGTGTAGTTTAATTATGCTCAAGAAGTTTTAGTTGACTTGAATCATATAGAATTACTCAATAATTTTTCATCAAGAAAAAACCAATTATCTTCAAGGAATTATCACTATAAATAAAACATTGATAATTTAATGTCACAAAGGATAACATTAAATAATTAACCAATATTCAATTTAATTCCAAGTGAAATTCATCAAAATCTACTTTTATATGAATGTAACCCTTTTTTATTGAACAAAGTTAGTTAGCTTAAAAAAATTAATTTTTTAAAGAGAACATTATAAGTAGCCCAATAATACAAGAATACATTCAATATTAGTGCCATTTTTGGGTATTGGACACACATATAGAGATTTATATTTTTCAAGGTCAATAGTTATGTAATGGTTAGAAGAAATATTCCAAAGGAATGAAATATTATTCAACTAAAAATAATATTTACTAAATTTTCCATATAAATTCTTCTTTTATAATGTATAAAAAACAATCCATATACTTTTCTCATGTTTCTAATATATGTTAGAATAATCCATAATGTTATCAATGAACAACATTAAAAAATTATTCAAAAAATCATAAATAAATCTATTCCTAACATATATAATTACCAGGGGAGAATTTTTCAATTAAAATTTCATAACTACAGACTCTCAATTATTATACGTATTGTGAATCATTTTCCTTAAAATTACTCCTCATTAACTTCCATTGGATGATATATAGAATAAAGAACAATATTAAAAATATATGTCACTCCTTGGAGTTGTTCAAACAAGTAATCTATATGAGTATTGAAATACCTATTCTTAATAATGATGTAATTTCCTGATATATAATCAATGTAAAGCCTCATAGAACCATCATTATTTTTAAAAAAAATTATAGTTTAACCCCAAGATGATGTTAAAGGTATAATTAAACCCTAATTATGAAAATCATATAAATTATTTATCAATTATAATAACTCTAATGTATTGTTTCAAAAGGGTGTTTTGAAATTGTTCTAGCTTCTATAAATTATTAAATATTAAATTAAAAATCATGAAAGGGAATAACACCATGGTAATAATAAAGAAATATGTAAATATATACATTTAACACTTGAACATCACTAATATATATAATTTATTTCATTCCAATAATATGGGTACGATAACTCCCACATCCATATTTAATTAATTTCATATCTTCTTGATATGTTATCTTATGTATGAACTCGTTAGTATATACAAAATCAAAAAAAAACTGAAAATGAATATAAATTCATTGTCATTGAAATATATCTTGGTAGGATAACATGAAAGCCATTCCATATCATTTATTACATCAAACTAAATTGTGTTCAAGAAAATATAATTTTTTATGAAAAAGTATATCATATTCCATTATATAAATATTCTTATAAATCAATATAACTTTAATAATTGCACAATAATTTGTTTACCACATGTCATATCTACATTACTTTATGTGATATTTAAATTTTACTAGAATATATATGGGAGAAAAAGAAATCTGAGATGCTGAATGAAATAATAAATTGGAAAATTATCAATAAAAAAGTCATATTCCATTATACATTTCATTCGATGGTCCTATATTTACCAAGGTACTCACAAATAATTTTTACACACCATTCTTATTATGTTCTTAATGATTTATATCCATTATGTTTTTCATCAATCATTAATTTTCATTATACCGCATCTTATTAAAATTATAATACAGCCAAATTACCATTATTTGTTTTTAAATTCCCATTTTATTTCCCTATGAAGTTACAAGCTATACGTCCCAGCATGCCATATAAGAAAAAATTCCTAAAATTCTTTGGAAACTCATTTATATTATTCTTATCACACTCTCCAAAATAAAATAAAGTTATCCTTTCACCATTATATTTCATCAATGGGATATTCCTCATCGATTTCCATATACATCATTTATAATCATTATTATTTTAAAAGTCACAACACTAAATCTCAAAATTCATAGCACACTGTACAAGAATATCATATATTTTAAAGTTGTGAGAAACAAATTATCAATAAAACATTATATTAATCCCGGTTAAAACATGTCAATATTAATATCTTAGTCCGAAAGGAAATTTTTTACATACCTGTACAATCTAGTAAAATTGGTATCATATGAAGTAAGATAGTCCTTGTCTTTTCATACCATCCAAAAATTTACATTCCATCATATTTTAAAAATCCATAGTAAAATATATATCATTAAAATATCATTAAATACTAAAAACTCCATGGCATAAACCTCATCTTTTTTTCCTTGGTATTTTTATCCAATGACCGTCACTAATTAACTTCACTATAAAAATGATAAATTAATTAGAATTTAGAATTGATATTTAGAATAACACAAAACATAAAATATATTCCCTAATAATTGGTCCATCCTTTTTCTACCACTAGATCTGTGGATCCACTGCATTTGAAAGTGTTTAGTTTCATGAAATTATTCACTACAAACAACTTCCTATATGGGGAGTTATAACACTATCTACCATGGTTACCACCATTAATAACCTTATCCCACTTAGTTGACACAACTAAAAATTGATCTATTCCAATTCTAACCATTCCATATTTCTAATTCATAAGGATATTATTCTCAATATTCAATTACACATTATTCACCATATATCCTCTATGTAATATCATTCCGAAATAGACATATATTATATGTTGGTACATGAATGGCCTAAAAGTTTTATTATGATTATATAATTAATCAATTAACATCCATCATATTCCTTTTCATAATATTATCCCAACCACTAAACATATCTAAACATTTCTTTGATACCATCTATAATAACATGTTCCATTAATAACATGTAATTAGGTGTCTAATAGAAAGGAATGAATTTTATTAAATTCCCATAATAATTTTGTTTTAGAGTGTCAAATAAATTGGAAAATATATTACAAGTAAAACCCTTACAAAAATTCTAGACAAAACCAATAAATATTCATTTTTCTAAAAAATTGGATTTATAAATTTAAAATCCTATTTTACTGATAACATGTTCAATTATTTTGTTACAAATATCTATAGTGGGAAATATACATTTCTATAGTTCATAAACTTCAATTATCCCATTTAATATTTTTTTAAAAATTTGGTATGAGATCAAATATATTAGTAACTGATAAAAAGAATAAAAAAATTACACTATTAGTAATATAATGACATCAAAAAATATATTTTCCTATTTTTTACCATAACTATTCTACTAAAATTCTCTTTCACTTAATCAGGATTTGGACTTTTTTCCAACGTCATCTAGAAATCATTTCTCAGTCAATAATGAGGGATAAATCAAAATAATGAGGGTTTCTATGAAATACTGAGAACACATAAAAATATTTTTCATTAAAAAACATATATTTCTCACTAATATTGGTCATAAACATTCTTAAAACATAATATCATTTTATTTTCTTCTAAAATAAATATATTTCTAGAAGTTTTTTTTTTGAAATTTATAATGTCATATAGGTATGTTGGGGCACCATGTTCATAGAAGCCATATAAGAACCCTTACAATTGATTAACCTACTTGGTTAATTCAATCAAAATTCATTATAGAAACCAATTATTACCCAATGCCTTAGAGAGTTATATTTGTATCACCCATAATAATGAATTATTGTCATGGACCATGAAATTAATTTAACACATAGAAAATAAATTTACATAATAAAATATAAATAAATAATTTGTCTAACACATATGTAGAAACACATTCTAGATTCACTTATAGATAAGGGTATAAGTCCTTATTCATTGAATGCTCTTAAAATAAAAATTACATAAAATAATGAGAAATATTATTTTCTTATAGAAATAATGTAAACCTTTTGAGGAATATTAAAATAATAATAATATTTATAATGGGGGAAAATATAGTCAATCCATGCATGTTAAAATACATTTCATTTCACATTATTAAAGTGTCAAAAATGACTACTACACAAATGTTAAAAAGAATTAAATTTTTAATATAATGTTAAAATTGTAATATAATATAAAAATAACAATAAAAATAAATGACTGATAAATATTGACTTTGATGAAATTGTTTTAATAACATTGATAGGAAGGAAAGGACTTCGTAACTATTAAAACACCATTCTAAAGAATAATCCCTCACGATGACTCTAACTCACCCTATGCATTCTTAAACTACAGTATCGTAAAAATATATTAAGTATTTACATTCATAAGAACTTTTTATTGTTTATTCATTTAAAATAATCAATTTTATTTTATTTATTATTATATCTTATATATTTACATAATCAATTAAGTTCATATCAGACATTTTGATAAGGTTCAATTCATAATCCCAAGAAAGCCTTTATAGGTTAAACATGAAAAAAGGGGGTCACAGTTACATCATATAAATAATATGAATAATTTCATAAATATAATTTTTATAAATTAAATTAAATTTCAGAACCTGTTATTAAATGAAAATGTTTAAATGGAAATTCATCTATTCTTGGAGTTTTTTGTCTATACACACGCATGAACTACATTATCATTATCTAGTGGATGGAATTTTAACCTGGTAAGAAATATAATATATTTATAAAATAAAAAATATATCATAAATATAATATATATTAATTAAATACATAATAATAACCGGCCTAGTGAGGTAATGTTTAACAAACACAATAATTTTTCAAGGAAGTAGTCTACACGTATGCAAGAGACATTTTCATTTCCGATAGGATATAAAATTATATAGAAATGTTTGATAAAACACAATAATAAAATTTCAATATAAATTATAAACTTATTATAGAATAAAATCATGGTTATATATAATTTTAATGAGGATGAAAAGTAAATAATCCTCAAAACAATCAATTATGTGTTATACTTATTCATTGGAAAACCTCCATCACCATACTGATTAAATAGTTTAGGATGGAATCTTGGTGATTCCAAGACCACACAAATGTTGTTAGGGTTTTTGTTAAGGTATTTAGATAATAATTTTTGTTGATGAATGGTTTAAATTATGTGAATAATAGTTGATAGGGGTGAAGTTATATTTGTGAGGGAAGTAGAACTATGGTTATTTTTTCAATGATTTAAAATAATATATCCTATTATTCATTGTAAATTGTTGATAAATAATTAAAAATAATAGGATACGGTGAAAAAATTAAATATAATACAATCCAAAAATATATAATATGATATTTCTTGACCATATAATTTATTTTTAACCATAATTAGATTTATTACCCTTTACCATGATGACTATTAATTACCCTAGTTACTATTCATTCTGACCAAAAATGAAATTGAAATCCTTTCTAAATATGAACATCATTGATTAAAAATTAATTCCCATTTTTGATAATTCAATTTTTATAATTATTTAAAATTAATTATAATATAATCCCAAAAAATTTAATGGAAGATAAATTTTTAAAAAAACGAATATTTAAGCCTAAAAATTAATTTCTTCAAAATCATTCATAATTTTGTTTTGAACAGAATCAGTGGGATTAAATTTTTTAAAAGGGGATTAATTTAAATTTAAAATCAATATATAATATTTTGTACTGTGTAAATACATTAAAGGAATAATATTTTTTTATAAATAATAGTATTTTCCCTATTCACCCAAAAATTCAATCTTTTTAAAAGAATACCAAAAAATCACCAAAACTATATTTTTTATGGTGATACATGTTATGAATTAAATTTTATAAAATTAAATTTATATAATTTATAAATATAACATTTATATAAAGCCATATGTTTCTTGATAAAAATTTATTTGAATAAAACAATTTCTTTATTATATTATAATAATCAGCAAAAATTTTGTATTGAGTGTTAATCAATAAAATATAATAATGAAAATTAATACCACATGAAATTTATTTATTTTCAAAATTACATGGTTTTTCACATTCGACCTACAAACTCCCACCACAATTAATATGCTCTACCAATAGTTATGTAGGATTTATTTCACATAACTATCATATAATATATACAATCTATCTATAACCTAAGGTGAGTGATAATGAGTCAGTACAATACCTATTAATATCTCCATGTGAGATCCCATAGACCCGATGAATATAAAAATCTAAAGATATTTTAAATTCATTTTTATAAATCATTCTCATATACCTTGAAAATTTATAAGAAAAATGAAATTATATAAGTAGTTTATCACAAGTGAATTTTAAAATAACCATATCTAGAGATATGATAAACACCATCATGTACAAAACCAATCATGCAACCACCCAAAGATCAATCAAAACTACAGGAAGAATATATCCATGTGAAACTAAAAACAACTAATGGAACCTAAAACTCATTAGTAGATTTACTACTCAACATGTTTCTGAAATCCATATCAAACCGGAAGAGGTATCCACTATTTTGTGGTAATTTTGATCATTTTCAACCCCGAAAATGAAGTTATACTAAATTGTAAACATCAAATAATATTTGTGTCCATTCCCCGAGCTAGTTTACTTGGGGACCTCATTTGTTCCTCCCATTACTCCAGAGGCTACAACAGTGATTGTCTAATATGAAACGTGGGGATACTATAGACCCATTATCAAATAATCACTATAATAGAAATAAATAAACAATAAAAATATTAGAATAAACAATAACCAATAAAGACCAACATCTCATGATAAATCCCAATAAGGGAAACCCATAAAATAATTAAGTAAATATTGAATTCCATACATGTGTAATGTTTCTAATGAACCCCAAAATAAATACACCCTCACATCTCCTAAACATGTCCTTAAATCATCTATAGGTCTACCATACAGGATGCATCCCAAATACCAACTCATCAATCTAGGGTAGGGCTCTTCCCCTTATCATGTCCTAAAAAAAATGTTCTCCGTTAGACTATGAATTAGGCAACCCTTTTATGGTATGATTAAAACTCATTAGGTCACCACCAACAATGGATAAAGAAATATCTAGTCCATAATAGTGTATATAGTTTTATAAAGAACAATGATCCAATGAAAAATTAAACTGGTTTCACATTTATTATTCATTATCCAACAACATCATATGTTCTTTGGAACATACTACAGTCTAAACCACAAACCATTGAGATTTTGCTTTTTTATATTTTGATCGAAATTCATTTTTTAATTTAATTGAAATTATTATTCATGATTTGGGGGAGTAAAGAAGATAAATCATACCCCATGGGTATCTGTATTGGCACTATCTCACCCATGACTAATTTTTCACATTCAGATATAAACACACACACACAAACACACACATAATTATATATATACATATTAGGGGCCTAAAGCAATAGTTTGTCACCCCATGGGTATTTGGTGCAACACTCCCATATGCACAACTGATTGTTCACATGTACATACACTTATCATGGATCCATTATCACAAATTATATATCAATTATATTTGACATAGTGAACCATTTAATTTATCAAAGACATCCATGATTATCGACTTTTATTATAAGAAACTTCATAAGAAAATTACCCATTAAACCATTTATCGTCACACCTATAAAAAATCATTAACTATTCATGGTTAAAAAAATCAACCCATTAAAACACATTATCAAAACATGAAATAAGTTTTACTTGAATTCCATAAAACCAATATTCCCCATTTACCATTCATAAATAGTAATTTCATGTGTATTAGCATACCCCATGGGTATCCATAAGTATAGGTCTTAAATCATCAATAGTTTCAACTATATCCATTAAGGGTCTCATAATCACATGGAAAATAATTCATTATTTCAAAATTAAATTCAATTTCCCAATGGGGAAATTTATTATACAACTAAAACAATGAGATCAAGATCAAGACTGTTGTAATTTTCTATTATATGACTAAAAATGGGTTTGTTGATGAATTATATCCCAAGATTACCCAATATCATGGTAGAACAGTTGAACTCACAATAGTGGAGCAGATCATTGATAAAAAACATGGATCAATATCCAAAAAAGGAAGATTCATTAAAATCTAGAAAAATTCCATCATCAATGGAGGAAATAATCCATCTCAAATGGGATATAAGTATAATAGAGAGTCACCTAAAAAATAAAAGATCACATACCAGAGAGGTGTTAGTTCCTTCGACTAGATCTTTGATTTGAATAGTATTTGTTGTGAGCAGCCTTGGAACCCTATCTAGAGCCTCTAAAATTTATGTAAATCATGTTAGATAGAATAGAGATGATTAGGGTTATATATTTGGGGTCCATGTATTTTTAATTAATGTTTCTAGGGATTAATTACCCATGTTTATAATTTCATGGATGTGACACATGGTTTGACAAAAAGTGAACCCTAAACATTTTCCTCTTCCATTTGGGGTGCATAGTTACTCTAATGTGGGAGCACGATTTACCAAATCACACACCAACCCTAAAAACCCCCATTTTCCAAGGGATCTTGGTTTTGAGGAGGGAGTTTGCATTAAATGAAAAAATAGTTTACCCCCATCTTGTGGCCCAAAATGGAATTTATGGTTTCATGGTGTAAACCACAAAGTTTTCCCTAACTGTGTTCCAACTATGAATAGCCCAATGGGATTCCAAAATTATCTAAATTCAACCGAAATGACATAAATCCAGAACTAAGCATGTAATGATAAAAAAGCATAAAATATTACTTCAGAATAATTACATCAAACCAAGAAAAAGGTCTCGATTATACAATATCATTACCTTATAACAATTCATCCTCAATATGTACTCCCAAGAACCATTATGCCTCAAATGATAAATATTTTGGAAATTGGGTTTATATATATACTTCACTCTACTATATTTCTTCATTAATACGACAATGTTTCCATTGTACTCCGAACAACGGCGAAATATTTCCCCACAACAAATTCTCACAATGAACCACAACGTGAATCAAATGATTCTCAATGGATGTTATGACATCAAGCTAAAAAGTTCCCATGTAGATCACATGATAAGGATTCAGTTGATACATTAATAGTTTTGAAACATGAAAAGCATCATTTATAACATTATAAATACATGGAAGAGAGAATCAATACATCTCTAGTCTGATCCTATCTACAATCTCAAATAGTCCAAAAAACTTAGGTGAAAACTCTCCCTACCTTCGAATACCACATTTTCCTACTATCTGTGGAAGTCAAATAAATACATCATCACCTATTGTAATGTCAATAAGTCAATGAAATCAATTACCATAATTCTTTTTTTACTATAATCCATATTCACGCAATTTAGAATGCACTAAACGTGATCTAATGTTTTCTACAGGAGGCACTGTCTCAAAAATATAGAATCACGTGACTCAATCCAACATGGAAATGATATACATGTCCAATAAAAAATTTACACATATGGTTACATCCAAATACTCAACTAATAACTATAGTTATAGAAAAAATCAACAATTAATAAGTAATTTTTCCAAGACCCACCAGTGTATTCGATGCATACCCATAGAATTTCCTCCAAAACCGAAATAATATACTCTAATTTACCATTCATATAAGGGTGAAAATACATACTTAAAAACACCTAGGTACCAAATTCCTTCTTTGAGACTTTCCAAAAGTGAAAATAAAATTTTCATTCATGATCTGAAACTATATTCTACATCACTCCATGCAAACAGACTATCCCCCAATCATACAAGTCACCCAACTGATCAACTATGAATGTCTCCATAATTGGCATTAAATGTGATAATTTCATCATCCGTTCCATAGTCACCCATAAAAAAATCATTATTTATAAGGATAATTAGAACACCTACAATGAAATTTGTGGTAACAACATTCCATTTCAATTTCATAATTGCCAGTTTATATAAAAACCATCTAAGTTGTTTATGCTCAGCCTTCACCTATATACTGGTGTACAATTGTGTCAAAAAAGATACAATTTCTTTTTACATTAATGGACACTAATATTTCCTATGAATTTCACAGAATATTATCCTCATATAATGGTGAAATTCTCCATTTTATTTATAAAAATCATGAATGAACTCCTATCACATAAACATAGGCTCAAAAACATGTCCTCAAACATAGATAATATAATCATAATCTATAATCGTAATGATGGGTGACTCCCCACCATATATCCAATCTATCAAGGAAAAACACTCCGCATCCACATACTAACTCTCCTTGATCCTTATTGGATGTGTTGACTAAACTAATAATAATTTGGGGTTCATCTGCTTCTGGTCCACCTAAACCTCTATATTCATTATAGCAAAAATATACAACATATTCCACTAATTTATAAACTCATGAACTTCCTGATCCGATGAATTCTAGATAAAAGAATCAGAAAACATATTTCAAATCTCATGAATTTAGGCTAGTTCAAAATAAAATTACTATATATTATTAACCCATCTCGAATTATATAAATTAAAATCATGATTATAAAAGATATTCAATATGATTTTATTCTTGGTATACACAAAAAACCATTCACCCAATCAGTAATGTTTCCAACACATTATGGAATTAAGAACCTCAGCCAACGTGAGATCATGAATACGATAACTCCATTCATGTGGCCTCAAATATTGTGATCCATATTCAACAAATTAGTAAATCTGCATAAAAAATTCTCCAAGTCTGATACCAATTTCCAAAAAAACCAAGTATTCTACCCACCATGCCTGGGTAGGATAAAATATGTGCAGTAGTAAAATTCTTCTCTAACTATGGGATGTAATTATCACATTCTCCTTTCCATTAAAAAATTATACACTTATTCATCATGCCTAAAAATTTAACTTTATATAGAAAAATTCATTAGATGAATATCTAATAATATCCCACTAATCCTACTTTAATTCATAAATCAAAAACATTCTGTGTCAGATCCAAAGAATCAACATTCTAAACATTCTCTACATCCATTTACACACCATCCTCATAGTTGTTGGGACCCCATAAATTAACCCTATTGATCCCAAATTGACACATACATAACAAGGTATATATCACATTCTCTCTAATTATAATCAGGATGATGTCCAATGTTTGGATTGGTCATCATGAGTCTTAGATTACATCATAATTTAATCAATAAAAATACCAAAAAGATTTCTAGGTATAGGTGGAATATTTGATTCATCTATGACATAAACATGAAGGGAGATCTTGTTAAACTAAATGGAATCACAATGAGCTCATACCAACCTTAACTTCATTTTAAATAATTATTTGGTATATAATAATGTCTCGCTCTCATATAATAATACCCCGAACTCAATTCAATCTTGGAGAAAACATAAGAACCCCTTAACAGATCATCAAGATCATCAATATGCAGAAAATATTACAATTTATTATCATTCACCGATTTAAATTTCTGGTAATCGACACATAAATGTAATTTCTTATTAGCTTTTATAGTAAAGAAATCATAGAATCCCAAGGATACATACATAGATCGATAAACCCCTTATTAATTATTTATTAATAATTTTTCTTAAGCTCGTGATTCTCTTTTGGTTCTATTCGATTTGGAGAAATGGAAAGTAGTATATTACCCGACATTAGCTCAATTGTGAAATAAAAATTCCACTCAGGTGGAATCCTTGAGAAATCCTTAGGAATCGCGTCCTAAAAAAGGACAATGTGTTGAAAGACACTTTGTTTCACACCACTATTACTCAAAAAAGAGAAACAACCTTGGGTGTGATCTTAGAGAATTACTGAGGAATTGTCCCTACATGGTCTTATTGGATATCACATTCTCCATGATGAACATAACAATTACCCTTAGTATATGTAGTGGTGACTCACCTATGGTAACAATCATCGTGGTCTCGGTACTATTCCAAACAATAGACACACAAAATAAATTCAAAAACTATCAATTCAAGTATCTAGAGATCCCAAAATAAATTCTACTCAGCAACCTCGAGGGAACACCACTTGAATATACATATTTACTTTTTCCAACCATCCAACAATGTGGTGATCATCATAACCCAACTCACCAAATCCACCATCAGAATTAAAAAATTCACATGTTGATATTATATAAAATAATGTGATACAATTGTATAAAATAACACAGTAAAATTCATATAATAATCAGGAATAGTACAACAGAAAATCAATGGAACATCCTCACTATCCACAAGTACAGGTAGAACTATATTCAACTGACCTTACCCTCAACCATCTGTTTCAATCGTAGTCCCATGATATATACTACCTGGATAATACTAGTTATATTCCCCTAAAGTTTCATATATGACCCCTAAAAATCTATGGCCATTATAATCCATCATCATAATTGTTATGAGGCGGAAAACCCCCTTCTAGTCATAGTCCCCTGATATACACTACCTAGATAATACCAGTTATATTCCCCTAAAGTTTCATATATGACCCCTAAAAATCTATGGCCATTAGAATCCATCATCCTAATTGTTATGGGGTGGAAAACCCCCTTCTAGTACTCTGATTCATCCTAGATCACCCATCACAACCAATTCATCCAAGGGTTTCTACAGATCCTCTATAAGTGTCCCATTATGAATTATGCTTCACAGTCCACCAATGGTCGGGGATACAAGCAATGAATGTGACTTACCCTACCATACTGAAGGATGTATAACTAATTACCAATCTAGGTATCTCATAAATCTCCATAAAAAAACTATTTTCCACTACACTATTTAGAATTGTACTAGAAACACTTCCTACCCATAGAATACATACTTTTAGTCATCCATTAGAGACCACATGTCCTCTAATGGAAGGGTCCATTAGATTCCCCACTGAAATGAGATCCTGATTGAGTACCACATTAAGCAAACTTAAATAGAAGATATCATCATGTGACTTAATCTCACATTTATATCAACCATGAAAACGTATTATCATGGTTGAATCATATCCTACTTGTACTAGAACAAATTTTGGCATGTTAGTGAAATGACCAGAATAGTTTATAACATGCATACTTCCCTAAGTGAAATGGAAAACCCTATTTCCCTCTCTAGTCTCAACATATATGGGTAACTGTGCTCCAGGAACTTCTCCTATATGTCTTTCCATACCTCTCCCTCTAACTTATCATTGAGAGACTATATATCCCACCAATGATTTTCATGAACTCATAACATAAAAGTATTCAACATGAATCTTATTCCCTGAGGATCCACTAAATAGTTCATAATATTTTGAATGGACTAAATCTTTAATTCAACTACATTAGTTCCACCCTCTCTGATGAATGATGGAGGGTGATGCAACTAGATCACCCAAATAATATTAAACATATTATGCACCTATCACCATGGGTATCTCTCTATAAACTGCATAAAACAAGAAATTCTCTCATGGAATTTATCTTCTGCCCCTTTAACTGAAACTAACATGGCCTCTTATCCTGATACTCAAGAAAAATTTCTCTAAATTCCCTCCTCTTATTCTACCAATAATAATCATCATAGAGGCATGACTCTATAATTCCAGGAACATGTCTAAGTAAACATAACACAACATTAACACATTTAAATAAGAGAGATTCCGAATAATTCATAATAACTTATCCCTCATACACCACCCAATGGTCAACACCATACCACTATCACAAAAACTCAACTATCCCTAGCCTAGGGAATGGATAACATAGAGCATTCATAATAATGTTTTTCCAATAAAAACTATTTTTAACCACTTCATGTATCAACATTTATCATATATTAACCATGATTAATTTATAATTAGGAACCATTTATTTTAAATTTCTCAATAATGGAGAAATAATTTTCAACACCCACATCTCACTCATTTCATTATTTTATGTGCATTTGTAGGCTGATGCATGTCACATGAATTCCTATATTCCTAAAATGATTCTTTTATACTCAAATCTTGTGATATACTGGTTGATGATGAAAATATCAAAAAAACAATTAATATCACTCAAAAAGTGCATCACCCATGGTGAAATAACATTCATCTATAAAAAAATATCATGAAAATCAATCCATACCTATGTACATGGGGTTTCCCCCACACATCAGTTAGCTACTCCCTTGCATGATCTAATTACCAAGTCTTGACTAATCTTAGTATCCTATATAATAATAAATAATACTAATACCACTATAAAATAAAATAAAACCACTTTGATACTTCTTTTTAATTTCTTGTCCTAGGTTCTACATACTGATACCCGATCTAGTTTCCCATATGACCTGAGGCACACCTCCCTATATACTAGAGGATTTTAAATAGCATTTATGGTCTATTAGGTAGCTTGGGGATACTGTATCTATTTAATAATAGAATCAAAATAACAAAAATAAATATAAAATATCCAAACAAAAATAATAAATTACCAATAAGGACCATTATCTCAAGATGATTCGAAAAATAAGATAAGTAACCTTAAATAAAATTTGTGAATATGTCCTTACATATAATGGCCAAGTGTCTAATAAAAATTTGATATATATATATATACAAACTAAAATATCCCATGTGGGTAGTAGAATCATTTATAGTTCCCTCATCCATGCTCTATCGCAAGTCCCAACTCATCCGTATAACATAGTGATCTTTCCTTTATCATGTCCTGTAAACATGATGTCCATTTGGGTACCAATCATCTTTCCCAAGTACAGTGTGATAATAAATTATTAGGCCACCACCAATGTAATATAAATAAATATCTATTCTATAATATTATATGAATTTCTATAAAATATAATGATAAATGATTATGGTAAAAGGTTACACATTTATTATTCTTTAGCCAACAATATCATTCTTTCTTCGGCATGTATTGGATTATAAAACGTACTCCATTATTATTTTTCATTTTTCTCATCTCATGGCCTCTAATTATTCAATTATTTCAAATTGAAATTAATGAATCATGGGACTAGAGTTAATGTCTGGTATCCCATGTGTATTTGGAGCAGCAATCCCTGACCCACAACTCAATTTTCAAATTCACATATAAACATTTATATATATATATATATTTGGGGTCAAGATAAATTTTCTGGAACCCCATGAGTATTTGTAGAATCCTCCCCTGACTGAAATCTCATTTTTCAAATGAAAATACACATATCATCATTCCAAATTCATAACTCATTTATCATCCATTTCCAATATAGTTCACCACATCATTTATCAAACACAATCATGATACTACCCTTTTATCACAAGTAAAAACATGTAATATTTACCAATAAATCCATTTATAATTATTCATTTAACAACTCATTATCTCGTCATGGATAAGCCAATCAACCAATTAAATCCCAATATAAAAACATGCAATAAGTATTTATTTCAATACTATAATACTATTATTTACCTTTTTAGAATTTATAAATCATCATTTAATGTGTGTTGGAATACCCTATGGGTTTCCGTCAAGATTGATCTCAAATCCCCTATGGGTCCAAGATGATCTTTTCTCATAGTAACATGGAAATCAAGTCATTATTTAAAATTTAAAATGAACATTTCAAATTTGGAAGTACAATAATACACAAAAAACATGATATAATGATTAATACTATGGGAATTAAAAGTTATAACACCTATCATAGAATTATAATCAAATTCTTATACATTATTAAACCATTTTTCGTGGTATAACTATTGAATTCACATTTGAAGAGGTGATATATGATCAAAACCTAGGATCAATTCAAATGAAACATGATCCCTTAAAACATAAATATATACCCTCAACAATGTATGAAATCATCCATATCATAGTGGATATAAATATGGAACAAATATAAATATATAATAATAATAGATCACATATCATACCGGTTTCAATTCCATCCACTAGATATTTGATTCAAAAAGAAAGGGTTTCGAGGATCCCTGAATCCCTATCCAAAGCATCCAAAAATGATGGAAATCATGTTTTGTAAAATAGGGGTGATTAGGGTTATAAAATAGGTGTTCGAGAATATTTAATTAAAAAAATTTTGGTTTAAAATTCCATGAACATGGTTTCCTGGATTAGCATTGCGGTTTGAAAAACCAAGACCCCTAAACATAATGTCATACTATTTGGGTGCATTATTACTCCTAGGTGGGAAAATAATTTGAAAAATAGTACACAATCATGAAAACACCCTATTTTCTTGGGTGCAACTATTTTTAGAGGGAGGCCACATGGTTTGGTCCAATTATACACCCCTTCTAGTGGTCCAAAATTGAGAACATGGTTTACTTAGGATAACTACACATTTTTTCCTAACTATGATCCATACTTGAATATACCTGTTACCTTCATAAATTTAGGAAATCCACTCAAAGATACCCCAATGAAACTCCCAACCATGGTATGATCAAAATAATTGAAACATAATACCTTAATATGAGTTTAATAGTCCCCAAGAAAGGTCAGGATAATATAATTCTTTATTATTATAACCTCCTAAATTTCCTTTAATGAATTATTACAACATTATTCAAAATCATCTACCAAATTCCATCATTCCACACCCATTTAGGGATTACTTCAAGAGAATCAATATTGAACACTAAATCTGAGATATGGAAGTCATTTACATTAAATATACCACTCCACACTCAAATGAAAAATATATTATGTAGATAATTCACATAAATTTCCTCCCAGGTCACCCATGAAAAAATTAAATACAGAAAGAGATTATAACATAAAATAACCACACAAAATTCATAAAAAAATAATATTTGGGGATAATTTTAATAGAACATCATTCATGATAGAATAACCTTAAGGAACTTAGATCATATTATAAATTATTTATTAAAAAAATTATATGTTAAGAATTATTTCCCACATAGACCATGCATCTAAATTTTCATTACCTATTATAGATAAAAAATAATATACATTACCACAGAAAAAATGAGTGGTCCCATATTCATGAACCCACCCTTGAAACCCCCTAAAACTATTCACACTCACCCAATTTCATCCTAAACCACCTAACATTAAATATAAATATAAATTGGACCTAAAATAAATCATACATATTTGATTTTTATATATTACATAATATAATTCTTTCAAATGTATTGATCCAATTCCCTCGTTTTCTTCATCAAAATTAAAATAAATTATGTAGTGATTATAGAGGGGAAAATATTTTTGGGTGACTATAGGCCATGGTATTTAAACCATCTTTATATTATCATTTTTTATATATTATTTTTTATTATAGTACTAGCGAATAAATACATGTTATGTTTTGTTAATCAAATATTGAAATAATATCATGATTCTTTGAATGTTATTATTTTTTTTAGAAAATGTTTATCATTGAAGAACACTAATTTATATATTGTAAAAGTGAACATTTTTTGAGTCTATTTTTACCATTATTAGAAACTTTTCCCTTGAAATTCTGATTTTATCTCTCAAAAGAAAAAAAAAATTAAGTAAATTTGTTTAATTAAATCCTTGGGTCCCCATGTCACATCTTTATACTTTAAATTTTATAACAACATTTTGACCAGCTGAGTGGTATTATTTCATAGTAATTATATATCTATAATACAAGGTATTCACTAAATTACATTCATAATATTGATCACGCTTCATTTTCATAACATTTAAATTTTGTAAATATGTTGGATCTTGTATATATTTCATCATAAGTGATACATGGAACATGTTTTTAACGTTTGAGAGGTATGGTGAAAGCTCTAGTTAATGAGATATATTTCATTTAAAAGAAGGAATCTCAATGGAGATTCTATATGAAGGGTGTAGATTTAAATTCTATATAAACCTCATAACAAAAAGTAGTTATTTTATGGAAATAATTTTCCTCAATATTTTAATCAATATCTCATTGATGATTTTGAGTATAAATCATATAATAACTCAATGATTATTTAATATATTATTTTAATACTTAAACCTTCTTAATCATTTATTTCAAATGATCAGGAACCAATATATAATTATCTCTAAATTCATCCAAGAAGGTTATATTTATTAATATCTTCATAAATAAATAAATATATAGTTTCTTTTTTTTTGTGATTGAGATTTAAATTTTTTATATAATATAAAGGTCCAAAAAAAACTATTGAAGGTTAATTTTTACTTATAAATATTTTCTAACTGATTCAAGGGTTTGGGCATTTTTGGAATCAGTAAAAATCCATTTAAATGGGGTTTGTTAATTTACTAATATAAAATTTGAAGCGTGAATTTTATTTAGTAAATTTTTTAAAATGATTTAATTAAGGAAAATTTATCTAATAGGAATTATTTTAATATAATTGAATTTAAATTTTTTTTACAAAATTTTCTTTACTTTTGATATATTAAATATTATACACATGTGTAAATATATATATTTAGAGGGGTCATGTCGTAATTAATCATTTCATAAATTATTTGTGTTAAAAACTGTGTTATATATATATAGACATATGTATATGTATATCTATATGGGAATGAAAAATATTTTACTTGGTCGTATATATATTTATATAATGATATTATATGAATAATTTCAGTTATAACATATATATTGAAATATGAATAAAATATATGTGTGGGTATATACATATATATATACATTTGATTGAACTGTATTTATATATTTATGGGCTTTAAATTTTTCTTCTTAAACTATTTTAATAATAATAATAGTAATAAGTTTAAAATGTGTGGTGTAATAATGATAAAAGTAATGATTTTAATTTAATAGAAGATATAAAAATTATAAATTAAAATTGATACTCATGAATAGCTTGGTGTGTGAGGGAGTTATGATTTTAATGGGAGTAAAATGTATAAATAAGTTGGATTGGGTGGGAATCTATGAAAAATAATCAAAGAGAGGAAATCGCTGAATATATCATATAATAATTGTTAATTTTGTTATAAAAAATGACTATGAAACTTTTAAGGGGTTATGGGGAAGAAAATTCTAAAATATATTATACATAAAAATAAAGAACTTTATTTTAAGGATTTAGATGATTCAAAAACTCATCATATAAATTGTTTCACAAATCATATGCCATGTTATAATTGTGCGTGTGAAAATATATTTTCATGAGTGTTAATGTTAAACATTTCTTAAATTTCGTGGTTGTGAAATGTTTTCTGTATATATATTTTTTTATTTATAAATTCATTTATACATTACATTATATATATATATATATATATATTAATTTTATTTATTATAGTATATATATTTATATATTTTAATATATACATATATATATATGACATTTAAAACGAAAAAAAGAAAATTATTTATGAAAAAATGAGGTAAGTTAAAAATTAATTACATTTTATTATTAAAAAATACAATATTTAAAAAATAAATCATTCAGAGTGACAAAAGAAGAGAGAGGAAGAGGCTTACAGAAATATATAATTGTTCAAATAAAAGAGGATAGAGAGTGTGTTGGGTTATGAGGATTATAATTAATTAAATTAGGAAATGATAATAGAAAAAGAGGATTATACGTTAAAAATATTGAAAACAAAAATTTTATAGTGATGAAAAAAGAGAAAAAATTAAAATAAAATAATTTCATTCGTTAAATAGAATTAACAAAATCCATGATTGAGATTAATGTTCTTATTTACATAATAAATTTTGATTTTGAAAAATCTAATTTAAATTATGGTATGTCAATTTCGAGATATAAATTAATTGGATAATTGGTGTCGCTTTAAATTTAATGGTAACAAAATGTGGATATAAAAAATTTTCAAAACTATTGAATTAAATGAAATAATATTAATAGTATTAAATGGGTATAATTAATGGGATGGAAATGTGATTTATAAAAATTATGGTAATTGAAATATCAGAAATATATAATAAATTGTGTAATAAATTTTGAATTAAATGATCTAATGAAAGTTATGAATTAAATTTGATAACTAAATGAAAACATGTTTTGATAATTAATAATCATGTAAATAAATAATATATATATATATATATATTCTACTTTTTTCAGTCAGATAACCCACTATAGTAAACAGATTGATTCGGTGATAGTTTTTCTGGATTCACCTCGATGGGTAAAAGTTATGAAAAGGTTTCTTTTTGAAGGTTTTGAATTGATTTTTCTGGATGTAATAAAATACCAACTTTAATATTTAAATTTAAGAAGTTGGAGATTCGAAAGATTATGGGTTTTCTCTACCCCTTGAAAACATTATTTCTCATAATTGTTGGTTCTACAAATCAGGGTTGGGGATTCTTCATTTCCATTAAGTTGAATCATATGGGTGGGGTTATAAGGGTATTCTTATACAACCACTAATTATCTTGGGGGACCATTAAATTATTTTTTTATAAGTGGTTATCAAAGTTACATTTTTGTGGAAAAATTCATAACACAGCAATGTTTTCATAACATATCATATATTTCCCAAACTATCCCATAAATGAATATATTGTTCCATTGATAATCTGAAGTATACTATTAAAAATAATAATAAATCAGAATCATTAAATTCATGGGATTAAAAATTCCTTCCCCTTAAATTTCTGTTAAAATTGTTTATTATCTTAATTTATCAAGTGCAATCATCTTTCAAATGATGAAAAAAATCCAGAACCTGCCCCCAAGAAGCGACTAAAATAGAAACAAAGGATCCCCAACCATGATTTAAAGAACCAAAAAAGATGATAAAAAATGTTCGCAAAGGACGGTGTGAACCCATAATCATCGGATTCCCCATATTCAATAATTTAAATAGAAAATCATATATAATTAAGCTGAAAATTATATCATAATGCCTTCGAAAAAACCATCTATTATATTCCACTCATCAGGAATAATCTAATGAATCTAAGTGTGTTAAATCTAATTATTATTGAGGGAGATATGTTAGAAACAATTTAAATATAAATATTATACATATTTACCTGATTTTTCATTATAAAAACTCATTTTTCATTTAAATAGTGAATTTAATTCCATTATTTAATTATCCCATTTTATTCTAAATGTATTACACAATTTATTATTTATTATTTATATTTCAATTACATAAATATATTATTCTACTAAATTGTTACTATTTTTGATATTCCAATTAATATACATGTTTTGATGAACTTAAAAATCAACATTTTATTACTATGAATTTAAAAATTACATTCATTCTCTAATTTTTCTAAAACTCGCAATTTAAATTAGAAGATTTAAAATATATATTTAAAAATATAAATGTTTCAAATAAATAGAAACAAAAAAAAATCAAGTGTGCACTTTTTTAATTGTATTTATCCCATTGAATTATTTTGATTTAACTTGTTTCACTTTCTTCATCACTTTCCCAATTTCACTTTCACTCTTTTTTAACTCCTTAGCCTCTCTATATATTATCATTTATTAATTTAAATAATTATAATCCCCATATCCAAAAATACACTCTCCCCTCATTTATTTGAATAACTATATTTTTTAATTTCATCAATCTCTATCTTTTTTCATTGTGAATCATTTCTTATTTTTGAAAAAAGTTCTATTTAAACTTATTTTTTAAGTAGAATTTCATAAAATTATAGCTTTTTTTTAAACGTTGCCTTTTTTTCATTTGAAATTTTTTATGTATATATCCATATGTTTATATATATAACCATAATTGTATATATATATTCTACAATATATATATATATATATAATTGTATTAAACAATAAATATATATTTATATATATATGTGATATATAAATACTTTTATACATGAATGCTTATATATATGTATGTATATATACATAAAACATTTCATAAACCAAACATGTTTTCAACTTTTAATATTAACAACACTGACAATAATATATATATTAACACATATATATAAAACATGTAATATGATGTGTGAAACAATTATCATGAAGAGTGTCCGAATGAACATAAACCCTACACTTAGGGTCATCATTTTTATATAAAATATATTTTAAAATAATCATTACCACAACCCATTAAAAATTTAATAATCATTTTTAATCAAAATACAAAATATTATTCGATGGCTTTGGCCATTTCCTCTATTTGATTCATTTTTTACATATTATCCCTCCAAACAATTTATTCAAACATTTATCTCCCATTAAACAAATCATAACACTCACACACACACATTATTCACGAGGATCACATTTAATTTAAAATTTATCTCTTCTATTTAATTCAGATCATCACTTTTATCATTATTACACAACACATTTTGAAGGTATTTTTATTATTATTAAAATCATTTATTGTACTCCTTCTATTGAAACCCCATATATATATATATATATATATATCAATAGACACAAATATAAAACGTGCCAATATATGTAAATTTATATATTTTGACACAAATATATGTGTTTATAAAATATATATCAATTCGTATTTCTTTAAAAATGTCATAATGTATATATATATATTTAAATGTAGTATATCTGTACATGTACATGAATATGTACATATACATCTGTGTATATTTATATAAAATCACATTTTGAAAACCAAATAAATTTTCAAATGATTAATTAAATCATGAAACATGTAAATATATTAATTTACACATGTCTATAATATGTTTTATAATATTTAATATATAGCACGTAATTAAAATTTTGAGAAACATATGAAAATTCAATAATATTGAATTACTAAAAATTAAATAAATATTTATAAATAAAATCATATTAAAATAATTAAAAAATTAGTTTCATACATCAAATTTAATATTAATAAATAATCAAACCAATTTTAAACTTCTTTTAATGGTTTCCAATAATGCCCAAACCTCGAAATCCATTATAAACACCCTTTAATGAATAATCTTGGATTGAGAATTTTCTGAACCTTTACATTAGATACCTCTCAGGAAATTATCATCCACAAAAATCAATAAAAAACTAGAGTGAAAAAATATTGGTTGCCCAGAAAACCAAATCAGGATATAAATTTAATGTTTCTGGGTATATTTTGAACATATCAATAACAATGGAAAGTAAGTGTAAATCATCACAATATATTAAAAAATATCATTCAAGGTATATACATCTCAAACAAGGATATGGTATCGTGTATGGTTATTAAAAACTCATCCAATAGTACGTATCACTCAATTATAAACTAAAAATTATTTTCAACTCAATTCATAATTCATTTTCTAATACAAGTACATGCCTTTAAAAATAAATTCTCATTTAAAGACCTTTTTATACAACAAAAACACATCATAAAATAAAATTTAATTTTTAGTAAAAAAATTCAACCACAACATTTTATATCTTTTAAAAGAATTTTTTATTTCATAATTCAAATCATTTTATTTCAAACATTAAATTTTTTTGTTGTTTTTTAACCCAAGCCTCTTATTTGAAATCAATTTTTTTCATGTCCCAAATTTGAGATATGACATGAAACGTAATAAAATAACATATTGTTTGTAGAATCCATATTTTAATATTTCATCATGATTTCAAACAATGAAATATTTTTTAGGAGCACACTTAAGAAAAAAATATCACATAACATTTCAGACTAAAAAAGAAAAATTATACAAATAGATAGAGCTTCCCGATGAAAAAAATCAAAATAAGTCATCCACCACGCCTTGATATTGTTCTCTTTGAGAGGTACTGACTAACCCACATGATTTTAAAACATGTTTGAATATAACACATCTTGATGTAGGATATTGTTTACCTATAATAATATGATTTTGGTCATAACATGTTTCATCTGTATAAGATCTATCATAAAAAACAAACCATGAAGGTAGCATTCATTCATTATCATTACATCCTGTGTAAAAAAATGACATGGGTGGCATTACCATCTTCGCTAATTTCAAGATTTCTAGAATCTCTATTTTATTTTATTCCTGACATTAAGTGATTAACCATTTTATGGGAGGTGAGGGATTCAATAAATATATTCACACAACAAAAAAACACATTCCTTATCTCCACAAATACCACACTTCCAAATGACCACATATCACCACCATTGCACAACACAACCAATGGCCCAAAGTTACCAACCAACATGAATATCCACCAGAAATTTCACACAACCACATAACTTCCCCACTTTATTATCTATAAAAACAACCCTTTTCACATAACCACTTACTTTATATCATCCTCCACATTACCCAAAAAAATAACCACCATCATCATATAGTAAAACCCAAAGCACACAAGTCATGATATTATTTCCCCCATGTCATGATATTATCTTTTTTCAGTGGAACTGACTCACACACATAGTTTTAATCACGTCAAAGTATAATGGATTTAGATTAGGTATTATGTTTTCCAATCATTGTATTCTTGAATGTTTTTTAATAACACATATCACATGGTAATAATGAGAGAAAAAACTACCCATAGAAGCAACACATTATAGATTCCACAGTCATTAAGGTAGTTATATTAATTCACCTCATTATATAACATGGGTATTCTCACAGAATTTTAAATTTACTATGGGAAAATAGATCACTAAACATATATAACTGATTTTCCATTAAATTAATGGTGATATTAATAATGAAGATACATTAAGGGTATAAAAATCCACAATAAATATAGAGAAATCAATTTTTCAAACAATCATTATTTTCATCAATGCATATTAACACATCAATGAAACATTCAGAATTAAACCACAAAAAACACTCATCATTTCTGAATTATTTCATGTTAAACATCATGCCCTGAATTTAAACATCTATAAAAAGCATCAAAGGTAAATATGAAACTACACACATGTCTTCTAACACATAATTTTTAATATTTTAAATAGGATATTATAGGTTTATCCAAATAAATACACTTAAAAACTCATTTGAATCATTCTACACTCTAGGTTATTGTTCATAATTCATATATTCCATTACATACATAACATGCTTTTAGAATCATAAATGGATAAGATTCTTTCTAAACATGAAATTAAAACAGCACATGTTTTTTTTCCTATATTAAATACATTATCATGCTTAGACAACACATCCCTTAATAATTTTATATCTCAATAAAACATTCCTATATACTAAAATAAGGATAAAATTATTCTAATTTTATATATAAATATATAATTTTAAAAATTTTGAATGATAAAATCATAAATGTGAATATTTATATTATTACCACACAAATATTTCAATCATTAACCCTACTTCCCATAACAACATACTCTTATGTTGAGGAAATGTTATGTAAATATTATTTTTAGTCAAAGAAGGAATAAATTTAAACATTTAATCATTTTTAATTCACAAAATGTCACTACATGGAATTCATATCACTTAAAAGTTTACAAAAACAAACCATAATATTTTCCACACTTTCAAATTATTAAAATATATGATTATATTAATATTGAAGAACTATAATCATGCTAAAATAAGGAGAAAGTTATTCTTTTCAAGGGTTCAAAATTTAAAGGAATTATCAGTTATCAAGATGGATATGATTTTATAAATTTAATAATTTTAATTGTCTAAAACTACATTTAACTAATACTTTGTATCACATGCTCATGATAAATTAAACATGTAAACAATCACAAGAAATATTATGTCACATGGAAACTTGAATACCATTGAGTATGGTTTCAAAATAATTTATTTTATAATGACTTTGTAAAATCTACTTTATTGTAACATTCTTCATATGATTTTAGAAAACTAAATAGTTGATTACAGAAAAATAAAATAATTCTAGTTACATAAAAATTTCAAACATATATAAAACTAGATGGAATGTTATATATTTTATGGAAGGGAACAAAATTCATTCTATTAATATTAATACTATAATGGGAAATGAAAAAACACATCCAAACCTCCTGAAGTTTTCTAACAAATATTCCAATCCATTTTGCATTCATATTACACATTAAATTTAGGTTATATGAATATTTCAACCAAAATAATAATGTATTTTCAGTAATAACATGGGAAAATTTTAGTGAAACACCCATAAAATTTATCATTTTATTTAATTCATTTTAGCTTCATAATTTCACCTAATTCAAATGAGAACTCAATTAATCATAATGCATGTAATTCTCTGAGGTATCTAAACTATATACAATTCCACATCACTTGGTCATTTGGTAGGATTATAATCCTTGCATCATTCAATAAGGGCCCATAAAATCATCATTCATAGACCCTTGTCACACAACAGGATTAGTAGACACTATTCCTGTACCAACACGTGTATTCCTCAAAGTTCCTAACTCCAAACTCCATAATATCCCTCAAACACAAACTCTGATACTACTCCCAAACCCTCCCTCAAAATATACAACAATAAATGGAGAATGGTAATGACCCCTGAGTACCACCTCCAGTAGGCCCAAGGTTGGTGACCAACATCCAGGGTTTACAAATATCATGAAATGGGAGGAATTTACCACAATAATAAATAGGTTCTGGAGATATGAAAAATCCACCACAAATAACTCCATGATATATATAAAAAAACCAAAATCATTACCATAATGTTTTGTTAAATAAAATATACATAAGTAATACTATCCAAAACAAATCCCAAATAAAAGTTATGGTAGCAACACCGAAACAACGCTAAAGTCCATTCTAGTAATGCTAAGAAGGGTTCATGAAGTCATCATACAAAACATAAAAATTGTTTTATATACATAAGGTGAGAATTCTTGTATTCTTAGTTGGAAAATGAAGGTCTCATGTGCACATTTTAAAAGATAATTCTAATTCATCTTTGAGAAAATGATATAAAGAATATCACATAAAAATATCAACAGACCGAACCACAACCTCAAAAAGGCTCACACGACAAATAATTCATTACAGTAAAATAATATAATATGATACATATCAATAAAGAGTTCCCCAAATTCCTTTACGAGTGGAATTAATCTCTCACACCCCAATGATTAATGTCCATGTTCTCCCACAACTTCCAAATATATCATGACACATCACATCACAACCCACCAATATACACCTTGACCATCACACCAAATTACATATCACAACTTGGGTATTAGGGTGTAATGAATTTCATGTATATCAACCTTGTTAACTCCACCTATAATGAATGACCCCACCATAATCCATCTAACCACATATCTCCTAAAAACACCTGGGTTGTGACATTTCATCACCTCACAAGTTGATAGTGACACTATTGATTTCTGGCTATAACAACCCATGCATGTCTTTCTAATCTCTTAGAAGAGGGAGTAGAGAAGAGTGGGTAGCCATCTATCCATCCTCCACTGGGATTTCAGGGAAAACACCCATGTGTGACTATGAAGGTCTCAGAATATAGTGATTGATGGGGGTGGGTGCATATAGAAATTATAAATTATATACATGGTATATATATACATAGTATCAGGAACACAATCACATCCTAGGGGTTCAAAACCAAGGTACCATCCATTTCAAAGAATTATCACTTTCACTTCCATCTCTAGAATCACATCCCCACATAAACATGTCACAATCCATTAGTAACATTTTATAACAAATTATCCACATTCACGATTTCTCATTTACCATAGAATTTTATTTTTTATTCCAATTTATGTATGCATCTCATTATTTCACAAATAAACATAAACTGAATAAACCATACTTCTCAATTCAATTCAATCATTCATTATCAATTTCATCCCACGTCATACCACAATTCCTCTTCAAATTCACCCCAATAACACCACATCACAAATGCACAGAAGAAAAAAAACAACCACTATTCACATTTTCATATGTAGAAAGGGATTTAATTATTCAAATTTATTATAATGGTATTCTCACACAGACCAAAATTATCTTAGGGAAACCATTTGATTATCCAAATATATTAGGTTATCAAATTTCACCTTTTTTATAAAAGTAGTCATTACACAACACTGTTTTCATGAAATATCATATATTGTGAAAACACAAAAAAGTCCATATTATTCAATGGGGAATCAAACTCATATATTTCTCAATATCAATAAATCGAAAGATGTAAATGTATAAGATTTGGAAACTCTTCTCCTTCAATTTCATTTAATCCAATTTATTTCCTTTATTTATCCAGTTCTAACCATATTCTCAATGATGAAAAAAATATAACACCACCCAAATGTTGAAACTAAATTAAAAAAAATAATCCTCCTCCTAAATTGTAAGACCCAACAAATGTGAGAAATAAAGTTTGCAAGGGCCTTCATGAACCATTAATCATAGGATTCCCTATCTTCAATATTTTGAATTTCATAATTTGTATTTTATTAAATATGGAAATTTAATAACACAGGTTTGATAATAAACACTTATCTTACCTTCAACTTGTCATGTTGAATCCAATGAAACAAATAGCGTATCAACCTAATTCTTATTCATATTGATATGACAGAATGTATATGAATATAAAAGGTTTTTATTTACAATATTTTTAATAATCAAAGCATGTTCATCATTTAATTATCACTTTTAATTCCCTTATTTACTAAGATAAATTAATTAAAAATTTATAATGGCATTTATTATTTATTTTTATTATCTCCATTTACTATATTAATTTAAATCGTATTATCATCCAAGTAAATATCTTCATTTATTTCTATTATTAATATTTTAATTAATTCACACATTTTACCTACATTAAAAAACTCATATAATTATTTCACATTTTTTAAAAATTTATAAAACTTAAACTCTTCCTCTCTCCAATAAAATACCATGTATATTTTTACTCTTTAAAAAAATTCTTCCTCTACTTCTTTTTTTAATGCAGTGACTTTTTTTTAATTCAATTTCCAATATTTTTAATGACATCCCTTTTTCTAATGTCATATATATTTATATATATGTTACCCTTTTTAATTTTTTTTTGATATTTTCTTTTTCTATTATCTTCATGGGTTTCACCCCTTTTTATATTTATTTATAATTTTTTAAAACCATTCATTATCTTTTTCTAACATCACTTTAAAACAATTATTATTTTTATTATTATTTAAAATCTTAAATGTTATTTTTTAATCAATTTCACACTTTTATTTTAAAAATACATACATATATATAGACATATATAACAATATACAAATACATATGTACCAAAGTGATATATAAATACATTAATACATATATTATAAGGACTCGACCTAATTAGAATAAATAATTTGAATTTCTTCCATGAACTCGCTAACATTCACATTAAAGATCATTTAATGTTTACAGTTTTAGAGAATTATTATATAATACATCATAAAAATACACATTTATAGAGTAGATAATACAAAAAAATTATCCATTTCTACCAAAATATAAAACATTTCAAATGAAACATGGTTTATTTGAAAAATATTAATAACATTTAACTTGACTTACTACATTGTATTACACATCCTTATAACCTCTGAAAGTCATTTAAATAGTAGGGATGATCACGAGAATCTTAGTAAGGGATATAAAAATAAAGAAATAAAACATTAGTCCACTAATACATGTAAACATATGAAATCATTTTCAGAAAGACATACTTTCCACCCATATAAACATAATTTGTGAAAGTTGATATTTTAATGAGATTTAAAAAAAAACTAAAGAATATAAATAGAACCATATTTTTATATTGATGAATTATTTATATAAAATTCTAACCCTCTCATTTACCTTATGATTTTTAACCCTCATGGCTACCTTACAATATAACCCTCAAGACTACCTTATTATATAACCATCATAGTTACACTTGATGTACCCATACGACTGACCTCCAACTTGCACATACCCAATGCATAGATGGGTGATATAGGTTCCACCATTCATCATAATCAATTCCAAATAACTAGAACATGTTGATACAAAATTTTTTAATACAAAATATTTAACGAAGTATTAGTTTAACCCAAAGAATCGCAATTGGGTTAAGAATTCCCTTACATAAGGTTCTTCTTACTTATAACATGTTTAAACCTCCAATATAATTTTTTAAATAAGGTTAGTAATATTTTAAAGAGACATATATTTTTTTTATAACACCTTATATCATTATTTAATAATGTCATTTATCCCTTTAATTATTAGTATTTTGTTCCTTCTATTGTTTCAGGTGCATTCTTTATAGGATTTCAAGGGCTGGTTTGTATTTCCTTTTATTATGGTATGTAAATGAAATTACAGAAGTTGAATGAATTGGTATTAATATTTTTCAATAATATTAAATTATTCCATAAATAACATTGGTTATATGGTATGAGGATTATTCATTATAAATTTTTTAGTGATATTCGTTTAGACCGTTTTGGCAGGTCTTCGATAATCATGAACTAGTTTCATTATATAACATAATATTATGTATATATGTTAACTAAAGAACATGAAATAGGATATATCATACACATTAAAAATATTTTTCAACCATTAAAATGGTTTTATAAATGTTTTTGATGTAATTAAAGTAAATTGAAGACACATCATCCATGAAGTCTATAAATCAACATGTTAGAGACATTGTTTTTATTTATAGAATAAGAGGAATAAAAGAGGAAGAATGATGATGATTTTTTACATAAACATGATAACAATACTTAATATATATATTACTGGATCATTTCTTCTTATTGTTTAAGGGGAGGCGATAAGAGTATATGAAAAGATAATAATTGAAATGAAAACACAAGAAAATGAAAGAGGATCCTCACCTCTTGACCTCTTCTCTGTGAGATCCTGTTTAAGGAATTTGGCTTTGGCCTTTGGGAGAGACCATCAGGTAATAGGAATGGGGGAGGGTATTGTGAAGATTATTTTTCATAATATCGACAAGTCTCAATGATTGAGTGGTGTGAGAGGAAGAGGGTGGGTGAGGGTGGTATTTATAGTTGAAGAGAAGAAGAGTTTTATATTATTTTAATAAATAGTTTAATATTTTTGATAATGACTATGAATATTCATGACTCATGTGACACAAAATAGTAATAAGTGAAATTTAATTCAAACCAATGACCATTTATATGAGCCACGACTCAATCATGGTGCATAAGTTCTTTTATTTAACATTTTTTTTAATTATTGAACTTCACTATTCACCAAAAATTCATATATTTCAAAAAAATCCCAAAAACTCACCCATAACATTTTTCTACATATAGATTTAAAAAAAATAACTCCATTTTTTTAAAATAATTTTCTAATTTGGATTAATTTAATTTAAAAAAATAATAATTTATTAGAAAATACAATTTATAATTTATAATTGATTCTATATCACCTCGACAAATTAATCAAGATCACCTTATCAAATAAACTTATGAATATAATAAAAATAATATGATTTACTATTATTAAGGGTAATGTTACCATTGATATTAATATTCATAAGGGTGTGTTTCTATTCACCAAAAAAACAAGTTGTGTAACGCCGTGACTCCAGTTACTCAGAGTCGGTGCATTATTATGTAACATTGGCATGATCACAAAAGATAAAGTCTCGAAAGGACAATTAGTTTAGTATCCTTGGAAACACTAGATACATTCATAAATGTTACATTACATCATAAATTGAAAAACTACAATAACATAGTCTCCATAGTCCACACTCATATCCCCTTCAGGCTATCCCTGTAGGTCAGTCATAAAATATTTTTCTTCACATCCTGGGAAAAATAAATCATAGAAAGGGGTGAGCTCAGATGATCAGTAAGGATAACAATATATAGGAAACTTTCGTAAATAAACATAAACATTTAAGGCAATGTATAGCTAAAACAAAAGCCTTTTAAACTAGAACTTTAGCATAATATGGAAAAAGTAAAATGAAATAATTCCATTTACTTACTCACATGGATATTCTACTAGTTGAATAATCACATGAAATATCAATAACCACTTTCATAATCATGGAATGCATAATTCTAGAATATCATAACCACGTAGCCAAGGCCTCATGCCAAGACTACAAATAAGATTTTGTCAAGGCCTCGTGCCAAGAAACTATTTTGTCTCATGAGACCTACCGATGCATCGAGGAGCTATAGCGGGCTCCACCAATCACTTATTAAGTCCAATGCATTCCTCATATGAATAGGTTTAAACATATCATAAACCATAACAAAATCGTATCACATAAAACATGCATAAAGGAAACATAAAATTTCCACATTTCAATCACAAGATATCAATACAACACATTGATATAATAAAAACATTATCAAAACCATTTTCAATTCCAAAATAAAATAAAATTAAAACATGGTATTTATTATTAATTTAAAAAAAATTATGGATTGTAGAGGAATCAAAAACTCAAATATGGGTCACAGTGGCAGAGAATTCGTTGTCTCCACATACGTAAGACAAAAAATTCCTTTTTTCATTTAGTAAAAACGCTTCATATAAAAAGATTCCTTTTGAATAAAAGTAAAAGTAAAAGGTGTATATAAACCGTATAAAGGAAAGTTGTGTATAAAACAAAATATTTCTCGATGAAAGGAGATTGAGACGAAGTCCCTTAACTCATGTCTGACTTGACTTGCCCGTTCTTTAACCTCCTTAAAATCGGGTAACTCTTTTTGATTTGAGCCAAAGGCTTCCTTGGGAAGACTTCTGCCCAAAGTGAGGCTTCTAAGAGTAAGAGAGGGAAGTTGAGATAGTATTTGGGCAGAGTTTGGCTGAGCCAAATGGCTTTTCTGGTGTGAATAAGGTGGTAGAGGTGGGGGCCTTTTATAAGAGGAGAGGAGGGGCACTCTTGGAAAGTCATGAAATGTTACAATATTATATAATGAGTTTCGGATTTTAAAGGTCCCACAATTATATATTTGAAGGAAAAGGTGATAAGGGTTAGAAATATACTGATCCAATAGGTTTTTGATAAATGTATGTCATAGATTGTACATTATCTTTTCATTTTATTTAAATCGTTAATTAATGAGTTAATCACTGCATCATCATGGTGTCGTAAACAATTTAATTTATTTAATGTATTAAAATTATAAAAAAATTACCATCATGTAAAAAATATTTTTAACTTTCCAATTAATATTTATAGTCAAAAATTTAACTTATATAACCCCGTGTAATAATTGTTTTAGTAAAACAACAAAAGTTTGTGACAATTTTATTTTTACTTTAAATAAAAGTTATTAATGTCATTTTCTTACCCAAGTGGATCCATCGGGTCCCCAAGTTGACCCATGGATTTTCTTGGTCAGCCATGACTCATAAAATAATGGTAGGACAAGTGTCAAGATATTTTCATATTTTTATAATATCATTTTTACCTTAAATTGTCACTAATTACCTTTAATCGCGATTAATAAAACATAAAAGTTACTATTACCCAAAAATTATTTTCATCCTATTGAACCACATTTGTCTTCCTAATGATAACCATGTATGTTGGATTTTTGAAATTCAATACACATAAGTGGTAATGTTTCATTTAAATGAAAAATTATTTTTTTAACTACCACTTAGTGGTTTCACTATTCATAAAAAATTGAAGTTTCTTAGAACAATGCCAAAAATTCACCCTAATATATAATTGATATTCTGAATTCAAAAATTATTTCTATCATACAAAACTCCAAACATATAATTTTCATTAATTAATTTTATAATTAATTCTTGTTGTCAAAACAAATAGCGTGTTTTTAAGAAACAATATCAATCAAAAATTGACAATTGTTTATGTTCAATTTCAAAGTGAAATTAATTATACTGACCACCATTGGATAAAATGGTAAAATTATATTATAATTATACTTTAAAACCAATCAAATCTATAATTTATCACTATATATTATTTTTATTAAAAATATTAATTTCATGTATTTTTCACTATTCATTGAAAATTGGAAGTTCTTGGAAAAATACCAAAAATTCAACATGGGCTAATTTCAATATTCCGAATCCAAAAATGAAGTCCATTCTGAAATATAAAATTTATATAATTTCAAAAGGTGGGTATTACTATTCATAATGGCTACTTTGATTGGTCTCGGTGTGTTAGAATCTCAAACTAGTGAACAATTCAAGCTATTTCATTATTGAAAGAGAAGCGTATCGTGGAAGCTTGGGGTGTTACATTATCCCCACCTTCAATAAATTGTGTCCTCACAATTTTAAATTGTTCTTCAAAAATTAAAGGTTGAAAATAGAAAATACCTTTGTAGAAAACTCATATCGGAAATAGGGTTAATAAAAATATAACTTTAAAATAAAGAAAGAGGAGTACAAAGGTCACCCGAGATAGCCCATACTAGGATTCTATGAAAACATGGATATGGAGGAGAAACAAACCATCAAGGTCTGATGGAGAGTTGTAGAAAACAGGATTTGGAGAAGGTTAACTACAAGAAAATCACAAACTTGTGATTGGTTAAACGGTCATTGATTGCCCAGTTGGAAAATTTAACTGACAACATTATTGTTTTATGTTACCTTTAATAAAGTAGAATAATTTATTTAGGAGATTTACTAAGAAAGTAATGAAATATACTTACTTGTCTTGTAGAATTTCATTCCTTAATAAATTTTTACCACGACCCCATCTTTCACTCCAAAAGGTAATAAAACTCAAAAATATTATATTTATCCTAATCGTACAAGGTTCTAAATATAAACACATACCATTTAGATTAGAAAAAATATTTTGAAATAACCAGGGACTTCTTGTAGGCTAGTGGTAGTTAATAATGGCATGTCGCACTATGGTTGTGGGTTCCATTCTTGCAGCTTTGTCCGACACAATGGGTTATCCCCCAACCTGAAGTTTGTCCTTTTCCTAAAAATATAGTATTATAATATTCCAAAAATAATCTATAGAATTGTTTTAAACTTAAACAATTCTATCTAATGTTAAACTTAATCCATTCTAACCTTTATAGATATCCAAAATACCTTTGTCCAGACTTTCTCTAAAAGGTCTCTAAATTCCAAAATCATTTGTAACATCAGATTCCCCAACCAATGTAAATTTTCTCTTATTGTCACATAATAAAAATATGATTACATTCATCATATTAAAACCTTAATGAAAACAACAAGTACTGCAGTATAATACTTATATATATCACATTATTCTTATAACCAGAATATAATCCTTGAGTCCAAAAGCACCAATACATTAATTATTCTACTTCAACTGTAGTAACAGCATAAGATTGGCCTTGATCCCTTTGCCTTTTCTGAGGTAAGTTTCCCTGAAGTTTAGGACATTCATTTTCATAATGCCCCATTTCCCTACAATTGTAGCATTCAACATTGATATCCTCTTTCTTTCCCTTGCAATCACGAGCCTGGTGACCTTTTTCTCCACATTTATAACAAACTCACATTCCTTTTAGGCAAGTACCGGGGTGATTCTTCCCACAATTATCGCATAATGGAAAATCATTCTTTCCCTTTTTCCCTTTATTTTTCTTTTTTTCCACCATTCTCTTCTTCTCTTGCTTTAATTTATTTTCATAATATTTAGAGAATTCCATTTTTGTCTTGATAGCACATGAGACAATATCATTGTATGACGAGAAATATTGTGAGACTAAGGCTCGATGGAGAAATAGTTTTAACCCATCAATGAAACGATCAATCTTACTTCTTGGGTTACGTATATAATCTGTTTATTGCCTCACTAACCTTGTAAAGTTAGCCTCATACTTTGCGACATTCCCATCCTCCTTCTGTCTCAGACTCAGAAATTGCCTTTCCATATCTTCTCGATGGTCATGAGGGAAGTATTTTTATAAGAAAATATCTTTGAACTCCCTCCATTCCATATTTAATACTTTATCATCTTCCTTTTTGTTTTGTTTTAATGACCACCATTGATCAGCATCTCCAGTGAGGCGGTAAACTGCCATGATAACCTTTTCCCTTTCACTACTCCCCAAGGCATGGAATATTTTCTCTAAGGAATTTATCCATTTCTCAGCTACTAATGGATTTGTACTCCCATTTAATATTGGTGGTTTTTGCCTCATGAAGCATTCTAACATTGATCCTCCACGTTGCAGATCAGGATTCTCCATACGAGTAAGGTTATTATTCATAACGTGAGTGAGTTGTCCCGGTATGGTGATAAGCTAATCAGCACCAGCCATATCACCAGCTCCACTGTAATTATCTTAAGCAGGAGGGAATTCCCTACATGGAGTGTATGCATTGATACAGTTTCCATTCCTTCCACTAGGCACCATTTCTAAACAATTTCATAAACTAGATTAGTTTATGAATCGAAATACATAATAACAAACTTGCAAAACACTTAACATAAATTGAACTATTTATGGATATAATCCATAATAATAAAAATGTTTTATTTGATGAAGTATATACTCATAAACCATTTATAATGGTTTGTAATGAAAATGAGAATTATCCAACTCATATCCCCAAGGAGTGTCGTAACCAAGAGTGCAGCAACGCCCGTTGTCGTGCAACAGTTCCCGTTCGAGTCTAGCTCAAAGTGGTGATTTCGGGTTTTACCCCAAGGTACATATGTGCCAGAGCCGCCTCTACCTGCTCGTATCTAGACATGGATGTATTGCTTGGAAAACTCAAAAAATCTCTATAATACCAAAATTCTTGGAAGTTATTCTATACTAATCCCCAAAGTCTATCTTAGGGCTATGTTCTCTAATCAGAGTTTATCTAAATATAGCTTCCAAGGTTAGTACTAAACTGCCTCTGATACCAACTCTAATGCCCTGACCCTAGTTACCCAGAGTCGATGCATCATTATGTAACATTGGCATGATTAAAAAAGATCAAGTCTCGAAAGACCGATTAGTTTACATTACATCATAAAGTGAAAAACTACAATAACATAGTCCCCATAGTCCACACTCATATCCCCTTCAGACTATCCCTGCAGGTCAGTCATAAAATATTTCTTCACATCCTGGGAAAAATAAAACATATAAAGGGGTGAGCTCAGATGCTCAGTAAGGATAACAATATATAGGAAACTTTTGTAAATAAACATAAACATTTAAGGCAATGTATAGCTAAAACAAAAGCCTTTTAAACTAGAACTTTAGCATAATATTAAAAAAGTAAAATGAAATAATTCTATTTACTTACTAACATGGATATTCTACTAGTCGAATAATCACATGAAATATCAATAACCACTTTCATAATAATGGAATGCATAATTCCATAATATCATAACCACGTAGCCAAGGCCTCGTGCCAAGACTACAAATAAGATTTTGTCAAGGCCTCGTGCCAAGACACTATTTTGTCTCATGAGACCTACCGATGCATCGAGGAGCTATAGCGGGCTCCACCCATCACTTATTAAGTCCAATGCATTCCTCATATGAATAGGTTTAAACATATCATAAACCATAACATAATCGTATCACATGAAACATGCATAAAGGAAACATAAAATTTCCACATTTCAATCACAAGATATCAATACAACACATTGATATAATAAAAACATTATCAAAACCCTTTTCAATACCAAAATAAAAGAAAATTAAAACATGGTATTTATTTTTCATTTAAAAAAAGATATGGCTTGTAGAGGAATCCAAAACTCAAATAAGGGTCATGGTGGCAGAGAAGTCGTTGTCGCCACATACGTAAGACAAAAAATTCCTTTTGTCGTTTAGTAAAAACGCTTCGTATAAAAAGATTCCTTTTGAATAAAAGTAAAAGTCAAATGTGTTTATACACCGTATAAAAGAAAGTTGTGTATAAAACAAAATATGTCTCAATTAAAGGAGATTGAGACAAAGTCCCTTACCTCGTGTCTGACATGACTCGACCGTTCTTTAACCTCCTTAAAATCGGGTAACTATTTTTGATTTGAGCCAAAGGATTCCTTGGGAAGACTTCTGCCCAAAGTGAGGCTTCTAGGAGTAAGAGAGGGAAGTTGAGAGAGTATTTGGGCATGGTTTGGCCGAGCCAAATGGCTTTTCTGGTGTGAATAAGGTGGTAGAGGTGGGGGCCTTTTTAAGAGGAGAGGAGGGGCACTCTTGGAATGTCATGAAATGTTGCAATATCATATAATGTGTTTCGGATTTTAAAGGTCCCAAAAATATATATTTGAAGGAAAATGTGATAAGGCTTCGAAATCTACTCATCCAATAGGTTTTTGACAAGTGTATGTCTTATATTGTACATTATCTTTTCATTTTATTTAAATCGTTAATTCATGAGGTAATCACTGCATCATCATTGTGTCATAAACAATTTAATTTATTTAATGTCTAAAAATTATAAAAAAATTACCATGATGTACAAAATATTTTTAAATTTCCAATTAATTTTTATAGTCAAAATGTTAACTTATATAACCCCATGTAATAATTGTTTTAGTAAAACAACCCATGTTTGTGACAATTTTATTTTTACTTTAAATAAAAGTTATTAATGTCATTTTCTTACCCAAGTGGCTCCATCGGGTCCCCAAGTTGACCCATGGATTGTCTTGGTCATACATGACTCATAAAATAAGGTTAGGAAAAGTGTCAAGATATTTTCATATTTTTATAATATCATTTTTACCTTAAATTTCACTAATTACCTTTAATCGCGATTAATAAAACTTAAAAGTTACTATTCCCCAAAAATTATTTTCAACCCATTGAACCGCATTTTTCTTCTTAATGATAACCATGTATGTTGGATTTTTGAAATTCAATACACATAAGTGGTACTGTTTCATTTAAACGAAAATTTATTTTTTTAACTACCACTTAGTGGTTTCACTATTCATAAAAAAATGAAGTTTCTTAGAACAATACCAAAAATTCAACATAATATATAATTGATATTCTGAATTCAAAAATGATTTCTATCTTAAAAAACTCCAAACATATAATTTTCATTAATTAATTTTATAATTAATTCCCGTTGTCAAAACAAATAGTGTGTTTTTAAGAAACAATATCAATCAAAAATTGACAATTGTTTATGTTCAATTTCAAACTGAAATTAATTATAATGACCACCATTGGATAAAATGGTAAAATTATATTATAATTATGCTTTAAAACCAATCAAATATATAATTTATCACTATATATTATTTTGATTAAAAATGTTAATTTCATGTATTTTTCACTATTCATCGAAAATTGGAAGTTCTCGGAAAAATACCAAAAATTTAACATGGGCAAATTTCGATATTCCAAATCCAAAAATGAAGTCCATTCTGAAATATAAAATTTATATAATTTCAAAAGGTGGGTATTACTATTCATAATGGCTACTTTGATTGGTCTCAGTGTGTTAGAATCTCAAACTAGTGTACAATGCAAGCTATTTCATTATTGAAAGAGAAGCATATCATGGAAGCTTGGGGTGTTACATTATCCCCACCTTCAATAAATTGCATCCTTGCAATTTTAAATTGTTCTTCAAAAATTAAAGGTTGCAAATAGAAAATACCTTTGTAGAAAACTCATATCGGAAATAGGGTTAATAAAAATATAACTTTAAAAGAAAGAAAGAGAAGTATAAAGGTCACTCGAGATAGCCCATACTAGGATTCTCTGAAAACATGGATATGGAGGAGAAAGAAACCATCAAGGTCTGATAGAGAGTTGTAGAAAACAGGATTTGGATAAAGTTAACTACAAGAAAATCACAAACTTGTGATTGGTTAAACGGTCATTGATTCCCCAGTTGGGAAAGTTAACAGACAACATTATTATTCTAAGTTACCTTTAATAAAGTAGAAGAATTTATTTAGGAGATTTACTAAGAAAGTAAGGAAATATACTTACTTGTCTTGTAGGCTTTCATTCTTTAATAAATTTTTACCACGACCCCATCTTTCACTCCAAATGGTAATAAAACTCAAAAATATTATATTTATCCTAATCGTACAAGGTTCTAAATATAAACACATACCATTTAGATTAGGAAAAATATTTTGAAATAACCAGGGACTTCAAGTAGGCTAGTGGTAGGTAATAAAGGCATGTCACACTATGGTTGTGGGTTCGATTCTTACAGCTTTTTCCGACACAACGGGTTATCCCCCAACCTGCAGGTTGTCCTTTTCCTAAAACTATAGTATTATAATATTGAAAAAATAATCTTTAGAATTGTTTTAACCTTAAACAATACTATCTAATGTTAAACTTAATCCATTCCAACCTTTATAGATATCCAAAATACCTTTGTCCAGACTTTCTCTAAAAGGTCTCTAAATTCCAAAATCAATTGTAACATCAGATTCCACAAACAATTTAAAATTTCTCTTATTGTAACATACTAAAAATATGATTACATTCATCATATTAAAACCTTAATGAAAACAAAAAGTACTATAGTAAAATCCTTATATATATCACATTATTCTTATAACCAGAATATAATCCTTGAGTCCAAAAGCACCAATACATTAATTATTCCACTTCAACTATAGTAACAGCATAAGATTGGCCTTGATCCCTTTGCCTTTTCTGAGGTAAGTTTCCCTGACGTTTAGGAAATTCATTTTCATAATGCCCCATTTCCCTACAATTGTATCATTCAACATTGATATCCTCTTTCTTTCACTTGCAATCACGAGCCTGGTGGCCTTTTTCTCCACATTTATGACAAACTCCCATTCCTTTTAGGAAAGTACCGGGGTGATTCTTCCCACAATTATTGCATAATGGAAAATCCTTCTTTCCATTTTTCCCTTTATTTGTCTTTTGTTCCAACGTTCTCTTCTGATCTTGCTTTAATTTATTGTCATAAGATTTAGAGAATTCCTTTTTTGTCTTGATAGCACATGAGACAATATCTTCGTACGACGAGAAAGATTGTGAGACTAAGGCCCAACGGAGAAATGGTTTTAACCCATCAAAGAAACGATAAATCTTACTTCTTGGGTTACGTATATAATCATTTTATTGCCTCGCTAACCTTGTAAAGTTAGCCTCATACTTTGCGAAATTCCCATCCTCCTTCTGTCTCAGACTTAGAAATTGCCTTTCCATATCTGCTCGATGGTCATGAGGGAAGTATTTTTATAAGAAAATCTCTTTTAACTCCCTCCATTCCATATTTGATACTTCATCATCTTCCTTTGTGTTTTGTTTTAATGACCACCATTGATCAGCATCTCTAGTGAGGCAGTAAACTGCCATGATAACCTTTTCCCTTTCACTACTCCGCAAGGCATGGAATATTTTCTCTAAGGAATTTATCCATTGCTCAGCTACAAAGGGATTTTTACTCCCATTGAATATTGGTGTTTTTTCCTCATGAATCATTCTAACATTGATCCTCCACGTTGCGGATCAGGGTTCTCCATAAGATTAAGGTTATTATTCATAACCTGAGTGAGTTGTCCCGGTATGGTGATAAGCTAATCAGCACGAGCCGTATCACCAGCTCCACTGTAATTATCTTGAGAAGGAGGGCATTCTCTACATGGAGTGTGTGCATTTACACAGTTTACATTCATTCCACTAGGCTCCATTTCTAAACAATTTCATAAACTAGATTAGTTTATGAATCGAAATACATAATAAAAAACTTGAAAAACACTTAACATAAACTGAACTATTTATGGATATAATCCATAATCATACAAATGTTTTATTTGATGAAATATATACTCATAAACCCTTTATAATGGTTTGTAATGAAAATGAGAATTATCCAACGCATATCCCCTGGGAGTGTCGTAACCAAGAGTGCAGCAAGGTCCGTTGTCGTGAAACAGTTCTTGTTCGAGTCTAGCTCAAAGTGGTGTTTCGGGTTTTACCCCTAGGTACATATGTGCCAGAGCCGCCTCTACCTGCTCGTATCTAGACAGGGATGTATTTCTCGGAAAACTCAAAAAATATCTATAATACCAAAATTCTAGGAATTTATTCTATACTAATCCTCAAAGTCTATCTTAGGGCTATGTTCTCTAATCAGAGTTTATCTAAATATAGCTTCCAAGGTTAGTACTAAACTTCCTCTGATACCAACTGTAATGCCCCGACCCCAGTTACCCAGAGTCGGTGCATTATTATGTAACATTGACATGATCAAAAAAGATCAAGTCTCGAAAGACCGATTAGTCTAGTAGCCTTGGAAACACTAGATACATTCATAAATGTTACATTACATCATAAATTGAAAAACTACAATAACATAGTCTTCATAGTCCACACTCATATCCCCTTCAAACTATCCCTGTAGGTCAGTTATAAAATATTTCTTCACATCCTGGGAATAATAAAACATAGAAAGGGGTGAGTTCAGATGCTCAGTATGGATAACAATATATAGTAAACTTTCGTAAATAAACATAAACATTTAAGGCAATGTATAGCTAAAACAAAAGACTTTTAAACTAGAACTTTAGCATAATATGGAAAAAGTAAAATAAAATAATTCCATTTACATAATCACATGGATATTCTACTAGTCGAATAATCACATGCAATATCAATAACCACTTTCATAATGATGGAATGCATAATTCTATAATATGATAACCATGTAGCCAAGGCCTCGTTCCAAGACTACAAATAAGATATTGTCAAGGCCTCGTGCCAAGACACTATTTTGTATCATGAGACCTACCGATGCATTGAGTAGCTATAGCGGGCTCCACCCATCACTTATTAAGTCCAATGAATTCCTCATATGAATAGGTTTAAACATATGATAAACCTAACATAATCGTATCAAAGAAAACATGCATAAAGGAAACATAAAATTTCCACATTTCAATCACAAGATATCAATACAACACATTGATATAATAAAAACATTATCAAAACCATTTTCAATACAAATATAAAAGAAAAGTAAAACATGGTATCTATTTTTTATTTAAAAAATGTTATGGCTTGTAGAGTAATCCAAAACTCAAATAAGGTTCATGGTGGCAGAGAAGTCGTTGTCGCCGCATACGTAAGACAAAAAATTCCTTTTGTCGTTTAGTAAAAATGCTTCGTATAAAAATATTTCTTTTGAATAAAAGTAAAAGTCAAAGGTTTTTATACACCGTATAAAGTAAAGTTGTGTATAAAACAAAATATGTCTCAATGAAAGGATATTGAGACGAAGTCCCTTACCTCGTGTCTGACTTGACTCGACCATTCTTTAACCTCCTTAAAATCGGGTAACTCTTTTTGATTTGAGCCAAAGGCTTCCTTTGAAAGACTTCTGCCCAAAGTGAGTCTTCTAGGAGTAAGAGAGGGAAGTTGAGAGAGTATTTGGGTAGAGGTTGGCCGAGCCAAATGGCTTTTCTGGTGTTAATAAGGTGGTAGAGGTGGGGGCCTTTTATAAGAGGAGAGGAGGGGCACTCTTGGAAAGTCATGAAATGTAACAATATTATATAATGAGTTTCGGATTTTAAAGGTCCCACAATTATATATTTGAAGGAAAAGGTGATAAGGGTTCTAAATCTACTCATCTAATAGGTTTTTGACAAGTGTATGTCTTAGATTTTACATTATCTTTTCATTTTATTTAAATCGTTAATTAATGAGGTAATCACTGCATATCATGGTGTCATAAACAATTTAATTTATTTACTGTCTAAAAATTATAAAAAAATTACCATGATGTACAAAATATTTTTAAATTTACAATTAATATTTATAGTCAAAAAGTTAACGTGTATAACCCCATGTAATAATTGTTTTAGTAAAACAACACAAGTTTGTGACAATTTTATTTTTACTTTAAATAAAATTTAGTAATGTCATTTTCTTACCCAAGTGGCACCATCGGGTCCCCAAGTTGACCCATGGATTGTCTTGGTCGTCCATGACTCATAAAATAAGGGTAGGACAAGTGTTAATATATTTTCATATTTTTATAATATCGTTTTTACCTTAAATATCACTAATTACCTTTAATCGCGATTAATAAAACATAAAAGTTACTATTCCCCAAAAATTATTTTCATCCCATTGAACCAAATTTTGATTTATAATGATAACCATGTATGTTGGATTTTTTAAATTCAATTCACAGAAGTGGTAATGTTTCATTTAAACGAAAAATTATTTTTTTAACTACCACTTAGTTGTTTCACTATTCATAAAAATTTGAAGTTTCTTAGAACAATACCAAAAATTCACCCTAATCTATAATTGATATTCCGAATTCAAAAATTATTTCTATCTTATAAAACTCCAAACATATAATTTTCATTAATTAATTTTAAAATTAATTCCCGTTGTCAAAACAAATAGCGTGTTTTAAAGAAACAATATCAACCAAAAATTGACAATTGTTTATGTTCAATTTCAAAGTGAAATTAATTCTAATGACCACCATTGGATAAAATGGTAAAATTATATTTTAATTATAATTTAAAACCAACCAAATAAATAATTTATCACTATATATTATTTTGATTAAAAATGTTAATTTCATGTATTTTTCACTATTCATCGAAAATTGAAAGTTCTCAGAAAAATACCAAAAATTAAACATGGGATAATTTTGATATTCCGAATCCAAAAATGAAGTCCATTCTTATATATAAAATTTATATAATTTCATAAGGTGGGTATTACTATTCATAATTGCTACTTTGATTGGTCTCGGTGTGTTAGAATCTCAAACTAGTGTACAATGCAAGCTATTTAATTATTGAAAGAGAAGTGTATCATGGAAGCTTGGGGTGTTACATTCTCCCCACCTTCAATAAATTGCGTCCTCACAATTTTAAATTGTTCTTGAAAAATTAAGGTTGAAAATAGGAAATACCTTTGTAGAAAACTCATATCGGAAATAGGGTTAATAAAAATATAACTTTAAAATAAAGAAAGATAAATACAAAGGTTACCCGAGATAGCCCATACTAGGATTCTTTGAAAACATGGATATAGAGGAGAAACAAACCATCAAGGTCTGATGGAGAGTTGTAGAAATCAGGATTTGGAGAAAGATAACTACAAGAAAATCACAAACTTGTGATTGGTTAAACGGTCATTGATTTCCCAGTTGGAAAAGTTAACCGACAACATTATTGTTTTAAGTTACCTTTAATAAAGTTGAAGAATTTATTTAGGAGATTTACTAAGAAAGTAAGGAAATATACTTACTTGTCTTGTAGACTTTCATTCTTTAATAAATTTTTACCGCGAACCCATCTTTCACTCCAAAAGGTAATAAAACTCAAAAATATTATATTTATCCTAATCGTAAAAGGTTCTAAATATAAACACATACCATTTAGATTAGGAAAAATATTTTGAAATAACCAAGGACTTCATATAGGCTAGTGGTTGGTAATAAAGGCATGTCGGACTATGGTTGTGGGTTTGATTCTTGCATCTTTGTCCGACGCAACGGGTTATCCCCTAACCTGCAGGTTGTCCTTTTCCTAAAACTATGGTATTATAATATTCCAAAAATAATCTTTAGAATTTTTTTAACCTTAAACAATACTATCTAATGTTAATCTTAATCCATTCCAACCTTTATAGATCTCCAAAATACCTTTGTCCAGACTTTCTCTAAAAGGTCTCTAAATTCCAAAATCAATTGTAACATCAGATTCCCCTAACAATGTAAAATTTCTTTTATTGTTTCATACTAAAAATATGATTACATTCATCATATTAAAACCTTAATGAAAACAACAAGTACTGCAGTACAATACTTATATATATCACATTATTCTTATAACCAGAATATAATCCTTGTGTCCAAAGGCACCAATACATTAATTATTCCACTTCAACTATAGTAACAGCATAAGATTGGCCTTGATCCCTTTGCCTTTTCTGAGGTAAGTTTCCGTGACGTTTAGCACATTCATTTTCATAATTCCCCATTTCCCTACAATTGTAGCATTCAACATTGATATCCTCTTTCTTTCCCTTACAATCACGAGCCTGGTGACCTTTTTCTCTTCATTTATAACAAACTCCCATTCCTTTTAGGCAAGTACCTGGGTGATTCTCCCCACAATTATCGCATAATGGAAAATCCTTCTTTCCCTTTTTCCCTTTATTTGTCTTTTGTTCCACCGTTCTCTTCATCTCTTTCTTTAATTTATTGTCATAAGATTTAGAGAATTCCTTTTTTGTCTTGATAGCACATGAGACAATATCTTCGTACGATGAGAAAGATTGTGAGAATAAGGCTCGACGGAGAAATGGTTTTAACCCATCAAACAAATGATCAATCTTACTTCTTGGGTTACGTATATAATATGTTTCTTACCTCGCTAACCTTGTAAAGTTAGCCTCATACTTTGCGACATTCCCATCCTCCTTCTGTTTCAGACTCAGAAATTGCCTTTCCATATCTTCCTGATGGTCATAAGGGAAGTATTTTTATAATAAAAGCTCTTTGAACTCCCTCCATTCCATATTTGATACTTCATCATCTTCCTTTGTGTTTTGTTTTAATGACCACCATTGATCAGCATCTCCATTGAGGTGGTAAACTTCCATGATAACCTTTTCCCTTTCACTACTCCCCAAGGCATGGAATATTTTCTCTAAGGAATTTATCAATTGCTCAGCTACTAAGGGATTTGTACTCCCATTGAATATTGGTGTTTTTTGCCTCATGAAGCATTCTAACATTGATCCTCCATGTTGCGGATCAGGGTTCTCCATACGAGTAAGGTTATTATTCATAACCTGAGTGAGTTGTCCCAGTATGGTGATAAGCTAATCAGCACCAGCCGTATCACCAGCTCCACTATAATTATCTTGAGCAGGAGGGCATTCCCTACATGGTGTGTGTGCATTGATACATTTTCCATTCATTATACTGGGCTCAATTTCCAAACAATTTCATAAACTAGATTAGTTTATGAATCAAAATACATAATAACAAACTTGCAAAACACTTAACATAAATTGAACTATTTATGGATATAATCCATAATCATAAAAATGTTTTATTTGATGAAGTATATACTCATAAACCCTTTATAATGGTTTGTAATGAAAATGAGAATTATCCAATGCATATCCCCCGGGAGTGTCGTAACCAAGAGTGCAGCAAGGCCTGTTGTCGTGCAATAGTTCTCGTTCGAGTCTAGCTCAAAGTGGTGTTTTCGGGTTTTACCCATAGGTACATCTGTGCCAAAGCCTCCTCTACCTGCTTGTATCTAGACAGGGATGTATTGCTCGGAAAACTCAAAAAATCTCTATAATACAAAAATTCTAGGAATTTATTCTATACTAATCGTCAAAGTCTATCTTAGGGCTATGTTTTCTAATCAGAGTTTATCTAAATATAGCTTCCAAGGTTAGTACTAAACTGCCTCTGATACCAACTGTAATGCCCCGACCCTAGTTACCTAGAGTCGGTGCATTATTATGTAACATTAGCATGATCACAAAAGAAGAAGTCTCGAAAGACCGATTAGTTTAGTAGCCTTGGAAACACTAGATACATTTATAAATGTTACATTACATCATAAAGTGAAAAACTACAATAACATAGTCTCTATTGTCCACACTCATATCCCCTTCAAACTATCCCTGCAGGTCAGTCATAAAATATTTCTCCACATCCTGGGAAAAATAAAACATAGAAAGGGGTGAGCTCAGATGCTCATTAAGGATAGCAATATAGCAGGAACGTTCATAAATAAACATAAACATTTAATGCAATGTATAACTAAATCAAAATCCTTTTAAACTTGAACTTTAGCATAATTTGGAAAAAGTAAAATGAAATAATTCCATTTACTTACTCACATGGATATTCTACTAGTCTAATAATTACATGCAATATCAATAACCACTTTCATAATGATGGAATGCATAATCTAGACTATCATAACCACGTAGCCAAGGCCTCGTTCCAAGACTAAAAATAAGATTTTGTCAAGGCCTCGTGCCAAGACACTAGTTTGTCTCATGAGACCTACCGATGCATCAATTAGCTATAGCGAGCTCCACCCGTCACTTATTAAGTCCAATGCATTCCTCATATGAATAGGTTTAAACATATCATAAACCATAAAATAATCATATCACATAAAACATGCATAAAGGAAACATAAAATTTCCACATTTCAGTCACAATATATCAATACAACACATTGATATAAAAAAAACATTATCAAAAACATTTTCAATACCAAAATAAAATAAAATTAAAACATGGTATTTATTTTTAATTTAAAAAAAATTGTTGGCTTGTATAGGAAGTCGAAACTCAAATAAGGGTCACGACGGCGGAGAATCCGTTGTCGCCGCGTATGTTAGACAAAACATTCATTTTGTCGTTTAGTAAAAACGATTCGTATAAAAAGATTCCTTTTGAATAAAAGTAAAATTCAATTGGGTTTATGAACCGTATAAAAGAATGTTGTGTATAAAACAAAATATGCCTCAATGAAAGGAGATTGAGATTAAGTCCCTTACCTTGTGTCCGACTTGACTCGACCATTCTTTAACCTCCTTAAAATCGGGTAACGCTTTTTGATTTGAGCCAAAGGATTCCTTGGAAAAACTTCTGCCCAAAGTGAGGCTTCTATGAGTAAGAGAGGGAATTTTAGAGATTATTTGGGAAGAGGATGGCCGAGCCAAATGGATTTGATGGTGTGAATAAGGTGGTAGATGTGGGGTCCTTTTATAAGAGAAGAGGAGGGGCACTCTTGGAAAGTCATGAAATGTTACATTATAATATAATGAGTTTCGGATTTTAAAGGTCCCACAACTATATATTTATATGTTAAGGTGATAAGGGTTCGAAAACTAATCATCCAATAGTTTTTTGACAAGTGTAATTCTTATATTTTACATTATCTTTTCATTTTATTTAAATTGTTAATTAATGAGGTAATCACTGCATCATCATGGTGTCATAAAATATTTAATTTATTTAATGTCTAAAAATAATAAAAAAAAATGCCATGATGTATTAAATCTTTTTAGACTTCCAATTAATATTTATAGTCAAAACATTAACTTATATAACCCCATGAAATAATTGTTTTAGTAAAATAACACATGTTTGTGACAATTTTATTTTTACTTTAAATAAAAGTTATCAATGTAATTTTCATACCCAAGTGGCTCCATGGGGTCCCCAAGTCGACCCATGTATTGTATTGGTCTGCCATGACTCATCCAATAAGGGTAGGACAAGTGTCATGATATTTTCATATTTTTATAATATCATTTTTGCCTTAAATTTCACTAATTACCTTTAATCACGATTAATAAAACTTAAAAGTTACTATTCACCAAAAATTATTTTCATCCCACTGAACCACATTTTGATTCCTAATGACAACCATGTATGTCAGATTTTTGAAATTCAATACATATAAGTGGTAATGTTTCATTTAAACAAAAAAAAAGTTTTTTAACTACCACTTAGTGGTTTCACAATTCATCAAAAATTGACGTTTCTCAGAACAATACCAAAAATTCACCCTAAGATATAATTGATATTCCTAATTCAAAAATGATTTCTATTTTAAAAAACTCCAAACATATAATTTGAATTAATTAATTTATAATTAATTCCCATTGTCAAAACAAATAGCGTGTTTTTAAGAAACAATATCAATCAAAAGATTGACAATTGTTTATGTTCAATTTCAAAGTGAAATTAATTCTAATGGCCACCATTGGATAAAATGGTAAAATTATATTCTATTTATACTTTAAAACCACTCAATAGTATAATTTATCACTATAAATTATTTTGATTAAAAATTTTGTTTTTAAGTATTTTTCACTATTCATCGAAAATTGGAAATTCTCGAAAAATTACCAAAAATTCAACATTGGGTAATTTCGATATTCCGAATCTAAAAATGAAGTCCATTCTGAAATATAAAATTTATATAATTTCATAAAATGGGTATTACTATTCATAATGGCTACTTTTATTTGTCGTTGTGTGTTAGAATCTCAAACTAGCGTACAATACAAGATATTGCATTATTGAAAAAGAAGCGTATTGTAGAAGCTTGGGGTGTTACCAGTTGGTTCTATCAGACTCCAAATAACTTAATGATCCCAACTATAGATGTCTATTTATCTAAATTCAAATCATAGAAGCAGAAAAATTGTGTTTAATGGGTATTTTATAACTATATCATTAAAATAATATGACATTATGAAGAGACTCTATGTTTCCAGAATTTCATTAAATTTATTTTTAAAACCATGCAGTGTGACATTCTCACCACCTTCTAGAAATTGTGTCCTCGAAATTTTTTATTTATTTATTAAAAATTTGAGGGTACCTTTAGGTCATAGAAGTTTATGATTCCCATGTTGCTTCTTCAACCATGTGGTTTCCTTAGAAATCCATAACGTGATGGATTACCTTATTCTGAAATACATTCTCTCTGTGATAAAAAATTTTAATAGGTTTATCTACATAAGAAAGGTTCTCATCTAATTGAACTTCTTATGGGTTTAATACATTTGATGAATCTACCATATATTTTCTGAACAACGAAACATGAAAAACATTGTGTACCTAAGATAAACTAAGAGGCATAGCTAACTCGTAGGAGACTGGTCTAACTTTCTCTTAGATTTCATAAGTTCAAATGAATAGTGGACATAGATTTCCTTTCTTACCAAAATGCATAACTATTTTCCATGGAGACATTCTATGAAAAAAATGATCACCTACCTCAAAATAAACATATTTCCTGTTATTGTATGAATATCTTTTCTACCTACTCTGATCCATCTTCATGTTTGCTGGATCATCATTACTTTCTTAGCCACTTCCTATATTAATTCAAGTCCCATAATCTTACTTTCCCAGACTTTATCCCAAAAAACTAGAGCTCGGCACTGTTTCCCATACAATGTCCCAAAAGGTTCCATCTGTATACTAGAATGAAAAATATCATTATAAGAAAATTAAATTAAATAAATATAATGATTCCAACAACCCCAGATAGTCCATTTATCATTCTCTAAACATATCCTCCGATGTCTGAATCATTCGTTCTGACTACCCATATGATTAAGGATGAAAAGTTGTACTAAAATTCAATTCTATTCCAAAAAACATATATTGTCCCTTACAAAAAATAGAAGTGAACTTGGGATCTCATTCAGACACAATGGAAATAGTAACTCCATGTAACCTGACAATCTCTTCTAGGTACATTCAAGAAATCTAATACAAAGACATTTTATATCAAATAAGAAGGAAATGTGCATATTTTTCAGCTGGTCAAAAATCAACCAAATTTCATTGTTACCTCTAGAATTCATTTTTAGTCCCACCATGATGTCCTGGGATACATTTTTCCCTTTCCACTATGGCACTGGCAAGGGCTGAGGCATCCCATTTGGAAACTTCCATTCTTATTTAACCTATGGGCATGTCAAACATTTCATGTTAAAATCTATAATATCTCGTTTCATTCCATCACACCATTAATACACATAATGGTACTTGTACATCTTATTACTTCCATGATTAACTGAAAATAGAGAACTATGATCTTCAAACAATAAATATTTCCTCAATTGGGAATAATACTGCACATGCTATCTTTTTTGATATCTTAAAAGAAAAATCAGTATCACTGTTAAATTATGGATAATTACATATTTTAACAAATTCATCCTTTTTATATAGCTCATAGTCATCCTTTTACACAATCTTAATTTTGTTTGATAGCAATAACTTCACTGAAACGAGAATCAAAACCGAAATATTTTCTTTACCAAAAAATTCTAATAAAAAATTATTCAAATCATTAATAAAGGGATATTGTTCCAAACAAAACATGGTTAATGGTGCATGTTGTTTTAAACTCAAGGAATCCACGACATTGTAAGAATTTCCAGGATGGTCATTGAACAAGAAATTATAATCCTTTATAAGTTAAATAAATCTTCTCTATCTCATGTTTAATACATTCTGAGTGAATATAAACTTCAAACATTTATGATAGGTATATATTTTCTATTTGGCACCATATAAATGGTTTCTCAAATTATTCACAAAAAAAACCACAACTTCTAATTCCAAATCATGTGTGGGATAATTTACCTCATGATGTTTTATTTTTATTGACGCAAAAACAATTACCTAATCATTATACATTAGAACACAACCATGTCCCTTTCAATGAAGAATCACTATAGATGAAAAATCACAATTTCTGGATGGTAGAGGCAAAAATAGAGCATTCACAAATCTCTTCATTAATTCCTAAAAACAAACATCTCATTTGTCTCTCCAAATAAATTTAACCCATTTTCATGTTATCTTAGTTAGTGGTATAGAAAACCATGAAAAAACTTTAACAACCCATTTTTAACATCCTACTAATCCATGAAAACTTTGAATTTTTGTAACAATTTTAGGTATTGGCCATTCATCAACCACATTTGTTTAGGTAGGTTCAGCAATTATTCCATCCTTATTTACAATGTTCTGATGAAAATAAATTTGTTGAAACCAAAAATCACACATTCTGAATATTCTATATAGTTTATTTTATTTTACTATTTGAAAAAAAAACCCTTAGTTTTTTTCATACTCCCATTTACATTTAGAATATACCAAAAGGTCATCAATAAAAGCACAACAACCTTTTCCAAGAAATCATAAAATATTTTATTCATAAGATCCAAGGATACAATAGTTTCATTAGTTAACTGAAATGGCCTAACAGAAATTTCATAATACACATCTCTTATGCAGAACATAGTCTTATGGATATCTGAATTCATTACATTCAACTGATGGTACCCCAACCTCAGGCCAACCATTGACAAATATTGTGCTCCATAGAGTGAATCAAATAAATACTCATTATGTGGAAAAGGATACATTTTTTTAATAGTTATGTTAAGGATCTATAGTCATTGAAAAGTATCATGGAACCATATTTATTTCTAACAAAAAAAATAGAAGCACCCCATGGTGATGTACTAGAATGAATGAAGCCATTATAAAGTAACACATGAAGCCTATTTTTCAATTATGTAACTTTCATTTGATCCATTCAATATGGGGGCTTTGAAATTGGAATAGCATTGGTCACTAAGTCAATTGTGATTTCAACTTCCCGATCAGGTATAACACCGAGTCACTAGTAAGGAAAAATAACAAATATTTATTTACCACTAGAACATCATTAAACTGAATAATTCCCTTGTTTTTAAAAATATGAGCAAGATTACATTGATTTCTATCATTCAATAGTTTCTTACATTCATGATATTTAATAAATTGTATGATTTCATTCTTTTATTCAAACTGAAACTATTTCTAAGAAACAACTTCTTTAGCTCTTTAATCATACTTAGCATGTTAAATAGAAATAAAATACAACTCTAATAAAGGGGAAAAGGGTGACAGGTAAATTATTTACACATACCACAATAGACTGAATCATATAATTACTCTTTACTATAAAATTTTCCCCCGATTTGTTTAACAATAATTTTGAGACTCATTTTTTAGGGGATATTTCTAATTTACCAAGGAATTTCTAAAAAATAAAAGAATGTATACACCCTGTATCAAACAAATCATTATCAAAATTTGAGTAAACAAAAAAGATACACGATACAACATCATTGGATGGCCTGATGTATGCTTATGTAGTCTCAAAGGATCTCACTACACCTTTTTACTTATAGTCTGGCTTCTTTGCATCATTCAGATCACTCTTTGCGAATGAATTTTCCTAATAACCCATCTTACCACATTTAAAACAAATTATAAATTACTTATCAGTATTAGTCATAGGATAAATTAAATTTCACTCTTGGTCCATATGTCCAAACATACCACATTGAAGAGACATCTTGGTTTTGATAAGGCAATGCCCGGGGGGCTCTTTGACACATTTCTCACAAACAGGAAACAATACATTCTTACTATAAGATTTCATTGATTGATTATTACCCATATATTTACATCTATACTACTTCTTCTGCTTATTGGAAAAGTGCATGTGATCATCAAAAAACTTCATTTATACCCTCTCAACACATCAGACAAGTTTCTCATAACTTTTGAACTCACAGGAGGCCAAGGCCCGTTGATATCAAGGCATCAATCATGATTAAAAATGTTTGATGTTTCTTTTAGGATCCAAAATAATATTTGTAGCATACCTCAATAGTGAGGTGATGTTTTCTTTATACGCATCCACTAAATCATCCTTTTTTCTTTAATTCAACAAATTTCTTCACCATCCTATGTCAAACCACCTTATGAAAATATTTTTGAAGGAAAATAATTTTAAATTCATCCCACTATAAGGCTTAAATATCCTCTATATCCTTGATATTATTGAAAATTGACCACAACTAATCAATTATAAATTAAAATTGATTATTTTAAATAATAAAATTTTGATTATATGAATATCATATTACATCTAATATCATTTCAAGGGAATTAATAAATCCTTCAGTCGCTAATGGGTCACAAAATCCATCAAAAGCAGGAGGGTGGTGCTTCATGAAATGGTCAACTATATTCATGAATATTTTTGGTAGATATGGGTTTTATCTTGAATGGATTACACTACCATTTATTTTCTGTTTCAGCTAAGCCATTAATGTCACAAATGGAATGGTTCCAATCCCTACCATTGCAGGCAGCTTATTTGGAAGGATATCATTTTGTTTCTGTATTTCCACTTCATCTTCACTGTTTCTTATATGGAAAATAATTCAGGACAAAAATAATTTTTTCAAAGAAACATGGAAATATTTTAATATTATAACATTCCAAATTAACCATTGGGCAAAATTAATTTATGGTATTCTTTTAAAATCATCCTAACCTCAAAAGTTATCTAAACCATTCTATGATACCAAATATAAGGTCTCGACCTAATTACATTACATAATATTTAATTTTATTCAAGAAATCACCTCCCATGACATTGATAATATTTTCATGTATAGTATTTTAGAGAACTAGGATATAATAAATTAATAAAATTCAACATTTAAAGAGAAGATACCACAAAAATAGTATCCATTTCATCCAAAATATAATACTTTGTAAATAAAATAGGTTTTATTTGAAAAATCTTAATAACATTTAACATGGATTCATTCTTTGTCTTACACATCATAATAACTTGTGAAAATATTTTTAAAAACATCGTATGACCATGTAAATATCAATAAGGGATATAAAAAGAAGGAAATAAAAAATCAGACCATGAATACTTGTAAACATTTGAAATCATTTTAAAAAAGTCATATTTGTCACCCATATATAATTGCTTTGTGAAAAGTGATATTTCCATGATATTTACACAAAAAATGAAGAAACAAATGGATCCATAATGTAATATTAGTTAATTAATTACATAATATTGTAACAAAATTGTATTAACTAATGATTTTTACCCCTCCCTGCTACCTTACAATGTAACCCATAAAGCTACCTTATTGTGTATTCGTTACAGTTACACTTGGATTAACCATATATCTGACCTCTAATATACATATACCCAATGCATTAAAGGGATATATAGGTATCAAAAATAATCATAAAAAAATTAAAATTACTAGAACATATTTATAAAACATAAATAATTTACTAAAAACATTGCTTTTGAATTTTGAAAGATTATATTTTAAAAGAAGATTTTAAAAGAAAATCCCCTTACATATATCAAAAAAATAATTTTATACATAATAAAGTGGATGAAATATTTATGTAACCTATCAATAAAAATTAATCAAAAAATTATAAACAAAATTCATCACACTAACAATTTTAATACCACAGAATTAATGATCTATAATGTTAACCCAAAGAATGGAATTTCAGTGAATAATTACCTTACATTAGGTTCTTCTTACATCAAACGTGTTTAAATTTCCAGTATAATAGTTAAAATATTGTGATTAATATCCTATAGAAAATTATTATTGTCTATAACTCCATATATTATAATTTCATAATATCATTTCACCCTATAATTATTATTATTTTGTTCCTTCTATTGTTTCTGGTGCGTTCTTTACATGATTTCCATGGTCGGTTTGTTTTTCATTTTATTGTCATGTGGGAAAAAAATTCATAAGTATAATGAAATATCATTTATGTGTTTTTAGAATATTTAATGATATCTTAAATTATTTTGGTTATATATCATGTGGGTGAATCATTATATAAATATTTAGTGATATCTGTTTAGATCATTTTTGCAGTATTTTGATGATCACAAACTAGTTTCATTATATTAGAAAATATTAAGTAAATATGTTAACTCCAAAACATGAAGTAGGATATATAATACAAATTAAAATATGTTTCAACCATTAATATGGTTTTATAACAATTTTTTAAGTAATTAAAGTAAATTGATGACACATTGTCCATGATATCGGTAAATTGACATATCAGAGACAGTGTTATTATTTTGAGAATAAGAGGAAAAGAGGAATATTGAAGATGAATATTTCCATAAAAATGATTAAAAAATCCATAATATATATAGTAATATATCATTAATTCTTCTTGAATAAGGGTAAGAGAATAGATTATAAGAAAAAATGTGTTGAAAATAAAACATAAGAAAATGAACGAGGATCCTTACCTCTTGAACACTTATCATTGATGTCCCCTTTAAGGCCATTGGGTTTGGTATTTTGATGATACTATAATGTATTGTAAGTTGGGTAGGGTCTTGTCAATATTATTGGGAAGAAATTATATAATGATCATGGATCGAGTGGTTTTAGAGGAAGAGGGGGTGAAAGTGGTATTTATAGTGCTGGAGAGGAGGGGTTTTAAATTATTTTAATTATTAGTTTACTTTTTTTTTCTTAAGAATTTTAATATCCATGATTCAGGTTACCCAAAAAAGTAATATGTGCATGTGAGATCGAACTAATGCCCATTTACTTCATCCATGACTCGTGAATGATGAAAAAATTATTTTCTTTATCATATTTTTTTAATTATCGTATTTCACTATTCATGAAAAATTCATCTATTTCCAAAAAATCCAAACAAATCACCCTAATAATTTTTCGATATGTAGAATGAAAAAATGAACTCTATTTTTTGAAATTAATTTTTCAAATGTGATTAATTTTATTTTTAAATAATATCATTATTTATTCGAAAAAGAAAATTTGAAAACTATAACTCCTTTTAAATCTCCTTGAAAAATTAATCAATATCTCCTTATCTTATAAGCATAAGATGAAAATTAATAAAAATAAAATTTAATATTCATAAGGTCCATATTATTATTCATAAGGTTATGTTATTATTTTAAAAAATATATAGTTCAATCAGACTCCAAATTACTTACCGATCACAACTATAGATGTCAATTTTTCAAAATTGAAATCATAGAAGCGACAATATTATGTTTTAGGGTGACTTTAAAACAATATAAATAAAATAAACTTCCATTATGAAGAGGCTTTTTTTTAATGAATTTCATTAAATTTATTTTCAAAACATTTGGGTGTTATATATATCCATACTTATATGTATATATATATAAAACATTTCACAACCCAAATATTTTTGCAATATTTAATACTAACATAACTTATGGAACTATATTTTTACACAGACACGTAAAATTCCACACGTTGTGTGTTGATTTTAATAACATTTACTGATCCTGAATTTTTTGAAACCCTATATACAATTTCTTCGTAATATGTATAATATATATTAATATTCCCATTAATGAAATTATATAAATATATAATAATCAATTTCTATGTAGAAAAAAGTGACAATTAATGTATGATGAGTTGGATGAGACCATATAATTTTTAAATTAAATGGGATGCTCATGAAAATTGGGTGTCTGTTGGAGTTATGATTTTAGTGGGAAAAAATGTGTGAATAAGTTCCATTAAGATAGATTCTATAAAAAAATAATCAAACAGAGGACATCACTAATGATATATTATAATAATTACATTTGTTATGATTTTTTTTTAAATTTTTTAATGAGTTTTGTTATGGAAAATTTTAAAATATATTAAACATAAAAATGAAGACCCTATATATAGGGTTTTCGAATGTTTAGAGACTAAACTTGTTGATTGTTTCATACATCAGATGTCATGTAATTTATGTGTATGTGAATATATGTTTGTGTGAGTGCTCTTAATATGAAAAATTGAAAAATTGTTCCGGTTTTGAAATTTTTTAGGTATATATATATTAATATATATTAATCTATTTATAAAATTATTTGTATATCACTTTTTGGAATATTTTAATAGTTTTTTATCTATATTTTCTATATATGTAAAATAATTTTGTATCAATGTGAGAATATATATATACATATATGATGATGAAATCGAAAAAAATAGAGTCCATTAAACAAAGAAACATTTCTAATTAATAAAGTAAGATATTTAATAAGAAATAGGGAAATAATTTAGGTAAATATTTAAAATAAATTTAAAAAACACTAGAAAAAAAATTTGGTTTTCTTATTGAAATATCAAAAATTTGTGTGGGTTATTATTGGTGAGAGAAATAGTTTCAAATTTAAAAATATAACAAAATAATGTAATGTTATTAAATGTGATTTTTGATATAGGAAAACATGATAATTAATTCAAACAATAATAAGAGTAATAAATGAATAGAATTATTCTTATGGAAATAAGATTAAAATAAATGGGGTACTTAAATTATAAAAATTAAATAATTAATTGTGTGATAATTTTTTATTTAAATGGAAAATTTAAATAAGGTAATTAAATACAGTAATTAAATGAAAATATGTTTTGATAATTAAAAATAGTGTAAATAAATACCATATATATATATATTCAAATTATATCCACTATATCTCCCTCAATACTAATTATATTGACTTGATATTAATTTCGCTCGATTCTTCTATATGTGTAAGAATGTATGTAAAGAGTTTTATTTCATAGTAATTTCCAAAAATTATCCAAATTAATTTAAATCCAAAAATTTATATTTAAATTATTAAAGAAGGAGAATCAGACTATTTTGGCTTTATGCTAGACCTTATGAATATTGTTCCCCATCATTGTTCCATATCTAAATCGGGGTAGGGGATCCATCATTTCTCATTAGGAATCATAATGCATGTTGGGTTATGCTTTTCTACATCCTAGTAAATATGCTTGGCACTAGATAAATAAATATAATAAATAAGATTAAATGAAATTAGAGTGGATGGGTTTTGGAAAAGTATTATTTTAAATATTTTTATTTAAGGATATTGTAAATTTCATGAGCTAGAGTATCTATTAATTATTATTTTTATTTGTGAATTTCATTGTGAAATATAATATCTGAAACAAATCAATTTTTGTGTGAGGTTTGGTTTCACCAAAACAAAAGAGAAATTGGGAAACAATATATATCTGGATAATAATATGGTTTCGTAAGGAATATTATGGTTTCTATGATAATATTCATTTAATAAGTTATTGGATGTAATTAAAATACCTTACTAAATATGAAAATGTGAAAAGTGGTTTTGATTTGTCCTTATGATATGTATGGTTGTGAGGTGGTGTTGTTGTAGTGGATGTGAAGAGATGTAGGGATATAACATGGGTTGAAATGGATATAGAAATAATTCATTGAATTTAGAATCACGGTTTAAGTGATTCATATATATGTGTGAAATAATAGGATGGAAAAATTAAAATTCTTCAAGAATTAAATTTGGGTTGTAAAATAGAAATAATGAAAATGGTTTATTTGAAATAAAATGTGGCTAGTGTCTTATGACATATTTATGTTGTGTTTCGATTTTAGAGGAGGTAGTGAATGTGAGAATTCTGCGAAATGGTTAGAATTATGTTTGTGAACCCAAAATATGATATTGTGAAATTTGATATAATATATATACATTGTATATGCTTTTTATTTTCTATTTCAACCCACCCTGATTGTGAACTATGTGTCAAAACCCCCATAGTAACATGGGGGTGTTTTATTCAACATCCTGATCGGAGTATGGATGAATGGATACTCACCCTTCCTGCTCCCTCTTCCATGAGATGAAAAGGACATGAATGGGCTAAGATGTCTATAATTCCAATGTTACACTATTGAGATGTGGTGTGATGATATTTGATTACATAGGTATGTTCAGCAGAGTTTTGGTGAGATTTATTATGTTGGGGGTCATGAATGGTGGGAGGAGGGCATGAGGATGATGTCTTTCACGTTTATAATACCTTACTACCCTGGTTGGGAGATGTGATGTGGTGTGATGATCCAGGTGTCTATAGGTGGGAAGTTATGTGATGTTCTATTATATATATGGAATAGGATAGAGAGTCATGAAATACATCATGGGGGTGTGAGAGTATTATCCCAGTGGGAAATCATTTCAGGGTACCCTTCATCAATATGCTTCATAGTATATTATTATACATTGAAGCATTATTTTGTGAGAGAAACATGTTGAGGTTGGGGATTGGTTAGTTGACCCATTTAGGTATTTTTTTCATTTCCTCAAAGATTCGTTATAATTCTCTTTTCACATATGCATGAGTGGTAACAACCAAAGATTTTATGATATATTTATTTCGAATTAATTTCATATTTTTGGGATTTTTCATTTCATGCAACACTAAAAATATTTTTTTATTAATGCACTATATATGGATTGATTTATACGCATAAAAAAAGTTGTTTTTAAATAAATACAATAGAATGTTTAAAATTCTAGTCATGGAACACTAAGATTGGAATACATTACACGCATGGTGGACTTTCTTCAATGTCATGCATAACAAGCAAGACAGGGTGTTAAAAAACTATTGTATTCTATAAAAATTAATATTATTTAATAAGAGATATAATATATTTTATGTTTATTATTATGAATAATATTAACTAACTTATGAAAAAAATTAAATTCATTAGTTATAAATTAATATGAAAGTAATATAAGAACGTAATGAATATTAAGTGAAATGTTTTATAGAAAACATATGTTAGGATCACAGAGATATTTTATCCTTATAAATTATATCAATTACAATTATTGAGTGATAATAATATAAAATATATATATATATATATATTATATATTCAATAAATTATTTTTTATATTCATCCTATATATTTGATCATCATAATAATGGAACAAACCCAATTTCATATATAATACAAAGATTATTATGAAGTCACTTTTATCACCATTTAATATAGAACCTATTATAAATCCATTTTTTGGAAATTTTATAATTTTTTATGTAAAAATAAATCTATTATATTATTTATAAACATAAAAATCAGGTTATGGTAAATAATTATTTTTATATGATGTTTTATATTTTGGTAAATACTGAAACATATTGAGTTTTAATTCCAAAATTATTTTATATATAATTTATTTATATTGATAAATTATATTGAAAATGTGTTCAAAAGATTTACATGATGATATTTTTTTCATTCAACACAATTTAGGACACTAGTACCACTTTAATATTGAAATTTGATATAAAAACCTTGCAAAAATTATACCTTTTTTACTTTAAAAACACATAGTGTCATCTTGACAGCGTTATGAAGTTTAAATTAATTTCTTCCAATTATTTGATTAGAATTTAAAAAAAGTGATTCAATATTTTTAATCATCATAATTATCATTTATAATAAGGTCAAATTAGTTTTTGGCCAAAAAGGAATATTAAAATTCATTAAAATTAATTACAATGATAAACGTAACATAAAGCTTAACAAGGGACGGTCCATAATATTAAGGTTTAAAATGACCTAGAAACTTTTAAAACATGAATTGGATGGCCTTGAGTCTATCATTAACCTTCAATTAATTAGTTTGGATGAATTTTTAGAAGTAAAAACATTGTTAATCATAACCTGTTTTCAAAAATACCGAGTTTTTCATTTTCCTCCCATATAAAATCCACCACCTCTCTCACTTCCTAAAACCTCTAAAAGCACTTAGGTTCATCCATTATACTGCCCATTTCACATACCAAAATCCCTCCTTTCATCCTTGATGCATTAATTTTGGAATAGAGCAATTGAATAAATCCATTTGGTTATAACAAAAAGGACTTAGCCAAATAATAGGTAACATACTCCCTCAAGTTTGTTTATCTTATTTTAATTCTCCATCCCCTATAATCAGTTTATTACATGATTTTAAAAAAAATAGTATAGTTTTTATAGTTATATGTTTTTATGAAAAAAATTTGAACTACACTTACACTCACCTCAATTTAAGCGTTGATGAACCTACTGTTTATGTGTATGGGGAACTAACACATCACAAAACAATGATTGTTTGTTCTTCCATTACCTTATCTCATGGTGGGAATTATTATGAAAAAAATGTTTATATATAATATATATGATATTTATAATTTATTTATGATTTTTTATATTATTTAAAATCACATATATTTATTGTTTTTTTAATATGATAATTTTGTTTAGGTTGTGTGTACTTACAACCCCTCAAAGTAATGTGTTCCATTCAAACACTACATGAAATTTATTAAGAATGATTCTTGAATAATTATTTGATATATATATATATATATATAATTTTTAGGACTCTTTAATTATATTATGGAAATATATAAAAAAATTATTTTCTTTATTTCTTTTAATACGATAATTGAAATGGAAACAACGTTCATGCGTACAAACAAATTACCGTCTCCGGGAACAATGTATTCCATTTCATACATCAATATTCTATATGTAATTATAATACAAATATAAATAATATAAGTGATATTTATAACATTTTTTATAGTCGTTATGTAATGATATAAGTATAAGGACCAATGATAAATCAAATTAAGACACATGTGATGTACGAAGTGCATATTACCTGATTCGAAACTCTATCATATAATTCTTAACAAGAATTTAATTTAAAGTCATAATAAAATAGTATATGGTATTATAAATTTGAATATTCTTTTTAAGTGATTTATAATAATCATAAATTTATTATACAAGATGATTTTATGTGTACGAATAGATTCAAGACACATGGTAAGGCAATATCATCTCACTTTTTATTTCCACGAGATAAATTCTTTTTTCACAACCTATTATTTTTATTGTTGTGTATAAAGGACATCAATATATTATTTAATTATTAATATTATATTTATGTTTATTTACATATCCATATGTTGAATATTCTTTGAAAGGGTTTATTTTTCAAAAGATATGAAATCAGTAATGTGAATTTTTTCTAAATTTTCCTTATATGAGACACATGTCATGTTATACACCATTATATTCTTCATGAGGTGTATAGATGTCCATTGAAATTATATTCAATGAATATAATTCTTTCAGTATATTTTAACATTCATGTAATTTAATTATCATAAATTTGGAATTTGGTTTAATGTTACCATGTGTTAACTGTGTCATGAAACAATCTCATCGTTTTTCGAGAATATTTATGATTATGCTTATTTTTATAAAATCATATTATACATCTCTCAAAAATACTCTTGAGTTCTATTCTCCTATGGTTATTCATGATAAATTCATGTATTTGTATCATTTTTCTACACTTTGGTACTAACATAGTTATATAAGTATTTTTAATAAATCTCGACGTTACCCTCTATTCGGTCAAACATTTGTGTTCCATGAAACCATTTTTTACAAATATAAAATATTCAAAAAATATTCCAATATTCTCTTGTGATAATTTAATGAAAATTATATGATTCATTTACCTTAATAATTTTTTTAACAAAATTAATCCTCTTTTCATTTTCTATTTAAGGTGTTTTTTAATCATTTTTACGATGTAAAATGAATATTGGGAATGTATGTATTTACCCCCGTCATGACTAAAATTCAATTGATGATTTGATTTTTATATATAAATTTTATTCTTTTAAGAATAAAAAATTTTCCTAATATTTTTTATATAAATTTTTTTCAATGTGTTTTTAAAAATGGGTTTCAAAATGTTTTCTTGTATCTTTTATAAGTTTCCAAGGAAAATGGGTTTCAATATGTGTTCATGCATATTTATATGTTTTTAGGGATAATGGTTTTAAATTGATTTTCATGACTATTTTATTAGTTTTCACGTAAAATAGGTTTAAAAATAATTTCAATCCTTATTTCTACGTTTCAATATGTTTTTAATAAAAATGGTTCTCAAAATGTTTTTTCATGAGCCTTTTACAATGATGAAACAATATATTCATTATGAAATGTTTTTAAATGATATTTCCAAATTATTTCCCTTCTTATAAATTTTCTATTGATTATTCTTATTACGTTCTCGAAAATGACCCAAAGGTTCCATTCATCTTTTTCACTTAATGGTATAGGTTTTGAGGGAAGGTTGTTTTTGAAAACCCATTTCCCTTTCATGATTTATGTGTCTATTAAACTCATTACTCGTCCATGGGTTTTATTTTTATGAAACATATTCCTATTCCATAGGTTATTTTATAATGAAAACCATTTCACTTCAACTAGTTATTTCATGATAGAGTCTTGTGAAACCCACATCATTCTATGGGTAATTTTAGGAAGAAATGAATATGAAACCTATATATTTTCCAAAGATTAGGATATGATATCATTTTATGATTCAAGATACAATGAATGAATTATTATATTATAGAACCTATATCTGTGAGTTTAATAATGTGAGTGGTGAGAAATATATCTCCCTGCAATGCATTGAGTAACTATGGATGACTCTTGAGTATAAATGATATGAATGAACGTGATTTATTGTACATAATATTATGTACTGACGTTGTTTCATGTCCAAAATTTTTTGCATGAACTGATTATATGGTCACAATTTCATGAGTGATCCATATTATGTGTTCATAATTCTATGATTGAACCTGATTAAATATTCACAATATTATGCATGAACCAGATTAAATTTTCAAAATGGGATTTGTGATCCTGATTGCACATTCAAAACATTATTTGTGTGCTAGGTTAAATGTCCATAAGTATATGTGAGGTCCTTATATTGTTTCTTTCACTTAATGAATGAACCTATTTATATTTATATGTGTTCACGTTGTTATACTTTGATGTGTATTCCAAAATTCCATGTAATATTCATATGTAATAATTTAAATACTTATGTTATGATTATCTTATAATTCATATCTTATGAAATTCTAATATGTATTCTATGTTTCATGTTTAAAATCCTTGATATACAATGTATGATCTTATAAGGTTATTATTATTTTCTCATACTCTTGTGTAGATGTTATTATTACATGATTATTTTGTTTACCCTTACCTGATATTTGAGCTCACCGCTTTTTTATGAATCCTTTCCCAAGTTTATGAAAAAAAAATTAAATTAGATTTACTAAGGGGGGTCACTGGTGTAAAAATTGATGATCTTTCACCTAGTTAGAATATTTTGTATCCATGTTTACAGCAACACTAAACTAATATCGTCTTTGTGTTTCAATTTTTCTAATGTATTAAGTAATCTGCAAAAGTTATGTAATGATAATGTATGAATATAGAGGTTCATTATATGAGAGACCATGGATTTCTTATTGATAATAATTGTATACTAACCGTATGTATATAATGTTTTACTCATGCTTTCTATGTGGAATTCATGGACCGTGATGTAAATTCCTAGTATAGACCCTTGGAATTGTTGTTGCATCGATACCTTTTATTTTTCTAGATATTTCATTTAATGATATTTACATGTAACTGATTTATTTACTCATGTATTGTGGAATTTATTTTAAGTATTCATTTTTATATATGTAATGTATTTTCTTGTGGTTTACTTATCCTCTCTCTTGATATTGTTTTACTATATAGGTTAAATGTTCCTATTTATGATATTTTCATACCTTCAGTGATAGTCACCATCTTAGGGCCTACTAGAGCTATGACTCTGAGATTATTAACTCTCTCCCATCATTGAGGAATCTTTGTAAGTAGTGGGTTTGGATAAATTGGTATCAGAGCTAAATTTTTATAGATAGGGTGGTGATTTGATTTTGGATTTTTTAATTCTGATTATTACATGGGTTGGTAGTGAAATGATTTCATTTGACTATGGTGTTTGACATAGGTCAGGGAACATAGGATATGAAATAGTATTTTAATGACCCTATTGATCCGATGTATGTAATATTATCCTAACAGACATCTAATTAAGGTCCCAACATTTAATTTTTAGAGCCATAAGAGAGGTACATGAATCATGATTGATTTTTCTTTTGATTAAACATAATCGTTTGGGGATGTTATGGAAATTAATATAATAAAACCTAAAATTTTATCTGGTTCTTTTAATTTTCAAATGTTTTTATTACTAATAAAAGATTATTATTTAGTAAATTATTTGTATAAGCTAAAGGGAACAATTAAAATTATGGTTAACTAGAATATACTATTTCACTAAAACATTTTTGAGTCTTGAAGGTGTTGTTTCATTTCCTATTATAGAGTGACTCTTAACAAATTGTATTTTTCCTTTTTCTAAAATTTATAAAATTCCATATTTAATTCATAATGTTTATAATTATTAAAGAATCACTTTTAGTGAATTTCATTTTGATCAATTTTTTAATTTTGAAAACTCTTATAAAAAATGTTACCTCGATTAGATTTAAAATTGGCATGAAAAAAATAAATTATTTTAATACATTATTATAAGTATTCAAGATTCCATGTGAGTTAACATTCCCTGAGTTTAGTTCCATTCTGTATTTATCATGTGCATGTATTACAAGTTTTTTTTGAAACCTTGTTTTAGGAATTTAAAATTATCAAATTTATAAAAATGGCCATCATTATTATTGATAATTCATTTTAATTTGGAATCCTTGAAAATAAAAACTTACTCATTATTTTGGAATGATTTCAGTTTGGTAATATTGATATATCTATATGTTGACGGCATCCTTTATGGTCGAAATTCTTATGATATTTATTTATAAATATTATAAAATTATAAACATGAATTGTAGAAACATGTTGAGACTTAGGACTATTTAAATGATTATATTTTTTCATTTTATGATGAATAATCGTTTTTAAATAATCATTCCTCAATCCATGAGTAGTTAATTTTAGGAATAATACCTATTGTACAAAAACATTGTTGTAACCTTGGAAATCTACTAATTTTAAATTTTAACAAGAATAGTGTTTAATATGATGTATTTAAATATGGATGTATGGTCAAGTTATATTTATTAAAATATATAATAATGATTTTATGATAAATTAAATGATTAAAGAATTTTTAGTTCAAGCATGAAAATGCATGGAATATAGTTAAACAACATGTGAAATATTAATTTCATGATAAGAGATCATGTTTTATTTTGATGAATCTAAAATCATTTTGTGTACGTAATGTAGTATTTGAATTATGCATAGGAAAAATAATGGTATAAATTTTCATTTTTTTTGGAAATTTTGGGTGTTGTTTTTTGTTTTATTGTTACCATTTCATGGAAGTATTGATATCTGTTTGGGAAAATAATGGTTGTTGGAATTTGTTCATGTTCTATGATTATCATGGATCATGAGACCCTTGTTATTAATTAAATATTAATATAACTATAATTTAAAAAGTGTAACGTCTTACATATCTCTAATGAATTAGATCCCCATGTAAAATTTGAAATTGTCTAAGGTTACTCCTATTAAATAATTAGGTGATGTTATATGATCCCTTGAATAATTATGGAAGAAAGAATGTGTTTTTTATGTGTGGTTTTTCTTTTTGTACATTCATGTGTACTATGTGATTAAAAAAATCAATCATATTGAGATTGGAAAACATTATTCCTAATCAAGACGTTTTATACTTTGACATGATTGAAACCATGTTGGAATGATAGTTTCATCCAATGTGGATAATATCTCAACAAGGGAAGTGTAATTCCATGTTTTTCCGTTTGGGGATTAGATATGTGATGATAGTGTTGATCGTTGGTTGGGAAAATATGGAGGATGATAAGGAGGATTTAGTTATGTGAAATGGGCTGTTTATTTTGGATAATAATGTTGTTCAGTGATGTACATTCATGGAATTTCTGATGGACAGTTTTTTTGGTTGCTAAGATTAGGCCAGTAGTTGGGTCGGGAAATTGTGGTGTTGTGAAGTTTAAGAGTTGTGAAGTAGTTTTGGTGAGATGGCTTGTTTCGTTTAATGATGTGATAATGTTTATGGGACACCATACCTTGCATAAAATGGTTAATCACTTAAATTCCTTAATTAATGAAAATGTTTGTTTGAAAAACCATAAAAATTAATGATTATGGTCTTTCCACCAACACCTAAATCATTAAAATAATGATAGGACTGCTTTATTACGGGTTTTTATGGTTTTGATGTGATTAATAATATTATTATGAACATTTTATAACCTCAAACAAATTAAGAGAGGGAAACTCTTTCACACATCAAAATGTGTTATATTATGAAAAATTTTAAAACCATGAGGTGACTAAGTGTCACAAAATATGGAAAGTAATTGGGCTAACTTGATGATTTCATTTTATTTTTATACTTTTAGAATAACTCTCTATGTTTATATTAGTTCCTATAGTGTTTCAGAAATTTTATGAGAATTTTTTTCATAAATGCATAACTAATAAAAATTCATTTTTTTACAAACATAACAAAAATATATTTTAAATGATGGATTTTTCAATCCTTATATTTGGTTTTGTTTACATTGAAGGTCATATCACAATTTTGGTAATCTAAAGAAATAATTTCAAATCAGAGGAATGAGTTCAAAAAAATAATTAAAATATATATTTTTTGGGAATTAAATGTGTTGAATTTTGAAATACTTGTTTATTTTAAATATTTGATGAAAAAAAAGGACAGAAAATAAAAAGTGATTTTATTTCAATTAACATATATTTTGAAATTTAGGTATTTATTTAAAATAATAAATTATGAATTGAATTAAAAATAATTTTTTATTCATAATTAGTTGATATGTATTTCATTTTGTGTTTTTTCAAACCATTTATCTGGCCTTATTCATGTTTGAGAGGTATCTTCCCCTAGATATTTTTTATAGGATGTATGTATTTTTAAACTTATTTCACCTTATGGATGATATGTTCCAAATATACTATGTAATATGAGAGCTATATAATGGGTTGGTTGTTCATGCCATTATTCTCTTTTCACCCTGGTATTGTTTAGATTCTCATGGATGATAATTGTTTGATAGGCATGTAGTGTTATGATCGATAAAATTCTTGAGAATATGTCATTCTAGGATGTTTCTTAGTGATCCTGAGGTCCAGATATTTATGGAAAAGATTAAAATTGGTTTAAAATGGGTTTGATAACTTATTAATATAAATTTTAAACTTTTAAATTATTTTTTTATTTTTTTAATGATTTACATAAAAAAATATTTATCTAATTCAAAGAAGTATAATGTAATGGAATTTGAAAATGTTTTAAAAAAAATTAATTTCTTGTGACATATAAAATATTATAAAACATTTTATACACATGTGAAAATAAGTATATTAACATGTGTGATTTTTTAATTAAACATTTCAAAAATTATTTTTATTACAAAATGTGATATATATAAAAATACACATATGTATATGAATATCTGCATGTATCTATACCTATATATTTCATTCTCATATACTTATTATGATATTATATGAATAATAAGGGTTAATATACATGTTTATAAATACATATATGTTGGGGGGGAACATATATATATTGTCATGTTATATATATGTGTATCGTTATATATATGGGGCCAAAAAGGAAGATATTAAATGATTTAAATAATAATAATAACTGTAAAAAGTGTGGTGTTAAAATGAAAAATGTGAGGATTTGAGTTGACTAAAAGGGTGAAAAAATTTAAATTCAATCTGATACTCATGAATAGTGGGTGTGTGTTAGAGTTATGTTTTTAATGACAGAATGATATGTGAATAAATTGGTTGGAGAGACGAACAATAAAAAAGAAAAAAATATCATAAATCAAAAAAGCAATCGTACAATAACTATAAATTTAGTAATGAAAAAAATGTATATTAAATATTTAAATGGTTTTGTTAAATAATGTTCTAAAATATTTTATATATAAAAATGAAAACCATGCATATAGAGTTTTGGAAAATTTAGACACTCTTTTTGTTAATTGTTTCACGCATCATATATCATGGTACATAATTGAGTGAAAATATGTATTTGAGTGAGTTATTACAATATTAAATTTTGAAAAAAAATATTTGTGTTGTTGAATGTTATATATATAATGAATTCATATATTTATAAAAGTGTTTATATGTCATATTTTTTTGTTTCTATATCTATAAAATATATATTTTTAAATATTTATATATGATAATATATATATGATGTTTTTAATGGAAAAATGTGTAACGTATTAAAGTTAAAAAAATTTAAATAAATTGAAAAAAATGTTTCTTTTAAATATTTTAAAAAATATTGGAAAAATTTAAAAACATTGGAAAAAATGATGCAAAAAATAAAGAAAATTTGTCCTAGAAAAGAAATATATTGATTTTTTTAAAAGAAAAAAATGTGTGTGGTGTTTAATTAGAGAGAGAAGACATCTTAATTTTATAAATGAGATTTAAATAATTAAATGAGTTTTCTAATGTGGGAAAAATCAGTGTATTAATTGAAATAATAATAATATTAATAAATGAGGAGAATTAATGAAAGGTAATAAGATTTAAATAAATCATGGTAATTAATATATCAATACTAAATAAGGAATTTGGTAGTACATTTTCAATTAAGTGAGTTAATTAAATGAGGAAATTAAATGAGGGAAATAAATAAAAAATATATATAATTAAAAATCCAGTAAATAAATAACCTATATATATTAAAATTCTTTATATTGTATCTCCCTCAGTACTAATCGGATTGACTCACAATCAGTTTCATTAGAATCATATGGATATGTATAATGTATGAGAAATGGTTTTTATAAAATTTATCTCATCAAAATTTCTATATTTAATAAAAATGGATTTTTATATTTAAATTATTGATGATGAATAATTAGATGATTATGCCTTTGCACTGGACCTTATGATCATTATTCCAAATCCTTATTAGGTTTGAAAATTGATGTAGGTGTAAATTGTTTCTCATTTAGTATCATCATGTCTTGGGGTTTATTATTTTTTTCATCATTAAAAATATGGTGGGTATTGGATAATAAATGAAAATAAACCCGTTTAAATGAAATTGAAGGGGAATGGTTTTTGAATCACATGAATTTATAGCTTTTTACTTATTGGTATTGCGAAATGAATAGAGTAGATTACATGATTACTATTATTGTCGTTAGAGTCATTGTTTTCACAATATATGATATGATAAGAAAAAAAATTGTGTGATGTTTTTAACCAAAATAAAAGGTAAATGGGCTAACCACTAATATCTGGTTAATAAAATGGATTCTGGAGGAGAATTATGGTTTTTTTGAGAATATAATTATAATAACAAAGTATAGGTAAAGTTATAATATTTATTGATAATAAAATGTGAAAAGTGTTTGTTCTATTTTGGTGTGATGTGTTCTTGTGTGTTGTTTTGATGTTGTGTTGTTGATGTGGATGTGAAGATGTGTTGTGATATTAAATATGTTAAAATGGCTAATGAAATAATGAATGAAATTTAGAATTGTGTTTTAAGTGGTTGATGTTTAAATTTTAAATAATGGGATGGGTATATAAATTTTTTTAAAGAATGAAATTGGGTCAAAAATGGGAAATCATTAAAATGTACAATTTTGAAATAAAATGTAGCTACTTGCATGTTCCATGTTTACGTTTGTTGTGATTTTAGTGGATGAAAATAAAGTTGGAATTATGTGAAAAGTTTGGTACCTTCATTTTGAACATAGAGGACAAGATTGTGTGATGTGATACTATATATATAACTTGAATATTAATTTCATTTTCTATACACACCCCACCCTTGTCGATCACTATGCGTAGACACTAGTGTAGTCATGTGAGGGTGTTTTCCCAACATCCAGGGGAGGATGGATGGAAGGATACATGCTCTTCCACCCTCTATCTTTTAGACGATAATATGTACATGCATGAAAAGAGATGGCCATAACTCAAAATTACCAACATCGAGATGTGATGTGTTGAGATGTAATGACCCATGTGTGTTCGGGTGAGATTCGGTGAGAGGGGTTACATTGGGGGTCATGCATGGTATGAGGGGGGGCATGAGGTTGATGTCCATCATGTACAAGATACATTAATAACCTGGTTATGAGATTTGATGTGATGTGAGAGCCCATGTGTCTACAACCTGGATGTGATCTGACATGTTCTGATGTTTTTTGGAATAGGTGTGAGAGATAGGGCATACAACGTTGGGGTGTGAGTGTATAAAATCATTGGGAAAGTGGTGCGTGATAACTTTTATATATATGATTCAGATTATATTATTATACTTGGATGTGTTATTTAGTGAGTGTCCATGTAAGATTCGGGTTTGGTTAGCTTGCCTGTTTAGGTGTTGTTGGTTCTGTTATCTCCTCAAATATTAATTAGCATGCTATTTTCAAATTTTCAGAAGAGATATTGGTTTTTCGACTGCAAATACATATATGATCACCCTATGTATATAAAATTGTTTTCCCATTTTCTAGGAGGACATCATGGACTATTATGGACATTACTTTCTCTGACCTATGGACCTGTTGATGGGTCAGAATCTTAGAATTTATTTTGTGACGTTCATTTGGAGACTTCTATTCCTATATGTCTTATTTCTACAATTATTGTAGGATGATGATAAGTTTAAATATATTATTTCAACCATTTTTAACTGTTCATTCATCGAACCTCCCCATATTTTTATCTCATAAAGGGAAATTCCTCCAATATTTTGATATTTTTATACCCTCAATGATAGTCACCAACCTGGGGCCTACTAGAGGAAAGCCTAGGGCCACCATTCTCTTTTAACTCTAGTTTTTTTTAATCTCAAGGAAAATAATTCTTCGATAGGTATTTAATGTAATGGTTTGGATAATTCTATAGCCTTACTTTATCATTCTAGGGTTCTTCTTAGTGATTCCAATGATTGATAATATTTTGGAAAATTTTAAATGTAGTTCGACATGGGTTTGATAATTTATTAATATTAATTTTTAAATTTGAAATTTAATTTTCAAGTTTTAAAATTTATTTGATTTATGATTATTTATTTAATTGAAATGAATTCTATATAATTAAATTTAAATATGTTTTTTCAAAATATTTATGATGTGTGATATATTTAATATTATACAACATATTATACACATGTGTGAATATGTATATTTACAATTTTCATGTTATAAGTTAATGTTTCAAAAATTATTTATATTAAAAAATGTGATAAATTTATATATGTGTAAATATAAACATATGTGTTTATATATATCTACAAGTGAATATACATATATATTACATTGAAAATTATATATATATATATATAATGTGATATTATATGAATAGTATGAGTCATATATGTATATAAGTACATATATGTGTGTGGGAATATATATATATATATATATATTGGAATGTTATATATATTATCGTATTACATTATATATATATATACATAAATATATATTTATGGAATTTAAGAAAATAGGTGGACGTTAAATGATTTTAATAATAATAATAATAAGTGTAAAATGTGTTGTTTAATAATGATACAAGTAATGATTTGAATTAAATAGAGGAGAGAGAAATAATAAATTTAATGTGACACTCATGAATAGTTGGTGCATGTTGGAGTTATGATTTTAATATGAGACTGATGTGTGAATAAATTGGTTCGATGGAGAATCTGTAAAAAACTAATAAATAGCAAACATCTACAAACCAATCACATAAAATTTATTAATTTTTCTTGCATTAAATTTTATTAAATATTTAATCAGTTGTGTTAAAGAAATATAAAAAATATATTCTTCATAAAAATGAAGACACTATGTAAATATTTTGTTAATTTAGATACTCTTCATTTTAATTATTTCACACACCATAGGCCATGTTATTTATTTATGTGTAAATATATATTTTTAGGAGTGTTGTTAATATTAATAATTAAAAAAAATTGGGTATTGAAATGTTTTATGTATAATTATATATACACAAAAATATATATTCACGTGTTTGTAAAAGTATTTATATATCACAAATATATATACTGTAATATAAATTTATATATAATGTCTTGAATGGGAAAAAAGTAATATTTAAGAAAAATGTTGATGATTAAAAAAATCCAAACGCCAAAAAAAGAGAGAGAAGAAAGTCATAGAAGGGAAAAAATAAGGGTGGGTTTTGAATTTATCTGAAAGGGAAGAAGAAAAAAGGAAATAGAAAAAATATATATATTAAATGATAAAAGAAATAAAAATTGAATAATAATATAAAATAATTGAATAAAAAATAAGAAAAATGTAATAAAGGATAAAATATGGTATTGATAGAATTAACATGTGGGAATTGTTTTAACATATTAAATTGTGTATGAATGTGAGATTAGAGACATAATGTATTAATTATGCATTAAGATTACAATAATGAGAATTTATAGTGTCCAAATCTCTTACATTAATTGGTTATATTTATTAAATTTTATTAATAATTAAATGAAAGATATTAATAATAAAAATGAATGAATAATAAAAATAGATTGGAGTGAGTGGTGTCTTAAATAATAAACATGTTGTTTAAATTATTATTATAAAATATGAAAAATTGAAACAAAAAAATAAAATAATAATTATGTAATAGGTTTTATATTAAATTGGGTGATAAGATAAGGGAATTAAATTTAAATGAAAAAGTATTTTTTATAAAAAGAAGACTTTTCTAAATAAATAACCTATATATTTATCGAACTTCTCTATACGATATCAACCTTAGTACTGATCCGATTTAGGAACTTTTAGTTTTTCTTGATTCATCTAGACGATTAGAAAGTAAGGGAAGAGTATGTTTCGCATAAATTTTGTTAAATGTTTGAGGATTTTATTAAATCAAAAAAATTTACATTTAAATTATTGAAGATGTATAATCAAATGATTATGGGTTCATTCTAGCCCTTACATACATTATTCTTCATCCTTATTGGGTATAAAAGTCCAGGTATGAGATCCTTCAATTCTCATTTAGTTGCATCATTCAGGTTTGGTTATTATTTTTTCATCATTATGAAGACGGTTGGAGATGTATAAATAATTATAATAAACCAGTTTAAATAAAATTTAAGGGGAAGGGTTTTTCTTTGAATGATTTTACACCTTTTCATTTATTGATTTTATTAAATTTATTAATTTGATTCCCGATTAAATATTAAGGTCGTTTGGGTTTTTTACAGAATACACGATATGTTTTGAAAAACATGTTGCGTGATGTTTTTTTTTTCAACAAAACAAAAGGTAAATTGGATAAAAATTATATATGGTTAATAAATTGGTTTCCTCTGTACAATTTATGTTTGTAAGAGAATATCCCTCTAATAATAAGTGTAGGTAATGTTTTTACCTTACAGAATATGAAAATTTGAATAGTGTTTGTGCTTTATGGGTGTAATGCATACTTTTGTGTGGTTTACATGAAATCTTGTTGTAGTGAATATGAAGAGGTATTATGAAATGACATGTTTTAAAATTACTAAAAAAGAATGAAATGAATTTAGAAGTATAGTTTAATTGGTCGATGTTTATATTTGAAATAATGGATTGGATAAATATAATGGATTAACGAATGAAATTTTATGGTAAATGGGGAAATAATGAAAATGGATTATTTGAAATAAAATGTGGCTAGTGGATTGTGCCATGTTTATGTGGTATTGATATTTTTGTGGTGGATGAAAAAGTGGAATTCTATGAAATGGTTGGTACCTTGGTTGTAGACACAAAGGATGGGATTGTGAATATTGTTATCATGATGTTGTTTGACTGGAAATCATGTCTGATCCGTCATTTTCATTTGGAATTGTATATATTTTATATCTTTATACTTTAATTGAGCATGCAGTTTTTTCATATTGTCTTGCATGTCATATTTGACACACGTTTGGTCGATATAGATGACATATGAGATGTCGCGAAAAATGGAACTATCCACTTAGTGGAATATGGCAGAAATTTTGTCAGCATGTACATTATTCGTATTCCATCCAGTATGATGTGTCACATACTTCTCAGCTATCCTATAAGAGAGATTTTTTTGACATTGGATGGGATATTAAATTTGACACATGATTCTATACTACCCATCAAGAGTGAAAAACAAAAATGAAATGAAAAAAATATATGAAAAAAATAATGAAATTAAATAGGAATGGAATTTTGAAGTTAGGTGTATGAATTTAAGGGGGGAATATATTTGAGAGAGATAAGGTTGTGTACTAAATATAAAGAGGGAGAGAATAAAATAAGACAAAAATATAAGAGAATAAAATATTAGAGATAATGTTTTGTATAATGTTAAAAAAATTGGCGAGGAAAGAGTGTGTGTGTTGATTCATTAAAAGGTGTTATGTTTTTGGGATAGATTAAAAAAATAGTAATAAATGAGTTTAATTAATTGGATGGTAATAGGATTTATATAAATTGGGAATATAGAAATATAAAAATTAAATAATGAATTGTGTACTGCATGTTGAATTAAATGGTAAAATTAAATGAGGGGATTAAATGAGATAATTAAATGAAAAAAATGTTTTTATGATAAAAGTCAGGAAAATAAATATATTATGTATATTCAGATTTATTCTCTCATATCTCCCTAAACACAAATTATATTGATGCGTCGTCAGTTTTTTTGGATTCATCTTGATGAGTAAAAGGTACGTGAAATGTTATTTTTCTAGGCTGTTGTGTCACAATTTCTTTATTTCTTTAAATTTGAATTATTATATTTAAATTATAGAATATGGTGAATTATATGATTATTGGTTCCCATAGGCCCATGTGAATATTTTTTCTCAAATTTTTTGGGTATATAGATCATGGTAGGGGATCCACTATTTCTCATTTAGTTTAATTATACTAGTGGGTTATGATTATGTTTATCTTTTGTATTATGATTGGTGTTGGATAAATAAATATATTAAATCAGTTTAAATGAAATTTAAGTGGAATGGTTTCTAAATAAAATTTCATTACACCTTTTCCTTTATTGATATTGTGAATTATAGATTCTAGATGATCTATTGAATATTATGGTCATTGGGGGAATTGTTTTCTCAATAGAGGACAGGATATAAAAAACATTTTCTGTGATGTCTATTTTCATCAAATCAAATAGTAAATTTGTTAACATATTTTATCATGTAAATGAAATTATTTCCCAAGGATAATTATTGTTTTTTTGAGAACATCCTTATAAAAAAATTTGATGTTATGAAACAACCTTTATAAATATGAAAATGTGGAAAGTGGTTGTTCTATGTGAGTGTGATGTTTATATGTGTGTGGTTGTCATGCGGTGTTATTCTGGTGGATGTGAAGACGTGTTGTGATATGACATGGGTTGAAATGGGTTGTGAAATAATGAATTAGATTGAGAATTATAGTTTAAGATGTTGATGATTTTATGTGAAATAATGGGAAAGATAATTAAAATGAATTAAATAATGGAACTAGTTTGTAAATTGGAAATCATGAAAATATAATATTTGAACTGAACTGTAGATACTGTCTTGCGGCAGGTTTATGTGGTGTTGTCAATTTAGTGGCCTCATAAAAAGGCCAAATTCTATAAAATTGTTACTCCCTTTATTGAAAACTCATATGATAGGATTGGTTTATTTGATACAATATATATACTGTGTATATTATTGTGGTTTCTATACACACCCCATTCTCATTGATCACTTTGTTCTAGAACCCACATAGTAACATGGGGGATGTTTTTTTCCATTATCCTAGAGGGAGGATGGCTGGTTGGCTATCCTCTATTCTCTACACCCTGTTCCATTAGATGAGAAATATATGAACATGTTGTGATTAATGGAAGTCAAAAGATTATCTTTCATGTAATGAGGTGATGTGACGTGATGTCCCATTTTTGTTCGGGTGAGATACGCCGAGAAGGCTTATGATGTGGGTCATGAATGGTAGGATGAGGGAATGAGGTTGATGTCCTTGACGTTCACTATACCATATTACAGTAGTTATCACCTATGATGTTTTGTGATGTCCTTGGCGTGTTTGGGTGGGATGTGATGTCATGTGATGTTATTTAAAAGAGGTGGGAGTCGTAAGGTGTATGATGTTTGGGTGTGAGTGAGGAAAATTAGTGGGAAATAAGTGTTGGGTAACCTATAATCGAGATAATTTAAATTATAGTATTACACATGGATGTGTCATTTGGGGACAAGCCTTGGTGTTTTTTTGGTTTGTTCAGTTGACCTGTTTAGGTGTGGTTAATTCTGTTACATCCTCAAATATATATTAATATGCTCTTCCCACATGTGCATGAGAGACATCGGTTTTCATTATAAGTATAGTTTTACTCACACCATATATATATAAAACTGTTTTTAGTTTTTCCAAGAGGACTTCTTGGACCATGCTTAACATTACTATCTTGGACCATTGGAGTAGTTTTTGTGTAATTGGCTTAGATTTTATTTTGTCACATTCAATAAGAGAATTATTTATGCATATATATTATTTAGACATGAAATTTGAGATAACATTGTGTATAATTATATTATTTTATTGGTTTTTTGTGGTTGATTAATTCTATCACTATATCTCGTTTTCTTATATATGGGAATTCCTCCCATATTGTGAGATTTGTATAGCATCAGTGCTAGCCTCCATCATAGGGCCTACTTGAGGCATTACTATTGGTTCATTGTCTCTCTTCTATCATATTAGTATCTTTCGGGGGAGGGGTTCATGATAGTGTGGTACTATGATTGTGGTTGAGAGATTGGATGGGGTTAGGAGTTAGGCACAGAAAGGATTGCATGGGTTGGTAGGAAAACAGTGTCATATGATATTGGTGTGTGACACAGATAAAGGCGACTGGTGAGGACATGGTATTTTATCCCCCCCCCCCCACTTCATGACCACATGTGTGGATTCTGAGACTACTAAATAACTATGTATGGTGGTGACGCTTGTATGGTTGAGACCTATGGGAGGTACATGAGTCTTGATGAATTCTTTTATATTTTAATTTGATGATCTTGCGATATTAAAATTAATTAACTAAATCATGAAACATTATGTGTGTTTCTAAGACTCTTTATGTGAAACTGTTTCCAATAAATTTATATTGTTTTATAAATTTTACAAATAACCATATGGAATGATTAAAATGATGTTTAACTTTCTTTGGATATTTTTTCTAAACCCTCTTCTGTTTTGAATTTAGTTTTTCCATTCCAATTATAGTATGATTCTTAATAAATTTAATTTTGTTTCCATTTAGAAAATATATAACATGTGATCTTCTTTTCTAATATATGAGATTATTATTGAAGCTTTCTTATTTAATTTTGTTGATAAAAACTATTTAATATTGAAAACCAATATGAAGCATGTTACCTATATGAGATTTCTTATTGTCTTGATTGAATTAATTATTTAGAGACCATGAATAGAAGTATTCTAGATCCTATGTGAGTTAATATACAATCTTTTACTTTTAATTAACATTTTATTATAATAATGTGTTTTGAATATTTATACCATGTGGATTTTGACATATAAATTTAGAAATATTTAAATATTTATATCATAATGGTTGATAATTCCGTTGAATTTGAAAAAATTTGGAACCGTGGATGGTTTATACTGAGGAGAATCATACACACCCAATGAGATGTCAAAGGGAGATTTTCATGCTCAAATAGAATCTTACGCACATTGATGAAGATGTGTACGAATGTTATGTGTAAGGTCATCATGACATATAAATAGTCAGATACCTCCACTTAAGACTTAATAAAATTTCCAATGAAGATCTAGTTTCTACTCCACACGAAATATTTATGTGTGGAAGGTTTACTCATAGTAAATCTTGTTCTTAATGTAGCACATGAGTTAATCCAAACCGAGAGATCCCCATGGTGTGGCTTCATGGGAGATAGAGGTTTCACGAAAGTAATATTGTGTGATAATTTCAAAACATGTGAGAAAGAGATGTTTTTGTGAAAAAGTGCAGTGCTGATCGTCAGATAGGGTTTGGATACTTTCTTTGTTTGAATAATTATTACAAGTGCATCATTTCAGGACAATGGTGCAAGAATAATCTCATTATAGTAGGAGAAAAAGACTTCAACACAAATATAATGATGTGACGTTCAAGTTAATAAATTTATTAAGACTTCACCCAAGGTAGTGGGATAGAAGGAGTCAATTGAAGTATTCGGAGGGATGCAATGAGCAATCCCTAAATTTCATATATTGTCGGGTGTCCTATAATATATTGATTATGCATAAACTCTTGTACTCCACACCAATTTAAGATTAGGGGACATTGTTTTAACAGAAAAAAGTCAGTGTATGTTTCTTAGACAAGACCTTTCTGGTGAACCAAATAAAATTGTTGTTTCATCTCGTTTCGTGTAATTTTATATTTCTTTCGCATTCTCATCTGAAAGGTTTAACAACCTCCAACCAATGTTGTAACACAATCCGTCAGATTAAAAGATAAATTTGATACCCTGACTCACAACCCCCCCAGTAGGGTGTTCCAAGGTCCTGTAAGTGGTATCATAGCCTACATGTTGATGATATTAAATATATTCTTTTTTTTCATGGATATTTCTATAAATATTACGGGACTTCCCCCCTTCGATGGAAGAAACTACAATCTTTGAAATAATAGGATGAGATCTCATCTAAATTATCTTTGAATGTATTTATACTTTACTACTACACAAGTAATATAGGTCTCTAATCCAACAAGGATATAAATGATAAATACAAATATGATAATTCTTGATGCATCGCTAAATCACAAAATGTTCTCATTGTGTCTCTTGCTGATTAGATCCTTCTAAAGGTACTGATTTTCACATTTTCCACGTCAATGTGGGAAAATACTATAAAATATTTTTGAAGGGGGTAAAATTTCATGGTAGAAACCCTCCAAGTGTTTCAAAGTAGGTTTTATGATCTGAAGATGCATCCCGATGAATATTAAGTTACCTTATTAAATCAAATTAATGATGTTTTTGTAGAAATTTGTGGGATTGGTGAAAACATCAATGACAGTCAGATCGCATGGAAAATATTTATAATACATCCACCTCTTTAGAATCCAAAAGAATCATACCTTGGATGATGATATCATTCAAAACTATCATTCGATGATCTACTTAGTAGTTTGGTTACATATGATATGAGGGTTAAACTGTAGGATGATACAAGTCATGTTATCAAGGATATGGAATTCATATCCTTGTAAAAACATGATATCTCATGATAATGTATCAAAGTTTCTTTTGATGAATTCAAGCATATTTCACTCATTTTCATGAAATTAAAGAGAAGAAAATAGATATTTGAAGGAAATATTCCCTTGGAATGCTTCCATTATGGTAGATTTGGGAACATTTCTTCTCAGTGCTCAATGGAGTTAGAGGAAGATGAAGGTGAATCTGGAAACTCAATGAATCCAAAGAATTTTTTTCCCAAAATAGAAACATAAAATATGGAATGAAAATATAGAAAAAGTATTTTTCAATGAAGATTATGATGATGATAAAGAATTATTTGACAAAGAGTAACCAGAGCTTATATCTGGAAACCAAGTGTCTATGAAGGATTCCATTAAAAAGTCTGCACCATAAAAGATAAAGCTAGAGATCATAATTTGATTGATGATTCTGGCTTTAAGTTACAACTTATAGTTTATATTGGTAATATTAATAATAAATATAATAGTGGAAAAAGGTATAGATATTTTGTAGAATAATCATCATAATATGTTGATCAGATTAAAGGTGAAATTGAACGACTTGAAGAAGTAGTGAAATTATAGTCAACAACTCTTGAATGTACAAAATATGGAGTGGAACAAAAGCTCAAAATTGAATAATATGAAATGGTCATCAATGACATTACCTCTATACTGGAGTAAAATTCCAATACAATTGAGGTATTGGAAGAATAATTTTTTACTCTTAATTTTAAAATCAAAATTGAATCAATGTGAAATGAAAAAAATAAGAAAATAATGTACGGAATATTTTAAAATTCTTTGTTGAGGGAGAGATCTAAGAGTGGTTCTAACGGAGTTGAAAAGTATTCAAATGATTATATACACACATGCATGGGAAACATTGGAATTGTTTGTGATATTGAAACATGAAATGATTGATATAAAATGGGCTCAAATAAACGAAATATCTCATGAATCTATAAATTATAGGAATAAAAAATATTTTCCTAAGGAAGTAGGAATGAGGATGAATAGAAATTAAAAGAAATTTCAACTTATAAAATGTAATTTTTTTTGTTATCTGGGCCATACCATGTCATAATATGAAGAGTAAGTGATATACTTGAGTGTGGATGGTCTAGGAGGTCAAAAAAGACAAAATATCCATATCCTACTTATTATTGATGAAATAGTTTCTATGGTTATTATTTTCATTTTTCTAACTAGGTCCATAAATATATTTATTGTCGGTAGAGTAAAGGAATAAACAATTCATATATAACTCACATACAAGTCAATATTCATCAACCAGATAGTGATTCTCTTGAAAAAAGTTTTTATCCTCTAGGAGAAGAGTATGAGCATGAAGAACCTTATCACATGGGACTGATATTTGATAGGTCATCTCCATCCTTCCTTCAATATAATATATCATGGAAGGAATATAATAAAATTGAAAAATCGAACCTTATAGAATTACCTCTCAAAGCTACAAAGAGAATCGTCACCTGCATCCATGATAGTGGATTCCCATACCATATTATAATTAATGATGAACTATATATGAATTTAAAAAAAAATTGGTGGAAATTTGAGGTTTGGAAATGATTGTTCTTTGAAGATCAAAGGCATTTGAAGTATTGAACTAGATAATCGAGAACTAATGAAAACTGAAGTCGATTATGTGGACGGTTTTCATCATAATCACATTAGTGTGAGTAAACTCTATGACTCGAGACATAAAGTGACATTAAATCAAAAGGGGTTAACAATAAAATGAAATACATGAAATTCTCTCATCAAAGGATGCAGAATAGATGGGAAATTATACTGGGTTAATATTAGAGAGAATATATACAACATTAATAATGAAAAATAAAATAAAATGTGGAACCAATGGTTTGGGAAAACTAATGAAATAGAAATGGAAATATATCTAAGATAATGATAGTCATGGATACCCCCACTCTGAATCGTCAATGAGAAAAGACTTGTGATACATGCATATGAGGGAAGTCGGTCTGTAGTTCATATTGGCCAAATAATAAAAGGGAATCAAATTATCTTGATCTCATATATACAAATTTATTTGGTCAGGAAAATATTTTTGGAACACATTGAGAAAGTTACTTCATCCTTTTCATTAATGGTTATAGTATAATGGTTTGTGTGTAGGTTATATAATGGAAAAGACATGTCCTTAACTGCATGAAAACTTATCGTCGAATCGCCGAGACTGCAAATGGATGGAAAATAAAGGTTCTGTGGTCTGACAATGGAGGGGAATACACATAAATTTATTTTGCAAATTGTCGAGAGAATAATAGAATAAAACATGACTTGTAATCTATGATAACCCCACAACCAAATGTAGTTTTGGTGAAAATGAATCAACAGGCGAATAATATAGCTATAACTATGTTGATTGAGGGTCATTTCCATTGGCATTACTAGAAAGTGGCCATTCAAGATGTGTGTATATTATAAATTGAATAGGGCTTTATATGGGTAAAACCAGTACACCATATGAGTTGTGGCATGGAAGGTTGCACTAATTAAAGCACTTTCATGTCTTCATAAGTAAATATGTATCAGAAATAAGAAAGAAAACCAAGGAAAGTATAGTGATTCACAGGAAGATGTAATATTAATAGTATATTCATTGAATAGAAAATCTAAAAATTGTTCCAATAATCATCTTTGAAGAATTCTGTAAAACAATAATGTCAGGATAATTTAAAATAATAACACAAATTCCATGAGGGAAACTTATGATGATGTGATTAAAGATTTAGAAGATGTTATATATGGTGCAGATTCAAATGCATGAGTATTGGAAGGAGTGAAAGAAATTCATAGGTGACAACATTATTTCGATTCAATAGATGAATCATAATAGTAAACCATGCCTAATGAAAAATCCTCTAAACCTAATAGTAGAATTAGATGAGAATTAATTGATGAATCCAATATCATTGGGTATTATAAAGTTCCCACAAAGATACATTGAATGAAAAATAAGGTACAGTCTTCCTTTCTTTTAGTTGTGGATCCATTCTAATTTGAAGAAGTTGCAAAGGATGAATCATGGGTTAATTCCATTAATGATGTTCTAGATAATATAGATATGAACCAATGATTTTATCTAGTTAGGAGACTTTAATGTCACAATGTGATGGGTATGGATTGTATTTTTATGAACAAATAATATGAGAATAGAAATTTGATAAAAAAAATAAGTCATGATTGGTGTGTAAAGGATATTATCTGATTGAAGGTGTTGATGATGATGAAACACTTTTCACGATGGCTATAATATAGAAAATAAAACTATTTCTTTCCATGACAATTAAATGGGGATACAAATTGTATTGAATTGATATCAAAATAGCCTTCTTAAATGGTGTTCTTGAAGAATAGTTTTTCATAGTACAATGAGTGGTTTTTCATCTTGGTAATGATGAGATTAATTTTCGCAGATTAAATAAGCCTCTATATTGTTTGAAATAGGAACCCTAATAAAGGTATTCCTAATTTGGTTCTTATTTAATAAGATAAAATTTAAAAAAGTTATATTGGATCACATTATCTATGTGACGAATTCTCTGAAAGATCACTTCATGGAGTTGGTGTACGTGGATGATATTATATTTTGAAGAAGAAAGCAGAGTTCAGGGGATGAATTTTCCAATCACAAGAAATTATAATTTGATATTTCTATGATTGGTGAACTCACATACTTCTTGGTTCTTTATGTGGTTCAGAGGAGCGATTACACTTTCATTTCTTAGGAAACGTATGCAATAATTATGAAGAAGAAGTTTAATATTCCTAAATCCAAAAAAATTACTCTGATTGTGGTTGGAACAAAACATGGAAAGTGTAAGTATCAAACTTCTTTTCATCCCACCATGGACATGAGAATAATTGGGTGATTATTTTACTTAACTTAAAAACAACCGGATATCACCATTGTGACCCACTTAGTGTCATGATTTCTATTTATTCTAAATGTAGACCATATGACGATAGCTAAAAGAATCGTGAGGTACATTTAGGGAACTCACAATTATTTCATATACATTTATGTAAAAGAGGATAATGAATTTTTTGAATTTTCTACAGTTTAATGGTATGATGATGCGGTGGAATGAAATTCCAAAATTGGTGGAGGGTTATTTATTATAATGAAATGGGTTTGTTGATTGAGTATGAAATAGGAAATCATGTATCTTAGTGCTACTAGATCTCAATATATCTCCTCTTCAAAGGGATGAACTCAACTATTTTGGATGAAGAAACAAATGAATACTATTGGTGATGAGGTGATATAGATGATGGTGATTCAATGTTATAACATGAGCCCAATAGACCTTAGGAATAATCATGTTCATTATTATCATATGAAACACATTGAAATTAGAAGTCTCTTTATAAAAGGAAAATTGTTTAACAAGGTATGATTAAAATCGTTCATGTTGGAACTGATGATCTTGTTTCTAAAATACTAACCACAAAATTTTCAACACATGTGTCCAAGAATCATATAATAAACCTCAGTGTTCAACCACCTCCCAGTGCATGAGGAGGTTAAGGTTGGTCCCCTCACCCAGGTTGAATTAACTATTTTAATCTATTTGTGGATATGTTGATGGTTTAGGGGGGTGATATGATATAGGGGGAGTATGTTCTTAGCTGTACAAGTTGAATTGATGATATTTGAGTTTATTTCCAGTGTTGGAGAATATATAAATTCAATAGTACAAATGAGAAAAATTAATTGTATTTTTATAGTTTTAGGAGAATGATATAATGAGAATAGAGAAAATAATTTTGAGATATGAGGAAATAGTCCCAGCTTATCATGGAAAAATTAAAGAATTAAAAAACATGAGAACCCAATTCATGTCTTCCCACTTTTTTTCTACATTGATCTTTTCTCATGTACACTAAGATTTATGGATGATTTTCTTCTCTCCTTTCATGTTTTCATAGTGGATGGTGCTTCATCGAATTTTTCTATTGATTCCCAACTAACCCAATGGGGAAGAATATTGGAACCAGGGATTGTATTTTCTAAAAATATATAATGGTTTGTGTTTTTTTCTATAACTATATATAAGATCATGGAGTTTCCATGGAAAGGGATCTTATGAAGGCATGTTAAAATCATATGGTCCCAATGCGATATCAAAATGTGTTTTTTTGGGGTCTAAGTGAATCTTATGCACACCAAAGAAGAATTTTCAAAATATTATGTGTAGGGTCATCATGTCCAACTAATTGGTTTCTACCCCCACATAATAACTACAAATGATTTCATCAAAGATATGGTAGATTTGTCGCATGAAAGATTAGGGCACGGAATATTTAAACACATTAAATCTTGTGAGCATGGTGATATCTAAGTTAATCTAGGCCATGAAAACCCCATGGTCTGGTTGTGCAAGAGATAGGGGTTTTGAGAAATTAATCTTGTGAGAAAATTTCAAAATATTCATGTAAGAGAAGTTTTTTTGTGCAAGTGCAGTGTTGAGCATAAAACACTGTTTCTTATCCAGTTTGATAGTTTAGTTCATTCAGGTGCATTATTTCAGGAAAATTGTGCAATAAATGTGTCGTACTAGTAAGAGACATATACTTCAATGCCAATCTGATGAAGTGACCATCATGTCGACAAAGTGAGTAATATTATCCCAAGGAATTGGGATATGGGATGTTGATGAATGTATTCTTAGGGGCATAGTGATCTATCACTAAATTTATTATAAAGGCGGTGATCCTAGAATAGAGTGACTATATCTAAACTATTATACTCCATAGCTAGTAAAGATTAGTGGAATTTTGTATGATAATAAAACTATTGGAATATGCTACTTGGACCATCCCATAGTAGAGATCTATTTATAATAGGTGTGTCATATCATTGCATGTGACTATGTGTTTCGATCACTTTCTCATCAAATAGGTTTAACATGTTCCTACCAACATGGGAAAAGGATCCATCATATTAAAATAAAAAGTTGACACATTGATTCACCACTCCCCTCTCAGAGTATTCTACGGTCCTACCGAAAATGTGAGAAGAACAAAATTATCATCCTTTTATCATTATTTGGGTTCTATATTATTGGTATAACCATATGTTATAAGCATCTATTATGGTAGAAATTCTATTGAAATTTATTTATAATTTTTTAAAAAATAATAATCAGGTATTTTGGTAACATAATCATAGGTAAAATTATTTAAATTAGTAATATTATTTATCAATAAATAATAAGAATTCTTATGGGTGAAATAACTTTTCATCCCATGTTATGTCATGAGTAGTTTGTTATAGGAAGGATTCTTAATGCTGAAGAAAGATTGTTTTGTAACTAGGGAGATTCTTATATGTGATACTTGATAATTTGGCATGTTTAATATATTTAATTTAATTATGTTATTGGAAACATGATATCCTTATTGTCAAATATACACATGTTTTCCTGATCCATGAAATGATTAATGAATTTTTAGTTTGATACTGATAAATAATGAAACATATTAATACAGCATTTAATGTTTTCATTTTTTGGAAAAAAAGAATTTTTTATTTTTTTGATTTTAATAGCTTATTGTGTATGTAATGATGTATTTGTTTTGGAAAAAATAACCTATCATGTTAAAATTGTCAAATGATTTTGGAAGTATATTTTTTTTGTCAAAATTTTAACCTAGTATGTATTGTTTTACATAATAATGATTTTGTTTGTGAAGTCATGTGTGTAGTTTCGAATTTATATTGGATTCTTGATAGATCAACTTAAATGAAATGAATGATGTTTTATTGGAAATAACTATGAAATATTGAGTGTTTTTTGTGTATTCATTGTCGATTATGCATTGAAGTGTTGATATTCCATGCTGAAAATAACTTTTTATTGAAACCTTTCTTGTGTTATGATGGTTGTTGATTATGAGACCCCTAATATGACTTTTTGTTAAATATCACCATTCATTAAATATATAATAACTTATTTATGGATAATGTTGTGATTCCCTATGTAAAATTTAAATTTTTGTGAATATACCCATCCTATATAATGAGGTGAAATAATATAATCCCTTGAATAATTACATAATATAGAAACTGTTACTGCTATGTGTGATTTTTCTTCTTGTGTTGTATTATTCTATGTCTGGTTAAAAACATCAAGTATAAAATCTGGAGAAAAATGATCCATAATCATGATTTTTTCTAATTTTATATGATTAAAACTATGTGGGTGAGTCAATGCTACCCATATAAAATAATATGGTGACATAGGAGATGAAATTCCTTGATTTTTGTGTATGGAGATTTATATATGATGATAATGGTTATTTTTTTTGGGTTTTATGGAGGATTATATTGATCATGTGGTTATGTGAACACGGTTGTTTCCTGTAGATAATAAAGTTGTATGGTTATGTGTTTTTGTGAAATATCTTTTGTATATATTAGTTCATTGGTGAGTTTTTTCCAGTGGTTGTGTTGTGAAATAGTGGTGATGTGTGGTGGATGATTTGCGTGGTTTTTATGGTAATATGGCTCTTGTTGTGTTTGGATGTGTTCTAATTGATGGAATTTCACACCTACCATAAAATGGTAAATCACCTATAGTTGATAATAAAAGAATTTTTTTTTTCAGAAAACCAAAAAAAATAATGAATATGATCTTCCATCGAATAACTAAATCTTTAATTAAATGATGGGAGTTTTTTATTACAATTTTCATGGTTGGTCTTATTGTGATTGATCATAAGTTGATGAAACGTGTTATGGACTCAAAAATATTAATAGAGGGAAACTCATTCCCACATCATGATTCATTATATTACAAGATGTTTAAAAAATGTGTGGTTTAGTCAATGCCTCCTCTAGATGAAAATATCATGGTCTGGCGGATGAGTTCCTCTGATTTATGTTATTAGGGAAGATATGTTTTTTTAAATATGTATTTTTTGGGAAATGTTACACATGATTTTTTCAATGTGTATTATCCATGTAAATAATGTTTTGTTAGGAAACATGGGAAATTTTATATCTCAATAAAATTGATTGTGTTAGAATAATGTTTTTTTACGTTGAATGTCATAATTAAAATTAGGGTCTAAAGAAGAGATTTTGGAATATGATTCATTGGTGTAAAAATAGAATTTAATGTTTTCTTTTGAAATAAAGGCATGAAATTTTATGATAAACCATTTAAAGGATTTGAAAATATTGATTGGAATAAAAATTTCTTAAAATAAATAGTAGTTTGATTTTAAATTTCATGTGATTTTGATTGAAATTTACATGTTTAAAATAATGAATATTGATTTGAGTTAAAAATAATGTTTTCTCCATAATTGGTTGATATGTAATGTTTGATTTCCATATTATGACCATCTATGTGGCCTTATAATTGTTTGAGATGTATCTCCCCTAAGAGATTGTTTTTAAATTATTTTTTATATATATGCTTCTTTTTTCTAGTATCTATTTTGATTAAAATATATCCAATGACATGAGAGGTATCTCATGTCTTGGTTTTTGGACCACAATTCAAATTTGATTTTGGTTTTTTTATTCTCATGGATGAGAATCATTTTAGAGTTATCAAATTTAATGGTCTAGAATATTATTTAGCCTTCCTTTTTCATTCTATGGAATTTCACAGTGATTCTAATGATGGGGTGTTTCGGGAAAACTTTTAAAAGTGTTTTAAAATGGGGTTGAAATTATTTTTATTATTAATTATTATGTTTTGAAATTTTATTTTTAATTTTTTTAAAATTATCTAATTTATGAAGGTATATAAAATTAAAAAAATATAATTGAACATAACAATGTTATTCAAAATTTTAATTAAGTGTGATGTATTAAATATTTTACAATATAGTATACACATGTGTAAATATGAATATTTACATGCATCAGGTCGTAATTAAATGTTTTGAAAACTACTTGTTATATAAAATGTAATATATATATATATATACACAATCATATGTAAATTTATATCTCCACATGTGTATGTATATATATTACACTTCCATATATATATATTATGATATTATTTCAATTATAAGAGTTCTTAAATATGTATATAAATACATATACGGGCATGGTAATTTATCTATATAAATATATTGGAATGTTATATATGTATATGCATTTATATAAATATATATATTTGGGGTTAAAAATAGGTATATGTTGTATGATTTTAATAATAATAATAATTGTAAAATTTTTGGTTTAATAATGATAAATGTAATTATTACAGTTAAATATAAGAGACAAAAATTGTAAATTAAATGTGATGATAAAGAATAGGGGGTGTGATTTGGAGTTATGATTTTGAAGGGAGAAAAATGTGTAAATAAATTTGTTGGAGATAGAATCTATATAAAACTAAAAAATATAGAAAATTTCCCAAGGCATCATATAATAATTATTGTTTTTATTATGAAATTTTTTTTTTAATAATTATACGGCATTTTTTAAATAAAATCATAAAATATAATATACATAAAAATGATGACTTTGTGTATAGGGTTTTGGTAGATTCAAACACTCTTCATGTTAATTGTTTCATGCATTATATTCGATGATATATATAGGTGTGTGAATATATATGTTTGTGAGTGTTGTCAATATTAAATTTTTCAAAATAATTATGGGTTGTGAAATATTCTATGTATATATATACTCACAAATATATATTCATGTATTTATAAATAAAATGTATACATCACTTTGTTCCATATATATATGTAGATATATATATATTTTTTACTTTTTATATATGATCATATATATATATATATTGTAATATATATATATATATGACATTTTCAATGAAAAATGTAATGTTTTAAGTACAAAGGTTTAAGATAAAATTTGGAAAAAATCATTGATGGAAAATAAAAATAGATGAAACAGTTTTAGTTAAAACAAGAATCATTTAAAAATACATGTGAGTGAAAAAGAGGGATAATAATGATTGTTTTTACTTTAATGAAGTAAAATTATAGAGTTTAGATAGTGTTTCTACTAATAATTAAATAAATCAAAAATAATTAATATGACGGATTTTGATTTGGGAGAAGGAAATTGATGGGTGGAAAGTGACTGGGGAGATTAATGGTAATAATGATATGAGAGAGGCGTGGATGATGAGAATAAAAAATAATATTAATAATAATAAAATAATGATGGTTGATTGTAGTGAGAAGAATAAAAATATCAATAATAATAAAATACAATGAATTGAAATAAGAGAGACGAGGTGAGGCAGAGAATAATGTAAGAAAGAGAAAAAATTATGATATGTGGAAGAGGGTGTCATTCCCTAAAAGATAAAAATACTGAGAATTACAAATATTATAAATAATAATAATAAATTGGTTAACATGAAACATAATAATTAAATGGTAATTGTTTGACATGTTTTTTATTAAATTAGGGAATTGAATGAGTTAATTAATTGCTGTAATTGATTAGAAAACATGTATTTGGAATTAAAATCAGGTAAATAAATTTCTTATATTTATTATACTAGTTTATATCATATATCCCTCAATAAAAATTAGATTGACATGCCGTTAGTTTCATTGGATTCATCCTGACAAGTAGAAATTTATATAAGAGTTTTTTTACAAGGCATTTGGTTATAAATTCCATATTTAATTAAATATGAATTTTCATATTTACATTTTTGAATATGGGTAATCTGAGTAATATGGAATTTCACAGGACCTTGCAAACATTTTTTCTTATTATCGTTGGCTCATAAAATTGAGGAATGGAATACTCAGTTCCAAATTTAGAAAGTTTATGTTTTTTTCATCTTTGGGAAGATGTTAGATATTTTATAAATAAATAAAATAAAATGGTTTTAAATAAATTGAACAAGAAAGGTTTTTTAATTGTAAACATTTAAATATATTGATTTATTGGTATTGTGAATTGTATTTCCTAGATTCCCCATTAAATATTATGGCCATTTTAGGGTATATTCAGGCATTTGATGATATGTCATGAAGAAGATGTTGTGTGATTTTTTTCACCAACAAAATGTGAAAATTGGATAAACACTTATATCAGTTTAATATAATGGTTTCCCCATAAGAGTTATAGTTTTTTGGGAATATTTTTATATTTATTAAGTTGATGTGAAGGAAATCCTTTATTAAATTTTTAAATATGAATAATTATAAAGACTCGACCATAAAAATTACATAATATTGAATTAAATGAATAATTTACATTGAGGATCTTTTCAGCTTTATAGTTTTAGAGAGTTAGGCCATAAATATTACATTACATCTCAAAAATACAAAGTATACACTCCTACTCAGTTTCCATTTTTTGAAAAAAAAAAGAGTCATGTCTAATTCCATGTTTAAGAGAGAACAAATTTTCCTTGATCCCATCCTTGACCCTGTTCCACTTTATGTCCTGTGAAAAACATTTCAAAAACTTGTGATGAGAATAAAAAGCTTAGTAAGGGATACACAAATAAATAAAACTCTTAGTTTCTCAAAACAACAAGTAAACCATGAATACTTTAACATAAGTATTACTTTTCACCCTTATGATGTAGTAAATACTCTTTACTGAATAAAAGATCATTACAAACCCTTTTGTAACAAAAATATTACCATAAAACCCATGTAAAGAACACATAACATATGAATTTAACTTGGGACATAAACATACTTAAATGGAATAACCATATGGTCAACATCCACACATATCACTAAATGGAATAGCCATACGGCTGACTTCCATACCCAATGCATTGGAGGTTATAACGTAACCACCTATCCTAGTATTCATGGCACCACCCGTCCTTTGGTTTATCACGTAACCATTCTTCAAATGTCCAAGTACCATAATAAAATCATAACCCATAAAGTATTGCAAATAAAAACATTTCACTAAAACCATTTCATTTTCAATCACAAGAAATCATTTCAAGATACTGAAATAATCAATCCATTTCAAAAAAAAACATTTTCAATACAAAAATACATAAAAAGATTATATGGTATTTATTTTTCTCTTGAAAACATTATGTCTTGTTAAGGATGCCATAGATCAAATAATACTCGCGACGGCGGAAAGGTTGTTGTCACCGCTTACGTTAAAAGAAACATTTTTTTTGTCGTTTAGTAAAAATATTCATAGATAAAAGATTCCTTTTGAATAAAAGTAAAATTCAAAGGGTTTTATACACTGTATAAAAGAAAGATGTGTATAAAACAAACTATTCCTCAATGAAAGGAGATTGAGACGATGTCCCTTACCTCATGTTTGACTTGACCCGTTCGTTCTTTATCATCCTGGATAATAAACTAAAGATAATTTCTACTTGATTCAAAACCTTTTTCACATTTATTATTACTCTTATATCACTCATTACTATGTTATAAACATTACATAGTCATTTATGTTAATAATGCTCATTTTGTCGATATTTTGTACTTGAGTCAAAAACGAACACCTTATAATTAAAATTTGTTTGTGTGGTAAGATATCCATTATCTTCATAATGATATTAATGATTTCTATATCATATATATCATATATATCATATATATCCAGTATATATATATATTTATAAATGTAAATAATCATTTAGAGGTAAGAAATGAAATGCACCGTTCATGGAGACGGTAAGCCGTACGTACGCATGAACGCTACTTTCATTTCTATTTTATATTTAATGTAATAAAAAAATAATGATAAATTGTTATATTATAATTCTATTGTAATATAATATATAATAATATTAACTCCATCCTTTATACATACCACATAAGGAATTAATGAGTCATATCACTTTGAGGGGGCGGTAGTCCGCACTTCCTCTAATGAGATTATCATATTTACCCACTATGGAAAACATAAAGGAATGATATAAATGAAAAATATAGAATCATAAAGAAAACATAAAAATAAATTATATCATGTATAAATGCAGTGACATCATAATGGCCACCATGAGAGGCGGTAGGAGATAATTGAACAATCATCGTTTCGTGAGGCGTTTGGTTTCCATCCATGAAAACATTATGTTCTTCACCCATTAGATAGAGGTGTGTGTAAGTGTAGTTCGAATCCTTCTCATAAAAACATCCTAGTATATTGAGAAAACTTTTTTAGTTACAAAATAAAGGAATAAAAAGAGTTTAAGGGTTGGATAAGTAAAATAAAAGAAAAGAAGTTAAGAGAAAATGTTACCTTTAATTTTGGTAACTTCCTTTGGTTTGAACCAAAAGGACTCCTTTAAGTGCCTTATTTCTAATTTAAGGCTTCTAGGAAGAGGATGGGGATGTATGGAGCTTAATTTGTCTGAGTTTGGAAGATCCAAAAGGTTTTAGAGGTGTGAGGAATTGGTTATAAGTTGTCTATTTTTATAAGGGAGAGGAGGGGCTCTTTAGGAAAGTGTGAAATCATTATTTTATTATAAACATATGTTCGGTTTCAAATTGTCCAAAACACATTAAAGATAAAGATAAGATGACTCAACTTCGAAAAAAAATCATTCAATATGAATTGGACAGGTTTGGGATATTATTTGAGTCCTTATAATCTTATTTATTTAAATGATTTTTTAATGAGGTAAACAGTACATCATTATTGTGTCATAAATAATTTAGATAATTTGTTGTCTAAAAATTATAAAAAAATTACATTTATGTAGGAAATACTTTTATATTTCCAATGAATTTTTATAGTCGAAAAGATAATTTATATAACCCCTTCAAAAAATTAATTTACTAAAGGATATTTGCTTTTTTCATTTTTGTCTTTACTTTTAGTTAATTAATATAAATTGTCATTATCACTCCCATGTGGCTTAATGGGGTCCTAAAATCGACCCAAAGATACTATTGGTCGTAAATGACTCAACCAGAAATGTTTGGAGAAGTGTTATGGTAATTTAGAATTATTATTATATTCTTTTAACCTTGAATTACCCTATTTACTTTTAACCGCGGTAAATAAATGTCAAAAGTTACTATTCACCAAAATTATTTTCATCTCATTGAACCACAATTTACTTATTAATAACAACCATGTATGTTCGATTTATGAAATTCAATTCACATAAGTGGTAAAATTTCATTTAAATGAAAAATCACTTTTTTTAACTACCACTTATTGGTTTCACTATTCATCAAAAATTGAAGTTTTTCAGAAAAATACCAAAAATTCACCCTAAGAAATATTTGATATTCCAAAATAAAAATTTATGTCTATTTTTCCCAAATAAAAACACAGAAGTTGCATAAATTAATTTTATAATTAATTCCTACTGTCAAAACAAATAGCGTGTTTTTAGGAAACAATATCTATCAAAAGATTAACACTTGTTTATATCCAATTTCAATGTGAAATTGCTTCTAATGACCAACTTTAGATTAAATGGTAAAAATATTTTTCAATTACACATTAAAAACAATTAAAAAGATAATCTAACTATATAAATAAATTAGATTAAAATCCAATTTTGAATTAAAATACAATATTTTTCACTATTCATCCAAAAAAGAATTTTATCCGAAAAATAAAAAAAATTTACCCAAAGTAAATTTTGATCTCCCCATTCTAAAGAAGGATTTTATTTAGTCATATAGAACATATAAAAGTGACCAAAAGTTTTTTTAAAAAGGGTTCTCCGTTAAAAGGCCATAAATCGACCTTATAGTGAATATTAGAGTATTTATGCTTAAAATCGAATTCTTTTCTTATTTTAAGCCTCTAAATTTTATTGGATAAATGTAAAAACATTTATAAAACATGTAAAATCATATTTTAGTTAGTTCCATCCATTCTATCCTATACAACGGCTAGTCGTCAACTACCATTTAAAATAATAATATTATATTATTAGTGCGCAATGTAAGATTTCAAAGAAACTCGTTGTTGCATATCAGGTACACTATCGAACATAGAAACCCATTTAAAGTAAAATTAATATTTAATTCAAAAATATTACTAAATATGAAAATTCTCATATTCTTTATTTACCTGGGATGTTACATCCTTATCCCCTTTTTGGAATTGCATCCATGCAATATTATTCACTTACTAAATAAATGAGGGTATTTATCCCTTATAGAATTTTCAGATTCCCACGTTGCCTCATCAACCATATAGATTTTCCACAAAATCATTACCTGATGAATTGCCTTATTCTGCAAAACTTTCTCTCTACGATCAAGAATCTAGACAGGTTGTTCCTCAAAAGAGAGATTCTCTTCCAACTGAACTACCTCTGGACATAAAACATGAGATGGATCTGGCATATACTTCCTCAACATAGAAACATTAAAAACATTATGCACCTAGGATAAACTTAGAGGTAAAGCCACTTTGTAAGCAACTGATCCAACTTTCTCCAGGATTTCATAAGGTCCAATGAACCTCGGACTCTACTTTCCTTTCATACCAAAACGCATCACACTTTTCCTTGGAGAAACTTTGAGAAAGACATGATCACCAACCTCAAAATAAATATTCTTCCTCCAGTTGTCCACATAAATTTTCTACCTACTCTGAGCTGTTCTCATGTTATTCTGAATCAACTGATATTTTCATGTCATCTCTTTTACCAATTCTGGTCCCATTAGCTTCCTTTCAACTACTTCATCCCAAAAATCTGGAGTTCGACACCGCTTCCTATATAATTCCTCAAATGGAGACATCTATATACTAGAATGAAAACTGCTATAAAAAGAAAATTCAACCAAAGAATGATGTTGGTCCCAAATTCCCTAGAAATCCATCAAGAAAGCACATAACATATCCTCCATGGTCTGAATTGTTTGTTCTAACTGCCCATCTGATTGAGGATGAAAAGTTGTACTAAAATTTAATTCAGTACCCAACAACTTCTGAAGTCCTTTCCAAAAGTTAGAAGTGAACCTGGTATCACGATCAGATATAATGGAGAGAGGAACATCATGCATCCTGACTATCTATTTAACATACAACCAAGATAGTTGATATAGAGACAATGTATCTCGAATAGGAAGGAAATGAGAAGATTTAGTTAATCGACCAACAATAACACAGATTTCATTATTACCTTGAGATGTCTTCGGTAATCCCACAACGAAGTCCATGGATATATTTTCCCATTTCCACTCTGGCACCGGTAATGGCTGAATCATTCCTTTCGGTAACTGTCGTTCTTCCTTAACCTACTGACAAGTCAAATATTTCACAGTAAAATCAGTAATATCTCTTTTCATTTCATCCCACTAGTAATACTCTCGAATATCTCTATACATCATAGTACTTCCAGGATGAACTGAAAACAGAGAACTATGAGCTTCACACAACAACTCATTTCTCAACTGTTAATCACAAGGCACACATAATCTCTTCCCAAATCTCAAAACACAATCATTATCAACGTTAAACTTAGGCAACATACCCTTCTAAACCAACTCTACCTTTTTATGTAACTCACTGTCTTCCTTCTGCACTTTCTTAATTTTTTCTGACAGAGATGATCTCACTGATACCTGAAAAAAACAGAAGAATTCATTACACCAACAACTTCTATGCCAAAGTTCATCTAATCAAAAACCAAAGGATCTCATTCCAAACGTATCATGGTTAATGAATAATTACTTTTTCGACTCAAAGCATCAACCACATTATTTCCTTTTCCCGGATGGTAAAGGATTGTGCAATCATAATCCCTGATTAATTCTAGCCATCTCCTCTATCTCATGTTCAATTCTCTCTGAGTGAATATATACTTCAATCTTTTGTGATTAGTATATATTTCACACTTTACTCCATAAAATTGATTCCTCCAAATTTTTAAATAAAAAACAACAACAGCTAATTCCAAATCATGTGTAGGGTAATATAACTCATGAGGTTTTAACTGGCATGAAGCATAAGCAATTACCTGATCATTCTGCATTAGGACACAACCAAGTCCTTTAAACAAAGCATCACTGTAGATAACAAACTCACCATTTCTGGAAGTTAGTGAAAAAAATGGAGTATTCTCCAATCTTCTTTTCAATTCCTGAAAACAATCCTCACATTCTTTTTCCAGATAAACTCAACACCTTTTCAAGTTAACTTATTCATTAGACATAAATGTGAAAAATTTTCAACAAACCTCTGGTAATGACCTACCAAACCAAGAAAACTATGAATCTTGGTTATATTTGTGGGTCTTATCCATTCTTAAACAAATTTTGTTTTAGCAAGATCAACCTTTATGCCATTTTTTGAAACAATGTAACCAAGGAATGAAATTTGTTGCAACCAAAACTCACACATGATAAATTTCCCAAACAATTTATTTTACTTTAATGTTTGAAAGACAACCCTTAAATGACTTTCATGTTCCTATTTAATTTTGGAATAAACCAAAATATCATCAATGAACACAACCACAAACATATCCAAGAACTCACAGAAAATTATATTCATTAGATCCATGAATACAGCAGGTGGATTGGATAAACCAAAAGGCATAACTACAAATTCATAATGGCCATATCTAGTACGAAATGTGGTCTTCATAACGTCTGCTTCGTTTACTTTCTACAGATGGTACCCCGACCTCAAGTCAATCTTCGAAAAATACTGAGCTCCCTAGAGCTGATCAAACGCATCATCGATATGAGGTAAAGGATACTTATTCAAAATAGTGATGTCATTCAATGCTCTATAATCAATGAAAAGTCTCATTGAACCATATTTCTTTTTAACAAACTATGTAGGAGCACCCCATGGTGATGTTCTAGGTCGAATGAACCTTTTATCTAATAACCTCTGAAATTTATTTTTTAAATCTAAAAGTTCAATTTGAGCCATTTGATAAGGGGGTTTTTAAATTGGCTTAGCATCAGGAACTAAGTCAATAGTAAATTCAACTTCCCGGACAGGTATAATATCAGGCAACTCATCAGGAAAAACATCAAGGTACTCATTTACCACCGTCACATCATTAATATGAATAGTTCCTTTGTTTTCAATAATATGTGCAAGGTAACATTCATTTCCCTCTTTTACCAGTTTCTCAGATTCCTGATATTTTATCAAAAGAAAGGGTTCATTCTTGTACACAAACTGTAAATATTTCTAAAAAGAATCCTCTTTAGCTCTACAGTCAATCTTAGCATGATAAACAGAAAGCCAATCCATGCCCAAAATAACATCAAACTCTACTAGAGGCAAAACAATAAGGTTTGCAGGTAGATTCTTTCCGCACACAAGGTCAGGAAGGATTTTATAGTTTCTTTTCATCCCAAAATTTCCTCTAGGTGTTTGTACCATAAGTTTAGTATTCATATCATGAGATGGAATTCCCAATTTACTAGAAAACTTCTCAAAAATGAAAGAGTGTGTAGACCCTGAATCAAACAACACATTGGTATAATCTGAACAAACAAATAGTATACCTGATACGACTTCACTTGATGGTCCAACATCTGTTGAAGTAGTTGAAAATGATTTCACCACCCCTTTATTCTTTTAGTATTTCTAATTTCACTCAATTGAGATCTTCGCTGGACACTCATTGGCATAATGACCCATTTCATTACACTTAAAACATCTCACAGATGTCTTTTCATTGCCTGTTTGTTCATATTCCTTACAGTTACGAGCAATATGACCAGTCTTACCACACAGAAATCACTTTCCAGACATGGATAAACATTCTCTAGGATGATTTTTACCACACTTCTCACAATATGGATATTTAGTTTTCTTACCTCTAGGCATCTTTGATGAATTCTTCCTCTTTGCCTACCAACTAGACCTTTTATTCTGTTGTTTTTCAAAGAACACTTGATCATCAGCAAACTCCATTTCCACATTTTCTGCACATCGAACAAGTTTTTCATAACTTTTGAACTCACGAGAGGCTAATGCCCTTCGATATCGTGGCTTTATTCCTAAGTAAAACTGATTTATCTTACTATCAATATCTCTGATGAAATTTGGTGCATACCATTCTAGTCGAGTGAACTTTTCTTTATAAGCAGCCACTGAATCATCCTCCTGCCTCAATTCTAGGAATTGTTTTTCCATCCTAAGACAAACCACCTTAGGAAAATATTTCTCAAGGAACATACCTTTGAATTCATCCCAATTAAGAGAATCAATCTCCTCACTATCCCTGATATTTTTCACCATCGACCACCACTGATCAGCTTCACCTTCAAAATGGTAAATAGCGAGACTAACCTTTTGATGGTCTGGGCACCCCAGAACATCGAAAATCTTCTCCAGTGCTTTAATCCACATTTCTTCTAGCACAGGGTTTGATGATCCTCTAAATGATGGGGGATGCTGCCTCATGAAATGATCAACTACTGACATGTTTATCTACGGTTGGTCTGGCTGATCTCGTGCATGAATACCACCACCATTTATAGCTTGAGTCAATTGTGCCATCACTGCAAAAAACTATTCAGTTCTAATTCTGACCATCTCAGGTTGCTAATTTGGGAGGTTTTCTTCCTCCTGATGTCATCCCAACATAAATGCTCTGTTTCCTCTGTGGAAAACCATTCGGAACATAGAAATATCTTAGGAGAAGCAACATGGTAATATGTAAACGCTGTATCATTTCAATATTACCATAAATTAATATATGGACATTAATATAACAACATCATAACTCATAAAGTTATCTAAACCGACCACTGATACCAACTATAAGGACCCAGCCTTAAACATTAAATAATATTGAATTAAATGAATAATTAAAATTGAGGATCATTTTAGGTTTAGTGTTTTAAAGAGTTAGGCCATAACAATTATATTACATCTCAAAAATACAAAGTAGACACTTCTACTCAGTTTCCATTTTTTGAAAAAAAAAAGTGTCATGTCTAATTACATGATTAAGAGAGCATGAATTTTCCATGATCCCATCATTGACCCTATTCCACTTTATGTCCTGTGAAAAACATTTCAAAAACATGGGAAGAGCATAAAAAGCTCAGTAAGGGATACACAAATAAATAAAACTGTTAGTTTTTCAGAACAACAAGTAAACCATGAATACTTTAACATAAGTAATACTTTTCACCCTTATAAACTAGTAAATACTCTTCACTGAATAAAAGATCATTACTTACCATTTTAACCAAAATATTACCATAAAACCCATGTAAATAACACATAACATAAAAAGGTAACTTGGGACATAAACATACTTAAATGGAATAACCATATGGTCAACTTCCACACATATCACTAAATGGAATAACCATACGGCCGACTTCCATACCCAATGCATTGGAGGTTATAACGTAACCACCCATCCTGGTATTCACGGCACCACCCATCATTTGGTTTATCATGTAACCACCGGTCAAATGTCCAAGTACCATAATAAAATCATAACACATAAAGTATTGCAAATACAAACATTTCACTAATAACATTTCATTTTCAATCACAAGAAATCATTTCAAGATAATGAAATAATAAATCCATTTCAAAAAAAATTCAATACCAAAATACATAAAAATATTATATGGTATTCATTTTTCTCTTGAAAACATTATGGCTTGTTAAGTAAGCCATAGATCAAATAATACTTACGGTGGCAGAAAGGTCGTTGTCACGGCTACTGTTAAAAGAAACATTTTTCTGTCGTGTAGTAGAACGCTTCAAAGAAAAAAGCTTCCTTTTGAATAAAAGTAAAATTAAAAGGTTTTTATACACCGTATAAATGAAATATGTGTATAAAACAAACTATGTCTCAACGAAAAGAGATTGAGACGAAGTTCCTTACCTCGTGTTCGACTTGACCTGTTCATTCTTTAACGTCCTGAATAATAAACTGAAGTTAATTTCTACTTGCTTCAAAACCTTTTTCAAGTTTATTATAAATCTTATATCACTCATTACCATGTTATAAACATTACATAGTCATTTATGTTAATAATGGACGTTTTTTCGATATTTTTTACTTGAGTCAAAAACAAACACCTTATAATTACATGTTGTTCATGTGGTAAGATATCCATTATCTTCAAAATGATATTAATTATTTATATATAATATATATCATATATATCCAGTGTATACATGTATTTATAAATGTACATAATTATTTATAGATAAGAAATGAAATGCACCGTTCAAGGAGACGGTAATCAGTACGTACACATGAATGATACTTTCTTTTCTTTTTCATATTTAATTTATTTAAAACATAATGAAACATTGTTATATTATAATTCCAGTATAATATCATATATAATATTATTAACTCCATCCTTTATACATACCACATAAGGCATTAACGAGTCATATCACTTTGAGGGGGCGGTAGTCCGCACTTCCTCTAATGAGATTATCGTATTTACCCATTATGGAAACGATAACAGTTTGCTATAAATGAAAAATACAGAGGAATTAAGAAAATATAAACAAAAAATATATTGTATATAAATATAGTTTCATCATAATGGCCACCATGAGAGGCGGTAGGAGATAATTGAACAATCATGGTTTCGTGAGGCGTCTGGTTGGCATCCACGGAAACATTATGTTCTTCTCCCATTAGATGGAGGTGTGTGTAAGTTTAGTTCGAATCATTATCATAAAAACATACTAGTATATTTATGATTCTATTTTTGTTACAAAATAATGTAATAAAAAGAGTTTAGGGGTTGGAGAAGTAAAATAAATGAAAAAAAGTTAAGAGAAACCATTACCTTTAATTTTGGTAACTTCCTTTGGTTTTAACAAAAAGGACTCCTTGAAGTGCCTTCTGACTAATTTAAGGCTTCTAGGATGAGGAGGGGGTGTAGGGATATTAATTTTCTAGAGGTTGTACGAGCCAAAAGGTTTGAGAGGAGGGAGGAATTGGATAGAAGTGGTCTCTTTTTTTAAGGGAGAGGAGGGGCTCTTTAGGAAAGTGTGAAATCATTATTTTATTATAAACATATATTCAGTTTAAAAATGTCCAAAACAGATTAAATTCAAAGATAAGATGACTGAACTTAGAAATAAAATCATCCAATAAGAATTGGACAGGTTTGGGATATTTCTGTAGTCCTTATAATCTTATTTATTTAAATGATTTATTAATGAGGTAAACACTATATCATTATTGTGTCATAAATAATATAAATTATTTGATCTCTAAAAATTATAAACAAATTACATGATGTAGTAAATATTTTTAGCTTTACAATTAATATTTATAGTCCAATAGATAATTTATATAACAACCTTCTAAAAATTAATTTACTAAAGGATATTTTCTTTTGTCATTTTTGTCTTTACTTTATGTTAATTAATCTAAATTGTCATTGTCACTCACAAGTGGCTTAATGGGGTCCTAAAATAGACCCAAAGATTCTAATGGTAGTAAATGACTCATCCAATAAGTTTTGGACAAGTTTTAAGGTAATTTTGATTTATTATAATATTCATTTAACCTTGAATTACCCTATTTACGTTTAACAGCGGTAAATAAAAGTCAAAAGTTACTATTCACCAAAATTATTTTCATCTCATTGAACCACATTTTACTTATTAATAACAACCATGTATGTCGGATTTTTGAAAGTCAATTCACAGAAGTGGTAAATTTTCATTTAAATGAAAAATCTTTTTTTAACTACCACTTAGTGGTTTCATTATTCATCAAAAATTGACGTTTTTCAGAAAAATACCAAAAATTCACCCTAAGTTATATTTGATATTCCAAATTCAAAAATGATGTATATTTTTCCAAATTAAAAACATAGAAGTTGTATTAATTAATTTTATAATTAATTCTCGTTGTCAAAACAAATAGCGCGTTTCAAAAAAATAATATCTATCAAAAGATTAACACTGGTTTATATCCAATTTCAAAGTGAAATTGCTTATAATGACCAACATTAGATTAAATAACAAAAATATATTTAAATTACTATTTAAACCCAATTAAAAAGATAATCTTACCATATAAATAAATTAGATTAAAAGGAAATTTTGAATTAAAATATAATATTTTTCACTATTCATCAAAAAATGAATTTTATCATAAAAATACCAAAAATTTACCCAAAGTAAATTTTGATGTCCCCAATATAAAGAAGGATTTTATTTGGTAAAATAGAACATATAAAAGTGACCAAAATTATATTTAATGAGGTTTCGCCATCAAAAGGTGATAAATTGACCTTTTAGTGAACATTAGAGTATTTATGCTTAAAATCGAATTCTTTTCTTATTTTAAGCCTCTAACTTTTATTGGATAAATTTAAAAACACATAGAAAACATGTATAATAATATTTTAGTTTGTTCCATCCATTCCTGCCTATACAACGGCTAATCGTCAACTACCATTTAAAATAATATTATTATATTATTAGTGTACAACGTATGATTTCAAAGAAACTTGTTCTTGCATATCTGTTACACTATCGAACATAGAAACCCCTTTAAAGTAAAATTAATATTTAATTTGCAAATATTAATAAATATGAGAAATGTCATATTCTTTATTTACCTAGGATGTTACAATAATGGTTTTTTTATTCTGGGTTATATGTACATGTGTGCGATTGAGATGTGGTGTTGTTGTAATGTATGTGACGATGTATTGTGACATGAAATGGTTTGAAATAGATATTGAAATAATGAATTAAATTCATAATTATGGTTTTAGTAGTTAATGTTTCTATGTGAAATAATGGATAGGATAAATAAATATCTTTAATGAATGAAATGAATTGGTAGATGAGAAATAATGAAAATATATTATTTGAAATATAATGTGCCTAGTGTCTTGTTCCATGATTATGTGGTTTTTTATTTTAGTGGTGGATGTGAAAGTAGAAATTCTACAAAATGGTTGGTTCCATGGTTGTGAACACATACCATGAGACTGTTTGCTTTGATAATATATATACATTGTATATTCTTGTGATTTTCTATACACACCCCACCATCACTAAGAAATATGTGAGAACACCCACCTACTTATGTGGGATGGTCCACATTATCCTGATGTGATGTTAGATGTATTTCTACCCGCTATTTATGGTTCCCTCTTCCAGGAGAAGTGATGGACAAGCACATGCTGTGATAGACAAATGTAAAATGTTTCGCTGGCGAGTTATCATTGGATATGATTTGATGACCTAGGTGTGTTTGAGAGATATGTGATGTGATTGACTAGGTTTGTACATGCAGGATGTGATGTGATGTAATGTTATTCAAAAGACGTAGGAGCACCATGGACTATGATGATAGGGTTTCAGAGGATAGTCCCAATTAAAAAGTGGTGTAGGGTACCCTATCATCGATATGATATATATTAGGTTATTATACTTGGTTGGGTTTTTTGGTAAGCATCCTTGGTGAGGATGGGGTTTGGATAGTTTTCTTGATTTGGTGTTGTTTGTAATGTTGTTTCATCACAGATGTAGTAAAATTATCTTTAACATGTTCCTGAGATAATTTGGTTTTCCATGTTTGTGTACTTCGATGATCACCCTATGTATATAAAATTATTTTCATGTTTTCCATAGGGAATTAATGTGTGGTGCTGGAAATTTATATCTTGGGCCTTTGGAGTTGTTGGTGTGTTACTACTAAATTATTTATTTTGTGGTATTAATTTAGACACTTTTATCTATATATGTTTTATTTATACATTCATTGTGTGATTATTTTGGTTTTATTTATATCATTTCATGGAGTATATTGAGGATTATTTTTCATATATCTAGATCATGAACTTTTTTATAGAGGGAAACACATCCCATTAATGATAATTTTATACACACATTTCAAGTCCCTGACTAAGGTCCTACTAGAGGTGATTATCAAGGGTAATTAGAACTCTCCCAAAATCGTGGCATCTTTATAGGGAGTGTTTTGTGGAATAATGGTATCAGAGCTAACATTTGAGAGATAAGATGGAGATTGAAGCTATAAATAGTTTGTATTGAAAGGGTTGATATGTTAAAAATGTTATTCGATCGTGGTAATTGAAATAGTCTAGGGAAGACCAGCTAGGAAATATAATTTTCGGGGCCCTTGTGATGTGATGCAAGGACTCTGATCCTTCTGAATGACCAATTGTTGTAGAACCACATGTAGGGTAGAAACCTATGATAGCTATATGCATCATGATTTATTGTTCTTTTGATTGAGATAATTGGTTTCCGGAAGTTAAATAAATTAATTAAATATATCATGGAATTTAATGTGTGTTTATCAGACTCTTTCCATGAATTGAATGCTAATGAAGTGTTATTGTTTTCTTAATTAGTTTTATAACATAAAATCAAGAGTAAAATGATGATGAACTCGAATGATATATTTGTTTAAAACCATGTCAGGGAATAAATTCATTCCTTAAATTACTATTATAATATTATTCATAATAAATTGTATTTAATTTTATTCATTAAATCATTTAACATGTCATCTAATTTCCCTAATTTTTTTTAGTTCTAGATAATCATATTTTGAACAATTTTTTGTGACAACCTTTTTAATTTTCATAACCCTTATAAAGCATGTTATATAAATATGATTTCAAAATGGCATAAGAAAATAAAATATTTTGAAATCATATTTAGAATTATTGTAATTCCCATGTGAGTAAATATGCAATGTGATTCATTCCATTGTAATTTATCATGTGCTTGTGTTATGGTCTTATTGTAAAAATTAGTTTTGGATATTTAAATTTTTTAAATTTTTTAAAATGGACTCCTTGATTATTATCATACATTGTAATTTATATGGGGAAGGTTCTGATATCTTTTCACGTCAATTAGATTTAATTTTCTAACATTAAGCCCCTTAAAAGTATATATATCATTTTAATAACATAATACCATGTTACTTGTCATTTCCCATCACATTGGGATACATGATCATCTAATGGATTCAAAATTTATTCCCTCAGATAAGTAATGGATCACTGATTATTTTCACACCATTCCATGTCAATCTACGTGTGTTTTCCAAGAAATCACCCATTTCAGATGATTTTTCACTTAACTCCAATACTAAGAGAAAAAATCAACTTTTGATCAAATGAGTAAATTAAAATATCTGATCCACAGGTCAATGATTCATATATATTTTAAATGACATAAATATCATTTTCCATAGATTTCAGGTCATTTAAAACTCATTTGGTCTGTTTTTTACCATACACACATGATTTACTAATTAGTTCAAAAATGGTAATAAATGTGAAAATGAACCTTTAATTGTGATAACAATTTAATATTGCAATGTATGCAGGTATGGTCATTGTATGTTTAGTTTAAGGTAATGGATCAAATCGATAGAGTTCATCTAAAATAACTTATCTCTCCATATTTTCTTCATAAATACATATAGAAATAGATAATCATTAGTGGGATATGTTTCTTGAGACTGACGCAAAAAAAAGATAATGAAATAATTCTATTTTAACATGATTATTCTGGATTCTTGGTAAATTTACAATTTCATTCTTACTATATGATATATGAGTGAGATAAAAACGCATTTCATACAAGATATTTAGAACCAACAAAACCATTCATGAAGAATAAGATAAATTAGAGAGTTAACATTGATAGTGGGTATCATTGATGTGCTCTAACATGTGGATAAAAGACATTATGAAAACTATATTATATGAAAATCATATAAAAATTAGTATTAATATTAATATATAGTGTGTGGAGTTTTTTTGTGTACATTCATGTGCTACATGAAGAAGAAAGGGTCCTATTCCATTTTTTGCATCTAGAACAAGGAGGAAAATCCATGTTTAGTGTTCAAAAACACAATGAAGAAGATATGGAATATGTGTTTTATGAAATCTATTTATCAATTTGGAAAATTTAATTAATGAAATATTTTTAAGATCATTTTGAATCCTATTATGATATTTTTCAATGTGGTTTAATTTTTCTGGACAACCATGAGTTGTGCATGATGAAAATCATAGAATATTAAATATTGATTAATTTTTCAAGAATGTATTAAAAAATCGTGATTAGAAGGTGGAATACATATTTGTTGACTAGACTACATCAAAATAAATATGGGGACCGTTTGAAGATCAGTATGATAATGAATATATCATTATGTCTTAATATGAATCGACTAAAGATCTAGTATTGAAGTATCTTGTAGTGTATTTTCACCTATCCATAAGCTAAAAAAATAATAACATGTAAATTTACAATAAATTTGGTTAAATTATTTAGATAAACAAAAATAAATCATTGTGCATATCAGATTCTAACCCAAAATATGATGTATCTTGTTAATATGAAGATACATAAATTATATCAACAAACTTACTTATGGAAATAGTAACCACGTTATATGGTAAATTAATAAATTGTTGGTGAAAACCAAAAATTGTTTCTTAAGACATTATAGATAAAGTTAAACACATAAAGGATGAATTTTAAGAATTTTCCCTCACATAAAAAATTTGGAGTAAATCATTACACATATTGATAATAAACTATAGGAGAAAAGTGATGTGGTTGATGTGCTGATTAATGAGTTGAAGGATGAAATCGAAACGTAGAATCGCCATAACAAATCCATGAATATCCTATGAGAACAATGTAATGAATGGATTAAGAATGTATTTAGTGAAGGATATTCCTAGGATGAGATTTTAGAGGGCCAACTGAAAGAGAAGAATTTATTTATTAAGAATCATAAAGAAGAGATTCACATTATGAGTAATATATTGAATACTGAGGTGTCTAATGTGAAGACTATAGCTTGTAAGGATATTTTCCCAAGTCATGATTCAAGAACTCTATTTGTGGGGGTCCAAATATCTAATCCTTCTAAAACTAATGTGAGTGGTTCTCAAAATTTGATGGCAGTTCGGTTAAATTTTTGCTAAAAGACTAGATTCACTATGGGTGTATGTAATAGGAAAAACATTATGCATTCATGTAAGATATTATATGATCAAATAGTTTTCTGTAGGTAATTAACCTTGTGAACTAACCACTTTGTAATGGAGTAGTTTATTATAGTGAGTTTGATTTGGATATAAAAAGGAAACCACGTTCTTAAATTTATGTGATGTAAAAAAAGAAACATATTCACTACGTATGAAAATTTTGTGAAAAAATAAGTAGGATTTAAGTAGTTTACATTATTTTTTTTGTGTGATGAAGATATAAGGTTGCTACCAATGATGATACATACAATGATGGTGTGTTATGTGAGAATGTTCATAAAATTATTTATGATTGTGTGATGTGTTCAGCTTCAAGAACATTGAGCATTGTGATGTAATGAATAGATTTATAAATACTGATAACATATTTTTGAGTGCACTCTACAGTGATAGTTTCATGTTTTTACATTGTATTAATCCACACCAGTTTCATAAGTACATTTGAGTAATTTAAAATAAATAGAATATATAGGGTTCTATGGGAATGAAATTTTGTATTTAGTTTTGCAAAGAAGATAATAAAATACAAATTACGATGTTTCTCAAAGTTGAGATGCCATATGCTATGACTGGTTTTTATGAGAATTGTCGAATTTATAATTTTCGGAGACTAAAGGAGAGTTTCACCATTACTCACTAGAATGGATAATGATCTATAGATCATAGTAGAAAGTAAAAAAAAAATATTTTGGGGCCACCTAATGATATTATGGATTATTAGTGATAGAAAAATTTTATATGAAACTAAAATATGTTATGGGTATATAAGAAATTAAGAAGATTCATACAGAATATATATGTCTATTTAGTTAATGGGATCAACCAAAATCATTCGGCTTGTTCAGTGGTTCTAGGATACAATTAATTTCTTTCTTTTAATAGATACAAGGAAAAAAATTCCTAAAATTATAATCATCACATAGTGACTTAAAATAATGATAGTTAGTATATTATGATGAAAATAAATCATTTATGTCTAAATAATAATTGGACTTGAGGGATATACAATATAGGGAATGATCACTTTGGAAAAATTTAGTTGATTGTTTGGTGGAAGGATTTGATGAGGAGACGTGATCCAAGATATTTTATTAGTAAAGTGGTTTTAATGATAAATAGTTTCTCACTTATTAGAGATGTTCTCATCAATATTTGAACATTAAAATTTTCAAATATTGATAATAATATTGGCATCAAAATGCGAGTACATGGAAAATATGGATGTAAATATAGTCTTCCTTAATAAATATTTATTGGAAGTAATTTACATGATGAAAAAATTATGATTAATTTAAAAAGATAACAAGAATATATTTTGTAAACATAAGAATTGTCTCTATTAATTGATGAAATATAAAAGATAATGCAATTAAATGTTTGATTAATTTAATCTCAAAAGAATAATTTTGAAGGAGAAATGCAGACCATAGGTACTATTGAAATATGTGGGAAGATTGAAAATTATTCAAACATATCTGGTATATGTACAACATGTTTAAGCAGGGTTCAAAAGATTTATGTTATATTAGTCATTATAGCCCATCCCTATAGTCTGAAAACCTATAAATAATCATTATTCAAAGGTAGTCTAATGCTTGAAGAAAAACTATCACCATCGAACCATTATCATTGAAAAACAACACTTATACATTACCAATGATATAATATGAGTTCCCAAAATGGATGAAAATATGTTTTCGAATATTATCATTATTGTAGAGATGATTAAACTATGTAATTAAATTTATCTAGATTACAACATTTTTTATGCTTTATATGCGACACACAATTGAAATTTAAAAGATAAAAAATTACATAGTAATTATTTTCCAATGTTTTGTCATTAGTTTAAATTTATTCAGTTTGTTTTGAATCCATATTTGGTCAAAAATAATTTTAATGTAAATATAAATGTGATTTATAACTTTATTAAAAATTTTAAAAAAAATGAGATGGTTAATTTGAATAATAAATTATAATGTTATGAAAAACATACCTTTTGAATATGATGCATCTTTTGGGGCCATCAATTATACCTCTTTCTAATTTCATAGTGGCCTATAAAAAATAAATATTATGAATAATATAATAATTAATGTAATAGAAAAATTAATTTATTATATATAAACCTAAATCATATGATCTCTTACACCATCACCCTGACATGCATATTCCTACAGTGCTCTGACCTTAGCCAACATCTACACATTTACCACATTAAAAGCGCACATTTGTGCCTATGAATCATTAACAAATTGTTCCATTCCAAAAAAATTGAGTCACATCATCATTGCATGAAACTATAGAATGAGGAATCCCCATTCCATCTGTCAAACTATAGCCATCTCCACCATGACCAATAATGTGATGGAGTATCTCATCACTTCGCATGGAATGATTTCACTGGCCTATGAGTAGCTATCATAACTCATACTCAAATTGAGCCTATGCAATATATAAATATTTATATGTTTGTATATAAAATTTCATTTAATTATTGATAAATAGTACACGAACATTCTATATGATCTTCATCCTCCAGATCATTTTTATCACGATTCATCATCCACATCAACATTTTTTTAGTCGGTTTACCTTGATCCCGTAACTGTTTCAGAATAAGATATAAATAATGAAGAGAAAACCAAATTAAATAATAAATTTAAAATTTGTATAAAAATTAAATCATCTCAAATCCTAGACATGTGATGAGTGTCTTGCCCGTGTGGTGGTCCTTACAATGTACAATTCCTGAAATAATGTGCTCCAACCTCTTACATTCATTTAATTCCAATTTAAAAAATAAAAAATGCTATACATTCATAGAAATATATAAACCATAAAAAATAGACTCATCATCAAAGCCTCAGTGGAAAAATATGCAACTAAATCATAGAACTGAGAGGAGATAACCCCTATAACGACTCTATCGAGAATGGATAGGGCACCAAAATTTTTACCCAAGTATCCCTCTTGACTCTACATTTATTACATTTCCCCATTTTTTGACATTTGGACATACATATTATCCAACACTCGTTGGGAGAAAACCATAAATTATTTTATGTTATAAAACATTTATCACACGTGTCAGTATTTTTTATACATTGATAGGAAATGAATGTTATTATATTACCAAAACATCCATCCATATCTGGTATAATGTATCATAGTGGAATGAATCCCACTCACGTGTATCTAATTAAAATATGTGTGGTGCACATATAATATTTCACAAATTGTGAAAAAAATGTAGGGGCAACCACTCCCATATGATGGTATCTCTCATTAAATGATACGTCAGGGGTCTAGTCGGAATTCCATGATAAAATAACTTGACCAGGGCCACTCTTATGAGAGGAAGAAGTGATCATGATTGAAATTATTGAAAACAATTTCATATATAACCGGAATAATGTGAATATATATGATTAATGATTAATTTAAAAAGATAATCACATTTACATTCATAGATACCTTAACCCTTAGAAGTAGATTGCTCAAAAGAATGATTTGAATCTAGTGTCTTTTCCCCTGACATGCCTATAGTCCTAGAAATAATTAGTATGAAAATAATTTATTTATTATTAGAGTTCCTTATAATGTGAACTAAATTAGACTCATGTAATTTTTATTTATTTCACTTATATTTCATGAAATATAATGGGGTGATAAATTTTAATGACATTATTTCAAGTTATAATACTTTTATATACACACACAAAAATGAATATTTCATGGATTAAAAGGTGGATATCATATACAACATAAAACAACTTGTAACATAGGATTCTGTAACAATTGAATATGGAAAAAAGTCAAAACAAATTAACACTACCTCATGTGGCCAAATCTGAAAAAGAATGGGTGCTTTTAGCTTTTGGAACATCCAATGAAGTTAGTGATCTTTCTTTAACTTAATCATTCATGTCTATTATATTCCCTTGGATCTATAACACTATATTATGCATTGATAGTATTTATTTTTCAATATTTTAATATTTTAATATTTTCATCATTCAATATGAAGTAGTAGTTTTATTTTCTTATATAGTTATTCCATTTTTAAAAAATGACTTTTTAATAATATATACATAAAAATTACATTCTGATTCTCCACTCCCAGAGGTATTTATCTGGATTATTCATGTCAATAGTGTTTCTGCTAGAGCGATCTCCACCACATTTCACCATAATCTAGAATAGAGTGGTCCAGACATTATTGGTATTTATAGGTGTAATTTTATTGCATGATTATTTTAAATTATATACAAATCATTTTTTTTATTTGATTATAAACTATTTTTACCATGATAATGATTATAAAATATTTTTTAATGTGATTAATAAAGGAAAAATGATTTCGATAATAAAGGAGTTCCTATACCTATTGCAAATTTTGAGGGTTATGGAGTTTATAAACCTCCTGTAAATTTTGTTTTCAATAATGGAATATACCAATGCATGTAATAACATTAAATAATTAACCCTTTAGAAGATAATGGATTAGGTGTCTATGAACAACCAGTTTGATATTCATTAACCCTTCAAAATTGTTTTAAACTCTATGTTCATAGTTTTTTCTATAGTTCAAATTCAATAAATAATATTTTTACTGTTTTTAATTGAATTTTTTTTCCTATTAGATGAATTATCAATCATTATCAATGGATTTGAAAACAATATATCATCAATTTAACTAACAAATTTATTTATTAATTTCCCTATTAATCATAGTATGGGGTGATTGGGGTCATACACAAAGTGAAAGAGAACATCTGTATTGTCCAATAAAAATATATCAAATAAAATATAGCCAAAAGTAAATAATGAAATTAAAAACTCATGAAAATAAAATTGTGAGGTTTAGTGACTGATAGAATAGAAAATGGTTGAATTGAGTGAGATAACTGAAACTATAAATTTGAAACTGAATGAGAACAATGAAGAGATGATTAAATGGAACGAAGATCATTGATTTTATGATTTTAAAAAAGAAGTTAACTAAAAAATGTTTTTATCAATCAACATCCTATAAAAAAAGTTCCCACTAACATTGTGAAGTTTTTGATATATAGAATGTAAAATTTGGTAGTATATCAAAATTGATTTTATTTCAATGAAATGAACTGAGTAAAAATAATTTCATATAAATCAAGCTGTAGAAAATCGTGGTGTTTTATATTTTTATTTACCAATTTTTTATTATATTTTTATGATGAATATTATTCAAACTGATAATTTATTTTAGAATATTTATTGAATACATTAATGTTAAACATTTAAAAATAGCGGAACAATTAATTAAATATTTTTAAATCATAGATCAAGAAACAATCAAACATTTCATTAAAGTTTAAAATAGACTATTTCTTCTTCAATGGACTCTCTCTACCACAATGAATATCTTCTTCATGTTGAACTATGGGGTGATGATCAAGCTAATGTGCAATTTAGGAAACAGTCTTGGGCTCATCACATTTAACTAAAAACACTCTATACCATGAAATTTTCATAAAAACATACCAATTAATATTAGATTGAAAGGTAACAAAGAAAACATGTTCTTATTATGATGTCAAATTGAAAGTTCCATTACAAATTCATTCATATAGGAATAATATATTTTTAAAATTCACTAGTGTAAATTGATATTGATCGACTTTACATCAACGAACGGGATCAACCCAATTACACAATAACAATTTTTATTTCAACATTCCCATGAATAAAACATTAATGATGTATTTAAATTGACCATATTTATAAACATAATTTATTGATGGATATTCAATTCCACTTGTCATGACCCGCCCTCGGGGTCCGTGCCGTGACTACCCCAAGCCCGCCTTCCATAGGCCAGGGGCTGGCAACTAGCACCAAGGCGTAAATCCCGGTGAAAAGGGAAGGCATTGCCTTTGTAAAGAAAACAAACACCACAGAGTAAGCAAGCGGAAAGTAAACACTAAACAAAAGCAGAGTACAACTGAAAGTGAGGAAAAGTAAATGGGCCAGAATACAAACCCAAAACTGAAAGTAAAGTACAACTCGAAAGGGAAAACAGCAACTGAAAAGTAAATGCCGCTACACCGAGCTGTCCACGGGAAATCCCACCTGAAGGGTGGGTACAGATAGCTCCTATACTCCATAGGTCCCGCCATCTGCTCCGTGCACATCCCGCCCAGTGGTCCACCTCCGGGTACCGTCCCGCTCTGCAAGCCTCAGCTAAGGTCAACGCTGTCCGTCGTCTGCAACCAACACAACGCAGTGCGGGCAAAGCCCGTGCAGGGGTGAGTATAAGCTACTCAGTAGGGACCCCGAGACCCCTGAAGGTCTCTCGAATCCACAAAGGATAAATCACGAAGAAAGGTACAATCACGAAGTAACAACCGTCATTGCTTAGGTATATGCCCATACATATACCTAAGTCATCAATTCAAATACGCTTCAACCTCCGAGCCCGAGTACAACTCAGTCCACACAGGAAAGTAAACGTATTTCACACAGGAAAGCAAAACGTAATCCACACAGGATTGCTCAACACAATCCACACAGGAAAGCAACAGGATTTCAGCTCACATGGGTATACTTCTTCAAAGGATGATAAAGATGATCACTGATCCATCTAAGTCGTCGGACCCACGATGGATCGATAGGTAACTAACCCCCGCAAAGACCCACACAGGATCGGGCCCACACAGGACCTGTAGGCACTGGCTCACACAGAACCGCTGAGCGCGGACCCTCACAGGATCGGACCCACACAGGATCGGGCCCACACAGGACCTGTAGCACTGATCCACGTAGGATCGCTGAGTGCTGAAGTCTTTGTCGTCGAATCCACATAGGATCTCTGTACTGTCGTCGTCGCAGTCACAGTAGCAGTAGTAGCAGTAGCAGTAACAGTAACAGTCGCAGCCAGCACTAGGGTTCCCGCACACAGCAAGTTCGTTCGGAGAGTCCGCTCCACGAGCCGAGAGGCTGATACATCAACTGTCACAAAGTCTAGAGTTGATGTATCCAAAAGTTCCGTATCATTAACAGGAACTCAACGCAACAGACGGCGCGTCGATAGGACGTCTGGTCTGAGAGTTATTGGCATTTTCGTCCCCGGGGCCCGGTTGGTTTTTAAGGCAAAACCAACCCGACCGAACTCCACCTGCGTCCAAACCTCGGGCGGAGTATGCCAAAAGATCCGTCTCACTAAGAGGAACACAACACGGCTGACGGCACGTCAATCGGACGTCCGTAGCTCAAGATATAAGTGTTTCCGCTCCGAAGGCCCGGTTGGTTTCGTGAACGAACCAACCCGGCCGAACTCAAAGTAATCAGAAACCTTGAGCGCGATATACCGAAACGACCGTCTCGATCCAAGGATCGCGTTGCCGCAAACGGTTCATCGATCGGAGGTCCGAGGCTCAAGTTATGGCCAAAAGACCGGAACTGGTTCGAAACGGGGGGGTCCGGGTCCGGGCCGACCCGGCCAGACCCCCCCCCCCCCTCCTGGGTCGGCCCGACCGGCCGGCCGGCCGGCGGTGCGGCGGCGCGGCGGCCGCGGCGGCCTGGCGCCGCTCGGTGGCTGCACGCGGGGGGCTAAGCCCCCGCTTTCTTGGAGGCGGCGGCGGGGGAAATCAATCCCCCGCGGATTGAAAGGGGCGGCGCGGCTTTTAGCCGCACCCTTATTTTTTTAAAACGCCCCCCCCCCCCCACGTGGGGGGCCTGTTTGTGCGGAACCGGGGGGCCAGCTGCCCCCCCCCCCCCCCCCTCAAGAAAACGCTCCCCCCTCATAAAGAGGGGGGTTTTAAGTGATGGCCGGGGGATTAATTCCCCCGGTTTAATGTCATCCGGCCGGCCAGCTGGCCGGCCGGTTTTTTTTTTCAAAGGGACCGGAAATTCCGGTCCCCCCTTCGGCTTCCGACGCCGGCGGCCCGGCCGCCGGTGTTCCCTTCCGCCGCGGCCCGGAACCGGCCGCGGTTTTCGTCATCCGGCGCGGTGCGACGGCACCGCGCCCCTCCGCCGCATCATGATTTCTTCAACGCGGCGCGACGGCGTCGCGTAATAAGGATTGGGAGAAAATCCTCGTGGTGCGACGGCACCACTCCACCTTGATTCATCCACCCGCAAGCAATACAACAAGAACGATGGAGGGGGTTCGGCCGTGTTCATGCGGTCCAGCCCCCTCACGTTAAGCAATAACGCAACTTAAAATATTTCAAAGCCACACGTTAGACTTGCTATATTCATGATCAAGAATAGAGTAATTAAACAATAATCAACAACCCCTACCTTGTGTAAAAGTTCGAGGATTTGCCAACGTTCGCGGAAGTCGACGTCGCGGAGATCGGGCGTCGCGGTCGTCGTTCGTCAATTCCGTTGACGAAGAGATGCGTCCGATGTGATACGTCTTTGGCGAAACCTCTTATGTCGACGAAGGGAATCCGAGGAGGAAGCGGTGTTCCCTCTCATTGACACGGAAGACGAAGAAGAGCGGAGCGGCGTTCTTCGTCGGAACTTGAGCGTTCTTCGTCAAGTTGAGCGTTCTTCGTGATCTTCGTCAGAGATGAAGAAGAAGAAGGAAAAGCTCTCCACCTCTCAAGAAGACAAACAATTAACCAAAATAAAATAATACAACATCTTATTTTATTATCACATAACACACTAGAATTTCAAAATTTTGAAATTCAAAAGGATTAACTCCAAAATTAAATAACTCATGTCATTTAATGAGGCGTTAAGGAAGTTCGGAGAATATGAAAGGTTTAGGGGTTCGTGTGGGCCCCACCACACTTAATCCTCCCAAGGGAGGTTAAGTGGATGTGGGTCCCACTTCCAACCCCCTTTGGTAGGATTTAACAAGTTTAAATAAATTTTGTTCTTCACAAAATTTTATTTAACTTAAACCTAAAACCCAAAAACTAACTTTCAACCCGCAACCAACGCAACTTCCGAAAAGGTCTCTTTAAGAGAATATCGGGGCTGCGAGTTCATCGGTGCCCTCGGATTTCAATTCCGAGCACCGGATCAAATGTTAGGAAAACCCCGCTCGTTCGTTCACTGAACGTACCCGAGCCAAACTTCGGAAATTAATTCCGGGCACTCCGGGCCTCGGAATCAGGTGCCGTCTGAAACCGCGCTCTTGTAAAACTCTAAAGAAAATTAAGAAAACAAATTCCCTTGAATTTTTCGGGTCTTTACATTACTCCCAACTCAGGGCTTTACGTCCCCGTAAAGATACATCAAAAACTAGGGAAACAAATGAGGGTACTGAGCACGCATCTGAGCCTCCCGCTCCCATGTGCTCTCCTGGAGATTCTCGTGCTGCCATCTGATGCGCACAAGAGGAATCGATCGCCCACGCAGGACCCACTCCTGTCGATCCTCTATCTCCACCGGGACCTCCGTAAAAGTCTCCCCATCTTCAACGCCAAGCTCCCCATGGTCAATGATGTGTGTTGGGTCGTGCACGTATCTCCTCAGCTGAGATACGTGGAAGACGTCGTGCACCCGGTCCAACTGAGGTGGTAGAGCCAGGCGATAAGCCACCTCACCAATCCTGCTGAGAATCTGGAAGGGTCTGATGAAGCGCGGAGATAACTTGCCGCCTCGGCCAAATCTCCGAATACCACGTTGAGGTGAGACCCGCAAGAAGACGTGGTCGCCATCCTCGAACTCTAGTGGCCTCCGCCTCCTGTCAGCATATGACTTCTGCCGGCTCTGAGCTATCCTCATCCGCTCCTGGATGACCTGGACCTTCTCCGTCGTGGCCTGGACCATCTCTGGTCCCACCAGTGCTGACTCTCCGGGGTCTGTCCAGCACAAAGGAGATCTACAAGGTCGGCCGTAAAACGCCTCGTACGGTGCCATCCCGATGGTGGAGTGGTAGCTGTTGTTGTACGCAAACTCCACCAAGGGTAGGTGGTCCTCCCAGCTACGACCAAAGTCGAGGACACATGCGCGGAGCATGTCCTCGAGTGTCTGAATGGTCCTCTCCGTCTGACCATCCGTCTGAGGATGAAAGGCTGTTCTCAGACGTAGCTGTGTCCCGAACGCCTCCTGTAACCCCTTCCAAAGCCGGGAAGTAAAGCGAGCATCTCGATCGGAGACGATAGATGATGGCACGCTGTGGAGCCGCACAATCTCCTGAACGTAGAGACGTCCCAAGCTCTCCACTGAGTCCTGCTCTCTGATGGGTAAGAAGTGTGCCGACTTGGTGAGTCGGTCAACAATCACCCAGATGGAGTCGTGACCTCTGGAAGTGCGTGGAAGTCCAGTCACGAAATCCATAGATATGTCATCCCACTTCCACTCCGGAACCTCCAAGGGCTGTACCAAGCCTGCTGGTACCTGATGCTCTGCCTTCACCTGCTGACAGGTGAGGCATCGAGAAACGAACTCTGCTACATCCTTATTCATGCCCGGCCACCAGTGTTGTCGTCTGAGGTCCTGGTACATCTTCGCCACTCCCGGATGTACCGCCAAAGGAGAAGTGTGAAACTCTCTCAGCACTTCCTCTCGCAAAGCTACTGGTACCATGGTACGTCCTCTGAAAAGGATGTCGTGCTCTGCTCCAAAGGAGAAACCATCAGGTGCCTGTCCCGAGGATATCTGTGCACGCTGTGTCTCACAGTCAGCGTCCTCACACTGTGCCTCCCTGACTCGCTGCAGTAGTGGAGGGGTGATTGTGAGAGACTGGAGGAAGGCTGCTCCATCTCTATCCACGAAGGATATCTTCAAAGAGGCTAGCTGCTCCGTCGCCTCCTCAATTAGCTGAATGCCCATCCTCCTGCTGAGGGCATCGGCTACTACGTTCCCCTTCCCAGGAGTATAGACTATCTCAAAGTCATAGTCCTGGAGGAACTCGAGCCATCGCCGCTATCTCAAGTTCAGGTCCTTCTGAGAGAAGATATACCTGAGGCTCTGATGATCGGAAAAGACTGTAAAGCGCTCGCCCATCAGATAATGTCGCCATGTCTTCAGAGCGAAGACCACTACTGCTAGCTCCAGGTCATGGGTAGCGTAGTTCTGCTCATGCGGCCTCAACTGACGTGATCCATAGGCGATCACGGCCCGCTCCTGCATCAGAACACATCCGAGTCCGGTCCCTGATGCATCGCAGTAGACTACGTACCCTACTCCCTCCTCAGGCAACCTCAAGATAGGTGCGCTAGTAAATCTCTGTCTCAGCTCCTGGAAGCTCTGCTGATATCTGTCTGACCACACGAAGGGTTTCCCCTTCTTCGTCAAAGCTGTGAGTGATGCCGCAACTCTAGAGAAGTCTGGCACGAATCTCCGATAGTATCCAGCTAGTCCCAAGAAACTCCGAACCTCAGTCACGCTCCTAGGTGGCTCCCATGCTAACACAGCCTCAATCTTCGCGGGATCCACTGCAACTCCCGCCTCAGAGATAACGTGACCCAAGAAGTGGACCTCACGTATCCAGAACTGGCACTTCGAGAGCTTACCATAAAGCTGGTGCTCTCGGAGTGTGTCTAGTACAACTCGCAAGTGATAGGCGTGCTCCTCCTCTGTCGCAGAGTAAATCAGAATGTCGTCGATGAAGACCACGACAAACCGATCGAGGTATGGCTGAAAGATCCTGTTCATGAGAGCCATGAACACTGCTAGAGCATTGGTTACACCGAAAGTCATAACCAAGAACTCATAGTGTCCATACCGACATCTGAAGTTCGTCTTCTGCACATCCTCGTCTCTGACTCTGAGCTGATGATAGCCTGACCTGAGGTCTATCTTCGAGAACCACCGTGCTCCCTTGAGATGATCAAAGAGGTCATCAATCCTCGGTAGCGGATACTTGTTCCTCACTGTCACCTGGTTCAGGCGACGATAGTCAACACAAATTCTCAAGCTCTCGTCCGCCTTCTTTGCGAATAAAATCGGGGAAGCCCAGGGTGAAACACTGGGTCGGATGAACCCCTTGCCCTGCAAGTCCTCCAACTGTACCCGTAGCTCTCGAAGCTCGGCGGGGGCCATCCGATATGCTGGAGTGGATATCGGGGCTGTCCCGGGGTACAAGTCAATATAAAAGTCTACCTCTCTGCGAGGAGGTAGCCCTGGAACATCGTCGGGAAAAACGTCCGCAAACTGATCCACCACTGCAGGAAAACCAGGACTCCGCACGTCAACTGCTCCAAGGATAAGGCTAGCCAACTGATGAGTGATGGGATGTCCTCTCCTCCGCGGAAGTCCATCTTGTGCTACTAAGGCTCCCTTCTCGCCGGTGAAGGAGAACCTGCTCCCGTCGGTGCGTACACATCGCACCTTGCGCCTAAAACAGTCAATATGTGCATGGACCGTAGATAGCCAATCCATGCCCAAGATGACGTCGTAAGGCCTTGACGCTGCTACAAGAAGATCCCAGCCGAAACTCTCGCCTCCTAGAGTAAGCTCACACTGCCGGCACCAGTGCGTAATCGTCGAGTCTGCTCCCGTGGGAGTCTCTAGCCGTAAGGATCGAGCCAACGGCTCTGTCGGAATCTCCGAGCTCCGAACAAGGTCAGCGGCTATGAAAGAGTGACTCGCTCCTGTGTATATAAGTACTGCAGCAAGGGTGGAGTAGACACAGATAGTACCTCGAATCATCTCGGGTGCGCCGTGGTCGTAGGCCTCTGCTGCCTGGAGCTGTGCCTGTCGCTGCCCGCCAGCTCCCTGTGGTCGGGGTGGACCTCCTGGTGGTGGTGGTGGTAGAGCCTCAAAGCGTCGGCCACCACCGGCTGCTCGTCCAGCTCCTCTGCCTCGTCCGCCTCCTCCCTGTGGACCGCCACGGTCGACCCTCTGCCTCTGCCTCGGTGGTCCATCAACTATCTGCTGCTCCTCGGCACGGCGGGTCGGGCAGTCACGAGCCATGTGGCCCTACCCGCCGCACGATTAGCACTGTTTGCCTCTCGTAAGACTAGCTCCGCGCTGTGTGCCCCGCACTGCTGAGCCAGTGCCCTGAGATCGTCTGCCCGAAGGTCTGGTCTGTCTGGACCCCTGAGTCATCCGTCGACTGCCTGCTGCAGATGACTCTGCCACGTGCCGCCCTGCGGTGGGTCTCTGTGCTGGTGTAGACTCAGCAAGGAAGCTCTCGATTAGAAGGGCCCGCTCCAGTACTCCTGTCTGAGTCGGTATGCTGAGGGAGATCAGCGATGCCCTGATCTCGTGTCTCAAACCCTGCTCGAAGGTCCGGGCCCGGAAGAATGGGTCCCGTACCATGTCGGTCGAGTAGCGCGAGAGATCAGTAAATCTCGCCGAGTACTGTGCGACCGTCATGTTGCCCTGCCGCAGCTGTAGAAGCTCCTGGATACGCACCGCACGAAGGGTGGCTGGGACGAACTCCGAGCGGAAGAGGCTCTCAAAGTCCGTCCAAAGAAGATATGCCTCATCGTGCACCTGGAGCATCAGGCTCCACCATCGTCCTGCTGCTGCGTGTAGTAGGCTCGCAGCGAGGATCACCATGAGGTCTGCTGGTGTCCTCACTAGCCTAAACACTCGTACTACAGCCTCCAGCCAGTCCTCTGCTGCCTGGGGATCCGTCTCCCCGCAAAACCTGGGCGGTCGCTGGCGCTGAAACTCATGCAGTGCGCTGAGGCGACGTGCATCGTCAGCGGCTGCTGCTGGAAGCATCGGGGGCTCGGCGGGTAAAGCTACCGCCGGTGCCACTACTGGCAAAGGGCCCTGCACCGAGGCCTCGTTGCTCGGTGGGCTGTCGTCTCGCTCGACTCTCGGAACCCTAGCTGGCTGCCGTCGTGGGGCCATCCTAAAAAGGAAACAGGTGCACCACGGTCAGAACAGTATACCTGGTGAGCTGATATAAGTAATCACAAAGAAAACTTTGAAACACACACGCAATCAATGTTTTCGTGCATTACGTCGGAAATCAGAAGTCAGGGTCCTGGTGTACGGATACGTCGGCCGCCGCACCAACACTGGACTCCCTGGACTGATAACCACACTCAATACGCTAAACATTATTGCTTCACATAGAAAGATCAGAGTTCACGGTAGAACCGAACTCCTCTGATACCAATTTTTCACGACCCGCCCTCGGGGTCCGTGCCGTGACTACCCCAAGCCCGCCTTCCATAGGCCAGGGGCTGGCGACTAGAACCAAGGCGTAAATCCCGGTGAAAAGGGAAGGCATTGCCTTTGTAAAGAAAACAAACACCACAGAGTAAGAAAGCGGAAAGTAAACACTAAACAAAAGCAGAGTACAACTGAAAGTGCGGAAAAGTAAATGGGCCAGAATACAAACCCAAAACTGAAAGTAAAGTACAACTCGAAAGGGAAAACAGCAACTGAAAAGTAAATGCCGCTACACCGAGCTGTCCACTGGAAATCCCACCTGAAGGGTGGGTACAGATAGCTCCTCTACTCCACAGGTCCCGCCGTCTGCTCCGTGCACGTCCCGCCCAGTGGTCTACCTCCGGGTACCGTCCCGCTCTGCAAGCCTCAGCTAAGGTCAACGTTGTCCGTCGTCTGCAACCAACACAACGTAGTGTGGGAAAAGCCCGTGCAGGGGTGAGTATAAGCTACTCAGTAGGGACCCCGAGACCCCTGAAGGTCTCTCGAATCCACAAAGGATAAATCACGAAGAAAGTTACAATCACGAAGTAACAACCGACATTGCTTAGGTATATGCTCATACATATACCTAAGTCATCAATTCAAATACGCTCCAACCTCCGAGCCTGAGTACAACTCAGTCCACACAGGAAAGTAAACGTATTCCACACAGGAAAGCAAAACGTAATCCACACAGGATTGCTCAACACAATCCACACAGGAAAGCAACAGGATTTCAGCTCACATAGGTATACTTCTTCAAAGGACGATAAAGATGATCACTGATCCATCTAAGTCGTCGGACCCACGAAGGATCGATAGGTAACTAACCCCTGCAAAGACCCACACAGGATCGGGCCCACACAGGACCTGTAGGCGCTGGCTCACACAGAACCGCTGAGCGCGGACCCACACAGGATCGGACCCACACAGGATCGGGCCCACACAGGACCTGTAGCACTGATCCACGTAGGATCGCTGAGTGCTGAAGTCGTCGTCGTCGAATCCACATAGGATCTATGTACTGTCGTCGTCGCAGTCACAGTAGCAGTAGTAGCAGTAGCAGTAACAGTAACAGTCGCAGCCAGCACTAGGGTTCCCGCACACAGCAAGTTCGTTCGGAGAGTCCGCTCCACGAGCCGAGAGGCTGATACATCAACTGTCACAAAGTCTAGAGTTGATGTATCCAAAAGTTCTGTATCATCAACAGGAACTCAACGCAACAGACGGCGCGTCGATAGGACGTCTGGTCTGAGAGTTATTGGCATTTTCGTCCCCGGGGGCCGGTTGGTTTTTAAGGCAAAACCAACCCGACCGTACTCCACCTGCGTCCAAACCTCAGGCGGAGTATGCCAAAAGATCCGTCTCACTAAGAGGAACACAAAACGGCTGACGGCACGTCAATCGGACGTCCGTAGCTCAAGATATGAGTGTTTCCCCTCCGAAGGCCCGGTTGGTTTCGTGAACGAACCAACCCGGCCGAACTCAAAGTAATCCTAAACCTTGAGCGCGATATACCGAAACGACCTTCTCGATCCAAGGATCGCGTTTCCGCAGACGGTTCGTCGATCGGAGGTCCGAGGCTCAAGTTATGGCCAAAATACCAGAACTGGTTCGAAACGGGGGGGTCCGGGTCCGGGCCGACCCGGCCCAACCCCCCCCCCCCCCCTGGGTCGACCCGGCCGGCCGGCCGGCCGGCGGGGCGGCGGCGCGGCGGCGCGGCAGCCTGGCGCCGCTCGGTGGCTGCACGCGGGGGGCTAAGCCCCCTCTTTCTTGGAGGCGGCGGCGGGGGAAATCAATCCCCCGCGGATTGAAAGGGGCGGCGCGGCTTTTAGCCACGCCCTTATTTTTTTAAAACGCCCCCCCCCCCACGTGGGGGGCCTGTTTGTATGGAACCGGGGGGCCGGCTGCCCCCCCTCAAGAAAACGCTCCCCCCTCATAAAGAGGGGGGGTTTAAGTGATGGTTGGGGGATTAATTCCCCCGGTTTAATGTCATCCGGCCGGCCAGATGGCCGGCCGGTTTTTTTTTTTCAACGGGACCGGAAATTCCGGTGCCCCCTTCGGCTTCCGACGCCGGCGGCCCGGCCGCCGGTGTTCCCTTCCACCGCGGCCCGGAACCGGCCGCGGTTTTCGTCATCCGGCGCGGTGCGATGGCACCGCGCCCCTCCGCCGCATCATGATTTCTTCAACGCGGCGCGACGGCGTCGCGTTCTTGATGTTTCTTCCATGGCGCGGCGTGACGGCGTCGCGTAATAAGGATTGGGCGAAAATCCGCATGGTGCGACGGCACCATTCCACCTTGATTCATCCACCCGCAAGCAATACAACAAGAATGATGGAGGGGGTTCGGCCGTGTTCATGCGGTCCGGCCCCCTCACGTTAAGCAATAACGCAACTTAAAATATTTCAAAGCCACACGTTAGACTTGCTATATTCATGATCAAGAATAGAGTAATTAAACAATAATCAACAACCCCTACCTTGGGTAAAAGTTCGAGGATTTGCCAACGTTCGCGGAAGTCGACGTCGCGGAGATCGGGCGTCGCGGTCGTCGTTCGTCAATTCCGTTGACGAAGAGATGCGTCCGATGTGATACGTCTTTGGCGAAACCTATTATGTCGACGAAGGGAATCCGAGGAGGAAGCGGCGTTCCCTCTCATTGACACGGAAGACGAAGAAGAGCGGAGCGGCGTTCTTCGTCGGAACTTGAGCGTTCTTCGTCAAGTTGAGCGTTCTTCGTGATCTTCGTCAGAGATGAAGAAGAAGAAGGAAAAGCTCTCCACCTCTCAAGAAGACAAAAAATTAACCAAAATAAAATAAGACAACATCTTATTTTATTATCACATAACACACTAGAATTTCAAAAGTTTGAAATTCAAAAGGATTAACTCCAAAATTAAATAACTCATGTCATTTAATGAGGCGTTAAGGAAGTTGGGAGAATATGAAAGGTTTAGGGGTTCGTGTGGGCCCCACCACACTTAATCCTCCCAAGGGAGGTTAAGTGGATGTGGGTCCCACTTCCAACCCCCTTTGGTAGGATTTAACAAGTTTAAATAAATTTTGTTCTTTACAAAATTTTATTTAACTTAAACCTAAAACCCAAAAACTAACTTTCAACCCGCAACCAACGCAACTTCCGAAAAGGTCTCTTTAAGCGAATATCGGCGCTGCGAGTTCATCGGTGCCCTCAGATTTCAATTCCGAGCACCGGATCAAAAGTTAGGAAAACCCCGCTTGTTCGTTCACTGAACGTACCCGAGCCAAACTTCGGAAATTAATTTCGGGCACTCCGGGCCTCGGAATCAGGTGCCGTCTGAAACCGCGCTCTTGTAAAATTCTAAAGAAAATTAAGAAAAAAATTTCCCTTGAATTTTTCGGGTCTTTAAAATTTTCCTCTTAGATATCATATTGTCTACAATATATTACCAAAATAATTTTTTCAATGTGAATTACATCAAGAACATGGATTATAATTTTTGTTTTCCATTAATGGAGATCAAACAATGCATTTCTTCATCCAATTGTGACCATGCGGTCTACCAACACCACGAATATTGGGTAATGGAGGAGCCACCAAATTCAATAATTTAAATACCATTTAGATGGTTTATTCCTTAATTTGTGATAATATTTTGACTCCTCTGATGGCCTTTAGTGATAGAATGAATTCTATAGAACCATAAAATTCCACTCTATCCTTTATGAACCTCTACTGAGGGGGGATAAAACATACATGAATAGTTTATGTTAACGTTTAAAAATTTATAATCAACGTATAATTTTTTGTTTTTTTATATCAAGGTAAATAAAAATTTTCCCTTTGTTATCCTTACTAAAAAAATTCATAATCTAGGAATAAATTGATTTTCCAAAATAAATAAGTCTACATTTTGAAAATTTCATTCATTTCACAGTCTTAAGTCAACACACCGTCATCGACAATTTTATTATATCAATCAATAAATGGATGGAAGTATGAATCAATCTTATCGCTATGATTTATATTTCTATCTATAATACTATCAAGTAATAGAATATTTTTATTCAAATAAATCGAGGAATATTTTATAGAAACAAAACCTTGGGCCATACGTTATGAGTTCCACAAACCATAGACATTAATGGAGTAAAACCATCATCTTCCAACCCCAATCAAACATTAGGACTATATTTATCAAATTCAGGGTTTATTTGAATGAAATAATTATATAAAAGAGTGTCTGACATGTGGGTTAGCCTATAGATGTATTTATATCTATTCTAATGAAATTTCATTAATCAAGAAACACTATATGACATAAATATTTTTCTCAATCACATATTCAATGGAAATTAATTCATATTCTTTATGGAAGTAGGTTTTCCCAATTTCGTAAACTAACATTTATTATTAAGATTTTCCACATTGTATTTCTACCTCAATGATTAATAGACCATACATTTATCTAAATATATAAATTCTTTTCAAAATAGAATATAATTTCTTGAACATGTATCTACAACCTCATATGTAAAACCTACATTCTACTACAACTGATGAGATTCAGAACACAACATAGTAATCTTAGAATTAGTAGGAAGTACTTCTTCCACAATAACAATAGCCTGTCAAATGATGTATATGATCACTTATTCAATGTCTTCAATTGCAACAACTCCATCATAAATGAATATTTACTATAAGCTATACACCCAGATTATAATTCTTTTTTTCATCATCATGTATTTCAAAAAAATCTCAATAAAACATGATCTTCACTAGAGCATGAATTGACCTCTCAGGTCTCAATATTAGTAATGTTAAGTCCTTCAGGATCCATCCCTTGTACCATTTCAAAAATTATTTCATGCATCATATCAGTCTTTCTCGCATCAACATCCCTATGAATTTTTTTTTACGGCGATAATGAATAAATTCTTCACCATGATGAGGCAATATATTATAATTTTTTAGAAACCCGTTCAATAATAAAATCCCCCAGAAGGTACCTCATACAAATTGATATCAGTTTTCACATTTTATACATTGAAAACAAATATAGTAACATTGAAATCATCTTGTGAAATTATTGAAATTCATAATTCATTCAAAATATTCTCTAGATATTCTTTTTGGAAGATTAGTCTAACTCTTATCCATATTCATATTTGTATGACAAGAAGTATCATTTACAAAATAATTCATATTGTTTGCATTTTTAGAATTTCATATCACAAAATATATTTAAAATAAAGAATACAAAATTACATGTGGAATTGAAATTATACTCAACCAAAAAACACATATTTAACGATCATTACATGATATTCAAATAATTATTAATTATATTTTTTACAGACAACATTTATAAATGACTAAATACTTTGTACTGAGTTACTTAAAAAACATGTCTGGATAAATAAATATTTTTAGGAGCATAAAATTTTGATCAAATTGTCATATAAAATAAAACTCAACTTAGATACATTTTTTATGAAATTATATTTTTTTGTAAAATTCATCAGAGATAAATAAATTACAATTAACAGTTAAATGATAGGTAAATATAAGGACAAAATTAATTCATGATTATGATATATGGATAAACCTATTTTCAAGAAACACTTTTTAAAGAAACACATTTTTAACAAATTTTAAAACACTTTACATAGAATAATTTATCAAAACTGATATGTACTCTCAGAGGATTTTAAGAAGTGATATGAAATAAAACCTAAATATTGATTTATTACAAAAAAAGTGTGACACATAATTTATGAATAAATTCTTGAATAATCCCATATAAATAAAATAAAAACAAATATTCATGTTATTTTCAAAATAGTTTAACTAAAACATTTTTCTCAAACATTAATCACTACCTAAAATATTTATTCATATCAAAAAATTATCATATCTTTTCTAAAAACATATAATTTGGCCTTATGCCTCCTGATAACTGTGTATATAATGAATTAAATAAACTAAATTAAGATGAAAATTATATTTTCAAAGTATAAAGTTATCAATATATACAATATAATATATAATTTTAATACTTATGACATAAAAAAAGTAAATAAGAGTTGAGGAACACATATGTTAATAGTAAATATATTATCCGAAAATGTTTCATGTTAACACATGAAAAAGTTTTCCTAAAATAAAATTGGAAAAACATCAGTGACATTTAATTCAAAAAACAGAATAAACATTTTACAAAAAAAATATTCAAATAAAACATTGACTCATAAGACTAAGGGTAATTAAAAAATTGAAAATATGTTATTCAAAAACAATATATAAATTATTTATAAGTTAATATATATAAATGAATTAAATTGACATTTATAAAATAAACATATATAAATGAAATTACCAAAACTAACTATAATTTAATATCTATGGTAACCATCTATAAGCTCTTGTTAATAAACCATGTGATCTAAAGGGTGCCTCCTTCTAATATAGAGACTACTAACTGGAGACATGTGTTAAATAATACATCATTAGATGACTATACCCACTATATCCCAATCTTTTATAATGTAAATGTAAATACTCATCGAAAACTAGTATAATATTATATTAAAATGTAAAAATTGAAAAGGTAATCAAACATTAAAAAAGATCACACAATATAATATAATAAAATTAACACATGAAAATCATATATGAATTTATAAAAATTAAAATTTTCTAGTGGCTAATTGATAAAATTAATGTAAGAAAAACATTAATAAATTATATGTAATGGTAACAATAATCCATGTACTACCATCATATTTATCCCAACTTACTAGTTTGGATACTCCTTCTCATTAACTTGTGCTACCAATGTTTCGTGTTAACTCAAACAATGCATGACATGCATGGTATTTTTAGGAAACATAAAAGAACAACACTAATGATCCACTAATAATAAAATAATATATTTCTATTCTTGTAACAATTTAAATTAATCTCATAAATAACATCATTAATAATATAGTCATATCATCATGTGCTCAAGATTACACCTTGATATACTACTCTTACAAGATTTCAATAATGAATGAACTATGATAGAGTTTCATGAAGTATAATCAAATATATACAAGTTGAATCAATAAATAAATTTTGTTCCCAATGATACATTTTTTCTTGTATCACATTACATGGTGTGATATCTATATTACTAGAATAGTATGTAATATAGAGTGCATTTTCCCATACTTTCATACATTTATGAATTTCCTCAGGACACAAACTGATAACTTGTTTACTTGGTATCCTATGATGGACATGTAAATAAAATTTGGATATATTGAGATATATATTTTTCACCTTCAAACTCATTAAGTACACATTATATTAGAATTGTTCCCAAAATATCATATTTCATAAATTTATATTCATAAATATGGACTTAGTTAACTATGCACTAGTTTATAGAAATATGAGTCATCATTGTCTAGGAATAGAAATACATTTGTTGGTTAAGTCCTCATGATCATGGAAGTATACCAATCATAAGAATTTGTTTGGTTAAATTCAATTTAATGGTTTTCCATGATTACTAAAAGGCATAAATTTATATATTGGAAATATAATATAAAATAATGGAACATCTATTTTTTGTAATTGGTCACATAAAATTGTCATTAAAATATGGTTGTCCATGTTGTTCACACCAAATTTGAAAGACATATAAGGAAAAAATAGAAATATAATCATTATAAAAATACTAAACAATAAAAAATAAACAAATCATGTATGAAATGTGATTGATGTTCCCTAAATAAAAACCCAAAAACAAAAATTAGGGATTACCTGATAGCATGAGAAATTCGGAACCTAATGAATGTAGAGGTGGAGTTGGGGGGTCAAGAGATACATGAGGGAGAAGTAGTGGTGAGGGAGGATGGGCAGCGCAAGGATCTTGTTGTGGCAATGAAAATGGATAAGGAATGAGGAAAGGGAGGAAAGGGAGAGAGAGGCAAAGGTAGGGGTGGGGAGGGGAGTCATAGCGGGGGAGGGAGCCGAAACGAGAGGGAGTTGGGGCGGGAGGTAGAGGCAGATACGATGGAGGAGTTAATGGGTGACTGAGGTAGGGTTTTACATTGGGGGCGGGTTGTGTGTGAGTTCATGTAGAGGAGAGGGTGGGGGTGGGTTTTGATTGGGTGGATTAGTTATTTTTTATTCTTGTAACTACTTTTAGCGGTCTCACATTCCATAAGACTCAAATAAAATAGTTTATAGATGTGAAATCACATGTGATAATTCTTTATCTCACCGGAATAATTTTCATATTATCAATTAGGTTATTGAATGTGAACGCTATATTCTCCTTTTATAATTTTCATTTGATAATTTATTATAATTTGTACTTTATAATTATTTTTTATAATTCAATACATATTGTCATTTTCTAATTATTTTTTATAATTGTTATCTACATTATACCTTATAATAATATTTAAATAATTTGTTATAAATTATCCATTATAATTTACTTTTGATACATTATCATAAATTATCTTTTATAATAATCTTATGACAATTCAATTAAAAAAGTTCTAATATAATTATATTTTTATAACTTAAGTAAAAATTATCCTTTAAAAATGTATTCGATAATTTTACACTAACTTATCCTTTGTAGTTATCATTCAATATTTTATTTTAAATTATTTTTTATAATTAACTTTTGATAATTTAAAATTAATTATCCTTTTATAATTAAATTTTCATAATTTAACACTAATCATCACTTTATAATAAACATTTGATAATTTTTTGTAAATTATAAATTATAACTCTTATTTTGTAATTTAATAGAAATTATACATTAACAATTATCTTTTTATAATTTATTAAAAATTATCCCTTATAATTTTATTTTTATTACTTTATATCAAATTGTCCATTTATAGTTATATTTGATAATTATCCATTATAATGAATTATCCACAAATAAGAAACATATAATAATCTCTCATAATTTTTCAAATGGTAATTTTATGTTATTACTTTATAATTATTCATTAATAATTTGTGTAAAAATATCTTTGATAATTTCATTGAATTATTCTTTGAAATTTTTATTGAAATTTTTTCTTGATAATTCTTCATTATGATATTTTTTAATTAAATATAAATTTTCTCTTCACTAACTAATGTGATTATCATTAGGAAATTACAAGCATTATTATTCCCCAAGAACATCATGTAATTACCCCTTTGATAATATTAATCAGTTATCAAGGTAATCATATTGTATTTATCCATTCATAATTTTTGGTTTATCATTTCAATAAAAACCATAATTTTTCGATTTTAATTCATATATTTAATAAGATATAAAAAAGTAAGAATGAAATAAAAATAATAAAAAGATATACCCAAAACGTGTAGTGCCTTAAATGAAATTCTTGTGATCCATGAAGCTTCTAGAACACAAAAAATGGTTCATTGGAGATTCATTGATCATGTGAAAGGTATATATGGGATTGATAGAACTTGACTGTATTGAACAAAATGAAACCCCGCGTAACTCGGCCATTTTATAACCCAAAACTATGCATGTTCTTGTGAGATTCAAATCACCTAATTAATCCATTATTTAAACATAAAATTAAAAGTGGGGTCATTGATTTCTACATATTGATCACCTTTCAATTTCTCTATGGTCATAACTAGTGTTAAGATGATATTTAAAGAACATGGGTCCATTAAAATTGGATGTTTTTAGATGTCTGATATTTTGGAGAAGGATAATGAAGAAAAACATATATTTCTAATGAATAAATAATTTTAATTATTTAATATTGAAATAATTTAGTTTAATTTCAGGAGATACCTCACAAAACATCCAATGCGAATAAAATTTATCCACTACCCTAGATAAACCACCCATCCTGGACCAAACAGTGGTCTCATATTTTTTATACGATATACAATTTGACTGAAATTAATTATTTATTGTTTTAAAAAATGGTATAAATAAATAATTATATATATGGTGATTTTTATCATGTGTGATGTTTCCAAACACTAGACAAGCATAAAATGTTATACCACGCCTAAGGTGAACCCCACATTCTAGACCTCAATGTTGTCTCTAATTTGTCATAATATACAAATTATGGTATATATTCAACTATTATAGGAACTAATATAAAAATATTAAATATCTTAATCTTGCGAGAGAGGTGTCCAACCATATGATGATTACAATTTCTATACCTCCCATAGTGTATAATACACATTCTGGACCTAATGATGGTCTTTGATTTCTCATATGACACACTATTTTGGATTTATTCAATTATTTTTAATAAATCATGCATAAAGAGTATTATATATATAATATTTTTATTTCACCTGTGCCAAGGAATTACTGTCCTTTAAATCTCTCAATAACTCAACATCTGAAAATGAAACTATTCTATTGAATATTATAATGCACTTACAAGGATTTTACCCTTACTCAAGACCGTTAATAGATTTAATAAGTGATTTTCCTTGATAAATTAATTTTTCACATAAAAAATCTTATAATTTATCAACAATAGAGTATTTATTATCTTAAAATTTTCAGGATATTATAATTATCTTCCTTTATTTACTTTTATTCTGTGAAAATCATCTCTAGCGGTCTTGATCGAATTACATATGACACTAATCTTCAACATTAGACCCATGTTCCCACAGTTTATCTTGGATCCTCCCATGATAACACTGAGTTTGAATAAGTTGTACTCTCTTTCATCACAACACCTTTTTGATTTAATCTATGATATGCACTGGATGCTCCTCAAAATAGTAATTGATCTCCAGCTTAACATCCTCAAAATAAAAAATGTTTGTATTGTGATTTTGTACCTCTTAAGATGTGGCACATGTAATGTTCCATACATACATCGATAGAGAGAAGGTGGGTTTATACAAAATTCCATTTCTATTATTCACATGAAAATCCCAATGGCTCCAACTAAATGAATTTCTATCTTTTCTGGCTTCCTTGTACATATATCCCCACAATGGGGAGTTCCTCATAATAAAACATGATCACCCACAGTGAACTCCAAGTGTATTCTCCTACTGTTGGAATAAGAAATATGTCTTCCCAGACAAACTAATCAACATATTCACAATAAGATGTACTCTCTTAGTGTCCTTCGAACCAAATCTTTCCCATAACTACTACATTACCCACCTCATACCAAAATTCATTGATCGATATGGTATCTCATAAATATCCCCATAATATATAATCTGAATCAAAGTCTAGGAAGTATTATTGATAATGAAATAATTAATTTCTTCTTGTTCATTCCACACTCCATTGATGTCTATCACACAATATTGACGTATATCACACAATATGCATACAGTCCGCTTAGACTATTCATCGGTTTGTGGATGGTACACCACAATCAATCTCAGCTGAGTCCCTAAGGATTTCTATAAGACTAGAAAAAATCATGATCTAAAACATTCATCTCAACCCAAAAAATATGTCTCATGTTTAGGTCACCTTGAGTGAAGGTATAGAGATCGTAATATTGTTCTATAAAAACAAAAAATCTCTCCCCAAATAGATAGTTTCACCGCCACTTTAGAGTGTAAACCATGATTGACATCTTCATGTCACATGTAGGGTATTTCCATGCAGGGTGTCATAGATGGCGAGACCCATAGTCTACTACCAACTCCCTTTGAGTCATCACCACTCAAAATAAAGTGGACAGTGAGACATGGTACACTTCATAAACAATAACATGATCATGGATTTTTAGTGTTGGAACTATTATCAATATTCTATTAATGTCAAGGAAAGCCTCTTCACATTGTTTTAAACAATATAATTTCAAACCCTTCATTTTCATCACAAAAAAGGGTGCTGATAAATAAATGATGTCCTGGATAAAGTATCAGTAATATCCTACTAAACCCAAAAATATCATATGTTCAAAAAAGTGGAGATGTGACCAAGACATGAGTTACTCAACATTATATAGGTCTACATATATACCTGTATCTGAAACCACATGTCCAATGAACTTAACCCCTTAAACATAGAATTATTACCTAAATAGCTTGGTGTAAATAATATGTGCTAAGAGATAACCCATGACTCTCTCTAGGTTCCTAGAAAATTGCATTGGTGATAGTGAGTATATGGTGAATTTTTTAAGGTCACCATGAAAAACTGGTCCTGGTATGGATGGAAGGTCAAGTTCATGAGGGCGAGGAATAGTTTTTGTGTGTTTTTTAATCCAAATGGAATTACCAAATACTCATAAAATCCACACATTCATTGAAACACTTTCTTTGGAATATCCCCCTCTATAACTCAAAAAAAATTATTGGATGATAAAAGATCAATAAAGGAGAACCTTTGTGCTCCGAACAACTAATCAAAAGATCATCAATCATGGACAATAGATTTTGGTTCTCCACCATCATGTAGTTCTTCTTTTTGTACTCCACACATATCCAAAGACTACCATACACCTTCTAGGAAGAAAAAATAGGTGAATCCCTTTTTTAATTACATGTCCTTGTGAATCACTTCATCTCCTAGTCATCCAGGTAAACCATGAGCTCCTTCCTCTTGGTTACCTACATATTATATCCATTATAGAAATGTATGTGTACCCGACATGAGATACTTATAATTTAAGCCACTAATACTTCGGAGTTTCTATTATTTTAAATATCCATTTCAACTTCAAACCATTACTCAACATCATGAGGGCATGGAGTACCCAATATGGATGAAGAATGCTGGAGTGGATGTAATGTCATATTTGTCCATATATCTGAACTCATATTCATATGATAGGAACTAAGTGATCATATTATAGTTTAATATTACCTTCTAGCTATACCAATATTATGTTCAGTAGAAATATCAAATGGATTATGATGCTCATCTAGTTGTAATGCTGAAACATCCTTCATTATGGAAGTATTTCAGCATGCTTCCCAAGTAGTTCCACCAGACTATAGGGAGGTAAAATCATTTGTAATGTGAAGTAAAACAACTAATAAAATGGAAAATAGTCATTAGGATAAACCCTAATATTCTTATGGGATCAAAGAATGTTTCTCTAAACCATTCTATGGGATCAAATAAGATTTTCATATGAGTATACCCTTATCCCAAGGTATATCCCTCCTAGAACTAACCATTGTTTCCATCCCGAAACTTTATTGAAAATTATTATATATGTATACTAACACAAAATCATTAGTTTTCCAACTAATTAATGAAAATAATGATATATCATAGAGCATGGAAACACATATATATCACACAGAACAATCTAACCCTAACAAATAGCACAAATCAAGGCATTTAATTAACAAAATACTATGTAACATAAAAACAGGAATATATAAGTTATCTGAACCTTCATTTCCAGTCACGGTGCCTGAACTTATTTGAAATATCATAAATCACATATAACATCATGTGTTTCGCTCAAGGTTAATTTAATAAATGGTTAAAAAGATCATTCCCCATTTATAGAAACTTGGTTGACCACTATGTATTGCTAGCTAGACACACACATAGTGCCCCTAACCGAGTCCCAATGTACCAACTCCTCCCTAACCTATCCTATCCCAAGTAAAGATAAGAACGAGTTATTTAGTCCTAATTATCTAATACCATTATGTGACACCCAAAATAGAATCACCAATTCTGATTTGGAATGTTACAATTCCTCATTCACGTCTCCACATGAGCAAGAGGTTGTAGACTAGCAAAAAGGGTCTAAGTCCATTATTAGGGAGAATATACCCTTTACGTCATTCCATATGATCAGTAATAAAAAAAATCAATATAATAAATAATAATAGTAAACATGCAGAAAAGTAACGATGTCATACATGTAAGAAAAGTAAAGAATCCCTTATAATTGGAAGGCATGTTCGAATGAGATAAATAAGTTAATGTAAAAAATTAAACCATGCAACCCTCCAAGTCTTTCCCGATCTAGTACTAGATCCAAACATTTACACTCAACTATCCTCCATGGGAAACATGCCCTTCACAATTTTCTTTTTTCAATCTACAAGTTCGTCGAAATTATGGGGTAGGGTTTCAATACAAGACTTAGTATGACACCACCAATGAATCCTTAACATTATATGATCATTTATAATAGTTTTTTTTATGATAATGATCCATGTGTAACAATAATAAATATGAAATCTAAAAATAGGTAGTTATGTGCAGACCAAGCCACCACAAACCCCCAAACGTTCATGCTTCCTTTCTATGTTGGAAGACATTGAAACAATCATGAAAACAACTCAATGTTAAAGATAACTTAAAGTTTCTCAATATTCATATAGTACCTTGGCCTCTAGGTGATTCCACACGAGGCCATGACACACCAGTGCTATCTTTGGGTCATATCATAAAGACTATTAAGCTGCAATATCCCCACACAAGTCTAGTTATTCATGATCATCATGCCCCATGGTCATCACATATGGGTCTAATTACTCATGATCATAATATCCCCAAGGCAAGAAACTCTAGGCCATAATTCCTCATCATCCATTTCGGTCTCTTCATCAAGTCACATGCAGCATCTAAACATGCTCCACCTCTAGGGATGTTGATCCACGACAGGTCCAGTTGTCTCAAACATACCATTCACTAGATAAATTAGAACAACATATACTAGACCTATCTCAAGGAGATATAGAATCATATCTTGTAACAAATCATGAGAGAATATATCATGATAAACAATAATAATTGTGAATCAAACATCAATATGGAATCTATCTGTCTAAACGATTTTCATGGAGAAATTTCATACGGTGACATGGGGTACGCACACACACCAAAATAAAATAATAATTCAATCATGAATATCAAATATTTTAAATGAATAAATTACATATGACAACATCATTACTCAAGGGCTCCAAAATATAATGAACTACGTAAAATGAAGTATATGTAATTAGTGGAAAGGATAAAACACCTAGTGTGGCACGATTCACCTCTCTACAGCCATATTATCATAACCATCAACACGTCAATGCTTGACATTTATCAAGATTTCCTAGAACCAAAAATATCTATTTTATGTCAAAAAAGAAACAAAATATCAAATTTGATATTGTTTTCTCTCTCCAAAAGAATTTTTTAATTATCATTTAGGTCAAATCATGTTCTCTCTATATTATCCTTTTCTAATTACCATTTTATAATTTATTATAAATTCTCCGTTATAATTTTCTTTGGATAATTTAATAAAAATTATTATATTACAATTATTTTTGATAATTTTCTTATAAATTATCCTTTAAAAATATCTTTTGATGATTTATCATAAATTATACTTTTTAATTAACTTTAGATAATTTATTATAATTTATCTTTTATAATTATCTTTTGATAAATAAATTTAAAATTATCCATTATAATTACATTTTGATAATTTAATTAAAAATTATTATTTTATAAATATATTTTATAAATCAATCCTAAATTATACATTAAAATTATCTTTTTATAATTTATTATAAACTATCCTTTATAATTATATTTCCAAAATCTAATAAAGATTATCCTTTATAATTATCTTATGATAATTTATTATAAGTTATTATTTATAATTTATCTTTTGATAATTTAATACAAATTACCCTTTTATAAATATTCTTTTCTTATTTTTTAAAAATTATCCCTTATAAATATATTTTTGATGATATTATTACAAGTTTTCCATTTAAAATTATGTTTGATAATTATCTCTTATAATTATTTTTCCACTAAAAATTATCTTATAATAATTTATTATAAATTTTCATATGATAATTGTTTATTATTACTTAATTATTTAATTTTAATAATTTGTGTAAAATTAACTTTGATAATTTCATGTTTCTATTCTTTGACAATTTTTTTCAATTATTACATGATTAATCATCATCATTTTATTTTGAAAATTTAATATAAAATTTATCATAATAAACTAGTGTGATTATCAGTGGATATTTAAAAAGAATATTATACCTCAAGAATCTGATGTAATTACAAATTTGTTAATTTTAACCAATTGTCCATGGTAATCAGATGGAATTTATCCATTTACATTTATTGGTTTATCATTTCATTCAAAATCAATATTTAACAATTTTTTAATATATTTATGAATACTGGAAAAAGAAAGAATGAAAAAAATGAAAATAAAATTATATAATACATTAACAAAACATGTAGAAACTGGAATGAAACTGAAGTTATCAGTCGAGTTTTAGGAATAAAAAAGGTTCACTGGAGTATCACAATTTATAAAAAAGGGAAATTCATAGTTGATATTACTCATCTAAATTGACCACAATGAAGTACATTATGGTTCATCCATTTTATAACTCGAAACCACATATGTTCCATTCCGATTCAAATCACTTAATTAAACCACCATCTCAACATAAAAAATCAATGTGCAGTCATTGATGCCTACAAATTAATTCCTTTCAAATTTTTTCTAAACAAAATGGGTGTTAAAATGATATTCTCAGAAGAAGGGTCATTTGAAAATGGATGTTTTTCAGGCATGTGATGCGGTGGTGAAGGGGAATGAGGAGTAACATTTATTTTTAACAAATTAATTATATTAATTATTTAATATAAAAATTAAATAATTTAATTTAATAGGAGACCTGATCAAATGTCTAACGTTTATAAAAATTGTCCCCTGCCTATTGTTAACCCACGTCGTAGACCTAATGGTGATATGGATTTTCTCATATTACATACCTCTTGAGAGATATTAATTATTTATTATATATAAAATATAATTAATAGAAAAAGAAATATAAAATATTTTTTGTCACATGAAATGTTATCAAACACCTCACACACATAGAAGTTATACCCCTCCAAGGGTAAACCCCATCTTCCGAAACTAATGGTGGTGTTATATTTGTTATAAGACTCACCATTTGAGAGATATTTAATTATTTTCAAAAAAATTATATAAAATTAAATAACTTATTATTTCAAGAAAACCATCTAAATATCTGATTCCTTTCAATGTTATACACCACCTATGGTAAACACTATATGCTAGACCTAATAGAGGTATCTGATTTATCATCTAAGCCACCATTTTGTAGTTATTTTATTATTTATAATAAATTATGTTCATGTTATATAATATATTAAATATTTTTTTTTATTTTGTGCCAAGGCATTATGGTCATTCAAATTGTTCACTAACTCAGCATCTAATTATGAAAATATTCAATTGAATATTCAAATGTGTTAAGTTGGATTTACACTCAAATATGTTATTTAATACATTTATTAAGGGATTTTCATTTTATAAATTATGTTTTAACCTAAAAACATATAATTTATCAACAAGAGGGTTTTTATTGTCATAAAAAATATTCTGGATATTAAACTAATAATAGAAAAATGTAATGACGAGTGGGAAAGTAACTAAATGATATTATAGAAACAAAAAGAAAAAGAAAAAAACTAGTATACTCAAGGAAAGACTAATCATACCCCAACCATGAAACCCGTGTTGGCCCCGTATCCAAACTCTATACCCTCAATAAATAAGATATCAAATCAGATTACATTACCCTTGTCCAAACCTGAATACATGTAATATTCTTGGGTACAACATAGCGGTCTGAATATGGTGTGAGTATTACTCAGTAGGTCAACACTAAAATGTCTAAAGTAAACCATTTTGATCAATAGTGTATGAAATAATGTAACAAACTTGTTTATTTATAAATTTAAAAATTTATAAAATATAACATAAACCTCATTTGTATCATTTTTGTAATATCTCTAATCAGGTCTTAAGACCATTCCAACCAAAACCATATAACTAAGTTCAAAATACCCACCAGGACACCATGTTGCAGTATCCAAGATCATATCTTATAACCATGCCACTTACCACCATATATGCATTAAATAGTCAAATCAATCATGGTCAAATCCCAAAATCATCACAGAATCTGGGTCAAATCCCTAATATCATTTCAACATGGGATAGGTCATAGCTTTCTCTCTCTAAGCATTAAAGATGAGATTGGTGTAGGATCGAAATATGAATGTATATGCAGAAATACGAGATGGGGTGAATCGTAATTTTAAAAACTTTCATTTTTAACCTTAAGGAAATCTATGTTTAACAGTGTTAAACATAATAACTTCACAAGAACTCTTTTTCTTATACAAACATACTAGGTTACAGAAACATGGTTTTGTAAATAAAACTTAAGTAATGTTTACAAGGAAAATATTCTACCATAAAGCGTATAGAATCATAATTATCAGAGTATACAAAAGAACAATAAAGTATAAGAATATTATAATTTATTCCTTTATCAAAATATAGAGGAAATAAAAATGAAACAAAAAAAAGTAAAAAGTATGAAATTTTTTAACCCAATGATAAGGGTATCCAACAACCTTGGATAATGGTCCCTTGATTTAGAATTACAAGAAATTTTGTCTTAACCACATTAGGATAATCCCTCGATAGGAATATCAGAATCTTTATTTTTATCCTCTCAAGCCCTTGAACATTAAGGTAGTCGGAACCTCTGTCTTCCTATCCACGGAAGACCTCGATATTTAAGGTAGTTGACACTTCTGTTTTCTGATCCCTAAAATCCCTCGATTGTATACAGCAACAATCAGAGTCGCACGAAGCAAGATGAACAAGATGTTCAATATGCAAAAGGAATGAGAGTATCCCTCTCTAGAAAACACTTTCGCATCATGAAATCTCTAGATAATTCTCAGTTGCATGTTGTGTTTTGAGATCGTTCAAATGAGATCCTATATATAGGCACTTCTCTAATGGTTATCTCCCTCCTCTAATGGTCATATTTTTCCTTGAATTTCATAGGGACATTTACACGTGTCACTCAAAGAACACTTAGTTAGAAACATATTGTATGAAATTGTTTCATAATAATAAAAAGTATAAGAAATATAAGGTTTCTTAACTAATGAAATTTTTCAGAGTCTAAGGAAAAATAAAGTTCATAGTCTAACCAAATAAATAATCAGAGACTATAGAACATGGATATTTAGATTATATTTTCCAAAAAATTCCAAACCTAAATTCTGTAGTTTTTGGAGTATACATTTCAATGAATTCAAAGTCTGAATTCTTGGGAATTTAGAGTCTGAATTAGGAGGAATTCGGAGTCTGAATTATTTGTAATTAGGAGATTGAATTCTGAGGAATTCGGATTCCGAGTTTCAGAGAATTCAGAGTTTTAATTTTAGATAATTTAGATTCTGGATTTCAGTGTATTCGGAATCTGAATTTTAAACATGAAAACAGAATACTCTATATCTAAGGATTTATAGGATTATGAGGTTTTAGATGTGAAACTAGTTTTTAGACTTAGGAATAAAAAATTTTAGATTTATAGAAACTATAAAACAAACAATGAAAACATAGGTAAGGATAAATTTCCTTGGGGAATAAAATTTTTTCTTTATTAAGATAATTCTTAGGAAAATATAATTTTCCTTAAGATGTAGTGTTTGTGATTTTCAAAACATAGTGGAATGGAAAATTCATAAGGAAACCTTATTGAATCGACAATATCCCCCATTTTGGAAATCACAAACATCCTTATGAAAAATAATACAAGGACATAGAAATATCCTTTATGGACTTTGAAAATAAAAAATTATCACCCATTACTTATGAATCATGGTGAATAAGACTAACTCCCCCTAAGGTTTTCAAATACCAATGGATCTTATTCATGGCTTCCACAAAAGATTTTTCTTTTTCCTATATAATTAAATCTTCTCTGATGAAAAAACCCCTTAGATATACTCCCCCTTAGTTAGGGAATCCAATTCATAGATACTGAATTAAGATTCCCATTCGGATCCTTGACTTCCTACTTACAAGTTTTCTGTTCGAGACATAGCTTTTCCTCAAAACTCTTAGTATGATATTTGAACATCCCATCTCCGGTGTTAAAATAATCCTTCACAAATTCTTGGTAATAATCAAGGATTCTTATCTCTTTGATTGTTTTCCTTGACAAGTTTTTTATTTTCTTTAATGATCTTTTTTGGGCTTCATATCCAGTGAAGAAAATTTTTAAATCGGCCACATGCATGAAAAAATTATCCATAAGCATGGTAAGTGAATCTGATTTCTAATTAAACAAATGATGAATAAAATTACACCTTTAGTCTATACTCAGAAATAAGGGGATAGTATCAACCATCTATTTCAAATATTGAACTAAAAAATCATGTCTAAGAGAGGACGATTCTGAATCAGATTGTTTGGCTGTTGAGGATTATTTTTCTATCTCTTCATCTTTTCTCTTGGATGAGCCACAAATATCTTTTTTTCACTAAATATTTCCTAGGTATATTGAGCAATACCTTTTTCCCTAATAAGATCTTGGAATGATCTCTTATACTTTGGGTGATTCAAGCTCACTATCGGATTGTTGAAAAATCTTTTCTTCGTCATGATTTTCTTTCTCGGCACCTGCCACAATATCCTCTAGTAGAAAAAAGTCACGTTTTCTACTCTCTTATTTAGATAGTTTATTCACTTCTTCCTGACCCTTTTTTTCTTTTCCCTTGGTAGCGTGTTTTGAATATTCTACTTCAGAAGTTTGGATTGATAGTTTCTTAGAAGGACTATTCTTCTCATGAAATTCTTCCACTTGTCTAATCATATCATCTGTATCACCACTTCCTTCATCTTCTTCTTATTCTTCTTCAACTTATACCTCATTCACAATTTATTCTTCTTATTTTAGTTATGTAATCAACATATTATTTCCCATAGTCAGTGGAAGTGATTCTTGCAGAAATGATTCTAGTACGTGGTGTTGTTAAAAATCATTGTCAATATCCTTGAGAAAGGATTGAATGATTTCTACCTCCAACATCTTCTACCTCTACTTCTTTTCTTTCTCTTTCTTCACAAGATCCATAGAAACCTTCAACTTCAATCCTTTTTCTAAAGCAGGGTCCAACCCAAAACTAGGATCCCCATCATTCTTATTATTATTGTCTTCTCTCCACTTCAAAATCACTTCATCTTGATAAGTCTTTTGCTTCTTTGGCTTATGTGGGGCTGATTGAGCTTCCTTAGCCGCAAGAGTTTTTTAATTCTCTTCATGTTCCTTCTTCTTCCTCTTCTTTCCACCCTTCTTGGAAGTTTCATCCACTTGCAGTTTCTTTGATAGAGCTTTGATTTCATATTCAGAAAATCATAGAATTCTCTTGATTCACTAGAAAAAACAACCTTAATTCTCTGTAGAGTATAACCACTCAACAACATTACATTGAAATTTGGTTGATTAGAACTACAAGAAATTTTAAATGATTCTAGAAAAAATGACTATAATATTTTAGAAAATAACTAGATACATGATGATTTGAGATTTCAGAGTTCCATTCTTGATATTATCAATTGTAAGTAAAACATACTTCACTAAATTAGTCTTTCAGAATTTCACTAGAAAGTCGAAGGCATAAATATCACCATTCCTCAGGGTATCCTTGTCAGCTTTTCTTGGAATTTGAAATCCCAGAACCCATAACTGATGAATCCGGAAGTTTGTAGAGAGATGAACAATTTTTAGAGTCTTTACTTATATCATGCCAAGGAAATCTAAATCCATTTCTTTATCAAACGATCCTGAAACATCTGGTAGCTTGTGGGAACAAAATTCTGTTTCACCCTCATACATAATTCTAACCAGATTTGTTGCCTTACTATAGGAAAGGGTGTAAAGACCTGTAAATTTTACGGAAATTTTTTTTCTTAAATTCATTGGGATTTTACGAGTACGCGGTTTCTGAAGGCGGTTGATTCCAAGGCCCGGTGTGCCTGGAATCAATTTTTGAAGTTTAGATCGGGTACGTTCAGTGAACGAATGAGCGATTTTTTCTAACTTTTGAACCGGTGCTCGGAATTAAAATATGAGGGCACCGATGAATTCGCAGCACCGTGATTTTCTTAGGCTAAGCATAACTTCAACCGAAAATGGTCGGATGTAAAAGTTAAATTTTTAGACTTTCAGAAAAATAATTCTATATAATAAAATAACTATAAGTTATTTTATTATTTTTCTAACACTGTTCAGTGACAGTTGGCGCAATCGCAGTGTAACGACGATCATTAAATGAGGGCCATTTAATGACTCGTCCCTTTGGTTTTGTAACAGCAACGTCTGTGTGTTTAATAGGTTCATTAATTTAGGTTCATTAATGAACCGTAATAATGAACACAATGTGAGGATTAATTATTTTATTAATCACCCCCTTTGGCCGACAAATTGAGAACCCGCGGGGGGAAGCTCTGACGAAACATCGACGACGCTGGCCTCCGACGAAGAATGACAAAGAACTCCGGTTCCTCTGAGATTGACGACGCGCCACCAAACCTCTTCCCCGCGGCCAGAGAGCAGACGCAGCTTCCTCCTCGGCGTGCACCGACAATGCCTACGATCCTCTTCTCCACGACACCATGTACCGCGACGCTGATGATCGTCTTCCTGGTTGAGGTAGGGGTTTTGGTTTATTCTTCTTTACGTGAATTATACCCTCAGCATTACATATAATTGATGGGTGTTGTTTGAACCACTAACGTGGTGGGTGTGGACCAATGAACAAGTCCGAACCCACAACTATTCTGTTATTGATGCGTGGAATGTTGGGTGACGATGAAACAGGACCGCAACGGTGTTTGAAAGCCGTTGCAGTGAAGAGTGGGTCCCGAGACGACCGTAGGTGCATACGTAAGCAAGAACGGACCACCGGAATGACTCTAGTGGCCCGCGGACATCACCGGCGGCGCGGGTCGCCGGCGGATGGAGGTAGCGGTGCCCCGGGGCGCCGTCGGTAGGAGCCTCCGCGTCTGAATCCACAGCGGCAGGGTACCGGATCCCGCATCCGTGCGGGATCCGAAGGAGATGTGGCGCTGGGCGCCGCATTCGCGCAGCGCAAAGGGAGGGGGGACCGTGTCCCCCCCCCCTTGCTCAGCCCGCTGGCCGAGCCAGTATTCCCCCTGGCCGGGCCGGGCCGGGTCGCGTGGATCGGGATGGGCCGGGTCGCACAAACCGGGCCGAACCGCGCCCAGCCGGGCCAACCCTGGGGGGGGGTGGTGGGCCCGGTCGGTTCGGGCCCAGAACCCCCATTTCGGACCGCTTCGGTATTTTCCTCATAACTTGTGCTACAAACCTTCGATCGATGCACCGTCAGTTGCATTGGGATCCTTGGTTTGATACATTCATTTTAGTATTTTACACCTGAGGTTTTGACAAGTTTGGGCTTGTCTGGGTTGGTTCAAACTCAAAACCAATCGGGCCCTTGGAGCAGAAACACTCATATCTCTAGGACCGAACATCTGATTGACGTTCCGTCAATTGCATTGGAATCCTTTTATTGATAATGTTATTTTGGATTACTCCACTTGTGTTTTGGACACAGTTGGAGTACAGTTTGGTTGGTTTTAGCTTAAAAACCAACAGGGCCCCACGAACGGAAAAGCCAATAACTCTCAGACCGGGCGTCCGACTGACGCACCGTTTGTCGCGTTGGGTTTCTTTTGATGAGACAGAACTTTGGGATACATCAATTCTGGAATTAGTGAAATTTGATGTATCAAATCTCTTTTTCTCAAAGAGCGGACCCTCCCGGAATCGAGCATGCTCTGTGCGGGAACCCTAGAGATGGCTGCGACTACGACGATGACGACTGCACTTGGATCCTCCGTGGGTTCGGCAGCGAGGACGACTGTACTTGGATCCTCCATGGATTCGGAAGCGGCGACGACCATAATGGGATACTTCGTGGGTTCGATGGTGATGACTACTGTTCTTGTATCCTATGTGGGTTCAGCAGTATTTGACTCTGTACTTGTATCCTATGTGGGTCTGGCAGAGTAGCTGGTCTTGTATACTTTGTGGGTCCGACAACTTAGCTGGTCTTGTATCCTATGTGGGTCTGATAGCTTAGATGAATCAATGGCTACATCTGATCATCTCTGTCGCCTTACGAGGTGTATACCTGGGTGCGATGAGTCATGATTTTTCAATCATTATCTTTGGTGTGGTTGACTTGTTTTCCTATGTGGACTGGGTTGTGCTTTCCTATGTGGACTGGGTTGTGCTTGGGCTCGGGAGCTGGATCCAAACTATAACTGATTACATAGGTATATGTATGTCCATATAACAAAGTAGTGTTATTGATACTTCGTGATTGTGTCTTTCCTTTGTGGTTTATCCTGCGTAGATTCTAAGAGACCTTCGGGGGGTCTCGGGGTCCCAACTGACTATCGTATACTCGCCCCTGCACGGGCTATGCCCAAACTACGTTGTGTTGGATGAAGATTACGGGAAGAACTGATCGAGGTGGAGGCTTGTAAAGATGGGCGGTACCCAGAGGTGGGCCACTTGGCGGTACGTACACGGAGTGGATGGTCGGACCGAGGAGCTGATGAGACTATCTGTACCCACCCTTCTGGTGGGATTTCCGGAGGACAACTTTGTTTTGCTATTTTACCTTCTACTGTTGTACATTCCCTTCAGTTGTATTGTAAATTCAGTTGGGTTTGTATACTGCCCCATTTTTCTTCAGCACTTACCTTGTACCCAATTTTACTTAGTGTTTTCTTCACTTGCGTACTCTATGCTGTTTGTTTACCCTTTAAAGGAAATGCCTTCCCTTGTTTTGGGTTTTATGCCTTTGGTGCTAGTCTCCAGCCCCTCGCTTATGGAAGGCGGGCTTGGGGTAGTCACGGAATGGGCCCTGAGGACAGGTCGTGACAAATTGGTATCATAGGAGTCGGTTCTACGGCAGAACGTAGGACTCTGATAATTTTTCTTCTCTGTGAAGAAATAATGTTTAGAGTAATGAGTGTGGTTATCTGTCTGGGGAGTCCAGTATTGGGGCGGCGGCCGACGTATCCATACACCAGGTATACTGTATTAACTGTGGTGCACCCGTTACTTTTCAGGATGGCCCCACGATGGCAGCCAGTTAGAGTTCTGAGCTTTGTGCGAGACGGCAGCCCACTCAGTGACAAGGCCTTGGTGTAGGGCCCCATTACAGTGGAGGCATCAGTGGTAACTTTACCTGACGAGCCACCGATGCTACCTGCCCTAGTGGCAGAGAGTGCACGCCGCCTCAGCGCGTTGCACGAGTTTCAGAGGTTAGAGGCCACCCAGGTTCCGCGGAGAGATGGATCCTTAGGCAACTGAGGATTGGCTGGAGGCTGTTGTGAGAGTCTACAGGTTGGTAGAGATGCCATCAGACCTCATGGTGATCCTTTCTACGAGTCTCCTGCACACAGCAGCGGGTATATGGTGGAGCCTAATTTTCCAGGTGCACTATGAGGCATCTATTATTTGGATGGACTTCGAGAGCCTCTTCCGCTCGGAGTTCATTCCGGCCACCCTCCGTGCGGAGCGCATCCAGGAGTTACTATAGATGCGGCAGGGTAGCATGTCAGTAGCCTAGTACTCGGCGAGATTTACTGACCTCTCACGCTACTCCACGAACATGGTACGAGACCCATTCTTCCAGGCCTGGACCTTTGAGCATGGATTGAGGCATGAGATCAGAGCTTCGACGATCCCACTCAGCATCCCGACCTAGGTGGGGTGTTGGAGCGAGCCCTGCTAGTGGAGAGCTTTCTCACAGAGCAGCCATCAGCAGCGAGACCCACTGCAGGACGGCATGGAGCGGAGTCTTCCGCAGCTAGTAGTCGATAGATGAAACATGGGTCCAAGCGGACCAGGCCGTCTGGTGGGCGACCAAAGGACATGGGTTCAGCTGTGCGGGGCACACGGTGCAGAGCCAGACTTCTGAGGAGTAGACAATGTTATGGATGTTGCGGGCAGGGCCACATGGCTCATGACTGCCCGACCCGCCATGCAGACGATCAATAGACAGTGGAGGGACCTTCGAGGCAGAGGTAGAGGTTCGACCGTGGAGGTCCGCTTGGAGTAGGCAGATGAGCCAGAGGAGCTGGCCGAGTAGCAGGTGGTGGACGATGCTATGAGTCTCTACCACCACCACCCCTAGGAGGTCCACCCCAACCACAGGGAGCCAGCGGGCAGAGGCAGGCTCAGCTCCAGGCAGTAGAGGCTAACGACCACGGCGCACCCGAGACGATTCGAGGTACTGTCTGTGTCTACTCCACCCTTGCTGCAGTTCGTATAGACACCAGTGCGAGTCATTCATTCATTGTCGCGGCCCTTGTTCGGAGCTCGAAGATTACGATGGAGTCGTTGGCTCGATCCTTGCGGCTAGAGACTCCTACGGGAGCAGACTCGATGATTACGCACTGGTTCCGGTAGTGTGAGAATACTCTAGGAGGAGAGAGATTCTCCTAGGATCTTATTGTAGTGGCGTCGAGTCCTTACGACGTCATCTTGGGTATGTACTAGTTATCTACAGTCCATGCTCAGATCGACTGTATTAGGCGCAAGGTGCGGTGTGTTCGCACGGATGGGACCAGGTTCACCTTCATTGGCGAGAAGGGAACCTTCGCAGCATAGGATGGACTCATGCAGAGGATAGGGCAGCCGATCACACATCAGTTGGATAGTCTCATCCTCGGAGCACTCGACGTGTGGAGTCCGAGATTTCCTGTAGTGATGGACCAGTATGCAGACGTTTTTCCTGACAATGTTCCAGGACTGCCTCCTCACAGGGTGGTTGATTTCTATATAGACCTATACCTCGGTACATCACCGATATCTACTCCAGCATATCGGATGTCTCCCGCCGAGCTTCATGAGCTGCGGGTACAGCTGGAGGACTTACAGGGGAAAGGTTTCATCTGACCCTATGTTTCAACATGGGCTTCTCCGATTCTGTTTGCCAAGAAGGCGGATGGGAGCTTGCGACTGTGCGTCGATTACCATCGCCTGAACCAGGTGACTGTGAGGAACAATTATCTACTTCTGAGGATTGAATACCTCTTCGATTAGCTAAAGGGAGCACGTTGGTTCCCGAAGATAAACCTCAAGTCAGGCTATCATCAGCTCCGAGTTTGGGACGAGGATGTGTAGAAGACGGCCTCCAGGTGTCGGTACGGCCACTATGAGTTCTTGGTCATGCCCTTCAGTGTGACCAATGCTCCAGCAGTGTTCATGAGTCTCATGAACAAGATCTTCCTACCCTACCTCAATCGGTTTGTCATAGTCTTCATTGACGATATACTAAATTACTCGATGACCGAGGAGGATCACACCTACCACTTACGGGTTGTACTGGATACACTCTGAGAGAACCGGCTTTATGGTAAGCTCTCGAAGTGCCAGTTCTGGCTTCTAGAGGTCCACTTCTTGGGGCACGTCATCTCTGAGGTGGGAGTTGCAGTGGATCCCACGAAGTTCGGGGAGTTACTTGCTTGGGAGCCACCGAGGAGAGTGACGGAGGTGTGGAGTTTCCTAGGTCTGGCTGGGTACTATTAGATATTTTTTCTAGACTTCTCCAAAGTTGCTGCACCACTTTCAGCTTTGACAAAGAAGAGGAAACCCTTTTTGTGGTCATATAGATGTACACAGATCTCCCAGGAGCTAATACAGAGATTGAACAGTGCACCCATCTTGAGGATACCGGAGGAGGGTGTTGGGTACGTAGTTTACTACGATGCATCAGGGACCGGACTCGGGAGTGTCCTGATGCAGGAGCAAGTAGTGATTGCTTAAGGTTCATGGTAGTTGAGGCAGCACGAGTAGAACTACGCTACCCATGACTTGGAGTTAGGAGCAGTGGTCTTCGCCTGAAATATGTGGCGACACTATCTGATGGGTGAGCGCATTACATTCTACTCTGAACACCAGAGTCTCAGGTACTTTTTCTCGTAGAAGGACCTAAACCTAAGACAGCGGCGATGGCTCGAGTTCCTCAAGGATTATGACTTTGAGATTGTCTATACTCCTGTTAAGGGGAACGTTGAGGCTGATTCTCTCAGCAGGAGATCGGGCATTAAGCTACTTGAAGAGGTGACAGAGCAGTTAGCCACTTTGAAGATTTCATTCGGGGATAGTGATGGGGAAGCCTATCTTCAGTACCTCACAATCACTCCTCCACTACTTCAGGGGGTCATAGAGGCGCAACATGGGAACGTTGACTGTGAGGCGCTACGTGCTCAGATATCCTCAGGGCTAGCACCCGATGGATTTTATGAAGGTAGGTAGCACTCCATCCTCTTCCAGGGACGTACCATGGTACCAGTTACACTATAGGAGGAGTTGCTGAGGGAGTTCCACACTTCCCCTCTAGTGGTACATCCTAGAGTAGCGAAGATGTATTAGGACCTCAGACGACGGTACTGGTGGCTGGGTATGAAGAAGGCTATGGTAGAGTTCATTTCTCTATGCCTCACTTATCAGCAATTGAAGGCAGAGCACCAGGTACCTGCAGGCTTGGTACAAACCTTAGAGGTCCCAGAGTGGAAGTGGGATGGGATATCCATGGATTTAGTGATGGGGCTTCCACATAATTCTAGAGGACATGACACCATCTGGGTGATCGTAGACCGACTCACCATGTCGGCCCACTTCTTACCGATCAGAGAGAAGGGCTTAGTAGAGAGATTAGGACGCCTCTACGTTCTGGAGATTGTACGGCTTCATGGTATGCAATCATCTATCATCTCTGATCGAGAATCTCACTTTACTTCCCGGATTTGGAAGGTGTTGTAGGAGGCCTTTGGGACGTAGCTACGCTTGAGCACTGCCTTTCACCCGCAGACAGATGGCCAGACAGAGAGGACCATTCTGACACACGAGGAAATGCTCCGTTCATGTGTCCTTGACTTTGGTCACGGCTGGAAGGATCACCTAATCTTGTTGGAGTTTGCGTACAACAACAGATACCACCCCACCATTGGGATGGAACCATATGAGGCCTTGTACGGATGACCTTTCAAATCACCTCTATGCTGGACAGACCCTGGGGAGTCAGCACTTGTAGGACCAGAGATGGTCCATGCCATGACGGAGAAGGTACAGATCATCTATGAGAAGATGAGGTCTTCTCAGAGCCGACAGAAGTCCTATGCTGGCAGGATGTGGAGACCACTAGAGTTCGAGGATGGAGACCACGTTTTCTTATGGGTCTCACCTCGACGTGGATTACGGAGATTTGGTCATGGCAGCATGTTATCTCCGCGCTTCATCGGACCATTCCAGGTTCTCAGTAGGATAGGCGAGGTGTATTATCTCTTGTCTCTTCTACCTCAGTTACACTGGGTGCACGACGTCTTCCAAGTTTCTCAACTGAGGAGATACGTGAACGACCCGATGCATATCATCGATCATGAGGAGATGGACATCGTTGTCGGGGCAACTTTTGCGGAGGTCCTGGTGGAGATCTAGGATCAATAGGATTTAATCCTATGTGGATGTTCGATTACTCTAGTGTGCATCAGGTGGTAGCACAGGAACCTCCAGGAGAGCACATCGGAGCGGGAGGATCAGATGCTTGCTCAGTACCCTCTTTTGTTTCCCTAGTTTATGATGTAGCTTTACGGGGACATAAATCCCTAAGGTGGGTGTAATGTAAAGACCCGTAAATTTTAAGGAAATTTTTTTTCTGATATTCTTTGGGATTTTACAAGTACGCAGTTTCTGACGGCGCTTGATTCCGAGTCCCAGTGTTCCCAGAATCAATTTTCAAAGGTCAGCTCTGGTACGTTCAGTGAACGTACGAGCGGGTTTTTCTAACTTTTGAACCGGTTCTTGGAATTAAAATCTGAGGGCACCGATGAATTTGCAGTGCCGGGATTCTCTTAGGCGAAGATTAACATCAACCAACAAGGGTCAAACGAAAAAGATGAGTTTTTAGACTTTCAGAAAAAATAATTCTATATAATAAAATAACTATAAGTTATTTTATTCTTTTTCTGACACCGTTGAGCGACAGTTGGCGCAATCGTAGTGTAACAACGATCATTAAATGAGGTCCATTTAATGAATCATCCCTTTGGTTGTGTAACAGAAACTCCCATGTGTTTAATAGGTTCATTAATTTAGGTTCATTAATGAACCGTAATAATGAACACAGCATGAGGAATAATTCTTTTATTAATCACCCCCTTTGGTAAACAAATTGAGAACCCGTAGGAGGAAGCACTGAGGAAATGCCGATGATGTCGGCCTTCGAAGAAGAACGAAGAAGAACACAGGTTCCTCGGAGATTGACGACGCACCACCAAACCTCTTCCCCGTGGCCAGAGTGGAGACACCGCTTCCTCCTCGGTGCGCCCCGATGATGCCTATGATCCTCTTCTCTGCGACGCCGTGTACCGCGACGCCGACGATCGTCTTCCTAGTAGAGATAGGGGTTTTGGTTTATTCTTCTTTATGTGAATTATACCCTCGGCATGACGTATAATTGTTGGGAGTTGTTTGAACCACTAATGCAGTGGGTGTGGACCAATGAAGAAGTCTAAACCCACCACTATTCTATTCTTGATTCGTGGAATGTTGGGCGACGATGAAACGAGACCACAACGATGTTTGAAAGTCGTCGCAGTGAAGAGAGGGTCCCAAGATGACCACAGGCACATACTGATCAAGAACGGACCACCGGAATGACTACGGTGGCCCGCGAACATCACCAGCGGCGCAGGTCACCGGCGTGGAGGTTCCAGTGGCCGGGGGCGGTGGCACCCTGGCGCGCCCCCGGAAGGAGCCACCGCGGCTGAAGCCGCGGGGGCAGGGGACCGGATCCAGTGGTCGCGCGAGATCCGAAGGAGTCGCGGCGCTGGGCGCCGCGTCCGCGGAGCACAAAGGGAGGGGGACCAGATCCCGTGGTCGCGCGGGATCCAAAGGATACGCAGCGCTAGGCACCGCGTCCGTGGAGCACAAAGGGAGGGGGGACCGTGTCCCCCCCCCCCCCCCCACCCCCTACTCGGCCCGCTGGCCGAACCAGCACGCCCCTCGGCCGGGCCGAGGTGGGTCGCGCGGACTGGGCTGGGCCACGCCCATGCGGACCGGACCCAAACCCGGGTCGGGTCGACCCGGTTCGGGCCGACCCAGGGGGTTGGGCCAGGTTGGGCCGGTCCCAAACCCCCCATTTCGGACCGCTTCGGTCCTTTGCTCATAACTTGTGCTACGGGCCTTCGATCGATGCACCATCAGTTGATTTAGGATCCTTGGATTGAGGAGGTCATTTCGGTATATTACACATGAGGTTTCGGAAAGGTTTGTGTACGGCCGGGTTGGTTCGAACTCGAAACCAACCGGGCCCTTGGAGCGGAAACGCTCATATCTCAAGGGCCGAACATCCGATTTGTGTGCCGTCAATTGAGTTGGGATCCTTTTGTGGAGACGGTTATTTTGGATTACTCCACTTGAGGTTTGGATGCAGTTGGAGTATGGTCAGGTTGGTTTTAGCTTAAAAACCAACCAGGCCCCTCTGACAGAAAAGTCAATAACTCTCAGACTGGGCGTCTGATTGACGCACCGTCTATCGCATTGGGTTTCTTTTTACAAGAAGGAAATTTGGGATACATCAACTCTGGACTTCGTGATAGTTGATGTATCGACTCACTTTTTCTCGAGGAGCGAACCCTCCCAGAATCGAGCATGCTGTGTGCGGGAACCCTAGAGTTGGCTGCGACTACGACGATGACGACTGCACTTGGATCCTCTGTGGGTTTGGCAGTGAGGATGACTGTATTTGGATCCTCTGTGGGTTCGGAAGTGACGATGACCGTACTAGGATCCTTTGTGGGTTCGATGGCGATGACTACTATTCTTGTATCCTATGTGGGTCTGGCAGTATTTGACTTTGTACTTGTATCTTATGTGGGTCCGCCAGAGTAGCTGGTCTTGTATCCTTTGTGGGTCCGATAGCTTAGCCGATCTTGTATCCTATGTGGGTCCGACATCTTAGATGAATTAGTGGCTACATTTGATCATCTCTATTGCCTTACGAAGTGTATACCTGGGTGAGCTGAGTCATGATTTTTCAATCATTATCTTTGGTGTGGTTGACTTGTTTTCCTGTGTGGACTGGGTTATTCTTTCCTATGTGGAATGGGTTGTGCTTGGGCTCAGGAGTTGGGGCCAAACTGTAACAGATGACTTAGGTATATGTATGGGAATATACCTATGTAGTTTTATTGATACTTCGTGATTGTATATTTCCTTGGTGGTTTATCCTGCGTAGATTCTGAGAGACCTTCGGGGGGTCTTGGGGTCCCTACTGAGTATCTTATACTCACCCCTGCACGGGCTATGCCAGCACTACGTTGTATTGGATGCAGACAACAGACAGCACTAATCGAGGTGGAGGCTTGTGGAGCTGGACGATACCCGGAGGTGGACCACTTGGCGGGACGTACACATTGCGGACGGTCGGACCGAGGAGTTGAGGAGACTAACTATACCCACCCTTCAGGTGGGATTTCCAGAGGACGACTCGGTGTTGTTGTTTTACCTTCTACTGTTGTACTTTCATTTCAGTTGTACTTAACATTTTATTTGGGTTTGTATACTGGCCCATTTTCATTCAGCACTTACCTTGTACCCAGTTTTACTTAGTGTTTTCTTCACTTGCGTACTCTGTGGTGTTTGTTTACTCTTTAAAGGCAATGTCTTCCCTTCTTTTGGGTTTTACGCCTTTGGTGCAAGTCGTCAGCCCCTTGCCTATGGAAGGCGGGATTGGGGTAGTCACGGTATGGGCCCCGAGGATGGGTCATGAAAAAGGGAATAGGTCATTCCATAGCTCTTGAAGGAAAACATGTCTCTCCCTAATTCATTGAAGAAACTTACTGATTCATATAATTAAGACAACAACTCTAGATAAACAGAATCATGTTCCTTCTATTTGGATATACATAGGCTCTCCCATCCATTCAGCATGATATTATTTCAAATAATAGAATTATTCTCAAAAAATAATTTTGGAATGACTAACCTTTCTCTTTATGTCTGCCATTTGGATATTTCCTTTACTGACAACATTTCTTTCTGAGGAGAAGCTTTCACATACATTCAGAATTGAGGAAAACATGATGATTCTGAATGACCTTCAATAGAGGAGCAGAACTTCATCACGCTAATGCTTTGAAGACTGATGTAGGACAACCCCCGGGGGTCCTTATACAGGTGATTGAGGTGACGGTTCACCTTCCTTGATTTATCCAATGATTGAAATACTCTCGATCAGATCTAACGGTTCAGATGATAGCCTATGGAGGAATTTGGTTGGTTTTGATCTTTCAATGTTTTTATGATATGAAATTTTGATTTACAAAAAAGTTAATCCTAATAATTTTATTCAAAATGAAAATATCAACATGTAAAAAAATAATTACAAAAATTTACGAAAAGAAATATACCTTCCAAATTGATAGGAAAATTATTCATAATGAGGAAAATTCTTCTTGAAGAACTTTAGACTCTGATTATTTAAATAAAAACATGGTTAAGAAAATTATGATTAAAAACATTTGGTTAAAAAAATTTGATTACTAAATTCTGATTATGAAAATTTGGATTACAAAAATTTTGATTACAAATAAAATGTACTCCCCCTATGGAAAAGAGTTTATTATTGTAAGAAGATATGTTTAAACAAGAATTTAATATGGAATATTACCTTACAGTTATCATTCCTAACTTCTGTTTAATGTATTCAAATATATTGGAGGGTAATGATTATGTGAAAATATTATAAATTTGATCTTGTGTTTCGATAAATTGAAAAATGATATTTTCTTTTTGTGTATCATGCCTAATAAAGTGATGCTTAATCTCTACGTGTTTTTACGAGAGTGATGTGAATAGTTTTTACTTAGGGAAATAGAACTAGTTTTATCACACAATATTCTTTTTTTTTGTAAAACTCATTCCATAGTCTGTGATTGATTGTTGCGTCCACAACACTTCATCACAGCAGCTTCCAGCAACCACATATTCAGTTTCATCAGTGGAAAGTGCTATTGAGTGTTTCTTTTTTCATGACCAAGAAACTAATTAATCTCATAAGAAATGAAATGTTCGGAAATTAGTTTTCCTGTCCATTATACATCCACCAAAATCAGCATCCAAAAATCATTTTAAAAAAAATACAAAAATAGAAAAGATTCCTAAATCCATGGTTCCTTTTAAATAGTGAAAAATTATTTTCACTACCTTTAAATGGGATTCCATAGGATTGGATTGATATATTTCACATAATAATATTGAAAACATTATTTTTGGATGACTAGGTTTCAACTATAGTAAAATTCCTATCATACCTCTAAATGATGTTTGATCTTCTAGTTTCCCATCTTCATCAATATAATGTGAATTTGAGGTAAAAGTGGGAGTAATTATACTCTTAGTGTGGTCATATCCATACATATTAAGAAGATATTTAATATAATTATTTTGAGATATATAAGTTCCTTCTGGTTTTTGATAAATTTTAAAATCTAGTAATAATGATAACTCACCCATCATACTCATTTCAAACTTTGATTTCATTAGATTTTCAAATGAATCAGTTAAATATTTTTCAGTTGAACCAAGTGTAATGTCATCAACATATATTTGATAAATAAAAAAAATCATATATTTCTTTATAAAGAGTGTTGGATCAGCATTTCCCTTAACATAATTTCTTTCTAACAAATATCTTGTAGGTCTATCATACTAGAATATTAGGGATTGTTTAAGTCCATTTAAAGAATTAGCATGTTTGAAAACATTTTTAGGTTGTTTTGTGTTTTCAAGACTAGGTGGTTTGTCAAAAAGAACTTCATATTGAACATATACATTAAGGAAAGCACATTTTACATCCATTTTATAAAGATTAAAGTTGAAGAATGGTGCAAAGGCAAGTAAAATATGGATAGATTCCAGTCTATCTACTTTAGCATTGGTTTCTGAATAGTTTATTCCTTCTTGTTCATTATAGCCTTTAAGAACTAATCTAGATTTTTTTCTTACTATGATTCCATTTTCATCACACTTATTTCTAAAGACCCATTTTTCTCCAATAATAGATGTTCCCTTAGGACATTCAACCAAGGTCCAGACTTTTTTCATTTCAAATTCATTTAACTTTTCCTTCATGACTTTTATCTAATTATCATTACCTAAAGCATCATCAGTTCTTATTGATCTAATTGAGAAAGGAATGCTAGATGTTCTAGTTCATTTGTTAAAGAACATCTAGTAATTATAGGTTGATTTACATCACCAATGATACTATCACTGGGATGATTCTTAAGAAACAACTGATTTGGGTTTTTTAATACATGTTCATCAACATATGGTAGGAAATATTGTAGGTTAAATGATTCAGAAACATTTTCTTGAGCATTTTCCTTATCAGAAAGATCTTCTATCAAGGATTGATAATCGGTTTTTGAAAACACAACTTAAGATGTAGGTCGAGGGTATTTAAAAACAAAAGGACCAGTTTCATCAAATTTAACATTTACCATTTCTTCAACATTACGAGTATTTTTATTAAAAACTTTATAAGCCTTTAAAATTGTGGAGTAGCCTAAGAATATTCCTTCATCAGATTTGGGTTCAAATTTAGGTAGATTATCCTTAATATCAAGAATGAATACTTTTCAACCAAATACATTGAAGTAGGAAAGTCTAGGTTTTCTACCATTCCATAACTGATATAGGGATTTATTAAGAAAAGGTCTAATGAAAAATAGATTTATAGTATTATAAGAAGTACTTACAACTTTAGAAAATAAATTATCTTTAAATTATTCACTCAACATGGTTCTAGTTTTCTCTTAAATAATTCAATTTCTTATTTCAACAACACCAATTTTTTGAGGAGTTCTTGGTGCTGAAAAGTTATGACTAATGTCATTTTTACTTCAAAAATATTCAAAATCAAAATTTTGAAATTCCCCTCCATGATCACTATGAATAGTTATCAATGGAGGGTTTTTATCATTTTTAACTTGGTCTCTAAAGATAATAAAATAAGAAAAAGCTTCAGATTTCTTTGCGAGAAAATAGACCCATGTGAATCTAGTGTAATCATCAACTTGGAAAAATACATAATATTTTCCTCCAATGCTTCATGTTTGAGTTGGACTGAAAAGATCCGTATGCACCAACTTTAATGAATCAGTAGTTGAGAAATAACATATTGATTTAAAACTTGATTTGTGTTTCTTTCGATAATGAAAAGGATCACAAACTATTGAAGAATCAAATTTATGCTCTGGTATATCCTTAACAAGTCATTTCATAGAGAGTTTACATAGGTTCCAAAGGTTAAAATGTCCCAACCTTCTATTCCATAACCAAGATTTAACTTCCATTGCACTAAGAGAGGGTAGTTCTTTCCTCATAAGTTCATCTATGTTTACTGTGTATACATTCTGTTTCCTGTCGGTAGAAATAATAAACACTTCCTTGGAATTGGGTGCTAAGAACTTATCTTTTCTAAAATTCACAAGGTCACCTTCATCACATAATTGACTTATGATAATGAGGATTTTATTAAGACACTTAAAAAATAAAAAATTTGAAATTAAGGTTTTTCTGAGAAGAACAATGTCATCTATACCAATAATTTTTCCCTAAGCAATATCTCTGAAAGTTACATTTCCACCTTTCATCCTGATAATCTTTTTAGAGAAGTTTTTGTTACCATTCATATTCCAGGAACACTTATTATTCATGTACCATGTATTTTTGTTGGTACTTTCTTTATTGTTCCTGGAAATAATAGTGTTATACTTTTGGAATCCAAACATTATTGGATCTAGAAATTTCAGAAAGCAATATTTTAGGAATCCACATTTCCATTGAAAAATTAGCTTTATGAAAACCTAAAGACTGAATTTTATTTAAAGAAATTTTTTTCCCAATGATCACCACACTAAAATTTAGTGAATAATGGAGAACTTTGAAGAACAAAATAGTTATTAATAAAAACATTCATAGAATGAGTATAACCAAATCCATAACTATTCTTTAGAGGTCAAATTTGGGAATACATCTTGTCAATGTTTTACTTACCAATAGTAATGTTTTACAATCACTTCATCAAGGAAATCTTTTATTAAATTAGTTTAATAACCATGCTTCTATACTCAAAACATCAGTTTTATAACAAGATTTAGTCTCTAAAATATTTTTCATAGAAATTTCATTTTCAAGATTCTTAGAAACATTATCGTTCTCAGAATTAACGTCCTTAATGTTTTTGGAAATATTTTCAAAATCATAAATTTTCTTATCAATATATTTAAATGGATATAATACTTATTTAGTTAAAATAGAAATTATAGAATTTTCCTTATCATGCTTTTTCTTGAGTATAGAAATTTCATTCTCAAGAAGTTTAGAAAACCTAAATACTTTTTCATAAGTAGGTAATATATTATCATCATCAAAATAAGATTCATCATCTGAAGACTTATAGTATTTATCATCAGTATAATTTTCATTCAATTATACATTAATGATCGATTTGGAATTGTTTACCTTGGCCATTAGACAATTATTTTCAATAGGTATTCTAGCTAATAGACCAAGATTCTTCTAATTAGAAGATTAATGCTCTTTGGATTCATTAGAAGAGTCACCACCACTGGCACCCCAGGTGTCATTGTCTTTCTAAACCTTATTATTTTATTCTTCTAATACTTTTTTCTATTCCTCTTAGAAAGATTTTCGTTTCAATCCTTTTTCTTAAGCATAAGAAAATCTCGTCTGATATGTCCTGCCCTTTTGCATTCATAGAAAGTGACTGCTGAGTCTTTCTTGTATTTTTATTCATTATTATTATATCTATACTAAATGTCTTTCATTCCTTATATCTTGTTCATCCTTTGAGAAATATTAGGTATTTCAATCTCACTATGTTCACTATCACTAGATTTAGATAAAATGGTTACATTCTTTGACTTGGATATTGTAACCCTTTTAGGAGTCTTGACTTTAGTAGTATTAAAGGATGAACTTCCATTACCATTTTTCATCTTATTCATATCATCCTCTCTTTTAATTCTTGCCTCATGATGAAGAAGAGTTCCAAAAATCTCATCAAGGGTAATTTGAGATACTTTTCTATTCTCATCAATAGTTGTTCTCTTATATTCCCACTCATTGGGCATGATAACTATAATCTTGTCCACAAGAGTTTCATCATCTAAACCTTTATCACCCATAGATTGTAAAATTTTAATAATATTCATAAAAATTTGTTTTAAATTTTATACTAGTTCTCTATAAGGAAATAGAAATCTATGATATTCTTCTCTAAACATACCTCTTTTAGTTTCAATATATATGGATGTACCAAAATGAGTAACCTCCAATTTTTTCCAGATACAGTTAGCAGCTTCATAAGAATATATCTAACTATATATATTCCTGATCATGGAAGACAACAAAGTATTGTGTACCTTGTAGTTTAGTTGATATTCTGAATTTTATTGATTAGTAAAAGTTTTTACTTCCTTTTCAAGAATCTGGTAATCTCTAGTAAGCATAACAATGTTTTCCACTCTAGTATTAATAAAAAAATTCTTCATTCAATCTCTCCAATATTCATAATCATTCCCATAAAATATTGGTGGGCTGGTAGGATTTTTATTGTCAATGAACCAATATTCATTCCTTCCATCTAAATGAAAATATATTTCCACAAAACTTGTTAATAGTAAAAGCTTGTAAACAATGTTAAAATTCTTAACCAGGGAAAATTTTATAACAATGAAATCATTAGAATGAATACTTATATGTGAATATAAGTATTTCAGAGACCTCCTCTGATAACAAATGTAGGATCAACATATTAATGTAGATGCTCAAATACAAGAGGGGGGTTGAAATGTATGCTTAAAAACATTTGTTTTTAACTATAAGGAAAACTATGTAAAACAAAGATAAAAAAGATAAATTCACAAGACCTATTTTAGTTCTACAAACTTACTAGGTTCCAGAAATATGTTTCCGGAAATGAAACTTAAGGAATGTTTACAACGAAAATATTCTTCATTAAATCATATAGAATCTTAGTTATCATAGTATAAAAATAACAAGAAAATATAAGAAGATTATACTTTCAACCTTTATAAAATTACTGTAGAAATAAACTTGAAATAAAACAAGTGACCAGTATGAAATATTTTAACCCAAAGAGTAGGGTATCCAAAAACCTTGGAAAAAGGTCCCTTGATCTACAATTTCATGAAAGTCTATCTTACCCACACCAGGATAAGCACTTGATAGGAATATCAGAATCTGTTTTTTTGTCCCTGAAATCCCTGGAACTTTATGTTAGTCAGAACATCTGTCTTCCAATCTACGAAAGTCCTTGAAATTTATGGTAGTCAGAACCTCTGTCTTCCTATCCCCTAAATTCCTTGATTGTATACAAAAAAATCAGAGTCGGACAGAGAAATTTGAACAAGATGATCAGTATGTATAAGGTATTAGAGTCTCTCTCTCTAGAAATAACTTCATTAGCATGAAATCTATAGATAATTATCAGATGTGTGTTATGTTTTGAGCTTGTTCAAATGATCTCCTACTTATAGGTTCTTCTCCAAAGGTCGGCTCCCTCATCCAACGTTCATATTTTTCTTTGAATTTCAGATGGACCTATACTTGTGTTACTCAAACAGTAGTTAGTTAGAAAAAGATTTTTTGACATTGTATTATATATATAACAAGTATAAGAAAAATAGAGTTTCTTAACCATATCCATTTTTCAAAGTCTAAGGGAAAAAAATTTTGAGTCTAGAAAAATAAACATTCAAAGATAATAGAACATGGATATTCAGATTCTATTTTCCAAGAAATTAAAAACTTAAATTATATAGATTTCGGAGTCTGAATTTAAATATTTTCAGAGTCTGAATTCTGGGGAATTTGGAGTCTGAATTCTGAGGAATTCTGAGTATGTATTCTGAGGAATTCAGAGTCGGAATTCAGTGGAATTTAGAGTGTAAATTCTGACGAATTCAGAGTCTGAATTTTAGAGAATTCGGAGTCTGAATTTCAGATAATTCGGATTTTGAATTTCAAAGAATTCATAAACTGAAAACAGAATACTCTATATCTATGTATTTATAGGATTCTGAGGTTTTAGATATGAAACCAATTTTTAGACTTAGGAATAAAATGAGTTAGATTTTTAGAGACTATAAAAAGAACAATGACAACATAGGTAAGGATATATTTTCGTGGGGAAGGAAGTTTTTCTTTATTAAGATCATTCTTGGGGAAAATATAATTTTCCTTAAGATAGAGTGTTTGTGCTTTTTAAAACATAGAGTAATGGAATAGTCAAAAGGAAACCATATTGACTCAAAAATTGGGTGGAGCTCGCTCAATACCAGCATTATAGTATATAAATTTGAAATTGAAATTGAAATTCAAAAGATATAATCATTAAAACCTGGAATGAGATTCCTTTTATAGAACACGAATATTAAAAATTGACATCACTATTCTTAATGGATAATTATAAAAATTACTATTTTTCTTTCACATTCCATTTTCAATTATATCTCAACTGATTAAAAGCTATATCAAGAAGAAATATGACACAATTTAAGGATTTTATATCAAATAATAACATAAGGTCTCACATTATTCCTAACGTTCTTTAATAAATTAGATAATTCAATTATATTTATGGATCGCTCAGCCAAAAAGTTTCTATAAGTCAGGTCAAAAGCTAATTAAACACAAAGGACGTAAAAGAATAATCCCTTTCAATGATTAAATTTATTTAGTCAGTCACTATGTTGGAGAAATCACAATATTTCGTACAATTTAGTAATTATCAAACCTTATGATAAATATTAATACCCCCTACAATTAACCAATGATCCAACAACGCTGCTAATGGAATCCTTTTACAAGGAATAAGGTGAAAATGATTGAAAAGTAGCTCCTAGAAAAAAACTATTCATGATGATGAAAAACAATGAAATCAGTTAATGGATATCACCACAATTGTTGAAGAATAAGTAAGAGAAGTGGGATCCATAATAGGAATGACACATTAGGGATTACTCACAAAAACACAGGGTCTAAAAGGGATTTTGGCACCCCAAAATTTTTTAGTTAATTCCTTATGGTCTATAGGAGAAGTGTAGTAGCTGAAATAAATGAGAATTCAGTTGTAATACATGTTTAAAAAATAAGGTCTCATAATTATATGATGTGTAATGTAATTACATTTCGTGTAACACTTTTGAAAGGAATTCCCAAGAAAACACATTGCCTAATATTTTTTTAAACCCTCGAACAAATACATGACATGTAATCCATTTACACGACATGTAATATTTTTGTCGATGGTTGTTCATCCCATTTTCTCTTCAACACTCCAAACATCATTTATTGATTCTCAACTTACTAATAACCCATGAATCAATTTAACTCATGTATACCAAGTCTCAATTAACTCAAAAAATCATACATCCCTAAACATTATTTAATTTTCCCCAAAAAAAACTCTCCACATTAATCCAAAATAGTTTTCCACAGTTTTATCACATACAAATACATTTTTATTAAAATGAAATAATTTCAATATGAATGAACAATTGATTGAAAAGTTAACAAAAAAACTTAGAGAGATACATTCCTAAAAAATAGAGGATATTACAACCTTCCCACATTATAATAGCTCATCCCTCAAAATCTCCCAGCATCCCTATGAGGTATTAGATAAAAATTATTTCCATTATGATCATATATCAAACCCCCCATCCGCATTTTCATCCTGAACTCACACATACTTCCACTCCACTAAAACAAACAACGTAGTCTGAACCTGATGATATTTCTCACTATAATCAAAAACCAATATCGGATGCTCCTAAATGGATACATCAGAAAAATATCGGCATATTCTATGTGTATCACATGGGAAGGGTATGTATGATATCTCTATATTTGTGACATGAGTTACATGTCATGAATTGAACTATAACTCGTTGTAACTGATAAATAATATTCCATTGGAACAAACATTAGAAAAATTTAAAATGTCCCAATAAACCTAGGTACTACCTTTCAATGTTTTCAGTGACGGTATTTAACAAACCTAGCTGACAAACAAAGGAAATAATGATGACCAACCTTAAAATTCTAGATGTTTTCTTCAATGGAAAGCATATGATTAATTCATTCTCTATGTGGTCACCAACCACTATATATTCAACTAAATCTATTCATATATCTCCTACACGATACTAGGTCCAAAAAGTTATAACTCAACTACCACCAGCCAACTGAGTCAAATGACAAGGCCCACAATAAAATGGCTCAAATAGTGCCGTTTAGATCGATACATGTAAGATATTGTTATATAAAAACTCCAAAAGTTCACTATGTTGATCCCATTAACCTCCATAATCCAAATCATAGCCTTGTAACATATCCTATAGAACCTCAATAGTCTTCTCATATTGGAAATCAGTCTGTGGATGAATGGCTATGCACAAGAAAAATGTGATCCCATCACTTTTTGAAGTCCCTATAAAAAACACGATGTGGAATGAGAATATCATCCTGAAACAATACTCCTAGTAACATTGTGGAACCAAACCACCTCGAACACATAAACAATGCTCAAATCATCAATTGTGAAGGTTTCCCTGATAGTTAAGAAGTTATATACCTTACTCAGACGATCTATAAATACCAATATAACATCATTCGTACTGGTTTTTCTCTCAAATCCTGTCACAAAATCATCATGACATCATCCCATTTCCACTTAGTAGTGGGTAAATGCTATAAAATGTCATTTGGGATATGATTCTTGGCTTTCAACTAATGAAACATGAAGAATCTTTCAACAAATACTTCCACCTCCTTTTTAAATCCTGACCACTAGTACTATCTACATAGATAATGATTTATATTTTTTAAACTAAGATGGACTTCACATCTAGAAGAATGAAACTCCATCATCAACTCCTCGTGCAAGAATGTAGGAACCCATACTCATCCACTAAAAATAATATAATTTCCACTACAGTGAGGCCATCTAGATGACATCTCTGCACCATACTATTTGTCTCTTAGACAATGAATTATAGATCAAACAAATTCTCAATATTAATCTCATCCAATATCATGGGAATAAAATAATTTGAAGTCAGTTTAATTCATTCCTAATACTCCATAACATCCAGATTCTTGTTTGCAAAGAGGGCCATTATCCACCACTCATCCTAAGAATATCATAGTACCTATGTCTATTTATTTTTCATCAAAGTGTTGAAAACAAAATTTCCCCTACCTGGTGTATATACAATTTAATGTTGAAACAATTTAGATACATAACCCACCTCTTCTACCAAAGGTTCAGGTCTAGCTGAGAAAAGATGCACCTAATGATCTTTTGATCCATTTATACCAAAACCTCTCAACCATGAGATAATGTATCCATAATCATATGGAACGTTCCACTACATCTAACTAAATACCATGAGTAGGATAAATCCTCTCAAGTGGTTTCATCTTCATGGATCCATATGAAACAACTCGATCCTCGTTCATTAGAACTACTCTGAGTCTAATGCCAAATGTGTCACAATACATGGTATATGCTTTACCTGGAATAGTTAGTCTGGGGATATGTACTCATGGTAGCCTATGTTTCAAATCTTGAAAATATCTTTCCCAAGCATCCAACATATATAATATCACCCCCTTTTTTGGTCAGCCTAGACATTGGTTCTTTGAAATGGGTTAAATTCTATATAAAGAGACAATAATAACCTGTTAAACCTAGAAATATTCAAATATTAAATACATTCTTAGGTGGTTATGAAGATATCACTACTATAACTTTCTATACATCCATTGAAACTCCTAGAAATGATATTAAATGTCCCAATAATAACACTTTATTAATCCAAAAAATGCATTTGGTTATCTTGGTGTAATGAAGATCCACTATCTATGTACACAAGATGATGTAAAGATGTTTGAAATGATCATCAAATGACTTGGTTTACAATAATATATCATCAAAAAAACAACCACAAAATAATCCAAAAATGGCTGAAAGCCTCTATAAATAAATTACATGAATACCTCAAGTGCATTAGTCATCCCAAATGACATCACAATGGATTCCAATAAACTGTAGCTTCTCCAAAAAATAGTTTGATGTATGTGTATTAGTCTCACCCTCAACTGGTGATGTCCTAATATCAATTAAATAATATATAATATTTTAACCCCTCTCAATAGATGTAAAAGATAAATAGTTTGGGGAAGAGGATCCTGGTTCTTGATCATTATCAGTTTCATCCTCTGAGAATCCACACATAAGTGAAAACATATGTCTGTATTTTTGGAAATGTGAACAAGAGAACCAAAATGATATGTACAAGGATGAATTAAGCCTTTATATTCTATATTTTAACATTGAACATTCAACTCTAGAAGTGTTTATAGTGCCATTTGGTAAGGTGGGATAGAAATAGGATATATTCCCAGCACAAACTTGACTATGACCTGAAAACCTTGCTTGGGTGGTAAGCTATATAAATCATTAGGGAAAACATCTTATCAATAGTATATATATGGGGGAAAAATTCAACTACATTCCACCATTATCTAGAGATGTAATTGTTATCTAAGTTATGAGATAGTACAATATTCACTGAATTGGTCTCAAATAACTAGCCTAGATACCCCACACACCCTGGTGATAATAGCTATCTCCTTCTTGATTTAAGAAGGTAAATCTACTCACAAGATAGTCGATATGATCCTGGTATAGAAATTAAAAATTCATACCAAGAATCAAGTTGAATCCTTTCATTTATAACATGAACGGTTCCCAAAAAACTGCTTACCATCAATCTCTAGAGAACATGCCTTGAAATGTTTGATATTTTTAATAGCACACCCAATGGTGTGTCGAAGGTAAAATCACCATATAAGAATCCAAATTCCAAGACCAATCCATTTCAAAAAAAGATCAGAATGAAATTAGTATTACTGTCATATATCAAAAAAACACAAGAAAGGGTTAATGATATTATATTTTTCTCTCTGAAGATAGACGATCCAACATCAATGTATTCTAATGTAGTCTGCATAATGTGAAACTGACTTGTGCTTATACACTAGGATATATTCTAACACCCCTAGATCCATTTCATTTTAATACTACTCATGCACTAGGGTACCACATCTCATATCTCGTCCTGAATGGCTTTTGTAACTCTTACTACCAGCTTGTTGTAGAGTAGGTGAGCCCCTTCTCGACAACGATTACTATATAGATTCTATACCACTAGTTTGTTGTGGAATGTTCAAAAAAATTCTCTATATATAACCTATTTTGTTATATATATGACACTCAACTATAGGGTATCTACACTATGGGATATTTTGTCCAAAAATTCCACACTAATAGAACTGGAATGGAACAAAGTCTTGATATGTTTGTCCACTACCCTGACTACACTTCCCACAACTTCCTTATCAGAAACTGTCATAATGTCGCTTCTTACATATCAATGAAGAACTCCAACGAAACCTTATTGAAACTGACTAAATGAAACTCAAGACCTCTCTCAGATTCCCATTTGTCATGAATACCTAGTTCATTATGTTCTCAACGAATCTCAAATGGAAAACATTTTCTACTGACCTAATGTCATAGTGATGACCGTCCAAGAAATGTATCACCTTGGAGATCACATCACCTATCATAGATGATGAAAATCACTATAGATTAGTAAAAAATCCAACATAGTCTATAATTTACAAGAAATTATGAATCAAATTCCTGAACTCATTATGTTTTTCATCAAAAATAGTATTAAGATAGAAATGGATCAGTAAATTTTTTACTAAGTCCTTCCAAGATAGGTCATCCTCCTAATTCTTCAATAATATCTTACCAATTCTTGGAAGTTCCATGAAGCATATACGAAATAACCTTAAACCTCCCATACAAATATTTCATGGTATTATTGAATATTTTATGAACAGAATTAATCCAAAACTCAGCTACTAGGGGTCCTCCTACCCTAGTATAAATTTGAGGATTCTAAACCTTGAACTCTATTTTCTGTTCAGACCTCAAAGGAACTATATGAACATTCTCTAATTACATAGATCAGATAACCACTAGGAAGCTACTGTGAAGTTGGACATCCAAATGCTCCTCATAAAATACAGGAATCTTTAGTTTAGCTATGTTTGGAGCATGGTGATTTCCACTATCTTGATGTTAAATTCAAATAAAATGAGTAATAATTTTCTCTATAAGACAAACACACACCATAGAGAACTGTCTAGCAATAAGGGAAACCCAAAAAATTGACTACAACAGAGAACCATCAACTCTTGGTCTCCCTATACATGACATACAAGTCTTTTAACATGGAATTAAAAATCATTTTAATTATCTAGTGAAATAGATATCTCATATAACATTATAATTGGTATGTATATGTCACAAGAAAAATATATTTGTCCCTATCCAAAAAAAATGTATGTCAATATATCCCTATGTGAATATTATATTCTTATATTCTGATCTTGTTCCATAATAGTCTATGAGTAAAAATATAAAAAAATAATTACATCATAAAATAATAACCTCACAAAACATGTGAATCACCCAAGGTGAAACAACATCAATTGTAACACAAACATAACACAAACAGTAATTATCATCCTTGGGAACACATATTTTTCCCCAACATGGGATTGCTACACCCATGGACCTTCTCATTACCATGTCCTAAAAATACATGTCTCCATTATAACATTTTCAAATATTAAAATAATAAGACAATAAAACCAACTCCTTTGATACCACATTATAACATCCCCCATTTAGATGCTCTCTAATGTGGCCTGAAAGGGTTTTTTATGAGACCTTAATCATGCACCCATGTATGCTATAGGTTTTTGACTAGCATTGGGTGTGTAAATTATTTAGTTTGGATTCTATGACCCTTGGTATTTAGTGTAATAATAGTATAATGAAACCACAATAAATGTAAATAATCAATGTATAAAAATATAGGAAGAAAACAAAATAAAAATGAATAATCCAAATAATAATAATGCGATAACGTACTGACCTTATGGAATGTAAATTAATGTAATACAAGAAAAAAGAAAATAAAATGACTAAAAGAATGAATTAATGACTCAAAAGTCACTCATTGTATCCCATGTCGGCCTAGTCTCCAGTATCCAACCAATTAAAAAACAAATAATCAACAGCCAAGTTGTTTTCCCTTGTCCAAACCTGTATCCATGTAATGTTGTCATGTACCAAAGGGTTGCCTAAAATAACGTTGTAGGTCAACACCACCTTGTCTAACATAAAATGGTCTGCTAAAAATTATATGAAATTATGTGAAAAATAGGTGTATTCATTATTTCAACAATCTACAAAATACAACCATAACCTTCATTACCTTCTGCACGAATAAATCTGATTGTGTCTTATGACCATACCCACCAATACCATATATAGAAGGTAAAATAATCTTATTCATAACCATCATATAATATATCTATGAATTTCATTCAATCTTGATTCCTACCATTTTATATCGATTGGTATACACACAACTATCCGGGTAAAATATCTAGAAGCATTATAACAACCTGGTCAAATCCTTATAAGAATTAAAACATGGAACATAGCATATCCCACTCACAATAACCATTAAAACATGGGTCTAGGCTCATACCACTTAATATCTTCATTACAGTATACAAGCCTTCAATTTCTAGGTTCGATCATAATATATAAGCGTTAAAAAATGTAACACAAATCATGACATACAACATGGATATCATAACATCACATAAAATTTCACAAGGGTTAATTATGATAATTTTTTTTTGTTTCATATTTTATGTTAAATTACATCGCAATTGATTTATAATTATATCAACGAACAATAATCCTCAATATATTTATTCTATAACAAGAAATCACTTATCTTCTCAAGTCATTCCAAGCACACATTATTCATTAAGGCAATTCATTTATATTTATTATTCCCTCAAGAAATGGGTTTCCATATGTAAGGATAGAATGAAATTAAAAATAGCGGAAAAGAAAATAATAATACATTTAATTGATTTAATTTATTTGGGTACACACTACATTGACACAATTATAATGTTTTGTAGTCTTTCGATTTAGACTTTATACCATAAACTGATGATCAAAAAATGAACCCAATGGAAAACTCCCATGAGGATGATGGTGTGGATGATTTAAAAATGGTTCTTAGATCAAAACTGCTCATGTTCAAAACAAAAAAAAAGTGTTCCAAGTATTTTTCTGAAATTATTGGAGATGAAGAAAGAGACCAGTGAGACCTAACCAGAAGGACTTACTAGAGATATATCACACAAATGGGATGTCATAAAGGGAGGTTGTCACCTCAAAATAACATATAGAATTTTATAGAGTCTACAGGATAAGAGTGAAAATAAAATAAATAAAAATTCAGCCACACATTATGTTTCAAACAAAGATCTTGGAATTTCAAGGAATACAATGTATTTTCATGTCGTGTAAATATTTTTGATTAAATATAATAAGAAACCCATCATCTAATATTTATATTATTAAAACACTTGAATAATTACATGACATGTAGTCTATTTTCAAAATGTGTAAATGTTCTGCAGATTTTCATTCATCCCATTTTCTCTTTTTCACACTCAACCACATTTAATGCTTCTCAATATACCATGAACCTATGAAAAACATTATCCCATTTATGCAAGGTCTCCATTAATTTGAACAAGTATACATCCGTGAAATTTTTGTTATATTATCCAAAAAATATCGCAATATGAATCCACTCTTGTTTTATAGTGTTTCCATACAGCCCAAGACAACATTTATTCAAATTAAAGGCTTTCATTATGAAAAAACAATAGAAGGAAAAGTTAATGAAAAATACCCAGGGAGAGATGTACCTCAAAAAAGATAGGATCATAGAGACTATGAGTCCCTTTTTGTAACTTCTTTATTAATATCATCGATTTATTAAATGGAAATTGAAATATATATGGTTTAAGATCTATATTCCCACAAAAATTGAAATTATGTGAGAATACCCACATTAAATAATGCGGTAAATTAATATAACCCCTTAAATGATTATGGAATTTAAAATGTGTTTCTTATATGTGTGGTTGTTCTAGTAGTGTTTCCTTATGCTATATGTGATTAAAAATTTCAAGAATATGATTAGGTTAAATACTAATAACTAATCGAGACACATTATATTTTTTATGTGACTAAAACCATGCAGGTGAGATGGTGCCTCCCAAAGAAGATGTTATCGTGACACGAGAGAGGGAATTCATTAATTTTTGTGATTAGGGATTTTATGTGTGATGATTGTGGTGATATTGTTTTTGGGTACTGAGGAGGATAATATGTATTTTGTGGTTATGTGTAAATGGTGGTTGTTTTATTATGCTAAAGCGGTTGGGTGATGTGGTTGTGTTAAATGTATGGTGAATGTTTTTTTGGGTTTGTGAGTTAGGTCCAGTAGTTGTGTTTTTTTGTGCTGTGTTAAAATTTATGGAATCACCCAAACCCACAAAATTTTAAATCACTTAATGTCAATAATAATATAAAATAGTTCTTTAGGAAATCATGAAATTAATGAAGATAGTCTTTCTACCCACACATAATTTTTTTTGAAGTATGTTATAGAATTTTTTTACTACTATTTGGTTTGTTGGGATTGTTTTAATTGATATTATGTTGATAACATCTGTTATGACATAAAAAGTTTTAAATGAACGGAACCCTTTCCTGCATTAGGGCATGTTATATTAAGACACATTTTAAAACTCTGCGGGTGAGTCCAATCCACCAAAAGAAGAAAAATATCATGCGTCAGTGGATGAGTTCCATTTATTTGTGTGATTATGGAGGCTCTCTCTATGTTGATATTACTTATTTTTTTGACTGAGTAATGTTATGTAAAATTATTTCATGATTGATCTCGTTATAAATAATCCTTTGCTAGAAAATAGTGAAAAATGTTTTAAAAATATGTGTTGTTCTTACATTATTTACTTTTCTATAATGTTTCATGCCGTATTTAAAATTTGACACTCTAAAAAATTATTTTTATTTAGTGGCATGGATTAAAAATATTAATTTTAATTTATGATATAAAATTCATTGATAAATGAAATAAGAATTTATTTTAGAGGCTTCAAAAATATTGGGTTGGATTTTTTTGACTTAAACTAAAAAGTGATATGATGTAGTGTATGTATTGTAGAAAAAATTCTTTTAAGAAAATATGGATTTTAATGTCATTCTTTAAATTTTTTTTGATGAATTGTGTTAAATGTTATTATTTTTATAATTGATTAATATGTACCTTCATAATGTGTTTTCCATGGCCATCAAAATGGCCTTGTTATTATTTTGAAAGGTATCTCCCTTAGGAAATTTTCTTTAAAGTATTGTATATATTTACAATTAATTTAAAATATTGTTGGAGTGTTGCAAATAAATTGAGAAACAAGAGAGCTAAATCATAGGTTGATTGTTTGGTCCACCATTTTCTTTTCATAATGTTTTTATTTTTATTCACATTGATGAAAAATGTTTGAGGGGTATCTATTGTTATGGTTTGAAAAATTCTCAAGCCTTACATTTTCATTCTAGGGAATTTTTTAGTGATTACAAAGTTTGGGTATTTTTGGAAAACATTTAAAGTGGTTTATAATGTGTTTGATAATTTATTAATATTAATTTTGATGTTGGAAATTTATTTTGGAATTTTTTAAAATTATTTAATTTAGGAATGTTTATTTAATTGTAACATATTTGACACTATTGAATTCAAATATGTCTTAAAAAATTTTAATTTTGTCCAATATATCATATATTATACAACATATTATAGACTTGGGTAAATATATATATTTACATGTGTCATGTTGTAATTAAACATTTCATAAGCTCTTTTGTTTCCAAATGTTATATATATAAATCTCCACATATGTGTAAATATTTCTACATATACATATACATATATACTACATTTCCATTTATATATATATATATATATTATGATATTATATCTATAATAAGAGTTTTTATATATATATATTAACACATATATATATATGTGTTTGAGAATATATATATTGGAATGTTATATGTGTGTCCATATTGATAAATATATATATATATGGGGATAAAAAAGGTGGATATTAAATTATTTTAAAAATAATTATAAGTTTAAAATTTGTGGTGATATAATGATAAAAGTGATGATTTTAATTAAATAGAAGAGAGAGAAATATTAAATTAAATGTGATACTCATGAATAGTGGGTGTTTATGGGAGTTATGATTTTTTAATGGGAGAAAAATGTTTGAATAAATTTTTTGGAGAGAAAATATATTAAAAAGAAAAAAAAGGGAAATAAAAAAGATATCATATAATAATTATTACTTTTTTATACAATAATGTTTATTTAATATTTAGAGGGTTGTTTTAGAGAAAATTTTAAAATATTTAATACATAAAAATGAAGACCATGTGTCTATGGATTTGACAAATTTAGGAACTCATCATTTTAATTGTTTCAATGATCTTATTCCATTTTATATATGTGTGTGTATAAATATATATACTTGTTTTGAGTGTTATTAATATTAAACATTGAAAAAAAATTGGGGTGTGAAATTTTTTATGTATACACACACTCACACACACAGAGATATATATATGTGTGAATTGTTGTATAAAATGATTTATATATAACTATGTTATATATATATAATAAATATTTATATTTTATATTATATAGATTTATATATATGTTGTCGTATGTATATATATATGATGTTTCAAATAAAAAATGGAATCATTTTATTAAAAAAACAATGTATGTTATAAAAAATCATTCTTAATTTTTTTTAAATATAACATTTAAAAAAAATAACAAATGATTCACATTTAAAAAATATGAGAGATGTTGGGGAATTTTAAAAAAATAATCATTTTTATCATAATGGAGAGAGTGTGTGTTTTTTATAGGGATAATAATAAATTAAATAAAAAATTGATAAGGTAGAGAGAAAGGCATATGCATTTAAAAAAGATTGAAAGAGAAAATGGGATACTAATGAAGAAAGAGGAAAAAATTAAAATAATATATTATAAGGGATAAATATAATTAAAAAGGACCACATTAGTTATGTGTTCCCTTTTTAAAAAAAATTTAGATTTTTAAATAACTATTTTAAATAATGAAATTTTAAATATAAGATTTCAATTAATTGGAGAATTATTTTAAATTATATTTTAATTGTAATAAAATGTGGATTTTGAAATAGGCCAGAACATGCAAATTAATATGAATAATAATATTAGTAATATATGTGGAGATTTAATGTAATAGTAATAGAATTTAAATAAATGGTAGTAATTGAAATATTAAAATTAAATAATAAATTGTGTAATTAATTTGTAATTAAATGAGCTAATTAAATTTGGTAAATAAATAAGAAATTAATAGAAACATGTGTTTTTATTTAGAAAAATTATGTAAATAAAAACCATATATTTATATTCAACTTCGTTCTATCATATCTTCATCAATACTAATAAGATTTAAACACCATCAGTTTCATTGAATTTTTATTGATGATTATATAGTAATAGATGAGTTTTTATTCATATCTGTATAGTTAAATTTTATAGGATTAATTATATATATATATATTTACATTTAAATTATTGAATATGGAGAATCAGATGATTATGGGTTAACGAAGGACTTTGAAAACATTGTTTAAATATTTTTGGGACTGAAAATAGCAGTATGGGGTCTTTAAATTCTCATTTTTTTCATCATATGTGGATCTATACTTTTTGCATCCTTTGGAAGAAGGTTGGAACTGAAAAAATCAATATAATAAACTGGTTTAAATGATATTGATGTGGATGGGTTTTTGAATCACACTCTTTTACATCTTATGATTTATTGATATTATAAACTGTATTGGTCATATTTAACATTGAATTATATGGACATTGATTGATTTTTTTCCACAATATAAAATATTTTATGAAACCATGATATGTGATGTTATTTTTAACAAATAAAGGGAAATTGGATAACCACTTACATCCAGTTAATAAAATGGTTTCCCCAGGAGAATTATGGGTTTTTTTGAGAATACCCTTATTATAAATAAGTGTAATTGAATCCCTTGATAAATATGAAAATTTTAAAAGTGGTTTTCCATTGTGTTTTGATGTGAGGTTGTGATACATTGTTGTAGTGGGGGTTGTAAAGATGTGTTGTGATATGACATGGGGTGAAATGGATAATGGAAGAATGAATTTAGTTGAGAAGTAGACTTTATGCAGTTGATGTTTATATATGAAATAATGGGATGATAAAAAACTGTCTTAAAAAATAAAATTGGTTGGTAAATTGGATATGTAAAAAATGGATTATTTGAAATAAAATGTAGATTTTGGATTATGTCATGTTAATGTGGTTTTGTGATTTTAGAGGTGGCAGTGAATGTGAGAATAGTGTGAAATGGTTGGTACCATCATTGTGAACCAATAGGATGTTATTGTGTTATTTGATAGTATATAAATAACTTGTATATTATTTTGATTTTATATATTCACCCTACCCTCATCGAGAACTATATTATGAAACCCACATAGTCATATGGGGAGTGTTTTTTCCTGCATCCCAGTGGGAGGTGGAATGGATCTCAACCCACTCTTCTTAGCTACCAATTCTAGTAGATGATAATTAAATGCATTGGTTTTGATGGACATAATTCAAATGTACTACTATCGTGTTGTGATGTGATGTGATTTGATGACCCAGGTGTGTTCGGGTGATCTGTGGTGAGATGATATATTGTGTGGATCGTGCATGGTGTAAGGAGGGAATGAGGTTGATTTCATCCATTTTAACGATACCATACTACCCAGGTTATGAGATGTAATATGATGTGATGGAACGAGTATCTACTATTGACATTTTATGTGATTTTATGTGATATATTAAGAAGTGGTGGGACCGCTTGGATGTATATTGTTGTAGTGAAAAAGAGGCATCCTACTGGGAAAGTAGGGGGTACCCATTATTGAAATGATTCATATAATATTATTATACTTGGATTTCCTATTCGGTGAGAGAGATTTCACGAGGTTAAAGATTATTTAGATGACCTGTTTTTTTGTATGTTATGTTTTTTGCTCACATACGTATTTAAAATATCTTTTCACATGTTCATGAGAGACCATGGTTTTCCTAAAGAGTATATTTGAATGCCAACCATACTTATATAAAATATATTTCATATTTTTTAGTTGGAAATCATGGACCATACATAACATTACTAACTCGAAACTTTGAATCAATTTCTATGATGATGCATTGGATTTTCTTTGGGAATTATTTTGGAGACTTTTACATGTATCTTTTTTATTTACAAATTATATTTGGGATGGATTTTGTTTTTATTTTTATATATAACATGGAGTTTTATGTTTTTGATTTATCATATCCCTCAGTCCTATTTATTATTTAGGGAAATATCCCCCACTTCATAATATTTTTATACCCTAGATGTTAGTTTCCAACCAGAGGCCTACTAGAGGAGGGACTAGGAGCACATTATCTCTCTCCCTTCATTGCAGTATCTTTAGAGGTAGGGGGTCATGGCATATAAGAACTCAACCAATTTTATATATGGATCCCATACTCATTTAAAATCCATTGAGAAATATCTAATCATATCATATAAAATATGAATGTTCCATTAAAATTTACTCACTAACTGAGTTTCAGCAAAATTGTTAAAAATTAAGTTAGTATTAAATACCTAATAATGAACTTTATAGAACATTTAGATGAAACTCATATGTTTATTAGGTATAATTTAATATCGTTATCTTTACATCATTAACACTTCCATTATATATATCATTGAATGATGATAGATTGATAAATACCATTGAATAAGAACACATTGTTCTGGCTTTGTTAGTTGATCTACTACAAACAACTTGATTTTGTTTCATTTATAGTTTAATGGAGTCCTATGAAAAAATACACAATGATATTGTATCATATTCATGTTGTGACATCCCATGTGGCTGGTTATCCTTCAAAATGGTAAATGGAATATTTAAATGGAATGTAATCTTAGATAATTTGATTTTTTAGAATTTAGATCGAGGAAAGGAGAATGATAATGATTTTCAACAATACTAAATTTATATTTTATATGTGGAAAATGAGTATGAAAAACAAAGAGAATATTTTTATCCTGTCTTAATTAAAGGAAATTTGGTAGGATTCAATAAGACCCACTAGGAGATCAGTTTTAGTACACTAAGAGGCTAATGTATTGGTCAAAGATAAGATTCAATACCCCTACCTTTGGTAGGCCATCAAGGACCTGGTGGACCACTAGAGTCTAAGAAAGGGTTCATTTGGTATCTAGTGGAAGCACTAACAACCTTTTTAATGTGAATTTTAGGTATTTATGATATTTTTTATTAAATTCCTTCATCATTATATTAACTATCCAAATAAAAAATTACCAGTACCCAATTGGACTTTATGATCATTTATCCATATTTATCATCCAAATTATAATTACCTGACACATATATATAACTATTGGGGCCCATGAATAATATCCATTAGGTCATAGAGGAACTACCATGTCATCATTTGATTGAAACTAATTCCAATGGATAGAATAAATTATCAGAAAATAATTTTCCCAAAAATAAATAACACAGTAAGAGAGATAAATGTGTGCGTATGTAAATATGTTGTTATTAAAAATTGTTAAAATATAAAATTTCAGTGGAAAAGGTAGTGGTTATGCAAAAGTATCATTTAATAGTTTTTTAACAATATAACATGCTAAAAACCAAGGTGACACATCCCATGATTTTGAACAATCTTTATATATATCCCAAGTTGATATACTTCTCACCACTAATGAATAATGATGTATTTAATTTTCCTATTTCATGAAAAATAATGTCTAAATTTCCAACAATGTGCATAAGTTGTGAATAAAAAATAAGTTTAATTTCTCAAATGACATCAATATAATCCCATGTATGAGTTGTTAAATTATAAAATACAATTTTAAGGTGTATCATACATTTTAATATAAATTGTTTATTAAAAAACATTTCTTGAAAACAAGTCATTATTCCAATGGGTGATAATGTGAAGATAATTTCAAAATAATAAAAAAAAAATCCATTTTAAAAACAAATTTTGATAACCCAATATTTAATAATATTAAAAATTAATGCATTCATGCTCTAAAAAACGTTAATGAAAAAACTGTTCTTTACTATTTGATAATAGTAATAAAATTCTTACATTAAAATTTTAATATCTCGTATTTAGACTCTCAAAAAAAATTCATCATGACCCTCAAGGAAAAACGTGTGGTATTTAATAATATATCCCAAAATAGGTTTTATATAACATGTCTCACATGAAGAAACATGTTTTTTTCATAACAAAGGCCTCAATGGGATTTACAAAACTCGATAGTCATGAAGAAAAAGGAGGTTTTTATATTTCAAAACTATTAAGAAAACTCTACCATTTTTTATATAAAAACCCATAATATAGAATATATGTTTTCCTTTATCTAAATAGTATCAATCATAGTATTTCTAATAAAAAACAAATAGTTGATATTCATTAACATGGTAATAAAAAAAACATATTCTGAGATTATTCCTAAAAATCATGTGTTTTATAATAAAACCCACTAAAATAATACATAAAAAACTTATTTTAAATGAGATCCAAAAACACAATCCATTATTGGAAAAAAATTACAAATCCACCAATAAAAATAATTTTAACATTTTTTGTCAAAAACTATCCATTTCATAAAAATTAATATATATATATAATATAAATATTCCATAATATTGAGAATTTTCTAAATATTTATTTGAATCCATTAATATAATGATCTATCAAAAGTTGAGAAACAACTAAAAGTATATAAGAAATATATGAACAATTAATAATAGGTCTAATCCATTATAAGTCTAAACTAGAGACACCTACCATGATATGCTTCCATGGAATTACAAGGTCACATAATATGATGATCATAATGAATGAAATTATAATCCATAACATAAACATTCCACAACAAATTATAATTCAAAATAAAAAAGAATTATTACTACTTTAGAATAAATTTGGCCTAATATAATCATGTTTGGTAAGGTCCTTATGCTTGATATGTTTAGCCTATTCCATTTTAGATTTACCATGTGTAACTAACTCTATTAGAATACACATCGTTTATAGAGTGAAATTATCCTTGATCCATTAAACACATCCCTTAAATAACTCACTAATTTTTTGTGTATAAGGAGAAAGTCCAATTTCTAACAATAAAGAATATGTAATGACCCGTATTCAATTTTTTTTAATTGAGAAATATATTCCATAAAGCTTGTATACATATGATTAATTATGGATATATCCAAGATGATGATTGGGTATATCATAAATCATAAAATAGATATTTCTTACGCAGTCCTTATCTAATCATATGGTACAATTTAGTGTTATTGTATGGTGTAGCGTAAGTATAATAGCATGGTATGACATTCAAAAGCAACCTACGACCATGGAAACAAATTGATAACTATTACCATTCCAAATTCATCCATTTCTAGATTTCATTAAATAAAAAAATGATGGGATAGTTTGGGGATTTATGTATTTATACAATTGTTGCATGAACATGAAATGGAGTATTTACACATCTGTTATAATGCATGAGTAAATTCCTGTTCACCATAGGAGAATCCTCAAGTACATTATAATGGGAATTCCCAATAATATGGAGAGAGGTTTGGATCCTGAAAATCATTCCCTGTTTTGGTTGATTCTAATCTTTTCATAGTTATCTTCTACTACCTCCATTACAAAAATATTCAGCACAATGTCATGGATAATAGATTAATCTTGCGCATATGTTGAGTGATTCTGCACAACCTCTAGATACATATCGTGGATCTCTTTTTTCTACATATACAATGATCATTATCAAGAATGGATGATTATGGTTGCATCATACAATTGGAGAAATATACATGAATATTTAATTCATTTCTAGTTTTCATCATTTCATTTATATAGAATATGTAATCTTGTATTTAGGTCTTTTTATTTCAACATCTATTTTTAACAATACTCGTTAGAACCTTTGAAACCGAGTAGTGGTATTAATGCATTAATATCCTTTTTTATTAACTAAATAATGATGAAATTGAATTTTTTTTAATATGTAATGCTTGTAGTATTCCCTATAGTATAATAAATTCAAAATAACATTTTACGTATGTCTTCTGATATGGGAATATTGTATTTAGTGAATTTTTACAAATACATTTATTTTGTATAAGGTGTATGACATGAAATCAGGATACCTTATATAACGATATCTATTATAACAAGTTCTATTATATATTAGCATATCACTTTTATGATATCATTGTAAATCATAAAATATGATATAATATGTAAGGGTCATTTCCCTTGATACATAAAGGTGAGAAAAATCATACATAAAGGTATACAAAAATGTGCAAGTTTTTTAATTTTCCACTTGATGAACCTTACGCATACTTATCATAGTCAATGATAGGGATATCAATCATAAAATATTACAAATATTACTTAAAGAATCTAAACACCATAACCTTTCTATCAAGTTGTGTGATTTGGCATTTAACATTGAATACGATTTCTAATGAAAAAGTTTTTTCCATTAAATTCAATTAATAATTTAATTTTATAATATATAAATAGTTTATAACGATAAATAAAATTAATTTTTTGGAGATTTGGTAGTTTTCAATAGTTTCTATAAATTATTAACTATAATATGTTGACAATTAAGTAACATAACTTTGAGGGAAAATTAATTTAAAAATATTCTAAAATATAAAATGTTACTATTTAAATACATGTTATAAATAGCATGGAATTAATTATGACATACAAATACATTGTTTTTTAGAAATTATATGGGTATATTATAAAGTGTATATAAATTTCAAACAAAAGTGATGAAATATAAATTAATTTTTTAATAAATTAAGAATTATTATAAATTAATTAATTATAATTGGTCAAATTAATGGTTTTATATTCGATATTATTTAGACAACATAAAAAGGAATTTTTATAATTGATTTTATAAAGGTTTAAATAATTTTAAATATGGCATATTTAGATTGTATGAAATGCTTACATCAATGAAATTAGAATATAAAATTTGTATATTTCACAACATGTGATATTTTTAAATTAAATAAAATATAATAAATAATATAAAGGATTTAATATTGTAAATACATAAAAATTTATTATTTATTTATTTATTCATTTTCTATTGTGAACTACTAATATTATAATGTGTTTTTAATTAACATTTATTTATGAATTTTTATAAATTGTTTTTTTCATGGTTAAAATTATGAATATTTAATTTATTTAATTTATTCCTATATTTTTTATTCATAAATAATAATTTTTTATTATGAATTATGATGTATGTTTTAGTTTTAATTGTCAAAATATTTAAAAATTATCATGCATACATCAATGCAGTTATACATTCTGTATAATGAATTTAGTTTTCTTCTACATTGAATTTGACTTTTAATTAATTTTATTATATTGGAAATTGTTTTTGAATATTTTTTATACATATTACATGTAAGATTTATGGATAATTTAAATCTCTCTTGGGTAAAGTATCCCTCTATAGAGGGACGGTATAGGAGAATGGATTTTACTAAAACCTACCATTATTGTTTCTCAAGTATTGAGGAAGTATGTGAAGTTCATAGTCGTTGTATTGTGTTTAATGGAGGGATTGTGATTCTAGAGTTGAGTATTCATTTAAAATATTCATTTCTATACATAATAATGTGTACAATTTAATTATTTTTCATCTAAAATATGTGCCATGACCTATGGATGGTTCATGTCCTAGGGGAATGGGATCTAATATTTTAGTGTAAAATTGTTTTAGTTTGGAGTCTCTTCATTTTTTGAATTGATTTGGACATATTGTGAAGAATTTTGAGGAGGATTTTTAGTAATTTATTTTTGTTAATACTCTCATATATGGATTTAATTCACTTATGAGTTTATTTTTTCATTATATTTTCCAATACATGAACATTATTTTTTAGAAAAGATGACATAGAGGTTAATATTTTTGTTTCACTCAAATTGGATATTTTTGTGTTGTGGTGAATGATCTTTGATGTGGGTTTTATAATGTAAATAAACAGGAGGGGAGTGACCAAGGGAAACTCACTATGATTATTAGGAATTTTAAACTTGTGTTATGAATCACTTCACCAAATCATGAACCTTTTTTCAATCGAATAAACAAAAATTGATCATGAGAAATGGGGGAGATTTGTGGGGGAATCATGCCATGATTTTTAGATCTTGGAATTCATTATGAGATAGATAACTTTCACACAATGATGTTCAATTTTCTAAAAATATCTATAAAATTGAGGTTCTAGTTGAATTTACATTATTTCCTCAATATTCACTCAATCTTTTGGTTGTTGTGGGACCCTTTTTTATTATCCTAGGCCTTTGTGATTAAATATAATAAATTTTCATGTTTGATGTTGATCCATGAAAAAATTTATCTCTATTATCTTTTTTATTCTTATTATTATCTAATTCATTATTGAATGATAAATAAATTTTTTACCATCATTTTCATGGGTTTCTAATCAATGTATGGTGGATAATTCATGATGGGATGATTTGTTCAATTTGGTTCCCTATGACCATATTCTGTGTACTTTTTTAAAAATTCTATTCATAGATTAGAATATTAATAAACTACATATCACATCATGATTTTTATTTTGTTTAACAAACTATGTGATAATTTCCTAAGAGTAGTGTCCACACTAAAAGGTCATAACAGTTTCCAGTTATGATGAGGAACCAGAAGTGATATCACATTATTCATAAATATATTTTCTATACCTGGATGATATAGTTTGAGGGACACAAATTATATATCCTATCATGGGTGGAGACTCGTTGTACATAAAGTCACCATCTAAAGGTGTACACCCTTGGTAATATCCATGGTAGGTTATTATGGGAACGAGACCCGCTAGTAGGAAATCCTCATTTATATGTGTTATTGGATGTTCATATCTATGGAAATGTGTATTGATACATAGTCATTATGAATATTATTAAATAGTATTATGAATATTGTACCATTATTTATTCATAAAACCCATGACAACATATGATCATGGAAATATAGGATGTGTTTGGTGTGTCATGAGTAATATTGAATTAATGAAGAATACAGGAAAGGATTTTCAAATTCATTCATTAAAATAATTTTATATCTCATTGCCATAGATGAAAATTATAAAAAATAAACAAATCCATGGAAATAGTGTTATATAGTCAAGATCAATTCCTTGGAAGTCAAATAAAGAGACATCGAGCACAAAGTTTTATGGTTCCATCCTGAGACCAACTTGATTTGAGATGTCATTATAAAAGGATTATGTTACATAGTAATCATATGTATGAGGTATTAAAACATTGTAATATTAACTTATTTCTCAATGGGTTCTTTGGTGTGTTCCTATACAGTAACCTTGGAGATTAAGGTTCTTCGCCTAATGCCACTGAGAAAGAGGGCTACAGGGTCACACACTATGTGTATCTAGAGTCTTAGTTAAATAATATTTTATTATTTAATTTTAAAATCATGAATAAATATTATTCCTTCACATTGTTTAATAATTATTTAGATTCTATTAATCATACATATTCCATCACCATTTATTCGAGAGAATATAATGTGAGAAAAATATTTAAAAACTATTTAATTTCTATTTAATGAATATAATATTTATTTATTTATTATATAATAATTAAATGATATTTACTTAATAAATAAATAGTCATTATTGAAGGCCCAATAAATATTTTGGAGGAATTGAGGACTAAGTTATTAAGTCCGGAAAGAAATTTTAGAAATTGAATATTATTATATTAAATAATATTTTATTTTATTCACATTATTAGCTAATATAAAGAAATAATATTGTTATTATTATAATTATGTTACATGGTCTTATATAGGGAATTACTAAATTATTAAGAGATCTTGTGAAATTTTTATTATTTTAACCCTAGAAGTATATAAACCCATTTCTATTATTTTTTAAGAGATCCAATTCGTTTGTTTTGACTGTGAATAATGAATTTGGAGAATTATATCAAGCCATAGAGACAACCCATATCCATGAATCCTCCCAATAATGGAGATCGATCATCCTACGCCTCCAACTCTATATTATAGAGATATGAATGAGAATGCTTTGGAAGTTGTTCTCATGCTGATCAAAGGTGGAAGACACAAGAAATGTGATCTACTATACTGGAACATAATGATTCCTAGAGCAACGGTCAGGTAATTTTGGAAAATGGGTAGATAACCAATCTATGTAATCTTCTCTTGATTTATACAACGTCATGATAGTACAATTCAGATCATTTGTAATATCCATCAATAATGAAGGAAAAATCAATAATATGTGATGATCATCTCTCTAGATGTGATGTTTTATCCGTTTTCTATATTCTTTTACTTAATTCTATGGATCAAGATGTTTGACATTGTTTAAAATATCATAGAAATCATAGATCATTAAAAAAATCAATGTTTTGAATGAACCATCACATGCTCCTGTTATTCCCAAAACCTAAAATTGGAATTAGAGTGGTCATATAATTATTTATAAGTATTTAATTTTCATTGGTTGATGTATGAACTTTTAATTTCATTCTCAATTCATGATTAATCATTATTATAATACAAATAGCATGATCTCCTTCTTCTTCCTTAATTTCTCATAGATCTAATCAAAAAAATTAATTTTATAAATGAAATAAAATTGAGGAATTTATCCAGATATGATGAGGATTCTATCATGATAACATTAGAGGACACATCATTTAACCAGAGTTACACTCAATGTACATTTGATACATGGACCAAGAATTGATATAGTACTAATTCAAACTATGATCATTGATTTAACATAGTTCATTTAATTTCATACAAAATATGTTTACTGGAACATCTTATCCCATGTTGAGACAAAGAAGACACCATGAATCACACATACACAAAACGTTGTCCACTATATCAGATACGGGGTTTGTATTTCCATTAAATTCCTACCTGAATGGTTATAGTTTAACTTAGGGACCACATGCCTTTTATCCCACATTACACATTGTGTACTCAATTTTTTCTGAGGCACAATTTACGCACTGAGTCCCAATGCATGTGACATAGATAGACGATAAGAGGCATACACACTATGTATATCACCTGTAAATGACATGTAATTATACCAAATTATGAAAAATTAAAAATTTATTTATTATACTATATAAAACATGTCAATATGTTCATTCATGTGGGCATTACCATGATAGAACACTAAATGTGATGTGATTTAATATATATATATATATAGGTATATTAATTTTTCATTAATTTCTTCATAGTCTTCATATATTTTTATCATGTTTGGGTCATATTATATTTTTTACACTACATTCACTAAATTATAACACATGTCCGAAAAATCATGCAAATCATGTAATAATTAATTTGAAAGTACACATCACGAAGGCACATGGAATTTCATGTATTTCATAGGTAATATGAGTAAACATTATTTGAGTACAATACATTTTGGGTAGAATCATATGACTATCAATCATGTTGCATCCAAGGTACATTCAAGTACACATTTTATTTTTAATAAATTAATTTAATTTGATTAAAATCATCATGGATGAGAATCTGAAGGAATTTTAGATGAAAAATATGATAATTGAATTGATTAATTAAGGAAGATAATTAATTCATTCAAGCACCATTGATCATAAATAAGAATGATTAATAATTTAATTTTAGTTTTATTAAATGCATAATTTGTTTCACGCATGTGTATGATCATGATAATAGATGATACCATTCTATGGGATTGGTTTTATTTAATTAATTATTATATTAAATTGTTGGCATGTGTTTCTTCACTCCACCTATTACGTAAGGTCCTTTGATCCCATGTTTTCTTTTATGTAAACCCCATATTTTCCTCACCTGTGTGTTTGTGTAAATTCATATGTAATGGATGGATCTCCCATACAAGTGGAGGTGGTACAAGATTGTAGCGGAGGAGAAACCAATCCAGGAGAGATATATATATTGACATGTTAAAAGTATCAATTGGAACCTTAATTGGTTCTAGGTGTTTTTAACAGGTCAATATTTTGTTTTTCAACCACTACATAAAGAACCCTTTATTAAAATTTCATGATCATAAACATTATTATTATATTTGTTTCAAGTTTCATTGGTATTTTACTATAGATGTTTTTTCAAGATTACAACAAATAATGGATTAATGAGAATGAAATGTTGAACTTAAATAAATTGTCTTATGCATAAATATTATCTAATACAAGGTTAAGAATTTAGGTAAATCCAATTATATATTTACAATACATAAATATAGAAAAAAATTGGAAATTTTCACATAAAATATTAAAATCCATCCTTTATATATATTAAGTATGTATCGACTTCCACTACATGAGGTAAAATAAATCCATAGTTCAAAGTGCTTGACTTGCCAATGTTGGGATTCTATCAATTACAGAGGAATTCTAACTTGATGGTTTGGGTTGAATTAACATAGTTCAAATCAATAGTCAACTCCATAATAAAGAAATGGTCTAACTAAGAGGCAAAGGGTTGAGGAAATCCAATTTCAAGATTTCTGGATTATTGATTCCACTCAATAGAAAATGAACAATGAGTTAAATCCAGTAGTAATTTGGAATACATTCATAAAATCATTCATTTTTCTAGACCATCCAATGTTTGGGTAATGAAAATGAAAATATAAACCCATTCTCGTTCAATGTTCAAGTAGTAGCATATTTTGAAGCCATTGGTGAGGGCTATTGGGTTTGGTAAAATAGTGGGAGATTTATAAATATATTTTTTTCTGTACATTATTATATAATGTAATAAATCACTTATCATATTATTTATAGAAACAATATTAAAATGAATTGAAACATATCATTGTGATCCACACCTGAGAAGGATAACCTTCTCACCAGAACACATTCTCTATAGTGTCAAAAGAGCTTACGTGTTGTCCTTCTCCCTAAAAAAATTGTATGTTCTAGAAGAACCTCTTCCTAATGTTCATGTAAATGAGGAAAGTGATAAGGATTAATCACTTTATGCGAAACATTTGAACAATTCTATATATTATCAATGTTTCATTTAATCATACTTGACTGATTATCTATTCCTGAAATATTTGGACATGGTTTAATATACCATTATGTCTCACCATCAGGGTCGTTATCAAGATAAGGTGATACAGGAGAGGTATGATAGCTCTAATACAATGTTTACAATAAAGCTTGTAGAGTCTACGCCAACTAGACCTCATGTAGTTCAGTTTATTGGCTATATTGAATGCTTAGACATATATGGGATTAAATTCCTAGATGAGTAGGATACAGATGGAATATATTCATCAATTCCCAAGACATTATCATTTATTATTTTTAATTTAAATATGAGAAATAATAAGAAGAGTCTTTCATAATTTCTACTTTTATTCACCTTGTGTTTAAGGATATGTGGTGTAATAGACCCATCTCCCTTTTAGAGAATTAGAAGAGGATAAACAAGGATAAGGGGACCAATATTAAAAATAACTCTAAAGATCCTAATCACCTTCCTTCCAAGATGAATATGATCTTGTTGAAGTGAAAGGGGAAGAAGTTTGTGTGTTTTTCTTGTGTCAAGCAAAGACACTAGAAGGGGAACATCACATAGAAGAAAGGGGAATCTAATTGTGCTTTCATTATTGAGTGTGATCCTTCAATATCAACAAATTTATTATTATATATTGGTTTTGGTTTTCACATCTGTATCAAAATGTAGGAACTAAATAGATTCTAAAAGATTTCTAGAGAGGTGAATCTCGGAGCTGAAAATGGTGCGAGGATAGTAACTCTAGCCTTTGTTGACTACCACCTTTCCTTAAACACATGAATGAGCTTTGTTTTAAAAGATTATTATTATTTTCCAAAATTTACCAATAAAAACATTCTATACCATCCCTATATTCTAATGGTTTTATATTAATATTTTGAAATAAATGTTTTTTCTTTCATAAAACAACATATGTAGTTGTATTGAAGATTTTAATAATGGATTTTATGTATTAAATTAAAAAACCATGAATTTGAAGTTTATAAACTATCATGTTCTCAAGAATCATATAACACACATCTAGGGAATCAACATCTCAGTCATGTAAAAAAGAAGTGTTTGATAAAGCTCAATCAGGAATGTTATTTAGACTCGCCTAATATAAAATGACATGAAATATTCCATTCTTATTTATTTGAAAAATGATCAAACTGACAGTCAGTGATTAGGGTGAAAGTGGTACAGAGCTTCTAGGATTAGTTCACACTGATGTATGAGGATAATTTTCATTATAAATTAGAGGTGGATATTATTACTTCATAACTTTTACTAAATACTTCAGTAGATATATTTATGTATACTTGATGTGGTATAAGTTCGAGTCCTTTGAATTTTTTTTGGATTTCCTAAATTAAGTAGTGAATCAACGTGGTAACAAGATAAATAATATTCAATTGGATATAGGTCTTGAATATAATAACCTAGGTTTTATAAAAGTTATATAGGAGTTTTTATTTTATCTCAACTAAATAATCCTAACACACCAAAGTGGAATGTTGTTATTGAAATGAGGAACTATACCATGTTAGAAAATGTAATGTCAATAATTATTCATGTAGATAATCCATTATCATTTTGGGTATTAAAATTATTAACCATGCATACAAATTAATCTGAGTACCAATCAATGTGTAATTGTGAATTACCATTTAGTTTTTCAGTGGAAAAAATTGTTTAGTAATATACACATGTATGGGGTTTCAAGGAAATTTTTAGGGCCTTCTAAAAAACAAACTAGAACTTCTTGACACAAATTGTATCATTATAGGTTATTCCAAGGAATCGAAGACATATTTCCTATACAACACCATAGACAAGAAAGTGACTATATCTAGACAAGTCATCTATCATGATAGGCAGAACATTATAAATGATGATAGTGGGAGTAATATTTACTTTTTAAAAAAATTATTATCTTGTTATGCAACAGTTAGTATAGGAACAGATTCTACATGTCTTCATAGAATAATTAGTTCTTGGAACACAATTAATGTATAGGATAACAAGAGAGGTAAGGGAATCAGAGAGATATAAATAAAGGATAGTTCATAAAGTGTTTAAACAACATCACAGAATTGAATATGATGAAATACATTCACCGGTTTCCCTGTTTAGATCCATTATAAATCTAAATTCTATAGAATCATACCATGACTATGATATTTGGAAGATGGATGTCAAAACTGAATTCCATAATGGGAACCATCAGGAAGATGGCTATATGACATAACCATAAGGTTTTGTTATTGTTGGTGATTCTATATGTTTTTTCATATTTCATAGATCAATTTATTGATTAAAGAAAGAATCCATGTCATTGAAGACTTGATTCAATGAAGCTATTAATGAATGTTGATTCGTTATGAATGAATGGGAGGTATGTTTTTACAAGAGGATTAGTGATAATGATGTAAAAATCATAGAAGCGTATTTTTATGAAAAATTAAATCTTGAAAATGATTTACCAGACTTGTATTCTCTTAAGGACTGGTTAATCAAGTGTTTCTCCATGAAGGGAACATGTGAATCGGCCTATATTCTATGGATCAATATCATTCATGAAATATCCCATAGGCTTATTGGACTAAGTAAAAGTACATATGATGACCAAATACTAAGGAGATTTATTTTTGAAAAATCCAAGAGGGGATTGGTTCAAGTGTTAGACAGTTTAAATATTTCTAAGAAAATGTGTCCTATGGCACAATAAGAGAAATAGAGAATGAGAAATATCCAAAATGATTCCATAATTGGATTAATAATTTATGGCATGTTATTTACTAGACATAATGTTTCCTATGCATTGAGCATGGTGGATAGATATCGAGCTGATCCATGACAACTACATTGGAATACTATTAAGGCCATCCTTAAGTACCTGAGAAGAACTATGAATATCATCCCAGTGTATTGGGGTGATGAGGATCTGGTAATCTGGGGTTATTCTGATTCTAGTTTCTAGATAGATTAAAATGACCTAATGTCTCAAAATGGATATATTTTTAGTCTCAACATATTTGTTATGAGTTTGAAGAGTCAAAGCATCCATTTTTTGTTTATTCTATTGTGATTTATGAATATGTAGAGGCTTTTGATGCTTCCAAGGTAGCCATTTGGTTTCAAAAAAAATTCATTGATCTTTATTTGGTTCCTATAACTATAGAAACTATCACATTATATTGTGATAATATAGCAGTGGTGGATCTTGCGAAAGAGACAAGTTCACAACCACAGAAAAAGAATATACCACGGATGTATAACCACTTGAGGTAATTTTATCATAGGATTGAAGTTGAAGAAAACTGACTAGCCATTTAATAGAATGTGGTGGACCCCCTGAATAATGTCATATTTCATAAGAATAATTAGTTTCATGTGAGAGATAGCAGACTGAAGGTTGTTAATAGTTGGCCCTAGTGCAAGTGGGATTCTGTTGTAGTTAGTTCCCAAGAACCAACCTTTGTGTAGTTTATGGTAACTTGTAATCGTATTTTTTTATATTAAAAAAATAATTATCACATCATTATTGTTATTAAGAAAAACATATTATTCCATAAAATACTAAGAGTACATTTCACCCTAAAATGTCATAGAACATCCTCGATTTGATGAGAACCTAGATGTTTTAAAAAACTATTCTTAAATATTCGTTCAATATCTGGACGATATCATTTTTTGGACACAAATGATATAGTCTATCATGGGTGGAGACTCATAGGACCTAGATAAACATTATCATGGAATACACCCCTGGAAATATCTACTGTAGGATATTATGAGAATGAGACCCACCAATAGGAAATCAACATTGATATACTTTGTTGGATGTTCTTATCTATGGATGTGTTTATTGGTCATTAGACTTTAGGATTAAATTTAATTAGTATTATAAGTCATGTATATCAATGTATTGGAGAATACTATGATGATAAATATTCACAATGAGGTAGGATATGATTAGTGCATCATTAGTAGTATTTCATTAATAAATAATTCGAGAAATGATTTTTCCCTTATTTCTTTAATGGAAGTTGATATTTGTTGTTCATTGATGGAAAGTATATAGCTTGGATAAATCCATGTACATTTTTTTGTATAGGCCATTCAAATTTCCTAGAAGTCAAATAAATAGGCATCAATAACATAGGTGGATAACACCAGCTTACAACCTACTGGATTTGAGATATCTTGATAATGGGAATATATTTCATAGTAAGAGTATGTATGATGTATTATTTCATTTCTTCATTATATTCCTTTTCTATGGGTTCCATGGCGTGATTCTTGATAGTAACCTCTGAATTTAGGATTCTTCACCTAATTCTAATTATAACGTGATCTAGAGGTTCACAAACTAAGTGTATCTAGAATCCCAGTAAAATAACATGTTATTATTTATTATTTTCAATTTGAATAAATATTATTCCAACATGTGGTTTAATTATTATTCATTTTTTATTGCATATATTATGTCACCATTTATTTGATAGAATAAAATTTGAGGAGAATGTTTAATAAATATATATTTTCTATTTAGTGAAAATTATATTAATTTATTTATTTGTGAATAATGTAGTGACATTTATTTGACAAAAAATAGGCTTTATTCTTTGCTTGAGAAATATTGTTGAGGAATGGAGGACTATTTTTTTAGTTCTGTTTGGAAATATTAAATATAGAATATTATTATATTAAAAATATTTAATACAATTCACAATAAATAATCGCGTTAAGATATATTATTAATATTCATATTATTTGACATGGAATTACACAGGTATTAAATAAATAATAACAGGAACATGTGAAATTGTTTTTATTTTTACCCTAGTAGTAAATAAATCCAAATATATTATTTTCGAATAGATCCAGTTCATTTTTTATAGTCGTGCACAATGGATATTGAGAATCCTCTCAAGCCTTAGAGATATCATTTCTCAATGAACGCTCATAGGAATGAAGATCAATCTTCCACCACCTCACAATATAAAGTCTATAGATATCAAGAAGAATTATTTTGATGTATTTCTCGTAGAGAAAAAAATGTGTGAGACACAATTAATAGGATCTACCATGATTGAACATGGAGATTCCTACAGTGATATTTGTAGATTTTTGGAACACTAATGGATAACTTCTAAAGGGAATCTGTTTTTGATTCCTACAACATAATGATGATACATCATAGATCTATTTTCAGATCCATCAATGAAGAAATAATAACCAAGCATTTTATTATTTAATTAGTTTAACTGATTATAAATAATATGTGATGACCCACTCTCTTGTACTAAAATTTTATCCCTTTTCAATATTCATTTATTAAATTAAGTTGATCAGTATGTTCATTATTGTGAAAAACCACATATTAATCATCAATCATGAAAAAAACCAATGTTGTCCATGACCCATCACACACATTCATAGCCCCCAAAACCTATAAGTGGTACCGAGAAATCACATAATTATTTATAACTATTTAATGATCAATGATTTATTTACATATTTTTCATTTATATTTCAATTCATGTTTAATCATTATTTTTAATTCGATATGAGAGATTAAATAATTTCTCCAATTTTTCTCAAAGATCTAATGTAAACACCTAAATATAAGAAATAATATAAAATCGATGAAATCATCCAGTGGTGCTAAGGATTATGGCCATATAACATTGGAGTACATGATGTTTAACTAGAGTTACACGCCATTTACATGTGTTGAATGGACCAAGAATAAATTGAAAATTAATTCCAGCCATCTCTTTTTATTTCATGTGGTTTATTTAATTTCATACACTGGATGTTGACCGGGCCATCCTGGTGCATGTTTATCTAGATTACACATAATGTAGCCCATGTTCTTGTCATGTATTCCTTTATGTCACAAAATGATCATGTATATCCATACACAACCTACCATACTTGTGATCATGTAACTCAGAGACCACACACCATGTAATCCACTGTACATTTTATGTTCTCCATTTTTTCATAGGCTATATTTACATGCGGAGTCCCTTTGTGTGTGCCACTAATAGATGATTAGAGATATAAACACCATGCAACTCACTTTTACAAATAGTGTACTTGTATAAAAATTATACTGAATTAACTTTTATTTATTTTATTATGTAAACCTTATCGACATGTTCTTGTGTGTGGTCATTAAGTTTATAGGACACTCCATGGGATGGGATTTATTATATATATATATGTAAATGTTTAATAAATTTATATTTAATGTTCAAATATTCAATTCTTGTATGAGTCGTATTATAGTTGTTACTCTACGTGCATTGATGCATAACACATGACCAAAAAAACATGTAATTAATGTTGTCATTAAGTTGAACATACAAGTTATAAATGTATATGATAATCCATGTATTACATATGTCATGAGATCAAATATTAAAGAATTATTATACATGTTTGGTAAATTCAGGCAAGTATTCATCATGTTTCCTCTATGGTAAATTCTAGTACACAAATAATTTTAAATAAATTTATTTAATTAGTTATAAATTATGTTGTATGATAATTTCGAATAAATTAAAATGGGAACAAATATAATATAATTGATTAATTAGGTTTGATATTTATTTTATTAGAGTGAAATTTGTCTTTAATAAGAACAATTAATAATTGATTTCTAGTTTTATTAAATGCATAATTTGTTACATGCATGTAGAGGTTCACGAACATAAAATAGACCTCTATATGTGGTTGGGTTAATATAATATTTTATTAAATTAAATCGTTGGTATGTGTAACTTCTCCATAATTTTTACGTAAGGGAAGGCATGCCCATTGTTTCTTTTATGTAAACCCCTTATTTCATGTACAAGTGTGTGTGTAAAAACATATGTAATTGATGGATATCCCAAGCTAGTGGAGGTGGTTCATGTTTGGATCCAAGGAGAATCCAATACAAGAGAGATACATAGGTGGATAGGTTGAAATATGTAACATGATTATTAACCAGTTCAATGTGTTTTCCCCTAGGTCAATAGTAATTTTATCAACCATTGGATGAAAAATCATCAGTAAAAGATCATAATCATACAACATTATTGTTTTATATCTATCAAGTTGTATGGTTATTTCTTATGTATTTTTTTCATGGACACTTGAATTAATTAATTATTGAGCATGCAAGATAGAACTAATATAAATTAGATTATGTGTAACTATTATCTAATACATGGTTAATCAAGTAAGTAAGCACACATAATATTAACATTGTTTGTCGTAGTGGATACTAAAGAGGGGCGAATTGAGTTCCAATTACAAATTTCTGTTAAAAGTATTCTTATTAAAATCCCTCAAATTAAATAAAGAGTTAAACTATAGTGAATTTGTAGTACAATAAAGGGTCAGTTAGGTTCTCAAGAGATTGATTAGTTCTCAGTTAATATAATCTAAAGATTAATTATGTTTTTAAGCTAACCTATTGATTTACAATAAATACAAACACTTTCTAGTTTAACTATCATAGACACTCTAAATTAGATTTGTATTGCAAAGAACTTAACAGGGGAATATTCAATAATTTTTAAAACAAAATAAATAGGCACAAAAATTTTAACCAAGAGGTTTAGTCACAAGTTGAGACTTAATCCTCTCAAATAATTTATATAAATTTTGATCCACACCCAGGATTGGGGTAGACAACAGTACAGAGACTGTCCAGGTACTGAGACCTCTACCACAGTTCTACGTAGAAAAACAAAAACAATAGCACACATGCTATCCAGGTCACAATTGACCTCTACCACTATCAACAGTGGGATAAAAGAGAGTTTTAGATGTTTTGTGTGAGGATTTAGAAATCCTATTGTTTAGCACAGGAGTCAGGGTGTGAGTACAGAATAGACACTACTCAAAAATTAAGTAAAATAATCACTAAGTGAGAGTGGATATGAGTTTAGAATGATCTAGTAATTTAAAGTGCAACTCTGGACTCCTTGGATTGATGCAAATGAAGCTCTCAGTCCTTCTCTGGTTTTTTTGTCAAGAAAACAGAGTGTCGTAGTTCTATTCCTTCACTTCTAGTGTAGGTATTCAGGTTGATCATCTTGATTGCATGAAGAGATCATTGTAGTTCTTCATTCCTTGACTAAGGTTCATCTTGTGTTCTTCTTTTTTTGAATTTCCTCGTGTATGTCTTGTGTTCTTCTTTTTTTGAATTTCCTCGTGTATGTCTAGTGTTCTTCAAGTATATAGGTGTATGGATATCACCTCCCTATTGTGTATATTCACCTCTGTGTCTCTATCCCTTACTACAGCTTGATCTTCCTTATATTCCTCGAGCTCCGGAAATATGAATGATTACCTTTTCATAGGTACGAGGTATAGTTCCCTGACATGCCAACAACCCACATTAATTAATAGCAGGTGCATTAAAAACATCAGATATGACTGTTTCTAAATAAACAAATAGATATAGAGGTTAGAGAACAATGACTGGTTTCCAATTGGTAGCTCCTTGTAATAGTGATCTTGTAGCAGCAGACTTGAGTAAATATGTCTTGTGTCGGTAGCTGTTAATCTATGTAATAGTAGCTCACTTGAAATGGTATCTCCTTTGTATCGGTAGACTTACTCTATTGGTAGCTCTTCAATCAGTAGTTGTTGCTCTTTATATCAGTAGCTCTATGCATCTGCAACTCCTTCTATCGGTAGCGTTGGTCTATCGGTAACTCGCTTGTTCTGGTAGCTGCTTATATCGGTTTCTGTCTATATCAGTAGCTATGCTTATTGGTAGACTAGATCTATCGGAAACATTTTCTCATTAGTGACATTTTCCTATCGGTGATCATTGTCTATTGTTAGACTAAGTACCAGTAGGTCTGTATCAGTCGACTTGGGCATATCGGTAGACTTGTTTTATCGGTAGCTGTTATGCGTACCGGTAACCTTATCCATATCAGTACCTATGTGAATCTGTTTGCATCGATAGACTTATTTTGTCAAGATTAGTGATCTTCATATCGGTAGCTCTTGATATATTATAAGGTCTATATGTTTGTCTTTATCAGTAGCTATGTGCATATCGGTAGACTTAACCCTTATTTGTTCTATGCAACACATATCCAGATTGAGTTATAATTATTTCAAAGTACGTATAAACATAGATAAACATTGATTAATATATTATAAAGATTATTTTGATATTTTATCAACTCAATAGTAGGATGTCATATATTGAAAGAACTAATATATAGATAAACACTATTTGGGATTATCAAAGCATATTGAAACATAATTGAGATTATCAAAACAGGTGAGGTCAACAATCTCCCCCTTTTTGATAATCACAACTTATGATATTATAATTCCAATTTAATCATTAATGTATTAGAGGATATATTATTAAATGCAATTGTATCATAGATAATAATAAAAACAATGTATTAGAGGTCAAATTATTATGCTCATAAATATCAAACTCATATTTCTCATATTCCTCGTATTTCTCCAAATCAGTTCTCCTCTTTTGTATTATTTATCCCCCTGTGGCCTACCATATCTTGAATATCAGTTCTATTCTCCCCATTTGTGATTAGAAAAAATATGTAAACAAATATGAGAAAAGTAACAGAAATGAGAAGATAATAAAGGCATGTATATATTACTTGAGGCAACAATGCATAGAGAAACATAATAGAAGCAAAAAATAATACAAGTGGTTCCTATCAAAGGTCCGAGCCACTAATCAATCCACCTCTTCAATGGGATATTTTTCATTCAGCTCAGAAGAGGATTCAGGCTTGGTGGCTTTAGAAGTAGTCTTGGGAACACTAGAGATGATAAGAGGAGGCGAGCTACTGATATGATGCCTGGACTATACTGTGTGTCTCTCTAGGTGATCATAGGAGTGAGACTCTTGATATTCTGAGCTGGAGTCATCTGAGGAATAGAGGCAGACTGAGAAGAGGCAGGCAATGCTGGAGGCACAATTATAGGAGTACTATCGACATGAAAAAAGGGCAGTAATAGGTTCCTAAAGTCGATAATGATTCCTCCTCCACTTTCCATAGTAGAAATGAAGTCATCATTGTTTTCCATAAAATTTTTCCAAATATGGAGTCAGTTCCCTGATCTTTCTCACATGTTCTCTGAAAGCTTGATTGAATGGAGGAAGTTTCATGTTCTCTAACATAAGCTTGAAATGGTTGTTGAGCTGATTCTTGGTATATACCCTTTGGAAATAGTAATCCACTTTGTATTTTACTTATTTCTGAGAAGTAGAAGCTTCTCTCATATAATCATGAACAATTTTCATGATATCTTTGGTGGTAGTCACCACTTGGGTCATGGAAGATTAGTCCACAGAGCTATTGGTTGATGTTGAACCAAGCTCCTCTTTCATCAAAGCTCGAATCTGATCCAATTCTACTGAAGGTCTGGAAGTAAGAGAACCAATAGAAAAAACTACAGTTTCCTTGAAACTTTTAGTTAGCCCACTGATAAAATTTTTCACTACAAGATCGTGTGTGCTAACATGCTTCTCTATGGAATGCTTAAATTATTCAAATATTGACACCACCTCGCTAACCGCACTCTTCACAATAGTTAAATCCTTGTCTGTTTGATATCTAGAACTCATATAGGATTCCAGAGAGATAACTAATTTCTTTAGAAATTCAACATTATCTATCAAGCTCGACATTTGATTTTGGCAAGCCTTGACTTCATCCACCATCTCTGTCACAGTGGTTGACACACTATATCCAAGAGATATTTGAAAATATTTTTCCGTGTTGCTCAGCTCATCAAAAAAAATCATCAAATCAGCAATAGATGCATTCAAAGACTCTTTCATCTCATCCTTTAAAGATTCAAGGTCAGATCTGGTTACCATTATAGTAGGCACAAAAACATGTTCTCTTTCAGACACAATATTGTCCACTGTGTCATTCAAAATAGATTGAATGGAAGATATCAATGAGGTTCCCATTCTCCTTACCTCTTACACAAATTATGCCTTAAGATCAGACTTCAACTGATCCATATCAGCTTTTCTTACCACATCCTCTGGTAATAACTTAGAAAGATTATTATAATTAACTTGTTGTCGGTGCATTGGTGCCTCATCTTCAGAATCAGGGTAGTCCAACCCACATACCACAAAACCTGGGTCTTCTTCCCAATCATCGAACTCATTGGCCACTGAAACAGTGCCAAATCTGATAGGATGCTCCCCCTCAACTGGTGCATTTTCCTATACAGCAATAGCACCCTTAGTATCTTGGTCTTCCTTAGAAGTATCTTCTAAAACCATTTATAATTCAACAGTAGGAGGATCCTCAGGAATAGGTGAATGGTCTATCTAATTCATCAATAATAGCCTCTGTAGGCATTAAGGAGTTCCCAATCTATGGACTAAGACTCAAGGTAGCATAAGAAGATGCTTCAATTTCAGATTGTACCTCTTCATCATTCTTTAGAGCCAGTCGGTCTCCCTCATCAATAGTTTCTTCTTCATTTCCCTCTTCCAAGACTGTTTCCTTTCCAGATGATACAATTTTAGCAACTAGACTTGGAGGCAAGTCTAAATCCCTTCCATCAGCTATAGATGTATCTTCCTCATTTGTTTGATCACTATATTGAGGTTCTTCTTCATTAGGTCTTAGACCTGGATCCCCCACTTCCTTAGGCCTAGAAGGATGATCCATAGGATTAAAATTATCATATAGCTTCTCTTCATCACTGACCCATTCTCTTTTCCATGAATTCCAATTGATCTTCATTTAGTTACATATTTTCCTTGTGATACAAAATTTGATTATTTCCACCACAGTCTCATCCTGAGACTCAGATTCTCCCTTCACTTTGATCATAACCGAAATTAACTTGGCAAAGAATAAAGCATTAGTTTTTTATTTTGGCATGGTCATATCATCAATTTGAATCACTAACAGTCTACACAGATCAACCATTACACCATTCCTCAGGAAATGCAACAAATAAATATCCTGGTATTTTAGATTTTCAAAGTCCCCTCTCCTTGGACTTAGCACATGTTGAATAAACTTGAACAGTAATCTATTTTCTCCATCCATATCTACAGCAACTACTTTCCAAGGTGTGTCATCTCCTGTTAATTATTTCAAGGCAGTTTCATATGCAAAGATGTTACTAATAGTAGGTACTTATTTTGAGAAATATCTAATAATTCCTTCATGTTGAACATTCGGGCACTCAGCCCACTCAACAGAAGAAAAAGATATTTACTTTCTATTCAAAACTGAAACCATCCGGTGCTGAACTTCTGATTTCTCAAAGCGAAAAAACTCATAAAATTATTTTACCATCTTTGTATATTAAGGACCTGTCACGAACCGAATCTGGTCACCACCAAAACTGGCACCAAACCCAGCCCGTGACATGACCCGAAGGGCGTTCCCTATCCCCACGGGCTGGCACAAGTGCCCGGGTATCATTTATTTTTGTTTGGGAACGATTTACCCGAATATGAAGGCATAAAACATTAAAAACAATCAATAAACTGAATCTGAAAAATGTAAACCAAATGATGTTTACACAAAAACCAGAACTGAATACATATGTTTAAAGACACTAAAAGTGGTCTACAAACAAATAAGGACAACATAATGAAATCCCCATGGACTCCACACGACAAGGGGGTCATCACCCACAAACCTTCTCCGCAACTCCGCCCCAACGATGAGGACTAACACCCTGAACTGCCATCGCCCATATCCTTCCCTTTACCTGAGTCAAGCATAACAAATTCTACTTACACCCAAGGGCTGTAAGTAGGGTGTGAGCCTAAGCCCAATAGGATACCACCCAATGATTCCAAAGTGCATTCAATATAAGGTGAAGAAGCAAACATTTTTAATTTGTAAAGAAAAACGATGATGAAATTCCAAGAAATACAACTTTCATTTAAAAGAAAAGTTTTCAAACTAGAATTTCCAGAATGTTAACATATCTAAATGGAAATGATAGATACTGTAAATTACTAAAAAACACCCAAATACATGGGTAAATACTAAAAATCCAGTGAGCAACAAACCAGGAACACCCCTAGGCACTAGGTTGTCTCGGGCCCTATGTACCTCGTACCTCGGTGTAAAGCATCCATAGTAAAATCCTCTCTCATGCACGAGCCACTAGTAGGGATCATACCCACAACATAGTGGTTTACAATCATCATCCACATAGTTTAGTTAGAGTTGTCATTATCCAAATGCTAAGTGAAACAGGGACAACACCCATCCGGTCCACTAGCCGTACTAGTACAAATCCGCCCACCTAAGTACCCGGGCTTCCCCTTTTGTGCTCAAACAATTTCAGCATGCAACATAAATCCATTTTCAAATAAAACACCAATACTGGTCACACACAATCAATACAGTATCTATCACATTTTTATACCACTTAAAACACACAATAAAACACTTTGATTTGTAATAAAACAATTCTTCAAAATCATGTAGTGTCTTGCACAAAAAAACACCTTGAGAACACCAATTTCACACTATGGGCACATTTTTGAATTACCAAAACATAAATGGAATCCCAATAAATTTAAATTAAAACAACAAATCATTTTCTTGGAAGCCTCATATGGTTCAAGAAGTGACATCATTGTAAAACCTCCATTTTTACACAACACGGCTCTTAGAAATTCATGTGTTTCACAGACACCATTAAAACCAACTTTCACAGCATCAAACACATGGGACAATCATCAAAACAGTATTTTCAATCCTATTACAGTTCATTAAAATCAACTAATTACTTATAGGTCAGCCCAAAATGAACCAATAAAATATTTGAATGAAAAACCCCCAATCTCACCAAAAATGGAACTTAAAATTCATTTGCATTATAAATGAAACTAAAACCAATTTTTACAGAAACATTCAAGTGAAATAAACATTAAGTTACCATTAAAACAGCAAGCTAATTCACAAAAAATGCACACGCAATGGAATCACCTACCAAAACCAAGGAAACCCTTGAATCTCCGTGCGAAAATCAAATCGCACCCCCGCCGCACCAAGAGACAACTAGATCAAACCTAAAACCACATAAATTGGCCAAGAAAGCCCAAAGTTAAACCCTAGGTTCGAAAACCTAGTTTCTGTACATTATTAAACTCAATTATAACCAAAGATACCCAAATAACAATGAGTTAGACCCAAAGTAATTTGAAAGAGGAAAGGAAAGGGCTCATTTACTTGAAGTATCTTGAAGTAATCACTACAAAACACCAGTAGATGAAATTTAAAAGATCCAAAATTTAGGTTTCGTACGCACAAGATGTATTAGGTCATTTAGAAACTGGAATGGAGGAAAAATATTGAGAATTGAGAGAGTTATGAAAGAAAGACTTTACCTCTTCAAATCTGGGCGATTTGAGGAACCCTCTGAAGTTCGGCAACAAATCTCGATTTTCCAGAGCTTCCAAGAGGTGGGAGAGGGAATGGTCGCGCGGCTGGGTTCATTGGGGTTGGGCTCCACTTGGAATCACCGAAAAATCCCAACAATTGAATAAGTTATAACAAAATCAAAATTTATTTTTAAAACAGGAATTGGGCTTTCGGGCTGGCCCAACCCCTTAGATAAAAACCAAAATAAACCCTGGGTATGGATTTATAAAAGCTCCAAATTGAAATGGTGGTGTTAATAGGTCAGGGGAGGTCATTTGGGAAGTTGAATGGGTGAAAAATATTAAGAAATGAAAATGTTATAAAAGAAACAAAATTGGTTTTTAAATCTGGAATTGGGCTCACGGTTTGGCCCAATTAATGAACACTCTCTCATTCCTCCATAAAAGATTGGGAACCCCCCCCCAAAATAAAGTATGAATGGAAATTAAATGAAATTTACCTTTAAAATAAGTCATGGGTGTGACAATTCTCCCCACCATAAAGCATTCCGCCCCCGGAATGCCACAACAACACCAGATGCAAAAGCAAAGCCCAAACGATAGACCAAGACAGACTTCCTTATCACGTTTTCACCCGCTTCAAAAAGGACGAACATCTCCAGTTGATCAAATGAAGGAAGATAATACTATCACCAACCAAAAAGTACCCCACTTACATAAAATTATGAAAAACACTAAAAACACATCCCAAAACAAAACACCTCAAATACTACAAGACCACGCTCAAGCAATCCACTTGAAACGAACAACGAACTCGAATAACGCTACTACAAAATTACATAAATAAAACCATTGGGTGTTCTCCAACCCCAAAATTACCCAACTAACAAATTTTTGGATAGATAGACTTGAACGATACTACCTCCTACCTAGAATACACCAAGGAGAAAACTGAGTCACTAGTACGGGGTGACCCAATCAGGACATCCCACCACCAGGGACAACTCAATTTTCTTAGATAGAATAAGGATAACAATTGGGGAAGGAACGAACGGTCTCCCCATCATAAGGGTTAAACTAAAATTATTCCTTTTCCAAGAGAACATACACGATACCCATGATGGGTCTCCCCACCATAATAGTGAACACAACTTTCCTTAAGACAAAATCAAGACACTAACAGGGGGCCTCGGACGGAATTCCCAGCATTAGGGGTAGATTAATATCAGATTTATTCCAATAAAACTTAAATGAGTCCCATTGTGGGTATACCCCAAACAAAACCCAACCATATTAACTAAATATTATGGGATAACAACAACAAAAACAATAGAATTTTAAGGAGCTGGCATGGCTGCATAGTTGGTTCACACGGTTTGGGAAACCGCAAGTTAACTGTGCGGATCATTCTATCCAAAGAGGAAACTTCACACAGTTTCCTTGTCCAAGGATCATGGACGTGCGGAGACCATGCATTAGCTACTGTCTCTTATCACACGGTCCCCTGGGTTGGCACATGGTTACTTCTAACCATGTACAAACTATGCACTTCAACCTGCCTAACCCAAATTTTAAACTTTTCTCCAAAAACACAAGGGACCCCAAAGGGGAAAAACAACTCAGGGTACGACATGGGAACAAGGTACTCACACCTCTTTCCACCAAATGTGAGAAATTGGAATAAGACGACGACACCAGAGGTTTAAACTATTAATATCTTTCATATTGAGGATATGACCTTGACCAAAAGTTTGAACGACTCTAGGATTTCCCCTAACTACGCGCCAGCTTCTCTCCGAGGCCTATGGCTGGAGCTCAATGCATTGAAGCATCGTCGGCCTCGAAGTTAGGATTTGGAAACCCCTAAACTTAACATCTTCCAGTGCCAAAAACAATTATACTATAATATCATATGGTCTCATTGAGACATGACACACTTCAAACCCGCTTTTCCACAACCCATCATTTTACCAAAACAAGAACTTAGAGGATGCACACACATCGCCCATTTTTTCTTCAGATGCTAAATAGCGGAATGAAAGGACATATTGAAACACATTCCTCTGGAACATAGGATTTAGAATTCCTTATAGGGAGACACACATCCAACAAAAAAATAGTGACTCTGATAAGATTTCACAATTTTCACCCTTATAGTCAAATGAACACATGACATCGCAAGGAATCACCGAACATAACCATTGTGGATAAAAGAAAACAAAAAGAGAGGGACCTTGTACTAAGTCCAAAATAGCACATGATTCCATCAAGTGTCCATAATAGCCACTCTTGGCCAGATCTTGCATACCGGTGGCCTAACATGAACTCTTGATTCAATGAGACTGACGAAAGACCCAGAGGCCCTTTAAGACATCATTCTACACTGACAACTCTGAACTTCATTGACCTTAGAAAACTTAGGAAACATAAGAAACTAAGGTCTATTTCAACCTCCCACAAACACTCTCCCACTATAGGGGGATCTGCATAATTGAAAAAGAATAGGGGTAAACACAATCTCCAAACCTCAAGAATAATGTCCTTATGTTGATCAACTGGAGGATCATCCAACGGTGAATCACCATAGGCCAAACATGAATCATACATTAACACTTTATGGGGGAATACCCTGGCCTACAGGAAAACCCAATGACAAAACCAAACTGGTCATTTGGTCACAAATACCACAAACCTGAACCGAACACATGATGGGAGCCACCACATTGGCCTCCCAAACTTTTCCTAAAAAGAGACCACTGACCGACACTTCATTCCAACTTATCAATGTAACACCAAACCAAAACATCGTTCAAACAAGAGGGGTTATTGAACTCGAAACATCCCACAATAATAATCCTGAAAACACATAATCCATACCTCCCAACCATACATTATCAAAACACAACACTTTCCTTCAAAAAAAAATTATTTAAAAAAAAACAGTGTTGGTGGGTTGCACATTTACCAATGGTATCTCATGAGCCTCACACATGCATGTTTACATTCCACACTAGGAACCCACCTCATATCCATCCATATTCCCAAATAAACCTATGCATGTGGTCACCCATGAGAGCACCAATTACCAAAAATCAAACCTTTCCTCTTTTTAAAATAAAAACTTTAACCACAAATTTCCTTTCTCAAAAACACTAACCATAATATCAATACAAAATTTTTAATCTCACAAAACAATTTAGAAAAGAATGAATAATTAAATAAAAGCACATATTCATGCCTTTAACGATTGTTTCAAAACATTTCAACCCATTTCAAAACAATTCTAATTTCATGAAAAACACCATTTCATAAATCTCCATTTAATTAAGAACTCAAATCTTCTCATTTCAAGACAAGGTTCTAAAAGTTCATAATCTTTTTTGTTCAGTAGTAACCAAACCCAAAATCCATATTCAACCCCCACACAAAAATTCTAGAACACTTAATTCAATCCAAAACACTTTTCCACGGTTTAAAAAAAATTCCACTAGAAACATATTTTCAAAACCCCAATTAACATAGTTCATACTTTCAAAAGAGGTAAAAACATATAATTTAACCTTTTGAAATAATTCTAAAATTTCATTTATAGACTTAAAAAAAACCATTTTCACTTTACTAGAAAATAACTTCACAAAAATTCACAGTCCTTAATGTGAAGTCATTTTTTTTTCTTAAAATAAATGTTTCCAAGATTCCAAAACAAAGAGACACAAGAAAATGTGAGAGGAAACTAGTTTCGGTGGGTGACTTGGACATATGGTTGGCAGCCATATTCCAATCACTTCTCCGTCACAGAGAGTATTCTAGGGAAATATCCACGGCTCCACATGGCTTGCCAGGCCCTGCGAGCTCACTGAGATTATTCGCCCAACTCTCTTTTCATTTCCCATAGTCATCATTAAACCAAGAAAACCAAATGAATCAGATAAATCCATAAATCCCCTAGGGAATTGAATCTCGTCCTGAGGTGTGCTGGCCAGGCACACTACCCATGACTGAAATGTCAAGTCCCGACAATCCTAGCTCCAGACTATCCTGACTCTTCCCCAAATAACATGACCCAAGGAGTGAACCTCCTCTGATACCATTTTGTCATGAACCGAATCTGGTCACCACCAAAACTGGCACCAAACCCAGCCCGTGACATGACCCGAAGGGCGTTCCCTATCCCCACGGGCTGGCACAAGTGCCCGGGTATCATTTATTTTTGTTTGGGAACGATTTACCCGAATATGAAGGCATAAAACATTAAAAACAATCAATAAACTGAATCTGAAAAATGTAAACCAAATGATGTTTACACAAAAACCAGAACTGAATAAATATGTTTAAAGACACTAAAAGTGGTCTACAAACAAATAAGGACAACATAATGAAATCCCCATGGACTCCACACGACAAGGGGGTCATCACCCACAAACCTTCTCCGCAACTCCGCCCCAACGATGAGGACTAACACCCTGAACTGCCATCGCCCATATCCTTCCCTTTACCTGAGTCAAGCATAACAAATTCTACTTACACCCAAGGGGTGTAAGTAGGGTGTGAGCCTAAGCCCAATAGGATACCACCCAATGATTCCAAAGTGCATTCAATATAAGGTGAAGAAGCAAACATTTTTTATTTGTAAAGAAAAACGATGATGAAATTCCAAGAAATACAACTTTCATTTAAAAGAAAAGTTTTCAAACTAGAATTTCCAGAATGTTAACATATCTAAATGGAAATGATAGATACTGTAAATTACTAAAAAACACCCAAATACATGGGTAAATACTAAAAATCCAGTGAGCAACAAACCAGGAACACCCCTAGGCACTAGGTTGTCTCGGGCCCTATGTACCTCGTACCTCGGTGTAAAGCATCCATAGTAAAATCCACTCTCATGCACGAGCCACTAGTAGGGATCATACCCACAACATAGTGGTTTACAATCATCATCCACATAGTTTAGTTAGAGTTGTCATTATCCAAATGCTAAGTGAAACAGGGACAACACCCATCCGGTCCACTAGCCGTACTAGTACAAATCCGCCCACCTAAGTACCCGGGCTTCCCCTTTTGTGCTCAAACAATTTCAGCATGCAACATAAATCCATTTTCAAATAAAACACCAATACTGGTCACACACAATCAATACAGTATCTATCACATTTTTATACCACTTAAAACACACAATAAAACACTTTGATTTGTAATAAAACAATTCTTCAAAATCATGTAGTGTCTTGCACAAAAAAACACCTTGAGAACACCAATTTCACACTATGGGCACATTTTTGAATTACCAAAACATAAATGGAATCCCAATAAATTTAAATTAAAACAACAAATCATTTTCTTGGAAGCCTCATATGGTTCAAGAAGTGACATCATTGTAAAACCTCCATTTTTACACAACACGGCTCTTAGAAATCCATGTGTTTCACAAACACCATTAAAACCAACTTTCACAGCATCAAACACATGGTACAATCATCAAAACAGTATTTTCAATCCTATTACAGTTCATTAAAATCAACTAATTACTTATAGGTCAGCCCAAAATGAACCAATAAAATATTTGAATGAAAAACCCCCAATCTCACCAAAAATGGAACTTAAAATTCATTTGCATTATAAATGAAACTAAAACCAATTTTTACAGAAACATTCAAGTGAAATAAACATTAAGTTACCATTAAAACAGCAAGCTAATTCACAAAAATTGCACACACAATGGAATCACCTACCAAAACCAAGGAAACCCTTGAATCTCCGTGCGAAAATCAAATCGCACCCCCGCCGCACCAAGAGACAACTAGATCAAACCTAAAACCACATAAATTGGCCAAGAAAGCCCAAAGTTAAACCCTAGGTTCGAAAACCTAGTTTCTTTACATTATTAAACTCAATTATAACCAAAGATACCCAAATAACAATGAGTTAGACCCAAAGTAATTTGAAAGAGGAAAGGAAAGGGCTCATTTACTTGAAGTATCTTGAAGTAATCACTACAAAACACCAGTAGATGAAATTTAAAAGATCCAAAATTTAGTTTTCGTACGCACAAGATGTATTAGGTCATTTATAAACTGGAATGGAGGAAAAATATTGAGAATTGAGAGAGTTATGAAAGAAAGACTTTACCTCTTCAAATCTGGGCGATTTGAGGAACCCTCTGAAGTTCAGCAACAAATCGCGATTTTCCAGAGCTTCCAAGAGGTGGGAGAGGGAATGGTCGCGCGGCTGGGTTCATTGGGGTTGGGCTCCACTTGGAATCACCGAAAAATCCCAACAATTGAATAAGTTATAACAAAATCAAAATTTATTTTTAAAACAGGAATTGGGCTTTCGGGCTGGCCCAACCCCTTAGATAAAAACCAAAATAAACCCTGGGTATGGATTTATAAAAGCTCCAAATTGAAATGGTGGTGTTAATAGGTCAGGGGAGGTCATTTGGGAAGTTGAATGGGTAAAAAAGATTAAGAAATGAAAAAGTTATAAAAGAAACAAAATTGGTTTTTAAATCTGGAATTGGGCTCACGGTTTGGCCCAATTAATGAACACTCTCTCATTCCTCCATAAAAGATTGGGAACCCCCCCCAAAATAAAGTATGAATGGAAATTAAATGAAATTTACCTTTAAAATAAGTCATGGGTGTGACAGGACCATTGTTATTTGAGAAGGATTCTATCCATTTTTGGTGCTCCAGTACTTCTAGAACTAAAGATTCACTGGACATTATCCATTCGGCACACTGCTATTTTTCAACCATGATTTCCCTTTGAACGAGATATGGATTCGTAGGATTCATCACTTCACTTCCACTACTAGACTCTCATTTGAGTCTCTTGGCATTCGGCTAATCATTCTTCTCACTGATTGAGGGTCTCTTTACTCTTGTCATTCTGAGGATCACGAGACATAGGGTTTGTGAGATGGTTTGGGAGCTAAGGATAGAAAGTAAAGGGCTTGAGGTGGATTGAGAGTGGTCAAGACATATGTTTTATCATTTAGGAATCACAAAATAAATAACTAAAACATAATAACTATAATGAAAATGATAAAAATTCTGGCGGCTAAAGATAAAAAAATTTGAAAACAGCGCAACCTAACGGTAAGACATACCGGTGACGATTCCTACCGGTGATAAATTTTTATCGGTGAGGTATAACGGTGGGGTTCACTAATGGTGAGGTTTCTAATGGTGAGGTTCCTAACGGTGAGGTTCCTAACGATGAGGTTTCTAACGGTGAGGTTTCTAACAGTGAGGTTCCTAACGGTGAGGTTTCTAACGGAGAGGTTTCTTATGGTGAGGTTCCTAACGGTGAGGTTCCTAATGGCGAGGTTTCTAACTCACAGAGTCTATAATACCTAATTCATTTCTAATGTAACTTAACCTATCTTAACATAAAGTTTTGGTGAGTATGTCAGCTAATTGATATTCATTACCTATAAATTCTAGAGTAATATCACCTTTTTGGTAATAATCTCTCAAAAAGTGGTTCCTTACATCAATGTGTTTGGTAATAGAGTGAGACACATGATTCTTATAAATATTAATTGCACTAGTTTTATCACAGTTTATTGAAACATGCTTAAATTGATATCCATAGTCCAAAAGAGTGTGTTTCATCCACAAAATTTGTGTACAGAAACTACCAGTAGCTATATACTCTGCTTCATCAGTAGACAAAGAAACTGAATTCTGTTTCTTAATACACTATGATACTAAGTATTTTCCAAATAAATGACATGTTCCAGATGTCCTTTTTCTATCTAGATTACAACCAGAAAATCAGCATCTGAATAACTTATTAAATCAAAAGATTGTCCTTTTGGATAAAACAATCCTAAGTTAGCAGTTTGTTTAAGATATTTGAAAATTATTTTAACAGCAAGCAAGTGAGATTATTTAGGATTAACTTGAAATCTTTCACACATACACACACTAAAAATAATATCTGGTCGACTAGAAGTAAGATATAGCAGACTCCATATCATACCTCTGTAGTTGGTTTGATCCACCGTTTTCCCAGTTTCATCAACATCCAAATTACAAGTGGTACTCATGGGTATTTCACTGCCCTTACTACTATCCAATATAAAACGTTTTAAAATATCCTTCGTATATTTACTTTGGTTTAAGATAATACCATTTTCATTTTTAAAAACGTGAAATCCAATAAAATATTTCAGTTCTCCCATTAAACTCATTTCAAATTCATTTTTCATACTCTTTGAAAAATCAATACACAAATCATTTTTAGAAGATCCACAAATAATATCATCAACATAGATTTGTACTATCAAAGAATATTTATAAATTCTTTTAATAAAGTGAGTTGTATCAGTAATCCCTTTAGAAAATCATTTTGAAATAAGAAAATTACTAATTCTATCATACCAAGATCGTGGAGCTTATTTTAAACCATATAAAGATTTTGAATGTTTAAAAACTTGATTTCGAAAATGAGGATGAGTAAATCTAGGTGGTTGTTCAACAAAAACATCTTCAACTATAAAACCATTTAGAAAATCACTTTTAACATCCATTTGATATAACTTTAAATTCCGATGTGCAACATAGGCAAGTAGAATCCTAATACCCTCTAATCTTGCTACTGGTGCAAAGGTTTCCTCATAGTATATTCCTTCCTCTTGACTATACCCTTGTGCAACTAGACTTGTATTGTTTCTAACTATATTTCCTGATTCACCAACTTTATTTCTAAAAACCCATTTAGTGCCAATGGTCAATGTTTCCTTAGGTCTGTCAACTAATTTCCAGAATTTTTTTCTTTCAAATGGATTTAATTCTTATTGCATAGCCATTACAAAAAATTCATCATTGATTGTATCATTGATATTTTTAGGTTCAATCTATGAAACAAAGGCTTGATATTCAACTTGGTTTCTTAAAGAAGCTCTAGTCTATGTTCATCTATCAAGAGTACCAACAAAAACATCTAAATGATGATTCTTTAGATTCCAAGTTGATCTAGTAAAGGTCGGACTAGAAATCTCAGGCCCTTCTCTAGATTCAGGTTCTAAAGAAACATGTTCTGGAATGTTTCCATAACAATATGTATTTACAACAAGTTCATTGATTTTTTTATTAAGGTTAAAAACAAAAAAATAGTCTTCAAGATTTTCAATGGAGGATTTGGGTTCATGTGGATCAGTTTCATCAAACGTGATGTGAAAAGATTCTTCCACACATTTGGTTGTTTTATTAAAAACTCTATAAGCTTTAATAAATATTGAGTAACCAAGGAAAATTTCATCATCACTCTTGGATGAAAACTTGTCAAGATTATGTTTTGTATTGATAATAAAGACTTTGCAACCAAAAACTTCAAAGTAATTATCCTTAGGTTTCCTATGGTTACACAACTCATAAGGGGTCTTCTTAAGAACTGTTCTAATCAAGACTCAATTAATAAAATAACAAGCTATATTTATAGCTTCTTCCCAAAAGTAAATTGGAAGGTCATACTCATTAAGCATAGTTCTTGCAATTTCTTAAAGGGTCCTATTTCTTCTTTCAACTACACCATTCTGTAGAGGTGTCCTAGTGGCAGAGAAATTGTGACTATAGCCATTGTGTGAGAAATAAGATTCAAAATTATGATTTTCAAACTCACGACCATGATCACTTCTCAGAGTCTTAATCTTAATTCCACTAAGGTTTTCTATAGACTTGAAGTATTTAATAAAGAAACAACAAGATTCTATTTTGTGAGCTAATAAGTATACCCAAGTATACCTAGAGTTGTCATCTACCTGAACATAGAATTATTTCTTCCCATTTAAACTAGAAACTATAGGAGGTACAATCAAGCCCATGTGAACCAATTCGAGAAGTTGAGAAGTTGAAACTTATTTTTTGATTTAAAAGAAACATTATGTTGCTTTCCCTTTTGACAGGGATTACAAACTTTTTCAGTTGGGAATTCATGTTTGGGTAGGTCTCTAACTAAGTTCTTCCTAGTCGGTTTTTTAAGTGAATGAATGTTGCAATGTCCTAATCTTTTTTTCCATAGCCAATACTCTTAATTAAAATAATTTCAGCAATTAATGTTTTGTTTAGCTAAAGAGTTCAAATCAACTACATAAACATTTTCATTTCTCAAAACTGAAAATACTAAAATATTTTTAGAATTAAAAACACTACAAGAATCATTTTCAAATTTCACATTGAAACCATCATCACACAACTGAGAAATACATAACAGATTATATTTAAGTCCATCAACAAAAAATAATTTATAAATTAAAACCGAGTGAGGGTTACCAATCTAGCCAAGGCCGATGATTTTTCCTTTTGAATTATCACCAAAGGTGACATCTCCTCTATCAACTTTGATTATACTCTTAAAGCATGAGTAATATCCCATAATATTCCATGAACACCCACTGTCCAAGTACCATATCTTATTATGGGAACTCTTCAAGCAAGTCTCCTACAAAACAGGTTTAGACAGAGAATGATTTGGGTACCCAGATTTTCTTGGGACCAAACAGGTTAGTAAGAAAAACTTTTGGTAACCAGATTTGTCTAATAGGTCTCATAAAATCAATAGATTCAAAATATTTTGAATGATCAAATTTATTTGATCTATAACTATGTGAATAACTATTTGAAGCATATGAATTTCCAAAACTAGAACTAGTATCATTCTGTTCAGATTTAGGAATAAATCTATTTTTAATAATATGTCTCTGTCCAGGATGACAGCCTATTCCAGTGGTATATTTTGGTGCCACTTGTTTTCCTAGAATTAGAGTTAGAGTATTATTTCCATTTGTGAACTTCTCTAAGTATGTCCTTAATTGATCAATAGACAATTTCAGTTCAGTATTTTCCTTATGTAATTGAGAATTTTTTCCATTTCTATATCAAGTGATGATTTAACAAAGCTGGTAAAAGCATGTTGTTTCTTCAAGGTCTTATAATTGTCCTTCAATTCATTACAGGTTTCTTCTAGCATATTACAATATTCAAATAACTCTTCACTAGTCATATTTTCGGATTCAGAATCAGAATCAACTCCAGAATAATATGAATTTAAGGCAGGAGTATCCAATGTTACCTCATATGTGTTTGTCATAAAACACATGTTATCTTTTTGAGATGTTTCATCTTGAGTGGAATCAGAATCACTTGAACTGTCATCTGAATCACTCCACGTTTCTTTCATATCATTCTTATACTTGTTGTCCTTGTAGTCATATTTCTTCTTGAACCTCAATTTTGGACAGTATTCTTTCACATTCCCTTTCCTCTTGCATTCATAACATACAATGTCATCACATTTATCAGACTTTTTCCAATCCTTCTTCCAATTACCTTTGTTGTCATATTTTCCTTTGTAGTTTGATTTTCTGAATAATTTGTTCTTCCTATATAACTTCTGGAATCTTCTGGCTATTTGAGCCATCTCTACATATCTATCAGAATTTGAACCTTCACTTGTTGAGATTTCATTATATTTGTGAACTTTCTCCTTGTCCTTTCTCTTTGAGAAAGTATACTTAAATGCCAATGATATCCTCTTAGGTTCATCATACTCCTACTTTTTTACATTCAGATCTTCTTCATACATCATTAACTTACCATTCAGCTCCATAATAGGAAAAGTACCAATATCACATGATTCTCTAATTGAAACTGATGTGCCTCTCCATTTGTCTGGAAGACATCTTAGTATCCTCATGATTTGTTATTTTTCAGGAACTGCTTTTCCAAGTGATCTCATTGTATTAACTATCTCATTGAACCTGGGATTCATGTCAGAAATAGGTTCATCAGGTTTCATTTTAAAATTATCATATTTAATAGTTTAAGTGTCCAATATCATTTCCTTAACAATGGTTGTTCCCTAATGAGAAACACCCAAAGTATCCAAAATTTCATAAGAAGTATAGATTTGTGATTAAATTCCTCATCACCTAAAGAAAAATACAGAGCATTCATTGCTTTACAATTATTATTGTAAGCAGTTTTCGTAGGTTCATCCCAAGTAGTTATTTCAGTTTCTAGAATCTTATATTGAGTCTCTATAGCATTCCAGATTTCAAATTCCATACTCTCTAAATGAATTTTCATTTTCAGCTTCCATTGGTCATAATTAACACCATTAAAGAAAGGTGGCATGTTGGTAGCAGCACTTTCTAGTCTATTATCCATAATTAGTTTTTATCAAATATATTTAAAGAGATAAAATTTAAAAGTAATAGAAATTTAAGTTATTTTAGATACAACTAAAATCACAGTTTGAAAACAGAGTATTTGGAAATCCTTTATAAATAAAAACCATCTGATACCAAATATTGGTCGAAGTGGATACTCAAGAGGGGGTGGAATTGAGTTCCAATTAAAAAAAATTAATAGGATTCTTATTAAAATCCCCCAAATTAAATAACAAGTTAAACTATAGTGAATTTGTAGTACAGTAAAGGGTTAGTTAGGTTATCAAGAGATTTATTAGTTCTTAGTTAATATAATTTGAAGATTAATTAACTTTTGAAGCTAACCTAATTCTTTACTATAAAAACAAACACTTTCTATTTTAATTGTCACAGTTACTCTAAAATAGATTTGTATTTCGAAGAACATAGTAGAAGAATATTCAATATAGTTTAAAACAAAATAAATAGGCACATCAGTTTTAACCATGTGGTTCAGTTTCAAGCTGAGACTTAATCCTCTCAAATAATTTATATAGATTTTGATCCACACCCTAGATCGGGGTAAACAAAAGTACAGAGACTGTCCAGGTACTGAGACTTCTACCATAAATCTACGTGGGAAAAAAACAATAGAACACAAGCTATCCAGGTCAGAGTTGACCTCTACCACTATCCAAAGTGGGATACAAGAGAGTTATAGAAGTTTTGTGTGAGGTTCTATAAATCCTCGAGTTTAGCACAGGAGTTAGGGTGTGAGTACAAAACACACAATATTCAAAAAGTAAGTAAAATAATCACTAAGAGAGAGCAGATATGAGTTTAAAATGATATAGTAACTTGAAGTACATCTCTGGACTCCATGTATTGATGAAAATGAAGCTCTCAGTCCTTCTCGGGTTTTTTTGTCAAGAAAATAGAGTGTCGTAGTTCTGTTCCTTCACTTCTAGTGTAGGTATTCAGTTTGATCAGCTTAAGTGCATGAAGAGAACGTTGTAGTTCTTTACTCCTTGACTAAGGTACAACTTATGTTTTCTTCTTGGGTGAATTTCCTCGTGTATGTCAAGTTCTCTTCAAGTATGTGGGTGTATGGATATCGCCTCTCTATTGTAGATATTAACCTCTGTGTATCTATCCCATACTACAACTCGATCTTCTTTATATTCCTCGAGCTTCGGCAATAGGAATGATTACCTTTTCATAGGTATGAGGTATGGTTCCCTGACATGCCAACAACCCACATTAATTAATAGCAGGTTCATTAAAAACATAAGATATGACCGTTGATAAATAAACAAATAGAAAAAGAGTTTAGAGAACAGTGACTGGTTTCCAATCGGTAGCTCCTTGTATCAGTAAGCTTGTAGCAGTAGCCTTGAGTCAATATTTCTTGTGTCGGTAGCTATTAATCTCTGTAACGGTAGCTCGTGTAAAATGGTAACTCCTTAGTATCAATATACTTACTCTCTCGATAGCTCTTCTATCAGTAGTTCCTACCCTTTATAACAGTAGCTCTATGCATCGACAACTCCTTCTATCGGTAGCATTAGTCTATCAGTAACTCGCTTGTACTGGTAGCTACTTATATCGGTGGTGGTCTGTATCGGTAACTATGCTTATCGGTATACTTGATTTATTGGAGAAATTTGCACATCGGTGACCTTTGCCTATCGGTGACCATTGTCTATTGGTAGACTAAGTACCAATAGGTCTGTATCGGTCGACTTGGGAATATCGGTAGACTTGTTCTATCAGTAGCTGTTATGCGTACCAGTAACCTTATCCATATCAGTAGCTATGTGAATCTGTTTGAATCGGTAGAATTATTCTCTCTATAGCAGTGATCTTCATATTGGTAGCTCTTGATATATCAGTAGGTCTGTCTGTTTGTCTGTATCAGTAGTTGTGTGCATACCGATGGACTTAACACATATTTGTTCTATGCAACACATATCCAAATTGAGTTATAATTATTTCAAAGTGCATATAAACATAGATAAACATTTATTAATATATTTCAAAGATTATTTTGATATTTTTATCAACTCAATAGTAGGATGTCATATATTGAAAGAATTAATATATAGATAAACATTATTTGGGATTATCAAAGCATATTGAAACATAATTGTGATTATGAAAATAGGTGAGGTCAATAAACATGTATGTAATAAAGATAATAATTTAAAATTTACACATAAAAGGATAAAATTAATCATTTATATAAATTAAGTTGGTATTTCCTTCCACTACTTCAGATAAAATTGAATCGTAGCTCAATGTGACAGAGAAGCCATAGTTTGTGTTCATTAAATTATCTATGAATTCTAAAATGAATTTTCAGGTTGACATAACTTAGTTCACATCAAGGGTTGAATTCCAAAGAAGTACATTGTGTAATTGAGAGTAAAAGGGTTTAGAAAATCAAATTTATGTATTTTCTAGATCGTGGAATCCACTCAACAGATCAAGGAACTATGAGTTAATGTAGTTGAAATTTTGAATTCCAACAAAAAACAAATCATTTTCCGTGAACAACCAATATTGGGGTAATGAGAATGTGAATATATTTCCTTAACACTTTAATTTCTAAGAATCACGATATTCCAAATCAAATTACTGTGTATATTGGTTTTCGATAAAAAAAGTGAGAGATTAATAAATATAGTATTTATTTATATGTCTATATTTTATCATATAAAGTATTAAATATTGTATCATCTTATTTATTGAACAAAATTAAAATAACATTAAACAAATCACTATTATCCATAATTGATAAGGATAACCTTATAATAAGCACAAATTTTAGTGTGTAAAAGGGGAGTATGTGTTATACTTCCCCATAAATGGAAATTTTATATGCTAATATAAATTATTCTTAATGTTCCTGGTAATGAGGAAAGTGATTAAGCGTTTTCACTCTATGATAATAAATTGAATGATTCCATTTGTTTTCAATGTGTCTTGATATCACCCATTTCTTGTTTTCTTTTGAAGAAAAATTAGGACAAGGAAACATATATCATGATTTCTCACCTTTGGGATCTCAATGAAAATAACGTGAGATAAGAGAGGTATATGATCTCTAATGCATTGTTAATAACCAATATTAGAGAGTAGGAACTAGTTGTCCCCCATGTAGTTAATCTTATTGGCTACATTGAACACTTAGACATATTTGGGATTAAATTCCTGAATGATTTGTGTATATATCTCATACTTTAATCACTGACCAATACCATCACCAGATTTATTGTTAGTTATAATATGAGAAATAATGACAACAATATTTTGGAGTTTCTTAAATTTATTTTCCATGTGTATAAGGACATATGGTTTAATAAGCTCATGGTCTTTATGTGGAATAAGAAATGGTACAATAAGGAGAAGGGTACCATGTATCATAATATATCAAAAACTATTGGTCATCATTCTTCAATGATGAATATGTTCTAATGGAAAAAAATGAAAAGGAGGTAGTATGTTATTCATGGAGAAATCTAGGCCATTGGAAGATGAAATGAATTCAAAATCAAGGGGAAGCTAAAGGTGTGTTTTTTGTCCAGTGTAATATATCAAATATCTACACATTGGGTATTAGATATAATTTTCTATCTTCTGTATCAAAATATTGGAAATATGAATATTTTGAAAGATTTCTAGTGAATAGGTGGATCTATGAGCTGCTAATGGTGCAAGGTTGGCTACTATATCCATTGGATACTACCACCTTTCATTGTCAATGGTAATGATTTTGTTTTTAAAAAATTGTAATTATGTACCAATGGTTACAAAGAAGGTGATTTCTGTTGTATCAATCCGAGACGAAGACAGTTTTATATTCACCATCTTAAATAATTTTTTTTATTTTATAAAAATAACATATCATATGTTATGATGTATTTATATAATGGTCTTTATGTATTTAATTATGGAAACCATGTATTGTAAATTGATAACGAATCATATTCCCTGGACTCATATAACACCCAAATATGGCATTACCATCTTGGTCATGTAAAGGAGAAGTGATTGAAAATGTTGTATCACGAAGGTTGTTTAGACACATATGATCTAAAACCACATGAATGATTCCATGCTTGTTTAAAAAGAAAATTTATCAAACCACCATTTGTTGGATAGGGTTAAAGGGCCACATTGCTTCTAGGATTGGTACACAATGATGTGTGTAGACCATTTCCAATAGAATATAGATATGGGAATTCTTACTTTATAACATTTCAAATGACTAGATTTGATATGGTTATATCTACATGATGAGGTATAAGTCCAAGTAGTTTGAATAATTCATGGAATTCAAGCGATATGTATCTAATGAACATGGTAATATGATAAAGAACCTTCAATTAAATTGATGTTCTGAATATTTTAACCATGTTTTTATTGTAATTCTACAGTAGTTTTGGATTCTATCTCAACTCATTCCAACACACACACCATAGTGGAATGGTGTTAGTGAATGGAGGAACCATACCTTGTTAGACATGGTAATGCTGATAATGAGTAACACAGATCATCCATTATCCTTTTGTGGATATGCAATACAAACAGTTCCATACAGATTAAACAGAGTACCAAAAAAAGTAGAAAATGAAATCTTATTCAAGTTATGGAGTGAAAATAAAATTGTATTTTTTTATACATGTGTATGGGGATGTAATGAATTTAATAAGGAATTATTAGGAAACAAACTAACACTTGGGGGAAAAGGTTTCCTTATAGGGTATCCTATGGAAATAAAAGGAAACTACCTATACAACCCATCAAACAAGAAAGTTACTATTTCCATAAAATCTATCTTTCTTTAGTGGGAGTACATCCTCAAAATTTATAGAAGTAGAACGATTAAATTCAATGAATTTTATGCTCATGATACAAAAGAGTTGTTATAGTAATAGGTCCCCATTAGAGAAATAGTTCAAAAACAATATAACAACATAGGAGCGCAAGAGATGTAAGATAACCAAATAGATATGGTTTTTTTTGTCTCCAAATATGTTGAGTCCTTATTGGCTGACAATGATAAACCTACCTCCTAAAAAGTGGAAGTATGTAAAATGGAAGCTGCAAGATTGCATGAAGCCAGGATTTTAGAAATGGATTCCGTGTATCAAACCCAAATTTGGTTTTTGGTCAATGCGCTAGTTGATTTGATTCCCATTTTATAAAAATGGATAATCAAGAGTAAAATGGACATATAAGGTAAAGTAAATACCTATAAATAAATTCTAATGGATAAAGGCTATAAAAATTTCAATGAATTGACTACGATGTATCCATTTCACCAATTTACATGTTTGAATCCATCATAATTCTACTTCTATATGACCTTAACATGACTATGAAATTTGAAATATGGATTTTTAAAGAACATTAATTGATAGAAAACTTGATAAAGAGATCTATATGAAAGAAAAAGAAGAGTTTTTTAAACAAGTTTATGAAAAATGGATTTTCTACTGGATGATATCCATTTATGTATTAAAGTGAGCATCATGGTTGTAGATCCATTGATTTTATGAAGCTATAAAATAATTTTTTCACCAAGAATGAGTGTGTGACATGTGTTTACAAGAGTATTAGTGATAATTGAGTCATTTTCCTACTATTATATGTTAATTACATATTACATATTTGAAATTATGTACTATTATTATCATTTGTTTAGGCATGTTTAATCAAATGTTTCTCTACTAAAGACACAGGTGAAGTATCCTATATTCAATGGATCATGAGAATTCATGACAGATACAAGAGGATACTTAGACTAAGACAATTTACATATGTTGACCAGATACTAACGATATTTAGTATGGAATAATCCAATATGGGATTGGTTCAAGTGTCACATTGATTACTTCTTTCTGTGAAATTGTTTCCTCGGACACAATAGGAGAAAGAGAGAATGAGTAACATCACATATACTTCCTCTATAGGATCAATAATTAATGAAATTTTTTGTACTATAATTGATGTTTGATGTGAATTGATCATGGTGGGAAGATATCAAGCTGATCTAAGATATCAAAAGTTTATTCTTGTCCAGGATATCCTTAAGTATTTGAAAATAAATAAGGATATTTCCTTGGTGAATGGAGGAGATGAGTAGCTGGTCATCTAGGTTTATACTGATGCATGTTTTCAAACCAATAAAAATTATATAATGTCACAATCAGGATAAATTTTTTATCCCAATGGAGGAGCGGGGTGCTCGAATTGTTTAATGCAACCTTTTTTTTATTCTACAGTGGTGTCAAATTATATGGAAACTTCTGATGCATCCAAATAATATGTTGAGATTCAAATCATTGTCTAGTATTGTGATGGTTTACCTATAATGAAAGACACTATCACATTGTATTGTGATAATACTACAAAAAATGAACATGAAAAAGAGTCATGGTCAGACAAACTGACCAATAATATACATCAGAAGTACCACCTGGGATGGATTGTTATCAACGGGGTGAGTTGTAGTAAGAATACTACCAATATAAAAGAACATGGTAAACCCCTTGAATAATGGTCTATTTCCATAAAATGATAATTATTATGTTAAAGCTAGCATACATAAAAAAAATTCGCTGTTGGAAAGTGACTATTGGAGTTTGTTGGAGTTTGTTCCATAGAACCATCTTTTCTATACACTATGATAGCATGTATACTTATTTTTGAATATTAATAAACTACATATCAATTTATGGTTTTACTTCTATATAAATTTGTAGAGAATATTTTTTCCAATGTGTTTCTTTGAAATATTTCTTAATATATTTCCAGAGATAGGATTTGAGAGGACGTGTGATTCAATGGGATGGTGTGTCACAAACCATCCCAATTCATCCCTGAACCGGTCACTTGAGCCGGTCTGCGACATGTCCCGAGGGGAATTATTGATCCCCATGGGATGGAAAATAGTGCATGGCACCAAAATTTAATTTTGGGGAATGATTTGTCCCACGAACAAAAAATAATCAGATAAATAACAACTGTCGATAAAAATAAACTAGAAGAGTGAAGAAAGTAAAACCTCACAAACCTCCATGTGACCCTCTAGGTCTCCACCCAACCAAAGGTCGGCCTTTCTATAATAATGATCAATCCATCCAAGAGAACCCAAGATAGAGAACCTACATTTGAAAAGATAGAATATGCATGAGAATTAAAATGATCAGTAGGGATTCCAAGATAAACCATAGAATCTAACATCTCCTTTTCCAAAAAATCCATTAACACAATTTTGAAAATACACATATAAATGCTAGGTTTTCACAATTTCAAAATAAGCAACATGTTTTTCTCATTTAAAAGAAAATCACACATACACTACCTACCATTTCCAACACCATTTTTCATTTTATAAACAAAACCCAGAACAAATGATACCAAATATTTGCATAAGTAAAATAGGTATAGAGTGCAAGATGGAAATAAACTAGTACAAAAAATAATAATCAAGAAATGAAAATAATTATGTAACCATGGGTTATCATAAACATCCCTAGAAGACCCCTTGACGTACTCGGTTTGGAACCACATTACAGTGTATGGTGAATCTCTTTAGTCTATAACAAACTGGACACCCTAAAATTGATGCAATCCAATGGAAAAGCCTACATGGCCTAACAACTGATCCAGGGGGTACCATCCCGTCTAATCAGGATTGATCAAAAATCATCACTCGATCATCTAAAGGACGCCAGGGAACCCATGGTGTTTAAAATAATATTGTGTAAGTTTGAGTCCCTCAAACAGGTCACTCATCTCAACGTACTTGCCTACCCCAAACACAAACACTCTATACAACAACCCATAAAGGTATATCCCCCTATAGAGGTCCCCCAAAATATATATATAAATAAATACATATGTCATATCATCAATGGATCCAAATGGGCCATCATTCCATAAGATCATTAAAACCATTTGATATTTTTATACAAAATATTATAGATGTGAAATGGGCACACAGTAAACAAAACACCTTCTTTACAAAGGATTAACAAAAGCATTAAACTAAAGAAGAAAGTTCCAAATGGATGATTAAATTGACATGTCCAAAATTATTACCCAAAACATCCAACAATCACCACTCTCTTCCTTTAAAAAGACAAATAGGCATATTATCAAAGATTTCATTTCAATCCACTTTATAAACCACACAAATAACCCCACGTAATTTATAAAGAAAGAATAATTTTCAAATAATTACCATTCCCTTTCAAAAAAACCCAAATCCACACAAAAACGCTTTTCACTCTTGACTTTCATTTAATAGATCATTTAATAAATCATTCACTCATTTAGTAAAACATTTCAAGAGGTCCAAAAAAAGGATTACATTTCGATCTCACCAAGTTCACATGAGAATTAAATTTTAAAATCAAATGCATACCCAAAAGATTAAGAAAAACTACTTTATAACCATTCAAAAACTAACTCACACCACTTTCACAACCAGAAGAACCATTTTCACAATTAATAAAATCTAATTAACCATTAAATAAACCCCTATGAAAAGATATTAAAAACATTTAAGAAAAAAATCATGTCCTAAAACACAAAAATTTACTCAAATATTCTTTTGTGACTAAATGCACATCCAAACCACACCAAAACATAGTTTTAAGTCCATTCATTGTTAAATACTTTAATTTCACGGTTCATAAAAACAATAGTAGAGGACACACAGTTGGTTTTCCTTAAAGAATGCACTATATTTCACATTACATGATACAAGGATAAATCACACATATTAAACTTCTTTGAAAACCATTTTCACACCAAATAAATTAACTAAATAACATGTTAAATTATTTAGATAAGAAAAAATCATTTATCAATAATGTTTATATGAAAATATACCTACACATAATGAGATAATTCATTCAAAGGATTTTTTTAACAGTATTTAACTAATAAAAAAACTAAAGTGAATTCTCTATAATACATATGGAGGGATGAATGGTATTTAAAAATTAATTTGAGACACAAAAATTCCATAGATTGTGCATGAATGGAAAAATTTGAAAAATGCCTACCTCAAAGGTGTGCAAATGTGACGCCACTTCCATGAAAAGTATAACTGATCATTGTAGTCACTTCACACACCATTAAAAACAATAAAAACGCATGAATTAAAACTCATACAATAGGGTTAGGATGAATCGAAGTCAAACCCCAAAAAATTGAAAAAAATGAATGGATGGAGGGGTTCAATGTTGAAAAAAGGGATTTCCAGAGCGCGGGAGACCGGAGGCAACCTACCCAGAGGGCGGGAGGCCTGAGGTGGCCTAACCAGAGTGTGGGAGGCCAGGGCAGCCATTCCGGAGTGCAAGAGGCTGGGTGCGTCGCTGGACAGCTGGTTGATGATGGCTAGGTCAGGTGGTCAGAGTGCTGTGTTAGGGCTGGAGTGGCTAGGGGAGGCCGGTGCTAGGGGTCAAGGGTGTGGGGTGACCTGGCGATGGAGGGAAGCTAGGGGTGAGTCTGGGCATGCATAAGGGGTGAGAGGCAAGGGAGAAGTCTTGGGTGCGCAAAGGGGGTGAGAGGTGAGGGCCTAGGCGTGGGGTCTTGGTGAACCAAATAGAAAAACAAAGGGGGGATTGATGCAGGTATACTAGGGTTTCTTTATATTTTTGTAATTTTATTAAAATAATAATAATAATAATAATAATAAATCCAATAATAATAATAATAATAATAATAACAACAACAACAAAACTACTAATACAATTATAATAATTTTTATAATAATTTTAATCATTTTTCTAAAAAACAATAACATTAATAATAATAATAATAATGAGAAATTTCATGACTCCTGGCCCGACTGCTTGGCAATCGCCAACAGCATGGTGACCGTGCATGGGTCAGAAACCCTGTAAAACAATTAAACGACATTATTTTTTAATTGAGAACCAGCTCGACCCGTGTCTTTAAATCCCAGATCCAAGAATTAATAAAGTAAAAATAAATTTAAAAGTTAGGTGTGAAAATTCTCCCCACCACAGACAGTTTCTACCCCCAGAATGTCTCCCAGCCAAAAAATAGACAAAACAAGAATCCATTCCCAAATGAAACTGAATGTAACCCCAACATAAGATAATGGGAAAACATGATAGGGTTCTCCCCACCATAAGAACTCAACTAGTGCGGGAGATTAACACCAACACAACCCTCCCTGAGAAGGGGGGGGCGCAGGAACTCCAATCCAATCCAAAATAACTTCTATAGCACGAGTGAAACAACACACCCATTGAAACTTGTAACTCTTGACCCAAACCAAAAAACCCCAACACTTGATAAAAAATGCTGGGATGATCTTACCCCAAGAAGTGAACTCGGTCATAACCACAAACATCGATTCTTCCACAGGAACTTACATCTCTAAATGAACACAACTAAACCATGATCAACCCATACAAGGGACAAAAACACTTTTACGAAAATGGAACGATTCATAAAACCACATCCATATAAACATTACAGCTTGTATTAGAATAGAATGATTCAATCATAGATTCACCAAAAAATAATGAATGTACAAAAAAGTAAAGTCATTAATAGCATAAAAACAAGAATGGAAAAACATTAAATGTTATACTGGCAACATGGAACAAAAAACCAGAATCAAGGATTCACACCCCTGGAAACTCTTGACTATGCCCAAGATTCAACCCAAGACCTGTGGTTGGGGCTCTGATGGCTAAAGCATATCATGCCTCATAGCCTGGAACTGGAATCCTTTGGTCATAGTGTCTTCTACAGGCGATTCTTCCTGCAGAACTTCTCTAGATGACCCAGACACCTACAATGACGGCACGTCATCAGAGGGATACGACATGATGGCTTCATGTTCCCAAGACGTCCACACTAATGGAACACCATTGAATGGTCCAATGAACTGGAAGCCGAAACCACTATAGAGAACTCAATGGAAATAGGTCCCTCTGGTACATCCTACTCGCCAGATGAAGAACCTTCATGAGTAATTGGATATGTTGGATTGCCAACAATCTTCTCTTCGGAGACCAACTCTTATAGGAACGCCTTATCCACGTGATTACCTAAATGATGGTCCATATAAGGTAGAAATCTCTCCATGATCTCTGTATGAAGACCCCCAATGAAGATAGAAGTCATCATCAAATCATGTGATGCTACCTCCGGAGAAAAAGACACAAGATCTTTGAAATAGTTAGCATATTCTCTCGCCTTCTGTTGGCCTTGTTGAATACGTATGAGCTTTTCCCTTTTCATTGTCTTCATATCGTCAGGTATAAACCATTAGACGGAGACATATTTAAATACACCCAAACATCTTTCTAACTTGAATTGATTGTGGGATGAACAACTATCATTCCTCTAGTGATAGACCTTTAAATATACCCAAAACAGCAGACGCTCTGACATCATCAGGAGTTCACAATACCAGGAATACGTGTTTGACCTCTTCAAGCCGAGCCATGATCACCCTGAAGGATAGGTAATGTCTGAAAAGGACCAAAAAACAAGGCATGACTTATCAGAAACCCTGGGGACCTTTCGGGGCCATATTTTTAGAACAACATATAAAAAAATGAAACTGATATCAAACTGAAGCAACATCATTGAAAGAGCCTTCATCAAAAAAACAATCATCTCAAAAATGAAAAAAATAAAAACACAACATAAAATTTCCTTTTTTAAATACCCATTTTATTTTATATTTCACGGCCGCCTTCTTTTAAGTCCTCGTTACCAATAACAAACCCAATTTTCAAACAATACTCAATTTCCAAAATCATTTCCCATTTTTAAAAGCACATTAGAAAAACAAGGTAATGCCTTTAATTCCATATACACACACCCCAGTAACCCCATGAACTAATGTACGGGTCTTTATCTGCTTTCATCCCTATGCACCAACATGAACATTCCATGCATCCCCTCACATCTATAAATGTTCATAAAGCGTACCCAAGGTTGCACTTAAACCATTTCTCTACCAATTTCCAGGAAAACACCAGATTTTTAGACTAAGGGCTTTTGGTATGAAATCTCATTTCGTATTTTTAGATCCATTTTAAAGAAATAATTCTCATTTAAAAACCCATTTTTCATTTTCAAAAGTGCACTTACACTAACCAGAACCATGCCAACACTCAACTTGCATCAAACTACCAGAGTGAGGGACTATTACTCATGCTTAACCTGAAGACAAGGTAGTGGGAAATGCCCCAGGTAAACATCAACAACTAGGAGGAACATAAAATGTGTCCTCATACATTGCATGGGTCACTACTCAATGTGAAATCATGAAGTAACGTCATCTTACCCCTGTTGTCATCCCTCAATCTAAAACAAACCAGAACGAGACAAGAACTCAATTCCTGAACTACCCCTGGTGACTCGAGGTTCAGAACTATTAAGGGTTCATGAAACCCTTTCCTTACCTATATATCATGTCCATAAAGTTATAATAACCATCGACTATACATCCATAATAAGAAGGCCCTCCTCTGTTAAAATTTTTTCATTATCCCATCGGGGCCGACCCGGAATCGGTCACCAGAGCTGGTCAGCGACATGTACCGAGGGTCATTCCTGATCCCCACGGGATGGAAACTATTTAGGAAACCAAAATTTAACTGTTGGAAATGATTTGTTCCATAATAAAAATAAACAAATAATTAAAAAATTTCTATACAAATAAAACTAGTAGCGAAAAGAATGTAAAACTGCACATACCTCCACGTAACCCTTCCGGTCACCACCAAACCAATGGCCGACAAGGCTCTAATAATGAGAAATCTAGCGAAGAGAACTTGAGAAAATGGAACATGAAATTGATATTATTGAATAGGCGTGATCAGTAGGGTTTCCAAGATAAACCGTAGAATCCAACATCTCATTTTCCGAAAGATTCCATTAACACAAGTTTGAAAATGAACGTATAAAATTAAGGATTAAACATTTTAAAAATAAGAAACATGTTTTTCTCATTTAAAATAATATCCCACATACACAAAATAACATATACAACCCCATTTTTCCTTTTATAAACAGATTCCAAAACAAATGATACCAAAGATCTGCTAATGTAAAATAGGTATATAGTGCAAGATGGAAAAAACGAGTACAATGGAATGTAAATAAGAAATTAAAAAAATTAAGTAACCTTGGGTGATCCAAATCATCCCTAGAAGACCCCTGGACATTCTCGGTTCAGAACCACATATCGATGTATGATAAATCCACTCTGTCTATAACTAACTAGCCACTCTAATAAAAACCAAATCCGGAGGAAAATCCCTCCTAGCCTGACAACCAATCCAGGAGGTACCGACCCATCTCATCGAGGTTGATCAGCCACCATCACTCAATCATCTAAAAGACTCTCAGGAACTCATAGTGTTTATAATAATATTATGTAAGTTGGAGGCCCTCGCACTCATGCCTCATTTCACCACACATGCCAACCCCAAACACAGAAACTCTATATTTTAACCCATAAAGGGATATCCCCTATAGAGTTGCCCCAAAAATATATATACATACATACATATGTTTTATCATCAAAGGTTCCAACTGGGCCATCATTCCATAAGATCATTAAAACCATTTGTTATTTTTTCGCAAAATATTATTGTTTTTAAATGGGAACACAGGAAACAGGAAACCGTCTTTTCAAAGGATCAACGCAAATATTACACTAAAGTTGAAATTGCCCAATAGACCTTTAACTTGACATGTCCAAAATTATTACCCAAAACATCACACAAACACCACATTTTTCTTTACAAATCCAAATGGGCATATGCTCAATGATTTCATTTCAAACCATTTTAGATACCACACAAAGAACCCAGTATCATTTATAAAGAAAGAATCATTTTCCCTTAATTTCTATTCCCTTTAAAACAAAACCTAAACACACACTTAAAGACTTTGCAGTCATGATTTGCATTTCTAAAATCATTTAATATATCATTATATCATTTAGTAAAACATTTTAGGACCAAACAATGTCTTACCTTGTGATATCACCATGTTCACATGAGAATTATATTTTAAAATCCAATGCATACCCGAACGCTTAAGAAAAACTACTATCACACGTTTCAAAAACTAACTCACACCACTTGTACAACCAAAAGTATCATTTTCACAATTAAATATATCAATTTAACCATTAAATAAACCACAATTAAAAGTAATTAAATTTTTTTAAGAAGTAACTTATGGCTTATAACACAAAAACTAACTCAAATCTTCTTTTGTGACTAAATGAACATCAACGCCACACTAAAATGCAGTTTTCAATCCTTGCACAGTTAAATACAATAATTCTATAATTCATTATAGCACTAATAGAGGACACACTAAGGGTTTTCATAAAAGAATGCACTTCATATCACATATCATGCTACAAGGATAAATCATGCATATTAAACTTCCTTTAAAACTAACTTCGCACCAAATAAATTAACTAAAGAACATGTTAAATTAATTAGATAGGAAAAATCATGTATAAATAATGTTTATATGAATGAATACCTACGTATAATGAGATAATTCTTTAAAAATAAGTTTCTAGCATTTTTTAACATATTAAAACAGTACAATGAATTATCTACACAACTTATGGAGGGGCGAATGGTATTTAAAAATTAATTTGGAAAACAAAAGTGCCACACATCGTGCCTGACAGGAAAAATTCAGAAAATACCTACCTCAAAGGCGTACAAATGTGATTCCACTTCCGCAGATGGTATAACCTATCCTCTTGTCCCTTCACACACCTTAAAACAACTACCAAAAATACTTGAATTAAAAATCAAACAATAGGTTTCGGATTAATCGAAGGAAAACCAAATCAATTGAAAAACAAATTCACCGATGGAGGGTTTAACAGTCCGAATAAAGGGCTGGACTACGTGGGGGAGGCCGGAGGTCCCCTGACTGGATCGCGGGAGGCCGGAGGTGGCCTGACTAGAGCACGGGAGGTCAGTGGTAGCCTTGCCGTAGTGCAGGAGGCTGGCCGAATCGCTGGCCTGCTTGTTGGCACGGTTTAGGTCGGGTGGCTGGAGTGCTAGATGAGGGATATAGCGGCAGGGCATGACCTGTGCTGGGGGTCACGGGAGAGGGGCGACCTAGGGAGGAAGGGAAGCGAGGGGCGAGACCGGGCACGTGGAAGTGGTGAGAGGTGAGGGCAAGGGCTTGGGCTCATAGAGGGGGAGAGATGCTAGGGAGAGGGCCAGGTCACAGGTCCTAGTGCGCAGAACATGAAAACAAAGGGGGAGTGGGGTGATGCGGGTAGACTAGGGTTTCATTATATATATATATATATATATATATATATATATCATTTTACTAAAAATAATAATAAAACCAATAATAATAATAATAATGTCTATAATAATATCATTAATACAATAATAATAATTTTAATCATTTTTCTATAAAAATATCAATAATATTAATAATAAGAATAATGATAAATTAAGTGACTCCTAGAATGACTTCACGGCTACCGCCAACTACGAAGTGACCACATATGTGTCCGAAACATAGAAAATTTGTAAAACGAAAACAATTTAAATCAGGACCCAGCTTGGTCCTTGGTGCGAGGACCCGAAGCGAAAAATAATAAAATAAAAATAAATTTAGATGTTGAGTGTGACATGGTGTTCCCAGAATAAATTTTATAAAACAATTAAATATATTTTACATTGTTCATGGAAATATTCATAAACAAACTAGCAAAACTCATAAATGGTTGATTAGATTAGAAATATGAGAACACTATTGAGTCTGGAACGTAGCTTTTACCCTATGAGTGACATTATATGAGTTGGTGTGGGATGTTCTGATCGCACGCTCATTGGTGTTTTTTTAAGAAAATTTATTTTAATATTTTGTTAATTAAATTAAATCATTTAACCAAATGATAAATGATTAAAAATATATTTTTATAGTGATTTGTCTAGTGTTTTAATTACAATCCTGAAATCATTGGTGATGCTCTCTCACTCCTCTATTGATGATTCCTTTGACGAACAATGAAGAAATGTCAGATTGGATCAGATCTTCGCATGGTGAAAGAAAGAGCTTCTCTCAAGCATTGGAGAACACATTATTCACCAAACAATGATCCAAAATGATGGAAGGAATCTTCTCTTGGTGTTTTCATTCCTTTGGAATAAATGTTGGATTATATTGATAGTTGTTCATCGATTTGTACCCTCCCCGCAGCCTCTGTAGGTTCCAACATACTAAAATTTAATTTTTTATTTGTTTTTTTCCAAACCAAAATCCATATTATCTGTCATTTCCCATGAATTATTGTCAAAAATTGTTAAATAATTGGTTAATGAAACTTTTCTCCCTCGATTCATTGTGTTATTCACCTGTGGAATCCTTGGGGTTCCCAGTTCAATGATTTATGGTTGGCAATATTCCCCATCGGGCCCTCAAATTCATGTTGGATCTATAAAGGATGACCAATTTGTTGAAACAAGCGTAGATCTTGTAATGTTTCATGGTGAGTATGACTGATCTGTTGATTAAACATCAATATCATGATGAATAAAGCTATAGTGGCTTGTGGAACAAATGGAGGATCATTGAATCTTCACCGGAGCCATTTTCCTGTGAATAGATGCCGGAAAGTGCAATACATGGGTAAATCCGAACATTTTGGGCTTATTCAACGTGATATCTACAGAGGATTGGGTAGATTTGAAGAGTGAAGTCCAGATATGTAATTCATTGAAAATCACAACTAAACACCATGTTCAATGAAGTGCACATGGTGCGTCGCCCATTCCAACAATTGTGCTAGTGTTTTGGAAACCCATATGGTTGGAATGATTAGTACATCTCTCCAAACATTGTGTACATCATTTTCCATGTGAGTGAAGTAGGTGATGGATCACATGACATGGTACGTGCCATGAGATGGCAATATGGAGACAATCAAACCACAAAGGTGACATCCTTTGTGAATCGACACACCGTGTACTATTTTACACAGACAAGTGGTCTGAGTACATATACATTGCTAGAAACACATGGAGAAGACCCGGAATAGGATGGACATTCCATTTATTCCATGAAAATGGTATATACATTTCCTTTATTGGTACCCATTTGCTGGATAGAGACATGACCATGCTATACTGTGAGGCCAAATGTCGTGTTGGCCCCCACAAACAATATATACCCCTTGATCTCCTTTATGAAATTTTTTACTTATCTTATCTCCTTTATTTGAATTTGGATTTGGGAACTCAAGTGAACTATCTTGAGTGTTTTTCTATGTAGAATGTTATTGTGACCTCGTCTATCAGTTTCGAGATATGAGGTAAAATTTTCTAGGTTGGGACTCACTGAGGTGATATCTGATTATGGTAGTAATCATGCAGGATCTCGAAGAATTTCTATTCATTACCCTCTAGTAGGGTCAAGTAGTTGAGTTCCCTGATGATTTATTCTGGCCATTTCCCTCCATTATGTATGGGTAGTGGAGTTCAATAACATCTTCTACTAATGATTAATCTATAGTAATTCTAGGTAGTGGAGTTCACTAATGACTTATTTCGATCATTTACCTCCAATAGGATTAGGAAGTTGAGTCCTCTGATTAATTCTTCTAGGAATTACCCTCTAGTAGGGTTGGGAAGTGGAGTTCCCTAAAGTCTTCTTCCAGGCATTAACCTCCAGCAGGGAAGGGAAATTGATTTCTCCAATAGATTCATGCAGTCATTACCCTCTAGTGGGCCTAGAAAGTGGATTTCATTGATTGAATTATTTTTAATACCCTCGAGCGGGGATAGCAAGTGGAGTTTCTTAGATACTACAAGAGTGGAACCCTCTGATTTAACTAGGGATTTTGTCCTCTATCTAGAAGGCCTATCCCTCCACTATTCTAAATAAGGACAAAACATGGTTGGATGTAACATTGTATTCCTGAAAAAGAGGGAATATTTCCCCATAGATACACATTTTTATGATGAGAGATAAAACCATGTTGGCTATTCAATACCACACAAATTTGATATTATTAAGGGATGGTGATTGGGTTGCTTATGCTTGTGTGTTCATGGAAGATGCATGGGTTTCTACGCATTGTTGATGGACTTATGGAACTATTTAGTTCTCATCTTCTTATGCAGATATGTGAGATAGAGATCCACTCACTCCCTTGTTTGTGATTATTTGACCGAGCATATATTTATATCTTTCAGTTATACCCACTCCGTGTATATAATTAATCTCCATAATGGAGAGGCGAAGAAATATGTGTCATGCCTTGTGTTTTACCTGTCTATATTCTCATGGTTTGATGAGTCTACTACCCTGATATAGGTGGAGAAGACTTGATGGATTGTTCAGAAAATCACCATGTTTATCCCCTTGTGTTTGGATGAGAGTACGTTAAATAATTTTGGGTTGATCTATACACATTCACTGTAAATTGTGTATCTGTTATATTTCTCTTCAATTTTATCTATTAATTCCCCCTTCATCTTCTAGGGTTCTCTACATGGTATGTTTATACTCAACCATTCTTGTGCCTTACCCGCACCTGTCAGGTCTTACGTAGATTATTTATAGGTTTACCGTGACTATAGAGGGGTTGAGTGATACAAATTACATAGATCGCGTATAGTGTCAGTATCATGGGATTTAGGATCTATAATCTTTCAGATGTTTTATTTTTCTTGTTTTCTTTTAGGGTAGGACACATTTTCTGTTGGGAATGCATTTTTCCCATCTACTTTTTAGTTTATACTACCATACAATTTTACTATCTAGAGGTTTATGCATGATTGATTTATTTTATAACTTTGTTTCATATTTTCTTCTATCGCTTTGGACTTGTCAATGAGTAGGATGTGTGCATGTGTACAGATACATGGGCAAGGGTCTCCTTGAGTAAGTTATGCCTCTAACTAATGTCTCTGCCCCTAGCCTGTGGAGGTGGGGTTGGGGTAGTTGTGGATTGATTGCCAGCATGGCCTGGGTCATAAAAGAATGGTATCAGTGAATGTTCATTCCATCGGAAGCAGTTCATACATATCTGCTAAAGAGGATTTGGTTGGGTTTGTGGAAATAGTTTCAAGGTTTCTTGAGTGCGTCTCTCTTTCCTGGTAGACCTGTGATGGGGTGGTCACCGACTTATCCATTCTCTAGGACCCTGAATACCTTCTTTTTGACTTGGCATTATAGTACATTTGTTGTATGGATTAATAGTACATGTATCATATAGGCTTGAGTCACTGACTATATTTATGGAGTCACCTCTCCATTTTTGATGATATATATATATTCTCATCTGATGTAGGTACTCATGGATAACATTCAGGACACCTCTACGATGATAGCCAACTTTGATACTAACTCTGGTTTATGACAACCACCTTGTGAGTAACAAGGCCTTTGTTTAGGGTCCATCTCGTGCCCCCTTCCTCTAGGTGGATAGGTAGCAGTCCCTCTAGTTGTCAAGTATTATATCATACCATTAGATTATTCTAAGTACATGCATAGGCTTTTCATACTCCGCAACATCTAGTGTCAAATCCAACTAGGTTTTTATAGTGATCTAGATACCTATGTATGAGATGATTCTCAATATTTTGTGGTCTATATCATTAGGCATGTTTGGACCCAAATAGATCAACCAATAAAACTGTTATACATCATTTTTAATAGAGCATCTATTCATTGTTGTATCCTACTTATGTAGATGCATGATGAGTCGAGACTCTCGAGGGATGACTTCAAATAGATATTTCGTGTGGAGTACTAACCCTTATTCTTATTCTTGGTCTAGATCCAAATGATTTCAGCACTAAAGTAGGGAGGGATGATGGTGGATGAGTATGTGTTTAGGTTAACTGAACTTTCACATTTATCGCACTATGTGATCTATAACATCTACTTCTAATCATGGATGATTGTGTACGGACTCCGTGGAGAGATTAAATGCAATGGTGTGCCCTTGTAAATCCCAACCTGTTTTGGGGTGAAGTAATAGGAACTGGTGACATTGATATTTCTATTAGAGGGATGCAAGAAGTTGGAGTTGGTAGTGGGACTCCCTGAGCTGAGTCATCTAAAATAGCTAGTAGGTTCCAGTTGAGGGAATCTCGGAGGAGAAGACCCTTTCATGAGCAGTATTAGTCACGTAGTCTATTGGGGATGATGAAACATAGAGAATTACAGAATCTTGGAGAGGGGAATTGTTTTACTTTTTACATGTGAGGTCAAATGGATTTTGGCTACCCAAAAAAACGTGAGAAACACAAGAAGATAGATGATGGACCACTGTGGAAGATGTAGCTCCATGATCAGGGAACTCCTTGTTTAGGATAGGGTGGTTCCCAATGGGGCGATGTATGAAGAGGAGTCAGAGGATAAGTGGGTGGTGCTCACCATAATGATATCTTTACATCACCACCACTAGTCATACGACTTCATTCTCTAGGAGTTGGTGACTGTTGTAGTAGACAGCTGCATGATTTGTATTTCTACAATCCCATAGCACATGATATGATTCTAGGAAAGATCTATTTTTATTATACTCTTTCCTCAGTGTTAGTATACACAGGTGTCCACTATTCCTTTTTTCTCATGATTCCTGGAATGAGATCTAGAGTTCCCAATTGATATTTAGCACAGAATCATTGTCATTATGATCTAGCAGGGAATTCTTCTTCTGTATCTAACATTTTCCAGGTGTGCGAGCAATCTCTTGGAGGAGATAGTTTTACATGGGAAATTTGGGTCATCACAATGGAACCCTATGACATCATCCTGGGTATGGATTGGATTTCCATGGTATGATTCTATAATTATTGTCACCACAGACTAGAGTGACACCAACATATTTATAGGATGAGTTTCTCTATTTATTACAAGAGAGATCTCATTGCTGGGTAGGTGGTTTTCGTGAGTTGGAGGTTGCATCCTACCATCCATTAGTTAGAAATTGTATCCCTTGGTGAAGTGATCTCTTTGGGAATATGACTTCCTTAACTAATGGAGGATTATATGGACGTATTCTTCGAAGTCATTCCGAGAATACATATGAAGAGGGAAATTGAGTATTGGATTGAACTTCTTCCTATGATAGCCCCAATATCCTATATAGAATATTTTATGGAACCTATCATACTCTAGGAGAAACAATTACATTTTAAGGACCTTCGAGAGAATGGTTTCATTCGACGCAGTGTGTCCCCTTGGGTATCTACAATCATATTTGTTAAAAATTGAAATTGAAGATTAAGACTTTGTGTGGATTATTGTTGTCTAAACTTGGCACCAATAATGAAGACGTACTCCTTGCTGAGGATTGATGGATTATTTTCCTAGTTTCAAGGTGTGATATGGTTCTTAAAGATCGATCTCAGGTCTAGCTATCACAATTTGAGGGTCCCTCAAGGAGACATTCAAATGATGTATTTCTTATTTTTCTTTAGAAAATATGAGTTACTTGTGATGCACTTTGGAATAAAGAATTCCCCTACCATGTTTATGAAATTGATAATACTAGTCTTACAGCCAAACTAGGACCCGTTCATTGTTGTATTTGTCGACGAAATATTCATCTACCTAACAATAGAGGATGATTAGGCAATTCACTTGAGGTCAGTTCATTATTTTCGTTGAGGGAACTATCTTTACGGAAAGGCGTCGATGTGCTAGTTCAACATACATGAGGTTCACATTCTAGGGTATTTTATTTATGAAAAAATATTATCCATTGATCATGTAAAGATCAATGTATTTATTGCTTAGGAGAAAATGAATAACATTTTAGAGGTGGGGAGATTCTTTCACTTGGAAGGGTACTGAATAAGGATTTTGGAACACTACACCAAGATCAACACCACTTAGAACACCCTGAAATGGAAAGGAAAACCTTTTACGTAGTATGAAAAGAGTTGGAGGGCCCTTCAGGTGTCGAGGAAAAGGATGTTGTGTGCTATATTATTGAGACTATTAGAGGAAGGCATGGAATTCATAGTGTATTGTGATGCCTTAGGAGCTAGTTATGGTTTCATGTTGATGAAATAGTAGGATGTTATCGCATATGGGTTGTGGTAGTTGATACCCCAGGTGCATAACTATTAAACTCATGATGTAGCTATGGTATAAAAAAATTGACATTAGGATTTTGGGGAACTATCTTCTAGGGAAGTGCTTCATGGTTTACTCATACCACCAAAGATTCAGGTACATATTCACATATAGAAACCTAAACCGAAGATAGTGATGTTGGTATGAGTTATTATTGGTCCATGAGATTCAGATAGTTCATAGTCTATCGAAGGGAAATATTGTAGTAGATTCCCATAGTAGGATTTCCTATGATCTCCTAGATAATGATGCTTCAGAGTAGTTATCCTTTCTACTCTGGACCATGGTGGGGCAGGAGGGTATAAATTTTCTTCAATCAGTGGTATTGACTTCATAGCATCATGAGTGTGTGAGAGAGTCCCAACTAGGATACAGTGACTATGATATACTACATGATAATATATCAACATGAGAATAACTAGATAGATATCCTAATGGTGGGAATCACACTATTTCTTTACAGGGGAGAAAAGTGGTCCTAGTGACGATGTGGGATGTGGTGATGTAGTAGTTCCATACTTATCACCTAATTTTGCATCCTTGCATTGGGGATATGTAAAGATACCTTAAATGGTACTTATGGTGGTTAAGCATGAGCTGAATCATAGAAACAATTGTATCTCGATGCCTGAGTTGTTGGTAGGTGAAAGATGATCACCATGTACTAGAATGTTTTTTTGTAGCCCCTTAAGATCCCATGGTTGGAATGGGACAAAATATCCATGGACTTCATCATAGAGAATTCGATCACAATAAAGATCCTTGACACCATCTAGATGATAGTTGACTAACTCACAATGTTTTAACACTTCATTGATATCGTGGAGTAGTGTTCGATGGAGTGTTTGGGGATGTTGTATGTACGAGAGATCATTCTTCTTCATACGACACTATAGTCCATTTCCTATGATCATTATGTGTGGTCCACATCATGATTTTAGAGAGACCTATAAAAGGCATTCAGGACTAGATGAAAATGAGTACATTTTTCCCCCCTAGACCAACAGGATGACCAAGAACACAATCCAGGTGCTATAGGATATACTAAGGGATTACATGTTGGACTTTATCTGGAGCAGATAAGATCAAATTCCTTTGATACAATTTGTATTCAAAAAAAGATACCACTCAACCATAGGCACAATGTCATTTAAATAATTGTATGGGTGACCAAACCGATCACCCTAATTCTGGGTAGATAAGGACGAGTCATCTCTCATGGGCCTAATGATGGTGCTGGTGATGGTGAAGAATGTTCAGGTCATTTCTGAGGAGATGAAGATGACATTGACTAGATATAAATATTAAGCATATCACTATCTTCCACCATTGGATTTTGAGCAGGAAGACCATTTTTTCAAGGGAAACTCTCCATAAACTGGATTTCATAGGATCAGTTGGGGAGGAATTATATCCATGTGGTTGATTAGGACATTAAATATCATGGAGGGGTTGGTGAGGTTTCCTACAACCTTGCCCTACCCCAACATCTGGAGTGGGTGCATGTCGTCTTCCATGTTCCACGGCTGATAGGGTACATGCATAACCCTACAAGCATATTCAACTTAGGAAAGATGGACATTGAGTATTGATCCACCTTTCCAGAGTACCTAATGGTGATCGAGGATCGACATGAGAGTACCATGCATGGAAATACCATCCCTTTGGTCCATATGTTTTGGTAGCATAGAAACATATAGGAGAGTTCATAGGAGAGAGTGCGATAAGTGGGGGCTCAGTATCGCAAGTATTTTTCAAGTATTTCTTTTCCGGGATTAAAATAGTGAAGGATGGAATGATGTAGAAACCAGATTTTTTCCTTGTATGATGTTGAAATATTTTTAAATTTATTTTTGAAGATAGGCACTAAGACAGTGTGTGTTTTAAAGGCATGGTGTACCCATAATTAATTATAAATAAATGTAATTGATTTTATATTTCATGCACACATCTTCTTAAATAAAATTTTATAACTCTTAAATGGTTGATAGGATCATAACTCTATGTACATGTTTGAGTCTAGAACATGGTTTTTACCCTAGGAACAACATAATGTGAGTCAGGAGTAGACGTTGAAACCCATTTCTCATTGGCACGACGTTATGTGAATTTATTAAAAAATTTATTTAATTAAATTAATTCATTTAATGTAAATATAAATTAATATAAATATATCGTTATAGGTATTTTTCTAGGGTTTGTGTTATAATCATGGGAAATTTAGAGAAGCTCTCCACCTCCTATATTGATGAATCCTTTAGTGAACAATGACGAAACATGAAATTGGACATGATTTGGATTTGGTGAACGCAATATCATCTCTCGATCATTTCCAAAAAAATTCTTCAATAAAATATTATCCAAAATAGAGGTATGTCTCATCTGTTTTTCTTTTACACCTTTCAATTTAATTAATCAGTATATTGATAGTTTTTATTCGATCTATTCCCCCTTGCAGCCTTTCTATGTGCCAACATATTGATATTTAATTTGTTTTCAGTTGTTTCCTAACACAAAATCCATTTCTAAGTTAGTTTCCATGATCTATTAGAAAACTATTTTTAATATTTTGTTTATAATGTTTTTATCTCATTGATTCTTGTTCATCACTAGTAAAATCCATCTGGTTCCTTTTTTGACGATTAACAGGTAGAATCGAGCCTGCTTTGACCCCCAGAATAGTGGTGGATCTCTAAAACATGAATAGTTCATTAAAAAGTGCATAGATATGGGATTGTAGCAAGGAGAGGATAACTAATATGTTAATTAAACATTATGATCTTGAAGAAAAATGATGCGATTGATTTTAGAGGAAATAGTGGTTCACTAAATCTTTACAAAGGCCTTTATTTGAGAATAATGGCCATCATGCACAATTCATGGCCAGATCCAACAATTTCAGGCCAATTCTGGGTGATATCTATGGTGGATTTAATAGATTTGAGGAGCATAGTACGAATCTAGACTTTAGTGAAAATCGTGATTATAGTTGTGTATAATAAAGAACACACATCATTTAGCGCCTTATAGTGGTGGAACTAGGGTTTTGAGAACCCATAAGGATGAAAAAATGTGTACTTACCTCAGCACACTGTGTGCCTCCTTTTCCATGGGAGTGAACCATATTATGGATCAAAAATCCAAGAACAAGCCATGTTCCCAGTACAAAAACATGCTCATACCACACGCACATCATCATGTGTGACTCGACGAATGTAATTTTCTATACTAACACATGGTATAAGTATATAGACATAGATAGTAACACATATCCTAGCCCTTGAATAGGTGGGGAATTCCATGTAGTCTAACTACACGAAGTGTACCCCTACCTGGTTGGGATTCAAGTACCATCAAGGGACATTGTTCATGTGTAATGTGGGGCCACATGTTGTGTGGAACCCACCCATTTCACTACCCATTTACCTCCATTCATTATATTTTGAATGATTATTTTCCCTTCATTTTAACTCATATTTTCAACCACGAGAATACTATCCTAATTTTTTTTCACATTGAATGCAATGGTTCCATCAATTAGCGTTATCATGATATTTTTTTAAATGTTATGAGATTGGTATTCACTGAGGAAACACCTGACGATGATATAATATTTCGGAATAACAAGTTCTTTCTGAGCATTACCCTCCATTAGGGTTGGGAAGTAGAGTTCCCCAACAACTTCATCCAAGAATTACCATATAGCAGTTTTAGTTAGTCATGTTCCATGATGAATTCACCCTATGGTTACCATATAGTAGGGATAAGTAGTAGAGTTCCATGATGACATCTTTCAAGCATTACCATCCCACATGGGTGGGTGGTGGATTTCCCCGAAAACTTCTCCCATGGGTTACCCTCAAGTAGGGCATGGTTGTAGAGTTCCATGATGACTTATTTCAGGAGTTACCCTCTAGTGGTACTCAATCGAGGAGTTACTAGATGAAATTCCCAAGTGTTACCCACTAGCAGGTCTTGGCAATAGACTTCCTCAGTGAATACCAGAGTATAACCCTCTTATTATACATGGGAATGGGATCACTATCTAGAAATTGTGGCCCCTCGATATTGTGATGTAGTGATGACACATGGTTTGACATAACTCTGGTCACATGAGGAAGAGGGATGATTCCCCATCGATATGTCTTAATTTGATGTGACCAAAAACTATGATCGCGAGTCAGGGCTTCTCAAAGTGGATAGAATAAAGGTGTGGTGATTTATTTTATTAGACTTGTTTTTTCATGTCAAATGTGTGGTATGATGAGCATAAATGATGGAATTTTGGAACTATTGGATGACTAACTAATGTACCTATCACCACTTCTTTGTTAGTATCCCGCCCTATGGTTGTGATGTAAAAATCTTGACTATCCTATTATAAAGTTTGTCATATTCCTCAAAAAAACTTGGCTTAGATCATTGGTTTGATAAATTCCATGTTTTTTTTGCACAAAAATCAATTAAAAATGTGTTAATGGTTTACTATAGAATTACCTTCCTTCATCTAATTTTTGGTTTTCTCATTCCAGAAAAATCTAGCTAGGTGTCCTTCCTTCCCACACAAAATTCATTTCCTTGTTTCCAATAGTATATTTTTTGAGTGTATCATTCTGCACATTTGAGAATTGGGTTATTGAAATATCATTTAACTTTTAAATTTCTCCATCAAATCACTAGAATTAATCCCCAATTTCCAATTCCTATATCAGGGATACTATTGAGATTTTCCTACATCCATTTTATCTTGGTGGAACATCAGACAATTTTTGAATAGCTATTAGTGTCTCAGATCACCATGTCATTTCATAAACTATTTCTTATCCCACCAAATAATATATCAACCATTCATACATTGGAAACACCTAATCAAGAGGTGTATCATGCATGTATTGTGAATTATTTCTCATATTCCTTGTTATATTCATCTACATATTGATTAAGGGTATGGAAATCAATTACCATTTTAAGTAAGAGACTATGAGGAAAATATTTATTGAAAAATATTTTTTGAAATTCAATCCACCCCATCACTTCAATATCTTCCTCGGGATTCTTATTCTTGATCAATTTCCCCCACTAGTAAGCTTCAATGACCTTATGATAAACAATGATTAGAACCTTCTATTATTTGGATCATTGATGGTTGGAGATGATTTGCACAATAGTGCTGATCCATTATTTAGTGATTAATGGATTAAATGGTCCGTTGAAAATTAGATTCCATTGTCACGTAAGGGTCACAATTTCATATTATTATCTATTAGATAGATTTGGATGATACACCTCATCTATTTTTTAACCTAATACACATAAGAGAGTGTCATCATTAATTTCACGATTCCCTCCCAAATCGAGTTTGGCGTCTCATTGGGGAAGTCATCACGTTGACCTTCACATTGGGGTTTTACCCGATTTCTTCTAATTCCTTCCATTAGATATAATAAAATGAAAAATATATCTGAGTATTTAAAAAAAATTATACACATTTAGGGGGAATCTAATGAAATTAATTAGATATCTTATAAATTATAGTTATTTATTCACATATGAATTTCAAGGCTTCAATATATATTATCAATGATATATTTCCTAAAATATATTCTTACATGATTTTTTATTCTGTTTCATTAATAATGGTTCTTAATGAGCATATGAATTTTCCAAAGCATATCCCCTTGGAGTGTTAAACTAGGTGCATGGAAGGGATCGTTTTCATGAACCACTTGCTGACCGAGTCTAGATCAACAGGGTTTTTTTGGTTTTTACCCCTATGTACATTTGTGATAGAGCCACATCCACTTCTAGTATCTAGATAGGTATTTATTTTATTGATAAAACAATTAAAACATACTTAAAAAATTATAGGGGTATTCCTTATATATATTCTAATCCATAAGGACTTTACTAAGGTTTTCTAATCGAAAACCCAGAAAAACAAATTTTTTCCTTCGACACCAACTATGACAACCCTTATCATTATTAGACATAGATTGATGATTTTTTAGATAAGAATAAAAATTATAAAACCTAAAATAGTGAGTATTATTGTGTATTTGGGAATTAGGTACAATAGCTTACAAATTATAATAGAAAATACATCATGTTTATAGAAAAATTCCTTAACATGGTCATAATATTCCATCAAAAATAAAAATGCACTGGATAACATGGGGAAACACATAAAAAGGGGTTCTCCATAAAGACCAGTAATGGAAAAAACATGAAATTACATGAATAAGATAATACATGTTAGAAAATAGGAATATTGGTGGGTTATAAAAGATGTGAGAATCATAATCATGAATAATAAGTCCAGACATAACATTATAATCACAAAGGAAATATGGGAAATGTAGAAAAACATAAAACATGACATCATAAAAATATGCCAAGGAAAATTTCAATGACATATTGATTGAAAGATACCCATAATGGAATCAATCTCAATATCTGTTCCAATGTGATGTCTCATGAGACTATATATTACCAAATTCATTAGAGAGCTATATAATTTTGGGTGCACCTGTCACATTCATTTTATTCTCATCCTCAAATGTGGAATATATATAATTATATATTGATTCATTAATCATCATATTTTATTCAATGATCAAGGAGTATAGAATAAATAAATGTATGTCCCATGTAAATGATTTATATGTGTGTTATAGTGAAAACTGTTAATAGGAAATGGGTATGGTATTTTGTACAAAAATGTACTAGCATGGAAAATTGCAGGGAATTATCGGAAATATAACAACATCACATAAAGATTAAAAAATGGTTTTATGAGAGAGAAAAGAGTATATAATAATTTTTAAATAAAATGTTCAGTAATAAATAAATGGAAATAAATATCATATCATTAGTAATTGGAAAATACAAGGAACAAGATAATAAAGAAACATTAATTTAGAGAAGAATGATATGATCCCTTACTTGAGTATGGGAATCCAATTGCTTGAGTGTGGATTAAGAAGGGCTTTGGGGAAACATTGAAGGACTCAAGAGAGAGGGGGGAAGTGTAAGGACATTATCCATGAATTTATAGTTCAATGAAGTGGGTCCTTGGGTGACTTTATATAGGAAATGATTGGGTATTTCTTTATTATTTCTAAATCTTGGGTTTTTTACTCTATATAATATAATTACCAAAACCACAAACCTTCTCATGGGTTTTCAGCAGGTTTTATAAAAAATTGGAGTGGTATTATTTATTTTATAATTCCAAGGTAATAGAATTATAAAATAATTTCCTTTCTTATGTGGATTTGAGTCGTACTCTAAAAGAAATGATTTTAAAAACATAAAAAAATTAATCTTTTTTTATTTATATTTGATTTATAATATGATTCAAATAAACCTAAAATAACATTATTTTAAAGGGATAACATATATTTGGTATAGGATATCATTTATATTATTTATTATAACACATTTGAGTCATTATGATTTTATAATACACCCAATATATTTATACGGTATTTATTTTTTACAAAAAAATTTGAATCTCTCATAAAATAAACAAAAATTCACCATTGAATAGTTTTGAAAATATTATTCCAAAAATAATATTCATTTTATAAAAATAACATTAAAAATTTCTTCGTTTTTACTTTTAAAATAATAATCCAAATTTATTTAGAAATGATGGGTGTTTTGAAAATAATAGTTTTCAAACATTTATAAAAATCAAATTTGACTTCATAATGAAACGTGATCATTTATATAAAAATCCATTAATTCATGAAAATTAATTCCTAAATTGAAATTTAATATTATAAAAAAATAAAATCATTGTTTTAATATATTAAAATTAATATCATTTATATAATAATAATATGATAAAAAATATTCATTAATATAGAAAAAATAACATACATACTCATATTTTTAGGGTTTTTAAACATATCCATTTAATAAAACAGTATATTCCATAAGGGTTAGGTTCAAACCTTTGAGATTTTAATGGGGTGGTTTTACGATCATGGCTTGGGTTGTGATCCTGATGAGCTTAAACATATCCCATAAACAGTTTTTCTCATGCTCATATTATTAGATATTGTCATGGGCATGGTCAAGGGAAAACCCCAATGATGTTATCTCCCTCAGAAGCTATGATAAATGGGATTTATAGGTCATGGTCCTATTGGTTGAGGCAATTACTTCCTTTATCAGGGTAATTGGATTTTTTGAAACCCTGTATTTATAATAATAATGTGTTCATTGTTCATTGACTATATTTTCAATAGTAAAGATAAATAATGATATTACAAAAACAAAATAAGTTTATGTGTTTTCTACAACATGGTTACATAATTATACATTTCATCAAATCAGAAGTGGATTTTTTTATAAAATATGAGGTCATTAAAATTAATCATAAGATTGGATCATATCTTCAAAAGTCAATAGTGGTTTATTTAAAATGAAATATAAAATTTAAAAATCACATATGATTCAATCCACCCTTTTCTTTGGTGGAACACCTTCTTGGGATCATCAATTGGTATTAGAGCACATGTTACCTCTTTAAGGATTCCATAACTCGTGAAGTTGGATGATAAAATTTTTTTAGTTGAAAGTTTATTCAAATATCTAATGGAAAGATCTATCATAGTATGAATAATATGAGGTTTCCCTATATTCTATATCTTTTCCATACAATTAATGATACAGTAATAGTATGATTCTCAGCTATTTACTAATATGATATTATGAATTTATTTGGGAAGATAAATGTAGAAGTTGATGGAAAATAATAAAAAATTCATTTTTATGACTCTTATAAAAAGTAAAATTATATTTTATGGGACTCAAAACTAACATGGAAGATTTGGATAAAATTAAAATCCACAATGAAGAAAATGTAAATATTAATGAGGGAAAATTTTATATTAATTTATGACTATTTGAAGATACCAAGATGGATAAAGAAGAATATAATGATGAATAATTTTACAAAGTCAATGAAATTTTCCTTATAATTTTATGTTTTGGAGAAAAGGTGGATGATTCATCAATTTTCAAAACAATGGTGAGAAATATAATAATAGGTTTGATCCTAAAGATTCAAATTTGAAATATAGATATGATCATAACCTTGATAAATTTCATAACATTATAACTACCTATGATATGGTAGTATCATAGATATTTAGAAGAAGATCAAATTTGAGATGGATTTTGTGGCCATGAGAATGCTCAAAAAAATATGATGACTTTTCAAATCAAGTTAATTTGATAATGATCATAAATAAGAATATTATAATAAAATAATTTCTCATATAACAATGAAATTAAATAATAGAATGTTTAAGGGTAAAATAAATAAACCACCAAATAGGTAAAATGGTAAGGAAATTAGACACTTTGTTATAAATATTCTTAAGAAGAAGTCTTCTGAATCTATGATAGATAATGAGAACACGCAGAAAATGAAATAGGGAAAAAGATAAAAAGGGTAAAATAAATTTTATAAAAGGAATAATAAGTTGTTTTAAATTAATAGAATATGTTTGATGACAAATCTAGAAGAAAATGCATTCATTTTAAGTAGAAAATCAGAAGATGAATCCAGTTTTTGGGATAATATAGGGAAATGTGTTAAAACCTATAGTAGTGAAGATTATGATAGGGAATTAATATGTGAAGAGAACTTTTTGATAATTGAATTAATATCTATGAATGTGAAAAAATAGTCACAAGAAAAATAAGGGGATTTTATTTGAAAAAAAATGAAAAGTTAAAAAAGGGAAATTAATAGTGTGAAATGACATAAGTTCCTTAAATTGAATACATCAAAAGATAAAAATAGAAAGTGTATAAAATGAAGAAAATGGGAAATGTAAATAAAGAAAAACATACCCTAAAAGAAGAGGAATAGTCCAAGACTCAATTAAAATGTGTTGAATCATATAATTTATTTAAATAGATTACATAAAGCTTTAAAAAGGCTATTGTGGTAAAGGTATACTCATTATTTGATAGTGAAAAGAGGGTACCAAAGAAGTAGGTTAATTAATCTCTCTACCAATTTCAAATTAAATATGTTAAAGCTACAAATTAAGATAAAAAAATAGTTCATAAATAGACTGAGACATTATGAATTGTGAGAAACCCCATTGAATAAAATGTCATAAAGAGTGTAGCCAATTATATCACCTCCCCTATTAGAGATAATCTAGATATATGGAAAGAAAACATTAATAATATTCTGTAGAAGGATATTATCTTTATGTAAGATCAAGGTGTTGTGGATACATCAATTTTTTTGTGTAACACCTAATGATTTCATGAAATATTATTTTTTGAATAAATTAAATTTCTTTAATGGTGTACATTACACACAAAACTATCTTATTCTTGAACTACACACAACATTGTCTTAGCTTGCGTTATGCACAACATTGAATTTTTATAAAACCATGATATTTTATAAGTGTGATCATTATAACCTAACAATTAAAATCAAGGATATTAATAGTAATAAATACTTTAAAAAATAATATATATTGGTTTTATTTAATGAAAACATATTGATCATAAAATACATAATATTTAGAAATGTTTTTAAATGCTCAAAAAATAATATTTTCCACAATAAATGTTATTTTGTATGTCATATTTATTTTATAAACATATAAATCTAATTTGATAAAATAAAATTCATTATTGAATTAATAATGTCAATATTATCTTAGGTTGAAATTTTGGGTCTTTTCTAAAAAGATACATTTTTTGAATAATAGTGAAAAATACCGAAATTTAATTGAAGACTCTCTTTTAAAATAAATTATATAAAAATTTAAATTGTATTTTTATTGGGTTTAAAGGATAATATGTTCAATTATATGTATAATAATAAAATTTAGGTTATTAGAATAAATTTAACATTGAAATTGGATACAAAAACATTGTAATATTTTGAACATTATAACTTTAAAACCCATCTTTCCCATCACGTATGCAGGGTTAATTTGAAATAAAATTATTCAACCTATTGTAATGGAATTTAGAAAAATAATATTTATTATTTTGAATATGAATAATGGTTTTATCTATTATGTTTAATATAATTTTTTAACAATATGATGATTGAAAACAATCAAATATTATTAATGTGATTAAGGATAAACCATGGGGTTTTCCCATTACACGTGATTGTATTAAAATTAATTTTATGCATATATTTGTTTTTTATTTATTTAATTAGATAAAATAATTAGAATAAATAGTTTTAAATTATATAATAAGTCAAATAATAATTTATGTCTTAGATGAAAATTTATCAAGGAAAATTAAATTATATAAGTTACCATTGTAAAAAAACAAAAAGTGTCAAATTAATTAAACATAAAGATTAAAAAATAACAAGAAAAAATAAATTTATTTTTATGAGTTTCTAGTGTTCATTTATTACATAAAACATACCCTCCATTATTATTCAATTTAAGAGCCGCATGAGGTAAGGTATACCTCCATGTAGTGAATACTTTTGGGTATTTAAAAAAATGTAACCCCTCCTCAATTATAAAAGGGGACTCACACACCTCCCGTACTAACACATTTAAATCACTATCTCTCTAAAAAATAATAAAAGTCACTTACTAATGTCCCTACCATCATCATAGAAGCCTTATTTTTGGTAATTATCCATCTAAAAAGTAAATTTAGTCCAATCATAAGGAGGATACCTGAAGATGAGGATATATTCATCAATGAGAATCTTTGTTTTATTTCTTCCTCAACCACATTTTATTTTTATTATAACATTATTATTCAGTAAAATAAGTATAATATATATACTCATATGTTTTTATGATAATTTCATAATGTAAAACCATATCAACATCCCTCAAGTGGGTTATGAAATAATTGTTCATGCGAACGGTGGACTACCACTGTATGAATCTATGTTATTGGTTTTTTGATTACCAGTTATAAATAATGGTTATAATGGTGGATTTATTGTTAATATATGATATATATTATATTTATTTTGTTACTAATATTGTGGAACTATTATATCACACATACCTTCATTATTTCCACATTGTAGGAATACAATATATTCATTCATGTGTGTGGAAGACTACTACCTCACAAACTAATGTCATTCCTCCTCGCATTACATGAGTTGAATTAAGGATGAATAAAAAATTAATGCGAGGAGGAATGACATCAGTTTGTGAGGTAGTAGTCTTCCACACAAATGAGTTGAATTAAGGATGAATAAAAAATTATTTTTAATATATTAGATAAACAAGATTCATTAATGATAATGTATGTAATTTAATTTTCTTTCATTTCAACCCAACAAGAAAATTTAAAAAAACAGTGTTCTTGTGTACACACGACCTAATGTCTCCATGAACGTTGTTTTTCATTTCATATCACTATTTTTTTATTAATATAAATACATATATACAAATATATATGATATTTATATAACAATATTAATTATTTATATTATTAAACCATTATCAATTTAATATGGCCAAAAATATAAAAAATTTGAACATATATGACAATCAAAGGTGTTATTACAAGAAATACAACATTGACATGGAATTCTGAAAAATAGTTTATAATATTTCATAATAAAATTATATATGGTATGATAAATGTGAATATGGTTCTGTAATATATTTATAATAGGAATATATTTATTATAGAGTAATTTTTAATTATTACGATGGGAATCAAGACATATGTTAAGGGATTTATGTTTCACCTTTTACTTTAGCGAGATACTTGCCATGCTCACCTATTATTTATTTTATGTGGTGTATATACTTCTCATGAATTAATTTTATAATTGTTATACATAAAATTATTTTTATTTAAAAAACCATTTTGGTGTCTCTATTCTATGGGTTTTATGGTTAAAACTCTAAAAAAGTGGTATGTGATTTTTAATCAATTAGCATTTCGAAGACTAATATTATGTAATGTTCCAGTGTTCTTTTACATGGTGTGTATAATTCCCTTTTTCATGTAATATCATTAATTTACTTATCATCATTATTTATTATGATTTATTTAAATTTATTATTTCATGAGTCTTATAATTCGATATTAACAAAGTTGTAATGATTTTATGTTACAATCACTTAATTTATTGATGTTGTTTATGAGTATATTCCTGATGATGAAATATTATGAACCATATATCCATAAACTCATGAATTTTATTTTCCTATTGTTTTTTCATGAGAATAAATGGTCTCCCTTAATTTTCCTCTTGTTATGTTCTAAATATTGAAAAAATTATGTTTATTTTAGAAATCATATTTTTAGTCGAAAACCATTTTTCTTCCCAAACCATTTTTTCTAAAAAATTAAAAATTTTAAAATTTTGATTTTTTTAAAACAAATATTATATTTTCCCCATAAAATATTTAATATTATTTTAAAATCTACATTTATAATTTTTAAGTCTATTTTAAAATAAAATGATTCTCAAAATGATTAATCTTTTAATAGTGTTTTTAAATTTTGAATGTATATTATTCACACAAAAAATGTTTTAAATGATTTGAAAAGCCTTATTTATAAATACTCATGTTTCATTTAAAAGAAAAAGATTATAAAAATGTTTTAAAATAGTATAGGCAAAGTGGAAAAAATATTGTCCTCGTCAAATGTCTTTAATGATTGATTAAAATAATTTTCCATATAAGATTACATCAACTGAGGTCACCTATTCTTTATTATGGATATAATCTAGGGATACCATTATTATTATTTTATTGAATGGTTTATGTTTATGATTTCATCATATTTTTTAATACCATTTCTCTTACGTGGGATGTACAATCATAAAATTCATTCGAAATACACATCCTTTTAAAGAGATCATGTTTTAATGAAATGATGACATGATTATAAAACCGATTGATTTTCTATATGTTATATAAGGAAGAAATGTTTATGAAACTCATTTTAATTCATGGGTTTTTAAATTATGATTATTATTTTTTTGTTATGTCACACATATATATGATTTTAATATTGCGATATTGGTTACTTTATAACCATGAATGTAGTTATGTTTAGAAAATGAAAATAGATACATTATAAACTAAGAAAGGTGGGACCTAAATCTCCCTCAAAGGAATTTAGTAAATATTTATTCCTCATTATATATATGGGTTTGGAAAGGGTAGTGGAACCAGTTCAGTAAGAAAGGTCTAGAATGGAGAGTGAACCCAATTTGGTAAGATTAGAGTGGAATGAGAAGATAACTCACTTGCGTATGACCTGGGAATTAATGTTGAGGAAACATGGTTCATTAAAATAGGACTTTAATGTGGAGGTGAAATGGTTTAGTAAGATTGGGTTAGAATGGGGAGTAAACCTGGTTTTGTAAGATATTGTTGGAATGGGGAGTGAACATCATTTTGTAAGACAATTCTATAATAGGGAGTGAACCTAGTTAAAAAATGTATGTTTTTCTCTATAATGGTATTGTAAGTAATCCTTTACTAGTATGGGTATCATTTTATTATGCTTAGGTGTGTTAAATGAACTATTTGTCTTATTTCACTTTTATCCTCCCATGGGTCATAATCATTGATTCACATATGATTCACGTCAGATGAACTACCAATCTATATTATATGAATCATGTTTATGATCCTTAACATGTATGGTAGGGTTTTAAAATTCTATTGTCTTGTTACCATAACCTTATATACATGTTATTATTATTAATCTGCTAATTTTACCCATATAGAACATTTGATATCACCATTTCTTATGTTTACAATCCACAGTTTATAAATAATGTTTTTTATATAAGAGTGAAAAAAGGGAAGTTCATTATGGGAGACATTGATGATCATACATGTATTAAGAATATTATATTCCATGTTTCCAATGTAACAAATGTATTACATTCCACACATATGTGTTTGTTCAATGTAATGAATATTTATCAAAACATATATACCATCCATATATGAGAAGATTGGGTCTTTGTAGTTTGTATTAAAGGAAATGTTTAGTTATCCTTTGGAAACAATTTTGAGAAAACCTAGTGATATCTATAGAGATATTTCTAAATATATGTATAGGGATGTATATAGAAATTTTTAAATGTATAGGATAATGATTTCAAAAAATTCCTAGAATTTTTTAAAGGAAAAAGTGAGTGTTTTCCATGAAATTACTTCACTCTATAGATGCTACAATATAATGTGGCTTGGGAAAAGATGTACCTAGGGGTAAAACACTAAAAAACATATTGATATAGACTAGATCTAGAACTAGTGCATGAAAAATATACTTCATGAACACCAGATATAGCATGCTCAGGGGATATTCATTGTAAATATAAAAACACTTTATGAACAATCATGAATGATTTAAATAGAATATGACTATGAATAACAAAAAAATCATAGATTAAAAAGGGTATCATGATTAATAATTCCTACAAGAAATTTTTAATGATTATTTTATTCTACTCTATGATTAGTATTACTCACACTATGATTTAGGATTTAGTTAGTGGATGGAACCCATAAGAATAGTGTTAAGGCTAGTTTGATGAACAACTTGCTAATGGGAAGTCAAATGGGATGATTACTAGAGTAATGTAAATTATGATTTTTCCTAAATAGTTTTCATGGAAAATGATTAAAAATGTATCACATAACAAAATATCAAACTCAATAATGAAGAGAAAGAATGATTTTCTAAGATTTCGGGAAGTGTAGACCATGGAGAAAAGAATATTCAGTTTCCTATGTGTTAAGATTGTGGGAAGAAACACTCATGTGAATGCCTCAAAGGAATATGAAGTTGCTCCAAATGAGGAAACACAAGATACAAAGTAAGTAACAGAAAATGAAAAATGAAAATTTAACTTAAGATAACATATGGGAATATCGGTCTCCCTAGCATATCATCAATAGTTGAATACTTTAAATGTGGAAATTATGGTTATTATGAGAATCATTTTCCTAGGGGTAAATATTGTGATGAAAATTAGTAAGGATGTATGAGTAATGGTTATAATGATGATGATGAAGACAATATAGATTATTAGTGAAATGAAAGATGTATTATTAAATAATATAATTAATCTAAGATAATATATTTAGAATAAAGTGGGGTGAATGAATTATTTTTTGTATCGGGATCCAAAAATTATAAAATATTTAAGGACCATTCATTTTAAATTTAATAATTATGTATTTGAAAGAATATGTTAAAGTATAATGATGATCAAAAAAATTGAATAAAGTGATGTATTGATTTTTTAGAAAAACATGAATAATGAAGAGTAACCCTAAATTTGTTCCTGATGTTGTGAAAATGGTTTTTGTTTATTATGACGAGATATTGGATAAGAATAAATTGGATTGTATAGTACAGATTACCAATGAACAAATTTTTTATTTTTTGAAAAAGTGGTTTCTACTATCATGGATGAAGTTTAAAAGAATTTTGGATTTGGGAATATCACTAATAATTAGTGTTTTATGTACGGAATGAAGAATAATTCATGTTTTCAATATGGTTTTACAGTATTTCAAGAAATTTCCATGTTTTAAGATAATACAAAGGGAAGGTATTCACATATTTGGTATCTAACAACAAATAGATACTTTCTAATATGTGGTGGATCAATGTTAATATGATTTTGAGACATATAGTGACCTTCTTTCTAATGTTTTGGGTTTTTATATTTCACAAGGGTCAAATGATTAACCATTTATGACATGGTTAATCTTGAACTCTGAATGTGGTTTTAGAAACAAATTTATTATTTCACCATATGAATATTTATTCATATTGGATAAGCTATGAGAATAATTTATTTATTACTACTAACATTATATGGATGTACATACCATTCTATTTGAGGATATTATGATCCGTTAATTACTAATTAACATTCATTTCATGTATTACGATATGTAGTGGGAATTAATCAATGCACATCCACAAGGTGATATTTTTCTAATGAAATGGAATGAAATCATGTATGTATTTCATATTGTGAGAATTATTCATCTTTATGAAAAGGGTATTAAAATAATATTATATATTTTTATCATCATTTTTTATAATAGAAATGACCTTTCGTAATCCTCTTTGTTTATATCATTGTGCTCGTTAACTTCTCCTGACTATGTTCTCTATCACGCTGAATCAATATATCGGTGTTACTTCTCTATTCTACATCTATGTTCTGACTTTCAACATTTTTCTCTCATTTGGAAACCTAGTATGTGTTATTACAGATAACCTTCTTACATCCCGTTCCCTTTTTCATGATTATTTTTATTGGATCTTTTTATGATGTTGGTTTCTATGAAAGGAAAATTCATGTTTTAAACCTTTGTTGACCAAAAATATTTTCATGGGAAAAATCATTTTAAGGGGGATAAAATGTTACACCCTGAGTTAGCATGATATTATTTTTTGGACTAAATTCAATTTTATTAATTAAATGAATTGTATTTAACTCAAAGTTACGCCTGCGCTGCACACAACACTAGCTCAGCATGCATTGCACACAACACTGAGTTTTAACAAAACCATGATATATTATTTACAAGATCTTTATAACATATAAATTAAACATATTTTTATGAATAGTGAATGATACTTTTAAAAAATTTAATTATACTGAATTTTTTAAATAAATAATATGGATAATAAAATAAATAATTTCAACAGCCTTTTTATCAAAATTATTATTTTTCTGTAAAATGTTTTTTTGTTTTTTTGTATTAATTTTGGAAACATATAAAAATTTAAATTGATAAAATTTGTTAAATTTATTAATTTATAATATAAAAATTAGCTTAGGATAAATTTTTGGAATTTTAATGAAATGATTAATTTTGTGTTAAATAGTAAAAAAAAAAAAAATTTAATTGAAAATTGTAATTTAGACTAAATTATTGACAAATTTATTTTTTACTTTAAATTGGGTTTATCGTAAAATTATTTCAAATATACATATAGCAATTCAATTAAGATAATTTTAGTCAAATAAATATTTTAATTTGATGTAAAAACTTTTTAATCTTTTGAACATTTTCACATTAAAACCAACATTCTCTTCATATTTGAAGGATTATGTTTATATTAAATTCAACCACATAAATGATTAGAATTTTGAAAAATAGAGTATATATTTGGAATTATCATAATTTAGAATATCTAATAATGTTACCTAAATTTTTGACTATAATGATTAGTGAAAATAGTTGAAATTAATTAACATGATTATGTTTAAAATGCGGTTTTGCGCATTACATGTGTTTATATTAAAATTATTTTTACACACACAAATTTTTTTTATTTTTTAAATTGGATTCAATATTTAGAAAAAAAAATTTAAATTACATAAATGCTTTTTTTTCAATTTTTCACTTAATAGATGAATTCCCTAGGTAAATTAAAATATAAAATATACCGTGGTAAAAAACTAAAAGGGTAAAATTTTTTAAACTTAATTAAAACGAAATAAAATGATAAAAATGTGTATATTTATATATTTTGGAGGATTTTATCAAAAAATTAATCCTAAAATATATTATTAATAAATTGTTTTGTCACATGTGGTAATGGATACCTCCCAATAGTGATTAATTTGAGCATTTACAAAAACTCCCACCCATCCTCAATTATAAAAGGAAACTCACCCCCACTTTTACTCACACCATTCAATACCTTGGTATAATCCAAACCCTACAAAAATCACATCAAAAATTTAATCCCCTTATCATAGAATTCGTATATTTGGAAAAAATACATCCTATGAAGGACTTTACTGAAAACCTAAAGAGGATGCCTGAATAGTAGTTAATGTTCATCAAAGTGAATTTTCTTTTTATTTATTTCCCCACCCCCATAAATTTTAATTATACCACTATTATATAATAACATTAGTGTCATCTATATTCAGATACTTTTTTATGTCAATTTCATGACCTAAAACCATCTACACATCTACCAAATGGGTTACTATATCATCTTTCGTTTGTACGGTAGAATACCGCCTCATGAACCAATTTCATACGTTTTTCCATCACCATATATGAATTATATTCATAATGATGCATTTATTGTTTATATAAGATATATATGACACATATGAGGTTATTATGATTCATTAATTTTTATATGACATATACTATCATGATTTCCATTCCCTAGGAATATGAGAATTCCATTATTGTGTAAAGAAGACTTCCACCTCATTAAGTGATATGATTCATACACCCTTTATATAGAATACATTAAATTTGTGTTTAAAAACATTTTTGATATATAAAAAATATACATGATTCTTTAATGCTAAAATATATCAATTATTATTCATTCTTTCAACCAATAAAGAAAATAAAAAAACAGTGTTCATGCATTCATATGGCCTATCATTTCAATGAACGATGTATTTCATTTCGTGTCACTAAATTTTATGGATTAATATGAAAAAATATATACGCAATACATATAATAATTACACGATGGTTGAGATTCATGAGATGATGAACCCATGATAAAATAAAGAGGAATAAAAATATAAAAAATAAAAACATATATGAAAAACAATGTGGTTATTACGAGAAGAATAATTTTAACATGGAATTTTCAATATTCGAAAAAATGTCATAATAAATTATTATATGGTATCATATATGTGAATATAGTTCTATATTATATTTATATATAATAAAACTATATTTATTTTTTATGAATCATTAATTAGTATGACAAGATTCTAATACTTAAGGTAGGGGATTTTTGTTATACTTTTCATATATATGAGTCATATTCAATGTTCAACACCTATTTAGATTATGTAATCTATATATTGACCATTAATGTATTTTATGAATCGTATAATGAGAATTCTTGGGATTTACATATCCATATTAGGATGTCTCATTCATAGGGTTTATTGTTATTACAATCTCAAATTGGTAAGGGAGTTTTGTCACACATATCCTTCTATGAGACATATATTGTGTTATAAACCTATCTTCTTTTAAGAGGTTTATATAAAACCCATTAAACAAGAAATATAATGAATTTATTTCCACTAATGTTATATTACATTTAATTTAATGTTATTATATCTGGTGTTTTATAATTCAATGATAAAAAAGTGGTATATATTTTACTTTATAATCTTATCAATTATCACAATTGTTTATGACTATGTTTCCAATGATAAAATATTCTAACACAATCCTCATGAAACTCATGAATTTTATTGTCCTATGGTTATTTTATGAGATTAAATTTCTAACCATTATTTTACTATATTATATACTCATAATTTAAAAAATAATTTTTAATAAATAATATCCAATTTTCGGTCAAAAACCATTCTTCCAAAACTATGTTATCTGAAAATGTTTTGAAAATAATTATTATTTAAAAAAATTCAATATAGAAATGTTATTTTTTCAATAAATGTTTTTAGTGATTTTTAAAACTTCCATTGTCTGTATTCTAGTATATACTCAAAAACAATTATTCTAAAAATGGTTTATCATTTTAAAAATGTTTTTAAAGGTGGAAAGGATATTTTACTCAAGAAATGTTGTTAAATATTTTTAAATCTTAATTTATAAATTTTCAAGGTCATATTTACTGAAATGGATTTGAAAAATATTTTGAAATTTTTTCTCAAAGAGGAAAGGATAATATACACATGAAATGTTTTAAATGATATATCATAATAAATTTCCATTTAATAAGACATACACTAATGTAACTTAGTCCTTAATAGGGATATAAACTAAGGATACCATTATTATTCTTTCTATGAATGGTTTATTTTTATGTTTTCATGATGTTTATGAATATCATTTCTTTTCCATGGGTTATACCATGATAAAATTATTATGAAACCTGATTCTTTATCCACATGTTATTATTTTATAAAATGATGAAATAATTATGAAACATTTTTATTTTCCTTATGTTATTTTATGATGAAATATTTATGAAATTTATTTTAATGAATGGTATTGAAATTTTGATTATTTATGTTCTTATTGAACACATATGTATGAAATTCATTATGTGATGATGGTTACATTATATCCAAGGACGGAGATAAATTTATAACTAATGACATTGGTTATATTATAACCAAATAATGGAAAGACCTATATCTCACGATAATGAATTAGGTAATGATTTATATCTCATGATATACATAGGTATGAAAAAGGTAGTGAACCTATTTCAATAATATCAGTATGGAATGTGGAGTGAACATATTTTGGTAAGGTTGGGTTGCAATAGGTAGTGAATCCAATTTTGTGACATAAGGCTAGAATAGGTAGTGAACCCAGTTAAGTGATATGGGAAAAGAATAGGGAGTGAACTCAATTTAACAAGATAGGGATGGAATTGGGGTGAAACCGATTCCATAAGACATAGATGGAATGAGGAGTGAACTTGTTTAAGTATGAAAGGGCTTGAACATGGAGTGAAAAAGGTTCAATAATTTACTTAAAGTGGTAAGATGGACTTTATAGTGATCCTTTCCTAATATAGAAATGGTTTTTTATACTTATGTGATTGAAGAAAATGTCTTCCTTATTCAAATTTCAGGAACTTATGGATCTTGTTCTGTGGTTCACATACGAATCATGTCTTATGAACTACCAATTTATGTTCTGTGACTCAATTTTACGATCCTTGATATACAAGGAATGGTTTTAAAATGTTATTATCTTTTTCTCATACTGTTATATTCATCTTATGCTTATGTATCTCCCATGTTTACCATTATTCAGAATTTGAAATCACCCTTTCTTATATTTCATAACCCCATGATATGAAGCAAGGTTTTTATGTAATAATAAAAAAATTAATGATAATTATAGGGGATATTGAAGATCATCCATGTATTAAGATGATTGAATTATATGTTTCCAAAAGAACAAAACAATTATGTTCCTCAATTATATGTGTAATATAATTAATATTAATATAAAAATATGAAATATCTATATATTATATGCCTTTTTTTCTATATTTTTGGAGTGATTGGGAACAAAGAATCCTCATGCAGGTATAATATTTTGTTCTCAATGTTGTGACATGAAATATGGGGAATCTATTATATGAAAAGGAGAACTATTTTATAGAGCAATAAAGTAGTGACCAATATCTAATCTTTTCTTCCACAATTGATGGAATTTGACTATTTAGAATAAATATATGTTAAAAGTGAGTAGTGGGGACATACTACTAAAAATTTTATGAGTAGTATTCCTAGAAAAATATTTAATTTTGTGAAAGTAAAGGGAATTAAAAAATATAAATAAAAATACTATTTCACTAAGGTTACATTGATGGATATAAGAATAATTAATTAATGAGTACTTTATAGTGGATGTTCTTCACACATGACTATTGAAAATATATATTTAAGAATATTTTTAATAATTAATGAGAAGAAGTGAATTTTTGTAATGATAATCCCCTAAAAATTAAATGAATTGTCCTAGTAGAGAGCGAAGTATTAAATTTAAAGTATGATAATGTATTGTTTTTTAAGGGATAAAGAATAATTTTCATATTATCACAAAATATTTTAATGATGTACACGAGGTGTTATTGAGAAAGAATTCATGTATCCTAAAAAGCTCACAAGATAGAAGGATCATCACTAAATGTAAAACAACTAATAGAAATATATTTTAAACCGGTGATTATTATATTTAATTCCACTTGAGTTGAAAAGGAGAAAATAACATATGGAATATAATTCATGGACATCTAGGACAAATAAGCATGAGTAAAATTTTAAATATTGATATTGTGAGAGATTATCCCAAGATGAAGAGATACATGGAAGAAATATTTGAATCTTCTAAAAAAGGAAAATGGCTCAAGGGTCACATAAATGGTTGAAAATTCAGTATTATAGACCACTTGATCATATTAATTTTGACATTAACGGTAAAATAAGATGAAATAATACCATATGTGATATGTATTTAATAGCTTTTATTGGTGATTATATTCAGTCTACCAATGTCATATTTATCAAACAAAAGTTAGACGAAAATTAAAATGTAAAAATTGTTTACAGGAAAGTTGAAATTGAGTTGGGAATCTATATTAAGAAAATGATATAAAAAATATTAATTAATTATAATGTGATGTCATTCAAAACATGGAATCACGAATTAGTATATCACACCGTATACTGACCCAAAAAATGGTGTAGATGAGAAGATGAATATAAGCATAATTGTGATAGTTTGGACTAACTTAGAAGAATATAAATACTCAAAGTATTAATCAAGAGATTTTTTATGTACTACTATAAAAATATTGAACATATGTCTAATATAACCAGACACACAAAAGACACTATATGAAATTTGGTACAAGGGAAATCCAACATTCAAATATTTCATAGTTTTTGTAATTTATTTCATAATAACGATTAAGAACATAAATCTGGGTAAATATGAAAAAATAGTCAAGGTAGAAATTTTATTGAGTTATGTACCTAATGGAAGTTGATTTAAATGTTATTATAAATAGATAAAAATTTTATTTTAGAGTAGTGATGTTAAAAGTGTTGAAAATTGAATAAATTAGATATCTCAATCTATTTATATTCAATATATTCAGCAAAAAATGGTATAAATATATGTTAGAAAAGAATAATGATAATCTTAATGTGAAAAATATATTCACTATAGATTTTTATTATGAAAAAAATTTGATCAAGATGAATTTGGTGTAAAAAATAGAAAATGGTATAAAATTTTGATAAAACATGTTGAAACTAAAAATTTCATTTCCAACCATTAAAAAATTAAAAATAGAGGATTATTAAGAGTTGAAGATAAAAGTATAATAATTTCTTGAATTTTACCTCATACAGTGGAAGATTTTTTTGGGAATGTGGAGTTGAAACAAGCTATGAATGAGGAACTATATCAAATTAAGAAGAAATCCACATTGGATATTGTTCTAATACATAAAAATATAAATGTTATTTGCACAATGAAGGTTTTTACAAATAAGTAAATTGGGAAAGTTGAGATATGAATGAGAAAATTTAAATGGTTTGAAATTGATATTCTCATATGGAAGGTATTGATGATGAATCAACATTTTCACTAGTTGTAAGAATGGATACTATTATATTTTTCTTTGTAGTGGCAGCATAGAAATGTTAGAGTTTTTATGACCTGGATTAGAAATATTCCATTTTGAATGGTGATGTTGAGGAATTAGTCTATATCGGACAACCTTAGATTTTTTCATAGACAAGGATTTCATTACATTATACTGATTATTGAATGATTTAAATGGTTTAAAATATCCCCTATAGAGCCTAATATTCTAAATTGGATGGTTTTTAAGGGATATGATGATTATAAAATTAAAATTTTATAGAAACATTTATGTTATTGATATTTCAAAAGGTACAATAATAATAATTGTGTATATATATGACATCATATTTTCTGGATACAAGGCATTTATCCATGAAGAGTCTACTTAATAGAAGAAATGGAATGCCTATATTTATATTATTTGTTATATGACATAAAATCAATTATTTTAGATTGAGAAAAAATTCTAATGACATGTTTCTATCTTATGAAAATTATTCTAGGGAATTGTAGAAAATATATGGTATAAAAAATGAAAAATATGCTTCAACTACCATTTCAGTTTGAACAAATTGTGCAAGGAAAAATATGAAAGCAGTGTTAACATGATATAATATATAAGAATCATCATAAGAATGATTCATTTAATAGTATCATGGACAAAAATAACTTATTTAGTGTCTCTATGTGTATTATTTTAGATTAATCTGAATGAGTCTCACTTTTTGGTTGTGAAGAGAATTTTGAGATACATGAATGTAACTCTACCTATTGGATTCAAAATAATTATAGTGTACATATGAAGCTATTTTCTTTTAAAGATGTAGACTGAGAATTTTAGTATACAAATTAAGGATCAAATTTAGGAGAAAAATTATTTCTAGGATAGGGTTGTTTTAGTTAGTATAAAAAGAAACAAAAACATTGTAAAACTAAATATAAATGAGGAATAATTTGTAGTAGCTACACATGCATGTACAATGTTTATCTAGATTCATGTATAATTATAATATTTGAATTTTGATACTCAGATACCACTAAATGATTCATGTGATAAACAAATGGATATAGGGTTGTCATAAAATCACATAAAAAATTCAAGATATAATAATAATTATATCATATATCATTTTATCAATGATAATGTGTAAAGGGGGGTATCAAGAAAAAATAAAGTTCAATAAAACATTGTTTTTTAGATATTTTCTCTATGGATATGTAAAGAGAGACATTTTTTAAGGAAGAAAATTCATGTTCATCCAACCCCTCCAACGTGAATAATACAATGATGGCATTGTCTCTTCTATATTATATTATGTTTCATGATCTAATAATAAGTGAATTGAATCATAAGTGTTTTTCATCATGGATATCATTCGATTCCACGATGTTGAAAATGATTGAATCTCATCAGGAGGAGACTACATTAGTTTTGAGGTATTACAATCAAACTCTCAGCCCTCATTATAATTTGTATTTATTAATGATGGAGTTTTTTATTGGTGATCACATGGGACAAAGGGGTAATTATAGATATTCACATGATATTTCTGATGGATTTGTTAAAGTGTGTAAATGATCTTGTATTTTATGTATTTCCAACCCCTTAGTTGAAAATTTTGGGATTTATTTCTCATTCATGGTAATTTAATGGAAAACTTGTATAACCATGGTCATATCACTCTTATTTTCTTCACCAGGTAATCCCACATTGAATTATATGTTATTAACTAAAGGATATTTTCCATGTATCATGTGATATCATTTATTCTCCAAACAAAATATCAGATGTTGTTTTTTAGATGAAATTTGAGATGAGAATACCCCACATGTACCCTTTTAATTTGATGTTCAATAACGGTTGGAAGGTTTGAACACACCAAATGAATTTTTCTATCTGAAGGAATATTAACAATAAAATAAAAATGTGGATATTGTTGAACCTAATTATTTCATTTTTTTCACAGATTTAGTTAATATATTTTTGTGAAGTGGTGATTCATTGACAATTTTTATGATCTTATATTAAGGCATTAGATTAAATGATTTATAAATTCATGATGAATAATTGTGATGATTAGTACATGGATATTTTATGTTAATGACATATACTATGGGGTGAAATTTTTTTCTAGAAGTGGTCATCCCATGTTTGGGTGAAGCAGAATTAATGAATAGCCTGAAATATGACTTATTTCATGACGATTTACAGATTCCATGAAAAATGAAAATTAATTACATGTGTAATATTTTTAATATTTTAATGAAATACTATATTTATATTTTAGAATGAATGAAATTTAATTAGGGATAAGAATTTATATGAAAATTTGGATAACTATTTCAGGGGATGTTTGCCTATACAATTATACTAACCATGCATGAAAACATAGCCATATCTACCCGGGAATTGTTGGAGCTGGGCTCAAAACATATGAATGGAAGCCAGTAGGACAACCCATATAGTGGCATTGTTCAACGTGTATAGAACCACATGTGTGTGCATAGTCATAGTGAAAATGAGAAATAAGACATGTTGTGTGAAACAACATAAAAAGGCACAATGAATAGATGTTTACATAGTACATACTCCTAGGTGGATAATTAGAGCATTTTAATTATTAAATAGAATCCATATAAAGTGAATAATGATAAGTGATGAGACATTATACAAACGAAAAATTCCTACGTTAAAATTATATGCTTATAACATCAGTCATTCAATTTAATTGATTTAAGTCTTCCGATATCTAGAGAATATCATCTTTAATCTCTAATTATAAAGGATTATATGGGATAGTGGTTTCCATGTATAGAAAACATATGAGTTCAAAATCCATGTATGATCAAACAAAAAATGATGGAATTTTGAATAATTCATATTTATGGATTTCTATAAATCATATAAACTCTTTGTGAAATTGAGTTTTTGTAGGTAGTGAACTATAAGAAAGTTGAGTTTTTTCTAAGTTTCATAAAGTATTTCAAACTAATATTCTATGAAAATCCACATAGAATATAAAATTTTATGTGGGACTGGATGTTTTTTGTTTGCATTGAAATTTTTTCTATGTATTAAAATTATTATATTGGGGGTTCTATATGGAATATGTTATGTGAAAATACATATGGTTTATGGATAAAGATCATATGAGGTGAGGAAGGAAGAATGTGAGGATGCTCCTTTATAGGAATAGAAGTGGATATCACATTGAATAAATTTTCTAAAGTGAAATTTTTTTCATTCCAATTTGTTATCCATTTCATGCAATGAAAACTTGTATTTTTGGAATTATTTGAGTTAAATGGTGATGTAGTTTGTGGACATGAAAATGATTCCTTATGAAAAAAAACTATGTGATGGTCCACATATTGGTAATATGAGTTTATAAAAATTCCTTTGGTGATTAAGTATGTAATGGCTATATTATTTTTGGTGAGAGGAAACATATTATATGTCAACACAAACATATTAATGGATTATGATTTTGTTTCATATTAATCATGAGTTAACCTCTCTATAACTTTATATTTGATACTTATAAAAGATGAGTTAACTCAAATTTTAAAATAGAATACTAAAGTTACTATAAGATCTATTAATGATAAAAATCATTCATCGCTCATAATAAAAGCTCAAGATTTTATATAATAATTATTATGGGAATTTTATTTCCTTCCCAAGGAACTATCCATTGAAAAAATGAATAATTGAAAGAGATATTCATTGATATTTTTTCCGGAAGTACTAAATATATGTATAAAAAATATGGGATAGTATATATATTTTATGTGATAATCATTTGATATAAATAATTGTAATTTCCCATACTACATTCATAATATATTGTTTACAAGTAAAAATATACATTTTAATGAAGAAAAAATTCATTCATGTTCTTCATAAAGTTACCATATATAATTTGATTTATCGTGAAGGCATAAAATAAAAAGAATTAATCAATAGTTTTGTAAGAAGAAAACAATAAAATGTGATCTTACTTGTTTCATTTTGTAATAAATTTATAACAGTTAATGTAAAATTGTTATTCTAGTGGTACTATGGAAATACTAGTGGTACTCTATGAAAGTGTCAAAATTTATTTTGCAACTACTTGTGATTACAGTTCACAATCCATGTCTTGGAATTTAACCAATCACGGAAAGGAGTAGGCTCATATTGAGAAGGGTCCTTATAAAAATATTGATTTCCACAAATATTTTATTTTACTGTATTCAGTAGATTTTGAGTAATTATAATACAGGATCAGATCCGAATATATCTAAATGGGTTAAATTCAAAAGAAATAAATTACCTAAATGTGACCACTTATTCACCCGCATCTCAATTGTGAAATACCTCCTTGGTCTCTTCACTTTGGATTTTAGAACACAATAAGTTTAGTGGCTTGTATAGAGGGTAAAAACTCTAACATCAGTTGATTTTTATAGGACCATATTACTCCATTGAGAAGAAGGTTAATTCAGGTAGGCTTGTTTTCATATCATATTTCCAGATTAAAACAACCTATGCATCCTATTAACATTCGATTCATGAAAAAAATAACACATAGCCTCACCCAGACATTATGAAAAATAAAATCAATAAATATAATATTTTTAAATGGATCTAATCATTCCTTTAAGGCCTAATCTTCTCGTAGATTTTTAGTCTACACATTCATTTATTAATCACTATAATAAAAAATTAATTTAAATTACATGTGCCAACATAGAATCACAATATCATTTTCTATATTTAAACTATATTTTTTCGATTTACACTACATATATAATGTAATAGATCTATAATGTGAGAATTTCACATTGAATATCATGATAAAAATTAATAATGGTTATGGGAATTCCTCTAGATTCCTTAAAAAATATTCATGAATAGATTTATCACTCAATGAAGATTCATAAGAACATCTAATTACATATATTAATTCTCAAATTTGATTCACTAATAGATTGAGATAAAATATATATAGATTATGAATTATGAAAAATAGGATTTATGATCTCTTATTCTCCTTATATTTTGATGTTATTCTCTTTAATCTCTCTACCTTTATTTTTTCAGCATCATTTGTTTTTAATATCATATGTATCTCATTGTTTATTGAAGTGTAAGTATTTTATTCTTCCCACTAATGAAATATTGATCATCCTAGATTCCTATAAATGTGTTTAATTTAAGAGCATTAAATTTCACCCATTGAGATCATTTTACTTAAGTGGAAAGTAATGATAAAATTGACCCATCGTCACAAGGACTGATTATTGAAATAAAAAATTGAGAAAACTCAATTTTTTATGAAATTTTATTTAAAATATATACATCATTCATGGTGTCTCCATATTGACTTATTGATGTACCCTTATGGGGTTCAACATCTCAAATGATTTAGTTCAGACATCACAACAGACCTTATAAAATAAAAAACTTATCTGCCCTTCAAAAATATCAATGGATATTAAATTTCCCTTCCACATGCACAAGAAACATGCATGAACTACACTCACTCAATTCAATGTTTTTTAATATTATGTATCATGTAACTCATACTTTAATGGACATAAATTAAATTCCTTCAATATTTTATAGGTATTTTTAAAAGTAAGGAGAAACATATGATAAACCTATTAAAATTCCTAAAATGGTATCAAGATATTTTTCATAAAAACAACAACATTGATACTCTAAACAATTTTGTTGAACATCATTCAAAACATCACACAAATCTGAATATCGTACAACATTTTTTAGTTCTCCCACAAAGTTTCTTGAATATTATTTAAAATATGACGTTTCAACTTCAAAATAAAAAAAGTTTCATCCCATTTGATTTGATGAATCATAATATTAAAATTTTGGAAACATGAATTTTCACCAAAAAATACATTGTCTGACAAAAAATAATATGCATAGATAAAATATATTAAATTTAGGTCAATTCTCTTACTCATGGAATAATTATCCTATGTGTATATAAATATTCTTATATAACAAGATTGTCTTATGCACTAATCACTATTCATATGTGGGGAAAAAATTACTATGTGTGAATAAAATATTCTATGTGCGGCATAAATATCTTACACATTGATCAAATCTCTTATGAATAGCTCAAATCATTTATTCATCAATAAATGTACCTCTTGAATTCAGTTTCTATAATCTCAAAACATTTCATAAAAAATATTCATATCTTTAAAAGGCACCCCAAAAACCTTCAATGATTCTCAATCAAGACTGATAACATATGAAAAAACCAAAATTATTATATGGTAACATAAACTATATATTAATCTAGATTAAAGGACTGAAAAAAATATAATATCGATACATTTGGAGTTTATTTTAAATATTAATTTATAGGATAATTATCAAAATAAAATTATATAGAATCAACATTGTACTCATGAATTTAGAGAAAAATTCAAATAAATGGTTTTAAAATATATAAAATGGTAATAATGGAATATACTATAGTGCTCATGATTTTGAGATATAAAATTTATAGATATGAAATTTTATAAATTTTTAAATTCAATTTTCATAGTTTTCTATAACATCCCAGGTAAATAAAGAATATGAAATTTTCATATTTATTAATATTTTTTAATTAAATATTAATATTACTTTAAATGTGATGCTATTTTCGATGGCGTACCCAATACGCAATAACGAGTTTCATTGAAATCTTACGTCGCACACTAATAATATAATAATATTATTTTAAATGGTAGTTAATGCCTAACTGTTGTAATGGAAAGAATTAATAGAACTAACTACTAAATTATTATATATGTTTGTTAAATATTTTTACATTTATTCAATAAAAGTTATGGGATTAAAATAAGAAAAGAAATCGATTTTAAGCATAAATATTCTAATGTTCTTTAAAAGGTCGATTAACCACCTTTTGAGGGAGAACCCTTTTTGAATATACTTATTGTCACTTTTATATGTAATATTTGAAAAATTAAAATCCTTATTTATAATCAAGACATCAAAATTTGCTTTGTGTAAATTTTTGGTATTTTTCTGATAATGTTCATTTTTTTGAAAATGCTGTATTTTAATTAAAAACCTCCTTTTAATCTAATTTATTTATATGGTTATATTATATTTTTAATTTTTTTTAAGGTTTAATTAGAATATATTTTTACCATTTAATCCAATGATGATCATTGGAATTAATTTCACTTTGAAATTGGACATAAACAATTGTCAATCTTTTGATAGATATTGATTCTTAAAAAGAGGCTATTTGTTTTAACAACAGGTATTATTTTTAAATTAATTAATACAATTTATTTGTTTTAAATTTGGTAAAATGGATTCCATCTTTGGAATCAGAAGTTCCAAATTATGTAATTAAGACTCTTTTGTTTCTGGACATTATGAATAGTAACGACGACAATTATCTTTAATTATCATGATTAATTAGTAATCGGGTAATTAAGGGTAATAAAATTATATCATAATAATATAAAATGACCCCAACATGTGTCTTAATGCGATTTTTTGAGTCATGACTGACCTTGGGATTCCTTGTTCCAACCTTGTGATCCCATGGAATCACTTTAGTGTGATGGTGACCTTTTATCATATTATTTTTAAAGAAAGGGAAATATAACCAAAGTATGTATCACCTAAGTAAAACAATTTTAATTTAGTTTATGTTGGTCGGAGTGGATACTCAAGAGGGGGGGGGGGTGAATTGAGATCCAATTAAAATTTCTGTTAAATTATTATCTATTTAAAATCCCCCAATTTAAGAACAAGTTAAACTGTAGTGAATTTATACAGATTGTAAATGTTCACTTAGCATCTCAAAGATTGATTATGTCTCAGTTAGTTTAATCATAAGATTAATCTAACTTTTCAAACTAACTTAATGATTTACAATAAATTTAAACACTTGCTAATTTAACTATCAAAGTAACTTTAAAATGGTTTTGTATTTCAAAGTAACAGCAGTGGAATATAAATGATATATGTAGTATACTTTAAACTTAATCTAAAGATGCACAAAAGATATAACAAGAGGTTTAGTTTGAAGCCGAGACTTAGTCCTATAAAATTTATATAAATTTGATCCACACCCTGGATCAGGGTTAACAAAAGTTTACAAAACTGTCCAGGCCACGCATGGACCTCTACCACTATTCTTCATGGGAAACAAAACAAAGACCAGGCCACACAAGGACCTCTTCCACAATTGACGTGGGTAAAAAAGAGTTATGAGTTTTGGAGTGAGGATTTTGATATCTTCCAGTTCAGTGCCGGAGACAGTGTGTGTGTAAGATATACAGAGTACACCACACTGCTCAAAAGTAAATAAACAAATCACTTAGAGAGATCAGATAAGAGTTTATAAATCTCTAGTGATTAGCAATGCAGCTCTGGACTCGTTGGATTCAGTAGAAAAGATTCTGTGTCCTTCTATAGTTTTTCTGTTGAAAAATAGAGTGTCGTAGTTCATCTTGTGTTCTTGTGTTCTTCAGAGGTGTTGGATTGTACTCATGATATTTCTTTGTAAATCTTTCAATCTCTCCTTCGTGCTCAGGATTGTTCTTCTAGTTTATCATAGTGCACTCTGATTTCTTGAGTTGTTGTGCGTATGTATGTTCTTCTCGTTGTATATTCACACACTTTCTCTCATGTACTACAGCTCAATCTTCCTTATATTCCACGAGCTTTGGAAGTAGGAAATGATTCCCTTTTCATAGGTACAAGATACAATTTCCTGAAATACCAACAACTATCATTAAATATCATTAATTGCATTAAAACCATCAAATATGACCGTTAGAATTATTTAATTAATATTAACAAAAAGTTAAGAAACGGTGTCACCGTGATTATGTAAACGGTGTATTCTTCACGGTATGGTCTTCACAGTATGTGGTTCACGGTGTCTCCATGTCACGGTGTCTAGCTCACGGTGTCTGGGTCACGGTGTGTCCTTCACGGTGTCTGGGTCACGATGTGTCCTTCACGGTGTCCGGGTCACGGTTCGTCCTTCACGGTGTCTGGGTCATGGTGTGTCCTTCATGGTGTCTAGGTGAATGTGTCACGGTGTGTCCATACTTAAAAAAATATCTATATTTAGACTTAAATAGTAATATGCATAATATGGATTAAGCTTAATTATTAGAGAGTAATAGAAGTTAAAACATCAATATAATGGGTTGATAAAATAAGTGAGATTTGTGATCATGCATAATACTTGTAAATAATAAAGAGAGTAATTAACATCAATAAGATTTGCTATCATTAAAACATGATGTGTAGTAATTATTGAGATTTGAGATCATTAACAAGATATTCAATTAACATTGATATTAATTAACAGTAATAGGATTTTTGATCATTAAAACATGATTAAAACATAAGGAGTTCAACAATCTCCCCCTTTTTGATGATCACAAATCATGTATAGGTAAAAATATAAATGAAATGAAACATTAAAGAAAATAACAGACTCAACAATTAGAATACCAATACTTGTACTTGTACTTTTACTTTTTTCTCCCCCTTTTGGGATTATCAAAAAGTAGTGAAAATGAAGTGAAACACCACATTTTTAATTAAAAAGGTTCAAAATAAAACATACAGGAGAAATACAAACAGTAAACATCAAATGACATCCCATGAAAAAGAAAACAGTTCATGGACTCTTCAGGGAGCCACCTTTTCCTTGCCTTTATCAGCAGTAGGAAGTGGGGCTGATGTAGAAGAAGGAACATATGTTGTAGACAAAGAGGGTAAGGGTAAACCTTCAAAAATTGATGGATCCAAAGTAGGAGTAGTAGAAGATCTAGGCTGTGGTTGGTCAAGAATGACTGGCTGGATCTGAGAAAGAGCTTGGCTGACTGACATGGCAGTTGAGGCTAAGGTAGGTAGACCAAGTCTAAGCGGTGCAGCAGCTAGAGAAATAATAGCAGTACTTTGCACATGAAGATATCAATTCAAAAGATTTATGAAATAAGTAATGATTTCACCACCATACTGCATAGCCTATTCAAAATCGTCCTTATTCTCCATAAATTTGTCCAACAATCTGGTGAACTCTGTAAGCTTCTGAACTCGAGCATTAAAAGCTTGAGTTACAGGAGGGATTTTCAGGTTTTCCACAAGATATTTAAAGTGAACTGTCATGTCACTTTTGGAGAAAATCTGGTTGAGATAGACATTAATCTTCTCGGTGATCTCCTGTTGAGCATCACTGGCTATCTTAGAATGAATTCTAACCAAGTCCAATGCTCGATCATTGTTCTTAACCACTTCTGAAAAAGAAGACAGATCCAAGCCACTGAGGGCATTCTAAAGTTCTTTCTTGATTATGGATCTCAGTAAAGAATCATCCAAAGTAGGAACAAAAGGTTGACCAGAAGCAGGATAATTCTTGACAACTTTGGTTAGAACATTGAGCTGTTTCAAAACTTTTTGTAGGTACCCAGTATACTCATCTCTGAGATTATTCAGATTTTCCACAAGCTCCCTCATGAATTCCAGCATTTTTGTGTGTCTTATTCCAATCTTCTCATCAAAAGATAGTAGATATGGATGCACTTGAGACATAATCTATCTAGAAAGGGTGGAATCAGTTGGCTCAGGAGAAGCAGCAATAGGTGTATAGGCAGAAATAGGAGCAGGCACAGTCTCTGGTCTTAAAGAGAGTTCTGATTGCAGGTTTTCCACCAAACCTTTCAAATTTGCAACATCATCACTAAGAAACCTATTTTCAACTCTGAATTCTTGAATCTCATGGATCACCCTAGTTGAATATTCAAAATAATGTTTTCTAGTATAATTGAAGCATCTTCTTGACTTAACTGAGTCAAAGGACGAGGTTTAGTGGATAACATATTCTCAACTCCAGCTAAAAGAGTCTCTAAAAAGACTTTCAGATCATCTTTAGTTACAAAAGGGTGTTTCTCAGGTAATAGTGTAGGTAAAGGTAGTGGTTCAGGTTCAGGTTGTGGTTCAGAGTCCTCTTCAGACTCAGATTCTGATTCAGATTGAGGATCTAGTTCTGGTTCTGGTTCTGGATGAGCTACATACTTCAATTGAAACACAGAATAAAGATCTATACCAGTTGTAGTCACTTTTTGTGACTCACTCACATCATAAAAACATGGAAATTCATACCAAGTGTACACAAAATATGTGACAGTAGGTTGAGAATCTTCAGCAGATATAGCTTGTATAATCTTGAGGTTTTGAGGTTCCTTCCCCTCAAAATGTGCTTCCATTTCAATTTCTTGAGGCTCAAGAATTTGGTTATGATCCACGAGATCATCTCTAATATCTTCATCAAACTCTTGCCTTGACAGCTGAAAGGAAATTTCCATCCTCTCTTCAACAGAGTGTATGTACTCAAGAACTGATTGATCCACTGGAAGTGCTTCCAGATTGGCTTGCTTTTTAGTAGGGAGTTCTTCTACACCAGCAGACTCTTCTATGGATTTTTGCTCTGATTATGTTACTACAGAATCTCTTACATCCTCAGATTGGATATCCATATTAACAACTTCTCTATAAGCAGGTTCTTCTTCCTCACTAAGACCCACTAAAGGATCCACATTCCTTTTCTTTTCAACAACAACTTCCTATCTTTAAGGAATTTCAACAGGAACATCAGCAGGGACATCGGTCCGTTCTTTCTCAACATGAGCTACTTACTCTTGAGATATTTCAGCCTCTTCTCTAGGTGGTACTTCAGCTGCCACTTCCTCTTCTTCTTCTTCTTCTTCCAAATACTCAGCCACTTCATCTGGTTCCAAACTAGGATCAGCTAGGTTCTTAGGCCTTCTTGGATAATAAATGGGATTAAACATCTTATACAATTGATCATTATCCTCAACCCATTTCTTGTTACAGGGTTTCTAGCTAATCTTCATCCTTCTGATGATAGGCTTGGATAAGCAGAAATCAAAGTCCTATATCTTTTATTCATTCGGTCCAACCATTCCTTTGGCACCTAGCATGGCTGAAATCATCCTTGAATAAAACAAGGAGGAGGATTTGGAAGTGACTTTAATCATCTCACATATATGGTTTATGACATACTTTCATAGATTGATCGTATGGCCATTCTTCAACAGGTGAATCAGGAACACATCCTGATACTTCATTATAGCAAAATCCCCTTTTCTTGGACTAATCAAATTATGAACAAATTTAAATAGTAGTCTTGTTTCTCCATCTAGCTCTGCAACTATAGCTCTTCTCTTTGTGCCATTACCAGTTAAGGTTCCTAAAGCATTCTCTAGGTCATAGATGTCGATTGTTGGAGGAGGGTCTCTCTGGTAATCCTCACAAACTCCTTCATGTGGAATCCTTAGGCATGCATCCCACAACCTCGAAGAGAAATAACAATTCTGACCATTGATCCAACTTGTCACCATAAATATTTCTCCAAAATTAAAGGAAAACTTCACATATTGGTAGAGTTTAGATACCAATCTCGGGTAAATCGGTCTATCTTTTCAAGAGAACCATTCAAGCCATCATTGTTCTTTTAAGACTTTCGGGATTTAAAACTTACTAGACAACAGCCACTCAGGGAAAATCTCTTTTTCAGGTACAATAGTACGGCTTACCAGGGTTGGGTTTAGAGGTCCTTCGGGAGCTATCCTCAGTATTATCTTCTGTTTCTTAGAGCAGCGCTTCTCATGGGTAGATGAAGACAGACGCTTCATCCTTGGCATCTAATGAAGGTTCGGGCGAGAGAGAAGAAGAGGTTCGCAAGGTAAAGAGGGTTCGAGAGAGAGATTAGAAGAGATTTCGGATGAGAGATTGAGTGAAACCTTTATGTTTTATCATTTGGGAATGTCAAACGTCATAAAAAAAAAAACTCGGGAAATCAAATATCGGTGAAATAAAAATTACTGCGATACGGGTTAAAATAAGAGTATAAATAATCTTCAAGGTGAGATCGTGAGTAGGCATTACGGTGTGATGAAAAACAATCATCACGGTGAGACACTTGGTGATTGTCACGGTGAGACAGTGACCATTCTGTACAGTCACAGTGAGACAGTGAGTTGACAGATCATGAGCACAAGGTCTTAACGGTGAGATCGTAAGCAAGAAACAGTAACTATAAAACAGTGAGCATGAAACCGTAAAGTAAAATACCATAAAGTATTAAAAATTAAGATCTGTAAGATGTCTATTTATGATTAATCATTCCAAGATCATGTATGATGTAGTCTAATCTCTCAAAATTTAATGGTTTATTGAATATATCAGCAAGTTGATATTTAGTACCAATGAATTCCAAAGTGATTTCACCTTTTTGATAATGATCCCTCAAAAAGTGATGTCTTACATCAATATGTTTTGTCCAAGAATGAGAAACATGATTCTTTGAAATATTAATAGCACTTGTGTTATCAAAATTTATTGGGACATGGCTGAATTGATATCCATAGTCTAGTAATGTGTGTTTCATCCACAAAATTTGTGCACAACAACTTCCAGCAGCTATGTATTCAGCTTCTGGAGTAGATAATGCAACATAATTTTGCTTCTTACTACACCATGATACCAGTGACTTGCCTAAAAGGATACATGTTCCAAAGGTTCTTTTTCTATCTAACTTACATCCAGCAAAATCAGCATCAGAATAACTAACTAATTCAAATGATTTTCCTTTGGGATAGAACAGTCTTACATTGGGATTATGATTGAGGTATTTGAAAATTTTATTTATAACATTAAAATGTGACTCTTTAGGGTTTGGTTGAAAACGAGCACACATACACACACTAAACCTAATATTAGGACGACTATCAGTCAGGTCGATTAGACTTCCAATTATTCCTCTATAAGTGATTTGATCAACAGATTTACCATCTTCATCAAGATACAACTTACAGGTGGTACTCATAGGAGTGTCACTACTTTTTGTTCTATCCAATCCAAAATGTTTTAAACTATCTTTAGTATATTTACTTTGAGTTATAATAATTACATCATCATTTTGAAAGATTTGAAATCCAAGAAAGAATTTTAGTTCACCCATTAAACTCATTTCAAATTCATTTTGCATAATTTTTGAAAAATCAGTACATAATGATGTTTTTGAAGATCCAAAAATAATATCATCTATATAAATTTGTACAACTAAAACATCATTAGAAATACTTTTTTTAAAAAGAGTAGGATCACCTATACCTTTTTTAAAACCTTTTGAAATTATAAAAGTACTTAATCTATCATACCAAGCTCTTGGAGCATACTTTATACCATATAAAGCCTTTAATAATTTAAAAATATGATTTGGAAAATGAGAGTTTGTAAATTCAGGTGGTTGTTTAACAAAAACATCCTCAACAATATATCCATTTAAGAAAGCACTCCTAACATCCATTTGATATAGTTTGATATTTAGATGTGCAACATAAGCAAGTAAAATCCTAATAGATTCTAATCTGGATACTGGAGAAAAAGTCTCCTCATAGTCAATTCCTTCCTCTTGACTATAGCCTTGTGCAACTAATCTAGCCTTGTTTCTAACTATATTTCCAAATTAATCTACTTTATTTCTAAACACCCATTTAGTGCCTATTGTAAAGGTGTCATTAGGTCTTTCAACAATATTCCAAACTTTATTTCTTTCAAATTGATTGAGTTCATCTTGCATAAAAATTACCCAAAATTCATCAGTAATAGCATCATCAATGTTTTTAGGTTCAAGATATGACAAGAAGGCTTGATGTTCAACCTGATTTCTAAGAGAAGCTCTAGTCTGTGTCCCCCTATCCAGATTTCCGACAACAGTATATAAAGGATGATTCTTTATAATTCTAGTTGATCTAGTAAAGGTAGGACTAGAAATTTCAGGTTCATCTATAGGTTCGGGTTCATTAGGAGGAAATTCTGAAATATTTTCAGAACAGGTTGTCTTTATATCAGGTTCTTTAGATTTTTCATTAAGGTCCAGAACACTCAAATATTCTTCAAGATTTTCAAGAGAGGTTTTAGACTCATGTGGAGTAGTTTTATCAAATTTGATGTGAACAGATTCTTCCACATACTTGGATCTCTTATTGAAAACTCTATAGGATTTATTGGTTATAGAATATCCTAAAAAGATTCCTTCCTCACTCTTAGAATAAAACTTATCAAGATTATCCTTAGTATTAAGAATAAATACTTTGAAACCAAAGACTCTAAAGTAACTAAATTCAGGTTTTCTATTGTTCCAAAGTTCATAAGGGGTCTTTTTGAGAACAGGTCTAACTAAGACTCTGTTGATGATATAACAAGCTGTATTTACAGCTTCAACCCAAAAATAAATTGGCAGGTCATACTCAGTAAGCATAGTTCTAGTAATTTCTTGCAGGGTTCTATTTCTTCTTTCTAATACACGATTCTGCTGAGGTGTTCTAGGGGTAGAAAAGTTGTGACTATAGCAATTGTGTGAGAAATAGGATTCAAATTCATGATTTTCAAACTCACGTCCATGATCACTTCTTAGAGTTTTAATCTTAAGTCCACTAAGATTTTCTACAGACTTGGAGTATTTAATAATGTAAGAACAAGATTCACTTTTGTGAGCTAAGAAGTATACCCAATTATATATAGAAAATTCATCTATTAGGACATAGACATAGTGCTTCCCATTTAAGCAAGAAACTCTAGATGGTCCAAACAAGTCCATGTGAACAAACTCGAGAGGATGAGAAGTTGAATCTTCTTTATTTTATTTGAAGGAGATTTTGTGTTGTTTTCCCTTTTGACAGGGATTAAAAACTTTTTAATTTGGAAACTCAAGTTTTGGTAAGTCTCTAACTAAGTTTTTCCTAGTTAGTTTCCTAAGTGAGTGTATATTTCAGTGTCCTAATCTTCTATTCCATAACCAAGACTCTTTATGAAAAACATTTAAACAAGTAACATTTTTTTTATCTAAGGAATTCAGATCAACAGCATAAATAATTTCATTCCTTAAAGCAGAGAATACTAAAACATTTTTAGAATTAAAAACATTAATATAATCATTTTCAAACTTGACATTAAAACCATCATCACAAAATTGTTAAATACTTAACAGATTATATTTAAGTCCATCAACAAATAAAACTTTAGAAATTAAAACTCAGTCAGTGTTACCAATTTGGCCTAGGCCGATGATCCTTCCTTTAGAATTATCACCAAAGGTGACATAGCCTACATCAACCTTTATTAAACTCTTAAAGCATGAGTAATCCCCAGAAATATTTCTTGAACATCCACTATCCAAATACCATGTCTTCTTGTGGGAACTATTCAAGCAGGTTTCCTACTGAACAGATTTACACAGAAAATGAATTTGGTACCCAGATCTTCTTGGGTCTAGACAGGTTAGAAATCAATGATTTTGGTACCCAAATTTGACTTATGGGTCTCATAAAATTTACAGAATCAAAAGATTTTGAGAGATAAAATCTATTTGATTTATAACTATGTGAATAACTAGTTGAAGCATATGAATGTCCAGAACTAGAACTAGCAGTATTCTGTCGATATTTATAAATAAATCTATTCTTAGTAATCTCTCTCTGTCCAGGTTTGTAGCCTATTACAATAGTGTATTTTGGTGCAACTTTTTTTCCTAGAATTTGAGTTAGTGTGTTCTTTCCATTTGTGAACTTCTCTAAGTCATTTCTAAGTTGTTCAGTTGACATTTTTAGCTCAGTGTTATCTTTTAACAATTTTTCTCTTTTTCAATGGTAAGTTTAGTTTTAATAGTTGTAGTGAGAGCATGCTATTTTTCAATGATTTGTATTTATCCTTAAGATCATTTCATGTCTCTTCAAGCATATTACAATATTCAAATAATTCAGGTTTAGTCATGTCTTCAGAATTAGAATCAGATTTAGTTCCAGAATAATAGGAATTTAAAGCAGGAGTATATAAGGTTACCTCAGATGTGTTTGTCATGAAACACATTTTGGAACGATTTTTTTCAGAATCAGACATTTCAGATTCACTTGTACTGTCTTCAGAAGCACTCCAGGTAGCCTTCATAGATTTCTTGTACTTACTGTCCTTGTTTTTATATTTCTTCTTGAATTTTAGCTTTGGGAAATCTACTTTAATGTGTCATTTTCTTTTTCACTCGTAGAAAACAACTTCATAACTTTTATCTTCCTTTTTCCAGTCCTTCTTCGAATGTCCCTTATTCTCATACTTTCCCTAGTAATTTGATTTTCCGAAAAATTTCTTCTTACTATAAAATTTCTTAATCCTTATGGCTATTTGAGCCATTTCAGCATCATTATCAGAGTCTGAACTTTCACTTGTTGAACTGTCCATTTATATTTGAGCTTTTTCTTTGTCCTTGCTCTTTGAAGCAGTAGTCTTGAAAGCCACTGATTTCATTTTTGGTTCATCCTCTTCCTCTTTATTCTCCTTGAGTTCTTCCTCATGCATCATAAGATTTCCAATCAGCTCTTTAACAGGTAGAGCTCCAATGTCACACGACTCTCTGATTGAAATAGATGTGCCTCTCCATCGGTCTGGTAGACACCTCAATATCCTCATAATTTGTTCCTTTGCTAGAACAGCCTTTCCAAGTGAATTAATTGTATTGACTATCTCATTGATCCTAAGATACATATCATAAATGGGTTCATCAATCATTATTTTAAAATTATCATATTTAATAGTATAAGTATTTAATCTCATTTCTTTAACATTGGTTGTTACCTCATGAGAAACACCTAATGTATCCCAAATTTCATAAGCAGTTTTGAAGGAATAAATTCTATTAAATTCCTCATCTTCTAATGAACAATACAAATCATTCATTGCTTTACAGTTATTATTGTAAGTAGTCTTTATAAATTCATCCCAAGCTGTTCTTTCGGTTTCTAGAATTTTATATTGTGATTCCATAGCAGTCCACATATCAAAACCCATACTCTCTAAATGAATTTTCATTTTAAGCTTGAACCGGACATAGTTTGTACCATTAAAGAAAGGTGGCCTGTTAGTAGCAGCACCCACCAGTCTATTATCCATAGCTAGATTTTAGAATGTAAATTTAAAGAGAAAAAAATTTAGAACTAACAGAAATTTAAGATCTTTAAAGATGCAACTAAAATCACATTTGAAAAAACAGAGTATTTCAAAAAAAACCCCTCTGATACCAAATGTTGGTCGGAGTGGATACCCATGAGGGGGGGGGGGGTTAATTTAGTTCCAATTAAAATTTTTGTTAAAATATTGTCTATTTAAAATCCCCAAATTTAAAAACAATTTAAAATTTAGTGAATTTATACAGATTGTAAATGTTTACTTAGCTTCTAAAAGATTGATTAGGTCTCAGTTAGTTTAATCATAAGATTAAAATAACTTTTGAAACTAACTTAGTGATTTACAATAACTGTAAACACTTGCTAATTTAAAAATCAAAGTAACTTTAAAATGGTTTTTTATTTCAAAGTAACACCAATGGAATATAAAAGATTTATGTAGTATACTTTAAACTTAATATAAAGATGCACAACAGATATAACAAGAGGTTTAGTCTCAAGATGAGACTTAGTCCTCTCAAATTTATATAAATTTGATCCACACCCTGGATCGGGGTTAACAACAGTTTACAAAACTGTCCAGGCCACGCAGGGACCTCGACCATTGTTCTTCATGGGAAAAAAAACAAAGACCTAGCCACACAAGGACCTCTTTCACAGTTGATGTGGGTAAACAAGAGTTAAGAGTTTTGGAGTGAGGATTTTGATATCCTCCAGTTCAGTGCAGGAGATAGTGTGTGTGTAAGATATACAGAGTACACCACACTGTTCGAAAGTAAATAAACAAATCACTTAGAGAGAACATATAAGAGTTTAGAAAGCTCTAGTGATTAGCAATGAAGCTCTGGACTCTTTGGATTCAATAGAAAAGCTTCTGTGTCCTTGTCTGGTTTTTCTGTTGAAAAATAGAGTTTCGCAGTTCATCTTGTGTTCTTGTGTTCTTAAGAGGTGTTGTATTATAATCATGAGAGTTCTTTGTAAGTCTTTCAATCTATCCTTCGTGCTCAGGATTGTACTTCTAGTTTAGCACAATGCACTCAGATTTCTTGAGTTGTCGTGCGTATGTAAGTTCCTCTCGTTGTATACTCACACACTTTCTCTCGTGTACTGTAGCTCAATATTCCTTATATTCCATGAGCTTTGGCAGTATGAAATGATTACCTTTTCATAGGTATGAGATACAGTTTCCTGAAATACCAACAACTATCATTAAATATCATTAATTGCATTAAAACCATCAAATATGACCATTAGCATTATTTAATTAATATTAACAAAAAGTTAAGGAACAGTGTCACAGTGATTATGTAAACAGTGTATTCTTCACGTTATGGTCTTCACGGTATGTGGTACACGGTGTCTTCAGGTCATGGTGTCTAGCTCACGGTGTCTGGGTCACGGTGTGTCCTTCACGGTGTCTGGGTCACGGTGTGTCCTTTACGGTGTCTCGGTCACGGTGTGTCCTTCACGGTGTCCGGGTCACGGTGTGTCCTTCAAAGTGTCTGGGTCACGATGTGTTCTTCACGGTGTCTGGGTCACGGTTTGTCCTTCACAGTGTCTGGGTCACGATGTGTCCTTCACGGTGTCTAGGTGACCGTGTCACAGTGTGTCTATACTTAGAAAAATATCTGTATTTAGACATAAACAGTAATATGCAGAATATGGATTAAGCTTAATTATTAGGGAGTAAGAGAAGTTAAAACATCAATATAAAGGCTTGATAATATAAGTGAGATTTGTGATCATGCATAAGACTTGTAAATAATAAAGAGAGTAATTAACATCAATAAGATTTTCTATCATTAAAACATGATGTGTAGTTATTATTGATATTTGAGATCATTAGCAAGATGTTCAATTCATATTGAGATTAATTAACAGTAATAGGATTTGTGATCATTAAAACATGATTAAAACACGAGGAGTGAAACAGTTTACATAAATGAAATATTATACTCTAAATAATCATTGGAAATATAAAAATATTTCCTATATCATGGTATTTTTTTATAATTTTTAGACATTAAATAAATAAATTTATTTATGACACCATGATGATGCAGCGATTACCCCATTAATGAATGATTTAAATAAAATGAAAAGATAAGGAAAAATCTAAGACTTACACTTGTCAAAAACCTATTTTATGGGTGGATTTCGAACACTTATAACCTAATCCTAGAAATATATCATTGTGGGACCTTTAAATTCCGAAAATAATATCATAATAAAGTAACATTTCATGAATTTCCAAGAGTGCCCCTCGCCCCTCTTATAAAAGTTCCCCACTTCTACCCCCTTACCCACACCTCTCAAGCCCTTGGTTCATCCAACCTCAGTTCATATTATATCTCCACATCCCTCTATTACTCCTAGAAGCCTCACATTGGGCAGAAGTCTTCACAAGGATTCCTTTGTCTAAAATCAAAAAGAGTCACCCGATTTAGAGGTAATGCCTTCTCTCGAGTTTCTTTATTTTATTTTCCTTCTTCACTCGCCACACTTATCATTTGATCCTATAATAACACCAGTATCCTCAATATACTAGGATGTCATGACCCGTACTCGGGGCCCGTGTCATGACAACCCTAAGCCTGCCTTCCATTGGCTAGGGGCTGGCGACTAGCACCAAAGGCGTAAATCCCTATATTGGGAAGACGTTGCCTTTATAAAGGTAAACAAACACAACAGAGTACACAACTGAAGAAAAATACTTTGTAATGATTAATACAAAAGTAGTGCTGAAAGTAAAAAGGGCTGAAAATACAAGCCCAATTGTAAAGTAAAAAAGAAGGACAAACATGTATAACTAAAAGGCAAACAGATAGAAGGTGACTAGAAGCTCCTAGATCGTACAACACGGATCCAACCTGAAGGGTAGTAACAGAAAGCATCTTCAGTGATCCACGCCCATCCGTCTCCTCAGGGTAACGTCTCATCGTGAGGTCCACCTCTGGGTATCGTCAATTCCTCATACACTTAGCCTCGGTCAGCGCTATCTGTCGTCTGCATCCAACACAACAAGGTGCAGGCATAACCCGTGCGGGGGTGAGTATAATGATACTCAGTAGGGACCCCGATACCCACAAGCTCTCAAAAAATACAACAAGGAGAAACAACAAAGTATGATTACAACGGATAAACATTTTTTAGGTATATTCCCATATATATACCTATGTTATCAAGTAACCCATCTCAATCATGAGGAAAACAAAAAGGTCATTAACTCAGCTCAAACCAAGATTTTTATTCATGATGTCGAAAACACGGATGCTGGAGAACTCCTCCTCTGTCGAGTACAGTGGTCATGCCACTACAACCAAGTGCTTCCCACTAACCAGGGACTGCTGTAGTACTCCACCTGTTGAGTATTGTGGGCCTGCTGCTACAACCAAGCACTTCCCACCAAGGGTCTGCCGCTACAACCAAGCGATCCCTCTCATAGCCTCCAGAGTTACTCCTTCTGTCGAGTACCATGAGTCTGCCTCTACATCCAAGCACTCCTACACCATGGGTCTACTGCTACAACCAAGCGCTCCCCACTAGGCCATCTGAATCACTCTAAGTCAATCGATCAGTAGTCGTAAAATCTCAGCCAACTACCAGGTCTCTGCAATCTGCTCGCTCGTCACCGAGAGGGTCCGCTCCACGAGTGACTGGTCGATACATCCAAGTTTCACGAAAACTCACATGGAAGTATCTCAAAATAACCGCCACATCCTAGGGGTCTCAACGCAACAGACGACGCGTCAATCAGATGCCTGGTCTGAGAGTTATTGACATTTCCATTCCAGGGGCCCGATTGGTTTTTAGGATAAAACCACCCCGAACATACTCCAATATTATCTGAATTCCATGTTTAGTATGCCAAAAGAACCATCTCAACATAATGAAACCAACGTAGTTGACATCACGTCAATCAGACGTTCGGTCGTTAAGTTATAAGTGTTTCTGCTCCTAGGGCCCAGTTGGTTTCTGTTTCGAACCAACCCGTCCGTTTTTCAAAATATGTCCAAAACACACATAGAGTATTGAAAAAGGACCACCTCGTCTCGAGAATCCAAGTTCCACAAACGGTGCATTGATTGGACACACGGTCGTGATGTTATTCTCATTTAAGTAAAACAGGCCCGACCCGTCAAGCTCGGTGGGCTGGTGGGTCGGGTCCACCCAGTTTTGGTGAGTCCGACCTGACAGAGGGTCGGACCAGCCTGGTGAATCGCGCGGCCTAGCATGAGGGGCGGATCTTGGCCTGAGAGAATGCAGCCCAGCCTGGTGCGGCGTGGCCCAACCTTGTACTGTGCGGCGCGGCCCGGCCGGCTGAGGCTCAGCCGGCTGGCCGACCGGTCCAGGGGGGGGGGCGCTTTCCCGAACAGGCGGCGCCGCCATCTAATCCGGGCGGCCAAATATGGCCGGCTTCTCTTGCATGAGCGCCCCACTTTGGCAGGCCGCGGTCCTTCAGCGCGGCACCTGCGGTGTGGTGGCATCTTCATCCCAGTCGGCTGACGAGCTGGCCGGTTCGCCGCAGAAGTGGCCTGCAGAGTGCGGGCCGCGATTCTCCGTAGTGCGGAACCCCTTGTGGCTCTGCAGTATCCCTTTGGCCCTGCCGGCTTTAGCCAGCAGGTTCTTCTTTGGCCGAGCATCCCGTGGTTGCGGGCCGCGATTCTTCCACATGCCGCTGGCGCGCGGCCGCCGCCTTCACCCGTCGCTGCCTCCATTCGCCACTGCCTCCCTTTGAAAATTAATAAAAAAAGAAACGACGGAGGGTCATCGGGCCGTGTTTATTTGGGCCATTCCCTCTGCATTATGTGGTAACAATCAGTCATAGATAATTCAGAAAATTCAACAAAGAACGGGGTACAAATTATTCACTTAAAATTGTACAAACCCCTACCTCCAAATAAGGTTGCGTTAGTCGGGCGTCGCAAATGATGGCGTCATGGGGAGACAACGTCAACTCGTTGACGTCAGGGAAAAAGAATCCCAGTATAGCACGTCATCGACATTCCATGTGGGTGACTCCTTCTCCTTTTGATTGGCCGAAGATCGAAGGAGGCGATTGTCATTCTTCAGTGGTTCTTCGTAGGAAGGTCTGTGTTCTTCGTTGAAGAGAGGAACTCCTTCTTCTAATTCTCAAGAGCTCTCCCAAAATCCTCTCAACACAAAAAGTGCCCAAAATAAAATAATATCTAAGGGTATTATTTTATTCACACATGTATTTTTAAAATTCAAACACTTTAATTAATTAATTGGAGGATTCAATTCGTTAACTAAAATTGCTGGCAAACATAATGAGAGGGAGGTGGAGAGATCACAAATTAATTAAGGGGAGAGTTGTCAAATGAATTAAGGGGAGATTAATGGGGAGTTTAAGGGAGTTGTAAGTTTGGGGGTTCGTGTGGGCCCCACCTCACAAATATCCTTTCATGGGAGGTTATGTGTGTGTGGGCCCCACCTATAACTCCCCTTGGGAGGAAATAACCTCCAAACATAAATAAAAATATCAAACACATATTTTTGTTTATTTTTAATAACAACCCAAAAATTAACTTCTCCTCCTGAAAAAATGCATCTACAGTAAAGGTCCCATAGGCAAATACCAGTGCTGTGAGTTCATTGGTGCCCTCAGATTTCGATTCCGAGAACCGGTTCAAAAGTTATAAAAACCCGAACGTACGTTTACTGAATGTACCTGAAAAAATGTCAGAAATTGATTCCGGGCACTCCGGGCCTCGGAATCAAGTGCCATCAGAAACCACAGACTCGTAAAATTCCAAATAATTATGAAAAAAATCTTTGAAATTTCCGGGTCTTTACATTACCCCCACCTCATGGCATTACATCCCCGTAAAGCTATAACACTCACTAGCGAAACAAAAGGGGTACTGAGAACACATCTGAGCCTCCCGCTCCCAAAATCTCTCCTGGAGGTTCTCGTGCTTCCATCAAATGCGCACCAGAGAAATTGACCATCCAAATAGGACCCACTCCTGTCGATCCGCGATCTCCATCAAGACCTCTATAAATTCCTCCCCATCATCAATTCCCAGCTCCCCATGATTGATGATGTGGGTCAGGTCATGCACGTATATCCTCAGCTGAGATACGTGGAATACATCATGCACCCGGTGCAACTGAGGTGGAAGGGCCAGGTGGTAAGCCACCTCGTATACTCTATTGAGGACCTGGAAAGGCCCGATGAAGCGCAGAGATAAATTTCCGCCCCCGCCAAATCTCTGTGGACCTCATCGACGTGAGACCCATAGGAAGATGTGGTCTCCATCCTAAAACTCCAGTGGTCTCCATCTCCTATCAGCATAGGACTTATGTCTGCTATGTGAAGTCTTCATCGGCTCCTGGATGATCTGAACCTTCTCCGTCGTAGCCTAAACCATCTCTGGTCCTACAAGATCTGCTATGATTTCCCCTTTTCATAAAAGATAAATATGGTCTGATCCCCTGGATGAACCATGTCCTTTGCCTAATATAGTCAATCGTGACATGAACGGTACAATTCATGTCATGGATGGCATCGTAAGGCCTCGAAACTCTTACAAAGAGATCCAACTATTACTCTCGACTCCAAGGGTCGAGTCACACTGTTGGAATCAGTGTGTGGTCACTGGGTCTCCTCCATTAGGAATCTCAAAGTGAGGGTCAAGTCAACAGTTATAACTAGAACCTCTTAGTATTAACCACAAAAAAAGTAAGGAAAGAAAACGTCACAAGTACAAGTGTCTTTTATTACTGCAACTCGAAGTACAAGACACAAATTAACCACAAAAATGACATTAACGAAGCTAGAATCATCATGAAAAAAAGGACTCCATATCTAGAGCTGGTCCCGCTCATGTCTGCTTGTTGCTCGACCAGCTCCTCTGCCATGTCCACCTGCTCCCGGTGGACCTCCATGGTCGAAACTCTTCCTCTACCTGGAAGGTCCCTCTACTACATTCTTCTCATTTTCAGGATGAACTAGGAAGTCTCGAGCCATGTGACCCGGCCTCCTACTTGCATATCACTTCCTACTCCTCGTATAGCTGGCTTGGTTTCGTGTGCCTCGCACAACCGAACCTATATCCTGAGGTCGCCCACCTGTTGGCCTTGTCCACTTGGACTTCTGTGTCATCTTTCTACAGTTGGCTGCAGAAGACTCCGCTACGATTAGAAAGCCCTGTGGAAAGAGCAGTAGCTCCTGATCCCACACAGAGCGTAGAGTTGCTGGTACAAACTCCGCCCTGAAAAGACCCTTGAAGTCTCCCCAGGTGATGGTCACCTCATCGTAAAACTAGAGCATTGGGATCCACCACCTCTCAGTTTCTCCCTGAAATAGACTAACAACTAGGTACACCATCAAGTCAGCGGGTGTCCCAACTGTGTGGAAAACTCTTGTTACAACCTGCATCCAGCATCTTGTTGTATGAAAATATGTTTCACCTCAAAACCTTGGAGGCCTCTATCGTAGGAAGCCTTGTAACATGATCAGTCGGTGTTCACCATCTGCCAGTGTGGATGGTGTTATCTACTTACAAACGGGTGGTGGTGCTACTGGTACACCACCCGAATGTGCCAACTTAGTAAGAGGGCCCTATAACACAGCCTCGTCGCTCGGTGGGCCGTCATCAGGTACTTTCTCGGAACTCCAACTGACTGTCTGCGTGGAGGCATCCTAAACAGATGCAACACGGTCAAATGAATATACCTGGTGAGCAGACCTAGTTGAGCAGACTTAATGAAAAATATTGAAGACACTCACGCAATCAGTGTTTTCATTAAATAAGTCGGAAATCATAATTTATGGTCCTGGTGTATGGATACGTCTTCCGCCACACCAACACTAGAATCCCTGAACTGAAATCGACACTCAGTACACTTAACACTAATGTTTCACAGAAATGAAATATTAGAGTCATAAGTTATTCTATATAACCGACTCCTCTGATACCAATTTGTCACGACCCGTCCTCGGGGCCCATGCCGTGACTACCCCAATCCCGCATTCCATAGGCCAGGGGCTGGCGACTAGCACCAAAGGCATAAATCCCTATACTAGGAATGCATTGCATTTATAAAGGTAAAAAAACACAATAGAGTACACAAATGAAGAAAAACACTAAGTAAAGATGAATAAAAAATTAGTTTTGAATGGAAAAAGGGCCGGAAATACATGCCCTACTGTAAAGTACAAATTAAGGAAAAACAGGTACAACTAAAAGACAAATAGCTGGAAGTTGACTATTAGCTTCTGGATCATCCACCAAGGGTCCTACCTAAAGGGTAGTTTCAGAAATCATCCTCAGTGCTCCACGCCCATCCGTCTCCTCTGGGTATTGTCTTGTTGTGAGATCCACCTCCGGGTACCGTCCAGTCCTTGTACACTCAGCCTCGGTCAGTGTTGTCTGTCGTCTGCATCCAACACAACGAGGTGCGGGCATAACCCGTGCAGGGGGTGAGTATAACGATACTCAGTAGGGATCCCGAGACCCTCAAGGTCTTACAAAATCCAATAAGGACAAACCAAAAAGTATGATTTCAATGGATAACCATTACTTAGGTATATGTCCATACATGTAAATAAGGTATCAAGTAACTCATCTCAATCATGAGGAAAATAGAAAGGTCATTGACTCACCTCAAACCAGGATTTTTATTCACGTTGTCGAAACCCCGGCTACTGGAGAACTCCTCCTCTGTCGAGTACAGTGGGCCTACCGCTACAACCATGTGGGTCCCACTATCCTTGGACTGCGGAAGTACTCCACTTATCGAGTACTGTGGGCCTGCTATTACAACCATGAAATTCCCACCATGGGTCTTCTGCTACAACCAAGAACTCCCCCTCATAGCCTACAAAGGTACTCCTTCTTTCGAGTACCGTGGGTCTGCCTCTACAAAAAAGATCTCCTCCACCATGGGTATGCTGCTACAACAAAGCACTCCCCACTAGGCCATCCAAATCACTCTGAGTCGATCGATCAGTAGTCATCACGTCTCAGCCAGTTACTAGGTCTCAACAATATGATCGCTCGTCACCGGGAGGGTTCGCTCCACGAGCTACTGGTCAATACTTACAAGTGTCACAAAAACTCACATGGAAGTATCTCAAAAGAACCGCCACATCATAGGGGTCACAACGCAATAGACAGCGTGTCAATCAGACGCCCGGTCTGAGAGTTATTGGCATTTCTGTTACAGGGGCCCGGTTGGTTTTTTGGATAAAACCAACCCGATCGTACTCCAATATCACCCGAATCCCACGTGAAGTATTACAAAAGAACCTTCTCAACAAAAGGAACCCAACTTGGTTGACAGCACGTCAATCGGACGTCCGGTCCTTAAGTTATAAGTGTTTTCACTTCGAGGCCCCGGTTGGTTTCGGTTTCAAACCAACCCGTCCATTTTTCCAAAGGCGTCCAAAACATACTTAGAGTATAGTAAAAGGACCACCTCGTCTCTAGAATCCTAGTGCCTTAGATGGGGCATAGATTGGACGCACAGTCAGGAAGTTATTCACATTTAAACGAAATAGGCCCGGCTCGTTAAGCCCGGTGGGTTAGTGGGTCGGGTCAACCTGGTTTTGGAGGGTTCAACCCGGTAGAGGGCCAGACCGGCCTGGCCCGAGGGACACAACCTAGCCCGATCGAGTGCGGCCCGGCCGATCCCGGCGCGGCGTGGCCCAACGCGGAACGACGCGGCCCTGCCCGGCAGGGCGCGGCTCGGCCCGGGTGGCCGAGCGGTCCAGGGAGGGGAGGGGGGGGGGGGCGCTTTCCCGAATCAGTGGCGCTGAGCGGCGCCTCCCTCCAATCCGGCCGGCTTCTCCAGCTTGAGCACCCTGATCGGGCGGGCCGCGGTCCTTCGGCGCGACACCTACGGGTGCCACGACCCCTTCATCCTTGTTGGCTGATGAGTCGGTCGGTTCACCGCCGAAGCGGCCAACAGAGCAGGAGCCACTTTTCTCCGCATCACGGTGCCCCTTATGGCACAGCGTTCTCCCTTCGGCCGGGCTGGCTTTAGCTGGCCAGTTCTCGTTTGGCCGAGCGGCCCACTGTTGCAGGCCGCGATTCTTCCGCATGTTGCCGGCGCACGACTGCCACCTTCTCCCGTCACCGCCACCATTCACCACCTACTCCCTTTGCGAATTAATAAACAAGAAATGAAGAAGGGTCGTCAGGACATGTTTATTCGGCCCGCGCCATTCGCGTTAGGCGGTAACAATCAGCCATATAATATTCAAAAAAATCAACAAAGAACGGGGTACAAAATATTCACTTAAAATTGTACAAACCCCTACCTCGAAATAAGGTTCGCGGTAGTCGGGCGTTGCGGAAGATGACGTTGTAGGGAGACTGCCTCAACTTGTTGACGTCAGGGAAGAAGAAGCCGAGGATAGAGCATCGTCGGTGTTCCTTTCGGGTGGCTCCTTCTCCTTTGGCTTGGCTGAAGATCGAAGGAGACGATCGTCATTCCTTGGTGGCTCTTCGTAGGAAGGTTTGTGTTCTTCATTGAAGAGATGAACTCCTTCTTCTAATTTTGAAGAGCTCTCCCAAAATCCTCTCAACACAATGAGTGCCCAAAATAAAATAATAGCTAAGCCTATTACTTTATTCACACATGAATTTTTACAATTCAATCAATTTAATTAATTCGTTGGTGGATTCAATTGATTAATTAAAAGTGTTGGAAAACTTAATGAGAGGGAGGTGGAGAGATAACAAATTAATTAAGGAGAGAGTTTTCAAATTAATGAAGGGGAGATTAATGGGGAGTTTCAGGGAGTTGTAAGGTTGGGGGTTCGTGTGGGCCCCAACTCACAAATATCCTCTCATGGGAGGTTATGTGGGTGTGGGACCCACCTATAACTCCCCTTGGGAGGAAATAACCACCAAACATAAATAAAAATCTCAAACACATATTTTTATTTATTTTTAATAACAACCCGAAAATTAACTTCTCCTCCTGAAAAAATGCAACTACGGTAAATGTACCCTTAGGAGAATACTTGCACTGAGAGTTCATCGGTGACCTCATATTTCGATTCCAAGCACCAGTTCAAAAGTTAGAAAAAACCCGCACGTACGTTTACTAAACGTACACGAACAACACTTCAGAAATTGATTTTGGGTACACCGGGCCTCAGAATCAAGTGCCGTCAGAAACCACAGACTCATAAAATTACAAAGAGTTATATAAAAAAATTAATTGAAATTTCTGGGTCTTTACATAGGATTTTTTTATGAGAAGGATTTGATATACACTTACACACACCTCCGTGTAATGGTTAAAGAACATACTGTTTCTATGGGTGGCGAATCACTGCCACACGAAATGATGATGGTTCAATCTCTTTTTAACACCTCTCATCATGTCCATTATGATGGAACTAAATTTATATATGATATATATTATATTTATTTCCTCTCTATTCTTCTGTTTTTTATATTTAAAAAATAACTTTATGCTTTGCATGATGTGCAAATACAATAATTTCATACGAGGAAGTGTGGACTACCGCCGCCTCAAGTGATGTAACTCATTCATGAAATACATGGAATGTATAAAGAATGAAATTAATGAACTTATATGACCTATATAACATATATATTATATTGGAATTATAATATATATATACATATATATCTCATTTAGTTTTAATTCCATTAATATGAAAAAGAAATGAAAGTAGCGTTCACGCGTACGTACGGCCTACCGTCTCCATGAACGGTGAATTTCATTTTTTATCTCCAAATGTTATGGAATAGTATAAAATTAATATCTAATGGATATATATGATATTTAAATAATTAATACTATTCTGGAGATGATGTACTTATAACTATAAGGAAATTATTTTCAAACAAGTTCATTTTTGACTCATGTACCGAAAATCGACAAAAATGTATGTTATGAACTCACATAATTAACTAATTATTATAAAATTATAATATGTGATATGAATTGAATAATAAAATTTAAAGGTGGTCCTTAATAAATTATAAATTTACCATAGTTTATTATTCAGGAATATAAAAAAACGAACAAGACAAGTCATATTTGAGGTAAGGGATCCTACCTCTCTCTTTTTAAGTACTTTCTTTTATGTCACTTCTTTTAAGATCATATTTCTTATGTTGGGTGATTTTATTTTATATTCCTCTTGCTGTACCTTTTTTGATGAGAGACCCTATTTGATCTCATCAATCCATTTTTGGAATTTTTGAGTGGCGCCCTTAGGCTGCCGAATTTTCATAAGGGATTTCTTATCCCACTTTTAATTCTGTGAGATTTCCATTGATCGCCACTTATTTATTTCATGTGGTGTATTGCGTACTGCCATTTCATATATATTATCATGATTCTATTTATATTCATGGTATTATGTGATTAATTTTGTGTTTATTATATTTTGGTCATATGACTTAATTGATCACAACGAGGTAAGGGGATTTTATCTCACGTTTTGTTCCTGTGAGATTCATGCTACATTTTCCACTATTTCCTTTTGTGTGGTGTATGTACTACCCATGATTGTATTCTCTGTGTAATATAATTTAATTTATGGGTATTTAAATCTTCATTTTATGACCCTTCTTTAATGGGGTGTACATTTCGAATGTTACCCAAATCAGTAAGGGAACCTTCACCCTCCTTTTTTTTGAAAGACTTCTTGTTGTTATGTCTTTTAATTTACATCTTATTATGTTAGTATATATTCTTATGTATCCATATTGATGTAAATTTTATGTTCAAGTGATGAGATACCATTTTCTCTCTCATCAACTCATTTTCTAAATTTTAATGTGACACCATTAGGCTGTCGAATTTTTGCAAGGGAACTTCTTAACTCAATTTGAATTCTTTGGGTTAATCTTTTACTTCTTGAATATATCATCTTATGAATATGTGTGAATGTCCTCTGATTTTTTTCACTTAAAATCCATTTATATTGGGTGTATCCTTATTTTTCACACATAATTATGTAATTAATTTATCCTTAATACAAGGATACCATCTTTATAAGGGATTTCATCTCAATTTACATTCCATTGATACTTCATTGTTGTTATGCACCAATTCACTTTTATATGGTGTATACACTATCATTGGACATATTATAGCATGAATACCTTTATTCTCATGATATTATAAAGTTTTGATTAAATTTTATTCCTTTAAAAGCATCAAAGTGCTATGGGACACTTTGATTGAAAAATATCTTTATTAAATGGTTTTGAAAATAGTTTGATAAATCATTGATTTTTTCAATATCTTAAAATGATATATTGTGATTTAAAATGAAATGTTAATAGTGAAATGTTTATATTTTCAATATTTTATGTGCTATGATTTTTTAATGGTACTTGGACATTTGACAGGTGGTTACATGATTAACCAATTGAAGGGTGGTGCCGTGAAATCGAGGATGGGTGGTTATGTTATAACCTCCAATTCATTGGGTTTGGAAGTCAGTTGTATGGCTATTATTTTTAGTGAAATGTGTGTAGGTCGACCGTATGGTTATTCCATTTAAGTATGTTTATCTCCCATGTTACCTTTATATGTTATGTGTTCTTTATATGGGTTTCATGGTAATATTTTTGGTTACAAAAGGGTAAGTAACGATCATTTATTCAGTGAAGTGTATTTACTTCTTCATAAAGGTGAAAATTATTACTTATGATAAATTATTCATGATTTACATATTGTTTTGAAAAACTAATAGTTTTCCTTCTTTGAGTATCTATTACTGAGCTTTTATGCTCATCCCATGTATTAGAAATGTTTTCCGCAGGACTTAAAGATGAATAGGGTCAAGGATGGGATCAAGGAAAGACATGTTGTCTAAAACATCAAACTAGTCATGTTTCTTTTATAAGACTTTTTATTTTATAAAGAAAATAGAAACTGAGTAATAGTGTCTACTTTATAATCATTTGAGCTGTAATAGTTATGTCCTAATTCTATAAAACTCTAAACCTAAAAAGTTACTCAATGTGAATTATTCATTTAATTCAATATTATGTAATGTTTTAAGGCCACGTCCTTATACTTGGCATCAATGGTCGGTTTAGAAAACATTATGAATTATGGGTTTTCGTTAAACAAATGATTAGTCCCTATGTTTATTATTTTAGTTAAATCCTTGATTTATAACTTTTTCAGATCAAGGAAATTCTATTACAAAGGGAAGGAGGATGTTCTCAAACGACATTCTTATCTCTTCCTGATGACATGCTTGCAATAATTATTGCAAAGTCAAGTTCAGATGATTGTGAAACTTTTTCTAGCATACAAATCACTTGAAAGAAGTTTTTTGAGATATGAAACACCTCCAATATACCTTGACATCATCGTGGATCATGGGTTGTATTTAATAAAATCATATTTTCTCAATATTCTCATATTTTCAAGAAAGGTAAATATTATTAAGGAATTTTAAAATATTTTACCTTATCAGAAGATTTTGAAGCATATTATGATTTTGAAAAAGGTGTTGAAGAAGGATACCCTTGTGAATCCTAAATATATTTTCTATTACAATATAGTCCCTCAGCACATACCTATGTTATTTTAAAAGGACCATTGATTGACAGTTTCAACTCAAATGTGGTCTGACTGTTTTATAAAAACCAAGTTCTTTCAGATTTTTTGAATTTATATGTCATAAAAAATTATTTTCCAAAATTATTTTTCTATGAACACCCATGTGACCCTTGTTGTACAAGGTGTATTTGGATGAAGGGGGCAAAAGATTTTGAAGGATCTCTAAATCATTCTTGCAACACATGGACCTTCCACCTACGTGAACAAGATGACGATGAAAACAAATGGACACCATGATCAAGGTATGTTGTTCTTCATTATGGGGATCATTTTACTTTATCATATGACTGTCAAGTAAAAAAAAACAATATATATAAGACTTAAAGAATTAAGATGTTTAGATCATAATGATTTGGGATGAAAATGAGAGGTATATGAAAACCATTTAGGTTAAAACATGTTAGGTTTATTTTTGACATTTATAAAATGGACAACCTGTAAGATGAGGGGAAACCCGTCATGTCTAGAAAGGCCACATGAATTAAACCCAAAACCGAAGGGCGGCAAGGGCACATGGCCTACCACAATCCTACGTGAAGTCCCTAGTAAGTATGAATCATTATTTTTAGTTAAATGATTTTATGGATCAAGAATAAGTTGATTTTGGGAAGTTATGTTTTATTAAATGGATATCCTTAGTTTAGGAAAATTTTTTGGTGATTAAGTAATAAAGGTTATTTTGGAATATCTATCTATTTTGTGGAAACAATATATTCCTATAAAAAATATAATACTTTTAGATTTAAAGTGAGGAGAAATGGTGGGATTTTATTTTGGAAGAATCAATGTTTTTTATTATGGGCTTATATGATTTTTGGTTATCTATGAAAATTATTAACCTATCATGGAGGATATGTGATTAGGTTAATTAATTTTTGATATGATACATTATGAGTAGCTAATGTTATTTGGAGATAAATGTTAATAATTATATTGGAAGACTATGTGATTAAATACTTCTGAGATGTGGGTTTCTATCTTAGTTTGGATTACATTGAAGAATTTTATAGACAACTGTTTATCGAATGGTATTTGTTGAACTTTCGGTAATGTTTAACAAATTTTGGAGATTAGTAATAGCTTTTCTTTTTATAAAGGATTATATTTTTTTGGGATTATCTGATCTTGTACTAAACATTTTGGTTTTGGTTAAAGTATAAAGACATGGGAAATATATAGTTCTCTTTTGTGTATTAGGTGATTATCTAGAAGTTGATTATAGCGCTCTTAATGTGAACAAGTCATCCTAAATACTCATATTTTGGAAAAAATATGAGTTTGTGTAAGAAATATAGTAAGAGATAAAAGTCTACATAACAAGTAAGTATGTTTACTTATGTTTTAGTTAAGTTAATAAATAAATTACTCAATGAAAAGTAACTTAAAACAAAAACTTTGTCTGTTAACGTTTCCTATTGGGGAATCAAATACCGTTTAACCCATCACATGTTTGTGACTTTCTGGTGGTTAACTTTCTCCAAGACATGTTTTCTATCACTCTCCATCAGAACATGATGGTTTGTTCCCTCAATATCCATGTTTTCATGGAATCCTAGTATATGTTGCCTCGGGTGACCTTTGTACTTCTCTTTCTTTCTTTTAAAGTGATAGTTCAATTGACTCCTTTTCTGATGTGGGGATTTCAATGATGTTTCTGAGCCCAATTTAAAAATTGTGAGGACGTAATTCCCAAAAGGGGGGAAGGATGTAACATCCCAGGTAAATAAAGAATATGAAATTTTCATACTTATTAATATTTGTGAATTAAATATTAATATTACTTTAAAGGGGCTGCTATGTTCGATGGTGTACCCAATACACAATAACGAGTTTCTTTGAAATCTTTCATCGCACACTAATAATATAATAATATTATTTTAAATGGTATTTAACGCCTAGCCATTATAATGGTGAGAATGAATATAACTATCTAAAAAAATTATTATATATGTTTTTTTAATATTTTTACATTTAGCAAATAAATTTTAGGGGCTTAAAAAAGAAAACAATTCGATTTTAAGCATAAATATTCTAATGTTCTTTAAAAGGACGATTAACGGCCTTTTGATGGAAAACCATTTTTGAATATACTTTTTTTCACTTTAATATGTTATATTTTACAAAATAAAATCCTTATTTAGAATCAAGACATAAAAATTTTCTTTGTGTAAATTTTTGGAAATTTTCCGATAAAGTTCATTTTTTAAAATGTTGTATTTAAATTCAAAAGCTCCTTTTAATATAATTTATTTATATGGATAGATTATCTTTTTAATTGGTTTTAAATTGTTATTAGAATATATTTTTACCATTTGATCCAATGGTGGTCATTTTAATTAATTTCACTTTGAAATTGGATATAAACAATTGTCAATATTTTGATAGATATTGTTTCTTAAAAATACTATATTTGTTTTGACAACGGGAATTATTTTTTAATTAATTACTGAAATTTATGTGTTTTTAATTTGGTAAAATGGATTCCATATTTGGAATAATATGGTCCAAATTATGTAATTAGGAATCTTTTGTTTTTGGATATTATGAATAGTAACGACGACAATTATCTTTAATTATCGTGATTAATTAGTAATCGGGTAGTTAGGGGTAATAAAATAATATAATAATAATATAAAATGACCCCAACATGTGTCTTAATGGTAATTTTTGAGTCATGGACGACCCTAGGATGCCTTGTTCAAACCTTGGGACCCCATGCAATCACTTTGGTGTGATAGTGAACTTTTATCATATTATTTTTAAAGAAAGGGAAATATAACCATGTATCACCTAAGTAAAAAGAATTAATTTTGTTTACATAAATTATCTCTTTGACTATAAATATTCATTGGAAATATATGAATATTTCCTACATCATGGTATTTTTTTATAATTTTTAGACCTTAAATAAATAAATTTATTTATGACACCATGATGATGCAATGATTACCCCATTAATGAACGATTTAAATAAAATGAAAAGATAAGGTAAAATCTAAGAAATACACTTGTCAAAAACCTATTATATGGGTCGATTTAGAACCCTTATCTCCTTATACTCGAAATATATCACTGTGGGACCTTTAAATTCAGTAAATCATTTCATAATAAAGTAACATTTCCTAACTTTCCAAGAGTGCCCCTCCTCCCTCTTATAAAAGGCCCCCACCTATACCCCTTACCCACACCTCTCAAGCCCTTTGATCATCAAAAATATGATCATATTATCTCCCCACATCCCTCTATTACTCTTATAATCCTCACTTTGGGCAGAAGTCTTCCCAAGGAAGCCTTTGGCTCAAATCAAAAAGAGTCTCCCGATTTAGAGGTAAAGTCTTTTCTCGAGTTTCTTTCTTTTATTTTCCTTCTTCACTCACCACTAACTTAATATAATTTGATAACATAATAAAAAAAGTATGCTAAATATACTAGTATTATTTTATTATAAGGATTTGATTTACACTTACACACACCTCTGTCTAATGGTTAAAGAACATACTGTTTTTGTGGGTGAAGAATTACTGCCTCACGAAATGATGATTGTTCAATCTCATTTTAACACCTCTCATGGTGACCATTATGATGGAACTGAATTTATATATGATATATATTATATATATTTCCTCTCTATTCTTCTGTAATTTATATTTAAAACATACCATTATTCTTTGCAGGTTGTGCAAATACGATAATTTCATATGAGGAAGTGTGGACTACCGCACCCTCAAGTGATGTGACTCGTTCATGCAATAATTGGAATGTATAAAGAATGAAATTAATGAAAATATGTGACCAATATAACATATATATTATAATGGAATATAATATATATATATATATCTCTCATTTAGTTTTAATTCATTAATATGACAAAGAAATGAAAGTAGCGTTCATGCGTACGTACGACCTACCGTCTCCAAGAACGGTGAATTTCATTTTTTATCTCCAAATGTTATGGAATAGTATAAAATGAATATATACTGGATATATATCATATTTAAATAATTAATACTATTCTGGAGATGATGTACTTATAACTACAAGGACAATTATTTTCAAACAAGTTCATTTTTGAGTCATGTACCGAACATTGACAAAAACGTCTGTTATGAACTCACATAATTAACTAATTATTATAAAATTATAATATGTGATATGAATTTAATAATAAAATTTTAATTAGTTCCTCAAGAAATTATAAATTTACCAATGTTTATTATTCAAGAATATAAATAAAAGAACAAGACAAGTCGGACTTGAGGTAAGGGATCCTACTGCTCTCATTCTTTTTAAGTACTCCCTTTTAGGTAACTTCTTTTAAGTCTCTATTCCTTATGTTGGGGGATGTTATTTTATATTCCTCTTAAGATAACTTTTATGATGAGAGAACCTATTTGACCTCATCAATCCATTTTTGGATGTTTTGAGTGGCACTGTTAGGCTGCCGAATTTTCGTAAGGGATTTCTTATCTCACTTTTAATTCTGTGAGATTTCCATTGTTCACCACTTATTTATTTCATGTTATTTATTGTGTACATAAATTTCATATATATTATCATTATTCTATTTAAATTCTTGGTATTATGTGATTTATTTTGTGTTTATTATCTTTTGATCATATGACTCAATTGATCACAACGATGTAAGAGGATTTTATCTCATTTTTGTTCCCGTGAGATTCATGCAACATTTGCCACTATTTACTTTTGTATGGTGTATGTACTTCCCATGATTGTGTTATTTGTGTAATAGAATTTAATTTATGGGTATTTATATCTTCATTTTTTGACCCTTCTTTCATGGGGTGTACGTTTCGAAAGTTACCCAAATCGGTAAGGGAACCTTTCACCCTCCTCTTTTTAAAAGTCTTCTTTTTGTTATGTCTTATAATTTACATCTTATTATGCTGGGATATGTTCATATATATCTTTATTGAAGTAAATTTTATTTCCAAGTGATGAGATACCATTTTCTCTCTCATGAACTCATTTTATGAATTTTAATATGACGCCGTTAGGCTGTCGAATTTTTGCAAGGGAACTTCTTAACTCAATTTGAATTCTTTGGGTTAATCTTGTACTTCTTGAATATGTCGTCCTATGAATATGTGTGAATAAAGTCAGATTGTTTTTCACTTAATATCCATTTATATTGATTGTATACTTATTTTTTACACATAATTATGTAATTAATTTATCGTTAATCAGAGGATACCGTCTTTATAAGGGATTTTGTCTCAATTTACATTCCATTGAGACTTCATTGTTGTTATGCACCAATTCACTTTGATATGGTGTATATACATTCCTTCGGCATATTATATCATGAATACATTTATTCTCATGATATTATTATGTTTTTATTAAATGTTATTCCTTTAAAATCTTCAAAGTGGTAAGGGATACTTTGATTCCAAAATCTCTTTATTAAATGGTTTTGAAAATAGTTTGATAAATCATTGATTTTGTCAATATCTTGAAATTATATATTTTGATTTCAAATGAAATGTTAATAGTGAAATGAATATATTTTCAATATTTTATGTGATATGATTTTTTAATGGTACTTAGACATTTTATGGGTGGTTACATGATTAACCAAATAACAGGTGGTGTCGTGAAAACTGGGATGGGTGGTTACGTTTTATCCTCTAATGCATTGGGTATAGAAGTCATCCATATGGATATTCCATTTAGTGAAATGTGTGAAAATTGACCGCATGGTTATTCTATTTATGTACGTTTATGTCCCAAGTTACCTTTATATGTTATGTGTTTTGTATATGGGTTTCATGGTAATATTTTTGGTTACAAAATGGTAAGTAACGATCTTTTATTCAGTGAAGAGTATTTACTACTTCATAGAGGTGAAAAGTATTACTTATGATAAAGTATTCATGATTTTATTATTGTTCTGAAAAACTAATAGTTTTCCTTCTTTGTGTATCTCTTACTGAGATTTTATGCTCATCCCAAGTTTTGGAAATGTTTTCCACATGACTTAAAGATGAATAGGTTCAAGGATGGGATCCAGGAAAGACATGATGTCTAAAACATGGAACTAGTAATGTTTCTTTTTTAAGAGTTTTTATTTTATGAAGAAAATGGAAACTATGTAGAAGTGTCTACTTTATAATCTTTTGAGCTGTAATCGTTATGTCCTAATTCTCTAAAACTCGAAACCTGAAAAGATCCTCAATGTTAACTATTCATTTAATTCATGATTATGTAATGTTTTAAGCCTGAGCCCTTATATTTTCAGGATATTTATTAATTTAAAGTTATAAAAATAACCATTCAAATGGATTTAAAAATTATATAAAATTAAAAATGTTTTGTAAATTAATATTTATTAAAAATATTATTATAATGAGAAAATTTTCTTATGTAATGGTCTACAATATTATCTATTTTCTATTCATGAGCCAATTTTCATTTAAAAATGTAATGATTGACCCTGAATGACATAATATTTTTGAAATGAATTTGAATAGTTTCTATATAATAGGACGCATTATAACCATTAAAAATCAAAAAAATAGTTTTTAAATCAACCCTAATCCCTCTTTATACATCAATTATCATGCCCATGATCCCTTACTGTACCAAAAATAATCTATTCTGATGACCTTGAGCTCCATAGAAAAGTATCAACTGAAAGTTCAATGTTACAGTTTCAAAGCATCATTCTCATTCCTTACATGTTAATATTTATCTGAAAATTATTTAAAACTCCACTTATTTTTCTACAATTATTGTTTTAATATTTAAATTTCATTTTTTAAGTTTATAAATAATTAATGATCATCCATCATCTTTCACCAAACACTATTTATATGTCATCTCTATATAAGAATATCATTTCAAAAAATTATGTCTTTTCATTCCAAATATTCCCTTATTTTTTCAATGGAAGAATTTATCATTAAAAGTATCCCGAAAATTAAATTAATTATTATACAAATTTATGTTCAAATAAAATAGTTGTTTTCACTTATTTTAATATTTATGGAAAAACATCATTACCATGGTGGTTTTATACTATCAAAATGAACAATGATATTTTCATAAACTAATTCCCTTTATGGATATTCTTAAAAAAATGTTTTAATATTAAATTATTATTCAATTATTTTAATTATATTTATTATTTAATTATAGTTTTCTTACATAAAATTGAACCACCCTAGAATGACTAACAAGAACTATACAAATTTGGTAAATGAAACATTATTTTAAATGAATTAAAATGAACATAAATAGTTTTTATATCATTTGAATAATTAATATCTTTTAATAAAAGAATTAAGAGAATATATGATGTAGGTTGGGACTCTAAATAGGGGTTCCTTTACACATCTCTATTATTTTTCTGTATGTTTGTTATTTTTCATATTTTCCCTACTTAGACAAAAATTTATTTTCTTGGATGTTTAAATTACTATCTTACATTATATTTTATTATCTTTTTTGTATTATTTAATCCTTTATGTATTTGTACTGTATTATTTAGTTTTCTATTAAGGGTTTCCATTCAAATCATTCACATTATTTTTATTTTTTTCTCTACCACTTGTGTCTCACTCTTGATTTTATTTTTTATCCTTCATTACCATGTTCTTTGATTTCATGTATTTATTATATATCATTTCCAAAATTTCTATATTCTATTTTCTAATATTTAAATTAATATATACCCATTACCAGATGCATTTTTAATATAATGTATTAACTAAATCAATTTAAGGGTTATTTATAAGAAATGTATTAAGTTTATTTACTGGAGAAGTATTGACATCCTTGTTGTTTCAAAATGTATAATTATTGAATAGTATGTCATTTTTATTATGATTTTTATTCCATCCATTCATAAGATGAATTAAATTAATCATATTAGTAATGGGAAGAGACAATAATAATGTTTCCCCTAAATGATTTGATATGTCTTATGGGAAAAACTGGTTTGTATATTTGGTGTATTTCATACACATTTATGTATGATTTATTAGAATATGGCCTTAATTTTATGTTTAAAATGATTTCATGATAGTTGGGGCCAAAATTATATTTCCCACGATGAATTTTTATGTTTCATGGGAAAATATAGTTTTGGTATTGGCTGACTTCCTTTCTCATTTATGTATAATTATTAAAACAGGGTATTCATTGTATGATTAAGATATTTGACACTATTATTTTCATCAATATTAAAAAGTTTATTGATTTCCATATGATTGTTTATATTTTTATGTTTCCCTTGGCATATTATATTGTCATTTTACTAGTAATATTAAAAATTTCATTATTATATATTCATTACATATTGATTATTGAATAATTATTACATTTTGGCCCTTAGTATATACATTCCCATATTAGAAAATAGTGATCATCCATTTATATATTATATTTTTTGTTCGGAATATATTGAAATAACACTTTATGTTTCCTGTTTCTAAGACTACTAATCTATTGGACCATTTTATCTATGTATTCAATAATAATGTAAAAACCCCATTGACTTTGTGTTACTCTAGAAAGGGTGTAATAGTTGGTTTTTAATAAAGTTTAGTTAAAACCATGAAAATAAATTTATATGAACTTGTATTGACAACAAAATCATTAAATAAAGTACAAGGTATATTCAATATATTTATATATAATACTTCACCTATATTTGAATGGTATAATATGATTCAATATTTATATTTTTATGAGTTAATTTTCTATATCCAATTGTTTAGAAGTGTAACCCACATGGATGGAAATCATGTCAACACGCAAAATCTATTTCAATATCTCCCTTATGAGAAATCATTTATTTTTGGAGTAAGAGATTATAATATTATAACTATGTTAGGTAATTTCACTCAGGTTATTACTAATAACCCTGCTCATATAGATAAACATATTACATTACAATATAGTGTTACAATTATTGAGTTATTTATGAATTATTACCCCCCAAAAAATAGAACCTCTAATTTATTTTTATATAAACAATATATCATGTCACATGATAAAATATTTCCCACTTTTTGAAGTATTGAAACAGAGAACTATTTCATAAAAATCTATCATCTAAACATAACTGTTGATAAATGGTGTTCAATAATTAAAAACACTAAGGTGGTTCTAGAGATAGAAATAATGGAATGTAATAATTTTTTCTGTAAATTATTTTAAAAATACTATCTTCATGATCAACAAACTGATATGAAAATGAAATTTTAGATTTGAGAAAAAATAAGGTGGAAGTTTTGTTGAGTATGATGTAAACATTAAAAGGTTATCAAGACTTGTTGAGGACTATGTATATAATATAGAAAGAAATATACATCATTAATTTGATAGTATAAATCAATGACATTGAATGGAGGATCTCTTATCAAATATTTTTCACATATTACGATATATTACCATGATTTATCATGATAGATAAAAAATTCTCTATGTCATGTGTCTTTAAAGGAATGGAAGGTAAAAATTGGATATCTAAGAACCTTTGAAAATGTGATTTGGAAAGGGGGTGAAAGGTGAGGGAAATATTTGCAACATATAATAATTTTTGAACAAAACACAATGGGACACACATTGAGGTAATGATATTACTTATCAAGTGTATTGATGAAGACATAAAAACTCATAAATTCAATGAAATAATAGAAGTTTTCAATATCTAATGATTCACTTATGGGGGTATGTGGAACTATGAAAACCAATTCCTATAGAATCATTTAAATTTACTTTATAATAGAATAAGGGTGATATTTATATATTATTACATTACTATATATATTATTTTAATTGTTAAATGACATGATACTATGTACTTTAGTAAACACAATGTTTACTAGTGGTATGTTTTATTTCAGATATATTAACCCTTATATATCATTAATGATTTCATAGAATATTTAATTATCCCATTACACACTGGGAAATGATTTTTCAATCAATACACCTATGGTAACATTTATTTCAATGATGATATATTGTGAAATCCCTATAAAAATGATGATATATTACCTAGTTGAAGACATGATTGTTATAACTATAGTTATCTTTGACATAATCCTTGGTATATATTAGTCATAAAATTATAATAAAAGAATATATTCTCTAGGTAAATGGATTAAAATTTAAAAATGAGGAATATACTCTATTTTATTTAGAGGGGGGAGTTCATTATCTATTACATTATATGATTTATAGCTAGTAACTCGCCTAGATCAAATTATTTGAGAATTATTAGTGAAAAATAAAACTATGAATAAGAGATATATCCTAAAAATAAATGATATAATTATTTTTCATGAATAATTAGATATATTTCATAAAGAATATTATAGACCAAAACATAACTATTATGTTGAGTTTTCCATTGATCTCATCCCTATTGAAAACCCAATTATAAAAATCTATAGATAATTTCCCTAGTTAAATTTGTTGATCTAAAAAAACAAGTAAAAATATTTATACGGGATTCATATGCCTTAATGTTTCAACAACATTATCCCCTATTAAATTTTTAAATAATAGGATAGACCTATGTTTTTTTCATCATTTATAGGGAAATTAATACCATTAATATAAAGACTAAGTATCTTATTCAGTGTATTCATGAATGTTTTTATCAATTTCACAGAGCACAATATTTTTCAAAAATAATTTTTTATTATATTAAATATAAATTAATTATGAATATGTATGATATACCAAATATTACATTTTGTATGATGTATGAAATATATGAGGTTATTATTATTCCCTTTGGATTAAATAATGCACCCACTATGTTTTTGTATCAGATGAATATAGTAATCAATGATTACCTTGATAATATAACTATGGTATTTATTAATGATATCATTATATACTGTAAAAAATATTATAAGCATAATAATCATTAAAGAATCATTCTTTAGACTGTTAGACAAATGGAGTTATATGGGAAATTTTGTAACAATGACTTTTAGCAATAATATGTTTCTTTCATAGCCATATTGTCTCCATGGATGAAATATCTATTGAAACATCAAAGAAAATGGAATCTAAATAACATAATATATATAAAAATATAACATATATATATAGTTTCATTTATTTAGTTGTATCGACCTAGGTTTTTTAGAAATATACGGTATCCATTAGCAATATGTTTACAAAACTAAACTATAATATTTCCATTTTTTCAAGGAATTTAAATTTATTAGGGTATAAGTCTTATAATAATTTAATTAAACATGAAAGAATGTTATTATTTAAAAAGTATAATTATTCAAAAAATGAATATAAAACTATGTTTTTACACTATGGATTATTACACACCATGTATGAAATGCATCCTTTAAAAGTATATAAAAAAATAAGGGACACTAGATATTAATAAATAAAATTATCATTTCTCAAAATATCTTTATATAATATTAAACCTTTAGGATAACCAATATCCAAAAAACAATATATGAGGAAGACCACGATGTATGGGAAAATAATTATGAAAAATATATGAAAATAAATAAGATCTATTCCTCGCCATGTGAGAGTGGATTGAACAATTGATTTAGTAAGAATATATATAATTTTATATGAATGAAATATGGAAACTGAAAATATGCTTATAGAAAATATTTATATAGAAAATATATCCATTTTTCATATATCTAATCATTATATTGAGGTTGTGCATTAAATTCAAAATAATATAACTCATAACAAAAGAAAAACAAGATATTAATATATATATGTGTCTGTCTGTCTTTCGGTCTTTGTGTCACATATAAATATTAATATTGGTAATAAAATATAATTATAATTTCAAATAATATATTGATATCATTGTAATAGTTAAAATAGATTATATAATATTAATAAATAAATTTAGTGTTAAATTTTAAAGCATATTTTTTATAAAATTAATATTTTTTAATAACTATTTTGTTAAGTGTTGTATATTTTATCCTAATAGATTAAATTTAACCACATTAAAATATTATTATATAAGAAATTATATATAAATATATCTTACAATATAAATTGATATGAAATAATATTAATAACACTTATTGATTAAATTTTTTCATTTTTCAATAAAACAAGTTTTTCATTTAATTTTTCTATTTTGATTTAAAATCCAAATTTAAAAATTTCATAATATATATTTTTTAAAATAAAAATATTTAATTATTTAGGATTTCAACAAAAATATTAGTATTAATTTTTGAGTTTTTTAAAGAAACAATTGAATTTTAGTCGAAATATATGGTTTTTGAAAAAATTGTATTTTTTTATCATTTAATCATTTTGTAATCATATCCTATAAGAGTATAAAGAATTTACATAATAAAACATGTTTGTATGTCATAAAATTAATCCTTTTAAAATATTCACTGTACTTATCAATAAATTTTCAAAAAAATTTAATCAAAAATAAATTGTTACTTGAATAAAAATGTTGTCAAACTTTATTCAAATTAACTATTTTGATGGTGAAAACCAATTTTGGCTTACTCTGAAAAGAACCAATATTTTTTAATTTTATTATAAAAAAATTAATTTTATAAACATATACTATATTTTATAATCACATCATTTTTATAAATTAATTAAATTAATAATATGGTTTTTCAAACAAACCATTCTAAATGGTTATTTGTGTTTATTTTTAAATTTACATTTCAAACCCTTAAAAATAATATTTGGTTAAATTTTAAAAAAGTTATAAATGTGAAGGCATAAAGTAGTTAAAATTTCCTATCTAAATTTGTTTCATTAATAATAATTACTATTTTAAAGGTTAAATAAATATTTCAATGTAAATTAGGGTAAATTATAATAAACTAATTTGAAATCCTGAGAATACTCTAGTTTTTCTCCAAAATGAGATGATACGGTGAATCATTACACACACACACTTCCCCTGAATTTTTTTCCATCTTTGGATCCATTTAAAAATTGAATAGTAACATTGCATCACTAAAAATGTAATCTTTACTTAGAAAAGTTCCATTCCCTTCACTTACAAAAGGGAAACACATCATCAACATCAAGACTCATCTTTCCTTTGAATTATTTCTATAAACACTAAAACATTACTCCTCCTATACCACTATCCCTATTTAAAATTATTCTCTTCTTGATTAGTTATCATATGGCCATTATTTAAAATTACATACAAAAAATAAATTCATGTTAATGACATGACTATTAACAACTAAATAGAATTTCTTCATAATAGTATAATTTAAAATTTATTCTATGCACACTAATATGATTATATTATTATGATATATATAATTTAATTTTTTTATATTACGGTGATTATTATTATCTATTCATCTATCCCATCAATTGAGAAAAATGAAATTTTCTCTCATGATTACGTGCAGAAAACCACCACTATGAGAATAATAATTTTTATCACCACCTGTTATTGATGGTTCCTATAATGGATTTAATCATGATATATTATTTTTATGAGATGTTTAAGCAATATTATATGTCACCTTATTATTTTTGTAAATACCTGTTATAAAAACCTACACCAACAATATGTACGATTCCATGGGTGTCAATAAAGGAATAGTGATAATTAACCCCAAGCCCCACCTCATGTGTGATCTAGGATGCTGATGATCAGTAAGGGTATAAAAATATCACATATGGAAGGAAATACCCTTTATAATAATAGATTTATGATAGATAGGATAAGAAACAAAATTAAACACCATCAGATAATATAAACGTAAATAAAAAATGATCCCTCAATGCATGAATAATGACAACAAATACAAATAAATGCCTCCAAGTAAATACCAAAAGACAAGACCTATGGTAGAAACTAAACATCAGTTCCAAATCCCAAGCTAGTAATTTATCAGTCCCTAAAGTCATGTTAGAAACCTAAAAATAGAGTTCATATATATATAATGATAATAACATGTATACTTTACAGGATCACAACCAATGTATCAATAGAACATGTGTAATGATAATAATAATGTGCTAGTAAACTAAAAACAAAACCAACATGCAACTAAATAGGTCAAATAACCAATCCGAACCTCATCATGTCTCGGTCCCCAAATCATGCATCCAATATAGTAACATATTGTCAGAGAAATAAATAATGGATCCCCACAACCTAATCAACAATTCTTTTGTACTCTCACACCCCAATGTTAAACATCTAATGATCTCATATCTTCCATACATATCACATCACATAACCGTCCATCTATGATGTGGGTTGTGATTAATCCATACCTACCAACCCCCCAAACGTTCTTGAATTTTATTGTTACATCATTCATCATCACATCATAGCCTCATCAAATCACCTTCCACATCACAACACATCCTCATAACATAACCAAGGATGTAGGGTATCATGGGCATGATGGAAATCAACCTTAGACCATAATATCACCATGAATGAACCAAAGACACATCATATCCTCATCACCACAAGGTAATCTACAACACAAACTAATATGATGCAGAAGAGTGGTAGAGAGTGGGAAGAAAGTCATCTATAGCACCACAATCATAGATGTTGCAGAAAACATCTAAACCCCCAAATAATTTTACATTGTAATGTTATCCAACATGGATGGGTGAATATTGTAATAACGTAAAATACATGATATATTGATAGAATATAATACCCACCCTATTTGTTAAAATAAACTACACTAGAGTACAACATAGTACTTCCATGACACCACATGAAATCTTTCACAACATGTGGCACTACTAAGTGTAGAACAACACACAACCACCACACATAGCCACAAAATTCCACTTTCAATTATAGGATCCAAAATTTTATTTATTTATAAATCTTCCACTGACTCCAATTTACTATTCCATTTCATTTATATTTACATTGCACATTCATTTATCATTTAATTCACATAATCCTAACACCAAACAAAAATTCCTAACCGTTATTATTTTTTAATAACCTATGAAAGTTCATTATCATCACTACAATATATTCCATTGATATCTAGATAAATAAAACAAACACATCAAATAATAGATCAATGATGACACATAATCCATCCCCACAACACCAAATCAACCAATCCATCTCATAATAAAAAACAACACATCTCAAACACTATACCACATAACCAACTCACATCACCACCATCATACAAATTCCCATATTACATCTCATTCCAACAATTCATCACATTTGTTCCCACCTTATTTCACAAACCATCTGATCACCGCCATCAGTTCACAACAAAGAAAATATCACAAGGAAATATACTAAATAACAACTATACATACCATCACATCAGATATTTCAAAATTTTAGATTCAAAAAGGGATTTATTTATTTTTCATCATTACATAACATGGGTATTCTCATAAAAAACATACTTATTTCCATAAAAAACCATTTGATGAACAAAATGTAGGTTATTATCTATTTTATTTTGGGTGAGAAGAATAAATAATGAAATATGGGTTTCAACACCATATAAACTATAGAACAAGAAAGGCTCCTAAAAACCATGAATTTTAGAAATGTAAATAACTGTGTATAATCTCATCATAAATGAAATAAAAAGTATTAATCCTTTTTATATATTAACATTCCTTTAAATTTCATATTAATCCAAATATTTTATATATATTATGATTAACCTTACTATCTACCAAATAAAAGGAATAAGCCTAAAATCCCATCACATGAACATAAATGTAGAGAGAATTATAATCCCTTACCTCAAAGAAGAATTCTAATTCCCTGTGAACAATAAGGAAAAAGAGAAATAACTGAAAGGCCATATCCAAAAAATGAAACGTAAAATAAACCTATATAACACTATGGGATCATCAAAATCATATCCAAATGTCGCACAAACCAAAACATCATCACCACTATGAATATTTAAAATAATAACAATTGGAAACATGGGGATAAATAGAAGAAACCACATTGGATTACCATTGATCAACTTACAGATGTCGTGGGTCATAGTAGGATGAGAGAGGATACATGATCTCCAAAATTATATTATGTTTGACCCATGGATTTAGGTAAATGATACAGGAATGAAATAATTAGCGACATCCATTATTTTTATAAATATGATGGAACTCACCACTATCACTACATGAATTATATATTCATAGTGTTTGTATTTGTGATGATTTTTATTTCATGTCATGAATCCAGTTAAAGTTATGTAATATGTGATTTTTAAACCTGGTGAACATCCACCTCAAATCATGGTTACTTAGCCAAGACTTCCTCATGTCCTGGATTTTTTGTTCATGTTGTGAGTTTTTTAGGCACATAACTCCTCATCCAAAAATATGTTATAAATTACTAGACCCATAGACATGAATAATCCTCTCACAATGTGAATTCATATTCACAAAATAATATAACTTTAGTAGAAAAGTTTTCTCCCTAACTCCACTATACTCTAATTGAGCGTCCACCAAACACTTCAAAATATCAAATCATCAAAGTAACAGGCCAAAAAGGAATGGAATATTACATTAGATACCTCTCAAATTATTCTCACCCTCTACAAATAAATAACCTAAAAATGAAAGGGGAGGTTTTGAACAACATTTCCATGGTAAACCTATTAGGGATTTTATTAAACCCTAAACACTATGACAAACAAACCACACCATACCCAAATGTCTGCAAAATAGACCACACAACAACCCCATCACCCCCTGGTTACATCACCACATCATCTCATACCACCCACAAGCCACCTCCAATTCTTGTTATATCATTGAAACCATTATATTATATATTAACCAATCCTAAGACCTCTTTGGACATAATAAAATACATCTCCATGCATACGAATCAAGGAAATTCAACCTTCTTATCATGTTATTATCTTCTTTTGGAGGCACATATTTTCCCGCGTGGTTTTAAAATGTATCATAAACATAATGAATCTTTATTAGGATGGTTTATTCGCCAATACATATTCATGAATCCATAACACACACCCCTAGGAAGGGAAAAATCTACATATCAGAAATTATAACGGTTCAAAGAACACATCATCGAATTAAAATTGAACATGGAAAAACTAAAAAAACTCAAAGTATTGGGAGAAACATTATAGAACTGTCAAACTCCCAATGCCAATATTAAGGGAAAAACCTGAATGTCGTGATCTTTACTAGTGGGGACTATGATGCAACTCCCCAAGACCACCTCCAATATGATTGGAGCTAAATACTAGAATTCAGTTTGAATATCACTGACATGGGAGGCCTTTACTAACATACATGTAAACATACACACATCTCCATGCCTATATGATGTAGAAATGTAAAAAATTTGAACAACCAAGCATGAATGTATGTAAATCCCATAATTGGAGTTAGATAGGAAGTAAATAAAAGTAAACATGGAAAAATAAAATCCCACCAGAAAGATTCTAAAATAACTCAAGCATTATGGAAAAATATGTAATGGTGTTAAGATACAGCGTGAACACACATCCATTTGTTCGGTATCACTATGAAAATTCTGGTCCTGTTCTATTTTGGACTCTCCCAAATGTTCAATAATCTACACAAGACTTGAAACATGTAGAAAAATCCCATGTGGTGGTAAGTATAAAAATACCAAGTAGGACACCCCATAAACACCAAGAATATTGAAAAAAATAATATAGTCATCTCTAAATAGTTATATGTACATAGCACATATAACAAGAATATTTAGATATACTCAACAATACATACAGTCTAAAGGTAAATCAAAATGGTAATTCCATCCTTGGATTCTAGCTTTATATATTCAAAAAGAAGTTATTATGGAGAACACATTCCCCATGATAGATAGTACTAATGATTTCTTCCTAATAGGTATTACATGTCATGTATCACCAGAGGATGTACATTTGGGAAGCCTAATTAGATATCATACACATATGGGGATCACTCCCAATGTCATGGGGTATACCAACAACTCAATATGTGTTAATTAACTATGTATAGGATTAATGCCCATATAATTTTTGTCGTAATGATTTCAATAACTCTACCAAGGGTAAAATGATAAATAGAGGATATCACCATGATCCTCATGGAAGGATTCCAAAAACTCTATCTAATATTCCCCAATTAATGTGTCACGATCATTTATATAAAAGGTGATTCCATATAAACCCTCAGGGAATAGATATAAGGATTTTACCCTGAACAATCACATCTAAGATAAATACTAAAAAGGATCCAATCCATTATTTATGTGGTATAAGTCATGTAATAGGGTTACATGTCATATTCATTCACACCTAGGTCATTCCTTTATAAATAGATAGTCTATGTGCCCTTGTGGAAGTACACAACATGATGATGCCCATGTACTTTTTCCTATGTACCTGTACAAGGGTTAGCCCATGTACATTTTTTCTAGATTATGTCCAAGAGGTAGTACATGATGTTCACATAACGTGTACTCCAGGACATGTTTGTGTACCCTCGGAGGTACACGCTGATCTATCAAATATGGACCACACACTATGTGACAAGGTCACATGTCGTATGATTCTTAACGCCATCTCATAAACCTATTTTACACTGCAAGGGTCCTACATGGGGTGTCAAATTGACTTACAATTCATATACTACTGAATTTTATAAAATAATATTTATGGATTTTTTAGCCATTCTCACAACTCTGGCCATCAATTTGGCCATTAAACACAACAAAAAATGATGTATCCACATATGTTAAGCCTTGATGTCTACGAAAACACATTCTAGTCATTAAATCCATCCAGAAAACATCATTGATATTCTTTCTTATTTGAATTCAAAAGATAAAATTTGGCTATCAAAAATCATATGATCCACCACTGCTTCCATTATCACACACTTATCTTATTATGTAGATAAAAAATATATGATATCGAATCATTTAACCATTAAATGAGTGTGCAATGATCGATTCCTCAGTCGATGTCGTACCCTTTTAAAAATGAAGGATCTCGTAATGAATGAAAAAATAGGGGAGAAATGAACAAACCCAAACACAGGGAATGAACATCTTCCAATGTTTGTGTAGCCCCTAATCATTTTCAATTAGAACGAAAAAAAATTAAGAATCCAAATGAAATTTTCCTGATAAAATCCCAAACAAAATCCAATCCCACAAATGACAAATCTGTTGTTTAATTTTTTGGTCGATTGATCCCTGTTGATCATTCATATTAATAATGGGGATGGAATCCAATCACACAAATTTCCTTTATTCATTTGGATTGATCACTGATGATGAATTAGGCAACATTAGAGTTATTGGTGAAATCTTCAAATTATTTCCCATTTTGTTCACCAATCCATGATCTATGGGAGGTTATTATGATAAATATCCTCCAACTCTATACAATATCTCCAGTGTTATGTGTCTAACCCTATAATTACATCATAACATTCTAAATAAAGAAACATAATTCGTTTCATCAGACAAATGAAAGTAACGTAATTTTATTTATTTATTTTATTCATTTAATTCCAATGAGGAATTTTACTCAAACACACCATGCTGAAAATGGTTATGTAAATCTTTTGGTAAACCCTACATTTTGAACACAATTTTGCCCTCCTAATTCTGATATGGTCTTCCCATTTAGATTTTTTTACACATTCTTAGAAAAATATGTTTCCTTTCTATTTAATATATATCTTCCATCTATTCTAGGAACACCATTCCTTAGAATCATACACCGTCTTGGTACATGGACTAAAAATTAATCCATATAAAATACAAAAAATATTGCATTTAAAATACAATTCATTACATTATCCACACATTGGGGATGAAAATCTTAAAAATCCAAAACAAGGGCTACATTAATAGATGTTGGTATTGAGCCGTAATATAAACATCCTTCTCTGATGTTCTCTCCTAGAGAATCATTTTACTACCACCAGGCACAGACTAATGGAATATATCTCCCACAACATATACTCTCTAACTAATCCTAAATATTTATCAAGAGCTTAGTAATAGAAGCTCCATTATCAATGTCCACCTCACCCCAGTTGATAATGTATGGTGGGTGATGCACGTACGCCCTTAGCTACAACACCTGGATGAGGATTTGTACCCATTCTAATTTTAGATGTAGGTATAAGTGGTATAAAACCAATCCAAGGCAATTTAGTATTTTCAAAGGTCCAATTATTCTCACATATATCTCTCCACTATGGGAAAATCTCCATTATTCACATCGAGAAGAAACTTATAAGAACACATGATCTCCCTCTATAAACTCCAGTGTCCCACATCATCAATCTGTATAAGACATATAATGGGTTTGTTCTGTCCTCATCCAACCCTAGATGATCTACACTTTTTCAATATTATCATGCACCATCTTTATGCCCAGGAGTGTCGAATATCTTGGGTCTATCCAATAATTTGGCAACATGATGGTTCTCCCTTACAATTCCATCAATTGTTTTATACCAAAGGGGGAATTTTAGATATTTTTGTACAAAAACTCCATCATTTGTATGTGAACCTTACAACTATGGCCATAGTCTAACATGAAATTCACATCATGTCATCCAAAACATGAATGGTCCGTACTGTCTGGAAATCAGTTCGGGGGTGAAAATATTGTGCTCAAGTCTATCTGAGTGTTAAATTCCCTTGGAAATCCCTTCAAAAACTAAGATATGAAACAAGTATCATAGTCAAAGATGAACTTTAATGTAACTATATGGAGTCAGACTATCTCCTACTCATAGAGTTATATCACGCTCTCTAATTATCTATACACCTAAATAGCCATAAAGTGGTACGACATGGTGAGTCAATCTATAATCTCCCAAACGGAATCATGTCCCTTAGATGTATATGGTATTCCTTTCATTATGGCCATGGATATACAATATCACTTCAAATTTAGATCCTCATGGGGTTAAGGTATACATAGTAGAACCTTGTTCAAAGCCATCACTTTCTGAAACGTAATCCATCAAGAGATAAAATCTACATCTACTTTCTTCATCCATAGCTATAACAACTTACATCAAAGGTCTGAGAACTTATTTTCCACTCCTTTCTGTAGAATTAATGGAAATATGTGAAACTATCTTATAAACTCCTCCTATAACATCATGGGTATAATCATGCATCCTTTGAAAAAAGGACACGTTGTGAACCTTCATGATATCATATGTATCCCAATATCTTATTGAATTAATTCACTAATTAATTAATCATAAAAAATAGTTTCATATTACATGATTAAAATAATGAATTGAAAACAATAATTATTCACATAAATTCAATTAACTAATTAAATAATTAATTAACCACATCAATTCAATTGATTAATTCAATAATTTATTAATCACATAAATTACATTAATTAATTCAACAATTAGTTAATTACATCAAGTCTATAAATTAATTAGTTAGTAAATTTATAGAATTTCAATTTAAAAAACCCATTAATTCATTCATTAATTAAGTAATAAAATTAAATCAATTTCCCAATCCCTATAACCCCGTTATTAATTCATTAATTAATTATTCTATCTTAATCCATTAAACATCCCCAATTTGTTAATACCTTAAGTATTAATTTACTAAATTAAATAATTCAATTTAAGTAAATAAATTGCTAATAATTGAAAATAAATTCTTTAATTAAATACATATTATTTAAATAAATACTAAGATGTTAAAACTTAGGCCACCTACCTCAATATTGAGTTTGGCATCTCGCTAATGGATATCCATAATTTGAGTGGAATTACCCTAAACACACTGATGTTTGATATAATTATTCAAATTCATGATCGAATATAACTGAAATAATATATATTAATAATATATCTAGATCTATAAACAATAGGATAAAAAATCCCTTCGATGAATAGGAGAAGAATGAGAAAGAGATAGGAAACTAGTCAGGATAAGATTCACTTACCAGGAGAGGTGTAGATCTTCAAATCAGGCATCATGTCATGAAAACTAGAGGAGAGTATGTCATGGAATCCATTCAAAATTACAAAAAAATAGGGAAAATTACTTGGTTGGTGTTTGGGTGTATTTGAGTGAGTTTTGGTAGTTCAGATAATTTTAAATCTGATTTTTGTGTTAATTAAAAACATGTTCTCTAATTACTGGGCTAGGGGGTGTAGTTCTCGAGACTCCATACCTATTATGGTGCCATTTATATTTTATCCTAATAAGGTGAATTATTTGAAAAACCATGTGCCATTCATGAAATCCCTCTCTTGTAGGGGTGGCACGGTTAGCTGGGGCAGTGTGAACTGTTTGGGAAAACCATCTTCCAAACCTTCAATTTCCACCTTCCTTCCATTTTTTTTTAAATTTCCACCCAAACACACCCTATTTACAACACAAAAACGTACTCAAATCAAGGAAAATCATACCTATAAAAATTACAAAGTTGTTTCTATAAATGGTTGGGATCTTTCATGTGTAGGGGTGAGTGTAATAATACCTAGTAGGAACTTAAGAAACCCTAAAGCATAAAATAGATGAATATTGTCATCTCAACATAGGTATATTTCTATAGAATATATAATTAGAATAAATTGATATCATCAATAAGAAACACAGTCTAAAGGTACATTTGAAACATAATTGAGTGTAAGTATTCTACCTTGAAGGTTCTAAAATCAATCATCCAGGGGAACACATTCAACTACTTTGATAGCACTAATGATCACTATTTGAGAGGTATTTCTTATCGAGTCTCACCATAGGAAGTACACACTGAATTTATGAAGATAAATGATACACAGATTAGGATCACTCTAGAGGCCATGTACTATACCAATAAATCATTTAAGATTAACTCACTATGTAACGGATCAGTAATCGCATAGTGTTGGTCATGATGATTCCAATTAATAAACATAGTGAATGAAGATGAATATAGTATTTCACTAGATGCCTTTTTGATTGATTCCAAAAACATTATTCAATAATTCTATTTGATGAGATCATTGTCCTATGAGTAGGTTGTGATTATATACTAACCCTAACAGAATGGATAGGTGAATGCACCCTAATGAAACATGTCAAAGATATAGAGGAAAAGGGATAAAAGACATGATTTTAGGATTACACAGTGTATAATAGGGTCACACATCATATACCTTCATCCATAATACCTTATCATGTAAACAGATCATGTCTATGTGTGTGTGGAAGTACAAAAAATTTTGCTTCCCTTTTACTTCTTCCCATGTATCGATAAACATCTTATCTAGTGTATATGTTTTCCATGTTGGGTCTATGTGGGAGTAAACATCCTACCTATGCCAGTATAATAAAGCCCGTTTCAGTGTACCTTCTATGGTACACTCCGATATCTCAAATATTGACCACACACTGTGTGATTTGATCACACACCGTGTGATCCTTAACATCTTCCTGAAATAATAGCTATCACTTGAAGGTTACTAGATTATGTGTCTCTCTAAAAAACAAGTCGTGTACTATGGAATTTTCCAGAATATCATATCTGGATTCTGTGTCCTTTACCACACCTCCATAAAATGATTAATCTTCTTGAATCATCATAATATTAAGGATCCATATCATCCAAGACATTTCATTCAGGGAAAACATGTTCTGGTATTCAAATGATTTTGGAAAACTCCATCGAACGTTGTTCATAATTTGGCGCAGAAGAACATGAAATGGGATTTTCAAATCTATCTTATCTATTGTTTCATATGTCATCATACCACTTTTATGTTGTGGTTATCTATGATCTATGATATCGAATCGTTGATCCAAGAAATGGGTTCATAACTATCGATTTCTTGAAGGATGTCGAACCATTGTCCAAAAAAAGAATGCTTGTGATGAATGATGTAATATGGGATAAATGGAAATAAAACAATAGGATCAAACATCGGCCAATGTTTGTGTTGACCTCAATCTGTTTCTATTAGAATGACCAGAGAAGAATCTGGAATCAATGAGAAATTCACCTCATAAAATATTTGCAATAAATTCCCTCCAGAAAAGGGGTAATTAGTAGATCAATATTTTAGTGTATTTATATATGATCATCATATATATTAGGAACATGGAATGATAAGAAATAAAATTCCTGCCTCAATTTGGATTCTTCATTGATGAAGAATAATTTTATATCACTATCATTAGAGAGATTCCTGAATTCAATTGTACATCGTTTGCTGATCCACAATCCAGTGGATGCACATTTGAGATAGAGTCTCCAATTCTCTCTCCAATGACTTCATGGTTATGAGGAAATTCCTGTAATTCATTCCTAACAACCTAAATAAATACATTTCAGTCTATTAACCAATGAAATGAGAAAAATATTCTCATTTAATTATTTTATTCTTTTATTTCGTATAATTACATTTCCACATACCCCCATGCTGACAGAGTATATATCATGGCATGGATAAATCCCACATTATAAACATAAATGTGGCCTTGTATTTCAGATATGGGCCCCTATTTGGATATTTTCACACTTTTTTAGGAAAACAATACATGTGTTCTATTTAATATATTTAATATATTTCAACCATTTATTCCAGGTACAACGGTCCTCAAAATCGAATTCCACCTTAGCACCTGCTCTAAAAAATAATCAATTTATTTTATAAAAATAATACATGGGAAATACAACCCATTATTGTAAATAAATCATGGTCACCAACCTAAAAATCCAAGGGCCTCCAAATATGATCATTATAAGACTTCTGATGGTCCTACTCCACCATCATCCAATCTAAAAAAATAGATCTTCTCAATCAAGATCTACAACACATTTTTACAATAAACCAATGACTCCCCAAACTCTATTCATCACAATAGAGAATGAAATGGTCACCCATAAAATTCCTCAAATCAATCAAAATCTACGATGCAAGATCAAAACATTTTCTCTACAATTTGGATGGTATGATTTGTGTATCCATCATTCTAGGTGTAGAAAGTAATACCAAGGAATAACTAGGAGCCAAAGGCCTATTGTAATCCCCATTATACCCATCATTAAAAATAATGATATTGATAAAAGATTATGGTCCTCAATATCACACTAATCCTAACCACATTTTCCACACACCACATCATCAAGACATCCACAATACTCATTTTATGGATCTTAAAAAAATTAGTTTAGTTCATCAGTTGGTCCACTATCAACCAAGAATCCTCAAATCCTCCCATATCTTGGGATATCATGGAGTTTAAATCCATCAACATGTCCACCCATTTCAAATCAAGAAAGTCCAATGGCTTCAATAACCCAACAAAAGCATGGTTTTTTTATTTCACCTTCCAACAATCTGAATCATTTTCCACAAACTCTAAAACTAACTATTTCTTCCCCGACCAAGAAATCTGTAATAAAGATAAGTTTTGTAATTTAAATTCCCCTTTTAAATTATTAAATTCCAAATTAAATAATGAAATTATATAAAACACATTCACTACATTAGTATTTTTCATTTTTATAAGTTATATCCCATCTGATTTTAAATAACCTTACACATTATAACTATTGATAACACAGTATTTATACTATTATTAGTATGATTAGTATATATTAAGTGTTATGATAAATATAATTGAAACATATGAAATAATTTATGGACCTCTCAATTAGTATTTTAGCATATGAATCCTATTTTTCAGAGCTTTAGAGGGAGATAATATCAATGAGCATTTTTCTCCACTTAGATCAATCCAAGATTCAACTTTTATGTCATGAATGAAAACATTTATAGAGTAATTTCAAGATCATCAAGATCGCATCCCAAACCAATTTTGTTGAACCATCCAAGAAAATATCATAATCACCCACATACCCTTAGGCCTTTACCTGGGTAATAAAGGGATACATATCTAGAATATAAAATTAATTTTTTACATTTTTTAATAACATAATTATTATATTTATCTTTAATTACTAGATTTTTATTTTTAAATTATTATTTTTCTATAAATAAGTTTTTTAAATTATGACACAAAAAATTATTTTTTTAGAAAATATATAGTTTTAATCTTGAAACCATTTTATATGAATCCAAGAATTATTGAAATTAATAATAATGTAATAAAATTTTATTATTAGATATTATTTATTATATATTTGTGATAATAAAATTTTATGAAGTGAAATTTAATTTCTATAAGGTTAAACAAAATTATTGTCGAAAAAGTTATTATTCTTCCATTAAGGGAGATTGTTGATTTAATATAATAATTTAACATATTTTAATAAGTATTTTTGTAGAATAAATATTAAATTATAAAATAAAATAAAATTATACAATGGTTGTTTTTAATAACAAAATTAGAATGTCAAATTTTTGGTTTAATATTAAATGTGATATAGTTACAAGATATACATAATGACATCATAAAATCCCAAAAGTTATGTAATAAAAACTATAAATAGTATCCATGAGGAAAATTATATTTCTCCTTTAAAGTAATATGATATTGAAGTAATTTTATTAGTTTTATGAACCCTTAATTAATCCTAGAAAACATATACTATATGATAATGATTTTTAAAACAATTTATTAAAATTAAGACAATTATAAACATCACCAAGGTCATTGGTTAAATAATTTATTTTATTGGCCTTAAAAATAATTTATTCAACTATTCCTTGGTAGAAACCATGGGAAAAACCCTAGGATGGTTTATGGTTTGGATTAATTTATAATATAGTGTCCAAAACTTGTTCATGGAAATTAATAAAAAATTTACCACTATGTTTTACATAAAACTACCAAAACTCCGATTACACTTACAAAAAAATTCAATCACAAATTCAATCTCCCTTTACCTCTTTGTATCCTTCTTGAGGTGCCCCCAAGATCATAATAAGCCAATATGGATAATTTAGAAGCATTCTCACAAGTAAAATGATCTTATTATCCTCTTTATTCAAGAACCTTCAATATATTAGGCCTTTTGACTTCTAATTGTTCATGTTGTGACATTTTTCACACATAAATATTACTTTAATAAGGATTTTCAATTGTTTATTTACACCTTTCACACTCTTTAAACACTTATATGAAAAAATATTTATCGCCATTATCCTGACAACATTATCCCATGATTTTTCCATGCCAAATTTTTTTGTAGTGAATACCCATCACCATTTCCACTCATGGGTATTCCCAATGATGTATCCATAATTTTTTTGTTGGGTAATTCCATGAATATTACCCACACTCCATAACTATGGGTAAAAAAGTGATTAATGTCATCCTTATATTGTATTATCTATGTTTCACACCTATGCACATTCATGTAAAGAATGTGATGAGTGGGAACAGAAATATATAGAATAATAATGCATTATATAAGGATTTCATCTCATTATAAATTATGTTTGGGATTTGGGAGTGAACTTAATCCATGTTCGGACATTATTCACTATGATATTTTTTCTTGGTAGTTATCCTCGAATTATGCTTATGTAATATTTTATGTTGTTTCAAAATTCATATGTTATATTAATGTTATCATCATATATCATTATTCAATGTTAAAATTTATGATTATCACCCATTTTATGTCTCGTTCATAAGACAACATTCTTTTATGAATTTATTTCATATTTTATTATTTTATTATATCATTAATGGGATTTATATCTCACTCCATTATTATGTACATCCTCAGTATGCAGGGACCATGTTGGATGGAGAATGGAGAAAGTATTTTGAAGTATGAATTTTTTTAAGTGAGTTTTAATTTTTTATAAAAATGATAAATCAATTCACATTGTAAAAGTTCTAGTAAAATTATGATGTGTTGTTCATTTTTATTTCAAAAATATCATAAGTTTTTTTGGGAACTTATGATGCAATCCTTATAAAGGAAAGGGGGATTAAAGGTGTTGTCAATCATATTCAGGTCGGATTGGAAGGAAATATGTTGCTGGAAGATAGATATGTTACAATACATTCTTTGGAATAACCGATAACGCTAAATATGATATAAGAAGGCTTAAAATATATACATATATTTTTCATGATAAAATAATATGACTACAAATCAATATGGTTAGATTTTTCTAAAGTAGGTGTTTAAGGTGGAGTTGTTTCCCAATGGTTTGCATTTTTTTTTGGTCCAAATAATTGAGAGTTTTATTTTTCAGCAACAGAAGGATTTATTTGAAGTACAGTTCACAGAATTCAATGGATATTTGTTAGACTTCATATGATGTATTAAGACCATCAATGGAAAATCATCAAAGGAAGAATCATTTCATAGAAGTTATATACGGATAGCAAATAATGGCACAGATACCACATAGGGGAAGCGTTTCATGGGAGTATCACTTTTCATAGATGGATGCATGTTCACATGATGGATCATCATTTTCAGCTAAGAGGAAGTGATCTATTTGTGGATGGAATCAGTCCCCATGAAGGAACAAAGGTTCTATACAAACCATAGATGGAAAAGAAGTTTCGGTGAGGAGGGAAGTCCATGGGGAAGTTTGTTCCACATTTATGTTTTTGTAAAATCCAATAAGAGGGATTTTTAGATTTATTTTCCTATATAATGGTCCATAATTCCTTCACTATGTAAGAGAGAATTCGATAAGAAGTGATCATTGCTCTGGGAATAATTTGTATAAGTCGAAAGTAGATTCAAAAGGAGAATTATTTGAAGGAGAAGTTTGTGGTAGAATGATTCCTTGAATGATGAAGTTGTTGGCAGTCAGAGTTTGTGGGGCTCGATTGCCCAAAGTAGAAAAGGTGACAAGGAGAATAGGAGGCATGTGAATGATTCATCCAACCGTGGGGCTAGTATGGTCCTCAGAAGAATATGACATCTACAATGCAAAGGCATTATGTGAATGAAGAATGATGTTCATGAAGCACTCAAGCCACACAGTGAATCTCAATTCCTAGAGGATACAAGAAGTTCTTAGAGGAAGAAGGGCAGTTCACATAGTATTTAAGGATGTTACTAAAAGGTTATGGGTAGTAAAGAGAATAAATTTTAGAAATATCAATTTTTTTGAAATTTGACCAAGAACCACTAAAACATTATATTGCATCATTTTTTGAAATAATAAGCGCATATACTATTCGATTGTTTTAAAAGTGATACATGAGTGTAAGGGCATATCGTACTCGTTTTTTCCATAAAAATTTATTTTTTTCTAGTATATTGTATGGTATTTTATTGTTTCCAAACCATACCAATGATGTAGTTGCTCTTTTTTAGTAGGGAACCTTGTAAATTCAAGTGTTCCTGTGGATTTGGGTTTTGATTATTTTAAGCAGAGAAATAAATCTTTAGTAGGAGGTGAATGATTTTTCATGTGGAATAAAACAAAAAATGAAAATATATCATTGATTCAACCCTCCCCCTCTCAACGATTCTTGAATCCTGATTGGGAAACATCAATTGGTATCAGAGTTGGAGGTTACATTTTTTATTTATTGTAGATGTTTTAAAGAGAATTTGTGTTGGAGAATCTGAAATGTGTGAATAGTAAGGGGATTTTCATATTTGATGTAATGAACTATCATATTTGGAATGATATAATTATGAATTTTATAATGTATCTTGAGTATGAAGTTCATTATGTTGCAATAAATGGTATTCCTCATATTTATTACAAGTTTCCCATTACACCTATTGATATTATGAATCTTGAGATTGATAGAAATGCTAAGAATAAATTACTCCCATAACTTTCTTAAAGTGAGTTTTTAAGAGTGAAAGGTGTTTACATTAATAGAGGTACCTATGATAATCTAAAAAACATATATGAAGGAAATTGAAAGGTAAATAATGATAAAATGTAAATCTGGAGGTTGAAGTATAAATATTTGAAAAAAGTGTGACTTCAAATCTATTATGGACTTCTTTACCAATGTAAATGATATTATCATCTCTATCAAATATCCTGGTGAAATGTTTTAGGATTATACTATTTTTTAAAAATATTAATAATTCTTATTGACATGTTTGATGAAAAATTTTCATCGTTGGAAGAAAGAGACCCTAAAAGACTGTCGTAGAATTATTTTCATAACAGTCTCATCTCTTACGAAATGAGGAGAGAGAGGACTATGATGATAAAAAAAGATAAAAAGGAAATTTATTTCAAAATAATGAAAATTTATCCTTATTTTATAAAAATTTGAGAAGAGGAAGAGGTAAATATAAAGGGAAACTTCCCTTGAAATGTTTTGAATGTGGAGTCATTGGACATGATGTAGATAATTTCCACAATCTAATGAAAGATGTAGATAGTGATGAAGATTAAAGTAGTCCATAAAGGTCATGGAAGTGTTAGAACTAAGGCTATTTGTTGATAATAATGGATTATGGTTTCTGTTTTCTATCAATATGCACATGGATGACTAGAGAGTTTACAAGGAATAAGGTCATAAATTTTAGAATGAAAGAAGTATTGAATATAACACAATTTCCCAGTGTTTTCCAAAAACATTGGCCTCAAAATCGGGATTTTGGTGTTGGAAAACAAATGGTTTTCACATAGGAGTGAATGGAATGTAAAAGGAAAAATAAAATTGAAAAAATTAGGGAACCACATGCCTCAGAACATGGACCACATACCATGTTCTTGGAATGGTTCGTATCTGCGTACCTGGAAGCAGAAAAAATACTTGGAGTGGTGCGCAGAACAAAAAGGGTTCACAGTGACGGTACGCAGTGATGGAATGTGGTACGTGGAATGCTTCAAAAAAAATGTTTCGCAGCGATGGTACATGGTGAAGGCATGAGTTATATGGAATGATGAATTTTCACTAGATTTTTTTGTTTCTATAAATATAAGTGGTATGCGGTGGAGACTAACAGTACAAAGATGGAGTCCAGTGTGCTGTAAAGATTGTACCACATTGAAATTTTAGGTAAATTGGATTCAAAAAATTTTCATAGTTATGTTCCAATTTAAGGTGTAGTAATCCCCTTTTTTAAGTGATGAGGTCAGAGACTAATGTTTTGGGAATAAATTTGATGATTTCTGGAGTGGTTTGTGGAGGAGAATATGGTACAAAGAGATATTAATCCGCGTAAGGAAAATAATCCGTGGAAGAGAGTGTGATTCGCGTATGAATCTCTCACAGTTTGTAGCGAAGCAAGGTATTACGCGGAGTAGGATGGTACAAATAGGAGTGGAGTAGTACACAGAGTAGGGTAGTATGAAGAGTAGGGAAGTTTATGAATGAGTTGGATGGTATGCGGATATAGTAGTGGTACACATACACAACAACAGTATGCAAAACCCCCCAAGGAATCCAAAAAATTGACCAAATTAGTTTGAGAAATTAATTTCCATAACAAATCATTGTACTAGAAAATAAATTACATCTATGGTTGATTACAAGACATAAAAAGAGTATCCATTTACAGTTGAGGATGCATGATCCAAATCTAAACCATTGGATTGAACTTGAAGTTGATAAACTGAGTAATGATTATCTCAATGTAGTGAGAAAGGGGGAGTCTACGGAAGTGATCTGAGAGACATAGTGTGATATCCTCGAAACCTTGTAATGGAAGTGCTCCTAGAATAGAGTTAATGTGATAAAATCTTGTAAGCGACAACTTGTGAAGATCAGTGTTTTTTGGTATGAATGTCACACTTTCTGCATATTCTCCTTGGACGTAGCCCTTTGTGGTGAACTAAGTTAAATTATTGTGTAATTTCTTTGCATTTGATTATTTATTTTCTACACTTACTCTTTAGACTGTCTTAATAGGTTCCTTCCGATGTGGGAACAAGATCCATCCGTTTAGAAGGAAAATTTGAAACCCTGATTCACCCCTCCCCTCTCAAGGTGTTTTGGGGTCCTTCAAATGGAATTAGAGTGTAAAGGTTGCTGCTCTTAAATCTATGCTATTATCCTAACATGGAGAACACAACTAATTTTATGGGAGTTCAATTGTTTGATGGAATTAACGTTTTGACATAGAAAAGTAGGATTATATCTTATCTAAAATCACTTTTAATGGATGTACTTTTTTCTACTATATAAGTAATACATATCAGTGATCCAACTGGTTTATCTATGACAGATATAGACCAAAAATTGCTGGATGATGATATCAATATACAGAATTCCCTAACTGCAGATCCTTCTAATAAAATCGATCTGAACGTGATGAAACTTATGTCAAAAAAGTATATTTGGGATAAAATGTAGAATATTTATAAAGGTGACAACAATGTGATTGAGGTGAAGCTCCATGTTTTACACATAGGGTTTGATTATCTGAAGATGCACCCTAAAGAAAATAAATATTATTTCATAAATCGAATTTCTAAAGTTGTAGGAGGAATTAGAGGGCTTGGATAAGAGATCAAAGACATTGATATTGTAAATAAAATATTATAAGGCTTTCTCCCAGTTAAAATGTAATAGTTTTACCTCTTGAAGAAATGGTTATTTCAAAGTTTTCTATTGATAATCTGATGAGCATCCTGGTGAAATATGATATGAGAGTCAACCCAGAAGATTCAGTGACTCATGTAAGAAAGGAAATGGCATTTAAATATAGAAAAAAATTAAAAATTTCAGGATATTGTACTGATGAAGTTGATGAGGAAAATGAGGTTCTTTGTCTCATTGCCACGAAATTCATGAAGGTAATTGGGAAATTTGATGTAAAGATACCTATGGCATATTTATTCTATGGAAGAGTTGGGTACATTCCTTTTCATTTCCCAAGAATGTTCAATGATGTAGAAAGATAAGACGAAGAAATTAAAATTCCTCATAAATGGTTTTCCAAAAATTGAGACATCAAATCTAGATATAAACTTCAATGAAATATTTCTGTTTGTGAAGAAGAAAACTATGACAATGAAATATTTTGGAAGGAGTAAGAAACATTCAAATCTGGGAACTGTGCTTCCATAATTTCTAAAATTTAAAAATCAAAATCATCTAAAGACAAGGTTGGCGATAATCATTTGAATACAGATTCCAATCCCATGTTGCGTCTTATAGATTCATTTGGTAATAATAAGAATCAACGTAATAGATGAAATAAGTGGAAATAATTGATGGAGGAATCAACCAAATATATTGTTCTTATAGAAAAGGAAATTGAATGAATTGAAGAATTGGTGAAGTAAAATCATCAATGCTTTAAAGTACTGATGATGTAGTAGAACTAATCTCAAAATTGAAGAACAAGAAACAGTCATCAATGAAATTACCCCAAGACTAGAGGAGAAGTACAAGACTGTTGAAAGACTCCAAGAAGAAGTTGTTACTCTGAGAAACAAACTATAATGTGAATCCATTTCAAAAGAAGAAAATAATAAAATACAATTGGGAAGGTTCTCAGATGTTGAGGTTCTAGAGAGTGAAAAAAGATGTTCTGATGGAGTTAAAAATATCTTGCATGATAAAAGACCCACTTGAATGGGAAATAGTGGAATTTGTTGTGATGCCAAAATGTCAAATGATATAAATAATGTGAACCAGAATAAAGGCAAGATGAAAGTTGATCATTTTGAAAATACACCAAAAGTAATGAAAACGAAACCCTTAAATGAAATTGAATGTTTAATTGAAGATTTTCCTCACGTTTCCAGAAATGATAGGCATTCAAAGTATTTTCCAAAGGAAGAAGGTCTGAGGAGAAACATAAGTGACAAGACATTTCATTCGACGAAGTGTTAGTTTTGTGGATATCTAGGCCATACCATGTCATACTACTAAAAATAAAGGAGCTATATGAATGAGGAAGATTTAGGAGTTCAACAAAGAAGAACATATTCATATCATACTTCTTATAGAAAAAATAATTTATATGGATATTTTTTCCACTATTCTAACATTGTCCATAATGCTATGTATTGTAGGTAGAGGTATGATATGAGACATTCATTCAATGCTCAAAGACAAGTCAATACTAGTCAAACAAACTGTGTTTCTATTTGAAATAGGTTTTCTCCTCCGGAAGAAGAATTTGAATATGAATAACACATGTATATGGAATAGAGAATTGAGATCCCATCAGTGTCTTACACTCAATCCAACATCTCCTAGAAAGAATAGTGGAAAACAGATAAATCTAATTTTGTAGAATTAGCCCCCAAAACTAAAAAGAACAAAAACACATGGATTCTTGATAACAGATGTTCATAACACAAGATGGGTAATGAACAAATATCAACTAATATCATGAAAAAGGTAGAAGGAACAATGTTGTTTGGTAATGGTGGCGCTATTAAGATCAAAGGAAGTGGAAGTAATGAATTGGAAAAATAAAATCTAAGTAATATTGACATTATTTATGTTGATGGACTATGTCGCAATCATTTGTGTGTGAGTCAACTCTGTGACTCAATCTTTATTGTGAAATTAAACCAGAAGGGATGCACTATAAGAGGAAAGTTCATGAATTCTCTCATGAAAGGTTGTAGAACAGATAGAATCTTATATCAGATTGACAACAAAGTGAAAATTTTCTACTTAATAGTTAAATAGGAAAACAAATTATGGCATAAAATATTGGGGTACAACTATCAGAAAGACATGGAAAATATATCTAAGATGAATATAGTCATGGATATCCCTAATGTGAAGCATGAATGAGAAAATCCCTATGATGCGTGCATTTAAGGGAAACTTGTCTGTAGTTCAGATAGACCAATGAAAAAAATAGAATCAAATATCCTTCACCTCATCCATGTGGATGTATGTGGCCTGATAAATGTTGCTAGAACACATGGAGAAAGGTATTTTTTCCTTTTCATAGATGATTATAGTATAATTACATGTGTGATCGATATACAGAGGATGTGAAAAGTGCTTGATTGCCTAAAAACCTATCGTTGAATCACTGAGAATGATACTGGATGGAACATCAATGTCCTATAGTATGACAATGGAGAGGAATTAACATCCTTTTAATTTTAAAATTACCCATAGAAGCATCAGATATAACTTGAGGTGGCTTCTGTGAGAACTCCACAACAATATGGAGTTGTTGATCGCAGTAATAGACATGTAAACAACATGTCCAGAATTATGCTGATCAAGAGTTGTATTCCTCGACATCACTGGAAAGAGGGAGTATAAGAATAAATGTATATTCAAAATTGAATAGGGCTATATATCGATTATAAAAAGAGACCATATGAATTTGGCATGGAAGGAATCCCTATTTGAAATATTTTCGTCTTTCCAGAATAAAATGTTTCATCCAAAACAATGAAAGACATCATGGGATGTATGGAGACAATGCAGAAGAAGGAGTATTTCTTGGATACATGATGAATAATAAATCATCCAAGTGTTTTAATAAGAGCTTGTGATGAATTATGGATTGAAGTTATGTAAAAATAATTGAAGAGAAAAACATGAATGCTTCATGTAATTATTAAGCAGATATGATAGAAGAGGAGTAAGAATGTGAACCTAGAAAAAATTATAATATATATGTAGAGTGAGGTGTAGAAAACTCTTAGGAGTCACATTGTAATGTTTATTTATAATATTAATCATAAGAGGAAGCCATGGATGGAGAGAATTCGGTCAAACCCCAAAAGATAAATCGACGAAAATAGATTGATTAGTCCAACATTATAGGGGATTGGAATGCACCTATGCAGATAAGGAGAATGAGGAATAATTCACAATCTGCATTTCTATAATTTGTGTATCCTTAATTTTCAAAATAATTTTAAATTATTTTTTAAATAAAATAATAATTTATTTTAAAAATAAAAATTTTAAAAGTATAATTTGTTTTATATCACCTTGAAAAATTAATCAGAATATGATTATCTAATAGCCTTATGATAATAAAATATTAATATGATTTACTATTCAAATGTTCCATATTACTATTAATATTTTTTTTAAAATGGATTTGTTTAAATTAAACAAAAAATATGTTTGTCTTATCATACTCAAAATATCGTACTGAATGCAGCCGTGTATGTCCATTTTTTGAAATTAAAAACATAGAGGTGGAAAAATTATGTTTACTGGCTAGTTTATAAAAAATTGGTGTTTTGTAAAGACTCAATGTTTCATGTATTCAATATTAAATTTATTTATAAATCCTTGGGGGTTATATGATACCCCCATAAAAAGATTCATCCTAAAAATTACCATAATGTTATCTCACAATAAGATTTGGGTAATTCTTTATCATTAGTTACTCAGTCTCCCATGTTGCTCCTTCAATTCTATGATTTGTTTTTCAAATTACCTTTACCAATCATGTCATTAAATTAAATAACACCTATAATTTAGCGCTTTTAATATGGATAGTCTCTTCATAGTAAGAGAACTCATGTTCCAATTATATACCTTTAGAAGTAAGGTCATGTGTTGGGTCTGACAGGTACTTTCTCAACAATTAGACATGGAACACATTGCGTACATTAGATAGGATTGGAAGAATTTCTAAATGATAATCCACAGCTCCAACTGTATCTAGAATTTTAAAAGGAACAATGTACATAGGGCTTAGTTTCCCTTTCATCTGAAATCTTATAAAACCCTTCCCTGGATATACTTTTATGAAAACTAGATCTCCCACTTGAAATTCCAAATACTTCATTTGATTATCAGCATAGATCTTTTTTCATCATTGATCTTCTTTCATATGGGTTGGAATATTATTTACCTTTTTTGTTGTTTCCTCCACAATCTTTGGACCCACAAGCTTCCTTTCACAGACATCATCCAAACATGTATGTGTACAACATCTCTTTCCATACAATGCTTCATATGGTTTCATTTGAAATCATTAATAGAATATATTATTGTAGGAAAACATCACCATAGGTAAATAATGATCCTACGTACCTTAGAAATCAAGTGATCATGATCTCAACATTTATTCTAATGTTTGGATCATCCTTTTTTATTTCCCATTAGTTTGAGAGTGATAAGAAGTACCCAATAAAAACTTAGTATCCTATGATTTCTAATTTCTTTTACATAATTATAATGTAAGTGGAGGATCGAGATCAGAAACTATTGAAGGAGGTTCTCCATGAAGTCTTAAATCTTCATTGATATAGAGTCATGCAGGGCGCTCTAGTAGAAAGTCCTCCCTTATACCTAGGAAATGTGTATATTTGATAAGTTGATCCTTAATTACCCATATTTTATCATTAATTCTTTGAGATTTGGGTAATATAGTGAAAAAATACACAATTATTTTATTCCATTTCTCTGTAGTAATATGTAGAGGTTTCATGACTGCTATAGGATGTTTTCTTTTATCCTTCACCAGTTGATTGACTAAACATATTGATACATAATCATCAATTTCCCATTTCTTGTTTTCTAACCAGAAATGTTCTGTTAAATATCCATATATTTTAGTGCTACCTAGTTGTATACAGGAATTAGAGCTATGGGAATCATCCAATAACTCCATTTTCAACATGGTTATAGTTGGAATACATAGTATCCTCCCAAATTTTTTAATTCCATCATTACACATGAAGTCAGCCAACTTACCATCTTTCACTATTTAATTTTATTTTGAATGTTCTCGTCATCATGATAATATATTTTAATACTTTCTAATAAATATGGTTGGGAAACCATTTGAAAATGTAATGTAGTTTCACCTTATTTGATAATTTTCATGTAAATTTACTAGATCCTTGAATAAAGGATATATTTCAATCTTAATTTTTTTAAAACTCTACGATCCTTACTACCCAATGAACTATCTACCTTATTTTCATTTCCTGGGTGGTAATGTGTGGAAAATTCATATTCCTTGATTAGATTGAGCCATCACATTTTCCACATGTTGAGTTCTTTCTGTGAGAACATATATTTCAGACTCTAGTGATCTCTATATATCTCATATCATTCACTATAGATATAATGTTTCTTTATTTTTGGAGAATATATTATAGAAATTAACTCAATATCATGATTAGAAAACTTTTGTTAATTTATTTTTCATTACCCTGATGTATAGGAATTTACTCTATCATTCTTCATAAGGACGCAAACAATTCATTTCTATGATGCACCACTATAGACCAAAAATACATCATTCCCCGATGGTATATTTTGGATTGGAGAATTCACTAATCTTCTATATAATTATACAAAACATTACTCGCATTATTTTTTCCATATGTACAAAACCCCTTTACAAGTAATCTTGGTTAATGGGTGATGTTATGAACAAGACGTCAATAATAACCTGCTAAACAAAAAAACATCATACCTCAGTTATGTTCATTGGTGTAGGATATGCTTGAAAATACATAGTGTACATAGGATCAATGGATATTCTATCCTATGAGAAAATATTCCCAGGAAAATAAATTTATTGAATCCATGTTTCAAACATTCTAAACATCCCATATATTTCATTTCTTCTAAGAGTCTTTAGAATAATGCGAAATTCATTTTCATGATATTTGTAGCATTTGGAGTGTACCAATATATCATTAATAAATACCAAAACAAATTCATCATGTTATTCCATGAAAAGACTATTCATTATATCTATGAAGAAATAGGCCAAATTAGTTATTCCAAAAGGCATTATTGTATACTCATAATTCCCATACGTGGTTTGAAATGTTGGCTTTGGAAAATCTTCCTTCCTCACTCACCAATGATGATATCCAGATCAATGTTCATTCTTTAAAAAATATTATGCTCCATGAATTTGATCAAATAAATAATTAATACAATTTAGGGGAATTTTTTCTTTATTTTTCTTTCATTGATCTCCCTATAGACAATGTACAACTTCATATATCCTTTTTTCTTCTTAACGAAAATAACATGGGCTCCCCATGGAGATACACTAGGGAAAATAAATCCTTTATCACTCAATTCCTCGAGTTGTTTCTTTAGATCTATAAATTCCACACTATCCATTCTATAAAGAGTCTTTGATATTGGGCATGAACCAATAATTAATTAAATACAGAACTCAACATTCCGCTCTAGAGTATTTTTGATAAATCCTCCAAAAACATCAATATATTCTTTCACAATAGGTACATCCTAAATTTTAATATTTTATTCCTCAATAATAGATATTGAGTTCTCATCCTCCCCAATAATTTCATTCAATAGAGGTATTGTGGGTGGATCTAGATAATATTCATATAGTGACGTTTCTTCTATAAAGATAAGGTATTCTAGACCATTCTCAAAAAATGTAACCTCCTTCTTCTAGAAATAGATTTTCACATCATAATTGTATATCCAATCCATAATGTGGGTTATATCAAATTAAATCATGGGCATGATAATAAAATCATTAGACAAAGTACATTTTTGTGCCATAATGGGGACAGATTGGCACATCTTTATAGTAATGATACTTCCCTTATGACTATTGACTGATAACTCCCTTATTAAATCAAATTGGAAATATCTAATTTTGCTTAATAACTAGGAAGATATGAACGAATGTGATGATCAATAACCAGATAAATCACTTTCTTTGTTTGAGAAAAAATTACAGAATCTACAATAAAATCATTAGGGACTTCAATATCAGCAGTAGTGATTTTATAAGCATGGAATTTCCCCCTTGGGCTTCATTGTGGAATGTTTCCTTGATTCCAAGGAAGATATTTTTTATAATATCCCTCCCTTCTCAATTTCATAATTGAACATTGGTAGCTTCTTTCTTAACTTCACAATCCCAAGATAGTTTTCCTTTTCTCCACACTTGTAATAAACAACCATTCCCTTCATGAAAGTATTTTGGTGTCTCATACCACAATTATCACAGGGTGGAAGGTCAACTATTCCCTTATTCCACATTTCCTTATTTTTATTTATAGTGCTTCAAACATACCTCTTCTTCTCTTTAGTTCACTTAAAATCATAAAACATATATAATTACTTTTCCTCCTTGATATCACATGATACAATATATATATATATATATATGATGAGAGACATTGGGAGAATAGTGACCTTCATAGGAATAGTTTTAAACAATCAAAGAATCAATCAAACTTGCATCTTGTATTATTTTTGTATTCTATGGAATGTGTTTACAAACTTGTGAAGTTGGCTTTATACTTATCAAAATTCCCATCCTCTTGTTTTCCTTAGATTTAGAAAATGCCTTTCTATATCTTCTTTCTGTTCATGAGGGATGTATTTTTCAAAAAATATTTCCTTAAAAACCCTCTATTCCATTTCTTCTATTTCTCCCTCCTATTTTTTGTTTGGAATTAATGACCACCATTGATCCTCATCTTCTTGATAGACGATAAACCACCATGAAAACCTTATCTCTTTAATTAAATCCCATAGAGAGAAATATCTTCTCTCAATAACTTATCTACTACTCCACTATGAATGTGTTTGTAGTCCAATTAAATTATTGAGGTTGTTGTCACATAATGGGGTCTAGCATAGATCCTCCATGTTGTGGATTAGGATGATGAATATGGGTAATGTTTTTATTGATAACCTAATTCAACTATCCCTGTATTTTTATAATTTTCTCAGCACCAATCACAAAACCATATCCAACATAATTATCTTGAATCATAGGGAAATCCCTAAATGGGACACACATGTTCATATAGTTTCAATTCCTTCCACTAGGATCCATTTCTAAATAATAGCATACACTTGATTAGTTTATGAACTATAATGTATAATCTCCAATATAAAAATATTTAGAATAAATGGAAATCATATACATAGCTATAACTCATAATCAAAACATATTTTCTTGGAGGAAGAATTGAAATTTAAATCCTTTATAATGGATGTTAATGAAAATGTGAATTATCCTAATAATATCCCCTGAAATTTTAAAACTAGGTGTGCGGTAAGGCCTGTTGTCGTGTACCGGGAAACCCCTTCTCAAGTCTAAAACTCTATGTTAGTGTTGTTACTCCTTGGTACATCTGTGCAGGAACCACGTCCACTTTTAGTTTCTTTGAAGGGTTGTATTTTTCAAAAATATCTAAAAAATATAATACTTACCAAATGCGCATGCCATTCTTGTATGTTTATCCTAAAACTAAATATTTGGGTTTTTTACCCGAATATACAATTTCTAAATCTACTTTCCATATTTTCTAGAAATGTTCCTCAAATAGAAATAGTAAATACCCGACCCCATTTACCCAGTACTGGTGAATTAATTCATTACAATTGAATGATTATAATAATATTTCATCCCTAAGGAAGGAATAGTTTAGTAGTTTTGGAAAACTGGACACATACATAAGTTCAACATTACAACTTGAAAGGAAATACAACATAGAAATTTATTTTAGAACATCCAAAACTCTTTTTTTATCCCTGCATGTCATTCATAATATACCTCTTCATGTCTTGATAAAATGAAACAAAAGAAAGGGCTGATCTCAAATGCTTAGTAAGGGTAAAAAAACATTACAAGATATTATAAACATAAACATTATTCAAGGTGAATTACTAAAAACATATGCCTTGGAAAAATTATACTTGAAACCATTATGGAAGTAATAAGAGATCAATAAATAATACAATAATAAAGAATAATCATGGGTATTGTACTGGTGAAATAATATCATGAACTTTCAATTACTAGTTTCATAATGAGGGAATGCATTATTCTTGACATCATAACCATATTGTCAAGGCCTCATGCCAATACCATAAATAACCATTTTTTCAATGCCTCGTTCAAAGATCATAGATTGTCTCATGAGACCTAGTGATGCATCAATGGGATATAGGGGGACCCATCCATTACTTACTAATTCAAATTAATTCCTCATTAGAAATGGTATAAAGATAAGAAATATATATATTCATAGTGAAACTAAAATATTAAATGTAAATAACATTCCCTGAACATTAAGCATAATCACTAAACAATCAGAGTAAATTGGTGAATGGTTTATGATATAAAATCCATATTCAAACTAATAATAAATTAATTAAATATTTTAGATGATATCATAGAATAATAATCCAAAAAATAAAAAATAATCAACATGAGTATTGAAATAGTTGAAGATAGTCTTATAAAATCATCTAGTAATTATGGAGATAAATAATATTTTACTTTGAAAAGAAGAGTTATTTTGGAAAAATATTTTTATAAAACAATAATTGAAGTAATATAGTATATTTAAAATAAAATTGGTGATTTTATAAAGATAATGTTTTCTAAAAATATATTATATTTTGACCATGAAAATATGTAGGAATTTGAAAAATTACGTTGAATCGGGCTTGTATTTCTGGATGATTATTTGAAAGATCCTTTTAAAATATATAAATAACCCTAAAAAGAGTTGTATTATTGTTGGCAGCAATATATAAAACATTAAAAAATAATTTTTAAATTAATTATGAATGAATAATAATTTAATTGAGGTCAGTAGAGAATAAGTGAAACACAAATGAAAATGGAGATTCAGGTTGAAAAACTCTACGATAAGTCTGATTGTTCTCTTCACTTGATCTTAGTGTCTAAGATAACAAAATTAAATTCATTAATAAATATATAAATAACCTCTTACTTATTTAATTTATTTATTATAGACTTGTTAATTTCATTCATGGTATTCATGATGGGTTTAGGAGGGTCAATTTTATTGTTTGAGAGTATTTTCTTCTGTGGTATACATGAATGGTTTACTTATAACCGTGTAAGGATAAACATGTAAGATGATAATGGTTGTATAGATTAGAAGTTGTATTTAATTTTTTAACAACCACATTATTACATGGTTAAAATATTCATTTGGTTATTGGGAGTGATGATGAATCATTATATAAAACATTAATGATACTTTTTTGGGTTAATTGTTGTTTTCTATCAGAATGAACTCATTTTGATTTATAAATTAATATCATGTCCAAAAAAGATTACATAACCATATATATGTTATAATAAATATTTTATAGTTTGTTTAAACTATAAAATTATTTCTTGATCGGAATTGAAAAGGGTAATAGAAATTTAAAATCTGTCGCCCTTGAATGTGACAAACCAACACATCCTGAATGATGTTTTGATTTCTGGAATTAAAGAAGGGGAAAGGAGAGATGAATTTAAATTATTCCATTATCCTAAAAACATTACCATTCATGTAAGGTATTGGATTTATTAAAAAATTTTTATTAAATGATATGGGGAAAGAAAATTAAAATAATGGAACTCAAAAAAAAAAAAAATTAAAAGAGGAATTTACCTCTTGAAGTTTTCTTCCTTGATATCCTCTATAGGGAGAGGTTTTTAACTTTGTGTGAGACCAAGGGCTGATAGATGTTTGGTAGGATGTTGTGAGGAGATTCTAGTAGAATTTATAAAACTCACGAGGATTTTTAGGAGTGAAGAGAAGAGGGTTTGGGTGGGGGGGGGGTATAGTGGAGAAGAGGGGTTTTTTAATATCTTATTAATTATTTTATTATTTCCTTCAAAAGACCAAAATTATTGATTCATGTGAATCATAATAGTAATATTGAATTTGAGTTCTAACCTAGTGTGTGAACATCATCCATGTTGTTATGAATAGTGAAACCAATTGATAATGTATATATAAGGAAATTTGCTGTATTTTACAATTCGTCAAAAAATTGAGTTTTTCAGAAAAATCCAAAAAAATCACCCAAACCATATTATTGATGTTTAGAATTCAAAAATGAACTCATTATTATGAAAATAATTTTCTAAATATGAGTAAATAAATTTTTAAATAAAATGATATTTTATTTAAAAAATAAATTTTTTAAAACATTACTTTATTTTATATCACCTTGAAAATTTAATCAAGATCAAATTATCTTATCACCTTAAGAATACAAAATTATAATATTGTTTACTATTCATAAGGGTAATATTACTATACATACTAATATTCATAAGGGTATTTTACTATTCACTAAAAATTATGTTTAAATTGTGAGACTCTAAATATCTTACTGAATGCAACAACGTATTTTAGTTTATTTAAATTCAAATCACAGTGGTGGAAATATTATTTTTACTAGAAAGGTTATAAAAAAGTCTAGATTTGTAATGAATTTGAGATTCATGAATTCAATATTATATTTATTTATAAATACTTTGGGTGTTACCAAAAATCTATCTCAAACGTTTCTAAAATTTATGTTAAGGATGTGCCTAAGAAGGATTTAAAAAAGATACCTTCAATGGTTTAGAAGAAAGAAATAACATGCATTGAGAATAATAAAGTTGAGAAAGTTATTTTTGTGGCCAAATTTAACATTTTCAAAAAATCTTATGTATATAATAATATTGATTCCATAAAAAAATTTATATTAATTATGTTTTTGGTATGCTTAGAAGGAAATATAAGCTAATGAGGAATGTTAAATTTGTATAATGGAAGGTTAATGGTAAAAAATTTTGTATTAAGAAGGTTGTTTAGAAGCATGTTAAGAACTATAGTGTGTATGGAGGTTTTAGAGGTAAATATTATTTCTATTGATACTACTCGTATTATGGTAGATTCAAAAAAAACTGAAATATATTTTGGTTTAACCAACAAAATTACTATTATTCCATATGTTATGCATGGAATGGTTTGAGGGGGAGACAATCCTCACAAAAGAAGAAGTCTGAGAAGGTTGTTAGGAAGAAGTCTGAAAATGTTGGTGTGAATGATGATAATGGATTCAAACCACTGGAAACTATTTTGGAAATATTAAATATTATGTACATCATTATAAGGGTTGGGTTTTTTTTACTAGCACAAAAAATGTTTCATGACAAATCAATGAATGTAGAGGTGAAGAAAGAAAAGCAAAAGAAAAAATCTTTTGTTTTTTAAACAACATTGAAATCTATAAAATGTGAATTTCCTTTGATTATTAATAGTGGTTGATGATATAATATTATATGAGACATAGAGTTGTCAAAGAATGTGAAAACATCATAGAATGAATGTTGTCATTGGGAAATGATGAATCTATAAGAATCAATGGTGTTAGATCCACTAACATTGGGAAAGAAAAGATGAAATCCACCACAACCTAATATGTTGATGGCCTAAAACACAAACTTATATCTGTTTCAAATTTTTTTGATGAGGGTAACAATGTTATATTTAGATAATTTTTGTTTTTTTGTGAAAAGGGATGAATATGGTATAATAGTTACAAGAGGAGGACTTACAAAATGAAACATCTTCCCTGATGTAATTGAATATTTTGAGTATTCAAAAGTGGTTTAGGGAATTAATTTAGAGTTGGATTAGATTGAATAGAATGATACAAGGGAACTCATACCCAATCCAGAAAAAAAAGACAATATTTGAACAATGTGGGTTTTCAGAACAAGCTAAATGAAGAAGTTGATGTGTTAAGTAACAAATCTAGATTGGTTTGCAAAGGGTATTCAAAAATTGAGGGTATTGATTTTGATGAAACCTTTTCTATAGTGTCATTAATAGAAACAATAATAATCCTTTATTTACTACATGAAAAATGAGTTTTCAATATCATCTAAATGGATCATAAATCAAAATTCATGAAATGTTATCGTGAAAATGAAATTTACTTTCAAAACTGTCACGACCCGCCTTCACCAAAAGGAGGGAAGGGTCAGCAGATTTCCAGGCCCTTCTTTCTTTAAGTTGAAGGAGAGATAATGACCCCCGAGACCCACCTTCAACAGATCCCGGAGTGGTGACTAGCACCAAGGGTATAGAAATTTCTCACAAATGGAAGGCATTACCCCTTTTTGTTTTATAAGATCAAGAGATAAGATGATGAAACCCATCAACACCAAGGTAAAAGAAAAGTAAATCCAAGTGTAAACCATTCCCACATGCATGTTCCAAAAGTAAAGCCACAAAGTACAAAAGGTTACTACAAAGGTAAGTACCAAAGAAGAAAAGAAACAACTGAAACTGCCCCAAAGGTCCGAGCTAGTATGGTCCTGCGTGATCCTTGAAGTCCTTCTAGAAACCTGAAAGCAGTTTTATATACGTAGGGTGAGCATACAAGTACACTCAGTAGGGATAACCAAAGACTCTCGTGCACAAGTGGGGGAATGTACTAAAGTCCCATGAGAAAAAGGAGTAAACTAAACACCTATCAAGGTAAACTATCCACCCCAGGCCTCACCAAGGCACACTCCCCAAATAACGTAAGTCAAGTAATATATATAATCAGAGCACATCGTTGTTTGGTTACCCCACGCCACTTTCCCACTGGTTATTGAGACATCCTACACATCGAACCAATCCCACCATTCTCACCACAGTCCCAATGCCACACCCGCCCGCACACACCTAGGCCACAACCAGCACATGCAGTCCCACTGTTGAATCCCACCCGCAAACACCTGGGCCACAACTATCACATGTAACCACGCCTGCAAACACCAAGGCCAGAACAACCACCACCATGCCCGAAGACACCTGGGCCTCATCCCGAAGACACTTGGGAAACCTCCTGCCGCACACACCTGGCCAACAACCACACTACCCTATCCGAAGGTTCTTGGGCTAATAATGGACCTCAGGCCATCATAGCCTACCAAAAGATACTTGGGGTATCCGGGAAAGGGAGCAAAAAATGAGTTAATAACCAGCCACTAAGAATAGTGTTGGTAAAACACCCTCACCCATGAAATGGGGGTGTTCGGCACTAAGTGCTCAACTTGGGTGGGGTGCGAATAAGAAAAAAAAACTACAAGTATAGATATAGGTAACAAGCACTCACCCAAAGTTTAGGTTTTTCTAACCAGCCTACAGAACACAACACCACTGCGTCCAAGTCACAACTCACGACTCTCGCCAAAAAAACCCATTTGTCCCATTCTTGTTTCATGTTCAGTAATAATTTTTAAAAGTTTATGCACTACTGGGAAACTAACACCATAAGCATAACCAAGGAAAGGAATCCAGCCAATCATCAATTCAAACATTCACACCCGGTTCTCTTGTAAAGTCACAACAAAAAAGGAAAAGTGAGAACCCTCGATGTACTGGAACCACACAACCCCGAGACACTGCCCCGTGTCCCCTCCCCCAAAAAGGTTCTTCATCAACAAAGTATCCCACCACAATTCGTGATATACACAAGGTAACCACCTGGTCTTAAACTCGCAAACACTGAATCCATAACAACAGGGGATCCCATCCCCAATTCACAACCACTGAGTGTATAAGAATAGGGGATCCCATCCCCCCCCCCCACATTTCCACCAATCGACCCGTGAAAGAAAACAACCAAACCACCATCACCAACACTAAGTAGGGCCTTACCAGTATTTTCAGATTCAAAAGATTTTACACGCTCCATGATTTCAATTTCTGTGTGTTTTAACTGGGGGTTATCAGAGAAGGATTGATCCTGGGGTTTTCAATTCACTTAACCGGGTGTACGTGATTAACTAGTATCCTTTTTAACAGTAGGAGTTCACAACCACAAACAAGCCATTTAAAACATCAGTAGGGTTTCATTAGTGCACAAACAATGACCACCAATGGCCTCGATTTTCAGAAACGCGTAAGACAACACAACTCAGAAATATGATTTTAATATAAACAACATCAATAATCACAACCACCCCCTCATTCTTTATAGGATTCGTTAATTATCTTTATTTAGATCTGGTTTATCCAATTCTACAGAAACAAAAAAACGCCCACCCCGCATGATACACAAAAGAGAGTGGCAAAAGGGAAATTCCCTACTTGTTGATAGATGATTGACGTTAAGGCCAGGCGCAGAACTTTACAGATAACGATGTGGTGCGCCTGATGCACCAGAAGCTGTTCGTGAAAAGCTGTGATCGAGGAAAGGAGAAACCACAGCTAACCCTTAGTTTATAAGAGCCACGGACAGTTGAGGTGAGAACGCGAAACCGCGTAAGGCGCGGGGGTCGTGGGTTGACCACGCGGCTGGGCAGTTACACACAGAGGTCTCTCGGGATTTTTAGGAATTAATTATGGGCTTTAAATCGTTTTAAAAGTAGTAAAAGAATTAATTTATGTAGAAACTTACGTTGCGGGTGCGGAAAAGTCAGGTACAGGAAAAAGAATGAATGGCTCGGCGAGGGGAAACGGTGCCACCGTCATGGTGTCACCCTCACGGTGCCACCATCACAGTGCCACCGTCACGCTGTTACCCTCACAGTGCCACCGTCACGGTGCCACCATCACAGTGCCACCTTCACGGTGCCACCGTCACGGTGCCACCTTCATGGTGCCACCATCATGGGGCCACCATCACGGTTCCACTATCATGGTGTCACCCTCACGGTGCCACTATTTTGGTGGAGCACCACTTTTGGAAAAGTAATGGGCCAGGAGGTTCCCGACCATTACAAAAACACTTGTGGATTTGTTGTTGGGAAAGATTAATGTTATGTGTGTATATTGAAATTTTTTTATGGGCTATAAAAAAATCAAAGGGTATGGGATTCCATATTGGAATATTATTTTTAAAAAAGAAAGAGTTAATATGTGTAACACCCCAACCTCAGTTACCCAGAGTCGGTGCATTATTACATAACATTGGCATGATCACAAGAAAGATCAAGTCTCGAAAGACCGATTAGTTTACTAGCCTTGGAAACACTAGATACAATCATAAAGTTTTACATTACATAAAAAAACACCTTTTCTTCATATCCCATCATACTATCCCTGCAGGTCATTCATAAATTACTTCTTCATAATCCTGGGAAAAATAAAACATTGAAAGAGGTGAGCTCAGATGCTCAGAAAGGATAACATTATAGTAGAAGCATTCATAGATAAGCATAAACACTTAAGGAAATTTATAATTAAAAAAAAGCCTTCTAAACTTGAACTTTAGCATAATATGGCAAAGATAAAATGAAATAATTTCATTTACTTATTCACATGGATATTCTACTAGTCTAACAATCACATGCAATATCAATAACCACTTTCATAATGATGGAATGCATAATGCCAGACTATCATAACCACATAGTCAAGGCCTCGTGCCAAGAATACAAATAAGATTTTGACAAGGCCTTGTGCCAAGACACTAGTTTGTCTCATGAGACCTACCGATGCATCGAGGAGCTATAGAAGGCTCCACCCATCACATATTAAGTCCAATTCATTCCCATATGAAAAGGTTTAAACATAACATAAACATTCGTATTAAAACTAGCATACGAAATGTCAATACTTTAACCAGAAACCATGAATGGTATAAAAATAGCACATCCACAGTCAAACATAACTCATTCGATACAATATGGAAGATTTTATTGTATAAAATTAACCTCAATCAATAATAATGAAGGATATTGACATTAAAATAATCAATAAACTTTTAAGAGAAATATCCCACTTTTCTTGAAAAAATTTAAAAGTCACACTATTTGTCAAGAAGCCATTTAAAAATAGATTTTTGAATCAATGTTTCCCATACAACTTTGAAACTTTTAAAAGGAGTTTTAATTTTAAAACTTTAATGACCATATAAATAAATTTTTCAAACCATTTTTAAAACATGGACATTAATGAGCAAGATTTAGAATAATAAGTCTTTAAAACATTTAAAAATGGTATTTTAGTTAGAGTTTCTAACCAAAAGAGAGACACTTGAATAAAAATAATAGAGGTAATAAAAACATTTTAATATCATGAGAATAAAGGAATTCATGATATACTATGTCAAAGTACATTATATACACCACATAAAAGTGATTTGGTGTATAACAACAAAGAAGACTCAATGGAATGTACATTGAGATGAAATCTCTCAAAAAGGCCGTATCATTAGGTTAAGGAAAAATCAATGACATAATTATGTGTGAAAAATATAAATACACTAAATATGATTGGATATTCAGTGTAAAACAATCAAAGGACAATCACACATATTCTTGTAAAAACAACACCAACGAATTGGATGTTTAACTCAACAAATGGAGAATGAGTTAAAATTACTCTTATCAAATTCATATCAATGACTTGAGAAATTATCAATGGAGTGATTATGTGTATCAAAAGTATATCCACAGGAAGGGGAGTGGAAATTATGACATAATCAAATGAATAGTGATTCCACACATAATCTTGGAGTAATATAATCAATGAAATATGCGTAAAGCCAAATGAGTGGAAATTGAAATTTCAAATTTCCTTATCGATTAGGTAACTTACGAAACATACACCAATGAAAGAAGGATCTTAAATTGATGATGTAAGTACCCATAAATTAAATTATATTACACAATGAATACAACCATGGGAAGTACACACACCACATGCAATAAATAAGTGGCGAACAATGGAATTCTCACGGAATTAAAAGTGAGATAAGAAACCATTTACTTTGTACTTTTTCCTTGGTCGACGGTAGGTTAACCTCCTGTATAATGGTGAAATAATTTTTATTGAATTATACAAGAATCATCTACTTTAATATGATATCATATATGATCTTTAAACATTGATTTGTTAATAATATCTTAGAATTATCGTCATTTCGGGTGTTAACGGGTTCATTTTACTTTATATTCTTTGTTATGTGAGCCTTATTCGTTATTAATGGGATGTATATTATTTATATCCAGAATGATATCAAGTACTTAGATACTATTTTTAAATCATCAAATGATAATTATACTTGAATGTATATGATGGAGAATGAAGCTCATCGCGTTCATGGAGACGATAGTCCGTACGTACGCACGAGCGACAATATCATTCTTTTGATATTAAAATAATATATAATTGGATGGTATATAATATATAAAGAATCATTATCATGTTATATTTATTATTTACATGAGTTACACATCATTATTATACCCATCCAAATAATAATATATTGAATAACAATTATACCACGACGTGAAGACGGTAAGCCGTACGTACGCACGTATAGTGACATGTTATTCAAAGGGTGGATAGAATAATGAATATGGTTGTAGCATATTTATAATAACATCATAGTATATATATGATACTGGATTTATTATTTTAGAATGGTAATAACAAATAAAGAAGAAGTGGAAGAAGAAAGGAACTTGAAAAGGGGTGGTGAAAACATTACCTCTTCTTCGGGTTCATCCTTTTGATTTGATCAAAAGGGATACTTAGGTTGGCTTTATGATCAAACTAAGGCCTCTAGGTTGTATTTAGGGAAGTTTAGAGAGTATTTGGGCAGGGTTTGGCTGAACCAAAAGGCTTTTAATGTGTGAAGAAATGATAATGAGGAGTTCCCTTTTATAAGAGGGGTGAGGGGAACCTTTGGAAAAGCTAGAAATATTAATTTATAATAAATTCATATTCGATTTCTAATGGCTCCAAAGTTAATTATTTAATGGTTAAGGTGGGGATGGGTCGGAAAACACTCAACCAATAGAATTTAGACAGGTTTGGGTCATTATATTAACCCTATCTTTAAGTATTAACGCTTAGTTAATTAGTTTCACTTTTACAACGTCTCTTTGTATTTTTATATTATATGGTTAATAAACTTACCATATACATCCAAGCGACCCCAAAGTGGTCCATTACTGATACAACTATCATGATATAAGTCCCTTTGCCGAACATTAGATATTTAGGAATTTAATATCAATTAACAATATAATATTTGTTTTAAAAACCCTTTTATGTCAATTTTGACACTATTCAATAGTTGATTTTTTTGAAACTCATAACAGAATGATTACTTCGAAAAAAGTTAATTAAATAAATTAGAATATGTAATATTAACCTATAAAATTAGTTTAATTTATTAAAAGTCTCAAATTATATTTATTTTGGTATTTATAATATCAATTATTCTAATTTTTCACTATTATGGTAATTACTGCATCACCATTGTGTCATAAATAAATTAAATTATTTAATGTCTAAAAATTATAATTAAAATATCATCATGTATAAAATCTTCTTATATTTCTAATTAATATTTATAGTCTAAAATCCAACATATATAACCCTATGTAACAATTGGTTTTCTAAAAGATATATGCTAGTGTCATTTTTGTATTCATTTTAACTTAATTAAAATAAAATGTCCCTATCACATACAAGTGGATCCATGGGGTCCCAAAATCTACCCAAATATGCCCATGGTTGACCATGTATCAAAAAAAAGGGTTAAGATGCGTTTTAGGGTAATTTAGTATTATTATAATATTATTTTTTAACACTTGTTTACCGGATTTACCCTTTAACCATGGTAAATAAAATATTTACCGAAGTAATTATCCAAAATGTCTAAAAATAAAAGGTACATATTTACACAATTTGAACATACTGATTCCAAATATGGAATCCATTTTTCCAAATTCAAAAAACATAAGTGGCAGAAATTAATTTAAAATTAATTTCCATTGTTAAAACAAAAAGCGTGTTTTTAAGAGATAATAACTATCAAAAGCTTGGCACTTGTTTATGTCTGGTTTAAATGTGAAATTATGTTCAATGACCCACATTGTATTACATGGTAAAAATATATTTTAAATATAATTTAAATTTACCCAAATTCATAATTTATCACTATTAATTATTTCGATTAAAAAAGTTGTTTTTAATTAAAATTTAGTAATTTTTTTACTATTCATCAAAATATAAAAGTTATCCGAAAAGTACCAAAATTTCACCCTAGGATAATTTTGTTATTCCGAATCCAAAAATTAAGTCTATTTTACCAAATTAAAAACATAAATGTTTCATTTATTAATTTAAAATTGATTCCTGCTTTCGAAACCAAAAGGCGTATTTTTTAGAAATAATAACTATCAAAAGTTTGACACTTGTTTATGTCCAATTTCAAGGTGAAATTAATTAAAATGACCATAATTGGATTAAATAGTAAAAATATAATCTATTTATACTTCAAAACCATTAAAATATATAATTTATGAATATAAATTATTTTTATTAAAAAAGTCATTTTCAGGTAATATTTAGTAATTTTTCACTATTCACCCAAATATGAAAGTTATCAGAAAGACACCAAAACATTATTGATACTAAATTATTATGTCCCGATTATAAATAAGAATTTCATTTTTGTCAAATTGAATATATAAAAGTTTCAAATATTGGTTTTCAAAAGGCTTCGCCATTAAAAGGCGGTAAAATTTCATTTTTTGAAAAAATACTTCTTTTATCTAAAAAAAGAATTTGATCATAAATCATGTCTTAGAAACTCATACTATGGATTAAAATTATAAGGATAAAATAATATTTAAAATTTAGTTAATACTATTCATAACCTCTTTTGAACGGCTAGTTTGGTAAGTCGTGGTGTACTTGAACTCAGTGTTGCATACAACACACACTATTGTATTATTCAAAGAGAAGTGTACCATGGAAGATTGGGGTGTTACATTCACCCCTCCTTTAATAAATTGCATCCTTGCAATTTTAAAAATTGGGCTTGAGAATATAATGTAAAGTCCAACATCGGGAAAAGGGTCAATAAAACTATTACTTTAAAAGAAAGAAAGAGAGGTATAAAGGTCACCCAAGATAACCCATACTAGGATTCCAGGTAGGAAAACATGGATATGGATGATAAACTAAATGTAAAGTTCTGATGGAGAGGGATAGAAATCATGATCAGGAGAAAGTTAACAATAAGAAAACCACAAACTTGTGTTGGGACAAATGATCATTAATCTCCAAGTAGGAAAAGTAAACAGACAACATTTTTTTTGTTTTAAGTTACATTACATAAGGATGAGGAATTAATTTATGATATTGAATAAGAATATAAAGATATATACTTACTTTTTAAGTAGTGTTTCATTCTTTAATAAATTTCCACCACTAACTCATTTTTTTAAAATGATGAGTATTCAAGAAGACTTGGTCACATTGGAAGAGATAGAATAAACTTCTATAGAATCACATGATCCATGTAGGATAAACTATATATTTACATTGTCATTATAGATTAATAAAAACCAAAAAGGTTAGTACAAGATCTAATGATCCCACAAAAGGATATTCCTTGAGAGAAATAAACACTAATCTTAATTTCTAAAATTAAACGAACAATACCCCAAAGTTAAATAAATACTATTCAATAATCAACTGTCCTTAAAATCATTCAATATAATCCAAACAAATATTGAAACCCAAAACATAGAAGAATTTGATTATGTAGTCTCCCATGTTAAATTGTATCTCCAAATGACATCAAATACTCTTAAAGTCACATTCTTAAAAGTAATTAACCTTATCACATATTCTCTATTATAGGTTAATCATTTCCATAAATAACCCAAATCACTATAAATCCACAATAAAAACGTAGATAAAAATCTACCATTACTCCACAAATGAAACCCCATAGTATTCTATTTTCCTTGGGCATATAGTGTTCCCATCAAATCGAACATCTTCCAAAATAACATTTATCACTTAATCACCAAATCATTTTCCTATACCAAGGGTATTCATTTGATAAGACATAAGAACCCAAATCAACTTATCATTTAACTAAAAATAATTAGTCACACTATCCAGGGACTTCACGTAGTCCAGTGGTAGGCGATAAATCCCAATCGCACTTCGGTTGTGGGTTCAATTCCCACAGCTTTGTCCGATGCGACGGGTTGTCACACGGTCTACGTGTTGTCCTTTTTCAAAAACTATATTTTATAATATTACCATAACATAATTTAACCTTAAATGTTATATCATACCTTGAATTTTAATCCCAAATTATAATAACTTATAATTCTCTCAAACCCCAATGATCATATAAAACCAAATGGGTATTTATACCTATATCCACAAGAGAAGAGACAATTCTTCCTCAAATATCATTCTCATATGGCAAACTGTGGGGTTACAAATACAAGAAAAAAATATTACAAAGTAAATCCATCAACAAGGAGCACTAATACTTTTTAAACATTTCTCCAACCATTTATTTCCACATAGCTTCTTCTTTGACCAATAAAATATCCTATAGAATAGGGCATTCACTCGGGTAATGGCCAGGTCCCCTACATTTACAGAAAATGATTGTAAATGGACTCTTGGGACCATTTTTATCTTCTTCCATAGTACTCGTCATTTTGCTTCGGCAATTCTTCACTTTATGTCCTTCCTTCCCACATGTAAAGCATTTCTTGGTCCCATTGAGACACTTTCCCGGGTGTCTCCTACCGCATTTCTTGCATGATGGAAATTGAGGGTTCTTTTCTCCATGGTCTCCATTACTGGAGCTCTTATCATTCATCACCTTTCTCTTCCTTGTTGAGTTTGGGAGTTGGTTACTATATATGTTGTTGATCATATTTTTGGAAAACTGATTTGGCATAAAGGAGATATCATTTACGCATATCAACATTCCATTTTGTTTCTCATTCCCACCAACATTCCCACCTTGTACATCATTCTAAAAGTCACTATGACTTCATTGGAATCCAGCCATTGACTAAAACCAGAAAGCATTGTGTGTGTAACAGTAGTCGTAAAATCATTTAGAGATTAACATGTCACCATATTCTCAATTTGAAACACATTAGGATTAACAAAGGTCATTTACTCTCATCTTATATATATATTACATTAAATCGGTTTGTAAAGAAAATGTAAATTATCCTAAGCATATCCCGCGGGAGTGTCGTAACCAAGAGTGAAGTAAGGCCCGTTGTCGTGCAGCAGTTCCCGTTCGAGTCTAGCTCAAAGCGGTGATTTTGGGTTTTACCCCTAGGTACATCTCTGTCAGAGCCACCTCTACCTGCTCGTATCCAGATAGGGATGTATTGCTCGGAAAACTCACAAAATCTCTACAATACCAAAATTCTAGGAAGTTCTTCTATACTAATCCTCAAAGTTCATCTTAGGTCTACATGCTCTAATCAGAGTTTATCTAAATCTAGCTTCCAAGGTTTGTACTAAACTTCCTCTGATACCAACTGTAACGCCCCGACCCCAGTTACCCAGAGTTGGTGCATTATTACATAACATTGGCATGATCACAAGAAAGATAAAGTCTCGAAAGACCGATTAGTTTAGTAGCCTTGGAAACACTAGATACAATCATAAAGTTTTACATTACATAAAAAAACATCTTGTCTTCATATCCCCTCATACTATCCCTGCAGGTCATTCATAAATTACTTCTTCATAATCCTAGGAAAAATAAAACATTGAAATGGGTGAGCTCAGATGCTCAGTAAGGATAACATTATAGAAGAAGCTTTCATAGATAAGAATAAACACTTAAGGCAATTTATAATTAAAACAAAAGCCTTTTAAACTTGAACATTAGCATAATATGGAAAAGATAAAATGAAATAATTCCATTTAATTATTCACATGGTTATTCTACTAGTCGAACAATCACATGTTATATCAATAACCACTATCATAATGATGGAATGCATAATGCCAGACTATCATAACCACATAGTTAAGGCCTCGTGCCAAGACTACAAATAAGATTTTTCCAAGGCCTTGTTCCAAGACACTAGTTTGTCTCATGAGACCTACCGATGCATCGAGGAGCTATAGAGGGCTCCACCCGTCACATATTAAGTCCAATGCATTCCCATATGAAAAGGTATAAACATAACATAAACATTCGTATTAAAAATAGGATAAAAAATGTCAATACTTTAACCACAAACCATGAATGGTATAAAAATAGCACATCCACAGTCAAACATAACTCATTCGATACAATATGGAAGATTTTTTTGTATCACATTAACCGCAATCAAGAATAATGAAGGATATTGACATTAAAATAATCATCAACCTATTAAGAGAAATATCCCTCTTTTCTTGAATAAAATTAAAAGTCACACTATTTGTCCAGAAGCCATTTAAAAATAGATTTTTGAATCAATGTGTCCCATACCACTTTGAAACTTTTAAAAGGAGTTTTAATTTTAAAACTTTAATGTCCATATAAATAAATTTTTAAAACCATTTTTAAAACATGGACATTAATGAGCAAGATTTAGAAGAATGAGTCTTTAAAACATTTAAAAATGGTATTTTAGTTAGAGTTTCTAACCAAAAGAGAGACACTTGAATACAAATAATATAGGTAACCAAAACATTTTAATATCACGAGAATAAATGAATTCATGATATACTATGTCAAAGTACATTATATACACCACATAAAAGTGATTTGGTGTATAACAACAAAGAAGTCTCAATGGAATGTAAATTGAGATGAAATCTCTCATAAAGGCCGTATCCTTAGGTTAAGGATAAATCAACGACATAATTATGTGTGAAAAATATAAATACACTAAATATGATTGGATATTCAGTGTAAAACAATCAAAGGACATTCACACATATTCTTGTAAAAACAACACCAACGAATTGGATGTTTAACTCAACAAATGGAGAATGAGTTAAAATTACTTTTATCAAATTCATTTCAATGACTTGAGAAATTATCAATGGAGTTATTATGTGTATCAAAGGTGTATCCATAGGAAGAGAAGTGGAAATTATGACATAATCAAATTAATAGTGATTCCACACATAATCTTGGAGTAATATAATCAATGAAATATGCGTAAATCCAAATGAGTGGAAATTGAAATTTCAAATTCCCTTATCGATTAGGTAACTTACGAAACATACACCCATGAAAGAAGGATCTTAAATTGATGATGTAAGTACCCATAAATTAAATTATATTACACAATTAATACAATCATGGGAAGTACACACACCACATGCAATAAATAAGTGGTGAACAATGGAATTCTCACAGAATTAAAAGTGAGATAAGAAACCCCTTACTTTGTACTTTTTCCTTGGTCGACGGTAGGTTAACATCCTGTATAATGGTGAAATAATTTTTATTGAATTATACAAGAATAATTTAGTTTAATATGATATCATATATGATCTTTTAACATTGATTTGTTAATAATATCTTATAATTATCATCATTTCGGGTGTTAACGGGTTCATTTTACTTTATATTCTTTGTTATGTGAGCCATATTCGTTATTAATGGGATGTATATTATTTATATCCAGAACGATATCAAGTCCTTCGATACTATTTTTAAATCATCAAAAGATAATTATACTTGAATGGATATGATGGAGAATGAATCTCATCGCGTTCGTGGAGACGGTAATCCGTACGTACACACGAGCGACAATATCATTATTTTGATATTAAAATAATATATAATTGGATGGTATATCATATATAAAGAATCATTATCATGTTATATTTATTATTTACATGAGTTACACATCATTATTATACCCATCAAAATAATAATATATTGAATAACAATTACACCACGACGTGGAAACGGTAGGCCGTACGTACGCACGTATGGTGACATGTTATTCCAAGGGTGGATAGAATACTGAATATGGTTGTACCATATTTATAATAAAATCACAGTATATATATGATACTGGAGTTATTATTTTATAATGGTAATAACAAAGAAAGAAGAATTGGAAGAAGAAAGGAACTTGAAAAGGGGTGGTGAAAACATTACATCTTCTTCGGGTTCTTCCTTTTGATTTGATCAAAAGGGCTCCTTAGGATTGCTTTCTGATCAAACTAAGGCCTCTAGGTTGTAGTGAGGGAAGTTGATAGAGTATTTGGGCAGGGGTTGGCCAAACCAAAAGGCTTTGAAGGTGTGAAGAAATGAGAAGGAGGAGTTCTCTTTTATAAGAGGGGTGAGGGGAACCTTTGGAAAAGCTAGAAATATTAATTTATAATAAATTCATATTCGGTTTCTAATGGCTCAAAAGTTAATTATTTAATGTTTAAGGTTGGGATGGGTCTCAAACCACTCAAAGAATATAATTTAGACAGGTTTGGGTCATTATATTAACCTTATCTTTGAGTATTAACTCTTAGTTAATTAGTTTCAATTTTACAATGTCTCTTTGTATTTTTATATTATATAGTTAATAAACATACCATATACATCCAAGAGACCCCCAAGTGGTCCATTAATGATACAAATATCATGATATAAGTCACTTGGCCGATCCTCAGATTTTTAGGAATTTAATATCAATTGATAATATAATATTTGTTTTAAAAACCCTTTTATGTCAATTTTGACACTATTCAATAGTTGGTTTTTTTTGGAACTCATAACAGAATTATTACTTCGAAAAAAGTTAATTAAATAAATTATAATATGTAATATTAAACTAGAAAATTAGTGTAATTCAATAAAAGTCTCAAATTATATTTATTTTGGTATTTATAATATCAATTATTCTAATTTTTCAATATTATGGTAATTAATGCATCACCATTGTGTCATAAATAAATTAAATTATTTAATGTCTAAAAATTATAAATAAACTATAATTATGTAGAAAATCTGTTTATATTTCTAATTAATATTTATAGTATAAAATCCAACATATATAGCCCTATGTAACAATTGTTTTTCTAAAGGATATATGCTAGTGTCATTTTTATATTCATTTTAACTTAATTAAAATAAAGTGTCCCTATCACTTACAAGTGGACCCATGGGGTCCCAAAATCAACCCAATGATGCCCATGGTCGACCATGTATCAACCAATAGGGTTAATACATGTTTTAGTATAATTTAGTATTATTATAATATTATTTTTTAACCCTTGTTTATTGGATTTACCCTTTAACCATGGTAAATAAAATATTTACCGAAGTAATTATCCAAAATGTCTAAAACTAAAAGGTACATATTTACAAAATTTGAAAATCCTCATTCTAAATATGGAATACATTTTTCCAAATTCAAAACACAGAAGTGGCAGAAATTAATTTAAAATTAATTCCCGTTGTTAAAACAAAAAAGCGTGTTTTTAAGAGATAATAACTATCAAAAGATTGGCACTTGTTTAAGTCTGGTTTAAATGTGAAATTATGTTCAATGACCCACATTGCATTATATGGTAAAAATATATTTTAAATATAATTTAAAAACACCCAAATTCATAATTTATCACTATTAATTATTTCGATTAAAAAAGTTGTTTTTAATTAAAATTTAGTAATTTTTTACTATTCATCAAAATATAAATGTTATCCGAAAAGTACCAAAATTTCACCCTAGGATAATTTTGTTATTCCGAATCCAGAAATGAAGTCTATTTTACCAAATTCAAAACATAAAAGTTTCATTTATGAATTTAAAATTGATTCTTGCTTTCGAAACCAAAAGGCGTATTTTTAAGAAATAATAACTATCAAAAGTTTGACACTTGTTTATGTCCAATTTCAAGGTGAAATTACATAAAATGACCATCATTGGATTAAAGAGTAAAAATATAATCTATTTATACTTCCAAACCATTAAAATGTATAATTTAACAATATAAATTATTTTTATTAAAAAAGTTTTTTTTTCAGTTAAAATTTAGTAAATTTTCACTATTCACCCAAATATGAAAGTTATTAGAAAGGCAAAAAAACATTATTGATACTAAATTATTATGTCCCAATTCTAAATAAGAATTTAATTTTGTCAAATTGAATATATAAAAGTTTCAAATATTGGTTTTAAAAAGGCTTCGCCATTAAAAGGCGGTAAAATTTCATTTTTTGAAAAAATACTTCTTTTATCTAAAAAAATGAATTTGTTCATAAATCATGTCTTAGAAACTCATATTATGGATTAAAATTATAAGGATAATATAATATTTAAAATTTAGTTAATACTATTCATAACCTCTTTTGAACGACTATTTTGGTAAGTCGTGGTGTACTTGAACTCAGTGTTGCGTACAACACACGCTATTGTATTAATCCAAGAGAAGTGTATCGTGGAAGATTGGGGTGTTACAATATGAATATTTACACCAAGGAGAGATCGAAGATAACTCTACTGGAGATTGATTAAGTTGATAAATTTATCATTACTAGAAATGATCAATGATCTTGAGAATGATTTTCTAAAGAGATGAAGAATTTTTTTAGATGTCAATGCTTGGAGAAATAGAATTACATCTTGGGTAACAAATTTGAATAAAGAATAAACACATTATTCACTCTCATTAAAAGTATGCTAATGAACATTCTAATAATTTTGGCATTGAAAATTCTAAACTCGTTTCCACAAAAATTATAGTGGGAACCTTATTGTCTAATGATGGTGAAGAAATGAAATTTTATTAGAAAGTTTTTCAGATGATAATTGGATATTTTTTATATTTGACTACCTCAAGACCTTAAATTGTTTATATTGTTACCTTATGTGCATGATTTTAGATTTCTCCTAAGGAATAACATTTCGTTTTATGAAAAATAATTCTCAGATATATAAAATGCACAAAATATTTGGAAATCATGTGTGATATCTAAGAAAATATTTACCCTTTTTGGTATTCAGATACTAATTAGGAACGAAATATTAATTATTGAAGATCCAAAACCGGTGGAGTTTTATTTATAGGGAAATGTTGTGTTCATTAGTATACAAATAAACAAAATTAATTAAATATTATCATGTCTGAAGCCAAGTATGATTCTTTCACTCGATATAATATCCAACTTATGTGGATGAAAATTTAGTTATAAGACTTACTTGTTGATATGAAGTTACCCCTACTCATGATATGTGATAATCAATGTGAAATTAATCATATAAGGATACAAATATAACATTATCATTAAAAAATATTGACATAAAGAACCAATTCCTCAAGTAGCATGTGGAGAACATGAATTGAAGTTCGAGTATATTCCAACATTGGAACAAGTTGGTGACATATTCAGAAAACCTTTACTAAAGGTTCCATTTTATAAATTGAGGTTAAACATGGGAATCTAATCACATTCTCATCAAGGTTGAGGTATGTGTTTCTATACCATCTCTCATATTACCTTTGGATAATTTTTTCAATGGGAATAATTGTTTCCTAAATCTATCCTTATGGAATCATGTATAAAGGGGGAGTTGTGGGTAAGCTGTGAATTGAGCATGTAATTGTGTGAATTAATCTAACTGTTTATCGGAGTGATTGAAGGAGAAATTTTTTTGTATTCCCAAAATATTAAAGATGCGTAGAATGGTATGGAATATTACTGATAAAGAAGGCTTGGAAGAATGATGAGGTGTTTTGGAGAAGGATGAAAAGGAAAGAAGAAGTGGTTTCATAGCCACTACTTTAGGACAACAATGATTTTATATAAATAATTATTCTTTCCTAGAATGATTTCGCTTACATAGGAATAGAATTTTTGATAAGTAATCTATATCAAGAGGTTATAAAGTTTAGTTATTTATGAATCCATTTTGACAAAAAATACAAAGAGGGAGATTGTTGGGGACAATTTTGCTGGAGATGGTTTTTGGAAGTAATAGAATTTTTTTTCAAGGGAGTGACTTATATTTTTAAAAGGATACATCAATTCACCTTTTAAATGTTCTTGTAAATATGGATGAATCTTTATTGGATTTTATATAAAAATATCATAAATTTATTAGATAACATGTGATGCAAGGCTTATCAAGGAAAGCATGATTAAATGTTGTGCCAATAATATTCGGGATTGATTTGAAAGAAAATTTCATATACAAAATAGTGAAGTTACAATACATTCCTCAGAAAATATTATATTTCTAAACATGATCTATAAAATTATAAAAATCACGATAGATAATTTTTTTGATAAAATAAGATGACCAAAAATCAATATGGTTGGATTTTTCTTATGTAGGTGTTTAAGGTAGTGTCGTTTCCTAGTGTTTACCAAATTTTTGGGCCTAATAATCAGGGGTATTGTTTTTTTGGAAGAATAAGGATATCTAGAAATAATAGCTCACAGACCATGAAGGACAGTTGGAAGAATTTATAGGAGGTACGTTGAGTGGTGAAGGGAAATTGGAAAAAGAGTACGTACCATATAGCAGTGCTATGTGGACAGAAAAGCATGGTATGAGGACTAACTTGGGTAAATGGTTTGTATGACGATAATTATTTTTAGAAATATAAAATTATGTGTGATGGTTCATCAATTGTAGCTGAGAGGCAGTGATCTTTTTTTGGATGGAATTTTTCCCCATGATGGTACAATGTCCTTATGCACACTATAGTGGGAAAATTATTTCACAGGAGGATCACAGACTGAAGTAAAGGCTTGAACACATTAATTTCTTTGGAAAATCAGAATAGTGGGATTTGTGGATTTGTTTTCCTATATAAAGGAACTTAATAAAATCACTATGTATGATAAAATTTCAAAATAAGTGCACATACATGTGGTTAGAAGTTGGAGAAGTCAATTTTTTTGTAATGTTGAAATCCACAATGGATATGTTTGGAGAGGAAAAATTCTGTAGAGGAAAATTTCCACTGAAGGAGATTGTGAGGTTCAGAAGACTATAAAAAAAAATGGGACACTGATTATAGGTGATCCCCATAGGAATTAGTTGTCCACGGAGCAAGGATGGTCCGTATAAGAATATGACATTCGTAATGCATAGATTTTCTATGGAGGAAGATGAATGTTCATAATGCCCTCATCCCCCACAATGTAACTCAGTTCATAGAGGAAGCAAGATAGTTTGTAGGGGAATGAAGGAAGTTCCTACTAGCTTCTGGGTATGAAAGAGATGAATTTTTTTCAAATATGAAATATTGTGAATATTTTTTCAAGAGGAACCGAAACATTATATTGAATCATATTTTGAAAAAGGATTCACATGAACTATTGGATTATTTTAAATGTGATACACGATTATAAGGTAATATCTTACTCATTTTCTTCCACATAGAAGGATTATTTTCAAGTGGATTAATGGTATTGGATTATTTACAAACCATACCAAGGATGTAGCTACTTTTTTTGAGTTGTGAACCATGTAAATTTTTATCTTCCTGTTTATGTGTGTTTGAATATTTTTCACAAGAGAAATAATTATTCAACAGGATTTCAAGGCTGTTTCATAATTATGGAAACATAATTGAAAAATATATCACTGATTCACCTCTTCCCTCTCTCTATGATACTTCAATCCTGACTGGGAAACATCAATTGGTATTAGAGAAGAATCTTCTATTCACTTATTTTTTGTTGAAGTTTTAAAGAGATGTTTTGATGGAGAATTATAATTTCTTTAACAGTAAGGGTATTCTGATCTTCGATGGAATTAACTATCATATATAGAAAAATATAATGATGACTTGTCATATGTATCTTGGGTATGATGTTAATAAAGAAATAACATAAGGTTTTCCTCCTATTGATGATAAGGTTCCTATTATACATATCGATAAGTAGAATCTTGAGAATTGTGGAATTGTTAAAAATTCATTACTCAAATCACTTTATGAAAGTGAGTTACTAAGAGTGAAAGGAGTTGTGATAACTAAAGGTATAGGAAATAAGTTCAAAAACATCTATTATATAAATAAAAAATTTAAAATGGATAAACTAAATATCATTAGGATAAAGTATGTAGATTTGAAAATGGATGAGTTTGAATATTCTGGGGAATTCCTTACTAGAATAAATGACATTGTCAACATTATCATATGTCTTGGTAAAATGTTAGAGGCTTCTATATTTGTTGAAAAATTATAAAGATTTATTCATTACATTTTTTATAATAAATTTTCTTCATTCGAATACATAGACATTGAATCATTATCTCTAGATGATTTTCATAGTACTTGCATCACTTAAAAAAGGAGAACTGAGAAGACAATGAAGTGAACAAAACAATTATTGGGAAGTGGATTTCAATTCTGCCAAAAAATAAAATCCTAAAATAGATCTTGAGGAAGATTGTGTTGCTATCCATAAATCTAACATTGAGGTATGTAAAAATATTTATGATACATTATCCTTATTTTTCAAAAAATTTGGGAAGAGGTATAGGTAAATACAAAGGGAAAATTCCCATGAAATGTTTCGAATGTGGAGCCATTGGTATCTTTTCAGCTAATTTACGACAAATAAATAAAGAATAAGATAGTGATGAATATGAATGAATGCCAATAAAATTGTGGAAGAAATATGGTTATATAGATTAATATTTTTCCAGAGGAAATGATAATAATTTCATGAAATCTAAAAAATGAAGAATTTTTTCTAAAGATGAAGAAGATGAAGACAATGAAGTTGAATCTAAAAAACATTTTTGGGAGAAAGATGGAGATAATAATTATATAAAAAATTTAATAATGTAGATTCTAGGATTAGCAATTTCTAATGAATGATAAACTCAAATTCAATTTCTTCTGAAAGAAGATACAAATTAATGTACGAGAAATATTAGAATGCATGAGAAAGAAAACCAGAAGTTGATAATTGAATATTCATCCGTAAAAAATAAAGAAGGTTTTCCTGATCAGAAATTAAATCTCATAAATTAAATTGATGATTTAAATAATTCTCTTTTGAATTAAAATAATCTTAATGAACCTATGGAAGTAAATCTGTAGGAAAAAGAATAAGAGTCAAAACTTTTCTAGCAGAAACATTTTAAAGGTGATTTGAGAGGAAGATGTTTCAAAAACACTATCACATAAGTTGATAAAGGGAATATTTAGGATGAACCTAATAATGATAAACAAAAGTTACCTTAAATTTTTAAAAAGAAATATATAATTGGTTCGGAGAAGAATAAAGGTAGGAAACTTATATATGTGGCCAAAGATAACAACGCTAAAAATAGAATTATCTTAAAATCATCAGTTTGGAATCATATCTATTAAATTTGGTTATGATATGTCTAAAAATATATTTTAGTAGAATAATAAAGTTAAATTTCAAAATAGGAAGGACGATGGTCAATTATTTTATGTTATGAATGTTTTTGAGAATCCTATTTACAAATCTGGTGTCTATAGATGTTTCATAGGAAAATATTCATTCTATGGAAACTTCTAGTATTATAGTCAATTCAGAAAAACAAAAAATATGTGTTGGTTCAGATAACACAATTACTACTATTCCATAGGTTATAGAAGGAAATGTTTGAGGGGGATTCATTCCTCTCAAAGGAATAAGTTTGAGAATGTAGTTTGGAAGAAGAATGAGAAGGTTGTTCTGAAAGTTGAGAATAGAATCCAACCACTAGATACAATTTTTGAATGATGTGAACAATATAGAGATCTTGTTAAGGGTTGTCTTGTTTAATAACTGACACAAAAAAAATTTCCTGAAAATTCTTATAAGGATTAGTTTAATAAAGAAAAGGATCCGGAAAATCACTTATTGATGAAACAACATTTAAAGATACAAAATTTCAAAGACCATGGATTCTTGATAGTGGTTTTTATTCTGATGTGATAGGAGAATTAAATTTGTTAAATAATGTGAATGAAATAATATAAGGAAATATGATATTAGGAAATGTTTAATATTTTATAATCAATGGTATTGGATCATCTATCATTGGGAAAGAAAAGATGAAATCTATGGAATGTTTTAATGTTGATGGTTTGAAACACAACATACTGATTGCATCACATCTTCTCGATGAGGGAAAAAATGTATCTTTTGAAAATTTGTGGTTTTTTTAAAAGTGAAAAAGATGGAAATATAGTTACAAGAGGCCAATGTAAAAAAGAAAACCTTCTCCATGTTGGTTAAATAATAAACTCTTGTTACATTGGTATAGAGGATGAAAATCAACTATGGAATAAAAGGATGGAAAAAAATGTGTCAAAGAAATATGAGAAAGTTATCATATTGAGATAGTTTCTGAGATATACCTGATATGTCAAGAAGCATATATTGGTGTTGCACTATTTTTCAAAAAGGAATGATTACAAATTATGTGTGTAAGAGTGTTAACATTTTTGAAAAGGACCCCTGGGTATTATTCATTATGATATTTGTGGGATAATGAGAAAGAAATAAAAAAAATATAGATAATTAATTGATCACATTCATTGAGGAATTTACTCATATTACTTTTGTTATGTTCATGACACGTAAGTCATATTCTCTGGAAATGATTAAACGTATTAGGAGGAAATCTGGGACGGAGTGTGAGTATTTGGTGAAGAAGTCATGAACTGATAATGGCAGTTAATATAATAATAAAGAATTTTAAAATTATCTAGATAATTATGCAATTCATTATGATTTTAGTTCCCCATACATACCTCAACATAGTGGGGTTTCGGAAAGATAGAATAAAAATCTCGTTGAAATGGGGGAAACTATGATAATTGAACATGGTCTCCCCCAAAACTGTAAGAGGCAGGCCATGAGTAATGCTATTTAAATTCAAAATTGATATTTCTATAGGAAATTTTTAGATATGGCTACATATGAAATATTTTAATAAAATACTCCATATTTGAAACCCTTTATAGTTTTTGGGATTCCTTGAATCAAAAATAAGAAAGGAGAAAACCTTTAAAACATTTATGAAAGTGGTGAATGTGGAATTTATCTTATCTATGCTCTATAATGAAGTATAGATAAATGATTCAAAAATGAAACATGAAAAATTGTTGATTCTGTTGATGTGAATGATGTTGAAAATTTTTAGAAAGAAAAGAATACATATGCTGGTATGAATGTTGAGAAGGATAAGGAATATTTTGTTAACAATTGTGATTATGTTTTCGAAAGTGGTAATATTACTCATGAAGATGCATCAGACTCACCTTTTTCCACTAATGAATAAGATACTAACAAATCTCATCATAGGATGAGGAAAATATTGGAAGGTCAAAACATTATTGGTGATCAAAATGAAAAAAGTTAAAATAAGAATATCAAAAAATTACATTACACATAATTCTTTATATTAAAAACATGATATGAATGATGTAAAAAATATTTTGAGTATTCATAATGGGTTTAGAACATGAATGAGGAGTTGTATTCAATTGAAAATAATGATACATGGGAAGTTGTACCAAAGGCAGAAAAAAAAACATTATCGGTACAATGTAGGTTTTCTGGAACACGATGAATAAAGAAGACTATGTGATATGAAACAAAGAAAGATTGGTTTTCAAATGGTAGTAAAAAATGTAATGTACTAATTTTGATGAAACGTTTTCTTCAGTGGTAAGGTTAAAATAATCTAAATAATTCTTGGTATTGAAGCATGAAGATGTTACAAGTTCATTCAAATGGTTGTTAAATCCAAAATCAAGAATAGTGATCATGGTGATGAAGTTGACATTTAAAAAACATATGTATTTTTTTGGGAAATATTATAGTTATGTGTGTAGTTTGAATATGGATTTTTATGGGCCAAAACAAGCTCTAAGGCCATGGTATTCGAAATTGGATACTTGATTAAGGAATATGAGATTCATGAAATGAAGTTTTGATAGAAATCATTATATCAAGTAAATTAGGGAATTTTCACTCGTCCTAATTATTTGTGTTAATGAAATTTTCCTTTCTAGAAATGATGAAAGATCTTGTAAATGTTATGATAAATATATGAATAATTTTTTTGTGATGTCCATGTAGGGAGAAATGGAATACATTTTTCAATTTCAAATTTAAAATAAAAGAAACACATTTTTATTTCTCAATAAATGTATTCTATGGAAAATCAAATCGAGTTTGGAATGGAAAATTCAAAACCAGTTTCCACACTGATTTCAGTGGAAACCAAGTTTTATAAAGATGTATAAGGAATGCATGTTTATTACAAAGAGTTTTAGTTGCTAATTAGATGTTTGTTATATTTTACTACCTCCAGACCTAACATTGTTTATGTTAATACCTTTTCTGAATGATTTCAGAGTTCATCTAAAGAATAAAAATTAATTACTAGTAAAATAATTCTTATATACATAAAAGGAAAAAATAATATTGGAATTATGTATTATAGTTCATAAAATATTGACATGTTTGTGTGTTCGGATGATAAATGGGCAGTAAATGTTGATGATACAAGATCCACATCTGGTTGAGATTTATTTCATGGGCAGTAAATGTTGATGATACAAGATCCACATCGGGGGTTGTGGGTTGACCACGCGCCTGGGCAATTACACACGGAGGTCTCTCGGGATTTTTAGGAACTAATTATGGGCATTAAATGGTTTTAAAAGGAGTAAAAGAATTAATTTACGTTGAATCTTACGTTGCGGGAGCATAAAAGTTAGGTACTGGAAAAAGAAAAAAAGGCTCGGCGAGGGGACATGGTTCCACCGTCACAGTGTCCCCCTTACGGTGCCACCGTCATGGTGCCTCCGTCACGGGGACACCATCACGGTGCCACCATCACGGGGCCACCATCACGGTTCCACCGTCACGGTGTCACCCTCACGGTGCCACTGTTTTGGTGGAGCCCCACTTTTGGAAAAGTAATGGGCCAGGAGGGTCCATGCCATTACATTTGATACCTCTTAAACGATTCTTGTCCTCGAGAATCAAAACAAACCAAGAAGGAAAGAGAGGGTCAGAACAACCACCTCGAAAGATACCTCTTAGAAGTGAACCCATGCTAACAAAAAACACTTCTCTATCAAGAACTAAGCAACATACCATGCCAAACTGCCCGGGCATGTGGGTTGGGGAGTCTCCTCCCCCATGTCAAGATACTATCTGCTTTGAGCGGCACTGACTCGCCCACACGGGTTTAATCACATCCACCTTAATGCGTCTTTATTAGGGGTCAGGTTCTCTCCTCCCCCATATCCAGGGCTTTTCACACACAATCAGAGGAAAGAAAACCAGTACATTTCATAGCCAAAAGACAAAACGTTCTACCACAACAGGTAAAATAAGGAACAAAACTCAAAACAACTCTGGGTACTGGGTACACATATGTTCTTCCCTCTCCCACGTACTCTCCTCAAGCCCACCATGTCTCCACAATACATGAACCAAGGGAATGGTTCGCCCATGAAGCACCTTCTCCATGCGATCCTCGATCATCACTGGTCTCTCCACAAAGGTCACGTTGTCCTCGATGTCCAACTCACCCCAATCAAGGACATGTGAAACGTTGTGCAGATACCGACGGAGCTGGGACACATTAAAGGCATCATGTATCCTCAGCAGCGGCGGTGGTAACGCTAGCTGATAATCCACTTCGCCGACGTCACGTAACACTTCGAAGGTTCCGATGAACCTGGGAGAAATCTTCCTCCGATTGATGAACCTCTGCTGCCCACGCCGAGGGGTGATCTTCAAGAACACGTGGTCTCCAACCTCAAACTCCAAGGCCCTACTCCTGGTATCAGCATATGACTTCTGTCGGTCCTAGGCCACCTTCATCCTTTCCCGTATGAGCTGAACCTTCTCTGTTGTGTTCTGCACCATCTCCGGGCCAAGGATTCCTGCCTCTCCTACTTCGGCCCAACAAATAGGTGAACGACATGGCCTCCCGTACAAGGCTTCAAATGGGGCTATACCGATGGTAGAGTGATAGATATTATTGTAGGAAAAATCTACTAGGGGCATGATTCGCACCCATGATCCTCCTGAGTCCAGAACACATGTCCGCAGCATATCCTCCATGGTCTGGATGGTGCACTCTATTTTTCCATCTGTCTGGGGATGGAAAGCAGTGCTAAGGTGTAACTGGGTGCCAAAAGAATGTTGCAATACTCTCTAGACTTGCGAGGTAAACCGTGCATCCCTATCTGAGACTATAGACCTATTAACTCCATGAAACCGCACCACCTCATCCACATACCTTCGTTCCAAAGTATCCACTGCACTCGACTCCCTAATTGCCAGAAAGTGAGCCGATTTCATCAACCTATCCACTACCACCCAGATGGCATCGTATCACCCTTGGACCTTGGGTAGTCCCGTGACGAAATCCATCAAGATGTCATCCCACTTCTACTCGGGGACATCTAGAGACTACAGTAGGCCGCCTGGAACTCGGTGTTCAGCTTTCACTTGCTGACACACTAAGCACTTGGCCACAAACTCTGCCACTGCTCGATTCACTCCGGGCCACCAAAACTGTCCTTTCAGTCCCCGGTACATCTTGGAAACTCATGGGTATACCTCCAGGGGTGAGTTTTGGAAATCACTGAGAACCTTTCCGTGCATCACTCCTGGAACAAACTACCTTTTCTGGAAAAACATCTGGTTCTGACCATCCTCTGTCCATCCTTCCGGAGCATTGCCCTGGTCAACCTGGTCACGCATCACTTCACACTCCGGGTCTCCCCACTGAGACTCATCCACTTGTAAAAACAGAGATGACTGCACTATCATCTGATATAGACAACCTCTACCTATATCCATATTCGCATCCAGGTGTAAGGTAGACAACTCCTCCATTGCCTTCCAGGCATCCGCCGACTCTCAGACTGCATCCTTCTGCATCCTCCTACTCAAGGTATCGACCACCACATTGCCCTTGCCATCTGTATAAGAGATATCAAAGTCGTAATCCTGGAGGAACTCCACCCATCTCCACTGTCGCAAGTTTATGTCCCGGTGGGAGAAGATATAACTCAAGCTTTTGTGATCCATGAAGACCACAAGGCGTTTCCCGATGAGGTAGTTCCGCCATAACTTTAGCACAAAAATGACCGCTGCAAGCTCCAGGTCTTGGGTGGCGTAATTACGCTCATGGGGGCATAGCTGCCTGGACCCATAAGAGATCACCCCTTGTCCCTGCATCAACACACATCCCATACCCTATCCTGAAGCATCACAGAACACCTCATAGGCCACCCCTTCTTCTGGTAATCTCAGCACTGGGGCACTAACCAACTTCTCTTTCAGATAGCTGAAGGCTGACTCGCACTGCTCACTCCACCCGAAAACCTGGTCCCTCTTGGTAAGGGATGTCAAAGGGGATGCTACTTGGGAGAATTTGGGTACGAACCTCCGATAGTAACCTACCAGCCCAAGGAAACTATGGACCTCTACCACATTCTTGGGTTCTGCCCAAGAAACAACCGCCTCAACTATTGATGGGTCCACCACTACCCCTTGCTCGGACACCACGTGCCCGAGGAAGTGCACTTCTCATGTCCAGAACTTGCATTTCGACAACTTCCCATAGAGCTGATGATGTCAGAGGACCTCCAAAACGGTCCTCAGGTGCTTTACATGGTCCTCTTCTGACCTCGAATAGATCAGGATATCATCGATGAACACAACCAGGAACCAATCCAATTACTCCCGGAAGATGGAGTTCATAATCCCCATGAACACAGCCGGGGCATTCGTAACACCGAAGGGCCTGACTACGAACTCGAAGTGTCCATATCTGCATCTGAACGCCATCTTCAGGATGTCTCCCTCCTTCACTCTCAGCTGGTGGTACCTAGACCACAGGTCGATCTTCGAGAACCATCCCGCCCCTTTCAGTTGGTCGAAAAGATCGTATATCCTCAGAAGAGGGTAGAGATTCTTGATTGTCACCTGATTCAGCCTCCTGTAGTCTATGCACAACCTGAGACCACCATATGTATTCTTTGCGAAAAAGACTGGAGCACCCCACGGTGAAGCACTCGGGATAACATAACCCCTCTTCATCAGATCGTCAATCTGGATCCGCAACTCCCGTAGCTCTGAAGGTGCCATCCGGTAAGGAGCCATCGAGATCTGTTGAGCACCGGGCTGCATGTCTATCCCAAACTCGATATCACGCCGAGGGGGTAGAGTCGTCACCTCCTCAGGGAAGACATCCAAAAACTCACGGACGATCTCTATCACTTTCACCATTTCAGCATCTACTGATTCCACTGTCAGCACAGTCAACAAGGAGAGGAGGGGTTCCTCTCGCCTGTTTCCCTTCAGACTTCTCCGCTCATCGGTGAAGGTAACACGACGGCCGTCCAAGTCTGGGAACACCACCCTTATTCGGAAACATTCGATGACGGCACACACAGATAATAGCCAGTCGATGCCTAGGATGACATCGTATGGCTGAATCTGTAGCAGAAGAAGATCCCTAATCGACTGATGTGGCCCTATCATCAGTCTACATATCCAAAAAACAAACAACAAGTTGGTCTGACCTCCAACTGGTGTGCTCAACACCAGGGCACTGGAATTCTCTCCGCATCTAAACCCAAGGCACCGGCTAGACTGGGTGAAACAAAGGAGTGCGAATCTCTGGTATCGAACCAGGAAGAAGCAAGAGTGCTAAACAGACAGATTGTACCTCGAACAACCTCTGGCGCCGCTAGAACTGCTGCCTCTGTGGCGTACAACTGTCCACACCCAGCTCCTCTGCCCCTCGGCTGCCGGCCACCTCCCCGACCATGCCCCGGTCGAGGTCCCTGAGGTGCGCCCTGAGGTCGGACTCCTCCTCCTACGTATGCCCTCAGAGGAGCGGGAGATCGCTGTCCCTGCTGCTGCTGCTGGAATGGTCTGGCTAGAAGTTGCTGCTGGGGTGGGTGGTGGGGCTGTCCACCACCGCCGTACTACACCTGGTCTGAGAATTGACTCCAGATATGTCCAGGGCTCCCACAGATGAAGCACCGTGGTCCTGGGCCCGAAGAAAAGGGTCGAGGATCAGGGGATCGAAACTTAAACTGCTGCGGCCTGCTCCCTGCGGGTCGGAACCTAGAGGGTCCTGATGCTGGAGGCCTAGTGATGATGGCCTTCCCCTTTGATGGTCCCAGATGGATCCCCTCTCGTGACACACCTCCTAGAGCGTGCATTCTCTCCACCACTTCGGCCTTCTTCTAGACCTCCAAGTACATTGGCAGGGTAAAGGGGGTAACAACGCACTAGAGGGAGGGTCGGAGCGCCTCCTCCAAATGTCTCACTCGAGACTCCTCGTCGGGAAAGAGGTCTGGAGAAAAACGTAGTAGGTCCTTGAACTTGATCCCTATCTCCCTCACAGACATACTCCCCTATTGGAGGGAGATTAGATCCTGTCACTTTTCCGCCTTCACCGTCGAAGAGAGGAGTTCCGCCTGGAACTCCCTCTCAAAATCCTCCCAAGCCACCTCAGCCTCTCTCCTCTCCCCCAGGTAAAGCGTCCACCACTGACGCGCCACTCCTCGCATCTGGATGACAGCCAGAGGAACCCGGTACTCGGTCGGGGCCCGAATCAGGCTGAAAGCTATAACTAGCTCCTCTAGCCAGCCTTCCGTCTTCATGTCGAAGGTGCTGCCCTCATACTTCTCGAGGGACTATCGCTGGAAGGCCCGAAGATTCTTCTGCTACTGGTCATCTTCTTCCTCTCAATCAGCTCTCTGGCGATCGACCAAAGTAGTCTCCGGGGCCTCGATCACCTGAACCACACGTGGTCGCCTTCCAGGTGCCATAGCTGCAAGGTAAACAAGGAATGCCTAAGCCCAAGTAGTGCAGAATATCGTCTTCAAAACTTCTTAAAACTTTAATTTATTCTTAATTCCCAAGAAATCCTAGAAACACAAGAACACAAGTCATTATGATTCATGTACCTTTCCTAGGGTCTCTACCCTGCAATCAGCGTGGCCTCACTTGGTCGTTCGGTAGGTCCAGAGTCCTTGCATCGGATCACGGGGGGCCCTAAAAATCCCATGTCCTAGCCGGTCTTCCCTGGCCTAATTCACATGCCAAGGTCACCTAACACTGTTGCCTTACCATCCCATGCAATACTCACTATGCCTAACTCCATACTCCATCCTATATCTCTACCATCACCTCTGATACCATTCTGTCATGACCCGCCTTCACCAAAAGGAGGGAAGGGTCATCAGATTGCCAGGCCCTTCCTTCTTTAAGTTGAAGGAGAGATAATGACCCCCGAGACCCGCCTTCAACAGATCCCGGAGTGGTGACTAGCACCAAGGGTATATAAATTTCTCACAAATGGAAGGCATTACCCCTTTTTGTTTTATAAGATCGAGAGATAAGATGATGAAACCCATCAACACCAAGGTAAAATAAATGTAAAGCCAAAAGTAAACCATTCCCACATGCATGTTCCAAAAGTAAAGCCACAAAGTACAAAAGTTGACTACAAAGGTAAGTACTAAAGAAGAAAAGAAACAACTGCAACTGCCCTAAAGGACCGAGCTAGTATGGTCCTGCGTGATCCCCGAAGTCCTCCTGGAAACATGAAAGCAGTTTTATATATGTAGGGCGAGCATTCAAGTACACTCAGTAGGGAAAACCAAAGACTCTCGTTCACAAGTAGGGGAATGTACTAAAGTCCTATGAGAAAAAGAAGTAAACCAAACACCTATCAAGGTAAACTATCCACCCCAGGCCTAACCAAGGCACACTCCCCAAATAACGTAAGTCAAGTAATATATATAATCATAGCACATCGATGTTTGGGTACCCGACGCCACTTTCCCACTGGTTCTTGAGACATCCTACGCATCGAACCAATCCCGCCATTCTCACCGCAGTCCCACTACCACACCTGCCCGCAAACACCTGGGCCACAACCACCACACGTATTCCCACTGCCGAATCCCACCCGCAAACACCTGGGCCACAACTATCACATGTAACCACGCCTGCAAACACCTAGACCTGAACAACCACCACCACGCCCGAAGACACCTGGGCCTCATCCCGAAGTCACTTGGGAATCATCCTGCCGCACACACCTGGCCAACCACCACACTACTCTTCCCGAAGGTTCTTGGGCTAATAATGGACCTCAGGCCATCATATCCTGCCCGAAGATACTTTGGATATCCGGGAAAGGGAGCAGAAAAGGTGATAATAACCATCCACTAAGAACAGTGTTGGAAAAAACACCCTCCCCCATGAAATGGGGGTGTTCGGAACTAAGTGCTCAACTTGGGTGGGGCGTGAATAAGAAACACAAAACTAAAACTATAGATATATGTAACAAGAACTCACCCAAAGTTTAGGTTTTTCTAACCATCCTACAGAACACAACACCACTGTATCCAAGTCACAAATCACGACTCTCTCCAACAAAACCCATTTTTCCCATTCTTGTTTCATGTTCAGTAATAATGTTTAAAAGTTTATTCACTACTGGGCAACTAACACCATAAGAATAACCAAGGAAAGGAATCCAGCCAATCGTCAATTTAAAAGTTCACACCCGGTTCTCTTGTAAGGTCACAACAACAAAGGAAAAGTGAGAACCCTCGATGTACTGGAACCAAACAACCCCAAGACACTACCCCGTGTCCCCTCCCCCAAAAAGGTTCTTCATCAACAAAGGATCCCACCCCAATTCGTGATATACACAAGGTAACCACTCGGTCTTAAACTCGCAAAAACTGAATCCATAACAACAGGGGATCCCATCCCCAATTCACAACCACTGAGAGTATAAGAACAGGGGATCCCATCCTCCCCCCACATTTCCACCAATTGGCCCATGAAGGAAAACAACCAAACCACCATCACCAACACTAAGCAGGGCCTTGTTGGTATTTTCAGATTCAAAAGATTTTACACGCTCCGTGATTTCAATTTCCGTGTGTTTTAACTGGGGGTTATCAGAGAAGGATTGATCCTGGGGCTTTCAATTCACTTAGCCAGGTGTACGTGATTAACCAATATCCTTTTTAACAACAGGAGTTCACAACCACAAAAAATCCATTTAAAACATCACCAGGGGTTCATTAGTGCACAAACAATGACCACCAACGACCTCGATTTTCAGAAACGCGTAAGCCAGCACAACTTAGAAAGATGATTTTAATATAAACAACATAAACAATCACAACCCCCCCTCATTCATTATAGGATTCATTCATTATCTTTATTTAGATCTGGTTTATCCAATTATACAGAAACAAAAACACGCCCACCCCGCATGATACACAAAAGAGAGAGGTAAAGGAGAAATTCCCTACTTGTTGATAGATGATCGATGTTTAGGCCAGGCGTGGAACTTTACGAATAACGATGCGGCGCGCCTGATGCACCAGAAGCTATTCGTGAAAATCTGCGATCGAGGAAAGGAGAAACCACGGCTAACCCTTAGTTTATAAGATCCGCAGACGGTTGAGGTGAGAACACGAAACCGCGTAAGGCGCGGGGGTCGTGGGTTGACCACGCGGCTGGGCAGTTACACATGGAGGTCTCTTGGGATTTTTAGGAATTAATTATGGGCTTTAAATGGTTTTAAAAGGAGTAAAATAATTAATTTACATTGAAACTTATGTTGCAGGAGCGGAAAAGTCAGCTACGAGAAAAATAATGAAAGGCTCGGCGAGGGGACACGGTGCCACCGTCACGGTGTCACCCTCACGGTTCCACCATCACAGTGCCACCGTCATGGTGTCACCCTCACTGTTCCACCGTCACAGTGCCATCGTCACAGTTCCACAATCATGGGGCCACCATCACGGTTCCATTTTCACGGCGTCACCCTCACGGTGGCACTATTTTGGTGGAGCCCGACTTTTGGAAAAGTAATGGGCCAGGAGGGTCCGGGCCATTACAAAAACACTTGTGGATTTGTTTTTGGGAAGGATTAATGTTATGTGTGTATATTGAAATTTTTTTATGGGCTATAAAAAAATCAAAGGATATTGGATTCCATATTGGAATATTATTTTTAAAAAAGAAAGAGTTAATATGAATCTTTACACCAAGGAGAGATCGAAAATAAATCTACTGGAGATTGATTATGTTGATAAAATTATCATTACTAGAAATGATCAATGATCTTGAGAATGATTTTCTAAAGAGATGAAGAATTTTTTTAGATGTCAATGCTTGGAGAAATAGAATTACATATTGGGTAACAAATTTGACAAAAGAATATTCACATTTTTCACTCTCATTAAAGGTATGCTAATGAACATTCTAAAAAGTTTGGCATTGAAAATTCTAAACTCGTTTCCACAAAAATTATAGTGGGAACCTTGTTGTCTAATGATGGTGAAGGAATGGAATTTTTTTAGAATGTTTTTCAGATGATAATTGGATATTTTTTATATTTTACTGCCTCAAGACCTTACATTGTTTATATTGTTACCTTATGTGCATGATTTTAGATTTCTCCTAAAGAATAACATTTCGTTTTATGAAAAATAATTCTCAGATATATAAAATGCACAAAATATTTGGAAATCACGTGTGATATCTAAGAAAATATTGACCCTTTTTGGTATTCAGATACTAATTAGGAACGAAATATTAATGATTGAAGATCCACAACTGGTGGAGTTTTATTTATAGGGAAATGTTGTGTTCATTAGTATACAAATAAACAAAATTAATTAAATCTTATCATGCCTAAAGCCAAGTATGATTCTTTCACTCGATATAATATCCAACTTATGTGGATGAAAATTCAGTTATAAGAATTACTTGTTGATATGAAGTTACCCATGCTCATGAGATGTGATAATAAATGTGAAATTAATCATATAAGGATAAAGATATAACATTATCATTAAAAAATATTGACATAAATAACGAATTCCTCAAGTATCATGCGGTGAACATTAATTGAAGTTCGAGTATATTCCAACATTGGAACAAGTTGGTGACATATTCAGAAAACCTTTACCAAAGGTACCATTTTATAAGTTGAGGTTAATCATGGGAATCTAATCACATCAAGGTTGAGGTATGTGTTTCTATACCATATCTCATATTTCCTTTGGATAATTTTTTCAATGGGCATAATTATTTCCTAAATCTATCCTTATGGAATCATGTATAATGGGGGAGTTGTGGGTAAGCTGTGAATTGAGCATGTAAGTGTGTGAATTAATCTAACTGTTTTTCGGAGTGATTGAAGGAGAAAATTTTTTGTATTCCAAAAATATTAAAGATGTGTAGAATGATATGGAATATTTCTGATAAAGAAGGCTTGGAACAATGATGAGGTGTTTTGGAGAAGGATGACAAGGAAAGAAGAAGTGGTTTCATAGTCACTACTTTGGACAACAAGGATTTTAAATAAATAATTATTATTTCCTAGAAAGAGTTAGCTTACATAGGAATAGAATTGTTGATAAGTAATATATATCAGGAGGTTATAAAGTTTAGTTATTTATGAATCCATTTTGACAAAAAATACAATGAGGGAGATTATTGGGGAAAATTTTGCTGGAGATGGTTTTTGGAAGTAATAGAATATTTTTTTCAAGGGAGTGACTTATATTTTTAAAAGGATACATCAATTCACCTTTTAAATGTTCTTGTAAATATGGATGAATCTTTATTGTATTTTATTTCAAAAATATCATAAATTGATTAGATAAAATGTGATGCAAGGCTTATGAAGGAAAGCATGATTAAATTTCGTGCCGATAATATTCGGGATTGATTTGAAAGAAAAGTTCTTATACAAAATAGTGAAGTTACAATACATTCCTAGGAAAATATTATGTTGCTAAACATGATCTATAAAATTTAAAAAATCATGACACATAATTATTTTGATAAAATAAGATGACCAAAAATCAATATGGTTGGATTTTTCTTATGTAGGTGTTTATGGTAGTGTCGTTTCCTAGTGCTTGCCAAATTTTTGGGCCTAATAATCGGGGGTATCGTTTTTTGGAAGAAGAATGATATCTGCAAATAGTAGCTCACAGACCACAAAGGACAGTTGGAAGAATTTATAGGAGGTACGTTGAGTGGTGAAGGGAAATTGTAAAAAGAGTACGTACCACATATCAGTGCTATGTGGACAACAAAGCATGGTATGAGGAATAACTTGGGTAAATGGTTTGCATGACGATAACTATTTTCAGAAATATAAAAGTATGTGTGATGGTTCATCAATTTTAGCTGAGAGGCAGTGATCTTTTTGTGGATGGAGTTTGTCCCCATGATGGAACAATGTACTTATGCACACTTTAGTGGGAAAAGTATTTCACAGAAGGATCACAGACCGAAGTGAAGGCTTGACCACATTAATTTCTTTGGTAAATCAGAATAGTGGGCTTTGAGGATTTGTTTTCCTATATAAAGCAACTTTATAACATCAATATGTATGATAAAATTTCAAAATAACTGTACATACATGTGGTTAGAAGTCGGAGAAGTTACATTTTTTTTGTAATGTTGAAATCCACAATGGATATGTTTGGAGAGGAAAACTTCTGCAGAGGAAACTTTCCACTGAAGGAGATTGTGAGGTTCAGAAGACTATAAAATAAAAGGGGACATTGATTATAGGTGATCCCCATTGGAATTAGTTTTCCACAGAGCAAGGATGGTCCGTATAAGAATATGACATTTTTAATGCACATATTTTCTATGGAGGAAGATGAATGTTCATAATGACCTCATCCCCCACAATGTAACTCAGTTCATAGAGGAAGCAAGACAATTTGTAGGGGACTGAAGGAAGTTCCTACTAGCTTCTGGGTAGGAAAGAGATGAATTGTTTTCAAATATGAAATATTGTGAATATTTTTTCAAGAGTAACCGAAACATTATATTGAATAATTTTTTGAAAAAGGATTCACATGAACTATTGGATTATTTTAAATGTGATACACGATTGTAAGGTAATATCTTACTAATTTTCTTCCACATTGAAGGATTATTTTCAAGTGGATTGACTGGTATTGGATTATTTACAAACCATACCAAGGATGTAGCTACCGTTTTTGAGTTGTGAACCATGTAAATTTTTATCTTCCTGTTTATGTGTGTTTGAATATTTTTCACCAGAGAAATAATTATTTAACAGGATTTCAAGGCTGTTTCATAATTATGGAAACATAATTGAAAAATATATCACTGATTCACCTCTTCCCTCTCTCAATTATACTTCAATCCTGACTTGGAAACATCAATTGGTATTAGAGAAGAATCTTCCATTCACTTATTTTTTGTAGATGTTTTAAAGAGATGTTTTGATGGAGAATTATAATTTCTTTAACAGTAAGGGTATTCTGATCTTCTATGGAATTAGCTATCATAAATAGGAAAATATAATGATGACTTATCATATGTATCTTGGGTATGATGTTAATAAAGAAATAACAGAAGGTTTTCTTCCTATTGATGATAAGGTTCCTATTATACATATCGATAAGAAGAATCTTGAGAATTATGGAAGTGCTAAAAATTCATTACTCAAATCACTTTATGAAAGTGAGTTACTAAGAGTGAAGGGAGTTGTGATAGATAAAGGTATATGAAATAAGTTCAAAAACATCTATTATAGAAATAAAAAATTGAAAATGGATAAACTAAATTTCAGTAGGATAAATTATGTAGATTTGAAAATGGATGAGTTTGAATCTTCTGGTGAATTCCTTACAAGAAGAAATGACATTTTCAACATTATCATATGTCTTGGTAAAAAGTTAGAGGCTTCTATATTTGTTGAAAATTTATAAAGATTTATTCATTAAATTTTTTATAATAAATTTTCTTCATTTGAATACATAGACCTTGAATCATTATCCCTAGATGATTTTCATAGTACTCGCATCACTTAAAAAAGGAGAACTGAGAATACTATGAAGTGAAAAAAACAATTTTAGGGAAGTGGATTTCAATTCTTCCAAAAAATAAAATCCTAAAATGGATCTTGAGGAAGATTGTGTTGCTATCCATAAATATAACATTGAGGTATGTAAAAATATTGATGATACATTATCCTTATTTTTCAAAAAATTTGGGAAGAGGTATAGGTAAATACAAAGGGAAAATTCCCATGAAATGTTTCAAATGTGGAGCCATTGGTAACTTTTCATCTAATTTCCGAAAAATAAAGAAATAATAAGATAGTGATGAATATGAATGAAGGAAAATAACGTTGTCGAAGAAATATGGTTATATAGATAAATATTTTTCCAGAGGAAATGATATTAATTTCATGAAATCTAAAAGTTGAAGAATTTTTTCTAAAGATAAAGAAGATGAAGACAATGAAGTTGAATCTAAAAAATATTTTTGGGAGAAAGATCGAGATAATAATTATATAAAAAATTTAATAATTTAGATTCTAGGATTAGAAATTTCTAATGAATGATAATCCCAAATTTAATTTCTTCAGAAATAATATACAAATTAATGTTTGAGAAATATTAGAATGCATGAGAAAGAAAACCAGAAGTTGATAATTGAATATTCATCCATAAAAAATCAAGAAGGTTTTCCTGATCAGAAATTAAATCTCATAAATTAAATTGATGATTTATATAAATCTCTTGTGAATTAAAAGAATCTTAATGATCCTATGGAAGTAATTCTGTAGGAAAAAAAATAAGAGTCAAATCTTTTCTAGAAAAAAAATTTTATAGGTGATTAGAGAGGAAGATGTTTCAAAAACTCTATCACATAAGTTTATAAAGGGAATGTTTAGGATGAACCTAATAATGATCAACAAAATTTACCTTAAATTGTAAAAAAGAAATATATAATTGGTTCGGAGAAGAATAAAGGTAGGAAAGTTATATATGTGGCCAAAGATAACAACGCTAAAAAAAGAATTATCTTAAGATCGTCAGTTTGGAATCATTTCTATTAAATTTTTTTATGATATGTCTAAAAATATATTTTAGTAGAATAATAAAGTTACATTTCAAAATAGGATGGACAATGGTCAATTATTTTATGTTATGAAGGTTTTTGAGAATCCTATTTACAAATCTGGTGTGTATAGATGTTTCATAGGAAAATATTCATTCTATGGAAACTTCTGGAATTATAGTCAATTCAGAAAAAAAATGTGTTGGTTCAGATAACACAATTACTACTATTCCATAGGTTATAGAAGTCGATGTTTGAGGGGGATTCATTCCTCTCAAAGGAATAAGTTTGAGAATGTAGTTTGGAAGAAGTATGAGAAGGTTGTTCTGAAATTTTAGAATAGAATCCAACCACTAGATACAATTTTTGAATGATGTGAACAATATAGATATCTTGCTAAGGGTTGTCTTGTTTTATAACTGACACAAAAAAATTTCCTGATAATTCTTATAAGGATTAGTTTAATAAAGAAAAGGATCCGAAAAATCACTTATTGATGAATCTAAATTTAAAGATATAAAATTTCAAAGACCATGGATTCTTGATAGTGGTTTTTATTCTCATGTGATAAGAGAATTAAATTTGTTAAATAATGTGAATGAAATCATATAAGGAAATATGATATTAGGAAATGTTTAATATTTGATAATCAATGGTATTGGATCATCTATCATTGGGAAAGAAAAGATGAAATCTATGGAATGTTTTAATGCTGATGGTTTGAAACACAACATACTGATTGCATCACATCTTCTCGATGAGGGAAACAAATGTATCTTTTGAAAATGTGTAGTTTTTTTTTGAAAAGTGACGAAGATGGAAATATAGTTACAAGAGGCCAACGTACAAAAGAAAACATTCTCTATATTGGTGAAATAATAAACTCTTTTTACATTGTTATAGAGGATGAAAATCAACTATGGAATAAAAGGCTGGAAAAAATGTGTCAAAGAAATATGAGAAAGTTATCATAGTGAGATAGTGTCTGAGATATACCTGATATGTCAAGAAGAATATATTGGTGTTGCACTATTTTTCAAAAAGGAATGATTACAAATTATGTGTGTAAGAGTGTTAACATTTTTTAAAAGGACCCCTGGGTCTTATTCATTATGATATTTGTGGGATAATGAGAACGAAATCAAAAAATATAGATAAGTAATTAATCACATTCATCGATTAATTTACTCATATTACTTTTGTTATGTACATGATACGTAAGTCATATTATCGGGAAATGATTAAAAGTATTTGGAGGAAATCTGGGATGGAGTGTGAGTATTCGGTGAAGAAGTCATGAACTGATAATGGCAGTTAATATAATAATAAAGAATTTTAAAATTATCTAGAGAATTATGAAATTCATTATGATATTAGTTCCCCATATACACCTCAACATAGTGGGGTTTCTGAAAGATAGAATAGGAATCTCTTTGAATTGGGGGAAACTATGATAATTGAACATGGTCTCCCCCAAAACTGTTAGAGGCTAGCCATGAGTAATGCTATTTAAATTCAAAATTGATATTTCTATAGGCAATGTTTAGATATGGCTAAATATGAAATATTTTAACAAAATAATCCATATTTGAAACCCTTTAGAGTTTTTGGGATTCCATGAATCAAAAATAAGAAAGGAGAAAACCTTTAAATCATTTATGAAAGTGGTGAATGTGGAATTTATCTTATCTATGCTCTATAATTAAGTATAGATAAATGATTGAAAAATTAAAAATGAAATTTTTTGATTCTATTGATGTGAATGATGTTGAAAATTTTTAGAAAGAAAAGAATACATATGCTGGTATGAATGTTGAGAAGGATAAGGAATATTTTGTTAACAATTGTGATTATGTTTTCGAAAGTGGTAATCCTACTGATGAAGTTGCATTAGACTCACCTTTTTCCACTGATCAATAAAATACTAACAAATCTCATCATAGGATGAGGAAAATATTGGAAGGTCAAAACATTATTGGTGATCAAAATGAAAAAAGTTAAAATAAGAATATCAACAAATTATATTACACAAAATTCTCTATATTAAAATCCTGATATGAATGATGTAAAAAATATTTTGAGTATTCATAATGGGTTTAGAACATGAATGAGGAGTTTATTTCGATTGAAAATAATGATACATGGTAAGTTTTACCAAAGGCAGAAAAAAAAACATTATCGGTACAATGTAGGTTTTCTGGAACACGATGACTAAAGAAGACTATGTGATATGAAACAATGAAAGATTGGTTTTCAAATGGTAGTCAAAAATTTAATGTACTAATTTTGATGAAACTTTTTCTTTGGTGGTAAGGTTAAAATAATCAAAATAATTCTTGGTATTATTGCATGAAGATGTTACAAGTTCATTCAAATGGTTGTTAAATACAAAATCATGAGTGGTGATCATGGTGATGAAGTTGACATTTAAAAAACATATTCATTTTTTTGGGAAATATTATAGTTTTGTGTGTAGTTTGAATATGGCTTTTTATGGGCCAAAACAAGCTCTGAGGCCTTGGTATTCGAAATTGGATACATGATTATGGAATATGAGATTCATGAAATGAAGTTTTGATAGAAATCATTATATCAAGTAAATTCGGAAATTTTAACTCATCCTAATTGTTTGTGTTAATGAAATTTTCCTTTCTAGAAATGATGAAAGATATTGTAAATGTTTTGATAAAAATATGAATAATTTTTTTGAGATGTCCATGTAGGTAGAAATGGAATACATTTTTCAATTTCAAATTTAAAATACAAGAAACACATTTTTATTTCTCAATAAATGTATTCTATGGAAAATCAAATAGAGTTTGGAATGGAAAATTCAAAACCAGTTTCCACACTGATTTCAGTGGAAACAAAGTTCTATAAATATATATAAGGAATGTATTTTTATTACAAAGAGTTGTAGTAGCTAATTAGTTGTTTGTTATATTTTACTACCTCCAGACCTAACATTGTTTATGTTAATACCTTTTCTGAATGATTTCAGAGTTCATATAAAGAATACAAATTAATTACTAGTAAAATAATTCTTAGATACATAAAAGGAAAAAATAATATTGGAATTATGTATTATAGTTCATAAAATAGTGACATGTTTGTGTGTTCGGATGATAAATGGGCAGTAAATGATGATGATACAAGATCCCCATCTAGTGGAGCGTTATTTCATGGGATATGTTGTGTTAGTATGAATACATGGAAAATAATAAGTAACTCTTAGAAAATCAGAAGTTGGGTATGTTTCTTCCACTAAAACAACTACCTAACATATGTGGGTGAAAATTCAGTTAGAATAATTAGTTCTCCAAGTGATGTTACCCTTTCTCCTGGGATGTGATGTTTAGAGTACAACCCCCCTTATAAGGAATCTAGCATGACATTCTCATTCATAAAATTTTATTATAAACCACCACATTATCAAAGAGCATGTGGATAAGAATGAATTGATGCTGGAGTATGTTCTAACATCAGAACAGGTTGCTGACATATAAAAAAAACCATTACCAAAGGAAAAATTTTATAAATTGAGGTTGGAAATTGGAATCCAACATCATTCTCGTTATGTTTGAGGTAAGTAATTATCTAATATCTCCCATATTTATATTGTATAATGGTTTTAAGGGAGATAATTGTTTCATAACTCTATCCTTATGGAACCATGTTTAATGGGGGGTTGTGGTTAAGTTATGAATCCATCATGTAAGTGTGTGAACTATTATAACTATTTGTTGGTGTGGTTTTAGGAGAAATAATTTTTGTATTATAGGATTTTGGAATATGTGGAGAAATCTAATGAAGATGTTGTGGAATAAGTCTTGGATGAAATATGAGGATGTTTTGGAGAAACGTGGGAAGGAAAGTTGAAGAGGTTTCAAAGTTACTTCTTCTTGACATTATGATTTTTATGTTAATAATTTTTATTTCATAAAATGAGTTATCTCATGTAGGCTTAGAATTGTTCATAATTAATCTATATCATTTGCTTACAATTTTTAGTGATTTATTAATGTTGGTTTACAAAAAATCCATTGGGGGAGAATGTTGAGACCAAGATGGATGGAAAAGGTTTTTGGAAGTATGAAAAGATTGTTTTTCAAGTGATTTGTCTTGTTTATAATATGATAAATGAATTATAATTCCAAATATTCTCATAAATTTTAAAATTATTTACTGATTTTTATTAAAAAATATAACAATTAGTTTTTAGAACGTTTTCTAAAAGTATTATGAAGGAATGGAAGATTAACGGTGCTTCTAATCATATTCAGGTTTGATTGGATAGAAAGAAGTTTATGGAAGAAATAGAAGTCACAATACATTCCTCAGAAAATATGAAGATTATAAATATGATATAGAAAAGGTAAAAAATCATAATATATAATTTTCTTCATAATATAATAAGACCAAAAATTATAATGGTTTGAGTTTTCCAAATCTGGTGTTTTTGGGGGCTCGTTTTCCAGTGTTTGCCAAATTTTTTGGCCTAATAATAGAGAGTTTAGTTTTTTTGGAAAAGGAAGGATTTATATTATGTATAGTTCATCAAATATGATGAATAGTTTTCAGACCGCATAGGAGGTATGTATAGAATCAAAGGAAAATTGTAAATGTATTAAGTACCACATAACAGTGTTATGTGTATAGGGAAGCACGGTACAGGGACCACAAAGGGGATGTGGTTCACGGGAGGATTAATAATCACATAAGGCTGGAAGTCCATGAGATTCCTCATCATTTGTGGTTGAGAGGTAGTGATCCATTTTTAGATATAATCGGCCACCGTGAAGGAACAAAGGTGTTATGTGGGCCGTAGAGGGAAAAGTGACTCGTGGGAGGAGCATAGTCTACGGTGAAGGTTGTACCACATTGATGTTTTTGGTAAATCTGATTAGTGTGTTTTTGCATTTATTTTCCTATATAAATGACCATAATTACATCACTATGTATGAGAAAATTAGATAAGAAGTTATCAACACTATATTAATAATTTGGAGAAGTGTGATGTAGTTTGAAAAGGGGAATTTGGTGAAGGAGAAGTTTGTGGTGGAAAGATTCCATGAAGGAGGAAGCTTTCCACAGATGGAGTTCACGAGGACTAGTATAACACACAATAAAAGAGGATATAGAAAATAATTTTTCTGTAGAGGAATCATACATTTTTGGAGAAGGGCTAGTCTGCGTAAGAATCTGACGTCTACACAACATAGGCAGTCTACGAAAGTAAAAGGTTATTCAATAAGAACTCTTTCCATGTGGAGTTATTAAGTTCACCTAGGATAAAGACAGTTCATAGAAGAAGTTGGAATGTTCATAGAGGACAAATGTATGTTCCTACCAGCTTCTGGGTAGGAAAGATAATATTTTTTTTGAAATACCAAATTTAGTAAATGTTTACCAAGAAGCACCGAACATTATATTGCATCATTTTTTTCTTGAAGAATCCCATACACTATTAGATTATTTGAAATTTTCTACAAGATTGCAAGGTCATATCCTACTCATTTTATTCCCTTTTAAGAGATTATTTTCTAGTGTATTGTGTGGTATTTTACTATTTACAAACCATACGAAGGATGTTGCAACTCTTGTTGGGCAGTGATCTTTGTAATGTCTAGTGTTCCTATTGATTTTTGTTTGGATTGTGTTAAACATAGAATGAAATATATAATAGGAGGTGAAGGTTGTTTCATATGTAAGTAATAATAACCTAAAAATATTTCATCCATTCACCCCTCCCCCTCGCTGTGATACTTGAGTCCTAACTGAGAACCATCACATGTAATACCATGTTGTTTTAGAATATTCGTAGAATATATGTTCATTTTTTCATGATTTTGAATAATGTCATTATACATGTGATCCATTTTGTTCATTTAGGCTCTTAATATCAAAAATACAACAGGTCTCATGATATTCTAGGTTCTTATTAAATGTATCATTATCTAATAAATTATGAGTTATGTTGTATTAAATATGTGGATTTTATAGTTTGTTTATGAGTAATGTCTAGTAATTACAGTGATTAGGATTGGAATGCTATAGTTAAATCCAAAGGGATGATACTAAAAATTGGAAAAATTCCTAGAATTTTATAAAATTATAGATTATGTCATTTATAATAAAATAAATACCTATTCGGAAACTACAAATGGATGTGGCTCTAGAACAGGTACACCTAGGTAAAATAACATTGAAATTAGAACCTTGATATGGACTTAATTGTCTCATGGTAAATGACAATAGTTCATTCATCACACCTGGTAGGAAACTTCTAGATGATATGCTATGGTGACTTCAAAATCACATTATGAAACTCTAATAATATAAAAATTTACCATAAAAATTTGTTTTATGAAATAATTCATAGACAAAATATATTGAAACCATGAAATTCATTAGTAAATTAATATATATCATTTATAATTTATCTATTTAAGGTTCATAGTCTCCCTTTTTGGGTATTAATAGTTTACAAATCATCTCCCCTATCTATATTTTATATGATTAAAATTATTAGATCCAAAATGAAATAGTGAATGGAATTATTATGATCCATGGTACTACATATTATTTCACATCACAATAGTTTAGTTGAACTATTTAAACACCATCTCAAAATATGGAAGTCAATCTATCGGTGAAGATGTAAAATGGATCGATTTATAAATCCAAGGAATATAACTCATCCACTAAATTTTTTTGGGATACAATTCCCATTGAACCATATCAAACTCCCTTTATAGGAATTTGAGGAAATTCTGGGTATGGATGTCCTATCCTTGTATAGATCCGATATAAATTCCCGAGAGAATGAAATCACCCTTCAAATCTTGATGCAACCTGTAATCCTATGCAACATTGAGGAGTATAAAAGAAAATATATTCATATAATTATATAAATAATATATATTATAACCTTATGAACAAATGTATCTTTCTAAAATAATTGATACTAAGGAAAAGATCATCCTTGAATACTTTATCTTTTTTAGGGAATACACTAAGGTGTTTCTAGAAGATTTTTGGGTTTTAACCAATATATGAGGTTGTGTTCTCAATCCATATTGTACTTGGAGATTTTCCAAAATCCACAAATTCATATATAATATCCATCTTTGAAACTAAATAGATAAAGGAGAAATTATAGGAGAAACTAGATTAAGGGTTTATATATATAATTACATCACTGTGGGGTGTATCATTCCTCTTATTCAAGAAGAATTTTGGGATAATGGGAATCTACAATGATTATCGTGCGCTCAAAAAGATCATGATAGTGAACAAGTTTCTTCTTCCTCAGTTGATGTCTTTTTTGATCAGCTATATGGAGCCCAATACTTCTCTTAGGTGGATATTTAGTTTGGATTCTGTTATGTATTGGTGAATAAGGCTAATATCACCAAGATTTCTTTTCATATATGTTATGGGAACTATGAGTTCATACAGATTCCATTTGGACTGTAAAATTCACCAATAATCATCATAGAAATACCGAATAGAGTCTTTATTGATTATGTTGGCAATTTTTGGGTAGTCTTTATGGATGATATTCCTAGCTACTCTAAAATAAATGAGAAACAAGTTGTGAATTTGAATTCTATAAGGTAGACATTCTGAAAGGATATGTTATTTGAGAATTAATGTAAATGCAGGTTATGGATGGAGAATGTAACATTATTGGGGTATGTTATGTCTTGAAAAGGTGTATCAATGGATCATTGAAATGGAGGAAATTGAATGATGGACCAGGCCAAAAAATATGTTATAAATCAATAGTTTATTTCGATTATATAGGTATTATTTTTTATTATTGATAATCACATAAAACATTTCAAGACCTCTACCAAAGATAATGCAGAATGGTGATATTTTTGTCTAGAATGATAAATGAAAATTGATCATTATAGTGTTAAAAAGAATATAATCACAACAGTAATGATCGAATTACCCACTTGTGTGGAAGGATTATTGACCATGAACAATTATTCCAAAAAGGGCTTAGTTTTTTTACACATTATGGTCAGAAAAGTTACAGTATATGCCTCCCTCCATGTAATCAACCATGAGATCACCTACACAACACATGTTAAGTAATTCTATATAGTTTTATTTTCATTAAGGATTTTTTGAAAATATATCTATAGTGACAAGTGTGAAAAATATACAAATCATAAAACCCTATAGTATATATTCCTAGAAAATTATCTCAATATGCACCAACAAAGGTGGTTAGGTCTGTTGAAGGATTATGATTTTTTAATACATTACTGTTTTAGGAAGATGAACAAAGATTCAAATACTATAACTTAAAAAGATCACACAACCCTATCCATAAGGAGGATAGAACATGATCCAATATTCATAGACATGAAAAGGATGGAAATAAGATTAGTAAAACATACTTCACTTTAGTTTTCTCAAAATAACTTCCGAGATATCTATTAATTATAAGATCAAGGAGGCCCAAAATGATGATAAGGTGATATAGAAAAAGTTTACGAATATACCAGAGTTTATCTTTGATACATGTACAATAGTTAAATTTTTAACATGAATATGTGTCTCATTAAAACCTTAAATGAAGAGGTAACTTATGTATGTTGTTCATAGATCAAGAATCTATTTTCATCTTGGAATCACAAAGATGTATAGAGATTGAAAAAAGATCTTCTAGTGGGATAACAAAAAGGGGGAAATTGCATAATTTTTATCTTGATGGATGGTATGAAAAAAAGTCAATAATTTATGAACAAAGCATAATTGTATGATTCCACCATTTCATATACCAATATTGAAACTGTAAAACATAAGCATGGATTTTTTCATCAGACTCCCCAGCACACCTAAAGGAAATAATAGCATTCATTTGGTAGTCAATTAACAAAAAGAGTCAATTAATGTCATTGGTATCATGGAATATTTTTATCATGACCTAATATCTATGATATATATATATATGGTAATTGGTAAGACTACAAGTAGTTCTACTATCCATTTTATATGATTGTGATCTGTGGTTTATCATGAGGTTCTAAAGAAGCCACAAACAAGCACTGCTGGAAAAATACCCTATACCAACGGTTGCAAACCGTTGGTGTAGGTCCCCAAACCGTTGGTATAGGCTATACCAATGGTTTGGGGGACCGTTGGCAAGTAAGCCATGACAATAGGTCTATACCAACGGTTTTGGGAAAACCGTTGGTATAGGCTCTATACCAACGGTTTTGAAAACCGTTGGTATAAGTAATTAGAAAATCTATACCAACGGTTCTCAAAACCGTTGGTATATGTATTTCAAAAAAGAAACACCCGGTGGGATTTGATCCCAGGACCTCTAGTTTATAAATCAAAGACTTAACCACTAACCTAACATGAATTTTGTTTACATAATTCCATAAAAATATATATGTATTGTTCTAATTATTTTAAATTTTGATATATATAATGTTCTCCATAGGATGATTCCAAAAAAATCACTAGACTTTTCCCAATGGTTCTCAAAACCGTTGGGAAAAGTCTAGTTATTTTTTTGGAATGTTTGCCCGAAGGTTGAATTTTGGAGGCTCTTTGCCAATGGTTTTGGAAAACCGTTGGGAAAGGGTATCCTATCCCAATGGTTTTCCCAAACCGTTGGCAAAGGGCCTCCAAAATTCAACCTTTCCCAATGGTTTGGCCAAACCGTTGGGAAAGGTGGCCAAAATATGGGCTTTCCCAACGGTTTGGACAAACCGTTGGGAAAGGGTACCTATACCAACTGTTTGACAAACCGTTGGTATAGAAGTGTTGGGAAAAATCATTTTTCCAGTAGTGAAGCACTGGACGTAGAGCTCGGTTTTATTTTTACTCATCAACCATAGACAGATGGCTGATCAGAAAGATCCATTCAAACTTTAATGGATATTCTAATATCATGTTAGTTTTATTTACATGGATGTTGGGATCAAAACCTTCCCCTAGTGTATTTTTCATATAATTACGGTTTTCATTAAATCATAAAAATGTTAACTTATGAGGATTTGTATGGGGAGATGTTCAAGACTTCGACAAACAAGGAAGAAATTATTGAATTTAGTCTCATGGGACATGATATTATCAAAAAAATAATATAGTAGGTTTAAAAAATTCAATTTCATATGAAATGTTTGAATTTTTTTATCGAAATGTTTTATAGATAATCATCGATTATAACTAGAGTTAGAGGTCAGATATAAAGTATTCTTTTATATATCCCCAAATAATAAATTCATGGGGTTTATGAAGAAATTAAAGCTTAGTCAAAGATACATTAGGAACTTCACGATCATTTATTGCATCAGGGAAGTGTCCTATAGAATAGAACTCCCACGTAACTGATATCATGTATATGTGGTGTTCAATATATACCTATTTAAGAAGTACATACTATACCACCCAAAATTACTAAATCCAGAGGTGTTACCATCAAAGGATAAACATTCATAGGAGGAAAAGGAACCGATGATCTCAGATCATGGAGAAAAAATTCTATGACACAAGATAACTATCATTGTCAAAGTGTTTCGGCAAAAACACAAGTTTCTAGAACCAATTTGGGAATCTGGAAATTGGATGAAACATAAGTATCTTCATTGTTTTAGTGTATAAAAGTAAATTTTTAGGGATAAATGATTTAAAGGGGGGAATAATGTAATGAACAAATGTTTTATAAATGAAATTAACTTCTCAAATGAATAAATGCATTCTTCAATAAAGTAATTATAGAAAAAATATGCACTAATTTTTTATATTAGAACGTTATAGGTTATATCCAATCAGATTTAAAATATCATTACACATAATAAAAATTGATGACATATTTTCTATACAGTGATCATTATGATTATTAATTTTTATGTGTCTGGATAAATCTAATTGAAACATATGAAAGAATTGAAACAAATTAATGAAATGATGGCCTTGTCTTATCCGATCATAACCTATAAACACATTTTATCTGAGCATTTGAGGGAGATAAAAAAGAAACATTTTCATTGAAAAATTTATACACAATATTGAAAAACTATAGTGAGAGAGAATCTTTTTATTGGAAAATTTCAAGCCTAACAATATCAGAACACGTACTATGTTTTCTAGACCACCCATTGAAAATATCACCACGGAGAAACATAAAATTAGGGAATTCAATTGAGTATTAAAAAGTTTTGTATATAGACCCTGACAGTATGATATTTAATATTTTGAAATAAAATAATGACTATATTGTTATTTTATTATTAATTTATAATGAATACATAATTAGTATTTTAATAATGAAATTTTGATATGATGACATCAAAATTGTATTTTTTTAGAAATATATATATTCAATCAAGACACACATTTCCATGAATCCATGAATTTTTTAAATAAATTTTATTTTAATAAAATAATATTATTAAATATTTTTATTAAAAACATCTTATTAGATATAAATTATAATATATGTTATTGAGGCCAAATGTATTTATTATAAGGGTCAAAAAATATTATTGGTCAATAAAAGGGGAAATTTTTATTTATATGATTAAATTATCACATTTAATGAAATATTTTTTAAAAATAAATATTAGTTTTGAAATAATCATATAGAAATAATACAATAGTGAATTTTTCATAATTTTCTCAAATAGTATAATTTTTCCCTAAAAATAAAATTTGGTATAATTATAAGTCCAAAAGTTGTGTATTAAATAAAATAAATATTATCCATAACTAATGTTTTGTTTCAAAATTAATTTTTTTGTGTGTTTTTAATATTAGTTGATTAATTTATATACCATTAATGAGTCCCCCAAAAACTATATTATATTTAATGTTTTTTAAATTAATTCATTAAAAACATGAATCAATTCAACATCATCAAGGGTTTTATTTTAAAATGTTTAGTTATTGTCATTACAAAATAATTGAATTCACTCATCCTTGGTTGATACTATGGTTATTGTATTAAACTGGAACTTCATTTTAGGTATGGATCATTATTTCAGGTTTTCTGGAAAAAGGAAGAAAGTGTAATTTTTTCTGATTAAATGTTGTTCACATAGTTGTCATGGGAATCCGTGTTCTGGCCATGTAATTGCTGAGTACATGGACATGTGGGTGACCTAGATGACTGACTAATGTGGGGTCAGATTAAGGTATGTAAACGACGTGTAAATTAAATTAACAGGCCCTGTACATTTCTTTTTGTTTGATTAGTCAGACTGGGGTCACATCTAACGATCATAAGAGTCTTCTTCTCGTATCTCGTACATGAGAGCAAACTACGACTGTAAATTATCAAGCACCTTCAGTTCCTCCATATGATCTCTAATTGAGGTGTTTTCAGGTGCGTTGGATTCCCACCAGTGAGTTATCCCATTCCCTAGAGCCTCTCTTTTGGATTTCTCCTCTATATTGAGTTATTCATGTTGAATAATGTTTACCTTTTTGTAGATCTACGATGTTCTTGGCTGATTAAAGGGCTAAATATCTAGAGTGTTCATTGTAAAACGTCAAGGTAGGTGGTTTGTTCCTTTCCATGGTTGTCTTTGTTTTATATATTCTAAAAGTTCCCAATACCCATGTTTAGGGTACTATGTGTTACAGAATTTAACCCTATTTAATACCTGTTATGGTTTTTTGATTTATAAAGTGTTATTTTCCTAGGGGTAAGGTTTAATACCTTGATTATTGATGTGTTACCCATGTTTGATTGATTATGTCCATTTGATCTAGAATTTCCTAATAGGATTTCTTTGTTTTCCAAGACTAGTGTTGTTAGGATGAAATTATTGTTTAAATGAGATTCATGCATTTCCCATTGTGAAAGTTGACTATGGGAATTGACAAGGATAGATTCCTTAAGTAGGGTCATTTTATATATAATTGTTGTTATGGTTGACAAAAAGGCACTGACTGTGAGAGAATCCATTGGGTCATTGACCATAGGGGTTAGACCATGAGAGCTACCAAGAGGGTCATTATAAAACAAATGTTAGACTATAGGAAATTGATTGTGAGAGCTACCAGAGGGTCATTATAATTATAATCACTATGTGGACGAAGGGGTATTGACCGTGAGAGCTACCCAGGTGGTCGTTTGTAATTTAGAGATTCCATGTGAGACAAAAGGTGTAAGACTGTGAGAGCTTTACCATAGGATCATTATTATTTTATTGAATTGAGAATATGTCAAGGTAGAGGGGTTACACTAGGAGAACATTCCTCGAGGATATCTTTTGAATGATTTATTGATGGTGATGAGCCTTCCATGCCAACTAACATGTTGGGACTTGATCTAACATGATTTTTTAGATGGACTTTTGAGACAGCTGTTGTTATTATTATACATAGGGATACAGAGCTTAAGCTAGATCCAGAGGATACATTATTCAACAGTTTGAATAATTAATAAATGTAATTGAAAATATTTGGATTCTTTACTTTTGAATACTTCCTAGATTTTTGATTCATTTTTCATATTGCCTTCTCTATATATACACTGACAGTTAGGCACAACTATTTTGGTGGTTTTTTACTAGGATTCATCGCAAACCCTGTTTGGGTCATTAATTTGGACCTAAACAGATTACACGGTTTCATGTATAGATAATGGAAATCAACGTTCATCATCAGGTACTTGATTTATTATGGAGATGGAGAGCATGAGACCAAGCTGAGTCTTATGATGTAATTGTAGTTTACTATTTTCTATACTTTGGTTTCATTATCTTATTTACATCATTTTGACATTTTTTGATTCTTTCCCAGACACATTTGACATGCCTAATATATTGATATATATTATAGTTGTTTTTACTATTTGTCTTCTACTATTTAATTCTATTATATTGTACTATTTCTTTTTCAACTATTTACAGTTTGTTTCAACTATGTTACTCTGTCAATGAGGGAATAGTTTCCCCACTATCACACCCAAGTATCTCGCTGCTAGTTGGTAGCATTTGTGTCAAAACCCATCCTTGAGGCCCGTGCCGTGACTACCCCATGCCCACCTTCCATAGGCCTCGGGCTGATGACTAGCACCAAGGCGTAAATCCCAGTAAAAAGGGAAGGCATTGCCTTTTTAAGGTAAACAAACACCACAGAGCAAGCAATCAGTAGAAGTAAACACTATGTAAAAATTGAGTACAACAATAAGTGCGGAAAAGTAAGTGGGATAGAATAAAAACCCAAAATGAAAGTAAATTACAACTCGGAAGGGGAAAACAACAACTGAAAAGTAAAGCCGTAACCTTGATCTGTCCACTGGACTCCCACCTGAAGGGTGAGTACAGATAGCCTCCTATCCTCCTCGGGTCCAGTCGACCACTCCGAGTACGTCCTGCCCAGTGGTCCACCCCCATGTACAGTCCTCCTCCGCATGCTTCAACCATGATCAGCACTGTCCGTCGTCTGCAACCAAAACAACGTACTGCGGGAAAAGCCCATGAAGGGGTGAGTATAAGCTACTCAGTAGGGACCTACGACCCCAGAAGGCCTCCCAGAATCCAAAAATTATAATCCACAGAGGAAAGTTACAATCACGAAGTAACATCCGACACTGCTTAGGTAAATGCCCATACATATACCTAAGTCACCAATTCTCGTTCGGCTCCAACACCCGAGCTCAAGTACAACCAAGTCCACATAGGAAAGCAAAACATAAATCCACATAGGATAGCACAACACAATCCACAAAGGAAAGAAAAATAGGATTCAGCTCACACAGGTATACTACTTCGTAAGACGATAGAGATGATCAGATGTAGCCACTGATTCATCTAAGCCGTCCGACCCACAAAGGAATCGGTAGGTACTAACCCCCGCAATGATCCACACAGGATCGATCATGAAGTGGAAACCATAGCTATTGGGTAACTCCTTCTCTATCAAGTACAGTGGGTATTCCACTACAACCAAGCGCTTCCCTCTAACCTTGGATTGCTGTAGTACTCCACCTATCGAGTACTGTGGGCCTGCTGCTACAACCTAGTGCTTCCCACCATGGGTCTGCTGCTACAACCAAGCGCTCCCCCTCATAGCCTCTGTAGGCACTCCTTCTGTTGAGTACCACGGGTCGGCTGCTACAACCAAGCGCTCCTCCGCCCTGGGTCTGCCGCTACAACCAAGCGCTCCCCCGTGCTGCTACAACCAAGCGCTCCTCCGTCGTGGGTATGCCGCGACAACCGAGCGCTCCCCCTCATAGCCTCCAGAGGTACTCCTTCTGTTGAGTACCGCGGGTCTGCTGCTACAACCAAGCGCTCCTCCTCTGTGGGTCTACTGCTATAACCAAGTGCTTCCCACTGGTCTATCCGTAACACACCGAGTCATTCGATCAGCAGTCGTCAAGTCTCAACCAGCTCTAGGGTTTCCGCACACAGCATGCTCGTTCCGTGAGGGTCCACTCCACGAGCCAAGAGGTCGATGCATCAACTGACATGTAGTATGGAGTTGATGTATCCTAAAAAGTACCATAGTGGTCACTACCGAATCCACAGAGGATTCTCGTACTGTCTTTATTGTCGTCACAGTCGCAACCAGCTCTAGGGTTCCCGCAGATAGCAAGCTCGTTCGGGAGGGTCCGCTCCATGAGCCGAGGGCTGATACATCAACTGACACATAGTCTAGAGTTTATGTATCCAAAAGTTCCATATCATCAATAGGAACTCAACATCACAGATGGCGCGTCTATCAGACGCCCGGTCTGAGAGTTATTGGCCTATTCATCATAGGGGCCCAGTTGGTTTTTAAGTCAAAACCAACCTGACTGTACTCCACCTACATTCAAACCTCGGGCAGAGTAATCCAAAAGATCCATCCCCCTTAGAGGAATCCACCAAATTCAAAGACATGTCAATCGGACATCTGGAGCTCAAGTTATAAGCGTTTCCGCTCTGAGGGCCCGGTTGGTTTCGTGCACGAACCAACCCGGCCAAACCCAAAGTATTCTAAAACCTTGAGTGTAATATACCTAAATGACCGTCTCGACCCAATGATCCCATCGGCACTGACGGTGCGTCAATCAAATGCCCGCAACTCAAGTTATGATCAAAAGACCGAAAAGGTCCGAAAACGGGGGTCTGGGCCCGGACCGACCCGGACCACCCCCCCCCATGTCGGCCCGAACCGGGTCCGTGTCCAACCCGGCCGGCGCGGACCGGCATGGGCGCGACCCAGCCCGAACCGGCGGGTCGGCTCGGCCGGTTACGACCGACCGGAGTGGGGGGCGTGCTACCCCCGCGTGAGAGAACCGTGGCCCCGCGTGAGGCCGACCTTGCCAGCGGACAAGGCCGGGCCGCCACGTCCCGTGCTCCTCCGGTCCCGCGCGGTCGCGGGACTACAATGCAGCCGCCGCGGCTGAAGCCGCGGAGGTTCTCCAAGGCGGCGCGCCTGGCACTGCCGTGCCACCGTGGCGCGCCGGCGGGTCACTCCGCGGACCACCGGACGAGTTCCGATGGTCGGAGATTCATGCCGTCTTCGCCAAAGGTCCTCCCGGGGTCAGTCCTTCACTGCAAGGACCGCGTGTTTCCCGTGCGGCCTGCTTTGTCGATGTCTGTCGTTTCACACACCAAGAACGAAAGGGGTGGTGGGTTCAGACTTGTTCGTTAGTCCGCACCCACCGCGTTAGCGGTTTTAAAAGTCTCACAAAAAAAATAGTTTAATCAAACACAGAGGGTATAAATCAAAAAGATTTAAATAAAAATAACCCCTACCTCGTCGTTGTCATCGAACGTGAGTTCTTCGCAGAATTGATCGTCACGGAAGAAGAGGATCATCGCGTCGGGGAAGGGGCGTCGCGTCGACGATCTCCGAGGGTTAAAGGAAACACATAGATTTAATGGCACGTTTAAACACATGTTGAGGATAAAATCCACAAAGGAAATTAAAAGATCCGTAATCCCCTAACTCAATCGGTGTTTATCAAAGATTTTCGCCGGGAAGGATTTTCGCGGAAGAAATGTCGCGGAAGGAGATTCGTTGGCGTCGCGGTACATGGCGTCACGTCGTCGATCTATGAGGGTTCGACGTTCTTCGTCACCTTCACATTCTTCGCGTTCTTCATGTTCTTCACGTTCTTCGCGAAGGAGGATGAAGAACTTAGAGTTTCTCTAAATCCTCTCAACAAGACACCCACAAGAAAAACGTGTGTTGGTCTTATTTTTTTCCATGCCAACAATTTGAAAAACAAGTTAAGAAACGAACCATTAATTCGGTGAATTAATGGTAACGACTTAACTGTCCAATTAATAGGGGCGTTAAGAGTTTAAGAAAACTCACCGGTTGACTTTAATTTAAAAGGGGGTTTTCGCGGGTGCGTTATTTAGAAAAAAAGAAATGGTGGGGATTGTGCGGGCCCCACCTCACAAATATCCTACCAAGTGGGTAGGATATTTTGGGTTCCACGCTATCCGCTTCAACTCAAATTAAGTGGCTTTAAGTGGCTTTAAGTGAAATAAAATAAAGTTTTTGCACCACTTTATATTATTTTATTAACTTAACCCCAAAAATTAAAAACCACACCCGAGAAAAAGCAACTCCGGAAGAGGTGTTTCTAAGCAAATACCGGCGCAGCGATTCCATCGGTGCCCTCGGAATTCGATTTCGAGCACCAGTTCCAAAGTTAGAAAAAACCGCTTGTTCGTTCACTGAACGTACCTGAGCCAAACTTCGGAAGATTATTCCGGGTACACTGGGCCTCAGAATCAGGTTCCATTAGAAACCGCGTTCTTGTAGAATTCCAATGAAAATTAAGAAAAAAATTTCCTTGAAATTTACGGGTCTTTACATCACTCCCACCTCAGCACTTTATGTCCCCGTAAAGATAAATCATAAACTAGGGAAACAAAAGTGGGTACTGAGCACGCATCTGAGCCTCCCGCTCCCAAGTGCTCTCCTGGAGGTTCACATGATACCATCTGATGCGCACTAGAGGAATCGATCATCCACGTAGGACCCGCTTCTGTCGATCCTCGATCTCCACTGGGACCTCCGCAAACGTCGCCCCATCATCAACATCTAGCTCCCCATGGTCAATGATATGCGCCAGGTCGTGCATGTATCTCCTCAGCTGAGATATGTGGAAGACGTCGTGCACCCGGTGCAACTGAGGTGGTAGAGCCAGGTGATAAGCCACCTCGCCAACCCTGCCGAGGACCTAGAAAGGTCTATTGAACCTCAGTGATAACTTGACACCTCGACCACATCCCTGTAACTCACGTCGAGGTGTGACCCGTAAGGAAACGTGGTCACCATCCTCGAAATCTAGTGGTCTCCGCCTCCTGTCAGCACAAGACTTTTTCCGGCTCTGAGCTGTCCTCATCCGCTCATGGATGACTTGGACCTTTCTGGTCCTACTAGAGCTGCTGAGATTTCTTCTTTTCCGAGAAGAGAAATCTGGTCTCATCCCCTGGATGAACCACATTCTTCGCCTAATACAGCAAATCCCGTCATGGATGATACTAACCCATACCAAGGATGATGTCGTAAGGCCTCGATGCTACTACCAAGAGATCCAACCGTTACTCTCGCCTCCAAGGGTTGAGTCACACCGTCAACATCAGTGTGTGGTCACTGGGTATCCTCCAATAGGTTTCTCAAAGTGATGGTCATGTCAACAATTTTTTTTAAACTAGAACCTCTTAGTAACAACATAAAGAGAGGACAGGAAGCTAAACGCCAAAAGAACGGTGTCTTTTATTACTGCAGCTCAAAGTACAAAGACACAAAACTTCTACAAACAAACATCAACAATTCTAGAAGCATCATAAACAAAAGTCTCCAGGTCTGGATCTAGTCCCGATCTTGTCCATCTGCTCCCGGAGCTCCATGATCGTAGGCCTCAGCTACCTGAAGCTGAGCTCTCCCATGTCCACCAGCTCCCTGCTGTCGGGGTGGACTTCCTGGCGGTGGTGGTGGCAACACCTCGATGTGTCGTCCACCTCCAGATGCATGGACAGCTCCCCTGGCATGGTCTCCTGCTCCATGCGATCCGCCTCGATCGAACCTCTGCCTCTGCCTGGGAGGTCCTTAGTTCATCTGCTGATCATCCGTATGGCGTGTCAGACAGTCACGATCCACGTGACCAACCCCGCTGCATGAGTAACACTGTCTGCTCATGGTAAGTCGTTGTCCACCCCGGGTGCCTCGCACAAATGATCCTGTGTCACGTGGTCGAGCACCTGTAGGTCTAGTTCTCTGGGAACCCTGCATCATCTGTCTACTGCCCACTGCAGAAGACTCTGCCACATGCCGGCTAGTGGTGGGTCCTATTGCTGGAGACTCCTCAGCAAGGAAACTCTCCACTAAGAGGGTTCTCTCCAATACCCCTGTCTGTGTTGGAATGTAGTGAGAAACAACTGAACCTATGATCTCTCTCCTGAGCCCCTGCTTGAAGGTTCATGCCCTAAAGAATGGGTCTCGTACCATGTCCGTGGAATAGCGTGAGAGATCGGTAAACCTCGCCACGTGCTGGGCTACTGTCAAGCTGCCCTGCCGTAGCTGTAAAAGATCCTGGATGCGCACCGCACGGAGGGTGGCCAGGACAAACTCTGAGTGGAAGAGGCTCTCAAAGTCTGTCCAGAGAAGAGATTCCTCATCGTGCACCAGGAGCATCAAGCTCTACCATCTGCCTGCTTCCGCGTGCATTAGGCTCGCTGCAAGGATCACCATGAGGTCTGCTGGTGTCCTCACTAACCGGAAAACTTGTACGACTGCCTCCAGCTAGTCCTTGGATGCATGAGGGTCCATCTCCCCGCGGAACCTGGCTGGTCGCTGGTGCTGGAACTCTTGCAGTGCACTATGGCGACGTGCATTGTCAGTGTCTGGGGCTGGAAGCATCGGTGGCTCTCCGGGTAGTGGTACTGCCGGTGCCTCTACAGTCAAAGGGCCCTGTACCGAGGCCTCGGCGCTCGGTGGGTTGTCGTCACGTACAACTCTCGGAACCCTAGCTGGCTGCAGTCATGGGGCCATCCTGAAAAGAAACAGGCGCGCCATGGTCAGAACAATATACCTGGTGAGCTGACATAAAGTAATCACAAAGAAAACTTGAAACACACATGCAATCAATGTTTTTGTGCATTAAGTCGGAAATCAGAAGTCAGGGTCCTAGTGAATGGATACGTCGGCCACCGCACCAACACTGGACTCCCTGGACTGATAACCACACCCAATACTCTTAACACTATTGCTTCACATAGAAAAAGATCAGAGCCCAAAGTTCTACGGTAGAACCGAACTCCTCTGATACCAATTTTTCACAATCCGTCCTCGAGGCCCGTGCCTTGACTACCCCAATCCCGCCTTCCATAGGCCAGGGGCTGGGGACTAGAACCAAGGTGTAAATCCCAATAAAAAGTGAATGCATTACCTTTGTAAGGTAAACAAACACCACAGAGCAAGAAAGCAGTAGAAGTAAACACTAAGTAATAACTGAGTACAACAATAATTGCGGAAAAGTAAGTGGGCCAGAATACAAACCCAAACTGAAAGTAAAGTACAACTCGAAAGGGGAAAACAACAACCGAAAAGTAAAGCCGCATCCTCGATCTGTCCACTGGACTCCCACCTGAAGGGTGAGTATAGATAGCTTCCTCTGCTCCCTGGGTCCAGCCGACCGCTCCGAGTATGTCCCGGCCAGCGGTCCACCTCTAGGTACAGTCCTCCTCCGCAAGCCTCAACCACGATCAGCACTGTCTGTCGTCTGCAACCAACAAAAAGTAGTGCGGGCATAGCCCGTGCAGGGGTGAGTATAAGCTACTCAGTAGGGTCCCCAAGACCCCCGAAGGCCTCCCAGAATCCACAAAGTATAATCCAAAAAGGAAAGATACAATCACGAAGTAACATCCGACACTGCTTAGGTATATTCCCATACATATACCTAAGTCACCAATTCTCATTCGGCTCCAACACCCGAGCTCAAGTAAAACCCAGTCCACATAGAAAAGAAAAACGTAAATCCACACAGGATAGCACAACACAATCCACAAAGGAAAGAAAAATAGGATTCAGCTCACACAGGTATACTACTTCGTAAGATGATAGAGATGATCAAATGTAGCCATTGATTCATCTAAGCCGTCGGACCCACAAAGGAATCGGTAGGTACTAACCCCCGCAATGACCCACACAGGATCGACCATGAAGTGGAAACCATAGCTATTGGGTAACTCTTTCTCTATCAAGTACAGTGGGTATGTCGCTTCAACCAAGCGCTTCCCTATAACCTTGGACTACTGTAGTACTCCACCTATCGAGTACTGTGGGCCTGCTGCTACAACCAAGTGCTTCCCACCATGGGTCTGATGCTACAACCAAGCGCTCCCCCTCATAGCCTCTATAGGTACTCCTTCTGTTGAGTACCACGGGTCGGCTGCTATAACGAAGCGCTCCTCCACCATGGGTCTGCCGCTACAACCAAGCGCTCCCCCGTGCTGCTACAACCAAGCGCTCCTCCGTCGTGGGTCTGCCGCTACAACCAAGCCCTCCCCCTCATAGCCTCCAGAGGTACTCCTTCTATTGAGTACCGTGGGTCTGCTGCTACAACCAAGTGCTCCTCCGCCGTGGGTCTACTGCTACAACCAAGCGCTTCCCACTGGGCTATCCGTAACACACCGAGTCGTTTGATCAGCAATCGTCAAGTCTCAACCGGCTCTAGGGTTTCTGCACACAGCATGCTCATTCCGGGAGGGTCCACTCCATGAGCCAAGAGGTCGATGCATCAACTGACATGTAGTCCGGAGTTGATGTATCCCAAAAAGTACCGTAGTGGTCACTATCGAACCCACAGAGGATTCTCGTACTGTCTTCATTGTCGTCGCAGTCGCAACCAGCTCTATGGTTCCCGCACACAGCAAGCTCATTCGGGAGGGTCCGCTCCATGAGCCGAGATCTGATACATCAACTGAAACATAGTACGGAGTTGATGTATCCAAAAGTTCCGTATCGTCAATAGGAAATCAACGTCATAGACGGCGCGTCAATCGGACGCCCGGTCTGAGAGTTATTGGCCTTTTCATCCCAGGGGCCTGGTTGGTTTTTAAGTCAAAACCAAACCGACCATACTCCACCTGCATCCAAACCTCGGGCATAGTAATCCAAAATATCCATCTCACTTAGAGGAATCTATCAAAGTCGACGACACGTCAATCGGATGTCCGGAGCTCAAGTTATAAGCGTTTCCGCTCCGAGGGCCCAGTTGGTTTCGTGCACAAACCAACTCGGACGAACTCAATGTATTCCAAAACCTTGAGTGTAATATACCAAAACGACCGTCTTGACCAAAGGATTGCATTGGCGCTGACGGTGCGTCAATCGTAGGCCCTCAGCTCATGTTATGTGCAAAAGGACGAAAAGGTCCGAAAACGGGGGTCTGGGCCCGGCCCAACCCCCCCCCCCCCCCCCCCCCCCCCCCGGGTCTGCCCGAACCGGGTCAATCCGACATGGGTCCTGGTCTGACCCGGCCAGCGTGGCCTAGCCCGGCCAGGGTGGCCCGACCCGGCCTGGGTGCGACCCGACCCGGCCTGGGCGCGACCCGGCCCGAACAGGCGGGTTGGCTCGGCCGGTTACGACCGAGTGGAGCGGGGGGCGTGCTGCCCCTATGTGATAGAACCGTGGACCCACGTAGGGCCTCCCTTGCTAGAGGACGCGGCCGGGCCACCACATCCCGTGCTCCTTCGGTCCCGCGCGGTCGCGGGACCGCGCTGCTGCCGCTGCGGCTTCAGCCGTGGCGATTCTCCACGGCAGCGCGCCGGGCGCTGCCACCTTCCATCGCCGGCGCTGCCGTGCCGGCGTGGCGTGCCGGTGTGTCGCTCCGCGGACCACCGGACGAGTTCCTGTGGTCAGAGATTCACACCGTCTTCGCCAAAGGTCCTCCCGGGGTCCGTCCTTCACTGCGAGGACCCCGCGTCGCCCGTGCAACCTGCTTTGTCGACGTCCACCGTTTCGCACACCAAGAACGAAAGGTGAGGTGGGTTCGGACTAGTTTGTTAGTCCGAACCCACCTTGTTAGCGTTTTTAAAAGTCTCACAACAACAAAAAAATAGTTTAATCAAACGCCGCGGGTATAAATCACAAAGATTTAAATAAAACAAACCCCTACCTCGTCGTTGTCGTCAAACGTGAGTACTTCGCGGAATTGACCGTCGCGGAAGAAGAGGATCGTCGCGTCGTGGAAGGGGAATCGTGTCGTCGATCTCCAAGGGTTAAAGAAAACACACATATTTAATGGCACGTTTAAACCCATGTTGAGGATAAAATCCACAATACAAATTAAAAGATCCGTAATCCCCTACCTCAATCGGTGTTGATCGAAGATTGTCGCGGGGAAGGATTATCGTGGAAGAAACGTCGCAGAAGGAGATTCATCGGCGTCGCGGTACACGACATCGCGTCGTCGATCTCCGAGGGTTCATTGTTCTTCATCGCCTTCGCATTCTTCACGTTCTTCGCGTTCTTCACGTTCTTCGCGTTCTTAGCGAAGGAGGATGAAGAACTTAGAGTTTCTCCAAATCCTCTCAACAATCCACCCACAATCAAAACATGCGTTGGTCTTATTTTATTCCATGCCAACAATTTGAAAAACAAGTTAAGAAACGAACCATTAATTCAGTGAATTAATGGTAATGACTTAACTTCCCAATTAATAGGGGTGTTAGGAGTTTAAGAAAACGCACCGGTTGACTTTCATTTAAAAGGGGGTTTTCGCGGGTGCGTTACTTAGGGGAAAAGAAATGGTGGGGCTCTTGTGGGCCCAAACTAAAAAATATCCTACCAATTGGGTTGGATATTTTGGGTTCCACCCTATCTGATTCAACTCAGCTTAAGTGGATTTAAGTGGCTTTAAGTGAAATAAAATAAAGTTGTCGCACCACTTTATTTTATTTTCTTAACTTAACCCCAAAAAATTAAAAACCACACCTGAGCCAAAGAAACTCCAGAGGAGGCGTTTCTAAGTAAATATCAGTGTTGTGATTCCATCAGTTCCCTCAGAATTTGATTTGGAGCACTGGTTCAAATGTTAGAAAAACCCGCTCGTTCGTTCACTGAACGTACCTGAGCCAAACTTCGGAAAATGATTCCGGGCACACAGGGCCTCGGAATCAGGTGCCGTCAGAAAATGTGTTCTTTTATAATTCCAAACAAAATTAAGAAAAAAATTTCCTTGAAATTTACGGGTCTTTACACTTTGGAATTCATGGAAATATGCTTGAGGCCATGTGACCCACCAAGCATGGGGCACCTTTGGTCCGCACCCAGATCTAGGACATTACAAAGTGGTATCAGGGGGAGGTTATTTTTTAAATTATATTTCTATTTGGAGCATGTAAATAGGGGTAGGATGGAAAAGTTAGTTTTTAATTATTTGTTCCTACGATTAGCTGACCCATGTGTAGGGATGGCCAAGTTAGCATAAATATTGTAATTTTTCTGGTTTTTCAATTGTTAGGTTTATTTGATTTCACTGTTGGGGGACACACCTATTTTGTGTTATTATTATTGATATAATTGTAGTCATATTTCCATTGAAACCTGATTAGATGTGGGTATTCCATCTCATGAATAATATAGGCACTTGCTTGAGATCACATGTCATGCATTCTTATCATGCTATTTACGGTGCATTATTTATTTCATGCTATTGTGATAGATTTTGTGATATATATTCATGTTTTTGTGATATATTCCATGATAGAATTGAAACTATTTGGTAATGTATTGGAATTTTCAAACTTTAATTTGGATTGTTGGAAAACATTGGACCTTAAGGTGTTATGGGCCCTCTTGGTTCATAATTTGGTGGATATTTTTTGAACATTAATTGAATTATTTTCAATTTTTAATGTTAATGATGATTCCAAATGTTGATTTGTGGGAGTATCGGCTCTCACAGGTCATAATTTGTCAGTACATGGACAAAATTATATGTTTTAAGGGTTATAGATAAGTTTCATAGGCCTACTGTCTAGAAACCTCGACAACATGGCGTGTGGTGTTATGATCACATGCCTTGGGTTCTTATGCTCTAGTAGAAACATATTTTATTAAGTACATTATGTGTATATCCAATACGTATCGTGTAATATTTAACTATGTTAATAACTATGTGAGAAGATACATGGGGTTGGGAAATGCTGGTAGAACACAATGTGCACTTGGAGTACATGTTGTGCAGTAAGGACCTTGTGTTTGGCCATGTGTTTAATGACACCAATGGATGAAACATTGGTTGTACACAACGTGTCCACAGCTTACACGTCATGTAGTGTCAACTGTACCTCCGACCGTGTGACCAATTTCATGGGTGGTTATAATATAACTAGTACACACCGTGTCTAGGGTGAAAACGACTTGTAGTGTTACCCAAGAGAGAACTGTGTAGTTTAGTCGTGTAGAAGAAATTGGGAAGGAGAGAAAATTCAATTACACGCCGTGTCTTGAGAATAACATGCCATTTTTATAGGGTGTTACACGAATAGGTTTGGAAGAGGTAGATGCCCATGTTGAAGCGATATGTAACACGTCGTGCAGGGGTTGTACAAACCATGTAACCCTATTTTTTTAAAACATGAAGGTTCTTCTTCTTCAGTTCCTTTCTTGCACTTCTATGTTTCAGTCCTTAATATTATTAAAATCATGTGCGCCCTTGACCATGCATAGTTCATCCACTGAGACGTCCTTCTGATGTACACCAGGTGCAGGGTTATGATCAGAAACTGGAAAGGATAGCTCAAGGACTACTAGAAGACCCTCCCGTTGTGCCTCTCATGGAACCAGCTATTATACTGGATGCATGTGCTGATTCATAGTTCTGAGAAGGAATTCTAGGAATGTTAAAGACTTTTCAGGGAGCACTGCATCCTTCCCTGTATATGGAAGAGCTGACGTAGGTGTTCCAACAATAACATCTTCCCACCTTGTCTGGGGATAGAGGACCACAGGTTTCCTAATTATGGGTGGAGTCCATGCTTTCTATCTTTGAGATTTTGATATGCCTCCGAAGAAGAGGGTTAAGCTCCCAACTTAAATGCTATGTGATTCCTCCAATTGACGGTGAGATGTTATCTCATAGGGGGAATTCATCAGGATATGTCTTAGGAAGAGTTATAAAGGTCCCAATTTGACTAATTCTATCCCGAGAAATTGAGGGACGATCAATCCAGATAGTTCATTCATTTAGAGTAGGGTGCTCTTTCAATGATGAACTAATCATCCTGTTTTACAAAAATCCAGTACTTCACACCTCTTATGGGAGGTGACGATTTATCCTTGTCAAGGATTTTTGAGGATGGTATCAGGTGTGATGTTCGATCGTAGGTGAATGTATTCTGGATAACTAATGTTTCTTATATAGTTATCTAGGCACTGATTACCGAGTGTAATCTGAAGGAGCAGGGAGCTTCAATCCAGGACAGTTTAGCATCCAGGTCTCGTATTCCTTCGATATATATCAATATGTTCCATATAGATCCTTCTTGTGAGGTTTCTTTAGGTATCCAGGTGGTATGATACCATTGAAGAAAGAGCAGGAATACGAGACCTCAGTGCCCGAGAGACCTAGTTGAGTGACGATCTTGCTGCAAGATGGGCCATTTTCTTCATTTTTTCGAGTTTTTCTCACCAGCACCTGGTGAGCAGGAATCGGGTATGGATACAAATTTAGAAGTAGGGACACAAATTTCTCAGCAGTTAGAGAACTGGAGTTCATCCAGTTGTTTAGGGCGTGGAGGAGGACATGTCCGTGGTAGTCAATCGGCAGGCTTTCATTGATAGCGGGGTGGATTAGCCCATGGTAGTCAAACAGGGTCACATGGCCACGGTATATGTCAGACATTTGTAGGGGAGCATACCCAACAAGAGTATGATCTCGTTACCTCAATACTTATAGGTAATATTCTAGTTGTCATGGTTTTAGTTTCTACTCTTTTTGATAGTGGGGATTCCCATAGTTTTATATCAGTTGTCATTGTGGTGATAATTGGGATTTGTATCTCCACTTTTGATGACGTTATGAAGCTAGAAACTATGTTGGGGATTAGGACGGCTACTGTACGTCAGTGAAATGAGTGACATATTGAGATCAGTGGGTGTCACTTGTTATGGGACCTCAATGTCATAGAGATGAGAGGTTATGAGGTCATTATCAGAATGGATTGGTATGTCACCTATCTGGACTTTGTTGACGAATATCATTGTAGGGTGAGATTCACGTCACCATAGGGAAAAAATTTTCTACACAAGGGTGATTGGGATGTACATGTGAGTGGAGCTGGACTCGAGCATCTTAAAAGAGGAGGAATTACAACCAAGATTACTAGTTTATTTATTGATGACCAGGGGACTTCACATATGGATTTACCTCTATCGGTTGATCGTTTTAGAGATGTCTTTATAGATGAATTTTCAGGTTTACCTCCATAGAGAGAGGTTTATTTCTCTATTGATCTTGGGCCAGGAGCATCATCCATGTCCACTTCTTCTTATAGGATATCTTCACCAGAGTTTCAGGAGCTCAAGAAGTCATTAGATGAGTTACATGCAAAGGGTTTAATCCGACCCAATACTTCTCCATGGGGTTCTCCTATCTTGTTTGCGAAGAAGCTGTATAATATCCTTATAAATTTCATGAATTACCGAATGATGGTCCAGTTGACGGTTAAGAACTGATATCCCTTGCCGATGATTGGTGATCTCATTTATCATCTTTGATTGGCCTAGGTGTTCCCAAAGATTTTCTTGAGATTCAGTTATCATCAGTTGTGTGTTAGACCATTAAATATACCTGTTACTGCATTTCTGAGTATGTATTTTCTATACCATTATGTGGTTATGTCGTTCGGTCTCACGAATTCACCAACAGTTTTCATGGCACTGATGAACTAAGTGTTCCATCCTTACATGGATTCTTTTGAGGTAGTCTCCGTGGGCGACATATTGGTGTCCTCTCACACTCCGCACGACCATGCCACCCAACATTAAATCATTTTGAGTAAACTGAGATAAGATTAGTTATATTACAAGATCTCAAAATTCCACTTTTAGAAAGACTAGATTCACTTATTTTCTCATGTTATCTTAGAGATAAAAGTATTGTTAGAACCAGAGACTATGAGAGCTTTAGTGTTTTGGGAGCATTCAAAGAAATTCATTGAGATATGGAGTTTTTTGGGGCTAGCTGGTTACTACATGCACTTTATACAAAAATTTTCATGCTTAGCAGCGCCACTGATGGGCCTAACTAAGAAGGTTGAAAAGTACATGAGGATATATTCCTATGATTCCCCCTTTCAGAAGTTGAAGGGGGAGATTGACCTCAGCACCAATACTGATTTTTCTAGATCCATGCAAGAGATAAACAATTTACTTTGATGCATTAGGTATCCAGATGGGAGCAGTGCGTATGCAAGGGGAATGAGTTCTTGCATATAAGTCATGGTATTTGAGGCCACATGACTGGAATTACCTTATGAATGATCTCGATTAGATGAAGTTGTGCCAGCTTTACACTATTAGAGACATTATTTCTTAGGAGAGAATTTTGTGGTTTTCACTGACCACAAAAGTACCAAATATATCTTTACTCAGTGTGATCTGAATTTGAGATAGGTAATGTGGGTTGAGTACCTTATGTATGATATTGATCTTGCCTACATGACTAGGAACAAAACTGCAATGTATGATGAGTTGAGTAAGAGGACTCAGATACAGGAAGATCAAGAGGCCAACAATGTGTGTAACCTTATTTATTTGTTCTCAGAGATGCATTTGTTGGTTCACAATAGACAGGGGTAGATGTTTCTTTATTATGTAGTTGTTACCTCTACTCTTCTAGATCATGTGAAAATGAGATAGGTATCAGATTCTGAAGTCCTTTTCCTATAAGAGAGTTTTTTAGGAGAGGACCCTAATCCTAGATGGACTGTAGACAAGGATGAGGTCTTTATTTTTCATGGCTGTATATGGGTGTCAGTAGACATACATGAGGACTTGATCCGAGATTTTCATTCCTTGGTATGGGATGTTCATCATGGTGTCAATAAGATGTATACAGATTTACACTGTCAGTACTGGTGGCTAGTTATGGAGAGAGATGTTGCTGGCTTGGTTATGATATGTTCAACATATTAGTAGGTGAAGGTGGAGCATCATTAACCGTCATAGATTTTACAATAGTTACCCATTTCTGAGTGGAAGTAGAATGATTTCGCGATGGATAGTGTGAATTTTTTACCGAGGACACCTCTAGGGAATGATGTTGTTGGGTTTTCATTGAAAAACTCATGACAGTTGCAGGCTTCTTACTAATCAAGGAGACCATCAATGTTGATCTTCTTGGCAGGTTTTACATCCAAGCGTTTGTATGGTTGCATTGGGTTCTGCACCCTATTGTTTCAGATAGGGACACTCATTTTACATCTCATGTGTCAAAGGGACTAAATAAGACTTTGGGTACATAGGTAATTATGAGAACAACTTACTATCCCCAGATAGATGTCCAATTCGAGTACACGATTCATGTTTTAGAGGATATGCTTCAAGCATACGTCCAAGATTTTTGGGGATGACCACTAGAGTTCGTGGTTGGAGATAATGTTTTCTTACGTGTCACAAAGAGTTTGGGACACAATAGGATTAAGATAGAGGGGAATCTATAATAAGGATAGTCCAGTCCATTTGAGGTCTTGGATATAGTCAGTCCGGTTTCCTATCAGTTTCATTTACCTTAGAGGTACCAGGATATGCATGAAATCATTCATGCTTCATATCTAATACTTCACTTTTTGAACTCGTCTCATGTTTTTCAACCTGATGAGGTTGATTTGGAGGTGGATGCAACCTTTGAGGATCACCCTATTCAGATTGTGGATCATAATATGAAGGTTCTCTGTGGCTTGTATGTTCCTATCATATGGGTGGTACAACTATACAAGCAAGTACCAGAAAAGACTTTAGAGAGGGAGCCCAACTTACGATCATAGTGGCCATATTTGTTTGATTTTCCTTCTTCACCACCCTTAAAAGGGAAATTTTGGATGAATTAATTTAAGGGGGAAGTTTGTAAGAAACCAGATCTTCATTTCAGCTATGGATCTTTATTTCGGGTTGGTTTTTGAGGAAAAAGGATTAAATGGGAATGTTTTCCATGTACATGATGTGTACTGTTGAGTACAAGTCATGTACCTGATTGTCCTTGGTAGTTGTGTACTAGAAACGTAACGACCGAGTACATGGACTTGTGGTTGAAATGGTTGACCACCTAATGTGGGGTATGGTTGAGGCATGTACACAGTGTGTACATTAAAAGAAAATGTCGTGTAATTTTCTTTTTTATTTTATTAATCTGACTGGGGTCATGTCTAATCTCTATAAGTGTCTTCTTTATCCCGTCTCTCGTATAGGAGAGAAACGTACGACCAAAAATCTTCAAGAACCTAACGTTCCTCCATCCGAGCTCCGATCGAGGCACCACGGGGTGTGTTGGACTCCCACCACTGAGTTATCTATTCCCCTAGAGTTGGTCTTCCCAATTTCTCCTCTCTCTTGATTTATCCAAGGTTGAATGATTTTGACCTGTTTTTATATTTACAACATTCTAGTATGATTTAAGGGCTGACATTATAGATTTTTCATCGTACAACATCAAGGTAGGTGGTTTTTTCATTTACATTGTTTTCTTTGGTTTATATTTCGAAAGAGTACCTAATACCCATGTTTTGGTTATTGCATGTTATGGAATTTAATGCAGTTTAATACCTTTTATGGTTTTTTAGAAAGGGTTATTTTCTTAGGTGTAAGGTTTAATAACATGATTATGGATGTGTTTCCCATGTTTTATTGATTATAGTTGTTTGTTCTAGAATTTTTAGTTAGGCCTTCTTGGTTTTCCATGAGTAGTGTTGTTATGATGAAATTATTGTTTTTATGAGATGAAATCCATTCTCATTGAAAATGTTGACCAAAGGTAACTAAACATGATAGATTCTCAACATAGGGTAATTTTATCTATAATTTTTGTTACCGTTGATCAGATGCATTGACTATGAGAGTGTCCATGGTGTCATTGACAAGAGGGGTTAGACAATGAGAGATACCCACAGGGTTGTTATTAAACGTATATTGGACCATAGGAAATTGACTGTGAGAGATTCTAGAGGTTTATTATAATTATTATCTCTATGAGGACCAAGGGGTATTGACCGTGAGAGCTACCCTTGTGGTCATTTGTAATTGATAGTTTACATGTAGGACAAAAGGGGTTATAATATGAGAGAATTCCCATAGGGTAATTATTATTTTATTGAATTCATGATATATTGATTCAGGGGGGTTAGACTATGAGAATTTTCCCAGATTCTAGATTGTGAATGATTGATTGATTGTGATGAGTCTGCCAAGACAAAGCACAATATTTTACTCGATCTGACATGATTGTATAGATGGCCTTCTGAGATGTATGTTTTTATTATTATAGAGGGGGATACAATGTTTAGGCTAGATCTTGTGGTTACATTATTCAATGGTTTGAATAATTAATAAATGTAAATTAATGTAATTGAAAATATTAGGATTTTTTACTTTTGATTAATTCCTAGTTTATTTATTAATTTTTCATATATACTACTAAATATATACATGATTGTTAGGCACATATATTTTGGTGGTTTCTTTCTAGGATTCATCTGACACCCTATTGGGTCATTATTTTTAACCCAAATAGGTTACATGTTTATAGGTATAGATAATGGAATGAGCCCTTCATCATTATGTACTTTATTGTTGTTGGAGAGGGAGAGCATGGGACCAAGATGAGTCATGCGATGATATTGCAGTTTACTATTTTCTATACTTTGGTTTCAGTATTGTATTTACAGAATTGTGACTTGTATGGATTATTTCCTAGATATATGTGTCATGAATCATTGATTTATATATACTGAAGTTTTTTTTACTATTAGTCTTCCACTATTTAATATTTTTGTATGGTATTAATGCTTTTTCTACTTTTTATTGTTTGTTTCCTCTTTTTTTACTCATCTAATGAGGGCATAGTTTCCCCACTATCACACCCAAGGCCCTCGCTACTAGTTGGTAGCCTCTGGTGTTTGGGGATATGTGCTTGAGACAATGTGACCCACTAGGTATGGGGAACCTTTGGGTGAAACCTAGATCTAGGAAATTACTGTCACAGACCATGTGATTATTTTTGTTTTGGATTACATTATCATATAGAGTCAAAAACCCATGTACAAAAAATAATAAATAATTCTCGACTCTTGTACGATATAAATGGACCCAAAATCCAATTAATCTTTACTAAATACCCTTGGATAATGAATTTAGTATACACTTTCTTCTTCTTGTCCCTCTAATGGTTCCCCCATGATCTTAAAAAAATTGGTCCAAGATTCTAAAATTTCCCACTCAAGGAAACAGATTTTTCTTTCTCCCCTATATTAAGGATCCTTATTTATATTATATCCTTTAAGATACAATTTTTTACATTGGGATATGTTTTTACACAATCCTGTTACTTTTCTTATGGTTTCCTTGTGATTTTTTACCCAATCAATTCTCATTAAACCCTTGTATAGATCATTACATACTCCCATTATGCTAATGAAATTATCCTATGATTTTTCCATGAAATATTTTGTTTATTGAGTACCCATCCACATAAAAAATAGTTGGAATTCACATATATTAACAAATATTTAATTAATTTGGGACATAAATGTGTGTAACCCAAACTCATTAAATGATTAATAGTAAGTGATTAAATACATCATGACATTGTAAGATCTATGTGGCAAAATTATTCTTGTATATGTTATGAATGTGATGGGTGGGCCTAGCATAATATTGTCCTCTAATGCATTGGGCAATTTTTTTTTCATATTAGACATTATTCATGGGATAATTCAGTTATCTTAATCCATAATGGTACATTGTTCACCATTTGATGTTTTATGGTAGTTAGCCTTGAATTATTCTTATGACATGGTTGATGGTGTTTTCACATTATTATGGTGCCAACATGTTATCATTGTATATCATTCTTATATGTTCACATGTATATTTACGTCCCATTTATGTCTCATTGATATTATTATTAACTCAAACATAACACTTTCAATATATTATTCTTTAATTTTTACCTTACAAGTATTTATGTTTCACCCCTTTATTCGGTACATCTCTAGGTTATCCCATTTTATTTTAGAACTCCAATGGAATATAAGGGAATTATTTGATGTTTTTGAATAATTTCATTATTACCATGTTTCATGTTGTTATGTTACATATTTAATTTCACAAAAATACACTATGTGTCATGGTATTATTTGGTTATATTAATTGTATCATTTTTTAATAAATCATGATTTAAGCTCTAACATAGATATGGGTTTCCACAAAATATGTATCCTCAAGACCTAATACTTATTAGTGACATTGTGAAATACCACTAAGGGGGATGTGTGAAACACACATATATGTACCTCTCTCATTTCCAATGGAACAAAACCATACCTTCGAACAACCTTCAATTATGACTATCCCCCAACTATCCGTATAGGTCGACAATATGGCCAGCATAATCACACATCACCTCTACCTGTGAGTCTCCCAAATTAGACTCCTCATCTTAATACATCAAGGATGAATCTCTGGTCATCATATAAACAAAAACTCAGAAACATGTTTCCCTCACATCAAGACACATCATTATATGCTCCTCCATACCTTTCATAACATTTATAGACTCTTAAGCAACATCCCCTTGGGGAAACTCACTAAGGATAACATCAAAAACATTCTACTCTCTCTATGTGTAAGAGATAGAAAATTTAAAATCTTGGAGAAACTCTATAATAATCATAGAGAATAGAATAATATACATCTATGGTAATAAATTTTTCCATATATTATGGTCTACAAAGACCATAAAGTGCATTCAAATGAGTCAATTCCACCAAAACATCAGTGAAAACACAACCGCAAAAAACTCTAGATCATGGGTATAATAATTATGCTTCATGAAATTTAATTAAATAAAACCATAATAGATTACCCCTATTTATTACATCAATATTCAGTCTAAGACAATATTGTATGTTTCACAAAAAATAGTAAACATCACCCCCCCTTAGTGATTTTAGTGGGGCTGGAATCAAAGAGAGATCAGACAAAAATCATTAAAATAAACCAGATGTCCAATGTAATTGAGATCCTATTCCATTTTCCTGGGTGATACCCAAGAAACAATTCCATTGATATTTTATGGTTCCACAAAAACACCCTATCGAGACACATCATGTCCAAAGAAATTCACCTCTTGTGTCCAGAACATTTACATGGATAGATTTAAATATGGTCAATGGGGTCGAAGGATCTTCAAGATATCTCTGAGTAGTTTTGAACTATCCTCCTATAGCTTCAAGTATATCATGATTTCATCAATTGACATAATAAAAACTGGTCTAGGAACTCAAATAATATGGAATTCATGATACCCATGAACATAACTAGTGTGTTCATGGAACCAAATGGTATAAATATAATCATGATGTTTGGATACCTATATATAAAGGAATTATTCAATATATATTAATATTTCACCATGATTAGATGATATACATACAATTAATAAATCTTCAAATACCAACTAAATCACTTCATCTAGTAGAATAGTTCACTGATCCTCAGAATAGGCTAACCGTTATTGACTGTTACCAAATTTAACCTCCTATATTCTATATACAACCTCAAAAAATAATCCTCCTTCTTTGTGAACACCACGAGAGAACCCCAAGGAGATAAAATAGCTCAAATGATATTCCTATACATTATATTATCAACATATATCCTCAACCCATGAAAATATATTGGTATTATTTTATATGGACCATTAAAAATATTTATTCAACTGATTTCAACTCTATGCCAAAATTGATGTTGCGCCCAGAAAGTATTTACATGACCTCATTCAGTTATATAACTTCAAAAACTTCCACATAATTGGGAGCATCCTTGGCCCTGGATTCGATTGACATCTCTTCTTATGAAGTAAAAAAGAAGCTCTATTTTCTTACCACCTATATTATAACATCAACCATTGTTTAATGATGCTCACTGGACTATCACATCGATAAAAAACTCTACAATGTAAGAAATAAATGAATTCATTCATAGAAACCATATAATCGTGACCAAAATATAACATCATATTATTGTATCTGTAATAAAATGAAATATCCCACTGACCGATGATACCCCATCGCCCGTCTAAATCTATAACAAAAAGAAAAAAAATACCAACCTCCAATAAGTATAGATTACACCATGTGAATCAAATTCCTCTTCAAGTTATGTCCTATGTTATAGGAACAAATAATGATAAAAAATAGAGTCATAGGTTTTTATACAATACAAGCCATAAAAATGGCTGATGATTAACTGATTGTACCTTGAAAAACACCTAGCACTACTTCCATTTCAACCTCAATGACATGCCTCTGATCCTGCCCAACTCCTCTACCTCTCTATAGTTGGAATCCAATACAATGCTCTGGAATAGGTCCCTATGGATGGGGACCATAATGAGTCTTCTTCTAGTGACATCATCTACCATTTTCATGTGAACAAGAATTAGTGGTCTCTTATACAAAAATTACCTCAAAGGAATTTCATGTTTCTACAAAATGGGGTCAGAACAACCACCCTAAACAAGCCTCCAAGATTATTTGGACACTAAGAATAGTAGTTGAGCTATATAACGTATATATATCAGGAAAATTTGAGGACCCTATTATTTTTTAAACAACACTCCCTATGACATGAAGCATTATTTTGTGGATGGTTTCCTGCATGAATAAACGATAACTGCATAAACATCTATGGACCACTACCTAATGATATGGTCCTTGAGAAACCGTACTAGCTTCTTTATCAAGTATCACATCCCAGAGAAAGTGTATTCTCTACAACCTCCACATTATTCTTCACCTTTATGTATATTCAATTAATAATCTAGGTGACCATATAATTGATCATTTGGTGGAAAGCCTCCTCCAGACACCATGATTTGGACTCCTCTTTTGGAAATAAACAAGAATAAAATTATATGAGGTCTTTAAACTTGATCCCAAGCTCAGACATTCTCAGGATCCCTTAATAAATGAATAAAAACTATTACATATTTTCTTCCATCTTCATTAATCATATGAATTCAAAATGGGACTCCTTATGAATGTTTTTTCATATATTAAAACATTTATTCCCTTCAACAGTGGACCAATAGGGTTTTAATAGCGATAAAAATGTTTTTTTCCTTAGTGTGGTTAATGGTTGGGTCCCCATTATCAGTGTACCAAAATAATTGAAAAAATGGGTCCTTTATCATTGATAAAAATAACTAAGAAATCCTACCATTTATCATCGCTAATTTCAAAAAAAGTAATGGTTAACCTTTAATAATGTTATATCAAGCACTGATAAAGGTCACCATTTATCATTACTATAAATAGAGTGGATAAAGGCTCAACCTAATGTAGTGTGTTGTTTGTATAACAACACACTGCAGCACATACCTATAACCTATATTCAAAATATAAAATTTAATTAAAATAAATTTTACATCACGAATAAGAAAACACTACTTCAAAAATTTCAATAAATGTGTTGTACAATTACATTTTACATTACTCTACATAATCATTTAAAGACAAAAATATTTCATAACCTTTGTCACTCATGATCCCCTATAAAAAATATCAACCCACGACATAAATTCCTGCATAAATCACATCATTTAAATCCAAATAATCCACCTATATAAGAAAAAAACATTTATGATAGTAATACTATAAGGAAAAAATTAAATATTATTATTTATGAATATATTAATAAAATGAAAATATTAAAAGAAAAGATACACTTGGAGTTATACCGGTCTCAATTAGTGTTTTATTGAGGTGTGGTTGATCCGTACACATCATAAATATGTTATGGATCGTCATCCTAAATTATTAAAACAATCAAAATGTGTTTTCTCAGTTTTGAGGATGTCACCTATTTTTTTTCATAAAAATAATGTCAATTTTAAATTATTACGCACTTGGAGTTTTACCGGTCACACTGTGCATTCAATTTAGGTGAGGATGATTCCTACCCACCGAAAAATACTTATGGATCATTTTCCTTATGTATAAAAAATGTATAATTGTTTTTTTATGATTTTTATCATGTTAATTTTTTTACTAAAATGTCATTCCAAAATAAAATCACACACATTGAGGAAAACCAGTCACATCATTTGTCAGTTTGATGTGAGACTACTTCCTAAATGTACAAAATGAATTATAAATCTATTTCAAAAATTATCAAATCAATTGGAGTTGGTAGTCTTGGTTTTCATTGAGTGACACTTCTTTTGAACTAACATGTCAATTTTCAACTTATAATGAAAAATTTGATTCATACAAGTCACTCAATGCATCTGATTGAGGTGAGGTTGATTCCTAATCATTAGAAATGAATTAGTTTTTAATTTTTTTACTTAATCTGTATATTATATTAATGTAAATTTTAAATAAAAAGACACAATGGGAGTCATATCGATCACAACATGCATCAAATTGACATACAGTTGATTTCAACATGTCAAAAATGTTATAAGGATCATTATTCAAATTTATCAAAATAAGATCAATATTTTTTCTTAGTTTTCACTATGTAACTTGTTATTTTTTCTAATATAAATTTCAATTTTAAATAAAAATAAATATGTTGAGTCACATTGGTCAAACCATGCTTTGAATTGATGTGCGGTTTATTCCTACACATTAAAAATGACATATGGATCGTTTTCCTAAACCATCAAAACAATCCAAATGCATTTATATATTTTATGTAGGTCACAAGTTATTTTTACTGAAACTAATTCATATTTTAAATTAAAAGAAAATATTAGAGTTATACCTGTCACACCATGCATTATATTGATGTGGGGTTCAATATTACATGTTATAAATGACATTTGAATCATTTTATAAAAGTATTAAAACAATTAGAATGTTTTGTCACTGTTTTTAGTATGTCAGTTATTGTTTTTACCAAAATTAATGTCAATTGTAAATAAATAAACACACATGGAATTATACTAGTCACACCATGAACAAGATTAAGGTGAGGATAATTCCTACACATTCCAAATGATGTATGTACAGTTTCCCTAATATATAAAAACAATATGATTATGTTATGTAGTTTTTGAGTATGTCACTTATGGTTTTTATTATAATGCCTTTTGAAGATGTAAACACACACATTGAGTCATACGGATCACATTGTGTGTTGTTTTTATGTGATAGAAATTCATACATATGTAAAATGTCTTTTTAATTTTTTTCCTACATTTCCACGGAAATTAGAGAACGTTTTGTATGTTTTTAGTGAGTAACACTTATTGAAATAAAATGTCAAATTTAAACAGATAATGTACACATTGATTCATAATGTGAGCATCGTGTATTAGAATGAGGTGATAAATATTCTCCGACACCAATAACGACTTCTGGTTCATTTTCTTCATGTATAAAAAAATAGACTGTGTTTTCTCAGTTTTGAGTATGTTAGATTCCTTTTTTACTAAAATTAATGTCAGTTTTAAATAAAAACATTCACTTTGTGTCTTACCAGTCACACCATATGTCATATTGTGGTGCAGCTAATTACCACAGATAAAAATGACATTGGGATCGTTTTAATAAAGTATGAATATAATATGAATGTTTTTCATAGTGTTGGGTACATCACATGTCATTTTTATAAAGATGTATTTTTTTAAAATGGAAACAATCATTTTGGTTCACAAAGGTCACATCATGTGTCTATTTGATGAGAGAATGAATACTAAAAATAAAGAAATTCCTTATTAATAGTTTTTCTAAATTTTCATGAAAATCTAACCACTATTTCTTAGTTTTCAGTGAGTGACACTTTTTGAACTAAAATTTCAGTTTTATACTGATAACGGGAACTTTTAGTATTATTGATCACGTCGTGTATTAGATTGATTTGAGGATAATTCCAACACATAAAAAATGATATATAGATCATTTTTTAAAAATTATCAATTCAAGAAATATATGTTTGATCGGTTTTGAGTTTGTCAATTTTTTTACAAAAATTAATGGAAATTTTAGATAAAATATATACGTGTGGAGACATACTAGTCACATTGTATAATGGATTATGGTGTGGATAATTCCCAAATATCTCAAATGACATATGGATCGTTTTCCTAAAGTATCAAAATAACCATAATGTGTTTTCTTAGTTTGGAGTACAAAATTTTTCATTTTAAATAAAATTACACTTTATAATGGAATGAAACACTTTGATTCATATTGGGAAAATCATGTGTGTGTTTTATGTGAATATAATTCTGACATGATAAAAATGACTTATGAATCATTCCCCTTAATTATCAAGAAATTCTATGAAAATTTTCTTGATTTTCCAGGAGTGATAATTTTTGAACTATATTGTGAATTTTAAAATAATAAAATACACATCGATTAATATGAGGAATATAATATATATTATTGATGTGAAGAATATTACTACAAGAACTAAACGAATTATGGATTGTTTTCTAATTTTTCAATACAATCTGAATGAGATTTCTCAGTTTTGAGTATGTCACTTGTCTTTTAAAAAAATTTCATTTCAAACTGGAAACATGCACTTTGAGTCATACCAGTCATATCATGTTTCTTAATGTTAGAATGATTCATACACATCAAAAATGAATTTTGAATCCTTTTTCTAAATTTTTCATCACTCATCCCCCAGGGTCCATGCCAGGACTACCCCAATCCTGCCTTCCATAGGCCATGGGATGGAAACTAACCCTCAGAAGGCATATACCCAAAAGGGAAATTATTTCCTTCAATATCTTACGCTCACACACAACAAAAACTGCGGAAATGTAAACACTGAGTAAATGAAATTTGGCACTGAGACAACAACTGAAGTTATAGTAAAAAATGAAAGTAATAAATGGGCCAGAATACAAGCCCAAAACCATAACAGAAAGTACAACTATCAAGGTCTGTATGATCAAGCCCCACCTGAATGGTAGGTGGAGGGTAGCTATCTATAGCCATATAATTATGTCTCTTTTGCAGTGTCTCACTATGCACCACCTAGTCCTGGACCTCCAATGACATTGTTGAAGCGTAAGTCACCTACACGAGACATGACATGTATAGGAGATGCCTGTGCAGGGGTGAGTAAGACTATACTCAGTAGGGACCCAAATCAATAATGTAATGACCACAATTCAATAACACAATGCAAACTCCATAAAGTAAAGTCACAAAGTAAAGACATATTAGAAGAGGTATAACATAATGTATAAATTTATGATTATTAGTTGTAAATATAAATCATCTTATGCTGCTGATGGACTCATCCCTGATGAGATAATGAGGACCATTGAGGTTTGCTCTGCGACTGGACCACTGTGGTCTGTTCGGGCCCCAGTTTAGTGAGGTCTTTTCTAATACATGAAAACTGAGGTCTTCTTGAGCACTAGACCACTAATGTACACTCTTCTATGGGACCTCCATGGTCTACTTGGCCACTGTACCACTAAGGTTTTCTCTACCACTAGAGCAATAAGGTCCTCTATTCCACTAGACCACTATGGTCTGCTCGTCATATCTTTCGCAACACATCCATTAATAGGATTTCTTCTTTTAGAGTGCTTGATTTTAATAGAATCTACTCCTCAAACCCTCGGTCTCATGTCAACTGCCAAGAAGTCTCACTTAGAGTATACCCAAAGGACCTCCTCGTCGCATGGGTCCCAAAACCGTAGAAGGTGAATCAATCAAACATACAGTATGAAATATATTTTCCTTTTATTAAACGAGGACAGGTTGTATCTGGCCCCGGTCTGACATGGTCAGACCAAATCAGCATGGGGGCCCCAGATGACCCAACATGGTTTGGCCGAATCAACCTGAAATAGTTGGGTCTATACTGACCTGGTCCATCTTGGGCCATTGGCCAGGCCCATTGGGCCTTTCTGGACATAGCCCAGTTTGTCTCTGGATCTAGCCTTCCAAGTCTACCAATGACCCGATCCGCATTCTCCAGCTCCGCCTGACTTGTTCGGGCTTCTAATACCCTTTCAGTCCACCCAATGGCCTAGTTTTCCATTCGGTTCGGCCCACAATGGTGGGCTGGTTCACTCTACTAGATCGGACGCCCGCAGGCATCCAGTTCATGCCACACATGGACGGCTAAGTTTGGCCTCTTCCCTCTGTCACATGCGGACTGTGCACCAAATTTCGACATTAATGTCACGATATACCCACGGGACCATCCAATTGTGGATCACAACCCCCATGGAATTGATCTAAAGCATCCTCCTGAGTCCGTCGGTGAAGAACAATATGAGAGAGAGGGGATCACAATGACCACCCAATGACCCGTCGAGGCCTTTGTTCATTTTGGCTCAGATCGGTTCTTGTTAGCGGGTTCATGAAGCATAATTCATTCACAAAAATTTGTATCCCCAAAATCAAGACGCAAAATTTATTCCAAATACCACAAGAAGAAATCATCTATGGATCAACTAGTTAGTGATTTGATATGCATTCTTCATTTACTAATTAATAATGGGGAAAAAAAATCACATGGATTTAATCCCCTACCTGGGAAAATGGAGATTGGTCAAGGATGATCGTCTATCATCGTCCATCGATATCAGGTCCTAAATCTGATCTCCAAATTGTTGTTTATTCTTTCTGATTATTCAGACATCATCTTTTGAGGTGTTATCTTTTTCATTATTCAGAGGAATTCCAAGGTTATTGTTCAACCTTGAATCCCTATTTAATTATAGAGTGAAAACACACTGTGTGTTCTAGCATCACCCTAATGATTCATTAATGGATTCATCGTCTCCTCTTTGCCGCACCATAGTGCTTAATAGTAGCAGCGTAACAAAGAAGAAAAATATAATAAAATAACTTTTTGATTTATTTTAATTTTTTCTCTAAAAATTTTGAAAACTATCTTTGTCAATCGACATGAGCAGGTTGATTTTAGGTCCCTTATAAGAGAATATCTATGCTCTTAGTTCAATGGTGACCTAAAAGTTTTGTTCTAGGAACCAGTTTAAATGTTAGAAAAAGATACTCGCATGATTATTTAATGAACATAAAAAAATACTTTGTGAAAATACATTCTAACCACTCTAGGCCTCGATATAACGTGATATCTCAGAGCCTGGTCTCATAATAATCCCATTAAATTGTCAAAAATGATTGCATGGAATTCTGGGACATTACATTACCCTCACCTTTACGGATTCACATCCTCGTATGAAAAAAATGGCTTCTAAAATAAATGGGGGTAATAAGAATGATTCTGACCCTCCCCCTCCCACATGATCTCTGGGAGATTCAATTTCTACCATCGAACATTCACAAGAGGAATCAAACATCCGTGAAGGATCCTCTCATGTCGATCCTATATCTCAATCAGGTGCTCCATGAATTTATCCATGTCATAAATCTCTAGCTCACTATGATCAATGACTTGAGAGTGTTCATGCACATGTCTCCTCAAATGGGATATGTGGATGATGTTGTGCACCCTCACTAACTACTGTGGTAGAGCCAGGCGGTATGCCACCTCACCAACACTCCTCATAAATTAGATAGGGCCGATGAATCTTGTAGAATAATGGTCACCCCATCCAAATATCTATATCTCTAAACAATGAGATAGCCATAGGAATATATGATTCCCTCCTCAAACTGAAATGGTCTATGCCACCTATCAGTATAGGAATTATGTCAGCTCTATGTAGTCATCATCCACCCTCGGATGACCTTAACCTTCTCAGTGGTAGCATGTACCATCTCTGGACCCATGAGTGCTGACTCCCTTGGGTCAGTCCGGCATAACATGGACCTGCATGGTTGTTCATACAGTTCCTAAAATGGTGCCATATCGATGGTGGAGTGGTATTTATTGTTGTACACAAACTTTAATAGTGGTAAGTGGTCCTCCCAACTAGGACATGAATCAAGAATTCATGCACAAACCATGTCCTCCATGGTCTGTATAGTCTACCCCATTTAACCATACATCTATGGGTGAATGGATTTGGTCAAGCATGAAAGAGTCCCAAACATCTTTTTCAATCCCTTCCAAAAATAGCATGTAAAGAATACATCATGATCTTATACTATCATATATGTATCTCCATGGAGTAGAACTATATCCTACACGTAGTGTTGTCCCAAAATATATATTAAACCCTACTCTCAAATGGGTAGGAAGTGGGCCAAATTGGTGAGTCGGTCTATGATCACCCAGATGGTATCGTGCCCCCTGTACTTACATAGAAATATCATCACAAAGTCCATCTATATTCAATCACACTTCAACTTTGGTACCTCGAGGGGTTGTGGAAAACCAACAAGAACCTGGTGCTCATTATTCACTTTCTAACAAGTGAGAAATATTGAGAAAAATTCTTCCACTACCTTCTTCATCCCCAACAACCAGTAATAACAAGGGAGGTTTGGCTACATCTTAGCCACACCAAGATGTACCTTCAAAGGGAATGTGTGAAACTCCTTCAAAACCTCCTCCCATAAAGCCAATGATACTATGGATCATCATATGAAAATGATGATGTGCTCCCCACATTTGGAATATCCATAAGGGGCATGACCTATGGACATCTTGTAACGCCCCGACCCCAGTTACCCAGAGTCGGTGCATTATACATAACATTGGCATGATCACAAGAAAGATCAAATCTCGAAAGACCGATGGGTTTAGTACCCTTGGAAACACTAGATATATTCATAAAGTTTTACATTACATCATAAAGTGAAAAACTACTACAACAACATAGTCTCCATATTCCACACTCATATCCCCACATAAAATCCCTGCAGGTCATTCATAACTTACTTCTTCACATCCTGGGAAAAATAAAACATAGAAAAGGGGTGAGATCAAATTCCCAGTAAGGATAACAATATAGCGGAAACATTCAAAAATAATCATAAACTTTTAAGGCAATGTATAACTAAAAGAAAAGCCTTTTAAACTTGAACATCAACATAGTATGGAAAAAGTGAAATGAAATAATTCCATTTACTTATTCACATGGATATTCTACTAATCGAATAATCACATGCAATATCAATAACCACTTTCATAATGATGGAATGCATAATGCCAGACTATCATAACCACATAGCCAAGGCCTTGTTCCAAGACTACAAATAAGATTTTTCCAAGGACTTGTGCCAAGATACTAGTTTGTCTCATGAGACCTACCGATGCATCGAGGAGCTATAGCGGGCTCCACCCATCACATATTAAGTCCAATGCATTCCCATATGAAAATGTTTAAACATAACATAAACATTCATATTAAAACTAGCATACGAAATGTCAATACTTTCACCATAAACCATGAATGGTATAAAAATAGCACATCCACAGTCAAACATATCACAAAACCTTCAATACAATATAGAAGTTTTTTATCATAATAAATCAACTTCAAATAAGCGTAAAATCCATCAAAGGATGTTGACATAGATGAAATCAAAACTCTTTTTAGAGAAATATCTCTTTCTATTTTGAAATAATTTAAGAGTCATATATTTATAAAATAAGAAATTTTATTTGAAAATATTCTTATAATCTTGTAAGGGAAGCTTCGACGATTTTATAACGGTGGAAAATAACCGCACCCGCCGTATAAGTTAAAAAAACATTCTTACCTTAATTCTATCGAAAAGGTTAAAAAGCACCTTGTTTGGAAAACGACAGAAAGATTCCTTTATAAACCACATATAAAAAGTCAAAAAAGGGTATAAATTACTTTAACCCATATTATTTTAAAAAGTAAAAATGTTTTTAAATACATTTTTAAGAAACATGGATGTGGATGATAATGAGATCCCAGTAGATTATTACGTATAAACAACCTCAGATAATGAAGAGATTGTGAAATAACCCTTACTTTTACTTTTCCTTGGTTGGGGTAGGTTAACCTCATTAATAGTGGTGAAATAATTGTTATTAAATTATACAAGAATCATATACATTAATATGATATCATATATGATCTTTTAACATTGATTTGTTAATAATATCTTAGTATTATCGTTGTTTCGGGTGTTAACTTTCTCGTTTTCTTTTATATGTTTTGTTACGTAAGACATGTTTGTAATGGATAGGTTGTATCTTAATCATACCCAGAATGATATCAAGTCCTTCGATACTCTTTTTAAATCATCAAATGATAATTATACTTGAATGGATATGATGGAGAATGAATCTCATCGCGTTCGTGGAGACGGTAGTCCGTACGTACGCATGAGCGACAATATCATTCTTTTGATATTAAAATAATATATAATTGGATGATATATCATATATAAATAATCATTATCATGTTATATTTATTATTTACATGAGTTACACATCATTATCATACCCATCCAAATAATAATATATTGAATAACCATTACACCACGACGTGGAGACGGTAGGCCGTACGTACGCACGTATGGTGACATGTTATTCCAAGGGTGGATAGAATATTGAATATGGTTGTACCATATTTATAATAACATTACAGTATATATATGATACTGGATTTATTATTTTAGAATGGTAATAACAAATAAAGAAGAAGTGGAAGAAGAAAGGAACTTGGAAAAGGGTGGTGAAATCATTACCTCTTCTTCGGGTTCTTCCTTTTGATTTGATCAAAAGGGCTCCTAAGGTTGGCGTTCTGATCAAACTAATTTCTCTAGGTTGTAGTGAGGGAAGTTGGGAGAGTATTTGGGTAGATTTTTTCTGAACCAAAAGGCTTTGAAGGTGTCAAGAAATGAGAATGAGGAGTGCCCTTTTATAAGAGGGGTGAGGGGCACCTTTGGAAAAGCTAGAAATATTAGTTTATAATAAATTCATATTCGGTTTCTAATGGCTCCAAAGTTTATTATTAAAAGTTTAAGGTGGGTATGGGTCTAAAACCACTAAACCAATATAATTTAGACAGGTTTGGGTACTTATATTAACATTATCTTTAAGTATTAACTCTAAGTTAATTAATTTCACTTTTACAATGTCTCTTTGTATTTTTATATTATATTGTTAATAAACATACCATATACATCCAAGAGACCCCCAAGTGGTCCATTAATGATACAAATATCATGATATAAGTCTCTTTCCTGAACCTTAGATTTTTAGGAATTTAATATCAATTAATAATATAATACTTTTTTTAAAAACTCTTTTATGTCAATTTTGACACTATTCAATTGTTGATTTTTTGTGAAACTCATAACATAATTATTAATTCGAAAAAAGTTAATTAAATCAATAATAATATGTCATATTATCCTAGAAAATTATTTTAATTCATTAAAAGTCTCATATTATATTTATTTGGGTATTTATAATATCAATTATTTTAAATTTTCACTATTATGGGAATTACGACATCATCATTGTGTCATAAATAAATTAAATGATTTATCTCTAAAAATTTTAAATAAAATATCATTATGTAGTAAATATTTTTATCTTTATAATTGATATTTATAGTCGAAAATCCAACTTATATTACCCTATGTAAAAATTGTTTTACTAAAAGATATATGCTTGTGTCATTTTTGTATTCATTTTAACTTAATTAAAATTAAGTGTCCCTATCACCTACAAGTGGCACCATGGGGTCCCAAAATCGACCCAATGATGACTATGGTAGAACATGTATCAACAAATAAGGTTAGGACTCGTTTTAGGGTAATTTTGTATTATTATAATATTATTTTTTAACCCTTATTTACCAGATTTACCCTTAACCATGGTAAATAAAATATTTACTGAAGTAATTATTGAAAATGTCTAAAAATAAAAGTTACCTATTTACACAATTTGAACATCCTGATTCCAAATATGGAATCCATTTTACAAAATTCAAAACACATAAGTGGCAGAAATTAATTTAAAATTAATTCCCGTTGTTAAAACAAAAAGCGTGTTTTTTAAGAGACAATAACTATCAAAAGATTGGCACTTGTTTATGTCCGGTTTAATTGTAAAATTTTGTCCAATGACCAAAATTATATTAAATGGTAAAAATATATTCTAAATATAATTTAAAACCACTCAAATTCATAATCTATCACTATTAAATATTTTGATTAAAAAAGTTGTTTTTAATTAAAATTTAGTAATTTTCACTATTCATCAAAATATTAAAGTTATCCGAAAAGTACCAAAATTTCACCTTAGGATAAATTCGATATTCTGAATCCAAAAATGAAGTCCATTTTGAAATATAAAATATATATAATTTCAAAAAGTAGGTATTACTATTCATAATGGCTAGTTTCATTGGTTATGGTGTGTTAGAACTCAGTGTTGCGTACCACACACGCTATCACATTATTCAAAGAGAAGCGTACCGTAGAAGCTTGGGGTGTTACATTCTACCCTCCTTCAAATAATTTCGTCCTAGAAATTTCTAGAATACTTATCACATGAAAAGACTGGGGTGGTTCTTCATCATAAGTTCCTCGGGTTCCCACGTTGCTTCTTCCATCTTATGGTTTCTCCACAAAACTTTTACCAGACGCGTCGTCAGGTTTCTCAGTACTTGTTCTCTCGTATCAAGAATCCTGGAGGGCTCTTCGCAATAAGACATATCGGGTTCCAGTTCTCACTCCTCATAGGTGAGTACATGCGTTGGGTGAGGCATGTATTTCCTCAACAGAGATACGTGGAATACATCGTGAACTTTGGAGAGACTTGGTGGCATTGCCAATCGGTAAGCTACAACCCCAATTCATTCTAGAATTTCGAAGGGTCCGATGTACCTGGGACTCAATTTAACTTTCTTACCAAAACGTATGACTCCCTTCCATGGAGATACCTTCAGGAAAACATGATCACTGACTTGAAATTACAAATCCTTCTTTCGATTATCGGCATAGCTCTTCTACCTACATTGAGCTGCTTTGATGTGATTTTGGATTACCTTCACCTTTTCCACCATTTCCTCCACTAGTTCTGGGCCTACAAGTTTTTTCTTTCACCAACGTCATCCCAACAGGTTGGTGTACGACATCTCTTTCCATATAATGCTTCATATGGTGCCATCTGAATACTCGAATGGAAGCTATTGTTATAGGAAAATTCTACCAGAGGTAAATATTGACCCCACATACCCTGAAAGTCAAGTGAGCAAGATCTCAACATGTCTTCTAAGGTTTGAATAGTCCGTTTTGATTATTCGTCTGTCTGAGGGTGGTAAGCCGTGCTCAAATGAAGTTCAATATCCAGGGATTTCTGAAGACTTTTCCAGAATCTTTAAGTAAAACCGGGATCACAATCAGAAACAATCGATAGGGGTACTCCATGAAGTCTCACAACTTCATTAATATATAGTATTTCTAGACGTTCCAGGGGTAGATCTTCTCTTATAGCAAGAAAATGTGCTGACTTGGTAAGACGATCAACAATAACCCATATTTCATCGTTCCTTCTAGGAGTCTTTGGTAGCCCCATGACAAAGTCCATTGTAATATTGTCCCATTTCCACTCCGGTATGGGAAGAGGTTGCATGACTCCTCCAGGCTGTTGCCTTCCAGCTTTCACTTGTTGACAAACCATACATCTTGACACAAAATCAGCAATCTCCCTCTTCATGTTGTCCCACCAAAAATGTTCCTTCAAATCTCTATACATTTTGGTGCTCCCAGGGTGTATAGAGAAATTGGAACTATGAGCATCATCCAACAATTCCCTTTTTAGATCAGGTATATCAGGAACACAAAGTCTCTTCCCAAATTTCAAAATTCCATCTTCATACACAAAGTCTGTCAGTCTCCCATCATTCACAGCTTTAATCTTCTTTTGAAATTCTTCATCATCGGTATGAGAACTCTTAATCCTTTCTAATAAATATGGTTTGGCAACCATTTGAAAATGCATTGATGTTTCACCTTCCCTGGTTATTCTCAGGTCCATCTTCACTAGATCCATGAAAATTGGATCCCTTTCGATTCTCATATTGTTCAAAACTCCATGATCTTTTCTGCTCAAAGCATCTGCCACCTTGTTTGCTTTCCCTGGGTGGTAGTGTATCATAAAATCATAATCCTTGAGTAATTCAAGCCATCTCCTTTGCCTCATGTTGAGTTCTTTTTGTGAGAAAATATAATTCCAACTCTTGTGATCAGTATAAATCTCACATTTTTCACCATAGAGGTAGTGCCTCCATATCTTCAAAGCAAAGATCACAGCTGCTAACTCAAGATCATGAGTAGGATAGTTTTGTCCATGAATTTTCAACTGTCGTGATGCATATCCAATAACTCTATCATTCTGCATAAGGACACAACCAAGTCCTTTCTTCAATGCATCACTATAAATAACGAACCCATCATTCCCCGATGGTAGAGTCAATATAGGATCATTGACTAATCTTCTCTTCAGTTCTTCAAAACATTCTTCACACTCTTTTGTCCAAACAAATTTAACCCCTTTATGTGTGAGCTTCGTTAATGGGTTAGCCAATCGGGCAAAATTCTGGACGAATCGTCGATAATAACCTGCCAAACTAATAAAACTACATACCTCAGTTATACTCGTAGGTGATGGCCATTCTTGGATCGCCTTGGTCTTAGAAGGATCAACAGAGATTCCATCTTTAGAGAAAATATGTCCAAGAAAAGAAATCTCATGAATCCAGAATTCACACTTGCTAAACTTCCCATATAATTCAAGTCTTCTCAGAGTCTTCAGGATAATGCGCAAGTGATTTTCATGATCTTCGTATATTTTGGAGTATACCAATATATCATCAATAAATACCACCACAAATTCATCAAGATACTCCTTGAAAACTCTATTCATCAGATCCATGAATACAGAGGGTGCATTAGTCAATCCAAAAGGCATTACAGTAAAATCGTAATGCCCGTACCTGGTTCGAAATGCTGTCTTCGGAATGTCTTACTTCTTTACACACAACTGATGGTATCCATATCGAAGGTCAATCTTTGAAAATTATTGAGCTCCATGCATTTGGTCAAATAAATCATCAATGCGAGGTAGGGTATACTTGTTCTTTATTGTTATAGCATTGATCTCCCTGAAGTCGATACATAACCTCATAGATCCACCTTTCTTTTTAACAAAAATAAGAGGGGATCCCCATGGAGAAACACTAGGGAGAATAAATCCCTTATTACTCAATTCCTCTAGTTGTTTCTTTAGTTCAACTAATTCTACAGTGTCCATTCTATAAGGGGTCTTCGATATAGGCCTTGATCCAGGAATTAAATCAATGGAAAACTCAACTTCTCATTCTAGAGGATGTCCAGGTAAATCTTCCCGAAATACATCTACAAATTCTTTCACAACAGGTACATCCTCTATTTGAACATTCCTTTCCTCACCCACAGTTATTTCATTCTCTTCCTCCCCAATAATTGAATTTAGTTGAGCTACTGGGGGTGGATCTAAATAAGAATTAGGTGGTGACGATTCTGCTCTAAAGATACGGTGTTCCCTATCATCATCATCAAGAATCGTAACCTCTTTCTTCTTACAATAAATCTTCGCATCATAGTCCGAAAGCCAGTCCATACTGAGTATTATATCAAACTCAATCATAGGTATAACGATGAGATCAGTAGATAAAGAACATTTATGTGCTCTAATGGGGACTGATTCACAAAACTTTGATGCAATGATACTTCCCTTAGGAGTTTCAACGGACAACTCCCTTGTTAAATCAAATTGGAAATATCTAATTTTATTAGCAAACTGGGATGATATGAAACAATACGATCATCCAGAATCAAATAATGCATTTGATAAACTTGAGGAAACCATTAAATTACCTACCACCACGTCTTTCAGAGCTTCTACCTCAGCAGTAGTGATAGCATAAGCTTGGCCTTGATCCCTTGGACTTTTCTGAGGTATGTTCTCTTGACGCTTAGGACATTCATTTTCATAATTCCCCATATCCCTGCAATTGTAGCACTGAACATTGGTGGCTTCCTTCTTCCCTTTGCAATCACGAGCTTGGTGGCCTTTTTCACCACACTTGTAACAAACTCTCGTTCCCTTCAAGAAAGTACCAGGGTGTTTCTTCCCACATTTACCACAGGATGGATATTCAACCTTTCGCTTCTTCCCCTTATTTCCATTACCAGATTGATCAGCAGGCCTCTTCTTCTCTTTATTTGCTTTAATGTCATAAGACTTAGAGAATTCCTTTTCGTTCTTGATAGCACATGAGACAATGTCTTCGTATGACGAAAAGGATTGTGAGACTAATGCTTGAAGGAGAAATGGTTTTGAACCATCAAAGAAATGATCAATATTACTTATTGGGTTACGTATATAATCTCCAGAATACCTTTCTAACCTTTAAAAGTTAGCCTCATACTTTGTGACATTCTCATCCTCCTTCTGTCTCAGACTCAGAAACTTCCTTTCCATATCTGCTCGATGGTCACGAGGAAAGTATTTTTATAAAAACAGATCTTTAAACTATCTCCATTCCATATTTGATACTTCATCATCTTCCTTCGTATTTTGAATCAATGACCACCATTGATCAGCATCTCCAGTGAGGCGGTAAACTGCCATGATAACTTTTTCCCTTTCACTACTCCCCAAATCCTGAAATATTTTCTCTAGGGAAAATATCCATTGCTCAGCTACTAAGGGATTTATACTCCCATTGAACGATGGTGGTTGTTGCCTCATGAATCGATCTAACATTGATCCTCCACGCTGCGGATCAGGGTGCTCCATACGGGTAAGGTTATTATTCATAACCTGAGTGAGTTGTCCCAGTATAGTGATTAGCTGATCGACTCCAGTTGCATCACCAGCTCCACTATAATTATCTTGATCAGGAGGGAAATCCATACATGGAGTGCGTGCATTGATACAGTTTCCATTTCTTCCACTAGGCGCCATTTCTAAACAATGGCATAAACTAGATCAGTTTATGAATCAAAATACATAATCCCATACTTATAAAGCACTTAACATAAATTGAACTATTTATGGATATAATCCATAATCATAAAAATGTTTTCTTTGAGGAAGTATATACTCATAAACCCTTAATAATGATTTGTAATGAAAATTAGAGTTATCCTAAGCATATCCCCCGGGAGTGTCGTAACCAAGAGTGCAGCAAGGCCCATTCTCGTGCACTAGTTCCCGTTCGAGTCTAGCTCAAAGCGATGTTTTCGGGTTTTAACCCTAGGTACATCTGTTCCAGAGCCACCTCTACCTGCTCGTATCCAGACAGTGATGTATTTCTCAGAAAACTCACAAAATCTTTACAATACCAAAATTCTATGAATTTCTTCTATACTAACCCTCAAAGTTCATCTTAGGTCTACGTGCTCTAATCAGAGTTTATCTAAATCTAAATTCCAAGGTTTGTACTAAACTTCCTCTGATACCAACTGTAACGCCCCGACCCCAGTTACCCAGAGTCGGTTCATTATACAAAACATTTTCATGATCACAAGAAAGATCAAATCTCGAAAGACCGATGGGTTTAGTAGCCTTGGAAACACTAGATATATTCATAATGTTTTACATTACATCATAAAGTGAAAAAATACTACAATAACATAGTATCCATATTCCACTCTCATATCCCCATATAAAATCCCTGCAAGTCATTCATAACTTACTTCTTCACATCCTGGGAAAAATAAAACATAGAAAAGGGGTGAGCTCAAATGCCCAGTAAGGATAACAATATAGTGGAAACTTTCAAAAATAAGCATAAACATTTAAGGCAATGTATAACTAAAACAAAAGCCTTTTAAACTTGAACTTCAACATAGTATGGAAAAAGCAAAATGAAATAATGCCATTTACTTATTCACATGGATATTCTACTAATCGAATAATCACATGCAATATCAATAACCACTTTCATAATGATGGAATGCATAATGCCAGACTATCAAAACCACATATCCAAGGCCTTGTGCCAAGACTAAAAATAAGATTTTGCCAAGGCCTTATGCCAAGACACTAGTTTGTCTCATGAGACCTACCGATGCATAGAGGAGCTATAGCGGGCTCCACCCGTCACATATTAAGTCCAATGCATTCCCATATGAAAAGGTTTAAACATAACATAAAGATTCGTATTAAAACTAGCATAGGAAATGTCAATACTTTCACCATAAACCATGAATGGTATAAAAATAGAACATCCACAGTCAAACATATCACAAAACCTTCAATACAATATAGAAGTTTTGTATCATAATAAATCAACTTCAAATAAGCGTAAAATCCATCAAAGGATGTTGACATAGATGAAATCAAAACTCTTTTTATAGAAATATCTCTTTCTATTTTGAAATAATTTAAGAGTCATATATTTATAAAATAAAACATTTTCTTTGAAAATATTCTTATAAGATTGTAAGGGAAGCTTCGACGATTTTATAACGGTGGAAAACAACCGCACCTGCCGTATAAGTTAAAAAAACATTCTTACCTTAATTCTGTCGAAAAGGTTAAAAAGCACCTTGTTTGGAAAACGACGGAAAAATTCCTTTATAAACCACTTATAAAAAGTCAAACAAGGGTATAAATGACATTAACCCATATTCTTTTAAAAAGTAAAAATGTTTTGAAATGCATTTTTAAGAAACATGGATGTGGATGAAAAAGAGATCCCAGTAGATTATTACGTATAAACAACCTCGGATAATGAAGAGATTGTGAAATAACCCTTACCTTGTACTTTTACTTGGTTGGGTAGGTTAACCTACTGTATAATGGTGAAATAATTGTTATTAAATTATACAATAATCATATACATTAATATGATATCATATAAGATCTTTTAACATTGATTTGTTTATAATATCTTAGTATTATCGTTGTTTCGGGTGTTAACTTACTCGTTTTCTTTTATATGTTTTGTTACGTAAGTCATGTTTGTAATGGATAGGTTGTATCTTAATCATATACATAATTATATCAAGTCCGTATATACTATTATTAATCATCAAATGAGAATTATACTTGAATGGATACGATGGAGAATGAATCTCATCGCGTTCGTGGAGACGGTAGTCCGTACGTACGCATGAGCGACAATATCATTCTTTTGATATTAAAATAATATATAAATGGATGGTATATCATATATAAAGAATCATTAACATGTTATATTTATTATTTACATGAGTTACACATCAGTATTATACCCATCCAAATAATAATATATTGAATAACAAATACACCACGACGTGGAGACGGTAAGCCGTACGTATGCACGTATGGTGACATGTTATTCAAAGGGTGGATAGAATACTGAATATGGTTGTACCATATTTATAATAACATCACGGTATATATATTATACTGGATTTATTATTTTATAATGGTAATAACAAAGAAAGAAGAAGTGGAAGAAGAAAGGAACTTGGAAAAGGGTGGTGAAATCATTACCTCTTCTTCGGATTCTTCCTTTTGATTTGATCAAAAGGGCTCCTTATGTTGACTTTCTGATCACAATATGCCTTTAGGTTGTAGTGAGGGAAGTTGGGAGAGTATTTGGGCCGAGTTTGGCCAAACTAAAAGGCTTTGAAGGTGTGAAGAAATGAGAATGAGGAGTGGCCTTTTATAAGAGGGGTGAGGGGCACCTTTGGAAAAGCTAGAAATATTAGTTTATAATAAATTCATATTCGGTTTCTAATGGCTACAAAGTTTATTATTCAAAGGTTAAGGTGGGGATGGGTCGAAAACCACTCAACCAATAGAATTTAGATAGGTTTGGGTACTTATATTAACCTTATCTTTAAGTATTAACTCTAAGTTAATTTGTATCACTTTTACAATGTATCTTTGTATTTTTATATTATATGGTTAATAAACATACCATATACATCCAAGCGACCCCCAAGTAGTAAATTAATGATACAAATATTGTGATATAAGTCTCTTGGCCGATCCTTATATTTTTAGGAATTTAATATCAATTAATAATATAATACTTGTTTTAAAAACTCTTTTATGTCAATTTTGACACTATTTAATAGTTGATTTTTGTGAAACTCATAACAGAATTATTACTTCGAAAAAAGTTAATTAAATCAATTCTAGTATGTCATATTATCCTATAAAATTATTGTAATTCATTAAAAGTCTCAAATTATATTTATTTGGGTATTTATAATATCAATTATTTTAAATTTTCACTGTTATGGGAATTACTGCATCATCATTGTGTCATAAATAAATTATATTATTTAATCTCTACAAATTATAAATAAAATATAATTATGTAGGAAATAGTGTTATCTTTCTAATGAATATTTATAGTCTAACATCCAACATATATAACTCTATGTAAAAATTGTTTTGCTAAAAGATATATGCTTGTGTCAGTTTTGTATTCATTTTAACTTAATTAAAATTAAGTGTCCCTATCACCTACAAGTGGCACCATGGGGTCCCAAAATCGACACAAAGATGCCTATGGTCTAACATGTATCAAAACATAATGTTAGGACACGTTTTAGGGTAATTTTGTATTATTATAATATTATTGTTTAACCCTTATTTACCAGATTTACCCTTAACCATGGTAAATAAAATATTTACTGAAGTAATTATTCAAAATGTCTAAAAATATAAGTTACCTATTTACACAATTTGAACATCCTGATTCAAAATATGGAATCCATTTTTCAAAATTCAAAACACAGAAGTGGAAGAAATTAATTTAAAATTAATTCCCGTTGTTAAAACAAAAAGCGTGTTTTTAAGAGACAATAACTATCAAAAGATTGGCACTTGTTTATGTCCGGTTTAATTGTAAAATTATGTCCAATGACCAACATTATATTAAATGGTAAAAATATATTCTAAATATACTTTAAAACCACTCAAATTCACAATTTATCACTATTAATTATTTTGATTAAAAAAGTTGTTTTTAATTAAAATTTAGTAATTTTCACTATTCATCAAAATATTAAAGTTATCCGAAAAGTACCAAAATTTTACCTTAGGCTAAATTCGATATTTAGAATCCAAAAATGAAGTCCATTTTGAAATATAAAAAATATATAATTTCAAAAAGTAGGTATTATTATTCATAACGGCTAGTTTGATTGGTTATGGTGTGTTAGAACTCGGTGTTGCGTACAACACACGCTATCACATTATTCAAAGAGAAGCGTACCGTAGAAGCTTGTGGTGTTACACATCTTGGAAAATGTAGTTTAATAGTTGACATCTCCGAGTTATGCCTCCCTGAATCACTGTAAGAGTGGATGGGAAAGTACCATAAAATAAATAAAATTTGTCTCTTATCTATCCAATTAGGATATCTGAAATGATTCCAAATGCTCTGAAGCCTTATACAATAAATTTTAACTCAATCTATTGCAAAGAGAATCTGCCACCACGTTCCCCATCATAGGAGTATTGAACATCTCGAAGTTATAATCCCAGTGAATCTATATCCAAGTGTATTAGATTCACAACCTTATGAGAAAAGATATAATTTATACTCTAGTGGTCATAGTAGATGATGAATCGTTCTCCTATAAGTTAGTGTCGCCACATCTTCTGTTCAAAGACTACCACTACCAACTCAAGGTCATGTGTTTCATAGTTCCTCTCATGTAGTATTAATTTTCATGATCCATAAGTGATAGCTACTTGACCCTACATCAGTACATAGCCAAGACCAGTTCTTGATGTATCATAGAACACTATGTACTCAGTGCCATCCAATGGCAGCCTCAAGATAAGAGCATTTATAAATCTTTGTTTTAGTTGAAAAAATATCTACTGGCATCTTTCTATATATATGAAGGCTTTTCTCTTAGTGATCATTTCCATCATGGGTTCTACCACCATAGAAGAGTCAGGTACAATCCTCTGATATTACCCATGTAACCCAAGGAAAATCCTCACCTCTGTAATACTCTTGGGTGGTTCCCAATCATGAACTACCTCGATCTTCACCAAATCTACCAAAACTCCAGCCTCTATGATGAGATGTCACAGAATGTGGACCTTTAATATCTATAACTCACACTTAGATTGATTTACGTAAAGATGGTGCTCTTAGAGTGTGTGCAGATCCATCCTCAGGTGTATCGTGTGATCCTCCCCGGATGCTGAATGCACTAAGATGTCATTAATGAAGACCACTACAAAATAGTATAACTACAGTTTTAAGATCATGTTCATGATTCTATTAAACACTACTGGGGTGTTTTTCACACCATGAGTCACCACTAAGTACTCATATTAGTCATAGCATCATCTTAAACTCATCTTATAGATATCGTCATCTCGTACTCGAAGCTATTGATATCCCGATCTGAGTTCTATCCTAGAGAACGATCTTTCTCTCTTTAAATTGTCTAAGAGGTAATAAATCCTCTATATAGGATACACGTTCTTCACATACACCTGGTTTAGGTGGAGAAAGTGCACATAAAACATCAAGATTATATCTGACCTCTTGGAAAACAACACTGGGGTTGCCTTGGGTGAAAATTTGGGCCTTAAGAACCCCTTCCTCTGTAAGTCCTCTAACTGAACCCACATCTCCCATAGCTTTGTGGGAGCCATCCAATATTCATGTGTCAATATCAGTGTCGTCCTGTGGTATTGACCAATGATGAATTCAATATATATTTGAGGAGGTAGTCTTGTAACATCCACTAGAATGATGTTTGTATAATCATCAACCAATTTCAGAAAATTGGACTCATCCCATCCATTCCACTGAGGTTTATGATAAATAATTGATAAGTGATTTGATGAACCCTCTTATGTTTGATTTCATCCCACACTACTCTGTTTTCCTTCTCTCCAATAAAGGAAAACTGGTTCCCATCTCTATAGACACACCACACTATGTGCCTAAAACAATCGATCTGAGCATGAAATACTGATAGACATCCCATACCCAGAATGACATCATAAAGACTCAACACTACTACTAGGAGATTCCTGATGAAGCACTCACCACCAAGAGTAAGATCACACTATCAGAACTAGTTTTTGTTTATCTAATACCCTTCCGTATAACTCTATAATATTAAGGATCAATCCAATGGATCTATTGGAATATCTGAGCACCAAACAATTTCATGGAATGAAAAGAGTGAATGGAACCCATGTCTATAATAACTACAGCTAGAGTGTAGAAGACACAAATCATAAATCCTATCATCTATAATAAATTAGGATTATAGGCCTCGATTTCATAAAGGTAAGACCACCCCTGTCCACCTTCTCCTTGAGCATATGGTGGACCACCATTGGGTGGAGTTAGTAGTACCTCATACCTACACCCACCACCTTCCCCTCATCACGATCCTCTACCATGCCTGCCACCTGGAGGGCCGCCTTGTTCCTATCTATTCCACAACCTTGGTGGTCCCTCAACCATCTATCGGTCATCTGCGTGGTGAGTCAAGAAATCCTGAACCATGTGCCCATGCCCACCACACATGTAGCATACTCTGCTCCTCATATGACTCCATCTGCCTCGGGAGCATCATACTGTCGACCATGAGTCCTGGGATCATCCTTTGAATGGTATGGCCCATATTGGCCTCTACATAATCTGTTAGCTACATGCCATGGATGACTCAGCCACCTGTCTCCTGGTGTTATCTCCCACTATCGGTTCCTGCTCTGCGAGGAAGATCTCAACTATCAAAACTTACTTGAGCACAACAACCTAAATAGGGATGCTGAGGGAAATCATCAATGACCAGATCTCACATTGGATTCCATGGTCAAATGTATGATCTCTTAAGAAAGGGTCTTTTACCATATCCGTAGAGTAAGGGGAGAGGTATGTGAACCTCATAAAGTACAGAGCCATTGTTAGGATACCATGTTATAGGTGAAGTTGCTCTTATATGCACACTGAGTGAATTTCATAGAGAAAAACTCCTCCATGAAAAGCCACTCAATGTCAGACTAGGTGAGGGTCGTCTCCTCATGTGTCTGGATCGTGAAACTCCACTATCTCCCTATTGATCCCTATAGAAGTATTGCACCTAGAACTTACATTTGGTCATGTGGTGTCCTTAGTAAGTAGAGGAATTTCATCACCACCTCCATTAAATCCTTAGTGACCTTAGGATCTATCTATACCCTAAACATAGGAGGTATCTATCTCGAGAACTCCTGTATGTCACTAAGCCAACATGCATCCTCTACTGGTAGCACCTATAGTAACTTTTGACCAACAGGTGGTGGTATCACTGGGACACACCCTGAAGGTACCATCTTGGGAAATAGTCCTTATACCGAAGCCTAATAACTATATAGAACGTCCTTGTGGTCATACACTAGTATCTTGGATTTCTGACTACATGGAGGAATCGGGAAAGAGTTCAACATGAATATAGATTAATAGATTATACCTAGTCATATGACTCTGACTCAGAAAGATCATGCGAAAACATTAAAAGATTCTTGAAACTATTGTTTTCATGTACTGAGTCAAAAAGTAGAATTCTGGGTCATAATGTATGGGTATGTTGGAACATGCAACAAAAATGGACTCCATAGCCTAAAAGCCAATCTTGAGACACCTAAAACTGTTTCCCCATAAAAAGTTCCATACTCTTTGTTCTTATAGTAGAACTGAACTAGCTATGATGCCACTTTGTCACAACCCACACCCCATTGCATGTGTTGTGACTACCCCAAGCCCACCATCCATAGTCTAGGGGCTAGTGACTAGAACCAAAAAGGAATATCCCAAAAATTGAAGGAATTGGCCTCATAATTGTACTATTGCACACAACACGAACTTTGAAAATGTAAACACAGACTAAACAACAACTATCACTATGAAAACCAATGAAGGTACAGAACTAACTGAAATTAAAAAAGTGTCCAGTATACAATCCCGGAACCACCATGGAATGTACAACTTTCAAGTTGCTTCTTCTCATTTCCAAACTGAAGGGTAGGTGAAGGGTATATTTCTAAAACAGTAGAAGTATGTCACGTCTGTCCTGTCTCACTAGTCACAACTTGGTCCTGAACCTCCAAGGTCCTTGTCGAATCATCGATCACCTTCACAAGACACGACACATGTGGGAGAAGCCCATGCAGGGGTGAGTAACAAAATACACATTAGGTACCCCAAAACAGAAATGAAATACCACAAATCCAGACCACAAAATAATCCCAAAAAGAATATTCACAATGTAAAGACAACTAACACTAGGTATAGCATAATGTATAGAAAGTACGATTAAAAGTCGTAAATATGAATCATATTTTTCTACTGAGGGACTCATCCCCAATGAGTCACTGAGGTAGAATCGTCTACCAAAACACCGAGGTCCACTCTAATACTAGACTACTGAGTTCTGCTCTGCTAGTGGACCACTAACATCCACTCTGCTACTAGACCCCTAAGGATCACTCGACCACTGGACGGATGAGTTTTACTTTACTACTGGAACACTAATGTGTGCTCGAGCACTAGACCATTGAGGAAATCATTGAAACAACCCCACTGATTTATATATTTACATTAGAACATTGAGGTCTACTCTACTACAGGACCACTGAGGTTCTCTCGGCTACGGGACCACTAAGGTCTACTTGTAATATCCTTTGCTTCACATCCAGTCATAGGATTTCGGCTTGTAGCACTCATGATTCCAAGATAAATACTCAGCCATAAATCGTTTGGGTCTCAACTAACATGAAGCCTCACTTAGATTATACCTAAAGGAACACCTCATCGTAAGGGTCCCAACGTTGTAGACATCACATCAATCAGATGACTATTCTAAAAGATATTAGCGTTTTAGTAAACATGGGCCGGATGTGTCTGGGCCATGACCGACTTCATCAGACCGACCCGACCAACCCAAAATGGAGGGTCCCGCATGAGCTGACCTAGTTTGGCCAACCCGACTCGACCCGGTTGGGTCGAGGAAAACCCTGTCAGGCCTAACCTATCTTTCCTTGCAGTTCCCATCCCGGTTTGGCAGTTGGTCCAGCCTACCATGTCACCCAGTGACCCGATCCGCATTCTCTGTCCTTGTACGACATTGTCGAACGAGCAAGAACCCACCAGCCTACCCAACAGATTGGTTCTCTCCATCTTCTCATCCAACAATGGTTTCCTGATTCTCTCCACCAGCCTAGATTCCCCTTGTCTTCCAGTTTGTGTTGAACACGGTCTATGGACATCATGTCCAGATCATCTCCATGGTTATGAAATGGGATGACAGTGCGGACATGATTCCAGTTGGTGATGCCACTCTATTTCACCACAACCATGTCGGTCATGGCCTCTCCCACCTCAGTGCAATGCCAAACTCCTCTGCAATCCACCAGACTCATACTGGGTGTCCATTTCACGATCCATCTATGCCACTAGGCTTCTTGGGGTGTCACTATCAATAATGTGCACTCATCACTGTATTTACATCAATATGGGGATCCATCATCTTTAGAAACCCCCAACAATGATCTAACTGGACCTCGTGGGTCTTTCAGTGAGGAAACATTGGATAGAGAGGAGGGATCACAATAAACACCCAATGTACAATCCGTGCCTTTATCCATTTTGGACATGATCTATTCTTATTAGTGGGGTCACGATGAATATTTCAATCACTATAATTTTTATCCCCACCATAAAACCACAATATTTATTCCCAATCCCACATGAATAAATCATCCCTGAATCAACTAGTTAGTGAGTATATTATCATTCTTCATTTAAAATGTAAGAAATGGAGAAAAACAATCACACATATTTAAACCCCATCCTAGGAAACTGGAGATTGGTCAAGGATGATCGTCCGGTGTCATCTGTCAATCTTTGGTCCCGAATCTGTAATGAACCAAACATTCATTAATGGAAATTCCTCGTGGTATTTTTAAATGTCTTATTATGTAAAATGGTTATGTAAAACATATGAAATTACTTGATTTTATGTTTTTGAATTGTGACTGTTTCTAATATGGTCGTTGAATAGTGATCACATGATTAGTATAACTATAGGGCTTTAAAAATCCAATTTACTCAGACAAAGGAAGCGATGGCCTCATACAGCAGAATTGCTCCATACAAAGACCATTTGTCAGAGCTTGGAAAAGAGGTGGAATCATTGGGATTCAGTCTTGACCAAGCCCAAGTCGAGCATCAATAGGTTAATCTCGAATGAAACCGTCTACGAGAGAAGTGGAAGTTGATAGAGATCACCACGGGTGCAATGTTATCTGAGCCACCCCAAGAGTCAGTCACTATTGCGCACCTTACCTTTAGGTATTATGTGGCTGTTTTAAGGGGTTATGTAACAAATACCTAGTACTATTTTTATGTACATTATTTTTTTTATATAATAACAAATATACTTTAATGTTATTATTGTTAGATTGTAAATAGTTTTTAAAGCACAAATATTATTTTTAGTTAATATTCAATTAAAAAAATTATCTTGATAAATTAATGTATTATTGAACTAAATTATATTTTAATAAATTATTAGTATGATTATTAAATTAATTTTTATTAAATATAAATGATCGTATAATTTTATGAATGCCATTGTAAGTTTTATTAATGTTTGAAAGCCATTTTTGGTCAAAACCTGTGAATTTTCAATAAATTTCGGTTTTTATTTTAAAAGTGAAAAAATAAAATATTTAGAAAAATATTTTGATAAAATTAATATTATTTTTGGAATTAGGATGTCGAAATTATCTGATGGTGAAATTTTCATAATTTTCTGAGGCAGTCAAATTTTTGGAAAAAATTAAATACCGTTTAAATATATAATGTGTTTTATGACATCATAATGACCCAATAGCGATGTAATAAAAAACAATAAATTCTAAGTTCGACCAATATATGTTTTATCCTTAAAATTATATTATTTTATATTTGTTTTATTAATTTTATGATGCCTTAATGTACCCTCCATGACATATAAACCATTTTGTCTTTTTAAATTTTTTTCCTTGAGTGTGTGACTCACCTCCACATAAGCAGCCCTATTATTTTAATAATTTACAATTTTTTCCTTATAAAATATTTTTTTCCACTTCCATTTGTCAAAAAAAATGGGTAAAAACCATGGGATGGTTTTTGGTTTTGTTTGGTTTAATGTAAAGGGTCACAAACCAAAATAATAAACAATTCCCTCTCCTTTCCTATATAAACCCACCAAAGCTCCCACTTTATCCTCAATCAAAGACTTTTTAATTCATCCATAATCTTACCTCCTCTCTCTATTATCCTCCCAAGGCACCCCAATCTCCCAATAATCCTCTCTCAAGCCACTCTCAATCCTTTGGAAGCACACTTCCATGTAAGGGTTTTTCTTTCTTTCTCATTTTTTCCAATATTCTTTATGTAGTTATTACCATTTAATTTCAATTATAAATGTTTGGGTATTGTTTCTAACCACCCCTATAATTCCCTATTTATGTTTTAATGATTTTATACCCCTTTCTCTCTCATTAAAATCCTCCCATGTATACCCGTTACTATGCCAAAATTCTGAAAGGAATTTCTCACTCCTCATTTACATTCAAGTAATTATTTTGTATCATGAATAAAAATTCGATGACATTTTCTGGGACACGTATTAATATGAACCACTTACTTTCCATGTCATTTAAATATGATGAGACACCCCTTTATCTCTCATCAACCATTTTTATAAGTCCTTATGTCATGCCGTTATACTGCCAAAATTGCACCGTGTTTTTCCAAGACAAAGTCATTTTGTAGTGAATACCAATCCCATTTATCTAAGAAGGGTATTAAACTTTATAAACATATAATTATTGTTTAAATTGTTTCATGTATTTATTCCACATTATTTTATCATGCAATAAATGATTATGTTGAATGATTCAATGTTTTATGATCCATGTGGCACACTTATGTATGAAATGAAATGTTTAAGAAGGGGGCGCCCTGATAGCGCTCCAATGCATTGGGTAAAGTATAGTATCATGATACTTCATGTGCAATGGGTTTTTACTCATGATAATTCAATTGAAACTAGTGTATACTAATAATTCATGTGAAATGAGGGTTTACTCATGCTCCATGTGCAATGAGCCTTGGCTCATGCTCATTCCATGTTTAGTGTTGTTGCCACATTTCCATGTTATGATTATCGTGCTTTATCATGCCTTAATGTTTATTCTTCTTTTGTTCTATATTGATATTCCTATTGTCTAACATGTATTGCATTCCTCATTTTATTCATGTTTATTCCCTTACTGGGCTTTATAGCTCACCCTTTTCTTATGAATGTCCTTAGGTTATCCCATGCAATGCTAAGTACAAGGGAATGTAGTGGTCATGTAAAGGATGTTTTCAATAATGATGTTTCATGTTTTATGTTATAATTTGTTATGTAATGATCCTAATCCCCAAAGACACTATAACTCTTGATCTTCTATGTTGTATCAAGTGATGTTTATGTAATAAATAATTTTTAATTGTGTAATAAAAATAACAGGGATTTCATGGTTGGTATCAGAGGATAGGTTTAGTTATTTTTGGGATAAGGATTACAAAACCCTTGAGAATACTTAGAGGCATGACTATGTATAATAAAAACATCCCTATGTTTTGGTGAGTATTGAGTAAGTGGTTTATCAAGACAATACATCCATGTCTAGATAAGAGTAGGTAGAGGAGGCTCTGGAGAAGATGTATCCTAGGGGTAAAACCCAAAAACACCGCTTTGAGCTAGACTCGAACGGGAACTGGTGCGCGAAAACGGGTCTTCCTGCACTCTTGTTTATGACAATCTAGTGGGATATACTTTGTTAAATTCCCAAGCATAGTATTAGCCATTATTAATGTAACTAAAAAAATTCCCAAAGTATATATGTCAGAAAGTAGATCATGGAAAACATATATTAAATCCAATAGATTCATAAGTTAAAGAAATTAAAGTTATTTATAAGCCACAAATTTTTTTATCATTGGATTACCCTTTATTTTTTACCCCTAACATTCCTTTTATTCCGGCCAATGGCCTGTAATAGGAGGACTCGGGCTAACAACCAATGTAAGGATCAATTCGATGACTGTACTAATGAGATGCCCAATCCAATGAGAGCGGGAATTGAAAACTTTTTCACACATCTCTCTTACTTAACTCACGCTTTGAATAGAAACATGAGTCAAGAGGAATGTTCAACCCATCCTAAGAAAGAACAAGTCTCTATTGAGAGCTTCATGAGACAAAGGCCTCCTACTTTTAATGGATCGTCTGATCCCTCAATCGACGAAAAATGGAAAAACTCTATTGAATGGATATACTATATCCTTCAATGCTCTGAACAAGAGAAGGTTCTTCTGGATTCTTATAATATGGAGGGTGAAGCCGATCAATGGAGGAGATTGATGAAAAATACGAAGCCTGAGGAGGAGATTGAGGCCTTGGATGGGAAGGATTTTCTGAAGATGTTTTTCGATAAATATTTTCCCCACACCATCCATCTTAATATTGAAAGGGACTTCCTTTCCCTCAAGAAAAAAGATGAAGAATCTGTCGGTGTGTATGAGGAAAACATCATAGGGATTTCATGATACACCTCCTGATTTGTCGTTACCCCAGAATGCAAGGTGGGCTACTTCTTTGGTGGGTTTAACCCTAGCCTATAGAAAGCACTGGAATTCCCTGACTTTGACAACTGTGAGGAAATTGTCTGATGTTCCCTCAAGGATGAAATGGAGATCGTAGAATCTCATGGGTATCATGGGGATAAGAAGCATTGGGTGGACTTCAATTCTGGAAGACCTAAGGATAAATCCAACTGTTCTAAGAAGATCCATCACCCAATTGCCAAAGGTGTGGAAAGAAGAACCTAGGAAATTGCCTGAAGGGGATAAGAAAATTCTTTAGGTTTGGAAGAGAAGGGCACCTAACTGTTAACTGTCAGCAAGAAAAACCCATGGATACAAAGGAGGAGAGGAATAATCTATTAGAACCTCAACAAATTGTTCATTTATACAAATACCAATAACCAGGGCATCATGAAAATTAGTGCCCTAATCTAAGGGTTTTAGGAGGAAACCAACCACCTCCAAGGCAGAAAGGGCGGGCTTTTTCAATCACTACCGCCGAAGTGAACACTGACAATGAAGTGGTGATAGGTACACTAGTTATTCATTCAATAATATAAAACATAATTTTTTATTTAGGTTATACACATTCTTTTATATCCTGAATGTTTAGTAGAACAATCACAACACCACCAAAAATCATAGAAGTAAAGTTGTCGGTGATTATGACAAATGGGGAAATCATTACATCCCATGAATATAACTCCTCCCCTATCTTAATCTGTGGATTGAACATCCCTGATAGCCTCGTCATAATCCCTCTAGTTGAATTTGATTCAATTATAAGCATAGATTGTCTTTCCTTATATAGATCCAACAGAAATTTCCATGAGAGGGAAACCACTATCCATGTGGAGAATCAACCCTCAATTATGTACAAGTGCAAGGAGGAGGATGAATATCCTTTAGATATATCATCTCAATCATGGATATTACTTCCCTATGAGCACGCACATGTGGCTCAGATGATTGATTCCAAGGAAGCAACTATCCTGGAATACATGCCTATTTTGAGGGAATTCGATGAAGTGTTTCTTGAGGAATTTCCTGGTCTTCCTCCTTGAAGAGATGTTGAATTCTTAATTCACCTTATACCTGGGGCGTTACCGATATCCAAGACTCCATATATAATGTCTATTTTGGATCTTGAAGAGCTGAAGAAACAACTATAGGAGAGTCTGGATAAAAGGTTTATATGCCCAAGTGCTTCACCATGGGGTGCACTAGTCCTCTTCGTCAAGAAGAAGGATGGGTCAATGCGCCTTTCCATCGATTAGAAATAGCTTAACAAAATCACGATAAAGAACAAGTATACTCTCCCATGTATTGATGAATTGTTAGATTATCTAGATGGAGAACAATACTTCTAAATGGTAGATGTGCGGTCATGATATTATCAAGTAAAGGTGAATAAGGAAGATGTCCCCAAGACTGCTTTTCATATAAGATACGGGAACTATGAATTCAGGGTAATGACTTTAGGACTCAATAATTATCCGAAAATAATTATGGACCTGATGAATATAGTCTTTAGATTTTACCTCGACAAATTTTTGGTAGTCTTTATAGATGATATTCTAATATACTCCAAAACCAAGGAGGATCATGAGGAGCATCTGAGAACTGTACTAGAGATGTTATGAAAGGCGAAGCTCTTTGAAAAGTACAACAAGTGTGAGTTCTGGTTGAAGGAGGTCTCATTATTGGTCCATATCATCCCATCTAATGTGATATCTATGTATCCATCAAAGACAGTTGTAATAGAGGGATGTCTGAGGCCAACATCAGTAACGGATATCCGTGGCTTATTAGGATTAGTTGGATATTATCGACAATTTGTGAAAAATATCTCACGATTTTCCAACACTCTTACCAAGATAATTTGTAAGGGAGTAATGTTTTCTTGGAGTGATGAATGCAAAGAAAGCTTCAAGGAGTTGAAAAGGAGGCTTATCACCGCACCCATGCTCACTTTACCCACAGGTGGAGAGCTTTTTGTGGTATTTAGTGATGCTTCGAAGAAGGCATTGGGATGTGTGTTGATGAAAAATGACAAATTTACTGCCTATGATTCAAGGAAATTGAATATTCCTAAACAAAACTATCCAACACATGACCTCGAGTTGGCTGTAGTGATCTTTGCTTTCAAAATATTGCAGAATTATCTATTTGGGGAGAAGTGTGAAATATATATGGACCACAAATGCCTCAAGTATATATTCACACATAAATAGTTGAACATCTGCCAACAATGATGGTTAGAGCTGATCAAAGACTATGACTGCTCAATCCATTACCACCCTGGGAGAGCGAACAAGGTGGTAGATTCACTAAGTAGAAAGGAACTAGTGATTCTATCATTGACGAGAATTGAAAAGGATCTTATCTTCTTAGATTTTATGAATATGGAAATGTGAATCATATAGAAGGGAACATCATCAATCCTTTCACAAATTATCTCTCAAACTTCACTTTTGGAAAGGTTAACGAATTTTGAAAAGGATGATTTGGGAATTCCAGGAAAAGTGGAAGCTATCAGAAAAGGGAAATCCTCATATTTTAAGGTTAATGAAGAACAAATTGTGAGATTTGGGAAAAGACTATGTGTTCCAACATGTCTGGAGCTGAAGAAAGAACATTTGGATGATTCACATAGATCAAATTTCCCTATTATCCCAGGAAAGACAAAGATTTATCGAGATATCTGAGAGCCTTATTGGTGGGAAAATATGAAGAAAGATATCGCAGAATATACATAAAAGTGCATGATGTGTCAGAAAGTGAAGGAAGAGATGAAGAAGTCTAAGGGGATGATGCGACCATAGCCCATACCAGAATGGATTTGTGAGAACATCACCATGGACTTTGTCACCCAACTTCCAAATACATAGAAAGGCACCAATGAAATCTGGGATGGTGTGGATCATCTTACAAAGGATGCACACTTCATTTCTATACAGAAGGATATCTCATTGGATCGGCTGGAAATGATATATATTATGGAAGTGATAAGGCTTCATGGTGTAGCACTATATATTGTGTCTGATCGAGATCCAAGATTCACCTCTATGTTTTGGAAGATTATTCAACATGCTATGAATACTGAACTGAACTTCAGTATGTCCTATCATCGTCAAACTGATGGCCAATCCGAGCGGACTGTACAAACACTTGAGTAAATGTTCAGAGCATGCTCAATGGACTTCAAAGGAGGGTGGGATCAACATCTTCCTCTAGTTGAGTTCACTTATAATAATAGTTTCCACTTGTGCTTCCAAATGGAACCTTATCAAGCCCTGTATGGGAAGAGATGCAGAACACCTGCATTTTGGGATGAGGTCAGTGAGCGTAAGCTGCATGGACCAGAAATGGTCAAAGAAATGGTGAAGAAGATGAAAACCATTTAGCATCATATCAAGGTAGCCCGAAGTTGACAGAAGAGTTTTGAAGATTATAGTCGATGAGGCCTTGAGTTTAAAGTGGTAGAAATGGTATTTCTATGCATATCTCTGTGGAAGAAGGTCATGAGGTTTGGAAAAAAAGGAAGCTAAGTCTAACGTACATTGCCCCCTTAGAGATTCTTGATCGTGTTGAGGATGTGGCCTATCGACTAGAACTTCCACCTACCATGACCAAAGTACATGACTTATTTCATGTATCCCTCTTAAGGAAGTACATATAAGACCCTTCACATGTACTCCCTTCAGAGTTGTTACAACTAGAGGATGATCTTTCTTATGAGGATCAACCCTTGAAGATCTATGATCATAGAAAACAATTCCTACAAAATAAGACTATGCCCCTCTTCAAGGGGTTGTGGTGAAACCACAAGCTTGAAGAAGCGATGTAGGAATCAGAGGAAGTGATGAAGCAGATTTACCCTCATATTTTTAGTGTTGGAAAAGGAAATTTCGAGGGAAAAATTTCATAAGGGGGGAAGATTGTAACGACGTAATCATTAATTAATGGAAATTATTTGGTCTTTTTAAATGTCTTATTTTGTAAAATGGTTATGTAAAACATATGAAATTACTTGGTTTTATGTTTTTTAATTTTTACAGATACTAATATGTTCGTTGAATAGTGATCACATGATTATTATAAATATAGGGCTTTAACAATCCAATTTAATCTGACAAAGGAAGCAATGGTCTCATCCAGTATAATTTCACCATATGAAGCCCATTTTTCAGAGCGTGGAAAAGTGGTGGCATAATTGGGCTTCAGTATTGACCAAGCCCAATCTGAGATTCAATAGGATAAGCTTGAATGGAACCATCTACAGGGGAAGTGGAATTTGATAGAGATCACCACACGTGAAATGTTATCCGAGCCACCCCAAGAGTCTGTCACCATTGCACACCTTACCCTTAGGTCTTATGTGATTGTTTTAAGGGGTTATGTAACAAATCTCTAGTACAATGGTTATGTACATTGTATTTAATATATAATAATGAATATACTTTCATGTTATTATTGTAACATTGTAAATAGTTTTTAAAGCACAAATAGTATTTTTATTTAATATTCAATTAAGAAATCTATTATGATAAAATAATGGATTTTTGAATTAATTAATATTTTAATAAGATATTATTATTATTAATAAATCAAATTTTATTAAATATAAATGTTCTTATAATTTTATGAATGCAATTGTAATTTTAATTAAGGTTTGAAAGCCAATTTTGTCAAAACCAGTGAATTCTCGATAAATGTATGTTTTTATTTTGAAAGTGAAAATTAACATATATATAAAATTATTTAGATAAAATGAATATTATTTTTGGAATCAGGATGTCAAAATTATCCAATAGAGAAATTTTCATAATTTTCTGAGATAGTCGAATTTTTGGGTAAAAATTAAATACCGTTGAAATATATGATGTGTTTTATGACATCATAATGACCCAATAGTGATTTAAAAAATTAATATAAATTATATTTTAGGCCAATATATGTTTTATACTTAAAATAATGTGACTTTATATTTGTTTGATTAATTTTATGATGCCTTAATGGACCCTCCATGACTTATAAAACATTTTGTCTCTTTAAATTGTTTTCCTTGAGTGTGTGGCTCACATCCACATAAGCATCTCTATTATTTTTTGAAGTTCTGAATTTGTCATTATAAAATATTTTTCTCCACTTCACATTGGAAAAAACCATGGGCAAAAACCTTGGGCTGGTTTGTGGTTTTGTTTAGTTTAATGTAAAGGGTCCCAAACCTAAATAATAAACAATTCACTCTCCTTTCCTATATAAACCCTCCCAAGATCCCACTTTCTCCTCACTCAAAGACTTTGGAGTTCGTCCAACCTATACCCTAATCTCTATATAATCCTTCCAAGGCTCCCAAACCTCCCAATAAGCCTCTCTCAAGCCTCTCTCAAGCCTTTAGAAGCACACTTCCAAGTAAGGGTTTTTCTTCCTTTCTCATTTTAGTCCAATATTATTTAAATTTTTATGCCCTTTAAATTTCAATTATAATGATGGGGTATGGTTTCTCACATCCCCCATACAACTAAATTTATGTTTTAATGAAGGGATACCCCTTTCTCTCTCATTAAAATCCTCCCATGTACACCTGTTACTATGCCAAAATTCCAAAAGAAATTTCTCTCTCCTCGTTTACATTCAAGAAATTATTTTGTATAACGAATCTAAATTCAATTAATTTTTTTGGGAAATGTATCTATATGACCCCCTTAATGTCCATGTCATTTAAATATGACGAGACACCCCTTTATCTCTCATAAACCATTTTTATAATTCCTAAAGTCACGATATTATGCTGCCGAAATTGCACCACGTTTTTCCAAGCCAAAGTCATTGTGTAGTGAATACAATGCCCATTTCCCTATGAATGGTATTCACCTTTATAAAAATTTAATTATTGTTTAAAGAGTTTCATGTATGTATTCAACATTATTTTATCGTGGAATAAATTCGTATGTTGAATGATTCAATTTATTATGATCCATGTGGCACAATTATGAGTGAAATGAAATGTTTAAGAAATGTGTGCCCTGATAGCGCTCCAATGCATTGGGTAAAGTATAGTATGGTGATACTTAATGTACCATGGGTGTTTACTCATGATAATTCAATTTCAAAGAGGTGTTAATCTTGTTTCATGGGCAATTATGGTTTACTCATCCTCCATGTGCAATGAGCCTTGGCTCATGCTAATTCCATGTTAAGTGTTGTTACCAAATTTCCATGTTATGATTATCATTCTTTATCATGTATTTATTTTTATGCTTCTCTTGTTCTCTATTGACATGCCTGTTGTCTAACATGTATTTTATTCCTCATGTTATTCATGTTTATTCCTTTATTGGGATTTACAACTCACCTTTTTCTTATGCATGTACATAGGTTATCCCATGAAATGCTATGTACGAGGGAATTTAGTGGTCATGTAAGAGAAGTTTCTAATCAATATGTTGCATGTTTTATGTTATATGTTGTTATGTAATGATCTTAATCCCAAAATACTATAGACCTCTCAATCTTCTATGTTTTATCAAGTTATTGTTATGTAATAAATCATGTTTAATTATGTAATAAAAAGATCAGGGTTTTCATAGAATCTCCTCTCAAAAGTTTCATTATTACTTTCTGATTCGTCATCATTAATCATTGGAGGGTTTTCCTTTGTCATTAATCAGAAGAATACTAGGGTTTTTCTCAACCCTGAATCCATGTTTAGTTAAAGAGGGAATACATGCTTCATGTTGTAGCATCACCATGATGATTCATTAATGAGGTTTATTAAGGGATTCAATATCGCATCATCACTACAATGTAGCTCTAAGGATTCACTGTGTAACGAATAAGAAAAATGTAATAAAATATCATCTTATATTATATTATTTTATTCTATGAAATTTTAGAATAATATATTTTTGGTTGACATGTGTCGGTCGATATTGCGTCCTTTCTAGGTGAATCTCAATTCTTTGAGTTCAACAGTGCCCTTATATTTTTTATCCGGGAACCAGTATAGATGTTATAAAAATCCCATCATACAATTATTTAATGAACATAAAAAATAGTTTGAAAATACATTTCAGCCCCTCTAGGCCTCGATATCAGATTTCATTTTAGAGTCTGGTCTCTAAATAATCCCATAAAATTTTCAAAAAAATTTACATGGAACCATAGGAAATTTTAAAATTATTAGAACAATCCAAGTGTGTTTTCATGGGTTTAGTGAGTGGACCTTTTTGAATTAAAATTTAAATTTGAAATTGATAACGGATTATTTTAGTCATTCATGCAACATCATGTGTCAGATTGAATTGGGACTGATTCCTACTCATAAAAAAATTACTTATGGATCATTTTATTAAATTATAAAAATAATAAAAAAGTACTTGCTTAGTTTAGAGTATTAAATTTTTCTTTTTTACTAAAAATAAGGACCATTTTAAATAAATATAAGCACATTGAGTCATAGAAATTACACAGTGTGTTGGATTGAGGTGAGGATGATTCCAACACGTCTCAAGTTCTCCAACAAATCCCAAATACCAATGATACCATGACTTCCATCAGATTTATTTATCAAGCTACCAAAACTTAATATTTAGTTTATGTTGTTAGCTAAAAAAAATTTTGGTTAAGATAATCAACTCAATATGTTGTGTTGGAAGTTCGAAAAAGAAAGGTAATGGAAAGAGTTGAAACATTGGAATAAAGTAACATATTATCTGTTTTGTGTATTTTTTTTGATAGATGAAATCAATATAAGGATTCTCTAAAGATCATTCAAAAAAATAATTAACTATTAGATAAGAATGATATATAAATTAACCGAAAAATAGTAAATAAAATGATGAAAATATTAGTTAAATAAGAAATAGGTATTCATTTATGTCATGATTGTTGTAAACATTCTGAATTCATTTCCTTATTGTCATTATCTCAGTTTTATCCTTGAAGTCTAATATATAATATGCATGGGTAACAAGGAACAAACCATCCCAACTAGAAAAAAAGAATCCACATGTATAAGAAAACAATTGTTATGTGAGTACTAAAAAAATAAATAAATTTAACATAAATAATAAATAATATATTAATTATAAGGAAAATGATTTTATTATGGAAATAGAAAGATTAACTCTGTGATTTAGTTGAGTTAGTGTAATTTCTCAACCTTCAAAGGTAGTGGATTGAACATGAGGGAAGTTGATAGATTCAAACATTGCAGGGGTGACATTTTTTTAGGTAGAAGAAGTCTATTGAAGTTTTGTTGAAAAAGTCATGAAAGATGAGAAAAATATTCTAAAATAAAAAAAATATATAAGGATTAATGAAAATTAAATCAAGGATCCATTTTATAATTTTTCTACAAAATAGACATATTAAATCATAAAATTAACATAACATCTTCCCAAAGACTTTTCTTCATTATAGTATATTATTCAATAGTATTGGTAACACCATCATTTGAAAAAGACATTTTCTGCATTAATGGTGAAAATTTTAATTTACATTATGTTAAAATAGTAGAGAGTGGATAATATTATGAGGATGAACAATTTATATTAAAAACACGTTTTCCTTTTCACTAGACCCTCAATTGTAGCCTCATAGTCCAATTTTATTTAAGCATGAGATGTATTGAAAAAACCACCCCAACACAAAAAAGGAATCCACCAATATTAGTAAAAAAATCATATGTTAGTAATACTAAAAATGATGAAATAATCCAATAATTATATGGAAGTCACATCTTTATGTGTTATATATACATTCTTTAATCAGGAATGATTCCCATTCTCTTCTATGAAAATCTATATCATCTTGTGAATATGATTATTATTTACAAATACAGTAGTAATGGAAACATTTAAATACATAAAGGATTAATACATACTTTAAATTAAATATTAATTATAATTAAAAATGCCTCTTTGGGGAATTTAGTTTGTATATGGAATATGATATATCTCATAAATTTACAAACATAAAAACCAAATTTTGTTGGATTTTTTTTTGTTTCAGACATCGAAAATGAATTGAAAAAAATAAATCAAAATTTTCTATTTTTTTGTATAATGAAATAATATTATATATTCCCTAATACTTGTCCACATGTAGAATTTTTTAGGCACCTAGAGCACATGAGATGTCCTCATGCCACAAGTCACAGTATATTTAAACACCAACATATCATAATATAAATATAATTAAAACAAAATATAAAATATATAACATGAATTTTAGTTCTTAAACGTTTTATATAGTGTATTAAGTATTTAAAAATTCCATCATCTGTTGTGGGTTTTATGGGTATCAATGTAGTGAATCTAGGAAATAAATATTTAGAGTATCCAAATTTACAGCAATTAGTATACAATATTTTCTAAAAAAAATATTAAGTAATGAATCAAATTAAAAAATATGTGATGTGATTAAATGTTATAATTTTACCCCTATATCATTAGTATTAAGAAGATTATATCATCTATAAGTTTCTATTCAAATTATTTTTCTAGTTATTCAACTATTTCAATAATTTTTTTATTATATAAATTTTTGTTTTGTAGAAGTGATATGAGGACTAATGAGACCAAATTTATTTTTATAGGGTTATCCCTTAAATTGGTATTTATATAGTCCCCTATAATTAATAAAAAGTTTGATTAGTCATAATTAACATAGTATAATAGATATTAGAAAAACAAATCCTGAATACAAACCTCATGTATACATTTAATAATAACACTCCAATCTATTTATATTTGAGGATATAATTTACATTCGTAATAGAAATGTAGTCTATAATGGACTCTCCATAAATTTTTTCTTCAATAAAAACTATGTGATTTCTACAATTTTGTAACATTGTATCCATATTAACCATCAATTTTAATAAATTCATATTTTAGACGGATTGGGTAATGGTTCATTTAGAAGGTATTTTTATTTGGTTGGTTGATCCTTTAGATGGTTTTGAGTTGGACTTTTATTTCATCCCAAAACCATTGTCCTCCTACAATAAAATTCATCAGTTAAAACTAGTTTTGATTAACTAATAATGGTTGACCATACATATATATTATAAATTAATAAATCATTTTAGACATGATTTTTCACAAGATCTAATGGACGTGCTACAAATCATCCAACAGATTGGTCGACCATATGAATATATGCATCATCATGTTGAACAGGTAGCTTAGAACATGACTCTTTAGCTACAGTGAACCCCACTCTAAAATGACCTGTTGGAAGTGGTATGTTGTATAGACAGTCTTCTTTGATATTGAACACAATATCCCTTACAACTAGGTGATGAGTGAGTATAGATAGATATAAATCACATTCATTTTCATGAAGTAGAATATTTTTATAGTAATGGTATAGTGTCTATTTTATTTACATTTCAAATAAAAAATTATTAGAATATTTATTACAACAAATAATAAATCTCTTTGAGGGGAATGGATCACATAAAATTTGGTGTTTGGTGGGGAATGATCTTCACAGAATCATTTTTCATGATTCATTTCTTCTATTTGGTTCCCCTCCAAATTTTTTTCTGGAAACTCATTCTGCCATTGAAATTTTTATTCATGGGAATATAATCCTTAATTCATCTCTACCATTTCATTATGTTTATCCTCCTTAATTTTTTTATCAAAATATTTTTCAAATTTTCACTCCAAACCCCACACCTTTGATGTTTCACTACTATTCTGGACACATTAAGGCCACTGATAGTAGGTATTCATCCCATATAGGTGATGATGAATCATTTGTCTATGTCTGACAAAAAATATTATAAAATAAGTAATCATTTTTATGTAATATAAATTTAATAATTTTTTTATTCCATACTTACACATGTTTCTATACAATTTTTGGAATTTTATAATTTTAGTATCTCATATTTATTTACATGTCTCTCCTTTTACATTTTGTTCATTTTAAAATATGTAATATTTATTTTTTGAAGTGAACCATACCCCATCATTGATTTACTATAATGGTACACTGGGTTTTATTCATATTCTATGATTTCAACAATCAGTTTATATTTCATAAATAATAAAACCTCAATCAAAATTATGAATACATGTATGGTCAAATAAAGTATTACCAGAAATAATGTACTTGTAAATATATCTTCACATAACATCCAGTAAATGCATCCCACACTTCTTGGATTATCATGTGTGAATACATAAGTGTTGGGCGTTTTTTTATTTTCCCTGCATCATATCTAATATGAAATATAATTAGAAATGTTCAAAATCCTTATTGAATCATTATGAAAATAATTAATACATATTTAATTTGGGGGTTACCTAATATAAATTCATTTTGGAAGGGGTGATGAAGAGTATGTCAATGTCTCAATATTTTATTTTTTAGTAAAATATTGAAATGTTATCATAATTTTGTTGTAATGTCTTCCAAAATTAGTGACATAAGCATGGGAAAAACACGGTTCCATGAATCTATACCAGTTTACACTCATTCATGAGTGATGAACCTAGTTCCAATACTGAACATTGCCTTGTTGGTGTTAACTGTATGGTTATACTCATTCCATCTCTCTTCAAATTTTATGCATCTTCTTCTTTCCTTAATAATATTTTCTAACACCATCATTCTATAGTGATATTATTTTTTTAAAGCCCAAGTTCTTCAATATCTACAATTTAATTATATTCAACATCATTAATATGTTGTTCCTCTAGATTTTAAGCATCGGTATGTTTAAAAGGTCATTCCTTCTCTACAATTGGATCATCAGTAGGTTGATAAAACTATTGTCCCTAAGGATTAGGAGTATCAACACTTAATGAAGTCATTATCATCAAAAGTGGTTTAAAATTTATTTTAGATTACATAAATGAAATAGTGAATAGATAATAACATGAGGTAACAAAATTCATATTACAAAACAAATTTACCTAATTATTGGACTGTATATTTTAAAATTTTTAATGAAAATTTCCCCTCTATCTAGTATCCAATTATTTTCCATGTGATCTCCTCAAATTTAAAAAACCCCATTATATTGGGACCACTGCAAACTAATTTCAATATCCCAATGAAAAAACAAATCTTATGTTGAATTTTCGTCTTACCCTTTAGTGCCTAGTGTCTATAATAGAATAATTAACTAATTTTGATTTGTAGGATCCGGAATGTAAAACACTTGTACTTCATGTGATTCCAGTATAAATGACTTGTATTTTTACACGTCCTTTACAGTTTCTTGAATCCAAATTCATATATTTTACAACACTCATGTTATCAACCCATATGCAATTAAAAATCATAACTTTTAATGTTTTATAATCGTACTCCCATATTTTTTTGATGATTCCATTATTAGAAATTTTTGGACAAATTGAATTTCTATAAATATTTCTAGAAACATGAATTACTTCAGCCAAAAGTGTATCTTAACTCTTTTCCATGGTACTGCATTCATCATCCTCGTTTTTATAGAACATATAACCATTAATTACATCTCCATTTTATGAAAATACATACACACTTGGTCCTCTATCTAGCCATAAAAGTTGATAAAAAATTATCTATATTTTCATCTTACTCCATAAATTATTATCTCGACACAATCCTATAAACAGTTGATTATGTGTATTTTATATCCTTCTTTCACCCATATATGGACTCAAATTTCAACAATTTATTTGTGGTTTTCAATATGTGGTCCAACCTCTAATATTATATGAAAAAGGTCAGTATTTCCAGATACTGATCTATAATATTTATTGTGATAACATCTCTTTAAAAAATTACCTTACCCACATTCCACCATGTGATTTGAGATTTTGATGAACCAATGCTTTCCACACCAAACATGTAGTTGATACAGAATTCAATAGCTTCCTCATCAATATATCACTCCTCAATAAAATTATCTAATATACCTAAATTTTTTAGAAACCCTTTTAAAATCATAAAACACCATTCAATGGGGTACATCCATTTATAATGTATAGGTCCACACTGTCAAATCTATCTCATGAAGAGAAAGATCATGTGAAACATCCTAATAAAAATTGATGGACTAAAGAACATTTCTAATTCACAGAATATAATGGAATTATCCTTTTCCACAATTATTACTATCATTGGGTCTATAAATATTCTTCATATATCATTGAAGAATACATATAGCCTGGTTAATTTATTATAGACATTCTTGGTAAAAATAAGATGTAAATCCAAAAAAATTACATCCTTCATAAAAACATTAATTCCATGTGATTTTATATTGTTTAACATTAAATCATTAATTAACATGATAACCTTGATATTAAATGAATACCCCTATGGATACTTTATTTCAATAAAGAAGTTGAAAATAGAAATCTCTCCTTCCTCGAAATACTGTAGGAAACTGGAGGAAGAAAAGACCATTTTTCACCCTTCATTGGGGCCAACTCGTCCTGTATTCCCTTGTAAGTCATGTACAACCTATCATTAATATCTACATTTGTTTTTTAGGTGAATTTACTAACATGAAAATGACACTTTTAGATGACTTTTTGAACATTCATAACATTATGAAAATGTATGACCTATATATAATTTACTTATGGAAAATCAAACAAAACTTTTCTCTTTTTCCAACTGGTATTCATAATGTTTTTCAAAAAAGGTTTACAAAAAAAAATTTCCACATGTTTTACATTATGAAAACATTTATCATCTATTAGTGGAGACGATATTGTATGTTATTGTGAGCATATATTCAATGATATCATCCAATATTGGTACTTATATCATAGGGTTAGATATCTACGATGTCCTAGAAACACATTTTTCAATAAATGTTTCAACCTAATTGAATGTTTACATTGTTCTCGAATGGGACACCCTTGAGTTCATTTGATGTTATATCCTAAAATAATACCTTCGTAAGAAATTCATTTATCATCTCATACAACATTTCTCTCAATGTGAAATATTTATCTAATAATGAATCATTCATCATAACACCTAAATATCATTATAATTCCACATATTCGATCAATGTAGCCAAATAAACATAAATATCGTTACTACATTGTTTTGGTCCAAATACAATCATAGATAACATAATTTATTTGTAGTTCATGCATAAAATTTATGGAATATTATAATTTTGAAACATAATAAACTGTGTATTATGAGTTATTCTTTGAAAACCAAAAGGGTTCACTCCATCTATATATAACTCAAGATTAATGTTTATTGGATATTTTCCATATACATGATACTCATTATAAATACTCTTCCAATGAATAAAGTCATCTAGGTGATAAATTATACCATCATTATTTATTATATATGTGTACCTCATTAATTTCCTTGAATTATCGTCACATCCATAAAGGATCCCAAACCACAGTATGATTGGAATATGAAATAATACTTTTATATGGCCTAATTCTTCTTTCTTTAATGAGAATCGCCAAAATTTGGGAATTCATTAAGTTATTTTTTGTCCTTGAGAAATAGTATACAGACATTTGGAATGGATTTATTATTTTATAGATCATACCCATAAAATAAATCATTCATTTATTGATATATGTTTAGATGTGGAGGTCATTATTTTCAAGGATCATATTTTCCATTACAAAAATCAGTTCAGTAAAACTTCTGTCACTCTACCCATTCCCATCGCTTCAATTATATAGCTTCAATATAACTGATAATGCTTCATATTTAGTGTAACGAGAATATAATGTCGCCTTTTCATAACTCTTTATCATCTAAAAACATTTAGACAATCAAATAAGTTTGTATTCAAAAGTCATTTCCATTTCATCAATATGATATTCCTTATCATTCACACATATAATAACATCCTTAATATGGTATTCTTTATTTTCCATACTTGAAGTCATATCTAATGATCCATAAAATGATGTTCTTTCATATTACCTAGATAAATTAACATTTTCACAATGTTTATTCAACCATTTATAACTTCGATCATTTCCATGGAAAATCAAGTGTTCTTCTAACTCCTCCAGACTAAATACTCTTGAATAATAATAGCATAAACACGGGGAATGAATTGAGAATTTTCACATGTTTGATCTTTTGAGAACATGGTGAACTCTTTAAAACCATCTTCATACTCTTATATCAAAGGATTTGTTTCCATCCATTATCTTATCATAAGAATCCTATTTGATTCAAAAATATTAATATTTTTCAATATATAGAAACAAAATATGTTTAATTAATGATTGATCTCACTAATTTCATGAAGGAAAATTGAATGATGGAAAAATGTTTTATCATCAAATGTGATTAAAAAAACTTATTAAAGGAAATTTATAAATATAATGGAAGATATTTTACTTTTACAAACTATTTTCCATTCAATTAAATAGTGTTGGAAGCACAAAAATTGTAGTAAATAATTTTTGATCAAATAATGTTATCTTTGTGGATGGATTTAGGCCCAATCCCTTGAGAATTTCTCAACTTTTTGGTAACGAGACAAGAAATATTTTAATGTAGAACAATTGATCCATTATAAGATGAAATGATTAAACTATCATCATAAACTATTTGGGATCAATCAGTAATTTATTTCATTTTTTAGTAATCAAAAACGTTTTTATGAGTATAAATGAAGTATAAAATCACATTAAAATTATAAAAAACTGATGAATTATGACTATTGAATGTAATAATGAAAATTAAAAATTAAAATTTATATTATTTGAAAAAACATTTCATAATAGAAAATATAAATATTTAATATAATGATGCATTCACAAATTATAAAATGAAATTATTATATTTTTTAAAATATATTAAATTCTAACGTTAAATTTATGAATGAAAAATATTATTAAACAATTAATAAATCTAACAAATATAAAGGTATAAAAGTATAAATTAAAATGTATACATTTAATAATAACACTCCTAGCCATTCATATTTGGGGATATAATTTACATTATTAATAGAAATATAGTCTATAATGGCCTCTATGTGAATTTGTTCTTCATTGAAAACAATGGGATTACTACTATTTTGTAAAATTGAATCCATATTAACCACCAATTTTAATAAATTCATATATTAAATGAGTGGGTTTATGGTTCATTTGGAAGGTATTTTTATTCAGTTGGTTAATACTTTAGATGTTTTTGAGTTGGCATTTCATTTCATCCCCGCACCATTGTTCTCCTACAATAACATTCACCAGTTCAAACCTTTTTTGATTAACTAATAATGGTTGAGCATTCATATATGTTATAAATTCACACCTTCTTTTCGACGCATTTTTCAAAAGATCTTATGGACGTGCTAAAAATCATCCACTAGCTTGGTCGACTATATGAATATATGAATCATCATATTGAACATATAGCTCAATACATAACTCCTTAGCTATAGTAAACCCCACACTCAAATGACCTGTTGGATTTGGTATGTTGTATAGACAATCTTCTTTGATATTGAACACAGTAGCCTCACAACAAGGTGATGGGTGAGTGTAGATAGACATAAATCACAGTCATTTTTCATAAAGTATAATATTTTTATAGGAAAGTTATAGTGTCTATTTTATTCACATTTGAAATAAACAATTACTAGAATATTTATTAAATCAAATAATAAAGCTCTTTTAGGGAATGGATCACCTAATAGTTTGTGGTTGGTGTGGAATGATCTTCATACAATCATTTTTCATGATTAATTTCTTCTCTTTAGTTCCCCTCCAAAACATTTTCTAGAAACTAATTCTACCAATAAAAGTTTTATTCATGGGAAGATAATACTTCTTTAATTATACCATTTCATTATGTTTATCCTCCTTCTGTTTTTTCTCAAAATATTTTTCATGGTGTCACTCAAAACCCCACACCTTTGATGTGGCCATACTATTCTGGCCACATTTAGGCCACTAATAGTAAGTGTTCATCCTATATAGGTGATGATGAATCATTTTCCTATGTCAGATAGAAAATATTAAATAATAAGTAATCATTTTTATGTAATATAAATTTAATAAAAACAAATTATTATTGTGCCATACTTACACATGTTTCGCACACTTTTTTTATTTTCAACTTTAAGTGTATCAACTTTATTTACATGTTCCTCCCTGTACATGTTCCTCCTTTTAAAATATGTACAATTTTTTTTCATGTAAACCATACCCCATCATTGATTTACTATAAAGGTATGCTGGTTTTTTTTCCTATTCTATATTTTCAACAATAAGTTTATATTCATAAATATTAAAACCTCAATCAAAATTACGAATACATGTTATGTCATACAATGTATTACCAGAAATAATATACATGGAAATATATTTTCACACGACATCCGGTAAATGAATCCCACTCTTCGTGGTTTATCATGTTTTCATATATAAGTGGTGGGTGTGTGTTTATTTTCCCATCAACATATCCAATATTTAATCTAATTATAAATTTTTAAAATCCTTCATGAATCTTTCTGAAAAAAATTAATACATATTTCTTTGGGGAGTCACATAGTATAAATGCACTCTGCAAGGGATGATGAAGAGTATTTCAATGTTTCAATATTTTATTTTTTTAGTAAAATAAAGAAATGTTACAATTATTTTATTATAATCTCTTCCAAAATTGGTGACATAAGAGTAAGAACAGCATTTTACGATGAATCTACACCAGTTGACAATCATTCATGTGTGAAGAACCTAGTTCAAATACTGAATATGTACTTGTTGGTGTTAATAGTATTTTCATAAACATTTCAACACGCTTCAAATTTGATGCCTTAGATTCTTTCCAAAATATTTTTTTCCATCACCATCACTCAGAAATGATCTTATTTTTTCTAGAGCCTCAGTTCTTTACTATCTACCATTTAACTAGTTTCAACATCATCAATATGTTGCTCCTCTTTGTTTTAAGCATTATTTAGTTTAAAATTTCACTATTTCTCTACAATTGTATTTTTAGTATGTTGAAAAATCTATTTTCTCTTAGGATTAGGAGCATCAACACTTAAAGAAGTAATTATCTTCAAAAGTGGTTAAAACATAATTTAGATAACATAAATGCTTTAGTGAATAGATACTGACACGAGGAAACACAGTGTATATTACAAAAAAATATTATCTAATTATTGAACTCTATATTTTAAAATTTGGAAAGAATGTTTCCCCTCTATCTAGTATCCAAATATTTTCCATGTGATCTCCACTGATGTACAAAAACCCCATCTATATTGGGACCACTACAAACTAATTTCAACATCCCAATGAAAATCATATCCTAAGAATAATTTTCATCATTACCATTAGTTCTTAGGGCCTATAATAAAATAATTGACTAATTTTGATTTGTAGGATCTAGAATATAAAATACTTTTACATATTGTGATTCCAGTATAAATTACTCTTATTTTTACCCGTCCGTATAGAAATACAGTTTTTTGAATCCAAATTCCTCTATTTTACAACACCCATGTTATAAACCCACATGAATTGAAAAATCATAACTTTGAATGTTTTATAATCGAACTCCCATATTTGTTTGATGATCCCAATGTATGACATTTTTTCAAAAAAAATAATTTATTTTATTATTACTAGAAGCATGAATTACATTATTCAAAAGTGTAGCTTCACCCTTTTTTATGGTACTCCATTCATCATATTCATTTTAATTAAACTTATAACAATTAATTACATCTCTATTTTAAGATAATACATACACATTTGGTACCCTAGCTAGCCATCATTTTTGATAAAAAATTTATCTAGATTTACATCTAACTCTATAAAAATATTATCTTGACACAGTCCTATAAACTATTGATTATTTGTTTTTTATATCGATCTTTCAACCCTAGATGGATTCAAATTCCATTAATTTATTTTCAGTTTTCAATATTTGGGTAGACCAATAATATTTTATGAAAGCTGTAAATGTTTTCCAGCTACTGATCTATAATATTTATTATGACAATATCTCATAAAAAAAATTCCACTACCCACATTCAATATTGTGATTTCATATTTTGACAAACCAACGTTTTCCACAACTGACTAGTAGTTGGTACATAATTCAATATCTTCCTCAAAAATATATCACTCATCAATAAAATAATCTAATAAGCTTAAATTTTTGACATACCATTTCAAAATCATAACACACCATTCAATGGGGTACATACAATTATAATGTATAGGTTCACATAGTCAAATATATATCACAAAGAGAAAGGTCGTGTGAAACATCATAATAAAAAATTATGGACTGAAGAACATTTCTAATTCACATAATATAATGGAAATTTCCTTTCCACAGTTAGCAGTTTTTTTGTGTCTATAAATTTTCATTATATAGCTTTTAAGAAGAAATATATCTTGTTTAATGTATGATATAAATTCTTGGAAGAAATGAAACGTAAATCCACAAAAAATACAAATTGCATAAAAAAATTACTTCCATGTGATTTTTTACCCTTTAACATTAAATAATTAATTGAAATGATACCCTTGATATTCAATTAATACCCCTATGGATCCTTTATATCATTAAAGAATTTGAAAATAGAAATCTCTCCTTCATTGGGGCCAACTCATCCTATATTCCCATTTCATTCATGTATATCCTATCATTAATATCATCATTTGTTTTTCTAGGTGAATTTACTAACATGAAAACAACATACTCAGATGAAATTTTGAAAATGTATAACATCAATAAAATGTATTACATATATATAATTTAATTATGGAAATACAAACAAAACTTATCTCTTTTTCCAATCGGTTTTAATATGGTTTTTCAAAAAAGGTTTACAAAAAGAAATTTACACATATTTTACATTATAAAAAATTTTATCACCTATTATTAGAGATGATGTTGTATGTTATTATGATCATAGATTGAATGATATCATCTAAGATTGGTACTTATGTCATAGGGGTAGAAATCTATGATATCCTAGAAGAACATTCTTTTATGTATGTTTCAACCCAATTGAATGTTTACATTGTTCTCAAATGGGACACCCTTGAGTTCATTTGATTCTATATACAAAAACATTACCTTTTTACGAAAGTCATTTATCATCTCATAAAACATTGATATCAACATGAAATATTTATTTAATTATGAATCATTCATCATAACACCTAAATATCATTATAATTCCACATATTCGATCAACAGAGCCAAATAAACATAAATATCAATTATAATTTTTTTGGACCTAATTCAAGAATATATGACATTATGTATTTGTATTTCATGCATAAAAATAATGGAATGTTATAATTTAGAAGCATAATTGGACATATATTATGAGTGCTTCTTTGAAAACCAAAAGGATTCACTCCATCTATAGATAACTTAAGATTAAGGTTTGTTGGATATTTTACAACTATATGATACTCATGATCAATACTCTTCCAATGAAGAGAGTCATCTGGGTGAAAAAGTTTACCATCATTATTTATTTTATATATGTACCTCATTAATTTCCTTTAAGTATCCTCAGTTCCATATATACTCCCAAACCGTAGTATAATTGGAATATGCGATAATACTTTTATATGGACTAATTTATTTTTCTTGTCTTGAGAATCACCACAATTTGGGAATTAATTAAGTGATTTTTACTACTTGATAAATAGTATAAAACCATTTGGAAAGAATTTATTATTTTAGAGATCATACCCATAAAATATATCATTCATTTAGTGATATATGTTTAGATATGGAGTTCATTATCTTTAGGGATCATATCTTCCATAACAGAAATCAGTTCACTAAATCCTGTGTCACTCTATCCATTCCCATATCATCAATTATATAGATTCAATATGACATAAAATACTTACTATTTAGTGTAACAAGAATATATTGTCATCTTTTAATAACTCTTTAACTTCTCAAACAATTTTATACAATCACAAATTTCATAGTCAATTGTCATTTCCATTTCATCAGTACGATATTCCTCATCATTCACACCTATAATCACTTCCTTGATATGGTATTATTCATTTTCAATACATGAAATCATATCTGATGATCCAATAAATGATGTTCTATAATAGTCCCTAGCTACATTAACATTTTCACCAGGTTTATTCAAACATCTATAAATTTGATCATTTCCATGGAAAATAAAGTGTTCTTCCTACTCCTCTAGACTAATTACCCTTGAATAATAATATCATAAAAAAGGTAAATGGTTTGAGAATTGTCAAATATATGATCTTTTGAGAACATGATGAACTCTTTCAACCCATCTTCATACTCTTCTATCATATGATTTGCATCCATCGAATTTATTTTCATATGAATCCTAATTGATTCAAAAATATTAATATTTTTCAATATATAGAAACAAAATATGTTGAATTGATGATGGATCTATGGAATATCATGAAAAAAACATGAGTTATTGAAATTTTTTTGTCATCACACATGATTAAAAAAAACTTATTAAAGTAAATTTATAAATATAATTGAAGAGATTTCACTTTTAAAAACAATTTTTCCCTTCAACTGGTTTTGGATGCTCTAAAATTATAGTAAATAATTTTGGATCAAATGATGTTATCTTTGTTGATGTATTGAGGCATAATCCATTGCGAATTTCTCAACTTTTTTATAATGTGATTGGAAACATTTTAAGGCAGAACAATTGATTCATTATAAGATGAAACCATAAATCAATCATCATAAACGATTTGAGAACAATCAGTAATTTAAGTAATTTTTCTTGGGATCAATTTTTTTTATGAGTATAAATGGAGTATAACATCACATTAAAATTATAAAAAACCGATGAAATATGAATATTGATTGTAATAATGAAAATAAAAAATTAAAATCTATATTATTTGATAAAACTTTTTATAATAGAAAATATAGATATTTAATATAATAATGGATTCAAAAATAGTAAAAATAAATTATTAGATTTTTTAAAGTATTTTAAATTCTGAAATTAAATTTATGAATTCATAATAGTATTAAACAACTTATAAATTTAAAAAAATAAAAAGCTATAAATGTATAAATTAAAATGTATATATATTCATATTAGCATGAAAAATAATTAAAATATATTGAAGTATAAGAATATATATAATCTAAAAAATAATATATATTGTAAATTAAAATACATAACATATAAATATATAAATATTTATAAAAAATTTATTAAACAACATATATATTATAAAATTATATATAATTTATAAAATAATATTTTTGTATAAATTTATAAAAATATATAAAAAATTTATATTAAAGATAAATTTATGAATGTATATAAGTGTAAAATTATTTTATTTTAGTCTATTTTAAAAATAATCGATATTTTTTAGGGATAACATAAAAACTGTATTGGGACATTTCTTTCTTGAGGATTCATTTATATGTACTAAGGAATTCTAACTACTTTTATCAAAACAAATCTCTCTCTATTTTGTTATGAGTAGTTTGAGGAAAATATTTGGGGATAATATTTCACTAAAAGCCTCCCATTACATACTATAAACATATTAATTTTTCATCACATTCAATAATCATCCCACAACATCTATCTACTACAACATGAAAATTCTGAATGGTTATCCATTTGAGTAGGACGAGTTGATCAAAGAAACCCAAACGATTAGAGGGCATTACCTAATGAATAAATACATGGTATCTTATTTCATTCTTATCATTTTTGGGAGTTTGAAATGGTTCAAATAATTATTCATTTATTGATAATTTTGATTAATTATTATCATTATATTTTTCAATTATTCCCCAAAAATCTAAAGTAGAATCATTGGATAGCTTTCATGACACACTACACCAAGTGTGTAATGGAAGATAATGTCCCGAATATTTATTATACATTTAGTATTTTCAATAAATCATTTATAATTTATAGCTAGAAATTCATGAAATGCTATGTAATATTGTGATACACACAATAACTAGTTTCTTTAATAGATTGTGTTACATGCAAAACTGAGTTTTACCAAACATTAATATATTAATAAAATATTATTATTAAATAAAAAAATATTTAACCTATACCTTAAATTAGAGGTTATTCATATTATTGAATAAATTATTAAATTATATTGTTTAGACAAATATAATATGAATAAATATATTCTCAACTAATTTGAAATGAAAATACAAACCAAATTTAATATAAACATTATATTATTATTCTTATACTCACAAAAAGAATTTTTCATGAATAAATTTAAATAATTAAAATTTGTTAAAGATATTAAATAAATAAATATATTATATAATTAATAACATTTCATTGTTAATCATCCAATAGATTTGATGAACATAAGATAAGAATAAACTCAATATCATACATAAAAACCTCTATTTTGATTAAGGCACTTTTACCACCTTTTATTGGAGAACCCATTTTAATTACAATTTTGACCCATTTATAAGTATTATATGTCAAAATAAAAATATTATTTGATTTACCAACATAAAAATTATGTTACGGTGTCATTTTGGTATTATTATGAGATGTATCAATTTTTAACGAAAAGTGAAAAATACCAAAATTTATTTCAAAACTGGTTTTATTATTTTTTATTTAAAATGATAAATTAAAATTATATTTTGTTTTAAAGATTAATTAGAAAATATTTTTACCAATTAATACAATTTAGGTCATTCGAATCAATTTCAATTTAAAATTGACTATAAAATTTTGCACGCTTTCAGATGTTTTTACACTAAAAATCTGCAATGTCATCCCATTTATGGGATTAAATTTAATTTAATTTCTTCCATTTTGGTGATTTAAATTTGAAAAAATGGATTAAATATTTTTAATAATCATAATATATAATATCTAATAAGTTGAAATTAGTTTTTTACCAAAATAAATAGGGAATGTGATTAAAAGTAATCACAATGATTAAGATTAAAATATGCTTAATGAGGAACTAAAAAACTAAACTAAATGCCTAAAAAGACCTATAAACTTGTCAAAATTCGATTTTATGGATAAATTTTTACACTATACTTCAATTACTTGACATTGGACCATTATTTATCCACTTTTAATAAATAAATATTTGGTGTGGTTTCTTTCTTTTAAAATATTACAAGAGATTCCCCTCCTCTTCCATTATAAAAGGCCTCCTTTCCTCCCACTTCATTACACCTCTCAAGAAACTATTTATCGGCAAAAAAATAAATAAATCATACCTCCTAAACATCCCTATATAGTACTTGAAGCCTCTCTTAGGTAGAAATATTTCCAAGGAAGACTTTCGGTGAAAACCAAGGGAAGTAACCCAATTAAGAGGTAATGCCTTTCCTAAAGCCATTTAATTTTATATCCATTATCCACTGCCAAAAATATTTTTATTCCATTATAATATATTATAACTAGTTTGATCAATATAATATGATTTTTTTTCTCAGTATTTTAATGTCACTTACAAACACTTCCATCTAATGGGTAACAAATATACTATTTACATGTATAGCAGACTACCGCCTCACTAAATAATGATTGTTCAATTATCCTATACCGCCAATCAGGATTTTCATTATGATAGAAACTATTTTAATATATTTTATATATAATATTTATAATATATTTATTTTTATTTATTTACATTATAACACATACCTTTATACATTCCTTCTTGCGTAAAAATGGTAACTTCATTTGTGGAAGTGTGGACTACCACCCCCTCAAAGCGATGTGATTCGTTAATGCTATACACAGAATGTATTCGGGATAAGTTTAATAAACCAATGTAATACATATGATGTATGTATGATTATAAAATTACAATATATATATTCTCATTTACACTTTATCCTCTTCATGGGGATAGCAAATGAAGGTAGCATTAATCTGTACGTTGAGACTACTAACTCCATAAACGATGCATTTCATATCTTATATCAAAATGTAATATATTATTATAGATACATATAAAATGGATATATGTGATATTAAAATCATGATTGACATTCTTGAGATGATAAAACAATGTAATATTTAGTAATAAAAACAAAAAATAAGGTAAAACATACTCAACATAAAAGGAAATTAACACTGGATATAGTAAAATTAATGAGTGGTTATTAACAAACTGGTAAAAAGATACTATAATAAGATCATAAATGAAGTCATAATTATTAAATTTTTTAACTATTAAGTTATTAACATGTTTAAAATTATTATATAGTATGTTAAAGGATGTTCACTCCAAAGAAAACACAAGGTAAGTGATTTCCATCTCACTTTTTACATCCATGGGATAAATTTCATATTCACCACACACATCTTTTTTAAATTTTATACACTAGACATTTTAATATATTATATAATTAATTAATTTCTAAACATGGTATTTAGATTTTTCATATTTTGATTATCACTTTTGGGCCTTTTGATTTATAATTAATGTATATTCATCTCAATTTAAATTATATTTAGACATAATTATTGTTATACACCATGTTTCTTTTATATTTTGTATATATTTCCATTGAAATGATATTTCATGAATCATTTTATTCTAATGATATTATAAGATTAATTTAATATCATTCATTAATGAGTCTTACAATTTAAAAATTTTCAATGTGGTATGGGACACTTTGGGATGTTTAAATATTATTTTCCTCAAGACTAATACTACTAATATTTCAATGTTATTTCCATTAGAGGAAATTATATGACCATTTTTCAACAAACCCTTTATTTTTACTATGTTTATTAATGTATATTTTCACATATTAGTACCATTTTACCACTATTTATTACTCAATGTGTTTTAGAAAATGTTTTAAGAAAACTCGACTTCATTTCTCTCATTAGTCAGAGAACCTGTTTTCTTCTAAAAATTATGTTATATTAATATGTTCTAAAAAATTTGTTAACCACAACAGATTTATTTATTAAATATAGTTTTACAATTTTTTAATTTGACCCATTTATTAAAATGAATATTCTTTCCCCTTTAGAAAAAGTGATTTTTTCAAACATTTTTACCGTACAAATGGAATTTTATATTTACCTCATACAACATGTGAAGATTTCTCCGTTGTCATTTCCTTGAATCCTACTTTTAAAGTCTAAAAGGATTAATTTTAAGAAAAATGTTTCTAAAAGGTATTTTAAATGAAAAATATTTTCAAAATGTTTTATAAAATCAAATGATATTTTCCACAAGAATATTTTTAAAATAAATTCTTTTATTTCATCAATGAAAACAACCCGCAAGTTTTACTCCACTTGGGATTTATTTTAATGATACCATCATTATTTTTCCTTTCGATTTTTTACGATTCATTTATCTAATGATATTATTCACATCCACTTACAAGATTCATTCTTTAAATTCCTTTTAAATATTCAATTTCATTTGATCTTTCATGAGTATTTATTCTTAATTATCCATTTCATTTACATGGACAGTAATATTGAATAAACTATAAACCATTTTAAATATGGTGTGTACATTGATAGTTATATAATTATTTGGGAAAATATTGATAATTATGTACTTCATATTAAATATAGTTATTTGATTTGGATTATTATTTATTGTGATTATTAATTATTAGGAAGGAATTAGTCTGACAATGATGGCTGGAGCCTATTCTTTATAAAGCTACTCAATACATCGACACATTCTCCTGGGGAAAATAATTGTGAAAATGGTTATCTACCATTAGTTTTGAATCATAAACATAAAGGTCTTAATGGTAAAAGGTTTTGATGTGCCTTATAACTAATGTCTATTAAGAAAACATTTCCCTAATTTATATTCAGCTATTATCCATCTTTGAGTTCTTTCATCAACAAATATTAGGATGCATTTAATTCCAATTCATTGATTAAATGGAATGAATTTTAGTTTCATACAATTCCATGGCTTTTCCTTATCTATTAATTTTGATGGATTTTATTTCTATTTATTACCTTTCCATATTTTTTATTTAATTCTTTATCATTTCTCTGATTACATGGTATGTGTGTTCAATTACTTCGCAATCCATAATTATTATTTTCATTGATTCATTATTTTTCCCACTATATTTTTTCCCTTACTGAGTATTCGTGGTCTCCCTTATTATTTTTTGTTCCCCAAGAATCCATGAAGCATACTATGAAAGAGATGTAGAATTTTACTTTATGGATTGGTGTTATCCTCAGTGATATTTATTTATAGGGAAGAAAAAATATGTTCTAATTATTGTAGAACTTCGTAATACAACACTATTTTATGTATCAGTTTTACCAATAAAACAAACAAGTCAGTACTTCAAGATTTTTTTCCTTGTAATTATGTCAATGTATTTAGAAAGAGACACCATCTCCGAGCTATCTGGGGTCATATTTTTATAGTTGGTATAAAATGAAGTTTTCTAGAATCCTTTAGAGCTAGATTTTAGAAACCATTGGATAGAGAACATGACCATAAGGTATAACATGAGGGTTAGTATAGAATAAAAACATTTAGTTTTGGTAATGTATACATTATTTAGTTATTCCTAAACATAAATCCATATCTAGATATTAAAAGTGGATGTGGTTTAGGAATAGACGTACCTAAGAGTAACAACTCTCACATAGTGTTTCGAGCCTATCATTGTGTGAACCAAAACATGATAATAGGAATTTTTGTGAACTGGGTTTTTCAGTCCAGTGGGATATAATTAAGATAATCCATGTTTTAATTAAAACCCATTATTAATAATTTAAATGGATAATGAAAATTAATGATAAATGTCAAACCTATAGGGTTTTAGATTTAAAAATAAGGACTCATGATTTAGAAATCCTTTAAATGTTATTATGGTTAAACCTTATACTAAGGAAGGACCAATTTTGATGATGTAATTTCAGGATTCAATAATTAAATTCAAGATTTATTTGACTAAATTTATTTTGGATATAAGAATCATGAAATGTCTATAGAATAATCTTGATTTTATAAGCATTTATTTTAGTGGAAAATGGTTATTTGAGGAATAATTCCCTTAAATTTATATAGACCTAATTTAAAATGTCTTTATAACCTTCATAGATCATATGATCATTAATTAAATTGTACTAATAGTCAAATATATTTAAGAGACGTTAAAAAAATTTGATGTATTGAAAACTATAATTAAGAGTTGATTAAATGATTAAATTTCATGGATGTCCACAAGAATTATTTTGGAAATTATATTAATATTATTATATAAAAATAAAACATATATTCCAGGTGATAACTAATCAATTAGATTAGGGACATAAGGCTTGAATCCATGACCAAAAGATGATAAGGTTTTTGCACCTACCACTAACATACAGGATATCTGGGTTTATGAGGAATTATTTCAATAATTTGACGAATAAATACTAATAATGAACTGATATTTGTACTTTTTAGGTTTATACATTAATAAATTTCCCATTCCGAATTCATAGAATTGTTAGAGACAAATAGTTAGAAATTTAACTCTTCTATGGGCCTTATGATCCATTAAATGTTTCAATATTTTAGGGATCCAATTTTATTTTCGGATACCCATTTGTTATGGTAAATTATGAATGAGAATCTGATCAAAGAACAACCAGAAGATTATTTATTTTGTATGAAATTGAAATGTATCCTTAAATTTTATTTCCTTCTATTATTAGGTATTGAAATAATTACTCATCTTCAGTGAAATTATCAATAAAATAAGTGTTATCCTAATACCATAATTTTTGTTAAATCGATTCTCTACTAAATAATCCCATATTTGTGGCATTGATGCCTTCAAATTTTAATTAATTAATCACTTTTTTGTGATTGATGACCTCAATCACTCCTTATAAATATTTATGATTTTCCTCTAAGTATTTATGTCTACTTGAAACTAATGTTATCTTACTCAGAGATCTAGTAACATGGTGGTCCATACAATATTTTTACTTTCAATTCAATATTCTCTAGTTGATTTTGTATGAACTATTCTACATATGTGGGATTTAAACATAGGAAATATCAGACAATCAATTACCAATATCCATTTTAATTTGGGAGCATTAAATTTTATTAATGTAGGGATAATGTAACACCATGAAAGTATAATGTACCAACATTGAATAGCGCGTATGAAATTAAACACCATGCATTTATGGGAAGATAATTTCTTGAGTATTTAAAATATATTTATTATTTAAAATAAATCCATTATAATTTATTTCTATAAATTCATAAAATACTGAGTTAGTGTGAAATACACGCATCAATGGGCTTCATCAATGGTTTTCATTACACACAAGACCGAGTTTTACCGAACAATAATATGTTATAAAAATATTATTATTTAATATAATAATATTTAACCTAGACATTAAATTATAGGTTATTAATATTATTAACTAACTAATGAAAAAATATGTTTTACACAATTATAAAATTTATTAATAGGTTACCAATTAATTAGAAATGAAAATAAAAACCAAATTGAATATAAAAGAAATATTTTTTTTATCCTCACAAAGGCGCTTTATCATGATAAATTAAAATAATAACAGTTATTGTATTAAATTAATAAAATAAAAATGTAATATATTTTCTAAAATACTTTGGATAATAATTCAATATATTTTATAGACATAAGATGAAAATATACTCATTAATATTCATGAAAACCTATATATTTACTAGGGCACTTTTACCACCTTTTACTAGAGAACCCATTTTAAATCCAATATTTGATGATCTTGTAAATATTATATGTAAAAAATAAACTTAATATTTGAAATAGAAAAATAATAATTAATTTTGGGATTTGTTTTTGTAATTTTCAATGAAGTTTCATTTTTAAAATGAAAAGATAAAAATACTGAAAAATAATTCAAAACTATCTTCTAATAAAATTTATTTATGAAGATAAATTATTATTATTATTATTTTTAATGTTAAATTAGAAAATATTTTTTTAAAATTAATCCAATTTAGCATATTTTAATCAATATAACATTGACGTTAAGTATAAAAAACATACCCAAATTTACGATGACTTTTAAATAAAAACCCTGCATTGTCATCCCATCCGTTGGATTAGTTTTAATTTAGTTTCTACCACATTTATGATTGAAATTTTTAAAATTTTATTGAATACATGGAATCATCATAATATATAATTTATAATAGTGTAATGTTATTATTTGATAAAATATATTAGTGAATGTAATTAAAATTATTTATGACAAATATGATTAAAATAAACTTAATAAAGAAGTAAACCATAACCTTATGGCCTAAAAATCATCTATAATATTTTCCAAATTCAATTTTATGGAAATATTTCTATCATATACTCTCATGTATATACTTTTTACCATAAATTATCAACTTTAAATAAAGAAAACAAATATGTGTTTTCTTTCATTTAATATATAACAAGAGATTCTACTCCAGCAATATAAGAGGCCTCCTTTCATCGCACTTCCACACCCATATCAAGACACATTGGATTGAAAAAAACTCTTCATAAATATCTCCACAACATTACTCATTCCTATTTGAGGCCTCCATTAGCTATAATGGTTTCTAAGGAAGTCTTTTGGTGCAAACCAAAAGAAGTTACCCAATTAAGCGGTAACACCTTTCCTAAAGTCATTTATTTTTATGTACATTCTCCACTCCATAAGTATATTATTTACCTTATAATATAATAGCACAAGTGTAATAAATATATTAATTAGTTTTTTATGAGTATTTTTTCATCACTTAAACACACATCCATCTATTGGGTAACTAACATATTGTTTATGTGTATGACAGAGTATTGTCTCACAAAACAATGATTGTTCAATTCTCCTTTATCATCTTTAATGATTCCCATTATGATGGAAACTATGAATATATATGTTATATGTAATATTTATAATATCTTTATTATTATTTAATTTCTTTATAACACATACCTTTATACATTCCATCTTGTGTACAAGCGATAACATTGTATGCGGTATTGTAGACTACCACTCCCACAATGCCATGTGATTCATTCATGCTATATATGGAAGTTATTAAGGAAACATTTAATATAGATATGTAAAATATATGAAATAAATATTATTATATAATTATAATATACATACTTATCAATTACTCTTCATAATCTTAATATAACAATGAAATTATTGCAGCGTTCATGCATACGTACAGACTATCGTCTCTATGAAAGGTGCTATTCATTTCTGATATAGAAATGTTATATATTATTCTAGATATGTATATATGGTATATATATGATGTTAAAATCATGGTATAAATTCTTTATATGATGAAACAATGATAAATTTAATAATAAAAACAAACAACATGTTAATACATTCTCGACCAACTATGAAATTAACACCCGAAATAGTTAAATTAATGAAATGTTATTTACAAAATGGAATTAAGATATTATATGAAGATAATATGTGATGTAATAAGTATTAATATAGTTTAGTAATAAGTTATTATTATTTTTAAACCTATCATACATTAGTTTAATATACTTTCACCCTAACAAAAACACAAAGTAATGGATTTCCATCTCTCTTTTTACATCTGTGAGATAAATGTCACATTCACCCCCAAATTCTTTTTTTGTGGTTCACATACTGACCATTTTGATATAATATAACATGAATTAAATTCTATTTATTTTATTTATATGTTTCATTTTATTTTTAGGTCTTTTGGGTCTTTTGATTCAATTGTAAGGGATTTTCATCGCAATTTATATTCTGTTGAGACATAATTGATGTTATGCACCTATTTTATTTTATATGGTGTATATATTTCCATTGAAAAATTATATCAGGAATGCTTTTGTACTGATGATGTTGTAATATTCATTTAATAGTATTCCTTCATAAGGTATGTAATTTAATATGCTTCAAAGTGTTGTGGGACACTTTCAGATGATTAAATATTATTTTCCTGAAGACTAATACTAATGATCAATCAATGGTATTTCCATTCGAGGAAGTCATATGACCAATGCCACTTAAAAACATTAATTATCCTCTATTTTTTAGTGTCCATTTTCAATTATTTGTAGATTTTTTCAACTCATTGTTACTCAAAGTGTTTTAGATAATGATATAATAAAAACAGACGTCATCTCCATCTTTAGTCGAAGAACATATTTTCTTCTAAAATTCAATTTTTTTTCATAAATAATCAAATTTTATTAACCTTTTAAAAATATTTTATAAATAAATATTTACCATTTTTCCTTTACCCATGTTTCAAAGGAAACTTATTACTTCTTTCGCGATAATGCATTTTCCATATATTTTAACCATTCAAAAGGAATATTCTTTTTTACCTCGTACAAACTGTACAGATTTTTCCATAATCACTACTTTTCAGCCTAGTTTTCATGTTTAAAAGGATTATTTTTAAATAAATTTTTTAAGAATTTATTTTCAATGAAAAATATTTTGAAAATATTTTAAAAAAAATCAATATATACCTCATGAATATTTTTAAATGTTATTATTTTATTTCTTCAAAGACCAGAACCCTCTATTTTTACTCCCTTGGGATTTTTTGTATTGAAACCATCCTGATTATTCCTCTTGATGGTTTAAGATTAATTTAGCCAAGTATAGTATTCATATATACTTCTATGTTTAATTCTTGAATCCTCCTTCAAATATTCAATTTCATAAGATCTTTGGCATTGATTTCCTCCTAATTATGTATTTACTTTAGATAGGATATTACTATTTCCTAAACTATATACCATTTTACATATGATTTATACTTTTATAGTTATTTAATTATTTGGGGAAATATTGGTAATTCCATATTATTTAATAAATATAGTTATTTGATAAGGCATATTATTTATTATGATTATTCATTTTGAGGAATTATTTGAAATAGAAATGATCGGTGGATCCTAGACCTTATATATCACCTCGATATATCTATATGCTTCATGAGACAAATAATTTCCCAAATGGGTTTCTACCCTTAGCTTTAAATTGTCTTGTGAATAGTCTTGACTATAATTGTTTTTCATGTTCCTAAGACACTACATGAAGAAAACATTTCCCCCATTAAGATTAAGTTATTTTTCATCCATTATATTTTGCATCAATATATCTATGGATAAGTATAATTTCAGGTCACTGATTAAATTTAATATATTTTCAGTTTCACAACATTCTTGACATTTCCTTATCTAGTTATTTGAATCAAATGTATTTCTAGTTATTACCTATCCATGTTGTTTATTCAGTTCTATTTCAGTTTTTTCATTATATTGTACATGTGTTCAGTCATTTACCATGACATAATTATTACTCTCATTGATTCTTAATTTATTTCACTATATTTTTTCCCTCAACGATCATTTGAGATCAGCCTTATTATGTTTTTTACCCAAGAGTCCATGAATAGTATTATGAATGATTTTCAGAGGATTACAAGATAGATTAGAGTTATCCTCGATGTTTAATTAGAAAGAAGGAAAATGATTATGTTTCCATTAGTATAGTCATTTTTAATATAGTAGAAATTTATGTATCTATTTTATCAAGACTATTAAAATAATAGGCCCTTTTGGGTTTGATTAAATGTATTCATACCAATATATTTAGTACCAGGCATAGGCATTGGTCTATCTAGGGTTGGGTTGCTAAATTTACACTATAACTCTCTTCCCATTAGGTTTCCTATTGGGATAGTCATATCACTATCCATCATACCCTAGGATATATTTTTTTCAAATGGATCATGTATTTTATAAAACAAAAATTTTGAATCATGTGTAATAAACACAAACATCTTTCAATGATGTCTCTAGATATGTATTCCTTATAAACAAAATCTTGTATATGACCCCTTTGTAAATTGGCATCAAATGGTGGAGGGATAATAAACCCTTAGTAAGGTATGGAATATAAATGGCTTATAAAGTGGATTAATCAAAATAATTATTGAAGGAATATAAGCTATGAAATATCATATTAAAATTGAAACATAATCATATAATATTTCTATAAATTGTTAATTAATTACATATAATATCTTGAGATACTATTATTTAAAATATGAAACTAATTATTTTACCCAAACAAATATCGTAAAAAATATAAATATTTAAAAAAAGAAAACATGTGATCCCTTTTTTTACCATAAACTATTAAGAAAACAAATTCTCGTGACTAAACCAAAAAAATACAATAATATATGTATTTGAGAATAAATAATCACAATAATTAGAATGTGTATCATAACCTTTTAACAAAATATGTCACCATCATTGATAACCATTTAACCTTCGTTATATTCTTATCAAAGGACATTTAAATTAGTATTGGGGTTTTCAAATATTATCGTATCCAATTAACCAAACAAAGCATAGTAAAAACAACCATCAGAATTAATATATACTTATAAAAATGAAAAATTAAACATAAACATACCAATCATCCCCCAACACAAAAAAAATATTAAAAAATATCTATTCCATTTAAGATAAATTCAAAAGCATCGATACATGAAATAAATTAATATATTCATTTTAATTTTATATAAAACAATATTATAAAATATTTAAGGTTTCCAATGAAAAATAGATAACCCATTATCTCCATTTTATGGTAATTCGAAAAAATCCATAAACTTATTTATATCAATAAAAATTCGGCCTTACACCTTTTAAATCCATTAAATGCATGATAATATTTATTCAGTTAAATTAAAATCTTGAAAAATCATTTAATTTATAATTTTTTATTCTTTGTAAGAGTTATGTCATGAAAATTTTAAAATATAAACATCTAGAAAACCAAAATAAATTCTCAATAAATTAAATTGTAGCATGGGAAATATTCGTATTTATCAAATGATGAAAAAACCATATCCCAAAAAAACAATTAAAAGAATCACAAATAACTTTGATTTATTTATATATATGAATAATTTTGGGAAAATATAATCATTAAAAAAATAAGTCTATAAAATGGACTCCATGGACAAAAAATACACATTACCACTAATACTAAATTTTAAACATGCAATTATTACCACATGATACACAACACACATGTCTATGATACTTAATCGATATAATCCTTGAGGAACCAATGTTAAAACCACTATTAGAGTGAATGTATTCCAATATAGTAAATGTAAATTAATATTAAGTCAAAATATAAACTATTGGTTCACATGTATGGTGTGGTTTTATAACAAAGAGGTAAATCTAGTCTGAGCAACATGCATTGACGTTGGATGGAGTAAATACTTTGATGGAAGAAGCGGTTAAATAGGAAATGAAATAATCTCACACCATAGACTAGTGATGATTCGTTGTAGAAGAGCAGTGAGGGAAAGGAGTGACGATAGAAGGGAGTGACGTCGGCAGGGTGGGGATAGACAACGATAGTGGACTTGAAGGAGAAGGCATAGAGTGATAAAAAGGAGCAACGTTAGGGAGAGCGGCCGTATAATCACTATGGTTACATGAATTCATAAAGGAATGAGGATATGGAAAATCTGTTAGGTTTCATTTTATAATAATATGTAAGGAATTTATAATCACATTCAATAAAGTGGTGATAAAGAGTAGTTTTACCAGTGCTTATTTCGAAAGAGCTCACAAAACTACTCTTTGTAATATTTTTTTATTATGGATAAAGGGGAATCATTATCAGTGCTAAAAACAGGTGGATTAATATTTAAATAAATAAATAAACTTATAATTAAAGATATTTATTATAATTTTATAAATATACTTATTAATATAATTATATAATTATATAATTATATTTTTTTATAAAATTATAAATATAATAAATAAAATTTTCAGTTAAATATATTTAATAATTTTTTATAATTATTTGTATATAATAATAAATATATTTATATATTTAATTACTATTGAAATATATATATATATATATATTATAACTGTAAATAAATATTTTTATTAAAATGAATGTATAAAAAAATAAAAAAATAAAAAAATTAATATAATAAATATATCTTTTAAAAGTTTATAATTATTTAAGTAAATATATTTATATTTATAATTATAATTATAAATAAATAAATATTTATTTATAATTATATTTATTTAAATAAATAAATAAATAAATAATTATAATTATTAAATTATAATGAATATATTTATTATTGTCATAAAATTATTTATACATAATAAATATATTTATTATAATTATTTAATTATTTAAATATATATATTTATTTTGAATTATTGTTACTAATAAATTTATTTATAAATATATTTATATAATTATAAATTTATATATGTATTAATATATTGATATATATATATTAAATCATAATAACTGTATTTATTATAATTTTATAATTATTTAAAAATATTTATAATTATAATTATAAATAAATATTTTTAAAATTAATTTTTGTATATTTAAAAATATATAAATATAAATATAAGAAGTATATTTATTATTTAAATATATTTATTGTAATTTTATTTGTATTTTTGAGAACTTAATAAATTTATGCTTATAACATGAATGAATCATACCAAATAAAGTAAAGATAATAAAAAATGAGTCATCAAATATATGAAAAGTATAAATAATATGGGTGTCAATGTATAAATGAAAATTCAACTGTAATTAATACATAAAATATGCATGTGTCCTCATAATATAGGAAATCTTAAAATTTTGAACATAACAGTTGAAAATTATGTACACAAATAAATTTATGACCATATTTCTTAAATTATTATCACGCATAAATATATGAACATAAATAACACCAATGATCTCCATCAATATCATCATTATTTCATGGGAGATATACATATCAAATTCATTGGAGAATTCAATTTATTTAAATATATGATTATTTTTTTATAGTTATTATTACATATAAATATATTTTAAATTTGTTTCTATATAATTATAACTATATCATAATAAATATAAAAAATATATTTATCATTTTTTAAACAATATTATAATTTTATAACAATTTAAATAAATAAATAAATATATATCATCTTATAAATAATTATTTTAAAATGTTATATATATAGATTTGAATTATTATAAAATATATAATTATATAGCATATTTATATTAATTACAAAAATAGGTTTTGTAATTAACGTATATAAATAAATGTTAATTTGAATTAAAATGTAATGATTTTGTATATACTAATAATATTTTTTATTAAAAACATTCATCAACTGTAATAATATTGTTGTTAAATCGAACCTTTATCAATGATTTTTAGCACTAATAAATGTTACCTTTCTTGGTGCTTTTTTCTAGCACTGATTTATAAACTCATTCTTCTTAGAACTAATAAAAGAAAGCACTTTACTTGCCCCGATCTATGGTAGTAACAACAAAACTTCCAACTTGTGGGAAGTAGTATATTGCATCCATCACTGACATGAAGAACCCCAAATCTGGATACTTTTCTACAAAAACCAAAAATATATCATCAACTTGAATCAAACTAAAAATGATCTCAATACCCTATAACATAACCTTGTTTCAAATTTAGGGAATGTCACCTTATACAACCCCATGCATTACCACTAAAATTAATGGATGACCATCTTCCTTATCTCATCCTCCTCTATTGGATTGATCCTATGATGATCAACTATATCAGCCTGCTGAATCTCTCTAACATGAGCCACTAATTGATAATAACTAGGATCCATTACTAAAAATCTAGGATAAATCCAATCCCATTAGCTTGGAAATTTATAAAATATTATTTAATTAATTCATTTAAATTATTAACATTCAACCAATTCAAACATGAACACAATCAATAATGATTCATGTACCTCTCCTTGGTCACTACAATACAAATAGGTATACATCACATGGATGTAAAATAATCCTCAAGTCCCTAAATTGGATCTTGTGGTCCCTATAATCTTATATCCAATCTAGGTTCCTTGGCCTATTTCATGCATCAATATAAACTAGAATTTTTTCCCTACCAACCCATGAAATAATCACAGTGCCTCACTCCAAATTCAATCCAATCTCTTAACAAAAACAACTGATACAACATGTTCCGGATTCCAAACCTGTATAGGCATCTCTCTAGGGATGAATATTAAGGATGATAGATAATAACTTCCATGTCCCACCTCAATTAGGCCCCAGGTTGGTGACAAGCACTAACAACATAAAAAAACTTACATATGGAATTGTTACGCTATATAATAATATAAGTTCAGGAGATATTGTAAAAACAACCAATAGAAGCATGCATGTCACATATATGTAAACCAAAAACCATCCCAAAATTCATGAATAATTCCAAAATATACAGGTAAAGGTTTCCATTTAAAAACAAAATCAATACATATCAATGTGACTCAATATAAATGCCCTAACCCATGCTAGTAATGTCCAGCTCAACCCCAAAATTATTCATGGAATCCAAAAAAAATTATATATCTAGGGTGTGTATAAAATTAATTCTATGTAGGATTATTACCATTGTATCATGTTCACATGTTAAAAGAGAATAACATTCCACAAGTGAAAAAGGTGAAAAACGAACAAGCTCCTAATCATGTCAACAAACCAATCTCGGCCACACTATTGATCATTTCCCAAATCATGCATTAATATATTAACATAGTATCATGAACATAAAATATGTTCCCTGCAACCACTTCCCCATTGATTTTATACTCTTATTCTCCAACATCAAATGTAATGTTCTTCTATCCCTTTCATATAGATCACATGAAATATCCAATATTCTCTTTTGTGGGTTGGGATGCATCCCTACCAATATCACACTTGTAAGGAATATCATCTGATTCTAGAATCCTTCATTATCACATCACAAAATCATCACATAATCTACCACATTTAATTTTAGCATTATCATATAACCTGGAGAGTGGGGTATCATAAACACGAGGGACATCAATGTCATTCCCTCCTCCAACTATGCATGACCACCACCACACATCATATCCTCATCACCATTGGGTAATCCCCAAAAATAACATGTATCATTAATTCTCAAGGATGGGTGGGGAACCATGGGAATCAATCCATCTTGACCACCATGATCTTGGATGTTGGGGGAAACACCTTGAACCCAAAGCCATAGGTAATTGGCATGGTTATCCAAATCATGTTGGCAAATATGTAAATAACGTAAAATAAATGAATCATAGATGGCACAAAAAACCAATAAATGGGTTCAAATCAACTTCACTAGCTTACACTACGATACAACTATCAAACCACAAGACATCTTGTAGAGACCTGATGCCTGACGTACATAGACATTACATTACTTTTGTGGAATACTTAGTACATAACAAAAACACATACAGAAGGACCGTAATAGTTTAGTGTCTTTGGAAACTCGGAATATAATCTTCTAATCGTGGTGAAAGATCTTCAACATCTCCCATAAAGATCTTCTTTTTTTAAACCTAAATCCTTTCATTATGTCCTGGGGAAAAGAAAACATAAAAGGGTGAGCTCAAATGCTCAGTAAGGGTAAACAAAAGAAATATCAATCACATCATATTCATAAGAACATATCTTTTGGAAATCTTAACCTGCAAAATAGATCAAAATTTCATAACATGGGATAAATAATAGTAGTGAAATGTAATCCCAATAATCATAACTTAAAACATGAAACTTTGTGGCATACACACATAATCATAGAGAATCATTTCTTATTAGTCAAGACTCATTGCCAAGACTATGTTAGTGGACAAAGTCCCTTTCTGAACCGAGTTCACTCCTCATTTCAGTCCTGTTTCACTGAACCGGTATAACCTACCTTTCCAGCCATGTCTATCTCATGAGATATAAAATCTTTACCCAATGCATTGGAGGGATATATAGGTCCCACCCTTCCCATAATGACACCATTCTTATGTGTGCCACAAAATCATAAATCATACATCATTTCATAACCCATGTAGTAAAAATGGGATTCTTAAACAAAATGACATCATAAAAAAATTCATATAAGATAAAGGAATTCATAAAACTATTTCCATCACAACATAATCAAATCCATGTAATAATATGGATAGAAATAGAAACTTATATTATCTTATATGGAAAAATAATTTTGATAAAACACTTGAACTCCATTCTTGAGGAAAATATCTTTTCTACTTCAAAAACACATTTCCTTTCTTAACATGTCATACAATTTTAAACCAAAAGAAGTTGATTAAAAATAAACTTGAAAAATTGTAAAGAAAGATTCTTGGAAATAATGTTTTAAAAATCCATTAATGCCGTATAAGTTAAAAAAAACATTCTTCGTACTTTTGTCGGAAAAGTCAAAAAGTACCTCGTATGAAAAATGACAAAAGATTCCTTTCATATCCATTACTAAAAACTCACCGAAGGGTAAAATTGGATTTAATAAATTGTAGTTGGATGGAAATAATATTACATATTGAGGAAACATGGATTTGGATGATAAAATACACCCCAGTAAATACTAAAGTATAAACAATCTCGGATTAAAATGAGATTGTGGTATTTCCCTTACGTTAGGTCCGATTTGCCTCGTAAGTTTCCGAACCTCCTGTATAATGATTTAAATAATGTTATTGAATTATTCCAGAATCATACACATTGTTATTATATCATATATGGTTCACTTATGACTTTATATTACCCGTTCTTTTGTAAATTCCATGTTAAAGAGCGTTTTGGGTAAAATCGTTTCATTTGTCGTCCGTGTTTTGACTTGTAATTATTCATATGATTACTTAGATAACGATTAAATAATTCCAGAATATAAAACATGATTTATATATAATATATATTCAGAATATACATATATATAATAGATCGATAAATGGAATGAAATACACCGTTCATGGAGACGGTTGGCCGTACGTACGCATGAACGCTGTTTTCTTTTCCTTATTGAGTTGAATGGAATTAAGTAGATGACATACATATATATACACATAAATCCATAATAATTATTATTTCATATATTTCATTATTAATTATTATATATACTTTATAATCATTCATGAATGGTTAACATGGAGAATGAATCTCATCGCGTCATGGAGACGGTAGTCCGTACGTACGCACGAGCAATGATATCGTCCTCATGATCGTGGAATTATATTGGAGTGTATGTATACAATTTCAGAATCAATATCAGTTTACAATAATCATATATAGTTATTATGTACACCATTATACCCATCCAAGTAAGTTGGTGGTGGAAAATAGATTACACCACGGTGTGGAGACGTTATTCCGTACGTACGCACGCGCGATGATTTCGTTTTCCGTAGGATGGATAGATGGTGAAATATGGTTGTTTCATACTTATAATAACATATCAGTATATGGGTGATACTGATGTTATTACATCATAATGAAACAACCTTAGAAGAAGAAGTGGAAGAAGAAATAGAGATGAAAGAATCGATAACAGACATTACCTCTTCTTTGAAGCACCTCTTTGAGATCTCCTTTTAGGGCACTAAAATTGGTCTTTGAGAAAGACCAAAACCTCTAGGATGTTTCTAGGGAAGTGGAGAGGAGAAATTGGCAGGGGTTTGACGAGATTGAAGGCTCAAAGTGGTGTGAGGAAGAGGGGGTGGAGGTTCCCTTTTATAAGGGAGGAGAGGGGCACCTTTGGAATAACTAAAAATATTATTTTATTATAAAGTCACGTTCAGTTTTAAATAGCTAAAAATTGAGTTATTTCGAAGATAAGGTGGGGATGGGTCGAAATACTCTCATCCAATAGAATTTAGGCAATTTTAGGTCATTATATTAACCTTATCATTTAGTTTTAACTCTTAGATAATTAGATTGACATTTACCATGTCAGTTTGTATTTTTATATTATATAGTTAATAAACGTACCATATACATCCAAGCGACCCCCACGTTGTGTTTTATTAATATATATAACCATATCTAAGTCATTTGGCCGAACCATAGATTTTGAGGAATAAAATAACAATTAATAATATAATATTTGTTTTAAAAACTATTTTATGTCAATTTTGAAACTATTCAATAGTTGATTTTTTTGAAACTCATAACAGAATGATTACTTCGACAAAAGTTAATTAAATCAATCCTAACATGTCATATTAACCTAGAATATTAGTTTAATTCATAAAAAGTCTCAAATTACATTTATTTGTGTATTTATAACATCAATTATGTCAATATTTCATTAATAAGATAATTACTGCATCATCGTTGTGTCATAAATAAATTAAATTATTTAATGTCTAAAAATTACAAATAAATACCATTATGTAGGAAATCGTTTTATCTTTCTAATGAATATTTATAGTCGAATTTATCATATGTATAACCCCATATTAAAAATTATCTACTTATTAAACTTTGATTTTAACTATTTTAACCCTTCTTTAAATAAATTAATAATAAATGTCATAATCTAATCCAAGTGGGCCTAAATGGTCATATTATATTCATAAGGTTGTTTTTGGTAGAATTACACTTGTCCAATAGAATTAGGACATGTGTTAGAGTAATAATAATATCATTTTCACCCTTAATTACCCAATTTACTTTTAACCGTGGAAAAAAAAGTAAAAAGTTACTATTCACCAAAAAATTATTTTCATCTCATTGAACCACATTTTACTTACTGACATCAACCGTATCTCCCGGATTTTTGAAATTCCACTCACAGAAGAGGTAAAATTAAGTTTTATGAAAAATTCAGTTTTTTAACTACCACTTAGTGGTTTCACTATTCATCAAAAAATGAATGTTTCCAGAAAAATACCAAAAATTAGATCTAAGATATATTTGATATTATGAATTCAAAAATGATGTATATTTTATCAAATTCAAAACATATCAGCTACATTAACTAATTTAGAAATTAATTCTCGTCGTCAAAACAAATAGCGTGTTTTTAAGAGATAATAACTATCAAAAGATTGACACTTGTTTATAACTGGTTTAAATGTGAAATTACATCCAATGACCAACATTGTATTAAATTGTTAAAATATATTCTAAATATACTTTAAAACCACTCAAATTAATAATTTATCACTATTAATTATTTTGATTAAAAAAGTTGTTTTTAATTAAAATTTAGTAATTTTCACTATTCATCAGAATATGAAAGTTATCCGAAAAGTACCAAAATTTCACCCTAAGATAATTTTGATATTCCGAATCCAAAAATGAAGACCATTTTGAAAAATAAAATTTACAAAATTTCAAAAAGTGGTTATTACTATTCATAACTGCTAGTTTTAATAATATTTTAATAGCATATTGTTGTTTAGTAAAACTCGTTATTGCGTACTACACACACTATCGAGGAAGGTCACGATTGTGTGTAATGCAAGGCAAGTCAAGGATGGATGTTGTGCAAGATCCTTTTGGTGTAACGTACAACACAAGATATTAATGAAATTAAAAAGAATATTTTTTCATAAAATCTCGGGCTGTTACATTCTACCCCCCTTAAAATGAATTTCGCCCTCGAAATTCGTCGGGGATATAAATGGTTTACTACTCGAAAGTTTCTTTAATAGAAACCCACATCGTAAAAAGGAATACAAAAACTTGGCTTTAAAAACTAATGTATGAAATGTAACGATTACCCAAATAAACTAATCACTGGGTTTCCACATAGGTGAAAATATGGATATGGAAGAGAAATCTGACCATCATGTTCTGATGGAGAGTGGTAGAGAACATTGCTATGGAAAAGACAACAATCACAAAGCCATAAATTTGTGAAGATCTAAGGTACCATCTGATTCATCAGATATAAGAGCATTAGGACAACATTTTTGGTTTTGAAAATCGTTTACCTAAAGTTGATGAAATTGGAATTAGAAGAAATACTTTCATGATTTGGTATAGTCTCACCATTGGTCGTTATTTGGACAATTTCCACTTCATCTCTTAAAGAAATGAAGTTGAATTTGTAATTCGTGATGTGTTAACAGATCATGTGATAGAATGATGGGTCATTCCATCTGTCTCAAACCAAAGGTTAGAAAAGTTATCAAAAAAATACATAAGTCCATCTATAGTGATATTAAAGATATATGTTTCTTAAAATGGACCTATACTTCATATATCATACTGCCTAATAAAACTAGTTTCTACTAAACATGGACTTCTTGTAGGCCAGTGGAAGGCAATAAAGGCCAGTCGCACTTCGGTTGTGGGTTCGATTCCCACGGCCTTGTCCGACGCGATGGGCTGTCGCCCGTCCTGCAGGTTGTCTTTTTTCTAAAACTATATTACTATAACATCCCATCAATAATATCAAAAAACGTATATCCTTAAACAATACTAACTTATGTTTAACATAATCCATTCTAATCTTTAGGCCTATCCATAATACTGCAGTCCACTCTCATAATATAGTGAAAACGATTACTAGAGATTTAATACCATCGTTGATCCCCATATATCATAAGATATGTATTTTTGGTCACATTACAAACATTAAAAGGCCTTAATCATGTATTCTCTTGAATTCCCATTGAACCTTAGTGAAAACATGAATGTAGTTAAAAGTTAACACTTTCCACATACCAAAATCCTCAAAACTCTATATCCTTAAACCATGATATCACTTAGTCCTTATATCAATCATGAGCTCATGAATACTATCAAACCTATTAGATTATCTTTATCCTTTCATTATGTGCATATCATCTGCTTTCCAAAAATATTTCAACCACTTTTCATGGTTACCGATGCCATAAAATTATTGAAAACCACAATAGACCAAAACATAAATATTCCAATATTCCACGATACTATATAAAACATTATTCTGGAATCCCATTACATAAACACTTAATCATTCCACCACATCGTTGTCATATTCAACATCGCCAATGGTGATCGCATGTGACTTCCCTTTTTCCTTTTCCTTAAGTGGTTGCTCATGTCGATCATCACTAACCCTTGGATTAGGGCATTTATTAGCATAATGCCCCATTTCCTTGCACTTGAAGCATTGAAGTTTAGTAGGTTCATTCTGTGTATCCATTCCTTTGTTTGCATCATTAGACATCTTCTTCCCATCATTGCGGAATTCAAATGCCCGATGACCTTCCTTTCCACATTTGAAACATTTACTTGTCCCTTTAAGACAATCTCCACCACTCTTCTTTCCACACATTGAGCATAAGGAAACATTCATCTTCTTTTCACCATTATTCTGAGATTTCTCCTTGAAATCCATCTTTCATTTCTTGTCAAAACTATGAGATGGATAAGTAATACTAACTTCCATTTCTACCTTGATAGCACAACACACAATTTCTTCATAGCTACTGAAGTCTCTTATAGCTAATGCCCTTCGATGATTTGGCTTTAAGCCACTGAAGAATCGATCAACTTTACTTTCAGGTTGGATGATAAATCCAGATGCATACCTTGCAAGCCTTGTAATATTCACTTCATATATACGAACAGATTCATCATCATTTTTCTTTAGTTCATGAAACTCCTTCTCTATATTTGTTCGAAGAATACGAGGGACGTACTTATTGAAAAATAAGTTCTTGAACTCGTCCCATTCTATGGACTCAATTTCATCTCTTTGCCTCATATTCTTGATAATATTCCACCATTGATCAGCTTCACCTACCAAACGATATACTGCTAAGATGACTTTATCATGTTCAGAACATTGAAGAACTGAAAATATCTTTTTTGTGGTACTGATCCATTGTTCAGCAACAAGTGGATCAGAAGGCCCACTAATAGAAGGTGGATGTTTCCTCATGAAGGACTCAATAGAATATTGTTCCCTTATCTCCTCATTTGGAAGTCCAGAATGATTCATAGCTTCTGTAAGTATAGCAATAAGATTTTTCACTCCATCTCCCATAACATTTGTTTGTTCAGGAGGAAAATCATTGCATTGTCCATTACATTGATCAACACGGTTCCTTCGGGTTCCATCCATCGTCTAAAACCCAAAAAGAATAGTGTGAGAGACAAAAATAATGCTAGGGAAAACAACATAATAAAGGTGGAGTATCCTCAATATCTAATATCTTAGGTTAAATTCTATGATTGTTACCATAGTTCTAGGACTGTATCCTATACGTATACTTATCCTTAGGGACATCCCTAGTCATACCTTAGAAATATCTCTAGGGATCTCACTAACGTTTTCGCATCCTAGTTTCCAGAGATTGACTAAACCTTTCCTCTGATACCAATTGTAGAGACCTGAAGCCTGACGTACATAGACATTACATTACTTTTTTGAAATACTTAGTACATAACAAAAACACACACACAAGGACCGTAATAGTTTACTGTCTTTGGAAACTCGGAATATAATCTTCTAATTGTGGTGAAAGATTTTCAACATCTTCCATAAAGATCTTCTTTTTTTTAAACCTAAATCCTTTATTTATGTCCTGGGGAAAAGAAAACATAAAAGGGTGAGCTCAAATGCTCAGTAAGGGTAAACAAAAGAAATATTAATCACGTCATATTCCTAAGAACATATCTTTTGGAAATCTTAACCTGCAAAAGAGATCATAATTTCATAACATGGGATAAATCATAGTAGTGAAATGTAATCCCAATAATCATAACTTAAAACATGAAACTTTGTGGCATACACACATAATCATAGAGAATAATTTCTTATTAGTCAAGACTCATTGCCAAGACTATCTTAGTGGACAAAGTCCCTTTCTGAACCGAGTTCACTCCTCGTTTCAGTCCTGTTTCACTGAACCGGTATAACCTACCATTCCAGCCATGTATATCTCATGAGATATAAAATCTTTGCCCAATGCATTGGAGGGATATATAGGTCCCACCCATCTCATAATGATACCATTCTTATGTGTGCCACAAAATCAGAAATCATACATCATTGCATAACCCATGTAGTAAAAATGGGATTCTTAAACAACATGACATCATAAAACAATTAATATAAGATAAAGGAATTCATAAAAACATTTCCATCACAACATAATCAAATCCATATAATAATAGGGATAGAAACAGAACCTTATATTATCTTATATGGAAAATTAATTTTGATAAAACACTTGAACTCCATTCTTGAGGAAAATATCCTTTCTACTTCAAAAACACTTTTCCTTTCTTAACATGTCGTACAATTTTAAACTAAAATAAGTTGATTAAAAATAAACTTGAAAACTTGTAAAGGATGCTTCTGGGAAATAATGTTTTAAAAATCCATTAATGCCGTATAATTTAAAAAAAATATTCTTCATACTTTTGTCGGAAAAGTCAAAAAGTACCGCGTACAAAAAACGACAAAAGATTCCTTTCATATCCATTACTAAAAACTCAACGAAGGGTAAAATTGGATTTGAAAAATTGTAGGTGGATGGAAATAATATTACATATTGAGGAAACATGTATTTGGATGATAAAATACACCACAATAAATAGTAAAGTATAAACAATCTCGGATAAAAATGAGATTGTGATATTTCCCTTACCTTAGGTCCGATTTGCCTCGTAAGTGTCCGAACCTCCTGTATAATGATTTAAATAATTTTATTGACTTATTCCAGAATCATAGTCATTGTTATGATATCATATATGGTTCACTTATGACTTTATATTACCGGTTCTTTTGTAAATTCCATGTTAAAGAGCGTTTTGGGTAAAATCGTTTCATTTGTCGTCCGTGTTTAGACTTGTAATTATTTATATGATTACTTAGATCACGATTACACAATTCCAGAATATAAAAAATGATTTATATATAATATATATTCAGAATATTCATATATATAATAGATTGATAAATGGAAAGAAATACACCGTTCATGGAGACGGTAGGCCGTACGTACGCATGAACGCTGTTTTCTTTTCCTTATTGAGTTGAATGGAATTAAGTAGATGACATACATATATATACACATAAATACAGAATCATTATTATGTCATATATTTCATTATTAATTATTATATATACTTTATAATCATTCATGAATGGTTAACGTGGAGAATGAATGTCATCGCGTCGTGGAGACGGTAGTCTGTACGTATGCACGAGCAATGATATCGTCCTCATGATCGTGGAATTGTATTGGAGTGTATGTATACTATTTCAGAATCAATATCACTTTACAATAATCATATATATTTATTATGTACACCATTATACCCATCCAAGTAAGGTGGTGGTGGAAAATAGATTACACCACAGCGTGGAGACGGTATTCCATATGTACGCACGCGCAGTGATTTCGTTTTCCATAGGATGGAAAGATGGTGAAATAGGGTTGTTTCATACTTATAATAACATATCAGTATATTAGTGATACTGATGTTATTACTTCATAATGAAACAACCTTAGAAGATGAAGTCGAAGAAGAAATAGAGATGAAAGAATCGGTAACGGACATTACCTCTTCTTTGAAGCGCCTCTTTGAGATCTCCTTTTAGGGAACTAAAATTGGACTTTGAGGAAGACCAAAACCTCAAGGATGTTTCTAGGGAAGTGGAGAGGATAAATTGTTAGGGTTTGGCCGAGCTTGAAGGCTCAAAGTGGTGTGAGGAAGAGGGGGAGGAGGTGCCCTTTTATAAGGGAGGAGAGGGGCACCTTTGGAATTACCAAAAATATTGTTTTATTATAAAGTCAAGTTTGGTTTTAAATAGCTCCAAATTGAGTTATTTCGAAGATAAGGTGGGGATGAGTTGAAATCATCTCATCCAATATAATTTAGACAAGTTTAGGTCATTATATTAACCTTATCTTTTAGTTTTAACTCTTAGATAATTAGATTGACATTTACCATGTCACTTTGTATTTTTATATTATATAGTTAATAAACTTACCATATACATCCAATAGACCCACAAGTTGGGTTTAATTAATATATATAACATCATATAAGTCATTTGGACGAACCTTAGATTTTTAGGAATAAAATAACAATTAATAATATAATATTTTTTTAAAAACTATTTTATGTTAATTTTGACACTATTCAATAGTTGATTTTTTGAAACTCATAATCGAATGATTACTTCGACCAAAGTTAATTAAATCAATCCTAAAATGTCATATTAACCTAGAAAATTAGTTAAATTCATAAAAAGTCTCAAATTACATTTATTTGTGTATTTATAACATCAATTATGTCAATATTTCATTAATAAGATAATTACCGCATCATCGTTGTGTCATAAATAAATTAAATTATATAATGTCTAAAAATTAAAAATAAAATACCATTATGTAGGAAATATTTTTAGCTTTCTAATGAATATTTACTGTTGAATTTATCTTATGTATAACCCCATATTAAAAATGATTTACTTATTAAACTTTGATTTTAACTATTTTAACCCTTCTTTAAATAAATTAATAATAAATGTCCTAATATAATCCAAGTGGGACTAAATGGTCATATTTTATTCCTAAGGTTGTTTCTGGTCGAATTACACTTGTCCAATAGAATTAGGACATGTGTTAGGGTAATAATAATATCATTTTTACCCTTAATTACCCTATTTACTTTTAACCGTGGTAAAAAGTAAAAAGTTACTATTCACCAAAAAATTATTTTCATCTCATTGAACCACATTTTACTTACTAACATCAACCGTGTCTCTCGGATTTTCGAAATTCCACTCAAAGAAGCGGTAAAATTATGTTTTATGAAAAATTCTGTTTTTTAACTACCACTTAGTGGTTTCACTATTCATCAAAAAATGGAAGTTTCCAGAAAAATACCCAAAATTAGATCTAAGCTATATTTGATATCATGAATTCAAAAATGATGACTATTTTATCAAATTAAAAACATATCATCTACATTAACTAATTTAAAAATTAATTCCCGTCGTCAAAGAAAATAGCGTGTTTTTAAGAGATAATAACTATCAAAAGATTGACACTTGTTTATAACTGGTTTAAATGTGAAATTACATCAAATTACCAAAATTGTATTAAATTGTAAAAATATATTCTAAATATACTTTAAAACCACTCAAATTAATAATTTATCACTATTAATTATTTCAATTAAAAAAGTTGTTTTTAATTAAAATTTAGTAATTTTCACTATTCATCAGAATATGAAAGTTATCCGAAAAGTAACAAAATTTCACCCTAAGCTAATTTTGATATTACGAATCCAAAAATGAAGACCATTTTGAAAAATTAAATTTACAAAATTTCAAAAAGTGGTTATTACTATTCACAACTGCTAGTTTTAATAATATTTTAATAGCATATTGTTGTTTAGTAAAACTCGTTATTGCGTACTACACACACTATCGAGGAAGGTCGCGATTGCTTGTAATGCAAGGCAAGTCAAGGATGTGTGTTGTGCAAGCTCCTTTTGGTGTAGCGTACAACAAAAGACATTAATGAAATTAAAAAGAATATTTTTTCATAAAATCTCGGGCTGTTACACATCTATCACAAATTCCACCACCACTAAATGAACCACACCACAAAACGATCACAAATATCTGCACTATTCTACATTCAATTATAGGTTCCACCATTTTACAAATTTTATTAGTTTCCACTAACTCCAGTTTTCTAAGTCCATTCATTCACATTTACGTAGCCCATTAATTTACTGTTTAATTCATTTAATAAATATACCACACATCCATTCTATCCCATTCATACTTATTTACAATCCCATGACATTTCATTATCGGCATCCAAATTTATTGCATAGAAACCTGAGTAACTAACACAAGAATACCACACAACAGTGTTCCCATCACACATCAACCATCACCACTATAGAATAACTTACATGAAAACTCACCATAATAATAACATGTCACAAACACTGCACTACAAAACCACCTTACACCACTAAAATAATATAACCACTACATCACATCAAATTTCAGCCAACCATCACATCATTTCCCCCCTCATTTCACATCCAATCTGATCTCCTCCTTCAATAAAAAATAAATCAAATTACATAAGGAATGAAAAGAATCATGTACAAACTCATTGGTAATAATATCAAAACCATTAAATCGTGAAATTTATCTTGACTTTCATCAATTTCATATTATTTAAATTTATTACATTTATTAATATAACCTTTAATATCCGCCCAATATATGTAAATGTAATGAAATTTTAACACATGTACAAAAATAATCATTGAAAAAGGATCCCCTACCTCAACATGTTTTTATAAATCGTTATGAAAAATAGTTAAAATAAGGAATAATCAGAAGAAAACAACTTTATATGAAAACCATGAATCTACCTACATCACAACAAGGTATCATAAAAATAATATACCAAACTCACCATAACCAAAACATAATACACTATATGAATCCCCAAAATATGAAAAAAATGAATCTAGGGGATAATGATAATAAACCACCTCATATTTCCAATAATCAACCTCCAAAAGACATAGATCAAAGAAGGATGAAATGGGTTTGATGTTTTCTCAAAATTGTTATGGGTTCACCCATGGATCAAGATAAATAAGATATGAATTGAAAATAATGTTTAACCCTATTTTTTAAAATTAGGGTTGAACTCAGTAAATTCACACTGTGAATTACATTTTCATGGAATGATTTTTTAGGCCCTACATTTCATGCTTTGAATCTAGTTTATGTTGTGAATTAAATAAACCATAAAGACATTGAATATCCACTAAAATTCATTGTTCCACATCCATGATTGGATTCAAAAATTTAATTTTCCATTTATGTATTTAGTTCATTCGGCACAAAACTACTCATACAGGTATAAACTGTGATTTTCCTGATTCCTATCTTGTGATTAAACCTATTATAATATTAGTACATATTCACATAGAGAACTACCTTCTAGAGAAATTGTTTTTCAGCAATTACTATTATCCTTCCTTCAAAAGATAATGAACACCTCCAACAACCCAACTGGATAATTAATTGGATGATAAGGTGGGTACCATTACACCTCCCCTTAATCATTAAAAAATTAAATCAAATCACCATTTGGGATGATTTTAACCACTTATGTAAATGATGTTTTAAATATTTTTTCATAAATGATTAAGTGATTTCATTTAATGATAATAAAATGTTATAATGATATATTTAATTTATTTTAATTTAACATGAATGGTTATTTTAAAATTTAATTTATTTATTAATATACCACATTTTTATCATTAAATACCTCGAACACTAGTTTGTCACAAAATTTATTTTCAGATGGGTTATTCATGTATTTCACCTTTTGAAAATTGGTTTTTATTTAAATCAAAATCCTTTAACAAACATCATTCCTGATCATGGATATTCATTGAATGTTACCATCAACCTATATTCTCTATGTAGCCTATGCAATTTCATTCTATTTTGATAGAATTATCTATCCCATCCTTTGGTTGGACTAATAATATTCTATATATGATCCTAATTTCTTTACCTAATATATTTCCGTGATGATTAGACTAGTTTTGATTAATATAATTTAAAGGTTTTAACTTATATTCGATTCAATTGTTGATTTTGAAAATTAGTGACATAAAAATGTACCCATTATTTATATAGTGTCAACATTATAATCTATATTATCTTGATATAATAGTATTTACCTAGAATGTTACCTGATGTGATCAGAAACCCATTTATTTTCCAAGGGTTTATAATATTATCATTATTGATGAAATTATTACTCATTTCCAAATGTGTTTCCATATTAAACCCAATTTATTTACATGGGATATTTATGACGTGTTGAATGAGAATAATTTTCATTTCATAGATTTTATATACTATAAAAGTGAATGATTTTCAATGGTAATTCATAGTGAATTAAATTTTATTTCCATGGGTTCTTTATGTTGTAATATGTTATTGATTTCAAGTATCACATGTAAGTACATATGAAGACATGTGGGGTCCTATATCACCCTCCAATGCATCAGTTCAATGTGGATATGTCACGACCCGTCCTCGGGGCCCGTGCCGTGACTACCCCAAGCCCGCCTTCCATAGGCCAGGGGCTGGCGACTAGCACCAAGGCGTAAATCCCGATAAACAGGGAAGGCATTGCCTTTGTAAAGTAAACAACCACCACAGAGTAAGCAAGCGGAATGAGTAAACACTAAGTAAAAACTGTAACAAGCTCTGCTGAAAGAAAAATGGGCCGGAAATACAAGCCCAACTGTAAAGTACAACTGAAAGGGAAAAACAGCAACTGAAAAGAAAAGCCGCAGCGTCGAGCCGTCCTCTGGAAGTCCCACCTGAAGGGTGGGTACAGATAGTCTCCACTGCTCCTTGGTTCCACCTGACCGCTCCAAGTACGTCCCGCCCAGTGGTCCACCTCCAGGCACCGTCCTGCTCCGCAAGCCTCCACCACGATCAGCGCTGTCCGTCGTCTGCAACCAAAACAACGAAGTGCGGGCATAGCCCATGCAGGGGTGAGTATAAGCTACTTAGTAGGGACCCTGAGACCCCCGAAGGTCTCCCAGAATCCACAAAGGATAATCCAAAAAGGAAAGATACAATCACGAAGTAACATCCAACACGGCTTAGGTATATTCCCATACATATACCTAAGTCATCAATTCCCGATCTGCTCCAACATCTGAGCCCAAGCACAACCCAGTCCACACAGGAAAGAAAAACGTATACCCATACAGGATAGCACAACACAATCCACGAATGGGAGCAATGTAAATCCACACAGGATAGTTCAACCCAATCCACAAAGGAGAGTAACACAAGATTCAGCTCACACAGGTATACTTCTTCAAATGACGATAGAGATGATTAGATGTAGCCACTGATTCATCTAATTTGTCGGACCCACAAAGGATCTGTAGGTACTAACCCTCGCAAGACCCACACAGGATCGATCATGAAGTTGAACCCAAAGCTATTGGGAAACTCCTTCTCCATCAAGTACAGTGGTTATGCCGCTACAACCAAGGGCTTCCCTCTTACCTTGGACTACTGTAGTTCTCCACCTATCGGGTACTGTGGGCCTGTTGCTACAACCAAGCGCTCCCCCGTGCCGCTACAACCAAGCGCTCCTTCGTCGTGGGTCTGCCGCTACAACCAAGCGTTCCCCTGTGCCGCTACAACCAAGCGCACCTCTGTCGTGGGTCTGCCGCTACAACCAAGTGCTCCCCTGTTCTGCTACAACCAAGAGCTCCCCTATGCCGCTACAACCAAGCACACCTCTGTCGTGGGTCTGCCGCTACAACCAAGCGCTCCCCTGTGCCGCTACAACCAAGCGCCCCTCTGTCGTGGGTCTGCCGCTACAACCAAGCGCTCCCCTGTGCCGCTACAACCAAGCGCACCTCTACCGGGTTATCCGTAACACACCGAGTTGTTCGATCAGTAGTCATCAAGTCTCAATCGGCTCTAGGGTTTTCGCACACAACATGCTCGTTCTGGGAGGGTCCACTCCATGAGCTAAGAGGTCGATGCATCAACTGACATGTAGTCTAGAGTTGATGTATCCCGAGATGTACTATAGTGGTCACTGCCGAAAACACGTAGGATTCCCGTACTGTTTTCATCATCGTCGCAGTCGAATCCACCGAGGATCATTGCACAGTCATCGTCGGCGAAGTCACAACTAGCACTAGGGTCCCCACACACAACAAGCTCGTTCGGGAGGGTCCGCTCCACAATCCGAGAGGCTGATACATCAACTGACTCAAAGTCCAGAGTTCATGTATCCAAAAGTTCCGTATCGTAAATAGGAACTCAACGTCGCAGACGGCGCGTCAATCGGACGCCCGGTCTGAGAGTTATTGGCCTTTTCGTCCCAGGGGCCCGGTTGGTTTTTAAGGCAAAACCAACCCGACCATACTCCACCTGCTTCCAAACCTCGGGCGGAGTATGCCAAAAGATCCGTGTCACTTAGAGGAAACCACCAAAGCTGACGGCACATCACTCGGACGTCCGTAGCTCAAGATATGAGCGTTTCCGCTCTGAGGGCCCGGTTGGTTTCGTGTACGAACCAACCCGGCTGAACCCAATGTATTCCGAAACCTTGGGTGCGATATACCGAAACGATCGTCTCGATCCAAGGATCGCGTTGCCACTGACGGCCCGTCGTTCGGAGGCCCGTAGATCATGTTATGGGAAAGAGACCGAAAACAGTCCGAAGACGGGGGGTCTGGGCCCGGGCCGACCCCCCTGGGTCGGCCGAACCGGGTCGACCCGACCCGGCTGGACTCGGTCCGGTCCGGCCAGGGCGCGGCCCAGCCCAGCCGGCCCGACTCGGCTAGGCCGAGCGGCCGAGCGTGGGAGCCGCGGGGCGCCGCCCCCGCGGCCCTCGAGGGGCCGCGCTGGACATCAGTGGACGAGGCTTCGGCCGCGTCCCGTGCGGGCGAGCCGGACCCGCGCGGCCGCGGGTCCGCTGGCCACCGCCGAAGACTTCCGCGGGCCACCGGATTTGCTATAGTGGTCCGTTTTCTTTCACGTCTGTGCCGCTGCTCCTCCTGGAACCCGTTCTTCTCTGCGGAATCATCAAATTTCCTTTGCGGCACTCTTTGTCGTCGCCCGCCAAATCCGCACAATAACGGAGGGCGGCGGGGGGTTGTCGGGCTTTGTTTGTTTGGCCCACACCCTCCGCGTTAGATGGTATCAATCAGGAGGATAAATCAACACATGAAAAACGTATCAAAACAATTTTAATAATTTAAAATTTCACTTGATATAGGTTCTTGTTTTAAAAGAAACAATCACAGGGATACAAAAAGTTATTTCCAAAATAAAATCCTTACCTCGTCAAGTCATCGCACGCGCGTTCTTCACGGAATTGATCGTCGCGGAAGGAGGGGATCGTCGCGTCGTCGCGGTATCCGGTGTTGCGTTGACGAACATGTCGTTGTTGATCGAAGGTTGTCGCGAGGTTGGATTGTCGCGGAAGAACTTCACGGAAGAATAATCGTCGGTGTCGAGGTACTTGTCGTCGCGTCGTCGATTTCCGAGGGCTCGACATTCTTCGCGTTCTTTGCGTTCTTCATGTTCTTCGCGAAGGACGATGAATAACTTGAGGTTTCTGCCAATCCTCTCAACGAACAAGATTTAAGGAGAAAGAGCATTGGTCTTATTTTATTAACATGCCAACAAACAAAAAATAGGTAAGTAACGACCCATTAATTCTTAGAATCAATTCAATGAAATAAACTGCCCAATTAAATAGTGCGTTAAGAATTTAAGAAAACACGTCAGTTGACTTTCATAATGACAGGTTTTCGCGGGTGCGTTACTTAGCGGAAAAGAAATGGTGGGGGCTCGTGCGGGCCCAACCTCACAAATATCCTACCAACAGGGTAGGATATTTTTGGATAGCACCCTATCTGTATCAACTCATCTTAAACAGCTTGAAGTGGGTTTTAAGATGATTTAAGTGAAAAATAAAAATAAAATTGTCACACAACTTTTATTTTATTTCTTAACTTAAAACCCAAAAATTAAAAACCACAACCGAGCAAACGCAACTCCGGAAGAGGCGTTTCTAAGAAAATACCGGCATTTCGATTTCATCGGTGCCCTCGGAATTCGATTCCGAGCACCGGTTCAAAAGTTAGAAAAACCCGCTCGTTCGTTCACTGAACGTACCCGAGCCAAACATCGGAAAATGATTCCGGGTACACCGGGCCTCGGAATCACATGCCGTCAGAAGCTGCGTTCTTGTAAAATTCCAAAGAAAATAAAAAAAAATTCCTTGAAATTTACAAGTCTTTACAGGATATCTCATGATAAAACTATAAAATAGTATAATATAGTTACTTATAATGATAGGAACAAATGGTGCTTCTAATGAATATATTGTTACCTATACTAATGTTCTTTCCAGAGTGGAAATATATTTTCTAATTTTATGTATATTAATTAGATTCTATTAAGCTCTCACGGATCAAGTTTATTGACTCTTTTTTATATAATATTTTCATTCATATATTCCATTATTCCATTTCATATGTCATGATTTTTTATTAATTGTTTTTTATGTATGAATTTTATATGTATCATGATTATAAAAATATGCTAATCATATGTTATTTTATGATATTTGATTTTTATAACATATTCTTCCCCTCATAGAGAATATGATCTCACCTATTTCTTATGTTTCTATTTCCCTATGTTATCAATATGTATTTAACATATTAGAAGTATTGGAGGGAGTATATTGTGGAAAAATTATAGAGAAATAATCACAAGTGATATTAAATAAGTTACATGTATATGTAGTCCTAAAATATAGTGAAACATTTTTTCTTTGGATTGTATTTTTATTATTGAGAATAAATTTTTACCTTGTGTAAATATTATGAAATAATGGAATGAATTGAAACGTCTCTATGTAAATCAATTACCATCGGTGATCTTCTTGATTTTTTGGAAAATTGGAAAATCCATCATCCAAGTTGACACAAGGAAGGATCAAATTAAAATGGTCAATGTAATGTGAATAAATATTTTATGAATCAATGGAAGTATTGGTTAGGGATTTATTATTAACATTACCATTGAGGAAGGAATAATTTTTTATACATATTGAAACATTGATGAATTTACTAGGTTCTTTTATTATCCCACATAATAAAGTAGTATCTTATTCATTGGTGTAATTAATGATAGAAGATTAAAACATTATAATTCAAGATATTTTGTTTTAGTTATAATCACTGGCTTAAATATATGGTTACAATATCACTATCATAAATTATATAACATTTATACATATAACAAATATTTAAGTATATAATATCATATATAGAACTCATCATGATTCAAATAAGATTACTAGAACTGTACAATGACTATAAATTACTGATAAACTACAACTATAGGAAGGAATTTAAGGTGGATGACACATTGAGTATGAAGTTTCATGGAGTTCTATCCAAGATATAGATAAAGAGTGAACCCATAATCATGGATTTATTAAAGATGGATGTGGAAATCACTATGGAAGGGTAAAATCATTTGTTTTACAAGTAATTGAAATACCATCATTACTAGTGAAAATAGAAAAATCCCAATATGATGAAATCTAATGAAGAAATAAAATTAATCCCATTAATGATTTGAAATTTGTATAATTCATTTATAAATATGGTGTGTAAATGTTTGGAAAGTGATTATGTTCCCCATTCAATCAATTTTTAAATATAAAATTACAAGAGAAACCGTATAAATCATATTTATTTATACACCTTTGTATAATTAATATGCACGTTAATTTAAGTGAGAAATTCTACTCGGATAATATAAAGTGAAAAATTTATGATTAAATGTTAAGATACATGGTGTTCCAATATGTAATGGTCATGATACAACATCCTAATGGTGTCATATATTATCTACAAATACCAATGTGGATGTAGGGAAATATCACATTAGAAATTTTCATAGGACATTGAATGAATCCTCAAATGAATTATTTCATATGGGTCATAGTGGATTTCAATACAATGTTTATAAAATTTTCTGTAAATAATCTTGTATCTTTCCCTCGAGTACCTTGTATGAAATTATATAAATGAGGTTGTGAGACTTCATGGCCAAATAGTATCAATTGTAACTGATCATAACTATATAATCACAATGATAATTTGTATTAGTCATTATAAATCTCTCAACATTGAGAAATATTTAATAAAAGCCAATAATCCTCATATTAATGGGTATTCTGAATAGACTCTGATAAATATAATACATTTTGGGTTTGTGTTCACTTTATTTTTTTAGAACATCAATGTTGTATCTAAATTTTAGGGAATTTTTATTAAATAATTTCATCTATTCAAGAATACAGATGGAACCATATGAATAATTATACGAGAAGATATTTCTTGCTACAAATTTTTGGATAATGATATAATAAATATTCTAAGAGGCATTAAATATTTATAGGAAAAAACTATAAAAGTTGAATCTATTTCAAATAATATCAGGATAGTTCCAAGAATATGGAAAATATATTTCTAAACTAAAGGAAGGAAATGAAATTTTATCTAGGGATTATTTCATCTTGAAGTAATCTCTATGGAAGTGAATTTAATGGTTTAGTATGAAGGGGATCTATGTCTTAGTAATATATGTATCATTGCAATGTTGAGAATAATTGATGTCTTTTCTTCCTATTTGACTTTGAAACAAATCCTCTCTAAAGAATATTGCATCTTTCATGACACAGTATTGAAGAAATACTTGTCATACCCAACTCACATACTCACTAATGATGAATTGGAATTGTATCCAAAAGTTTATTATAATGAATTCCATGTCTCAATTCATAACACTAGAAAGAAATCATTACAGAATCTGGAAAATGATCCTATCCATGTACGTTGGAGGAATCACAAGATAGATGAATAGATATAGGAACCTAAATATTCTAATATAAAGAGTTATCAAAAAATATTTATGTGATAATGTAGATCATAAATTTATAAGATGAAATTATTTAATATGGAGGAATATAAAACCCATGATTGTATTAATTTATGCAAAAACTATATCCAAAATAAAATTACACAATTCATAATCTATTATAAAAGAAAGGGGTTTTATTCATGATTATAATTAAAAATAAATTTAGTAATTTTACTCTTTAAACATGATAAAATAGAAATATTGTTCAATTCATCTTGTGAAAATTATCTTAAGGGAGATTCTTATAATTTTCCTGAACATGTTGATTTTTTGGTGAATTGTAAAAAATATATTCTTTACAAATATCTTATATTTTATGACATCATCATGATATAAATATTTTGAAATAATTTATGTAAATTATTAGACACCTATGAAAATATAATACAATATAAATTTCATATAAGTTTTATTTAATTAGTATTAATAAATTTTTATGCCTATATAAATATGACTACATTTATTGGTTTTGATGAAATACGTGTGGATCATTGGAAATGTCAAATTGATTTATTTTAGATTTAACTAGGATGTGATATATCATTAATAAAAACCAATAAATACAAATAATGTAAAATAAATAATTTTTACACATTTTAATTATTTTAAAAATTATATATAAATATTATAAAGAAAAGTATTACCCAACACATATGCATTGTAATAAAAGTAAAAAAAACTTAATTTTTTTGTTATGATAAGGATGAAAATAAATATACACTATGGTGGTGGTTGATGATAATATTCATGAATAATAAACTATAATTCTTTTAATAATTTATTATTAATATTTAGTGATATGATAATTATCCAAAACATTTACGCGGTGTCGAATTCGTGCTTGTGCAGGTTGGGGAAAATCCAAATAAATAGTTTTGAAAATATATACAATGGTATAATTGGGATGAACTATGGTGTTTTAGAAATTTTATGTATAATCTTAAAAAATAATCAATTATGTAAATTTTAAAACTCAATTTACATTTTAATCTAAATATTTTTAATTTCCAACTCTGAAAATAACAATTTAAATTACATTAAAGGTTTTTAATTTTTAATATTATATATTAATTAACAAAAAAATAATAAAAATATTTTCTTGAGTCGTTTTGAATGTGTAAACTCTTATAATATCATCAAATATCCATTTATGAGACACATTACTTTTTATGTGTCATCCTTTACCCTTAATGACTTAATATTTATGATAACACCTAAGACTTTTTCTATAAAATTGTTCTCATAATAATCCTTTAAAAACAAATAAAATTCATGTCTTTCTCTAAAACATTTTACCATATCATTCTATATAATTCCATTATTATATCTTTAATCCTCTGTTTTAACTGAAATTATCTCCCATGAAATCCTTATGTTCAATTAAAATAATTATTCTCATATAAGAGGTTAAGGGATTCTGGGATTTTTTGCCCTTATATATATTATGACTCATTTCTTATAAACCCATTACTAAAACAATAATTTTAGTATTATAATCTAATTAATATGTAGTTTTTATTCTTTTAGTCGATAAATTATGTGATATCATCCATTAGTACTCACCAAAAAATTATAATAAGCTTTTACTATGTCAAAACCTGCGGTTCAAAAATTGAGTTTTTTTAATGTAAATATTAAATTATTTTTTTCAATGAAACAATTATTATTAAAAATAAACCAATAAAAATAGATTAATAATAATATAATATTTTATAAAGAAAATAAAATTATTATATTTTCACTTTTACTAATATCCTTTGAAAAATATCACTCTTTGTGGGGGTTTTATACAACCTTAGTGAATGCTGAATATTTCATAAATGTATTCAGTTCATGTATATTCTAAAAAATGGTTTTGTTGCATTATATTTAACATTAATATTCAATTAATTTAATTATATTTATTCTTAAATATTAAATATTCAACATAATAATTAACTTATAATTAAACAATCATTGTGTTTTCTAAGTGATAAAAATAATCTTATCGAGGGAGATTATATGAATGGTATATGATTGATGAACTACTAAAAATTCATTATTTAGGAATTATTTGAATAATATAATCCTATAATTTTTTATATTATGGAACCATTTCTCAATGAACATTGACTATTACTATTATAATATAGTAGTTTTGGCTATAGTGAATAAAATTACCCAAGAATAAATGGGGTAAACTATACCCACATTGGAAATGAATGAAACACAGTTGTAATTGAATGAAATGAAATAATAATAATAAAATGAAAAATAAAATGAAAAATAAAATGATATTTATCATGTAAATAATTAATATAATTTTATTATCCAATAATATATAGAACATGTGTCTTCGATCAGGACTCAAGGAAACTGATCCTTTACAATAGATAAAATTGACGTACATAAATGTTTATTTCAAATTTTAAACATAATTAATGATGAATGTATAGTCCTCCTTACTAAGTTATAAATATATAGTCTATACATTACTTTTTAATAAGGGCTTCCTTCTCATTCATTCACTTTCTTCTAATTATGATCTATATTTCACTATATATCTCTCTTAACTTTAGTTTTATACATCATGTCCACATTCATTGATTTAATTGATATATTAAATATCATTTAATATATTTATATAAATTTTCTAGTAATTATTTAACTGTATAACCATTAGATGATACATTATGAATAGCCAATATGAAATAGCTCAGTTTGATTAATGTTTACTAAGAATTTTATTCCATTTATTAACTAGAGATTTATTGAAAAATGTTTTCTTAAATAAGGATGAATATTGATTACTAATTCTTGTTAATTAATTGTAATATACCTAACATTATTTGATTAATTCATTGGACATAATAGTCATGGGAAGAGCCTGAAATTATATATCCCCTCAGTGATTCAGTAGGACTTAGTGGAAAAACTATTTTTTTATTTGGTGTATGTATTACTCTTTTATGTATGATATCTCAACATAAGTACATGATGGTATGATTATCATAATTTATTAATGGGTGGGGCCTAAATTATATATCCCATAGATTAATTGGTAGATCTCATGAGATAAATTAGTTTTGGTATTTGAAGTATGCATTACTCATTTCTGGATGATGACTTGGAATAACTCCTTAAGAGTAAGAAGAATTTTTATGAAATTTAATTCAGAACTGTGAAGTTAGTTTTATAATCACTTGTGAATATTTATATTATTATGTCATACATGGACATATACAATTCTAATTCCATTTTTTAGGTTGAATATTTGATTTTTATATATTACTTTTCAAATAATGATTCCTTATTTCTTCCATGATGTATTTCACTACATGTTACCCCTCACTAGGAATATAATCTCACCAATTTATATTTTTTCAACATTCAAAGGGAATCATAAATAATAGTATTTGTGAAAAGTGAATTAATAAGGGGAAATAATAAATATTTCATGATTTTAGATTTTTATCTTATGTTATCAATGTATTTATATGATCATTTATGTTTATAGTTTATTAGACTGCAATATAATTGGATCCTAGGATCTATGTATTTCATAGCCATGTAATAAAATAACCATCGGGTATGTATAACTAGATATAAGGTGGTAAATACTATTTTTCAAAAGTAACATTTTGGTTAAAAAATTGATCATATTTTCATTAATTTAAATTTCTTGATAATATAAGTTAGTTCAATAAATGTTTACCTAATATTTTCATTGTGATGAAGATAGTTTAACTAGAAATATGATGTAACAACCTATATCAATGGGGTCCATGTCGCGACTCTCCAAGCCCCCCTCCAATAGGCAAGGGGCTGGCGACTAGTGTCGAGAAGGCATTTCATTGACATGTGAGGTCTTATCCTAACTACATTAATAAAGGATCACATCTCCAAGTCCAAATAAAAGTTTAAATGTAAAAAAACTAAGTGGCCAAGAATTAATACGTCTAAATCCTATAAATAGTGTATAACAAGAATTAATTTAAATTAAACAGGACAAAATATATGACCACCCCAAAGAGTCTGTAAAAAAAGTCAAACCTATAAGTAATAGTACTAAGACTACTATCTGAAAGTTGCAAGAACACACATTATTCTATCTGGCCACCCTAAGCATCCCCTTGTCCTAGTCTTCCTAGGATTCCATCAAAAGGATGACTTTTTTCACAAGACATGACCTGTATAGGAGAATCCTAAGCAGGGGTGAGTATAACAATACACAGAAGAACACCTCGAAAACAAAAAACAATTCATCAAAGGAATGTATAGTCACCTATATGAAATTATTTTTCTATATCACATATAAGAATATCCATATATACTTAATCTTGGATACACATTCATATAGTAAGACCCAACCATAGTATACCATCCTTTTTATAGCATCTTTATGATCCCAAGAACCACTCATCGGTGAGAAGACACTACTATGTCTGATAGCATTGATGGCTCCCATTTGAGAGGAATTTATTGATATGTCTCACCATGAGAATGATATGTTGATAGTTTGAATAAAATAGAATAAATATATTAGGATCACAACCAGGCCCTTGGGGTGATACCAACATCTCAATTTATATTATCCCCACTGTGTTGAAGATCGACGCCCATGTTGTGCTAGTAACATCGATACCAAAAAGTCTACCTAACAAATGAAAATTAATAGAGTATCCTACTCTAGACCTCTCAATGGGGCGGGGTATCCAAAAAACACTATCCATGAATTCCTACTGAAGGGATTGTAGTCCACAGTGTAGGAAATAATTCATACCAACCGTTAAGGAAACGATTAGGAAAAAAACACAAATGTGACTTCAAAAAGATATAAAGGACAAGTAATTCAAGCCATGTTGAAAAGGGAAAATGTCGTATAAATTGACCCTAGGTACTACCCATATAAATGGATCATGTCATCTACCCATTTCTTGTATAAGAGTACACATTGTGTATAGTGGTTTAAAACAATGACCCTATATACTAGGTCCAATCTGTTTACACCAGTTGTGTGCCAGTTCATGGTTTCGCCCCATGTCGTGTGGCGGAGTACACATTTTGTAGGATACATGTGTAATCCTCCCCATGTCTGTGTACTGAAACGGTACATGTTGAGTTTCCAGGTAGTATTCACACATCATGTAAGCCATGAAACATGTCATGTGGTACTCGTCTCCAACCTATAACCCTAGCCACAATAAAGAGGTCCCCACACAATGTGTAATCTGGAATTACATTCTATGTTCTGCTGCATTTTATAGAATGTATGGTTCACACTCTAGTCATCTTCTCCACCACTCTAGTCACCATTCCATCCATGCAATTTTATTAAATTCAAGGGGATCCATGCTCAAGACATACCATCACTAATCTACCACATTCGGGTCCTCGATCCACTCAGGAAACAAGATCATCAGAGTTATTTTTTTTTGTGATAAAGAACGTAAAATTGGCACCAACCATCATTCTATCCACCACTATATCCATCTTTTCACCTTCTTTGAGTCCTACCAAAATAGGATCTACAATTTCTGATCGGTCCACCGAGAATCAAATGTATAATGATCAATCACTCAATGAAATGTCGAACTGTAGGGAAAATGAATGACATCACTAATAATGGTGAATTGGGGGAGAAATCATAAATCCAATCCAGAGGAATGAACCTTGATCAATGTTTATGTCGGTCTCAGATTATTCCCATTAGAATGAAAATAGAATAATCAACACACATGAAGACATCTCCTGATAAAACCCACAAATAAACCCATCCTTCATAATGATCGATCCATATGACAATCATTTTATTGACTCGTACACATTTCTCTTAGAAATAATGAATACGGAATAAAAAAATTTACAAAAATTACCTACATTAATTCGGTTTGATCACTGATAATGAATGTTACACTCTCATTAACGTTGACAAGATCTGTTGAATCTATGGTGCGTCGATCCTCGAATCAAAACAGCATCATCAGTCATTGGAGATGATTCTCTAGAGTTTTTCTCCATCAACTCTTTATAAGTTCCATGATTATGTGGTTATCCCTTTATTTCCATCATAATTATCCATATATGTGATTTCAATTGATTCATTAAAAAATTGGAACAAAATAATTTATTTTAATTATTTTATTCACTCTTTTCCCGTGACAACTGTTCAACAAACGACCAATGCTGACCAATGTTAAGTCGCACCTAGGGTAAAACTACCAATCTGAACTCAATAGTACGCTCATATTTCTGATTTGGGGAAATTTTTAGAAGATATAATATTTTTTTGGGAAGACCACACACATATGATATTAAATATAATAAATATATTTTAAATATTAATTCCCAGAAAACCAATCATTATAATCACACATTGCCTCAATGCTTAGTCTTTAAATTAATCCATTTAATATTTCAACATAATTCATGAAAAATCACAGACATTACATTCTCCCGACCATGTGGATTTATGTCCCTGAAATGAAAAATATATTGCTACTAAAAAATATGTGGCTACTAAGAATGATTCAATGACTACAAATAACACATGATCTATTAGAGATTCTCATGGTTCCACCATACATGAACTAAAGAAATCAGCCATGGAGGATCCAATACTACTGATCCTCAATTTCTACTATGTACTCAGAAAAAGTCACTCCATTCTCGATGTCCAGATCAACCAAATCCACAATGTGTGATGTGTCAGGAAGGTACCACCTTAGCTGTGACACATGGAATATGTCATGTACCTAGTCTAGTTGTGGATATAGAGCTAATTGGTATGCCACCCCACCAATAATAAATAGTATTTGGAATGGGATGATAAACCTTAGAGATAACTTCCCACCATGGCCAAATCACTATAACCCTAATTGAGGTCAAACCCATAGTAACACATAGTATCCTTCTACAAACAACAAAGGCCTCCATCTCCTATCATCATAAGACTTATAATGGATCTATGCAGTCATCATCCAATCCTATATTATATACACCTTCTCTATTGTATCTCACGCCAATTGTAGGTCCCCTGGTTCCAAATATCCTGGATTATTCCAAAAATAAGGTCACCTACAAGGTTTCCCATGGAAATCCTTTAGGGATTCCATACCAATGATGGAATAGTTGTTTTAGTTGAATGAAAACTCCTTTAGTGGTATGTGATCCAAAAAACAATGGAAAAATTATACTATTCATGATCCCAACATGTCATCTAGAACCTGATGGTTCCACCTTATCAAGCCATCCGTTTGTGGATGAAATATTGTGATCATGCCTAAATGGGTTCCAAACACCTCTCATAATCCCTTCTAAAATCATTATATAAAGTGATAAGTATGATAAAAAACCATTTTCAATGTAACTCCATGGAGTAGTACTATATTCTGAACATAGATGCATCCCATAATCTCTAGTGAACTTAGAACTTGTATAGCCAGGATGAGGTATACCTTGGTGTACCAGTCTACCATTAACAAGATGTATTCGTGTCCCCCAGATGTACATTTTAAAACCCTTATGATGTCTATATATATCGCATCCCACATCCATTGTGTTACCGAATGGGTTTTATCTAAACTAGTTGGAACATGGTACTCAACCCACACTTGTTTAAATATAAGGCATTGAGAGAGAAAATCTTCAATTCCTTTCAATATCCTTGGCCACCAAGACTAACATTAGAGGTCTCGGTACATCTTTTCCACACCAAGAAGTACATACAAATGGGATTTATGAAACCCCTTCACAAACTCCTCACACAATGTCACTGGTAACATCAGGTGTCCCCAGAAAATAAAAACGTCCACCCCACCTTCAGAAAATCCCTAAGGATCAAGCCCGATGGATATCTGAACAAGTACAGTCACACAGTCGGTATCCCAAATATATTACTACTTGAATCACTATAAGAAGGGATTGTTGACAACCTTTTACTTTAGGTAAGCTTCTCCATCTTTATCCCCAAAGGATAACTCCAACGACGCTGTCTACTATGATGCCTTGTTCAGCAACTATGAACAAGTTCTTCTATAGAGAGAAACTCCTACCACACTCCCCTTTTAATAAATATAGATAATTTCAAAGAGATAATCTTTGAGGAACTATAGTCATAAACTCTATCTCATGTTGTGATGCTTATGAGAGAATATATTCATGAGATACATATTATTAGTGTTGATGGAAATCCACTTTCACATTAGGTATTGTCACCAAAACAAAAAAGAGACGAAAACTGATGTTATCTCAAGATTGTGGGTTGCATATTTATTCTCATATGGTCTCAACTAGCTTGAACCATTACCAATATCTACTTCCCTATGCATTTGAACACAAACAAACATGGTTCCTGATGCATAACAAAACTCTAAATACTCTAGACCTTTCTTTAGAAATATCAATATCGGAGGGCACATCAAACACTGCCTCAGCTGCTGAAAATCCTATTGGAACCATTCTTTCTACCCAAAGCCTACCCCTTTCAAGTTAAGTATTTCATGGTTTCTGATATCCTACAAAAATCATGTATGAATATCTAACAATAGCCTTCCAACCCAAGGAATATTCAAACCTTTATCACCCTCTTAGGTCGATCTCATGCTAAACCATACTTGACCTTGGCTGGGTCCACTTCCACTCCTTCTACTGAGACAAGTAGTCCAACAAAGTGGACCACCAGAATCCAAAACTTGTACATTGAGAGTTTTTCATAAAACTTATTCTCTCGAAGTACGTATAAAACTGTCCTGAAGTAACTCATGTTCTCCTCCATGGACATTGAGTACACAAGGATATATTCCATGAATGACTTCCTGAACTGGTGTATGTATGGCTAAATTATTTGGTTCATGACTCCCATGAACACTACTAGGGTGTCCCTCATGCCAAATGGAATCACCAATTACTCAATATGTCTATAGTGACATAATAATGTTTTCTTTAGTATATCCTCATTTTTACTTCTAGTTGGTGATAAACTAGTCTATGGTCATCCTTTAAGAACCATTATACCCCTCTGAAATGATCAAAGAGGTCATCAATCATTGGTAGTGGAAACCTATTATTCATAGTCACTTGGATCAAGTGATGGTAGTCCAAAAATAACCACAATCCCTTCTATGCATTTTTTGAAATCAAAACAGAGGAAACCCAGGGAAAAACACTAGGTCTCTTGAAGCCATTCCTCTGCAAGTCCTTAACATCACCCTCAGTTCATAAAGCTCTATGAGAGACATCCAATATGCCCGATCTCATATCAATGCTATCCTAAGGCGTAGGTCATTGTAAAAATCTATCTATCAATTATGAGGAAAACCCGAGACATCTTTAGGAAAGACGTCCTCATACTCAACCACCACTATAGAAAATTTCTAACTCCTAACATTCACTACACCATGTGTTAGGCTAGAAAACTAAGGATTTATCGATTTTACCCTCCTATGAAAAAGAACATATTTTGATTCTTGTGATTCATGTTCATCGACAATGTAAAACCTACTTTTTTGACTACAAAAAAAATCACTATTCAACTAAAAATAAAATCTGGTAATGAAATGTTGATAACTAATCAATACCAAGAAAAACATTGTAATTAATCAATGTTAGTACCAAGATATTCAAATATAAACTCTTACCTCTAAGATTCATGCCACACATTTGGCAGAAGTTTGTGATCCCTTATTCTTCTCCAGTAGGATTCTCCATGCTTAAGGGTGGTTTCAATGATTAAATCCGAATATTTATGTCTCATACAATGTATATGGGAAGAAATAAATGACTAGAACATGTTTCAATCAGTACTATAGATATATTAGAAAAGACCTAGGTCATACCTCAAACCATTCATGGAAACCCTGGGTCATAATCCTTGACCAACTAAAATTGTCCCTACCCATAACCTCGAGCTCCCTAAACTTGGAATAGAATACATGGGGAGGTGGTGGTAACAAGTCGAAACATCGACCACCTCCTTCTACTCACCTAGATCCTCTGTAAAATTTTTCACCCTGCAAATCTGTCTGCTCTTGTAGATGTCTCTATATCGGTGATCCATACAATGTCTCATTGTCATCTATACTGTGGGTTCGAAAAAATCAAGCAATATTTCCCATTTCTTCAAATGGGAAATACTCCTCTCTTTACGCTAACGAGACCCACCCTTGGAACCATGAACTATAGATCCTTTGTAATTGGACTTCCTAGTAAAATGTATCATATTTCCATGACATTGAGAATATATTTGGATCCCTGCTTTTGAGGTCTCTGCTCATACTTTACCACAAAAACTATCACTGGTACTTTCTTCTCATCCAAGAATATTTCAACCACCAAATCTCTCTCAATCACCCCAACCTATGTAGTAATATAGAAATGGATAATATTATCTCAGATATCTCTATGCATACCTCAGTCGTTGTTCTAATCCATGAAGAACTAGTCTCAAACCATATTCGTTGAACACTAGGAAAGGTTGGTAAACCTCCATGAATAATAAAATACTATCGTTATTCCCTAATAGATATTTATAAGATCCTAGATATGCATAACCCACATTATATCTGAGGATAAATCATCTCTGGAGTGGAACTCAAACTTCTTCCATGAAAGAGACACCTCATCACAGGTGTATGTAACCAAACTCCACCATTATCCTTCTAATCCATGATGAAGTCTTCCCACCAGGACCAAAATCTAATTTGATTGACATGATGGAAATATTAGGTCAAAAACTCAAGCCTTCCCTCATTCACTTGTGGATCATTATCACATGAGAACCCAAGGTGTATCATTAATTGAAACTCATGAAGCACAGTTAGTCTAAAAACCTCATCCGATAGTGCTGTGTGTATCACATGTTTATTTGAAGGTGGCAGTATGAATGGTGCACCACCTGGAGGTAACATCTCGGGAGATGGTCTATGTATTGAAGTCCCATAGCTAAGGGGGACATCCTTGTGATAAATATGGTGAATCCTAGCTGGAATACATCATGTAGGAATCTTGAATGTAAGAAATAAGTACCATGTTCAGTGAGTATATCTGAAGTGTTGACTCAGAAGGACATGGAAACTATAACCCTTACTATATGATGTGTGTATCATTATTTTCCATGAATCCAATGTTATCATGTATCGAGTCAAAAATCACATTATCAGTGTTCTAGTGTATGGATACGTCGGAAGTAAAACCAACACTAGATTCCCTTTATTGAAAGGTGAACTTGATGAACATTATAATGTTTCCCTAAACCAATATCATAGACTCTCGGTCATAAAGATGAACTAATCATTCTGATTCAACACTGTCATGACCCATCCCAGTGGGCTGATGCCACAACTTCCTAAGACCATCACCAATAGTCTTGGTACTGGATAATATTACTGAGAAGTCATATCACAGACACAAGAGGCCTTATCCTATGTATCTGGACACACACACATCTCCAAGCCCATTAAAATCCTAAAATGTAAATGTCACTATGTAACCATGAATGAATACATCTAAATATTTTATCCAGAGTATTCCATGAATTAATGTAAATTTAACAAGGCCAAATAAATTCCCACAACAATGGGTATGTAATATAAGTCCAACATTTATGTAAAGGTATTGGTATTATGTCATAAAAGCTGTAGGAACATGCCTCATTCTATCTGGTCTCACTAAGAATTGTCATGTCCTAATTTTCCTAGTACTATGTCAAATGGTCGATTATTTTCACAATTCATGACATGTGTGGGAAAATCCCATGCATGGGTGAGTATAAAAATACTCAGTAGGAAACCAAGAATATATGAATAAATAAAACAAATGAAATTACATTAATATCTACATAGTTATATTTACACAACACATATACGAATATACAGATATACTAAATCCATGACACACTGTCTAAAGGTAAGAATGAACCATAGTATACCACCCTCTGGAATTCACATCAAGGACTACATAAAGCACTCATCTGGGAGAACATACACATGAGTCTGAGGGTGTTGATGATGTCAGTCCAATATGTACTTATCATCGAGTCTCTCCTTGAGAAAGATATATTTATAGTCCGAAGAGAATACAATAAAAGGATGAGGATCACAGCCAGAGCCATTGGGTGAAACCAACAAAACAATATGGATTAACACTACTATATATAGGATTGGATCCAAGGTAGTGTTGGTCAAGTCGATACCACGAACTCAACCTAGGGAATGATAATTAATAGGGGATCCCACTTTGGGTCTATCATTAAGAGGGGAATTCCAACAACTCTATCCATGAAGTCCTGCTGAATGGATCATAGTCCTAGGAGGAGGAAATGATTCATACCAAAATTCATTGAAAATATAAGGGGAATAAACCCTAAATATACTCGTCCAAGATACATAGGAAGTGTAATTAAATACATGTATATATGGGTACACATTGTGTGGTAAGGTTACACGCTATGTACCATTATAATGGGTATCACATGTGTAAATGGATCAGGTCATCAACCCGTGATGGGTAGAAGAGTTCATGAAATTTAGATCAGTTACACACTATGTCCCTATATACCAGGTCCCTCCTGTGTACTACAGTCATGTGCCTCTACATGATGACAGCTTGTGTCATGTGGGGGAGTGCACGTCATGTATGTTACTCGTGTACACCACCCCATGTCTATGTACATCCAAGGTACAAACTATGTTTTTAGGGAGTGGTCACACTCCGTTTCAGGAAAGCCTAATGTCTTTTATTACTCTTATCCTACTCAAAATAGTAGATACTATCAATGGGGCCCCACATGCTATGCAATCCAAGATTATTGGCAATGTTTTCTGGGTTTTCCATAATCCTTATTTTGTACTCCATCCATATTTTCCATCACTCCACCCATAATTCTGGATGCATATTATTGATAAATTTATGGGGTTTACTCACAAGATCATTTCCATTACCAAAATACCACTATAAAGTCCTAAACCTACTCGAAAAATATGATCATCATCTTTGTTCATTGCACGTCAAAGAATGTGATGTGGGCACAAACCATCATTTGATCTACTACTGCAACCACCATCATATCTACATCAATTCTTACAGATGTCTAATCAATGAAATGGGATCATTACACCAAGAATCATATGTGCGATGATTAATAATTCAATTAAAAATCAAATCACATGGAAAGAAATAACATTACAATGAATGGTGAAACATGGTTGAAAGAAAAAAATTCTACAAGAGGAAAACCAATGATCGATTTTTTTTGATCTCGGTTCATTTCCAATATAATTAAAATAAATAATCAATATCCATGAATAAATCACCCAATAAACCCCACAAATAAACCAATCTCACACAATGATTCATCTACGATACAATATGTTAGTTGATTGGTCCACATTCTTCGTAGAATTCATGAAGGGGAAATAAAAAATTTTTACTCAACCCCGATTATGATTTGGTTTGATCACTGATGAAGAATGATATGTTGTCATCAACATTTACATCATCCATCGAATCACAGGTGCGTTGATCCTTGATTTGAAAAGGTTCCATTGTTAGTTTGCGATGATTATAGAGAGTTTATCTCTAACATCTCTCAAGACATTCCAATAATTTGCAACTAACCCTGGATTTCCAACATAAGGATATATTTAAGGTCTTTTGATCCCTGTGTCTAAAATTTGGATTAAAATAACTTATTCTAATTATTTTATTCACTTCTTTGCTCGAAATTCCTTTTCATGAAATGATCCACCCCAACCAGTGTTTTGTCTTAAATAGGGTAACACATCCATGCTAAACTCAATAGTGCCCTCAAATTTTGGATATAGACATCACTTTAGACTCTATTCTACCTTTTCTAGAAATCCATTCATGCATTCTATTTAATATATTTAATATATTTCTAACATTTTTTTAGCACAAAAATACTCAAAATAGTATGTTGTCTTATGGTTTGGTATCAAAATTAATAGATATTATATTTAAAACTAAAACACATAAAATTAAAGACATTATATATGATTTGATGGTTTGAGAACTATATGGATTGTACAAGTTGGTAAAATTTCAAACCAAAATAAGAATATTCTGTTGGAGAGTCTATAAACGTTTCTTCATGTTGATAGATATGGAAATTTAATCATGATTTTTTTTTTCAGGATAGAAGAGTAATTATTCCATCAGTTGGAATGTTTGGAGACACTAATGGGGTTTTATAGACTCCATGTAATGTTCATATCATAAATCAGTGTCATATAAATAAATGATTATTTTTTCAAGGATATATGATACCTTATGTATAATTTAAAGGTGTTTTCAAATATACTAGAGTATAAAATCAGGGAAATAATTGATATATCTTATTATAATTTAATTGCCTTATTGTTTTAATTCAAGTGATTAACATAATAATTACTACATCAAGTATTATAATGTGAGGGAATATATCCATCATAGATAAATATAGATAAAATATTCTTATTTTAAACAACTCAACACCATTATCCCAGAGCCTATGGTTACTTTATTACATTTACGCTACATACAAGAAATCATATCTGAATGTACTTAACAGTTTAGTGGTCATAGAAAACAAGATACATCTTTGAATCTCACAATACATTTAGAATACATAAAATACTACATATTATTTTATTTTATAAAATAATTAATCTATATAGAAAATCCCTAAATCAAAATCATAATGAACTTTATGGATTACTAGGAAAATGAAACCTAATAAATTGGTGTTATAGGATTCAAAATAATGCGAAACATAGAACAAAATCAAATAAGGCATGAACAATATGGTAAGAATAAATGATGATCAAATAATTACTTATAAATAATTTAATGAGCTTAAAAATTATCTATATATACCATAAAAAATTGAATAATCATATTTAAACAAAGAAAATATTTCATAATTATGGAACAAATAATAATGGATATCTAAAATTAACTATTTGGGCCTTATTCTACAATATATGCATAAATGGTTAAGGCCTCAGTCGAAACCCAATCTAGTTTGTCTCATGAGACCTACTGATGTATCAAGTGGGAATAATAGGACCCACCCATAACTTTCTATGTTAAAAGAATTCCCTATATGAATGTATTGAAACATAATCAACATAAAAATTCTTATGAAAAAACAGTCATACAAAATGTTAATATCTTCCATTAATCAGAAATCATCCAATGAATTGTGGAAAAATGTTTCAAAGTAGTATGTAACATGTCAAAATGATAATTAACAATCCAAAAAAATAAAATCTATGATATCATTACAACATATCTGTAGTTGATTACAATTAAACAAATGTTTTTGTCATTTATTAATAGAAACATCATAAATATCTCATTAAAATCATTCTTGAGGAAAATACCCTTTTCAAATTTGAAAATAACTTTATAAAACTATAAATTAATAAAATGATATGGAATTTTTTTTGATAAGAATCATCAAAACATATATTTTAATCATCAAATAAGTTAATTGTTATGATATAGGGAACTTCTATTCATGTTATATATGTTAAAAAATATTATTTTTACATTTTATACAAAAAATAAATGCACATCATTAAAAAAAGAAGATTCCTTTTTTCAAAGCTAAATGATGTGACAATATTATTTTAAAAGTCTTTTGGTGATACTAGAATATATTCTTAAATATTTTTTTTCAAAAGACACAAATTTGGTAGACAAATGATATTCAGCCGAAGTGGGAAATGAATTCATCACTTCTAAAAAATATTTTCTAAACCATATTATAAACCAAATAGCAGACAATAGAACTATTAATTGAAAAGTTCAAGAATAACCATTAGAGAAGAAAATATATTGGTTTTAATTTATAAATATCAAATAATTCCCCAAAGGTATTCCTAAATAAAAACAATCCCAAATAATTGCGACATTGTGAAATTAACCATTATCACTTTTCTATAATTTGAATCATAAAACCCATGATAAAAATGAAACAAAATGATAAATTATTTACTGAGAGGAAAAAATATATTAAATATATAACATATAAAATTTTATTATATACTCAAAACAAAATAAATAATTTTTGAATATGAAATATGGCTCATAGAAGTAATGTTGAGATGAGAAATCCTTACCTCAAGTATCATTTCCTTCATACATGTCCAAACCTCCTGTATAATAAATATATATGTATTATAAATATATTCCCTAAAAATAACCATATATATCATATCATATATGACTTAGTTATAATATTTTATGACCAAATTTTTGACAATTATTTGTGAAAACCACTATTTCTAGTAATAACTACTTCTTTTTTCATGTTTGTTTTGGATTAGGTTTTTTCTGTCCATGTATTTTTATCTTGGTTCTATAATATAAAGGATTTTATTCTTGATATAATTATCATTTATTCTCATTACATACATATTTTGGTAAACATTAAAAAATTATAGATAGAAAAATCAATTATACCAGTCATGAAGATGGTATAATGTACATATGCATAAATGTTATTATCATTTTTTGACCGATAGAGAAAAAGAAATTTAAATTATAATTAACATCTACAAAATCATTGTTAAATCATATAAATAATATATATTCATAAAATAAATCCTTATTACTAACCTTTTAATAAAGGAATGAAAATTAATAAAAATCACTTCATGGAGGTCATAGTCCACACGTACGTGCATGCGGTGTTATTGTATTCTAACATATTAAAAGGTATGTAGGTAGATGTGGTATTATAATTACAGGTGTATAATTATGATATAATTATAATATATAAACTTTAAAACCACCATAATAACCTTACATAAAATACAGTGTTGGAAAATGAATTATATCACTATATGGAGATGATACGATGTACATACGCACGAGAGATACCTTCACCATCCACTTGACGGTGCATACGATTGTTGAAGATGATTTAATAATAAAAATAACATTTCAATATATTTATTACACTGAATTTTTTATTTTATGATCAATACCACATATTTAGATGTGGTATGTAATAAATAAAATGAAAGTTATCAGTTAAAGAGATTATTTATCCTTTGAAATAACCCCTTTATGTATCCTCTTAAGAGTCCTAGGGATGATTTTTAGGAATAAATGTCACCTATATAATGTGGATGAGGAATTTGAGATGAGATTTCTTCTTGGGGTTTCCAATATATAAGGCTCAATGTGGTGTAAGTAATTGAGTGATTATGTTCCCTTTTATAAGTGAGGTGAGGGGAATATTTGTAATTTCTTAAAATATAAAATTATAATAAAGTCATTCTCATGAAAAATATATCCAAATGGATAGGTATTCTACACTAGGGTAGGATATGGATGAAATATAATAAAAAAAAGTTTTATTGGTTTTATATATTTTTAAATCATATCATTTTGGTTTAACACCTTAGTTATCCTATTTTAACCTTAACCACAATAACATATTTATCACTTTTAAAGGTCTATATTTTAAATATTATTTTAAAAAACGGGACCTAAATGAAAAATTGAAAACATTTTAGAACACATATTAACCAAATTTTGATATTTCATTATTATAATGATTTTTCAATAATTTAGTAAATTGTTAATTTGAAAAATTATCATTAATGTCAATTTTGACACTATTAATTCAATTTAACAAAAAATATATAAAAAAAATGAAATATTTATAATTTATTTATCTTAAAAAAACTATTATGTAATATTTATATAAAATATTTATGTTACACTATAAATTACTGAAATAAGAAAACATATAATTTTATTAATATTGTCTTTTTCTCTTAACTTATAAATATTATTTCAACATTTAATAAGCATTTATTATATTTATATAATCAATAAAAAATATAAATAAATCCAAACCATTAAAATAATTTCATTAATAAAGTTTTTTTAAAATTTTATTTTTTCATAATATTAATTTTCCACATTTTATGAAATATTTGATATTTAAAACTAAGATAGTGACATTTTGTAACTTTTTTTCTTTAAATATTATATAATTCATATTCTTGTGAAAGTGTACATTAAAAAATTAAAATTTTATCATGATGTTATAAAGGAATAATTAACTTTACCCTATAACAGTTATAATGAATAATTATGACCTTATCACTTAGATTTAATCCAGAATATCCCGAAATTCCTTTTACTATGGTGATAAATTTTACCATAGTAACTATTAATATTGAACCAAAATAAAAGGGACTATTTACCAAATTTGGAAAAAAAATGTTTGCAAATAAAAAAACCATTTTATTAATGTAATACCTTTTAGTAGATGAATTTAATTTTAATTAAATACAAAAAACACAATGAAAAGTATTTTTTATGAAAAGTGTACTCCATGTATAAAAATAATTATATATCAAATTTAATCAAAACGTTTATTCCAGTAATCATGAATAAATTAAAAAAATATTTTATAGAACTAAGTTTTTTGAAATAATTCTAAAAAAATGGGTGTTTTTAGATTCTAGAAAGATAAAATTTAATCATTAATAAATTGTTTTTTACAATTGACTGGAAAATAAATCATTTCTGAAAAATATTAAAATTTTTCCGTACGATAATTATGATTTGAAGATTTAAAAGTTAATATTATTTTTAGAAAATATAATATTTTGATGTTACAGATGTTAGTTATAATATTTTTCTCAACAAAATCATTAAATATCAATTTTGATGAAAGCAAATTTCTGAGGCATAAAAGAACATCTCCAAAAAATTTACTTATTTTCCTAAGCAGTAACCAATGAACATTTATTGACTACATCCTATTATATATATTTAACAAAAAAATTTAATACGTTTCATATATAACATTTAATGACTAAATTATAATAAAATTTCACACACTACTGGAAAATCCACCTATACCCATATTTTTAAACTGTGGGTTTATACCCTAAAACCGTGGGTATAGGTTATACCCAATGTTCTAAAAACTGTGGCCTCTTGAGGTGTTGGTATAGACCTATAACAAAATTTTCAATAAAAACTCCAGGAATAAGTTCCATAGATTAGTCAATGCACATGATTTTAATAAATTTGTTGTTATAGATATATAACTAGAGGTTTAAAACATGTCGGTATATCATTTCCCATTAGAGAAACTGTTACCACGGTTCAAAAAACTAAGGGTATAGGTAGCTACCTATATTTGGCACCATCACCCCCACATTTTTTCCTATCTTAAAAACCAGTAAATCAAATAAAATATAAAGTATGGATTCAATAAAAACCCAATTTTATAAATTTAGAATCCAACCAAAAACTTTTAATTGTTTTCAAAACATTTAAAATAATAAAACATTCATATACATCCATAAAAGTTTATTTCATGTCACTATAAAACAACACAAGTCTCCTTCATGTTAGGTAAAAAATGTATGGGATAAATATCTCCCCCATAACTAACATCCTCATCCTCCATAGCAGCAGGAAAATCATCATTTTCATCATTAGAAACATCCCCACCAACAACAAAATCTGGAACAACAACATCATAAAAAACATCATCTGCACAACCTTCATCTCGATCCCCACTATGACCCTGATCTTAATCACTTGGGGAATCTTTTAAAGAATGGATTGATGGGATACCTTAATCAATAGTAGTATAATCCTAAAATGGAAGTGAATAATGTATAACCAATATAACTTCCTGAATTGTTCGATGATCATCTAACATATTTACTAATTTTGTTTACTTATTTAGTGCTCTATAATTTTTTTTTGGATCAGCTACATCGGCATGAGCGCATTGAATCTCGGGGGACTAATTGTATTTGAATGATCTCGATGAGAACTAATACCTAGAGGGGATGATGTTTTTTTATCAGTCAACATCAAACTCTTACCTGATGATTGTTACCTAATACCCGACTCAAATGATCGTTCAGACCAATGTTATGATCTTATTTAACATCAAGGGCCTCTGGGGTAGTATATTTAATCTATATACACGATACTTAATAATTAATTTCATGTAAATATTTAAAATATGAATAATTAAACATATAATTTATTCTTGTGTTTATGAATTTGTTGTACTTTCATCCTTTTTCTTCCTACTTGAGAAAAATATTGTAATTCAAGGTGCATGAACTTTTATTCCCAATACACCATTTTATAAATTAAATTGATTAGTATAAACATATTCATTGTGCAAACATTTCATAATGATGAATATTAATAAGGGTGAATAACTATTAAATGAATGAAAAATTCATAAATTTAAAAATATGGTAAACATTGTATACAAATTCATATATATAATATAATCATAAACTCAATAATTTTAGTTAATCATTATGAACTTTCAATAATCATTAATATGAATGATTTATAATCATTTCATAATGTCTAATTGGCCTTTCGTTATATGGTCCCATTTGTCATTAGTCCTAGAGATTGATTGGACATTAGGTCTATAGGCCTATTTGTCCATTAAGAATATATGCCAATTAGAAATTAGGATTATATAACTATTGGTCATGAGGCCTAGATTCCAATTTTCCATTATTACAAGAGGCCAGTTGGCCTATAGGCATTAGGGCTAATTGGCTAATTATCCCTACTATTAAAATGGCCATTAGGCCTAGTGGCAGATTTTAATATATGTCTATAAGTCTACTTTCCCATTAGGCATATAGGCAAATTGGCTATTAGGAATATAGGATAATTAAAAATTAGGCTTGTAGGGAAATTTCCAAATTTTCCATTAGTCCTAATGGCCAATCTTCCTATAGGCCAAATGGTAAATTGGCCTATAGGCCTAATGTACAATTGGAATATCTTAAGGAATTAAAAAATATTTCACACCAATGCCTTATCGAATCATATTTCATTTTTGTTTAATATCTTCTATAGTTTTTTTAGTATAATTGTAAGGTATGATATATACTAACATCTTATAATCATGAAAATAAAATGATTGTAGTTAGGATTCTAGAGTCTTACTTATTTGGATATTTGAAAATGAAAATGTTTCACATAGTGAAATAGTTGAGAGATCAATGTATTCATACAATGGTTAAATGAAATGGATAATAATTATTTTAAGTAAATTTATTTATAATATACACATTATATAGATTAAAATATGTCCAATAGTTATTAGTAGAAAATTGTTAATAATAAATGCATTTTTTGATTAAAATATATATTTTTATAAAATTGATTTTATGAATTATGGAGAGGTATATTAAAATTTATTTTAATCATCAATAAAAATTATGTATAATAAAATGGTTTAATTTTTTTTTCACGTAATTTTAATTATAAAATAATTTCATTTTCATTTATTGAAATAATAACATGTTAACAAGGTCAATATTTATTACAATGGTAAAAAAATGATTTTTCCAATATTTATTTTTTCAAAAAATATTTAATTTTTATATTAAAAAATTGATATATTTTTATAACTTTGATATGATTTATAAATTTATGAGAAAATATATTATCACTAATGTAGTAATTTATTTATAGGAAATATGAATATAAACTCTTAATTCATAAAAAGTAATTTAAACATTTAATTTAATTTAAAATTTTATTTTCTGATATTTATAAATTCAGTGAGTTTAATTGGAGTTTAAATTCAGAATCACCACATTGAAATTTCATAAGATGGGTAATATTATAATTTTAGTAAAATTAATAAATATAATATTAAATATTTAACCATGTTTAAAGGGAAAATATGGTGTAATCTTCCATGGATCAAATTTTGTTAATTCAACATGAAACATACAGATTTTATAAGAAAATTATTTTGTATTAAATTCATACCCACTTATCTTACCATCCTTTATTCACCCAACTCACTTAACACCATTTTGATTCTGTCACTACCCCTCACCAAACATTAGTTTCTAAGGAAATGCCTTTATTTTTCAATTATAAAGTGATCTCACTTCAACCACCTTAATTCTAAACTAATCCTTTGAAATTACCTTGAACATTTACCTATTTTACTTTCACAAAAAAACATATTTTCTGTGTTTTATCACCTAGTTACAATAATGTGTATCAAGTCCTCTATTTATAAGAATTCATTCAAGATAATATTCAAGTCCGTGACATGAGTATTATCCACACTTTATCATTTTATTCTTTTATTCCAGCACACACCTCCAAAAAAATATTATATTAGTGTAACAATAATTTTATATATTCTTTCCAACCAATGGAAATTGGAATCATTACTCATATTATGTACAGACTACCACCACCATTAAAGATGTATTTAATTTTTAATCACCAAAATATATTTATTGTTCAAAGATGGTATTTAAGGGATAAAAATGATATTTATGAAATGATTAAAAACATATATGGATAATATTAATTGTGAAAAACATTCTTAATATACTATATTTTTTTATAAAATTTATGAAATAAGATCACCACTAATTTCATATTTATAATCACTACAAATATACTCATGGAATAAAACTAAAACAATATAAATAATTATTATATATCTATTCATTTACAATAAATCATTTAGGAATTGTTAGGAATGTAATAAAATTATGGGGATTAACATTGAAATTAAAAATCATGTATAAAACAATCAAAATAAAAAATATATATTGTGGAAAATAACCAATAAAAAAGTAATAAATTTATAAGTAATTAATATATTTAAAGAGTAAAAAATTAAAAATATTTGAATAATGGTTTTATATAAGGCAAAAAATTTGTTGTTTTTGTTATGTATGTGGTTAAATTGAATTCGTATATGTGAAGTATAATGGTAATGGTCTTGGCGACACAACCTTCACTTCATAGAGTTATAGTTTTTCTCAATTTATTATGAGATTCTATTAATATATTTTGTGATTTATTTATTTCATATGGTACCATCCCATTATCTTTTTATAATTAACATTCTAACATTAAAAGTCATCATTATTTATGGATTTCATTCTCCATAAAAACATATCATTGTTATGAATAATTATTAACCTCTATAATTGCTATTTTTCCTCCATTACCATGTTATTTATTTCTAAAAATGTATTCCTTTATTATTTTGATACTTAAACATGTATTATATCTCATGTATTTATATTTCTCTTTACCACTTTTAAAAATTATCCTTTTTAAACATTAAAATGATGCAGGTTTCAATAAGGATATATTAAATCATTAAAAAAATTATTAGGCATTATTTTAATTGAAGGATCAATTATTAGGGTTTATTTTGATTTTTTTGGGAAAAAATTATGATTAAATTCTCAAAAATTTATTTTGAAATTGAATATTAACATCATATTTTATAACATGACTGATTTTTTTTCTATATCCCTTTTAAAATTTTGTTACTATTTTCCTAAATTTATTTAAATGAAATATCTTGTACAGATTTATGTTTCTAAATCACCCTGTAATTGTTCTTATGAAATAAATACTTTTGGGTGATTATGTTTCTAGTATCAGCTAATCCAATTCATTTTTTCCATTCTATATTATTCTATTTTGGAATGTTATGAAACCCAGTTTCATTCCAAATTTTTTTATGATATGATATATCATTGATTACATATGGAACGTATATGTATGGATATTTATAGGGGTTTCATATATCACACTATAATTAATTAGTAAAAATTGATATCTCGTGATATAATTGATTATGGATGTCATTCAGTTTTGTAAAAACATAAAGGGTGGTTTGGATTAGTTATTACCACAACATAAAGGGTGATCATGATTGGGTTTTCTCATAATGTGGGGATCTCATGGTCTTATATGTGTTCCATATTTCCTTTTAATGTTACTCCATATTTTTATGTTATAATCATACGATTATTTTCCATGACTCATTTTTATTGTCTAAAATTTATATACAGTTATTCCATGGTATATATTTGTACATTTTAGATTACATGCCCTTCAATTTTCACTTATGGAAACTTCTTATTATTCAATACTTTTTTAATAATATAATTATCCCATGCTATTGTTTTGTCATCTTTTTGTGACCTAATACTTTTATAACTAATTGATAAGATTCGCTAATTGATAATTAGATCTCATAAATTATAATGTTTCAATTTCCCCCAATAAATTATATATAGGATTTTTTTTGTATGGATGACTTGTATTGAAATTTTGTAATATTTGTTGAAGTAATTATGTGAAATAATATCATTATATATTTAATGTAATAAGACATTAGACATTGGTGGTTTTGTGTTGTATGAGTATTTCTTAGATTTTTCTGAAAATAATGGAGTTATTATAAAATATGTTTATTTTTTGTGGCACCCCAATATTTCATAGTGTGTTATTTCTTCAAAATAATTCAATGACTTTCACTACACGTAACACCGAGTTCAAGCGCCCCACGACTTACCAAACTAGCCGTCCAAAAGAGGTTATGAATAGTATTAACTTAATTTTGAACATTATATAATCCTAATAATTATAGAATCCATATTATGAGTTTCTAAGACATAATTTAAGAACAAATTATTTTTTTAGATAAAAGAAGTATTTTTCAAAAATGCACTTTTACCAACTTTTAATAGTGAACCCTTTTTAAATCCAACATATTAAACTTTTATATATTTAATTTGACTAAATAAATTTATTCATTATAATGGGGACATCAAAAATTTACAATGTAACACCCCAATATTCCACGGTACGCTTCTCTTTGAATAATACAGTAAGTGTGTTTTGTACGCAACTTCGAGTTCTAATACACACCACAACCAATCAGACTAATCGTTATGAATAGTAATTACTACTTTTTGAAATTTTATAAATTTTATCTATCAAAATGGAATTCATTTTTGGATTTTGAATATCGAATTTAGCCTATGGTGAAATTTTGGTACTTTTCGGAAAAACTTTTATATTTTGATGAATAGTGAAAATTACTAAATTTTAATTAAAACAACTTTTTTAATCAAAATAATTAGTAGTGATAAATTATGAATTTGAGTGGTTTTAATGTATATTGAGAATATATTTTTTACCATTTAATATGATGTTGGTCATTGGACATAAATTCACAATTAAATCGGACATAAACTAGCGCCAATCTTTTGATAGTTATTATCTCTTAAAAACACGCTTTTTGTTTTAACGACGGGAATTAATTTTAAATTATTTTATACCACTTATTTGTTTTGAATTTGGAAAAATGGATTCCATATTTGGAATCAGGATGTCTAAATTATGTAAATATGTAACTTTCATTTTTAGACATTTTGAATAATTACTTCGGTAAATATTTTATTTACCATGGTTAATGGGTAAATCCGGTAAATAAGGGTAAATAAATAATATTATAATAATAATAAATTACCCTAAAATGTGTCATAACCTTATTGGTTGATACATGTCCAACCATGGGCATATTTGGGTCGATTTTGGGACCCCATGGAGCCATTTGTTGGTGATAAGTACACTTTATATTAATTAAGTTAAAATAAATACAAAAAAGACATAAGCATATATCCTTTAGAAAACAAATTTTTACATAGGGTTATATATGTTGCAATTTCGACTATAAATATTCATTACAATGATAAAACTATTTCCTATATAATGGAAATTTACTTATAATATTTATACATTAAATAAGTTAATTTATTTATGACACAATGATGATGCAGTAATTACCGTATTAATGAATGATTAAGATAATTGATATTATAAATACCCAAATAAATGTAATTTGAGACTTTTTATAAATTATGATACTTTTATAGGTTAATATGACATATTATTAATATTTATATAAATTTTGTTCGAGGTAATAATTCTGTTATAAATTTATCAAAAACAAAATACCCAAGTGTCAAAATTGACATAAAAGAGTTTTAAAAAAAAAATATTATATTATAAATTGTTATTCAATTCCTAAAAATCTAAGGTTCAGCCAAGATACTTATATCATGATAGGTATATCATTAAATGACCACTTGGGTTTATCGTGGAGGTATATAGTAAGTTTATTAACTATATAATATAAAAATACAAAGTGACATGGTAAGTGTCAAACTAATTAACTTAGAGTCAAAACTAAAAGATAAGGTTAATATAATGACCCAAACATTTCTAAACTCTATTGGTTGAGTGGTTTAAGACCCATACCCACCTCAAACTTTAAATAATACTCTTTTGAGACATTATAAACCGAATATGAATTTATTATAAAATAATATTTCTAGATTTTCCTAAGGTACCCATCCTCCCCCTTAAAAAAGGACACCACTTCAATCCAATTCTACACACCTTCAAATCCATTTTATTCTTCCAACCCCTGCCCAAATACTCTATCAATATCCCTCACTTCAACCTATAGGAATTATTTTGATCATAAATCCAACCTAAAGAGCCTTTTTGATCAAATCAAAAGGAAGAACCCGAAGAAGAGGTAATGTTTTCACCACCATCTTTCAAGTTCCTTTCTTCTTCAACTTCTTCTTTCCTTGTTATTTCCATTATAAAATAATAAATCCACTATCTTATATATACTGTGATGTTATTATAATTATGTAACAATCAAATTCATTATTCTATCCATCCCTTGAATGACATGTCACCATAAGTGTGTACGTTCGACCTACCGTCTCCACATTGTGGTGTAACTGTTATTCAATATATTATTATTTAGATGGGTATAATAATGATGTATAATTCATGTAAAAATTAAATATAACATGATAATGATTCAGTCTATATAATATAACATCCAATTATATATTATTTTAATATCAAAAGAATGATATTGTCACTTGTGCGTACGTACGGATTTCCGTCTCCAGGAACGCGATGAGATTCATTCCCCATCGTATCCATGCAATTATAATTCTCATTTGATGATTAAAAATAATGTTTAATGACTTCATATCATTCTGAATATGAATAATATACAACCTATCAATAATAAAAATGACTTATGTCACAAAACATATAAAAGAAAATGAGTAAGTTAACACACGAAATGACGATAATACTAATATTTTATTAATAAAGCAATGCTAAAAGATCATATATGATATCATATTAATATATATGATTATTGTATAATTTAATAACAATTATTTAACCATTATACAGGATTTTAACCTACCATCATCCAAGAAAAAGTACAAGGTAAGGGTTTATTTCACAATCTCTTCATTATCCAAGGTTGTTTATACGTAATTATCTACTGGGACCTCTTTATCATCCACATCCATGTTTCTTAAAAATATATTTCAAAATATTCTTACTATTTTACAGAATAAGTGTTAAATTCATTTATACCCATGTTTGACCTTTTATAAGATATTTATAAAGGAATCTTTCCTTTGTTTTCGAAACAAGGACCTTTTTAACATTTTTGACAAAATTAAGGTAAGAATGTTTTTTTACTTATATGGCAGGTGCGGCTATTTTCCACTGTTATAAGATCGTCAAAGCTTCCCTTAAAATCTTATAAGTATATTTTCAAAGTAAATGTTTTATTTTATAATTATATGACCTTTAAATGATTTCAAAAAAAGGTATATTTCTCTCAAATATTTTTGATTTCATCTATGTCAACATCCTTTGATGGATTTTAAATTTATTTGAAGTTGATTTATTATGATACAAAACATCCATATTGTAATGAAGCTTTTGTGACATGTTTGACTATGAGTGTGCTATTTTTATACGATTCATGGCTTATGGTTAAAGTATTGACATTTCGTATGCTAGTTTTAATACGAATGTTTATGATATGTTTAAACCTTTTCATATGAGGAATGTATTAGACTTAGTAAGTGACGGGTGGAGCCCGCTATAGCTCATCGATACATCGGTAGGTCTCATGAGACAACTAGACATATAATTGGCCGAGTCCCTTTCGCAGTTTTATTTATGTTTTTGGCCGAGTCTTTAATTATTTTAGACATATTGGCCGAGGCCTTGAAAAAATGTTTTAGAATGTCTGGCATTATACATTCCCTCATTATGGAAATAATATTGATGCTTCATGTGGCCATTTGACTAGTAGAATACCCATGATTATGTTTTTTTATGGCATTACTTACTCAGCTCATATTCATGACAAAAATGTATTCATGTCTATTATTGGTAAAGGCATGTGGTTTCAATTATTCACCATGCTTAATATTTATGTCATTTTGTGCTGTATTACTTACCCTTACTGAGCATTTGAGCTCACCCCTTTCTTATGTTTCATTTTCCCAGGATATGAAGAAGTCAGTTATGAGTGACCTATAGGTATAATCTAGAAGACTTGGATGCTTCTAATGAAATATATTTTTGTTGTATTTCTCTTCAAGCTATAAATTTGAACATATGTATGAATCTTTTTTCCAAGGCTACTAAACTAATCAGTCTTTCGAGACATGATTTCCTTGTGATCATACCAATGTTATGTAATAATGCACCGACTCTGGGTAACTGGTGTTAGGGCATTGCAGTTGGTATGAGAGGAAGTTTAGTAAAAACCAAGGATGCTAGATTTAGATAAACTCTGATTGGAGAACATAGCCCTAAGATAGGATTTGAGGATTAGTATAGAATAACTTCCTATAATTTTGGTATTGTAGAGATTTTGTGAGTTTTCCAAGCAATAAATCCCTATCTGGATACGAGCGGGTAAAGGTGGCTTTGGCATAGATGTACCTAGGGGTAAAACCCGAAAACACCGCTTTCAGCTAGACTCAAACGGGAACTGGTGCATGATAATGGGACTTGTTGCACTCTTGGTTACGACATTCCCGTGGGATATGCTTAGGATAATTCTCATTTTCGTTACAAACCATTATAAAGGGTTTATGAGTATATACTCTCTCAAGGAAAACATTTTTATGATTATGGATTATATCCATAAAATATTTTATTTATGATTAAGTGTTTTACAAGTTTGGGATTAGGTATTGTTATTCATAAACTAATCCAGTTTATGACATTGTTTAGAAATGGTGCCCAGTAGAATGAATAAGAACTCCAGTAATACGCATGATCCAAAAAGTATGAAGGATCATATCTTCCATGGTCTTAAGCCAGAATTTTGAAGAGAAATAGTCTCCCACGTGTTATCATTATATGAAGAAATAGTATCATGTGTTGATAAGATAAGTAAAGAGTTATCGGAATCCTATGGATTCGAAGGGAATCCAGAGAAGAAAATGATGGTAGAGAGAAGGACAGATAAAGGGAAGAAGGTAAAGAAGGATTTTCCCATATGTGATAACTTGGAAAGAATCACCTTGGAAAATTAATGAAGGGAATGTGAGTATGTTATAAGTGTGGAGAAGAAGGACACCACGTTCGTGATTGGGAGGGCAAGAAAAAGGTTTCAAATGTACAATACTTCATCTACAAGGAGTGGGGACACTACACAAATCAATGTTCAAATCATCAGAGTAATCCCCAAATGATTCTATTGGATATTAATAATGTGATGATACTACCACAGATGAAGAGGAATGACTAGTGTTCTTATGTTGTTATTAAAGAATTATTTCATTTGAGTGTTGTATCAACAACGTACTAGTTATATGGATTATGGAGATAAATAAGGATTGTACTGCAGTACTATTTCATTGAGGATTTGAGATTATATAGTACTATGAAAAGTGACTCAACAACAAGTTAATTTTTTTTGAAAATAAATCGTTTAAGGAAAGGTAATCCTTAATATGGTCTTGATACTAAGGTAGTAATTTTGGAATAAGAGATGGTTAATTTGGATAAATTATATTGGATATTCTTGACTACCTTGGCACTGATTAATGGTTTGTTTATTTCATCATTGTTGGAACATTCAAAGTTTATGGATATAAAGAATATATCTAATATTCTATAAGGAATAAGGGACCATGAATGTAATAAATATGGTTTAATGGTAATTCACGTTGTTACCATATTTTAAAAGAATACATGATGAAGGTGTTCACATGCTATTATGTGGAAAAAGGATCTTCATTATGTTAACCTACCTTATAAATTTTGGACTGGGAGTTTGGGAAGAATTATTTTGGATAAGTATAGTTTGAGATTATTTTTGTATTTCCATAAAAAGGACAACATGAAGACCGTGTGACAACCCACCGCGTCGGAAAAAAATGTGGGAATCAAACCCACACCCATAGTGTGATTGGGATTTATCGCATACCAAAAGACTATGTGAAGTCCGTGTATTAAATAATGTAGTTTGTTTAAAAGGTCTGGTAGATGAATTATAAATTCATACGAATAGGATAAATAGAATATTTTTACGTTCTATTATCTTTTAGAGAGAAAGATGAGTTTGTGGTAGAAATTCGTTAAAGGATGGAACTCTACCTGTCAAGTATATATTTTTCTTCTTCCTTTATTATATGAAGAAATTAATTATTATACATTATTGTAGGGAATATTAAAACAAATTTTTTTTATCCTAGTACCATATGTTTTTTTTGAACCGATGGTTTTTCAAATCATCATATATTAATGAATTTAAGGACCTCAATTTTACACTTGTTTGTGATTGATGAACTCAATCACTACCTATAAATATTTAAATTTTTCCTCTAATTATATTTCTCTAATTTCCAGCAATGTTCTCTTAATCGATATCATAATTTGGTGGTGACCCTTTCATTTCACTTTTCCTCTTATTAAGACTAAATTTTATTAACCCAATTTCCGATGTGGTTTTTCCCACAATGATATTTTCTATTTTAAACCATTTATCTTCAAAAAACAATTTCAAATTGCGAGGAAGCAATTTATTAAAGGAGGGGATAATGTAACACCCCAAGATTTGATAGTGCATTATTTCTTCAAAATAATTCAATAACTTGCACTACATGTAACACCGAGTTCAAGCGCACCACGACTTACCAAACTAGCCATCCAAAAGCGCTTATGAATAGTATTAACTGAATTTTGAACATCATATAATACTTATAACTTTAGTATCCATATTATGAGTTTCTTAGACACAATATAAGAACAAATTATTTTTTCAGATAAATGAAGTATTTTTCAAAAATGCACTTTTACCAACTTTTAATAGTGAACCCTTTTTAAATCCAATATTTTAAACTTTAATATATTCAATTTGACTAAATAAATTTATTCTTTAGAATGTGGACATAAAAAATTTACAATGTAACACCCCAAGCTTCCATGGTACGCTTCTATTTGAATAATACAGTAAGTGCGTGTTGTATGCAACTTCGAGTTCTAATAAACACCACAACCAATCAAACTAACCGTTCTGAATAGTAATACCTAATTTTTGAAATTTTATAAATATTATCTTTAATAATGGACTTCATTTTTGGATTCGGAATATTGATTTTATACTAGGGTGAAATTTGGGTACTTTTCGGATAACTTGTATATTTTGATGAATAGTGAAAATCACTAAATTTTAATTAAAAACAACTTTTTTAATAAAAATAATTAATAGTGATAAATTATTAATTTGTGTGGTTTTAATGTATATTTAGAATCTATTTTTACCATTTAATAAGATGTTGGTCATTGGACAAAATTTCACAATTAAACCGGACATAAACAAGCATCAATATTTTGATAGTTATTATCTCTTAAAAACACGCTTTTTGTTTTAACGATGTGAATTAATTTTAAATTAAATTTTTTTTCCACCTCTATGTTTTGATTTTGAAAAAATGTATTCCATATTTGGAATCAAGATTTCCATATTGTGTAAATAGGTAACTTTCATTTTTAGACATTTTGAATAATTACTTCGGTAAATATTTTATTTATCATTGTTAAATGGTAAATCCAGTAAATAAGGGTAATCGAATAATATTATAATAATAATAAATTACCCTAAAACGTGTCCTAACCTTATTGGTTGATACGTGTCTGACCATGGAAATATTTGGGTCGATTTTGGGACCCCATGGAGCCATTTGTTGGTGATACGGACACTTAATATTAATTTAGTTAAAATAAATACAAAAAACACATAAGCATATATCTTTTAGAAAAACAATTTTTACATAGGGTAATATATGCTGAAATTTAAAATTTAAATATTCATTATAAAGAAAAAATGATTTAATAAATAATGGTATTTTACTTATAATTTTTCGACATTAAATAAATTAATTTATTTATGACACAATCATGATACAGAATGAAACATTAAGATAATTGATATTATAAATACCCAAATAAATGTACTTTGAGACTTTTTATAAATTACAATAATTTTATAGGTTAGTTTGACATATTAGGATTATTTATGTAAATTTTTTTCGAAGTAATAATGCTGTTATGAATTTATCAAAAACAAAATACCCAATAGTGTCAAAACTGACATAAAAGAGTTTTTAAAAAAAATATTATATTATTAATTGATATTAAATTCCTAAAAATCTAAGGTTCCACCAAGAAACTTATATCATTATAGGTGTATCATTAATGGACCACTTGGGGGTATCTTGGAGGTATATAGTAAGTTTATTAACTATATAATATAAAAATACAAAGTGACATGGTAAGTGTAAAACTAATTAACTAAGAGTCAAAACTAAAAGAAAAGGTTAATATAATGACCCAAAACTATCTAAATTATATTGGTTGAGTGGTTTTTGACCCATACCTTATCATTTAAATAATCCACTTTGGAACCATTATAAACCGAATATTAATTTATTATAAAATAATATTTCTAGATTTTCCTATGGTACCCCTCCTCCCCCTTATAAAAGGACACCAGTTCTAACCAATTCTACACACCTTCAAAGCCTTTTTGTTTGGAAAACCCCTGCCCAAATACTCTCTAAACTACCCTCTCTTCACCCTAGAGGGATTAGTTTGATCAAAAAGACATCCTATGGAGCCCTTTTGTTCAAATCAAAAGGAAGAACTCGAAGAAGAGGTAATGTTTTCACCACCCTCTTTCAAGTTCCTTTCTTCTTCAACTTCTTCTTTCCATGTTATTTCCATTATAAAATAATAAATCCAGTATCTTATATATATTGTGATGTTATTATAATTATGGAACAGACAAATTCATTATTCTATCCATCCCTTGAATGACATGTCACCATAAGTGCGTACATACGGCCTACCGTCTCCACGTTGTGGTGTAATTGTTATTCAATATATTATTATTTAGATGGGTATAATAATGATATATAATTTTTGTAAATAATAAATATAACATGATAATTTTTTTTTCTATATGATATACCATCCAATTATATATTATTTTAATATCAAAAGAATGATATTGTCGCTTGTGTGTACGTACAGATTACCATCTCCACGAACGCGATGAGATTCATTCCCCATCATATCCATGCAATTATAATTCACATTTGATGATTTAAAATAATGTTTAAGGACTTGATATCATTCTATATATAAATTATATACAACCTATCCATAATAAACATGACTTATGTCACAAAAAATATAAAAGAAAACGAGTATGTTAACACCAGAAACGACGATAATACTAATATTTTGTTAACAAAGAAATGTTAAAAGATCATATATGATATCATATTAATATATATGATTATTTTATAATTTAATAAAAATTATTTCACCATTATACAGGAGGTTAAACTACCATCAACCATGGAAAAGTACAAGGTAAGGGTTTATTTTAACAATCTCTTCATTATCCGAGGTTGTTTATACGTAATTATCTACTGGGAACACTTTATCATCCACATCCATGTTTCTTAACTATATATTTCAAAACATTCTTATAATTTTACTGAATATGGGTAAAATTCATTTATAACCTTTTTTGACTTTTTATAAGATGTTTATAATGGAATCTTTCCTTCGTTTTCCAAAGAGAGTCCTTTTTAACCTTTTTGACAAAATTAAGGTAAGAATGTTTTTTTAACTTATACGGTAGGTGAAGCTATTTTCCACCGTTATAAGATCGTCAAAGATTCCCTTAAAAGCTTATAAAGATATTTTCAAGGTAAATGTTTTATTTTATAATTATGTGACCTTTAAATGATTTCAAAAAAATAGATATTTCCCTCAAATAGTTTTGATTTCATCTATGTCAACATCCTTTGATGGATTTTAAGTTTATTTGAAGTTGATTTATTATGATATAAAACTTCTATATTGTAATGATGTTTTTTTGATATGTTTTACTGTGGATGTGATATTTTTATACCATTCATGGTTTATGGTTAAAGTATTGACATTTCGTATGCTTGTTTTAATACGAATGTTTATGATATGTTTAAACCTTTTCATATGAGGAATGTATTGGACTTAGTATTTGATGGGTGGAGCCCGCTATAGCTCATCGATGCATCGGTAGGTCTCATGAGACAACTAGATGTGGAATTGGCTGAGGCCCTTTCCCAGTTTGATTTATGGTTTTGGCCGAGGACTTATTCATTTTAGACGTCTTGGCCGAGGCCTTGAAAAAATGTTTCAGAATGTCCTGCATTATACATTCCCTCGTTATGGAAATAATATTGATGGTTTATGTGGTCATTCAACTAGTAGAATACCCATGATTATGTTTTATTATGGAATTACTTACTCAGCTCATATTCATTCCATAAAAGTATTCATGTTTATTATTGGTAAAGTCATGTGGTTTTAATTATTCACCATACTTAATATTTATGTCTTTTTCCGCTGTATTACTTACCCTTACAGAGCATTTGAGCTCACCCCTTTCTTATGTTTAATTTTCTCAGGATATGAAGAAGTTAGTTATTAGTGACCTATAGGCATAATCTATAAGACTTGGATGATTCTAATGGAATATATTTTTGTTGTATTTCTGTTCAAGATGTAAAGTTGAACATATATAAGAATCTTGATTCCAAGGCTACTAAACTAATCTGTCTTTCGAGATATGATTTCCTTGTAATCATGCCAATGTTTGTAATAATTCACCGACTCTGGATAACTATGGTCAAGGCATTACAGTTGGTATTAGATGAAGTTTAGTGCAAACCTTGGAAGCTAGATTTAGATAAACTCTGCTTAGAGCACATAGCCCTAAAATACAAATTGAGGATTAGTATAGAATAACTTCATAGAATTTTTGTATTGTAGAGATTTTGTGAGTTTTCCAAGAAATACATCCCTGTCTGGATACGAGTAGGTAGAGGCGGCTCTTGAACAGAAGTACCTAGGGGAAAAACCCAAAAACACCACCTTGAGCTAGACTTGAACGGGAATAGGTGCACAACAACGGGCCTTGATGCACTCTTGGTTACGACACTCTCGGGGGATATGCTTAGGGTAATTCTCATTTTCATTACAAACCATTATGAAGGTCTTATGAGTATATACTCTCTCAAGAAAGAAATTTTTATGATTATGGATTATATCCATAAACTGTTTTATTTATGATTAAGTGTTTTACAAGTTTGGGATTAGGTATTATTATTCATAAACTAATCTAGTGTATGCCATTGTTTAGAAATGGTGCCCAGTATAATGAATGAGAACCCCAAAAATACCCATGATCCAAAGAGTAAGAAGGATCATATCTTTCATGGTCTTAATCCAGAATTTAGAAGGGAAATAATCTCCCATGAGTTATCATCATATGATGAAATAGTATCATGTGTTGAAAAGATAAGTAAAGAGTTCTCGGAATCCAATGGATTCGATGGGAAGCAAGAGAATAAAATGATGTTAGAGACAAGGACAGATAAATAGAAGCATGTCAAGAAGGATTTTCCCATATGTGATAATTGTGGAAAGAATAACCTTGTAAAATTCATGAAGGGAATGGGAGTATGTTATAAGTGTCGAGAAGAAGGACACCAGGTTCGTGATTGTGAGGGAAAGAAAAAGGTTTCAAATGTACAATGCTTCATCTGCAAAAAAGTGGGGACACTACGCGAATCAATGTTTAAATCATCAGAGTATGTCCCAAATGATGTTATTGGATAATAATAAAGTCATGATACTACCACATATGAAGTGGAATGACTAGTGTTGTTATGTTGTTATTAAAGAATTTTTTCATTTGAGTGTTGTATCAACAATGTACTGGTTATATGAATTATGGAGATAAATAAGGATTGTACTGTAGTACTATTTCATTGAGGATTTGAGATTATATGGTACTATGAAAACTGACTCAACATCAAGTTAAACCTTTTTTTAAAATACATGGTTGAAGGAAAGGTAATCCTTAATATTGTCTTGATACTAAGGTAGTAATTTTGGAATAAGAGATGGTTGATTTGGATAAATAATATTGGTTATTCTTGACTACCTTGTCACTGATTAATGGTTTGTTTATTTCATCATTGTTGGAATATTCAATGTTTTTGGATATAAGGAATATATCAAATATTATATAAGGAATGATGGATCATGAATGTAATCAATAATGTTTTATGGTAGTTCATACTTTTACCATATTTTAAAAGAATACATGATGAAGGTGTTCACATGCTATTACGTGGAAAAAAAGGATCTTCATTGTGTTTACCTACCTTAAAAAATTTGGACTGTGACTTTGGGCAGAAGTATTTTAAATAAGTATAGTTTGAGATTATTTTAGGATTTCCATAAAAAGGACAACATGAAGACCGTGTGACAACCCGCCGTGTTGGACAATGATGCGGGAATCAAACCCACACCCATAGTACGATTGGGATTTATCACCTACCACTGGACTATGTGAGGTCCTTGGATTAAATAATGTAGTTTTTCTAAAAGTTCTGGTAGATGAATTATAAATTCATACGAATAGGATAAAAAGAATATTTTTATGTTCTATTATCTTTTAGAGTGAAAGATGAGTTTGTGGTAGAAATTAGTTAAAGGATGGAACTCTACCTGTCAAGTATATATTTTTCTTCTTCTATTATTCTTTGAAGAAATTAATTCTTATACTTTATTGAAGGGATATTAAAATAAAAAATGCGTTATCTTAATACATTATGTTTTATTGAACCAATGGTTTTTCAAATCATCATAGATTGCTGAATTTAAGGACCTCAATTTTACACTTGTTTGTGATTGATGACCTCAATCACTAGCTATAAATATTTACGTTTTTCCTCTAATTATATGTCTCTAATTTCCACCAATGTTCCCCTAATCGAGATCATAATTTGGTGGTTACCTTTTCATCTCGTTTTTCCTCTTATTAAGACTAAATTTTATTAACCCAATTTCTGATGTGGTTTTTTCCACATTGATATTTTCTATTTTCAACCTTTTATCTTCTAAAAACAATTTAAAATTGTGAGGACGCAATTTATTGAAGGAGGGGAGAATATAACACCCCAATATTTCATAGTGCATTATTGTTTCAAAATAATTCAATAACTTGCACTACATGTAACACCGAGTTCAAGCGCACCACGACTTACCAAACTAGCCATCCAAAAGCGGTTATGAATAATATTAACTGAATTTTGATCTTTATATAATACTTATAAATTTAGAATCCATATTATGAGTTTCTTAGACAGAATTTAAGAACAAATTATTTTTTCAGATAAAAGAAGTATTTTTCAAACATTCACTTTTACAAACTTTTAATAGTGAACCATTTTTAAATCCAATATTTTAAACTTTAATATATTCAATTTGACTAAATAAATTTATTCTTTAGAATGGGGACATAAAAAATTTACAATTTAACATCCCAAACTTCCACGGTATGCTTCTCTTTGAATAATACAGTAAGTGCGTGTTGTAGGCAACTTCGAGTTCTAATACACACCACAACTAATCAAACTAACCATTATGAATAGTAATACCTAATTTTTGAAATTTTATAAATTTTATATATCAAAATGGTATTCATTTTTGGATTCAGAATATAGAATTTATCCTATGGTGAAATTTTGGTACTTTTCGGATAACTTTTATATTTTGACGAATAGTAAAAATTACAAACTTTTAATTAAAAACAACATTTTTAATCAAAATAATTAATAGTGAAAAATTATTAATTGGAGTGGTTTTAATGTATATTGAGAACATATTTTTACCATTTAATATGATGTTGGTCATTGGACATAATTTCACAATTAAACAGGACATAAAAAATGTCAATCTTTTGATAGTTATTATCTCTTAATAACACGCTTTTTGTTTTAATAACGGGAATTAATTTTAAATTAATTTCTTCCACTTATGTGTTATGAATTTGGAAAAATGGATTTCATATTTTGAATCAGGATTTCCAAATTATGTAAATAGGTAACTTTCATTTTTTGAAATTTTGAATAATTACTTCGGTAAATATTTTATTTACCATGGTTAAAGGGTAAATTCGGTAAATAAGGGTAAAAAAATTATATTATAATAATAATAAATTACTCTAAAACGTGTCCTAAACTTATTGGTAGATACATTTCCAACCATGGGAATCATTGGGTCGATTTTGGGACCCCATGGAGCCAGTTGTTGGTGATATGAACACTTTATATTAATTAAGTTAAAATAAATATAAAAAAAACATAAGCATATATCTTTTAGAAAAACAATTTTTACATAGGGTTATATATGTTTAACATTCGACTATAAATATTAATTGGAAATATAAAAAAAATTCCTAAATAATGGTATTTTACTTATAATTTTTTGACACTAAATAATTTAATTTATTTACGACACAACGATGATGCAGTAATTACAGTATTAATGAAAGATTAAGATAATTGATATTATAAATACCCAAATAAATGTAATTTGAGACTTTTTATAAATTATAATAATTTTCTAGGTTAATATGACATATTAGGATTATTTATATAATTTTTTTCGAAGTAATAATGCTGTTATGAATTTATCAAAAACAAAATACCCAATAGTGTCAAAATTGACATAAAAGAGTTTTTTAAAAAACATATTATATTATTAATTGATATTCAATTCCTAAAAATATAAGGCTCGGCCAAGAGACATATATCATGATATTTGTATCATTAATGGACCACTTGGGGGGTCTCTTGGAGGTATATAGTATGTTTATTAACTATATAATATAAAAATACAAAGTGACATGGTTAGTGTCAAACTAATTAACTAAGAGTCAAAACTAAACGATAAGGTCAATATAATGACCCAAACCTGTCTAAATTATATTGGTTGAGTGGTTTTCGACCCATCCCCACCTTAACCTTTAAATAATCCACTTTGGATCCATTATAAACGGAATATGAATTTATTATAAAATAATATTTTTAGATTTTCCTAAGGTACCCCTACTCCCCCTTATAAAAGGACACCACTTATAACCAATTCTCCACACCTTCAAAGCCTTTCGGTTCGGTAAAACTCTACCCAAATACTCTATCAAATTCCCTTAATTCAACCTATAGGTATTAGTTTGATCAAAAATCCAACCTAAGGATCCCATTTGATTAAATCAAAAGGAAGAACCCGAAGAAGAGGTAATGTTTTCACCACCCTCTTTCAAGTTCCTTTCTTCTTCAACTTCTTCTTTCCTTGTTATTTACATTCTAAACTAATAAATCCAGTATCTTCTATATACTATGATTTTATTATAGTTATGGAAAAACAAATTCATTATTCTATCCTTCCCTTGAATGACATGTCACCATAAGTGCATATGTACGGCCTACCGTCTCCACGTTGTGGTGCAATTGTTATTAAATATATTATTATTTATATGGGTATAATAATGATGTATAATTCATATAAATAATAAATATAACATGATAATTATTCTGTCTATATAATATACCATCCGATTATATATTATTTTAATATCAAAATAATGATATTGTCGCTCGTGCGTACGTACGGATTACCGTCTTCATGAACGCGTTGAGATTCATTTCCCATCGTATCCATGCAATTATAATTCTCATTTGATGATTAAAAATAATGTTTAAGGACATGATATCATTCTGGATTTGAATAAGAAACAACTTATCCATAATAAACATGACTTATTTCACAAAACATATAAAATAAAATGAGTAAGTTAAGACCCGAAACGATGATAATACTAATAATTTATTAACAACGAAATGTTAAAAGATCATATATGATATCATATTAATATATATTTTTATTTTATAATTTAATAAAAATTATTTGACCATTATACAAGAGGTTAACCTACCATCATCCAAGGAAAAGTACAAGGTAAGGTTTCATTTCACAATATCTTTGTTATCCGAGGTTGTTTATACATAATTATCTAATGGGACCTCTTTATCATCCACATCCACGTTTCCTAAAAATATATTTCAAAACATTCTTACTATTTTGAAGAATATGGGTTAAAGTAATTTATACCCTTGTTTGACTTTTTATAAGATGTTTATAATGGAATCTTTCCATCGTTTTCCAAACAAGGTCCTTTTTAACCTTTTCGACAAAATTAAGGTAAGAATGTTTTTTTAACTTATACGGAAGGTGTGGCTATTTTCCATCGTTATAAGATCATTAAAGCATCCATTACAAGATTATAAGGTTATTTTCAAATTAAATGTTTTATTTTATAATTATGTGACCTTTAAATTATTAGAAAAAGATATATTTCTCTCGAATAGTTTTGATTTCATTAATCTCAACATCATGTGATAGATTTTAAGTTTATTTGAAGTTGATTTATTATGATACAAAACTTCCATATTGTAATGAGGTTTTTGTGATATGTTTGACTGTGGATGTGCTATTTTTATACCATTCATGGTTTATGGTTAAATTATTGACATTTTTTTAGTGTTAATATGAATGTTTATGATATGTTTAAACATTTTCATATGGGGAATGTATTGTACTTAGTAAGTGACTGGTGGAGCCCGTTATAAATCCTCGATGCATCGGTTGGTCTCTTGAGTCTACTAGACTTGGAATTGGCCGAGGCCCTTTCCTAGTTTGATTTGTGGTTTTGGCTGAGGCCTTAATCATTTTATACATCTAGGCCGAGGCCTTGAAAAAATGTTTCAGAATGTCCGACATTATACATTCCCACATTATGGAAATTATATTGATGGTTCATATGGTCATTCGACTATTAGAATACCCATGATTATGTTTTATTATGGAATTATTTACTTAGCTCATATTCATGCCATAAATGTATTCATGTTTATTATTGGTAAAGGCATGTGGTTTCAATTATTCACCATGCTTAATATTTATGTTATTTTCCACCGTATTACTTACCCTTACTGAGCATTTGAGCTCACCCATTTCTTATGTTTCATTTTCCCAGGATATGAAGAAGTTAGTTATGAGTGACCTGCATGCATAATCTAGAAGGCTTGGATATTTCTAATGAAATATAATTTTGTTGTATTTCTCTTCAAGCTGTAAAGTTGAACATATGTATGAATCTTGTTTCTAAGGCTACTAAACTAATTGGTCTTTCGAGACATGATATCCTTGTGATCATGACAATGTTACGTAATAATGCACCAACTCTGGGTAACTGGGGTCGGGGGGTTACATTTTTTTATTGGGTGGTCACAGTTGGTATCAATGTTTGGAAATAAAGAATGTGGATTTAACACCTCATTTGGTAGTGTGGGTTCTTTATTCCATAATTGGTTTTACAACAATGTATAATTATTTTTATGGATTATTTATCGAGAAAAGTTTTAAAACCCTTTAGGATAATTCTAAATATTTTGATGAAACTAAAGTTTTGATAGAGTATATATTTTTAGGATTCTTGGAAATTATATCCATATATGGATAAAATAAAGTGGATAGAGACTATGAATTCACTGCAACATTGGGTAATATTCCCACAAAACAGTTAGTTGGGAGTTATACCATTATTCCAAAGGTACAAAAAATTTGGTTATGACTACATAAATATTTTGACAATATCGATTTATATGATTTTTTTATTCACATTCTCATTATAAAATATTATAATGGATTGAAAAAGAAATTTTTGATGTAATATATAACTACTTAAGTTAGACAACCTAATAGGAATATAATTTCCAATGACCTAGAATGAAACTTATAATTTCATAATATAATTCATGCATATAATTTATGAGTTAATTATTAAAAACAATTAGTGTCCTTTTATAAAGACATTAATTTAAGTATTAACATACTTAAAATTACATTTTTTAATGAAATGGATTAATCATGGAGGAAATTTATAAATAATGGGTGTGTTAGGAAATGAAATAATTTAACTTGTAAGAAAACAAATGGGATGGGATATGGGGTGAAAAGCTTCAGGGGAATTATTTATATAGTAATTAATAATAACATAACCCATTTTTATCTCCTAAAAGAACAAATGATAGTGCAACAAACTATTTAGTCTTCCATGCAACAATAACCATTGAACATTAGTTATTCTTCTAATCCAAAAATTATGAAAAAATGGATCCACACAATAGAAAAAGTGTTTCCTATTTTCTAGTGCTTGGGGGATGAAAAGGTTGAGTTAGATATTTATCATTTAAAATGTTAATCTGATCAATGGTGTACATTGTCAGAGAACACAAGTCAAAAGAATTATTTTTTATCAATGAAATGAGAGGAGTTTAGAATGTATTTTTCCATTAATATTTCCCATGAACTCTTAACTTGAAAATAGGGAGACAATTCCTTGATTTAATAAAAAATTATTATGAATACTTTTGTAACTATGATGAAATAGTAAAAATATCTTCAACATATACGTATAATTTTATCAATGAATTTGAATGTAAGATTAACCAACACTTTGGTTGTCTAAAAAAGTATATTAATGTAATTTGATGTAAGTGACATTAGTAGATTTGATGAAATTGTTAAATATTTATACAATATTGAAATGGGTAGTATAGACTACCATTTTGGTCAAGGAGTACATAAAAATAAAAATATAATTTATTTTCATGGAAACATAAATGATAAGTCACACGATGGAATGAAACATTACTCACCAAGATGCCTAAAATATGTGAGGAATCGCCGAGTTTATTTCATAAAAGTAATGAGAAACTAATTCATGTATGTAATAAAAATTCATTACTAACATGAATGTTTTGGAGATATAAATTTGTCATATAATCAAGTAGAAGGAGCGAAATAATTACCTCAATGCACCACCCAAGATCCAGTTCATTAATTGTATGGACCATGGTAGTTAGGACATAAATGTCACTATTCTATGGTTTAATAAGGATACAACAAGTTATAAACCTATATTGACATGGTAAGATGGGAAGTATTATGAAATCACCACCATTAAAGTGTGTCAAAAAAGAAAAATGGTTTAAATAACACTCATTATAAACTCAAAAAAATTATGTGTCTTATTCTATTTTGGTCCTGTCCTTTACATCAAGTCTAAAATGTTTTCAATGATCATAAAATTTCTATCTAGATAACATGATATTAAAATAATAGTTAAATATAATATTTTTTCTACCACTATATCTCACGATTTTCAATACACTACAACAGTGTTTAATAGGAATGTGACTCATATAAGCCAAATTATTATCCACTCTAGTTGACTTATAATCTATTGGGGGAATTTGTTTCCTTAATCTATATAAAGTCTAAATTAATTTCAAAAATAGTGATATCATATATCATATCTCAAATAAGCCTATGATTTAACAAAAAGAAAACTTTTATTACGAGATACTAGTAGAAATTAATACCATTATAAGGGTTTTAAATCAAGAATTTCATTTTACTTAAATGGTTTTGGAAAAAATATGTCTTAGTCCTTCCAATTATAGTAAAGTAGACATCTCATTTGAATTTATAATTCATGTTATAATTATGTAATTAATAACATTAAATATTTTCATCAGTGATATATAATTAAAATTGTAAGGATTCAATTTATTTATTATGGTAAGAATATAACACCATAGGTTTTATTTCATTATATTTCATGTATTTAACTCATAAAAAATGCCTTTTAATTCTTAAACATTACATTAAATTAAGTTGAAAATAAGTTATACAATATATGTTTCAAACTAACAAAACATTATTTAATAATAATATAATGTTTCATTGATTATAACAAAATATCTATAACATTACATGGTTAGTAATATACCATGGATGATTACTTCCATTAAATATGCATAAATTTATGTGGGGAATAAAATATAACGATATAATATCATTAAAACTAGAAAATAACCAGGATTATCTCTTACCCTAAGAATCGCCATTAATAGAACTAAAACTACATTTTAAATGTAAAAAATAAAAATAGAAATCAGGTTGTGAAATATAAAATTAAAATCAATGGAAAGGGTCATGGGATTTAAGAGGTCGGAATGGAATGCATTTATAGGGAGTAATAATGTTAATATTACCATTATAAGGGGAAATAATAGTATTGGAAATATGGTAATTTTTAATTTTGTTATTAGATATACATGAATCAAATAGGAATATTGATGTTTTGTATTATTTGGAAAAAAATTAAAATAATATAATTCAAAACTGAAAAATGAAAACAAAATATAACATTTAACTTATTTATCTATAAGTACATTTTCATAGGGTACATATAATTATAGTTAATATTTGATATGATATATTTATAAATGTTAAAAAGTATATGAATATAAATGGATTGAATAAATTAAATTTTCTGATATAAATAAATAATATTAGCAGTATTTTGGGAAGTTATTTTATTATAAATGTGATATTTTCGAAGAATTATTTATATTTAAAATAATGTGTATTATTAATTAATATCAACAAAAAATGTTTTTAATGATGTTTATTGATAATATACAAGAGAAAATAAAATTTCAACCATAAAATTGTCATTATAAGAAAATTAATACAAATAAATTCATTTTATTCTTAAAACATATATTTTTATAAAAATATTTATGTGCTCTGCATGATTATATGAAAATAATATTCTATAATCACTATAAATTGATTCTAACAAAATGTTTTCCATATTTTTTCATCATATTTTAAATTTTTTACTATTTAAATTTTATTTTTTAAAATTAAATTAAGTTAGTAAAAAATTATTAGTTACCATGGCACCACAATTATTTTTCAAAAATAAATATTTGATAGAAATTTTGTACTATTTATCTAAATAAATTGAAATCTTTTAAATGAATATAATATTATTTATAAACATATTAAAAATATATGTTACCACTAAAAAAATAGTATTTTATAGGAAATAATAATATATACAATTAATTTATAATAAGATACATTTCTACAAAAGTTGGTTTTTATATTTTTTGTTTTAATTTAAAATATAATTTTCTTATATTTATAAATTTAATTTTTTTTAAAATAATTCAAAATTCAAAAGAATTTTTTCAACATTTGGTAATATTGGTCATCATTTATTTTTTGTAGAAAAAGATAATTTCCTAATTAAATATTTAACAAATATTAAGGGTGAAATTGAGGCAATCTATCCTAGATCGAATATTTCTAGATCAACATGACAAATAGTTGTTCTGGATGGTCCTTTTGAGCTAGGAAATTCGTAGCCAGATGTCTCACCAACATTTCATCACCTAAATCCCATATGACTCCATCTTTACAAGTAACCAAAATGTTGTTTCCAAGGAAATTAACCTTATTTTAACTTAAAAAATGAGATCAATTAAATCTTATTCATGCCAAACTTATCCTTATAAATTACATTGAAACTATCCCATTTAGTGTCCAATATTTACCTATTATACATTTTTTGACCTAATTATATGAAATATTCCCATGCCCTCCATTTATATGATGCATTTCAAGAGAATTTTCAATTAATCCATGTGAGTATTATCCTTTATATAGATGCCACGAGTCAAGCATCATAACAATGTTGGTTACATTATTACATTTGAATATGATAGAAGGAATCACATCCTAAAGGACTGAATAGTTTGGTATTCTTGGTAATCATGATACATACATGAAATTATTATTATAATTAAAAACATAAAATCGAAAAATACTGTTCATTGAGAACCCCATTATTCCTCATATTATATCCCTTCATATCAATTAGAAAACACTTCCTGTTGTCCTTGAGAAAATAAAAACTAAGGAAGAGGTGATCCTAGATGTTTAGTATGGGGAATCATACAACATAATCATTCATTAATATATAATAATAATCAATATGGAATTTTAAATAACCAAAACACATTACATTTAATCAATTAAATAATAATAATGTGGATGAAATAAATGTTGATCATATAAATCCATATAAATAATCATATAAGTTTGAAAATTACCCAAGTATATTCTAAATAACTGAATAATCACATGAAAATAAATTATATCATAATGAGGTATTGTATAATTTCAGAAAAATGAAACATACATTCAAGACATTTCACAAGATTGTTTTAATTTTTGGATAAAAACAATCTATTTTAGCTAATTGAATTTTCTCATGAGACCAAATGATTTATCGAGGGGATACCTATAAGTGGGGCCCACAAATCACTTACTATGTAATATTTTTTCCTAATATGAAAGAGATGAAACATAATCAACATAAAAATTATTATTGAAAAACTAACATATAAATTGTTTATACATAACCCAATCAAGTAATCATAATAACAGACCATCTAGAGTAATATATTGAATGGTGATAAACAATGAACATCCTCATTCAAACTAATTATAAAACATCCAAATAAAGGATAAGGATGATGTTAATACAACATATACCAATTAGATCATAGGTAAAAATGGTTTATAATGTCGATGAATAAATATACCATAAAAATTTCATTAAAAAATATCTGAGGAAAATGAAATTTTCACATTGAAAATTACCTTTTAAAAAAGTTCATAAAACCCTTTGAAAATAATTTTCATTGAAATTAACCTTTGAAACATATAAAGGAATCTATAAAAACATGGTTTTTCATTGGGTTGGAAAATTATTTTTATTCCATTCACATTAAAACAAATATTCCTTTCACAATTTTTGTAAAATACAAATGGTTTATGTTCTGAAAACGATATGATGATTCCTTCCTAAAAATTGCTAAAATAGAAAATTGGTAAAAATATATTTATTAAATCATTTAGAAAAGGATAAAAATATTTTTTGATAACATATTTAGAATGAATTAATTTTTAGGGAAAAGAATTTTCAATTAAAGTGATAAAAAATTCAACATTTATTAAAAACACCTTCTCACACATTTAATTTACCAATGAGTGGAAAACGGTACAATTATATGGGAATTTTATTGAATAAATAAATAATAATAAAATATATTAATGTTATGATATAAATATCAAATGATTCATATAAGGTAAACTAAAAACAATTCATGAATAATAATGATACATTTAAATAAATCCTTACCAATTTGGAAACTATAGAATTATAATCCCCATTAAAAACATAACTTCAAAAAAAACATTAAATTCCATGAATAGAAATAGATTCATGATACAACATATCAAATAGTGTATTATGTACACCATATAAAGGAATAGTTTATGAATATGGTGTATGTTGCGTGGAAGTAAATGTGAGATGAGAAACCCTTACCTCTATATTGACTTCTTTCATATGTGTCTGAATATCCTATATAATAAATATATAATTAATATATATCTATTATTGAAACATTCTCATATATCTCATGTTACACCATGAAATTTTAAATGGGGAACAACATATTTAATAGTGTATATTAAAAGAAACATCAATATTATATTATAATGTAACACCATGAGACATTATGATATATTTATTTTTAAATAAATTCAATCTTTTTGATGTCTTGCAATGTATACAACCTCAGGTTTAAATTAAATATGATAATATTTTAAAATATTATTATAACCATTATATACTTGAATTCAAGTTTGTGGGTATCAATAGAAATGACTAATTTGTTATAATTATATGTTTTACACATGTATAAAAAAATTCCATGGTCATCTATAGATTAGAAATAAAATAAGAACCATTGAAAAAAAAGGATAGGAATTTTGAAAAACAATATTTTTTCAAAAGGTATTATTTTCACTCTTTTTGATAAATGTTTATGTTTTCCATTTAAAAATATTCAAAAAATTATTTAAAAATTATTATTTCATTTTTGAAATCTACACATCAATATTTTATTGGGATGAATTTTTGGGATTTCACTGAAAATATAAAATTTTGGATGAATTTTGAAAAATAATGTCTTTTTTAATCAAACAATTAGTTAAAATTAATTACAAAGATAAATTATATTTTTAATTATTTTTAATGTAAAATGGGTTCAATTATATTACAATTTAACTAATTTATGATACTATAAACAATTTTATATTGGATTTTTATATTGAAACATTCTAAACTTATTAGAATTTTTTCCTTGTTAAATTGTTTTTTGTTTTGTCTATGATTTTATTTTTAATTAAATTTAGCCACTTTTATGAATTGAATTTTTAATAATGGATTCCATATTTTTAATCAGAATAGTACTTACTCTCTAATTAGTTCAAATTAGTTTTTACCATTTTGACGACTTAAAACAGTAAAAATTAATTACCGAGGATAAGTTATTAATGGGTTTACCAATATGTTAAACTGTAAAGATAAGGGTTAAAAAGACCTAAAACTTTTAAAAACCCATTTTTGTAGACATTTAAAGCATTTAATACATACTATTTGATGATGAATTTTTTTAATTATTCTGAATTAGAAAAACATGGTTATAACTTTATCTTTACAGAAATTCCTTATCTGTCATCTCCCCCACTTATAAAATGCCACCCGAACTCCACCACAATTCACTATTCAATAAATAATTAGTTTATATAAAATCTGAAAAAATACCTATCATACATCCCTATACAAATCTTATAGATCTAATTTTTTAGGAACCGATCCTATGTTGTTTTTCGGTATAAACCTAAAGTGGATCTCCCAAAAGGTGATAAAATTCAAAATCATATTTATTTTTTATTTATTCTTCCAATTTTTAAAAAAATTAATAAAAAATTATAATATAATGGAATAAGTTTATATTTTATACATATATTACAGTTTTTAAATGGCATAACCAATATTAATTTCCACTAAGATCAAATGGGAAACAAAACTGTTGATCGGGTGTAAGGCGGACTACCACCTTATGAAAATACATATTTCATTTATTAACAGCACCATCAAGGGCAGAATATAAAGATTAATTTGACATATATATATATATATATTATATTATATTTTTATACTTATAGATCTATGATATCACTTATACCTTATAAATTTTCATTCGATTGGGGATACCACAATGTTCCTTGTGTGTATGGTGGACAACCACCTCACGAAATGAGTTGATTCATTTTTCACATAAGATTTCAATTAAAGGATTTAAGGTATATGTTAATAAATTTATTTGTTATTTATGATAGACCCATACTTATAGAAATATAATATCACATTTATCTTCTAACCTTATATTCATTTGGAATGAAATAACGTCACTCGTGAGTACATGTGGGTTGATCCCTCCACTTAGTGACATGAAAATATTTTTATTTAATTTTTACATAGATGGTATTAAAGATGTAATTTATAAATATTAATTATATATATGAAATAAAAATGATTCTATAAATATGAATTAATATTTATTTTCCTTTTATTACATGTTTTAGGAAAAAAAGAAACATCATTCATGCGTTTGTACAACCTAGCATTTTCAAGTGTGTTTTAATCACTTATATATATAACTTAAATATATTAATATAAATTAATTTATATTTACTATATATTATATTTATATATTAAATATAATTCTCTATGTGATGTAACTATGATCAAATTAAAAGGACCAAGGTTACCGAACTAAAACATAAATGAAAACTGAAGCAATTATCCCCCAAATCAATGACTTGAAAAATGAATTGTTAATAAAAAAGTGTTCAAATACAATAATAGAATCATATATGGTATGATATATATGAAACTATTTCATTAATTTATTTATCTCAATACTATATTTATTTGATAAGTGATTCTGACACACATGAAGGTGGCCAAACCCTAGGTATGCTTTTATCATTTCACATTTACATTCCTGAGACATGTACCATATTTACCACATATTTCATTGTAAACTGTATATAATACCCTTATTGATATTTCATAACAATAATATATTTACCTTTTTTGTATTTAATTTTTCATTGGGGGTTTTTTCATTCATGGGCATTATGATTCAAAATAAAACAAAACTGTAAAGTGTGTATTTCACAATATCATCGTTATTAAAGATTGATAATGTTAATCTATAGATTATAGGATTTATTTTATATTTTATAAAATAAATATATTTTCTTCCATTATGTATATTCTTTAACTTCTTCATGAAATAATATCATTTTACCTCTCTTTAGTAATTAAAATAATGAGAAAATAATTTTAAGAAATTATTAATTTATTTATCTCTTATGTCCACAAACGTTTTTCTTCAATAAAAATGTTTTTTAAAATGGTTTAAAAAATATATATTTAAATTTATCCAAATGATTTATTAAATACATTTTTTTACCATTTTATACTTTTTTTACAATTTTTTTAATGTATTATTTATGTCATTTTACAAACAATGCATGTTTGGATTTTGCAGAAAATGCTAAAGGGACATTTGTTTCAATATGTATTTCATGAATGGAATTCGCTAACATCATGATGAATAAATGTTTAAACGTTTATTTTATCTTTTTTCTAATGTTATATTCAAGGAAAATTATTTTCACAATTATTTTCACAATTTTTGTTTTAAATGGTGAATTCCAATGTGAAAAGTGTTTTTTCCTCAATAATGTTTTTTGTGAAATTTTTACGCTCTTTTTATTCATTGGGGAAAAACATTCATTTTTCTTGTGATCCACTTGGTATATGTTGGTTTTATAACATCCTTAATCTTTATTTGGATGGATTATGATTAGTTTGACCAAGGTTGTAATATTTTATTACTATTTATCAAATTCTTTTCTTTAGTTTCTGATTATGTTTATTTTAATTTTATATTCATTAATATTTAATATATTAAATTTTAAATATGAATGTTTATGTTTTCTATGTTTCACCCCTTTTATATGAGGAATGTTTTAGAATTAGAAAGTGATGGGTGGGTTGGATTATAGATATCCCCTCAATGCTTCAACATGTCTCGTGAGAAAAATAATACGGAAAAGTTAGAAGGTTTCTTTCCACATATTTTTACTATTTTATGAAAGGTATAAATAGTTTAATATGTTATGTATTATTCACCCATTTTTATGAGATCAATTTCTGATGTTTGTGTAATTATTTTATTAATTAGAGTATACATTTATAAGTTTCAATATCATGTGATTATTTATATGGAATTATTTTATCATCATTTAAATTTTCCATGTTATTATAATATATTGATTAAATGGCCTTTGTTTTAGTGATTTACATTAGCATATTGATTATACTAATTTATTAGTGATAACTTCCACTATACACATCCTCTAACTGAGGATTAGAGCTCATACCACAGGTTTTATTTTCAATTGGATACTAGTATGTGTTTAGTGTTTGATATTATTGGATAAAATACATGGAATAATGACATTAAAAAAAATTCACATTTTATGTGTAAAATGTAATGTGAATTTCAAGTAAGTAACTTGTATTTCAAGACTAGGAAACTATTAGATCCATAGAGAATGGGTATCATGTATCTAGTGAAAAAGAAATAAATTAGACACTAGCTTTAGGATACTATATTTGGTTTCATTACATATTATACCATATATGGTTTACTTATAATATATTTCCACCTGATTATTAACATTTCTTTGTCAAAATTGTTGTTTTCGGTGATATTTGTTTCGTTTTTTTAACTCAATAATTCTGGTCCTTTTCATTTTTTCTTGTTTCAATCATATCATTGATTTAAAACATGAAAAATATATTATATATATTCATATATATGTATTTAGATTAATCTATTAAAGTTATATATATAAAATGGATTACACTATTCAAAGAGAAGGAAGGCCGTATGTACGGATATATATTTTTTCAATTATTTTTATCAGATGGAATGAGAGGAAAATAAATGTTACTTAAAAATTATATATTGATTATTATGTCATATATATCATGTATATTAATAAATTAAATCCTTATTATCATCCATGTAAAAATTAAATGAAAAATAGTTCACATCGCTATATGTGGTGGGTAGTCCACATGTATGGTTAAATAAAGTTATTATTTTCGAACATATTGGATGGAGATAAGTTTAATGTGATATATTATTTGAATTAGTATTTACATATCATAAATAACACATATATCCAATAACATTACCCTTAATACCTTTCATTTAAATTGTAAGTGAAAAAGAAAACCACATCACTATGTGAGGCAGTAGAATGTCATACAGAGGAAAAAAATATCATATCCAACATTGAATGTAATGTAAGAAGGTTTACATGATATAATTATTCCATAAGTATAATAATTTCATAAATATCATATAAATATATTAAATCGATCATTATATCATGTGATTAATGGTGGTTATGGAAAAGGAATTACACCGGTTTGTGAGGTTGTAGTCCATCGTACACACGATCAATGGTTTTATTTCCCATTTTATGGAAGTGGATATAGACATATATTATTACATTAACATACTAAAATCATAGTATACAGTAGATAATAGTGTTAAAATATTATCATTCATGACTTGTCCCCTAGATTCCGTGTCGTGACTACCCCAATCCCACCTCCCGATGACCAGTGGCTGGCGACTAGAGCCGAAGGCATCAAACTGCAAGTGTGAGGAATTTTACTGAGTACCTGTATGCACACAAACCCGACCACATCCCAAAAAAATGAAAAGGATAAACAAGTACCACTAAAACATGTTGAGTTTAAGTACATCTAAAAGTAAGTGGGCCATAATACAAACCCAACAAGAACAGAAAACAGAAAGTACAAAATGGAAACACTGGTGGCCATCTGCAGAAAAACGAACAAGATTGGGAGAGTAGTGAAGCTATTGGAAGCCAAAGTAGTACTTTCTATCTTCCCACTCATAATGGTCCCCTCCTAGTCCTTGGCCACCATGTCCTCCATCGTAGCGTCTGTCAGTCCCATCTCCCTGAACACCCCTCTCATAACGTCGGTCGCCTGCACCAGACACAAAACCTGTGGGAAAAGACCATGTTGGGGTGAGTAACATAGTACATATTAGGGACCCCAAAACAAAAATGAAATAACCCAAATTAATTCATAAAAGTAAATAAAGAAACACAATATAACTTACAAAAGGTATATTATGGGGTAGTAACAGTAGCATCATCAGTCACAAACGTCGAACTCCTCTACCGCTGGAGAACTCATCCTCTACCGAGTATAATGGGCCTACAAGGTCACACAAAGATACTTCCCACTAACCATGTACAACTGTGGAACTCATCCCTAATGATTATCGTGGGTATACTGGGTTGCAAAGAGCTGATGCCCATTGTGGGCTTGCCGGGTCACATAGAAATTCTTCCCACCTTAGCCGAACTGAGGTACTCCTCTAATCAAGTATCATTGGACTGTTCGGTCACACAGATCTTCTCCCCATCATGGGTCTACTGGGTCACACAGATCAACTTCCCACTGGGTCATTGTCGAGTAGTCTTCTGGTCTCAACCATCCAAAGGGTTTTGTACATAGTGCGCTTGGGAGAACCGCTCCTCAATCCTTTCACCACTTCTCTGCATCCATGAAAGTCACCACATGGCATGACAAAAGACCTGACTCCTCCCTATAATCCCAATGCCTCTAACATACCTTCAATTGGACACACTACTTTCAATATATGATCATTTTAGTAACATGGGGGCTAGTTTCAATGAGGCCCAGTCCGACCCAGTCAGACTGAACCGACCAACTTGGCTCGGGGGTTCCACATACCCCAGTTCATTCTAATGGACCCGACCTGACTGGTGTGGGTCGAGGTCGGTCTAGTCTGGCATGGCCAGTGGGACAAGCCCAATAGGTCTCATTGGACCCAACCCAGTTTCCAGAGGTTCCAGCCCGCCGGGTAGCCCGACGACCCGGTCTAGTCTGTCCCGCCGGTGCAGGTACGACCCACCGACATGGGGTCAAGACCGATGGGAAGAGGGACCTATCTGGCCTACCAGTAGGGGGAACAACCATGCAGTGCAACCATTTTGATCCCCTGGGATGCCACAACCAGCCACATACACTCCGATCCGAATGCGTCCCACAAGGGCGGGTTGTAACTCTTACGTGACGCCCTCATGCAGCTTCATCTGACTCCTACCACAGTCGAAGGGTTGTGGCACCTTAGGCCTGCCATGTAGGCCGAATGTTGTCCACCCCTTTACGCGGCGCCCACCTAGAGACACATCCTTAGGCACGTCGTCGTAGATGACGATCCGCGACCTCCCAGTCAATGTGGGCCACCAATGTGGGCCACCGCCTCCACGCAGCCGGCAAGGCCAGCTGCCACCACTGCTGCCAGAGCCAACGCCCTGACAGAATCTTCAAAGGGGAACCATACATGATCTAGTGGTCTTTTCCTTGCATTTCATGATCAAATAATCTCTGGGGGAGGATTTCTTTACTGCTAAGCCTTCAAACAGGCCTTGCCATCAGTTTTAGAATGAGTCCACCAATAACACATGAGTAGAGGTGGTCAAGCCTTTTTTGTGTCAGCCCTAGTCCTCCATGTTAAAGGTTTTAACATTGGGTAGGCTCAAGGAGTTTTGAGTTAAATCATTCAAACCAAGATTTAATCCCGAATAATCACCCTAACAAAAAAGTATCCCTCCCATTATAACGCACGATATGTGGATCAACCTATTCTTTGGTTGATCCGTATTCTTCATTTTTCAAAAAGATAATGGGTAAGAACCATTATAAATTGAAAACACCTCCCTCTTGTATGTTTTTTGATGCGCGTTCATCCTCGAGGGGTTAAGAAGTCAGAGTCACTTCTCAGCTCCTATTTATGAAGGGTGTGATGAAGAAGAAGAAGTTCCATTGATGTTCTTCGTTCGTTGCTGGGTTGGAATTCCATTATAGGTTATCGATAGAATCCTCCAATTTTTTTAATACATATTTTACCAGAGTGTCGAATTATAAATAGGATCACTTTTTTGCGTTCCCATTATGATGCAACGTCACATCATTATGCTCTTTTATTTAAGAAACTATGTTGTTGTTACGCATCATTTATGATTCGTTACACTCCAAGTTTAACGAGCCATTAATGAACCTCATTGATGTGAATCGTCACTACCCTAATGCTTTCTCACAGTGTAACCATCTGCCACTCATAAGTTAGAAGGAAAATAAATTATTATTTTTAAAATAATTTTATTAATTTTCACGAAATGTCCGAAAATTAACTTTTCTGCTCGGCCCTTTCTGGCCGAAGTTAAGTCATTTCTAAGATAATCACGGGGTTATGAATTCAACGGTGCCCTCAGAATTTTGTTTGAGCAACGGTTAAAAATATAGAAAATCCCACTCGAAAATTTACTAAACGTACCTAAAAAAAGATTAAAATTCTGTTTCGGGCTCTCCAGACCTTGGAATTACGTGCCTTTAAATTTTGCAGTCTCAAAATAATTCCATATAAATTAAAAAAAATTACACATAAATTGGATGATTTACATTATCCCCACCATAGGGCTTTACATCCCTGAAATCCAAAACATCAACTAAACAAAAATATGGGGGTATTGAGCACAAATTTGAGCCTCACGATCCCATGTACTCTCCTTTAGATTCTCATGTGGCCATCAGATTTTCACTAGAGGAATCGAACGTCCATGTAGGACCTGCTCCTATCAATCCTATATCTCTACTCGGAACTCCGCAAATGTCACCCCATCTCCAATCTCCATCTCTCCCCTGTCAATGATGTGCGATGGATCACGCACGTACATCCTCAGCTTCCACACATGGAAAACCTCATTCAGTAGGTGCATCTGTTGTGGAAGAGATAGGTGGTACACCACCTCACCAACACATCTCAAGATATAAACGGAATCGATGAACCTCAGAAATAGCTTATCACCCCCAGCCAAACCTCCACAATCCTTGTTGGGGTGAGACCCAAAGGAACACATGATCTCCCTCCTTGAACTCTAAGGGCCTCCATCTCCTGAAAGCATAAGAATTATGTCTGCTTTGTGGAGTCCCAATCCACTCTCGGCTTATCTGAACCTTCTCAGTGGTATCCCGTACCAACTCTGAACCCATGAGTGTTGACTTCCCTAGGTGTGCCCAACATACAAGTTATCTGCAAGGCTGCCCGTGCAAGGCCTCAAACGGTGCCATGCCAATGGTGGAGTGATAGTTATTGTTGTATGAAAACTCCCCCAGTGGAAGTTGGTCCTCCCAACTACGGGAAAATTCTAGGACACAATCATGAAGCATGTCTTCCATGGTTTTAATGGTACAATCTGTCTGACCATCTGTCTGGGGATGAAATGCTATGCTCAGACATAGCTATGTCCCAAATGCCTCCTGTAATCCCTTCCACAATCAGGATGTAAAGTGGGTGTCACGATCTGATACAATCGTCAAATGAACCTTGTGAAACCACACTATCTCATGGACATAGAGGTGTCTCAAGACCTATACTGATCCCTTATATAGGATGGGTAGGAAGTGAGCCAACATGGTGAGTCAGTCAACGCTCACCCAAATAGAGTCATGACCCCTTGACGTATGTGGTAACCCCTTCACAAAGTCCATCGAGATACCATCCCATTTCCACTCTGGTACCACAACTGGCTGAGTCAAGCCTGATGGAACTCAGTGATTAGTTTTCACTTTCTAACAAGTGAGGCATCATGAATATAACTCGTCCACTACTTTCCTCAACCTCGACCATGATTACTAACTTAGAAGGTCCTAGTACATCTTTTCCACACCAGAATGTACTAATATAGGGGATGTATGCAACTCCATAAACACCTCCCCATGTAAAATCACTGGAAATATGGTGCACCCTCTGAAAAAGGTGACATGCTCCCCACCTATCTAAATTCCATCAGGAGCCTCTCTTGAGGATAACTGAGCACATCAGGCCTCAAATTCAACATCCTCCAGTTATGCCTCCTAGATTCACTATAAGAGTGGGGGAGTAATAGTCATTGAATAAAGTTAATCTCCTCCATCATCATACATAAAGGATATCTACATTGTGTCTAACTACTCTATCACCTCACTAAGCAGTTGTAACTTGTTCCTCCCACTAAGCAAGTCTGACACCACGTTCCAGTTTCGAGAAGTACAGACTATCTTAAAATCATAGTCCGTGAGGAACATTATCCATCATCATTGTCTCATGTTATGGTCCTTCTGGGAGAAGATATACCTAAGACTATTTTGGTCAGAGTAAATGGTGAACCACTCACCCATCAAGTAATGCTTCCATATCATCATGGAAAAGACCACTACTGCTAACTCCAGGTCATGGGTCACGTAGTTCAGCTCATGTTTCCTCAAATGTAGTGAGCCTTATGTGATTATCACTTTCTCCTGCAAAAGGACCCAACCAGATCTGGTCACTGATGCATTGTAGCAAACTAAATACCCAATTCCCTCCACTGGTATTCTCATGATGGGGGCACTATTCAGTCTCTGCCTCAACTCCCAGAAACTCTACTGGCATTTATCCATTCACAAAAAGGGTTTTCCTATCCATGTCAATCCCAATAATGGTGATTCTACCTAGAAAACGTTGGTCATGAACCTCTTATAATAACCATCCATCCCTGAGAACCTTCGCACCTCAGTCATGCTATTGGACATCTCCCATGAAATCCCAGCCTCTACCTTCTCCGGATCTACTGAAACTACATTCATCGAGATGATGTATCCCAGAATGTGGATACCAATATTAAGAACTAACACTTCAGGATCATACCATAAATCTAGTTCTCTTAGAGTATATCTCGGACAATCTGAAGGTGTGTAATGTGTTGCATCTCCATCACTGAATACACCATGATTTCATCAATGAAGAACACAATGAACCGTTTGAGGTAGGGCTGGAAGATCCTGTTTATGAGCCCCATGAACACTGCTGGGCATTGGTCATGCCGAAAGGCATCACTAGGAACTCATACTGGTCGTAATGGTACCTAAAGGCTCTCTCCAATACCCCCTCATATTGTACATGAAAATGGGGATAGTTTGATCTGATGTCAATATGTGAGAACCACTTTGCTTCCTTTAGCTGGTCGAAGAGGTCATCAATTCTCGTTAGTGGGTACTTGTTCTACACAGTTTCTTGGTTCAGTGTCCGGAAGTCCACACACAACCTCAAATTCCCATCTTCCTTCTTGGAAAAATGTTATGGGGCAAACCACGGTGAAACATTGGGCCTTACAAACCCCTTCTCCAATAAGTCCTATAGTTGTACACTCATCTAGTGATGTTCTGCAAGAGCCATTCAATCTGCTGGTGGGATATTGGTGTCATCCCTGGGTACAAGTTGATACATAATTCTACCTCTCTATGAGGAGGTATCCCATGAACCTGATAAGGAGAAACATCATTCTACTCTTCACCACCACAAGGATGCTTGGGCTCCTCTCCTCAATTGCACTGAGGTAGAGGGGTAGCAAACTGGTGTGTTATTGGTTGTACCCTCCTCCAATAGAGTCTATCCTATGCTGCAAGGGCATCCTTTTTGCTGGTGAAGGAAAACATGGACCCATATTTACAGACACACCGCACTGTATGCCTAAAATAGTAGATATGAGCATGGACTGTGGATAAGTAGTCCATACCCAGGATGACATCATAAGTCCTTGATGCTGCTACTAAGAGATCCCAACTGAATCTCTCACTGTATAGAGTAAGATCACACTGCCGACAGCAATGTGTAATTGTTGAATCACCTCCCATAAGGGTCTCTAGCTATAAGTATCTAGACAACCCCTCCATCTGAATATCTGAGCACCGAATGAGATCCATGGAAAGGAAGGATTGACTATCATTTATGTCAATAAGTACGATAGGTAGGGTGAATAAGACACATATCGTACCTCATATCATCTCTAGAGTGCCTTGGTCAAATGAATATGCTTCATGGAGCTAAGATCACCCTTATCCTCCAACTCCTTAAGGTCGAAGTGGACCACCTGGGGTGGTGACGGTAAAACCTTGAACCTTCGTCCACTGCCTACCACTCGGATAGCTCCCCTTCCATGTCTGCCGCCCTATGCACCTCATTGCTCGAACCAAAACCGCTACCTCGGAAGATCCTTGACCATCACCTGGTCATCTATACAATTGGTCAGGAATTCACGTTCCATGTGTCCTTGCCCACCTAATGTGTAGCACTGGCTAGATCCCTGCCAACTCCCTTCGGACTGGGAGACCCGCATCACTAACCCTATGTCATGGGGTAGTCCTCTAAAAGACATGGCCCACATGGGCCCATGCATCTGCTATCATTTTCCCAAGAATGACTATACCACTTGGGGGTATTTGGCAGCTCTAGCTGTTGGCACCTGCTCTTCCAAGAATCTCTACACAAGAAGGGCTCGTTCTCGCACCCCATCCTAGATAGAGATAATAACAGACAACACTGATGCCCAGATCTACCACCTATGTCTCTGCTCAAAGGTGTGAGCCCTGATGGAAGGGTCTCACAGCATGTCTTTGGAGTAGAGGGAAATCTCCGTAAACCTCACCAAGTACATAGCCACAGTCATGCTGCCCTACTGTAGGTGAAGCAGCTCCTAAATGCGCAAAGAGATCAACGTCGCGAGGAGAAACTCCTCCTGAAAAATACTCTCCATGTCAACCAAAATTAGGGTAGCCTCATCGTGCATATTTATTGTAAGATCCAAAATCTCCCTATTGAGCTGTAAAAAATGTTTGTCACCAAGATCTCCAACTATTCATGCAGTGTCCTCACTAAGTGGAAGACCGGCGTCATAGCCTATAGTCAACCCTCAGCGACCTAAGGATCCATCTCTCCCCTAAACCTAGGAGGTCTCTGTCTCTGAAACTCATATAGGGTACTGAGCCTACGAACATCCTCTACCAGAACCGCTGATAGTAGATGCTGACCAATGGGTGGTGGTATCACAGATGCAACAATCGATGGGTCCATCTCTAGAACTAGTCCCTTAACAAATGCCTCGTTGCTAGGCGGGCTATCCCCACACCCTCGTATCGGGATCCTTGATGGTCATCCACATGGAGGCATCCAGAGATAGATCAAGATGTACCACAGTTAGAAGGTTATACCTGTGAGATGAATCTTATTCAATAATAATGAGACACTAAGGAAACCATTGTTTTTATGTATTGATCCGAAAATATAATTCAAGGTCCTGGTGTACAAATATGTCAGTCGCTGCACCAACACTGGACTCCCCAAATATGAAAGTCAATCTCACAACCCTTAAGACTGTTTCCCCAAAACAAAACATCATACTCCCGGTATTTTTGGGGTAACTGGCCTCCCACTGATACAACTTTGTCAAGACCCGTCCCCTGGGGCCCGTGCTGTGACTACCCCATGCCCACCTCCCGAAGGCTAGGGGCTGGTGACTAGCCTCGAATGCGTCAAAATGCAAGTGGGGGGAATTTTCATGAGTACCTGTATGCACACACACACCCAACCACATCCCAATAGTCTGAAAAGGGGAAACAAGTACCACTAAAACAAGATGAGTTCATGTACAACTGAAAGTTTGTGGGAGAAAATACAAAACCAATAGGAACTAAAAACAATATGTACAAAAAAGAAAATCTTATGGACATCAGTAGAAAACCCCACCTATTTGGGGAGTAGTGAAGATACTAAAAACCAATGTAGTATGTCATCTCTGCCCCGTCCTACTAGGCCCCACCTACTCCTAGGCCACAAAGTCCACCATAGTGGATTCCGTCAGTCTCGTATAAACTGAGAACTTCTGTTGTAATATCGTTCGTCTGCACCAGACAGTACATGTGTGGGTGAATCCCACGTAGGGGTGAGTAACAATGTACTAAGTAGGGACCCCAAAAAATATAAATAACACACAATAATTATTCAAAGTAAATATCAAAACAAAAGACAAATCACACTTGGTATATTCTAGGGTAGTAATAGTATAATTGTCAGTCACAAACAACGAAATCCTCGGCCCACTGGAGAAATCCTCCTCTATCACGTACAATGAGATTTTCAGTTCACAAAGAGTCACTTCCCACTAACCTTGAACAGTTTTGGTACTCAACCTTGAAGAGTACCGTGAGTATGCTAGTTCCAATAAAGACTCTCCCCACCGTGGGTCTACCAGGTCACATAGAGTCGCTTCCCACCATGGATGAATTGAGGTACTCCTCCCCTCATGATCTATGGGTATGAAGGTCCACACAGAGCTGATCCACATCAGGGGCCTTCTAGGTCACACAGATCCACTTCCCACTGCTCCATCGTCGAGAAGTCTTTAGGTGTAACAACCCGGACCCTGCCAGCCACCCAAACAGTGTCGAACGGTTCGGGCGTCACTACCTTAGGCGCACCTCCCCTGAACGCCAAAGGCTGCCGACTAGTAGCGAGGGTCTGAATAGGTACAGTGGGGAGGCTATACCCTCTCGGATGAATAAAATGGTACTGGTCCAAGTATAATACTAAAATATGCAGCAGGAATAAATGACTCAGCAGACTCGAACCAGACCCGCATAGCAGAAGCATATCAAATATCAATAATCCCACGAAAGAAATATATAACAACAACATCAGAAAGTAAACAGAACAACATGACATCAATCAACAATAACAAATACTGTTAACAAACAAGGCATGCATCGAAAAAAAGTCATACTGCTAAATATATAATGGCAACAATGGCTAACCAATAGTTGCTACATAACAAAGTAAGCATGCTGATACAAGAGAAAAAACTAAACAAAGTAACTCCAACAAGGAACAACCTCAACATCCATGCCAGTCTCCATGCCCAACAACACTAAGGCCCACCTGCTGAGGCTGACCCTCTACCTGCACGAAATTTCAGAAAGTCTACACGCGTCCCGAAGGGCCGGTGTTGGGTGTGAGACAAGTCTTAGTAGGATACCACCCAAGGGTGCGTACCTAATATAAGTGTTTAGGCAGACATGCTTATATAGGAAAAACAATAAACTGTACAATGCCAAAAAAGTAAACACAATCTCCACTGGTGCTCAGCAGCCACCAGGAAGTGTCACCTTCTTCGGCCAGCACCTGAATCTTTGGTCTGCATCCTGAAACATCATGCCTCCTTACATCATGTGTCTCATGTACCGACGTCCCGGAGGCATGCCTATCCATCGTAACCCAGATTGGAAGCTCAACCTGCCCATGGCACAACATCCAGAGGAATAGCGATACATGTCTTCAAATCACGACGAGCCTCTACCCCCAACCTGACCGCCTCAAAGCTGTCTCTCGAAGGCTCATAACCTTCCATGTGGCTACCTATGTCAAGCACCCCCAAACCAAAAATACCTAACTGCAACTATCAGGGTCCTCTACCCAGCGAGTGGCTGTACCACCTCATCTTGGAGTCTATCTATGTGCACACTACTCAAAAGTACCCGGTGATCTGTAATCACCTCAATATGTCTGAAGCCACCACACCGCTGACACCTTGTGTCCCTGCGAACTTGTCGCTCGAGTCTGATGGCCTCGCCATCTATGTAACCTTGGCCAAGCCCAATCTGACAGTCCAACTGCCTCAACCGACGTCCATGACGCCCAATCCCATGGTAGGAACCACCCAAAGTGACCCAAGCCAAAAGCCTCAACCTGTGATCCTCATCACCCAAAAACATATATCTAGGCCATTCCCAACAATCAAGCAGTTCAACACAAGAAAACAACACATTGAAAAAACATACTTGAAAGGATAACTTTTAGTAGACAATTACTCAACAGTCAAATTGTACTAACTTGTGCTAACCCAAACCTGCTCCTAAGGTGTTGAAACCTTACACAAATTAACATCATGCTTTAACAAATCAAACTCAGCAGTTTAATTCAACAAAATCAACGACAGTTAATATTGGTCCATAACATACGCATTTCGGCACCCCGACCTAATTGCCCCAAACGAGCTATGACCTCTAACCCGGCCTCGCTCAAGCACAACAAGGGCCAGGGAATACCTAGAGGCATCCCAGAATGCAGGTAAACTAATAAAAATAAATAAACAAGGGTTCCGCTCAATACCCACGTTGCACCTGATGGTCGCAACCCCAAATTGTCTACGAAAACACGAAAGAAGGTATGCACCACCAACCTCATACTCATACGATGAAACTCCTTTGATATCAGCCTCTGAATCAGTCTGAATCATGGTGGAATTTCGTTTTTGTCAAATTCCGAAATTTCGTTTGGATGGAATCTACAGAGGAATAGGCCAGGGATCAAAGATGAAGAAGGGTGCGGAAGGTTAACCTTTCCGATGTGGTCCTGCTGCCACCGACAGATAGAAGAATGTATGTCGTATGGAGATTCTGGGAGGGTTTTAATTTTTTGGGGTTTCTCGAATGAACAGTTCATCCAAAGGGGAAGAAGAAGATAATTCTGGGAATGAGATGCGACAACATCTCTATCGCTCGAATAAATATAAAATTACACGGCGTGTATTTCCAAAGTACACGCTGTGTAGATTTGATTCCGTACTCCGAATTAAGAGGAGTCCGACACACGGCCTGGACCATGTACACAGTCAACACACTGCCAGGGTCTCAGCCGCTACACGGGACAAAGGTACACGACATTTCAAGGAAGACTACACGTTGTGTAGATGGAAATTTACACTTGGGCACCACACGACATGTACTTGGCCTCGCACAGGTAAGGGATACACGACATGTCTATAAATACACGCCATATAGTAAGAAACGTCTACACGGTCTTCACAAGACGTGTACTCGGTGAGCACATAGTAGGTCACTCGGATAACTCATACACGGAGTGTACATAAACTACAAGGCGTGTAGTCTAGAAATTTCGAGAAACTGCCCAGATTTTCCAGACTTCTAATAAAAACCAGTAAAAAAATTTAAACAAGGTCGGGATTTGACCCTTTTCTAAAACCCTGGATCTTAAAAACTCCCCACCATAACAAAGCTTGTCCTCGAGCTACCAAACGAAACCCGGAGATGGAACCAAACACGCCCATCCCTGTTAACTTTTTAACAACCAGTCAAAAAGTTTAAACAGGGTTGGGATTTGACCCGTTTATAAAAACTGAGATCTTACAAACCCCCCACCTTAACGTAGCTCATCCTTGAGCTACTGAACGAAACCAGGAGATGTCACCAAACACGCCCATCCCAGTTAACTTTGTAACAACCCTGACTACCCCGACCTCAAGGTTCTGGATAAAATCCAAAAAGGGCTCCCCACCTTAGGAACTTCCTTCTCGGTCTCAACTTGAACAAATCTCAAAGAGAAACAAACAAACAAGAAATACCCAACAACCTATTTCCCAGAACCATGGTCCTCCCGTGACGCATCGTCACCCCTACACCTCCTCGGTGCTCACATGTCACTTCCGACACCCAACATAACCCTCCCCACATTGGTGTCTACCACCCTGAGGTCATGCATCTAATAGATGCTCAAATCAATCCTGGTGACATGAACCTCAAGTAACCCGCATCCACGATGCCCTGATGCCCATGGAACTTCAAGTAACCTGCATCCTTGATGCTTGTGATGCCGTGCATCTCAAATATATAATAAACTATATAACACATCTGACATGATGCCAATCCCACTAACTAGTCTCTAGTCAGTCCACAAGTAACCTGTGAAACTCATGCACTCAACCAGACACACCTCAAGAGGCCATGCAAAAAGAAATCAAAGAAACTCACGGCCACACCCGCGGTGTTCCTACCACCGTCGTCGGCTCTCCATCTTGCTCAATCCCTGGTAGCTCCAAAGTGTGCACCTGGCCTGATGCCCGACTGCTTGATGCATGACCTCCCTACGATGCTCCTCCAGTCACCAGCCACTGACCCCTCAGCTGGATCCCGCTATCCCTGTCACGTCCCCCGTGTGCAGATGAACCTCGACTACCCTCTCCTGGTACCGAACCTAAAAACGCTCCTAATGCCACAATCGGTCCTGGTCTCTACATGCCAGCTGTCTAAGAAGGAAGCCTGTATAACCTCTCCAGATGCCCGAACTTTCCACATTCCCGACACTCCTTCGAGGGCCTATCGTACTAAGCTCAAACATGTCCCGACTGTCCGCACTTAAAGAAAACCACCGATGAACTGCAACGAGGTGGTCTAGCTAAGTCCTTCGCCTGCCCGCCCTGCAGGAACTCATCTCTCCCTTGCTAACTGTTGTCCGGACCGTCACCTGAAGCTGTCACCCTGCCAAAATGAGATTTCTCTCTCTCTCTCGTTGCCCTCAGCTATGAGCGCCTGGTTCATCGCCTCAGAGAAGGAACCCGGCCTGAAGATGTTTACCTGAACCCAAATGGCATGTCATAAGCCTTCCTAGAAGTGCCTCACCCAAGCTACGTCTTCGCTCACCATACCGGGTGAAAAATGAGATAACTCTATGAAGGTAGCTACGTAGTCCACAACAGACATATCTCCCTCATGAAGACTGAAGAACTCCCGAGCTCTCTCCTCCCTCAGCGTCTTCAGTTAAAAGTGCTTGAAGAACCTGTCCTCGAAGTCCTTCCATGCCAGTACCTCGTGCCTACGAGCCTGAACCTCTACGTCCCACCAATGCTTCGCTGGTCCTCTTAGCATGTACGTTGGAAATTTGAACCTTCACCCTCGAGGTGTCTCTAGCTACACGAAGATCATCTGCATACTCTCTATCTAGTTCTCAACCGCATGCGGACCAACCTCGCCCTGAAAAAGCGGCGGGTGCTGCGACTGAAACTCCCGCATCAGATACACCATAGAAGAAACTGTACCCTGTGCGCCTCTATCAATCCCCTGTAAGACATGTACCAGGCTAGCTCAGAGCTGCACGTCAAGCCATGGTCCAAACCCTACCAAACCCGGCTGCTGCCCTGCCTGCACTTGATCCTGAATCTGATCCTATCCCTGGGCCAGTACCTGCAGCTCATTCTCTTCCTGCACCGGATTCTAAACCTAATCCTACAGTACCATATCATCTCCTACCTGATGCTCCATCGATTCATAATGGTGTAACCCGCTAAACACCATAAATTTTCAGACAACTCATATCTAGAAAACAATATATTTTTCAAAGATAAGAAAAACAGTAAAAGGAAGTGCATAAAAACTGCCCTTACCCCCCCCCCCCCCTCACTACAACCAATGCCCCACGGCATCCCGGCCTCATGGCCTCCTTACCCGCCCTCAACAGAGCCAAGTATCAATAGTACCTCAGGACATGCCTATCCTGACAACTCACGTTGCCTCAAACCGATGACCGGGTCGCCAATCCTAACAGTTACACTACCTCAATCACATTTCAGAGCATACATAGCCTGGAAATTGATTTTTTTTATTCACATGGTATTATCACTTCACAAACCATACATGCAGTTATAAAATTGAAATACCCTAATATGTGCCTATCAAAATACAAACAAGCATCCCTTACCATACCGAAAAAGGATTACATATTATAATCAATAACATCACACAAAACGTGATCCATCAAGGTGGAAATCACATAAACTACAAACTGAGCAAAAACAAATAGCAATTCCCACCCACGACAACTCAATCCATCCCTCGTACATGGGGCTGCAGGCACCCAAGCACGAGTTCAAAATTTAGTTCTAACAACCCCCTATCTCCAGTCCACCATATCCCAAATAGTAAAACCAACAGAAATAAAAGAGAAGTCTTGAACTCATTAGTAGCCAGCAAAGCAATGCTACTAAATCCGGGTCAAGAACTCCTCTGATACAACTTTGTAACAACCCGGACCTGGCCAGCCACCCGAACAGTGCTGAACGGGTCGGGCGTCACTACCTTAGGCGCACCTCCCCTGAACCCCAAAGGCTACCAACTAGAAGCGGGGGTCTGAATAGGTATAGTGGGGAGGCTATATCCTCTCATAGGAATAAAATGGTATTGGTCCGAGTATAATACTAAAATATGTAGTGGAAATAAATGACTCAGCAGACTCGAACCAGACCCGCATAGAGGAAGCATATCAAATATCAATAAACCTGCGGAAGAAATATAGAACAACAACAATAGAATGTAAACAGAACAACATGCCAGCAATAAACAACAACAACTACTATTAACAAACAAGACATGCATTGAAAACAAGTCATACTGCTCAATATATAATGGTGCCAATGGCTATCCAAAAGTTTCTACATAAAAACTAACCATGCTGATACAAGAGGAAAAACTAAATAGAGTAACTCTATCAAGGCACGACCTCAACATCCATGCCAGTCTCCATGCCCAACAATAATAAGACCCAACTCCCGAGGCTGACCCTCTACCTACACAAAATTTCATAAAGTCTACATGCGTCCCCAATGGCATGTGTAGGGTGTGAGGCATGTCTCAATAGGATACCCCCAAGGGTACGTACCTAATATAAGTGTTTAGGAAGACATGCTTATATAAGAAAAACTGTAAATAGAACAATGCCCAAAAAGTAAACACAGTCTCCACTGGTGCTCAGCAGCCACCAGGAAGTGTCACCTGCTTCATCCAGCGCTGGAATCTCTGGTCTGTAGCCTGGCACCTAGTGCCTCCTGACATCATGTGCCTCATGTACCGATGTCCCGAAGGCACGCCCAATAATCGTAACCCAGCTCAAAAGCTCACCCTGCCCATGGAACAACATCCGGAGGAACAACAATACGTGTCCTCAAATCACGGCGAGCCTCTACCCCCGTCCTAACCACCTCAAAGCTGTCTTTCGAAGGCTCCTCACCTTCCACGTGGCTTCCTATGGAATGAACCCCAAATCCAAAAATACCTAACTACAACTATCGGGGGCCTCTACCCAGTGAGTGGCCGTACCACCTCATCTCGGAGTCTATCTTTGTGCACACTACTCAAAAGTACTCGGGGAGTAGTAATCACCTCAGTATGTCCCAAGCCACCACACCTCTGACACCTCTTGTCCCTTCAAACCTGTCGCTCAAGTCTGATGGCCTCACCATCCAAGTAACTTGGGCCAAGCCCAACCTGATAGTCCAACTGCCTCAACCGACGTCCATGACGCCCAATTCCATGGTAGAAACCACCCAATGTGACCCGAGCCAAAAGACCCAACCTATGATCCTCATCACTCAACAACATATATCCAGGACATGCCCAACAATCAGGAAGTTCAACACAAGCAAACCACACTTTGCAAAAACATACTTTAAAGAATAACTTTTAGTAGACAATTATTAAACAATCAAATTGCACTAACTTGTGATAACCCAAACTAGCACCTATGGTCTTGACACCTTACACTAATTATCATCATGATTTAACAAATCAAACTTATAAGATTAATTCAACAACATCAACAATAGTCTAAACTCAACAGTTAATATTTTTCCAAAACATACGCATTTCGGCACCCCTAGACGAATTGCCCCAAACGAGTTGTGACCTCTAACCCGGCCTCGCTCAACCATTACAAAGGTCAGGGAATACCCAGAGGCATCCCATAATGAAGGTAAACTATTAAAAATAAATAAAAAGGGTTCGGCTCAATACCCACATCGCACCCAAAGTTCTTAACCCAAAATTGTCTATAAAAACAAGAAAGAAGGTATGCACCACCCACCTCATAATTTTACGATGACACTCCTTTGATATCAGCCTCTGAATCGGTCTGAATCGCAGTGGATTTTCATTTCCTACAAATTTGGAAATTCTGTTTGGATGGAATCTTAGGAGGAATAGGAGAGGGATCAAAGATGAAGAATGGTGTGCGGGGTTATCCTTTCCGATGCGGTCCTGCTGCCACCGACAGATCGAAGAACGAAGGTCGTATGGAGATTCTGGGAGGGTTTGAATTTTTCGGGGTTTCTCAGATGAACTATTCGTCCAAAGGGGAAGAAGAAGAGAATTATGGTAATGATACATGACTACATTTCGATTGATCGAATAAAAATAAAAACACATGGCATGTATTTCCAAATTACACACCGTGTAGATGTTTTTCCATACTCCAACTTAAGCGGAGTCTGGAACATAGCCTGGACCGTGTACATGGTCAATACATGGCCAGGGTCTTGGCCGCTACATGGTACAAAGGTACACGGTGTGTTAAGGAAGACTACATGGTGTTTATATGGAAATTTACACTTGGGAACCACACGACATGTACTTGGCCTCACATGGGTAAAAGATACACGACGTGTCTATAAATACACACCGTGTAGTAAGAAACTTCTACATGGTCTTCACATGGTGTGTACTCGGAAAGCGCACGGCAGGTCACTCGGGTAAATCATACACGGCGTGTACTTAATGTACACGACATGTAGTCTAGAAACTTCCAGAAATTGCCCATATTTTCCAGACTTCTAAAAAAACCAGTCAAAAAGATTAAACAGGGTCAGGATTTGACCTGTTTCTTAAAACCCGGGTTCTTACATTAGGTCCCATCCAATCGTAAGGTTATGTACATATAATGTTGGTATGAACAGTTCATCAAGCCATTCATCGCTTATCGGTATCCCATAATGTCACCATATGACATGCTGAAATATCATCTGCCTCTAGAGGGTCCCAATGCCGCATACGAACCTTTAGTCAAATGCACGGTATTCAATATATGATAGTTTTAGTAACTAGGGGGCTAGTTGTGATGGTGCCTGGTCCCACCTGGCCGGACTGACCCGACCTACACGGCCTGGGGGTTCCACATACCCCACTTCATTCTGACAGACTTTACCTAACCTAGTGTGGATCGGGGTCATCCTAGTCTGGCCTGGCTAGTTGGAAAGGCCCAATAGTTATCACTAGAACCGGCCTAATTGGCAGAGGGTACAGCCCGTCGGGTCACCCGGTGACCAAGTCTAGTCTGGCCCGACTCGAAGGGGGTACAGGTGTAGCCTTCCAGCGCTGGTCTAATTTTCTGATGTGGGGTCCGGACCACATGTAAGGGTATCAGCTATGTTGTGTGGCCGGTGTGAGCCCCTGGGATGCAATATCCAGTCGCGACATTCCAGTCTGAATGCGGCCCGTAAGGGCGAGGCACACCTCTTGCACGGTGCCCTCCTGGAACCGTGTCCGACTCTTGCCATGGCCAATGAGCCACGACATCTCTAGCCTACCCAGTGGCCTGAATGTGGTCCACCCCTCCTCGCGGCACCCACCTGGTGATGCATCCTCCTGCGCGCCACCACGGATGATGGCCCATGGCCTCCCGTTCAACATGATTGGCCGGTGTGGACCGCTGCCTCCACGTAGCCGGTGAGGCCGGCGACCAAGAGAATCCTTGGGAGGCCACTAGATGTGCTCAGGTGGTCCATTCCTTATGCCTCTTGGGCCAACAGTCTCAGGGAGAGGATATATTTACCGAGAATCCTTTAAACTGGCCTGGTGATCGATTTGAGAATGAGGCCACCAAGAACACACGAGTGGAGGTGCTCAGGCCTCATTCATGTTGGAACGGTCCCTCCCCATTAGAGGTATTAATAAGGGGGAGTCTCAGGGATTTTTGGGTTCAATAATTCATTCCAAGGATTAATTCTGAATAATCACCCTAAAAGAAAATTAACCCTCCCGTATATACTACATGATCTACGAATCAACCATTTCATGGGTTGATACACATTCATCGTTTTTCAGAAAAGTCACGGGTAAGAACCTTTAAAAATTATGAACCCCTACCTCTTGGAAGTTCGTTGCTACATGTTCATCCTTGAGGGGTCAAGATGTCGGAGTCACTTCTCAGCTCTAATCTTCGATGTGCGTGATGAAGAAGATGAAGTTCTGCCATCATTCTTCATTCTTCATTGGGGTGGAATTTTGACATAGGTTCACCAATGAATCCTCCAATTTCATTAATCCATATTTCCCTAGTGCATCGAATTATAAATAGGATCACATTAAAAAGTTCCCATTATGATGCAATGTCACATCATTACACTGTTTAATTAAAGAAATAGTTTAGTTGCTACACATCATTAAAGAATCATTATGATGCGACATTAACGAGCAATTAACGAGCCTTACTGATGCGCATCGTCGCCGCAATACTGCATCCCCATAGTGTCACTGTCTCCACTAAAAAGTGTGAAAAAAATAAAATTATTTTATTAACATATTTTTTTATTTTTCTCCAATTGTCCAAAAAATACCTTTTCAGATAATCCCTTTCTAATCAATGTTAATTCATTTCTATGTGATTCTCGGAATTTTGAATTAGATGGTTCCCTTGGATTTTTGATCAGAGCTACGGTTTAGATTATAGAACATCCCGCTCATGGGTTTACTGAGCGTACCATACAAAAAGTTCAAGAATCCATTCTGGGCTCTTTGGACATCAGAAGTACATGTCATTGAATTTCACAGTTTCAAAATAATTCCATATAAATAAACAAAATTACTCAAAAATTCTAAGACATTACATTATCATATTTAATTATATTCTAAGGAGGTGGATGAAGAAATTGTACAAATATGCACCATTAATATTTCTATATCTTCTTTTGAGAGCCTCATTTGGAATAAACCTAATGATTTCTTAGGATGACATAATGGTAGAAATAATGTATCTATGATATAGGGAGGGATGTATGAAATGGATGTGGGAATTAATCATCCAAATTTATTTATAGGTTTATCATGGTTAAATAGGGGTGACGTTTTATTACTAGGGGAGAGGACACATATGAATTTTTAAAATGATACAGTGATACCCATGTTTTCCTCATGAAAAAGCATCCAAAATGGTTCATTATCAAACCATAGAGATTATATGGTCTAAATATGTACATAAAATGGTTTATGTACATGTTTTAAGCCATTTATAACACATATCTATTTATTTTAAGCAACCCCCTCCTCGTAATACCATTTTTATCTTGACCATGACAACTAATTTTTAGTGATTCTACTATTCATTATTATCAACAATTATTTTTACCCTATTAGATAATATAAATTATCCTTATTTGAAATATGGAATCTGTTTTTCAAAATTCAATTCACTAATTTAGTCTTATTCAATTTTAAATTAAATATTAGATGTGACAAATGAGCATCTTTCCATCAATAAATTATTATAAGTATTGAATATAATAATAAGAATATTCAATATGAAATTTATTCCATTTACATAAATTAGATAAATATTAATATTATTTAACTAATTTTCCATTGATTCCAATTTATAATTTAATTTATCTTTTTAAATAATTTAAATGAAATTTAATCCTATAATAAGATTCATTCTTTTTTCATTATTCATCAAAAAATTAATATTTTAAAAAAATTATAAAATATTTACCGAAATGACATTTTTATTTAATGGATAACAAAATAAAATTAAAATATATTTTCTAAAATTGATAATATTTAATTTTAGATTATGTTCACAAATTTTGCATTTACAAGCATTTATAGAAAGATAGTTTTTCAAAAAGCATTTCTTTTTCTTTTAAATGATTGTAGATTTAATTTTAGTCAATAGATAACCATTGAATTTGTTTTATTCATTTGTAAAAAAATATAATTTTCATTATTCAATTATTAAAATCCATAATCTAAATAATAGCATATAATTTGTAATCATCATGTATATATTATAATATTTTAATATAGTATTGTATTTCGTTCAAAACAGATATTGTGTTTATTTAAAGATATCAAATAAATTGAATTTATTCAGAATTAAATATATCATAATGCGTCATGAATTTTCATCCACATAGAATATTGGTGTTGCACTGAATACACCCTATCAAACATGATGATCCTCTTTGAAAATATCAGGGTGTTGCATTTTATCACCATTAAAAAACTACATTCTTGAAATTTAATCTTAATCACAGTAATCAAGGTTCTGAAATATGAATACATCTTTGTTGGAAACCAATATAATAAAAAATGGGAAATATATTTTCATCTTTTTAAGAGAGAAAGGGATATTTTATGGTCATCTAGAATAACACATTATTTTTTTTCCAATTAGTAGAATATTGGTGGAAATGAAAACATGCACATATAAGATAATTCTAACACACATGGATTAATAAAGACTCATAAACAACATGGTAATGGGAATGTTAACCACCAAAAATCATAAATCATTGATTAGTTAAAAGACCATTGATTCAACAGAAATGAAGGTAATAGGATAAATCTTATTTTTGAGATTTTCTTCAAATTTTTGAGTGATTTTTTTACCATTATAAAAGATAAAAATTAGATATATACATTCAATTTTCAATGTTTTTTTGTTCTTCCAAAAATTAATATATTATCTCTTACCCAATGAAATAAATGTCTAATAGGATTTTTTATGCCCAATGAACTAAAATTAAAATTTAATATACCATTATATCAGTAAAATAATGACAAGTAATTCATTCAGTCTCTATATATTTTCACTCACCAAAATGGTTACCACATGTTATAGAATTAAATACAAAGTTCAAAATAATTGATTCAAAAAATAGTTTTCAATACGGACCATCCAAAATATGAATGACTTTTTTTTAAATGAAAATAAATCAAAATTATATTACCCTTACAAATAACAGTTTCTCATAATGTAACATTTAAAATATGTGAAAACATTCATCACCATAAAACCTTAATGTAAACATGAATTCTTGAAAAAATTATATCTCAGGTTGTCAAATATTTTTTATAAATCTAAACATGCATTAAACTCCATTAAATATAACATAAACCATAAAATCACTAACCAAATTCATGACTATTAATACTATCACATAAAAATCACTTAATAGTTAATATGAAAACAATAATAACATATTATGGGTTATCTTACCTCAATCATATGTTTTATAAAATAAATAGATTCCTAAATAATCACATTTTCTTGTCATCAGTACCATTTAACATATTCTCTTAACTATTTAATGAAAAATTACTACTGTAAAATCCTTATAAGTTTTATAACTATTATGAAAAGAATATATTTCATAATAATACTCCTTTAACAATTTTCATGATTCCAACCACCATAACATTAATCATTCTACTCTGTAGTACTAATATAAGATTAATTATGATCTTTTATTCTATTTTGAGGTATATTCCCTTAATTATTAGGGAATTTATTTGTGTAGTCCACCATATCCTTATATTTGAATTATTGAACCTTAGAAACATATTTTTTTCCTGTAATAATGATCTTAGTTTATTTTATCACTATAATCATAGAAAACTCTCATTCATTTGAGTCATGTACCTGGGTGTTTTGTTCCAAAATTATCAAAGGGAGGAAGTCCTGCATTACAATATTCAATTTATACTCATTTTTCTCTACCATCCTCTTATTTTATTGATTCTATTTATATCCATAGTACATGGATAATTCGTTTTAATTCTTTATACCAATTTATATTATGTCTTGAAATGAAGAGAATGTTTTGCAGACTTGTTTCATTCAAATACATAGCCTAATCCCGTGAAATAAACAATAAATATTTCTCTTTGGGTTATGTAAATAATTTGTAGAATTTCTATCTAACCATGTAATGATGGATTCATGCATATAAACATTTTATTCATCCTTTTATCATATACTTGTGATTTCTCACTCCTTGTACACTAGTTTCCCACAAGGAAATTTCCTTTCCAAGAAGAGTACCATAAAATCCTTCCATTTATTTTTCTCTATTTCATATTTATCCTAATAGTTTTGAATCAATGACCACCATTTATGCTTATCACTAGAGATTAAATGAACTACCATTAAAACCTTAAACCTTTCGTTACATCCCAAAATGATAAATATATTCTCTATATAACGTATCCATTGTTCAATTATAAATGGATTTGTAGTCCCATTTAATGATGGATGTTATTATTGTATAAAGTGGAATAAAACAATTACACAAAGTGGTGGATCATTGATATACTATATATAGGAGTATATATTTATCATAACTTGATTCATCTACCTCAATATGGTTCTAATTTATTCAATTATAGCTACAACTCAAACTCTTTCTTCATAATCATTCCTATCAGGTAAATCCCTACATAGGGTACTTTCACATAAAAATTTCTCATTCCTTCCACTAGGATCCATTTATAAATAAAGAAATACAATATATTAGATCATAAAATTATGAAATATAGTGTATAATAAAAAAACTATATAATTTTATGACATAAATTAAAAACTTTATGCCTAGATAATCTCGTAATCATAAAAATGGATTCTTTATGAAGGTTTTGAAACCATTAAAATATCCTGAAATACTTCCCAATGGTTTATAATGAAAATTGTAAATTATAAAATTCATATCCCCCATAATTTCAAACCATGTGCGTAGTAAGGACCATTTTAGTGTACTGGGTAATGATCTAGTTTAACATGGTCTACGTTTTTCAGAGTTATTACATTCAAGTACATCTATTTGAGAACCTTTCCCACTTTAAAAATTCATGTAGAGATTTTTTCTAGGAAAATTGAAAATTATATTCCATACTAAAACAATATGATCTTATCATATAATTTGACATATCCTTAAAGTAATTCATATGTTTATATTACCTAATTAATGGTTTATAAAATCCTTTTTCCATTATTGTGACTAAACTTCCTATGGTACCAACTATAATGACCCCATCTACAATATCATGCATCCAATTGATACATTATTACATTGTCCTAGGATAAAATAAGTCACATACTAAAGGGACAAATAGTTTATTAGTCTTGGAAAACAAGATAAATACATGAAATTAAAATTATAAGAGAGAACATAAAATTAAAAAAAGTGTTTTATTTGAGAACACTATTATTCCAAATAGTGTATCTCGATAAATCAATCTAAATAAACTTACTAGTATTTTGGGGATAATAAAACAAAAGAAATTGGTGATCCTAGATTCCAAGTAATGGTAAGAGTAAAAAGGAATCTATAATGAATGAATCAAAAAAATCAATATATCAAGGTAAATAAATGAAACACATTCTATATAATAAATAAACCGAGAAAAACACAGTATAAATAAATTATAATCAAATGAACCAATATAATAAATAACATATGATTGAATCATATATATGAATATTATAAATAATAAAATTATCTCATGGAAATAAATGATCTAATAATGAGGGAATCTACAATTTTGGAAATCTGAAACATACAGTTATAAAAGTTTAATGGACATTTTAAATTTGTGGATATAATCCCATCTTATTTGGCATGTATATTTGTCTCAAGATTCTTATCGATGCATTGAGGGGGTGTATATTTTTTGAACCCACATACAACATAATAATTCTATTTAATTACTCATATTAAGGAGAAAAACATAATGAACTGAAACATTTATATTTATAAACAAACATATCAAACATAAATACTTACCCCAATAAACTAATCATAATCATTTAACATCGAGAATAATATGGTTAATGCTAATGAAATTGTAAATATGGGGTCAAAATGATCATAAATCACCCACATAATGAATTAGGATGATATCAATATAATATATAACAAATATATCATAATTAAAATAATGGTTTAATTTCATCGATGAATATGAATACAATAAAAATTTCATTGAAAACATTTTTGAGGAAAATAACATTTCACTTTTAAAATGACATTATAAAACAAAATGTACACAAAACCATTTTAAAATAATTTTATTTGAAATATCTTTTCAAACTTATAAAAGAACACTTAAAACATTTATTTTGCTTGGTGTAGGAAAATTCAATTAATTTCATGCATGGTAAAAAAAGGTTCCCTTAACAATTTCAATAAAATTTAAATGGGCCTTATTTTGAAAATGCCATTAATATTATATTAAAAATGATTTAAAAATTTAACATGGTTAATATTTTATTTAATAAATCATTTCAAAAGTTTCAAAAAATATTTCAATTTTTTTTGAAAATAAATATTTTTATAAACAAAATTTTGGACCGAAGAGCGAAATAAATTAGGATATTATTAAAAAACAAATTCAATAATTTTATGTACCAAATAGTATAAAAATGGTACTATTAATAGAAATAATTGATGAAAAAATAGTGGATAAGAAAAGTATTGACATTAATATTGAAAAATCATGTTATTTCCCTAAGTGATTCTTAAATAAAAAAATCCCGAATAATGATAAGATTTTGACATAATTTCTTACCACTTTCGTAACTACTAAATAATATTCCCAATTAATGAAATTAACTCATATGAAACATTAAATAAAGTGGAGAGAATTATAAAAAATTGTGTATTATATACACCATACAAAGGAGTATGTTTTGAATATACAATATGTCTCCTGAAATTAAAAGTGTGATGCGAATTCCCTATATCTAGTTTCAATTCATTCATATGTGTTTGAAAAAAATATATAATAAATTCATGTTTATTAAGAAAATATTAAAAAAATATACACATATATCTCATTCTATATTTGATTTACTTATAGTCTTTTCTCACCCATTTAATAACAAATTCATTATTAAAATCACTATTTATAGAGATAATAACTTCATTTTTAATATATGTTTTAGTTTAGTAATTTTTTCCATTTTTATTTGATCATGGTTATATATTCTCCAGTATTATAAAAAAGATATAAATATAAAATAAATTTTCCTTATATTTGTATTTATGTTAATCTATTAAATTTATAGATATAAAATATATTTCACCATTAATGAAGATTGTAGGACGTACGTAAAAATAAATGATGTATCCATGTTTCTTGATGGATTGAATTAAAGGAAAATAAATATTAATTAATCCCACCAAAATAATATTTATTTAAATTCAATAATATATTTTAATAAAATGTATCCTTATTTCCATCCATGTGACAATAAAATGAAATACATTTCACATCTCTACGTTGAGGCGGTAGTCCACATGTACACATGAGCAATGTTTTTGGTTTCCAAAATATTTTGTGGTAATAAGTTAAATGTGATAATATATTTCCATAATTATTTTGATATCATAAATATCACATATATTCATTTGATTTTACCTTAATTCATTTCATGTAAGGCTTATGAGAAAAATAAATCACATCACTTCATGCAATAGTAGTATGTTGTACACCTAAGAGACTTTATCGTACCCCCAACTGAATGGAAATTATGGACGTATATATGATATAATTTTTAAATAAGTAAAATAAAATCAAAATATCATACATATATTTATAAATATATATATATGTGTGTATGTTAAACACGTAATTATATTCAGCATGTTTAGGTGGTTATGGAAAAAAATTACATCGGTTTATGAGGCAGTAGTCTATCATAGACAAGGTCAACAATTTCGATTCCCTTTTTATGGAAGTGTATATGGATATGGGGATTTAAATTAATATAATAAAATCTAAGTACATAGTATAAACTTTTTATATTCTATTATAATAGTTTCATGGGGTTTTGGGAGGTGGAAGCGTAAATAAAACAAATACGTATATTTAATAATTTTTCCACTTCTTCGATGAGACTCATAGATTTTTACCCAAAGCCTTCTTTTGAGATATAAAAAATACAAAAAATACCTCTAAGTTATGGGTATATAATTTAATAATGTCTTTTTTAAGGACTTTTTTGGTATTTTTTTGATGTTTTAAGAGGTTTAGAGAGGGGGTAGGCTTTTATAAGTGGGAAGAGGACATACATGGAAATTTTGAAATGATAAAGTGATAGTAACATTTTTATCAAGCCAAAATCCTAGAAAATGATTCAATTTCAAACCATTTAAATTATAGGGTCTATATAGGACCATAAATGCTTTTTTGTAAATTTTTAGGTCATATTTAACATTTTCCTCTTATATTAAACCAGCTGGTTTACCCATTTTTACCTTAACTGTGATAATTAATTTTTATTGTTTCCGCTATTCAATATGGTTAAATATTAATTTGAAATTATTATATAATATAAATTATTATAATTTCAATTATAAAATCTATTTTCCTAATTTAAATTCACTGATGTGATTGAATTAAATTTACAATTAAACCACATACTTGATAAAAGGGCGGATTTCCGAAGAAAAGATTATACAAAGTATAGAATGATTTCATATAAAACACCAATATGAAATTGATTCCAATGAAATAAATTAATCAAATTTTAGTATAACTGAACTAATTTTAATTTAATTCCAAAATAAACTTAATGTTACATTGTTAATTAATTAAAATAAATTTTAGTATACAATAAAAATTAGTATTTTTCACTATTCATCAAAAAATCAATATTTTTAGAAAAATATAAAAAATCACATAAAAATAGTTCGAAATTTAATTTTAAAAATTTAATTTAATTTAGTAAAATTTAAATTCTAAAACTAAAAACGATTAATTTCAAATTATGTTCCCAAAGCGTGACTAATCAATTTTTAGAAAAAAATTTTTTTTTGGAACATATTTTTTTCATTAAAATTATTCTTATTTAATTTATAATCAATATATAACCATTTAATTAAATTTATACAAGTTTAATACATATGATATTTATAATTTAGTAATATGTATTCATTCCCACCATCTTTTTTTCTAGGTTATAATGGTCATGTTTACATAATAGTAATTTAATAGTGTAACACTTCTCGTAGAATCCCATGGTTTCATGCATTGAAAGTTGTGAAAGATATTGAACCAATATTTTAATAATATAAATCATGGTGCTTATTGTCATGAACTATATCGAATGTGAGATTCCTCTTTTAATATAATGGGGTTTCAAAAAATTTCTATCCTTTTATTCTCCATTTTTTCTCATATTCCCACCTCCAAACCTATTATATCAATGGAACAAAATATATCTATTTCCATGTAATTCAATGTAAAATAAAAAAATAACTAATTATATTTGAGTAATTCCAACTCCATGAAAGATGTATTTCAATTATCATTACAATATTACATCGATAGTTCTGATAATATATTTAATATATAAATATTATATTATTGACATCATTAAGATTATATTAGGGTAATATTAATATTTAAACTCTTTATTAAAAAGTACCTTATTATTATTAATAATTACAATAATATTCTTTTCAACCCTTTTATCTTCATGAGTCCTAACTAAATCTCTAATTAATTTGAAGTATGACATTATAAATCCTTGTGGATCATATATTTTTGTACCTTATATAATAATGGAATTATTAACATGATAATAATGAATCAACATAAACATCAACATTACAAAATGTTTACGAATAAAATAAAATCACTAGCATCCTATGAGGAAGATAAAAAATGGAAAATGAAAAATTTTATAAAAAATGATTACAATTAAATAGTATAAAAGGAAATAGATATGAATATGTTTATGAAATAATTTACTAAATTGGTTAAGTTTAATATACAGTATGTTTTTCACTTCCATGGAATTTGAAACAAAATGAAAGGGTTTTGTAGACCCAATTTGTTTTTGATAAGTTATTGTTTTTCTCCATTGATATTGATCATTTATGTTTATTATATTTTCCATTTATTTATTTTATAAGTAACCTTATCATTATCTCAATATAATTTTCATTATTACATCAAGAATCTTATTCCTTGATGGATTCACCTCCCAATAATAACATTAAATTGATAAAAAATTAAATTCTATAATGGATCATTTTCATTTATGTGAAAATTATTACATTCCGTAAATAGTTTAGTTTATTATTTTGAAACAAAAGAATGTATTATCTAATGGGACCATCATAGATTTTATTAAATATATTCAAATGTAAATTTCAATAATCATTTTAATGATATAGGATTTAATAATATTGTAAAAAAATATTATACATGATTTTATTTTCATAATTTTTTCTTTTATCTCCCACTCTATGTTTGATTACATAACCATTATCTCCTTTAAATTATAAATTATTGTTTTCTCTTTTAAAGATATTTTTATAAATGAATGTGACCTTCTTGAAAATTAATTTTAAATGTAAATCATGAATTTATCTTTTAAAAAAAAGGTTAAAATTGTTTGTAATATCTCTTTTTATGATTTCACATTCATTTTACTCTCAATCTATTTTGTATCTATATCCTATAGTTTTTTATTTCATTAATCACAACCAAAATTAACATTTTAAATATTATATTAAATGTGGCTTATTTTTTAATCAAATAATCCAATTCATAACGTCATTTGTTGTGATACAATTTGATAATTTTATGAAATTTATCTACATTCCTTGGATTTTTCTAAATATGATATATTATTTGTTTCATATGGAATACATTTGTATGGGTATCGATTAGTGGGGTCCTATATCACCCAAAAAATAATTGATTAATGTTTTCTATCTCATGAGACAATATTTCATCGACATGATTGAATTTATTCACAATTTAAAAGATAATAATGATTGAATTTTTAAGCAACTATAAGGGTAAAAATGAATAGGTTTTATAGTAATGTGAAATTTACCTATTCTTATAATTTTTACATATATCCTTTTTATGATACACCACATTTTTATTTTAATGATAATGATTATTCTCTAGGACACATCTTTGATGTCTCCGATTTCCATGCTATTGGGGCATGGTATATGTTTGTTCATTTAAGATTACATGTCCTTCTATTTTTAACATTTGCACAACACATATAGTACTATATTAATTTAATAATAGTTTTCTATCATACTCTTTTTATTCACATACGATTATTATTAAACCCATTTTTTACTGGTTGATATGTTTCCCTTATAGATCATTTGAGATCACACTTATAATATTTATATTTTCCCTGGGAAATTTCGTGCAATAGTTTTTGTAGAAGGGTGTTTTACATGAAATATAGGTATATATTTTTATAGGTTTTTTTAAAATAATATCTCTATATAGATAATCTAAAATGAATCAAATCTTTCAGTTTCTAGTGATGTGTGAGAATTTTTGATATGAAATGATCAAATAATTTGATTATTTCAAAATATTTTCTTCTTTATATTGAACCATCTTAGATGGTGTTAGATAGAGTCGTTAAATTATATTTTTTTATACCCTGATCTGGGATTTTGGATCAATCAAAAATCATCTAATATATAAGCATTGAATTTACTTCCCATGTTCGGTGTCAGAAGGATTACCCTAAGGTGATTGACATCCTAATCATTCCCAAGCTAGTGGGTTACTATTGGGATGTTATAAATGGTATCAATTCTCTAGGGTCAGTTAGATGGTTTTGTATAAATAGAGATAGGATGCAGAGGGAGTAGAAATATTCAGTAAATAAAATCACAGGTAACCAAATTATACTAAAAATTAACAAATAATGTTGGTCCTAGTATAAAATGATTTGTTAGACACTTAAAGCATTGTTGTCACCTCATATTCCTCGGTGAAGATAGTGAGAGTTGTGAATCATGAATTAGTAAAAGGACATCCAAATCTGACTTCATAATTCATATGATATTTGATCATTTTTATTTGGTACCCTATTATATGATAACTATGATTGTTGTAATTTTATTTTTTCTCATGAATGATATTGGGAGTTCTAAGGAATATTTTTCAAAACATGGTAAAATATTTTTTCATTCCTATTATGTTCACTGGGTTTTTATAATTGAAATATGCTTCAATCATCCCTGTGATTTTATAAATATAGAAACAAGAAAATATCATTGATCTATATTATTTTAGTAATGAATCTGAAAACATTAAATTGATTAAATAATAATTTTAATCCATGTTAAAAATTATAATGATTTAAAAATGATAACATATATAATTAGATTCATAAATTACTATTTATTTTGAAAATGGTTATCATTTATTAGTTTCAATGTCCATTAATATGTTACATTAAATTATTTTAGCTTTTCAATAAAACTTATCATGATATTTCATGCCATAGATTAAATCTCATTCTCTTAAAATATTGAAAGTGTTTAATATGATCAAACATAGATCATACTAGAACATTGCAATAAAATTTTCTTGGTTAGTTTGATGACATGATAAAATGGAATACAGGTTTTTGTTACTCTATGACATATATATAGTTATCTATGTATCGTTAATATAATTGGTAGAATATTATGAAATGTTTTTATATGTGAAGTTGTATATCTAGTCATGATGATTAATATTATTTGTAAATGTGATCACTTTTAGTTTTCTGATTATGATATCTTGAAGAAACCTTTGATTGGTTAACTATAGCTATTTAATTTTCTCATTAATTGAGTGTGCTTTATAAATAATAGAATGTTTTTGGTAAAATATTTTACATTATAAAATGCAGTAACTCAACTATGTATTTTTCTAAGTGAATAATCATGTATTGATACTGACCTTGGAAATTATTACATTGGAAAGGAATAGTTTTTTAATTAATGGTATTAACATGATTTTATTAAGACATGGTTTTTTATAAAATATAGGTTTAAAAAATGAGGATTTTCCTTAATTTTTTTTATTTTTGATTTCAAATATGGGTATTAAGGCATTATCAGAAAAAATGTTTTATAAATGGTTTTAATTATTTTTTAATTTTAGAATATAGTTAATTATTTTATTTAATAGTGTATAATAATGAAAATTGGTTAATTAAGATAATTTAAATATTTTGGAAACACTATAACTTTGAGTATGATTTCCGTGAAATGTTTAACATGTTGATTTTATAGGTGTAAATCTTAAGATGGCTGAATGGTTTTTATAAAAATGTGTTATTATCCCTAAGATAGTGGTTTTTGGATATTTACATAAAATAATTATGGTCTTGGCTATGTTTTTTCAAATATTTATATCTTTTTAGGTGATTCCATTCAAATGTACTTATTGTGTTAGTTTTGTTAGTGGTGCATTCTTACTACATTAGTTTATTGTATTAGTAAGGTGTTGTCTTTTATTTTATGGTATACATTATAATATGAAAAGAGAAATTGTTATTTAATGTGAAAATGATGTCTAATGGGATGATCATTAATTCACTACATGTGTAAAAGGATATCATGTGGAATGAAGTTGGTCACCATAATCAATTACTGTAGAAATTTTCTAATTTTGATGGGAATTATTTTTCATATAAATGGACATATTTTCTATAAAAGTTTTGATGAAGAGGTGGAAAATATTTAATTTCATATCGATTTATATCCTATTAGAGTAATTATCTCAACTTAGATAGGTTTTTTCTTCTTTTCATTAGGGATGGGAAATCAATTTAGTATGAGTGTAGTCCTTATAGGTAGTTTTGAGAAGTGTATCTTTTCAATCAATTGATATACTCTATTTACTATTAGTCTGATTAGCGGAATTTAGAAATGTGGCACACATTATTTTATAGAAACACACTTCGGTAGAATTTAATGGTTATTCAAGAGTTAATTTAGGATGGGTAACTTCATTTTATGTTTCTTGTGGTACGATTAAGTACATTTTATTTTCCATGTATTTATTAATGTGTGAGATTTTTTCTAGCACTTTATAATGGAATAATTGTAAAAAACCACTATGTAATGACTTGGAATTTCTGTGAAATATTTGTTCTTAAATACAAGGGGATATTATGAGTCTGCAAAAATTTACAGCATTTGATTCCGAGGCCCGGTGTGCCCGAAATCAATTTCTGAAGTTTTGTTCGGGCATGTTCAGTAAAACTAAGCGCGTGTTTTTATAACTTTTGAGTCAGTTCATGAAAATGAAATCTAAGGGAACCATTGATTTTATAACGCCAGTATTCTCTTAATAATACTTTCACATCGACGGCAGTGATTCGAGGACAAAAGTTAGTTTTTGGGTTTTCTTAAAAATAAGAATAAAATAAAGTGTAACACTTTATTTTATTTTTGATCCGCCATGTGTGTGCGGGTAGTTTGAACCTCCACTTGGGAGTTGATGGTGGTACCACCACACCCCAACCCTCCATGAGAGGTTATGGTGGTGGGTCCCACCTGAGCATAACCTCCTGTGAGAGGTTACGACATGGGGACCACCCGAAACCCATAACCTCTCTATTAAATGATATGGGTGGGGACCACCCGAACCCTATTGATGATGGACTATAAAACCTCCCACCTCTCCCTCATTAATGGGGGAGAGCCTCTTTCCATCCACCTAATTAAATGTGACACATCTCACAAATTTAATTATGTGGGGCCCAATCATTTAATTCATCAATTTAGAATTACTTTCCAACATAATAATATAGAAACCCTCTTATTATTTTCGTTGGCATAATCTTCTTTTTGGTGGAGGCTTTGTGAAGAAAGATTGGGAGAAAAGCTCTCAGCGAAGAACGCGAAGAACTCCAGAGTCGCTCTTTCTTCTTCGACTTCTTCCCCGACCACCTACTAATCAACCCCCCACAACGTCATCAATGAACCGATGCAGCTAAGAATTGAGGATGTGTGGTGGATGCGATGAACGATGGTCTCATCCGTATTCCTTTCGTGAATCATTCAAAAAACGATGAGTTTCGAGTAACGAATCAAAAGGTATGGGTTGTACTTTGAGTATGATTATATTCCAAAGTTCTTCTCTTGAAAAAACAAAGAAAGTATATGTTTTCTTTTTCGGTTTGGGAATAATCTTTGCGGGAGGTAAGGGTTTGATGATCTTCTTTTAACTTCTTGTTGAGCCTCCTGTTACCGCTCTAATGAGGAGGGTGTGGGACAAACTAACATGGATGGACCACTCCATCATTCTTATTGAATTGTGTGTTCTTCGCGATGGAAGGTGGTGGCTTTGTGTTGTAGTGAAGAATGGAGAACCCCCTTTGATCCACCAAGAAACGCCTTCGATGTGCCTCCAAAATGACCTATGGAGCTCCCCCAACCTCTGAAAACCAAAAATCCTGCATTAGGCATGAGTACGAGGATGAATGTGGAAATGATGGGAAATCCAGAGTGGCCCAGGACTTAAAACCCTCATTTTAAGTGGCCGCATGGCTTGGTCACATGGTTTGGGAAACCGTGCGCCAACCGTGCAGTAGACATTTTCCCACCTGGGGACTTCACACGGCTTGGCCGCACGGTTTATCAAACCGTGTGCCATCCTTGCGGTTGCTACTGTCTCACCCAGAGACTTCACACGGCATGGAAACATGGTTTGTTAAACCGTGTGCCAACCGTGTGGTTACTTCTATCTCATCCAGAGGCTTCGAACAGCCTCCCCACACGGTTTATTTAGACCAGGCGCAAACCATGCGCCCCTGCACAAATATCCATTACATTGGCACTGGGCGTCCATTTGATGAACTGTCAGCATCGTTGGAATATTTGGAGCCAAACGGTGCCTTGAGTATACCCCAATAGAGATTTTGGGGATATAGTATGGTTAGGTTGGATTGATCATGAATCCAATTGGACCCTCGAACTAAAAGGCTAATAACTCACAGACTAGGTGTCCGATTGAGACACCGTTAGTTGCACTGAGACCCCTATGACATGGGAGACCATTGAGATACTTCTTCATAGAACATCATGACAGTTGGAGTATTTCCCAGTAGATCATGGAGTGGATCCTTCTGGTGACGAGATGACGTAGTACGGAGACCTAATAGCTGGCTGAGACCTGACGACTGCTTGACCGACTCGACTCATAGTGACTCGAATAGCCTAGTGGGGAGATCCTCTGTGTGACGCGGTAGACCAATGTCGGGGAAGCGCCTCTATGTGAGTATGGCAGACCAACGGTACTCGATAGGAGGAGTACCTCTGTAGGCTATTAGTGGGAGCGCCTCTGTGTGATCTGGTAGACCCACGGTGGGGAGTGCCTCTGTTGGACGCAATAGACCCACAGTACTCGACAGGAGGAGTGCCTCAATAGTCTAAGGATAATGGGAAGTAGCTTTGTGTGACACAGCTGACCCACTATACTCGATAGAGGAAGAGTATTCTACCATCCATGGTTTCAATAATAAAAAGCCTGGTTTGAGATGAGTCAATTTCTTTTGAGTTTTCCTCATGATTGAGATGACATAATAGATAACATAGGTATATGTATGGGAATTTACCTTTTTAATGGTTTGCTATTGATTTTGTACTTTTTGTATTTCCCTTATTGGATTTTTTGATACCTTGAGGAACTCGGGGTCCCTACTGAGTATCGTTATACTCACCCCTACATGGGATATTCCCGCACCTCATTGTGTTGTTTGTAGATGATGGACATCGTTGACTGAGGAAGAGAGTAGCAGGACTGGATGGTACCCAGAGGTGGACCACATGACGTGGCGGTACACGGAGGATACAAACAGACATGGAGTGCTGAGGAGGCCATCTTTACCTACCCTTCAGGTTGGAACCCTGGAGGATGACCCAGTAGCTGCTTTACCTTTCTTTAGTTGTACTTTTACATTCCTATTGGGCTTGTATTTCCAACCCCCATTTACTTTCCAGCACTTCTTCTATATACAGTTTTACATAGTCACTTTCTTCCAGTTCTATAATCTGAGGTGTTTGTTTAAAGTTATAAAGGAAATGCCTTCCCAGTTTAGGGATTTAATACTTTAGTGCTAGTTGACATCCCCTGGCCTATGGAAGGCGGGCTTCGGGTAGTTATGACACGGGCCTCGCGGGACAGGTCGTGAAAAATGGGTATCAGGGGAGTTAGTAATACTGCAGAACTTATGACTCTGATATTACTATTCTGTGAAGCAATAGTGTTTAGGGTACTGAGTGTGTTTTTTAGTTCAGCGAGTCCAGTGTTGGTGCGGCTGCCAATGTATCCAAACAATAGGACCCTGAATTCTGATTTCAAACTCAGTGCATGAAAACACTGATTACGCATGTGTTTTCAAAAGATTTCTTTAAGTCAACTCAACCAGTTCATCTCACCAGGTAAAATGTTTTGATCATGTCGAATCTGTTTTATTTAGGATACCTCTACACAGACGACCAGTTAAAGCCCCGAGAGTTATACGCACTGATAGCCCGCTGAGTCACGAGGCCTCAGTGCAGGGACCCTTTCCAATTGAGGCACCAGTGGTACCATGACCTATTGATCCACTGATTCCACCAGCCCCATCAGTATACGTTGCATACTGCTTGATCACTTTGCTTGATTTCTAGCGCTAGATTCCACCTAGGTTCTGGGGAGAGATAGACCCATAGGCGGCTGATGATTGGATGGAGGCTGTGGTGAGAGTCTTAAGGCTAGTAGGGAAACTAGTAGACTTCATGGAAATCCATGCTGTCAGCCTCCTACAGGAAGGAGGAGGCAGATGGTGGAGCCTAATGCTCCAGGTTCACAATGAGGCGACACTTATTTGGGCATACTTCGAGTGCATGTTCCGAGCGGAGTTTGTTCCAGCCTCCCTTTGAGAGTGTTGATATAGGAGATACTTCATCTACAGCAGGGTAGTATGACTGCAGTTCGGTACTCAGTGAGGTTCACCGACCTCACGCACTAATCTAAAGATATGGTACGGGACCCATTCTTCAGGGCCCGGACCTTTGAGCAGGGGCTCATGTGAGAGATAAGAGCTTCGACGATCTCACTCAGCATCCTGATGCAGGCGGGGGTGTTAGTGAGAGCAATCCTAGTGGATTGTTTCCTTAATGAGCAGTCACCATCAGCGAGACCCACTACTAGTCGACATGTAGCGGAGTCTTCTACAGCTGGTAGTAGACAGATGATTCAGAAGTCCAAGGGGACCAGAACCACAGGTGGTCGACCACATGACTCAGGATCGATTGTGCGGGGCACACAGAGAAGAGACACATATGCCAGTACAAGGCAGTGTTACTCATGCGGCGGGCATGGTCACATTGAATCATGACTGTCGGACCCACCGTATAGATGATCAGTAGACAATTTAAGGATCTTTTAGGCAGAGACATAGGTTAAATCGAGGTGGTCTATAGGGCACATGCGGACGTGGCAGAAGAGTTGGTCGAGCAGTTGGCGGTGGATGACTTTTCGAGGTGCTACCGCCACCGCCACCAGGAGGTCCATCCCAACCGCAGGGAGCAGGTGGATAGGGGAGAGCTCAGCTTTAGGTAGCTGAGGCATACAACCATGGCACACCAGAGTTGATTCGAGGTATTATCTCTGTCTACTCCACCTTACCTGCAGTTTTTATAGTCAAAGGTTCCAGTCACTCATTCATTGCCACTTCCCTTGTTCAAAGCTCGGAGATTCCTACGGATTTGATGACTCAATCTTTATGGAAAGAGACTTCTACGAGGGAAGAATCCAAAATTACGCACTACTGCCAGTAGTGTGAACTTACTCTAAGAGGTGAGAGTTTCGGCTGGGATCTCTACGTAGCGGCATCGAGGCCTTACAACGTCATGTCGGATATGGACTGGTTATCTACAGTCCATGCTCAGATCAACTGTATTTGGTGAAATGTGTAGTGTTTCTGCACGGATGGGAAAAGGTTCACCTTCACCAGCGATAGGGGAACCTTGGCAGCATAGGAACTTCCAGGAGAGCACAAGGGAGTGCGAGTCTCATATTCGTGCTCAGTACAACCATTTATTCCCATAGTTCGAGTTGTTGCTTACTAGGACATAAATCATAGAGGTGGGGAGAATATAAAGAGCCAGAATTTATTTGAAATATGTTTTTTCATAAATAAATGAGAATTTTACGAGTCTATGTAAATTTACAGCGCTTGATTTCGTGGCTCGGTGTGCCTGGAATCAATTTTTGAGGTTTTGATCGGGTACGTTCAGTAAACGTGCGAGCAGGTTTTTATAACTTTTGAGCCGGTGAATGGAACTAAAATCTGAGGTCATCGTTGATTTTGTAGAGCCTGTATTCTCTTAATAATACTTTCACTTCGATGACAGTGATACGAGGATAAAAGTTAGTTTTTTGGGTTTCTTAAAAAAATAACAAAATAAAGTGTAACACTTTATTTTATTTTTGATCCTCCATGTTAGTGTGGGTAGTTGGAACCTCCACTTGGGAGTTGATGGTGGGACCGTCACACCCCAACCTCCCATGAGAGGTAATGGTGGTGGGGCCCACCCAAGCATAACCTCCCGTGAGAGGTTACGAAGTGGGGACCACCGAAAAACCATAACCTCTTTATTAAATTATTGGGGTGGGGACCAGCCGACCCCTATTGATGATTGAGGATAAACCTCCCACCTCTCCCTCTTTAATGAGGGAGAGCATGTTTCCATCCACCTAATTAAATGTGACACCTCTTCCTAATTAAATTAGGTGGGGCACACTCATTTAATTCATCAATTTGGAATTACCTGCCAACGTAATAATAGAAAAACCCTCATATTATTTTTTTTGGCATAATCTTCTTTTTGGTGGAGGCTTTGAGAAGAAAGCTAGGGAGAAAATCTCTCAACGAAGAACGTGAAGAATGAGAAGAACACCAGAAACACACTTTCTTCTTCGACTTCTTCCCCAACCACCTACCGATCAACCCTCCGCAACGTCATCAATGAACCGATGCAGCTCGGAATTGAGGACATGCAACAAATGCGATGAAAAATGGTCTCCTCCGTCTTCATTTCGCGACTCCGTCAACAAACCACATGCTTCGAGCGACTAGTCAGAATGAAGGGGTTGGATTTTGAGTATGATTATATTTCTATGTTCTTATTTTTTTTAAAAAAACAAAGAATGCGGATGTTTTCTTTTGTGGGATGGGAATAATATTGGTGGGAGGTTAGGGTTTGATAATATTCTTTTATGTTCTTGATTAGCCGCCTGTTACCGCTCTAATGCGGAGGGTTCGGGAAAAGTTAACATGTCCTGACCACTCCGCTGTTCTTCTTGAATGGTGTGTTCTTCGAGATGGAAGGTGGAGGATTTGTGTTGTAGTGATGAATGGAGAACTCCCTTTGATCCACTATGAAACCACTTCTATATGCCTCCAAAATGATCTAAGGAGCTCCCCCAACCTCTGAGAACTGGAAATCCCGCATGAGGCATGAGTGGGAGGAAGAAAGAGGGATTGATGGGAAATCCCGAGTGGCCAGAGACTTAAAACCCTAACTTTAAGTGTCCGCATGGATTGGTCGTACTGTTTGGTAAACCATGCGCCAACCGTGCGGTAGCCACTGTCCCACCTGGGAACTTCGCATGGCTTGGCCGCATGGTTTGTCAAATAGTGTGCTAACCATGGATTTGCTACTATCTCACCAAGAGACTTTTCACGGCTTGGTCGCATTGTTGGTCAAACCTTGCAGAAACCGGGTGGTTTCTACTGTCTCACCCAGGGACTTCGCACATCCTGGCCACACGGTTTGTTTAGACCATGCACAAACCATGCACCCCTCAACAAACCTCCATAACTTTGGCAGCAGGCGTGTGTTTGATGAACTGTCAGCGGCGCTGGAATCCGTGGAGAGAGACGGTGCCTTGATTATATCCCAATAGAGATTTTTGTTGCTATGGAGTTTGGTTAGGTTGGATTGATCACGAATCCAACTTGGCCCTGGAAATAAAAATCTTTTAACTCACAGACTAGGCGTCTGATTGACACGACGTCTGTTGCACTAATATCCCTATGACATGGTGGACCTTTGAGATACTTATTAGTGGAACTTCACGACAGTTTGGGTATTTCCCAGTAGCTCATGTAGTGGATCCTTCCAGTGATGAGCAGACAAAGTACAAAAACTGAGTAGCTGGCTAAGACCTGATAACTGCTTGAGCGATTCGACAAAGATTTAATGGACTAGCCCCGTGGGGAGTGCCTATGTGTGATGCAGTAGACCCATGGTAGAGGAGCACCTCTGTGTGAGCGCAATAGACCCACGGTACTCTATAAGAGGATTACCTTTGTAGTATATTAGGGGTAGTGCCTCTGTGTGATGCGGCAGACCCACGGTGGGGAGCGCCTCTGTGTGATGTAGCAGACCAGTGGTACTCGACTGGAGGAGTGCCTCAGTAGTCCAAGGATAGTGGGAACCACCTCTGTGTGATGCGGCAGGCCCACTATACTCAACAGAGGAGGGGTACGCCACCAGCCATGGTTTCAATAATAAAAATCCTAGTTTGAGCTGAGCCAATGTCTTTTGTGTTTTCCACATGATTGAGATGGGTTAATAGATAACTTAGGTATATGTATGGGTATATACATAAGTAATGGTTATCCGTTGATATCAGACTTTGTGGTTTATCCTTGTTGGATTTTGTGAGACCTTGAGGGACTCGTGGTCCCTACCGAGTATCATTATACTCACCCCTGCATAGGCTATGCCCTCTCCTCATTGTGTTGGTTGTAGACTATGGATAACGTCGACTGAGGCAGAGAGTAGTAGGACTGGATGGTACCCGGAGGTGGACCACATGATTTGGCGATACACGGAGGATACAGACGGACATGGAGTGCTGAGGAGGCCATATGTACCTACCCTTTAGGTAGGAAACCTGGGAGACAACGCAGTAACTAATATACCTTTCTTCAGTTGTACTTGATTTCAGTTGTACATGTAATTTCCTATTGGGCTTGTATTTCCGGCCCTCTTTTACTTTCCATCAATTTTTTTTGTATACAGTTTTACTTAGTCTCTTGCTTCTAGTTGTGTACTCTGAGGTGTTTGTTTACAGTTATAAAGTCAATTCCTTCTCTGTATAGGAATTTTGGCCTTTGGTACTAGTCCCCTACCCCAGGCCTATGGACAGTGGGCTTAGGGTAGTTACAAAATGGGCCTCGGGGGATCGGTCATGACACACTAGGAGTCATAACCTCAATGATTTGTGGTTTATTTCCTAGTGTCTTATTCATATGTTATCATGTTTGGACTCACTGAGAAATATTCTAACTAAAACTCAATCATCATGATCTATGGGGTGGTGGATTGTTTATTTGAAAATCAATAGTTAATGGGTTAGTAGGGAGGATATTAATGATAGTTATACAATTGAATTGAAATAATGTACTTGGTTTTCTTAGACCATGATCGAGTCTTTGTTTCTTAATATTGGGCTCTCATTATTGGATTGGGTAGAGAAGTAATAATATGTTAACTTGTAAAATTATAATAATTGTACCATTATGTTAAACCCTAATAGCGGGGATTTAATGTGTTGGAAAATAATTAGAATGTACACTTATTTTTTAGGATCCAAAAATAGTTTTAGTTCCTTCTTGTTTTAGGATAGTTGATCTAAATCTATATACCAGTGAATAATCCATGAGAATATTAAAAATCCATATATGTAGTGAAGGTTCAAAAATGATGTCGAATGGGAACGTTTTGACCTTTAAATATACCTTTAGTTGAGTGGGAATGAATTTTTATAGGCTATAATATTTTATTTCTAGCATTTTTTTAATAGTTTCATCATTAGGTTAGTCATTGGATAATATATTAACTTAGTGAATTTCATTATAAATCACTAAATGGAGTCTATAATTATTTTGGTGTTTTATAAATTATTCAATCCAATATTTTATAGAATACCAATTAAAATCATTACTAGAAGAGGTCCAAATTTTCATTGTGTGTTTTTTTGTCATTTAATTAACTAATGAGAACCCACATAACCATGAGTACTGTATAACATTTTTTAACTGTAAGGAATTATAAGTGATCACAAATATATGAGGAGTTTCTAAGAGACCATGTTATTCATTGGAGTCTTTTCCCTATAGTGAAGATTTGATATACCTTAAATTTTATTAATATGGGTTATATTTCATTTTTTAGAGTAATATATGTCCCAAATTTCAAACACCACTATTTATGTAGAGTATTGGAAAATAGTTTTCCTTATACTGAGTCATTTTTAATAGACTACTGAAGATAATAACTTGTGTAAAGAATCATGGTTATGTAATCTAGGGGATTGTTATTTTACTAGGATTATTATGATATTCCATTATCATAATGGAGGGATTATGTGTTCTTGATGGAATTTCGATGACTGTGGAACTTATTTTGGGTAAGAAAGTGTAATTAACACCATGAAGTGTTGGGAACTTTGGGATTATTGAGAACATTGTTCATGTTTCATACATGGAATAACAACCCTCCAGATCTAGAAACATGCATCTATTTCACGTATCTCATCTCTAGTGTATGTTTTTGGAATCATGCTTCTCTTGAGTCAGATGTTCAAACAGGTTAAAACTATGGATTAGATCATGATATAGGTAATAAAATCTCTTTTGAGTAAAATTGATAAATTGGGTATACATATTATAGAATTATGGTTCGGTCTATGAATACTCTTGTAAATGAGACACCATTAAACTCGATCCATGAATTGACATTTTCTCTATACACTACTATCCTTTAGCATTTTAATGATGGGATACCTAATGGGAAGGATAATTCAATAACCACTTTTTTGGTATTCTGTAAATCTATTTTTTATTTTATATAATTTAATTATTAATTATGGTTTTAGGAATTGTTGTATGGGTTTTTTGATGGTAGTGGTAGTGTTGGGGATTTGTAAGATTAAACAAGATGTGTTATTGAACCGGGTTTAGGCCACATCCCTTTGCAAATAAGTGTTGTCGACATAGTGATCCACCACATTGGAAATAAAAAACCATTCCCTGGGGTTCACTTTGTTTGTGGGATTGCATTTTGGTGGTAGTATGCCTAATGGAAATAAGGACATCCACATGTTTTTAGTGGTGGTTGTTTAGTTTCCTATGGATGGAAAATTTTTGATATATCGGAAAGGTGTAAATTTACTTGATAGATCCTTCATTCCATAGTCATATCTATGGTATTTGAAAATATAAAGGATCATTCATACTTGTCATAGTGGGTTCTCATGGTCATTGTATTGATGCATAAGAGAACTTGTTCGTGTGGTTTACAAAACATGTTGGGAGGATCCTCCATGATTGTTAGCACTCACGATTTTCTTAAATGGGTATATGTTGGTGATTTTTTAGGGGAATATATATGATATAAAGGGTAAAAGTGTGCATTATTTTGGGGGAATATTAATTTTGTTTTATACCAAATTACATCATAGTAAATCTTTATTCATCATATACATTATAGGATTCTCAAACAAGATGATCCTATATGATTCATTATAAAATTTTAAGATACTCCCTTCTTCTCAAATCTTTCCCTTTTGGATTTTATAGAGGAAATTGTTAGTACTATGTTGCTTATATGTTTCTATATGATAGGGTTTCATATGATTCTATATCTTATATCCTCTAAATAGTTTTGAATGTTTTGTGGATGAAAATAAGCATGACTAGATCTACTAATAATTTTTCTGGGATAGTGAGTACTGAGGTCGATCCCATAGGGAATAAGGAATCATAACTACAACTCTCAACCTAATGTTACATAATCATAATATTTTCGAGAGTTTCACATAAAATTCAACTATATTATATTACTAAAACTATATAATTAATGAAATATATACTAAATGTTGATAATAATGTATAAAGGAAAAGTAAAAAAAGAACGTAGTCATTTTAAAAATATAGTTCCTCATGAAGGAATAATCTAAATCTCTTAAGAAATATCAAATTAAATATTTGTGTGATTATATTTGTATTAAAAATATTTTTACACAATTAAAATAAAAAATAATTTACCAACCTCTCCCTTTTTATCCAAAAGGCTAGAATAAATAAATATCATTAAGTTGATCATAAAGGAAGATGAATAATCTAATGAATTGATCAAAGATTAATTTCCATTGATGTGCTTAGATTCATTCATTATCAAACACATTCATTTAATGATTTAATAAAAATTAAATCAAGAAGTTGTTTCAAAGTGTAATATTATTAAAATTAGGTTATTCATCATGGATTATCGCTCAATGTCGATTGGATAAATTAATAGGAGAGAGCCTATATAAGATCATTTCCTCATTCAAAACCCTAACAGTTTATCATGTGGTTGAATAATCCTCTTTAATTTATTTACATATTGTTAAAATAATAATGAATCTCTCATGAAATCACCCTTCAAATTTTTATTATCTCTTTCAAGGATGTAGGAGATAGAAAATATTTGTATTATACAAATAATCTGAAAAATGGTTTCATTTTATTCCCCACAATGTGGTGACTCCCATTTTATATCAAATATCCCTTAGTTCCTAAAATCAATGACATTATATTCACACCATGACCTCTACAATGAATAATCCATGTCTAATGAGTATTTTTACAATTAATATAATCTATGGGTATCTCTTCCAATGTTGGAGTTCCAGTTTTCTCAAACCATAGACTCTTACAACAAGAAAAATAATATTTAGTTTTGATTTTATGAATTTAATGGTGGGTTTTCACGACCATAATGAATATTATTCTTAGGAAATATGACACATCATTTTTCAAAATGGATCATGAAATTATTTCGTGATGGTTTTTAAATCCTCCCTGAAATGTTTAGTGATTGTTTTTTTAGTTTTATTTTATTTTTTTAAAAAAATTGTATTATAGTATTATTTATTTATTGTTATTTATTAATTATTATTATGTATGTATGTATTCAATATTTAATATATAATATTTAATATTTAATATTTAATATTTCCTTGTTAACTGATAGATCTTATCAATAATGTCAGGAATAAATGTAGTGCCTATATGTGTTGGGTGAGATTTGAACCCCTTAACTACTTGTTATTATAGAGACTTTACATCTTCAAGAGACTCTTCATGAGGTTGGTAAACTGAAATTGTTATAATTATTTATACAGATAAATACATATAAATAGATATAAATAAATAACAATATGAATAAATAATAATAAATAATAAATTGTAAATACAAAATAATACATGACCAAAAAATATGAAATAAATATATAATGGAAAATAAATAATAAATAAAAAACAAATGACTGGGAAACAATAAATAATTAATACTGAAAAATAAATAATAAATAAAAATAATTAAATAATTAAATAATAAATCAATATAAAATAAAGAAGTAGTAAATAAATAACAAATCATATATAATATTTAATAATATATAATAAATATTATATAAATAATAACATCGTATTAATAACTTAATATTATGTTTATAATAAATATATTATAAATAAGTATTAAATTTATTATTAATTAATAATAAACAATCAATGAATATATAAGAAATAAGAAATATTAATTAATTAATTATTAATGATAAATAATAAATAATAAATGATAATTACATATATGTGTATATATATATATATTTAAATACAGTTTTATGAATTATTAAAATGTATAAATATAAATAAATTTACATTGATGTATATTAATACAAGAATGAACACACACACTAACCAACAGAATATATGTAAACATATATACCAACATTATATATGTCTATTTACATAAATGTATATAAATATAAAAAATAGATTTAAATATCTATAAATATATATAAATATAGACGAATAAGAATAGATATTAAAAATTAGATAGTAAATTTTTAATGATAGAAAACCAAAAAAATTGAAAATATCATAAATTTAATATAAATATGAACCCAAAAAAACTTATATACGACCAAAAATGGAGAGAAAGACACTATTAAAATGAAAAATCACATAGATTGTTCAAAAATCATTGTATTGAAACATGAAAACGGTTTTTAAGGCATTATGAACATTTTTATAATGAAAAAACAGTGATTAGGGTCCCCATGACATAATGGTGTATATCACGTCTTATGATTCAATTTTATATGAGTTAGAGCCCAAACAGACACATAGATCAAAAGATACTTTCTTTTGAAGTTGAAGTTTTATTTTCAAATTCACATAAAAAAATAATCGTTATTTTATTAAATATTACCAAATTATTATCTAATTTCATTATTTATCCTTTCATAAGCCTTGATTGTACTGGTTTTGGAGGTAAAATATACACGTCGATCAAAAATTATGTTCATTTGATATTGAAGTATTATTTTCATCTTATACAATAAATAACGATATTCTCATATAAATAAAAATAAATAATAATATTAATTAATTCATAATAATTAAAAAATAGAAAAAAATAAAAACTAAATGAGTATTATTAATAACTAAAAATTAGTATTAACAAATAATATTTATTATTAATAGAAATTAATTATTATTTATTCAATATCCAGTATTCATTATTTACTTGTTTTCATTATTTTTTGATGTTTTATATTAAAAAATTACCTCTTGTTAAAAGCAGTTTTTAAAATCAGCTGAAAAAATAATGGAACTCTAATTAATATTAGGATTAGAGGCTATTTTTGAAAAATAGATTGTAATAAATTTTGATGAAATATTTAGTGGTGATTTTGAAAACCATATTTAAAAACTACAATGAATATCAAATTTTTTGAGAGTTTATTCTATAATTATTTACGTGGAAACAAAACCCTTATGAACATCACATCACCAACAAAAACATCACGTCATTACATTTAACATTCAAACCTAACAACTATTACATGGCCATTTTCTTGATTATGTATATTCTTCTAATTTACTGTAGGCCATATGTAGCCTTGAGGACCCTTATGCTACCTTTAAAGAATAACTTCTTGCCACCATTACCTTCCCATAACCATCTCAAAACCCTTTTGTTTCATCCCTTAACCATTACACAATCACCATCACCTATACACAATCACTAGCACCATTATATAGCTCGACCACAATACCAACCATGTTAAAAGTCACCTCATGTTATTATCAATAGTTCCCTATCCCAAATTCCCATTTCATAATGTTTTAGTCATCATAGTATTATCCGTTTTATGTTACATCATATTATATTAATGGAAGTGGAAAGAATTCATTACAACAATCATGTTATTGGAATGAATGGACTACATAATGGTACTGATTGATCTTTTTAGTGGATTTTCTATCATGATGCATGCCCCATTGTTGTGGTAGGGGTGAGATCAAGATCCCATGATATTCATAGAGGTGGTCTTGGAATTTTTAGGGCTCCATGGAGGTGAGATAAAGCTCTTGTGGGTATCTCACATAAATCATTATCTTTACAAATGACAGAAAAGGGAATTCAATGCACCATTTTTTGAAATAGTGTAGGTTCTGTGATGTGGTCTAGTAAAAATAATAATGTGGTAGTAGTTCAAATAGGTATAGATTTGGAATCCCAAAATCAATAGGATAATTTCTAGGTTAGATATGGATGACATCACATTGATAAGTTAATATTGAACCATATACTATTTTTCCCACATTGGAGTTTCTTCTTGAAAACCATTGCAAAATAATCTATGACATAAGAAAGATTCTCCTCCAATGAATTGTTTTACCTCTCATGTAATTTCTTCTATATAGTGTCTACCCATACACACATCAGGTGATACTATTTACTTATTAAAACCCAGGATTTGCAATGACCCATGCTAGGGTTATTTATATATAACATGTTCTCTATTTTATTCATGGTTTCTTATACTCCCTTTAAGATAAAAAAAATTTCATCGTTAGAGAAGATCCCTTATATTATATATATATATATACAATTTTTTATTTAAATTTAATTTTTTAAAAAATAAATAATGTTAAAAATAATATAAAAAAGTAAATTATCTAATTAATAAAAATTAATGGATTGAATTTAGAAATTTGTATCCATGAAATGGTGGTATGAAATGCCACCACACTAAAATATTTCCACATCCTTAACATCAAAGAAAAAAATAATCTCTTTCAGAATAAGGGAAATCCAAAAAATTATTCTCATAAAAAAAGGTTAATTGAAGACCAAATACATAACATTAAATACCACCATTTTTACCAAATTATTTTTGGAATAATTATTCTCTATCCATTATGGTGTACATAACAACTATAGTTATTAAAAATGAAACACATGGAATATTCACGCCCTTGTTATATCATATCGATAACCCAAATCATATAATCTAGATTCTTATATCAAATATCTTTGGATCACCCTCCAATTTTAAAAATTTCCATTCCTCAAATTTTTACTGGTCACATCACTACAAGATTCATTATTGTGATTCCATATCATTATACCTGTGGGTATCCCTCATGCCATTCCAAAATGCAGTACAATGTTTCTCGTGATTCATTTATATCATAAAAGACATACAAATAATCTTCCTATGATCATAATTTAAAGGAATCCAAATTCATGGATCAAACCCCTATTTCACGATACCTTTACAACATCATTATATATTTTAGGATAACTTTGAAAAGTGTCTTACTACAAAACTTAAAAAACATAATTATGATAATAAAGAAAAAAATAATATCTAATCATACTATTTTTTAGATTTTTTGGATCATTTTATAAAACATTAGTATAAGAAGAATAATCGAAAATGAAATATCTATCCTCAAACAAAATCAACATGAATGATAAATAAAAAACGAACATAAACAAATCATACTAGGTATTGGATGGTGACAACTTTCTTCTTCTGGGTTCTTATGATAATTATTGGGTAAAAACATAAGGCAATGAATATAAAGGAATACTAAATCTAAGGGTAGTAAAATGGCCACTAGATTCATATCTCTATTGGAATACACCTGAATCTCTCGATGGGGTGATAGTTCCTTCTGAGGAGTGTTGAAGGAATCTCTGGGAGAATGAGCTTACAAATTTTTTTAATGAAAATAATGATCAAAAATAGATTCAATCTAATGTAATAGTTCCACATATACAACAATGATAACTATTTCTCCTTTTATATGTGATATCATACACATATTTATTGGTTAAAAACTCATCACTTATTCTTGGGTATTATCAAATAATACCCACGGTATATTACTCATTGGAAAATGTGTTAAATTATCTTAATATAATTTTTTTTATCAATTCATAATGGATTAAAAAATGGTACCCACATTAGGGAAGTTTGTATTGTCACACATGAATACATGACTTTCATCTCATTATACATTAATCATATTCATGTATGAAACATGTAATAATATGCATACATATATGCATTAATTTCATGTATTCTTCCAGCCTTATATAATTGATAATATATATTCTTCATATTCATGTTCAATAGGTTCATTCCAAACCTTATATATATAATATCACATATTTTATATTAGCATTATATATACACACACTCTATGAAACCTATACATGAATCATATTAATATATATTATATTGAACATACCAAAATCTACCACTTGCACTAAAATATCATTGAGACTTTTCAATAAACATAAAAATCATTATGAATCCACCAAAAACTCTTTTGGATTCAGTTTTCTCAAGATCTGTTCACATTAAGAAAAAAATTGTATAAAATATTTTCCTTCTCCTAAGGAAAAACTATATAACCCTAATTGCCATAGAAATTTAAAAATAATGAAAAAAATATATCATAGTGGTAAGAAAATAGAAGCCTCTAGTAAATAATAATAATTAATCCAGAAACTTAGGGGTCTATTGTGATCTTTGTAAAAAATATTCATATATCTATAAAAACATTTCTTCAATAAGATGTATTATATTGATCATAATTAAAATAAAATTATACCACTTTTCATGACATAGAGTTACAACTATACATAGAAAATTTCAATCTTGTATAGCCAACTCAAACATTTATGAAATAAAATGACCATGTATATGAATACAACACATGTATTTAATTTATAAAATGTTCATATCACTTGCCCCCCATATAAGTAGCTATGAAAATAAACTATTACTATAAATAATTATGGCCATTCATTTCCTCAATCTAGTTTTAATCAATATATAAGTGTATTTTCTTGACATATAAGCAAAAAAATGACATCATTAGTGTAATTCAACCAATGACATGATCAGAAACATACCCAAACACCCTTGTATTATCTCATTATATATTTACTTATGTATATAATGTATCAATGTATAATAGTTCTCATGCACAATATCTGTCCAAGCTCAAGTAAATTGGATCAATAATAAAAATACACCCTATTTATTTCAATGAATATATGATATTCCCTAAGATATAATTTGATAGTTCATCCATTTAATAAGCCTATACATATTACCTCTTGAATATATTCTTCCTATCTCAGTTTAAATACTTTTTAACAACTATAAGAAACTATTTAGTTTAAGATTAATGTATCAAAAAATCCCATCATACTCTATGACGATCATTAATTATGGATAACTCAAAGATGTATGTAGAGGTGATATTTATTATTCAAAAATTAATGTGAGGTAAATTTTAGTACCCATTAATGAATGCTTAATAGAGAATCCCATTTTTATAGAATCATGATACCCAATGTTGCAGTTACATTAATCACCATGATACTATACATGTCCCTTATGCTTCTGCTGTGATAATGGTTTATTTAATTAATTAAATATATATATTTATAATAACATATATTTTTCAACAACTATTATAAGACTTCCTGTAAACTCTATAGTGTGTAATGTTAATGATGTTGAAAATATTTGATAATGGTGTTATGTAGGAATCATATTCCTAACATTATAATCATTGAACATATTCAAACTCCTTACCATCATAACATTAAATTTTATTATATTGACTTCTGTTTCTTAAATAAAAATCTATATAAGCTTAACATCAACATACATTAAACATATAACTTCAAATTTTTTCAATGAAAAAATTATATCTATTTAAATATTTATCATGTAATTGGAGTTCACTTTACATGTTGGCATAACCAATTTTTCCAAATTTTTGTATTTCCATTCCCATGTTAACTAAATATAACTATTTATGTTTTTCTTTTCTATGACATTTCCTATCTTTTATCATATTAAGTATATAATAAGTTAATCTATAATAATTTAAATATTTTATTTGTTAACATTAAACATATCTTATTTTTAAACAAACTCTAACTATACTAAAAAACATTAAATTCATTTTATATAATATTTTTCTAATATTCAAAAAAAAAAATATTTCTATTACAAAATAAAACTTTTTACTTTTAGTAAAGATATTTTAAAAATAAACTCTTATTTCTACATAACATTTTGTACCCTGTATCTTTATAGTTTTTATTGATAAATATTATTATTTATTAAAATAATAAACATGATAAGTGTTGTGAATAACTCCCTCATATTTTAAGTAATTGGATTAAAATATTAACCTTCAAAAAAACATATATCCCTATAACATTTACAAAAAATATTATTGAATTTAGGGAAATAAAATGTTTGTAAATAACATAATCTTATTTTCTAAAAAATGAATTGTTTAATAATTTCAAATGAGATAAATATAGATCCAATAAAAGAGAATTCACCTCATATTCAAGCCATTTGTATCCCTATGTAGTGACCACTTTCTTTATTAATTAATTCAGGATCCATTAATTATTCTTTTACTTTTGAAATCATATATATTAAAAACATTTTAAGACATAAATTATATATATTATACCATTAAATATCCGTGAATTGAATTATATTACATTAATACCTGATGTGGGCACTCCACTTGGATTCTTATTACATTTCTTGTAATCTGGAAAATTCCTCCTCCAAATTAAATTATGGCCATAATGGTATCATTTTCCTTATTTCTTATTATTCAATTAAATTGGTGGTGTGAACTCTTCACAACCTATTTTATATTATTTTACTACAAAAACATTTACTATTCTTTTTTCGTACCATCATATTAGTGCTTGTACCTGTATCACCCATGTCTAGAACAATTATCCTCATAATATTTCTGAGATCAGGTAATGGTATAAATTATTCATTCATGTTGTAATTAAAAACAAACTACCCAAACCATTTGGTGGTAATTGAAAAATGAAATATCTGTCAAGATCTTATTTAAGTGTTGAAACCAAAATCTCTAAATCTGGGATGTGTACATTTATATTGAGAACATTAGTTGAGACTGAATTTACATCCACAATGTTACTTTTAATAAGTTACTTTCAAAATTAATACCACTCTTGTGTCACTTTTTCTTGATAGAGTGTGATTCTTTGGACCTATACTCTAATATATGGTGTCATAAACACATACCTAAAAAATGGATTTGATATGAAATTAATAATTAGGACATAAAAATCCAGTACTAACAAAAATTTAATTAATTATAGTATTACATACATTTCCAATAACTTTTATGTTTTTATATTTACTGAATTAGGAAAAAAAATAAACTATGGAAATATATATCTTCCCCAAATGATATATTTTTTTACTATATAAGAAACTCATTAATCCATAGAATGTATTCAAAATATCCCATAAATTTTATATAGATTTTATCTAATTACACATGACATGTAAATTAATCTTCTTAAAAACCTATGGAAATGGAATCATAAGAAAGTTTGAGGTCAAATTCTCAGTGAGGAAAAACATACAACTAATGAAATAATGCCAGAAACATGGAATAAATATTATTATAGTATAAAATAGGAAAAATTAATTTTATAATTGAATAAACTAAATGAATAATATATATGTGGATAATAATGGAAATAAATAGATAACATAATCCATAGTGATTAAATTCACGATGTCAGAAAATTAATTCCATATACATCATGATCATGTAAATTCTGATCTTACCTTTAAAGGGATATGTTGTTTTGGGAAGTCATACAACAAAATACACACACATTTCTATCTCATATGGTCTATTAACGTGACATATGACTATATAATATCAGGGCTCAATTATAACTTTCATAAGTCCAATGAATTTATCATATGAGAAAAAAATAAATAATTCACAATTAACATTTACAATAATTGTTTATACTGGAATAACAATATATAGAGTCTCAATAATTTCTCCATGTAGATAAATTTGAGAAAATGGTAAAATGTCATCGAGAGAAAGAATGATTATGGTTAAATAGTACAAAGTCAACCACCAAAAAATCATATGTATTGGAGTAACTGCATATGAAATTCCAATAAGTTTCCCAGTGTTAATAAATTGGATAACATTATCACTGCTCATATAGATAAAAAAGATAAATGGTTAAAAATTAAAAGGTAGTGATTGATCATTTTTCTATTAAAAAGTAACATTTAAATAGCCATGTAAAGAAATAAGGTCGATGATTTCAAAATAATGGAACCCTTATTTGATAAAGGAAATATAGAAGGATGTTAAATGAGATGAAAAATATCCTTCAAATAGTATAATTGGAATATATCTTATAAGAAGGAATCAATAATAATATTGTTTTTTACCCCGTGATCATTCCTAAAAATTATAAAAATATATATTTATTAGTTAATTATACTTTAATGTAATTACCATGAATGTAAATCCTTTTGAATATGAAAATTTAAATAGAAGTGAATTTTTTTTAGAAATCATTTTTAACATTAATGTAATGATAAAATGTACATCTAACATTGAAAATATTCAATTTTAATCATGAAGTGAAATATGTAGAGAACATTTAATTTTAAAAATAATCTACAATAATGGATCCTTGAATGTAAAAGAAATCTATAGGAAATTTGGTGGAAAAGAATTTTTTTTATAACTATAAAAATATAACGTTTTTGATACATTAAAATTACCTTTGGTAAATCCCCTCATTATAAAAAGAGTAATAATGAAATATTTATATTAGAAATTAATTTTCCCAAAGGGGATTAAAAAATTACATATAATAAAAAAATATGATGGGACAATACAAGAGTCAAAGAATTATGTTAATGACAAACAATTATAACTCAAATAAGGTAACTTGTGCTACCAATATCCCATAAGGGTAACACATCTCAAGATATTAGAAATATTTTTAAAAGAGTATATGTTTTAGGAATTATATCTTGAAAACAAATAAGATAATTTCATATAATACTGTCAAAGGGAGAAATTAAAAAAACTTATATGAAATAATCTAAAAAACTTGATCATAACTCATTAAACAAAATTTGTGTTATCAAAAATCATTATTATAGTGGAAACAACTCAATCAAAATCCCATTTAATAAAGAAAAATAATTTGGCTAGTATGTAACGACCCTAACCCCAGTCTCTTTAAGCTAGTGAATTATTTTATTGCATTTGAATAGATACAAGACTTGAATCCAAAAGGACCAATCCATCTATCAGTTTTGGAAACCTAATTACATACTTGAAACATGAATTATAATTGAAAATACAAAAATTATTATTCTCAATCCATTCATAACACCAATATACTGCTAGATTAACTCTTTAAATCAATCATAATATATTTCGTGGAATCATGGGAATAATAAAACCTAAGAAAGGGTTGATTTTAAATTCTTAGTAAGGGTAACAGTACATTAGATGATATTATGAAAAAATAATCACAACCATTATACCGAAGTGTATGACTAAAACAAAAGAAATTTAAACAAAATCATAATCTTAATATGGAAAGAATAAATGAAACTAACATTATTACATATAAATAATACAATTATTATTTTAATAATATAAAAATCAAATGGATTATAAATAAATAATCTCATAATGGGATAATTCATAATGTTGTACATCATTAACATACTTTACATTATTTGTCCAAGATACTATAAAAAAAGGTTTAAGGCCTCAACTAATACAAAAACATGTTTTTCTCATGATCCCTACCGATGAACATATAAACTATAGCAGGTCACACCCATGACATTCTATGTAAAATGAATTCCTAAAATGAATGTGGTTAATTCTAATAAATATATATATTTTTTGGATAGAGCATACAAAATGTTAATAACATTCATTATGTAGAGATAATCACAAACAATCCATAATAAGATGGTTAATGGTATCAAAATAGAATATCCCCAGTCAAAAAAATTAGAAACCATTTAATAAAATATGGAAGATATTATCATAATAGATAAATCACAGTGATGTACATTATTCAACAAATTATGTTTACATATATTAAAATACATTAAATGTGATCATTGAAAAGTTATTGGGGAATAAAATCTTCAAACATTCCAATGTGTCCCATTCCAATTTCAATAATTAGAATCATAATATCTATGAAGGGAAAAATTTAATTTATCCTATAATATCATGAGAATAATTATATTTATGATATAAATTTTCATGTTATTGGTATATACACCTCATAAAACAAAATAGTTGTATAACATTACAAATGTTTCAAAAAAATAAAATTGTGACAAAAATCCATTACAAATTTAGTAATTTGAAACCATAAACCCCATGAAATGGAGATAATAAAATTAATCTATAAATGGCCATAAATTTATGGATAAAAATATAAAATTACATTCATTTTTATTATATACACCAAAAAATAAATTTATGTGGTGAATATGGAATAAGTCTCACAGAAATAAAAGTTAGACTAGAAATCCCCATACAAAGTTCGTATCATTTTGGTGACAATTTATCAATGTGGATATTATGTGTAAGTATAGTATATACAAAATAGGATATGTGTAAATATAACCTATATGAATAAAAAATTATAATCTATACATAATATTGTCATAATATAATCAATGATGTAGATGTATAATACAATGAGTAGAAATTGAGTTCAGAAACCTCTATCCTCCTGTAATCAGTCGAATAATTTGTCTCATAAAAGTAATATTTATCAAATAAAAAACTAATTAACATGAATATAATAAAATTTATTATAAGATATATTAATTTTCTGTATTCACACACTGTAGATAATGAATTATTGGTGAAAAGACATATATTTTATAGATGTTAAAGTGTGAAAAAAAATCCTTACCACAAACATTATATTGGTTGTATGTGATTTAACCTCATGTATAATGGTTAAAATATTGTTATTAATTTACAAAATAACCATATTCATATTTAGGAAATAAAAAATGATCATATTATATCATCTTTTCTCCTATTTATTAATAATATTTTGTTATTACCCTTTTTTTGGAGTTAACTTTGTAATTTTCCAATACATTTTTTGACTTTTCATTCTTGTTTATTTTTCAATGTATTTTTTATATTATATCAAGAAAGGTATTAGGTTTATATATTTCATATTTATTCATTTTATACATTATTATAATAATTAGTTAATTTTTATCATGAAAAAATAATCAAATCGTGTTGTGGAGATGGTTGGCCGTTCATATGCATGAGTGACGACAGCATTCCCATAATGGTGAAAGGGTAAGGAAGTGGATGGTATAGTAATTTCTCAGAAATAAAAATAATATAATTATTGTAATATATCTCCATTATTTCAATCATTATACACATCAATATAAAGTGGTGATTAGAAAAATTACACAACATCATGGAGATGGTATGTTGAATGTACGCATGCACGGTGCTTTCATTTTTTATAGAATAGATAAACATGGAATATGATTTTCCCATAACCATAATATCATATCATAATATATGTGATAATTATGTAATTACATTATCATGAAAGAAACTAGTGAGTATGAATTTGAAAAGGATGTATTTCTGGAAGAGTTGGTAAAGATGATTAACTCATCTATGAAGGATTTCATTTATAACCACAATTAAGGGGCCTATTGTTAGTATTTATGAAAGATAGTTCCATAAATAAATTTTATAAGGATGTTGGTAAGTGAAATAGATAGGTTTTGGTTGATATAGAAGGCTCAATGTGTTGTGAATAAGTGAGGGATGAGGTGCTTCTTTATAATTGAGGTGAGGGGAACATTAGGAAACTCTCAAAGTATTAAATTAATATTCTATATAAAATGGATAAAAATTGAGTTATTTTAAATATAACACAATTATAGTTTTAAATTCTCTCATATAATAGTATTTATATATTTTTATGTTATATTATTAACCTAATCATTAAGAATTAACCGATATTTAATCTCTTTAACTCTTACCATGACAACATATGTTTTCACTCATTAAAGGTTAATATAAATACTATGAAATACCAAAAGAACCATAAATGCATCATTTAGGAAATTTTGATCATTATCACAATCATTAAAAATAATTACATAATTTTATTAATTTTATAACATTTAATAAAATATTATTATTCAAAAAATATATTTAATATATATTATGACACTATTTATTAATTTTAATTTTTTTAAAAATATAAATGCACAAGATAAAATAAAAAAAAACATTTAATGTATCCATAATATTTCATGATAATCCATTAAATTCATTTATTACATTAATTATTTCAAATTTCATTTTTTTAATATTTTTAATATTAGTAATTTGATATTACCTATAATTAAATAATTACTGCATCATTATTGTGAAAGACAATATGATAATTATTTATTTCTTGGAAAATGAAAATAAATTTCCCAGACTAAGATAATCATTTTATCTATGAAAATTCAATTTATAATTGAATATACCTTCGTGATATCACCATTTTATAAATATTTTAGTCATTAAAATCATGAATCTGATAACTTTGACTTTTCTTTAAATAAAATAGTATAAGTGCCATATTCACTTCTTAATATAATAATATGTTATATATCTGAACCATAAATGATTATGGATGAAGATAAATGATAAGAAAAATTGGTTCATGTGTTAGGGTCAACTTAATGTATTTATATTATTATGTTTACTCACAATTACCTAATTTACCCTTTAACATGTTAATAAAAATTATTAACATTAATATTCATATCATAAAAACATAAAAGGAAATTATTTAAATAATTTTACCAACATATTAAAAATAGTGAATATATTATTAAAAATTCAAAATATATAATTTTAATTAAAATATTTAAAATATATCTCATTGATGTAATAAGAGAACATATTTTTAAAGTGGAAAAATTTAAAAGATTAAAATCTTTTTATTTCCAAATTCATGGTGGAATTAATTAAACTAAAAAATATTAGATTAATTGATAAATAATTTATCTAATTATAGTTTTAAAAAATTCTAAACATAATTTAACAATATAAATTATTTTTATGAAAAATTATTTTTAATTAAAATATGGTATTTCTTTACTATTCATCAAATCATGAAATATATCATAAAAAAATAAAAACCAAACTTACATAAATTTTGATATCATATTTAAAATATGAATTTTTTTTTCAATTAGAATTTACAAAATATTCTAAAACTATATTTAAAACATGTGTCCCATCTAAAGTCGATAAATTATATTTTTTAAAAATATAAACCTTTTTGCCTAAAATTGGATTTATTATTATCATAAAAATATAAAAAATAATGGATGAATTAACTAAAATGAGTATATAACATATATATTTTATTAATACATTTTTATAATAGTTATTAATTAAATTTATTATGATAGAATTCTGATATACGCATAAAAATATTGTTTTTATTAAAAGCACATATGTTATATTCAAATAGGTTTTCTCTTAAATTCCTATTAATTTTCAATCAATAAATTAATTTTACAAACACATGTAAACTGTATTATTCATTGTTTAGTTAATCATATTCACAACTTCCAACTTAACATCTAGTGTTGAAATTATAATATTTAATATTATATCACTATTTGTTTAAGTAGTATTTTGTGTGAAACAAATACTATTAATGATATTGAATTTAATTCAAAAGACACATACCATAAAATTATGAGGAATTACATTATTTCCTCCATCAGTAAATTGAATACTCTCAATTTTAAATTTCACATTAAAATTAATTGTTGATATTTAAAATTCCTTTATGGGAAACCCACCTTGTAAATAGTGATAATAAAACATACTCTTAATAAGAGGGAAAGTGAAATGATAATTCCACCATACAATTAGGTTTCTAAAAGGAAAAAATTTCTATGAAGTGAAATCTTTGACATGTAAGAGAATGTAATCTATGATTATATCATGTAGAGTTATAGATGACATGGTCATTTTAAAGTTAACAATCATAATACTATATATATTGTGATATGTTAAGATACCATTGATTTCATCCTAAAAAAAGTAAATGGATAATGTTTTTCTTCCAAAATAATTTTCCTAGAGTAGATTGATTCTTTAACTATATAGATAATCACCCAAGAAAAAGAGACACATACCTAATTTCGATGTCAAAAACATGGTCTTATCCTTTGGTTGTTCTTTGATCTATTTTCACATCATCTTCAATTCAAGGAAATGGATATTAATGATGACATTTTAAACCTGAGGTACTTTTAGATGATTCATAAGATCCATAAGTCATTTATATAGTCTCTAAATGTTTACTTAAAAAATAATGGTTAAAATTTTTTATCCAATATAATAAATAATACTTTAATCTCAAAGAATAATATCCAATTTTTAACTTAATCCATTCTATATGTAGTTAATTTTAAGACTCATCATAAATATATATGTCCAAATTGAAAGACCTAAAATTTTAATTATATGTCACTAAATCAACGTAACATTTAATTTTATCCAAACATTATAGTGTTTCTCTTATTATAATATAATAAAATTATTTTTCTAAATCACCCAATCACAAAAAATGCTAATCAAATCCATAAATTACCTAAATAACCATATTTCCATGATAAAATATAATCTGACTCCAAAACATAATTCAACCTTTATTCATAATAATAATATGTTCACCGTGATCTTATAGGACTCCCATAATAGATAACGCCTTCCAAATTAACATTAATCACATAATAACCAAATCAATTTAATATACCAATGATATATATTTGATAAAATTAATGCTCCAAAAATAAAAATAACCATTATATATTAGTTATTTTAAATAAAAAAATCATGCTAATTATTACTTAATGAAGTCTACTGGTAGGAACTCCACCCTTTTCTCTCATCAGTCATGGGTTCAAACCCCATGGCCTTACCGAATGCGAAGAGTTCTCACCCAGACTCTAGAATGTACTTTTTCAAAAACTGTAATAATGTAATTCAAAAATATTATAATAATCCTAAAAAAGAACCTAAATATATTAAAAATTGATGAAATGTTTCAACTACAATTTTTATGTAATAAATTTTATTTTTTGTTCCCAAACATATTGATAACCATAATTATTTTAAATTCAAAGGTCATATAAACCCTAATGGTTATCCATAACAATAAAAATATTTCCATAAAATATAAATAAATTATTACATAAATCAAAATTTTTGATATACTAAAACAATGTTTTCTATATCCTAATCTGTATTTTCCAAATTCAACTTCCCAATGTTTCTTCTAAACATTAGTTGATACTAACTGAAATGTTCTTGACCCCAGTAGCCCAGAGTCAGTGTCTTACTTTAGTACATGGGAATAGATACAAGACTTTAATACCAAAGGAATAATATGTTTAGTATTTTTAGAAATAATAATTCATACTTTAAAAATACATTACAATTGAAACTATAAAATACACCATAGTCACTCATTTGAGATCACTAATATTCTCCATCATTAACCATAAAAAACATTCCTAATATACATTTTCTAATCCTGGGAAAAATAAAACATAATAATGGTGTTATGAAATATTCTCATTAAAGGTAAGTCTAAAATGGAATATATTATGAAGTACCAATAACAAAAATTATGCCAAGGTGTATAACTGAAACACAATCCATTTAAACATAATCTGTAATATAATTAGGAAAGAATAAATAAAAGTCAAATAATTCCATAAATATAATCCCATTGATATTATAATAATTAAATTATAACATGGAATATTAACCAATAATATCATAATGTTAGAATAAATAATGTCGAACATCATTAACATACTATCAAGGGTTCAGCCAAGACAACCCACATTAATGGGTAATGCCCCTTCCAACACCCAAACATGTTTGTATAATGAGACCTACCAATGCACCAAGGGGCTAGTGGGCCCCTCCCATCACTTAGTCAATACAATTAATTATGAAAATGAATGTGGTGAATCATAGTTAAGATATACATTTTTATTGAAACTATTATACAAAACATAAAAAACATTCATTAAGTATACATAATCACAAACCATCTACTGTAATATGGTGAATGGTGTCAAAATAGAATAACCCCAGTCAAACTAATTGTTAAAAAATTAATTAAATATTGTTGATATTACCATAATAGATAAAACTAAATGAATTAAAACATTAGGAATGTGTGTTGGCATATATGAAAAAACATTAAATGTGATCATTGAAAATTTCTTGAGGAAAATAATCTTTAAACGTCGCAACGTGTCCCATACCACATTGAAACATTTGAATCAAAATCACCGTTATGGAATAAAATTAAAAGAAACATACAATATAAGGATAATAAGGGTATTCATGATATAAAATTTCAAAGGAGTATTATACACTCCTCATAAAATATGATAGGTGTATAATATAAAAAATGTCTCAAAGAAGGCTAATTGTGAAAAAAACAATTATCACTTTCGTAATTTGAAATACTAAACCCCATTCAAGAGAGATAAAAAAAATGGAACTATAAATAATTTTAAAAGTATGGATAATAAACTTAAAATTCATTTATGGTCAGTATATACACCATGAAACAAAAATAAGTTGTGAATATTTCATAGGTCTCATAGAAATAAATGTGACACTAGAAATATCCTTACAATGATTGTGCCATTGAGGTGAGAATTTATAAATGGGGTTATTATCTATAACAATATTATATTAGAACTAGAAGAAGTGGGAATAAAAAAATTAAATAAAAGTTATATTCTACTCATATAATGGAATTACATAATCAATGAAGTATATATATAACCGAATAAATACAAATTGAGTAAAGATACCTCTTAACACTTATAATAAGTCAAATTTTATGCCCCATAAAAATAATAACCATACAATTAAATAGTAAATAACATTAATATAATAATATTCATGTCATTATATATCAAATGGATGTATTCATACACAACATACAATAAATGATTGGTCAAAATACATATATCTCAGAAATGTAAAAGTGAGAAGAGAAATCATTTCCTCTCTATTCCATTATGTGTATGTGATTTAACCTCACATATAACGTTTTAAATAATGTTATTTATTTTAAAAAACATGTTAATATTAATGATATCATATATGATCTTATTATATCATCTTATCACCTCTTTCTTAATAATATTTACTTATTACCCTTTTGTTGGGTGTTAACTGTGTAATTTTCCAATGAATTTTTCATCTGGTATATCATATTTTTTATGAATAAGATATATTTATTTCTTATCTAGAATTATATTATGTTCATAAATATAATATATATTAAATATATAAAATTTTAAAATAATTATTTAATGTTTCTCATGGAAAATTAATCACATCTTGTTGTGATGATGTTAAGTCATACGTCGGCACAAGTGATGGTTTCGTTCCCCTAATAGGGAAATGGTAAGGGAGTGATCGTAAATTAATTTTTCAAAAATAATAATAATTTCCTCATTATAATATATTTCCATTATTTTCATCACTATAGTCGTCGAAATAATGTGGTAATGAAAAAAAATACACCACGATGTAGAGATGGTAAATTTTATGTACGCACGCACCGTGATTTCATTTTCATGGGTGGATAAAATATTTAATATTTTTATTCAATAACCATAATAAAATCTCTACATATATGTCATACTAGATTTATTAATTGTTCATTGAAATAAATGATGAAGAAGAATAAATATTTTCAGAAGAATAGATAAAATTGATTACCACTTATATTATAGAGCTCCATTATAACCTCTCTTAAGGGACCCAAGATATCTATTTTGAAATATCAAGACCAAAAAGACATGTATAAAGATGTTTTTAATATAAAATTACATTGTTTGGTTGAGATAGGAGGATCAAAGTGTTTTGAAGAAGTGAGGGAAGAGGTTCCCTTTTATAATTGAGGTAAGGGGCACTTTAGAAAACTATCATATTATTAAATCAATATAAATTAATTTCCAGTTAAAAATGTCTCATATATTGGTTATATTGATGAAATTTTTATTAATGGTCTAAATCCTCCAATAAAATTATTTTTAGTCTTGTTTAGATTATTTTATAACCCCTATTATTTGGTTGTAACACTTCTTTAATCTCTTTAACTCTTAACCTGCAAACATATGTTTTTAACCATTAAGGGTTAATATAATTACTGTAAAATACCAAAAAAACTGTTAATGGATAATTTATTATATTTCAAACCATATCCAAATAATTTGGAAAAATTTAATATTTTTATAAATGTTATATCATTTACTAAAATAATATATATTTTAAAATATCATTAATGTCAATTTTGAGATAATTTCTCAATTTGAATTTTTAAAAATTACCAATCCATAATATAACATTGAAACAAAACCTCTAATTGGTCTCTTATACGTCACATTAATCGATATATTTCGTGTTTGACATTAATTATGTAAAATTAATTTTATGTTAATATTTTTGATGAAATTTATTTGATATTTCCATTAATTAAATAATTATTGCATCATCAATATACATGCTTTTATGTTAATTATTTATTTTCTAAAAAAATATCCATGATTATGATAAAAATTGTATATTTCAAAATACAATTTATAGTAAAATACACCTTCAGGATAACACCATAAAATAAATGTTATAAGCATTAAAACCCTGAATATGGAAACTTTAACATTTCATTAAATGAAATATTATAAGTTTCATATCACTTATTTATGGAAAAATTGGTTATATATCCAAACATAAAATTGTTATGTGTAAAAATAACTCATTAATATAATTGGGTAAGTGTTAGGGACATTTTATTTACATTATAAAATTATTTTTACTAATAACTACTTGATTTACCCTCAACTAGAGAAATAAAAATTATTAAAGTTAATATTCATTTTTTCCAAAAAATAAAAGGATCCTATTGACATAATTTGTACCCACTTCTTAAAATTTTCAAATAGAATTAAAAAAAATGAAAAATTCATAATTTTTAATAGTTAATTAAATAAATTTCATGTTAACGGAATGCAAGAAAATATTTTTAATGTGAAATCATTCAAAAGATTTATTTTTTAAACCAAATTCAATTTAAAGTATATTAAAATTACCTAAATTATATTAGATGATACAATATTGATCTAATTATACATTAAAACCTATTAATAATATTATTTAACTCTATAAATTACATTGACATAAATTTTTTTTCTCAATTAAAATCTAGTCTTTGTTTACTATTCAAAAAAACATGAAACATCTTGGAAAAATAAAAAAATTAAGACAAATAAAATTGGATATTATTATTTTAAATAGTATTTTTATCATTCCAGTTATAATTTTTAATGTTTCAAAAATTAAAATATAATAATGTTCTTCATCAAAATGCGATAAAACTACCCTTAGAAATATATAGCATTTATCCTTAAAATTGGTTTTATTCATTTCATAAACCTATCAATATTATTGCATGAATTCAGAAACATTTTGTTGAATATATAAAATACATATCTCATTAATTCATTTTACTAACTGCTATTAATTTAATTTAATTTGATAAAATTCCCAAGTGGGTATAAATATTTTTCTTAAATAGTACATCCTTCACATTCCATTGATTTTTAACATTATTTACAATTAATTGGTAATAAATGATTTAATTATATAAACATTTTTAAACAAGTTTTTCATAATTTATGTAATCATATTCACTAATTCCAACTTAACGGATGAGATTAAAATAATAATATTTAATATTATATCACGGTTTATTTATGCTTGGTGCTATGTGGAACATCTAATATCGAAAAAAATGAATTTATTTAATAAGATACATACCATAAAATCTTGTTGTGTTACAATCTAAATCCAATGGATGAAATTAAATTTTCTTACAAATACATCCATGGTCCATAAATATAGAATATAATGAAAACCGGGGCAAAAAATATATTATTAGTCAAAGAATTAGAATTGTTACCACGAAATCCCTTACGACATTTGAAACATTCGAATCAAACCCCCATAAAGGAATGCCCTTGTAACTGATATTAAAAATAATTTTTAAAAGGTAATTCATCATATGATATATAAAATATGTATTATATATACCATATTAATGACATTCATTTCAAAATACAAAACATATATCGAAGGCAAGAATTTAAGATGAAGACCCCTTGCCATGTTCCAGATTCATTCTGTGAATGTGCCAAAAATTAATATTAATAAACCTAAATTTATTATTTAAATTATTAGGAACCACATTAATGAATATTTAATTTAATAATGACCATTTAACATAATATAATATTAATTTATTATATTGTTTTTCTTATGTTTGTGTAAAAATTGAATATTTGTCTACATAATTTGGTAATTTATAGTGATCAAAAAGGTTATTTTAATAAAATCTAAAACACTATGTGTAAAACATATATAATAATATAAAATTTTAATATATTTATAAACTAAAAAAATATTTTTATTTATCGTCACAAAGTAATCAATTATAGTGTTTTATAGTATTCTTAATATAGGTGGATAAACTAACCAAAAGCCTGAACATGCTATATCTTGTTGGGTGAGTATGGTTAATAAAATGTATAATATCACTAGGAAAAATTAATAATGATATTATTTATATTTATGATATTTTTTAATAATATTTTATGCGATTTTGATAAATAATGGGAAATAATATGAAAAAAGCATTACATTGTGGGGGCGGTTGTCTTCACAACACACAATTAACATTATTTGTTTTCCAAAAAGTTGAATACAGTAAATAAAAGTTTATCAATAAACATAATAACCCTTATGATTAATATTTATAACTAGTTTATCATATTAACATGGTTTTTTCAGTTTGGAAGAAAATGATTAAGAAGAAATGGTATGGAGTATGTAATAATCACTTTGGTAACATGATATTTCTCTTTAAACACTCCATAGAAATGAAGGGATTAAGATAAATAATTTAGGTAAGAGGATTATAAACATTATATAGTATTCTTGGAGGAGATTATTATTTTTAGGATTGAATTTTAATGAATTTTCATGACATTAAGGGGTGGAAGTTTCCCGTTTTAGAATTAAATAAAGGGGAAATTTTGAGAATACCCTTTAATATTAAATGATATCATTATACCAACCAATTTTCAAGGACTCCAAAAGAAAAAAATAATTTATTTTTAGGGACCCTGGATCGATGAATCCTAAAAATTGTATCTACCAATTAATCATTTGTGAATTAATTTTTTCTATTTTTTTTATTTTAACTATTTTTGTTTAAATATATAACTATTTTTAACTATGCTATCTATATTTTATTAAAAATAAACGATTAATTGATTCTATAAATTTTATTTTGGTGGACCTAAATTTAATCTCCATTTAATATAATTCAATTTGTAAATAAAATAAAATTATCTTTCTATGAAAATATTTATGGTAAAACAATTTTTTGGGGAAATGATGTTTTAACTCATGTGTTCATATTATTATTTAGCCTTGGATACAAGGAAAATTTCAGTTAATATTATTATAATTTTTTAAAAATAATAGTATAATAATCAATTAAAATATATTAATTTAAATTATTTGAAAAAAATTACACAATATTAATAAAAAATTCCTTTGAAAATAAATTTTTTATCATTATAATAGTCATCCACTTTAATCATTGTAATTGTATATTTATACCCAAAATTAATTTTGAAATTATTTTATAATATGATCATACATATCTAAAACATGAAATTTATTTTCATATATTAATTTTCTACATGTTATGAAAAGAAATATTTTAATTTGAGCGAATAAAACACTTTTTATAACAAAATATTACTAATGTTTCCAAAATGATATACATGATAAATATTGAATACTAAAAAAGTAAATAATTTATAAGAATTATAAATATATTTCTATTATAAAAGAAGTATTTTTTAAAAAATATTTGTCATTCTTGTCTTATAAGTTATTTTTTAGAGAAATTTGTATTCATTAACTATTCACCTAAAAATAATTATTTTAGAAAAATACCACAAATAAATATTGATATAATATTGTTATTTTAAATAAAAAAATGTTTTTTCATATTATCATACTCAAATTATACATTTTATAAATTCAATGTTTTATTAAAATCATAAAATATAATGTAAAATTGTTTCTATTAGAAAATGACATTTGAAAATATTAACTATTATTATTCTTATTTTAAATCACATACTAAATAAATCAGTATTTAAAATTTTTAAATTTAAAACATAAATTTCTACCATTAATCATATTATTCATGAAATATAAATTCATATAGCATATAACACTTTTTATAAAAATAGTATTCTAAACAACAAACAATCTTATTAGACAGTTTCAGTAAACTAATTGAATTTCAATCATATTTAAAGTAGCGTTTATTTTCATTACACTTATAATTCAAAAATTGGTTAAACCTATTCAATTATATTAAATCATTATCTATATTTAAAAAACTATTCATAAATATTAATATTTAATCTAAAAATTTCATGGTTTCCTTTATATTCGGTGTAGCATGTAGAGAATGATATTTAACACATTGACATGCTTAAAGGTAAAAATATATTTATACTTTGGGAAATTACATTCCCCTCCCCAATCAATAAATTATTTCTTTTAAATTTTAATCTTCACCCACTGAATAATATAAGTGAGGATATTATTACCATATTCATCATTCAAGATATAAATTATATTATAAATTCTACCTTACCCTCTTAGGGTATATAAAAGTAAATATCTTTCCTCAAACAACATTACTCTTTCAAAAAATAATATACTCACGTATATATATACCCTAATTATATATTCTAAAAAGTATACCTATATCAAAACCATCATAATATATAAGACATTAAACCATACTGAAATAATGTTTTTTTGGAAATTAACACTATATTTAACACTTAACCTATAGTCCATACGATCACACACTACCCTATATAAATCATGGCCATTAAAATAGGACAAAATTCACTAAAAATGTCATGGATGGTTTTTTCATTATATAAGTAAAAAAATCCAAAGCTATCAGTACTATCTACCTAAATTTTCACAAAATCAATCAACCCTTTATTAACTCAACATCAAGCATATTTACAACCTAAGATCTAATCTAATCCTGAATTCTTTAATAGAAATCCTGAAAAAAATATTACTTTATATATAGTTAATTTTTTACGTTAAGGATACCATTTAATATAATCTACTAATCCATTAAAGAATGAACAATAAAAAACAATCCTTATATTTTTCATATAATCCTTATAACTTCTAAAATATTCCAGAATATTGTTTATAAATATCACTCACTAATGAAAATATCTATGAATTTCAATAAAATCTCAATATCACTACCTTAATTATGATTAGGTATCTCAATATTTTATTATAATATGGATATAATAGAATTATTAACCATTTAGTTATTTTTCCTTACTCAGTTATAAGACAAAGTGGTTTCTAGATACAAACTTGTGTCAACTTAATAATCACAATCATGATTCAAAAAAAAATTAAAACCAAATTGTTTATGATAATATCCATAATGAAAAAATAAATATGAATATTAATTCCCTTATGTCACCTTCAACCTTAACATATGATAATTTTGGTATAAACTATGAATCTCACTGATTAATATTTTTCTATATATGACTAATTTTTAATTAGGTTTTCTACCTAATTATTTAACATTATTCTTCAATCCTTCATAGTGGTTCACATATAAAATGTGATTATCCAACGAAGATCCCCCAGTAGGGTCAAAATATGTGTGCGGTTCAACCACTTTTTTATCCACCAAGTGATGATTAAGTTAATACCCAATCGTCTACATTCAGGTTTATTACCCTTAGATACAATTATTCTAGAGACAAAAAACACTTGTAGTATCCATATTGAATTTAAATATGTAAGAGAAACACAAAATATATAAAATATCAGAACCTCATATTGTTATCATATAATTAAAATTTTCACTTATACTTATCCCTAGGGTTTTAGCGGATTGTATCTTATCATAATATGAAAATAAAATTTTGAAATAGCACCTTTACATTACATTATATTATATCTCAAAGGTTTAGATATAAATTTTAAATTATGATAAAACTTATCTTATAGACTATTAAATTATCCTCTGCAAACATCTTATTATTCTAATCTATATAAACCCAACATTGAACCAATTATGATGCCTTTGTCCTATACCATGAGATCTAATGCTATAAAAAATACTTCAAGATGGATTTTGTATTACCTATTTAATCATCGATATAAAAATATAATTAACATATGGATTAAAAAAATCATTGAATGCGTTCCTAATACCTTTTATGTATACATAATCAATGAAATAAGAAAAAACATAAACTAACAAAAACTCATTTTTTTATATCTAAGGGAATTTTTTACAATATATGAAATTACTCAATACATAGTAGTTCTAATAAATATCCCATAAATGATGCATAATGTATATCTGGGAAGAAATATCTTGTTTAGTAGTTTTCCTCATAACTTGTGAAAATAGAAACATAAGAAGGGGTGAGATGAAATGATCAGTAAGGTAAAATATATAAATATGGTAATCATGGAATAAACATTATTGAAGGATGAGATAATAAAATTAAATTTCATCATATAATGAAAATAAATCATCATGTATCCATTGATTCAAATTGAAATAAATAGCATACATTGATATCGATCACCAGTTACCTAGTGAAAATATACATTTTTCTTGATTTATAGTTACATACCATAAAGCAATACATAATTATCTTAGACTTCATTATATTAATCTGAGGATAATACATTTTCCAAGGTGTGTATACACAAAAATATACAAACATGTTTTACTTAAGATGCATAATGATGCATTGAGGGAATATAAACAATAGGGCCCACCCATTGCATTTTAAATTCCAAGGAAATCATTATATGATTAAATTATTTAAAAATTCATAACCATTATTTAGATTATTTTGTCATATTTTAATGACAATATATGGAATTCCAATAATTTTCACCCTTTAAATAAAACAGATAACATGATCACAACCATTTAGAAGAAATAATATATATACATTAACCATAAAAAGTCAACTATCCAGTAATCATCTATATCATATTTAAATCATAAATAATGTCAACACTTTTCCCCATGTCTATAAAAGGTATAACATGATCATAACCCATCTGAATAAAGAAGGTGGCTGGTTAAATAAGATAATGGTAGTTATTGAAGATACTTCCTATTCAAATGATCAATTCATAAGCCATCAATACGAAAAATCTGGGTGGTTTCAAAAAAATATCCCTATTATAATAATATAAACATAGAATTTTTTAGACATAGATTAAAAACATCATTGCAAGAGAAAACATCAAATGGTATCACAAAAGAAGGGATCAGGAATAAAATTTTTGATACCACATGTTTAGTTCCCAAAATTATAAATATATATTTTTATTATTGTAGAAATTTTGTAACATAAATCCTATTAATTCAAATAATTTTGAATTTTAAAAGGAAAATAATAGTGTAAAAATTTAGAATTTTTTTTAATATTGGCGTAAAAGAGAAACTAACATGTCACATTCAAAAGTAACTTTTTAAGTGGTAAAATGAAATATTTTGAAAACATAAAATATTAAAAATAAAACAAAATAATTAAACCTTGAAATAAATTAATGTTATCTAGATGAAATTTCTAGTGAAAGATAAAAAATTTAATAATTATTTGAATGAAAACTTTTTAATAATTTTTTAATTAACTTTGTTGAAAACCCATATGATAAAAAGAGTACGAAAACTATCATTATATTAAAAAATAATTCCACCAAAGAGGATTATTAAATAAAATATTATAAAATATTAGGGTTGGACAACCCATGCATGATTGAACAATGTTCAAGATAAAACATTATAACTCAAATAAGTATATTTGAGTTATGAATCTCATATATGGGGATCATATCCCAATAAGTGAGAAATATTTTTCATAGGGTTTATGTTGAAGGATTTTAATTGCCCAGAGAAAATTATATAACAAAACATAATAGAATAATACAATATAATGTATGTAACTTATATTTAATTATTTCCAATTAATAATCATAACTCAATGAAAAAAAATTTGATTTACTGATAATATTTACTACTTAGGAAACAACTAAATCAATAACCACACGAACAAAGGAAAATTATTTTTTTACTAAATACCATAAATTGAAAAACAAGTGTATGATAAAAATAAATATATAGGAATAAAATAAACAATATAAAGAAAAAATTATGCATAAAATGTATTATGTCTCAAGAAATCAGAATTGAGAAATAGAAAACCCTTACAACATTCGAATCAACAACCCTTGAAAGAGAGGTTTTGTAATTGAATATCAAATATCATGACTAAAATATAATTCTTGATAATATATATATATATATAATAGGTAGTATATTAACCATATAAATGAAATTATAGTCCTAAAACATAACATTTCTCAAAAGAATTAATTTGAGATGAAAACCACGTACCTTGTTCCTGATTCGTTCTATGAACATACCTAAAATACAGAATAATAAAATTATATTTATTTTATAAATTATTTGGAAATTTATTTTTATTCTTTTAAATTATTATATAAAACTGATTACCATATTCTACTTATTTATCATATATTTTTTCCTATATATGCAAGAAAATTGAATTAGTGTTGGCTTATTTTAGTAATTTTGGAGATCAAAGATGATATTTTAATAAAAAGTTAAATAAATTATCTTACCATTCAAAAAAAATGAAAAAAATTTAGAGTGATATTAAATTATAATAATATTAGTATTTTGGTTCCCATAATCATACATGACAGAGTTTGATAACATTATTTAGGTAGGAGGTTAAATGAACCCCATCCGTGAACACGTTATATCCTGATGGGTGAGTATGGTTAATAATGTTTATAATATAATTATAAATTAATAATGAAAATAGAAATTTTATTTTCTTATAATTTTAATAATATTGTAAATGGTTGACACAAATAATAAAAATTTGTATGAAAAATAAGGAAAACATGTACCTTTTTTGAGGATGTAGTTCACACAACACAAAATAATAACAACAATAATAATATATTATTATTAAAACTAAATAAATAAAATTCAAATTGTGAATTAAATATTAACTAAAAAATAATGATCTTGAGGATTTCATATTTCCATGATTATGGTAGGTTTGTAAGAGAAATATTAAGAAGAGATGGTACAAAGTAGGTAATACTCACATGGGTACCGCGAAATTTATCATAACAGTCTCCTTGAAAATGAAGGTATTAAGATAAATAATTGAGACCAGTGGCTTATGAGCATGATTGATTCTTTATATAGGATAAAATTATTGTGTTTTATCAATGAATTATCTCTAATTTTTATTGAATGATGGGGTGCAATAATTCCCTTTTAAAAGAGAAGAAAAAAGTACCTTTTATAACCATATTAAATTTTAAATGTTACTATTACACTATTTATGTATGAAAGACCCCAAGAGATACAAATAATGGAGTGTGTGGTGATATTGGTTCTGAGCCATATGTATCTATCTAGTCTTTCCCCTTGATTTTGGTGTAGTCCAACCTGTGAGGAACCAATTTTTCCTCCTTACGACCATGATCATCCGAGAGAAGAACTACCGAGAAATCGTGAAGTAACACTTCCAGGAGGGATTTTTCTATTGGAAGAAAGACTACATTCTTTCGAAGTATCCCGAAATTGATGTTCTTAATATGTAGGTGATCAAGATCAGGAAGAGCATCAAATCCAAGTAGTATGTTAGTGAAATATTTTCTTGGATGCATTATTAATAGTACCTCAACAATGACGACGTTGAGTTCCTCCATAGCAACCTAAACCTTTCTTCAGATATTTTTCCAAACACTGAAAAAATCCATCAAACCTCTTGGCCGACCAGTTGGTCCTCCTGGTTATCGCTCCAATGGACCTTCTCTCTTTGATGGATGTGATAAAAGTTTCGGTGATCATGATGTGTACTAGAGAGAATCTACAGGTGACTTCTCAGAGGAGGGTGGTGCTCCTGCAGATTACCAACCTTCTTTTAGGGGCCCTCATGGTAGTGGTGGGTGTCCTGGTTTTAAGTGAGGAAGTGGCTCCTTCCCCATGGTGGCTAAAATCTTCTATGAGAATTTTTCTTTGTTCTTTTTAATTTTAGGATATGTCAACCAAGTAATTGTTCACCCTTTTTGAAACTACTATTTCATGTAGGTATTCAGTGAAATAGTGAAATTGGTTCATCAAATCCTAAAATTTGTATTTACCCACATGTTTATAAAATAATGTCATTTTTTCTCTTGTTTTAAATTTTACCATTCATGTTTATACCTTTATAACTAGTTCTTAATGAAGTAATATATATTTAACTAAAAATATTAAATGTTTGATATTAAAAAAAATTATCTGATAACTAAAAATTAATCACCATTTAATCTAATTTAAATTATAAATATGTTAAAAGTTACTCTTAAATTAAAAAAAATTCATATATAGAAAAATAGTTTTTTATAGAATGATGGTGGTTTAACAATCATGTGTTCTTAATATTTTTTAAAATAGGTTACAAATAAATTTCTGTCAATATAATTATATCAATGTTAAAACATAATATTATATTCATCATTTAAAATATATTAATTAAATTCATTAGATAAAAATTACACAATATTAATAAAATAATTGTACCAAAATAAATTTTTTACCATTATCAAAGTCATTAAAATTAATTTTAGTAATCATATTTTAATTCTACAAATTAATTTTTTACTTATTAAATAATATGAACATTTTTATAAGAAATATGAAACCAATTTTTACATATTTATCTTCTACATGTGATGAAAATATATTTTATTAATATTAGTGAAAACAACTCCTTTAAGAATAAAATATTATTTATGTTTCCAATATGATATAAAAATATTTTATAAAAATAAGATATTTACTTCTATTTAATTCTTTTACATTTAAATAAAAAAAATTAAAAATTTTTATATTGTTTTATTATTATAAAACATAGAGTTTTTAGAAAAAATAGGTTTTTTAACAATTAATGTAAAATAATATATTTCAATAAAAAAATTAATCTTCAGGAAATATTTTTATTCTAAATGAAAAAAATCTCATATTTTTTAATTCAAATTCCATATTCATATATTCAATTTTTGAATAAAATCCGGAAATATAATGATAACCCATTTCTTTTGGAAAATTATGTGTTAAAATATTATCTATTATTATTATTACTTCATATAATTTTCCAAATTAAATTTTGTTGAAATTTATGAAATATAAATAATAATTTATCATAATTAATGATATGTTTCTTAGAAAAAAACTATTTTATAAAAAGAAAACTTTTGGAAGAATTATTTTTTAAACAATAAATTATCTTACTAGTAATTTTATGTAATCAAATTTAATTACATTCGTATTAATGGTAGAATATATTTTACCTATATTTATATTTAATTATGAGTTTACTCCTATTAATTATTTCTAATTCAATGGCTATGTTTTAACAGTCATAATTAGATATTTATATTTTATCTAAATATATCTCAGTTTTATTTATGAATTTTGTTACTTATCGAATAAGTTATCGAACACATTGAATTACTTAAAGGTAATAATACAATAAAATTTTTGGGTGTTATATAGATCCTCTTTATAGATTATATTATGTTACTTGCACACATATAAAAATTTTCTTTGGGAAAAATAGATTTTATTGTAACCAGGATATTTATCCAAACCTCTAGTAAGCCCTTTAGATTCTTATTAATAGAGTATAACTCCTCTTTGATGAAAAGATTCCCCATTAATTTTGATTAGTATTGGGTTCTCCAATATATGGAATTTTTTCTCATTATTGATAAAAATTATTATTTTTTATTCCATTTTATAGAGTTTCATTGATTACATTTTTCATAATGAAAATGGATATCAAACTCAAAATGGTTCATGCATTATCTTTAACAAGACAAATTATTAGATGAATATATTTTAAAATAAGTTTTCATTAAATAAATTTTAATGGAATATATTGAAATAAATTTATGTCCCCAAACGAGATAAAAATATAGTGAGGCATGATCTCTATTTCTGAATGTAGGGAATCTTCTTTAGCATTCATCTCATCCAAAATCTATTTATTATGGTAATCCTCCAAATCATAATAGTTGTGATTCATAGATAGATTATTGGATAAAACATTAAAAAAATCAATCATATGGATATAATCAACAAAATTCCAAAGGTATCCTAACAATTAGGGTTTCCCATATAATTATATTCTAATGCAAATTCCAAAAATATGACAATAAAATATAATATATGGTCACATATATTTGGAATTAAACTACCTAATGATGATCTAGTGTCACCCATAAATTTAGTTCATTAAACAATATAATCAAGGGTCAACAATATTTATCATGAAACATACACATTATATGATCTAGGTATTTATAAGTGATGCTTTATAAGGAATATAACACTTAATAATTATGGTTTTTTAAAAGTATCACCTATTTAATATACATCATGTGAATGTTAAATTCATAACTTTAACATATTTTCCAATATTTAAACTTTCATTTTTTACATCTATATGTAGTAATGTATATAAGAATGTATTTTTCCAATACCCTTTTAATCTACTAAATTAAAGCATTCACTCCACATTAATATATTATAATTACACAACCCATAGTTTGTGTTACTCTCCCCAAAAAAGAGGAAACTCTATTGTTTTATATATGAATGAAAAATATTGATAAGGTGTATGATGTTTTCATGTAAAGGAATAGATTTATATGATATTTATTAGCTCTAACTGATCAAGACATGAGTTATGGGCAGTCTACCCCATCACCCTTGTTATACAAGGCATATGACATTGACCCATTGGGTAATGCTACCACAAGTCTCTCTATCAGGGGATAATTAACTCAAGAGAGAATATTTTTAATGATAACCCTAAAACCTAATGTTTTCAAAATATATTTAAAAACAATTATTAATATCCCAACAATAAATTAAAAATTTAGGTCAAGATGGATGAAAACTAAATTTTATGGAATCTTACCTTGAATGAAATATAAGGCTCTATCTCCTTGAATAAATTTCTTCTTATGATTTTTTCACACAAAATATTCAAAATATAATTAATTATATATATATAAATAATAAAATCAATAACATCTTAATAAATAAAAATTTCCAAAATTTAAAAATGAGATAATCATTTTTGAAAAAATATTAAATTATAATTCCCACCAAACACACCTTATAATTAATAAATATATTATGGAAAATTAGTAATAAATGATGTATACATTTTATACTGAATTTGAAGAGGAAATATTTTCTATTTTATATTATATGGGATTCATAGAGATATATATTTTTGAATTACTCATTTTTGAATTATTTTTCAATAATTTCAACAATTTACATAATCTATATATCATATAAATATTATTACATTAACCATTAATCAAATTAAAAATCTAAATATTTTATTATTTGGTCTATATAAAATAATTATATAATGTTTTCCTAAAATTATTTATTTAGGAATAAATAATAATTTAAATATAAACAACTTTATACTTTCCTTTAATTTTTTTATTTATAAACTCTTGTGATGTAATCTTTATAATTTCTAATTAATATTCTTATTTTTGATTACAAAGACACCATATAATTTGGTAAAAATATTAGAATGATTTTGTACAGTGTTTTATAATATTTGATAAACCTCGTTAAAATTTTAAAATGATATTCTCAATATTAACTCATTAATATTAATGGATAATTTATAAAAACAATTATTCAGAAAAATAAATCACTTAAATAGAAACGATTTCTAGTTAATTAATTTAATAAAAATATTTTATATATTTTACAAACATTCTAAAATCCTTTTTTATAAATGAATATTTTATAAAAATATTATTCAATTCTTAATTGAATTATAATCATTAAAATAAATTATTTATTTATTTTTGGAAATAAACATGAACTATGCATATTTTAATTTAGGAATGAAAAATAAGTTTTTATTTAGCATAACGACATTTTATAGTCAAATTATAAATCAAAATAATAATATATATATATAATTTGGTTGTATATATATATATATTAAATATTTATAAACAATTTTGGTCATTATTTTACTTTAAAAATATTGGTCGGCCATGGGATGTCATATCCTAAAGGAGGTCATCACTATAATATCCTACCAAGATAAATGATTGTTTTTCCATTGATGGAGAGGGTGTTGAGTAAGAATGTGTGGTTTGGAAAACACATACGAGAGTGAAGTTCAGTGATGGTGGTGTGGATGCATATCCTCAACCATCATATTAGGCATGATAGACTGATGGAGTGCTCTTGCTTCCATCAGATTTCTTCAATAATGGGATTGCGTGTTTGGGGTAATTTAGTGGTTCCCTCTGGTGTGAATGTCTGATGTGGGACTCCACATTGAGTGGAATTTTTTATCCCTCCCACATGTGTTCTATTTCATGTTTTGTGCATATTCGTCCAACGTACCTAACTTAAAATCTTCAAACCATTCTTGAAATTTTTTTAGTTGTATTCACTGCATCTGTATTCAAAATATCATGCTTTTCATCTTTATGAAAATCCCATAAACCCATGTACCCATTTTTTCACATTAATTATTTGTTTTCTGTATCTAATATTTACATAAAACATACAATATTATCTTGGAATTATTGACATCACAATTTATATCAATGTAATATTAATCATAAAATTAACATATTGTTGACAATCATCATTATGAAAGAAAAAACCGGAAAATGATGCACTATTTTTTGTAACCTATTGTTCAAGTAGTGTTATTGTATAACAATTTTCCCGAACACCCTCCTAACCATATTAATAGTTTATCATAATTATATTTTATGGATTAAAAAATATTTTTCTCATTGTTATCATATAATATAATTTTGAAAGATCATGAACGATTCATATATTATATACAATGTTTTTTAAAAATACTGATGAATTCACATTTATCTGATGATGAAGAATGTTTTCATACCAGTTTTAGATGTTTTAGGACCATTTTAATAACCTATTTCTATGTAAGAACAATCAAACATGATGGTTTTATCCTAAAATATAAGAAACATATATGATCAATTGAAAAAAACAAATAGACCATATTTTTTTTTAGCTAATGGTTGATTTATTCTTCCATGATCTCTGAAGAATGATTGAGGAAAATTATAAGGATGCGTATATTAAGGGATACTATAGCTCTGGGGTTTACATCAGTCACTAGATCCCGATATCTATATGAGGACAACAAAAACTCTCAAAGGGATTATTTTTCCTTCCTGCAAGAGATAAATGAGGATCAGAAACAATAATTTTATAAAAATAGTTACATTAAACTGATATCACAAATAACCACAAGAAAATGTGATCAATCCCCATATAAAATGAGGAGAACCATTTCTCTATTTATTAGTGATATATGACACTTCTTAATGAATGATGAAATTATATTTTATACTCAGGTATTATCAAATAATTCCCTTGACATGCCCATTGTTGACGTGTTTTCTTAATTACCATAAAGAAAATATTTTAATATATTCTTAGTGGATTACAAAAAATTGAAACTATATGAGATATTTTTTATTATCATTCAAAAATACATCGGCTTCATCTCCTGTATACATGTGTCATTTGAATGTATGTTGCATGCAATAGTATGTGTGAATTTATGTATCACATGCATTTGTTCATCAGGCGTCATATTCATGAGAATATAAGTTAATATTATTCATTTATTATATATTCATTTCATTAAATACATTTAATGTATAAAAAACTATATATTATAAAGATAGATATATATATATAATATGCATCATATACATGAATAATATGAATATTTATTTTTGTGAAAATCTAATGTGTAAACCATATCCTTTTAATTTAAAAACCCATTAAGAAACATCCATTCTTCCATCTAAAATATATATGGAATTTGACCTGTCATCACCCCATTATGAACCAATGTAATATTAATAAATCTCTATTTCTACACCATACCACCCACTCTAGAGTTTAAGTCCTAATCAGGTCCCTATATTCAAGAATAACCCTATAGTATCTCTATCACATCCATAGGAACATCAATTATGTTACAGAAAAATACATATCCCATAGTTCCCTCCCTAAAAAATGAATGTACATTATATTAAATATATCCATATATTTCTTACCCACATTAAAACATAAGGGTCTCACATCTCTATGCAATAAAACTAGCCCAAAATATACAATGATGGGTTAGTTTTTATATACATAAAGGATTTATCTCATCAATAACCTAATAGTAATAACATAATGAAATTTGTTTCCCAATTAGGTATAATTTCATCATCAAGTTATGTAGGAATAACACTACATATGTTTTGGTTAATAATTTAGAATGGAAAAACATGCATAATAGTTAAGGTACTCGACCATAATAAATAACATGAATATCATGTGAATATTAACTAAAAAAGTGATCCATGACTAAATTCCTATTTCCACCCATGGTGAAGATAAAAATCAAAAAATCAGTAATCTACAGACAACATACTTAGCATAATAAAAATAGCTCAACTTTTATAGAAAAATTCCAAAACAAAAATACCATATCCATAGTAACCTATAATAGAACTCGTGTAAGTTTTGATTATGATTAAACGGAAGAATCTATCCTAAGTTCCAAAGAGTCATATATCTACACACCTTGTGTGAAATAGTTTGAAAAAGAAAATCAAGGCTTGTTAACACTTTTAAGTGTCCCCAATTTAGGCCAACTTCTTCATGAATGAATCAGTTTCTATATACCAATACTATGAATCCTAATATGATAGAGGATTCCAATTATTGGCGTGGTTTTATAGGTTATTAATAAGAGACTATATCATCTAGTTTAGATTACTATAAGAAATATAAAATTTAATAGAATCAAAATTCATCACAATAAAATAGATGCAACCAAAAATACCAATTGTATGTAGATAATAAAAAAATAACAACTATCTTACTGTAATAAAATGAGTATTAGTATTCCCATAAATGAATAAACTAATGAAAAGTGTCACCTAATGGACAAACATTATAAGGATACCAAATGGAAATAAATAATGTAAATCAGTCTACAAGAAAATTAGTAATTTAGTATCTTTTTAATATTTCATCCTAACTCCATATAGACCAACCAATACAACCATCTAAACTTAGGTCCATTTCATTACATTTTCCTTCAACAAAGAATGCTTCTTGTTTACTACGGTACCAATGTAAGGTGTGGTTACAACTCAATAGGCTTCCACCAATACTATCCCTAAATCATTATATTATATGATTTTTTATGTTCTCTAAGATATTCTCAAAAATAAAATGAACTGGGAAAAGAAAATGATATTAAATATGTCCCGCCCATGGGTGCTACATAGTAATAATATTTTATGAATACATTATTTTTATTGTTTCCAAATCTCAAAAAAAAATATCAAAAAATAATAAACATATAAAACTATCCCAAGTCAAATAAAATTATCACAACATCCCACCATGATGAAATGAAAAATACCTCAAAAATACATCTTGATAACATCAATGGATCAATGTGCATAGTGTCCTTGAGATATCACAAGATTACATACTTGGTTAGTAAATATTGATAAAAAATTCATAATATTTTGAATACAACCCTAAGAAATCATGTACATGTTGAAATTCTATCCCAATTAAAATAATAAACGTGTGTATAATGTCCCTAGTCACAAATTAAAACAAATGAAGGAGATGTGTTCCTAACCTAAAGACACTTGACAAGTGAAGGAATCACATCCTGAAATAACCAATCAAGCATGAGTATATCATCCCCTTCATTGGATGAATCTCACTATTGGTATTCCATCCTAGTTTTAATGGGGGAAAATGGCTCGAATATTATTCATATGTATAACATGATTGTGAGGGAATAAAATCCAATTTTACATTACCCATATATAAACATTACGAACTTCTCCTTCAAAACATATCACAAGTGCATTCCATCCCACATCCATGGGAATTATTAAATAATTTGTAATATCACCTTGGGTATAAGTTGATAGGTTTATCATCTCATCCCATATGCATATACACTAATTTGAGAATCACATACCCTTACTAAGAATCGTCAGACCATGGGAATTATATCTCACTTCCAAGGGAAGAATGAAATAGCTATGAATTTTATATCTGGTATGACACAAATGAAATGGTGTCACGTCATATATGAATCCCCATTAATATGGGCATCAAACCCCCTTCCTTGGATGAATTTGTCATTGTGTAGTCTCTCCTACATCTTGTTTAAATAACAAATAACAATTCATTTTTTCCTTAGTGTAACATCACTGGAAGGGAATCTATTCTCAAATAAATCTAGTGTTTAAGGAAAAAATAAATTATTAGGGAATAATTTTCTCTTAAAGGAAAAACCCAGATGGATAGATAAATTTGTTTAGATAAAAAACATTATTGATAAATAATAATTTAAATATAAACTAGTTTTTGAAAAACTAATTGTTTTATAGAACCACATTTTCAAGTGTTTAGACATCACATGATTTTGAAAAGTAAAAGATGGTGATTCACACTCAAGCCATAAAATCCAAAAACCATATAACCCAAGTGGATTTAAAAATAACTACTGATGTTGAATGACTTCTTCCATTTTCTTTTATCATGGACAAAAATTTCTATACATCTATCAAAGTGAACATGTTTGTGGGTAGTATAAACATTGAATAATTTATCTAATGACTCTAATATTATATAATGCAATGGTAATCTAAGAATAAAACTACACATTAATACTTGTAACAACGTTATGACCAAAAACTATTATAACCCCTTGTAAGAAAAAAAATCCTTTTCCAAATAGTAAATAAATGGAAAATCATTACAAATTTACTATAATTTATTAATTAAAAATAGAAATGGTGATAACCAATAATATAATAATAATCAAGTTAAACACACTCATTTCATAGACCCACTATAAGATAAATAATGAGGTATAACTTTAAATAACCATAATAAAATTATTATATATAAAAATACAAATTCCACATCATGATCCTCAAAATTAAGGTTCATGAGGACCCTAAAGACTAAATATACGGTATTTCATTACTCTACTCTTGATAGGTTTTGATAACATAATCATTATAAATAAATATGATATTCATTATCATATAACCCTAAAAGGATTCAAATAACACAAACCTCATGCATGAATATGTAGGTTTTCATATCCTAACCATCATTAAAAAATATGAGGCATCATATTGAATCACCTGTAAAAATAAAATTTATAATATTCATAATACAAATAACATCAGTCAAAATATCACCAATATAAATAAAATAATAAAATAAATACATTCAAATGTTATATAAAAATAATAAAAAATTGCCAAATAAATATTAGAAGTCACGAGTTTTATTACAAAATATAGTGAAAACATATCTCGAAATTTTTTTTAATGGAAATATAAAAATACATCCCAACGCTGGAAATATTTTTCCTGAATTTTTATTTAAAATAATTTTAACATATTTTTTCAAATTATCTCAATATGAAAAATTTCCCGATTCATATAAAAACCATATATTCTATAAATCATACATGGTTAAAAATAATGATTGAGAACACTATATATAATGATTTGTCATAAATCATAAATTAATAATAATTTAATAAAAAACCATGAACAATTCAGATTAACACTGGACTAAGATTAAAATTGATCGAAGCTTCCTACATGAATTTAATTTCTAAAAATTCAATATGTTCTCAATTTTATAAACCTGACTGGATGAAAAAATAATATCTCAAACTAAGACCCCACAATACAATACAATTTTAAAAAATAATAAACCATATTTTAAAACTAATTTAGTGTAGAACATGTTTACATTTAATGTTCCCCATAAATAATTGGCATTATCGATGCTATTTTGGACCACCCATATAACTCATTGAATTTTATTATATGGATGCTGGATAGAGGAAATCCCTCCATGAAATTTGACATGACCCATATGTAACTCTCTATTTTAATGTGTAGATTAAGATTTGATAAAGGAAAAAATTAAATTATATGTAATGAACAATTTTATATTTATAATGACCCATGATCTATTTATAATGATCCCATGAAAATTAGTATAAAAAATATCGTAACAATTCATTAATAAAAATATGAAAAATATAGTTTTTTTGGCATTGAAACATTTATAAATACTCTAAACGAATTAGGTAAAATATAATAATAATAAACTCTATATACTCTTAAAATACCCATGATTATTTAATGCCCAATTAGTAATCATTAATCATCCACCAAAATGGAAAATTTTGTGTATTTAATAGAGATTAAAATTTGAGAAGTCCATCAAATTAAAAATAAATATTCTCCATTTAATAAACACATCCTCCATCTATAATTAATTTCACAAGAGGAACTCCCTCATCAATGGATTTAGTTTTTTTCTTTATAATTAAATTCACTCCCTCGCGCAATAACTATTTTATCTTAATCCATTAAAATTTTTTAGTGGAATTTTATAAATCACATGGTCAAATATCACTAAAAAATATCTAACTCCATGAATGAACACAAAAAATTCAAAATTCAATTTTTTGATAAATATATAATCAATTAAATTCCCTATACTAAAATAAAAAAAATAATTTTTCATCAAATACATGTACAGAAATTGACCCAGTTATTAAATAGAAATAATTTTTAAGTATAATTGTATTTTCCTTATATATACCACACTTCATTAAATAAACTCCATTTTTCTTGAACATCATTTTAATAAAATCAAAATATTAATTTTAAAAACACACCATGTTTCATATCAAATAAAATTTCCATTTGTGTAATTGTAATTTTATTACCAAGATATGGTCACACTCCCTTCAATCATTGTTTAATATCACTGTTTAATTGTGTATCACTCCAAAACCCTAAAATACTTGTTTATGATGTGGATTGTTATTTATTTTGATCTGGTATGAGATTAGAAACACTATTGAAAGGATAAAAATATCTACTTGTTGAAAAAAATATGTTCCTTAATATACTTTTTGAAAACATTTTCATGTTTTGTTTGTAGTGTATTACATAACATTTGTAGTCAAGCTAAGGAGACTAGGAGAGGGACTATGTATAACAGCCCAATATTTGAAAATAGGAATTTAATTTTTAATAGAAGTTATGAAATAAAAAAATTTAGAATAATGTACAATACTATAAGACTTTATGATATGTTTCTTTTTAAATTAATTTTTTTTTGATATCTTGTGTTTCTCACAACACCAAATTTAATAAAAACACAATACATTATGAAAATATTATTACTTAAAACATCAGCAATATAACCAAGCTGTTATGTTGGATGTTATGAATACTAAAAAATATTTTTCTTGTAAAATATAAGGTTTACACATATTGATAGGGAATATATTTATTATAAATAACAATAATAATAATTTTCATGTCAACAAATTTCTTTTGAAAAAGAGAATTTTTCTAAGAAAACTGTTTCATCGATTATATACACTTACATTAGAATTGATTTTTATCACTATTATAAAATTTCATTGAAAAAAAAATTACTTTTTTAATTACTAGGATCATTAAAAAATTTAGGTGGTGTTTTGGAAGTTTTTTTAGAATGTTTAATTCCATTGATGAATAGTTAAAAATTCTATATGTTTTTGAATATTTCCCTTTTAAATTATTTATAATGTTTCATATAATTTAATATATATTTAAATAAAAATTGATAAAATATATCTATTAATCCAATTAAGGTCACTTTATTCATTTTCATAATGATGTTTCACATAACAACATTGTAAACTTTTGAATATTTTCACTTTGAAAACACATTTTCTCATACTATCTACATGATTAATATTAAATTAAAATTTTCTAATTTTAAAAATTTCATTACAAAAAATACTTCCCATATTTTTAATAATAATTATTTATATTATCTTATTAGTTCATCATAAATTTTCAACATAATTAATAGTAAAATAAAAAAAAATATATTTAACGTGCTTTAAGTAAAAACAGATTTTTAGGGGGTTATCCTTAAAAGATAAGTGTAAAAAATGACCTAAAACATGTCCAAAAACCATTTTATGGTCACATTTTAACCATATATATTATAGGTTCCATAATAGAAAATTTTTAGGCCTTTTTAAATTTTATAAACATGAGCATACCATTTTCATTTCAAAACAGGCAATTGTGCCTCTCACCTCACTTATGAAAAGACTCCCTCTATCATCTCCTATTCACATTTCCAAACCTTATTAGATTAGAAAAAATACAAAAATAACATTTTTAACTACTGAATATCATCCTATAATTTTTTTTTTCATAAATACAACCTATAAATACTTTTTGTATGAAACTAAGAAGTTGTGCGAATAAATAGTAACATCCCTAACTGACCATTTTCTTTTATTTCCTCCTCCACCACATTAAATTATTCATGTAACATGATGATATAATTTAATTATTATGATACATACAATAATAATTTATTATGTTAATTTTATAACTTAAATCATTATTCTCTTCCATCAAATGGGTTTTGAGATCATTGTTCATGTGTACGGCAGACTACCGCTTTATGAACCGATTTCATTCATTTTCCATCACCACCTTTCAAGGATTGATGTAATAGTGAATTTAACATAATTATATGTTATTTATGATATTATTATACTTATTAAATTATCATATTACATATTACATCGTACTAAAAATTTATTTACGGATATGATAATTTCGCTCCTGTGTGTGGCGGACAACCGCTTCACGAACCGATGTGATTCTTTTTTGACATACGCTTTAAATAGAAGATAGTATGGATTAAATTAAATGATTATATGTGATATTTATGATTTTAAAATACTCATGTAAATATAATATCACATATAACATCTTTCATTCCAATCCATTATAAAAAAAATAACATCACTCATGTATATATGTGGGCTACCTGCTCCCCGTCGTGATGTGCGTTGTTTTTCATTTTTTATAGCGATGGTAATAAGGATGGATTTTATTAATATTAATGTAAATTAATTTACATGATAATGATTTTTTAATATTTAATTAATATTTTTTTTCAATTTTTCTATCACTTGAGAAAAAAAGAAGTAATGCTCTTGTGTACGTACTGCCTATGGTCTCAATGAACGATGTAATCCATTTTATAAAAATAACATTACTATATTTCTAAAAATATTTATAATGAATATATAGTTTATTTATATATTGTATAATATATTTGAAATAATTTATCCATGATCAAATTAAATGGGAAATAATTACCAAACCAATGCATAACAAAAAATGAACCAATTATCACATGAAATATTTATTTGAACAATGAATTGAAAATAAAAGAGTTTTAATTAACTATAAGTAAACCATATATTATATGATAAATATTACTTTGGTTATATAATTTATTTTTACTAATCCAATATATTTTTATATAGTTGTTTGAGACAAATATTATGGAATTTTATCTAGTGGTAGGGGTTTTTAGTCTCAATTTAACTTTTGTGATACAGATTACATATTCATAACATATTTCCTATGTGTAGTGTATAAGCTTCCACATTGATATGTTATATAATGAATCTATTTATATTTATGGTGCTTAAGGTTTAATTTTATTTCATTACTTTTATCAAGATTATGATTTAGATTTTAACAAAGTGGTGAGGATATATTTCCTAATCTCATCCTTATTCGGTATTTGTTTATGTTTAAAACTTTGGTGAATTATTTGATATTTAAATAATAAAATAAATCTATGTACTTCACCTCTATTTATTAATGATATATTTCAAGTAATAGAACAATTAATCCTCGCTATGTTTTGCACCCCCGATTTGAGGTACGTAACCATTATTTTTTATTTTTATGTATATATAATAATTGAATTATGTTTCTCGAGGATAAGTAGTATTTGGGAATACATTGGAGGATTTTTTGGAGGTACATAGTTTGAAAATTGTTAGTATAAATTGTGCACTATAACAACCCTGATCTTATAACATATGAATAAATGATTTATTACATGAGATAAAACATAATAAAACCCCAAAAAATCATTAATTTTAGTATATATGAAATTATGTAAATTACATATAAACATAAAATAATAAATACCACATATTTATTGAAAACATCCTTTACATGTTCATAATACCACTTCGTACTTAATACTACATGGGATATACTAGGGAAAATACATGAAAGGGGTGAGATATAAAGCCTAGTAATGGATTAAACATTTCATAACATGATGAAGAAAATAAAATCTAGACAATAGGAATGTCAATGGAGTATAAAATTTACATGAATATAATTTCATGATATAGCATGATAATCATAACATGGAAATGTGGCTAAAACATAAAACATTGCATCATAAACATAAGTAAAAGATAAACCACAAAGCCATTATGGTAGACCAGTGTCCCATAAAAGAAACAGGTAAACCCATATCCCAAAAAGATGTATCAGGATACCAAACATTACACAATTCATTAGACAGCTATCAGGGAACACCTTTCATAGTCATTTCAATCTCATGCTTTAATATGCCACATAGATCATATAACAAGTATTAATTTGACAACATAATTTATTCCACAATAAATAAATGTTCAATATATACATGTATGTACCTAATAATGATGTTTATTTGTATAAATGTGAGTAATATAGATAGATAAATGGGTATGGTATTCACTACATGATGATTTTGTAAAGGAAAATCGTGGCGTAATTTTGGCAGCGTAAATACATCATATAGAAATTCATAAAATGGATTGATGAGAGATAAATGGGTATATAGACATGTTTACATTAAATGGATAGTATTGGGATAATTTAATAAAATATTCCAACATTTAAAATGCAATTTTAGATGCATAATATAAATGAAATGCCTGAGTGGAAATGAGAAGAGAGAAATCCCTTACAGAATTTCAACATAGTACGATCATTAGTTTGGGTCTAAATGGGGGATGATAAATGATACCTAATTAAAGTAAAATCAACTATCCCATAGTAAATTTATTATGAAATGACGAAAATATAACAAATAGTTATTTAATATTCAAATTTCAAATAAGGTTCTTGAATTGAAAGGAATAAATAAAGGAGAGGATCCCTTACTTGGATGTGTGAATCCAAAGGCTTAGGAGAGGATTCCTTATAGAATGGGGGAGTGTTGGTAGGAATATAAGGGGGAAATTTAATAGTTTGTTCGATCATAAAAGTGTTTGACTGAATAGAAATTTTAGCTTCTGTGGTTTTATATAGGATGTGAGGGTGATTTATTTATTATTTTGGTTTTGGACACTACACAATAAAATACTCAAAAACACATGTTCTCCCATGTTTTTTTTCCTTGGTATCCAAAAAATGGGAGTGGTATAAGTGATTTTATAATTATATGGGCCAAATATATTAAAAATTTTCCCTTTATTATTTGGAGGTGGGTCAGACATTCAAGGAAACAATTTTAAAAATCATAAAATATTTTATATGTCATAGGGGATTCACTAAGTCATTATAAAATAAATAAAATAAATTTTAAAATAAATAATTTAAATGTAAAAACATATATTTTTTCAAAAATAAATTTTATTACATTTTTTTAATCACTATTGGTCCATTATGTTGTCATAAAAAAACACTATATATTTATATGGTATTTAATTTTTACCCAAAAATATGAATGTCTCAGAAAATTATGAAAAATTCACCATTTGATAATTTAGATATCCTGACTCCAAAAATAATTTAATTTTATTTGAAAAACTTTATAAATATTTTAATTTTCAATTTTAATATAAAAATTTAATTTTTTTAAAAATTAACAGGTTTTTGGAAAAAAACAATTCTCAAACCGTAATAAAAATTACATTTGAATTCATAAAAATTAAATGATCATTTATATTTAATAAAATTTATTTAATAATAATATTTTTTAAAAAATTTATTTATTTAAATAATCCATTTACTCATTGAAATATATATCTTAATTTAATTTTAATATTAACGAAAAATACTCTTTGGGCTTTAATTTTTTTTTACCACATTACAATAAAAGGATAAAAATATATCCATTATTCCATATAAAAAATGTACATATTTAAATTTCTATGGTATTGATTCATATCCCTCAATTACACCATAATACACCGTAATAGTACGGTTTTCAATGGTGGGGCATTGATGGGGCTATTCGGTGGATATGGTTTGGGAAGTTATCTCGATGATCTTGGAAATCTCACATAAATAGCTTCCCTCATCCTTATGTTGTAGGATATCAGGATGGGTTTTTTCTATGGAAAATCCGATAAATGATATCTCCCTTAGAATATCTATCAATTGGGATTCATAGGGTACAATCCTACTAGTTGAGGTCATCACTTCTTGGGTCTCTAGAAGAAAGGTTTTTTTAAAACCCTATATTTATACTAGTCATGTGATGACTATTCAGTGGCTATATTATCAAATGTAATGATACCTACTATTCATTTAAATCTGTCTGGATATTATAAATCAAAAGGAGAGCATGTTTATTCTATAAACATATGATATTTAATGAAATCAAAATAAATGGAATTTTATTCATAATTGTGTGGGTCATTACAACCTTCCCCACTTAAGAAATTTCACCCTCAAAATTTTTTTCCCACAATAAATAGATAAGGGTAACATTGCTTCATCAATTCCTTTGGTTCCCACATTTCTTCATCAAACATTTAGTTTCTCCATAATACTTTAAGGAGGGGAATTTTCTTATTTCATATACCATTTTCTCTATGATCTAGAATCTTCACTGGCTTCTCCTTAGAGAAAAGGTCATTATATAATGGTACCACCTAATTTTTGAGTAACTGTGATGGGTTTGGGATGTACTTACTTAAGAGATATATATGTAATATATCATGTAATTAGGATGGGTTTCGTGGGAGTGCTATTTGATAGGCCACTTCTCTAGTGAGATCATTGATCTTAAAAGGGTCGGTGTTCCTTAGACAAATCTTTCACTTCTTCCATAAATATATACAGAGGAATACCATGTCTCCACCCAAAAATTAATGGGTGTGTCTATGATTGTTAGCATATCTCTTTTATCAAATCTGATTAGATTTGATGTGATGCTAGATGGACTTAACCTTTTCACCATTTTATCAACCATTTAAGGTACTAGAATATTATATTCCTCAAATTCATCCAAACATGTTGGTGTTATTCACCTCTTCCCATAGAGATCTTCATAAGAATCCATTTTCATGCTTGAGTGGAAACTATTTTTGTAAGATAACTCCACTAAAAGAAGATATTTATCCCATATATATTTTATGTTTATTGATCAAGATATTAACATTTTATCAAGTTTTTGGATATTATTTTTAGATTGGAGGTCATTTTTAGGGTGATAGTTCATGATGAAGTTCGCTTAAGTGTTTAGAGCATGCTAGAGACTTTTCCAAAACATAGTGGTGAGAATTGGATCTTGATCGGAAATAATATATAGTGGTACTCCATGAAACCTTACCACATCTCTCATGTATATCTATGCAAGTTTATCTAGTGAAAAAACCTATAGAATGAGAATGAATTGTGCAATCATAGAAAGACAATCCAAATTGACCCAAATAGAACTATTTCCTTTTTATGTATTTTAATGTCCATTGAAAAAGTCTATGTTCATGTTTTTTCAAATCCATGGTGGTATTGGTAATGGTTTCACCATCCACTTAGACTTTTTCCTTTCAGAGTTCACATTCCGACATACATTATGATTTGATGTATATTTTGTGATCACATTATTCATGTTGTACCACAAATAGTACTCTTGGAGATCTAAATATATCTTTTTGTTTCCTGGGTGAATAGAAAATTTTAAAAAATGTACATCATAAAAATGTTTTTTCTTTAGACTAGGTATTTATGGATCACATATTCTTGACCCAAATCTCACAAATAAAATTTAACTCTGAGTATTTCCATTTACTGATTGTTTACACGTTCTATTGAATTACCAAATCATCGTTTTGAGTATCATTTAACCTTAATAAAAGAGATGGTTGAGAAAAAATTTATTAAATTATTTATGTTGTTCCTTTATTTTTGATTCCCATGTCCATATTTTTAAAATCCCTGATGATTGGATCCTTTTAAATTCTCATCTATGATATAATTGTATGGGATCTCTACCTGGATCATCTACAACCTTTGTCTCTTTCAAGATATTGTAGTGGATTTAGCATAATAATCCTTAATGAGGACTAACCATATTCATTGGATCATATTTGACTCTTTATGTGGGAATAGATATTTGAGTCTTTTATGGTCATTATATATCTCATACATATCCCCAAATAGATAATGCCTCCAAATTTTCAATGCAATGATCACAGTAGTTAAATCCAAATCATGCATGGGATAATATTTATCTTGAGTATTCATCTACCATGAGACGTAGTCAATGACATTGTCATTTTTCAACAAATTACACAAAATGGATACTTATTATATTTTACAAAAGAACATTCGCATAATATTCAATATGTTATACAATACTCATTGAGGTTTTCCCTAATAATTTAAAAACTTTTTTAGTGGGGACTCAATATACATAGAAAACATAAAAGAAATACTAATATAACATGAATTGAAATACCTTATGAAATATACTACATTGAATTAGTGTTTACATGTAATAAATTCATAATTATCTATCTTAGAAAAGAACTTTTCATGCTCCCAAAATCATGAATATTATTTATGCCTATCATTCTCCACAGCCCTTGAAATAGAGAAGCATCTTTGATAATTCCAGACTTCTCCCCATTTTTGACATAATTTTTTTAAGAACTCATTGATGGATATTTTTTTCTATAAATAATATTATCCATTTTTTGTTGCAATTTAATTCTTTGTTCCCATTATTTCTACGCATAATACATCCTCTTATACAATTGTGACATTTCCCATAGTTCCACTTTCCACAAATGTTTCACGAAGGAAATTGGGAATTCTTTCCCTTATCACCTATATCAGATGTACTATCACGATATGTCATCATTCTCTTCCTTGATTTCCTTGGGAATTCGAAAAACATAAAATTGTTAATCATGATTTTTCATATTTTCTTTGGAGATATCATGATATTCCCTACATGATCACCCATATGACTGTGAATCTCGTTGTGGTAGTCATTATATTTCCCATCGCATCATTTGTTAAAATGATTCGTACTTTTACGGTCCATTTTCTATAATAAAAGGAAAATTAGGGATGAGTATCTTAAAATTTTAAACACATAATGGGAATCCAATGATATTAAAGGGATAAAATATAATATACATTTATCTCCTTAAAATATGAGTTGTCTAGTATTTATTATATGTTATCAATGGTATACTCCATATCATATATCCTCACAAGAATTTTTTTGATCCTATAATAATGTTTTTAATGATATTATTAATTTACCGAAGAATATCGCCTGGGAGTGTCAAACCAAGAGTGCAGCATGGTTCATTTTCATGCACCTGTTCCCATTCATGTCTTTCTCAAAGTGGTGTTTTCAATTTGTTTCCCAAGATACATCTATTCCAGATCCATATCCGCTTCGTCATTTTTAAATAGTGATTTATTTTCTTGACTAACCAATTACTCTATACTCCTTAAAATTTACGGATGTTTTTCTTAAATTTATACTTATCCCTAAGGGTTTTCATTATGGTTTTTAACCCGAATCCCAAAAATAACTATACTTAGATCTGATAAAAACTTTAGATACCCTGATAATAGTACGCGTTAATAAATGATTTATTACATGTGATAACACATAATACAACCACAAAATATCTAGAAGTATTGTTCATTTTGGAATTAGGTACATTACATATCAACATAAAACATTAAATACTACATCTTTATTGAAAATCTACTTAAAATGTTCATATTATTCTATCATACTTTCACATGAGCCTCAACTCGGTTTGGGAGGACTCGAAAAGTGCTTCCAAGAGACCCACATTCAATTTGGTTAGAGACATATTTCTGGGTTCTACAGCAGTCCTGTATCACGCGCTCTATCACACGTTGTAGTAGGAACTATTTGGTACTATAGAAACTAGAACTATTCATCCATATGGGTCTCTAGGTCACTAGTTTTTTCCTCAGGTCCTACAAGGATTTCAGGCCACTGTTGGAATTCGAGCCAGTTGTCTCTCAAGGACTTCGGGCCACCTCAAGGCCTTCCCGCCACCCCTTAGACTTTGAGCCACATTAATTTACTATTGTACTAGTCAGACTACATGGTACAAGGCTCTAGATGAGGGATTCAAAGTATTAGAATTCACCAGAGAAGATCTAACTAGATTCATAAGAATGAGATAGTTTGTATTTTCCATTAGTATCGGGCCCATGCAACTATACACAGGACAATAAGACGACAAGCCCTGTGATGTTGGTGTGTTGATATCCTGGCATGTGATGGGGATGAGAAGTTCAAAGTTTTTTTGTCTAGCTCATTCCCTCTAAGACCTATTAGTAATGTAATTGTATCTAAGCCTTCAGGCCTTGTAAGGGTTCTGCATCACCACTTGAATGGTGGATTATGAAAAATAATAAAAAATGAAGGCCTTTGGTCTATTCAGTCAATAGTCCCTCATACATATTAATGCATGGGACTTCCTGGGGAAAAATGAAAGTGGCGATATATATAACCTATTAAGGGACTAAACAAGTCAAAACATGAAGAAGAAAATACATTTTAGACAATATGCATATCAATGGAGTATAAAAGGAACATTTATATAAAGGCATGATATAGAATGATAATCATAATATGGAAATGTGGAAATTACATAAAACATTTGATCATAAACATAAGTCTATTTTAATCCACAAATACTTCATTGGGGAACAACATCCCATAAAATAATAAGGTAAACCCCTATCCCAACATGAAGTATCACGATACTAAACATTACCCAATGCATTAGAGCCCTATTAGGGCGCACACTTCATTATCATTTAAATATCATCCTCAACTATTCCATATAGATCATATAAAATGAAATCATTCAAAACAAAAATTTATTCCGTGATCAAATAATGTGAAATAAATTCCTTTATGTACCCAATAAATAAGTATATGAGCATAAAGGTGAATTCTCTTGATAAGGAAATGGGTATGGTATTGACAACATGATGTTTTTGGCATGGAAAATCATGGTATAATTTGTACATCATAAAGATGTCATATGAAAATTCATAAAATTGTTTGAAAATATAGAAAAGTGTATCTAATCATTGTGACATGAAATGGATAGTAAGGGGATAATGGATCATAATATCCCAATATATGAAACGGAATTTAAGATGCAATATAAAAAAGAAGTGCTTGAATGGAAATGAGAAGAGAGAAATCCTTTACAGGATTTCAGTATAGTAACAGCTTAGGTATGGTCCAAACGGGGGAGGATAAATGATCACTCCATGAAATAAAATAAAATTGATAGTAGGGAATTGATTATAAAATGATGAATATATAACCATTTGAAATTAAAAAGGCTAATTTGAAACAAGGTTCTTGAGTTGAAATGATGAAAATAAGGAGAGGATCCCTTACATTGGTGTGTGATTACAAAGGGGTGGGTCACTATAGGATGACTCTAGGTTGTAAATAAATATTTTGGTCAAGCTTTAAATAGGTTTAGTGAAGTGAAATGGGTGATTAGGTTGGTTTATATAGGAAAGGAGGGGTATTTGTTTATTTTTTGGTTTTGGACACTACACAATAAATTATTGAAAAACACAAACCATCAAATGGTTATTTCTCATGGTTTTAGGAAAAGGGGAGGGGCATACATTAGTTTCTAAGTCCAAGGTCGTATGATATTAAAATACTTCTTGAGCTTATGTGGAGGTGTGTAAAAATATCAAGGAAATTATTTTAAAAATCATAGAATATTTTATATGTCTTGGAGGATTCACAAAATATTTATAGAATAAATAAAATATAACTAAAATTACATTATCTTGAACTAAATCAATATATTTGGCAGAATATACCTTTAATAACATTTATTACATCACTATTGGTCCATATGATGTCATTAAACTCACTATATATTTATATGGTATTCAGTTTTTACCTGAAAATTGACAATCTCAGAAAATTATGAAAAAGACACCATTGGATAATTTTTTATCCTCAATCCAAATATAGTCTTCATTTTATCTAAATAATTATCTAACTATTTGAATTTTTACTTTTAAAATAAAAACTCACATTTAATTAAAATTTGTGGCATTTAAAAAACCATTATTCTAACCTTAATAAAAAATAAATTTGACATCATAAACATTATATGATAATTTACATTTATTAAATGTTATTTAATAATAATATTTTATTAAAATATTATTTAATTTAAAACTCCATTAACTTATCAAAATATAATTCTTAATTGAATTTGAATATTAACCAAAAATACTATATGTGCATTAAAAATAATTTACAAAGTAACAAAAATAGGACCAAAATATATTCATTATTCCATAAGAAAATAATTTGTTTATTCTTATTGTTATGACCTTGATACAAATACATTTATTACATAAACATAATCCCTAAGAGTATGGTGTGAAATTTTGGGGATTTCATTGGGTCGTTCGGTGAACATGGTTTGGGTTGGGATATCGATGAGATTGAACTTCCCAAATACATGGTTTAACTCATGATTAGGTTGATGGATCATATCTTTTGCAAGGAATAAAAAAATAATATAAATTCTATCTCCCTTAGAAGCAATGATAAATTAAACTTATAGGGTTTGATTCACCTAGTTGAGGACATAACTTCCTCTTTATGTGGAATAAAGGATTTTTTTAAAACCTTATATTTATTCTAGTTGAATGATCACTATTCAAAATCAATATTAACAATGGTTATGACACATAATTGTAATTTAAATAAATTTTTTTATAATAAAATAAAATGACTGCCTGTGTCTTCTATAACCATAAAAAATTTAATTAAATAAAAATAAATTATATTTTATTCATAAATGTTGGGGTCATTACATCCACCCCATCTAGGAAACTGTGTGACTAATTTAAGGATGGATAGTATCTCTACATGGATGGTGCATAGTTTTGACATGCTGTATCGATTTCTAGGTGGAAAAGTGGATTTATGATATAGGGTAAAGTAATGGTTACAAAATAAATTTTCTAACCATGTGAGCCAACCATGTGACATATGGCATTAAGATATTATCACTTCATGGAAGGATCAAATTTTTTTCAAATAGTGTGACCTAACCACACGACGTACAAATGGGCCTACATAAAAAGTGGATCTAGGCATATTTTACTTCATATAAATCATTTTTTATAATACTCTAATAAAATGGATTCTCTTTTCACCCACGATGTGGTAGATTATCCGCTTTTATCAAGGACTGATATGTAGGTGTATAAATTTATATGGGAGGCATAAATTAATTGTTAAGTCATTTTTCTTCATAGATCTTATATGTTCTTATTATATCCAAGGTTTCAATCTCCCTCAGAACCATATATTTATCCTATCATTGATAGATCATTGTGTTTTGGATTTTTTTTGATGAGGAATTTTTGTCAGATTTAAGGAAGGGACCATATTTGGTGTTAAGATCTAGATGTGTTATGTGGTTTTATTAATTTTTCCCAAACATTGTGAGATATGTGGATTCTCTCTCAACACCTCATTACCTATAAATAGAAGGATTAGTTTTAATTTAATTAATTTCATGAAATGATTATTAAAAACTCTTTTTATTCATGATGAAAACCTCTTCAGTGATGGTTGTAGATATTTTAGAAAATGGTTTCTTAGTATAAATTTTTTTAATGAAAATTTTACAATTATTGGATATTTTTTTAAATCGTTGATAGTATTTATAATAATGTTTTAAAGATTAAAAGATTTTATGTGGATGTTTTGGCATAGAATTTGTAATACATGGTTAGTGTGAGTTCATTTCAATTTGACATGACTTTGTGATAGGGGTGTATTCCATTGGGGAACATGGAATTGTTCACCTATTTAAAATATGGTGGATCAATGACAGACCACTCATGATTATGTAACATTACCATATGAATTTATGGTGTTTGTGTGTGTGTGTGTGTGTGTAAGGAGACCTAGTTGTGGATATGACATATAAATGGAGAAAAATCATTAATGGCCTTGTTTTACAACTTTTTTTGGAGTCCTATTTCAAATTTGAAATAAATTATTATTATATTTTAGTTAAACTATTTTATATAAATATTCTAATAAGTTTTTTCCTAGTATCGTGAGTTATAAAGACAATGGTGTGATTCTATTCAGTTTAGACTCAACCCCTTCTTATTCAATTTTTGGCATTTGAAGATATCAACCATCAAGACAGAGGTAAAGGAAAGTTGTCTATGTTCTTTTGTGATGCTTCATGATACATTGTAAATTTATTGTAAGGTTGGATCATGAATCTGTTTTTGAGTTAGTAGGTAGAAGTCAATTTGGCGTCTTTGAGTTTTATTAGACCTTTTGGTTTCCTTCATGTTTTTTTGTTTATTCTAATACTATTATATGGTTATATTTCTATGAGATTGAATTTTATTCTATACTCATATGTAATACAAATGTTTTGTTTTTCATGTTTTTTTGGTTTGGATGTTTTTTCGTAAAAAATGGAATATTCATACAAATGTTCTCAAATCCTTTAGAATTTATGGGAAGAATTTGGTGTCTTGGGGATATCACCTACGACCCCATAACACCACTGCCACTTCTCAATCCAATAATGATTAATGGGATTTTAAAAATGGTATGATTCTTATTAGGTTAAAATATTTTTTTTGGGAAAATTGTTCTCATAATTTTTCAGTTCATGACATAAGAAATGATGTCAGTTTTATCCAATCTAGGAGATGAAGACTATTTTATTATGTCTCTAAAAATGGTTGTAAAGACTAGGATTGTATTAAAAATAAATATAGAGAATAAAATGGTCTTTTTAACCACTTTATGATTAATTTTGAGTTACAAGGGAGTTTGGGTTCATTAGTTTTTTAGAAAACTTCTGGGTGAGTTGTAACCTCAACATCCTTGGATTTGCTGATGATAATTTCTTTATATGAATTGATATTATGACTCCCCAGAACAATTTCATTTTTATTATTGATTTAATTACTTATAAAAATAGAGAAATTTATGTCTTTTTAATAATTGATGGAAATGTTTTCAAATGATGGAATTTGTGAAAAAATGGTGGTTGTATTTTGAAAAGGGGTGAAATTGTATATTTTTAAAAAACATATCTATGGAATGTGTTGATTTGGAAATTGTGAAACTATAATAAAATAATTTCTAGTTAGTGAGTATAAATGGAGTTCCATTTGGTTATGGAATTTCACACTAGTTAAGTGTCCTAGAAACTAAACAAAAGAATATTCTAAGAATGTGGTTCACTGAGCCATTGTTGAACAAATTGTTGGTCCAATGAATTTTCTAGGATTTTTGGTCCATGGAGAGGTGTAATGAGAATGTCGAATCGTGATATGTTGAACATTTTCTTTAGTTCAAGAATCATAATCCACATTTATTTAAGGGGAATTTATGATCTATAAAAACAAGTTTGGTTAAATTGGATGAATTGAAACATCAATTTCTCTGGAACACCAGTAGAGTTAAATATATGGTTAGAAACTTATATATTGGATGATCTAGCATTGAATTGATGAGAAATATTTGTTCTAGATAGATTTCACCAAGTCATTACATGAGAGGATTTTAAATAATTTCTCAACAAAAATATTCGTTCCTCACATGTTCAAAATTTCTAGAAAAATAGTCTTCTTAAGTTTGTAGTGTGAGAATCTCTCAGTTTGAGAGTCTGTAGATAAATTTATGAATTTAGATATAATTTCATAAAAATTCATTACAACTCTATCCTTAAAGGAATTAATTTCTGATTTTTAGTTTAAATAAAATAATCTCTCAATTATTTTCAATCTCTATATTATGGATTTTACAAAAATGGTCAATAGTGCAATTGTGGTAGAATAATACTTCATGGGAATCAGATTTGGAGGAAACATGTTTATCCTACATGAATAAGTGGGAAATAAAATTATGGGAATAAGTGGAGGAGGGATTCCTATTCCCAAGGGGGTGGTATATATTAGAATTAGATCATTGTGTCTATCAAATTCCATTCTTGACCAAAGGTTACGCGTAGATTTTTTTTTGTATTGTTTTATTGAGCATGTAAAACAATATTGTAGGAAAAAATCTATAGAATTCCATATTTTCAATCAGATTGATTTTCTTCACCCCTACTATCTCAGTACTCCACTTTTGGATGATAGTGACACATCTCATCTTTCTCAAACTTCATATACATAAATTTGATAAGTATAGTAGAATAATATTCATTATCATCACCTATTGATCAATGGAAATTCAAACCCTATCACTCCTCAACCTATGAAATTTAAAGTGAGTAAGAAACTATATGGAGTAGATCAAATAATCATATATGATCAATATATAATTTAAATAGGGATAGGGTTGACTCTTTTGAATTAAATATTTTTCCATGAATATATTTATATGGTAATTCTCCACAAGTTTATTTGCTTCCCATGTTGTTGATAATATGGGTTTTCTTTTTAGATGATGTCTTCTACTTTAGAACCACAAAACCCACATAGCCAAAGTGATTATCAAGCCTTTATATATAAATATTGTTCTATACTTATAAATCATACTTAATTGATTTTTGACTTTTCTATTCTTTATATGGATGATGACGACATTGTTTTTTTAATTTAATTCTTGACATCATTCAAGTCCCACATCGACTGTTAGTCCCGAAATATTATTTTCAAATCTATGGATGGTGTTGAGTATCTAATTATATGAGATTGGGGTGTGAGGGATTATAAATCATATCTTCTGAAAATTTTGTATGGAAACATATCTTATCAGCTAAAATTTTATACCTTGACATGTGTGGATGAAATCAGGAATGTACTTTTTCTAACTATTATTAATCAATTTCCAAAGGATTCCCCCAATAATTTATTTTGTTTTCCACCTGAAAGATAATAGGAGTTTAAAATTTTCCACAGCTAGGTAATAGTCTAATATCACTTCCTTATTATCATATGTAACCAATAGAGATGATGAAATTTAAATTCAATTTGGAATATTTGGAATGTAATGGTTTCATTTGACTGATTAGGTCATCAGGGGATGCACTGGTTTTGTTTGTGAACAAGGAAAATGGATATGTTAGGATTTCAATGGATTTTCAAAATCTTATCTATGTTATGATAAAGAATTAGTTTCCTTATCAATTCATTGGTGATATATTTGTTCAATTGAGAGGATCCCATTGGTTCTCTAAAGATAAATTGTGTTTCGGATATCACCAATTTCTAGTGGAGAAGGAGGATATTCTAAGGATATATTTTAGAATAATATATGTCCGTTATGAATATGTTGTTATGCCTTATGTGCTTAAAATGAACCAGAATTCATTATATAATTCCTAAATTTTATATTTCAATGGTTTTTTTATTCATTTGTGGTGGTTTTTGTGGTTGATATACTGTTTTATTCAAGGAAGAATGTGGATCATGAGAAAAACATAGAAATAGTGTTGGGTATCTTATAAGATCATCATATATGTGATATGTTATCAAAGCATATTTTATGTATATAAGAGTTATTTTTCAATGGTAATTTCATTTATGATAAATAATTTTCTAAATATCCTAAAATGATATAAGATTTTTTCACTTTTAAACCATGAAATATTGTCTTTCATATGTGTAGTTTCCTTGGAATAGAAGGATATTATAGACGTTTTTACTTTACTTTTCACGTTTAGCATCACCAATGAATACTTTAATAAGGATGTTTATTCATTTAAAATGTAATGATGATCATTAGAAAATATTTAATGAAATTATGGTTAAAATTACATGGGAACATATCCTCACATTTCCAAAATCATGATAGAGAGAAATAGTATATTGTGATTCATTTGAACTAGGATTGGGATGTGTTCTCATTCAAGGAGGTAATTTTGTTTCTTATGGTTCATGAAAATTATTATTTCACGAGAATAAATACCCAACACATGATTTCATAATAGATATTATAGTCCATTCTTTTAAGAATTGGCATCATTATCTTTTTGGTGAGAAATTCAGTATGTTTAGGGATCATATGTGGTTAAAAGAAATTCAAGATATGTATTTGATCCTAATGGTGCGAAGATGGATGGAATATCTTAAAATTTTCATCATTGAATTTATTTATACACTAGGTAATGGTAATTTTTTGTAAAATGAACTAATTATGATGTCGTCTAATCAATTGGATGAATAATTTTCAGATCAGTGGTAGCTGATGTTAGTCATTGAAGACATACATTGGGATTATACAAAATGGGGATATGTTCTTGTTTTCTTACAAATTTTTGGTTCATTATTTGGTTAAGAGTGTGATTTAGGATAAGACATTAAATACTTAAAGTGTTTTTATAAGGTTAAAAATCCATTGGGGAATACCGTTGAGGTATAGAAATTGAATGGGAATTAATTTTTTGGGTTATAGATTGAATCTCGATAACGTTGGTTTTTCAAGAAAAAATTATTAGTGCCTACCACCATTTGAGATGGGTTGTATATACTGAAATATAGAATGTGTAAAGAACTATAAATCATAATTTTGGTGGGAAGGAATGAAAATGGAAGTGGGATAATTTTTCTCAAGATGACTCACCTATCAGAACATTATGTTAGAGTGCCAATGACTAGTGGGATTGTTGTAGTCTTTACCAAATCCCATATGGATGTTGGAGTAGATATCCTTAGACAATTTGGAAGATTTACCATGAAAAGTATGTAAAAATTATTCCATATGGGTAATTGGGTATCAGATCAAGATGTTGGATCATTTTATAACTAATAATGAATCCCATATGGTGTAAGTCTTGTCCAAAATTTATATCTACGAAGTTGTAATGCTGCATGGAATTATATTATTTATTGGTATATAATCTAGACCTTGGGATTACATCTCATTATTTGAAATCAGTTATGTATGTCCTTGGTATAGACTTTTCTTTGAATATGTCTTATCATCCCCAAATGGATGGACAGTCTGAATGGACTACCCAAACATTGGAGTACATTCAAAGGTCTTGTGTGATGGGTTTTAGTGGCTCATGGGATAATCATTTATTATGAATAGTGTTCTGGTACAATGAATGTTACAATTCCTTTCTATATATACATCCTTTTGAATAATATTTTCGGAATTACTATTTTCTCAACATTATTTGGTGGAAATAAGAGATACATTAGATTTTTGGATAATAATTACGCAAGAGACAATATAGAATATCCAGTTCACCTCAAAGAGAATAGAGAAGGATAATATTCATCAAAAATTTGTATTTGGGTCATCATTAATGACCCTTTTAATTTTAGCTAAGTTATCATTTGTTCTTTAGAATCTCTACAATAATTGGGAATCACCAATTTTCATGTAATGGAATGTTTTATCCACATTAAATAAGACCATTTTAGATAAATGAACAAGTTGGTGATGTGAAATATCGATTGAATTTTCCATAATGGTTCACTATAGTGCACAATCTGTTTAATCTATCTCAATTGAAGAAGTAAAAACCTAATCCTAACTATATGATTTTATTAGATCAAATTGACATAGAGTTTTATGCTACATTGATTAATGTGATGGTATGGGATTTTGATAGGAAAGAGAGGATATTTTATAGGAAAATAATAATTATACTAATAGTTTTATTGAAACATTGTTAGATTCATAAAGAAACATGGGATCATGAAGAATAAATGGGTAATAAATCGCCCAAACACATCCTTGATACCAACAGATTTTTCCTTTCTTTGGACATAAAGACCAATGTTGGGTTGAATGTATCACCCCCATAATAAGGTACTTGAAAATTTATTTAATTATTTTAACTATATATATTGATTAGATTATGTTTTAGGATGGTCAGAGGGGTTTTTATATACTTTGTATGTTGTTTTTTTAGTTTCATTGTTTGATTGTGGTTATAAAAAACCATGCACCCCATCAATGAAAATGTGTAGCCTATGGCAGGAGGGACAATAGCTCTGCATGGTTGGCGCATAGTTTGGCATAACCAAGTGGATTTCTAGTGGAAACCATGAATTAATGAGAAATGTTAAAATCATGGTTGGAAAACCATTTTTTTTAACTATGTGAGCCAGCTATTAGAGTTATGGCCTTAAAATAATAGCACCCCATAGTTAGCTCGTGGATTTATAAACCTTGCAACGAAACTATGTAGCATAGAGTTTTCCCGCCTTAAAAACTATATATAATACTATATTTCTTTTTAGTAACTCATTTTTCATAATCCTTCCATAAATCAGATTCATTTTTCACCTAAGTTGTGACAGATGATCACCATCGACCTGAGAGTGATATGATGGTGATTTAATGTTCGTTGGAGAACTGGATTCATCGGTAAGTCGGCATTCATCATTTTTATTATATGTTCTCCTTAGATCGATGGTTCTTCTCACTCCCACTCGTTAAAATATGTCTATTAAGTTACGTATAAGTCGATGTGTAGTTGGTTTTTTATATTGAATCCTTGATGAATGTAATGAATGGAACATATTAGGTGAGTGGATTCATAAGTATTAAGCATCATTCTTCATTTTCACCAACCATTGTAATTTATGTGGCTTTTATCTCAACTCCTCTGGACCTAGAACATATATGATTAGTTTTCCATCAAATAGTTTCTTGAAATGGTTTAGAAACCCTATGTCTGGTTCTAGATAGAAACCTCCTTAGTAATATTTTTTAAACTTTAAAAAATAGGATAAATTTTGGAAAATTTTATTGAATGAAAATTATAAAATGTTGATTTTAAAATTATGGATTTTTTATGCAAATAAAAGGTTTGTTGAAATGTTTAAAAACAATTATGGTTTTTTTTCTGGAATGTTATGGCTGAAAATGTGGAATACATGGTTGGTGTGTGTTCATTTTAATTCTATGTGACCTTGTGGCAGGGTCATTTTCCATTAGGGAACCTTGTATTTTTTACGTTGTGAAAAATCACTGGATAGACAATAGATTTATCTTCAATATGAAACTATCACCTGGGCATGCATAGTGTGTCTGTGTGTCTGTGTGGAGATATGGTTATAGTTATGCCAAAATAATAGAGAAAAATGTTTAAAGGCCTTGTTTTATTTATTTCCATTGAATACTACTTCCTGTTTGATATAAAATACTTTAAAGTTTATTTTAAACTATATTTAAATTTACTTTAGATAATTTTATTTAAATTAACTGACATATTTTTTCATAGTACAGTGAGTTGGAAAGTAGTTTTGGAAATCCTAATAAGTTTTGACTCACCCCATTCTTGGAAACTATTGTGTTTTTTCATAGATAATATATCAAAACACATGTAAAAAATGTATCAATGCAGTCTAGTTATGATTCGTTATTCAGTAATAATGGATCACTGAGTTAGATCAAGGAGTATTTTGGATGTTGATAGGTTGATGTCACATTGCTGTCATTGATTTTTAATGGAATTCTTTCTTTCCTTTGACTTTCTATTTTTGTTTTTGTTTTTACTTAAATATGGTTATTGTTTTTGTTATTTCGAGTTCTATTTTATACACATGAATGATATAGTGGTTTTGTTGTTCTTTTTTTGTTTGTATGTTTAATATTAAAGATGAAAATCATCCCCTGTATTATCTCCAATCTGTGGGAATTTATTACCAGTATTTTCTGTGTTGGGGAAGTCACTTAAGGCCCTATAGCTCCACCATGTCTTCCCAATCAAATAAGTATGGGTGGGGTGTTAAACATTAGCACATAAAATGAGTGAGAAAATATTATTATGAAAAGAAGAATTTATTTCTCTCTTTAATCGGAAAAAATTTTTCATAAAAAACCATGTTTTCAAGAAATGTTTTTAAAAAATATAATTTATCTTATAAAAATGATTTATTATGGTCATTTTTTCAATTTTTACATAGTAAAATATTTTTTGAATGAAATATTTAAGTTGGTTTCAAAACAATGAAAAGTTTTATATTAACAAAAAAATGAATGGAATCATTATTTTAACATGTATGACATAATGAGAAATTTTTACCATACTGGAAAATGAATGTTTTAATTCTTATTTTAGATTTTTTAATAGATTATTTTTAATAAAAATATTTTTTTAATTTTTTTTTGAAATTTTTCATTATTATTTTCAAAATTAAATTGTTATTTTACATAAAAATGTTTAAGGATATTTTCATTGGATTTCTATTCATCGATCACATAAGTCCCCATTTATCCTTTGAACCACTGAGGATATTTTTTATTGAATCCATCCTTATTATTTCTCAATATAGTTTATGATTAGATTTATTGGGGATTGAAAATTTTATTACCATTTACAATTTTTCATTGGATGTTTTCAGGATTATGTTTATCAATTGGGGTATTTATTATAATGTTATACATTAATTTTTCAATATGAATTTTTATATTAATTTTGTTCTAACCCTTTAATATGAAGAATGCATTTGTCTTATTATGTTTTGGCTAGGGCCTTATATATCCAATTTATGCATCAATATGTGTAATGAGAGAAACAAGTTTGGGTTTTGGCTATGCCTTACCCATTTATTTTGATATCATGGCACAAATACTCCAATTTGTGTTTTTGATGTACATCATTATTCATTTTATCAGTATAAATTATATTATTGATATTTAATCTGATTATTAGATTAGATACAGTATACCTGGTTTTGTTTTCAAGATCGTATTATTAGTAATTTTTAATTACCTACTCATCATTTATTCCTTCCATACTATGCACAAGTTATTGATTTAATGGAACATGTTTCATTTTTTTTATGTTTCCATATTTTTAATTTCTTATTTATTAATATATTTATCTAGTCACTTACCCTTATAGTGAATATAAGATAAAATTTTCATAGGTTTTATTTTCCTTGGGATACGAGGAAATATTTTGTTATTGATATGCATGGAAACTCTAATGGAAATAATGTAATTCTCAACGAAAACCCTTTGATTATTTAATATTTTAAAATTTAATGTGAATATAAAGTCTGTATCTTGTTAACCATGTCTACTAATCAATTTTCTCCTTCGAGATATGATACTTTATATTAACAACCAATGTAATAAATTCAACATCAAATATTTCTTGCTGGGGTTGGTTTCTCGACACTAATATGGTTCTGAATTGAGTTATATAATAGTTAAATCCAACTAGAAATAGATTGGTGGTTCTATATATGAGAGTTTTATACTATGTTAATTTTTTAATCATTTGTTTTTGTGAGAATTGGGAAAATTTTATGAAATATACAATGAATAGGACTTTAGTAATGACAAAAAATTTGAGATTCCATGATTGGTATTTTTTAATTATTTTTAGGTGGTAGAGAGTATAAAATTGATGGAAGATAGTTTTGTTAACAATAAACATTGGTTGTTGATATTGTTAAAAGGATTATTTGTGTTCTGAGAAATTTTGATTTTCTATAGGGGATAATTATAGGATTAGAATAATATTTATTGGAAGGAGTTCTTGTGAGAATTAGTGTACAAGTGGTAGGAACTGTTTTGAAGTTAAATTTATGGGGTTTTTATCTAAAAACCAATTCATGTTATTTAAATTGTTTGAAAATAAAATATGGTTGATGTGTAAGGTATGTGGAAACACTGAGAAGGTGATATCATATTTCTTATATATTATATTATCTTGAGGATAATTTTTTTCCTATGTGACCAACTGAGATAGTCCATAAATTGTAGGTTTTTAATCTATTTTTTGAATTTTATTTATCCCATTATTCATGATTTTGAAATGAATAATCAAGGAAAAATTTCATTGGTTCCATATGTAAAATTATTATTTAGCATAGTAGCTTATGTTTGGGATTCCCAATTTCTTATCAAGATTCATTTGGATATTTTAATAATAATTTTTAATGGTTATTAATAATGATATAGGAGTGATGAATCAATAAAATGATTAATGTGAGATGTGAAAGGCATGAGTGAGGGATAACAGTATTGTTTTTGTGTGTAATACTTAGGCCTTATAGGCACCCTTGTGGCCCCATAGACACATCTTGTCCCTCCCCTAGGGCATATACACATGCTTTAATGGGTCATCATATATATTAATATCCCCATAGGGCAACACATGCACTTTATTTTGTGTTTTCCCTCACACTTTCACACCCTACGAAACATCCCACAACGTCACCCATCCTGATCAGTATTCTAGGAAAAACATTTTTAAATTAGGATGACAAATCAATTATGATTATATACATAAATCTGTAACTTTTTGACATGGGTGGGAAAATTTTCATTTTGAACCTTTAACATTATGTAATGTTCACTTACCACAACCCTAGATCAAAAATCCCTTTTTGTGGACCCTAAATCTCAATCTAGATAGTCCCACATTACTTCTGTCCAAGTTCATGATATGATAGTAGTGTGCCAATTGGCCCCCATAGGAACCCAGTTTTCCTTAATATGAATTATTTCCATTTATAGGGCCCACCTACAAGCCCTGATGGCTCATCATACTGATGTCTACCCCTATAGACCAACACATGTTATATACTATGTGTTTTATCCTTATGAACAAACAACCTGGGAAACATCACAATAGGTTACCATCGAGATCACTACTCTAGGACAATTATAATTAACAAGGGAATTTTTATCATGTAGGATAGTGAAAAAATTTGTGTATATTGTTGAAATGGGTAGTAAATTTTAGTCTTTTACCCTTTAAAATTATGAAGTGTTACATATGTCACATGATTTTTTATTTCATATCATAACTATGTTGTGATTTGGTGTGGATGTATAATTATTCCCCCATAATGATGTTGTTATATTGTTACCTTCCTATGTTTTAGATAATATTGTTGATTATTTAGATACTAGTAATATAGTATGTGTTCCCTATAACCTCATGTGTGGACTAGTGCAATGGTTATGGAAGAATATTTGTGTCAAAGTGTCCTATGGTAAAAAAATCATGATTATTATTATTCAAGGGATATAGTTATATTCTTATAGATCAAATAGAGTATATTATTTAAAACATATTTTTAGATTCTATGGGTTTGAAAAATGATTCTTTTGGTTTATTTATAAGGGAAGTGATTATGTTAATCCTTTCATGCTATTTGGATACACATTACTTACTATGGGGAGACATATACATCATAGAACCTTACTGTATAAATTAATACTGGTGTATTATAATTTTACTGAGAAATGTAGTTATGTTTGACTACATTAATTCCCTAGTAATAATATGATGACTTGATTTGGTTATTATATGTTATGTTTTATGGTTCTAATATGATATTATATATACACTCACATGTATAAATTTTGGAAAATATTAGGGGTCATTATGTGGTGTGCTACTAAATTTTACAGTCACACAATTCAAGTAACACATAGTGGTTGGGGAGGATTTGTGGTTAGCATGATGTTTTGGGAAAGTGGCATAATTTAATTTATTTAACTATAATTAATTCGAAAAAATTAAGAGAGAGTACCGATCCTAAGTTGATAATTGTTTTTATAGTGTATTGTTATATTTATTTTCTTCCTTTTTTAAATACCCCTTATATAATTAGCCCATCATTTAATAATTATTTTGATGTATGATTAGAAAGACACTCTAAGAGATGATATATCATTTCATGGTGTATGTTACTGAATATGGTTGGTTATCAACCAATAATTCATATATTCACTCTAATGTTATATATTATGATTATTTCTGTGCATTATAATTATTTCTGGTAATGATTTCAATGACACAGTATCTTTATGGAATCAATTATTAATTTCCATTTAGTCTACATAATGTATTGTATTTGCTGTAATTCTTGATTCTATAGAGATAACACCGACATAGGTATTTGGTAGCATGTGAGAAAGGTTACACAACTAAGTATGGGTAATAGTTGAATCATACATTTGGAAATATGAAATTATACATTACTATTTTGGAATAATATGAATTATGTTATACACTATGAAATCTCTCACTTTGTTTTATCTCACTAGAATTTATCTATACATTATTTTCAAATTTTTTCATTTTCATGGTGAATTGACAAATATTATATATTTCCACCATCAAAAAAAAATTTTAGATTAATTTTTCTATGTATGGAACATATACTCTTCTTTGAAATATTATCCATCCATCCTTATCTATATAATAATCTAGATTCTTCCACACCAAATATTGTAGTTCTAAGTCACCCTTCAATTCCCATTTTATCACTACATGGACAGGTGGTTAATAAATCATATGGGGAAATTAGGAAAATTTACATCCCTTTATAATATTTAGGTTTATCATTTATATATCCATGAAAATGTGAAATTTCTCAATCATGAACATTGATAATATTGAAGGATACTTCTTATTGGAAGCATCAGCCACCTTCATTGAAATCCTATGATGAAAATGTATTGAGTATATATTTAATTCCATATATATTTATATAGTCAATATGATTTTTTTTTATTATATATATCAAACTTTTTTTGATATGGATAATTCTTTAATAAAATTACCTCAAATATTACCATTTTTAACACATGATCATGAATGAGATATTTTTTTGAGATCTTTCATAAATTTGATGCATAATTTATTAACTTATCATTGTGTATGATAACACATCCCAATCCTTTATAAAAAAATCACCATATTTCACAGGCCCTCCTCCACATGAGATTAGTATGAGTATAGATGTTTTAACCAAAACTCTATTGAAATCCCTAAGTATATCTTCACATTCTCATATCCATAATCACAATAACCCTATAAAATTTAACCTCATTAGTGGGAATGAGAATAATGTTAAATTTCATATAATGTATCAATATTGTAGAGTTAATTCAAGAAAATATTGTCTTATGACAAAATAGTTGGTGTGAGTAACTGTTTAATAACCATTGACATTTAGGGGTCTATATATATCCCCTTTATTATGATTATATTCCTTGAAAATGATACATGTTCCTAATATAAATCATAATTTATATATTTTTGGAATATCATCTCTTTCATTGTAATCTTTAAAATAACATACAATTTTTTCTCTAGTTTTACATGTCTTTTAGAATATATGAGAATATCATCTATAAGAACTACCATAAATTTATCATGTATATATTATATTACATCCATCATGTTCGTGTACATTTTATGAGCATTATTCTATGGATATGGTATCACTATGAACTCTAAAATTACCTGACCAACAATGCCCCATCTAAGTTATGTGATATGCTTATAGTACAACCCCAATCCCACTACTAATATTCTAGTGGATAGTGACTAGAAGTAAGTAAAACAATATAACATTATTGTTGGCATTATCCTTTGCAACCCATAAGTTGATACATATCCCGAATACATAAATATATAGAGAAACTATTGGGATATATAAATACACTCAACATATTGGTATACAGTAGATGTATGAGACATTAGGTATAAATACATCACCACGAAGAAAAAAAATAAACCCATCATCCACAAAACCCATGATATAAGTTAGTAATTATGATGAATAAAATATTGGATAATACAGATTTTCTCAAACACTAGTATTCATAGAAAAATATAGGGATGCCCCAATCATCATAGTCGAATCATCAATGAATGAAACACTCAAGAATCATGAGATATGTAGAGTACATTAATGTCCATCATCCTAAAGGTAGTATCCTAGTCACATTTCACATATCGGAGGATACTATGGGGTTCAGGAGGAACCACACATTGATTATCCATCTGCACATACACTGAAAAAGATCCTCACTCAACTATGAACACATTTTAAGTCACTATTCTATAAGATCATATGGGAACAGGCATATCACTTGATAAAAGATCATTTTGATATAAGATATATAATATAATGAAAGAATATTTTATTGAAAATATTTCTTTAAATGTTAACTAATAATAATTTTATATCTTCTCAAGGAAATAAAATTTAATAGTTTATTGTCATAATGTTTATTATATCTTTATCAATAGTATTTTTCTAATGTGTATTGGTTAATATTTTTTTTGTGTAGCTTGTAATGAACATTATCATACATAACCTCATTTTTACAAGGTTTAATTCATTGGGTTCTTACATTCTCCTGTGTTAAAAATTAATTTCATCCTTGAAATTTTATTTTGTGGAATTAAAAAACTCATGGTGTGTTTCTCTCATCAGTGCCACGAGATACCACATAGATTCATCAAACATCTGATTCCTCCAATCATCATTGATTGGATGAATGTTATTATTCTAGAGTACCTTGAATTTATTCCCTAGGATGTCTACCATTTGTTTCACATGTAAGTTATCATGATTCAACTAAAAAGATCTCAATCATAGCATATTTGAAGGGTCTTCTTTGTGTTCTCACAAAATTGATACATAAAACATATTATGAACATTAAAGAGGCTTGTAGGGAGTGATATGTGATAAGATGTTTCTCCTAAATCACCATGGATCTTGTAGGGACTAATACACCAAGGGTTCAACCTCACTATCTTTCAAAATATCATAATGTGATTCCATGGAGATATCCATAGGAACACATTTGATCAACATCAAACATTAGATATCACTGATGGTTATCCTCATAAATATTTTATTTAATATATGTTTCTTTCATGTTCAACATAATGTTTTGAACTTCATCTCTTGTTTCATAGACCATGTTATAACTTATCATCTTTCTCTCTTGAACCTCATTGCAACATATTGGATTCCTATATCTCACCCCATATATAGATTCATAATGTTCAATATATATTATAGAACATACACAATAGTTAGTGATAACTCTACCAAGGGTTTTTTTGGTCCAAACGTCTTTATAAATCAATTGAACGATATCTCAGTATATCCTATAGTTCTTAAATGGTCCTCTAAAACTAACCATATGTATGAGGATTTCAAGAAGTTTTAAAACTCATCTTTTCCCTCAAATAATTTTGAATACTTCTCAAGAACCTCAAGGTAATCCTCATAACCCGATCAGATATAATGAATAGTGGCACTCAACGTATCCTTTCCACATCCCCTGTGTACATCATAGGATGCTAGTCAAATGAAAAATATTCTTTTAAGTCTATAGAATGTCCTAACTTTGTACCACATCTGATTAAAACCCAAATATCATTATGGACGTCATATGTTTTGGGTAGTCCAGTGATGAAACTGAAAATGTCTGTTTTCCATTTACATATAGGTATGGGTAATGGTTTAAACATACCCATTTTCTTTTTTTTTTCTATCTTTAACATTATGGAATACAATGTATCGAGATGCAATCTCTTCAATTTCAATCATAAAATTATCCAACCATATGATTTGATTTAGATATCTATATATCATCATGATTCAAAAAATTTTAGATAAAAATGAGTTATGAGAATCATACAAAAGTTCCCTATTCATTTTTTGTTTTAATGGGGTACATATCTGACTCAAAAACCTTATAACTAATCATTAACATAGTTGAACTCAATATATTTTATATTTTTTTTTAGATTTACATAAAATTTCTAGGATTCATTTATCATCACATGATTGGATAGTTGAACATCCACCTTGGGTGGAGAGGATTTCACACATTCCCTTATCACGTCATGATTTATCCTACACAAATACATAAATGTTGGGACTCTATTAACCCTCAACATATATATGGTAGCACGATCCTTCTTTTTTAAACCAGAATCCTTTTTATTTTCCTTTCCAAGGTCATAATGTATCGAACACTAATAGTCTTTGATCAGTTCTAACCATATCCAATTATTTATATTTATCCTCTTCTATGTGAAAATATATTTTAAATTTTTGTTGCGAATATAAATATCACACTTCTACCTATAGAGATAATGGATCCAAATTTTTAAGGAAACAATCATGACCACTAGCTCTAGGTCATGTGTTGGGTAATTTTTCTCATGAGTGTTTAATTTTCATAAGTAAAAAGCAATTAACTTTTTCATTTTTCATGGGTATTCATCCCAATACCTTTTATGAAGGGTAACAGTATATTAAAACCCCTTCCCGAGTTTAGGGTAATGTACATAGAGGTGTTGTGACCAACCTCTAATTATTTTATATAGGTTATTATTCACATTCCCCTATCTAATGTAACTTCACTCCATTTTTGTTAACTTGGTCACTGAATTTTATATTCTTGATAATTCTTTCACAAAGTTTCAATAGTATTACATAGACCCATGAAGTCTATATTTCTCAGATAATTTGGTTGGTATGATCCATTATTTTATTACTTATATAACTAAATTATCTACATATATGAACTTATTGGTGATTAAATGACCCAAAAATTCCAAATTTTGTTCATAGAAATTATATTATATAAAATTTTCATGAATCATATCAATTCTTAAGGTCACCAACTCAATCTAAAAATTATTTTTATGTTATTCATTTCTATTTGAGAATATAATAATATCATATAAAAATATTAACATGAATAGATCTATGTAGTATTTAAAGAGTCTATTCATCAGGATCCATGGGGAAGGTGAGGTCATTAGTCAACCCAAATAGAATGACTGTAAACTCAGAGTATCGACACCTCATTTAGAAATCTATCTTTGGAATATCCACCCATTTAAACAATAATTAATTTTATCCATAGTGAAGTACAATCATCAAAGAAGTATTAATCTCTTATAATTTGATCATAAACAATTATCGATGTAGTGTAATTGATATTTATTATAAATCTATATCATGTTATGTTCATGATATTCAATGAAAACATTCATCAATCCCTCTTTCATCTAAAAAATGTGCACTGGTGCTCCCATAGTGAAGCACTAGGGAAGGTAAAACCCTTATAAAAATTTTACATTATCTTCTTCATTAATTTAATATTTCAATGAGATCCATTCTATATAGACTCATTATAATAATAATTATTCTGTGTATAAGTTCAATCAATAAATCATCCTAATGATCTAGGGGAAGATATATAATTTTATATGGAAATAAATTATTATATTCCCATATAATGGTTATAAATTTAATAATAACATTCACTCTAGTAATTTGAGTTATAATTCAATCATTACTTTGTATGAGAAACCATATTATATAATTTCCTTCTAATTGGGGATTTTCCATATATTGAAACTTGGCAATAGGATGATATAGATATGGAATAATGTCATATTCTCCTAATAATTGATACGGGATCTATATAGGGATATATATTCCATAACAAAACAGTTTGTCAAATTCAAGCATAGGAATTATAATTATATATAATGTAAGTATCCTACAAAAAATATCAATTGAAAAAGGTTTATAAATTATACACATGATAATTATGCTACCAGGTGATTTCATGTAATGTTGGATATCCATAATATAAAGGGAATATTCTAAATTATATAAAAAATACATAATATAAAAGAATATGTTGAAAAGGAAAAAAAATAAGGTACTTGTAGATATATAATAAATATAAATTTTACCTTGTATCACTTCAAAATCATGATCGACCTAAGTAGAAAGTATCACACATTACCTTCCTTTTTCCCTATATTCTAGAGGTTGTTGGGGTCTATTTTTATCATTGGACTAAGGGTTGGGGCATTAATTATCAATTTAAAAATTCATGTCCCTTAAAGGATTTTTTGTGGGTAGGTAATTATTTGGGACCTCATTATCCTATTTTTGATTAATCAGACTCGTAGAATTACATTGAATTATTTGGTGGTGGTGGGACACATTTAAATACATAAAACACTTCCATGGTCCTTTAATGTAATCCAAAGATTGTTTCCTCTTACAGTTTTGGAATGTGTAGTGTTAAAATTACATCACAACATATTACATACCATTGGGGATCCCTTGGTATTTCACCATCCTTTTTCCCACTTTAATGTACTGAGAGACCCCATTGTCTATCCCAACCTTTATATAACCTTGAAAAATTTATTCATTGATTAAAAAATATCTTATGGGAAAAGGATTTCAAATACAAGGTTTTAATCAACTAAATAAAGAATAAATTCTACATTCTAGATTATAGGTAAAGCTAAAAATAATATCTTATAAGCCTTATAATGTTTTCATTGTAAGTTCCAATTTATTCATCCTCATTTTTTTAACTTCCTGAATTCCTTATCCATATTTGTGTGGTGAGTTAGAGGAAAATACACCATAAAACCACATTGTTAAATTATTCCCATTCCACAGAGTCTAATTCACAATTCTCCATTGTATTCCTAATAAAAGTGCACCATTGTCATGTATCACCTTTTAAATGGTAAACATACAAAATATAATTCCCATGTTATGAGTACTGGAGAACGGACAATATTTTCCCCATAACATTGGTCAATTTCTCAATAATAAGTGGATTTGAAGAGCCACTGAAAGATGGTGGAGACTTCTTCAGGAAATACTCAATAGCATGCTACTCCATAATTGGTGTGTTAAAGATCTCAACATTGTTCATGTTATTATTTACATGCAGAGATAGTTTTGTGAAAATTTTAATTAGGTCATGTACTCCATCTCCTATTCTACTAGTTTATTCATCGAGGAAACCATCACATTATCCCTCGCACTCATTATTAGCATTGTTCCGTTTTGTTCCAAACATTACTGAAACAATAAAAGAGATAAAATTAGTGGAAAAAATTAACATCATAAGGGAAAAATAGCATGAACATAATTCAACCATAGAGAAACATATTCTTTTATATTATCATGTTAGTATATAATTATTTTAGTTAAACCTTTTTAATTCCCATTTAAACTTTATGTTGTGTTTTTTCATACATATTACTTAATCCTTAAAATGTAATAGTAAATAAATGCTTGAAAATGGTTTATATGGAGTTTTAGATCAACCAAATCCTATCCCCCTAGAGTTTCTAAACATATTTTTAGTTATGACTCTTTGTCATGCATCAGGTAATGGTTTAGAAAATACATACAATTCCCTATTTGGGTTTTTACCCCTAGGTAGAACAATTTCATAGCCTACATCGACATTTTAGTATCCATCTAGGGATTTATTTTATCACAGAATCTGACAACATATAGGTTACTAAAAAATAATGATATTATCATATACATAAACATATACCTTAGACATAAACCAATTATTTTCTCTAATTTTATCAAAAATGATATCCAAATATAACGATACCTTTTCTTGGATACCATCTAAGTAATACCGGTTAGACATAACTTTATTTTAAATCCTTCACATGGTTTAAACCATTATATTTCATAAATAATAATATCCCAAGGACTGATAGGATTGATTGATTTAGATAATATCTACATAATAATATTATTTTTTAAAAATCATGATCATTTCTCTTCAAAGGAATCATTGAAGAAAATAGTATATATATATATATAATTATTAAGACTCTTCTTCATAACAAGGGGATGAAAACATCATAATATAGTGAACGTAAAGATTCAATAATCTGTGAAAAAAACATTTCCTCAAGGATGATATCCTAAGAACAAGTAAAAAACATGAGTATAAGAGAAATACCACATCATCACCGGTGATAAATATTAAACAAAATCAAACCTCTAAGTATATGTAATAATATCTGAATTCCACAAAATATCATCATAGAGTCATAGTAGATATTACATGGCTAAGTATCATTTAAAATAAACCTTAAATCATGATAGTATAAGAACATAATGGATCTTTTCCTTTTACTATGGTACAAAAATTAGAATATGGAATAATTATATTCATGAGACACATAATTAGTTCCTATCTTAACAAGAAACTAAATTTTAAAATAGAGCACCTATCTCATTATATATATAATCTTATCCAATTCATTTGAGGGTGACATATGACCCCACAAGACATTTATCTATACTTACATGTTCCACATAAAAATCATTCAGTTTTCACATCATAAAAATACCATGGAAAAAATATGGGTTTCATAAGTTAAAAAAATTGAAATAATTCAATTTTTATAAGGAATACATGTAAATAAAATTGTTTTATAAAACATACTAATAAAAATTGTCCACTTTTCCTAAATAAACCACGGAAGTAAACTAGTTTTATCAAAAATTAAAATTTTGTCAAATAATATCGCGGATTTAATAATTTTCCATTGAAATCCTGATCACCTAAAAATCTCATAATTAATGATAACATATTTTAAAACATAAAACATAACTCCATAGATGATAAATAATCAGATGATAACAAAAAATAAATCATGAAATGATAATTTTTTGAAAATAAATTGTATTTTTCATTATAATAGTAATAGTTATGAGTCTCTTAATAAAATGTCACATTTTTTGAAGAATAATAAGTAAAAGGAAATCCTTTCTTAGAAATTTATTTGGGTAAAAACAAGTTTTACCCATAAATAAAAAATAAAACATAATTTGTATTGTAAAATTTATTAAACATGTTAGAATGGAAATCAAGTCAAAAACATATAACTCAATTGAAGGCGTTTGAGTTATCAAGCCTCTAACCTTCACCCATGATTTCCAAAAATATAATTTAACAACATATATCATTCATATAATATTATTACCTAAATATTTCATATCCATATTCATATATATTTCCATTTTAACTCATCATTAATAACAATTCATCTTATGTATTATATTTTTATAATCTTTTTTCAACATCGGGTGATAATAATCCTAATAAATCTCAACTGGGATCATAAAATTTGTGTCATTAATTCTTTTTCCACAAAATATCAAAATTTTATATCATTTAATGTCAATTTTATTGATTTTTAAAAAATACCTAAAATTTTATAATTCAATTACATGGTATTTTATAGTCATTGTTCCAAAAGGAAAAAATGGTGAGGTACTTGTTTTGAGTTATCCACCAATATTGATGGATTACCATATAATGATCCTTGATTTTTTTATCCATAATGAATCATTTTAATTGTATATATTATATATAATAATTTAATATAATCTAAAACCATCCATGATGATAATAGTGAAAAAAATAATAATGCATCATTACATGGTTATTGAAGTCTTCATGTACCCACGATTAATGGTTTCATTTCTCAATGAATTTATAGAAAGAATGTATATTATAAATTATAGTTTAAGAGTAATAAATTTGACATATAAAAAATTATATTCAGTAAATCCACCCTTTTTGTTATATATGGGTGGAAATGATGAAAAATGCACAATGTTATGTAGAGGGAGTAGTCTACAAGTACACATAATCAAATTTTTCTTCTACGTGGATGGAAATAATTGAATAACTGTTTTAAAACTAATTTAATAAAATTTGATCATACTAATGATACTAATTTCATTATATTAAGATAAAATATACATATAATGTAATAATGATGTTGGAATATTGAGTATTATCTAGGAAAACTCCCTAGAAATGATGACCTTATGAAATATAATGGTCAAAAAAAGAATAAATAATTGGTATAGAGATTAATATGTGGATAAAATCAGCAGAGTTTAAAAATGGCTTTTGATGGATGAGTGAGTCTTGATGTTGTGGAAATGTAACCTTTTTATAAGTAAATAGAAATGAAATTTGAGTAGTAACCCTTATATTTTCAATAAATTTAAAGTTAACATTCGAGGGAAAATGTGAAAAACAATAAATGTGGAGAAAAAAAATGATTTTCAGTCAAAAATCTCACAAATAACACATTTTGGAGACAAACGTGATGGTTTCGGGCATTTTTCTTTCAATATTTTAACTTTTAGCCCAATTTATATAACCGTTGAAAATTATTTTTCAAACATAGTAAGTAATTTAAATAAAAAAATTATTATGAGTAATTTTTTGAAAATTTATTCTGATGATTTTATATTTTAAAATATTTTTTTTTCAAATAACTTTTTAAGCATTTAATATGATAATTTTAAAATATATTCACAGAACATTCAAAAATAGTTCCAAAATTGTTTTTTAAGTTAAATGTTATTATATAAGATAAAATTATAATATATACTAATATCTATGATAGGAATGGGGTTTTATAAAATAAATAAAATTTATGTTACCTTAAAAGTAATAAAAATCTAAATTTCAGTATCAAAACACTTAATTAGAGGAAAATACCAAAAACTATATAAATTAAATAAATATATTATTTTAATTCTAAAAATTTTATAAATGAGATTTATAAGATAATAGAACATATTAAAATGAATAATTTTTTTCTTAAAAACATATTTTGTTACATTAATTAATTTTCCAAACTTATATGATTTTTTTACATAATGATAAAATAATATTTTTTTAAATTTTCCTGAAAACTGTATTTTTTACTAGAAATCAATCATTTTAGAAAAAAATTAAAAAAATATACTAAGTTAATTTTTATTTCAATAATTAGATAAATGAATTTTATTTTACCAAATTATTATTCTAAAATTTTTATATTTAAATTTTAAAATTTCAATGCATCATATAAGGTAATACTATTTTTTTGAAAATGATATTTTTCCAATATTAGGGGATATTGATTATTTATGTTTTGAAGGTAATATTTTTTATTGGATTAACATATTATTTTTTATTATATCTTCCTAAAAATGTTATTATAATATGTTTTGGTTCTTTTTTGTTCAGTGTAGCATGTAACACATGTTATCAAACATAACATCAACTTTCCAAGGTTTATAATTTATGGTCATTACATAACCTAGGCCTTATTTCACATATCAAAATTATCTATTACCTATTGTTTTTGAGTAATCCATATTGATTTAATGATCATGATACCATTGATGGATCATTAATATGACATTATAGTAAGAATATATAGTACATATAAGAAAATAATAATAACATTTTTAATTTTATTATAGATTTTTTAGGTTTTCATGAGTGGTAACGTATCAACATAATTCTACATAAGACTATATGTCAAACCCCAAAACCCTCCCACTGGTGATATTTTTAGTCTATTTATGGCCAACAACTTAAGCGCTGACACCATCAATGATATCGGTAGTGGTGAAATCACATGTACATGCTATTTTAGTGGAGGACATGACCAAAGGCCTTTCAATCATGATAAAGGGGCTTTGGGACATAATATGTCGGACCTTAATGATAAAAAATTATAGTGTTTCAGCATTCGAGTTGGTCATTCCTTGGTGGGGGTATGGAATATCTTTGTTGGTAAAGGGGCATGTGACGTGTCTCAATTAATTGAGAACACCCATATCTTCGTATATTATTAGTATTATAAAATTATTATTTATGATAACCATAGAAAATTCACATAGCCTCCCACCCATGTTTATTCACTTCCCCCTCACTCCAATCATGTATCCCCCTATTTTAATTTTTTTAACAATTGAAATTAAGTCTTCCTCCAAGGACCTCATATTGACAGGGACTCTCCTACCCAACCATTTCCCTTGAACAATGGCCACTACACCAACCACATATAGAACCCATAAAACTCTCATGTTATTGTAATTCCTAAAATACATTGCACTGATTCCAAACCACACTAACCCCTTCTCGAAAATAAATATTTCACTGGCCCCCAGACCCATTTAGGGCACCACACCGAGCTACCCTAATCCTCCACAGTGAACCACCATAACACTACTGATCTAAAGAAGGATTTCCCACACTACCATCATCAGTTAACCTAGGACTGTTATAAAGATTTTTTTCACGTGGATGGAGTATGGAAATAAGTGGGGGAGAGATAAGGGGGAAAAATTCGGGGACTTTGAATATTCTCATGTCACACCACTAGTGCCACTGTTACTAAATCTGTCCCTTAAATCCACCCCTAATGACCTCTATTATTGAAATGAGTCTAAACTACTATAATAGAAATTATTATCAAACTATGATAGGAATAAAATTAAAATATGTAATATAAATATTGAAGAAGAATGAATAGTGATAAGCCCCACCACCTAGTTGGAAAAAAAATCATCATGTATTGATGATTGTGGGACATAGATCAATGGAAGGTCTGAGAAATTACAGAAAATATTAAAAGGGGAAATTCTGACAAACAAATGTGAATTAAAAAAATAACATTGAATAAAAATTATAGATAATATAATTATTTTTATATATTAATAATAAATCAATAAATATATCTACAAAACATTTATAAAAATGTTATAATGAATATTATTTATAATCAATAAATTTGAAATAATCACCTAAACTGATTTATTGATGTTAATTAAATTTGTTTCAATATAAAATTTAACCATTTATTCAGTGTCATAATTAATATAATTACACAAAATAAGTTAAATATAATCGATTATTTAAATTCACCAATTTATAAATGATATTCATATTAAAAGAGTCAATAAACAAAAATACCATCCTCCAAAAGGATCACTCACTGTTGAAGGTTCATCACCAATTATCATCATCAATCATGATGATTCCTTATACGGTTAAACACCATAAAATTAAAATAATGCAACATCAGAATGTTCTTTTCAAGGTCATCATATATTATAATTGTATCATATTTCGTTGGGGAAGGTTCCAAAACACATTAACTCAAAATTATGTTATATCTCAGTCTAGGAAAATTACGGTTTATATAAGCGAAAAGTTCACAAATCTGATATAAAATTATATCTTTGGAATGGTTTCATTTTTAACTTCTCTTAATGATTTCATCATTAATGATCCAACATTCATAAGTATTATTTAAAAAAAAAATTGTACAAGTAATCAATTTGTGGAAGTGAATACTTTTTTCCTTATTTTGATTTTGATATGATTATAATAATCAATATATAACCTAATAGAAAAATATTTATTCTTAATAAGGAGAACTACTAAACCCTATAGTTAATTTATTTATTATACAATCCCTTTTCAATATTTAATTTTATTTTCTTATTTAAATTATATAATTTTCTTAAATTAATTATATTGAAAAGCATTCCACTTGATCATGGAAAAGTAAAATGAACTCTTATAGAAATACATTATCATATTTACTCTCAATTTTCATAACCCCAAGGTTTATCTTATCTACTATAAAAATAAATTTTTAATATATGAATCTTATTTTGGAAAAAATATTCATACTTTTGATGGAGTTTCAAAATGAAATTAATATTTTTACTTAAATTTTTATATGAATATGTGATAGTTGGTGTTGTTGAATTATTTTTTCCCACTACTAATAGTGTATGTTGACATTATATAACAATGGATAATTATTTCAAAGTATATCATTGAAAAATACCGAATAGAGAACAAAAACATTTTAGGGAATAATATTTCAAAAAATATTAATGGGGTAAGAGTTCTATACTAGAGATATAATAAATTTACAACTATTTATTTTCAATGATAAGTTTATTTAAATTAAATGAGGTCCAAATCTATGTAAATCATAAATATTAATTTCATTATACGTAGTTCATGTTCATGGGTATTTTAATTTTCTTATAACATTAATGAATTAAAGGTATCTTCATTGTTATGTTGATCCATTGATCAACAATTAATTTATCCTAATATCCAATAATGGTTTACTATTTTTTCCATATAAAATATTCAATGTAATGCTTCTCCTGATTTATATATGTTGGGTACTCCACATTATTAATATTAGTTTTAATATATATATATTTAGACATGTTGACATCACCATATTGTTTTTTACTCTAACTATTATCAAGTTTGATATCTCATTGGTAGAATTGTAGAATTATTCCATCACATTGACTTTTCACCTAATTACCCCTTGTTGTTACATCATAATAAAAACAAATAAGGTTAGTGAAAAAAACTAAATCATCCAACAACAAAATAGTAAAGTAAAAAAATGAAAAATGACTAATAGAATATAACTTATGATACATTATATTCATGTTATTTTTTTAACTTCTATCCTCTTATAATCCCTAAATTAGTCCTAGATAATTTCTATACCTTGATCTGATACCAAATGTTATGACCCATTAATCACATACATAATTTTTATATAAATTTCTTTAAAAAACCCATGACAACTTATAGAAATCGTTCCTAGAACCAAAATGTTATGTATCTTTGGGGATGAGATGCATATTATACCTCATAAACACTATGAAAAATAATAAATGTCTCTAGAAAAATATTTCTATGAACCTATATTAGATATCATATTTCATAATAAATTTTAGGGATATAGAAAGGGTAATCTAAATATATAAAAAGTTGTTAATCAGGAGGGACATCTGGGAATAAATATATACGATATATTGTGTAACATTATAATATATTGAGTTTTTTAGAAACATATAGTCCAATTTTTTTATAAACCATGAATAAACATATGGAATATAAATAATTATAATAAATCATAATGATAATTCAATGATATCACCCAATACATCATAACATTGAGATCGTGACTCACCACTCATGTTTTATTCATAGAATACTATGAGATATAAGATAACTGTAATGAATTTTAGGGATATATAATAATGGTAAAACAAATAAATATCAATAAATAAGCTTTTATCCTAAAAGGGAAATAATTAAAGTTAAAAAACAATAACCATAAGATATAACATAACAAATCTGTGAAAATAAAATAGGCCATACAATAATATATTGATGCATCACAAAATATTAAATTGTTTAAAGAATGTGAATTTAGAAAAATAATGGAAAATTTGAAGAAAAATATTAAAATTATTATAAATAGATAATAAATAAATCCAAATAATAGTAATATCATGGATGAAGACGAGAAATTGAAATAATAATAATTTTTCATAATATTTAAAGTAAAAATAATAAGTAAAAGCATAGGGTGACCTATTAAATTAGTTCTTCCATCAGTGAAAATATCACTAATCATTCTTCATATATGAACTTCCAAATGATTTTAACCCATTACAAGATATTTTTATCCGTGATCCATGATCTGGTATTCTCTATTTTCCACTAGTTGTCTATATATTATGGCCCCCTTAGGTTATATACACGCGTATATATTTTGTTGTTTTTTATGGTTTGATATATTAAGAATTTAAACATGGTTTAAGGATTATATTATTGTTGTATACACTAGATATATTCTGTTTTATACCTACTCTAATATCATATCATGTTTCGGGAAATTTGTCAAGCATTTTATAATGGTCTAGGGAGTATGGTCATGGGTGTAGGGTTATCCTGATGTTTTTTGGCCTCACAAACATTAGTTTTATCTAATGGGATTCCTTATATTCCACCTACACTATTAATATGTAATATTATATTGTGAATAACTATGGTATTGGGCTATATTTTCCCATTTCATAATATGTTTGTGTCTTTTCTAGTATGATATGGGAGTTGTAATTGTTGATGAAGTCCCTATTAGTGTTGGTGTCAAGGTGATTTAAACCACCCCAATTACATGAGTAATACCTTTGGGATTTGATTTCATTTAGGATACATTGTATTCATAGTACAATAGGTATGTTCTCCATCTATTCAGATGAGTTTCTTTCCTATTTTATTGTATTTTTTTGTGAAAAAACAAAAACACTGCTATGGTAAAGTAAGGATAGAAAAATGGAATGAAATAGATAAGAAATGTAATATTAGACAATAAACTTACATTCTACTATAGGAATCAAAAAATTTAAATGAGAATAGAGAGGGATTAATAAAGGAAACTATAAAATGAAATGGGAAAATGCACCTTACCTTAATTTGTAACTTCCTCAAACACACTCTAACTCCCCAAATAATCATATTTGGTTTATTAATATAAAATTTTGGGACCTTAATTATATTAAATTAATTTAATATATATCAATTTTATTTATTTACTACTTATTCATTAACTATTTAGAACATATGTTGTAACACTATGTGATTCAAGTAGGTACATACCTTTCAATTAATTATGTGTGTCTAAGATCTTGTGATACAATAAACTAAAAACAAAAATAAACAATGTATTATTTTATTATGGTAGAATAAAAAAATAATAAATGAAATTAATTACATGATAATTAAATTAAATTATTCTAATTAAATTACTACTTGAATGAACCCATGAGTATATAAAAATACTATTAGGTTGAAAACACTGTCATCATTATTTTCCATGAAGATCATACCACCATGGATAACTATAGAAATAATATAACACATTATTAATATGATAAACATATTTATAATGAAATTATATAATTATATGAATAATTTATGATATTTATTTTTATATGTTTATAGAATTGTGTTATGAATGTTATATACATATTAATCAGTTAGATGGTCATTGGATATATGGTCATTTGATATAATTGTATTCATTTGATATATTTAATGTGTGTAAGTTTCAGTAAAAAATAAAAACAATATAATTCTCAAATAATAAATAATTATTACAATAAATAAATGTATAATAATTATTTACAATTATTTATTATAAAAATATGTGTCTTTATTCAAGACATATTATTATTTTATTTGTAATTAATTTTAAATTAATTATTTTATTTGTTTATAAAATATATATAATGATTATAGTACCAGTGGACTAATAAAATTTAATATTTATATGATAAATAATTAGTTTTAATGGGAAGTTATTAGAATAATTTAATAGTAAATAGTGTTATTTCTCAAATCACATTTTTTTTATGTCATGTGTATTTTTTTAGTAATTTAAATTAATCACATATAGAGGATGATTATGAATAATTTGAAGGGTTGAATGTAATATATATTTATATTATCACTCTTTTAATTAGTAATTGATATTAAATAAGATTAATCATACATAATTTTTAAAAATGTATATTTAATAAAAAAAGTTTCCCTATGAATTTTATTTTTTCATTTAAAAGATAATTTTATAATATATAGAATTTAAATTAAATTATATTTATTATAAATTTTAAATAATTATGATTAAATATCTTGAGAGGTTTAATTTCAATTTTTTGGAAAAAAATTATTTACCACGGTAAGAAATAAGTTACTATAGTGATGGAAAAACGAGGTAAAACAATTAAAGTATTGAGTAAAGGCATAAAATAATTATAACATTATATATAAATTTTTTTACGGGAGTTTTCATGATCCAAATATATTATTTTTCTCAATTTGGAGACACTTTTCATGTAATATTTCAATCTTCAACATTGGGTAATGAGTATTTTTATAAATTATAGTTCAAAATTCACATATAATGTGGTGTGTTATAATGTATTGGCCACTAGTAGTTGTAAATACATCATATAATGGATCGGGAAACTCCATTGATAAAATCTATATCATGTATTTTAATCCAAAAAACTATCATCCTTCAATTGTTCCTGTTTTAGACAACTTATGTCATATGTTCTTCTCTTATTCTTAACATAACAATGGTAAATATCCCCTAAAATATTTAGTTTCAAGGTGATTTTTCATGAAATACTAGATTTTTTCCCTTTTTTTCTCCCAAAATATCCACCCATAAACTGAATATCACCCATTATTCGTGAATAAAGACCACCAAATGTATTAAAAATACTCAACTTATAAATAAACATTTTCTTGTTCAATATTTCAATATAATGTTTTGTTACACAAATCATTTTCATTATCAACTGAACATCTAATATTAAGCATTTAATAAAATATTACTTCACTAAATATTCTTCTTTGGGGAAATGAACTTTTGGGTCTATACATGAATTATATCACATGAATTATCAGAGTGAAACAAATTTATCCCTCCCTTTTTACCACGCTCATCCAAGATGTTTTTAATCTGACTATTTCCTCCATAGCTTATATTATAACAATGAACTCTATATCCTTAGTAAATTGTTCCAAAAATTTAAATATTTTAGATATCCCACTTGTTACATTCTCTACATGGGTAAAAACATAATATGTGGTTCTCCTCATGTTTTTAACATCACCTCTAAGACTAGCCTACACATACCCCAACATTGAATGTACTAATCCTATGATAAAAGATACTTCATTTCTCTATTAAAATACATATGTATCCACATAAAAACATCCAAATTCTTCTTTCTAGGGTCATCCATATACATACTCACATCTCCCTATATATGATAAATATCATGTAATGTACAAACCATGGAATACATCATGATCCCAATTGCTGATGTGTGAAGAACCATTTCCATGTACTAAACCACTTATGTTGTCTTTGGTTCCTGCTTGTTTGACAATTTAAAATTTATTTAAAAGGTAGTATAAATTTGAGTTTATTCTATCTTAAAAAACTGACTCAAACCCATTACAATGTATTCATCTTATGGTAACATCAAGGTTCTATCTATGTGTTCTTTCTCAATATTCATCCCTAAAATCATTCTAGTTTCTCTAAGATCCTTAATCATTAACTCTTCATCCATATTCCATATCATCTCATCTATCCTCTACATATATGATCCAACAATGATCATATCATCAAAATGTCAAATAAAAATGATGTATCCATCATTAAAATACTTAAAATAATATCATTGATCAATGTTATGGATTTTATATTCATTTATACACATCACACAAAAAAAATATTGTTCGAATTCCTAGGTTCCTAATTTAACCAATATAATCCCTTCTAGAGTTTTCAAATAAGGTCTTCCATTCTTGAATGAATATATCCATATTACTTTTTCATGTAAATGTCCTCCACTATATTGTAATAAAATAACTATATCGATATATCTTACCACTCAATATGTTAATCCTCTAATGAATTTTTTTTAAGAACCCATCAAATAGCAGTATACGTCACTCGATATGAAATAATTTCATTGAAATACACTCTTTCCTTATATAAAAAAATCCTTTCACCACAAGTCTTTCCTCTACCTCCTCTTACCAACATGCTCTTCTTTGAATAGGTGTACACATTTTTTATACAATGATTTCTTTCCCCATGAAAAAGGTGTGATCTACAATGCATTGTTATCATGAAAAAAAAGAATACCCTCTTAAAAAAATTCCCACTTTATAAACTCCTTTAATTATATGTAATTATCAAATCATTATGTATCTCCACCATCAGAATATAAAAAACTGTTTAAGGATGTTGAATACCACTACACATGCCTTATCACCCTTATTTATCCCCCAAACTCCACTTGAGTAGTAGGATCTATTACACCTCATGTAGTTTCCCAGACATCATCCAATGGATTCGGATACCCAATTCCAATAAGGTTAAATCTATTGATCCATCTTAGATGGTGGTAATCTGGTAATTCCCTTGATTAACCTCTATATTAGAGATCCAAAGTTTTCATGAATTTATTGGATATTGTCATCACTTTTTGAGAAATCTATCATGAATATTAAATCCAATAACTATATTATCACATAATGGATTCATGTTAATATTTATAGATGAATTTGAAGATAATTTAAAAGTTCTCAAGAGAAGGTTATTAAAAGTATATATACTCATAAGATATTTTGATTGATCATTTTATCGCATATACAATGATTCTTCAAATAATGGATTGGGATGTTTCTGTATGAAAAATGAATTTTTGGTACCTTATTCATCACATTAATTAATGTCTCATTATAAAAATTACATGAAACATTATCCAGAGATAAAAGTGTTAATATTTTCATTAATGATAAATAAGAATAATATCTTTAGTAAAAAGTGTAATAAATATATAATGATTATATGATCCTAAATTTTATAAGCACATAGAAGGAATTGAACATTCTCTACAATAGATATTTAAGTAGACAAAGGACTATGACCACTCATTTCATTTCCAAACTATGAAGGATAACAAATTGGTATGTTGTATAAAATGAAATGATCATACTATTGTATCTATTATTAGGATTTTAAAATTCCCAATATTTTATGAACTAGCTCGAGTACCTTGGCAGCCCAATACAAAATCAGGCCCTAAAAAGCTCAAAGGGTGTTCCAGATTCCCACGGGTCGGTAACTTGTCCCTCAAATTATACAACATTCAAGTGGGAATGAATTTTCCACAAAACCTAGAGAAAGAAAGAAGAGTATGAAAATATTCATATATAAAAAACCGCATGGAGTAATGTACCATAATACAAAAAGGCATAAAAAGACCAAGTAATACATAGAAAGTATCAAAATAGGGAAATATTACCCATGTTTCCTAAGGAAAAAACTCACCATGTTGGTAACTTGTCCCTCAAATTACACATGAAGGAACAAGTAGTTTATGAGCAAAAACTAATTATACAATCTCAATATAAATTTCATATTAGATGAAAAAAACCGATTAACCAATGGAATAATTTCAATTTTTAAAATAAATAGGTTTGGAATTTCAAATATTGTATTAAAAATCATTTTATACATTCAAATGGTGAAGAATACTTTATGAAAATTAATTACAAGTGATATAATACTTATAATACAATGGATTCAATAAAATAGTAACATTAAATAGTTTATGAAAATTTATTAGTAATGTAAATTAGTTCAAACAATATTGGAAAATATTTATATCTCAAATATAAAACAACTGCGCAACATGGTCATCTACCAAATAGATACAGATGTTCCAGGAAATAGGAATCTAAACACTCTATGGGATCTTAGCAATATGTTCATACACATGTTCTTCTGACACTAGACAAAGGCCACTCGTCATTATCTCATTGGGAATGTGACCCCATACATGTATGTTTTAGAACATTGTACTAGCATTGAGTGTATCCATATAACAAACAAACTACCAATGGATCTCATGTTAGATTTTAGAATCATTAACGAGAAAAATATTTTAAGACTTCTTAAAATATAATTAAATCCCATTTTTCCATTTCAAATTCAAATTTTTCTATTTTTAAACCAAAATGGGTTTTAATAAAAAAATGCCTCTTTCATATGATAAAACTACTGGTTTCCTACCAAACAATTTTAATCCATTTCAATTAGATTGAAATCCATTCCTAAGAAATTCCATCCATTTAATAATTAGCTTCCACAATTAAATTAAAAAATTTAATTGAAATCATTACCATGAAATCCACAATCTAAATCAAACAATTAAATAAACCAACATCCCTAAACACACCAAAATTCAATGCAATTGACAGTCTTACCCAATTTTCATACCAAATCCATTTAGAATCTCCCAATTCAGTAGAATTGGGGTTTATCAAATCAAGTGAATGAATATTTGAGAAATTTCATTTAAATCTGTAATTGAAATAAATCATCCAATTCAATGTTAATTAATTTGGATAATTAGGAAGGAACCATCCACATTTTTTCCAAACTCAACACTCGCAACGTCACCCATCAACAAGAACAATGGTATAGAAGATATCAAAACACAATCTATAAACAAGATCCAATAATGAGGTTTATAGATACATCAATTTTAGGATGATCCATTGAAATCCCAAGGGAGGAGAAATAGAGAAACACGAAGGACGTGGGATAAATCATACTTTGGAATCACACTGCAAGCACAACCATGATAGAATGCTAAATGAGAGGATCCTGAACGGTTGAAACACTCTATGATTATCTGGGGAAGGCCTGACATTGAGGGAGAAGGAATTAGTGTAGTGGAGAAAAGATAATCTCAGCCACATTGTGTATTTAAAAAACACATTTTGGATACTTAATGATGTGTAATCCCCATACACATCAGGAAACATTAAATATATGAACCATCAAAATAGGTGTCGCCTTGAATTAAAAACTGGCACTCTAAATTAGAAACTAATCATTAATTCAGTCACAACATGTAATGTCTCTTCCAAACATGCACCCTTCCCAGTGTGATTCCTTTAACAACTAGTCTCAAGAGAACATTACATGGCCTGTAACCTAGTTATACAGTGTGTAACCCTCTAAAAGTCTGCATAAAAATCCAATCAAAGCTGAGAGTCCAACAAATAATTTACCTCACTTATATATATATCCTCCCAATTCATTCTCAACCCTACCCAACAAACATAAAATAAAATACAATACCATCATTAAGACTTACCTGTTAGATCAGTAACATAATGTTCCAACATTTATACCATAAAAAATATTCTTTCCCCAGAAAGCCTATAAAGAATTTTATATCCCATTAAGAATAGTACACTATTTTCTTGTTAGTTCCTCACATTCCCATGACTCATTATTATTAGAACCATTCTCCCATAGAAAATAAACAATAGGTATTATCCTCCCATGATGTAACTTGGTCTCAGAATCAACAATCCTAACTGGTTCCTCAATCATTGATAAGAAATGCTCAATCTCAATATCACACCAACTAAAAATGTTAAATGGATTAAAGAGATAAAATATTAGCTGTGATACATGGAACATGTTTTGTATCTTCACCTACCTTGGTGGAATTTCAAAATTTTATTCATCTTTTTCCACCGGTTCAACAACCATGAAAGGTACCTCGAAACAAGGAGAAAGTTTCACATTTCTATCAATCCATTAGTGACCCATCCTAGGTAAAACCATCAAGAAAACATGATCACCATCTAGAAACTCTAACGGTTTACTATGATGGTCATCATAAGACTTATATCATCTTTGTTCCATTTAAATTTTCTAACAAACAAATAAAATAATTTTTGTAATCTTTTTCACCAAATATGGCCTAATCAAGGAACCATCACTATGTTTTTCCAACACAGTAGAGATTTACAAGGCCGAACATACAAGGACTCAAAAGGGTCAATTCTGATCACTAACTGGAAACTATTGTTATAAGAAAACTGAACCAGTCCCATGTGATAATCAAAATTCCCACTAATGTCACTGACACTAGCACAAAGCATATCCTCTAGAATCTATATATCTCTTTCTTCTAGCCATCTAACTAAAGATGGTAGTCCATGCTCAAACTAACCCAATGTCACATTGACTTCGAAAGGCCTCTACAAAATAATGAAGTAAAACGAGGATCCCAATTAGAGAATATAGTAGATAAAACAATGTGAAAATAATAAATATATTTCCCATAGAGATTTCCCAACTCCCCAAAATTTTCCCTATAATGAATGTGTATGAAGTGAGTCGTCTTGGTTATCATATAAATCAAAACCTATATCACACTCTTCATTATCTAGGTATGATTCAACACAATGAAATATTCCATAGAGATCACATCCCACTTCCATATAGGGGCTGGGAGTGGGTAATGTAAACCTAATGGTTTTTAGTGATCAGCCATAACTTGTTGGAACTTGTACAAATGAGAGGCAACCATAGAAATTCCCCTTCTCATTCCTAGACACCAGAACTACCTCCACATATCATTGAATATATTTTGGTTGCCAAGGTGTGTAACATACTAGGAGTTATGGAAATCTCTCAACACATCCATCCCTACCTCTAAAGGAACAACAAAGCGACCATGATAGCATATAATAGCCTCTTTGGAGAACTGACACTGGTAAACTATCTCCCCAGCATAATGAGAGTCTCTAATGTTAGGGAATTCATCATCAATATCCGGGTTCTAAAGAATAATCTCATGAAGAGAATATGTAAAATGAACGATGGATAATTTATCTTCATCCCATTTCTCCTAAACCCTAATATGAAACTGTACAAAGAGATCCATCCAATTCAACATTTTGGAAGATTAACTCACTAAATTGGTTGGAAGATTCATTCTCGACACATCTCCTGTGATATTCCCTTTCTGTGGCTAAAAGTGATTTCAATGTCTAAAAATTATTGGTACTACACCCAATGCCTCTGGAAAAGAGTCAAATTATTTTTAGAGAATATATAATTCTTGATTTTGTGTTATGAATACACTGTTAAACTTTCTCCAAAAAGGTAGTAATGTCAAATCATAAGTGCATGCATCACAGTTACAAGTAAATTTATAGAGGTAGGGTAATTCTTCTCATGCAGAAAAAGATGACGAAGATCCATAATCAACTTCATGATAACCCCACATTAAAAAATAGCACAATCCTGAACTAATTTCCTCATAAAAGATGATATATCCCTTCCTGGCCTCAGGAAATGTTAAAAAAAGCATAGTAGTCAAGTGATGTTTTATCTAAATGAAACAATTATAACATTTATGAACCATAGAAAATATCACCCACTTATGAGTTAGAGTAGACATAATATACTCCAACATCTTGAAGTCCTTTATAACTTAGCAATAATATTGGGAAAATTCCATGAAGATTCAAATATTGAAGATATTTCATGGTTTCTTCCAAGTAATACTAGCCTTTAACTTCTCAGGATCAATATATATTGTTTGTTAGAAAAACATGTGTCCTAAGTATTTAACTTCAAAATCTAGATAAAACATTTTGAGGGCCTAGAATATAGTCGGTCATTTCATAGTATACTCATAACTATTCTCGGATGATGCACAGAGTCCTCCCTGGACTTGGAGTAGATGAGGATGTCATCCAAGAAGACTATGTAAAGGTATCATGATATTCATGGAAAATCATACTCCTCAACGCCATGAAAACTATAGGAGAATTTGGTAGACCATATGGAATACAAAGGTGCTCATAATTTTCTTACCTACTCCCAATAGAGGTTTTTGGAATTTAAAATTATTTTGTCCTCAACTAATGGTAACGAGATCGAAGGTAGACCTTTGAAAACCACTTATCCAAATTCAGTTGATCAAAATGATAATCAGTACATGGAACCATATAATTTTTGTATAATATAATTTGATCTATATTTTGGTAATAAAAACATAAAATAATAGAACCATCAACATTCTTATCAATGAGAACTGGAACCACCCAAGGTGACACACTCCAACATATAAATCCTTTCTCAAGAATATTTTCCAACTTGAACTTCTGCTATTTCATTTCAGCTGGGTCCATGATGTAAGAGGGAATAAAATCTAGATTAGTACCAATAATAAATTCAACATAAAACTAAACCACTCTCATTAGTGGATAACCAGAGAAGGAAGAAGTAGAAACATTGAGAAACTCGATTACAACAAGAGGGAGTTTACCACTCAAAGATTCCCACTCCAGATCAAATGGAAAAACACATATTACATTCCTGAAATCCTAAAAAGAATATCTAAATCTGCTCGAACATGGGTATCAATATCCTTGAATGTCCAAAGACACACCACTATGTGTAGTATAGTAGACCCCCCAAGGATAAAAATGAATCTAGGCATTGTTGGTGTTGATCCAACCCATTCCAAAAATGATGTCAACAGATTTCATGTCGAGGATAAGAAATCTCTAAGAAATATTGACATCTAATAGAGAGAAGAGGTAAGTAGTACTATGAATAACCTACTTAATATTTATACCAAGGAGTGTATTAATATCCATTTCACAAGATAAAAACTCATGATGAACATTTATCTGTTTAAAAATATTTTTTAAAATGATGAAATGAGATGCACTAGTATCAAATAGAAATGTGACTAATAATAAATCTATAGTAATGGTACATCTCACAGTTTCTAGACCATCCCTTGCTTCATTTAGGGACTCTTCCATTGTGTGAATTATATTCACTCCAAATTCTTGTGGCTGGACAGCTTTGATACATGAAAAATATGATTTCCCCAATTATTTTGGAGGATTTTATGATCTTGTTCTACTATGCGGTGTAGTAAATTTAGGGAAGAATCTATTTAAGTTTCATCAACATCTACATGAGTTATCGTTCATGGGTACCCCGGTTCTATCCCTCCTAGAGTTTTCTATCTTTCCACATTGATAGGAAATAAAAGGACATCCTCCTGGAGTTGTAGGAGGAATGGAATAACCCTTATATCATGATCTTCTATAAGAATCATCTCGCTTTAGTTTACCCTTAAGGGAACTCATACTGCCCCTGAGAGAAAAAAGAACTCCCATAAACCGTGACATTCCATCCAACTCCATCTCAACCATCATCACCCTATCCATCACATCAACCTAACTGGGATGCTTCATCAGTAAAATCAAATAGTGGATACCTGATCAAAGTCACAATAAAAAAAGTCAATCCATCATTCTTTCATTTGATACAATATTATAAGCGAATTCCACCCACTCAACAAATTGATTTGGAAACTCAGTCATTGTTCTATCGGCCTGATCATGTTTGAAAAACTCAACAGCCTTATTCAATACCCTAGAATCATGATAGAACATTTCAGTAAAAAGAATATTGATTTTATTTTCACATTATTTCCTCATTCTTCGTTGATGTCACCACTATGTCCCACCATCTCCTACTTGGTCCTTCCAACACAAAGGTGGAACACTTCACCTTGATATATTCTTATGTCTACAACAACTCAAAAATAAATTATATATTCCCAACCATATCCTATCTAGATGATGATTAATGTGACCTTATAAAATTGGTTGCTTCTGGTGAAGGACCTCTTGGGAATTATTTCTATGAACATCCCCTTAAGGATCCATAGCTAGAGCCTGAATGGGGACATGAGGTTCTTCATGTCCTAATTCCTGGAAAGTATTCACAATCACCTTAACCAAATTCAGGTCTATAAGATGCTTTTCTTACTGAGGATCAATAGTATCATCTTCTTATATACCATTTGAACATATGCGTGGATGCATTATTCTATAAAATATTAGTAGGAAACAATGAATACATTATATTAACACTCAACAATGTAACATAGTAAATTCTTCCCAGCCAATGGAAAAAAATGGATTCCACTATATCCAAATACAATGCTGTGAAAATACTAGAACTAAACCATAAGATGTATTTCCTAAACCATCCCAAGTGAAATAAGTTCCATTACAGTGAGTGTTTTCTAGGAACTCAATAACAACTAACTCCTTTGACCCGACAAGATTTCAAAAATGAAAACTAACATTAATGGAAAAATTCGACTACCTGGATCTAATATCACTTTTCCATGAACGATCTCAGGTACTCTAATAACCTGATAACAAATCCAGCCATAACAGGGAAAGAATGGAATTCTTGATCCCTATGGTCCAGTGACTATCACCTAGAGTCATACAACATGAAAGTGTGAATTAATTTTCCATAAAACATAGTGGATGGAAGAAGAACAATGTAGTATGCTTAATAAAAGAAACTCCATTAGGAGTAAATTACCAGAATAAAAAAAGTAATAAACAATCCAAAGTACTCTAAAACAAGTACCATAATAGGTAAAATATCCAATAGTCTATAAGGAAAGAAATCACCATTTCAAAAGTTCAATAACTGGATCCAACTCCAAGTGATCCCATCCCCTTTCATGAACATGCAATAAGATAATCTACAAACACATGAAGGGACAAGTAGGGTGGGAGCTTAAAATCCATGTAAGTTCCCACCATATATTCTATATTATATTAAAAAATAGATTAACCAAAAAAATTCTCTCAATTTTTAAAATAATTATGTTTTTCATTTCAAATCATATTTAAACAAATCATGCTATACAGTTCAAATAATGGAAAAATATTTTAAAAAGACTTTAGGAGTGGTGGAAAATTTATAAAAAATTAGATACATAAAATAGTTTATGTTAATTTAGTAGGAATGTAAATCATTTCAAACAACACTGTTATATATTTTTTTTCTAAAATATAAAAAACTGAGAAACATGGTCATATTCCATATAGATACAAAATTTTCAGGATATAGGACTCAACACATTCTATGTGATCTCTATAATATGGGTATACACATGTCCCTCTGACACTGGCCAAAGGAGACTAATCACCATCCCATTAAGGATGTGACCCACAACATGTATGTTTTAAAACGTTGTAGTAGTTTATAGTCTATCCAAATAACATAAAAACTAATTAAGTCTTTCATGTTCTCTTACAGATTCTATGGTTGTAATTTTATTTTGACACTTCTTAAAATAAAATTAAATCCCATTATTTCATTTCGAAGGCTATATTTTCTTTTTAAAAAAATAAGTTTTAATAAAAAATATATATTATTAAACAAGATAAAACCACTGTGTTTCTATAAATTAATTTTAATGCATTTTAAATAGTTTGAAATCTATTCAACAACAATTCTATCCATGTAGAGACCCGAAGCCTGACGTACATGGACATTACATTACTTTTGCGGAATACTTAGTACATAACTAAAACACACACACAAGGATCGTAATAGTTTAGTGTCTTTGGAAACTCGGAACGTAATCTTCTAATCGTGGTGAAAGATCTTCAACATCTCCCATAAAGATCTTCCCTTTTTTTTACCTAAAACCATTCTTTATATCCTGGGGAAAAGAAAACATAAAAGGGTGAGCTCAAATGCTCAGTAAGGGTAAAGAAAAGAAAATCAATCACATCATATTCATAAGAACATAACTTTTGGAAATCTTAACCTACAAAAGAGAGCATAATTTCATAACATGGGATAAATCATAGTAGTGAAATGAAATCCCAATAAGCATAACTTAAAACATGAAACTTTGTGGCATACACACATAATCATAGAGAATCATTTCTTGTTAGTCAAGACTCATTGCCAAGACTATCTTAGTGGACAAAGTCCCTTTCTGAATCGAGTAACCCTCGTTTCAGTCCTGTTTCACTGAACCGGTATAACCTACCATTCCAGCCATGTCTATCTCATGAGATATAAAATCTTTACCCAATTCATTGGAGGGAGATATAGGTCCCACCCATCTTATAATGAATCCTTTCTTATGTGTGCCACATAATCATAAAACATACATCATCGCATAACACATGTAACAAAGATGGGATTCTTGAAACATCATGACATCATAAATCAATTCATATAAGATAAAGGAATTCATAAAAATAATTCCATCACAACATGATCAAATCAATTTAATAATAGGGATAAAAACAGAACCCTTTATTATGTTAGATGGAAAATAATTTTGATAAAACACTTGAACTTCATTCTAGAGGAAAATATCCTTTCTACTTCAAAAACATTTTTCCTTTCATAACATGTCATATAACATTAAAATAAAAGATGTTGATTAAAAATAAACTTGAGAACTTGTAAAGGAAGCTTCTTGTAAATAATGTTTTAAAAATCTATTCATGCCGTATAAGTTAAAAAGAAAACATTCTTCTCGTACTTTTGTCGGAAAAGTCAAAAAGTACCTCGTACGAAAAAGCGACAAAAGATTCCTTTCATATTCTTTACTAAAACTCACCTAAGGGTAAAATTGGATTTAAACTATTGTAAGTGGATGGAAACAATATTATATATTTAGGGAACATGGATGTGGATGATAAAATACACCCCAGTAAATGCCAAAGTAAAAACAATCTCGGATAAAAATGAGATTGCGATATTTCCCTTACCTTAGGTCCGATTTGCTTCGTATGTGTCCGAACCTCCTGTATAATGATTTAAATAATGTCATTGACTTATTACAGAATCATATTCATTGTTATGATATCATATATGGTTCACTTATGACATTATATTACCCGTTCTTTTGTAAATTCAATGTTAAAGAAGCGTTTTGGGTAAAATCGTTTCATTTATCGTAGGTGTTTTGACTTTTTGTTCTTGACATTATTATTACTTATATCATGATTTACTTACATCCAGAATATAAAATATGATTTATATATCATATATATTCAGTATATATATATATATAATAGGTAGATAAATAAAATGAAAAACACCGTTCATGGAGACGGTAGTCCGTACGTACGCATGAACGCTGTTTTCCTTTCCTTATTGTCTTGAAATGGAAGTAAGTAGATGACATACATATGTATATATATACATAAATCCAGTAGCTTTATAATGTCATATATTTCATTATTATTTCTTATATATACATTATAATCATTCTTAAATGGTTAACATGGAGAATGAATCTCATCGCGTCGTGGAGACGGTATTCCGTACGTACGCACGAGCGATGATATCATTTCTATAAATATTGAATTGAATTGGAGTGGATTATAAAATATATCAGAATTAATATGATGTTGTAATAACTATGTATAGTTATTCTTTACACCATTATACCCATCCATGTAAGGTGGTGGTGGAAAATAGATTACACCACTGCGTGGAGACGGTATTCCGTACGTACGCACGCGCGGTGATTTCTTTTTCCGTAGGATGGATAGATGGTGAAATAGGGTTGTTTCATACTTATAATAACATATCAGTATATGAGTGATACTGATGTTATTACTTCATAATTAAACAACCTAATAAGAAGAAGTGGAAGAAGAAATAAAGATGAAAGAATTGGTAACGGTAATTACCTCTTCTTTGAAGTGCCTCTTTGAGACCTCCTCTTAGGGAACTAAAATTTGTCTTTGAGGAAGACCAGAACCTCTAGGATGTTTCTAGGGAAGTGTAGAGGAGAAATTGGCAGGGGTTGGCCGAGCTTGAGTGCTCAAATTGGTGTGAGGAGGAGGGGGAGGAGGTGTCCTTTTATAGGGGAGGAGAGGGGCACCTTAGGAATATCTCAAAATATTATTTTATATTAAAGTCAAAATCGGTTTATAATGGTTCCAAAGGGTCTTATTTCGAAGCTAAAGTGGGGATGGGTCGAAATCCTATCAACCAATAGAATTTAGACAAGTTTAGGATATTATTTTAACCTTATCAATTAGATTTAACTCTAAGTTAAATAATTTAACTTTTATCATGTCTTTTTGTTTTCTTTCACTATATGGTTAATACACTTACTATAACATTCCAAAAGAACCCCAAATTGTTTATTATTAATATATATATCCTTATCTAGGTCATTTGTCCGAACCTTAGATTTTTAGGAATACAATAACAATTAATAATATAATATTTGATTTAAAAACTATTTTGTGTCAATTTTGACACTATTTGATATATGATTTTTGTGAAAGTCATAAAAGAATTAAATGTTCGAACCAAGTTGATTAAATCAACATTAATATATCATAGTAACCTAGAATATTAGTGGAATTCACAAAAAATCTCAAATTACATTTATTTTGGTGTTTATAACATCAATTATGTCAATATTTCATTAATAAGATAATTAATGCATCGTCGTTGTGTCATAAATAAATTAAATTATTTTATGTCTAAAAATTACAAATAAAATACCATCATGTAGGAAATCTTTTTAGCTTTCTAATGAATATTTACAATCGAATTTATCTTATGTATAACCCCATATGAAAAATGATTTACTTATTAAACATTGATTTTAACTATTTTAACCTTTCTTTAAATAAATTAATAATAAATGTCCTAATCTAATCCAAGTGGGCCTAAATGGTCATATTTTATTCCTAAGTTTTTTTTGGTCGAATTACACTTGTCCAATAGAATTAGGACATTTGTTAGGGTAATAGTAATATCATATTTACCCTTAGTTACCCTATTTACTATTAACCGCGGTAAAAAAAGTAAAAAGTTACTATTCACCAAAAAATTATTTTCATCTCATTGAACCACATTCTAGTCCTTGATATTAACCGTGTCTCTCGGATTTTCGAAATTCCATTCACAGAAGCGGCAAAATTAAGTTTTATGAAAAATTCAGTTTTTTTTAACTCCCACTTAGTAGTTTCACTATTCATCAAAAATTGATGTTTTTCAGAACAATGCCAAAATTTCATCCTAAGCTATATTTCATATTCCGAATTCAAAAATGAAATCTATTTTACCAAATTCATAACATAGAAGTTGCATTAATTAATTTTATAATTAAATCCCACTGTTAAAATAAATAACGTGTTTTTAGGAAACAATATATATCAAAAGATTGACACTTGATTATGTCTGGTTTAAATGTGAAATTACAACCAATGACCAACATTGTATTAAATTGTAAAAATATATTCTAAATATAATTTAAAACCACTCAAATTAATAATTTATCACTATTAATTATTTCGATTAAAAAAGTTGTTTTTAATTATAATTTAGTAATTTTTCACTATTCATCAGAATATGAAAGTTATCCGAAAAGTACCAAAATTTTACCTTAGGCTAAATTCGATACTCCGAATCCAAGAATGAAGTTCATTTTGAAAAATAAGATTTACAGAATTTTAAAAAGTGGTTATTACTATTCATAACGGCTAGTTTTAATAATATTTTAATAGCACATCGTTGTTTAGTGAAACTCGGTATTGCGTATTACACACGCTATCGAGGAAGGTCGCGATTGCGTGTAATGCAAGGCAAGACAAGGATGCGTGTTGTGCAAGCTCCTTTTGGTGTAGCGTACAACACAAGACATTAATAAAATTAAAAAGAATATTTTTTTATAAAATCTTGGGCTGTTACATTCTACCCCCCTTAAAATGAATTTCGCCCTCAAAATTCGTCGGGGTTATAAATGGTTTACTATTCGAAAGTTTCTTTAATAGAAACCCACATCGTAAAAAGGAATATCAAAACCAATATTTAAAAACAAAAGTATGAAACGTAATGGTTACCCAAATAAACTAATCATTGGGTTTCCACATAGGTGAAAATATGGATATAGAAGAGAAATCTAACTATCATGTTCTGATGGAGAGTGGTAGAGAACATGGCTATGGAAAAGCCAATAATCACAAATCCATAGATTTGTGATGATAAAAGGTACCATCTGATTCATCAGGTATAAGATCACTAGGACAACATTTTTGGTTTTCAAGATCATTTCCCTAAAGTTGAAAATTTGAATTAGAATAAATACTTACTTTATTTTGGTACAATCTCACTGTTGTTCATGCCTTGAACAATTTCCACTTCATCTCTTAAATAAATGAAGTTGAATTTGTTATTCGTGAAGTGTTAGCAGATCATGTGATAGAATGACGGGTCATTCCATCTGTCTCAAACAAAAGGTTAGCAAAAAAAAAATACATAAATCGATCTATAGCGAGATTAATCACATATGGTTCCTAAAATGGACTTATACTTCATATATCATACTGCTTAATATAATAAAACTAGTTTCTACTAAACAGGGACTTCCTGTAGGCCAGTGGTAGGTGATAAAGGCCAGTCGAACTTCGGTTGTGGGTTCGATTCCCACAGCCTTGTCCGAAGCGATGGGCTGTCGCCCGTCCTGCAGGTTGTCCTTTTTCTAAAACTACATTACTATAACATCCCATCAATAATATCGAAAAAAGAACTTCTATCCTTAAACAATACTATTTTATGTCCAACATAATCCATTCTAGTCTTTAGGCTTATCCATAATAATGCAGTCCACTTTCATAATATAGTGAAAACGATTACCAGAGATTTAATACCATCATTGAACCCCATATAAGATATGTTTTGTTGGTCACATTCCAAACATTCAAAGTCCTTAATCATGTATTCTCTTGAATACCCATTGAACCTTAGTGAAAACTTGAATGCAGTTAAAAGTTAACACTTTCCACATACCAAAATCCTCAAAATTCTATATACTCAAACCATGATATCACTTAGTCCTTATATCAATCATGAGCTCATGAATACTGTTAAACATTTCATTTTCTCATCTTCATTATGCGCATATCATCTTATTTCCAAAAAATATCTCAATCACTTTGAATACCACATCAATAAATATTGCAATACTCAATGATACAACATTATTTTGGAATCCCATTACATAAACACTTAATCATTCCACCACATCGTTGTCATATTCAACATTGCCAATAGTGATCGCATGTGATTTCCCTTTGTCCTTTGCCTTGAGTGGTTGCTCATGTTGATCATCACTAACCCTTGGATTAGGGAAATTATTAGCATAATGCCCCATTTCCTTGCACTTGAAGCATTGAAGTGTTGGCGGTGCGTTCTCTGCAGTGTTTGCTTTATTCACATCATTAGAAACCCTTTTTCCCTTACTTCGACACTCAGCTGCTCGATGACCTTCTTTTCCACACTTAAAACATTTTCTAGTCCCTTTAAGACAATCTCCACCATGTTTCTTTCCACACTTTGTGCATAAGGAAACATTCATCTTCTTTTCACCATTATTCTGAGATTTCTCCTTGAACTCCATCTTTCGTTTCTTGTCAAAACCATGAGATGGATATGTAACACCAACTTCCATTTCTACCTTGATAGCACAACGCACAATTTCTTCATAGCTACTGAAGTCTCTTATAGCTAATGCCCTTCGAAGACTTGGTTTTAAGCCACTGAAAAATCGATCAACTTTACTTTCAGGTTGGATGATAATTCCAGAAGCATACCTTGCAAGTCTTGTAAAATTTGCTTCATAGGTACCAACAGATTCATCGTCCCTTTGCTTCAGTTCAAGAAACTCTTTCTCCATCTTTGTTCGAAGAATACGAGGGAAGTAGTTACTGAAAAACAAGTTCTTGAACTCGTCCCATTCTATGGACTCAATTTCATCTCTTGGCCTCGTATTCTTGATAAGATTCCACCATTGATCAGCTTCACCTTCCAAACGATATACTGCTAAGATGACTTTATCATGATCAGAACATTGAAGAACTGAAAATATCTTTTCAGTAGTACTGATCCATTTTTCAGCCACAAGTGGATCAGAAGACCCACTGAAAGAAGGTGGACGTTGCCTCATGAAGGACTCAATAGAATATTGTTCCCTTCTCTGCTCATTTGGAAGTCCAGAATGATTCATAGCTTGTGTAAGTATAGCAATAAGATTTTGCACTCCATCTCCCATAACATTTGTTTGTTCAGGAGGGCAATCATTGCATTGTCCATTGCATTGATCAACACGGTTCCTTCGGGTTCCAGCCATCGTCTAAAACCCAAAAATAATAGTGTGAGAGGCAAAAATCATGCTAGGGAAAACAACATAATAAAGGGGGAGTACCTTCAATATCTAACATCTTAGGTTTAATTCTATGATCGTTAGCGTAGTTCTAGTACTATAACTTATACGTCTACTTAACCTTAGGGACATCCCTAGACATACCGTAGAAATATCTCTAGGGATCTCACTAACGTTTTCACATCCTAGTTTCCAAAGGTTGACTAAACCTTTCCTCTGATACCAACTGTAGAGACCCGAAGCCTGACGTACATGGACATTACATTACTTTTGCGGAATACTTAGTACATAACTAAAACACACACACAAGGATCGTAATAGTTTAGTGTCTTTGGAAACTCGGAACGTAATATTCTAATCGTGGTGAAAGATCTTCAACATCTCCCATAAAGATCTTCCCTTTTTTTTTACCTAAAACCATTCTTTATATCCTGGGGAAAAGAAAACATAAAAGGGTGAGCTCAAATGCTCAGTAAGGGTAAAGAAAAGAAAATCAATCACATCATATTCATAAGAACATAACTTTTGGAAATCTTAACCTGCAAAAGAGAGCATAATTTCATAACATGGGATAAATCATAGTAGTGAAATGAAATCCCAATAAGCATAACTTAAAACATGAAACTTTGTGGCATACACACATAATCATAGAGAATCATTTCTTGTTAGTCAAGACTCATTGCCAAGACTATCTTAGTGGACAAAGTCCCTTTCTGAATCGAGTAACCCTCGTTTCAGTCCTGTTTCACTGAACCGGTATAACCTACCATTCCAGCCATGTCTATCTCATGAGATATAAAATCTTTACCCAATGAATTGGAGGGAGATATAGGTCCCACCCATCTTATAATGAATCCTTTCTTATGTGTTCCACATAATCATAAAACATACATCATCGCATAACACATGTAACAAAGATGGGATTCTTGAAACATCATGACATCATAAATCAATTCATATAAGATAAAGGAATTCATAAAAATAATTCCATCACAACATGATCAAATCAATTTAATAATAGGGATAAAAACAGAACCCTTTATTATCTTAGATGGAAAATAATTTTGATAAAACACTTGAACTCCATTCTTGAGGAAAATATCCTTTCTACTTCAAAAACATTTTTCCTTTCATAACATGTCATATAACTTTAAAATAAAAGAAGTTGATTAAAAATAAACTTGAGAACTTGTAAAGGAAGCTTCTTGGAAATAATGTTTTAAAAATCTATTCATGCCGTATAAGTTAAAAAGAAAACATTCTTCTCATACTTTTGTCAGAAAAGTCAAAAAGTACCTCGTACGAAAAAGCGACAAAAGATTCCTTTCATATTCTTTACTAAAACTCACCGAAGGGTAAAATTGGATTTAAACTATTGTAAGTGGATGGAAACAATATTATATATTTAGGGAACATGGATGTGGATGATAAAATACACCCCAATAAATGCCAAAGTAAAATCAATCTCGGATAAAAATGAGATTGCGATATTTCCCTTACCTTAGGTCCGATTTGCTTCGTATGTGTCCGAACCTCCTGTATAATGATTTAAATAATCTCATTGACTTATTACAGAATCATATTCATTGTTATGATATCATATATGGTTCACTTATGACATTATATTACCCGTTCTTTTGTAAATTCCATGTTAAAGAAGCGTTTTGGGTAAAATCGTTTCATTTATCGTAGGTGTTTTGACTTTTTGTTCTTGACATTATTATTACTTATATCATGATTTAATTACATCCAGAATATAAAATATGATTTATATATCATATATATTCAGTATATATATATATAATAGGTAGATAAATAAAATGAAAAACACCGTTCATGGAGACGGTAGTCCGTACGTACGCATGAACGCTGTTTTCCTTTCCTTATTGTCTTGAAATGGAAGTAAGTAGATGACATACATATGTATATAAATAAATAAATCCAGTAGCTTTATAATTTCATATATTTCATTATTATTTCTTATATATACATTATAATCATTCTTAAATGGTTAACATGGATAATGAATCTCATCGCGTCGTGGAGACGGTATTCCGTACGTACGCACGAGCGATGATATCATTTCTATAAATATTGAATTGAATTGGAGTGGATTATACAATATATCAGAATTAATATGATGTTTTAATAACTATGTATAGTTATTCTTTACACCATTATACCCATCCATGTAAGGTGGTGGTGGAAAATAGATTACACCACGGCGTGGAGACGGTATTCCGTACGTACGCACGCGCGGTGATTTCTTTTTCCGTAGGATGGATAGATGGTGAAATAGGGTTGTTTCATACTTATAATAACATATCAGTATATGAGTGATACTGATGTTATTACTTCATAATTAAACAACCTAAGAAGAAGAAGTGGAAGAAGAAATAAAGATGAAAGAATTGGTAACGATAATTACCTCTTCTTTGAAGTGCCTCTTTGAGACCTCCTCCTAGGGAACTAAAATTTTTCTTTGAGGAAGACCAGAACCTCTAGGATGTTGCTAGGGAAGTGGAGAGGAGAAATTGTCAGGGGTTGGCCGAGCTTGAGTGCTCAAATTGGTGTGAGGAGGAGGGGGAGGAGGTGTCCTTTTATAGGGGAGGAGAGGGGTAGCTTAGGAATATCTCAAAATATTATTTTATATTAAAGTCAAAATCGGTTTATAATGGTTCCAAAGGGTCTTATTTCGAAGCTAAAGTGGGGATGGGTCGAAATCCTATCAACCAATAGAATTTAGACAAGTTTAGGATATTATTTTAACCTTATCAATTAGATTTAACTCTAAGTTAAATAATTTAACTTTTATCATGTCTTTTTGTTTTCTTTCACTATATGGTTAATACACTTACTATAACATGCCAAACGAACCCCAAATTGTTTATTATTAATATATATATCCTTATCTAGGTCATTTGGCCGAACCTTAGATTTTTAGGAATACAATAACAATTAATAATATAATATTTGATTTAAAAACTATTTTGTGTCAATTTTGACACTATTTGATATATGATTTTTGTGAAAGTCATAAAAGAATTAAATATTCGAACCAAGTTGATTAAATCAACATTAATATATCATAGTAACCTAGAATATTAGTGGAATTCATAAAAAATCTCAAATTACATTTATTTTGGTGTTTATAACATCAATTATGTCAATATTTCATTAATAAGATAATTACTGCATCATCGTTGTGTCATAAATAAATTAAATTATTTTATGTCTAAAAATTACAAATAAAATACCATCATGTAGGAAATCTAATTATCTTTCTAATGAATATTTACAATCGAATTTATCTTATGTATAACCCCATATGAAAAATGATTTACTTATTAAACATTGATTTTAACTATTTTAACCTTTCTTTAAATAAATTAATAATAAATGTCCTAATCTAATCCAAGTGGGCCTAAATGGTCATATTTTATTCCTAAGTTTGTTTTTGGTCGAATTACACTTGTCCAATAGAATTAGGACATGTGTTAGGGTAATAGTAATATCATATTTACCCTTAGTTACCCTATTTACTATTAACCGCGGTAAAAAAAGTAAAAAGTTACTATTCACCAAAAAATTATTTTCATCTCATTGAACCACATTCTAGTCCTTGATATTAACCGTGTCTCTCGGATTTTCGAAATTCCATTCACAGAAGCGGAAAAATTAAGTTTTATGAAAAATTCAGTTTTTTTTAACTCCCACTTAGTAGTTTCACTATTCATCAAAAATTGATGTTTTTCAGAACAATGCCAAAATTTCATCCTAAGCTATATTTCATATTCCGAATTCAAAAATGAAATCTATTTTACCAAATTCATAACATATAAGTTGCATTAATTAATTTTATAATTAAATCCCGCTGTTAAAATAAATAACGTGTTTTTAGGAAACAATATATATCAAAAGATTGACACTTGATTATGTCTGGTTTAAATGTGAAATTACAACCAATGACCAACATTGTATTAAATTGTAAAAATATATTCTAAATATACTTTAAAACCACTCAAATTAATAATTTATCACTATTAATTATTTCGATTAAAAAAGTTGTTTTTAATTATAATTTAGTAATTTTTCCCTATTCATCAGAATATAAAAGTTATCCGAAAAGTACCAAAATTTCACCTTAGGCTAAATTCGATACTCCGAATCCAAGAATGAAGTTCATTTTGAAAAATAAGATTTACAGAATTTTAAAAAGTGGTTATTACTATTCATAACGGCTAGTTTTAATAATATTTTAATAGCACATCGTTGTTTAGTGAAACTCGGTATTGCGTATTACACACGCTATCGAGGAAGGTCGCGATTGCGTGTAATGCAAGGCAAGACAAGGATGCGTGTTGTGCAAGATCCTTTTGGTGTAGCGTACAACACAAGACATTAATAAAATTAAAAAGAATATTTTTTTATAAAATCTTGGGCTGTTACAATCCATTTCAAAATTCATTTCAAAAATTAAATTAAAAAATGTAATTGAAATAAATTCCAAAAAATTCACAATTTAAATTATCCAATTTCCACAAATATACCCTAATTTAGTGGAATTTAGGAGGGGGGTTAAACGTTTCTTGCCAAAAACATATCCAATATCACAGTTTATTAGAGTTGGGATTTATCAAATCAATTTAAGGAAATTTTTTGAAATTTAATTTAGATCAACAATTGAAATTAATCATGCAATAAAATTTTAATAAATTTGGCTAATTCGGATGGAACCACCTACCTTTCTCTCAAAACTCTACACATGAAACTACACCCATCAATGAGAATGATGTTGTATAAGACCTTGCAACAAATCCTAGAAATGAGATCCAACACCAAGGATCATAGATACATCTAATTAAAGATAATCTAATGAAATCCCAAGAGATGATAAAGAGTGAAATAGGAAGGATGAGGGAGAAACCATACCTGGTAATCACACCACAAGCACAACAATGACTGAAATAAAAATTATAGGATCAAGAAGATTTGGAAATATCCATGATTTCATAAGGAGGGACTAATATTGAGGGAGATGAGACTAGATTGGATGACAAAATATAATATCAACCACAATTCCTGTTTAAAAATAGCCGTCAGGGTATCAGATAATGTGTAATCCCAATAAATGTCATGAAACATTTTATTTTTGAAGCCAACAAAAAATACATCTCCTAAAATTAAAAACTGAACCGATGAATTAATATGTAATCTTTAAATCAGTCATGACATGTGAATACTCTACACAAAATGAACCATTCAAAGAGTAAATCCTTTCACAACCTGCATCAAAGAAACCGTTACACAGCTTGTAACCTAGTTACATGGTATGTAAACCTCCAATAACCTATAGGAAAATATGATTAAATCTAAGAACCTAAACAATATATGACATCACCATTATAATAATAATTCTAATTCCTTATAAAACCTACCAAAAAATAGAATGGAAAAAACATGAAAATATTTAACATGTACCTGTCAGATCTGTAATGAAAAGTCACACAATAGTCTGGAATTTTCTGAGGATAGAAGTTGAAGTCATAATTGATGGGGAAAATCTCATCATTCCTAAACTAATATTCAAGAATCCTTACATCTGATGATAATGGAGTCACAAGACCTCTAAATTTAATATTTCATATTTGGTTGAAGATTATCACTTTATGATGTTAGGTCATTTAATTTATATTTGAGAATATTTCATTATCAATAAATATACCAATATGTATATAAATAAATTTTTAATTCAGTATGGAGTACCACAATAAAATATATTTTATCGATATATAGGGTTTACATCAAAATTCTAAAGAATTACTTAATAATAAATGGATATATATCTATTCTATATCATTAATTATCATGCTCATATTTATGGTTAATCTAAAATTACTACTCAAATGCTATATGACATCTTATGATCCGTCCTGATGGATTTTATAAGAGGTGGTGATCAATACCTTTCCCTAGTAGGGATCTCACATATTAACAGTTTCCATTCAATCATTATAGTGGAACCATAAGTGATTTTATATGGGAAGTGGTAAAAAACACCAGCTTGTTGAATTAATATTAAATAGAATTAGATTTTGGGACAACATATTTCATAACAAATATTATATAAACAAATTAGTGATATAATGCAACATATATAATATTGATAGAGGATATATGTGAATAATTATGATTCTCCCAACCCAAATCAATGTGTCTTGGTTAGAGGGTCACATTACCTCTTGCACACCTCCATGTATGTTAGAGGCGTCCGACCAGTTGTGAGGGACTAGAATAATAGTGGGGAGATTATTCCTCATATTAGAGTCTAAAAAATTAGCGGAAATATATAAATAATAAACATGAAAAATTGAAATTAAATTATTTAAAATAATATTAAATAGAATGATATTACAAAATGATATTTTGTATAAAACATAAAATTAGTCTCTCATTGGGATGAAAGCATCCAAAAAATAAATTGCACACAATATTCACGGAGAACATCTAATACCCAAGCCTTAACCCAATCCTAGTCTCTATATTTTAGTTACTCTGCCCCACCAAAATCAATTGCATATCATGTTCTCTAACATAAAAAAGATAACATAAGTCATGCATGTACACTAAGATTCTTATGAATGGTGTTAGCAAAAACATAGTGGGGTCACTCAATTCACCCATTAATATACCTCTTCATATGTATTTTTATACATTAGGAAAATAAATATAGAAATAAACCTGCTGATTGAGTCATTGTGTGCTAACCAAGAAACCTCAACACATTACGAGTTACATGCTCCTATTTAGTGGAAGAGTTCTAATCAGGCCACCCAAACACCCAACCATACAAAATTTAGTTCTATGTTTTATATCCCATTACCATATTCCAATGTTGTAGTTCATACTCAAAAACTCTATCTTGGGTCAGTAAACTTTTTTCACTAGTCTGCCTAGATCATAATAAGGTTACATATTCATCACACGAGTCGACCATATCATTAATGGTTAATCACCATATGAATGTAACATGGAACAAATAATCATCCCATGAATAAACCATCTAATCTATTGATAACATTGAGGTAATTAGATAAATTAAATATAAACATTCCGTCACTATAATGTATCAATCGTGGATAGAAAACATGTAATCAGAATAAGACGAAAATATTCTATACTTTGAATTAATCATCTCAAGATGGATAGCATCTGCCCTATTAGAATATGTTCATATAATATACCCTCTTACTCAACCATATCAGGATGGATATCTACCATGTAATTTAAATAAATTATTATATAAAAATGGTCAAAACCCATCATGTGGCTCATTGTATTAGTACATCCAATAGTATCCCATGGATACCCTCCCATAAGAAAACACATCTTCTCTCACCCAACAGGTAATCTATTGGGGATCTATAACATTCCTTGGAATAATCATACTAATATCAACCTACATATATCACCACATGATGAAAGCACCTTCAGAAATTTAATTATGATCCTGGCCTCAATAGGTGGGGTAATGATCCTATCTCAATTCCCCTATGCATCCCAATTATAAATCCCAAAATAATATCTATGATCCACACCAGGGTTGTTATCATGTATCTCGAGGGTGAAAACTCATCATTCTTCCACAAACCACTCTTTCCAAGCCAACTATGTCATGGAAAACTGATTATTCTATACCTTTCACTCATCTCACCTTTCAATACCTCATAATGATCTCTAACTATAAAAACCATCATTGTTTTCATATAGAAACATAGTTCCTAGATGAGTCGAAACATCCCATGTGATTCCAATCACTTAACGCATGTATGTGCCCAAATCCACCCTAATCCTATAACCAAAGGATATATCTTCCCGCAATCTCTCTACAAAAACCATTTCAATATTGAATTTTTCATGAAAAAATATTCATAATCCTACATATGGTTGTGTATGATAGGGTCCACCTACATAAAATGTAGTTACCACCCTCTCCAAGATATTTTAACTTCAACTAATATCTAAATATATTCGTAAAAACCACTCTATTATCCCAAACAACTATCTGTGGTCATTTAGAAAGAATTTAATCATTTGATATATATTCTATAATTTAACCCAAATTAGATTAAATATCTAATCACTCACTGATCGTTATCACTTCAACAAAAACTTTATGAACCCCTCCTATAAGGTCCATAAAAAATCCAAAAAACCATATAGATAAAAATACTTATCATTCAACACCAAGTCAGCCATCATTCTTGACCATTTATACCGATTATATTCAATAAAATTGGGAAGCTATATATCTATTTTGAAATGATAACATACATATGATTGATAGTATCTTAGGATGTCCTCTATGCATGTTGAGAAAGTCCATATCAATCTCGGATGATTCCCCCATGATCTGATGAAATCCATAAAAAAAACTTTAATATAATCATATGAAATTAAGGTGTCGTTAAAGGAGATTAATGCAGAAAATAAAATTAATGATTTACCTAAAAATCATAATAAAAACTCCAAAATCCATCCCCCCATAAGAAAGATGTAAGGAGTGGAAAAGAGAGGGTGATTAATATATGAAATTTACTATGACGGTACCTTTATCTTCTTAAAACATTAAAACCCTCATCCATGAAAATTTGTAATTACCTCTAATAAAAATAACCAAACCCTAACTCCACATTCTGGCCACTAGGTCTCAAGGTGAAACCAGTGGGATAGTACCGGCTGGCTATTGGGCTATTATTGGCCACCTAGTGGGCCCGCTGCTCAATAGTTCCCCTATCCTATGTTCATGGTAACTATCCCACCCACTAGTTAATTGATAGTGTCTCACTATCTAGCCTATGACCTCTGCTACTAAAATTTTGCATTATCAACCACCCCACCCTTCATGATGCCTTCTTAAACCCCTTGATCTCCTTATAGGCCTTGAAACACTTCCAAACCACCAATTTTGGATGTAACACTTCTTATAACCTTGATCTAAGTCTTGTTTCTCCATATAAACTATCTACCAAAAAATATATACTCCCTCAATAATTCTCCACCTGTAAAGACATGGGTCATTATAATAATCATTATAAATATTTCGAGTATAATTTTAGAGGAAATTTATTATTTAAAATATCATAATGGAATAGGTTTATGAGATATGGGATGTTTAGAATGTCGATCCCTATAAACATTATCCCCTTTGAGATCCTTAATCATTTTTGGATGGTAACTTATCTTTATACATTTCCACCGAACATCTATTAAGTGAACTATATGTTTTGTCTCTAACTTTTTAGGAATTACATACCTAATACATCAAATGTATTGAATTCATAGGTTGAAAAATTAGAACATGATCTCTCTTGTGAGGATATAATAAAAGAAATATTAGGTCATATAAATAATGTAATATGATATATGAATACTCACCTAATAAATTTTCATTTGTAGAATCACCTCTTTAAAGATGCTACAGATAATCCTAAATATGTATTAATGGAAAATACAATAATTTATTATCATATATTTAGAAAACTATTAACGGAAATTTTCTTTAAGGGGGGGGGGTGTAGTATAGAACCCTACTATTTTAATTTGTATTTATATTTAAATATATCATATGTGTTCTGTAATGTGAGATACATGAAAAAAAACTAAAATGAACAATTCCCTATATTATTATTGTAGAATATTACAACACAAATTGAAATGAATTACAAGATAACTAAATAAATGATAATTATTAATATTACTAAAGGAATGAAATCACAATGAGCTAAAGATAATACAAGGATTAAATTATCAGTTTTATGATATTTTGGGATGACATACTTCCAATGATAACTATAAAAAGAATGAAAATGTGCATAAATATGATAATAATAATGAAAAAATATTATATAAAATGATGAAAGGTTTTAGTAAAATATTAAAAGATATATATAGTAAGGTAATATCTTCAATTTTTATATGATCATTAGGCATATGTTCATTGAATATGTTTTCATTGGATATAAAAACATTGGATATAAATATATATAATAGGTACATTGAATATATATTATTGTTAATAAAAAAACATAAAATTATATAATTCACATATAATAAATAATTCCAAAAATGAAATAAAAATATAAAAGTTAATGAAAAGAGTATTTAGAATATGTATTTCTATTCATTATAAATTATAATTTTTGTTATTAAATAATTATTCTATGTGTATAAAAAACAAAAATAAATATTATAATAATGTTCACGCTCCATTCCGTCACAGTGTCTAGTGGAATGAAAAGGGATATACCTTGAACTCAAAGTGATTTATCCTTTGAAGAAACATAAAAAATTGACAAAAGCATGAACAAAGGATAATTTTTGCTTGGGTCGCGCAAGTTCCACCAAGGTCGCTCATGTATACTTGCGTGCCGCCCTGTGGTCACATAGGTGACATGCGCGCCATATCTAAATTTCTCCCATGGTCTTCACCAGCCAATAAATACCCCTGTGGGCCTCCCATTTAAGGACAAAAACTCATATTTGAGCTCTTGTCACCCTAGTCTCTTCTCAAATCTTCCAAACACTTCTAAGGTAATTTCATACCTACAACAGAAGAACATAAGAAGGGGTGGGGGAAGGCCTATGTTTTGAAACTCCTCAACACTTGCACGCCTAGGTGACCAACCCTTAAGGGAAATGGCCACACTTGTGCGCCACCTTACCCCTTCAACAGAACATGCACACCACTATTCTGAAAGAATATTAGGATAGTACTAAGGTCTTGATCCAAGCCTCGCCCATGTATTACTCTAAGTATTGACCAGCGTTCAAGTACCCATGTGCCGTGCAAGTATACTTCCGCGACTCGGACTTGCGCGCCCACGCAGGACTTGCATGCCACCTTCTTTTTGGGTGCCCTTCCTGCCTCTTTCACCTCTCTTATACCTATCCACCTATCCTATTCAAGATTATGCCTTCAGAACTCTCTCCAAATCCATTCATGGCTTTATTTCCTTGTTGGATTCCTTATCTGAAAAGAATTATGTGGAACATATCTTAAAAACTAGTGATTTACATATCATTATGTCACTACGTTGAGAGATTTCATTCATTCAACCTCATCATTTAAGATGAGATAATCCTTAATTTGGGCATCCTATTCAAGAGTAATCCCCAGTCCAAGTCCTCTAAATTTGGGCATCCTCCTTAGGAATAAGCCCCAAGTCCCCTAACCTGGGCATCCTCCTTAGGAGTCAGCCCGAGTCATAATTTTCTAAATATGGGAATCCTCCTCAGAAGTAAGCTTGATGTTCCTAAATCTGGGCATCCTCCTCGGGAGTAAGCCCCATGTTCCCAAATATGGGCATCCTCCTCAGGAGTAAGCACCAAACATAATTATCTTATCATGGGCTTCCTTTTCAGGAATAATCCCCAGTCCAATTCTACAAATATGGTTATCCTCTTTAGGAGTACTCCCCAGTTCTCAAATCCATTAACCTGGGACTCCTTCTTAGGAATAAGACCTAGTCATAATTTCTCTTAACCAGTCTTAATTTACTTTTTATTTGGGATTCCTTCTCAGGAGTAAAACCCAAACATAAGTCCCCTTCTAATTTAGTAATCTTCTTCATGAGTAAGCCCCAAGTTAGAGTATCCAAATCTCCATAAAGTACCTATACCTTTATGAACCATGTTCCCGAGTTTCGTCCTAGAAGTAAATCTTTATCTTCTTCTATTTGGGAAGTCATACATACATAATCCCCACATCATTTCTTATGATGGCACAATTTTCGGGTTTTACCAATACCTCTTGTTTCTCACGTCAAGAATGACTCATGTGAGCATAGAGTGTAAATGTAATTCTGACATATTTATTTGAGCCATCAATAATGCATAGATATCATACTCCTGTACTCAAACTACATGGATTCTGATTCCTTTTCCAAAACAAAGGATAAGTAGGTATCCCATCTGCAGGTACGATCCCAACTCTGAAATAATCCATGTCCTTCTAAATGAAAATAAACTTCGCGTTCCCCACTGAGTGGCTTTAAAACCAGTATGGTCATCATAATGACCAAGAGACATTTATGAATTGAAGGATACCATTGACTAAGAATCTCTAACAAATACAGATGATTCTCTATCAATGAAGAACCTCGAATAAATATAAAAGATTCTCTAAATTTCCTACATATCAATCATTGATTGTCAGATCTAAAGGAATGATCATTTTATACTTGGTAATGTAATAAGGATTCACGAACATAACTTAAATCTATAAAGAGAGTCCCAGAGTATACAATAATTCCCCTAAAAAAGGTATGATGTGTCCAACCTCCCGTACTCTTGATCAATGAAAATTCTTAAGCCTCATCATTTCACAACTTATGAGCACCTACCTTTGGAAAGTTGGTCCAAATGGATATGGTATCATTGGATGTTTCCAGTTTTGTAAACAAACCCTTTAGAAACCTCTAAGAATGTATGAACCTTAAATCAATGAGGTCATCCCCAATTTCAGAGGAAACAAAAAATGGCGAACCCAACATGAACCCTTAACCAAGTTAAAATGATGTTTTACCTATTAGTTAGGCCCATATTTAAACTCAATTAGAGGGCCAACAAGAAAATCAATAACATATGTGCTTATACAAAAGATGTAGTGGTCGGAATTATTTTAATTACATGTGTTATATCAAATATGTACTCTTTTCCATGATCTTCTGTGTTACAGAAATGGCTTATCTTAAGTTCACACCCGTGAATACTTCTATTGTGAATACCTCTGCTGTGAATGCCTCTACTGCTACTCCTGCCGGATCATCGTCCGCTCTGAGGTTGAAATCACCTACTCAGTGTCTTCAACACTGGGTATCAAATGCGCTGGTCAAGTAGTATCATCAAAATAGTACTATTCTAACTCTGGAGGCTGCTCGACAAGCCCTCCAAGTCAATAATTCAACCTGGTCGTCCAGACACTGACGACCAGCGATCAAGAAGAAGGTGGTTCCAAACACCGTCTCCAACCGTTTTAGGTCGTTATCCCCGGAACACAATCACCATTCTCTCCAATATTCTGTGAAGGTGAATGAGCAGGTCCCTCGAGGCCTTAATTCAAGGAGACATGAGTCTTTCCCGAGGGATCCCATCCAAAATCGCCGCTAAACTTTTACGGCAGTGCGCCCTCCACATGATGAGGGTATCATCTCCAGGTGTCCGGCTCAGGTTCCTCAAACCCAAGAAGGCAAAGCGAACCGCCAAAGGAGAAATCCGATCAACGTTGAGAATGTTCTCATCTCTGCCATCTCCAGAGAAGTCCACCAACCTAACTTGGTTGCATGAAATGAGTGGGCACACACACCCGTCCGTTTTAATTCCGTTGTCCAGCTGACTCGTCTCGCAGCAGCACGCCAATCCCTCCAGGCTATTCCAGTGGAGTATTATAGACATAAACATACACCTGTTTATAAATCATCATCTTGTTAGAAGGCTCGTCTGACTACATACGATGAAGCCTTCCAACCCAATGTGTTGACAACTGGTAAACAGGCACATACACCTGCTTACACTCATCAATCCTGCAAGCAGCCTCGTCTGTCAGTATTGAAGGAAGATCATCAACCATTTTAGTTGGAGTGCAATCAGCAGGCACATACACCTACTAGTATTGATCAAGCCTACCAACAGTCTCGTTTGGTAGCATTCGTAGAAGTCAGTCGGAATGCTCCGGCGACAAACAGGACGCAGACTCAACTCTCTACCCCCACAGATGAGTACTGTCAAGATTCACTGACAGGAAAAGGTGCACAGGAGCAAGAACACACACCTACTCCAAAAACAGAATGGATTTATATACCCATTCCAGTAGCTGAAGTCACCAAGCACATTCTGTCAATTGTGAAAGAGCAGAAGAAAATTAATGCTCATATTCTGGATGCCTTCCAAGATATTATAACAGCTTCAAAAACATCCTGGGGAAAGACACATAAATCTATCCCTACCAGTGGAGTGACACATCAAAATTTCACTCCGGAATAGATACACACATCTGTTCCAGTCCAAGAGGGTTTTGGGGCATACTCCCCCATATCATACAGACAGCCAAGTCAGGCACAGACCCCTGATTTGAGTGGAGATAATCAGCCTAACCTGATCATTTCTCCTGAGTAGGCACATACAAATGCCAATAATGTCCACTTTTGTCAACAAGTGGTTCCCAAATTGAGTATGAAGGCGTCTACGAAAAATACCCTTCCAACACCGTCAAGAAATCAAGAGCCAATCTATAATAAGGCCTTGCTTGATGCTGGAGTTCTTGATGCACTCAAAAAATTATCTATTGCAACTCAAGATTTTACTCTCTCAGTTCCCAATAGTGGGAGCATTAATTCCGAAGTCTTCATCAGACACTTCCTCATGACGGCTTGCATCATGAAAATTTGGTCGATATCGATGTTTCATCTTCAGATGAGAGCCACATGTACCCTCTGTTTAGTCAGAAGACCAAGGAGAAAAATGTTTCATCTTTTTCTGTAACCCACTATAGAGACCCGAATCTTGACATACATGGACATTACATTACTTTTGAGGAATAATTAATACATAACAAAAACAGACACACAAGGACCGTAAAATTTTAGTGTCTTTGGAAACTCGGAACGTAATCTTCTAATCGTGGTGAAAGATCTTCAACATCTCTCATAAATATCTTCCCCTATTGGGTTTCTTACCTAAAACCATTCTTAAAATCCAAGGGAAAAGTGAACATATAAAGGGTGAGATCAAATTCTTAGTAATGGTAAGAATGTATAAAATAAAACAAATCATATACATTTGAACTTGAAAACATGAACATAATGTTTAAACATAAAAATCTTGGGTAATGACATAAAACATGGCAGTACATAAGGCATAGATCATAAAGAAACATTAATCATGATAAAATAGAATGGGAATAAAACATGTTATTGTGGAAACCATTAATCACATGATATGATTTCAATATTAGCAAAGGCATTGCTACCAAGACCATCTTAGTGGACAAAGTCCCTTTATGAATCGAGTTCACTCCTCATTCCAGTCCTGTATTACTGAACCATATTAACTTACCATTCCAGCCATGCCTATCTCATGAGATATAAATCTTTCCCCAATGCATTGGAGGGAGATATATGTCCAACCCATCTCATATTGAAATCATTCTTACGTGTTCCACAAAACAATCATAAATCATTCATCATAATCCAAAGAATAAATTGGGTTTCATAAAAATAATTTCATCATAACATAATCCATATAAATCAAATGGATATCATTTCATCATTAGAAAAGTAAAAACATATAAATCATCGAGACATTATACTTGAAACATACACATATGAAATAATGTCATCTTTGATGGAAAATGGTTTTGGTAAAGCACTTGAAATGAATTCTTGAGGAAAATATCCTTTATTCTTGAAAATCATTTTATTTTCACAAAATGCCATTTAATTTTAAAAGAAAAGGATTTTGTTGAAAATAGTCATGAAATATTGTAGACTAAGCTTCTGGAAAATAAGGTGTTATAAAATCGTAATAATCCTTTCTCGCCGTATAAGTTAAAATAACATTCTTCTCGTACTTTTGCCGAAAAGTGAAAAAAGTATCTCGTACGAAAAAAGATTCCTTACATACCATGTAGTAAAAGTCAAAATGGATGAAAAGGACTTTAAAAATACATGAAATAATTTCTAGAAATCATTGACATGGATGATAACAATAACCCCAGTAAATACTTATGAATAAACAATCTCGGATAAAAAAACGAGATTGGAAAAGTTATCCCTTACCTTACATCTGATATGCTTCATATGTATCTGAACCTCCTGTATAATGATTTAAATAATGTCATTGACTTATTACAGAATCATATTCTTTGTTATGATATCATATATGGTTCACTTATGACTTTATATTACCCGTTCTTTGGTAAATTCTATGTTAAAGCAGCATTTTGGGTATAATCGTTTCATTTATCGTACGTGTTTCGACTTGTTGTTCTTGATATTATTACTTATATACTGATTTACATTATTCCAGAATGTAAAACATGATTTAAATATAATATATATTCATCATATACATATATATATGATAGATCAACAAATGGAATGAAATACACCGTTCATGGAGACGGTAGGCCGTACGTACGCATGAACACTGTTTTCGTTTCCTTATTGAATTGAATGGAATTAAGTAGATGACATACATATATATATATATACATAAATCTAGTATCATTATTATGTCATATATTTCATTATTATTCATTATATATACTTTATAATCATTCATGAATGGTTAACATTGATAATTAATCTCATCGCGTCGTGGAGACGGTAGTCCGTACGTACGCACGAGCGATGATATCATTACCATGATCGTGGAATTGTATTGAAGGGTATGTATAATATTTCAGAATAAATATTACTTTACAATATTCATATATAGTTATTTATTTACCTCATTATACCCCTCCAAGTAAGGTGGTGGTCGAAAACAGATTACACCACGGCGTGGAGATGGTATTCCGTACGTACACACTCACGATGATTTTGTTTTCTATAGGATGGATAGAGGGTGAAATAAGGATGTTTAATATTTATAATAACATATCAGTATATAATTAATAATGATGTTATTACTTTAAAATGAGATAACTAAATCAGAAGAAGTAGAAGAAGAAAGAAACATGAGAGAATCGGAAGAAGAGATTACCTGTTCTTCGACGCACATCCTTTAAGCTTCCTCTTAAGGAAGTAGAGTTGGTATTTTGAGAAGAAAAAAACCTCCAGAATTTTTATAGGGAAGTGTATAAGATAAATGGGTAGGGTTTGTCCAAGATTAAAGGCTCAAAAGGGTGTGAAGTGAAGAGGGAAGGGGTGCCCTTTTTATAAGGGAGGAGAGGGGCACCTTTGAAAAAACATAAAATATTATTTTATAATAAAGTCATATTCAGTTATTAATAGCTAAAAATTGATTTATTTCGAAGATAATGTGGTAATGGGTATAAAAAATCTCAAAAAATAGATTTTAGACAGGTTTTGGTCATTATATTAACTTTATCTTTTAGTTTTAACTCTTAGTTAATTAGATTGTCATTTATCATGTCACGTTGTATTTTTATATTATATAGTTAATAAACTAACCATATACATCCAAGAGACCCACAAATGGTCTATTAATGATAAACATATAATGATATAAGTATCTTGGCCGAAACATATATTTTTAGGAATATAATAACAATTAATAATATAATATTTGATTTAAAAACTATTTTATATCAATTTTGACACTATTTGGTAATATATTTTTGTGAAAATCATAACAGCATGATTAGTTGAAAAAAAGTTAATTAATTCAATAATAACATGTAATATTAACCTATAAAATTTTTTTAATTCATAAAAAGTCTCAAATTACATTTATTTGGGTATTTATAACATTGATTATTTTGATATTTCATTATTTAGGTAATTACTGCATCACCATTGTGTCATAAATAACATAAATTATATAATGTCAAAAAATTATAAATAAAATACCATTAGGTAGGAAATATTTTTATTATTATAATTAATATTTATAGTTTAATTTATCATATGCATAACCCTATATTAAAAAGTATTTAGTTGTCCAACTTTGATTTTAACTATTTTAACCCTTCTTTAAATAAATTAATAATAAATGACCTAATCTAATCCATGTGGACCTAAATGGTCATATTTTATTTTTATGGTTGTTTTTGGTCTAATTACACTTATCCAATAGAAATAGGACATGTTTTAGGGTAATAATAATATAATTTTATCCTTAATTACCCTATTTACTTTTAACTGTGGTAAATAAAAGTAAAAAGTTACTATTCACCAAAAAATATTTTCATCTCATTAAACCACATTTTAGTCCTTGATATTAACCGCGTCTCTTGTATTTTCTTAATTAAATTCACAGAAGTGGTAAAATTTCATTTAAATGGAAAATTCAGTTTTTCAACTACCACTAAGTGGTTTCACTATTCATCAAAAATTGAAGTTTTTCAGAAAAATACCAAAAATTAAGCCTAATAATTATTTGATATTCCGAATTCAAAATTGATGTCTATTTTTCCAAATTCAAAACATAGAAGTGGAATTAATTAATTTTAAAATTAATTCCCATTATCAAAACAAATAGCTTGTTTTTAAGAAATAATAACTATCAAAAGATTGATACTTGTTTATATCCAATTTCAAAGTGAAATTAATTTCAATGACCAATATTGGATTAAATGGTAAAAATATATTATAATTAATCTTTAAAACAAATTAAAAAGATAATGTAACCATATAAATTATTGTGATGAAAAAAATTGTTTTTATTTAAAATATAGCGTGTTTTTACTATTCATTACAATATAAAAGTTATCAGAATAATAAGAAAAATTTATCCAAAGCAATTTTTATATCCTGATTCCAATGAAGAATTTTATTTTGTCAAATTGAAATTATATACATGTCAAAAATAAGATTTAATCTGGGTGCGCCATCAAAAGGCCACAAAACTGCATTTTTTGAAAAATACTTATTTTATCCAAAAAATTTATTTTGTTCTCATACCATGTTCTAGAAAATATTTAAGATGAATAATAATGTTATAAAATTAAAAATGTAGTTAATACTATTCATAATGGCTAGTCTATAATATTATAACAATATATCATTGTTTAGTGAAACCTGATATTGCGTACAACACACGCTATCGAGGAAAGTCACGATTGCGTGTAATGAAAGCCAAATCAGGGTTGCGTGTAGTGAAAGACTAATTTGTTGTTGAGTATAACAAAATAACACCATATTTCATTTATACATTGAATATATATATATATACATACACACTCAATGTTGTGTAGAATAACAACTATCAAACATAGTTGAAATTGTGTGTAACACGATCCATGAATAATGTTGCGTATACTGCAAGCTAATACGATGTTGAGTATAGAACAAGATAATATTGGGGTAGCGTACAACAGAAGATATGAAAGAAATTAAAAAGAATATTTTTCATAAAATCTTGGGGTGTTACATTCTACCCCCCTTGATATGAATTTCGCCCTTGAAATTTGTCAGGGTTATAAATGGATTACTACTTGAAAGTTTTTTTCATAGATACCCACTTATAAAAAAGGAATACAAAAACAGGACTTTAAAAACTAAATTATAAAACATAACGGTTACCCAAATTAACTAATCACTGGGTTTCCACATATGAGAACATAGGTGAAAATATGGATATGGAAGAGAAATATAACCATCAACTTCTGATGAAGAGTGGTAGAGGACATGGCTATGAAAAATACAACAATCACAAAGCCATAAATTTGTGATGATCTAAAGTACCATCCAATTCATCAGATATGAGAGCACTAGGAAAACATTTTTTTGTTTTCAAGATAATTTCCCTAAAGTTGAAGAATTTAAATTAGAAGAAATACCTACTTTATTTTGGTATCATCTCATCGTTGCTCGTGTCTTGAACAATTTCTACTTCATCTCTTAAAGAAATAAAGTTGAATTTGTCTTCTGTGAAGTGTTAGCAGATTATACAATAGAATGATAGGTCATTCCATCTATTTCTATCGCAAAAAGTTTAGCACAATTTGTTAAATATACAGAAGTCTATCTATGCTGAGATTAATCGTATATGGTTGCTAAAATGGACTTATACTTCACCTATCATAGAGAATAATAAAATAAAACTATTTTCTACTAACCAGGGACTTTTTTTAGGCCAGTGGTAGGTGATAAAGGCCTGTCGCACTTCGGTTGTGGGTTTGATTCCCACAGCCTTGTCCGACGTAATGGGTTGTCGCCCGTCCTGTGGGTTGTCCTTTTTCTAAAAATACACTATTATAACATTCTAGAAATAATATCAAAAAACAATTCTCACCTTAAATAATACATACTTATGTTAAATATAATCCATTAAAATCTTTAGTATTATCCAAAATAACTCTTTCCAAACTCATAGTATAAAGAGAACAATTACTAAAAATGTTATATAACAAGTATGTGAATACTGTCATTTATCCCTCATATATCTTGTTGGTCACATTCCAATCATGTGAATACCTTAATCATTTATTCTCTTGAAAAAAATGAATTCCCATTGAACCTTATTGAAAACATGAATGCTGTCAAATGTTAACTCTTTCCACATACCAAAATATAAAAATTCTATATACTGAAACCATGACATAACTTTGTCCTTATATCCGTCATGATCTCATGAATACTATGAAAAATTTAATTTTTTCTTTATCCCTTAATTATGCACATATCATCTGCTTTCCAAAATATTTGAATCACTTTTCATGGTTACCGGTACCATAAAATTATTGAAAACCACAATAGACTAATACAAAAAAATTACAATACACCATAAAAGTAACTCAACAATATTATTCTGGAATACAAATACATAAACACTTCAATACATCCTCTTTAATGATTATCATGGAATAAGTCCGTCCTTGATTTAGAAATATCCGCTTACGTCAGGGCATTGAGTTGGGTAATGCCCATGTTCTCCACAAATAAGACATTAAACTCCATAATAGTCTGTCACTCTACGACCCTTTTCTCCACACAGATAACACCAATCCCTCTATTTGAGGTATTCCTCAAGGTTATTCTTCTCTTCTTTATAAATCTCAATTATCCTTTGAAGTGCCCAGATCAGTGTGAATCACTGAGAGGGGGAGGGGGTGAATCAGTGATCCTTTAAAACTTTTTACTAATTGATTCTTAATCAATTAAACCTCTATGGCTGGTTAAAGCCTCGATCCACTCTTCTTGTATCTCTCAACCTTTCCCGGATACTGCAGTAATGAAAGGGCACAGGACACAAGGATTTACAAGGTTCGGCACCAAAGGCCTACATCCTTGCCATGCTTCTCCAAGCATGGATTCTCCATTATAACCTGTTAAAATTACAATGGTCGATACAGAGTCCCACTGTATCTCTCCTGAGTCCCACAGGAGGGTCTTTATACTGCGTCCCACAGTGTTACCAGAGTCCCACTGGCCTGCTCCAGAATCCCACTGAAGACTTCTTCTCCCTGAGTCCCACAGGGTCTTCTCCTGGCTCCTCGAGTCACACGAGTAGCTCTTCTTCACTTTAAGTTCTTCAAGTAACTTCAGCAGCCTGGGATAAAGGCTGCTGGCCTTGCTCTTCTTCTGATCACTTGTGGTGAGCAGGTCCTCTCATCTTGCTTGGGCTTTATCACCTTCTTCTAAGGATGCCCCGGCTTCTCTCCAATTACTGAATGCTCAGACAAATAATATCTTTGTCTTCGGTCTGGTCCAGTCTCAGTTCAAAACAACTTCATGCACTGAGTGCATGGCATCTCTTCAAGATCTTCAAGTCTTGGACTCCTCAGATGCACACCACTGATTTAGCACTGTTCACGTGTGCACGTACATGCATGCATGCATGCACTCCTCCTTTCCCCTTCTCTTGGTGCAGTAGACCCTTAGAGGGTGTAATTCTTTAAGCACACACCTTCTTTGAACTTCACACAATTAATTCAATTTGTTTACACACATAAATGTGTGTTCTACTTTAGTGTGAGTATTCTCCTTCTTCTCCTTCTTAGTGTGTATACACCACTTAGCACACACAAATTCTTCACTTAGCATCCACTTGTAGTGACCTTCCTCTTCTTGTTGCACACACACACTATAGTGTTCTTTTAGTTGTTCTTCAACAGTGTGCACACACAAGGCTACGGCCTCTTCCACTTGCACACACTTCCTCTCGGCCTTTTCCACTTCACACACAATGTGTGGTATTCCACTTCACTTGGCACACAACTTCACTAAGGCCTCGGGTCTTCTTTGGTGCACACCCACTGCCACCTTCTTGTAATTGCACACACAACACCCGTATGTTATTCTTCTTCACTTTGCACTCAAAGGGTGCAAGGGGCTCGGGTCCTGCTTGTTTAGCACATAAGCACTAAGGCCCTTGGGCTCTTCTCCAATTTTCACATACACGAGGCAAAGCCTCGGCCTTCACTTGAATTGCACTTTGCACACACAATCTCGTAGGGTCTTCTTGTTTCACACACACCCAAGGTTGCGGCCTTTTTATTTCTTTTGTGCACACACACACAAGCCGTAGGGTGTTCACTTTGCACACACAAGGCTATGCCTCGGCTTCTCCTCTCCACTTGGCACACACACGAGGCACGGCCTATTCTCCCACTGTTCTTGTTTGCACATTCACCCAAAGGCTACGGCCTTCCTTTTCACACACAAGGTGCAACTGGCTACTGCCTTGGGTCGCGTAGGTCCTCAGGTGCAAGGCTCCACGGGCGCGCAACCCTTCGAGCGCGCAAACTCTTCTTGCCGCGGGGTGCGCAAGTGCTGCACCCGCGGACACTTCCTCCTGCCGCACAAGGGTGCGGGAAGAGAGGGAACAAGAGACTCGAGCGCGCAAGTATGCGGCTCGGCTCCTTCCTGTCGCGCAAGGAGTGCGCGCAGGGGACTCCTCCTCCTCCTTCTTCTTGTCGCGCAAAGATGTTGCGCGCAAGGAACTCAGCCGCGCAAGATACTTGCACGGGGCTTCAACTTCGCGAGGCAGAGGCACACGCGGGACTTCTGATTTTCAAGAAAGGATCAGCAAACAAAAACGAGGTCTCGGACTCTCTTTTTATAGGCAGAGATGCCTCATATCTTCCGCGGAGAGATAACTTGAATCCCCGAGATTTTCGGGTATTTCAAGATTCTGCAAATCTTGATATCTTCCTCTGTTTCACACGCGGGTTCTCCCTTTTTTATTTTCCTTCGATCTTCCTCCTCGTGCATGCGATTTAGAACGCATTCACGGCCTTCGGTTTAGGCTCATCCCATGCAAAACATCAACCCGAATGGCCTCGCACCTTCGGTTTTCTTCGGCCTTCATCGAATTCATCCACTAGTTGCATGCATGCCTTTTTTATTGCATGAATGTGATCAGTAGGCTCAGACGATTCCAATGGACGTCTCGGTTTCGAAAATGGTGGCCGGATGCTCGAAAACGGGTGCTCGGGAGGCCTCTGGTTCAGTGGCGTCGCGGGAGATGCCTCGGCCGAGCTCGAGGTTGAGGACGAAGCGGGAGCCGTCGGATCGGGCATTTGAGATGTATCGGACGGCCGGATTAAATCGGGGGCGCGGCGGATGAATCGTGCGGCGGAAATAAGACGCGCGATGAGATGTGCGGCTCAGATTCAATCCCGGGAAATTTTCCGCGTCCCACATCGAAACGGGGCGCGGTTTTCTCGCGCTTTATTACCCTGGAGCTGCCCTCAACACGCCAGTTGAAACTCCTCCCCTCCCGGTGCCGCCCCGCACCGGGTTCTCTCTGCGGGCGCGCTCTGCGCCCACCTTGCTCCCTGCGGGCGCGCTCTAGCGCCCACTATGCTCCCTGCGCTCCTCCGGGCGTGCCCCTGGCGCCCTTGCGGTGTCTGTGGGTGCGCCCCTGCCGCCCTGGCTCGCCCCACGGGGTTCCCCCGGGCGTGGTGCCCTAGCGCCCATGCCTTGGGGTTGAACCCCCCAAGGTGCCTTGGCTGGCCTAATTTTTTGGCAAAGGCAAGTACAAATACTTTTTCAAAAACAAAGTAACCCATTAGTATAAGCCAAATGCCACTTCTCCCTTAAGCCATTTCTTTCCTTCTCTACTTCTTAAGAATTCTTTAATCCTCCTCCCATGATCTTCACTTAGGATACGGAATTCAAAAGGTTCCTTCATAATCTTCAACCGAACTCCTGAATCAAAGAATTCTTCAATGTTCTTCATTGATCCAATTACAGATCAAGTTGGATCACTTCCAATTCACATGCACTAAGAGTTAGTACATGGACTTCATTAGTGCACATCATCCACTTAGTAGTTGTGGATGGAACTCTTCAACTCCTCATGCATTGTGAAGACAATGCATGGTCGTCAATCAATGTTGTGACTTTGTATCCAGTTGATACAAGTTCTTGGAACTTTAAAGATCAGCTCAACAATCGTCAGATTTTCATGGAGAATGTTTCAACCACAATTTCCAATACCACTTAGTGAATCTCCTAAGTGACATGCCTCTAAATTCCATGACCATTCTCCTTCACCACCAACACCATCACAACCTTTGTCATTCACATCTTGACATTTCCTTGACTTCCATTCATTCCAAGACAACTTCATGCCTCATTGACAACAAATGCAACACAATGCACTTCAATCTCCCCCTTTGTATTTGTTGTCAATACACTCCTTCAGCACATATGAATGGGTCAATTTGTGTGCCCAATCTTTCTCCCCCTTATTGGCAATCAAATGCAAAGGTGTGGTGTGGTTCACTTTCAAAAATCTCTTCCTCCCTTTGAAAAATATTTTCTTGAAAAACACTGAGAGAGGGATGATGTCACATGTTCTTCTTTAGCAAAGAACCTTTAGTTGATCAACTCTAAGTCTACTTGGGCTAACCCGGTGTAGAAAACAAGAGTGATGTAACCAAGGAACTCAATGCTGTCCAACATTCACTATACATGTGAGATCATGCTTAGGGGATTGAAATTTTTCAGATATTCAATGAATTGCTAAATCCTGCACATACTTCACAAAACTCATTAGAAAGTTCAGTGCAATGATAAAGCTCCCCCTTTCATCCATTTGTCTTCAATCCATACTCCCCCTTAATTGACAAGATAAACTCAATTAAGAAACAAGGGATGAAAGTATGATTGGAATACCTTCAGCTTTTCTCAAGATGGTATTAATCTCAGAATCCCATCTTCTTCAGATTGGCTCCCCCTCAAGGGGTGCACTCCATTCAATCCAATCCATCCTCCAGTTGAGAATGATCATCATCTTCAATTCCCTGCATTGTTAGCACATGTAAATACCAATGTATAAGGGAATAAGATGGAACCTCCTTGGTTCATCAATGTGAACAACAAGGTTGAGAAGATTCTCTCAACCGAGATGTCCCATTTTCACCAGTCTTCACACTTGCACATTTGATCTTCATTGATGATTGTGCTGGTGTGGTTCTCAAAACATCTTCATGTGAAACCTTCTTCTTCCCTTTTGCTTTAGCAATTGCCAGAACTTCATCTTCAGCTTTTTGCAAATCTTTGGCAAGTTGCAACTGATTTGGCCATATGACTAACAAGTCATTTGGAAGTGTGGCCTCAGTTCTGGAAGTTCCACATGGTTCTTTTGATGCTTTCAAGCTACCTCTCTTAGGCAACTTGTTTTCAATCAATCCCTTCTGCTTCTTCTGGATTGATTGTCTTTTTGAGTCCCGTCTGCTTCTATTTAATTTCATGGCTTCTTTACAAAGATCCATGATGTGTCCTTTCTTTCCACAGTAGAAGCATGTCTTCTTGGTGGTCCTCCTAGATGACTCACCCTTCTTGGATTTAGACTCCAAGGAATTCTCTTCCTTTTTCAATATCTTCTTGGGAGCATTGTCACCTTTCTTCTGTTTGCTTCCCAAGGTTTCTCTCTGAGCCAGGTTCTGTGATCTTTTCTTCTTTTGAGCTCTGGATACAGTTGGAGATTGACATGTATCTTTTTGACCACTTTTGCAATCATCCCAGATGTTGTCAAGTAATCCAAATCTATTTGCAGTAAACAGATGTTTCTGGACCTGTGGATGTTGCTTCTTTTCTTCTGGCTTGCTCCCCCTTGGCATGGGCTTCCTCTGTGCTTTGGCATTCAGTGGATTGTACCAACAATCCTTTGCACAATGCCCATACTTGTTACAACACCAGCATTGTCCCACGAATCTTGACCTCTTCAGTCCTTCTGATTGTAGGGTACTTTTCTTGACCTGTTGTGCTGTTTCAGGAGAGCTCTCTTTCATTACTGTCTTCATCCATACTTGTTTGGATTCATTCTTCCATCCTGCACTTTTAGTAGAAACACTTTTAGAAGCATGAGTACAAGATGGTATGGATGGTACCTTCTTTCTAGAAGATGTTGCACTTTTATTGGAGGATGTCTTTCTCTTAGAATCATCCTGCTCAAGGTTCACTTGAGTAGCAACATTTCTTCTTTCAGCTGACTGGGAGGATTCAGCTTTGGGTGATTGCTGATTTTTCAATATCACCTCTAGTTCTAAACACTTCATGTTGAGGGAGTTCTTCTCATCCTCAACTGTTCTTAGCCTTCCTTCCCATTTCTCTTCCAACTGTTTTATCTGGTCTTCATGCATCTGCTTCATTTCAAGCAATGAGTTGTCAAGCTCCTTCACCCTTTTGACTTTGTCTTCTAGTTGAGCATCCCTGACAACCATTGACACTTTGTACCTCTTCTCCAGTGCATGGTAGACATCTTTGATTATTACTTTAAAGATTTCTTTCTCAGAAAGACTTCTTTGCAATTCTTCAGTAGTGTCTTCATATCTTTCATTGCAAAGAGATACTGTTTCATCTTTGGCATTTACCAGCTTTCTGAGAGTGTTGGTTATGCCAACCCTTTTAGCCAATTGGACTTCCAGAGAATTGGCTTCATCTTCTAGCTGTAATTTTTCTTCTTGAAGATCAAGGAGGCCTGTAGCTATACACATTGCAACTTTCTTGGGGACTCTCTTCTGAAGATATTTGATTGCATTTAGAAGATCATTGTTTCTTCCATCTTCATCACAGCTAGAGCAGGCTTCATCAGAAGAATGATAAAAGGAATTGTCATCTGATGTGACATTCACATTTCTTTCCATAGAAGGAGTTTCTCTGATTGCTACAACCTTCTTCTTCATCTTCTTTGCCTGTTTCTTCTTTCTATTTTTCTGAGTCTTGGCAGATATCTCCATTTGAGGCTGGTCACTCATTTCCTCAAATCTGCACTCCATAAAGACTCCCTTGGATCTTTTAGAGGTAACCTGCCTCTGATACCAATTGAAGTGCCCAGATCAGTGTGAATCACTGAGAGGGGGAGGGGGTGAATCAGTGATCCTTTAAAACTTTTTACTAATTGATTCTTAATCAATTAAACCTCTATGGCTGGTTAAAGCCTCGATCCACTCTTCTTGTATCTCTCAACCTTTCCCGGATACTGCAGTAATGAAAGGGCACAGGACACAAGGATTTACAAGGTTCGGCACCAAAGGCCTACATCCTTGCCATGCTTCTCCAAGCATGGATTCTCCATTATAACCTGTTAAAATTACAATGGTCGATACAGAGTCCCACTATATCTCTCCTGAGTCCCACAGGAGGGTCTTTATACTGCGTCCCACAGTGTTACCAGAGTCCCACTGGCCTGCTCCAGAATCCCACTGAAGACTTCTTCTCCCTGAGTCCCACAGGGTCTTCTCCTGGCTCCTCGAGTCACACGAGTAGCTCTTCTTCACTTTAAGTTCTTCAAGTAACTTCAGCAGCCTGGGATAAAGGCTGCTGGCCTTGCTCTTCTTCTGATCACTTGTGGTGAGCAGGTCCTCTCATCTTGCTCGGGCTTTATCACCTTCTTCTAAGGATGCCCCGGCTTCTCTCCAATTACTGAATGCTCAGACAAATAATATCTTTGTCTTCGGTCTGGTCCAGTCTCAGTTCAAAACAACTTCATGCACTGAGTGCATGGCATCTCTTCAAGATCTTCAAGTCTTGGACTCCTCAGATGCACACCACTGATTTAGCACTGTTCACGTGTGCACGTACATGCATGCATGCATGCACTCCTCCTTTCCCCTTCTCTTGGTGCAGTAGACCCTTAGAGGGTGTAATTCTTTAAGCACACACCTTCTTTGAACTTCACACAATTAATTCAATTTGTTTACACACATAAATGTGTGTTCTACTTTAGTGTGAGTATTCTCCTTCTTCTCCTTCTTAGTGTGTATACACCACTTAGCACACACAAATTCTTCACTTAGCATCCACTTGTAGTGACCTTCCTCTTCTTGTTGCACACACACACTATAGTGTTCTTTTAGTTGTTCTTCAACAGTGTGCACACACAAGGCTACGGCCTCTTCCACTTGCACACACTTCCTCTCGGCCTTTTCCACTTCACACACAATGTGTGGTATTCCACTTCACTTGGCACACAACTTCACTAAGGCCTCGGGTCTTCTTTGGTGCACACCCACTGCCACCTTCTTGTAATTGCACACACAACACCCGTATGTTATTCTTCTTCACTTTGCACTCAAAGGGTGCAAGGGGCTCGGGTCCTGCTTGTTTAGCACATAAGCACTAAGGCCCTTGGGCTCTTCTCCAATTTGCACATACACGAGGCAAAGCCTCGGCCTTCACTTGAATTGCACTTTGCACACACAATCTCGTAGGGTCTTCTTGTTTCACACACACCCAAGGTTGCGGCCTTTTTATTTCTTTTGTGCACACACACACAAGCCGTAGGGTGTTCACTTTGCACACACAAGGCTATGCCTCGGCTTCTCCTCTCCACTTGGCACACACACGAGGCACAGCCTATTCTCCCACTGTTCTTGTTTGCACATTCACCCAAAGGCTACGGCCTTCCTTTTCACACACAAGGTGCAACTGGCTACTGCCTTGGGTCGCGTAGGTCCTCAGGTGCAAGGCTCCACGGGCGCGCAACCCTTCGAGCGCGCAAACTCTTCTTGCCGCGGGGTGCGCAAGTGCTGCACCCGCGGACACTTCCTCCTGCCGCACAAGGGTGCGGGCAGAGAGGGAACAAGAGACTCGAGCGCGCAAGTATGCGGCTCGGCTCCTTCCTGTCGCGCAAGGAGTGCGCGCAGGGGACTCCTCCTCCTCCTTCTTCTTGTCGCGCAAAGATGTTGCGCGCAAGGAACTCAGCCGCGCAAGATACTTGCACGGGGCTTCAACTTCGCGAGGCAGAGGCACACGCGGGACTTCTGATTTTCAAGAAAGGATCAGCAAACAAAAACGAGGTCTCGGACTCTCTTTTTATAGGCAGAGATGCCTCATATCTTCCGCGGAGAGATAACTTGAATCCCCGAGATTTTCGGGTATTTCAAGATTCTGCAAATCTTGATATCTTCCTCTGTTTCACACGCGGGTTCTCCCTTTTTTATTTTCCTTCGATCTTCCTCCTCGTGCATGCGATTTAGAACGCATTCACGGCCTTCGGTTTAGGCTCATCCCATGCAAAACATCAACCCGAATGGCCTCGCACCTTCGGTTTGCTTCGGCCTTCATCGAATTCATCCACTAGTTGCATGCATGCCTTTTTTATTGCATGAATGTGATCAGTAGGCTCAGACGATTCCAATGGACGTCTCGGTTTCGAAAATGGTGGCCGGATGCTCGAAAACGGGTGCTCGGGAGGCCTCTGGTTCAGTGGCGTCGCGGGAGATGCCTCGGCCGAGCTCGAGGTTGAGGACGAAGCGGGAGCCGTCGGATCGGGCATTTGAGATGTATCGGACGGCCGGATTAAATCGGGGGCACGGCGGATGAATCGTGCGGCGGAAATAAGACGCGCGATGAGATGTGCGGCTCAGATTCAATCCCGGGAAATTTTCCGCGTCCCACATCGAAACGGGGCGCGGTTTTCTCGCGCTTTATTACCCTGGAGCTGCCCTCAACACGCCAGTTGAAACTCCTCCCCTCCCGGTGCCGCCCCGCACCGGGTTCTCTCTGCGGGCGCGCTCTGCGCCCACCTTGCTCCCTGCGGGCGCGCTCTAGCGCCCACTATGCTCCCTGCGCTCCTCCGGGCGTGCCCCTGGCGCCCTTGCGGTGTCTGTGGGTGCGCCCCTGCCGCCCTGGCTCGCCCCACGGGGTTCCCCCGGGCGTGGTGCCCTAGCGCCCATGCCTTGGGGTTGAACCCCCCAAGGTGCCTTGGCTGGCCTAATTTTTTGGCAAAGGCAAGTACAAATACTTTGTCAAAAACAAAGTAACCCATTAGTATAAGCCAAATGCCACTTCTCCCTTAAGCCATTTCTTTCCTTCTCTACTTCTTAAGAATTCTTTAATCCTCCTCCCATGATCTTCACTTAGGATACGGAATTCAAAAGGTTCCTTCATAATCTTCAACCGAACTCCTGAATCAAAGAATTCTTCAATGTTCTTCATTGATCCAATTACAGATCAAGTTGGATCACTTCCAATTCACATGCACTAAGAGTTAGTACATGGACTTCATTAGTGCACATCATCCACTTAGTAGTTGTGGATGGAACTCTTCAACTCCTCATGCATTGTGAAGACAATGCATGGTCGTCAATCAATGTTGTGACTTTGTATCCAGTTGATACAAGTTCTTGGAACTTTAAAGATCAGCTCAACAATCGTCAGATTTTCATGGAGAATGTTTCAACCACAATTTCCAATACCACTTAGTGAATCTCCTAAGTGACATGCCTCTAAATTCCATGACCATTCTCCTTCACCACCAACACCATCACAACCTTTGTCATTCACATCTTGACATTTCCTTGACTTCCATTCATTCCAAGACAACTTCATGCCTCATTGACAACAAATGCAACACAATGCACTTCATCCTTTGTTTATGCTCCTCAACATGCGAACATGCATAAAAGTCTATCTTCCTATTATTTGATGAATTAGGAATACCACTAAATTTCACCTTGTTAATCATATATCGCGATGACTGATTCTGCATAATCACAATAACTTTCTCTCTAGGCATTACACAATTTCGTTGCTCATAGTCACCATTTTATCCATTAGATTCAATGTTAACTGAATTTGTTCTATTTCCGTCCATTAACTAAAACACAAAAAGAATTTTGTGACAGGAAAAAGCATATAAGGAAAATAACATAATCAAGGGGGAGTACCTTTGAAATCTAACATCTTATGTTTAATTCTAATATCGTTACTGTAATTCTAGGACTATAACCTATACTTATACTTAACCTTATATACATCACTATAAATACCTTAGAAATATCTCTAGGGATCTCACTAAAGTTTTCGCATCCTAGTTTCCAAAGGTTAACTAAACCGTTCCTCCGATACCACCGTAGAGACCTGAATCTTGTCGTACATGGACATTACATTACTTTTGTGGAATACGTAATACCAAACAAAAATAGACACACAAGGACTGTAATAGTTTAGTGTCATTGGAAACTTGGAACATAATCTTCTAATCGTGGTGAAAGATCTTCAACATCTCCCATAAACATCTTCCCTATTGGTTTTCTTACCTAAAACCATTCTTAAAATCCTGGGGAAAAGTAAACATATAAAGTGTGAGCTCAAATTCTCAGTAAGGGTAAACATGGATAAAATAAAACAAATCATATACATTTGAACTTAAAAACATGAACATAATGTTTAATCATAAAAATCTAGGGTAATGACATAAAACATGGAAGTACATAAGGCATAGATCATAAAGAAACATTAAACATGATAAAAAAGCATGGGAATAAAGCCTGTGATTGTGGAAACCATTAATCACATGATATGATTTCCATAGTATAGAAGGCATTACTTTCAAGACCATCTTAGTGGAAAAAGTCCCTTTCTGAATCGAGTTCACTCCTCATTCTCGTCCTGTATTACTGAACTGGATTAACTTACCATTCAAGACATGTCTATCTCATGAGATATAAATATTTACCCAATTCATTGGAGGGTGATATAGGTCCCACCCATCTCATATTGAAATCATTCTTACATGTGCCACAAAACAATCATAAATCATTCATCATAATCCAAAGAATAAATTAGATTTAATAAACATCATTCCATCATGACATAATCTATATTAAACAAATGGATATCTTTTCATCATAATAAAATTAAAACCATATAAATCATCGAGACATTATACTTGAAACATACACATATGAAATAATGTCATCTTAGATGGAAAATGGTTTTGATAAAGCACTTGAAATAAATTTTTGATGAAAATATCCTTTCTTCTTGAAAATAATTTTCTTTTCACAAAATGCCATTCAATTTTAAAAGAAAAGGAGTTTTTTAAAAATAGTGATTAAATCTTGTAGATTATGCTTCATGAAAATAAGGTGTTACAAAACCGTAAAATTCAGTTTACGCCGTATAAGTTAAAAAAACATTCTTCTCGTTCTTTTTCCGGAAAGTCAAAAAAGTATCTCATACGATAAATGATTCCTTATATACAGTGTTGTAAAATTAAAAATGGATGAAAAGGACTTTAAAAACAAATGAAAACATTTCTCTTAAACATTGACATGGATGATAACAATAACCCCAGTAAATACTTATGAATAAACAATCACGAAAAAAAATGTTATTGGAAAAGTTGTCCCTTACCATACGTCTGATATGGTTCGTATGTACCTTAACCTCCTGTATAATGATTTAAATAATGTCATTGACTTATTAAAAAATCATATTCTTTGTTATGATATCAAATATGGTTCACTTATGACTTTATATTATCCGTTCATTTGTAAATTCCATGTTAAAGCTGCATTTTGGGTAAAATTGTTTCATTTATCGTATGTGTTTCGACTTGTTGTTCTTGATATTATTACATATATACTAATTTACATAATTCCAGAATGTAAAACATGATTTATATATAATATATATTCATAATATACATATATATATATGATAGATTGATAAATGGAATGAAATACACCGTTCATGGAGAGGGTAGGTCGTACGTACGCATGAACGCTGTTTTCGTTTCCTTGTTGAATTGAATGGAATTAAGTAGATGAAATACATATATATACATAAATACAGTATCATTATTATGTAATATATTTCATTATTATTAATTTTATATACTTTATAATCAATCATGAATGGTTAACAGGGAGAATGAATCTCATCACGTCGTGGAGACGGTAGTCCGTACGTACGCACGAGCGATGATATCATTCCCATGATCGTGGAATTGTATTGAAGTGTATGTATAATATTTAAGAATAAATATCAATTTATAATAATCATATATATTTAGTTATTTACACCATTATACCCATCCAAGTAAGGTGGTGGTCGAAAACATATTACACCACGGCGTGGACACGGTATTCCGTACGTACGCACGTGCGGTGATTTCGTTTTCCATAGGATGGATAGGAGGTGAAATAAGGTTGTTTCATATTTATAATAAAATATCAGTATATAATTAATACTGATGTTATTACTTTATAATGAGACAACTAAATAAGAATATGTAGAAGAAGAAAGAAACTTGAGAGAATGGGAAGAAGAGATTACCTCTTCTTCGACACACCTCCTTTAAGCTTCCTCATAAGGAAGCGGATTTGGTCTTTTGAGAAGACCAGAACCTCCAAACTATTTATAGGGAAGTGTAGAAGAGAAATGGTTAGGGTTTGGCCGAGCTTAAATGCTCAAAAGGGTGTTAAGTGAAGAGGTAAGGGGTGCCCTTTTTATAAGGGAGGAGAGGGGCACCTTTGGAAAAACGTAAAATATTATTTAATAATAAAGTCATATTCTGTTATTAATAGCTCAAAATTGATTTATTTAGAAGCTAAGGTGGGAATGGGTTGAAATACTCTCAACCAATATATTTTAGACAGGTTTGGGTCATTATATTAACCTTATCATTTAGTTTTAACTCTTAGTTAATTAGATTGACATTTACCATGTAACTTTGTATTTTTATATTATATAGTTAATAAACTTACCATATACATCCAAGAGTCCCCCAAATGGTATATTAATGATAAAAATATCATTATATAAGTATCTTGGCTGAACATTAGTTATTTAGGAATATAATAACAATTAATAATATAATATTTGTTTTAAAAACTATTTTATGTCAATTTTGACACTCTTTGGTAATTGATTTTTGTGAAAATTATTACAGCATGATTAGTTGGAAAAAAGTCAATTAATTCAATAATAACATGTCATATTAATCTATAAAATTAGTGGAATTCATAAAAAGTTTCAAATTACATTTATTTGGGTACTTATAACATCAGTTATTTTAATATTTCACTATTTAGGTAATTACTGCTTCACAATTGTGTCATAAATAACATAATTTATTTAAAGTCAAAAAATTATAAATAAAATACCATTAGGTAGGAAATATTTTTATATTTATAATGAATATTTATTGTCGAATTTATCTTATGTATAACCCTATATTAAAAATGATTTAGTTATTAATCTTTGATTTTAACTATTTTAACCCTTCTTTAAATAAATTAATAACAAATGTCCTAATCTAATCCATGTGGACCTAAATGGTCATATTTTATTTCTGAGGTTGTTTTAGGTAGAATTACACTTATCCAATAGAATTAGTACATGTTTTAGGGTAATAATAATAACATTTTTACCCTTAATTACCCTATTTACTTTTAACCGTGGTAAATAAATGTAAAAAGATACTATTCACCAAAAAATACTTTAATCTCATTGAACAACATTTTTGTCCTTGATATTAACCGTGTCTCTATAATTTACGAAATTCAATTCATAGAAGTGGTAAAATTTCATTTAAATTAAAAAGTCAGTTTTTTAACTACCACTAAGTGGTTTCACTATTCATCGAAAATTGAAGTTTTTCAGAAAAATACCAAAAATTTAGGCGAAGAATTATTTGATATTCCGAATTTAAAATTCATGTCTATTTTACCAAATTCAAAACAAAGAAGTGGAATTAAATAATTTTAAAATTAATTCCCATTATGAAAACAAATAGCATTTTTTAAGAAATAATAACTATTAAAAGATTGATACTTGTTTATATCCAATTTCAAAGTGAAATTAATTTCAATGAAAAAAATTTGATTAAATGGTAAAAATATATTCTAATTACACTTTAAAACAAATTAAAAAATTATCGAACCATATAAATTATTGCGATGAAAAAAATGGTTTTAATTAAAATATAGCGTGTTTTTACTATTCATTAAAATATGAAAGATATCAGAATAATACGAAGAATTTACCCAAAGTAAATTTTTATATCCTAATTCTGAAGAAGAATTTTGTTTTGTCATATTGAACTTATAGGCATGTAAAAAACAAGATATAAAGTGGGTGAACCATCAAAAGGTGGCAAAACTACATTTTTTTAAAAATAATTATTTTATCCGAAAAATTTATTTTGTTCTCATACAATGTTATAGAAAATATGTAAGATGAATAATAATATTATAAAATTCAAAATGTAGTTAATACTATTCATAACGGCTAGTCCATAATAATATAACAACATATCGTTGTTTATTGAAACATGATTTTGCGTACAACACACGCTATCGAGGAAGGTCGCGATTGCATGTAATGCATTCCAAATTAGGGTTGCGTGTAGTGAAAGACTCTTTTGTTGTTGCGTAAAACAAAAGAAAACCATATTTCATTTATACATTTAATATATATATATATACACATATACATACACACTCAATGTTGCGTAGAATAACAACTATCAAACAAACTTGAAATTGTGTGTAACACGATCCAAGAATAATGTTACGTATACTGCAAGCTAATACGGTGATGCATATAGCATAAGATAATCTTGGTGTAGCGTACAATAGAAGATATGAAAGAAATTAAAAAGAATATTTTTCATAAAATCTCAGGGTGTTACACCCATCATGGCGGTCCTTCCCATGATGATGAATTTAGCTGCAAAAGTCCTCTCCGCATTTATAATGCACATTGCCTTGAAAATGCTCCAATGGAAAATGTAGTGATGAGAAAGCCCTATTATCTTGAGGCACTAGAAAGTGTGAAGCCACTCATGTTTGATGCTTTACCGCTAGTAGGTGAAATATTTTATCAATCAGAAGATTGTCTGGGGTGTAGGTCATTCTTCGAACCACCCCTAGACCGTTCATCTTCTACTGTGATCAGTGAATTCTCTACCAATATTGTTGAATATGATGTAGCAACAAGGAAGCACCAAATCTGGTCCAATCAGGTAGAATAATCTTCATCAAATGATAAAGACGAAGTCCTAAATATGAAAAAATTACTGGCGACGGGTGAAGTGTGAGTCATGTTTTGGACTTTGGCTGACTCTCAGTATAACATTCCAGAGACGTTGATGGAAGATGGAATTCATGATATTCATCTCAACATATGGAAAACACTTTGTCAGTTGAAAAATTAAATATTATCTTATGATGAATATGAAAATCATGTATATATAATAGAAGGGTTACAATGCCAAATTGACTTGGCATCTCTCTCAGTTTCTCGATATCCGAAAGCTAAAAAGCTGCAGAGATCCCTTCAGCATTCATTCCTTGTCACACTAACAAGATTATGCCAGTTAATTTCCAATGCCCCATCTGGTATTCATTTCAGGGGATGTGGTGTTTAGGGAGAACTGCATTTCGCGGTGCTCTCCAGTCAGCAAAGCCTGCCGAAAATGGTCTCATGCAATGTTATTGCCCAGGGCCAGCTATAGACAATTGGCATTGTTTATAATCAAAGGATTGCCCAAGAACATGCTTCAACTAGTTCTTCTCAAAATCAAGTATACAGAGAACAAGTTGTTTAATTACTCCTGCATCAGGAAAACGAGAATATTGAATATGCCTCTCGTTTGGAGCAAGCACATCACCAAGTGACAGAAGTGTCAGAAATCATCCAACGGTCTTTTGAGCCGGGTGATAAGAGTGGATGTAGGACGATGAATCCAGCTAATTTCCGGACTAATGTCCACAAGATCAGTAGATGTTTCAAGAAAGTCTCAGATGTAGCATCTCAAGAGCCACCCCAGCTTACCAGACTGGGGACTCTATTAACCCAACCCTATGAATCAACAAATAGGATTTGATGAGTTGAATGGGAACAGCAGGAACATCCCTAGTCCACCGGACTGGGGACTTTTTCAAATCCTCAATCTCTTCCTCAGAAAAACTCAGTCTTCTATTGATTAAGGATGAATACTCAAGAGGAACAGAGAGCCAAATTATCAAAAGATTCCCTCTAAATTTCGGTTCGTCAAGAAGTTCCCGAGAGATCAAATCGGCAAAAGGAAATGTCTCATCAGGGACATGGAAGAAGAAAAATTCACAGAAATGCCGGTAGAAGGGATGAAATTCATTATGAGTCAACTAATGTCATTAATGTCGTTGTTGAAGATCCACCAAATTAGGCTCACTCATAAGGATCAGATGAAGAGGTTCCTGCTCAATAAGTTGTATGCATAGACACAAATGAAGAATGTGTGCGTACACGAAATCAAAGGCTTTTCCAGAATCGGGGTGATCTTTCAAGTAACCCACATCCCCCTCTCCGAAAGGGATCCAACAAGGGGAAAGGAAAGAATCAGGTTACATACCCCTCCTCTAGAGAAGGCCAGTCTCTCTCACTAGAGAAATGATTTGTGCAATAGGACGAAGAAATGAAGGAATTGAGGAGGTTGAATGCAGAACTACATCAGGGTAGACTTCCTCCTAATAATGTGGGAGTCAGTCAGCCAAGGGAATTTGTTGCAGTTACTAAGATGTATCATGAATATCCTCCTCTACCAGTACACCCGCAGAGGCCTAATCCTACAGGTCAAGTGAAACAACAATCGATGGTGCTACCATCAGTTGCAGTACCAACCACCACATCTTTCCAAGCTCTAGTCATTGCACCAGTTCAGGTCTAAGCTCAACCAGATGTTTCTCAAAAGTTAATAACAACTATTGAGTCATTCACAACTCGGTTGGAAGCTATGGAGGGAATGCGTTCTCAAATTCTACCAGAAAAGGGAGCATATCCTGAATGGGTTGATGAAATTCCTCCCACATCAAATTTTGCAAGTACCACATTCCAAAACTTTAATATTTGGGAGACCCTGAGAAAAACATAACACATTTTGTTTCTCATTGCGATCCTATGATGGGAACCCTTAAGCAACAGGAAGCAGTTAAGATTGGTTTTTTCGTACAGTCATTACAAGGGCCTAGTTTTGTCTGTTACACAAGCTTACAATCCCGGTCAATTACCGGATGGGAGGATCTCCGTCAATGATCCCTTCTTCAATTCAGCTCAACATTTCCAAAGACAACTATTTTTGATCATACAAACTATTATCAAAGGGAAAATTAAAGGGTTTCATATTTCATTGCTCTCTGGAAGGGATTAACGTATTCCCTGAGCTTAATAATCCCTCAATAGGAATTGATTCCAATCTGTGTGGAAAATATGCGTGATGAGTTACACACACCATTGATCCTTGTGAAATACACAGGAGTTTTTCGATACCTTACTTCAATCACTCAACAGATTGAATATTATCTTATGAAGACTAAGGATACAACTTGTGTAATTCAATCAGCTCCTGGAAGGAGAATGGGTAGAGCATATACTTCTACAGTTATGCTTAAACAAGCACATGTACATACTTCTACATCAAAACCTTCATCTTCCCGAAGGGCTCCACCTCCTGAGCGTCAGCAGCAGAGGCTGTTTCATCAAGATGATAAAATAGGTCAAATAAGAAAACAATTTGAGGATTTGAAAATCAATGTTTACTCTTTCCAAAATTAATAAGTTCCTGGCTACTTCATTTCTGATCTGGAAGATAATTTGGTTCAATTTCTAAGGCCTAAAAGGCCAAACAAGGAAGGAGATGAAGACCGTCCCAACTATTTCCTGTGTCATGAGATGTTGGGGAATCCCATTAAGGATTGTCTTTTCATTAAGGACCTCCTTCAAAAAATGGTCGACTCGGGACAAGTCAAATTAAAAAGTTCTTCAACTGAGGTAGCATGTGTTACTGATACAGATCCAGAGGAGGAGGGCGAGTGGTAAGAAGACAAGAACAAAAATGCACAAAAATATGATGATTGTATGGTTTAAAAAATGATCAACCGAACTCATGCTATTTTGTGAACACAATTGAAGAAACCAATTGTGTCTTCTGCCATGAATTTCGCAGAAAAAACCTCTTCATCATTGGGAAAATTCTCAACGAAACGACATAATTCAAAGAAAGAAGAATAATCAGAAGAAGATGAGTATGTGTCAAAGCCCATGTTTTCTTTGACTCTGGTAGATTTTAGGCCATCTACTTCAAAGAAAGGAGAACCACCCCACCAAACGGTACAACCTAAACTGGCTACTCAGGCAGAGTCTTCATCAGATGAAGAGTTGATCTTCGGTTATGTTAATATGAATCAATTAATAGATCCATATGCCAGTGGCAGTTTTGATTTTGAGGAGCTCAAGTTCACTGTATCAAACATAGGAATCAGAGGAAGTTCCAAAGGCTCAGGAATAAGGGGAAGATGTGGACCTTTCAGAGGCCATTATTCAAATTCTACCCCTGCTAGAACTATGTATGAAACAAAAACTTGTGGTAGGGCCCTTTAGCGGACTCAACAAGAACAAGCAAGTTCTTCCATGCAAGGCAAATTCTGTTCTTGCACAATTATTCTGGAAGATCGGTTGAAGGCTCCACCTTCTTCCTCTCTGCAACTGAATAGACATAATCAGTCTAATATTCTAAATCCAGGAGTATTACCAACTCCTACCCTGATACATGATGCATCTACATCCAAAGGATCAACTTCTAAGGCACCTGCAAAACCACATGTTTCTGTTGATAAACAGAGTCCTTTGGATCAAAAGTATGATGTATTGAAACACCTGGCCCAAATACCGGCCAAGTTATCAATTCTGGATGATTTGAATTTATCGAAGGATCTTCGAGAGGCACTCATCGAGGCTTTGTCGGGTCCTCAGGAGTTTGAAACTGAAATTGCTAAGCTGAAGTATACCATGTAGAGAATAATCCTACAGAATGCCATGTAGTGATATCGTTCACAGATGAAGATGAAGATGATTTCATGCTTGGACATATAAGACCTTTGTACTTATCTTTCATGGTCAATGGATTAGACGTCTGAAGAGTTTTCATTGATAATGGTTCAGGAGTCATCCTCATCCCCATTCTTACACTTCGTCGATTTGGCATCACAGAATCTGATTTATCTCCTTCTACTTTGATGTTACATGGAAATGATAAAAATGAACAAGAACCACTGGGCGAGATTACACTCAGAACTCAGTTTGGAGATCATGTATCCAATTTAGATTTCATGGTTTTTGATCAAGACTCAGCATTTAACATCTTTCTTGGAAGTCCCTGTCTACATCAACAAGTAGTTATCCCTTCTTCATACCATCAATGTATAAAATATTGTTTATATGGTAAAATTGGGACATTGTATGGTGATAATTCCCCATTTAAGACATGTGAATCACAAAACATTGAGGTGGAATTTTTTCAGTTGAAGGGAAACGAGAAATCCACAAAAATGGATATTACCATAGTTAATGCTCCGTATGGTTTGGAAAAAATTCCAGTAAATCCATTTTCACATGTGAGTACACATTATGTGTTGCCAATCAGTCAAAATGAAAAGATATACCTAAATCAAAATACTCTTATGGATACATCCATAATTTCAATTATGTAAATCAAGACAGACAACATGGGAGAAAGTGGTGATTCACCAAGCAATGATGAAAGCTCAAATGGAGATGTCTTCATTTCATCTACTAAAATCCAGCAAGACTATACTTCACCAATCAAGCTAGATGAAGTTATAGCAATGTAAGAGGTGAATGATGACGTCAATTCTCAATCCATCATCTCCTCTTTATTACCCAAGGAAGACCCTTCACCATCAATTGGGTCGGAAATGGAAGCTTCTTCTTCAAGATGTTCAAATTTTAACATCTCTTTTGATCATGGAAATTATGCTTCATCATCTACTATGAATGTAAAATCAGAAGAAATAACACATGTTGAAGAAGAGGAGGAAGATCATAGGGATTCTCCTCCAGCATTTGAAGAGGGTATCTTTACCACAGTGGATGAACTCAGAGAAATAAATCTGGGTAAAAGAGAAGATCCAAGCCCCACTTTAATTAGTGCGGCCATGACTCTTGAAGATCAAGAGATTTATATTTATTTTTTGAAGAAAAATCGAGATATATTTTCTTGGAACTATACAGAGATTCCAAGGCTTGATCCAGATGTTTCCACTCATCGTTTGAGTTTTCCAAAAGAACACCGAGGATTCCAACAAGCCGCTAAAAGAACACATCTAACCTATGCTTCCAAAATTGAAGCTGAAGTGGATAAGCTTATCAAAGCTCACTTTTTCATAGAAGTTCAATATCCCATGTGTTTGGATAATATTGTCCCAGTGAAAAAGAAAAACAGACAAATTAGAGTTTTCATTGATTTCAGAGATCTTAATCGGAATTTTCCTAAGGATGATTTTTCAGTTCCGATCACAGAACTGTTAATTGATGAAATAGATAGATATGAAGAACATTCCTTCATGGATGGTTATTCTAGATATAATCAAATCTGAATGGATCTAGAAGATGAAAAATCTACAACCATCATATCCCCTAAAGGAGTGTTCTTTTATCGGGTAATTCCCTTTGGCCTAACGAATTCATGCACAACATATCTGCATGCCATGGATCGTATCTTCAAACCCTTTATAGGGAAAGTTTTTGATTTTTTTGTGGAATATTTGTTGGTTAAGTCCAAACAATGTTCTAATCACTTGGCTGATTTGGAAATTATATTCCACAAGCTTCGACAACATAATTTAAAGATGAACCCCTTAAAATATGCTTTTGGGGTAACCTCAGGAAAATTCATCGGCTTTGTTGTATGCCATCATGGAATCAAAGTTGATCCTGAGAAGAAAAAGTCAATACTTGGTATGTAACCTCCTCAAAATTTGAAAGAATTTTGTGGAATTCAAAGACACTTATCCTATATTCGGCATTTCATCACCAATTTGGCCGGAAAAGATTACCCTTCACCAAATTAATGAAGAAGGGAGTCACTTACCAATGGAATGAATAATGTCAATAAGCATTCGATATTCTCAAGAAGTATCTATGTAACACCCAAGACTTTTATGTTATATAAATCATCAAAGGAATCTTTTTCTACACAACACTTGCTTGGCTTTCTTTACATGCAATCGCGACCTTCCTCGATAGCTTGCGTCGTACGCAATACCGAGTTTCACTAAACAACAATATGCTATTAAAACTAGCCGTTATGAATAGTAATAACCACTTTTTGAAATTTTATAAATTTTATTTTTCAAAATGGACTTCATTTTTGGACTCAGAATATCGAAATTAGCCTAGGGTGAAATTTTGGTATTTTTCTGAAAACTTTCAATTTTTGATGAATAGTGAAACCACTAAGTGGTAGGTTAAAAAACTGAATTTTGCATAAAACTTAATTTTACCGCTTCTGTGAATGGAATTTCAAAAATCCGAGAGACACGGTTAATATCAAGGACTAAAATGTGGTTCAATGAGATGAAAATAATTTTTTGGTGAATAGTAACTTTTTACTATTTTTACCGCGGTTAATAGTAAATAGGGTAACTAAGGGTAAATATGATATTAATATTACCCTAAAACATGTCCTAATTCTATTGGATAAGTGTAATTCGACCAAAAACAACCTTATGAATAAAATATGACCATTTAGGCCCACTTGGATTAGATTAGGACATTTATTATTAATTTATTTAAAGAAGGGTTAAAATAGTTAAAATCAATGTTTAATAAGTAAATCATTTTTCATATGGGGTTATACATAAGATAAATTCGACTATAAATATTCATTAGAAAGATAAAAAGATTTCCTACATAAGGGTATTTTATTTGTAATTTTTAGACATTAAATAATTTAATTTATTTATGACACAATGATGATGCAGTAATTATCTTATTAATGAAATATTGACATAATTGATGTTATAAACACCAAAATAAATGTAATTTGAGACTTTTTATGAATTCCACTAATTTTATAGGTTACTATGATATATTAATGTTGATTTAATCAACTTGGTTCGAACATAAAATTCTGTTATGACTTTCACAAAAAATCATATATCAAATAGTGTCAAAATTGACACAAAATAGTTTTTAAATCAAATATTATATTATTAATTGTTATTTTATTCCTAAAAATCTAAGGTTCGGCCAAATGACTTAGATAAGGATATATATATTAATAATAAACAATTTGGGGTTCGTTTGGCATGTTATAGTAAGTGTATTAACCATATAGTGAAAGAAAATAAAAAGACACGGTAAAAGTTAAATTAATTAACTTAGAGTTAAATCTAATTGATAAGGTTAAAATAATACCCTAAACTTGTCTAAATCTTATTGGTTTACAGGATTTCGACCCATCCCCACATTATCTTCGAAATAAGACCCTTTGGAACCATTATAAACCGATTTTGACTTTAATATAAAATAATATTTTGAGATATTCCTAAGGTGCCCCTCTCCTCCCTTATAAAAGGGCACCTCCTCCCCCTCCTCCTCACACCAATTTGAGCACTCAAGCTGGGCCAACCCCTGCCATTTTCTCCTCTCCACTTCCCTAGAATAATCCTAGAGGTCCTGGTCTTCTCCAAAGACCAATCTTAGTTCCTTATGTGGAGGATTCAAAGAGGCGTTCCAAAGAAGAGGTAATATCCATTACCGATCTTTTCAATTTCTTTCTTCTTCAACTTCTTCTTCTTTAGTTGTTTCATGATAAAGTAATAACATCAGTATTACTTACATACAGATATGTTATTATAAATATGAAACAACCCTAATTCACCTTCTATCCATCCTACGGAAAAATGAAATCACCGCGCGTGCGTACGTACGGAATACCGTCTCCACGCCGTGGTGTAATCTATTTTCCACCATCACCTTACAAGGATGGGTATAATGGTGTAATGAGTAACTATATATGATTATTATGAAGTAATATTGATACTGAAATAATATATATATACTCCAATACAATTCCACGATCATAGGAACGATATCATCACTCGTGCGTACGTACGGAATACCGTCTCCACGATGTGATGCGACTCGTTCTACATGATCTTCATTTCAAAATGATTATATAAATAAATTGAATGAATGAATATGGTATATACTACACTAATACCATTCTGGAAATGAATTATCTATAACCTAAAGATAAGAATAAGAATTTATTCGACAAAACACGCATAAGAACAAAAAGTTATAAAGACCCGAGTAACAAGTAACAATGAAATATTACTAACAAGAAGCTAATAATATGACCATATATGATCTCATATCAATATTTATGATTCTGGAATAAGTCAATAACATTATTTAAACCATTATACAGGAGATTCGGACACGAACAAAGCAAATCGGACCTATGGTAAGGGAAAATACCACAATCTCATTTTTATCCGAGATTGTTTATTCGTAAGTATTTACTGGGGTGTATTTTATCATCCACATCCATGTTCCCTCAATAGGTAATATTGTTTCCATCCACTTACAATAGTTTAAATCCAATTTTACCCTTAGGTGAGTTTTTAGTAAAGAATATGAAAGGAATCTTTTGTTTTTTTTCGTACGAGGTACTTTTTGACTTTTCCGACAAAAGTACGAAGAATGATTTTTTTAACTTATACGGCATGAATAGATTTTTAAAACATTATTTCCAAGAAGCTTCCTTTACAAGTTCTCAAGTTTATTTTTAATCAACTTCTTTTATTTTAATGTTATATGACATGTTATGAAAGGAAAAAATGTTTTTGATGAAGAAAGGATATTTTCCTCAAGAATGGAGTTCAAGTGTTTTATCAAAATTATTTTCCATCTAAGATAATAAAGGGTTCTGTTTTTATCCCTATTATTACATTGATTTGATCATGTTGTGATGGAATTATTTTTATGAATTCATTTATCTTATATGAATTGATTTATGATGTCATGATGTTTCAAGAATCCCATTTTTGTTACATGTGTTATGCGATGATGTATGTTTTATGATTATGTGGCACACATAAGAAAGGATTCATTATAAGATGGGTGGGACCTATATCTCCCTCCAATGCATTGGGTAAAGATTTTATATCTCATGAGATAGACATGGCTGGAACGGAAGGTTATTTCGGTTCAGTGATACAGGACTGAAACGAGGAGTGAACTCGGTTCAGAAAGGGACTTTGTCCACTAAGATAGTCTTGGCAATGAGTCATGACTAACAAGAAATGATTTTCCATGATTATGTGTGCATGCCACAAAGTTTCAAGTTTTATGTTATGATTATGGGGATCTCATTTTCACTTCTATGATTTATTCCATGTTAAGATATTATGATCTTTTTTGCAGGTTTTGATTTTCAAAAAGATATGATATGATTTTTATTTCCTTTATTTTCCCCTGCTGAGCATTTGAGCTCACCCTTTTATGTTTTCTTTTCCCCAGGTCAGGAAGATGGATATTATGTAGAATATGCTAAAAGGGACCCTAGATATGATGAAATAAATGGGAGACACTGTAGAAGATTTATGAACCAGTTGTTTATGTTTCCCAGTTTCTAAAGACACTATACCTATACGGTCCTTTGTGGTTTTTTCATATGTTGTAATAAGTGTACTTCAATTTTGAAGTATTACCAATGTATGTAAAGTATGGGTCGTTATAGTTGGTATCAGAGGCAAAGGAGGTAGGAATGTATCCGATCCTTGGGAACTCTCACATGTGAGCGTTGGACGAAGCATGGCTCTCTGCCCAAGGGCTTCATGGGGAAATGGCTGCCACTGGGGATGGTGGTGTGTCCCACCCAGGGGGGTGTAGCTGCCCATGGAGTGCCCTGATAGGTATCAACTATAGTCCACTGGAAGTAATTCCAGACCGTTATAGTTGGTATCAGAGGAAAGGTATAGTCAACCTTTGGAAACTAGGATGTGAAAGCCTTAGTAAGAACCCTAAGGATAAGTCTAATCATAGTACACAATCTTAGTGTTTTAGAAATGGCCTTGAATAACCTAGGATAAGACCATAAGCATGAAAATTTTATTCTTGAATTATGTGGTTTCCTATTATAATTAGTGTTTCTCACACTATTCTTCTTGGTTTTAGTCAATGGCTGGAACCCGAAGGAACCGTGTTAATGCGGAATGCGATGGGCAATGCAATGATTGTCCCCCTGAGCAACCAAACGATATGGGAGCTGGAATGCAAAATATTGTAGCCATTCTCACACAACTTTCTCAAGCTATGAATCATGCAGGATTTCCAAACGAGCAAAGGAGGGAGCAACATTCTGTTGAATCCTTCATGAGGCAGCGTCCACCTTCTTTCAGCGGGTCTACTGATCCATTAGTTGCTGAACAATGGATTAGTACTACTGAAAAGATATTTTCAGTTCTTCAATGTTCTGAACATGATAAAGTCATCCTAGCAGTGTATCGTTTGGAAGGAGATGCTGATCAATGGTGGAATCTTGTTAAGAATACGAGGCAAAGGGATGAAATTGAGTCTATGGAATGGGACGAGTTCAAGAACTTATTTTTCAATAAGTACTTCCCTCATATTCTCCGAACAAAGATGGAGAAAGAGTTTCTTGAACTGAAGCAAAGGGATGATGAATCTGTTGGTACCTATGAAGCAAATTTTACAAGACTTGCAAGGTACGCTTCTGGAATTATTATCCAACCTGAGAGTAAGATCGATCGATTCTTTAGCGGCTTAAAACCAAGTCTTCGAAGGGAGTTAGCCATAAGGGACTTCAATAGCTACGAGGAAATCGTTCGATGTGCTCTCAAAGTCGAGATGGAGATTGGAGTAACCCATCAGTCACATGGGTTTGATAAGAAGAGGAAGATGGAATTCAAAGAAAAATCTAAAGAGCACACGGAAAAGAAGATGAGCTTTTCCTTATGCTCAAAGTGTGGAAAGAAACATGGAGGGAGTTGTCTTAAAGGGACAAGTAAATGTTTTAAATGTGGAAAGGAAGGTCATCGGGCATTTGAATGTCGCGATAATGGGAAGAAGATGTCTAATGACGCAAACAAAGGAAGGGATACACAGAATGAACCTACTACACTTCAATGTTTCAAGTGCAAGGAGATGGGGCATTATGCCAATCAATGCCCAAATCCAAGGGTTGATGATGATGGTCGACGTCAACAAAATCTTAAGGCTAAAGACAAAGGAAAGTCACATGCAATTTCTATCAGCGATGTGGAGTACGATAACGATGTGGTGAAAGGTACACTTACCATCCACTCTAAAGTAGCAAATGTTTTATTTGATTCTGTATCCACCCACTCTTTTATTTCTGAAGACTTTTCTAAGGATATCACCGTATTACCTCAACAATTAGATGTTGAGTTAGCTGTGACAACACCTAATGGCACATCAATCGCATCAAAAGTCTATAATTCTTCTCCGATCGATGTTTGTGGGAAAGTGCTTCCTGCAAATCTTGTGATCCTTCCTTTAGTGGAATTTGATGTGATTCTTGGCATGGATTGGCTTTCTCTACATGGAGCTCATATCGATTGCCAAAGAAGGGAAGTCACATTTCATATTCCAGATCAATCTACGATCGTCTATCAATGCAAGGATGAACATAACCTTCCAGTGGAAATTCCTTCCATCTTATGGGTCATGATTCCACTAAATGAAGGTTATTTATCTCAAATGGTTGGAGAGAAACTTACGATTAAGAATATGCCCATTGTACGGGAGTTTGATGATGTCATTCCGGAGGAATTGCCGGGTCTTCCGCCCAATCGTGAAGTTGAGTTTTCAATAGAACTCGTACCGGGTGCTTTGCCTATTTCAAAGACACCTTATAGAATGGCCCCAATTGAGTTGCAGGAATTGAAGAAGCAACTCCAAGAGAATCTTGATAAGGGATTCATACGCCCTAGTGCGTCACCTTGGGGAGAACCTGTTCTATTTGTAAAGAAGAAAGATGGATCAATGAGACTCTGCATTGATTATCGAGAACTTAACAAGATCACTATCAAGAACAAATATCCTCTCCCACGCATTGATGACTTATTTGACCAACTACGCGGAGCTCAATACTTTTCCAAGATTGATCTCCGTTCAGGGTATCATCAATTAAGGGTCAAAAGGGAGGATATACCAAAGACGGCTTTCCGTACAAGGTATGGACACTATGGATTTATAGTGATGCCATTTGGTCTTACTAATGCCCCTGCTATCTTCATGGATCTAATGAATAGAGTCTTTAGAGACTATCTTGATCAATTTGTGGTAGTCTTTATAGACGATATTCTTGTCTATTCAAAGAGCAAGGAAGAGCATGAAGATCACTTGAGAATTATATTGAAGACCCTGAGAAAGGAGAAGCTTTATGCCAAATTTACCAAGTGTGAATTTTGGCTTCAAAAAGTTGCATTTTTGGGTCACATAATCTCAAAAGAGGGGATATCTGTGGATCCAGCAAAAACAGAGGTTATCAAAAGATGGTCAAGACCAACAACAGTAAATGAGATCCGAAGTTTTCTTGGTTTGGCTGGATATTATCGACGTTTTGTAAAAGATTTTTCACGATTATCTAATCCAATCACCAAGTTGACTCGGAAAGGAGTTAAGTTTGTCTGGACAGAGGAATGCGAAGAGAATTTCAAGGAGTTGAAAAGAAGGTTATCCAGTGCACCTGTGCTCACACTGCCTTGTAGTAGAGAAAGGTTTGTGATCTACAGTGATGCATCCAAGAAGGGATTGGGGTGTGTTCTTATGCAAAATGATATGGTGATAGCTTATGCCTCACGACAGTTGAAAATCCATGAGCAAAATTACCCAACACATGATTTGGAGTTGGCTGTGGTAATCTTTGCATTAAAGATTTGGAGGCATTACCTTTATGGTGAAAGGTGTGATATTTATACTGATCATAAAAGTTTAAAGTATATTTTCACACAAAAGGAGCTGAATATGCGTCAAAGAAGATGGTTGGAGCTGATTAAGGATTATGACTGCTCAATCCATTACCACCCTGGGAAAGCAAACAAGGTGGCAGATGCATTAAGTCGACAAGACCATGCTAGTTTATCCATGATGAGGATCACAAAAGATCCAATATTTATGGATTTACAAAGGATGGATCTTGGAATTATAATGGAAGGGGAAAAATCTTATCTTTCTCAAATGAATGTTCAACCATCTATACATGTGAAGATTAAAGAGGCACAGAAAGAAGATGTCGAGTTACAAAAGAAGGTGAGAAATGTTCCTGAATTCAACCTTGATTGTGATGGGATAATAATGTTCAGGAATCGGGTTTGCGTTCCTCCCATCCCCGAATTAAAGAATGAGCTGCTGGATGAGGCTCATAGTTCATCATTTTCTATTCATCCTGGAAGCACGAAGATGTATAGGGACCTGAAAGAGTACTTCTGGTGGGATGGCATGAAAAGAGATGTTGCTGAATATGTCCCTCGATGTTTGGTTTGTCAACAAGTTAAAGCTGAGAGACAGAAGTCTAAGGGGATGTTACAACCATTACCCATACCCGAATGGAAATGGGAAAACATCACTATGGACTTTGTCACAGGACTTCCTAAAACATCCAAAGGCAATAATGCTATCTGGGTCATAGTTGATCGTCTTACAAAGTCTGCACACTTCATTGCTATTAGAGAGGATTTCTCTCTAGATCAGCTTGCCAGGATATATGTAAAGGAAGTGGTAAGATTGCATGGAGTACCACTTTCTATTATATCTGATCGAGATCCGAGATTTACCTCGAAGTTCTGGCAAAGTCTTCAGCATACTCTGGATACAGAGTTGAGTTTCAGCACTGCTTATCATCCTCAGACAGACGGTCAGTCTGAGAGAACAATTCAAACCCTAGAAGATATATTGAGAGCTTGCTCTATGGATTTCAAAGCAGGTTGGGATCAACACCTACCTTTGGTGGAATTTTCTTATAATAATAGCTTTCACTCCAGTATTCAGATGGCTCCTTATGAAGCTCTCTATGGAAAGAAATGCAGGACTCCAACTTGCTGGGATGAAGTTGGGGAAAGAAAGCTATTAGGACCTGATCTCATTGATGAAATGGCAAAAAAGGTCAGATCTATTCAACAACACATAAGAGCAGCTCAGAGTCGACAGAAAAGTTATGCCGACAACCGAAGAAAAGACCTAGAGTTTGATGTGGGCGATAAAGTGTTCTTACGAATATCTCCCTGGAAGAGGGTTATGAGATTTGGAAAGAAGGGGAAGTTGAGCCCTAGATATATTGGTCCTTTCGAAATACTGGATCGTGTTGGGAAGGTAGCTTACAGATTGGCGCTTCCACCGAATCTCTCTCATGTTCACGATGTGTTCCATGTATCTCTCCTGAGAAAGTACATACCAGATCCTTCACATGTACTCAGCTCAGAAATTGTACCACTGGAGCAAAATATTTCTTATGAAGAACAACCGATAGAGATTCTGGATCGTAGAAAAAAAGTCCTACGAAACAAGACCACTCGCTTAGTGAAGGTTTTATGGAGGAACCACCAACTTGAAGAAGCTACATGGGAGCTTGAGGATATGATGAGGGAGAAGTATCCTCATCTGTTTGTAACAAAGTGACGAATTTCGAGGGCGAAATTCTTTTTAAGGGGGCTAGAATGTAACACCCGAGACTTTTATGTTATATAAATCATCAAAGGAATATTTTTCTACACAACACTTGCTTGGCTTTCTTTACATGCAATCGCGACCTTCCTCGATAGCTTGCGTCGTACGCAATACCGAGTTTCACTAAACAACAATATGCTATTAAAACTAGCCGTTATGAATAGTAATAACCACTTTTTGAAATTTTATAAATTTTATTTTTCAAAATGGAATTCATTTTTGGACTCAGAATATCGAAATTAGCCTAGGGTGAAATTTTGGTATTTTTCTGAAAACTTTCAATTTTTGATGAATAGTGAAACCACTAAGTGGTAGGTTAAAAAACTGAATTTTGCATAAAACTTAATTTTACCGCTTCTGTGAATGGAATTTCAAAAATCCGAGAGACACGGTTAATATCAAGGACTAAAATTTGGTTCAATGAGATGAAAATAATTTTTTGGTGAATAATAACTTTTTACTATTTTTACCGCGGTTAATAGTAAACAGGGTAACTAAGGGTAAATATGATATTAATATTACCCTAACACATGTCCTAATTCTATTGGATAAGTGTAATTCGACCAAAAACAACCTTATGAATAAAATATGACCATTTAGGCCCACTTGGATTAGATTAGGACATTTATTATTAATTTATTTAAAGAAGGGTTAAAATAGTTAAAATCAAAGTTTAATAAGTAAATCATTTTTAATATGGGGTTATACATAAGATAAATTCGACTATAGATATTCATTAGAAAGATAAAAAGATTTCCTACATAAGGGTATTTTATTTGTAATTTTTAGACATTAAATAATTTAATTTATTTATGACACAATGATGATGCAGTAATTATCTTATTAATGAAATATTGACATAATTGATGTTATAAACACCAAAATAAATGTAATTTGAGACTTTTTATGAATTCCACTAATTTTCTAGGTTACTATGATATATTAATGTTGATTTAATCAACTTGGTTCGAACATATAATTCTGTTATGACTTTCACAAAAAATCATATATCAAATAGTGTCAAAATTGACACAAAATAGTTTTTAAATCAAATATTATATTATTAATTGTTATTTTATTCCTAAAAATCTAAGGTTCGGACAAATGACTTAGATAAGGATATATATATTAATAATAAACAATTTGGGGTTCGTTTGGCATGTTATAGTAAGTGTATTAACCATATAGTGAAAGAAAACAAAAAGACACGGTAAAAGTTAAATTAATTAACTTAGAGTTAAATCTAATTGATAAGGTTAAAATAATACCCTACACTTGTCTAAATCTTATTGGTTTACAGGATTTAGACCCATCCCCACTTTAACTTCGAAATAAGACCCTTTGGAACCATTATAAACCGATTTTGACTTTAATATAAAATAATTTTTTGAGATATTCCTAAGGTGCCCCTCTCCTCCCTTATAAAAGGGCACCTCCTCCCCCTCCTCCTCACACCAATTTGAGCACTCAATCTCGGCCAACCCCTGCCATTTTCTCCTCTACACTTCCCTAGAATAATCCTAGAGTTCCTGGTCTTCTCCAAAGACCAATCTTAGTTCCTTAAGTGGAGGATTCAAAGAGGCGTTCCAAAGAAGAGGTAATATCCATTACCGATCTTTTCAATTTCTTTCTTCTTCAACTTCTTATACTTTAGTTGTTTCATGATAAAGTAATAACATAATTATTACTTACATACTGATATGTTATTATAAATATGAAACAACCCTAATTCACCTTCTATCCATCCTACGGAAAAATGAAATCACCGCGCGTGCGTACGTACGGAATACCGTCTCCACGCCGTGGTGTAATCTATTCTCCACCATCACCTTACAAGGATGGGTATAATGGTGTAATGAGTAACTATATATGATTATTATGAAGTAATATTGATACTGAAATAATATATATATACTCCAATACAATTCCACGATCATAGGAACGATATCATCACTCGTGCGTACGTACGGAATACCGTCTCCACGATGTGATGCGACTCGTTCTACATGATCTTCATTTCAAAATGATTATATAAATAAATTGAATGAATGAATATGGTATATACTACACTAATACCATTCTGGAAATGAATTATCTATAACCTAAAGATAAGAATAAGAATTTATTCGACAAAACACGCATAAGAACAAAAAGTTATAAAGACCCGAGTAACAAGTAACAATGAAATATTACTAACAAGAAGCTAATAATATGACCATATATGATCTCATATCAATATGTATGATTCTGTAATAAGTCAATAACATTATTTAAACCATTATACAGGAGCTTCGGACACGAACAAAGCAAATCGGACCTAAGGTAAGGGAAAATACCACAATCTCATTTTTATCCGAGATTGTTTATTCATAAGTATTTACTGGGGTGTATTTTATCATCCACATCCATGTTCCCTCAATAGGTAATATTGTTTCCATCCACTTACAATAGTTTAAATCCAATTTTACCCTTAGGTGAGTTTTTAGTAAAGAATATGAAAGGAATCTTTTGTTTTTTTTCGTACGAGGTACTTTTTGACTTTTCCGACAAAAGTACGAAGAATGTTTTTTTAACTTATACGGCATGAATAGATTTTTAAAACATTATTTCCAAGAAGCTTCCTTTACAAGTTCTCAAGTTTATTTTTAATCAACTTATTTTATTTTAAAGTTATATGACATGTTATGAAAGGAAAAAATGTTTTTCAAGAAGAAAGGATATTTTCCTCAAGAATGGAGTTCAAGCGTTTTATCAAAATTATTTTCCATCTAAGATAATAAAGGGTTCTGTTTTTATCCCTATTATTACATTGATTTGATCATGTTGTGATGGAATTATTTTTATGAATTCCTTTATCTTATATGAATTGATTTATGATGTCATGATGTTTCAAGAATCCCATTTTTGTTACATGTGTTATGCGATGATGTATGTTTTATGATTATGTGGCACACATAAGAAAGGATTCATTATAAGATGGGTGGGACCTATATCTCCCTCCAATGCATTGGGTAAAGATTTTATATCTCATGAGATAGACATGGCTGGAACGGAAGGTTATTTCGGTTCAGTGATACAGGACTGAAACGAGGAGTGAACTCGGTTCAGAAAGGGACTTTGTCCACTAAGATAGTCTTGGCAATGAGTCATGACTAACAAGAAATGATTTTACATGATTATGTGTGCATGCCACAAAGTTTCAAGTTTTATGTTATGATTATGGGGATCTCATTTTCACTTCTATGATTTATTCCATGTTAAGATATTATGATCTCTTTTGCAGGTTTTGATTTTCAAAAAGATATGATATGATTTTTATTTCCTTTATTTTCCCTTGCTGAGCATTTGAGCTCACCCTTTTATGTTTTCTTTTCCCCAAGTCAGGAAGATGGATACTAAGTAGAATATGCTAAAAGGGACCCTAGATATGATGAAATAAATGGGAGACACTGTAGAAGATTTATGAACCAGTTGTTTATGTTTCCCAGTTTCTAAAGACACTATACCTATACGGTCCTTTGTGGTTTTGTCATATGTTGTAATAAGTGTACTTCAATTTTGAAGTATTAACAATGTATGTAAAGTATGGGTCGTTATAATCTATTGATTCCACCAATATTAATTCCACCTATTAGAGGAAGACCACTTAACCTCTATGTGACAGCTTTGGAGCGATCATTGGGTGCCTTTCTTGGTCAGAAGAATGAATTAGGGAATGAAAATAGCCTCTACTGTCTCAGTCGGACTATGCTTGAAGCAGAAACCCGATATTCAAGTATTGAGAACTGCTTCGTAGCATTAATCTTTGCAGTTCAAAAGTTAAGACACTACCTTCTATATCACGAGGTCTAATTGGTATATCACAATAACCCGCTCAAATTCAACTTTAGTCGTCCAATGATTACATGACGTCTAGAAAGGTGGGTAGTTATTTTGCAGCAATTTGATATCCAATATGTGTCTTAGAAGGCAATAAAGGGCCAAGCTCTGGTTGATTTCCTTGCTGAACATCCATTAGTAGAAGATACATCTTCAGCTATTGAACTTTTGGATGAGGAAGTCTTCTTTATTCAAGATAGTCTTCCAACATGGGAAATGTACTTTGATGTCTCTTCTAGAAGTCCAACAGGGAGGAACATGAAAAATCATAAATTCAATAACGTTGGGTTAGGAATTGTACTCATTTCCCCAGAAAATACAGTGCTAACATATTCCTTCTGATTGTTGGGAGGCTATACAAATAATGAAGCAGAATACCATGCTCTTCTTGCTAGATTGGATTTGGCGGTTCAAGAACATGTGAATCACTTAAAGGTGAAAGTGGATTCAGACCAGGTAATCAAACAAGTCAATGGGGATTATGCCATCAGAAACGAATAGTTAATCCCTTTGTATGATTACGTCAGGGAGTTAATGGCAGAATTTCCTATGGAACCAACATTTTCTTATGTCCCACGGTCAAAAAATGCCCAAGCTGATGCACTGGCTAATATAGTCGCAGCTCTAGCAGATCCAAATAGGGACAAGACCGACATCATTATCGCCCACCGTCCTACAATTTCACCTTATGTTCAAACTAGAACAGAGGAAATCAATGAAATTAGTCCCATTCTGGAACCATATGTTCATACTACAGGATGGATGAAACCAATCAGGGAAAACCTTCAAAATGTAAAACATCCACCTGATAGAGTTGGTAAAGAACAAATCTGACGATGTGTGGTCAAATTCACTCTTTAAGATAGCCCGTACCATCCAGAGAAAATTCTATAAAAGTGTGGTTTTGATGGATTTCACTTCAGATGCATTGATGGGGAAGAGAAAATGGTTGTCATGAAACAAGTACATGAAGGAAACTATGGTGCCCACTAGTCTGGACATAGACTATCTGATAAAATTCGAAGGCTTGGATACTTTTTGCCTCAATGATACAAGATTTTGTTGATTTCACAATGAAGATTCATTCATGCCAACTACATTCCAACTTCATTAATCATCCCCAAGAGTTGCTTCATACAGCAAAATACTCGTGTCCATTTGCCACATGGGGAATGGATGTGGTGGGACCTTATCCGTTGGCTACATCCAAGTAGTTTTAGTACATTCATACTTCTAGTGACTTCTTTTCCAAATGGTCAGAGGTAATACCCATGAAAGAAGTCAGTTCTAAATGCATTTTTAGCTTCATCATGTCTAACATCATTACCAGATTTGGTGTCCCTCATACCATATTGACGGACAGTGGCACCAACTTCTGTTCATCCAATGTGAAAAAGTTGTATCAATAATACAACATCAAATCCAACCTTTCATCTCAGTATCATGCAGTGGAAAATGGCCAAATATAAGCCTTCAATAATACTCTTTCAAACATATTGCAAAAGATTGTGGATAAAGATAAGAATTCATGTCCTGACAGGGGATTATCGAACCACCACCCGCACTGCAACGTGGTCAACTCCATATTCATTGGTATATGGAAAAAAAGCAGTCTTTACCATTGAGGTTCAGTTACTCTCACTCAGAGTATCCATTCGTGATCATTCATCTATAAGGGAACAATCTCAAAAGAGATTGGATGAATTGGAATAGTTAGATGAGAAAAGATTGTGCACCCTGCACCATTTGGAAGTCTATCAAAATCGAATAGCATGAGCTTTCAACAAAAAAGTTCGTCTTCATTCATTCGTTGATGGAGAATTGGTATTAGTTCTCAGAACTCCAATAATAACAGGAAATAAACCCCCCAAACTTGAGCCAAAATGGGAAGGACCTTATTCAATACATCAGGTCTACTCCAATGGATCTTATTCTTTAATCTCAATGGATGGATAAATCATCACTACTCAAACCAATTATAGATTTCTGAAGAAGTATTATGTGTAAAAAAATACTATATTTTTCCAGCAAGACATTAAACTACATAATACATGGTCCATGCATTTGACATTAAACTATTTTCGTCCTTATCGTCCAACATGACGTTAAACTGTATCGTCCCTTTTCGTCCAACATGACGTTAAACTATGACGTCCTAGATACATGACGCTAAACTGTACAGATGTCCCTTACATCTAGCAAGACATTAATCTACATCATCAGTTGTGTTCCATGCATATGACCTTAAACTATTATCATTCTTTTCGTCCAACATGGTGTTAAACAGTGAAAAAAATCCCTTTCGTCCAACATAACGATAAACTATTTCTTCTTTTTCCTTACTGCATGACATTAAACTGAACAGTCCCCCTTTCATCTAACATGATGTTAAACTATATTGTCCCCATCGTCTTAGCTACATGGTGCAAAACTGTACAACACCCTTATTGTCCAACATGACACAAAACTGTGTTCATGTCCAACATGATGTTTAACTATGTCCCTATATTTTTCCTACATGACATTAAACTGTACTACTCATTCATCCTACATGACATTAAACTAGAAAAAGTACCTTAATCCTTCCTACATGACGTTAAACTATATTTTTTCCCTGCTACATGACACTAAACTGTGCAGCACCAAAAGTCCTCACTGCAAGACTTTAAATTGCATAGTCCATTTATATGTCCTACATGACATTAAACTGTGCATCGTTAAGGTTGTTTGTAACTCTTGTTTCTCACACCGAGTATGACTCACATGAGCTTAGAGTAAACATCAACCATAACACCCTCTCTGGGCCGCTAACCATGCATAAGTCCCACCACCATTTTTTTGGTCGTTGTCCTCATGATCAACTTGATCACTAATTAATTTTTCAATTGAACTATGCAGACTTTGATCCTTTCCTTCTATGCTTTGTACATAGGAAAACTCCTAAGGTTCAATCCCAAAACCAATATCTTCACATCGACTCACCTCCATGTCATACGATGTTGATTCGTGAATCCAATCCCAGAATCAATCTCTTCACATTCGTTCACCTTTGTCCTTGCTACATGATGTTAAACTGTACAAAACTTTTGTCCTGTACTACAATAGGCTACAACATTATTTGATACCTTCACCTAATAGGGAATCATTATTTACATTGATTTCCAATCATGTTATATTCCAAATACTACATGCATACATGGAAATTCCCAAACCTTTTATCTTGAGTTAACCATCATTGCACTAAAGTCCCCTTTCACCCTTCACTTGTATGCACCAAATTTGTACAGAGGGTATTTCTAGAACTATGTGGGATTGATTCCCATCCTAATGTTATATGTAGGAACATTCGAGCATCCCAAAAATCCAGCCACATGTCATTGGGCCTAAACCCAAATTCCACTTTTAGTCCCCTGGCTGAAAAGTCCCCATGAAAACCCACACTGTTTATTCATTATTATGGTCTGAGCTCTATGACCCTAAACTAAGATCTGTTATACTTTCGTCTTACACAATATTAAATTGTATTTCAAGAACTCTGTATGGCTTGATTTCCAACCTTATGGGATACGTAGTGAAGTCCAACATTTCAATTCAAGACCCAGCCACAACATGATTATGGTTAGAATTGATCTATGTACCTCTTTTTGCATTGGATAATACCCATTTTCATGTGTCATAATCCTAACCTTAAATATTTTCTGATCATCGTAACCCTTTTCTTGACATCTATTCACAAAGTGTTCAATTTCTGAGAGTTTGTTTTCCTGGCTATGCAGCATGTGCCATTAGGCAGCCTTGCATATATAGTCTACATAACGGACTTGTCAGCCAAAAGATACTATTATTTGACAATGCATCCAATGCCCTTAGGCAGCCCTGAATAATTCAACCCCCTAACGGGTTTGTTAAATAATGGTAACTTCATTCTTGGGAAGAAAACATCTTTTGTCCATAGTTGTCTTAACGACAATATGTAGGGATCCGAAAAAATAGCCATCATTAATATATTTGTCTCATACTCTTTGTTATGATCTGAAAGTATTCTAGTCTATGGTTTATATTTCCCTTCCCTAAGTTTGGGTCAGACCTTCATAGGAGTGACATTCATCCAGTTCTTAGAAAATCTTGTTTGGAAATATCTTCTCCATATTCAAGTACCTCTCTCTATACAGTAGACTCAATGCTTTGGAAAATTTGAATCTCCATAAACATCCACTGGCTTTTAGCAGTAAAAAAGTAAATTTCTGAGAGTTCTTTTTCCTGACTAAGCAGTACATGCCCTTAGGCGGTCTTGTATAAGTATTCTACATAACAGACCTGTCATCCAAATGATACCATTATTTGAATATGCAGCCAATTCCATTAGGTGGCCCAGCATAATTCAACCCCCTAACGAGTTTGTTAAATAATGGTAACTTCATTCTTGGGAACTACTTCTTCTAATGCCTTTTAGCCATTTTTTCATTTCATTCCTCAGATTCAAAATTTCTTAGGTCATCTTTTGCATATTTTCTCCCATCCTTGAACATGGTAATATGTTTTTAGATATATTATAAAAGAATTGAGTCAATTCTAATCCATTTGTTCAATGCTATTTCGACCTTAAAACATTAGACTTTTTTATGTCCGACGTACATGTCATTAAGCTTCCCACAAAAGACAAGGTAACTCTGATTAAAAGTCAAGTCTCAACTCACTAAACATATATTTTGTATGATTTTAGGTAATATTGAGAGATTAAATGATTCAAATTTTGTAGGGTTATTTATAATAATCCTAGTAAAAATCATACAATTCTTACCAGGCCCATTGTATTAGGTAAAATTTAAAGCATTTATAAATGAATACAAGCACAAATGATGGGAGATAAAAGTATTCTTAATTTATGCTCAAGAGTTAGAAGGATATCCACAGATTATAGTCTCTTCTATTTTCTATGACTTACAAAAGGATGTCAACGTAAATCTTAATTTGATTAACAGCATCCTGAGCTTCATCGGCAGCCACTTGAAGCTCATGCACTCGACCGACATCACTCTTTTCAGATTGATGGAGTGATTTCTTAGCATCTTCAATGGATTTCATACCATTCATTTGAACTCCTTCCAATGAATTGTTAAGCAGGTCATGTTACCCTGTATTATCATCTAAATGTTGCTGAAGGTTCATCTGTTCGACGACATTCTCTTTGATCTTATGCTTCAATTCCTTCAACTTGGCATCATGATCAGCCTCAGCTCGGGACACCACCACCTCAAATTCATTGATGTTAACTGACATCCTCACCCAGGTCAAATCTTGATGGCTCTTTTGCTCCTTCTCCCTACTTAAGATGACTTTCTTCACTGTGGCATGGATCTCTTGATATCCAAAACCTCCATGTCCCAGTATGACAAATCGGGATGAAAATTTTGGGATCTTCGATGACAGATCTTCTAATGGCACTTCGGATATGATCTTCCACATGTTCTTCCATGCCTTGCATCGTGAAAATTGGAGCACCTTTTGTACTTCTGGGTCTGACTCAGCATCACTGTCAGAGGGGGGAATATATTCTGAGATTAATGCACATACAGAAGTGCCATGTTCTGCTCCTCCCCCCTGATCCGTGTTTCATCACTCTCTATTCCTGTTGGGGCGGAGGCTGAGGCTTCACCTCCAGATCAAACCACTAAAATTGATGGCCTTGCATAATCAATTGAAAGATATGGTTAGTTTCAAAGGAAAACAAAGTTAATTTGATGTCTTCAAAATTAAGTACAGTCACAAATATTGTTATCCCTTACCCAATGGTAGATCAGTAACTTGAGAAGGCTCCTCCCCGTCTTTCCTAGCTTCAACCGGTTTTGCAGTGCGAGTTAGAGGAAGATCTACTGGGTTCGGCTCCACTTGAGCTAATGTCTCTGCAATAGTAGGGTTTTTTACCCTCTTCAGGCATTGGTTGTTCAACAGCTTGCTCAGATAGAACTGCACATTTGAACCGATCATGATCAGAGATGTAATAAGAAGTTGTTTTAACAGGATGAAGGATAACACTCACAACCGTAATCTTCTGAATTACATGATAATTTAACATGATCTAAAAAATCTTCAAAAGATGCGCCATGTTCATTCATTTCATCCAATGTAATCTTATAATCCTGGTTATTCTCACCAGTGGGAGCATTTGACGTGTCTTCTTGATGACCTTCATTCTACGACCTCTGATCTTGAACAACCTCTTCAGATAAAATTGCGACATCAGTTGCAATGGTCTCCAAGAGCCCTAGATAACGGGTCTAACCTAAAGTGTCCAAGAATATAAGTCAGTTGATGTTTCATTTAAATTTTATGAAGCATTGTTAAATTACCAGAAGCAGGCTCTTCTATCCTTGAAACAACATCTGGCGGGTTACCGGGTAAAGACATCGGCTCTTCTCCAGGAGCAGCCATATCAGCCTAAACTTGTGATTGTTCACCAGTACCCTCTCTGTTCCTTAAAGGAGGGTCAATTATCTCCCTTAGAGGGAAAATTGAAGAGGCCCCTACAATACCAAGAAGTATGAGAAACCTTTTTCATGGGTTATGAATCATGATTATCTGAAGGACATACCACTACTGATGAAGCGTTTAGTTGTGGAATTTTTCCGTCGATGCCTTTGTCTCTTTGGGTTTTTGGGAGTCTCGGTAGTCTCCTTTATAGGTACATGAATTGGAGAATGGAAATCCATACTCAACTCATCATCCATGGCTTGTTGTCCTGGAGATATCTCACCCGACTCGCGATGAGATTCAGCAGCAGCCTCGATGGCAGTACCAACAGGGCTATACTGTGGTGAAGGAACCTCATTAGTTCCTTTCTTTGAAAGCTGCAGGATGATGAAAATAATTTCCTTGAGTAATAAAGATTTTACAGAAATAAAATTCCAAATCAAATAAGGATAGATACTTACATCTTCAGGATCCACATAATCATGCCACTCCTCATCTTCGGAAGCACCAATCCCCTCATTGGTGCTGTGATCTACCATTTCCTTCACCTGCTTAGTGATAGGAATGGAATTGTCGATGGAATATATGAGAATTTCCAACTATATAATGTAAGACTGCACTTCATTAGGGTTATTCTCGAAACAGATATCTGTAGAAACCAGAAGATTCCCTATTCCAGGGAGGTGCAGCCCCTCGCATAAATCCAGCCAGGCATTTTTAGTATCGCAGTATAAACTCTGCCATATTCGGACAACCTCTTGTCATAGATATTTAGTATGTGTACTAGAAGGTCTAAAGGAAGGTCCTAAAATCTTTTACATCAGATTCTTCCCAGTTCTTGCAACTACAGATAGAGAATAAAAAAATTAACTTGTTACTCTATAAAGTAATAGTGATTAAAATTTCCCAAATGAAGTAACTCCCTATGAGTTGATTGAGTGGGTCTTTTGATTCTGATGGGAGGATTATATCTAGCACGAGGCCACTAGGCCACATGTTGTGCCTCATCATCCCCATCCTAGGAATCCAGTGAGTCAGTCCTAGATGAGGAATCTGGTGAATCAGCTCCAGGTGGGGAAGCATCACCTTCTTGAGGAAGGATTTCTTTCTATACAGTTTTCTTCAATTTCCCCACCTGGTAAATTGGGTGATTCAGCACCGCTCCAGGGTATGATGCTATCCAGTTATCGGCATACCATGTGGTCATGTTATTTTCTGCTTTATAAACTGGTAGATCAAATACTGCCCTGGTCTTCTCCCTAGAGGTCAACAACCATAGTTGTCGGGCAACCATCAGATTTTGCTCTGACCTGACATACAGTGGGGGAGATACATCAGTCTGCTATAAAATCTTAAATTGACGTGCAAATCTATATAGATCATAGGCCTCACATATAATCTCTCAGTCAATCCTGTTGACCAGCACACCATCTCTATAGGCCAGCATGTATGCCCTTAATTCCAGGCTGGTGGTTCCATCATCAAAAAACCACCTGGTTTTCGGGTTTCCATAAGGAAATAAATTGAATTCCTCATGCATGCTCAGCTTCACCTTCATGTCATAGTAATTGAGAGCTAGCGGAGCAATTCCATAGAATGCCTGCACTGATGGCCAGAAATAACTTCCAGGAATCTGTACTCCATTTTGAACATTATATGTCTTGAATTGAGTGGCGATCTATCCCCAAAAAATTTGGAATGGTCCCACTATTCTCAAAGGAGAGTTACCCATGAAGACATGGAGTAAGCTCCTGTGAATATTTGCTAAAATGGGGGTATCCAACCCAACAATTATCCTCTCAGCCAACTTGGCTGACACAATGAAGGTCCCTGGCCTGACACCTCCCTTCGAGTCCCTGATTGGCAGAAGATAAATACTGAACCACAAGGCTATGAAGCCTGCCAGATGAGTCTTCTTTGGGATTCTCTGATTTACTTCATATCCCCACTTCTCAAATTCTCGTTCTTACATGGTCAGCCAGAATGTGCCTGCAGCACCCCGCTTCTCTGTTTTGGGGTAGGTGGTAGGATGAGTGGGCCCCTTCTCCTTGGGCCCCTTTCCCTTCGATCCCTTCTCCATTAGCTCATTATCCTGCTTCTTGGTAAAAAACATATTCATCCAATCCTCTAGATGGATAACCTTTCTAGAATGAGTTATGGAGGTCTATGAACTCTTGAGATTGTGAAATATTTTCAATAATTCACGAGCCAAAGATAGGGTCTTCTCCGAATAATTCCAAGTCACCTTGGAGGGGATGAATTCATCATACATATCACCCAAAATTGGAGCCCATAAGATCTTGTGGACATCCCACAGACTAATCCCTACTTCTCCATGATTAAGATGGAAAGAATTGGTTTTTTGGCTCCAATGGATTAGTATCTCCGGCATGAAGTTATCATGCCTGTAACCATATGTTTTCCCAGCCCAAACGACATCATATATCACAACTCCTTTCAAGTTCTTGACATACTCAGCACAGGTTTGTCGGACCCAGTATGCCCACATCGATGTTGGCTTCAAACCTCCTCCAGGACGAAATCCCCAGCTCTTCTTCCAGCCTTTGGATTGATCCATCTAACAATTTCAGATGATTGAAGGATAACAACGTGGTTGCAGCTCGGGCATGTGAGATTTCAGATCCGGCGTACAAGGGCTATGATGCATCATATGACCCTTCTCCATTGTTCCAACAATTATAAATACTCCTCCAAAGGAAATATTTTCTGATGAAAGTTGGTGTAATTATGAAACCAAAAATGCATGAGATAGTACTTTGCCTCTGGAATGGTGACTTCTTGCAGATGACCATAACCATATAGAGGTAGATAAATGCTCTGTGGGAAGTCAAGATGATACTTCTTCAGATACTTTCCCAAATCCGGGAGAGTACTGTCACCGATAGTATAATAATCCTGGCCAATGATGCTCATAATGTCATCAATTCGTTTTCTAGCCAGTTAATCAGCCGTTCTGATTCTCTTAGATGCCATCGAATCTGCACAAAAGTTGAATAAATTATCTCTTAAGTAGGTTTATTTTTTATAAATTTTTTGAATAAATTTGAAAAAATGGCTAAGTAATTTGGGCGTGCAAGTCTAAATTTGGCATGCAATTATGGGTGTGTCGCTCAAGTATTGGCTTGTAGGTATCACCTCGCAAGTCCAAATACCTCTACAGTAGTGTGACATCAATGAAATAGCAGAAAACAAGTAACTTGTGCGACAGAAGAAACTTGCGAGGCGATAGCTCGAATGTTTTAAATTCGGTGCTTTGTTCTAGGAATGACCGCGTATATATAGGCCATGCCGCACCCTTGCGCGCCGATGCCTGAGCTTCTCACACTTGTGCGCTGCCCTCGGCACGCTCAACACTTGCGCGCTGCATGTTCCTTGGTTTTATTGTTTTCCTCATAGTCACATCCTTATTTCTTTCGGAACTAACTCTGAGGGGGGACCTTTGTTGGCGCTCCTTTCCATCACAGAGTCTAATGTAATGAAAAGGGAAATACGTTAAACTCAAAGTGATTTATCCTTTGTAGAAACATCAAAAATTGACAAAAGCATGAACAAAGGTTCATTTGCAATTGGTTCGCGCATGTTCCACCATGGTCGTGAAAGTATAATTGCACGCCACCAGGTGGTCGTGCAGGTGACATGTGCGTCCTATCTAAATTTCGCACAGGGTCTTCACTAGCCTATAAAAACCCTCTATGGGCCCCATATTTAAGGACAAAAAATTTACAAAAACTCAGATTTGAGCTCCCGACACCCTGGTCTCTTCTCAATGCTTTTGAACACTTGTAAGGTAATTTCTTACATAGAACAGAAGTTCTTAAGAGGGGGTGGGGGGATGTCCTAAGTGTTGAAACTCATCAGCACTTGTGCTCCTAGGTGGCCAACCCTTAAGGGAAATGGCCACAATTGCGCTCTGCCTTACCCCTTAAACAGAACTTGCACACCACTCTTCTGAAAGCATATATGGATAGTACTAAGGTATTGAGCTATGCCTCGCCCATGTTTTACTCTATGGAATGACCGACCCGGAAGTAACCATGTCTCATGCAAGTATAATTGCGCGACCCGGACTTGCGCGCCCACGCAGGACTTGCGCGCCACCTTCTTTTTGGGTGCCCTTCCTTCCAATTTCACCTCTCTTATGACTATCCACATATCCTATTCAAGATTAAGCCTTTAGAACTCTCTCCAAATCCATTCGTTTCATGATTTCCTTCTTGGATTCCTTATCTGAACGAAATTCTGTGGAACATATCTTAAAACCTAGTGATTTACATATCATTATGTCACTATGTTCAGAGATTTAATTTTTTCAACCTCATCTTTTAGGATGAGAGAATCCTTAATTTTTTCATCCTTTTCAGGAGTAAGCCCCAATCCATGTTCTCTTAAATTGGGCATCCTCCTTAGGAATAATCCCCAAGTCCCCTAACCTGGTAATCCTCCTTAGGAGTAATCCCCATTCATAATTTTCTAAATATGGGCATCCTACTTAGGAGTAAGCCCCATGTTCTTAAATCTGGGCATCCTTTTCACGAGTATGCCCCATGTTCCCAAATATGGGCATTCTCCTCAGGTGTTAGCCCCAACCACAATTCTCTTAACCTGGGATTCATTTTTAGGAATAATCCCCATTCTAATTCTACAAATATGGGCGTCCTCCTTTGGAGTAAGCCCCAGTTCTAAAATCCTTTAACCTGGGCCTCCTTAACAAGAATATGCTCCAGTAATAATTTCTCTTAACCAATATTAATTTACTTTTGATTTGGGCTTCCTTCTCAAGAGTAAAACCCAATCATAAGTCACCTCCTAATCTGGGCATCTTTTCAGGAGTAAGCCCCATGTTAGAGTATCCAAATCTCCATAAAGTACATATACCTTTATGGACATTGTTCCCGAGTTTCTTCCTTGATATAAATCCAAATCTTCATGTATTTGGGAAGTCATACATACATAATCCCCACATCATTTCTTATGACGGAATTTTTTTTTGGTTTTACCAATACCTCTTGTTTCTCACACTGAGCATGACTCACGTGATCTTAGAGTGTAAAAGTAATTATGACATCTTTGTTTGATCCATGAATCATGAATAAATATCATACTACCTTACTTGAACTACATGGGTTCTGATTCCTTTTCCAAAACAAAGGATACGTAGGTATCCCATCTGCGGGTATGATCCCAACTCTGAAATAATACATGTCCTTCTGAATGACAATAATCTTCATCTGCCCCACTAAGTGGCTTGAAAACCAGTATGGTCATCAAAATTACCAAGAGACTTTTATGTATTAAAGGGTCACATTGACTAAAAATCTCTAATAAATACAGATTATTCTCTATCAATGAAGAACCTCGAATACATATAAAATATTCTCTAAATTTCCTACATATCAATCATTGATTGTCATACAAAAGGAAAGCTCATTTTATTCTTGGTGATGTAATAAGGATTCACGAACATAACTTAAATCTATAAATAGAGTCATGGAGTAGACAATAATTCCCCTAAAAAGTTATGATGAGTCCGACCTCCAATACTCTCATCCAATGCAAATTCATAAGCCTCATCAGATCAAAACTAATGAGCACCTACCTGGGGAATGTAGGTCCAAATGGATATGGAATAATTGGATGTTTCCGGTTCTACGATGAAACCCGTTAGAAACCACTTTTATTTTTTGAACCTTAAATCAATGAGGTAATCCCCAATTTCAGAGGAAACAAATACCAATGTATTGATACAATCATATTTTTATAAGATAAATAATTCATTTTAATGGTATTCAATTAAAATATTTTATTTATAAAATGGAAAACTTTTGAAAAAATTGTTTTTAAATGTATTCTATATTTTTATCATAACAAAATAAATTGATCAATTTTAAAGGATGATTATAATAAAATTTATAATCTCAATTTATAAAAAAAAAATATTGATAACCATTTAAATAGTGAATGATATAAACTGTTATTAAGGAAACATAATTTTTAAAAATGTTTTTTATCTTAGAAAAGGTTTTCCATATATTTTATATTTTAATTTATATGTTGAATTTATCAAATTTAGAAACATAATTATTTTAATAAGAGTCCAAATTATTAATTTTCATGTGGAAATTAGGTAAGAATATTATTTTCATTTCATGGAAATAAATAAGTAATAGAGGCAAACATTTTAATTACCATGGTAAATGTAAAATGAGGTAAAATTGTAAAATTATGGTTTAATGTCCAAAGATATATCTTAATTTATCTATAATTTTTTTATTAATGGATTAAATACCCATATAAATTATTTATCCACTTTGGATACACATTCAATGTAAAATAAATACTTACGCATTAATAAATTAATATTTATGAAAATGCCACTTAAGGCTCACCATTAAAAAGAACCATTCTCTACCCATCCCTAACCAATCCATTAATTCAGTTATGTATTTAATGTGTACCCAATGTATCTCTCATTAATACTTATGACACATTTGGTAGTATCTAGGTCTAACATGGATACCTGAATAATTTATTTGGGAGGAACCCATTTCAGGAAGGAGCGAATTAATCTGAGTAACTATCTAGTTCTTAATCGTCTATCCAAATTACCCTCTAATATATATTATTTATAAAAATGATTCTCCACATCATCTAGGATCAATTCAAATCATTAATATTCTATAAAAATTATAATAGTATAATATAACTCTAAACTCATACTCATTCATTAGAATATCATGTTCTTATTTTGGTCGGTTCCACTACCTACCTGAATGAGGCTATACTATCATCACAATTTACAACATAAATGAGTATCAAGACATTAATCTAGTAATATATGATAATAAATATTAATTTATTTTATGAGTATGGTTCAATAATGTTGTAAAGATTCAATGGTCCTTATAAAATAACTTTTTATGAGTAAATTACCCAAAACATGCCCATTGTGAATTCCATTCTCAGGAAAAATACAAATATATTATATAAAATGAACATAAGACTTCATAAATAATTAAAAAATAATTCCAATACAACTAATATTCTTCTAATAGTGGATTTTTTATTAATGTTTATCCAAATTAAAATTATTAAAATTATAAAAAACAATAGAAAGTATGAACATCACTCAAGGAAAAAACAAATTATAATTAATATATGTGTAATAAATTATTGTAACTTAAATATTTAAATTTTAATAAATTTTAATATTTTCCTTAAATAAGTGATAAATATTATCATCTTTATTATACATGTGGTTAAATCACATTCATTTAAGTAGTAAAGGAAAGGGTTTCTCCTCTAAATTTCATTTTATGAGATGTGTTCTGAGTTAAAAATCTATATTTTATTATGTAGTGTATATACTACACCATTTATTTATCCTATAATATTTTCACTCTATTCATGGGATTTAAAAATTCATCACATTATCTCTCTTTAAATTGCTTTTGATCTAAGAATTACCCATTTCAAAAATGTTTCTTTTCCAATATCACATTCAATCTAATATTTTTTATCATAAAATTTATATTAGATGAAAATTTATTATATCTATATAAAACCCTATCAATTTTATTATCCTATTTTTAATTATTTATTTTAAATTTCATACTTCCATTTCACCTCCCTTTGGTGCATAGTTCTACATAATGGATTCTTATAAGTGTAATTAACCTTATCTCTTCATTTTGGTCGAGAGTATTTCCCCTCCATGTCCATGTTTTTATATTCATTTATTGATATTATTATCTCTAATTATATTATTTATTATATTCATTTTATATTAAACTATTTTTTCTGTTATTAAATTTCGAAATAAATATTTTTTAACAATTTTTTCACTATTTCTTTCACACACAGTTTTCATAGATTTTATTTTTAAATCCTCTTTTTTATGGTTTCTTAATTTTTCAAATTTATTTTTATTTACATTCTCTCCATTTTCCTAGTACTATTGTGTTATAAATTATTTCATTCTAAAATAAATTATATTTAAAATAAATATTCATTATAATTATTTTTTAAAATAAATTTTCCTATACTATTGTAAACAATTTTTCCTCTATGTGAATATCCATTATTATTTATTATGATTCACTTGGGACATGATATAATGATATCATCTATGTTATTTATGTTGATGGATTACAATTATTTTAATGTAAATTTTCATGAAACTCATTTCATTCTCTTTTTTTTAATTTGGATCTGATGGAATTATGAATGTTTTCATTTCCGTCTCCCAAATTTTTTTATTATTTTTCATTATTTAATTGGTGGGATCAAAATTATATATCCCTAAAAATATTTATATTTTATTTATTTAATACTTATTAATTGTCTATATGGATCATCACATAATAATCATCTTAAATGTTCCATGCTTGCTTCTATGTGGTTGTCTTAGTCATTATTTATAGTTTATGAGTTATCAATATCCAGAATTGTCTAAGAAAATGTATATTGATTCTATAAATGGTTTTAACGTTGAATTTTTGTTTCATTATGATTGGTATTATATATTTTGTAAAGAAAAAATCAATGATTCATTCATTCAAAGTGGTTTTCTCAACCCAAAGGTGTTATTTAAATTATAATTTTTCATTTTTATATTTAAATTTTTAAATATTAAATATATCTTTAATACATAATTTATTATACATCTAATGATAATTTATGTTTCATTATCCCTCTATTATTATGTATATTTTTATAAATTTTTATAATTCATTTTATTTGTTATAACGACAAAATCCTGGACATTATAAAGAAATGGATTCTTATTAATAAATAATATATTTAATTATTATATCAATATTAAATAATATTTTTATATATTCATCATAATTTATTATACTTTTTGGTTTAAATAATATGGAATAATAATAATATAAAAGTGTGAAAACATAAAGAAGTATATTTACCACTTAGTAGAGCCATAATCTCAGGGACTTCTTTAATAAATATTTTTGGACTTATTCATGTGATGAGAATCAAACCATCATTTAAGAGGGGATTGATAATGATTATTTGGACACTATTTGGGATGGATGTTGAATATTATGAGTGGTTTACAAATAGTTTTTGTGGGGTCCTTTTATTTGTGAAAATAGGTGGATTTTTTTTGAGATAACCATTTAATTATTTTTCAATGAATGTAATTTACCTCAAAATTGGAAAATTTAAAAAATTTCTATATGTTTATAATTTTTCAATTACATAAATTCATATATTTAAACATCTTTATTATGATATAACATATTTAATCATATTTTCTACTCACATGTATATTTCACTATTCACTCGGGTATTTTATTTTTCTATCAAATTTTATCATTTATCTGATTACCGAATATTGCCATTCTAATTCCAAATAATTAATATACATTAAAAAATAAAAAACTATAAATATAAAATTTATTTTTCAAATAAAATCATATAATGCCTCAAAATCATGGTTATTAAAAATAATATTTTTTCCAATAATGGAATAAATTTCTATTCGAATTATTTTTTAATTGTTTTATAAGTATTTGTTTATATATAACTAATATATTTTTAAAAAATATTATTCAATATTTTTGACTTATAAATTGGGATTACATGTCAATTATAAAAACTATATTATATTCATTGACTACATATATACCGAACAATTATTTCTATTCCTAATAGATATATAATGGAAAAATATAACCTATTACATTCATATACACTATATCACAAGATTATATTGAAAATATCCTTCCTATTACATTATTTATTTTTCATAATATAGATTTTATATTTAATATTTCACTTTTTTATAATCTAATTCTAAGAATATCAACATTTTTTGGAGACTGTGATCCGAAAGAATTCTATATTTTATATGTCGTATTTATTGGTATTTATTTTACAATATTATTTTGTCATATTTTTGGAGAATATATATCGTTTATTTTTATTATTATTTTAATTAAATAACTCAATGATTCATTACTTATTTCGAATTTCAGTTCAAATAATGTGTCACTAAAAAGAATATTTCTTTATTAAATGATAAAGAAAACATAGTTTTGATTCGTAAATTGATGAGTGTTACAAATCATGGTAAAATTATATTCTGATAAGAAAGAACTAAAATTCATAAAATGATTATTAGTTTTTTATTTGTTTACAATAAGATATGAACAAATTTTGTTATTGGAAAATTTAATTAATGTTGTTTGAGATATAACAAGGAAGCTATTATTGATCACATGTACTAAAATTGACTACCATTATACATGAAAATATATACATGTGGTGGAAAAGAACTTTGAGATAAGAGATTTATATATTATGATAGACTGAGTGTGAAGACATACACTATTAGTTTTTAGATTTTTGGAAATGTACAATTCAATGAAGTATCCTTAACACCAAATATTTATTTAGCTAAAACATATGGGAATAAATTAAAAGTATTGATGGATGAAGAATGTATTATATACTAAAGAATTTATAAATCTGAGAATCTAGATTCTAGTGAAATTTAGAAGAGTTGGGTAAGAGTTAGAGTGTGTTCCAATTCATGTGTTTTTAATATGAGATGAATGGACTAGTTTCAGATATTCCTAACACTAATAGGGGGTTCAATAATTGTTGGGTACTTTTATCCAATTATAACTTCTTATACCTGTACCTCTTAGAACTGTTAGTATCTTGATTATCTTATTCAATTTTCCCACTTAGATGAATGTATAAGAACGTATTAAAGATAACACATTATATTTTTACAATGTTCTCTACTCAATAAGTGTATCTTGTCCTGGGTTTAGTTTGTAAACAATCTAATACCATGAAATGAACTAGAAAACAATCATTTTTGTGTTGTAAAATTATTATGAAATTCCCTAACACTATTTTAGTACTATATAAACAATCCAATAGTTCATATTTATAGAACTATATTAAAAATCCAATAGTTTTTGTTTTATAGCACTTGGTATGACCTTTATACCGCCTCTTAAGACATCCGTTTCGTTGTTGATAAGAATTTGTAATACCAAGAAATTCCTCCACCTATTGAGTCCTTTCAAATTTCACATCTCTTATTTTTTCTTCCACAGTCTTATTATTAACATTTTATCATTCAAAGAAGAATGAAAGAAATAACACTTATCACTTCCCAACAGTAAACATGATAGCTGCACTATATTCTTCTTCTATTTTTCACAATAATATGAATATTGTAGACTACTGGACTAAATTCTACCTATCCAAATTGATAATCAAGGGATGTCAATTTGGCAAGTCACATCCTCTTCTACCTTTGATCTATGAGAGACAAATATATGAAGTAGTGTATAACAACATCTTGATCTCTCTTTCTTCATCAGTAAGAAACCAACGACATTGAACCACCTTCTTCAAAAAATTCTATAGTCACCAATATACATTGTGATAATTGAAACTATAATGATCATCTCAAAAAAACAACATCACAATTATTTTTCCTTCAATAATGATCAATATTTAGGTGGACACATTTTATTGTACTCAGAAAAAAAATAATTGGAAATTGTGTAGGATGTGTATTATTCTCATTCTTCAACACAAAATAATAACACATTAGTGTAAAAATTTAATTCTCTTATTCCATTGGAATATATTAACTCAGGTACACTTCTTGTTCTTCATCACACAAACAAACAATATGTCTTGTACCATCTCTATCTATTTTTATCAACCATGTAAAAACATGGAAGTAATTAAAAAAACATAGTGAAGGTATTATACCCAAGAATAGGTTCATATAACCATTATTTCAAAATCACTATAAGTTAGTATGTTTAACATGATTTGAGTAACACAAATCATATTCTTCAAAAATAATGATGAGGGATAAAACACATATCACATGTATGTGGCATTTCTCCTTCGTAAACTATCCATTTTCCTAAAAAAACTACATTTCACAACATTGTGTAGTGCTTTGTGGACAACCTTTCTTTTCTAGACTACCTATGTTTCATGGATAACTAATTACTAGTGAACTATAGATGATTTTTGGACCTAGTTTATTTGTGAGGTATCAAGAAATGAAAAATCCATCCTTGAACAACTTTGTACCATTTGGAATACTTTCTCCATGAACTATTATCTTTCATGGAATTTTCCCCCTTGAAGCTCTTCTATTCATAGAATTTTTCCTTGTGAACTCCTTTGGACATACCTAAATTCTTCCAGTAGCGATGATATATTCTAAAAAAATTCACTCTCTCAAATTAACTATTTATGGTTCTTTTTATAGAAAAATAAGCTCCATAAAACCCACTAATCTGAATTAATGGAATACTTCGATGAGGTTCAACCTTCATTGTGAACTGCTATGTAGTCTATATATCACCTTTCTACTTTGCGTCTACTAAGGTCATCTACAAATGAAAACCCATTACATTTTCCTATATTGCAACCTCTCAACCACAAAACATGGGCCTCCTACGAATGGTTAGCCACTTCTGGACTATTGTATCTTACGTGTTCCACGTAGCATGCTTCACGGACCATGTAGCTTCTTTCATGAAAAACCATGTCTATCATAATTTTTATCATTTCATTGATCACCTTTTAGCATAATAAGATTTAAAAAGTAATTTAATGAAACCATCCTATATTTTAGTAGCATCCTTCATTCCAATCAAACCTAAATACAATTGGTAGCAACCCTTTTCTTCCAACCAGATGCTCAATATTAGTGTTATCACTTCATCTAACCCTTTCATTTATTAATCTAGTGTCACAAGTTATTAAACGTACTTATGATTAATGTGAAATAAAATATAGAAAATTGTAATCATATATTACTAGGATAATTATTCACATATTAAATAAAATGTCATCAAATGAATCCATAACAATTATCTAGGAATCCTCTTGAATACATAACAATTCTCTAGACATAACATTGAAACAGAAAGTCTCCGAATGTTGTTTCTTGAATTATCAAGAATTGAATACATTATCCAATATCTATTAACATTGAAAAAACATCATCATATTCACCTCAATGAGAAATTATTAACTCATTGATCACCAATGACAACCAATGTTAATCAAGTGAAAATAATTACAACACATACATAATGTGGACTCTTTATTCTACCCATATGAATTTTTTGGAAGTTCCATAAATGTTCATTCCAAATGAAAGTGTCAATATGTGGAACTATTATATTATCTATCCCATTTAACATTAAATAATTCATTTCACTTTATCCCCCCTTACTAAAAATAAATTCAATGTTCATGGGAGAAAGGGTTTCAGTCCATACTTATAAAATGCTTAATCAATTATTTCACACAAAGTATATATGATCTATTCACGGTGTAGAAAAAAAGGATGATTTGATTTCGATAAAAAAATTTCCATTTCCATCATACCATGATACCTAATTGATAACTCATACACTTGTCTTCAAGGATTACTCAAATACATTTCAGGATGAAATTACTAAATGTGAGATTAATCCTTTCAACAATAATCAACATAATTCTCATGAACTCACCATAAATAATAGATAAAAAACATTCAAGTTCAATAAGAAGGATATGTGACCTTATGGAACACAAATTCATTTCATGTCATAGAATAATTCAAATGCTCCACATTTTTAAAAATATTGTTATTTATACTAGATAAAGAAGAGAGATTAATAGACAAAACTTTTGAAATGACATGATCTTCATTCAATTTCTAGAATAGTCATATTTGATAATAATACACAAAATAATTCTAGTATTTTCTTTATTTGTCTCTCCTTAAGAGAAATACTTCTCATAATATTCATAATGGTGAATCTCACCATGAATGGATTTCAATAAATTCCAGTATGGAGAATACATAAGAATAGGTCTTTAACCTATGACATTCCATATTGGAAAACATTTAAAACATCACTATGGATGATCTTCTAGAACATTTTTTTATCAATATACCAAGAAATAAGATCAAAACATGTTGGAGTGTTATTTATCCTAGTTATAGAGAATATAAAATAACATTATTAAACATCATTAATTATGATACTACATCTTATTATTATTTAAATATCAATTGAGGAATCATTCATGGATGGTAACTTCCACGAACCAGATCTGGTCGCCATCAAAACGGCACCAAACCCAGCACGTTGCAAGGCCAGAAGGGAATCCCAGATCCCCATGGGCTGGAACAAGTTCCCGGGTATCATATAATGATAATTGGGGACGATTTACCTGATTTTATAAACAATAAACAACTAAAAAACTCAATAAAACAAATCTGGATTTTTCAACTTAAACAGTCTTTTACAAAATATCAGAACTGAATTACATAAGTTAAAACTATGTTTAAATACCATTACAAAGGTAAACAACCAAAAAATTACAGAAAAAGAACCCTCATGGAAAGGGGCACCACCCTCAAGCCATCTCCACAAGACTTCGCCACCAAGGACCTGCCAGAAACCCGAACCACTGGAACTAAAAACTGTACCCAACCCGTGACAAACAAAATAACCAAGTCTACTTACACCCAAGGGTGTAAGTAGGGTGTGATACAAATACCAATAGGATACCACCACTAATAGATTCCATGTGAAAGTATTTAGTGACTAAAAGCTTGCAAGTTTTCAAAAACATGAGATGCTAGTTAAAATTTCAAAAAGATGCAACATTAAATAAAAACATATTTCAGGTAGGATAATTTAAAGAATAAAAACTTTTAAAATAAATACCATAGAAACTTAATTTTCTTGCCTCTCATACCGTATTCTAATTGTTAGCACAAAATATCCAATGAGCACAAGAAATGGAAAATAACCCCTAGGCACTAGCTTGCTATGGGTCCCAGGTACCTCGTATCTCGGTGAGAGTAACCATCACAAATATATGTTCTCATGCACAAGCCACTAGTATGGACCATATCCATAACCTAGTGGTCCCCAATCATCATAATCATTGTTTATTTATAGTTGTAAGACTAAATCTTGCTATGTGAAACTGAGGCCACACCCCACAGATTCACTGGCATACTAGTACACGTCCACCCACTTAGATACCCGGGTATTCCCTTTGTGCTCAAACCAGTTCAAAAAGTCAATGAATATACTATTCACTTGAAAATATCATTCACATAACATAAATTCACCACGAATCCGACATCTATAAAACACAAGTAAAAAAGTCCACTTTTTATTCAGATTGATTTTGAAATCCGACTCACACCAAAATAGCCCACAACACTTTTCACATTTCTTTAACACTTCCACAAATCCATTAAACAATTGTATAAAACCATTAAAATATATTAAAACTATCATAATATCCCACTCACTCGTTACATAATACCCTTTTTACCTTCGAAATAATTTTATCATCAAACTTACTTGAAATAGACCACTAACAAGTTTCCCTCCAACATCACAATTTATTAAAACATTTCAGAAATTTACAAAACATTATAAAAATGTTTTACATCTTAAAACCTCACTTCACCTTTCAAAACCCCTTAATAGGTGAACAAACATACCTAACAGTACAAATTCACAATATTCCCACTTTTTTTGACCAACTAAAACATTTTCAATTTTCATATAAAGAACCCAAGTGGTGTCAATATATCTTGCACACAAACCCCATTTCAAAACAAACATTTAAGACCAAAAACCAAAATAATTCCTATCCAAAACAGAATTGGAAGCCATACAGACATTTATAAAACCACTTTCATGTTTTTTGAATTCTCCTTGAAAAATACATCAAAAGAATCAAATGAAAACAAACATTTTCATAAAATGATATCAAGAAGTATAACAATGTTTTACACATAAAACCTATTGAAAAACCCTCTTTTTTCGGCCCACATGAAACTAATACATTACCAAACCATATTTTGATGTCCAAACAAGATTTATTAAACAAATTCCATATATTATATAATACACCCAAATAATACCCAATGAGTAACACATTAAAACACCTAATTTCAAGTTAAAATGAAAATATAAAATTAAACACTTAACCAAATAAATCATAAACAGTTTTTGCACCACACCCAACATATGGGGAATATGAAAAACGTATAAATACATAAATATACCTCATCAATAATTTTTTACACAAGGAACCACCTACCAAAAGTGTTGAATCCCTCAAAACATGATGCAGAACATCAACCGCACCACTGCCGCATCACAAGGATGATAAATCCAGCCCTAGAAAACAATATTTAACCAAAAAGACACCAAATGAAACCATATTTTCGAACCCTAACATCTTGAAATTTTAGAACATAATGAAAGAGGGAGGAAACCCTATGGAGAATGATGAAATTGAAGAAATAAACACTTACTCAAAACAATCTTGAATAAAACGACCCAAAATCCACCAGAATCGGAATTTGAAAACATCCATCCATTAAATGGATGTTTGAATAAGTATTATGAGATCATTTAGGAACTATAATGGGGGAAAATAGTATGAGTTGAGAGAGTTATGATGGAAATAACATACCTCCTCAAATCTAATCTATTTTAGAAACCCTAAGAATTTCAGCACTCTATTGCGATGAAAACGAGCTCCAAAAAGGGGGGAAAGGCAATGTGATCACTTCTGGGATTCATAGGGTTGATAGGGAGGTCGAATAACCAAAAGATTCATAATAATGAATAATATATTAAAAAATCTAAGAAACAATTTAAAACTAGAAAATGGGCTTTTGTGTTGTCCCAATTCTAAAATAAAAACCCAAATCCCCCCTGATTATTGATTTATAAGGGCCCCAAATTTAAATTTTGGTGTTAATAGGTCAGGGGAGGCCATGTAGAAATTTTAATGGATAAAAAATGTTGACAAATGAATGAGTTATAAAAGAAACAAAATTTATTTAAATTCTGGAATTGGGCTCACGGTTTGGCCCAATTCATGAAAACTCACTGATTCCTCCTTAGAAGCTTGGGAAACCCCCAAAAAAGGATGAATGGAAAATAAATTAAAAATAAATTTAAAATAAGTTATTTATATGAAAAATCTCCCCAACATGAAACATTTCCACCCTGGAAAGTCATAGCAAGGTCAAAAAAACAACCAAACCCAACTGAGAAACCAATAGGCACTCCTTTGCCAAGTGTCACCCCCAAAGGCCAAAACACCTCCAATGATCAATTAAGGATTACTCTCACAACCAAAACATACACCACAATCCTGAAATGATCAATTTCATTCATTCATTATCCCAAAATAAAACTCCTCAAACACTATCCAAAAAAGACTCAAGAAATTCACCCAAACGAACAACAACATTGAACAAGGTTACACTTACCTTAAATTAACTAAACCATTGGGTGCTCTACAGTCCCAACGTTTACTCAAAGAAGAAGTTGGTAGCTAGATAGCTCCGAACAAGAATCTCTATACCAATAAAAGAACATGGATAAATCTATGTTACTAGTACGGGGGACATAAATACTCTCCCCACCATAAGAGACAACCAGTAATAATTTTTTTCCCGAGACAGAATCATGAAACTAATAGGGGGAGGCCTGAACGGACTCCGTGGCACATAGGGTACAATTCCATTAAAAAATTCTAAAGTAACATACATGGGAATCTCATTGGTTATCTCCACCATAATAACCAACCATCTTACCCGACCATCATGGGACGAAACAGAAAAACCCAAAAATTTCATGATTTGGGAAGGTTGCACAGTTAGTCCTCACAGTTTGTGAAACCGTGAACTGACTATGCCGATCAATCTTCCTGCATGGCTTCCAGGAACACAATCACTCTTAATCGTTCACAAACCATGTGCTTAGCCTGTCTAGCCAAATTTCAATCCACTCTCCAAAGACTCAATGGAAACCAAAGGGGAAGGGAATGACATTGGGAAATGTCATTGGTACAAGGCCCTCCACCTATTTCCACCAAACATGAACAATAGAAGAAAGATAATGATACCAGAGGTTTAAAATCTTCCTATCTTTCATATTTAGAATATGACATTGTACAATGGTTTAAATAACCCTGTGATTTCCCCTGACTACGATCCAGCTTCTCTTAGAGACCTCTGGCTGGAGCTCAAATGATTGATGCATCTTCAACCCCATAGTTAGTCTCTAGAATCCCAATGAATGATAATTCTACTTTCGGTGCCACCAACAACTACACCGAAATCCCAGATAATTTTTCCAGACATAACAAATTCCAAACTCACTTTACCCTATCCCAATATATCACTAAAACAAGCGCTAAGAAGATGCATAGACATCACACCTTGTTTCTTCAAGTGAGAAACAATAGAAGTAAAGAATACCTACACTCACCTTCCTCTAAAATGGATGATTTTGAAGTTTTTCCAAGGGAGACATTCGCCCAACATAACCGGGACTCTTGGAGGATTTCATGATTTTCACCTATACGGTAAATCGAGCACATGACATCATAAGGCATCACCGAACATGACCATTGCGACTGATATAAACAATTCATGGAGAGGGACCTTATACAACATCCCAAAACAACACACAATTCTAGAAAGTGGCTACAATATCCTATCGTGACCATATTTCCCACACCGGTGGTTTAACATGAACTCATGCTTCAAAGAAACATTAAATAACCCAAAGGCCCTCTTAGACACCATCGAGACACTCATCCACACTAAAAACCCTAGACCACATCCACCTTCGACGAATCTGGAAACTTAAGAAACTAAGGTCTATTTCAACCTTCCACAAGCACTCTACTATTACAAGAGGATCTAAAAATAAAAGAATGGAATGGGTTTATACTCAATCTGTAGATCTCGAAAAAAATATTCCTTATATTGATCAACTGGAGGATTTTCGAATGGAAAAACAATCTGTGTTGCACTTCAGTTATTCATTATCCCTTAATGGGGGAACACCGCATCCAACAAGAGAACCTAGAGACCCATCCATGATAGTCCATTGGTCAAAAAGTGCCACAAACCAGATCCAAACACATGAAGGGATCCAATATAACGGTGTCCCGAAACATATCTGAAAGGAGACTACTAACCGGTCCATTTACCCAGCTTATTGACCAAACACAAACCCAAAACACAGTTCGAATAGGAGGGGTTCTTGGACTAAAAACATCCCACAACATCAAAATTTTCCAAAAACACATAATATAAACAATCCCAAACAATTCATCAAGACATCATGTTTCTCATTAAAAACATTTCTTCGAAAACAAATGGTTCAGCGATTAGAGCATCCACCAATGGTACCACATGGGCCTTACACATGCATGTTTCTTTGCCACACTGGGAACCCTCCTCATATCCATCCCGACACTCATCCAGTCATGTCATAAACCATCCATATTCCCATATAACCCCATTAATGTGGTTGCTCATGATAATACCAATGGTTAAAACAAAAATTCTTTCAACTTTTTAAAACAAAAACGGTCAACCAACATATCCTTTTTCTCAAAACTGCTAACCACGAGATCAAAATCCCAACTCACATCTTACAAAACCTTTCAGAAAGACACAAACATTTAGAAAATAACTCACTTTCTATATATTCACATCAATTTAAAAACATCTCATCCCATTAAAACACACTTTGATTGTTTAGGAAACTCTATTGGAAACACTTTTCAAAACCAACTTCAATAAAGTTCTTGCATTCAAAAGAGGTGTAAGCAGACGATTTTCCATTTAAAAACAATTCTGAAAATTTAGTTTCGCCTTTTCATAAACCAAAAAATTCCCTCTTTATTTTAAAATCATTTCATGAAAAAATTACGCTTCTTAAAACCAAGTCACTTTAAAAGAAAAGTGCCTAGATTTCAAAACTAAAGCACAAAACAATGTGAGAGGAAAATAGTTTCAGTGGGTGACTTGGAAATATGGTTGATGTCCATATTCCAATCACTTCACCATCACAGAGAGTGTTCTAGGGAATATCACCAGCTCCATATTGCTTGCCAGGCCCTAAGATCTCACGGAGACCATTAACCCAACTCTCTTTTCATTTCCCGTAATCATCATGAAACCAAGAAAACCAAAGGACTTAGATAAAACCCAACTTCCCATGGAGACTAAAATCTTGTCATGAGGTGTGGTGATTAGGCACACTACCCATAACCTAAATACCAAGTCCCAAAAATCATAACTCTAGACTATGTCAACTGTTCCCAAAATATCATGACCTAAAGAGTTAACCAGAACATGCCTTTGATACCATTTTGTCACGAGCCGAATCTGGTCTCCATAAAACCACCACCAAACCCGGCCCGTGCCAAGGCCCGAAGGGCATTCCTGATCCCCACAGGCTGGTATAATTTCCCGGGTATCATATAATGATAAATGGGAATGATTTACCCGATTTTATAAACATTAAACAACAAACAAACTCAATAAAACAAATCTGGTTTTTTTACTAAAAGCGTCTTTTTCAAAATTTCGGAACTGAATTACATAAGTTAAAATTATTTTTAAAGACCATTAAAAGGTACAAAACCAAATAAGGATAGCCTAAGAACCCTCATGGAAAGGGGCACCACCCTCAGCCATCTTTACAAGACTTCAACACTAAGGACCAACCAGAAACCCGAACCACTGAAACTAAAACCTTTACCCAACCTACGACAACAAAAATAACCGAGTCTACATACATCAAAGGGTGTAATTAGGGTGTGAGCCAAATCCCAATATGATACCACCACTAATTGATTCCATGTGATAAACATTTAATGACGAAAATCATGCATGTTTTAAAAAACATGAGATGCTAGTTAAAATTTCTAAAAGATGCAATATTAAATATAAACAGTTTTATGGTGGGCTAATTTAAAGAATAAAAACGTTTAAAATAAATACCATAGAAAATTAATTTTTCAGCCTCTCATACCGTATGTCGATGGTAAGCACAAAATATCCAGTGAGCACAAGCAATGGGAAATAACCCCAAGCCTCTAGCTAATAGTGGGTCCCAGGTACCTCGTATCTCGGTGAGAGTAAACGTCACAAATATCTGTTCTCGTGCATGAGCCACTAGTAGGGAGCATACCCATAAACTAGTGGTCCCCAATCATCATCATCATAGTTATGTTATTTTTGTAAGCTTCAATCTTTCTATGTGAAACTGAGGCCAAACCCCACAAATTCACTAGCATACTAATACACGTCCACCCACCTAGATACCCCAGTTTTCCCTTTGTGCTCAAACAAGTTCAACAAGTCAATGAATATAATTTTCACATGAAAATATCATTTAATTAACATAAATTCACCAAAAATCCCACATATATACAACAAAAGTAACAAAATTCCACTTTTCATTCAGATTGATTTTAAAATCCGACTCACACCAAAATAGCCCACAACACTTTTCACATTTCATTAACACTTCCCCAAATCCATTATAAAATTTTACTAAACCATTCCAATATATTAAAACTCTCATAAAATTCCACTCACTTGTTAAATAATACCATTTTTACCTTCGAAATAATTTAATAATCAAACTTACACGAAACAGCCCACAAACAAGTTTCGCTCCAACATCACAATATATTTAAACATTTTAGAAATTTAAAAACCATTATAATTTTTTTTGAATTCTTAAAACCCCACATAAACATTAAAAACCCCTTAATAGGTGATCATACATACCAAAGAGTACAAATTCACCCTTTTCCCACTTTGTTTGACGAACTAAAACATTTTCAATTTTCATAAAAAGAACCCAGGTGGTGTCAATATATCTTGCACACAAAACCTATTTCAAAACCACCATTTAAGAAAAAAACCAAACTAATTCCTATCCAAAAAATAATTTGATTCCCTGGAGTCATTTATAAAACAACTTTCATCTTTTATAAAATCACCTTGAATAATACTACCGAAGATTCAAATGAAAACACATATTTTCATAAAATGATCTCAAGAAGTATAACAATGTTTTACCCACAAAACCTATTCAAAAAAAATCTTTTCAGGCCCACATGAAACTATTACATTATCAAACCATAATTTGATGTCCAAACAAGATTTAGTAAACCAATTCCATATTTTATAAAATACACCCAAATAATACCCCACGAGTAACACATTAAAACACACAATTTCAAGTTAAAATGAAAATATAAAATTGAACACTTATCCAAATCAATCATAAACAGTTTTATCACCACAACCACCATATGAGGAATATATAAAATGAATAAATACAGAAAGATATCTCATAAATATTTTTTTACACATGGAACCACCTACTGAAAGTGTCAAATCCCTCAAAACATGGTGCGAAACACCACCACACCACTACCGCATCACAAGGATTGTAAATCTAGCCCTAGGCCGAAATATTTAACCAAAAAGACACCAAATCAATCCATATGTTCGAACCCTAACTTCTGGACTTTTTAGAACATAATGAAAGATGGAGGAAACCCTATGGAGAATGAAGAAATTGAAGAGAGAAACAATTACTCAAAACAATCTTGAATAAAACGACCCAAAATCCACCATAATCTAAATTTGAAAACATCCAACCATTAAAAAGAAGTTCTAAGAAGGATTATGAGATCATGTAGGAACTAAAATGGGGGAAAAGGAGTATGAATTGTGATATTTATTATGGAAATAACTTACTTCCTCAAATCTTCATGATTTTAGAAACCCTAAAACTTTCAGCACTCTATTGCAATGAAAATGAGCTCCAAAGAGGGGGGTAAGGCAATGGGAGCACGTCTGGGCTTCTTACGGTCAATAGGGAGGTGGAATCACTATAAATTCATCATAATGAATATGATATTAAAAAATTAAAGAAACAATTTAAAACTGGAAAATGGGCTTTTGGGTTGGCCCAATTCTTAAATAAAAACCAAAATCCCCCATGATTATGGATTTATAAAGGCCTTAAATTTAAATGTTAGTGTTAATAGTTCATGGGACGACGTGTAGGAATTTTAATGGATTAATAATGTTGAAAAATTAATGAGTTATAAAATAAAAAAATTTACTTTAAATCTGGAATTGGGCTCACGGTTTGGCCCAATTCATGAAAACACATCCATTCCTCTTTAAAAGCATGGGAAACCCCCAAAAAAAGGATGAATGGAAAATAAATTAAAAATAAATTAAAAATAAGTTATGTATGTGACTGTAACTTCATCATATTTTCTATTAATAATTGACAACAGTCACTACATATCAGGTTTTCCCCATAGGAACATTCTTCACCTTCAATTCTATATATTATAATAACATATATAATATAAAAATATTTATTGTAATAAGGTGGATCCTCCTGGCTTCATTAAAATTAATACAATGTTTGAGATGATATTCTCAACCAAGTTGATGTTTTATTCATTATTGAACATCTGGTTATCTATTCTGATTTTTATTAAGGTAGCATAGATCTCTTCCAATAAAAAATTGTTTAGCATGGGTAAAATTTCTTCTTAACAGAAATCTTTTATTATACACCATTAATATTATTTAGAACTGCTTCTTTCTCATGAAGTAAGGTTACACAACCTTGTGAAATTTTATCACATTGTGTGCATCCCTCATGGAGAACCTATTTAACATAAGATTTTTCTTTTCTTTAAAAACTGACATGCAATTTTTTTCATCAAGTGGAATATTTTATTCTACTTTTTCACAAGATTTAGCTTCTAAGTCATTCAGTTTTTTCATTATTTCCATATATAATGTCCAAAAAACTAACTTTTAATTTTGAAATGTGGTAGCAAGTTTGGATCGTCCACATGGGTTCTTATGAGTATCATCCCTCTTAGTAGATACATTGGTTGTATTACCCATCAATTTCTTGGATTTAGAATCAATGATTTCACCCCATTCTCATTTGGTACCTTCCTAGGGGTATTTTTTCACAACCTTATTCTTATATATTCCCAATTATTCTTCTTCAAACCATGTTAGATTTTTTGATCTTTATTTATTATCATCTTTGGATACATGTTGAGATGATCATGTACCAAACATGTGACCATTACCATTACATACATGACAGATGTAATCAAGAATAACAAATTTGTTTTTAGTATAAAGATGATTCTGGACCAGTGGATATTTATTCTTCTTCTTTGGATTTATCCCACTTGAGAAAGGATTTCATTGTGCTTTTACATTTTGAGGATAGTACCTAAAATATAATGCATAGTTCCCAAATCTGTTTCAGCACCAAAATTGACAAAAAATAATCATTTCTGAATATGTTATATATCAGATTTTGGGACTTATTCATAATTTGTTGGGATTTATATGGTAATCCACTGCAACATTATTTTTCTTATCCACCCAATTCATGTTAGTAGCTTTCTATTATCCTTTACTCATAAATTCTTGTTCATATCTTTTTACAACATGTATTTTTCTTGATAACATGTTTAGATAAACTAGTCTAAGATGGTATGTATGGAACATAATTACTCCTAGATTCTTGTGATATATCATTAAGTGAAGTCATGATATTATTATCACATGTTTGAGTCCATTAAAACTTATAAACCTCAAATGAAAATTTAGTACTCGTAGAAACTTCTTCCACATTTTTTGAACACTCAATTTGTGAATTCCCTAGATTGACCAACTACCCTTTCAACTTTAGACTCTTCACATTATGGATTATTTTCAAATTTTCAATCATAATCATATTCTCTTCAAAGAACATATTAATTATTTCATCTTAATCTTCAATTAGATTAGCAATGTTCTAAATAAAGGATTCATGTACAATGATCTTCTTAGATATTTCTTCCCACTGTAAACCCATTAAAAAAGTTCTATTTTTTTAATTTTTATTCAATTTCACGGATCTTTTATTCGACAGTCTTTTTGAAACCCTATTTCTCTTCAACAAATTTGATCCATTTTGAGGAACTTATTTCATGTTCCATATTTTTTATTAAAAGGGTCCAAAATTTATAGAGAGTTTTAGAAACAAAAATTTTTTGTTTGAAATATCTTCTCCAAAACATCAGCTTATTTAAAAACATTGGTGATCTCTTCATACATACATTGAAAGACTATAAAAATGGGGTAGGATATTTATTTAGGAATATCATGTCAAATAACTATTAATATATCTATAGATAATTCATGAGAATTTTTATATTGGTCATCATTTCCACCTGTTTTACAATTTCATCTTGAGGAATGTTTTTAAAGCACTTAAACCTAAATCTTAATCACATGTGGTAGGAAGGTATTCCATATTATTGGTCGAAATTTTTTCCACCTTTTATAAAAATTCAATCTTGATGTATCTACACTGTTAGTAAGGAATAAGTAAATATCTACTTCCTCTTATTTAGATACGGGGGACTTATTAATCAAATATCTTTCCTCTTTATTTTTAATGTTCACCATGGTCTTGGTAAATATAGAATTATTATAAAGGGTAACCAAATCATCACAAAAATGACCTTCATTTTTTATTCATGAAAGAAATTAATGTCTTTGAAAGATAATATCTTTCACTGTATAGAATGTAACAGAGGTGAGATTAGATTTGACACAAATTGAAATACCCCATTTGGGATATAACTAACACTAATAGGGGGGATAATTTGTGTTGGGAAATTTTTAATACAATTACAAAATTATTCCACATACCCCATAGAACTGTTACGATCTTGATTCCCATACTCTCTTTTCACTATCACATTCATGAATATGAAATATGTAAGCATAACCTACAAAAGGATTACAAGGTTCACAACTACATAACTGTTTCTAGTCCTTAGTATGGTTTGGAAACAATACAATACCACACAATCCACTATTAAACACTCCTTTTGTGTTGAATAAAACTAGTAGGATATTCTATTACACTCGTATAGAACTATTTAAACATTATAATATTTTGTTATTGAAGCACATTGTAAAAAATACAATACTTTAGGTTTTAATACCCATTTATGGATCATTATACTGCCTCTCAATATAGAATTATAATTTTTGATAAGGGATTGTGACACCAAGAAAGTCATCTACCCGTTGAGTCCTATCGTATATCTTAATTTTAATTTTTTTTTCAATATCCTTGTTCTTTAATTTTTATCTCACATTGCAGCATGTAAGGAACTCATATTATCTATTCCAAGTAGTAAACATGATAGCTACACTATCTTTTTCTTTTTCAGTTAGAGTTATATTCATGTATTAGACTGATGGAATAAATTCTCCCTGACCCATTTGATGAAAAACTGACATCAATTATTCCAATCACTACCACTTCTCCATTTGATCTATGATAGAAACATATATACAATAGTGTATAACTGTGTATTGTTCTATATGTATTCTTCTATGCACAAAAAACTACACAGAATCACCTTATTCCAAAAATTCTTGTATCACAAAACTATATTGTGATTATTGAAAAATTAATAATCATCTCAACAAAGAATCATCACAATTAATCATCAGGGAATATTGATGAATTTTTAAGTGGTAAAATTTTATTCATCTTGGACATGAAATAATGTGTAATTTTGTACCTAGTATCTTATTATCTTTCATCAAAACTCAATACCAACATCATGAGTGTATCATTTTACTTATCTTTTTCCTTTTTCAAATACGAACTTAGGTAAACTTTTGGTTCATCTTCAGAAAAAGAAACTATATGTTTTTTCTCTTATCTATATATTGTGTACCAACTGGGTAAACACATGATATTATGTTTCAAATCATATTAAGGGGTATTATAACGAAGAAATAGTTCATAAAACTATTATTTAACAATTACTCCAATTGTGAGGCTTTAACATGTGTCATGTTTCCTCTGATAATATTCATCAAAAAGAACCATAAGTGTGTAAAGACTAATCATTTGTATTTTTTATTTATACTTCATGAATATTAATGTATCCTACACAAACTACCTTGCACTAAATTCTGTACAGCTTCATGGAAAACCATTCATTCAAATACTACCACTACTTCGCAGACTGTTAATGGCCAGTAAACTATTGATGATTCCCAGCCTCATTTTCAACGAGATCTATCAATCCCCACAAACTCCTTCCACGGATTCCATCCTACTTTGAAGAATATTTTATCTATTAACTACTATCATTTTCAAAATTATCCATCCTCAAATTTGTTTCCATCACAAAATTCTTTTTTAAAAATTATTTCGTACAAACATGAATTCTTCGAGTCATAATGATAACTTCTATTATAGTTTAATCTCTTTATTTAATGATCTTATTATGGGTATTTATAAAGGAAAATAAAGTCTATTAACCAAACTAATCTAAATTACCAGACTATATAGATGCAATATGTCCTTCACCATGAACTATTATGCAGTTCACAAAGAGCATTTCTCCTTTGTGGAGGCCGATGGCATCCGTAAATGGAAACACTTTGTGGGAGCCTAATTCAATTCCACTCAAGAAAAAATGATGAACCTCTTATTCATGGTTTTTCACCTGAAGTCTTATTTTCTTGTGTATTCCATGTTGTGTGATTCAAATTTCTCATAGTGTTGCTATGTGGAAAACATCTTTTTTCTGATTTTCCTTCACAGTTATACAAACATACTATGTAGTCTTGGGAATTTTAATCACAACTTATGAAATGTTTTATCTAATATAATTTATAGAACACCTAAATTTTCCATAAAACAAACAATTTATTTGAGACCCAAAACCTTGGAAACATTGGGAAATGACACCACCTTAAAAAAATGGTTCAGAAACATCAACCATAGTCATTCATAGTCATCTGGATTTGTCAACAAAAAAAATTCACATATCAATACAGCTTCAATCATATTCTATAAAAATTAACATTTTTCCAAACCCACACATATTATTTCATTATGAACCACTTATTTCATGATATTTATCAATTTATCAACTACCTTTAGCATTATCAAATTTTCCAATAAATGTATTGTAACTTCCATATGTTCCATAAATATCCATCTTTCTAATCAAACCCGAATACAATTGAAAGAACCAATTTTATTCCATGAAGTTCCTCAATATGAGTGTTGTTGCTTATTGAACCAAATTAATTTATCATGATAGAATCATAATTTTAACAAAACACTTATGATTTGTGGGAGATACAAATAGAAAATCATCTTAATATTTTATTAAGGTAATTGTTCAACCATTAAATCCAATTTAAAAAAATTAATCCTTAACAACTCTATAGGAATCACCTTGAATCCATAACAGTTATCCAGGAATCACCTTAAAAATAAATGTCTTCAAAAAATGATTCTCTCTATTATCATTACATGAGGAAATTATCGAATCTCTAATAGCATTGTAAATACTTCATCATAATGACCACATTAATATCTTCTCATTGCTTTGATCACCATTGACAACCATTTTAAATCATTTGAAAACAAATAAAATCCATACACAAAGTGGGCTTGTAACACCCCAAGATTAAACACATTCACATAATATTGAATAGATGAAACAAACATTCTCTACAAAACACCACTTTTTTAATACCCAGCAAAACATTATTTTTCCATTTCAGTGTTTTGAATTTCAAAAAACAGACCCACACGGTTGTGTTCAGTAAGCTATTTAGAGTGTGACAAGAAAAACTGAATTTATGGTGAGTAGTAACATGCCATTATGAATAGTAATATGAATATTAATATGAACATTATGAATAGTAAAGCATGTAATTTTTTTGTCTAAATGTTATATGATAATGAGATCTCAATTAATTTTTCATGGTGATATAAAATAAAATGTGGATTTAAAATTGTTATTTTTTGAATAAATTATGATTTTATTTAAAAATTAAATTATTAATATTTAGAAAATTATTTCAACAAAATGGCATTCATTTTTTATTTCTACATGTTTCAAAATGGTCCAGGTGATTTTTTGGGATTTTTCTGAAATACTCGAATTTTTTATGAATAGTAAAATACGGTAATTTACAGTATATATACATTATCAATTAAATTCACTATTACTAGATTCATGGATGATTTATGCAGACCTGATTAGAACACACATTCATATATTAATTTTTTTTGTAACAATAATCAACACTATTGGTTTTATTTGGTAAAATAATAAAATAATGAGTAAAATGATGGGAAAACCCTCCTCTCATCCACTATAAAAAACCCCCCTCAGTCCCTCTTCTATTCAGTCCACTAATCCTCAAATCTCATCAATGTTCTGAAAAAATACCCTTCCCTAGTCACTCCCCATGTCCAAGGGCTCTTTTTCTTTAAAAAAAATACCAAAACACATACCCTTAAATAGATTCTCATGGAGGTGTATTCAAGAGGTAATCCACATTCTATTTCATTCAATTCCATTTCAAGTTCCTTTCTACTGTTCTCTTCTACTCACCTCCTTCATAAAAATGAATATGATAAATCTAGTATAATATATATACTGTAATTATATCATGGTAATGGAATAACCATAATAAATATCCATAATCTCTCCCTTTTATTTTATAAATGAAGTCATTGTCCACGAGGTGCCACTTAACAACCATCGTGGATGAAGATGTTTAGTTCTTCAAGTTACCATTCTATAATGTTCAAGAAACCAATTTTATGGTTTAAACAAGCTATAATATATTTATTATAACCTATTTAATATTAATTATCCATTTTATGTACATAATATTAAATCATATGACCAAACTAGTTCCTAATAATCAAAATACTGCTAAAATAATCTATGTTATTATCATTAATATTTCATCTAAGGATTCATCCTCATTCCACATAAACAAATTATATAAATGACCAAAAAAAAATTTTATTTTCATAACTAATATTTAAATTCCATTATGGAGATTTTCAACTATTCTAAATGAACTTCATTACATAAAATCAAATGAACCGATTATGAAAATCAAGAAAACGAACACTATGGAATGATAGAAATCAATATTATAATTTATCAATGAGGACATAAATCAACTAAAAAATAATTCTAAACTAAATATTTGTTTAATAGGTTATTAATGAAGTTATTAATGAGCCCAAATATATATTTTAAGACTATAAGGTCAACAACAGAATATTCGGACATAAGGTAAGGGTTTTCCACCTGACCCTCCATTTTCATTCGTGTTAAATTTATTGACTACTTAATTTAATAAAATTATAATATATTAAAATTTAAGCCTCATAAATTATGTATGAGGTTTATATATTTGTTTAAAAACAAGAAAAATTATTTATTTTATGGGTAGATATACATTTTAAAAAGAAACATTGAATTTTTTCCAAAATACAAACCCGATTTAAGGGAATTTCTCAAATTCATACCCATTATCAAGGGAAGTATATAATATTTTATAGAAAATAATATCATTATAAACTATATAATTTTATTATAAAAATAATATTATAATTATCTTCTGGTTTTACACAATTACTTTTCCAAAATAACACATATTGGCACAGTAAAAGAGTATTTATCTTAAGAATTACTTGCTAATTTTAGAAGAGTATCATTATCTATTTAAACACTCTTGTGTATTATTATGTATTATTGGAATTAATATTTTATTATATCATGTTCTATATTTAATTTAATAGTTTATTATTATTTTGATAGTGTATTTTCTAACTTAAAACCATTCACAAATTTTCGTCGAATGGTTAGTGTTTTTTCCTAATGATTAGGGAGAGTTATTTACATTTCATATATTAGTTTGAATATGAATGCATATGTTTTTTACGTTTATAAGCATTCATATGAAGAATTAATTGGACTTAGTAAGTATCGGGTGGGCCCTCTATAACCCCTCGGTATATCAGTTGGTCTCATGAGACAAACTACGGTCGTGGAACAAGGCCTTGACGAAATGATTAATTATGGTCTTCGAGCAAGGCCTTGATGGTACGATTATGATGGCACGAATTATGCATTCCCTCATAATGAAAATAGTATTTATTTTTTATGTGGGTATTCAACTAGTATAATACACATGATTAAGTTTTATTGAGGAATTATTAAATGAGCTCTTATTCCATCCATAATGTGATCAAGATTATTTTAAAAGGAATGTGTTTTTAGTTATTCACCATGCCTAATTTTTTATGTTTATGATATTTTACGCTATATTTATTTACCCTTGATGAAAATTTGAGCTCACCCCTTTTTTATGATTCATTTTATTAGGTTATGAAGAAATTAATTTTTCTTGAACTATATAGATAAACTTATAGTTGTGGATGTTCCGAAAAAAATATGTGTAGTATTTCATTTCATATTGTAATGTTGAACTTATGTATATATATTGTTTCCAAAACTACTAAACTACATGGTCCATTAGGATTAGGATTCCTTGTTTGTATGACAATGTAATAAAATAAGGCACTAGCTCCGACCAACTGGGGTCAGGTCTGTATAGTTGGTATTAGATGAAGTTTGATATAAAACATAGAAATAAGATTTAGAGACCATAGATTAGGGAACAAACCCCTAATATAGTATATTAAGATAAAACATAAAATATCATCCTGTAATTTTTTTATCTAATATATTATGTGGATATTGATAGAAAATACATTGCTATCTAGATACTACAAGTGGATGTGGTTTAGGACCAGATGTACCTTGGAATTAAAACTCTAATAAAGTGTTTCAAGCTTGACCCATGGTATCCTAGTAATTGACAATGGGCCTTACTGTGCACCTGGATTGAACTCCTAGAGGATATTCTTATGATAATTCACGTTTTCTTTACAATCCATTATGAAGGATTTAAATGAAAACTTTTCCTCAAAAACCCATGTTTATGATTATGAGAGTAGTTATGTATAGAATTTTAATTTTTTAAATGTAGTTTTATACATCGAGATTATACATTATGACTCATAACCTAATCCAGTGAATGACATTATTTTGAAATGATACCTAGTGGAAGGAATGGAAACTGCATGAACATGTGCATAGCTTGTATATATTTCCCTCTGATGCTAGATAATGATATTGGCTCTTGATCTGCGATAGGTGCTGGGAAACTTTTAAATATACTTGGAAAAGTAAATCAAGTTATGAATAACAAGCTTACCCATATGGAGCATCCTAATCCACAACATAGAGGATCTATGTTGGATTTCTTTATGTGAAAATGGACACCATCATTCAATGGGACTACAAACCCATTTGTAACTTAACAGTGGATAAGTTCCCTAGATATAAATTCCTCCCATTATGATGTAACAAAATAGAGAAGGTTTTAAAAGAATTTTATCTTCTATTGTGAGATGAGGATCAGTGGTGGTTGTTAATCAAAAACAAAAAAGTAGGAGGAAGAAATAGAAGTGATGGAATGGAGGGATTTCAAGGAAATATTCCTAGAAAAATATTTTCTCGGCGAACAATGAGCAGATTTGGAATGGAAATTCTTGAATCTAAGGAAGAAGTAGGAATAAAATGTTTCAAAGTATAAAGATAACATCACAAGGTTAGGAAAAAATTCCATTGAATATATATGTAATCCAAGGAGAATGATTGATTGATGCTTTGATGGTTTAAAACCATTCCTTTAGAGGGGACTAGTCTCCAAATTTTTCTCATCATATAATGATATAGTCTCAAGTGACATCAAGATAGAAAAGGAATTTTCTAAGTCTTATGACTTTAAATGAAAAATAGAGAATAATAGGGTTGTCTAAAACCCTAGAAAAGGAAATAAATAAATGTGGAAGATGAGAAGAGTTGACCTTCCATCCTATAGTAATTGTGGGAGGGAACACCTTAGTACTTTCTTGAAGGGAATGATAGTCTATTACATGTGTGGAAAAAAAGGCCACATATCATGGGATTGTAAGGGGAAGAAAGAATATACCAATGTTTAATACTAAATTTACAAAGAGATGAGAAATTATTCACAAGAATTTCCTAAGCGTCAGGGAAACTATCCCCAAACAATTCCAAGGTAGAAAATCCAAGATTATGATATCACAAATGTGGAGGATAAAGTTCCTAATGATGTGGTTGCAGGTAATTTACTCATTTCCTAAAACATAGAAAGTTCTTTATTTTGTTTTGGATCATCACATTCTTTCATATATTCCCAGTTTTCCAAGAATATTAGATAATTCCAATTTGATTTAATAAAGGAGTTTTCAGTCAAAACTCTTAAGGGAAGTATAATTAAAATAATGTTGTGTTATCCAATTCCCATTATGTCATATAGTAATTCATTATGTGATGATATTATTTTCGTACAAATTATTGAATTTTTTATATTCATCATTATGGATTTCATTTCAAACCATGATTCATAAAATTATTGAAATAATTTTGAGGTTAAAATTTTAGAGGACGATGTGGAATCCATTTTTTATAGGGAAGAAACAACACCATTTAATTATCATCTAGATCCACCCCCATTCGCTCTAATAAATTCCATTATTGGGGTGGAATGGAATAAAATAATTATTGGTGAGGAAAATAATGGTAAAATAGAGTAAATAATTATTGTGTTAGAATATGTTGACTTCTTTCCAAAATATTTACCTATACATCCTATAGAGTAGGAAATTGAGTTTTACATTGACTTAAATCCTAATTCAAGTCCCATTCCATTGAACTCTTATAGAATGATCACTATGGAATTAGTGTAAATGGGGAAACTACTAGAGGAATTGAGTGACAAACGATTTATTCACCGAAGTGTTTCTATATGGGGAGCACCTATTCTTTTCATTAAGAAGAATAATGGATCTATGAAGTTGTACATTTACTATAGACAGATCAATGCTATAACAATAACGAACAAGTATCCCATAGTTCACATTATTGATTTATTTAGTTATCCTCATGGCACTACATATTTTTTCAATGATTGAACTGCGATCTGGATATCATTAATTCCATGTGAGGAAAGAAGACATTCCAAAAACAGAATTTCAAACCTGGTATAGGCATTACAAGTTTGCAGTAGTGCCTTTTGGATGGATTAATGAACCCATTGTTTTCTGGGATCTAATAAATAATTTTTTTCAGGGAATATCTTGATGATTTTTTGTTGGTATTTATTGATTATACCTTGATATACTCTAAAATATATTAATATCATGAAAATCACTTGTGAACTATTATGAAGACTCTCAGAAAAAATTAATTATATGGGAAGTTTACCAACTATGAATTTTGGCTTCATTCATTTTCCTTTCATGGACACATTGTCTCTAAGGATGGAATATCTATTGATCCTATGAAGACAGAGGATATTTAAGAATTTACTACTCCAACGAACATAACTGTGTTATGTATTTTTATTGGTTTAATAGGGTTTTTTCAGTGTTTGGTTCAGAACATCACATGTTTAGACAAACCAAGGACCAAGATTACATGTAAATGATTTTTTTTTGTATGGAAAAAAGAATGTGGGGGATCTTTCAAAAAACTGGAGAGTATATTAGTGAATTCTCTGATCCTAACCCTACCATTAGGGAATTATGGGTTTGTGATATATAGTGATGCATAAAATAAACGAATTGGTTGAATCCTTATAAAAAATGATAGAGTCATTACATATGTATCTAGTCAGTTAAAAATTCATTAATAGAACTATTCTACTCATGATCATGAGTTAGCTGTTGTGATCTTTTCTCTAAAAATATAGAGACACTATATCTACGGTGAATGATGTGAGTTATATACAGATCATAAGTGTATGAAGTATATCTTCTCACAGAAATAACGCAACAAGAGGAAAATGAAATGGCTCGAAATACTCAAGGATTATGATTATACCATACACTTCCACTTGAGAAAGGGAAATAAGGTAGCTGATGCCTTGATCTGGAAGGATCATGGAGTTCTCAACAAAATGTGGATTGAAAATGATCTTTTTTATATGAATCTAGTGAGGATGGATATGGGAATTATCAATTAATATGAAACATAACTAATTTTTCATTTTGTTTCCCAAACATATTTATTAAAAAGGATTAAAATCTCTTATCCTGGTGATGAGAACCTACAAATGATAATTAATTCTATGAAATAGGGGTTGTTGGCTAATATAATATGTAAAGATGGAATTCTGACATTTAGAAAGAGGATATGTGTTCCCTCTATAGGCGGGCTAATAAGGGAGTGATTGGATGATGCCTATATCCCTATCTTCTCTATACACCCTGGTAGCCCAAAAATGTATAGAGATTTGAAGAACATTTATGGTGGGAAAACATGAAGAGGGAAATTGCTGATTATGAATCAAGATGTTTACTCTAGAAACAAGTGAAGGTAGAACGACAACATTATAGAGGAATAATGAAATATCTACCTATTCCTACATGGAAATGAGATTATATCACAATGGATTGTTTCAAAAGATTACCCAAAACTCCTAGATAGGATAACACAATATGGGTAATTGTTAATGAACTTATAAAATCTTCACATTTCCTCACTATAAGGGATTATATTTCAATGGAGTATCTTGAATGAAGCTATTTTAATGATGTTTTAATACATCATGGAGAACCACTTTCAATAGTGGTTGATATAAATCCTTTATTTACATAAAAATTAATGAAAAGTCTTTAGAAATATTTGGATATTTAACTTCTTTTGAGTACTTCTTATCATCCTCAAACTAATGGGGAATCAGAAAGGATAATCCGAACTTTTGAAGAGATGTTGAGATCATTGTCTCTTGAATTTCATGGTATATGGGATCAATATTTACCCTTTATGTATTTTTCCATTAACAATAGATTCCATTAAAATATTCAAATGGAACTATATGAAGCATTGTACAGAAAGAGATTTTGTACACCAACATATTGGGATGATGTTGGTGAATGGAAGATAGTGGGCCCAAAGACTGTGGGGGGAACAATAGTGAAGGTAAATACTATTCAAGGACATATAAAATAAGCTCAAAGATGAAAAAAAATATTCCAATAATCTAAGGATTTGGGGTTTTAAGTGGGAGATCATGTTTTCTTAAATTTATCTCCTTGGAAGGGTGTTATAAGATTTAGGAAGAATTGGAAACAGAGCCCTAGATACATAGGACCTTTTGAAATTCTGTAGATAATTGGAGGTGTTTCATAATGTTTTTCGATGACACCTTTCTTGTCTAATGTATGCAATGGGTTCCATGCCCCATTGTTGAGAATGTACATGCCAGACCAACACATGTACTCACTTCTGAATGTATATAATTGGAACCTAACTTATCTTACTATGAATATCTTATCTGGTTTTTGGACACTAAATAACAAGTGTTGAGGAATTGGAAAACTCGACTAGTACAGATACTATGGAAAAATAATAAAATTGAAGAGGAAACATGGTAGCCAGAGGAGATTATGAGGAAGAACTACCCAAACCTTTTTGTAAGGTAACATTTTGGTAATTTAGAGGTCGATGTTTTTGTAAAGAGGGGATAATGTACCACCCCATGATTCAGAGCATAAATTTAAAATTGAATTCATTAAACACTATGTCTATATAAAAAAACACTTTTTTATAACCTAGCCAAACATAATTTTTCCACCTCTGTGTTTTGAATTTCGATCAACAGACATACACGATTGCGTTTAGTAAGATATCTAGATTCTGATAAGACAAACATAAATTTTGGTTAATTTTAAGATATAATTATGAATATTAATATGAATAGTAATATTAAACTTTTGAATATTATATCATATTATGATTTTATTTTTATAATGTTATAAGATAATGAGATCTTGAATAATTTTTAAAGGTGATATAAAACTAACTATAGATTTAAAATTGTTATTTTTCGAATAAATTGGTATTTTATTTAAAAATTAAACTAATAATATTTAGAAAATTATTTTCGAAAAATATAGTTCATATTTGAAATCTACATGTCTAAAAATGGTAATGTTGATTTTTTGGGATTTTTCTAAAATACAAGAATTTTTTATAAATAGTAAAATACGGTAATTTACCATATATATAACATTCCAGTTAAATTCAATATTGCTAGAATAATGACATATTTAAGTCCAAATTTTTAGAAATCACATTCATATATTACTATTTTTGGTCATAATAATCTATTAAATTGTTCTTCTTTTGAAAAAAATTAAAATAATGAATAAAATAATGGGAAACCCCTCCTCTCCTCCACTATATACCCCCCCTCACTCCCTCTTCTATTAAATCCAATAATCATTCAAGATCCAAAACATTCTTCCCAAATACCCTTCCCGAGTCACTCCCCTCATCCTAGATCTCTTGGTCATTCCAAATAGAAAACCCCTTCACTTAAAGAGATTCTCAAGGAGGTGGATTCATGTGGTAATTCACATTCTATTCCATTAAATTTCATTTCAAGTTCCTTTCTATTGTTATCCACTCCTCACCTATTAAATACAAATGACCAATATTACTTAAGAATAATCTATATATTTTAATTATATCACGTGAATGGATGAACCATCCTTAATATCCTTACTCCCTTTCTTTTATTTTATAAACAAAATCGTCGTCCGTGAGGTGAAAATTTACAACATCCATTGATGAAGAAGATTCAATATTCAATTTCCCCTTAAATAATTGTCAAAAAAATTATGGTTGAAATAGGATATAATATATATATTATAAGCTATTTAATATTCAGGAATGAATTTATGTACATGATATGAAATCATAAGACAAAACTAGTTTCTAATAATCAAAATATCACTAAAATAATCTATGTGATTTTCATTAATATTTCAACTAATGATTCATCCTCATTCCATGTGACCAAATGATATAAATGAAAATTAATAAATATTTATATTATAAATAATAGTAAAATTCAATTCATTATATTTACATCCATTCCACATGAACACAATTACATAAAAACAAGTGAAACGATTATGAAAATCAAGAAATAAACACTCTTGAACGACAGATTCAATATTATAATTTATCAATAAAGAAAAAAATGAACTAATTTTATTTTGAAAAACTAAATATATGTCTAATATGTTCTTAATTATTTCATTAATGACAAAAATATCATATTCTAGGACTATATGGTAAATAGCGGAACATTCAGACTTAAGGTAAGGTTTTTCCACCCAAACATCCATTTTCATTCAGGTTACTTTTATTTTCCTTTTTCCCTAAATAAAATTCTTATATATTATTATGAACCACTAATAAATTCTATGTATTTTTTATATATAAATTTACCGACTGTAATCATTCTTTTTTTATGGGCAGGTACATGTTTTAAAAGTAACGTTCTAAATTCCTTCCAAAATTGTACCCTGATTCAATGAAATTTCTCAAATTCATAGCCATTTTCAAGGGAACACTATAATATATTTTTAGAAAATATTATCTTTATAAAATCACTCATCTTGTTCTGAAATTACTATCTTACTTCACTTATGGTTTTACACAATGACTTTTCCAAAGAACAATTCTTTTCAAAGTAAAAGAGTATTTATCAAAAGAATTGCTCGATGATTTTATAAGTGTATCTCCATCTATTTCAACAATCTTCTTGATTCTTATGTACTATTGGGATTAATATTTTATGATATCATATACCATATATAATTTAAGTGTTTTTGATTATTTTTACTGCTGATGTTCTATCTTAAAGCCATTCACAAATTTACTCTCAATGGTTAGTGTTTATGCTTAATGTTCAGGGAATGTTATTTAAATTTAAACTTTCAGTTTAAATATGAATAAATATGTTGTTTATGTTTGTACCCATTCATATTAGGACTTAATTATACAAATTAAGTGTCTTTTGGGGCCCGCTATATCCCCTTGGTGCATTAGTAGGTCTCACTAGACAATCTATCGTCTTGGTAGAAGGCCTTCACAAAATGGTTATTTATGGTCTTTGAATGAGGCCTTTAAAGTATGGTTATGATGTCCCACATTATCCATTCCCTCATTATGAAAATATTATTAATAGTTCATGTGGTTATTCTACTATTATAATACCCATGATTTTGTTTTATTGTGGAATTATTTTTTCAGATGTAATTCCTTATATAATGTGTTCAATATTATTTTTAAAGGAATGTGTTTTAGTTATTCACCAAGACTAGTGTTTATTTTTATATTATCTTCCTCTATATTGCAAACCCTTACTGAGATTCTGAGCTCACCAAATTTCTTATTTTCATTATATTAAGACATAAATATTTTATTATGATTGACCATCAAGGATAAACTTATAGTTGTGGATGTTACCAAAAAACATATATATTGTATTTCACATAAAATTTTAATGTTTCTATTATGTAAGTATCTTGTTTGAAAATATACTAAACTACTTGGTACATCAGGATGAATATTCATTTTTTGTATTCCAATGTGATAAAATAATCCACTGGCTCTGAGGAACTAGGGATGGGTCCTTACAGGTCTCTTCATGATATTGTTGTGAATGAATAACATGGATGATGATGAATATAAAATATCTTTATTCTCTACTAAATTGAGGAATTTGTTGTATTTATTTTTATTTATTAAATAAATAACAATTAATGAAAACTAATGATGTTTAAATATAAAATTAATGAGGTAGTGGGAATATATTTAAATACCCAAGAAGAGTCTATATATGATATAAAATTATTTGGAAGTAATTTTTAAAATAATTATAAAATTTTGATTTTTTATTAACAACATTTATTATTATTTTAGATTAAATGGATTGATTGTGGATATACAAAGAAGGATTGAAAATTTCTTGAGTTTACTTATCAAAATTCTATATTTATGAGTTGAGTTAAAAAAAATTAAAAGGAATGTGTATGTTTTTATAAGAATAGAAAACTATAAAAGTGAAATAACTCACTTTTATATGTAACATTATATAGGTGAAACATAAGAAAATATAGGATTCGCATAGTGACATGTATCATTTTTCAGATGGTATCTAATTTTTTCTTAGTAATATATTATATAAAACATTTCAAATAAAATATTTATGTTATAAATAATAATAAAATACTGAAAAATAAGTATTCTATTTTATAATTTTAAAAAACTCTAGATAATATAGAATATTTAAGGTGGGATATGTAAAATTTTGAAGATCATACATGAGATGAGGTAAAGTGAAATTTCATAATGTATCTTACCTACTATGGTATGTAATATTTTCTTTTTGATATGAATGATATGAAAGACACATTTATAATTTTGCTGAGAATATGAAATATCATTATGAGTATACAAAAAAATTTCATGAGGATACATAATATATTTGATCGTGCTGAAGTGATACATATGATATAATTTATTTTAAAAACCATTTATTAGTTTTAAAATATGATAATTTTAGACAATATAATAAGATATTGTTGTGATAGGAATTAAATATTAAATATCATGATTATTTTGGAGATTCAATAGGGATTCAATCCAGAAATAATGTTAAAAATAAACGATAATAAATTGATAGGAACAAATAGTGATTATTTTAAAATTTCAAATTAGATTTCTGGAAATCAAATATAAATATAAGAATTGTAGGTTTTATCAAATGAAGTATTTGTCCAATTTTAAATGATAATTTATATATAATATTCAATATATGTTCTATTATAAATGGAAGGTGATAATTTATTTTTTGTATTATAGGAATATAAATCAAATAATATTAATTAAATTAAATGGAGCATAGACTGTGGGATTAACCCTTGTTAGAATTTTTTAATTGAAGATTATGGGGAAAAAACATATTTGTTTTTGTGAAAAACCATATATAATAAGTGAATAATAATAATGATGATGGATTCTAGAAGATATTGTGATAATAAAACAAAAATTATATGCTTTATATGATCTTGAGTAACATATAGAGAGAGGAAGAGAAACAGATTAGGTTCTCTAACAATCCATCTCAAGAACTGAAGAAAACGTGGTAATTAAAGAGAGAATATTCGTATATAATTATCTTGTTTCATAACTATTAAATAATATGAAATATTATATATGTAATAAAGATTAACTCATCTACATATCATATATTTATATGATTCAAGGATCTTGAAAAATATCACATAGGAGACGAAATATAGTGTAATGGAACCTGCTATATATATTCTTTGATCATTTTGATATTGATAATATGATGAAAATTTTAACATGCACACTAATATAGTAAATTATCTATTTATAGTAAACTTATTATGATTGAAGAAGAAAATTTTATCAGTTTATATGGTTATATCCCAAACTAGATTGATGATATTTTTCATTGAGTTGCGATAAGATTATTGTAAATTTGGGTTACCCAGTATAATGAACTTGTTATAAGATAATAAAATATTAGGGATATAGTTTTTCATTCACTTTTTATTAGTAGTGAATAAAATACACATAAGACTCAACCCAGACACATCAACGAGTAGATATCAATATCGGGATTGAACTTTGTGAACGCACTATGTGAACTTCTCAAATTACATTTTGTCTTTAATTTAGTGTAAACGTAGTGAGTGAAAAAATTGAGATCCAACCACTATAATACATTTTTAGGACTCAATATGAAGAGGGGTAATTAAAATAAAAAATAATTCTCTTAAATTATTTCACAACAGTTCACCCCTTTCTCAGTGTGACAAGATATTTAGGCAATTCAATATGTATCAAATCCTAGGGTTATACATTTGACTGGATCTAATATTTTTCTGAGATTTTTTATATGTCAGATATGATGTTCATATTTGAATTTGATTTTTAGTTTCCTTAGATGGAGAATAAGTTTTTTCTTCATTGTCATTTTAACTATGGTGGTTGTTTTTTCCACAACATTAATGAATAGTTACGAGAATGAGACTAATAAATTGAGAAATATATCAAATGATAAAGTGGGTATATCACAAATTTATGGTAATTAAAGTGGAATTTTAGTTTTCATCTCTTACAAAAATAGTCCTCTTGGTAAATTTATACAACAATATGAATAGTGTGTTCCTATTTAAAGACATTATTATTTTTACATTAAACTAAAGGAATATTTGAAAAATGATACTATTAATGTTTTCTGATATATATTTGGGTTTATCAAGGTTATATTGAAGGACATGAAAAAATAGTGATTTGAAGATGATGCAATAGAAAATGAATTTTTTTGAATGATTCAAAAGTGAAACACTATCATAAAAATCATTGAGAACAATGTATATTCGTCACTTTTTTATAAGAGTTAATGAAGCATTACTAAATAATAATTGAATAATATATATTATTATAACATGATATTGTGAGGTTCCTTAATGAGTAAATCCATAAATTGTAAACTATTATTTCCTTTAAGGATTTATAATTAGATATTAAGGAAAATAGAAAAAAATATTTCTTATTCGTTATAATAAAAGATAAGTACAATACATGAATGGTTTGATAAGGTAAAAAAATAAGTGGAAGAATGAAATTTTTTTTTTCATTTGATAAAAATAAAATCAATATGAATTATAAAGAACAATAAATCAAACTAATGAAAGTTGAAGAAAAAAATGTTTAATGCTACCAAAATTATAATAATATAGGAATTTATATGAAGGCTTATAATAAAAGTATTTATTCTAAAAGGAGTCTCATTAATGTTCATAAGTTCTTGATATTATCTAATTATCTATATATTATAATATAAAGGAAATAGGTAAACCTGTATTTAGAAAAAAAATGTTTTCACTAATACTATTTACATTAAAAGTAATGGTTATAATTAAAAATAATGTCATTAATGGTTGGAGATAAATATTTTTCAGGTCACCATTAGATCAAGTGTAGGTGTGAGTATGAGAAATATTTTTTTCCCAAAAATTATTCTCAAAACAATGATCAGATTTCATAAAAATAACATGTTTCTAAATATATCTATATTTCAAAAAAAGGATAATGTTAGTGATTGTTGGTAATTTTTTGTTTTTTTAATTTATTTGAAACAAATCGATTGAATTTAGGAATGGATTGTTATTTTTTGGAATACAATTATGGATTACATAAAATGTAAAAAAGTTGAGAGGTGTAATGTACATTGAAAGAGGAATTTCTATCTGTCCAAAATAAATTTTCATATCGTGAAATCATTTAAATAATCAAAAAATAAGTAGTTATAAGGATAAAAATCCCAATATACATCAACCAATAATGTACTAAAATCTATCAATAGATGAATACCTCAAAAAATGAATATAATTCAAAGGATGAAATATAATATTAGTCTTCTTAGGTGGGAATGTAATAAATGAATATTAAAAAAATAAAAACCAAGGAGATTATTAAGAATAGAAATATACCAAGGAAGATATAATGTGTATGAAAATGAAAACATCATAAAAGTTTATAAAAAATCCCTTAAAACCATCATTTTAGGATTAAAAATAAATCAATAAAAGAGTATCAATCCATAAAAGAAACATAAGGATTTATTATATAAAATTCATCCAAGAAGAATAATTAGAAAATTTTCTAAATAAGGGTGATTCAATGATTTTTTTGAAGATATGTGTAATATTTTCACATGATGGATAGGTTTCTAATAAATTATAAATTATTTGGCCAGCCCATTATGAATTGTTAGATAAGATAGATCAGGAACAAAATAACATATAATCCTTACCATCTAATTTGAAAAGGCGAATTCCACATGAGAACAAGGTTTTCAAAAATTAAAATATCATTTCACAATTTAATTCTCAAGTCTATAAAATTAGATGATAAGAATTTATAAAGAGTACTTTGACATTTATAGTTGAAAAAAATAGTATCTGATTTGAGTAGAAAATCACAGCCCCATTTTTCTCACTCAAGTGATTTGGAGAATCCAACTCATTTACGTATATTAGTGTTTTTTTCTTTATATTTAATTTAAGGTTATTTTTATAATAGGGGAACTATAATTCTATGAAAATATTACAAAATAGATTATTATCAATCAAAAAGAATTTAAGTTGTATAATGATTCCCCCTCACATCACATAATTTTGTATTATAAAGATATGCTTGGAGTTCATTTTGAAGAAGACCATACATGATTATTATTAATCGATATTATCCATTTAGGGGAGTTTTATTAGGATGTTGATAGAATATTATTATTACATGTGAACTTGAAATTTCTAGAAAAGATAAAATTAATGAATAATAATAACATTCGCATCCATGTTTTCATTATAAAAACTCTAATTTTTAGGGGAATAATTTTTTATTGATCCTGAAAATTATTTTAATAAGAAGAATCCTTATTATAAATTAATGTTTTTTGTATTCCTATTAATTTTATTCCATGTGACAAATTATATGAAAAAACTACATGAACAATCCCTAGAATGATATTATTGAGACAATATCACATACTATATAATTTCATAGATAACTTCGATATCTATGTTATTCACTCTTTGATTCTATACTATGAAAGCTAATTTGGACATATATTTAATTAATTTATGAACCATCTCTTATATAAATTTTATTTTTTCCTTCTCTCATTTTAATTATGTTTGACATTAAAGGGATTAAAATATAGAGTGTCAATAATGATGGGAGAATGAGAAGAGTATGACTTCATATTTATTATTAAATCGTTGAATATATGTTCAGCATGGAGAAGTTATTTGTGGACTGTATTAAATTTATCATGATTCTAAATTTAGATCATATTGAAAAAAATTCAAAGGGGGGACTAAAATTACCAAAGTATTATGAGTTCTGTAATGTTTCAAATATGAGAGGATGATCTTTAAAATATTTTTAAGTAAACATAGGATAAATGGGATGACTATTGAATGAACTAATAAATCACATATATCAATGTTTTCTACCATTGAACATGAATTGTTATTCATATTTTGGTTAATAATATGCAAATAAGAGATTGAGATGTTTTCATTGATTGTTAGGGAAGATTAAGATTGTTATTGTTTAGTGTTTTGAAATATTATTATTGAGAGAAAAATCCATAAAATGAAATTATTTTGGATATATTCATTATTTGAATAAATAAATGTTTTTATGGAAGAAATTACCAATGTATACAATTGATTTTATGATTTGGGAGGCTGATTGTTAGAGAAATTTAGTGACAGGTGACTGAGAGTTATAGTGAGTGGCCATTCATGTGTTTTTATCATGTTAATGTTGCAACATTTTCACATGGATGATGATGAAAATTTATGTAATAATATCAAATTGTATTAATTAAGTTACATTATTTATAAGTAATTATAAAATCACTATGACTTTGGAAGAAGTCCTTGAAGATTGAAGATGGAATTAATGTGGTAGTGGAAATACATTTAAATACTCAAGAATAGTCATTATATGTTGCAAAATTATATGGGAAATATTTCTTAAGGATTAATATATTTATAAATTCATTTAATTTTGGTTAAAATGGATTTTATTGATTAGAGATGACAAAAAAATGTTTCCAGAGGTTCTGATATTAGTTTTAAATGTTTAGATTTCTGAGTTGAAGTTAACAATTTTACAATTGAATACATAAGTTTTTCTAAAAATATACTATCAAAAACTTAATAGAGTTGATTATAATACATTACATTATCTAGAAGACATGTATAAAAATATAGTAGTAAAAAATCTATATGTAAAAAATATATGGAATATTTTTATTTCTTTATCTATAGTATATACTAATGCATATAAAAGATATATATTGAAGTTAAAAATAAAATATGGTAAAGGAAATGATTCAATATAAGAAATTTTATACTATGCTACATTTAAAAAAACTATATAGTAATATAATTTATCATTCAAATGATATATAAAAATTTGTATATGTTTCGAAAGACGAAGGAAGAGTAAAATTTCAAAATGTATCGTACTTTCTATGGTATATAAGAAAATCAAGATGATACAAAATATCTAAAAAAGGAATGTGTATTTTTTTAAGAATAATTTAGTTCATCAGGAGAATACAAAAGCAATTATTGATATTTTTTTACTAAATTTTGATCAATGAATGTATTCATAAGATATTTATTTTGTATGAATGGTTTATAAGATTGAATAAAATGTGATAATTTTAGATAATTCTATCAATTTATCCCATAATAAGATTCCAATAATAAATATCATGTTATTGTATATTAATTTTTTATTTATGAAATTATTAAATGGAGAATAATTGAGATGATAATGATAGTATCTTGGTGTGAAAATTATGTGATTTTGAATATGGAATTTTGAATTCAATTATGAATATCAGAGCTAGTGGTATTATCTAATGAGAAATTTGAATTGTTTTAAATGGGAACTAATGGATAATATAATACATATGATGTTGTACACTTGGAGGATTATAATAGGTGTGGTTATTATTGGAATTTCAATCAAATAATATTAATAAAATGAGGATTCACGATCGGGGTAATTGTCCCTCATGATAATTTATTGACATTAGATAATGAGGAAAAAATCCATGTCATCATTGGTGAACTTGTATATGAGAAGAATAAAAGAAGAAATAAATTACTATGGAAGAGAGTGTGAGAAGATTCATAAACTACTCTATACCTAAATATATGGATTATCAAATAGTGAGTGAGATAGAGAGATATAGAAACTGGTGAGGTGTTTCATTATATCATTTTGGGTGTTGAAGAAGGAAAATAGTGAAAAATAATAGAAAAATGGCCTAAATTTTTCTTATATTATAACGAATGAATAAGAGAAAGAAAAAAAATTGAGGAAATATGACATTGTTACTTCTAATAAAATTTCGATTTTTAAAGCTCTTGGAGAAGATGAATAATATTTTGGATGATAATGGAAATATAAAGGATACTTATATTAACATGTCTCAATCATAGTGAGATTGAGATGAAGAGAACAATGTCAATGTAAATGATGCAGTGGTAGATTATCTATTGGAATTTGAATACTTATGACTAAGGAAGAATATCTTATCTTTTTCATTTAGTAACATATAGAATCCTATTAAATATATTTTTCATTGAATTTGAGTTACATTATTGTAAACTGGTGGAGATAATACAAATTACTTCATGTGAGAATGTTGTATATATACTTGGGATTATTAATGTAATATCCCAACCTGGTTGACCACTAAACTTGTAGCCAGACTGGTGGGTCACATGTCCTAAAGTGTACCTCACCATATTCTAGAGGCTACTGACTAGTAGTGAGGGTGCAAGGAGGTGATAGTGGAGAGACTATAATCTCATGATCAGAGTATCAAAACAGCATAACATAAAACAAATAAAAGGATATAGAGTAATTATTAATAAACTAAAGGGAAAAGAGTATAAGAATAATCTAAACTGAATATAAATGGTCTGTTCCATGATAAAATTTTGCATTAATGTACACATGAAGATACATAAACTAAAATAGTAGACATATAATAGGAAATATGATATATGTAAATACATGAATAATGAAAAAAAATCCAATGGTAAACACCATGAGAATACTCAGATCCATCTCTGTACTATGTTCCTAACTCTGAAGTACAAAAAAATAGCACGTGTAGTAATCCATGGCCCATCGAACATGATATCTACTTAGGCACTCCTGTGAAATGGTGAACCAATAAGATTATGAAAAAAAACTAGAAGGTTAATACTAATGGTGTCTATAACTGAATCTATTATATGAATATAATTTAAATCATATTTCATGTAATATGAATAAATAAAAAAACTAAACAAATAAATACCATAATACTCAGGTTCTTGATGAACATCTAGCAACTCTACCTACATTGGCTCATAGCCATAATAAGATATCTGATCGGTGAAAATATATATATATATATATATACATAAAAATAATATATATAAATTATAGTTAAATATATGGAATCAACCTATATGAACCAAGTATGTATAGAGGTATGTGTCCATATACCAGGAATACTAGTTTCTGGCTGGATCATCACATAACTCAAACATCCATGACCACTATAAAAGAAAATATAAGCTCAAGAAACAAGGTACATGTCCTCCATAACATAATGGGTGGGAGATAACAAGCTTTCCAGTTGAGATTGTGAGTTTCCTGGCATGTTATCACTCCATGTTGTGCCTATGTAGTTATTCCAATCCTCAAAAATGGATGTGGCACATCATGCCAACCCTCTAAATTATATCATTTGTGCGAGATGTCATGCTCAACACCTGATGTGAGGAAACATGAAATCACCATTCTCAAGAGAACCCTTGAAATCATTCCATAACCTATATCAATTAGTAGTCAAATTTATAACTATAATATTTATGAAGCATTAATTCTCAAGAATTATAATTATTAATCTCATAAATAAAAAAATTTCCTTCTAATTTTAATTTAATTTTAAGAATACATGATGTGTGTCATTTCAACCCATTCAATTTAATACTTTCATGGAAAAAAATATCATCATGATTGAGTTATTAAAATTTTTACATTCTATTTAGTTAATCAAACATGGAAATTAATTATAATAGACTCAAAGGTCACTTAGAAGGAATCATTTTAAATTGGGTAATTACCTACATGGGAAATCCTAGTCAAATAAAACCAGAGAGTAAGGTAAAAGGTTATTTGTTCCTTAGAAATTTATATGGAAGTGGGCCATGTCAATAAATTTTTAAGATGAGTCAAGAACTGAGTAGGTTCTTTGGTTCATTTGAATATTATATAGATGGAGGAAAATTCTATATAAAGACTATAGGGTAGGCCATGTCTTAAACATTCCATTTATATAAAAACCATAAGTGGCATAGGAAATAATAAATTCAATAAGTACAAACAAGATTAAATTCACTAAACATAACTTTGTGATTATGAAGATATTGAAACTCATTCGAGGGGGATAATTATAAAAACATGACATTTTAAACCAAACTATTAATTTCTTCCAATTAATAATTTTATAAAAGAAGAAACCAAATATAGTGAAATAATCAATGTTTCACATGGCACTTTGGAGGGGTCTTTATCAGTTTCATTTTTCACTAAATAGGTAAAATCATTATAAATTCTAAGCTAAATGCGTAGAAGGTATTTGGTTATTTTAATCATTTAATCCTAGTGTGAAAACATAATCAAGAATTCCCATGAGGTTTCTGTGATTAAGGTGTAAAAACTTAAAATATTAAACACGGTTCAACAAGAGTAATACAAGTTGTGTAATAAAAGTTATCGTGATGATTACATTTTTATTAAAACATATTGAAAATGATAGCGTGAACCGCAATGAACCAATTTATAAACAATGGAATCTTGAGGAAAAATTTGTATACCACCTATCTTATACTTAATATTCTTTACTCTTCTAATATCAATGTATTTCTTAGTCGAGTTTGGAAAAAATCAACAAAACATTCTTTTTCCCTATAAAACGTGGAATAGATATTTCACCAAAATAGTAAAATATATTGGAAGAGAAATATATAAAATAATAAATAATATTCAATAACTTTTTGATGTAGATCCAAGGAGACCAATTTCGTTCGATTAAGAATTCAGACGAAGGATATATCATGAAGCCTAGATGAGCGAGGAGGAGGAACCCATGGAAGACAAGAGATCAATACATGACAAGATGCCATGAAAATAAAGAGAAAACATGGGTTTAACCTCACTATGGTAAAATGGACATTTGAAACAAAAAACAATGTACATGTTTTGGCCACATAGTTTTCCAAATTGTGTGTCAACCTTGTGGTACCCACTATTTAAGAACCTCACCTTTCATGGTTATCCAAAATGGGTTTCACTAAATGTGCACCAAACATTTGAAGAATATTGTAAGAATACTACATATTTGGAACTTAACATATAGGCTAGCTGCATAATTTTATTAAACGTTGCATAGCCTAAGTGACACTTGTTGCACCTATGGTTCAACAAACACAATTTATTAATGGGGGATTGAAAATTTCAGACAAACCATGCACCCTATCAAGTCCATCAAATAAAATTAGATCCCAATGCTCATGAAAATTTATAGGTCACCGAAGAACCCCCCAATCCATTACCCATGCATAAAACATGTCTTTATTGCGTTCAAACTCTTGGAATTTAGTTTTTATGCTTAGTTAAAATAATTCCTTGTTCATTATATAACAAAATTCAAATTCCCTTGGAATTATACCTTGGAATAAAAATCACCAGAAATTACAACATACACACCTTATAAATTCTCATCCTTGACAATCCTTAAAATAAAACATCACCTGACCTACCAGGGTCATGAAGTCACATTTAGATGGTGGTGTTGCATCTCCAAACACCCAATGGGGCTCAAAGTATTATATAAAAACTCGTTTATTTATTTCACATTTATAAATTATTTATTACTTAAAATTACACATAACACAACCCAGGATATTGATAGGTCTGGTTTATTTTAGAAATTAGATAAATTACATAACCACATAAAACATTAAAAACAACATATTTATTGGAAACAACTTTAATATGATCAAAACGTTCCTTCATTCTTGACACTGTGTGGGATTACCTGAGGAAATACATAACTATTGGGTGAGATATAAAGTCAATTAAGGTATAAAATGGAATAAAATGAAGAGAATAATACATTTTAGATAATAGTAATACCAATGTAGCATAAAAAGGAACATAAATAACAAGTAATGACATAACATGATAATAATAACATGGGAAATATGGAAACAACATAAAACACAACATCATAAACAATGGTCAAGATAAAACCTACCAATACATCATGGAGGAAAAAGTCCCATAAATGAATCAGGAAAACCCCTTATCCCAACATGACATATCATGATACTAACCATTACCCAATGCATTGGAGGACTATATAATTCAGGGCGCACCCATCACATTCATTTCATTTTCATGCTTGATCGTGCCACAAAAATATATCAACATGGATTCATTTAAAATCATAAATTATTCGAAAATAAAGTAGTATTGAATAAAAAAATATAATTCCAAAATAAATTATTTATATGGGTATTCTTCTTAATACTCATGGTAGAAAATGGGTTCCTTTTTCACTACACAAATGTTTTGGAAATGAAAATTGTGGTGCAATATCGGTAGCATAATGACGTCAAATAATTTTTTTTTAAATTGGTTGAAGAGAGATAAAGGGGTATATAAATTTTTTGAAATTAAATGGATAGTAATATGGAAATGGAAATAAATGTCCCAACATAAGTAATTATAAATTTACGGTGTAACATAATAATGAATCTTGAATAAAGTGGAGAAATTAAAGAACCCATACCTGAATGTGTGACTCCAAAGGCTTCTAAGATGCTTCTTGAGAACTTAGGACAACAATGGATGTACAATAATGTGTGAAGGTAAGAATATGGACATGATAGAAGGGGAATTATTGAAGATAAATGGGATTTTTTGTGGTTGCATATAGTACGTGGGGGGATTTCTTTATTATTTAGGTTTTGGACTCTACGTAATAAAATATCCAAAACCACATACATACCATGGTTTTTCCCAAGGATTCTACCAAATGGGAGTGGGATAAGTTATTTTAGAATTAAAATGGAGTAAAATGATAAAATATTACCTTTGGGGATGTGGAGGTGAGCCACACTCTTAAAGAAAGTATTTTATAATCGTAAAATGTATTACATGTTTTGGAGGATTCATAATGGATTTACAAAATAAATAAAATAAAGATAAAATAAAATTATATTAAAGGTAAAAAATATAGTTTTTATTTTACATCATTTATATGAATTATGACATCACATTTGGGTCATTATAATGTCATAAAATACAAATTATATTTATACATTATTTAATTTTTACCAAAAAATATGACTCTCTCAAAAAAATTATAAAAAATCACCATTGGAAAATTTTAACATCTTGATTCCAAAATGAATATTCATTTTATCCAAATAATTCTATAACAATATGAATTTTAACTTTTAAAATAGAAAACAACAATTATTTAAAATGATTGGTTTTTTACAAAAATAGTTTTCGAAACATAATAAAAATTCATTTGACGACATAAAAATCATATGATCATATATATTTGGTAAAAACAATTTAATAAAAATAACCCATTAAAATATTATTTATTTCAATAAAATACTTGAATTTATAAATCCATTAATTATGTTTGAATTATAACAAAAAATATAATTCCTTTTTAATGTAATTTACAAATTAACATTAATATGATTAAAATATATTCAAAATTTTATACAAAATAATGAACATATTTATACTTCTGGGGACTTGATACATATCCCTTTAATACAACACCAAACACCCTAAGAGTAAGGTATATAATGGTTTGTGATTCATGGGTATGTTTGGTGAAAATAATTTGGTTCATGATCATAATGTTCTTAAAATTATCCCATAAACGGTTTTGCTCACACAAAAGATGTTGGATCTCTACCTCGATTGGTCAAGGGAAAAGCCCAAAAATGATATCTCCCTCTAAAGCTCTTATAAATTGACTTCATAGGGTACTATCTTACTGATTGATTTTATCACATTCATTGTCTGTGTCAATTCGATTTTAAAAAACTCTATATTTATACTAGTCATGTGGTCACTATTCAATGACTATATTATCAATGGTAATAATACATAACAGTAAATTAAATAAAATTGCATATAAAAAAATTAAGAATCTTTGTTTTCTATTACCATAATAAATTTAATTAAATAAAAAAAGGTATTTTATTCATAGAAGTTTAGGACATTAAAATCTCTCCCTTTAGAAATTTCTACATAAAAAATTTCATTTCCCACAACAAAATATATAAGGGTAAATATTTTACATCACCTCCTCTAGTTTTAATGTTTCTTATTCAAACATTTCACCTCTCTCATATACATTAAATAGGCGAATTATCTTTTTTCATATAACGTTTTCTCTAGGATCTAAGATCCTGAAATAATTCTCTACATAATAAATTCCATTCTTCAATGGTACCACCTATAGATGAAGTACATGTGACAGATATAGTATATACTTTCTCAAGAGGTATATATTGAATGCATCATGTAATTGATATATATATTTTTGTGGGAGTTCTATTCTACAATACACTTTTTTGATTTGATAAAAGATATCAAAAGGGTCCATATACAGTGGACCAAGATTTCCTTTATTCCCAAATCTCTTTACTTTATTCCAGGGATATACGAATAAGAATACAATGTCACCAACATCAATATTTATGTTTCATTGATGAATTTCATCATAACTTTTTTGTTGAGTCAGATTAAACATGATGTCCTTTTGAATCTTCTTAACCATATCCACTATTTATTCAACCACTTCAAGACCGTGAATTTTTTATTCCCCAACCTCATCCAAACATGTGGGTGTTACAAAACTATTTCCATAATGGGAATTATAGGGATCCATTTTGATGCTCAAGTGGAAACTATTATTGTAAGAGAAGTCGACCATAAGAGGATGTTTTTTCCCACCTCATTTGATGTCAATTGAGAATGATCTCAACCTATCATCAATTTTTTTGGATAGATTACTTGGATTAGAAAATATTTTGAGGGTTATAAGATGTAGTGATGTTCAAATCAGTGTTCAGAGCATGGTGGTGAAATTTCCAAAACATAATGGTGAATCTTGGATCTCAATCAAACACAATCGATAGTGGTACTCCATGTAGCCTCACTAATTCTCTAATGTATATTTATGCAAGATTATCCACTAAGAAATCCTCTAGAATCATAAAAATGTGTGTAGTCTTGGTATAAAAATCCATAACAACCTAAATAGAATTATTTCCCTTGGATATGATCAGAAGTCTGGTGACAAATTCCATGGTCCTATTTTCCTATTTCTAGGTTAGTATGAGTAATGGTTGCATGATCCCCTTATAATTTTTACTTTAATCCCCCACATGATGACATACCAGGAACATTGATATATACTTAGAAATATCCTTCTTCATTTATTCCTTATATAGTGCTATCGAAGATCTCAATATATCATTCAGTTTTGTAAGTGAATGGAGAATTTCAGACTATGTTCATTATCCAATAGTTATTTATTAAACATATAATTTTATAGAACACATAGTCTTGACCCAAATATCAAAATTCCTTTTTCATTAACATTGATCTCTAAGGATTTTCATTTTATTATAGTTTCATTTTTCCTCTAAATTCCTACATCATTTTTGAGAATCCATTAACCTTGGAATAAGACATGGTTTTGAAATCATCTTTCAAAGGATATATTAGGAAACATCCTTTATGATTCACATGTCCATTATTTTAAATTCTAATAACATTGGATCCATCATAGTTATCATCACCGAAAACATTGTTTGATCCTTTCTACATAGAGTTACCTTCATTTTATTTTCTTTTCCATGATGGTAGTTGATAGAGTAGTCATAATCCTTGACGTGATCTAACCATATTCACTGGTGCATATTAAGATCATTGTGTTTGAATATATATTTGATGCTCATTTTATTATTATATATATCATACATCTCCACATATAGATAATTCCACCATTTTTTCAAATCAAAGAACATAGATTCCAAGTCCAGATCATGTGTCGAATAGTTTTGCTCATTAATTTTCAACTTCCTTGAGGTGTAGGAAATTAATTTTTCATTTTTTTATAACCACACAGCCTCATTCATTCATCTAAGAATTTTTGAAAACTCTGAAAAGTTTTCCACATGTGGGTAGTGTATGAATAGTGGCATTGGGAAGCCTCCTATTCAAATCCATAAATCTTTCTTCACATTCATCATTCCATGAAAACATTACTCCCTCCCATGTTATCTTGGTTATATAGTATTATAATAACGATGATTTTCTTACAAATTGGTGATATTACCAAGATAATCCAAGGAAACTATGGATATCTATCCTACATATTGGCCTTGGCCATCCTTCAATCTATTATATCATTCAGGGGTCCAAATAAATCACATTTTTTATGACGATGTTCCTCATGAATGAGACATCCATCAACTGGAACACACATTTTCTATACGTGGCATAAATCTTTCATTTTGTATAGTCTTCAGCACAGTGGTCAGATGATCCCCATACTCCTACTTGATTTTAGATTATATTAAAATATCATCTATTAAAACTATCAAAAATTATTCAATGTAATCTATAATGAATCTATTCATCATGTTGGTGATTTTTGATGGAGAATTAGTGAGTCAAAGTGGAATCATTATGAACTCATTGTGCATGTACCTTGTACAAAACATTGTTTTGGGGATATCATCCTTTATCATCATTACATGATAATATCCCAATAAAAGATCAACCTTAAAGAAGTATTATGATCCACATAACTAATCGAAGAAGTTATCAATTTGAGGTAGAGGATACATGTTCCTTATCATGATCTTGTTGAGATCACTATAATCAATGAAAATGATCATTGACCCATCCATCTTCTTAATGATGATGATAGGTGCACCCCATGGTGAAGAACATTGGTGTATGAACACCTAATACAAATTCTCAAATAGTTGTTTCATAAGCTCCACAATTTCTATATCATCCATTCTATAAGGATTCTAGGATAGGGGAGATTCCCCAGGTATATACTCGATATAAAATTAATGATATCCTCTAGGAGGGAGACCGGGAAATTAATTGGGAAACACATCAGCATATTACCTCAAAATAGGAATGTCTCTAAGGATTTTTATTTCCTTGTACTAAATAATTTTATAAAAATATGCTTTCTCTTAGTGTAACTATATCCATGATTGAGGTGATGATTCTAAATAAGATCCATCCTCTTAAACACACTTATACCGAATCGGGGTTTGATTCCAAATATAGAGAGTGATTTCCTTCTCACATCAATTTATGTTGGATATATGATGTGAAATCCAATCCTTTCCTATTATTGCATCAAATTCCAAAAAATTTATTATGATAAGTTTTCTGGGAAGTTTAACTAACAAATGATGATGGGAGATGTGTTCTATACTTGGGATGCCATAATTGACCCATTTTCCATTTTCATTGATATCTCTACTTCTATGATTTGTGGTGGTGTTTTAATAGTTCTAATAATTATTCATTATATTAATCATTCAGTAGAACAAGAATAAAAAATTACGTTCATTATTCTTGAATTAATAACTAGTGTACCTTTCATCGCTTCATTGTTAGGATCCACCTCAATGGTCGTGATAGAAAAATATCTCCCTTACTACCTCAGAGGTTGTTATTTCCACTAAAAACTCTAAGATTATAACACTAATTTTCTATCTTCCACGGTTTCATGTAGTTTATGTGATTAGAAACATTATGTGGTTTGAGTAGAGTGTTCCATTCCTCTATCACATTGGGGGGTTTCTCCTTTCGGTGATAATTGGTCAGGTTCCCTTCTCAACATCACCTATAGAATTTTCTTATTCACCTTGGGCAATTTCCAGAGTTCTTCATTCCCCACCATTGATATTTAGGATGTTGAAATTTATCAGCACAGTTAGAACTCTCTATCAGTCTGCCAGAATTTAACTCTTCATTCAAATTCTCATCCCCATAATACCCATGGGATTCACAGATCCCATTTTCAACTTTGAGGGAACATCAGAAAATTTTATCATATCTATCAATGTCATGGATTGCCAAATATATTTATATAATATTATTTATACCACAGAATAAGTGAAAAAACTTTCATTCGGGGGTTAGAAAAAATTCGTAGGCTTATTGTGCATTTCATGTCAACTTTTCCATGTATGGACCAATAGATTCGTTATCATTTTTCATGGGGGCAAGGAAGTCCCTTTACTTTTTAAGGAAAGGTGTGAGAGGAGAATACATATGGGAAAAAATTTTCTATAAATCCTTCAAATAAATCCATTTCCTATCTTTCTCAGTCATTGTATTTTTTTCAATGTCCACCACCGGCTAGCTAAACCCTCTATATGGTAAATATCTAGCTGAAGCATCTCTTGTTTTGATTATTGAAGGATGTATAATATCTTCTCAAGAGAGTTGATCCATTTTTGGTGATGAAGGGATCGGATGATCAATTCATTATAGGAGGCCTTTTTCACATAAGGAACTCCATAATAGCTTGTTTTCACTTAAGGGGATTTGGATACTCCCATTGATCCATGTTTTTGTTCTAAACTCAAGTATGCTGAGAGACTATCATCATGAATTTCATGATTCCCACTCTAATATATTGGTCATCTCATTTTGGAAGTCATCAACTTTCCCATAACATTAATTATTTACTCAATTCCTTGTATTGACAACAATTAGGTAGATTAAAATGGAAATTAGGGATGAGTATTTTTAAACTATTAAACACATAATGGGAAATCTGGTTACAATAAATGGATAACATATAAATTGGATTGATTTCATTAACTTATTAATTTATAGACATCAATATTTTTTATAAAAGAAGTATTTACAAATATATTCTCTAATGGGATGGTTTTGTTCCCTTAATAATTACTCATAATGATCTTATAAATTTACCCAGGAATATCCCCCGGATGTGTCAGACTAGGTGTGGAGTAAGGCCATTGGTGTGTACCAGGTAACCATGGGTTAGGCTTGGAACACCTTGTGAGAGTTGTTACCCCAATGTACATCTATTCCGGATCCACATCCACTAGTATTATCAATAATGGGATGTATTTTCTTGATAATCACTTATCTATATACTCACCAAAATTTAGGGATGTATTTTTAAGACATAGTCTTATCCCTCATGATTTCTCAAGAGTTTTCTAATGCTTATACCGAAAAAAACAAAACATATCCTTTGAAACCAACTATAACAACCCTTCACTTTATTTTAAATTTATAGATGATTTATTATATAACATTCCACATAATCAAACCTAGATAATTTAATTGAATAGTGTATTTGGGAAATTTGGTACATTACATACAAATATAATACATGAAAAAAACATATTAATTCAAACATATTTAACATGTTCAAAAGGTTTTTTCATATATAACATTATATTGGATAACCTGCAGACACACATAAGAAATTGGTGAGCTATAAAGTCCAGTAAGGGAATAAACACCGGATAACATTTAGAGAATAATACATTTCAGACAATAAGAATATCAATGGAGTGTAAAAAGTATTTTGAATAATATATCATGATATAACATGATAATCATAACACAGGAAATGTGGAAACAACATAAAACATTGCATTATAGACATAGGTCAACGATAAACCCACCTATACATCAACGTGGAAAAAGTGCCATACAAGAATTAGGTAAAACCCCTATCCCAAAACGACTTATCATGATACTGACCATTACCTAATGCATTGGATCACTATATAATTTCATGTGCACCTGTCACATTCATTACAATCTCAATCATAATTGTTCCCTATAGATCAATCAACATAGATTCATTCATTATCAAAATGTATTCCATGTTCAACAAGTGTGGAATACAAGCATGTATTTACCCAATAAAAGAATTATATATGTATAAAGGTGAATACCCATGATAGAAAATGGGAATGGTATTCACTATATAATTTTTTTTGAATGGAAAATCGTGGTAAAATTTCAGAAGCATAATTTTGTCACATAATATTTCATAAAATTGTTTGAGGATATAGAAATGGGACACTCATTCATTAGAAATTAAATGGACATGGAAGGACATGTCCCATCATAAGGGTTTGGAAGTAGAAAGTGTGATAAAAATAAAGTAACCTGAAGAGTGAGGATAAAGGAATGAGATCATACAAGAATTTGTGACTCTAATGTATTGAAAGAGGATTTTTGAGATCCTGGGGGAACCATGGGAGAACTCTTGAGTGTTGAGGGAATAATATGGACGTGATTTAAGGAGTTTGAGTGAAGAGAAATGTGATCTTGGTGGGTTTATATAGGAAGTGAGGGTGATTTCATTACTATTTAGGTATTAGACACTACAAAATAAAATATCCAAAACCAAAAACCATAACATGGTTTATGCCCATGGTATCTACCAAATAGAAGTGGTAAACATTATTTTAAAATGCCAAGGTCAGTAACAAAAAAAATATGTCCCTTGGTGATGAGGCGGTGAGTCACACTCTTAAAGAAAATATTTTAGAATCTTGAAATATATTACATGTTTTAATGGATTCATAATGTTTTTATAAAATAAATAATCTAAAAATAAAATGAAAACATTTTAATGGTAAAACATATATTTGGTTCATGGATCCCCTTTATGTTAATTATTAAATCACATTTGGGTCATTATTATGTCTTACAACACCAATAATATTTATTCAATATTTAATTTTAACCTAAAAAAAATTATTGTCTCAGAAATTTAGGAAAAACTCAATCTTGGTTAATATTGACCTCCTGATCACAAATCTAATATTAATTTTATCCAAATAATTTTCTTAATACGATAATACACACTTTTAAAATAAAAATAAAAAATTCTTGAAAATGACAGGTTTTGACAGTAATAGCTTTCGAACCTTCACATAAATTTCATTTAACATCATAAAAATTACTTGATCATTTATATTTGATAAATACTATTTAATAATATATTCCATTAAAATATTATTTATTTCAAAAAATACATTAATTCATCAACTAATTAACTTTATTTGAATATTAACTAATAATGTAATTTTATTTAAAAATCATTTATAAAGTAACAATAATAGTATTAAAATATAAATATTATTTTATTAAAAAATTGTACATATTCCCATTTATAGGGTATTTATACATATCCATTTATTACACCAATATACTCCATAAGATTAAGGTGTATGATCATGGGGCTTTCAAGGGGTTTTTCAGTGAACAAGGTTTGTGCAGTGATCTAGATAAGATTGAATTTCTCAGCTAAATCATTTCACTCATTCTTATATTGTTGGATATCGCCTTGGGCATGGTCAATGGAAAATACCATAAATGAAATTTTCCTCAGAATCACAAATAAATGGAATTCATAGTGTATGATCCTATTGGTTGTGTCCATCACATCCTTTTTTGTGTCAAATGGATTTTTTAAAACCTGATATTAATACTAGTCATGTGATCCATGTTAAATAGATTTATTATCAACAACAATGATACTTATAGGCTACTTAAATTCAATGGGATAAAATAGATCAAATGAAGTGCACATGTTTTCTATATCCTTAATACATTTAATTAAATCCAAATAAATTAATTTTATTCCTAATAGTTTGTGTCATTACACATTACAATATCATTCATCACTTATGCTTCGAATACCCATTCCAAATATTTATTCCCAACTAAAACACTCAAATGGTTCTTACCAAATCCCATTTAGATAAGACATGATTACATTATTTTCTCTTTAAACATTTTTATGATGGTAATGCCCACTGTAGGTTTTCACATCACAAGGGGCCAAATTTGAGCCACAGTACCTCCACTGTCAATATTTCATATAAAGAATATCCCATATAATTATAATGTATCTCCTAGTGTGATTTCTTTAACTAAGGGGACTCTATTATGTATGGGGCCATCAAAATTTCCTCAATGTAAATAAACGATCAAATCTAGATCGACCTAACTAAAACATTTCTTCCAAGCCTTTCCAAAAGAAATTGGTGACCCATACACCACACCTGCCTTAACCCGATGACATTTATAAAATGGTTCCCCTCCAGTATAAACAATATAATAGAAGATAACAAGTCATTCCCTTATATCTGACCATTCTCAAATTCCTATCTTAGATTGCCGGTGTAATTCAGACTAATTTGTAAAAACTTCTACTAAGGCATCACGAATTTAATATGATCATATTCAATAATGTCCATACCTAAACTCCATTGAAATTACCTAATCAAACCATCACCAGATCATTTAATTGATCTTGCCTTGGCATGAAAAACATTGTAACCCAGATCCAACCCATTTGAATCTTCACCCTTTCAACGCAACTTCTACGACTTATAAGAAGTCTAGGATAACATTGGATTCATTAAAACAGAGTCCAGGGAACATACCCAAGGTAGAAAATATTCTATATTTACAAGAGATACATCATTAAAAGGAAAATACATTGACATAGGACCATTGAATAATCCCAAAGTATAATTTTCTTACTTGTTCCTTCCGAGAATGATGGCTAGCATCCAAGAGTCCATCAAAGGGGTCCCTATATGGGAACCCGGGTATCTCTCATGAATAAGCATGCCAATATAAAACCCATGTCCCTATTGCAAAAATATTTTTTTTTTTATTACAACATAATGGTAGTTGAAGGTATAGCTCAATGTATACCTCAAACTCCCTTAATGAATCATGAAGAACATAATGAAATGGGACACGATCATCTCTTAAATAACAGTAATGTATGAGGATATTGAGTGTTACCAAGAAGATATGAGATACTCTATCCATATAAAGACAACGTTCATGGTAAATATTTTAGCTAACCATACCCAACTACTTGAATAATGTGTTATCAAACCACCATTGATCAAATTCGTAGAATAACCTCAACATCCCCTTCCATCATGTCGTCATTAACCGATCACAAATCCCGTAACACTTGAGGCATCCCATGATCATTAAATCTTAACCAATGAAGTCCATTCATGACCAATAGTGTTTCAAAAGTATTTCATTGAAAACCAACCACAATCAAAGTCATTATTTCAAGAAAACATAGAAAGAATTCATACTTTCCATCCCCAATGGAATTCAAACAAACTATAAAATTTCCAAATGGTCCTCCTTGGTTGTGTTACATATACATGGAAGGAATTGTTTACCAGAACTGATGTGATTTTCACCACCTTAGATGTTTCTTTGTCATCTAAGGATGATACATCCAATTCAATCATAGTCCACTAGATCATAATCTCCTTAAAATGTGGTTTGAAACTTTCCTGATTAATGACCATAAGTGTCAAAACATTTGGAATGAAAAAAAACTAACATGAACAAACTTTCAAAAAACCCAATTCTATTGTAACATCATCTTAAAAATTTAGCATAATTTTATTCCCTTAACATATATCTCACTCAACTCTGTAATAACATGAGATCATACTCAATAGCTTGGGGATCATTGATTCAACAAAAATTAAATGGTTCATTGTACCATTTAGCGAATCGATTGGTACCGTGTATATGAACACAAACTATAGAGAGGTTTCAAAAGAAAAAAGACCATACTCAATCTTTTCCATATGTTATCTTCCCTATGATTCTATGTATCATGTGATCTGAACTAGAGATTTATCTCGTTGTCATATTTTTCCATACGACCATTAACCTATAAGATTATATAACATGTAATCCATCACTATTGATGGAGGGCCACACGACCTACTAAGTGGTTGACCATGACTGAGGCATGTCTAACCTAAAAAAACTGAGCATGAAATTATTCTTACACACATAACAAGGTCCAAGGATACCATGACCACTCTTATAAAAAGGGGTATAATTCAGAATCTAAGATTCATACTAGGGACAATGACACTAGAATGATACCATATGTAAATATAAACACAAAATTTCGCAATGCATTAAATCTATAAGTGTATTTCCTACCTTTGGTTAGCCCATTTCAGAAGAATAGACATCTACCTTCTCATCGGGTCACACTGAACATACTTCACTATGCCTTAATCCTATAATTTAATCCTTTTATAATGAAAAAATTTTATAAAGAAAATACTCTTGATTCCATTTTAAAGAAACTAAATTGATGATTACATTTCCCTTAATTCAGGGTTATAAAATTTATGATACCACTTAAGGATCCATTTTAAATTAACTACGTTGATTCACATTCAAGGATTAAACATTTTAGAATATTTAAAATAGAACATCATGAAAAAACTATAAAACAAAACAACTTGGAATGAGATAAGGTGACCTATGAGGGTCCTGTTATGGAAAAATGTGTTCATCAGAAAGAACCCCAATAGTTATCGGTTAATTTTTGATGTTTCAAAACACCCATAGTGAGTTATCTCATAAGAAACATGAAAAAAGGACAAACATGGGTCCAGTTTCACATTTAGGAAGGGAATCATATGGATCATCATGCTAGTTTGATAGAGTAATAATCCCTTTTAGAGGCATCAAATTCATTTAAGATAAAAATTAAACAACATATGCCATTATAACCATTCTAATATAAAGTAATATATTAATTAATTATTCCAGTATATGGGTTTTAATTCGAATTTATAAATTTCCCTTACACCTTATAGATCCTAGAATAGCTCCCATATAATCAAAACCAATTCATTTTAACAATTGAACTTTAAATTTATTACATTTTATTAAGGGTAATTAGGTATATTTACAAAGATCAAAAATAGTCTTAGGACATGTGATACCTTTTCCCTATTATAAGGTTCCCATACACCTGACAACATAAAAGTGGTTCTCATTTAATCACAAACAACAAATTAAACCAATGAAACTAATAATATATTAATGACAAACCAATTCATGTTATCACAAGTAGTAAATATTTAAAACATTATATTATGAAAAGGAGATTGATACAAAGAAAAACAGTCTAAATAAGAATGCATAATTGAATATAGTTACCTAATCATGGTATAAATTTAACATGATAAATAAATTATCCAAGAATTTTATTTAATATTTTATGATGATGAAATACCTAAACAGGTACAAAACTATTCATGTTAATAAAATACCTCGATGGGAATATAACAAGAATAATAATAAACAAATAAGGCACCTCATCAAAATCAGAAGATAGCCTATAAATGCATCAACATGGCATGTAATTTTCATGGATTGTGAATATATATGTTTCTCTAAAAATGCATATAATGTAACTTCACATCCATACTAGTCCCAGGGGAAAACTCCATAATTTCATAAATCATTAATCAGTGGAAAGTACATCAATCACTCAAGAAAAAATAATAATCAACTATGTCAACAATCAGCATGAAAAAAAATCCCATCCACGGCCAATTAAAAGTTTACTAATGGGTTGGGTTTTTACTCCATTACACTACTATTTATCAACTAGTGACACATTCCTAATATCATATCTACCATTCTGAATAGTAATACAGAGGAAAAAGTAAGTGCCAAACTCATTTTTTTCTTTTAATGTCATGGTATTGAACCGGTTCATTAAAAATACCGATAATTTTCATGGTTTTTGGTGAGATTAAATTTGAGTTTTGAACTACCATATATGTCAAATCACCTAATTTTGGTTCCCCAATGATTTTTAGGAGTTTTTGGATAGAGGGTGGATAACTCATGATTTGGGCCAATAGTGAGCCCGTTTCTAGTTTTAAAAACCAAAATTGTTTCTTTTATAAATCCTTTGTTTTCCAACATTTTTCACCCATTCCACTTCATAAATTTCCTCCACTGATATATTAAAATCTCCATGTAATTTTGGACCCCATAAGAATTTATATTCATGGTGAATTGGGGTTACTTATTTAGGTATTGGGTCAACCTGTGGGCCCATTTCCAATTTTAAAAAAATAAATTTTTCCTTAAGTATATTTTTAATTATTCAATATTTTTTGGTGATAAAACATACCACCAGAAGCCAAAATACCTATAATCACCGAAATTATAAATTAAACCTTTTTGGAGCTCATTTGAATCGAATATTAGGATGAATGTTTTCAAGTTTTCTCAAATCGTCCATAATTTAGAAGGTAAATTGTTTCATACATAAATCATTCAATTCGTGCTAGTTTACAAAAAAATATTCTTCCTTGGTTCCTCCAGACGTTAGGATCATCTCCAATAAGTTCCAGCCCATTCAATTTTCTCTGTGGAGGAAGATCTAATGGAAGACGATGATTATTCTAGTTGAAATGGTGAGATTCCTTCTCCTTTATCCTCCCTCTTCTTCCTCCTTTCATTATTTATTGGTTTTATAATCTAACCTAGACATGATAGACCTAGGGTTATGTTATAACATGGTTTTTTATTTGGTTTTTGTTCGTTTGGGGATGTTCTTCAATGGTTTAGGTTTTTAAACCCTCGAATAGTGATATTGGGTGTGTGTTTCTATTTCGCTAAGGATTTGAGGTAGGATATCCCTTGAACAAGACATTATCATTTATGTTTCCTAATTTACATCTTTTTTCACAATATATATATATATATATATATATATATATTTCCAATTGTTTTTCATCCTTTGGATAATTTTCTTGGTGTGAAAAATGGTAGATTAAGACATGTTTTTTGAAAGGTAGAGTTGTTTTGTCATAAAAGTGCACACCAAATGTTTATTTAAATGGTCTGCTATCTTTCGCAACTATTTTGTGAGGTTTGAAACCAATATTATGGTAGTTTGAAAATTTTATATTATCTATAATAAAATATCGCATGAAATTGGTGTTCTATTCCTTATAATGTTCTTAAAATAAATTTTTTTGTTTAAAAAGGGCTTGTCATGTGTTCGGTAAATTGCTCGGTGGGATTTTATGTGTGATGTGTGAATTAAAAATTATTATTTTAGGATTAATAAATGAATTTTAATAATTTTAAATACTATTTTCAGTTACTTATATGGATTTCCAATTTGTATTCGGTTTTACAAACAAATGGGTTTTGGTTTACAACATGTTTTGGCCCGAGTTGTCGGAAAATGGCATGTTTCATATCCTTATAAAAATGGAAGTGTTTTGAATATGTTACCTAAGTGTTTTAAGATATTTATGAATGTTTATTGCTACTTTAAGTGGTATGTGTAATCCTCGTTAATAGAAGGTAAATTCATACCTTGTTCAAATGTCAGTTTTCAGAAAGGCTTAATGGCCCGATTGGCATTTTTTTTGTAAAAATGGTTTCCATGTGTATTTCATGTTCTATCTTCTGGGGCAATTTTATGGTCCATTAAATAGATTTATTTTTTATTTGTTGGTATTAAAAATATATATTTTATGTTATTAATGGGGTTTTGGCCTTGAAAGATAATTTTTGAATGGATTTTATTTGCAAATCCTCATTATACTCCTTGAAATTGTTTTACGAAACTTTTTATTGGTTTATTGATTCGTGAATGAAATGTGAAGCATGTTTGTGGGATGTCTGTGTGATTATGGTTCGGTAATGTAATTTTTATGTGAAAAGTTTATTTTATAATATGTGTAACTTTATTGAGCACTAAATGGAATCCCGAGAATCTAGGTGGGTGGACATGTACTAGTATGTTAGTGATCCTATGGGGTTTGGCCCCTATTTCACATAGCAAGATTGACGATGAAAACCCTAACTAAAATATAATGATGTTGTTGTTTTGGGACTACTATTTTATGGGTATTATCCAAACTATCAGATCATGTGCACGAGAATGGATATTTATTATGGTTACTTTCACCGAGATACAAGGTACCTTGGGCTCACAACTAACTAGTACCTAGGGGTGTTCCCGTGACTTGTGCTCAATGGCTATTTTTTACTCACCATCAGCATACGTTGTGTTTGGTTGATGAATTCAGTAGTGTGTGTGATTTATTTAAGAGTGTAAATCCTTTAAATCATCCCTCTAGAATATTATTTTCATTTTGAAGTTTCACCTCTTGTAAAATTGTTACTAGAATTATTGTTTATAAAACATGAATGTTTTGTCTTGTAAATTGTTTTAACATGGGACCCCATTTGGACAACATACCTTTATATCTTGTATTTAGAACATGAAATTGATGTTTCTCTTATTTTAAAGGATGTTCATGGTAAATATAATATCTTCCAAACCTAATATGTTTTAATACTCACACCTATAGTCTTCTTTTATTTTTAGTGCTTGTGCAGGTTTCATCTTGAGTTTGATCACCATGGGCGATGTGTGATCACTATGTTAGAGAGTTACCAGAGGGTTCACATGGTGTTAGTTGTTTATTAGGTTTTTTTAGTTGAGTTTTTGGTTTAGTTTTACATTAGGTTCTTGTACAAATATGGTTTAGTTCAATTTTTATGTAAATTTATTTTGGGATGTCTATTATTTTCCACTGTTTGTTTGGTAGTTAATATTTGGAAGAAATATTTCCCTTGTGTACTCTATTGATGCCCTATGTACTTGTCGCCATCCAAGGTGGATCAGGAAAGCTTCTCGGGAGTTGTCACAGGCTGGTCTTGGTGACCAGTTCTGGGTCGACTCGGCCTGGTTCGTGAAAAAATGGTATCAAAGGAGGTCATCTCTTAACAAACCATTATTTTTAGAGTTACCTTTTTATTTTGGGTATGTTGATGTATACGGAGTAGGATTTTTGGGACTTTAGTGGTAAGTTTGTGAATAGAATCATGAAATCTTGCTCGTTCGGATCCTTGATTTTCCACAGGAAGTCTAGTTTTATTATTGTCCATTGTTCTTGTTGATTTTTTGGTGGTGGGATATGACAAGGGGAGTCTGACTAAGGGCCTTTGTGAGCCTTTAAGGCCTGGAAATCCATGTAGAGCTGGGGAATGGTCCCAATATGTCTCTCTATGTCAGTGTCGTGTTGACATATTTCCACCAATCAAATGGTCAAGTCACCCACCGAAACTAGTTTCATTTTTTGGGTCTCCTGGACCTTTCTTGAATTCTTATTATTTGTTTTGAATATCCCTATGTGAGAATTGTGGAAATGGTTTTTAAATTATGGGTTAGATTTTGTAAATTGGAAAAAGGGGTTTTCAAAAATGAAATATAATAAAGGTTTTAGAAGGTGGTGTTTTGTGAAAAAAAATTATAAGGAAGTGGAAAGGAGTTAACAGGATTGGATTATCCATAATTAAAACTTGTCGTTTATTGGAATAAAATGTTTTGAAAGTTTGAATAATTTGAAGGTGATTTGAATATTTGTTTAAAATGGGGTTTTTTGGGATGTTGAAATGTGTTTGAATATGAAAATTTTGTTTTTTAAATTTGTTTTGAGCGGTTTTTGGTTTACTAGAAAGGGTATTGGTCTCAATGGACCTCAGAATATGAAAACTTACCTGGTTGAATTTCATTAAATGGGAAGTGGGTTTTTAGAGTAGGTTGGATGTTTTAAAATCTGTTTTAAAAGAAAAGGTGTACCTTTTTATGATAATGATTATTAATGAATTGTGTTTTTTTATTTGAAATATGAAAACGATTTTTGACTTGGTGGTTAGAGTTCCTTTGGAAGGTACATGTTATTTTTAAATGATTTTGTTTTGTTTTAGACATGGGTGTTTTCATGGGTGCTCACATGCATGGTTTTATTGATATCTGGAAGGATGGCCTATATGGAATGGTGGTTGGGTTCCTGGGTGGAATTAAAATGTCGATGTGTGTGAGACTTGATGAAACGGAATTGGTGAATGTGGAAACCCACCAAATTAGTTTGTTTTTCAAAGGTGTTTTGAGTTGAAAAATTGTGACCTTTGGTTATAAACCAATGGTTATGTGGATAGTTTTTTCTATGTCTTAGAAGTGTTTTTTTATTAATTAAGATTCCATATGATCTAGAATTCATACTCGTGTTGTATCATGATATGAGATTTTGTTGGTGGCTCAGTTTTGGAGTAATGTTCAGTGAGTTTCTAAAGATTTGTTGGATGTTGTGATGTTTCCCCAAATAGTTCTATGTTTTCATGATTTACAATTGATAAACCTTAGGATTCTTTCTTATGTTTCACAATCTAGATCCCCCTGCTCAAATAATTCCTCGTCCCATTAGTTTAAGTAAGTAGCTATTTTGGATCGAAATAAAGTGCTTCCAGGTCGTGATAATTCATTTGGACAATGATGTTGTGTTCGGTGATGTCGATCTGTTTCACTGTATTTCTTTCCCATTATTCTCCTCATTCGAAGTGAGATTGATATTTTTTAAGTATCTATGAGTTCCAATTTAGATGAAGGTTTGTTGTTGAAAAACAATATTTTTTATTAAGTGGTGTGATCCTTAGCACCTGACTGTAGTGCAATAGATGCTTCATGATTCAGGGCTCCATCCATAGGCCTCAAAATGAAGATTTTCACGCAGTCAGGAAATTTAAATAGGTGTGGGACTTGAATAGGATCCTGCCTCCACCGTTATGGTATGTTAGTTTCTATGTATCTATTTTGGTTCCTCATTACTGTGAATTTCCCTTTGTCACAGCAAGCAGGGTGGACTTACCCCTCACACAATGTCTATGGTTATGCCTTCATGGATGTGGGTTTTCGATCAATGTCCCTGTGTGGACCACATGTGAAAATAGGATGCGGTCTTGGTGTTACCTTTTAATAGGTGGAGAGTGTTGTGTAGTTCCTTTGTCTCTTTTTTGGTTTCATGGGCCTAATTATTGTGTCCTTATCCCTCCCCTCCCTAAGTGGTGGGGGTCCGGATCCCTACCGAAAGTGTTGGCCCTATTCTTGTCCCCTCCGTTCAAGAGTGGGTGGTTTATATGTTCATGTTTTAACCCAATGAAATTGTGTTTGTAGGTTGTTATGGAAAATTTTTTGTGTTCCTGTGCAGGTGAGTCCCAATTCTAGTTCATTTTGAATTCTTTTTTTGTTCATTTCTAGTTGATCTCTAATGCTGGGGAGACCCACTGTGGGTCTCGAAGAACATTCCTTTAGGGTTTTTTGGATGGTAGTTGTGATTTAATTTTGGGGAGACCATTCATACATCCACCCGAAGTCATTGGAATTTTCAAGTGACCTATGGTTTGGGTGATCGTTGGGCTAATTGAGAGAAGGCCCAACAATCTTGTTCTTGCGTGGTTGTGGAGGTGGTGGATTGATCTTTCTATTGATTCTCGGTAAGTGGTTGTGAGTTGGTGTTTTTTGGGAATGATTATATAGTTACATTGTTTGTGAATGATATTTACATAGAATTAAGGGCTATATTAGGTTGATATGGAATCCTTAGCTGTTGTTCTATTAGTTGAAAAGCGTTATGGCTTTTCTGGGGTGGAATGCTTTAATGGTGGGGAGAATTGTCACACCCAGTTTTTTTTCTTTTCACGTCATGGTTCTAATCCGATTCATTGAGAATCATGATAAATTTATTAGGTGTTTTGTGAGATTAATTTTGAGTTTTCAACTACTATATATGTCAAATAAACGAATTTTGTTTCCCCATTTCATGTTTAGTAGTTTTTGGAGAAAGGGTGTTTACATCATGACTTGGGCCAACCATGAGCCCATTTCCAGTTATAATAACCAAATTTGTTTCTTTTATAAATCCTTTTTATTCAACATTTTTTCCCATTCCACATTATACTTTGCCTCCACTGACATATGTAAACCACCATATCATTTTGGACTCATGGATAACTCATAATCATGGTGAATTTGGGTTACTTATTTAGGTATTGTGCCAGCCCCTAGGCCCTTTTCTAGTTTTAAAAAAATAATTTCATTATTTTGTATCATTTTTATTTTTAATTATTTTTTGGTTATTCGACCACCCACATGAAGAAAAAATACTTATAATCACCCCCATTATTGATTTTTCCTCATTGGAGCTCATGTGAATCGAATATTAGGGAGATATTTCTTAGGTTTCCTAAAATCGTCCAAAATTTATAAGGTAATTTCTTTCATACATAAATCATTCAATTCATGCTCTTTTGCTGACAAATCTCCATTACCTAGTTCTTCCAGACCTTACGATCATCTACAAGAAGTTCCAACACATTAAATTTTTTCTTAGGGTGAAGATATAATGGAAGACATATATTTTTCTAGTTGAAAAGGTGAGATTCCTTCTCCTTTATCCTCCCTCTTCTTCCTCCTTTCATTATTTCATTTTTTATGGTCTACCCTAGTCATGATAGACCTAGGATTCTGTTATACCATGATTTTTTATAGGTTTTTTGTTCTTTTTGGGCTGGTCGTCATAGTTTTAGGGTTTGTAAACCTTCGGATGGTGATATTTGGTGTGTGTTTCCATTACGCCAAGGATTTGATAAAGGATATCCCTTGAACATGACATTATCATTTAAGTTAAATCACATTATTATGGTTAAAATCTGATATATATTATTATTATTATTTTTTTCAACCTTTTGATAATTTTCTTGGTGTAAAAAATGGTGGTTTAATCCTTTTTTTTGAAAGGTAGAATTGTATTCTCATAAATGTGCACACCAAGTCTTTTTTTAAATGATCCACTATCTTTAACAACTATTTTGTGAGGTTTAGAACCTAGTTAATGGTATTTTTAACATTTTACAGTTTCTCTGATAAAATATGGGATGAAATTTTTGTTTTATTCTTCTTTAAGTTCATCAAAATGTTTGTTTTAAAAGGTCATGTCATGTGTTCGGTTAATTTACCTTGTTGGATTTTATGTGTGTTGTTTGATTTAAAATTTATTTATTTGTTTATATAGATGAATTTTAATAATGATTAATGTTATTTTATAGGTACTTATATGGATTTCTAATTTGGATTTGGGTTTACAAAAAAATGGGTTCTGGATTACAACAAGTTTTGGCCAGAGTTGTCGGAAAATGGCCCGTTTCACATCCTTATGAAAATGGTAGTGTTTTGAATATGAAAACTGAGTGTTTTTATAGATTTATGAATTTTGTTTTCTGATGTAAATGGTATTTATACACCTCCATAATAAAATTGAAATGCATACCATGGTGAAATGTTACTTTTGAGAAATTCTTATAGGCCCGTCTGGCATTTTTTTTGTAAAAATGGTTTCCATGTGTATTTCATGTTATATATTTTGGGGTCATATTATGTTCCATGAAATTGATTTATTAATTGGTTTTGGGATATCCAAATCAGGTTTGTTATGTTATTTATAGGTTTTTTTCCTTAAAAAATCATTTTAATGGATTTTATGTGCAATGCCTCATTATAATCCTTGAAATTTTTTTACGAAACTTTTTAGTGGTTTATTGATTCTTGAAATAAATTTGAAGCATGTTTGTGGAATTTTTGTGTGTTCATGGTTTGGTAATTTAATTTTGATGTGAAAACTATATTTGATAATATTTGTATCTTTATTGAGAAATAAATGGATTCTCAGGTATCTAGGTGGGTGGAAATGTACTAGTAATCTAGTGATCCGGTGGAGTTTGGCCCCTGTTTCACATAGCAAGATTAACGATGAAAAAACAAACTAAACCACGATGATGATGTTGTTGGGGGAAAACTAGGTTATGGGTATGATCCCTACTAGGGGATTGTGTGCACAAGAATGGACATATCTTATGGTTACTTTCACCGAGATACTATGTACGTAGGGCTCACAACTAACAAGTGACTATGGGTATTCCTGTGACTTGTGCTCATTGGAACTTTTGTACTCACCATCGGAATTCTATGTCATTGGTTGATGAATTTAGATGTCTATGTGATTTATATAAATTTTTATATTATTTAAAGAATCCCTCTTTAATACTATTTTCATTTTGATGTTTCCCCTCTTTTAAAATTTTAACTATCATTATTCTTTATAAAAAATGTAAGTTTTTTGTCGGGTAATTTTTTTAGAATAGGAACTCATTTGAAAAACATACCTATATATGTTATATTTAAAACATGAAATTTATGTTTCATTAATTTTAAAGGATGTTCACTGGAAATAGATTATCGGACTAACCTATTGTGTTTTAATACTCACTCATATAGTCTTCTACATTTTTTAGCGCTTCTGGGGGTTTCAGCTTGAGTTCAATCACCTTGGGCCACATGTGATCACTGTGTTGGAGAGTGACTAGAGGGGTCACATGGAGTTAGTTGGTTATGGGGGTTATTTAGTTGATTTTTTGGATTAGTTTTACATTCATTTTATTGTAAAAATAATTTTCAGTTCAATTTTTATGTAAATGTATTTTGGGTTGTCCATTTCATTCCACTATTTATTTTATTGTTTATATTTGGGAAAAATCGTTCCCTTGTGTACTCTATTAATTACTTCAGTTCTTGTCTCTATCCTAGGAGGATCGAGAATTCCCCTCTGGGCTTGTCATGTGCTGGTCTAGGTGATCGGTTCAGGGTCAACTAAGGATGGATCATGATAAGAAGGCTCTAATACTACTTTGTAACATACTATCCTAGATATCTAATACACCAGTATCCAGAAAAATAGATCACATGGCCTCAAACGTTCCTCTCCATAATACAGAGGCTGATGAATATTAGTGAGTGTCTAATGAGGATATAATTGGGAGAAAATACTCTCATGGTAATAGTATCACATTGGTATAATAAAAAAAGAACAGGATACAACGAATGAAATAATAAATGGAAGAGTAATCCATCGAATAATAATCTAAACCAAATATAAGTGGATGATACCATGATAAAAAAAATGAATTCATGTACAAATGATGATACATAAACTATAACCATATGAATAAGTTAGGAAATATGATAGATTACAAAACATGAATAAAGAAAATAAAAAATTTCCCATGGGTGAAATTAACATGAATCCAAAGCTCCATCTCAATCATGTGCTCCTAACTCAGAGGTCCAGGCATGGAAAAACATGTGGTAATACTTTGTCCTAGGAATATGAGATCTAATCGAGTACCACAATAAAATTGCAGCCCGAACAGGGTGTGAGATAAAAATACTAGTAGGATACCACCCATAATTTCTACAATTAAATGATGTTTGTGAATATAAATTATAGATGTGTGTTGGTGATATGAATAAATAAACAAAACCTAAAAAATAAATAAATTCCTGCTCAGGTTCCAAATGGACACCTGACTACTTTACCTACTTCATCTCATTGTCATAATATGATTTCTTCCAGTAGCTATATATATATATAGTCTAGTTAATTATATTAAATCCACCTATATAAACTAAGTATGCATAGACGTAAGTGTTCATATGTCTATAAGACTTGGTGGTGGATGGATAGGAGTGTGACATAAACATGAATGAATAGTATAGACAAGAATATAAGCTTGTATAATAGGTTGTACGACCTATATACCAAAAAGGGTTGGAGACTTCATGATCATCACTCGAGATGGTGAGTGTTTCTTCATGTCAACACTGGAAGTTGTGATTCCATTGTAATGAAAAAACTAAATAAAATAAATGGTAGATCAGGTCCACCATCCAAATAGTATCACTATTGTGGGATTTTATGATCAATTCCTGGTGTAAGGGTGCATGATACTGCAAATCTTGATGGAACCCTTCCCAGTGTTCCACATCCTTCATCAAGGTGTGATCATATTTATTACTATAATATCCATGAGGCATTACATCTCATACATTATACTTATAAACCCCATAAATAACCATGATAATTTCATTTCATATTTATTTTTATGCATAAAAGAGGTGTTTCCTTTCCACACATTCTATTTAATACATTCTAGGAAAACAAGCCATCTTGATTTATATATTCAAATAAATACATGCCTTTTAATTTAAAAAATCAATGAAATTTATTTTACCAAACTCAATGGTCACTTAGAAGGTACCATAGTCAAAGGGGTTATTAACTGATACAGAAATACCATTTAAATAAAATAAGAAAATAACTTATAATTTTATTGGTTCCCTAGTCATTTAGATAGGAGTGGTCTAAGTCATTAGATTTATAAGATGGCCTGAGAACTTATATGGTTCTTTGGTATATTTTACATTTATATAGGTGGAGGAAAACTCCATTTAAAGTCAACAAGGGAGGCCATCTCTTATACATTCCAAATATATAAAAACAATATGAAGAATAGGAATCCATCAATTCGATTCGGCCAGACAATATGAAATTCACTAAACACCACATTGTTATTTTGAAGAAAATGCACCCCATTCAATGATTTTTTTAATAAAAAACCTGATAGTTCATTCAGTAAATTCATTCCTCCAAATTATTAATTTTATAAATAAATCATAAAACATGGAATAATAATAAATGGTTATATATGGCACTAAAGAGGTTTCCTTAACAAATTGGTTTTTTATTACACGGGGAAAATATTCTTAAAGATATGGTGAATTCTTAAAAGGTGTTTTAGGAATTTAAATAAGAAAAAAATGAAGCAACATAAGCTAAAACAACCAAGGTCTATCAGTGATCTAGGTGTAAAAATTCAAACCACTGAAAAAACTCAATGAGAGTAATATAAGTTGCGTAATAAAATCAGAGTAAAGGAAAAAATTAAGGCAACACACGAAAAAGGCATGTGGGTGGCACAATAACACTATTTATAAAATGAATGAAACTTGATGGAAAATTTTTATGACACCTACCTTATTACTAGAATTATGTACTCATCCAATTTCAAGGTTTGATTCATTCTTATTTTGAGGAAGTCTACGAAACAGACATTTTCACTAAAAATTGGGAAAATGATCTCGCAACAATGTATCAGTAAAAATCAGAAGTGAAGCTAAGAAATGATGATATATGATTCGAGATATAACTAATTAAGATCCATAGTTACCAAAATTAATTATATTTGGATTTTAGAAGGAGGAGATATCATTAACCCTAGTTGAGGGAGGCGGAGGAACCCATTGCACAGAAGATATTCTCACATGGAAGAAGAAGAATGAAAGAAAGAGGAAAAGGAGTATTTGAACTCATCAGTGGAAAATGCAAATTTTAACATCAAATCATGTTGGAATGGTTTTGCCACATGTATTTCCAAACCGTGAACCAATCAGGTGGAAAACACAACGTAGGAACCCCACCTCTCACGGTTGTCTAGCATGGTTTTCTCTATCCATGCTCCATCCATGTGATTAATAGTGAAAGCATCCTACTTATTTGGAACTAAGCATGCATTATAGGAACATGGTTTGGATATACCATGTATAGCCCATGTGACACCAACTACACTTTATGTTCAAGCCAAATGTTTTACTACTGGGGGATGTAAGGTTTCAGACAAACCATGCACTCTATCATATCCATCGCGTTGTTATATTTTCAGAACCCTATGATCCCGAAACTCAATAGAGAACTAAAAGAACCCATGGGCCTTTACCCATGTATAAAAACAATAATTTTAATTTTTCCAAATCTTGGAATTAATTTTCTATTCTTGGTTCATTAAATTCCCTTTCCCCTATATTCCAAAATTTAATTCCATTAGAATTCTACCTTGACTCAACAACCCGTGTCGTTAAAGTTAGTGAATCACCATCATCCATACATGAATTAGATGAAAAAATTAGTAGATTCGCATCACAGGATCAACACTTATAATTATATTGTGATCTATTCTCTCAATACATTATTCTATAATGTTAGTTTGACTGTGTTGAGTAAAACATGCATGATCCGATAAACTTAACAGAAATGGGGGATGAAATATTATAAGTGGTAATTAAAACAAAAGAATTTGGTAGAATTGATTCAAACATACCCCCTACCCTGGTGTCATAAAATATAAATAGTAACATTAAATTGTAACGACCCGAATCCGGAGCCACTCAACTGGTGCCCGATACCCAGTTCACCACCTGACCTCAAGCTCATTTCCCCAAATGCCAAAGGCTTCTGACTAGTAGTGAGGGCCTTGGTGAGTAAGTGGAGAAACTATGCCCTCATTTGGGAAAGTATTCCGCAGAATGAATATAATAAACAATAGCAGAAGTAGTAAATAGTATACAAAAGATGAAACCAAACAGTAGAAGTAATGTATAATTTAAAAATGATCCATCATGGTACTTGAATATATAGAAAGTAGTAAACAAATTAATATTCTGAAATACAACTAAAACCCAAGTACTAAAAGAAAACAGTAAACTCCAATAGCATCGCAAGCCTAATCTCGGTCCCATACTCTCCATCTATAACTAGAAATCAAGCACCTGAGGTATAAGGGACACAATCCCTATCCACACCTTCTACCATATAACCTGTTTGGGCCGAAAACCAGGACCCAAATAGGATGTGAGACTAATACCAGTATGCAACCACCAAAAGATCTGTGCCCTACTATCAGTGGCGATATATAAAAAGTGATGGAAAATAAATGCAGTAGAGAAACGGGAGTACACTAAAGTAAAAAATCCAACAAACCTCCATTCACATTTATTTATTAATTTAATTAAATTATTTAATCATCAACCAATGAATCTAGAAAACAACTCTATAATCTAAAGGCATAGTAAGTAACACAACAAGTATCTCAGCGGACTACCTAAACAATAAGCAGTACAAAACCCAAGATTGTTCCTTGGCTTAGTGGACTCATCACAACCAAACAAACATTAATTTATCATTCTTATCCTCTGGGTGGCTCACGCGGGTAGACCCATATGGTCAAGTATTCAAAAAAGGAAAAGACTCTCTAAGGAAGCACTCATCGTTAATTCCCCCTATGGTCTTGAAGCCATACTACAGACTCTCTGAGGAAGCACTTACGTCTAATTACCCCTTTAGTATCCATTTGATAATTATCAGACCCTCTGACAGAGTATAAATTCAATCTCCCTTATGGTATCGTAGTGGTAATAATTAAATAGGCCCTCTGAGGAAGCACTCAACGTCAGCTCCCTTTATGTTCTTGCTACACCAGGTTCCCGCACCCCTAAGTAAAAGCAATCGTACATAACCGATTCGTAGCAGCCCTAAGTATGTTAAAAAACTACATGGATAATAGCTACAATGCATAAAAACAATTAAACTACAGGAAACACATACAATAATTCATATCAAGGCTGGGAATCAGTGTAACAAGGTTTTCCTCACAGGAAACTTAAACGAAACGGTGATAAACAGCCAAAACAAGGAAAACACCCATGGTGAGATCCTCAGACATGCAAACATATAATCATTATTCATCTAATAACCTTAGGCACACAAGAAATCTATGGAAGATAATATTACAGGATCAAAACCCTAACCCAAGATACCCGATATATGGGTATCCATCACTTTTGAACAAAAACTCAAAGTCATTAACGTAAGGCATCACACCACCTACCTCGAAGGTTTTGATGAAAACCCCAATAATGAAGAACGCACAAGAAACATGGGATGATTCTCAAAGAACCCACCTTATATACCTTCTCCTAACAATATCAAGATCCAAACTAATCAAATTAGGCATCCACACACTTAGATCCACCCATAACGAGCGTAGATCTAAGAAACTAAGGAAACTGGAGAAGTATAACTAAGTATATCTAAGAAAATGATCAAGAACGAAGGAGAACGATCACATAACTCAAGAATCTGGCTCCAATTCTCCATGAGAATCCTTCAGATCACCTCCAGAATGCTTGGGAGAAGTTTTCCAACCTTCTTGGGAGAGTAATCCTGAGTTATGGCCGCTTAAGATCTTAAACGAGGTGATTAAAGAAAAAACGAGTTAGATCCACAAATTTAGGATCTAGATTTTAGTGTCCACATAGTTAGACCGCACGGTTCGACAGACCATGCGCTAACTATGTGTTAGCTTCTACCTCATCAAACAATCCTCGCATGGTTAGGCCGCATGGTTAGACAAACCATGCGCTAACCGTGTGTTATCCACTGTCTCCTAAACCAACCTTTCATGGTTTGGCCGCACAGTTTAGGAAAACTGTGCGCCAACTGTGTTAAAGCTATCTCCCTTTATATTTCTTTAAAAGTACACCCAAACGCACCCCCCAAGTCACCCTTAACATTAAAAATAAGGAAAAAATCAACCAAGGGGTCACATACCTAAAAATAAGATCCGGGTTCTTAAATAAATTCATCAATAATATTCCTTATGAGTTAATAATAACATCAGGAATGCGTGTCATGTTTTTTGATGGAATCAAGTTCACTTGTGTTTTAACCATTACTATTCAATAATAAATGGAATCTTATGAAATTTATATGATAACTCTTAAAAAATATCCTCTTGTTTTTTAAATGTACTAAGAATGAATTATTAGTCTTTATAAGTGAGTAAGAAGTAATTATGAAGGGTTTCCTAAGGCACATTTCAAAATTGAAATTAGTTATTTAATATCTCAATGTGGATTTGTGTCTTACCTAAATGTTAAAGTTAATAGATTTAAGTGTTCTAAAAATATAATGTTGGTTGATTATACCATAGAATCTATTTAAATTGGTTCATCATACACTATGGAGTAATTGGTTTGGAACAAAAAATAAATTAATAAATAGGGAGAATCTCCTCAAATTTTTGAATCAATAGAACTCAATTATCATAATAATGTATATATAATTATTTTTCATGTACTATGATCTCAATAAAGTAATAACCAAATTATTTGGAAATACTATATCATTAGAGTAATCATTTGGAGGGTGATGTGAATATTTCATGATGAATAAAGATGATAATATATAATATTTGGTGAGAAAACCCAAAACATAAAAAAATAATAAAAGATATGTAAATTAAAAAGGTATTATTCAAAGGGATCAACAATTCTATTCAATATTTTTAGATATTGATGAAACAAAAAAATACATATTCTACGATCTCTAAGAAACAAAATGAAACCTCAAATAAAACTGAAATGAATAATTTTAACAATTACAGTACCATACACTAAATATAATACTACAAGAATTTAAAAATTCATTCATATGAGTTTCATTAAAATTAAAAAATTTGAAAAAATCTCCCTACATTTATATGTATCCATGGGTCAAGATGAAATTCTCAACACAAAATAGTGATTCTTATTTACCCATGATGTCTAACGCCTTAGTGTAAAAAAGGAATAAGAAGAGGAAAAATCATCATATCAAGGAGGCTGTCCTAGGAATCATCCACAACATATACCATCACATGACAGTGGATTATAAATACAAAAGGATTCTACTAAGGATATAACATTTACAGTTTAATTTTTAATGCGTGAGTAAATGTCATAGTTACTTCATTTATTTTTCATGTGAATGATTCTCAAAAAATATATTTAATTTATTTAAAAAGTATTTAATGATGTACTCTGTGATAGAATGGGAAAATGTGGAGCCGTACTGAAATAATGGCCTATATTGAATAATATACCATATAATGCCTGAAAATCATAAATTTATCGAAGTCAAAATAGAGTTTATATATATCATATACATATATATATATTTAATATTCAGGGAATATATCCATCAATATCCGACTTGAAAGAAATACTAATAAATTTTTTTTAATTTCACATCATATTTCATCATATATAATAACATGTGTAACAATATCGTCAACTCCTTTTGGATATCTTTCCAAAATCTTTTTGAAATGTATCAATTAATTTACAATGTCTTTAATTATATGTAATACCTTGTGAATACACATACAAATCAATTTTTAAGTAACATTAAAATATATTTATAATAGCTCTTTGAGTAAAAATCAATCCTAATTTAGTTAACTAAAAAGTGTAACCCCCTGTGATTTTATAGAATATCATCTATTATACTCAATTAATAATGAGATCTAACATGATCTCTATCAATAACCTGTATCTCTATACTTGTGTCCATATGTTTACATCATATGAAAGATATTTTTCTAGTATTTTCCATTTGTATATGAAATTGAGTGACTATGGGACATATAGTATTCCAATCACTTGTAGTCTATATATATGTTATTAATTCTTATAGTATAGACTAAGAAAATAAATACAATACATATTAATCATTTTCATGGATGAGCGCATCACATATCACACGTCCTAATACAGTCAAATTATATTTAGTTTTAAGGTGAGGTTGAACACTCTACATTCTATCTCGATCAAGGGATAAGATGACACATTCCCAATATAAGAGGAAAAAATCATATCTAGTTGATCTCTAACAGATGACAAGATGAGTAACATACACAACCACCTTTATATTAGTTATGTCATGATATAGACTTTCATAAGTAAGGTATCATAGTATGAATATTCTCATGCATGGTATCTCACCAATCTTAGGAAAACAAGACTAAATTATCTCCTATTCACCCTTACTATACTAAAGACATTTTTTTTGAAATTATATGTGGTATTCTTCATGGGTCATCTAGTTCACACAAGGAATAATATTCTTTAATTTTTGTTCCATGAACATATTTTTATCTCAATAGATGAATCATACTAAACCAAATGTTAACATTTTATCACAACCTCTATAACTCCATGATGAACATAATTTATAGATAACATGAAATAAGACTTTGTGAGGTTTTTTATCACTTAAAATCATGAAATATATATATATATATATTCAACATGAAAGAATGATAAATTCGATATTTCCTCAAACATGATAAATTTTAATATTCATAGAATTATTTTATTAATATTTAAAAAATATTACATAACCACATATTTATAATATCTTATATAAATTAATACCAAATAAGAGTTATGCATGATGTAATTTTAATAGTTTTGTTAACTTATTACAACATATGTAATTTTTATAACAATACAATGTACCCATATAATAAAACCCTTATACTATAATTTTAGAGAGAAATATATATGGTGAGATTTACAAATCATATTCCCACCATTAAAATCTTTGAACATATTTAAACATATTAATGGTATAACATAAAATGTTGTGATGTTAACATCTATTACCTACACAGAACTATTTCTATTTGTATCATAATCATATTGGGAATTATATCCATCAAAATCTTCCTTGAAATGTTTTCTAAAATAATTTAAAATTATCATTATTATTGTAAAATAATATCCTAAACCCTTTTACGATAAAGTGAAATTTACTCTATTATGTTAACTAATATAACTATTTACATTTATCTTTTTCGATATACTTGAAATAATTTTTTTTATATATATACTAATTTAATTTATTATTTTAATGGTAAAAAACTATTGGAAAAACCGCTGCTAATGAAATGAGACACTTTAAATTTTCTTATTCATCACATATCTTAAACTCATTATGATATTAAGATAAAGACACTTTAATTTTAGACTGTTTTAATCCTTTATCTAATAAATTATAACTCTTGTATTTCCAAACATAAATTCACAATCATCTTGTATAAAATATTCTTTTATAATATCTTATTATTATATTCCAACCAATTTTTTGATAGGAATTAACACTTATTCTTTCTTTGTAGGATTTTTTTGAAAATAAACTATTATTTACAAATCATATATTGTATTCGATGTGTTTGAATAATTTTTGTGAAAAGAATATTATTCCTTAAATTACACCACTAATGGGATATAATATCATTCTATTCTATTTTAATAAATAATTGGATTCATTTTTTTATCCTTCTCTTCTTCTAAAAACATGTTATATAGATTGATGAATCTTATACCATGTGTATCATATTATATAATTTATGAAAGCTCTTTTTTATAAAATAACTTATCTTATAATATTATAGATTTAAATATATAGATTATTATCTTTTACTTTGATTCAAATGGGTTTATCACATTCATTTATATTCAAATTTTTAATGTCATATATTTTATTTCATCACATGTATCTACACTATAATCCCAATTAATACTTAATTTTGAATTTGAACTCATGTAAATTTACAACATGTTTTAAAATTTACATTTAGTATCACATATCCTTAAAAAATAAGGAATTAATCATTATAACCCTTATACCCAACATAGACACTTCGTAGAGTTTCATAATGTTATTTGGGTATTTTGAACGATTCCTCATATGGGGTTATAATAAATATTTTCTTGAAAACCAATGATTTTAATTCCCTTGATTGTATTCTTGAAGAAATATTATTGAACACTGAAACGTTCTTTTATTTTTCTGGTATGAACATTAACTCACAAACATTATCCATACAATACTAAAACCTATAAAACACATTCCTATATACTTTTTCCCCGACACATTGAGAATGACACGTGTGTTTTCTTTGAATTAAATAATATAGTCATAATATTTCAATAATTGAAAACATAATATATTTACATACCATAATTAAACAGTTGTAGTCTCCCTTAAAATAACTTATAGATTTGATAAATCATAATCTACGTATATCATAAACTCCCTCTCATTTCAGTTTAACAACTATTTCTTACGTGCTCAACTCCAGAGAAAATGTGGAAAAATTAACAAATTATTATATATTCAACGTTGATTGATGTATAAAAATATCTAATTCAGTAACCCATTTTCTCCATTACTTGGGAATAAACATAATGTTTGATACTTCATTTTTTATTCCAATTTTATCATACTATATATTTATAACACTTGTAAAATTTTTAATTTGGTATCATAGACCATTTGAAGGAAATAAATACATTTTATAAAATTTATACCTAAAGTGGATGCTCCACATTGATAATTGAAAACATGCACATAATCCATAAAATTTAATCTCCAGATGATAGTTTTACTACTATGGAAAATTCTCCCTCTTTCTTCATCATTAACATAGCTAATAGTGTGGAATCTCCATGACCTATTTCCTTCCCCTTATATCCAAAACCATTACCTTTATTAATTTTTTTCCTTTGAAAAGGTAACTGATCCTGGATCACCCACATCCTTCATAGAAATACTCAACATATTTAGTAGTCCTAATTAATGTCTACAATGTTTATTCATATTATAGTTTAGAACAAACCGTTGAAACTTTTTTTGTGGTGATTACATATTGAAATATTTTTTCAATTGATTGAAAAAGATATTTAGAAACATTATATTATGCATGCATTACTTTCCCTTGATGGAGGATTTCTAGGATATCTATCATTTGATATGTATCTCAGGACTCAAGTTGTTTCTGAATATTATAATCCATGATTACTAGAATTAATGTATAGACTTCATTTTTAAATTTTATATAAATTTCATAGGAATCCAAATCATTTTTTAATACCTTCAAGATTTTCTTTCTTACAGAAGTGGTTTCCCACCAAATTCCAGCATATTTAAGAACAATTCTCAAATATTGGTATTAGTCATGGATGTTTCTATCGTTTATATTTTCCTTGTCAAGGATTGATCTCAATGGTCATGTTTGATAATTCATCTAATTATTTATAGAAAAAACATTGATCAAATGAGTATCATGATATATAAATTTTTAATAAGTAAATATATTATATGGGATCTATATAATGTTATGATTTATTTTAAAAAAACATCATATCCATTAGCAGGATAAAATATATAATTCAAAAAAAATTGAGTCTAATATGGAATTTATCTCATGACATAGTTGTTTTTAATTGTGAAAATGAATTTTTAAAAGGATGGAATTGGTTTTGAATTGATTTCAAACTCTTGAAAATGGATTAGAATGATTTGATAGAAACCTAGTGGTTTTAGCTTTTCAAAAGGGCATGTTTTTGAATAAAACCAATTATGGTTTTATATGTAAGGAAATGAGAATTTTTTAAAGGGAATAATGAAATTGATCATATATTAACAAATCTTTAAATAGTTATTCCATCATGTAAGAGCACATGAAAGACGTAATTGTTTAGTTTGTTATTTGGATACACTCTATGCTATTACAATGCTCTAAAACATATATGTAGCGGGTCATGTCTCCAATAGATTGGTGACAAGTCTCCTTTATCCAATGTCATATGTATGTGTGTATACAAATTTTTCTGAGGTCATTTAAAGTGTGTGGAATCCTATAGCTGGTTAATACTTTCATTCCTTTTACAATATGACCATGTTCCTCACTAGTTTATTTATATTTGTGATAAAAATGTAAGATAATGTTATTGGGAACTGATTTACATGCCAGCAGAATTTATATAAACTATTTCTTTATAATATTTTACATAATCCATTGTTTTAGAAATGTTCCTTCTCTTATAATGTAATTCCTTCTCTTTGAATTTAATTTCTATAATATTTAAAATGTATTGAATGTTTTTTACAAAATATTTTGAATTTCCAAACCAGTTTATATTGAAAATTGAAATCATTACATTAGGTTTTCTATATTTGGAATCTGTTAAGGAATCATTGTTGGTAGCCTACTGGGCTTAGAATCACACCCTAATTTTGACTTCAGGTGTTGGTAGAATTTATTTATCTAGGTTTGAGCAAAAGTAAGGGATCTCTTGTTGGTGGATATAGATATTGATCTTTGGTATTGCTGAGATTTTTCCTTAGGTACCTTGGGGATATTTTATTATTTTAGTGCTTTGGTTTTAGTGATTTTGGCTAGTTTATGCCTGGTTAACTTCTGGTACATTAATACCAATGGAGTTTTTTTTGTTTATGCATACTATCTTGTTTCTTTTCTTCAACATTGATGGTGGAAAAATATTCACCAATTGAAGGTTGTGTGATTCAAGGTGTTATTCTCCGACACATGGGGATCCGGAACACCCTTCAGACTATATTAGGATCGACTAGGTTATCGGGTTTTTAGGGTACCTGGGTTGGTTTGTGACACTAACTATGTTGGAGATGTGGTGGAATGAATGTCTATAAGTGTTGGTCCATTACTTATTGGAATGAAATGTGTGGGTTGGTAGATTGAGAAATAGGAATGTAAATCTCTTAGTATTGTTGTAGCATGGTATATATCTACTAAAACGACATACACTTAGCTATTCTGGGTGAAGAAACAACTGGTTGATATTTGGTGATGAGATTAGATGACCATTGGTGATTCAATGTGATAAAAAATTACTATCAAAATCATCAATAATCTGACTTAAAATTATAATAAGAAAAATATATATATTCAATATCACTTAATGGAAGAAAAAGTTTTTCAACACGTGATTAAAATAGATCTTGTTGGAACAGATGATCAATTGGATGATATTTTGACCAAGACATTGGTAGTGCATGTTACTAAGAATCATTGGTTTACCCTCAATGTTCAATCACCTCCCAAACCATGAGGAGGTCAGACGTGTTCCCACATCTCCAATTTTGTTAAATATTTTAATCTTTGGGTGGTAGTGATATAGGTTTATGGGAGAGATAAAATCTAGGGGGTGTGTGTTTTGATGTCCCCATATTCAAAAATAGTTTCTCTAGGTTTATTTCCAATTTGGGAGAATGGATATATTCAATACTAGAAATTTTTGGATAATTGAGAAATAATGGGAAAGAAGGAATAATTTATGTTTTATAGGTTGTAGGTTTCTAAAAAACCATGCAATGATTTTGTGAAACTATGAGAATAAGGTGTTATAAAAAATAGTTGAAGGCTTGAAATGAAAGAAACAATTCAATTAATTAAATTATTTTATGACATGATCAGATCTTATCTTATACGTCCTTAATAATTCCAAAATACCAGAACCCAATTTATTTTTCCCCTATTATTTTTTACACTATGATTTTCTCACATTGACTTAGATTGTTTGATGGTTTGTTTCTCGCGTATCACGTTTTGATAGTGGTTGGATCATTATTAAAATTATTTGTAGATTGATGAATAATATCCCATAGGGGGGATATTATTGGAACCAAGTCTATTCTTGGCTTCAATATGAATATTTTTTTATGTTTATTTACAATCCTCATCATGTATCATTAGGGTGTTTTCAAGGAAATAGATCATATAGTACAAGGTGTCTGCACTACTGAAGGTAGTGTCGTTTCCTAGTGTTTTCCATGTTTTTGGGGTCTAAATCCGAAGGAAGAGGCTATCATCTCAAATAGATGTTTTTTGGAAGTTAGACTTCATAAAAATATAATCGCATGGGTTTCATGAAGACTTTGATGATATTTTCGATGATTTTAGATATCCGGAATAGTGATAGTGTTCTCCATGATTAGGAGAATTACAGCATTGTGAGTGTGTGATGGTTTGAATAAAATCATAGTGAAAATTTCAAATCTAAATTATGATTCCTTAGTGGAGGATCACTGTGAATATTTTTTTTATTGATATGAAAAATATTCTAGAGGTAGTACAACATCATGAATGGATGATTCATTAAATATGAGGATAACTACACATCATTCACATGAATTTATTCAAGGAAAATCCAGAATATTTCTAATTTCATGAAGCTAGAGGAGTTCAGTGAATTTGAGTTTATATGTGAGATTTAGCATAAAAAAATACTATAGTGTTGATAGATTCCAATTATTCTATGTAATGTGTGATTTGTGATTATTGGGTATTCTATATTGACTCAGTGAGGTTCATAAAGGCATTTTGTTCCATGAAGGGATGGTCCTACAAGGAAGAGTTATCATCACCAGGGAGCTTCGTGAAAGATCGTTCTAAACATAGGGTTTAGGTCAAAAATTATTTTAGATTTCATCAAGTTTAGTCTATGGTGAAAGAAGAGTCTCGTGCTAGACAGGGACAAAGACATTAATGAAAATCCTCTGAATTGACCTTCAAGATGATACATTGAGTTAGACATATCTCAACGTAGTGATCTTGGGGGGTGTCTATGGAAGTTTTCTGAGGGATGGAACATGTTATCCCTAAAATCATGTAATGTTATTTTGCATGGCATATAGTGATTATGTATGAAATTCTGTATTCCACAACAAGTGATGATTATTGGATTTAGGTATGACCAAAACACTATTGGTGTATTCTCCTTGGACTAGACCTTACTGGTGAACCAAGTAAACTTATTGTGTTGTCTCATTGCATGTAGTTTTTGGTTTTATGTACTTTCCTATATGATTACTTTAACTTGATCTTACCAATGTGAGAACAAGAGCCTTTACGTTAAGAGAAAAAGATGAACAATTTAGTCACCCCACATCTCTTATGGAGTTCTGGGGTCCATCTTATAAAATAATAAACTTCATTTTTGTTTTCTTCATCTATCAAATTCGCCTTTTCATTGTAATTCTTCATTTATCAACGAATAATATACATTAATTTCTCTCACAAGACCTTTAACATAGCTCTACACTCTTCATATCAATAAATGATCCTTATGTATATAGGATTGGACTTCTGAAAATTACAGTGGTCTTATCCTCATCTATTTCAATCAAAATTAAATCAATCTGGAAGTATAATTTTTCTACTTTGACTATGGCATCATTAAGAAATATTTATCTATGTCAGACTTTTGTGTCAACTAAAAAAAGAATAACTTCATTTGGGCTTATAAATTCTAAAATCATACACTTTAATGCATATTATGACATGATTATTCCTCCCTTAACTACTATTATAAATGTTTTTAATCTCGTACATGCCACATTTTCACTAATGTGATAGAGTTTTAGGAGGATTTTACCATGTCTAAATCCTAAAATGATCAATGAATAGATATATCTACATAGTTCGGCCATCCACCTTCCTAAAAAACATATCCCTTTTTTCATTGCTAAAAGGACGTTTCAATAAATCCACCAATGCTTGGTTAGACCATAGAAACCAGAAAACATGGCCATGAACCATCTATTCTTTTTGGACCTCTTAAAAAATTCATGTTATAGTTATTCAACAATCACCAGTGATCTTATATCCCAGTATTTTTTCATTCCATTCCAATTTGTATTCTTCATAACGAGTTTAGATTGTAGATAAAGTTTTTTTTTATTTTAGGATAGTAGTTAAGCCTTTTCTTTCATCGTTTACATCAGCATCCATTAATTATTTCTTATTATCCTCTTCCATATAATCTCATATTTCATCATATTTATTTATTGGCTGGTGAATATTAAACTTTACTTGCTCACCACCAACCATTAAACATATCCCACCACATTTCACATCAATTATTTCCCTTCTAATAAATAGGGATGGCTTTCACGAAATTATGGGGGTCTTATCCTCATCTATTTCTATCCCATAAAATCAAACAGAAATCTGAATGTTTCAACTTTGACAATGAAATCTTCATGAAATCCTCATGGACATCACACTATTGTGATATATATATATATATAAATAACCCAATTGGGACTCCTGTATTCTAATCCAAGATTATTAAGTGAAGAGTATGACATGATGATCACACTCAATCCTCTATAACACAATGATTTTCAATAAATATAAGACCAAAATTAACAAGAGTAGAAAAATGATTTCTTCCATAATTTATCTTCATTCGAAGTCTTGACAACATCACAAATCATTCCCAAGAATGTAATATTTTCCCTAATTCCTCAATTTTTATCTTATTTTATCCCAACTCATTCATGAATTTATAATATATAGTAATATTCTCTATGATTCTATAAAGGGGGTATTCATATTTATTCTCTTATGCTTTTCCATAATGTCAACCCGTTTTCATCAAACATCCCTTTCACAAATCTCTTTGTGTTTGAATGGTGGTGGGGATTCCACTTTTACATCATTCTCATTTTTATTATATTTTAAATTCTCATTTTCATAATTTTTATTCTCAATCTTATCTTTTTTTATAGTTTCTCTCATCAATAACACTTTATTAAATAATTTCTATACTTCCTACGATGATATAAATTATTAATTCCAATGGGTTTAATTTTTTACTTTACATTAATACTCATCTTTGACTATATCTATGTTAATCAAAAAATTTACAAACATGAAACTCTAGATTTTTAATGTATTATTTTGAATATTAGATTTGTGTTCTAGTTCAATGATCATAGCCCTAGTTGCAGTCATGAAGGTATCCAATATCTCTTCTATTTAATGAGTTTGGGTTTTTAGTGAGGTACCATAGGGAACATATTCTTGATATCCTAATGGCCTTAATTGGAATACATGATATTGCGGTAGTGGTAGTATGTTCCCCTAAAATTGATATGTTTGATGATAATAAAGATAATTAATATCAAAATTTTATATAACATAGGGGTATTGGAGATCCACCATAACATCCTATTTAATATTCATAGACTCTATTTGAGAAACCCTACAGCCATTTTCCAATACATACACATTCTCCTTATGAGTTCCATCTGATTACCTTTGGAAACTATTGCTAGATATCTTGACCATCAATTTCCCCCCTGAGTTGCTTACTCATAAATTATCCTCCAACCAAAAAATTAATAATAGACATATTTTACTATGACAAACTTTTATAAAAATTGAATTAAAATTCATATTTCTATACCATGATTAGGTAAATTTAATAAAATAATTAAATATGCCACATGAACTTTATAATGACTAATCATCAAATTGATTGAAATTTTATGTTTTGAAGTGAATATTGAATGATTTTAAGGGGCTATTCCAGTTAAGATGTACCTTTACAACTCATCCGATTTGTCAATAGAAAGACATCGAAGTATTTTAATATATTACCTTATTATATATTATATTGAAAAATGATGCAATCATCCCCTAATTGAATAACACAAGACATTTTTAAATTTAGATATATCATATAGTTTAGGAAAACATCTAATGTGAGCATTTAGATACTCTTGTAGAAGGCTTTAAAATTGTATTGAGAGAGGAGGGTAAAATTAGTGGTACCATTTTTATGGATTTTTGTACTTTTAAATTATTCATCTTGAACATGATATGGTTCTCAAACCACTTAATAGATTCAATAAAACTCACCTCATGTAATATAGTAAAATATGGGAGAGAAACAAAAAGTATTTAAGGGGTTCAGAAATGAAAGGCTTGCTCCTTTCCATGATGTTTAGACACTCCATCATGTATTTCTTCACTATCTCCACAAGTAAGAACAACTTGTTAAACACCCCATTTCAACAAATGCTTAGACACCCTAATTGATCGTCCTAATTTATTGGTCAAACACCCCAATAAGAAGACTCCAGTATTTGGAAAAACATCGCAAATATAAGATTCCACTTCATTGGTATCAGATATACAATGATATTATTCATAAGTATTATTCCTCTACAAGAATGTTGGGTGTAACTTCCTTATGTAAAAATATTCCTGGTCTTTAGTATATGAAATGATCAATGTTGTTGGTCCCGAATACTCATTTTAGATATTGATTGATATTCATTCTCCTCTCCGAATACTTGGTTAAATTTAATCATCTTCTTCTTGTGTTTCCCAACATTGGCCCACTCTAAAAATTTTTCTTATCAAATCGATACAACGTGTGTCAAAAGGACCATAAAATTGTATATAAAATTATCATCAATAATATGAACATATTTATAGATAAATATGTTGTATGAACATCTTAATTAAATGTGTTAATTAAATAACCACATTTAATTCCCTTCTTAAAAAAATAATACTCTATTATTTATTGGATATTGAACTTCTTCAATTCTCATTTTAAATACCCAAATGAAATTTTCTGGGTATTTCCTTTTACATGCAATGGAAACCCAATGGGTATTCTTATTTTCATGAGGTATTGGAGAATCTGGAATACATAACAAGAATGCATGAATTCATGAATTCATATGTTGTCCTTATGTTTATAATTTTATTCTCATTGAAATCCCAACCCCCAAATAGACTCTAGTACGTCTTCCTTGATGTGGTCATGCCATTATTTTAAATGTATCTTCAAACTTTAAACAATTATATGAATTGGGTGTTCAATATCTCTATTAACACATGTTTCTGACTATCATTTATAAATGAAATTAATTCACTACAAATACTCACAAGACTTTGGGTTTTTATTTATTCTCATGCGATAATCAAAATAATTACAACTTCTCATCATTAAGAACACCAATTAATCGTGATTCCTCAATATTGACATAATAAATTCCATAAGAATCATGGTTTCCCCCTTTTTATCACACTTTTGGCTCCCTGTATGCTCACAAGTATTCATCTAAAATTCATAAATATTTTAGGTTCTATATTATTCACATGGGGTTTCATTTTGAGTACAGCTTCAAATTTTTAGCTTCTTGATTTCTTCCATATATTTCCATGAATACAATGGGGAGAGGAATGAATGATCCCTTTTCAATCATTACTATTATTAAATATCATCATTTACCTCATTAAGGTTGATTTCTTTATTAATGGATGATGTCACAAATCCTATTAATTCGATTCATGCATATACAAGCGTGAAAAAAGTTCCCAATACATGCAAGGATATCACCTAGATCACGATGGAACGATGTTTCTCTCTCAACCGTGTTTGTTCCCTTATCCCTGATCATCATGGATCAATCATGGAGGATGATCCGGTATATAGAAGACTTAAATGCTTATAGATTAAGATGAATCCTCAGCTTGATCATATGAATGTGATCATGTGAATCATGCTACTGAGGAAATATCTATCTTTTTTTAAGATGGTTGAATTGTACAAGAAATAGTGGAATACCACATCAAATAATCTCTTGTTATATTTATTACATATAATACAATGACCTTAAACATCTAATCTATAGTTCTTAACCCTCCATGAGTTTCCTTTTACATGCATTCCTTTTCATCATGACACATTGTATGTTGTCACCATCGCATATGCTACATAAACTATCCATGAGAACACAACTCTATGATTATCACTTTTTCTAGGGTATTTTTCCCATGGTCATGAATGAACATTGAGACCCCCTTATGGATGGGGTTGAGAATGCCTTTCCAATTTTAGTGGCCTTCTATATCTTCTAATGTAAATCCCACATAAAAATACATAATAAAAATATCTAGGTAGATAATATAAAATCCACCAATCCATTCTGAAATACCAAATGGTTTTCTTTTCACCTTCATCACATCTGAATGCTTTTAAGATTGATGGAATTCTTTAATTATTTATGAAATCCATTTTTTATGTAAACAATTTTCAACCTCTTTAGAACATATCATTGACCTTTTATATTAGTTACTCAATTTTATGATTTATCATGGAGTATTTTCATAGCATAACATCCAATTCAATGAATGGATTAAAAGTATACATGAATCACCACATCATCACGTATTGATAAATCATTGACAACAAATTCTATCACATGGCCCAACAATCATCCCCTCCCTGTTTTTTTGTCAATATATTTTCACATAATAAAAATTTAGTATGTGTGCTCATGAAAATACTACCCCCATTGACAAAGAAATGAAAATTGATAAATGGGGGATGGTGGGGCTTGTCATCTCATCTTTATTATCAGATAAATCTTATCATATCTGAAATTAGATGGATGATATCACATGAAACATTTTCATAATCCTTTTTTAAATCAATTGAACATCTAAATGGGATAACCTAATGTTTGAAATGAGAGTGAAATATCCCAGGAAATATAATCTGTCCATTAGAAATACTCACAAGTGATATACAACCAAGTGTTTCTCAATTATCATTAAGGATTTTAAAAATACCAAAATATTCAATGAAATTTAAAGTCATGCACACTTAAATAAAATCATTATTTATTTTAGGTTCACATGTATAAATAACCCTTTTCCTCATCTATTCATTAAACAAGAACTACCCATTAATTATAGCTATTATTAAAACAAGGACGACTCTGTTCTCTTGATATATCATGTCTCATAAAAATATAACCCTCATTGGATGCACACACATTCTTCATCATGAGATGCTTCTAATAATGATCCTCTATGAGATAACTCATCATGATATCTAAAAATTAAATCCTAATACTTATCCTTCAATTCACTAAATGTTTTCTCAAAATACCAAAAATAATAGGAAATATGAAGTAAAATCTTAATTCATTAGTAGGAACATTCAAGATGGGCGTATTCTGTCATCGTTTATATCTTATAATTTCAATTTTCATTATGAGATACTTTTTTTAGTTTTTTTCAATTTTTATTTATAATCACCATTATTTGATGACTCAAATCCTTTCTCCACACAATAAAAGAATTTAGATTATTCATCAGAATCACTGAATGAATCATATTTCCATCTTTACTCCCCAAACATATCATTTTTAATATGGAGTATTTAATATTATTCTTATTACCTTTCTTTCTTTGGGGCCTCCCCTCATCTTCATCAAGTTCAATATTAGCATATTTGAAATTTTTTAGACACTCGTATGAAAAATGTCCAAGGTTATTAGATTTCATCACTTAGGTGGGTATATTTATTTCCCTTTACATTTTCCAAATTTTTTTGAAATAAGAGAAACAATATTATTGAAATCAGGTTCAGCTTCCTCATAATTACAATTGATGGAATCAACAATTTCTTCTTCTCTATTTATTCCTTTTCCTCATGGAATTAAAGGGAATTTCAATTTTTTCTGTATACATGAAAGATGGAATTTTCTTCTTATCTCATAAGATATGAGAACATTTTTAATTTCATCCAGAGAAAAATCATATATTTATTATGGGGTTGAGAACATTGAATCAAAACAATCTAAAAAATTCCTCGTTAAATTTTTTAACCTAAATGGAATAATAAAGCTTCTCACCAAACCCTATGATATTTACTAAAATGTCATTAAATATTGTGAAAAAATAATAAATATTTCAATCCATATTCATTTGTATATCCTAAAATAATCTTGTCCATAATTGTAGTTTTTCCTCCATGTCATTGATGTTTACTTCAAAACCACTTTTTATTTCTCGTATATTCCATGTAATGTTTGAAGATCCATGTCTTTGGAGTATTCAATTAATTGGATATTTAAAAAATTGGTATTCTATTTTTTTATTCCAAATATTAGGATTTTAGAGGTGGCTAAGGATCTGACAAAACTTATAAATCCCTAGGCTAATTAGGTTCCACTAAGAGGAGGGTGAATTAGTTGTTCCCTTGTTTTATGAATTTTTATCCATTAAATTCATCTTCTTGATCATGTTAGGGATCTTTATCCACTCAATAGTTTCCCTAAATCTCACCTCATGTGAAGTAGTAAATTATGTTACGTAGGAACACATTATTTATAATTTGATTCCATGAATGGCCTTATCCATAACATGTTTGTTAGACATACTATCTCTAGAAGTGAGTACAACTTGTTTAACACCATAATTTCACAATTGGTTAGACACCCCAATTGATCTTCTTCTTTGATTATAAAAACACCCCACTCATGAGCCTCCAATATTTGGTTAGAAAATCCATCTACATTATTCCTCTTTACTTGTCCTAGTTATAGATATATCATCATCATGAATAGTCTTCCTCCTTAAGAAACATGGATGTCCCTTCCTTATGTACAAATCTTCAATGAATTCAACAGATGAATTGATCAAAAATATAAGATCTAAAAACTCTTTTTTATCATAATTTGTATTAATTATCCCTTTTAAATATCTTGGGCACATGAAATCATATTCTTCAAGTATTACCCAACATTGTCTCACTCTCAAAATTCTTCTTCTATAATGGATGCATGATATCTCAAAATGATATTTGAATCCAGTACACAATTCTCATAACATTCATGCACATATTATTACTCAAATGTGGTGAATATAAATATGAAATAATTATTTAATTAAATAAAAACATTTAATTTCCATGTTAATATAATAATACCCCATTATTTTTGGGTAACAAATTTCTTACTTTCTCATTCAAAAAACCTAAGAGAAAATTTGATGGGAATTTCCTTTTACATGGAATTAGTACCCAATGAATGTTATTCATTTCACATGTAATTGGTGAATTACCATGGATTACCTTTCATGAATTCATCAATGCATGATCATGTTGTCTTTATGTTCAGCATCTCATTCCCATGTGAATCTCAATCACCATATAGAGTCTGGTTAAATTTCCTTCATGATATCCTGACATTATTTTGGAAATATAATACATATTTATACACATAAAATATTTGGGGGTTCTTTCTCTCTATTGAAATTTTCTATCAACCAACCTTTATTAATGTAATTCATGCACCTAAAAATCCCACACGACTTTGGTTCCTTATTTCTTCTCATGCCATAATCAAGTACATCACAAATTGTCATCTGTAAACACCTGAATGAACAAGGATTCAACATTATTCATTTTATAAATTCCTATAGACATGGGATATTATATTTTGGATAACACATTTGGTTATCTACCTACTAACATCTCTGCATCTCAAAATCCCAAAGAGTTCGGGTTCTCTGTTATTAATTCAGGGAATTCATTTTGAATACCCGCGGTTTCAAATCATGTGACTTCTTGATTTCATCAATAGATTTTAATGCATGAAATGTAGAGATTTATGAATTATAAAATTTCTTTCATCCCTATGCTTAATTTTTTGAATTTATCTTATTTATGGAAACAAATTTATCAATACAGAAATCACACATTAGGTTCCTTCTATTCATTTATATCCATGTATAAAACAAGTTCGTAATAAATTCATGAATCTCACTTATATCCATGGGGATCAATGTTTACATCTCAGACATGTTCATGTCCATATTTTTGATCATCATGTCTTGATCATGGAATAAGATACATTGAATATGATACTCCAATGGTGCCTGAGTAACATAAAACCTTAGGCCAATTAGATGGATCAGATCGAGCAGGTTGTATTATTAAGAAAATGATTCTATTTTTAGGATGGATGAACAGTACATGAAATAGCTGTATCCATAATCAATTCCTCTATTTATATTAATACCATATATGAATATTTATACCATCATATGATCAATATTTACAAACCACCCAGGTATTTCCCGATACAAGACCACCTTGTCATCGTGTTTCCCCACATGGTAGTGCTACCATATGTGCTCCATGCACTATCTATTAGCATGATCGTCTCTTCGACATTTTAAATTTCTTGGGCTTAATACCGTGTCTATGGATATCCTTTTAGTCCCACTCATGTTTGGGGTCTTGAAGGCCATGTCTTTTCCAGTGGCATGGAATATTTTGTGAACTAAACCCACATAAAAATGCTTAAGAAAAAAAATCTACATATAAAATAGAAAATAAACACAACAATTATTAAACATCCAAATAATATATATTCACCTTTTTCACATTCTAATGAAATAAAAAATGCATGGCCTCCATCAATTCATCATATAATCAGTTTCTTCATAGATTTCACTTCAGGTGAAAAATTTCCAAATTCTTCATCACAAGTAATTAACATGTAAGAGTACATAAAAAATCATCTAATTTATCATGGTGAATTCTCCAAGAATTAAATCCAATTCTATTATTCCATATCAATTATCTAGGAATAACCACCCAATCACATATTGAAAATTAATTAACGACAAATTAAATCAATGAGCCCAATAGTCTCTAACAGGTGTATAGTGACTAAATGCACCAGTATACTTGTTTATACTCCCACACAATAGGTTAGAAAATATTTCACTAGTGTTACCTTTAATAAATTATTTTTTTTAATTTATTCATCCATATCTTGTCTATATTAAATTTTTTTTTCTTCCATTATTTTAATTTTCTCTTGTGTGGTCTTTTATATCTCATGATTTTATACAATATTCTCTTCCATTGCTCTGTCTCACATTAAAAATTCATGCTTAGAAGTTTTTAGCGATATAACAGCATAAGGATACCAACTATAAAATATAAAATTAATATAAAAATGACTAAATGAATTACAAACAATCTTATTCATTCTTATAAATCAAAACCCATAAAATATTTAGAAATTTGATCGGTGTGTGAATGGAGTCGTTAGTTCCAAAGGTAATATAAAATTTATAAATTTATTAAAAAAATAAATGTAAAAAACTATTAAATATATAAGTGTAGTATTTGGAAACTCCATGTTTCAAACCCACAAGGATAATTGATAATTAAATATGGAATGTGAAAAATTACATGAAAAAATTGTAGATGTATAGAAATCAACTATAGAGAACATACAAATGATTATTCGTCTCAGGTTCATGTGTTAGTATAATAATAATTAAATTAATTTTCCATTTTATTTAAATAGTGTAATATAGTAGGATCATTGTACTTTGTTTCCTTTTTATAACTCACTAAATTCTACTTTTATATGGTCAACTACAAAAGATCATTATTAAATTATAATAATCAACCTAAACCATGTAATGATTCTGCATTGATTTGAAATGAAATGTCATGTATATAAAGAGTAAATCCTAAGTAAAATTGATATTCTCAGGATATATGAAAATGGATTAATAGAATTGAATTTGGAGACATATGAACCAAACATGTACTAAAAAAAGAAAAAATGTCCACCAATATAATCTACATCAATTAGATACCATGAAACTATAAAACATAACCCATAATGTTTTCTATGGGGTTGGAGTAACAAATAAAAATAAACCAGTGAGAGAATTAGTATTTGGTAAATTAGTATCTATCCACAACAACTTGGTTCTTTTGAGAGATGAAATACAAGACCCTCAGCAGCCATCAAACATCCAAAAATATAGAAATAAAGGGGCATTTAAATCATTATTAAGTTCCCCTTATATCTCATTTGAAACTATATTACAGTCCATTCTATATACCCATAAAATTGAACATGGAAAATATCTTCTCCTACTTTAGATAAACGTTATGAAACCTCACGAGGATAACTTTATTAATCTTTACCGACAACCTCAACAAAGCCTCATTTTTTAGCTATTCTTACTAACTGTTTCCGAATTTATCAAAGTAAAAGAAGATTTTTTTCTATACTAATAATGAATAAATAGTAAATTCACTCTGGGAATGTTTATCCCTATATCAAGAATATATTCCTCTTTCCTTCGCATGCACTCACCATGAACACTTCCACATCAAAGGATAAGGTGTTTTGGGTTCAGATTTCACATATAGGCCATGACTTCATATATTATGGAGTTGTCTCAATATTTTATTCTTATAATATATATATATATATATATAGGATCACTATAAAATACAAATATTTTAGGATTTGTTTTTAATAAATTTATCTTCATTAACAACTCGCACTACATGAAATACCAAGTTTCAAAGAACAACAATATAATATTATTACTATTTGAACATAATCATGATAACCTAGATGTCAAAAATGGTGGTAATAATAATAATAACCAATTTTTAAAAATTAAATTTTTTTATAAAAATAATCATATTGATAAAAAATTAAATAATTTTTAATAAAGTATATATCTGATTTGAAAATAGATTTTCTCAAAAAAGGATTAAATTATTTTTTATGAAAAAAAATATTATTAATTTTTTATAATTTTATAAAATTAATTTTAATAAATTGAAATTATATTGGTAATCAATATGCCAAAATTCACTTAGGGTGAATATTATGGATTTTTTCTGAAAATTTTAACTTTTTAATGAATATGGAAAAAATTTCTTATTAGAACCTCCCTTTTCATTTAAAGTATCTATAATTTTTATTTTATTTTAAGAAGGGTTTAAATGTATTATTGGTTATATTATATAATTATTTAACAAATTTTTATCATTCGAATCAATTTCATATATTATTTTGATACTACAGCTTTCTATACTTTTGATAACATTTTCTTTAGAAAATCGTTTATTTGTCAAATATACTAGTTTCATTATTTATTAAATTCTCAAAAATATGTGAATTAAATTTGAAAAAAAGGGTTAAATATTTTTAATCACCATAAATAATAATATATAATAAAATAAAGTAATCTTTCTTATAATTAATAGTATTAACAATAGAAATTAATTAATGCGATTAAGGATAAAATATGTTTTTCGGGGGATAAACTAAAATATTAGGGTTTAAATGATCTATAAAACCTTCCAACTCCTATATACAAGAAATATTTCAAGAATATATCATCTATGTTTTGATAATGTGATATATCTTATACTGGATTCATTTCTAAATCATGGGTATAATTTTTCCTTTTCAAAAAATACAAGTGTGTCTTCACCCCCACATATAAAAGTGAACCTCATCTTATATCCTCTTCATACATAAAAACCCATTTGTATAAGCCAATAAAAACCCATATAATTTCTATAAATCACTAACCACATAATATAGGGCTTATTTGGATTATAAAAACCTCATATTATATTTTTTAGTGAAAACATATGTAGCATGTATAAAGAATATGTATTGTTTTTTACTGAGTCTTTTTATTTTATTTCTACATAAAAATAATTAAAATATTCTTGAAATATTATAATTTAATAAAATAATAATATAACATATTCATAAATGTTATTGTATTAATTTTATAACCAATATTAATATCCTCTTCCATCAAAAGTGAAATTAAACCATCAATGGTCCATACGGTGGAATATCACATCATGAACTGATATAATTTGTCTTCCATTACCTGATCTATAGAATAGAGATAATGATGTTTTTAATGTTTATTTATTATTTTTTATGGAATATTTATACACCATAAATTAATATATAACATCTTCCTTCTTTAATTCAAATCCGTTAGAAAATGATAACATCTCTCGTGTGTATAAGTAGACTGCCGACTCCATAAAGCGATGTGATACATTTTTCATTTTATTTTAACATGTATGGTAAAAAGGATACATTATATAAAAATGAACAATATATATGATAAATGTTTTCTGGGTGAATTATTATTTTCTTTTAATTTTCCCCATTTTCTGAGAAAATCGGAATAGAGGTCATATGTATGTATGACCTACCTTCTCCAGGAAGGGTGTAACTCATTTTCTATCTATAACATAAATTTATTACTGTAAATAAAATTTTAATGAATATATATGATATTTATATTATGTTTAACATTTTTTATAATCTAGAACCATGATTGAAGTTAAAGGAATAAAATAAAAAAGAAAAACATTTAGGATAAACTATCTAGTTATTACCCGAAACAAGATTTTAAAAAGATAAATATTAATGAAAAGGCTGTAAAATTTCATAAGTAAATATTATATGTTATAATATTTAAGATCATGGATATGCACTATATTTATAATAAACCAATATTTATTATATAATACGTTAAAAACTATATGAATAAAGGCATGACATGAGGTATGGGATTTTTATCTATCTTTTATTTATAATGGGATAAATTCTATATTCACCATCTATTTATCATGTGATGTGTATATAATACCCATGATTTCCTCTTCAAATTAATATCATGGAAATCATGTGTTATAAATATTCGTGTAATATTCTATTTTTCATGGGCCATATGATTCAATAGTTTTCAAAGTTGTATGAGTTTTATATTACAATCCCTTTTTATCATGATTATTCATGATTATGTTTCAAATAATGAAATATTATAATATATATCTCAGGATACTTATAAAATATCATCCCCAATATTTATTTCATAAATAATTATTTTTTCTCCCCAATTTATCCACTTTATATACTTAAGTATAAAATAATTTTTTTTGGAAAACAAACATTATTTATTTATTCTCTCAAAAATGTTTTTTCGTGCATTATCATGCTTTTAAAAACATAATGCTTTTACTATTATTAGATGTATATTCACTGAATTATTTTACACATGATTGATTTTTTTACAAAAACGTTTATGATAAACCTCCTTGTTGTTTTTTAAACTAGTCTCCTTTTACTTTTTACTAAAAAATGTAAATGGAAATTTCATTATAAAATTTAGAACATGAAGAGTATTTTACACCATCAATACCTCATAATGTTTTAAATGTCACTTTTATATGTTATCGAGATAATTTTAAAATGATATTTTCTCTATAATTTTTATAAAATTTTTATGTTTTAAATAACTGCTCCCAAATTGGAATGATTGATTTCCCAAATAAATGTTCAAAGTGATATTTTAGAATCATTTCCATCTAAGATGAAATATTTTGATGTTACATAAGAATTACTTGTAATATAAAACACTTATTTCATCCTTATTATTTATATGCATGGTTTATTATTATGATGAAAATATTTTTATGAAACCCATTTCTTTTCAATGGGTTATTCTATGATAAATTTGTGAAATGATTATGAAACATGTTTCTATTTTTTTTTCAGAAAACCTAATAATTTAAACTTATTATTTATGAAAAACCATTCTATAGAAAGTAATAACCCCCAAAAAACTCATGAATCACAAAAGTTCAAACATCCTAGGAAATTATCATTCTATTTGATAAAATATTTAAATAGTTTTAATTAGTCACACAATGTAAGATCCATGTTATAGAGATTAACTTCATGTATAAGTCATTTTTATGATATCCTTGAAGACATAGGCTAGCATATCCTAGGTCTGAATATATTCCTCCATAATTATCGTCCCCTTTATATATGTGTGCAAATATCTAATGTGTTTTTAACTAATCAATTTTATCCTCATTTTAATAATCATGATTTTATCTCTCATTAATTATATAATTATCTTCTTTTAAAAAAATCATTTCAAAATATTCCTCTGATATATCTTCCTTATAATTTTGGAGAAGCTTTATATCAGCATCCTCCTTCCTTGTTTCCTTTTGGTATCCAACAAATGTCTCTGGTTCCATCAACCAGTTAGCATCTTCTAACCATCCATCAATATTATTCTCATCCTAATTTCTAACTACCTTTGCCTCATCACGAGGATGAGTTGCTGGGACCTCAAAAAATATATATTCATGAACTTGAATTAGATATTTATTAGCCTCAACCATTGAATAATTTAGTTTTCCCGGTAATCTTGTGAATATGGTCATGAGAATATTGGATTAATACTTGTGTTTCATGGTTTCATTCTATTGGTTTACTAAAAAAATTTAGTGATTTTTTTATTCTCATTCCTCAAGTCTCACCCAACAACAAATTTTTGAGTGATCTTTCTCACACCATGAGGTTGATTGGGAGTCAATTTATTCATAACTTTTTAGATGGTCCATGAGTGTTGTACACCTGAAGTATTTACACTTCCATTTTAGAAAAAATGATGTATACCCTTCAGGATCACCCTCTTCCTCCATTACATCTTGGTATGACCCCATAACTGCCAAACCATAATATTTATTACTTAGATTGAGAGTCACAGATGCATTTCTTGGACTCCAGTTGACCACTGCATTCACTCTTCCATCATGTGAAGCCGTGACGATCAGATCTGACCCTTAAACTTGTACGCATCTCCCTTTCTGGAAGCCACCTATAGTAGAAGGATTCAAAATTCATGACCTTTAGGAATGGAATGCAGTACTTCCATATTTTTTTTAAAATAATGAACCATAGAAACTAATTTAGATGGTGTTGAAGGTTGGGCATCCACTCCACTCAGGATAGGAGAAATAAAATCATTACCCTTACTTCCCATTCCCATAGAAATTTTATTCTAGGCGATAACCACATAAGATAAATCTAGATCAGGCTTATGAGAACATGAATTAACAATTGAAGAATGAATACAAGTAATATGGTAATTTTACTTATATCTAAATTCTTATTAGGGATGTGTTGACTCCTTCTTCCATGAACAAAGATGATAATAATGTAGCGATTTTCCCAAATAAAAATATAATGATTAGTACATTAACTCTATTTAATAAGGTAAATTTTCTATGGTGATAGTGTTTAAATATTACCATGACTTCTAAGATGGTTTAGGGATTGAACCCATTCGATTATGATTCTTTTTCCAATGATACTTGACTACCAAGGAAATGATTTTGTATGGTTGTGTGAATGAATGAAAAATGTGTGTTTTATTTATATTTTAAGTCTCATGTTCTTTGATAAGTTTTTATTAATTTAATAAGAACAAACAATATTTCTTCTATGACTTGAGTTTATGATCTATGATATGAAGGTTATGGGTTTCAAATGTTATTATCATGTTATCTTGACCTTATGCTCAAGTTATGTTGATATCTACCTTATTACCATTGTTGAGAATTTGATCTCACTCTTTCTTATGAATATTTTCCATAGGTTATAAAGAAATGTATTATTTATTATATTTACTAGAAGGGTGATTGTTTTGAGGAACGTATAGGGAGATAATATAGTTCACTTATGAACCATTTTTCTGTATTCATGTTTCCAAATTCCCTAGACCAAAAAGATTCTAGGATGGATCATTGTGTTATGTTGTGAATATACACCTATTTAGATATGATATATATGTATGGAATGTTTGGTTCATTATATTTGGCAAAAAACTATGAATTATTTAACCTTTGGAAATAATGTTCAGAAGAATTTATTAGGGAATATAAGGATATTTATGAGTATAGGAAAATATTCCAGAATTTTAGTGAAGGATTTTGTATGTGTTTTACCATAAATTTTATCACTATTAGGATACTAGAAGTAGATTTTTCAATAACACAAATATACCTAGTGGAAATAACTCTGAAAAGGGGCTTTGGGATTTGAATCAATCATCTTCTAGTTCTTGATAACAGGCCATGCTGCACACCTGGTATGACATTCATAGGGGATATTTTGTGAAAATTCATAAACACATTATAAACCATCATGATTGATTTGAAAATATTACGACCATGATAGAACTAGTTCAATACTAATGTTCTAAATATTGAATAAAATGTTTCATGATTTTGATAAATTATATATTAATGTTCATGATTTGTTAGTTTCCCACAACAATTATTATTGCTAAAACTATGAGGTTGTGTTATGCAATAGCTAAAACTCTAAGGAATCATGTAAATACTGAATTAAATGGATGATAACATAATTTCACTACAGATAAAACAAATTTTATGGGACCTAGATGAAAAATATTATTTTTATTCTCACACAACTCTCTAAATCTATGAATCATGGTAAATATACAGAAGAGAAAATGAGCGAAATAGTTATGTTGACTCCTTAAAAATAAAACAACCACCATATTTTATTTCTTCCACTAATCCATTGGTTTCTAAAAAAGGATCGGTACTATTTAAGTGATATTTTTTGTTCTCTAATATTTGGAGTAGGAAAAAGTCATTTTGGCTATCTATTTTCTGGAAGACGAAGATGTCCATTGGTGGAATATTTTCAATAATACGAGTCAAAAATATTAAATTGTCTTTATAGAATGAGATGATTTTAGAACATATTTTTCAATACTTATTTCCTTATATTTATCACATGGTAACAGATAGTTAATTCTTTTAGTTAAAGTAGAATGATGATGAATTATTTGGTTCCTATGTGAAGAATTTTACAAGAAATTCAAGGTACTCTTATTGTATTATCATATAACCTGAATGTACGATTTATATATTCATTAGTGTCTACAAACCACATCTTTGAAGACCATTATAAATAAAATAATTTATTATATATGAATAAATACTTCAATGTGTTATTAAGGTCAAAATGGATATTAGATTTATCTATTAATCTGATGGTTTTGATACGAAAAGAAAAAATGAAAATCAATGGAATATCTAAGAACAATGGATAGAATAAGAAGAGATTTATTTTATGATTGAAGTGTGTAAGGAATCATTGTTGAAACTTTCATAATGGGATTGATAAATTTTTTTATGTTTTGAAGGTAATTTCATTGGGATATCGATTGCTGATGTGATGGGATGTAGTTATCGATGGATGAGAATAGAGTGAAATAAAAATAGAATACACTGCCAATAATTCAATCATTTAAATTAAAGGATTATGTGAATGATTCTAACCAATGCATAAATCAAAATGATAGTGAATATGATCAATGTTAAAAACTACTTAAGCTAAAAGACAATGGGAAAACTTTTTTAATCACTACTTTTGATGATAGGTGTGATGACGACATAGTTAAAGGTACAAATACCATCTAGATTATAATTTCTAATGTCTTATTTGAATCTAAATATACCAATTATTTTATATTAGAATAATTTTCAATGGTTATAAAAATTCAACCCAAATTATTAGATGTTGAATTAGTATTGAAAAATCCTCAGGAAATGATGATCACATCTGAAGACATTGATTATTCTCTAGTTAAAGTTTATTGGAATGTGCTTCATGTTCATGTCATTATTCTCCCAAGAGTTGAATTTTATTTTATCAGAGGCATGGGTTATATTTATATATATAAATACCACATCAATTTCCATGGAAGGGAATTAACATTTTATATTTAAATCCATCCAATTTTCACCTAACTGTCTAATGATATATAAGACATTTTGATGGAAATAATAACCATTTTATGTGTCTAGTTTCTTTTTCAAAATGGGTTTTTACCCTATATGGATGGGTATAAACTCAACATCGATGACCAGACTATTATTCTGGAGTTTATTTATGTTTTTTAAAATAAGAGTTTCCTAGTCTTACATGGAATCCTCTTGTTGAATTGTCAATAGATCTCAATCCTAGTGACACACCTATTTCGAGAAATCTCTATATAATTTCCCTAATTAAGTTAGAGGAATTAAATAAAAAACATGGATAATATTAATAGCTGATTAATCTATCCATGTGTGTCACCTTGGGGTGCATATGATCTTTATATTATAGATATATGTGACGCTACAATTATTATCAGGAGATAAACATGATCAAAATCAAGAACAATTATCTCATATTCCATATTAATGTCTTTTTTGATCAACTTCATCGAGCTCAATATATTTCCATGATTGAAAATCATTTGAGATATCATCAATTGAGTGTTAATAATGAGTATATAACCAATACATAATTAAGAAAAAGAATTAATTCTGGGAATATATATTTATTCCATTTCATCTTACTAATTCCACTAATATCTTCACGGATCTAATTAATAGAGACATTAGATATTACATTGATTAGTTTGTGGTAGTATTAATTGTTGACATTCTTATATATTCAAAGAGAAAGGATTAGAATTAATATCTTCTAAATAAAATTATGAATACCCTGAGGAATCATATTTTTTATTTCAAATTTACAATGTGTAAATTTTATCTACATAATAATTCATTTTTGGTTTGTTTAATCTCAAAAGAGGGCATGTCAATGGATTTTTTTCAATGTTGTTTTGATTTTTAGAATTTGGAATGGATATTATCCTCTATATGCATCATGAAATGTATAGAACAGATTCATTCTTTATGTTTATCTTTTTCTTTCACATTGGATTATTTTACATGGAGGTCTCTGAATGATTTCATTTACAATAATCATGTTCCCTCATTTTATGAAGGTGCCACATATATTCATAGAGTAATTATTCTTGTGTTCAAAATTAAGATTGGATCAATGGGTAATGATGTCAATGATTTGGTCATTTTGAGTTCTCTTGGTGTAATTTCCAGGGTGAGGAATCCCCTTGTTTCTAAATCTATTATCTAGATACCCCCAATCTCAGGATGGCTAAAAGTTAATGTTGATGGGGCAGCATCTAGTGAATGAGGTCCTTCGGGGTTTGATGGTATTTTTCTCACTCATAGGGGTCTCATTAAAGGCTTATTAATTCAATTTATTTGAAATGTACATGCAATTGAGACTATGTTGTTGGAGATGAGTCAGGAAATTAACTATGTAGTCCACTTTGGATGGTGTTTTTCATGGTTGGAATCTGATTCTTTTGTGGTTGTGAATATTATTAAGAGTTGTTCCCAGCATATCCTATGGAGAATGTTGCTACCTAGGATTTAATGAATTCGTCTTGTTGAATCATTGTCTCTTTATGTTACACATGTTTACTATGAAGTGAACCTGGTTGCTGATCCATTGTAGAAGAAGGCCATCATGGAGTTGAGCACATTTTGGTCATCTATTTTACCATAATTTTACTCTGTTTTAGATTAAGCCGATCATTGTGGAGATTGCCATAAACTTCTTTGAAAATACTCATTATAATTTTTTTCTAGTACATGAAGTTTTTAATATATTTTCTTAGGAGCAGCGTAGAATAACTGCTAGACCTTTTGGTTATATTGACAGATCCATCAAAGACAGAGGCTATTGAGCATTGGCACGGTCCATCCACTATGATTGAGAAATAGTTTTCTCTTAGTTTGTCTTGATATTATCTACAATATTTCGAGATTTTTTCATGAATATATAATCTAACCCACTTGTTAACTCAAAAGGGATCCAAGTTCCTCTAGATTTATGAATGTGAGGATAATTTCATGGAAGTAAAGAGGAACATAGTTAGTGCTCCTAAGAATACATTATTTTTCATTGGAGAATGGTTTTCAATATAAAAAGATGCGTCAAATAAGGGATTGGGGTGTGTTCTAATACATAATTAAATTTTTATAGCTTATGATTCATGAAAATTGAAGTTACATGATCAAAATTACACAACTCATGATTTCATGTAATCTTCAATAATTTTTACATTATAGATATAGAGTAATATTTTTTAAATGGAAAGGTGTTATACATATATATAGATCATAATAATTTAAATTATATATTCAAATAGAAATATTTTAGCATGGTCTAAATATGATTTTTGGATCTAAACAAAGATTACGACTTCTCTATACATTTCCATCCTTTGAAAGGGAAGATGGTGGATGAAGATTTGAGTCAAAATTATCTTTACAACTTATCTATAATGACAATCAAAAAATATCTTATATTTATGGATTTTAAAAGTATGGATATTGAAATCATGATGGAAGGGGGACAATTGTATCTCTCTCAGATGAATGATCAGTTATTTATCAACGTGAATATAAAATAGGTGGGGAAGTTTGATAGACACCAACTGAAGAAGGTTAAAAATGTTCATGAGTTTAACCCAGATTATGATGAAATAATAAGGTTCAGGTAACAGATATGTGATCCATCCATAATAAATTTTAATAATTATATATTAAAATATGAAAATAATTATTCATTCTCTATTGATCCTATAGGTGAAATGATATATATATATATTTTAATGATTGTTCCTAGGTGGGAGACATGAAGGGAGATATTGTAGTGTTTTTATATTAGTGCTTGGAATGTTTGAATGTTAAGGAATAGAGACAAATTTTAATGTTATTTTTCAATAATCACTGGTTCTAAAATGGAAATGAGAGAAAATAAAATTGTATTTTTTTCAGGCTCACCAAAATGTCTAAAGAGAATAATTCTATATGTGTTTAGTCAATCACCTTCCCAATTTAGCACACTTCATCATGATCAGACAATATTTATCTCTAGATCAGATTTCAAAAATTATATTAATGTAATTCATAAGGATTCATGGAGTACCACATTATATTGTGTCCGATCAGGATCTAGGGTTTACATAGAAGTTCTAGGTAAGTCTTCCATAAGCACTGGATAAGAATGTTGAGTTTCAGCGTAGCATGTCTCCTGATCCGGATGGTCAGTTTGGGAGAAAAATTAATAACCAATATATTTATTTAGATATTTTTCTCTATAATTAAAATATGGATGGGAAGAAAACCTCCTACAGTCATGTTTTTGTAAAATAATAGATTTCACTCAACCATTAAGATAGATATTTTTTATTCTCTCTATGTAAAAAGTGTATAAATTCGAATTTTTTGGATGGAGTTGTTGAAGGAAATCTATTTGGACGAGATAATGCTGAGAAATTGTTATATAAGGTGACATTCATTCAATATCAGATCAATGAATATCATATTATATTGAAAATTTATGATGATAATCATTGGTGTGATCTTGATTTCGATGTTGGTGAGAATCCTTTTCTATAAATTTCTCCCTAGAAGGTAGATATGAGATTCGAGTAGAAATAAAATCTAATCACTAGTTAAAATGGTCCCTTGAGACTATTGGATAGGTCGGAATGGTTTTTTATCAAATAGAACTTCCACCGAACTTCTATCAAGTTCATTATGTGTTCCATGTATCTATAATGTGGAAGTACATACCTAATACTTTCTATGCATTTAAAATCAGAGGTAATACCTCTGAATCATGGTATTTCAAATGAATAACGACCAACAGATATTCTAGAAAATATATATAATGTTCTACAAAATAGGTTCACTCAAATTATGAATGTTTTATGTTGAAACCACCAACTTGAGGAATCAATATAGGAACCTGGGGAAATGATGATGTAGATGTATCCTCTATTGTCTATGGCTGAGTGATGGAATTTAGAAATAAAAATTTATTTTATGAAAGTTAAAATGTAACACCGAAATATTTTATGAAATATGAATTTTCAAATAAATTTAATTTCATTGATAGCATTCACTACATGGAACTATGAGTTCTAATGAACCCCAGTATACGATTAACATTTTTATAAAAAAATGATTGTTATATCCTAGTTGCTAAAAATATTTGTAAGAATAGAAATTAATTTTTATAAAAAAATTAATTATAATGGTTTTATATAAATAAAACATATCTATTAAAATGTACTTAATTTATAGTAAAGTCATTATATACTTCGAAAATATTTTTTCTAAAAAAAAAGTTTTTTTTTGGATTTTTTGAAAAAAAAATAATTTAATATTATACACTCGTAGAAAAATAATTTGATAATATGAAATACATTTTTTTAATCAAAATGTCAAAATAATCTTATGGTGAATTTTTTGGATTGTTTTGAATAATTATTTTTGTAATGGATATTGAAAAAAGATAATTTTCAGTAAAAACTATCATTTCATTCAAATAATTTACAAGTTCTATGTTTTATATGGATTTAAAAGTAAAATTCGATAAATTATATCATAATTTTTACAATTTATGTCATTTTAGATAATTTAATATTGAATTTTTATATAAAAAAGTTTTGTACTTATAAAAAAATTCTTTAGGAACACATTCTTTCATCACATCTATACGAATAATTTTATAAAAAATTATTCCAAATAATTGAATTGAATTTAGAAATATATATTCCATATTTCTAATGTGAATATCTAATATAATATTATAAGTTCAATTTAATTTTATAATAATTAAATGTAAAAGAAGTAAAATAAATTAATTACCACTATTAAGGTAACAGTGGGTTTATTGAGGGTTTAACTAAAAACATAACGGATAAAATGACATAAAAACATATACATATCATATTTAGTAGACATATTTTAACCATATATCATATAATACTCATTAATTAAACATTCATAAAAACCATAAAACATGGTTTTAACATTTTATATTCAATAATTCGAAGTTTATACTCTCCGCTACTTATAATTGGGAACCTCCTCTCCCTTCATCTTCACACATAGAAATCGTTTTGGTTAAAAACATAAATTCCCAAATCCATTACATAATAATCACAACATATCCTAGATTACATAAATTGATTAATAAATTGAAATGTCTCAGACAATCCATGTATTATTTTAAAATATTATATGGAATTATTTCTGGACTAGGCGTTCAGATGATGTGTGATTCTAAGTCCCGTTGTTCATGGAATAAAAGACAGAAATATATGAAATATATTAAATAGAAAACATAAGTGGTTTTCATGAAAAAGTGGAATAACATCCAAATGGGTGTCTGCATCAAAAATGTAATGGAATAGTTGCGTTCAGAGTAGTGACTTTACTTTAGGTGGGGACTAACATTGGTCAGCACGGGTCAACTATTGAAGTTATTATTTGGATGTTTTAGGAGTAAAATAAATGATTGATTTATTTTATCTATCTGTTCCATTTACACAGTGACGAAAATCCTTTATGTAAGATGTTATGTAGAAATTCCAGGGTTAGGCACATAACCCTAGAATTATCTGGAAACATTGGAGAGGAATGCATTGGAGAAACCTCTAAAAACTGATGACAGTAGACTAAGAAGATAATGGATCATTGCACCGATATAGTTGTAGGATATTGTTTGTGATGTCAACACAATCATTATTTATCAACTATAGATCCAAACATTTAGTAAGGAGTGTGATTTTAATTCATTCATTCATCGTTATTTGAATTAATGATTAATGCAGATCAACCCATGAACAGGTAGACCTATGGTTTGTTCCGTCATGTGAGATCGGTTTGATTGTGGGTTTGATTTAGGGGTTGGTTAATTTTTTTATTTACATTGATGATCATTATTATGGGATCAAATTGAGGCCACATTGAATACCAAATGAGGTTCTCTCCTCGAGTTTCTTCTATCTGATTCTCCCACATTTTTACCCTTGTGTTCTAATTCTTCGCAGGGTTATGAATAGATCAACATTCCTCCTTCGATTCAGGAATCAATTATCTAAAATCAAAGATCATGCATCTGTATAAATTTATGGAGGTGCAATTGTGGTTTCAAATGCAGATTGAATGACAGTGGGTGCCGATTTCTCATTCATTTCTAGAAATGAATAATGATGAAGATTTCGAATCCTAAGTGGATTGGAGGGCCGAAATATACCCAATCAGTGATTACATGAACAAAAGATTTTGGATCTGGTGTTTCCTCATGATGAATGGTATAAAAAGTGGTCATCACAAAAAAGATGATGGACAATAAAGAAACCTGCAATTCTGGAAAATTGTGAGTAACACAACATGTATTCTATGATACACATCGTGTGAAACTAGTTTAAAAGTGGATATGGTTTTGGGTGATATAAAGTGACATAGTTCATGTGAAACCTGCCACACGCTATGTGGGGCCTTCCTTTGGGCTTGGCGTGTATTTTAGTGGATACAAAAACATGGGGTGAAGGAAAGGGCATGTACTCCATCACACAGCCAGACCCAGACCAATTACATGGACTACCCCATTTACCGGTACACGGGCAGCCAGATATGGGTTGACGTTGCGTACCATCACATGGTCGGGGAACATGGGAAGACCCGAATTGATGGACATGGTGTTTAATCCTTTCTAAATTTCCTTCATACCATTTTATACATGATGTGTTTTCCTAACATGGTCCATTTTTCATGGGAAGTACCCATGGTCAAGGGACACGGTGTGTGGCCCTACTACATTACGTGTAACCCCTTCTAGGTGGCATATAATCCTTTCCAACTGTATCCTGGAGAAGATTCATTATGGTTCATTCCCTTTATCATTTCCCTGAAGATTTTTGTGTGTATTTTACTATACATTGGAGTAGGAACACTTTAGAAAAACTTCATAGATAGAGTTATTGGAATCCCCTTTATGTCCAGCGGAGGGGTCCCCTATTCATTCTCCGTTCCCTAGGTAGAGTTATTGGAATAGATGTGACCAACCATACATGGGGTCAATCCTCTACATAATGAGTTGTTCTAGATGGATTGGTTGGTTTAGTCCATGGCCCCAGTAGTGATCCTCTAGTAATGTATCATATCTACCTTCAGATAATTCAGCATATCTTGTTCTCATGATGGTTCTCATCCAACTGTGCTTCTTGGATGAACGTCACCGGTGCTATCAGACTCAGTAGTGCGTGCCCCTGAATTAGTGCTTCATGGAATCATCAACAAATATCCCTAGTGGTTGTATATGGAATCTCTAAATTAACTATATATTGTGTTTCCTTTTTGAGTATATCTAGATATCCTTGTAATATGTTGTAGACATAAACTTTTGTAGATATTGTTGTATCATTCCATTGTGTATTGCTTTGTGATTTAAGGGTATCCCGCTATGTATTATTATAATAAACCATCCATAGGATTTTATAACATGTGTCATTTCTTGTTAAGATGAGTGGGAATTTAATGGAGTATAAGGAGGATTAAGACAAGGACTAGAAGGATCCTTTTCAGTTTAGATGGGTTGATGGGTTTCTGGATCCTTTCGACTGTAGTCTCAGTCCCTTTGTTTATTAGTTGGACATTGATTTTTACAAACTCTTTTGTGGGATTGTATTCTGGACTATTTTATTATACATTTTTTACTTCAGTCATACAATGTTTGTTTGGATATTCGTATACATTCATTGATTCTTAGAAGTTTTTACATTTCCAAAATTGTGGCCTAGTGATTGGTGTGTGTGTGTGTGTGTTCAATTAATTATGTAATGTCTCCCATTTTAGTGATATGATTACTCAGTGCTAGTCACCATCTCCTGGCGTATTAGAGGTGGGCCTAGGGGGTCACTGCATGGGACCCATTGGGATAGGTCATGACAGAGTGGTCTATAAGTTGTTGGTTATTCTTTAGTAGTTGGAGTCTGTGAGATAGGTTTTTGGAAATAGTTTTTAGTATTTCAAGTTTGGATTTTTGGATAGGGACTCCAGTGTTGGTGTAGTGGTCAGTGTATCCATACACTAGGATTCTGATAATGAGGTTTCCATCTTAGTACATGAAAAAACATGTTACAATGAAAATAATAGTTCATCAATTACATAGGAATGGTTGGGGCTTTCCATGTCCTTCTTGATTATGTTATCAAGATATTCTCATTGAATATGGTACATATTGTTTTCATACAGGATTCCAACGCAACACATACTAGCTAGAATCCTGGTGATTAATCACAATGATGACCCCCTATGTGACAAGGCTTTTGTACAATGACCAGTTTCCCATATGTTATCTCTAGGTGGTGGACTACTTATACCACAACCTATGGATCAAACTTTGGCACATTAAGTACTAGCAGATGAGTAGAATAGACTAGGCATGCTACATGAGTTATAGTGACAGAGACCACATAGTTTCTAAGGTGATCCTAACCCTCTAATGGATAAGGACTAGCAAGAGGTAGTTACCCAAGTTTTCTAACTAGTCCAGACACCAGCCGATCAGATGGTGATCCTGACAACTCACCTTCTGTAAGGCTTAGAAAGGTGATGGTGGATTTTTCCGATCCAGACTCAGGATGAGGTGAATCACTTATGGAAAGAGTTTGATTTACACTTTAGAAAATATTATTTTCTGATTAATCTGAGAGATGTGTGTATACAAGACCTTCATCAGTTCCAGTTGGGAAGTATGAAGGTAACTGATTATTAATCAAGGTTCACCAACCTATCCAAGTAATAGGTGGATATGGTCAACGATATTTACTTCAAGGCTCATTCCATCAAGTTAAGTATGTGTAGAGAAATAAATTCCAATATTATCCCAATAATAATTCCTAATTATGTTGGGGTACTCGAGTGAACATTGGTGGTCGAGAGATTCATTGAAAGTAGCGAGAGTCTGTGATAGTCAGCAGTGCATAGGTCGGTGTAGAGACCTAGATAATAGGGAGATGAAATTATTATCAATTATAATGATGTGGAATACATTTCAGGAAGAAGTCCCAAGAATGACGATCTACATTTTAGGGTTCACAGGTTGGATAAAGATTGGCTAGGGAGAGGTGGTGCTACACATGTGATGGAAGGGGACATCTCCCTCAAGATTGTCCAACCCATCATGTTGCTAAGACGAAGAGAGTATATGGACCACTAAGGTAGATTCAGAGGCCTGATCATGTTGTTCTGTAGGGTGGTTTGTGTTGTAGAGGACCTAGTAGAGAAGGGGTAGGTGATCGACATTTCAACCTCTTCCAAGCACCACCCATAAGTGGTCTGCACCTTGAATAAGGAGAAGAAGGATATGGGTGGGGACAGTTGCATGCAGTTCATGCTAATGAACCATGAGCTCCATGGATGATTTGGGATATGAAATTTGTATTTTCTACTATAGATTTATACTGATAGACACAAGTTCTAGTCATTCCTTTTTCACCTGATATCTTTTACATGTTTTTAAGATTATGGTAGAATCATTGACTCAGCCATTATGCTTGGAGACACCTATGAGAGGATACTTAATGATCGATCATATTTTCAAATAGTGTGAAATTACCCCTATAGGGCAGAGTTTTGGTTAGAAACTCTTGGTGGAAGCGTCGATTCCTTACAACTTCACTCATCGTATGTATTGGTTATCTTAGGTCCATTCCCATATTGACTATTTTAGGCTAATGGTGTAGTGTGTCTGCAGTTATGGAACATGTTTTTCCATTGGTGGTGAAAATTAACCCTATTAATCAAAGGATGGACTCATGAATAGGATTTACTTGATGAACACTGTCACTTTGTTAGCCTGAACCTCGGTGGAGTAGAATTTATGATTTTCCGTTTCCCATTAGTAGTGGTGGAGTATGAGTAAATATCCCCAAAATATGTTCAAGGATTACCTCATTACTAGGAGATACAATTCTGCATTGATTTTAACTCTAGGATTGGACTGATATCCTCACCTCTATATTAGTTGGTTCCCATAGAGCTTCGGGAGAAAATGGTGCAGTTTGAGGATTTACATAGGAAGGGGTTTGTGAGAACCAGCATTTCGCCCAAGGCGACCAATGTTTGTTTTTCAAAAAAATGAATATGCGATATTGAGGATGTGTGTTGACTACTGGAACTTGAACCAAGTGATGGTGAAGCAAAAGTATCCACTACTGAAGATCAATGACCTCTTCAATCAGTTGACAGGGGAATGATGGTTCTCAAAGGATAACCTCAGATCAGGATATATCCATTTATGATTAATATGATAGAATATACCAAATATGGATTTTAGATGCTTATATGTTAATTATGAGAACATGGTGATGCATTTTGGAATGATTAATTTCCCAATAGTGTTTATGCGACTCATTAACCAGATCATCCAGCCATACATAGACTGATTCGTTGTGGTCTTCATCGATGAAATCCTTGTGTACTCGGCATCCGAAGAGGATCATTCAAGACACTTGTGGATAGTTCTAGGCATTATATGAGAGCACCATATTTATGGGATGCTTTGGATGCACTAGTTCCCTATTATATAATTTTACTTTCTTGGACTTGTTATCTCAACAGATGGAGTGGTAGTAGACCCATCCAATGTGGAGGTAGTGCTATAATTGGGGACACCTAGGAGTGTGATGGGGGTGTGGAGGTTCTTTTTGATAGTGTGATATTACCGGATATTCATTCAATATTTCCCTAGGATATCTGAACCTATGAAAACATGGAATCAAAAGGGTAATCCTTTTGTATGGATATAGATGTTTTAGTAGGCCATTCAGAAATTGAGGGAGAGTTTGATGGGTGCCCCGATCATGAGATTTCGAGAGGAGGGTGTCGAGTAAATTGTATTCTACAATGCATCAGGAACCAAGCATGGTTGTGTCCTGATGCTAAGGTAGGTTATGATTTCCTATGGTTCTCCACAATTGAGACTATAACATAGGAGAACTACATGCCCCATGATCTTGCGTTGGAAGTGGTAGTCATCGCATTCAAGAAGTGGAGACACTACCAAATGGGAAAGTGGATTATATTCTACTCTGATCAGAATATTCTATAGTATATCTTCTATCTTCCATATATGAACATGAGATAGAGGTAGTGGCTAGAGTTCCTCCAAGATTATTGTTTTTAGATTTTTTATACTCCTGGGAAGCATAATGTGGTGGTTGATTCTCTCAGAAGGAGATAGAGCTCATAGATGATGGATGAGGTGTCAGAGTAGTTGTCCTCATCGCTGTTATCCTCTGGGGTTAGAGATGGGGGAGATTACCTCTAGTCAATGGTTGTTAACCCTACACTCTTACAGTAATTCCAGGAGGAATATATTCAATATTCCAATTGTGAGATTGTACATGTTAAAATATATATAGGAAATGATACTGAGGGATATTTGAAAGGTAGGGATTATGTTGTTCTTTTAATAGGATACATTGTTGTACCAGTGGAATTGCAGGAGGAGGTTCTGAGGGAGTTTCATATGTCTCCATTGGCGGTATATCCATATGTGAAGAATATGTACAAGGAACATTGATGTTTTTTCTGGTGGAAAAAAATGGAGAAGTTATTTGTAGAGTTTTTCTCTAGATGCATTACTTTTTAGCAATTGGAGGTTGAGTATTAGGTGCCAAGAGGTTTGTCTCAACACCTTGAGGTGACGGAGTTGAAGTGGGATGGGATATCAATGAAATTATTAATGGGTTTTCCACATACATCCTAGGGACACGACACCATCTCGGTGATCATTGATCGGCCCACCATGTCATCCCACTTCCTATCTATCTAGGAGCAGAGTTTAGTAGTGATCTTGGGAAACCTCTATTTATAGGAGAAAGTTCATATTCACAGAGTTCCATTGATGATTTTTTCAGACCATGATGCCCATTTCACATATCGGTTGTAGAAGGTATTACGAGAGGCGTTAGGGACATAGTTACCCTTTAGAACAACATTTCATCCCCATGACGATGACTAGACAGAGAGGACCATTCAAGTTCTAGAGGAAATGTTGTAAGATTTCATGTTGGAATTTGGTCATAGCTGGGAGGATAACTTCCCACTGGTGGAGTTCATGTAAAAAAATAGATACCACTCCACCATTAGTATGGTATCATTAGAGTCTTTGTGTGGGTGGCCCTACTTTTCACCACATTCTAAACTGACCCAAGATACTTAGCACTCATGGGAATATAGTTGGTGTAAGGTACTACTATGAAGGTTCAGATCATCAAGGATTGGATGAGGACTTTTTAAAATCGATATGAGTCTAATGTAGATAAGAGTTGGAGTCCATTTCTATTTGAGGAAGGAGACTGCATGTCCCTTCACGTCTCCCCTCGATGTCGGTAGTGAAGATTTGGACTAGGTGGAAAGTTATCTACAAGGTTCATAAACCCTTTTTAGATACTACATATTGTTGAAAAGGTGGTGTACTACCTGGATCTAACACTTCACATGAACTAGGCACAAGATGTTTTCTATGTGTTTCTGCTGAGGAGGTATGTTCCTGATTTGTTGCATTTCATCTACTGGGGAAAGCTAGAAATCGAGGGTAGGGTGATATTTTTTGAGTACCCAGTGGAGATTGAGGATCGCCAGGAGAGTATCCTTTGTGGGAGACTGATGACTTTAGTTTGTTTTAGGTTGTATCATGGGAATCATCCAGAGAGAAAGTGGGAGTGGGATGCTAAGATTTATTTTCAGTACCCACATCCTCTTATGTAGCCTTTTTTATCTTTTCTTGGATGCAAATCCCTAAGGTAGAAAGAATGTAATGTCTCAGATTTTCCATTTATTATTTTTAAATATTATATGGAATTAATTCAACTCCAAAATTTGAGACGATGTGTGATTTTGATTCATGGTGTGCCTGGAATAAATTTTTGAAATATATAAAATATATTAAAAATAAACCATGACTGGTTTTCTTGAAAAAGTGGAATAACGTCTAAATGGGTTCTTAGATCAAAAATATGATGGAACCATTGAATTTAGAGAAGTGAAATTACCAGATGAGAGGCCTAACAAAGGCCAGTGTGGGTAAGTTGTGAAATTTAATTTTTTAACATATAATGAATAAAATAAATTAATGGTTTATTTTATTTATCAGTTTCATTGACATAGTGACTGAAATCCATTAAGTAGACCATTATGCAGAAATTAATGCCTCTTATAAGGGGTTCACGGTTTCTCCATTTGGGTGGAATAGTTTGAAAAAATATGTTCTAGCAATTAAAACTCTCTATGTCTTGGGATGTAAGGTTTTTATGCCATGGCGCGTAGTTTTGGTAAACCATGCACCACCCTCTTTCCTCTCAAAGGTCTAAAATATTCACCCAATCACACCCAAGATAAAACCCATATGAGAAGTAAAAACTAGGAAAAATAGAACCTTTAAATGAGATTGAGATACCATTATAAATATTAGATGTTCTTAATATACTCCACACAAAATAAATAAGTAATGTATATGGAGTATATATTATAGAAATACAAGCGATATGAGAATCCATAACCCTATATTTGAATTGATTTTTATGATCTCTAACAACCTGCCTACTAAAATTTGATATATTATAATTCTTTATCAGATCCATTTATATACTAATAATACCATATATGATTTCTTTATATCCTTTCTACACCAATTTATTAATTTTCTATTCAGACCCTCATTTCCCTATTGTAAATTTTTCATTTTTCATAAATGTTTGGTTTTAGAAGTATTATTCCATACACATTGATCATGATTAAATAATATATTTAATTTAAATAATTTAATTTTTATCATATTATTAAATTATATAAATATAATTAAGCATTACAAAAAAAATTATGTCATAACCTTTATAAAATAACTCATGTAAGTAGTAAAACTAACCTTAATTAAGGGTGTTTTAAAAATACCAAATGGGTAAGAACATACCCTGGTATAATCGTAATATTATATTTAGATAAGCGTATTCATTTATTTTGAATCATATTTAACAATTATATATAATTTTAGGATAATAAATAAATGTTATATATTGAAAATGAAATATATTTCTCATTGAGACGGTACTCCGTATGTATGCGTAAACTATGCATGAATTTTATAATGAGAGATGGGAAAATGAAATAAATAATATTATACAATTATAATATAATTTTTACATTAGAAAATAAATATATATTTATTATTTCCTTCATTATAAATAACTATGTGACGAATTTTTGGAAAATGGATCACATCACATTATGGAGGTGGTAGTCTGCACTTATATATGAATGATACATTCGTTTCTCATTTGAGGTAAAGGAGGAATAAAAATGGTTTTCCCATAATAATAATTATATATAATATTATTTATTATCTGTTAGTAATTATTTTAGGATCGATACAATTTATTTAGAGGAACTATAAAAGGAAATAAACTTTTAATTATTCGGGTAAGATGATTACCACATCTTTGAGAGACCTCCTTTTTAATACAACTGAAGTCTTCATAGGATTATCTTAGGGTGAGACCATATGATCAATAATGAAGGTAAATTATCTATTAATGTATTAGTTTTTGGGTTTTATAAGATAAATTGATCAAGCTTTGTGAATAATGGAAGAGATTTGCTGCCCACTTATAAGTGATAAGAAAACACACATGAAATTACCTAGAATATACAAATATAATTAATTACTTTATCCGGTAAAATTATTAAAAATAGAAATTAATATGAATTAAAATAGTATATGGTCTAAATACAATAAAAAAATAAAATATATTTATTTTCTTGTCTCATTTTAAAGCTTATATATTGGTTTAACCCCTTCTTTAACCATTTTTAACCATAACTATTTAAATGAGGTCTTTAGTATTTAAAGGTCATAAATTAAATTATAATTTATGAAGTGTCTCAAAATTGTCCATGTATAACATTTCAGAAAATTTTTTATATAACCTATTTTATTTAAATATTTTTATTTATAAAAAATCATTTAATAAAATATTATTTAACCTAAAATATCTTTAAAGTATTTTCTTTATTATTTATTTAATTTGATATTATAATCATCAGGATAACATGGGATTTCGAAAATAAATTATTTTAACAACAATTATACATTATTTTTAACCAAAAAATTCATGTAGCACCATATTTAAACCAACTCAAATTTATATTAAATTTTTAACGAAATGAATTACCGCATTATTTCTACAATTTACACAATCATTGAGTTAGTGTTGTGTGATAATTTTGGGTAATTATACTATATATAAAAATAAAAACATTGATATAATAAAAATTAGTTCATTTATGTTCAAAAAAACCTTTTAGATTCATTCATAACTACTATTTAAACCTATAATACCATTAAAGAGAAATTTAAATCAAGATAGTGACATTTAATATTTTTTCTTTTTTAAAAATAATAAAAATGTTATAATAAATTAAAGGTCAAAATAAATTACCATGTTTTCATAAAAAGGATTTATTTGGATTTCCACCACTCATCAAATTGGATAAATTCATGTGTTATTAAAATTTTAATGACATTCCCCAAGGATTGAAAATTGTTTTCCCTATCTTTCACTTATTGAGGTTACAAATCTTTATCATGGTTGGTATTTGTAATGACCAAAAAGAAAATAAATATATTTAAAAAATTCTAACAACATAGATAAAAATATGGAATCCGTTTATCAATATTAATTTTATATATGTTGTATAAAAAATTATTAATATAAATGGATAAAAAACAATGAAAAATAATTGTTAGAAAAAAAAATTAATCCGAAAAATGACATTATAACAAAATTATGTATAATACATTTAAATACATAATTAATTCATTTATTTTTAATATATAGGGAATATTTTAAAATTTATTATACATAAAAAAACATAATGGTAAATTTCAAATACTTGATTTAATGAAAATAAATGAGAGTTTTACAAAAGTTAGTATATTTCACTATTCAGTTAAAAAAAATATTTTTAGAAAAAATAACAATACATTACCCTAAGATAATATGGATATAGTAATTAAAAAAATTATATTCATTTTATAATATAATATTTCTAATATATGGAAGAAATTTTTTTAATTTCTGTTCAAAGTAAATATTTTTTTTGGAAGGAATAATATTTCTAATGTATAAAATTCATTTACTAGAAACTGAGTAGTTATTAATTAAAAATTAATAATTACATTTACATTACACAAACCCTTTATACATATTTTTTATATGGTGTTTATTACTATTACAATCACTAATTTAATATGTAGTTTATAATGGTCACATTTATATACAAATGTTTTTACAGTATGTCACTATTCTCAAAAGCTCGATGTTGCATATGATTAAACCTATCAGGAATAGTATTCATTTATACTATGTTTTTTGGTTATAATATTCTCTATATATAAATAAATCTAATCCAAAAATATATTATCTCATTAATCATCGGTTTAATAAAAAAAATTTGTTGAAAGATCACTTCATACAAATGGATAACTATACTTTTTAAAAAAAGTGTATGTTTGAAACATAAATGATACCCAAAATGATAGATGATCAGTTTCCTAGATATAGTGAAAATTTTTTGGATGTGAAAATATGATCAAGGATGAAAATGGTAATTTCCAATTATTAATGGAGATTGATAGAGAATGCGATCATGTAAATGCTAAGAACTATAAAAAAATAAGTTAGTTAGAGGTGAAAATGAACATTAATTGTTTAGAAATAACTACAAAACGAAAAAATTAATTTTCAAGTTCCATTTTCATATATTTTCTTATTTCATTTTTCACAGAATAAAAAAATATATACTTACTTGATTTTTTAAAATCCTTAAATTTATTTTCATCCTTATGTTTTTTGTTTCAATTAGTTTCCTCATCATTTAATCCCATATTACAATGACTAATTAATAGTATGAATTATTCATTCTCAAAATAGTAAACTAAAATTATAATTGATCATAACAACTAAATGAAATACTGTTAAACTTTTCTATATTAATTTAATAATACCAAATACAATTAGTAAACGATATGATAACTAATATAAAGAAACTATTATTTGAGATATTATTATCAAATATTTGAATAATAATACAAAAATATCTTCTTAATTCATAAAAAAATATCCCAATTAAAAATAATATCATAGAATTCTTAGCAAGTATTCAAAATCCAAAAAATTTATAAACAATTATGGCAGAAAATTTCTATAATCGGTTTAAATTTAATGTTAAAACACTATAGAATTGTGTATAATTACATGTACCAAGCTTGGGATTACCTTAATCATATCTTCTTCTAAAACACGGTAAAAAACCAAATCACTATAAAATGTCAATATAAACATACATTCTTTTAAAAATTAACTCTATACCTGTTACTTAAATAAAATCATCCCAAATAAACATTATTATCTCAACATTAGTCACATATTAATGGTTAATTATCCCTCAATAATTTATTTTCCAAAAATATCACCATAATACTAAATAATTTATATAGGTTATCAATACCATTCAATAAATACATGAAAATGTTTAATTAAAACTATTTCAGGACAATCCAGAGATTTTTTTGAATTCATATAACTAGAATATCGTTGGAAAAACTGTTCTACAACATAAATCTTGAATCCCAAAAAATAAAAAATTTCAATCATTCCTCTTCAATGATAAGAATAGCGTATACCCTTCCATGTTTTAAGAGGTATCCTTTACATTAGGAAATTGATTATTATAATTTCAATGTTTCCACATATAAGAAATTTAACTTTTAATAGTACCTTGTAATGAAATTTATTTACCTTCATTGAACTCCACATTCTTCAAAAAAAAATAGTTTCTGTATTCCATTTTTTTCCACACATAAAACATATACAAATATTTTTCTAATACTTCCCTAGGGGGATCTTACCACATTCTTGAAATGTTGGAAGCTAAATCTACATTCCTCCATGGTCTTCATGAAATTGTATTATTATCGTATTTGGATCATTTTGAAACTCTCATATGTTTAGGTTGTAAATAATCTATCAATATAGATGATATTGTATAATCAGAATCATCCACATTCCATCTCCAATTTAATTTTGTTTCTCATAAGTACAATCATTGCATCATTTTTCACATTCAGCATTTACTAGATTCTTCCTACATCCATCCAATAAATACAACCATGTTGAATAGTGTGAGTAATAATAATCTGAGTGATAAATCATGTAATCGTTAAAAATAATTGATATAATATCTAAATAATGAAACATTGTTTTCAATTTATGATAGCTTTGGGTTTTCATTGTGTTAAGAACCTCATAACATTGCATGGCCCCATCAAGATAAAATTCATAAAGGGGTTTATTTCCCTATAATTATACAAGTTACTATAGTTTACTATATTAGGTACTATTATAATGTCCCAATATTTTAGTACAAAAATATCACATCTTTTTAGATAAATATTCAATAAATTTAAAAAATACACACCAAAGGACCCTAATGGTTTAGTATCTTTGAAGTATAGGTACACAATATTCTATTTTGAAAAAATATATTAAAATTCTCCATAATGATATTTCCCTTTTTTAATCCCCATAAATTGACCCTACTTAAAACCTTTCCTTGTAACATGGGGAAAGGAAACATAAGAAAATATGATCATAGATTCACAATAAGGTTAAACATGGCAGATATCATTTATTATCATATGAAATAATAAGATAAGAATAAGTGTAACAGATCATGAAACATTACATAAAAATCTAATAACCAAACATTCATATATCATAAATATTAGTATTCGTAAAATTCATATCATTCAAAAATAAATGATTCATATGAGTGTGAAATCATCATAATTCATAAACCCTAATATCATGTAATTAAAGTATGGCACAAATATATTTATAGAAACCATTTAATTTGGAATGGTAAACTACCAGTACCATCCAACATATTTTATTAGTCCATATCACATTTGTTCCATTGTGCGTCAATCCCATTGTCATATTTCCCATTGTGGATTAATATTGTCATCTTGTTGCCCAATATTATCTCATGTGATTTAGAGTTTAACCCAAACAATTGGAGGGATATATAGGTCCCACCCACCTGGGTTAAAACAAAACAACATTAGTAGTTATAATTTAGCATACAATACATAATGATAATAATACATATATGTTATAAAAGATCCTAAGTAATTCATAATATATTCACCCATGATAAAGAAATGGGTTTCATAAACATTTCAACCATGCCTGACTTGTGGAAAAGAAACATGTTTTATAGTCATTTCATCATATAATCAAAGTATAACCCGTAATAAATAATCTTGTATCATAATAATTTTATCATAGAACAATCCATTGTAGATAAATTGGTTTCATAATCATATTTTCATTATAAATATAAACCATCTAGTGAAAGAATTAATATGGACTCCTTGGATCATATCCCCGATAAACCATAACTAACATAAAAGGATTCTATCTTATATGGAAAATTATTTTGAAATATCAATAGGAAAATATCATGAGTAAATTTTCCATTCTACTTTTAAGAACACCATCCAAAACATAAAACATTTTAAAAAACATTTCTGATGAAAATAATATATATATTTAAAAATAATTCTTTAAAATTATATAAAAATATTCTTGATAAAAATATCATATCCAAATTGAAAAAAAATTGAAAAAAATAAATAATTTTCAAAATCACTTTCTATGGAAATTTCATTTAAAATATTAATAGTAATCATTAGAACATTGAGTTTTCATAGTGGAGAGAAATATTGTTCACGTTGTACACCTTAAAAATATATTAACTAAAAAAATTTAGTAAATTAAAATGAGATGTATTTTTTAAAAAGACGTGAATATTCTTTCTAAACTACATCGTAATATTAAAACATAGGATTAAATATAATTAATAAAATATTTTTAGAATGTTAAAAACATTTTGAAAACATTTTAAAAAATCATGGATATGGAAGAATGTTTTTTTCAAATGAAGAGAGAAATAAAATTTTATTCTCTTTATATAAATTATTTTTAAATCATGAGTACATAAAGAGAGGAAAATGAATGGAAAAAATGTACTATAAATAAATAACTATAGTACAATAAAATTTAAAAAATTATTGATACATAGATCATAGGAATTCTTTATTAGAATAATAAACATAAATAATCCCAAAAAATTGTCATATTGTATCATAAAACCCTTACCACTTTATCAACATCAAATAATAATGCCAATAAAAAGATAAAATTAAATGATAAAAAAACTAGCATCATAATAAGTAAATTCATGATATTACATGACAAATGGGTTTTATATTCACCACATAAAATAAGATAGGTTTATAATATAATGTATCCCCCAATGGAGAAAAATTGAGATATAAATATCTTACCTTAAGTATCAAATTCATTCATATTTGTTAGAAAATCATATATAATTAATTTATGTTTATTACTAATCTATTATATAACCATGATTATATATTTCATACCATATATGATTTACTTATGACCCACTTATTTCCTATTAATTTAAAACTCATTGTTAAAATCATGTTTCAGACAATAACTTATTTGTTTTGCGGGTGTGTTCTGATTTGGTATTTTCTATTATCTTACATTTAGAAACGTTAAATCATCTCAATAATGATAATAATGATAAAAATATCATATATATATCCTTTATATATATATTTATAGTAATCCACTAATTATATATATGTATAATTAATGAAATTGTTCATGGAGATGGAAGGTCATACGTATACAAGATTGTTGTATCCATTGTGCCAATGGATTAAAAGGAAAAAAGTTAAGTAATATAAAAAAAATTTAAGAGTAATTATTATGTAATTTATATAAAATATTTTCATTAAACATATCCTTATTACCATCCATGTAATGTGTAAGTGAATAATGAATCACATTCATTCTTGAGTTGGTAGTCTGTTGTACCACGAGGGACATCAGTGTATTCCTAGTGAATGAAAAGTATGAAGGTATAAGTGATATTATAATTCTAGAAGTATAATTATGTCACAACTATAATATTAATATGTTAAATATATCATTATATCCAGTTGTATGGAATGGTGATGGAACATGATCTACATCGGTTCGTGAGGCGGTATTCCTCCACACACAAGATCAACAATTTCATTTCCAATTTGATATAATGGGAGATGAATATAAGTAATTCCATTGAAATAAAAACATGTAATTATTTGATATATACTAGTGTTATTATATGATCATATTTTAATAATATTTTAAAGAGGTGGAAAAGGAAATTAAACGATGATGTGTGCTTAAGATTTATACCTGTTCTTTAATGGGCCTCCTTAGGGTTATACCTAAAAATTATATTGTTGGGTTTTTTAATCAGAAAATGCCTATAGGATATTGAGAGGTAAGTAAGATATGGAATTTTTCACATATTTTCCAAACCGAAATTATCTTTTAGTGGATATAATATTAACTTTTATAATATGTGAATGGAAACCACTTGTAAACTACATGGAAAATTTCTAAAACAATCTAAAATGATAAAGTAATTCACATTAGAAAAATATTCCAATTGACTCTATATTAGAATAAGGTATGTGTATGAATTAAATATTCCAACAAAATTGGATTTGGATAGTTTTTACGGATATATTACACACATGATTTTATTTTGACCTCTGGTAAAATCGTTTTACCCTTAACTGGGGTAAATAATTTTTAAAATATTTACTAACGAATATGGCCGAGAATTAATATTACCTTATTATATAATAATATTTATTCTGATGTAAAATATGGTATCTATTTTTTGATATTCAATTCATATATGTAAAATTATTTCTGTTAAAATTAATGCCTATAGTTGTGATGAAAAAAGGTTTTCCGAAGAGAAAATCATCATAAGTATAAAATGTGTTAATATCAAAATTCTATTAGAAATTGATTACAGTAAAAAATTTGGATAAATAAATATATAAATGAAATAATATAAATTTAGAATTGATAATTAAATAAAACTGATCTTTCATATTATTTATATAAAATGGTAGCTTTTAATAAAAATCATTATTTTTTACTATTCATCAAAAAAAATTATACTTTTATAAAATTATCAAAAATACACTCAAATATAATTTTTAATATTATATTTTAAAAATTAAAGATATTTTATCGAGTATGTTTTATAGTATTAGAAATTATTTTTTTTATTTGTTCATTATAAGATATACAAATCATTTTTTGAGATAAATAATTTTTTCGACGCATATAATGGCTTTACAAAAAAATGTATCATTGTTTTATCAATATTATTACATTATATAAACCCATTATATTTTATTTCTAAAATATTTTTACACATATTCATTTTTAAAAGATTAATTTATAGGTAATAATGGTTTCATTCAAATAATAATATTAATAGTTTTTCACATGATGTTAAAACTATGTGATACATGCAATGCAAGATATCAAAAAAATGAAATTAGTTTGTGAAATATAATTCACATAATCATGGGGTGTTATATACTACCACAATTAAAATTAATTACTCACTCATAATTTCACCACTCTGATACATAAAATGAGGATACTTCTACCTTATTACATTCTCAGTTTCCCACATAGCTTCTTGAAGTTGGTGGTTTCATCACATACCGTTAACAATGTGATTGTTCATGTTTTGTAGAACTATATATATAAAATCTAGAATTCCACTAGATATTTTTCATTAGAAATATGATCCTCTATTAGTACGATATCTAATTTTAATACATGTGATATATCTTCTATGTACTTCTTTAGGATAGATACATGGCTCACATATGGAACCATAGATTGGTTTGGTGGAGGAGAAAATAGATATTCTTCCTTCAAGATATGTTCACGAACATCTAGGGGATCGATATACCTAGGGATTATTATTTTTCTTTCGTTCATCCATGGATACATTTATAGAAACACATTCTAACCAACATTAATATCTAGATCACATCATTGATTATCAACATTACTTTTCTTTGTAAAATTTTCATCACTTATGTGTCGTTTAAAAGAACTAATGTTCCCTTCCATTTCATGAGAAAGCTCAATTCCATATAAAATTCATTCTAAAATTTAATTCCTTTACATTGGATATCTAATTTTATATCCAAATAAGTAATCATTAGGATTAATTGTAATGATCAAGTGAATGACGATATTTTTGATTTAGAATTCCTTTTAAGGAAGGTGTTGATCCATACCACCTTTGAAATAGATAGAAAAACATCTTAGAATATCCTAAAATATTTTAATTTTTCTTTTATACTATCCATATTTATAAGGATGATAAATGGTGCTTAAATTTTACTCTTTATGAATATCTTATTAAAGACATTTTCATACCTTTTAAGAAAACCTCGTATCCAGATCAGAAATAACAAATTGGGGTACTCCATCCAATCATACCACATCTTTAATTTATATCTCAAATGTATTATCTAGAAAGAAATATTTCCTGATAGTGATTAATTGTAATAAATTTTAAGGATATATACTATAAACCATATATAAATGTTACCTTTATATGTTTTGGGGAGTCCAACAATAAAATTCAAGGCGGTGTTTTCTCATTAACATTATTATACTGATAATGGTTATTGTATCCCCTTATAATTTAGTCTCTATCCCATAACCAACTAACATATCACTAACTAATATAAATACTAATAAATATCTCTCTTTAGATTCTCCCACTAGATGAACTCTTTTATTTAGTCCCGTGGTAGGTAATATAACCTTTTTATCCTTCAGTTGTGGGTCCAATAATGTTTCTATTCTATATAAAACTCAGTTTTTTCCAGCTTTTGGGTTATCCTTTTTGAAAAAAATATTAATATAATTCTTAAAAAATTAAAAATTAAAATAAACCTTAATTACCTTAAAATCAAATCCATGATAAACCTTAGAGAATACCAATACCATTAATCATATTCCCAAAAAATGTAATGTAATTCCTCCTCAAATAATTTTTCCACTAAAAAATATTCAAAAACAAATGGTTGTATTAAAATAAATGTCTCCCAAAATAACCATAATCATAATGAAAACCCATCACATAAAACTAAAACAATTGGTGTCATAGGCTTTCAGTTCTGATCAACCTCAAAATCGTAATCCCATTACGGTTTCTATAACACTTAAGTTAATATTACATGGAGACATAACACTTCAAAAATATATTTCACCCTTTATTCCATTATTTTTTCTCTTATCTTATGAAAAAAAATTCAATTTTAATATAGGGTTCATCCTTAAACTAATATAAAATAAAATTTGATTTTATTATTCCAAAATCTATATAGAATGAGATAATCATCATTGAAATGCTTATCAAATTTCACTAATGGATGAATAATATGATTTTCATAGGGATCATTCATACAAACTCGAACATGAAATTCTGAACACTAGAGTAGTGGATAAGTGTTCCCTGACTATCATCATTCACTTCAGCTATTGTGATTGCGTACGATTTCACATTGTCCTTTTTATTCAAAGGTTTTGATGTCTTATTATCATTATTAGCCCATCTATTATGGATTTATATTCTAAAATTTTAAAAGTCCATTAACATGAGAAAATGGGGTGTGTGTGGATAATTATATTTGGATTTCCCTATATTTGCATCATTAGGAAACTTACTTCCATCACTTTAATATTTATTCACTCTTCGATATTCCTTTAAACACATAAAAAATTGTGTATTCCCTTTAATAAATTTTCCTATATGTTTCCATCTACACTTTCATCATAATGGAAGACTCATATTCTTCCATCCAAGGTTTTTATATTTTTATTTTCATTCCATATTTATTTTTTTATAAATATTATGAGATTAATTAGTAAATCATATCTCAATTTCCTCCTTGGCTTCACATCAATCAAATTACTAATTCATACTAAATTCCCTTATGGATAAATCCCTTTAGAGACTTTGTTTTCAGTCACTGATTTATCGATAAACAATACATTTAGGTTGGATGATAATACAATATGTTTACCTCACATTTAATGTATGATTTTACTTATAGGATCCAATAGATTTGGCATTCTTCTATTTCAGATAAATTATTTCCTTCTCCATTTTCATCAAAAGAATAAGAATAAATTAATTATTAAACCAAATTAATTCAACTCATCCCACTCAATGGAGTTAATTTATTTATATTTCCACATATTTGTGATAATATTCCACCATTAGTATTCTTTTCCTTGTAAATAATAGATATCCAAAATGACATTTTTAAACACCAATCACAAGATAATGAAAAATATATTTTCAATGGTAGTGATCTATTTCATCAAAAATAGTTGATCTGTAGAGCCACTAAAATAAGGTAGTTTTTGCCTCATCAAAACTCAATATAATTTTGTTTCCTCTTTTACTCAATTTTATTTTTAGAATGATTCATATCCTGATATTTGTTTGATAATAAATATAAGATATATCATTCTATATCTCATAACATTTCGTTACTTGTGAGGAAAATCATATTATTTTCTAGAAATCTCAGTGCTAATATACCACATTCTTGTTCAATCCATTGAATATAAAAAAACATAGTGTATGAAAAACTTATCATAGTGGGGAACCAATAATGAGGAATACTAACATATTGGATGTAAAAATAATGACTCCTTTTTTTTCATTATGGGACACCATAGGGTTGACCTAGTTCATTCATGGTTATTATTCAAATCCTTCTTGATGGTTTGTAAAGGGTTTGTTAATTTCAAAATATTATCCCCTTGGATTGTTAAACTTAATGTTTAGAAAGGAATATTGTCTTGAACCAGTTTGTCATCAAGTATAGCTCTATGAACAATTTTTATAGTTATTAGCCCTAGGTATAACTATTACACGGCTAAAAGTACTTGTAGTATCCACAATGTGACGAAATTTAATTTAACCCACTTTGTCTATCCTTCACCATAATTCAATGATATTTTATTATACTTATGAATATTCTTAAACATAGCCATGGAAATATCCCTTAGTATCTTTTCAATGATTTCTAATCATAGTTTCAAAATGTTAACTATGACTTTCTATAATAACAAATGTAATGACATAGGCTTTTCTTACAAACATATCACATATATTTAAAAGAATATTCAATATAATTCAAAAATACTTCCCTAAAGACTATAATGGTTTAGTTAATTTGGATATAGGGTACACAATATTCTTATTTAATGTTTTTTCTTCAATACCTCACAATAATATCATCACTTTTATATTCATCATAAAAATATCCTAGTAAAATAGTTTTGTTTTTCATGGGGAAAGGAAACAAAAGAAATGGTGATATTACATACTTAGTAGGGGTAAACATTGGAAATATAATTCTACCAACATAAGAAACTAAATGATAAGAATAAGGGTATGAGATTGTGAAACATAACATAAAATGTTCATAACCAACCTATAATAGATCATAAACTTGAGTCACATCATAATGATTTACCATTCCATATTAATTGATTCATAAGAGTGTGAAACTATGGTAATTTATGAACCATAATTTCATGTCATAAATATGTGGCACAAATATAGGTATAGAAACCATTTAATTTACCATGGTTAACTAATAATGATATCAAAATAGTTTATTAGGGATCATAAGCTATATCCCATTGTGGATCATGACCATTATCCTATTTCCCATTGCGGATCTAGCTCATCAACTTGTTTCCCATTATTATCTCATGAGATATAATGCTTTACCCAATGAATTGGAGGGAGATATCTGTCTCAACCAATTTTATCATAACATCTCCATCATCCTTAGAAATAATTTAACCATCTATCCTTGGTTATAACATAACCACCTTCCTTGGATATAAAGTTACCACCATCACATAATAAAAATAATTCTAACATGTGCCACAATATCATAAATCATTCATCATATCAGAGCCCATGACTGGAAGTGTGTTTCATAAAAAGTTCATCCAAACATAACCGATGAAAAATAAATAGGATTCAGAATCACTAAATAATTTCATCAAAGAATAACTCATAGAAAAATAAATGAGTGTCCAAATAATTTTTTCATTGTATACCCCATGTAATTGAAATGACATTCAAAAAAATATTTTCATAATAAACATAATCCATCTAGAGAAAGACTAATAATGTTATCCTTTGTTCATATCCCCAATAAATAATAAGTAACATCAAAGGATGTCATCTATGATGGAAAATGATTTCGAATATCCCTTGTAAAATTTATTGAAGAAAATAGAAATTTTACTTTGAAAAATACATTCAAAAACATGAAACATTTTCAAAATTATTTTCATTGAAAATAACTATGTAAACATTAGAAATAAATCATTCAAAATCATTTTAAACATTTCATGAGGAAAATATCATATCCACCTTAAAAAATATCGTAACATAATTTTTTTAATTCCTATTATTTTAATACATCCTATGAAACTTATAAATAACATTTAAAAAATTGATTTGTGAGGATTATGGGAAATTCTATTCATTCAATACATATTAAAACAATGATTCCTTTTAAATTTTATCTAAAATTTAAATAGACTTTGTTCATGAAAGTTACATAGTGATTCCTTTTAAAACCCATTGTGAAAATTAATCATGGTTAATATTTATTTAATAAATCTTTTGGGTAATGTTAAAAAATGGTCAAAAAAATTAGAAAATAGCTATATGTAAAAAAGGAGTTTTCAATCGAAGTGGAAAATAATGTCAATTTTTTCGAAACATTCTTTTGATATATTGAATAAATAAATAGTGGAAAATGAAATAAATAATTTTATTATCAATAATTGACCATATTATAATAAATTTAATGAGTGACTTGACAGATATATTATAATATTCCATCATTGGAACCATAAACATAAACAATCTCGATAAATGATGAAATTGTATCATAAAACCTTTACAACTTTGGTAACATTTAATCATAATTCCCATAACATAATAACGTAATATGAAATGTGAAATATCATAAGAATAATAAAATTCATAATATTACATATAAAATGGTATGTATATTAATCTCATAAAAGAATATAGGTTCATAACATAATATATTTCCCAATGAAGACAATTTCATGCAAAAATCAATTACCCTATGTCTCAACATCCTTCATACACATTTTGAACATATTGCATAATAAATATATTTTTATTATAAATATATTAATGTATATTAATTACATATATCATATCATATATGATTTAGATATTATCCACTTATTAACATTTCCTTGTTAAAATCAGGTTTCGTGTAATACCTTCTTTATTTTTCATTAGTGTTTTGATTTGGTATTTTTGATCCAACTAATTTCATCATGGTGTAAACTTATTCATAATTTTAACTATGATAAAAATATCATATATATTCATTATATATATATTTTGGGAAATACATTATAGTTTGAGATAAATGAATTACACCATTCATGGAGAGGGTTGGTCGTTTGTATGGATGAGCGTTGTTTCCATTTTCGTCATAGGATAAATGAAATAAATGTTAACAGTAGATTAATTTAACATAATAATTATTATTATTATATATATAATATATTTTGTTTAAACCAATCATTCTTAAATTCCATGTAGAGTGTAAGTGAAGAACGAGTCACATCGCTTCGCGAGGTAATAATCTCCCATACACACCAGTGATGTTATCATATTTGCACTGAATGGAAAGTTAGAAAGTATAAGTGAAATTATAATTGAAAAAACTAATTATGTAATAAATATAATATTAAATTATTAACTCCATAATTATATCCATCCATGATATATGGTGATGAAAACCAACATCATCGGTTCGTGAGGCGGTAGTCCATCGTACACACAGTTGACAGTTTTGTTTCACATTTAATTAAAGAGGACACATATATATGTTACTAAATTAATATAATAACATCTAATTATTTGGTAGATACTAGTGATATTATATAATAATAGTTTAATTATATTTTAATTAGGTTTAATAATAAATTAAATGATAACACGTTGTTAAGAGTTATATGTTTTTTTCAGAGATCCTCCTTAACTTTATTAATAAATCATTTGTAATGGGGTTTCAGAATAAAAATTAGGATTGATGGATGTATGGAGGTATTTATGTATTGTAATTGGGTTGGAATTGGCTAGTCAAAAAGGTTCTTGGAGCACAAAAGTGGGAGTATAGGAGAGGTCCTTTTATAAGTGGGGAAAAGAACACACCTAGAAGCTACTAGGAAATTTCCCAAAAGAATTGAAAATGAAAAATTCATTCACATGATAAAATAATCCAAATAACCCAATATTATAAATTAGGAAATATTATTTTGAAATATTTCTATAAAATTATAATTAGATAGGTTTGGATGTAAATCCAACCCTTACCATTTTAGTTTAACACTCAATAAACCCGTTTTAACCTTAACCGATGCAATTGATTATTATTATTTTTAATATTCATTATGATAAAAAATCATGTTCAGATGATTTTATAATATTAATTATTCTAAATCATTTTATGAAAAAATAATAATTCAACTCATAGAGTTTGAATAATTTATTTTAAAATTAAACATGCATAAACAATGTAATGGCAGTTTCCAAATAGAAAATCATCATAAGAATAATATTTTTTGATATTAAAATTCTATATAAAATTGATTAAAATAATGTAAATTGTATGAAAAATATATAAGTTAACTAATTTTACAGTTAAAACAATATAAAAATAAAATGGATCTTTTAAATGTTTTAATATAGAGGGAATATATTGATAAAAACTAGAATTTTTTACTATTTAACAAAAAATATATTTTTTTCAAAAAATTATCAAAAATTCAAAAAATGATAATTTTTACATTCAAATTTAAATAATGTAGTTAATTGTTTAATATAAAATATCGAAAAGATTCAAAAAAATAAAAAAATCATAAAATTTAATACAAATAGTTTTTTGTAAAATTAATTTTTAAGCATATAATAGAATTAATAAAAGTTATGTAATTTTGATAACTATTATTTATTCATATAAAATCAATTGAAATTATTTTTAATATTTGGTTCTTCCTATTAGAAAATTAATGGGAATAGTAATAATGGCTGTGTTTAAATTATAATATTTATTTTTTTAAATGTTCGTTGAAACTCATTTTTTCATGTAATTAATGATATAAAATAAATTAAATTTATTCAATAACTTATTGGGGTTTTGAAATTGTAGTTTTACTATATAGTCAACCCTATTCATCTAATTTTGGCCTTTGGGACACAAAATTAGGTCATCAACCCATAGTGGCCTCTAGGACATCCATTGGAATTTAGACAACAATTCCTTGATCCATGAAGTAGAGAATGTCATGTTTATTAGAGGAACCAATATCTGATGAATTGTGTAAAGAGAAGTCACCAATACAACCAAAATAGTCTTAGGTATGAAGAATGGAGTGGGATCCAATCATTGGACTAAAAAACTATGAACAAGGACACTACGATCTATTAAAAATTATATGCGATGATCTGATAAATACTCAAAGAGGTGTTAGGGAGGGGTTGATTTGGGGTAGTTGATTCATAATGATGTAAGGGCTAGTTCCCATGGTCTTTTAGGCCAGGTAATTCAGGATTTTTTTCATCTAGTATCTCAGTTTAAGTAAGGGTTTTCTCTCACCCCAGTTAAAAGGTGTTATTATAAATGTAAAAAATATATGGAATTATATAAATGACATATTAGGTTTAATCTAGTCAATCCATATTCCTTATCTATTCAAATATTGTATAACTATTTATAAAGAAAATATTTTTTAACCCAAGAATATCCTCCTATATTATATAGACAGGTGTGTTGTCTTAGGCCAACTCATCATGTGCTCAGAATGATAAAGGTAATACCCAATCCACCACTTATAGAGTTATTATCCCAAAGTGCATATATTTCCTAGCCACATCCAACTTCTAGTATCTAGAAAGAGATTTATTTTCAATGAAACCAACACTCCTTTCTTTATAATAACATAGGATCTTCTCCTATACGAGAGATGGTCCTGTAAGGGGAGGATCTCTACTAGGGTTTTTGCTCACGCCGACTTCCCCATCTCCGATCTGCTCTGCTCTTCCCTTGCTCGATGGATCTAGGTGTCGGTTTCTTGGCTTCAGAGGCTTTAGAATCTACTTGCACGCACTGGTGTTTATCAAGGAGGCATGGTGTTGATTCAACGCTTCAGCTTTTGCTTCAGCAGTTCAAGAAATTCATCTCGTGCACAGTTCTTGGCATTTGGTGGTTGAGCGTTGTGGTCGGGGGATTTCTAGAAGGCGGCGACGAGAAGTTGTTTGCATTTGAGGTTGGATTTTTCTTGATGAATGGTGATATTCTTTGCTGTCTGTTCGTTTTAAGCTTTCTATTTTTGGTGATTTCTAGGAATTTGGTGATTTTCTTCCTCTAAAAATCTTCTATGCGAGAGTTTTTTGAATTTTATGGATGGAAAGGGATGGATTTGGATTAAGATGGTGGTCGACCGGGCTTCGGCGACGACGACGGCTGTTTTCCTACACGGTTTGCGGTTCGCTTTGGTCTGGTGTCGGCTAGGTTGTTCTTGGTCATGGAGGGTTTCTTGTTTTTGTTCTGAACAATTGAAGGTGGTGATCACGTACGTTGGTCTTTCTCATTTGCGTTCCGGTTGATGCAGTTTTCCTATGGTTCAAGGCAGGCTGTGGATGTTTCTACTGTAGACGCGATGATGGTGGTGGTCTCCTGGGCTTCGGTGACGACGACGGCTGTGTTCTGCCTCCGTCATGTTGGATGGGTTTTCTCCAGCGAATATTGTCAAAGGCTTGATGATGTCGATGTAGGGTTCAAGAGACCCAAGGGGAGGGCTCCCCGGTGGTGCTTCACCGGTAAATTGTCTTGGTGGGTTACAAGGATTGAGGTGGCGGTACGTCTGAGGTGCGTGGTACGGCATGCAAGGTTTGTCAGAGATTTGGTATGATGATGTTGGGATTTGTTTTTTTTTGGATTTTAATTTTGAATGGGATATTTGGATTTTATGGGAACCAGAAACCCAAAAACCGGCTATTTGAAAATGGTAAAAAAAAAATTTGCAGTAACATAGGATGTTCTCATATACATAGGTTTCTCCTAATATTTCTCATTAAAAGTTTCCCATCAAAATTAAAAAAATAATTAAACCCTACTTTGATACCAACTATGGTGAACCATGAATTTCCTAATAAATATTTCAACATATAAGATGAATTTTTATTACATATAAATTATATCCACACAAAAACATTAATGGTTAACATCCTTTTAAAAAAATGATACATAAAAAACTGAAACATAAAATATTTATAAAATCTTTTACTATGTTCATCACACCTAAACCCCTTCTTAGGAATTATATATTTAAAAATCCATATTCATATCTCAGGGGAAATGATTCATTAAAACGGTGATCTTATATCCATAATAATAGTAAATAAAGTAGTTATTCGTAAATGATTATACGTAATAATATCCTGGGCATAATGCTATGATATCTCGAGATTATAATTTAAAAATCATATCGAGAAAATCATCATTAATAATCATGGAATAAGTGTCATTTTATTCAAAATATGACAATCATTAGAGAATCAAAGATCATGAACTAGGAGGTAATTTAATAAGCATAATTGCATGCGATAAATATTTTCATTAATAGTCTCATAAAAATGTGACCTAATATTATTAATATATTTATATATCTAGGTTATCCACCAATAAATTCATCACATTTTAGGCTTGGGTTATCCACTTGTGTACCTTCTTTGGGCTTGAGATTAACCCATTGGTACTGTTCATAGGATAACAACCCACGTACCCTTTGAGATCATAAAACATTTATATTTTCCTAATTCATTAGTAATATAAAAAAGTCCCACGTTTCACAAAATCATAATCCATTCATAAGTACATCATAATATCCTGAAATTATTTATCATTCCACCATAGCTTAACTCAAATAAATGAAATATGGGTTTTATCAATATTTCATCCTCATAGTCATAAACCCTCTAGAGAAAGAATAAATATGGTATCATTGGATCAAATCCTTACTTATATAAATGTAACATCAATGGTTATTTTCATATATGGTAATGCATTTAAAAGGTCACAAGAACTTTTCTTGATATAAATATATATTTCATTTTCATGTTAATTATTTCAAATATATATATTTAAAAAATATTAAGGGAGAAATTTTCATTAAAAATAACCATCAAATCCTATATAATAATATTCAAATAAAAGATTAGTCATGATGATGGGAAAATATGTTTGTGTAGAACATGTTAAATGAAATATTCCATTCACACCTATGTTAAATATTACCTCTATCAGAAAATGAATAGAACATTCCTTTTATTCCATTTTATAAATAATAAACCATGGATAAAATAACATTAATAAATATTTTTAGGAATATTACAAACACTTTTGAAAATATTTTAAATAATATAAACACATCAATGAAATGATTCTCGATTAAAGAGATAAATAAAGTCAGTTTTCTATAAAAAATTAAATCATAATTTCGACTACTTATAGAGATGAAATGAAAGATAAACTTATTATACATAAAAATTAACCATAGTATAATAAAAGTAGAAATATTTTTTAGTGTTATATTATATACTTTCATCATTGTTAATTTATGCATATGTAATGCTGAAAAAAATAATATTGTAACGTAAAACCCTTATAATATTGGTACTCTCTGAATCAGATACACATGAAAGAAAAATATTTATACAGATCTTTCAATCCAAGTAGTTTTTCTAAAACAAAGAATCAAATACATTAATTGTTATTATATAAACAACATAATTTAAACACATAGTGAAAATGGAAAATGTCTCATGAAAACGAAAAAGAGATGAGAATCTCTTAACATATGTATGAATTGATTCAAAAGAGAACTTACCTCCTTCCTAATAAATTTATATTTTTATATTTATGTAGGATTATTTACATAATTATATTACATATGTATGAATTGATTCATAAGAGCACTAACCTCGTTATTAATAAATTTATATTTTTATATTTATGTATAAGGACTATTAACATCATTATATTATTGTATACGATCAACTAATATTGTTAAAATTCACTTTAATTAACAATTCTATATGATAATATTTTTTCCTGGGTTTTAATCATTTTGTTTTTTAGGAATGTTTCCCTTTGATAGTTCTGGTCCTTGAACATTGATCATGGTTACAAAATCACCATAATGTTAATAATTTAATTTATATCATATTATTACATCATATAAGTTTAATTCAAAATTACTCAATCATTCATTTCATATTCATTATAACATCACCCATGTGGGTGGTAGAACCGACATAAAGAAGAGCGTGTCATAAAGACTGAATGAGTATTAACATGTAGATGAATAATATTATTATATTTATAGAAGCTTATTCATGACATGTATATCATATATTCTCATCTAATATATATACTAATCCTAGCTTTCCAACTACCACTTTTCATAACCATGTTCTTCAACGTAATTTCTTCCAAGCGTGTCACTCCTCCATATCTCCACATCATGCCACCACACGATATCTCAATTTTTCTCTACCTCCCTCTCATGATCACACTAATATTATCATGTGTCTTCACATAGAGTAGCCTCAAACGCCCACCTTTATCTTCCTCCCTCCACCAGTCTACCAGCCGTCTGTATCCCTCTATCTCCGACCATCTTCTTCTCCCAGTTTCCACTATAGTCCCCATGTTTTCCCTTTTCTCATTCAAATCCTGGATTAAGCTCTTCACAACCTAGGGTTCCCGCAAACTCCCCATGTCATTTTCATCCTCCTCCCATATTTATTTTAGTCTATCGTGCTCTCACATAGTCTTCCTCCTTTTCCCGGTTTCATTATACCACTCCATCATGTTCAATCTCGCACTATTATTTCTATTCACAGCTTCTCCATCTCGTGGATCCCTTTATACTGGACCCTGTTACGTGAGGTTTTTTTTCCATAAGCATCATTACCTTCCTTCCAATCATAGTAAATCCATTCATTGTTTCTTTAAACCACTGACATTACTTCCCTTCAACCCCCGAGATCATTTAATTTAAGGTGGGTATTAAAGTTATTTTTTGGTTTCTAATTTCATCCAAATTCAACATCCCTTCCTTGCACACTTCCTGCAACTCATATTCCCTAATGCAGCATCTTATCACTTTAAGAATAATCTTAACTGTGTGCTAGAAAAAATAAATCCTTGCAACTTAATTTATAGTATCATTTTAGGTTTATTACAGTTTGGGTACATTTACAATTGTATGAATTTTTCATTTAAACATTGAAGAAAGTAAATTCTATTATGGTTTGTTGTATGATTTTCCTGGAAACTTATTTTGATTTCATATAGGTTTAGCATTTTTATATCCAAATGAAAATTTAGTATTCTAAAATTTCATTACATGTTTCGAAAACAATAAACATCTACTGTGGAATTCTATTGTGATTTCCTTGAAAATTATTTCGACTTTATTTTTTTTTTCACGTGGATATCCAAATGCATATTTGGTTTTCAGATATTAAATTTATTGAATGAAAAAAATGTCTATTGTGGTCTGTGGTATCCTATACGTTATTTTACTTCATAATGTAAATTTCATTCACTTTATGTCCTATATGCATTATATGGTCTCATTTCACACCTTGACTATAAGATATAATGAAAAAAAGGTATTAATTGTTCGTCGAACTATAGAGATACAATGTTGCAACGGAGGCTACATATGAAGGAACGATATGTATTTTGTGAGTTCACTATTAAGTACCATTGGAAATAATCTGTTTACTATCCTATGTTCAATGGTTTCATTCATTACACTTTCCACCTGATCAGTTCCAAAAAATATTTGAAACTATTCCATTTCATCTACCAATCAATTTGGTACTCCATCAAGTGAACAAGTAATAATAGGCGACATCACATGTGGATTCACATGCATTCCATTATCTTCTCTATGAATCAATGGTTCTTTTTGTTTTCACTAACGAGTAGCACGTTTTTAATGTTTCAAAGTGCATTTCAGAATAATCAAAATCAGTCATACTAAACTAATTTTATGACAGCGCTAGAATAGTTTTCTTCTCGGTCAAATAATAACATATATTTCCCATCAAAATTTATAGATGCATGGGTACAATGTAGACTACTAATGAATTAATGACATAAAGATAGGGAGTTTTCTTATACTATCATTGTTAAATTTATTTACATTCTTTTTTTCTATATTAATTTAAATTTCCACAATATTAGTGGAAACATCTAATGTAAATTCTTCTGTGGAATCTGTTAGTCTTTTTGGAACCCCCAAAACTGAATCTCTAACAAAAAATACATTCAAAAATGGAGTCACACACATGCCATTATTTTATCTGTATATCAATGGTTAGTTCCATTAAAATTTATATGTATAAACCATTAAACTACACACTATATTTCACACTAAAACATTTTATTATTAATTATCTGCTTCTCTGTTGATAGTTCTAGAACCATATGTACCTCAGTCAACATTGTTCGATGGATCTAACATAAAAAAACTATTGGGTGGCTTGACACATTATTTTATAAATTTTTTATTGTATCATAACTATTATATTCCATGCACATATTTTAGGTTATACAACATTTTTATTCCCCTTGTAAAATTTTGGTCATCACTTTTCATAGCTTTATTGTCTAAAGAAAATACTCTATCAATTTCATCACATGTTACTTCGACGCAGTATCAACAACTACTATTTCTACACATTACCATTCCTATTATTCAAGTTTTATTTCTTATGCTTCCCAATACAAAGAGTTGCTTCGTAACTACTTTTGCTAATGGGAACTACAATATGTTATTGTTTGTTGGTCTGTTGTACACTATATGTTGAAACACACACATATATATACCAGTGTACATTCTATAGATTACTAATTTGTTTTTTATAAGTACTTTTAGGTTCTAGAAAACAATCATTTCATTGAGAAGAAATGATAATGAATACTTACAAGACTCAATAAAACATAATTGTTGACATAAATGGTGCAAAAAAAATTAGAGTAATTTGATTTAAACGTTTCACTTCAAAAAATATTATGTTTTTTATTATTTATTCTAGTCCAATAGTGTGTACCACCTGATGCTACATAAGATTCACAAGAACAATAAACTTCTGAGAAAACTGGTTAATGTACTTACTAAACATGTATTAATGGTTCTTTAATGAAAAAGTACCCTCTTTGTTGTTGACTGATGTTATTAATAACATATACTACATTACTGTTCTGTTAAATCATGTTATAATGTTATTGGAGTAACGTCAAAAGTCTGTCAAAATTGTCACTTTTATTTGTGGTTTGATGAGAGAAACAATAAATTCACTAATTGAAAAAACCAATTTTTTCTCTATGTTGTTTGATGGGAATTGTTACTTTGGACATACTACCTGAATGTCCAGAATACCTAAGGATGTGGGTGTTCGATCGAACTTTTATTGAAGTCTGATTATTCAATGGCCACATGCGTATTTAAAATTCGATTTTTTTTCATTCACATAAATGGGTGGGAAGGTAGATAGGTTGTTCACTAATGGTCATGATCCAAGTATATTCTAATAACATGGAAAAAACTACCATCGCATAGGTATTTTATGTCCACCTAATGGAAATCCACCATGGTTTTCACAACTGTACGTGTATGATACTGCACATGAGTGTCAGAATAGAGATCTTGGAATGAGGTATCATTATATTCCATGCATTGTGCTAAGTTGACAAACCCGTCACCATTTTATATTAACAAAAATAATTTCTCCATCTTTGATGATAGAAATCAATAATCTATTATTGACTGCAATAATGTTGAGAAACTACAACAGCTTCATCATGAGAACAATGATTTGGCTCGAGAAGTTATAAGTTAAAGGGGTTTTATTAACTGTCAATAGCTTCAACATTAAATCTACTTCTTATTAAAATAATAAAAACAAATTTTATTACATATAACCTAGCAAATATTTCTGAAATTTCAATGTTGATTATCGTTAATATTGAGAATCTCAACTAAGAATAGGATATCATCATTCAATCCAAAAGCTGTGATTTACAATGAATATATTAGCTTCACCCATTGTATCTTACATTGTAGTATCCTTCAATTTTCATAGGTGGATAGGATGGGTATTATGACAAAGTGTTTCATCGCGCCACTCAATTCTAAAAAATTACTACACGCAGGAATGTAACAATGAGAGAGTACCTCTCATTATACTTGATGTTCCATGATAATGATGCATCGATATTACTACATTCTAGAAGATTAACAAAAAATGTATTGTAAATTATTATATGATTATTGAGTCTCAATGACTATCATTCAATCACTTCAATCATAAGAAATTGAGGGTCGAACATTACAATGGGATATAAGATGCACTGCTTCAAGGTGACACTAAATAGACATACTGCGGGAAGCATATCTTATTACCTTCTACATTTATGAATGTTCCAATGTATATGATCTATAATTATGGAAATTAAATATCAATTTGTAATTGGGTATGGTATCCAGATATGTTTTTAGCATTTACATGTAACCCAGTGTGGCCTGAAATAACTCAATTTCATAGAAATCACATTCTTCATCCACCAAACATCCCACAAATAATATCTCTAGTTTTTAATATTAAGGTTGATCATCTAATGAATGATTTAAGGGGAATGTTTTTTCTTTATAAATTCATGGACATGTAACTCTCTTTGTACTTACTATCCAGTATGTTCAATTCTTTATTATATATTTTTCATCTTCTATTAACCATCTAAAACTCTTTTCTTCCCATTTATTTGTTCAAAAGATGGAGTTTCAAAAACATGGATTGCCTCATGTGCACAACCAACTATGTAATGCCCTGACCCCAGTTACCCAGAGTCGGTGCATTATTACGTAACATTGGCATGATCACAAAAGATCAAGTCTCGAAAGACCGATTAGTTTAGTAGCCTTGGAAACACTAGATACATTCATAAATGTTACATTACATCATAAAGTGAAAAACTAAAATAACATAGTCTCCATAGTCCACACTCATATCCCCTTCAGACTATCCCACGGCCCGACTTTCCAGCTGCGTGCAGTGTTTCATGCCTTTATCACCGGGCGTCTGTTTGGGGCGTCCGAGCAGTCGATTCTGGATGTTTTTCCGAGGGGATTGCAATGGTTCAATCCGCCCGCCCTAATTCAGCATGATGGTGTGGGGCCCACGAGGGCTGTTTGGGCGTCGACGATGATTTTCCATCATTATCACCGGGCGAACGTTTTAGAAAAATGGATAGTCCATCTCGTGTGCTTTTTTGAGAGGATCGCAACGGTGCATCCATTCGTTGAGTTTCGGGACTGGGATATGGGTCCCACGTGGCACCGCTCGGGTGCGGTGCGCCATAATGCATCTGTTTCTCCGGATATCTGTTGCACGCAAGTGAGTAGTGCTTTTGATGCGTTTTCCAGAGGGGATCGCAATGGTGCGATGCGCCCGACTGTTTTCGGGGCCGAGGCTCGGGATCACGGGGCACCGTTTGGGCGTGAGGCGGTGTTGGTGACTTTTCCGTCGGATCTCCGTTGGAGGCGAGTAATTAGTCGATCTCGCGTGTCCTTCCATTAGGATTACAACTGTGCGATCAGTTTGGTTGTGCATAGCCTCTTGTGCAATCTTGTGGAAATGTGAAGGTGCCCCGGGGGCGGTCCTTCTATTGTGTTTGTAGCAGACCTTTGGCATATGATCGCACACTCTTAGGAGAGTCATATAAATGGTTCACGAGATTTGGTTGGCCGTGCATGGGCCTTTGAGGTGGAGTTGTTACGTTAGGCCTTCACATTGACATTGGGTGTTGTGTGAACGATAGCCTTTGGGCTGGAACGAGGTATACTACGGGAGTATATGGGAATGCTTGGAGGTACATGTGGTTGTTTTTACCTGAGAACATTTGTGCACTCAGTTGGGGTTGACTTGGGGTTGACTTGGAGTTACACGTCGCGTGGGCCCCACGTGCGTGCCATGTTCTGCTTTACGTACTGGGACCTCTCGCAATGTAGAGGGTCCCTCTGTGCTCGTTTGTTTGACTAGATGGGTGGAGTTTTCCCCTGGATTTGTGCTCATTTGTTTGACCAGCATGGTGGAGTGGTCTCCCCCTGGTTCCGTTCATGATGGTTGGGCCGGTAGCGGTGCTAGTGACACCCAGTGATGGAACAGGCACTAAACCTCTTTTGGGAGAGTTATTCTGGAGTTAGGTGGTTGTGAGATACCCACTCAGTGTTCGGTTGACCAGTGTTGTACCCTCCAGTGGAGATGGCCAGAGCAGTCCTGAGTTTTACCCGCCAGCGGGGCTGGGCAGTGGGTTGCTCATCGACTTCTACGGGTTTACCCTCCAGAAGGGATGGGCAGTGGGTTGCTCACTGACTTCTAGGGTTTTACCCTCCAGCAGAGCCTGGGCAGTGGGTCACCCGATGCACTTAGGGTCTACCCTCCAGTAGTGACTGGGCAGTGGGTCACCCAATGACCTCTTAGGGTCTACCCTCTAGCGGGGCAGGGCAATGGGTCGCCCGTCGTCTAGTTCCAGGTCTACCCTCCAGCAAGGCTGGGCAGTTGGTCACCTGTCGACTAATTACATGTCTACCCTCCAGCGGGGCTGGGCAGTGGGTTGCCTGATGATATATTAAGGTCTACCCTCTAGCAGGGCTAGGTTGTGGGTTGCCTGATGATGTATTATGGTTTACCCTCCAGTAGGGCTGGGCAGTGGGTCACCCGATATCTGATTATGAATTACCCTCCAACAGGGCTGGGCAATGGGACACCTGTTGGCATTCCAGGCTCAGACCTTTCTACTAGGCTAGCCAGCGGCTTTCCTTTGTGGTTACTGGAGCAGGACCCTTGGTTATATGGGTCAGTGTTGTGATAGATTTGACTTTGAGAAGACCTCTTGACTACAGGGTAGTGACGAGGTGCGGTTTGACTTTCCCTTGAACTCTCAAGTACAAGGGTTTCTTTCCCCACCGAGACTCATTCTTGTGATGCGATCTAAAACCGTGTGGTCGATTCAGTGTTACCCAAAGCGGATAGTGTCGAGGTGAGGTGATTGATCCCCTTGGCTTGTAGTTCAGGAAAGATGTGCAGGATGCTAGACATCAATGGTTTATTTCTGGGGCTGTTGGCTACTCGTTTTCTTGGGCTGAGCTACGGGATGGAGATCCCCTTACGACGTTGTTCAGGCTTCTTGCTAAGCATAAGGATGTGTATATACCTTGTTTCCGGTACCCACTTTTTGGGTTTGGTTACTCTCCTTCCAGGAGGGGCGATGACGTGCGGGATATTCCACGTGCTTTCCGTGTCTAGATTCTCATGGTTAGACGAGTCTACTCTCCTGCTATGGGGAGCGGAGACTCGATGGGAAGTTCATCTTCTCACCGTTTACAGCTCCTTGTGTCTGGACGAGTCTATCTCCTTTCTCTTATTTGGTTGAGCTGGACTATTACTGTTCCCTTTACTGAACTCTCAGTTTTACTTCTCTACTTTTCTCTGTTCTCTCTACTGCTCACCCTTAGGTACCTCCTCTTGTTTCTCCCTCGAGCCTTTGGGGTATCCTACTGATTATTTTTATACTCACCCCTTCATGGGGTTCTCCCACACTTGGTGTGCCCTTGATGACGACAGATAGGTTGGTCGTGACTTTAGAGGAGCGTAGGAGCTTGGGAGCTTGGACCACGTGCCGTGGTCGTGGTCGGGTTCCAGGTGGGGGACCCTTCAGGCTGTTTCTTTTTGTTTACCTGTTGCCGGGTTGTGGCACTTTTTGTTGGGTGTGTGTTTTGCCCCTCTTCTTTTCAGCTTGTACTTTGTACTGTTTAGAGGTCGATGCACATCTGTGGTTTACATATATAGAAGTTGTTCTTTTTTACTCTTCTTGTTCTTTCTTTTACTCTACACTTTTGCATTGATTGTGTTGCGTCTGTGTGTACAGGTGCTTAGGCAAAGGCCTCCTTGAGTTATTGTTCCTTCGGCGCTGGTATCTAGCCCCTGGCCTATGGAGGCGGGCCTGGGGTAGTTGTGGCTCGAGCCCGTGTAGGGTCGGGTCGTGACAAAGTGGTATCAGAGGTGGTTCATTCCTTGGGATGTTTTGTGGACGTCCCTAAAATAGGAATTGGTTGGGATTTAGGGCAACAGTGTTAACGTGTCTCAAGAGTGGCTCTCAGACCAGGGAGTCCAGTGATGGTGCGGCGGCCGACGTATCCATTCATCAGGACCTTGATAACCCGCCTGTCGACTCGGCATGCCGAGACACTTGTTGCAGGGAAATTTGTTTGTACATCACATAGGACCGAGTCTTGACTGTCCTTCTTGATTCAGCTCCCCATCGTTGTTGTTATTGGTATATCCAGGTATGCTCATCTGACCGCGACACTCCTTGATAATATTCAGGATGTCTCCGCGAAGACAGCCGGCCAGGATACCAGTTTGGTTCGTGACGATGACCCTGTGAGCTACGAGGCCACATTCCAGGACCCATCATGTGAGACCCTTTCTACTGGTGGGCCGGTAGCAGCACCCCCACCTGTTGAGCAGCAGGAAGTTTCAGCAAAGCAGGCTGAGCTTGAGTGCGCTCTGTGAGGTCTAGAGGCAGAGGCCGCTGAGGTTCAGTGGTGAGGCAGACCCTCAGGCAGCAGATGTTTGGCTAGTAGCAGTGGTTTTCCTTTTCAGGCTTGTGCAGACGCCGAATGATCAGAGAGTGGCTTTGGCAGCTATCCTTTTCTGTGGATCAGCTTGGCATTGGTGGAGCCTGCTGACTCAGCTTCTCAACGAGTCATCACTTTCATGGGACGAATTCCAGTTGTTGTTTCGTGAGGAGTTTTTTCCCTCATTCTTGCACTCCGTTCAGATTCAGGAGCTCCTGCAGTTTCAGCAGGGTGGGATGACGGTGGCCGAGTACGCGGCTAGTTTTGCAGACCGTGCATGCTTTTACCCAGACATGGTCTGTGACGACAACCTCCGAGCGCGGATGTCTGAGCAGGGTCTCCGTTGAGAGATTCATGCTGTCATTGTACCCTTAGGAATTTCCACATATGCTGGGGTGCTAGAGCAGGTGTTGGTGACAGAGGGCTTCCCATCACATTTTGCAGTTGGTAGTGGCTGTGAGCAAGATGGAACCGAGATGTCTTCCATAGCTAGCAGGCACTGGATGATAGAACCTCAATGTAGGTGGCCTTCCCACTACGCGTTTCGGAGACGTGGTCATATACCACTGTGGCAAAAAGGCGGGGGCCTCAGCTGAGGATTCCATTCCATGAGTGGATCCCGGGCCATGGTCATACACCACAGTGGTGCCGGAGGGCACCAGGGCACCCCAGAGAGCGCCAATATTATGCTTGTGACGGGCAAGATGACTTGGCACGAGACTGCCCGACCCGAGTTGCTGAGAGCTTCGGACATGCAGCAGACACACCACCACGGCAGAGGCAATGTCGTGATCGGAGTAGTACCCGGATAGGTGGTTCTAGTAGAGCATCGGGAGTAGATGGTGGTGGGGGATGACATTACGAGATCTCCCCATCACCACTAGTAGGTCCAATTCAGGCTCTTGGAGATGACGGTTGGGACTGCAGACAGCCGTGAGCTTTGGATGTCTACGATCCTGCATAGCATGGGATGGTGAGAGGTACCCCTTGCGACTCTTCTACTCCTTGCAGTATAATTGTTAGGCTTGGCGTGTGAAAGGATTTTCTACCTGCTCCTTGATTGAGGTGTTACCAGGGTGACGCAGGGTGTTGGGTGTAACCCTATTTTGCTATGGTAAAAGTTGTGAGACCTTTTCCTTTAGTCGATGGTGTTGACTCCTACGCTTCCGAGCGTGTAAGAGAGTCTTGGTTGAGAGACATCGACTTTGTAACCTTGCGTGATCAGATATCCTTGGGATTTTCACCATATGGATATTCTGATGGAGGGAATCACCGGGCCATGTTCCAGATACGGGCGGTGATTCCAGTCACGGCGTGCGATGTGGAGGTTCTGTCGGGGAGGAGAGCTACCCCCGAGGGCCTTTGGGCCGTCTGAGATCATGCAAAGGGATGGCGAGGTTCCCTACTGCCTCGCCCTAACCCACAGTCTGGAGGTGGTGCACGACATCGGCAAGGGCCGACCTCATGTGAACGGATCAAACCTTTGGACGGTGTGCGGTGACGCATAGCTATGTGTGGGTTCTTCTGGGTATGAGGAAGACAGGTGTGAGCTTAGTACCCTGTGTTTCTCCCTAGTTTTGCTTTTCGGGGAAGAAAATATTGAAGGAGGGAATGATGTAAGAACCTAGTTTTTTCTGAGAAAGACTTTGGAATATTCTTGATAATATTCCAGAGTAGTGCCTTCAGACGGCGTGCAATTCTGAGCCCAAGAGTGGTCGGAATAAGATTTTCAGTGCGTTCACACTGGAAATGCCAAATAAATGGGATAACTCCTAATTGATGATCCATATCAGAGATCCGAGTGTACGGATGGGTCCGGAATGAGGTGTTTACCCAAGGAACAACATAAAACATGTCAGCGCGGGACATTTGGACCCCTCGCCCGCTTCTGAAACATTTAACGGGTTAATTAATTAATTAATTAATTAGTTTAGTGTTGAAACTTGAGTATCTCTTAAATGGTGACTCAGATTGGAAAACTAAGGGCACCATTGAGTTCGGAGCGTGGTGTTTACCCTTGGAGAGGTATAAGTTTTGCGTGCGCGGGCCGTCTGTGAAAAATGGCCCCAGGGTCATTTTCGTAATTTGGCACCCTCGGTCGTTGAGTTTAATAACTTTTGAATGGGGTCTTGGATTAAAATTTCGAGACCACCATTGAGCTCAGGAGGTGGTTTTTACCCTAGGGGAGGTTTAATTTTGATGTCGCCAAAGGTTTCGGATGCGGGAAAATTATGGGTTTAATTAATTAAAATATCTTTTATTTTTATTTAAACCCTCCTTACTCCCTCCCATGCTCTCCCCAAGTGAAACACCCCCCCCCCCCCTCAAGGTAGCCCCTCTTCTCCCTCTCTCCCTCCTCCTTTGGCGAGACAGCTCTGGCGAGGCACGGCTCCGACAGATAGATGCGAAGCTTCGGGCGAAGCCCATCGAGGTATGACTATGCGTTTTAATTTCCGAACCCCCCTTAGAGTTCGATTTTATGTGTCAAGTTGTTGTTTGATCTGTGAAAAAATCCAATAGACGCGTAGTATACATTTTTATCTCTCCAACTCATCTTTCGGAATTAAAATTCGAGCTCGGAGGAGGCCAGGGTTGATCGCCGAAGTTTTCGGGTTGTTAAGGAATTCCGGCCGGTTTTGGTGCTACGACGGTCCGAGGCGCGCCGACGGTTCCCTTGGGGGCGGCGGACTTTCTTCCAGGCGGCAGGTGTTCGGCTTCAGCGGGGCGCGACATCCGTCTGCGGGGCGTGGCTTCTATCGGTGGGGCGAGGCAGGACACACCAGGGGCACAGGGGAGCGCCAGAGCGCGACGGGGATCCGGGGTTGCGACTCACGACCCCGCGGAGGAAGCACGACCCGCGTCATGAGGGTCATCGTGCGGCGACCGGCCTTAGCCGGTCAGCCGGGCGGTGGACCGGGTCCACCGCTGGCCCAGGCCGGTCCGGCCCCAGGGGCCTTGCCCCCTCAGTGTTCGGACACCCGTATTTTCCGCTACGGGTGTCCGTTTTGCATTCCGTCGATGGCAGAGCCTTCCTGGTGTCGAGACGATGTTTTTGAGATGGTTTCGGGAATTTTTAATTTCTGAAACAAGGGGCATCGGTGGGGCGACACGTACGTCGATGGGTTAGTCGTTCCTTCGGAAGATCTTGTTTTGGACGGCGCGGACGCGTCCGACGTTCGTTTTGAGCGCAATCAGCGGCATTGCGTCCCTGGCACTGAGGTGGATGTTTCCAATGCGGTTTTGGGCATTGAGACTGGATTTGAGGCATGGGCCCCACGGCCCGACATTCATGATGTGTGCAGCGTTTCACGCCTTTCTCACCGGGCGTCATTTCGGGGCGTGCGAGCAGTCGATTCTGAATGTTTTTCTGAGGGGATTGCAATGGTGTAATCCTACCATCCTAATTCAGCACGATGGTGCAGGGCCCATAAGGGTCGTTTGGGCATCGACGGTGATTTTCCACCTTTATCACCAGGAGACCGTTTTGGACAAATGGGTAGTCCATCTTGTGTGATTTTTTGAGAGGATCACGACGGTGCGATCCATTCGTTGAGTTTTGGGACGAGGATGCGGGTCCCACGTGGCACCGCTCGGGTGCGGTCTGCCGGAATGCATCTGTTTCTCTGGATATCCGTTGCACGCAAGTGAGTAGTGCTTTTGACGTGTTTTCCCGAGGGGATCGCAATGGTGTGATTCGCCCGACTGTTTTCGGTGCCGAGGCTCCAGATCACGGGGCGCCGTTCAGGCGTGAGGCGGTGTTGGTGACTTTTCCGTCGGATATCCGTTATAGGCGAGTAAGTAGTCGATCTCGCGTTTTTTTCCGTGAGGATTACAACGGTGCGATCCGTTTGGTTGTGCAGATCCTCTTGCGCGATCATGTGTAAATTTGAAGGTTCCCCGGGGGCGGTCCTTCTACTGTGTTTGTAGCAGACCTTTGAGGTATGATCGCGCACTCTTGGGAGAGTGATATAAATGGTTCACGAGATTTGGATGGCCATGCATGGGCCTTTGAGGTGGAGTTGTTACTTCACGCCTTCGTGTTGACACTGGGTGTTGTGTGCATGATAGCCTTTGGGCTGGAATGAGGTATACTACGGGAGTATATGGGAACGCTTGGAGGTACATGTGGTTGTTTGTACTTGAGAACGTTTGGGCGCTCGGTTGGGGATGGCTTGGGGTTGACTTGGAGCTACACATCGTGTGGGACCCACATGTGTTCCATGTTCTGATTTACATATAGGGACCTCTCGGGGTGTAGAGGGTCCCTCTGTGCTCGTTTGTTTGACTAGCAGTGTGGAGTTTTCCCCTAGCTCTGTGCTCGTTTGTTTGACCAGCAGGGTTGAGTGGTCACCCCTAGTTCCATTCTCGATGGTTGGGATGGTAGCAGTGCTAGTGACACCCAGTGATGGAACAGGCACTGAACCTCTATTGGGAGAGTTGTTCTGGAGTTAGGTGGTTGTGCGATACCCACTCCATGTTCGGTTGGCCAGTGTTGTACCCTACAGTGGAGATGGCCAGAGCAGTCCTGAGTTTTACCCTCCAACGGGGCTGGGCAGTGGGTTGCTCATTGACTTCTATGAGTTTACCCTCCAGCAGGGCTGGTTAGTGGGTTTCTCACTAACTTCTATGGGTTTACCCACCAGTAGGGCTAGGCAGTGGGTTGCTCACTGACTTCTAGGGTTTTACCCTCCAGCAGAGTCGGGCCAGTGGGTCACCCGACACACTTACGGTCTACCCTCCAGTAGAGATTGGGAAGTGGGTCACCTGAAGACCTCTTAGGGTCTACCATCCAGCAGGGCTGGGCAGTGGGTCGCCCGTTGTCTAGTTCCAGGTCTACCCTCCAGCAAGGTCGGGCAGTGGGTGGAATGTCGACTTATTCTAGGTCTACCATCCAGCGGGGCTGGGCAGTGGGTCGCCTAATGATGTATTAAGGTCTACCCTCCAGCGGGGCTGGGTAGCGGGTCTCCTGATGATGTATTATGGTTTACCCTCCAGCAGGGCTGGGTAGTGGATTACCCGATATCTGATTATGAATTTCCTTCCAGCAGGGTTGGGCAGTGGGACACCTGTTGGCATTCCAGGCTCAAACCTTTCTACTAGGCTAGCCTGCAGCTTTCCTCCGTGGTTACCAGAGCAGGACCCTTGGTTATATGGGTCAGTGTTGTGACATCTTTGACTTTGAGAAGACCTCTCAACTGTAGGGCAGTGACGAGGTGCGGTTTGACTTTCCCTAGAACTCTCAAGTACAAGGGGTGCTTTCCCCACCGAGACGCGTTCTTCTGACACGATCTAAAACAGTGCAGGTGAGTCAGTGCCACCCAAAGTGGATAGTGTCGAGGAGCGGTGATTGAGACCCTTAGCTTGTAGTTCGGGGCAGACGTGCAGGATGCTAGGCATAGATGGTTTACTTCTGGGGCTGTTGGCTAATCGTTTTCTTGGGATGAGCTATGGGATGGAGATCCCCTTAAGACATTTTTCGGGTTTCTTGCTGAGCATAAGGATGTGTATATACCTTGTTTTTGGTACCCACTTCTTGGGTTTGGTTACTCTCCTTCCAGGAGGGGCAAAGACGCGTGTGGTATGCCACGTGCTTTCTATGTCTAGCTTCTCGTGGTTGGACGAGTCTACTCTCCTGCTATGGGTAGTGAAGACTCGACGGGAAGTTCATATTCTCACAGTTTCCAGCTCCTTGTGTCTGGAGGAGTCTATCTCCTTTCTCTTGTTGGGTTGAGCTGGACTCTTACTGTTCTCTTTATTGCAATCTTGTTTGTACATCTCTACTTTTCTCTGTTCGCTCTATTGCTCACCCTTTGTTACCTCCTCTTGTTGCTCCCTCGAGCATTCGGGGTATCTTACTGAGTATTTTTATACTCACCCCTTCTCGGGCTATGCCGACACTTGGTGTGCCCTTGCAGACGACGGACAGGTTGGTCGTGACATCAGAGGAGTGTAGAAGCTTGGGAGCTTCGACCGCGTGCGGTGGTCGTGGCCGGGTTCCAGGTGGGGGACCCTTCAGGCTGTTTCTTTTTGTTTACCTGTTGTCGGGTTGTGGCACTTTTTTTTGGGCGCGTGTTTTTCCCCTCTTCTTTTCAGCTTATACTTTGTACTGTTTAGAGGTCGATGCACATCTGTGGTTTACATATATAGCAGTTGTTCTTTTTTACTCTGCTTGTTCTTTCTTTTACTCTGCACATTTGCATTGAGTGTGTTGCGTGTATGTGTACAGGTGCTTTGGGAATGGCCTCCCCAAGTTATTGTGCCTTCGGCACTGGTCGCCAGCCCCTGGCCTATGGAGGCGGGCCTGGGGTAGTTGCGGCTCGAGTCCAGGTAGGGTCGGGTCATGATAACTTTGGCATTATTGGATATAATTCCCTCTTCTAAAGGTCAAACCCCAGACCAAGTAATGAACTATGTTGAAATAAGATGGATTAATTATTTATTTATAAGGATTCAAGAATTAAATTGTAGAAGTTTTATTTTTTATGAATGATATTCTTTTTATAAGAATCATGAACATATAAGGATTTTATAAACTTTTAGAAGCATATATGTCTTCATTACATAATACTTATCGATACCATCATGTGTTTATGAATTTAAGGTTGATCATAAGTTCAAATTCATGGACAACCCTTCTGAAATACTATGTGGTAGGAATATAACATGATTAAGGATGATTTTTTAGATAACATTTATTAGAATACAACACATTTCATAGTATATGAAAAAAATTGAGGGAGAATTCCATTAAATTTTGGACTTAAAATTCATTATATTATGAACCATTAAATTTAATCACAAATTTTATATTGTAGTAATTGTGGTTCATCAAAATTTGTAAACATTATAGGAACTATATTAATATAGACGTAGAAAAAAAATCTTGTTTCATTTAATGAAGGATGAGGGGCATGAAAACATGACTCAAAGATGATTAGGTTTTAGAGACATTATCTAGACTAAATTTTTTCTCGGTTAATATTTCATTTTTTATTAAAATGATTGGAAAAAAAATTAATGATGAACCAGTTGTGTAAATATTGAGGTTTTGAGATTAATGTATTATATTGGATAACTTTTTCTTATTGTATCTATTGTAGAAAATTTCTAATAATTTTTGGAATGATTTATTACTCTTTTATGGACTGTACGATATGTTAAAAGTAAATTTTAGTTCATTAGGTATAACAATGGCATTTTTTGATATTCATTTCTTTGTCCAAGCATTGAATTAGAAATTGACCGAAGCACAACAAAAAAATGACATTTTTCTTATATTATAGATTACATCAAGTAATTATATGTCATTATATTCATAGAATGTAATATAATTCATCAAAATTAAGAAATCGATCTTGAATCAACAATGTAATACTTTTAAATTCAAATTCAACGAAGAAAATTGTCTTTATATCCTAAAAGATAAATGGTTTTGAGATCCTTAACTTTACATTGATCATTCACTTTCTTGTGATAATGGGCCTCTATAACTATCTAAAATTACTTAAACTTTTATTATATTCTCATATATTTTCTTTACACCTATGTTATCCTACTTGGAAACCTAATTATGTGTAATACCAGATGACGTGTGTATTTCTAGTGATTTTTCAACATTAGTATTTGCAAATGTCAAACCCTTGATTACCAAGATCATGTTCAAATTATGAGGATATTTTTTATTAAATGTTGGGGGAATAGATCACCAAAATAATATAAATTAATTACATTATATTACATATTGTATGTGACATAAAACACCGAGCTTAAACAACCCATGAAATATATTTCGTTACATTTAATATCTTTGATATCATGCAAAACATGATTCGTCGATTCTAAATAAATGATAATATTGTATAAACATATTACCTAGCAGTTCAATTGGATTTTGTGAATAGTACTAAATATATTATAAAAATTATGGTTATCTAAGTATTATAAGTGAAATAAGAATCCTTTGAAATAAATACGAATTTTTTCTAAAAATTTCATTTTTTTATACACAGCTTACCTGCGCTTATGACACATATATTAAAAATAAATTTTAACACTTTATGAAAATTTATTTGATAAAATTAACTTAATTTTTTATATCATTATATAAAAACTATTTTAGGGATACATTTTTGTAGTTTCCTATCAAATTCATTTATATGAATAGTGAAAAATGAAAAATTCTAATTTAAACAGCCTTTCTATTTACATTATTTTTAAAGTTAAATGACATTTGAAATTTTATTTAATGTAAACTTCCGAAAATTTTATATCTATTAACCCAATTTTTATCATCATAGTATTTTTCATATTGATTTTTGACATAAAAACCTTGTAAACTTTTGAACATTATATCTTTGAAAACCTAATTTCTAGTCGGTCATAGATGATTATTTTTAAATTATATTTTATCTATTTTATGAATGGAATTTTAAAAAATGGAATCAATATTATGAATAAGAATAAATTATATTATATAATAAGTTTAACATATTTTATTTAAAAAAATTAATAATGAAAATATTTAAAAACAAAAATTGCGGTAAAAATTGATTTATCGGTGGGTTAAAATTAAAATATGATTGTAAAAATAAACAAATAAAAAGTAAAAATATATTTTATGGAAATATTTAGAACATATAATTTCTATTTATTTATTGAAATCCATTTTTTACTCTTGTGGAATTTGAAAAATGTGGGTACTCTTTTCTATTTTCTAGAATTAAAAGTGTGCCACCAACCTCTCTTATAAAAGGCCACCCCCTCTTCTATCCTCTTCACACATTAAAAGCTTTAGTTTAATAATATACCAACTAAAATTACATTAAAAACCCTAATCTCATACTATAATCCTTATTTGGGTCATAAAAACACCATTTCAAGGTATTTCAAGAAAATCTAGGGTGGTTATATGAAGAAGATGTGATGCTCTTCATCGAGCATTTTTATTTAATTTCATCCACCACCTCCATTAATTATTATTAAAAAATATAGATATATTAATATAATGATATTACATATAATTAGATGTTTTTATTTTAATTTAATTACATACATCTATCCCCACAGTCATCAAATGGGTTATGAAATCATTATTCGTGTGTACGACAGATTACTTCCACGCGAACTGATGTCATTCATTTTTCCATTACCACCTCCCATGATAGGTTATGATGATATATATAAAGTATATTTTTTTATTAATAACATAATTATACCAAATTAGTCATTATATCATATATAACTTTCTTTTATTACATTATGTAGGGTATACAATAATGTTGGTCATGTGTACAGCGGACTACCACCTCGAAAAACAATATGATTCATTTTTCACTAACACTTTGCATGGAATATAATAAAGATAATATTAAAAAAATTTATGATATACATGAAATAATTTTTATATATATGGAATATTTATTATTAATAACATATAATATATAATTTTCTTTTTTATATTTTCACTCACCTACAGATGATAACATCATTTGTGTACTTGTGGACTACCACCTTCATGAAGCGATGTGACTCTCTATTCATCAAAAAAACACATGGATTATATATATAAGTAAATTAAATGAAATAAATATGGTATTTATTATATTATTATTATTCCTTTAAGATATAATTTTTCTTACAAACATCTCCAATTAACCATTGAAAAATGGATAGATTACTCTTGCGTATGTATGGCCTACCGCCTCCATGATCATAACATATGTAATTCCTCCAAAATATGTCTCATTAGTGGTATTAAAATATTAATTAATGTATAACTATTATAATTATTCCACAATTACTATTTTTGTGACGATTTAACTATAAATTACCCTTATGAAACAGAATATTCAAGACAATTCATGAATGAGACAACAAGGAAACTTTAAATATTGAAAATAATGAATGGTTACTAACAAATGGGTGATAAGATATTATAAAAGGATAATATATGATATTATAAATATTATTATGGTTCGGGTATAAGTTAATATCTTTTTTAAATCAACTATATATTTGGATAAATAATGTTTAACTAAAAGGAAGTATGGGGTAATTATAATAATATTTAAATTTCATTTCAACGAGGCATATTGTAATGTTAAGGACCTAATTTTTTTATAGAGTATAGAAAGAATATTTTTAATTTAATATAATGAAAAATTAACACTTGATGATATTTAAAATATTAATTTTTAATTATTTCATCAAATGGGACTGAAGTTAAAATTTACCAAGGGGTAATTAATTTCATAACACAATTTCTTTTCATTGGGTTATATTACCCTTTTTTTCCTTTGACATTATCTGATTATGTGTGTAATGAATTTTATTATATATTTTTCTATTTAAAAATAATTTATGTGTATTTATATTTGATACACATAATTTATTCCCGAATTAAACCTCAATTCTATTTTATGACCTTTTTACGGGTTTATTTTATAATATCATTTTAATTAGGATTGTTCATACATGAAATTACATTTAAAGAAATTATTCGATAATTGGATAATAAACCACATTAATTTTATAATCATCTTGTTAATAATTATTTTTTCAATTAATAGTACCATTTATTAACACATTGTTATTGAAAATGATTTATAAAATGTTTTTAAGAGAACCTGACTTCATTTCTCTCTTTAGTCAGGAATTATTTTTCTTCCAAAACCATGTTTTCCCAAAAAATTTGAAAATTATCATTAACCATTTACAAATTATTTATTAAATAAATTCTTAACCATTTTTTAATTTTAAAAAATTTATTTAATGGTATCCTCAAGTTGTTTTCAAAAGAAGGCATATTTTTCTTTTACTGAAAATGTGAAAGGCAACATTGTTTTAACTTATTAAACATGTAATAAAATCCATAACTTAATCAAAAATAAACATTTAAAAAATTCATATATAATTTTCACATACCATTTTTAAATAATTTTTTATAATATATTTTTGTGAAATTTTATTTTTAAAAGTTTATTTTCAAAATGAAAATGATATTTTCTTTAATATTTTTTTAATGATTTTTTAATGATTTTTTATGCATCAATGAAAAAATAATTTTATTTTACATATATATCACTAATGATATGTTTTGTTGATATAATATTTGTTCTTCCTCTATTTAAAATATGATCATTTTTACAATGTAAATTATTGGAATACACTTTCATGATTAATTTTTTGTAGTCATTAACTTTTCCTTAAATAATTAAATTTCTTGTGATCATTGGAAATTAAATTTCCCCTAAATATCCATATTATTTATCATGGATGTGCATATTTCTTAAACTGAATCTCATCTCTATAAATGGTTTTTTAAACTGATTTTTATTTTAATGTATAGGTAAATATTGTCTAATATTTATTCTTTACTCATTATAGATATATGATGATAATGAACATTTTTCATAAAATAAATTGATTATTCGATATATGATAAATTCATTGGACATGTAGAGATGGGTTGATAATTATATATACCATTGCTAAATTGGTAGTCTCTTGAGGAGAATCAGATATCTAGGTAAAAATAGGTTCATACCTATAGTTTTAAACCATCTTGTGAATGTTCTTGAGAGTACATGTTTAATACTTCCTGAGATCGTGACGTCCAATAATTAAGTAATTCTTTCATTGATAATTTAGATATAATTATTATAAATTAAATATTCTATGTGATATTTTATATATATTCATTTAATTCTCATTTATTCATTAAATGGAATGTGTTTTCAGTTGTTTCAATTTTCATATTGATTATTCCTTATCATATCTTGATAGTTAACATCTTTGAATGGAATGTGTGTTCAGTTATTTACCACTCTATATGGATTGTGATAATTGATTCATGATAACATCCATTGTACTTAACCTTTACTAAGAATTTGATCTCACCCTAATATTTTTCTTTTCCTAAGGAATCCATGAAGGTTAATATGATTGATATTAATAGATATTATTGAGGGAATAATGTTATTCTTGAAAGAAAATGTTTTTTATTTTGTGAATTGAAATATAATAGGGGAATAATGTATATATCTATTTTACAATGACTAGTGAAATATTAATCCCTCTAGGATATGATTACATGTATCTTATCCAAATGTAATAATATAGGTCAAATGCTACGAGTTACGGAGGTTGGGTTATTAGAATAATCATGATTCATGGAATATAACATTATTATTTCCAAAAGTAAGGCCCATAATAGTGAAAAATACTTATAAATCAATCATAAACCGTAATATCAAGTCACAAAATGGTTTTACCATCATAAACATAGATGAATATTTCATATGTGAAGGATAAATACAAAGACCATAAACCTAGTGGATTATGACATATAAGCATTTTCCATTATGGATTTGGAGGTGCATGTTCCACATAGTGGATCAATACCATTAACATTTTCGCATTATTATCTAATGGTATGAAAGAATTAACCAATGTTTTGGAGGGATATAGATGAATCACCCATAATTTGTTATAAAATTACAACATTATTTGGTTATAATGTCACCAGCATTATTTTTTATAATTTAATGACCATCACAAAATTAAATTGAAAAAAATGTGTCCCAAAAGATCATAACACATTCTTCATATAATAAACCATGAAAATAAATGTGTTTTATAATCATTTCATTAAAACATAACATGTAGAAAATAAATATTTTTCATAATCATTTCATCATGTCGTCAAAGAATAACCCATGGAAAAAGGAGTGGGTTTCATAATAAACTTTTCATGGTATATCATCTGGAAGTGAAATTGGGTTTTTAAAAAATATTTTCATCATAGACAAAAACCATCCATAAAATTAATAATAATGTTATCCTTGGATCATATCTCTAGTAAAGGATAACTTGCAAAAAAGGAAGTCATATTATATGGAAAATGATTTAGGAAGGTCACTTGGATCATTTCGTGAGGAAGATAACATTTGATTTTAATAAAAATTATAAAACTAAAACATCATAAAATTTTTTGAAATCCTTTTCATTGAAAATAACCTTCAAATCTTATAAAAGAAGCATTATACATATTTTAAAAAATTTCATGAGGAAAATATCATTTCTAAAATGAAATCAAATTTTTTAAACGTACAAAATTTTAAAATAATTTTACATAAAAAATATACTTGGAAAAAATATAAATGATATTAAAATAAAAAATGGTCATGATGGAGGGAAATTTTATAAATTCAGTACAAAATAAAATAAATAATCATTTCACATTTTTATTAATAATCCAAATGGGAATTATTTGGAAAATGAAATGAAGATACCTGTATAAAAAATTTCAACAACTTAAAACATCGGTAAAATGTCAATATAATATCATTGTAAAAATTGATAAATAATTTTTTAAAACTTTTTAAGAAAAAATAGTTTCAAATGAAAATGTAATTTGACTGAAAACAAAAATAAAGATTATTTTTATTAAAAACATTTTTTAAAACTCTATAATACATAAAGATGGGGAAATGAATGGGAAAAATTTATTCTCATGAAACACGAAAATGAAAAGAAAATTCATGAATTTATTTTTATTAAAATCATTTAATTTCACTATTATAAGTACAATAATGGAAATACCAGTAAATGATTAGATTTTTAAATAAAAACATTACCATTTCGTTGAATTTGAATCATAAGCCCCAATAAAGAATAAAGTTAAATGAGACTTAATATATAATGAGAATAAATAAATTCATGATATTAAATGGAAAATGGGATAAATATATATATGTCAAAAAATAAGATAGGTGTGTAACATAACATATGTCTCAAAGAAGAAAAATTGAGACAAAAACCTTTACCAAGTTTGTGATTATTAAATCCCAATAATTTTAAGTATAAGAATCATAAAATAAAATTATGGGGTGAATACAAACCATAAAAAAGAATCACATGGTGAATTTTCTATCAGACCCACACAAAAATAAAAGTTAGATAGAAATCCCTAACCATATGTCTTGACTTCATTTATACACATTAAAAAATCCTATATAATAAATATATGTTTCTTATAAATAAAATAATTTTACATAATTATAAATATAATAACATATATTATTTACTTATAACGTTTTATAAACATTTTACTAACAATTCCATGTTAATGTTGTGTTTTGGGTTATAACTGCTTAGTTTTCTGTGCATGTTTGGACTTATTATTTTTAGTAAACTTATGTTGATCATGGTTCTATAATATCTATAATTTTTATAATGATATAAATATCATATATATTCATTATATATTTTTTTATAGTAATTAATAAAATTTATAGATAGAAAATCAAAATAAAGCATCCTTGGAGGCAATAAGTCTTACGTATGAATGAACACTACTTCAATTTTCTCAATTTGTGAAATGAATGAAATGTAACATATATATTGAAAATATAACATAATTCAAATGTCATATTAATTATATATTTTCATTAAACTCAACAATATTATCCTATGCGTATGGTGTGAGTGAATCACATCGCTTCACGAGGTAGAAGTTCACCGTATACATAGGGAACATTATCATATTCCCACAGAATGGAAAGTAAGAAATGAAATGTAATATAATGATTATATAATCATAATAATATCATTAATTATATATATAAAAATAATTAATAGTTCATTATATCTAATCATGATAGGTGGTAATAGAAAATTAATAACATCAGTTCGTGAGGCGATATTCGGGTGTACACATGAATAGTGGTTTCGTGACCCATTTGATGGATGTGGAGAACTATTTAGGTTAATAAATTCACATAATTAAATATATTTATATAAAATAAACGTATTTTATAATATAATAATGTTTTGATAATAATTTAATGAGTTTTAAGAAGAAATGAAATAAAACAGTCGATTAAGGATGTTACCTCTTGTTCGAAAAACTTATTTTGGATTGCAAAAAATTCCTCCATAGGGTATATTTATGACCAAAAAAATATTATAGAATGATAATAGTAATGTAAGGAAATTAGTTGGGATGGTCATGGATGAACCAATGGTTTTTGATGTTTTAAGATGAGAGGATAGGGGTGGCCTTTTTTAATGGAGGTGAGTGACATAATTCTAATTATTTAAAAGAAAAAAATGTACCCATGATTTTTACAAAACAAAAGTATAAATAATAAGAATATATATAACAGGGAGGATAACAGATCTAAATATATCAATGAAATTTTTTTTAAATGTTTTGGGTTAGTTTTTAACCTCTATCTTTTTAGTTTAACCCCCCTGGTAAATTGATTTTTACCTGACCCATGGTAAATAATTTTTACTTGTTTTACTATTCATATTTGTAGAAAATTAAGTTGAACCTATTAGAAAATAAAAATTATTATTTTTAAAAATGTGGTATCTATTTTTCCAAATTCCATACATAGAAGTGTAAAATTTTAATTAATAATTAATCATATAGATGCGACGAGAAAACATTTTTCGAAAGAAAAAATGTTCAAAAGAATTAAATGATTTTTTGTAAAAAATCGTTATAAAATATTTTTAATTTCCCAAATTGGATTAATATAAATATTTTTGAAATAATTTTACATTTAAAATAATATTAACATATTTTTTATAATTTTATGTTCTTTAATAGATTTTACAATTATAAAAAAATACGTATATTATACTAATCATCAAAAACAATTATCTTGTTAGAAAATTCTCAAAATTTCACTCCAAGATAATTTTTACATGATGATTTAGAAAATGAAATTTATTAATTCAAATAAAATTTTAAAAAGTATTTAAATTATTTTTAAATAATGTATTAAAAAGGTGAAAAAAAATTCATAGAAAAAAAAACAATTTAAGTGAAAAGTTGGATTGATTTTTATCTCATCAAGAAAACACATAACTTTTAATATTAAATTTTTTATTTAATGTAAAAATATTAATTATAAATATTCACCAAAATTTATTTTTTAATTTATTTAGGAAAAAATGCATTTATGTTCATAAAACAAATTAGGAAAAATACTTCCATTATTTTAAAATATACTTTCTTCATTTATATTTAATTGGTCACCTATGAATTCATTTCATATAGGTGTCTATACCATTTTTTCATAAGATAGTTATTTCTATTCATATTCACCCTTCCAATGGCGATGTGATAATTATCATATTAAATAATAATATTTTAATAGTATGTCATGCTTTATTTAAACTCGATGTTTCATGTAATTAATGATACACTAAAAGTTTCATATAACGCAAGAATAAACAAATTTTTCATGTAACACAATATATCGAAGAGAGAAAATTTATTCGAAAAATTTTATATTAGAAAATCATGTTGTGTTACATTCTAACCCTCTTTAAAATTAATTTTTACCTCACTTCTAATTTATTAAATCCTCTAGTTTCCATGTTGTTTACTCAAGATATTGGTTTCACCAAGAAAACATTTACAAGGTGAGTGGTCTTATTCCATTGAACTTTCTCTACATGGTCCAAAATTTACACTTGTTCTTCCTCATATGAATGATCATGCTCCAACAGTATGGCCTCAATCTATAGTACACCTAATAGATCAGGTATATACTTCCTCTAGAGATATACATGGAAGTCATATTGAACCTGAAAGAGTTTCAGTTTACTTTCAAATTTATAGGCTAATGTATAGATGTAATCAATAACATAAAAGGGACCTATTCACTTAGGGGTTATCATTCCAGTTTTATCGTAAGAACAATTTCATCTTTTAGTTGTGTTTTGATCTATTTAAATTTCATCTATTACTCCATTAAACTAATATAATTTTTTTATACAATAAATAATGGATAAAAATATCCATAAAATAATGATAAGTCATTTCTTATCTCCCTAGATATTATACAAAATTATCACAACTCATCAAATAACATCCAGTGTTCAACTAAATCATTTTCATGAATAGTTATAGTTAAGTCTCCTCCTTGTATTCCCATGATTGAAATAAAAAAATTAGAAATATGTCCACTAAATTTCAAATATTGACTTATCATTAATCGTGAAAACAACATGAGGTAGCTCTTAATATCAAATACTAAATATTTGAAAACATTTATCATATATTCTATGAATATATTATAATATCATAAATGACTATATACTTATAATGAAATAGTAACTTATTGAAAAATATTCACATTACTCATTACTTAAATAAAATCATATATTATTAAATATATTCAACGAACCCATACTAATGTAAACACCAACCACGAAAACATAAACCAATTTGTTGAAAAATCATTAATCAATTACATAATCATCAATACTATCTAATATAATTTATTCATATCCATAATCACTTTATTGAAAACAAATAACATTTTATCAACATTAAGAACATATTAAAGGTTATGTTCCCTAATAAAAATGTCATATTTCTATTAAATCACTTTTCTAGGAAAACCAAACCATTAAAAATATTATTTTGAATCCTTAATGAAAAAAGTATAATTAAAATTCCTTATATATTTCATAATTCAGTAATTCCAAAACAGAAACACATCAATCATTCCACTTTATTATAAAACAATTAACTTTTCATTATCATCTTATTCGTTAATACATCTTTCCATTCACATTTAATTCATGGTATGTTAATCAAAATCAATCTAACAATTACTTATACCACCTTGGTTAGTCCTTTCAAAATATTTCCCCGTAAGACATTGATTTTCATTGTGTCCGAAAATTAAACATATGAAACACTCAAATGTTAATTAAATAATAGGGATATCATAATTCTCATCCAATAAATTAATAAATCTTTTCATTTTTACATTGTAATAAATTTCATTATCACCTTATTTTCCCCACTCAAAACATATTCTAATTTTTATAAGACATCCAAATGGGTGCTTTTTCCATCATTATTAACATATTAGAAACCAAGTCTTCTTTCCTCCATAGTCTCAACCATTAGAGCTCTCAATAAACTCCATCATTCTATTCTTTAGTGAGTCTGAGTGTTGTTCAAGGTCGATTTTTAATCATATATGTTGATAAATGAATAGAAATAATAATAATATAAATCACTTAATTAATCATCCTATTTGGTATCTCACTAACACATTGTATAACATAATCAAAATTAATCCAGTTCCATCTGGTTCCCACTATTTCTTAAAACAAAAAAAAGCAAACTTTAATAAACAATATTCATTATCGGAAACCACATAATCATGAAAAATAACATATAGGATGTCTAAACCATAACAAATTCATTTCAATATTTGAAACCTTGGGATTAACATAGGCTATACATGCACATTATTCAAATCCTTCATGATGGTTTTTAAAGAGTCTGGGAATTTATACTGTATTTCCCCAAGCAGTGTCAAACCAAGTGTTCAATAAGGCCTATTGCCATGCACTCAGTAATGATCGAGTCCATATCAATGCACCATTTTTGGATTTATTACCCCTAGGCACCACTGTTCAATATCCATATCAATTTGTAGAATCTAGACATGGTTTCAATTACATGGAAACCACATGCTCTATCTGTATTGAAAATTTGAAGATATTTTCTTTTACATTGACTCATAGTTAGACTAATCCATAGAAATATACCTAGACTTATCTATATAAGTATCCATTGGGATATAAATAAGTTTTTCACATATTATTTTCGAAAGGTTAAATAAATATATCCATTAATATAAACCATATAATACAAGGATTTTCATACTTAAATATCACAACATTGTAGATGAATATTCAATACTTCTCATAAATACAAAACCAAGGACCATAATAGTTTAGTGTGATTAGAGACTAGAAACATGATATAATTATTTTCTAAATGATCATCAATATCTTCCACGAGGATATTGACACATAGCACTCATCTTTATTATATACTAAATAATCCATTCTTTATAACCTATTGAAGTAAAAACAATAAAGGAATAGATCAGAATCTCAGAAAGGGTAAATATAATACTTATGAATCTATAATAATATTAAATCATAAGATAAGAATATTTGTATACGACCGTGAAAATAATATACAATATTAATTCCCAAACTCTCATAGATCATAAACATGATTCATGGAATAAATCATTATCATTCTCAAAAACATGTCCCATAAGAGTGAGAAATCATCATAAATAAATAATGAACCATATTATCAATTAATAAAAGTGTGTAACCATCGTAAATAATGAAAACAAATTCATATGTCAAGTTTAACTACTATGACCATAAAAATAGGGGATCAATACTTATCAAATGTTTCTCATTGTGGATCAGGACACAAATGTTTCCTATAGTAGATTAATCACATAAAATTGTTTCCCATTGTTATCTCATGAGAAATAAATCATTAACCAATGCATTAGAGGGATATATAGGTCCAAATAATCATTAGTTATGACATAACCACCTTCCTTGGAAATATAATAACTATGGGCCATGGATAAAACATAATCACCATCATATAATGAAAATAATAAATCATTGTAACATATGTTCATAAAACCTTCATCATATCAGAATCCATGAAAATAAATAGGTTTCATTAACATTTAATCATAACAAAACCTATAGAAAAGAAACAGGTTTCATAATCATATAATGATTTCATCTAAGAATAACCCATGGAAAAAATTGTGGATTCATATTCATTTTATCAAGGTATTACCTATTGAGGAGAAATGTATTAGGTAAACAAATTTTCTTCATAAACATAAAACATCTAGAGATATAATGAGTGTGGTTTACATAGATCATATCTCTAGTAGAGCATATGTTGCATCCATGAATTTCATCTTAGATGGAAAATGAATTGAAAATATGACTTGGAATATGTATTGAGGAAAATAATGTTTACTTGAAATTCAATTTTTATAAGTAAAAACTCATCAATAAATTTGTAAATACTTTTCCTAGAAAATAAACTTCAATTCTTATAAAGAGGCTTAAAAAAATTTAAAAATTTATTTATAAAAATATCCATTCAACAATTTATAAAATAATAAAATTTAAAAATAACTATCATTGAAGATAAGCATGAAAACATATAATATAATATTCAATTAAAATAATATTCATGATGTGAATAAATACTGTTTATGGCATACACATTAAAACAAATATTTCATTTGAAATTTTGTTAAATTATAAATGAGTATTATGTGGAAAACAATATGAAAATTACATTAAGGAAAATTAAAAAGTAAAATATTGATAAAAAAAGTATTTAATAAATAATTTGAGTAATTTTAAAAATAATTTTGAAAATAATTTTAGAAAACATAGTTTTGGATGAAAAAAGGTTTTTGACCGAACATAGAAATAATGATTTTTTTTAAAACCATTATTTTGAACTCTTGAGTACATAAAGAGTGTAAAATAAAGGGAAAAATATTTTATTATGACATAATTGGGGTATAATAAATCTAATGAGTTTATTTATATATTGATCATTATATTTCATTATATAAATCATAATCCTGAGCAATATCAACAAATTAATGGATTAGGACATAAAACTCATACACCTTTGGTAACATTGAATCTTAAAACCGATGAAATAATAATGTTTTATGAAAATTATAATATAATGAGAATAATTAAATTCATGATATTACATTTAAAAGGGGCTTTATAAAAGAATATAGGTGCATAATATAACATATAACTCAAATAAGGAAATTGAGACTAACATCCCTTACCACTTTGGTATGTTTTTAACCATAAGCCACGTGAAAGAGATATCATAGAATGGATTTTTTTAATCCATAATAATTTTATTATATTCATCATAATATTCATTCATTTTCATTATATACACCACATAACTGAAACACATGGTGAATTTGGCATCTATCTCATTGAATTGTAAAAGTGGGACAGAAATCGATTACCATAAGTCCCAAATTCCATCATAATCCTTCGAGAATCCTTTATAATAAATATAATTCTATTATATATTTTAAAAAACCATAATTATATATATCATGTCCTATATGATTTACTTATGACATTTAATTAACCCTTTATTAACAATTCCATGTTAAATTCTTGTTTTTGGTAATAAAAACATTGTTTTTTTATTTATTATTTTTGGTACACTTAATTTGATCATAGTTCCATCATTTCTAGAATTTTATCCCAGGTATAAATTCCATATATATTCAGTTCATATGTGTTTTTATTGATAAAAAAAATTTAACAATCGATAATGAAATACCTCATTCCTGGAGACAATAGGTCATAAGCACGCGTGATCGATGTTTCCATTTTCTCAATGGGTGAAATGAAATAATATTAATTACTATTTTAACATTAAAATATAACTATTAATTAACATATATCACAAATTTTAATTAAACCCATCCTTATTACCTTCCATGTAATGAGTGAATGGATTACATCACTTCACGAGGTGGTAGTCCATCGTACACAAGAGTGACGTTATCAAATTCCCACATAATGGAAAGTAAGAATGACTATGTGATATAATTATTCCAAATGAATAATAATTTCAAAAATTATCATATTTAAATTATAAGTACATAATTTGTTTCTATCTTTAAGATGTGGTGATGTAAAATTAATTGAATCAGTTCACGTTGTAGTAGTTTTTCATAAACATGAATAAAGATTTCATGGCCCATTTTATTGAATATGAGAATGATTTAGGTAATTTAATTAAAAAAATAACATCTAATTATATTTAAAAATTAGGATATTATATATTTATGACTAAATAAAATATGAAATGGGTGGGGGAATAAATCGAGTAAAACATTCTATTAGGGATATTACCTCTTCTTCCAAAAACTTTTTTGGATTTCATAAAAAGGACCAATTGTTTTTATTTATGACTATAGAAATGCATATATGATATAATATGGTAATTATAGAATGTATTTGGGAAGGTATTTTCTAAAAAAATGGGGTTCAAAATGTGATGTGGAGAGGAGAGGATGACCTTTTATAAGTGATGTGAGTGGTACACTAGTAATTGTTTTTTAAAAAAGGTATACCCAAGTTTTTCACATGCTAAAAGGATCCATAATGGGTAATTATTGAACCTATAAGATATAGTATATAAACATGGCCATCAAACCGGTTTTAGAAATCTTTTGGGTCATTTTTAACTTTTATCTTTTATGTTTGACCCATTAGTAAAACAATTTTTACCTTAACCACTGTAAATAGTTTTTAATTTTTTTACTAATAAAAATGGTAAAAATTTAAGTTGACATTATTAGATATTATATGTTATTATTATTCCAATTGTGGAATCCATTTTTCAAAATTCAATTCACATAAATGGAAAAATATAATTTAAAATTTATCTTGTAGGCATAATAACAAACCGGTTTTCCAAAGATAAAATGTTCAAATGTTTGAAAAAATTATACATAAAAATTCATCATTAAATTGGTTTTAAGAATTAACTTTGATTATTAGACATCTAAAAGAAAATATTTTACATTTAAAATTATATTAGAATAAATTGGATGTATTTCAATTATTTATATTAAATAATAATTGTTAATAATAATCAGTATTTTTTTCTATCATTGAAAAATTTAGCTTTTGAGAAAAAATCTCAAAAATTAACTCAAAGATAATTTTTACAAGATGATTTCAATAATTAATTTTTTTGAAATAAATTTTCTAAATGTGAAAAATAACTAATTTTAAAATAATTTCACAAAAGCCTATAAAACTAATTTTTAGAATCATTTATCTTTTATATAAAAACATTAATAAAATATTATCCCTTCTCAGGAAAAAAATAAAATGAATATAAAATATTATATTGAATATATAATATATAAATTTTATTAAAATAATTCAACAAAGTTTTTAATAAGGTAAGATAGGTTTTTGTGCATATAAATAGTTTTCAGAAAAATATTTCCTTTATTTTCAAATATTTTTTATTTTCATTTATAATTAATTGGTCACCAAAGAATTAATTTTATATGCATGTGTAGAAAATATATTCTAATAATTTTGTTTATTATTTTCATACGCACCATTCGAATATCTAGGTAATAATTTTCATATTAAATAATAATATTTTAATAGTATGCAACGTTTCATTTAAACATAGTTTTCTATGTAATGTGAGATAACCTCAATATTGTGTGTAAAAAAGGTTCAAAATAGTGTGGTGTGTTATGAAAAATATAAAAATACATGTTTATAGGAATAAAATATTTCCCAACATCTTGAGGTGTTTCATTTTGGATCTTCTCATGTTTTTAATGTCACATTACTTTTTCTACTTCCATCAACCCTCATCAGTGTATTGGTTATTAACTATTACTGAAATTGATGTGCAGAAATATAATTATTTTTTATAGTGTTATTAAAGTATTAACCATTTTAAGTGGTAAAAAATTAAAATGAATTATATAACATTCTGATGCCTACTTATTGGTACTTAGGTCACTTTTTTTGTCACCTTTCATTTGGGTCATATCCAAGGGTTTTTTGGGTGACTTTTGGAATGTTTTAGAGGTTTCTGTGATAGTGGATGGTCAGAAGATAGTCATAGAAAATCATGCTTCCAACCCAAGAAATATGGAAGCTTATGATTGATTCCAAGACGATGGAACATGGGTTGGAACATGTTTATTAAAAATCATGATCATACAACCTAAAATATTTTGTCTTTGGATAGTGGGGCCATACACAACTGGTGAACAGTTTGGTAAATGATGCATCCAAACCATTGAACTCTTCAAGTATCCCAAATAGTGGTTGATGGTTGGATCATTGTTTTCTAAACCATGTGTCCAAATCATGCCACATGAATTAATTATGTTGATTTTTTATTTTAGTACATGATACTCAACTCATCTACCAGATTCTTCTATTAGTCGATTAGGATTGAAACCAAGGAGACTCTTCTTGTAGATTGTGGAGATTCTTTTCCTTCTATTTTTCATTCTTCATGGTTCTAAGGGTTATGAATATAGTTTTTCAATGTTCTAATCTCATTTCATAATTTTTTTATTCTTGATCCATGCCCCTCTTCTAGATAAAACCCTTATATTTGGGATATTAATGATAAATCTAAGATATGTGACATGATATAAGCCAGTTTCCTGTAGATCCATAACATTTTTTTGATTAATTTGATGAATATCCATAACTTGTTTTGTGATATTTGGTAATAACTAGGGTAAATTATTCACTCTCTTACCATTTTGTGGGTGATGTTGAATTGGATATTCTTATTTGATGGTTTTGTTTATCAGATTCTTCTATGATTGATTATATCCCCTTGAACACACCATTTTAGGATCCCATGTTGGGTGATTATTGATCTAGTATATTTTGGTAAGTGTTTTTATAATGATAATCCTTTTTGATTAAATCCTTTGATGATTATTTCTTTTGAATTGGGTATATAAAAGGTTTCTAAGGCATGAATTTCGATCTATGAAAAATATTTTGAAATGGCATAGTATTTGTTGAACCTCTTTTATTTTTCCTTTTCAATTAAAGTGTTTCTTTTTTGGGAAACTTATTTGAAATGAAATAATTATTTTCTGAAATACTTTGATTATGATTCTTGAAAAATGATAGAATAATATGTTTTATGGTTTTTAAAATTTAATAATTTTTGTTAAATGCATGAGTTTTAATAAATACCATTATTGTTGTTTTTGAAATGAAATTTACTGTTTTGAAACATTAACTTGGGGTTGAATGAAATTATTCATTGAAAAAAAAATTTATTGATTAAAATTAATGATATCCCATTTTATGTTTTATTTCATTAAATCACACGGGATCTAGGGTTGTTATTTTAGAAGAATGCATTCTATACATGTGTTGGAACTTCCTATCAATGGATTAATGATGAAAATTATAACTAAATTATGATGATGTGAGGGATTTTACTTATTAATGAATAATATTATTTCCCATAGGCCTAATATCTCAGGATATGTTCATATTTGGATACATATTTCATTGAGTTTTGGGATAATCCCTATATCATCTTGTCTTAATGTTTCTAAAATATTATGTTATGATTCATTATGATTTGTACCTTCCAATGATTGTTAATTTATCATCTCAATTATATTTTTAAAATAAATTCAAATTAATACCTATTTATATGGAAATTAGAATTAGTATCTTTTATATACATTCTTTTAATTTGATTTGGGAAGAATGATTTTTATTGTATTTTGAAAATATTACAATTTTAGGATTTATTTAAATCATGAAATATTTTATTTTTTTGGTATGGATTTCTTATGGAATTATTAGTGATATCATAAAAAGATATTTTTTCTCACAACCTAATTTTTTTCCTTTGGAAATTTGTAGGTTTTCTTATTTCAGTTCCATGAAAATGAAAACCACCACTTAGTGGTGGTGGATGGTCTTGATAAGAAGGAATTTTAGAATTGGTGGTGACTTGTGAATTATGTGATCCACTTGTTATAAAAAGAAATTATGAAGATTTATATAAATATATATATATGTGATGGCTTGAGTTCTTGTACAAACTTTTTATACTTGTATATTTCCTCTTGTGGTACTTTTTCTGGATTCATCTTTTGGAAAACAGAGTGTTTATTAATTCTTATCCACTACCTTTTTCATGTTGAGTTTTTATTCGATTAAAATAATTCCCTATTGTTTTATTTGGATTTTCACGTGCTGGTTGCCATCCCATGTGGATCAATAATTCTCTTAGAGTTGTGTCAGCATTGGTTAGGGAACCATTTAGCTGGTTTATTTGATTGGGTTCTATCCAAATTGGTATCAAAAAAGGCCATACCTCTCCTTAGATATCTGTAAGAAATTTGGGATTTAGTGTTAGGTAGGATATAGTATTTATTGGACATGGTTGGTATGTTATGAGGTTGTTTTGGGCCATATATCATCATAAAAAGTATTATATATACCATAGGATATTGGGAATTGTTTCATTGTTGAGTTTTTATATAATTCCTTAATTTTTCCAAGTGATGATTTATATTATTTATTCCCAATTTGAATTCTATTTGGTAGATTTTTGGTTTTTGTGTCTCTTGATTGAATTAATTTATTATATATTTATTTTGGGTAGTACCCTTCCCAAATGATTTCATTTTAATGGACTTCATGAAGGAGTTTTTGATGCCCAAAAAAAGAAAACACTCTTGTCGACCAACACATCATCGAAGTTATAGTGCATGTGGTATAAGCTATAGGAAAAGGGTTTTAACCTACCCCCAGTCAAGCTACAGAGGTTTCACAATGGAGTCTTTATAGTAGAGATCATTATTATGTGTTTTTTAATTGGAACCACTACCTTTATTCATAATAAGTGAGGTATATTATTTTTTAGAAAAAATTAAATGAATCCTTCAGTTATTGGATATTCGATATTCTGTAAGGGTGAAATAGGTTGTCTTCAAACATGATGGACCTAGAATAAGTTGGGGGATATGATATTTATGGAAAATAAAAACAATGGCTTAGAGTGGAAAGAATTTAGGAATATTTTTATAGGTAAATTATATTAAAATTTGATGTTATTATATATTTTAATTATGTTTATCAAGCTTCACGAATATAGTTAGATAATTACTCGGTATGCAACTAATATTTATGTTCATTCTCAATTATCACTTGAGGTAGTGTTGAATGAGAAGATGAAGCCCTTGAGGTATCAAATGGGTCTTTGAATAGATTTTCAATCATAGATATTTATAATAAATCTCACCACTTATGTGTATGTTCTAGATAGATATATTATGGCATAACTGGATCAAGATGGTATGTGAGGTTCTATGGGAGTTCCACCTACACTCAGTAAAAGATAGAGTAGTCCCTTTAAAGAGAATTGGAAGTAGGATGAGTCTCATGGTGAAACCATATTAGTGGATCTTGGGAGAATAATTTTTCTAAATCAGATGCAATTTTTTCTAATGTACAATGACCTTATTTTCATTATGGAAATGTTGGGAACTCAAATAATGATTTCACAGATACACCAATGGTATATATCACATGATGATTATCAGGTAAATTATTAATATTTTACCATAATTATATTGATATATATTGTGGTATCGACTCATCAACACAAATAGGATATATGGAATAGTCATATTCTTCAGGAATAATGGGGTTCGATCCACTATCATCAAGAACAAAGAAACTTCACATAGTAGATGAGGATCTAGTGGGAACTGATGTGAGTCATATAGTTGTGAGAGGTACCATTACTATTTATTTCTCTTCATTGATAGAATTATTTGATTCTAGCACATCTCATTCCTTTAAATATATATTTACTATGGAATTATAAAATATTCATATTGACATCATACAATAAGTGAAGTAAATTTTAATTCCCCTCTCTTCAAATAATGTGCAGGGTATCTGATATCCTACTTGTACATTCTCTTAATCTGAAATACATACTGTATGGGAATTTTTAGTCATTGGAGTGAAATTTTTTGATACTATTCATTGGATGGACTGGATGGTTGCTAAAAAATAACAAATTGACTATTATCTTTGGGGGTACTATTTATTACCCTCTGTTAAGAGACTCATGCATGTTATGGAGAATGGGAAATGAGGTCAAGTAGTTATGGACCTCATCTTCTGGAGTAAGGTAGCAATATATATTTGTTTCTTAACAAGTTTAAGAATCTTCTTATGGTTTTTTTACTTAAGAAGGGTATGATTTTTTAGATGTTTTTTCACTAGACATTTTTTCAATATTAAGGAGAGGTCGATTTCATTGTTGATTTTTTGATAGGCACTCAGCCCATATATATTCCTTATTAATATAGGGAATAAGATAACATAAAATAGTTAATTGATTAGTTGGAAGAATTAATTTATAAAAAATGCATTCAATAAAGTGTGCCTCTATTGGATGGATATATGATTTTCAGAAAGATGTTTGATGGAACACTTCACTTTCATGTTGATTACATAAATATCAATTACCTTATAGTAATGAAAAGGGATATATTTCCCATGATTGTTATTTTTTTCAATCATAGGAAATGGGTGAAGTGTTTCATTAATATTATTCTCTCCTATGGTTATAACAATATTAGGATCAAGGAGTACGATATTGGGAATAAATTTTTCTTGATAAGGTTTGGATATTACGATTATATTTTTATGCCTTTTGGTATGACCAATGCTCCTGGTATGCTCATGAAATTGATGAATAAGAATTTCAACCAATACCATGAACACTTTTTGTTGGATACATTGATGAAATCATGGATTACTCTAAAATTAAGGAGGATTCGGTTCATCATTTGAGAGTAATTTTGGACATATTCATAAATTGTTGACTATATTCGAAGCTATGAAATTGTGATTTATGGATTTGAGAAGTGATTTTATTGGTGAACATTGTCTCAAAATGTATTATCTTAGTTGATCGAAATAAATATGAAATCTCTTATAACATCGTAAGAACCATTGAATTTCATTAAGATTCAATGTTTCTTCGGTTTGGAGGGGTATTACTATCATTTTTTGAAAACATTCTCAATTTTGGATTGCCCATTGAGCACACTCACTTTTATGGGAGTGATGCTCATTTTTGATGTGAAATTTTATGATTCCGTTGATGATTTTAAGCATCATCTGAATTCAACTCTACTTTTGACTCTTCTAGATGTTGGTTGCGAATATTTGGTATTTTTTAATGTTGTAGGTTCATGTTTGGGTTAAATTCTCATATAGGATTATCGTGTGGTGTCTTATGGTTCTCAACAGATTCAGTATCATTAGAACAACTATCCCAACCCTAATAACAAACTCACATCTATAATTTATTCTCTTAATATTTTAAGGAACTAAATTCTTAGAGAATGGGTTGTCTTATGCTCCAATAACATAATATTGAGTTATATCATCTCAGAGAAATATTTTATTCTCCATCATAGGTGATGGTTGGAGTACTTGAAATCATTTGAATTTGATATTTCCTATACCCATGGAAAGTGGAATGTTGTAGTCAATACTCTCATAAGGGACCTACCGTCCGAAGACATGAAATAATAATCATAGTAGTGGAGTATTATGGCTCACTTATCCTAAATGAATTTGGGATTCGAGGAGGATGAGACCTAGGTAGTTTTGGCTACCATTGTGTAGACACACTCTATTCTAAATTTGATCCTCTTGGAGAAGAATCATGATGATGTCTTTTGGGGAACAAATTATTCATTATATAGTAGGGAGACCATTAGTGAATCGTCTCTAAATTCAGAGGGTATACTTTACTTTTGGAACTATTATTTCATTTAATCACTTTTAAGGAAGTTTATTTTGTTTATTTTAATCATTACCATTGGTAGGTACATCTAGGAACAAAGAATATTTTTTATAACATGAGGAATAAATTTTGGGGAGGCATGTATAAAATGATACATCACTAATTTTTTTACAAACTATTATATTTTTTAGAAAATAATAGTCTGAAATTAGAAGAATTATATATTACTACATCTCCATTTAATGCCAACTTGGAAGTGGGATATTCTATCATTGTACATTGGGTTTAGGCTTCCATATACCCCTCTAGTGAAGATTTTTTTTAGGTAGTGATTGAGAGATTACCCGAATCATCTCAATTTATTCTAATTCATGATATAAAAAATGTTTAGTACTTGGTAAATCTATTTGTTCATGAGTTCATCAGACTGCATGGTGGTCATTATGCTATTAGACTTGACAGGGATCCCTTGTTAAAATCCAAATTTTGGAGAGGCCTCCATTAGGTTATGGGATCCCAGGTCTGGTTGACCATGGAATACCATCCTTAGAACTGTTATTTCATATAATGGGTTATATAAATTCTGGATTACATGCTTCATTATTTTGTGCTGGACCTTATAGGATATTAGTTTTTGATTTGGGGCTAGTTTAGTTTTCCAAAAACAATTATTATCATTCACACATTAAAATGGATCCCTTAGAGGCCTTGTATATGTAGACTTGTAAATCACAACACTATTGGATAGAGATTGGTGAAACTACCCTTATGGAACCTAGCATGGCCCAATAGATGATGTTTATAATTAAGTTGATCCAATAGAGGCTGGCGATGGCCCAAAGACATTATAAATTTAAGCTGATTTTCATTGAAATCCTTCTTAAATTATATTTTAGTTAAAATGTGTTTTTGATATAATCACCTCAATATGGTCATCAAAGGCTTTGAAAATAAGGTAATACGGAACTACAAATTGAGGTAAAATTTGAGGTTTGTAAGGTTATTTGTAAGGTGGATTTCTTTTTTTATTTTCTACTTTAGATGACATCGATCCAAGATGTATTCAATATGTTCAAACTCAAAAAAATATCCTTCATTATTTTAGGATATTTTTTTTGGATTAAATTTATGTGGAACCTGATATGATCATTATTTAATAGCTAGTTTGATTAATTGATTCTCAAATAAATGTTCTTTTGGGAAACTAAATCCTTTTTGATTGGGTTTTATGACAACATGGATTTTATTTTCTTGAGATGTAGGACAGTGAGGGTTCATTGAGAGTGAAATTTACTCATATATTATTGGTCTAGTTTTTTTAATTGGAGTTGTGGGGTCATAAGTCATTTACGGTGGGGATAAATATAACACCATGATGCTCGATTTCCGGTACTTACATTTCTTTTTTACCATCTTTCATTTGGGTCGTATCATAGGTTTTTTTGGGTTATATTTGGAAATTTTTTGAGGTTTCCCAGCCATTGAACATTTGATGGATAATTAAAACCAACTACATGATTCTATATAAAAACAGTCTTCCTTTTTATTGATTCTTAGGGGACGGTGTATGGTTAGGCACATGGTTTATAAAAACTATGAACATTCCCCACTCAAGCCATGTAGGTTTGGATAGTGGGGTCTATCAAAGTTGGCACATGGTTTTTTAAACTATGTGTCTATATTGTGTTACTATTATAGTATCCCAAATGGGGTACATGATTAGTGCACATTGTTTAAACTATGTGACAAGAATAAATTATATTAATTTTTTTTTTAAAAACCCAATACACACATGAATTTCCTTATTATTCTCTCAATAGAATAGGATCTCGACCAAGGAGACTTTTGTTGGAGATTTTGGGGATTCATTTCCTTTCGTTGTCTATTCTTGATGTATTTAAATCCATTAGATCAATTCTTAAAAGTTACCATTTATTGTTTTTATTTTTTGTATGTTACATCAAACCTCATGCTATAAAAAAAATTATTAGATCAGACCTGTAAAAACAATATCTATGGTCTATGAAATGGTTTATTCATGTTTCTTATTGATCCAACATTATTTTGGTATTTTTTTCTAGATATCTATAGGTTTTTGTGTGATCTTTAGGTATCATTAAGGTATTTTTTCACACTCTCTCTACCTATAGTTGTCCAATATTTTATGAATACGACAATCCTATTTGAGATTTTTTGTTATAGGATTATTCCTTGTTTTATTAATTCCCTTTGAACTCTCTTTTTTGGATCCCATGTTGAATGGTTGTTCATCTCGCATAATTATGTTTATGGTTATATAATGAATTTCTTATCAGTTAAAATAATTTATATTTTTTATTTTATATTGGATCTCTAAATAGTTTCCAAATCATGAATTAAAATCTTTGAAAAGAATTTCCAAATGAAATGGTGTGTGTTGAACCTAAATGATTTTTTTTCAATTTATGTATTGAATTTTGGAAAATGTTTTTAGTTTGAAATATTGATTTGATGAAATATTTTGATGACGATTCTTAATAAATTTCAGCATAAAAGTAATATAAATTTGAAATGAAATTAATTTATTTGAAAAGAATTATTTTTATGGAAAAAAATTATTGTTGGTTTTTTTGAAATGAAATTACATGTTTTGAAAAAAAACAGAGGGTCAATTGAAAAAAATGAATGAAATGTTTTTTAATTTTTTGAAATAAAATGTATTCCCTTATATATTTCATTTCCTCCAAAAACATGGGAGCCCGGGTGGTTAGGTGGGAGGAACAAACGCTAGGCATGTATTGGATCTACCTGGAAATGGATTGATGATGAAAAAGAAAACTAAAGTATGATGTGGGTTTAAAGTTCACTAATTGGGGAGTTCTATTATTCAACCTACTCATTATATCTAGTGATCTATACAAACCTATAGATGTATTTCATTGAGATTTTTGATAATTAAAATAATAATTGACCCCTAGGTATCTTAAACATGGTTCTATTATTGAAAATTATTGATTAGAATTCCCTCTTTTTTTCAACCTAGGTTCTAGTTTCCAGCCCATGGGGTTCAATAATTACCTTCTTGCCATGTCATGATAGTTTTTGGTAACATTTAGGTAGGTTATCCTGGTCGGCCCCGAAAAATTAAGTAATTATTATACCAAATATGGATTAGGTACATTTCTGATAAATAATTTTGATATAATATGAATATATTCACAAAGGGAATGTATGTAGTATATAAAATTTTATTGGTAAGACTAAATATAAAATCATTCATTAAATATCTAATTGTTGTATTCATTCCAATAAGATCCACATTCACCAAGACCTTGATCGATCAAATAGATGGTTTTTTATAGTTAAGATACATTAATCTATATTTTTTTATCAAGAAAGAGAAGTTTTTACCCTAATGTGAATGTTGGGTGAATCATGACAAGGAAACCAAATTTTATTTTTTCTCTAAATGTCAGTGTTCAGTATTTCAGCCATATGAATTGGGAGGGATGTTGTTTATTCCATAATCCAATAAAAATATTACATATAATTAACTATATATTTTTACCTAAATATGTGGGCATTAATAGAAAATCATAGATTAATTAAGACATGTACAAAATGAAGTTTTTAACCTATAATATTTATTTAGTGTTATCATTTAGTGGGAGTACATTCAATAAAATAATATATTGAATAATAACTTAAATAATATTAATAAATAGATTTTTTTATATATATAATCAAATGAATATTCCAATTTATCATAGAGATCAGCTATTAAGAAGGAATTGTTTTGCAAATAATTTCATTATTTGGTATCATAATTTACAAACTGTTCGTAGTATATATTCTACAAAAACTAATAAAAATTACAAATATTTTTCGTAATTATAAGTGTAAAAATATTCATATGAGATATATTAGAAGGATTCAGATGAAATCAGATGTCTTGTGTCATCAAGTATTTGTTTTCTATGATTTAGAAGCTATATAAAGACATTGAATCATTCAATTTAATTGAATTTAATATGAAATAATCAGTGATTCATATATTTAATGAAATATATTATATTTTGGTAGATTTATATAACTCTAAATCAATGGAATTAGATACTAAATATAAATAAAATATATATGGTGACATGAAACTTCTCAAGTAATATAGGAATTTCATTAAGGGAAATGTGGAACTATGAGTTAAGAATGGGGGAAGAGTAGTATAATTATTTTCTATGATAGTGAATTTACTTCTTCTAAGTTTATTATTATTTATATAATACTATTATCATGCGTCATAAATAATGGGGAATTTAGTTTCTATATATTACCTACAAAGGGTGGTATTTTAACATATAATAATTAATAATTATTGTTATATTTATAATGCAATTTTTTTTTTGTTTTTCTAAAATTTCTAGTTGACTATATATATTGGATCATGAAAACCATGTCTATAATTTACATAATAATAATGTTATAAAAAATTGTTTTAATTCCACTTTTCTTTGGAATTTTCACCAATGTTAGATAAATAAGAGTCATATCTAATGAACCCATAATCATAGATAAATTAATTCATATGATTATAAATCAATTGACATATGAAAATCTTGATTATTTGAAAAAAAATAACAAGATTTACCATAAATGGTAAATGGTTGTAAGCTAATGATTTATTAGGATCTATAAATAATAATGTATATGGTCCTATATATAAATTATCAGAAGGCAAATTTCAATACATAATTACATATGTTGTTGACTTTAGTATGTATGGTATGTGTATCATATGGAACAAAGGTTTGAGTCCTTAGAAATTCTTAAAAATTTAAAAACATTAGTAGAAAATATTTTTTGGAAAAGTATAAACACTCATTAATCTGAATGAGGTGGATATTATTTGAGCCAATAATTTAATTAAAATCATGATCTTATGATGTAGTTTCACAACTCACTACACATAGTACACCATTATAAAATAGTGTATCTAGAATAATTAAGTGAAATTTATTATATATGTTTCATTAAATAATGATTCATTAAGATTTTACTCTTTTAATTGGGAGTAATACACTATAAATTTCTTTATTTACACTAAAACATGTTACATAAAAAGTTATTCAAAAGACACCACATGATATGTGGATTTGAAAGTGTCCAAAATATTCTCTTTTGAATATTTTTTGTTTTTTGGCATACTTATAATGTATTAATTTAGGTAAACTAGAACATAGATCAAATAAAGTTATATTAATTGGTAATTATAATGGGATGAGGGGTTATCATTTTTTACTTAATTTGAGATACAATTGTTTATAGATTAACATTTTATCTTTTTTAGGTTTTTTATTTTGAAAATAATTAGTGTTGGTAAATTTTAACTTAATGAAGTTCAATACCAAAATTTTGATTGCATTCATTATATAGAAGAGTTAGAAAAAAATAGTTGTGGAATATGAACCAGCTATGTATGTAAAAGAACAATGAAAGGGTTAAAACCAATTTTGTATAAGTATTAATTTCATGACAATGATTTCATTGATTTTAGAGTTTCTATCTATAAAAATATCTTCATATATAAATTTTTTAAATAGAGTTATTATATTAACTATCAATAAACCTTTTTTAGTGGTTATGATCAAATATATTAGAATTATATTATCCATACTAACATATTATTAATATTATATGTATCAAATTGAAAAAAAATGGTGTTCCTTTATGATAAATTTCATAAGGATGTATATATAATGCAACATGAAGGTTTTTAGAATCTATGAAATATTTGTATAATTTTAAGAAAAAATGATCCATTTTTAAATTGAAACATATATGTTGGGGTTGTAATATTCATTTTTATTGATATATCAAATAGTTTTAATTTATCACAAATAAATATAATTCTTTCGTTTAACAAAAAGTTTGTGGGATCGTTATTATATTTGAAGTTTTTTATATGATTGAAATACTTCTCATTATAAATGTCTTAAAATTGTAACAATTAGTGAAAAAATATTTGTGACATTTCTTCCATATAAAATAAAATTTTGAAGAAATATATATACTATGTATGGAGATGTATAGAGATATATCAAAACTAATCCGTGGACATGATCAAAATAAACACATTTGTAATGTATTAAAAAAATTTACAAGGAAACCTCTAAAACAGTTATTGACCAATATTATATAGAATTAGTTTTTTAAATACATTATTTAAATCATTAATTATATAATAAGAACATGTGAGTAATATTATTTATGCTCTCATATTAGATCAATAATTTATGTTATGTTTTGTACTAATATGGATGAATATCATGAATTAAGTACAATGAGTGGATACTAATCAAATAATAGTGGAAGTAATTAGGGATTGATAAAGATTATTCTTAAATACATTAGAATAACTAAGGATGAATTCATATTAATTAGTGGAAAATAATATCACTTTATAAAACATTACATAGTTGATAGTTTCTAAATAGGAAAATATGAATTTAGATATCATTATAGAATTGGGTTTCTGGTTAATTATTGAGTGATAAGATATAAAATCTCCAAGCATTCATTAATAAAAAATTATTAAATAAAAACTAAAATTTTCATAGTATCTGATGTGGAAAAATAAGTTTATTATTGAATTATGGGTTGTTCCAAGAATCGTGTATCCAATTGAACTTTGTTTTTTAAATAGTAGAGAATTTTAACAAGATAATGAACCAAGTTATCACCAAATAACCAAAAAAATTCAATATCAATTTAATCTCATTTGGGAGATAATTGAAATATGATATATTAAGATGTATTGAATTCTTATGGATAATAATATTGAAAATGTATAAAAAATCCCCTTATGAAATAAAATAATGAAATCTAGGAAAATTCTCTTTGTATTAGATGCATCTATTGATTTAGTTAAAGTAGGATATTATTAATGTTTTTCCCAAATTTATCCAATTTTTGTTAGTATAGGGATATTCTGTATAATGTAATATAAATAAATAAATAAACATTACCAGTCATTTATATTTATTATATAGAACATGAGATATGATATTATAATAACCCATTAGAATACATGTATTACTAGTTTATCATGTACTGATGATCATAATATTTAGTTTTAGAAGAATTATAAGATCAGTATGAGTATAATCACTTGTATAAAGATAAAATGTAATTCTTATAACATAATAGTTAGTGAACCTATATCCTAATTAAGAAACATAAATTACACCATATAAATATTTATATATGTGACATTGGAATTGAGTAGGTCAACAATAACTACGGATTCATTAGCATGAGGTTATAAAATAGTTTATCCACTTGTGATCTTTTATACTTCTATACCAATCTAAATTCATCTGTGAATTTGGAATAATATAAGGAAATTGAGTATGAAATTGATTAAGAAGTGGGATTCAATTAACCATGATCGCTAATATAATTTTATTTAATGTAATTATATAAGGCTTAGTAAACTATGGAATTTACAAAAATATATAAGATATATGGGAATGAAAATATACATGTCATGTTCTTAATCTTAATGTTAGGGAAAAATGATCTTTTCTAATGGACATAAAGTGGATTAAATCACATTACACACATTTATAATTTGGGTAACTATGATTTTTTACCTGATATCTCTCATTGTTTATAATTTTGAATAAAATTCATAATTATTTAATACTTTACAGAGGTCTCTTGGTGTCACATATACGATAATGATAAATGGGAATTTTGGACTAAGTTGATTAGTTTATTTTTATGTTTATTGAGGTTTATTATAAACACAAATTAATTTTTTGTAGATTTGAAAAATTTAATAAAATAACAATAATTTAATTTATTAATTAATCTAAATTTATAATATATATAATGAGTTAATTAATTATTAAAACAAAAACATCAGAAGATGAAAAATACAAAATGGGATTTGTTTTTTGGTCATTGATAAATGGGATTTGAATGCCTATTTTAGGTAAGAAACTGAATTTTTAAATCCCCCCATTACAGATTTATTAGTGCTCGGTAGTTTCATGGATTAATTTAGAGGAGTAATAGATTTTATCAAAGATTTTTTTTCCTTTTTATGGTTACCACACTTTGAGGTTGGGCATGGTGATCATTGTTTTCAAGATTTCATGAAAGCTTTAGCTTAGGAAATCCATTTTGGACATATGTGTTATCACATTAGACTTTTTTATGGTCACTGTGTTCTACAGTAAAACATGGAAAGTGAAATATATTGTATGGTAGTTCATAGAGAATCTTTCGTAGAGGTTAAACCAATGAGAAATTAAGATGAGTATACTGGTTTGAGAAGAAATTTTTAGGACGGTAGACTGGTTGTTGAACTTATTGAGTCCAGTGTTTGTGGATGGGTAGTGTGGAAATCACCATGATGTAGTGTTGGGAATAGAAAGGTTACAAAAACATAGATTTATACACCATTATATTGTGGTGTTCAAAATTTTTGGATGATAGTTTCAAAGGTGTGTGATCAATATGATTTAAATTCCTTAAAAACTTGACCTCGATTACATAAAAGGTTCTATTGGAATTTTTGGAGTTCACCTATCATGGTGATGGACGTTAGGTTTCCTAAATAAATAGAGGTCCCACAATCCCTTGGTTCAAAATTTTTATCCCTCTATCAACCCCTAGTTGACCAACATGCCTCTAATCACTCTCTATTAATGACATAGAGAGTATAAACACATTTTATCATAAGATCAAAGTCATGACCCATTTTATTTTCCTATTACTTCGCACATTATCTTTTCCTCTATTCATCATTACTTCTAGAAATATCTTTTGGGAGAATTACTATAATTTTTATTGGGTTATTAATCTAGTTTTTATGGTGTTTTTTCTTCATATGTTCTGAGATAATTTCCTTTCGTTTTGGTGGTGTTTCCATTTGTGGGGTTTGTTTCTTGACTGGTCAATCTGGATTGGAAAATATTTATTCTCTAATCATGATATGTGATATATTACTTAACCGCTATTTATGTGAAAGTTTTAATTTCTCATTTTTTATCTCCCTGTCTAAATGGGTTTTGTTAGCCTTAATAAGATAATAATCTATAATAAGACTCACATGTTGAAAAAACATTCAGTAATCTAGAAATCATAAGGGTAAAAATACGTATTGTATTCTATTTCATAATATATGCATTAGAATTAATCTCATTCTTGTAAAATGATGTTTTCTATAAATTCAATAATTTTTTTAGATCTTGAACCGAATAATGTAGATTAAAGGATGTGCTTATTTAATTAGGAAATCAATGGAATGATGTTAATTAATCGCATTTTGCAGTGTAATCTTCTTTTTTATTATTATAAGACTTTTTTAAAATTATAGAAATTAATGGATTTAATTTTAAATTATCAGATGTTTCAAATAATCAACATTTAAATATGATAATTAAATTAAGGGTTGGGGTGTAATCACTTATGAATTAATATTTTATTTATACTTACTCTAGTTATTTATTTTTTAGTTTAATCTTTACATTTGAAGTTATCTTTTTGGTAGTGTGATTTTATCATGGTAAGATGATTGAAACTATACAAAACATTAATGAGAATGATGGATAAATTAATTTAAGAGGAAAAAGGGGAGTAATTACTGATCATCATTATTTGATTAAATATTGGAATAATTCTAAAAATCATGTTTACTTTTATTCATTACTATGCATATCTATTTCCATTTGGTTACCTTGTGTGGATAACATATAATTAATGAACCAATTATTTAAAGAGGGAATTAAAATGTTTTATTGTTAAATATTTTTTTCCTTGAATGATATCATTCCTTATTTCTGGAGACTTAAATTACTAAATTTCATAGCTTTATTTCCTTTATCTATTTGCAAAAAAAAAATTGGTGATATATTTGTGATCTATGGATTTAGTGAATTTATTTTTTTGTTGATAACATTATTTTCATTGGGTAACATTTATAAGAAATTGACTAGGAGACATGTGTTTTTTGTTTGATGATTTTATTGATGAGAGATGGGATTGGAGCCCTAATTTCAGTGATGATCGATGCTAATGATAGTGGGATAGATTATATAAGGATTAATGTTATTTACATGATCTGTTTAAAACTACTTGATGTTGTTTTATGTTATTCATTGTGAGTTAATTTTTTATGTGGTAGCTTAGGAAGATTCCAGGAGTACCTAGTTTCTTAATAAATGATGATTGAACTTATAAATAATTGTTATTTGATCATGGTTTTCATATGTGATGATGAAAATTTTGATATTATAAGTAAAGAATTGACATTTTCATTAGTAATTGGATTATAAAATTAAAATATTAATGTTAGAAAAAATAGTAATAATCAATCAATTAATTATTAACAAGATTCATGTATTTTTTTATCTAAACCATGTTTGTTTCAACCAAGGGTACATTGAGACAATAGCGGTAGACGAGTCTAAGGATTTGTATATTCAGTTAGTATGTTTTTTTCATATAATTCTTAATTTTTTGATGTCATATGATACCCCACCAACATCATCAGATAAAATCAAACAAAAATGTGTTGGGGTGGTGTTTTCTCCAACATCCAAGATGGAGAAGGAATATATGGATGATTTCTCAACCCCCCCCCCAGTCTACCAATAAACACAGATGAGTATGTGTATATCATGTTGTAATAGCTTATGGTATAGGGGGACTTCCTACTATGGATATGATGGATCATGGTTTGCAATAAATTTATGTTCATACTGTAAAATATTAAGGTATAGAACATACTTGTATTCATACATGGGGTTTTGGACATCCTTGAGTTTCCTTTCATGGGATATGATGGATTGAGGTATAATGAAATTGAAAAGGATATATCATATTTTTGGAATACTCTTGGTCACTAATGGGATATGATAATGATTAAATTCTAGGTTACACAAGATGTAACAAGGGTGGAGATACCATTGCATGAGGTGCATGATGACTTATAAGGTTTGTAGACAAAATCTATACAATTGTTATGTGAGAGAGAAAAACCAAAGGTGGCATGGATAAATTGTGACTTCATATATATATATAATTAATATTAATAATGGTTGATATATATGGTAAATTTGGTGGGTGATCTATGGTGCGGAATGGAAACAATTATTACATATTTTGGTGATGAGTTAGTTTTATTTATATATTCACTACTCTTTTGTATGACAATTTCACATTTTCATGTGAGGATTTAGGTAGGTTCATAATTATTATACATGTTATTCTCATGATATGTATATAAAACTCAATTCAGATAATTAGGATCCTGTTAGTGATCTAGATGGGAGTTACTATCTTTGAGGAGTTATTGAGTAGCTATCATGTGCTGAGGGACATCATGGCCATTGCCTATTTTTTCATTTGGTCTTACATTTTTTATTTCATTTTATCTAGGATATTAAATGTATTGGGTTTGGATATTTTGTTATTCATGGTGTTTTTTGGTGTTTATTCTCATATTATCTCATAATCATTTAACTTTTTAAGTGAAATCCCTCTCATGTGTGGGGTTTATATAACCTTAGTGTAATTCACCAACATGTGGCCTTCTAGAGTTGGAATTGAGTTGTGATTATCCCTCTTCCTTTATTATGGTCCCTATAAGGGTACATTTAGAGGGAGGAGTCTATGACACAATGGAATCAAAGGATAGTATTCTGTGGTAGGATGGAGTATAGATTTTTTCACTAGTAATGATGCATGGGTTAGTAGAAATATTATATCAGCTGAGTATAGTGCATAGTGTAAAGAAGGGACACCAGGTGGGAAAATGGATTTTATGGTCACCTATGATCTGATTCAAGGATATTCATATTTATTATACATACTACATGAAATTACACTCATTTATAGGGGTATTCCAATGTAATGATCAAACATCATGATGTTTTTCAACAATGTATTAATTATGTAGATAATTGGAAATATGTTAAAATGAAATTAGTAATTAATTTATTAAACATATGGTGTTCTTTATAAAGTTTATGTGTACAGGCATTTTATATTTTTCATATATATAATGGGTTCAATCTCCTTGTTAGGTATTATTATATGACACTGAGAAGGATGTCAACCGGATCACTATAGAGTATAGGTAAATGAAGAAGATACTTCGACTACACATTGAGAGTATCAACAATAGGTTCTATAGAAGTAAAGAATGTTTCTTTTTGATTGGGAGACTAAAATATTTTTAGAGGTGGTTGAGAAAGATTTTATTTTTATCTATTCTTGGAAAGAGAGATGGGTTTCTCTAACTATGACATTGATGTGTGGGTCATCTATGTAGTGGTGGATTTTATTTCATATATGTCCTCTGGAGTCATCTTTTTCCTTGGATAGATCATGGATTAGTTTCAGGGTATGTTTCTATGTCAAACAACTAAATAGGATTTTCTAAAATATATCCTTACCCTTCATACGTGGATTTCCAGTATTTGAGAGTTTAGTATCAATTATAGAAACCTTTTATATTATTCATCATAAATTCTACCAGATGATGAGGAAAGAGTGAGGAATTTTTGAGGAGGATTGGCATCTTGATATCCATTTTTAGGTAAATCCATTTATATTGATGTCATAAAATAAGGTATTTAGGATGATTAAGGTAGTTAATAGTGAATTTTATATGACTATATCGTCAACAGGTGGGAGTTTCCATGACCTTTAGTGGAATGTGATTGTGGAAGATATTTCACATTCTTTTGGAAAAAATAACAAGTTTCATTTTCTAGGAAGTAGGTTTCAACCCTCTTTAACTCATTTCATCAAGAATATGAGTTAACAGACCCCTACCAATGGGTCTGGTAAGGATATTTACTTGGGAAGAGGTTATAGAAAATAGAATAAGGAGTTTCAAATTGTCCTCAATAGTTTGAAAATGTCTAGTTTCTTTTTCTACCACCATCTATTGTAGTAGTTTGAGAAATGGAATCCACATCAGCATAGAATCCCCAATTATGATTAGTAGAGAAAGGATGGGGTTTGAATTAGACTATTCTATGATACCCCTCATTTATAGGGATAGTGGGTAAATCATGTTAATAGGGGAGGTCACCAATAGTGTTAGAGAGTTCGTGGAGAACAATGTGTTTGGATTTATTTTCTAGGACTACTCATGATAGGTGGTCCAAATATCATATGAGGTATAGTCTGCCTATTATTTCATGTGTATATTCCTTGATTGATTTATTAGAAACACAATCCTTTATTTCACTCACTCTAGTACATTCTTTGGGACTTGATGTGGGGAGGATTCAGATTTCTTAGCATTGACTACACCAATTGGACATTAAGATACCATGGATGATGTGTATAGGGATTATGAATTGGTGCTACTCTTTATAATATTTCCTATGATTATAGATACATCTATATAAAATGATATTTAATACAGATTTTTTGTATTTGATCCAGGACATTGTTGATTTCTTCAACATAAACATCACATTATACAACGCTGAAAGAGACCAGGTAGTGTTCGTAGATGACTAATGGAATTTAATGGGTCAATGTCTTGTTCAGTCTCCATATTACACATAGGATGACACAATGTTATGTTCTATAAAGGACCATTTAGTGGTGTTTAATAGGGTGGTTAAAATGTACCCTGATGTTTTTCATGAAGTGGATGAAATCATACCCTCGAAAAGAGATCGAGATTTAGATACATCTACATCTAGGGGATTATCTAATATCCATGTATCCAGATCAAATATCACTTACAATTTTTAAAGAGTGGTGGACTCATATTTATGATATCTTATAGAGAGGATTCATTATGCCTAGTGTGTCTCCATATGGATCCTCAGTTGTATTTTTCAAATAAGGTGGATGGAGTTTTTCAATTGTGTATTGATTTCATTCATTTAAATCAAGCGATGGTGAATATCCATTCTACCCTACTATAGATTGATGGAAAGCCAAAAATTTGAATGGAAAAATCTAGTTCTCAAAAATTGACTTATGGTATGGTTATCATCATATATTAGTGAAGAATGTGGATATCTATAAGACTACAACTAGATGTTTTTATAGAGATTACATGTTCATTGTGATGTGTTTCGATGTAACGAAATCCTTAGTCATGTTCATGAGGATTATGAATACAGGATTCTTTTAGTTTCTTGAATTTTTCATGGTGATATGTTTCAATGAAATATTTTTTTTAGAATTTGGGGAGGATCATGTTGAGAATAAATGGTTCATATAAGTATTTGTATGGCTTCATCAACTGGTTGTAAATATATCGAATATTGAGTTATGGGATTATAGGGTATGTTTTTTAAGTAATATTTTATCTCATCATGAATTATCTATAGATCCTTTTAATATTAAAGTAGTCTTCTCTGGGTGGTCTGAAGAATGTTCCAGAGGATTTAATTTTGCTATGTCTTTTTAGTTGTTATACGAGGTTAATACATGAATTCCACTAAATTGTGAATACTATGATAGAATTTACTATAATGGATTATAAATTTTTATCGACTAAACCAATTTAGGCTACTATTGAGTATTATAAGAATAATATAGATGGTTCTCTTATTATTTATATATCAAATGAGGGCCATATATTTGATGTTTACTTTAGTGCTTCATGCCTTATTTTTTGTTGAGTGTCGATTTAGAAGAAGGGATTTATCTTTTTTTGGGTCTCAATAGATATGACCTTATGAATGTAATAATTCCACCCATAACCTAGAAATTACTATAGTAAAATTATCTTGTAATTTTTTCTTGAACTATCTTATCAGTGAATTTTTGTTGTTCTTCATGGATAAAAATTGTATGATTTATGTCTTCTCCCAACATGACTTAAATTTATAGATACGGTAGTATATAGAGTTCTTGTAATACTATCACCAAAATATTTATTTTATACTTATTAAGGGAAATGTTGTTACCAATTACTTTATATGGAAGTTACGTGTTGGTGGTGTGCATGAGTCAGAAGACACTTGGAGAGTGATGGAAAAGTTATCGATAATACACCTTTATATGGATGTTGTTGAGGGAATTGGTTTTTTTTAAAGATGAATCTGTTGTGATCATTAGTGCAGTAGGTGGAGGAATCCTATATTTGGGATCTCAATGAAGAGTTTTGGTGTGATAATTTTTTTATTAGTGTTCTTGAGGGGTGGACTAAGGATATAACACATCGTGTGTTGTTCTATGGAAAGAATTTAATTCCATCAGTATTGTGTGAGGTGGTTATCTAGGAGTTACACAATTCACCATAAATGGAACATTCTTGAGTGAATAATATGTATCATTATATAATAGATAAATTTTGGTGGTCCAATTAGAAGAGGTCTATTGGGTAGTTTTTCTCTCGATGATTAGTCTTCTAAAATGATAATTTTGAGAATCATGCTCCTATTTGTTTTCTCTAACTACTTGATATTCCCCAGTGGAAGTGGGAGATAACTTCTATATACATTCTCACTATTTTACCTAGAACTCATGGTGGTTCTGCTTTTATTAGTGTGATCCTAGAATACTTGATCAATTCATCTTACTTTCTTATTATCAAGGAGTTGAGATCAAAGGAATTGTTATTGAGGAAGTATCTTGAAGATATAGTGAGACCTCATGGGGTTCTGAAGATGATAATCTATGATCATGATCCAATTTCTTAAAAATAGGTTGTTAGGGGACTACAACGTGATTTTTTTCTCCAAATTATAACTTATCACTAGTTTTAATCAATAGATATATCATAAAATATGGACATTATATAGACTTAATTTGACATGTTGTGGATGTGTGTTATAGGATTTGGGGTTATTGGATGAGAATAAAACCCTTGGTGGAGTTTTATTACAAAATATTTATCACAAAAAATATCGGTATGGTTCTATTTGAAGATTTTTATGGTAGAGACTATATTTCTCCATTATAATAGAATTCAGATAGAGTGTCATTTATTCCTAGACTAGAATTTGTGTATAGTACAACAGAGAAGGTGAATGTGATGTGTGAGAAAATGAAGGTGGAATATGATTTTACAAAGTAAAATTATAATCAAATGATAAGGAATCTATATTTTGATATTTGAGATCACATGCTCACTAAGTTTTTACCTTTTCATGTGTAGTGAGGTTTGGTCATTAGAGAATGTTGTATCCACGGTTTGATGTGATTTTTTATTAGTTTTCTCATGTTGGGTCCATGTTGTATCATCTAGAAGTACACCTAATGATGATCTAAATTAATTATGTCTTCCATATACCAAATCATTATTGATTTCTTCATGATGGACACCACATCATTGATTGGGGTGAGATGATTTTTATGACGGTGGAACATTTTCGGAGAGTAATATCAACATTATGCATCATTAGAATATATTACTACATTCCATGTTATCCCTTTGGTTCATGACTTTTGACAGAACATTATCTTGGTGGAGATCGCATGGAAATGGGAGTCTCAAATGTGGTCCTTGTATCCAATGTTATTTTTATTATTTATTTTATCCTTGTTTTGATGTTTTTTTTGACCTTATGGTGTTTAATGAGATTGTTTCCCTTCCTCAAAATTTTATGTTGTGGACCAGGCTATGCTTCTATCCATCCAGACACATGACCCAGTCCGTTATTCGGCCCAATAGGCATTTAAAATCCTCCAAGGCTAATGCCTTGTGTTGGGAATCAATGATAACACAATCATAATGATTTATACCAAAACAACCAGGACCAAATAACTAAACATTACAAACCGTGAACTCAATAATAACAAGAAAACAATAAATACATAATCTGATCCTGCTACAACTATAGTTGAACTGAACCAAACCCACAAATGAACCAAACCCACAAATTAACCAAAAAAATTACAACTTAAATGATCTCTATTTGATCTTATGGTTGTCACTATTCACAAGATGAACCTTCTCCAAAGGAAAACATCAACCAAAAACCCTAACCTAAAAAATTACTCTGGTCAACTGACACTGAATGGTGTAGTATGGTGTGAGCATAAGCTAATTATTAGGTAAGAACCATAGAGTCCTTGAATTTCATTTCCAAAAATAGTCCAAAAAACATTTTTGAAATATATTTATAAAATAGGTTCTTATCATTTTATACAAACAAACACAACATTACTTTTTTTAAACAACACAAACTACTTTATTATTCTCAAATAGTTTTTCATTTTAAGAAAAAAAGTACCAAACGAACACCAAAAAAAGATACTAATAATGTCGTAAAAAAGGGGATATGCATGTAACAAATGAATCATAATAAGAAGGAAAAAGATAAAAGTGTAGGTAAAATAGGTGAAGAAAATTAAAATAGATCATATTGAATGTATTTCTTAGAATTTCATAAACATCTCTTCATGTAATCACTGGACATACTCAGTTTGGACTCACCTTGCAAAGTATGGTGAAACTACATAGTGTAGAACAAAATGGCTAATCGAAACTAGCTAATCTAGTGGCACATCTTGTCTATCCACTTATAAAAACCAAGGGGAAATAACCCATCTAATTATGTTCGATAAGAAACTATAACACAATAATTTTGATGGAACCTATGAATCCCATGATAATAGTATGTGGTGAATGGGGATATCCTCACACATGTTGGTCAACTAAAACCCACACCCACTATGTTTTGCTAGACTGAACAGTGACACCACCTATGAAATGACCCTCAACTCAGAGGTTCCACCATATAGGTACACATCACACATCAATCCATAAATTTTTCCAATTGATTCTTCATATCAAATGAGATTTAAAACCGTTTTCTAATCCATTTTGAAATACCAACCGGGCCTACACATCATGTCACATTAAAAGAAATTTCCCAAAGAAAACAAAATGTACCAACCAGGACTCTAACATTTTAAATCCAATTCCATTTTCAATTAAACTTCCCATTCTATGGTGAAAAAAATATTTTACGTGAAATGTTCCAAATGTGCTTCTAAATCATTTAGTTACTAAACAACCTTACAAAGTTTCAAAGTGGATGATAATGGAAGGAAACATTTGAAAAAACATTTTTGAGATCATTTTGAAACAAATAAAAAACATAGAACACATTGGGGTCTTATATGATCAATGTGGGAATATAATGGTTGGTGAAATGAAAAAATATTAAGAAAATGTTCTTTTGAAATATAGGGTTCAATGGAAACATTTTAAAACTAATCCATTATAATTTATGATCGTATCCATGTGTCAACCCAATACACACATTGGTATTCCAAGATCAAATGGTGCATCCATGGTAAAGCACAAAATACAAATGGATTCATTTTAATAATCACAAAGATCCTTAAAACCCATCACAAGAGTCCACACATAAGCACCAAAGAAGAAATGTAACCAAAACCCACACACACTAAATTCATTTCACAATGAAAACCATACTACCAAAACATAACTACGGATAAACCCAATTCAAAGTACCCAATTTTCTCTTTAAAGGTCAAATGGAATTTTTTTCAATCATCTTGCATGCATATACATATAGGAATAGTTAGGTAATCCCATTGAAAACTAATTAAAATCAAATTTAAAATAATAAAATTCAAAAAAAGTGTTATTCTAATTCATCACAAGAATGAATAACCCCTTTAAAAATTATTTTTGAATGATCAAACATTCAAATAAAGGATTAACAAAGGAAATGGATGGAAACACCTACCATAATGACATGTAGATGCGATAAAAGGCCAAGATAATCAGGAACACACCCCAGGATAAAATCCATTCACCATAGAACCGATTAAACCCATGTCTCACATCATAACAACAATCTAGGGTTCCACTAAGAGAGAACCCACCAAGGGAATACCGTGAATTTAATAGGAAACAAGAATAAGAGGACAAAACTAACAAAAATTCCCATGAAACTCACCTTAGAAAGATTTAGGGAGCACCAAGGGAGGAGAAGGAACTAAGGGAATTGTATTTTGGAGAAACTTAATTCTATATAAATGATCCATGTGGAGGATGAACCAAAATGGGGTTAAAATACTGGAGGGAAAACATGGAATGTCATGTTTTATGAAAACTAGGAAACTCACATGGTTTGTCCATACTGTTTTTCAAAAAATTCACTAATAGTGAACACCCTACTTGAGAAGAGGGGACAACCACAAGGTTTTACCACATGTGTTTCAAAACCATGAACCACCTATACACCCCAATTTTTTTAAAAAAATTAGAACCCCATGCATGATTAGAATATTGTATCCTCTAACTGTTTGCAATCCCTACACCATACCCTTGACACCAAAATCGTACCACACAGTTACTCCTTGGTGTTGAACGTCTTGTAAAAAATCGTATGTAATCCATGCTTGGATAACCATGGAAGAGGAAAATAATATAAAAATTACCTTGGCCTTAATAGACCACACAGTTTCCACTAAACCATGATACAAACTGTGAACATGCTAAAAAGCGCCATGGAAACTCCAAAATGAAAAAATTATCACCAAGAATTTGATCTAAACAAAAAAAAAATAGATCCAAGTCTATGAAAAAGATAATGTAAAATATAATAGAATGTCGTGGTTTAAAAATTATCCTCAACACAAACACTATTTTCCACCACAATTTCACCCAACCATATGAGAATCCAAACTCAATATTCAAACCAAATAAGTCCAAACAATAAAATGAACTAATTTTTGACATTTAATCTCCACAATTAAAAACCTGACATGATATAGTTAGATTAATAGTGAGATAAACCACAAGGAAGGAAAATGAAGGGTTCTCACAACCATAATAACCCAACAAACATCAACCAACACTAGATTTAGGAACACCCCACACAAACTAAAACCTCTAGAGCTATGGGAAAATGATGAAAGTAATAAGAAACAAACATTGAAAAAACCCAAAATTCATCATTTACTTAATAAAAATGAATTTATCAGGTGATAATCACCTGAATCATGAACATATACACAAAAAGGATAACCATTTAGATATTGATCACTACATGAAAAAAATGAAGAACAAATTTTTTCACAAGGATAACAACACAAAATAAAGGAAAACTAATCAAAAGGATCACATATGAATTGGTAGGACCACTAACATTACATAAGAACAAAAACATAAAGGGTATTAAAATAGAACAGAACTTACAACATCAATGAAAACTGTAATAGATATCTTCCACCACATCCACTCCAACACTCGAGACTGAATATAGGTCATGGTTCCCAACACCCCTGTACATTCCTGACTGCTTGAATAGATTACTCTAGACCCTATGTCTTGATCTATGAAGTCTTAATGAATCTACTTCCTTGCTATCATAAGCTGACACCATTATATCAAAACATCATTTTTTGGAAACTCATCTTGAAGAACTTCTCCGAATTCCGCAACTGTCCACATTAATGAAAAGACTTCAAAGTATTATGAGAGGATGGATTTGAATTATGGAACTAACCACACATAAATCACACAAGAAAATATTACGACGAGAATGAATATGGAACCAGTGTACATGAATTCATTAGAATAGATTCTGTTAGAGTACACTCCATACTAGATTCTGAACCTTCACAAGAACCAACTACAAATAACTACATCACAATAACTAACTTTACCAGAAATTTATCCTCTACTAACTTCTCAAATATAAATTCACTATAATGGAGAACTCCCTCCAAAATCTATGGATGAAGACACAAAAGAAATATAGGAACCATAATCTCATCCTCATATGTTTCCTTCATAAAAAAGAAAAGAAACTCGTTAAACTGGTAAACATTGGCCATCACAATCCTTTGACCTTGCTGAATACTCATGAGATCTTCCACAATCTTCACCTCCACCTCCTCTTGTATGGCCGATTGTATGGTAGTGTCTTAAATAATTCCAAGAAATCCCAACATCAACCAATTTTGGGATGATCACCTTACACCTATCAAAAGATGAACCATCAAACAAATCACACACTGTCATAGCATTGGGAGTTACCAACTACCTGGAAACACCTTCATGTTCCTCAAGCCACTTCATATCATAAAATGGACTTTGATCAACATAAAAAATAGAAAACATTCAAGAAAACGTGATCCTACCACTACACTAAGATTCTATGAAGTGTCATCAATTAGACAGAACTCACTAGAAACCCCTAGGATATTTTTGTGCATCAAACACTATAAAACATAAACATAAAACCAAATCAACCATCCAATAAAAAATCAGCCTAAAATGACATCCCAAACCAAAACAATCATATCAAATTCCAAACATCACAAATGAAACAAAAATCCTCTTTCAAAAGTCACCATTTCATTACAATCTCAAAACCACTTAAAATCTCTATCAACTTTTAACAAAACCCCTACAAACTTCCAAATATTACTCAATCACCAAATCCAGCATTCAAAATAAAACAAACAATGAATTGATGCTTCTTTTGAAAACACACTTTTCTCACAGACCATTTTTCATTTCAAAATCGACCCATGAAAACCAAAACCATACCTTCACACAACTAACACCAAACGCCTGAAAAAAGGTACTAGTGGACATGAATAAACTAGTGACATAGTTAGTAGTCCATGACCTAAGAGATCACCAAGAACTAGGGGTACCTTGAACCATGCACTCTATCTCCACATCAGTCACAACTCTACAAGGTATAAAATTAAAACAATGGATCAACTCAATTTTCATTCCCTATCCACACAATCAAATGACAAAACAATGAAAACATATCTAGGACTACCCCTGGAAACTCATGGATTTTAATGAGCAGATGTTTGTGATGTTATCCCTGTACCTACATCATGAGTTCTGAAAATCCAAATCTATAACTACATGCCACCCCAATTAAAAAAAGTATTCTTAGGTACCATTTTATCAGGAACCAAGCTGAGATTACATCCCACCTGGTACCCAACCCAATCCACAATAGGGGCTGAGAGGTGTTCCATATCATACTAGGGGGAAGAATAGCATCAGACATCAAAGATACCACAATGGGAATGTTTTATCCCTAAACAACCAGGATCAAATAACCAAACAGGGCACACCGAAGACACAATAATAACTTGATATCAATAAATACATAGCCATATCCAAAAAAAATATTTGATATAAATAGAAACTAAAAATGAACAAAAAATAAAGTTTAACTAACATGATCTCTATCGGACCTCCTGGAAACCACCAGAAAAAAGACCAACCTTCTCTAAAAGTAAACTCAAAACATTAACCCAAACCTATAAGAAAACATGGTTCTAACAACATTGAGTAGAAAAATTAGGGATTGAGTATAAATAGATCAGTAGGTAATAACCATGGATTCCATGCATTTCCATTCTTGAAATAGTCCACAAACAGTAGTTTGAAATACTTTTAGAAAAAAGAAATTTATCACATCATGCAAATAAACATGGGTTTCCATTTTTTATAACAAAACACACTAATTTTCCACTTTTAAAATAGGATTACATTTTATGAAAAAACATTACCAACCTAACACCAAAATAAGTCTCCCAAAATGTTATCAAATAGTTAATATGCTAAAAAAATGAAAAAGAACAGGCATACACAAGCTAAAAGCATCAGTAAAATAGGTGCGACAAAAAAAAGAAGATACAGATAGTAATCATGGTAATTTTTTAAACATCTCTTGAAAAAATCACAGGATGTACTTAGTTTAGGATAACCTATAGGCCTGTGGTGAAAATACATAGTAAATAACTAGCAATCCTCTCTAAACTATCACATATAGTGGCAAGTTGCACCAAGACACTCAAAAAATACAGGGGCTAAAAACCCATCTAATCAGGTTCAATAAGAAACCATCACTCAACCTCTAGATATGCCCAAAAACTCATGATAATAGTATGTGGTGTGTGGGGAGGTTCTCAAATGCATGGATGGACTGAAACCCACAACCATCATGCTTCCCTAAACAAAAAACTAACACCACCATTCTGACGAACCTCTCCTCAAAGGGTTTAACATAGAGGTTCACAACACACATCAATCCATACACAAGTTCTAACTGGGCCTTCAGGTAAAATGAGCTTTCAAATCATTTTCCAAATCATTTTAAATCACCAACCATGCCTACACATCATTTCACTTTAAAAAACAATTTCCTAAAGACAACACATGTTACCAACTGTGCATCCAGCACTTGAAATCCAAATTCATTTCCAAAACAACATCCGGTTCTATGTTCTAAAAACTATTTTACTTGAAATGTGTCAAATGTTCCTTCATCTCAGTTTATTACAAAAACACCTTCCCAAGTGTCAAATTGGACGAGCAATGAAGGAAACATTAAAAACCACCTTAGAGATCATTTTGATACCAGGAAACAATTATTAACACATAGTGGTTTTAGAATATCGATTTGTGAAGAGAAGAGACAATGAAGAAAAGAAGAAGGAAAATGGTCCTTTTAAATCTGGGGTTCATGGGAAACATTGCTAAATAAATCAATTATCAATTTTTCTCCATTACATGTGTTCACTCCCTAAACAAATGGATATGCTAATATCCAATGGAACATTTATTAGAAACCAAAAAATACAAAAGGTTTCATTTTAATAATCAAAAAGTGTGTTACAACCCATCACAATCATCCTCATAAAAGAACCAATACATGAAATTCATCAAACATCACACATGCCAAATTCATTACAAAATGAAAACTATATTACCAAACTATTACTAGGGACAAAACAAAATTCAAAGATCCCAAATTCCACGTTAAAGACCTAATGTAATTATATCAATCATATTTAATTCATATATATATATAGTCATAGTTAGTGAAACCATTTGAAAACCAATTTACATAAATTTCCATCAATAAATTTCCCAAAAAATTATCGTAACACATATAAAGATTGAATATAAACATTTGAAATCAATTATGAATGATTAATAATTCAAATGGATGCTTCGAAAAAGAAATGTATTGAAAAAAAACCTCAACGATGTGTTGTTGTGAAAATGCTCTAGGATAAGGAACAGACCCCAAGAGAAAATAATAACAAACTAGAACTCATGAACCACAACTATCTCATCAATACAAGCTTATATGGATCATCCAAGGGAGTACCCACTTATGGAATACATATAAATCAATATGGGATAAGAATAAGATGAGGAGAAAAGTTACCAAAATACATATGAAACTCACTATATAAACCTTTAAGTAGCACCAATGGAGAAGAATGAACCAAAAGAAGGGGTTTTGAGATCCCCTTCATGTTCCAAAAACAAGTAACGGAGTGGATGAACCAAAAATTGCGTTAAAACATATGATGGAAAATGTGGAATTCCATCATTTAATAAAACTAAGAAACTTTCACGGTGTGGCAATATGGTTTTCCAAACAATGCTCCAATCATGTGAATACTAATGGAGAAGAAGGTAAATCCACAATGTTTGGCATCATGGTTTGGGAAAATATGATCTAGTAATGTACCATTGTTATGTTAGAAAATTTAGAACCCTTTCACAACAGATGCAAGATTTCCTCTAACTGTTCTCAAGCCATGTTTTATACCATTGACACCGAAAACGAGCCACATTTTTACCCCTTATCATCACAATCCTTTACCCAAACTATGTGCAAGAAATTTTAGGCTAACCATGAAATGTGACGATGAACTAAAAAATCTCATGGCCTTATAGGCCACACAGTTTACCCCCAGACTGTGCACACAAACCGAGAACCAGCTATACATCCATTCAAAAACACCAAAACTCAAAATGTATCCCTGATAACTTGACCCAATTCTCAACAAAAGAACCAAATCCTAGAAGAAAATAAAATAAAAGACAAATAGTCTAGTATGGACATTGTACATTTGGCCTTACTACAGGTTTATAGGTTTCTCAACCAAGAAAGTGTTTGGTGTATGTTTTTCAATGTTTTTTAGTTTTAAACTACATTCATCCAATGTGAAGGTCTGCTTATATTTTAGATATACTCATGAGATGTATCATGGGGTTTTTTTACTCAAACCCCTCCAACCAATCTCATTATTTCCAGGTTTTATTCTAAATTTTCAAGGATTAATATTTTTAGGGTTAGATACTATAAGATCATTGATTCCTAGAGCCTGGGCCATTGATTTTTTCAGGGTTTGGGGTTTTTCATGAGGTTTTTCAAAAGCATTTCATAGTTTAACAAAGAGTTTTTTCCTTTTACGTGTCACCAATATGTGGTGGTTGGTGTGGTTATTTCCATTGTCATACCTTCTTAGATGATTGAGTGTGAGAAATTAATTTTCTCCTTGTGTGTTTATAATTCAATCATGGTTCTAGCTATTTGGATATGGAGTATACCACCATTAGTAAAATGGATTTTATAGTAATTTTACAAGGTGTTTTCACTGGAGGTTCCGCCTTTGAGAAATCGGGATGAGAAAAATATATTAAGAGGTTTTTTGTATAATTATAGCAATTATTGGTGTTCAATAAGTATCACTATAAGTAATGGGCATTTTCTGTCTCATCATTTTGTAGTGATGGTAATTGTGGGGGTAAAACATCATTAGTTTCTACACCATTCCATGAAGTAGTATATAGTTTTGGAAAATGGTTCAATGCCAGTTCTAGTGGAATAAAATCTATGGGATTTAAAATACTTAAAAACTATATAACACTTTAAATAAAGGAACCATGGGTGTTTTGGATGTTCAGCATACCATAGTGAAGGATTTTGATATCCCTTTATAAATATAGGTCATAGTATCCATTTTCATATTTTTTGTCCCTTTTTCTGACCATATACGACCACTACATGTCCATCACTCACTAGTAATGACTTAAATGCTCTAAACAAAGTATATCATCAAATATAGGACATAAGTCAAGGTATTTTCCCCTTTCATCCCTTCTTCACATTTTCCATCTTCTTTTATATTTTTTAAAAAATATTTTTTTGTGGATTTTTTGAGGTTTCAAGCTAGTGTTGATGTTGGTTGTCATGCTAATGTTTTGATTGTGTTTCCTTTGATTTTAGTGGTGTTTCATTCAATGGTGGTAATTTCCTGATTTCCCATTATTTCTCATAGAATGATGATCTTGATATCAAGGTATGGGTCTATTATTTATCGATGCATTATATTAAATATTGAATTTTTAATTATTTATCATATTATCAAAATCGGTGTGACTTCCCTTAATAAGATAATAATTTGGAAAAGGAATCACATGTTGAATTATTATTCAAAAATATAAAAATTATAAGGTGGAAAATAATTATTTCATGGTTTAACATTCCTTATTAATTGAGATTAATAACATTCCTTGATAATTATGTTCAATATTAATTCAAAAATTTATTCAGAGTTTGAATTACATGTTATAGATTAAAGGGTTGTGCATTTTTAATTAGTAAATCCAAGGAACGATGTTAATTAATCACATGATGCAATATCATCAACCATATATATTATTATAATAATTATTATATAATTAGGGAAATTAAATTATTTTAAAGGTAATTATCTCATTGTTATGATAATTAATATTTCAATTAGAGAATTAAATTAATCGTTGGGGTGTGATCGCTTGTTCCTTGTGATTTCATTTATTCTAGAACTTTTTGTTTATGTGGTTGTGTGATCTTTATGTTTGGAAATATAATTATTTTCTTGTTTTTTTAGTGTGGTTAGATGATTGAAACTATTAAGAATGTAAATTAAAATGATGATAATATTTAATAAAGAGATATATGTATTGTATTTAATTCTCATATTAGGTTGATTAAATATGGTAATAATTCTTGAATGAATATTTGTGTTTATTCATAGTAATGGTTAGCTATTTTCATAATAATTTCTTCTGTGGTTAATTTTTTTAATTAACTAGTTAATTAATGATGTAATAAACTTGTTTTTTGTTAAAAAATAATTGTTTGGGGCAAAAACTATTCATTATTGTGGGAGGAATAAATGACTCAATTCCCTGTACCCAGTGAATATTTGTTATCCCATGTTACTTTGAGGATTCCTTGTTTTTTGATAACATTTTTGGGTTGCAAAACATTGAGGATAATTTTCATAGAGTCTTGAGGCTATTTGTGTGAGTATCGGTTTGATGAGAGATGGGATGGGGGCATAGGATGCATTGATGGTTGATGCTAGTGATTGTGGGACATATTATACTATAAACAATGGTTTGGGAAACATGTTGGATGAGTTTATAGAATGACTTACTCATCCATATGTTTAATATTTCATAAATCTATTTGGATGATTGATTGATGACCAGATGAATAGATGTTATTTACATGTTTAGTTTCTAACTACTTGATGTAGTTAGATACTATACACTATGAGTGTATTTTTTATGTGGTAACTTTGGTTGAAATCTATAGTAGCTGGAATATTAATAATTATTAATTGAACTAATAAATGAATAGGGTTTTTTCATAGTCTTCATATATGATTATGAAATATTTGACATTATATGTAAATTATTAAGAGTATTTTCAGAAATTGATTTAGATGATTAAAATAGTAAAAATGGAACTAAAACTGGTAGTAAATAATTAATAAAAAATTAATTAATTTATAATTAACACAAATTTACTATTATTATTTGATATTTATAACTTAGTAGTGGTTATCAGAGGATCACTGCAACGATAATTGAATATTACTATAAGGCTAGGTAGTTTCCATTAGTGGGAAGTTTCCATTAAATTACTCTACTTTTTATTATTTCATACACCCCTAGACAAATATTTTTAGGGAAACAAACACTCAAATTATTTGGGGGATATTTTATATATCATCCTATAAGAAAAATACAACATACAGTTTTCTTTTCCCTATTCCTCTATCTACCTCAACATGTAGATGAGTATGTGTATCATGGTTTTGTAATGGCTTGTGGTATGGGGTGAATACCTACCAAGTAAGTGATGGATAATTTTTTATTGTGCATTTATGTGTGTTTTTCAACTGCTTCAGGTATGGAATATACATGTATCAAAATGTAGTTTATTTATCTTTCAATATGTATGCTTTCATGGGTTTTGATGGCATGATCTATAATGTATTTAAACATGTTGTAGTGGTGTTCGAAAATACACTTGGTTACTACTAGGATATAATTATGATGATGATATTTTATAATTTATAGGATAAATGGTTGAAAAAATATTTCTAGAGGATAAAGATGGATTACAGTGGCGATGATCATATGATGTAGTAGTTAGGTAATAAGAGAAACAAACTTGTGAATAAGTATAAGAATGGTACCTTCATATATATATATATATATTAGTTTTATTAGTAACTATTTATTTATGTGAGATATGTGTTATGTGAGATGTAGCGAGGATGAAAAACTAGTGCATCTATAATGAACTAGCACAGATTTCCATCTAAACTAGTATATGATCCAATTATCCACTAACTTGATGGGAGTTCCTGATCCCCATAGGCTATTAAGCAGCACTCAAGCATTAATAAAAACAATTTAGGGATTTTTTTCCAAAAGAAATATAGAAATAATCAATGTTACATAAATAAATAAAATCATATTTGGGTATAAATAGATGACACAAAAACATAATGTAGAACAAAACTACCCAAACTATTGTCCTGTAGATCCCTGACTATCCATCAAGACCCATGTCACGTGACCTTGGCCAACAAAATTCAAACCTAAGAATAAATACAATAGGAAAATGGGTTCCTACTATATAGTCATAACGTCACGCCTAGTTTTTCATTTTTTGGTTTATAGTCTGGTTTTTTGGGAATCCTATTTTTTTCTTGAGTCCGAGGTTTGAAGGGAATTGAGTTTTTAATTTTTACACTGTATAATATTTCACTCTTTTTGTCCTTGGTTTGTGTTTCTATAAAGTGGTGTGTTGGAGAGTTTTAGACACCCACAATATCACCTTTTTGTGTATAAATCATTCAAGAATATTTGGGTGGGGTTCCCAAGTGTTGGGGGTGTCATTTGAGGGGTTTAGCCAATTTTTTAGGCCACAAATTTTGATAATGGTTATCCCAAACCATGAAACTTAATCATGTGATCTTGTAGGGGAATTCCAGTATCCCTCGTACGATTTGCGCATGGTTTTCCAAACCATGCATCTAAACCGTGGAGCCACTTACGAGCTTAATAAATTTCACTATATAAGTCTCATTTGGGTGATTCCACATCCCATTTTAAGCCTTAACTATTTTGTATCAACCAGAGGGTGTTTCCCCCTTGTTATTCATCATTTTTACCCCTTTTGGGTTATTTCTCCCCAAAGGTTAGTGATTCTTCATGGTTTCTTAATAAAACTCTTCTCTTTCATCTTACCTGATCCTTATTCATCAATTTATTCTTGGTTACATATACTACCATGATCACTGTCAAACTAGGGTGACGTTTTACCATGTTTTGTATGGGGGGTTTTGTTTGTTTTTGGTTTTTCTTCATAGATCTAGGGTTTTGGAACCCTTGTCGAGTGATTTTGAGTGTGTGTTTCCAGTACTACATATATTTGAGGTAGGTTATTCCAATAATAATCATTTATTGATGATTTATCATGCATTATTTAATAATTTTAATTCTCCTTATATGTTTTCCATTGTTCGAAAACCATTTATAATGGATTTTGTTAAGAAGATGATTTTATAATTGCACTTTTGCTTTAAATTGGGTGTTTTCCATCTGTAACTATTGTTGTAATGTTTAGGTTAGTTTTATAACATATGAAAGTGATTTTTTATATGTTGTTTGGGATTCCAATTATTCATTGTTAGGCTCTTGGTGTGCTTTTGGGTTTAAAAGTGTTTTTAATGGGTTTTAGGTGAAAAACCTTGTTTTGCTTCTTGAAAGTGTTCTATGAAAATTCTAAATGGTTTAATGAGTTACACAAAGTGTGAAATGGATGTTTATGTACCATTTTCATGGTTGTATGTTATTAAAATTAATTTTTTAAAGATAAATTTGATATTTGTGATCTCAAATGTTTTGATAATGTTTTTTAATTTGTCGAGGTGGTTTATTAAATTGTGATATGGGTGTGAGACATGTTTGTGGGATATTTCATGTGAGTATGATGATAAAATGAATTTGATGGTAAAAATTGTATTATGTTTCAGGTGTGTGTGGGATGTTATGTGTTTTGTATCATCTAGTAAATGTTTTGTAAATTTTTTTAAGGGATTTACTAATGTGGGAAAGGGATGTGAATTTGTTATGGGCAATTTTGGTGTGAGTATGATTTCAAAATAAATATAAATGAAAAAGGGATTATTTGACTTGTTTGATATACATGTGGTATGTATGTTTAATTTTTGATGTGGAAGTTTTATTTTCATGTAGAAATAATATTTCATGGCCTTTTGAACTTGTTTGACCACAAGTTGGAAACCCAGGTATCTAGGTGGGTGGACATGTACTAGTATGCTAGTGATCCAGTGGGGTTTGGAATTAGTTTCCCATAGAAATATTGATGATTAAAACACAAAATAAACTATGATGATGATTATGGTGATGATTTTGGGGTACTAATAGGTTATGGGTATGATCCATACTAGTGAATCGTGTGCAGGGGAACAGATATTCTGATGGTTATTCCAACGAGATACGAGGTACCTATGACCCACAGTGAGCTAGTTACTAGAGGTTATTTTCTAGTTGCTTATTCTCATAAGATACTTTATAATTACCATCGTTATATGGTATTTTTGTCTGGAAAATTCAATAACTTGGGTATTTTGTTTAAAGGTGTTTATTCTTTAAAATTTCCCTCATGAAAACTATTTTTTATTTGAAGTTTCAAATTTTTGAAATTGTAACTAGCATTTCATGATTGTGAAAACTTGAATGATTTTAGTCATTGAATGATTATCACATAGATTTTCTTAATGGTGGTATCATAATTGCCTTTTTCTCACACCCTACTTACACATTTTGGTGTAACTAGAATTTGTTATTTTTGTCACAGGTTCGGGTACATATTTTGTGCCAATTGATTGGGTTTTTATAGGTCCTTTGTGATGTAGTGTTATGAAGATGGCTTGCGGGAAGTGCCTCTTACAGTGAGGAGGCTCTTGGGCTGTCCATTTTGGGTTTCTTCATTTTTTATAGTCTTTAAGAATTGTTTTAAATTATGTAATTCAATACTAAAAATTTGTAAAATTATTTTTCTAAATGAAGATTAGTTATACTGGACTTGTTCGTTGTTTTATTGTTTATAACCTTGGGTAAATAATTCCCAAATATAATTTTTTGATTATCGAGCACTTGTGCTAGCCCATGTGGATTAGTAACACCTTTCAGGTACAAATTTTGTGCCAATAGTTGAGGTTTTTAGTGGTTATTCGTGATGCAGTGTTGTGGAGATGGCTTGAGGGTGGTGCCTCTTGATATGAGGAGGTTCTTGGGATGTCCATTTTGGGATTCTTCATTTTTAATTGTCTTTGAGAAATGTTTTAAATTATGTAATTCAATTCTGATTTTTTGTAAAATCTGGTATATTTTGAAAATTCTAGATTTGTTATATTGTACATGTTCGTTGTTTTATTGTTTATAATCTCAGGTAAATATTTCCCATATTTTATTTTATGATACCCGGGAACTTATGCCATCCTGTGGGGATTGGGAACTCCCTTCGGTCCTTATCATGGACTGTGTGGGTGATAGTTTTAAGGGAGACCATATTCAGTTCGTGACAAAATGGTATCAAAGGAGGTTGTATCTTAAAGGAAATTTCTTTTTAGAGTGCCCTCTGTTATTTTGGGATTTCAAGGTAGATGGAGGAGGATTGTCGGTAATTGAGTGGTAGGTGTTGGAAGAGAGTTCTGAACTCTTTCTCATTATGATCCTCAAGTTTCCATTGGAAATATAGTTTTCCTAGTTTCTTGGTCTCTTTTTTTTGTTTGGTGATTCGATTACGACAATGGAGTTGGACTAATTCTCTTTGTGAGCTCATTGTTCCTGGAAAGTCAGGTAGAGCCGAGGAATTGTCCTAGGAAGGCTCTCCATGTTGGTCGTTTTTTTGGCATATGGCCACCAACCCTATTTTCAAGTCACCAACCTATACTAGTTCCATTTTGTGGGCCTCTTTTACCTTTCTTGAATTTTAAATTTTTTTAAAATATATGTGTTGTAATTTTGAAAATGGGTTTTAAATGAATGGTTGGTTGATGAAATATGGAAAACGGGTTTTCAAAATATAATATGAGAAAGGTTATGGGATGTTGAGTTTTGTGAAGATAAGTCTTCGGGATAATGTGAAAATGGTTTAACGGGATTGAATTTTTCCTAATTTAAAATCATGGTTTGTTGAAATGAAATTTTTGAATTCATGGATTATTTTAAAGTGGTTATGAAATATTGGTTTAAATGGGATGTTTTAGGCAAATTAAAAGTGTTCAAATTTTTTGAAATGGTTACAGAAAGTGGTTTTGACTAGATGGTGTTTTTTGAAAAGTTATCAAGCCATTGTGGTTGTTGTTTTAGCCTTTGGTGTGTTCAGGGGTTCTCACATGCCTAGTGTTATTTGGTAATGTGGATGTATTCCTAGTATGGACTGATTGGATTGGTTTCTAGGGTGGAATAGAAAAGTGAGTGAGAATTGATGGAACATCATTGGTGAGTGAGAAAATCTACCATGTTTTTTCTATTTCTCAAAAGTGTTTTATGGAGAAAAATTGTGAGGTTTTTTTGACTGGTGGTTTTTTGGCTTGGATTTATATTCATGGAAGTGTCTTTTATTTGAGATTTTTCCTCGTGATTCAGATGTGATACCACTATTGTGTCTTGGGATGGAATCTAGTTAGTGGCTTGGTTTTCGAACAATGTTTAGGGGGTTTCTATATATTGTTTTAATGTTGTGATGTGGCTACAAATAGTTCCATTTTGGAAATATTTATAATTGATAAACCTATGGATTCGATTTAGATGATAAATCTACCGCTTAGAATGATACCTTGACCCATTTGTTGAAATAGGGAGTTGTTTTGGATCAATTTAAATTCCTTTACACTATAGTGGTTTTTTCTTTTGTATCAGTTGTTCTCGATGATGTTTAGTTGGTGTTGTTGCGTACCTTGTTCATTATTCTCCTCACTCAGAGTGATAGAAAATAGTATTGTGTATCTCTAAATTCTTGTTTGGGTACAAGTGTGTATTTGAGAAAGAGAGTTTCGCAGTTCCTCTTGATGTGTTTTTCTACCTGGGGTGTGTTATGTTGAAGCACATGGAACTAAGAGAAAGAGTTCTTTTTTGGGATTAGTATCTCATGGACATGATGCCGTAGATGCTGCATTGATTAGAGCTCTATCCCTAGGTCTGAGATTGAAGACGACATGTACTCAGGAATCCTTAGAGGTTGATAAGTCTAGTTAATTTTGTGCCTCCACCTTTGTGGTGGGGAATTTTTAATATTCCCTTATGTGTTCTTTCTCCCTATGAACTCTCTCTAGTGGCATAATGTGTGGTTGACATACCCATCACAAAATGTCTCTAAAATGTTTTCTATAATGCAAGTTCCTAATTAATCTTCGTGAGTGGGCTTCCTGGGTGATTTGGGTGATCCCTTGAGTGGGTAGTTGTTGGTTGTGGTATAGTAGTACAATAATTGGTCCCCGCAGTGGGGGGGGGGGGGGGTTCTTGGTTGATATGAAAATTGCTGGACCAATTACTGTTCCCTCCATTCGAGAGTGCGAAGGTTGATTTTTCTTGTTGTGTTCCTCTTATTATGGGTTTGGCAGTTGTTGTGAGGGAGTTCATTGTGGACCTATGAAAGAGAGACCCATTCTTGGTTCATTTTTAATTTTCATTTGGTCATTTATCATTGGTTATTAAGGGTGGGGAGAACCATTATGGGTCTTTTGGAGTATCCTGTTAAGAATTTGTTGAGTGATAGAAATTTTCTAATGGTGTGGAGTCCATTCGGGCCTCCCCTCTCTTGGTGATCTATTTCTTGTTTAGTTTTACTAATTTTTCAGGAGAAGTATCTTTCTTTTAATGTTTTTTATTTATTAGTTTCCTTTTTTGTTTTGGTGAGTGTTGGGTTTCTTAGGTGAAGGCCTGGTGGTCTTTTTTTCAGATTCGTTGTGGATGTGGTGGTTTGATCCTTCTATTTATTCTCGAGAAGTGGTTTTGAGTTGTTTTTTTGATTTAATAAGGATTATGAAGTTCCATTTTTTATGCGTGAAATGTACTTCGTTGATGAGGTTGGAATGTGTTGATGTGGAATCCTTAGGTTTGATCAATCAATAGGAATGTGTTATGGCATTATGGGGGAGGAAAGTGTTAATGGTGGGGAGAATTGTCACACACAGTATTTCTATTTTTGGTTTATTGTCTAGTTTATTTGGAATCCTAGTATTTTTCTTGGGTATTGGGTTTTATGGGGATTGAGTTTTTAATTGTTAAAATTTTATAATATTTAACTATTATTTTTACTTGGTTTGGGTTGGGATAAAGTTGTGTTTTGGAGATTTCTAGACACCCATGATGTCACATTTTTGTGTATAAATCATTCAAGAATATTTTAGTGGGGTTCCCTAGTGTTTCAGGTGTCATTTGAGGGTTTGTAGCCATTTTTTCAGGCCAGACGGTTTGAGAATGTTTTCTTATACCATGCAACTTAACCATGCGATGTTACAGTCCCATTCCAGTAGCCCTCTCATGGTTTCCACACAGTTTTCCAAACCGTACCGCAAAACCGAGCTAGCAATTAAGGGATTAATAAATTTCACTCTATAAGTCTTATTTAGGTTATTAAACCTCCCATTTGATGCCCTATCTATTTTCTATCGACCAGATGGAACCCCCTACGTTCTGCATCATTTTGGACCCCTCTTTGGGTTATTTATAACCAATGGATGGAAATTCATCCTAGATTCTTCATCAAACACTTCTCCTTCATCTTACATATACCTTATTCTTTTATTTATTCTTTGTTCCCTCTTCTACCAAGGTAATCATAGACATTGTTCTATATTGTAAGATATTTTTACGGGTGGTTTTTATTTGTTTAGGTTTTGGCTTCGCTGATCTAGGGTTTTGGAACCCCTGTCGAGTGATTCTAGGTGTGTGTTTCCATACCTCCATGGAATTGAGGTAGATGATTCCATGTGTAAGCATTTCATGATGTGTTATCATGCTGGATTTAATTATTTTTAATTCTTCTTAAGTGATGTTCATTGTGTGAAAACAATTTTTAATGGATTTTTTTAAGTGGTTAATTTTATTGTTGGACTTTTTCTTCACATTGGGTGTTTTCCATGTGTAACTCTTATAGTAATATTTATGTTAATTTTATAACAAATGAAAGTGGTTTAATAAATGTTTTTTGGGCTTGAAATTTTTATTTGGTATGGTCTTGGTAGGATTTTGGGTTTATAAGAGGTTTTTTTAATCGATTTTAGGTGCAAAACCATGTCACGCCCCTTGACAGTGATCTATGAATATTCCAAATGGTTTAATGAGTTACACAATTTTTTAAAGGATGTTTATGTACTGTTTTGGTGGGTGTATTTTCATAAAAATATGTTTTGAAAGATAATGTTTTCATTTGTGATGTTAAAAGTTTTGAGAATGTTTTTTAATTTGTTGAGGTTATTTATTACATTGTGATGTGGGTGAGAAACATGATTATGGGTTCTTCCCTGTGATTATGTTGATAAAATGAATTTGAAGGTAAAAATGGTATTATATGGAATGTGTGTGTGGGATGTTATGTGATGTGTGTCATCTAAGAGATTTTTTAAAATAATTTTTAAAGGATTTACTAATGTGTGAATGAGATGTGAATGTGTTGGGAGCTATTTTGGTGATTATGATTTCAAATCAATATGAATGTAAAAAAGGGATTATGTGACTTTTGTGATATAAATGTGGGATATTTTGTGAATTTGTGGTGTGGAATTGGTATATGAATGTGAAAATTATATTTCAGGTCTTTTTGCACTTTTTTGAGCATAAGAGGGAAACCTGGGTATCTAGGTGGGTGGATGTGTACTAGTATGCTAGTGATCTTGGGGAGTTTGGCCTTAGTTTCACGTAGCAACTTTAAAAATGAGAAAACTAAATAAACTATGATGATGATGATGATGATGATGATGATGATGTTGGAGTACCACTAGGTTATAGGTATGATCCCTACGAGTGGCTCATGTGCATGAGAACTGATATTGTGATGGTTACTTTAACCGAGAAACAAGGTACCTGGCCCCCACAACGAGCTAGTTCCTAGGGGTTACACTCCCATTGCTTGTAATCATTACATACTTTATACTTACCATATTCATATTGTACATTTGGATAAAAAATTCAGCATCTTTGAAATTTATTTTTAAGTTTTGATTCTTTAAAATAGCCCACTTGAAAACTGTTTTTATTTAAAGGTATATCTTTTAGAAATTATAACAATCATTTCATGTTGACGAAAAAATCCAAGATTTTGGTCTTTAAAAGTTAAAAAATGGAATCTCTTAATGGTGGTATCCTACTGAGATTTGGATCACACACTACTTACACCTTTGGTTGTAAGTAGACTTGGTTATTTTTGTCGCATGTTTGGGTAGAGCTTTGGCCAATGGTTTGGGTTTTTAGTAGTTCTTTGTGATCCAGTGTTGTGGACATAGATTGAGGGTGGTGAATCATTCCATGACAACTTTCTTCGGTTGTCCATTTAGGGTTTTTTCATTTTTATAGTCTTCTAGAATATTTCTAAATTATGTAATTCAATTTTGAATTTTTTTGAAAGGTGGTTTGTTTTGAAAGACCATTATTTTTTATATTATACTTGTTCATTGTTTTATTGTTTATAATTTCATGCAATTCATTCCAAAATTTAATTTTATGATACTCAGGCACTTGAACCAGTTTATGGGGATCGGTAATGCCCTTCGGGTACAACTTTTTTTTTCCAATGGTTTTGGTTTTTTGCAGTCCTTTGGGATACAGAGTTGTGGAGATGGCTTGAGGGCAGTGCCTCTTTCCATGAAGAGGTTCATGGGTTGTCCATTTTGGTCTTCTTAATTTTTTATTATCTTTGATAATTTTTTTAAATTATGTAATTCAATTCTGAATTTCTGTAAAATGTGGTATGTTTTAAAAAATCTATATTTGTTATATTGTACATTTTCGTTGTTTTATTATTTATAATCTCAGGTAAATCATTACCACATTTCATTTTATGATACATGGGCACTTGTTCCAGCCAGTGGGGATCTAGAATGCCCTTCAGTAATTTTCATAGACCGTGTCAGGTGCCGGTGTTGATGAATATCAGATTCGGTTCGTGATACATTATGGCTAAAAATGTGTAAAAGTGCAAGCATGATGTGATCTGTAGATCCCTGTGGGATTTCAAAAAATATACTATGTAGTTACTTGAAAATGTAATTCATAAATACTAAAAGAGAGTACAATATTGAGAATAAAGATTTACATTTCTAAACAAGAAAATAAATCCATAAATATCATATTAAAATAGGATTTTTTTTAAAATATATCATTTAAGATTTCAGAATTATTTATTAAAAATCCACAAACATGACGTTTCATTATTTAAAAAAAATCCATTCACAATGATCATTGAAACCAATATCACAATATAGAGTCATATAAATCATTGAAATGTAAAAAAATCAACTAGATTTCAAGTAGTTGAATAACATTCAACATATTATAGTAAAGAATAATAATCATAATTAGAATATAAATCAAGAACTATAATAAATAACGAAAGGAAAATCCAGTTAGAAGAAGTGAAAATGAAAATCGTTATTTATTTATTATCAAGAATAAGTATTTCAGGGGTATGACCAGTAAAAAATATGTATTCTACCTTAGTATATAAAATGAATAAATAAATCATGACTAATCATTAGGCTTACATAATGTTAAAAAGAGTCAGAAGTTAAAAATACCTTACACACCCTCTTTTTGGGTGTCACGTCCATTGCCAGAAGCTATCATGTTCTTCAAGAATCCAAAAAATGGGTGTGATTATACAAGAAAAGTATAAATCTTTGTCTTCTCATCCAACAACACAATTTCATATTACTAGTTAAATATTATGGGTTTGATAATTATTTTATGATGATTACAAAGGGAATCCCCATTAGTAGCTACATGGGATCATTCCCTCAACACCTTAATCGATTATAACTTGAAATATTACCCTCATCCCCAATCTCTCTCAATATGAATAATCCATTTATCAACACCCATCAAGGGAAATAACTGTAACCATATAAGAGGCATGAATGGGTAATCATTAGAGAGCATCATCGCAGAGTTCTAATAGGGTCATCAGGAATCATCAATTTCGAATCAAATCCTTTACATAAAATCCATAATTAATAAAATGTATTGAATCCCATTTCATTACATAGTTCATCATTAATATTCTATATAGTCCTCTAATAATTTAATTTCATTAAAAATAGGGCAAGGTTATTCATGAAAATGTTTAATAATGTAAGATTATAGAATACATTTAAAAATGAGGGTCAACACCATATTCATTTATATCAGGATATTTTACATTATAAAAAACCCTGGAATAAGAACTTTCATTCTCCAAAATATCATTTAAAATTTCATTCAAGAGAAACCAAAACCAATATCAAATTTTAAAAATTATAAATAGTGGTATAAATGAAGATCAAAACTATTATGTATATTCTATGTTTAATTAATAGACAAGAGGATAAAATAAAAAATAAAGAGGTATTTAAAAGACAATATTCAAGAAAAAAAGTATTATAAAATAAGAGAAACATTTACATGAAATCTCAAGAAGCAATTAATTACTAGATGATGGAACTACATAAAAACACCTCCCTCAATAAAATTATTTAAGAGCACGTAAAAAGGGACCTAAAACTGAAATAGGGGAAGTTTCATACATAGTGAATAAGGAATCACAATATATAGAACAATCTCATTTATCACCCAGTTTCTAGATTACTAAAACTACCATGTTGGATATAAAAAAAGTAGAAAATATTTTGGTAAATTTAATACTCAAGAGGTGTTTTGGATCATAATAATTAAATCCCCCAAATTTAAAAAACTAATTAGTTTTCCATTTTAATGAAATATTCAATTAGGAGGGTTAAAAATACTAAAAAATAGATTTTTATACTTTAAATGTGTTAAATAATTCATTTCCCTGATTTCTACCGTTTAAAATGGATTAAATGGAACAATAGGGTCGAGATGGGGAAGAATAAATCTTAAATGAATTTTCTATTTATTTTTCTCACAAAAAAGCATGTTTCAAAAGAGAAAAATGGGGTTTCTCTTACATGTCTCTTAATTGATAATTAATGGTTTTGGGTTACCTCATGAATCATTTTAAACTGTGGGACTACCCTTATGCATCTTATTTTACCCTTATGTTGTACCCAGATTACCCTTATATAACCTTTGTAAAAGCATGGTAACCCTCACCTAGCCTTTTAAAACACATCGATGCCCTTATTTAGTGAGGGTTTACAATTTAAAAAACATTATAGAATAATAGGTTACCTTTACGTAGCACTAAGTTTACCCTTATGCAAACTTTGAAAACTGAGAAATATCCTAACATCGTATATAGAAAGAGATCTCTACCCTTACACAGGGTCATTTTTTTCATTATTTAACCCATATAAAAATGGTTTTAATCTTATACAGTGACATGTTTTTACCAAAAAAAACCCTTTTAAAATAGATAATTGCACTTACACAACTCGTATAAATAATGATTCACCCTTACATGACCCATATGCACAAGGTTTTACTTATATATACACTCTATACCATTCATAAGGTTAAAAATTAAGTTAAAAATTATTTAATATCTATTTAATTATTTGTACAAATTGAAATCATAAAATGATGTTTTAATTATTATAAAAATTAGAATGTTATAATTATCCCCACTATAAGGATTTTTTTTCTAGAAATATTCCATTCCAAAATATAGAAAAATGGTATGACTAAAACAAATCCCACACTCAACCCGTGAGGTTTAAATTCCACAAAATAGAAGAAAAACAAGTCAAATGCATCAACCCAACATAACTCCATAGGGATAACGTATCTAGCGTTCCAATAAAACCATTAATACGAACACAAAATATCAACACATGTCTCAAAAAAATATCAACAACACCATGAAGAACCAGAAAAAAAAAGAAAGAAAAAAAGTCAAATAATAGGTCTCCCTAGAATATAAGGATTATTAAAAATTCTGGAACATGAAAAAAATTATAAAAAATACATCTCTACAAAACAAAGAAGACAATTCGATCACACACATTAGTAAAATATCATAGATCTATTTATTGAAACCTCATGTAATGTATATCCAAAACACATCAAATATCCCCAAAATAGAAAATGATTTAAAGATCCATTAGTTATCCATAATTAAAAAATAATTCATAAAAATAAAAGGATTTATACGCCATGAAAGTACTTATCAGTATCAAAATATTTTCAACACTAAGCCTCACCCCTCAATAGTCCCATTAAATCATCCACTAACACCTCTGATTTCATGGTTCATCACGAATCCATATTGACCTAGGTACCCATGTATACTCTAAGGTCCTATCAAATTCCACCTATAAAGACCTCCAAACAACAACTCTATGTCACAATTTTTTTACTACACTCTCAAGAGAGAGATCATCCCTTATATCATGATTGACCTCAAACTTTCAAGGAAAAAATAGGACATAATGTAAAATCAAGCAATCTGAATGGTATCCAACACCAACCATATGTAGACACCCATGTAAGAATTAAAGAGGAGGTATTTTAAGATAAAATCCCCTAATCATCTAAATATTCTTAGAATAACATTCCACTACATACCATAGAGCATATGGAACCCCAAAGGAATAAAAAACTTCAAGATGAAGGATAAAAATTAAAGAGTGCCCATCCATAAGAAAAACCATAGATCTCAATAAAATGAAAAAAATATTATGATCACAAAAATGTTCCATAAGAGAATATCCAAAAATAAACCAAAAAAGACACAAAGATCTCTAAAACCAAATGATCTACACATACAGATGACCCACATCAAGAAAAAAATCAATGTTTTCCACTATGGCATCAAAATAATGATTTGTAGAAGCACCAAATTCAATCTGTAGCTTCTACTATGTGTGAAAATATTCATTTTTATTCCTATGGATAGATCCCTATTGACCTAGATCATATATTTCCCTATGGTCAGGAGCTAATTATATCATAACAAAGCATCCCCTTTTCTAAGAAAAACTAATAGAACAATTTAACGTGACCCAAAACCACACCATATAAATACATTTAAAACAACAAAACATGATTTTTTAGATCGACCAAGATCTATACAATAAAATAACATGAAATGTCTCTTCTTTTACCTAGAAGGAAATATGAGATAAACCAAATTTTCCAATCCATTAGATGGGATATCTTAGCCTAATCTAATAATGAATGAGGTACTCTTCCATTCCTATATTTTTTATCTATGTTTAAGCTGACAAGGTCCTTTTATGAATCTAAATTTAAGAGGTTGAACATTACACTAAGATTAAATTTATATGGTCTGGTTTAATTCATTTTCCAATATAAAAAGCCTTAAGGTAGTCATACCCCAAAAGACCTGGTAAGAAATATACCAAACATGATATTTTTTGACATAATTTAGAATTACTATCTCACCTTTTATTGAATCCATGTTGATCAGAAACGTTCTCCTCCTTCACTTCCTCAGCAAACATATACTAAATTAATATTTTCTTGAATAATTACTAATAATTATATTATATAGATAAGAAAAAATGTGTCCATTTTTCTTGAACCTAAAATCATTAGGATTCTTTAGAGAACAAAATATCTAATCAAATCTTCAATCCCATTAATTTAATCAATGTAACCCTTTTAGAATATATAAGGAGTGTGATAATACAAGATGAACTTGGTGGGGTCAAAATATTGAAAAGGATCCATCTACACCACTCAATTCGGAGTCCGAGTGGACTCATCAACTAGAGACTCCATTTTTGAAAAACATAAAGGACTACTTGGAAAATTAGAATGATGAAAAAAAAATTATAACTATCTTGAAAGGATTTTGGGAAGAAATTCTAGAAATCATGAAACACAATCTCAACAACTCAAGTTCAAATAAAAACCCCAAAAATACAAAAGAACTTTAGACATTCAAATAATCCACAAAACAAATTCACTAATAAGTCATCAGTTTAAAAGAACAGAATATTTCCCCATTTATATTACATTACAAATTTATTAATAATATAAATTCATGATTTAAATATATAATGGTTTAAAATTTTCATTTACATACTTAGGAAAATTACTCTATGTTTTCGAATTAACTAATCCCACTTTTAAAAAAATATTAATTTTAATCCCTCATATTAACAAATCTATTTATAAAAAAATTATTTATCACATAACAAAATTGTCATTTAAAATCATTTTAATAAACCAATGATTCAAAAAACCCACACCTTTTGGTAATTGAGAATAATTTTCAATGAACTCGTTGATAAAAAATTAATCCAAATTTTTTTCACAGATTATTTCAAATCATAACGAAAGGGATTAAAGATGAAACAATAAAAATTTATCATAAAATTATCCAAAACTAAAATCTACATTCAAACCGAAAAACCCTCCTAACTAACTTCAAAGGATTGATTTCATTTTGGAAGAATACTGATAGAGATCAAAGATCATGTTAGAGTATAACTATAAATGTATTGGTTTCATGGGATGGTAAACCACATCCCAACATCAAAATAGTTCCATGATTTACTTTTATATTCGTCTCACTAATTCTTCACAATTTACCAAACTATAAATGCACAATGTTTTACTAGTTTCCAAACTATGAAGGCATAATGTTTCATTGGTCATCTTTATGTTCAAATCCAAAACTCATAATAGTACCCAAAATAAATGATAATCTAATAATGAATCTAAATATAATTTATCATCATTAAACTCCTTTCATAGAAGAAAAAATAAATTACCCACATTCCCTGGTACATCTTGTCTCATACTAGAGAGTTGGTGGTCACGTAACCACACACGATCTAACTATTTAGTCATGAACAATTCTTAATATCCTTTCTATCAAAACTAACCACAAATAACATATGGGAATTTATGTAAACCCCTAATAATTTTAAAAATATTTTTATCAAATAAATGTAATCTTTTGATACTTTTTTTAACACCCAACACTTATTTTATCTTCCTTTAAATTAATCATTGAGTTTTAATGAATCATGACATGCTATTAATATATTATTATTTAATTTTTTATTATGTTGAGATCCATTGAAATGAAATGTATTGATAGTATTAACTAAATTCTAAAAAAATATTTTTTTCACATGTATATGAAATTAATTTTTTATTGACCAATTTAGTATAAATGAAAATAAAAACTATTAGAAAATAATGTAAATATTTTTTTGGAAATCTATTTTTATGCACAAAAATGTGTTTACCACAATAAATTACAAAAAAAATTATTCTGGTGAATTATCAGAATGAAATGTACATAGTTTATATTAGATAATAGGATTAACATTAATCTTATTTATTTCTATACCATATATAATAATAAATCCAATTTTATACATTAAACTATATTTTTCTAAAGAAACTGTTTTTATCATATTTTGCACAGTTATTTTAAATTTATTTTTGAGATATTAGAGAAAATAAAATTTAAATAATTAAATTTATTTTTAAAAATTATCGTTAGGTTAATTTTTTTTAACTTTTCAATGATGATTTGTATTTTTTATGAATAGTAAACAATACTTGTTTTTATTAAGAATTGAAATTTCTTTTCAATCATTTAAAAATATCAAAATTATATTAAGATGGTTTTTAAGGTAAAATTAGTAAAATTATATATCTATTAATCCAATTTTAGTGATTATAGTCAATTTCATTATTAATTTTGATATAATATTTTTAAACATTTGAACATTTTCTATTTCCAAACCCACATTCTCATCACATCCGTGATATTAATTTAAAATTAAATGTTTACACTTATGAAAATGTAATTTAAAAAAATATATTCTTTACATGGAATAATAGTAATAATAATAATCTAATAATTTCATCCTTATTTTTATCATTATTAATTGTAAAAATCGTAAAAATTATTTACTACACATAAGTTAAAAATTATGATTACCTAGGACCTTAACTAAAATTATAAGGGTTAAAATTGACCCAAGATATTTAAAAAATCGATTTTATAGCCATATTTAGACATTATATCATCTAGTTTCTCAAATGGACCATTTTGTTTCCTTTTGGTATGTGAAAAATGTGATTACACCTTTTTCTGTTCAATAAATATAAGTTTTACTCACCTCACTTATAAAAGGCAACCCACTTTCCTCTCCTATTCACACTTCGAAAACATTATTTTTTGGGAAATCCAAGAAAAAAATAACTTAATTTAATCCATAATATTATCCTATAATCCTTATTTTGTTTAGTAATTCAACCTTATAAGCATTTTCGTGAAAACCAAAATATGATACCTGAAGAATAGGTGACATCCCTAACCGAACATTATATTTTATTTCCACCTCCACATCCTTAAATTAATATGAAATAATTTTAATAAAATATAATCACTATAATTCATATAATTATATGATATTATTTTATTTTCATAACATCAATCCTTCTCCTCTTCTATAAAATTTGTTACAAAATCATCATTCATGTGTACAGTGGACTACCACCTCATGAACTGATGTTATTCATTTTCCATATCTATATCTCATGGAAAGATATAATAATATATTTATTTTTTATATATGAAATTTATTATATTATTATTCTTATGTAATAATGATATCACATGTTCCTTCTTACCTTCTATTCTATCGGAATATGGTAAAGTCGTTTGTGTGTACAAATGACTACCACATCACGAAGCAATGTGATTTGTTAATGATTTACATGCAAGGTAATATGGATGGTATTAATGATAATTAGAGATATATATTACATAAAATGATTTATGAATGGTAATATGTTATTTTAATATATTATTTTTTTCACTTAGGAAAATAGAAACATTATTCATGTATATGTATGACCTACAATCTCTATGAATGTTGTATTTCATTTTTAACATCAAATATTTCTATATAATTCTAAATAAATATAAACATAATATATATAAGATACATATCATGGTTAAATTTATGAATATTATGGAATAATTATAAATATAAGAGGAATAATAAATTACAAATAAAAACATATAAGAAAAACAAAGTGGTTATTGCCTGAAACGTAACATTATCATGGAATTTTTAATACACTAGTAATAAAAGTCCACAAGAAAATAATATATTTTGTGATATATATATCTATTATTCAATAATATATTCATAATAATCATTTATTTATTATACAATAGGTTCGAACAAGTATGATGGACAAAGAGACTTATGGTAAGGGATTTCTATATTTTTATTTATTTTTTGTGAGACACCTGACATATTCAACATGTGTTTCTTTAATATTGTTTATAAGATCCCAAGAAATTATTTTATAATTATTCTCTATAAAATAATTTTATTTTAAATATCCATTTCAGTATCTCTATTCCATTGTGTTTAGGGTAAAAATGTTACCATAGTGGTCAGGGATTCATAATATAGTCCCATCATTTATCAGGACTATTTATTTTTATACTTTCATTAGTAAAATATAATGATATAAATATCTATAAACTCATGGAATTTTTTATCCTCTATTTATTTAATTAGAATACATGATTTACCTTCATTTTCATCTCTTTATTTACTCAGGAGTTCAATAGTTTGTTTTTAAGAAAAAACATCTTTATTTATCACTTCGGTCAAAAATTATTTTTTCCATAATCATTTTTGATAAAATAATTTTAAAAAATATTTTTAACATTCATGATATTATTCATAAAATATATTTTTAACCATTTTTATATTTTTACAAAAAAAATTAAAATGAATCTTTTTGTCATTTTCTAAACAATTATCAGGTGTGTTTTAATGAAAATGTTAAAGGAACATGTGTTTTAAGTAATATGGAATTAAAATAATTTCCCACCACCATGAACATTATTTTCATTGAGGATTAAATTATAATTTTCAAATTATATTTTCAAATAATAGTAAATTCAAAAAAATTGTTTTTTAATTGTTTTTCAAAATTGAAATGATATTTTCTTTAAGAAATGCTTTAAATTATTTGTAAATATTCCATTATAAAATTTCAATGTTATATTTAATGAAAATTATTATAGAAACAATTTACATTTTAAAAAGTTTATTCAAATTTGAAAATATATTTTCCTCAATAAATGTTCTAAGTGGTCATTAAAATTGATTTTCCATACAAGATTATATACTTTGATGTTACTTATGTTATACTGGGGACAATATTGAATGTTATAATCCTTATTCTTTTAAATAGATGGTTAATTTTAATGTCCATGAAATTTTTATGAAATCAAATTATTTTTAATGTATTATTCTATGGTGAACTAAAGAAATGTTTATGAAACCCATTTTCTTTATAAAGGTTATGATGTGATAGAATGATTAATGTTTTATGATATTGTTGTAAACATAAGTATGGTTTCCATTATGAGACCGGTTTGACTTATATCTTCCTCAAATTAATTAGGAAAATCATTATATCTCATAAGATAACAAAGGGAAACAAGTTTATGTTCTTGATCTACTTTGAAAACTAGGTGCATCCTGATCCATTATGGGAAGCATATTTCCCCATATCCAGTATGGGAAATACATGCATCTTGATCCCTAATATGAAATCGGTGATAAGTCTAGATACACTATATTGAAGGTCTAGGTAGTTAACCTTGACATATGAAATGGTTTTTCTATATTTATGATGTTTCCAATATTTTATGATTTTAGATAGTGTTTAATGATTGATTTGTGATGATTTATCACTCTTATGGGCCATGTTTTCTGAAATGATAATTTTTTATTCCATGACTCATGTTATTTATCTATAAAATGTTACATATAAACATACTATTTTATGTTAATGATCACATAAAATTATTCTTATTTTATGATTTCATTTGATTATAAATTGATCTCTCCTTTGTTTACCCTTACTAATAAAATGATGTCACCCATTTTTATGTTTGTTTACTCGAGTTATAATGAATATTTAAGGTAGGGTACAACTAATAAGAGTACTAGGTGAAAAGCTCTTTTTGGAATATGTTGAATTACAATTAAAAAAATAAGAATATTAAGTTTATATTCTCCAATGACACGAAACTATTATGGTACTATGGTGTGTTATAGTGAAATGTGTTGAATATTCATCTAAAAAGATTTGATATTTATGTATAAAATATTGGGTCACTATAGTTGGTATTAGAGTAATGGTTTACACATTCTATGGATATTAGGATTAGAAAAAAATAGTAATATCCAGAGGTATATGCCAAATTATATGTCTGTGGATATCTTTATGGACACATATAAGGATAATTCTATGTATATGAAAATATCACTGAATATTTCTAAATGATAAATAAACGATCATCCCTGAAATTACATCACTCTATAGTTATTAAAATTTGATGAGTCTCTAGCATAGAGATACTATGGTTTAATAACTCGAAAAAGGGTTCATTGTATTGGACTTGATTGGCATCTGGTGCACTACACTAGGCCTTTTTGTACACCTAGTTTTACTCTATTAGGGGATTTTCATTATAAGTGAAAAAAATATTTATGAACAATCTTGAAGGATTTAAATTATGATGATGAAATACCTAGGTTAACACTATGGTGTCATAGATTTAAATGGATGTATTTTTATTTAAACATCATATATATAAATTTTCAAAATTATATGGTTTTCTACTATGATTAGTGTTTCTCACTTTATTATTTCTAGTCATAGTCAATAGTTGGAAATTCGACATACTATATTAATGATGAGTGATAAGTAAAATGAAATGATTTCCTTCTTGAGAATCCAAATTATATGTGAGATAGAAGCCAAATAAAATTTCTATGATCACAAAAATTTCTAAAGTTATGAATCATGCTGAAATTAAAAAAAAGTAATAGGAACATTATCATGAGAACATTATAAGTAATTTTCCACATTCTTTTAGTGGTTTATATAATACACTACTTTATAATAAATATATTAGTTCCAATGAAAATATATTTTCTATTCTTCCATGATTGGAGCATGAAAAAATCAATTTTTATATTTATCATTTGAAAGGAGATTTAGATTAGTAGTGGGCTCCTATGAAGAACAAAAGGGTATAAGAAGAAATTGAATCTATAGAACAGGAAGTGTTTAATGGGGTATTTCTCAGCAAGTACTTCCCTATTATTCTACAAAAAATTATGTGTATGTAATTCTATAAAATTGGGGAAAATAGGATCAAAATATCGGTACCTATGAAGATAATTTGACAAGACTTATGAGGTTTTCATCTATTCTAATCATAATCCCTAAAAGAAAAAAATTATTGATTCTTTGGTGGACTAAAAATTGGTCTTCAAAACGCCTTCTATATAATAGAATTTAGTAACTATGAATAAGGCATTTAATTTATACTAAATTTATAAATGGAAATTGTTTATTCCCACCATAAATATAGTTTTTATAAGAAAAATAATATTATGTTTCATAAAAACTGAAATTGTGGAAAGAGATTATAGTGATATGCATTCTTGAAATGTGGGAATAAGCATCAAGTGAATTCATGAATCAGAAATTTGGGTTCATCAAATGTGAAATGGTGGGTCGTAAATCCATTGAATGTTTAAATATGATAAATGGGATGGTTAATTAAATGGAGGAGAATATGATTCCAACTAATGAACCACAAACATTCTAGTTCTTAAATTGAAAGGAGTTTTGGAATTATATGAATTATTGTCCCATTATAAGGGCTAATGTGGATGATAATCCAAAAAAACCTCTGATGATAATATAAATATAGAATACATATGAAGTCAAAATGGATGAATTGAATACTAATATTTAGGTCTCACTTATCCTCCCCTCATTAGTTTAGAATTTGATGCTTTATTTTTTATGAATGTGCCCTATGAAGATCATATTGTTCATCCTTTTGAGAAATTTCATGTGTTTATCTCACTCTATAAGGATTCTAGATTAATGTAATCACATTTGATATTCTATCAGTATAAGGACAAACCCAATCTTCCAATTATGTTTTTTTAAGATAAGAGATTATAAAATGATTTAAGTGTGAATTCACTTTTTGATGTGTATATATATCATTTTTACATTTAATTATGATTTATAGATACCATATTGGGTGTATAATATTAATATTAATGATAAGTTAAAAGTAATTGAAACCCCTGTTGAGGTTTACATTATGGAAGTTTTTATAGATTAATTTAATTTTAAGAGTCATTATGTAAATACAACTATTTGGGTTTTTATGTGGTTTAGTGAAAATTATATTTAGGAAGAATGCATTTTAATTTTATGGAAATATGATTACAGTTATAGGTCACCTTTAGGGTTTATCTTATCTTTGGTTTTGTTGTAATAATGGGTTGTGGTTCCTTACCTTATGGAGACAACACACATTTGTTTCTATCAAAGAATATTTCTCACTAGACCCTCTTTCTAGAATATACATTATGAAAGTGTTAAGGTTGAATGGTATACCATATTAGATCGTCTATGATTTGGAACCAAAGTTTACCTTAATGTTTTGGTGAAGTACTCAGCAATCTCTGGATATAGATTTGAGTTTTAGTACTTCATATCACCCAATGAAAAATGGTAAGTCTTAGAGAAAAATTCAAACCCTAAAAGATATTCTATGATCTTGTTTAACGTATTTCAAAAGATTTTAGTTTCACCACCATCCTTTAGTTTATGTTTCTTACAATAATATCCTACACTCATGCATTTTGATGTTTCGTTATAAAGTAATTTATATAAAGAAGTATATAACACAAAAATTCTAGAATGAAGTTATAAAAAGAAATCTATTAGGAACTGAGTAAGTTAATGAGATGGTATGGAAGGTTAGATCCATATAAAAACACATAATGGAAGCATAAAGTAGATCTAAATGTTATGTTGATAATAATTGATGTGATATAGTATTTGAGTTAATGATATTGTGTTTATTTTAATTTCTCCACGGAAGAAATAAGGGATAAATAATCCTTACATATATTAGTGCTTTTAAATAATTGATCGTATCGAGACCGTATCGTATCTAAATAGGATCAAAATAGTGTATGTAGATTCTCAAATAAAAGAATATGGGAATTTTAAATTTTAAAACATTATATTTTAACCATAATGAAATATATGTTTAACAATGTTAAACAAGGTTGATTCATAAAACCACATTGCCTCTTAACTGAGAAAAAATTGTTCTTAGGATCCAGAGATATGGATCCAGAAAAGAAACTTAAGAAAATTTTACTTAGATAAATATTATACCTTTGAAAATATAGAATCTTATTTATCGTAGAATACAAGTATAAGAAACTATATTAATGTTTTTATTTATTAATTTAACAAAATAAAGCTGAAATAAAACTTGTTACAAATAAACTAAAGAAGTAGAGAATATTCTAACCCAAATATAAGGGTATCCAACAACCTTGGATAAAGGTACCTTGATTTATACATTCATGAAATTCTATCTTACCCACACCAAGTTATTCCCTCGATAATAATATCGGAGTCTGTATTTCAATCCCAGCAAGTCCTCAAACATTAAAGTATTGAGAACCTCCGTCTTCCTATCCCTAGATGTCCTAGAACTTTATGGTAGTTAGAAATTCTAACTTCCTATCCCTAGAAGCCCTCGACTATACTTAGCAACAATCGGAGTTGATCTAAGAAAGTTAAACAAGACATTCACGATTGAAAAAGATGTTCATAAAACACACCGGTCATGAGTGTATTTCTCTCTCTAGAAATCACTTCATAGCATATAATATCTAGGATCATCATCTGATATGATATCTTTCAAATTTTCTTATATTTATAGGAAAAAAATCAACGGTCGGCCCCCTCATCCAAAGGTCATATTTCTCATTTAATCTTAGAGGGACATTTAGACGTTTCACTCAACTAATGATTAGTCAAAAAACAATTTTTAGACATCATATTATTGTAACAAACACATGTGTTAGAAAATTTTATCATGTAAGAAAAATATTCTTCTGTTTAACAACCTTATGTTAAATTGAACCTGATAATGCTGGGAAAATATGTTAGGAAAATAAAGTAGCTTATGAATAATCAAAATATAGGAAATATAGAATTTGGAGTCTGAATACATAAACAACCGGATTCTAGAAAATTATATATTCAGATTCTATTTTACTAGGAATTTAGAATCTGATTTATAAGGAATTTGGTTTTTGAATTATTATGAATTCATAATCTTAATTCAAATTAATTCAGAATTTTAATTCTACAGAATTCAGAGTCTGAATTTCATTGAATTTAGAGTCAAACTTTCAGAGAATGTGGAGTCTGAATTTCAAAGAATTCAGATTCTAATTTTTAGAGAACTCAGATTCTGAATTTCAGAGAATTTGGAGTCTGAATTTTAGAGAATTTGGAGTCCAAATTTCAGAGAATTCAGAGTCTGATTTTCAAAAATTTCAGTCTCAGATTTTCAGAGAACTTGAACTGAGATTTTTAGAGAATTATGAGTTTCAAAATACTAATACTCTATAGTTTATGGAACTATAATATTATGATGTTTATTATAATGATTTTAATTTATGACTTAATAAAAATTTGTTAGACCTGGTTTTGAGATTACATTGAATAAGAAATCATGAACCAATGTATGGATACAAATTTTCATACAAAAATAATATTTTCCTTAATAAAATAATTCTTAGAGAACTATAATTTTCCTTAATAAAATGTGTTTGTGATTTTCAAAACATAGAGGAATGAAAAATTCATAAGGAAACCTTATTGACCCAAAAGTATCCACCTATTTGGAAAGCACAAACAACCTTTTGAAAAAAAGGATATGGATTTTTCTTTTAGTATAAAGTTTTTTTCTCCCTTTACTTATGAACTAGGATTAATACAACTAACTTCAACTTATGTTTTTAAATCCATAAGGATCATATTATTGTATTTCTTAGAGGAGTTACCTTTTCCTTCCTAAGAAAAATATTCTTTTTGTAGAATCCCACTTACTATAAACTCCCCCTTTTAATATTCCCCTTTCTTAGGGCATTCTCTTCTTTTACATAATATTCAATTTATCATTATTTTCTCCAACTTTATTATTTTGAAAAATAAATGTATAGAATGAAAAAAATAACTACTTATTATTTCAATCATTATTTACATTATCTCTTTGTGATCATCCTCAAACCTCTTGAGCAACTGATCCTAATCGTGATTCTTTTTTTCGAGAGACTTAATTTTTTTATCTTGAGACAACAGAATTTCTGAATGATACATTACTACATGTTCTTTCCTTTTTAACATTTGTTCAAACTCTTTCATTAGTTTCCTTTCTCTTTTTAAAATTAGAGCGACTAAATTCAACTTTTCATTTAGATCTTTATCCTCCTATCACTAGGTCAGTTTCTCAAGTTTCTGTTTTTTTGCAAAACTTGTTGTATGGTTTTTGATTGTATAATCTGACTTTTAAAAATAATCTTTTACTAAATCATAGAATTCATCAATTATTTTTACGTCATCAATCATTATATTAAACCATTTTTTTATTTCCATACATGATCTTCTATGAGCATCATAACCGATAGGGAATGTCTTGAAATCTACTTCAATATTGATAAATTTTTTCATGAGCATGCTTATCGAATATGACTTCTGACTGGAAGAATGTTGGAGAAACCAAAATCATGAATCAATACTCAGAATAAAAGTTATTAGTTTCACTAACTTCATCAATGATTTAACAGTGAAATCCTAACCCATCGAGGATTGAGATTCAGAAGCTGATTCCCTTACTAGTGAGGAAACATTATCCAACTCTTCATCGTTTCTCGTAGACAATCCACCAACTTCATTATTATCCTTCCCAACCATATACTTTCTAGTCATATAATCACCCTCTTTTTTGAGTTTATAAACATTATTAATAACCTTCTAATCCATTGTAGACTAATTCTCACTATCAGAGACATGGATTATCTTGTCTTCATCAAGATGTTCTTTCTTAGTATCTCCCATGACATCATCAGGATGAATGAAATCCTGGTTGTTGCTCCTATCATTAGTATGTTTATCAACCTCATCATGTACATCATCCTCTTTCCCATGATAATTTATCTTGTTCGAATCAACTTTGAATTTTCTAATCTAAATATTATCTAATGTACTTTCCTTCTTATGATATTCTTGTACTTGTTTAATCACATCTTCACTTTCGTCCTCCTCCTCTTCTTATTATTCTTCTTCTTCTTGCCGAGATATCTATTCTTCCACAATAGGTTCTAGAATAGCAATTTTATTTGCCTAAGTTTCTACTAGAACTGGTTCTTGGGGAAAAGTGTCTAGTATCTAGATCTTTTCATATGCTTTCTTAGTCTCCTTTATAAGGGCTTGGATGATCTTAGCTTCTAACACATTCTTTTTCAGCTCCTTATCTTTATCTTTTTTATCAATCCCTTATGCTACCTGTATTTTCAGAGCCTTTACCCCATCAGGTTCTAAGTTGAATCTTTCATCTCCCTCCTTCATCTTCTTCTTCTATTATCTCCATTTTCCTACTAATTCATAGAAAAGGTTTTTTCCTTTTCATCTTTGGTAGAGCTGACTCAGATTCAGAATGGGAGACTTTTCATTGGTTTTCGGTTCTTTATCCTTTCTCTTCTTCTATGATTTCTTGTAAGTTTATCCTAATTCCCCTTTATTAATCAAATCTTGAATCTCACTTTTAGAAATATCATTAAATTCTCTTAATTTGGTACTATAAGCAACTTTAATCATCCTGAGAGTGTCATCACTAAGCAGCATTATCTTGAAGGTTCTCGTTTTAGAATTGTAGGTAATTTTCAGCAATTCTAAAAAAATCATAATGATATTCAACAAGATCATTTTATACATGATAATCTGATATTTGGGGGTTCCATTCATTATTTTTGTAATTTTTAGAAGGATTTACTTGGACAGGTTTACTTTTTTGAGGTTAACCAAAAATTCCAACATACATATATCACTATTCTTAAGACACTCATTGTCTCCCTTTCCCAGAAGAAGAAAACTCGGTAACCAGAAGGCTAAGAACATAAGGTTTTTTTATTGATTGGTTATCTTTGTTGAATTCACTTCCTTGAGACCAAGGCATCCAATTAACATTACCTTCTCCAAAATTCCTATCCTATCGTGAAACTTGTTGGAGAAAAAATTTTCTTCACCTATATAAATAATACTGAGAATATTCACATCCATGTTCAATGATAAAGAACAGGAAATTCCATAGCTCATAAATGAAAATTGTTCCCATACACCTTATTCATAATAACAAATTGTATCATAAAATTCTATGATAAGGTCAGGATAAACCATATCTTGACTATTTAACTTAGCTACACGTAGACTTTCCAATCCATTTAGCTTGACATTCATTGTAATCACGGAAATATAATTGAAATATAATTTTTGGTCAACCAACCTTTCCTTATAGATTTTCCAATCCTTGATTTCCTTGTTTGAATTCAATTGATGCTTGTAAGAACTCAGATCTTCATTTCAGGTATGTTTTTCTTTTCCTAGATTTTTTTAAAAAATGGGGTTTCTTGAAATTTTTGAAGTACACGCCGTGTACTTTCCATGTACACGCCATGTACTCCCTTGCTGCTCGAAGCCGTGTGCTGGTCGTGTCTAGGCCACCCACACGGTGTGTAGGGGTGATGTGGAGGCCTCTTAAAGCAGTGTATGGAAAAACAGAGTACACTTTGTGTACCCCAGATGTACACTACATGTATTTTCTTTTTTTCACTAAACAGACAGGGGTCGCACATGATGGACAGAACACACTCCTTCTCCAGGTACTTCATCCGAGAGTGATCCGTATGGCTGCGATTCTTCTTTGAGCCCTCGTGCCTCCGTCTGATCTCCATTTCAGCCACTTTTGACTTTGTTGGAATCACATCGGTGAGTTCCTCCATCTCCTAGAGCTTCGTTTTCCAATTCCTCCTCTTTCTCAATATATTGTTGGTTGAGCGTTTGTGATGTTTTCTCAGATCCTAGATGTTCTGAGGAGAATAAATCATTGTGGTTCACTTATATTGTTCTTCTAGAATCGAGGTAGGTGGTTTGTGCCATTATGTAGAAATTCGTGGAATACTATGTACAATCTCCACCAGTACCCTTGAACAAAGTATTATGTGTTTCCTATTTTTCTCTTGTTGTTTATTGCTATGCTTGTTTGCTTGAGTATAGGTAATTGTTTGTGAATAGGTTAATTTTAGTGTTCTCTGGATGTTTTACGTTACCTTTTTTGATTGTTCGGAATTTTTTCAGTTGTCATGCCTAGTTGTAAAATAGTACAAGTGATGTGTTGTATTACTGTTGGAACTTAGAATAATAGACACGTAGTTCTTGAGGATTACTTGGGCCGATACGCATGCTATGCATGTTTTTTTTACACAGGGCTATGAGAACCTAGTGTAGTGGACCATAGGGAGAATGGATGTAAGGGCTTCTCCAGAGTGTCTTTAATTTACGATGCGAGACCACATATGGAATTGATGTTGAGTGCTTCCTCAGAGAGTCTATAGTTCCTCGATCCGGGCCACATGAGGATTTTACGATGAGTGCTTCCCTAGAGAGCCTTTAGTACGATACGAGAATATCGGGGGAATTTACGGTGACTTCTTCCTCAGAGAGTCTATTATTTAGCTGAACCAGAGAGGTGAGAGTGTGTGTGCCTCCTAGAGGGTTGCTAGTACTTGTAAGATGAAACTTAGGGGTTAGACTGTGAGAACTACCCAGAGGTTACTTTTTTGTTCTACTTGCTTGAGTGGCTATTTCTTGTTTGTATAATATATGGTAGAAACTGTGGATTTTTACTGCTATGTATTATCATGTTTACTGCTTACTATTTACTACTTTTTTTTAAAGGTGGTGCCTCAGTCAAAGACCAAGGCACAATTTATTGCTAAAAAGGAAAAGGAGTTACAAAAGTATGAAAGATGGAACATTATTACAGTCCTGATCATAAAAAGGGAGCGATTCATCAGGAAACTCATCCAGCCAGGTAATATCCTGGTTGACCCCTTTGTTGGAAAGACTATCAGCAACCGTGTTTACATCACTGAACACATGTGTGGAAATGTATTTGAGATCCAGGAGCGAAGCAAGACATTTCATCCATCGAGAGGTAAGTGGCCATGCAAGGTGCACCACTCCATTCCAGATAGCTTGGACAACAGTGGTTGAATCACATTCAATCCACAACTGGTTCCAACACTTTTGGTTGGAAAAATCCACCGCATGTATCACTCCCAACATTTCCTCTTCCAAGGCTGAGGTTGTACCACATCTACCGAAGAAGCAGCCAAGGCATCTGCCAAGAAAATCTCTAAAGATGGCACCACACCCTGCCGAACCCAGGCTTCCTCAAGAGGCACCATCGACATTCACTTTGATCCATCCTGGAAGCGGAGCCTTCCAAAAGACCTCAAAGGCGCGCCGAGGTTTCCTATAAGATCCTTCAATCTGGAGACGTCTAAGGATATCAAAATCACCAATAGAGTGGTCAGAATGTTCTTTATGAAGAGAAGAATCATCCTTGATGGCAATGACAATACACATTTTACCTTCATTGAGACTGTATGAGCAATTATTATGAATGAAATTATTTCTATCATACCAGATCACATGCAGGAGTTCCACCACCGTAGACAGAAAAATATTCTTGACTTTCTTAGAAGAGTCCCAATTAACACAATGTTGTAATTGAGAGATGATATTATTGGGAGGAGGCCATCTACAGCCAAAAAATGTCAAGAGTGTAATTTAAAAGAGCTGCAGCTATAGCACAAGACAAGAACAAATGATTAGCATCCCCGCGGTGTTGATTGCACAGATGACATCTCAAGCAAAGAGGAATCCTAAATGATTGAAGGCACACTTCTGTTGGGACCCTATTATGGGTAACACGCAAAATATGAATAAATCTCGAGGGCTTAATCCAAGGTTTGTTAAATGCTTTCAACCAACCAATGTTAGAGACAAAGTTGGTGAAATTGTTTTTGTAAAAGCTATTGGAATCAAGGATTCCATTAATGTAATATTCCCAAATGAGGAAATCATCTGTGTTAGAAAAAAGTGTAATTGTCAACGATGTGACTGATATGATTTGGGAGGGAGATGTTATGGGAGTTTACAACATCCCTAATAGCGGAGTTGGTGTTTCCAGGAGTAGTGGTGGATGTCAGTAAAGAGATTAAGGGAGAACCCGTCCAATTGTCCATCCATATGTTCAAAGAGGAATAAGCACTGACCATCCATCTAGAGTTGTTCCTAATTTTAATGTCTAATGGATGGCCATATGGAAAAATTAATGTAACCTAAGTTACCATTTCGAAGCCTGGTAACAAATATTTTCTTGAGAATGTCCAAAGAGACATAGGATTTATGAATCAGATTCCAAGTCAGCTTAGCCTGAAGAGATTTGTTGAAGAGTTTAAGATTCTTAATACCAAGGAAACCCTTGTCCAGAGGTTTAAAACAAGTGACCCGTGGTATGGTTACAAGTTTCCTTTCAACCATACTACCAGAACAAACAAATTTTTTTATGCAGATGTTTATTTTCTTGAGAATACTGGCAGGCCATTTGTAAACCATCATCGAATAAACCATCTGGTAAACTATAATAGACATAATAAGACACACCCTGCCAGCCATTGAAAGAGATTTTCCCTTCCTAGATGAGTGTTACTTGGTGATTTTATCCATAATGTTGTGAAAATAGCTAGATTATGGTCTACCCCAAAAGATGAGAACACCCAGGTATGTGAAGGGGAAATGGCCTTCTTTGATTACTAAATAATTAATAATCTGACTTTTTATGTTGGGGAAAAAATTCTTCCCAAGGAAAACAAAATATTTGTTCGAACTGATCGCTTGGCCTGAAATATCTTCATAATGAGCCAGGGCACTTTTGAGGTTTTGAATGTTCCCTTTATCACCTTTTAATAACAAAATAATATCATCAGCATATAAAATATGGGAAGGAACGTTTATGTTTCTAGATTCCCAAGTGGGCTTTATCTTGTATTGAGTCAACATGCTCATGAGAAGTCTACTTAAATAATCTTTAGCAATGGAAAAAAGGATGGCAGAGAGAGGATCAGCTTGCCTAACCCCCTCGGTGCATTTAAAGAAGCCTTTAGGGGACCCATTGACCAGCACAGAAATGGAGGACGAATTGAATAAGGTACGCATCATGGAAATAAAAGAATCATTAAAACCAACACTTTTGAGAACCTTTAAAATAAAACTCCAATACATGGTTTCAAAATCTTTCATGATGTCAAGTTTAATGGCCACACTACCTCCTCAAGTGACTTTATTCAACATATTGGTACATTCTGAAGCAAGGCAGATACAATATTGAATAGTTATACCCTTGATAAAGCCAAATTGATTCCAAGAAACAATTTTATTAGAGATGGAGGTGAGTCTGTTAAAAAGGATACTACTACAACTTAGCCCTTTATCAGCACTAAAAACCGGCATTAACAGCGTTAGAAAAGCACTATTAATGCCGGAGTAGATAAGTGGGGGGGGGGGTCCCGTTTACCAGCGCTTCGAGAAGCGCTGTTAAAGGTGTCCTTTATCAGTGCTCAAAAAAGCGCCGATAAAGGCATCATCGCCTATACCTGCAAAATAGAACATGCACACCTGCACACTAGAATACCTGCAAAAATTAGCAGATGCACACCTGCACAAAATAGCACCCGCACACAATATTTTGACCGAAAATGGTATATACATTTACTTAACATCATGAATACAAAAAAAACATTGTTATATATATTTCAAACATAGTTTTACTTGGTTACAATTACAATTATTCAACAATAGTTATAATCATTAATATTTCATCCTTCGATATCCGTGATCCGCTCTCAAAAATTGACGTTCACGGTATTTTTTGCCGAACAAAGAATCCAAACTAAAGGAATAAAATTCACCTATATAAGAAAACAAATATTACGTTAGTAATGCAATAATGAATGAAATTAAAACAATAATATGAAAGAATACATTAATATGGAAATGTGAAACTAAAATACGAAATTTTAAACTCAAATGTTTTCATTCTCATAACAATGAAATGGAATAATGTAAAATCAATATGTTTTTTATTGGTTTATCTCATTTAATAAATACTGATTCTCTATCTAATGAAAAGATTTACCGGTAACACAATGTGTCGGATTGAGGTGAGATTGATTCGTACACGTCAAAAATGACTGATGGATCATTGTCCTAAAGTTTCCAAACAATCCGAACGCATTTTCTCAGTATTCCGTATGTCAATAGTGTCGTTTTATAATGTTTATGTCATTTTCAAACTGATATCAGACACTTTTAGTAATACCGATCACACCGTGCGTCGGATTGAGGTGCGGTCCATTCTTACACATCACAAATGACTCATGGATCGTTTTTCGAAAGTATCAAAAAAATTTAAACGCATTTTCTCAGTAATCGGTATGTCATTAGTGTTGTTTTTTTAATGTTTATCTCAATTTGAAACTGATATCAGGCACTTTTAGCCATACCGGTCACACCGTGCATTAGATTGAGGTTCGGTCGATTCGTAAATGTCAAAAATGAATCACATACCGTTTTCCTAAGGTATCAAAACAATCTGAATGCATTTGCTCGGTTTTCCATATGTCAGTAGTGTTGTTTTCCAAAGTTTATCTCAATTAGAAACTGATATCAGACCCTTTTATCCATACCGGTCACACTGTGCAATGGATTGTGGTGTGGTTGATTAGCACATGTCACAAATGACTCAAGGATCACTGTCCTAAAGTATCAAAATAATCCAGACACGTTTTCTCGGTTTTCCGTATGTCACTTGTGTTGTTTTCTAATGTTTATCTCAATTTAAAACTGATATCAGAAACTTTTAGCCATACCGGTCACACCGTGTGTCAGATTGAGGTGTGGTCAATTCGTACACGTCACAAATGACTAACGGATCGTTTTATTAAAGTATAAAAACAATATGAACGCATTTTATATGTATTCCGTATGTCAGTAGTATTGTTTTCTAAAGTTTATGTCAATTTGAAACTGATATGAGACACTATTATCCATATCGGTCACACCGTGTATCGAATTGAGGTGTCGTCGATTCTTACACGTCAAAAATGACTCATGGATCATTTTCCTAAAGTATAAAAACATTCCGAACGCGTTTTTTTGATTTTACATATGTCACTTCTGTTGTTTTCTAAAGTTTATCTCAATTTGAAACTTATAACAAACACATTTAGCAATACCGGTCACACCATGCATTGGATTGAGGTTCGGTCGATTATTACATGTCAAAAATGAATAATGGATCGTTTTCCTAAAGTATTAAAACAATCTAAATGTGTTTTCTTGGTATTCTGTATGTCAGTAGTGTTGTTTTCTAAAGTTTATGTCAATTTGAAACTGATATCAGACACTATTAGCCATACCAGTAACACTGTGCATCAGATTGAGGTGAGGTCAATCCATAAATGCCACAAATGACTCATGGATCGTTTTCCTATAGTATCAAAACAATACGAACGCATTTTCTTAGTATTACTTATGTCATTAGTGTGGTTTTCTAAAGTTTATCTCAATTTGCAACTGATATCAGACACTTTTATCCATACCGGTCACACCGTGCATCAGATTGAGGTGCGATCGATTCATACACGTCACAAATGACTCAGGGATCATTTTCCTAAAGTATCAAAACAATACGAACACATTTTCTCGATACTATGTATGTAAGTAGTGTTTTTTTCCAAAGATTATCTCAATTTGAAACTGATGTCAGACAATTTTTTCCATAACGATAACACCATTCGTCAGATTGAGGTACGGTTGATTCATACACGTCACAAATGACTCAGTGATCATTTTAATAAAGTATCAAAACAATCCGAATGCGTTTTCTTGGATTTCCGTATGTCACATGTGTTGTTTTCTAAAGTTTATCCCAATTTGAAACTGATATCAGACACTTTTAGCAATACCAGTCACACCCTGCGTCGGATTGAGGTTCGGTAGATTCTTACACGTGAAAAATGACTAATGGATCATTTTCCAAAAGTATCAAAACAATTCGAAGGCATTTTCTCAGTATTTCGTATGTCAGTAGTGTTGTTTTCTAAAGTTTGTCTCAATTTGAAACTGATATCAGACACTTTTAGCCATACCGTGTAACACCCCAAGATTTCATAGTGTCTTATTTATTCAAAATAATTCAATAACTTGCACTACACGCAACACCGAGTTCAATCGCACCATGACTTACCAAAAAAGCCATTCAAAAGAGGTTATGAATAGTATTAACTAAAATTTAAACTTTATATAATCCTTATAATTTTAGAATCCATATTATGAGTTTCTTAGACATAATGCAAGAACAAATTCATTTTTAGTATTGCACTTTTATCAACTTTTAATAGTGAACCCTTTTTAAATACAATATTTTAAACTTTTTGACTAAATGGGGAAAAAAAAATTATAAAATGAAACATCCCAAGCTTCCACGGTACGCTAGCGTGTGTTGTACGCAACTTCGAGGTCTAACACACCATAACCAATCACACTAGCCGTTATGAATAGTAATACCTAATTTTTTAAATTATATATATTTTATATTTCAAAATAGACTTCATTTTTGGATTCGTAATATCGAATTTAGCCTAAGGTTAAATTTTGGTACTTTTTAGATAACTTTAATATTTTGATGAATAATGAAAATTACTAAATTTTAATTAAAAACAACTTTTTTAATAAAAATAATTAATAGTGATAAATTATGAATTTGAGTGGTTTTAAAGTATATTTAGAATATATTATTAATATTTAATATAATTCTGGTCATTTTACATAATTTTACAATTAAACCGGACATAAACAAGTATCAATCTTTTGATAGTTATTATCTCTTAAAAACACGTTTTTTGTTTTAACAACAGAAATTAATTTTAAATTAATTTATGCCACTTATGTGTTTTGAATTTGGAAAAATGGATTCCATATTTGGAATCTGGATGTTCAAATTTTGTAAATAGGTAACTTTTATTTTTAGACATTTTGAATAATTACTGCGGTAAATATTTTATTTACCATGGTTAAGGGTAAATTCAGTAAATAAGGGTTAAAAAATAATATTATAATAATAATAAATTACCCTAAAATGTGTCCTAACCTTATTGTTTGATACAGTTTTGACCATAGGCATCTTTGGGTCGATTTTGGGACCCCATGGAGCCACTTGTAGGTGATAGGGACACTTTATTTTAATTAAGTTAAAATGAATACAAAAATGACACAAGCATATATCTTTTAGAAAACAATTTTTTACATAGGGTTATATATGTTGGATTTTCGACTATAAATATTAATTAGAAAGATAAAAATATTTCCTACATAATTATAGTTTATTTATACTTTTTATACATAAATAATTTAATTTATTTATGACACAATAATGATTCAGTAATTACCATAATAGTGAAAAATTAAAATAATTGATATTATAAATACACATATAAATATAATTTTAGACTTTTTATGAATTACACTAATTTTCTAACTTAATATTACATGTTAGGAATGATTTAATTAAATTTTTTCGAAGTAATAATTCTGTTATGAGTTTCACAAAAATCAACTATTGAATAGTGTCAAAATTGACATAAAATAGTTTTTAAAATAAATATTATATTAGTAATTGATATTAAATTCCTAAAAATCTAAGGTTCTTCCAAGAGACTTATATCATGATAGGTGTATCATTAATGTACCACTTGGGGGTCTCTTAGATGTATATAGTATGTTTATTAACCATATTATATAAAAATACAAAGAGACATTGTAAAAGTGAAACTAATTAACTAAGAGTTAATACTTAAAGATAAGGTTAATATAAGTACCCAAACCTGTATAAATTCTATTTTTTGAGTGGTTTTCCACCCATACCCACCTTTAAATTTAAATAATAAACTTTGGAGCCATTAGAAACCTAAAATGAATTTATTATAAATTAATATTTCTAGCTTTTCCAAAGGTGCCCCTCACCCCTCTTATAAAAGGGCACTCCTCCTTCTCATTTCTTCACACCTTCAAAGCCTTTTTGTTCGGCAAAACTCTGTCCAAATATTCTCCAAACTTCCCTCAATACATCCTAGATCCCTTAGTTTGATCAGAAAGCCATCCTGAGGAGTCCTTTTGATCAAATCAAAAGGAAGAACCCAAAGAAGAGGTAATGATTTCACCACCCTTTTCCATGTTCCTTTCTTCTTCCACTTCTTCTTCCTTTGTTATTAACATTCTAAAATAATAACTCCAGTATCATATATATACTATGATGATATTATAAATATGTTACAACCATATTCAGTATTCTATCCATCCTTTTAATAACATGTCACCATATGTGCGTACGTACGGCTCACCGTCTCCACGTCGTGGTGTAATTGTTATTCAATATATTATTATTTGGATGGGTATAATAATGATGTGTAACACATGTAAATAATAAATATAACATGTTAATGATTCTTTATATATGATATACCATCCATTTATATATTATTTTAATATCAAAAGAATGATATTGTCCCTCGTGCGTACGTACGGACTACCGTCTCCACGAACGCGATGAGATTCATTCTCCATCGTATCCATTCAAGTATAATTATCATTTCATGATTTAAAAATAATGTTTATGGACTTGATATCATTGTGGATATGAATAATATACATCCTATCCATTACAAAAATTTCTTACGTAATAGAACATATAAAATAAAATGAGTAAGTAAACACCCAAAACAACGATAATACTAAGATATTATTAACAAAGAAATGTTAAAAGATCATATATGATATTATATGAATGTATATGATTCTTGTATAATTTAATAACAATTATTTCACTATTATATAGGAGGTTAACCTACCCCAACCAAGGAAAAGTACAAGTTAATGGTTAATTCACAATCTCTTCATTATCCCAGGTTGTTTATACGTAATAATCTACTGGGATCTCTTTATCATCCACATCCATGTTTTTAAAAATGTATTTCAAAACATTTTTACTATTTAAAAGAATATGGGTTAAAGTCATTTATACCCTTGTTTGACTTTTTATAAGAGTTTTATAAAGGAATCTTTCTGTTGTTTTCCAAACAAGGTGCTTTTTAACCTTTTCGACAGAATTAAGGTAAGAATGTTTTTTTTAACTTATACAGCGGGTGCGGTTATTTTTCGCCTTTATAAAATCGTCGAAGCATACATTACAAGATTATAAGAATATTTTCAAAGAAGATGTTTTATTTCATAAATATAAGACTCTTAAATGATTTCAAAATAGAAAGAGATATTTCCCTAAAAAGTGTTTTGATTTCATCTATGTCAACATCATTTGATGGATTTTATGCTTATTTGAAGATGATTTATTATGATACAAAAATTCTATATTGTATTGATGGTTTTGTGATTTGTTTTACTTTGGATGTGCTATTTTTATACCGTTCAAATTTTATGGTGAATGTATTGACATTTCGTATACTAGTTTTAATACGAATGTTTATGTTATGTTTAAACCTTTTCATATGGGAATGAATTGGACTTAATATGTGACGAGTGGAGCCCGCTATAGCTCCTCGATGCATCGGTAGGTCTCATGAGAAAAATTAGTGTCTTGGAACAAGGCCTTGGAAAAATATTATTTGTAGTCTTGGCACGAGGCCTTGGCTATGTGGTTATGATAGTCTGGCATTATGCATTCCATCATTATGAAAGTGGTTATTGATATTGCATGTGATTATTCGATTAGTAGAATATCCATGTGAATAAGTAAATGGAATTATTTCACTTTACTTTTTCCATACTATGTTGAAGTTCATGTTTAAAAGGCTTTTGTTTTAGTAATGCATTTCCTTAAATGTTTATGCTTATTTTTGAAAGTTTCCGCTATATTGTTATCCTTACTGGGCATTTGAGCTCACCCTTTTTCTTTGTTTTATTTTTCCCAGGATGTGAAGAAGTAAGTTATGAATGACCTGCAGGGATTTTATGTGGGTATATGAGTGTGGAATATGGAGACTATGTTGTTTTAGTAGTTTTTCAATTTATGATGTAATGTAAAACTGTATGAATATATCGAGTGTTTTTTCAAGGCTACTAAACCAATCGGTCATTCGAGATTTGATCTTTCTTGTGATCATGCCAATGTTATGTATAATGCACCGACTCTTGGTAACTGGGGTCAGGGCGTTACAGTTGGTATCAGAGGAAGTTTAGTACAACCCTTGGAAGCCAGATTTATATAAACTCTGATTAGAGCCCATAGATTTAAGATGGACTTTGAGGATTATTATAGAAGAACTTCCTAGAATTTTCGTATTGTAGATATTTTGTGATTTTTCCGAGAAATACATCTCTGTCTGGATACGAGCAGGTAGAGGCGGCTCTGGCACAGATGTACCTAGGGGTAAAACCCAAAAACACCGCTTTGAGCTAGACTTGAACGGGAACTGGTGCACGACAATGGGCTTTGCTGCACTCTTGGTTACGACACTCCCAGGGGTTATGCTTAGGATAATTCTCATCTTTTTTACAAACCATTATGAAGGGTTTATGAGTATATACTTCCTCAAAGGAGGCATTTTTATGATTATGTATTATATCCATAAACAATTCAATTTATGTTAAGTGTTTTACAAGTTTGGGATTAGGTATTGTTATTCATAAACTAATATAGTGTATGCCATTGTTTAGAAATGGCGCCCAGTAGAAGGAATGAGAACTCCAGCAATGCACATGATACAAAGAGAAAGAAGGATCATATATTTCATTATCTTAAGAAAGAATTTGTAAGAGAAATAGTCTCGCATGTATTATCATCATATGAAGAAATAATATCATGTGTTGATAAGATAAGTAATGATTTTACTGATTCCTATTGTTTTGAAGGGAAGCAAGAGAAGAAAAGTATGGAAGAGAGAAAGATGGATAAAGGGAAGAGGGAAAAGAAGAATTTTCCCATATGTGATAACTGTGGAAAGAAACACCCTATAACTTTCCTGAAAGGAATGGGAGTTTTTTATAAGTGTGGAGGAAAAGGGCACAAAGTACGTGACTGCAAGGGTAAGAAAATGGTTTCAAATGTACAATGCTTCATTTGCAAGGAGTTTGGACACTATGCGAGCCTATGTCTCAGTCATCAGACTATGCCGCAAATGATGTTATTGGATAGTAATCATGTTATGATACTACCACAGATGAAGAGAAATGATTAGAGTTCTTATGTTGATTATGCCATTTGAGTGTTGTATCAACAATGTATTTGTTATAATAATTGTGGAGTATATAAGGATTGTACTGCAGTACTATTTCATTAAGGAATTGAGATTGTGTGGAACAAAGAAAAGTGACTCAATAGTAGGTAAATTTTTTTTAAAAAAATACGGTTGATAGAAAGATAAACCATAATATGGTTCTGATACCGAAGTAGTGATTTTAGAATAATACATGATTGATTTGGATAAATTATATTGGATATTCTTTACTACCTTGAAACTGATTAATGATTTGTATATTCCATCATTGTTGGGATTTAAAACATTTTTTGGACTGAAGGAGTATATCTATTATTCTATAAGGGATAAGGGGTCATGAATGTAATAAATAAGGTTTTATGATAATTCGAGATGTTGCAGTGTTATAAAAGAATACATGATGAAGGTGATCACAAGTTATTACGTTGCAAAAAAGGGATCTTCATTGTGTTTACCTTCCTTATAAATTTTGGACTGAAGTATTTTGGATAGTTCTAGTTTGGATTATTTTTGATTTCCATAAAAGGACAACCTGGAGGTCGGGCGACAACCTGTCGCGTCTGGAAAGGCCGCGAGACTTGAACCCACAACAGAAGGGTGACAAGGGTGTATCATCTACCACTTCCCCATGTGATGTCCATGATTAAATAATGTAGTTTTTTAAGATCTGGTAGATGAATTATAAATTCATTTTTTTGGAACCCTATACGAATAGGATAAATAGAATATTTTTTTACATTCTATTACCTTTTAGAGTGAAAGATGAGTTTTTGGTAGAAATTAGTTAAAGGGTTGAACTCTACTTGTCAAGAATATATTTTTCTTATTCTATTATTCTATGAAGAACTTAATTCCTAAACATTATTTAAGGATTCCTAAAACCCAAAATGTGTTATCCTAATACCCTATGTTTTGTTGAACCGATGGTATTTCAAATCATCATAGATTGAGGAATTTAAGGACCTCAATTTTACACTTGTTTGTGATTGACGACCTCAATCACTACCTATAAATATTTATGTTTTTCCTCTAATTATATGTCTCTAATTACCACCAATGTTCTCCTAATCGAGATCATAATATGGTGGTGACCTTTTCCTTTCTCTTTTCCTCATATTAAGACTAAATTTTAGTAACCCAATTTCTGATGTGGGTTTTCCCACAAATATATTTTCTATTTTCAACCTTTTATTTTTGAAGAACAATTTCAAATGGCGATGACGCAATTTATTGAAGGAGGGGAGAATGTAACACCCCAAGATTTCATAGTGTGTTATTTATTTAAAATAATTCAATAACTTGCACTACACGCAACACCGATTTCAATCGCACCATGACTTACCAAAAAAGCCATTCAAAAGAGGTTATGAATAGTATTAACTAAATTTTAAACTTTATATAATCCTTATAATTTTAGAACCCATATTATGAGTTTCTTAGACATAATGCAAGAACAAATTCATTTTCAGTATTGCACTTTTATCAACTTTTAATAGTGAACCCTTTTTAAATACAATATTTTAAACTTTTTGACTAAATGGGGACAACAAAATTTTAAAATGAAACATCCCAAGCTTCCACGGTACGCTAGCGTGTGTTGTACGCAACTTCGAGTTCTAACACACCATAACCAATTACTTTAGCCGTTATGAATAGTAATAACTAATTTTTGAAATTATATATATTTTATATTTCAAAATGGACTTCATTTTTTGATTCGGAATATCGAATTTAGCCTAAGGTGAAATTTTGGTACTTTTTAGATAACTTTAATATTTTGATGAATAGTGAAAATTAATAAATTTTAATTAAAAACAACTTTTTTAATCAAAATAATTAACAGTGATAAATTATGAATTTTAGTGGTTTTAAAGTATATTTAGAATATATTTTTACCATTTAATATAATTTTGGTCATTGTACATAATTTTACAATTAAACCGGACATAAACAAGTATCAATCTTTTGACAGTAATTATCTCTTAAAAACACCCTTTTTGTTTTAACAACTGGAATTAATTTTAAATTAATTTCTGCCACTTCGGTGTTTTGAATTTGGAAAAATGGATTCCATATTTGGAATCAGAATTTTCAAATTGTGTAAATAGGTAACTTTTATTTTTAGACATTTTGAATAATTATTGCGGTAAATATTTTATTTACCATGGTTAAGGGTAAATCCGGTAAATAAGGGTTAAAAAATAATATTATAATGTTACTAAATTACCCTAAAACGTGTCCTAACCCTATTGTTTGATACATGTTCGACCATAGGCATCTTTGGATCGATTTTGGGACCCCATGAAGCCACTTGTAGGTGATAGGGACACTTTATTTTAATTAAGTTAAAATGAATACAAAAATGACACAAGCATATATCTTTTAGAAAAACAATTTTTACATAGGGTCATATATGTTTTATTTTCGACTATAAATATTGATTAGAAAGATAAAACAATTTCCTACATAATGATACTTTATTTATAATTTTTAGACATTTAATAACTTAATTTATTTATGACACAATGATGATTCAATAATTATCATAATAGTGAAAAATTAAAATAATTGATATTATAAATACACAAATAAATATAATTTGAGACTTTTTATGAATTAAACTAATTTTATAAGTTAATAGGACATGTTAGGAATGATTTAATTAAATTTTTTAGAAGTAATAATTTTGTTATGTGTTTCAAAAAAATAAACTATTGAATAGTGTCAAAATTGACATAAAAGAGTTTTTAAAATAAATATTATATTAGTAATTGATATTAAATTCCTAAAAATCTAAGGATCAGCCAAGAGACTAATATCATGATAGGTGTATCATTAATGGACAACTTGGGAGTCGATTGGATATATATAGTAAGTTTATTCACCATATTATATAAAAATACAAAGAGACATTGTAAAAGTGAAACTAATTAACTAAGAGTTAATACTTAATGATAAGGTTAATATAAGTACCCAAACCTGTCTAAATTCTATTGGTTGAGTGGTTTGCGACCCATACCCAACTTAAAATGTAAATAATCAACTTTGAAGCCATTATAAACCGAATATGAATTTATTATAAATTAATATTTCTAGCTTTTCCAAAGGTTCCCCTCACCCCTCTTATAAAAGGGCACTCCTCCTTCTCATTTATTCACACATTAAAAGCCTTTTGGATCGGCCAAACTCTGCCCAAATACTCTCCCAACTTCCCTAACTACAACTTAGAGCCCTTATTTTGATCAGAAAGCAAACCTAAGGAGCCCTTTTGATCAAATCAAAAGGAAGAACCCGAAGAAGAGGTAATGATTTCACCACCCTTTTCCAAGTTCCTTTCTTCTTCCACTTCTTCTTCCTTTGTTATTACCATTCTAAAATAATAACTCCAGTGTCATATATATACTTTGATGTTATTATAAATATGGTACAACCGTATTCAGTATTCTATCCATCTTTTGAATAACATGTCACCATACGTGCGTACGTACAGCTTACCATCTCCACGTCGTGGTGTAATTGTTATTCAATATATTATTACTTGGATGGGTATAATAATGATGTGTAACTCATGTAAATAATAAATATAACATGTTAATTATTATGTATATATGATATAACATCCATTTATATATTATTTTGATATCAAAATAATGATATTGTCGCTCGTGCGTACCTACGGAGTACCGTCTCCACGAACGTGATGAGATTCATTCTCCATAGTATCCATTCAAGTATAATTATCATTTCATGATTTAAAAATAATGTGTAAGGACTCGATATCATTCTGGATATGAATAATATACAACCTATCCATTACAAAAATGTCTTACGTAACAAAAAATATAAAACAAAATGAGTAAGTTAACACCCGAAACAACGATAATACTATGATTTTATTAACAAAGAAATGTTAAAAGATCATATATGATATCATATGAATGTATATGATTATTGTATAATTTAATAACAATTATTTCACTATTATATAGTAGGTTAACCTACCCCATCCAAAAAAAAGAACAAGGTAAGGGTTAATTCACAATCTCTTCATTATCTGAGGTTGTTTATACGTAATAATCTACTGGGATCTCTTTATCATCCACATCCATGTTTTTAAAAATGTATTTCAAAACATTTTTACTATTTAAAAGAATATGGTTTAAAGTCATTTATACACTTTTTTGACTTTTTATAAGTGTTTTATAATGGAATCTTTCCGTTGTTTTCCAAACAAGGTTCTTTTTTACCTTTTCGACAAAATTAAGGTAAGAATGTTTTTTATCCTTATACAATGGGTGCGGTTATTTTCCGCCATTATAAAATCGTCGAAGCTTCCCTTATAAGATTACAAGAATATTTTCAAAGAAAATGATTTATTTCATACATATAAGACTCTTAAATGATTTCATAATAGAAATAGATATTTCTCTAAAAATAGTTTTGATTTCATCTATGTCAACATCCATTGATGGATTTTACGCTTATTTGAAGATAATTTATTAAGATACAAAACTTCAATATTGTATTGAAGTTTTTGTGATATGTTTGACTGTGGATGTGCTATTTTTATACCGTTCATAGTTTATGGTGAAAGTATTGACATTTCGTATGCTAGTTTTAATATGAATGTTTATGTTATGTTTAAACCTTTTCATATGGGAATGCATTGGACTTAATATGTGACGGGTGGAGCCTGCTATAGCTCCTCGATGCATTGGTAGGTCTCATGAGACAAATAAGTGTCTTGGAACAAGGCCTTGGTAAAATCTTATTTGTTGTCTTAACACGAGGCCTTGGCTATGTGGTTATGATAGTCTGGCATTATGCATTCCATCATTATGAAAGTGGTTATTGATATTGCATTTGATTATTCGATTAGTAGAATATCCATGTGAATAAGTAAATGGCATTATTTCATTTTACTTTTTCCATACTATGTTTAAGTTCATGTTTAAAAGTCTTTTGTTTTAGTAATGCATTGCCTTAAATGTTTATGCTTATTTTTGAATGTTTCTGCTATATTGTTATCCTTACTAGTCATTTGAGCTCACCCCTTTTCTATGTTTAATTTTTCACAGGATGTGAAGAAGTAAGTTATGAATTACCTGGAGAGATTTTATGTGGGGATATGAGTGTGGAATATGGAGACTATGTTGTTTTAGTAGTTTTTCACTTTATGATGTAATTTAAAACTTTATGAATATATCTAGTGTTTCCAAGGCTGTTAATCCAATCGGTCTTTCGAGATTTGATATTTCTTGTGATCATGCCAATGTTATGTATAATGCACCAACTCTGTGTAACTAGGGTCGGGCGTTACATACCGGTCACACTGTGCATTAGATTGAGGTGCGGTCGATTCGTACATATCACAAATGACTCATGGATCGTTGTAATAATGTTTCAAAACAATCAGAACGTGTTTTCTTGGTATTTCGTATCTCAGTAGTGTTGTTTTCTAATGTTTATGTCATTTTAAGCAGATATCAGACACATTTAGACATACCGGTCACATTGTGCATTGAATTGAGGTGCAGTCAATTCGTAAATGTCACAAATGACTCATGGATCATTGTCCTAAAGTATAAAAACAATCCGAATGTGTTTTCTCAGTATTTTGTATGTCAGTAGTGTTTTTTTTTCTAATGTTTATCTCAATTTGAAACTGATATCATACACCTTTAGCCATTCCGGTCACAACGTGTGCCGGATTGAGGTCTGGTCGATTCGTACACATCACAAATGACTCATGGATCGTTGTACTAAAGTATCAAAACAATCCGAATGCGTTTGCACAGTTTTCCGTATGTCACTTGTGTTGTTTTCTAAAGTTTATGTCAATTTGAAACTGATATCAGGCACTATTAGCTATACTAGTCACACCGTGCATCGGATTGAGGTGAAGTCAATTCTTAAACGTCACAAATGACTCATGGATTGTTGTACTAAAGTATCAAAACAATCCGAACGAGTTCGCTTTGTATTCTGTATGTCAGTAGTTTTGTTTTCTAAAGGATATCTCAATTTGAAACTGATATCAGACACTTTTAGCCATATTGGTCACACCGTGCGTCAGATTGAGGGGTGGTCACTTCGTACACATCACAAATGACTCAGGGATCATTTTCCGAAAGTATCAAAACAATCCAAATGTGTTTGCTCAGTTTTATGTATGTCACTTGTGTTGTTTTCTAAAGTTTATCTCAATGTGAAACTGATATCAGACACTTTTAGCCATACTGGTCACATCGTGCATCAGATTGAGGTGCGGTCAATTCATACATGTGATAAATGACTAATGGATCGTTTTCCTAAATTATTAAAACAATCTGAATGTGTTTTCTCAGTATTCCATATGTCAATACTATTATTTTCTAATGTTTATGACAATTTGAAATTGATATCAGACACTATTAGCCATACCGGTCACACTGTGCATCGGATTGAGGTGCGTTCTATTTTTACACGTCAAAAATGACTCATGGATTGGTTTACTAAAGTATCAAAACAATCTGAACGCGTTTTCTTGGTTTTTCGTAAGTCACTTGTGTTGTTTTCTAATGTTTATCTCAATTTGAAACTGATATAAGACACATTTAGCCATACTGGTCACACCGTACGTCAGATTGTGGTGCGGTCAATTTGTATACGTATCAAATGAATCATGGATCATTTTCTTAAAGTATCAAAACAATCCTAATGCTTTTCCTAGGTATTCCGTATGTCACTTTTTTTATTTTGTAAAGTCATGTCAATTTCAAACTGATATCATACACTACTAGCCATGCCGGTCACACCGTGTGTCGGATTGAGGTGAGGCCTATTCGTACACATCACAAATGACTAATTAATCGTTGTCCTAGAGTATCAAATCAATCCGAAAACATTTTCTCTATATTACATATGTCACTTGTGTTGTTTTCTAAAGTTATGTCAATTTCAAATTGATATCAGACACTATTAGCCATGCCGGTCACACCATGCATCGGATTGAGGTGCGGGCGATTCTTACACGTCATAAATAACACATGGATCGTTTTTATAAAGTATAAAAACAATCCGAACACGTTTTCTCAGTATTCTGTATGTTAGTAGTGTTATTTTCTAAAGTTTCTCTCAATTTGAAACTGATATTAGACACTTTTAGCCATACTGGTCCCACCATATATCGGATTGAGGTGCGGTCAATTATTAAAAATCACAAATGACTCATGGATCCTTTTCCTAAAGTATTAAAACAATCCGAACAAATTTGCTCAGTATTCCATATGTTAGTAGTGTTGTTTTCCAAAGTTTATCTCAATTTAAAACTGATATCAGACATGTTTAGCCATACCGGTCACACCGTGCATCGGATTGAGTTGTAGTCAATTCGTACACAGAAAAAATGACTCATGGATTGTTTTCCTAAATTATCAAAACAATCCGACTGCATTTACTCAGTTTTCCGTATGTCACTTGTGTTGTTTTCTAATGTTTGTGTCAATTTGAAACTGATATTAGCCACTTTTAGCCATACCGGTCACCCTGTGCGTCGTATTGTGGTGCGGTCAATTTGTACACATCAAAAATGACTCAGGGATCGTTTTTCTAATGTATCAAAACAATCTAAACGTGTTTTCCTGGTTTTCCGTATGTCACTTGTGTTGTTTTCTAAAGTTATGTCAATTTCAAACTGAGTAGTAGGAATTCACTAATCTAAGTATATGAAACATAAGAAAGGGAGATCATAGATGCTCAATAAGTTTAAAGGGAGATATCAATGACCATATAAATATAACATAATTATTAGGAATTCACCTTCATTTTCCTATTTGTTTACATTATTCCATCAGGTACGCTGCCCATTCGTTTCTAAACACATTTATATCATCTTTTCAATAGGATTTTTTGTGACAGTCATAGTAGTACTGAAAAAATATAAATACACAAAGGATTAATAATTATTTTAAATAAAGTATTAATTATTTTCAAAAATACTTCTTCAGGGATGCTAGTTTGTTAATGAAATATGATCTCTTTAATAAATTTACAAACATAATAACCGCAGTCCTTGTCATTTGTTTCTTTCGGACACTGTAGAAACATCGATAAAAATAAGTAATTTGTTTCGATATGTATTTGGAGAGTGAAATATAATTATATATACCCAGATACTTCTCCATTTGTAGTTCTTGTGGGCATTGTCGTCCTTATGCTCTGGATTCATTCCAGCCTTTAGACGATATTCATACACTGCTCTATCATTAAAAAATCCTCATTAAAAGATAATATAAATTATATAACTAGATATTTAGTTCTAAAATTTTGGATCTAGTGTATTAAAAGTTGACAATCGCCATCATTTGTGGTCGGTTTGTTGGATATCCATGCAGTGAATCCAGAAAATAAATCTTTGGATTATCCAAATTGACTTCAATGAGCATCCAATGATCCCTAAAAACCCAAAAAGAAATAAGTACTGATAGAAATGAAAATATAATTAATATGATTAAAATGTAGAGTTTTACCCCTATAATGTTGGTATTAAAAAGTGTCTTTTAGTCGTAATTCTTCTTTGAATCGTTCTGAGTAGATTTGACATTAATTCAGCCTGAAAATCAGAATCTATTTCTTCTTGTTGTGTAGAAATGGTGTGAGGACTAACGAATCCAAATTTGTATTCATGGGAATAACCCTTCAATTTTTTTTCATATATACTCCTGTGAAAAATATGAGATGTATTTATCCATAATTATCAAAGTATATCAGCTTCGGTAAAATCAAATCATAAAAACATACCTCATGTATACATTTATTATTGAGGCGCCTAGCCAGTCGTATGTGATGATCTCAGCAACAGTGTCTTCACTAACGGAATATAATTTTTCCTCTCCGTACATATCTTTTTCATAAACAATTTTATGACTCTTTCCGCCTATCATTTTTGTATCCAAATGAGACTACAATGATATTAAATGTGGATATAGAACGAGAGGGGTGAACGCACTCTCAGTAGATCGTTTTGATCGGTTGGTTGATCTTTTGGAGTCGCTCTTTCGTTTTAGCTTCTCCATTTTTTACATCTATAATAACATTTATTGGTTCAGCCATTTTCTAATTTAATGTTATAGGTTCTTCTTTAAAAATTAATTGGAAAATAATACCTCCTAGTCGACATGTTTTTTAACAAGATTCGATGACCATTCAACGAATGTTCCAACAGCTTTTACCATAGTATGAATGTCGTTATCGTCATTTGGCACGGGTAGCTCGGTGCTCAGCTCATGAGCTATGTTAATCGAAACTTTGACATAACCAGTTGGAAGTATTCTAGAGTGTAGCATGTCATTATTCATATTAAACATCATAGCACTCGCTACAAGGCGATGGGTGGGAGTTGACATATATAAATCACAGTCATTTTCACCCTGTAGAATATCATTAAATGAAACGTATCAGTGTCTATGTGATTCACATTTCACAGAATTGAATATTAGAACATTGATTACCTCGGTTATGTCAGGTCTCTGAGGTTAATGGCTCACCTCCAAGCTGGTGGGGGGGGGGATCTTCTCGCATGGGTTGTTCTTGAGTTGTTTGTTATCTTCGCCTCTCCTCCATCAAACTCTTTAGAATCTCTCCCTGAGTTTGGAAATTTTCTTCAAGGGTAGCTACTCTATCTCTCATTACATGCAATTCTTTAGTTTGTTCATCCTCTTGTTTTTTTTTCAGAAAATATACCCGGGGTGACACCCCAAAACCCACACCTTTGACATGGCCATGACTCTCAAAGTGAAATCTTCTTTTCTGTAAGCATCATACAATGTAACACTTGAATCCCACAATAATTTAAAATATTCAATCAATGGAGCTAAATAAACATCAATATCATTACCCAATTGTTTTGGTTCTGATATAAGCATATATAACATGATGTATTTTCATTTCATGCATAACCATGGTGGTAAGTTATAATTTATCAACATAATCGGCCATGTACTGTGACTATTTCTTTGAAGACCAAAAGGATTCACTCCATCTGTAGATAACTCAAGATGAAGGTTTCTTGACTCATTTCCAAATTCAGGATACTCATGATCGATTCTCTTCCACTGAGGAGAGTCTGCCGGGTGACGTAGTATCCCATCTTTAATTCTTGTATTTTCATGCCATGATAATTGTTCTACAGTCTCCTCACTTCCATATAGGCATCCAAACCTTTGAATGATTGGAAATTACCATAAAACTTTAGTAGAACTGGATTCATATTTCTTGTATCGAGAATCACCACACTTTGGACAGTCATTAAGTGATTTTTTGTTCTTACGAAATAGTATACAGTCATTATGGAAGGCTTGTATTCTTTCAGAGATCATACCCATAGAGCATAGCATTCGTTTTGCATCGTATGTTTGGTTCAGGAGCTCATTGTCTTCTGGAAGCATGTCATTCATGGGAACATGTAGTTTCGTAAAACTGTTGTCACTCCACCCATAGTCTTCTTTCAAATTATAAAGCTTCATAATGGATGATAATATTATATATTTAGTGCAACCAGTATACAATGCCATCTTTGCACAACTTTTTTACATGTAAAACAATTTTTGGCAATCGAAAAGTTCATCTTCGACTGTCCTTGTCATTTCCTTAATACGATCTTCATCATCATTCACATCTGTAATCACAACCTCCATACGGTCATCTTCATTGTTCATGTTTGTAATCATATCAGATGATCCATAAAACACAGTGATATCCCAGTCACTACCTACATTCGTTGTTTCCCCATGTGTATTCGAACATATATAACTATGATCTATTCTGTGACAGATCAAGTGTTCTTCCAACTCCTCTAGACTAATTTTTTTTGAATAATAACAGCGTAAACACGGACAAAAGATTTGAGAAGAGTCGCATGCATGATCTTTTTCAAACTTGATAAACTCTTTCACGCCTTCTTCATACTCTTTTGTCAACCAATTGGTATTCATCCCTTATTTATTTATATTCATCATATTTGAAATCCATAGGATGAGTATATAGGTTAGGGGAGAAAAAACTATGAGTATAATTTAGATAAAAAACTATATACTTCAAAAATGGTAGGGGCATGCGCATTAATAGAAAATCTTGGGTGGTACTTAGGATTCATCCAATCTATTCCTCTATTCAATCACCCCTGATGAGGGGGGGTTATTGGGAGTTTTTTATAGTGTGTTAGTGTGTTTTCCCATCATACATCCTCCATTACTAATATACTTTATTTTCTTATGATTTGGGATAATTTATCTAGGATGTGTTTGATGATTTAACTATATCATCCTCAAATCAATTCAGATGATGTAGATTTTGATTTTATTGGCTAGTGGTTATCGTTTTATGATGAACACACCATGTTTTGTGAGGTAGATAGACCCTATAATACAAAACCATGTTCCAATTTTTGAATGATTATGCATTCATGCATGAGTATATGTGTTCCAGTGAAAGGGATAGAAATCAAGAGCAACCAAGGTAAATAAATAGGGTGTTTTTGAGAGATAGAGTGAGGGTTATATTGAATGTTTGTGATTTTTTGATCATCTAGAGATTATTTCTCCATGGTGTAGTTGTGTTTATGAAAGTATCGGATTTTGTATGATTTTTGTATAGCTTATTTAGGTTTTCTAAGGCTATTTGATTAGAGTCTTAGGCCTAAAGAAGATGGATCATGTAGTTTTATATATCACGTATGATCAAGAACACCCTCTTAAGGATACATAAGTGTCATGGTATGATAATATGATGTAAGATATAGAAATGGGGATATATATAAACCAAATAGAGCAAACAACAAAACCATGAGGATCTATAAGAATAGAACATAAAGAATACATAAACATGATCCATATACAGCATCAACTGAACAAAAAAACTAAAAAAATAGATAGAATAAATCAGAACTCGACCATATATCCTCATGACCTTTGGGTTACCACTAACTATAAGACCAACCTGCTTTAAAGGAAACCTAAACAAGAAACCCAAACCTAAAAATAACAATGGTCTACTGATGCCGAGTGTCCCATGTAGGGTGTGAGCATAAAACAACTTAGTAGGTAAGCACCACAGAATCCATACATTACCTTTCCTGAATAATACAAAAACACTAGTTTGAAATAAATTTATAAAATAGGTTTTTATCATTTAATGAACCAACACATATTTTTTAGAAAATCCATTTTCAAATCAAATCACGACTTCACTTTTTAAAATAGATGTCTAGTTTAAAAAATGAATTCAAAATTCAATATAATAATAAAAACAAGTTGATCACATAACCATGATGAAATTAATTGAAACAATAAATATAGAAAAATACTGGAAAACTATATAACCAAATTGAAGAAAAATAAATTAGAACATATATATAGGTAGTCATTATAATTTCCTAAACATACATAGGAGAAATCCCTCGACTTACTAGGTTTAGACTCACCTGACGACATTTGGTGTACCTCCATAATGAAAAACCAACATTGATGCTCCATTATAGTAGTATACTAGGGAATGAAGACGCCATCACATGCATGATATAAACCAATAACACACATGTGCCAACTGGGCCTATACATCACATGAGTTTCAATACCAATTTCCAAAACTCCACATAATAATAATATATCTTTAAAATTTAAAAATAAAATTCAATTTTCAAAACCAAGGGGAAAACACCATGTAAGCATTGAAGATTCCAAACGGGCCTTCATTCCATTTAGAAACCAAACCATACTTCAAGAAGCCAAACATAATTAATCTCAATATTGACAATAAATGTAAACATAATTAATTCATGCAAATTCAATTTTACTTGCCTTTAAGGAGGAGGAATCAGTGGCTGAGGAGAACAAGGTGTCGACAGCGGAGGCACCGGAGGCACCGGAGGCAGTAGAGGCAGTGCAGAGGCAGCGCAGAGGTAGGGTGGAGGAAGCGGAGGAAGCGGAAGTAGCTCAGAGGTAGCGGAGGAGGAGGAGGAGGAGTAAAAGGAGGAGGAGGCCATGGTGGAGGACCCGCGGTGGAGAGGAGGCAGTGGAGTAGGTGGAGGAGGAGTAGGAGGTGGAGGCGCCTGCGGAGGAGGAGGAGGACAAGGCCGTGGTGGAGGAGGAGGAGGAGCAGGCGTAGAGGAGGAGGAGAAGGAGGTGGCCGGAGGAGGAGGAGAAGGAGGAGGCGGCGGCCGCGGTGGAGGAGGAGGAAAAGGAGGCCGCGGTAGCGGCGACAACGGCGTAGAGGAGGGCTTCTGTGAGAGCATGACAGGGTGTGGGGAGGAGGAAGAGGATCCACGAGATTTTATCAATCCCATGTGGACCATTATCAGTGCTAGTAAAAAGAGCTGATAAAGGGTGACTTTATCAGCGCTTTTCATTTTATCGCTGATAAAGACACTCTTTATCAGTGCTTGTTTAGCGATGATAAATACGTAGTTTATTAGCGCTAATAATAGCGCTGATAAATGTATCAATTTAAGAGTTTCTTTATATTATTATATATTTATTTAACTCTAAATATATATATCTATATTTATACGTATAAATTTTTTTGAAAGGTATATTTATATATATATCATTGAAAATATAATAAAATAAATTTTTATTTTTTAAATTTAATTTAATTTTAATTATAAGTGTACATTTTTTATAACATATATATTATATGGGTAACATAATGAATTATAATATCTATAAATGAACATTATTCAATATGCACATATGTATACGCATGTATGATATATTCATTGGAAGACACATATATATACACGCATGTATGATATTCATTGACCACAATTAATTGGAAAACACATATATATATATTCAATAATTTCAATTATAGTACATATATATTAGAACAAATTATATATTTATAAATAAAACATATACATTAAACATAAATAAATATAATAAATATATATTAAATATAATGAATTGATAAATGTAATAAATATAATGAATTAATAAATCTAATAAATTAATATATAATGACTTAATAAATCTAATAAATATATAATTAATTAATAAATCTAATAAATATATTTATTATAAATCTTATAATTATTTAATTATATATATATGAATATAATTATTTAATTATATATATATACGTAGTTTATCAACGCTAATAAAATCACTGAAAAATGTATAAATTTAAGAATTTATTTATATTATTATATATTTATTTAACTCTAAATATTTATATCTCTATTTATAATTCTAAAATTATTTGGAAGGTATATTTATATATATATATATTATTGAAAAAATAATAAAATATATATTTATTTTTTAAATATAATTTAATTTTAAGTGTACATTTAATTAATATATATATATATATATTATATATGGGTAATATAATGAACTATAATCTATAAATGAATATTATTAAATATGCACATATATATATATATATGCATGTATGATATATTCATTGACCCCAATTCATTGGAAAACACACATATATTCAATAATTTCAATTATACATATATATTAGAAAGCATTATATGTTTATAAATAAAACAAATACATAAAATATAAAAAAATATAATAAATATATATTAAACATAATAAATTAATAAATCTAATAAATATATAATGAATTAATAAATCTAATAAATATATATTGAATTAATAAATATAATAAATATATTTAGTATTAATTATATAATTATTTAATATATATATATAGTTATAACATGTTTTCTTATTTAATGTATACAATAAATATTATCAGCCCTAAAAAAATCACTGATAAATGTTACATTTATTAGAGCTAATAAAATCACTGATAAAGGGATATTTAAAGCATTGATTAATGGGACCTTTATCAGTGCTAAAACAAGTGCTGATAAAGGGTACACCTTTATGAGCTCTTTTTTAGCGTTGATAAAGGCATTCCCCTTTATCAGTGCTTTTCTGTTAGTGCTAATAAAGGAATGCGCATGCCTTGCCCAGTTTTGTGGTAGTGGGAGTTTGGTAATGATTTTATAGATTGTGTTGACGAGAGAAATAGGTAGGAAGAGGTGAATCTCATCGTCATTTTCCACTTTAGGAATAAGAGTAAGAAATTGAGAATTTATCCCATGAGGAAGAAAAGCATTAGAGAACAAGGATTTAACCATTTTACAAACATCCAATGGATGAGATCCCAGTAATGTTGAAAGAAACCATTGTTGAAACCATCAGGTCCTGGGGCACTATCATGGTTGAGACTGAAAACAGTGCCCTTGATTTCATGATCCATATGTATTCTTAAAAGGTGATCATTGTCCTCAACAGTGACCATATCAGAAATGATGTTAGTAAGAAGCTCCTTACTAACCTCTGGACCGTTGAACAAATTATGCAAGTAATTAGAAACATGATTGGCAATAACATCCTCAGTGTCAAGAAGAATGTCATCATCTCTAAGAAAGGAAAGGGGCTTACAGATTTTCCTGATTCTTCAGAGAGAGTTGTAGAATTTAGTATTTTTATCACCATCTGCAGGCCATTTGGTTTTAAAAATTTTCTTTCAAATATTGTCTTTGAGATTCAAAAGAGATTTAAGCTTCAAAGAGGTAGTGATTTCAGCTTGGGGGTTAAGAGAAAAATCAGAGAAGGTATTGGAGCTTTGAATGAGACTGAGTTCATTTTACAAAGAGAAGATGTATGTATCATGCTGTTTTGTTTTAGAAAATAACCAACCCTTAAGATGTTGTTTTAGATGTTTTATATTAGCAATGCAAGCAAAAGCACCAGTTTGATGTCGCATGCCATCCTAGAAAAATTTTATCATGTTTGTAATGTCTGGGTCTACAGCCCAAGAATTGTAAAATTTAGAAGGAATAGGAGGTTTTAAGCCCTTGGAGGAGAGGCTTTCATGAATGGGGTGATGATTAGAGTTAATCTTGGGTAGGGTAATGCTAGAAATGGATTCCCATTTTTCAAGGGAAACATAATTTGTGAAGGCCCTGTCATGCTTACTAGCCATCATCTTATTGAGGCACTTTCTATACCAAGTATACTTAGCACCAGTGAGATTGGTTTCAATAAGGTCACAATCATCAATGGAAACTTTAAGATCTCTAGTTAACATAGGAGAGTGTGACGGTCCAATCTTTTCACATGGAAGAATAATGTCATGAAAACCACCAAGTACCAGCCAAGGATCCTGTACAGATCTAGAGAGGGAAAAGAGGTCACTCCAAAGAAATCTTTGCTCTTGATATTTATTCTTAGCATAGATCATAGTGCAGAAATTATGAACACCAGCAGAGGAAAAATCACATGGACACATTTGATTAGAAGTAGGGACAACATTAACAGATTTCAAGGATGAGTGTTAAAAAATAAAAAGTGTTTCAGTAGAAGTTACATCCTTGCAGGCTCCAAGGAAATTATAACCAAAAGAGAACAAGTGTAGATATTTCACAGAGAAATTAATTTTAGGCTCAGCAATAGAAAATATTTTTGGTTTATTGGTCAAAATAAATCTATTAAGCACAATAAAGGTGTCAGATTTGCCTATACCCTGACAATTCCAAAATAAACAATTCATTTGAACCTGTGTTTGGAGCTAGAAATACCTTTTTTGCTCCACCCGAGCCCTTCTTCCTTGTTGACCTTCTAGGTTCATGAGAGGCTAATGGGCTGGATTGGTTTCCCTATTTATTCAAAGCATAAGCAGTAGAGACATTAGATTCAGTTTTATCATTATCATCTTGATTTTTCTCCAAAGCGATTGTGGGTCTATGCGAGGTCACTGGAAAATCATTTGGAGGAAAATCAGGTGTGAGAGTATAAGTGGTGCTTGAGGAGATGGTCACAGTGTTTACTGAGCCCACTGCCACTGTCTGCTCAATTAAGCTTGTCACCTTGTGGGTGTTTAGAATTTCATTGGCAGTCTGACCATGCTCTGAAATATCCTTATTGGTTTTATTATAAATAAGCATGGAGTTCATATTCAAAGAAGTATCATTTGAGATATTCGTAGGCTAAGTAGGATGATCAGGGACATTTAAAGGATCAACAGCCTTAGCAGTGGGAAGAGAACCCGCTGCACTAGAAATTTATTTATCAACATCCTTGGCAGTGGGCTGAGTACTCACTGCACTAATGGAGACCTTATCAATAGTCATGTCAGTGGGCCGTGAACCCATTGCACTAATAAAATCAGTATCAACATCCTCGACATCAGGCTGAGAACCTACAGTAGAAATAAAAACAAAATCAACAGATTGTATTGTAGCAGGTATAGATAAGGGGAAGTGCCCTTCTACTTTAGGTTCTTGATTGCACTTGAGCTGGAGAGCATGGGAAAAAGTCAAGGCTTGCGATGCTGATGAGTTGCTCATCTTTTTTTCTTTTGTACTTTGGCTTAGTACTTTATTCATCATTGTGACTTGTTTGGCTATTTTCCTAGACATATACGTATCATGCATCATTTCCATATATTTCTTTCCTAGTTTTTTATTTATCAGTCTTCTGATGTTATAGTTGTTGGATATTTTCTATTTTCATTGTTGTATGTGTTGTATCTTTAGCTGTGTACTTTTCCAATTAGGGAATAGTTTCCCCACTATCACACCCAAGTCCCTCGATTCTAGTTGACAGCCTTTGGAGTTTGAGAAAATGAGCTTGATGCCATGTGACCAACCAGGTACTGGGTACCTATGGGTGGATTTCAGAACTGGGATGTTACAAACTGGTATCAGAGGAGTTTCATTTCCCTTGATTTTCTATTTGGAGCCTTTAGCCAGGGATATGATGGATTCAGCACTTGGTGTTAAGATGTGCTCGAGAGTAGCTAACCCGTGTACAGGGAAAAGCCAATCTACCTCTCTTATTACAGTTTCCTAGTTTTCCTATGTTATAGTTGATCTGATTTCACCTAGAGTGATTCAAGTGTTTTGTATTGTTACTGTTGTGGCTATTCTGGTTCTATTTCTATCGCAACCAGATGAGATGATGGTATTCCATCTCATGCACCATATAAGAACTTGTTAAAAATCACATGCCATGCATTTTTTTCCATGCCATCTGGGGTGCATTAGAAATTTCATGTTGTTGTGATAGACATTGTGTATATTATGCATGCTTTTGTGATGGATTATTGATAAAATCTCTATAGTTTGATAGAAATGTTGGTTGTTTTGTACCTTGCTTAAATGAACACTAATTTTTGGTTATTGAGGTGTTATGAGCCCTCTTGAATCGGAAATTGGTAAATCATTGACTTATTTTTCCTAATTTATGACTGTATTGGATACCAAGCTTTGATTCATGGGGAGTGTGGACCCTCATGGATTGGAATTTGTCACCTTCATGGTCGTTTTTCAGTGTTTTCTGGGCTTCAGTGCAGTTTTAGAGCTACTGCCCGGAAAAACCTAGAATACATGGAATGTACATTATATATACATGTTGTGTAGTTTTAAACTGTTTCATTGACTGTGTGAGGAGAAACACGGGTTGTGCAAAATTTCCAGGAACACGCCGTGTATGGTAGGTACACGCTGTGTAGTAGTGAGCGTGTACCTGGCTGTGTAACCAACAACAGGGGTTGGGGAATCTCGTTTCATACACACCGTGTTTTGTATGAACATGCTGTGTATCGTTATCCTTAGTACCCGACAATGTCATATACAACATGAGATGATGTTATCTCCTCATATACACATCGTGTTTGTTCGGAACACTCCGTGTAAGGGTAATCCGGGTACTAGGCCATGTCTCCAACAACACGGGTTGGGAAAATCTTCAAGTACACGCCTCATTGGTTCAGAACACGCCATGTATCCTCAGCTGTGTGATCGGCCATATAACTAAAAACTCAGGTTGTTGAAACCTTTTCCACTACATGCTGTGTCCACAATGAACACGCCGTGTAGTCTTAGTTAAAGAAGACCATGTGGGTTAGCCGTACAAGGAGACACAGGTAGGGGAATAGAGTTAAGTACATGCCGTGTAGGGTTTATACACACCATGTAGTCATGTTTGGTAAATCTTGAGTGTTTTCTTCTCCTGTTTCTATTTTTTACTCTTTTGTTATCTATACTTGTTTTCCAGATCAAAGGTATGCATTTGATCTTTAATATCTATGCCTCCGATACATCCCCTGGTTGTACGTCAGTTGCAGGATAGTGATCGGACGACAGATATGGCTAATCAGGGTCTTCCTGCCGATCCTCCAGTCGGGCCAGCATTGGAACCCATTGTCATACCAGTTTCATGTGATGATCTGCAGTTCAGGGATGGTTTTATTAGGATGATGCATACCTTTCAGGGAGCACCACCTCCTACCACGACTATGGCAGACTTGACGCGGGTTTTCCAGTAGCAGCATCCTCCTAATTTCTCAGTGGAAGGAGGACCACAGGTTGCATAGTCATGGATGGAAGCCGTGATAACTATATTTGAGCATCTGGAAACACCTCCAGATATGCGGGTCAATCTTGCAACCTATATGCTACGAGACTCCTCCAAGAGGTGGTGGGACGTGAACTTACAGGCGGGTCATTAGAAGGTTGTGGCTTGGGAGGAGTTCCAACATGTATTTTGAGACTACTTATACCTAGAGACCCTGAGGGCCGATCGAGCCTGAGAGTTCATGAGTCTAGAGCTGGGTAGTCTTTCTGTCCTAGAGTATTCCTCTCGTTTCATCGAGTTGCAGTGTTTCACACCCCACTGGGATGGAAGTGGGGTATTCATGGGAAGGAAGTTTGAGGATGGTCTCACGTGGGAGATCAGCTCACAGGTGAATCTCTTCCAGTTGACTTCCATCACTTCCATCGTCAACTAGGAACTGATTGCGGAGCGCAATCTGAGAGAATCTGGAGTTGCAAGCTCGTGCGGTTCTTCTTCCCGAGCTATTGTTCTTCCAATTGACAGCAGGAAGTGTCATAGGGAGTCCATGCACGGTGATCCGAGGAGGTCAGATACATCTTCAGGTATCCAGGTAGTATGATACCAGTGTGGAAGGGCAGGGCACATAAGGATGAGGTTCTAGGGGGACCTAGTGGAGTGCCTATCTTGCGGCAAGATGGGTCACCTTCTGCGTTTCTGCCAGGTTTTCTCACCAGTAGCTGGTGATGGAGGTTCTTCCAAGACTCCTCAATCAGCACCAACACCACCAATTTCTCACCAGTCGGGGAACTAGAGTTCATATAGTCGTTCGGGCTGTGGTGGAGGTCAAGGACATGACATTTAGTCACCAGTCGTCCAGCGCTAGCAAGGAGGATTATCTCAGAGTGGTCAGGAAGGGTCACAGGGCCGCAGTGCAGGCCAGACTTTTCTGGTGGAGCAGACCTATCATGATCAGGATCCTGGACCTTCTACAGTTCGAGGTATGATTTTAGTTGCCTCATTTGTATCTTCAACCCTTTTCAATACTAGTGCTACGCATAGCATCATCTCTATTGCAGTTGTGGAGAGCCTTGGGCTCTGTATCCATTCTTCTTTCGACTTTTTGGCACTAAAAAATCCTTTGGGGATGAGGAAATCTAGCCTACGTCAGTTCAGAGAGTGTCCTCACGAGGTTGCAGGGTATCGTTTCTTATGGGATCTCTATGTCCTAGAGATGGCAAGCTACGATGTCATTCTTGGGATGGAATAGTTAGTTCCCTTTCAGGCAGTCATCTACTGTTATCACCGTAGGGTGAGTTTCATATGACCAGAGGGTGAATCTTTTCTTCATAGAGGCGAATGGGATGTCTAGGCGAGTCGAGCAGGAGTCGAGCAGCATGGGCTAGGATGGGTGACGACCCAGATTTCTAGTCTTTATCTGGATGACCAGGGGACTTCACAGTTGGAATTTCCTCCAATGGTGGATCATTTCTGGGATTTCTTTCCAGAGGACTTCTCAGTTTTTCCTCCGGAGCGTGAGGTGGAATTCTCTATTGATCTCATGCTAGTAGCGGCACCGGTGCCCATTCGTCCCTATAGGATGGCTACACCTTAGTTGCAGGAGTTGAAGAAGCAGTTGGAGGAGTTGGAGGCAAAGGGTTTCATCTGACCCAGTACTTCTCCTTGGGGTTCTCCTGTCCTATTTGCGAAGAAGGAAGATGGTACCCTTAGGCTCTGTGTGGATTATCAGAAGTTGAACCAGCTGATGGTCAAGAACTGGTATCCCTTTACGAGGATTGATGATATCTGTGACCATCTTCGAGGAGCCCGGGTGTTCTCGAATATCGATTTGTGGTCTTGTTATCATCTATTGCATTTTAGACCATCAGATATACCTCTGAAAGCCTTCAGAAGCAGGTATGGTCTCTACGAGTATACAGATATGGAGTTCAGTCTCACGAATGCGCTAGTGGTTTTCAGGGAACTGATTAACTGAGTGTTCAATCCTTACATGGATTCCTTCATCGTGGTCTTCATGGATGATACCTTGGGGTACTCTCACACTTGACACAACCATACTATCCATCTTGAGATCATTTTGTGTACACTAAGAGAGCATAAGCTTAATGTTAAACTCTGGAAGTGCCACTTATGGATGGATGAGATTCACTTCTTGGGTCACGTCATCTTAAAGAAATGATTATCTGTGGACCCAGATAAAGTGAGAACTATAGTTTCCTGGGAACAGCCGAAGAACTTTTTTGAGGTACGGAGTTTCCTAGGGCTGGCTAGATACTACATACACTTTATTTTCAGGACTTTTCATGCCTAGCATCACCATTTACATGTCTGACCAAGAAGGTGGTGATGTTATTATGGTCAGATTCTTGTGGGTCAGCCTTTCAAGATTTGAAGGGATGTTTGACGTCATCACCGATACTAGTCTTGATAGAGCCAGGCAAGAGCTATACTGTTTATTGTGATGCTTCAGGTATTGGGCTGCGCGCTGTGGTTATGCAAGGAGATGGATTCATTGCCTACGGGTCTCTGTAGTTGAGGCCACATGAGAGGAACTACTCGACTCATGATCTGGAGTTCGAAACTATTGTTCATGCCTAGTGCTGTTGGATACATTACCTTCTGGGATAACACATTCACTACTAGAAAAGCAGGTATTTGCGACGCTCTATTTGCGACGGGTTCCCGTCGCAAATAGCCCGTTGCTGAAAACGCCGTCGCAACTACACTTATTTGTGACGGGCCCGTCGCTAAAGCCTTTTTTTGCGACGGGCATTCCCCCCGTCGCAAATAGTATTCCGTATTTTTGTAAAAAACTTTTGACACAGTTTTTGCGACGGATCCGTCGCAAAAACTCTTTTAAAAAAAATAAAAAAAAAATAATAATACTAGTATTTGTGACGGGAGTCGGGACCCATCGCAAATACTTTTTTTAAAAAAAATAAAAAACTATTAATAATACTAGTATTTGCGACGGGCATAGTATCCCGTCGCAAATACTATAAAAAAATAAAAAAAATAAATTATTAACAAATTATTTTAATTAATATAATAATAGATTTATAATATACAAATGAAAATAATAAATTATTTTAATTACTATAATAATAGTAGAATTATAATTCAAAAATAAAAATAATAGAATATTAATAATTAATTTAATTAATATAATATTATTACAATTATAATTCATAAATAAAAAAAATATTAATAAGTTATTTTAATTAATATAAAAATAATAGAATTATTTTACATTCAAATATTAAAATAATTCAAGTATTACAAAAAAAATAATTAAATTATAATATTATAAAATTTTAATATATATTTAAAATTTTAATATATATATATAATTTTAATATATATATAAAATTTAATATTATAAAATATAAATAATATTATTATTCATATTAATATTGTTATTTAAAAATATAATATTATTAATATTTTATAATGAGACAGAAACTACGAATAGAAAAAAAAAATTTTGATTTCACAAATTTTATAACAGAAATACAAACTCTAATCTGTAGGAGGGGGGAGGGGGAGGGGGGGAGGTGGGGGATCTGCAGATGGTGGTGGAGGAAACTCCATCCCTAAAGCATGAGTGAGTCGGCGCATGTACTCCATCTGCTCCTGATGCTGCTGCTGCCACCGACTCGTCTGCTCCTCGTACAGCTGCTGCTGGCGTCGACGCTCCTCCTCATGCTGCTGACGCATCTGCTCCTCCTCCTGTCGGAGACTCTCTATCTGTGCAGTCTGAGATCGCAACTGATCCTCATATTGTGTAGAAGAAGATGTACGAGATCCTCTCGAGCTGGACGCCGACATCGCAACACTGCCATAATAATCTCCGGGAGTCAGTCGAGAGACGATACCAACTACCCGGCCCTTCTCGAAGGCATACTGGGTGGCCTGTATCCATGCCGCCTCATCAAACTGACGGGCAGTGGTCTGATCTGATGACTCGGCCTGACACTCAGGCCGGGCCTGTGCCGCTGCGGCCTCATATGACTCCTATAGTTGCAATTTAAAATTAAAATTGTGAATATATTATATGCAGTTAATTTTTAAACATGAAAACAAATAATACTGACCACGATGTGATGCTGACGATCACCTCTGAGCTCCCCAGTAGCAGGATCACTATACATCCTCCGATATACGTCGTACTCTGTAATATCGGGGTGCTCGACAGCCTATAAGAATAAAAAATAAAATGTTAATATTTATAGTTATATAAAATATTTATAAATAATGTACGTACCAGATGCTGTCTATGAGTACTGAAAGAACGACTCCCACCTTGATGAGTCACCTCCTGTCTCCCCCGATTCTGCCTCCCCACCGATGATCTCCTCTGAAAGGCACCACTCAAGCAGTGCGCACATAATCCATCCCATTCATGGGATGAAATATACTCTGGTCGGTGTGCTCTACATGACTCATCAAACTCTGACACTTCTGTTTTCTTCATCGCATCTTTTCTTAAATTGTGCAAAAACTGACGAAGGCGATCACGCATGGCCACCTCCCATGCCTCGTGGATGGCGTCACGCATGGTATCCTCGATCGGATACCATAAACCCTACAAATAAATCAAAATATCAAGTTAGAAATGAGATAATTTTCAAAATAAAAATTATTTATTTACGTACGTACCAACCAATGGCCGAACATGGCCTGCTGCACATCAATGGGAATCTGCTCCCATGTGGTCCACGGCTGAGAGAAATAGTTGCGCAAAATAGCGCTGCCCTGTCCGAATGCTATATGCGAAAAACTGAAAAAATAATAAACATTTATTATGTGAATGGATTAATGATATCTTAGTCAAATTCACAGGTTATTACACAGGTTATCACACCTCCAGGTGCGCGGATCAAACCCAAGACGTGGACGTCGCTCGGGGACGGGGTCAGGAATCATCAATCGTGCAAGACCGCGCCCCCTCCGTGTACTCTCTGGAGCGCCTGCAGGCTGAGGGTCATCTTCCAGCAACTCATCCGCATCGAAAGGCAGGTCAGCATCCGCCAACGCATGAAATGTGGCCTCGTCCATCTGAAACAGAAAATGTTAATGTTAGCAAATAATTGATAATTACTATTATATATACATATATACATATTATGATTGTATATAAATACCATGGAATTCTATAAGTGTTCATCTTCATCATCATCTTCATATATGTCAATGTCATCTTCATATTCCTCCTCAACATCATCGATATCCATTCGAGTTGTAGTTGCTTCATCTCTTACCATTTCAAATTCATGTGTGACATCATTAACATCATCGTCATCACCGACTCTTAAATGTGGGGTGTCGTCATCGATACTCATATCTCTTTGTAAAAAAGATTGATTTTGAGTACTCTCTTGAAAAACTTCAATTCTTTGCACATCAGTGAAAGCACATTCACTTTGACTAAACTGATTGTCTCGAATTTTGATTTTTATTACACTCCACCAATCAGTCAAGTCTCTTGATGTTGCACAGTACTTTGCATAATAAACTTGATATGCCTGTTGAGCCAATAAGAATGGTTAATTTACTGCGAGAACACTTTTACATTTAATATCGATGATTCCATGAGTCGGATGAACATGCACGCCTCTCTCTGTATCCAACCACCGACATTTGAACATGGTTATGCAATGTTGTCCAAGATAACAGAGTTCAATGATTTCATCAAGTATGCCATAAAAGTCAACTTCATTTTCTCGATGATGAGATCCTCTCAAGCTATCTCCACTGTTCATTGTTTTTTTCGATTCCCCATATGCATGTGTGTGGAATCGAAATCCATTCACCACATATGCATTATAAGTTTTAACAAGTTTGGAAGGTGGGTTACTCAATACACACAGCCGTTTGTCAATTTTATCAGCATGTCGAGACACCTGAAGATTTGTGAAATAATTATCAATATAGTAAACTATACATTGAATGAGTTGCTAAATGATAAAGAATTTATGTTACCAGTTTTTGAAACCACTGAGAGAAATTTTTCAGTCAAGGTTCTTCGAGAGCAGCTGCTGTAATTTGTGGAATTTGTTTCTTGATATGATTATCATACAACCTATAAAAACCAAAGTTATTTACTGTAACATAAATAATAGAATAAGTGATATAAACACTTACAGTACAACTGATGTCATCTCTTCACAGTTGAGCAGAACATACGTATGAGCTCTATGATGTTCGTCATCTGAAAGCCAGCATTCAGAAACTCCACCAAAACCAAGCTCTGACTGGTTGAAAACAGATAATTGATTGTCGATTTCATCAATATTCCTCTCATTCCATCCCATTCGGTTGTGTTTTGAAGGATACTCAGATTCAAAATAATGGGAGCAGAAAAAAGATATTTCCTCTTGCAAATAAGCTTCTGCAATAGATCCTTCAACAGATGCTTTGTTGCGTACTTTTCTTTTCAATTTTTGCATGCATCTTTCAAATGGGTACATCCATCGAAACTGTACCGGACCTCCACATTTGGCTTCATATGGCAAATGTAACATCAAATGTTCCATTGAGTCGAAGAAAGATGGCGGAAATATTTTTTCCAGTTTACATATAATTACAACAACATCTTTTTCAAGTTTGCCTAGAGCATCATAATCTGCCGTAGCCGCACAAATTTCCCGAAAAAAATGAGACATGTCTGTTATGGAATCCCAAATCACAGAATTCAACAGACCTCTTAATCCAATGGGTAGAAGTCTCTCCATTATAACATGACAATCATGACTTTTTAATCCAGTAATATATCCATTCATTACACATCTACCCAAATTGGAAGCACAGCCATCTGGAAGTCTCAAATCTGCAATCCACTGACAAAATAATAAACGGTTTTCTTTAGACAGTGTATAAGCTGCTTTTGGTTTCAGTAACCTTTCTGTTCTGACATTCTCAAATAGTTCCAATTCTGGACGCCTGTAAATTTGGGCAAGATCTAAACGTGCATTTACATTGTCTTTGCTCTTTCCTGACGTATCCAAAACTGTATGAAACAAATTATCAAAACAGTTCTTCTCAATATACATGACATCTAACATGTGTTGGACCAACAAATCAGACCAATATGGAAAATCCCAAAATATGCTACGTTTAATCCAATTGTGTTCTTTCCCAAAACCAGAAATTTTCTGTTGGTTTATTGTGGGACCAAAAGTGATGGGAGGTAATGAAAATACAACCGATTTTAACTCCGAACCTGATAGCATTTTTGGAGGTCCATCCCTTTCAGCTGTTCCTTTTCTGAAATGAGATCTGTTTCTGCGAAAAGGATGATCAGCTGGAAGAAATCTGCGATGACAGTCAAAATAACAAGGTTTCTTTCCATGAATGAGCATAAATGCTTTGTTCTCTCCCATACAGTAAGGACATGATTTTTGACCATGTGTACTCCAGCCAGATAACATCCCACAAGCCGGGAAGTCACTTATTGTCCACATCAATGCTGCTCTCAGTATGAAATTTTGTTTCGTTGCAACATCATATGTACTGACACCAGTACTCCACAATAAATTTAATTCATCAATCAATGGCTTCAAATAAACATCAATATTTTTCTTCAGATGTCCTGGAATTAGTAAATTCAAAAAGATATATGGCTCCTTAATCAACATCCATGGAGGTAAATTATACGGAGTTAAAAAAACAGGCCAACATGAATATTGACTACCATAAGATCCAAACGGACAGAAACCATCAGTGGAAAGGCCCAGTCGAACATTTCGAGCTTCTAAAGCAAATGATGGATGCACTGTATCAAAATGTTTCCATGAATCACCATCAGCTAGATGATTCAAGCTTTTATCGGTTGAACTATTCTCTTTATGCCATGACATCATTGTCGCTGTATTCTTAGAAATGAATAAACGCTGAAGTCTGGATGTAAGCGGAAAATATCTCAACTGTTTTACAGGAATCAAACCAGACTTCCCGTGTTGTCCTTCTTTATATCTCAGTTCCCCACATGTAGGAAAACTATCCAACGACTCATTTTCCCCAGAATATAAAATGTAGTCATTTGAACATGCATGAATCTTCTGACAAGTAAGTCCCAAATTTCGAACCAGCCTCTTACTCTCATAGTAATTTTCAGGTAAAACATTTCCTTCAGGTAACAGTGTTTTCAGCAAAGAAAATATCTGGTCAAAACAGGTGTTTAACATTCCGTTATCTGATTTGATAGCCATAAATTTTGCAACTGCTTCTAATTTGCTCATCTTGCAGCCAGGATATAATACATCCTCAGCAGATTTCAACAACTCATAAAATTCAGACGGTGCCAACTCAGGATTTGAAGCTATATCAGCCGGAGTTTCTGTATGTTGAACAGATGAACCTGCAACATCATGTACTAAATCTTGAAACCGGGATAGATCCGGAATCAAGTTGGTATCACCTGCTCTGGAACTGCGTTCACCGTGTTGATACCAAAAAACATAATCTGGTTGAAAACCAAAACGCAAGAGATGTTCTCCCACTTTGTCAAACGTGTCAAAAGTTCTCAATGCACATTTTCTGCAAGGGCATTTTATTTTTCCTTCTGAAACAAATTCTGAATTTGATTCCGTAAATGATAAAAAAGTCTCCACACCCTCAACATATACTGGATTTAAACCAGAACCGTTTGGATTTCTACGTTGATTTATCCATATGCGGTCACCTAATAATGATTGTTGACGACCTCGTTGTTCCATATTTCTCTATAAAATATAAAAGCATTACTGGTTTTGAATAATTTGTTAGAAAAAACACTCAAGTAAAGATTGAATATATTGAGAATAAAGCAAAACATGTTACAAATATTTATAATTTTAATATTATATTGATTTTTTATTATTTTAATAATACTGATATAATTTTTTCATAAACATTAATTATATAATAATAACATTATTACATTATTAGTATATTTTATTATTAATATTAAAATAACATAATTTTTTATATTATATACAATTCTATTTTCATCTGTGTGTTTAACATTCTGTCTCCACATGTAATATTGCATTCAATTTCATCTCTCCATTGGCGAGTAGGTTGATAATTTTGAAAAAGAATGCGAATATTACATGTGGAGACATAAAACACACAGATGAAAAAAGAATTGTATATAATATAGAAAATTATATTATTTTAATATTAATAATAAAATATACAAATAATGTAATAAGGTAATTATTCCAAATTATTGGTAAGTATTTCAAATTATTGGTAATTATTCCAAATTATTGGTAATTATTCCAAATTATTGGTAATTATTCCAAATTATTGGTAATTATTCCAAATTATTGGTAGTTATTCTTAATTTTTTGTAGTTATTCCTAATTATTGGTAAATATTGGTAAATATTGGTAAATATTGGTAATTATTGGAAAATATTGGTAATTATTGGTAATTATTGGAAAATATTGGAAAATATTGGTCATTATTGGTAATTATTGGTGATTATTGGTAATATTTGGTGATTATTGGTAATTATTGGTGATTATAGGTAATTATTGGTGATTATTGGTAATTATTGGTGATTATTGGTAATTATTGGTGATTATTGGTAATTAATACTAATTATTGGAAATTAATACTAATTATTGGTAATTAATAATCATTATTACTAATTATTGGTAATTATTACTAATTATTCCTAATTAATACTAATTATTCCTAATTGTTACTAATTATTGTTAATTAATACTAATTATTGTTAATTATTACTAATTATTACTAATTATTACTAATTATTACTAATTATTACTAATTATTACTAATTATTTCTAATTATTACTAATTATTTCTAATTATTACTAATTATTGCTAATTAGTAGTAATTATTGCTAATTATTACTAATTATTGCTAATTATTATTAATTATTGATAACTATTAGTAATTATTGATAATTATTAGTAATTATTGATAATTATTGGTAATTATTACTAATTATTGTTAATTATTGGCAATTATTGTTAATTATTACTAAATATTGGTAATTATTACTAAATATTGGTAATTAATACTAATTATTGCTAATTAATACTAATTATTGGTAATTAATACTAATTATTGGTAATTAATACTAATTATTGGAAATTAATACTAATTATTGGTAATTAATAATCATTATTACTAATTATTGGTAATTATTACTAATTATTCCTAATTAATACTAATTATTCCTAATTGTTACTAATTATTTCTAATTATTACTAATTATTTCTAATTATTACTAATTATTGCTAATTATTAGTAATTATTGCTAATTATTAGTAATTATTGCTAATTATTAGTAATTATTGATAATTATTAGTAATTATTGATAATTATTAGTAATTAGTGATAATTATTGGTAATTATTGATAATTATTGTTAATTATTGGCAATTATTGGTAATTAATACTAATTATTGGTAATTAATACTAATTATTGTTAATTAATACTAATTATTGGTAATTAATACTAATTATTGGTAATTAATACTAATTATTGGTAATTAATACTAATTATTGGTAATTAATACTAATTATTGGTAATTAATACTAATTATTGGTAATTAATACTAATTATTGGTAATTAATACTAATTATTGGTAATTAATACTAATTATTGGTAATTAATACTAATTATTGGTAATTAATAATCATTATTACTAATTATTGGTAATTAATACTAATTATTGGTAATTAATAATCATTATTACTAATTATTGGTAATTATTACTAATTATTCCTAATTAATACTAATTATTCCTAATTAATCCTAATTATTCCTAATTATTCCTAATTATTACTAATTATTGTTAATTATTACTAATTATTACTAATTATTTCTAATTATTACTAATTATTTCAAATTATTAGTAATTATTTCTAATTATTACTAATTATTGCTAATTATTAGTAATTATTACTAATTATTAGTAATTATTGCTAATTATTATTAATTATTGATAATTATTATTAATTATTGATAATTATTGGTAATTATTACTAATTATTGGTAATTATTGGCAATTATTGTTAATTATTACTAAATATTGATAATTATAGGTAAATATTGATAATTATTGGTAATTATTGGTAATTATTACTAAATATTGGTAATTATTGGTAATTATTGGTAATTAATACTAATTATTGGTAATTAATACTAATTATTGGTAATTAATACTAATTATTGGTAATTAATACTAATTATTGGTAATTAATACTAATTATTGGTAATTAATACTAATTATTGGTAATTAATACTAATTATTGGTAATTAATACTAATTATTGCTAATTATTACTAATTATTGATAATTATTACTAATTATTGATAATTATTATTAATTATTCCTAATTAATACTAATTATTCCTAATTATTACTAATTATTACCAATTATTGTTAATTATTCCTAATTATTACTAATTATTGGTAATTAATACTAATTATTGTTAATTAATACTAATTATTGGTAATTAATACTAATTATAGGTAATTATTACTAATTATTGTTAATTATTGGTAATTATTACTAATTATTGGTAATTAATACTAATTATTGGTAATTAATACTAATTATTGGTAATTAATACTAATTATAGGTAATTAATACTAATTATTGGTAATTATTACTAATTATTACTAATTATTCTTAATTATTGATAATTATGGATAATTGTTCCTAATTATTAGTAATTAAATGAATAATTATCAATAATTAGAAATAATTACCAATAATTACAAATAATAACATTATTAATATATTTTATTATTAATATTAAAATAATATAATTTTCTAATTTATATACAATTCTTCTTTCATCTGTGCGTTTTCTATCTCCACATACAAATAATACATGTGAAAACAGCAAACACACTGATGAAAAAAGAATTGTATATATATAAAAAATTATATTATTTTAATATTAATAATAAAATAAACTAATAATGTAATAATGTTCTTATTCCTAATTATTGGTATTTATTACTAATTATTAATATTTATTCTTAATTATTAAAAATTATTACTAATTATTCCTAATTACCATTAACTATAAACAATACAAATAATTTAAATTTATTAAGTAATAAAACAATGTAAACATAATTAAATTACAACTAATTAATAATAATTGAAACTAATAAAAAATTAAAAATAAATAAAAAATTAAAATGAAGATAAATACCTTGAAAATTGATCTGTTCTGATCGTTCTTCAAAACTTTAATATCAGCTCCAGAGAAAAAAATTAAACTGGAAAAAAACTCAACTCTAGAAATATAATTTTGAGAGAAGGAGAAGATAAGGAATGAGAATGAAATGAAAAAAACGGATGGGGGTATTTATAGGTTAGATTATTTGCGACGGGCCCATTTGCGACGGGTATCCCGTCGCAAATAGTATTATTTGCGACGGTACCCGTCGCAAATACCTTAGCCAACATTTATTACGGTCAACCGGTAAATAGTTATTTGCGACGGGACGCGTCGCAAATAACCCCTGCCGACATAGGATTTGCGACGGGGGAATATTCCCGTCGCAAATACCTTTTACCGCCGCCGGTTATTTGCGATGGGAATATTCCCCCGTCGCAAATAAGTTTCCCGCGATTTGGCGCGCATCGCGGGAAAACTATTTGCGACGGGGAAAGCAATCCCGTCGCAAAAGCCTCCTTATTTGCGACGGGGAAATTCCCCCGTCGCAAATAAGTTTTTAACATGACTATTTGCGACGGGAATAAATCCCGTCGCAAATATCCCGTCGCAATTGCTCATTTTTCCCGTAGTGATTATTGTTTTCACCGATCACAAGAGTCTCATGTACATATTCACTCAATGTGATCTGAATCTCAAATAGCGCAGGTGGGTCGAGTATCTTCAGTCCTGTGATTTAGAACATGCATATACGCCGGGAAAGGTAAATGCAGTGTCAAATGCGTTGAGCAGGAGAACACAGATTCAGGCTGTTCAGGAGGCTAGCAATGAGTGACAGCTTATGGATCTGTTCTCAGATATTCATATGGTGGTTCATGAGAGATAGGGACAGACGTACCTATCTTCTATAGTTGTTACCTCTACACTTCTTGATCAGGTTGAAATGAGGCAGCTATCAAACTCAGAAGGCTTAGTCCTACGGGAGAGTGTGTCAGGAGAAGACCCTCCTCCCAGATGGACAGTGGGCGAGGATGATATCTTGTGTTTCTAGGGATGCGTATGGATGCACCCGACACACGCGAGGAGCTGATGCGGGACATTAATTCCTCAGTTTTGGTAGTTTATCCTAGCGTCACCAAGATGTACCGTGATCATCATCGCCAGTACTGGTTGCCAGGTATGAAGAGGGATATTTCTGGTTTTGTCATGAGTTGTTCTATTTGTCAGTAGGTGAAGGAGGAGCATCAACGACAAGAAAGCCTTTTAATCCAGTTACCCATTCTGGAGTGGAAGTGGAATGATGTCGCGATGGGCTTCGTGACCGGATTGCCGAGGTCGCCTCGAGGGAACGATGTTGTTTGGATTTTCATCGACAGACATACGAAGGTTTCCCACTTCTTACCGATCAAGGAGACCTTCAGCATTGATGATCTGGGATGACTGTACATCCGAGAGATTGTATGTCTACATGGAGTTCCATATTCCATTGTTTCAGACAGGGATGTGTGCTTTACTTCTCGGTTCTGGTAGGGGCTTCGGAAGGCCTTGGGTAATCAGCTACTTTTTAGTACAACATACCATCCCCATACAGATGGCCAGTCCGAGCGTATGATCTAGGTGCTTGAGGATATGCTCCGAGCTTGCATTCTAAACCTTGGCAGTTCTTGGGAGAAGCATATCCCTCTGGTGGAGTTTGCCTACAACAACAGTTTTCTGGCAACTATTCAAATGGCACCTTATGAGGCTTTGTATGATAGTACATGTCGATCACATTTATTCTTGCTGGAGGTAGGAGATGCATCTTTTTTGGGACCTCGTCTTGTTTAGGAGAGCTTAGTGCAGATAGAGTTGATTCGGAAGAGCATGGCTACAACACAGTCTCGACAGAAGTCTTATGCTGATCCGCAAAGATGACATCTTGAGTTCGAGGTCTGGAATCAGGTTTTCCTATGTGTCTCTATGAGATTGTGGCACAAGAGGATTCGAAGACGGGGTAAACATTCACTGTGGTACATTGGGCTGTTTGAGGTATTGGAGAGAGTTGGGCTGGTTGTTTATCGGTTGTGGTTTCCTCAGAGGTACCGGGCCATGCACGACATCTTCCACATCTCTTAGCTTCAAAGTTACTTTTCAAACCCGTCACATGTATTTCATCCCGAGGAAGACGAGCTCGAAGAGGATGCATCATTTGATGAGCATCCTATCCGGATTGTCGATCGTTGTATGAAGGTTCTCCATGGGTGGTCTGTTCCTCTAGTATGGGTGATATGGCAGCACGGGCGAGTACATGACAAGACCTGGGTGAGGGAGGCCGATGTACGATCGCAGTGGCTGGAGTTGTTCGGGGTTTCTTCTCCGCCTCGTTAGGGAAATTCGGAGATGAATTTCTTTAAGAGGGTAAGTTTGTAAGAACCCGGAACTTCGTTTTAGGTATGATTTTATTTTCATGGAGTTTTTAAAAAAAAGGGGTTTCTGGAAATTTTTTAAGTACACGGCGTGTACTTTCTGAGTACACACCGTGTACTACCTTGCTGCTCAAAGTCGTGTGATGGCCATGTCCAGGCCACAGAAATGGTGTGTAGCGGTGATGTGTACTCTACTTAAAGTGGAGTAAGTAAAAACAAAGTACACGGCGTGTACCCTAGAAGTACACGCTGGGTATTTTAAATTTTTTCACTAAAAAGACTGGGGTCGTGCCTGATGGATAGAACACACTCCTTCTCTAGGTTCTTCGTCCGAGAGCAACACATACAGCCACGATTCTTCTCCGAGCCCTTGTGCCTCTGTCTGATCTCAATTTCAGCCGCCGTTGACTGTGTTGGAATCATAGTGGTGAGTTCTTCCTTCTCCTAGAGCTTTGTTTTCCAATTCTTCATCTTTCTCAAGATATCATTGGTTGAACTTTTTTGACGTTTTCTTAGATCCTTGAAGTTATAAGGAGAATCATTCATCGTGGTTCACTTATATCTTTCTCCTAGCATCAAGTTAGGTGGTTTTTGCCTTTCTGTAGGAATTCGTGGAATATTATGTGATATCTCCACCAATACCCTTGAACGGGGTATTGCATGTTTCTTGTTTTCCCTTGTTGTTTCCTGCTATGCTTGATTTCATGAGTAGAGGTAATTTTTTGTTAATAGGGTAAACTTTATTGTGCTCTGGATGTTTTACCTTCCATGTTTTGCTTGTTCGGCGTTTTTCCAGTTTCCATGCCATGTTTTAGGATAGTGGAACTGATGTACTGTATTGCTGTTGTGAATTAGAATGATAACCAAGTAGTTCTTGATGTTTACTTGGGCCGATACGCACGCTATGCATGTTTGTTTTACACAAGACTGTGAGAACCTAGTGTAGTGGACTGTAGGGGGAATGGACATAAGGGCATCTCTAGAGTGTCTTTAATTTACAATGCAAGACCACATGTGTAATTGATGTTGAATTCATCATGAGAGAGTCTGTAGTTCCTCGACGAGGGCTAGAGGGGGAATTGACGTTGAGTGCTTCCCCATAGAGCCTTTAGTACGATTCGGGACTATAGGGGGAATTGATGGTGAGTGCTTCCTCGGAGAGTCTATTCTTTAGATGAACCAAAGGGGCGAGACTGTGTGTTACTCCCAGAGGGTGGAAAGTACATGTAGGATGAACCTTAGGGGTTAGGCCGTGAGAACTACCCAGAGGTTACCTTTTTGTTTTACTTTCTTGAGTTGATGTTTCTTGTTTGTAGAATATATGATATAAACTTTGGAATGTTACTGCTATGTATTATCCTATTTACTGATTACTGTTTAATGCTTATTGTACTTTACCTTCCATATATTCACTGACTATTAGGCGCAGATCTTTGGGTGGTTGCCTATTGGCACATTGTCTCACACCCTGATTGGGTCATGCTTTTGGGTACAAACTGATTATATTATTTCATGTATAGATAAGGGAAAGCACCCATCTACTTTAGGTTTATGATTGAACAAGAGCTGGAGAGCATGGAACCAAGCCGAGGCTTGCGATACTGAGGAGTTTCTCATCTGTTTTTCTTTTGTACTTTGGCTTAGTACTGTATTCAGCATTGTGACTTGTTTGGATGTATTCATAGAAATATATGTATCATGCATCATTTCCATATATTTCTGCTCCAGTTGTTTATTTATCAGTCTTTTACAGTTATTGTTGTTGGATATTTACTGTTTCTGCTATTGTATGTGTTGTATCATCCTCTGTGTAGTTTTCCAATGAGGGCATAGTTTCCCCACTATCACACCCAAGGCCCTTGCTGTTAGTTGGCAGCCTCTGGCATTTGGGGAAATTTCCTTGAGGCCATGTGACCAACCTGGTATGGGGCGCCTCTAGGTGGCTTCTGGAACCGGGACGTTACAATGTTGTGAGAAATTTTTAGCAACATTCAGAATGTATGGAAACTTGGAAAACTGAACGACTGATTTTTAGAGGGGCAGAGCTTCGGCACAAGAAGTCCTGAAAAATAAATGTGGGGCATGGATTAGGGGGCCTTTATATAGGCTTCTATTTGATTGTTCGAATTCATGATTTTATCCAAAATTTGAAAGAAGCTTGATATGATATGACGGTTGAGATGAATGCTAAGGATGGATTGGGTATATTCTGATCTTTTGAGGTTTTAAGGAAAAATTGGATTTAATGAAAGTGAATCCGATAGTGTTTTCTTAAAACAAGATACATATAGCACAAGTAAAAAAATATAATTACAAAGACTTATTTAAGAAAACATACCTTTGAGATTTCTAAGAAAGAATTATCAGTATTGATAAGGTTCTTCTTAGATTCTGGAGATTTCTATTAAAGAAAGAAAAAAATTAGGTTCCAAAAATTCTTGTTAAAGAAATAAATAATTTTTTTAAAAGAAAAATTTTTTTTAAACGTACTCCCCCTATGAAAAATAATTTCATCATGTAAGAAGATATGTTTCAAAAAAAGGTAATATGGATGATTACCATACAGTTATCATTATTAACTTTTGGTTAATCTATTCAAATCTATCGGAGGGTATGGATTTTGTAAAAATATCAATAATTTGATCTTCTACTCCGATAAATTTAAAAATGATATATCCCTTAAGTGTGTGATCCCTAAGAAAGTGATGCCTAATATCTATGTTTTTTATGAGGGTGATGTGTAGGATTTTTTCATAAGGAAATGGAACGTGTATTATCACACAATATCTGTATTTTGGTAAAACTCATGCCATAATCATTGAGTGTGTGTTGCATCCAAAACACTAGATCACAAATACTTACAGCTTCTACATATTTAGCTTTAGTAGTTGAGAGTGATACTAATTGTTTCTTATTGCATGTCCAAGAAACTAATGAATCTCTTAAGAAATTACTTGTTCCAAATATACTTTTTTCTATCTATTCTATATACACCAAAATCAGTATCTGAAAATATTTTTAAAATAAAATAATTTCCATAGGAATAAAAAATCCATAAGTCCATGGTCCCCTTTAAATTGTGACAAAAAAAATTCACTTATTTTAAATGAGATTCATTTGGATTAGATTCATATCTTGATCATAAGTATACAAAAAACAATATGTCTGGATGACTATCTGTTAAGTATAAAAAACTTCCTATCATGCCTTCAAAAAAAAATTTATCTACTAGTTTCCTAGCTTCTTGAGGATATAGAGAATTTGAGGTACCAATTTGAGTAATTACACTTTTAGTGTTTTCATATCCATACATTTTAATTTGATATTTAATATATATTTTTTGATATATAAAATATCCTTCTGGTTCTTGAGAAATTTGAAAACTAAGGAAAAATGTTAACTCACCCATCATTTTCTTTTCAATATCAGATTTCAAAAGATTCCCAAGTGAATCAGATAAGGATTTCTGAGTTTATCCGAATATAATGTCATCAACATATATTTGAAAAATCAAAACATTTTTCTTATCATTCTTTATAAAAAGTGTTGGATCAAAAGTTCCCTTGAAATAATTGTTTTGTAATAGAAATCATGTAGGTCAATAATACTAGGATTTAGGGGCTTTCTAAGAATCATATAAAGATTTTTTTATGTTTGAAAACATGTTCAGGATATTTTATGTCTTCAAAACCACGAATATGATCAACATAAATATCCTCTTAAACATATACATTATATAAGGCACACTTCACATCCTTTTGAAAAATATTGAAATTAATAAATACTGCAGAGGTAAGTAAAATATGAATAGATTCAAGTATATCTACTGGGGTGTAGGTTTCATCACAGTCTATTCTATATTGTTGATTATATCCTTTATAACTAATAATGCTTTATTTATTACAATGATTCTATTATAACCACATTAATTTATCAATACCCATTTTTCTCTAATTATAGAAGTTTCCTTAGGTCTTTCAACCGAGTTCCAAACTTTGTTCCTTTAGAATTCATTTAATTCATCTTGCATAGCATTAATCCAATCATCCTCACCTAAAGATTCATCAGTTCTTTTTTGTTCTAATTGGGAATTAAATTCTAGTTGTTAACTTCCTTTCATAATGAACAACTAGTCTATAAAGGTTTACTTACATGACCAATGATACTATCACTAGGATGATTCTTAATAAACAACTAATTTGGGTTTTGTAACACCTATTCATCAACATATGGTAGAAAATATTCTGGGGGTAAATACTTCAAAAACATTTTCTTGAGCATTTTCCTTATTTGAATAATTTTCCATCAAATGATAATCAATTTTTGAAAACACATCTGAGGATGTAGGTTGGGGTTGTTTTAAAACAAAAGGGTCTCTTTTATAAAATTTAACATGGACTGTTTCTTAAAAAATTAAAGTATTTTTTTTAAAAAATCGATAGGCATTAGAAGTAGCGGAATAGCCTAAGAAAATTCAGTCATCAGATTTGGGTGAGAATTTATGTAAGTTATCCTTATTATTCAAAATGAATAATTTTCTTCTAAATACATTTAAATAAGAATGTCTAGGTTCTATACTATTCCACAACTTATAAAGTGTTTTGTTAATAAATGAACGTATTAAAACTAAATTTATATTATAAAAAATAGTACTTATAGTTTCATCCCAAAAGTGTTTAGCACTATAATATACAATCAACATGGATCGGGTTGTCTCTTTAATAATTTGATTTCCTCTTTCCACAACACTATTTTATTGAAGTGTTCTTGGGGATGAGAAGTTATGATTAATTCATTTCATACTATAAAAGTTTCAAAATATGAATTTTGAAATACTTCCACATGATCACTATGAATAGTTATAAATGGATGTTTTTTTCTCATTTTTAACATAGGATCTAAAAGGTTTAAAATAAGAAATGTCATCAGATTTTTTTCTAGAAAACAGACCCACATATATTTAGTATAATTATGAACTAAAAAATACATAGTATTTGCCGCTAATACATCTAGTTTATGTTGGAATAAAAAGATCCATATCCACTAGTTGTAATGCCTCAGTAGTTGAGACTTAACTAACTGATTTAAATCTTGAATTATGTTTCATCCCATATTGACATGGATCATAGACTTTTGAAGAATGGAATCTATAGTCCGGTAGATCCTTAAAAAGTCTTATATTTGAGATTTTTAATAAGTTCCTATGGTTATAGTGTAATAGTATTATATTTCATTACAATTATTGATCTTCCATTCCAATAATTAAATTTATATCTTGTCTCCTAAGGTCTTCAAAATTCAGTGTATAAAGATTCTCATGCCTGTTGGCAGAGAGAATTAACTCTTCTTTGGGATTTTGTCCTAAGAATGTATCATTCAAAAAAATCACAAGGTAACCTTCATTACATAATTGTATTATTCTTATAAGATTTTTCTTAAGACCTTTTAAAAATAAAACATTTGAAATAAATTCTTTTTTAAGAGGAATAATGTTACCTATACAAAAAAATTCCCCTTAGCATTCTCTCTAAATGTTAATTTTTCTCCTTTTGTCATGATAATCTTTTCAAAGATGTTTTCTGTACCAATCATGTGTCGGGAACATCCACAATCCATGTACCATGTATTTTTTTGTTACATTCTTTATTTTCCTTAAAATAAAAGAGTTACACTTTAGGAATCCAAACATTCTTGGATCTGGAAAATTTAGAAAGTATAATATTAGGAATCCAAATTTTATTAGAGAAATTGGATTTATAAAAGAATAAGGATTGGGTTTTTTATGAAATTTTTTCTCCCAATGTCCATTACATTAACACTTAGTGAATAATAGAGAACATTTAGGAACAGAATAATTATGACTAAAAACAGGTTTTCGAAAAGTGTAACCAATTTATAAACTATTCCTAATATAATGAATTTGTGAAAACATTTTATCAAATTCCATTCCTTCCTGAAGTAATATTTGATAAGATTTTCTTTGAGGAAAAGATTTTGTAATTTAGTCTGATGACTAAATTCTTATCCTCGTAGTCATTAGTTTTAGAACATGAAATATTCTTTAAAACATTTTTCATAGAAATAAAATTTTCAAGATCCATAGAAAGATTATATTTCTTAGAATAAATATCCTTATGGTTTTTAGAAACACTTTTAAAATAAAAAGTCTTCTAATCAATATCCTTATAAATATTTGATAATTCTTTTGTTAAAATATAAATTCTTTAATTTTCTTTCCCTAATCTCTTCTTTATCATAAAATTTTCATTTTTATGTAGTTGAGGAAATATAGAAACTTATTCGAATGAAGGTAAGGTATTATATTCTGATGAATAATATTCTTCTTCCAAAGATTAATAATATTGTTCATTAGGAAAATTATAATTTAATGAAATATTGTTTAAGGATTAATCATTGTGCACCTTATCCATAAGAAAATGATTTTATATAGTTAACATGGCTATAAGACCAATATTATTCTAGCCAGAAGATTCATAATATGTGGATTAATTTGAGAGAGTCACCACTTTTGGAACTCCAGGTGTTATTTTCTTTTAGGACTTTCATAGCTTTAGATTTGTAACACTTCTTTCTATTGTTTTTAGAATGATTTTCCTTCCCATATTTTCTCTTAATCATAAGACAATCTGGTCTGAAATGTCCATACCATTTTCATTCAAAACATGTTACATCAAAATCATTCTTGTCCTTTATATATTTATTATTATATATATACTGAAAATCCTTCTTCCCCTAAATTTTCTTCATCCTTAGAGCAAGATTGGCTAATTCATTCCTAGACTGTTCACATTCACTTGATTCAGATATGACAACAACTTTCTTAATATTTCACTTGTTTACTCTTTCTAGAGTCATGGATTTAGATGTAGTAGTGAAATATAAAATTCCCTTACAGTAATAAATTTTTTTGAAATCAGCATCACTCTTCATTATTGTTTCATGTTGAAGAAGAGTTCAAAATAACTCACGAAGAGTAATGTTAGATACTTTTCTATTCTCATCAATAACTATCCTTTTTTATTCCCACTCATTGGGAATGATATAAATTACCATGTTATTAACAAATTTATCATCAATACCATTATATCCCACATATTTAAGACTATTGATAACATTCATAAATCTTTGTGGTAAATTGTAAACAGGTTCTCCATAATAAAATAAGACTCTATGATATTCAACTCTTAACATATCTCTTCAAGTTTCTATCACATTAGAAGATCAAAAGTGTGTTACTTCGAGTTTAGTCCAAATATAGTCAGAAGATTCACATGATGATATTTGACTATATATACTCATAGTCATAGAACACAACAATGTATTGTGTAGCATGTAGTTGAATTGATATTCTTGTTTTTCTTAGTTGGTGAAGGTTCTGAATTCCATTTCTCGAATTTTTTAATCTCTAGTGAGCATGAAAATATTTTCTACTCCTGTGTTAATAATAAAATCATTCATCCTATCTCTCGAGTACTCATAATCTTTACCATCAAATATTGGTGGTCTTGTAGGATTCATGTTTTCTATAAAACCTACATTCATACCTTCCATTATATATGAAAAATATCATTTATATAAAAATTGTTAGTAGAAAATGTTTATAAACAAAGATAAAAATCATCAAGAAAAACTTGAGGATGAAAAGTTAAGAAAGAAAATTTAGGGAAAGAATCTTGAGAAAAGAAAACTTATATGTAAGTATAATTATTTATGATAACTCATTGGATACCAATTATAGGATCGAAATAGAATATGTAGATTCTAAAATACAAGAGGGGGTGAATTGTATATTTTAAAATATTCTCTTTTAACATCAAGGAAATCAATGTTTAGAAAATATAAACAATGTAGATTCACAAACCCTCTTTGGATCTTAACTAAAAAACAATCTTTCTTAGGATGTGGAAATATGGATCCAGAAAAAAAAACATAAGAAAAGTTTACATTGAGAAATATTCTACCTTAAAGCATATAGAATCTTATTTGTTAGAGTATAAACGTATAAGAATGTATAATAATGTTATAATTTCTTTATTTAACAAAATAAAGTGGAAATAAAACTTGTAAAAAATAAATTAAACAAGTAGGTAATCTTTTATGGCGCCCGTAAGGGGCTCTGTGCTAGGGTTTCCCCTCGCCGCCGCCTTCCCCTCCCCCGCAGCGGATCGCCTGGCTTCCATTGCTTCAGCCCGGCCAGCTCATGGCGTGCGGTGTCCCTCCTGCGGCGGCGTGTCTTCGTGGACTCGTTCATCTTCTCTACATTGGTCGACCTCTTCCCTACTATATCCTACATTCTGGACAGATCTTTTCATGGTGGCGCCGTGAGGTTTCATCGTTCGAGCTTCCTACTGCTGCGGCGAAGGCTGATGCTTCGTGTCAGAGTTGGTTGGGGGTGCGTTGGTTAGATCTGGCCGTCCTGCACGGTATCGAAGGCGGCGACGAGATTTTTGTCCCAGGCTTGTGGCGATATTTTTCTTCTTACCTCATAGGTTCATCTCTGGATGTGTTTACGGTAAGGGGATTCTTTATTTTTGTTTTGATGTTCGAAGTTCGTCTGGATTTGTGCGACGTCGCTGCCGTTGGAGGCTTCCTGCTTATCCTCTTTTCCTATCCTCTGGTTTCCGCGGTTGGTTGGGGGAGGGATGGAGGTGGGATTCTGGCTTCGGTTTCGGCGACGGGTGAAGGCTTCATGGTGGATGGGTTCTTCTTTCAGGCTGAGATGATGATGGATACGTTGTGAAGGATTGTGATGATAACAATGGTTCTCAGGTGATGACGATTGGCGATGGAAATAGCGGCAATCAAGATGAAGATGCGGGTGATTCTCAGATAATGGGTTTATTTTTCTTCTGTTCCCGCCTGTAATGGAATGTAGGTTACTGCTCATCCTTAAAGAGGATTTGGAAAATAAAATAAAAAATGAATTTTCAGTCAAAAAAAAAACTAGGTAATCTTTTAAACCAAGGAGAAGGGTATCCCGCAACCTTGGATAAAGGTCCTTTGATTTATAATTTCAAGAAATTTTGTCTTTACCACACTAGGGTAAGCCCTCAATAAGAATATCAGAGTTCATCTTGATATCCCCACAATCCCTTGAAATTTAATGTAGTTAGAACCTCTATCTTCCTATACTCGGATGTCCCCAAACATTAAGGTAGTCGGAACCTCTGTCTTCTTATCCCTAAAATCCATTGATTGTACTCAGTAACAATAAAATATTCACTAATCAAGTTGAAAAATATGTTCATAGTTTAAAAATATGTTCTTAAAATGAACAAGGCACAAGATTCATTATCCCTCTAGAAATCACTTCATAGAATATAATATGTAGGATCATTAGTCGATATGATCTCATTCAAATGAGCTCATATTTTGATGAAAAACTTCAATGGTCGGCACCCTCCTATAATGGTCATATATTTATTTGAATCTCGTAGAGACCTATACATGTGTCACACAACCAACTGTAAGTCAGAAAAAAAATTCTATGACACATTTCATTATAACAAAAACATGAGTATGGAAATTTTATCATGTAGGAAAAATATTATTAAGTTTAATAACCTTATGTAAAATAGAATTTGATAAAGTTAGAACAATATGTTTGGAAAATAATGCAGATTATAAATAATCGGAATCTAGGAAATACAGAATTCAGAGTCTAAATATATATAAAATTGGATACTATAAAAATGGATATATAGATTCATTTTTTCTTAGAATTTAGATTCGGAAATGTGAGGAATTAGGATTCTGAATTCCAATGAATTAAGAGTCTGAATTATGATGAATTTAGATTCTAAGTTCTAAGAAATTCAGTGTCTAAATTATGTGGAATTCCGAGTCTAAATTCTAATGAATTCGGAGTCTACATTTTCAGGAATTCAAAGTCTGAATTCTATGTATTTTGAAGTCTGAATTTCAAGGAATTTAGAGTCTGAATTTTTTAAAATTTTTAGTCTGAATTTATGTGAATTTGGGGTATAATTTTCGACGAATTTAATTTCTTAATTTCAAAGTATTCAGAGTTTGAATTTCAAAGAATTAGGAGTCTGAATTTCATAGAAATTGGAGTCTCATTTTCAGAGAATTTGGAGTCTGATTTTAAAAGAATTTGGAGTCTGATTTTCAAAGAATTCGGAGTATGATAATAGTAATACTCAGTAGTTTAAGGAACTGTATGATTCTAAGGTTATTGATTAGGATCCGAATTTTTACATAATAATAAAATTGTTAGACTTGGTTTTGAGACTATATTGAATTATAAATTAAAAACCAAGGTAAGGATAAAAAGTTTCTTTGAGAAATAAATTTTTTCTTATGAAAACAATTCTTATAGAAAGATAATTTTCCATATGAAAATGCCATTGTGATTTTCAAAATATAGAAGAATAAGAAAGTTATAAGGAAACCTTATTGACACAATAATATCATGACACTTCCAATGAACCTCTCTCAGGTTCACAATGTGTTTCGTGTATCTCACAATGGTAAGTTAATACATAATCCATCACATGTACTAAATCTATAGTTCTAACAATGAAGCATGATCTTTCTTAGGATGAATAATCAGTGGGGATTCTAGATCATACATAGAACGTTATATTAAAAAATACCACATGTATAGTCAATTTCTTTGGAAAACCACCATCTAGAGGATGTTGTGTGGGAAATTAAGGACTAAATAATGAATAAGTATCCTTAGTTTCTGGTTCCAAATTGATGAATTTAAAGCATGAAATTTATTTAAAGTGGGTATAATGTAAAACCATGTGACTTTGTGTGGTATTTCATTTAAATAAATTTATTATTTTCATTGATTTGTGTTTTATACAACCCTATGTTTATCTTGGGTAACACAGAACATCATACTTTATCGAAATATGACATACTATTAAAATACTATTATTGAATATGATATTATTCTCTAATCCATTAGACTAGAAGGTACGAATAGGATTAACTAAAATTTTAAAATATATGGTTTAAAGAAGTATATAAAATTATAGATTTTTTGACTAATTAATTATAAATGAAACTTAATACTATTTCTAAATGAAGGAAATATTTTTCTCAAAAACTATTTTTTGAACACAAACACATCTTAACTCAATAAACTAAACAAACCACCTTTGGTTATAGATATGAATGAAATATGTATATTATATATTAAATAAAATTTTAACATTCATATTATGGGTTTTCTAGGAAACAAACCAGAATAAATCAAATTTTATGTTTAAACAGTCTATTTTTCTAAAAAATTGTTCTGTTGGTTTTTAGACACTTATTTTAAAATTAATATTCCACTTTTAAAAAAATTAATTAAAAAAAATTAAATTAATTTTTTAAATATTCATGTAGAAATTATCTTATGTTTCATTTGTTATAAATTTCTTAGAAGATGTCGTTTTCGATGAATACTGAAAAATAAAGATGTTTATTAATAATTATAATTTATTTTAAATAATTTAAAAACATTAAAAATTAATATGGTTTTAATGGTAAATTTAGAAAAATTATATAACTATTTGACAAATTTTATCCATTGGAATATATTTTATATTGAATTTTGATATAAAAACATTGTAATATTTTGGATATTTTCACTTTAGAGAATAATTTTCTTATCTCGTCTATGTTATTAGTTTTATATTAAAATTTTCCAATTATATGAATTTAATTTGAAGTAAATAGATTTAACATTTAGAATCATAATAATTTATATTACTTAATAGGTTAAACTTAATTTTTTACCATTAACAATATTAAAAGAGTAAAAACTATTTACCACAGTTATAAAAAAACATGTTTATTGGGTGTTAAATTGAATAGATAAGGTTTAACAATAAACAAAAAATTTACAAACCAGATTTTATAGAAATATTTTTATATTTAATATCTTAGGTATGAAAAATTACAATTTTATATCCTTCCTACATGTGAAAAACATTGTTACACCTTTTTCTTTTAAAAAATAACGAGGTTGCTACTCACCTCACCTAAAAATGACCAGCCCCTATCCTCTCTTCTAAACACTTCCAAAATATTTTTTCTGGGAAAATATATACCGAAATAAAATCCTTGATTACCTCATAGAATTCTATATTCATTATTTTTTTTAATAAATCCTGCCTATGAAGCCTTTTGGTGCAAACCAAAATGAATTTTTATGAAGAAGACGTAATGTCCTTAACATAGAATTTTATTTCATTCTTACCCCCACATCATTAAAATATAATTAAAATATAATTAAATAATAATGAAATTATATTACAAATAATTATATGTTATTATATTAATTTCAGAACCCAAATCCTTCTCCTATCACATCAAATTTTTTATACAATCATCATTCGTGTGTACGGCGAACTACCACCTCATGAACTGATATTATTAATTTTCCATAACCACCTCTCATGGATAGATATAATGATTTATTTATTGTTTATATATTATATTTATGATATTATTTTCCTTCTTTAATCATGGAATCACATTTTTATTCATACCATTCAATACTTGGAAATATGATAACCTCGTTCCTGTGTACATCGGACTATCTCCTCGCAAAATGATGTTATTTGTTCACAGTTTACATGGAAGTTATTAAGGATGAGTGTAATGTAAATATGTGATATGTGTGAAATATTAATTATTGTATAATTTTAATATATTATTTACCATAATTTCTATGCCTTCTTTGTCAAAATTGAAACAATGTTTATGTGTGCATAAAGTCTACCATCTTCTCGAACAGTTTATTTCATTTTATATCTCTAACTTTTATGGATCACTATAAATACATATATACAAAATAGATATTATATTTATATCATGGGTGAAATTTCTGAGATTATTTAACCATGATCAATGTAGAGGGACCAAAAATATCAAATCAAAAACATATAATCTGAACAAAGTGGATATTACACAAAACGTAACATTAACATGGAATTGTGAATAAATTGGTAATAAATATTCATTATTAAATAATATATGTTATGATATATATATATATGAATAGTTCATTAATATATGTATATATATATATTTAACTTATATTTATTATATACTATTTTGGAATGTATACTATTAAACCTAAGACTTATGGTATGAGATTTACATATCACTTTTATTTTCAATGAGACACATGGAAAATTAACCATGTGTTTATTTTTTATGGAGAATATACTTCCCATGAATATATTTTAAGATGAATCACCTAAAAATTATTGTGATTTATATATTCACTTGACTATATCTCTTTCATGGGGTTTATGGTAGAAAATTTACCAAAATGGCATGGGTTTTTTGATACAGTCTCATCATTTATTGAGATTGTTCCTTTTAATTATACTAATGATGGTATATTATTATATATATATCTATATATATCAGGAAACAAATATAATTAATTATATTGTGGTTATTTCAAGAGAATGCAAATTTTCCCTTAATTTTCCTCTCTTTATTTACTCAAAATTTTAAAATAATATGTTCACTACAAATCCTCATATTTTATCTCTTCCAGTTGAAACCCCTTCTTTCCAAACCCATGTTTTATAAAAAAATAAACTTTTATTTATCATTACTAAAATGATTTATTAACAAAAAATTATCAGTTTATGAATTTTGAAAAAAACATTTTAATGGGATCTTCATGTCATTTTGTAAATAGTCCCCATTTAGATTTTACTGAAAATCTGAATGGAATATTTCTTTTAACTTGTATATCTTGGACAAAATTTCCGACCATCATGAATAGTATTCTCATTGAATATTCCTTTATAATTTTCAAATTTTATTTTCAAATAGAATTTTTATCAAAAACATTCTCTTTTGTAAAAAAATCAATTCATAATTGATATTTTCCTGAAGAAATGTTTTAAATGATTTTAGAATCTTCCATTATAATGTTTCAAGGTTATTTTTTAAGAAAATTATTTTAAAACTTTTTTATGTTTTAAAAAGGTTATGTAAACCTGAAATTGATACATTCCTCAAAAAATTTTCCAAGAAATCCTTCAAAATCATTTTCCATATATGATGGAATCCGTTGATATTACTTATGTTGAAATATGGTTAAGATTTAATAGCACAATTCATATTCATTATCATAATGGTTAGTGTTTAAGCTGATGAAATGTTTATTTAAAAATTATATTTAATAGGTTATTAGTAGGGGAATTGATTAAATGTTTATGAAATCTATTTTCTTTACATAGGTAATGATGGCATGATATGATGATGATTTTATGATATTATGACATGCATAATTATGGTTTTCATAATGAGATGGGTGGGCCCTAAATCTCCCTCTGATGCATTTGGTAAAGCTTTATATCTCATGAGATAATAGTGGTAAACAAGTCAATGCACTTGATCCACTATGGGATGTTAGTGTGTACTGATCCACTATGATGATTTCCTTGGTAGTTAAACATGAAATATGACACATTTTTTTCAATATTTATGATGGTTCCATACTTTTATGAAATGATCTTGTAGTTGATGATTGATTAATGAATATTTATCACTTTTTTAGGACATAATTTTTGAAATGAGATTGTTTTATGCCATGACTCATGTTTCTCATCTCTAAAAGGATGGTTATGAACATCCTAAGTTATGTTCATGATAACATATAATTATTATTATACTATTATTTCATATGATTATATATTTAGATCTCTTTCGATCACCCTTAATTAGAATCTAATATAACTACTCTTATATTTCCTTCCACAAGTTATATATAAAGGTTCAATTAGTGTATTCATAAGAGGATTACTAGTTGATAGGATCGTTGTGGTTCATGTTCAACACCTTTCATGAAATAAGAATATACGATTTCTGGTCTCTAAAGACACTAAACTATTATTGTCTCGGGCAGGTGTTTATGAAATGTATTGAATATTCATCTTAAAAGATATGATATTAATGTATACAATCCTATGTCTCTATATATCAAGGAAAATTAAATTCTTTTAATAATGATACTTCATTTATATTATTTATATTGAGCTGAATCAGAGAACCATAGAAACAGTTATCGGATCTAATTCACCACTGAACTGAAGAGGATTCTCATTCCAAAAATACTATATACTATTGTCTCTATATCGAAAAAAACATTGACAATGATTTTCCCAAAAACAAATATAAAAATAATCAAAGTTAAACTATATAAACACAATAAAATATATAAATTAATAGAACCATATCATGGTATGCGGATACGATAGTGAAACTTCATGAAGAAAAAATTTCCAAAACATATCTCATAGGGGTCCATGACCAATCATCATGACCCAAGTCACCTATCATCATCCCACCAAGGACAAACCCAAAAGGTAATATGATTATAACACAATCACAATTTATAATATCATAATGGATTTAAAACCCAAATGGTAAAAGTAAGGTGTCAGCTACAAAACCTAGTAGGATTTCTGTAATCAACCACTTATTCTCATTGGTACGAGAATACAATAAATCATTACTAGGACATAGGAGACATTTCAAATATGAAAAATGATGGAAAAAAATTAGAAATGTTTCAAATGAAATTGGGGAATGATTTACCCTTTAAGAACTAAATTCATTTACTCATTAAACCATAATCAAATAGCTCACTATATGATGCATGAATAAATGAAAGACAACTAAACCACTTCTTTAATATCAAAAACACAACAAAGAGTAATATATCAGATGTAAAAGAAACTATCAAAGAAAATAGTAAAAAAAACTAAAAACCCTAGAAGACCACACGACTCCATTCTCCATATGTTCCATGCTCCAACATCTCCAAACAACACACATATCACAAGGTAGTGCTAAAGTCATGTGAAACCTTACATTTTCACATGCCTGGAAAGATAGCATCTGAAAAATAATCAATGTGTCAAAGAAGGAGTGAGTATAAAATGTAGTAGGCTTTCCCCAATGACTTCTCTACTCACTCCACTATGATAGAAATGATAGAAACATTTATATAAAATCATTTATATAAAACAATTTTGAAAAAAAAATTATAACTAATTATAAAGAAGTTCCAAAAACCATTTATAAAAAAAAGTAAAAAATTGATAGTTAAACCAAATTTAAATCAATTCCTTCTTATAGAAAAACAAACAATTATTTAAAACCTATTCTCATTATTGTTTTGGAAAACCCATTCCATTGTTCACAACACACCCACACATGCGCTCTTGTATGACAGTTCCATAATCATGAGATGTCTCTCATCCAATAACCATGTGTCCCATTTCCACACGCCCCTGATCCTAGGTCACGTACCATATACCCCACTGATACATGTCACTTATTCAAGGCCCATATATCCTGAACTCATACAATGAAAATTTATTCCAAAAAAAGTTCAATCTACTATTTCAAATAATTTCTATAAAATTGTTCCTTTATTGAAAACCATTAACAACTAATTCCAATCACCCATTAAATTTTAATAAAATAAATCATTTTATTTAAACACTATATTCAAATTCATGAAAAAAATCCTAAAAAATAACCATTTTAGAATCATAATTTTAAAATCAAGAATTCAATCACTTTATTCAAAACACCATATTTTTTATATTTCCAAAATTTACCAAACTGTTACTAAAGAGGGCTTCCAAAAATTGTTTAATAGCCAATTAACAATCAATTCAACACAATATATTCAATTTGAAAGCATTAAAATAAGATCTATTAAGAGGATTCGATATTAAATCCACCTAACTCGACCGTTTTGGTGAAAATTGAAAATGGACAAAGAATGCTCTAGAAACCTAGTTGATTCTCCAAAAATACACCATAGATATCTTGTACTATAAATATCAAGGACATATATAAACTTATTTTGAATCCAAAATCATAGATCTACCCAAAATGGGTGTAGATATGAGAAACCAAGAGGATAGGAGAAGTAGATCTAAGTAAATATATGAAAACACAGAAAGACCGAAGAAGGGAGAACACTTACCACAAGAATTGGGCTTGAAAACACCTAGGGAAGGCTCTGAATTGAATCAAAATTACTAGGTAGAGGCTATCCAACCATCAATGGAGTGAAATACTAAGTTAGGACCTCTTGGTATAAAAAATGAGTGTTTTAGAGGCAAAACGTGTGAGATATTATTTTTTAGGATCTAGATTTTACGTTGTGAATGGTTTAGTCATACAGTTAGACAAGTTGTGCACCAACCGTGCATTAGATCCTAATTTTTGGAAACCCTATCATGGCCTCCTGGCATAGTCTCCCTAAAAAATCATTTAGTATGCTGAAGCTGCTTTCCAACATCTCCAAATTTCACAGTTTCAATTAGGGTTTCCACGCGGTTTAGAAAAATCATGCACATCCTTAGTTCCTATCCTTTATCCTCACAACCACTTAAAATGTTTTCCAAAATCTCCCCACCTTCACCCATATACTTTAAAAATTCTAGAAGAATAAATAAAGGGACACATATTAGAAACTGGGTATACTAAATTCTCCCCACAATTAGCCTTTCCATCCTTAGAAATTAGAAAACCATCTTTTCCCAGAAAGAGTTCTTATCATTGCTATTTCATTTATTATCGAATTCCCAAGTCTATTCCTAAATCTTTCCTAGTTTCCAAAAAACATGCACTATGCCTATGCTTATTCCAGACAAGTCTTTATCTTTCTTATCCACCATCCAAAAAAGGATATGTACCAATGAAGCATTCGTCTCTTTGTCAACATGATCTCATCTGATCACGTGGCTAGGATCAGGATGATACTTTTTTCAACTGAGGTACATGGAACATCTTATGCACTACATTGAATTGTGGTGGAAATTCCAACTAATATTCCACCTCTCCAACCCATTCTGGTATCTCAAAAGGGCCTATGTATCAAGGAGATAACATGCCCTACTTCCTAAAATAATGATATTCAAGTCGTGTAGATATCAATAAGAACACATGATCACTCATTACAAATGAAAATGGTCATCTAAAATGAACCACATAATATTTTTTAAGAATTTGAGTCGTCTCCATCCTCTTGATGAAAAAATTAATTTTCTCCATTGTTTCCTGGACAAGGCTCAGCCCGACTACTAAAGTCTCACCTATTACCACCCAACACAGTGGAGAATGACAAGGATACCTATACAATGATTCAAGCAGATCCATATGTGTCGAGGACTGATAACTGTTATTATATGAGAAATACACTTAGGGTAAGTGATCCTCCCATGAGACACAAAAATTTATTAAACATGTCTGCAAAATTTATTTCAAAATATATATCATCCTTTTATATTTCCCATCGTTCTGATGATGATATGTCGTACTCACAGTCAACTGAGGCCCATGATATTCCTATAATAATTTCCAAAAAATGATACATGGACCTAGAATCTCTATCCAAGACTATTGAAACTTGTACTCAATGTATCTTTAAAACTTCTTGGATATATATTTTAGACAGATCCTCCACTAGACGAGTTTCATTAATAGTGATGAAATGGGACAACTTGTTATTGCGATCCACAATCAGTAAAATTGAATCATGTTTCTGAACTGTTAATGGGAGACCTGTGACAATATCCATCATGATCTACTCCAATTTCCATACCATAATAGGCAAAGACTGCAACATACCTGCTGGTCTCTTATTCCCTGCTTGGACTCCCCATGCACCGCAAGATAAACTCAGCCACCTTTATTTTCATGCCTCTCCACCAAAATTTTTCTTTAAATTCCATACATTTATTCTATATACTCATATGTACAACCCATATAGAATTCTGCTAAGAATGAAGGTGTTATTCCTAACAATCCATAAGTATAACAATATAATCTATAAACCACAACACTAAACTCCCCTAAAGTTTCCATCCCTCAACGGTGTCCCCACCATTGAGTTTTGAAATCATAACTAGGAAGTATTCATCAGATATTTGTTCCAATTTAAAAATATTCACCATATTAGGAACCATAAAAACTAAGAATAAAATTACAAAATCACCTCGGTCTTCAAATTCCACGTGCATGTTGGATATTACCAATATCAACTACCATTCATTAGAATCTTCTTTCACCAGCTGAGCATATGACATTCAGATTAATGCGTCTTCCACCAAATTCCATTTTCTCTGTTTATACATCAAGTAAAATTCAATCATCTAGAGACGCTAAATCAATCTCATTTTCCTCATATTCAAATATCACTTTGAGAAAATATTCTTCATGCTCTTGTAAATAGTGAATAGTGTAGATTTCCAGCCAAATTAGTAGTGACGCCATGTATTTAAAGCATGGAAAACTACAGCTAACTCCAAATCGTGTGTTGGGTAATTATTCTCATAAACCCTCAACTTCCTTGAACCAATAGCCAAAACATCATCTCCTAGCATGAGAACACAACCCCACCCCAATCTAAAAGAATCACAATACACCACATAACCCTTTCATGATTCTAAAAAAATAAAGTAGGGTGATATTGTAAGATGAAAATTTACCTCCTTGAAATATTTCGAGCATTATTCAGTCCATTGAAATATAGAATTCTTCTTTTTCAAATCATTCATAGGACATGATATTTGGGAGAGGTCATGCAAAAATCCTTACTGATAACCAACTAGACCAAGAATGCATCATATCTCAAAGAAATTATTTTTCATTTTCCAAGAGATAACAGCTTCTATGTTCTTTAGATCCACCACAAACAATTTTTTTGGAAATCACCCATCCATGAACTCACACCTCTTGTAAAAAAAATCAAACATTTAAAATTTGGAATAAAAAAGTGATCTCTCAATATTTTCAACACTATATCTAGGTGTTTCTCATGATTAGCTCTTTTCCATGAATACACCATGAAGTCGTCCACTAACACCACAACAAATTAATATATAAATTTATGAAATATCTAATTCATCAATGATATGATGACCACTGTTGAATTCATAAGATCGAAAGGAATTACAACATATTCATAATGGCCATATCTACTTTGGAATGTTGTCTTCGAAATATCTTTCTTTCAAACTCGCAATTGGTGATATCCTAATCACAAGTAAATTTTAGAGAACCTCTTAGATCTGCTAAATTGATCAAACATATTATCAATGAATGGTAGTGGATCTTGATTCTTTATTATAACATAGTTGATATTATGATAATCAATTCACAACCGAGAGTTCCATCTACTTTCTTCATGAACAAGACGGCTGTTTCCCGCAGAGAAATACTCTACCGAATGAAACATTTTCATTCTAAATCCTCAAACTACACATTAAATTACCTTAACTATATTATTTCTATCGTATAATATGAAATGTAAATAAAACCATTCCCCAAAAAGAGATCAATTGTAAACTTTAATTCCCTTATAGGTGGAAAACCTGGGAATTTATTGGGAAAAAAATATAGAAATTGATCCAAAATAGAGGGAAAACTGTTACCCTCAATTTATTCCAATGATTATAGGGTATATGCTGGAAAATTGTAAGAGATAATTCCCACTTCTAGTGCTAACAATTTCGTTGCACCTACCTTCAAAACCCTTTCTCATCTGAAGATATTCTCGACACCATCCTTAGTTGTGAAACTTACTATACTTATATGAAAGCCAATGTCAGCCTTGAAAATTTTCAACCAATCCAAACCTAGGATTAAATGATAATCATACATTTCCAACAATGAGAAGTCTGATTTCATATCAACTCCATCAAAAGTTATATAACATTCACTTCATATGAAGTCTCGATATTCTCTTTCATCAAGAGGAGTTTGTAGTTTTATTAAAGAGTGAATAATTTCAATTCGTAAACATAGAAAATCAATATCTCAAGAAGAAATGAAGGAATTTGATGAACTGGTATAAAAAAACACTTGCATAAGGGTTTAATTCAGATGAATCATACCTCTCAACATAGATGATAGACCGTAATCATCTACAATCATCTACTCAGCTCCATAAATTTTATTCTTTACTAAACTCTTATATTTTATTCCCTTGTAGTGATTTACCTTGTTGAGGAATCATGGTATTCTTAGAATCTCCATGTATATCTATGCTCAGTTCAAGAGACTGATTATGTTTTCCTCGCCCTATCAAAGTATAGGATGCCTGTGACACATTAGAAGTGTCTCGAGCACCTGACCTTAGAGTACTGTGATAATAGCACTAAAGATGGCCCATTTTCATAATTTTATAGAATGATCTAGGTTTTTTGGTACAATCTACCTTTATTTGGTCAAGATATACACAATGGATACAACCTACAATGCTCTTGGGTTCTGGAAGAAGTTTCACTGATCTAGCCATTTGATTCTGATTCCCGCTCCCACTTTGGAAGTAGGTTTCCCTCTTCTTCTCTCTCCTAGAATTTGAGTTCCCACAATTTCCCATAGAGATAGTTATATTTCCTCCTCCCATAGTTCCAAATATATAACATTCATCCACTATTTCTTTATTCCCCATATTTTTATAGTCTGTAATACAAATCACCGCAATCTTCAAGCATATATCCTACCTTATCCCATATTAGATGATGAGTGCCTTCAAAGCCGTACTCCCCACAAATTTTTGTGAAAATGCACTAAATTAATTATTATTTTATGCATATTCTCTGATAGAGAGGTTTTCCTACATAAGGATGAATAAATCTATCATTCTCTAGATATTGAATGTTTTAGGAGAGAATTGATTGTTCAAAAATTCCTGAAAATCCTCCCACGTAAGGTATTCATCCAATTTAGCCTACAGCACTAGATCCCACCACAAGCGTCCATGATCATCAAGAATACATGTTTCCAATTTTAATTTCAACCCCAATGGTGTGCTGATGAAATCAAATATAAAATTCATTCTACTCATCCACACCTCCACTCTTTCGAGTTAAAAATCACCATAGAAGATGTGTGGATTCTGCTTCATGAAATGGATGTTATGATCCACATGTATTGGATAAAAACATTGATTCACTATGTCTATATATTGGCATTATTGGACAATAATATGAACCATATATTAGTTCATGTGTGTCTCTAGTTCAACCATGTTCTTCACAGCTTCATCTGTTTGGTTTTGAAGACCACTAGCGGGTGCCATTTACAAAACAAAAAAAAGTTTCCAAGTATCACTCTATAATAATATATTGATTAGAATTTATAATTCTTTCACATAAACTATCACAACTTTTATTTCCAAAATCAAATATATTATTATTCCACCTTTTTTTGAAAACATTCAATTTCTTTTTGAAAATATAACCATTTTCAAAATTGTACAACCATGATCATTTCAAAGTCCTTCTTTTGAAAACACTAAAATATTTTTTAAAAAATAAAAACATTTACCCAAAACATCAATAATTACTCAAAACGATATATGCACTCTAAGTGGGAAGTCATTATTTGAATGCATGGAATGCTCATCTCATTGGTTAAACCCATGGAAATGATATTTCAAAAACCTATAAGTGTCTCCAAAAAACTTATTAACCCAACACCATGGTTACATTATTTTTACAATAAAAGGGTTAGATATGTCCTTTTATTCTATAAATTTCATGTTTTGAAAAGCCTACTCCTTTCTATGATTCCATCCCATGGAATAGACAATAACGAATTAAACTCTAAGACCTTGAAACTGAAAAACACTTTTTAGGAAAGAACTGAACAAGATGATACCATTGGTAATGACCCACTTATTCTAATTTGCATAAGAATACAATGAATCATTAATAGGACTTAGGCGACATACAAATGAATCCAAAGGCTTTTAATAAATTCCTAATGGTTTAAAATGAAAGTGGTGGATGATTTAACCTTTAATAACTAAAATCATTAACCAATCAAATCCAAACCAAACATCTCACTAGATGATGCATGAATAAATGAAAGACAACTAAACCACTTAATTTATATCAAAACTACACCATAGAGTATTATAGCGTAAGAGAAAGAAACTACCATTGTAAATAGTGAAATAACATCTAAAGACCCCTAAAATACCACAATACTCCATTCTCTACAAGATCCATGCTCTAATATCACAAAATATCCCTAGTATCACGAGGTAGTTCTAAAGGCGTGGGACACTTTACATTTTCCCATGTCCTAGAAGATAGAATATGAAAAAAGAACCAAAGATCCAAATATGGGGTGAGTAAAAAACATAGTAGGCTTTCCCCAGTGACTTCACTACTCATGCCACTATGATATAATGGTTAAAAAACATTTATATAAAACCATTTTTATAAAATAATTCTGCAAAATAGTTTATATCTATTTATAAATATGTTCCAAAAACCATTTATAAACAAAAATAAAAAATATCTTTTTAAACCTAATTTTCGGAAATTCATACTTAAAGAAAAACAAAAAAAAACATTAAAACACAGTCTCAATATCATTTTGGAAATCCCATTCTATTGTTCATAACACACCCACACATGCATGCTTGTTTGATAGTTCCATACTCATGTGTGGAGTATCATACAATCACCATGTGTCCTAATGACACATTCCCCAAATATAAGATCACATACCATGTAATACATTGGTTCATGTCCCTTATTTTGGTCCCCTTTAGAGATAACTCACACAAACCCCAATGAATGCCAAAAACATTTCAAACAACCATTTCAAACCAATTATATTAAACCATTATTTTATTTAAACCCATTAAAAACTAGTTACAAACACCCATTACATTACAATAAAACCCTTACTTGTATTTAAAACACTATATCCAAAAACATTACCACAATTCCAAAAAGAATCCATTTTAAAATCATCATTTTGAAATCAATAATCAATTTACCTTGTTCAAAACACCATGTTTTCCATATTTCCACCATTTACCAAACCACCACTAAATTGGTTTTCCAAAAATTGATTCAAATACAATTCAAAATAAGTTAAACAAAATATATTCAATTTTAAATCTTTCCAATCAATTTTATCAAGAGGAGTCCAGAGTGAAGCTGCCTACCTCGACCGTTTTGGTGAAAACGGAAAACTGACAAAGAATGCTCTAGAAAATGGGATGATTCTCCACAAACCTCATTAGATCTCTTCTCCTAGAAAGATAAATACTACATATCAATTGATTTGGAATCTATATTATTATATTACCAATAAATTTTATATCTATGATAAACTGAGAGGAGAGGAGAATTATATCTATGTAGATCAAATAAAACGAAACAAAAATGAATAAGAATGATAACATAATACAATAATCAGGTTTTATAACACAAAAGGGAGGGCTTAATATTGAATCCAAATTAATCGGGAGAGGTTACAAAACCATCAAGGTGGATGAATCATGTGTTAGGGACACTTACAAGTGAAAATTAATAGTTTGGATGCAAAATGAGTGAAAAAAACTTTCTAGGATCTATATTTGACTCTTCACATGGTTTAGTCTCACTGTTTGAAAAAATGTGTGCTAACCATGAATTAGCTACTAATTTAAGGAGACTCATGAATGTCTAACTCACAAGGTCTTCACAACCATGAATACACCTTTCCAAATCTACTTTACAACATCTCCAAAGTGCATGGTTTAGAAAAGTATTTTCGTATAGTTTAGAAAAACCGTGTGCAGCTCGTGCACCACTCCATTATCCCCAAAGAAACTTAAAAAGTTCTCCAAACTCTCCCCACCTTTACCCATATACATTATAAACATTACCCGAAGAAATAAAAGGTTTTATACCATAAACTGGGGGTAGTAAAATTTCACCAACGAGTTTATGTATTTACATCATAAGGTAATTATTAAATTCTAGAAGATAATGCAATAAGGTATACAAAGGATTTAAATTTCATTTCATCAAAACTAAATCAATTAATATTAGATTAAAATATAATTGTATTTTAAAAATATAACATTAATCATTTTAAAATCATTTATGAAACCAAATCTAGAAATATTCAATTTTATAATTTAAACCCAGCCCCTTTATAGAAAATATTTTATAACCCATTTCACAAGATAATGTAATATAAATCAAAAAAGTTAAGAACCTTTATTTTATATCAAAAATATATAAAATATTAAATAAAATTGAGTGGAAGTGAAACATGTCAATGATTATATCAATCAAGAATAATAATCAAGCAAGCAAGGGAACTCCATTTCCAAATAGTGACAACAAAGCATTGTCACTTATCGAGTATCAAACATAATTATATAATCATTACAACATAGATATGTTTTTATTTACACCATATTATATAAAATAAATTAATAAATCATGACTGGTTGTAGTCTTACATCAATTTGAAATGGGTCTCAAGAAAAAAAATTCATGCACATTAACTTTCATAGATGCATGTTTTTATCTTAAACCAATCATGTTTTATAATGATCTATTATACAGGGTGAGAGTTCACTATAAAATCATAAATCTATTTCATATTATTTAACAACCATAGTATATGACACCCACATACCAATATTATGCATACTAATGATCATCAATTTTTATTTCTTATATTTACCCATACAAACCATCTTAGCTCAACCCCATATTGTTTTTCCATTTCCCTATGTTAAGAGAAGAAGTAATAAATTATGTAGTAATAGAGGGGTATCATGTGTATATAATGTTTTGGTAGATGTTGAAGACTTATTTTAGAATATGTAATTCATGATATAGTAGAATAAATGTCCATTATAAGGGAAAGATGTTGAGTTTTTTATATAATGTCATTTTTCCTAACACTCTAAAACATAAAACATAAAAGGTCCTTATATGTAGAAGGATAACTATTTTTTATTGTTATTTTAATTAGGGATGTATATTAATAGGTCACATAAATTGGTTTTAAAATACAATATAAAAAGAATTTGAATTTATCATTATCAGAACCATGACTGTGGGTTTGGGTTTATCAACGTTAGTATCAAAAAAGCGTTTAGATTACTTAATATATTAGGAATCTATAAGAAGAAGATATTTAAATAATTTTATATAAATTAGTGGGTTAATAATTCTAAGTTCTATCATATATTTAAAGGCATAAGATAACATTTTAGATTTTTTGGGATGGTATTTTAATGTGATTATTAATATTATGGGAGATGGTTATTCGGTTTCAATACCCGATTGAGGTATATATGACCCTATGGATTAACATATGATTTTAGGTGAAGGTTATTTGGGTAGAATATTGTTATATTTTTTAGAACATAATATAATAGGTATATATAACCATTAAGTTTAATAATTTCTATGATATTGAGGTAATTATGGTTAATTGAGATAAATAGTTATCATATTATATGGGGTCATTATAAAATAAAGGTGAATGGGAAATTATTGGCTAGTGTGGTATTGTATATCAAGTGTTTGATATTATTTGAGTAATAAGGCTTGACATAATGTTTGATAGAATATATGATATTGTTTTTTAAATTTCATGGTAATTTATGTTATTTTAGAAAAGTATTAATATCTTTTATGAGGAAACATGAATAATATATATATTCATTATTATGAAATTTTTTTGGGGGATATTGGTTAATTTTACTTCTTATATAATAGGTCTCTATGATTTTCGGGTGTTGGTTATTTCAATAATGATATTATTAGAGATTACTAATAGAGAACATTATTAAAACCAAAGAGATATATATAAATATAGAAAAACATCCTCAAATGTTGGTAATGTATAGAATATATGGTTTCTATGAAAAGGAGTCCATATATTTATACACTCATGTTGAGGCTCACTCCAAAAAATACAAACCAATTTGTAATAAATCTAAAATAATGGTTGGGTATTAACTAAATATTAACCTAATTTGAAATAGAAAATCCTTACTAAAAACTTGGTTTGATACTCTAAGGGGATATTCATTGGTTGATTCACATGCCCTTTATAAAATATCCAATAGTATTCAAATAAATTGTTATGGAATTTCTGGATTTATTACATATAAAGGTTGGTTAGAAACCTAATTGTTATATGACCATAGAAAACTTTACAGATAGGGGGTGATCCAATTGTATCATAGTAGAACCAAAAGTATCATAGTGTTATATCCTTAATTTTTAATCTTAATAAAAGCCCTTTTATTATTAATTTTTTTATGTGAAAATCTATGTCTTCAATAAAAATCAGTTAATGTAAAATTTAAAGTCTTAATGTACGAAAAAATTATAGTTAACAACTTTTAATATTCTGTAGAATATTATTTATATTATTCGTGGAGTTAGCGTGGGATTCCCGAGCCAGTAGAGCCTAGTTATTGATATAATAAAAATATTTCATAGATTATATTATATTCACATGGTTTTTTTTAAATAATGAAATATCTCCTAAATAGTTTCTTAGATTTGAAATTTTAGAACACAATAAAATCTAAAATGTGTCTTTTACCCTTTGTGTGTAATAAACATTGTGTGCGCTGAGTGTTTCGTTAGAACACACGTAAGGGAAATAATAATACGTATTTGAATATTTGTTGGGGTGTTAAAATTAATAATAATAATTTTATTACAATTATTATTTGTTTTGAAGAAAAATAATGAAAATTTATAGGTGTAGTTGAATAATTTTGAATCCACCAAATTGATGATTGTTGTTTCCCCATAGGGGGTATTTTCTTTTCTGGTCAGAACAATAATGGTGATATTATTACTTATTATAAATAAATATAATTACGAGTGAATAATAAATTTTATATACTATTATTGGTTTCTAATGGAAGTTATATTTCAGATATTTATGGTAGAAATGATGAATGATATTTAATAATAATAATAATTGTGGTTCTTATTATTATTAAATTGGGAAAATTATTTTGGTGTGAATATATATATATATATAATTTTATATATATGGGATAAATATTTATATATATATATATATTTGTGTGTGTAGGTGTAAATATATATATATATATATGGTTTTTTATATACATGGGTTTGTATATATATAATGTGGGTTAAATATAAATGATTTCATGTGTGTCTGTGTGTGGGAATGTTTGTATATATATCTGTTGTGTGTATATCTTAATGATTCATAATATATAATTAATGAATTGGGAAATTATTTAAGTGTCAGAAATAAAAAATATATATATTTGAAGTAAGTGGTCTCATGGGGGGCATGAAATAGAGAAAATATGGGAAGTGATTAAAATTCAGTCATGTAAATAATTAGTAGAGAGAATGTAATGAGTGTTTTAAATGAAAATAAATATACAAAAAATTAAATAGTTTAGTTTTTTTTTATAAAACATGGATTAGGGGTGATCCTACCACTAATATTTTCATTTCCATGTAACACCTATATCATCCCTGACACACCTCTCTCTATTTTTTTATTATTTTAATTAAAATTTTCTCTTAGAAATTTGTTTTGATACTAATAATATTGACATGTCATCAGTGCTATCGAGATCATCTCAATGAGTAGAAACTAAATCCTAATTTTTTTTATTTAAGGAAGTGAGATATTTATTTCACAATTAATTTAATTTGGTATTCATGTTTTAAATATTGAAAATAAAAATTAATCTAATAAAACATTCATTATTAGTCAATGTCTATTAATGAGAAAATTAGACTCATAAATAAAACCTTGTTGTCAATTATCATTTCACATGAGGTAGTAATCCACTGAATTCATTGCATATTTTATTATGGGTTACATGCATGATTCCTTGATTTGTATTTGTATCCTGTGATACCTACGTTTGATTATTGATAATAAGATTTTTGTTTCTATATCCTTTGACATGTGCTTGGGTTTCTTGAATATAGATTGTGATATGTATGTTAATGGTACCACTTGATTTATTTTGATATTGATTTTTGAAATGAATTAGGTTTATTATATATATATTGTATTCCTATATACTATAGTTGAACAAAAAGGTTTGGCCATATTTCTCACCATGAGATATATGTCACGTATTTTTGTCGATATTAGACATCATGTGACATGTGACACATTTTTTACAGTATGTGTGATATGACGCTTGTTTGAGACTACCCTCCTAGAGAGATGTGCTAGACCTAGATCATTATATATGTGGACTATTCTCATTGATTATATATGTCACATGATTGGCGATAACCATACAGGATGTATGTTCTAGACTTGGGTCGGCATGTGAGATTTGACATATGTTTGGAAAATCCACTTGAGAGAGATGTTCTAAACATCGGTCGACTTATACCCCCATTATCCCTATCAGTGGAATGTGTCACACACTTGGGGATATCCATTAAGGAAGATGTGTTAATCTGGTTATTGATGTTCCATTTTATATTGTTCAAAAGTTGGAATGTTTCTCCCAGCATGGTTTCTATGTAGGTATAGTCAATCCCGAGGACTTGGAACATGTATTCTACTTATATATATATATATATATTTATCAATACCTAATTTACATTCATGAATTGAACTAATATATCTTCTGCACTAATGTGTAGGCCCTTTTGTGGGGTCTTAATGAATATTGTACTCACACCATACTCAGTAATTTCGTTGTGCTTATAGATATCATGTATAGGGATCCATTTAAGTGAATTTACCCTATAGGGGGTGATTTCGCATGTTAATAAGGGGAATGTGGATTCTGTTGGATAGAGTTCAAGTACGACATTTTCTACAACATTTATTTACAGGATTTCTCTCTACCTTGAACCATTGTTTGTTTGGTTTATTATATCATGTATTCCATAATTAATATAGAGATGTACTCTAATTTTATTATTATATATTTTTTATTACTATAGAAACCATGAAATTATGTTGGGGATATAGTCTCCTCGTGGTTCCACATCTAACCCTCACTACTAGTCCGAACCCTCTTGCATATGAGGGGGAATACATGAGGTCATGTGGCACTCTGGGTTGGATATAGTGGTTCGGGTTGGGATGTTACACATTGGTTGAAGTAAAGGTTTCACTAGATAATACATCCTAGTGTTGAGTTTTCATTTTCAAATAATCATTTATGATTATTTTATTATATAATATCCTGACCATTTTGGTTTTAGTATTGAGTTTGAAATAGGATTATGAATATGAATTTGTGAATGGTATGTCTCTAGAAGCTCTGAAGAATTATATCTTTCTAAGAATGAATATTTAGGAAAAAATGGTTGAAGGTTTCAATAAATAACTATTATAAATAAATATATGAGTTTTGATATATTACATAATATAGTGATGTTGATATTATATCTATATAGATAACTATATTAATGTCATCCTTATATATTTCCAATAGTATGTAATAATTAAAATTTTGAGGAAAATTTATTTTAAGGGGGATAATGTAACACCCCAATATTTTGATATATAATTATCCTTTAAATAAATACAATTTTTATTATGTTTTTTCAAATGAATCAATGAAAAAGATGAACCAAGATACATTTTATTAATATAAATTTTAAGTATTGGAAGTGAAGGTTATAATGTATCCATTGATTTGACTCCTAAATATTGAAGTAAAATCATTATTAAATCTATGTATAATAAAAATGTTATTTTTAAAAAAATGGGTGAAATTTAATTAATGTTTATTATTACTAATAATTTTTTTTAAACTTAAAATTTTATTTTTCTAAAAAAATATTTATTCATTTTTCACTCTTATATTAAAATGAATAAATTCTTTAAATTGTTTATAACAAAATATTATTAATATATAAATCATATTCACCAAATTCAATATAAATTTATCACTTATTCTTAATATATAAATTATTTACTGATATATGTATTATTAATGATGATAAAATAATTTATTTTTAATATATAATTTTAATAAAAGTTTTCAGGCTTTTATCTGCATAAATATTATTTTCTATTTCAGATATTTAATATGAAATAATTTTAATATATGTATATTACAAAATTAAAAATATTTATTCAATTAATATTTTATATATGATTAGTTTAAGAAAACATATGGATTAAAATAAATATTTATATAAAAATGGTTTTCCCTATTTCTTATGATTTAACTTAAAAGTTAATTTCCTCGTATTACAAATTGAATTGGAAGAAATAGGGTCCACATTAAGAATCACCACATCTAAAATTTCATAGTTATTTTAACTTATATATTTAGTAATAAAATAATTTTTATCAATAATATTTAATCATGGTTAATAATGAAATAAGTTTAAATTAAGGAATAACATATTTTTTTAACTTAACATGGCACTTGAAAATTGCAGAACTCCATTTTTAGGTTTTAAATTCATACCCACATGTCTCACCTACAATTCCTCGCCAAACTAACCTAAAATAAATGTAATTCCATTCTTACCCATTTCCCAACTTTCAATTCCTATGAAATGACCCTCTTTATCACCAATAAAAGGATCCCATATCCAACCACTTCAACAGTCACATACCAATTGAAATTCCCTTAAAAGTATTTCCATTTTAACTCCCCTAGAGCCATGTAAAATTTTTTGAACCCCATTTTTTCAATAATAAACCATATTTCCATAATTTCAATTTAATATTTCTAGATAATATTGAAACTCTCAACTTCTGTATTACCCACTCTATCACTTTATTTCCTATATATTTCACATTGAACATACTAAAATCCTATTCAAAATACATTAAATTTTTTAAATAATGTATTTTTTTATAATTAATTTTATTATATTAATGTTAGAATCATTATATAAATTCCTCCCATATCTTAATAAAAATGAAAACATCCTCCATGCTTATGGGAAGACTATCTCTTCCTTGAAGCATGCATTTTTTTTCTTCAACAGATTACATGGATGGTTATAAAATTTTATTTAAATAAATAATATAATATTTATATATTGATTAATATTATGAAAACATAAATTTATTTCTAATTTCTTTTGATTATATGGAAATCAAAAAATGTCACTCATGTATATATGCAGACTACCACCTCCATTGATGACATGTTATATTATTCATCACCACCTTACATGAATAATCTTAGAATCATTTTTGATGAATATATATGAAATTAATGAGTAATGTATTTCATTAATTTGGTTATCAAATTATGAAACAATAACTTATGATCATTATAAAGTAATATGTTAATATCTATAAAATTTCCAAAACAAGTTCATAATGTTTTTTTCCTATTGAACCAATTCCATTGCTTCCATAAAGATAAAATTTATATTCTTAAATAACAGAAAAAAATATTTCATATCTTTTATAATCTGGTAATGATTATGTTTTAATCAAATAATTTGTTCATATATTGTAATCACAAAACACGAATGAAATATTCAAAAATAATATCATCTAATAAATTAAATAAGTAATAACTAACTCATTCATATATAATAAATTACTATAAATAAAAAATATATAAGGTGATATATATAAATAATTTTATGAAATATTTTATTAATTTGGTTATGTTTATTTTAAATTATCTAATTTTTTATTTATCAAAGTAAAGAGTTTAGGTAATTTTTTATCATCTAAAATTTCGTTCCTTGAGACATGCTTTATATTTTGAAGCTCATATATATGTAGTGCATATAATTCATATTTTAAACATTATATAATGATTAAATATTTTTAAATATATTTAAATGTTTATTTCATGTTTTATCTCCTAATATGTTTTGATTGATATTTAATAAAATTCATAATGGGGTTCTTAAGTCGGTTTCCTTTCATTTTATTATATAACTTCTTCATTAACTAAGTTATGATATGAATATTTGTGTTATGACTAATATTTGATTATGTTGTTTTTAAAATTATTTAATATGGATTTAAATTCATTCTAAATAATAATTTCATTGATGTATTCATACATCAAAGGATACAAAATATAAAAGGTTTTCCCATTAAAAAAAATTCATTGAGAAATATTCCATATTGGAAATTAATTTTCTTTTGTAGGCTCTATATACTACCCTATGGATGAATTTTATCATATAAGTCATGAAATTAGATGGTTTTAATTATATATCACTTGTTATCATTTACATGGAAATTTTACTCGAGTATCACTAAATCCATATTTTTTTATAACTTAATATCATTCATCATGTTATTATTATTCCTCATGAACATCATTATTATAATTTTAGAACATTATAAATTATGATTAATTATATTTTACTTCCAATTTCTTTTATGAAGTTTTATATTTTTTTATTATGCAATAATATTGGATGTATTCATACATAAATTATTCTCCATTTATGGATGTAACATAATGAGATTTTATGATATATTTCTTTTCAGAGGATTTGAAGTGTTTGATACCATGATTTAGACGCAACATTGAAATTATATGAGTAATGGATAAACATTATTAAATTAAGAAAATTTTATAATATTTTAATGAAATATAATTACAAAAAATAATTTATAATTCACGTTGTAAATATTGATGATCCTAAAGAACTATTTTTTTATATATTTTATTTATAAATACTATTTTATAATGTATTTATCATTCAATTGTTACTTTATATCATTATATTAGATAATTCAATGTATTATACTTATAAAAGTATTTTTAATTTACGAATAAAATTAATCCATATATTTTCAATTGGTTAGAAATTAACACAAAACCATTTTAAGGTAAATGGATTTATTTTTCAAGAATATATTTTTTATTTGTGTGAATTTTTTTTATATTAATAAATTAAATAAAACACCATTCATTAACAGTTTCAATAAAATTTATAGAATATACATTCAATAATATATTTTATATTCATCTAATAATTTTTATATGTAATCGAATCATGGTAATATAACATTCCACCCTTCATATATTATCCTAGGAAGAGGCATAGGTCCCACTAACATTATGTGACATCTCTATGACACTAATGGATGGAAACAAATATCATGATCTAAAGATAATGTTGGGGTTGATTTTCCTTCAGAAACCTAGAAACCAATAAAGAAAAGATATAACATAGAATAAAAACTATATTATTCTTGAGTATAAAAAATAAAACTGAAGAGAAACTAAAAGTAAAGAAAATATCAAAGTAAAAACTGGATTGAAAGAAATCAACAAAAAAAACAAATGACAACATAAATCCGAAGACACTGAAGTGGAATCTTCATAAGAATCCATTTCCAAATTTCTAATCCTCAACTTCACACACCTCAAAAATGGTATCAAGACACACCACTTGAGAAGTAATATATCATCCCCTTTTCTATGTTTTGATATATAATATCTAATAATGTACATTTGTGACTAAGGAGGGGTTCAGTATATCACCCAATAAAAATTCACTAAATAACTCCCAACACATGCCACTAGGAAAATAACATGATATCATGTTTTATAAAATATAATTTTATAAAATAAATATAGAAAAAAAGTAATATAGGGTAATAGTTCAAAAACAATTTATCACAAAGAAAATAGTTTAAGAAATACAAATGAACTAAATCAATTTATATATTCATCAATTCTTCTTGTAATACCCTATAATGTTTCTCACATACAAAAACATACATATCATAAGACAGTTTCATAATAATGACCTATCACTCTTCCTCCACCAATTCTTCATAAGGTGATTAATCCCATGTGTCATTATAACATTTTCACCAAGAATTATGTCTATGTCAACAAGGGCCTAAAAATTCTATATGATCACATGCCACTATGTATTCCAAGACCATAATATATATAAAATCATTCAACATAAAACAATAATCTTTTTTAAAATGTTTCAACAAACATTTTTATCATTAAAACGACACCAAAATTTTAAAACAATCATTTTCAAATTATAAAACAAGTGGTTTACCCAAAGCCATAAAAAATCCATGTTTCAAAATCAAAGAAAAAACATGATTTTACTTAAATTGTCAAATAATATTTTCTTTTTAATCAGATAAAAACATTTCAATAATGATAAGTATTCAAGTTATAGAATAGGTTGGGATGATAGAGGATCTAACAACCTCTCAACAAATGATGCAAAAGAAGAACATCACTAAGAACATCAAGATAATGGTTCAAAAAACATTCTGTTAAGTTGATATAACAAGATATCATCAATACTTAATTCATATCACCTAGTATACCATACTTTTTTCCACATGGTTTGGATGGTTATTCACCCATTGTATGGTTTTAGGATCTCAATTCCATCACCACAAATAGGTGGATCACATTGTTTCAAAAACCATGAACCAATTGTGCTTCTTATACTATCTACAACCTCATACATTCACATGGAATTCACTTGTATAGGAAGATTAAATATCTAACCATGAACTTATGTAGTGACTCATAATGTCACCTTTCATGGATTCCTATCGATAGTCAATGGTTTTCCCTAACTGTGATCAATCCATATACCATTAAAAAACATCCAAAATGAAATAAAACTTTTTAGAAACTCTTGAAACTCAAACCTGTTATTTCATAGGGTCAAAAAATATTTACTATAAGGGTAATTTACTTAAAATTGGGGTTGTTAAATCCCCACCACCATTAGACTTTCCATCCTTGGAATGATAGAAATTTATATTGTTTTGGAAGAGCTCAGGCCACTAATTCATCATTTTCGTCTCAAAATCTCATGTCTCTTCTTGAATATAACCATGATTCCTTAAATTCGATACTAAATAGATTTTATTCCTGTGAAAAATTTATTATCAAATATAAAAAATTTGTGTCATCCAATGAATCGGTGTAGCATCTGGTTAAAGATCAATATGGTCTCAATGAACCTCATAGTTTGTATTAGGCTACTGATTCTTATATTTGGATATATTAAAAACATTGTGCACAAAACTAAAACATTGAGGTAAATCCAACCAATATGCCATATCAAAAAAAAATCAAGTATCTCAAAATTTCCAATTTTAAAAATAGAAAAAATTACTTGAGTAAAAAACAATTGTTCCCTAGATTTTGAGAGATTACAAGGAAACATTATCACCCACATAAAATGATGACAGTCAGTGATGGTGATTTCTATATAATATTGGATGAATCTGATCCATCACCATTATTTTCCTAATCATCTAAATATTCTACATTATTTCATGCACAATGATATGTCTGATAAATTAAGTTTCACCAACTTCCACCCAAAGAAGTGTGGAATAAAAAATATGTCCATAAAAATCATTGAAATGATCCATATGTAATGATTCATAAAAATTTCTATTGTATGAGGACTCCCATAATGGAATATACTCCTCCCAAAATCCATTTAAATCCAAAACAAAACCCTCAACTTGTATTCCAACATCTAGATCATTTTATTAGACTTACCATCCATCTAGGGTATGTTGTGCTCATGGTAAATTGGATTCTATGGGATTTCATAAAGCACTTCTAAAACTGATATGTGAGCCCTTAATCCCATTTAGAAACAATTTAATCTACTATTTCATGAAACTTTAAAACATCCTGGATGTATATATTTTTCATTCCTTACATTATATTTGATTCGGGAATAGGGATAGTGTTAGATAAATTCTTGATTTGATCCACAAAACCCATATGGAATCACGTTTCTAAACTGTTTTTTTCCTATGACAAAATATATGGATATATGCTCTTATTTACATATAGGGATATTAAAAAATTAATAATATTAAGTGGTCATTCATGATCCACCATAACCTACAGAGAGGTTAGGTATCTTGAGGAAAGATCTGACACTTTACTCGTTATGCTAGCCAATAAAAATTACTCTCCTATTGCTTTAAAAAATCATGAAAATTCCAAGATGAATATTCCATATTTAATGTTGGTATTCCAAATATATTTCTTCATGATAGTCCATTGGTTCGACAATCAGATATCTGTAACGAAACACTAATCTACCCTATATATTTCTTCCAACAATGGTCTCACCACCGTTTTGTTTTGACAATATATCTATATATTATAGATTATTTTTTTGTGAATTATTATCCTACACATCCAAATTAGAATTAAAGTAAACATGAAATAAAACTGCAACATCATCATTATCAAAACTTTCTAGTTGAATATCTACTATGACTGACATTAGCTATACGTGATCCATAGTCTCTTAGAAATCTGATTATATGATTTCATACAAAATGAATGTATAATGGGAATCTATTCAACTGGTTTATACATCAAGCAGAATCCAAAAATCTATATATATTTCATTCATCTGTGTTTCCTTAGATTGAAATATCTTTTAGGTGAAATGTGTTATGAGATATTATGATCTATAAACACAATAAATTTCTACAAAAAAAAGATAATTGAAAGATTTTTTAAATGAATGGGATACATTGCCTAACTCCCAAATCATGTGTTGGGAATATTTTCACATTCCCTTGTACATATCATGATACATAAGATACAACATGAAATCCCTACATGATTAGACATCCAATCCCAGATCTCAATGCATCACAATATAAAACATAGTCGTTTCCTAATTATAGAAACATAAACATAGGTTGTGGTGTAAGATAAACCTTAATATCATCAAAATCTCTTTTCCACTCACCTATCCTTTGAAATGGAATTCCTTTCTTTATTAGATCTATCAACAATTAGGCATGTCATTAAAAAACACAAACAAATCATTGGTAATGTACAAATCGATTAAAGATATTGTGTTTCTCTATAACATTATTCGATCATTTATAAGAGATAACACCATCAATCATTAAAATATCTATGAAAAATATTTCATTCAATGATAACATGGCCAATTAATCATAACTCTTTTATCCCAAAATCAAACTTTTATGTCTTATCATGAAGTTGGTGTTCTCACAAGACACCCAACATTATACCCAAGTATTGTTCATGAGTCCAAATAGTCTTAGAATACACCAAAATATCATCAACAAAGATCACCATAAATGATAAAAGATAGCTCTAAAATATCTAATTCATCAATTCTATAAACACCACTAGTGAATTCAAAAAGGGAAGAACCATATATTCATAATGGTCATAACAACTCGATAAAGCTATCTTCTAAGTATCTCACTTTCTAACTCAATGTTTATGGTTCACTGATCATAAATCAATATTATAGAACCATGTGTCTTGTAACACCCCCATATTTTATGAAATATATTTTTTCAAATAAATTTATCTTCTTCTATTGGTTTCATTACACACAACATCGAGTTCTAAAACCATGATATACAATTAAAATACTATAATTTAATTTTATAGTTATCACATACATGTTGAAATGGTGATTTTTAAAAGAACTAAATAAATTAAGAAAAATGTATTTCTTTCACATGTATAATATAAATTCATTGGTTTTCAATTTATTAGAAATGAATATTAAAAAAATATTTTCCAGGTAAATGAAAAAAATTTCTTGACACCTATTTATATGTACACAAAGTGTTTTTAATTAATAAATTATATTATTAAATATTGGTGAATTATTTGAATGATTTTTTTATAATATATATTCTATAAAAATTTTCATTTTCCATATAAATGTTTTCTAGTAATGGGATAGGAATAAATTTATTTTTATGCTTAAAACATTTTTTTTCTCAAAAAGGGTTTCCTTACAATTTTCTCACTTATCTTAAAATTAATTTTTTATAATTTTAAAATTGTTTAATAAAAAAATAATCTTCATTTTTAAAGAAAACCGGAAAAATTTATATTAAATTAATTTTTTTTCATAAAATATTAATTTTTCGATGAATAGTGAATATTACGACATTAATTAAACATCAACTTTTCATTTATGGAATTTTAAAAAGATATATTTTGTTTTAAAAAGGATTGTGTATTAAAATTAGTAAAATAATATTTTTATTAATCCAATTTAGTTCTTTTTATTCAGTTTTATGTTGATTTTTTATATAAAAACATTTTATACTTAAGTAGACTTTTTCTTTGGAAAGCTGTTTTTCATTGTGTTTTTATATTTTATTATAAATTAATTTTATCCAATTTTGATAATTGAATTTGATAAAATTGATTCAATATTTTAGATAATGTTAATTATTATAATTTTATACTGTAAACAAAATTTTTGTTCATAATGAATATTTAAAACAGTAAAAATATATTAGCACGGTTAAGGATAAAACGCCTTTACCAGGGGTTAAATTAAAAAGATATAGGTTTAAATTATCTAAATACTTAATAAAGCCCAATTGGTAGGTTTTAATTTGAAATTACCTTTAGGAAATTTTAACATTGTCCAGTTTGGAGTCCTATTTCCAATAATGTTATATGACATTATTTTATAACATTTAAAAATTACAAGTGTGCCAGTTACCTCAATTAAAAAATGACACTACATCTACTCTTCAATATTCACATAAATAGAATTTTTTATTGGAAAATACATAAAAATACATTAATTAAATCCATAATAATAAACTGGTTTCCATTTTTTGATAATAAAACCCTCATGGAAATGATTTTGGTGAAAACCTAATGAGTTTGTCCAAAGAAGAGGTATCGTTCTTAACTGGTCATTTTCATTTTATTTCATCTTTTACCTACTAGAAATATTATTTAACTATGATTAAATAATAACCCGATTATATTCTATTTACCAATATTTTATTATTTTAATGGAATTATCTATATCTATCTCCTCTTTCATCAAATGGGAGAAACCATCGATTATTTTCATGACCGATTACTACCTCGTGACCTAATGTAATTGTTTCCCATCAACACCTCTAATGGATGGATATAATGATGAATTTAATTTATATTTATGATATAATGAAATAATTATACTTATTTAATTATAATATTATCTCTACTTTCTTACATCCCAATTTATTTAAAAAAGATATTGTCCCTTGTGTGTATGTGTGCAATACTACCACCACAAAATAATGTGATTCATTTTTCATTTCTGATATACATGTACATTAATGGTGATATATTTAATGACAATATATGATAAATATGAAATTATTATTATTATTTAAGGGTTAATAAATATTTACCATTATTTTTATCTATCTATTGGAAAATCAAAACACTATTTATTCAAAAATAGGGCATATCATCTCCATAAATGGTGAAATTCTTTATTTCACTCTATAACTTTTATGGATAAATATAAAAATGTATATATTGAATATATATGATATTAATATTATTATTTAAATTATTTATATGATCTAATCATTATCAATGTACATGGAACAAAACTACCAAACCAAAACTTACATGAAAAATTCCACAGTTATCACCCTAAATAGTTGTTTTAATAAAGAATTGATGACAATGATATGATAAAAGTTTATAAGTGAATAATATATGGTATTATATATATGATAATGGTTATTAATTATATGTATAATAAAAATATATATACTATAGAAGAGTTTTCCCTGTGAATGAATAAATTCGAGACTAGAGGTAAGAGATTTTAATCTCATTTTTATTTCTGTGAGACAGATGCCATATTTACAAACATCTTTTTGTATATAGTGTATATAAAGCCCATGGATATCTTTTATGATTCTTATTATGATAATTATTTGGATATATATATATCCATATAAGGATTATTATTTAATGAGTATTATGATTAAAAAGTTACCAAAGTGGGAAGACATTTATGTTACAATATCAATATTCATCAGGATTAGTTTTTATTCTAATTATAATGAAGATGTTTATTTATCCAACTCTAATTAATCTCAATAATTCTATTATCCTTTGATTATTTAGTTATAATATATGTTTTATTTTCGTTTTCCACATTTTAGGGACTCATGAGAACAAAACAATTCTTTTAATAAAAATGAGATGTGTTTTATCATTCGGTCGTGAATACTTCTATTCCATCTCCATGTTTTTGATGAATAATTTCAATTATGTTTTTAATATTCTCCAATTATTTTATAATGTTGTTTTTACCAATGTTTTATTTTATTAAAATGTAATTTCCCCGACCCAGAATCCCCTAAACCGGTGCTCCGAGTCGGGTTGTCACATGACCTTAAGTGCACCTCACTGTATGCCAGAGGTTTCCAACTAGTGGAGAGTGTCTAATGAGTCACGTGGGGATACTTTACCATCTTTACTAGGGTAATTCACAGTAGATAAAAATTTAAATAATGGAAACAATAGATATCAATCAACAACATTCATAAATAACCCATTATAAAAACTAGGTACAATCTTATATACAATTGTAAATATGTCATGTCATGCTAGAGTGTAAAGTGAAAGAAACCCGAAAGAATAAAAATGGCCAAAACTCCCAATATGTCCCGAATCTAAGATAGAATCCTTATCCAAGTACATCCCAAGACCAACTCAACATCATAGTGTATGGCCTCTTCCATTTTACATAACCGCTACCAAGAGAACTGCTCGGGTACCCAACGGTGGCGCGAGCAGGACGTCCGTACAAAACTCAGTAGTCCACCACAAATGGAGTCAAAAAATTATCCAGTTTAATAGATAGTTCATGAAAGTACAAAATATGTTAATTAATCAATTGAAATTTTTTGTTCCATTAGTTAATAAGGTTTAATTAATTATTGACTAGCATTTATCACAGTTCCATTTCTTATACCATCTTCATTACTCAATCTGTTAAATCACAAGTTCCATGGGTTAGGCATAAATTTCATCTACACAAGGGTATAATGAAATCAATCAAAATGCATAGGGGAAATAAGTCAAGTCCCTATCACACTAGGGATACACATATCACTTCAACCCATTATCCTAACCTCGAAGCCTCAGTATGGGTGGAATGAAACTATTGGGGGAATAGAGCATTTGTCCCCTTCTATAACCCGTGCATTTTGAGGTGGAGTTTAGTGCCTCAATCTTACTCGACCCATGGGTATAGAACCTCAATTATATACCCCACACCACCAATCCATGTGCACAGGATTATTTATCATGCCACCCCAACCATACCATAACACAACCATCCATATTCAATGCCATTGGATATTACAATACATAACAACAACATGGGAATTAATACTATGCCAAAACACCTTAATACAATTACCATTTACAATTCATATCGATCTATCCAAATTCCAATTCTCATGCCTTAACCCATTCGTTGTATTTAACAACCCCTATTCCTTATCAAAATTCATCATTAACCGCACATTTACCCCTTGATCCCATCCATCATTTCACAAGCATTTACACACTTTTTTCTTTCAAGTATAATTCCCATACCTCATAACCCAACCACTTATTACATTAAACCATTAGGTGTTCCACAATTCCCATGTATTAATCCATTCAAAATATTCATCCATTTCCTTATTGAATCCCATTTACATGCTCCCCATTTTCGATTGCATCATCCAATTATAGGTTCACCATTTAATATGCGCAATTCCTCATAGGCAATTCTAACCTGTTTCATTAAACAATCGACATAATCTCATTCAACCCAATTACCTGTTTCATGTCATTCCAGCAACTCCTTATGATTTTATCACCCTAGGAATATTTATCATCATCCCATTTAAAACATAATCAACAATTAATACATATTCTTCGATGGTTCCACATTATTGTTTGGAAACCCATCACATAACCCTACCATACTCTAGGTTCGGGTTTGCCATCGCACCCCATGGGAGGATATAAGATGGTTATTTCATCCTCCATGTATCCCATGGGGACCATGATGGGTTCATGTAACCATTTAGGCAAACATTTTACCAAATCCTACTTAGGGTAACTAATACACAATAAGTGAAAGGAAAGATCTCAACTCACATGCAGAAATCTATATCAAAACTATTGTATATAACTTGTAGACCACCTACCTAGAATCCGATGATGAATGAAAATCCAAAAATGGCCTTAGATACAGGTTCAAACAACCCTTGAATACCCAATCTAGGTTCTACGGGAAAAGATGGTTTCAAGGTTTCAGAAGAATATAGAAGAAACCACATACCCTAATCTGAAAAAAGAGAAGGATGGAAAGGATTAGAATTACTCGGAGCATTGATATACAACCAAAAATGATCCAAACGGTCACGAATCAAAGGAGAACCACCCTTGGGATCTCTTGGTTGGTTTGGATTATTTCTAGGGTTACAAGGTGGAAAGGGGGAATCCCGAGTGAACATAAAAATCCGATGTGGCATTTTTTTTAATTTTTTATAAGTTTCCAGGATGCTCAGGTTACCCGCATGGTTTTCCAAACCATGTGCAAACTGTGAGGAAGATACTATCAAAAAATCACCCCCTTTGCATTGTTTCCTGTGAATTCCAAATGGTTTTCCAGACCATGCGAAAACCGTGTGGATTTCTACTGCCCACATGGTCTCCCCTCTCAGGGTTTTCCAAACCGTGTGCAAACTGCACGGATTTCCCAAAGAGCCCATTTTTCATGTCTCGAACCCCCAGAACACCATCGAGCCTTCTCAAGGACTTGGGAAAACACTCATCTAGAAAAAATAAGAGGCTCAATCCAGATCATAAACAAAAACAATCTTTAAGAAAATCTGGGAGCTTACATCTTCCCCACCTTATAACGGCTCTCCCTCGAGCAGATCATCCAGGAATCACTAAGCTTATTTAACTAAAGTCAATTCCACTATGCCTGCCTATCCATTTTTTCATTCCATGTTCCGAATTGCATATAACAAGGAATAAAACATGAAACAATGGAATAGACTATCCCCCAGGCCTTCTTCACTACAACCACAACATGAGTAGAAAACTCTTCAAGATAGTAACCACTTCAACCATTCCCACCATGAGAACTTCATGGGGAAAACATACGCAACAAAAACTAACTCACAACACATGGGACATAACACATAGCCTCACATCATCATGGGGGAACCAATTGGCACCTCATCGGCTCGATCTTCTATAGATCATGATGCAAATAACATGGTATCATTTTTCTCTATTTTTCATTCTCTAATAGTGACTGAAACCTATTATCACCTAATGGAAAGCACATGATCCTTCAAACCACGTTTCCTAAATATTTTATTCCACAACTATAAATCCAAATAAAACTCAAAAATCTCATCTACACAACCAATTAAATCATTCCAAGGCTCTCTTCTAGGGATCTATCACCCGACGGTGACCACTTGAGTCCATATAACTCGAAACTCTAACTATGTCATCAACCAACCATTTATCTTGTATGGTTGTCTCCACTATTTCTAGTTACATGGAACCTCCTCCGTCGATGAAGGACCACCAGAACTCAACCCAACATTCCCATTGTATAACATGTCCCAACCCACCGTACCCATGAATCCATAGGACATTAACCTACATTGGCATCCAACCACACCGTCGAAACCAGTTGGGAGGACATTGCTACACTAACCATACAAGGATTGAGATCAACATGTCCTCAATCATGTACAAAATTATTTTAGAGGGCACTTTCTGACACATCCAGAACCCTGAGGTGAGTCACTCTCACTACATCCACTCAGGTTTACCAGCCCAGTCTAAACCACATTTGACTGCCTTTTCCCATAACACCCACCTTCCTCTAATGGTATGCTACCCCTTAATCACCTTTCCAAGGTGTTTACAAACTCGAAGCCTATAATATTCATCTCACACACTCCCTGAGGCCATTTCGAGAATTACGGTATAATTACATCATCACAGCATTACCTCCCTCTAGACCATCATCGAGCTTCACAATTGGCATGAAACCACATCACATGGCAAAGGTTCACTCAATTCCAAATGTTCTAAAACCACAAAATGGAAATTCACCCGAGTCTAACCACAATATTTATTGAAGTAATAGAACCCTAGATTCTGTTGATACAATCTATTTTTATATCCAACCACATCCTCTAATGACTCAGCATAGGCATCACATGCTTTACTTGGATCCATCCTGAGCTCAACAAAAAACATGGTTCCTCAGTCACCACATCCATGTCCCACATTTCCTCCACGAGGAACCTGACATGAACCTCACAGCTATCTCATTGGTCCCCGGTGCCACTACATCGACACGATGTTCCCTTTTCAACACCCAGTGATGAATTATCACTCCCCACCTTAGGAGTGTTATTACCACTTCTCTCAAGATGTATTCCATCACTCGCTCCTTATACCCAACCACATGCTGAACCCCAATCTTAGACATGGCCATCCATATTTCTTCCATAATAAGAAAATGAATGTCGCCCAGTTCCTTTTCTTGGATTCCTTGAAAAACAGCATATCTTTTTCCATCATTAGTTCCATCTCAAGGACCTCACCCGATCCATAGAGGGTGTACTCCAACCATCATGCTCCAAATCTAATGTTTCCATGAGCGTAAACTCCATGATGTCCCTCATCCAACCAAACATCCTCATTTATCTTGGTGTGACCCAGATATTCTCAATGTACCTGGGACAATGTCATGATGTTGGGCATGCTCATCACAAACTGAGGTATGCCAATAAGTCGTCGAAGAACACCACCACCAACTTATCCATTTTTAATGTCAAGCATTGGGACACCATGACTTTCTAGGGATATCGGGCTTCCCTACAGAACGTGTATCATCAACACATAACCACCACCACTTAGGTGTGATTTGCAACCAGATCCAACCATATCTTCACAAAAAAACCACCAATAAGACATGAACCAACGCTTCATATTGCACTACTTCCACCACACCGCTTGAGTTCTTAGGATATTTCCCGATCAGCTAATAGTCGAAACACAATGGTCTATCACACCAATAAAACCATCAGTCTCTCAAAAAACAACATTAACTTTCTTATAGAACATCGCCAGATTGCATGTCTAACCATGTCTCTTGGTTATTCAACCTCATCATCCATGAGGTCGACTTTTCATCTCACCCGACAACGAAACCATTCAGACTAACATGTTCGGCCACGTGATCATCCACACCTCGGGTTTCACCAATGAGAGAAAGCATATAACCATGATTCCACCACCCATGTCTTTTCTACTCGAAAACAGCCCCCCCCCCAACCTCCATTAATCCTCATCCAAATAGGTGATTCATGAATCCATAGTAGACAACCCTTTAAAACATATATTATCTTCAATAACAAGAATTGCAGTTCCCTTATGAAATAACCAGGATCAATTATACCATTTCCTAAAACTTGGGGAACTTATTATGCATTGAAACCACCTCGAAATAATCTCCCATGCTTCATATTCCATGTTACTTGCACCGCCTACCTAACCTCCCACTAGGTTTCCCTTAACTTTGAAAAACTATCATCTCATAACCACAACTAGAGTGGCACAACCAACCATAAAACTTCATACTTAGACCTTAATTCCAATCCACCACTAAGAAACACTCTGAGACCCACTATCAAAGTCAAAAACATCCACAAGTGTCACTCACGCCCAAAAGAACTAAAAACCATGTCCGGACTCTCTCGTAGGTCACCGCGAATGTTGAACGATAAGAACTCCCTAGACTGGAGTCACAACAAGGAAAATCCATTGCCCCTCTCTCAAAACCAAAAATATCATGTCACGAACAAGGAAATGCTCGTGAATGGGACTCTCACTCTCATTCTGATGCACACTATTCCTATCACACCAAACAACCATTTACTCTAGGTTCCACACTAAAGGTGTACACATTCATTTAAAATAAAAAAACGCCCTCTCACAGATTCAAGGCACAACTCGCATGGTCAATACTCATAAGGTCACTAAGAACATGGAACCATCTATAGCGTCCAACAAGAACTCTGTATGGTGACAAAGCACAAGAGTCTCCTCACTCTCATTACCAAACAATGCCTCAAAACCCAACAACCACTACCCTACCTAGGGTTCCCAAAACACACCACCTAGGATTTGAAATAACTATCTAAGACTCACATTCCAAATCCAAAGTCTCAAAATAGGGAACTCTAAATCCCATAACCCACAACTACAAGGATCAACTCTCAACAAAAAGGATAACCACCCTTGAACTCAAACATTCTCATTTTAAACTTTTCACTCACCCGACACTTCGAAGAATGGCCGATAGAATTTCACCACAGATGGAAAGATTCCACGTTATCAACATTAAAAAAAATATTCTTCAAACCCTATCCCAATGGTCAACATCACACTTTGAGAACTACCATCTACCATACATACTGTGGGTCATGGTCAACACGGGGGTTACAAATTTACTCAATCACAAGCCTTTTTTCAACACCTCTTAAAACCCATTCTTCTTTTTCAACATGATCCCTTCACCTCAAGAACACTTCCCCTTTTACATCTTCTTAAAATCATCATTTTAACTCATTTTAAACTTTAATTAGGAAAACTAATTAACTATTTTACTATAATTGATAGATATTTCTCCTTTAGACACTGAGTCTGCCTTTTACAATTTATCAAAACCCAAAATTTTAACCCCGGTTAGAACATTTCTCTATAACAAATATTTTTTTGACTATTCACATGTATTATTTTCATTAGCCCACTTTCAGTTAAATTATTTGGCATCATTTTCATCAAATTTATCAAGGGAGTATAATGTACACTACTCCCTATTCCTCACACACCCATCCTGTTTGTGTGACAATAAGGATGCATGCCACCTATACCCTTAGGTGCCTAAAATGATGCATGAATGAACAACCTCATGTCGTTCCGTCAATCAGAAAAATATCATAAATCAGTCAAATAACACAACATGTACATCACCCAATGGTTAAATATCATTCAATTATAACAAAATACATCATGAACAACAATTCCCACCCAAGGTGACTTGGGTTTTCCCTCAAACATGGGTTAGCTACTTCGAAGAACAAGCTCATTACCAAGCCCCAACATTGTCCTAATCTCCATTTTACCATCCCCTAATAGTATTAAAGAGAAAATAACTCCTACGGTACCACTTTGTAATTTCCTCAACCCAACATCCACTGAACCGGTGATTTGAGTCGGTTCGTCACATAACCTCAACTGCGCATCCTCGTATTCCAGAGGTTGTCAACTAGTGGCGAGGGTCTAATGAGTAACACAAGGAGACTATAACTTCTTTACCAGAGTAATCCATATCATATAATAATTTTAAAAATGGAAATAATAACAATTAATCCACAACAAGCATGAATAACCCATTCCAGAAACTTGGTACAATAATATATACAGTCCTAAATATTTCATGTCATGCTACAATGAAAATTGAAAGAAAGCCAAAATAAATCAAATGGCCAAACCTCCCAATGGTTCCCGACACTATGTCTGGATCATTCTCCATGTACATCCTGAGGCCAACTCAGTATCTTAGTGTATATACTCTTCCCTTTTGCAAACCTACAACGAAGAGATCTTCATGGGTACCCAACGACAGCCCGAGTAGGGTGTGAGTAAAAAACATAGTTGGTCCCCACAAACATTGTCTACCAAATTTCCAGTCTTACATATAGTGCATAAAAGTACAAAATAAATGGTATGTAAGAAAGGGACATTTTAGGTTCCATTAGTTAACAATGTTTATTTAATTCATAACTAGAATTTATCCCATTTCTATTTCTATACCATCTTAATTATTTAATCTTTTTAATCACAAGTTCTATGGGTTGGGTATAAATCTAATCTATACAAGGGTATAAGGCAATCAATCACAATGAATAGGGTAAATAAATAAAGTCCATATCTCTCTAGGGATAAATATATCACATCATCCCATTATCCTCACCTTGAAGCCTCAGTCCATGTGGAATGAAACTATTATGGAAATAGTGACTTTGTCTCGTTTCCTAACCCGTGCATTTTGGGGTGGATTTTAGTGACTCGGTCTAACATGACCTTTGGGTGTAGAACCTCAAGTCAATACCCAACACTACCAATCCATGTTCACATGCTTATTTATCAAGTCATCACAACCATACCATAACACAATAAATCATCTTCAATTCCATTAGATATCACAATACATAACAACAACATTGGAATTAATACTATTCCATACCCCATTAATAAAATTACCCTTTACAATTCATATCCATCTATCTAAATTCTCATTCTCATTACTTAACCCATTATGTGTATTCAAAAACACATATAACTAATAAAAATTCATCATTAACCACAAATTTATCCCTTGAGACCATGTATCATTTCACAAGCATTTTCCCACTTATGACTTTCAAGTACAATTCCCATATATCATAACCCAACCACTTATTAGATTCAACCATTATATGTTCCACAATTCCCATGTATTAACCCATTCTACATATTTATCCATTTCCTTAATAAACCATATTGACATTCTCCCCATTTCCCATTCCACCATCAAATTAAAAGTTACCCATTTAATATGAGAAATTCTTCTTAAGGAATTCTAACTCTATTTATTAAACAATCAACATAATCTCATTCAACCCAATTACATGTTTCATGTTATTACATCAACACCTTATTACTTTATCACCCTAGGAATAGTTATCATCATCCCATTTAAAACATAGTAAAAAATTAAGACATATTCTACATGGGAACCACATTAATATTTGGAAACCCATCACTTAACCCTTCCACACTCTAGGTCCAGATTTGCCGGCACACCCCATTGCTGGACCTAAAATGGTCAAGTCATCCTCCATGCATCCCACGGGGACCATTAAAGGTTCATGAAATCATTTAGGCACCCAATTTACTAAATCCTACTAAGGGTAACCCATACATAAATAGAAAGGAAAGATCTCAACATGCATAAAAAAATATAGATTAAAACAATGGGATATAACATGTAGACAAAATACCTCAAATATGATTATGAACACACTTCCAAACATATATTTAGATCTGGGTTCAAGCACCCAATGAATCCCAAACCTAGGTACCACTAGAAAAAGTGGGTTTTAGGGTTTCATAAGAAGATTTAAGAAACCAAAAATCCAAATCCAAAAAAGAGAAGTAATGTGAGGATTTGAAATAGAAGGAGCTTCGATCCCCAACCAATGACTCTCTAAATGATCATGAATTCAAGGAGAACCACCCTTGGGAGCTCTGGGGATGTTTGTTTCATTCCAAGGGTTCCAAAAAGGTAGGGGGTGGAATATCACAAGTGGACTTAAAAATCATAAGTGAATGTTTACAATTTTTTAGATGTTTCCAAGATGCACAGTTTAACCGCACGGTTCTCCAAATCGTGCAAGAAGATACTGCCAAAAAATCACCCACTTTTCATGTTTTCTTGGGAATTTTTCTTGGTTTTCATGACCATGAAGAAAACCATTCAGACTGCTACTACCCGCATGGTCTCCCCTCACACGGTTATCCAAATTGGGGAAAACCGTGAGGATAGCCCAGAGATCCCTTTTTTCCCATTTTTATGGTTCCGAAACCATGGAACAGCCCATAGCCTTCTCAAGGAATTGGTAAAACACTTATCATTCCAAAATAAGAGGCACAAGAAAAAACATAAACAAAAACATAATTTATGAAAATTTGAGACCTTACAACCTCCCCACCTTATAATGGCTCACCCTCGAGCCGCTCTTCCAGAAATCACTATGCTTCCATAACAAAATACCATTTCACTAGTCCTGCATATAAATTTCCGCTTTCCAGGTTCCAGATTTAACATCAAAAACCCCATCGAACATGAATCAAGGGAACAAACATTCCCCAAAATCCTTCCTCACTAAAACCACAACACTAACTAAAAACTCCTCAAGAAGGAATCCACTTCAACCATTCCCACTACGAGAAAATCATGTAGAAAACAATGGAGGAAATTCCTAAATCAAAAAACACAGAACTTAACACACTTCATCACATCATCATGGAGGAACTAATTGGAACCTCATCGGCATGATCTTCTACAGTTAATGACCCAAATCACTTGGCGTCATTTAACTCTATTTTATAAACTTTAACGGTGACCCAAACCCATTATCACTTGGCACATGATCCTTCCAACCACATTTCCTAAATATTCCATTCCACAACTATACATCCAAATGAAACTCAGAAATCTCAGCTACATGACTAGTTAAACTATGTCAAGGATCTCTATCAGGCCCCTCTCACTTGAGAGTGACCACTCAAGTCCTTCCCACCCAACACTCTGACCACGTCATCAACCACCCATTTATCTGGTATAGTTCTCTCCAGCATTCCCAGTTACATGGAACCTCCTCAATCGATGAAGGAACACCAGAACACAACACAACATTCCCATCACCTAACATGTTCCAACTCACAATGCCCATGAATCCATAGGGAATTACCCTACATTGGAATCCAACCGCAACGTTGAAACCATTCAAGAGGGAATTCCCACACTATACATCCAAGGACTAAGGTCAAATTTTCCTCACTTAGGTAAAACTTCAGTTTAGAGGGAACTTTCAGCAATATCCTGAACCCAGAGGTGAGTCACTCTCACCACACCCATTCATGTTTTCCATCTTGGGCTAGAAAAACTTCGACTTACTAGTCCAAGAACACCCACCTTCCACTGATGGTATGCTACCTCTTCATCACCATTACAAGGTTCTTACTGACTCTAAGACTATCATTATCATCCCACTCACCAACTAAGGTAATTCCCAGAATTCTGGTATAATACCATCATCACAACATTACTACCCTTCAGACTGTCTTCGGGCTTCAACCTTGGCATGAAAACACACCACATGGCCAAGGTTCCCTCAATTTCTGACGTTCTAAAACAACACAAGTGAAAGTTATGTTAGTATATCCCAAATCATTTTTGGATTTATAGAACCCCAAATTCTCTTACTACAACCGGTTTTCATATCCCGACACATCCTCTTAAGAATCCGTATAGACATAACAAGCTTCACTAGGAGCCACCCTGAGCTCAATCCAACACTCGTCTCCTCAGTCACTACATCCAAGTCAACATTACTTCTCTAAAGAACATGAAATGCACATCATTGGTTCCTCATTTTCACCCCGGTGCCACTACGTTGACTCGATGTTCTCTTTTCCACACTCAGGGATGACTTATCTCTTCCCTTTTTGGATTTTTGTTAACATTTCTCTCAATAGTGTTTCCAACCATTGTTTCTTATGATCGATCACAAGCCAAACACAAACCATAGACATGGCCTTCCATATTTTTTCCATAACAATAAAATGAACATCTCCCATTCCATATTATCATCTTTATTGAATAGCACCATGGCCTTTGTTGTCATTAGGTCCATCCCAAGCACCTCACCCAAGCCATCAATTGTGTACATCCCTCCATCAAGCTCCAAATCTACTATTTCAATGATCATAAAGATAATTATATCCCCCATCAAACCAAAAAAACCTCATGTATCTTGGTGTGATCCAGAGCTTATCAACATACCTGGGACACTGTAAAGAGGTTGGTGATGATCATAACTAGATAAGGTATGATAACAATTCATCAAATAACACCACCAAAAACTTATTTATTTTTTATGTCACGTTATGGGACACCATGAACTACTAGGGATCTCAGGATTCCCTGCCAAATGTGTCTCATAAACACTTAACCACCACTACTCATGTTTGATTCCCAACCAGATCCATCCATCTCTCCACTACCAAACCACCTAGCAGTAATAAACCAGAGTTTCATATGGAACTACTGCCACCACACCACTGGAGTTTTTCTGATGTGTCCCTACCAGCTAGAAACCAAGACACAATGGTCTATCACACTAATCAAACCATCAGTCTCTCACAAAACAACCATAAATTTCATATATACCATTTCCATCTTACATTCCTAACCATGTCTCTTGGTTAGTCAGCCTCATCACCCCTGATGTCGCCTCTTCATCTCACCCAACAACTTACCAATTCACACTAATAGGGTTGGCCATCTGACCAACCTCGCCTCGGGTGTCACCATCAAGTGAAATCATATAACCACACTTCCTCCACACATGTATTTTCTTTTTTAAAACAACTTCCTAACCTCCATTAATCCCCATCCAAATAGGTGATTCAGGAATCCATACTATACATCCCTTTGAAACATACCTTACCTCCAATATCAATTACTAAGGTTACCTTATAAAAGATCCATGAACTATTATACCATTCATTACAACATGGGGTACTTAGTATGCATTGACACCACCTCAAAAGCATTTATCATGCTTCATATTACAAGTTACTTGTGCCGCATGCCTAACCTCCCACAAGGTCACACTTAATTTTCTGAAATTATCATCACAAAACCATAACTCAAGTGGCATGATGAACCAGCAACCTTCCCACTTAGCCCTCATGGACAATCCAGCACCATGAAGTACTCTGAGTCCCACTATCAATTTCTAAAACATCCACATGTGATAATAACAACCAAAATCACTATAAACCTTTTCCAACCACTCTCATAGGTCACCTAGAAGTTTGAATGTTACCAAAACCCTATACTCATGTCCCAAATAGGAATTGCCCTTGGCCCACACTTCAAACCATACTTATCAGGAAATGAACAAGACAATTCTCATGAATTGGTCTCCCACTACCATTATGATGCACACTATTCCTAGACCACCAACCAACCATTTACACTAGGTTTCACACAAAAGGTGTAGATATTCATTATCACTACAAGAAAAACATCCTCTCTAGGATTCAAGGAACAACTCGCAGGGTCTCTACTCAAAATGCCACGAAGACCCAGACACCGTCCTTAGGGTCCAACATGCACTCTGTATGGTCAAAAACCACAAGAGTCTTATCACTCTCATTACCGAACAATGCCTCACATCCCAAAAAACACAACCCTACCAACTGTTCCCAAAACACACTGCCTAGGCTATGACATAATCTGCTAGGCCTCACAATCCGAACCAAAAATCTCAAACTAGGGAAATCTCACTACCCCAACCCACACCTAAAGGGGTCAACTAACAACACAAAGGATACCCACCCTTAAGAAATTTATGTTACAATATCAATGTTCACTGGGATTTTTTTATTTTAATTATAATGATGAAGTTTATTGATCATCCTTTAAATAGTCTCCTTAATTTCATTATCCTATGGTTATTTATTTATAAAATAAGTTTTTTTTCATTTTCAACAGTTTATGTACTCAAGAGAATGAAATATTTATTTTAATGAAAACCAGTTGTGTTTTGTTATTCGTTAGTGAATATTTATATTCCATCACCATGTTTTTGATGAATAATTTCAATAATATATTTAATATTCTCAAATTATTTTTTAAATTTTTTTCCCATGTTTTTTTTAAATATTATAAAAGGAATCTTATTATCATTTTATAAATGTGGTACTTTTTGACATTTTAAAAAAAAAATGTGAAATAGATAATTTCTTTTAACTTGTACAACATGAATGAAATTTCCCTTTATCATGACTTCCCAATGAGTTGAGGATTTTTTTACAAGATTCAATAGTTATTATCAATGTAATTTTTTCGATTATATTTTTTTAATGTTTATATTTTAAAAAGTTACTTTTAAAATTGAAATCTAGTGTTCCTCATGAATGTTTGTAATGATCATTTTATGGTATTTCTTTTCATTACTGACGACAAAAATTGGTCTTCATTTTGTTTAAATGGGGATATAATCCAATATAACTATTGTTATCCTTTTTTAGGATGGTTTATGATTATGATTGTGAGATTTTTATCAAACTCATTTATTTTTCATGGTTTATTATATGATGTATTATTGAAATATTTATGAAAACCATTTACCTTGAAAGTGTTATGATATAATTATATGTTTAATGATCCAATGGAACACATGTGTATATATTTCATTATGTGATTGGTGGGTTTAAAATTTTATATCCCTCCAATTAATTAGGTAATTCATTATATCTCATGAGATAAATATGGAATTCTAGTTGATGTTCTTTATCCAATATATGAAAAAAGTTGACTTTCTTAATATCTATGGAATGAAGGTGGTGATACCAAATCTGTTTTTCATTTGGGAAATAGGCAGGGTTTACTGATCCACAATAATTTTATTGTCTCAGTAGTTAACTGTGACATATGAAATGGTTTCTACACTTATGATGGTTCCACAATTTGATGACATGAACTTATATGTCGTGGTTGATTTATGATGATTCATCACTCTTATGATTCATGTATTTTTAAATGATAAATCATTATTCCATAATTATGTTTTTTGATCATTCATAAAATAAATTAACATTGTATGTTATGTTCCTAATCCCATACCCTTATGCTTATCTTATTTGTTTCATATTACCAATGATTGATATCTCCATTGTCTACCCTTACTGAGAAACTGAGCTCACTCATTCTTATGTTTCCTTTCCCTAAGTTATGATGAAATTTTTTAAATATGGTATGACTAAGAAGAATAATAAATGGGGAAATATTTTTGGGATATTTTTAATATCATTCCTGAAAGAATAATTTTGTGTATCTAGACTCTAAAGACACTAAAACAATATTCTCCTCATGTGTGTATTTGTTAAAATTACCAAGTATTCATATAAAAATATGTAATATTTATGTATTAAAAGTAAGGGTCACTGTATGGATCCCCATAATTGATAAAATATCTCATAAATTTATGGAAAAGGATATTGATTCTTTATCATAACTTGGTTGAGCATATAATAATACACAAAAATCCTAAGAGGCCCTTAGGTTTTCATTACAAAAACAATAGGTGTTAACATGGAGATGTATTTGGTTGAAATAACCATTTTCATTTTAACTCTTTCAATTGGTATTTTAATTCCCTTAAGTCTTTTTTTATCCTATAATAAAAAAAGTAAATATAACTGGACCTTGGTAGGAGATCAATCATATATTCTACTTACCCTTTTGATGGTAACCCAATGAAATTGTTAAGGATGACATCAAGAAATTGTTTGATGATGATTTGAGAATATCTATATGTTATTGCATTAGTAGATTTTAAAGTAACTACTACAAAGTGGTAAGATATGGTCTCAAACACTGGTACCAAGGTTCATAATCTACTTTTATTCAAATCACAGACTCCTTTAAAGATATGTCTAGCACCATAAAAAGATATGAAGATAACATACCAGGCATAATAGTTTATGGGGGCCAGTAAGGAAGTAAACTAGTCTATTCACCAAATCAGATCGAATATTTCCATCTCCTTCTTAGATAAATTCCAATCAAAATTAACCTCATAAATTATTATAGAACATAATGAACACTTAATGTCTTGGAAGTCTTATTTCTAAGATATTTTTGATTTTTTAGGAAATGAGGCATAATTTCAATATATAAATCCACATGAGTCATAAAATGAGTAGCAACAAAAGAGTGAGATGAACTAGTACAAAAAAATATTTCGTTAGACTAAATTCAAAATACTCATACATCTCAAGATTGAAGGACCAAATCAATTCTTCATAATTAAGTACTCTATACTATAAATCTACGTGTTACCTCCTTTCTAATACATGATTCTTTGTTGATATTAAAAAATCCTAAGGAGTTATGGTGTTACTGGAATCACCTTGTCTCACTCAATTTTAAGGATGATAATTTTTCAAACAGGATCGTTTAGTCAAAACATAAGATGTCTGAGAGACATGAGAGGCATTACCAGTAGATAGACATGAAGCATCACATAAAAACCATTGGAGATTTCTTTTATTATTATTGTTGTGATATGATTTGGTTGACTCAATGAAATATCACTTAATATGATCATATAATCCACATTTAAAATAAACTAAATTTGTATAGTATAATTTATTAAAGACTAAAAATCATGTGGTTTTATTCTATGATAATCCTAAACCCAAAATGGGTTGCTATATTCCACTTTTTCACATCATTAGAGTTCCCACTCATTCCCATAGAGACAAAAATAATTACTCTAGTTGTATTTCTTGATATATCCCTATATTCCATAGTCTCTATATTTTCTATATATATATAATCCATAATCAATAATATATTTATTTTAAAATCAATATCTTGTCATAAACCGAATTCAAATATTTTTACCATCAATGACGCACTTGTAGCCACTTCTAGAAAAAAAAAACAAACTAAATTCATAAACATAGAAACATAATCCATAACTTAGATGTTATGTTTTTTAGGGAAGAAAAATTCTATTGTTTATGAAATCTTGAAAATGTGAGGATAGATTTGTGTTTTGAAAAATTCTTCAATGTCATTCCACATAATAACTTGGTCACCCCTATCTTGAATAGATAAACAACACCATTGGATTAAAAGATCATTTATCATATTCAATGCCAATATGACCTTTTTTGCATCTAATGTACCAATTTAATCAATGATTAGATTTATTATATATAGAGAAAATTATTCTTTTTCAAGATCAGGATCCCCCTAAAAGATGGGTGGATTCTATTTTTTAAAATATATGGATGTATCCACTTATTGGTGTTTCATAATTCCAATTTCCTCTATCAGTGGATTGAAAATCCTAAATTATATTATGGATAAGTTTTTGGTTCATCTATGGATCATTTACAGCCTATAGTGACCCACAATTTTCATACCTTAATATTACATCTTATAATAGAATATTCATTACATAGTATAACTATACACACAAGAATGATTTAGGTCGGTTGCATTTAGAAACATGGAAACATGAACAGTCGATTCCAAAGTGAACTACATCACCTCCCACTATGTAATTCATAATTATAACCATTATTATAAATATACTAGAAAATACATTTCTTCATAACCTATATAAATTAAACATAATAAAGGGTGACATAGATGCTTAGTAAGGGTAAACATGTGAGATATCAATATAACATTAGCATAAGTGTATGAGAACATAAGAATAATATTTGAGAACTATACCATGCATATTATAGATCATAAACATGAGTCCTAACATAAATTATGGTAGTTAATATGACATGAATCATAATTTAATCAATGAAAATGATCCATGAGAGCTTAAAATTTTCATAAAACGTAGATTTGTGATCTACATAGAAGTATAAAAAAATTTAATTCAAGGCTACCCACAAAGACATTCATAACATGTTAGGCGTATGAAAACCACTTTTGTACCTTATTTGGGATTAGGATAACCTCTCATGTACCCTTTTTTAATACTAGGTTAATATCAAGTGTACTCTATTGTTTTAGGCTTGGGAACCTCTCATGTACCTTATTTTAATATTGGGATAACCTACCATGCACTCTTTGACCTCATATAACATTAATCTTTACCCAATTAATTAGAGGGACATATAGGTCCTAACTATACCATTATAAATAAATTTTTATTCGCAATTATCAAAAAACATTCGTTATATCATAACTCGTGTAAAGAAAATAGGTTTCATAAATATTTACTTATGGTATAACCCAAAGAAAGGAAGTGGGTTTCATTATCATCTCATAAATTCATCATAGAATAAACCATGAAAAAACAATGTTTTTAATAAAAAAATATTCATCATAATCAAAAACTATATATATAAAGAATATGGATTGTAAAGTTTTCTCATATTCGCAATAAAACATAATCATCACCAAATGTTGTTGTCATTGATGATTAAAAATTCAAAAAAAAAGATCATTAAAATAATATTTAGGAAAATCTAATTTCCATTTTGAGAATACTTCCTAAAAATATAAATATTTCTCTAATATTAATAAAAATATTTTATATTAATATAATCTTTTAAACTATTAAAGTAATAATTAGATCATTGAGTGGTCATGATGAGAGAGTATAATATTCATGTCGTACATGTTAAGAAAAAAATTCCATTCACATTTTTTTGTAAAAATTAAAAAGAACATTATTCAAAAAATGATAGGACGGTTTATTTAAAAAAAATTTAAAAAAATTAAAATATAAAAAATTCTTCAAAACTTTTTTAAAAAACATTGACATGGAGGGATATTTATTTTTGACTGAAGGAAGAAATATAGTCAGTTCTCATTAAAAATATTCTTTTAATCTCTTGATTAAATAATGAGAAGAAAATGAAACAAAAACAAATATTTTAATGAAGTAACAAATTTTAATGAAAATTAAACTGTTTCTTGAGTGGTATATAATAATATTTCATGACATGAAGTATAATCATATACAACCCAGATATACAGTGATATTGTAACATACATTTTTTTCATATTTGATAGTGTTTAAATGATAAGATTATGAAATAAATAACCATATATTGATATTTAAATCCACATAATTATCATTATAAGGATAATGAAATACATTCTTGGTATGTATATACAACACACAAAATAAACAATTAGTGTAAAAATCATGTGTCCCATAAAAATAAAAGTGAGACAAAATCCCTTACTATTAGTCTCTTCATCCATCATACAAGTTCAAAACCTATTTATTATAAATATATGCTTTTTATAAATATATTATAGAACTATATATATATATAATACCATATATAATTTAATTTTCACCTTTTATAACCCATTTTTTAAGAATTCTAGTTCATAGTCACATTTATCGTAATAACAACTTCATTTTTCTTATATGTATTTGTTTGGTATTTTCATTACTTTTATATTGATAATGGTAAAAAAATATCCACAATTTTCACAATGATAAAAATATAATATGTATTAATTATATATGTATTCATAGTAATATAAGAATTTTAGTGATAGAAAATTAATTAAATTGTTCATAGAGATGGTATACCATTCATATGCATGAACATTGTTTCCATTTTCCTGAACGATTCAATAAAAGATAAGTAAATATTAATTCCCCTAAATAGAATAATTTTTATATCATATATTTAATATATATCAATTTATTATACATGTTTTAACATATAAATAATCTAAAATGGAAAATGTATCACATATCTTTGTGGAGGCTGTAGTCCACTTGTACGCATGAGGGATGTTAACATTTCCACAAAAATGGATGGAGAAAAAGAATATTTGATACTATAAATTGAGTTGTATAAAAATTTCAGGAATATCATATATAATCATTTAATCAATCATTATCTCTAGCTATGAGAGGTGGTGGTGGGAAAAAATTGCATCAATTTATGAGTCGGTAGTCTATTATACACATGATCAACAGTTTAATTTCCCACTTGATAGAAGAGGATATTACTTTAAAACATAAAGATAACAAGATAACATAAATTTATATATTTGCTACTTATTTTATTATTTTATAGTGCTTTAATTATATTTTAATGAATTATATGAAGAAATAAAATGAAAACATAGGGTAAAGGACTATGCCTCTTCTTTAGAGAACTCCTTTAGGTTATTCATAAATCCTTATTGGGTGATTTTCTGAATCAAAACAAAGATTATAGGGTGTTATATTGAATTAAGAAGTATTGTTATAGGTATTTTCCATGAAAATGTTTTTGTAACTATATATAGGAGAGTGTAGGGTGCCCTTTTATAAGTGGGGGAAGGAAACGCTTGGAATATTTTAAAATAAAAATGGGAAACCACTCCTTAAACAAGAAATAAGGATAAAAAATGGCTCGTCATCATGCCCAGTGTGATATAAGTTATAAAAATGGATAGAAAAAAATAGTTTTACAAGTATCTAATTCATTTTACCCCTTTATCTTTTTAGTTTAACCACTTAGTAAACCCATTTAAAACTTAACCACGATAATTAATATTTACTGCTATTACTATTCATTTAAACAAAATTATGTGAAAATTATTATATAATATTAATTATTATAATTAAAAATATATAATAAATTTTTCAAAATTCCATCAATATATGTGGGGAAATTTTATTTTTAAACTAAACCTATAGATTCAATGAAAATGCGGTTTTCCAAATAGAAAATTTTCTTAATTATATATAGTTTTAATATCAGGATTGAAATTAAAATTGATTAAAATTACATAAATTGGATTTATAAATATATATAATTCAATTAATTTTACTTTTAAAAATATATTAAAATACAATCCATATTCTATATTCATTACATGAAAAAATAATTTAAGAGAAAATAATTGTTTTTAATATTCATTGAAAAATTAATAATTGTAGAAAATTCTAAAAATTATGTCAATGATAATCATCACATGTATATTTGAAAAATTATTTTTCTTTTTCCAAGTAAATTTTCTATGTTTTTTTAAAATTAATTTTACTATTTTTTTCAAAAAAAATTAATACAATATTATTTTAGAGAATAGTATTTTTGAAACAAATAAATAATTATCTAAAAATTAATCATTTTTTATCAATATTATTTATTCATATAAAACAATTATTCTTAAATTGTAAAATGTGTATATTCCTATTCACAATTAAATTTTATTATCTAGGTCATAATAGTAATGTTTAAATAATAATATTAATAGTATATTGTGGTACATTAAAACTCGATGTTGTTTGTAATGCAATCCACGAATCAAATTAAATTTATTAAAAGAAATATTTCATAAAAACATAGGTTGTTTCCAAACCACATTTTCTATGTCCTATTCATGTTCATTCCTATGTATTATACCTAGTTCCGTTCTCTATTACCAAAAAAACACCACTTAGTCATCACTCACTAGAAAATGAAGTCGTATGAGATTCAAAGTCACTATAAGCAATAAGAATTAATACCATTCTTCTCAAAATACAACCATTGGGTCGATTTTAACAATTTTATATAAATTCTAAACAAAAAAATGAATATTTCATTTCTAGTGGGATGTCTTACTATCAATTCATGATATGAAATACTCATCGACTAAGCCCTTGGTGATGAGATGAGACACATGTGGCAGTTTCATAAAACACTGTTCATTCTTGGACTACCCTAGTAACATTAATTTTTGTATAAAAAGGTTATAGATTTATTTTTATCCAATAAATTTCTTGTTATACCATTCTTATAACCTTTATAAAATACTAATATGACAGATAAACCAATAAATATAGGTACCATTGGTAACATCCCAACCCTCACCCATTGTCACGGGAAGAGGTGGTGGTGCCACTATCCTTAGGTGATGTTCCAAAGACACCAAAGGCTGTAAATAAATTCCAAAGGATTATGCGAAATTTGGGGGATGATCTTCCTTATGATACTAATCAACTGATCAAGATAATATATAACACCCATGACAAAAAAAAATATGATGTGTTAGTATAGACAATACAACTCAAGGTAAAACCAAAAGTAAAAAAATATTAGAGTGAAAATGGAAATTAAAGAAATAAATCAACCTGACCAAAAGACAACATAAACCTAAAAGCAATAAAGTGGGATAATCCCAAGATGAACTCACACCATCTCCAAAATGTTAATCCACATGCCTCACCCATGGATTCAATATGCATCATTAGACAAATAAGATACATTCCCCTTTCATATGTCACATTATACAATATCTATAAACTAAAAAACGTTAACAAGAAGTGGGTGAAAATATAACCTAATAAACATTCCCTAGAGACATAATAATACACAATAAAACAAGAACATTTTATCACTTTTTATAAAATATATTTTTATAAAACAAACAGATAAATAAATACAGATACGGTAAGCGTTCCCATGCAATTTTTCACAAGGAACATATTCTAGGAAATATAGTAATACTAAATAAATTTATATATTCTCTCTTGGATTGCCCAATAATATTTCCCACATACACACACATTTATTCCAATATATGATTCTTTACTCATGATCTATCTCTTAACCTCCACCTAATTTCCATATAGGGAATAATCCCATGTTCCACTACACCTTTTACACTAAGAACCATGGGTTTCTAAATAAGGCCTCATAAAATGAAATACGAAAACACACCACCTTTTATTCCATCACCCATATAAAATTATACCACTGATAAATTTATTTCATTCAAAATATTTCGTCAAAAAAATTTATTCCATCAAAACAACGCCATAATTTTAAAAATAATTTTAAAATTATTAATAAAGGGTTATTCAAAATGTATTACAAGATTATATGTTTCCCAATACAAATAATAAAAAAACATCCATTAAAAATAAAACAACTTACTGTTTTTAAACCATTTTAAAAAAATCAATAAAATTAAATCATCATGTTCTAGAATTAGTGGAGATGAGAGAGTACTTAACCACCTATCAATAGATGAAAAAAATGAATTATGATACTAAAAACTAATAGATATGGGATCTAAACTCCATACCTTCAATAGATCCAAAAACATATCATCAATATACACATAATTGAACATATATATATATATAATAGATTAGATATACAACTCTAAGAAAAAGAGAATATTATATCTATATTGAATAAGGAAAACCAGGACATACTAATGATTTTTTATCTCCAATGCACTTTGATTCTCCCAAATTTACATTTGATTCATAGGGAATTTCCATGGATTCCAAATATAGGAGACCAGATTTGGAGCTTATGAAATATATGTGAAAAATATGGGTTAATTTTTCTTGTTATGAATTAAAACATAATTATTATTGAATTTAATATTGTTAAAGGGTTAAATGGTGAAATGTTACTTCCCATGTAAACATGGGGAACCTTTTTTTCAGAGACAAACTAATTAGAACTCCAAAGTTAAAGTTGTTCGGTCTAGAGTAGTGGTAAGGATGGGTGACCTGTTGGGAAGTTTCCTAGAGTGTGTGTCAGTGGGAAAAACACATTGAAAGAGTATGTGTTGGAATCTCTGAATAGTGATTTGTTAGAAGACTTGATCAGCCATGTGGGTGGGCCTTGAGGAGGGGATAACAAATATCTATAAGTAAATTCAGGGTGCTTATGCAGCCCAATATTTTCATTGGTATTTTAGTTTTTCTTATACATAAGTACAGTGGAACAACATTGGTTGAAATATAGTGTCCACAATGGGGTATTTATTCTCTAGGGTGTTAATTATAACAACCCATAATGGTAAAGGGTTAAAAGGATGAAATTTACTACTCATTCCATCATGGTACACCATTTGTTTTCTAAAATACATAATTAAAACTCCATAGTTAATGAGTGTTTTTCTAGAGTAATGATTAGGATGGGTAACCTATAAGAAGTATTCCTAGGGTTATGTGACTGAGTAAAAACACACTGAAATACCATGTGTTGGCCTTTATGGATAGAAATTGGTCTATTGAACTTCTTAGGAACTAGTGTGGGCTCTACAGAAGGGAAACACATGATTTTTGGGTCACTGGGAAGAAAATAGGTCCCAGTTGTTACATCAAACTCTATTTTATTGTTAATTTTTTTTAACCCTCTCCCATTACATTTTTTGAACTTATTTTAAAGTGAATTTTTGAAACGTATAGAAATTGAATCTTGTAAAATTGATTAAATATTTGGAATTAGAGTATCTAATATAGTTTATTAGGGTAAAATCTATTTTTGATCATAATGAATGGGAAAAATAGTAATATTTTATTACTGTGTTTATTCTTATAATGGTTTTATTAGGGGTTAATCTAAGGGATAAGAGAGAAATATGACTAAAACTTGTCTAAATCATAGTGGTTGAAGATTTTTCAACAATATATTATCATATAATTTTTTTATTTTCTATTTGGGGAAATTCTAATGAGATATTAAGTACTCTAAAATGGTCATTACCAAGTTAAAAACCTTCCTTGATTTATTCCATTATTTCTTGATCTCCAGGTCTTAACCTCTTAAGAAGGCTTCAATTGTATTCCAATGGAGGTATATCAAAGAAGATGAAATCTTCTTACTCAGAACTTATGAATTTTTATATCTTCTCCTACTTCTAAATTATTTTCTTACCCATCCTATCATGATAACTTCAGTATCATAAATATAATGAGATGTAATTTTAACTATGGGATAACCATTTTCTATATCCTCTGTATCAAATGATAAATGAAAGTATCACTCATGTGTATGTGTGGACTACTACCTCCTAGAAGAGATATTTTTTTCACCACCATATTTAATGGTTAGTTTTTAAGAAGGATTTAATGATTATTTATTAATATATTTCATAATTATACTTTTATAATTATAATATATTATCTACCTTTATACCTCTGCATCAATTAAAAAAATATCATCACTCATATATATCTATGGGAAAACACATCCATGAAGAAATGTGATTTGGATTTCATTACCAATTTATATGTCTAGAAATAAGTATATATTCATTGAATCCAAATGACATTTATTATATAATAACTATTTTTGAATGGTGAATTATTTTTTTTCATTTATTTTGTTCCATTCATCAAAAAGAAATACATTACACGAACATATGTACATACTACCATCTCCACAAAGTGATGTAATTATTTTTTCATCAGAGATTTATAAGAATGATTATAAAATTGTATGTAATGAATAAATATGATATTTATATCATCATTAAGAATTTGTATATTATATAACCATGACCAATGTGTCAGTACCAGATACAAAGAACTAAAATATTCATGAAAAATGTACTATATTCCCAAGAATTATGTTTTTAATAAAGTAATTTTTAATAAAATGATAATTAAAAATTATAAATGAATAATATTATAACAACCTGAGACTTTGGATCCATTAAAATACATACCATCTCTATAAAATGTTTCATCTAATACACCCAATGTTAAGAAACAAAAATATGTTAAGAAACCATTATTAATGATTTTATTATAAACACTAATGATGTAATCCATTATTAGATGTTTCCTTTATAAGGTATATAATTAATATAAGATAATATTTGAAAGGATATTTTCAATAAAATTTATTTTATTATAGTATATATTTTTTAAAAAATAAATTTTTACAAACACTGTAATTTATATTTTATAAAGTAAAATTAATTTTGTAATTCTTGAAAACAAATTTAACATAGGATTAATTTTTATAGATTTTTTCAAAACATATATATTTTTATGTGAATATTGAAAATACCATAATGTCAGAAATTTTATAAAATTATATTACTATATAAATACAATGTATGTTTTTTTAAAAAAAATCTTACGAAATTATCTCTTATAAAGGATAATGAACATTTTAGAATACTATTTTGAATTTGTAAACTCATTCTCAACATTTTTAAAATTTATGTAGCATTTTAATGAAAAACAATTCTAACTATTTTTTCTAAATAATTTTAACATTATGAAATGATGTTTTTATTTATTTTTTATTAAATAAATACTATTTGAAAGATATTAATTATTTTAAATTCATTTTAATCTATGTAATTAATAATTTCATTCTTATCATAATTTTTTGGCTTAAAAGTCATCTTAAAAAAAGGTTTTTTGCATTACACATGCTAATTTTATGACTAATTTCCCTAAACATATAATATTAATTTGATAAATTGATTATTATATTTGAGATAATAATTTATTTATATTTAATATGTTCTATTATATTTTTATTTTTAAAATTTATATTTTTAGAATTAATGCTTTTCAACACGTTAATGATGAGAGAATTATTTTCAAATTTTACTTTTATTAATATAAAGGTAATTATATCTGGTAATTAAATTAAAAAAATTAATTAAGGGATCTAATATTAAATAAAAATATATAAATAAATATATTAAAACTCATTCAAATGTTAGAAAATACTAAATAATATTGATAATCTATAATATTCAAAATCACATTTCTCTAATAACAATGTTTTTCTAGACACAATTCATCTAATTTAAAAGTTAATATTTTAATATTTATATATTGAATTAGAATAAATATAGATTTAATTTAGTTCAATCACCCAAAAATCTTGTTATATTGGTTATGTTATACGATTAATGAAACATAAAATAACACAGTTGTGAACTAGTTATCTATTTTAAAAGTAAAATATGTAAAATATGAAAACATAGTATGAAAAGCTATATAACTTTTTTTAAAAATTTATGGAAACACATTATTAGTTTCTTTATTGAAAAACACACCCTAAAATCAATACTTTTTAAAATTGGTAGCCATTGACCTTGGAATGGTGATATCGAATTATTAAGATATAAGGTGCATTTCCAAAGGTGTTTCTCTTTTATAAAATGGGGCAACTTACACCATTTCTAATACAAACCAAAATATATAATTAATCCTTAAAATTCACAATTTTTACATTTAATAGAAACATATACCTTAAAAATAATCCCTAGTTAACTCCTAGTTATCTAAATCCCTTCAATTTCAAGTGAACATCCCAAAGAAAAATCAAGTCTCCAACATAAGTATTATCTCCTTAATTTTTTATTCTTAATAGTAATATTAAAAAAATTATCACCATAATAATATGATAAATTCATTATAGTTATTATAATTATGTATATTTATAATAATGTTCCAAACCTTGTTTATTGATTTCCATCAACTAATAAAATTAAAAGAACATTGTTAGTCGGTTTCACGGACTATCATATCCATGAAGAAACGTATTTTTTTCATTTACTACTTTCTTGGATGTTATTAATAGTTTTAATGATGAATAAATAAGATATATAAAATATAATTACTATTCTGAGACTACAAATTAATATCCACCTTCATTCCATCACATGCATTGTGAAACGGTAACAATAATTAGGCATGTGTTCAGATTACCACCTCTAGGATGAAATGCTTTTTATTTTTTATTTAGATTTCAATAAATTATATAAACCTATTAAAATATTTCTAAAATTATAAAAAAATAAATATAATCCCATTATTATTCTGTTATAATGATACTATGTCAAAAGAAACACCTCCTTAACAATACTCACCAGTTATGTTAAAGTGTCATCATGTTTCGGTTGGTTTCCTTTCTTTGAAATATGACTATGGTAGAAAAATTGGAACATTAAAAATAATAATATTATAATATAGTAATTAAATTATTACAATAATACGGTTTATTGAATATTATATTATGTATTTAACTTATAATTAATGTTATATTTTGATTCACTAAGTTTAAATAAATAATGCGTTATCAATTTGGTGTTCAAATAATGTAACAAAAAAATATGTCACAAACTCCTCGCCAAAAGGTGTACCCCAACTGGGCCTGAAATGTGATAAGAGAGACAATGACCCCTGAGTCCCGCCTCTAGTAGGCCTTAAGTTGGAGACCTGCACCAAGGGCATAGTAAACACACAAATGGGAGGCATTACCGTCTAAGAGAACACATGAGAAAGTGAGAGACAACAAAGACACCAAACAACTCCAACTCTGACAACAATATAAATGAAATCCCAAGTACACATAGGTAATTTCATGAAAAACTACTACAACTGATACGGAAAAAACTAAAAATACTCAAGTAAAAATAGCAGCAACCATGAAGCCCAAACAGCTCATGCAACCCCAAGCTACTAGAAACCAGTATAATCTCCAACCTGCTCCAAGTGACCTTAAAAATATTTTATATATACATATGTTGAGTATAACAACATACATAGTAGGAGCCTACCTAGAGCCTCTCATGAAAAAGTAAATAAAGCATGTTAAATCAAAATGAAAAACAAGTGAAACTAACTCATCGCCTAAATAGATATACTATGTTCTCAACCCCACAATGGCTAATATAACCAAGTATCGCATACAATAGTGTATAATATAATAATGAAATCAAGAGTACCTCGCCACTACTTCCCCACTTGTTTTTCTCTTTTCCCCAATGTCTCACGTCCTAAGCATATCTCTCGAAAAAGGATTTCTCGCAGACCCATGGGCGAAGCACCACAACATTCACCACATGAAACAAAAACCCCACATCCATACAAGAAATATAACCAGGTAGTTTTTGGAAGCCCCCATGGCTCACATAACTTGTATCATACATTGGTAATTATACCTCAAGCCATTACAACCCACACACCGAGTATGGATCCTCAAACCATAATAGCCCAAACACATTACACCTATTGTATTTCATAGGAAACAATTTCGATAATACATGTGGGTGAATAACCACAAGACATTTAATCCATTTATACACATATGAGGGGAAATTTAACTAAGGTGCCTACTAGAACATGTAACTAATAGGAGAAGATAGTGGGGCCAAAGGGGGTAGTTAGACATCCATCCTCTTGCTAGAATGTTGGGGAAAATGCCCCCGAGGACTCAGAATCCTCAGGGTGTCAGTTTCCCTAACTGATGGGGTGGGGTAGTGTATAGAAACATAATAAGTACTAAATATATTATATCTCGCAACCACACTATGATAATAACCTATTCTTAGACTCAACTGTAGCTAACATCTCTCAAAATCTTGGTTTCCACTTCCAAGACAAGGTATCCTATAAGAACACAACAATTTAATGAGAATTGTTTGCATTCCTTCATTCCCATTTAATCAGTTGGACATTATATTCATTAATTCTTTAACATTAATTAACCATTAACAAATTTCATATTATTTTCCATTATAATCACACCCAAATCCAATTTTTTCCTTTAAATTTCAACCTCAGCATTATGTCCTAGAAATCTCCAACCCCATGGGTTAACATCATTTATTCAATCATTTATTAACAACATTTCTTTCCCATATTCCCATGCATTTTAGAAAAACATTATAACCATCTAAACACAAGGGGATCAACATGTTGATTAGGTGAACTACCCATTGAGTATTTTCAACCTATAACAAGAGCGTAGACCCATCCTCCCTCTAGAATCTGAACATAGAAAGCAAGTGGCATACCCCCACATCTTCACCCATTTTGGAAGGAGGGTAAGAAAAACATCTACCTTGAGAAGTGGGGAAGGTAAAGAATATAAAAAATGAAAAATAATCATCATGAATTAAAACATTCACATAAAACATGTTTCATCATCACTTGTGTCCTCCTCGACACCCACTTGCATAAACTGATGCATCTCTCCACTCTAGGCATCAACTGCTTCCATGAACAATAGGCCTCCCGACCCCCACGTATGACAACATCCATCCAGGTTCACATCACAATACACGAAGTAAGAAAACAAACATCATATCGATTGGGCTCTTGTCCCTAAACAATACATCCAACCATCAAACACAATGAGCTCTCACAGCTCCAAGCATAAGGATATTTTCCTTTACAAGCAAGTGGGTAACTCAGAAACCAACAAGGCGTTATATTTTTATCAAACAACTAGTTATTTAATCCATCTAGAATTAACTAATTTATTATTTGTAGGCTCAATATACGTGAAACCTAAACATTATGTTATCAAAAAAAATTTAAAAATGAATACTAGGTCAACTTGATTAACATCAAATTACAACAAAAAAACCATATTTATTTTCATGACTTTTTATCTTTATCCTAATAATTATCAATTAATTCTGGGTTTACATTATTTACCAATTTCCATCAAGAATGAAAATCTAAACAAAGAAATCATATATATCACAATATCTAGAAAAACACGAGGCAATAACATACGATTGATATAAACTTATTTATCAGGTTCAAATATATTATATGTCAATTTCATTGTGATCCAGTGGGATAAAATAAGCTAAATCTGTATTTGTACATAAAATAATAGAGATGAAATGATTCCCCTACCTCAAACAGTTCATGACATTCTTTATACAAGAATGATCCACACAATGGGTTACGATCTCCTCCCCCAGTGACAACTGTATCCACTCAAGGATGCAGAGACACCACCACACCTGTCAACGCCCAGGAAAAGTTCATTAGGAACATGGAGATAGCATTCCATAAAAGGTCACAGATAAACAGAAGTATATAAACCAAAAAGAATGATGATATATCATACCTTATATCCAAGATTGATCGATACTGCTTGGTTTCATCAAAAACAGAGGGGAACCAATCCATGGAGGAATGTTTGATTGCATAACTCATATGGGAAGGAATGAAAGTTTCGAGCGTCTTACACCCCAAAACAATGAGGAATAACTAGGGGGAAGACATCTCAACCCTTTAGAATATTTAACGGAGTAGCGGTTTGTGATGCACTAGATTTTTCAGTAAAATTGGATCCCCTTAAACCATGCGGTTTAACCAAGTAAAATCATGATGTGCCTTAGGAAAATTAATATAGGAGTTATGGCCTTTGAATCCGCCATAGAGCCGTTAAAATGAGGTGTTAAATTCATTTTACATCAATGGAAGCATCAAAGGGGAGAAACTGTTTGAAGCTGGAAACACTATACACCAAACTAGAAATTTAGTAAAGGAAATAAAGGCTGTTGTTAGAAGGTAGTTCTTCTGGAAACAATGTTCACAATAGTCTACCATTGCAACTATTCACATCAGTCTACCATTAGAATTGTTCACATCGGTCTACCGTTGGAACTATTCACATCAGTATACCATTCAAACTTTCCACATAATTCTACCATTGGAACTATCCACATCGGTCTGCCAATGGAGCTGTTCACATTGGTCTACCATTAGAACAATTCACATTGTTATACCATTGGAACTGTTCACATAAGTCTATCATTGTAACTTTTCACATGAGTCTACCATGGGAAATATTCATATTAGTCTAGCATTTTAATTTTTCACATAGGTCTACCATTGGAACTATTCATAGTGGTCTACCGTTTGAACTATTCACATTAGTCAACCATTGTAACTATTCACAGCGGTCTACTGTTGGAACTGTTCACATAGATCCACTGTTGGAACAGTTCACATCGGCCTACCATTGGAACTGTTCACATTGGTCTACCGTTGGAACTATTCATAGCAGTCTACAATTGTAACTGTTCAATTCGGTTTACCAGTGGAACTATTCCCAGCGGCCATTGATGGAATTGTTCACCAATTTGGAAATTTGGAAATGTGTTTTGGATAAGTCACCATGACCTCCCAGAAAACCTCAAGCACTAGATTTATGGAGAGGAATATACTAGATTATGCTAGGAAATTACATCATATACCTATCAAAACATTTTCATCCCCAAGAATTCAAAACCCACCTAATGGGAAACCGAAACTGGGTCCAAAAAGCCACGTAACAAAATACCTCCCAAAAGGGAGAAACCCACAAGAAGCGACCAAAGAAATCCATCTCATAAACATGAAATCTCTAAAAGCACAAAGCGAACAATTTTTGTTAACAAGAAAAGTGTCAAACATCAAAAAACTTGGGGTATTGAGAATGTATCAATGACTCACAATCCAAGGTACTCTCCTCCATGCCACCGTGTCCCCACAAGACACGAACCAAGGGGATAGAATGCATGCGCAACACCTTCTCTTTCCAGTCTTAGATCCCCACACATCGCTCCTCGAAGTTTGCATCATCATCGACAACGTTATCGCCCCAATATATAACACGAGAGTCATCATGAAGATAACGATGGAGCTGTGACACATGAAAAACATCATGTCTCCAGCTCGTCTGTGGGGGCAGTGCTACTCAATATGCCACAGCTCCAACACAAGCCAAAACCTCAGAAGTACCAACAAACTAGGGAGAATGATTACTCCCATGGTTAAAAATTTTCTGTCCGCGATGGGGAGTCACCTTAAGAAACACATGATCCCCAACATCAAACTCCAAGGGTCTCCCCCTTTGATTGGCATATCATTTCTGACGATCCCACACTTTCATAATCCTCTCACGAATCACCTAAACCATCTATGTTGTATTCTGCCCTAGTTCTCATCCAAGAATTAATGACTATCCAACCCTAGTCTAGCACAATAGATAATAGAAAGGTCATCCATTCAAGACATAAAATGGTGATATAACAATGGTGGAGTGAAAAGTATTATTGTAAGAAAACTACACCAAGGGTAAGTGCCTCATCCATGAACCTCCAAAATCAAGGACACAAGAGTGTAAATTTTCATCAAGTGTCTAGATTGTTTACTCTGTCTAAACATCTGTCTACAGATGAAAAGCAGTGCTAAGGCATAGCTGAGAACTGAAAGCATGCTGGAGACCACTCCACACCCTAGAGGTAAAATGAGGATCTCGATTAGAAATGATCATCCTAGGGACTGAATGAAGTCTCACCATCTCCTCGAGATACTTCCTTGAAAAAACATCCACTGATCTTGACTCCTTGATTGCTAGGAAGTGGGATGATTTTGTTAAATGATCCACTACAACCCAAATAGCGTCATGTCCTCCCTGAGCTCAAGGTAAACTAGTAAAAATTTCCATTGGGATGTCCTACCACTTTTGCAATGGAAAATCTAATGGTTAGAGCAGACCACCAAGAACACAGGGTTCAGCCTTCACCTTTAGGAAGAACAAACATTGAGACACAAACTTTGCAGCCACATGCTTCAGCCTAGTCCACCAAAACTAACTCCTCATGGCATGGTACATCTTTTTCATGCCTGAATGAACCGCTAAAGGAGAACTATGGAACTATCATAGAACTATCTCGTGCATGGACAAAGGAACAAATAGCCTTCGGTGATACAACACTCAGGGTTTTTCATCATCAGGCCAACCATCAGGGGCCTTGCCATAAACAACTCGGTCACTCTAGACCTCAACCTCATGATCCCCCAACTGGGAATTTTCCCCCTGTTGTACCAGAGATGACTGCACTGTCATCTGAAAAAGACAACATCTTCCCCCAATATATCCCATATCAAGATGTAATGCCGAATGTTCTTCCATAACTCTCCATGAATCGCCATATTCATGCACTGCATCACTACGTGACATCCTTCTCGGGGAATCAGCTACAACATTCCCCTTTCCAGGGGCATATTATATTTCAAAGTCACCTTCCTATAAGAACTCCATCCACTGATGCTTCCATAAGTTCATGTCACGCTGGTAAGAAACTTACCTCAGACTCTTATGATCTGTGAAAACCACAAAGCACTCGCCAATGATATAATTCCTCCCAAACTTCAAAGAAAACACCATGAATACCAACTCAAGATCATGGGTTTCCTAGTTACCTTCATGGGGACTCAACTGCGAGAACCTTAATAAACAAATGATATCTTCTGCATTAGAAAATAGCTTAACCCTGGATGAGAAGTATTGTAGAAAACGGCAAACTAAACTCCATCTACTAGAAGACAAATAACTGGGGCACTTACTAACTTCTCCTTCAGATACTCGAAAGCATCCTGACACTGATCGGTCTACATTAATGCCTATTCCTTCCTAGTCAATACTGTCAGAGGAGTCACAACTTGAGAGAAATTGACTATGAACCTCTTGTAGTAGCCTTCAAGACCAAGGAAACTTCGCACCTCTACCACTATCTTGTGGGATACCCAACACACAACTGCTTCTTTCTCTAATGGATCCCCAGCTACTACCTACTAGGACAAAACATGCCCACAGAAATAAACTTCTTGAGCCCAAAACTCACACTTTGGAAACTTCCAAAATAGATGATGTTGATGAAGAACTCCCAAAACGTCGTGCAGATTCCCTACATGCTCCTCTTCAGACATGGATCACACAAGTATGTCATCATTGAAAGACACCATGAACATATCCAGGAACACACATAACACCACATTCATCAATCCCATGAATAGAGGTCGACCATTCTTTTCACTGAACAAAACTACAAAAAACATATAATGCCCAGGACGACAATAGAAATAATTCTTCGGGATATCCTCATCCTTCACACGAATCTGATGATATCATAACAATAATTTGATTTTTGAAAACCATCTTTCACCCTTCAGTTGATCGAATAAATCATCAATATGTGGAAGAGGATATTGATTCCTCACATTAAATTTGATTATGCAACAATAATCGATAAACAATAACAAACTTCCATCAGAAGTCTTCAGGAAAAAAACTTGTGAACCCCATGGTGACACGCTCATCCAAAATCAATTCATTGTAATAGACCATAAATACGTATAAGTAGCTCTCATAACTCATAAGGGTCCATCCTATATGGCGACATAGATATTGTTGATTCTCCTGGTTCTAGCTCTATCCCAAACTCAACCTCTCTTGGAGGGGGTAATGCTATAAAATATTCTGGAAAGACATCAGGGTACTCTTATACGAACCTAGGAAACGCCAACTACTGAACCTCTGATGAAATCATCATCAGCTCAACCATCATTTATGATAAAGACGAAACATGCCTCTAACCCATCTGAGGGCCTTGCTTTCCAACAAACACCACTGGCTCTCCATCCGCATAGAAAAACACAAACAACCTCCTAAAGCAATCAATGATACCCTACACTGAATAAAACCAATCCATGAAAAGGATAACATCATATAGTTCTATATGTAAACATAGGAAATCTCCCCATGAGCGGTGCTTTCCAAGAACTAGTATGCTATCTTTACATACTTCTATCATGTCATCTCAACCTCCAACTGGTGTAGTTAATGCCAAGGGAACTGGAAGCCTCTCTACCTAAAGTCCAAAAGCATGGAAAAGGGTAGGTGATATGAAGGATTGTGTCTCTCCTAAATCAAACAAGGCATACACCAAGGTAGAAAACATGAAATGTGTACCTCAAAAGATGTTTTGATCTCCTGGAGATGGCAACGCTAATGAATGAAGCTATCCACGACCTCCTCCATGAACTCTCGGACCCTGATAATTTCCACCACCACAACCGCGCTTTACTCTCTAAGGATGTAGAGCATCACATGGTTGTCCTCATCCTTCCCCATCTACCATTTGCTAATCCAAATATGGTGAAACCACCTATTACTACCTCATCTTGAACTGCCTCAATGGAGGAACCTAGAGAGAAACACATGGTGCACGATGACCTCTTTGAAAGTTCGAGCACTCTATCGGTAGATGACGTCGACCACCATAATAAAAAAAGTGCATGATCCCATTTCATATTTCTGAGAGACAATTTTTATGGATAAACATGATGTAGATAGCTGTGACCTACCACTGACCGAACGGAAACTATTCTTCCCTATAACATGGGAACCCCGGACCACAACTCTTCTTTGTGAGGAATCATGAGGAATCCCCTCTTGTAACGATCTGGTTCAATCCAATTTCCTTCGACGACCTATGCCCTTTCTAGCACCTCAAGATATGTATTCATCATTAATGGGGTGACCTGGTGCTGGATATTTGGACTCAAAGCCTCCTCGGAATGCCTCACCCTGGCCACCTCATATGGTAATAGGTCCGAAGAATATCATAAAATGTTCCTAAAATGGAATCCAAATTATCGTACACTGGAGCTCCCCTGTTGAAGAGTAAGAATCTCTTAGCAACTGGATGACTTCCCGATCGAATAAATAAACTCGACTCTATATTTGTCTTGTAACTCCTCTCATGAGATCGTCGACTCATCGCGATCCTTAAGGAACAAGAACCACTACTACCTCGTTGCTCCACACATCATCTTCACAACCATGGACACCCAGTGCTCCTTCCGTGAATGGATAAAACTGAAGCTTATCTCGAACTCCTATGACCAGTCTTCCATGACTATAACTGAAACAGAATCCTCATACTTCGGCATACTCTAGTGCTAAAACTCTCAGAGTGTCCTCCTCCATGTGTCGTCTTCACCATCCTCTACCATGCGGCGATCTGCTGGCACATCCTGCTAGACATACTCTATACAATCTGGACAAGGACGTCGACCTGGAGCCATACCTATAAAATAATAAATAGTTAGAGCTCCTAATACCGTAATATGGAAGAGTCTACATTAATTAATTGATTGATTTCATTTATTCATTTTAGGTTAACCTATCCCAAGGTATACCCATTCAAACATAGGAACAAAGAAAAATGATTTATAATCCTTTACTAGGTCTCATCCCTGCAACTAGTATCACCTCATTTTGTAGCCATTGTAAATATAAAGGTATGTGCATCAGATCACAGGGGGGCCTAAACACCTATGTCTCATCTGGTCTCCAGTGTTTACATAACATGCTAAAATTGAATGACACCATTTTCCTAACAACCCATGCAACATCACCTATGCCTAACACCAAACTACATCCTATCCCTCTACCAGACCTCTGATACCACTCTTTCACAACCCCCTTCCCAATAGGTATACCCTTCTTGGGCCAGAAATACGAGAAGGGAGTTAATGACCCCCAAAATCCTACCTCTAGTAGGACCTGAGTTGGAGACTACCACTGAGGGTATTTAAAAAACACAAATGAGAGGCACTACCCTATAAGAGAACTCATGTGAAAGAGAGAGATAAGACAGATAGAATCCGACTCCAACTCACACAGAAATATAAAATAAATCCCAAGTAAACTTATTTAATGTCATGAAAAACTACTACAACTAGTTGGGGAAAATCTAAAAATACCCAAATAAAAGTAAAAATAGTAGAAATCACAAATCCCCAACAACTCATGAAACCCCATGCTAGTAGACACCAGCCTGATCTCCAACCTGCTCCATGTAACCTAAAAACAGTTTATATATACATAGTGTGAGTATAACAGTATACATAGTATTATCCTCCCCATAGCCTCTCATGAAAAAGTAATGAAATCTTGCTAAAGCTAAGTGAACAACAAGTGAAACTAACTGATCACCTAAACATGTATACTACGTTCCTTGCCTCACCATGGTTACTTCACCAAGTATCACATACAAGATTATATAATATAATAAGAAATATCAAGGTTACCCCACTACTACTTCCCCATTGGTTTGCCGCTTTTCCCCAATGTCGCACATCCTAAGCATCTCTCTCGAAAAAGGATTTCCCACAAACACCTGGGCGAAGCACCAGAACATGTGCCTCATGAAAAAAACCACCATGTACACGAAAGAAAAGTAACTACATTGTTTTTGGGAGCAACCACAGCTCGCATAACATGTATCATACATTGGGCATTATACCTCAAAACATTACATCCCACACACTGAGTAAGGATCCTAAATCCATCACAGCCCATACACATTACACCTATAGTATTCCATATGAAACTATATCTAGAATACATGTGTGTGAATAACCACAATCCATTACATCCCTCTACACACATATATGGGGAAAACTAACCTTTGTGCCTACCAGCACAAGTTACCACCAAGAGAAGAGAGTAGGGCCAAATGGGGTAGTAATCCATCCATCCTCCCATCATAATATTAGGGAAAATGCCCCCCCCCCCAGGGCTTAGAAGCCTTGGGGTGTCAGTTTCCCTAACGGACGGGGTGGAGTAACATATAGAAATAAAAAAAGTACAAAATATATTATATCCCACAACCACACTATGTACATAATTTTGTGTTAGACTCAACTGCAATTAACATCTCTCAGACTCGCAGTTTCCACTTTTATGACATGGTATCCTATAATAACACAACCATTTAAAGGGTACTGTTTACATTCCTTCATTCCCTTTTTATCAGTTGCACTATATGTTTATTAATTCTTTAATATTAATTTACTATTAAAAAATTACACATAATGTTTCATTATCATCACACCCAATGTCCACTTTTCATTTAAATTGCAACCTCAGCATTGCATCCCAGCAAGCTCTAACCCCATGGGTTAACATCATTTATTCAATCATTTATTAATAGTATTACTTTACCATATTCTCAGGCATTCTAGAAAAACATTCTTGGCCTCTAAACACAAGGGGCTCCACATGGTGAGTAGGTGAACTACCCATAGAGTATTTTCCACCTATAGAAAGAGAATAGACCCATCCTCTCTCGGAAAGCTAAACATAGAAAGCATGTAGAATACCCCGCGTGTCTTATCCCTTTTTGGAAGGAGGGTATGAAAACCAGCTGCCTTGAGAAGTTGGGAAATTAAAGAAGATAAAAAACCGACAAGAATCGGAAAGAATCCAAACATTCACATCTAACCTGTTTCATCATCCCCAGTGTCCTCCCCGACATCCACATGCATACACTGATGCATCTCGCCACTCTAGGCATCAACTACTACCACAACCAATAGGCCTCCCTACCCCCCACATATCACAACAGCCATCCAATATCACATCACAACACAAGCAGCAAGAAAACAATCATCTTATCAATTGGGCTCTTGGCCCTGAACAAGGCATCCAACCTTCAAAGACAATGATCTCTCATAGCTCTAAGAATATGTCTCTTGTCCTTTACAAGAAAGAGGGTAACTCAGAACCCTACAAGACATCATATTTTTATCAAAATTCCAGTTCTTTAATCCATATAGAATTAACTAATTTATTAATAGTAGGTTCCAACTATGAGAAACCTAAACAGTAAGCTATCACAAATTGATTAAACTTGCTTACTACACCAATTTGATTAACATAAAATTACAACAAAAAAACCAGATTCATTTACATTCCTCTTTATCTTTTGAAAAATAATTTTCAATTAATTCTGGGTTTACATTATTTACCAATTACCATCATGAACTAAAATATAAACAAATAAATCCTAGATATCACACTATCTAGCAAAACAAGAGGCAATGACATATGATCGATATCAATTTATTTATCTGGTTTAAATATTAAATATGTTAATTCCGTTGTGATCTAGTGGGATAACTCATGATAAATCTATATTTTCATGTAATAGAATATAAAATCAACGAATCCCCTACCTATAATGGTTCTTGGAATTCTTTATACGAGAACAAGACACACAATGGGTTACGATATCCTCCCCCCTTTACAACTGTATCCACCTGAGGATGCAGAGACACCACCACACCATTCAACACCCTAGAAAAGACCATTATGAATATGGAGATAGAATTCCATAAAATGACATGGACAAAAAGAAAGCCATGAACCCAAAATAATGACGATAGATTATACCTTATATCAAAGATTGATCGATATTGCTTGGTTCCATCAATAACAGAGGAGAACCAATCCAAGGAGGAAAGTTTGATCGCACAACTCATACGGGAATGAATGATAGGTTCGAGCACCTCACACAAGAGAACATGGATGAATAACTAGGGAGGAAGATATATAATCCCTTTAGAAGATTCAACAAAATAATGGTTTAAGATGCGTTGGGTTTTCCATTAAAATCAGATCACATTAAACCATGTCGTTTGACCAAGTAAAAGCATCCCGAGCCTTAGGAAAATTAATTGAGGAGTTATAGCCTTTGAATCTTCCTTAGATTCCCTAAAATGAGGATTGAAATTCATTTTATGTCAAATGAAATGTCAAATGGGAAAATTATAAGAAGCTGGAAATACTGTACACCAAACTAGAAATTTGAAAAGAGAAATAGAGGATGTTGTTAGAAGGATAATGTTCTTGAAACACTATTCCCATAAGTCTACCATTGGAACTGTTCACATTTTTCTACCATTAGAACTATTCACAATGATCTACCGTTGGAATTCTTCACATAAGTCTATCATTGGAACTTTTCACATCGGTCTACTATTGGAACTGTTCACATAAGTCTACCGTTGGAACGGCTCACATAACTCTACCATTGGAACTGTTCACATCGATCTACTATTGGAAATGTTCACATCAGTCTACCATTGGAACTGTTCACATACGCCTACCATTGGAACTATTCACATAAGTCTACCATTCGAACTATTCACATTGGTCTATCATTGGAACTATTCACTTTTGTCTACCACTGGAATTGTTCACATATATTTACCATTGAAACTATTCAAATAAGTCTACCAATAGAAGAATTCACATTAGTCTACTGTTGGAACTATTCACATTGGTCTACCATTGGATATTTTCACATAGGTATATCATTGGAACTGTTCACATCAGTCTACCATTGGAACTCTTCACATAGGTCTACCATTGGAACTGTTCACAGCGGTCTACCATTGTAACTATTCACATTGGTATACCAGTGGAACTATTCATAGCGGTCACTGATGGAAATATTCACAAAATTGTAAATTTTCAAATGTTTTGGGGATAAGTCACCTTGACCTCCCAGAACACCTCATGCACTATATTTCCAAAGAGGAATGGACCAGTGAGATTTGGTCCATTAAAAAATAAATGAGGAGAAGAAAATTTTAAATAAATACAATTTATAAATTAAATAATATTAAATGTGTTCCAATATTTAACTTGTTATAAAATTATGGGCATTGATATCAAAATTATTAAACATGCACAAAACATATAAAATTATTAACACACGATGGTCATAATACTCTATAAATAATTAATGGTCTCATAATGAAGAATTATAATTAATATTATAAAAGTGTAATAATAATGAGTAAGGTTCTAAAATAGGTTATTAATTCATTTATATTTGTTTTACATGAATTTATAGTGTCATCTATTAATCACGGATGCATGGTAAGGGTTTGGTATCACTATTTCACCTTTATTGAGATTTGATTTCTATTTTTTCACCTATTACTATTTGATGTGTTAAAGATACTAAAAATGAATTAATTCATCATATTTCACATTTTTTCATGAGATATAAATTTCTATTTAATTGTCTCTCATACATGTTCATTAAATATATTCACTTCTCAAGTTTTCAGGGGTTATATTTTTAAAATTTAAAACCCTTGAGACATGTTTATGTTAACAACCATGGTTACTTATAAATAATTCAAATACTATACCATTAAAATTTTCTATCATTATTCTATTTTATTTAGTGATATTTAATATTTCTTTTAATAGATTACCTCTTAGGGATTTTCTATTCAATAGTTACAAATTTGGTAGGGGATTTTCATGACTTGAATCTCATCATTGGGTCATAATAACTATTCTAGGATGATAATATTTCAATATTGAACTATTATAACTTATGATGTTGTTATGTTTCATTTACACAATCATTTATGGGTAAATGTCTTCTCTTTATTAGTATACAATTATTTGATTAATTTTTTCCTATAATAAAAGTGTTCCATGTGTAAGAATAACTCATATTATTACCATTGGTTCTTCTCTTCATTGTCTATATTTTACTTCCCACAAATTTTATACTGTACTTTTGGAATGATAATATGTATACTTTTATATTATTTTCAAAAATTTTAATAAGTTTGCAAAAGTAAAATGAAGTACTCTTTTAATTATATAGTTTCTTCAATAATGTTATTTCAATGTACTAATATGGTTTTTCCAACCTTTCAATATAGAATTATTTAACATCCAATAAAAATTTTAATTTGATAACCCTAATAATGTTTTTCCATTATATATTATTGTTTTAAAAATTAATCTTTTTCAAAGAATTCTCAGTTTTCATTTTTGAAAACATTATTTTTTTAATGTTTGCATTATTAAAGATTATTTTTAAGAGTAATAATATTCAAAGCAAATTCACGTCCCATTTAGGAAAAAATTATATGGATTATACAAATAGTACAATTTTTCATTGTATTTTCAATTTTCAATTCAATAATTACTATGTATTTGAAGAATATTTTATTTAGAACTCTTTATAATAAGGGTTTCAAGAGGCTTCTCTTTCCCTTGATCCCTGAATTATGATTGTTGTAAGGGTATTGGTACGTCAAACTCCTTTCTTTGAGTTATATAATTTATTTTTTGAACTGTGTTTATCCATGAATTTCCATTTGAATTGATATTTCCATTCCTAATAAGATGGAACAAAATTGTACCAATTCCATTTCTAGGAAAATGTTTTCATTTCGTTGCCACTAATAGAAATTAAAGCTATAGCCACAAATCTATAGCCACATTTTTATTGGTACGTAGCTATACCTTTCTAATTACCATGGTTTAATTAATCCAATGTGGTTATAACGCATCCGTCGAATATTTGGTATCGAGCTCATGTCCCTGATTCGAAACTCACCTTGCACTGCTCTCGCCGATGACTTATCCTCCCCGATGAATTCTCCTCCCCGACCTCTCCTCACCGTAGTGCCCTCCTCCCCCGACAAATTCTCATCCCTAAAGACTTCTCCTCCTCGACCTCTCCTCACCGCGGCGCCCTCCTCCCCCGTTGACTTCTCCTCCCTGACGAATTCTCCTCTCCGACCTCTCCTCACCGCGGAGCCCTCCTCCCCCGATGACTTCCCCTTTCAGACCTATCCTCCCCAAACTCTCCTCGTCGTGGTACCCTTCTCCCCGAAGACTTCTCCTTCCCGACCTATCCTCCCCGAACACTCCTCACTGCGGCGCCCTCCTCTCCGATGAAATCTTTCACCACTACACCCTCCTCTCCAAAGAACTATCACCACGGTAATGTGCACTATAAAAAATATTCGTAGCCAGTGTTTTGGCGCGTGATCCTGATATTGAAGTAAAATGGTGAATTCTGATTATTACCAGTTCATACACATAAATGATGCAATATCTTGCCTCAATCAGAATGTAAATCTGATTGGTGTAATAGTGAAGTGCGGTATTCCAAAACGGACAAAGGGAAAAGGTATTTCTCTTCTTTAACATGGTCACCTCATCCATATCAGTTTATTATAGATTAAAAATCTTTGATTCTTTATTCCATCCAGTGTTTCCTCCTTCACCTCTCAAGGTTTTCTATGTATCATAAAGTCGATGTGTTCCTATGCATTTATCTAGGCCCTTGCAATATACCTATACTTGGTGTGGTTCACAGTTCTTTCTTTTTTATTTGCATATGGTCATTCCAAGTTTTAGTTGTAAGTGGTTATTTCTTTTGGTAGAACAAATAAAATCATGGACCGCTTTTCTCAACACATGTAAATGGTCAACACTGTCAATGAAGAAAAAGTCTGGACTTATAGCTACTTTCAGTTTGTTGGTATTAGAATGATTATAAAAATGTTATGGTGTCGGCAGAGCCAGTTGATTCCTCCATGGATTTATTAATTCATGGGTTCCATTAGAATCTGTTTGTAGGGCTATGCTCAGAATTAATGATTTGATGCAACTGCATGCTTTTTGGACAACCATTTTTGAAATTCTTGTGTTGTGGTTTTTTATAAACTGACCTAAACCATTCCCTATCTTTCATACATTTTAATACTTAAAAACATACATGTTAAAAACATTTAACGTTGTTTCCCAGTGAAATCCTATGGGGGTATGGGGATAAAAATTAGTAGCACCTCTATATCTTCTCATGGTTGTCATCCGGGTTGTGTTTGAAAAAGTTATTTTTTAAAAGAATTTAAGTGCAATTGTTTTTTCAGAAACAGGACAAACACCAATTTGTTTTTTTCAAACTAATTATAACAAATCAGAAGTGATACAAATAAATTTTAATAAATGTTTTCAAACACAACCTAATCACTTTTATCTATCCTTAATCTCCATTAGATATTCGTGGTCAATTTGTTTGCAACTTTAATTCATGGGTTTCGTTTGAATCTTTTTGTGTCTATGCTCACATTATGATGTTATTTTGGGCTTTTTGGACATGTACATTTGAAATTTTTGTGCAGTAATTATTGTAGCGGTTCCAATCAAACCTTGTGTAGAAGGAAACAAAAACCATAACGATAAAGAGACACCGACCCACCTAATCAGATGAGTGAAATCACCCCACTGGACTCCTCATACTAAGCTACCCGACATGCATTAAAATAAACATACTGCCTCCAAATTTTTCTATGATAAAACTTAAACAAAATACTTTCATGCATTTTTGAATCATTGGGGACAAAAAATATTTCTCTGAAACCAAGAAATCCTGGATTCCATTTTTCATTTCAGCCTTCTGTTTTTTAGCATTGATGATGTAGTTTTCATGACCTTCTTTTTGAATATCATCCTACCAAAAGTCAACCATAGGAGTATAAATATTATAAATTACAACACTTTTGGCCCTTCCTGGCCTAGATTTGGTAGCTGAATTTTCACAACCTAGACGGTAAACAATCTCAAATTCATAGACTAAAAGTTTGGCTACCATTTTTTGTTGATCCAGGAGTCACCATCCCTTGATTTCATAACTATTCGTGGATGTTGTGATCTGTTTGAATTAAAAAGTTTTTCCCCAATGATATGGACACCACACTCAAATTAATTCAATTATAAAAAAATTAGCATAGGTAGTCCATTAGTTTTTCATCACCCCAAGTGCCCGACTTATAATTGCTATTGACCTAACTTATTGTAATGGTACATCTCCAATTCCATCTCTTGATTTGTTAGTTTCAATGCTGAGGGTCGCATTGAGGTTTGGCATGACCAGGGTTATAATTATAGTCATGCCCTACTTTAAAGAAAGAAATATTTGTTTGCTTCATCCTGCCAGTTGTTTTCTCAGTGAAAAGATTAGAGGCAGGGTGTGCCAGCAAGTCCAAAATCTTTCACAAGCCTTTCGTAAGAATAATAGCTGGACAATGCCATCTTGCTAATTTAACAATTTTATACCTGTCTTAAATGTTTCAAATGAAACTGTCATGTAGAACAATAAATACAAATATCATTAAAGAAAACTAAAATAAATATCTGAATTTAGGTCCAAAATAGAATGTTTCCGATAGTTTGAAAGTGTGAAAGAACATAACATGATCTAAAAAGAATCACCAAATATTCCTGACAACCATCATGGGTGCTGAAAACAGTTTAATGGATATTAGGGGGGTTCATATGTATGCATTGTTATATTGAGAACAAATATATAATGGAATTGGGCTGGAGGCCCCATATAACTCGTATAGCTTGTAGTTGGCTATTGGGATGGGAAAATGAACATTCATGGGGATTTCATTAAGATCTTAATGGTTTTTGCAATTTGTTATTCATTTTCACCAGCAGGACCAATGAAAAAAGAAGTATGGTGTGTGGGATTATGATATTAATATTCAACACATCTTCCACATAATTCTCTTTCTATGGCTTTTGGAAGTAATTATATCGGAAAGGTCATACATTTACTAGTTTCATCACCTCTATTAATTGAATGGAATTAACCATTTCTCTAGTTAGCGTCATTCCCATGGGATCACAAAAAAGACCCTTCATACTCTTGCGGTATTGTTTTTAGGTCCATGTTGAGCTTTTGAAGATGAATAGCTTGCCATCTGGACTTATTTATGGAGGCCTTACTATATGCAGTTTTGGTATGCGAAGTTGCTGCTCCATGCAATATTCACAATTCATTTCTTTAATTAAACTCCATGGTATGCCTTTTCTAATTACATGTTTCGTGCTCCCAAGGATTCCAGGCATTACACACCTAAGACTAGATCCAATCCTATAAGTGGTATGGAATAAATGGTGGGTGAGAATAGGACTCATTGTATGCTGGTTTTCACCCCTTCAAATTGCCCCTAACTTTGTGTTCTTTCCCCATTAGCAGCACAAATAGGAATTCTTTTGTTTGGTTCCACAGGCAGTCTAAGAATAGTGGCCATCCAATCACTAATAAATTTTTTATCCTCTATCCACTAACATAACATTGCAAGACCCTACCCTTTCTTATGTGTTGAACATATTTCCAAGGCATGAAGGGTAATTTCTAGATCTAGTACCTTCTCTTTGTCGGGGCATATAACTGCTCGATTAACGACCTCATTATTGTCTGCATGACATTCTAGTAACAGGTTTGCAGCTTCATTTTTATTGCCTACTGTAAACATATAATGAAAAATCAAACCCAGTCCTCTTGCTCTCCTTCATTTTATTTCATTCCATGCAAGCCTTTTAGTTGGAAGTGTTGTAGAGGGCTTCAGGCTAGGTGGGGGACAATTGAAGTTATAGTTTGGGTAGATGTATTCTTGATAAAACATTTCTATTTAATTTCCTTATCTTGGACCTGAGATAAGATTATTTCTCCTTCAATGTCTTGGGTTTTAAAATCCCGATGCCTTTGGATATTTCATTAATCCTCCCATAAAGGCTCCCACTCGTTCCTTTTTCATCCACCCTTGCCCCATGTTTTCCAGCTTCTCGAATTTGCATCAGTAGTCCTGTAATGAACCAAGTTGGAAAATGGGAGAAAGGACTTCATCAATGTATTTTCAATCATTAGGGCCTAATTGAGTCCATGAATCCTCCATAAATACATCCCATATAATGGAATGATCGTTTTCAATGTGTGATGGACTAAACCATTTGGACCACTGGTTGGCTTCCCCTTCCAAGTGATAGGCCACAGTTGATAACTTTTGATTTTCCTTTGTGCAATGACTGATGTTGTTGCTTATCCTATTACATAGGAATTGGTGGTTTGGTTTTTTTTTCATTCTAATATTTTTATCATATTTTCCTTTTACACTCCATTTCCCTATTTCACTTTATGTTAATGTGTAGGTACTTTATCATTGAGGTTTGATTATAGTAATACTGAATTTTATTGCAGTGTTCATGACCGTTTCTACATATATTGAACTATAATATTATGAGATATGTTTTTTTATATTGTAGATAAGTTTTATTATTATTATATTGAATTGTATCGTCCTCTGATGCGACCATCGTACCTCCTCGATGACATTTCTATGAGGTGGCCCCTCTATCTCCTCCAGTACACCTCCGATGGTATGTAGTCCAATTTTCCATTTTTTGCTTGATGAGGCCAATTAATTAGATTCACTGATCATATTGTGAGTTGGATGAATTGTACTATTATGCAGGCTAGTGATGCATTCTATGCAGAGATCTAACAAGAAAATATAGCTGATGAAATTGATTTCCTCCCATGAGTTGCAACCGAGATTGATGTGAATATAAAATTATGGAGGTAATGATTATTTTATACCATTTTTTTCAAGACATTTGTAACCATTTTTTGTTTTTTTAATCAAATTTACATGGAATACACCATCCTTCTAGAATTTATGATTTCTAGTTTCCTCTTGAGTGTTCAATATTTGATATTATGGACATTGGTTTGTATCATGGATGGATTGTTGATCCCTAGGTATGCACTTTTGAATCTTGTACCTTTATATATTTTATATAAAAAAAGATAAATTATATGCATACCTTCATCATATTTATTTGATTATCGGTTTCGATATACATATTTGGTTCATTTAGTGGTGGTTCTCATCTCACTTCAAATGTTTGTGATCGATTTTGGCTATCCTATATAAGTAGTGGGAAGACAGATCTCACTAATATGTTTAAAGGGACATCATTCCATTGAAACTGTAATTCCTTCCTTTATGTTTTTGTTCATATAGGGGAAAGTTGTACTTATATATATGTGAAGTTGCATATGCGTGCATGTGGAAAAAAGGAAGATTCGATTTGTCGTCATCAAGAGCAACGTGCCCTGAGGTTGATGTTGGTTCCCTCTACCCAAACCTTTAATTTGAAATCTAGAATTTCCTGATTGTTTTAAAAACTTGTTTCCCTAATTTATTTATCATTTTAAAAAAAAATTTCTAATAACCACTAGCTTTGACAAGGAATAATATGAATATAGCCTGTGAGATTATTTATATACCTTGTTCAAAGAGCTTAACAAATGTTAGTAGTTTCTATAAAGTAGAACAAGAGATCTAATAACCATACATTGATCATCCTTAGAGACATTTATGATCTCATTCATCTTCACATCAAATTCATCATAAAAGACCACTACTTAATTTTATGGTTCTATTAGTTCCAATACCATGGTTCTTGACATTTTCTCTTGTATCGTGGAACTCACCCATAATACTCCTCTTTAAATCTTGCATAAGGAATGGTGTGAACATATCACACTATAGGGACTTAATCTATAAGGATAAATAATTCAATTTTTAGAGAAATTGATCAACTCCACTCTAAAAAACTAGGACAACTGAAGGTTCTGAGGTAGAAGTTATATAGTGTTGAAACCTTTTTATGAACTCAATCTTGCTTAATAAAACACTTTATAAAGTGTAAAGGATTCCTTTCATTTCAGTCCTAAAAGACTTACCCTCATCAAGAATATCTTCATACATGTCTGATTGCTCCATTGAAAGATTTTGGAACATGTACCTTTGAGATACAACCATTACACCAAGATCATTGAACTCAGACATGATATTATAGATATCCTTCAAATATCTAACTAGACCATTCACATCCTTAAGCTCTTTGAAATATACTTCAGAAACTACTTTTTGAATGGGTGGGAATGATTGGAGAATCATAATCAACTTTGTTTGGGTAGTCATTAACCCAACCAACTTTTCAAAATCAACCTTGGGAATAGAGGACTTATTAAGTTCTCTAATCTCATCATTATGACAATTTAACTTCTATTTAATATCATTATAATCTCCTCAAATATTATCAAACTCATTTAGAATATCATAGGAAACATATTACATTTTATAACTTTATGTGATCTTAATAATATAGGGTGATTCCACATGCAAAATTGGTGGTGGTGATGATATAGGGGGTGTATGAGAATGTTCAAAAGTTTTCATAACCACATCATCATTCCGATCTCCATCAGCAAGTGATCCACAGATAATTGGATCCATTGAATGATGCTTCCCGTCCAGTATAACGCTTCCTTCTATAGTTTAAACACTAGGCATAGTCACAAATGGCCTTTTTCTGGAATAAGAACAGTTGTCTCAATAATGTTTTCCTCATGTTGAACTTTTTCAGGGAGAGCGTGGGGTGGGCAGGGGGGAAGGGGGGGTAGGGGGTGTGCTAGGGCGGGGGTGGGGGGGTGTACAGGTGGGGGTAGGGGGGGTGTGTTGTGGGTAGAGGGAGTGTGCAGGTGGGGGGTAGGGGGCAGGGGGCAGGGGGTGTGCCGGGTGCTGGGGGAGGGGCAGGGTGTGTGCTGGGGGTAGGGGAGGGTGGTGTGTAGGTGGGGGCAAGGGGCAGGGGGTGTTTTGGGAGAGGGGGATGAGTTGGGTGTTCCACCCTAAGACTTCCTATCATTTTTGCATGAATTCTTTTTTGGCGACCTGTTTTTTTTTCTTGAATGCATAGGCTATTGCAGGGGGTGTCCAGGAGGAAGGGGGCCGGGTGATTCGGGGAAGGGGGTTGTGCAGGGGGGATGGGGTGTCTGGGAGGGGTTGGGGGTGTCCGGGGGTGGGTTATCTAGGCTGGGGGTGTCCAGTTTCTCGGAGTGAGGGGGCTTTAGGGGGTGTCTAGAAGGGAGGGGTTTGAAGGGGGGGCTTTGCAAGAGAAAGGGGGTTATGTAGGAGGGGGTCTTGGTTCTCCAGCTCTTGTGTATGTAGATTCATATCACAGTCTTTAAACTTTTCTACTACTTGGTATTTTATTCCTGAATCATCTGTTCGTAGGGTGTCTACTTTGCATACATTTTTATTGGACAGTATGGTGATCCTTCTTTGCATATTGTATTCTCACAGTGCATATTCTTTCCTCTATTCGCAGTATACTCCATCCGATGATCAATCTGATATTCTCACTCTTCCCATTATTGTCATTGCACGTCCCCTCCATTTGGTTGTTTTACATTAAAATTCTCATACTGTGTCTAGGTATCTTGAACCATTTCATCCATGATTATAACTTTCTGATAGTTACTTCATGTGGAATTATTTCTAGATCGCCTCTATCCGAGCAATGGAGTCTTGGTTTATCCGAGAATCTCGGTCAGTTTATTTATGTCTGAACATCTTACTACAATGGAGTCATGGTTTATTAGAGAATCTTGGTTCGGTCCAAGTGTGAGAAAAATTCTCCTTGTTATGTCCGGTTATTATCTGGATCTAAAAATTTTCAAAATTATTGTTTATATTAGAATGGGTTATGTTGTTATCCTTTAAACATAAGTAGGTATTATCCTAAACTTTTATTCCACTATATTACACAAGTGGATAAGCTATCTCTTAAAAATCCTCTTCTACCTTTTGGTAGTAATGGTGATGCTATTTATAATGGAACCACCAATCTTCATGGATTATCTATAAACTTCCTTATGGATGGAACTTTGACTACCTCTTATACTTATACCAGAATCAATAAAACATAACATGTTCTCTACTTCGGTTAAACTAAATTTCTGGAGCCCTCAAAATTCCTTGATCATTGAAATCTAGATCTTCTACAGATTGGTTCTTGAAATTGGTCTAGATCTAAACTTTAAATCACTTGAATCTGCTGACCTTAATAAACTACCTTAAAACTATATGTTCCTGTATTTTCAAAGCCATGACCCAACTGAAATGTCATTAAAATATTACCCTTCTCTGTTATTACTAGATAACTCTTCTTCATACTAGGTAAATATGCGAGTTACATAATAGAGCTTAATTACTGAATTTATAATCTATAATAAGAGTATAATCATCTAGAATGTTAGTAGGAAACAAAAAAATCAAAACTACATACTATAATGACTATAACAACTACTTCTACTTGGGGTTTTTTATTTCTTCATGGTTATGGTGGGACATGAAAAATATATATATAGAGAGATTTATGTTTTTTATTTCCAAATTGTATTCAAATAGCCCTGTAAATTATCCTTTTAGAGTTATTTCATATTTTTATTTTCATTTATTGAGTCCACTTTTCACTTTTATTAATCGTTTATGTTACAAAGTTCTTGTTCAATTGAATATTATTTTATAATGATATGTTTCACATACAAGGATCTCTCATACAACTCAATTATGGAGAACATAACTCACAGTTTTGGGTCTCTTTCAAGCCTTGGTACACTGTAACCAACTGAGACTTTAGTTAAGATAATTATCATTTTTTAATGTATTTATAGCTTTATTCAGGTATTTACAGATCAACCAATTCACTGATCTAATCGATTCCCTTACTGGCATTCCACATGATGATTTGTAAGTTGATGGTATTTTTAAAAAACACATACTAGATTTGACAACATTCTAGTTTACATAGTTTTTGTTACCATGTAGTTTATCTGATTTCACTGCTTTAGTGTGTATGAATTCTGAGTATCCTTAGTGAAAAGTCATTAATATTTTCTTGATTTTACTGATTCTATCAAGAATGTTTCAAACAACCAATTTATTGGAGCTTATTTTTGTATCGTTGTGACATTGTTAGCACTTGGTGGACCACCCTTGTTATCTGTATATAGACTGTTACTATTTTATTTATTTTACTTTATATTCCCAAACAGAACATATTATGGGATATATTAAAGTAATTATTTTTAGTGAACAATTTAATTTTATGCTCATTTCCCACACATGCATACATATTGTTACTATTTTATTTATTTTTCAAGTCTTGTGTTTTTTTATTTTCAAGAGAATGATTTTTTTCTACATTTGTATTTGAATGTTTGCAATTTTTCCAGTTTTATGGTTCCAGGTTTATAGGGTTCATGGTTTTAAGGCTTGTAAGCTAGCAGGTTTGGAAGTTATAACTTGATAGTTTGTGCATTACACATTTATATGTTATTAATTTTTTGGTTGTTAGTTTTGTGTGTATTAGTTGCCAGGTTTACAGGATTAAGGTGTTCTTGTTTGTAAGGTATGCATGATGGAGATTCAAAGGATTCAATTTTTATAAATTTCAATATTTTTAGGTTATAAGATTACATGTTTACAGATCATTTTATAGATTGGTTTACTAGTTTATAGATTGTTTTTCTAGTTTACATGATTACGGATTGTTTTACAGGTTTACTAATTTTCTATGTTTTTTGGTTTATGTGTTTTTGTTGCTAGGTTTTGATTGTTTTATAGGTTTACTGATTGTTTTACATGTTGTATGTTTACAGGTTATAGGATTACATGTTTTCCATGAAGGTATTATTGTTTTTAGGATGAATGTATTATTATTTTTCAATGGTTTTCATGTTTTTCAGATTGTTTTACAGGTATTATTGTTTTTAAGGTATGCATGATTATTTTATAGGTTTCCATGTTTATAGTTTGTTTTTTGGTTATAAGATTATAGGTTAGTGGGTTTTACATATTGTTTTCAAATTTTTCAAAGGCTTTCATGTTTGTTTTTAAGGTATGCATGATTGGTTTACAGATTGTTTTATTAATTTTAGGTTACATGTTCTGTTTACATGTTTCTTCAGGTTACTGGTTTTCAAATTGAATGTTGTGGGAGGTGTGTAGGAGCTGGGGGTGGGGGGTGCTGGTGCAGGGTGGGGAGGGGGGAAGAGGAGGGCGGTGTGGAGTGAGGAGGGGGCAGGGGGGTGGGGTGTAAGGTGCAGGCGGTTGGGCAGGGAAGGTGTGCATTAGCAGGGGGTGGGGGTGCTGGTGCAAGGTGGGGGTGTCTAGGGGGAGGGGGTGTGCAGTGAAGAGGGGGCAGGGGGTGGGGTGCAAGGTGTAGGGGGGTGGGGCAGGGGAGGTGTCAAGGAGAAGGGGGTGGGGGGCTGGTGCAGGGTGGGGGAGCTATGGGTGGGGGAGGGTGGGAGTTGATAGTGTCCTCCCAACAGCCATCACGGTGAACCGTGATGGTTTTTTTATGCAGTGGAAAGGCATATAGCCACAGTTTGAAACCGTGGCTCTAGGGATTTAGCCACGGTTCTATCAACCGTGGCCTTTATTAGCATACCTATAGGGCTATAGCGACGGTTGGAGTTGTGGCTTTAGAGATATAGCCACGGTTGTAAACTGTGGCTATAGGCTCTGACCTATAGCCATGCCAATACCAGCCACAGTTTATGAAACCACTGCTATAACCTATAGCCACTATTTTTGGGCCTATAGCCACAGTTTAGAACCATGCCTATAGCCTAAATTTCAATTAGTGTTCCTTGAAAATAATGGATACCTTTTGAAAACAACTTGTAACCATGTCTTTTACATAAGTGAATAATGAATGGTTTCATAATGATATTTTCTTATTTTTATTCATTGTCATTAAATTATATATATTCAAGAGGGTTATATTTCTTGATTCACCCTATATTATTCTGTTAATATGTGATTATTTTGCATGATAAATTTTTTTGATTCAAGTTATTTAATTTATAATGTTAATTTTATGATTAAGGAAAAACATTTTTATTTCATGGGATCTTTACGAAAATGGAATGATATATATTTGAATATTCTATTTAACATGTTTTATTTATATAGGTTCTTTATGAAATGATTTTGAAATTTATTGAAACCCTTTTTCTTTATATGGGTAATTTAATGATTTGATTCTTATTAACATGTGACACATAAATGAATGGATTTTTATATTGGTAGGACCTATATATCCCTCAAATGACTTTTTAGAAGTATTATATCTCATATTATTGAAATCATATGTGAATGGATTTGAATGTAGCTTGGTCCTCAAAGGGTGAGTTTTATGGCCTCTAACTCTACTCATAATTTTTTGAGTGAACAAGTTGGTGGTTATCTAGGTTCACAATTTTAAGATAACCTATCTTTATGATTGTCAAAAATTCCTTCCTTTGTTCATGGAACATTTTATCTGATTAATGTTTTATTTTCTCGTACATGGTAAAAGTGTTATATTTTGATATGTTATATCCATATATCATTCTTATCATTAAAAGTAATTGATTCATGTTCTTTTAAATAATTTATTTTTCTTTTCATGCTCTACCAAAAGATTATGATATAATAGTTAGGTATTTTTACATTTTATCCCTTACTGATTGTTTGATCTAAACCCTTCTTTTGCTTTTCATTCCATAGAATTTGAAGAATATTATATCAGAATGAATTTATAAGAGTGGATTTAAATTATATTGAGATGTTCACATCATGTAAAATTAGGTTTTTTTATTTCTAGTCTTCAAGACACAAAACCATCATAACCTTCAGTAATGTTACTGATAAGTAGAAAATAGGCTATAGTTTTGTCCATTTACAGTGGCTATAGGTCATATTCCCATGGATATATCCTATATCTATGGGCATGATGATCATGAATAGACTTAGTGTGGCTACAAACCACTGGCTATAGCCAGGGGAACAATCCCTATTTTCTTGGTGGTCACCCTTGAAAATAGGATTTTCCTGAGGGTATGATTCCTATAGTCATCAGTGTTTCCCATAGTTATAGGCTTATTCCATGATCACCACCCATGGCTATAGGTTATTTCTATAGGTACATACTATTGTTATAGGCTATCCAAAATATCACAAATTTCCTTTATCCATGGGAAAGTTGCTGTGGATATATCCTTTCATAGGTAGAAAAATGGTTATAGTCATGGGACATGCTCAAGGATATAGACATTATCCAGGGGCATGTCATCCATGGCTACTAAGGTCATGGTTATGGGTTTTTCCACATAGATCAGCCTATATCCATTATCATTATAATACACCAAAAATTCAATGATGTTATTAATATAACTCATATTTTATAATAAATTTTTTCTTATTATCATACATAAATTCTTTTGAAATTCATATTAATTTTACACATCATGGACAAATACAGCTAGAAATAGAAACGGGATTAGTTATTGATATAATCATAATTGTATTTTTTTGAGTCTATAAATGTATTCTATTAAAAATGAGTTTCAGGATGAATTTATAAGATTTAGATAAGATTTAGTTTTTTGAAATAATATTACCTAAAACATTTTAAATGATAATATATTTTAACAAATTCCTATGTAATTTTTATAATAGTCAAAATAATTACATTTCTATGAAATTTATAATTTTAAATAAGTACGAATATTTTTACAAAAGATGAAATTATAATATTTAGATAACTAATTTTGTAAAAAAAATTCATTTTTTACTCATCATATCAAAATTATCTTAGGGTGATTTTTTGGGAATTTTCAGACAATGTTAAATTTATAGTGAAAAGGTGAAAATTGTCGCTTTATCAATAACAATGATTTTATGACGTAATTGTCTTGTAAGAATGAATAAAAAATTTATGAAAAATTTAAAATAATCAAAACATAATCTCATAAGTATAAAAATAAATTTAAAAATATTAGTTTTAATTTATAATTTTATACTATACATTTTGGAAGAAAAAAAAGATAAAATTTTATGGTATCAATTATTTTTGGATTTTACGAATTAAAGGTGTTGGTTGGGAGGTGTGTTTCTATTTTCAAATTCCATCGATGTCCACCCAATTTTTTCCACTAGTTAGTGATCCCTAAAATTTCATTTAATTTTTTTAACCCACAAGTGGATGGTATATATAATAAACTAATCTATATTTTATCCCTTAAAACCACCTCTCCTCATATATAAATACCCCCATTCCATCCTGAATTTCCAAAAGAAACTTTTGAGATTAATTTATCTATCTATATCCCCATAAATGGTCCCACCATGGGTTTTCTAGGGCTCTAAGGATTCCCTATCTATATTTAAGAATCATCCTCCCATTGTAAAGGATCTTTTCCTCCATTTCTTTTGATTCAAGTTCTTAATTTTTATAATACTCTAATTCCAAATATATTATGTTTTAAAGTAATTTTTAATACCAATATTAAAGTTAATATGAATTATTTTTAAATAAATACTCTATTTGACACTCATTATATCTTTAACCTATGTTGTTCCTCTATTGAAATAAGGGTTCCATGCCCCTCTATTATGAATATATTTAAAAGACACTTTAAATTCATTCATGTAACAATTTAAAATATTATCATTTTTCATTGTTAAAAATTACCTATTATTTTAACAATGAGATATCACCATTACCTCTCATTATACTTATAATAAACCTGCTATTTATTAAATATTTAAACATGACTTATTACATAAACATGCACTTAAGACAACTCTGAGGATCGAGAGTTCTAGTGTCTTGGGAAATTTGGAACATTACATGGAAACATAAGACATAAAATAATATATATTTATCTAAAACCTCATTTATATCAACACAAAAATACATTTTACTTATCATTTCATGGGATAAACAATGGACATATATAAGAAAAGGGTGAGATATAAAGCCGATTAAGAGAGTAAACAAGGAATAACCTGAAGAATATAGTACATGTTAGGCAATAGGTATAACAATAGAGCATAAGAGAAACATGAACATGAAGGTATGATATAGAATTATTATCATAACATGGAACTATAACAACAACATATAAAATGTCATTAGCCTGATCAAAGGATCATTGCACTTGGATTAGCATGAGAAAACCCTCATTGCACTTGAATTAGCATGATTATGCCCTCATTGCACGTGAATTAGCACAATTAAAACATAATTGAACATGGATTATCATGTGTAAACCCACATTTCACATGTTTTATCATGATACTAAACATCACCCAATGCATTATAGAGCTATTTGGGAAAACCCTTTATAAAAATTTCATTTCATGCATAAGTGTGGAACATATATCATATAACATGGAATAATTCAACATCATCATTTTTTCTATGATCAAATAATGATGAATACATAAATTCCAGAACAATTAAATAGTTATATGTGAGTAATAGTGAATAATCTTGATAGAGAAATGGGTTTGTAAGTCACTACACAATGATTTTGGCATGAACAATCATGGTGGAATTCCTGTAGCTTTACAACATTATATGGAGAATCATAAATTGAGATGATGAGATAGAAAGTGGTATATCATCCTTTTTACATGACTTAAATAGTACGGGAATCAAGGAACATTATATCACAACATATTAAATGGAATTTATTCCCATAATATAGAAGAAATTCTTGAATTTAAATAACAAAAGAGAAAATCTATAAGGAATTTTGGCATTGTAATGAGTGTACACGGAAGGAATTAATAAGATGGAGAGGGGAATATGATCATTAAAAAAATAAGGAGGGAGGTATGGGGAGGTTCAAAATCATACCCCAAAATTTTTTAATTGAAAATAAAAGGGTATAACAATATAGAGAAACTTAAAAAAATATGTGAAAGGAAGGAATCCCTTATGACAATTCGGCATGGTAACGGGTGTACCTAAGGGTTCATAAGAGGGAAAAATGATAGAGAAAGGGGTTGTAATCATTTATAAATAAATTTTAACGTAATTGGGATATTTATCAAATATGAAAAAATAGGAATTAATTAATCTAAATGAAATAACCTGAAAATAATTCTCAATAAAAGAGGAGGGTGGAAGATCCCTTATGAAAGTTTGGCATAGTAAAAAATTGGGTAAGGGTCAAAATGGGGAAGGATAAAAAATCCCTAATTAAAATAACATCAAATGGAAAAAAAAATTATTATAAAATAATGAAATTATAACCATTCAAAAATACAAGAACTATATTCTAATAAGATGATTGAATTTGAAAGGAGAGGAAAGTGTGGACTCCTTAGGAAAAGTCAGCATGGTAACGAGTGCACTTAAAGGTTCATAGGGTGGATTTATGAGAGTTAAAGGAAGATATAATCATATATACATAAAATAAATTGTATGGGGATCATGTAACGTCATAACCCAATATATAAATATGGATCATAAGAAGCATAATGTAAAAGAGTATCTTGAATAAAAATGAGAAGAGTGAAATAACCTACTTGAATGTGTTATCCCAAATGCTTGGGAGAGGCTCAATAGAGGCTTCTTGGGAGAATTAGGGTGTCGTGGGAGGACTATAGGGTGTATGGGGTAGAGGTAGGTCTAGATCCAAATGGTTTGAGTGAATAGGAATGGGAGATTGGTTCATTTTATATAATAAAGGAATTCATTATTATTTAGGTTTTGGACACTACACACTAAAATATTAAAAACCAAAAACCATCACATACATTTTAACATGGTTTCTTCCAAATAGGAGTTGTAAAAATTATTTTATAAGGCCAAAGTTCGAACTTATTAAAATATTTGGCTTTCTTATGTGGAGATGAGTCACACTCTCAAGGAAATCATTTTAAAATGATAAAATATTTTATAAGTCCCGGAGGGTCCACTAAGGCATTATAAGATAAATAAAATAAATCTAAAATCACATTATTTTAAATTTAAAGCATATATTGTCCAAATATATCTTTTATAGTATTTTATTACATCATTATTGTGTCATTATGATGCCATAAACACATTTTATATTTATACGGTATTTAATTTTTACCCAAAAAAATCAATTGTCTCAAAAAATTATGAAGAATTAACCATTAGATAATTTCAATGTCCTGATTCCAAAAATCATATTCATTTTATATAAACAATTTTCTAAATATTTGAATTTTTAAATTTAAAATAAAAACCATTATTTATTGAAAAGTGACAGGTTTTGACAAAACAGTTTACAAACCATAATAAAAGTTACATATGTCTTCAAACAAATTATATACTCATTTATATTTAATAAAAATTATATAATAATAATATTTTATAAAATATTATGTATTAAAAAAATTCATTAATTCATCAAAATAGATTCGTTAATTAAAAATAAAATTTTAGTTTTATCATATAAAAATATAATTATTATCAAACTGAATACTTAATCATTTATACAGTAAAAACAATAATGAATAAAGATAATCATCACTTATAATTAAAAGGAGTGTTATTATAACACTATTATAATAAATTTTTTAATAAAATCTCAGTTTAATATAATAATTTTTATATTTCTAAAAAGTACTATTTTACCCAAAAAAATTATCTAGTTCATTATATTTTCAAGAAAAACTATTCTCATAAAGTGATTGATGAAATAAGACTTTTATTTATTAAAAAAGTGGTTACAAAATAATTAAGTAATACCTTATAAAATAACCCCTTATAATGCATGAATAACACCTAAGGGTGTGGTGTGTGATGGTGACAGACTCTGGGGGTGGCTCAGATAACATCACCTAAGTGGTAATCTCTATTAACTTGAACTTCTCCTATAGGTGATTTTGTTCATGCTTAACGTGTTGAAGCTTGACATTGTCTTTTTTAACAGAAAATCCATGTGACACAAAATGATTTCGGATCTTCGAAAAATGAGCTTCATACGGCCTGACTCGACTGGATAGGGCATCACCTCCTTTTTCTATGTCGAATGTATTTGTTAAAACATTATATTTTTACTAGTTATGTGATCATTTTTCAATGTCTATATTATCTATGGTAATGCTAGTTAACAATCCTTTAAATTCAATTGGATAAAATAAAAAAATTTCATTTTTTTTCTATATCTATAGGTCATTCAACTAATTAAAATGAATGGAATTTTAATGATGAATGTTGGGGTCGTTTCAACCTTACCCTCTTAAGAAATTTCACCCATTAAATTTTCTTTTACCACACTAAAATAAATGATGGTTACTTTGCCTCGTCACTTCCTTTGATTCCCTCATTACATCTTCGAAATTTTGATTTCTCCACAACACTTTGACAAGGAGAATTGTCTTATTTCATAGAACTTTTTACCTACGATCTAAGATATTCACCACCTTCTCTTAATATGATAGTTAATTATCCAATGGTACCACCTATGGATTGAGTACATGCGATGGGTCAGGTATGTACTTCCTCAATAGAGATACATGTAATCCATCATGTACTTGATACAGGTTTAGTGGGAGTGATAGTCGATAGTCCACTACTCCAATGTGATCAAGGATCACAAAAGGGATGATGTACCTTCGAATAAGCATTCCCATCTTCCCAAATGTCATAACTCTCTTCTATGGTCATATGCGGAGGAATACCATGTCTCCGACAAAAAATTCTATGTCTCTTAGATGATTATCAGCATAGTTATTTTGACGACTCTGAGTATCTTTAATGTGCTACTAGATGGTCTTAACTTTCTACACCATTTGTTAAACCATTTCTGGACCTATATGTTTTCACTCCCAATCATCATCCCAACATGCCGATGTTATGCACCTCTTCCCATAAAGGGCTTCATAAGGATCCATTTGGATGCTTCAGTGAAAACTGTTGTTGTAAGAGAACTCATCCAGAGGAATATGATGATCCCATCCTCTGAATTCTATTGAGAATCCTCTCAACATGTCCTCGAGTGTTTGGATAGTCCGATCATATTATCCCTTGGTTTGAGGATGATATGTTGTACTGAAGTCTATCTAAGTATTTAGAGCATGTTGGAGACCATTCCATAACTTATAGGATAATCTTGGATCACAATCAGATACAATCAATAGTGTTACTCCATGAAACCTTACCACTTCTCTAATGTATATTTGTGCCAGTTGATCCAATGATAAATCCTCATAAATTTAAATGAAGTGTGTAGTCTTTGTAAGATGATCTACAACAACCCAGATAGCACTATTTTATTTGGATTTCTTCAGAAGTCTAGTAACAAAGTCCATGATGATGATCTCTCATTTTCATGGTGGTATGGTTAATGGTTCTGTCATCCCATTAGACTAATACCTATCAACCTTTACTTGTTGACATACCAGGCACTTGGATATATACTCAGCAATCTCCTTCTTCCTGTTATCCAACCAATAATGCTATTGAAGAACTCGATGCATCTTTGTTTTTCCATGGTGAATGGAGATATTCAAACTATGTGCATCATCTAAATGTTATTTCATTAAATACAGATTTTATGAAACACATAGTCTTGACCTAAATCTCAAAATTCTTTATTCATTAACATTAAACTTCAAGGATTTCCCTTTTCTGATATTTTCCACTTTCTTTTGAATTCCCACGTCATCCTTTAGATCATACAAAAGAGACAGTTGAGCAATAATTTATGAAAGGATTAATGATTTTACCATGTTTATGATTCCCATTTCCATATTCATCAAATATATAAATATTGGATACTTTTCAATTATCATAAATGATAGAATTTCTAGGTCCTTTCTACTTAGATCATTTCCCACCATGTTCTCTTTCCTTGGGTGGTAATGGTTTGAGCATTCTTAATACATGATGAGATCTAACAATATTCATTGGTGAATATTTAATTATTTCTATGTGAATATATACATGAGGATTTTGTGATCAGAATATATTTCACACTTCTCCATAGAGAGATAATGTCACATCATTTTTAATGTAAAGATCACTACCGCAAACTCCAGATCATGCTTGGGACTTACTTGAGGCATAGGCAATGACTTTGTCCTTTTTGACTCAAATTCCATCAAAGGGAGACTTATAAAATTTTGAAGAAGAACATTCCTACAATATTCATCATGTCATATAACACTTATAGATGTTTTTCCATAATGATTTAATATTATTTCTGATGGGGATTAAATTTTATTAGATAACATAAAAGATATACCAATAAGACATGAATTGGAATACATTTTGACATAAACTACTTTGTAGTAGTGGTTACATGTAATTCATTCATGATTATCCATCTTATCATAAGAATTGTCATGCTCCCTTGATCATAGATATTTCTTATGTCCATCATGCTTCTCAACACTTGAAATAGTGCATCATTTTAGATAATTTCTGAATTCTCCAGATTTATGAACTAGAAACATCTAAGATGCCTTATATGGTACTTTTTCTTCATCCATCACATTATCCATTATTTCAAGGAAATTGGATACTTTTTCCCCTTACATTCCACACTTAAAACATCTCCTAGTCCCTTTGTGAATTTTCCCTTGGTTCTTCTTTCAACATTTATTGCATGAAAGAAATTGGTTCTTCCTTCCCTTATCACCTTTATCCGATGGACATTCAGGCGATGTTGTCATCCTCTTCCTTGATGTCCTTTGGTATTAAAAAATGTACCAATTTTTAATCGTGATTTTTGATATCTGGTTTTTCATAATCACGATATGTTCTACTTGATCTCCTATTTGATTTGGACTCTCATTGGGACGTTCATCATGTTTCTCTTTTCATTGGTTGTTAGCCATATTCCTCATATTAACGGCCATTAGCTAGAATAAATGGAAAATTATGGATGATTATTTTAAACACTTAAACACATAAAGGGGGATCTAGTGACATTAAATGGATAACTTATAAGTTACATTTATCTCATTAACTTATGAATTTATAGGATTCAATCTATGTGATCCATGATCTTCTACCCAACATATATTCATAGGGGAATTTTATTTATTCTTTTAATAATGGTTCCTACTAAACTTATTAATTTACCAAAGAATATTCCTCGGGAGTGTCAAACCATGAGTACAACAAGGACCATTTTCATGCACCACTTCCCATTCGAGTCTACCTCAAAGGGGTGTTTTCTTGTTTTACCCCTAGATATATATTTTACAAGACCACCTTTACTTGTTAATATCTAGATTGGGATGTATTTTCTTGATAAACCACCTAATCTATACTCATCAAAATTTAGGGAAGTTATTCTGATACTTAGTGTTATCCATAAGGATTTCACTAGGGTTTTATAATACTAATCCAAAAAATAACTAAACCTACCCTTTGATACCAACTATAACAACCATTACCTTTCTTAAACATTTAAAATGATTTATTACATAAACTTTTACTTTAGACAACTCTGAGGAATGGGAGGTCTAGTGTATTGGGAAATTATGGACATTACATAACAACTTAAGAACAAAAAAATGAAATATTTATTGAAAACAAATTTACATGACTGAAACATTCCTTTATACATAGAATTGCATCGGATATCCTAAGGACATACATGAGAAAATGGTGAGCTATAAATCACACTAAGGGTTTTAATAAGGCATAACATGAAGAATAAAGTACATGTTAGTCAATAGGCATATCAATGGATCAAAAGAGAAATATGAACATGAAGGCATGATATAGAATGATTATCATAACATTTAAATGTAAAAAAAAACATACAACATGATATTATCATGGGATAATGATCATTTAAAATGGATTATCATGAGTAAACCCTCATTTCACATGAATTAGAATTATTAACCCCTCATTGCACATGGATTAGCATGAGTAAAACCTCATTACACAAGAATTTGAATGATTAAACCCTAATTGAACTTGGATTACAATGATCAAACCCCCATTTCACATGGTGTGTCATGATACTAAACATTACTCAATGCATTGGACTAATATCTGGGCACACCCTTTATAAACATTTTAATTTCATGCATAAGTGTGCCACATAGATCATATAACCTGGATCCATTAAACATCATCATTCTTCCCCAAAATAAAAAATTTTGGAATACAAAATTGTGTGTACCATTCAATAGTTATATGTTCATAAATGTTAATACCCTTGATGGATTAATGGATGTGGTATTCGCTAAACGATCATTTTGGCTTGGAAAATCATAGTGCAGTTTCAGTAACATAACAACCTTATATGGAGACTCATAAATTGGGTTGATGAGAGTGAAAGGGGTATATAATCATTTATATAAGAAATATACTGTATATTAATCATGTAAAATAAGATAAAAACATATGAAATGGATTTTATTTTCATAATATAGATTGGATTCTTGAACGGAAATAACAATAGAGAAATTGTTTATTGAATTTCAGCATGGAAACGGGTGTACACGGAAGGCATTAAATAGATAGAAATGGAAATATAATCATTAAAACATAAGGAGTTATGTATAGGGAGGTTATAAATCATACCCCAACATTTTTAATTGAAAATAAAATCTTATAACAACATAGATTAACTTGGGTAAAAATGTCAAAGGAAGGAATCCCTTACGAAAATTCGGCATGGTAACAGGTGTACATAACAATTCATAAGAGGTATAAATGACAGTGAAAGGGGATATAATCATTTCTACATAAAATGGGAATTAATTAATATATTTAATAACATTTACCACTATAGAAATTAATTAAATTAAAATAAATATCCTTAAAATTATGCTTGATAAAATAGGAGGGTGGAAGATCCCTTATGAAATTTTGGCATAGTAAGAGCTTAGGTAAGGGTCAATATGAGGGAGGATAAATGATACCTCATTAAAATAACATAAAATTTATAGTAAAATAATTATTATAAAGGAATGAAATTATAACCATTATAAATTACAATAACTACTTTCAAATAAGATGTTTGAATTTGAAAGGAAGGGAGGAAAGTGCAGATCCCTTACAAAAATTCTACGTGGTAAAGGGTGTGCTTAAAATATCATAGGGGGGGCTTGATGAGGCTGAAAGGAATATATAATTACATATAGATCAAGTTGAATTTATGGGGTCATGTAAAATCATAACCTAACATATGAATATAGAACTTAAGATGTATAATGTAAAATAGTAGCTTGAATACAAATGACAAGAGTGAAATCCCTTACTTCGATGTGTGATCCCAATGGCTTGGGGGAGGCTAGGGAGAGGATTATTGGGAGCTTGGGGGAGCCTATTGAGGACACTATGGAGTGTTTTTTATTTTTTTGTCAATCCTAAAGTGGTTTTAGTGATGATTAATGGGATATTGGTTGGGTTTATATAGGAAATGAGAGGGAATTATTTATTATTTAGGTTTTGGACACTACACACTAAAATATTCAAAACCACAAATCATTCCATGATTTCTTATGATGGTTTCTTCCAAATGGGATTGTTTGAAGATATTTTATATGTAAAAAGGTCTAACTTATAAAAATATTAAGATTTCTTATTTGGAGGTGAGTCACACTCTCAAGGAAATCATTTTAAACTGTTAGAATACTTTATATGTCTTGGAGGGCCCACTAAGGAATTATAAAATTAATAGAATACATCTAAAATCACATTATTTTAAAGGTAAAACATATATTATCAGAATAAACCTTTTATAGTACTTTATTATATCACTATTGGGTCATTATGATGTCATGAAACACATTGTATTTTTATATGTTTTTAAATTTTTACCCAAAAAATCAATTGTCTCAAAAAATTATATTAAATTCACCATTGGATAATTTATACAACCTGATTACAAAAAATACTCATTTTATCTAAATAATTTTATAAAAATCTGAATTTTAAATTTTAAAATAGAAAGGAACATTTATTGAAAATTGGCAGGTTTTGATAAAATAGTTTCCAAACCATAATAAAAGTTACATTTGACTTCATTAAAATTATATTCTTATTTATATTTAATAAAAATTACATAATAATAATATTTTATTAAAATACTATTTATTCCAAAAATTAATTAATTCATCAAAATAAATTCATTAATTTAAAAAACAATTTAAGTTTTATCGTATAAAAATATAATTCTTATCAAACTGAATACCTAATAATTTATTGAGTAAAAGCAATAAGGAATAAATATAACCATAATTTATAATTAAAAGGAGTGTTATTATAATACTTTTATTATAAATTTTTTAATAAAAACACAATTTAATATAATAATTGATATATTTCCAAAAATTGCCATTTTACCTGAAAAATAAATTTATCTAATTCATTATATTTTTAAGAAAAAATATTATCATAAAGGAATCGATGGAATAATAATTTTATTTATAAAATATGGAATAAAAAATAAGTAACTAATAACTTATTAAATAACCCCTTATAACACCTTCATAAGACCTAAAGGTGAGGTGTGCAATGTTGTCAGACTGTTTGGGTGTCTCGGATAACATTACATGAGTGGTAATCTCTATTAAACTTTCATTTCTCCTATAGGAAATTCAGTTCAATATTAAAATATTGAAGCTTGGCTCGAGCTTGGTCAAGAACAAATACTAGTGACGCTACCTCCTTCCTGAGCTCCAAAAAATGATCTTCGTACGTCCTGAGTCTACTAGATGTGGCTATCATCTCCTTTTTTTGGGACAAAAAGATTTTTTAAAACCTTATATTTGTACTAGTCATGTGATCACTATTCAGAGGCTATATTATCAAAAGTAATGATACTTAATGGTCATTTAAATCCATTTTGATAAAATTAAAAAAATTAAATGTGTTTTATATATCAATAAGATATTTAATTAACTAAACTAAATGTAATTTTATTCGTTAATGTTCGGGTCGTTACAATACTAACTTCACAATATATTTTAATTCTAACGGTCTTCCATATTCATAAAACCATACCAAATTTGGTAAATAAATTTTCTATAGTTTTCCAAGAAATTAAATCCTTGTATAGATACTTCAAGTGGTCATGGTTATGAATCAGTTTCATCTAGGGATTAAAACCATGAAAATATTTCGTCAGGTATATCTTGGCCATAATTCTTTTTCATGATGAGTGGGCCCAAACTATGCTCCTAGTGTGACACTCCTGAGGATTTTCTTTGTATAATTTGCATACACTTTATGACCTACAATGAAGTATCTGAATATTTGGATTGATATTGAAATTCAATAGATATCCAAATTCCAGGAATTTATCCTTCACCAATTCTCGTCATCATTCCTTCAATTGGGTCACTACCCTTTTAATTATGAAAATATATTTTTCAAATCTTGTTGATAGATATTCACAACTATAGCCACACTAATCCATTGAAAAGGTTTCTTGACCACTTGATTTGTAACCAATGAACATTTTCTATTTAACTCTTTATATTCCCCTTGAATTTTTTATAGATTTTCACGTTTATATATATATATGTTTTATTGATGAATTATTACATCTATAGAAAATGATCCATCATGGTATTTGTCTTTCCTTATCATCATCAATGCATAACAAAATATTTCATTTTTGTACCTTAATATGTGATTACCCTTTCCTAATTATTCTTATTAAAGGGTACTCACCCAGATACCCCTATATCAATTGACTAGGTCGATTATTCAGTAAAATTTATATCCCTTCATATATACTATGTAAATACCTTTGACTTAATTACGTTAATTGTTTAATATTTACCAAGAAATCTAATTAATTTCATTGTTTACCCACTTAATTTCAAATGGATTTGTCATGCTATGATTATTGATGAATTTATGTATGTTTTAATTTTATGAATCATGTGAATTATGACCTATGAATGGTGTTCCCTAATAGTGTTCTAATCATTGTGTAATGAATCATTGGCCAATAACATTGGTAATATGTTTTATGACACCCTAGTGATGATTTATGGTGATATGTTTATGAATTTATCATGATTATGTTGTAGGCACATTTCCATGTTATTCTTAATGCACATATTATCTTGTTATTATAATCATTTTATGTCTCTTATACTTATTATCATGTTAAGAATCTTAACCTAATTTTCATGTTATTTTATCATGCCTTGTGGTTTACTCCTGATGTTAATTTGTGATAAATTTGCATTATTTATCCCTTACTAGTCTTTATATCTCAACATTTTCATATGTTTCCACTATTCCCTAGTAATAGTAATGAAAGGGATTTGAATAAGAAATTTACATATATGGAGAATCCTTATGAAAGAAAAGTATATTATACTATGGTTTTAGATGTAAATGTACCAATTTCCCAAAGACACTATGATTTGTATCTTTGTAGTTTTTTAAATTCAGTGATGTTATAAAAAGTATACAGTTTACCACCAGATCCATATGTGTGGGTCTAAGACATCTAATTTAGTATAAAATTATAGTTTGGTTGTTTCTGGGAATTAGTATTTTGAATATTTGGGTATATAGTGTTAGATAGATATAAATTTTCACTAGAATACAAGGTAAATTATAATCTGTATGACCATAGAGGATTAATATCTCCTGGGATTTTATAATGTGTCATTTCTATAGATAATTTTCATGTTAAAATTTGTGTTCATTGAGTGACATTCAATGAGTAAAATTATGAGGAAACAATTTCATTAAGGGGTTAGAATGTAACACCCCAAAAATTACATTGTGTTATAAATATAACTACAATTTTATAATTAATGATTAATTATATTCACATAGAAATACTTTTATATTTCATAATTACATAACACATCATTGATAACTACAAGTAGAAACAATAAATATAATATTTAATGATATAATGAAAATTATATTTTTTATAGACTATAAATATATTCTATTAAAAATGTTTTTTATGATAAATTTATAAGGTTTAAATAAAATATATTTCATAATTAATCTTAAAAACAATTTTTAATTGATAATATGTTTTAACGAAGTTTTAAGTAGCTTTATAATGGTCAAATTGTTAATTTTTCTATAAAATTATTAAATTTCAAAAAATAAATATATTTATATAAAAACTAAAATTATTAGTTTTAGATAAATAATTTGATATAATAAACATTATTTTTGGACATATCAAATAAAAATTAGATTAGTTTTATTTTTTATTTATTTTCGAACAAGCATGAATTTTTTGGCGAATAAGTGAAAAGTTTCACTTTATAATGCCCTAAGATTTTATAAATTCATTTTTTTTAATCCTAATAAATTGAAAATTTTAATTTTATAATAACTTAATTTATAAAATATAATCTTTATTTAAAAAATTATTATTTTAATTTATAAATTTATACCTTACATTTTGGAGCGAATAAATTATAATTTTCAAATGAAAATTATATTTGGATTTTTTGTATTAAATGTGTTGGCTTGGAGCTATGATTCATTTTATTCATTCCTTTAATATGAAAAAAATTCTACCAATCATTAATATTACATATAATCTTTTAAATGATTCAACCCAGAAGTTTTTTTCTTATATAATAGAGTCACCTGTATTATAACCCTTAAAACCACCTCTCCTTATTTATAAATTCCGCATTTCCCTTCTCAGTTTCGACACTAAATACTTTTATCAGGATTTATATCTAAATATATAACCTAAAAGTCCTTCCATAGTGGTTTATTTTTTTACGGAGTTCATATCAAGCTTTAAGAATCATCCTACCAAGGCAAGGGGTCTTTTCCTCTACTTTTTTATTCAAGTTCTTCTTTTATATAAGCATATAATTCAAATTTTATTATACATGAATGTTTTTTTTAATACCACTATTATTGGGAATATTATTTATTTTTAATGAGACAAATAATTTCCCTCTAATTATAGGATTTTCCTATGTCATTACTCAAACGAAATTAGGGTTTTTCCCCTATTTTATGACTATATTTCAAATAGATTTTAATTTCCTTTTTGTTTCAAGATTAAATATTATTATGTTTCATTGTTATAATTTCATTACTATTTTATCAATGATATATCACCATTACATCTAATTATACTACCATTATTATCCATTGTAATTCTCATGGTTTCTTATAGACATAAAACCATCCTAAGTTTGGTAAGGAATAGTGTGTGTGGTTATTCCAATAAATGAAAAAATTATCTGGATACTACAAGTGGACATGGTTTTAGATCAGATGTATCTACGGATTAAAATCCATGAAATCATTGGTTTGTTATATCCTAGATATAATTCTAGTACCTATTCTGTGGGAAATTATTGTTCACTTAGTTTAAGACTCTTGATATACTTTCTTTGGATAATTCACATACACATTATGATCCATAATATAAGATTAAAATATATGCATTTATATTTACATTAAATTAATATCCCTATTCCATGAATTTAACCTTCACCACTTATTTTTACCATTCATTCAATTTGGTCACTAACATTTTCATTATAAAAATCCTATAGTTTTCAAGGCTGATTGTGGGATATTTGCAATGATAGTTGCTTTGATATGTTGGAAAGGTTTCATTACAACCCAATTTCATACCAATGAACATTTTATATTTGACTCTCTATATTATACATAAATTCATTCAATATTTCCTTGTTCATATTTATAAATTTTATATTGGAATTGTGATATCTATATAGAATTATCCATCACTTCCTTTGTATTTCCTTTTCATCATAAATTCATAGTCTAATAATTTATTCCAATACATTTCTATGAAAACACCCATTAATTCTTCTTTTTATTGAAGGTTACTCACCTAGATGTCCATATATTTATTGAATGGGGATATTATTTACTAAACTTGATACCCAATATCTATACATTGTAAATACCATGTACTTCATTATGATTATATATGGGTATTTACCTATAAATTTAAAAAATTTCTATTGGTACCCATTTAAATTCAAATGGGATTACAATGCATTGATTTTTGATGAATTTATGTATTTTTTCTTTATGTGTCTCACATGAATTAATAAAGATGTAGGTTGTTACCTAAAATCATTCTAATGTAATGGGTATATATTCCATGGGAAAAATTCAAGGTAGTATGTTTTATAACACCCTAGTGATAAGATATGGTGATATGTTTGTGAATGGGTCATGAATATTTTATAGCCACATGTTTATGTTATTCTTAATGTACTTATTATCATGTTATTCTGATCATGTTATGTCTCCTACACTTGTGATAATGTTGATACTCTTTTCCTCATGTTCATGATCTTTTTCATGCCTCATTTCTTACTCATGATGCTAATTTATTCCCTATTTTCATTTCCTATCCATTACTAGGATGTATAGATCACCCCTTTCTTATGTTACCCATTTTCCATAGTAATATAAATGAAAGGTATTTGTATAATGAATATACATTTATATAGAATCCTTGTAGAAGAAATGTGTATTGTAGAATGTGTTTAGATGTAAATATACTTAGTTCCCAAAGACAACAAACTTTTGATATTGGGAGTTTGTTGTAATTAATGTGATGTAATAAAAAAAGTCAAGTTTATCCATTGATCCAGAAGTTTGGGTCTAGTACACCACATGAATTACCTATGGCAAGAGTTCACCTTACCATTGGCTATATGATTTCTTAAAAAACATTTTGTTGATGTGTTTTGATCCAAAGTCCTTTTTCTATGAACAAGAGTATACTACCACTACACTACAATTATTATATGATTTATATATAAAGATATATATATATAAGTTTAGTTATATATTTAATTATTCTTATTTAATTAAATTCAATGTCTCTCAGGTGAAAGAAATTTATCCATGGCCAATGCCTATAGCTATAACTCATCGTGTTTATGGATATAACTATCCTAGTGGTGGCTATAACAGTGATATAACAATAAAAATTCCCAATGGTTAAATCCCATACGTACCACGGATATAGGAGAGAAATATCCACTACCATTCTACCCATGTCTATAGTATCTTTCTCAAACTCTTCACACATAAAAAATTACCCCTAAAAATAGGATATATGCATGATAAATGTTCATGGCTATAACCCTTCCTACCCATGTATATAGGTGGGATATAGCCATGGGAATTTCCCATGGATATAACCCATGCTTATCAAAACTATTGGTCCTTTAAATTCAAAAAAATTACTATGTAAATATATTCTCCTTCTCATGGATATAGGAGAGTTATAGCCATAACCATTCTATATATAACTATAAGATCTTTCCCATGTTGTTCGTATGTAAAAAAATTACTCTTCTAAATAGGCTATAGCCATGGAAAATGCCTCTAGATATATCCCTTCATAATCATGGATGTTGGTGTCCTATATCCACAAATAGTGCCATGGAAGTAGCCCATCATGCATGTTGCTGTTGGTAGGCTATATCCACAGACAATAACCATGGATATAACACATACCGCCAATGGATATACATATGATATAGCCACATTGATTTATTTTCTATGACTATAGGTTCCCTATAGACATAGAGAATCCTGACAATGGCTATTTGGGTTATTTCTATTAGTAACTATTTGTGGATGTATTTATTAAACCAATTCTCAATATGTATCTCAAGATTAGGACACTCCAATTTGTATTAGAGTAGGTTTTAGTTATATTATATATTAGATTATATTTTTTTTTATTTTAGTTATCATAGGTGTTAGGGTTAGACAACCTTAGTAAAAACCCTAAAGTTGTGTCACTGTATAGGTTTGTATCCTAACTTATTTCAAGGGTTGAGTAAGTGGTTTAACAAGAAATGCATCTTTTTGGGATTCTATAATGTTAATTCAGTTGTTGAAAAGATGAACCAAGGGTTAATTACCTAAAAAGGGTTGGTTTTAAATTGACTTGATCATCACCCTGATGCATGATAATTGGGCCTAAGACTACACACATGGATAGACACTCCTAGGGGATATTCATTGGTTGATCATATTCCCTTTATGAACCACTGTGAAGGATTTTTTACTAGTTACATTCATGGAATATGTTAATCAATATAAGATAACTCAAATTACTCTAACTTATATTTATCCAAGAGAGATACACGATTAACTAATTTAAGCATGGTTGAAATGAAAGTATCATAGGTTTAAATGAATCTATAATTATAGGATACATCATAAGATTAATATTTATTGTTCATATACACTAATTATTTTTGATATTATCACAACAATTTCGGTTTTATTATTTGGATAATTCAGGATTAAGGAAATGGAGTCGCGAAAGGAATGTCCCAATGAACTCTAAATAATCAAATTTGTGATAATTAGTTCTCTAATATTACCAAGGATAATGTGGGTGATATTTCTGTAGAATATATATATTTAGTTTCATATGGATATCTTATCTTCTTCCATTAGTAAATGATAACTAAAATAATAAGGACAAATTTTTTCAAAGGGTTGGAATGTAATGACTGGAGTTTTTAGATCCTTTAAAATGCATTCTATGTTCTATTACATGTGTCATGCACCAAACCCAACATAATTAAAACAAGAAATATTTAGATTATATTATTAATGACGATATAATAAACAGTAATATGGTTAACTATTAACAGAAATTTCATTTATAAGGTAAAAAATTATTATTAGTTAGTATTGAAAAGGTTATTTTCAATAAAAGTCATTTCTATTATATTATATATTGTATTTTAAAAATATATATTTACAAATTTTATAATATAAATTTGAAAAATTAATATATTTTTTTAAATTCCTCACAGAGAACTATCTTAGTTTGAATTTTTGAGATATTTATAAACTAATTGATTTTTAAGTTAATAGTTAAAATACTTGTTAACGTAGTAACTTTTATGAGAATATTTTATTATATAAATATGTTGAATGTTTTATAAATATTCTTCCTAAAAATTATATATTATAATGTATAATAAATCATTTTAAAATACAAATTTGAATTTATGAAAACATGCTCAACAGTTGTAAAATTAATGTAGGCTTTTAATGAAAATTATTTTTTGACTATTTTCTCTAATTTATTATTATATGATAAAATGAAAATTTTAACTTATTTTATTGTCAAATTAATATTATTTAAATTCAAAAATATGATATTATCCTTTTTCTACCATTATTATCATCCAAATAGGTTTTGGTTTCCCCGATATGAAAAGGGCTCACATCATGGGATAGTTCCCCAACATAAATATGTTGCATAAAGAACACCACCCCCCTCCCATGTGGAATTCATGACTCGTGGGCATTGGAACATCGTAGAATATATATGGTAGTATTATAAAACCATGTCACAAATCGAGTAGGGAATTTTTTCACACGTTCTGATAAACTCATTTATACACATGCCCTAATCAATCTGAACATGTGACCTCACTCTCTGATGCCACAATTATAGTTTACACCCAGCCAACTAGAACTCAACAATGTGATATTTTTTTTGACCTCCAAATCATAAATAAATGTTTTTTAAACTAAAAAATGAATCACTTTAGGGGATTGTTCACAACACATATATATTCTTCAAAAATAAATCCCCCTTTCCCAATATGGGACTTCTGATGTGTGGGAACTAGTACATCCCAAAAAATATATTGGTGGATTATTAAACTACATCACAAATCAATTAGGAAAAGTGTTGTACAAGATCTAATAGGAAAAACCCTTATTTTTTCAGTATTATTGTACAAAATTACCCCTATGTTTAATTTATATTTTATCTTCTTAATATGATAAAACTGGTATAAATCCATTCATAAACAAAAACTTATCTTAATTTTGAAATTTTAATTTAAACTATTTTTTATGTAATATATTTTTTATGTTTTACAAAAATATAATCCATAACCCAAAAACATAAAGCACTAGTATGGGAAGGAATATAAGGATTGTGAGGTAATTCAACTCTATAAATAATATTTGGAAGGTCCTTACAAATAATTTTTTCTTTTTTTCCCGTAGATTTCATATTTAAAAAAAAGTTCAAACACCTTAATTTAATTTGATACTTTAAAATTGCCTACAAATTTCACATAATTGTAATATTGAGTGGATACAGAATAAGAAAATATATTCTGTATTCATTAGTAAATAAATAAGAAACAAATCACAACATAATTTGGGGATTCTATATCTATAGCAGTATTTTAAAAAACTATAGTCCATTCTAATTTTGGTCATGTTGATTTCTCTCTCCTTTCACTTTTTAGGACACTAAGATTCATAATTCTTCCATTTCATTAAAATTCAATTAATAAAAAACTAAAAAGATTCTTTAATTATGTTTTTTATTTCATTAATCTCATTTTATATAGAACTTTATTTATAATTATAATATAATGTGAAGATATGTTCATAAAATTAAAGGAACTTTGATATCAAATGACACTTATACAATGTTTTATTTTTCTTTATATTGGGGTATGGAGAACTATCCTATAAATTACATTTTCTTGTAATTTTTTTATATAACTCTCACATTCAGATAATACTATGTAGTAGTTATTTGACTTGATGATTCAGTACTTATAGAAATTTTTTCATGTTAAATTTATTTTCAATATTCTCAATAATTGTTTTTATGTTAGTTTAGATGTTAATTGGTTGAAAATGAATGAGTATTTTCAAGGAAATAGAATCCCACATCATAGTAGATAAAATTTTATGTCAAGATTTATTCATTTCAAAAATAACATGTGAGTAATTTTGTGGACATTTCTATGATTTTTATCATGCTTTATGAAGAAAAAGAATATAATTCAATAGTTTCCATGCGGAAAAAATCTATTATTTCATATTCATATTAAATAATTCCCATCCTTTGGAATGATTTGTTTAATGATTATATGATTCTTATGTCTTCATCTATTATATCATCCCATTATTTTTAGTGAAATATATTTAAAATAATGAAGAAATAAAAATTACAAAAACATAGTAGAGTTGGTTTTCTTACAGGAATAACATAAATAAATTTTTTTTCTGTTATAAATTGATAAAATAGAAGTACTGTAACATAATTTTTGTAATATACTTCATTATTTGGGAATAATTTTCCAGAATAGAATACCAAGACCAAAATAGAATATAATAATATCAAAAAATATACTGAAATCATGAAAATTATAGTTTTCTATATATATACATAATTATTAAAAACATTTTCAGACTATCATGTATAATATTACACAACCCAATATAAATAGGTTTGATTTATTTTAAAATTAGCTTCACGAAACATAAAACTGGAAAAAAATATCATTTATTTAAATATTTCTTCATATTTCTCATATAAAAAATCATAAGCATGATAAAATATAAAATTTCCAAGCAGATACATCAAGAAGTAGATATGTAAAAAATTCTAATAAGAAGGAAAATATTAGGAAGGAAAGGGAGGTATGAATCAATATGAATTTATAAATTATCATAGTAGTCATTATCAAATAAAAATCATATAAGGACGATTATAAAGTTGTATAGGATGTCTAGATGATTCATAAAATATGGAATATTCATATTAATTAATTATCATAATCATAAGTCATGACATACATCTAAGACAACATAATAAAGTTTGGATATAATCTCTACTCAAGACCCAAACATAGTATCTCATGAGATAAAATAATTAACCAAATAATTAGTGGGAATAATAATTATATTCTCACATGTTATATTATGATATGTCTAATATCATGTGTTTCACATAAAAAATAAATTATACATAAATTATACATAAATACATAATCATAACATGTGTGACAAGTGAATGAAAGAGACTGGGATTCAAAATAATATTATATATCAGAGTAGATAATCAATAAATAATTACTAAATTGATAGAGACATGAGTGAACAAGAGGGTAAACATAAAGGTTTTAATATATTTTCAACATCCAAAAATATTATGTTATAATCATATAGATAGGGGATTGAAATTAGAATTTGGTAGAAGCCAAGATATAAATTTTGATGAGTCCCTCTAAAAAGATTCATCAAATATGAAATACGAATGAAAAAAATGGAAGTAGAATAAATACATGTAAATACTAAAAATTACTATAATAGGGCATATATAAGATGTTATAAAATGGATACATATGAATCTTTTGATATAAGATATAGAATGAGAAATAGTTTCAAAGAGAGAGGAAATGATATTTCTATACAATTTAAAAATCTATATAAAGGGATATTGAAAGGAAATAATTTACTAAAAATAGAGAAGAAATATATTGATAGACATAAATAATAGAGAGCATACGGAATAACATATAAAATGGTAAAAATTATTATTTAAAACCCAAGAAATTGACTATTGATTGTGAAACCAATTACGAACATTTTAAGGTATGAAATGATTATAAATTTGTGTGATAACAATAAATAGGTATTTAAATACCTATTAATATATTTATTAATTGAATGTTATAATTTTATTATAAAATTTATAAAGGGAGTTTGAAGTAGGAAAATGGAGAATATCCAAAAAATAATCGAGTGAGAACCTCTTACCTTACATCCCATGTGGTTTTTTTTGCATACTTACACCTCCTATATAATAAAAATTTCCTTATTAAAATATTAATTAGTACCCTTTCATATTCATTTAGGATATTCTTTATAGTTTATTTACTATAGTTATTAACTATTAATATTTCTTTATAGATAAAGTTCATGAAGAATTAATTGTTCAAAGAATTGTATTGTTGTTCTAATATTATTTTTATGGATCATAGTTCTTATCCATGAGTTACATTATGTTGATAATCTTAAAAATAAATAAATATATAGATATAGATATATAATTATCTAAAAATACATGAAATTGGTGATAAATAATGAAAATACACTACCATAGTAAGTGGTAAAACCAACCATGTAAGGATGTATCGTATGAGGAAGAGAGATACAATATACAAAAACTATAATTTGATAATATACAACTTATAGATGTATAATAACATTTATGTTATGTATATATAATTATTAAATTCCTTTGAATACATTGGTTTATGACATAAAAATAAAAAAAAAATAATATTAAAAGGAAAATAAAATATTTCAGGAATGATGCCTCTTCTTTGAAAATGATTCTATTGTTAAATGCCTAACACCATAAACACATAGGGTGGGGTATTTGAAGAACATATCTAAGAATATAATAAGGATTTATTAAGTTGGTTTCTAAATAATTTAATCTATGCGATATTTCTTATATGTGGTCATCGATTGGGGTGAGAGGGTGTATTTATAGATGGTGGATATGGTATTTCAGGACAAATTAATCAATATAAAGTCATTTAATAACCAAGACTTATAATAGTGGTATTTTTTGTAAATATGAGTAAAATTTGTTTAAAAATATATATTTCCTTGAATTTTAATTCTATCCGTGACAAAATAACATAGTTTAATTAAATTATATAATATAAATAATCATAAAAATCAGAACATTATTTTTTTGAAACATTCTTTTAGAAATTGAAAATTAATTTAGAGGATTAGAAATTGAATTTATTTTTTTAAATACATTATTTTATTATATTAAATATATTTTATAACATTAAACCAATTTTTAAATTCATTAGGTTCTTATTACATCAAAAATCATGTCATAAAACCTATCATATTTGTAAAACATTATTTTTACTATTCATCTATAATTCAATATTTCATAAAAATATCAACAAAAATAATTTAGTTAAACTCATTGGGCTAATTCTAAATTTTTAATTCATTATATCTAAATAAAATTCTAAATGAGAAAAAATCAATATATAAATTAGATATAATATACTATGACTAGATGTATAAGGAAAAAGCACATTATAAAAAACATTAAATTTATTTTAGTTTGGTAAATTAATAATTATATTAAATAATTTAATTATTAATTTATATTATTTATATATTTTTATATTATATTTTTCTTAATTTAATTTCTATATAAATAATTACATAAAACAAATAATTTATCATTCAAATTGTTTGGTTACTATTCTAATGAAAATATTTCAAACAACTACCCTAAACATTATAATTGTCCTATTATCTTTCAATATCAAATATATGACCCTTATACACTAAAAATTTCCTTCACATAGTTTTCTATCAAGTAATCTTATTTTTTTATCATTTTCATTATTTTTATAATAATTTTTGTGACTAACATGCTTCTAATAAATCATGACCCATTAGATATCTATGTTTTAATTACATTATTTAAATTTTTTATCATCTCGTTGTATTAGTATTAATCTCATGGAACATATTTAACATTTGTTTAAGATTAAAAAAATAAAATAGCTTACATTATGTTACATAGTGTATGTGGATTATTTGTGCTATACATAATAGTATTCATCATAAATAAAATATTTCTAAGGATAACATACATCTATTGTAAGAAAAAAATATCATATTGAAAAGTATATGTATTAAATCCTTACCCACTTTAGAAATTTCATATTATCAATTTAAAATCATATATTTAGTTAATAATATTTAGGGGTACTTTTATTCCATCACATGTTCTAGTTTAGACGATGCTTCTTGCAACAAATAGTTTCTCTATGGTACCTTGACATAGTGATTTGTTTCTATATATAGAGTTTTATCTCTTTAATCCTGATCATAATTAGTTCTTCCATATAAGAGATGATATGCTCAAATTATACCACATACTATTTCAATATAAGAAAGGGATTAGATATGTACTTCTTCAATAGAGATATATAGAATATATTATCGTCTTGATCCATGTTTTATTGAATTTAGGATCAATAGCCCAAAATCTCTACATGATCAAATTTATCAATGGGGTTAATATACCTATGGTTATAAATTACCTTATTTAAATACTTCATAACACTATTCTAGTGAGATATTAAATTCAATAATTTATCCTTAAATTAATACTCAATGCCGCATCCATTATTTTTAGCGTAGCTCTTCAATGGACATTTTCTGATTTTTACATGTTTCTAAATAGAATTTACCATATAAATAATACTTTATGAAAGATTGAGTCCCAACAACCTTTTTTTTACCTAATTTATCCTAGAATTTTATATTTACACATATTTTCCCATATTGAACTTTATGTGGTTCCATATGCATACTTCATTAGAAATAATTTTAATATGAGAACCCAACCTGTTAATGATTTTGATATTGGACTACTTTATTTCAAATCAAGAAAGATATCATCCTATTATTAAGTTTATGAATTGATGTTTTAGATTTACCCACTATCTGGGGATTATACCACATAGTAAATTTCAACCCTATGTTTAATTATTACTAAAGACCCCACCTGAACATTTACATTAACCATTGATATTGATCTGATACAATCAAAACCAGTTTCTCATATGGCCTCGCCAATTTTAAGAAACGAAACCCTTAGAGAAATAATCTTAATAACCAACTCCAAATGATCATGAAAAATAAATTTTAAGAGTTTTAGACTTAACCTAAATGAAAATATCAAATATATCATTAATAAAAATTAAAATAGTTACTAAAGGAAACACCTCAACTACATTATTGTGAAGATAATTTATTATGAGATTTTATTCTCCATTAACACACAAAATTTCAACCTGAATTTATACCAAATAGTGAAGATATTCAATCCAGATTGATGTAAATTTCCATAGGATAATTATTATACTACTATATCTAAAATATACTTGGTATAAAGATCTGATTTTAATCCATAACTTTTTCAATAATTTATTATTTTTTAAGGCCTGGCCACATTAATGGTTACTTATTCGACCTTTATAGAAATTAAAATGAAAAAAATCTTGTAAAGTATTTTGAAACCTACTCCTGATATATTTTTGAACATACCACAAAAACCATAGAAACCTGGATTTACATTCAACCATCTATTAGTATTAAATTTTATTTTTCCTCTCGTGGAAGCTTATATAGAACAGGGATAAATCCCATATACCTCTTGAATTTTCCTTTTACATAAAATATATTATAAATAGATAAATAATGAATTATATTTTTTGAATTATTAGTTTTATGACACATTCCCAACAATAATGGATATTATAATGTAATATATAATAGCATTTAATGAAACCATTTTACCTCATCCTTCAATGAATAAATCAATAACAACCAAAAAATTCATTATCTAGGGAGATAAATTATTATTAAATAATTAAAAGATTATATCCCAAGGATTACTATCCATAGTGAAAATAGTATCAAAGATGTCACCAATTAACATTAAACACTAATATTATAAATGTATAGTTTATAACAAATGATAAATTTTTTCATATATAGATTTATATAATAGACACGTAGTGGTAATTGGTTTAATAACCTATTTTAGATTAAATTTACTGGGTAGTTTCCTATGATCCACTCTCTAAATAAGATTAAAATGAGATGGTGAGTTCCAATCCTTGTAAAAGCGTTTAAGGATTTTTTCTAATCAAAGAATGTTTTATATTATTGAACATGTAAATAATCTTAAAGTTTAGATATCCATTCCTAGATGACTCTCAGAACATTATATCCTCATTGAGTGTAAATTATTATAAATTTATGATTTTTTGAAAGAGTAAAAAATTATCACCATGTGAATGATATAATTTATCCTTGATATAGATAATAGTTTCTAGATTATAAGTGTGCTACATAATATCATTCAATGTTACTCTAAGAAATTCATACTTTTATAATTTAAATCAAAAATTAGGTGAGACTAGAAAATTCAATTACATAATAGAAGATATAAAAATTTCCCTTTGTGTTGTCCAGAAGAAGGATTTTAATGAATAATGTAGACCCATTTTGATTCTTTTCAAAAACATTTCCTTGTAAAAATTCTTTTTCTTTCTCCTATCAGATGGCATTACCGACAAGAACTAACCTTAGATAACATGATTAAAATGGAATGTTCGCTTAATTACAAACCCTTTGGCAACAATAGGATTATAATAAAAATCCCATTTAACTATAATATCTTTTTATCCAAATCACTCCCACTCCAAAAAGTTTTCATCATAAATTAATTTCACTTTTTAATGTGGTTCATAGGTTATTTATAAATCATAAAGGATTAAACATAATTTTAAATGATGATAATATTCACAAAAACTATTCTTCTATCCATGGAGAGTGTCTTACCATTCCAATCAAAAATTTATTAATATAAAATCTCTATAATTATTGAAAAATATGAGGATTTTTGGTTTTTCGCAAAACAAGGTTACATAAATGTATATAAAAGTTGAAAATACTTCTTTTACACCAAGAATTATAATCAAAATTTTCATTCTTCTATGATTAATTTCATTACCAAATTAAATATAGAAATTTTCCCAAATAATTTTTTACCCATAAAATGATTAATAATTATCTAATATTTCTTTATTACTATCAATATTTATTTTTACACATTTCTTAAATAGCATAAGATCCTCAATGTATATAATAATAGATCTAAGTACAACCTCTTGAATCTTCAATTACTTTTATAAATCCATCATTCACCCTTTTAAAGATCGATTTAATGATGTAATATAAAATAGTATTAAAAATTATTATAAGCAATCACATTTCCTCAATCCCCATGGAAATGAAAAAAAACCTTCAATGTAGATATTTATGAAAATAAAAATTATTAGATAGTCAAAAATAATGAATGTTATTATTTATAAGGTCACTGAAAAAATAATTCATTAAAAAATTAAATATAAATTCCAATTTTCTAGTATCAAAATCCTTCATAATGAATAATTGAAATGAAATATTATACCACATATAACTATTATTTAATAAATTTACAAACTCATAGGATATTATTGGATAGTTTTGAATGTTCATCCCATAAATTAAACGAAATTGATTATTTTAAATATTATTATAAGTAATAACTATAATAATAATTTCAATACTCTTTGTTAAAAATTTATATATATAATTATCCTAGGAAATAGGCCTTTATTTTGATTTTTCATTAATATTATTGACTTTGTAAAATAAATCATGAATTTTGAGTTTAATATTTCTTAATTTTTACAATATTTGAAAATATACTTAATTAATTTTTTCCCATAAACATGAAAAATATACAAAAAATATTTATAGAACATAGTTTTAAATCCATCTGAACTAAGTTCATAATATTTATTCAATGAAAAAAATAAATTTTCAAATTCCTCTCAACAGGAACTTCAATTGAAAAATTATTATCTTTTGATTAACAATTCTTAGAATGACCACGTTTAAAATTGACTTATACTCATTAATAGTATGATAAAAAAGAGATTTTTAATAACCAATAACAAAATTAGAAAGATCATTCTTATCTGAAATGGTGTTATAATTATTCCTTAAATGATTTTAATTCCTATTATCTTTCCTATACTTTTTAATCATATTAAATAATGTAGTATTGTGATCTCTATATTTCAAACATTTCACCCCATAAATTTATTTTATTTTGAACTCTATATTCTTTAATGAGTGACTAAGGATAGTTATTACCACTTCCTTGAAATATATATATATATTAAATTAGATAGAGTGAGAAATCATCTCAAATGGGGATGAAGAGATTATTCTATATAAGTTTATTAACGATATATAATATAAAATTGATTCCTTTAAATATCATTAAAATAATAATGAAATGTATATGGTGATTTTCCCCATTTTTCATTTTGGTATGAGTAATGGTTGCATCATCCCCTTGGAATATTTATGCTCAAACTTCACATGTTGGTATACCCAGAATCTTTATATATACACAACAATATCAATCTTCATGATATCCAATAAAAATTTGTCCCAAAGTTCCCAATATATCAAGGAACATCCTATGTTGATAGAGAATAATGAGTTATGCAAATAATATAATAAACAACATTTAACATTATTTAATGTGGAATATATAATCAAGTTATAATATAATCAGATCAATTATTATCATTGTTGATTTTATAAATATTACATTTCTTAGTTTATCCAAAATTATTTTATAGATCCAAATCATTCCATTGTATCTCCTTAGTTTTTTATTAGATGTATGGTCAGGAATTCATTTGTGTAACCTAGGATGTCATCATTAATTTATTTTTTATTTTTATATCTATCATTTTATTATTCATTAAGATTAAAACTTCTCAACCCCATTATGGATAAGTTAGTCGGTTCCATTCTTATAATAACATCAGCTTACCTATTTTCCTTCCTACAGTGGTTGTGTATTGACCAGTAATATTAATTGATTAACTCCACCAATATTTGTTAATAAATTTTAAACTCCTTCTATATTAATGTATACTTTAAAAAACATTGATCTGTATGTATACCACATTTCCCCACATAGAGAAAATTCCTCTAAATATTTAATTTAAATATCACATCTCCTATCTCTAGATCATATGTCCTCAATGTTTTCTCTTGAATAATCAATTTTCATGAGACATATACTATTAATTATTATTTTTTGAAGAAGTGGCCATATTCATTCTTTGAAACATCATTATATTTTACAAACCCTTCTCCCCTTAATGAAAGATTGATTGAAGCTCCAATAATGATCATATACAAGGGACACTTAAAACATTATTAATGTAATTCTATCCAAACACTATTTACTCCATTCCATATTAATTTGTTTAGTATGATATAAATCATGAAAAATTACTCAAAAAAAATTTAATACCCAATTAATATAAGGAAGTAAAGAATTTACAATATTCTTTTTAGTCTGGATCGTTTTTCAATTGATTTTTTTAAAAGATCTATTGAAATTTCATTTCTAGTTATAACTTTCCCAAATATATCAACTATAGAGTCTATAAGTAAATTTTTTAGAATTTATGAATAAATTATACTTAATTTAAATTCATTATCATAGATTTTATATGTTCTTATTTTCTCTTGGAATATTTTAGAACATTATTAATAATATACCTAACAATTTTATCATGCTAATTAATGAAGATACAATTCATCAAGTCCATGAAGATATTTGGGGAGTTTATGTGTCCAAAATTCATCATTAGGAAGTCACAATTTCAATATATTGTATAAATAGTTTTATTTTGAATATCATACATCTTTTAATTCTATTTATAACATGAAAAATATATATCTTATTTTGAGAATTTTTATTCTTAATGAATTTTTTTAAACAAGTTGTTAATATATTATGAAAGGTATTTGACCTTTATATAGTTCCTGATAATGTATCAACAATCAATTAAGAGTGATATTTTGTCATACATACACATGATAAATTGAATTGGTGCACCCCAAGGTGATGAAATATGGTGTATAAAATTGTTTTTCAAATCAAATTTAGGTTTCTTCTTTAATTTCTATTGTTATATTATTTTTACTCTATAGGGGATATTTTTTATTTGTGGCTCACATACTAAAATTTATATTTATAAATCTACCTCAGGATTAGGGGAGTCAAGAAGCACTTCAAGAAATACATTAGTATATTCCATAATAATACATTTGTCTTTGAGGTGGTACTTTTCCATTATATCATTGATTTAATAAATATATTATTCATTATTGGGTATCAACAATCCATGCCTAGGAATGATATAATAATGTAGATTCATAATTCTCCTTAAATTTATATAAAATAATCTGAGGGTTTGAGATATGGAATGATAAATATTTTCATAGAAGTTCATATGAGCTGTATATAAAGAGAGTCATTTTATTCCCATTATAGAATTGAATTCCCTCAATTGACTCAAATAATATTTCTATAAATGTTAATTGGGGAAGAGTTATACAATAGGGATTCACACCATATGTATTTTCAAAAATATCTAAAATTTAAGGAATAGAAGTGTTTCTTAAATATTTCTCTCAAAACTTCATGATATTAAGGATTTCCTTGAACTATATTCATAAAATAATTTCATCATTTGTAAGTGAATATTATGTTTTAATTTTACTGATATATTTTGTTACACCATGTTCCCACCATTATTTAATTCAATAAAATTATTATGAGAAAAATAATTGAAATTCGATGAAGAAAATGGTAAATAACTTATTAATTTCATTAAATTAATTCCCATGTAAAATTATCTTTACTTATTAAATCCCTTATATAAATATAGGTTTTCCTTCCAATCTGTGCTAATTCCCAAAATAACTAAACATTTCTCTAACAAATCATTAGTGACCCATACATATAATACCTAATTATTACATGATTTTTAGGATAAACATAGATAATATTACACAACATAAAATACATATTCCTGGTGCCTTGGAAAATAAGGTTCATACTACATTAATATATATATAGTTTTAAAAATTATTTATAAACTTTATCACAGCCATCCTAAAAGACATAATAACCTTTTTAAAACATGTGATTACCTTGGGATACAAATCAAGTAAATGGGGAGTTAAATATCCCAATAAAAGGAGGAGTAATAGAAATGAAATGATGACATGAATCAATATGTGTACAATAATGATCATAATAATAATTATCACATTACAAGAATTATTTAATAATTATAACAATATGGAAAGCATATGGATGATGATTAAAATTTCTTAAATGAATAATAATCAATCATTATATGAATAATTTAAAGCCTATTACTTATATAGTACAACATAGTTGGGATAGACTCTCTCCCACTACCTCATACATAGTATCTCATGAGAAAAAAGTATTTCCAAACGCATTAATGGGATTTATGATTATATTACCTCTTACCAAATCATAATAAAGAAAAAATAAAGAGTTTTATATAAAAAATAAAGTCTATTGGTATCCTATATAAATATATAACCATAACATAAATAAGCAATAATTAAATTGAAATTGGTTTCACAATAATCTCATAAATTATATCATATCAGCAATCTATATATAATCAATAGAATGACTCGTAAGAAAACATGACAATAATCACCAAAGGTTAAATATGTTTTCAATATCTAGAAATTTTGACTTAGAATTATATAAAGGATAAAGATATAATTCATAGGACATAGAGACTAAAATATAGAATTATGGAAAATTCAAGATAGGAATTGAGAAGTGTCCCTCTCACAAATTTCATCAAATGTTAAAAAATAATAAAAATAAATTTGAAAAATAAAATTGGAATTAAATACCTTGTAATAAAGCATTAATTTATAAATGATAATTTTTATGATTAATATATATGAAAGCTTTTAAATAAGAAAGAGAATTGGAATGAGTTTTAAACAGAGGATAGAGGATGAATACATAAAAATCCATAATTAATATCAATGGGATTTTAAAAATTATATATCAGAAAAGGTGATGAAAAATATATTTATAAAATTAAATATTTAATTATGTAAATAATAATATAATAAAGGGTGAGAAGAAGAAAATTTTTCCCAAGTGAGAGAAAATCAGCAAAAAAATCCATATGAGCTTTTAAGGTATGAATTATGAATAAATGAATGAAATTATCATGAGTGTATATTAATAACCAAACATATTAATAATAAAATGATAATGATAATTGGAGTATAAAAATATGTAATTATTTTAAAAAAAGATAATATTAGGAGATATAATCAAACAAATATTGAGTGAGAAAACCTTACCTTATATTTTATTTTTTATAACAAGTTTACACATCAATTATTAAAAAAATTATTTATTAAAAGTTTATTAAAAACTATTATATATTCATATATATTATTTTAATACATTATTTATATTATTAATTACTTTTTAAAATTTTCTTATAGATAAAACTTTATTAATGAATATTCATTCAATGAATTCCATAGTTGTTTCAATATTGTGGTATTGAACTTTTATTTTTATCCCAGAGTTCCATCATGTCCATAAAAATAAATATAATACTATATATATGTGTGTGTGTGTGTTGGGTAAAAAATTAATTCATTATGAATATGGTAAATGAGTAAAATATAATGTCATTATATGTGGTATAACCGATCATGTTAGGATATGTTGAATGAGGAAGGGAGATAAGATGAACATATAACATAATTAGTTTATATAAACATTAGATAGTATAGAAAAATTTATATTATGTTGATATAATGATATAATATATTACAATATATTGGTTTTGTATATATAAATGATAACACAAAAAGAAAAAATAAAATAAAAAATTGAGGAATATTAATTCTTTATTGAATATGTGTCTGCTAAATACCTAACAGTGTGGAAATTCTGAAATTGGTAAGACTGAAACATCACCAAGAAATGATTAATAATTAATAGTTTGAATGTTCTAAAAAAGTAAGCTATATGTTATTTTTTAGACGTTTATTCCAATGGGGTTGAGAGGTTCCATTTATAATTAGAGGGTACTAGTATTTTGAGATAAAATAATGGATATATAATCATTTGATGACCAATACTTATAATATTCATTTTCTATGTGAATATAAATAGTATTTTATTAAATCAATATTTTTTTTATTAATTTTGAAATTCACTATAAACTATAATTATTATTTTTAATAAATTATACAAAATATATAATTCAAAGAATCAAAAATATGGTTTTTCAAGAAATAAAATATGTTTTTTAAGTTTGGAAGTTTGTCTATAGGATTATAAATTTAATTTTTTATTTTTTTTATACAATATCTATCTTATTGAAGGTGTTTTATTACACTAAAAATATTTTAGAATTTATTATGTCATTATTACATTGAAATAATGTTATAAAACATATTATATATCAAATGGTGTATTTTTACTGTTCACCCCCAAATTCAAGTTTTTAGGAAAAGAATAAAAAATCACTCTTGACCAAATTCTACATGATTATTCAATATTTTTATTTTATTTTATCTAAATAAATTTATAAAATATATAAAATCAATATTTAAAATTGTTATAAAATATCTATGTTTAATAAGTTATGATAAAAATAATTAACAAAAATCATTAATTTATTTTAGATTTATAAACTAAATTATAATATATATTAATTTAATTATTCATATATAGAATTTTTATATTAATATATTAGTATTTAATTAATAATATAGTGACATAAAAAATTTCCCATAATGGCCAGTTAATTATTCCAATAGCCTGATTACTATTCTAATGACAATATTTCTAATGTCAACCTTACCCATTAATATGATCATATTTCCCATTACTATCATATAAATATATACATATATATATATATATATATTAAATAGAATTAATTTAATTCAATTTTTTTCCATCAAGGTCCCAATATTTATTTAGAATCATTTTATTTCTTAATATACTAATGTTCATGACGGTGCTATTTATGGGATATTATGACCCATTAGATTTCAAAATTATTGTGATGTTAATTGAGTGTGTTTTTTTTCCGATGTATTAGTATTGATATTATAGAATTTATTTATAATTTTTTTTGAAATTTAATAAGTAAATTAGTTTTTATTTTTTAACATATTTTTTGTGACTTATTTTTATAACAAATTATATTATGATTCTTTAAGAAATTATGTCTAAGTATGAAAAACATATTTGTTGAGTAGGTAAATTTCATAATAAAATTTACATTTCATTAGAAATACCATATCGGAATTCTACCAGGAACTTAAATTTATATTGATAATTATACCTTGTTAGTATACCTTGATAACTTGAAAATAATGTACCATGAATAAATTTTGACTAACTAAACTTTCATTTTCAATATCCATATTTTTGAATGCTATTAAGTTAAAAATTAATCTCAAAAAAATATTTCTAGGTTCAATAAATAATTTTATAAAATAATCCATGTCTATAATAAAATTTTGTTTATTGAACTGGCTCAAAATAACTTATTTAAACTAAAATTGTAAGTTATGTGATGAAAAATAGAGAATCCATGTATTCTCTAATGGATATAATTAATAATTGTGGATTATATAATTTATATAATGTATTTATGAGATAAAATATATTATGTGGATGGTAATTAAATAAAGAGTTATATATATCACTTAAGAGAAAAGGAATCATATTCAAGTATAGGGATAAAAAGTGTCTTTATACGTCTTTTGTTTCTCTTCTTAATCTACTTTATATATTAATACAGTTTATTACAAAATTTCTTATATTGTGATCCACACCCTTTTCCCTCATCATATACTTGTATTCTATACATATAAAATTTGAATGAGGTTGCAACCATCGTATTCCTTCATCTCTCTATTCTCCATTCCAAGTGAACATTTAGGATAGGCTGAAGGAATTTCCTTTTGTCAAATAATAATCAAAGAATTCGTGGGTATATAGACTCAAACTATTGATATTTTTATTAATGGGTATTGGGGATAGAGACTAGTATATTAATATAATATTATGAAATATTTATACATGCTATTGAGTAAATCATGGTATGATATCCTCTAGTCAAATTGGATTAAAACTGAAGTAATATTTTGGGATATGAATTTGTTTTATATGAAATAGTATATATATAGATTTCTTATAAGGGTCATTTTAAAATTTTCATGTTTCATTTCTATCAATGCATTGTTTTAATTTCTTTAACTATTTTAAATATTTAGTTATCCCTATTTACTATAGATCTATATTATTTTTAGAGAATTTTCATGTTTGGTGGGTGATCCAAAAGTATTCACTCATAATACTCTAAATATTATATTAATGCCCCTTTTATTTATTACATTAAATCATTTCAATTATTTTTAGTAAATTTAACATATAGAATTATAATTCATGAATTCATTTTTCATTAATTTATTTTCCAAGATAATCATTTTTTATCAATTCCTAATATTATTTTCAATATTTTTTTATTTTTTTCTAATATATTTTTATTCAATAAATTCTATTAAATATTTTATTTATTTATTAATTCATAACGTTTATTTAAAAAAAATCATAACCTTCACGATTCAACACCCCCATTCTATATCCTTAATAATATTCATGCTAGATATAATTCCATTACTATTATAGGATAGTAATTTTTATCAGAGATACTCTCTCTTATTCACTATTAGAATAAATATATACTATTTATGATTTTAACATTTCATGAGAATTTATCCCATAAGAAATTATCGTTTCTTTATTATTAAAAAAATATTTTATCAAAGCATACTCTGAAAAAATAATATCATTTTGGATCTGACAACTATAGATTAAAGATCATTTCTAAAACCTTTTTTCTTGATATTTATTGCAAATAGACTTGACTTTTTCTATTTTTATTGTGAAATGGATTTTTCTCATATAATGTCTTAATGGAATCATTTCTTATGTTTTAAAATGTTCCCAATTTTATTATCATTCTTAGACCTTATTGCATTCCTATTACTGAGATAAAATACTTTACTCATATTTCAATTTTAAAATATTATTCAAATGTTATTATCATGGTATTATAATGTCATAAAAGAGTAAAGATATGAATAAACATATTTTATCACTACAAACAACTCAATACATATATATATTTATTAAGTGCATGTTTCTCAAGAAAATATTAGATATTTATATTATTTCCAATGTTAAACATCTTTAAAAAATCAATGGGATCTTCCTTATAATATTATTCTCAATATTGACCTACAGGGCCTTTTGGAAATGTCATCTACTAGGAACTTGTAAAAATGAAGAATATCATCTAGAATATCTTATTTAAAATTATCAAAATTTGGAAAAAATATTAAAATTTCTAATAAATATAATTATTTAAAATATTAAAATAATAAATTTAAAAAGAAAACTACTAAGTTCAACAATAAAATAAATAATATTTAAATTATAAAATGATCATAAATATTTATTTATTATTCCAAATAAAAAATATATATTATTTTAATTTAGGTTTAGTTATTAAAAAATTAAGGGAAATTACCCTAATGATTTTAATGGATTTGAATGAGTCATATGAGAAAATAATGGTATTGTAACTACTATTAACCACAACACTCATTTATTAACCCTTAAATTTCACATAAAAAAGTTTAATCAAAGACATTTCATCTAAAAAATAATCCTCTTAAAATAAACAAAATAAAATTTCTTGAATTAAAAAATTAAATATTTTAAGAAGTCACTAGGGACATTTATAAATGGGAGATAAAATTTTGAAGAATTTATTACACACTAGAAACCAAGAGATAATAAATATAAGAATTTATATTTAAAAAACTATTCAAAAGAAATATTATAAAAATTCCTTTTGATTTATATTATTTTACAAAATAAATATAAAATGGTAAATTGTTATTTCTATATTATAAGAAAAACTGATCAAAACTTAATGATGATAAAATAAAAAAGTGTCTTGATCCAACCCAGATAACCTGCTAAAATGGAACCCAAATGAATACTAACATACCAAAAAGGGGTTTCCAGTCATTATAGGATGGTGACAAATGTTAGGGCACTATGAGAACAATAATAGGGAAAAATTTCACCGTAATAAAAACCAAACATAAAAAATTAATGGATAATAATACATAAATCAATGGTATTCCAAATAGTCATCAACAGAAATACTCCACAATGTATAAAAAACATTTCCCAAAAAATAATAATGAACTTAAGAATCACATGAAATAATGATGGATTGATCATATCATGTACTCATAATACAGCTATTATATACTCTTCCTTCTTCCACTATCTCATAGGTTCTAGATAATAAATAACTCACACTTTTCATAATAAATAACCTCTTTTTTACTATACCTAAAAAAATAAATTCTATAAACTCCCGAAGGGAAAATTAGTGTGTCGTAAAACAATCCTTGTGGGATCTCACCATGAATTCAAAAAGAAAATTATATCGAATAAACCAAATATTGTTATTTTTTAAAAAAACATGGAAGTAATATCTTTTTACAATTCAAATTAAATCATTCATTTCAAATAATTTCAATGGATGGAAATTAATGAATATGTATTTCATTCAAATATGAGAGAATAAATCATTCCATGATTATTGGCATGTATAAATAATTTTCAGTCATTTTTTATAATTGAAATATTGTTACAAGGCCTGAGGATAGTTATTTCAAAGTTCATGGTTCCACAAATTCTCATGGAAATACGAATTCATGTGTTTAAACATCCCATGATCGCATGCCAAGGGGGAATAATAGTCCACCGTAATGAATGAACTCCCTTGCCTCATAAATTTTAGTATCATTGTCACCATTAATAAATTTCTAGGAAGAGATACTATATTCATAGTATGTATATTAAGGGCCCAAAAATTAACTACCTAAGCTCACATGAACTTCATGTAAATCAAACATATAAGGGGATATCACTCATTTTAATCAATCTCAAATAACATCAGTCATTCATTTCAAATCCACCCCATGTTTATGTTTTAAAACATGAAATTTCATTACAAAAACATAAATCAAACGGTTTTCATTAAAATTATTTCCTATCAAACCATATTTTATTTCATCACATCTGTTATAAATAAATATTCAACAAATACTTTCATCAAATCATTTATTCATTTCATATCCATTTTCCAGAAATCATCATTTTTTTAAAAGTACATAATCAAATATGTAAAATACACCCATTCCATTTTTATAAAATATATCAATGAATTATATTATTTCATAAAATAAAAATTATAAATCCAATTAAATTCATGAAAATAATAATAGGTTCAATTGATATGAATTGGATTACAGAACCACCCACCTCCATCATGGTCGTGTCAGACACCCAACAAGGGATCCTCTTGTGGAAATATGAGGTCTAGAGTGAACCAATAAAATATCATAAAACCACAATTATAAAATAATAATATACAATTCATCACTTATATAATATCTTGAAAGAGATAAAATGATCACCTTGTCAACTCCCAATGAACTCATAATGACCAACGAAGATCCAAGTTACAAATCTCAATTCCATAATGGATCTATAGGAAATCCAAAAATATTTAGTTATAAAACATATATATAGAATACAAATCCCTAAATGAATATTCCATTCAAGGAAGGAAGTTTTGATTTAGATTATCAGTAATGAACGGTATGAAATTGTCACATGTATTTAAAAATCATTGGATAACACTCAAAGATCATACAAAATTAATCATTGGGAGGCTAGGAATCTCCAAATTATCTAGGAGGAGTATCCTTAGTTGAGATACAACTACACTATAATATTAATGAATTAAAATATAGGTGTTTTATGTCTAAATATAAAATTTATTTAATTAAAATCACATTAGATGATTTGGTCACATGGTTTTTCAAACAATGTTCTCACCATGCGCACCAGTCTAGTCTACTGAAAGTTCCACACTATTTAGTCCCATGTTATGCAAAATTGTATTCCAAACATGAAAAAAGTTATTTATCTCAAGTCACATTGTTTTAAGGGAATCCCACATGTTAATGACTAACTATGATCCTAATCATACAACCTACTTTGGAATTCAAACATAATTTTCACTATTTCCTAGACACACCTGAAATATTTTCTACTATTGTGCACAAAATGTGAATAATGTTATAAATATATAAAAAACACCAATATCAACAAGGATTTATCAATGAAAATATCCAAAAAAATATAGCCAATAAAAATGGATATAAATTCCTGAAATATGGTGCTAGTATACTATAATTCTATCCACTATAAATGATTTCTTCTCATAAATAAGTATTAAGAGGACTAGTTCACAAAGATATAAGGTCCCTTATCTCTCATAAACACCACACACTCCCACATATCATGAGATTAATATACTAGATTCCATGGTACCCAACCCAAAGGTGTATAATTCTCATAGAGAACCTTCATCAGAGAACCAATAATCCATTTTTTTGCTCATTCATGGAAATATTAGGTTCCACATCAAGGACCTCCTAATTCAAAACAAGATATAGGTCTAACAAATACTTCATGAGTCGTGAAACATGATTTTTTTTGGATTGATGTTAAATAATGTGTAAAATAAAAATAGTATTCCACCTTATCAACCCACTCAATAACCTCATATGGTCTCATGTATCTCAGTGCCAACACCCCATGTTTCCTAAGATTTTGGTGACCTAACTGAGTGTAGACTCTCAAAAACCCCTAGTCTCTAATACAGAACTCTGAAGTATGATGATAAAAATACACATGAAATTTATATCTACATTGAGTCATCACCATCCTCTAATTAATCATTTGTATTTTAATCATTGTTTGTGGGACTAAACATTGTCCCACAAGGGAAGCTTCTCAAATCTCCAACCAATAGAGTGGTGATTTAAAAGGATTTCTATATAAGTCCTAAAAGGGTTCCATTTAATGTATAAATAGTTAATCTTATTTTATTAAAACCCAAAAATACCCAAAACAAAATTCTATGATCCTCCAATGTTATGGATGAAATATTGAAGCATGTCCTCCAGAATTTGTATAGCATGTTCCCTCATACCATATATTTGAGGTTGGTTCATTGTTCACAACTCTACCTAGTATCCCATCACCTATAGTGGATCTCTAAAAAACATATGTGAACAAAGAATACCTTTTGGAAACAATATCATATGGAACACTATGTAAAGTAATGATCTTCTACACATACATATTTCCTATGTCCTCAAATTTGGTCATATCATGAATGGGAATAATGTGAGAAAATTTGGTCGACCAGTATGACACCACCAAATAAAATTCCTTCCGTGAAAATTATATGGAAAACAAAAAAAATATCATAAATATCACATGCCAGTTCCAAGCCTTCATAGAATGTGGATGAACCAAACTATAATGATTTTAATGATCATCTTTGATTTTTTGAAAAGTGTAATAATTGGAATAAAAATCTGCAATGTCTCATTTCATTCATGGGAACCAAAATTTATTCCACCTATTATATAATGTGTTCAGCGAGCCTGGGTAAACGACCCATAGAGAATAATGATAAAACATCATAAATCCTTCTTCATATGTGATGGAATTAAAAAGGGGTTACAGATTCAAATAATATGCTCAGAATATAGTAACCATTAACTAGTTATCCCACCACAATATAAATAATCCCTAACACCATGGGACTCATCATCAAACTACTGATCCTAGAGGATCATCTCAAAATGATATAATTTCAACTGAACACTTACCAAAACAATCTATAACTTATCCTCCCTAACTCCAAAATGCATTCAAGAAAAGGGATCCAAGAGATTTAACACGTCTAAAGATCCATTAAAAAATAGGGATGTAAATTTTCTATTCAGAGATTAGGAAACAACATTCCCCTTCCCATGGGTGAAGGAAATTTCAATGTCAAAATGCTATAAGTTCTCCACCCATATCCTTTGATAAATATTCAAATATTTTTTGTGAGAGGATAAATTTAAACTTTTAATATTAGAGTAATGTGAAAACCTTCCATAGAAAATTTATGGTCTCCAACCATTATTAGCATGAACAAAATTATAGGTATAAAATCAATTGTGGGATAGTTCTTCTCATAAGGCTAAAGACTTAAGGAACCATAAGCCACCATATGATCACCCTATATAAGAACACAACCCAAACCAATAACTAAACCATCACAAAAGACCACATAAACCTTCCTAACCTCTAGTAGAGTCAAAACTAAGATAGAAGTAAAATAGGGCATCAACTCATTGATGGAATCCAAACATATCAATACCATGTGAACTTTACTACCTTCTGAGTAATAGTAGTAAAAGGACAATCCATATTGGATATGAACGACTGGTAGTACCTTGTAAAGCCAAAGAAGCTATGATTTTCAAATTTATATTTTGGTTCTTCCAATGAAATTATATCATTCTATTTTTAGGATCTACTATGAAACTATGTTCCGAGACCACATTCCTAAATAACCTCACCTCTTTAATCCATAATTGGAACTTTGAATGAATTGAATAAATATGGTTATTCCTTAATATGTCTAGAATTACTCTAAAATGATACACATGATCCTCCTCCGATTGAGAATAAACAATGATTTAATTCACAAATAGAGAAATGAAAAAATCGAGGAACTAGTGGATGTTCGTGTTCATCAACACCATAAACATAGTATGAGCATTAGTCAGACCAAATGGAATAAGAAGATACTCATAGTGGGCATTCCTTCTCTTGAAATTGGTCCTTGAGATATTATACTTCTTGATCCTAAGATGGGGTTAACTATGACAATAATCGGTATTAGATAACCAATTAACCCATTTAAAAAATCCAACAAATCATTGATTTTAGTAAATCGATACATTTTTGTCACTATAACCTAATTTAGATTCTTGAAATATATATATAAATAAAGGGTTTTTTTGTACATGATAGGGAGAATCACTAGTCCTACTTAAGGATGCATTCTAATTCAAATGAAGCCTTCAGAAATTATTTCATCCAATTGATCATTTAACTCCTTAAGTTCAAATGTTGATATATGGTATGAAGGGATAGATATTGACTGATTACCTGGAACCTAGTTGATAAAAACACCACCCCCCCTCTTCGGTGGTAGGAAAAAAATGTTTTATGGAAAATATATGAAAAATTATACACTATTAGAATAATTTACAAGCATCAAGGTTCCTACTATAGTTTAAAAGTATTTGGGGATATCATCCTAGCTAGATCTAGAAGTGGAGTTCCGGATCAGCTAGACCTTGAGTCCCACTCAACATAAAAACATAGAACTCCCCATTATGAGGAGGAAAGGAGATCCATCGAAGATAATAATAACCCATATTTTTATGAGTAACCAACCATTATATTTTCAAAATTATATCCAAGGAATCCATATCAAAAACCAAAAAGTCTTAGATGATATCCATTTTTTATTTAAGAGAAATCTCAATTGGGATATTATAGAACCTTCCATCTCTCTGTGTCAAGAATCATTATAATTTCAATCACATAAGGAATGACTATATAGGAATAATCAAAAATTAAATAGTCTAGGTTGATACAAAATAATGAGTGGCACTAGTATTAAATAATTCAATAAGTAAAAAAGATTATATAGTAATGGTGACTCTCACTATCATAGGGCTTGCATCAGTTCCCACTAGATATTCATCTACTACCTGAAGTTGTATCGTTCCTGATGACTATGGATGGAAAACCATTATTATTGAATTATATAACTATAACACATATTCATTTAGTAATGAAGATCCCATAAAAGTATAAAAAGTGATGAAAATATATAAAAACCTCTAAATGAGATATGGTCATCTGTAAGAGATAAAAATATATGATACTTCCATACAATGAAACATAGAGTGCCCAAACTTTCCACATTGGAAAAAATTTAGTATTACTTTACTATAGTAACCGTAAATTTTAATATATTAATATTACATCTTAATATATTAATATAAAATACATTTCAAAAATACACATTTGAGGACCATAAGGGTTTAATTGATTTGGAGAGAACATACACACTAATATTATTTTATGTAAGATCATAAATATCTATTAAAAATATATTCTAATTTAGTATTCTTCATATAAATTCGCAACTTAAAAACATTCTACATGGCCTGGTAAAATGAAATATAATAAAGGGTAATCTCATTTGCTCTGTAACGGTAAACAAGGGAGGTATATATCGATGATCATATAGATGCCTATGATAATCCTAAAGGTGCCATAACATGACCATAACATAAAAATTTCAAACCCAATCTATCAAATATCAAAAACATGATCCTTGAAATAAATTGTTATCACTTCAAAGTATAAGAATCAAAAGAGTGTGAAATCATCAAAATTCAATCATGGATAATAAGTTCATGTTATAGAATTATGGAACCAACATATTTATATAAACCATTTCATATGTAATTTTTAACTAATGAATCCATAAAATCATAGTGGATAAGACATCCCAATATATTTCATATATCATAACAGATTTGGCATCACCACTGGCATCCCTTAGTGGATTAATAACATCAACTTATTTCCCACAGGTATGTAAAAATTACCCAATGATTTAGAGGTTTACATGATTCTAGACCAACCATCCATATAATAATAACCGTAAATATGTGTTCCATGAGATCATTAATCATATCATTATATAATAATCGATGCATAGAAAATCGTGTTTTTTAAAAAATTCCAACATCCCATCATAGCATAAGCCATAGAAAATAAATGGCTTTAATAAACCTCTCATCATTATAATAATTAAAAATACATATAAAGAATTAGGATTGTACCATTGGATAATATCCCTAGTTAAATATGAGAAACTACAAGGTTTTATGTTATTAAATAATTGAAATACCATAAAATTATGACTAAAAACATTCTAGAGGAATATTACCTTACCATTATGAAATCCATTATTTAAAATATAAAAAATAAAAAATAATATGGAAGATATTTTCATTGAAAAAAATATGGAAAACTATAAATGAATATTAAAATAAATTAGTGGTCATGATTATGAGAAATTTGGTTCATTTCATACAAGTTAAAAAACATTCCTTTCATGTTATTCTAAAAAATTCAAAAATGTACCATATTTAGAAAATGACAAGAAGATTAGTTTTAAAACAAATAGTAAAAATTATAAAATGGATAAAAAATTAAATTAAACAAAAAATGGAGAATACTAATAATTTTATGGAACATATTTTTAGAAAACATGGACATGGAATATAAATATTTTCTATCAAAATGTAAATCATAGTATATTTCCTTAAAAGGTCATCTAAGTATATTGAGTACATATATTGAAGAGGAAAACATGTATTATTAATAAATATCCATATTATAAGAAAATTAAGTATATTATTTAGAGTTATATCAATCAATTTCATAATTGAATGAATAATAAAAAATCATGATAAATAATGAGATTGTATCATAAACCCCTTACCGCATTGGTAAATTTTGAATCATAAGCCAAATTAATTATTTATCTAAAAGGGAACTTTTAATGTAATTATAATAAATTATATAATGATATAACATGTAAAATAGAAATTATATACAAACCATAAAATAATATGGGCACATAATAGAACCTATGTCCCAAAGAAGACAATTTGAGATGAAAATCCCTTACTATAGGTCTGACTTCCTTCATACGTGTTCTAAACTTATGTATAATAAATATTTATTCATTATAATTATATTATATAACCATAATAATATATAATAGAACATATATGATTTAAAAATAACATTTTATCACCATTCTATTAATAATTTGTTATTAAAATCACTGTTCTGGGTGATAACAACTTCAGTTTTCTTGTATGATTTGATTTGGTAGTTTTGGTCCTTATAAAATGATCATGGATTAATAATATCCATCATTTAAACCATAATATATATATATCTATATATATCATATATATTATATATTTTTTATATATATTTTTATTCATCCATAAATGTAAGTAAATAAATATTAATTACACCATTCATGGAGACGGTAGGTCGTATGCATGCTTGAACGATGTTAACATTTTTTCTATGGCAAGAATGAAGCGACGGTAAATATTAATTAAACTTTAAATAATATTTTTTAAATCATATATATTATATATATTCTTTTAATTTATCCTTATTACAATCCGTGTCAAAATAAAATGAAAAATGTATCACATCGCTTTGTGGAGGCGATAGTCCACACATACACATGAGCGACATAATCGTTTTCCAAAATACAGGGAGGTAAGAAGGTAACTGTGATATTATAATAATAAATGTGTAATTATTTTATAAATAAAAAATATATACATGAAATCCATCATTATATCCATTCGTGAGAGGTGGTGATTGAAAATGAATAACATCGGTTTGTGAGGCGGTAGTCCATCATACACACGATCTACAATTTCATTCCCAATTTTATGAAAGTGTATATGGATATAGGTAATTCCATCAATATAATAACAAATAAGTATATTAAAGGAAATTTATATATTATTTAATTTTGTTTTAAGGATATTTTATGGAGGTAGAAGAATAAATAAAATGAAAACGCATAGTTAAGAACTATACATCTTTTTCAGAAAACGTCGTTAGGTTTATGCCTAAAGAATTCAATGGATGGTTTTATGATCAAACTAGGGACTCCAGTTTGTGGGTATCAATGTATGGAATTTTTATTTTTATTTTTTTCTTGAACCAAAATTATATTTATGTGTGGATAGGTGAGAAGAGTGGGTATCCTTTTATAAGTGGAGGAGAAAAAACACTTTGATCTTTTGAAAAGGATCAATTAATTTAATGTTTTATTGAAAAAATGGATCTAAATGGAAAATTAACCAAAGAATATTATATACAGTCTAAATATGGACAAAAAGTAGAATTTGGGAAAGTTTATAGCTCATTAAAACCTTTATATTTTTATTTTATCCCTTGGTAAACCTGTTTTAAGCTTAACCATAGTAATGGATTTTTATTATTCTTACTATTAATTAGAACAAAAAATTAAGTTAAACTTATTCACTAATAATAACTTTTATTATTATAAATATGGAATCCATTTTATCAATTTCAGTTCACCTATGTACGTGAATTTAATATAAAATTAAACTCACAATCACAATGAAAAAGAAGTTTTCCAAAGAAATTTTTTTTCATAAGTATAAAATGTTTTTATATCAAAAGTTAACAAAATATTTATTATATTTAAAAAAATTTTGATTTATAATATTAATATTTTGTTAACTTTATTTTGAAATTAATTTTAAAAAAAATTTCTTTTTAAATTATTTAAACGAAGGGAAATTTTTTAATATTAAACAATATTTTTTCATTATTCATCTAAAAGTTAATATTTTTAAAAAATTATCCAAAATTAACTCGAATATATTTTTTTTTATTTAAATACGAATTACATTTTTAGAATACATTTTATAAAATTTGAAAAAATTAATTTTTAATAGGTGTGCAAGTTCTGACAACCATGATTTTTTAAAAAATTATTAATTAAACTAGATTTGTTCTTATCTTAGGCATTGAAAATCATTATATGGATGATGAAACATTTTATATAAGATATATAATATATAAATTTCATTAAAATAATTTTTTTAATATTAATTAATTTTATTTATTAATATAAAAACGATTTTTGGGCATAAAAATAGTTTTTCATAAAACAATTTTATTTTAATTTCAAATGATATTTATTATCATTTATAAACAATTGATAACCAGTGAATTTATTCAATACATGTGTAAACCATATACATTTCATAATTTAGTTAGTCCTAATTATACACACTAATTAAATGTTTAGGTTATATAAGTTTACCATATTTTGGTTCATTTAGAATCGAAGTTACATGTATCACAAGCTAGCAAAAGAGATTAAATTTGATTATATATATATATCATAATATATTATGGTGTTACATTCTACACCCTTCAAATGAATATTTCCCTCAAAATTATATTATTCTGATAAGAACAAATGATGATATCGTTGTTTCATCACATCCTCGGGTTCTCATGTAGCTTCTTCAAATTTCCAATTCCTCTAGATAACTTTAACCAAGTGTGTAATATTGTTCCATATCATATTATAAATATGATCCCAGATTGACATAGGTTATTCTTTATAGGAAAGACCATTCTCTGGTGGTATGAACTCCATGTTTAGTACATGTGATGAATAACATATGTACTTTCTATGGATTGATAAATAGAATACATCTTAAACTTGAGAGAGGTTCAGTGCGTGTGAAAAGTGATAAACAACCATCTCTACTCAATTAAGAATATTGAAAGATAAAATAAACCTATTTTTCAGAAATCCCTCCTTTAAAATCTCATAACCATCTTCTGTGGGGAAATTTTTAGAAAGACCATATCACCAACATCAACTTATACATCATGACGATGATTGTAAGCATAACTTTTCAATTGAATCAAAACTTCCTTAATGTGTTTTTGAATGGTTCTTGATTTTAATGGATTTACTCAGTTAACTAAAGACCCAATAACATAATTTCTCTAACATCATCCCTTCACGTTAGAGATCTACACTTATTCCCATAAAGGGCTTCATATGGATTCATCTTAATGCTCGAGTGAAATATATTATTATAATAGAAATCGACTCGAGGAAGGTGTGGATATCTGCCACATTAAAATGTTTATAATAATGTCTCAAAATATACTCTATGGCAAGAATATTTTTCATTGACTGTCCATATTTGTGAGGCAGATAAGTAGTGATGAAACTTATTTTTACATCAAGGGTATACTAAAGGATTTTCTAGAATATTGAAGAAAATATTAGACACCGATTAGATATAATTGAATGTGGTACTCCATGAAAACTTACTAATTCCTTAATGTATATCTTGGAAATATGATCTAGAGATAAAACTTCTCTAATTGTAATTATTTTTATTACATTGAAAGGCAGTTGACTACAACGTAAATAGAATTATGGCCTTTAGACACTTTGGGGAGTTCGATGACAAAATCCATGGTGATGTTTTCCCTTTTCCATTATGGTATGGGTGATGGTTGTAAAAACCCATAATAATTTTTCTTTTATCCTTAAATTCTATCATACCAAGCATTGAGATAGGAACTCTTAAATACCTCTCTATATCTCATCCCACTACAAATTCTCATTCAAAATAAAATATATATTTGTAATTCTAGGATTAATAGAGAATTATGAACTATTAGAAGTCCCTAACATCTCCTTTTAGAAATATGGTATGAAAAAAATACATGGTTCATAAACATTATAATTCCATCATAATAAAAGTTTATAGAATAATAATTTCTCACCTTCTTCTATAGCTCTATATCTTAATTTTGATCCTAATTAATCTTCACTAGGTTATATGGTTGAACAATAACTTATGATAGTTAATATTCATTCTATCCCTTCAAGATTTCAAGATCCATACTTTGAAGATATATAAAGTTTGTATATTTTTTATCCTCTGTATTGATAATCTAGCATTATCCTTTTAACTCATAGAATAATCCACCTTGTTCACTTTTCTATGGTTGTAATATATTGAGCAATTGAAATCTTTAAACAACTATAACCAAATTATCCAATTCCTCTTTAAATATTTCTATTTAAAAATGTACTTTATAATTTCATGATTAATATAAATATCACATATTCCCCCATAAAGATAATTCCACCATATCTTTAATGAAAGAATTTCCATAGGTAACACCAATTCATGAGTTGGGAAATTTTTATCACGAAACATCAATTTTTTTATGCACAATATATCACCATATAATTATATATTATAACACATCCTAATACCTTCCTTGAGGCATCACTATAGAATAATACCGCCTATCCACTATAGGTTAATGTAATTATATATATTCTAAATAATATTCTTTTCATTTCCTTGAAATTATTCTCACATTATTCTATCTAGAGTAACTTGACTCCCTTATAAGTTAACATGGTGAATATATTATATCATCATGATAAATTCCCTAGAAAACATCAATAATAACTACCTAAACAATGAAAATAATGGTTCTTAATCATAGTGGTGAGTCTGGTCCAACATCCAATAACATTCATCTTTTATTAATCTACTAATATAAACCCTCTTGAGATTATATAACCTAAAAATTAATATATATTTTTTTACAAAAAATCACCCTTAGTGAATTTTTTATATAGATTATCCTAAGGGTATTTAGTAAAACCCTCATGTGATTTTAATGATCATCATTTCTCTTAGAATGTATAATAATATTTTCTATAAGGAATAACAAAACATGATCAAGGAAATCTATAAATACTATATTCATTAAATCTAGGAAGATGGAGGGGGAATTAGTAATACCAAATATAATGACTATATATTCATAGTGTTCATACATTTCATAGAATATTGTCTTCGGTATATCATCCATTTTGACCCCCAATTGACAATAACAAGAAATAATATAAATCTTGGAAAATAAATTTGAATCAAATAATTGATCAATCTAATCATCAATGTGGGAAGAGAATAATGTTTCTTGATAGTGACATTTTTAAGTTCTCTATAATCAATAAAAATTTAAATTGATCCATATTTATTATTAAAAAAATAATTGGTGCACCCTATAGTGATGCACTTTTCTAAATAAATCCTTTATCATGATTCTCCTAGAGTTTATTATTCAATCCATACAACTTAGTCAGGTCCATTATTTATTGAGCCATTATAATTGGTTTAGTACCATGTATGAGATCTATTGAGAACTCAACATCATAATTCAGTGAAAGACTATGAAACTCTTACAAAAAGAAATAAAAAATCTCTTGAACAATAGGAATATATTTCATGTTGAGTTTATCCCAAAATATATAAGACATATAGACTCCATGGAATTGAATTAAGACCCATAAGAGAGGTAATTTTCATTTGAAGTATCTATTCATCCTCACACTCATAAATGAAAATAGGTTCATTCTGAATATGAAATGAGACCTAGATTCCTCAGAAACATATATGGGCTCCATATTAATAATTCCAATCCATGCTTATAATAACATAAAATTCAACAAATGGGAGAATCACAATATTTAGAGGAATCACATTCCAATAAACATCAATCGAAAAGGAACTATAGACTTGAGATACCGTCATCATAACATTAGTAGTTTCACTACTAACTGAATAAATATTCATTGAGTTGATAATTTAATTCCCTTTTCAAATTTCATAGATATGAAGGAGTGGGTAGATCCAAAATCAAATATTACATTAGTTGTTCTAGAGTGAGCGATATGTCTAACTTTCCCCACGTTATTCTCATAACTCACTTCAATAGTCTTAATCATAAGAGATTTACATTTAAATTTGATATTAAGATGTTTTTATTCCAAAAATAATCATAAAACATCAGATTCATGAACTTCTTGGAATAATTCCTATACTCCTTTAATTTTAATCCTCGGACGGTGGGTGATGCATTAGTCAGAATCTTATTCTCTTCTATTAAATTTATCATCCTATTCAATTCCTTTTTACATTCACAGGATTTATGACCTTCCTTTCCACATTTAATGCACCTCCCAAATCCATTCAATCAATTCCCATGATGTTTCCTCCATAATTTCTATCATGTAAATCTCTGTAATTTCATTCCATGATAGGATTTATTTGATCTTTCATAAGTCTTGTTCTTCATTTTCTTAAAAAAACCCATTGTAATAGTGGTAATATATGATTTTAATTTCTACCTCGAGTTCAAATTTGATGATTTATTTGTAAATAATAAATTATATTATAGCTAACATATCTCATAGACTTTATTTTAATACACTAAAGAATCAATCAATAATACTTTTAGGGATAATGATTTTACCAAAAGAATACCTTCCATGTATAGTAAAATTTTCCATATATATACCAATGTATTCATCCTCATTTTTATTAACCTAAAATAATTTATTCTTCATTTTTTTATGTAGAATATGAGGTAAGTACTTACTAGAAAATATCCTCTTTATATAATCCTATTCTAGAGAGTTAGTTTCTTCTTCTTGTCTCATATTCTTGATATAGTTCCACTATTGATATGATTTAACTTCCAATGAAAAATATCTAGGAAATTATTTTCATGTTCTAATCACTAGATAAGATCAAATATCTTCCCAATGGTTCCAATCCATCACTAATCTACTTGTGCATTAAAAGGCCCACTAAAAATGTATATTTTTCATCATAAAAGACTCAACAGTATATTATTCCCCCTATTAAAATTTTAGAATCTTAGCATGATTAATGGAATCAAAAAAGTTGTGTTATAATAGAAAAAAGATTAATATTTATAGCTCCCATATTATTCAGTTTCTCGGGGGCGAAACCATTTCAAATTAAATAACATTCACTATTAGCATGATGTATTCTAGTTTCATCCATTATCTAGAAATAAAAAAGGAAAGGGTAATGCTCAAGAAATAATAATTTGAGTAAGCTATCATATAATCAGAAAGTATCATTTAGATAGTATCTAATTAATTACACCTTATTCTCAATAAATGGTACTTTTTTATAACTTATATAATCCATGCTCATTACCAAAACATTAGGATGTTATCAAACACATAGTGTTATCCCCAATGTTTTAACCAAATATTTCCAATATTGGCCTATAGATATTGACTAAACATGTCCCACTGATACAAACTATACAGAACCTATATATTCATACATAAATATTTACACTTATAAATTGAATATTCAATATAATTCATAAATATATTCCTCAAGACTGTAAAGGATTTTTTTCCTTAGACCCTAGAAACACAATATTCTTATTTCATGATAGATCATAAATATCTCCAAAAAAATATAATCTCATTTAGTACTCTTCATAGACATAACCAAATAATTTCTTCATCACATAGGGAAAGGAAATATAGGAAATGGTGATCTGAGGTTCTCAATAAGGGTTAACAAGGGATATATAAATCAGGCATCATATGAAATTATAAGACAAGTATAATGGTATGAGATCATGACCATAATATAAAAAGATATTACCTGAAATGTAAAATATCCTAAACATGATTCATGGGATAAATATTTATTATTTTACAATACATGAATCATAAGAGTGATAAATAATTATAATTAAATCACAAAAAATAATTCTAGGTCATAGAATTTTGGAACCATTTAATATATAAAAAACATTTCATCTGTCATGGTTAATTACTGAGAACATAAAATCATAGTGGGTCAACAATCCCAACATGTTTCAAATATCATAATGGAACTGGTATCACTACTAGTATCCCAAAGTAGATCATGTACATCGACTATTTTCTCATAGTTTTCTCCTAAGATTGAGAGCATTACCCATTGAATGATAGGGATATTTAATTTTGGTCACATACATATCATAATGAAAACCATTCATATGTGTTCCATGATATCATTAATTATATCATCAAATCATAACCCATTAAAATAAAATGGTTTTCATAAATATTTCATCAAACCTTTAGTGCATAACCCTTGGAAAATAAATGGGATCCATAAACATCTCATCACCTTAATCATAAAACATCCAAAAAATACAAAATACCATTCCATTGGATCATATTCCCATTTAAAATAAGAAACATATATTTTTTTTTCATTGATGAATAAAAATACCACAAAAATATCCTCAAAATAATTCTATAAGAATTTAACCTTTCCATTTTGACATCATTTATTTAAAAAAAATTTATTGAAACTGTTTTGTTTATAGTGAACTATTGAAACTTTTAAGAAATATTTAAATCATTAAGCAATCATCATAACAGGAAATTATTTCCATCTTGTATAAGTTAAAAGAAAACGTTTATTTAACATTATTCTAAAAAAGTAAAAAATAATTACTGTATTCTGAAAATGACAATAATATAATATTTAAAATTAAATTAAATGTATAATAAGTTTCGAAATGAATTTAAACAATATTATGTGAATATAAAAAATTCTTGAAAATGTTTTTATAAAACATGGACATGGAACATAAATATTAGCTACCGAAATGAAATTCACAATTGATTTTTATTAAAATATTTTTTTAGTAATTTGAGTACTACAGTTGAGGAAAATAAAAGGAAAATTGTATTATCAAGAAAAAAATAGAGATTATGAAAATTTAAAATATTATTTAGAGTTATAATAAAAAAATTTCAACATAATAAGCATAATAAAAACAATCCTAAAGAACATTGATATTGTAACATAAATCCCTTATAACCTTGGTAACATTTGAAATATAAGCCCCATGAAAGAATAAAATTAAATAAAACATTACATATCATGAAAATAATTAAATTAGTGATATAACATGTCAGAGGGGGTTTTATATATATCTCATAAAATAATATAGATGCATAACATAACTTATGTCCCAAAGGTGACAATTTGAGATGAACTTCTCTTACCTTAGGTCTAACTTCCATCGTACATGTTCAAACCTAATGTATAACAAATATAGATTTATTATAAATATATTAATGAAATATACTAAAATATATAATTCCCTATATGATTTCATTATAACATTTTATCAGCCTTTCATTAAAAATTCTTTATTAAATTCATTATTTCTGGTGAAAACTGCTTTTTTCATGTTTGTTATAGTTTTGTAGTTTTGGTCCTTGTAAATTGATCATGGTTCCATATTCTCGATGATTTGAATCATTATATAATTATAATATATTTTCATTATATAAATATTTTTATTCACCCATAAAATTAGATATAGCATAATGAATTACATTATTCATGGAGATGGAATGTCGTATGTATGCATGAATGCTTTTTCAATTTTTTCAATGCATTGAATAAAAGAAATATATTAATTAATTAAATTTTAAAAAATAATATTTAAATCATATGTATCATATATTTTCATTATATATATCTTTATTACCATCTATCAAAGAATAACCTGACAGACGTATCACATTGCTTCATGGAGGTCGTAGTCCACATGTATACACGGGCGACGTGATTATTTTCCAATAGATTGGACGGTAAGAATTGATATGTGATATTATAATAATATAAGTATAAATATTTCATAAATATAAAATATATATATATATATATATATATATAAACATTAAATCCATCATTATATCCAGTTGTGAGAGTCAGTGATGGAAAATGAATTACATCAGTTCGCGAAGCAGCAATCCACTGTACACACGATCGACGGTTTCATTTCCCATTTGATGGAAGGGGAGAGGGATATTGGTTTTTAGAGTAACATAATAAAATATAATTATATTTAATATTATTTTAGTATTATTTACTTACGGTTTGATAAAAGTTTATGGATGTAGAATAAGAAAAATATGAAAATTCATGGTTAAGAACTGCACCACTTCTTGGAACTACAACTTTGGGTACATACATAAACCTTCCTATGATGGTTTTATTATAGAAAAAGAGACTATAATTCAGGGATGTTGATGTAATTAATTGATTTTTGTTGGTATTAATAATAAATATGGCTCTTGGATTTTTGAGGGGAGATAATAGTGGGTGTCCTTTTATGAGTGGGAGAGTGGACACATTTGGAATTTTTGAGAATAATTAATTATTTTAATTTATTATTCACATACATTGTATTCAAAGTAGACCATTCCAAAACAAAATGTGATTTTAGGTTGAAATATTGAAATAAAAACAATAAATTACACAATTTTTATATCATTTTTTCTCTTATATGTTTAGTGTATGCTCCACCACCCACCCCCCACTAAACCTATCTCATCCTTAACCATTATTATAGATTTTTACTTTTTAATAACTATTTTGAAAAAAATAGCTGTAATTTTTAACTAATATTAATTACTATAATTATAAATATGGAATCTATTTTATCATATTCAATTCATATAATTGGTATATTTAAATTTAAAATTATTTTCATAATCCCATTGAAGAATGAGTTTCCTAGAGAAATAATTTCATTAAGTATAAAAAAATATTATATCAAAATTAAACGTAAAGTTGATAAAATTTTACTAAATTAGGTTAGTAATGATATAATTAAACTTATTTTACTTTTAAAACCATTTAAATCTAATATAATTTTTAAATTATTTTTTAAATAAATATTTTCATTCTTTATAATAAATTTAACATTAAAAAATTAATTTTAAATTAATGCTACAAACACAACGTACATTTTTTTAGAAAAATAAAATTTTTAAGCATAGAAATTGATTTATTATTTTCACATGACAATAAAAATATTTTGAGGATAAAACATTTTATTTAATATATTTAATATTTTAATTTCAGTAAAATAATTCACCAATAGATATTAATTTAATTTATTAAGATAAAAACACATTGAGTCCAAAAAATAGTTTTTTGAACCGAATTGTTTTTACATTAAAATGATTTTTATTTTAATTTATAATCAATTTATAACAAATAAATTTATATTATACATCTTTAGACCATAAAATTTTAATATCTTAGTTAGTCCTGAGCATACCCACCTATTTGAAATATAATTTATAACATTATACTTTATTACCGTTAATTTTGACTTAGGATTTCATGTATTATAAGATATTGAAAAGATTAATTTTTTTTAAATATATATATATATATATATATATATATATAAAACCTAAAACCCTGGTGTGTTACATTTTCCATACATATGGTTTGGAATTCTGTAGTTGAGGACCAGAATAACAATTTCTACTGTGAGATTCATTCCAATTCCATTTCCCATTAATGGAACCACTAAATATTCAACTATAAGAATGATGAACTCCCATAAACAGTGAATTACAAGGTAGGTCAGCATCCACAATCATATAAATATCTATAGGATCATTGTATGAGGCAAAATTTATCATAAAGTCATGAGACTAGATATCAACTTTAAAACCCATTTTAGAAAAATATGTCATAAAATTATCATTTTACAACACCTTAGGTGAAAACTGTGAAAGATCAACAATACTATTAGAATACTGAGTCATTGACCAATAAACATGATGATGGTTGAGAGGCTCCATATAATTATTTGATACCATTTATTGTGTATGGAAACACTCAATTAAAAAGTTCTTAATGACTTTGTAGTCTATTCCCCAATTCTTCTTTTCTATATTAATTTCATTCCACCACATCATTCTAATCCAATAAATCATGAAGATGACATTTTTAACTTTAATATAAATAGAAATCTCCATGAAGTAAAATATTAATTCAATATTTCATAACCAATCATATACCTCCTAAGGATCATTAATTACCTTGGGGGATAATGGTTTCTGATGAAGAACCTCTTGGGAAAATCTTTGTTATCATCTATCTAAGGTACCACCTATGGTACCAAAATGTGAACATGTAGATCCACATGGCACAAAATGTGGACTACATTCAATATTACCTCCATGAAGTTTTGGCCAATGGTAGGGTTTGATTATGGTGGTTCATCAGCATCTACGTTATGAAGTCTATTCAAAAAACTTTTTTGGGGAATGGTACTTCATAACATTGATTGATAATATGGAAACATTGGTTAAGATACATGGTATCATCAATTCTATCAATTTATAATCAACTTGGGAAAACAAGTCTTAGTTAAATGTTTTTGGGAAATTATATAATTAGATAAAAAAAGTCCTCAATGCCCCTTTTTCCAAACCATCTATGGAGAGTTAAGAATGATTATAATGAAATATGTCAAATCAAAAACCATCCTAGAAAACCTACCTAAATGGTATGTGAGATGATCCTGAAATAACCTAAAATTAATTTCATGATCTTGAGAGGTTTGTGAAAACCATCATGGCATTGATAAAAGTAAATAGAAAATTATTTCTTAATATGAGTTTGAAGTTAATGTAAAGCTGGAAATAAATTAACAGTAAAACCATTAGTATGAAAAGAACTCCATGGGTGGAAAAGGGTCCATAACACCTTAACAAAAATCTCAAATTTTTAAATTAAACCCATAAAATCTAGTGGATCACAAATTCCATTATGTGCCTCTAACTCTCAAAGGTCTCGTAAGTCAGGCACACCCTCAACATCTACTTTGTTCATTCCATTTACCTAGACCTAGAAAAAGGATATCTATCGATACCCAAAGGTGATGGTGGTGAGTGAGTTACAATCCTTGAAATATTCCACTAATCATTTCATAACAAATCCATATTAGATAAACCATTTATGCATATTGTAAATTAGACAAGGCATGGAAACATTTTCATGGTTTATATAAAATGTGTCTAAAGAAACATTTTCAATTTTTATTATAACCTAGGTATAATACGCCATAAAATAACAATGAAGAATGTTTTTAAAATAAAGACGAATTAAGAAAAAATATCAAAATTGTTAATGAATTATAATTTCCATAAAAACTAACATGAGTATAATTTTATATCATAAGGCATGAAAGGTAATTTATAATCATAAGGACATTGTTAATACACCTAGGAGTGGGATAATTAATAATTCTCACATATCATGGTGAACTGTATATTTACAAGTTCATAAAGATCATCCCTCATGATTAAAAGGGGAAGATACTTAAAGAATAATCTATATGACCTCATGTTGTTTAGTTGTGTTGTCATTGTCAATCCATTGCTAAGTAGAGCTAATACATTATTAGCTTGTTTTCTTCCTACAAAACTAAACAAACTCCCATATTCTTCAAGGTAAATCAAAAAATATTCTAGGGTAAATCATTCATTTAAAAATTATTTCAATCATTATTTCCTTCATCCCAAATTCAATTTTCAATGAATTCATTTCATTTCAACAAACAAACTAAAGGGTTTTTTATCATAATATCATTTCATTATTTCTAAAAACCAACATCAAATCTTTTTTATCAAAATAAATAAAAAAATAACATTTCAAATCATAAAATATATCATTTCTTTCATATTCATCAATGTTATTTGAATTGTAAAAAAATTAATTCCAGAATATTTTCTTAAAATCAAAAATCAATCACTATCAAGAACATTTGATCGCACGACATTCCATTTCAATGTAGATTTATCTAATCCCATCTCAATATTTAGATATTTATTTTAAAACATAATTAAAATAAATAAGCATGAAAGGAATAAAATAATAGTAAGAGATTTTTATACCACTAACCTTTATATTAATATCACAGGACCCTGATGAATTATTTTGTAAGAGGAACTTATGAAGCCTATAATAATTTGGATGTTTTCACACTTCAATAAAGTAATTATGTACTAATTATGTAATGTAATTTACCACTATGGAGTAGGGTAGAACACCATGGTGTTGTGGTGATCTAGAAGAGGCTACCACGGAGTAGGACCAATAGTTTTATCATGGAATGTATGGGAAAAAGTCCCCTATGGTGTAAAGAGAAAGATTGCGGCATAGAAATGCATTTAAAATCAAACCACTATGGTATAATATAAGCATTTCATCATGGAATCATCTATATATTAGTCATTTAGGTTTTTGGAAAAATTCATGAGAGTATAGAGATTAATATTTAATAGGGTTGTTTGCTTATGGAAGTCTCCCTATAAATTATGAAATGGACATGATGAAATAAAACTTAAAACAAATCCCAGAATGAAAACCAAAATTGATCATTAATCTTTGTAACTCCTAAATATTGAATAGTTGTATCTATCATATTCCAATATGGATCATGGATTTTTGGCATGGTCTAATACACCATGGTGTACCCCTTACCAAATATCCATCTATGGGGAGAGCTTTAGTGTAATATCCATGATCATCTTCACTAAGATGCAACAATTCCCTCAACAGAATAGCCTAAAACCCCAAAATACATATACAACTCAACCACTAATTCATTAGTGTAACCAACTCCTCTTATACATTTTCATGAGTGTTTTTCTTTAGTACAACCTATTTTGGTATAATGTTTCCCATGAAATTCAATTTTTCGTCCAAAATATTATCAAGTCCCATAAGCCTTTACCAAAATATAAATTAAATCATAAACAATGAGGATTATAAGCGAAAAATAAATAGCTGAAAGAACATTCCAAAAATAAATGGATAATATGTTACAATTCTTCCCACCATAAAATATTTCTACCCCGATAAGGTATATCATGTAGACTTTATGCTGGAGAGATGAGGTCATTACTCTCTCATCGATTCCTCGTGCTCCCAAGTCTCATGTGTGTAGGAACCTTGCTAACACAATACCTTAATTAAGGGTATGTATTTTCAACATAAAAACATTATATGAGAATCAAATATATGAACCAATTTCTTTGTCATGGACAAATCAAGTTCCACATACAGATTATCCTAGATTAATACATGAGATTATACATAGATATTCTTTTTGAATTGTGATACATGGAATGAAATCTGATTATATTTCATTTATACAATGAAATCCAAATGGTAAGACACCTTAACAATCATATTGACAACCTAAAATAGTCTCATGTAACTTGGTGTAAAACTCCCACATTTCACAAGATGTTAGTGACCTATCGATGGTAAAAATCATTGAAACACCATGTCACCAACACCAAACTCCAATGTGATCGAAGATGATAAATATAGGTCTTGTAATGTAATTATTTCGTTATCATAATTTAAAAATCCAACTAAATCTTATCTATCATCATTTGTACCAAACTAGGTCCTATAAGGGATGTTTCACCAACCTTGGACCAAAAGATAAGTGATTTTAATGGTCATCCCTAAAAAGACACAAAGGGTACTATCTTGATGGATGAATTGAATTTTTTATTATATAAAAAATCAACCAAGCCCAAATGGCTTTCCTAGGATCCTCCAATGTTAAAGAAACATGTCCATATCATGCCCTCTAGAATCTAAATGTCACGACCCGTCCTCGGGGCCCGTGCCGTGACTACCCAAGCCCGCCTTCCATAGGCCAGGGGCTGGCGACTAGCACCAAGGCGTAAATCCCAACAAAAAGGAAAGGAATTGCCTTTGAAAAGTAAACAAGCACCACAGAGTAAGCAAGCGGAAAAGTAAACACTAAGTAAAACCGTACAAGATGTGCTGAAAGTAAAAAGGTGCCGGAAATACAAGCCCAACTGTAAAGTACAACTGAAAGGAAAAAAACAGCGACTGAAAAGGGAAAACTGCAGCGTCGAGCCGTCCTCCGGAAGTCCCACCTGAAGGGTGGGTACAGATAGCCTCCACTACTCCTCGGGTCCACCTAACCGCTCCGAGTACGTCCCGCCCAGTGGTCCACCTCCAGGTACTGTCCTGCTCCGCACGCCTCCTCCATGATCATCGATGTCCGTCGTCTGCAACCAACACCACAAAGTGCGGGCATAGCCCGTGCAGGGGTGAGTATAAGCTACTCAGTAGGGACCCCGAGACCCCCGAAGGTCTCCCGAAATCCACAAAGGATAATCCACAAAGGAAAGATACAATCTCGAAGTAACATCTAACACGGCTCAAGTATATGCCCATACATATACCTAAGTCTTCAATTCCCGTTCGGCTCCAACGTCTGAGCCCAAGCACAACCCAGTCCACACAGGAAAGAAAAACGCATACCCACACAGGATAGAGCAACAAAATCCACAAAGGAGAGTAAACAGTAAATCCACACAGGATAGCTCAACACAATCCACAAAGGAGAGTAACACAAGATTCATCTCACACAGGTATACTTCTTCGGATGACGATAAAGATGATCACTGAACCATCTATGTCGTCGGACCCACGAAGGATCGATAGTTACTAACCTTGCAGTGACCCACACAGGATCGGGCCCACGCAGGACCTGTAGGAGTTGGCTCTGACAGAACCGCTGAGAGATGACCCACACAGGATCGGACCCACACAGGATCGGGCCCACACAGGACCGGGCCCACGCAGGACCTGTAGGCGCTGGCTCACACAGAACCGCTGAGTGCTGACCCACGTAGGATCGGACCCACACAGGATCAGGCCCACACAGGACCGTGCCCACACAGGACCTGAAGCACTGATCCACGTAGGATCGCTGAGTGCAGGAGTCGTCGCAGTTCGCCGAGGATCTCTGCACAGTCTTCGCCGCAGTCCACTGAGGATCTCTGCACGGTCGTCGTCAGAGTACACGGAGGATCTCTGCACAGTCCTCGCCGCAGTCCACTGAGGATCTCTGCACGGTCGTCGCTGTCGAAGTAGCAGTCGCAGCCAGCCTAGGGTTCCCGCACACAGCAAGCTCGTTAGGGAGGGTCCGCTCCACGAGCCGAGAGGCTGATACATCAACTGACACGAAGTCCGAAGTTGATGTATCCAAAAGTTCCGTATCGTCAACAGGAACTCAACGTCACAGACGGCGCGTCAATCGGGCGTCCGGTCTGTGAGATATTGGCATTTTCGTCCCAGGGGCCCGGTTGGTTTTTAAGGAAAAACCAACCCGACCGCACTCCACCTGCATCCAAACCTCGGGCGGAGTATGCCAAAAGATCCGTCTCACTTAGAGGAATTCAACAAAGCTGACGGCACGTCAATCGGACGTCCTTAGCTCAAGATATTAGCGTTTCCGCTCCGAGGGCCCGGTTAGTCTCGTGTACGAACCAACCCGGCCGAAATCAAAGTATTCCGAAACCTTGAGTGCGATATACCGAAACGACCGTCTCGATTCAAGGATCGCGTTGCCACTGACGGCGAGTCGTTTGAAGGCACGAAGCTCAAGATACGGGCGTTTGAACGAAAACGTCCGAAGATGGGGGGTACGGGCCCGGGCCGACCCGGCCCGACCCCCCCTGGGTCGGCCCGAACCGGGTCGACCCGACCCGGGCCCGACCCGGCTGGCCCGGCCCGGCCCGGCCAGGTCCGGTCCGGCTCGGCCGGCTCGGCTTGGCCGAGCGGCGCGGGTGGAAGCCGCGGGCGCTGACCCGCGGCTTGAGGAAGAACTGTGGCCCGCGTGCGGGCCGCGCTGGCGAACCGCGGACGCACTGAGCCGCGTCCGCCTGGACGAACCGGACCCGCGCGCCGCGGTTCAGTTGGCCGCCACCGCCGCGGCTTCAGCCGCGGCGGATTTCGTCCGGCGGCGCGCCAGGGCGCCGCCGCCTCCGGCCGCCGGCAACTTCCGCGGTCCGCCGGCGTCGCTCCGGTGGCCCGTTTTCCTTCCCGTTTGTGCCGTTGCTCCTCCCGGGATCCGTTCTTTACTGCGGGATCGTCAAACGTCCGCTGCGGCATGTTCCGTCGTCGACCGTCAAATCCGCACAAAAAGAAGAACGGCGGAGGGTCGTCGGGCCGTGTTCGTTTGGCCCGCACCCTCCGCGTTAGAAACAAACAACCGGGAGAATTTGTTCAACACATGAACCAACAATTTTAATTTTGATAAAAATAAAATTGTTTCCTTGAATCCGGTTCTTTAAATTTTTAGAGAAACAAAGACGGGAAATAATTTAAAAAGGGGGGTAATTCCCATAATGAAATCCCTACCTTGATGATCGTCGTGCACGGGCGTTTTTCGAGGAAGAGATCGTCGCGGAAGAGATCGATCGTCGCGTCGTCGCGGGGAGGCGTCGCGTCGTCGCGAAAACCGGCGTTGAGTCGGCGAACTCAACGAACCAAGAACAACAGATTTAAATTGTAATTAATTAATTCTGTGTTTAAAACCAAAAGGAAAAGAACCTTGAGCGGAAATCCGAAAGCACTCACCTCGAATGGTCGGTGATCGGAGATCGGGGATCGGAAGAACGTCTCGGACGAAGGCGTCATCGATTTCTGGGTTCGGCGTTCTTCGCGTTCTTCGCGTTCTTCGCGTTCTTTGTGAGGGATCTGAAGAAACAGGGATCCTCTCAAATCTTTTCAAAGGATTTTTAGGTTCGTCTTATTTTATTAATATGCCAACACGCGAAACCGGTTAAGAAACGATTGAATTAATTCGTTGAATTAATTCAACGAAAGAAACAACCCATTTAATTCATGAAAGAAACAGCCCATTTAATTCACGAAATAAACCGCCCAATTAAATGGTCTGTTAAGAATTTAGAAAACGCGTCAGTTGACTTTCATTAAGACGGGTTTTCACGGGTGCGTTTCTTAGCGGAAAGTAACGGTGGGGCTCGTGCGGGCCACACCTCACAAATATCCTACCAAAGGGGGTAGGGTATTTCTGGATAGCATCCTATCCAGTTCAACTCAGTTCAAGCCGCCTTTAAGTGGCTTCAAGTGGCTTCCAAGTGGCTTAAGTGAAATAAAATAAAGTTGTCGCAAAATTATTTTATTTCTTAACTTTAAGCCTGAAAATTAAAAACCACACCCGAGCAAACGCAACTCCGGAAGAGGCGTTTCTAAGCGAATACCGGTGCTGCGATTTCATCGGTGCCCTCAGAATTCGATTCCGGGCACCGGTTCAAGAGTTAGAAAAACCCGCTCGTCCGTTCACTGAACGTACCTGAGCCAAACTTCGGAAAATGATTTCGTGCACACCGGGCCTCGGAATCAGGCGCCGTCAGAAATTGCGTTCTTGTAAAATTCCAAAGAAAATTAAGAAAAAAATTTCCTTGAATTTTATGGGTCTTTACATTACTCCCACCTCAGGACTTTACGTCCCCGTAAAGATACATCAAAAACTAGGGAAACAAATGTGGGTACTGAGCACGCATCTGAGCCTCCCGGTCCCAAGTGCTCTCCTGGAGGTTCCCGTGCTTCCATCTGATGCGCACAAGAGGAATCGATCACCCACGTAGGACCCGCTCCTGTCGATCCTCTATCTCCACTGGGACCTCCGCAAAAGTCGCCCCATCATCCACGTCTAGCTCCCCATAGTCAATGATGTGCGTCGGGTCGTGCATGTATCTCCTCAGCTGGGATACGTGGAAGACGTCGTGCACCCGGTGCAACTGAGGTGGCCGATCCAGGCGATAAGCCACCTCGCCAACCCTGCTGAGGACCGGGAAGGGTCCGATGAAGCGTGGAGACAACTTGCCGCCTCGGCCAAATCTCCTCAAACCACGTCGAGGTGAGACCCGCAAGAAGACGTGGTCTCCATCCTCGAACTCAAGTGGCCTCCGCCTTCTGTCAGCATATGACTTCTGCCGGCTCTGTGCTGTCCTCATCTGCTCCTGGATGACCTAGACCTTCTCTGTCGTGGCCCGGACCATCTCTGGTCCCACAAGTACTGACTCCCCAGGGTCTGTCCAGCACAAAGGAGATCTGCAAGGCCTGTCGTACAACGCCTCGTAGGGTGCCATCCTGATGGTGGAGTGGTAGTTGTTGTTGTATGCGAACTCCACCAAGGGTAGGTGGTCCTCCCAGCTGCGACCAAAGTCGAGGACACATGCACGGAGCATGTTCTCGAGAGTCTAAATGGTCCTCTCCGTCTTACCATCCGTCTGAGGGTGAAAGGCGGTGCTCAGACGTAGTCGCGTCCCGAAGGCCTCCTACAACCCCTTCCAAAGCCGGGAAGTAAAACGAGCATCCCAATCGGAGACGATAGTCGATGGCACACCGTGAAGTCGTACAATCTCCTGAACGTAGAGACGCCCCAAGCTCTCCACTGTGCCCTGCTCTCGGATGGATAAGAAGTGTGCCGACTTGGTGAGTCGGTCAACAATCACCCAAATGGAATCGTGACCTCTAGAAGTGCGTGGAAGTCCAGTCACAAAGTCCATAGATATCCCGTCCCACTTCCACTCCGGGACCTCCAAGGGCTGTACCAAGCCTACTGGTACCTGATGCTCATCCTTCACCTGCTGGCAGGTGAGGCACCGTGAAACGAACTCTGCCACAGTCTTCTTCATGCCCGGCCACCAGTGCTGTAGTCTGAGATCCTGGTACTTCTTCGCCACTCCAGGATGTACCGCCAAAGGAGAAGTGTGAAACTCTCTTAGCACATACTCTCGTAAGGCGACTGGTACCAAGGTACGTCCTCTGAAAAGGACATCGTGCTCTGCTCCAAGGGATAAACCATCAGGTGCCTGTCCCGAGGATATCTGTGCATGCCGCGTCTCACAGTCAACGTCCCCATGCTGTGCCTCTCTGACCCGCTGAAGAAGTGGAGGAGAGACTGTGAGAGACTGAAGGAAGGCTGCTCCGTCTCTATCCATGAAAGATATCTGCAAAGCGGCTAGCTGCTCTGTCGCCTCCTCAAGTAGCTGGATGCCCGTCCTCCTGCTGAGGGCATCAGCCACCACGTTCCCCTTCCCAGGAGTATAGACTATCTCAAAGTCATAGTCCTGGAGGAACTCGAGCCATCGCCGCTGTCTCAGGTTCAGGTCCTTCTGAGAGAAGATGTACCTGAGACTCTGGTGGTCAGAAAAGACTGTGAAGCGCTCGCCCATCAGATAGTGTCGCCATGTCTTCAGGGCGAAGACCACTGCTGCCAACTCCAAGTCATGGGTAGCGTAGTTCTGCTCATGCGGCCTCAACTGACGTGATCCGTAGGCAATCACGGCCCGCTCCTGCATCAGGACACACCCGAGTCCGGTCCCTGATGCATCGCAGTAGACTACGTATCCAACTCCCTCCTCAGGCAACCTCAAGATAGGTGCGCTGGTCAACCTCTGCCTCAGCTCCTGGAAGCTCTGATGACATCTGTCTGACCACACGAAGGGTTTCCCCTTCTTCGTCAACGCTGAGAGTGGGGCCGCAACTCTGGAGAAGTCCGGCACAAATCTCCGATAGTATCCGGCTAGGCCCAAGAAACTCCTCACCTCTGTCACGCTCTTGGGTGGCTCCCAAGCTAGCACTACCTCGATCTTCGCGGGATCCACTGCAACTCCCGCCTCAGAAATGACGTGCCCCAAGAAGTGGACCTCACGTAACCAGAACTGACACTTCGAGAGCTTTCCATAAAGCTGGTGCTCTCGGAGTGTGTATAGTACAACACGCAGGTGGTAGGCGTGCTCCTCCTCCGTCGTCGAGTACACCAAAATGTCGTCGATGAAGACCACGACAAATCGATCGAGGTATGGCTGGAAGATCCTTTTCATGAGGATCATGAACACTGCTGGAGCGTTGGTCACGCCGAAAGGCATAACCAAGAACTCGAAGTGGCCATACCGACACATGAAGGCCGTCTTCTGCACATCCTCGTCTCGAACTCTAAGCTGATGATAGCCTGACCTGAGGTCTATCTTCGAGAACCACCGTGCTCCCTTGAGATGGTCGAAGAGATCGTCAATCCTAGGTAGCGGATACTTTTTCCTCACTGTCACCTAATTCAGGCGATGATAATCGACACACAGTCGCAAGCTCCCGTCCGCCTTCTTGGCGAACAAAATCGGGGAAGCCCAGGGCGAAACACTGGGTTGGATGAACCCCTTGCCCTGCAAGTCCTCCAACTGTACCCGCAGCTCTCGAAGCTCAGCGGGGGCCATCCGATATGCTGGAGTGGATATCGGGGCTGTCCCGGGGTACAGGTCAATATAAAAGTCTACCTCTCTGCGAGGAGGTAGTCCTGGAACGTCATCGGGAAAGACGTTCGCATACTGATCCACCACTACAGGAAAACTGGGACTCCGCACGTCAACTGATCCAAGGATGAGGCTAGCCAACTGATGAGTGATGGGCTGACCTCTCCTCTATGTGAGTCCATCCTATGCTGCTAAGGCTCCCTTCTCGCCGGTGAAGGTGAACCTGCTCCCGTCGGTGCGCACACATCGCACCTTGCGCCTAATGCAGTCAATCTGAGCATGGACCATAGATAACCAATCCATGCCCAAGATGACGTCGTAAGGCCTCGACGCTGCTACAAGAAGATCCCAGCCGAAGCTCTCGCCTCCTAGAGTAAGCTCACACTGCCGGCACCAGTGTGTAATCGTCGAGTCTGCTCCCGTAGGAGTCTCTAGCGGTAAGGATCGAGCCAACGGCTCTGTCGGAATCTCCGAGCTCCGAACAAGGGCAGTGGCTATGAAAGAGTGAATCACTCTTGTGTCTATCAGAACTGCAGCAAGGGTGGAATAGACACAGATCGTACCTCGAATCATCTCTGACGCACCGTGGTCGTAGGCCTCCGCTGCCTGGAGTTGAGCCTGTCTCTGCCCGCCAGCTCTCTGTGGTCGGGGCGGGCCTCCTGGTGGTGGTGGTGCCAGAGCCTCAAAGTGTCGCCCACCACCTGCTGCTCGGCCAGCTCCTCTGCCTCGTCCGCCTCCTCCCTGCGGACCGCCACGGTCGACCCTTTGCCTCTGCATGGGTGGTCCCTCCACCATCTGCTGCCCCTCGGTACGACGGGTCGGGCAGTCACGATCCATGTGGCCATGCCCGCTGCACTCGTAGCACTGTCTGCCTCTCGGAAGGCCGGCTCCGGGCCGGGTGCCCTTCACTGCTGAGCCAGTGTCCCGAGGTCGCCTGCCGGAAGGTCTGGTCCGCCTGGAACCCTGAGTCATCCGCCGGATACCAGCTGCTGAAGACTTCGCTATCTGCCGCCCTGCGGTAGGTCTCGCTGTGGACGCAGCCAGGAAGCTCTCGATCAGGAGGGCTCGCTCCAGTACTCCTGCCTGGGTCGGGATGCTGAGGGAGATCAGCAATGCCCTGATCTCGTGTCTCAAACCCTGCTCGAAGGTCCGGGCCTGGAAGAAGGGGTCTCGTACCATGTCTGTCGAGTACCTAGAAAGGTCTGTGAACCTCGCCGCATACTGAGCGACCGTCAAGCTGCCCTGCCGCAGCTGAAGAAGCTCCTGGATGCGCACCGCTCGGAGGGTGGCCAGGACGAACTCTGAGCGGAAGAGGCTCTCGAAGTCCGTCCAGATGAGGGAGGCCTCATCGTGTACCTGGAGCATCTGGTTCCACCAGCGTCCGGCTGCTGCGTGCAGTAGGCTCGCCGCGAGGATCACCATGAGGTCTGCTGGCGTCCTCACTAGCCTGAAAACTCGGACCACCGCCTCCAGCCAGTCCTCGGCTGCCTGGGGGTCCGACTCCCCACGGAACCTGGGTGGTCGCTGGCGCTGGAACTCGTGCAGAGCTCCAAGGCATCGTGCGTCGTCAGCTGCCAGTGCTGGAAGCATCGGGGGCTCGACGGGTGAAGGTACCGCCGGTGCCTCTGCTGTCAACGGGCCCTGTACTGAGGCCTCGTCGCTCGGCAGGCTGTCGTCGTGCCCTACTCTAGGAACCCTAGCTGGCTGCTGTCGTCGTGCCATCCTGAAAAGGAAACAAGTATGCCACGGTCAGAACAGTATACCTGGTGAGCTGACACAAGTAATCTCAGAGAAAACATGAAACACACATGCAATCAATGTTTTCGTGCATTAAGTCGGGAATCAGAAGTCAGGGTCCTGGTGTATGGATATGTCGGTCGCCGCACCAACACTAGACTCCCTGAACTGATAAGCACACTCAATACACTAAACAATTTTTTTTCACATAGAAGAAAGATCAGAGTCTGCGGTAGAACCGACCGCCTCTGATACCAATTTGTCACGACCCGTCCTTGGGGCCCGTGCCGTGACTACCCCAAGCCCGCCTTCCATAGGCCAGGGGCTGGCGACTAGCACCAAGGTGTAAATCCCAACAAAAAGGGAAGGCATTGCCTTTGAAAAGTAAACAAGCACCACAGAGTAAGCAAGCGGAAAAGTAAACACTAAGTAAAACTGTACAAGCTGTGCTGAAAGTAAAAAGGGGCCGGAAATACAAGCCCAACTATAAAGTACAACTGAAAGGAAAAAAACAGCGACTGAAAAGGGAAAACTGCAGCGCCGATCCATCCTCCGGAAGTCCCACCTGAAGGGTGGGTACAGATAGCCTCCACTGCTCCTCGGGTCCACCTAACCGCTCTGAGTACGTCCCGCCCAGTGGTCCACCTCCAGGTACTGTCCTGCTCCGCACGCCTCCTCCACGATCAGCGCTGTCCGTCGTCTGCAACCAACACCACGAAGTGCGGGCATAGCCCGTGCAGGGGTGAGTATAAGCTACTCAGTAGGGACCCCGAGACCCCCGAAGGTCTCCCGAAATCCACAAAGGATAATCCACAATGGAAAGATACAATCACGAAGTAACATCTGGCACGGATTAGGTATATGCCGATACATATACCTAATTCTTCAATTCCCGTTCGGCTCCAACGTCCGAGCCCAAGAACAACCCAGTCCACACAGGAAAGCAAAACGCATACCCACGCAGGATAGAGCAACACAATCCACAAAGGAGAGTAAACAGTAAATCCACACAGGATAGCTCAACACAATCCACAAAGGAGAGTAACACAAGATTCAGCTCACACAGGTATTCTTCTTCGGATGACGATAAAGATGATCACTGAACCATCTATGTCGTCGGACCCACGAAGGATCGATAGTTACTAACCTTGCAGTGACCCACACAGGATCGGGCCCACGCAGGACCTATAGGAGTTGGCTCACACAGAACTGCTGAGAGATGACCCACACAGGATCGGGCCCACACAGGACCGGGCCCACGCAGGACCTGTCGGCGCTGGCTCACACAGAACCACTGAGCGTTGACCCACGCAGGATCGGACCCACACAGGATCGGGCCCACACAGGACCGGGCCCACACAGGACCTGAAGCACTGATCCACATAGGATCGCTTAGGGCAGGAGTCGTCGCAGTCCGCTGAGGATCTCTGCACAGTCGTCGCCGCAGTCCACTGAGGATCTCTGCACGGTCGTCGTCGGAGTCCACGGATAATCTCTGCACAGTCGTCGCCGCAGTCCACTGAGGATCCCTGCACGATCGTCGCTGTCGAAGTAGCAGTCGCAGCCAGCCTAGGGTTCCCGCACACAGCAAGCTCGTTCGGGAGGGTCCGCTCCACGAGCCGAGAGGCTGATACATCAACTGACACGAAGTCCGAAGTTGATGTATCCAAAAGTTCCGTATCGTCAACAGGAACTCAACGTCACAGACGGCGCGTCAATCGGACGTCCGGTCTGTGAGATATTGGCATTTTCGTCCCAGGGGCCCGGTTGGTTTTTAAGGCAAAACCAACCTGACCGCACTCCACCTGCATCCAAACCTTGGGCGGAGTATTCCAAAAGATCCGTCTCACATAGAGGAATTCAACAAAGCTGACGGCACGTCAATCGGACGTCCGTAGCTCAAGATATGAGCATTTCCGCTCCGAGGTCCCGGTTGGTCTCGTGTACGAACCAACCCGGTCGAACTCAAAGTATTCCGAAACCTGGAGTGCGATATACCGAAACGACCATCTCGATCCAAGGATCGCGTTTCCGCTGATGGCGAGTCGTTTAGAGGCACGAAGCTCAAGATACGGGCGTTTGAATGAAAACGTCCGAAGATGGGGGGTACGGGCCCGGGCCGACCCGGCCCGACCCCCCTGGTTCGGCCCGAACCGGGTCGACCCGACCCGGGTCCGACCCGGCGGGCCCGGCCCGGCCCGGCCGGGGCCGATTCGGCCCGGCCGGCCGGGCTGAGCGGCGCGGGTGGAAGCCGCGGGCGCTGACCCGCGGCTTGAGGAAGAACCGCGGCCCGCGTGCGGGCCGCCTTGGCGAACCGCGGACGCGCTGAGCCGCGTCCGCCTGGACGAACCGGAACCGCGCGCCGCGGGTCCATTGGCCGCTGCCGCCGCCGCGGCTTCAGCCGCGTCGGATTTCGTCCGGCGGTGCGCCGGGGTGCCGCCGCCTCCGGCCACCGGTGCCGCCGCGCCGATGACCCGCGCCGCCGGCAATTTCCGCGGGCCACCGGCGTCGCTCTAGTGGCCCGTTTTCCTTCCCGTCTGTGCCGTTGCTCCTCCCGGGATCCGTTCTTTACTGAGGGATCGTCAAACGTCCACTGCGGCACGTTCCGTCGTCGACCGTCAAATCCGTACAAAAAGAAGAACGACGGAGGGTCGTCGGGCCGTGTTCGTTTGGCCCGCACCCTCCGCGTTAGAAATAAACAACCGGGAGAATTTGTTCAACACATGAACCAACAATTTTAATTTTCATAAAAATAAAATAGTTTCCTTGAATCCGGTTCTTTAATTTTTTTAGAGAAACAAAGACGGGAAATAATTTAAAAAGGGGGGTAATTCCCATAATGAAATCCCTACCTTGATGATCGTCGTGCGCGGGCGTTCTTCGCGGAAGAGATCGTCGCGGAAGAGATCGATCGTCGCGTCGTCGCGGGGAGGCGTCGCGTCGTCGCGGAAACCGACGTTGAGTCGGCGAACTCAACGAACCAAGAACAACAGATTTAAATTATAATTAATTAAATATGTGTTTAAAACCAAAAGGAAAATAACCTTGAGCGGAAATCCGAAAGCACTCACCTCGAATGGTCGGTGATCGGAGATCGGAGATCGGGGATCGGAAGAACGTCTCGGACGAAGGCGTCGTCGATTTTTGGGTTCGGCGTTCTTCGCGTTCTTCGCGTTCTTCGCGTTCTTCGCGATGGAGCTGAAGAAACAAGGATCCTCTCAAATCTTTTCAACGGATTTTTAGGTTGGTCTTATTTAATTAATATGCCAACACACGAAACCGGTTAAGAAACGATTGAATTAATTCGTTGAATTAATTCAACGAAAGAAACGACCCATTTAATTCACAAAAGAAATATCCCATTTAATTCACGAAATAAACTGCCCAATTAAATGGTCTGTTAAGAATTTAGAAAACGCGTCAGTTGACTTTCATTAAGACGGGTTTTCACAGGTGCGTTTCTTAGCGGAAAGAAACGGCGGGGCTCGTGCGGGCCCCACCTCACAAATATCCTACCAAAGGGGGTAGGGTAGTTCTGGATAGCATCCTATCCAGTTCAACTTAGTTCAAGACGCCTTTAAGTGGCTTCCAAGTGGCTTAAGTGAAATAAAATAAAGTTGTCGCAAAATTATTTTATTTCTTAACTTTAAGCCTGAAAATTAAAAACCACACCCGAGCAAACGCAACTCCGGAAGAGGCGTTTCTAAGCGAATACCGGCGCTGCAATTTCATCAGTGCCCTCAGAATTCGATTCCGGGCACCGGTTCAAGAGTTAGAAAAACCCGATCGTCCGTTCACTGAACGTACCCGAGCCAAACTTCGGAAAATGATTCCGGGCACACCGGGCCTCGGAATCAGGCGCCGTCAGAAACTGCGTTCTTGTAAAATTCCAAAGAAAATTAAGAAAAAACATTTCCTTGAATTTTATGGGTCTTTACACTAAACATCCTATTATATATGGCCATCCATTTTAGGATAGTATGTCGTTATAAATGTCACATGGGATCCCATTGCCTCCTAAAGGCCCCTCCGAAAGCGAGAAGTGAACTGGGGATTCCTAAAATAAATTATTGAAAATGAATCTCCTTTGAATTTAAATATTTATTGTACCTTCAAATTTCCCATGTCCTCAACCATGATGGTATCATGAATCAAAAAAATAAGATGATTTTATCAATTGATCAATCACCACTAATTTGTAATTCTTGAGGTGTATGTGGAAATACAACCATAAATTCCATAGATAACTTCTCTCACATCCATGTTAGCACTGGAAGGGGTTGAAGAAAACCTGATGAATTTGGATACTCAGTCATAACCAGCTATCATGTATAAAAATGGGGAACAGAATGATAAATTTATTATTTCATACATGGATACCAAAAACATCACAACATATCATTGAGTGTCATAATGGTTTTGGTTGTACCACACACTATGACTCATAAAAATCTCTCATCACATCCTTCCTCATTGTAATAGGTATGATGAACCATTTCAGGATGCATTGGATACCCTCTAAAGATAAGGATCACTCACTGATGGTCTCCCCACCATATATTGAATGTCAAATTCCCAAGAACTCATCATTAATTTTTTTCCTAAAGAATAATATCATGTAATGTGGAATTCAAAAAGAACACTCACTAAAGTAATCCATATATCATGCTACTGGTATCCTAGAATCATATGAGAAAATAGGGACATCAACTTCCACCACTCAAAATAATCCTTCATAGAATGGGATATATGTTTCCTAGTCAAAGCATCAGCAATGATATTCCCACTACTACAAAAACGGTCTTTATCAGTGCTCCAAACGAGGTTTATCAGTGCTAAAAAAGTGGTGTAAAACTCGGCGCTGATAAAGGGGTACTTTATTGGTGCTAAAAAACACGTTGATAAATGTGGACATTATCATCTCTCCTTTTGCGCTGATCAACTGATCCTTCATCAGTGGTTCTTTAGCGTTGATAAAGGTGTAGTTTATCAGCGCATTTTTAGCGCTGATAAACGCTCCATTTATCAGTGCTAAAAAAGCGTTGTTAAATGCCCTGTCTGCTGCTATGAAACAAACTACAGCAGCACACCCGAACACCTGAAAAAAAAAATCAGATCTCAATAAGATAAATAGAGAAAGTATACCCATAAAAAATTAACACATAAATCATAAGATAATTAGACCAAGTATTCCCATACAACAAGTATAACCGTACACCATTAACAAAAAATTTATAAGTTATTTAAGTACATAATGAATTCCATTAAGAATTTTGGGGGTTGGGGGTTGTTCAAGGGTTTGGGGTGGCTTTCCAAGGGGGTAAGGGGGGGATGGGGGAATGGTGGTGTCCGGGGGGGATTTCCAAGGGGGTGGGCTGGTGTCCAGGGTGTCGGGGGGGCTTTACAGGGGGTGGGGGTGTCCAGGGGGTGGGTTGGTGTCCAGGGGGTGGGGGCGGTCTAGGGGATGGTGGGGTTGACTCATACACGTTACAAATGACCCATGGATCGTTCTTATAAAAGATCAAGAAAATCCGAATGCGTTTGGTCGGATTTTCGTAGGTCAGTTGTTGTTTTCACTTAAAAATGTGTCCATTTTAAACCAATGAGAGACCCTTTGAGTGCTACCGGCCTCACCGTACCTCAGATTGTGGTGGGGATGACTAGTACACATCACAAAGGACCCCTATATTTTTCTCCTAATGTATCAACACAATCTGAATGCATTTGGTTGGATTTCTGTAGGTCAGTTGCTGTTTTCAGATAAAATTGTGTCCATTTTAAATAAAAGAGAGACCCCTTGAGTGGTACTGATCACACCATGCCTCAGATTGAGGTGGGGATGACTCTTACATGTCACAAAGGACTCATGGATTGTCCTTATTAATGTTCAAGACCAACAGAATGCGTTTGGTCTGATTTTCATGGTTCAGTTTTTGTTTTCATTTAAAATTGTGTCCATTTTAAACAAAAGAGAGACCATTTTAGAGATAGCGGCCACATCGTGCCTTATATTGAGGCATGATTGACTATTACACGTCAAAAAGTACTCTTGGATTGTTCTCTTAAAGAATCAACACAATCCGAATGCGTTTGGTTAGATTTCCGTAGGTCAGTTGTTGTTTTCACTTAAAATTCTGTCCATTTTAAACAAAAGAGAGACCCTTTGAGTGGTACCGGCCACACCCTACCCCGGATTGAGGTGGGGTTGAATCGTACACGTCAAAAAGGACCTTTGGATCGTTCTCCTAAAGGATCAAGGCAATACTAATGTGTTTGGTAGGATTTTCATAGGTCAGTGGTTGTTTTCAATTAAATTTGTGTCCAATTTAAACAAAAGAGAGACCCTTTGAGTGATACTGGCCACACCGTTCCTCGGATTGAGGCAGGGTTGACTCATACACATCAAAAAGGACACATGTATCTTTATCAACAAGGATCAACACAATCCTAATGCGTTTTGTCAGATTTCTGTAGGTCTGTTGTTGTTTTCACTTAAACTTTTGTCCATTTTAACTAAAAGAGAGACCCTTTGAGTTGTACCGACCACACCGTTCCTTGTATTGAGGTGAGAATTACTATTACACATCAAAAATGACCCATGGATTGTTCTCATAAAGGATAAATACCATCCTAATTCTTTTGGTCATATTTTCATAGGTCAGTTGTTGTTTTCAATTAAAATTGTGTCCATTTTAAACAAAAGAGAGACCCTTTGAGTGATACCAGCCACTACGTGCCTCGAATTGTGGAAGGGTTGACTCATACACGATAAAAAGGACCCTTGGATCAATCTACTAAAGGATCAACTCAATATTAATGTGTTTGGTCGGATTTTTGTTGGTCAGTTGTTGTTTTCACTTAAAATTGTGTCCATTTTAAACAAAAGAGAGACTCTTTGAGTGGTACTGACCACACTATGACTCAGATTGAGGCGGGGATGCATCTTACACATTAAAAAGGATATGTGGATCGTTCTCCTAAAGGAACAACACAATAAGAATGCGTTTGGTCAGATTTTCATAAGTCATTTGTTGTTTTCAATTAAAATTATGTTCATTTTAAAAAAAGAGAGACCCTTTGAGTGATACTGGCCACATTGTGCCTCAGATTGAAGCAGGGATGACATGTACTTGTAAAAAAGGACCTATGGATAGTTCTCTTAACGGATCAACACAATCTGAATGTGTTTGGTCAGATTTCTGTAGGTCAGTTGTTGTTTTCACATAAAATTGTGTCCATTTTAAACAAAAGAGAGACACTTTGAGTGGTACTGGCCACACCGTGCCTCATATTAAGGTGGGGATGACTCTAACACATCAACAAGGACCCGTGGATCATTCTCCTAAAGGATAAAGACAATCCGAATTCGTTTGGTCTGATTTTCGTAGGTCAGTTGTTGTTTTTACTTAAAATTGTGTCCATTTTAAACAAAAGAGAGACACTTTGAGTGGTACCGGCAACACCATGCAATGGATTAAGGCTAGGATGAATCTTACACATCAAAAGGGACCATTTGATCGTTCCACTAAAGGATCAACACAATTATAATGCATTTGTTCAGATTTCCATAGGTCAGTTGTTGTTTTCACTTCAAATTGTGTCCATTTTAAACAAAAGAGAGACCCTTTGAGTGCTATCGGCCACACCATGCCTCAGATTGAGACGGGGATGACTCATACACGTCAGAAGGACTCGTGGATCATTTCTTAAAGGATCAACACAATATGAATGCATTTGTTTGTATTTTCATAGGTCAGTTGTTGTTTTCACTTAAAATTGTGTCCATTTTAAATAAAATAGAGACCATTTAAGTGGTATCGGCCACACCGTGCCTCAGATTGAGACGGGGATGACTCATACATGTCACAAAGGACCCATGGATGGTTCTTATAAAATATCAGGACAATCCAAATGCTTTTGGTCAGATTTCCGTAGGTCAGTTGTTGTTTTCACTTAAAATTGTGTCAATTTTATACAAAAGATAGACCCTTTGAGTGATAGCGGCCACAACGTGCCTTATATTGAGGCAAGGATGAATCATTAATGTCACAAAAGAACCCATGTATCGTTATTATAAAATATCAAGACCATACAAATGCATTTGGTCTGGTTTTCATGGGTCAGTTGTTGTTTTCAATTAAAATTGTAACCATTTTAAACAAAAGTGAGACCCTTTGAGTGATATCGGCCACACTGTGCCTTAGATTGAGGCGGGGATGACTCTTACAAGTCAAAAAGGACTTGTGGATCATTATCATAAAGGATAAACAAAATTTGAATGCGTTTGTTATGATTTCCGAAGGTCAGTTGTTGTTTTCACCTAAAATTATGTCCATTTTAAACAAAATAGAGACCCTTTGAGTGATACCAGCCACACCGTGCCTCAGATTGAGGAGGGGTTGAATTTTACACATCACCAAGTATCCTTGGATATTTATTATAAAAAATCAAGGCAATAAGAATGTGTTTAGTCTGATTTTAATTGTTCATTTGTTGATTTTAATTAAAATTGTGTCCATTTTAAACAAAAGAGAGACCTTTTGAGTGATATCGGCCACACTGTGCCTTAGATTGAGGCGGTGTTGACTCATAAACGTCACTAAGTACCCTTGGATCGTTCTTATAAAATATCGAGGCAATACTAATGCATTTAGAAGGATTTTCATTGGTCAGTTGTTGTATTCAGTTAAAATTGTGTCCATTTTAAACAAAAGGGAGACCCTTTGAGTGATATCGGCCACACTGTGCCTCAGATTGAGGTGGGGTTGACTCATACACGTCATAAAGGACTCTTGTATTGTTCTCCTAAAGGTTCAACACAATCCGAATTCATTTTTCAGATTTCTGTAGGTTAGTTGTTGTTTTAACTTAGAAATGTGTCCATTTTAAACAAAAGATAGACCCTTTTAGTGGTACCGGCCACACCATGACTCCGATTGAGATAGGGATGACTCATACACATCACAAAGGACCCATGGATAACTATCCTAAAGTATCAACACAATAATAATGTGTTTGGTCATATTTTCATAGGTTAGTTGTTGTTTTCAATTAAAATCGTGTCCATTTTAAACAAAAGAGAGACCCTTTGAGTGATACCGGCCACACCGCGCCTCGATTTGAGGCAGGGATGACTCGTACATGTCACAAAGGATCCCTGGATCGTTCTCCTAAAGTATAAACACAATCTGAATGCGTTTGGTCAGATTACTGTAGGTCAGTTGTTGTTTTCACTTAAAATTGTGTCCATTTTACACAAAAGAGAGACCCTTTGAGTTATAGCGGCCACACCGTGCCTCAGATTGAGGAGGGGATGACTCATACACGTCAAAAAGGACCCATGGATTGTTCTTATAAAATATCAAGAAAATCAGAATTCATTTGGTCAGATTATCATAGGTCAGTTGTTGTTTTCAATTAAAATTTTGTCCATTTTAAACAAAAGAGAGACCCTTGAGTGATATCGGCCACACCGTGCCTCTGATTGAGGTGGTGTTGACTCGTACATGTCAAAATGGACCCTTGTATCATTCCCATTAAGTATAAATAGAATCCTAATGCGTTTGGTTGTATTTCTGTAGTTCATTTGTTATTTTCACTTAAAATTGTTTCCATTTTAAATAAAAGAGAGACCCTTTGAGTGGTACCGGCCACACCGTGCCTCGGATTGAGGTGGGGATGACTCGTACAAGTCACAAATGACCCATGAACCGTTCTTATAAATTATCAATAGTCCCTATATCAGTGCTATAAAATAACTGATAAGGAATCCATTTATTAGCACTAAAAGTTTAGTACTGCTATAGGGTAACCTTTATCAGCATTTTTGCTTAGCGCTGGGGAAAGGTGGTGCTTCCCTTTACCATTTTTTTTATTAATGTCCCCATCCCAAGATTTTAGGAAATCTCAAAATCTAAATATTAAAGGTTATTCACCCACTATCTCTACCAATGTTTCAAATATTTTTTTAAGAAGATATAATAGAAGATTTTATGATCAGAGTAAATAGTAATCCTTTCAATGAGATGTTATTTCTTCCAACTCTTTAGAAGATTTGTTATCATTATGAGATCGAGATAATTTGTGGGATATTTTATTTCAGGAGTATAAATATAGTGAAAATCATATTCTACCACATGATTATCTTACATAAGAACGTATCCCAAAACTGGACCTAATGCATCAAAGAAGGCCACATAGCCTCGATCAGGTATTGTAAGAGTCAAAACGGAATCTAAAGTCAACCGATGCTTCAAATCATCAAATAAAATTATACATTGTAAATCTCAAATGAACATTACTCCTTTTGTAATAAGAGTTCTCATTAAAGAATCTAAATTAGAGAAACCCTTCAAAAAATGGTGATAATATCCTACAAATTCCCAGAATAACTGAATCTAAATGAAATTTCATAGTTCCTACCAGGTTATACTTGCTTTCACCATCTCTAGATCAAGTATGACATATTTTTTGGAAACCACGTGTCCCTAAAATTCAAGATATCATATCTATAAGTTCCATTTAGAAACATTGGCATAAATTTTGTGGTTTCCCTTGATATTCAGTATTTCTCTTAGATGAAAAAAATGATCATCCCCAATCATAGAGTAAATCATGATGTATTCCATAAATACTACAAAAATAAATTAAGGTACACATATAAATTCCTATTAATTAATTCCATGAACACTATTGAAGCGTTGGTTACACCAATAGGACAAACAAGTTATTCAAAATCGTCATACCTACCTATTAAGGTACACTTAAGAATGTCATACTCCTTAATCTTAATCATCTAACAACTAGACCAATGAAAAAACTCTGAGAAACACTTTAACACTTTCAGATGGTTAGAAATCATTAATCTTAGAGAACATATACTTATTTTTGATTGTATCTCAATTGATATTTCAATATTAAACACAATGGAAAAGGATCCAGTTGGATTTCATAGAAAAATCATAGGTTATTCCTAATTTGAAACATTGGTTGGGATAAATCCTTCAGATAGTATGTCATCCCACTATGTTTTCATCTCCTTCGGTACCCTTTGTTTCATACAGTAATAGTTAGTAATGATTCGTCAGGTATCTAGTATCATGTTGATGGAAAACTATAACTCTCTGACTAATGGAAATCTAAATAATTCAGATAGAAAAACAAAAATAAACTTAACATCTACTAAAGTTTTACCATATGAAGGTTTATGTTATTATCTAAAGGAAAACACAGACGTTGACATACCCAAATCCAAAAGAGGATGTCTGTCTCAACTCGACCAAAGGTACAATTTTCTCTAAATTTCATGACTCACATTATCAACACTAGTAAAGAAAACGTGTTGGTGATAAAAGTTGAAATGAGCCTTTTGAGTGAATAACCAATCCCTCCTAAAATTGATAAGTAAAGGTTTCATATATTGAACAAAAAATACCAAAGAAACATTTACTTTTTATGAAGTGAAAGAACAAAATGGTCATTAGGGACCCTACTCTATATTTATCTCATGGGGTGTAGAAATATACAAAATGAAAGGCATGATGTCCCTTGAAAGATTAAACAATTCCATGATATGAGTATATATGATGTAATGAGAGGCACTAGTGTTAAATTAGGTTTCCACAAAATATAAAGCATTGGAAATAGTACCTCCTACTACTATGGGACCCAAGTCGGCTTCCACTAGAGATCGTTCTACTTTGTTAATAAGTTTTATTACTAATTCTTATGTCCAAAAACCATTTTTTATTGATTTATTATATTTACCTGGAGTGGTAAATACATTATATAATCTATGAAAATGTCAGAATAATCAATAAGTTTTGTGCTTATTTGGTTCCTCTATGAAGACATGCTTCTCATTCCAAACTTTACCACACTAGAAGTAGGTAGTAGGGTCTTTAATAAATACTACAGATAATTTAATGGAGGGTTATTATTGAAATCCCACGCCATGGATTCTACCATGAGACCAACCCCACATTATTTTACCATTAAAGTAACCATTGAAACTACCATAGAGAGTAGGATGAAATCCTTTCATCCATACATTCACATCCATATCAAGCTCCACCATTAATGATCCATCAGGAACATTAAAATATGAGGTGGATTTCATAAAAAAACCTTTGATTATATGTTTGGTCGAACACCCAACTCTAATATCTAATATTTATTCTTCTCATTTGATACCACCTCATGTGGGATGTGAAAAAACTCTATAAAGAGATTAGAATACTGAGTCATAGTGTGATTACCTTTCTCAAGTTTAAGTAACTCTGTCGATTTTACAGAACTATCAAATCCAAAAATAAATGATCCATGAAAAGATCAATCAAGTATTCTCACTCTAAGCCTGCATTATTCTATATCTCATCTATTAGATCCAACCACCTTTTGGTAGGCCCTTCAATCTTAACATAATTGCATTTCTCTTAAAAAAAATCATACATCTATAAGAATTCAAATAGATACTAAATATTATTCATCCAATCCTCCACCTCATAAGGGGAGTTAGTTCCATATAAGATAGATATTTTAGAAGAATAAACTCAAGGAAATAATCTCTATTATCACCCCTCTTAGGTACATCCATTTCACTGTGATCAGGAATAGTTTCTACTATATTTTCCTAATCATAGACCGCATGGAAAAGTCCTATACAATATTTTGATCGACTAGACGGTTCGATTATTTATTTTCACCAGTGGATCCATCCTTATGTCTATTCAAACATATTCTTTTGGGAATGGTACTATAAAACATCTGAGAAAATATCAGTCAGGATACACGAGATTACAATATCTATCGAGAGGGTTCCATGGGGTTATATAAAACTCTGATCAAAGAATAGTAAAATTCGAGAATCAAAAGATTTATTTTTCCAAAAGACACCTTCTCTAATAATCCATGTAATCCCAAGGTTCGTTATGGTGATATCTAGCTAGTAACTCACTGATAACATACCTAATAAGTACTAACAATTATATCCCAAACTACATACTGACATCAAATAGGAGAATAATTCTCTATTTGATACAAATTTGTCTCAAACCACCCTATATACACTACATAAATAATATCAAATATAATACTAACATGAGCCAAAGGGAATTAAAAATTCCCATGTGCTAGAAACCAGCACAATTTAATCGATAAAATTAAATAGGGAATTATTTTTAAATATAATTACAAGTAAAAGAAAATAATTAGATAAAGGAATAGTAAAATAGTTTATGTGATAGGAACTCCATATAAAGAAAAGTATCTAGAACACCATGATACAAGTTTGAATGAATAAATGAAAACCCAAAACAACTAGTGGATAAAAAACCCCATCATTTATGACCAACTTTTGAAGGTCATATAACTTAAGTACACACTCCACCACCAATTAGCTCTTTCTGTTTACCTAGATAGCTTATAAAGAAATATAAAAATTTCTAAATCCAAAGGTATGATGTGAGAAGAAATACTAGTAGGATCCCTCTAATCATTTCCTAATCAATTCATATTATAAAAACTATATATGCCAAATTTAAATGAAACATGGCATGGAAACATTTCCATGGTTCAAATCAAAATTTTCTTACTGAAAAGTTTATAATTACTTCTACAGAATATTTATAATATTTCATGCATGAATAAGATAGAATATTTATCAGAAAACCTTAAATTAATCATTTATCAATAGAGTACATGAATAAGAATTTCCATTAAAACTAACTGGAGTAGAACATTAATATCCTAAGGTATGAAAAGGCATTTTTGATCATGGAACTATTTTTAAGACACCTGGGTGTTGGATAATTAATGAACAAGACATATCTTAGAGATGTACATATTTTTAAGTGTTCAAGGAACGTCCCTAAGGGTTAAAAGAAGATTATCCCTAAAGACTAATCTTCCTCAAGTTTTTTCATTGAATTTTCATTTTTAATCCATTTCCCAATAGATATATTACTTGTCAAGAGTGTGTTCTTCCCATTCAAATACCTTTCCTCAATTGTTCTTAAAGGTAAATAAAAAATTTCATGGGTTTATCCATCATTCAAAAATCATTTCAATCATCATTTTATTCATCACCAATTCATGTTTGAAAACATGCCTTTAATTTTAAAAAAATATAAATGGGTTTTTATCTTGAAATCGGGTCATTATTTCTATAAAACAAAACTAAATGGTTTTATCAAAATCCATTGAACCAATACATTTTAAATTATAAAATATCTAATGTCTTAAATTTTTATAAAAATCCAATTAATAGTTATAATTCCAATTCAATAACACATTTTCTAAAAATAAACAATCAATTAATCGTTAAAACATTTAATCACACACCATTCCATTTCAATTTTCTTTTATTAAATCCCAAATCAAACATTATAAATTTATAAGAAAACCAATTTAAAACACATAACCATAAAAGGTTTATAATATTTGGAATATCATTTCAAACCACATTCCTTGATAATAATATCACAATACCCTAATGAGGGATTCACAAGGAGGAATTTGTTTAGCCTATGGAAATATGGTAGGCTCCACTCTGTAAGAAAAGAGATATTGTGTGTGATGTATAGGTTTCAACCACCATGTAATATTGTGGAACACCATGGGGTAGTGGTTCTCTATAAGATTCTACCATGGTGTACGATCAATGGTTATGGTGTGGAATATAACAACATTGTTCTTTTTATTACATTAATACATGATTAAATTACAGAAAATTAAAATTAATACAACATAAAAGATTAATAAGTCTAGTGTCTTTGAGATTTATGTACATTACATATCATATTTAAACATGAAATATAGCATCGTTACTTAAAACCAATTTAACATGATCATAATACTCATTCGTACTTAGAACTACATGGGATATCCTAAGGACATACCTAAGAAAAGGGTGATATATAAATCCTAGCAAGGGAATAAATATGTAATAACATGTGTAAGACAATACATGTTAGTCAATAGGAATATCAATGAATCACAAAAGAAACATGAACATAAAGGCATGATATAGCATGATAATCATAACAAGGAAATGTGGAAAGAACTTAAAACCCTGAATCATAAACATAAATAAAAGATAAACCGCAAAGACTTCATGGTGGACCGATGGCCCGCAAAGGAATATGGTAAACCCCTATCCCAAAATTATGTGTCATGATACTAATAATTACACAATACATTGGATCGCTACAAGGAAACAACCTTCACAATCATTCAAATCTCATTCTTATGTGTACCACATAGATCATATAACATGGATTGATTCAACATAATAATTTATTCCATGATAAAGTAATGTGGAAAAAATAAATTTAAGTCCCCAATAAATAATTATATGTACATAAAGTTGAATAAACATTATAGATAAATGGGTATGGTATTCACTACATGATGATTTTGGCATGAAAAATCATGGTGTAATTTTGGAATCATAATGACATCATATAGAAATTATTAAATGGTCTGATAAGAGAGAAAAACGTCTCTCATAATTTTGAAATTAAATGGAAATTAAGGGGTTATTTGAACATAATATCCCAAAATATGAAATGTAATTTCAGATGCATAATATAAATGAATTTCATGAATGGAAATGAGAAGAGAGAAATCCCTTACGGAATTTCGACATTGTGACGGCTTTGGTGAGGGTCCAAATGTTGGAGGATAAATGATCCCTAATATAAATGAAATCAAATTAATAGTAGTTAAATGATAATAAATATATTAAAATATAACCAATTTAAATTAAAAATAATAATTTCAAACAAGGTTCTTGAATTGAAAGGAATAGAGGATGGAGATGATCCCTTAATTGGATGTGTGACTACAAAGGCATGGAAGAAGCTTCTTGGGATCTTGGGGGCACATTGGGAGGACTATAGGGAGTAAATTTCAGTGTTTTTTAGAGCTTTAAATAGATTTAGTGAATAAAATGGTAGATTGGGTGGGTTTATATAGAAATGGGGGGTTCGTTATTATTTTGGTTTTGGACACTACAAAATAACATATTCAAAACCACAAACCATCACATGGTTTTTTCCCAGGGTTTATGAAAAGGGGATTGAAAAACATTATTTTATAATCCCAATGTACTAACATAATAAAATATTTTCCCTTGATAATGTGGAGCCGAGTCACACTCTAAAAGAAATTATTTAAAAATATAAAAATATTTTTTATGTCTTGTAAGATTCATTAAGGGTTTGAAAATAAATTAAATAAATATAAAATTAAATTAATTTAAATTTAAAACATGTATTTGGAATAATATCCCTTTTAATTTATTTTATTACATCACTATCGGGTCATTATGATGTAATAAAACATATTATGTATTTATATAGTATTTAATTTTTACCCAAAAACTCAACTATCTCAGAGAATTATGAAAAATTCTCCATTAGATAATTTCGATATCCTAATTAAAAAAATAATATTCATTTTATCTAAATAAATTTTTAAACATTTTAATTGTCACTTTTAAATTAAAGTCATACATTTATGGAAAATTAACGGGTTTTGACATAAACAGTTTTTGAACCTTAATAAAAATTACATTTCACTTCATAAAAATTATATAACCAGTTATATTTGATAAAAGTAATTAAGTAATAATGTTATATTAAAAAGGTTATTTATTTAATAAATAAATTAATTATTCAAAATATATTTTATAATTGACCAAAAATACTATTTGTGTTCTAAAAATGATTTACTAGGTAACATTAATAGAATGAAAGTATATTCATTATTATATAGGAAAATAATATACATAATCATAATTCTAAGGTATTGATACATATACCATTATTACAAAATCATAGGCCCTAAGATTATTGTGTGAGTTGGTGGGGATTTCATGGGTATGTTTAATGAACATGGTTTGGGTGGTGATATCGAGGAGCTTGATCTTCTCTGGTAAACGATTTCTCTCAAGCTTAAGCTGTTGGATCACAAATTTGGCTTGGTCTAGGGAAAGTCCCAGAAATTATTTCTCCTGAGGAAGCTCTGATAAATTTACTTCATTAGAAATGATCCAACAAGTTGGGTCCATCACATCCTTTGTTTGATTCAAACATATTTGTTAAAACATATATTTATACTAGTCATGTGGTCACATTTCAAAGGCAATTTTATCAATGTTAATGATACATAGTGGTCATTTAAATATTTTTTGATGTAATAAAAATGGAGTGTATGTGGTTTCTATATTCATAAGACATTTAATTAAATAAATGAAAGGGGATTTATTCATAAATTTTTGGGATGTTACATAGAAAGTATCAGAATGTGACCCCTTTGGTAAAAAGAGGAAGAATGCAGTGTATAAAAAAACTAACACCCCAATATTTATAACATAACATGAGCACTTAGGCATGGTTTCGTCTTTGTAGAAGTAATTTAAACTTTTGGAACTATGATAAGATAATAGTTATATCAGTACTTATATGGGTTTTATGTGCATTGAGTACCCTCCATAAATTCTTAAACAAACTCCATAAATAAAAACTAAAAATGGATCCCCAAATCGAAACCAAAATGGATCCTTAATGTCTATAACTCTGAAATACTGAATGGATGAATCTATTTAAAAATGATGGGGATCACAACTATGTGTTATAGTCTATGACACTATAGTGAACCCTTTCTCAAATATCCCACCACTATGAATTCTGTGGTGAAATATCCGTGGTCTATGTCACTAAAACATATCCATTCCCTATAAGACATGAACTCAACCCCCACAATAAAACTATGGAACTACCACTACATACATAGTATATCCAATTCCTCTTAGGTATGGTTGTTGTGGTGTGGTTCCACCTATTTTTGGAATAATGTTTCCCAAAACATTCATTTAACCATATATAATTTTATCAGATCCCATAAGCCTCTACATGAAAAGTCTCAACACAAAAATAAAGAGAATAAGAAGGTTAAACATCAATAACTAAATAACATACCTAAAATCAATGTTTCAGATGATACATTTCTATAAAATCACTCATAACCAACCCCATAAGTCCTAAAAATCATGTCTCCTACCTACCCAGACACCTCAAATAACATAATGAATTTCCATAGGTGGCTCGACCACCTTCAATACTAATTTTTCACAACCAATCTAATGTAACTCATTAAACTAGTACTCAAATCAATCATGACTTACCCCTAATGGAATTCCCAATCTCCACGTGCTGTAAATTAGAACCTGATCATCAAGAAAAAAAATGGGGAACAATTTCACCCATAAATTAACTAAAAAATACATGGAAGTGGACAAGAACCCATAAATATTTAGTAATTCAAACAGTCATCAAGCAAAAAACTACACAAGGTAGATAAGTGCATACACAAAAAGGAACAAAAAACCCAAATAAGCACATAATCCAATGACGGTATCATCATAATATATCCTCATAATTGTTGGATAACATACTCCACCTATCATAATCGACACTCAGGGTCCCACAAATCATGAACTCCCACTTCCCCTAAGTAATGCTTTCCCTTTTCTTGGAATTGGAAAATGAAAGTTTATAAATTCCCAAAAGAAAAATTTAATAGTGAGAAACACTATCCCAGTGGGTTCCCCCCATGTATTCCATAACTAGTCCATATCAAATAAACAAAAGAGACTTTATTTTGAAAAAAACATAGAATGGAAATATTTTCCCAATTCATATTAAATCATTCTTTTCAAATAATTTCAATGAATGGAATACATCATGCATGAATAAGAATTATAATCAAAAATAATAAATAAATAATTTCATAATCACTAACATGTATAAATAATTTTCAATCTTAACGCCATGGTTACAAGTCCTAGGGTTAGTTAGTTCAAAGCTCATTGTTCTACACAAAATTAGTGAAATATGAATCCATGTGTGTACACATCCCTAGATCTCAAGCCTATGGGGAATATGGTTCCACACTAATAAATAAAACCCCTTTAATCATCATGACTAGTATAATATTCATTATCAATCCATAGATTTGTAGATCTTATACAAGCCTAGTGTGAATATCCAAGGATTTTCACCTAACAACCCAAACACACATGTGCTTCATGTAAATCAAACATACAAAGGGTTGTCATTTATTTCAATAAATATAAAATCATTTCCAAATATAATTTAAAATGGGACCCATGTTCTTGTTTCAAAACCATAAATCTAATTTAAAAAAACAACATAAAATAGTTTTCATCAAAACTCATGCCTTTCAGAATAATTCATTCCATTTCAAACAATAAATCATATCATCTCATATTTTATCAAGAAATCATTATCAATTTATTTCATTGAATCATAAATTAATTTCAAATCCATTTTATAGAAATCATCACCTAGTTCAAAATTAAAAATTTATAGAGGTTCAACATACCCATAAAATTTTGAAAAAATATATCAAGGGATTAAAATCACACTTCAAAAACCACTTAGATATCCATTTCAATCCATCTTGGAAATAACAGTTTTAATTGATAGGAATTACATTATAGAACCCCCTAAATCAATAAAAGTATTTTAAAACACCCAATAAGGGATCCAATTATGGACATATTAATAGAGAGAATGACCCATTATGATATACTATAAACACAATTCACAAATAATACTTTCTAATTCATCATTTCTAGAAAAATTAGAAAGAGATAAATCAATTAAAATGGTGATTACTAAAGAAATCAAAATGTCCAATAAAGATCTGAGAAAAAGTCTCGATTCCAAGATTCAAATATAGTAAATAAATAAATATCATGTCATAAAACATATATATAGCATTAACATCCTTGATCTAAGGATCCATTTAGGGAAGGAAATGTGGATCTTGAAGACCAGCGAAGAAAATAAGAAATGGGAAAATACATTCAAAAATATATATCCAACACTCATAGATCAATCATAATTGATCACAATGAGGTAGGGAATATAAAAAATTTCTTAATAGGGTTCTCTTTTAGAGAGATATATTCCCTTGGAATAAGAATGAAAGAAATTGGATGTGTTTTAGGTTTAAAAATGAAATTTGGATTAATTAAAATCTTATCTCATGGTTTGGATATATGGCTTGTAATTACTTTCACAAACTATGTTTACCTTTCTAGGTTAATAGAATAAACACGAGATTTGGTCACATGATTTGAAAAATTGTACACCAACATTGAAAACCCCATATCACCCAAGTAACACGGTTTCAAGGGAAAGCCTCATGGATTGGAGTAACTTTGTGGCTTACTATGTTATCTCCTCTATAATTTAATCACAAGGTGTATGGTTTTCAAGGATTTACAAAACATTTTACTCTAAATGTGTTCCTCCTATGAATAGTCCAATAAACATTTAAAAACTCTAAAAGTCACCCAAATTAACCTAAAAAATATCCAAAAACAATATGGCCAAAACAAAGTGATGTGATTAATTGAAATTGGGGTTTTTAATGCTATAAATTTTTTTTCGTAACTTCTGCCTTAATCTCTAATGACATTATAAAATACAATAAAAATATAAAATCAATGAAATTAAAGTAAATATTGATTCTAGAGCCACTTTGTGTTATATCTCATAATACTAAGTAAAATTTGACATAGATAGAACTCTTATTTGTGATATTTTAGACAAAATAAAATCATCCACTAGTCACATCATCAAATAATTAAAATTGAATGATCATGTCACAATAAGAAATATATTTTTAATATTATTAAAAATCAAAATTATGAGGTAACATTAATCCATAATGAAATTTATCTTTAATTTTTCAATATATTTTTTTAAATGATTTCTTAAAAACCTATTCTCAATTTTACTACCCATATTCACATTTATATTTCTTCTACATTATTTAGAAGGCTAAATATTGTGTAGTACATTGTTTTTTCATTTATTCATTTATATTTATATGAATTCTATCTTATAAATTTTATAATATAAACTTTTTTAATATTTTATTCAATCTATCTTCTAGAGATCTTATAATTTATTAATTCTTATATTCCTTTTTAAAAATATTTCACAATAAATTCCCAATAAACAAATTCATAATTTAAAATTTCTTATGTTCCAAAATATAATTTATTATTATTTATTTTTTCTTGTTCTTTTTCACCTTATTTTTATTTTTATAATTTTTTCTTTATGGTTCTAACAAAATTGGTGGAATTAGTATTAATACATCTTAGTTGATCAGTTGAAATGTAGTTGGTAAATTATTTGGGAAATATTCAACCAATTAAACTTAATTTTCTTATATGGATGTTTCATTGATAGCCATACTTGAATGAGTTTTATAATGGAAATATGTCAAGTCGGTGGAAAAAATATAAAAAAATGAATGAAAGTTTATACTATGAGATAAATGAATATATTATAAAAGTGATAGTTGATGCATTTTATGTTTATTAATTATTTTCTTGTATTTTCATGAATAAATTATAGTTTATATAATATAATTTAATAATTTTCCCTTACTAAAATTTTATATTCTATGATTTATATATATCTTCTGAATATCATATTAGTGCCATGATTTTTTGTAAAATAAAATTAATCTTTAAATAATAATAAAATATTTTATAATTAAAAAAATTAAATTATTTCAATGAAATCATACATGATACAAATTTTCTCAACACACTAATTAAAATAAAAAATGTGTTAAGAATATATCATCACTATAATTCCCATTTTTTTAATTTCATCCTCTGTAAATATTAAATTATCTATAATGTACTAATAATTAAAACAAGTAAATTTCATTTAATATAATTAATCCCTAATACTAATTAATATGTTAAAATATATCTAATATTATAATTTTTAATTTGTTATCTTTTAATTCCACACAGAAAATTTCAAATGGATTTCATTATTTTATAATTTTATAAAACCCTCCATTATTAAATTCATAAACATTTATCTTTCAATAAATGGATTTTTTTTAAAAATATTCATCATTCTTCATTATTTAAAATACATTATATCCAAAAGGATTCTATATTTCCTCTAGTGATAAATTTATTTTACTAGGGGGTTACTTTTAACATTTTGATAACACAATTTATTTTCTATAAGGAATAAATCCTGAATTCTTTTCCATAAGAGAGGGTTATACTTTCTTTTCCATCCATTATCAAAAAAAAGATGGTGATTTTATTTGAATCCATACAAAGAGGTACAATGAAACCTTTATCCTATATAAAATGGGAGGGTATATTCAAAGGTAAAGAATTTAAATATTACTTCATTAATTTTGATAATTACAAAGGGGGTGAGTTAATTTGAAACCAAAATCTATACATAAATAGAATATATTTAAAAATCATATACTTTTTAATTCAATGGTTACATCAATTATATAATCAGACTAATTGATAATTTTATATTTTAACTTTATTATTTAATATACCATTTCATTATTTCATAAAAATGGTGGATTTTCAGGTCATCCCCCAGATACTATAATTTTTTTCCTTTGGAATAATGTATTTTAATGACCAGAGGACACATATATTTTTTTCAAATATAAATTCATAACTTTTTTATGTGAATGAATCTGAAAATAGAAAGTATATTTATAAAATATATATAGACCACAAAATAATTAAACCATGTAGATTTACAATATCACCTAAAGGAAAATTGATGATGCGTTGTATGGATGTTAAAAATAAGAGTAAAAAATTTTGTGGAATAAACGTCTATATCTATACTGAATTTACCATTATAAGATATCAAGGCTAAAGAATAATAGAATGATCAAATAAATATAAAAAATCATTAATAAAATCTAATAATTCTATCATAACATTTTTGGACCTTTTTGATAGGGCCATGAGGGTTAGACCATGATAACATGAAAATGAATTATAATAGCTTTATTTTTCAATATTAGTTTCTTCTTTCTAAGGTCATACTTTCACTTAATGAGAATTCAGTGATTAATTTCTTTGTTAGCCCAAAGTGGTCAAGTGAATCCATCATGAAATAATAAATGTTGAATATAATGGTTGAATAGATTAATGGTATTAATATAAGTTTTATAGACTATAATACTCAAATAATAAATGATATCAAGATAAACCATGTTAGTCACTAGGACTATAATTATAAGTTGTCTGATTGTTGACTCTATATAAAGGACTACGAAGAAAGCATTTATTGAAAAAATGAAAAATAAAAAGAGATAGAGAGAGAAAGAGAGATCACTTGAGTTTAAAAGGACCGTCTTGGAGTGAAGGAAAACTAATCCATCATGATACATGTCTTTGTGCCTCTTGATTTCATTCAAATAGAAAGCCATTTTATTCAAGGATTTATTAACTTTCTATTTATCCCAATTTGAATTGTCAAGTCCATATTTTTTTATAATTTTCAAAATATTATATGGTCTCAACCAATTCATTCCATCATCACTCCATGCCACATTACTAGTAAATAATAGTTTTCTATTGATAAGGAATTTACTTCGATCAATTTTGATCAAAGATGTATTAGGTATAAAAACATAACCTATACTAGAAATTCTGTTGAATAAGTATCCTAGATAAGGAATTGTGAATTTTTGATAAAGTTGGTATTTTTTACACTAAATTTTGTATTTATTTAGATATAAATAATTATACCACTATAGTTTAAATGAAAATTAATTTTACGTGATATATCCTTGGTTTATATAAAATAAGGGACATATGGATTTCTTATTCCAAAAATCTTTAATGTTTTTCAATATTCATTCAATCTAGGTTGTATTTTAATTAATTAATTAATTAATTTTTTCCTGACCCTATTATATTTCTTTTCTATATTATCTTTAAACCATTACCATGTACATGGAGTGATATTAATGAATCCACTCAATCTCCTCTAGAGTTTCCATTAATATATATTTATTTTATTACTTTAACATTATTAAAAAAATTATTTTCCTTATTTTAACCTTTTAATTTATTGAATATAAAATACAAATATGTTATTATATGGGAATACATTACATTTTCACAATATTAATATATTCTATATTTAAATAAAATTATTGGAAAAGTATATGATTTTAATTATTTATACTATATTTATTAAATAATTTCCATGGTTGTACTATAAAAGTTGTGTAATTATAATATTTAGGTGCAAGTAATCAAATTAAAGATATTAAAAAGTTTAATATTACAAGTGTTTCTAAAGAAACAATGTCCAATTCATACTATTAAAAGATTATGTCCTTATTTAAATAAAATTCTAGGAAGTTAAAAATACACCAATAGTATATGTGTAGTTTTGTAGGAGAGTGATCACCAATAACTCCAAATCGATTTCCCCCATGAGATATAAATGCCAACCCAATGTTTCAGGAATAACCAACATACATAGTGGAGTTAGCATAATGTAATTGAATCTATGAAACTCTATTTTTTGGAATTTTTACAATGAACGAATATTACCAGTAAATTTGATTCACTCTCCATAATTAAATGGAAATCAATAGTGTTAACCATAAAAATATAATAACTTTTCAATATAAAAATTGATGTTGATTTATTAAAAAAACTTTTATATCTATAAGCTCATGTCCCCATTGAAAACCATTTTCACACAATTTTACTATCTATCAAATAAAATTGGTATAATAAATTGATAGTCATCGATAATGAATTTGACCACATGGAGAACATACATGGCCCAAAGGGAAGAACAAAATATTTCTCATATATATTTTTCAACTAACTCAAGTGATTTCTCAACAACATGTTGTATAGAGATCAATGATGAAAAGAGAATGATGTAGCGATTTGTGTCGAATTCTATAAAAGAAACATAATTAAAAATATATTTAAAAAGGATATATATCAAATTGGTTCATTAAATCATATTAAAATTTCTTATTTGGTGATATTGTTTTATTATATATTTTCATACAATATATTTCAATAGAAATTCAATGTTTCTTCCCCTTATTTTAATAATTATAAACCTAAATAGTTAAAGAGAGATAACCCAATGATTTTGACTAAGAGAGGTATTATGTTTCTTCTATGTTTTAATTCCCTTTAATTCATTATATAAATAAAACATTAAGAATTTATAGATTTACAAGAGTATTATGTTTTTGATAGCGTCTCTCAGTCTAGTTTATTCATTTTATTCTTCTCCCTCTATTGCAACTCATTTCTATTCCTTTATTCAGTTCAAATTTATCTAATAGAACTGATGTATTTTATCATGAATATGAATGATTTTATACTAGTGTATTTATCAAGTTATTCCCTTGAATGAGGAGTATCTTATTTGTTAACCCTTTAAGGGGTAATATTTATAATTTATGAGAGGATCCTTGGATACACTATACATTCACACCTTTAATAAGGTATGGAATGATCATTCCTATGATTATAGGTATGATCATGTTGTAAGGATAAAATAACTCTTGTACGAAGGTGATAATTGGTACTAATCCTAGTATTCAACACATTTCTTTCTATCCTTGTTGTTAAATTCTTCATTCATCATCATTTACTGTATCATTTTTCTCAGATTTCATCAAACCAGCCCCATTTTTTTATTTCATTTTCATTTTTTTAAATATAAAAGAATGGAAAATATTATTAATAAAAGATAATTCAATAATTTTATTATATAGCCTTATTGTGATAAGAACCTGACTTTCATTATACACCATTCTAGGAGAAGCATAATACAGTTGATAAGTACATCCTAAAAATTTCCTATCAATATTACTTTGGATTTATATGTTAAATAAGATTTATAAAATTATTGGTCACATATTCATTTATCTTTAAAGTATTTTTTTGAGTAATAAATATCATACCAATTCATAATATTATTTTATACACCTACTTGAGGGTCAATTAATTTATTTTTACTAATATTTACATTATTGTTTTTATTTTGATTTACTTATTTATGGATGAAATTTATTTAAAGGTTTTTTTCATATTATTTTATATTAACCCACTTTTAATGTACCCAACTATACCTAATCTAATTTCTATTATGGAGAACAACCACATAATAGTTTTGAATACTATAGTATTATTCATCTAAAATATTATATAATCTCAACATGGTATGAATCATGATTTAATTTACTACTATAATTGAAGGAAATTTAAACCATTCATGGTTTTATTAACTATTTGTTGGTATATAATTGAAACAAATTGGTTCATCAAATCATTAATGTGAAATTAACTACTTAAATTTTATAATTTTATTCACATCATGGTTTATATTAAAATATATCATGGTTCTTTTCAAATCAATATGTTTCAAAAAATTAAATTGATTTTTAATTTTATACAGGTTTGAATATTTAGCCATGGTTTTCAATTCTATTATAAACAAATACAAACCTTTTCATGGTTATTAATTATATAATTTGGTTTATTTATATTTATATAAACATAATATTTTACTTATAAATTATTAATCAAATATAAAAAAATGTTTTCTTTAAAATTTATTCAGAAGAAAAGGATGATTTTTACTATAGAACTGGTGCGGTAAAGACTTTGGTTTTTCCAAAATGAGACATAAATTAATTTTATTTTTTCATTCTAAGAAAACTTAGTGGTAAAATAGTAAATTTTTCCTACCATAAGGTATTAAAAAAATTATCTGATAGTTCCATTGATTCTTGGGTGTGGTGTTTACCCTCGTCCTGACCAAGTGCAAAATTCATAGCATAGTGGGGCCTTGAGAAAAATATATTAAGTATAAAAATATTATTTTTAAATTGGAATTTTTTTTTTGAAATTATTATACATTTTAAATTGATACTATGATAGGAAAATTCATATATTTGTGAGTCTATAATGTGGGTTTTACCCTAGGTATGGTGTAACTTTGGTTATCATCTAGACTGTTCAGAATTTTTCATCATGGGTGGATTAATTAATGGATTTAATTAATTAATTAATCATTAAATTTATTATGGTGAGACCCTAATATATTATATTTAACCTTTTTAAATCATTCTCTATAGTTGTATTATCAATAACCCTATCTAGAGACAAAGAGAGGGTAATTTAGGAGGTAGATAATGGACATCTAGAGGAACTTGTGGAAGTGGTAATTGAAAAACAAAATCATGATGATAACATAAGTAATCATAATTCCAATTATGGATTGGACCATTGGATGTTATCCATGAGATTGGAATATTTTATTTATATCACTCCTTTATTTATAAATTTTATGTTCGAACAAATTTTCTATCACAATAAATCACTATGGATCATTAATTATGGTGTGTGGATTGCATAACTATCACTCTCAAATTCATGTTGGTTTTGTTGATTTCCCATTCCAACATTCCATCACCTAAGACTAGGGAATTTATTTTAAACCCCTAATATTCAATTTTCATTAATTTTCATTTTTTAGAGAATTTATTATTCCCATTTTTAATCATTATAATCTCTTACCACGAATTCTTCAATGGGGAGATAAAATTTACATATGTGGTTTCAATGTCGAATTTATGAATAATGGGAGTGTAATTACACCTTATCTTATATTATCTCTCTCTTTATATCTCTCTATCTCTCGCTATCCCTCTCTATTTCTCACATGTAAATGGAGTACCTCAATCTTGAGCAGTGGTCAGTTGCAACGATGTGGGAAATAGATTATGGAAACAACAATGCTACCTAAGGGTGATAGCATGGAATGGTGATTGAGAAGTCATCATCCTATTCTTATGGTGTTGGAGGACTATAAATGGAATGGCATGTGAAGTGGGGAAGAAGGCCGACTGTGAGGCATGGTCATTGTTGCAATGTGGAGGGTGGTTGTAAGGTGGTCATCATTGGCTAGAGGTAGTGGCTTCCTTTCCACAATGGAATATATTGATCATAAAAGTGTTGGTAAACCATGTTTAAAATGATAAATTAAAATAAAACATATTAACTTTAATTAAAAAATATTAAATTTGAGGTCCACAAGATTAAGGGAGTACACATGACTGGATAGTGGGAGGCATCACATGAATTGTTTCCCCCTACAACTTATTAATATATTATTATTATTGTTGTTGTTTTTGTTGTTGGTAATTATTTTTTGGGTTGTAACTTTTACCAATAATTTAGATAAATGATCCATCTACAATAACAAAAAATATATATTGAGATATCAGTTTCAATACTAGTTTTTTGTACCTAAATCCAACTCATAGCATAGAAATTGGGTCTCGTCACATATTTCCTCTAATATTTGATATGATAAAATGCATAATTCAAATATAATTCTCATTTTTAATAATTCAATACAATATCCTTAGTATTTTTTCCATTTATTTCGTAATGGCATGATAAATTACATAATCTAAATCTATTCTTGACTTAATATTGAAAATTTTGTACTTTTATCTCGACATAACTAAGGATACAATTCATGTGTTATGTTTAGAGTGATATTGGGTTATGTATCCTCTAAAATAAGGTGTTTTACATTGAGGTATAGATCCTTAACTTCTAATATATAGATATGTACAGTATCCAAATATAAACACTTAGCACTTTGGTAATCAATATTTGAAGTTGGTATCCTTGTGTCTAAAAGATTAGACAGGGTGTTGGTCCACCATCAGTGTCAGTATTTTCTCAGTAGTTTCATTTCCATTGGGGAGGCATAGATCCCCCGCTACTATTTTGTAGAGTTTATATGGATTTATATCATGGGAAATTTCAGAGGATATTTTGGTTTCACAATATTAATAGATAAAATGTTGAAGTGCTCCCTCATATAATGAGAATGATCTAGTGATGAGTGGCTTCGACCATTATTGATTCTAGTATTAGTTTAGTTTTCATAAATCTGATCAGTATAGACTTCTATAAGACTTATGATACCCTGGTAGCTTAAGGGTTGCGTTCGAGATATAGTACATATATTGTGATCAACTTATGAATTTTTAGACTCTTCAGTATTCTACGATTCCTTATTTTCTAATGTTGTATGACTACCAAGGGTTATAGTGGTTATAATTTGGACATTTATTATAAAAATCATTATTGTAGAGTATTCCTGTATTATCCATCATTTTCCTTCATTTGGTTACTCTTTATTACCATGAACATTGATCTATCTTGGTTATCTTTTTTACCTAATATCAATCTATCATCCACCTCATATATAAATATTTAAGGTAACCTTTTTCTTTTTATTTCCCTTGTGATTCAGGGAAACCTACTGGGTATTATTATACTCACCCTTACATGGGAAATGATACCACACATTTTCTGTCTACTTCAATGATACATAGGTTTAGAGATGGAAATATAAACATGGATTCTGGGAGTCATTTCGGGAGTTGACATCTAGTAATTGTTGGAAACACATTATAGACAATGGTGATTTATTATCTTAGTAGTGACCAGTGTGGATGTACTATGACTTGAGACTAAATACAACAAAGAGTAATTTATTAGTGTTTTGAGTTTTATTGGCTCATTAGTTTTACTTCCACCATTATTTTTTTATTTGTGGTGATGTATTGGTACGTTTTTTTCACATTAATGAATTATATATAGTTAAATTCATTATATATATCTTGTTGGTATTTTGGGTTTATCTTATGTATGGGATAAGTGTATGTTTCTGGTTATTAAAGGTTATTACCTACCGTGTTGTGATTTATTCCAACTTAGTGCTAGCCTCTAGCCTGTGTAATGTTAGAATTGGGCTTGGGGTGTCACTATTAGATTTTTTTCTAACTCGGGTGGGGCCTCGATGGGTTAGTTCATGTCATATGAAAAATTAAATGGTGGATTGAATGGACTTTCAAAGGAAAGAATATTATCATCCTTCCTGAATTGTTTTCAGTATTTTTCATTATTTGTATTGATTTATAATTTTTATAATGGAACATATTGGAGGCATGATGATTTTTTATATACATATTTAAAAGTCTTCAAGTACATCCCCTTTATGTTAGATTTATTTATCAATAATAAGATAAAGATTATGTGAAATGGGATCACACACACAGATCACCGAGGACTAGAGACTCAAAAAGTGTTAGAGAAATTTTTATAAACCTATTATATATATATATATTTGATTAATCACTTTATTATTAATCGTGGTTTGATATTTTGAATTTAGGATCCCGTAAAATAATATATAATTGGATAAAATTGATTTTAATGCAAATGTTTTATAAGAAATGATCCCCCCTCTTTCCTCTGTGATCATTAGGGTCACATGGTAACCTCAATCATTATAAGATCATAGGTTTTATCTCAATGATCTTTATATAACTTCATATCATTTATTTCTTCATCTATTTATGTATTTTCTATAGATCACATGAATTCAACCCAAAATAATTACATACAAAAATTTGATGTAAATAGATTTTATTTATATAAGGAGAAAAATATTCCTTATTATCGTTAGGATTGCACATGATTGATATTATGATAAATGGATTTATCCTACCAAAATTAGGTGATACATACACCATAAGGGATTGGAAGAAAATTAAATATAATGAAAAATATCAGAATATTTTTATCTGGTCACTCTTTAAAAATTAACTAACAGATGTGATTGGTTCTACATTGTTTAAAATTAAAATAATAAGGTTAGAGAGTGATGAATTTAATCTTAAACTTTATCATTTAAAGATATATGTATGGTTGAGGATGAAATGGTTTTTGTTCTATTTATATAGTTAAAAAAGAAATTCTATCTCATTATTGAGAAATAAATAGACTTTGGAATACGCAAACCCTATGAAGAAATTAATTTTAATTCATTTAGATAAATGTTATGTAAATTTTTTATTTCTTGGAGATCGAGGCCTTAAAGATTTCACAATTGATAAAATGAATAACATTATGATTTCTTACTAGTAGATAAGATTCTCGATATTATATAGGAAAGTTAAAATTATGAATTATGTTTCCTTCAAATTCTTTTAAAGTATTCAAGATCAAAGAATTAAATAAATATCATGATGAAGAATCTAATTTTTATATGGATAAAGTGAATTAAATTGAATTTATATCACTATAAAAAGTATTTCTGAAAGGTAAAGGTAAGTATAAGGGTAATCTTCTATTTATAGATTTTACTTTTGAAAATATCGGAAGGTTTCAAGTTATTTATTAAAGAAGACTCATGTGGATAATGATAATGGTTAACCTAAAAGATCATTAATGAGAAATAATAAATCATTGGTGAGTATATGTATTGTAAATTTCATTGAAGGACAAAGGAATGTTCATGCACTTCCAAAAATTAGAAATTATCTATCGAAATTAGATGATATAAAATTTAACGAGAAATGTGCGGCATAAATAAAAATTTATAGGATCGAGGTTTCCATGATTTTATGGCATATTCTATGTTATTTAAAATCCCTCTTTTGATGAAAAAATGATAGAGAGGGAAATTAATAAACATATATGGAGAAGGAATATGTTCTAATAATGCAACTCATGGAAATCAATAAAAATATTTTGAAAATTTATATGGAGAATAAATAATTTAATATTCATCTATTCACCAATTGTTATGAAATATTTTAAGAAGTAATGATAAATTTTTAACAATATTGACAATATTATTATTATTCTTTTCAAAATAAATGATATTATTGATGATATGAATTTTATCATAGTTATGAGGCAAGAGTGGGTTTAATCAATTAATGAAAATATACAAAAAGATGAAAAATATAATTAAAAAAATTAGTTGTATTTTTTAATCAAAACAATGGGGGAATCATATAAATAAATGGTGAAGGATATTAATACTTCTATGAAACATGGTGTATCTCTAAATAATAAGTGACTTTACATCTTGGAAACATTAATAATAATATAAAGAGAAGGTAAAGATATTAAAAATATTAATGCATATATTTTTTCTCCTATAAAATATTAAATACACATTACAATATCATATTTTTATGATAAAAACGGTAATAACTATGGAATGTGAGAGAATAGGTAATTCAGGGATTAAATAATTGGAAAATATACCAATAATAGAAACATTAATATAAATGATAATGTTTATAAAAATAATATGAGTTATCAATATATGAAAAGGAAACAAATAGAAATTAATCAATACATATTTTAACCTATTATAAGATTAATATTAAATAGTTGATGTTGTTATCATGGAGTTTATCAAAATAAGTTATAATTTTTTAGTCTAATACATAATTCTTTAATCTATGGAGAGAAAATTAATCAAGGGGAATAGATTATTAACATACAAATAAGAAACCAACTTAATAGTCCATTACATATTTAAAAGAGAAAAAAAATATTTGAAGAACATTTGAGTACTTTTGGAAGGTTTGAGTTGTAATGTAACACTACTAATTATTGTCTTTGTATTTTACTGAAACATATGATGAAAACTGTTATCACAAAATCTCTAAAGAATTGAATTTGGTGTGAATTAAAAAATTTAATATAGGTTTCATAAAAACCATTGAAGAATAAATATCATTTGATTTTGAATAGTGTTTTTTCACCAAATATGATCGATAAAAAAATATTTTGAAATTAATTCAAAAATATAGTGGACAAAATGTAAATTTTTTGAATGATATCCCCTTAAATATCAAATGTATTTGAATAAATAAAATTAGTAAGAATAAAAGTACTTCAAAATATGGTTACTTCAATAATAAGTTGAGATATTATTTATATTTTTATATCAATTGTATAGTAATTGAAATTATTTGTAATTTCATAAATATGGATGTCTCATTAGAATATTTGGGGATAAAACTATTTTCAAGATAGTAAGTTGAATACATGAAAATATTTTTCAAATCACATATGATGAGGATTATTTCTTCTTGAGATTTAAATATGAAAGTGGTATATGGCATTAGAGACATTGTCTATTGACCAAAAAGAAAACTAAAAGGATTTTCTATCATTATACTTTGAGAAAAAAACTAATTCTTAACTATGAAAGAACATACTCTTGTGATTTTTTTCATAATTTTAGGATGGTGAATAAAACTTTCAACAATATGGGGATCCAAACCCGATGTCCACATAAACTCATAAATTATTATTTATATGGAAATTCAACACTAAAATCAACTAATAGATTTTATTATACCATAATAGTTGTTGATGAATTTAATAATATAGCTTATGTTTCATTTATGTCATGTAAAACATAGGATCAAGAAACTTTGAAAAACTATCAATGGTATGTTGAGAAGGAAAAAAGATCTATTATCAAATAGTTTTGATCTAACAATGGATCTAAATTCCTAAATTATGAGTTTTTATCAAATCGTGAAAATCAATGAGTATGTAATGAATATAGAACTCCACATATGACTCAATAAGAAAAAATTATAGATATAAAAATTCATATTTTGGTTGACATGGGATGAATAATGTTATCAGGACATGGACATCAAAATATTTTTTAATGTTCCCTTGGTCTGGAGTAGTACTTATTATAAATTAGATTCCATTTAAGAAGATTGTAAATGTAATAATTCCAAGATAATTTGATGGGTGATGTAATTAGAATACACCCACAAATAATAAGATAATTTTAAAGGTGGTACTCTTTTTAAATACTAGATCTAATTTTTGGAAAAGTGTTTTCTAAAATATGTTAGAAAGAAAGAAATAGTTCAACTATTGATCCTAGAATTTAAATGAATCTATAGCTATCATTAAAACATTTAAAATAGTTTAAATTATTCTAAAAGGATATCTATTTTATGTTGAATCCATCCCTAAATTACATATCATGGAGGTTGTTAAAATTATGTTGAAATCAATTTGATGAAGATTTATAAATGATGAGGTAAAATCTTGAATAACAAGGGAGTAGTAATTTATTTGATATAAATATATTGAGTGTTTATATCTTTTAAGGGATATTAAGTTTTAGTTTAAGAAATTTTCAATTAGTCTGATAATTATCAATGTATTCTGATGTCATAGAAATTTTAAATGAAGTGTTTGAAATCGAATGAGATGATTGAAGAATTAATTATAAATTAATTTGAATTAATCCATAATTATGAGATAAGTTAGAAAATTGGATATGTATTGGGAATAAAACTTTTGGTTTACTATATTTGACTTTTACATTTCAATTAATATATTTTTTATGGGTGTAAAATATTTGTTGATCTATATAAAAAAATTCTATGTATATTAATTTTTAAATCTTGTAAGATATACAGTGTACATGTAAGACATTTATATGTGTATGTAAGGTATTTCTATACAGATAAGATTTTTTCAGGGATCACAAATGATATTCTAAATTTTTTTGTTCGATATTTATACTTAGAGAAAATTCTAAAATTCAAAAAAACGAAAATATTATGATTTAAAAAAAATTAAGAGATTATTTGTGATGCTAAAAGAGGTCTACCACATAGATTAATACATCACAACAACATTTTTATTCAAGAAAATGAATTTACCATAAGCTTTTCTTAAATTTAATATGTAGAAGATCAATACAAAGTGAAGGATTAAAATATATTTTTAAGTATAAAATTATATTTTCTATGATCTTATTATTCTAAACAAAATAACATCAGAAGTTGTTAGATCTATTCATTCATGTTAAAAATATCATGATACTATTTATACTCATTGTTCAAGATTTATTATGAAGAATGTTAAACTATGTGATAACATTGAATAAAAAATGTAACTTAATGAGTTTTTAAGAATAATGAAATTGTAAATCATATGATAAATGCAATGAAATTCAAGGAATTAGATATCATAAATGAATTTTTGATTCCATAATGGAATGTTGTGAGTGTACTGAGTTAAATAAATTATGTATAGATTCAGCTATAATTTTCACATGTTTCCTATAGGATCTTCAATCGTGAGATAATGTTCTATGTTATAAGATGGGATAATGTGTGATTTTCATATATTAGTGTAAGATTTATTTTTACGATGAATTTATTTTGAGATAAATAAAAAAATTATTCTGAAAATTAAAGAAGAATATCAATTTATATTTTGGAGAATGAAAAGAAAATTTAATTGTTATTTTTTCATATGAGTTTAAAAATTAATGAAAATCAGTTTCAGATGGGAATTAATTTTGAGAAGTTCATATATTAATATATGGAACCAAAATAGGTTCTTTAATATTCCTGATATATTTATAGTGGCTGGATTGTCTCAATGTATTCCACTTTTAATTATTGAGAATAAATGGATTAATTTATCTTATAAATATAAATGGTTATATAATTATCAATGATGTGTAAAATGAGTTGTGTAGGAATAATAAAATATAGTTTACACACATTGAATAAGATGTGGATATGAGAATATATAAACTAATAGATAACAAGTCCTCTCAAAGAAGAAGAAGGAGAAGAAACTTATACTATGATTTGTTGAATATTTATTGTTATAAAAGTGTAAAAATAGGAGAATATAACCACACATAGTTGATCAAAGTGTAAATTGAAGAGAAATAAAAAATCATAGTAGTACCCATATACTTTAATTTGTCTTCAAGCAATAAGTAGAAACTAGAAAATGTTTCTACATTTTTTAACCATGAAAAATTCTAGAGCTATGTTATTCAATGCAGATCAAGATCCGTAGGGATTATTTTGTAACAAGATTTATATCGGTTGTCAGTACACTTATTTAAGAATTTGTTTGTTAAAATGAGTGAGAATTAGTTTCTTATTGAGGTTATAAAGTTCCCTTAGTTTTTTAATGAAATTTTCTAACATATTCAGGCAATGCATATCTATTGTTAAATGTTTCCAAAATCATAAAAAACTCAATATACATGATTTTGTTCAAAGGGAAATATATCTGGAACTAGACACATATTAATATAAATAATGTTATTGGATGAAGAAGTTTCTAAATTGGATAGAATAACAAATTTGTTATAAGATCCACACTATAGGTCAAGTATCATCATGTGAAAATGATTGTATAGATGAAATCGGATGGGGATACATCTGTATGATGTACACAGGGTTATTTCAAAATTCTAGAATACTTACTATGATAAATATTTATTATTTGATGAACTATCCATTTTGTTATCTAATAGAGCTTATGTAATGGTTTTTCTTCAGCTGTGTAAAAGTACAGGATGATTTAAAACTAGTATATAAATGTAAAATAATATTATATAAGGATAAATAGCATAATTCCATACATAATGGTAGTATTACCATTGAGTAAAGGTAACTAATATCCAATGATTAAAGAAAATGTAAAAATACAACATATGGAATAAATTTGATGTTATGGATATCGATTTTTAAGAATCATAATTTCACTAGATAGAGAAAACTCATTATTACTAGATAAATATTTGTAAAAATCTAGCACCTCTACGTTTTTTCACACTTCTAAAATGTGTAAGAAGTGCTGAGGGAGAATAATTACAAAAGATTGAGATCAAAAATTTTAATATGCAAGAGGATGGGAAATTATTCTTTGAAAGAAGTGTTTATAATTTGAAACAATTTTAAATCACATCAACAGATCGATTGAAATGAATACATATAGAAAAAGTTTCTAGATAGATAGTTTATGGGATCAATTGAGAGGAAATATTTTTTTATAGATTAAATGAATTTAAAAGACCCAAAATTGAATATTCTACTACTAAAGGAGGACCCTTGTATCAATCTCATTGGATGAACATAGATCAAAAAAATGAATAATATCCAAACATTATCTATATTATCAGATGTATGATTTTTAAATATTTCACTTGTCAGATTTTGTTTAATCAGATAAATTTTTAATGTTTGATTTTAGGCGGGATTCACCATACATAGACCTTCCAACACTTTGGTTCATGAGGATCAAATGGAAGGATGATTTATTATAACCAAATATAGTACTTTCTAAATAATTCACCAGATAAACAACCACCTAATAGAGATTTTTATAACTTTATAAATCCCATAATCTTAATGATCCTGATTTTAGTGATCAAATTTTGTTATCTAAATGAGATAAGGAATGATGAATAATTTATATTACACTGATTTTAAGTAATTTTAAGGATGGATTGAGTAACTGAGTTTTCCAGAAGGTTCTAGAATATTCATTAAGACTCTAAAATGATAAAGAAGCATCTAATGATTTTTACGTGAGTGGAAAAAATTGATTTTATTCCTTTTCTACTTTGAGTGCATCTATAAAAATGGATATCAAGTATAAAAATACTAAAACTATTCACAAGTAAAAAAATATGACATACTGAAGCTTTCAAAAATTAATGTTTCCATACTAATTTTTTGTAGAATATAGAAACTAATTAGAGTTATCAGACAGAGGTTTAGAATTGATATATAAGATATATTTTTAGTAATATTGAATCAGATAGAAAATTCAATTAGAGAAATTTTATATAGTAAGTCATATTTAGGTTCTGAAAAGAGTGTGTGGAAAAACCGTTTTTTCATCAAATATATTGTAATTTAGTAAAAGTGTGCATATTCAGTGAGGTGTAACATATATAGAATACTATATGAAAGTGTGATCAATATACTAAGACATACTAAATAGAGGAAAAATAGACTGGGGGATTCTGGATGAATTTTAGTGGCATGTGGAAGAATTTTTTTTAAATATATTTTTGTCTTGAAAAACTAATCATAGCTTATATAATTGATGGGACTCAATATAATCATTCATACTGGTTGATAAAAGAATTATAACGGGATTTGGATCATGTTTTATTGACATATAATTAATATTTAATTTTCTTGGACCAATGGGTGTCACCATTGAAATGATGTATGTCCTCACATTGGGCCTAAAACATATAAATCATGTGTACCTTTCATTACTTTCTTATCATTTCATCATTATAGGGTTGTTATAAAATTTCATAAGGATAAAAAAAATAAAAAAATTTAAGGGTTAATATTGGAGAATTTGAAATTTTAAATGGTCCTCTATAATTCACCCCCAATAAGTGGTTCTCACAATCCTAAGGAACTTCATGTAGAATCAAAGGTAGGATACCACTCTTATATCCTTATAAAGGAAAATCCCTACTCAAATAACAATAGAGGTATTTGTACCATTGATGGAAAAAATTATCCTAGATGGAAAAATATATTGATACTTTATCTTCTATAACAAGGCCTAGAGATAATTAATGCAGCTACAATTAGGTTTCTTCCCATTGAGAAAAATTAACACATTTTGAGTATTGATAAAAGAAATATTATGTTAGGTAAGAAATCTAGAAATGTAACACTTATGTCATGGAAACAAAATTTCTATATGAATGTGATTGGTCTCAAAACAATAGAGGAAATATCAGGAAAATTCAAATCTATCTTCATGGGAATTATCAAAGTTACGAAAGAAAATTTAAAAATATAGAAAAGATAGTTCGAAGATATAAAAATAATAGATAAATATACTATTTATGTATACTTCACTAGAACTTATGAAACTGTTTGAAATATTAGAGGATCTAGATATTTCTAGGAAGCAATTATCATTGTTAAACTTTGAGAAACTTTCTTGACATGTTTGATTCAATAATTTTTTTCCATTATAAGATTAAAATTATTTATATATTGATGAATTACATATCATTATTATTAGATATGAGATGTGGAATTTTATATCATTCAGAAAGGAGTTCAAGTATGACATGAATTTTGAGGCTATGAGAAAGATGAAAATCTAAAAATTTGACCCTAATAGTGTTGAACATAGTTATTCAAGACAAAATAATGAAGATGAAGTGATTGAAAATACCAGTTCTCTCATCTCTATAAATTATCAAATAGTTTGTGTAACGTTTGAAGGAAAAATCCTAGTTAAATGTTTTGAGCATGGGGTAATTGTACATTTTTCTATAAATTTACCAATGTAAAATGTTAAATAATATGAATGTGATTCTAAAGAAAACCATAAATGGAAGAAGTGGTGAAAAACATCAAAGGAATATAAGAAATAAAATAGAAGTTAGAAAAGGTTTTCTATAAATAGAAGAAGTGTGTTGAGTAATAAATATGAGTATAAATCTATTGAAAAAAATTCCTATAAACAAAAAAAATCATAGAATTTTATAACCCTGTTTGGAAATTTGGATGAAATTAAATATTTATAAAATATTGAAGAAGAATATGGTTATGAAAAGTATAGATAATATCAACTGATATTAGAACTTGTGGTATTCCTTGAGAAATAAAACTGAAGAAATAAATAATAATTATAAATAAACATGGTATAAAGGAATATCTTCTCAAAAAGTAAGATGTGTATATTGAGGAAATTAGGGACCTCAAATTGAAAGGTGTGATATATAGAAATAAAGTTCAAGATCTCAGTAAGAAACATGTTTCTAGGAAATATGATGTTTGTAAAACTCAATTGAAATTTATAAGGTGGAAATTACCTTGAATAATATGAGTGGTGATTTAAATAATACTTCAGGTAAAAGAATAAATATCTCGATCTTCTGAGAAAATTCTATCCAAGAATTAGGTGCCATATTTACCCATTAAACATAAAAGTTTATCTGATTATTATAACAATGAATTTTTTAGAAAAAATATTTTTAAAATATTAGGATGATAAAGTATGTGAGAAATCAATCACATCTATAAAATCTGAAAATAACCCCCATAATATGGATTTACCCCAATAAGGGGTTTCTAATATAGAAAGATATAAATGATAAACCTAAAAAAAATTCATTAGTCAAAGATCCTAATGTTACAAAAGATCGAATTTCAATGTATTTTTTCAGCGTTGTGGAATATTTTTGAATAAATCTTATAATTTTTTTCACAACATTTATGTCCACAAAAAAAGATATAAACTATGGAGGATCAAAATTGGATGAAAAAAGAGGAACTTTCCTAAATTATAAGAATATATAAAAAACACAACATGTGAGGTATTTTCCAATTTAAAATAAGCCTGGTTACATAGAGTATATTTTTGAATGAAGTTACCAACTAGTTAAATTGATGAATCATGATAATCAAATATTATCAGACAAATTACTTATCTTAGAAATGAAAATGATGCTAAAAAAAGAAATTTGAGTAAATATCTATTTTTAAGATACCTATTACTGTTAAAAAAATGAACAAACCGTGTATCCTTGATAGTGGTTATTCCTAAGACATGAAAGGTGATATAAATATCTTGAAATATATATAAGAGTGAAAAGGAAGATTAAATACTTTTATAAATAATTTTTCCTTAAAAATCAGAGGAATGAGAAAAGTTGATATTAAGGAAAAAATAATAAAATCATAAGAAGTTTTATATAGTGATGGTCTCAAGCATAAATTTTCAGTGTTAGAAAACATTATTATTATCGTATGTAAGTTATATTTAGGAAATATTCATGGATCATTAGAAGTGTAGAAGATTGAAAAGTTTTTACCAATGGTTAAAGATCTTGAGGAGATATCTTCCAAATTGGAAATCTATGTAACTCATGTTACTTAAGTGTAATGGATGAAAATAAATTATAGAATTGAATACATAGGAATATTGGATAGAAATTTTTGAGCACACATTTTAATGAAAATTTTGTTATAAACATAACACCGTTGAAAAGGGAAGATGATAATATTTTTATAATATGTCAGAATGGTAATATAGTTAGTGGAATCCATATGAATGTTTAAATCCAATCCACTAGACCAATTGAGCTTACGCACTCCAATATTTATTTTTCAATGAAACATCAATAAAAAACGGTATTTTTACATTATCACTTTTATAGATGGATTAACTAATAGGACCAGCATAATTTTTACAAATCATAAATCAAAGGCTTTTGAGGTGTTTATATTTTTATTAGGGGATGTTGAAAGAGATATGGGTGTTTATTTATTAAATTTTAGAACGTAGAATTGAATGGTGTACGTAAGAAATTATTTTTAAATATACCTAAAAACGTGGAACCAATAACATATATAGTTCTCTATACACTCTTATAAATGGACTTGTGAAAAGGAAAAAACATAATTTTGATGGAAATAAGAAGAAGTATGCTAGCGAAATATAAACATTCCATGTTTTATGGATATAACATAAAAATTCAGTATTAATTATAAAAGGTGATTTTTTTTAAAATAAATCTATAATAAACCTGACATTTAAATATTTCATGACACAAAAATTCTAATTTAATAGTATGAATATCTATTTTGAGCTTAATGTTTCAAAATAATCGTAGAATAAACTTTTTATATTTTCTTTTAGAAATGGGATTTTATGAATAATAAAAAAGTATTAATTAAATATTACTCATTATATTTATATTAATGTATTGTAATTTGTGTAATTAAGAATTTTTTGACCAATAATTTGATAAAAATAATGATTAGAACACTTAGAGGGGAAAATAGATATTTTTCATAAATTATTTTATCAAGGAATAATGTCTACCAATTTTAATTAATTAAAATAATATTTACTGATAAATAATTTATATAAAATTTATAGATTATATAACAAATTATACGAATTTAAAACCATTTAATTGTTATTATGATTCATATAGTTAATATAATATCATCTTATTCTTAAAAAATATATTTCTTGAAAAACCCATTTTCGACATAATTTTTGTGTTTATTATTAAATTAAATTATACCAACTATATGAGTTTAATTTATTTAAATAGTTTAAATATTTTTATTTATAATAATGAAAATTATGTAATAAATTCAACGTAATGTTTGGTTATAATTAATAGTAAAAAGTAAAAAATAATTACTCGGGTTAAGGTTAAAACGACTTTACATGGGGATGAAACCAAAAGGTAAGGGTGATTTTATCTAATTAAACTTTTGAAACTCCTACTATATGGTCATATTTGGAACTTATAATATCCCAAAATCAAATATAATATCATTTGGAATCATGTTTCTTGGGAATAACATTATCATTTTCTATTCTATTGGAAAATTTCATTGTTGATTCCATAAAGGTCTCTTCCCCCATTTATAAAATGGAACCTCCTCCACTCACTTATGAACATCTATTAATCAATCAATCTATAATAAACCCTATAAAAATATCAACCCAACAACCTTACCCACATTCTAGAGGGTATTTTCTTCCCACAAGACCAATCATAGGGTCCTTAATAAGAGATCCAAAGTTGTTTTCTCTAAGAAAAGGTTACCATCTTCATCAAGATCTCTCTTTTTTACCTATTATCGTGTCACAATCAAATAGGTATTAAAAATTAAATTATAATAACACCAGTATATAACATATACTAAGACGTTATTATGTTTGTGGAATAATTGTATCCATAACCTCCTCCATCAAATGGGAAATATAGCCATTGCTCAAGTGTATGGAAGACTACCGCCTCACGAATCGATATAGTTTTTTTCATCATTAACTAACATGTATAGATATAATGATGAAAATAATGAATATATATGATACATATGAAATGATATTTATTATTTATAATCAATATATCAACTACTTCCTTACTCATTCACCCATTAAGGTAATGATATCATCGGTCGTGCATTTGTAAAGACTACCATCTCCACGAACCAATGTGATTCATTTCTAATGTACAAGTTTCAATAATGATTATAAAAATGTATCTTATAAAAAAATTATATTTATTACATTAATATCGTTATCAAGATGATTGATATATATCCTATGCATTATAACTAAAACTTCTATGACAAAACATGCTTGATAAAATGAAGTAGTCAACACCTAATACAATGGTGATTCAGAAATATTATTTTTGAAATGGTGGTAAGATGTTATAAGAGGATCATATATGATATTGTAAATATTATACATTTATATTATAGATTAATAAAAGTCTTTAAATCATTATAAATTAGTTTAAATCACATTCACCTAATGGGATGTGTGAGTTAAGGGATTTTATTTCAATTTAGATTCCATTAAGAAATACTTGTTATTAGGAACCTATTAAATTTTATGTGGTGTATATAATACCAATTTGTATTATTTAACATGAATAAATACTTATTAATGATGATTAATGTTTCAATTAAATCTTATTATTTCAAGGGGATACAATTTAAATTATAATAAAGAAGATAGAATATATTTTACAATATCCCTTTCTTTGGGGATTGCTTTTATCGTCGTAGAGGGAATCATATCATGTATCGATAACAAGATCCAATCATTTTCTTATGTATTATATATTTAAGATGTATCCAAACATTATTTTTAAATTTATTCTCTTTTTTACATGATTTCGCGAAAAAAAAAATTTGAAATAAAAACCAATTTTATTACTCATTAGTTGGATATATTTTTCTCCCATGTTCATGTTTCTCAAAACTATTTTAAAAAGTCCTTTTATGCACTAAAGTGGTTTATTATGGAAATTTTAATTTATCACTAGATTTTGAAAGGGGTTTGAAAATATTATTTATATTACTTTTTTGAAGGACAATTTTGATTATTCATTACAAAAATTTCAAAATGAATATTTTTTTAAAAATGGTGATAAAAAATATCCATGTTTCCAGAACTATTTTTTGATATTTTGCTCCTTGAACATTTTTTAAATGTTTTTACAAAGAAAAATATTTTTTAAAATCTTATTGTAATTTTTCACATCCATTCCCTTTATTATTCAAAAAATTGAATTTATCTTGAAATATATTTTATCGCTCATTGATTTTTTGATTGTTAACTTTCTTTTGAAATATTCACGTTTTGGTGATCATTGGAAATTAAATTCACATTAAATATCCATTTTCTTTATCATGTATATTCTTATAGATTAAATTTTATACCATTTCTATAAATAGTTCCTTACATTAAAAGTTCTTTTATTATTTGGGGATATATTTTTAAAATCCTCATACTTTACATAATAATGATATTTGATGATAATTCATATTGTTTATAAATTAAAAAGATCATTAGATCTATGAGAAATACTTTGGACATATAGTGATAATTGGGGTCCAAAATTATCTATCCACTTGATGCATTGAAAGGTCTCATGACACTAAGTAGTTGGCTAAATTAAAATTGTTATTACCCATACAATTAAACTATCTTGGTAAAAGGTATTGAAAGTTTATATATCACGATTCTTGTTATCATGACATCCAATTTAAATAATTTACTTGATTGAGATTTTATTTATTATTAATCGTGATATTATTTTATTAATATTATCGATGGATAAATTGCGTACTCAATTTATGTATAAACCCTGATTTTTCACTCATTTACAAAGCCTAAAATTTTTGGTCTAAATATTTACTTTGGACCTAATATGAATACATAAGGCGTTAAAAAAGGTCTCAAGGGTTTTAGGTGAATGTTCAGAGCTCGGACCAATCTTTCTGGGTAAAATAGGATGGGCGCACGATTTAGAGTAAACCGTGCTGGAATGCCGTAGGGTTTTGAAAACTGTGTTGACTGTGTTTTTCCGGACGGAGGCACCTCACTTGGATGGCACACATTAATGTGGCCTAACAATAAAATGTGACCTTCTTCCTAGGTAACCGTGTATGGTTCATGAAGGTTTTTTCAAACCATGTGGAAAAACCCTACATAGGTTAATTTTTGGGAAAATTTCCAGTTTTCCCTTAATGAACATTTAATCCACCTCCATCTTCCTTAATACGAGAACCAGTGGGATTAATCCCATTTCTTCACAATTTGGTGATTTTTTAAGGTCAAATCTATGGATTCAAATATATCCCTCATTCGGGATCTGATCGAGCTTTCGTTCATCACGTTGGATGTACAATGTTAAGTACACATGTCCTCTTGAATCGTTCCCCTTCTCTTTCTCTCAACCAAGTTATCTGGGTATGAGAATTTTTCTCTATTTCATAGATCTACTCTTATCTATGAAAAATAAAGGTACATCACTAGAGGATAAGGATCATACAACCCTAAGGTGGGTGGCCTAAAAATCATCCCTAATGTTCATTGATTTTGGATTTCTTGTGTGGGGCCCACCGATTTCATCAGGTGTCGTTTATTGAATTTATATTCCATGCTTGTAATCATTTTAACTATATTGATATTCTATTTCCATATATGTGATTAATTTTTAGTCATTATGACTTCAACCCCATCCCTTCTATATCAAATTTTATGCCATAATTGGTTTTTTCGTGTTTTTGATATGTTTCAGCCATTGTTCAGGTGTGCCTTGGCTTGACCATTCTAAGGGTAATATTTTATTTATTAAATGGAATGTTTATATTGTGAATTTAATAATATAATGTACCATGTATTCTTACTACTTAACCCACCTAAGGTAAGTGTTTCAATTGACAATTAAATGTGAAATGGAAATTGGCAAGTATATTGAGTATATGATTGGACTGTATTGAATGTGAATGAATAGTAGGTTTCATATCCATAGTACCCCTTACCACATTAATGGAAGGTAGAAAAATGAACCTTTAATTGGGAATATGCTTTAAATGGATTAAATGGAAGCATGCTACATGGCCTTGTCACACTAATGAAAGTCAAGGCTTGAACCAAATGACTTGATTAAAAGGATGCATGCTACATGACTTTATCACACTAATTAAAGGAAACTCTTGAACCAAATTAAGAATTACATGACCTCATAAATAAACAGAAATGGCCTAAATTGAGAACACCTTGGATTCTGATTGGATAATTCCATGAGCTCTCTGGAACCCCATTTTGATTCAATGATAATTCTTGCATTGGTTGATACCCACATAGATCTCGATCCTTGAATATTCATGGATGCTCATTATGAAATAGTAGGATCCATCCATATTATTATAGGATGCCTTGGATACACTCCTTATATCCATAATTGGAATGTAGTTTTCATGGATACAGCCCATATGGCCCTGTCTCTGCTTAGCCCCATATTACCTTGGATGATAAGCTTGGATTTGGTAGGCCCCATATTGTGGAATTCATTCAAATATTCTCCTTTTATTAAAATATTACCCCATGTTAGGATACAATTATTATTGATTTTGAGACCATTGAGGTCTACGTCACCATGGTTGTTACCTTGGGACTTCGTTATTAAATAACATAACTCATGGTTTCCTTGTTATATCTTGGAAACTTCACTGTTTATACTATCATGAGGTGATGTATGTGTTGGATATGAATCATGAGACCTATCAATATAAAATTGGTAATTACATAATTAAATGAATGGGTTACATGTTCAGACACTAGCTGAGGACTAAAGGCGGTACTTGGGAATTTAGTTCCATTGTACTGCATTAATTTATATTTTCATGCCTGCACATTTTTACATTTCAATTACATGGGAAGGATGTCAAATACATCGTTGGTGGTGTACCACTTATATTTATCTTATTCCCTCTTCAGGAACAATTTTGTACCCAATGCAGATTACATTGTTGCTAGTGTTGAAAAAGGGAAGCATATGACTTCGAACACTTGGCTGATTACTGTTTAATATGTGTCTTGATAGAATAGGAGTATGTTGGAACTCAAGTTTCTTGGGATAGTCAGTTTTTTCCTTTATACTTTGTGTAACATGTTATTCATGTTGTTTGTATCCATGTTTTTCAAATTTCTAGTACATATAATATCATCATCTATTGTTGAATGTTATTAAGATTATTTCAGTTATTATTACTGTTGTATCAAGTTTTTCATTGTGCCTTCTATTTACATATATTACTTCTACTATTTACCTATGTTAACTATCATTCTCTAGGCTACACTTTGGTAATGAGGGCATAGTCTCCCCGCCGACACACCCTAGGCCCTCACTGCTAGTCAGAAGCCTCTGGTGTTCGGGGGAGATGTGCTTTAGGCCTTGGGGCCCACTGGGCTCAGGGAACCCCTTGAGTGGCATCCGGGTCTGGGACATTAAAAAGTGGTATCAATGGTTTTTTCTTTTCTATATTCACTATTTGAAGACAAAATGTTAGATATTAGGAACACTTAGGAATTTTACATAAGTTGTGCATGGGCATCGTGAACCCATGTTTAGCGTAAAAACCAAGTTTCCCAAATTATAACTGTTGTTCTACTTTTTCTTATTACAGTTTAAATTATTTCTCCATTCATTTTCACACATGTTGGGTGGATTTATTGATTATTACTCTATTTGATAATTTTCTGCCATCCTTAGATAAATGATATGAGGTTAAAGAGCATTGTTACATGAGTCAGACTAGGCACCCATATTTCACATCTCACTCATATTGAAATTCCATATATGTACATTTCACTGATTTTCATTACTTGATATGCTTGTGATTACTATGTAATTATTTGATAGTGAGCTTATTCTTGTATTACTCTTGGATGAGATTGAGTGATTACATGTCTCAAGTCATGAGTTTTATGGGCCCTCATGGGTTGGGATGAGTAATTTATCGTGTTGAACCATTATACTATAATTAAAAGGGTTTCGTTTCTTGTGATAGTTTTATGGGAACTAATTCATCAAACATGGATATCCATTATAATGTGAATCAATAAATCTAAAATGAATTGGTTTCACGTTCTTATCCTGCGTTGTCTTGTTTTTGAAAGGTAAAGGAGTGAACTTGGAAAATAAATGAAAAATGGAGTGAAACTTATACTATATAACTTACCAATACATGGTCATCTACATCAGTAGCTTTGGTAGAATTACTTGTGTTGTGAGTTTTCCTACATTCATATTCTTCTAATGATGTTATCTTTCTTCTTTTAATCTTGTTCTGAGGCGTGTTCTTGGATATTTTAGAACAATTTTCACACAACATCCTCGTATTGTATTCTAGGAAGGTGGTGATGATCATTATCTAGACATGGTGGGCCCAGAGCTACCAGTCCTACAACTAGGAGTGACACATAAGGCACCTCATAGTGTACATGATTTGGGAATAGATTCTCATGTTCGTGATAGTTTCCTATGTTTGATTTAGTCCATGCATGGTGCTCCAAAACTTGCACCTACCATGGTTGATCTGACTCATGAGTTTTAGTAGCTACATCCTTCTACCTTTTTAGAGGATGGTCGTCCATAGGATGTTGAGTTTTGGAATTAATACACCTTATATATCTTTAATAATATATAAATACTTACATAGTAGAGATTCAAGATTGCTACATACATTCTTTAGGATTTGACCAAGAATTTGTGGGATGTGATTACCTAGGCCTGTCGTCATCGGGGCATGTTATGGGATGATTTCCAGACTTCGTTCTATGATTATTTCTTCCCTCAGACTATAAGAGTTGATAGAGCCATAGATTCGATGCATCTCTAATAGGGATTTATGTTAGTTATGGATTATTCAACATGTTTCATGGAGTTGCCGCACTTTTCACTACTTCTAACCAGTGATGATCATTCACATGCTAGATGTTTTGAGGATGGTCCCTAGTATTCCACCCATACATAGCTCAATGTATTTCTCATGCTTACTTTTTTTCCAATAGTAAATCTGGATCATATAACTGAGCGCAACCTGAGGGAATGTAATAGTACCAGGCATAGAGTTCCAATACTGAGGGAGGATAGTAGTTCTTTCAGTGGAAAGAAATGTTCCCTTGAGGTCTCTTATGATGGAAATTACAATTGAAGTGCTCATTTTGATAGCTCTATATATTTTCATTAGTTTGGAAGACAGGAGCACAAGAAGAATTAATGTGATAGATATCCAATGGAGTGTCGGGATTGTGGCTATATGGGGAATCTTCATCATTTATATAGGACCATTCCAATAGTATTAAGTGGAAAAACGGTTTATACCAAATCCACCATTAGTGGTGAGTTCTTTTATGTCATGTTAGGTGGGGAGTTGGAATATCACTGGAAGGTTTGGCTAAGGAGGACGTCATATTCATGGTCTCCTGGCCCTTGGTCACCACCAGTTCTAGCAGATCCATCATGATCATGGTAGTCCATATGTTGCATAGGGTCACGGACTAGGTCAGTTGCATGCACTACAACCAATACACAAGGATCATGATGGGGGACCTTCTATAGTATGAGGTACTATTCTAATAGCCTCTACTATAATATATTCTTTATTCGATACAGGTGATTCAAACTATTTTATCTCTCTATCCAATGTGTAAATTCTAACACTGAAGAAATTGTATCACTATGGATTGGTTGGTTCACTATCATGATTTTGTATATTGTTATGTACGTAGGGTATCTTTTACATCACCATAGTGCAGTACTTATCTACATAAGGGTGAGTGGGATGTCTAGGCTGGTAGAGCAGGACGAGATCATCATGATAAAGGTTAAGTGACCACTGATATTTTCAATATCTTCATGGAGGATCATATCTTGCTTCAAATTATTTTCTCTCTGGTATTGGATCTCTTAAGCGATGTATTCCCCAAGGATTTTTCTATCTTACCTCCAAAGAGAGAGGTAGAGTTTACAATCGATCTTATCATGAGATGAGCTCCAGTATCAATTCCTCTATACATGATAGTACCTATAGAGATTCAAGAGCTTAAGTGGAAGTTAGATTATTTAGAGGCCAAAGGTTTTATACGGCCAATTACATCCTCATGGGGATTTCTCTTTCTTTTTTAAAAGAAGGTGGATGGAACCATATGTTAATGCATTTACTATATATGGTTAAACCATCTCCCAGTCAAGACCTGATATCCAGTTCAATGAATAAATGATCTATTTAACTATCTCTGAGGATAAATGGTCTTCTCCAAGATCAACCTAAGATCAGGTTATCATCAAGTACTAGTCATACCATTATACATACCTCATACAGCTTTCCATAGTAGGTATTTTCTGTATGAGTACCTTTTTATTCCATTTGGTCTTACACATGCACCAACTATATTCATGGATACGATGAATTGGGTGTTCCAAACCTATTTGGATTCTTTTTTCATGGTCTCTATGGAGAAAATATTGGTGTATTCTCTCACTCGTAATGACCATGCCAATAATTGTGAGATTGTTCTAAGTCCCCAAAGAGAGCATAATATTTCTACAAATCATGCTAAGTTCCACTTTTGGATCGAAAAAGTCCAATTCTTGGGTCATATTATCTCAGAATCAGGAGTATCTATGAACCCTGAAAAGGTAAGTGTGGTAGTTTATTGGTAGGATCCCAACAATGTGTTTGATATACTGAGTTTCATAGGGATGGTTGGATAATATATTCATTACATACAAGAATTTTCATTCCTTTCTTCACCACTTACTAGCCTTACAATTAATGGTGTCAAGTTTGTGTGGTCAGAAGTGTTTGAGAAAGCCTTTTTGGATCTTAAAGGCAGGCTTGTCTCTGCACCCATTCTGATTTCTAGTGAGCCATGTAAAGACTATATTGTCTTCTGTGATGCATGATTAATCATCCAAAGAGTAGTGATGATTTAGGAAGGCAAATTTGTTGCGTAAGGTTCTCGATAACTAAGGACTCATGAGAGAAACTACCCAACGCACAACCTTCAACGAGCACCAGTTGTCCATGCCTTACATTGCTGGAGACATTACCTAAAGGGTGAGCACTTTTTGGTGTACATGGACCACAAGAGCCTAAAATATATCTTTTCATAATGTGACTTGAAACTAAAATAGTGAAGATGGTTTGAATATATTCAGTCTTTTGACTATTACATTTCCTATAAACTTGGGAAAGGAAACGTGGTTGCAGATGAACTTAGACAGAAAACTGAAGAACTGACCGTATGAGAAGCCACTAATGAATGGAAGTTAATGGACCTATTTTCTAATCTGCATATAGAGTTTCAAGATAGTCATGACCAGTCTTACCTCTCATCCTTGACAGTTACATATTCCCTCCATGAGAAGGTAAAGAGTTGATATTTTTCAGATCTTGAAGGATTGATTCTCTGTGAAAGTATATCAAGAGATAACCCACCTCCAGATTGGTCTATGGATAGACACGATGTCATGCATCTATGTGAACATATTTGGGTTCTCACAGACATTAGGGAGGAGATAATGAAAGAGTTCCATACTTCCCTATTGATAGTTCATATAGGAATCTCCAAGATCTATCGAGATATGTGATTCCAATATTGGAATCCGGGAATGAAATGTCATATAACATGCTTTATCACTAGGTGTTTCAACCTGTCAACAAGTGAAGGTAGAGCACCAGAGACCAGCAGGCTTGCTATAGCCTCTTATTATCCTGGAATGGAAATGGGAATATGTTTCTATGGATTTCATTGTCATCTTACCTAGGTCTCTAAGGAGTAGTGATGATATGTGGGAATTCATCGACCGACTAAAAAAATCATCCCACTTCATTCCTGTTAGGATAATTTCTTAGATGATGAATTGGAAAGACTGTATGTCTGTGAGATCATAGGACTAGATGGGGTTCCATGTACTCTCATTCCAGATAGAGATGCCCATTTTGCAGCATGGTTCTGATAGGGATTACAGAAGGCTATTGGAACTCAGGTGCGTCTAAGAACATCTTTTCACCCTCATAATGAAGGAAAATTAGATCGGACAATACAGGTTCTATAGGAAATGATATAAGAATGTGTCCTTGATTTTGGCAGTTCTTTGGAGAAGCATACCCCTCTCATTGAGATAACATATAATAACAACTTTTAGGAGACAATTCAGATAGTTCATTTTGAATCCATGTATGGTAGGAAATTTTGTTCACGGCTGTGCTGGCTAGAGGAAGGTGAGGCAGCCCCACCAGGTCCTGCTCTCATTAAGGTGACTTCAGAGTATGTTCAACTGATCAGAAAGTGTAATATTATTTCTCTATCGAGACATAAATCTTATGCCTATCACTGCCGATAGCCTCTTGAGTTGGAGGTCAGGGATCATGTTTTTATTTGGGTATTTACTAAGAAAGGGCATAGCTGGTTACAAAAGAAGGGAATGTTGTCTCCTTGTATTATAGGGTCGTTTGAGATTTTAGAGAGTCGGGTTGATAGACTCTCGGTTACTACTACCTCATAGGTACCATTTAATGCACAATATATTTTATGTTTCACAGCTTCACCATTATCATGCTGAATCATCTCATTCTTTTGATCCCGAATACGTTGAGTTAGATTTCGATGCTACTACTGAGGAGTATCTAGTACGTATCATTGACCGGGAAATAAATGCTCTATGAGACCGGTATGTCCTAATAATATGAGTGTTATGGTAGAACGTCCAGGTGTAGGTTGAGACATGGGAGAGGGAAGAAGACGTATGTTCTCAACGACCTTAGTTATTCTCAGATAATATTCACCCATCCTTGGATGGTGAACTCATAGATGAGTTCATTTAAGGGGGAGAATGTGAGAACCTAGTTTTCCACTTAGGTAAGGGTACTTTAATTTTCTATCTAAGTCTTTACTTTGGACCTAATATGGATTCCTAAGGTGTTAGAAGAAGTATCATGGGTGTTTGGGAAACTTTCGGAGCTCAAAACCCATCTTTTTTGGAAAAATAGGCTTTTCACATGGTTTAGAGTAAACTGTGAAAGAATACAGCATGGTTTGGAAAACATTGCAGATTGTGTTTTTTAGATAGATCCACCTTGCATGACTTGCATAGGGTCATGCCGCCTAACCGTCCAATGTTCCTTTCTTCCTAGGTAATTGTGCATGGTTCATGCACTGTTTGTAAAACCTTGCTAAAAACCATGCCCAAGCTATTTTTTGGAAAATTTCCATTTATTCCCTTAATAATATTTTAAGATGCCTCCATCTTCCATAACACAAGAACTAGTGGGATTTAGCCCTTTTCCTCTCAATTTAGAGATTTTTGAAGGCCAAATATTGGGATTCAAAGATATCCTTCATCTGGGATCTGTTCGAGCTTCCATTCATCATGTTGGAGGAGAAACGGTAACTACTCGAGTCCTTTTGATCCATTATCCTAATCTATTTCTCTCAATCGAGTTGTCAGGATATGAGTGGTTTTTGCTTTTTCTTAAATCTATTCTGATTTGATCCAAATCAGGGGCCAATACTGAAGCATAAGGATCCTAGAACCCTAATGTGGGTGGTCTATAACTCATCCCTAAAGTTTTTTGATTTTGGATTTATCGTGTGGGGCCCACTGATTTCATCATTTGCCTTTTATTGAATTTATATTCCCTGATTATAATCATTAGAACCATATAGATATTATATTTACAAATATGTGATTGATTTTGGTTGTTATGACCACAACTCCATCCCTTCCATGTTGAAGGTTATACGATTTTTGGGTTTCTAGTGTTTTTTGACACATTTGAGCCACTGCTAAGGTGTGCCTTGGCTTGACCACTCTATGTGTAAGATTTTCAATATTAAATAGAATATTTATATTTTGAATTTCATAAAGTAATGTATCATGTATTCTTACCACATGTCCTTCCTAAGGTAAGTGTTTCAATTGATAATTAAATGTCAATTGGAAATTGGAAAGTATATTGAGTATATGACTTGACCGTATTGAATGTGAATGAATAGTAGGTTTCATATCCATAGCACCCCTTAACACATTAAAATAGAGTATATGAATGAACCGTGATTATTGACCATTCCTTAAATGTATTAAATGGTTGATTTCTACTTGGCCTTGTGACACTAATGAATGTAAAGGCTTGAATCAAATGACTTGATTAAAAGTTCTCATGCTACGTAACATTGTCACACTAATGAATGGAATGGCTTGATCTGAATGAAATATTACATGAATTCATAATTAAAAAAATGACCTAACATAATCTCTCATTAGATTCTATTCAGAGGATTTCATGAGCACTTGGGAACCCCATTTCGATTCAAGGATACGACTTCCATAGGTTGATACCATCGTAGATATTGATCCTTTTATATTCTTGTATGCCTGATATGATAGCATAAGATCTTTCCATATTATTATAGGATACCTTGGATACACTCCTTGGATCATGGATTGACAAGTAGGTGACATGGTTACAGCCCATAGGGCCTTGTCTATACTTATCCTCATCTTACCTTGGATGATCTCCTTTGATTAAGTAGGCCCTTTATTGTGGATTTACTTGCAATATGATCCACGTATTACACTCTAATCCCATGATAGGCTACAATTATTAATGACTTGGTGACCCTTTTGGTCTACACCCCCTTTGTTATTACCTTGGAACTTATTTATCACATTTCATAAATCATGGTTTCCTTGTTACGTCATGGAACCTTCACTATTTATACTATCACGGGGTGATTTCAATGTTGTATATGCCTCACAAGACCTTCTAATATAAAATTGGTAATTAATTAATTAAATGATCTGGTTACATGTTCAATAACCAGCTAAGGGATGACGGAGGTACTTGGGAATTTAGTTTCATTGTAATGTTTTACTTTATATATGCTTTCATGAACACTGTAACATTTACATTACCTGAGCCGGATTTTATAGACACTGTTGGTGGTGTCCCACTGAGATTTATCTCACACCCTCTCCAACCATCATTTGGTACCAGAGGAAGATTACGTGGTTACGGGTTTTGAACAATGGAAGTGTACAACTTCAAACATTTGATTGCTTGTTGTTTAGTATGGATCATTAGAGCAGCGGACTGAGTTGGAACTCAGGATGCTTTAGATAGTCTTTGATTTTCTTTATACTTTGTGGAACATGTTATTCTTGTTGTTTGTATCCATGTTTTCCAGCTTTCTAGTACATGGAATATCATCATCTATTGTTGAATGGTATTACTATTGTTCCAATTATTATTATTGATGTCTCTACTTTTCCATTATGACTTCTGTTTACTTATATTTCTTCTATTATTTACCTATATTTAATATCATTCACTGTGATACACTTTGGTAATGAGAGAATAGTCACCCCACAAACACACCATAGGCCTTCGCTGCTAATTGGTAGCCTCTGGTGTTTGGGGAGATATGCTTGAGTCCATGTGTCCCACCGAGCATGGGGAACCCATTGAGTGGCATCAGGGTCTGAGACATCACATGTTATTTACTAAATGGCATCTATTTTTAGTAACTTACCTTATCATATTGATTTTTTGAAAAATATATTGACTAAATAGAATCTATTTTTAGTTATTTACCTTTCCATATCGATTATGACTTGTCTACTAATGATATATTCTATAGTAAATAACTGTAATTGATCATTTGAATTCACCGTTAATTTTTTTCCCTTTCCCGTGATATAAAAATGAATAAATTTAATGATTTTCAAGGATGTTGAACATTTTATTTTGTTATGTTTTATAATATATTCTTAATGTAAAATTGGTATCATATATGTATATTTTTTTCCAAGACTATTGAACTAATTAGTCCTTTGGGATTTGACCCCTTTTATCTATTTCAATTTAATAAAGTGACCATTATCTCAGGGTTACTAGAGTCAGGGTTGTTACAATTAGTAACATATGAAGTTTAGTAGAAACCATGGGGACTAAGTTTATTGAAAATATATTCTAGTGCACATTTACCAATAATATACTTTAAGGATATTTCAAATTTTAGAATAACATCCTAGATTTTTTCTAACGTGTAGATTAAGTGGTTTTTCCTAGAAATAGATCAGTATTCGGATACTAAATATCGGAATGGACCTCGAATAGTTTGTACCTAGGGGTAGTAATTCTAAAAAGTACACATTATAACTTTACACGATCGATACATCACAACTAAAAACTGGCCTTTAATAGTGCTAGAAATGGCCTTTATCAGTTCTAGAAAAGAGCAGACTACATGAACAATGTTAAATGCCCGTAAATTTTATCAGTGCCGAAAAAGTACTAATAAAAAAGACATTTAGCAGCACTAACAAAAGCACTGTTAAATGGGACCTTTATTAGTTCTTTTAAAAATGGTGATAAAGGTCTTATTTATCAGTGCTTTTATATAGCACCGCTAAAGCAATCCTTTATAAGCACTTTAAAAAGTGTTGCTAAAGCTCTCATATATATATGCTTTTGTTATGACTGAAAAATGTATTCATTATGAGTCCTTTTAAAAGCACTAGTAAAGGTACAAACTGTAATTTTTTGTTACATTAAACCACTACACTATAATCAATAGAAACACACCCGAAAAACACCAAAAAACACACCAAATATCAACAAAAACAAGTCCCAATACTGAATTGAAATGAAATGATATTTACAACACAAATACTAGAAAAAAATTACTATTATGAAAATTTAAAACATTAGTTTATACAATTAATTAAATAAAAAATATTACAAACATTCAAAAAAATCTTAACTATTAGTGTTGCCTGGATTTCCATGACATTCATAGTTGAACTACTAACAATGAAAGAGTAGCTTCAAAATAAACACATCAACTCGAAAAAAAATCCATCTGAATAAGAAAAGAATTGTTATGGGTAATAATAAAATGAAATAAAATAAAAATATATATGAAATAATATTTTAATTCTATTGAAAATGATTTTACTATGAAAATATTAAGATTAAATTTGTAATTGAGTAGAGGCAGCGATGTGGCTCTTCCTATAAAGGCAATGGATAGAACATGAAATAAAGTGATAACTGCAACACTTCATGAGTGGAATGTTTTTCGGGGATAAGAATCATGAATGTTTGATAGAGCACCCCAACACAAAAAATAATAATCCACATGTATAATAAAACAATATTTATGTTAGTAATACTAAAAATAAATAAATAAAACATAATTATAAAACAATTAATTAATTCTATGTACAATGATTTTACTATGCAGCCATCAATATTACATCTGTGATTGAGGAGAGACTACATCATTTCTCTTCCTATAAATGTATGAAACATGGATAGAAATATTCTATAATAAATGAACTCTACAAGGAATAATGAAAATTAAATCAGTGTTTCATTATATATATTTTTGGTAAAATAGAGAAATTATATTGTAACATTACCTTCATATCTTTCTAAATGGGTTTATTTGGTCCAGATGTAAGATAATAATAAACCTAAGGATTTTCTGTGCACTTTACTACTATTGGATAACTACATATTAGCATAGAATCTGACCTGAACTTCCTACCCGGTGTCCCTGTGATGCTCTCATCCCCCACATTCTCACCACCATCTCTATCATATCACCATTCAGCATTAACTTTTCCTTCTCTTCTTGAATCAATTTACTACTTGTAAAGATGCATGATGCATGCAGATACATGTATATAGTAAATGGGTGCAGGAAGAGATAGAAAAGTGAATAATGATTAGTGATATGATATAGATGGTGGTGAGAATCTGTGAGATGAGGGCATCTTGGGGATGCTGGGTAGGAAGTTCAGATTAGATGTTATGTTATCCGGTAGCTAACCAACAGCAGTGAAGTGCACATAGAATCCTTATTTTGGGTAATAACTTTGTGGGTGATGCACAACCAATCCATGTTTTGGATTAATTGATCAATGGAGCCGAATATATATCAATATTCTTCCAAAACACTAAATCTTTAGAAACACAACAAAAAATACCAAAATACAGAATTTAAATGAACCTGTACACAAGGAACAATGAGTGATTTCCACAAAAATAGACATCTCCAAACAAGCATGATAAAAAGTGGGAAAATAATTTATGATAAGACAAACATTTAATGGTTCAAATTGAAAAAACAAAACCATTTTAACTATGAAAGATTAAAACAACCAAAACAAGGAAACTCTTAATGTCTTCACTTTGGCATGGGAGACAAAAACTGAGCCAATGTGTTTATACATATTTCACAACAACTCTTCAAAAAATTCTTTCTCCACAATCTTCTCAAAATGGAGATCCATAGAGATGAGGACTCACTCCCTAATCTCTGGATTAATACTCGCAATGAAAATAGATTCTTTCAACATATCCTATGACATGACCTCTGGAAAAAAGGAAACTATCTCTTTGAAGTGATCATCATAATCCTTTATTGTCATCTGGCCATACGGGATGCTCGTGACCTCTTCGATTATTCACCTTCACCACCTATGGTATAAACCATTGGAAAAAGAGGAACATAAAATCTACCCACATCATCCGAAATTTGATCATTGTTAGGGAAAACAACGCCCATTATTTAAAATCTCAACCCCCCAAATAGACTCAAAACATTATGTAATCTAACAGATTTGGGAGTTAAAAACACTTTGAAGACATGATTAACTACCTCAAGACACTTCACTGCCTCTAACGAACCTTTATTTCCATGGTAGATGGGCAAAAACTGAGGAGAAACAGAAACAGGGAGAGACCCACTAGAAACATCAAGAAACTTTCTAGGTGACATATTTTAAATAACAATAAAATCATTAAATTCGGTTTATAATCAATATGAAACACAACAATAAAGAACATCTTGTGCCACAAAAAATGGCTCACAGGACAAATTTCATATCAAAACTGGAATTATCTATTTGAAAACCACTATTTCATTTTCATTTTCCAACCACCTTCTACTAAGGCCACTTTAAACAGCATAACAACCCACATTTGATACCAGTGGACTAGTTAGAGAATACTGGTGGGACAACAGCCACATACTACAGTGCCATCTCAACCTGTAGAGCCCCCAGTTCTCTCTATCAACCAGTTTAATATCCAAAATAATTAAACCATAATATCACATGGAATTTTTCCAAAAAATAATTATGTATATACCGTAATAAATTAGTGGGTACTACGATTTCATACAAGAAGAAAAATCTATAAAATGATTTGGAAAGAACTAGTGTAATAGTGTAGTAAAAAAAAGGTGAGCATATATATAGTGATGGACACGTGATTTTATATAATATCAAAAATAGAGGCTCAAGAGATTCATTGTACAGACATTTAGATCCCTAATTCTATATTTCAATTAATAAACTTCAACATTATGAAACTTTTTATCTAATTCATCAATCTCTATGAACATCCTTTGAATTAGTTTTTAAAATACATATTTATAGTTTTATATCATTCTATCTACGTTCTTTTTTATTAATTCCAGTTTAGGGTTTTTCTATCAAAGTCAAGATCCCAAAATCCATGTTATATTACCCCTACAAAATTTATGTGTGTTTTGTGATAAAACTGATAAAAGTCAAGCAGATTCAGTTGTGTGTCCGTATAGATAAAGTAAATGTTAGTTCTTCCTATAAATTAAAAGGAAATTAATTGGGTTGGTCTTCTAGAGGAGTCGTGTCGACAACAGTGAGGAGATGAGATGTATGGTTCAGTAAGATTATGAACAGTGAAAAAACACAAAATGTGGAAATCAAAAGATCAAACAATGATATAGTAAAAGTAGAAAATAACCTAAATTGGATTTTATACTTGATTCGTCTGATGGATCGTAGTGGAGTCATGTTGGAAGAAGAGGAGTTTCATGATAGCTTCATAATCGCTTTGACTGAGTACCAGTTAAGGATTTTTTAAATAGATCAGGAACAATTTTAAGAGTTGTTTTAGAAAAGAGGTGATAAATATCCCTTTTATCAACGTTAAATTGATAATCATTGATAAAATGAATCATTATCAGCACTAAAAAGTGCTGATAAATCTCGATATTTATCAGCGTTGATAAATATCAATCTTTATCAATACTGAAATTTTACCACTAATAAAAGATTAATTTAAATAAATTTATTACAATTTCATAATTATTAAATATATATAATTATTTATTTATAATTGTATAAATACTTATTTAAAAAATAATTAATATTTATTTATAATAATTATACAATTATCAATTTATGAATATAGTAAATATATATTTATAAATATATTTATTTATAAATCCTTATTTACAAATATATATTTAACATTATTAGTAGATATATAATATTAATTACTTGAATTTTGAAAATGAGTGAAATTGAATAATTCTAAATGATTACACTTTAAAAATATTGAAAAATGGATATATTTTATTAATTAAATATAAATTATTAAAAAATATGAATATATATATATGTTGAGGTAAAGATGAAGACATATTTAAGTACTAAAAGATGAGTACAATTAGAATATACTAAAACCTAATATATATATATACTAAAAAATTAACAAATTCAAAAATATAATTAAAAATAAAAAAATATTAAATGTGAATGTTATAACTATACTAGTATTAAAAATAAATAAATAAAATTGACCGATTAAAAATATAATATATTAAATTTATCAAGAAAATAATGAAATTCTAAAATTTACTGATATTTGAATAAATTACATAAATATTAGGTGTATGTGTTTCTATATATTGTGTAAATATATTTGTGTTTGTGTTTGTATATAAACAAAATTAATTACATATATATTGTGTGTGGAATCAATGTTACACAAAATGTTTGATATATGTTAAATTAACAAATCAAACGACATTAAAAATGGATAAGACATTAATATGTTTTTAATAATCAATTTTTTCATTTTATTTATATTTATATTTAATATATATTTTTTATTACTATTTATAATTAATATATATATATTATACATATGCTTTTTTATTAATAGTTTTTTCTTTAATAAAATTTTAAATAATTTGTTAATTTATTTATTTTTAAATTTTTTGTTTAATTAATTATTTGTTTACATATTTACATTTAATATATATTATTTATCAACATTTATAATATATATATATATATATTAAATTTATTCATATTTATCAATAATTATTTAATTAATTAAATGTTTAATATTTTTCATAATTTACTCATTTTAAATTTCTATTTTTTAATTATTTCATTTTATTCATTATACATATCTATATATTAAAAATATACTATTCATTAATATTCAAAATTTTTATATTTTTGTATTCATTTATAAAATTAATTATTTAATTCATGAATTTATAAAATATTTTTAAATTTTATTTTCAGAACCATTATCCATGCTAATAATGTGCTGATAATGGTTAATATTTCATAGTACTTTATTTTTAGAGCTCATAAAGGGTAAATTTTATTAGTGCTAAAAATTAAGGGCTAAAAGCGGTAACCATTATTAGTGCTAAAATAAAGCGTTGATTATTGTGACCATTTAACAAAGCTAAAAAGTCATTGATAAAGGGCACCCTTTATCAGCCCATTTATATAGGTCTTATAAAAGTCCCTCTTTATCATCACTTATTTTAGGTTGATAAAGATAAACTTTCCCAGTGCATTTTTCTAGTGCGGATAAATGCCGGCACTGTTAAAGGCCAGTTTTCTAGTGGTCCCTAGTATACAACAATATGACTTACATTGAACCAAGTTTTTGAACTCTTGGGGAATATTTTTAGGATAAATAATATTTTATTTACAAAAAATTATGAAGAATTTGAAAATATTTTCATTCCCAAATAAACCCAGTTTATGATTCCAAGGTTAACAGTACATAAATTAAAAATTTATTTTAAATGTTACATCAAATTCAGAATTATACATTATGTTTTAAAATTCCTAAATTTATGAGTTAACACAGTATATTTCAATTTTTAAAAAAGTCACTTGGATGAAATAATTATATCAAGACTCATGATAAATGTGGAAATTTACCTACAATGAAATCCTATATAGCTGGTATTGTATCTAATTAGAAAATGGCTATATTATTTAATATTAAGCATGTTATGATAAATAACCTTTCTCGGATAGAGGAAGTTATTTTTCAACAATTTAATTCTCCTATGTTGGATCACATCGTGTTAAATAATCCCCCATCATTTAGTGGGACTACAAATCCTGTAGTGGTCGAGTGATGAATTATGTCCCTTGAGAATATATTGTGGGACATAGAAAATGATTATAATGAAATGTTTATACAATAAGTATATTGTATCAAGTGTAATTCTGATTAATAGTGGTTATTGGTCTAGAATTCATGGTAGGAAGAGGATATATAATTCATGGATGGGAGTTATTTTAAAGAAACATTCTTTATATAATATTTCCCTCGTGTGCAATGAACTAAAATGAAGATAAAGTTCTTCATATTAATGAAAATGGAGGAAGAATGTATTGTGGACTTTTAGGATACATTTATAAGACTATCCAAATATGATATAGATTAAATTTTCAGTACAGAATGCATGATTAACCATTTCATTAATATGATTAATCCATGTCATTAAAGGGAAGTGGTTTCTCTGATATTTTCATCATACAATGAAATCATTTTATGCACCATAAAAATAGAGAATGTATTTTATTAATACTTTATATTTAAGGTATATCATTAGAAGAAGTGGTTAGTTGAAAACCATGTATAAAGGAAGACATCAAAGAATAAGAATAAAATTAATTGGCATCCATCATTAAAAAATTATGGGAAGAAAAATCATGGAAAATGTTTGAAGGGCATGGAATTTTATTACAAGTGTAATGATAAGAGTCGTTTAGATAATGAATGCAAGGTAAAGAAGAAAATTTGTGATGTATAGTTATTTGAATATATAGAAATGGGGAATTAATCAATACAATTCCCCATGCATTAAGGGAACAAACTATAGAAGATGTTGATGGAAGAAGATCAAACTTATGTGATCACTATAGGTGGGGTGGAAGTTCCCAATGATTTGGTGGTAGGTAATTTAATCATAGAATTAAATTTATCAAAATAACTATTTGATTATTATTATTTACACTGTTTTAAATAATCTATGTTTTCTATAAAAATTATATATTTCCCTAGAACCTTAATAAAGGAGTTGTCATTCAAAACCCCTAGGGGAAATCTCACTTTGATGATGATGTTTTAGGAATTTCTCATTTTGACTCATAAACATGCTCTATTTCCTAACATTATTATCACACCTATGGTTGAATTAAATATAATCCTTGGTGTGGTTTGAATTTCAAAATATGATGAAAAATTGTATTTCATGGTAGAGGACATTATGATTCATGACAATGATGTATAATTCATTATCTTTATAGCAGATATATCATCCTCTAGATCATGTACAGATCCACCCATATTAGCACTTCTGAATGAGATTCTTGGGGATAATATCAAACACAATCTATGGATGGAAAAATTAATCTTCTAATTAAGGATGTACCTATTTTATATCAATACATTTATTATTTCATAGTAAATTACATGAACATCCACCGTATCATAAAGTTTAGTTTCCATCGATTTAATCCCTAATTCCAGACCTATATCAACGTCTCCTTATATAATGGACACTATGATGTTTGTAGGAACTATTAGAGGAGTTTTGTGACTATGGATTTATACAAACTAATTTCTCAGCTTGGGGATCCTCTCTTTTTGTAATTAAGAAGAAATTTAGATGCATTAATAAATGCATTGATTATAGGAAAATAAATTCTATTATAATAAAACATAATTATCCTCTACATTAATTTGATGATATATTCAGTCAACTTCATAAAGATTAATATTTCTCCAAATATTCACATTTATTCTGAGTATCACCAATATCAAGTAAAGAAGAAATACATTCCAAAGACAACATTTTGTATAAGGTTCGAACATTTCATGTTTAATGTAATGAAATTTGGATTGACTAATTCACTATAATTTATTATGGATCTAATTTTTATAGTTTTAAAGGAATATCTTAATAATTTTTTGGGTGTTAATAGATGATATATTGTTTTATAAAAATATCTATGAGGGCTATGAGAATCACTGGTGTACCATTCATGAGACTCATAAAATAGAACAATTATATAGGATATTTAGAAAGTGTGAATTATAGATTTAGGATGTCTCTTTTCGGATTGGATAAACTACTAACCAAACATTCATGTAAAGGGTTTAAGTTCATATTATTATAGAAATGTGAATAATTTTATGAATAATTTAATCAGAGATTGTTCAGTGGTCCAATTTTGAATATACCAACAAAAAGTGATTGGTTTGTGATATATAGTGACACAACAAAGATGGGAAATTGTTTTGTCCTTATACAAAATAATAATGTTATTTTATATGAATCAAGGTATATAATTAATCATGGATAAAACTATCCAACCCATGATCTTGAGTCGGATATTGTAATATATTCTTCAAATATATAGATACATTATCTCTCTGGTGAAATGTGTGAGATATACATAGACCATGAGAGACTAAAATCATATTTTCACAAAAAGATATCAATATGAGAAAATGTTGATGGATTAAGCTACTCATGGATTATAATTTATCAATACACTACCACCCATGGAAGGAAAATAAGGTAGTAGATGTGTTGACCAAGAAATATCATGGAGTTACTTTAAAATTTGGATTAATAGGGACCATATTTTAATGGATCTATAAAATATGTATATGTGAATTAATAATGAAGTGGATATATGACTCTATTCAAAAAAAAAATAGTTAATATAAATTTTAAAAGAAAACAATCACAATCTAATGAAGATATGTTTCAAAACAAAATTATTACCACTAATAATTGGAAAATGGTAGATTTTTGTGAATATGGAACTCTGATTTTTGGAAAGAGAATATATATTACATCTATACGTAACATAAAAAAGGGATGTATTGGATGGATCCTATATATTTAATTTCACTATAAACCCTGGTAGTACCATGATTCATAGGGATTTGAGGGGTCAAATTTGGTGGGATAACATGAAGTATGAAATCTCTAATTATATATTGAGATGCTTGGTTTTTCGAAAGGTGAAGGATGAAAGACATCATCATAGAGGATTCATGAAAACTCTACTTATTCCTATCATTAAATTTGATGATTTTAATATGGAATTTTTTATGGTAATAAAAAATACACCTAGAAATAATGATTCAACATCGGTTATTATTGATCGCCTAACCAAATTATCACATTCTAAAAGAGAATATTTACCTCTTTAGAACCTCATAAGGATATATATTATTAAATTTTTAATACTTAATGTCGCGCCGCTTTCAATTGTTAGTGACAATTATCCCTAATTTATATTTAAATACAAGAAGAGTCTTTAGAATCCTCTTGATACTGAGCTTCATTTGATCACATCCAACCATCCACAAACTGATGGATAGTCTGAAAGGAATATTCAAATATATGAAGACATGTTGTGGTAATTCTCATTTGAATTTAAATTTATATGGATTGATTATTTACCATTGTTATATTTTTCCTATCATAATAGTTTACATTCAAGTATTAAAATGGGGTAATATGAATCCTTATATGGAAAGATATTTCATACTACAACTTGTTTGGATGAATTTTGAGATAAGAAACATATATCCCCAGAACATCTGAAGACACAAGGAAAATAATCATGACTATTCATACTCATATTAAACAAAATCAATATAGGAAAATATTTATATTAATAATCAAAAAAAGACTTCGAATTTCATGAGGGAGATCCCATTTTCATAAAATTATCTCCTTGTAAGGGTAGAATAAGGTTCGGTAGGAAATAGAAATTGAGCACCAGGTATGTATGGAATTTTAAAATTCTAGAGAGAATTAGATTTATGTGTTACTAATTGGAAATCCCAGCGATATTCTCTACAGAACATGATGTATTCCATATATCATTTCTAAATATGTATATTCAATACCCAACGCATGTAATCACCTCAAATGAAATATATTTGGATCCTGATCTACCTTATAGTGAAGATCTCATCCATATTCGTATTAATAGAGATAATTTATTTAGAAATAAAATGAATCAAATAGTAATGTTGGTTTTTATAAAAAATAAAATGGAGGAATCAATGTGGGAACTGCAGAACGTTATGAAGAAAAACTACCCTTACTGGTTCAGAAGCTAATATCCATGAAAATTTTGACGATGACATTTTTTTAGGAGGGAAGAATTAAAATCCAGATCGTCGAATATAGTAGGTGGACAAAATTAATAAAACTATAATAAATGAAAATTTTAATAGTTAATGCCACAAAAAATTCTAATTGATAGGATAAATATCAATTTTGAACTTACATGGTCTAAATAAGACAAGATTGGTTTTTTAAAATTTTACCTTAGAAGTAATACATTATGAATAATTGAAAATATAGAATTTAAATATTAATATATTAATATATAATAATTTATTATAATATTTTTAATTAAAAATTTATTGACTTTAAATTAGATATAAATAAAGATAAGAACATTTGGATGCAAAAATGGATATTTTTCATTAAAATGTTTTTAAAGAATAATGTCTATCCATTTTAATTCATTAATATTTGTTTAATGATGAATTGTTTAAATTAAATTTATACATAATATATATAAATATATCATTTGAAACCCCTCTAATAATGATTATTATTCATATAGTCTATATAATATCATCTAATTCTTGGAAAATGTATTTCCTTAAAACTGTTTTCTCGCGTGATTTGTGAGTGTATATCTAAATTAAATTATGGCAGTTATATTAATTCAATATGATAAAATGGTTTCCTTATTTTTAATAAAAATAATTAATAATAGGTAATATGGTCACATTAATTTTTGTTCATAATGAATAGTAAAATAGTAAAATTTAATTACCCTGGTAAAGGTTTACGTGGGTTTACCGGGGGTTAAACCAAAATATACAGGTAAGTTTTCTAATTAAACGTGTAAAAATACTATTAAATGGATATATTTATTCTTTAACATAAAACAAATTCTAATATAAGGTTATTTGGCTGATTTTTTTCTTGGTATTAACTTTATTATTTTTTATTCTATTTAGAAATTTCTAAGTGCTTTCCAAGAAGGTCCCCTCCCTCACTTATAAAGGGATCCTCCTGCCCTAACATCATCACACATATTAATCCTTGTAGTTCAACCAAAACATGAAAAACCCTTTTCTAAATATACTTATCCATGTTCTAGATATTATGTTCTTCCTAAAATACCAATCCCAGGGTCCTTAATAAGAGATCGAAAGGAGGTTTCTCTAAGGGAAGGTAATTATCTTCAACTATCTCTTTCCATTGTTTTCCTTATTTTATAATAATAAATTATTTCATGAAAATTAAAATATAATAAAACCATTATCAAAAATATATTTATATTTTATTATTTTAATATAATAATATTTATCAATATCATCATCCCTTAAATGGAAAACAAAGCCATCGTTCCTGTATACAATGGACTTCTGCCTCACAAACCTATTCAATTTTCATTCCATCAGCGACCCATGTGGATAATAATAATAATATAAATAATGAATAAATATTATACATATTACATTATATCAATTTTATATAATTAATTTCATCAAAAAATTTACCCTTTCCCCATTAGGAAATGGTATCGCCTCTTGTGTGTATGTATGACCTATCATCTCCAAAAACCGATGTGACTCATTTCCCATGTCCAACTTTCAAGAATGATAATAAAAAGTTATATAATAAAAAATATGATATTTATAAAATTTATATAAATCTGGTTATCATGGATCTATATCCTATTCACAATAACTAGAACTTCTGTGACAAAACATGCATGAGAGAATAATGCAGTTAACACCTGAAACAATGGTGGTAACAAAATATTATTACTGAATGGGTGGTAAGATGATATAAGAGTATCATATATGATATTATAAATATGAATATGATTTTGTTTTAAATTTATAACATGCATATAACCATCATATAGGAAGTTAAATCATGTTCAACTAATGTGAAGTATAAGGTAATAGGGTTTGTCTCAATTAACATTCCATTAACACTTATTTCTTATTATGAACATATTCACTTTTATGTGGTTTATGTAAGTCCACTTTGATTTATTAAACATGAATACCATTTTATTTAAAATATGTAATATTTAAATTAATGTTTATTCTTTCAATGGGTTATAATTTAAATGTCACCAATGATGTGAGAATATATTTTACAATCTCACTTTATTTTGGTATTACTTTTGTCTTCATTGAATAAATATTTTCTTATCCTTCATAAGTTCCAATATATTTCCTATACACATGATATTTATGTATTTCTAATATTCTATTTTGCATTTTCCACTATTTTCTACTTTATTCAAGTAATGAAATGTTTAAAAGAAAAATTGAATTTATTACTCTTTTAATTGGATATATTTTACTTCCATATCCATGTTTCAGAAAAATATTTAAGAAACATCCATTTATTTAATAAAATGATTTATGATGGAAATATTTTATTATCCTTCACTTTTAATAATATTTTTAAAGGGATATATACACTATTTTATGAAATATACATTTTCCAATTTCTTAATAAAGAGTTATAAGGAATGATTTTCATGTATACTACAATATTGGACTTCTCCATTATCATAACAGTTTTATAAAATTTCTCTTCCTCTATACATATTAAATGTTCTTATAGAACAAAAAATATTTTATAAATGATTATTTTAATAAGTCACTTCCATTCCATTTATTCTTCCAAAATACATGAACTTATCAAAAAATCTATATTATCTCTAATAAATTTTTTGGTTGTTAAATTTTTCTTAAAAATCAGTTGCATGTGATCATTTGACATTACATTTCCCTTAAATATATGTATTATTTTTAATGGATATTATTATTTCATAAAATAATATATCAATTCAACATATGGTGTTTTACATTGAAAGTTATTTCATTTAATGGGGAAATATTTTTAAATATGTATTATTTACTTAATACAGATATTTAATGATAAGGTTTATTGTTCTTAATTTAAATAAATAATTCAATTTATAAGGAATTATTTGAACATATATTGATGGGTGGGGTGTAGAATTATATATACCCTTATTACATTAGAAGGTTTCGTGGGATAAATCAGTTTTCCAAACTGAATTGGTTTTCTACCCATAGTTTAAAACTGTCTTTGTACAAATTATTGACAGTATAGATATCATGATGTCTCCTATCATGAATAAAAATATTAATAATTTCATTCTTTGATAATTTAGTAATTATATTCTATGAAATTATTGCATTTATATCATCTATAGATTCATTACATGGTCATGTTATTTACTAAATGGAGTGTTATTTCAATTATTCATCCTTCCATATTTATATTATAATCAAGTTATTAATTATCTTTCATGTTTTTTTGTTATTTACCTTTCCATACTAATTATTCTTTATCTACTCATGATAGCTTCTACTACATATAACCCTAACTGAGTATTTGATATCACCCATATTTTCTTTCCTTTCCATAGGATATGAAGATGAATTCCTCCAATGGGTTTCAAATATGCTGAGAATTTTCTTTAGTTAGGTTTTATATTAAATTTTAAATATAAAATGGGTATCATATATGTATCTTGTTTTCTTAAACTACTAAATTGTTATGTCCTTTCAGATTTCACCACTTGTATCTTTGCCAATGTAATAAATTGTCCATCAACTATGAGTTACTGGAGTCTGGTTTATTGTAGATAAGTTGTTAGTACCATTATTCCAATATAAACTAGATATTTTTCGGTCCAGAATCTAAAGTGACTTCCTATTAGATTTGGTATAAGAAAAAGCATTCAATAAAATGTATCATGATTTTTCAGAGTCCATTTTCTATAAAGATCAAAAATATGAATCCTGTAAATTTTTATGAAAAAAATGGGGATGGAATTTTCATGGGATAATTATCCAACGGAAGAATTCAAAATTATTAAAATAAATATTTACAAAATATTATTGACTCATAAGATGTTAAAGTTGTTATAAAAAAAATTCTTATAAAATGATTATAAAAGTGTTTTTAGAGATAAATTGAAGAATCCCAATGAGAATAATAATATTAAATCTAAATTTGGGTTAAAACATGTACATAATGATTGACATGAATTATGAGATAAAAAATGTAGGATAAATATAAAATCTCTCAAATTTCACACCCTATTGAAACATGTTGAATCTAAAAACAACATTAAAAATCATAATTCACTAGTTCAACCCAAAATAAATTGGAAGTTAGAGAATAATACATCACTTATCTCATAGGTTGAATTAAAATCAGTTTCACAGGTAGGTGAACATAAAAATTGCATAAAATATATGAATGAAGAATTATATCAATTTAATAAAACTGAAAACTAGGAACTTATTCCACGCCCATCTTGAAAAACTGTTATAGGAACAGAGAGTGTGTTTAGAAACATGCTGAATGAACTTATATAAATTTTACGAGACAAATATACACTAATTACTAAATGGTACTTACTAGTGGAAGTTGTTTGTGTTAAAGAAACATTTTCCCTCATTTCAACAAAATAAACTATAAAAATGTTTTTGGTCGTGGTTGCACATTACTGTTAAAATGTTTATTTGATGTATGTTGTCATCTATCATAAATGGGGAAACTAAATAATAAGTTTATATTGATAAAACTGGTTTGTTCTTAATTTATAAATAAGTAACCATGGTGTGTAAGTTGATGAAATATTTATTTGGGTGGAAACAAGACCCTCAATCATGGTACCCTAAATGTGATAGTTTCTTTAAGTAGTTTAACTTTTCGAAATGAAAGTTGGATAACAACTTTCATTTTAAATAAATCAGAATATGTACCCTCATTATTAATTTTTCAGTTGACATTATAATTGTTTAGGTGAATGTCATAAAAAATCTGATGATTTTATTGAACAAATAATGGGATCCTTTGAAATGTCAATGGTTTGAGAATTAATTTTCTTTTTGGTCTTGAAATTTCAATTTAAGTAAATATCTATCATTTTATCATAAGTAAAATATTTTAGGGAGTTACTTAAAAAATTTATAATTGAGGATTCCAAATATGTTTCTACTCCCATTTCTATAAGAATAAAGATAAGTAAAGATGGAGTTATGAAATGTGTGAATCAGAAATACATCTAAAAGTTTATAGTAATTGTATCCATTGTAAAAATTAATGACCAGACATTGTATATGAAGTTTAATTTTATTCAATACAGTAGGTAGATACAAAATAATCACATCTATTAGAAGAAAAAAATAACACTCGGGTATGTTAAATTAACTTATTCTAATGGTTTTTTGTTTAAAAAAATTTTCAACGTGAACATTCATGGATTCACTTATGTTGATTTGGCTAGAAATTACAATGATATAACATAAACAATAGGAGGAACATTTTTCATTGGGAAAATATTGTGTAATATATCATAGTAAGAAATAAAGATCATTTAATTTGAGTACAGTGGAAGCATAATGTCACATATACCTATGATTGAATGAAAATTATTTGGATGAACGTTTTGTAGGAATATTTGAGAATGAATGTTAGAAAACAATTAAAGATTATTTTTTATAATAAAATTTCCACTAATATTTCTAAAAAATCATACAACATTAAATATTTAATCACATTGATATTAAGTATCTCCTCATAAAAGATAAATTTGTTTGTGGAAATGTTATTCTATAGTGTATTTTAGTAAAATATTGAACTTTGTTTGTTTTCACCAAATTTATGCTAAGGGGAATGTTTTAAGTACTAAGGCTACAAGTATATCTTAAATCTCCACCAATTACATCCTAATTTTCTTAAAGGATTCCCCCACCAAGATTTGGGTAATGTTCTAAATGGTGGGGATTATATACTACATTTTAAGAATATGTATAACTCTTCCTCTTATAAATCTAATGTTTCGGTTATCATAAAAAGTGGAAGAGAGTAAAAAAATGAGGGTAAAATAAAAATGAAGGGAATTTTATCTTAACACATTCAAGAACATTACATAATCCAGTGTTATGGTATTATTAAATTCTCTAAGACAAATATTGTGGTTTGATAAAATTTTAGAAAAGTATTTTTTTCAAAAAAAAATTAAAAAAAGTTTGTGTTCAAATGTTTGTAAGAGAATGTTTCCATAAAATAAAAAGTGGGTATTGAAAATAAATTAGTGAATTTTTGTAAAAAGTTTTTTATTTTTTGTCAAAACACATTGTTATCAATGATTTTGTTAAAAAATATGACAAAGAGTTATTGAAGGTGGTTGGAATGTTTTATTAACATTGTCAAGAAACATTATTATATTTTAAAACAATTAGAATATATTGATAAACGTTTCCAACATCATAAAACATTTCATGATCCTAGTATTTCTTCAAAATGGGATATCATAGCCATAATAACTAGATTATCATAAAAAAAGATGATTGGTTGAAGAAGTTGCTAAAGATGATATAAGTTCATATTTTTTATCATATACAAATTAATAAAAAATTATAACCAAATTCAGATGATCATATATATAAAAGTGGATGGAGATAAACTGGTATGAATTCGAAGTGGAAGAATTCAAAATATTTTTGAACAAACCATGTGAAATCTAGAGTACAAGATGTACCCAGAATATTGTTATCAAACATAGATTTCATAAAGTTGTGGAATTAGATACATAAGGGTATAATATTAGTTCGGAATACTACATAAAGTTAGAAAAATATTATATAAGTGTAAATCATATAATTCTATGAATAAGTGTTGCATGACCATTTCATAATGGTAACTGATGTCCAGTACCTGAAGAAATCAAGCATAGACACTATACATAATGTAGTTGGAGTTCAAAATAAATATTTGTAACAACAAGCACATTGATTTTCGAGGGACAAGGCTCATGCTACCAGGTTAAGATTTATAAATTGATGGTGTTTATGATTTTTTTCATTCATGTAAAAAGTGTAAAATGTTTTAAGGGATAATAAGTACCATTGGGTGAGAGGATAAAGTCAATGTTGTAATCAGATCAAGAAATTATTCATTGAGAAATGATATTAGAGGTTATAACAATATAAAATCACATATATAGATTGATAGAAAGGGATAGAGAGAGATAATTCTTCCAAATAGATAGTTTTTATTATTATTAAATGATAAATGTTTTTGTTATAGCCTATATGAATTTTGATGTCCCAAAGTCACTGGGTTCATTTTTTAAAGAGGACCACTAGAGTGAGACCATCAAATAAACATCCATCAGAAGGAAAAACATCATACCAACATCATCGATATTATCATAAGGATGATTCAAAGATTTTGAACCGGAGTATGTTTTACAAATCAGGAAATGTAAGTAGTTTGAGTTTCGGTTGGATTAACTATATAGAGACATGCTAAAACATTATTCAATAATGATCATAAAAGGGAAGACAACAAAAAACTGAATGAATGAGTTTCCAAAGAATATGTCGGATGAACTTCCACCGAATTGAGTTTTTGAGAATCATTACATAACATTGTAATGTCCACAATATTGATGATTCTAAATATATAAATCAATTTTTTTTCTTATTGAGATAAGTAATAATGGAGGAATTCCTTAACAAGGAGGTTAATGAAGTTTGAGGAATGTTGAAGAAGCTAAGTTTTAATAAATATTATATAATATTCATGGAGACTATGAAATTATTGATAATCATCCAATGAAATTTAGATGAGGGGTAAAATGAAATTTAGTTACCAACATTTGTTCTTTGAGAGAAACTATAAAAAGGGTGTGTAAGAACAATTTCACTAACATTTTTTCACAAGTATAAAAAAGATGACATGATAAAGTTTTGTTTAGTTAGAGTTTATAACCTAATTGGATGAAGAATAGTATAACTGATTAGATTAATATAAAATATATTGATATATTAGATACTAAACCTTGTTTCAATAATTATGAATCAGGAAAATAATTTTATCCAAGAAATAGGATATAGTATATTAGATGTAGGTTCCAAGTAGAGTGTGAGGCATAGTGGTTTTGTTCATTGGATAAAATATATGTCAGGAAGAAGGAACTATTTCAGTTAGGATCACCAGATAGGGAATGTTGAAAGAAGGAAAGAACATCATATGTAAACTTAATGGATGGAGGAAAAATGTATGGAGGACTTCGAGATGAACTTTATGGGAATTTTGTAAAAAAGAATTCACATTTTTTGGAATGGAAACATAAGAAAAAAATTGTAACTGAAAAAGATTAGTATAATCAATCCTATTAAAATATTGAAGGAGTATATCAAGAGTTCGCATAAGTTTTATTAACTTATTATTAATATTTATTTTCTGTGGACTGACATGTTACACCCCAATAAATTTTATAAAAAATTAATAAACAACGTAGTTTTCTTAACACACAACATCAATCATTAAAGAGCTTGTGATATATTATAAAAAAATTATTCTAACCTAACAATTGAATTTGCGGGTAATAATATAAGTAAATTATGAAATAAATTTATAATGGACATACTCAATACAAAATTACTTATTAATTCTTAGTAATTGATTCCACATTTTTTATTAGGGTCATTTAATGCTTCAAAATTCATTTTCATCAAAATGGATTTCATTTCATTTTGTGGGTAGAAATTACAATAAATTTTAGAACATTTTAGAAATTTAATTTTATAAAATTAATTTCATTTTTTAAATCACCATATCAAAATTATATTGAGGTGAAATTTTGGTATATTTCTAAAATGAATGACTTTTTAGTAATAGAGACAAATATTGATTTTTCAAATATTGTCATTTATTTTCATTAAATAACATAACATAAAAGTAACTTGTCATATATTTTACTTATAATAATCTAACCTATTTTTTTAATCATTAATATTAATGATTTTTAAGTAAGATAATTTTTATTATTAAAAGAAATTTTTCAGAAAGCAATTCTTTATTGAAATTTACACATTTATATTAAAATTTTTCTATTACAATTTTATATATTTAATCTTGATAAATATATAAAATATTTTTAATTATAAGTTTAAATTTTTTTAAGAAGGATCATTTTTTTCAATAAAAATTGTAACTATGGTGAATTTTTGTCATCCTTGTGAGGGAAAATGAGTAAAATATGGATAAATCATTGTTAAGGGGCTTTAAAATTTCTCTAACACATTCCTTTTATCAGTTTGAATATGTTTATTTTATTAAATTTTATACAAGTCTCTATTATATGAAATCTTGGTTCAATATTTACTCAATTAAGAGCTTTATTTTAATTTAAAAAAAGAATAAATACAAAATGTCACTCTCCTGACTTTAATATATCTAAACATTTTACATATGGATAAAAATATGATAATTTTAGTTATAAATGTTTATTTGAAATATAAATTAATTTCTTTATTATAGTAATTTATTTATAATTTTTAGTGATTGAATAACTACCTTAAATTATTAAGGAATGTCGATATATTATTTATTCAATTAGTATAAAAATGAAATAAATGATTTTAAATATATTAAATGTAATTTTATTTAATTTAATAGTTTCAAAAATGAAATTAAATATATTTTTTGTAAATAATATTTTATTAAATTAATTAAAAATAGTAAAATCATGAAATTGGAAAATTTGGATAATATATGGTCTAAAATGTCATCCCTTGGAAATTTATCATCCAATTTTCACCTTGTGAGTAAAATCATAACCAATTAATGTTGAAATTTTTTTAATGTGATTAAGGTTTAAAATTGTTTACCAAGGGGTTAATCAAAATGATAAGGTTTAAAATTATACCAAAACAAGTCTAAATTTTATTGGTCAGTGATTTTTATACCTTATACTCTTTTAACTCAAATATATTTCCATTTTGAATCATTTTTCTTGAGAATTAACATATTATATTTTAATCATTCTTGAAATTCCAAGAGTGCCCCTCCCTTCACATATAAAAGGGAACCTCTTCTCCTCTCTTCCACAAACCTTTTGAGACATATAGATAAAACAATCCATAAAATAATACCTTCATATATTTCTTAGCCATATCCTAGTTATTTTGGTCTTTCCAAAATACTATCCCTTCAAGTTTTAATGTGTAATCTAAAAGAGTGTTCTCAATGGATATGTATATCTCTTAACCGGTTGTTTTCAATTTTATTTCTTCTTAAACCTCTTTTAAATCCTTGTTATCCATTATAAAATAATTAATTTAGTATATTAAATATACTGAATTTTTATTATGATGACGAAACAACCATTATCCAACATATTTCTATCCAACATAAAGATAAAACTCCCTCTTGGGTACGTATGACATACAGTCTCCACAATACAGTATAATTCATTTTTTGTCAACACTTTACTTGGACGGTTATAATGATTAATTTAATATATATATTTATTTATTTGTTTATATATTTATATATATATTATTTGGGGTATTATTATGAGTTTATAATGTTGAATTATAATTTCTGTTTATTTTTTCCATCCATAAAAAAATGGAAACAATGTTTATGTGTACGTACGGCCCACCATCTCCATGAATGATGCAATTCATTTTTCTATATCTATGTTTTACAGATGATTATTAATATATATATATAATTAAAATATATGATATTAATATCATGTATAAATTTTTTGATATGAAATCACGATAAAATTACAAATACCAAGACAACTGGATTGAAACATGCTTGAAAATTTGTAACATCTCGGGATTTTAAGAAATATAATCTTCCAAATTAATTTAAATTCATTTATAGATTGAATTATACACAATTCGAAATTAAAATTGATTAATATTTAAACCAATTTTATCTTTCATTTCACGGAACATCATGTCACTTTTCTAACGTGTGTCACACAAAATAATGAGTTTTGTCGAACAACAAGATAATGTATAAAAATGATTGGGGACGACGAACAACAATATAATATTAATATTTAAGGTGATAGTTATCACCTAGTCACCATAATGTCAGGAATGAATGATATTAATTAAATAATGATAATATATTTAATACAATTTTATCAAATTAATTCTTTATAATTGATTAGAAATAAAAATAAAAACCAATTGATTAAAAATGATGAGTTTTTATGAAAAACTATATTTATGACCAAAATAGTGATTTATCTTAATAATTAAAATTAATCACTAATAGTGATATATATTATATATATTATATGTTATGTATTAAATAAAATATTTTTAATTCATCGAATATGTTTTATAGAAATAAAATAACAATAAATCAAATTTTAACCATCAAAAAGCAGTATTTTTCTAAAAAGCAGTTTCACTACCTTTTAATAGCATACGTTTTTTGAAACTATATTTTAACACTTTTATAAATTTTATTTGGAAATATGAAATTATTTTTTTTCATTTTAATATCAAAATTTACTTTTAGTGAATTTTTGGTATTTTTGTTAAGAGTTTCACTTTTGATGAATAATGAAAAATATTGGATTTTAATTGAAAACTATTTTTTCATCTAAAAATTGATAGTGTTAAATTAAATTTTTAAGGCGTTTAAAATTTAAATTAGATACATTTTATATAATTTAATCCAAGTTATGTTATATGAATCATTTTTATATTTAATTTGGATAAAAAACATAGTAAACTTTTCGACATTTTAACTTTAAAAGTATGTTTTCTTTTTCTGTATACGGGATTAATTTTATTTTAAATGATTCCACATATGTGAATTGAATTTTTAAAAATGTATAAAATATTTTTAATCAGTATAATTTATATTTTCTAGTGAGGTCATGCTATTTTTTGACAAAAATTATTTGTGAAAGTAATTAAAATTAATTACATAGATTAAAATAAAAATGAGTTTACTTACTGCTTTAACATTAATCTTAACGGTAAACATGAACTAGAAACATCTAAAAAAACCATCTATTTCCCTATTTTTACCATTTCCCTTATTTTATCAAATAGGGTTCATTATTCGAGGAACATTATTTAATGGAGTCCTCACATTCGTGTTTACCTTTTTGTATTTATTAGAATGTCACTCATCCTCCACTATAAAAGGGAACTAAATCTTTCCACTTATTCATGTCCTTAAGACATTTTTATAGTCCAACACCAGCCAAAATAAATTTCAAAAATCCGTAATAAAATCCCATAATCCTCAATTTGAGCATAAATAAAACTAAGTATGTCTGTTAGTGAAAGCCAAATGGAGTTTCTTGAAGAATAAGTGACATTCTTCAACAAGATGTTTTGTTTTATTTCTTCCTCCACCAATTAAATTATTTTTATATATTTATTATATAATAAAACAAGTGTAAAAAAATAAACATATATGTTTTTATGTCAAAATTATGACATAAAATGTCACCCAATTCCATTAAATGGTATAGACAATCATTGTTCATGTGTACGGTGGACAATTGCCTCACGAACCAATGTGGTATATTATTCCATTACCCCCACTCAAGGCTTGTAATAATGAGGAAATAATATTTTTATATGATATATATAATATTTATGATATCTTTATTTTTTTTAATTTTTATATAACAAATATTTTCATGCTTTCTATTTTGTGGGAATATAATAATATCTTTTGTTTACGTATGGACTATCGCCACCTCAAAGTGATGTGATTCGTTCACGATTTACATGGAATTCATTAACGATGAGTTTAATATAAATATGTTATATAGATAAAATATATATGATATTAATTTCATTATTATATTTCTATAACTATAATATATTACTTTCTTTCTTACCTTTTCAGACACTGAAAAAGTGATAACGCCGTTCGTGGATGTCTAGACCACCGCATCCTCGAAGCAATGTGATTCTTCATTTTTCATCTCCAAATCACAATAATTGTATAAATATATAATTATATGTAATTATATTATATTTAATTTACGATATAATGATCATTCTGTGCATATGAATGTTACTTATCTTCTTTCCATAATCATCGTTGAAAAATGGGAACATTATTCATATATACACACGGCATATCGTCTCCATGATCGTAACGATTGTTCATTTTTCATAACCATATCCCATGTTTTGTTTTAAAATAATAAATTATGTATAAATATTATGATTATTTAATTATTTTTATTATCTATATGTTTAAATAAATACCCCTTCCAATATTGTTGCACTATCAAAGTCATTTTTGACACATAAACAGAATATGATCAAAACACCTAACGTAAACATAATCAATCATGTAATTGCATATAAAATTGTCATAAGTGAAATAAAATTAATAAAAAAATTGAAAAAATTTCCCAATAAATTATATAATTTACATAAATTTATTATTTAAGAAGATAAATAACAAGCATGATAAGTCGGACTCCATGTAAGGAGATTTCTAGTCTCACTTTTATTTCTAAAAGACTTTTTCCATATTCACAACTTATTTATGTTGTGTTGTTTATATAAATCCCATTGAATGTATTGTATTATTATTATAATTTAATTAATGTAGACTTACAAATACATTTTATTCTCTCTCTTTAACGTGGTTTGCAGTTTCTAAATTTCCAAAGCGGTAATGGATTTTCGTCACAATTTTCTTTCTTTGAGATGTTTGTTATGTTATACACATATCATATTTTATAAGATATATATACTTTCTAATTAAAATGTTATATCACTTTTCTCTTTATATTAATGATATTATAAGTTTCATTTAAATATATTATTTCATGGGGATTGGGCATCAAAGTTACCAAAGTGGTAAAAGTATTTTGTTATCATCTCATCATTTATCAAGATTGTGTATGATTAAGTCTTTGTTATTGGACATATTATAATTCTCATGAATTATATTATTCACTAGTTATTTTTTATGTTTTCATTTAATAGTTCCAATTTTTCACTTTTTGGTATATACAATAATTGAGAAACATTTTTATGGAAATTTTGCTTTATTTATCACTTTGATCGGAAATCTGTTTTATTCCAAAGCTATGTTTCCTAAAAATTATTTCATAAATTATTTTAATGTCATTTTACTGGTATTTACAATTATATAATTAAAACACATTATTTTTAGTTATCCTATAATTTTTATACTTTGTATTGATACCATCCACTTTCTTTCTATTGATGGATTATGTTCATTCCAAAGAGATTCTTTCAGAACCCATTTCTTTTCCACGGGATAACCATGTTTCAATGATATTGTTTAAGAACCTGTTTCTTTTAAAAAAGAAAACCATTTTTCAAAGAGATTGTTTGGGAACCCATTTATTTTACATGGGATAACCATTTTTCAAGTAGATTTTTTTAGAACCGGTTTCTTTTCAAAGGGATAACCATGTTTCAAAGAGATTTTTATAGAACCCATTTCTTTTCCACGGTTTAATCATATTTCAAATATATTTACAAGATACCCATTTATTTTCAAGGTTTAGTGATGTTTTAAAATTAATAACGATTTTTTATATTCTTTTTATTAATTTTGTAGTTCCTGGACATCTTACATGATGGGGAATCCATGCTAGCACCGGGAGACCCCATTATAGCTTATATAATGGGGAAGACAAGATAACACTGGGTGAGCCTATTACAGCTTTACTATGGGGTGTACCAGATATATTCGGGTGAACCTATTATAGCTTATATGATTGGGTTGTCGAGATAGTGTAGGGTGAGCCCATTATAGATCTCTAATTCAGTATTCAATGATAATGTTTTCTGTGTTCCATATGGATATTCCAATTAAAATGAGTTTGAAAGGGTTTAATGGAAGTGAGTTTCCATGTTACCAAAATGTGTTTTAATTTCTTTTTATGGTTGTATAATGTTTAAAATGATTGATATTAATATCACATATATTATTTTTATTGATGAATGTTTTTCATGTTTTCATATTTTATGTTCCAGGTATTTATGGGTTAGAGTTCTTTTATGATTCGCTCAGGAACTATGATTGTTTTATCATATACTTATGCTCTCTAATTCTCTTTGATAACATTCAACTATTAATGCTCAAATTTACCCATACTAAGTATCTAAGCTCAACCTTTTTATGATTCATTTTCACCAAGTTTTAAAGAATGATTTTGAATAAGTTATGTTTATAAGGGATTTCATATGGTGATGATTATGATGTATTATTGGGAAAAAGAAAAGTTGGGTTAATTGTGAGAAATTATATTTTATAGTAATGTAAATTTATTTATGTAAATGTTTTCCCTAATTAACTAGATATATTAACATTAAATTTCCACCATAATTTATGTTATCCATGTTTTCATTTTTATTTTTTAAGGTTTAGAGGAAACATTTTGGTCACAATTATTGGCCTCAAAGCTGGGAAATATAAATTTATTAATTTCATCAAAGGATCTAGGAGTGCAGGTCATGGGCTGTTATAGTTGGTATCAATGGTCGGTTTAGATAACTTTGAAGATTATAATGTTTTCATATGATGTTATATTAAGAGTAATGGATACCATCATTGGACTATAATATTAAGGTTCTTAATAAGTTAAAATTCTTTTTCACCCTAATTGGACATTTTTAAGTAATAGAAAAATATGGTTATCAATGACACTTTATGAGATTTATTATTGTGTGGAAGTTTATGTAAAACTTAAATACAATGTGAATTATTATAATAATTTTTGTGAAAATAAGTTTTATGATATTGATAACCTTTAATGTTTATATTACCTTGGATATTGAGGTAATTATGGGAAACAAGTATTATTTTACAGATTACCACATGATTGAAAATTGATTTGGAATATAAGTGATTAATGTTAATTTAAAATAAGATCTCCATCTTTTAGGATTGAAATGTGGAAGTTATGAGATAAACCATTTGATTAAAACACTCTTTAAATTTTAAGTAATTGATTTTATTTTGGATATAGGGTTTTGGAGTGATTTAGTTTCATCATTGGGTATTACTGTAGAATTTTTAAGATTATTTTATCAAATGATGGTTTATCTTTTTTACGAATTATCTGATCATGTTCTAACCATTTTGGTTTTTTAATGAATAAAAAAATGAGTAAAATCTTGTTATCCATTTTATTGTAATGAATCGGATTATATTGATTCAATTTTTATAAATTAATTGAGAAAATCCAAAGATAAAGTGTTGAAATGGCATGCAATTTTGAGGCTCAGTGTGCCTAGGACAATTTGATAAAAAAATTTAAACTATTAATATTTCACATGGTAATTTTCCTAAAAACTTTTAATAACATACAAATGGGTGCCAAAATAGTAAATCCAAGGTCAATGTTGCATTCAGAACAACGAGTTTACCCTAGGAGCGACCTAACATTCCCTAGAGTGGGTAAACTATGAAAATTAGTTTTTTGGATGTAATAGTAAATAAAATTATTATATTTTCAAATCCTAGTAAATCATAAATGGTAACTCGGAAGAGAAATCTGAGACCACCGTTGATTTTGTAAGGGGGTGTTTTCCTTAGGTGAGGCCTATCATCGGTCAGTGAAGACCAGATGTGAAAGAGATATTTTTCACGTAAACGTCATTAAAACAATTTAATAAAAATTATTTTTGACACAGTGATGGAATTCATTTAATATAGCCTATTTTCAATAATATAGGGTTATGACATAACCCTATAATTCCTATGATAATCTGAGAAATATGTCTCTCTAACGAACACCCGTGGATCGACAATTGGTGACGATAGATTGGAGATCAAAACTTGGATTGAAGATAGATGGATCGTAAAGGAAGTCGATGCAACATTGAAATCATCACAAACTAATCTAAACTCAAAGTAGTGTGTTTCACCTCATTTTTTTTCCTTTTCCCCTCTTAGATTCAATGAAAAATGAGGACAGACCAATGAATAAGTTGATATGTGGTTCAGTCGTTCTTACAGGATGGTTAAATTGTGGGGTTAATGTGTGATAGATATTTTTAATTATACTTATTGTTCTTCATTAATCCTTATAAAAAGGATGAATTGAGGCCAATATGAACAAATTCAAAGATCCAACCTTTAGGCATTTAGGTTCTTTAATTCTTTTCCCATTGTTTTTCGTGTTCTTCATGATTTTTTGAGTAGATGATTGTTGTGCCATCGATTCATGGTGAAACAACCCAAGACCAAGGATCTGACAGCCAAACGACACTGTGGAGGCGTGAAGGAGAAGGGACGGTGAAATTTGGATGAGGAAGAAGCTTACTACAGCACAGGGAGGTAGCACCCGGTGGCACCCAGAGCAATAGCTCCGGTCAATCCATGCGGGCTGTTGGTGGGGTGGTCATCAGTGGCAGTAGGACGCGGCCCAGTGGGGATGGTCTATGAGAAGTGTGAGGGTATGGAGGAAGGCCACTGGTGGGGTGGTCGGTGGAGGTCCTCCAAAGAGGTGTTCTGTGGTGGTGAAAGAACACGGTCTAGGTGGGACCATGTGGGATCTCGTGGCTAGAGATGTCCCGCAGGCGGTGACTGGGGGACGCAGCAAGGACATGCTGCATTAGTAGTAGGCAGGCTGCATAGTCCCCAATGTGGCGCTATAGCCATATGGGTAGGTGGACGGTGGGCCGACCATGTGAACAAGGTGTGACACCATGTGGATTCATGTGGCACGTGATCTGGGCGGACCACGTATGACGCACTATGTCATCACACAGAGCATGTCAGAACATAGGGAGTTTTTCAGCTCTAGTAGACCAGCGGGCTAGATCAGGCTGGACTATAATGAGATAGGATGGATCTAATTGCGTCGGGTCAGGTCCAGTAGATTGGGTCAGACCCATACCGGACCCAGGTCGGACCTTTTCTGTAAAATAGATGTAAATTTCAAACCATGTGTCTATTTAATGATCAATTTTTTGCGTTGGGAACCCTGTAACGATAAGGTCCTATTGAGATACTCCAACTATGTTTTTTTGGATTATGTAATGTGAAATAATGGATTTAGGAGTAGGTTCTTCTGAAAAAAAAATGTACTACAAGCAGAATCATGTGGTTGGCTATGACTTAGTGACTGCATGACTTGGGGATTGCATGTCTTATCAACACTCAGTGTGTTATTGAAACTCCATGTTTTATCGAAACACTGTGTGTTGTCGACACTCCATGTGTTATAGACACTAGGTGTGTTATCGATGCTACTTGTGTTATCAACACTTCGTGTGTTATTGATACTCCGTGTGTTATTGACACTCCATGTGTTACTGAGACTTTGTGTCTTACCAAGAAACTATGTCTTACTGATTCTGGGTGTTATGTTGTCTACATCTGATAATCATGCTTTTCATTCTTTATACTTATACCAATGTGAGCTGACTCTATTTCCTTTCATGGTGTTCCTTCATGGAATTCCTTAGTGGTGTACCCTTATGGTGTTTCTTAATGGTGTACCATCATGGTGTTCCATTTTGGTATTCCTTAATGGTGCACCTTAGTGGTGTTCCTTAGTTTTGTACCTTTGTGGGGTTCCTCCATGGTTTTCTATAGTCGGTTCCTTATTGTTGTTCATTTATGGTGTTCCATCGTGGTCTTCCTTAACGGTGTTCCTCAATGGTGTTCCTTCGTAGTGTTCCATCATGGTGTTCATTCAAGGAATTTCTTTGTAGTGTTTACTTTTTGGTAATTACATTTTTCATTATGGGTGTTCTACTATGTGTTTATTTACTCACCCATGCCTGAGAATTACATACATGTATCATGTCTTGTGCATAAAATCAAAACATTGATGGAGTTCTAGGTGGACCATGACTACGGGGTTCAAACAGTGATAATACAGACGAGTTGTTCTCCTAAGGCTTCAGACAGCTATCCTACACCTAACCATCGGGTAGGGTTTTCTATGGATAAGTTTCAAGAACATTTTCATCCACATTGGAAAATTCTTTATTTTGGTTTGATTTTATTCAATCCCTGTTTACAATCTAGTTTTCTATAATCATACTCTGTGGTTGTAATCTCAGGGTATGCATGCATTGTTTAATTATTGTTTTTACATTTCATAATTTTCGTCTTGGAAATGGGTTTGTGTGTATAGGTTATTCAGAAAATGACTCCCATTTATGGGATATGCCTACTCGATGCTATTCACCATCCCCTGGCCTATCGAAGGTGGTATTGGGGGAGTCACAGCATGGGCCCCTCTGGGCTGGGTCGTGACATAGTGGTATCAGAGCAGGTCATTTCTAATTTAGGACTGGGAATCTGTGATATTGGTTTAGGGAAATGGTTTTATGTGTTTCGAGTTGGGATCTTAGTCCAAAGAATCCAATGATGGTTCGGTAGCTAACATATCCATACACCATGACTATTCAAACCTTATTTTCATCTCGGTACATGAAAACACTGGTCTTAAGGAAAATAATTGTACATTAATCATGCATGATTTGGGTGTGTTCTCATGTCCTTATTAAGTCATCTCAATGGGTATACTCTATTGACCATGGTATATCTTGTTTTACATCAAGATACTTCCATGTGGACAGCCATCCAGGATTCCACCACATGATCATGGGTATGATCCTTCAGGTGACATGACATTGGTACAAGGATTTGTATTGGAGATACCACCACTAGTAGGTGAATCAGCCATGTCACCATCTGTAGAGAACCACATGGTACTCGTATTATTAGTAGATGATGACCATAGGATGAGCATGCTACACAAGATTCAGCGATAGAGACCCCTCAGGTCCCGAATTGAGCCTGACACACTGGTGGATATGGACTGGCTTGATTCAGTGACATAAGTTTCCTATCTATTTAGGACACCAGCAAGTCATATTGTGGTCATAGAATTGAACCTTTTATATGGATCAATAAGTAGATTGTGGGTTTTGGTTTCCTGATATTGTGGTGAGGTGAATCCTCCATAGAAGGATTTTAATAACATTTTTATAGAGGAGTTCTCACCTTATAATCTATGGGAGATGCGTGTCTAGAAGCTTCTACAACTCTGACATAATGATGTGTCCATATCTAATTATTTATCAAGGCATTCCGACCTTTCTAGGCACTCGATGGATATGAAACGAAACCATTTATTTAGGGCATAATCCTTTGATCAAGGAGTTCTTTGGGATGATCCAGATGGTATTATCCCTTTGAGAATTCCTACCAATTCTAGGATGATAAAGATAACCTTTGTGGTTGAGAGTCCCTTGGGTGAGAAAACTCATCCAGTAATTGTCAAAAGTGGGCAAGCAGGATCAGATAGATCCATAGGGTAGTTTATGTGGTAGAGGATCTTGGAGAGTAGCAGGAGGTGGTAGACATTTCAATATATTACCACCACTACCCCAGGTGATCCCCACTATGTTCAAGGAACTTAAGGGAATAGATGCATATGGTCTATTCATATGACCACGGGGCTCTAGGGATAATTAGAGGTACGATCTGTGTTTTTTCAGCTTAGCAGCCATATTGATTGACACAAGTTCTAATAATTATTTTGTTTCCCTGAATCTTGTTTGAGACTTAGAGATTCTATTTGAACTGTTGTCTCAATCCTCGTGCTTAGATACTCCTACTAGAGTAGACCTAATGATCATGAACTATTGCCAAAAGTGTGACATGAATCTTAGAGTTGAGAGTTTCAGTTGGGATCTCTTAGTACCATATTTGAGACCTTACAATATAATTCTTGATATGGATAGGTAATCCATATTTCATTATCAGATTGACTATTTGAGGTGAAGAGTATGGTGTATCTTCTGTGGTGGAACTAGGTTTTCCTTCTTATTGAAAATGGGACCCATACAACATAGGATGGACCAACACATAGGATGGTGTGGTCGATTACTCATCAATTGGTTATTCCAAACCTCTTTTTAGTGGATCTTATGAGTCTTAAATTCCCAAAAATGGTGGTAGATTTTTTCTGGATCTAGTATAGGTTGATATAGAGGCATTTTATATGGTTCCTCCAAGACTATGATGTTGAAATTTCTTATACTCCTTGTAAATCGAATATGGTAGCAGATGTTCTCAATAAAAGATCTTGTTTACAGTTACTGAAGGAGGAATAAAAGCATTTGGCTTCGTTACAGTTATCCTTTGTGGATTGAGTCGGATAATCTTATCTCTAGTTCATATTTCACACCCCTCTACTTTCATAGGAATTCAAGGAGACATAGCTCAAGGATACCAATTGTGAGACCCTACATTTCTAGATGTTCATAGGGTATACCCCTGATGAACATCAAAAGGTGGGTAGAATGACGTTCTTTTTAGGAGATACACTGCATTACTAGGGATGATGAGGGAGGAGGTTGTGAGGAAATTCCATACTTCTTATTTGGGAAGTAAAACCCTTTAGAACCATGTATCTCATTGTGAGGGAAGGTTGAATGCCTTCAATTAGGGTCAAGAGCCCAGTTTCTATGATTGTTTCTTGCTTCTTGTGATGTGATGTGAGCCTGGGATGGCTAAGCGTATAGGACTGTTGTTATATGTGGGGTCGGGAGGCCATGTTTCTATGATAGTAGTAGATTCCTAGATTGGATAGATGCATCTAGATATGACTGTGAGTGTCAGGGAGGACACCGGGGATGAGGGAATGAGTTGAAGCTGCACTTACCTATTGATATGAAATTTGGGTTCTTGTTTGAATCAGTTTTTGTTTTATCAACTCACTGTGTTGAGCCACATATTCTTGGATAAGATTGTTTTTTTCCATTCTTTGGGTGTCAATAATGAAGTAGGAAAGGATATAGATGGACTCAATGATGGGTATACCACATAAATATTGGATATATGATACTATCTAGGTGAATTCTGACTGACTCACCAAGTTGAACCATGACCTAGATAGATGATGGTAGAGTTTTGTATAGAGCTTGTGATACCGCTATGTGCAGGAGACATTTCAATTCCACAGAATTACACCAACAATAGTTTCAGACCATGACACTAAAGTTTTGTCCTGGATGAGGAGATCAAGGATCTAAATGAGAGGATCCTTCATGGATGAGTGAATCCTTTACTATTTTCTGACGACAGCACACGAATCTCTAAGAGAGAACATGGGAGAGGGAGGTTCAAGTTCGAACTCAGTACCCTCATACATTCTATGACCCTTGGTTTTGTTTTTAGGGACTTAAATCCATAAGGTAAGGATAATTTAATGACTAGGATTTTCTAGAATCTCTTTTAAGAAAAAATATTTGAAAATCCTAAGACATGGAATTGGGATAATGTGCGATTTTGAGGCACGGTGTTCCCAAAAAAAATTGTTGAAAAATGTTAAAATTTTAATAGTGTGCGAGAGTGGTTTTCCTAAAAAAGTGGAATAACTTCCAAATAGTTTCTATGATCAGAAATCATATGGCACTATTGTGTTATAGTAGTGAGTTTAACCTTGGCGTCAACTAACATTGGTCGATGAGGTTCAACTATGAAAAGTATTTTTAGGACGTAACCGTAAATAAAATTATTAAATAAAATTATTCTATATTCAATTCATAATAACTCATAAAGAGAAACATAGATTGGAAATATGTGGCCACCGTTTATTTCATCAGGGGGTGTTTTCCTTAAGTGAGGCCTAACATTGAACAGTGTGGGTCGGCTGGGAAATATAGATTTTAGACGAAAAATTCATTAAAATATTTTAGTAAAAACTATTTTTGACGCATTATTGGTTTAATTTTAATATATCCCATTTTCAAGAATCCAAGGTTATGATTGAACACTGGAATTCCTTTAACAAGAAGAGAAGAACCTCTCTCTAATGAAATATGGAAAATTGAGAATCAGTAATGATGGATTGGAGATTGGAACTTGGGTTGAAGATCGTTGGATCGACAAATGAAGATAACACAACTTCACCTTCATCAATGACTGATCCAAAGTCTATGTAGGGTGTTTGATCTCTTTGAGATTTACTTCCCCCTTCTTAGATTCAATGACAAATGCAAACCAACCAATGAATAGGTCGATCCATAGTTTGGTCATTCTTGTGGGATGGTTAAATTATTGGGTTAATTGGCGATAGTTATTTGTGATTATTCTTATCATTCGTTGTTAATCGTTCAACCAATGATGAATTGAGGCCAACAAAAACAATGGCCATGATCCATCCTTCGGGTGTTCATGTTATTTAATTATTTTACCCTTATTCTTCATGTTCTTCATGATTTTATGAGATGGTGATTTATTTTACTTCGATTCATGGCACAACAACCTAAGACTAAGGATATGACACCCGAACAACACTATGGAGTCATGATGGAGAAAGAACGTTGTAATTCTATCAAGGTAGTGGCCTACGACGGCATAGGGTGGTGGTGCGTGGTGATTCTCGGAGCAGCATCTCTGGTTGATCTGGGCGGGCTGGTGGTGGGGTGGCTGACATTGGCAGTAAGATGTTTCCAGGTGGGGCCTTTCCATGTAGAGTGCAAGGGCAGGGTGGCGGGCTGTCAGTGTCACTGCTAGGATGTTATCCAAGAAAGACCGTGTGAGATCCCATGGCCGGAGCGGCCCTACAGGCAGCGACTGGGGGATGCAGCAAGAATGGTTCATTCTCGTAGCAGGTTGGCCGTATAAACCCCATGTTGGCAATGAAATCATAGGGAGGGCATAGGGTGTGCCTACCTTGTGAACGTGGTGTGTCATCGTATAGATCTGGGTGGCACGCAGTCGGGGTGGACCATGTATGGCGTACCGAACCAACCTGTTTCATGGGCCAGACCTAGGGGAGCTAGGCTTCTATTGAGGTATGGGTAGGGTTTGGTCGGTCAGACAGGTTCAGTTCGGCCGAACCGGTTCAGGTCAACCGGACAGGTTCGGGTCGGCCATACCGGGTCAGGTCATCCATCAGGTCCTGGTGGACCTAGGTCAGAAATTTTTTGTTTAATATTCATAAAATTCAAACCATTTTTTTGTTTAATGAGATGTTTGTGGAATTGAGACCCATGTGTTGAGATGTTATATTTGAGATACTGTAATTGAGTTTTTGGGGGATTTGGAATAAAACCTAGTTCCCTAAAGAGTGGGATATCCCATAACAAGCACACTACAAGAAGAATCATGTAGATGGTTGGGACTTGGTGACTATGATACAGAGGGTATACATGAATTATTAACACCCCATGTGTTGTCGACACTCCATGTGTTATCAAAAATCCCTTTTTTATTGACACTCTGTGTGTTATCAACACTCTATGTATTATCGACACTCCGTGTGTTTTTTAATCTATTTTTGTCCTCAACACTCTATGTGTTGTTGACACATCGTGTGTTACCAATACTCCATGTCTTACTAATAGTGGTTGTTCTATGGTCTATGTATAATGATCCTTCTTTTCAATATACAGATCTATACTTGTGAAAACTTATAGTATTTTCTTTTTTGGCGGTCCTTCATGGACTTCCTTAGTGGTGTACCTTTGTGGTGTTCCTTATTGGTTTACCTTCGTGGTGTTATTTCATTTTCTTCCATAGTGGTATACCTTTATGGTGTTCCTTAGTGGTGTACCTTTGTTGTGTTCCTTCATATTCTTCCTTATTTTTGTTCCTTCATAGTTCTCCTTAGTGTTATTTCTCAGTGGTGTTCTATAGTTTTTTCCCTTCATTGTGTTCCTTCATGGTATCCTTAGTGGTGTTCCTTCGTGGTATTTCTATGTAGTATTTCCTTTGTGGTATTTTTCATTATGGTTTTGGGGTGTCCTACTAAGTATTACTTTACTCACCCCTACACTGGATTTTCCCAGACGTGTTGTGTCTTGTGTAGAAGATCAATGCTTTGACGAAGTTCTAGTTGGACTAGGACAAGGAGGTTTTTAGGTTGATCAAAAATATGAGGTGTGATCCTACATCTTCATACATCTATCTTACACCTACCCTTCAGGTATGTTTTTCTACGGATGAGTTTTAGGAACTTGTGCATTCACATTGGTAGACTCTTTGTTTTGGTGGGCTTGTATTCTAGCCTTATTTGTTTTCCATTTTCCTACTTTAATACTCTATGATTAGTATCTTAGTGTATGAAATCATTGTTTACTTTTTTTTACATTTCATCATTTTGGGCTTATAGTTGGGTGTGTGTATGTACAGTTACTTAGGTTAGTGCGTCTCATTTGTGGGACATGTCTACTCGGCACCAGTCGCTAGCCCCTGGCCTATCAGTGGCAGGCTTGCAATAGTCGTGCCATGCACCGCTCTAGGATGGGTTATGACATAGTGGTATCATAGAAGGTCTATTCAACATTAGGACCGGGAGTCTGTGAGATTGGTTTGGGGAAATGGTGTCGAGTGTTTTGATTTTGACTCTCAGGATAGGGAATCTAGTGTCGGTGTGGTGGATGATGTATCCATACTCCAGGACTCTAGAAGCCTTCTTTTTGACTTGGTACGTGAAAACACCGGTTGTACGAAAAATAATGGCACATGCATCATATAGGATTTGGGTATGTTCCCATGTCCTTCTTGAGTCAGCTCACTGGGTATACTCTATTTCCAATGGTACTTCTTGTTTTACTTCAAGATACTTCCAACATAGATATCCATCCATGATTCCACCGTGTGATCACAAAATGATCCTCCATGTGATGAGACATCGGTACATATACTTGTACTAGATATATCACCTCCAGGTGGTTCACCACCTGTTTCACCACCTATAGAACATCACATGGTACTCACAGTACCAGCGGATGTGGAGCATAGTCTAAGTGAGCATCATGAGTTTTAGCAATAGAGACCCCTCAGGACCCTATGTGATCCCAACACATGGGAAGATGAGGACTAGACTGAGGTAATGATCTGATTGTTTCTTCAATTCAATAAACCAGTAAGTCATATGGTGGTCCTGCCATCAAACCTTCTACGTGGCTCAATGGGACGGTAGTGGGGTTTGTTTATCCGATCATACGATGAGGTGACTCTTCCATGGACATAGTTGGAGAACCATTTTATAGAGTAGTTATCACATTATAATATATTTTACATGTGTTTCTATAATCTTCTACAGATCTAGCAGGATTGCATGTTGTTATCTCAGTATTCATCGAGGTATACTTAACTTTATGGTACTCAATGGATATGATACTCGACTAGTGCATCAGGAATTTAACCTTCAAAAATGGTGTTCTTAGGGACTTATAAGACAATTTTATCCCTCTAGGAAATCCTACCTACGATACAGTACTAGAGAAAAAAAATTGAGATTCCCCTGGTTGAGAAAATTCATCCAATAATTATCAGTAGTGGGAATAAATGAACAGATAGATCCAAAGGGTGGAGGATGTGGAAGTGGAGTTAAGAGAGATCTAGGAGGTGGTATACAATTCAACATGTTACCACCACTACCCCAGGTGATGCACACAAGGATCAAGGTGTTGTTTGACAAGGAAGGGGCAGCTTCTTATGTTTGAGGCATATTACCCCTGTGCTCCAGTGATAATTATTTGTACGATTTGTGTCTTCTCCACATTATCTTCTATATACCGAGACATAGGTGATAATAATTCTTTTATTTCCAAAAATATTTTTTGAGACTCATAGATTCCAGTTAAACTGTTGACTCAATCCTCATGATTGTAGACTCCAACTGAGGAGAGCCAATGATCACGTACTGGTGCAGATAGTGTGAACTGACTCTTAGAGGTGAGAGTTTCAGTTGGTATATCTTGGTAGCGGTGTCAAGGACATATATAGTCATTCTCAGTATGGATTGGCTATCCAAAATTCATTATCATATTTACTATTTTAGGGGAAGAGTGTGGTGTGTCCGCAGTGGTGGAAAAAGGTTTTTCTTCATATTGAAAAGGAACCCCATAAAGAACAGGATGGACTCACACATAGGAGGGTGAATCTGATTACTCATCAACAGTGGATGTTATGAGTCCTCAATTCCATGAAATGTCGGTGGAGTTTCAGTTGATCCAATGGAGGATGAGATATAGGTATTGGATAGGTTTCCTCATGGACTATGGATTTGAAATTTTCTATACTCTTAGGAAGGTGAACGTGGAAGTAGATGTTCTCAATAGGATATATTTTTCACAATTACTGAATAAGGAATCAGAGTAGTTTTCTTCATTATAGTTATCCGTGGGGGATGAAGTCATAGCGGCTTATCTCGAGTGGATAGTTGACACCCCTCCACTCCTACACTGATATAAGAAGCCACAACATTAGTATAATGGATGTAATACCCTATATGCCTAGATGTCAATAGGGAATACCCCTGATTAACATTTTAAAGGAGGGAAGCATGTCATTCATTTTAGGGGATGCACCATAGTACCAGTGAGGTTGAGGGAGAAGGTTCTAAGAAATTTCCATACTTTCCCTTTTGGGAATTACATCCACTTTAGATCCATGAGAGCTCATTGTGTGGGAAGGTTGAATGCCTTCCTTTAGGGCCAAGATCCCTATTTCTATGTATGTTTACTACTACTTGTGATATGATGTGATCCTGGGATGTCTGAGCCTGGAGGGATATTGTGATATTTTGGTCAAAGAGGCTTTGTTTCTATAGTAGCAGTGGATGCCTTGAGTGGCGAGATGTATCAGGATAAACATATTGGTGTCGAGGAGGACAAAGGGAATGACATAATGGGTTGAATATTGGATTACGTATTGATATGAATTATGGGTGCTTTTTTGAATCATTTTTTGGTTTATCAAATCACCGTGTAGACTCACTTATTCTTAGATAGGGTTGTCTTTTCCATCTTGGGGTGCCATGAAGGAAGTGGGAAAGTATATCGATCGAATTCCTTATGGTTTTACCGTATACATATAGGGTACATGATACTATCTATGTGAATGTTGACCGACTCACCAAGTAGGTCCACAACCTATCTAGATGGGATTAGAGATCAGTAGAGAGCTTGGGACGCTTATACGTACATGAGATATTTTGAATCCATGGAATTCCATTAATGATAGTTTAAGTTCATGATGCTTTCTTTTCATCCTGGTTGAGTAGTTCAAGCATATAAAGGAGAGAATCCTTTGTGGATGAGCAATTCCTTTAGTGTGTGTTTGATAATAGCACGAGAATCTCCATGAGAGAACATTTGAATGGGAGGTTTAGGTTCATGCCTGATACAATCATCCTTTTTGTGACCCTTGGATTGGATTTTGGGGATGTAAAGCCTTACGTTATGGAGAATGTAATGACTCGGACATTACCAGTTCTATTTTTAGAAATAATTGGGAAATCCCAAGACCAGACGCTAAGATAGTGTGTGATTCTATGTCCCGGGGTTCCCAGAAAAATTCAGTGAAAAATGAAAAACTTTTAATAGTGTGCACAAGAATTTTTTCTAAAGATGTTGAATAACATTCAAATGTGTGTCTAGAAAAAAACTCTAAGGGAACTATTTCATTTAGAGCTATGATATTACCCTAGGCAGGACCTAACATTGGTGGTTGTGGTTCAAATATGAAAAGTTTTTTTTGGATGTAAATGAAAATTAAATAATTAAATAAAATTATTTTTTAAAAAATAAAAATAACTCATAAATGGTAACCCATATTGGAAATATGAGACCAACATTGAGTTTTTAAGGGGTTTTTTTCATTAGGTGATTCCTAACATCTATCATCGTAGGCTAGATATGAATGATTTATTTTGGACTTAAACTCTATTAAAACAATTTATTAAAAATTATTTTTGATGCAAAACTGGAAATATTAAAATATAGAGTATTTTTAGGAATCCAAGTTTAGAACATACCCCTATAATTCCTCTAACAATTGTAGAAGTATCTCTCTCCAATAACCATTGGTGGATTGAGAATTGGTTGTGGCAGATTAGAGATCGAAACTTGGATTGAAGATTGACAGATCAAAAAATAAAGGCAATGAAAATTCACCTTCTTCAATGACCGATACAACATACATGTAGGGTGTTTGATCTCGTTTTGATTTCCTTCCCCCTTCTTAGATTCAATGACTAATGCAGACCAACCAATGAATAGGTTGATCCACAGTTCAGTCGTTCATGAAGGATGGTTAATTTATAGGGTTAACAATTGATAAATCATTGCGATTATTCTTATCATTCATCATTAATCCTTCTAACAAGGATGAATTAAGGCTAATATGAACAAATACAAAGATAATTGCATCACGCATCCGTGTTCTTTTATTTTATTTTCCCTATTCTTAATGTTCTTTATGATTTTATGAGCAGATGATTATGGAGACATCAATTCATCATGCAGTAACCTGATACCGAGGATCTGACACCCTGAATACACCGTAGAAGTGTGATGGAGAAATCATGGTACATTTTAGATAAGGTAGTGACTTTCATGGTACAGGTTAGTGGTGCTCAGAGCAGCGGATCTGGTTGATCCAGGTGGGCCTCCGTTGGTGGTAGAACGACGCGGCCTAGTAGGGATTTTCGAGGCAGAGCCCGAGTCTAGGGAGATAGGTCATCAGTGGTGTGGCTGACAGTGGGGTGGCCTATAGAGGTGGGAGGATGCAATACAGTGTGGACCGCATGGGAGCCTATGGCCAGAGTGGTGTTGTGGGCGGCGATCAGGGGACGTGGTGAGGACGAGTTGTGTCAATGACATAAAAGCTTCCTGGACCACATGGATTCAGAGAAGCTGCAGGGTAAGAAAACATTGGATCAACCAATTGAATGTCATTTGGAACCTCAAGGAGAAAGGGGAATGCTGTCAAGGGGGATGGTGTGTGGTGCCCTGATTCGGCCCACAGCACGGGCTGGACCAAGGGGAGATGAGCTTATCTAGCATATCGGGCCAGTTTAGGTCGGGCCAAATTGGACTAGGTCAGGTCAGCCAGACCGGGTCGAGCTAGGCTGGGTCTGTTAGGTCGGGTCAGACACAGACCAGACCCAGGGTCATACCTTTTTAGTAAAATAGCTATAACATCCAAATTGTGTGCCCATTTGTCTAGAATTTTGCAGCATTAGGATACTTGGGACAAGAGAGTCCTTTTGAAATAAACTATCTGGATTTTGTGGATTTTGGAATACGACCTAATATCAAAAGGAGTAGTTTCTCCATGAACAAGTGTTCTAAGAGCAGAATACTACAGCTGCTTGTGACTTGGTAACTATGTGACTTGGGGGTTGCATGACTTATCGACACTCCATGTTTTATTAAAACACTGTGTGTTATCAACACTACGTGTTTTATCGACACACCATGTGTTATCCAGACTCTGTGTGTTATCGAAACTCTGTGTGTTATCGAAACTTCGTGTGTTACCAAGACTCTGTTTCTTACCGAGACTTTGTGTCTTACCAGTACTGGGTGTTCTCTAGACTACATATGATAATCCATATTTTGATTCTATAGACCTATATCTGTGTGTGATGACTTTATTTTCCTTCACGGTGTTCCTTCATAGAATTTCATAGTGGTATATCTTAATGGTGTTTTTTAGTGGTGTACCTTGATGGTGTTTCTTCATGTTCATCCTTAGTGTTGTAACTTTGTAGTCCTCCTTAGTGGTGCACCTTCATGGTGTTCTTTCATGGTATTCCTTAGGGGTGTTACTTAGTGGTGTTCCTTCATGGTGTTCGGTCGAGGTATTTCTTAGTCGTGTTCTTTATTGGTGTTTCTTATTGGTGTTACTTAGTGGTTTTTCTTCACGGTATTTCATTATAGTATTTCCTTTGTGGTATTTTCCTTTTTGTTTTCGGGGTATCCTTCAGAGTATTTATTTACTCACAACTGCGTGTGCTTTTTCCACATGTGTCATGTATTGTAGAGATGATTTATGATTTGAAAGAGTTATTGGTGGACCAGGACCATGTGGTGCTTAGGGTGATCAGACAAACAAGGTGTGCTTCTACAGCTTCAGAAAGTTGTCCTACAATTTCCCTTCATGTATTTTTTTTTCTGCTGATGAGTTTTAATAACATGTGTATTCACATTAGTAGACTATTTCAATTGTTGGTATTGTATTCTGGACCTATTTACTTTCATTTTTCCTATTTACTTACTCTGTGGTTGGTATCTTAGTGTATGCATGGATTGATAGCTTTTTTTCTTTTACATTTCAGCATTTTTGGATTGTATATGGGTTTTTTTGTACAGGTACTTAGTATAATGCCTCTTATTTGAGGGATATGCCTACTCAGTGCTAGTCTCCAACCGCTGGCCTATTGGAGGAAGGTATGGGGTAGTCCCTCCAAAGGCCCCTTCAGGACAGGTCATGGCATTTATTGTTATGTGGCCTTGAAAATTTTATTTTATTTCTTTAGGTGTGAAAAAATTATCTTGAATACTCATCTTCTAGTGAAAAATATGAGATTATAGTAAAGGTTTAAATTCAATTGTAGTGTAAGTATATTTATTAATGCATTCAATCTAGATGGTGAATGAAATCCTTTCGACTTTTGGAAAAGGATATTAATATAAATTTTTTTCTTATTATCATCTAGTCTAATGATATCAATAACCTTTTTTCACACCTATTTGTCTTTTGGTTTTGTTTCTACTAACTTTCTATTGACCATGTTATCTATCACTCTCTATTAATCAATGGGAATTATTTTTTCCATCCAAATCAATCTATTAATTTCGCACAAATTTTCACCCTTTGTGGAATCCTAGTAATGTGTATCCTTAGGTGACCTTAATGTTTCCCACTTTCCCTTTTTATGAGGAGGTTTAATTAACCCTTTTTATGATGTTGGTTTTAATAATATAATTCTAAAAATCCATTAATAATCAAGACAATTTTTGAGGGAAAATTTTTATATACCGGGGGTAGGACGTAACATCTTGAGATTCTAAGAAATGCCTTCTTTAAAATTAATTTAAATTATTTGATAGATTATTTTATACAAAATGAAAAAATTATCTTGAGTTATACTCAAAACCATGTTTATCTTGTGTTTTATACAGCATCGAGTCTCTTCAATAACATGTATTACACAAAAGACTGAGTTTTACAGAATAATAATATAACATTAAGTTGTAATATTATAGTTATAAACTAACAAATGGACTAGTGGGAATGAATCGTATCAGCTAAATTATTATAATATATTCAATAAATTTTTATAAAATAAATTCCTTAAATTAATTATAAATTAAAATAAAAACAAATTTAATATAAAGAATGAGTTTTTATAAAAAAACTATTTTTATGACCAGAATCGAACTTTATCCTAATAAATTAAATTAATCACTATTATTAAAAAATTAAGAGTGAAATTTATATTTCATATATTAAATAAAAAAATTACAATTCATAAAATAAGTTTTTAGGCATAAAATAAGAATAAATGAAATTTTAAGCATAAAAAAGTGGTATTTTTCTAGAAGGCGGTTTTTCCTCCTTTAATGGGAAAATTATTTTAAAAATAATATTTGAAACATTGATCAATTTAATTTTAAAAAATAAACATATTTTTTTAATCATAATAACACAATTTAGTTTGGATTAATTTTGGATATTTTCTGAGAATTTACATTTTTATGAATAGTGAAAAATACTGGACTTTAATTGAAATCTTCTTTCATGTCAAAATAATTTATAATTTTAAATAATTTTTTTATTTATTTAAATGTTTAATTACATAAATTATATATCACTTAATCCAATTTATCTTAGAGAATCATTTTTATATTGAATTTGAATATAAAATATAGAAATTCTTTTGGATATTTTAACATTAAAAACTCGCTTTCTCATTCTGTGTGCAGGATTAATTTTAGCTTAAAAATTTCCACTCAAGTGAATTTAATTTAGAAAAATCGATTCAATATTTGGAATTAACTTAATGTATAATTTATATTTAGGTCATATTATTATTTTACCAAAATTATTATTGAAATTAATTAAAATTAATTAGATACATTAATGTAAACATGAGTTTCCTTGGTGGTTAAATGCTAATATTAAGAGGCCAAATGACCTAGAAACTTTTCCAAAATCAAATGTATTGAAATATTTTAACCTTATACTCTCCTTTATATATTTTTTAATTATTTAAGGGAACAATTTTTAACGGAAACAACCCAATAGTGTTTACCTTTTTACATTTACGAGAATGCCACTCCACTTCCACTATAAAAGGGCACTCACTCTTTCCAATTATTCACACCTATCAATACTTTCAAATAATAAAAATACTAACCAAATAAACTCCCAAAATAAACAATATCATAATAGATGCATCACTTTTTAATTAATGCAAATAAAAGAAGTAATTCGGTGCAAACAAAATGGAGTTATCCGAAGAAGAGGTTACATTATTCAACAACCACATTAGTTTTATTTCGTTCTTCACCCATTCCATTATTTTTTATATCATGATTATATAATAACCTATTTATAATCCATCAACAAATATGTTTTTATGTTAATTTTATGGCCTTAAATTTTATACAAATCCATGGAATGGGATATGAAATCAACATTTGTGTATAAGGCGAATGACACCATGACAAACCAATGTCGTTAACTCTTCCATTACCACCTCTCAAGGTTTGTAATAATGATATAAATACAGTTTTTATATGATATATGTAATATTTATGATGTATTTATGATTTTTTAATTATTATATAACACATATCAATATTTTTTCCATTTTGTGGGAATACGAAAACATCGTTTCTTGACGTATGGACTACCGCCTCCTCAAAGCAATTTGGCTTGTTTACACTTTACATGCAATGTGATAAGAATTTTGTTAATAAAAATATGTTATATAAATTAAATATAGATTATATTAACTATATAATCATATTTATTTAAATATAATATATCACTTTCTTTCTTAACATTTTAGACACTCAAAAAGTTATAACATCGTTCGTAGATATGTGGATTACTTCTTCTTTAAAGCAATGTGATTATTTGTTTTCATCATAAAATAAAAATAATGATATGTATAAGTATATATAATTATATAATATGTTATTTATGATATAATTATCAGTACTTAAGGATAAATATTTATTACCTTCTTTCCGTAATGATCACTGAAAAATGGGAACATTACTCATGCGTACATACGGCCTACCATCTCAATGATTGTAATGTTGGTTCATTTTTCATAACCATATTCCATTATTGTTTATAAAATAATATTTTATGTCTCAATATGATTATTATTTCCTGATTATTGTTTTCTATAATTTTAAACATTGAATCCTTTGACAATATTTGAACTATCAAAGTCATTTTTGACACATAAACTGAATATGGTAAAAATACACGATGTAAAATAAATATATTAAGTAATTGTATATAAGACGGAAATAAGTGAAATAAATTTAATAATAATCTTTAAAAATTATCCCATGTAATTAAATAATTAACATAAGTTTATTATTCAGGAATATAAATAAAAATTGTGACAAGTCGGACTCAAGGTAAGGGGATTTCTTGTTCCACATTTATTTCTACGAGATTTATGCTATATTCACCAGCTATTTTTGGTTTGAGGTGTATATTATCCACCATTTATTTATTTAAGGATTATTATAATTTAATTTATTTTTATTTAAATATCCATTTTATGATCTCTCTATCATGGGATTTATGGTTTCAATGTTACAAAAACGGTAATGGATTCTTGTCATAATTTTCCTCCTTTGAGACATTTTTTATGTTATACACCTATATTCTTTTATAAGGTATATATACTACCTATTTGAAATATTATATCATGAATATACTTAATTTAATTATATTATAATATTAATTTTGTGATATTGTTTCATTTGAATTTTGACTAAAAGTTCCCAATGTGGTAAGAGTCTTTTGTTACAATCTCATCATTTATCAGGATTTTTTATTATTATGTATCCATCGTTGACGTCATATAATTATCATAAATTATCTTATCTTATGTTTATTTGTGATTATTTCATGTAATAGTACCATTTTTTCAATAATTTCTACTTACAATAAATTAGAAAATTAATTAAACAAATATGAATTTATTTATCACTTTGGTCGGAAATTTGTTTTCTTCCAAAAACATGTTTCATAAAAATGTTTTCAAAAATGTTTTTAATGATATTTTAATGGTATTTACATTCATAAATTTCAAAAACCAATTTTTCTAATTATAATCTAATGGGGATATTTTATATTGATACCATCTACTTTCTTCTTATGGATGGATTATGTTGGTTTCAAAGAGATTGTTTGGGAACATGTTTATTTTATAGAGGATAACCATGTTTCAAAGAGATTTTTGTAAAACCATTTATTTCCCATGGGATAACCATGTTTCAAAGAGAATGTTTGGGATCCCATTTCTTTTCCATGGGATAACCATGTTTCAAAAATAATTTAATGTAACCCATTTATTTTCCATGTGTTAATCATGTTTTAAAGAGATTGACATGATACCCATTTCATTCTATGTGTTAATATTATTTTAAAAGGAATAATGATTTTTATTCATGTTTTGTTTATTGTAAACCTGACATGATGGGGTCTCCAAGATTGATCCAAGTGAGTCAATTACAGCTTATATGATGGAAAATCCTAGATATCACCAGGTGATCCTATTACAACTTATACAATGGGGCATCCTAGATAGTGGCAGGTGTGCTTATTATAGTTCACCAATTAATTGGAATTCGGTCATATGGTTATCAAAATTAAAAGGTGTGTGAAAGGTTTTTATAAATACGATGTTCTGTGTTACCATAAATAGTTTTAATTTCTTTTTCTAGTTTTATAATTTTTCTCATGCATGAGATTGATATTACATGGATCATGATTGTTGATGACTCTTTCTTTTCCTTATTATTATATTTTATGTTGCATGTATTGATGGGTATGAACTAATTTATGATTTTCTTAAGCACTATGATTTTTTTGTCATAACAATATGCACTCTTAATCTTATTGATGAAATTTAATTATTATAACTTGAATTTACCCTTATTAACCATTGGAGTCCACCCTTAAAATTTTTATTTTTACCTATGTCTTAATGAATGGTGTTGAATGAGTTATGACTAGAAGAGATTTCATAGAGATTTTGATGATGAATTTATTTTATAAATAAAATATGGGATAAGTGAGAGAAATTATCTTTTAATGTAAATGGAATTATTTATATAGGATTTTTTACTAGTTCTATAAAAATCTAAACAAATATGTTTTCCCAATATGTAATATTTCCAAGTTTTAATTTTTAAGTTGTAAGGTTTAGATGAAAAAATTGGTTCACAATTATCATCATCAAATATGTAAATGTAAATTTATGTATTTTATCAAAAAATCTATGAGTGTGGGTCCTAGGGTGTTATAAAAATGAAGACGTTATCATTGGGGATAGTAATTTTAATAAAGAATTGTTAATAAAAATGTGATAATATATTACAATAAAAAAATATATAGTATGATATTTATAATTATGGTTATGGAATACATGTATAATAAATCTATATTTATTATAAATTTTTTTCAAACATGTAAAAATAATGATGAGACTTGAAGAAAGGGTTAATCATTTCAAAATTGACTTCTTTAGGACATATGTTATGATATACACCTATATTATTTTATGAGGTTCTTATATAGACCTTCTGAAAAGATATATCATGATTATTATTATATTTATTGTATTATAATATTCATTTAAATTTATTCTTTCATGGGTCTTATGATTCAAAAGATTCCAATGTGGTAAGGGTTTTATGTTATGATCTCATTTCTTATCAGGATTTTTTATGATTAAGTTCTAATTATGAATTAGTTTGGTGTAAATCTCAAAAAAACCCATGATTTTATTCTCCTCTTATTATTTTTGGAAAACACATAATATCATTCCATTTTCCTCACATTAGGTACTCAATATCTTAAAATATTAATTTTAAGGAAAAAAGAATTTATTTTAATCTCTGGTCAAAAATCCTTTCTCAATATGTTTAATGATTGTGATGATAATTTCTTTTTTAAACCTGCTTCTTTTCCATGGTTTATGCTATTATGAAATTAAAATATTTTTACGAATCCCATTTCTTCTCCACGGGTTATGCTATGTTGAATTTCTTATAAATCCCATTTCATTTACACAATTTATGATATGATGAATATTTTATGATCTTGAAACATATATATATATATATATGTATATGATTTTGATTATTTGATATGTGGTACTATAATTATATATCCCTTCAATGCATTATGTAAAGATGGAAAACTAATTAGTAAATTGTGTTATGTGTGAATCTATTTTCATGTTCACAATTTAATTTATAGACCAGGATTTCATGTCCAAATGTTTATGTGCGCACCATATTCTATGTCCATAAGTTTCTACATAGAATTGGTTTCATGTTGATAAAATTATTCTAGTTCCTAATTTCATATATTTAATTTAATGATTGAATCTCTTTCTGCATAATCATCTTCACCATGTTATAACCATATGTTTTTTCTATTTCTATGCCAATGTTCTGCTCTCATGGCTCATGTTCTTTGATTCCTTTATGATTCATGTCTTATGAACTTCCAAGATTTATTCCATGACTTAACATTATATAATATGATATGCAGGGTATGGTTTTATAACATTATTCCCCTATTAGTATACCTTTATTCTTCATGTTATTCTTATGTGTTCATTTATATCTCTCATGTTTACCCTTACTAAGAATATGACCTCACCCTTGATTATGTTTTCTTTTCCAAAGGTTTTCAAGAAAAGTTTTAAGTTTTTTTTGTCTAATAAGGGTTCTAGTTATGAAGAACGAAGTGTGAGATGCTATATATATTTTAAAAAAATTATGCATTCATGTTTCCAATGACACTAAAATATTATGGTTCTGGTGTGGATAAAAAATTTATATTATAAATATTTATCTAAAATGATGAAATATTTATGTATGTAAATATTTGGTTTCGTATAGTTTTTGTTGGATAATGTTTTAGTGAAACTTTATAAACTGGGATGAAAATACATTAGTGAAGACACATAGGTTAATTGGATGTATGGAATAATTTTCTAAGATATGGTAAAAGAAGAAATTTTATTTTCCTAAAAAGATATCCCTATCTGGATACTACAAGTGGACATGGTTTTTTGGAAAAATTTCCTCTAGGGGTAATAAAACCAAAAAAGAGTTTGTCAAGCATAACTTATCTACGATTCGTCTACATGATTAGTGTAACATTATTGTTCACCTGGTTTAGCACTCCTAGTGGATTACTTGGGATAATTAAAATTTTATTTATAAACCATAATAAATAATTTTATTAGATGATTATCATGTATTACCTAGGTAAAACCTATAGTGTCATATATTAAAAATGATTCATTACATAGACATCAAATAAATTATTTTTCTGGACTACGTGTTTTTCCACAATGATTATTATTTCCCAAACTCTACTTGTTGGGTTTTATTAAATGTCTAAAACTAAGAGGATTCATGTTAACCCTAAATTTTATGGATAATGGAATGATTGTCTTCATGATAAACCAAATGTAATAGGATTTGAAATATTAAAACATGTGATTAAGCCAAATCATCTATCGCATTATGTGATTAACAACCTCACCCTGGGTGAGATTATTAACACACCTAATAAGAGAAATTTTGATATTTATAAATAACATGGAGAAAATAAGATTCTATTTCATAAATTTCATTTATTATGGAATAAGAATGCAAGGAAATGTTTCAAAGTAATGCAAATAATTTTTGGTGGTGAAAGGAAGTAAAAAAAAGAATTTAATTTTTACATAAAAATTAAATGTTTGGTTAATGAAATGGATGAGAATAATGGTTTCTCTAAGGTATCATCAATAGTGTATTGTTTTAAATTTCTAAAATATGGGAATTTTTAAAAATGTTTCCTTAAGGTAAAAGTGAAAAATAGGATCAATAGGGTTGTACGATTAAATATTTTTTTTATGGTGAAGAGGCTATGAATGAAATATTAAATGAAGGTGGTAATAATGAATAAGATGGTGATTCCTAGTTAATTCTATATGAAGTAAGTAGAATGATAGAAGTGTTTACATATTTTAATTTAATATTTATCTTGTAGAAGTATTTTATCAATGTTATTATGGATATAAGAATCATGAAACATTTATGCATTGTTATGTAGTAGTTTTTCATCAAGGATTTTCATACGTTTTTTGAACATTATTGATGACCAAAGAAATGATTACTGATTTTATGACAATTTGGTTTTTGTTATCATTAATGCAATTTACATAATTTTTCAATTTATAGAATATACTTGATAATATATTATGAGGAGGGAGTTAATTTATTGAATAATTTATAAATTCATTGAGATATTATGGTAATTCAAGTTATTACCATGTTTTAGGGAATTATATGATCAACATATTCATATATTGGGTATGTGACATTTAGAGATAATTTATGTTGTTTGGGGGATTAATTTTAAGATGGTTTTGGAAATTTTGTGGCTTTATTTCAATTTTTTGGATTTTTTATTTGGTCGGACAAATTTTCTAAGGGTTTATGGTTAACTACTTATGGAATGGTTGAAGTTGACCTTTGGATATTATTGTTTGGGGTTAAATTCTGATTTATTATATTGAATAACTTGTTCTAATAATTTTTTTTGGTAAATATATAGATAAAGCATAATGATTTGTTATAATTTTATAGATATTATGATCCATTAAAAGTAAATTTTAGATCTTTAGTAATGAAAAATTCATCTTTAATATAAATTTGAGGGTGTAATAGATGATGTGAAAATTGATCGAAGCACAACCAAATGATGAAATTTTTTTTATAACATGAAAATAAATCAATTAAGTATATTTTATTATGTTCTATATCTTGAATGTAAAATAATACCTCAATTATATAAAAACTATTTTGAAATAAAATTTTGTACCTCTTCTTTAATTTATGATGAATCAATGGTCGTTCCACCCATCACAGTTTTATGGTTTTGTGGTCATTCACTTTCTCATGATCATGTTATCTATAACTATATACTAGTAATTGGACATTAATTTTCTCCACCATGTCTATAAATTAACTTCCTACCAATTCTTCCTTATCTAGGAACAAAATAATGTTTTATCTTAGGTAACCTATAGGTTTTCCACTTCCCCATTTAAAAAGAAGTTTTCTATCCATCTATATAATGTGGGATTTCAAAAAAATTATTTTAAAATATTTACCCTTTTAATAACAAGAAAAAAATTATAGGGCAAAATTTATTTATGGGGGAGAATGTAACTCCCAAAAATTTAGATAAAATAATAATAACCTTGACAGCTTTCTTAAGAAACACTGAGATTTAAGAAAATTGTGATATTTGTTAAAAATATGATTATAAACCAGTCATTAAATTGGACTACATTAATATAGGTATAAACATTATTAAATAAATTTATAATTATATTACTCAATAAAATGTTATTTATTAATTCCTAGGAAGTAGAAACACAATTTTTATTAATGTCATTTTATGCTTCAAAATGTATTTTCTTTAAAAATGGTTTTTATTTCATTTTATATGTGTAGATTATAATTAATTTATGAAACATTTATAAATTTTATTTTATCAAAGGAACATAATTTTTTAAATATTCATAAAAAAATTAACTTGTAGTTAAGTTTCGATATTTATTTGAAATGATAGATTTTTTAGTGAATAGTGAAAAATACAAATTGTTCAGTTACTACAATTCATTTTCATTAAATAAAGTAATTTAGAAGTACAACTAAATTTTGTATTTGGTATTGATGTAAAATTTGATAAATTTAATTTATAATAAAATATTTTATTCCATTTTAATCATAAATATTCAAGATTTGGATATAAGTTAATGTTTATGCCTAAAAACACATTTTTCTCAAAACTAGTTTACTTTTCTTTTTATGAATTTAAATTAAAATTGATTTTTTTCTACATATATAGATTGGATAATAAGAAATTCCTACTATATTTTTAATCAGGGGGTATAAATCTAGGAAATATTACCCTTTTATTTTTTGTCAATGTGAATAATATCCATAGTAACGTTTTGTCAAGTCAGTAAGGGTATAACGGGTAAAATATGTTTAAAACATTGGGATAAGGCTTTAAAATTTATCTAACACTTTAATTTATCATATTTTATAAATTTATTATGGAAATTTCCATCCAATACTCTAATATGTGTATATTGGGTTCCATATTTCTTTCATTATGACCCTTATATAAATTTAAGAAAATAATAAATACAAAATTTTACTCTATTGTCTATAATATCACTAAAAAATTTACACAAGCATAATAAATTGATAAGTGAAGTTATAAATTATTAAATTATATATAAATTAATATTTTTCAAAACAAAAAAAAATTATTTATAATTGTTAGTGATTGAATAAATAACTTAAATTCTTACAAAACACTAACACAATATTTATTCAATTAATAAAAAAATAAAATAATTGATTTTAAAAAGTTTAAAGGTAATTCAATTTAAGATATTTAATTTTATCCATTAATTTTATATAAAAATATTAACTATTTGGAATGTTTTAAACGGTTGTACTATAATTACATCTTTTTCTTTGTGTATTTAATTTTAAATTAAATTAATTGTTTCAAAAATGACATTAATGATACTTTATGAAAGTATTATTTGATGAAAATATTATTTTATGAAAATATTATTTTATGAAAATATTATTTGATTAAAATATTTATATTTCAATAATATATTAAAAGAAGAAAAAGTAGATAATATAAGGTCCAAAATTTCCTCCCTTTTTCATTTTATGGTCAAAATGTTTCCAAATATGTAAAATTAAAACTCTTTAATATTCCAAAATTTGTTACTGCGGTTATGGCTTAAATTGGTTAACCAAGGGGTCAATAAAAAATTAGGTTTTAAATGACACCAGAACCTGTATGAATTTCATTTTTTATTATATTTATACCCTAAACTCTTTTTATTCAATTATATGGTCATTTTTATGATTTTTAATATATAATGACTCAATTATATGTTAATCTTTTTTTAATTCCAATAGTGCTCCTCCCCTCACTTATAAAAGTTCACCTCTTCCCCTCTCTTCCAATAACATTTTGAGCTCTCTAGATCAGAAAATATCTATCATAATATTTCATAGATTCCTTGTAACACCATGAGATTTTATGAAATTGTTTTTGTGACTTATGTTATATGAACCATCAATGGAATCATTCACTACACACAAAACGGGCTTGGCTTGCATTACATAAAAGAGAAAACTTCCTCGATAGCGTGCGTTGTATACAATACCGAGTTTCACTAAACAATGATACATTATTATAATATTTTGAACTAGCCGTTATGAATAGTATTTATGGAATTTTGAATTTAATAACATTATAATTTATATTCCACATTTTGTAGAATGAGGTATGAAAACAAAATCAATTTTTCGGATAAAAGATGTATTTTTCAACAAATGCAGTTTTACCGTATTTTGATGGCACACCCATTTTAAATATAATTTCTGACAATTTTATATGTTCAATTTTAAAAAATAAACATCTTACTTTGAATCAGGATAGAAAAATTTACATTGGATAAATTTTTTATACTTTTCTGATAACTTTCATATTTTAATGAATAGTAAAAATACGCTAAATGTTTCATAAAAACAAATTTTTTAATAAAGATAATTTTTATTGTTAGATGATAAAATTTAAAGGTTTTAAACTATAAATAGAATATATTTTTACCATTTAATATAACTTATGTTATCACCATTAATTTTAAATTGAATTCATAAGTAAAAACATTTCAATCTTTGAAAATGTTTTATCTTTTAAAACCTATTTTATTAACAATAGTATTAATTTTAAATTAATTACTGAAACTTATATGTTTTGAATTTTGAAAAATAGATTCCATATTTGGATTTAGTGGGTCCAAATTATGTTAATAGGTTGCTTTTTTTGATATTATGAATAGTAATTACAGCAATTTTTATTAACTATAGTTATAGGTAAATCGAGTAATTAAGGGTAAAAATGAGATTATAAAATTACCCTAATACCTGTAAAAATTCAATTGGATGAATAAAAGTATAACCATATCACCTAAGGGTCAGAATAGATTAGTTTCATGGACTTTTGACCATGAAAAGGATATAATTATTATTAAAACCAAAGAAAGTGACAACATGTCACTCTCTTTTATCTTATAAGTGTAATAATTTTAATTTAGTGATAAACATCATAAAGCTTTGAATATAAATATTATCCAGAAACCTAATTAAATTATCTACATCATGAGAATTTATTTATAATTTTTAGGGATTAAATTATTATTATTAATGATGACACAATATTGATGTAGAAATGAATTTATTGATTTAAATATCAATGAAATGGTTTTGAAAATATTCAAATAAATATTATATGAACAAATTAATGTTATACAAAACATTTATAGATGAATATGAAATGTTATGAATATATTAAATATTTTTTTTCTATTATATTCTCTGTGTGGAGTTTTTGTAATTCTAAATAAATAAAAAGTGTCAAAATTGACACTATTATTTTTTTTATAAAAATTACATATTATAAAATTGTTTAAAAATCACCAAAATATTTAAAAATTATTAACTGATATTTATATTGTCTAAAATTTCATAAATTATCCAATTTTGTATAATTCATGACAGATAAGTAATTATTTATAACAATTATAAATTTATACTATTATTACAACAAATAAAATTAAATAAATTCAATAAGGATAAATCATGTTGATAAGGTTTAAAATAAATTTCTAACGTGTATAAATTTTATTTTTTGATGATATTAAAACCCTATATCATCTAATATTATATGTTAAGTCATTTTTGATGTATTTAAGTGGGGTTTGAGTTTATTATAAATTAATATTTTTTAGGCTTCCAAAGGTGCCCCTCTCCTCCATAATAAAAGGGCACCTCCTCCATCTCCTATTTACACAATTTTGATACTTCAATCTCGTCCAACCCCTGAAAATTACTCTTATCAACCTCTATAGTTATATTATATAGGTTCTGGTATTCTCAAAATACCAACTCTAGAGCCCTAAGAAAAATATTAAAAGAGGCACGTCGAGGAAGAGGAAATCTTTTCTACCGATTGTTTCAAGTTTCTTTCTTCTTATACTTCCTTTTATTTTGTTTTCTAATTATAAAGTAATAACATCAGTATCACTAATATAGTGATATTTTATTATAAATATGAAACAACACTATATCACCTTCTATCCATCACATAGAAAATGAAATCACCGTGCCTGCGTACGTATGGAATACCATCTCCATGTCATGGTGTAATATGTTTTCCACCACCACCTTACTTGCATGGGTATAATGAGGTAAATAATTACTAAAAATTATTATTATAACATGATACTAATTCTGAAATATTCTATCATCCACTCCAATACCATTCAATAATTATGGGAACGATATCATTGCTCGTGCATACGTACAGCTTACCGTCTCCATGGTGCGATGTGATTCATTCTACATGATCTTAATTAAACCATGATTATATAAATGAATTGAATGAATAAATATGATATATATTATACTAATAACATTCTTTAAATGATTTATCTATAACCTAAAAAGTGGAATAATAATTTATTTGACAAAACACACAAGAGAACACAAAGCAATGAACACCTGAATAACAAGTAGAAATGAAATATTAATAATAAGAAGATAAGAATATGACCATATATGATATCATAAAAATTAATATGATTATGGAATAAATAAAGGACATTATTTAAATCATTATATAGGAGGTTCAAATACGTTCAAATCATATCAGACCAAAGGTAAGGGAAAATCTCACAATCTTAATTTTTATCCGAGATTGTTTATACTTAGGTATTTACTAGGGCATATTTATCATCCAAATCCATTTTTCCTCAATATGTAATATTATTTATATCCTCATAAAATTTTTCTAAATCAAATTTTACTTATTTGTGAATTTTTAGTAAAATATATGAAAGAAATCTTTTGTCGTTTTCAGTACGAGATACTTATTAACTTTTCCGAAAAAAGTATGAGAAAAATGATTATTTTTAACTTATACGACATGAATCGATTTTTATGTTTTCATTGAAAATTATTCCATGAAGATTCATTTACAAGTTTTCAATTTTATATTCAATTAACTTCTTTTAGTTTAAAATTTTATGACATGTTGAGAAAAGAAAAAATGTTTTTGAAGAAGAGAGGATATTTCCCTCAGGAATAGAGTTCAATTGTTTTATCAAAATTATTTTCCATCTAATATAGTATATGGTTTTCTTTCTATCCCTATTATTACATTTATTTGATTATTTTATAATGGAATTATTGTTATGAAGTCATTTTATCTTATATGGATTATGTTATGATGACATTATGTTTAAGAATACCATTTTTGTTACATGGGTTATGCTATGATGTATGATTTATTAATTTGTGGCACACATAAGAATGGTTTAATTATGATATGGGTGGGACCTATATATCCCTCCAATGAATTGGGTAAAGATTTATATTTTATGATATATACATGGTTGGAACGGAAAGTTAATCTAGTTTAGTGATACAGTACTGGAACGAGGAATGAACTCGGTTCAGTAAAGGGATTTGTCTGCTATGATGGTCTTGGCAATGAGTGTTGACTAATATGAAATGATTTTCTATGATTATGTGTGTATGCCACAAAGTTTCATGTTTTATGTTATGATTATTGGTATTATATTTCATTACTATTATTTATCCCATGTCATGATTTTATGATCGCTTTTTCATGTTAAAATTTTCAGAATGTTATGTCCTTATGAATATGATATGATTGATATTTCCTTTGTTTACCCTTACTGATAATTTGAGCTCACCATTTTGTATGTATTATTTTTCCCAAGTCAGGAAGAAGGGTATTATGTTGTACATTCCAAAAGGGACTCTATATATGATGAAATAAATAGGAGGTAATGTAGATGACTTATGAACCAGTTGTTTGTGTTTCCCAGTTTCTAAAGACACTATACCTATATGGTCCTATCATGGTTTTATTATATGTGTTAATAATTATTCTTCATTTATGAAGTAATAAATATGTATGTAAAGTATGGTTCATTATATTCTTTCACCACATTTTATATCTTATTTAATTTCCAAGCTATCATCCCATCAAGTCTTAAGGTGTAAGCCAAAAGAGGGTTCTCAACAAAGAGGTATAACTATTAACTGATCATTTTCTATTTTATTTCTTTTTAACCCTCTTATAAAACATTCATATCCATTCCATAAAAATGAATTTATTTTATTTAATATATTGAAATTTTTATTATTATTTAATTACCATTATCCACCTTCATTCAATCTTACTAAAATAAAAAACATCCATTTTTTGTACGTATAGATTATTCTCTCCACATAGTAGTGTACTTTGTTTTTCATCACCAATTTACATAGAAGGATATAATTATGGTTTATATAGATATAATATATGATATTATTATGATTATACAATGTTGAGTAATTATTTACCTTTATTTCATTCTATCCATCAGAAAATGGAAAATATGTTCAAGCGTACATGCATCCAACCGTCTCCATAAATAGTGTACTTCATTTTTATATATATGAATTTTGTGGATAAATATAAATATATATATATATATATAATTAATATATATTATATTAATATAATGGTTAAATTTTTTTGATGATGTAACCATAATCAAAGTATAAATATTGACACTGTCGAACTGAAACATGCACGAAAAACAAAGCAGTTATCACCAAAAATATAGATTTTAATAAAGAATTATTAATAAATAGGTGATAAGATGTTATAAGAAAATAATATATGGAATGATATAAATATAATTATGGTTATTTAATTTATTTATATGAAATATGTTTTTTTAAATAAGTTTCAAATTCATAAAAAAATGATGAAACCTGAGGTAAGGATTTATCGTCAGTTGTCTTTTTAGGACATATGTTATGATATGAACCAATATTATTTTATGAAATGTTTAAAAAAGTAATTTGGTAGGATATATCATTAATATACTTAATTTAATGATATTTAAAATTTCATTTTATGTTATTCTTTCATGGTCTTATGATTCAAAAGTTACCAAGGTGGAAAGTATTTTATGTGACAATCTCATTATTTATCGAGATTGATTATGATTAAGTTCCAATGATAAAATATTATGGTATAACTATTAGTAAAATCGTGAATATTATTTTCATCATTTTATTTATATAAATTAAATGTTATCATTTCATTTTCCTCTCATTATGTACACAAGATTTAGTAATAAAAGTTCAAATAAAAACTGAATATATTTCTCACTTCGATCAAAAATAAATTTTCATCCTTATCAATGGTTTCTAAAAATATTTTTAAAGAATGTTTAAAATATTATATTATGAAATTTTAAATTAATTTTTACCCATTATATTATTTTTAAAATTTTGTTTAAAATAAATCTTCTTATCATTTGTCGATCGACGCCCTTTTTAATTTTTTTACAAAAGTTTGAAAAGAATGTTTTCTTTTAACTTATATGGCATGAAACAAAATTATATGGTAATGAAAACTAAAATACTAGAACCATTATTTACATGTTTTAATGGTTATTTCCAAAAAAATCCAAAATATTAGAGAAAATTTTATATTTTAAATAAGTAATTTCAAATAGAAAATTATATTTTCCTCAAGAAATGTTCCAAGTGATATTTAAAAAAAATTCATCTATGATGACATCCTTTGATGATAATTAAGTTTAACTAGGGATATGATCCAATTATACCATCCTTGTTATTTCATTATATAGATAATGATTATGATGATAATATTTTTATAGCTCATTTTCCCATGAGTTATTCTGTGATGAAATGACAAGATGTTTATAAACACTATTTTTTCAGGGGTTATAATATTATTAAATATTTATGAAACCAATTTCCTTTTCATGAGTTATGAAATGATGAATTTTTCATGATATTTTATCACACATATGTATTATTATCATTTTTTATGTGTGGGATCGAAATATATATTGCTCCATTTCATTGGGAAAATATAGATAACGCATGAGTTAATTATGTAATTCATTAACCTATTTTCATTTTCACAATTTTATAAATGGACAATGATTTCATGTCCATAAGTTTATGTTTGGACCTGGTTTCATTTACTTAATTTATTAAGTGACCTTGTTTCTATATAATCATGTTCTCAATGTTAGACACTTATGTTTTCACCATATTCATATTCCAATATTATCATCTCATGTATCATAATATTTGAATCCTAATACATGACTAAAGATTATGATTTATGATATATAGGGTATATTTTTCAAATTTTATGTTCATGTTCTTATAACCTTATCATCATGTTATGATTGTGTGACCATTTATTTATCCATCATTTTCACTTACTGATCATATAATCTCACCGTTTATTATATTTTCTTTTTCTTGGGTATTGAAGAAAAATTTTAAGTATGTTGTTTCTAGAAAGGGTTCTAGTAATGAAGAACATAGTGGGAGATGTTGTCGATATTTTCTAAAGTAATTGTTCATATATCCAGGTTTCTAAGGACATCAATTTTTACAGTTCTTTCATCGATAAAAAAGTAATGTGTTTAATATTCACCTCAAATGAGTTAATATTTATTTATGTAAATCTTGGTTCGTTAATGATAGAAGTAACCATAATAAGGATATAGGTTCCCATATAGAGGTTGATCATTTTAAATCTGGAATTCTTTGTATTAATTTCTAATCATTTCATTCTTTTGATATTATTATAAAAATGTGATAAGGATAAAAACTCTAAAAAGGTACAGGGGTTAATTTTATATAATTTCTATTTTAAAATATTAAAAGCTAATTAAAGACCCCCCCCCCATGTGTGCACATGCACACCCCCTTCCCCTCACCCCCTTCACAATTGTTCTCATGATCTTAAATAACTTTATTAAACATGCCATGAAATATTATATGGGATGTGTTATTAAATATTGATTAGTGTGAATCCAGCAAGTAGATTTATATAATATCTATTAAAATGTGTGGAGTTTTTAGAGGCTAATTTATATTAGTGGTTCTTGAAGGATTTAGGAAAACTGAAGGCACTCTAATATTAAGGAGGCATATAATATTTTGTGGAGAAGTGACATCCCTATATAGACTTAGGGATCGACTTTAAGAAGGATTAAGTGTTGAGAACTAGTGGAATTCGAATATAAAGAACCTGTAGGAGTAGTATAGTTCATTTGTTTAATATTATAAACATCCACCTATATAACATAGTGACTCACATGTGTAATATTCTAAACCTATTTTAAGGATAATACCAAGATTACCCTCTTGTATCTTATAATGTGATTACTAGTATAGAATATATGTTTTAATATGATATGATCATGGAAAGGGGTAGGTTTTCCATCTTGGGGGGGTGAACCTTGTAAACATATTGTGTGATGATATCCTTTTTAAAAACCTTACTACATGTGGTTGTGTAATATTGGGTGGAAAATAAAAAATATGCATCGATAAATTAATAGATAACGTGGTTTAAAATTATATTTTGAGTAAATAGTATTTAATGATGAAATGGGGATTTGGTAAAAATTTACCCTATATGATTACCCCCCCCCCATGTTCTCTCTACCCAACTCAATCGGGAACTGTACTTGGTATCAAAGAATAGGTTCCCACTGATAGTATCGAACTTATTCTATTACAACTAATTTTAGAATAATGGGTCTCTCATATTTTACTAGAAATTTTCTTTATTGATTGAATTTATTAAAATAAATGAAGTTAATATTTAAAGTGTTTGAATAAGATACTAAGATATAAAAAAACTCCATCAATCATGAAATGTAATTAGATGTTTCTATAAATACCCACAACAATAATAATAAAAAATAGAAAATGATGCTGGGAAGAAATTCAAAGATAAAAGAGGGTCAACTATATGATGAGTGTCATAAAGGTAAGGGTTTATCAATTGAATATTTTGATTATTATTCCTCTAATGAATCAAGATCAATCTATAAGAATGGTTTCATTAAATATATTAATGTATAATACCTTGATTTTAAGGATTAATTCATGAATATCTCAATTTAACTAGTGGATTATATATTTATATTCATAAAGTTACTATCGGATGATAATTCACACCTATAGTTAGTAGTTGATTCTATATAAGAAACAATGGCCAAGAAATTACAAAGGGTCAGCACTCTTGAAATGAATGAGAAAGTAAAAGAAGAACATGCTACCCAATAAAATGAATTATTTTTTATAGATGGATAAGAATTTAACGTACAAGTCTATGATAGTTTTTTTAGAAAGTTATTATGGAATTGATCCATTAAATAGGAAAACTATAAAATGTTTCTATAGATGTAAAAACAACTCAAGTAGAAATCAGGTTAAATAGTTTAAAAGAGATTGAAAATATTTTTCTAGTAGAAAATCATATCCAAGTGTATTAAGGTTATTTTCTAAATAAAATGGGAAGATATATTGATATTATTATCATCTAATAAGAACATCCTCATATTAAAGTGCCTGGAGCTAGAAATCAAACTTAAAAATCTAGAAGGGTAAATACAGGAACTTACAAAAAATCTAAGAAAAGATGTGCTACAAAATACATCATATATGAGTATTTCTTCTTATTAGACAAAAAAATAATGAAATAAAATTATTTATTCATCTTAATAATATTACTTGACCATGTCATACAAGAAAGGAATCACATTTTTCAAATATACGCATTTTTATTTAATCTATTTTTGTGAAATGTTTATAAAAAAATGAAAATATAGAAAAATTATAAAGGACATAATTTAAAAGAAATTAACTATATCATAAAGGTTTAATATGGGAAAATAAAAATAAAAACATCTCTCCGAACCTAGACTAAAATACTAGGGTTTCCACATAAAAATAACAAGACAGTAAATTTGGAAGGGTCATATTTTCAAGAAAAAGTAGTTAATTAATTGGATAATATATGTTTTTTTTGGAAATTATGGAATAAGGATATTTTTTATATCATAAAATTTTAGTACATAAAAATCATATAATCCATATAATAGTGGGATCATTTCTAAAAAAAGAATATAAAATTTTTATAGGGCCCACAGAAAAAGAATAACATTTTATTAAAATTATATTTCAGATCCTAGATATTTTTTATTATTTTTGAAACATATATGTCCATTACTATGAAGGGTGTTAATATGTCAAATTCCAAAACAATAATTTTTTTGGTGATAAAATAGGTCAACAGAAAAGTGAAACAAAAGAAAAGAAAAAAACTTCTATCATGGGATACAATCAGAATAAGAAAGATATTGTAGAAATTACTAACAAGAATTTTTAAATGAATTATTAAAATGATTTCATACCAATAATAAATATATTATACTAGAATAGAAATAAAGTCCATATATACCACTTAATTTTTTTCATAAAGATAACTTTTCTATGAAACAATATTGAAACTAATAATTTTTCAATACATGAAAGGGGTGGTAGGATTTTCATGGTGGTTGAAACTCTTAGTGAATAGTTTTTAATGGCTCCAAAAGGGAATAATTTTAAATATAAGGAAGATGTATATGGAAGGTTTGATGTTTCTGGAAATCATTCTAAAAAATGCATGATTATTTTTTCTAAAAAATATATGCCCTTAAAATACAATGGGAAAGAACCAATTACTTCAAGTATCAAGAAGGATAAAAAATACAGGACTCAATACAATATAATAGGTATTATTATATAAAAAATAATTGTTATAAAATGTGGTAGCCTATATGGAAGTCAACAAAAGGTTGGAAATTGGTGAAATTATAAAACTTTCTATACTTGAAAAACAATAAAATGGTATTCTAGCTATACAAAAATTTTAAATCAAGAATAATTTCATGCTACTAAAAGATTCACATATATGGAAAGTCAATGTAGAATTAATCATGAATATTATATCACAATATTGAACATCAAATAAAAGAGTTTCCTAGTTCTGATAAATGTCATGTACTTGTTACTCACATTACGATGTTAAGAAAGACCCACCTTATTCGTATATTATAGTGTTTTTTTAATCTTATAAGGGGTAATTAGAGGTGAAGGTCGAAGAAAGAGAAAATATTATTGGTTTTGATACATATACATCCAAATAAATTCTTTCATCATTGATAAAATTAAAATTTATACAAACATAGAGATGTATGGAGAGAATACATTAAGGGGAACCATTAAAAGTATAAATTTTCATGAGATTTACTAATTCTTCTAAAATCGATAATTCTAGACAACCCCTAGAAAAGTTTATTATGAGGTATAATTTACTATCTCTCAGTTTTATTTTGACTCATAGTTAATATTTTTTATCATGGGAGAGTGATTATCTAACAAAATTGGGGAATAAATATACTTTCACATGAATAGTTTTAATTTATCTATACCAGTTTAGTCTATGTTCATAAAACGTCTTGAAAATATATGTGAACATGGTCCAATAATTTATAGTCAGAAGTGGTATTAGAATGTGGATAATAAAGAATAGTTTTTTTGTTTGAAATAATCACTATTATTCTCTATAATTTTTTTATCCCATGTAAAATAATATTTTATATTTTATATGGATATTTTCAAATAGAATGAGTGTTTTTCCTTCTCATATGGAATTAATAGAGAAATAATAAAGAGGTTGAACACAATAGGGGGGAAGATGTTACCTTGAGAAGAGAATAACTTCCCTTGAAATTCAAGATATCAACAAAGTGGGAGAGGATAATTTTAATAATTCCCTAAAATATCAATAAGAAAGAATAAAATTATACTCTTTATTCAATCATATTCACATAGGGGAGAATTATTACAAGGAATTTTGGGATAAATTTGAAATTTTAAAGAAATTCCAAGGGGGAGATTGAAGTTCCATTTGTTCAAATTTTTATTCTAATTTATAATTATATTTGTTTCTTGTAAATGTAATTATAAAAAAAATAATTGATAGGCGATGGAATGATAATCCACCCATAATGCATCAAATGAGGGTAGTTCTGGTCCTCATGCCAATGAAAAGTATTTAAATTTAGAGAAGTAGAATATATAACATGTTAGAAATTAATAAATAGATAGGATGGTAAACCTATAACTAGAATACTTCTATTGATTTCATTAAAAAAGTTCAAAGCATTTATTAAATCTTGAAAAGTGATTGCGAATCCATCCATGTGTTTCATAACATAGAGGATTTTAAAATTAGTGTTTAAATAACTTGACACCCCATGTGTTATCGACACTCCATGTGCTATCAGAAATCCATTTTTTATTGACACTCTGTGTGTTATCAACACTCTGAATATTATCGACACTCCGTGTGTTTTTGAAACATTGTGTGTTCTCAACACTCTATGTGTTATTGACACATTGTGTGTTACCGATACTCCATGTCTTACTGATAGTGGTTGATCTATGGTCTATGTATAATGATCCTTCTTTTTAATCTACAGATTTATACTTGTGCAAACTAATTGTATTTTCATTTTTGGCATTCTTTCATGGACTTCCTTAGTGGTGTACCTTTGTTGTGTTCCTTAGTTGTTTACCTTCATGGTGTTCTTTCTTGGTCTTCCTTAGTGGTATACCTTTATGGTGTTCTTTAGTGGTGTACCTTTGTTGTGTTCCTTCATAGTCTTCCTTAGTGGTGTTCATTCATGGTTCTCCGTAGTAGTATTTCTCAGTGGTGTTCCTTAGTTTTTTCCCTTCGTTGTGTTCCTTCATGGAATCCTTAGTGGTGTTCCTTCGTGGTATTTCTATGTAGTATTTACTTTGAGGTATTTTTCATTATGGTTTTAGGGTGTCCTAATAAGTATTACATTACTCACCCGTACACGGGCTTTGCCCAGACGTGTCCTGTCTTGTGTAGAAGATTGATGCTTTGACCAAGTTCTAGGTGGACTAGGACCAGGAGGTTTTTAGGTTGATCAAATAGATGAGGTTTGATCCTATATCTTCATACATCTATCTTACATCTACCCTTCAGGTATGGTTTTCTACGGATGAGTTTTAGGTACTTGTGCATTCACATTCGCAGACTCTTTGTTTTGGTGGGCTTGTATTCTAGCCCTATTTATTTTTCCATTTTCCTACTTTCATACTCTGTGATTAGTATCTTAGTGTATGAAATCATTGTTTATTTTTTTTTACATTTTATCATTTTGGGCTTATATATGGGTGTGTGTGTGTACAGTTACATAGGTTAGTGCGTCTCATTGGTGGGATATGTCTACTCGGCACCAGTCGCCAGCCCCTGGCCTATCAGTGGCAGGCTTGCAATAGTCATTCCATGCACCCCTCTAGGATGGGTTATGACATAGTGGTATCATAGAAGGTCTATTCAACATTAGGACTGGGATTCTGTGAGATTGGTTCAGGGAAATGGTGTCGAGTGTTTTGATTTTGACTCTCAGGACAGGGAATCCAGTGTTGGTGTGGTGGATGATGTATCCATACACCAGGACTCTAGAAGCCTTCTTTTTTTTACTTGGTACATGAAAACACTAGTTGTACGAAAAATAATGGCACATGCATCATATAGGATTTGGGTATGTTCCCATGTCCTTCTTGAGTCATCTCACTGGGTATACACTATTTCCCAAGGTACATATTGTTTTACTTCAAGATACTTCCAAAATAGATAGCCATCCATGATTCCACTGTGTGATCACGAAGATGATCCTCCATGTGATGAGACATAGGTACATATACTTGTACTAGAGATATCACCTCCAGGTGGTTCACCAGCCGTGCCACCACCTATAGAGCATCACATGGTACTCACAGTACCAGCGGATGTGGAGCGTAGGCTAAGTGAGCATCATGTGTTTTAGTGATAGAGACCCCTCATGTCCCTATGTGAGCCCAACACATGGGAATATGAGGACTAGACTGAGCCAATGACCTGAGTTTTTCTTCATGTTAATAAACCAGTAGATCAGATGGTGGTCCTGCCGGCAAACCTTCTACGTGGCTCAATGGGACGATAGTGGGGTTTGTTTATCTGATCATACGATGTGGTGAATCTTCCATGGATATAGTTTGAGAACCATTTTATAGAGTAGTTATCACATTATAATCTATTTTACATGTGTTTCTATAATCTTCTACAGATCTAGCAGGATGGCATGTTGTTATCTGAGTATTCATCGAGGTATACTGACCTTTAAGGTACTCAATGGATATGATACTCAACCAGTACTTCAGGGATTTAACCTTCAATAATGGTGTTCTTAGGGACTTATAAGACAATTTTATCCCTCTAGGAAATCCTACCTATGATACAGTACTAGATAAATAAATTGAGAATCCCTTGGTTGAGAAAATTCATCCAATAATTATCAGTAGTTGGAATGAAAGAACAGATAGATCCAAAGGGTGGAGGATGTGGAAGTGGAGTTAAGAGAGATGTAGGAGGTGGTATACATTTCAACATGTTACCACCACTACCCTAGGTGATTCACACTAGGATCATGGATTTGTCGTACAAGGAAGGGGTAGCTTCTTATGTTTGAGGCATATGACCCTTGTGCTCCAGGGATAATTATATCTACGATTCGTGTCTTCTCTACATTATCTTCTATATACAAAGATATAGGTGATAATAATTATTTTATTTCCAAAAATATTTTTTCAGACCCATAGATTTCAGTTGAACTGTTGACTAAATCCTCATGATTGTAGACTCCAACTGAAGAGAGCTAATGATCACGTACAGGTGCGGATAGTGTGAACCGACTCTTAGAGGTGAGAGTTTTAGTTGGGATCTATTGGTAGCAGTGTCAAGGACTTATATATTCATTATCATTATGGATTGGGTATCCACAATTCATTATCATATTTACTATTTTAGGAGAAGAGTGTGGTGTTTCCGCAGTGGTGGAAAAAGGATTTCCTTCATATTGAAAAGGAACCCCAGAAAGAACAGGATGGACTCACACATAGGAGGGTGAAGCTGATTACTCATCTACAGGGGATGTTATGAGTCCTCAATTCCTTGAAATGTTGGTGGAGTTTCAGTAGATCCAATCGAGGATGAGATATAGGTTTTGGATAGGTTTCCTCTTGGACTATGGATTTGAAATTTTCTATACTCATAGGAAGGTGAACGTGGATGTAGATGTTCTCAATAGGATATATTTTTCACAATTACTGAATAAGGCATTAGAGTAGTTTTCTTCATTATATTTATCCTTGGTGGATGAAGTCATATCGGCTTATCTCGAGTGGATAGTTGACACCCCTCCACTCCTACAATTATAAAAGAAGCCACAACATTAGTATAATGAATGTAATACCCTATATGCCTTGATATCAATAGGGAATACCCATAATTAACATTTTAAAGGTGGGAAGCATGTCATTCATTTTAGGGGATGCACCATAGTACTAGTGAGGTTGAGGGAGAAGGTTCTAAGGAAGTTTCATACTTTCCCTTTTGGGAATTACATCCACTTTAGATCCATGAGATCTCATTGTGTGGGAAGGGTGAATGCCTTCCGTTAGGGCCAAGATCCCTATTTCTATGTATGTTTACTACTACTTGTGATATGATTTGAGCCTGGGATGTCTGAGCCTGGAGGGATATTGTGATATTTTGGTCAAGGAGGCTTCGTTTCTGTGGTAGCAGTGGATGCCTTGAGTGTCAAGATGTATCAGGATAAGCATGTTGGTGTCGAGGAGTACATAGGGAATGACATAACGGGTTGAAGATGGGATTACCTATTGATATGAATTATGGGTGATTTTTTGAATCAGTTTTTGTTTTATTAAATCACCCTGTTGAGCCCCTTATTCTTGGATAGGGTTGCCTTTTCCATCATGGGGTGCCATGAAGGAAGTGGGAAAGTATATCGATAGAATTCCTGATGGGTTTACCATATACATCTAGGGTACATGATACTATCTATTTGAATGTTGACCAACTCACCAAGTTGTCCCATAACCTATCTATATGGGATTAGAGTTTAGTAGAGAGCTTGGGATGCCTATACGTACATGAGACATTTTGAATCCATGGAATTCCATCAATGATAGTATAAGTTCATGATGCTCTATTTTCATCCTGGATGAGTAGTTCTAGGATATAAAGGATACAATCCTTTGTTGATGAGAAATTCCTTTAGTGTGTGTTCGATAATAGAATGAGAATCTCCATGAGAGAACATGTGAATGGGAGGTTTAGTTTCATGCCTGATACCATCATCCTTTGTGTGACCCCTGGATTGGATTTTGGGGATGTTAAGCCTTAAGATAGGGAGAATGTAATGACTCGGACATTACGAGTTCTATTTTTAGAAATTAATTGGGAAATCCCAAGACCAGACACTAAGATAGTGTGTGATTCTATGGCCAGGGGTTCCCAGAAAATTTTAGTGAACAATGAAAATCATTTAATAGTGTGCACAAGAATTTTTTCTAAAGATGTTGAATAACATTCAAATGGGTGTCTAGATAAAAACATTTAGGGAATTGTTTCATTTAGAGCTGTGATATTACCCTAGGCATGACCTAACATTGGAGGGTGTGGGTCAACTATGAAAAGTTGTTTTGGGGATGTAAATGAAAATTAAATAATTAAATAAAATTATTTTATTTTAAAATAAAAATAACTCATAAATGGTAACCCATATTGGAAATATGAGACCAACATTGAGTTTGTAAGGTGTTTTTTTCATTAGGTGATTCCTAACATCTGTCATCGTAGTCTAGATATTAATGATTTATTTTGGACGTAAACTCCATTAAAATAATTTATTAAACATTATTTTTGATGCAGAATAGGAAATCATAAAATATATAGTATTTTTAGGAATACAGGGTTAGAACATACCCCTATAATTCCTCTAACAATTGTAGAAGTATCTCTCTCCAACAACCATTGGTGGATTGAGAATCGACTGTGGCAGATTAGAGATCGAAACATGGATTGAAGATTGACAGATCAACAAATAAAGGCAATGAAAATTCACATTCATCAATGACCGATACAAAATACATGTAGGGTGTTTGATCCCTTTTTTATTTCATTTCCCCTTCTTAGATTCAATGACTAATGCAGACCAACCAATGAATAGGTTGATCCACAATTCAGTTGTTCTTGAAGGATAGTTAAGTTATAGGGTTAACGATTGATAAATCATTGTGATTATTCTTATCATTCTTCATTAATCCTTCTAAAAAGGATGAGTCAAGGCTAATATGAACAAATAACAAGATCATTGCATCACACATCCATGTTCTTTTATTTTATTTTCCCTATTCTTAATGTTCATTATGATTTTATGAGAAGATGATTATGGCGACATCAATTCATCATGCAACAACCTGATACCGAGGATCTGACACCCCAAATACACCATATAAGTGTGATGGAGAAATCATGGTACAATTCATATAAGGCAGTAACTTACCATGTTACAGGGTAGTGGTGCTCAGAGCAGCAAATCTGGTCGATCCAGGTGGGCCTCCATTGGTGGTAAAGGATGTGGCCTAGTATGGATTTTCTAGTCAGAGAAAGTGTCCAGGGAGATAGGTCATCAGGGGTGTGGCTGACAGTGGAGTGGCCTATACAGGTGGGAGGATGCAATACAGTGTGGACCACATGGGAGCCTGCAGCCAGAGCGGTGTTGTGGGCATCGATTGGGGGATGTGGTGAGGACGAGTTGTGTCAATGACAGAAAAGCTTCATGGACCACATGGAGTCAGATAAGCTGCAGGGTAGGAAGACATTGGGTCAGCCAATTGAATGTCGTGTGTAACATCATAGAGAAAGGGGAATGTTGTCAAGGGGGAAGGTGTGTGGTGCCCTGATTTGGCCCACAACACGGGCTGGACCAAGGGGAGATGAGCTTATCTAGAATATCAGGCCGGTTCAGGTCGAGCCAAATTGGACTAGGTCAGGTCGGCCAGACCGGTTCGAGCTAGGCTGGGTCAGTTAGGTCGGGTCAGACACAGACCAGACTCAAGGTCATACCGTTTTAGTAAAATATCTATAACATCCAAATTGTGTGCCCATTTGACTATAATTTTGCAGCATTAGGATACTTGGGACAAGAGAGTACTTTTGAAATAAACTATCTGGATTTTGTGGATTTTGTAATTCGACCTAATATCTTGAGGAGTAGTTTCTCCAAGAACAAGTGTTCTAAGAGCAGAATACTACAGCTGGCTGTGACTTGGTATCTATGTGACTTGTTGGTTACATGACTTATCGACACTCCATGTTTTATTAAAACACTGTGTGTTATCAACACTATGTGTGTTATCGACACACCATGTGTTATCAAGACTCTGTGTGTTATCGAAACTCTGTATGTTATCGAAACTTCGTGTGTTACCGAGACTCTGTTTCTTACGGAGGCTTTGTGTCTTACCAGTACTGAGTGTTCTGTGGACTACATATGATAATCCATATTTTCATTCTATAGACCTATATCTGTGTGTGATGACTTTATTTTCCTTCACAGTGTTCCTTCATGGAATTTCATAGTGGTATATCTTAATGGTGTTGGTTAGTGGTGTACCTTCATGGTGTTTCTTCATGTTCATCCTTAGTGTTGTAACTTTGTGGTCCTCCATAGTGGTGCACCTTCATGGTGTTCTTTCATGGTATTCCTTAGTGGTGTTACTTAGTGGTGTTCCTTCATGGTGTTCGGTCGAGGTATTCCTTAGTGGTGTTCTTTATTGGTGTTTCTTATTGGTGTTACTTAGTGGTTTTTCTTCATGGTATTTCATTATAGTATTTCCTTTGTGGTATTTTCCTTTTTGTTTTCAGGGTTTCCTTCAGAGTATTTATTTACTCACAACTGCATGGGCTTTTCCCACATGTGTCGTGTATTGTAGAGATTATTTATGATTTGAAATTGTTCTTGGTGGAACAGGACCATGTGGTGCTTAGGGTGATCAGGCAAACAATGTGTGCTCCTACAGCTTCAGAAAGTTGTCCTACACTTTCCCTTCATGTATGTTTTTCTGGTGATGAGTTTTAATAACATGTGTATACATATTAGTAGACTATTTCTATTGTTGGTATTGTATTCTGTCCGTATTTACTTTCATGTTTCTTATTGTCTTACTCTGTGGTTGGTATCTTAGTATATGCATGGATTGATAACTTCTTTTTTAATTTGAGAATTTTTGGATTGGAGATGGGTTTTTTTGTACAGGTACTTAGTATAATGCCTCTTATTTGAGGGATATTCCTACTCAGTGCTATTTTCCAACCCCTGGCCTATTGGAGGAAGGTATGGGTTAGTCCCTCGAAAGGCCCATCTTGGACAGGTCATGACATTTATTGTTATGTGGCCTTGAAAATTTTATTTTATTTCTTTAGGTGTGAAAACATTATCTTGAATACTTATCTTCTAGTGAAAAATATGAAATTATAGTAAAGGTTTAAATTCAATTGTATTGTAACTATATTTATTAATGCCTTCAATCTAGATGATGAATGGAATCCTTCCAACTTTTGGAAAAGGAACTTAATATAATGTTCTTTCTTATTATCATCTAGTCTAATGATATTAATTACCTTTTTCACACCTATTTGTCTTTTGGTTTTGATTCCACTAACTTTATCTTGACCATGTTATCTATCACTCTCTATTAATGAATTTAAATTATTTTTTCCATCCAAATCAATCTATTAATTTCCCACAAATGTTCACCCTTTGTGGAATCCTAGTAACGTGTATCCTTAGGTGACCCTAATGTTTCCCACTTTCCCTTTTTACGAGGATGTTTAATTAACCCTTTTTATGATGTGGTTTTTAATAATGTAATTCTAAAAATCCATTGATTACCAAGACAATTTTCGAGGGAAACTTTTTATATACCGGGGGTAGGACGTAACATCATGAGATTTTAAGAAATGCCTTCTTTAAAATTAATTTAAATTATTTGATAGATTATTTTATACATAATGAAAATATTATCTTGAGTTATACTCAAAACAATGTTTATCTTGTGTTTTATACAACATTGAGTCACTTCAATAACATGTATTACACAAAAGACTGATTTTTACAGAATAATAATTTAACATTAAGTTTTAATATGATAGTTATAAACTAACAACTGGAATAGAGGGAATGAATCGTATTAACTAAATTATTATAATATATTCTGTACATTTTTATAAAATAAATTATTTTAAATTAATTATAAATTAAAATAAAAACAAATTTAATATAATGAATGAGTTTTTATAAAAAAAACTATTTTTATGACCATAATTGAACATTATCCTAATAAATTAAATTAATCACTATTATTTAAAAATAATAGTGAAATTTATATTTCATATATTAAATAAATTTTTTTTCAATTCAAAAAATAAGTTTTTATTCATAAAATAAGAATAAATAAAATCTTAAGCATAAAAAAGTGGTATTTTTCTAAAATGTGGTTTTTCCTCCTTTAATGGGAAACTTATTTTAAAAATAATTTTTAAAACATTGATTAGTTTAATTTTAAAAAATAAACTTATTTTTTTAATCATATTAACACAATTTACATTGGATTAATTTTAGATATTTTATGAGAATTTATATTTTTATGAATACTGAAAAATACGGGACTTCAATTGAAATCTTCTTTATTGTCAAAATAATTTATAATTTTAAATTATTTTTTAATTTGTTTAAATGTTTAATTATATAAATTATATATCACTTAATCCAATTTAACTTGTTGGAATCATTTTTATATTGAATTTGAATATAAAAAATAGAAATTCTTTTGGATATTTTAACATTAAAAACTCGCTTTCTCATTCTGTGTGCAGGATTAATTTTAGTTTAAAATTTTCCACTCAAGTGAATTGAATTTAGAAAAATGGATTCAATATTTGGAATTGACTTAATTTATAATTTATATTGAGGTCATATTATTATTTTACCAAAAATATTGTTGAAATTAAATAAAATTAATTAGATAAATTAATGTAAACATGAGTTTCCTTGCTGGTTAAATGCTAATATTAAGAGGCCAAATGACCTAAAAACTTGTCGAAAATCAATTTTATTGAAATATTTCAACCTTATACTCTCTTTTATATATTTTTTTCATTATTTAAAAGAACAATATTTAAGGGAACCATCCCAATAGTGTTTACCTTTTTACATTTCCAAGAATGCCACTCCTCTTCCACTATAAAAGGGCACTCACTCTTTCCAATTATTCACACCTATCAAGACTGTTAAATCATAGAAAAACTTACCAAATAAACTCCCAAAATAAACAATATCATAATAGATGCATTAATTTTTAATTAAAGAAAATAAATGAAGTACTTCGGTGCAAACAAAAAGGAGTTATTCGAAGAAGAGGATACATTCTTCAACAACCACACTTTTTTTATTTCGTTCTTCACCCATTCCATTATATTTTATATCATGATTATATAATAACCTATTTATAATCCATCCAAAAAGATGTTTTTATTTTATGTTTATTGCCTGAAATTTTATACAACTCCATGGAATGGGATATGAAATCAACATTTGTGTATATGGCGGATGAAACCATGACAAACCAATGTCGTTAATTCTTCCATTACCACCTCTCAAGGTCTGTAATAATGATATAAATACAGTTTTTATATTATATATGTATTATTTATGATGTATATATGATTTTTAAATTATTATATAACACATATCAATATTCTTTCCATTTTGTGGGAATACAAAAACATCGTTTCTGGACTTATGGACTACCTCCTCCTCAAAGCAATTTGGCTTGTTTACACTTTACATGCTATGTAATAATAATTTTTTTAATAAAAATATGTTATATAAATTAAATATAGATTATATTAACTATATAATCATATTTATTTAAATATAATATATCACTTTCTTTCTTAACATTTTAGACACTCAAAAAGTTATAACATCATTCGTAGATGTGTGGACTACTTCTTTCTTAAAGCAATGTGATTATTTTTTTCATCATAAAATAAAAAATAATGATATGTATAAGTATATATAATTATATAATATGTTATTTATGATATAATTATCAGTACTTAAGGATAAATATTTCTTACCTTCTTTCCGTAATGATCACTGAAAAATGGGAACATTACTCATGCGTACGTACGGCCTACCATCTCAATGATTGTAATGTTGGTTCATTTTTCATAACCATAATCCATTATTGTTTATAAAATAACATTTTATGTCTCAATATGATTATTATTTTCTGATTATTATTTTCTATAATTTTAAACATTGACTCCTTTGACAATATTTGAACTATCAAAGTCATTTTTGACACATAAACTGAATATGGTAAAAAATACATGATGTAAAATAAATATATTAAGTAATTGTATATAATATGTAAATAAGTGAAATAAATTTAATAATAAACTTTAAAAATTATACCATTTAATTAAATAATTAACATAATTTTATTATTCAGGAATATAAAGAAAAATTATGACAAGTCGGACTCAAGGTAAGGGGATTTCTAGTTCCACATTTATTTCTATGAGATTTATGCTATATTCACCAGTTATTTTTGGTTTGAGGTGTATATTATCCACCATTTATTTATTTAAGGATTATTATAATTTAATTTATTGTGATTTAAATATCCATTTTATGATCTTTCTATTATGGGATTTATGGTTTCAATGTTACAAAAACGGTAACGGATTCTTGTCATAATTTTCCTCCTTTGAGACATTTATTTTGTTATACACCTATATTCTTTTATAATGTATATATAATACCTATTTGAAATTTTATATCCTGAATATACATAATTTAATTATATTATAATATTATTTCATGATATTGTTTCATGTGAATTTTGACTAAAAGTTCCCAATGTGGTAAGAGTCTTTTGTTACAATCTCATCATTATCAGGATTTTTTATTGTTATGTATCCATCATTGACATCATATAATTATCATAAATTATCTTATCTTATGTTTATTTGTGATTATTTCATGTAATAGTACAATATTTTCAATAATTTCTACATATAATAATTTAGAAAATTAATTAAGGAAATATGGATTTATTTATCTCTTTGGTCAGAAATGTGTTTTCTTCCAAAAACATGTTTCATAAAAATGTTTTCAAAAATGTTTTTAATGATATTTTAATGGTATTTACATTCATAAATTTCAAAAACCCATTTTTCTAATTATAATCTAATGGGAATATTTTATATTGATACCATCTACTTTTTTCTTATGGATGGATTATGTTGGTTTCAAAGAGATTGTTTGGGAAAATGTTTATTTTCTACAGGATAACCATGTTTCAAAGAGATTTTTGTAAAACCATTTATTTTACATGGGATAACCATGTTTTAAAGAGAATGTTTGGGATCCCATTTCTTTTCCATGGGATAACCAAGTTTCAAAAATAATTTAATTTAACCAATTTCTTTTCCACGTGTTAATCATGTTTTAAAGAGATTGACATGATACCCATTTCGTTCTATGTGTTAATATTATTTCAAAAGGAATAATGATTTTTATTCAAGTTTTGGATATTGTAAACCTGACATGATGGGGTCGCCAAGATTTATCCATGTGAGTCAATTACAGCTTATACGATTGAAAATCCTATATATCACCATGTGATCCCATTACAACTTATACAATGGGGCATCCCGGATAGTGGCAAGTGATCTTATTATAGTTCACCAATTAATTGTAAGTTGGTCATATGGTTATCAAAACTAAAAGGTGTGTGAAAGGATTTTATAAATACGATGTTCCATGTTACCAAAAATAGTTTTAATTTATTTTTCTAGGTTTATAATTTTTCTCATCCATGAGATTGATATCATATGGATCATGATTGTTGATGACTCTTTCATTTTCCTTATTATTATATTTTATGTTTCATGTATTGATTGGTATGAACTAATTTATGATTTTCTCATTCACTATGATTTTTTGTCATAACTTTATGCACTCTTAATCTTATTGTTGAAATTTAATTATTATAACTTGCATTTACCCTTATTGACCATTGGAGTTCACCCTTCTAATTTTTTTTTTACCTATGTCTTAAACAATGATGTTGAATGAGTTATGACTAGAAGGGATTTCATATGGATTATAATGATGAATTAATTTTATAAACAAAATATGTGATAATTGATAGAAATTATATTTTAATGTAATGGGAATTGTTTATATAGGATTTTTACTAACTCTATAAAAATCTAAACAAAAATGTTTTCCCAATATGTAATATTTCCAAGTTTTAATTTTTATGTTGTAAGGTTTAGATGAAAAAATTGGATCACAATTATCATCATCAAATATGTAAATGTAAATTTATGGATTTTATCAAAAAATCTAGGAGTTTGGGTCCTAGGGTGTTATAAAAAAGAAGACGTTATCATTGGGGACAGTAATTTTAATAAAGAATTGTTAATAAAAATGTGATAATATATTATAATAATAAAATATATGGTAAGATATTTATATGTATGGTTATGGAATACATGTATAATAAATCTATATTTATTATAAATTGTTTTCAAACATGTAAAAATAATGATGAGACTTCAAGAAAGGGTTAATCATTTCAAAATTGTCTTCTTTTGGACATATGTTATGATATACACCTATATTATATTATGAGGTTCTTATATAGACCTTTTGAAAATAAATATCATGAATCTTATTATATTTATAGTATTATAATATTCATTTAAATTTATTCTTTCATGGGTCTTATGATTCAAAAGATGCCAATGTGGTAAGGGTTTTATGTTATGATGTCATTTCTTATTAGGATTTTTTATGATTAAGTTCTAATTATGAATTAGTTTGGTGTAACTCTCAAAAAACCCATGATTTAATTCTCCTCTTATTATTTTTGAAAAACACATACTATCATTCCATTTTGCTCACATTAAGTACTCAATATCCTAAAATATTAATTTTAAGGAAAAAAGAATTTATTTCAATCTGTGGTCAAAAAACCTTTCTCAATATGTTTAATGATTATGATGATAATTTGTTTTTGAAACCTGCTTCTTTTCCATGGTTTATGCTATTATGAAATTAAAATATTTTTGCGAATCCCATTTCTTCTCCATGGGTTATGCTATGTTGAATTTCTTATAAATCCCATTTCATTTACACAATTTTTGATATGATGAATATTTTATGATCTTGAAACATATATATCTTTATATGTATATGATTTTGATTATTTGATAAGTGGGACAATAATTATATATCCCTTCAATGAATTGTGTAATGATGGAAAACTAATTAGTTAATTGTGTTATGTGTGAATCTATTTTCAAGTTCAAAATTTAATTTATGGACCAGGATTTCATGTCCAAATGTTTATGTGTGCACCATATTCTATTTCCATAAGTTTCTACATAGACCTTGATTCATGTTGATAAGATTATACTAGTTCCTAATTTCATATATTTCATTTAATGAGTGAATCTGTTTCTACATAAGCATCTTCACCATGTTATAACCATATGTTTTTTCTATTTCTATGCCAATGTTCTGCTCTCATGGCTCATGTTCTTTGATTCCTTTATGTTTCATGTCTTATGAACATCCAAGATTTATTCCATTAATTAATATTGTATAATATTATATGCAGGGTATGGTTTTCAAAAAATATTCCCTTGTTATTATACCTTTATTATCATGTTATTCTTATGTGGTCATTTATATCTCTCATGTTTACCCTTACTAAGAATATGAGCTCACCCTTGATTATGTTTTCTTTTCCAAAGGTTATCAAGAAATGTTTTAAGTTTGTTGTGTCTAATAAGGGTTCTATTTATGAAGAACTAAGTGTGAGATGCTATATATAATTTTTAAAAATTATGTATTCATGATTCCAATGACACTGAAATTTTATGGTTCTGGTGTGGATAATAATGTTATATTATGAATATTCATTTAAAATTATGTAGTATTTATGTATGTAAATATTTGGTTTCTATAGTTTGTGTTGGATAATGTTTTAGTGAAACATTATAAACTGGGATGAAAATACATTACAGAAGACACTTAGGTTAATTGGATGTATGGAATAATTTTCTAAGCTATGGTAAAGATTTAATTTTATTTTCCTAAAAAAATATCCCTATCTGGACACTACAATTGGACATGGTTTTTTGGAAAATTTTCATCTTGGGGTAATAAAACCAAAAAGAGTTTGTCAAGTATAAATTATCTATGATTCTTTTACATGATGAGCGTAACCTTATTGTTCACCTGGTTTAGCACTCCTAGTGGATTACATGGGATAATTAACATTTTATTAATAAACCATAATAATGAATTTTATTATATTATTATCATGTATTACCTAGGTATAACCTATAGTGTCATATATTAAAAATGATTCATTAAATAGACATCAGATAAATTATTTTTCTGGACTATGTGTTTTTCCACTATGATTATTATTTCACAAACTCTACTTTTTGGGTTTTATTAAATATCTAAAACTAAGAGGATTCATGTTAACCCTAAATTTGATGGACAATGGAATGATTGTCTTCATGATAAACCAAATGTAATATGATTTGAAATATTAAACCATGTGATTAAGCCAAATCATTTATCACATTATATGATTAACAACCTTCACTTGGGTGAGATTATTAACACACCTAATAAGAGGAATATTGAGATTTATAAATAACATGGTGAAAATAAGATTCGATTTCTTAAATGTCAAGTATGATGGAATAAGAACGCAAGGAAATGTTTCAATGTAATGGGAATAATTTTTGGTGGTGAAAGGAAGTCAAAAAAGAAGTTAATTTTTACATAAAAATTAAATGTTTGGTTAATGCAATGGATGAGAATAATGGTTTCTCTAAGGTATCATCAATAGTTTAATGTTTTAAATTTATAAGATATGGGAATTTTTAAAAATGATTCCTTAAGGTAAAAGTGAAAATTAGGATCAATAGGTTTGTACGAGTAAATATTTTTTTTATGGTGAAGAGGCTATGAATGAAATATTAAATGAAGGTGGTAATAATGAATAAGATGGTTATTCCTAGTTAATTCTATATGAAGTAAGTGGAATGATAGAAGTGTTTACGTATTTTTATTTAAGATTTATCTTGTAGAAGTATTTTATCAATTGTATTATGGCTATAAGAATCATGAAACATTTATGCATTGTTATGTAGTAGTTTTTCATCAATGATTTTAACGAGTTTTTTGAACATTATTAATGACCAAAGAAATGATTACTGATTTTATGACAATTTGGTTTTTGTTATCATTAATTCAATTTACATAATTTTTCAATTTATAGAATATAATTGATAATATATTATGAGGAGGGAGATAGTTTATTGAATAATTTATAATATCATAGAGATATTATGGTAATTCAAGTTATTACCATGTTTTAGGGAATTATATTATCAACATATTCATATATTGGGTATGTGACATTTAGAGATAATTCATGATGTTTGGGGGATTAATTTTAAGATGGTTTTGGAAATTATGTGGCTTTATTTCTATTTTTTGGATTTTATATTTGGTCCGACAAATTTTTTAAGGGTTTTATGGTTAACTACTTATGTAATGGTTGAAGTTGACCATTGTATATTATTGTTTGAGGTTAAATTATGATTTATTATATTGGATAACTTATTCTAATAATTTTTTTTGGTAAATATATAGATAAAGCATAATGATTTGTTATAATTTTATAGATATTATGATCCATTAAAAGTAAATTTTAGATCTTCAAGAATGAAAAATTCATCTTTAATATAAATTTTAGGGAGTAATAGATGATGTGAAAATTGATCGAAGCACAACCAAATGATGAAATATTTTTTATAACATGAAAATAAATCAATTAAGTATATTTGATTATATTCTATATCTTGAATGTAAAATAATACTTCAATTATAGAAAAACTGTATTGAAATATTATTTTATACCTCTTCCTTAATTTCTGATGAATCAATGGTCGTTCCACCCATCACAGTTTTATGGTTTTGTGGTCATTCACTTTCTCATGATCATGTTATCTATAACTATATACTAGTAATTGGTCTTTAATTTTATCCACCATGTATATACTTTAACTTCCTACCAATTTTTCCTTATCTGGGAACCAAATAATGTTTTATCTTAGGTAACCTATAGGTTTTCCACTTCCCCTTTTAAAAAGAAGTTTTCTATCCATCTATATGATGTGGGATTTCAAAAAAATATTTTAAAATCTTTATTCTTTTAATAAAAAGAAAAAAATTATAGGGCATAATTTATTTATGGGGGAGAATGTAACACCCAAAAAATTAGATAAAATAATAATAACCTTGACAGCTTTCTTAAGAAACCCTGAGCTTTAAGAAAATTGTGATATTTGTTAAAAATATGATTATAACCCAGTTACTAAATTGGACTACATTAATATAGTTAAAAAAATTATTATATAAATTTATAATGATATTACTCAATAAAATGATATTTGTTAATTCCTAGGAAATAAAAACACAATTTTTATTGATGTCATTTTATTCTTCAAAATGTATTTTCTTCAAAAATGGTTATTATTTCATTTTATATGTGTAGATTATAATTAATTTATGAAACTTTTATAAATTTTATTTTATAAAAGGAACATAATTTTTTAAATATTCATAAAAAAATTAACTTGTGGTTATATTTTGATATTTATATGAAATGATGGATTTTTTTAGTGAACAGTGAAAAATACAAATTGTTCAGTTACTGCAATTCATTTTCATTAAATAAAGTAATTTAGATGTACCACTAAATTTTGTATTTGGTATTGATGTAAATTTTGATAAATTTAATTTATAGTAAAATATTTTATTCCATTGTAATCATAAATATTCACGATTTGGATATAAGTTAATGTTTATGCCTAAAAACACATTTTTCTCAAAACTAATTTTCTTTTCTTTTTATGCATTTAAATTCAAATTAATTTTTTTTCTACATATATGGATTGGATAATAAGAAATTCCTACCATATTTTTAATCAGGGGGTATAAGTCAAGGAAATATTACCCTTCTATTTTATGTTAGTGTGAATAATATCCATAGTAACGTTTTGTCAACTCAGTAAGGGTATAACGGGTAAAATAGGTTTAAAACATTGGGATAAGGCTTTAAAATTTATTTAACATTTTAATTTATCATATTTTATGAATTTTTTATTGAAATTTCCATACAATACTCTAATATATGTATATTGGGTTCCATATTTCTTTCATTATGACCCGTATATAAATTTAAGAAAATAATAAATACAAAATTTCACTCTATTGACTATAATATCACTAAAAAATTTACACAAGGATATGAAATTGATAAGTGAAGTTATAAATTATTAAATTATATATAAATTAATATTTTTCAAAACAAAAAAAAAATTATTTATAATTTTTAGTGATTGAATAAATAACATAAATTCTTACTAAACACTAACACGGTATTTATTCAATTAATAGAAAACTAAAATAATTGATTTTAAAAAATTTAAAAGTAATTCAATTTAAGATATTTAATTTTCTCCATTAATTTTATATAAAAATATTAAATATTTGGAATTTTTTAAACAGTTGTACTATAATTACATCTTTTTCTTTGTGTATTTAATTTTAAATTAAATAAATTGTTTTAAAAATGACATTAATGATATTTTATGAAAGTATTATTTTATGAAAATATTATTTTATTAAATTATTATTTTATTAAATTATTTATATTTCAATAATATATTAAAAGAAGAAAAGGTAGATAATATATGGTCCAAAATTTCATCCCTATTCTATTTTATGGTCAAAATGTTTCCAAATATGTAAAATTATAACCCATTAATATTTTTAAATTTGTTACTGCGGTTATGGTTTAAATTGGTTAACCAAGGGGTCAATAAAAAAATTAGGTTTTGAATGACACCAGAACCTATATGAATTTCATTTTTTATTATATTTATACCTTAACCCCTTTTTATTCAAATATATGGCCATTTTTATGATTTTTTATATATAATGACTCAATTATATGTTAATCATTTTTTAATTCCAATAGTGATCCTCCCCTCACTTATAAAACTTCACCTCTTCCTCTCTTCCAATAAAATTTTGAGCTCTCTAGATTAGAAAATATATATCATAATATTTCATAGATTCCTTCTAACACCCTGAGATTTTATGAATTTTTTTTTGTGACTTATGTTATATGAACCATCAATGGGATAATTCACTACACACAAAACTAGCTTGGCTTGCATTACATAAAAGAGCAACCTTCCTCGATAGCATGCGTTGTATACAATACCGAGTTTCACTAAACAATGATATATTATTATAATATTTTGAACCAGCCGCTATGAATAGTATTAAAGGAATTTTGAATTTAATAACATTATAATTTATATTCGACATTTTTTAGAATGTGGTATGAAAACAAAATCAATTTTTTGGATAAAAGAATTATTTTTCAACAAATGTAGTTTTACCACCTTTTGATGGAGCACCCTTTTTAAATATGATTTTTGACAAGTTTATATGTTCAATTTTACAAAATAGACATCTTAATTTGAATCAGGATATTAAAATTTACATTGGATAAATTTTTTATACTTTTCTGATAACTTTCATATTTTGATGAATAGTAACAATATGATAACTTTTTCATAAAAACAAATTGTTTAATCAATATAATTTTTATTGCTAAATGATAAAATTTAATGGTTTTAAACTATAAATCAAATATATTTTTCCCATTTAATGTAATTTATGTTATCACCATTAATTTTAAATTGAATTCATAAGTAAAAACATTTCAATCTTTGAAAATGTTTTTACTTTTAAAACCTATTTTCTTAACAACGGTGTTAATTTTAAATTAATTACTGCAACTTCTATGTTTTGAATTTGGAAAAATGGATTCCATATTTGGATTTAGTGGGTTAAAATTTTGTTAATAGGTTACTTTTTTTGATATTATGAATAGTAATTACGGCAATTTTTATTAACTATAGTTATAGGTAAATCGGGTAATTAAGGGTAAAAATGAGATTATAAAATTACCCTAACACCTGTAAAAATTATATTGGATGAATAAAAGTATAACCATATCACCTAAGGGTCATAATAGATTCGTTTCATGGAATTTATACCATGAAAATGATATAATTATTATTAAAACCAAAGAAAGTGGCAACATGTCACTCTATTTTATCTTATAAGTGTAATAATTTTAATTTAGTGATAAACTTCATACAACTTCGAATATAAATAGTCTCTAGAAACCTAATAAAATTATCTATATCATGAGAATTTATTTAGAATTTTTAGGGATTAAATTATTATTATTAATGATGACACAGTATTGATGTAGAAATGATTTTATTGATTTAAATATCAACGAAATGGTTTTAAAAAAATTCAAATAAATATTATATGAACAAATTAATGTTATAAAAAAAATTATAGATGAATATGACATGTTAGGAATCTATTAAATATTTTTTTTCTATTATATTCTCTATGTGTATTTTTTGTAAATCTAAATAAATAAAAAGTGTCAAAATTGACACTATTGTTATTTTTATAAAAATAACATATTATAAAATTGTTTAAAAATCACAAAAATGTTTAAAAATATTTAATTGAAATTTAAATTGTCTAAAATTTCATATATTATCCAATTTTGGATAATTCATGATACATAAGTAATTATTTATAACAATTAATAATTTATACTATTATTACCACAAATAAAATTAAATAGATTAAATAAGGATAAATCAAGTTGATAAGGTTTAAAATAAATTTCTAACATCTATAAATTTTATTTTTTGATGATATTAAAACCCTATATCATCTAATAATCTATGTTAATTATTTTGTGAAGTGTTTAAGTGGGTTTGAGTTTATTATAAATTAATATTTTTGAGGCTTCCGATGGTGCCCCTCTCCTACCTTATAAAAGGGAACCTCCTCCCTCTCCTATTTACACAATTTTGATCCTTCAATCTTGGAAAAACCCTGAAAATTACTCTTATAAACCTCTATAGTTATATTATATAGGTTCTGGTATTCTCAAAATAACAACTCTAGAGCCCTAAGATAAAGATTAAAAGAGGCACGTCGAGGAAGAGGTAATCTCATCTACCGATTGTTTCAAGTTTCTTTCTTCTTATACTTCCTTTTATTTAGTTATTTAATTATAAATTAATAACATCAGTATCACTCATATATTGATATGTTATTATAAATATGAAACAACACTATTTCACCTTCTATCCATCACATTGAAAATGAAATCACCGCGCCTGCGTACGTACGAAATACCGTCTCCATGTCATGGTGTAATCTGTTTTCCACCACCACCTTACTTGCATGGGAATAATGGTGTAACTAATAACTAATTATTATTATTATAACATGATACTAATTCTGAGATATTCTATCATCCACTTCAATACCGTTCAATAATTATGGGAATAATATCATTGCTCGTGCGTACGTACGACTTACCGTCTCCATGGTGCGATGTGATTCTTTCTACATAATCATCATTAAACCATGAATATATAAATGAATTGAATGAATAAATCTGATATATATTATTCTAATAAAATTCTTTAAATGATTTATCCATAACCTAAAAAGTGGAATTATAATTTATTCGACAAAACACACATAAGAACATAAAGCAATGAACACCTGAATAATAAGTAGAAATGAAATATTACTAACAAGAAGATAATAATATGACCATATATGATATCATAACAATGAATATGATTATGTAATAAATCAAGGACATTATTTAAATCATTATACAGGAGGTTTGAATACGTTCAAAGCATATCAGACATAAGGTAAGGGAAAATCTCACAATCACAATTTTTATCCGAGATTGTTTATACTTCTGTATTTACTGGGGCATATTTATCATCCACATCCATGTTTCCTCAGTATGTAATATTATTTCTATCCTCATACAATTTTTCTAAATCAAATTTTACTTATTGGTGAATTTTTAGTAAAAGATATGAAAGAAATCTTTTGTCGTTTTCAGTACGAGATACTTATTAACTTTTCCGGAAAAAGTATGAGAAAAATGTTTATTTTTAACTTATACAACATGAATGGAATTTTATGGTTTCATTGAAAATTATTCCATGAAGATTCATTTACAAGTTTTCAAGTTTATTTTCAATTAACTTCTTTTAGTTTAAAATTTTATGACATGTTGAGAAAAGAAAAAATGTTTTTGAAGAAGAGAGGATATTTCCCTCAGGAATATAGTTCAAGTGTTTTATCAAAATTATTTTCCATCTAAGATAATATAGAATTTTTTTTCTGTCCCTATTATTACATTTATTTTATTATGTTATGACAGAATTATTATTATGAAGTCATTTTATCTTATATGGATTATGTTATGATGACATGATGTTTAAGAATACCATTTTTATTACATGGGTTATGCTATGATGTATGATTTATTAATCTGTGGCACACATAAGTATGGTTTAATTATGATATGGGTGGGACCTATATCTCCCTCCAAATTATTGGGTAAAGATTTATATTTCATGATATAGACATGTTTGGAATGGAAAGTTAATCTGGTTTAGTGATACAGGACTGGAACGAGGAATGAACTCGGTTCAGTAAAGGGATTTGTCTGCTATGATGGTCTTGGCAATGAGTCTTGGCTAATATGAAATTATTTTCTATGATTATGTGTGTATGCCAAAAAGTTTCATGTTTTATGTTATGATTATTGGTATTATATTTCACTACTATTATTTATCCCATGTCATGATTTTATGATCTCTTTTTCGTGTTAAACTTTTCAGAATGCTATGTCCTTATGAATATGATATGATTGATATTTCCTTTGTTTACCCTTACTGAGAATTTGAGCTCACCCTTTTGTTTGTATTATTTTCCCCAAGTTAGGAATAAGGGTATTAAGTTGGACAGGCCAAAAGGGACTCTATATATGATGAAATAAATAGGAGGTAATGTAGATGACTTCTGAACCAGTTGTTTATGTTTCCCAGTTTCTAAATACACTATAGCTATATGGTCCTATCATGGTTTTGTTATATGTTTTAATAAATATTATTCATTTATTAAGTAATAAATATGTATGTAAAGTACGGTTCAATATATTCTTTCACCACATTTTAGATCTTATTTAATTTCCAATCTATCATCCCATCAAGTCTTAAGGTGTAAGCCAAAAGGGGGTTCTCAACAAAGAGGTATAACTCTTAACTGATCAATTTCTATTTTATTTCTTATTAACCCTCTTATAAAACATTAATATCCATTCCATAAAAATGAATTTATTTTATTTAATATATTAAATTTTTTATTATTATTTAATTATCATTATCCACCTTCATTCAATCTTACTAAAATAAAAAACATCCCTTGTGTGTACGTATAGATTATTCTCTCCACATAGTAGTGTACTTTGTTTTTCATCACCAATTTACATAGAAGGATACAATTATGGTTTTTATATATATAATCTATGATATTATTATGATTATACAATGTTGAGTAATTATTTACCTTTATTTCATTCTATCCATCAGAAAATGGAAAATATGTTCAAGCGTACATGCATCCAACCGTCTCCATAAATAGTGTAATTCATTTTTATATATATGAATTTTGTGGATAAATATAAATATAAATATATATATATATAATGAATATATATTATATTAATATAATGGTTAAAAATTTTAGATAATGTAACCATAATCAAAGTATAAATATTGACACTGTCGAACTGAAACATGCATGAAAAACAAAGCAGTTATCACCGAAAATATAGATTTTAATAAAGAATTATTAATAAACAGGAGATAATATGTTATAATAAAATAATATATGGAATTATATAAATATAATTATGGTTAATTAATTCATTTATATTAAATATATATTTTTTAAATAAGTTTCAAATTCATAAAATATGACGAAACCTGAGGTAAGGGTTTATCGTCAGTTGTCTTTTTAGGACATATGTTATGATATGAACCAATATTATATTATTAAATGTTTATAAAAATTATTTGGTAGGATATATCATTAATATCCTTAATTTAATGATATATTAAATTTCATTTTATGTTATTCTTTCATGGTCTTATGATTCAAAAGTTACCAAGGTGGAAAGTAATTTATGTGACAATCTCATTATTTATCGAGAATGATTATGATTAAGTTCCAATGATAAAATATTATGGTATAACTATTAGTAAACTAGTGAATTTTATTTTCTACATGTTATTTATATAAATTAAAAGTTATCATTTCATTTTCCTCTCATTATGTACAAAAGACTTAGTAATAAAAGTTTTAATAAAAACTGAATTTATTTCTCACTTTCGTCAAAAATAATATTTCATCCTTATCCATGTTTTCAAAAAAATATTTTTAAAGATTGTTTAAAATATTATATTATGAAATTTTAAATTAATTTTTACCCATTATATTATTTTTAAAATTTTGGTTAAAATAAATCTTCTTATCATTTGTCGATCGACGCACTTTTGAATTTTTTTACAAACATTTGAAAAGAATGTTTTCTTTTAACTTATACGGCATGAAACAAAATTATATGGTAATTAAAACTAAAATAATTGAACCATTATTTAGATGTTTTAATGGTTATTTCCAAAAAAAATACATAATATTAGGGAAAATTTATATTTTAAATAAGTAATTTCAAATGGAAAATTTTATATTCCTCAAGAAATGTTCCAAGTGATATTTTAAAAAAAATCATCTATGATGACATCCTTTGATGATAATTAAGTTTAACTAGGGATATGATCCAATTACACCATCCTTGTTATTTCTTTATATGGATAATGATTATGATGATAACATTTTTTTAAAGCTCATTTTTCCCATGAGTTATTCTTTGATGAAATGACAAGATGTTTATAAACCCTATTTTTTCAGGGGTCATGATATGATTAAATATTTACGAAACCAATTTTCTTTTCATGAATTATTAAATGATGAATTTTTCATGATATTTTAGCACACATATGTATTATTACCATATTTTATGTGTCGGATCGAAATATATTTCCCTCTAATGCATTGGGAAAATATAGATAACGCATGAGTTAATTATATAATTCATTAACCTATTTTCATTTTCACAATTTTATTAATGGAAAATGATTTCATGTACATAAATTTATGTTTGGACCTAGTTTAATTTAATTAATTTATTGAGTGACCTTGTTTCTATATAATCATGTTCACAATGTTAGCTACATATGTTTTCACCACATTCATATTCCAATATTATCATCTCATGTATCATAATATTTGAATACTAATACATGACTCAAGATTACGATTTATCATATATAGGGTATATTTTTCAAATTTTATGTTCATGTTCTTATAACCTTATAATCATGTTATGATTGTGTGACCATTTATTTATCCATCATTTTCACTTACTGATCATATAATCTCACCATTTATTATGTTTTCTTTTTCTTGGGCATTGAAGAAACATTGTAAGTATGTTATTTATAGAAAGGGTTCTAGTAATTAAGAACATAGTGGGAGATGTTGTAGATATTTTCTAAAGCAATTGTTCATATATCCAGGTTTCTAAGGACATCAATTTTTATAGTTCTTTATGGATAAAAATGTAATGTGTTTAATATTCACCTCAAATGAGTTGATATTTATATGTGTAAATCTTGGTTCGTTAATGATAGAAGTCACTATAATAAGGATATTGGTTCTCATATAGAGGTTGATCATTTTAAATCTGGAATTCATTATATCAATTTCCAATCATTTCATGCTTTTGATATTATTATAAAAAGATTATAAGGATAAAAACTCTAAAAAGGTACAGGGTTTAATTTTATATAATTTAAATTTTCAAATATTAAACACTAATTCAAGACCCCCCCCCTGTGTACACATACACACCCCCTTCCCCTAACCCCCCCCCCCTTAAAAATGGTTCTCATGATCTTAAATAACTTCAGTAAACATTCCATGAAAGATTATATGGGATGTGTTCTTAAATATTTATTAGTGTGAATCCAGCAAGTAGATTTATATAATATCTATTAAAATGTGTGGAGTTTTTAGAGGCTAATTTATAATATTGGTTCTTGAAGGATTTAGGGAAACTGAAGGCACTCTAATGTTATGGAGTCATATTATATTTTGTGGAGAAGTTACATCCCTATATAGACATAGTGATCGACTTTAAGAAGGATTAAGTGTTGAGAACTAGTGGAATTCCAATTTAAAGAACCTATAGGAGTAGTATAGTTAATTTGTATAATATTATAAACATCCACCTATATGACATAGTGACTCACATGTGTAATATTCTAAACCTATTTTAAGGATAATACCTTGATTACCCTCTTGTATTTTCTAATGTGATTACTAGTATAGAATATATATTTTAATATGATCTGATCATGGAATGGGGTAGGTTTTCCATCTTAGGGGGGTGAACCTTGTAAACATATTGTGTGATGATACACTTTTTAAATTCCTTTCTACATGTGGTTGTGTAATATTAGGTGGAAAATAAAAAATATGAATCTATATATTAATAGATAACATGGTTTAAAATTATATTTTGAGTAAATAGTATTTAATGATGAAATGGGGATTTGGTAAAAATTTACCCTACATGATTCCCCCGTCACAACCAAATCTTAGGCCAATACCCATCTATTGGGGGTCACACATCCCAAAACTTAGTCTCTAGAATCCCACAACCTCACAGGCCTCAATGGAAGTAAATTCGTGTAAGGGAGGTGGCCTGAATCCCAACCCATTTCCAAGTCACATAGGTTTGACAACACACATAGCTTATCCACCACCTCAAGTCACAACAGAATACCCAAGTGGTCTCCCAAAAAGTACGACCCACTCATAATTTTCTCTCTACCATAGAAATTAGTTAGAAGCAATGTAATTACATCACTGCCCCTTGACAGTTAAGAGTAATACCTCAGCTCTCATTAATTACCACCTATGATTTGATATTTAAATAGTATTGGTGGCCTGAGACAACCAACTGGGAACTATCCTACTGCCTCTCCCACATTCCTATCAATACCTCCTTCATGAAAAACCTCCTTTTCCTCTAGGTGGTTATTAGTGAATTGGTCCCTAAGCACATTTTCATCCTCCCAAGTGGATTAACCACCCTACCATGCCACTGGATTAGCCACATTAATCTTCTACCTTGTGTTTTCTCTTCCAATATAGTTACACGACATTCCCAAATCATTTAGTAAGAGTTCTTTCACATTATTTTCAACAAAATCAGGCTTCAGTAGTGAAACATAATGAAATAGGTGCACCCTGCTATTCTCTGGGAGATGCAATTTTTATGATATGGTTACCACCCTTATGACTATAAAAAATGTTCCATAATACATGAATTCTATTTTTGAGTTAATCTAGGACACTCCCTGGATTATTGAGATGCATCTTTATCCAATCCAAATCTCCCCATTATAGGTTACCTCTCACCAGTGTTTGTTAACATATTTGGCCATGATCTCTCATGCCCTGTGTAGATTAACTTGAATCTACCTTAGCACCTCATCCCCTGTTAAAAAGGCTATGGCCACTACCAAAAAAAACTAGCCCCATTAATATAATGAAATATATTGAGGGTTTTTTCCAATACACAACCTCAAATGGGGGCTTCCCAATATATGTAACATCCTAGATCAGTGGCCACTAAACTGGTGCCCCAAGACAGTTTGGAACATGACCTCAAGTGCGCCTCCTCATATTCCAAAGACTGCTAACTATTATTAGAGGTTTACAATGGAACTATGAGGAGACTATACCCCTCATATCAGAGTACACAACCAAAAGTAAATAAACAACCATCATACACATCAAAGTATGAGAAAAGAATAAATAAACCAACATGGTAAAATACTATAATAAAATGAAATATAGTAAAGGCCCAAAAAACCATTTCATATATAAAACATCGATTTACCACTAGGCTGATCACATATACAAAATAAATAGAAAAATAAACACATCAGGCTCTATTTCCAACTCTGAGCCATGTCACATACCTTGTCTCTGGTACCCTTTGAGCTTCTCATGCCTGATCATTAGACTACACATGTTCAATCCATTCAATCATGTAACCTTAGGAATCCACCATATCCATCATGTATCCATGATCAACCTAAAAGAATACATAAGGTTTTCACACACACCTAGGTAAACATATAGGGGGTGATAAATAAATCTTTGCAGAACACCCCCAATCATGAACCTATAACCTAATGTAATAACAGAATGGTTATGAAATATGCTTTGTTTAGTGGATTCAAAACTGAATAAAAGATGAATAAAATCATTGTCAATCCTTAGGTCTGTAACCTTGATCAATTGTACCTGCTTCAGCCTGTGTTAGGTGTGTCTGAGCATGTCTCGATGGCCATGCATCCCACATAACAAGTGGACTCCAAAACCAAGGAATCCCCAACCAAACCTCACAATGACATGAATTATCTCTTACTCAGTACGTAGACACATCGAAGCTTGTTACTCATGCCATGCTATAGTAATTCCAAAAAACAAGAGAAAAATATACCACATGTATACAAATCTATAGCACCCAGAGCATTATTCCATCATGTAAACCATACATCAAAAAATTAGTGACTGGAGAATCAGTTCGACACCTAAACCATGGATGCAGAGCATAAATTCACCATCCATTCAAGATGGTATACCATAATTTCCTACAACATTAGTCAGGAAATTAAACCTTAAAGTAAACTATCAGTGTCTAGAGCCTCTATTTGAAACTTAATCTATATATTATTCTATCCATTCCTAGAGCATCAGTATGACATATCAACCATATATGTGGAATGGCATGTTCACTATCTCAACTAGATCTGATGAACTATGCCTGGAACCTTGGACCAGCACCCAACCATGAGAAAACCATCAGTTTCAATATAGAGATTCCTATCAAATATTTTCATTCATAGATATTTGGAGCCATACATGTAGAATGTGAAGTCCAACTCTCTTTCAATAATTACAACCCTTATTAGTAAACCAAAATAAAAAATGTGGCAACCCAACAATATCTCAATAACACCACAGGCATAAACCAAGTCTCAAGACTAGAAACTAGTTAAAACATATTCAAGTATGGCTGATCTTCCATAACTATCATCAAATATATTCCCCATAAAATCACTCACCGATTTCGGTCCCAAGTGAACAACCACAAACATTACCACTAAAACATAGAGAACTTCTCAAGGTCATTCCATCAACCAGGAACCCACTTGACCCTCTAGTTTGACACATAAATAGAGAAATCCCTATTTGGATCCTTGAAAGTGGAAATCAAGTGGAGGCATTCCTCTTGTAATCCTCTAGGTCACGACATAAGTGGAGACACCCCTCTCCAAATCTGTGGTCACAAAAAAACTATTAGACCAACGCCCATATTTTGGGGGATCACACATCCCACAACTTATTATCTAGAATCTCATGACCTCACAAGCCTCAAAGGTAGTAAATCCGTATAAGTGAGATGACCTCAATAAAAACCCTTTTACATGTCACCCTAGGTTGGCCCGTATATCAGACTTATCCACCACTTTGAGTCATAATCGAATACTTGAGTGGTCCCCTGACATGTATGACCCACTCTTAATATTATCTCTTTCATTGGAATTAGTTAAAATCAATGTAATTATATCACCGTCCCTTGATAGTTAAGATTACCAACCTGACTCCCCTTTATTCCCACCCCTCCTTTGATATGTAAATAATATTGGTGTCCTAGGATGGTCACTTGGTCACTATCCTATTTCCTCTCCCATGTTTCTATCAATACCTCCTCAAAGAAAAGACACCTTGTCCTCAAGTTTTTTGTTAGGGAATTGTGCCTTGAGAACATTTTCATACTCCCAAGTACCCCCGTCAACCTCCCTACCATGACACTGGATCATCCACATTGAGGTTTTGCCCTGGGTTTTCTAGAAATCTCCAGGACATTCCCCTTTTTCTACAAAATAATTTGGTTAGAGTTCTTTGACATAATTTTTAATAACAATGAGATTCAGTTGGAAAACATGGAAAACTGGGTTTACCCTATTAATATCTGGGAGCTATAATTTGTAATATATGGTTCCAACCCTTATCACTATTTAAAATGGCCCATAATACTCAACTTATATTTTTTAGTCAATCTAGGGCACACTCCCTGGTTTATTGAGACACATATTCACAAAATCCAAATATCCGACTTCACAGGTTACCTCCCACCATTGTTTGTTAGAATATTTGGCCATAATCTATCATGTATTGTGTAGATTAACTTGGAGCTACCTTGATGCCTCATCCCTTTATACCAAGGACATAGCCACCACCTCAACAACAACTATCCCTTTTACTATAATGAAATATATAGTGGGGTTTCACCCATACACAACCTCAAATGGGGTTTTCCAAATATATATAACATACCAACCTAGAGGCCACTCAACTAGTGCCCCGAGTAAGTTTTCCACATGACCTCAAGCTTACCTCCTCACACATAAAAGGTTTCTGACTAGTAGAAGAGGTTTACGGTGGTACTGTGAGGTGACTATACCCCCATATTAGAGTGCAAAACTAGAACTAAATAACCAAACATCATACACATCAGAGTATGAAGAAAGAATAAATAATACAAGATGGGAGCATGCTATAATAAAATGAAATATAATAAAAGGCCTGAAAAACTATGGCACACACAAAACATAAATCTCCCATTGGGCCGATCACATATACAAAATAAACTGAAAAACAAATACATCAAGATCTACCACCAACATCGAGCCATGTCACATACCTGGTCTCTAGTACCCTGTTGGGCTGCTCTAGCCCGATCATCAGACTCCACACAAGTGACCCTATAGGTCATGTAACCTTGGGCCTTATCCCTATCATCACACATCCATTCTCAAATTTAAATAATACATAAGGTCTACATACACAATGAGGTTCACATACATGAGGTGAGAAATAAAATTATGGTTATCCCCGTTATCCATAAGTATAACTAGGGGTACTCCCTCAACATTACCCTCTATTAACTTAGATCTGACTCATACTACCTTTTACTCATACACTCCACATGGTGTAGTCCCCAACATTTACATTTCTAAGGCATTATCATCTAGTCAATTATTCTCTTTGGAATATTCCATTTCTATTTATTCCCCTTCTTGGGGCTCTACACATTCCGAAACCATAATTTTATAGCATTTTTTTTGGAAATTTATACACTTGTCTAATTTTTTGTCCATGGGAATAACATAATAATTTGGTTATTCTATAAAAATTATTCCATGGACATATTTTTGGTTCCCTTTCACCTTAGTACATGCCCTCCCTTCTTTTCATTCACATCTCCTATCATCACCATGCTTACTGAATTGGAATTCCAGCTCCTCCCCTATTGTCCAACCATGTTTCCCCTATAATGTTCCTTGGTATGATTAATAGTTCCTATTACTATTATTTACCTTTCAAATATATTTTCCAAGGTATGAAATCATTCCTTGTTTTGTGGTTCATGTTTCATCACAATGTTACCTATTTTTAGATTCAGTTCCCTTATGAATAAACTCATGCACCACTTCTCTGAGAAATCCAATACTTGTAATGTTATTCACTAAAAATCATCTATATACATATCCACTGAACCAATTTGATGTAGTTTATCCAAGAAAAATAATAGATATTCCTCTAATATGATACCATTATGCTCGTGCAACATATCTTTAATTTGCATCCACATGATCCCAGTTCCAATTGTTTTTAGTGAAACTATCAAATACATGACCATCCCATGCAGACTCAACTGAACCAGAGTGACATTCAACTCCTCACGAGTCTGATGGATTTAAAATTACATATCTTCTCTTTTAATACATGATATCATATCATTTTCATAGAAATATTCATCTCCACATTCCTTTAAATTATGTGTAGATAATCACATTCTCCTATATTCACTCATCTACCATCCTCTAATGTACCATTCTTCAAAATGCACACTAATAATTTCATTGGAATACTACTATCACCATCCTCTACTTTTGATGATTTTTATTTCTACTTTACATGTCTAGAACTCTCCAACTAGTTCCTCAGGAATTATTCAAGATGGCACATAGTCTCTGAGCTATCCTGTATCTACTACTGAATGGTTGTCCCCATCATCTCCAATTTCTTCTAATGTTGGAGTCTCCCCTTAAACTCTTAAACTATCATTTTCCAAGTATGTGATACTACTCTCCCTTCATGTAGATATGTGCGATCTTAACTGCGAGCACAATAGAAATAAAAAGTCCTTCCAAAATCTATCTACAAAACAATGATTCCAATTTCTATCTCAATAAAATAACCAAGTGATAGAGCTTATAGTTTCAATAATAAGGGATATGTGAATTTAATTATTAAGATGAATTGAAACAATTACAGAGTACCTTAGAAGTACCTATTACTGCATCACTCTGGAATGAAGAGAAATTCTCTCCAGGCCAAGGCTAATAGCATTATTCTAACAGAAAACTTGAGTTGTCCACCATCAAGTATGATTGACTCCTAATATTCTATTTCCCCAATAAATTAGTTGAAATAAATCTTATTATGTCAATTCCCCTTGGAATTTAATAGTACTACCCTAACTTCCCTTTATGCCCACCCTCCTTTGATATATAAATAGTATTGGTGGTTTGGTCTGGCCACCCGGGAGGTCTCCTATTTCCTCTCCCATGTTCTTAACACACATCGTCCCCAATTCCATCATTGACCATTTACCCTCCTCATTTGGCTTACAATGCCATTCATTCACCCATATCAATCCATTCATCAACTCAAATCTCATTACAGGTTGTTCATTCATCTTTAATCACATTTACTCTTATCATGTCCATGCATATAAATTATTAACACATTATAAATATACCATTACCATATAAAAATTATAACCCATCATCATATTTCACACATATTTATTATTTGGTTCATTATCATTCATTATGGATTTTCACTTTTCACTTAAATATTCCCATAATTATATTTTATTCCTAACAGTCAATCAATATTAGGAAGGTACTAAAACCAATTAGAACACATCAACTTCTTTAGTCCTCACCACATAAAATAGATTCCACACAAATCACATTAATCATAAAATTTACTACATCAAAAACAAAACCACATTACTCTATCAACTAAACAAGTCATAATTTTTTTTTTCAAAACAAGCCTCCATATTAAATTAAGATCCCATGCTTCAGTTACATCATCTTAGTTCTATATGTCACTCAATCATTTAGTTACCTTATTTAAGATATTATCCATTTATGAAAGGTTATCTTAGTATATTAATATTACAAAGTAGGTTCGTTATAGTAATAAGAAAAAAATTTCTTTTAGAAACAACATCAATAAAAACTTAACAAGCAATAAAAACTTAACAAGCAATAAAAAGGAAACCAAAAATAATGAAAGCCACTCTTCAAATCCTTTACAATTTTCTATTATTCCATTATTTATATTTATTTAAACCATTATGGGATTTTCACACAAATACAATCAATTATATTATTCCAAAATACGGAAGAAGAGTTTAGAAATACCCTACCTCATCCGAGGCTTCACAACTACTTCAAAATCAAGGAGAAGAAGATGATAATAAAAAAAACTACATGAGATGGAACTCAATCAACCTAAACCAAATCCCCCATAAAAACCAATGTCAACCCACCACACAGTTCCCATATGATGAAATAATAGTAAGAAAATGATGGGGTATGAGGAAGAAACCCATCATGGATGAAAGAAAATTGATCTCCCCGGCCATGTATCAAAATCTATTGAAGTAGGCTTAAGAATATCCAAATAGGAATTTTCAGTCACCTAGGATTCAAGGAAGATAAAGGAGGAATAATGGAATTAGGAGGGTTTTACAAATTTTACCCATTATATGGGAAAAAAACTTTTCCATAATGAGGGGTTTCCACATTGTAACGAATTTAACTTGATTGAATCCTAAGAATGAATTTGTGGTCAACACCCAGATATGATAGATCCAAGGAAAACTAGGTCACAATGACCATAATAATTCCAAAAAAATAAAAACTCCTAAAATTATAACAAGTGAATCAAACCCTACCATGTCACAATTCAAGAACCATAACACAATTAAATTGAAGAATAAAGAAAACAAACCACAAAAAACTACCAGTGATATTAGTGATAACCACGTTACAAAAATTTGGTCTTCACTTCATCCCAATTAACCCAAATTCAAAACCATGGCACAACTAAAGGGTCATGATGCAAGGTTACCTAAGATGGAAGAATGAATGAAATACGAACTCCATACCTCTATGATGTGGTGTATATATCCATGCCGAGAAGTCTATCTGTAGAGAAAATGAAAAATCTCCCAAGAACTTCCATTCCACAATCGAAATCTCCTTAATAAAAATAATTCTCCAAAAATGTAACACCCAAAGACACATGAAAACCTAACCTCTCCATATAAAATCTCAGATTTAGTGGAACCTCCTTCCACCAATCCCTTATTGATAGTTTAACACATGAAACACACAAAGTAATCAGCTGGGAAGGCACGATCCTTTACGTCCCAATTCCTTAATGATACTCATCCTTGGGGGTTAGTGATCTATGGATATCCAATTGATCTCAAATTTTCCATGAATCCTAATCCATGAGCATTAGACCATGCATCATGTGTTTGTGGTGGTCAAATGATTGTGAACATTTATAATCCATTTTAGATTCTAAGTCATCAAAATCCTGAAATTCATCCATCGATAGAAATATTAGTATTTAGTATTTCACCCCAAATTTTGTGAGAATACATGTTGTGTAGATAAGGCATCCTAATCCATATGACTCACCCAATGATAAAGTGTAATCCCCTAAGTCTAACTAGCACAAAAAGGGTTATCACTACCTAGGAGATGCCTATGAACAAGTCTTATTTGATCAACTATTCCACTTGATCAAATTTCTTTAGTTGATCAATCCTGAAGATGGTTTTGACTTATTCCTATTTTGAGCACACTATAGTGGATTCGTTTTCATTCATATAAGGTTATATATCCTTCATTACATGTGTTATTTAAGGGAATCTCAACCCAAATGTTTTTTTCTTGCTTCATTCATGTGCAACCAGACTTGTGTTGGGAAGGTTTATTGTTATGTCACATGATAATTCTATAGTTAGAAGTAGGATTCTGAATATCTCGCTATAAAAAATCTCTCCTTGAGACTTCAAGTTCTTTTTATTAGTGTTTAAGGATCTAAAACTATCAATGAACCAAGAATTTCATTGTAGAAGGATTTGGATCTGCATACCCCTAAAGTTGTTGATGATGTATTGGGGTTGTTTGTTCATATGAAAACCTTAGATAGAGACCCTATTAGGGACCAAAATGATTCCTCATTTTTTGGAAATAATATTTAAAGTTTCTCAATGTATATTGATTCATATATTCTCATTATTTTGTTTTGTAATATTGGAATGTTACATACTATTTTATAATATGTTAATCATTACATAAATGAATATGGTGCTAATGAATCTCTTGTTAGATATAAAGAGATACTGTGTATGTAAAACCTATTTGTGATTTGGTTTTGGAAACAGGTTTTCAATGATAAGCATCCACTTGAACATTTACAACAACTTTTGTAGTTAGTCGACACAAAAATTGTTGAAGACAAGCTCTCAAAATGGAGTTTTTCACATAATATTTGGTCATCATCACTACAACATATCTCAGATATGTATAATGATATACTCAAAAAAATTTCATCGATTTCAATCTAGATTTATTCCTAAATAAATGCCTATTTCCATATCACAGTCCTTATGAATTTGGGCATTCATGCTTTCTCAACAGTTAATAAAGTGGTGATATAAATGCAGTTTCATTGGATGATGAGAAATTTGAGTAGCAAGTGAAATACTGAAACTTTTTGTAGTGCCATTTTTTTCTTCTGGTCACTTAAAAATTAATATACTAGTATAAATTTAAATAAAAGTAATAAAGTAGATACAATTGTAGTATGATGAAAACTCTTCAAACAATCAACATGATATCACTGGTGATTAGTGTTGAAATTCTCATTCACTTCAAGTCAAAAGATGTTTTGATGACACAATTAGGGAAGATGTTACATGGAATCCTAAAGGCGGGGAATTAATTTCCATTCAATGACCAAATTGATAGATTTGATTAAAATGATTAATGGCATTAAAGATATGACACATATTGGCGAAGAGCTGATTTCTGGTTTTGTTCCATTGGAAATGTGCCTCTTTGTTGGAATGTTTCTATGATGTTTGATCCATTTATGTATCTCTCATTACCTTTACCTTTATAAGTGATGTGGGAAATGAATCTTATAGGCATGATTACTATTGGTAGTGTTTAGGTCACACCGATTCCAATTATGAATTGGGAGAATGGAAGATGAAGTTATTTTATACAGACCCATAGGTTTACATGTTTATTGGGTGCTAATGGAAGCATAATACTTGTTGAGATATATAATAGTCATGTAACACATTTTCTAGTGGATCTAATAGATTAATTATTCCTGGTTATGTGGAAGTTCCACCAAGATGAAGTCACAACGGTTCTAGAGAGTGGGTTTATTTGGAGCTTAATCTTCTCCTCCACATTTAGGAAGAAATGGTTTTTTTTCTAGTGGGTGGGAATGATTGGAATGTGGGTAGTTTTCCATGTTAGTGGGTTGGTTACTGTAGGTTCCTGAAATAGAAGAAACATCCTTTGAAGGTATGAACTACTCATATTTTAGTCTTAAATCATGTGTAATAATTTATTTACATGATCATGATATCATGTCCAATGAAAACAGTATATCAATAGACAATATTAATACGTCGTAACTGGAGGGAGAGACTCTTCACATGTAATTAATAACTAGATTATATGCAGATATAGAATTACCTCAACTTGTAATTCATATTTTATTGATTACGAGGTGGAATAGATTTTGTCGCATTGTTGTTGCGCTGTGCGATTCAAGGAAGAATGCCTCTAGCAGTGATCCACACATGCACTAAAATATCGGATCAATGCCTTCAAATCATCAGGAGTTAGCACGACCTATCTTGACCACTTGTGTTGTTCATGGATGACTGCAACAATTTTCTTCTTGAATAGGGAGAAATCTTGGTGCTCTGTTAATGACCTAAGAGAGGAGGAAGACAGAGCTATTTATATATCTTTAGATATCTCTTTAGATATGTTTATCTATATATATCTCTAGATATATCTCTTGGTATATCTACCTTTATATATATATAAAAGTTTATATATACAATACACTAGATATATCTCTTGATATCCCTCTTATATTTAGTGCATACTAAAAAGTAACTTTTGGACAGTGATATAATTAGTATAATTAGATTTTAATTATGGAAGGTTTAGGGTTGAAAATTTTCAAACAAGACCATAACCATTTATAATATTCTTAATTGACCCCATGTCCATTAATAAAAAAAAATATTATTAATTGATTGAATTTTGCAACACATTAAGAATATAAATAAATATCAATTAATTCTAATTGGACCATTAAACTCAGTATTCTTTCCCTCTTCAACATTTAATGATCATAGAATAATGACTATTTAATTAAATAAATGTCACTTCATTGTTTCCATGATAAATATAATAAATATTATATTCGTCAAACTTGCAAACTAATGTTTATCATTTATTATTTAACTCACTCATTCTTTAAAATAACTTATGATTAAATTATAGTGATCAACCTAACCTGAATAAATGTTATTTATTGGAACTTGTTAAATCCAATACTAGAATTTAACCATGATTGCAGATAAACTTTTTCTGTGACCCTTTAGGCATCATTTTAGTGGAATTAGGCATACCTACCTAATATTCAAAGTTAGCATCTAGAAACATTCCAAAACATACATAGAGAAAGAAGTTAATCTTGAAATGATTTCCAAACTCCTATGGATGTTTAACTTATAATATAATCCTTTTATTACAATATCTCAAATCAAGAAAGTTTCAAGCTGGTGCCATTAGAATATATGCTCGATGTTTCTTTGAATTTATGAAAATAAAAATTCCTATAAATCACCATGGACATGAATTTATTTTGGCAATTCCATTCCCATAAAAGGGTCTATGATATTAATTTTCATTAAAATATAAGAGAGACAAATACGTTATCACATTATCCATTAATATTATATCATTTGTGATGCACCCAACATATCCTACTTTGCTATGAGCATATGTGATCATGATTTTCATCAATACATCTATGTATGTGAGTCATGATATCCATTAATGATAATATTAAATTCTACGGATCAATACAAATGTCTATAGATAAGAACATCCAATGAAACAAGAAAATGTGGATTATCTATTAAAAAACCTCCTCTCATAACCTCATATGATGGAGACTACAAAGGGTGAACACCATTAGATGGTGTCTCAATGTCTTATGAGACTCCTACTACTAGTAGCCTATATTTTTTGTGTCTCGTCAGACAATATCATCCAGCCATAGGATACTATTCAAGAATAATATCATGAAACCTCTAGTTTATCATTATAGAGGGGAACTGCTATAACTTTTCTATGTGACATATATTTTTAGGACATTTTCATATAAAAATTTAATGTAGAAGAACACAAATAACATGATAATAAAACTTCATTGATAATAAAAACATGTAATCAAGTAATAGATAAGTTGGTTATAGGGAACCAAATCCAATAGTTACTACCAGTTGCAGTAACTTCCTTCCCTTTAGATCATGTTTTAGGGCTGTTGAAGAATTCAAAGAAAAATAACTAGGGGTTGGTGGTTTTTTTTGGTGAAGGGAGTGGGGGAGGGTGGTAAATATGACATTTTATGTAGCTTCAGCTCTATTTTTGTGGAGTCCTCTACCTTGACCCCATGAGAGTGTCTTGGGGGAGTTTAGGCCTCTTAATCCTCTATAATATTCTTCTTCTTTTACTATTGTTCTTCTATAATTCCTTATATTTATAGTTAAAACCAACCATTTTCCTCTTTGTTTGGGCCTATGATCCTATCACCAGTCGTGGTCACTATACACCATCACATACTCTATCACCACATATCCCAAATGCAATATTTCATATCTACTACCACATATTCACACATCCCACTTTCCAACCACATGTCTCTAGGGTAATGTAAACATGAAGGGAATCAACCTAGTGTTTACCCATTTTTTGTATTTCCCCCCACCTATAACCATATATCTGCATCCTTATCACAACCACCACTACACCGTCATCATCACAGTATGGTATCATGAACATGTAGGACATAAAAATCATTCCCTCCTCCAACCATCCATGACTCCCACCATGGATCATCAACTCACCCGCTCAACCAAGACAACAAGAATATAACATACTTGAAACTTCAATCTGTTACAACCCATACACACACACCTACTTTGAGCCATCACTTACAATAAACATATACCAACTAAGATTCATCATGACCCATAAATTCCCACCTACATTTCTCTTCCGCTTCATCATTCCCCACATCCACTTCCATCAAATCAGAATAACAACATAATAACCACACACCAACCACCACTTGAAAAATAACTCAATATCAAAAGAACAATTAAAACCATAAAGAAGGGATATTCAAAAACAATTATCTGTTTAAAATTGATAGAGCTTCCATTTTCAAGAAGAAAGGACTATCACATTTAACTATTAATATGAAATGAAACACTTATTGAGTACCTTGGAAGTACCTATTTCCATTCCACTCTAGAGAGAAGATAAATTCCCTCCATGATTATTCTAATAACCTTATTCAAACTGAATACCCAAGTGGTCCCCCAAAAAATATGACCAACTCATAATATTATATATACCATGGAAATTAGTTAAAATCAATGTAATTACATCACTTCCCCTTGACAATGAAGAGTACTACCCTGACTCCCCTTTATGACCACCCCCTTTCATATGTAAATAGTATTGGTGGTCTGGTCCAACCACCTGGGCAGTCTTATATTTCCTCTACCATGTTCTTATAAATACCTCATCTTTGAAAATCCACCTTGTCCTTAAGGTGGTTATTAGGGAATTGGGACTTGTGCACATTTTCATCATCACAAGTTTCCCCCTCAGCCTCCCTACCATGCCCCTAGATCAGCCACATTAAGTTTCTACCCTAGGTTTTCTCTACCAATATAGACGCAAGGAAAACCCTTCTTCCACCAACTCATTTGATAAGAGTTCTTTCACATGATTTTCTCCAACAACGAGCTTCATTTTAAAAACATGGAAAACTCGGTGCAACCTGCTATTCTATGGGACTTGTAATTTGTAAGCACTGGTTCCCACTCCTATGAATATTAGAAATTTTCCATAATACCTGGATTCAATTTTTGAGTTAATATTCGACACACTCCCTTATTTATTGAGACACATATTCACATAATCCAAATCTTCCTCTTTATAGGTTACCTCCCACTAGTGTTGTGAGCATATTTTTCTATGATCTGTCGCACCCTGTGAAGATTAACTTGGAGAAGCCTTAGTGCCTGACCCCTTTCTATAAGGTCCATAGACACCAACTCAATAGAATCTACCCACTTTAGTATAATGTAATATATTATGGGTTTACACCCATACACAACCTCAAAATGGGTTTTTCAAAATATATGTAATGTCCCAAATTGGGGGCCACTAAATTAGTTCTCCAACCCAGTTCGCCACATGACCTCACATGTACCTCCAAATATGCTGAAGGATGCTGACTAGAAGTAGAGATTTATGGTGGAAATGTGATGAGACTATAACCCTCATATCAGAGTGCAAAGCCAAAAATAAATAAATAAACATCATAAACATCAAAGTACACAAAAAGAGTAAATAAACCGAGATGATAGAATGATATAATAAAATGAAATATTTTAAAGGCCCAAAAAACCATTTCATAAATAAATCATCGATCACACACTAGGTCTACGAAATATAAAAAATAAACTGAAAAATAAATACCTTAGGATATACCGCCAACTCTAAGACATGTCACGTACTTGGTCTCTAGTACCCTATCGAGCTTCTCCAGTCCGATCATCAGACTCCACATGAGCAAACCAATCAGTCATGTAACCTTGGGCCTCCATCCTATCAATCATGCATCCATGATCAACTTGAAAGCAAACATAAGGTATTCACACACATCAAGGTGCACATATAGGTGGTGAGAAATAAATTTCAGTTGGCTACCCCCAATGGTGAACCTATAACCTACTACTGTAAGTGTATTCTCATGGAATATGATCATACTATCTGAACCAAAACATAATAAAAGACTAATACAACCACATTAAATCCTTAGGTTTGTGAACTTGATCAACTGTACCTTTTTCATCTAGTGCCAGGTGCCTTTGAGTACGTCCTGATGAACACACCTCCCAAATAACAAGTGGGCTCCACAACCAAGGCATATCAAACCAAACCTCATAATGATACATGTTATATCTTACTCATTACATAGATTCATCATCCCCTAGCACTCATGCCACACTAAAGTGCTTCCAAAAATCCAAAGCACCAGCCTGATATCAACCCCACATAACAAAATCTATAGCACCCGAGCATCATTCTAGTATGTAAACTGTACATCAAAATAGTATTATCTAGTGAATCAGTTTGACACCTAAACCATGGATCTAGAGCATTAGTCCACCATCCATTCCAGTTGGTATACCATCATTTCCTACAACATAATTCTACAACTTAAACCTTAAAGTACACTATCAGTGTCTAGAGCCTCTATTTGAAACCTAATATATATTGTATAAAATCCATTCCTGGAGTATCAATATGACTTCTAAACAACATATGTGGAACTACATGTCCACTACCTCAACTCTATCTGATCAACCATACCTGGGACCTTAGACCAACACCCAATCAATAAAGAAAACCATTAGTTTCAATATAGATCCTCCTATTCAAAATTATCATTCATATATATATGGAACTATACACATGGATCATCAATTCCAACTCTATTTCAATAATCGTAACCCTTATCAATAAAATGGACTCCAAACCGTAGAAAACCAACCATATCACCATAGAACTATGAGCATAAACCAAGTCTCAAGCCAAGAAATTAGCAAGAGGATATTTATGGTTGGTCGATCTTCCATGCCCATCATCACATCTCAACCCCATTGACACACTCATCGATTTAGTGCTCTAGGGAACAACTACAACCATTACCACCAAAACACATGAAACCATTGAAGGTTAGTCCATCAATCAGGAATCCACTAGAACCTCTATGTTAATGCATAAATAGTGGAATCTTTATTTGGATCCTTGGAAGTGTCACTCAAATGGAGGAATTCCTATTGTATTCCTCCAGGTTAGAACATAAGTGGATTCATACCTTGTCTCCAGTACCCTATTGAGATTATCATGCCTAATCATCAGACTACACATGAGGGAACCAATCAATCAGGTAACCTTGGGAATCTTCCCTATCCATCATGTATCCATGATCAACCATAAATTAGACATAAGGTTTTCACACACACCGAGGTGAACATATACGGGGTTAGAAATAAATATTTGTAGACCACCCCTAATCGTGAACCTATAAACTAATGTCATAACTACATAGTTATGAAATATGATTTGTCTATATGAATCAAAACTGAATAAAAGATGAATAAAATAATTATCAATTCTTAGGTATGTAACCTTGATCAACTGTACCTTCTTCACCTAGTGTCTGGTTTCTCTGAGCATGTATCGATGACCATGCGTCCCAAATAACAAGTGGACTCTAAAACCAAGGAATCCCCAAAAAAACCTCACAGTGATACACATTATCTCTTACTCAGTACCTAGACACATCGACCCTTGTTACTCATGCCATTCTATAGTAATTCCAAAAAACAAGAGCATAATTCTTATATCTACCCCATGTATAAAAATCTATAGCACCCAGAGTATCAGTCCGACATATAAACCATACATCAAAAAAGTAGTTCCTTGAGAATTAGTTCGACAACTAAACCTTGGATTAATAGAATCGGTTCATCATCCATTACAGTTGGTATACAATCATTTCCTATAACATTAATCTAGAAATTAAACCTTAAAGTAAACTATCAGTGTGTAGAGTCTCTGTTAGACACATAATCTATATATTATTCTATCCATTACTAGAGCATCTGTCTAACATATCAACCGTATATGTGGAATTGCATGTTCACTATCTCAACTAGATCTTATGAACCATGCCTAGAACCTTAGACCAGCACCCAACCATGATAAATACCATCAGTTCTGATATAGTGATTCCTATCCAATATTTTCATTCATAGATATTTTGAGCCATACATGTAGACCGCCAAGTCCAAATATCTTTCAATAATTACAACCCTTATTAGTAAACCAGAATCCAAAATATAGCAGCCCAACAACATCGTAATAACACCATAGGCATAAACCAATTATCAAGACTATAAACTAGTTAAAACATATTGAGGTATGGCCGATATTCCATCCCTATCCTCACATCTATTCCCCATCAACTCACTCACCAATTCTGGTCCCAAGGGAACAACCACAAACATTACCACTGAAACAAAGAGAAGTGATCATGGTCTTTCCATCAACCAGAAACCCACTTGGCCCTCTAGGTCAACAGATAAATAGAGACATCCCTATTTGGATCCTTGAAAGTGGAACTCAAGTGGAGGCATTCCTATTGTAATCCTCTAGGTAAGAACATAAGTGGAGGCACCCCTCTCCCAATATGTGGTCACAAAAAAACTGTTAGACCAACACCCATATACTGGGGGATCACACATCCCAAAAACATAGTCTCTAGAATCTCATGACTTCACATGCCTCAAAGGTAGTAAATCCGTATAAGGGAGATGAACTCAAGACCAAAACTTTTCCATGTCACCCTAGGTTAGCCTGTACATCAGACTTATCCACCACTTTGAGTCATAATAAAATACTTGAGTGGTCCCTCAACATGTACGACCCACTCCAAATATTCTCTCTTACATTGAAATTAGTTAAAATTAATGTAATTATATCACTGTACCTTGATAGTTAAGAGTACCAACTTGACCCCCCTTTATTCCCACCCATCCTTGATATGAAAATAATATTGGTGTCCTGGGATGTCCACTTGGTCTCTCTCCTATTTCCTCTCCCATGTTCCTATTAATACCTCATATAAGAAAAGACACCTTGTCCTTAAGGTGTTTATTAGGGAATTGGGCCTTGAGCGCATTTTCATACTCCCAAGTATCCCCCTCAACCTCCCTACCATGCCACTGGATTAGCCACATTAAGGTTATGCCCTAGGTTTTCTCTGCCAATCTGCAGGACATTCCCATTCTTCTACTAAATAATTTGGTAAGAGTACTTTGACATGATTTTCAACAACAATGAGATTCGGTTGTGCAACATGGAAAATTGGGTTCACCCTATTGATATTTGGGAGCTGTAATTTGTAATCAATGGTTCCCACCCTTCTCACTATTGAAATTGGCCCATAATACTCAACTTACAATTTTTAGTCAATCTAGGGCACACTCCCTAGTTTATTGAGACACATCTTAACCAAATCCAAATATCCCACTTCATAAGTTACCTCCCACTATTGTTTGTTAGAATATTTTTCCATAATCTATCGTTTGTTGTGTAGATTAACTTGGTGCTACCTGCGTGCCTCATCCCTTGCTACCAAGGCCTTAGAAACCACCTCAACAATAATTATCCCCTTTAATATAATGAAATATATGGTGGGTTTTCACCCACACACAACATCAAATAGGGTTTTTCCAATAGATGTAACATCCCATCCCAGAGACCACTCAACTAGTGCCCCAAGTCGGTTTTACACATGATCTCAAGCTTAAATCTTCATACATCATAAGTTGGTGACTAGAAATAGAGGTTTAAAGTGGAACTATGAGGCAACTATACCCCCATATTAGAGTGAAGAACTAGAAGTAAATAACCAAACATCATACACATCAGAGTATGCAGAAAGAATATATAATCCAAGATGGGAGAATTATATATTAAAATTAAATATAATAAAAGTCCTGAACAACCATGCCACACACAAAATATAAATCTCCCATTAGGCCGATCACATATAAAAAATAAAATAAAAAATAAATACATCAGGATCTTCCACCAACTTTGAGCCATGTCACATACCTGGTCTCCAGTACCCTGTTAGGATGCTCTAGCCTGATCATCATACTCCACACAAGTGAACCTCTAAGTCATGTAACCTTGGTCATTCTCCCTATCCATTCCACATCCATTCTCAACTTGAAAGAAGACATAAGTTCCACATGCACACTGAAGTGTACATACATTAGGTGAGAAATAAAATTATGGTTATCCTCGCTATCCACAAGTATAACTAGGGATAATCCCTCAACATTAACCTACATTAACATAGATCTTAGTCATACTACCTTTTCCTCATCCACTATACATGGTGTAGTCCCTATCATTTCCATTTCTAAGGAATTATCATCTAGTAAATCCTTCTCTTTGGAACATTCTGTTTCTATTTCTACCCCTTCTTTGTGCTCTACACATTCCCAAACCATAATTTTATATCTTTTTTTTGGAAATTTATACTCTAGTATGATTTTTTGTCCATGTAAATAACATAATATTTTTCTTATTCTCTTAAAATTATTCCTTGTACATATTTTTGGATCCCTTTCACCTCAGTGCATGCTGACCCTTCTTGTCATTCACATCCCTGCCATCACCATGCTTACTGAATTGGAATTCCAGCTCCTCCCCTATTGTCCAACCATGTTTCCACTATAATGTTCCTTAGTATGATTAATAGTTCCTATCACTATTAGTTACCTTTTAACTCTCTTGGCCAAGGTATTCAATCATCCCTTGTTTTGTGGTTCACGTGTCATCACAGTGCTACCTATTTTTAGATTCAGTTCCCCAATGAATAAACTCATGTACCACTTCTCTGAGAAATCCAATACTTGTAATTCTATTCACTAAAAATCATCTATATACATGTCCACTGAACCAATCTACTATAGTTTCTCTAGGGAAAATACTATATCTTCCTCTATTGTGCTACCATTATGCTAATGCAACTTCTCTTTGAGTTTCATCCACATGATCCCAATTCCAGTTGTTTTTAGTGAAACTATCAAATACAGGACCTTCCCATGAAAAATTAGCTGAACTAGAGGGAAATTTAAATCCTCATGAGTCTGATGTATTTATAATTACATCCATTCTCTTGTAATCCATGATATCATATTTTTTCATAGAAAATATTCACCTCAACATTACTTTTAATTATGTGTAGATCATCCCATTCTTCTTTGTGAAATCCTCTACCATCATCTGAGTTATCATTCATCCAAATGAATACCACTAATATCATTGGCAAGATACTATCACCATACTCTACTTTTTATGATTTTTATTTCTACTTTACATGTTTGGAACTCTCCAACTGGTTCCTCGGGAATTAGTCAAGTTGTCACATAGTCTTTGAGATATCCTGCATCTTCTGCTGAATGGTTGTCCCCATCATCTCTGGTTTCTCCTAATGTTGGAGTCCCCCCTTAAACTCTTAAAATATCATTTTACATGTGTGTGATACTACTCTCCCTTTCTGTAGATATGTGCGATCTCAACCACGAGCACAATAGAAATAAACACTCCTTCCAAAATCTCTCTACGGTCCAATGATGCCAATTTCTATCTCAATGAAAGAACCAAGTGATAGAGATTATAGTTTCAATAATAAAGGACAAGAGAATTTAATTATTAAGATTAATTGAAATAATTAAAGAGTACCTTGGAAGTACCTTTTACTGCATCACTCTGGAATGAAGAGAACTTCTCTCCGAGCCAAGGCTAATAGAATTATTCTAACAGAATACTCGAGTGGTCCCCCCAGTAAGTATGAATGACTCCTAATATTCCCTTTCCCCTAGATATTAGTTAAAATAAATCTAATTACATAAATTCCTCTTGTAATTTAAGAGTACTACCCTGACTCCACTTTATGCCCACCCTACATTGATATATAAATACTATTGGTGGTCTGGTCCGACCACCCAAGATGTCTCCTATTTCCTCTCCCATGTTATTAACACACATCATCCCTAATTACATAATTGACCATTTACCTGCGTCATTTGGATTACTATACCATTAATTCACCCATGTCAATCCATTCATCAACTCAAATATCATTACAGGCTGTTCATTCATCTTTAATCACATTTATTCTTATCATGTCCATGCATATCAATTATTAACACATTATAAATATCCCATTACCCTATAAAAATTAGAGCCCATCATCATATTTCACACATATTTATTATTTGGTTCATTATCATTCATTATGGATTTCCACTTTTCACTTAAATATTCCAATAATTATGTTTTATTCCTAACGATCAATCAATATTCAAGAGAAACTAAAACCAATTAGAACACATTAACTCCTTTAGTCCTCAACACAAAAAATAGATGCTAAAAAAATAAAATTAATTATAAAATATACTACAACAAAAACAAAACCACCTTAATATATCAAATAAACAAGTCATAATTTTTTTTTTCAAAACAATACTCCATATTAAATTATGATCCCATGCATCAGTTACATCATCTCAATTCTATATTTCACTAAATCAATTAGTTACCTTATTTAAGATATTATCCATTTATGAATGGTTATCTCTGTATATTAATGTTATCAAGTAGGGTCGTTATAGTAATAAGAAAAGAATTTCTTTTGACAACAACATCAATAAAAACTTAACAAGAAATAAAAAGAAAACCAAAAATAATGAAAACGACTCTTCAACTCCTTTAAAATTTTATATTATTTATTATTTATATTTATTTAAACCATTATGGTATTTTCACAAAATTACAATCAAGTATATTATTCCAAAATATGGAAGAAGAGTTTAGAAATACCCTACCTCATATGAGGCTTCACAACTGCTGTGCAATCAAGGAGAAGAAGAAGATAACAAAAAAATGAACTACATGAGATGGAAATCAATCAAACTAAACCAAATCCCCCATAAAAACCAATTTTAACCCACTACAAAGTTCCCATATGATAAAAGAAAAGAAATAAAAAGATGGAGGATGAGGAATAAACCCATCGGGGATGACATGAAATCGATCTCACCAACCATGTATCAAAAGCTATTGAAGTAGGCTTAAGAATATCCAAACAAGAATCTACGATTGCCTAGGATTAGAGGAAGATAAAGGAGGAATAATGGAATTAGGAGGGATTCACGAATTTATACCCATTCTATGAGAAAAAAAACTTTGTCATAATGAGGGGTTGGCACATCGCAACGACTTTAACTTGATTGAATACTGAGAATGAATTTGTGGTCAACACCCAGATCTGATAGATCCAAGGAAAACTAGGGCACAATGACCATCATCATGCCAAAAAATCAAATCTCCTAAAATTATAACAAGTGAATCAAACCCTACCATGTAAAAAATCAAGAACCACAACAAAATAAAATTTTAATATAAAAAAATACCAGTGATATTAGTGATAACCACGTTGTAAAATTTTGGTCTTCACTTCATCCCAATTAACCCAAATTAAAAACCATGGCACAACCAAAGGTTCATGATGCAAGGTTCCCTAAAATTTAAGAACAAATAAAATATCACCTCCATACCTCTATGATGTGGTGGATATATCCATGCCACGAAATCCATATTTAGAGAAAATGAAAACTCTTCCATGAACATCCATTCCACAATCAAAATCTCCTTACTACAAATCATTCTCCCAAAATGTAACATTCAGAGCCACATGAAAACATGACCTCTCCATCTGAAATCTCAGATTTAGTGGAACCTCCCTTACACCAATACCTTCTTTATATTTCTAACACCTGAAACACACAAAGTAATCACCTGGGAAGGCACAAGCCTTTACATCCTAGCTCCTTCATGATTACTCATCCTTGGGGGTTAGTGATCTATGGATATCCAATTGATCTATACTTTTCCACGAGTCCTCATACATGAGAGTTAGACCATGCCTCATGTGTTGGTGGTGGTCAAATGATTGTGAACATTTATAATCCATTTTAGATTCTAAGTTATCAAAATCCTGAAATTCGTCCATCGATAGAAATCTTAGTACTTAGTATTCCACCCCGAATTTTTTGAGAATACATGTTGTCTAGATAAGTCATCCCAATCCATATGATTCACCCAATGATAAAGTTTAATCCCATCAGTCTAACTAGCATAAAAAGGGTTATCAATACCTAGGGCATTCTTATGAACAAGTCTTACTTGATCAACTATTCTACTTGATCAACTTGCTTTAGTTGATCAATCCTGAAGATGGTTTTGAATTATTACTATTTATAGCACACTATAGTGGATTATTTTTCATTCATATAAGGTTATATATCATTCATTACATGTGTTATTTAAGGTCCTCTCAACCCAAATATTTTTTATTGCTTCATCCATGTGCATTTTAGTCATCATTTGGAATTAAATTGGAGTTTTGATGTCTTCTATAGGCCACCCGAGTCTAAAAATAAGTTTATGAAATCATCTAGTGGGAGTTAAAATGTGTTAAGAGAATATGGGATTTTATATAATTCAGAATGATGGAGACACACCTTCTAATTATGTGCTTTGGATTTCATACAATAACTTGTGCTTAACATAACCAAATGAAAAGTTTTTTTCACTAAGTAGTGCAACACCTAGAAGAAACTGACCAACATATCACGACTAAGAAGACGTCAACCAATAAATTTTGTAATTAATACCTCAATAATTCCATTCTCATGAGACCAAAAATAGAAATAGGTTTGAGAAGATGAGACATTACATGTTTCTAGTCCATGCAGTTCCCAAGAATCCACTAACCAAAAAGGAGGCTCTCAACATGCCACCTCCTCATCAATGTATTGGAACCCACACTCCCACAAATGATAGTGCTCCGATCTAGCACATCTTGTTAACACACTATGACTCACCCTTGAAAATAATGATGAATATCATGCTATGATACTTAGAATTTGACACTCCTAGACACCCAATGGTTATGTCATGCTATCCCATTATATGATCGTGCTAGTCATCTTTTTGTGAAAAAACCATGTGAACAATAAAAATAACATAATAAAAAACATGACATGTTGACCCCTACTTGAAAATTTTATTTATTCCTTAATGAAATAACAAAAAAAATACAATGAGTAGTAAATAATGCTGGGTCCAACATGACATGGTGTTCCCCTATCCACAAAAACATGTCAGCTCATTGATTGTGCATGTGACGATGAGAGCCAAGTGGTATTGTCCACATTTTGTTGATAATTACTTATTCCTTCTTTGTTGAGATTTAATTACATTCCATTTTCATGATTTGTGGTGATAAATATTAATGTTTCCATAATTTCAATCTTAAATCAATGGTTGGTTTATTCATAAATCAAAAAATTGGCGGTATCTATGGATTCATATCTCATAAGAATTGATTTAGTACCTCATATACGATGAGGATCAAAGTGTGCACAAATTTCTGGCTATTATTCACATTTTTGTTTAAAACCAGGGAAGAGATAACTTTCAAGAGGTACAATTATTTCAATAATTAGTTTTTCATATAATTACATTTCTAATTTTTAATTTCATTTTAAAGAAAACATATCTTTTAAACCATATATTATCTTTTCATATTTCCTTTTTTAGAGTGCTTATTTATATCTAATGATCCTTAAAAAATTAAATGTTGTGGCTTGGAGACTAATAGTGTTTTTTATACCAAATTCTTGCTTCCTCTCACTAATGACTAAAAACCCCAAAATGTGAAATTTATCCCATAATTCAAAGTCCATGAAATTTATTGGTGTGATTATATTTTTTTTGAACAACCATTAAAGAGATATCATCATTTTACTAGGGTTCTCAGTTTTGGAAGCTTAAATTCCAAATGATATTTCTCAAAAACTATTTTGGGAATGTTTTAGGAATTATATGTTATGTTTAGGCTTATGATATCTTTACTTGATATATTTATTGGTTTTTTCTTTCATAGTTGTTTTATATTGAGACCTTCTAAAAGATAACGAATTCTATTTCTATATTGGAGTTGAGAAAATTTTCTATAAATTAAATTGGATTTATATATATCATTAGATTTTTGGATTAGGGAATAAATAATTTAATGAATGTATTGTATTTTAATTTTTAGAGTTAGCTAATATGAATAAATGATTTCCCAAGTTCCCAAGTTATTGTTAAGAATTTCATTAGATGGTCCTAGGAACTTATGATGTTGTTTTAAAGAGTCTCTAAAGCACATCACATATCAAAATAAAAACTGTATTGGTATGTTACAAAGTGTAGATCTAAATAGAAATGAAAATTCAATAATGTGATGAATTATTACTAAAGAGTTTAATTATAAACTACTCTCTTGGAAGGTCTCCCCTCCTTAGTTCAAGTCTCCACACCTTCAAACTACCCAAATGATAGAATATACCCAATAAGGTCAATCCCCATACATTTATTCATCTCATCCAAATTATTAAATGTGTATTGTATCACTAAAAATAGAAGTAAATCACTACCTTTCCATGAAAATACTAAATAACACCCCTCATTTGATATGTACAAAATAGAGGGGGATGGGAATGATCTATGAAAACTCTATATGTTTCCACCTTGAAAATTCACATTATCCCTGAGGTAGAAATATGGGAACTAAACATTGATCACTTGGGATCCCTATAATTTTTCTTCCTTTATTGTTTGGTCATGACACTTAATCAATAATTGGAGTGAATCCCCATGGAACAATTCTACCAAAATTACATTTGTAGATTCCCTTCATCTAACAAAATCTACCAGAGAGGCATCCTATACATGATGGGTTCCTACCACCACCATTAAATGTGATTCATGGAAAACCAGATGTATATTATTGTTTTTTGGAAACTAAAGTTTTTAAGAGACTCCCCAACCCTTATAGTAACCAAAAATTGTCCATAAAATTTGGAAGGCTATTTTCAGTTAATTCTTATCTCAATTCTAGGACAACTTGGTCTTAACTCCACCCATAAATAGTGTGCCAAACTATATCTCACCTCATATCATCATTGATTAGCCTTATTTTCCATGAGTTGGTGAGACCTATGTAGATTTTCATGGAGATATTTTAGAAACCCATCTCATATATTAATGCATTAGCTACTACCTCAACTACAACTTTCCCATTTAAATAATGAAGGATTTATGGGGGTTTATGTTCATAAACTATCTCAAATGGTATCTTTTTGGTATCATATTTTTTTAGAGGTGTTGTAACTATATTTGGAACATTCTATGAACAAGATCCATTGGTATTCCATGCAAAAAGTCCATTGATATTTCTTACCATTATAAATTGAGAACTAAAAATGGTTGAAACAAACTAGCTGAACCCTCCATTAGATAGCTACCTATATTTATTAAAATAGTAGATGTGGCCTCTGATTGAAGAATAACTATAGTAATGAAATAGTTTTGTGATAAATGTTGAACATTTTGAGTAAACTAATTTTTTATGAAAAAAAAGAGACCATTTCAAAAAATATAACCGAGTTTTTCCAATTTTCCTTATTACTGCTCATTAACTACCACTTCAATCAGTCATCCTATTAAATCTCCTCTCATAGTTTGGAGTTCTTCCCAAGTTGGATGAGATACACCCATAGACATATATTATTCATCCTTAATAAAACATGGAAACACATCTACTGCATTATTCAATCTCTCGGGTTTATAAATGGATATAAAATCATACCTCATAGCTTTGTATACAAATATTGATGATCAATTGAAACTACCTACTAAAAAATTATGCACTTAAGGATCTGATGGTCTGAAAATACTTTAAATCATCATACAAGAAAATATTTCTTCCAGTGATATATTGATATCACAAGGTCCATAAGATCCTTTTAAAAAAGTGATTTTGTTAGGGTAGTATATGATAAATCATTGCTAAAATAATCATGTAGAATACCCTACTAAATGCTCACAACCCCTGTTATAAAACCGAAGGAATCACTTCCTACTACAAATTTCTTTGAAAATTATAGCATTGTTGGTACAGGATCCATCTCCATTCTATTCACGAGATCTTTGAAATATCCCTGGGCCTTAACTATCCATTTAAACCCCCCTTCTTTGGTCAAAGCCATTATTGGTCCATAATTTTTTTCCATATTTACTAATATACTTCCTATAGTACCCCATAATATCCAAGAACCCTCACTTCTCTGACATTCTTAGATACCATCACCACTTCATGACTGTCATCTTTTTGGGGTCCATAAAGAATTTTGGTACTGAAATAATATGTCCCAGACACTCCATCAAGATATTTACAAAGGAAAACTTATTTCCATTTGAAAATAGTGTGTTCATATCCATAACCAACAACACATATTTTATTTGCCTAAATTATCTTGGTCCCTACCATTTGCAGGTAGTACTGGACACACTCCGAGAGCACCAGCTTTATGGTAAGATCTCCAAGTGCTAGTTCTAGATCTAAGAGGTTCACTTTCTAGGACATATCATCTCAGAGGATGTAGTTGTAGTAGATCCAGGGAAAATTGAGGTGGTACTTTCTTGGGAGCCACCCAAGAGTGTGATGGAAGTATGAAGTTTCCTGGGTTTGGCTGGTTACTATCATAGATTTGTACCAGATTTCTCCAAAGATGCAGCACCACTATCAGCCTTGAATAAGAAGGGTAAACCCTTAGTGTGTTTGGAGAGATGCCAGCGGAGATTTTAGGAGCTGAGGCAGAGGCTGACTAGTGCCCCCCATCTTGAGGCTTCCAGAGGAGGAAGTAGGGTATGTAGTTTACTACGATGCATCAAGGACTGGACTCAAATGTGTCCTGATGTAGGAGCGAGCAGTGATCACTTATGGTTCTTGTCAGCTGATACAACATGAGTAGAACTATGCCACCCATGACCTGGAGTTAGCAGCAGTGGTCTTCTCCTTGAAGATGTGGCAGCACTATCTAATGGGTGAGTGTTTCACAGTCTACTCTGACCACCAGAGTCTCAGGTATATCTTCTCTCAGAAGGACTAGAACTTGAGATAGAGTCTATGTATTGAGTTCCTACAGGACTATAACTTCAAGATAGTCTACACTCCTGGAAAGGGGAACTTTGTAGCAGATGCACTCAATAGGAGATCTGGTATACAGTTGCTAGGAGAGGTGATAGAGCAGCTGGATGCCTTACAGATATCCTTTGTGGATAGAGATGGAGAATAATTACTTCAGTCTATTACAGTCACACCTCCACTTCTTCAGCGAGTTAGGGAGGCACAACATGGAGACGCTGACTGCGAGACACGATGTGCTCAGATATCCACAGGGTAGGCACATGATGGATTTTCTGAAGGTGGGGAGCACGTCATCCTCTTCAGAGGACGTACCATGGTACCAGTGTCACTTCAGGAGGAATTGTTGATGGAGTTATACACTTCCCCTCTAGCGGTACATCCAGGAGTGGAGAAGATGTGTCAGGACCTCAGATGACAACACTGGTGGTCGGGAATGAAGAAAGCAGTTGTAGAGTTTTTCTCTCGATGCATCACTTTTCAGCAAGTGAAGGCAGAGCACCAGGTACCACCAGGCTTGGTGCAACTTTTAGAGGTCCCAGAATGGAAGTGGGATGGGATATACATGGACTTCGTGACAGGACTTCCATGTACATCCAGAGGCCATGACTCTATTTGGGTGATCGTTGACCGAATCACCAAGTCAGCCCACTTCCTACCGATCAGAGAGAAGGGGTTCAGTAGAGATGTTAGGACATCTCCATGTGCAATATATTGTGCGGCTACATGGAGTAACTTCTACTTTTGTCTCTGATCATGATGCACAATTTACTTCCTGGCCATGGAAGGGGTTGTAGGAGGCTTTCGGGACGCAGCTTCGTCTGAGCACCGCCTTCCATCCTCAGATGGATGGTCAGACCAAGTGGACCATTCAGACCCTTGAGGACATGCTCTGTGCATGTGTCCTCGACTTCGGTCACAGATGAGAGGATCACTTACCTTTGGTGGAGTTTTCATACAACTACAGCTATCACTCCACCATAGGGATGACACCTTTTGAGGTGTTATACGGGTGACCTTGCAGATCACCTCTCTGCTGGACAGACCCAGGGGAGTCAGTACTAGTGGGACCAGAGATGGTACGGGCTACCACGGAGAAGGTGCAGATCATCCAGGAGCAGATGAAGACTACACAGAGTATGTAGAAGTCATATGCCGACAGGAGACGGAGACCTCTGGAGTTTGAGGATGGCGACCACGTCTTTCTATGGGTCTCACCTCGATGAGGTCTATGGAGATTTTACAGAGGTCGGAAGTTATCTCTAAGATTTATCAGACCTTTTTAGGTCCTCAGCAGCGTTGGAAAGGTGGCATAATTCTTAGATCTTCCACCTCAATTGCACCGGGTGCACGATGTCTTCCACGTATCCCAGTTGAGGAGATACATGCATGACCCTTCTCACATCATTGACCATGGGGAGCTGGACGTCGACGATGTGGTGACTTTTACAGAGGATCTAGTGGAGATTGAGGATTGATAGGAGTGGGTCCTACATGGATAGTCGATACCTATGGTGCACATTCACTGGAAGCATGGGAACCTCCAGGAGAGCACATGGGAGTGGGAGGCTTAGATGCGTGCTCAGTACCCCCACTTGTTCCCTTAGTTCGAGTTGTAGCTTACAGGGACGTAAATCCCTGAGGTGGGGAGAATGTAAAGACCCTAAATTTCTGTGGATTTTTTTTTCATAAATACATGGGAATTTTACGAGTCTGTGAAAATTGACGGCGCATGATTCTGAGGCCCGGTGTGCCCGTAATCAATTTATGAAGTTTTGTTCGGGTACGTTCAGTAAACATACAAGCGAGTTTTTATAACTTTTGAACCGTTGCTCGGAATTGAAATCTGAGGGCACTGTTGAACTCACAGTGACGATATTCACTTAAGAATACTTTCACCTCGATGGCAGATGGTCGGAAATAAAAGATAGTTTTTGGGTTTTTAATGAATGAATTAAATAAAAATAAAGTTGTAGCTTTATTTTTATTTTGGTTGGTTGAAGCCTCCATGTGGAAGTTGGAGGTGGGGACCACCACACCTTAACCTCCCATGAGAGGTTATGGTGGTGGGGCCCACCCGAACCTAACCTCCTCTTCATGTTTAATATGGTGGGGACCACCTAGGTTTTTAACCCCTTGAAACCCCCCATTAAAGGGGAGAAACCCTCAAACTTACATTAAGTGTACAGAGCCTCTTCAACTTCCCTAACTCTTAATGGTGCCAAATCCTCCACATTAATTATTTGTGCCAACCTCTTGAATTAATTAATTAGATCTAACCTAATTAATTAACCCATTTGAATTTTGTGCCAACAATTAAATAATAGATAAAAAAAATCTATTATTTTGGGGTTGGCATTTGTCTTTTGGTTGAACTTGGGAGAAGAGAGAAATATTAGGGAGAAAAGATCTCACCAATGAAGAATTAAGTACTCATTCTTCCAACAAAGAATGCCGACAACGATCTCCTTCGACCTTCATCCTTAGATCCTACCGACGTGGGACGTCTTCTACCGGTCTTCCCTCCACATCTTCGTCAACGAGCCGACACACGAGCTTGGGATTGGAAGTGTGTGGCGGATGTGACGAATGATGATCTCCTCCGTCTTCTTCCCATGACTTCATCGTCGAACAATGAACAATGGTGGGGGCTTTATTCGCATGTTAATTCTTTCCATGATTTTCTTTTTGCGGATTGGGAAAGAATCATTATAGAGGCTGTAGAATTTGAAGTTCATCGTTCTATTTTCTTGATGGACTGATTTCTATCACCCTAAATGTAGAGGGTGTGGGCTAATCTAACATGGCCCAACACCCTCCATCGATCTCTTTTGTGATGTACTTCGGCATGGCGACGAAACGATGAGGCAACAAAGGCGGAAAAGACAAAGGTCGCACTACCCACGACCTTCATGACCCGCGCCGCCCCCGCGGCATCCCGCACCCCCACCAGCCGAACCAGCCCCGACCGAGCCCCTGTCGGCCTGCTCGTGCCCCGTCGACCTACCCGGCTGCCTCCCGACTGCCCGACCGCCTTCTGGCCTGCCCTGCCGCCTCCCGGCCTGCCCGGCCACCTCCCGGCCAACCTCCAGCCTCACGGCCTACCTGCAAACCTCCGGGGCCGAACTGCCCAAACCGCGCCCCTCGTGGAATCCTGGACGATCCAAACTCCTGTGCCCCTCGCAGCGCCCTAGTTGAACTGGCCACGCCCTCGCGGCGCTCCGGGCCGAACCGCCCTCGCAGCGCCCTCCAGGCCGAACCACTAACGCGGCCAGCTGGGATGGGCCCAGTGGGCCAGGCCGAACCTAACAGGCTGGCCCGCCCAATGGGCCAGGCCAGACCCAAAATGTCTGACCGAGTCGGACCGGACCCAGGCCCACTATGACCCTCTACATCCATTTGGCCATATCTTTGGCATCAGACGTCCGTTTGATGAACCGTCAGCAGCGCTGGTAATCATGGAACATGACGATCCCTTAGAGTATACCCCACTGGAGTTTGGGGTATAATTGAGATACGATCAGGTTGGATCATGCACGAATCCAACCGGGCCCCCGTGTCTAAAAGGCTAATAACTCACAGATCGAGCGTCTGATTGACGCGTCGTCTATTGCGTTTAGACCTATATGATGTGGAGGACCTTTGGGATACTTCTTCGTTGAAATTCATGGCAGTTGATGTATTGAAACTTGGATTGAGGAGTGGACCCTCCCAGAGTCAAGCGTGCTTTGTGCAAGAACCCGGTGGCTGGCTAATTTGTGATAAAAAGGATCCTACGTGGGTTCGACAGCTCTGACTACTATTCCATGATCCTACGTGGGTTCAACAGCTCTGACTACTATTCCAGGATCCTACGTGGGTTCGACAGCTCTGACTACTGTTCCAGGATCCTACGTGGGTTCGACAGCTCTGTTTTCTATTCCAGGATCCTACGTGGGTTCAACAGAATAAATTTTTCAGTGGCTACATCTGATCATCTCTATCTCTCTACATAAGTTGTATACCTATGTGAGCTGAGTAAGTAACTTTTGTGTTTTCCTCATAATTGAGATGGATCACTTGATAACTTAGGTATATGTATGGGCATATAACTAAGTGGGGTTATCTGTTGATTTCATACTTTGTGGTTTATCCTTGTTGGATTTAGTGAGACCTTGAGGGTCTCGGGGTCCCTACTAAGTATTTTTATACACAACCCTACACGAGCTATTCCCTCACCTCATTGTGTTTGATGCAGACGACAGACAACGTTGATCGAGGCTGAGAGTATCAGGACTGGACGGTACCTGGAGGTGGACCTTACGTTGAGTCAGTACACGGAGGATACTGACGGACATGGAGTGCTGAAAAGGCTATCCGTACCTACCCTTTAGGTAGGAATTCCGAAGGACGACCCAGTAGCTGTTTTTCCTTTCTTCAGTTGTACTTGTACTTTCAGTTCTTTGTACTTTACAGTTCAGCTTGTATTTCCGGCCCCTTTTACTTTTCAGCACTGTTTTTTTATACAGTATACTTAGTGTTTTTTATCCAGCTATGTGCTATGTTGTGTTTTTCACAGTTTTAAAGTCAATGCCTTCCCAGTTTTAGGGAATTACTGTAAGATTGGTATAGAGTAAGAGGTTTCCAACCTCTGATACCAATTGTAGGATCGAAATAGTGATGTAGATGCTCAATATACAAGAGGGGGGGTGAATTGTATACTTTAAAAATTCCTTGGGAACCTTTAAAGTTAGTTAAGAATAACAATGTTTTCCTCAAGCAAAGGAAAAGGCTAAGTTTAACAAAGTTAAACTAAGCAAATTCACAACACCTCTTAACACCGAATGCAAACTAGGAAAGAGATTCCGAATTAGGGTTCCGGAAATATGGTTCCGGAAATTGAAACTTAAAAAAAGATTTACAATATGAGATTCTACCTTAAAGCATATAGAATCTAAATGAAACAGCGTACAAGTAAGGAAGTATAAGAAAGTTATACTTTCCTTATAATACAAAATGCAGCGGAAATAAAACAAGTAGTAGAACTACTAGTAACAAGATATAAGTCTTTTAACCCAAATAGAAGGTTATCCAACAACCTTGGATAAAGGTCCCTTGATTTATACTTTCAAGCAAGTCTGTCTTACCCACACCAGGGTAAGCCCTCGATACGAAGATCGGAATCTCTATCTTTCTATCCCCGCAAGCCCTCAACTTCAAGGTAGTTGGCAACCTCTGTCTTCCTCAGCAAGAAAGCCCTCGAACTTTAAGGTAGTCGGCACCTCTGTCTTCCTCAGCAAGAAAGCCCTCGAACTTTAAGGTAGTCGGCACTTCTGTCTTCCTATCCCCGGAAGCCCTTGAATGTAATCACCAACATTCGGAGTCGCACGAAGCTTTGAGAGTTAATAAGAGCCTCTCTCTCTAGAAATCACTTCAAGCAACATGAATGCACAAAACCAAATTGTTCATCTATAATCAGTAACGAGCTCTTTCAAATGAGCTCCTATTTATAGGTAAGGTCGGCTCCTTCTCCAACGGTCATATTTTCCTTAAAGATCGGAGGGACCTGTACACGTGTCACTTAGACAACGGTTAGTTTATAACAAAACATACGACATCATTTTATAACAAAACAAGTGTAATAGAATGCACGACATCGTTTTATACTCTAACATAAAAGTTCGGAATGAAAACTTTGGAGTGAAGGTTCAGAGTGTAATGAAAATAATTAAGAGTAGAAAAATTAGAGAGATGTAAGCAATATAAAATTTCGGAGTCTAACAAAGATATTTTTCGGAGTCTGAATTATTTCAGAGTGTATAAAACAAAGATACTCAAATTCTGTTTAATAGGTGAATTCAGAATGCGAATTCGGAATAGGAATTTGTCATCAGAAATCGTAATGAGAATTCATCATCAGGATTCGTAATGAGAATTCTTCATCAGAATTCGTAATGGGAATTTGGAATGAGATTTCTTCTTTATAATTTGTAATGAGAATTCTTTATCAGAATTCGTAATGATAATTCTTCTTCAGAATTCGTATCCTGAATCTGGAATAGAAATTAGTCAGAGTTCATATCCGGAATTCGGAATGAGACTTCCTTATAGTTCTTATCCAGAATCCGAATCCTGAAACAGAATGATTTATATAAAAGTTTCAATGATTCCGAGAAAATGAATCCAAATTTCATACTTAGGAAAAATATGAATGAAAATATGATAAGGATAATTTTACTTATAAAAGCAATTTTCCTTAAGAAAACAATTTTCCTTATAAAAGCGATTTTCCTTAAGAAAGCAATTTTCCTTATAAAAGCGATTTTCCTTAAGAAATCAATTTTCTTAAAGATAAGGTGTTTGTGATTTTCAAAACAAGAAGGAATGGAAAAGTCATAAGGAAAACCTTATTGACTCAACAATCTCCCCCTTTTTGGAAAGCACAAACATCCTTACGAAAAAGCTATTCTAAGAAGAAAGAAAAAAACATTAAGGATTATCTCCCTTTGCTTTAAGGATATTGATGAATACGACTAACTCCCCATTAGGCTTTGAAACTCTAAGGATCATATTCAGATTTCCAGAGTGATAGATAAGAATGTCTTCTTTAATGAAAAAGCTCCCCCTTAAACAAACTCTTATTAGAGTTTTTCTTTTTCTTAAAGATCTTTTTCTTCTCCCCCTTTGATAAACTCTTATTAGAGTTCTTCTTTTTCTTAAGGATATTTTTCTTCTCCCCCTTTGAGATTTTCAAAAAGAATTGGAGGGAATGGAAAAACTTAACAAAGTACCTGAGATATTAGTAATGACAACAAAAGAAACAAGAGGCACAATTTTCATTAGGATTTGAAATCTCAGCAACAACAAAAATACAACAAAAATATCGGATTTAGGTTATTTCAGATCTTTTTCCTTTGACATGAGCCCCTTTAGAATAGTCTTGATCTTCTTTAGGTCTTTATGATCTTCTTCAGCTTGCTTCTCTAAGACAACTATTCTTGCGGATTGAGATTCAATCTTTTCTTCCTGGGATTTCAGCTTTTCTTCCTGAGCCTTGATCTTTTCTTCCTGAGCCTTCATACTTTCTTCAAAATCAATCCGATGATCCCTTTCAAATTTCCAGTTTTGAGAAACAGAATTCAGTTTCCCATTCAGATCCCTGACTTCTTGAATCCGAAAGTTCTTTTCTTCTGTTAGTTTTTCTTTAAAGGAGGAAGTCAGCTCGTTTATCTTCTTGTCCTCGGTCTCAAAGGCATCTTTAACATTTTCTTGAAACTCATCGAAAAACCTCATTTCTTCCACAATCTTCTTTGACCAACTTGTCATCCTCTTGCAAGACCTTTTATGAGCTTCGTAACCAACAAAGAAGGTTTTGAACTGAGCCTCAATATCAACGCACTTATCCATAACCATAGATACGGAGTCTGTTTTCTGATTCAACGCATGTTGGAGCATCTGGAATCTTGAGTCGATACTAGAGAAGGTCGGAATGGATCCTACCAACTTCTTTAAAGACTGGACAACAAAATCATGCCCCAACGAGGATGACTCCGAATCTGAAATCTTTCTTGGAGAGTTTTCTTACTCAATAAGCTCCAACTTTCTCTTTGAAGAACTACTAGCTTCCTTTCTCTTCCTTTCTTCTGAGCTCGGAGTATCGGCAAGAATTTTCTTCCCCTTATCTTTTTCTGGAATTGAATGCTGTTCCGGAGTTCTCTTCTCACTATCAGAAACTTGAACGACATTATATTCATCAGCAACTTCCTGAACCCCTATGATTTCCTTTTGAGTAACATCAAGTAAAAGATGTTCTTCATCTCCATGATAAGAAACTTCTTCTTCTCCTTTCTCTTTTTCCATTGCTGGAGTAACTAGCTTCGAAGATTCTGCTTCAGAAGTTCGGAGTGATAAGTGTTCCGAAGGTGTTCCCTTGTAATCATCTACTTGTTTCAGCACATCTCTGGTTTCACCACTTCCTTTAACACTCTCTTATACTTGTTCCACTTGCTCAACTTCCTCAGTATTCTTAGCAACAGCTTCTTCCGGAGCAGCAAAATTCCTTCCTGGAGTCTCAGGTAGAGATTCCAGGGAGAAAGATCTCGGAACTGGAATAGTTGCTGAAACCATTTCATTGAATTTTAACAAAGCCTAAGCTACCTCATCCTCAGACATCTTCTTCTTGAGCTTCTTTTGTTTTGCTTGTTTTTCAAGCTCATCAGCAGTTTTCTCCTTCAAATCCTTAGCCTCCGCAGGGTCCAATCCGAACTGCGGATCCCCTTCTTTTCTTTTTTCTTTATCTACTCTCCATTTCATGACAACCTCATCAGGATAGGATTTATTCTTCTTAGGCTTTGGAGGTGCGGAATGGACTTCCTTAGACTTAGGATCTTCAACTACAGCTGCAACTTCCTTCAACTTTCTTTTCTTCACTGGTTTGGATGATTCCGGTTCAGCAGCCTTCAGAACCGTTTCTTCTTGATTAGGCAAATCGACGAACTCACCAATATCCTTGTTGAAAGCCACATCCATCCTCTTAAGGGTGTCATCACTAACCAACAAAATTTTGCATACCCTTGGCTTAGATCTGTAAGCTTCCTTGAAAGATTCAAGGCACCGAACTATCAAATTCGATAATATTGCTCGGTACATTACGATCTGTGCTCTGAGATTTCCTTTCTTAATATTCTCAATGGTTATAAGAATATGCCTCATGAAATTGAACTTCCTTAGATTTATCAGGAAATCTAGGATATAGATCTCACTCTTCTTCAGGCTGTCTTTATCACCTTTCCTCGGTATGATAAGTCCTTGCACCCACAATTCTAGAATCCGGAAGTTTGTTGATAGACTTGCAATCTTTGGAGCCTTGTCATCAGCCAGTCCGAGAGTTTCTAAGGATTTTTCCTTGTCGAAGCTACCCTTAGAGTCCGGTAAAACGTGCGAAATAAATTCTGCTTCTCCTTCATTAGACAATCCTACCAAGATTACTGCCTTGGTGTAAGAAAGTTTGTAGGTCTTTCCATACGACTTGAAAGAAAAATTCTCCTTATCATCTTCCTTAAAGAAGGAAACTGATTCATAGAACTCAACAAGTAAATCTAAATATACTTCATCTTGATTCCCGGTTTTTGACACCACAACATCTTCCCAGCCATTCAACTTAATGTTCTTTGAGATAAGGGAATCATATTTGTTGAAGAAATCCGGATGGAGTAACCTTTCTCTGTAAACTAACCACTGAGAAATAGGCTTGGTTGAAGACATTTCTTGAGACGCTAACTCCGCAGACATTCGGATCTGTAATCCTCTGAGAAGTTCGGAATGGAGAAAACTATAGTTCAGAACGACCTTAAAATAGAGAGGCAGAGATTCGGGACGCGAGAGCTTGAGACCGACGTGGGACGAGAATTTGGGTCCCCTTTATATAGGCAACAAGATGACGGTTCACCTTCCACAGTTGATCTAACGGTTTAGAATGAACTGAGATCAAATCTGACGGTTGATAACTTTGAATCCGATCTTTTTGAGGTTTTTATTAAAGTAAAGAATTAAGAAAACTATAATCCGAAGACAAAACATAGGAAACTGCCAGCAAGTAAAATATGACTTTGAAAACTTGAGTAAGGAAATCATACCTTTCGGATTAGCTGAGTAGGATTATTCGTAATGGGTAATATAAAGATAAAAAAACTTTATTACGAAAAGATAATGTTCTCAAAAATTTACTACGGAAAACAAACTATGAAAAACTCAGTACGAAAAACATAGTACGAAAAATACATTTCGAAAAATTTAGTACGAAAAACATTATGAAAAATTTAGTATGAAAAACAACTGGTACAAAAATCTGGTTATGAAACTGCCAGTACGTAATTTTCCATTCCGGAAATTTTTAATACGAACACTTCCATTACAGAAGTATTCTGTACGAGAATGTCCATTTTGGAAAATTTTAGTTCCGGAAGTCCCATTCCGGAAATCTTCATTCCGAAAAATTTGAAAACAAAATTTGAAAAACTTTGTTAAACACACAATCAAATGTACTCCCCCTATGAAAAGGAGATTATTACTGTAAGGAGACTTTTTCAACAGAAAGTTAATTATGAAAGATTACCTTACGGTTATCATTCTTAACTTCTGTTTAATATATTAAAATCTATCAGAAGGCAAAGATTTTGTGAAAATATCAGCAAGTTGATCTTGCGTTCCAATAAACTGAAGAATAATATCCCCTTTGGTTTTGATAATCTTTTCAAAATATCTTTTGTTACCAGTCATGTACCAGGAACATCCACTATCCATGTACCATGTATTGTTGCTGGTACTTTCTTTATTATCCTGAAATCAAGAAGAAAATTAGACTTTCGGAATCCAAACTTGTTTGGATCCTAGATTTCCAGACAATAAAATTTTAGGAACCCACATTTTCTTAGAAAAGTAGGCTTTGTGAAATCCTAGAGATTGAGTTTTATTTAAGGAACAATTCTTTTCCCAGTGACCACCACATTGACACTTGGTACAAAATGGGGCACTTTGAGGAACAAAATAATTGTTACTGAAAATAGGTTTTGCATGGGTATAACCAAATCCTGATTTATTTCTTAAAGGCCGTATTTGGGAATACATCTTATCAAAATTTTCCTTACCATGGGTAAAATTTGATAAAAACTTCTTTAAGGAAAAAATTTCAGACTTGAGTTTTACAACCATGTTTTTATCCTCAAAAATATTAGTTTTAGAACTAGAGTTAGGTTCGAAAACATTTTCCTTAGAAATTACTTTTTCTAATTCTTTAGAAAGTTTGTTCTTCTCAGAACTTACTTCCTCAAGATTTTTTGAAATACTTTCAAAATCAGAATTTTTCTTATTAAGATCTTTAGAAAGATCTGATATCTCTTTTGTAAGAATAGAATTCATAGAGTTTGCCTTATCAAGTTTCTTATTGAGTTTGGAATTCTCAATCTCAAGAAGTTCAGCAAACCTAGATACTTCTTCATAAGTAGGTAAAGTATTTTCCTCATCAGAAGATGATTCTTCATCAGAAGAGTTATAATACTTACTATCATTAGAATTTAAAGAAACATTGGTCAATGATTCAACATTTCATACCTTAGCCATAAGACAATGATTATCAATAGGTAATCTGGCTATAAGACCAAGATTCTTCTGTCCTGAAGATTCATAATCAGAAGATTCATCTGAAGAGTCACCACCACTGGCACTCCAGGTGTCATTATCTTTTAGAACTTTCTTAGCTTTAGCTCTATAATACTTCTTCATGTTCCTGTCTGAATGTCTTTCCTTTCTTTCTTTTTGAGCATAGGGAAATCTGGTCTAATATGTCCAGCTCTTTTGCATTCATAACAAGTAACTTCTCCATCTTTCTTATCTTTCCTATCCTTTTTCTTATACTTAGATTGAAAATTTCTCTGTCCAGCTATCTTGTTCATCCTTCGAGCAAGATTGGCTAATTCATTTTCTGAGACTTCACTCTCACTAGATTCGGATTGGAAAATGACTTTCTTAGACTTGGATCTGGTTACTCTCTCAGGAGTCTTGGCTTTCATCTGATTTGATGTTGTTGTAAAAGCAACAGTACCATTTCCATTCTTCTTCTTGATGTTGTCAGCATCTCTCTTCATTCTAGTTTCATGTTGTAGAAGAGTTCCAAATAGTTCATCAAGAATAATTTGAGTGACCTTCCTGTTCTCATCTATAGCTGTTCTCTTGGACTCCCACTCATTAGGCATAATATCAATTATCTTGTCCACAAGAGCTTCATCATCTAAACCTTTTTCTCCCATAGATTGTAGACTGTTGACAATAGTCATAAATCTTTTTTGAACTTTACAGATAGGTTCTCCATAAGGAAAATTGAATCCATGATATTCAGCTCTAAGCATAGCTCTTCTAGTCTCAATCACTTTGGAAGTCCCAAAGTGTGTAACCTCTAACTTCTTCAATATACAATTAGCTGCTTTACAAGAAGAAATTTTGCTATATATATTTCTGGTCATTGAACATAGTAAAGTGTTGTGTACCTTATAGTTGAGTTGATATTCTTGCTTTTCCTGGTTAGTGAAAGATCTGACTTCCTTGTCAGGAATTTTATAATCACCAGTAAGCATAACAAAGTTGTCTACTCCAGTATTGATAACAAAAGTCTTCATATGATCTCTCCAGTATTCATAGTCATTACCATCAAAGATTGGTGGTCTTGTCAGATTTATATTATCAATTGATCCAACATTGATTCCCGCCATACTTAAAATAACTTTGCACACAAACTTGTTAGTAGCAAAGAATCGTAATAACATCGTTCGGAATGGGAAAAGTTCCGGAATGGGAAAGTTTTAGAATGGAAAAATTCGTAATGATAAAGTGAGCAAGAAAAACTTGTATGTGAGTACAAGTATTTCAGAGACCTCCTCTGATACCAAATGTAAGATTGGTATAGAGTAAGAGGTTTCCAACCTCTGATACCAATTGTAGGATCGAAATAGTGATGTAGATGCTCAATATACAAGAGGGGGGGTGAATTGTATACTTTAAAAATTCCTTGGGAACCTTTAAAGTTAGTTAAGAATAACAATGTTTTCCTTAAGCAAAGGAAAAGGCTATGTTTAACAAAGTTAAACTAAGAAAATTCACAACACCTCTTAACACCGAATGCAAACTAGGAAAGAGATTCCGAATGAGGGTTCCAGAAATATGGTTCCGGAAATTGAAACTTAACAAAAGATTTACAATATGAGATTCTACCTTAAAGCGTATAGAATCTAAATGAAACAGAGTACAAGTAAGGAAGTATATGAAAGTTATACTTTCCTTATAATACAAAATGCAGCGGAAATAAAACAAGTAGTAGAACTACTAGTAACAAGATATAAGTCTTTTAACCCAAAGAGAAGGTTATCCAACAACCTTGGATAAAGGTCCCTTGATTTATACTTTCAAGAAAGTCTGTCTTACCCACACCAGAGTAAGCCCTCGATACGAAGATCGGAGTCTCTGTCTTGCTATCCCCGCAAGCCCTCAACTTTAAGGTAGTTGGAAACCTCTTTCTTCCTCAGCAAGAAAGCTCTCAAACTTTAAGGTAGTCGGCACCTCTGTCTTCCTCAGCAAGAAAGCCCTCGAACTTTAAGGTAGTCGGCACCTCTGTCTTCCTATCCCCGGAATCCCTCGAATGTAATCACCAACATTCGGAGTCGCACGAAGCATTGAGAGTTAATAAGAGCCTCTCTCTCTAGAAATCACTTCAAGCAACATGAATGCACAAAACCAAATTGTTCATCTGTAATCAGTAATGAGCTCTTTCAAATGAGCTCCTATTTATAGGTAAGGTTGGATCCTTCTCCAACGGTCATATTTTCCTTAAAGATCGAAGGGACCTGTACACGTGTCACTTAGACAACGGTTAGTTTATAACAAAACATATGACATCGTTTTATAACAAAACAAGTGTAACAGAATGTATGACATCGTTTTATACTCTAACATAAAAGTTCGGATTGAAAGCTTCGGAGTGAAGGTTCGGAGTGTAATGAAAATAATTAAGAGTAGACAAATTAGAGAGATGTAAGCAATATAAAATTTCGGAGTCTAACAAAGATATTTTTCGGAGTCTGAATTATTTCAGAGTGTATAAAACAAAGATACTCAAATTCTGTTTAATAGGTGAATTCGGAATGCGAATTCGGAATAGGAATTTGTCATCAAAAATCGTAATGAGAATTCATCATCAGGATTCGTAATGAGAATTCTTCATCAGAATTCGTAATGGGAATTCGGAATAAGATTTCTTCATTAGAATTCGTAATGAGAATTCTTTATCAGAATTCATAATGAGAATTCTTCTTCAGAATTCGTATCCTGAATCTGGAATAGAACTTAGTCAGAGTTCATATCCGAAATTCGGAATGAGACTTCCTTATAGTTCTTATCCAGAATCCGACTCCTGAAACAGAATGCTTTATATCAAAGTTTCAATGATTCCGAGAAAATGAATCCGAATTTCATACTTAGGAAAAATATGAATGAAAATATGATAAGGATAATTTTACTTATAAAAGCAATTTTCCTTAAGAAAACAATTTTCCTTATAAAAGCGATTTTCCTTAAGAAAGCAACTTTCCTTATAAAAGCGATTTTCCTTAAGAAAGCAATTTTCTTAAAGATAAGGTGTTTGTGATTTTCAAAACAAGAAGGAATGGAAAAGTCATAAGGAAAACCTTATTGACTCAACAATTACGCATTTGGTGCTAGTCGCCAAACCCTAGCCTATGGAAGACAAGCTTTGTGTAGTCACGACAAGGCCTCTGGGGGACGGGTCGTGACAATAAGTATCACCATTATTCAAACTATCTGCATTCATATATTTTTCTCAGTATAGTGTTTAGCGGAAGTGTTATATAATATGGTCACATTGATATGTAACCTGAATTACATATGATGTAGTTAGATAACAAAACCTATAAAGTATAGAAAATATAAGGATGATCTATTAGTTTATCATATATGATATGATAAACTGGTCCTTATATTGGTTTTTTTGAATATTATTAAAGATTTTAAGAATATTAAAATGTATAATATTAATAGAAACCTATATTTTATCATTCTTTCACATAGTCTAAATAAATGTATATACAGATATACAATTTGGGAAGTAAATTGTTAATTGAACTCTCAATGTATAACCATGATTTAACAATAATTGATTTTCTTCATGGAGTATTATAGGTTATGATGAAATTTTAATGTTAGTATGATCACAATTCATGTTTAGAGGAACAAAACTTGTTCATGAGGCCCCATACAAAGAATAAGATTCTTTTTGTGTGCTAGATGGCCTACTAAGTATACCAAATGTAGTGTCAAACAAAGGTATTTGGTATATTTGGGGTGTAAGGGTCATATTTGAGTCCTAACTACCTATTCTTGGTTAGATACCAAGATTGAGAACCTTCATAATTTAATACCTTTCTTGTGTAAGTCCACATACTGACTTAGATAACACAAGGGTGGTTGTGTATGTTATTGAAAAAGTAATTGGTTAGTGCCTAACCAAGATGGAATTTTACCCTCATATGATGAGTATGACCTTTGGGACCTCAATTTAGATAGAATGTGTGAGTGTGTGGCCACACCTAGATATTGTATATCTATCCAAATAAGGGAAATGTGATGTGCTTATCTATAAGGATGAATGACATGTGATGCATTCATTGATTAGAAATGTGTACACTTAGAGAATAGATAACAAATGAGTTGGATATATGGGATTGAAATACTCAATTTTCCATGGCCACTTGATGTCTTGGACAGTAGGAAAATATGAGAATTCAAATTTCAATATGATGAAAACTGGTCTATATAGGTATAGAGATACATGTGTTTGAGGGAGATCACAACAGATCCCTTTATAGATTGATTAGCATTGATGTTTTATTGGAGGTTTCTATTTTCATACATATATGGATCCATATATTCATGTTTTTTATTAACACTATAATGGACCATAGGGTCACACATTATTTTAGTTGACTAAATAGGGATTTATTTTTACACAAATAGAATCTCTAAAACTTTTTAGAGTTAATCCAAAAGTATTTTGGATGAGTATTTACAAGGTTTATTTCATATTTTGTGATAAAATATTAAGTTAATGATAACATTCCAAAAGTGTTTTGGAAAATATCTAAAATTAGTTTTGGATAGGACACCCTGAGTTATTTTCTATGATACAATATAGGGGGGAATGACTCCAATTCCATTATAATTTATTTTAGGTAAGATATTGAATGGTATATGACCTAAATCCATATGTATGAGATGCATATAATTACAAAAAACAAGTGATGCATGATTATATCGAGTGCATGATGTATGAATTCCACGAACACCAATAGTAAGGACATATAGAATTAATGAGATCCGTGGCAACTTCACCCAATCCTCCTACTCATTTTTCTATCATTTAGTTAGACATTTCATGAGATAGAACATATTGCGAGTTATATAAATGTATAAAATACATGATTTGGTCAAAGAAACATTTACTATTTCTTTATAATTCAAGGGTAAATATAATATCCCAAGGAGTGTCCTTGATGATTATAAATAATGTAGCCATATGATGGATATTTTTGTTATTATACCATGTTTCTTAGTCAAAATTACCTTGTATTTGAATAATATATTTATCATTATCCTTTTCATTAGAGGCTCTAGCTAGCTGTGGATAAAGGATAGATCCCATCCATAGAATGGATGATTTAGGTGCAACCCATGGATACGCCTCGAAGAGGGGATGTATTGTGGATACCATTTCTGATCTTTATCAAGTGCATTTTATGGTGTTTTAAAGTAATGATGATGATATAGATGATCTTATTTGTAATATACGTCATTTATAGTAGTGTTATTTATTTTAGTTTTAAATGTAGTTTCATACTTCTTACATGGGTGATCCTTATACATTGGTTTAATAACTTTTCATTGATTTAATAAGTTTTATTAGTATTATTTGAAACCCTTCAAAATCTTGTCCGTCCATAGAGCTCAAATGGGTTGGGGATCCTCCTCCATTAGAGAAGAATATCGCTCATCCATAGAGCTCAGATAGGATAGTGATCCTCCACACCATTAGAGTAGAATATCTCATATCCATAGAACTCGGATGGGATAGGGATCCTCATATGGAGTATAATTTTCCCCATCCATATAGCTTGGATGGGGTAATGATCCTACACTAGATTTTCTATCTCACCCATATTTATGGGTCATGGATCCTCTAGTATCATCTGAAGGGATGATCACATGGATTGATAGGGACTTATAGATTGGAAGCTGTGTATGATGAGTTCTATGGATGGCTATGATTTTTGACTATACATTGGGATGAGTGTCTTTTTATTAGCACACCTAAGTGTTTTGTTTTATTTTTCCCTCTTGGTTATGGTTTTGAGTTGACTTATTCTTTTAATTATTTACTTCTTGATGATTTTGGGGTGTCCTGCATGAAATTTTCCCACACGTGTTATTAATTATGTAGATGAAATGCTATTCGAAAAAAACATAGAGGGACTAGGTGCAACTAGTGCTCAGAGAAATCTATTAGCTGTAGTAGTAGGTTTTTTGGTGGGCTAGCGGCTGCATGAAAAGACTGTTTCATATTGTTATCTAGTTGGATTTACATCTTTGTTGTTGGACCTGTATTTTCCCAACTTTACTTTGATTATTTTTTTTTCATACTCAATTGTGGGGTTATAGAGGTTGTGCATCCATTTATTATATCATCTATTTACTTTTTTTATTACTCAGGTGTGTATGAAAATATGTGTGCATCTGTATAGGTACATATGGATAAGGGCACCCATATATGTGATATTCCTACTCATTGATAGTTACCAACCCCTATCATATTGGATACTGATTTGGGGTTTCACTTTCGACATGCTGCCAACCCAGTTGGGACCCTGTTATGTTGGGATGTGATATTTTTGTGGCTTTTTTATTACCTTTAAAGTGTGTGATATACCTAAAAAACATATCATAACCTGTCTCAAGAACATATATTTTTTTTATAATATAGTATTTCATAATGTGATTGAGTGAACCATTTGTGTATTAAAATATAATAAATATGAAGTTTATTAAAAAAACATAACTCATCTGTGAATTCAAAACTCAAATATTCATTATTTTTTCATGATAAATTCACCATAATTACATGATAAGCATGGGCATGATGAAGAAGTATACATCAAGGTAATGAAACAAAAAACAACTCATGAAAACCATCATGTTTCAATGAGAGATAGTGAATATAAAACCAGATGGGAGATTATATGTCATATTTTATCTAATCAAATTTTAATTGTGTATGTAAATGTTCATTTACAATGAATTAAGTTCCTATTTATTTTTATATTCACTAGTTAAAAATATGAAATATTCATTTTCTTTTTGAGGTGCATTTGTCATGCATTATTTGGTTTTAACTTTTGGTAATAAAATATGAACATATTTCCATTAAAATTATCCATAAATAATTTTATTTCATTTATATGTAACAGTAAAAAATACCATGTTAATCCATTGAAAAAATAATCAATAAAAAATAAAGCTTCGAACAACTTAAGTTAGAAACAAGGCCTAAAAAATGATTACATTTATGATTTCATGATCAGATACAATGATTATAACAATATTAACAGTACATTAACTACCACTTCTTGTTATAACATTATTCAAGAGTTAAGGGAAACATTTGAAATAAACAATTATCAATAAAAGTAAAAAACCACTAGAAAAACCTTGATTGTAATTTCACTTAATCTTATGATATGTTCAAAAATGATATTCAAGGATTTATTAGAACCCACTTAATTGGTCATGGTATGTATACCTAAAGGTATTAGACATTTTAATTCAATCCATGCCAAAAACATTATATTTTATAATGTTTTTGAAATTTAATTATGATGTCAAGCCCTTAAAAAATCACGATTTTAAGATAGGATTTCTTAGGAGTTTATTTTTTGTAGAGAATCAGGTTTTTGGCCCTTTCAGACTTTGGAATATTTCTACCAAGAATTTCAAAGCTAGGCGCGAAGACAGCGTGCGATTCCGAGGCCCGGTGTTCCTGGATTTAATTTTATAAAAATATTAAGTATTTTTATACTATGCACATGTGGGGGGTGTGATATCTCCTAAACGGTAGCTCAGATTGGGAATCTGAGGGCACTGTTGCGTCTGGAACGTGCTGTTTACCCTAGGCGTGGTATAAACATTGCGGGCGCGGGCTTGCGGTGAGAAACGCCACCAGGGGCGTTTTCGTAAATAAATGGAGAAGTTAGTGTGCGAGCGTTGGCTCGAATAAATTCTGAACAGAGTCTCGGATGGAAAATCTGAGTCCGCTGTTGCGTTCAGAACAGTGCATTTACCCTAGGGGTGACCTTAACTTTTTTCGCATCGGGCATCGGGCGGAGGCGAGTCGGGAGCCAGAGATGGGGGATATTTTTGTTTAAAAAAACAAAGGGAATCCTCATCCCTACCTCCCTCCTCCCTCACACGCAGCGGACGTATGATAAACCCACCCCAACTCCTCCGTTCTTCGCCGATTCGAGCTCCGGGCGACCGTTTTCAGTGCCGTTCGTCGGCAGATCCAGCTTCAGGGCGTCGCAGGCACCGTTCTGCATCCAAAGAGTCGGCGATCCGCCAATAGGTAGGCGTTTTACGTTTTGAAAATCCCAGATCCCAAATTTCTACATTTTCTCTGTTTTGAACCTTCAGATGGGTAGATCGGGTCCCGGGGGGCGCACATATGCTTCCAGAGCTGCGTTTGGACCCCTGAGGTGCCTCCGGCGGACCTCGGAAGGTCCGCCGGCGTGACACCGGCGTGGCAGCACCGGCAGGGGTGGCCCGCGGCGGCGCGCGACTGTCCGTGGCGGCGTGCCAGCCCAGTCGCCGGAGCACAGCGAAGAGCCGCCGGCCTGGGCGGGGCGGCGGGCCGGTCCAGGCCGGCCGAATCGGCCGGTTCAGGTCGATCCGGCCGGTTCAGGTCGATCCAGCCGGTTCAGGCCGATCCGACCACTTTTACTCATACGGGGGTCTTTAGACCCCCGTTTCTTGCAATCCGGGGGTCGGATTCGCATGCCGTCTATGGCGGTGCGACCCTGGGGATGAGGTGAACCCTCCGGTGTGGGTTCGAGGGTTTAAAGGTTCGGGATCATTTCCCGGGAGTTAAAAACGTCGTAGAAAATAATAATATTTTATTATTTTACGACTTCGGGCCCTTGTAACTTCTACCAGGAGCGTCCGAATGACGTGCCATCAGTGGCGTTGAGACTCTTATGTTACGGTGGAATTCTTGAGATGGTTTCTGGGTGTTGGGGCTGAGAACGGGGTGCGGGCCCCATGAGGCCGGGTTTTGGCGTTTGCGGAGAAATGAAACTTTTGCACCAGGAGTCCTATTTTGGCGGATGATTAGTCGATCCTATGTGTTTTTACGAGAGGATATCAATGATGCGATCCGTTCGATGTGTTTTAGGATCGAGGCGTGGGCCCTACCTGAGTTAGCATTCAGTGAATAGTACCTTTTTCACCGGGTGTCCGTTTCGGACGAGCGAGTAGTCGATTCCGATTGTTTTTCTGAGGGGATCGCCATGGTATGGTCCGCTCGATGGGTTTCTGGATCGTTGTGTGGGTCTCACACGAGCTAGCTACGGTTAATAGTTCCTTTTTCACCGGTGCTCTGTTTTGGGCGAGTAAGCAGCCTATCCTGCATGTTTTTCCACGTAGACCGCGATAATGGCCTCAGTTTTGGACTTAGAGGTGCACAATGTGGCGTTGTTGCGGGTCGCTTGGGTTAGCGACGTTTTGGACCAGTAGTGGTTGAGGGTACTCCCTTGGTTCGTTCCCACGAGGGTTCGTGTGGCATCACAACCTTCGTATAGGTTTGTGATCCTCTCGATGGGATGTTTAAACTGTTAGAGTTGTGGCATCCCTCCGGTGGGCCCAGAGAGGGATCCTCTAGCATCTTTTCCCTAGATCAGGTTCTTGGTATCGATGTGACCGCTTATTCACGGGCGGTGATCCCCTATCTAGCTGGTTAACCCCGTAGGGTTGTGGCATCATCGGTATTATGATCCCCTACGCGGTGGGCCGTACTCAGTAGGGTTGTGGCATTGTCGAGTATACGATCCCCTACTCAGAATGAGGTTTATAGTAGGGTTTTGGTATCATTGGTTATGCGATCCCCTACTCAGCGCGAGGTTTCAGTAGGGTTGCGACATCGTCGGTTCAATCCCCTACATTGCGATTTATACCATATAGGGTTCCGGTATTGTCGTGACCACCTTTATATGGGCGATGATCCTCTATCTATGTGACATGATTCTGTTTAGCGCCAGATCGGGTTGTGGTGTCCCCCAGCAGATCTTGGGTGTGATCCCCTATCTGTGAGAACTACGTATGCCAGATCAAGTCATGGTATCCCCCAGCGGACCCTGGGAGTGATCCCCTATCTGTGAGCTTCCTATACCGGATTGGGTTCTAGTATCCCCTAGCGGACCCTAGGAGCGATCCCCTATCTGAGGAGTTTGGTGATTCTGTTGTTTCAGGGAGGTTTCCTCAGTGATGCTATCCAACAAGTGTGATCTCTCGGGTGAGCGTCTGAGAGGTTTGTGAGAAACCCGATGGAGTGCATCTCTCAGATGAGTGTCATCTGGGATGACAATGATCATGGAGAAAGTTCTCCTGGTTGTGGACAGTTGCTGGTGACGAGGTCGGTACCTCTTGTGGCTTTGTGGCATGAGCTGAGTATATATGGATTGTTTAAGGTGTATGTATGGGCATACACCTGAGTTGAGCTGACTAGTTGTGTTTAGCCGAGGATGGTCAAGATATAGATTTTCTCTCTCGTCTGGGTTCCCACTTGCTGGTTTGAGTGAACTGTTGCCTTTCGGTTGCTCCCTTTGGTTTTGGATTTTTGGGGTGCCTATTGAGTATGTTTATACTCACCCCTGCATGGGCTTTGCCCGCACATGTTTGTGTCTTGTGCAGACCACATGCCTTTCGACGGAGTCCCAGGAGGACCCGGAGCATGCAAAGCTTAGTGAGCATGTTGACCGGGGTGTTTACCGGAGCTGTGCCGAGGGATCTTTCTGGCGGGTGTTTGTGGTAGCGTTCCCCTTCTTTAGAGTAGGCTGGACGCGCTTTGTAGTTTTCTTTTGGTGGGTCCTGTTTTTCCCTTTTGTACTTTTGCTGTTGCACTCTAGTTTGGGATAGATTGTATGCATGCATTTACTTTTCAGTTTCTATATCTCTGCACTGTTCCATGGAGGTGTTGTGGGTGCATGTGTACAGGTCCCTTAGGCTAATGCCTCCCATGTGTGTGATAGCCTACTCAACACTGGTCGCCAGCCCCTAGCCTATTAGAGGCGGGCTTGGGGAGTCGTGGCTCGAGCCCCATTGAGTCGGGTCATGACATTTTTAGTCTAAACCAAAAATATAAACTTTGAGAGATATCAAACCTCTAAATTATGAAAAAATGTGATAAATTATGGAAATAATAATGTTTTGAGAGAGGGTGTTGAAACCATGGATGGGATGACTAAACATTGAGATTATAATTTAATCAATTGATGAAAATTATAGTATTGTTTCCTAAAATATGGTGAATTTTGAAATAATGATAAGTTTTTGCAATTTATCATCTGGTGAGAAACATTTTAGGTATCTTTCCTCAATAAAACTATACCCATTTATAAAATATAATGTGAATGGAAATAAATAAATTCAATGATTTAAATGAAATAAAATATGCAATATTTTAGGATAATACATACATTGAAGGAAATAAATTTTTTAGTATAATAAGGTAAAATTAGAAGAAAATTTCTAGGAGTGAATTATCACTTTTTTTGGGAAAAGATACTTGGAACTCAAATAAAAAACATGAATTTAATATAAACTAATTATCTAGTGCATGTGTTTTCTCACCAATGTTATCATATGTATTTGGAAATTGACAATTCAAATGGCTTTTCATTCTTAAAAAATTTATTCCCTTTATTTTATATTACGCATAAAATTATGTTTTATTATTGAAAACAAATCCCTACACTTATTATAAATTTCTAAACCCATGTTTAATTTACTTGAATTATTTTTATAATTTTATTAATAATATTTTTTTTTTGTATTTTTAATGTATACTTACATGTATGTGCGTATGTGGATTGACAAAACACTATAGGGGATGGTTTTTTTGAATTATATATTTACTTTATTTAAACCTACATTTTTGTGTGTAGAAAAAATTTCTAATTGTTTTTTTGTTGAATGAGAATGAATGAATCCTTTTTTCCAGGCTTGGTCTATGGGGAATATTTCTTGGCACAAACAAATTCAAATATGAAAAATTTATTGATAAAAATTAAAGCATGAAAATATTTATTATAATCACTTTTGCTGTTATAATTTTTAAAACTATTTTATCACCTCCATTAATGTTTCTAACATATCAAATATTTCATAATGGAAAAGTTAAATGTACATATATGTCAAAGTACTATAAAAAACCTTGAAAAAAATTTCATTCAAAAAATGTAAATGTGGATGAGATGAAAACAATCATTAAATGAAACTTTTAGATAAAAAATTATAGGTTAATGATCTTTGTATTGATCAAATTAATAAATAAGTCCATTTAAACATATCAATTATATTTTATTGAGATCTTTAATAATTATTCCCACACAAAAGTAAAAAAAAATAAATGCAATGGAATAATGATATGATAAAATTATGTTTGTTCATAGATAATGGAAATAGGGATATTTATAGGTTTTAATTTGTGCATTTAAACAATTTTATCTATGGTAGTATAATTTTCATTTTTTACCTTATAATATCATTAAATGTCATTATTGGTTCCTCGAGCTAGTTTTTATTAAAACCGAAATTACAGTTTTCATGTTCATTGAAAGAATATAATTGTGGAATCTTAAAAATTTCAGGATTATATCAAAAAATTACAACTTATATTATTCATGTTCATTGAGTCAACTCAATACATTATTTTTAAATATGTAGGTGTCTTATTTTTAACATTATCATAAAATTAAATTTTATAAAAAAATAATTTTGGTATCTTATCCATACAAATTATCTTGTGTGGCTTTAGACAAAGAAACAAATAAGGGTTTATGTTAGTAATTCATATTTTTTTTCAAAACAAGATTTAATTTTCAAAAAAAATTAATCCTTGTATAATCTATTTTATGAAGGAATTGATTTTGTTTTATTTAAATAATATTTTAAGTTAAAAATGTGTATATATAAATTATACTTAATGTGGATGCATTTATTTTGGTATACAGTACATCCACTTTCCCTCTCCCCTTTCCAAAGTCCCTCCTCTCTTATTTTATGAGAAATCAGGGGTGGAATCCAAAGTTTGATAGTGTATTCTCTGAAAAAAAGTGATTTTTATTCCTTCTAATTTCCTTTTTGATACTAATCTTACAAAAAATACAATATCCAAATATATTGGGAGATAATAGAGGGGAAACAAATAAATTTATTCTCTTTGATTCATATCATCCTAGAAAGGAGACCGTATCTTCTATTTACTATCTTTGTTTTGTTCTGAACACTCATAAGAAATATTAGAAATTAAGGAAATTAGAGTGTTAAAAAACACATGATTTTTTTTTATATTTTTGTTTTCACCCCCATTTCACTTCTCCTAAAAACTTTTTGGGGCTCATTAAAGTATAGGATCAAGTAATAAATCAAAATAAATTCTGACCATGTTAACAATCTCTGGTTATATGAATATTTCAACTGACTCTTTGAACCAATTGGATTAGTGTTAGTGAATATTTATAGGTTGGGCCACCCTAGGGAAACCCAATGAACCCAGGGAAAAGGCCCAACCACCTCCTATCTCTCCCTATTTAACTGGAAACCCTATTAGAAGCTTCCAACAACTCTTTCCTCTCCTCATCCATACTTTTCCACTCATGGATCACCTCCTCTTGTTCTCCTGACCCATCATCCTATTCACTTAATCTCATCCTCACCTCCTCCAATGGCCCGAAGGCCTTAATTTTTTATGGATTTTTGATAATCCACCTTTCAAGGGGTGAGGTGGAACCCTTACAAGGCCCGTAGACATAAGTATTACGTGGCCCATAGGCCTTAGAGAAATTCATTTCCCATAGGCTTCAAACATTACATATAACCCAGACTAACTACTTAGAACTGCTCCTCCCAAGCATCTTCCTCGTGAAATCAGCTCTCCACCTTCGCATGACTATTCAGCTAGGCTTTCCCGTGCATGCACCGTCTTGTCCTGATGGTAGGTGCCATACCCTCTCATTCTTGCAATCTTTTTAGCTTCTGCTATGGTGAAATCTCCTTTCTCATCCTCCTTATGAAGCTTGTTCCTTGTAGGTTATCTGGTTTTCATCTGAACTAAAGGTGGACTGAAGGCTTTGAGTTGGCCCGAAGGCCTTACTGACCTGAAGGCCTGGGTGGCCCAAAGGTCTTAATGGACTCAGGGACCAAATCGCTGGCCCGAAGGCCCAAACAGAGGAATATTTCCAGCTTCTATAGTGCCAAACAATGCCTGCTATAGTTCCCTCTACAATACATGCTACAGTAATGCACAATACCTGCTACAGTACCTGCTATAGTACCTAGTACTTTAATTTTATGCTGCTGGTTACAACAGTTCTGATCCTTCTTCTGATCAACTACATTTTTGTTAGGCATGATACTAGAATTAATAAACCTATTTACAATAAAAAAGTTATTCAATTTTATCAAATGAACTTCTAAAAAAAGTGTAACGACCTGAACTTTTTGAATAAAATTAGTTTATTAAATTTGTGTGTTATATCCATTAATGAATGAAGTGAGTATAATGAGACCGTTGGGTTTCAACTATTATATGATCATTGCTCAATATGACTGTTGAAAAATATACTCTTAACATGATATTTATTGTTTATAAATACAAGTGATCATGGTTAATTAACACAGAAAGAAGAGTCGATGGCCTCATCCAGTAGACTCGGACTGTACGAATCCCATCTGTCGGAGCTTGGGAAGGAGGTAGCATCCCTAGGCTTTTCTCTATACCAAGTCCAAGCAGAGCTTCAACATGTGAAGCTTGAACAGAATCGCCTATGGGAGAAGTTCAAGCTGATAAAAATCACCACTCGGGTAATCTTGTCCAAGCCGCCCCAAGATTCTATCACCATAGCACACCTTACACTTAGGTCCCATGCAGGTGTTATAAGGGGCTATGTAACGAGACCTTAGTTACATTGTGTAATCCTTTTGTATAAATAAAAATGTTATTTCTTATTATGTTAATTTTTTGGATTTCAAATGTTAAAATAAATATAGGATGAATTTATAGAAGTTCCATATTATTGGTGAATTTTGGAAAAATGGTATTTTAAAATATTTTTTGTATACATTAAATAATTAATAATGTGAAATTATTTTAAAAAAATGGCCTTCTATAGTTCTAATTAGTAATAAATTTAGAGTCTAATAAGATCAACTTAATTTTGTTATGAATAGTCTTGGATGAATACTATTTTCTTGATGAATATTATTTTATGAATAGTGTTATTTTGATGAATAATAAAAAATATTTTATTATTAAATAACTTTTTCTGTAAAATTATTTTCAAAAATCTGTCATACATTGTTGTAATTAGGGTGAAAAATGTGGTTAAATAAGATCAAAATAATGTTTTAGTGAATAGTAACATACCCTTATGAATAGTAATGAATAATAACGAATAGTAAAATGACCAAAAAAAATACAAACGTCACCCATTAATGTATAAATACAATTTAGACATCTTAAAAGTGAAAAAACGATCATAGTATAAGTTTTGGTATTTTTGTATGTCATAAATATTTTATTTACAATTTTATAATTAATTTAATAATTTAAAATGGAAATTTATTTTCAAAAAATGTAATCATACATTTTTACTTTATTGTATTATGGTTATACAATAATTTTATGGGACCTTGATTACTTTTTCAAAGTGTTACAAAACAAGTTATAGTTTTAGAGTTGTTTTTTTGAATAAATAATTATTTTATTCAAAAATTAAATTAAAAATATTTAGAAAATTATTTTCATAAAATGGATTTCATTTTGAATTCAGAGCATCGATATTAGGTTAGGGTGAATTTATGATATTTTTATAAAATGTTTAGTTTTTCAGTGAATAGTAAAAATACAGTTTTGAGTTTCGGGTGTTTAATGACATCATTAATGGTGTAATCATGATGTAATAATTATGGTAGATTTTTTAAAAGTAATATAAGTTATGAGGTTTCCCAAGTGGAAAATACCATGGGGAAGCCCATGGTTTTTCAAATACCACCGATGAGGTGTCCCTTGGAAATTAATTAAATATTCCCTCACTTTTTCTATATATACCAACCCATTCCTTCATTAATATCATTCCAAATTCCTATTCAAAAAATATATGGTCTTATTACCTCCCAAGGAGTCCTCTCAAGGTTCCCACAGGCCCCCAAGGTCCCAACCTTCAATCTTTCAAAGTTACTCTTCAAGGTAAGGGAACCTTTCTCCCTCCTCGTTTAAGTCATGACTTTATTTATGTTATGTCTTCTAGTTTCCATCTTATTAGTTTGGGGTATGTTATTGTATATCCTTATTACTATCCATTTCATTTCAAAATGTTGATATACCCTTTACACTCTCATCAATTTATTTTCTGAATTTTTAAGTGGCATCGTTAGGCTGCGTTAAAGAAATCACATTTTCTCTTTTCTTTCAAGTTTCCTTTTCATGTGGTATTTCATTCAAATATTCACACAATGATCTTATTTCTATTTTATTATATACCTATACTATAAAATTAATCATTTATGTATGGGATACCATTGTCCCTTCTCTTTTTATTATTTTCTAAAACCATGTTATATAGCCGTTATGCTGCAGAAATTTCTCCTCAAAATTTCTTTATTTTTCTCTCATGAAATTCTCTTATCTTATTTATGTGAATACCCAGACCTATTTAGTTTCTAGTGGTTCTCATAAATACTTAAAAATGTTATTATTGATTCTGAAATTGACGTACATAAAACCCTTATTCCCTTTACATGGGTTATAAATGACATAATGATCTTGTTTTTAAACACTTTTTAAAATGTCATGATTTTGATATGAAACCCATTTCTTTTATTCTATTTGGGTTATTTATGAAATGTATTATTATGATATATTTGTATCACATTAAAATAAATTCATATTAAGGGTACACCCTTATATATCTCTAATGCATTGAGTAAAGAGTTTAATCTCTAGAGATGACAAGTTTTACGATACCTTGGTGAATAACCTTGGTAATTTTTATAACACCTTGGGGATATACCTTGGTGATATGTTCATGAATGTATAAATTAAATGTTTTAGCCACATTTTCAAGATATGATTCAATTTATTATTTCTATGAAATTCATCTTTATCATTCCTTTATTATATCCCCCATGTTCTTATTGATATCGCTCAAGATTACATGTAAACGGTTTCACTTGTTTTCCTTACTCGACCTTATGCTCACCCTTTTCTTTGATGTATGTATCTAGGTTATGAGATGCAGTAATTATACTTAGGATGAAATTATGATGAAGCCTTAAAAGTGTATTAGAATAATTTTTAATGTTTTAATATATTTTGTTTCTGATTTCCAAGACACTAGACTTTAAAGATCCTCTATTTGTAAAATGTAATGAAATGTTATGTAATAAAAAGTCAGGATGCTATAGTTGGTATCAAAGGATAGTTTAGTTATTTATGGAAATTAGGATATAAAAAATTTAGGAATAAACCTATATAAAAGTTTAAACATAAGAAAACTTCCTGGTATTTTGGTGAAATATTAAGTAAGTGGTTTCCGAACAAATAAATCCCTGTCTGGATACAAACAAGTGGATGTGGATCTAGTACAGATGTACCTAGGAGTGAAAACTCTGACAAGGAGTTTCATTATTGACTTGGGGTATCCTGGTACATGACAACGAGCCTTTCTGCACTCCTGGTTTTAAACTCTCTGGGGATATGTTTGGTTAATCATATGCTTTTTATGAATCATTATGAAGGATTTATAGAGAAATGTAATTGTTTAAGCATGAAGTTTTAAGACATAAAATACTTTATAGTTAAAATATTTGTAAATGAAATAATATTCTAACTAAGGTTTTATTCTTTTATAAAATGTAAAGCAATAGGAGAAACTGTGCAAATAGTGACCGCAATGGACCATGTGCTGACAACCCTCCAATGGAAGCCGGAATGGAAGCTTTCATGAGAATGATGAATCAATTGGATCAAGTTATGGAAAATAACTTGAATCAAGTTGAGAGACCTATCTCACCACCAAGGGAACAATATTTTGTTGAGTCCTTTATGCGTCAACAACCACCAACCTTCAGTGGATCTACCGACCCATTGGTTTATGAACAGTGGATAAGCTCTATAGAGAAGATCTTTTCTATGATCTGCTGTTCAGAACAAGAGAAGGTCACCTTGGTTGTTTACCACTTAGAGGGAGAAGCTGATCAGTGGTGGGAGCTAGTTAAAAACATGAGGCCAAGAGTTGAGTTTGAAGAAATGTAGTGGAAAGAGTTCAGAGGGATCTCCTTCAATAAGTATTTCCCTCATTCGATGAGAACAAGAATGGAGATAGAGTTTATTGAGCTGAAACAGAAGGAGAATGAATCTGTTGGAAGCTATGAGATGAAATTCACAAGGATTTCATGTTACACCTTAAGCTTTGTCATGGATCCAAATGGTAAGTTTGATAGATTATTTGGTGAACTAAGACCCCATCCGCAGAAGAATCTAGCAAACCAAGACTATGATAGCTATGAGGAGATCATGCGAAGTGCGATGAAAGTCGAACTGGAGTTTGGTGAGGCATGGTAGTTTCATAAATACAATGATAAGAAGAGATCAATAGATCCCATCTTAGGGAGTACATTTGATTAGGGAATAGAAGGCAAGCAAGTGAAACAACCCACGTGTACTAAATGTTGGAAGAAGCATTTAGGGAACTGCCTGCTCAAGAGTGGGAAGTGATACATGTGTGAAAGAGATGGCCACATTGCACGAAATTGTTGTAGTGAGGTGAAGCCTCAACTTACAAACACTAATGACAAAGGAAAGATGGTGTTGTCCCTACCTGATGTCCAATGCTATAATTGTGGAAAACTTGGGCACTTTTCCAATCACTGTCCAAATATGAAGGAAGTGGAGGGGAATCACCATTAGCCTCATCAAAGACCAAGGGACCAAGGTTGTACTTTTTCAATCACTACAGCTGAAGCTGAAGCGGCAAATGATGCAGTGGTAGGTACTGTTGTTGTTCTATAAAAGCTAGCAAGTACTTTGTTTGATTCAAGCTCTACACATTCCTTTATTTCCTCCATGTTTACAAAGAATTTAGAATCAACCCTTGATTTTCTAAATTTAGAGTTATCAGTCAAGACTCCTGGTGGGATTATCCAAGCTTCATCAGTGTTTAGAAACTATAGAATTTAATTTAGTGAGAACAATCTTATCTAAAATATAGTAGTCATTACCATGCTGGAATTTGACATTATACTAGGGATAAACTGGCTCTCAAAGTATAATGCTAAGATAAAATGCAGAAGTAAGGAAATATCAGTAGTATTTAATGGAAAACCTACAGTTATATTCCAAGGATATATATATCAACCATATATTTGTCTAGAAGAACCTTTTATATCCTTATTTACGAAGTTGATCAGTGAAGAAGAAGAAGAAAATGAGGGTATAAGGATATAAAATTTCCCCATCATCCAAAAATACATTGATGTATTTACTAAGAAGTTACCCAAACCTCCCCCAGAAAGAGAGGTAGAGTTCTCCATTGAACTCGTACCAGGATCTCATCCAATATCAAAGACCCCATATAGGATGGAAAATGTGGAGCTGGAGGAATTAAAGAAACAACTCCAAATTTTTTTGGAGAAGGTGTTTATCTGACGAAGTGTATCTCCTTGGGGATCACCTGTTCTCTTTGTGAAGAAAAAGGATGGATCGATGCAGCTATGCATTGATTATAGAGAACTAAATGAGATTATAGTGAATAAAAAATGTCACTAACCAACCTGGGTCGACCCTGAACCGGTCACCCGAGCCGGCCCGCGACATGGCCCGAGAGGCGTTCCCGATCCCCCCGGGCTGGCGATAAGTGCCAGGGCATCAACAGAGGCTGTGGGCATGATTTCTCCCAAAACAAATAAATAAATAAATAAAGCAGCTGATACAAAACAGAGCAGCGTAAAATAAATAAACAGAGCAAAGTAACTAAACAAGAACAAAATAAAATAAAACTAACCGAAAGAGACAACCACTATCTCCGTGTGACCTCGTGGGTCACTCTCCAACTCACGACTAAACATCGCCCAAGGCGAACGCACCCAAGTTGTATCCTGCACACACACTAAAAACAGAAAAAAACTATAGGCGTGAGTCTAAAAACTCAGTAGGATAGCCCGATATCTATTCCCAATGCACTAAATTTAAATAAAGAAATTACTAATTCCAGGTTTGAACTAAATTATATAAAATATTAGTTTTCACACACAATTTTATTTCTAAGACAAGTAACAGACCATTGCCCTTTTTAATTTAAAAACAATTTTTAATGTTTGAAAGGAACAGGTGCGTTTCATTTTTAAAACATTGTTGCGAACAAGTAGAAAACCAAGCTATAATTATTATCCAAAAAGGAAAACTACACGTAACACACAACACACACCAAGGGCAATGGAAAAAGTGGCACACATGGGTCAGAAACCGAACTAGACCTCTCAACCGTCCACCACATACAAATAAACACAAAAAGAAACATGGGTCAAACCTAGGATATCGTGAACAATCCAGAACATACTATACATCTGACTCATCCTGAAGGCATGGCCTAACTCGATGACGTCATAACACCCTAACGATCGGCATAGCCCTGCTTGGCCTAACCGAGGGGCCCAATCCCCATAAGAGCAATAACTCAGTATTCCCCTGCTATGGGGCCACTAGCCAGTGCGTAATCTAAACTAGTGCAGCAATCGTTCTCAGAAGATTCACTCACTATGCTAGGTTCCCATGTCAACACATATAATACACTGGGGTGCATCCAAAATGTAAATCAAACAGTCACGATGCACAAACATCACATACAGCTCACACAATCAGTGCACACCAAAAGTCACCCCTGAGTGGGTTTTCCAAAATAATTTATTTTATTAAAGTTCCAAACAGGCCTTCACCAATTTTAAAGAAAAACCTCATTTCTCAAGAAAACCCGAAACACTTGTTCAGAATAAATAATTTATCTTTAAAACCAAAACCACATTTGAAATTCCGTAAATTATGTTTAAAGGGAAAACTGGAATTCTTTCACTACTAGGTGTCTGCTCGCCAAGAAAATATTTCAGGAGTTTGGTATAAAATAAACGGCTCTTTTTTACACCAAATAGTCATTTAAAAATTAATTATCTTATTTTATTTTCTATTTATTAAAATTAATAAAACATCAAGCAATTAATAAATTCTAAATTTAAAAGTGAGTGCAATGGGGGACCAACCTCAACTCGCATCCCAGTTACGACGATGATGCGGAACATCCCAACTTGCGCACAAGTACGCGCCACTTGCCGATGACCACAACCTGATGAAAAAAACCTTGCCAATGCACTGCAACAACGCAAAGCATAAAAAAACACAGAAACATTGTCTTAAAATAATCCAAATGAATAAAATGAGTAAAACCCACCTCGAAACTGGTGCAGAGGGAACGAAATGAACCCAACACAAGCGGTAAAACCAAAGGCGCCCCGTAAATAGCGGCGGACAGTCCGAAGTGATCCGAATTTCTTCGCCTTCGGCGGCGGCGGACGGAGCGCGGTCCGACGTGACCCGAGACACCCTTTGCAACCCAAAACATCCATATCAATCATAAAAAACCACACAAGTTCATAAACTAAAGGCCTGTCCTTGGAAAAACACCAAACCACAACCCAGGAAAACACCACATTTCAGACACAAAATCCAAAACACTTTTCAAACCAAAACCACACCAAATCAGAATGAACCGCATTTTCATAGTTAAAATAACAAATTACACAACTTAACAAAATACCCACATGACAAAAATCCATTTTTTTAAACCCAGCGCACCTCGAAAAAATATTTCAGAAACATAATTCACACCACATATATTATTACAGAAACCATTTAAAAGTATATAATACAATTTTAAATGACACCACAAGGTTTTTATGTCAAAACTCACTCAGAGGAACAAGAGAAAATTTACAAACACCAAAGGCATCATATACAAGGCATAAACCAAGATTCATGTAAACCCTATCTTTAACAACACCAAAATAATTATTCATACTATGAATAAAATATAAGGAAATCAAAACATGATAACAACAATAAAACAAAAGTGTGCGCGATAGAAAAACCCTCACATTGGATGGTGGCGGTGAACCTAGAAAACAAGCGGAAAGTCGAGATCCCATCCAAATAATAATTCGCACTGCAAATAAATGAAAATCAAGACTTCATAACACAACTACGACACTAAATTAAAAGTGTGAAATACAAAACGAGACATCAATGTTTAGTTAAATTGAAGAAAACACCAAAATTAGAATGAGATCCAAACTGAAGTTTGACGGTGAGGGGAACCACGGTCATGCCAGAGCTGGGCAGAGGTGCTGCGTGAAAGGGTTCGGGCTGCGCTGAAAAAGAATGCGGGTTGGGGATCGGGTTAGTCAGTCGCGTGCTGAGTAAGGCGGAACAAAGCCGAAGGAGGGCTGTGCGGTGCTGGTCGAATAGGAGGGGGAGGCCACAAGAGATAGGGTCACGCGTAATGGGGTTCGGGTCGTCGTCGGGAGATGCGATCATTAGAAAACCAGGCGAACATGAGGTTTATCGGGTTACTACCGGTGAGAGGGAGCAGGTGATGGCCGCGGAAGAAGGGTGGCACCGCGGAAGGCCAGCGCTGCCAGAGCACGGCGTGGATGGAAGAAGGGGGGTACAGAGAGGCGATCGAGGAGGCAGGAGCTCGGGCCGAGAGGGGGAGCTGCGCTGGACAGGTGGGGCGGCGGGAGGCGATCCACAGGAGGGGGAAGACCATGCATGGCGGAGGCCATGCCAAGTAGAGCAGGAGGTGGGGGCGGGTGCTGGTCAGGGGCTCACGACGCGGAAAGGTGAAGGAGAAATGGGGGAACAGCGGCGGCGCACAGGTGCGCAGGAGGCCTTAGGTCGGGGGGGAGATGCGGGAAAGGGGAGATTAGGGTTAAAAAAAGTGTATATATATATATATAATAACAATAATGTAGTAATAATTATAATAATAAAAAAAACCAACTAATATTGATAAACCCAATAAAAATAACTGGTTCTTATCCAATTCTTTTAAGTGATAATAATAAAAATATTCTCAATGTTACAATAATAATATTAGTAGTAATATTAATAGAAAAAAATGATAATAAAAATATTAGTAACAACAAAGGAAAAATTAAGAACAAACTTAATGATAACTAAGGTGAAATTTAATTATTTAATTTATTGTTTTTTTGGAGTATTGAGCCACCGCGCAATCACTTGGACCGAACGCACGGTCGCCGCTAACGGTGCGGTGACCGTAAACCAGCCCAAGGCCCACAAAAAAAACATCAGAAATGTTCAAACAGAGACCCAACTATATCTCGTCCAAAATACGCGGGACCGAGTAAACAGTAAAAATAAAATAGAATAAATAGAATTCTGAGGTCGAGGTGTGACAATTCTCCCCACCACAGAAACTTTCTGCCCCCAGAAAGTCACCAATCCAGTAGTTTTTAAAACTAGAGTCCATGAACAGACGAAATTGATGGAAAACTGTGAATCCTGGGATGACCTTACTCTCAACAGGTTACACCCGACCAATTCAAGAGAAAACTAAAGCCTGATGTTGAGGGGAGAACATGAGAGTATTCTCCCCACCACGAGAATTTAATAATACAAAAACCTTGAAACCCAAACACACAACCCCCGGGGGGGGCAATGCGGGAACTCCCAATATGAACCCATTTAATTTCTCCACATGGACCGAACAACACTCAGATACTTAAACAGAAAGCTTTCTACGAAACGGCCCCACAGCCCAAGGATATGAAATTAACTCAACACCTCTCACACCGACCGAATAAAATCCTCATCGTAACCAGAGGCTATGGAATTCCTAGCCCGAACCCAGAAGGGACCCTGAAACACTACCCGTTAATTTCATGAAACCAAACATCTCCCTAACAAACACAATTGAGACCTAACTCAAAATTAGAACGACCCATTTATTCGCATCCCCAAAACCCTTCAAGGAAATTCAAACGATTTGGAAACACACTGAGAACGGATAAGACCGCAAAGACTACGGTAGAACAAGTTCATCACATCACCACAACCATGATGAGCTTAACAATGACAAGAACAGAATAAGGAACCTTTGGATATTTCCCTCCCAAAGCTGAAAAAATTACTCAGACCGAGGCTACACACACCCTCGGCAACTCCTGACTGTGCGCGAGCTTCACCCCAAGACCTATGGCTGGGGCTCTGATGGCTGAAGCATCCTCTACCTCACATTCAATAATTTGAATTCTCTGGTCCCTAGCCCCTTCCTCCTGAATGACACTTCTTCCCGAACTCTCATCGGTGGCCCGAACAGCCACACGATAGAAAGACTTCGGAGGGATGCGACAAAGGAGACTTAGAATGTATGGACATGCCATACTGGTGGCACACAAGAGAGCGGTCTGAAGAACTATGAGCTGGTACCGACGAGGATGGTTTCTTGGAGACAGGTTCCACCGGCCCACACTCCTTTCCAGGTGGGGAACCTTCGCAGAAGTCGACCACTGTTAATCACACCACAAACTCCAACGACGATGAGACATCTCATCTTTACTAGTCTAAGACAGAACCCTCAAATAAAACTGAGATGGTACACACCCTAACAACCCTAAGAGTTCCCAACAACCTGAAGACCCACTCCAATTCCACAACCACACAACTACCCCTCACGAACATTGATTTCTTTGATCGATAGGCAACATGCAAAAGAACTGAAAACTGGGAATGACTTATTAGGAACCTTAGCGACCTTTCTGGGCGGCATACTCATGACAACACGTGAAACATCATCGAAACAGGCATCAAGCCAAAACTCAATCAAAGAAACAACACAAGACAAGGGGAAAAGCCCATATGCAAAATATATACAAATACGAGCATATACCACTTTTCCAAAACCATCATTTCTTTAAAAATTTAAAACTCACCTATGGCACCTTATGAACCGTCACATGTGAGTTCATTCAATCTCACTCACATCATCTGCAAACAAGTACCCCCACGCACTCTCCGTACATATCGATGCACATGTGATCCTCCATAAGGAATACCAAGGTTCGAACACTTCTTTCCCTTATCAAATCCAAACAAGAAAAAAAAATTTCTAAATCAAAACACTCCCACTTTAAAAATTCAGTTTACCAATTTCAAAACAATTTAAAAGAAACAATTTTACACTTTAAACTCGCTTTTATTTTTAACACAAGCTCCCATCAACCGAGATCAAAACGAAACACAATCAACAACAAACCACCGGAATGAGGGACTAGTACATATGCCTAACTTGGTGACATGGTGGTGAGCCATATCCCAAGTAAGGTATATCACTAAAAAGACCTTGAAATGGACACTTGGACTCCACATGGGTCAGCACACCATGTGAGGCCACAACATGAACCGGTTCGCCTTCATTATCATCCCTCAAACCATAACAATCAAAGGCAAAAGACTCAAAACCCAGATTACCCCTGGTAACTCAGGTCTCGTCACGGGCGGTGGTGATCAAGCACTAACCCACAACTTACCTCCTGAGTCTCAACAAATCCTAATCTCCTTCTACCAGACATCCCAAATAACAAGGACCTGCTCTGATACCATTTTGTCACGAACCAACCTGGGTCGACCCTGAACCGGTCACCCGAGCCGGCTCGCGACATGGCCAGAGAGGTGTTCCCGATCCTCCTGGGCTGGCGACAAGCGCCTGGGCATCAACAGAGGCTGTGGGAACGATTTCGCCCAAAATAAATAAATAAATAAATAAAGCAGCTGAGACAAAACAGAGCAGAGAAAAATAAATAAACAGATCAAAGTATCTAAACAAGAAAAAAAGAAAATAAAACTAACTGAAAGAGACAACCACTATCTCCATTTGACCTCACGGGTCACTCTCCAACTCACGACCAAACATCGGCCAAGGCGAACGCACCCAAGTTGTAGCCTGCACACAAACTAAAAACAGAAAAGAACTATAGGCGTGAGTCTAAAAACTCAGTAGGCTAGCCCAATATCTATTCCCAATGCACTAACTTTAAATAAAGAAATTACTAATTCCAGGTTTGAACTAAATTATATAAAATATTAGTTTTCCCACACACTTTTATTTCTAAGACAAGTAACAGACCATTGCCTTTTTTAATTTAAAAACAATTTTTAATGTTTGAAAGGAACAGGTGTGTTGCATTTTTAAAACATTGTTGCGAACAAGTAGAAAACCAAGCTATAGTTATTATCCAAAAAGGAAAACTACATGTAACACACAACACACACCAAGGGAAATGGAAAAAGTGGAACACATGGGTCAGAAACCGAACTAGACCTCTCAACCGTCCACCACATACAAATAAACACAAAAAGAAACATGGGTCGAACCTAGGAGATCGTGAACAATCCAGAACATACTATACATATGACTCATCCTGAAGGCATGCCCTAACTCGATGACGTCATAACGCCCTAACGCTCGGTATATCCCTACATGGCCTAACCGAGGGGCCCAATCCCCATAACAGTAATAACTCAGTATTCCCCTGCTATGGGGCCACTAGCCAGTGCGTAATCTAAACTAGTGAAACAATCGTTCTCAGAATATTCACTCACTATGTCAGGTTCCCATGTCAACACATATAATACATAGGGGCGCGTCCACAATGTAAATCAAACAGTCACAATGAACAAACATCACACACATCTCACACAATCAGCGCACACCAAAAGTCACCCCTGAGTGGGTTTTCCAAAATAATTTATTTTATTAAAGTGCCAAACGGGCCTTCACCAATTTTAAAGAAAAACCACATTTCTCAAGAAAACCCGAAACACTTGTTCAGAAGAAATAATTTATCTTTAAAACGAGAACCACATTTGAAATTCTGCAAATTATATTTAAAGGATAAACTGGAATTCTTCCACTACTAGGTGTCTGCTCGCCAAGAAAATATTTCAGGAGTTCGGTATAAAATAAACAGCTCTTTTTTACACCAAATAGTCATTTAAAAATTAATTATCTTATATTATTTTCTATTTATTAAAATTAATAAAACATCAAGCAATTAATAAATTCTAAATTTAGAAGTGAGTGCAATGGGGGACCTACCTCAACTCGCATCCCGGTTACGACGATGATGCGGAACATCCCAACTTGCGCACAAGTACACGCCACTTGCCGACGACCACAACCTGACGAAAAAAACCTTGCCAATGCGCTGAAACAACGCAAAGCATAAAAAAACACAGAAACATTGTCTTAAAATAATCCAAATGAATAAACTGAGTAAAACCCACCTCGACACCAGTGCAGAGGAAACGAAACGAACCCAACACAAGCGGTAAAACCAAAGGCGCCCCGTAAATAGCGGCGGACAGTCCGAAGCGATCCGAATTTCTTCGCCTTCGGCAGCAGCGGACGGAGCGCGGTCCGACATGACCCGAGACACCCTTAGCAACCCAAAACACCCATATCACTCATAAAATACCACAGAAGTTCATAAACTAAAGGCCTGTCCTTGGACAAACACCAATCCACAACCCAGGAAAACACCACATTTCACACACGAAATCCAAAACACTTTTCAAACCAAAACCACACCAAATCAGAATGCACCGCATTTTCATAGTTAAAATAACAAATTAAACAACTTAAAAAAATACCCACATGACAAAAATCCATTTTTTTTAAACCCAGCGCACCTTGAAAAAATATTTCAGAAACATAATTCACACCACATATATTATTACAGAAACCAGTTAAAAGTATATAATACAATTTTAAATGACACCACAAGGTTTTTATGTCAAAACTCACTTAGAGGAACAAGAGTAAATTTAAAAACACCGAAGGCATCATATACAAGGCATAAACCAAGATTCATGTAAACCCTATCTTTAACAACACCAAAATAATTATTCATACTACGAATAAAATATAAGGAAATAAAAACATGATAACAAAAATAAAACAAAAGTGTGCGCGATAGAAAAACCCTCACATTGGATGGTGGCGGTGAACCTAGAAAACAAGCGGCAAGACGAGATCCCATCCAAATAATAATTCGCACTGCAAATAAAAAAAAATCAAGACTTCATAACACAACTACGACACTAAATTAAAAGTGTGAAATACAAAATGAGACATCAATGTTTAGTTAAATTGAAGAAAACACCAAAATTATAATGTGATCCAAACTGAAGTTTGACGGCAAGGGGAACCACGGTCGCACCAGAGCCGGTCAGAGGTGCTGCGTGAAAGGGTTCGGGCTGCGCTAAAAAAGAATGCGGGTTGGGGATCGGGTTAGTCAGTCACGTGTCGAGAAAGGCAGAACAAAGACGAAGGAGGGCTGTGCGGTGCTGGTCAAACAGGAGGGGGAGGCCACAAGAGATAGGGTCACGCGTAATGGGGTTCATGTCGTCGCCAGGAGATGTGATCATTAGAAAACCAGGCGAGCAGGAGGTTCATCGGGTTACTACCGGTGGTAGGGAGCAGGTGATGTCCGCGGAAGAAGGGTGGCACTGCGGAAGGCCAGCGCTGCCGGAGCGCGGCTTGGAGGGAAGCAGGGGGGTACGGAGAGGCGAGTGGGGAGGCAGGAGCTCGGGCCGAGAGGGGAAGCTGCGCTGGACAGGCGGAGCGGTGGGAGGCGATCCGCAGGAGGGGGAATACCACGCATGGCAGAGGCCATGCCAAGCGGAGCAGGAAGCGAGGGCGGGTGCTGGGCAGGGGCTCGCGATGCGGAAAGGTTAAGGAGAAATGGGGGAACAACGGCGGTGCACAGGTGCGCAGGAGGCCTTAGGTCGGGGGGGGGGGGGGGGGGAGATGCGGGAAAGGGGAGATTAGGGTTAAAAAAAGTATATATATATATATATATATATAATAACAATAATGTAGTAATAATTATAATAATAAAAAAAACCAACAAATATTGATAAACCCAATAGAAATAACTGGTTCTTATCCAATTCTTTTAAGTGATAATAATAACAATATTCTCAATGTTACAATAATAATATTAGTAGTAATATTAATAGAAAAAAATGATAATAAAAATATTAGTAACAACAAAGGAAAAGTTAAGAACAAACTTAATGATAATTAAGGTGAAATTTAATTATTTAATTTATTGTTTATTTGGAGTATTGCACCACCGCGCAATCAATTGGACCGAACGCACGGTCGTCGCTAACGGTGCGGTGACCGTAAACCAGCCCAAGGCCCACCCAAAAAAAACAATCATCGGAAATGTTCAAACAGAGACCCAACTATATCTCATCCAAAAGACGCGGTACTGAGTAAACAGTAATAATAAAATAGAATAAATATAATTCTAAGGTCGAGGTGTGACAAAAAATACCCTCTTCAAAGAAATGATGACTTATTTGACCAACTTCATGGGGCTCAATTCTTCTCTAAGATTGATCTTCATTCTATTTATCATCAGTTGAGGGTGAAGAAATAAGATATTAAAAAAACTACCTTCCGATCAAGATATGAGCATTATGAGTTTGTTGTTATGCCCTTAATACTGACTAATGCACCTGCTATTTTTATGGATTTGATGAATAGATTCTTTAAGGACTACCTTGATAACTTTATGGTAGTTTTTATTGATGATATTATGATATATTCCAAATGTCGCAAGGATCATGAGTATTATCTAAGGGTTATTTTGAAAACTTTGCAGAAGGAGAGGTTTTTTGGAAAGTTCATAAGATGTTAATTTTGGTTACAACAAGTTTCTTTCATGGATCACATTGTAACCAATGAAGGAATCACAATTGACCCTGCAAAGAAAAAGGTTGTAGAGGAGTGGCCTTAACTTAAAACAATAAATGAGATTCATAGTTTACTTGGATTAGCAGGATATTATAGGAGGTTTGCGAAAAAAATTTCACGACTTTCTAATCCATTAACCAAGTTAACTCGAAAAGGGGTCAAGTTCATCTGGACAAAGGAGTGTGAGGAAAGTTTCCAAGAGTTGAAGAAGAGATTGGTTACTTCACCCGTGTTAACTTTACCCTCAAGTGGGGAAGGATTTGTTATTTTTAGCGATGCATCTTTGAAAGGGATTGGGTGCATACTCATTCAAAATGAAAAAGTCATTGCTTATGCATCTCGATAGTTGAAGACTCATTAGCAGAACTATCCTAAACATGATTTGGAGCTGGCTGCGGTCATTTTTGCTCTGAAGATATGGAGGCACTATCTTTATGGTGAGAAATGTGATATATAAACAGACCATCAAAGTTTGAAGTATATTTTCACAAAAAATGAATTGCACATGAGACAGAGGTGATGGTTGTAACTTCTCAAAGACTATTATTGTTCACTTCATTATCATCCCCGAAGAGCAAACAAAGTCGCGGATGCATTAAGAAAGAAATACCCAGTTGTTCTTTCCATGATGAAGATTCAAAGAGATACTTTAATTAATGACCTAGTAAAGCTGGAAATGGTAATTATAAGGGAAGGGAAATCATCAAACCTAACCCAAATGATTTCTCAACCTTAATTACTAGAGAAGATCAAGAAATACCAGAAAGAATATCCTTTGTTATAGAAGAAGTATGAGGCTGTGAAGGATGGGAAGTTTTCTGAGTTCAATATTGATCAAGAAGGTGTGCTAAAATTTCGTACAAGACTATGTGTTCAATCTATTCCAGAAATAAAGAAGGATCCGATGGATGAAGCTCATAGCTCTACATTCTCTATACATCCTAGGAGTACAAAAATGTATAGAGAACTTTGTGATCATTATTGGTGGGATAATATAAAAAGGGAGATTGCTGACTAAACTTCAAGGTGCCTAGTATGTCAGCAAGTGAAGGCAGAGAAACAACTGCCTAAAGGGGTATTTCAACAACTACCCATACTAGCATGGAAGTGGGAAAATATAACTATAGACTTCATCACTGGTCTCCCAAGAACATCCAAAGGAAACAATGCGATATGGGAAACTGTGGACCGTCTCACCAAGACTGCCCATTTTATCTCCATTCGGGAAGATCTCTCACTTGATCAACTTTCCAGGATTTACATGAAGGAAGTGGTAATGCTACATGTAGTTCCACTTTCTATCATATCTGATCATGATCCAAGGTTCACATGAAAATTCTGGATAAGTCTTCAACATGCTCTGACCACTTAATTGAATTTCAGTATGAACTATCACCCCCAAATTGATGGACAATCTGAAAGGAATATTAAAACACTTGAGGACATACTGAGAACATTCTTAATGAAATTTAAAAGGTGGATGGGATCAACATCTCCCTTTAGTTGAGTTCTCTTACAACAATAGCTTCCACTCGAGCATTCAAATGGAACCCAATGAAGCTCTATATGGGAAGCGATGTAGAACTCCTAATTGTTGGGATGAAGCTGGTGAGAGAATGCTTCTTGGGCATGATCTTGTGGATGAGATGACAGAAAAGGTCTATTCCATTCAATAAAACATTAAGGCTTCTTAGAATCGTCAAAATAGCTATGCCTAAAACCGTCGAAGTGACTTGGAGTTTGACGTTGGTGACAATGTCTTTCTTCAAATTTCACCTTGGAAGAGAGTCATGAGGTTTGGGAAGAAATCGAAGCTCAGACCTAGGTACATTGGCCCCTATGAAATCCTTGACCGTGTAGGATCAGTGGCCAATCGACTTTCACTTCCTCCAAATCCATCACATGTTCATGATGTCTTCCACATATACCTCTTGAGGAAGTAAATACCTAACCCTTCACATGTACTAAACCCAGAGGTGGTATAACTGGAACATGATCTCTCTTATGAGGAGCATCCAGGGGAGATCTTGGATCGTAGGGACAGGGTTCTATGCAACAAGACTACCCACCTTGTTATGGTGTTGTGGAGAAACCAAAAATGCGAAGAAGCCACGTGGGAACCAGAGGACTCTATGAGGCAGAAGTACCCACACATTTTCTCTTCTTAGGGTACGACTTAAAATTTCATGGATGAAATTTCTTATTGGGGAAGAATGTAATGACCTAAACATTTGAATAAAATTAGTTTCCTAAATTTGTGTGTTATATCCTTTAATTAATGAAGTGAGTATAATGAGACCATTGGGTTTCGACTATTATATGACCATTGGTCAATATGACCATTGAAAACTATAATCTTAATGTTATGATTATCTTTTATAAATACAAGTGATCATGGTTAATTAATAGAGAAATAAGAGTCGATGGACTCATCCAGAAGACTCAGACCGTACGAAGCCCATCGGTCGGAGCTTGGGAAGGAGGTAACATCACTAGGATTTTCTCTAAACCAAGCCCAAGCTGAGCTTCAAAATGTGAATCTTGAATGGAATCTCTTACTGGAGAAGTTCAAGCTAATAGAAATCACCACTCAGGAAATGTTGTCCAAGCCGCCCCAAGATTCTATCACCATACCACGCCTTACACTTAGGTCCTATGCAGGTGTTATAAGGGGCTATGTAATGAGACCTTAGTTACGTTGTGTAATCCTTTTATATAAATAAAAATTTTATTTCTTATTATGTTAATTTTTTGGATTTCAAATGTTAAAATAAATATAGGATGAATTTATAGATGTTCCATATTATTGGTGAATTTTGGAAAAAGGTTATTTTAAAATATTTTTTGTATATAATAAATAATTAATAATGTGAAATTATTTTCAAAAAATGGTCTTTTGTAGTCGTGATCTGTAAGAAATTTAGAGTCTAATAAGATCAAATTAATTTTTCGATGAATAGTGTTGGATGAACAGTGTTTTCCTGATGAATAGTATTTGATAAATAGTGTTATTTTGATGAATAGTAAAAAATATTTTATTATTAAATAACTTTTTCTGTGAAATGATTTTCAAAAAATATGTCGTAAATGGTTGTAATTAGGGTGAAAAATGTGGTTAAATAAGATCAAAATAATTTTTTAGCGAATAGTAACATACCCTTATTAATAGTAATGAATAGTAAATTGACCAAAAAAATAGAAACTTCACCCATGAATGTATAGATACAATTTAGACATCTTAAAAGTGAAAAAAATGATCATAGTATAAGTTTTGGTATTTTTGTATGTCATAAATATTTTATTTACAATTTTATAATTAATTTAATAATTTAAAATGGAAATTTATTTTCATAAAATGTAATCATAAATTTTTACGTTAATTTATTATAGTTATACAATAATTTTATGGGACCTTGATTACTTTTTCAAAGTGTTACAAAACAAGTTATAGTTTAAGAGTTGTTTTTTATGAATAAATAATGATTTTATTAAAAAATTAAATTAGAAATATTTAGAAAATTATTTTCATAAAATGGATTTAATTTTTGAATTCAGAGAATTGATATTAGGTTAGGGTGAATTTATTATATTTTTATAAAATGGTTAGTTTTTTCAGTGAATAGTAAAAATATAGTTTTGAGTTTCGGGTGTAATGAAATCATTAATGGTGTAATAATGATATAATAATTATGGTTTAATTGTTAATAGTAATATATGTTATGAGGTTTACCAAGTGTAAAATACCATGGTCAAATACCATGGGCAAGCCCATAGTTTTTCAAATACCACTGATGAGGTGTCCCTTGGAAATTAATTAAATATTTCCTCACTTTTGCTATAAATACCAACTCATTCCTTCATTAATTTCATTACAAATTCCTCCTCAACTATGTTCTAGTTTTATTACCTCCCAAGGAGTCCTACCAAGGTTCCATCAAGCCCTAAAATGTCCCAAAATTCAATATTTTGAAGTTACTCTTTAAGGTAAGGGAACCTTTCACCCTTCTCTTTTAAGTCATGACTTCCTTTATGTTATGTATTCTAGTTTACATATTATTATTTTGGGGTATGTTCTTTTATATAATTATTACTTACCATTTCCTATCCAAATGATGAGATACCATTTCCACTCTCATCAATTGATTTTCGGAATTTTTAAGTGACGTCGTTAGGTTGCCGAATTTTCGTAAAAGAAATCAAATTTTCTCTTTTCTTTCAAGTTTACTTTTCATGTGGTATTTAATTAAAATATCCACACCATGATGTTATTTATATTTTATTATATCCCTATACTGTAAAATGATTCATTTATGGATGGTATACCCTTTTTCTCTCTCTTTTTATTATTTTATAAAACCATGTTATATAGCCGTTATGCTATAGAAATATCATCTCAAAATTTCTCTCTCTTTCTCTCAAGAAATTATCTTATCTTATTTATGTGAATACCTAGAACTATTTAGTTTCTAGGGGTTTTCATAAAGACTTAAAAAATGATATTATTGATTCTAGAATTGACGTACATAAAACCCTTATTCCCTTTTCATGGGTTATAAATGACATAATGATCTTGTTTTTAAACACTTTTTAGAACATCCTGATTTTGATATGAAACCCATTTATTTTATTCTCTTTGAGTTATTTATGAAATGTATGATTATGATATATGTGGATCACATGAAAATAAATACATATTAAGGGTTCCCCCTAGTATATCTCTAATTCATTGGGTAAAGAATTTAATATCTAGAGATGAAAAGTTTTACGATACCTTGGTGAATAACATTGGTAATTTTTATGACACCTTGGGGATATACCTTGGTGATATGTTCATGAATATCTAAATTAAATGTTTTATTGAAATTTTTAATATATTATTCAAGTTATTATTGCTATGATATGTGTCTTTATCATTCCTTTATGATATCCCTCATGTTCTTATTGATATTGCTCAAGATCACATGTAAATTGTTTCACTTGTTTTCCCTACTGGGCCTTCTGCTCACCCTTTACTTTGATGTATGTCTCCAGGTTATGAGATGAATTAATTGTTCTTAGTATGAACTTATGATTAATCCTAAAAAGTTTATTAGAATAATGTTTAAGGTTTTCATGTATTTTGTTCCTGATCTCCAAGAAACTAGACTTTAAAGATCCTCTGTTTGTAAAATGTAATGAAAAGTTATCTAATAAAAAGGAGAGATGCTATAAAAAGGGTGAAGTACATAATGTTTTATATTGAACTCAATTATTTCCCCATTAATCTATAATATAAAATATTTTTATACATACATGGAATAATTTTATTCCTTATAAATATTTTATGCTATGTACTTCTTCCTCTGTCATGATCAAATGTTTTAATGCTACTAAATTCTTTTGAAAAAAATTGTTATTTTGTTGAAATTTTTAGGCACTATATGAAGTTTGATATTGAGGGTAAAATAAAGATAATTTTATGATTTTTATTTATTGTCTTGTTGGTTGTATAGAGAGGGAAAATAATATCAGATTTATTGGTATATTTTCTAAAGTTGAGAGACAAGAGACTAAGTTGAATGTTCAATAGGATTCTTTAAGACATGGAAATGTGGGTATGAAAAGGTACTCATAGTCGTGGCCCTATTTTTTTTCTTTATTGGATTGTAGGATCAAGATCAAAACCTAGTTTTCCATAAGGATTTTCATATTAAATTATTTGTGTGAAATAAGTGGAGGAATAAATTTTATGGTTTTCTTTTGAGGTTGACTTTTTAAATTCTAAAGTTATATAGTTTATTTTTCTTAATTTGATAAAAATACTAAAACTCACATTCTTAGAGGTCTATATCCTAAATACCTTTTAAAATTTCTTAATTTAAAGTGCCTTTAGGCCACAAATTATATTTTACACTATTGAATAATGGAATGTTATGTGCAATCCATGAACACACCTGCACAAATGATTACTAATCCCCACCCATTTCATATATTTTACAATGTGAAGTATCATGTTAATGAAAAATAGATTCATTTGATTTATTTTACATATTTGGAGTTTTCTTCATACATAAGTATTTGAGAATTGTCAAAACACATTTTCCTCTTTTCATTTTCACCTCAGATTGATGTATAAATGATAAATTCTAAATATGAACAATGAAATTCAATTTAATGTGTTGTAGATTATGGGGAATTTCTATTTGTAAAATACTGTATAATGGAATGTCATGTGTACTACATTCACACACCTACACAATTGGTGACTAATCCTTATTATTTATCACTTGTATGTTCAATGTGAAGAATCATGGATGATATTCGTAAAGTTATAGGTTACACTACGTTGTTCTAGATATTTCCATCTTCCAATGAAAAATAACATCATTGGATTTTTTTTAAAAATATTGTTTTTTTCATAAATCAGTATTTGAGAAGTGTTAAAAATGATCGTTCCCTCTTGGTTGGAGTGTTTTCACCTTTTATTGATGTCTAAATGATAAATATTAAATATTCAAACTAAAATAGAATTTTAATTTTGGTGGATTTAGGGGTCTATATTCTTATTGAATTTATCTCGAAAGGGTGGAAATGTTAGGAGTTTTAAAATACTTTGAGGCTCAGTTGACCCAATGGCTTGAGAAATATGGCATGATTAATTTTTTTCATTTGGTGATGTATATGATTTTGTATCCTTCCATTAATTTTTCATTTAGTAGTCCTATTAGTAAATATTATTAATTCTTTTATTCTATTTTCACACTAATCTTTTTTTTTCATATATTACCGATTATGTATCTTTGATATTTAATTAGATGTTGGAACCTTATTTTTAGGAATAAATTTTTTTTAATAGATCTTTCAAATTTGTTTCATTTTATTATTTTTCTGTGGGACACTGTGTCATTAAAAGAAGTTTTATATAGATGTCATTTTCTCATGTATTTTTTATTTTTAGCTTAAATTAAATGGTCGTGAAATTGGAACCTCACAGGAGTGGTCTCATTAATTAGGAGCCAACAAATTTGTGATCAGGTGTCACCTAACTATTCTTTTGGAATATGTTACCCATACTTTTTTGATTTATGAATGTATTCTTCTAACCATGAAATTTTTTCCATAATAACTCATTTTATCAAATGAATTTTGGAAGAGGCATCCACTATACATGCCAAAATCTCAGGGTTAGATGAATACCTACATAAATCACTCATATATTCCTTTTATTATCTGAACCTCTACAACAAATTTGAGAAGGTTGAAACTGTTACTTAATTTTTTGGATTGATGAATTTTCATACATTATTATTATTATTTTTCAATTTACTACAATAATTACAGGAGGTGAAGCATCCCAAAGAGAATGAACAATAAATGAAGCCAAAGGTACTTATTATATTTTTTTAATATTCTATTTTTGAATTAATATCCTTCTACAGGGATTTATGTATATTCTTTGGCTTGATTATATCTTTCTTATTGTACTTATATTGGAATTGTGCTAAATTTAAATAAATCATGAGTTGGAAATTGAAATTATGTGGCTATTATGGAAAACATGATTCCAAAATTATAGAGTTGACATTATCATATGAAAATGAGGCCCAAACTTGGTTGTAACTAATCTAAAAGAGTATATTAACCATTGTTAATGTTTCATCCACAAGTATATAATCCTAGGAATTGTCTATTATTGACTTAAGAAATAGGTTGGTCCATACAAAAAATGTTTTTATTGCTTCAATGTTCATATATTATGGTTCCCGAAAAAGGTAGGTCTTGTTAAACATCCTTCATGTCACCTGAACATTCATACTTGTTGAATCGGTTTAGCTATGACCAATTTACCCAATTTCCAGACCCAACATATAGTAACCCCTCATAGGCCCACATCAAATGTGGGGGTGACCCTCAAATCCCATTTCCAATAGACCGTAGGTCGACAACTAGCACCAAGAGAGTAAAACATGCACATGGGAGTCATTATCCTCATAGGTTCCTAAGAATAATAAAATAAGACCACCAATCAAAACCAAAGAATTTCCATTCCCCAAAAATAAATTCTCCCAACTTTAAGGATACTAATATACACAACATTAATAAAATTCACGCAATAATGGATAACTCTGAAACATCTATTTATTCCATCCAAAATACTTGAACAATAGATCCAATCTCCATCAGTATATCCTATAAATAATTTGAAAACTATGATTGAGTGAGAACTTGAGAGTACTTAGTAGCATCATCCTCCTAAAAAAATCAACATCCTTGGACAATAAATATTCATGAGTAGACATGAGTGATAGTCAACAAATAAAAACATGAAAACCTTAATCCTAATAGAAATGGGGAAAGACTAGAAATAAAATCATTAAAAATTAATCACCACCCTCCTTCTATTCCCCACCCAACCCATAAAATTCTTTCCAAACAAGAATTCAATCAGTTTGTTCATTGATAATCGAGAGTAATTCGTGAATCCCACAATCATCAAGAAATAACCATGTATTTGGGGCCTACAAATGTCCAAAACTCCTACATGTCAGTATATGGGCCGCTCCACTTCAAAACAGTATTGATTGGTTGGGACAACCCCATATTGTTCATGAAAGTAATAAGAAAACAAATCAATAAAATATCATCAACCATAACTTTTTTCCATGATAAACCACCACGAAACATCCCCATATACCACATCCTGTTGATAGGAATGATAGTAGTAGTATGTGTGAGTAGGTTGGTTGTTGTTAGGGACTGTAATATCCTTCCCTTTAGGTTATTTTTTGGGATATTACAATAGTTGGGGCATAATAAATAGGTCCATTTCTATTTTATCTATTGAAATTCCCAAAATTCTGGTTTAAACCTATTGTTTTTCTCATTGTTTGTTCCTATTATACTAACAATTAGTGTTTTTATTGAGTGATCTTGTGGTAGTTGAGTGTCACACATAATTCCATTAGGGATGTATATTAGATTAAAATTTATGGAAACTATAATAAAAGGTCATGATGAGTGGAAAAAACATCAAGAAAAATGGATACATGAGGTTCAAATAACCATGAAATAACAATTGTTAGTGATCTTGATATCCTAAAAGCGAAACATGAGTTTTGGTTAGTACTATATGAACATAAAAAGGAATTTGATGAACACTTAATTCAAAAGTATTTTATAGAATAGACGTACCAAGAACTGATGGACAAGAGACAATAGCGTTGGTCATTGCAATCCATGTAGTCCCAAATTCTCATGATGAATGAGCTTCTCGATCGACATCTTACTTCTAGTTCTATGACTCCTATGGATAAAAATTGCATCTTCCGTGAATTCTGAAATCTGCATACGTTTGGAATGATAGAGAAAGAAAATTCTTCAACTTCTGATCACTATAATAAGGAAAATATTATTCCTACCTCTATTGACATATTACGTATGAAGTCTTATGAGGATATTACTCCAAATTATCACCTTTTGATGCTATTTTGTTTACGAGATAGTGAAATTTAGAAGGATTCCTACTTCTACAACAATAATGACTGATCCCATAAAGCTTTAGAAAGGATTTAGTTATACCAAAATAGTCATGATCCCTCTCTAATAAAAACAACAAGAAAATTATAGATGGAATATGTGAGCTATGGAAGAATTAGTGAATGTAAACTCAATGGGGGGATGAGTTTTGATAAAGCCAGAGTCCCAGAAAATGTATGTAAGTCTTTTCTAGGGGGTTTTGTTTATTTTTATGGGAAGAGGGTGAATACTAGTCCCGATGGGGGTGGGGGGTTGTTAGTCTGTTATGGGTGGGGGTCATTATAAGTAGTATGGGGTGAGAGTTGGGTTAAGGAGGAAGAATATTATTTAGGTTGTTGGAAGTTTTTCAATAGGATTGGGTGAGAGTGAAAGGGGCCTCTCGAGTGTCTTCTCTTCACTTCCCAGTCTACTTACTCCTCTCCCATTGTAATTATATTATTATTATAGAGGTAAAACTTACAACGGATGCTTATGCATGCTACAAAAAATTGAAAATAAACATGTTGGCCTAGGGACTCGACCCTTTGAACATGCCCTAAACCGCAACCCACCTGCACCACCCCAACCAACCATGGATGGGGGGATCCTTCCATTGTAATTATATTAAACTTACATTATTTTATAAAAGTATTCTTGTAGGGTCTTATCATTATTTTTTGTTTTGAATGAAATCTTCTAATTCATTGATAAGGAAATAGTTAGTTAACCTCCAGCAGTCAGGGAATCAGAAAACAAAATTAAATATATAGTTAATTTTTCGTGTCTTGTTCCTAATAATTGAGTTTCATAAAATATTGGATGAAGAGTACATGGAATAAATGAAACCCACTTTCAAAGGATATAATATAGGAACAAATGAAGCCTCCTTGATCAACCTTTGGATCATTTAAAAATACTGGAAACTAGGGAAATTATGTAATTATCTATTACACAATAAGTCCATTGGTTTCTAGTAGATGTTATAAAAAAAATATAGTAAGTTCTATGAAAATGGTGTGTTGGTTTTGTATGTTCTCAATATCCAACTAATATGATGGTAGTCAAGGATGCTATATTGATACAGATGTTGGATAAAAAATTCTATTTTTGGAAAGAAAATATGATTTATTGAAGTTTACAACATCTATTAATATTTTTGTTTTATATAACTTCTATCAAGAGGTTTTAATGATAAAATTAGGGGTGGTGGTAGAATTAATTCTTCAATGAAGAGGAATTAATTTCCACCCAATTACCGAATTGATATAGTTGGGTGATATTGTTCTAATTACCGATGGAAGGTTCCCTCATCAAAAGAGGTAAAATTTTGAATTCATGAGTGTGTAACTTTATAAAATTTCAGTTTTGAGGGTGGATTCATATTCATAGACAAAAACATTACATTTTAACATAAGGAAATTTTAGTTATGATTCTTATTATTGATTCTACTACTGATAATGTCTTCAGATCTTCCATGCATAGACTAGATGATGCTGAGTATTTATAGGAAATTTTTATAGAATTAAAGTGTGGATCCTAAAAATTATAATTCTCACCTTGATGGCATGGTGTTTTTTCTATTGGGGAGAAAATGATAGGAATGTGGGGAAGGGGATGTTTGTGTGGATACGTTGCTGGGTTATTAACATCTAGTGGAATTTTTATCTTTATTGTATATAGTTTTTATATTTTTGTAGTGATTGAGAATAATAAATAGAGATAGGGGTACTTTGTATAATGGTATGGATTATCCATTTGACTTTATACTTAAATCGGGAGGCTATAGCCTTGGATTTAGGGAGAGCCCTTCTTGGGGGATCTTCTTATCCTCTATTTCTTATTCTTCATCTTATATTTTGAAGGTAGTGGGATAATAATGAAAGTAAGTGGGCTAAGAATTTAATAAAAAATCATCTTCAGAGAAAAATAAATTGTTTTATTTGAAGATAAGAACCCCGATATAGTTCAAGTATCTCGTGTAAATTAAACAGAGCACAAAATCAAATAAAAAACATACATCTTACTGATTTCTGTATGCGCTCAGCATCTTCTTGTCACTGGTGGTAACTAGTTGAAATATCCAAATATAAATCCCTCTAGATCATCAACAAGAACTTAAAAAATCTATAGGATCTTTTATTTTTGGATTCTGGGTGCTAGTGTATAAATTCAATGATGCCTTCGATGTCCCAATGATCACCGCATCGACGTGCCTTTGATGCAAAGATTTACACTTGATCTGATCACTTGGATCTATACATTATCTATCAAGAAATACAGAGAGGATAGAGAGTCTATGGAAATATCACATTGAATAGTCATTGTGTGATTTCCTCTCTCTTCTATTTATAGTGGATATTCAAAATACCCAGAAGGGTTCCCCGACCCCCATTTATTTAATTTCCACTAAATAAATAATTATGACAAACTGAACTACATCATAAATATTATTTATATTTTATCACATATATGTAATATATATATATATATATATTAAATATATTACTTGATAAACTTAAGTCATTAACTTGACTCGTAATTCCCACTTAATATTAAATGAATCTAGAATATTAAAATAATATTCATTTGATTAATATTATTTCTCATATTTACTAAACTTGTAAATAATTTTAATAAATTAAATTAATATAATTATTATTTTCTTTAATAATATGAATTTATTTATCCCTTTTTCAATCGATAACTCAGAAAACTCTTGGACCCTATAGTGGGGCCCACCATGTCCGATATACATATTCACTAGATTATGATGAATTTTTAAATATGCTATTGTGTGTGAACGACTAGGATATTATCTCAATATCAGTGAATAAAATCCAAGACCAAGAGTGGAGTCTAGAAAACCATCAAGGCCCCTAAAGAGATAATTAAAGTCATAACAATAAATACCAGCCTACAAACACACACTATGTAATATAATCTCTTTGTCTTTCATATATCATAAAGCAGTATGCACACTTGTTTCATCAACCTTTTATTGCTTTTTTATTTGTTGATTTGACTGGATGAATTTACCCTCCACTTCCTTGGCCTAGGAATTATGAAGGTACTACCATCCTAATCAACAAGGACCAAGATATATTACTTCCTCAACCGAGAAATGACAAATCCTTTTTTGACCATTCAACCAATTCCATACCACAAATGATGCACCCAACACAAGCTACCTCACCACAATTTCATTATCAAGGGGTTTTACTTTCATAAAAGTACATTATCAAATGGTACACAATATTAATGATATCATGTTAGGAGACCAATACATATGTCTATAGATAGGAAAAACCAATGACACCCAAAACATGTAATGTTCCTATTGGCGGTTCTGTCCTCATGATCTCACTACAAAAGATCATCGAGTATGAATATCATGAGAGGAAGTCTCAATGCTTATGACACCCTTTCCTTTAATAGTAATACATCAATTTGTTTAGTGTGTATGATGTATCTAGACCATAGATCCTTCATTTAAGATTATTGTCATAGTATATCGATGTTATCAATATAGACTAGGATCTACTATAACCTTTTGATATGATAATTAATCTATGAAAATTATAATTAAATAATAGATATAGAAATATCTACACTATATTTGAAAGTATGAATCATTTATATATAACTATATACACGATTTGGTAATTAGAAGTACTATTCAAGATGGGTCTAGGGCACCCACCATTACAACATATTTTTGTTAATGCTACAATATCTAACTTTGATATAAGGAATATACAACAATTAATCAATCCAAAACTCGATGATAATCAAAATTGGTTCCCTCATTTAAATTTATCATGACTATTAGGGATCTTGGTTAATGGAATTTTGGATGGATACTTGAGTCACATCAGTGAAAACTATGATATGAGCTCAAGTATAGAGGAAATAAATTTGGAAAAAATGGATGTAGGTGGTTCATATGTCTATAGAAGAACAATAAATAGTGATAACAGATCTCTTATGAGAGAAAAATGAGATGAAATTATTACTGTGGGAACACAAAAAGACATTTTTTGAACTCTCAATTTGGCAGGCTGTTATGAAATACAAGGAAAAAGCATAGGTGGATGAGTGGTAGTAGTGTTGGTCGCAGCAGTCCATGTAGGCCCAAAAGAGAATAATGAATAATATTTCTAATTGATATATTCTCTCTATTTCTTCACCTTATATTGTTGTGGATGTGCCTCATCTGTGAGTTTTGGTAATTTCATTGGTTTGGAATGACAAATCAAAAAATGAGTCACCTTATGATCACTGCATTTAGGAAAATTTCATTCCAAACTACATTTATGCAGTACTTCCTAAGTCATGTGTATTTATTCCCTCAAATTATCACCTTGAGGTAGTCTTATGTTTTGAATATAATGAAATATGATAGGAATTACCTTCTTTCAGAGCATTTATGACTAATCTATTGAATCTTCGAAAAGTCATTAGTCAGATTGGAACAAAATATATCTCTCATCAAAAACTATGAAAGGAAAATTCTAGATTGAAGATGTGAGCTGTGGATGAATCAGTGATCTTGGGGAGTTAACAAAGAGGTTAGGGAGGGCTTGGTAAAGAGTAGGTTGATTCCAATATTGTTCATCTAGTAGTGGTAAAATTTATCCATTTTCTCAAAAATTCAAGTGATAACAAACATCATGTTCCTGGTTATTGGAATCCTAGGCAATATGTAACCATTCTATAGATATAACAGGAGTTGAAAACTATGTTTTAGGATAAGAGGAAGGATTCTTATAACTTTTAACTATCCTAGCCATATCCATATGAGAGGAAAAAAATGGATAAAAAATATTTCTAACAATTTACCATAGCTTCTAAAGGGTAGGAAAATATATTTTTATTGATTTATGATTCTAGTTTTACACCTCCAGATGCATCATTCTCATTAGTAGAAGTTGAAGTATTTTAATATAGATCACAACTAATTCCTTCTATGACATTGAACATAAAAAGTGGCTCATTTGGAATTGACTATGTGATGCCAACCCAACCTTTATTGATCCAAAATTATTAGAATCTAGTAGGTGCTACAAAGGTTTTCATTGTAAATAATGGAAGTACTAATGTTAGTGATCCATGATTTTCCACTTATAAAACTAAAATTAGAAAATCACATTTACCAAAATCTACATGCATCATTATTGGTGGGAAAAATTCTATACATTTATTAAATAACTAAATTTTTCTTTAATTGTGATCAAAATAAAAAAATCTATGGAGTCTTGGATAGAAGCATCTTGGTCATTGTTTCAGATTATTTTAAGACCAAGGAATTTAATATTAAGTGGAAATTTTTCTGGAGATTTTTCCCTAATCCTCATGAGAAGGGATTAAATGTTTTGAATGAAATTTTATAGTTAATTTACAATAGAATAGTAAATCAACCTCCATCCATCATGTAACTAGTAAAAAATTGAATTTGATACTGATTTGTCATGTCCTATTCCTAAGAAATTAGTTTTGGACTATTCCTTAGTCAAAGAGACAAATATTATATGAAATATTTTTTTAAACAAGATGATATATTAGAAAAATAAAACCTCCTTGATCACCATTATATGCAATTTAAAATGTTAGAAACTAGGGAAACTGTATACTTCTCTGTTACCCAAGAAGTCCCCTTTTTTCGAAAAAGTTGTTCTCAAAGAAAAAAAGTAGTAAATTCTAGAAAACTAGATTATTGGTGTTGGTATTTATCAATATATGGATGATATGTGGGGTTTAAAGGAATCTATATTGATAAAGAAGAATCATGTGGGAAGGGGAATGAATTTTCACTCAAGGACTAAATTGACAGAGTCGACTGATGTTGGTCTCATTATCACTGGAAGGGTCCCTCATCTATAGAGGTTAAATTTAGAAGTTGTGGGTGTGGAACATGATAAAATTGGATATGTGATTGTGGATGCATACTCACATACTGACATTATTTCTAGATAACAGATAAATTTAGTTATAATTATTATTATTGATTTTGAAACTTATAGAGTCCTTAGAGCTTCCATTCGTGGACCATATGAAGTTGAGTTCATGATGGGTACTATTGTAACATTAAAGAATAGAGCCACCAAATAAAATTCCCCACATAGAGGGAAAGGTTTTTTTTCAATTAGGTGAAATTTTTTAGGAATTTGGGTTATGGGGTATCGGTGTGGGGCTGTTATTGGGTTATTAACTTCCAGGGGTAGTGTTGTATTTCTATTTCAATACTTGTGTTGTTGTAGTGGTTGAGAATAATCAATCAGGTCTTGGGTAGTTTGTGTAGGGGATAAATCATCCATTTAGATTTATGATTGGTATATTTGAAGGCTACAACATTGGCTTTAGGGATTGATCTTCTCAAAGAGATTCTTTATTTAGTGGAAAACCCTACCCTTTGGTCTGACTATCTTCCCACTTCCTCCAATGGTAATTCATTAGTGGAAAATTTTGTTCAATCCGAAACTCAAACTATGGAAGTTATATGTTTGTGAATCCTAAAAACAGTGGAGGTTGTAAGTTCCAAAATGGAGTAGATAAATCAGAAGAAATCATTGAACATTCTACATCAATGAGAAATATTGAGCACACATGACATACAAATATTGGTAATACAACAATCAAAAATGACATTTAAAAATTATTTGGTATGTTCATCTAATCCCAAAAAACATTCAGACCATATCTGGATGGTTCAACAAGGAGTAGATGATTTCCAAACTAGTTTGGATAGAGAATAAAAATACCGATCCAAATTCTTGTATCAACATGAGGAAAAAAGACAAAGAAATTTCAAGATAATTTATTCAATTAGATTCATCGATAAGTTATAATCTATATTGAGTGGTAATTAATTTAGTTTTTGGAGATGATATGATACTGATTCTTGTGTTGTGGGAATAACTTTTTCGGATCCCACCAAATGAATTACACACTGGCAATGATAAGAATCCTTGGTACAAGACACACAAATTTTTATAAGAGGCCCTTTCGAGGAAGACAAACATTCATGAATTTTCATGCCTTTAAACAATGTTGTTTCTACTCCCATGGGGGATTTGATGACTTATACTATTGCTTCTTGTTTTTTGTAGTTGTTGAGAATCATATTAAAGATGCGTAAAAACATGAACCAATACATCAAAAGAAATATCATCATATATCTAACACTATTTCTATTGATGGGAAAAAGGAAAAAAATGAAATTGATAGTTTTAATTGTATTCGAGTGTATCAACGGAGTGGGAGAACTGAATGAACTTGTGTTTGGATGGTTTTTTGTCTTGTCACAATATCATTCTGTAGTTAGTAGAAGGATTTTGAATATCTCACTATAAAAATTCCTTCTCTGAGACTTTAAGTCCTTCTAATCAGTGGTGTAGGATCTAAAGCTATCAATGAAACTAGAGAGTTATTTCAGAAGTATTTGGATCTTTCTACACCTAAAATGGTTGATGTGTCATTGGGATTTTCTATTCACATGTGATCATTAAACATAACCCATTTTAGAGGCTGAAGTGAACCGATATTTTTTGGACATATGATTTCATGTTTCTCATTTTCTTTTGACACATATATTCTCATTCATATGTTTGTAAATATTATAATTTTATGAAAGGGTATATAATATGTTACTCATTACTTCATTAAATATGGTGTCAATGAATTTCTTATTGGCTGGAAAGATATACTATGTATGGAAAACTACTCTATGATTTAGCATTTGGAACATGTTTTCGAAAATAATAATCAACTTTAACATTTATAGAAGATTTTGAAGTTTAGTGATAAAAAAATTGACAATGAATAGGTATTAAAATGGTGTTTGGCTCACTATATGAAATTATAGGTATCTTGAGGGTACTACAGAGGTGTCTACTACATATACAGGCATCACTAATGTTAGTGAGTTAGGATCTTCCACTTCTAGCACTCAAATTGTCCACACACGTTGGGTTTTTACTAGAATCTACTATCATCATATTTAGCATTCCAAATTCTATAAATTCCTAAAATCATTAAATTTTAATGTAATTTAGATAAAAAATAATAATTCTCTAGAGTCTTTGGATATAAGAATCTTGGTCACATTTTTAGATTCTCTTTAGATGAAGGATTTTAATAGGAAACATAAATTTGTGTAGAGTTTTCCCCCTCTGCGTAGGAGAGGGGTTTATTTTGAATGAACATTTCTAGTTCGTTGATGACGAAACAATTAGTAATCCTATAATAGGTATGGAACTAGAAATAAAAAATTGAATCCAAATTTTATTTTTCATGTGCTATTCTCATGAATTTTTTTTGGAATATCCCTAAATTTATGAAGATAAATATTATATGATTTTTTTTATAAAGAAGTTGAATCATTAGAAAAATGTAGCCTCTCCAATCACCCTTATGAGATTTAAAAAACGATGGAAACTAGAGACTATATACTCTTATATTACCCTAGAAGTCCCTTTTTTTTAAAGAAGTTCTCAAATAAATAGAGGAATATATTCTATGAATAGGTAGTGTTGGTGCTGGCTATTCTCAATCTGCAAATGATATTCTGTCATTCAAGGATTTTATATTGATACAAATGAGGGATCAAAAATTTAGTTTTTAGGAAGCATGGATGATCAATTGATGTTTTAATCATCTTATCATATGTATTTTATTTGGGAACTTCTAGTAAGAGTTTTTGAGGATCAAATTAGAGCACTGGTTTCATGAAATAATGAGGGAACATAAACTAATTTATATCTAAGAACCAAATTGAAAAGGGTAGTGTTGTCTTTATTTTTCACAGTTAAGGTTGTTGTAGTGGCTGAGAATAAAAAATAGGTGAATGAGTAGTTTATGGAAGGGGGAAAATTATCAATTTGGATTTTTTCTTGTTACATCAGGAGGCTAAAATCATGTATTTAGGGGGTTATCTTCTCGATGAGAATCTTTCTTTAGTGGAAACCCCTACCCTTAAGTCTGACCAGATATCCCCTTTCACATGCTGTAAGTTTTTACTGGTAACCACTATTCCATATGAACCTAAAATCGAAGAAGTATAGTGTTAATTAATTCCAAAAACAGTGAGTACCCTTTTCAATTCCAAAAATACTGAGTATCCATTTTGAAGATGAGTTCCAAGGGATATTTTTCTTTAATAAGGTTTATGTTCCAAGTATCATGGTCAGTTTGTCCTCAACATTGAACGACTCGTGAAAGTGTGAGTCCAGTTTTGAACTGGGTGGTATAGGATTGCACAACTATTATTATAAGAGGTATATAGGTGCTACATGATAGTTTCATGGGGTACCATTTGTATAACCAAATGGATAGTATCCTTGTGCAAGACATGTATTGATATTTTAAAATTTTGAAGCTTTTGGGTATAGAAACCCAAATCTTGAGTAAATTAAATGTATTTACTATTATGAGGGATATCCTAAAATCAATAAGGGCACTATGAGACTATTAAACCATGTTTGAACCTGGACACTTATGGTTGGGAGACGTGGTGTCAAGCATTGGATAAGGCCGTTATAGCCTATTTTTGATATGAGTATGGCTCAAAAGGAGAATCATGCGACTAATGATAAAATCTTGGTGTTATAAATTTTTAGAGGCTGTCATGACCCCTATCTTACTTCATCTTGAGTATGCAGAGAGATAATTAGTTATAATCTAAGCTTAAAAAAATCAAATTCCTCTTTTTTTTCAACTGATGGAATCCTTGGAAATGAGATCAAGGAGCAGTTTAAAGGAAACCTAATCGTGTGGATTCCACCATATATTGTTGGTGATGAACTCTATGAGATAAGGGTTGTGGCTATATGGTACCAGTCATTGGATTTTTATTTTAGAACTTGTATTCCATTTGATAAAATGAACTAGTAATGGTTCGATCAGGAGGCTCCCCCAAAAGTCGGTTATAGTCCTCGGTGGATGTGCTTGAAATGAACATGAGGTGCCTTGGGATAAGGCATTGTGTATCTATTTGAGATTTTCTGACCGTTTAAGTCGATCAATTTTGATAATTATTGGCCAGAGGTAGTTCGACTAGTATTCTCTCAAAAAGAGGCATGTGCTCATTTTGGAACCGTTTCATGCACATCGTTGGTTGAGGAAGGTGTTGTGGAAAGGGTCTTTGAGGATTTTTAGTAGAATCAAAAGCAAAAAAAATGTTCTATGGTAATCAAAAATTGACTCTTGAGATCAATTAAGGATCAGAATCGGTGTTCCTACAAGTAATCAGGAATATTGTTTAGAGAAACATGCTTGGAGAATCATGTAACAGTTTGTGCCCTCCCAGTCTGTTACTTTTCCAGTTTTGGTTATTCTAGTTGTTAGAGAAACTTTTGTAGGGAATACACACTTTGCAAGTTTATTACATGACATGAAATATGGTTTCATGGCCTGTCCATGGATAGTTCATGACATTTATGTTTTTGGGGTTAAATAATAAAAAGGTGATGTGTTATTCGGTGGAACTAAAACCTGAGGATTACATGAAGTGAAATGGGATTACATGTTGTATAAATCCCCGATGTAGTGATGTTATAACACTAAAAATCACTTGGGTTTTCCTTAAACACTACACCCTATCTCTCTTTCAAAGCGCTCATCAGCTCCCCTTTTAGGAATTTTTTAGATTCCTTTCGATGGGGATCAATCATTGGGCTTATGTCTTCAATATATGGTGAGTTATCCTCTCTTTATCATCCATTATCTCACGTTCTTCTTCATGGATTCACTACGATGTTGTTGTTTTGGTTTGGGATGTGTGGTAGGTTGTGTTTTTATGATCTTTTGATGTGTTATAGGTTGATCTTTCTTTTCTCATGGTGTGGTTGTGGTTTGAGGGTGTTCTTCTTTTCACTACAGTGCATAGTGAGTTGAAAATATTCTTTGAGGTAGGGTTTCCCTCATTTCTGTTTATTGTGTATCATGTAGGAGGGGTTTACTTTTTTTATCTAAGGATTATTGTTTTGATAGATTAATAAAATATAAATAATTTTCTAATTGAAATTGAAATGGGTAAAGGGGTTTGATACGTATGATTTTACATCTTTGATATTATTTGTGATATTATGGATTGTTCGGGCTTTAATCCCCACTAAAAATTTTGGAAGTTGGGGGATTTTTTGTGATGGATATATATATTGTGACTATTGTGATTGTGGTGATTGTTTGATATCACCATAAATGGAAATTGGTTAATTAATTATACTTGGATAATGAAATGGTTCCCCAAGATTATGGTTTGTGTGATAAAACCCCTAAAATAAAGTGGAATGTGATAAAATCCATTTTTTAAATCTGTAAAATAATTTTGATGTGTTATGATGTGTAGTTATTCTTGTGGGATGACAATGTGTGATTGTAATTGTTTGTCCATACTTTTGGGGTGGAAAGGTGTGTTTGTTGGGGATGATAAGTTGCTTGTGATATATGGTTGATTTTTGCTAGATTCCCATGTAACGATGGAATAAGTAAATAAATAATTGTTTAATAATGTTTGAAATGTCATGAGTTGGTTTGGATAATGGGATGAAAATGGTTAATGGATAATTAAATTATGGGTTGTGTGGTTAAGTGTGATTGATAAGAAATAATTAAAATAATGGAATGAATTAAATGAGTTTGATTGGAAATGTGAAATGAGGTTTGGGGTTTGATGTGTGGTGTTATGCATTTAGAGGTGGTGGAAAAGGTGATAGTGTTGTGAGTTGGTTAGTTTGTTTGAGACCCCATAGGTTGGGCTAGAGTGTTTAATACTATATATATATATACTTTTATATTCTTTTTATTTATATACGCACCCCATCCATGTTGAGAACTATGTTCCAAACACCCACTTCTTCATGCGGGGGGGGGTGTATTTCCCAACATCCCAGTGGGAGGATAGATAGTTGTCCACTTTCTCTTCCCTACTCCCTCTTCCAGGTGATGAAGACCCAAGCTTCTTCGGGTAGGATGTGATGAGATGTGGTAACCTAGGTGTATTTAGGATGAGTTGTGATGTAGTGTACCAGGTGTCTTCGGGATAAGTTGTGATGTGATTTCCCAGGTATCTTCAGGATGAGATGTGATGTGTTGTGGGGCCTAGGTGTGTGCGGACAGGATATGTTGTGAGGCCTAGGTGTGTGCGTGTGGGATGTGCTGTGAGGACGAGGTGTGTGAGGGAGGGATATGATGTGAGGCCCAAGTGTGTGCAGGTGAGATGTGATGTGAGGCCTAGGTTTGTGCGAGCGGGATGTGATGTGAGGCCCAGGTGTGTGTGGGTGGGATGTGATGTGGTATATTTATAAGTGTTGGGAGCTCCTGGATGTTTTTTTTGGGTGTGAGAGTAGATAATCAGTGGGAAAGTGGTGTGGGCTACCCTATCATCGATGTGCTTCAATTTATATTAAATTACTTTACATGAGTTATTTGGTAAGAATGACTTGGTGAGGTTCAGATGGTTAGTATACCTATTTAGGTGCTATTTTGTTCTACTGTTCTCTCACAGGTGCATTAGTGTGATTCTTTCACATGTGCATGAGATACTTTTGTTTTCTTACTGAGTATACTTGTATTCTCATCCTACATATATAAGACAATTTTCAGATTTCCAGGAGGATTTTGTGGACCGCGTTGGAACTTACTAGATCATATCCTTAACAGTTGTCGTTTCACTTATTTATCTTTACTTTTGGGTATATACTTTGGATACTTTTACTAGAATCAGTTTTATTTATACATTCATGTGGGATGGTTTGGGTTTCTATTTTATATTTTGTCTTGGAGTTATTTGTGGATGATTCATCCTATCTCCTGATATTGTTTCCTTATAAAGTGTAATGCCTCCCATATTGTGATATTTGTACACCCTTGGTGCTAGTCTCCAAAATGGGGCCTACTGGAGGTAGGTCTCAGGGGTTATTATCTCTCTCCCCTCACTACAATATCATTGGGGGAGGGGGTTCCGATATAGTGGTATCAGAGCTGATGGTTGATAGATAGGATGTAGTTTAGAGTTTAGAACTATTAGGTTTTCATGGGTTGGTATGGAAATAGTTCCAACTGACCTTTATGCTTGACATAGGCTAGGGAGACCGGCTAGGACACGAGATTTTTGGGCCCCTCGTGTTCTAGTGCACAGAATCTGAGCTTATCGACCGACCAAGAAAGATAGACCTTCTTATAGGGTGGAGACCTAGGAGAGTTACATACATCAAAATGACTTGTGTTCCTTTTATAATTGGGGTTTTTGGAAGGTTAAAATGGATGAAATAAGTAAAATTAATTAAAAATTAATCTTAATAAAACTCCACACTACCGAGATTAGGAAATATTTGTTTGTCTTTCATCTATGGCTCCTGTTTATCATGTACATGTGTCTTAGGAAGCTCAGGTTTAGTATGCTGATTCGATTGATCACCAGAGGGTTGATCTAGTTAAGGATGATGATTAGTGGAATAGGTTGTTGTGTGATTTCCAGTGATAGGATTTGGGGAAGTACAAGGTAAGTGTTTCATATGTGGAAATAGTGAGTTGGATGGAGGAGCTTGAGATCACCTTTAGTTTGATCCGAGACCTAATGAAGTACTGGGTCCCTTTGGATGTTAGTCATATGTGAGGAGATGAACATCAGTGGTGGACACTGTATCTAGGAGAGAAGAAGGATATAGATGTTTTGTGGGAAAACTTCCATAAGGAGTTCCAAGTAGAGTTTATTTTGTCGACCATGAAGTCAATAAAGAGGCAGGAGCTTCTTTATCTTCAGTAAGGGAGAATTTCGATGCGGGATCTGGGAATCAAGTTCAAAGATATTCTTCATTATGTGCTAGATATTTTTTCAGATGAGGAGTCACATGCAATACGTATTGAGGATTCACTTCATCCTTCTATCTAGTATGAAGATACTCCTTTTTCATAATCAACATACTTGGAGGTTCATAAGAAGGAGGAGGTGATCGAGTAGATGCACTCATGAGGAGGTTTTCCACAATAGGGGAACCAGTAGGGTTCATCGAGGGGAAGACTTATAAGTGGAAGGCCCCAAGCACTAGGATCTTCAAGGTTTTTACTGGAAGGGAGTTGGCCTCAGTAGTTTCCCTTTAGACCTTTTAGTTTTCATGCCTTTCCTATGGGGTTGGGCCTGATGTGTTTCTTCTATGGGGTTCTCCAATTTCTTCAGTACTAGTTCCTAGTGGATGCTTGAGATTAGTTTGGTGGAGGTGGATAGGTTTGGCATCAGCCTTAGTATATGTTTCTAGTGAGGTCGTTTTAGTAGCAGGGGAGCCATACTTATGCTCCGTAGATGGGGGATGAAGTAGGTATAGGCTGACCTCAGAATATTCATCATGTTCAGGGACTGCAACCTAATCATGGAATTGAGGTCATCGTCAGCAGATAGGTAGAGGAGTTTGGCATGGTTATTTGCACACAGTGGATGCAATAGTTATAAAGGGTCCATAGATTGTCATAGGTATAATAAGTTTTTTTAGTACCCTTGTTTTTTCCTTGTTTGATTTGGAAGCTTCACACTCCTTTGTTGCACCTGCTCTAGACCATACTGTGGGATTATATATAGAGAGGATTCTTATACCCCTGGTGTTGATTATGATAATTGGAGGTTAGACCATCTTGTTTGATGTGTGATAAGGGTGTTGACTAATGATGGGGCCTCATCAGTCATATGGGGATCTTTTCTATCTACAGATTAAATAATATGAATTCATCCTTGGAATCGATTGGTTCTATTATATAGATTTTTTATGGACTACTTCTGTAGGAGATTCATGTTTTTAGACATGGATGGTTAGCATGTTTTTTCTTTAGTGGGAGGAGTTTTCAGGTGGGCAGTCGGCGTATGGAGCCCCCTTTTTCCTTGATGGTTGAGTTGTTAGTGGAATGAGTAGATGCTAGAATGGTAGAGGTTCCTAGGGTTTTTGGGGAGTTCATGTATGGTTTTATCGAGGAGTTTGTGATTCTACCCCCTCAACAAGATGTTGAGTTCGAGATAGACTTGCAGCCCAGTGCTTCTCTAATTTCAATGGATCCTTATCATATGACACGTTCTATGTTGAAGTAGTTGATGATTTAGATAGATGATCTGATGCATAAGGGTTTTATCCAGCCTAGTGTGTCACTGTGGGGTGCTCTAGTGTTGTTTTCAAAGAAGACCGATGGTAGTATGAGGTTGGGTATAAACTACCAGAGGTTGAATCGGGTGATAGTTAAGAACCATTACCCTCTTACAAGGATAAATGATCTTTTTTAACAGTTGATAGGGGAGAATTAGTTTTCTATGATCGATCTGTAGTTTGGATATCACTAATTGAGGGAAAAGGAGGGAAATATCTTGAAGTCTTTATTTAGATGTAGGTATGGGCACTTCGAGTTTGTATTCATGTTGTTAAGTGTTACAAACACACCAACTATGTTCATGGGGATTATGAAATCTATGTTCAATTAGTTCTTCTACCATTTTTTCATCATATTCATTGATTATATCATAGTATACTCGAAGTTAGAGGAGGAGCATGTCAAGCATCTCATTACTATCTTGCATGTTCTTTGGCACCACTAACTTTATGGAATATTTTCCAATTTTATATTCTGGATGTGAGATGTGAAATTTCTTAGGCATGTGGTGTCTCAACTGGGTGTGACAGTTGAGCCGTTAAAGTTTTAAACTTTTGTTTCTTGGTTAGCACCTAAGAACGTGGAATATGTTCATAGTTTTCTTGGTCTTGCAAGCTATTATCGGAGGTTTTTTCCCTATTTATCTCAAGTTCCAGCCCCATTGACAAATTTTACCAAGAAATACCAAGATTTTACGTGGAGTGATCAGTACCAGGCAGTTTTTGGTTACCTGAAGTGGAAGTTGGTTAGTGCTCCATTCCTCTGGTTTCCAAAGGAATGGGTGATGTTTGAGGTGTTTTGTGACGCTTCCCGTATGAGCTTGGGATGCGTGTTGATGTATTAGTTATTAGTGATCTCTTATGGGTCTTGGAAGATACATCCAAATGATCATAACTATACCACCCATGATCTGAAGCTAGCAGTGGTTGTGTTTTTGCTTATGTTGTGGCGACATTAACTCACCATGGAGCACTTTTTGGTCTTCACGGATCACAAGAGTTTGAGGTATATCTTTTCTCATAATGATCAGAACTTAAGGAAGTGTAGGTTGATAGAGTTTCTTCAGGATTATGATTTTGAGATCTCCTACACCTCAGGAATGGGGAATGTGGTGGCCCACTCTTTGAGCTAGAAGTCATGGAAGAGTGTTTTTAAAGAGTTTGGAGATTCTTGGAGAGAAATGGAGGAGTTGGAAGCATCGCACATATATGCAATGGTGGTAGAGGATTTTTTTCCATATGATGGTGCTATCTTCTTTTATTCAGCAGGTGGAGGAGTCTTAATGGGAAGACATAGAGGAAGAGGTGATGTGAAATCGTGTTGGCCATGGTGATACTATGGAGGGATAGTCGAAATAATATATTGTTTCATGGAAGGCTGTTTATTATGGTAGCTCACATTTGGCAGTACACCCAAGAATTTCAATGATGTACCATGGCTTGAGGATGCAGTTTTGGTGGCCTAAGATGAAATAGACAGTGACAGAGTTTGTGGCGAAGTGCTTGGTTTGCTAAAAGGTAAAGACCAATCATTATGTTCCTGGTGGTTTGTTGCAACCTTTGGATGTTCCTAAGTGTAAATGGGGTGAAATCTTGATGGATTTCATCATAGGGTTACACAGAACTTGGGGATGTTGTGATATTATCTGGGAGATAGTGGATCAATTGACGAAATCGACCAACTTCTTAGCAATAAAGAAGTTCGGTGTAGTTGATGTTTGGCTTAGTGGTACATGGATGAGGTGGTACAGTTTCATAGAGATATAAGTTCCATTATCTCATATTGGGACACATGTTTTACCTCACGAGTTTGGAGGAGGTTGAATCATGATTTTGGCACTCAGTTATGCCTCAACACTACTTTCCACCTTCATACATATGGGAAGAAAGAATGGATTATCCATACATTGAAGGATATTTTGTGGGCATGCGTCTTGGACATTGGTTGATCTTGGGTAAAAAAATTTCCCTTGTTAGATTTTTCTTATAATAATAGCTATCAGTATTCCATTGGCATGGACTCGTTTGATTATTTGTACAGAAAACCGTGTCATTATCTATTGTTCTTGAAGGAGGTCAGGGAGAAAGATGTTCTTGGTCCTGATATGGTGCAGATCACGACATAGAAAGTTCATCTTGTTCATGAGATGATGAAACCAGTGCAGGACCGATATAAGTCTTATTCCAGTCACAGGAGGAGGCCTCTAGAGTTCGAGTTTAGAGACCATTTGTTCTTGAATGTTTCCCCTCGACGTGGGAAGTAGAGGTTTGGCAGAGGGAGTAAGCTTTCTCCTAGGTTTTTTGGTCCCATTGAGGTGTTGGGGAAAGTTGGAAAAGTGATGTATCAGTTAGCATTTCCACTTCATTTGGAGATAATCCATGACTTCTTTCACATCTCTCAGTTTCTTCAGTATCTTCATGATGAATCCCATTTCATTGACTAGGGAGAGTTGGATATTGAGGATGACATGACATTGGTAGAGTATTAAGTGGATATCATAGACCGTCAATATAAGATGCTTCAAGGACAGACCATTAATTTAGTTCATGTGTTGTGGAGGCATGGTGGCTAGGAGGAGAGTACTTGGGAGTGAGAGATACAGATGTGTTCCCAGTACCTAGAGTTGTTTTGAGTTTTTCTTTTCTCTATTTTTCTTTCTGATGTTATGTTTATATCCTTTTGTTTTATGAGATGAGTTTGTTCCTTAGTTTGTGAAGTGTGTGGTGTGATGTGTAATAAATTAATGACATGTGAAAAGGATAGGACCTGATTACTAATCTAAACTCATCAACTAAGATGTGATGAAACCCATACGGGAAGTTAGTGCCACCCAGAGAAGATAGTATCTTGACATGGAAGATAGAATTCCTTGATTTGTGTGTTCGGGATAACACAATTTGTTGGTTATAGTGATTGTTGGTTTGGGTTGTGTTAAGTTTGATATGGTTGTGTAGTGGTTGTGTGGTAGTGTGGTTTTCTGAGAGGAGGAGACTTTTGGTTGTGGTGATGTGGTTGTGTAGTGTGTTTTGTGGTCATTTGGTTTGGCATGTTTGGCTAGTGCTAGCGTTTTAGGTGTGATGAGAATCTTGAGAGGTATCTCATGAGGTGGTTATTAGGAACCCTCTTTCTTCTAGGTTTGGTTTTGGATTCTCACCAGAGATAATATTTTTAGATGGATCTGATGTAAATGGTACATGCCCTCTTGGTTCGTTAATTTTTTGGTTTTTGTTGTTGGAGGTGTTCAGTGGGAGGTTTTTGGAGTTTTCATAGGAGTTGGAGGTGAAACATAACTACTGCAAGAAATAAACACTTTATAAGTGTATTAAACAAAATTAAAGATGGTTTCATGTCTTTTTTCAGGTATAGTTCATGATGTGTAAGTTTTAGGGGATAAATAATAAAAGGTGATTCATTTTTTAGTGGAAATTAACCCTTAGGATTACATGACGTGAAAGGGTATTACACATCATGTAAATCCCCAATGCAGTGATGATATAACGCTATAGGTAACTCGGGTTTTCCTCAAACCCTATTTTATCTCTCATTATATGTGGACATAGGCTCCCCTTTTAGGCATTTTGAGATTAATTTTGATGAGAATCGATCCTTGGGATTCTATTTTCGATCTGTGGTTTTTGGGCATTCTTCTTTTCCCTGCGGTGTTCTATGAGTTAAAAATATTATTTGAGGTAGGGTTTCCCTCATTTCTCTTTATTGTGTATCATGCATGAGAGGTTTACTTTTTTTTATCTAAGGATTATGGTTGTGATGGATTAATCAAATATTAAGAATTAGAAAATTGAAATTGAAAGGGGTAAAAGGGTTTGATTTATATGCTTTTATAACTTTGATATTATTTGTGATATTGTGGATTTTTTGGGCTTGATGCCCTCATTGAATATTGTAGCTTTTGGGGGCTTTGTTTGTGCTGAATATATGTATTATGACTATTGTGATTTTTGTGATGTCACCGAAAATATAAATTGGTTAATTACTTATAATTTTCTAATGAAATAGTTTCCCCAAGATTATGGTTTTTGTGATAACACCAATAAAATAATGTATAATGTTATAAACACCACTTTTTAAATTTGTAAAATAATTTTGATGTGTTGTGATATGTGGTCGTGCTTGTGGGATGATGATGTGTTATTGTAATGGGGTGTGGGGTGAAATGTGGTTGTTTGGCCATGATTTTGGGGTTTCAAGGTGTGTTTGTTGGGGATGACAGGTTGCTTGTGATATATGGTTGCTTTCTTCTAGATTCATGAGTAGTGATGGAATAAATAAATTAATAATTATTTAATAATGTTTGGAATGACATGATTTGGTTTTTATAATGGGATGAAAATTGTTAACGGATAATTAAATGATGGTTTCTATGGTTAAGTTTGATTGATACTAAATAATGAAAAGAATGGAATGAATTAAATGAGTTTTTCTGGGAATGTGAAATGAGTTTTGTGGTTTGATGTGTGGTGTTATGCATTTAGAGGTGGAAGAAAAGGTGACAATGTTGTGAGTTGGTTAGTTTATTTGAGAACCCATAGGTTGGGCTTTCATTTTTGATACTACGTATATATACTTTTATATTATAGTGATTTATATATGAACCCCACCCATGTTGAGAACTATGTGTCGAACATCCACATTATCATGCAGAGGGGGGGGGTGTCTTTACAAACACCCAAGTGGGAGGATGGATGACTGGCCACTAGCTCTCCCCTACTCGCTCTTCCAGGTGATGACAACCCAATATTCTTCAGGAAGGATGTGATGAGATGTGGTATCCTAGGGGTCTTTGGTATGAGTGTTGATGTGGTGTCCCAAGTGTCTTTAGGATGATTTTTGATGTGCTTTACCATGTGTCTTTGGGATGATATGCGATGTGTTGTGAGGACCAGATGTGTGTGGGTAATATGTGTTGTGAGGCCCATGTGTGTGTGGGTGGGATGCTTTGTGAGGACCATGTTTATGTGGGTGGGATGTGATGTGAGGTCTAGCTGTGTGCAGGTGGGATGTGATGTGAGGCCCATGTGTGTGCAGGTGGTATGTGATGTGAGGCCCGAGTGCGTGCAGGTGGGATGTGATGTGGTATATTCTTAAGAGGTGGTAACACCCAGAAATTTTTTGTTGGGGTGTGATAGAGGATAATCCATGGGAAATTGGTGCGAGGTACCTTATCATCGATGTGCTTTACTTTATATCAAATTACTTGACGTGTGTTATTTGGTGAGCATGCCTTGGTGAGGTTGGTATGGTTAATATAACTATTTAGATGTTGTTTGGTTTTGTTGTTTTATCATAGGTGCATTAGTATGCTTCTTTCACATGTTCACGGGAGACTTTGGTTTTCCTATTGAGTATAATTGTATGAGAACCCTACATACATAAATTTTTTTAGGTTTCTAGGAGTATTTTGTGAACCATGCTTGACATTACTAGCTTAGATCCTTGACAGTTGTTGTGGTGCTTCTTTATCTTTATTTTTGGGTATTTATTTTGGATACTTTTACTTGTATCAGTTTTATTTATACATTCATGTGGGATGGTTTGAGTTTTTCTTTTATATTATGTCTTGGAGTTTTTTGTGGATGATTCATTCTATCTTTCGATCTTGTTTCCTAATAAATGGTATTGCCTCACATATTGTGATATTTTTACACCCTTGGTGCTAGTCTCCAACCCAGGGCCAACTGGAGTTGCAACTCAAGTTCATTATCTCTCTCCCCTCATTGTGGTATCTTTAGTGGGAGGGGGGTCATAACACAATATTAGAATTCTACGGGTGAAATTCAGTAGGAAATTCCAAAGGTTCAGGTTCCGTGACTTGGAATTTTACATTCAATAATTAGGACCTAAGGTGAAAGCACCTTAGGCCAATTATTTAAAGAGATGATGACATGATCGTGTCTTGGGTTATATGGGATAAAGTAATCTCCATATTGATGTCTCAGTTTTTTTCATGAGCATTGTCTTGAGTTTTTGTTGTTTAAGCATCGTATGCTTAAAATGAATCTTGAAGGTGCATTGGGTGTTTGGAAATGAACACCGACCATTTGAACTAAATTTCATGACTTTAGTGGGTTGGGTGTTTTGTATGTTGTTTCCAAAGGCTTATTAGGGATGAGAAATTCTAAGTTGGGGAGATTGTAATGTCCTTTTTTTGGACCAGGCTAAAATTTCCATGTGAATTTGAACTTTCATTTGGTGTAAAAGATGAATCTTAAACTGAGTCTCAGAATTTAAATCAAAGAGATGGAAAACTTAAATGTGTTGTTTTTGGATGTGGTTTAAGGATTGATAAGTTCATATGAGGTTTGGGTGAGTTTTGGGAGAGTCAGGCTCCAAAATACCACTTTTGGGGTAAAACATACAGGGAATATGATTTTTTTAAACTGTGTATCCCCTTAAGAGAAATCGTGTAGCCATGTAAGGGGACGTCACATGGTTTGTTAAACTGTTCAAGGTAGGGCGCATGACCATTCAAGAGGTTTGTAGTAAATTGTAGAGGTGGGTTCATAGGCTGTGCACATTTTGCCAAACTGTGTGCCTAGAAAATGATTAGTTCCACTTAGCTAGTAGCACCACATGGTTGGTGCACTGTTAGTTTAAATCGTGAAGCTAGACCATGTGGGGTGTGCCTCTTGGGTAGTGAGATATTCATGATTGGTGAACGATTATAAAAATAGTTCACCTAATTAAATGGAAAAAATTATCATTTTACACCTCTACCCTTAAATGGGGTTTTCTCCATTTTCTTCCTCCTCACCCAATAGATCCTTGTGCATGCCTCTCCTTCCTCCCACTTCCATAGGTGGAACTCATTTGATCTTGATCTATTTTGGGCACCGTTCATCACATTAGAATCCTATAGGTAATTATAAGATTCTTATTGCTTCATTTTTCAGTTTATCTCGCTATCTTTGGCACTATCTCAATGTGATAAGATTCACCCTATTTTATGGTCATTTGTTTAATCTCTCGATCTCTGCCATTCCATCTCAAATAAAATCCCAATAATGGATGAGTGGGCCATCCTATGCATGAGGTAGGTGGTATCTCTTGTTTATATGATATTAACATTGTACCATATGTCAAGCTTCCATGTGTTGTTACTAAATTACAAAGTGTTTAAATTAAATGCGTAAACCACGACCTTAATGTTCCTTAGACCACTTAGTACAGTTGGAGGTCAACGACCCCAACCCGAACCACCAAATGAGACAATTTCGATTTATGGATATTATAATTTGTTAATCACCTTTGACTATAATGCCTTTATTTCCCTTTAAATCACCTTTTGAGGCGAGTTGAATTATCTATCATGGAGGAGATGGTTAAACTAAAATGAATTAAGTGATATGTCAATCATTCTCCATTTTATAATAAAATCCACATTTGAGGTGCACTATCTTAAAATGAAAAGGGAATGATCAAATTAGTAATAATGGTTATGATATAGAATGTGTTCTTCCCATGGTATCCTTATTTATGAATGAATTGTATTCCTTGGACCTTTTGATTAGTTATGATTAGAAATTAATTGAAATATCTTGATGAAATATATATTTTGGTATGGATGAACTCATGGCCTATAATTAATTGTAAAATGGAATATAATAATAAAGCTACATTGCACCATGAGCGATGTCGAATTCCACTATACATAATGCCTTGGATAAGGTCTCATAAAGAAAGTGAGACTACCTTATAATGGATTACTTTAGTGGGACCTTGGTTAGGGTAATTGACATAGTATTTAAAACCCCATTATCCAAGGATGTTTGATATTGTGATTCACATCACTTGTGTTGCTGGACACGACGTTCCATGCTCCCCTTGATTAGGATGTTGGGAATAAACCTTGTCCTTATTTCAAGTGATACTCAAGCATGGATTTCCTTGGGCATGGTGTCCCTTATATATTGTGATACCTGGGCACGGTGTCCCTTGGGCATGGTGAAGTTCCAAAGGATCAAAGAACAATTGCGAGGGGGTGGGGGTGAATCCGTTGTTTACTTTTTTCAAATTTCAACTTTAGGAAACACAACCTCTACAACTTGTTAGAGTTTCTTCCTTATAATCATTTAGTAAACTCAAGTTCATGTAGAAATATAAAATTAAACATGGAACACATGATTTACACGGTTCAGACTCAGTGTGAGAACCTACATCCTTACCATAGCCACTCCAATGGGTCTATAAAAATTTACTATTATGAAGAAGTGAATAAAACTTGTGTCAACTTCAATTAGAAAAATTATATATCATGATAGGAATTATTATATTGATTCCCTTCAGTTTACAAATTTTTATTTCAAAATATTGACCCAAAAAAATGAACAACAAAAATTTCTACTCCACAAAGGTCAATACATATGTCTTTATCTAGTCCGCCTCTATCTGATTTCCAGTGTCTGATAGACAGTGTTTTATAGACTCATATTAATAGACCTTTTCTCAATCTATGGAATTCCAATCTTTCTGATATGCCTGTATAACCAAACTTCTATTCTCAAAAAACTACTCGAAACTCAAACCGATATACTCAGTTTAATTTGCTCTGTATGATAATCTAAACTTGGATCAATTTTATTTTATGATCAGAATAATCTATTTGAAAAATATTCATTAACATGAAACAAATTTAGTTGGAAAACTCACTTATAACACCAATTCTTTAGAGTATCAACTTTTTATTAATGGGTGAACAGTGTTAATTACTATTGTAGTTTCCTCTTTTATTTATAGGTGCTCCAAAAATATTAACGGTGGGAAACTTAATTTATTTTCCCGCTCACCCAAATTCCAAATATCTAAATTGAATGTTTATTTGAGCTTAATTTTTGCCGCTTAGAAATTTCTCATCTCTTATGGTGTCTTGTCAAAACCTCTTGATTCTGCTTAAATTTCATGTCTTTAAACAAGATAGAAAACAATTTGAGAGAACAAAACTTCAATCCAAAAATGGTGATACAGAAAACTCTTCACCAGTTTGATCCTCTTAACCCACATGAACTAAAATACCTCTGAACCATCTAATCACACTTTTTAAATGATATATATGGGAACTATGTTCATTATTCCATATCTCTTAATCCAATTGAAATATATAACATTTTTTCTCTTCACCCATTGGAAAAAAAAATACAATTGATTTCTCCGATGCTCTAGGGCAACTGAAAATGGTTGAATACTTTTTTTTAACTTCTAAAGACTTTAGAAATGTGCAACGAATATATAGTAACGATTTCTTTCTAACATTTTATTTATCCAAATATTTTTAACTATTTGAATTAATTCTTCAATATTATTATCGTTCTTCTCACCTACTCTTCAGTCCAATGGAACTCAACATATGATGACTTATTGGTGTCAAAATATCATCTTATGGATTGGTATCAATTTCTTGTTTGATGATTCAGTATCAACATCCTTCATATGTTTTAAAATCACACAAACTCGGAAAACACAACAATATTATCTTTCCAAAAAGTTATGTGTCTGATGATCTACACCCAATACTTTGGATCACAACTTCCCTTTGAATAGACTTATAAATTACTTCCAGTCTAATAAGATCTATCTGATAGCAAACTTGAACACATTCTTTCTTTAAAAAACTTCTCTATCTGATCAACTTCTTGTGGTGATGAAACTTCAGGATTATTTATATGTTTCAGTTGAAAAAAAATATGATCTCCTCCTTTTTTTTCTTCATAATTCAAATTTGACATCTTGAGATTCTTGAAGTTTATTTAACATTTGAAACACCACAAAACCTAAGGTTCATATGATTCAATGAACCATTTACAATCAGAAACATTTCATTTCTTTAAACTTCATCAAATTCACACATTTAGTCTCGTGAAAAATTCTATGATCAGTACTTCTCATTTTGATTATCTGTGTTCATAAAATGTAAACATTGTGGAACCATGAAACATTATTATTTTGAACTTTTATTTTCTTCAAAAACTCCAAATTGTGTCATGACTTTTTCATATTGTTTTAGGAACATGAAAGAACAACAAATCATCGTCTGACATATTTTGGAATTTCAATAACTTCCCAACTTTTTGAATCTCAACAACATAGAAAAATTTATAAACCCGATTTATAGTAACTTCTGATTTTCTATCAAGATCTCAATTTGATGGGCTGATAATGATAGATCATTCGATGGATCATTTGATTGATAATTTGATCTCAAACTTTTTAAAACACGTTCTCTAATCATATTCTCAGGAACTTCTCAACAAACAAGTTATAAACATTCACCAACACATCTTTCACCTGATTTACAAAAAAAATCTTTTACAAAAAGTTATTTGTAATAAAAAACAAAACTTTGTTAAAACAATAAACATCACAAATAATATTCATTCTCCCCCTTTGTATTTTTTGAAAACTCTCTTTAATTTTTTTTTCAACTCATCATTTTTCAAAACTCAGACATTTTCACAACTCTTTTTTTACTTTTACCAAAAAACAACCTTTCTCAAAAGAGAGTTTCCTGACATCACACTAATGGATAAAGTAATGTTTTTTAAGGAATCCCATCCATCGGTGATAAGAAAATTCGTTTCCATACTAATATAAAATCCCCCTTTCTTTTATATTTTCCTTTAATTTATTTCTCCTACATTCTGTGATAACCACAACTTTAGATTTATTTAACTAAGAAAAACACTTCTTTCCCCATTATAGAATAAAGTTTTAAAAATTATCCCACTTTGTAAAAATAATCCAAATCATGTTGGGGGAATTCCTTATGATGTTTAGGAAGTCTTCAATGGAGGAAAAACATGATGTTGCAACCTCAATTGTTCAAATTTATCCATTGGTATAGGTTTTGTGAAAACATCATAAATATTATATTTAATTAAAATATATTCTAGAAAAACATCTGCACTAGAAACTTTCTCTTTGATGAAGTGAAAATTAATATGAATTTTTTTATATCTTTAGTGTTGGAAAAGTTTTTTAGAAAGATCAATTCTTCTCTGATTATCACAAAGTATCATCAATGGTCTGAAAAATTCAACTTTAAAAACTTCCAACTAAACTTTTATCTACAAAATTTGTGTACAACCCCATATAGATACAATATATTTTGATTCTTATGAACTCAAAGTTACTAAAATATATTTTTTACTATTCCCACACACTCAACATTATCCCAAGAAAAATGTTCCCCCTGAAGTTGATCTTTTATCATTGTAATCTCTAGCCCAATCTGTATCAGTATAAGCATGGATGTTCATTTGAAAAAATATTTTGTATAACATCCAATGTAAATTAGTTCCTTCAACATATCTCATAATTCTATTTTATTCTAAAATATGATATTCTTTTGGATCACTCTGATATCTGTCACGCAAAGTCATAGAATAAAAAATATTAGGTCTTGAAGATGCTAGGTAAAGAAAACTTCAAATCAATTTTTGAAAATATTTCCAATTCAAACTTTTCCCAGCTCTATATTTACTCATCTTCATCCCAAATGAAATAGAAATAAAATATTTTTTAGATTCTTCCGTACCAAAATTTTGTAACAATTCACTGGTATAATTTTATTATGATAGAAAAATGTATTTTTTTCTTTTGTTGAACGTTTAAACCAAGGATGAAAGTCAATTATACCAATATTGAAACCTCAAAATTCCTTTTCATTTCTTCAGAAAATTATTTACAAGAATATTATTTATCCCCATCAAAAATTATATCATCATCATAAAAAATTACAATCAGAGTGCTGGAGTTGAATTATTTCTCGTACAATTAGTTGTTGACATTTACTTTATAAAAATTTAACTTTTTCAAACAATTTTCAAGTTTAGAATACTAGGAATGTGGAGTTTTTTTATCCCACACAATGATTTACTCAATTTACAAACTTTTATTCCATCATTATCAAGTAAAAACCCACAAGGTTTCTCAACGTAAAATTATTATGAAATTTCACCATTTAGATAAAATGAAATTATATCCATTTGATAAAATTTGTAATTTTGATGTGAAACCACTACTAGAAACATTATAATATTTTCTAATATTTTAATTATCACAATAGTTTCTTCAAAATACACACCTTATACCTATTCATACCCCTTGTAAACAAGTATTTCTTTGTTTCTTGAAACATCTCCATGTTCATTCAACTTATTTCTATACACCCATTTTGTTCCAAAAAAATATTTATTTTATAGACATCAAAAAAGTTCCCAAGTGTTGGTTTTATCAATCTAATTAAACTCTTCATTAATAAAATCAAACCATTCTTTGTATTCATCCATTTTTGATACTGATTCTAGTTCAATTTGTGAAATTAGTGATGTATGGTTTTCTAATCTCAACCTTCTTTTTGTATGAACCAAAGCCTTATGATTCCCAAGAATATTTTCAGTTTCCACATGTTTTTGTAAAGTGGTAAATTTAATATTTTCTCTTCCAAATTCACTTTTCACATCACATGATTCTTATGAATCTTGATAAGTCTATTTTTACTCACTTTCACTTTTTATGGAAATCTTCAGTTTACATTCCTCAAAATTTTCTACATTCTTTGTTAATGAATTCAGATTATCAATAACTTTCACATCATATGAATCCACCAATTTTTGTAAATTTTTTTTCCAATATTTGTAACTTATTAAGTTGGGTGAATATCCCATGAAAATTCCTTCTTCAGCTTTCTCATTAAATTTTCCAAGATATGAATTTTTGATTTTTAGTAAACATGGACTTATAAAAACATTGAGGTACTAAAATGAAGGTTTTTTTTGTTATACCACAATTTCTAAGAGGTAATTATGGATTCCAACCTCAACAAAAATCTATTTTTCACATGTATAATAGTACTAATAGCTCTTCTATAGTATAAATTTTAATGTTTGTTTTCTACTTACATGCTTCTTCCCATTGCCACCAAACTTCTATTTTTTCCTTTGTACTACACCATTTTTTTGGGAAGTGTAGGGAGAAATATACTAATATTTGATTCTATGATTTCTTAGATATGATTCAAAAGCATTTCATGTCATTTTTTTATTATTATCTATTATCAACTTCATTATATAAACATTTATTTCTCTCTCAACATATTTTCTAAAGAATCCAAACATCTTCACAACCTATGACTTTTGATTCATAAACATGATGTTGGTCATTCGAGTGAAATAATAAATAAAATCAATAAAGTACAAACCTCATTTTTTTATTAACATCTCATCAACCCACATAAATAGTAATGAATAAGTTTAATAGGTATGGTTTAATGAATCTCAACTTTCTTATGACTTTTATTAGTCATTTTACCTTTTTGACAAGTTATAAAAACTTCTTCTTCCCTTTTTTCCAATTCTAGAAAATTTCAAACAATATCAACTTTAGAATTTTTTCTTTCTTTTCTGACCAAGGTGGATGAGTCTATGATGACACAACTTATTTTCATCTTTGACACTTATATAATACAAGTTATCAAATTCTCTAATCCGAAAAATATTTCCACTGTTTCTTTTTCCTCTCATAACAACTTTTCCATATTTTAAAATTCTGAAGAAACAAGATTATTTTCTGAAAATAAATTATTTGTCATCATCACAAAGTTGACTTAAACTAAGTAAGTTATTTTTCATCCCATCAACAAATATAACTTCCTTAGATTTCAACTTTTCTGCTTCAATCTCAGTCATTCTAAGTACTTTTATTTTTAAGGGACTGTAATTTCAAAAGGTAACAAATACTACTTCACAATTTTCAATATATTTTAATATATTAAAATAACCTATCATGTGTGATGAGAAACTAGTATCAAGTATCCATGATTTTTTATTTTTTACTTGCTTTTAGTGTTGTATCAACAACAAAATCTATTTCCTAAACTTTCTTATTTTCAAATTCCTTTTATTTTATATTATAAGAAATTTATTCCAGAAGGTGTGTCAAACATTTTTTAGTAAAGTAACCCAGTTGATCACATCTTCTGAAAAATTCCTCCAGATAATCAATTTGTTTTTGGAAGGTTTCTAACATCTTGAGATTTTTCTTTTCTTACTTCTCGTGGCTTAAGAGAATTACTCATTCCACTTCCACCATTTTTTCCACTATATTAAATCCTCTTTCATGGAAGTGAAATGTTATACCAATAGTTGTAAGCTTGGTGCCCATAATTTGCACAACACTAGAAGAAACCATCAAATATTTTTCTTTTTTCAAAGTATGATCTTTTACTATAATAATATTGTCAAGGTTCATAAAAATTTTCAAATCTAGTTTCCTTTAGGCATGTGGAAACCATCCTCTAAGTTAAATTATAAACTTTTATTAATGTGATAGATTTTTCACATCCCTTATCAACCCAATATTTACCTACACTTTTCTTCACACATAAAATATTAGAAAAATCAGATAAATTTTTTAGTTTAGTGGGTGTAAATATCACTTGATTCTTAGAGTGAGGTTCTTCTGTATCTTTAGATGACTAAAATTTTACTTCTAAAGACATGTTGAAATTTTCATTCAACTTTATTAAATCACTTTAAGAATCAAGAAGTTTTGATTGATACTTGTTTACTTCAAATTCCTTAGATTCTAACTTCTTATTGAGATCTTAAATCATATTTATCTATTCATAATTTCTCATCTTGTAACTTAAGATCTCTTGGATTTATTATTATTCATGATTGAAAACATATTTTTCACCTCACTATTCATAAGTTCTCATCTTGTAACTTAAGATCTCAGGGATGCATTCTTCTTCCTGATTGACAACATATTTTCCACCTTCAATATCTTTTCCAATATCTTTCTTTATCATTCTGATTTCATTCTTGAGAGTTCTATTTTTCTCAATACATAAAAAAAGTTATGATCTGAGATGATACAATGTAAGATTCTTCACCTCCTTTTTCTTCTTCACTATTCGAGGAATATTTTGTTTTCTCAATATTTTTAATTAATGTTTTGAACTTTTATGAACTTTTATGAACTTTCATCTTCTAAATATTTGTTTACAATTGAGTCTGATTTAGATTTCATGCTCAATATAATTCTTTTGTTTCTAGTTAACTTCTTCTTAAATTTTTGGGATGACTTTTATTCTTTAGAAATTTTATTCCACTTCTTCCATCAAGGTTTTTCATCAGATTCATCTCAATATTATCCAAATTTATTCTTATGTAAATTCATAGAAAAGTACAAGATTCTACATTATTCAAAACATTTGAGAGGAATTTTTCATCCTTACTTTCCTCTTCACCTTCAATAATTCTTATATATAAGAGACATGATTTTTTTCATTCAACTCATCATCATCTTTATCTTCTAAATCACAAGGATCAATACCTTCAACATCTTGAATTTTCATCTTTCTCATAGCTTAAAAAGACATTTCATATTTCATCTTCTTTTTAAACACTGTAGCTTTTCTCAATTCATAAGCTAAAATAAATTTATGCAGTTCATCAAGAGATAAATCATCCTTATCTTCTAAAGAAGAACTTTTAGAATCAAATCTATTAGAAAAGTTTCTCATGTGTTTCTTCTTAATTTTAAAATCTTATAGGAAATCTCTAAAACCTCTGATGTTTCAGAAATCTTCATTTACTCTGGTGAAGTACTCATCAATAGTTTCATTATATATCATTCTTATGTCTTCAAACTTACTATTCCAGACTTTTATCGTTTCAGCCTTCAATTTAGTATTCACTTTGAAAATAATTTTGAGCTTGTCCCACATACTTTTTATTGTTTTGAGACCCATTACCTTTATATAAATATATTATAATAGATACATAAGAATAAAATTTATAGATTTTCCATCAAATTCAATATTTCTATTTCTAGAAAAATTCATAAGATCATCTTTCTCAATGGGTGGAAACCCAATTTTAGCAACAAAAACAACTTCTAGGACAAGGGAAGCGAGATATGTAATCATCCTTTTTTTTCTAACCATAATAATTTTTTCCTTAAAATGTAGGAATTTCTCTACTATTGACAGAGTTGAGATTATCTATGATAAGGAAAAAACATAGTAAACTTCCCTATAATACCAATTGAAGTTACAATGGATTGAATAAAAACTAAGAATGGGTGGGGATTGAATTAATTATTTTCTTTTTTATAAATTTCATATTTATGAAAATTAACCCCTAAAACTTGTTAGATTTTTTTCCTTATAAACTTTTAATAAAATCAAGTTCATGTAAAAATAGAAAATAAACCTGAAACATGTGTTTTATAAGGTTTGGACTTAGTGTGAGAACCAACATTCTTCCCATAGACACTCCCATGGGTCTATAGAAATTCTCTATTATGAATAAGTGAATATAACTTGTTTCAAATCCAATTAGACATCTTATATCTCTATATAGGAATTATTATACTAAATCTTATCAATTTATAAATTTTACATAAAAAAATTAAACCATAAAAAAAATTAACAACAAAACATTCTACTTCAAAAAAGGTCAGTTAAAAATTCAGTGACCGATCAGCCTCTATCTGATTGACAACATCCGATGTCATGTGTACAATATCCTCATACCAATAGCCCTTTTCTCAATATGTGAAATTCCAAACATTCTAATCTTCCTATATAACCCAACTTTTCTTCTCAAATAACTACTAAAAACTTTGAACAATATATTCATTTTGATTCTCTCTGTCTGGTAATCTAAACTTGACTCAGTCTAATATTCTCATAAGAATACTCACTCTAGAAACTCTTCTTCAACGCAAAACAATTTTGGTTGGAAAACTCACTCATGACACCAATTATGAAGAGTATTTTCTTTTTATGTACAGGTGAATAGTGTAAAGTACTAATTTACTTTCCTCTTCTATTTATAGGTGATCTAGAAATAGAAAAGGGGGTAAACTAAAATATTTTCCTGCTCACCCAAATTCCAAATATCCAAATTCCACATTTATTTGAGATTAATTTTGACTTATTCAAACCTTATCATATATTCTACTATATTCTCAAAACTTCTTGATTCAACATGAAATAAGATAGAAAACCATTTGAGAGAAAAAAAATTCATTCTAGAAATGGTGATCTAGAAAAATATTCATCATTCTAATCCTCTTGACACTATTGAACTAAAAGACCTCTAAAATGTCTGCTCACACTATGCTTTGTCTAGAAATTGAAATTCTAGAACATCTCAGTCTAGAACTCTTTTCATCATTAATTTAATCTTGACCCAATTGAAATAAAAAATATTTTTTCTCTTGACCCATTTTAAACAAAACAAATATAATTTCTCGCTCCAATTAACCAAGAAAACTAAACATGGTTGAATACATTATTACGACTTTTAAAGACTTTAGAAATGTGCAACGACTATCTGATAACCAATTTAAATTTTCTAAAATTTTATTTTTATGGAAACATTTGACACATCTAATTATTTCTTAACAAGTCTTATCATTTTTATCATCTACTCTTCAGTTTGTTGAAACTCAACATCCGATGACTTATTGGTGTTGAAATCTCATTTGATGGATCAATATCAAATGATCGTTCAATGAGTTGGTATTAACATATTTCATATGTTTCAAAACCACATGAACTCAGGAACCACAAAAATTATAGATTTATGACAATTTCTATGTCTAATGATCTATTCCCAATGCCTTGGATCATAAATTTCCTTCAAATATACTTAGGAATTTCCTCAAGTCTGACCAGATCTGTTTGATATCAACATTGAACAACTTATATCTTTCAACAAATTCTTCATCCGATCAACTTATTGTGGTGAATAAAATTCAGACTTCTTTATATTTTTTAGTTGAAAAAAAGATGATATCATCCTTTGTTTTTCTTAGTAATTCAAATCTAAAATCTTGATCCTTTTCAAGTTTCTTTTACATTTTCAACACTGGACCAACTCAGGTGCATCTAATCCGATGAACTACGTGTCAAAAATGTTGAACTTCTTCAAACTTCATCAACTTCACACATTCAGTCTTTTGAAAACTTCTACAACCAATACTTATCATTTCAATTATCTACATCCTAAGATCTTCAACATTTTGGAACCATAGAGCTTCAGAATTTTTCAATTCTCTTTCCTTCACAAAATCCAGCTTGTATTATGACTTATTCATAATGTTTTTGGAAATTGAAAGAATAACAGTGTATTATATGAATTGTTTTAGAAGCTCTATGACTTCCCTAATTTTTGAATATTAGTAACATAGAAAATTTTATGAATCCGTTTTCCAACAGCTTCTAAATTTCCATCAAGATCTTAATCCGATAGGCCGAGTCTAATAGATCATAAAATGGATTGTTTGATCGAGCATCAGATCGCCGACATCAAAAAAAATGTTCTTTAATCGGATTCTCAAAAACTTATCAACAAAAAAGTTATAAACATTAAAAAATACACCTTTCACCTGATTATCAAAAACGTTCATATACAAAAAGTTAGTTTTCAAAAAAAAATTGTTAAAATAAAATACATCAAAAAGGATCTTCAAATGGAATCCCATGTATGCTGTGATACTCAGGCATGGTTTCCCTTAGGTATTTGTTAGAACTACATATCCATATATGTAAGGACCCGAAAAAATGTACTTCTCTTATTTATGGATCTCTTTCCTCCCAATAACTTTTTATTATGTTTTACAATAGAAGCACATTGAATTACTTTTTATTTCATAAGAACATTATATATCATGCATAAATTTTTATTAGTACAACTATAAACAATAATGGGATATACACATTAAAGAATAGTTTTTATTAACAAAATATATGTTTAATTGAGACATTTTTGACAAATAGCCTTTTCGGAACCAAATTGTAGTTGTCAAAAATGATATAATTATTATAAAAAATTAAGGTATATGGAATAATTATTATTTTAATTAAATAGTCTGATTAAAATACCCATTTTTAAATTTAAATTATATAATAATTTAATTTTATTTTGGTGTCAATAATTTCACTATGCAATTTCATTATTAATTATCTATCTGCTATTATTTTTAATAACTAAAAATTTTTATATTTAAAAGTTAAATTTCTCATACTTATAGAATTTTTTTGGTTAAATAAATTTTTTTTTGAATTCCAAATGTCAAAATTAATCTTGGGTGAATTTTTAGTAGTTTTCTAAGAAGTTTCAATTTTTTGATGAATAGTATTTTTTGATGAATAGTATCGATGAATAGTGTTTTATTGGTGAATAGTTTTTTATAAATAGTGTTTTCTTGATGAATAGTAAAAAAAATTTACTAAATAACTTTTTCTGTGAAATTATTTTTGAAAAACGGACGTACACGGTTGCGATCAGGGAGACATTTAGAGTCTAATAAGATCAAAATAATATTTTGGTGAATAGTAACTTTACCCTTTGGAATAGTAATTTTACCCTTATGAATGGTAATTTGACCAATGTAATAGTAACCTCACCTATGGTAGTATAAATTTGTTTTAGTCATCTTAAGTGGTAATGTGATATAATTATATCATAGTATAAGTAAACAAATGTTTTAAAAAATTATTAGTTAAGTATTAATATTTTATTTATTTAACTTAATTTAAAATGAAATTAATTTTTATAAAATGGAGTTCACTTTTGAATTCAAAACTTTGAAAAATGGTAAGGGTGAATTTTTGGGATTTTTCTGGAACAGATGAATTTTTGGTGAATAGTAAAAATACAGTTTTGAGTTTTTGGTAAATTTAATGACATTATAACTATGTCATAATGATGTAATGAGTATGAAAAGATTATTGTAGACTATTATGGATTAAAATATATTATTAGTTGTCCCAAGTGGCCAATACCTTGGGAAAATATCATGCGTAAACCCATGGTTTTGCAGATACCACTAATGAGGTGTCCTTTGAATTTAATAAAATATCCCCTCACTTTTTCTATAAATGACCACCCATTCCTTTATTTACATTAATTAAAAAATAATTCTCCATGAATTTATGATAGTATTACCTCTCAAGGAGTTATAACAATGTTCCCTAAATCCCCCAAGGTCCTGATCTTAGATTTTTAGAAGTTACTCTACATGGTAAGGGAACCTTTCACCCTCCTCTTTTAGTCAAGACTTCTTTTCTGTTATGTTTTTTAGTTTCCATTTTAATATGTTAGGGTATGTTATTATATATCCTTATTTCTTTCAATTTTATTTTCAAATGATGAGATACCCTTTCCGCTCTCATAAACTATTTTTTTTAATTTTTAAGTGACGTCGTTAGGCTGTCAAATTTTCGTAAGGGAATTCTCAACATCTCTTTTTCCCATTCAAGTTATCTTTTATGTGTTATAACTTTAAAGTTTCCATACCATGTTATTATTTACATTTTATTCTTTATATCTAATATATTATGATTCATTTATGGATGGAATACCCTTGTCCCCATTTTTTAATGTTTACTAAAACCGGGTTGTATAGTCATTATGATGCATAAATTTCGTCTCAAAATTTCTCTCTTTTTATCAAGAAATTATTTTATTTTCATTATATGAATACCTAAAACTCTTTCATTTACAGGGGTATTTATCATGACACAAAAATGATTTATTTTATTCTGTAATTTTCATACATAAAACCCTCATTCCATTTCTGTGGGTTATAAATGACATAATGATCATGTTTTTAAGCACTTTTTAAAATTTGAGGATTTTGATATAAAACCCATTTATTTTAATATCTATGGGTTATTTATGAAATGTTTGAATATGATCTATGTGGATCACATTAAAATAAATACATATTAAGTGTGTTCCTTGATATTTCTCCAATGCATTGGGTAAAGAATTTAATCTCTAGAGATGACATGTTTTACGATACCTTGGTGAATAACCTTTATAATTTTTACAATACCTTGGTGAATAACCTTGGTAATTTTTAGGACACCTTGGGGATGGACCTTGGTGATATTCTTATTAATGTATAAATTAAATGTTTTAGCCACATATCCAAGTTATTATTCATGTTCTTATGATATGGCTCTTTCTCATGCCTTTATGTATTTCTTCAAGTTCTTATTGATATTCCTCAATATCACAAGTAAACTGTTTCCCTTGTTTTCCCTTACTGGGATTTATGCTCACCTCTTTCTTTGATATATGCATCCTTAGGTTATGAGATGGATCAATTATATGTAGTATTAAACTATTAATAATCCTTTATTTTGGAATATAATAATGTTTTTAAGTATTCATGTAATATGTACCTAATTTCTAAGACACTAAACTTTAAAAGATTATCTGTTTGTAAAATATAATGAAAAGTTATGTAATAAAAAGGCGGGATTCCATAGTTGGTATCAAAGGATAGTTTAGTTATTTGTAAAAATTAGGATATGAAAACTTTAGTAAGAACCCTATAAAAATATTTAAATATAGGAAAACTTCTTGGTATTTTGGTGAAATATTAAGTAAGTGGTTTATGAACAAATAAATCCCTGTCTGGATATGAAAAAGTGGATGTGGCTCTGGCACAAATGTATCTTGGGGTAAAACTCGAAAACACCACTTTTAGCTAGAATCGAATAGAAACTGGTGCACGAAAACGAGCCTTAATGCACTCCTGGTTTGACACTCTCAGGGGATATGTTTGGTTAATCACAATATTTTTATGAATCATTATGAAGGATTTATAGAAAATGTAATTTTTGTTAAAGAATAATATTTTTTAAGACATGAAATTAAATAATAATTATGACTATCCTAATAGTAAAAAATTTATAAAAAGATAAAATTTCAAGGATTCAATTTCTTTAAGGGGGGAGGAATGCAACGACCCAAAAAAATGCACTTCTTTTATTTGTGGATCTCTTTCCTCCCAATAACTTTTTATTATGTTTTAAAATAGAAGCACATCGAATTAATTTTTATTTCCTGATAAAATTATATATAATGCATAAATTTGTATTAGTACAACTATAAACAGTAATGGGAAATACACATTTAAGATTAGTTTTTCTAAATAAAATATATGTTTAATTGAGACAATTTTGATAAATTGTCTTTTCATACCAAAATTGTAGTTTTTAGAAATGATAAAATTTTTATAAAAAATTAAGGTATATGGAATAATGATTATTTTAATTAAATAGTATGATTAAAAGATACCTTTTTAAATTTAAATGATAAAATAATTTTATTTTATTTTTGTGTCTGAAATTTCACTATGAAATTTCATTGTTCATTTTCTATCCACTATTATTTTTAATAAATAAGGTTTTTTATACTTAAATTTTTAAATTTATCATACTTATAAAATTTTTATGGTTAAATAAACATCATTTTTTGAATTCCAAATGTCAAAATTAATCTTGGGTGAATTTTTAGTAGTTTTATAAGAAGTTTCAATTTTTCGATGAATAATAGTTTTTGATGAATAATATTTTTTTTGATGAATAGTATTTTTTTTTATGAATAGTATTTGATTAATAGTGTTTTATGATGAATATTATTTGATCAATAGTGTATTCTTGATGAATAGTAAAAAAATATTTTATTATTAAATATTTTTTTCTGTAAAATGATTTAAAAAACAGACATACACGGTTACGATCATGGAGATATTTAGGGTCTAATAGGATCAAAATAATTTTTTGGGGAATAATAACTTTACCCTTTATAATATTAATTTTAACCTTATGAATGGTAATTTTACCATTGAAATAGTAACCTCAACTAAGGTATTATAAATATGTTTTAGTCATCTTAAGTGGTAATGTGATATAATTATATCATAGTATAGGTAAATAAATGTTTTAGAAATTATTAGTTAAGTATTAGTATTTTATTTAGTTAATTTAAATTAAAATGAAATTAATTTTTATAAAATGGAGTTCAATTTTGAATTCAACACTTATAAAAATGGTAAGGGTGAATTTTTGGGATTTTTCTAGAACAGTTGAATTTTTGGTGAATAGTAAAAATATAGTTTTTAGTTTTCAGTAAGTTTAGGGACATGATAACTATGTCATAATGATGTAATAAGTATGAAAAGATTCTGGTAGACTCTTATAGATTAAAATATAATATGAGGTGTCCCAAGTGGCCAATACCATGGGAAAACCCATGGTTTTGTAGATACCACTAATGAGGTGTTCTTTGAATTTAATAAAATATTCCCTCACTTTTGCTATAAATGTCCAACCATTACTTCATTTTCTTTAATTCCAAAATCATTATACATTAAGTTATGATATTATTACCTCCCAAGGAGTCACCCCAAAGTTCCATAAATCATCCAAGGTCCTGATATTAGATTTTTAGAAGTTACTCTACAAGGTAATGGAAACTTTCACCCTCCTCTTTTAGTCAAAACTTATTTTATGCTATGTATTTTAATATCCATTTTCTTCTTTTGGGATGTGTTCTTCTATATCCTTATTGATTTCCATTTTATTTCCAAATTATTATAGACCCTTTCCACTCTCATCAACTTATTTTAGGAATTTTTAAGCGACATCGTTAGGCTATCGAATTTTCCTAAGGGTATTCTTAACTTCGCCTTTTTCCATTCAAGTTCTCTTTTATGTGGTATAACATTCAAGTTTCCATACCATGTTCTTATTTCCATTTTATTCCATCCCTATATTTTATTATGAGTCATTTTTGGATGGGATACCATTTCCCCCTTTTTTTAATGATTTCTAAAACTATGTTGTATAGTCGTTATGCTGCAGAAATTTCATCTCAAAATATCTCTCTTTTTATCAAGAAATTATTTTATTTTCCTTATATTAATACCCAAAACTATTTAATTTACAAGGTTATTTATCATGAAATAAAAATATTTATTTTATTCTGGAATATTAATACATAAATCCCTCATTCCCTTTTTATGGGTTATAAATGACATCATGATCATGTTTTAAGCACTTTTTAAAATGCCATGATTTTTATATAAAAACAATTTATTTTAATCTCTATGGGTTATTTATGAAATGTTTGATTATGATATATGTGGATCACATGAAAATAAATACATATTAAGGGTGTGCCTTGATAGAACTCTAATTCATTGGGTAAAGAATTTAATCTCTAGAGATGACATGTTCTACGATACCTTGGTGAATAACCTTGGTAATTTTTACAATACCTTGGTGAATAACCTTGATAATTTTTACAAAAACTTGGGGATGGACCTTGGTGATATTATTATGAATTTCTAAATTATATTTTTTAGCCAAATACCCAAGTTATGATTCATGTTCTTATGATATGGGTCTTTCTCATGCCTTTATGTATTTCTTCATGATCTTATTGATATTCCTAAATATCACAAGTAAACCATTTCCCTTGTTTTACCTTACTGAGCTTTATGCTCACCCCTTTATTTTATGTATGTCCCCAGGTTATGAGATGAAATCATTGTATGTAGGATGAACCTATAATTAATCCTTGTGGAATATAAGAATTTTTTTAAGTATGCATGTAATATGTACCTAATTTTCAAGACACTAAACTTTAAAAGATCCCCTGTTTGTAAAATGTAATGAAAAGTAATGTAATAAAAAGGCAGGATGCCATAATATATATGGATATATATATTATTACTTATATAGTTCATATATATGTATATATATATAATAACCCGTGATCAGATATATACCGTATTAGGTCGAAACAAGTACAGTTAGGCGGGTGTCCTCCAGGAACCTAAGACAAACTAATTTATATTCATTTATTTACAAATTTATCTGTTATGCCTGAACACTACTATATTTTATATTGACTAACTATATAGTACTTTACACCATTGGTGGTGGCCTACTGAGTGTATATCACACCCCATTTGGGCCACCATTGCACTGGGGTACCCAAACAGACCTCATGATTGTAGGATTAGGTGTAAGGATTGATCATACATACTGTTTTCCTTACGGGATAGGATGGAGTAGAATATAAGAGGACTGAGATTTTTCTCATGATACAATTGGAGATATCCACTATGTCCTTTATTTATTTACATCTATTTTAAATCTTTCTATGTACTATTTATACCCACTGTATGCATATCTCTACATTGTAGCATGTTCATGCATGATCATTTATTCATTAATTATTGATTCACAATTATTATTATATTCCACTGACTTTATTTATTATTTATTTTACTATATTTAACAGTAATATAGATGGTATAGTCCCCCCACTATACCACCTCAAGAACTTTGCTTCTAGTCAGTAGCCTCTGGCGTATGAGGAAGCCTCAGTGCCCAACTGACTCGGGGAAACATTTTAATATCTTTCAGGTCGGGATGCTAAAATATCTCACATAGTCCATAACTCATAGGAAAAATCCATGTTCCCATATCAAATATCACCTAATAGCCCATGTTCCAACACACCCACTCTTGGGTCTCACATACCCATATCTGACATCACATGATAACTCATCACCTATCAGAGCATTATTTCTCACCAGGCATCTGTATACGGGACTGCCCCCTTAATAATAATGATATCTGGATGATACTCACCAATCTTCCACATACAGGATCCACCTTCTCAATGATCACATACTCATCCAGGAACTTACATATACATCACGTCATCTCCCTACTGTGATCCGTTCCAAGTACACCATGATGATACAGTCCAGTTAAGTATAATTCCACTAAGAATCTATATTATAAACCACCATATAAGTTGTTAATGAAACTTTAAATAACCAAACCTATTTCTTTTCCAAAACCAATTTCATAATCACCCACAATAGGTCCCTCATGAAGGCATCATGTGCTTATTTTAACCTACTAAGGGTCACTATACATCCCTTAACATGAGGGATTTCAAATTCATCTAAATAAATCATATCTCCATAGATCCACATGAATTGTTATTAGAAAAAACACATACTATGGTCTAGATGAGTAGAATACAACCACCAAGATGTATGGGGAAACTCTATATAAGTTTTTACTAAAACTTTAAATAGCTAAAATTTATATCATTGGTGATACAAATAAAAATCAATCACATGTATGTCATGTGAATCCTATATGCCAAATATGATGCATGAACACCAGCCTCTTGCAAATAGTCTAAGAGAAAAAACCCACATAAATCATAACTCTAAAATCCATGTGTGCCACACTGGTTGAAATCATACAATTATAAAATTTGAAACCAATAATAACAATATCATATCCTTGATAACTTGTAATTCCTATCAAAAAATGTGTTTGTGAAGCTCCAATATGATATTCATCATAAGATTTGATATATTACTATTTCACCTGTTTATCATCTCCCCAAATAGTATGAAAAAACAAAACTCTCATACACTATGTGATGTCAGTCACATAATGGATCTGATACCACTTTGTAACATCCCCTCGATCTGTTGCTATTGAATAGTGAACGAACATGAGGAGTCACCATTGGGACCTCTGGAGTACCTCCCTATATGATAGAAGTTGGTGACTAGTATCAGAGGTCTAAAGTGGTACTAATGGGAGACTATAACCCCATATAAAAATGTGAAATTATAGATAAAAATAACCAAAAAATATCTATAATAAATAAATATCCATCAGAGTATGCAAAATCTATAAATAACAACCATCAATAAAACATGAATGCAAAATCAAGCAATAAAACAGACTCATGGTCATACAAGAATACAACATTAATATCTCACCATGATGATCACATATACAATATGAATAAAATAATAGGACATTAGGACTATACCACATCCCTGATCCTCACCTCATCTAAATCTCTAGACCTGTTTGAGTTATCCTACTCAATCATGCTACCATGGGCCTTTACCTTACCCAAACCTACAAATAGTTAGGTCTTATCAGGTACCAAAGTTCCATGGCCTCCTGATAAAGGTTTGAGTAAAATTTAGTAGGTAAACACTAATTTGGTCCCATATATAACTTGTAAATTCAGTGTATACATGTGATATGATCATAGTTTAAATAAACATAGTGAAAAAACATAAATAAATAACCATAGTTGATATTGGGGTCCTGCGTAACACATGGGATCAACCCAAACCTACTTCGTCCAATGTTGGGGTGTCTCTGAGATTATAACACAACTATTCCTACCAATATAATTCCAAATAGATGATTCATAGGAGAGTTTCTTAGGAAATCCATATCATGCCCGTAGGCCACCCATCACCTATAGCTAGGGTGTACCTTAGTAAGAAATCACATTGTCTGAGTACATGAGTGTGTCTCTCCCCTGCCTAAAATCCCCTCATACGAGTCCAGGGGTATGGTTCCCCTTACCGGACATCATCTTAGTGGATTTTTCATCCCACCATATAGATCCAAGGATCATGTATAAGGTATACCAAAACAATAACATAAAAATTCCTAAGAGTATGTACGAAGTAATCCCAACTCATTTGGAAACACAGGGGGTTTCCTTTCCCAAAATCCATCACCTAGAGCCAATGGTGTTTCTATCCCTTATCAGGAATCACCTCATTTGAGTCTAGGGGTGTCACTATCCCCTAAAATACATCACCTCATCCAAGTCCATGGGTGTGGCTACCCCTGATAGACATTACCACATTTGTGTATAGGGGTGTGTTTTCCCCTTACAGACAATACATCATCCAGATCCAAGGAATGTGTCAAAGGCATCCAAAATTGTTGTATTTTTATATCGTTGGATTGTACAACCCACCATATGGATCCAATAAGTGAATCCAAGGCATCTCAAATTATAGTATCTCTATACATCTCAACAGTCAGTGCATCCCACCTGAACTTATCATATAGTTGAGGCTGAACTCACATGCACACGACCTATCATCATTACATATATAACATGCTCAAACCATTATTCTGAGTTATAAGGTGACACCCATAACCATAACTACCCATTTCATGGATGCACCATATCACTAGGGTACCCATTGAGGTCCCCTAGGTCATGTCAGCACATACATCTCGTAGGGGTCAATCAATTTCAAACTCACTTCTCACATCATCACACATCACATAGAGGGAATCATGTACCTTAGAACAATCATGATCATTCCAAGGCCTCCTTGTCTTCCTAGTAAAATCCATAGAAGCACCTAACTAAAGAGAAGTATCAATCCTGTCATAATAAACAAGTCATTTGAGGCCGGTCTAAACACCCAACCTAACATCAAGCCACCCAATTCTCATCCGCTCAATGATCATACATTAGTATGGTAGGAACGCTCATACCACACTCATATTAACTATCCCAAATGATCTAAATCATCTCAATGTTCCAACATGGCCATTTCTTTTCCCATCTATCGCAATTCGTCGCTCACCTTTACCTAGAGGTCACTAAGGGTGCCTATCACTAGGACCATTATGTCTTATTCCTTTGATTTTATTTCATTTACACACCTTAGGGTTTAATTTTCATAAAGAAAATTATCATAATAAAGGCCTCAACTATCAACAATTGAGGTAGTCAAGTGAATTCACCAGGGTCCATCATGACCTTGACACTTTTTTTCAGTTTAACCAGGCATTTCATTTCAAATAAAAAATTTACATAAATTAAAAGGAATCAATCACCCAAGAATAAATATATGAATTCAAATACCATCAAGCATGTATAAGGGATTACCCACCTCAACTTGGAGTTAGATGCTTTGATCTCCACCCAATAACTCTTGCTCTATCTTTTCCAAGTCCAACCAATTATCATCCAAACACTTGAGGCCCTAACTCTAATCATAACACACAATAATTAATTATAATAATTTTAAGTAATTTTTAAAATCACATTTAACAAATTATAATTAATTAAAAAAAATTAAACTGATTAGGCATAACACCCAAAAACTCACTAGACATTATTTTCTTTCCCAAACCTTGAGCCATGAGGTGCAGACTACTCTCAACACCTAGGTTTACTTCAATCAAATCACATTCTTCAGTACAAGATCTGAAATCCCTAGAGGAGAAATCATTAGTGACTACACCAATTTTTCATTAGGGATTAATATTGTGTTAAAGTCACCTAGAATAGACCAAGGTCCATCAATGATGTCTCTCATGGAATAGATATCCAACTAAAGAGACCTATGGTCCTCATAACTATTATTGGCATAAATTAAGGAACAAAAGTGTTGAACTTACATAACATCATAAGTACAAGTGACTTGTTGATAGCATAATCTAACCAAATATGTACCAATAAAGGAAGAGTGTTCCATATCCCATAAATTTTTATCCACTGGTAGAGTATTGTCATATCATATTAGAGAAAAACCCATGCCTTACAGACTAGAAACTCTAGAAGAAAGAACTCTCTTGGGTTCAACAATCCCAATAAATACTGTACTATGCTTCTAAATGTGGAGCCTAAGGGGACTGGTTGTGATATTATTTTCCAACCCTTGAAAATTCCAAAATAACATCATTATTTGTATTTTTATCTGGGGTTAGATCCCCCTTATCCCCCAACATTTTTACTGACTTTAGGAGGCCTACCTGACTTATTTTTGGGAGCAATCAAATCCTGAAGTAATCTATTGACATCAATGACAATGGAATCCTTTTAGGACTTTTATTCAGTTTATCATGATCATAAAGACTCCAAGAATCATAAGGGGAAGAATCTATGATGCATCTTGAAGTGTAGTAATTAACAAACTCTTCTCCCTCTTGATGATTCAAATTGGCAGTAGGGACAAGAGACATAGAAACCATAGAATCATACTTAATGATAAAAGCATGAAGGGAATTCCCATTAATAGATTTAGACTTATTAAAGACTTCAAGAGTATTTGAGGACAACCTATCCAATGGATTTCTTCCCTTTGTAGTACTTTGGGTTGTGTCAACAACCACAATATTTTGAGAATAGTCTCTTATTCTGTCCACATGAATAGCAGTATCAAGAGGACCTTGAAACTGTGAGGGAAGCACATGATTGCCGGTAGAGTTAACCAATGATGTTGTATCCTAATTTGATACTGAAGTACTTAGATAATTTTGAAGAGAGAAAACCAAATTACTAATGTAATTTTCAATATATTCAACAAGAACATGATTCTCTTAATCCAATTTCATTCTATAAACCAGATCATTGATTTCCTATGAGATTTCAAAATCCAAGTCATGATCACTCAATTCATCATTCTCATTGGGAAATCTAGGAGTTGACCTTATGGGTGAACAAGGAATGGAAGGATGAATTTCCTCCTCCTCTATAATATATTCCCATGACTTATTTAATTTGTTCATTGGAAAAGAACTCCAGCATGCATAGTTTCCATCACTGTCTTAAAAGCAACATGTTTATCCAGGACCATACCCTTATGGTTGCGATTTCTGTTTTTTTTAACATCCTTCCAATCCTTAGACTAAAGATAATATCTGACCTTCCTTTGAATAACTCTGTATACTTCAATAGAATTATAAATAATTTTTAAAAAATCACAAGAAAAGGTATGAACTCATATTCAATCATTACCTAAATTTTATGTCATTATCAAGGATAGTGATGGATTTTTTCCATTCAGAGAGGAGATTGATAACCACTAAAATTTTGGCATAAAAACCAAAATCCCCTTTGATTGTATATTGATCCATTTTTATGGGATTTACAATTCATGAAGCAAAATCATTGAGTATTATTAGATGCTAATAAACCCAATTTAGACCATGCGATTAGATCCAAATTTGGGAATTGGATTGTTTTTGGATGAAAGGATTAATGTGACGGTCCCACTCAGAGATCCTGAAAATACCCAGATTGATTTGAATATTTCCCATATTCTAATCCACATGTAAATCATATCAATTATGAAAGATGATTTAAATGTATCCTATTACAATTGGGATGAGTCTCCATGCACGATTATTCCAATAGTGGGAGATTCAAATTTTGATATCAGTGAAGGACATGGGTTTATCCCCCCTTTAAAAAATAATTCTACCCAAAATTAATAATTTAAAGAGATTAACCCTATGTTGCATCACTTCCGAATCTATGACAGCTAAAAACCACCTTCATCAAGATTGAAAATATTTGAGGATTTGGAGACATCCTATTTAATCAGATCTTGAGAACCAGAAAAAATATCCTCAAGGGAGATAACTAACTTTATCAAAATAGAGACATATAGATTTTCTTTGGTATTAGAAGATAAATGGGAATAGGCCTTGAAGGTGAACTCCTATTCTGTATTAAACGAGAACATGATCAAGCACCAATCGAGAAACAGTAGTCATCACCATCACAGAATTAAAAATCACCCAATCTCGCACATTCCATCATGCTACCACAACCTTAAACCTTTGTAATAATCTAAACCATCTTTTTTAAAAAATATAGATTTTTCATTAAATAGTGAATATTATCAAATTTTACAAAACTATTACTTTATTAATATTAAAAGTAAATTTATCATTTAAATTTTATATCAATGAAATATAAGTGGTTGATTGTTATTTATAATTTAATTAATTTAATTTTAATCAATCTTATACCTTATTTTGTTAAAAGGACAATTTTTGGTTAAAAATTTTATTTTTTTGAGAAAACTGTATTTCATTGTATTTCACAGAATTAATAATAAATTAATCTATTAAATATCTGTGTATTTCATATTGAAAAATGGATGCCATATTTGGATTCATATTGTCTAAATTTTTTATATATTCCCCTTTTATTTTGGACCAATATGAATAGTAACATTAGTAATTTTTTTACCATAGTAAAGGATAAATTTGATAATTTGGGTTAAAAATAAAATGATAAGGACTAGAAAATGACATTAACTCATTGAAAAATATGTTTGGATGATTTTTTTTCATAATAAATTATTAATCTGTTATATGATCATTTATATCCATTTGGGCGAGGTTATGATATTTATAATATTTTATTTAAAGAAAAGTTAGAGATGCCACATTAATATTTTTAATAAATATAATATTTTGAAAATGGATTTATCCATAAGTTATATTGGAGAATAAATAATCATTTTAAATATAAATGAAATATTTTGATCATTTTAATTTATTTTTAATTTTTAGTGAAAAAATAATTAAATTAAATGCTTGCACAATAGTTAATTAGTAATTATTTTAATAATGGAAATATAAAATAAATGGTATTAAAAATATTAAAATAAATATAATTTGATATAATTAATATCATCCATGAATTTTATAGATGACACTATCATGTTAGATATGTATTAAGATAGTTTTTTTTTAAGTTTTCATGTTGTATTGATATTTTTAAATGTCAATGTAATGAATAGTGTCAAAATTGACATTAATAATATTTTAAAATTAATAATATTTTATTAAATGATATAAAATCCATAAAAATATTAAATTCTACAAACTGACTGGGATATGGTTCAAAATTTCATCAATGATCCATTTATGGTTCTTTTTTAATTTTATAGTAAACATATTAATCCTCAAAGAGTAAAATTCCACGTTGTCAGAGTAAGAGTTAAAGAGATTAAATAAGGGTTAAAACTAAAAGTTAAGGGAAATAATGTGACAAAAACTTGAATATAAATTATTTTATTAGGGAATCTAGAATCATACCATTATTATCTTCTAAATTACTCATTTTGGATCCATTTTTAATTGAATATATATATATTAATTTAATATTGAGAGAGTTTCTAAAAGTTCCACTCACCTCAATTATAAAAGTGAACCTACTCTATCACATATTAACACCACATTGAGCCTTTTAGATCTAAAAAACCTACCCATTTCTCTCCAAAAAACCCTTATCCATGTTATTGATGCCTTGTTCTTCAAAAAAGATCAACCCTAGATCCATTAATAAGAGATCTAAAGGATGTCTGCCGAAGAAGAGGTAATCATTTTTACCAACTCATCCAAGTTCATTTATTTTTATACTTCCTATTCATGTGTTTCATCCATCCTAAAATATTAAGTCTAGTACCACCTACATGTTGATATGTTATTATTATAATGGTATAGACATATTTCACCTTTTATTAATCATACGAAAAACAATAACACCGCATGTGCATGCATACGACTTATCGTCTCCACACCGTGGTGTAATTTGTTTCTAATCATCAATTTACATGGATGGGTATAATTTTAAAAATAATGAATTTATATGCTAATTATTAATTATTATTTATTTTGGGAAAATTAATATACCATCCAATTCCTTACCCATTCACCATTAATGAAATTATACTGTTGCTCGGGCTTACATACGACCTACCATAACCATGACACGATTCATTTCATTTTCCAGTTTCACCATTAAAGAATTATTATAATCATGTATAAAATTAATAAACATGATATATATGAGCTTAATTCCATTCTTCAGATAACATAATTATATCCAATGCACAATAATAAAGACATACACAATAAAACAGGCATATGAAAATGAATCAGTTAAGACAAAAAACAAGGGTAATAAGAAAATATTATTAATAAATGGGTGATAAGATGATATAAGAGAATCATATTTGATATCATAAATATGAATATAGTTTTTTATAAATTAATAACATGATTTATACCACTATACAAAAATATAATGCACATCCAACTAAATGAAAGTGCAAGGTTGGAGTTTCTCATATCACTTTTATTTTTGTGAGATATACGACTTATTCATAGTCACAAACCCCTCCCCAAAAAATGTAACCCTCCTAGGTAGGCAATGGAAGAAGAAAAATAATGACACCTAAGTCCTACCTCCAGTAGGCCCCATGTGGGATACTATCACCGAGGGTATAATAAACACATAGATGAGAGGCATTACACTCTAAAATAACACATGCGAAAGAGAGAGATAACATAGTCTCCAACCAACCCCTACTCAGACCACAATATTAAATAAAACCAAATTAAAGGTATGTAATTTGATGAAAGAACTACTATAACTGAAAGGGGAAACTGCAAGTACAAAAATAAAGTAAAATGGAAATGACTATGAAGTCGGAATAGCTCCTGTAAAACCACAAGCTAGTAGTAACCATCCTGGTCTCCAACCTGCTCCAAGTGACTTGAAAAAAGTTTATATAAACTTAGGGTGAGTATAATAGTATACATAGTAGGATCCTCCCCAAAGAATATAATACAAATGTAAAGAAATCATGCTAAAGCACAGTGAACAACAAGTGAAACTAACTCTTCACCTAAATAGGTATACTAAGTTCCTATCCTCTCCATGGATACTCTCACCAAGTATCTCATAGAAGAGTATATAATATAATAAATAATATCAAGGGTACCCCACTACCACTTCCCCACTGGTTTTCTGCTTTTCCCCAACATTGAAAGTCCTGAGAATCTCTCTCCAAAATGGCTAGCCCGAAGACACCTGGGAAAAGCACCACAACCTGCACCTCATGCAATACACCACCACCACATCCACATAACAAAAAGTAACTAGGTAGTTTTCAGGAGCCACCACAACCCACATAATGTGTATCAAACGTCAGTTATTAGACCTCAAGACATTACAACCCATACACTGAGTAAGGATTCTCAAGACATCATAGCCTATACACATTATACCTATATTATTCCATAGGAAACTATATCTAGAATACATATGCATGAAATAACTACAAGAGATTACAACCCTCTACACGCATTTATGGGGAAAACTAACCACCGTGCATACCATCACACGTAACTACCAAGAGAATCCTTGGGGTGTCAGTTTCCCTAATCGATAGGGTGGAGTATCATATAGAAACAAAAAAAGTACATGATATTATAGATCTCATAACCACTCTATGGGAAAAACCTAGTCTCAGACACAACTACAGCTAGCATCTCTTGGACTCCCAACTTCCACTGCTAAGACTAGACATCCTATAAGTACACAACCATTTAAAGAGCCATATTAAGTTACTTCATTCCCTTTTTATCAGTTTCACATTACATTAATTAATTATATAACCATTAATGAACCATGATCATTTTCCACATTTCATTATATTATCATTACAACAAAGTTCCATTACCTCCAGGAATAACCCAACTGAGTACATGACTTCTTAGAAATATAACCTTAGCGTTTCATCCTAGAAAACTCCAACCTCATGAGTTAAGCATTTATTCATTCATTTATCAATAACATAACCACTTTTCATATATCTAGGTATTATAGGAAAACATTCTAAGCTACCAAATTAAAGGGGATCAACATGGTGATTAGATGAACTACCTATTGTGTCTTTTCCACCTATAGAAAAAGTATAGACCCACCCATCCTTAAGAAACTAAAAAAATAAATCTTGTGGAATAACCCATGTGTATTCACATATTTTGGATGGAGGGTAAGTAATACCATCTATCTCAAGAAGTGTGGAAAGTAAAGTAGATAAAAAAACAACAAGTTCAACATGTATCTAACTTCCACACCCATGGGTAAGCCCAGCTTCAAACCATTCCATCATCCTAATATCCTCCCCGACACCCATATGCATAAAACAATGCATCTTTCCAATCTAGGCATCAATTACTACCACAAAGACTGGTCCTCCCTACCCCACCAACACAACATCCCTCTAGGATCATCCATCCCAGACTCACAACACATCACAAGAAGCAAGAAAAAAACATAGCAACTAGGCTCTTGGCCCTAAACAAGTCATTCAACATTCACACCTAATGAGCTCTCACAAATCCAAATCATAAGGCACGTGGCCTTTAAAAGAGAGAAGGTAACTTAGACCCCATAAGTAATTAAATTTATCACACAACCAGTTCTTTATTACATCTTGAATTAACTGATTCAATATTCACAGGTTCCAACTACAGGCAGCCTAAGTAACAACACAAATTAGATTCCTTAAACATGACTCTTTAAACCTTTATCAAATTAATTAAAAATTAATTCTGGATTTAATTTCTTTACCAATTTCCATTAAGAACAAAATGATAAACAAAAAGGAATATATATCACACTATCTAGAAAATCAATAGGAAAACTATTATCATGGTATAAAGAAACAACATACAATTGATACCAATTCTTTAAGCCAGTTCAAATAATTATTATATTAATTTCATTATGATCCAAAGAGATAAATCATGATATCTCTACAATTTCACCTAAGTAAATAGAGGTGCAGTGAATCCCTTGCCTCAAAAGGTCTTCAATGTTCTTTTATCAAGAACAAACCATGTAATAGATCATGATCACCTCTCCCGCAATGACTGTATCCACTCGAGGATGCCACAACACCACTGCACCAACCAATGCCCAAGATAGATCCATTAGAATCATGGATATCACATTCAATCAAATGAAAAGGAGAAATGGGAGGAAACATATCAAGGAACCCAGAAGAACAAATCTAGAACATACCCTATATTAAAGATGGATCGACACTTCTTGGTTACACCATAACAGGGGGTGCACATGCAGTTGGAAGAACACCAAGGGGATCACGAACTACAAGCTTAGACACCGTACTCAAATACTATGGGAAAGAAAGGTCTAGGGTGTCTTGTACCAAAGGGAATAAATAAGGAAGAACAAGTGTCAACCTTTGTAAAATCTAAACAAATCAGAGATTTAGATATATTTAGATTTTCCATTAAAGGAAAATCTAGTCAAGATTATGCGCTTTGACTGAGTAAAGTCATCCAAGTCCTTAGAAAAATTATGATTGGAGTTATGGTATTTGAATCGGCCTTAAATCCCCCAAAACAAGGCTTTGAAAGAATTTTACATCAATGATAATGAGAAAGGGGAGAAACTGTAGGAAATTGGAAAACTGTTCATGACTCACCGTTGTACAAGTCACTATTGGGTGAGGCATAATTGGTGAGTCACTTTTGGGTGAGGCACCATTGGCGAGTCACCCTTAGGTGAGTAAACATTAGGTGAGACACCATTGGGTGAGTCACCATTGGATGAGTGACCATTCAATGAGTCACTATTTGATGAGTCTCCATTGTAAGAGTCACTGTTCAATGAGTCATTATTCGATAAGTCACTGTTTGGTGAGTCACCATTCAATGAGTCACTATTAGGTGAGTCACCATTGTGAGATACCATCACGATTCACTGGTGCGAATCAGCATTTAGTGAGCTATCATTGGAACAAGCTACCATTGGAAAACTAGAATTTGGGAAAACTCCTAAAACTAGTCACCTTGACCTCCCAGAATGCTTCAAACACCAGATTTCAGAAAAGGAATGGATCAAAGGGATCCATAACATTATATCAGATACCTTTGAAAACATTATCATCCTAGAGAATCCAAAACCAACCCATAGAGAAAATAGAGAAAGGGGTTGTCCAAACAACCACTCCACGAGACACCTGTCAAGGCTCTCGCTGCTATAGGAGCTCAACTACTTCATATAAGAAACAACACAAAACCATGTTGAAACCACAACCTACTCTGAAACACTCTCCCAAGGGAGATAACTCAAAAAATAGAGTAAGAAATAACAATCAATGATAGAAATCCATCTCATAAATAGAAAAGACTCTACAACCACAAAACGAACTACATTACAAGAAGAGGTAAACATCAAACAACTCAAGGAACTAAGAGCATATTTGTGACTCACATTTCTAGGTACTCTCTTATACTCCACTATGTCACCACAAGACATGTACTAAGGGTATATAAATCTCATGCAAAACCTTCTCCCAACAGTCCTAGATCTCAACAGGTCGATCCTTGAAGGTCACATCATCATCAACATCAATCTCACCCCAATAGATGACATGAGAGTATTCATGAAAATAACAGCAGAGCTACGACACATGAAAAAAATCATGTATCCAAATTATCTATGGGAAAAGTTCCACCTGATATTCCATGGCTCCAATATAATCCAACACCTCAAAAGGCCTAACAAACTGGGGAGAAATCTTACTCCCACAACCAAACCTATTATTCCCTCGATAGGGAGTCACCTTTATAAACATATGTTCCCCAATATCAAACTCCAGAGGTCTCCTCCTATGATTGACATAGGATTTATGATGATCCTATGCTACCTTAATCCTCTTGTGAATCAACTAAACCATCTCTTCCATGTCTTATACCAGTTCTGGCCCATGAATTACTGACTCTCTGACCCTAGTCCAGCAAAATGGATGATGGAAAGGTCAACTATAAAAAGCTTTAAATGACACCATACTGATGGTGGAGTGAAAAATATTATTGTAAGAGAACTCTACCAAGGGAAGATGCCTCATCCATCAACCTCCAAAATCCAGGACATAAGAGAAAAACATGCCTTAAAGAGTATGGATGGTCTGCTCTATCTGACCATCTATCTGTAGATGAAAAGAATTGCTAAGGAATAGATTATAACCAAAATCATGATGGATACCTATATAAAACCTAGAGATAAAATGAGGATCTTGATCAGAAATGATCATCCTTAGGACTCTGTGGAGTCTCACCACCTCCTCCAGATACTGCCTCAAAAAAACCTCCATTGAGCTTGACTCCTTGATTTCTATAAAGTGGGATGACTTCGTCAAAAGATCCACTAATACCCATAAAGAATCATAGCCTTCCTAATCTCAAGGTTAAATGGAAACAATGTCCATCGATATTTCCTCCTATTTCCACTGAGGAACATATAATGGCTTGATAAAACCACCGAGAACATAGTGTTTGACCTTCACCTTCTAGAAGACCAAACATTGAGACACCAACTCTACAACTGCACGCTTCAACCCATGCCACCAAAACTAAATCCTCAAAGATCGATACATTTTTGTCATTCCAGGATGTACTAATAAGGTCGAGCTATGGAACTCTCTGAGTTCCATATCATGCATCTCTAAATGAATGAAAATACTTCCCTAAACAGCTCCTGATGTTGCTCATCCTCAGACCAACCTTCAGGGGCTTCTCTATAAAAAAATCAGTCTCTCCAGACCTCCATCTCAAGATCCCCCAATTGGGACTCTTCTACATGCTGCACCAAAGATGATTTCACCATCATCTGAACAAGAAAGCCTCTTCCCTCAACTTCTCCCATATCCAAATGCAATGCTGAAAGTTCTTACATCACCCTCTAGAAATCCCCAGATTCATGCACTGTATCACTTCACAACTACCTGATCAAGTCATTGGCCACAACATTCCCCTATCCAAGTGTATAAAAAATCTCAAAGTCATAATCCTATAATAACTCCATCCACTAATGTTGTTTCAAGTTCAAGTCATGTTAGGAGAAAACATACCTCAGGATCTTATGATTGATTAATACTACAAAAAACTCACCAATGAGGTAATGCCTCCATAACTTATAAGACAACACCACATCGGCCAACTCAAGATCACGGGTGGAATAGTTATGTGCATGGGGACGCAACAACTAAGACCCATAAGAAATGACTGATCTCTGATACATCAAAAAACATCCTAACCCCATATGGGAAACATCACATAAAACCACAAACTGAACCCTTTATGCTAGTAGAAAATGGACTGGAGCACTAACCAACTTCTCATTCAGACACTCAAAAGCTGTCTGACAATGATTAGTACACAATAATTCCTAATACTTCCTGGTCAATGCTATCAAAGGAGTCAAAACCCAATATAAATCGACTAAAAACCTCATATAATAGCCCATAATATCGAGGAAACTTCACACCTATGCCACTATCGTAGGTGTTACCCAAGAAAAAACTACTTCTATATTTGACGAATCCATGGATACTCCCTATTGAGATACACCATGAACCAAGAAATGGAATTCTCAAGCTCAAAATTCACACTTCGATAACTTTTAAAATAGCTTTTATTGATGAAGAAATCTCAAAACATCATGCAGATTCTTTCTATGCTCCTCCTTGGATGTGGAGTAAATAGGGATGTCATTGATGAAAACCACCAAAAACATATCCAGGAACTCATGGAGAACATCATTAATTAACCCCATGAACATAGATAGAGTATTCTTCACACCGAATGTAATCACAACAAACTCATAATTCCCATGATGACAAAAAAAGGAAATATTCAGGATATCCTTATTCTTCACACGCATCTGATGATATCTTGACTGCAAATCGATCTTTGAGAACCAAATTGAACCCATAATTTGATCGAAGATATCATTAATATATGGAAGAGGATATTTTTTCTTCACTTCCACTCAGTTTAAGAGATAATAATCAACACACAACTACAAGATGGAATCATACTTATTCACGAACAAAACCCATTCACCCCAGAGTGACACACTCGGCCGAAAAAAACTACACCGCAACATACCATCGAGATGTATACATAGATCTCCCAACTAAGAAGGTTCCATCCTATATGTATATATTGAGATAGAAGACACGCCAGGCTATAGATTGAGCCTGAACTTGATCTCTCTTTGAGGGGGTAAGGCTACAACATCCTTTGGAAAGACATCGGGATACTCTTCCATGACCCTGGGAAAAATTGAATGTTGATCCTCTGATGAACTTAGCATTAGATCACCCATCAAAGAAGAAAAATAAGGAACACACCTCTGACCCACCCAAGGGTATCACACACCAACAACCACTTCTTGATCTGCATCAGCATCAAATAACACCACCTACCTCTTGAAGCAATCCATGATAGCCTACACTGAATACAAACAATCCATTCTGAGGATGAAATCATATGGTTGTATCCATAAACATAAAAAAATGATCAAGAAAGGTGATTCCCTAGCACTATCTCACAGTCTCTACATACTTTAAACAAGTCAGATCGACCTCCAACTAGCATAGTAAATGCCAAGGGCACTCAAAGCCTCATTACCTCAAGTCCAAAATCATGGACAAGAGAAGGTTATATGAAGGAGTGTGTCACTCATAGATCAAAAGATGCATGCACCCAAGTAGAAAGCAAGAAAAGGGTACCTCGAATGATGTTTGGCTCACCTGGAGCTAGCAACGCTAACACGTGAAGCTGACCATGACCTACTCCATAACCTCTCTGACCCTGCTGAAGACCACCTCCATGCTCACACTCCACTCTCTGAGTATGCGGAGCATCCTGGGGCTGTCCCAAGCCTACCCCATCTATTCTCTACTGATCCAAAGCTGGTGAAACCTGCTGCTGTTGCCTCGGCTGAAACTGCCTCAACGGAGGCACCAGAGTGGAACACCTATTGTACACTGACTGTTTTGAAAGGCCAGACACTCATTCCACTGATGAACTCTGCCTCCACAAGAAAAATATGCTCATGATACATTGGAATAGGTCTGAGAGCCGCCTCTCCTAGAGAAATTAGTTATAGAGGGATAAGACATACCCCAGATAATCAGAAACTCGTATTCCCTAAAAACCAAGAACCCTAGACCGCAGCTCTACTTCACGAGGAATCATGGAGACTCCCCTCTCATGACGATCCAATTATGGATAATGTCCTCTCGATGACCTATTCCCTCACTAGCACCTTGAGATATGTCACTAGCATAAACAGGTTGACCTGGCATAGGATCTCTGGATGAAAAGCCTCCTTGAAATGCCTCACTTTGGTCTCCTCATCCAGAATAGGTCCGAAGCATATCAAATAATGTTTTTGAAATGGATATTGACGTAAAGACCTATAAATTTCAGGGATTTTTTTATTAATTTCTTTCAGATTTTACAATTATGCAGTTTCTGACGGCACCTAATTCCGAGGCCCGGTGTGCCCGGAATCAATTTCTAAGTTTAGCTCGGGTACGTTCAGTGAATAAATGAGTGGGTTTTCCTAACTTTTGAACCAGTGCTCGGAATCGAAATCTGAGGGCACCGATGAAACCGCAACACCAGTAATTTCTTAGGAACACCTTTTTCTGAAGGAGTGTTTTCTCGGTATGAGTTGTTAAAAAAATGTGAAGAATAAAATTATAGTTGTTTTACATTTATATATTTATTTTACCACTAGTGGTTTAAGAGTTAAGGGGAAAGGAAGTTGAGAGGAATATGGGGTGGGTCCCACACGAGCCCCCACTTCCTTAAATTTCCTAACACCCCATTAAAACCCCCTAGATTAAATGTGTAACTCATCCTCTCCCCCCTATTAATTACAAGTCAACTCTCTTATTAAATTATTTGATTAAGTTATTCAATGTATTTAATTAAGAGTTGAATTTTGAATTCATGGATTGGGATTAATAAAATAAGGGTGAACCTTATTTTATTTGGGGGATTTTTGTGTGAGAATAATTGGGGAGAAAATACATGAGCCTTGGGGATATTCATCTTCTTTGTTGGAGAACGCGAGGAACGCCAAGACTTTGACAAAGAACGTCGTTGCCACAAGGATAGATCGACGTGCTGTCTCATCTCCTCTCCACAGCTGGTGTGCGATGCTTTCCCCGAAGAACGATGATGCGCCTTCCCTCGTTATTCTTCTCATGTCAAAGGAAGGGAGACACCGCTCCTCCTTGGATGTTCTCTGTCGACATATACATAGCTTCACCTCGTGACGCCGTTTCCCACGATGATCTTCGTTCGGAAACTTCTTCGAGGTAAGGGATTGTTTTATGTTCGGGGATTATTTTGGCATTCATTGTTAATTTTTTTCTTAGCTGCCTGTTATCAAATTAATGGGAGGAGGTCAAACCGCTTGAACACAACCGATCCCCCTCCCCCTTTGTTGATGTTCACCGTTGTGGTTTGGAATGAAGGAAGTGCGGTGCAATGACACCGCGCGGGAATGAGGAATATCACGCCGCGAAGGAGCGCGGCGCCGTCACGCCGTGCTGTTGAGGCTGAAAGAAGCCGCAGCCGGAGTCGGGCCGCGGCGGAGGGGCGCGGTGCCATCACGCCGTGCCGGAGAACCATGGAGGGCTGCAGCTAGGGTGGGCCGCCACAGTGGAGCATGGGAGGGTGGCCGGAACCGTCGGCCGCCGGCACTCCAGAGGCGGGACCGGCTGGTCCCGCGCAGCACAACAGCCGGTCGGATCCAGAAAAACTGGGGGGTTGAACCCCTGGCCAGCTCGGCAGGGTGGACCCTCGGGTCCGCCATTTCGAAGCAAGGGGGAAGCACCCCCCATGTCCGCTCAGCGCGCGGGCACCCAGGCCGGACCGGCCGCACCGGGACGGACCGCCTGTGCCGGGCCACCCGCACCGGGCCGAACCCCCGCGCTGGGCCCGGCCGGGCCCCGCCTGCCGAGCCGAGCTGTGCCCAACTGGGCCGGACCCGGAACCGGGTCAGGTTGACCCGGTTCAGGCTGACCCAGGGGGTATTGGGCTGGGTCGGACCGGGCCCATACCCCCTGTTTCGGACTGATCCTTCCAAATTCCCATAACTTGGGCTACAGACTTCTAATTGACACACCATCTATTTCATAGCGATCCTTGGAGTGAGGCGGTAGTTTCGGTATATTACACTAAAGGTTTTAGAGAACTTTGGGTATGGCCGGGTTGGTTCGAACATGAAACCAACCGGGCCTTCGGAGAGGAAACACTTATAACTTGCGCTCCAGATGTCCGATTGACATGCCGTCAACTTTGATGGTTTCCTCTTAGTGAGAAGGTTCCTTTGGCTTACTATTCTTGAGGTTTTGATGCATTTGGAGTATGGTCAGGTTGGTTTTCACTTAAAAACCAACTGAGCCCCTGGGACGAAAAAGCCAATAACTCTCAGACCGGGCATCCGATTGACACACCATATGTCACGTTGAGTTCTTATTGTCAAGACAGAAATTTGGGATACATCATATCTGGATTACGTGTTAGTTTATGTATCGAACCCCCTTGGTTCGTGGAGCGGACCCTCCTAGAATCGAGCATGCTATGTGCGGTAACCCTAGAGCTGGCTGCGACTGCGATGACGATGACGACTGTACTGGGATCCTCCGTGGGTTTGTCAGTGACGATGACCGTACTAGAATCATCCATGGGTTTGACGGTGATGACTACTGTTCTTGTATCCTATATGGGTCCGGCAGTACGTGACTACTATTCTTTTATCCTATGTGGGTCCGACAGTATTTGACTCTGTACTTGTATCCTACGTGGGTTCGGCAGAGTAGCTGGTCTTGTATCCTTTGTGGTTCCGAAAACTTAGGTGGTATTGTATCCTACATTGGTCCGGCAGCTTAGATGAATTAGTGGCTACATCTGATCATATCTATCATCTTATGAAGAAGTATACCTGTGTGAGTTGAGTCTTGACTTTCAATAATTATCTTCGATATGATTGACTTTATTTCCTATGTGGATTGGGTTGTGTTATCCTGTGTGGATTGGATTGTGCAATCCTAGGTGGACTAGATCGAACTTGGGCTCAGATGTTGGAGCCGAACTGAAATTGATGACTTAGGAATATTTATGGGCATATACCTAAGTAGAGTTGGTTGTTACTTAGTAATTGTATCTTTGCTTTTTGGATTATCCTTTGTGGATTCTGGGAGACCTTCAGGGGTCTCGGGGTCCCTACTGAGTAGCATATACTCACCCCTGCACGGGCTATGCCCACACTACATTGTGTTGGATGTAGATGACGGACAACGTTGATCATGGTTGAGGATTGTGAAGCAAGTCGGTACCTGGAGGTGGACCACTAGGCGAGATGTACACGGAGCAGACGGCTAGACCAGAGGAGATGAGGAGACTATCTGTATGCACCCTTCTGGTGGGATTTCCAGTGGACGGATCAGTGTTGCTGATTTACTTTTTAGTTGTTGTACTTTCTTTTCAGTTGTACTTTACTTTCAGTTGGGTTTGTATTCTATCCCATTTACTTTACAACACTTACAGTTGTACCCAGTTTACTTAGTGTTTACTTCAGCTTGCTTACTCTGTGGTGTTTGTTCACTTTATAAAGGCAATGACTTCCCTTTCTATCGGGATTTATGTCTTTAGTGCTAGTCGCCAGCCCCTGGCCTATAGAAGGCGGGCTTGGGGTAGTCACGACATGGGCCCCGAGGACGGGTCGTGACAATTGAACTCTCACACACTGGAGCTTCCCTACCAAAGGGTAATCATGTCCTAGAGACTAGCCACATTTTCATTATAATAAATAAACTCATCTCTAAACTGCTATTGAAATGTCTCTCATGAAACCACAGACTCCTCACGATCTCTGAGGAACAAGAACCACCACTGCCTTGCTACCCCATGCAGCATCGTCACAACCAATGACACCCAGTGATCCATCCAAGCACAGATAAAACTGAAGGCTATCTCAACCTCCTATAACTAGTACTTTAAGACTAAATCTAAAATGTATCCCTCATAATTATATGGACTTTGTCACTGAAACTCTCAAAGTTTCCTCCTCCAAGTGTCATCTTTGTCAACCTCTACTCTATGGAGATCTATTGGCACAACCTGTTGGATATCTTCTGCACAGACCTGACGAGGAAGTTGACATGGATCCATACCTACAAAAGAGAAAACAATTAGATCTCCTAAACCTATAATATGGAAGAACTTAACATTAATTAATTATTTTCTTTGATTCATTTTTGGTTAATCTATACCAAGGTCTACCCATTTAAACACAGGTGAAAAGAAGAATGATGGATGATCCTTTCATAGGTCTCTACCCTGCAACCATTATCACCTCGTTTTGTAGCCATTGTAAGCATAAAGGTCTATGCATTAGATCATAGGGGGACCTAAATACCCATGTGTCAGCCGATCTCCCATATTTATAGATCTTTATAAAATCAACTGACACTTTTTCCCTACCAACCCATGAAACCTCACCTATTCCTTACTCCAAAACCATCCTATCCCTCTTAACAGATCTATGATACCACTTTTTCATGAACCCTCCCCACAAAGTGTACCCCTCCTAGGATGAAAATGGGATAAGAGAGATAATGACACCTGAGTCCCACCTCCAGTAGGCCTCGGGTTAGAGACTAGCACTGAGGGTATAATAAACACATAGATGGGAGGAATTACCTTCCAAGAGAACACATGTGAAAGAGAGAGATAAGATAGACTCCAACTAACTCCTTATCATACCACAATATAAAAGAAAACCCATGTACATGTATGTAATGTCATGCAAGAACTACTACAACTGAAAGGGGAAACTGTAAGTACCGAAAGAAAGTAAAACAGTAATAACCATGAAAGCCGAACAGATCCTGCAAAACCCCAAGCTTTTAGTAACCATCCTAATATCCAACCTTCTCCAAGTGACCTAAAAAAATTATAAAAACGTAGTATGAGTATAAAAATATAATCAATAGGATCCTCCCAAGAGCCTCTCATGAAAAAGTAAAGAAATAATGCTAAAGCATAGTGAAAAACAAGTAAACCTAACTTGTCACCTAAACCGGTATACTAAGTTCCTAGCCTCACCATGGCTACTCTCACCAAGTATCACATATAAGATTATATAATATAATAAATAATATCAAGTGTACCCCACTACCACTTCCCCACTAGTTTTCCGCTTTTCCCCAGCATTGCACTTCCTGAGCATCTCTCTCTAAAAAGGCTAGCCTGAAGGCACTTGGATGAAGCAACACAACCTGAACCTCATAAAACACACCACCACCACATCCACATAACCAAAAGTCTCTAGGTAGTTTCTGGTATCCACAAAAGTCCGCATAATGTGTGTTAACCATCAGGTATTATACCTCAATCCATTAAATCCCATACACCGAGTAAGGATCTTCAAACCATTAGAACCTATACATGTTATACCTATATTAGTCCATAGGAAAATATATCTAGAATACAAGTGGGTTAAATAACGACAAGCCATTACGGCCCTATACACACATAAATGGGGAAAACTAACCATCATGCATACCGGCATAATTAACTACCAAGATAAGAGAGTAGGGCCAATGGGGGTAGTAATCCATCCATCCTCCCACTAGGATATTGGGGAAAACACCCCCCAGGGGTCAGAAACCCTGAGGTGTCAGTTTCCCTAACTGATAGGGTGGAGTATCGTATAGGAACACAAAAATTATATGATATAATATAGCTCACAACCACACTATGGGAAAAACCTAGTCTCAAACACAATTGTAGCTAACGTCTCTTAGACACTCGAATGACACTATTAAGACTAGATATCCTATAAGCACACAACCATTTAAAGATCCATATTATGTTACTTCATTCCATTTTTATTAGTTTCACTTTACATTAATTAATTCTTTAACCATTAATTAACCACTAACATTTTACACATTTAATTATATTAGCATCACAATAAATTTCCATGCCATCCAGGAATAACCAAATAGAGTCCAAGGCCTCTCAGAAATATAACCTTAGTGTTTCATCCCATCAAGCTCCAACCTCACGAGTTAAACATTTATTCATTTATTTATTAACAACATCAGAACTTTCTATATAACAAGGTATTATTAGAAAACATTCTAAGCTACCAAACTAAAGGGGATCAACACGGTGAGTAGATGAACTACCCATCAAGTCTTTTCTGCCTATAGTAGGAGTGTAGACCCATCCATCCTTGAGAATAAAAAATGGAAAGAATGTGGAATACCCCACACATCTTCTTTTATTTTGGAAGGAGGGTAAGTAAGACCATCTACCTCAAGCAGTGAGGAAAGTAAAGAAGAAAAAAAATAGATTCAACAAGTATCAAACTTCTACATCAATGTGTAAGCCCAACTTCAACCCATTCCACCATCTCGATGTCCTCCCTGAAACCCACATGCATAAATCGATGAATCTCACCACTCCAATCATTAAATAATGACACAAAAACTGGGCCTCCCTACCCCACATACCACAAAAACCATCTAGGATCATCCATCCCAGGCTCACAACACATCACAAGAAGTAGGAAAACAAGCATATCAACTAGGCACTTGGCCCTAAATAAGGCATTCATCCTTCACACCCAACGAGCTCTCACGACTCCAAAACATAAGGCACTTGTAGTTTACAAGTAAGTGGGTAACTCAGACCCCATAAGGAATTACATTCATTACCCAACCAGTTCTTTATTCCATCTTGAATTAACCAATTCATTATTCACAGGTTCCAACTATCGTCAACCTAAGTAACAAAGACAACGAGATTCATTAAACATTCCTATTTAAACATTTATCCAATTAATTAACAATTAATTATAGATTTACATTATTTACCAATTTCCATCAAGAAAAACATGATAAAAAGTAAGGAATGTATATCACACTATCTAGAAAATCAATAGGAAAACTGTTATCATGGTATAAAGAAACAACATATGATAGATACCAATTCTTTAATCTGGTTCAAATAATTATTATGTCAATTTGATTATTATCCAAAGGAATAACTCATGATATCTATACAATTGAACATATGTAAATAGATAATAATCAAGTCCCCTACCTAAAAAGGTCTTCAACATTCTTCGCTCGAGAACGAACCACACAATGGATCATGATCACCTCTCCCGCAATGACTGCATCCACCCAAGGACATCGCGACAACACCATATTAACCAAAACCAAAGAAATATCCATTAGAAACATAGAGATCACATGCCATCACATGGAAATGAGAAATGGGAGGAAATAGATCGAGGAAACTAGAAGAACATAGCTAGAACATACCTTATATTAAATATGGATTGAAACTTCCTGGTTGCACCAAAATAGGGGGTGAACATGCAACAGGAAGAACTCCAAGGGGATAACGAACCACAAGATGAAATACCTTACTCAAGTCCTATGAGAAGGAAAGGTCTGGGGTGTCCCATAATAGGGGAAAAAAATAAGGAAGAACAATGGTCTACCTTTGGAAAATCTAAATGGAGTAGAGGTTTAGATATGTTTAGAGTTTCCATTAAAGGTAGATCTTGTCAATATTATATGCTTTGATTAGGTAAAGGCATCTGAATCCTTAAGAAAATTAAGATATGAGTTATAGGATTTGAATCATCCTTAAATCCCTTAAAACAAGGGTTTGAAAGCGTTTTATATCAAACATAATGGGAAAGGGGAAAACTGCAGGAAACAAGAAAACTGATCATGACTCACCATTGGACAAGTCACCGTTGGGTGAGGCAATGTCGGTGAGTCACCGTTTGGTGAGGCACGATTGTCAAGTCACTATTGGGTGAGGCAACACCGGGTGAGACACCATCAGGTGAGAAACCATTGGTAGAGTCACCATTGGACGAGTGACCATTCATTGAGTCACCATTTAGCGAGTCACCATTAAATGAGTCACTGTTTAGCATGTCACTATTCGGTGAGTCACCGTTCAGCAAGTCACTGTTCGACGAGTCACCGTAAGGCAAGTCACTTTTGCAAGCTACCATCGCAAGTCACTGGTGCGAGTCACCATTCAGTGAGATACTCTTGGAATGATCTACCATTGGAAAACTGTAATTTTAGAAAACTCTATAAATGAGTCACCTTGACCTCCCAGAAAACATCAAAAACCAGATTTTAGCAAACGAATGGACCAGATAGGTTCGGGCCATTACATTCACCACTAATTTACTTTATGTAGTGTACTAACCATTTGATATATTAAATAATTATATTAATTATATTAATTATACTCAATGTTTCATTTGATTACTATTAATTTCATAGGGAATACAATTCAATTATTTACAAAGTGGTAAGGGATTAATTAACTAAATTTCAATTTATTGTGTTGAAACTTCTAATTTTTTATTATATCATGAGAAGATAATATATGAAATGACTTGTGAATATTTTATTATTTCCAATTTTTTTATATGTATTTACATCAAATAAACGTGATCTATTTATTTGATTAATAGTCACTTCGATGATATGATATTTGTATGGGAATTCGTCTCAATTTCACTTCATTGAGTCATATTTTAATATTACACACCTATTTTTTTATATGGTGTATATACTTCCCATTGATTTATTTTTCATCATACTTAATTGGAAATTTAATTTCTCATAAATATCAATATTTTATATATAGTGGATATGATTATTATCTAAGTTGTATACCTTTTTTACATACAGTTTTTACATTGAATGTTATTTTATTAACTATGTAAATAAAGATAAATATTTATCAATTACTCAATAAATATATTTGATGATAAAAAAAATTATTAATTAAATTGATTAATTGATACCTAAGTAATTATTTGGAATGGTAGACATGGATGAGGTCCTATTATAGATAGCCCCTCGATAAATCGGTAGTCTCATCAGATGAATCAGTTAAGCTATCATTAAATGGGGTTTTACCTATAGAATAAATTTTCTAGTGAAATTTATTAATGGTAATGGTTCAAATTCCATATACATGATGTCCAATAAATAAGCATTTTATGAAATCAGAATTTAGTTATTATTATATAGAGGAATTTCACAAAAAAAACTATGCATGCATTTCATTCTCAATTTATTAATTAAATGGAATGTGAGTTTAGTTATTTAACTTTCCATGATGATTATGATAATTGATTCAAGATAGATTCCTTGGTAAATAATATATACTGGGAATTTGATCTCAAACGTTTCTTATATTTTATTTTTCCATAGGTTTCCAAGAAGTTTATTATTATTTATATACATGGTGATGCTAAGGGGAATAATGGTGTTCTCAAAGAAAATAATTTTGTATTTTATGTTTAAAATATAATTTTTAATTTCAAATATATATTTAGTTTACAAAGAATACTAAAATATTCAGTCCCTTGGGATGTGATTTCATGTATCTTATGATAATGTAATGATGTAAGGCATAAACACTGTGAAACTGGGGTCGGGGTATTTATAGTTGGTATCAGATTAAGTTTAGTAGAATCCTTAGGAACTAGATATAAGAAAAAATGAATTGGAAAAATAACCTTTTGATTGTATTTGAGGACAAGTCTATGTATAGGGTATCATCCTATAGATTTGGTAATTTACATGCATAACCTAGGTTAAAACTATGGAATCATAGACTTAGAAGTAGATGTAATGACTTAGACATCCTATAAATGATTCATCATGACTATATCACTATGATTAGTGTTTCTAACACTGTGCTATGGGTTTTAGTCAATGTTGTGAATCAAAAGGTACTGAGTTAACATTTAATGTGATATAAAATGTGTTGATGAGAAACCAAATATAATGATTACTAGATTGAAGGATATTTGGATTATTCTTTTTTAGTAATCATGATATACAATTAACCACCAACTCCTTAACCACCTCCTAGACTCACCAAATAAGATAGGATAGAGTTTTTCTGAGAGATCGGGTTGAAATGACCCTGGAGGAAAGAAGATTAAGATTCCTATATATCTAGAATATGAGAAGAAATATGTAAGTGAATGTCTTACAGGAACATGAAGATGATTTGGGTGTAGAAATTATGGATATAAAGCAATCAATTTCCAAGGAAAAAAAATAAAAGTTTGGAATAATGGTCACCCTGCGGTATTATTGATGGTAGAATGTTTTAAATTTATAAAATATAGGAATTGTGAAAAAATATGTCCTTTGGGTGTAAATCATGTAGATAATTGACAAGGATGCAGAAGTAATGGTTATACTACTAATGCTTAAGATACAGAAAATGAATAATCAAAGGAATGAGGTATTAAGGAATCAGATGATGAAGCATAGTTCATGGATTAAGAATGAAGTAGAATGATTAAATTTACTGTTTATTTTGATTCATGATTTATTTTATCAATGATTCTATGGTTATAAGAATCACGAGATATATAAGGACTATACTGGAGTACTTCTTTATGTATTTTGAATCATGTGATAAATAATACTAGTAACCAATAGAAGTGATTCTCTTGAAATTTGATCTTTTGGAAAACACATTATTAAGGGACGATAACCCTTAATATATGCTTTTTATTGAGATAATAATGAAAAATATATTTTTATGGGATGGTATTTGTGACTATGAATGTAGTTTTTGTTATCTTTACTGGGTATACGACATGTTTGGATTTAAGACATATACATGAGATTTCATTATTAGAAACATGAATGTTTTCATTAAGGTTTAAATGTGGTCAAAGTATTCATATATTTGGTATGTGAAAATAAGATCATCATTATGTTGTTTGGGGAAAATCTAATGTTATGTTGATTTTGTAAATTTAGTGAACATACTTATACATTTTCAGTATTTGAATTTGGACAGATATATTTTTGATGAGTATTAAAATTAACTACTTATGGAATAGATTAAGTTGAACATTGGATATTATTTTTTAAGGATAATAAATAAATTTTTATATTGTATATAATGTGATAAATATTTTATAAGTAAACATTTAAAGGATGAAGGAATGAATTTTGGATTTTATGATTCACTAAAGTGCTTCAGGCATAAAAAATTCATCATGAAAATTCATTTCCTAGTATAAGGGATGAAGTTAACATAGATCAATGCACAACCAAAGGATGAGATTAATAATATGAAATGTAATGAAATCAAGTATGTTTATTTACTAACGTTATTATCTAGAGAGTAAAATAATCCCTCAACTCTAGTAAAATTATTTTGGAACAAAAACATTATCCCTTAATTTTCTTACATAGAAATTAATGGCCTTTTAACCCATCATAAATTTATGTTTTTATGATGGTTGAATTTCTATTGACAATGTTTTCTATCACTTTACACTAGAACATCATAGTCTGATTTCTCTTCCATGTCTAGGTTTTCACATCCCACTAATGTTATCATGTTTTAAAGCCTAATTTTTTTTGTGATATTCTCATTTCTATTTACCTCTTAGTAATAGGATGTCTTATTAACACTATTTACGATGTGGGTTTCCCACAAAATAATTATTAATTATCAAAATTTGATTTGTGAAGTTTAATTTCAAAATTTTGAGGACTCAATTTATAGAAGGTGTGGAGAATGTAACACCATAATAATTTTTAGTATGTCTCTTTTTAAATTTAATCTCTTTGATAGATTTGGTTACACACAACACTTAGTATAAATGAATAATAAAATAAAATATGTTATCATTATAACCTAGCGGTTAAATTTGAATGAATAAATAATATTAACCACATTATAAAATTTATATATATTATATTCAATAAAATTTGTTTTCATACATCCAATATATTTAATTGGAATAATATAATAAGAAATCCAATTTTACACATATAGAGATATATTTTTCTAAAGGTAGTTTTGTTATCTTTTAATGGCGCAGTTATTTTAAAACTAAATTTTTTACCCTTTTATATATTCTATTTCACAAAATAAACTTCATTTTTAATGAATAAATTTAAAATTATATATTTGATATCTTTTGGTATTATTCTAAAAATATTGTTTTTCAATAAATAATAAAACTTAATGAATTTTATAAAACTATTAATTTATTTATACTAAAAGTATATTCATGATTTAAATTTTATCTAAATGTAACATAAGTTTTATTTAGTTATCTATAATATAATTATTTTCATTTTAATAATTCTTATACCTTATTTTGGTATAACTACATTTTTGGGATTAAAAAAATATATTTTTCAAGAAAGTAGTTTTTTGTTGCGTTTCGTGGGATTAATATTATATTAATTTCTAAATATTATACAGTTTTTATTTATAAAAATGGATTCCATAATTGGTTTAATAATGTAAAAATTTATTAAATAGTTCCATTTTATTTTTGACCAATATGAATAGTAACCATGGTAATTTTTGTTCACATGGTAAAAGGTAAATTTGGTAATTTATGTTCTAAATAAAATGAAAAAGACTAGAAAATGACCCTAAATGTATCCCAATTATTATTGGATGATTATATTTTGTCCATAATCAATTAATGTTTGATTATATGACCAATTTTTCCCATTTGAATCTGTTTATGATATTTATAATATTTCATTTAAAGAGAAGTAAAAAATGTCACATTCATATTTTTAATAAATATAATATTTTTAATATGTTGTTATCCAGAGGGTATCTTCAACTATAAATATTCACTTATAATATAATGAAATTATATTTATCATATTAATTTATTTTTAAATTTTATGGAAGAAATAATTACATTGAATGCTTTCACAATAGTGATGCTATAATTATTTTACTAATCAAAATACCAAATAAATGATATAAAAAATATTAAAATAAATATATTTTTTGGTAATTAATGTCATGAATGAATTTTAGTGTTTCCCTTTACATGTTAGGGATGTATTTAAATAGTTTTTAGATGATATATTATTGTATTAATATTATTAAAAATCAATATAATGAATAGTGTCAAAATTGACATTAATGATATTTGAAAATAAATAATATTTTATAAAATGATATAAAAATAAAACAAATCAAAAATTTTACCAAAATATAGGTATAAGATCTAAAATTTAATCAAATATCCATTTATTGGCCCTTTTTTCAATTTATATTAACTATATTTAACATCAATGATTAAAAGTCCATGTTGTCACAATAGGATTTAAAGAGATTAAATAAGGGTTAAAATAAAAGTTAAGGTTAATAATATGATATAAACTTGCGTAAAATTTATTGTATAATTTTTTATACCAATAATAATCTTTTATTTGAAATAAATAATTTTTTATCCATTTGGAATTGGAAATTAATTTATATTAATTTAATATTTATAGAGTTTCCAAAAGTGACCCTCATCTCAATTATAAAAGTACACCTCCTCCCACACTTCTTCACACCACATTGAGCCTTATAGATTAACCTAAAACCTACCCATTTCTATTATAAACATATTTATAAAAGTTATTTAGGTCCTTTAATTCCAAATAGATCATCCCTAGATCCCTTAATATGATATCTAAAGGAAGTCCATCGAAGAAGAGGTAGTGGTTTTTACCAACTCATCCTGGTTCATTTCTACTTCTATATAATTTTAATGCGTTCTTTTCAACCTAAAATAATAACTATAGTATAATAAATTTTCTAAGATTTTATTATTATTATGGGACATATATATTAAACCTTTTATCCATCATACATAAATGAAAGCACCATAAGTGCGTACGTAAAACTTACTGTATCCACAATGTGGTGTAATTTGTTTATCATCACCACATTAAATAGAATTGTATAATTATGAAAATATTAATATAAATGATAATAATTAAATTATATTGATTCTATAAAAATTAATATAACATTAAATCCCTTACCCTTTCACCATTAAGGAAATGATATTGTTTCTCGTGCGTGTATACAACCTATCTTCTCCACAGTGTAATGTAATTCATTTTCTAAGTTCACCATTCAAGAATGATTATAAAAATGTATATAATGAATAAATATGAAATCTATGAATATAATATCATTCATTAAATGACATAATTATATCCCATTCACAAGGACCATGTATAACATGATAAAAAATTCATAGAAAAATGAAGTAGTTATCTCCTGAAACAAGGGTAATAATGAAATATTATTAAAAAACATGAGATAAGATGATATAAGAGGATCATATATTATGTAATAAATATCAATATATCTTTGGTTTCAATTAATAACAATATTTAAAACATTATATTTTAATTTAAATCATGTTCATCAAAAGTAAAGCGCAAGGCAAGGGTTTCTCGTTTAACTTTTATTTCTCCGAGCTTTATGCATTATTCACCAGTTATTTATTTTATGTGGTTCAATTACCATTTTATATATAATATATTTAATCATATAATATTCATGGTATTAAATATTTTATTTCATGATTATTAATTTTATGGGTCATATGATCTGACTGATTATAAAGTGGCAAGAGATTGATTAACTCAATTTCAATTCATTGAGTTAAAAAATCAACTTTCTGATTACTCATGATAAAATTTTATGTGAAATTACATTTGAATATATAATGTTGTATTTAATGTTGTTTTATTTATATTTATAGGGAATACACTTTATTGATTCATTTGATTAACAATATCATTAATAATAATATATTTGCAAGGGACTTTATCTCAATTTCACATTATTGAGGTATATTTTAATATTATGCACCTAATTTATTTTATTTGGTTTATATACTTACCATTAATTTATTTATGATCATAATTCATTAGAAATTTCATTTCTCATAAATATCCATAATTATTGTATCATGGATATGATTATTATCTAATATATATACCTTTTTACATACATTTTTATACTTTGAATGATATTTGATTAACATCCATATCAATTATTGAATATATATATTTGATAATAAGCCACATTTTTTATTAATTAAATAGATTATTCAATATTTGAGGAATTATTTGGATCGAATGAAATGGGTGGGGCCCTGATATAAATATCCCTTAGATGAATTATTATTATAATGGGATGAATAAGTTAATCCAATATTAAATGAGTTTTTACCTATAGATTAAGTCATATAGTGAATGTTCTTGATGGTAGTGTATACTATTCAAGATACATGACATCTAATAATTGAGAATTTGCTATATTCAGAATTGTAACACCCCAAGATTTCATAGTGTGTTATTTCTTCAAAATAATTCAATAACTTGCACTACACGCAACACCGAGTTCAATTGCACCATGACTTACCAAAAAAAATCCATTAAAATAGGTCATGAATAGTATTATCTAAATTTTAAACTTTATATAATACTTATAATTTTAGAATCCATATTATGAGTTTCTTAGTCATAATGCAAGAATAGATTCATTTTCAGTATTGCACTTTTATCAACTTTTGATAGTGAATCCTTTTTTAAATACAATATTTTAAACTTTTTGACTAAATGGAGACATCAAAAAATTTAAAATGAAACATCCCAAGCTTCCACGGTACGCTTTCCTTTGAATAAAACAGTAGCGTGTGTTGTACGCAACGTCGAGTTTTAACACACACCACAACCGATCAAACTAGCCGTAATGAATAGTAATACCTAAATTTTGAAATTATATATATTTTATATTTTTAAATGGACTTCATTTTTGGATTCGGAATATCGAATTTAGCCTAAGGTGAAATTTTGGTACTTTTCGGATAAATTTCATATTTTGATGAATAGTGAAAATTACTAAATTTTAATTAAAAACAACTTTTTTAATCAAAATAATTAATAGTGATAAATTATGAATTTGAGTGGTTTTAAAGTATATTTAGAATATATTTTTACAATTTAATATAATTTTGGTCATTAGACATAATTTTACAATTAAACCGAACATAAACAAGTGTCAATCTTTTGATAGTTATTATCTCTTAAAAACACGCTTTTTGTTTTGACAGCGGGAATTAATTTTAAATTAATTTCTGCCACTTCTGTGTTTTGAATTTAGAAAAATGGATTCCATATTTGGAATCAGGATGTCAAAATTGTGTAAATAGGTAACTTTTATTTTTAGACATTTTGAATAATTACTGCGGTAAATATTTTATTTACCATGGTTAAGGGTAAATCCGGTAAATAAGGGTTAAAAAATAATATTATAATAATACTAAATTACCCTAAAACGTGTCTTAACCCTATTGGTTGATACATGGTCGACCATGGGCATCTTTGGGTCGATTTGGGGACCCCATGGATCCACTTGTAAGTGATAATGACACTTTATTTTAATTAAGTCAAAATGAATACAAAAATGACACAAGCATATATCTTTTAGAAAAACAATTGTTACATAGGGTTATATAAGTTGGATTTTAGATTATAAATATTCATTAGAAAGATAAAACGGTTTCCTACATAATGAATTTTTATTTATAATTTTTAGACATTAAATAATTTATTTTATTTATGACACAATGATGATGCAGTAATTACTATAATAGTGGAAAATTAAAATAATTGATATTATAAATACCCAAAAAAATATAATATGAAACTTTTAATGAATTAAACTAATTTTCTAGGATAACATGATATATTAGGATTGATTTAAGTGACTTTTTTCGAAGTAATAAATCTGTTATGAGTTTCACAAAAATCAACTATTGAATAGTGTCAAAATTGACATAAAAGAGTTCGTAAAACAAATATTATATTATTAATTGATATTAAATTCCTAAAAATCTAAGGTTCGGCCAAGAGACTTATATCAGGATAGGTTCATCATTAATGGACCACTTTGGGGTCTCTTTGATGTATATAGTAAGTTTATTAACCATATTATATAAAAATACAAAGAGACATTGTAAAAGTGAAACTAATTAACTTAGAGTTAATACTTAAAGATAAGGTTAATATAAGTACCAAAACCTGTCTAAATTCTATTGTTTGAGTGGTTTTCGACCTATCCCCACCTTAGCCTTTGAATAGTCAACTTTGGAGCCATTGGAAACCGAATATGAATTTATTATAAATTAATATTTCTAGCTCTTCCAAAGGTGCCCCTCACCCCTCTTATAAAAGGGCACTCCTCCTTCTCATTTGTTCACACCTTCAAAGCCTTTTGGTTCGGCCAAACTCTGCCCAAATACTCTCCCAACATCCCTCACTACAACCTAGAGGCCTTAGTTTGATCATTAAGCCAACCTAAGGAGCCCTTTTGATCAAATCAAAAGGAAGAACCCGAAGAAGAGGTAATGATTTCACCACCCTTTTCTAAGTTCCTTTCTTCTTCCACTTCCTCTTTCTTTGTTCTTACCATTCTAAAATAATAACTCCAGTATCTTAAATATACTGTGATGTTATTATAAATATGGTACAACCATATTCAGTATTCTATCCACCCTTTGAATAACATGTCACCATACGTGCGTACGAACGGCTTACCGTCTCCACGTCGTGGTGTAATTGTTATTCAATATATTATTATTTGGATGGGTATAATAATGATGTGTAACTCATGTAAATAATAAATATAACATGTTAATGATTCTGTATATATGATATACCATCCATTTATATATTTTTGATATTGTCGCTCGTGCGTACGTACGGACTACCGTCTCCACGAACGCGATGAGATTCATTCTCCATCGTATCCATTCAAGTATAATTATCATTTGATGATTTAAAAATGATGTTTAAGGACTTGATATCATTCTGGATATGAATAATATACAACCTATACTTTACAAACATGTCTTACGTAACAAAACATATAAAAGAAAACAAGTAAGTTAACACCCGAAACGACGATAATTCTAAGATATTATTAACAAATCAATGTTAAAAGATCATATATGATATCATATTAATATATATGATTCTTGTATAATTTAATAAAAATTATTTCACCATTATACAGGAGGTTAACCTACCCCAACCAAGGAAAAGTACAAGGTAAGGGTTATTTCACAATCTCTTCATTATCCGAGGTTGTTTATACGTAATAATCTACTGGGATTTCTTTATCATCCACATCCATGTTTCTTCGAAATGTATTTCAAAACAAATTTATTATTTACAAGAATATGGGTTAAAGTCATTTATACCCTTGTTTGACTTTTTATAAGAGGTTTATAAGAGAATCTTTCCGTCGTTTTCAAAACAAGGTCATTTTTAACCTTTTCGACAGAATTAAGGTAAGAATGTGTTTTTTAACTTATACGGCGGGTGCGGCTAATTTCCACCGTTATAAAATCTTCAAAACTTCCCTTACAAGCTCATAAGAATATTTTCAAAGAAAATGTTTTATTTTATATGGATCTTAAATGATTTCAAAATAAAAAGAGATATTTCTTTAAAAAGAATTTTGATTTCATCTATGTCAACATCCTTTGATGGATTTTACGCTTATTTGAATTTGATCTATTGTGATACAAAACTTCTATATTGTATTGAAGGTTTTGTGATATGTTTGACTGTGGATGTGCTATTTTTATACCATTCATAGTTTATGGTGAAATTATTGACATTTCGTATGCTAGTTTTAATACGAATGTTTATGTTATGTTTAAACCTTTTCATATGGGAATGCATTGGACTTAGTAAGTGACGGGTGGAGCCCGCTATAGCTCCTCGATGCATCGGTAGGTCTCATGAGACAAACTAGTGTCTTGGCACAAGGCCTTGACAAAATATTATTTGTAGTCTTGGCACGAGGCCTTGACTATGTGGTTATGATAGTCTGGCATTATGCATTCCAACATTATGAAAGTGGTTATTGATTTTTGCATGTGATTATTCGATTAGTAGAATATCCATGTGAGTAAGTAAATGGAATTATTTCATTTTATTTATGCCATACCATGTTGAAAGTTCATGTTTGAAAGGCTTTTGTTTTAGTTATACATTGCCTTAAATGTTTATTCTTATTTATGAAAGTTTCCGCTATATTTTTATCCTTACTGGGCATTTGAGCTCACCCCTTTTCTATGTTTTATTTTTCCCAGGAAGTGAAGAAGTAAGTTATGAATGACCTGCAGGGATATTATGTGGGGATATGAGTGTGGATTATGGAGACAATATGTTGTTGTAGTAGTTTTTCGTTTAATGATGTAATGTAAAACTTATGAATATATCTAGTGTTTACAAGGCTACTAAACCAATCGGTCTTTCGAGATTTTATATTTCTTGTGATCATGCCAATGTTATGTAATTAATGCACCGACTCTGGGTAGCTGGGGTCGGGGCGTTACAAGAATTCTATTATTATTATCCACATCATGTTCACTATAAAAAAATCTATGGATGCATTTGATTATCAGTTTATTAATTAATGGCATGTGTGTTCAGTTATATACCTTTCCATGTTGACTATGCCCATTTATTAAAGATAGATTTGGTTGTACATAGCCCTTACTAATCATTTTAACTCACCAATTTCTTATGTATTATTTTTTCATAGGTTTATAAGAGGTTTGTTACAATTAATATGAAGGGATATGCTAGGGGAAATAATGGTATCCTTAATGAAAATTATTTTTGAATTTTATGTTTAAAATATAATTTGAACTTAAAATATGTATCTTATTTACCAATAATACTAAACCATTTTTTCCTTTGGGAAGCGATTTTAGATATCTTATTCCAATTTAATAAAGTAAGGTGCCACTCTATGCTACCTGGGTTGAGGTATTTACATGAAAATATAATAGTAGGTATCTATAAAGATTCACATATATTCTTTAGTTCTACATATTATTTTTATACAAAGGTTTAACTTTGATATAATCCTAGTTTTTTGCGGATTAATTAGTTATAAGATTTTTATACTTGGTAGATGAATCATAAAATAATATATGTTAATCAAATGGTATTATAATTTAATAGTTAAGGTATTTTATCATTTATATGGGTTTTATTGTTGAAGTTTTTGAAATTAATATATTACTTCATCACAATATGTATTATTCATATTAAGTACTATCTTGACTTGATATGATCATTTTTTAGATAAGTGAAATAACATGTCTTTATTTTTTGGATCTTTAAATCTATAAAAGGTTTAATTTTGTTAATTAAGCATGAATATATTCCTCCTAGTTATTAATCATTAGAACCATATGTGGAAACTTATTATAATACTTAATGGGAAACATTATAATAAATTTATAATAATTTAGGTTAATATATTTTCTTGTCTTATACATCATGATAATAACAAAATCCATTGACACTATGAAAAGGAAATATAAATATAAATTTTATACTTTTATCATAAATTCATATGAATCGATGGTATTTTGTGTCCCTTATTGATTTATTGTTTTGCGGTCGTTATGTTTCTCAAGATTATGATCTCTATCACTCTCAATTATTCTCGAGAAGATATCATTTCACCTCTATATCCATGCATGTAATTCTTGGTGATTTTCTCCTTATCTGGGAACCTGATTAATTATTATTTAAGGAATTATAACATTTCCCACATACATTTTTGAAAGTATATTTTATTATTCCATTGTACAATGTGGGTTAGCAACAAAATAATTTTAAAATATTGAACCCTTGATTTCCAACATAAAAATTATTTTTCAGATTTGATTTATTTAATGATGTTTTAATGTAATATACAAAAATTAAATTTAAAATAATAATAATATTGACATATTTCTTAACACGCATCACCAAACATTAAGTGAACTGCGATATTCAATATTTTTTACAATTATAAACTAGCCATTAATTAGACGGAATGAATTGGAACAAACAGATGATGAAAATTATTTCTAAATGTATTACATAATGTAAATATTTTTATTAATTCTTAATTTATATATACTTAATTTTCAGTAAATACATTTTATGGTTCAAAAATATGTTTTTTTCAAAAATGGGTTTTATTACATTTTGTGTATGGACATTATAATCTCACTGTATCATTTTTGGAAATTTTAATTTATAAAATTAATATAATTTTTGAAATAAGGATTTTAATAATAACTTCTTATTAAATTATGATATTTTTCTAAAATTATTTATTTTCATGTGATTAGTGAAAATAAATTTTTTTTTGTAAAACTATCCTTTATTTTCATTATGAAATTTAATTTAAATTTAAAAATAAATTTGAAATTTTATTTAAAAATAAAACTAGTATCATTTAATTATAAATATTCTAATTAATTACATGGGAAATATTTTTACAAATTGTTTTGGTATAAGTCCACTCTTGGGCTTAAAAACCCATTTTTCTAAAAAATGTTTTCATTTGCGCAATGTGTCATTGTCTTATAAAATTAATAAATCACTAATTACTATTTATTTTAATGAAATTTAAATAATATATATTTATTTTAATATTAAATGTTTATGTAAAGGTTTTCATAAGGCAAGTAATTGATGTAAATTATGATTTATACATAAATTGTTTTTTTTCTAAAAACATTTTTTCTTCAATTTTAGGCACCTAATTTAAAGTGAATATATACCTATTATTTAAATTGAATCTTTTAAAATGTATTATATATTTGAATCAGAATAATTAATATAATTTTATATAGCAAACTTAATTTTGGTTCATAATAAATAGTAAAATAGTAAAACATTGTTACCACGGTTACAGTTCAAACAAGTTTACCAGGAGAGATAAACTAAAATATAATGGTTAAAATAAAATAAAAATTGATATATGATCTATTATATCTCTAAATTCATAACCCATATATTACTCCTTTCAATAATAGTCTAATTTTTAGCCACAATTCTTGATTAAGGAACAAATATATTTTATTCTTTTGAAAAAAACCATGTGTGTCCTCTACATCCCCTATTAAAGGACAACAATTATCCTCTCATCACAAAATTACACGAGACATATATCTAATTAAATAATTAAAAAATACCATTCTTAAAATGTAACATCCAAAGTATATAAATAATATTACATTCTCATGTTTATCAATATTTGTGTATAAAATGTTAATATTAATTTAAAGGGAACGATATGCTCGATGGCGTACCCAATACGCAACAATGAGTTTCTTGGAAATCTTACGTTTCACTCTAATAATAAAATAATATTATTTTAAATGGTAGTTAACACCTAGAATTTGTAATGGAGGGAATGAACAAAACTAACTAAAAAATGATTATATATGTTTGTCAAATATTTTTACTTTTATCCAATAAATGTTAGAGGCTTAAAATGCGAATGAATCCAATTTTAAGCGTAAATATTGTAATATTATTTAAAAGGTCGATTAACCACCTTTTGATGGAGAACACTTTTTAAATCCACTTGTTGAAACTTTTATATGTTATATTGGACCAAATAAAATCCTTCTTTATAATCGGGATATCAAAATTTACTTTGTGTAGGTTTTTGTTATTTTTTTTGATAAAGTCCATTTTTAATGAATAAGTGAAAAAATGTTGTATGTTAATTCAAAACATATTTTTAATATAATATATTTATATTATTATATCATCTTCTTAATTGGTTTTAAAGTGTAATTAGAATATATTTTTACCATTTTATCCAATGGTGGTCATTGGAATTAATTTCACTTTAAAATTGGACTTAAACTAGGGTCAATCTTTTAATAGATATTGTTTCTTAAAAACACGCTATTTGTTTTGACAGAGGGAATTAATTATTAAATTAATTAATGAAACTTATATGTTTTGAATTTTTTAAAATAGAAATCATTTTTTAATTCAGAATATCAAATATAGCTTAGGGTGAATTTTTGGTATTTTTCTGAAAAACTTCAATTTTTGATGAATAGTGAAACCACTAAGTGGTAGTTAAAAAACTGATTTTTTGTTTAAATGAAACTTTACCACTTATGTGATTTTAATTTCAAATATCCGACATTCATGGTTGTCATTAGAATGTAAAATGTGGTTCAATGGGATTAAATTTTTTTGGTGAATAATAACTTTTAAGTTTTATTAATCGCGATTAAATGTAATTAGTGTAATTTATGGTAAAGATAATGTTATAATAATATTAAATGACCTTTAAACATGGCTTAACCTTATTGTATGAGTCATGGACGACAAATACAATCCATGTTTCAACTTGGGGACCCCATGGAGCCACTTTGGTAGTAAAATGACATTAATAACTTTTTATTTAAAGTTAAAATAAAAATGTCACAAACATGTATTGTTTTACTAAAACAATTTTTAAATGGGATATAAAAGTCATATTTTTGACTATAAATATTCATTAAAAATATAAAAATATTTCATACATCATGATATTTGTTTTTATAATTTTTATACATTTAATAAATCAATTTATTTATGACACCATGATGATGCAGTGATTACCTCATTAATGAACGATTTAAATAAAATGAGAAGATAAGGTAAAATATAAGACTTAAACTTGTCAAAAACCTATTGTATGGGTGTATTTAGAACCCTTATCACCTTATCCTCGAAATATATAATTTTTGGACCTTTAATATCCTAAAATAATTTTATAATAAAGTAACTTTTCATGACATTCCAAGAGTGGCCCTCCTCCCTCTTATAAAAGGCCACCACCTCTACCCCCTTACCCACACATCTAAAGCCTTTGTCTCGACAAAGATCTACTCATTTTATCTCTCCAAATATCTCTATTCATCCTAGAAGCCTTACCTTAGGCAGAAATCTCTTCAATAAACCCTTTTGGTTCAAACCAAAGGGAGTTACCCGATTTAAAGGTAATGTCCCCTCTTATGTTCTTTTGTTTTATTTTGCTTCTACAACCCCCTAAAATCTTTTTATTCATTTATTTTTTTAAAAAAACCATTATATTAAATATACTAGTATGTTTTTATGAGAAGTATTCGAGCTACACTTACACACACATCCGTCTAATGGTTAAAGAACATACTGTTTCTGTGGATGGCGAATTACTGCCTCATGAAACGATGATTGTTCTATCTTCTCCTACCACCTCTCATGGTGGCCATTATGATGGAACTATATTTATTTATGATATATATTATATTTATTTCCTCTCTAAACTTCTTTATTTTATATTTAATACATTCCTTTATGCTTTGCATGTTGTGCAAATGCGTTAAATTCATTTGAGGAAGTGTGGACTACCGCCCCCTCAAAGTGATTTGATTCGTTAATGCCATATGCGGGACGTATAAAGGATGGGGTATTGATATTATATATATGATATTATACTGAAATTATAATATACCTTTATATCATTATTATTTCATTCCATTAAATATGAAATATAAATGAAAGTAGTGTTCATGCATACGTACGGCTTACCGTCTCCATGAACGGTGCATTTCATTTCTTACCTCTAAATGTTATGTAATATTATAAATGAAAGTATTTACTGGATATATATGATATATATGATATCTAAATCATGAATATAATTCTGGATATAATTCATATTTTACCACATGAACAAGTTGTAATTATAAGAAGTTTATTTTTGACTCAAGTACTAATGATCAACAAAACGACCATTAATAACTTAAATAATTACATAATGGTCATAAAATGGTAATAAATGATATAAAAAGAATAATTAACTTTAAAAAAGTTTTTAAGAAAGTATAAATTAACTCTTGTTTATTATTCAGGAGATTAAAGATTGATCGAGTCAAGTCGGACACAGGGTAAGGGATCCAACCTCTCTCTTTCTTTTTAAGTACTCTCTTTTATATCACTTATTTTAAGCTCATCTTTCTTATGTTGGGGGATGTTCTTCTATATTACTCTTACTATAATTTTTATTTTCATATGATGAGAGACCATAATTTATATCTTCAATACACTTTTGGAAGTTTTAAGTGGTGTCGTTAGGCTATTGAATTTTTGTAAGGGGATATCTTATCTCACTTTTAATTCCGTGAGATTTCCATTGTTTGCCACTTATTTACTGCATGTAGTGTATTGTGTTCTTCTATTTGATATATATTATCACTATTCTATTTATATTTATGGTATTCTATGATTTATAATGTGTTTATTATCTTTTGGTCATACGACTCGATTGATTACAATGAGGTATGGGGTTTTTATCTCACTTTTTGTTCTCGTGAGATTCATGATACATTTGCCACTATTTCCTTTTGTGTGGTGTATGTACTACCCATGATTATATTTTTTGTGTAATATACTTTAATTTATGGGTATTTACATAGTCATTGAATGATCCTTATTTCATGGGGTGTACGTTTCGAAAGTTACCCAAATCGATAAGGGAACCTTTTACCCTCCTCTTTTTAAAAGACTTCTTTTTGTTAAGTCTTTTAATTTACATCTTATTATGTTGGTATGTGTTCTTATATATCCTTATTGCTGTAAATTTTATGTCCAAGTAATGAGATACCCTTTATCTCTCTCATCATCTCTTTTTCTAAAATTTGATGTGACGCCGTTAGGCTATCGAATTTTTGCAAGGGAACTTCTTAACCCAATTCCAATTCTTTAGGTGAAACCTCTACTTCTTGATCATGTAGTTCTATGAATATGTGTGGATGAAATCTGATTGTTTTACGCTGAGTATCCACTTATATTTATTGTATTTATATTTGTCACACATAATTATTTCATTTCTTTATCCTTTCTCTAATGGCATGATCCTTGATTGGGATTACATCTCAATTTATTTTCATTGAGACATTTCTTAATGATATGAACTTTTATTCTTTTATAAAGTGTATATAATGCCCCTTTTAAATTCCATATCCATATTATATCTATAATAAATCCATTTAAATGTTTTGAAAATGGTCTACTTTCTTGTGGCTTATAATTTAAATGTTCAAAATGAAAAAGGACTCTTTTATTAAATCATTGTTTTAAATGGGTTTAAGGATTTATTCTTATAAACATTTATCATCCATGTCCATGTTTTAAAAATGGTTTTATGGATTTATTTATAGGTACATGAATATTTTAAAACCCTTTCAAAAGTTTCTAAGTGGTATGGGACTTCGTCTCAATGTCCTTTTATTGAGGCATATTTTGTTTTTATACATAACTTTATTTTATACGGTGTATAAACCCCTTTGAATTTTACTTTTATTCAAAAGGAATATTTTTATATGAAGTGTTTTACTAAACAAAAAAGGGAATTTTTTTGTCATATGTATGCGGCGACAACAATTTCTCCACCACCGTGACCATTATTTGAGTTTCGGCTTCCTCTACAATCCATAACTTTTTTAAAAATAAAAAATAAATACCATGTTTTAATTTTCTTTCATTTTGGTATTGAAAAAGGTTTTGATAATTTTTTTATTATATCAATGTGTTATTGATATCTTGTGATTAAAATGTGTAAATGTTATGTTTCCTTTATTCATGTTTTATGTGATACGATTATGTCATGGTTCTTGGTAATTGTTTATGAAGACGGGTGGTTCCGTGATAAACTAAGGGTGGGTGGGCCCGATATATCTCTCCAATTCATTGGGTAACATGAAGGAGTTAAACGCTAAGGTTTCTCCGAAGAGATTTAGGGAATATACTGTGATGGGTATTCCAAACGTAACCACGAGGGTTATTCCTTACGTAATAATGTTATGAATGCCTCAAATTACCTTTATGTCTTATGATTTCTACTGAGTTATGGATAAATATTATGATTTCATGAGGTATGTTAAATTGCTAATGTTTTATGAGTAAAGTATGATTTCATTGATTCTTATGTATACATGGACTAATGTTTTCTTTCCGTATTGTTATAACCCTTACTGAGCTTTTTATGTTCATCCCAAGTTTTTGAAATGTTTTCCAGCGGACTTAAAGTGGAATACGGTAAATGATGGGATCAAGGAAATGTCATGATGTCTAAAACATGGAACTAGAAATGACTCTTTTGTTCAAGAGTTTATATTTTGTGAAAAAATGGAAACTGAGTAGATGTGTCTACCTTGTAATCTTTGAGATATAATAGTTATGTCATAATTATCTAAAACTCTAAACCTAAGAAGATCCTCAATGTGAATTATTCATTTAATTCAAGAATATGTAATGTACTAAGGCTGGGTCCTTATAGTTGGTATCAGAGGTCAGTTTAGATAACTTTAGAGGTTATGATATTCTTTAAGCAAAATTGACATTGCCATAATGGTTATAATTTCAGAAAGAGTCATAGTTTTAGATAAAGTGAATGAGTTTATGATAAAATGAATAATTATATCATAGTATTATATGATGATTCTAATTATATACTCACACTGGCCTTTTTGATTTTAGTAAATGTATGGATCTATCAGGCACCAAAGTGACAATGAGTTTGAAGGAAACTGTGGTGGTTCTCTGATTAAGAGACTAGTTGAAATGGGGGATTCAATGAGAAATCTTGTGGTTATTCTAAACAAAATATCAGAAGCCATCATCAACCACTTGAACCTAGGTGAGTTCTCTAATGCATCATGTACGAGAGAACCAACTTGATGTGGAAGTTTAGGTAATAATTATAAAGGTAACCATTAGGGTTTTTATGATCCTTACTTTTGAGGTAATTATGGGTGACTATATGTTATGATGGAATATGAATGACATGAGATAAACTTGAGGTTAAATTATGTTATGGTTATTTTTGAAGATTTTATCGCTTTTTGGGTAATGTTATAAGAATTATGTAGTTTTGGAAAAAAGACAACATGTAGACCGTGTGACAACCTGTTGCGTCAGACGAAGCTGTGGGAATCGAACTCACAACCAAAGTGTGACTAGTATTATTGCCTACCACTGGACTACGTGAAGTCCCTAGTTAGTTTGACTAATTATTTTTAGTTATATGATCTTATGAATCTATAATAAGGTGATTTTGGGTTATCTATGGAAATTATTAACCTATCATAAAGGATATGTGATTAGGTTAATTACTTTTTAGTATGAGACTTTAAGAGTAACTGATGATTGGAGATAAATGTTAGGGTTTATCTTGGAAGACTATGTGATTATTTCCTTCAGAGATTTGGGTTTCAATCCTAGTTTTGATTAATTTTAAGAATTTTATGAATATATGTTTATTGAATGGTCTTTGTTGAACTTTGGGTATTGTTTGACAAATTTTGGAGATTAAGAATAGATTTTTTATAAAGGATTATCCTTTTTGGGTATTATCTGATCTTGTACTAAACTTTTTGGTTTTGGTTTTGGTTAAGGTCTAAAGACATGGGAAGTATATAGTTCTCTTTTTTGGATTAGGTGACTGTCAAGAAGTTGATTATAGTACTCTTAATGTGAACAAGTCTTCCTAAATACTCATCTTTTAGAAGAAATTAGAGTTTGTGTAAGAAATATAGTAAAAGTTGAAAGTCAACATGACAAGTAAGTATGTTTCCTTATGAATTAGTTAATCTCATAAATAAATTCCACAATGAAATTTAACTTAAAACTAAAATGTTGTCTGTTAACTTTTCCTACTAGGGAATCAAATACCATTTAACCCATCACAAGTTTGTGATTTTCTAATGGTTAACTTTCTCCTAAACATGTTTTCTATCACTCTCCATCAGAACATGAACCTTTTTTTTCTTCCATATCCATGTTTTCATGGAATCCTAGTATGGGTTAACTCGTGTGACCTTTGTACTTCACTTTCTTTATTTTAAAGTGATAGTTTTACCGAATCTGGTTCTGATGCGGGACTTTCAATGAAGTTTCCAAGCACAATTTTAAAATTGCGAGGATGAAATTCCCAAAAGGGGGGAAGGATGTAACATACCAGGTAAATAAATAATATTACATTCTCATGTTTATCAATATTTGTGTATAAAATGATAATATTAATTTAAAAGGATCTCTATGCTCGATGGCGTACCCAATACGCAACAACGAGTTTCTTAGAAATCTTACATTGCACTCTAATAATAAAATAATATTATTTTAAATGGTAGTTAACGCCTAGGCATTGTAATGGAGGGAATTAACAGAACTAACTGAAAAATGATTATATATGTTTGTCAAATATTTTTACTTTTATCCAATAAATGTTAGAGGCTTAAAATGCGAATGAATCCAATCTTAAGCGTAAATATTCTAATATTCATTAAAAGTTCGATTAACCGCCTTTTGATGGTGAACCATTTTTAAATCCACTTGTTGACAATTTTATATGTTATATTGGACCAAATAAAATCCTTATTTCTAATCGGGATATCAAAATTTACTTTTTGTAGGTTTTTGTCATTTTTTTGATAAAGTCCATTTTTAATGAATAAGTGAAAAAATGCTGTATTTTAATTCAAAACCTCTTTTTAATATAATTTATTTATATGATTAGATCATCTTATGAATTGGTTTTAAAGTTAAATTAGAATATATTTTTACCATTTGATCCAATGGTGGTCATTGGAATTAATTTCAATTTGAAATTGGACTTAAACTAGTGTCAATCTTTTAATAGATATTGTTTCTTAAAAACACGCTATTCGTTTTGACAGTGGGAATTAATTATTAAATTAATTAATGCAACTTATATGTTTTGAATTTTGTAAAATAGACATAATTTTTGAATTTGTAATATCAAATATAGCTTATGGTGATTTTTTGGTATTTTTCTGAAAAACTTCAATTTTTGATGAACAGTGAAACCACTAAGTGGTAGTTAAAAAATTGATTTTTAGTTTAAATGAAACTTTACCACTTTTGTAAATTGAATTTCAAAAATCCGAAATACATGGTTATCATTAGGATGTAAAATGTGGTTCAATGGGATTAAAATAATTTTTGGTGAATAGTAATTTTTAAGTTTTATTAATCACGATTAAAGGTAATTAGTGTAATTTAAGGTAAAGATAATGTTATAATAATATGAAATGACCTTGACACATGTCCTACCCTTATTTGATGAGTCATGTCCAACCAAGACAATCCATGGGTCAACTTGGGGACCCCATGGAGCAACTTTGGTTGGAAAATTACATTAATAACTTTTTATTTAATGTTAAAATAAAAATGTCACAAACATGTATTGTTTTGCTAATTTTTTTTACATGGGGTGATACAAGTCATATTTTTGACTATAAATATTCATTAGAAATATAAAGAGATTTACCACGTCATGATAGTTTTTTTATAATTTTTATACATTAAATAAATAAATTTATTTATGACATCATGATGATGTAGTGATTACCTCATTAATGAACGATTTAAATAAAATGAGAAGATAAGGTAAAATATAAGACTTAAACTTGTCAAAAACCTATTTTATGGGTGGATTTAGAACCCTTATCAACTTATCCTAGAAATATATAATTATGGGACCTTTAAAATCCGAAAATCATTTTATGATAAAGTATCTTTTCAAGACATTCCAAGAGTGCCCCTCCTCCCTCTTATAAAAGGCCCCCACCTCTACCCCATTACCCACACATATCTAGACTTTGGCTCGACCAAACTCTGCTCATTTTATCTCTCCACACCGATCTATTCATCCTATAAGCCTTATCTTAGGCAGAATGCTCTTCAAGAAACCCTTTTGGTTCAAACCAAAGGGAGTTACCCGATTTAAAGGTAATGTCCCCTCTTATGTTCTTTTGTTTTATTTTGCTTCTCCAACCCCCTAAAATATTTTTATTCCTTTATTTTGTAACAAAAAAAGTATCTTCAATATACTAGGATGTTTTTATGAGAAGTATTCGAGATACACTTACACACACCTCCGTCTAATGATTAAAAAACATACTGTTTCTCTGGATGGAGAATTACTACCTCACGAAACGATGATTGTTCTATCTTATTCTACCACCTCTCATGGTGGCCATTATGATGGAACTATATTTATTTATGATATATATTATATTTATTTCCTCTATACTCTTCTTTATTTTATATTTAATACATACCTTTATGCTTTGCATGTTGTGCAAATGCGATAATTTCATTTGAGGAAGTGTGGACTACCACCCCCTCAAAGTGATTTGATTTGTTAATGCCATATGTGGGATGTATAAAGGATGGGGTTAATGATATTATATATATGATATTATACTGGAATTATAATACACCTTTATATAATTATGATTTAATTCTATTAAATACTAAATAGAAATGAAAGTAGCGTTCATGCGTACGTACGGTTTACCGTCTCCATGAACGGTGCATTTCATTTCTTACCTCTAAATGTTATATAATATTATAAATTCAAGTATTTACTGGATATATATTATATATATGATATCAAAATAATGAATATAATTCTTGATATAATGGATATTTTACCACATGAGCAACTTATAATTATAAGAAGTTTATTTTTGACTCAAGTACCAATGATCGACAAAACGACCGTTATTAACTTAAATAATTACATAATGTTCATAAAATGGTAATAAATTATATAAAAGGAATAATTAAATTAAAAAAGGTTCTTAATAAATTATAAATTAAATCTAGTTTATTATTTAGGAGATTAAATAACGATCGAGTCAATCCGGACATGAGGTAAGGGATCTAACCTCTCTCTTTCTTTTTAAGTACTCTCTTTTATATCACTTATTTTAAGATCCTATTTCTTATGTTGGGGGATGTCCTTATATATTCATATTACTGTAAGTTTTATTTTCATATGATGAGAGACCCTAATTTATATCTTCAATATATTTTTGGGAGTTTTAAGTGGCGCCGTTAGGCTGTCAAATTTTCGTAAGGGGATATCTTATCTCACTTTTAATTCTGTGAGATTTCCATTGTTCGCCACTTATTTACTGCATGTGGCATATTGTGTTCTTCCATTTGATATATATTATCACTATTCTATTTATATTCATGGTATTATATTATTCATATTGTGTTTATTAACTTTTGGTCGTACGACTCGATTAATTACAATGAGGTATGAGGTTTTTATCTCACTTTTTGTTCCCGGGAGATTCATGCTACATTTTCCACTATTTCCTTTTGTGTGGTGTATGTACTGCCCATGATTGTATTATTTGTATAATATAATTTAATTTATGGGTATTTACATCTTCATTTTATGACCATTATTTCATGGGGTGTACGTTTTGAAAGTTACCCAAATCGGTATGGGAACCTTTCACCCTCCTCTTTTTAATAGACTTTTTTTGTTAGGTCTTTTAATTTACATCTTCTTATGTTGGGATATGTTCTTATATATCCTTATTTCTGTAAATTTTATGTCCAAGTTATGAGATACCCTTTATCTCTCTCATAAACTCTTTTTTCTAAAATTTTATGTGACGCCATTAGGCTATCGAATTTTTTCAAGGGAACTTCTTAACCCAATTCCAATTCTTTGGGTTAAACCTCTACTTCTTGATCATGTCATGCTATGAATATGTTTGGATGACATATGATTGTTTTACACTGAGTATCCACTTATATTTAGTGTATTTATATTTGTCACACACAATTATTTCATTTCTTTATCCTTGCTCTAATGGCATGATCCTTGATTGGGATTACATCTCAATTTCTTCTCATTGAGACATTTCTTAATGATATTAACTTTTATTATTTTATAATGTGTATATACAGCCCCTTTTACATTCCATATCCATATTATGTCTATACTAAAGTCATTTAAATGTTTTGAAAATGGTATACTTTCTTGTGGCTTATAATTTAAATGTTCAAAATGAAAAAGGAATCTTTTATTAAAGCATTGTTTTAAATGGTTTTAAAGATTTATTCTTCTAAAAATTTATCATCCATGTATATGTTTTAAAAATGGTTTTAAGGATTTATTTATAGGGACATTAATGTTTTAAAACCCTTTCAAAAGTTTCTAAGTGGTATGGGACTTTGTCTCAATCTCATTTCATTGAGACATATTTTGTTTTTATAAACAACTTTATTTTATACGGTGTATAAACCCCTTTGAATTTTACTTTTATTCAAAAAGAATATTTTTATATGAAGTGTTTTACTAAATGAAAAAAGGGAATGTTTTTGTCGTACGTATGCGGCGACAACGACTTCTCCGCCACCATGACTATTATTTGATTTTCGGATTCCTCTATAAGCCATAACATTTTTTAAATGAAAAATAAATACCATGTTTTACATTTATTTCATTTTGGTATTGAAAAATGTTTTGATAATTTTTTAATTATATCAATGTGTTATTGATATCTTGTGATTAAAATGTGGAAATGTTATGTTTCCTTTATGCATGTTTTATGTGATACGATTACGTTATGGTTCTTGGGAATTGTTTATGAAGACGAGTGGTTCCGTGATAAAATAAGGGAAGGTGAGCTCGATATATCTCTCTAATGCATTGGGTAATGTGAAGGAGTTAAACACTATGGTTTCTCCAAAGAGATTTAGGGAATATACTATGATGGGTATTCCAAATGTAACCATGAGGGTTACTCCCTACGTAAGAATGTTATGAATGCCTCAAGTTATCTTTATGTCTTATGATTTCTATTGAGTTATGCATAAATATTATGATTTAATGAGGTATGTTAAATTGATTATGTTTTATGAGTAAAGTATGATTTCATTGATTCTTATGTATACATGGACTAATGTTTTCTTTCCGTATTGTTATAACCCTTACTGAGGTTTTTATGCTCATCCCATGTTTTTGAAATGTTTTCCATAGGAATTAAAGTGGAATACGGTCAAGGATGGGATCAAGGAAATGTCATGATGTCTAAAACATGGAACTAGACATGACTCTTTTGTTCAAGAGTTTATATTTTGTGAAAAAAATGGAAACTGAGTAGATGTGTCTACCTTGTAATATTTGAGATGTAATAGTTATGTCCTAATTCTCTAAAACTCTAAACCTGAAAAGATCCTCAATGTGAATTATTCATTTAATTCAAGAATATGTAATGTACTAAGGCTGGGTCCTTATATAAAATCCCTCTCCGTGATCTAGAGTTTCTTTCTTGATCAAAATACCAACCTTATATGTATTAATGTGTATGCTAATGGAGGTTGTCTAAAGAAGATATTCAGCTCTTAACAGAGGGTTTTCATTTTATTTTTTATTTAACCTTGTTAAATTTTACTATATCTAGAATTTTATAAAAAATAATTATATCCCATATACTTTTATTTTATATTGTTGAAATCAAAACATTTATTCACCCCCTTTTCTATAACATGGTAAATGAAATCATTGTTTGTGTGTACATATAGACAACCAACTCAAGAGGTGTTGTATTTCATTTTTCATCACCACCATTCTTTGTTAGTTATTATTAAATATGAAAAATTATTATATGATATTAATTATATAATTTACAATATAAATATAATATATCCTTTACTTTATTACATTTCCACTCATTTAAAAATGATAATGTCACTCAGGAGTACATGTGGACTACCACATCAATGAATCATTGTGATCCACTCTTCATGTCCCCATTTAAAGAATGATTTTAAATATTTATATAATGAATATATATGATATTTATATCATTATTAAAGTTATATAGGTTATGGGACCCTGAGTAGTATTCAAAGATTGAAATTGTTGAACTGAAACATAAATGAAAAATGAAAAAGATAATAATTTGAAACTATGATTAAAAAAATAAATTATTAATAAACAGGTGTTGAAATATTATAATTAGATAATATATGATATTATATTTATCCATTTTATGATGATTAATAATTATAATAAATTTAATTTTATTATATTGGTGATTCAATTCACTTCTGAACCAAGTCACACCTAAGGTAAGGGTTTATTTTCAACATCTCATCCTTATTCGGGATCATTTATGTTTAATTTTCTATTAAGAGATTTATATGATATATATATATATATAACAAAATATTTTATTCTCTACTAGTTATTTATATTAATTTCAAATTTTCCATTCATTTTAATCTCTTTAATAACTGTAAATTTATTAAAAAATATGAGAAAATATGTTTGATTTTCTATTCTATCAGGAATATTTTCCATCCATGTCAATATTTTCTATAAAATATTTTCAATAATATTTTTAATATTATCCAATTATTTATTAAATCTAATTTTATCCATGAAATACATTCTATAAAATTGTTTAAAACTATTGTCACTACATTATTTTAATTCCCACAAATCATGTTTGTTATGTTTCTAATAAGAATTATGTTTTATGATAGTAAAACATTTTTTAAGAAACATAGATAAGTGAATATTTTCAATTATTTATGAATACCTACAATTAGTAAAAATATATCTAACAAAAGATGTGATAATATACTATTAGTTCAATCAGATCAACTGATGGACTCTATCTACCGCCAGACTCTAATTGTGATTTATCTACCAGTGAAAAAATCTACTGTTAGTTCAATAGATTTATCATTAGTTCAAATAAGATCTACCATTGAACTTCCTCTGTCATTGAAAATGATCTGTTTTTGAAATTCATATAACTCTGATATTCATCCATTGATAGACCCTATCTTTCATCATACTCTACCGCTAAATGATCTACTGCTAGATTTGTTATTCTACCAAATCATATCTTCCACAATATTTGATCTAATGTTAGACCAGATCCACCAACAGATAAGATCTTCCATCATAAAAAATATCCCATTGATTAGATCTACCACTAGCTCAGATGATATAACCTTGATTGATCTACCAATTATTATATCTACCACTAGTTCATGTGTTCTACCATATGACCAAGATATCATTAGTCTAATATACCACCAAAGGTTATCCACCACTAGTATCCTACTATTTATGTTCTGATTATTAATTAAAATTTAATTTCTCCAATGAGAAGTTTATGGAATTTAATTTATTTAAGATTCATGTGGATTTAAATATCATTATCCCCAAACCACTCCATAGATGCATTAAATACTAAGTAATAATTTGGAAATTTAGTGCCCAGTATGAGAAGCCATGATATATAAATTATTATTATTTAGAAGATAATTTGGACCTACATATATATATTTTTAGAATAACATTCTCATTTTAGAACATAGATACATACATGTGGGTGGAATAAGAATATCCAATAAAATAGATATATAGAAAACACTAATATTCATATGATACTAAAGAGAACTGTGTGATGGGATTCTTGTGTTCTATAGAGATGATGTTTTGTACATCCATGAAACTCTATTTTACTATACATTCATAGAAACATATTTGATGACCTTAAAAAAAACAAAGGACTCTGAACAATTGAAGCATCACAAATTAAGCTACATCGCTTATTCTATCTATCTATCACTTTCACATTCCTCTTTATTCTTCTAATTTCCCCTATTTGTTGAATTAATCTATTTATCTGTACATATTATCTTTGGTGCTTTTATGGGGAATACCTGATATTCTCACAATATAAATTTTATATTTATTCCCATTAAAAAATATTGAAGAGGTCATTTTTGAACTGTCTATTTTATTTATACCCATGTATAATTGTAGAAGATTTTTTCATCCAATACATCCTTAGGAGTGATTTTTGTAAAACCAGATCATGGTTGTGGATCAATTTTATAGTTCAGTAAACTACTTTCCAAAAGGTGATTTGCATGTGGATGGGATTAAGTCTCTACTTTTGACTGAATCCCTTGTTTTATTTTGTTGTGTGTTTTTGTTTTTTATATAATTCTATGTTATAACTGTATCTATTATTAGAATTAAAAAAAACATTACTTTTATAGTATGTAATATCCTTTCTTTGTAAAAAGTGTTTGATTAAATAATTTAGTTTCAATAGTTAATGTGATTTAAAATATTTTTTTAACTGAACACTAATACCTTTTTAATAAATTATTTGAATGGTCAATGTCATGTAATTATACTATTTTGATTAACTAGATGTTTTTAATCAATTTTCAGGATTTAGTTTTTATGTGTTTTATGCATAAATGTTTTTGGGAACTCAGTTCACCCCCTCTTGAGTTACCCAATCGAAGAGAAATTTGGTATTAGAGGAACATTTTCAAATATCATTTTCCACATTTATTTAGTTGATTATTAAATATCATAAATTTATATTATTAATAAATTTATTTCATTATGGATAATAATATAAAATTAAGATCTACTAGAAATAGGCCTCCTTATTTTAATAGAAAAAAATATTCTTAGTTTTAAAATAAAATGATGATTCATATTGAATGCATCATTTTTAAAATTTAAACCATTATTGAAGATAAATATGAACTACCAAAAACTGATATAGCTAAATGGAGTGATCCTACTAAAGAAGGTAATGATAATAACTGAAAATCCATGAATGATTTATATTTTTTGAGAGATGAGGAGTTTAATGGAATTTTTTCTGGTACTACTACCATTTAAATTTGGTATACATTATAATTTTCTCATGAAGTTAATTTTAATTTTAATTTTAATGACATGTGTTTAAATTCTTATACTATTAAATATGAGAAATTTATGATGAAAATTGATGAACCTGTTTTTGATATGTATCTCAGTTTTAATGAGATTGTAAACATGATCATTTCATTGGGAAAACCAATTCCTAAAAAAGATCATGTGATGTGCCTATTTTAGTTGTTTACCAGATAGTTAGAGAGGAACTTTAGTTTCAATCCAAGTGTCATGTGATGTTATTATGTTAAATGTTAATGTGCTAGTAGGAAAGCATATGTTGTCTGAAGTGTAACTTAACGTAAAAATTTATGTAGAGAATGAACTAAAGAGGAAATATGTATCATTCTATACTAATGATTCAAAATAAAAAGAAATAAACAAATATGACAACCTAGGTGATGAAGAGTCACCTGCGAGTAGTGTTGAAGAATTGGCTAATTTTTCTATAAGATTCATGTAATTATAAAAATAGAAGAAATTATTTAGGAAACTCACTTATAAACGAAAGTATGAAACAAGAGGTAATTAGAGAAAATACTGAAATATTGATGATACCACATATCAGATAATATTATATTAATTCAAGAGAATAAGTCATGTCATAGAAGATATTCCTAAGATAAAATTCAAAAAAAAGCATGAGGACAAGGATAAAAGGTATAATAAATACATGAATGAAACTTGGAGTTCTTTAGAGGATATAACTAGTGAATAAGAATCAAGAAAATAAAATAAAATTGATAGATCCAAAATATTTTTTATGAAAAGCACATATGAGTTATCCTCTAATTTTTTAGCATCCCCTGTTCAAATTCTATTATTTGCATAGATGAAAAAACTATAGAAAACATGTCAAATAAATTTTTTTTGAATATTTTATTATTCTAGAGGATAAATTTAATGAACTAAAATATAAATATAAAAGTTTAAAGAATAAAATTCCTTGACTGATAGTTTAAAAAAAATATTATTATAGATAAGGATACAAATGATCTGTTAATGTGTTTAAATTATCTAATTATAAATTAAAGAAATATCTAGAAATATTTTTAAATTAAATAAATAACATGACTTAGATTCATATAATGATGAATAATCCAAAATATACTACTGGAATATGCTATATTTATTTTCAAATATGTGTTATTAAAAATAATTTTATTCATAGTTCAAGTACTTTTAATTTTGTAACTAGTTATTATTCTTGTAGACCTAACAATGAATTTATTTCAAAAAGTTTCAAATTTTATTTTGGGAAACCTAATATGAATTTATGGGTTCCTAAATCATTAATCACTAACATTTCTATACCCAAGAATATTTGAGAAGCAATGTTATTTTTTGTTTAAAATCTATTTTTTAGGAAACCATCTAGAAATGATCTAGTAAGTATTTATGGAATCTCGATAGTGGCATCTCGTAACACATGACTAGGGACTGTTAATGTTTTGAGAACCTAATAATGCTTAATGTTGGAAATTTCAATTTTTATGAAATAAAAAGGATTTTGTATCATCCTATTTCCTTTCTAACATGTGATTTATAAACATTGATGTGGTTTTTATTTTTGGTTTTTTGGTTTGGGTTGAGAAGGAAATTGGAGGATAACTGTAATGCGGAAGTCAGATATTTGCTAGAAATTTTCAGCAAAAATTTTTGCTAGTTCTTCAGGCTACTGTATATTTACATTCTATGTAATATGGTTACAGGAAGTGTAAATAATAAATGATAATAAATCCATTTTAAGCATGGGATGAAGTTTTTTTTACAATTTTGGGATTTTTAAATTACACATAGGGAATTTGGGTTACAAATCATGTAAAGTCTTGAGTGTTGTTTTTTAATAGGAATCCTAGATGATTTTTTTTCACCCACTCCAGTTTTACTTTCTCTTGACCCAAGAGCTATTCCCAAGCAATTTTGAGGCCCTAAAACCCCTTCAGATCTTTTTGTTCAGTGATTGATCATTGTTGTGATCGTAGTGTTACTTTTTGGGTAAGTGTTGCATTGTCCCTCTATCACTTCTCTTTTCCTACTAGGAGTTGTTAGATAATCTTCGGATTGATGAATCTAAACTATGTATTGATGAATCATGCGTCTAGTTTGAGTTCCTATTTATTCTACACCTTCATTCATGTTAATGGGTTCCATTGTAGGCTTTTGTTCAGGGAAAAATATTGGTGTTTCCATTTTGGTTGACCAATTTGACTAACCCTAAATTTCTTGACATAAATTCAATTGTTTTAAATAAATTAAATTTCTTGAAATTGATTTTAATTATTTTGATTAAAAACCCAATTCCACTAAATTGGAGGATTTGGGATTTTGATTTGGAATGAAATTTGGGAAAAAAACTAATTCCAGTGAATCGGGGCGTGTTTGTGAAATTGATGGAAAATCATTGATTTAATTTTTTGAATTTAAATTGTGGAATTTATTTAATGAATTTTTTTAAATTGGCGTTTTTGAATATGGATTAATTTTTTTTGACATAAACCTTTAGGTTTTATCTTAAAAAAGGGCATGTTGTGATTATAAACCCATTTTTTGGATTTTAAAATGGAAATTATCATATTTGAAAGTGTGAATGGGATGTATTGTATTTTAAACTATTTTAAAATAAATTTCATGTAAAGACCCAGAAATTTGAAGGAAATTTTTTTCTTAATTTTCTTTGGAATTTTACAAGAACGCAGTTTCTGATGGCACCTGATTCCGAGGCCCGGTGTGCCCGGAATCAATTTCCGATGTTTGGCTCGGGTACATTCAGTGAACGAACGAGCGGGTTTTTCTAACTTTTGAACCGGTGCCCGTAATCGAATTCTGAGGGCACCGATGAACTTGCAACGCCGATATTCGCTTAAGGAGACCTTTTCCGAGGTTGCGTTTTATGCGGGTTGAGAGTTAGTTTTGGGGGAAATTAGATGAAGTTAAATAAATTGTGGAAACACAATTTATTTTTATCCATGTTGGTTATTTCCTCCCAAAGGGAGTTAGAGGTGTGACCCACACCCACATAACCACCCTTGAGAGGATTAAGTTTGGTGGGGCCCACACGAGCCCTAACTCTTCAACTCCCCTTAAACTCCCCAATAACTCCACTCAATTTAGTTTTTGACAACTTGTGTTATTAATTAAGATGAGTGAATTAATTTCAAACTTTTGAAATTCAAAGTGGTTTAGTAGTGTAAATAAAATAAGCCTTAGACTTATTTTATTTTGGTTAGTTCCTTTTTTCCACCTTGAGAAGTTTGGGAAGCTTTCTTCTTCTTCTTCAACCACAACGAAGAACGCGAAGAACACTTAGGCTCCGACGAAGAACGTCGTCACCATAGAAGAGAAAGATCGTGTCGTCTCTTCTCTTCCTCGCAGCCGGTGTGTTTCCGAAGATCGATGACACCACTTCTTCGATCTTCTTCCCGTGTCAACGAAAGGAGACGCCGCTTCCTCCTCGGGCTTTCACCGTCAGCTTACGAAGATTCTCCAGCGATGTACCTCTTCGGATGCACCTCGACGTCAACGGAATCGACGTACGATTACCACGACGCCCGACCTCCACGACGCTTATCTTACGCGGCTTGTTGACGTGCTCCGCTCTTGAAACCGAGGTAGGGGATTATTGTTATTTTATTTAATTTTTCTGTTCTTGATTCTAGCATGTCGAACTTCGAGGATAAATGACTAAATGTTATCGTTTAACAAGAGGGGGGCCGGACCGCACAAACACGGCCGAACCCCCCCTCCTTTGTACATGTTTGTTTCCTTGCGGATGGAACAGGATGGCATGGTGTCGTCGCACCATGAAGGAATCGCACGACAAGTATTGCGGGGCGCCGTCGTGCCGCGCCGTGGAAAGAAATTCAAGAACGCGACGCCGTCGCGCCGCGTCAAAGGAAATCGAAGGCGCCGCAGCCGGAGTGGGGCCGCGGCGAAGGGGCGCGGTGCCATCGCACCGCGCTGGACGACAAGGGCCGTGGCCGGTTCTGGGCCGCGGCGGAGCTTGGTGACTGGAGGCCAGCCGGGCCGCCGGTGTCGGTGCCAGAAAGGGACCGGCCACTGCCGGTCCCGTTGAGGAGGAGCCGGCCGGCCAGGTCGGGCCAACCGGAAATAAGAAACCCGGGGGAATTAAATTCCCCCAGCCAGATGAATGGCCCCCCATAATGAGGGGGGGGGGGGGTTACAAAGGGGGGGGGGGGCAGGCGCCCCCCATTTTTTTTCAATCAGCTCGGCCGAAGGCGAGCTGGCAGCGCGCTGCGCTGAGCCGGACCGGTCTGCCAGCCGGGCCGGGCCGCGCCAGGCTGGGCTGGGCCATGCCGGTCTGGGTCGAACCTGTCCGGGCCGAGTCGACCCGGTTCGGGCCGATGGGGGGGGGGGGGGGGGGGGGTCTCGGGCCGGGTCGGCCCGGGCCCGAAACCCCCGATACCGAACTGTTTAGGTTCAAATGCCCATAACTCGGGCTACGGACCTCCAAACGTTGCGCCGTCAGTGGCGATGCGATACTTGGATCGAGACGGTCATTTCGGTATATTGCACTTAAGGTTTCAGAATATTTTGAGTTCGTCCGGGTTGGTTCGTACACGAAACCAACCGGGCCCTCGGAGCGGAAACGCTCATATCTTGAGTTACGAACGTCCGATTGACGTGCCGTCAACTTTGTTGAGTTCCTCTTAGTGAGATGGATCTTTTGGCATACTCCGCCCGAGGGTTGGATGCAGGTGGAGTATGGTCGGGTTGGTTTTGCCTTAAAAACCAACTGGGCCCCTGGGACGAAAAAGCCAATAACTCTCAGACCAGGCGTCCGATTGACGCGCCGTCTGTTGTGTTGAGTTCCTGTTGACGATACGGAACTTTTGGATACATCAACTCTAGAATTTGTGACAGTTAATGTATCAGCCTCTCGGCTCATGGAGCGGACCCTCCCAAACGTGTTTGCTGTGTGCGGGAACCCTAGTGCTGGCTGCGACTGCTACTGTGACTGGGACGACGATTGTGCAGAGATCCTCAGTGGACTGCGACGATGAAGACAACTGGTCTTGTATCCTATGTGGGTCCTAGCTGTGCTGGTCTTGTATCCTATGTGGGTCCCAACTTAGATGATTCAATACTGGTCTTGTATCCTATGTGGGTCCCAGTATAGATGAATCAATGAAGAAAGCTGGTCTTGTATCCTATGTGGGTCCTAGCTATACTGGTCTTGTATCCTATGTGGGTCCCAGCTTAGACGATTCAATACTGGTCTTGTATCCTATGTGGGTCCCAGTATAGATGAATCAATGAAGACAGCTGGTCTTGTATCCTATGTGGCTCCTAGCTGTGCTGGTCTTGAATCCTATGTGGGTCCCAGCTTAGATGATTCAATACTGGTCTTGTATCCTATGTGGGTCCCAGTATAGATGAATCAATGAAGACAACTGGTCTTGTATCCTATGTGGGTCCTAGCTGTGCTGGTCTTGTATCCTATGTGGGTCCCATCATAAATGAAACAATGAAGATAACTGGTCTTGTATCCTATGTGGGTCCCAGCTTAGGTGATTCAGTATCTATGTCTGATCATCTCTTTCACCTTTTCGATGATGTATACCTGTGTGAGCTGAATCCTGTTGCTTTCCTGTGTGGATTGTGTTGTGCTATCCTGTGTGGATTTCGTTTTTCTTTCCTATGTGGAATACGTATACTTTCATGTGTGGACTGAGTTGTACTTGGGATCGGAGGTTGGACCGTATTGGAATTGATGACTTAGGTATATGTATGGGAATATACCTAAGCAGTGTCGATCGTTACTTCGTGATTGTATCTTTTCTTTGTGGTTTATCCTTTTTTGATTTTGGGAGACCTTCAGGGGTCTCGGGGTCCCTACTGAGTAGCTTATACTCACCCCTGCACGGGCTATGCCCGCACTACGTTGTATTGGTTGCAGACGACGGAAAACGTTGATCGTGGTTGAGGCTCGCAGAGCAGGACGGTACCTGGAGGTGGACCACTGGGCGGGACGTACTCGGAGCGGACGGCGGGACCCGAGGAGCAGAGGAGCTATCTGTACCCACCCTTCAGGTGGGATTTCCAGTGGATAGCTCGGCGTAGCAGCTCTTACTTTTTAGTTGCTGTTTTCCCTTTCAAGTTTTACTTTACTTTCAGTTTTGGGTTTGTATACTGGCCCACTTTCTTTCCGCACTTCAGTTGTATTCAGTTTTTACTTAATGTTTACTTTTCTGCTTTCTTACTCTGTGGTGCTTGTTCATTTTACAAAGGCAATGCCTTCCCTTTTTACTGGGATTTACGCCTTGGTGCTAGTCGCCAGCCCCTGGCCTATGGAAGGAGGGCTTGGGGTTGTCACGACACGGGCCCCGAGGACGGGTCGTGACAAATTGGTATCCGAGGAGTTCGGTTCTACCGCGAACTCTGATCTTTTCTATGTGATGCAATAGTGTTTAGCGTATTGAGTGTGGTTATCAGTCCAGGGAGTCCAGTGTTGGTGCGGCGACCGACGTATCCGTACACCAAGACCCTGACTTCTGATTTCCGACTTAATGCACGAAAACATTGATTGCCTGTGTGTTCAAGTTTTCTTTGTGATTACTTGTGTAAGCTCACTAGGTATACAGTTCTGACCGTGGTGCACCTGCTTCTTTTCAGGATGGCCCCACGACGACAGCCAGCTAGGGTTCCGAGAGTGGAGCGTGATGACAGCCCACCGAGCGACGAGGCCTCGGTGCAGGGCTCCTTGTCAGCAGAGGCACCGACGGTACCTTTACCCGCCGAGCCACCGATGCTACCATCCCCAGCCACTGATGATGCATGTCGCCTTAGCGCGCTGCACGAGTTTCAGCGTCAGCGACCACCCAGGTTCTGCGGGGAGACGGACCCCCAGGCAGCCGATGACTGGCTGGAGGCAGTCGTACAAGTTTTCAGGCTAGTGAGGACACCAAAAGACCTCATGGTGATCCTCGCAGTGAGCCTACTGCACGCAGCAGCGGGCCGATGGTGGAGCTTGATACTCCAGGTGCACGACGAGACATCTCTTCTCTGGACAGACTTTGAGAGCATCTTTCGCTCCGAGTTTGTCCCATCCACCCTCCGTGCAGTGCGCATTTAGGAGCTTCTTCAGCTACAGCAGGGCAGCCTGACAGTGGCCCAGTACTCGGCGAGATTTACTGATCTCTCACGCTACTCCACAGATATGGTACGAGACCCGTTATTCCGGGCCCTGACCTTCGAGCAGGGACTGAGGCATGAGATCAGGGCTTCGATGATCTCCCTCAACATTCCTACGCAGGCAGAGGTGTCGGAGAGAGCCCTTCTAGTAGAGAGTTTTCTCGCCGAGCAGGCTCCAGTGATAGGGCCCTCCGCAGGACGGCCTATAGTAGGGTCTTCTGCAGCTGGCAGTAGACAGGTGATGCATAGGTCCAAACGGGCCAGACCATCAGATGGGAAGACTCAGGATGAAGATTCGATTGTGCGGGGCACATGAAGGAGAGCCAGCTACACGAGGGGCAGGCATTGCTACACATGCGGCGGGCAAGGTCACATGGCTCGAGACTACCCGACTCGTCTTACAGATGAGCAGCAGGTGGTAGAGGGACCTCCCAGACAGAGGTTCAGCCACGGTGGTCCGCAGGGTGCAGGCGGATGAGGCAGAGGAGATGGCCGAGTAGCCGATGGTGGGAGACACTTCGAGGTGTTGCCACCACCACCCCCAGGAGGTCCACCCCGACCGCAGGGAGTTGGTGGACATGGGAGAGCTCAGCTTCAGGCAGCTGAGGCCTTCGATCTTGGAGCTCTGGGAGTAAATGGACAGGAGCAGAACTAGTGGATACGTCCTTTGTACTTATAGTTCCTTGTTGCTATTGTGTACCGTCTTTGTATTATGAGCTGCAATAATAAATGACGCATACCTTTGTGATGTTTTCATTCCTGTCCTCTTTTGTATTGTTACTAAGAGATTCCAGTTTTGACTGTTGACTTGACCCTCACTTGTGAGACATCTACTGGAGGAGACCCGGTTACCACACACTGATGCCGACAGTGTGACTCAACCCTTGGAGGCGAGAGTAACGGTTGGATCTCTTGGTAGTAGCGTCGAGGCCTTACGACATCATCCTTGGTATGGATTAGTATCATCCATGTCGGGATTGACAGTATTAGGCAAATAAAGTTGTTCATCCACGGGATGAGACCAGATTTCTCTTATCGGAAAAGCGGAAATCTTAGCATCTCTTGTGGGACCGGAGATGGTCCATGCCACGACAGAGAAGGTCCAGGTCATTCAGGAGCAGATGAGGATAGCTCGGAGCCGGCAGAAGTCTTATGCTGACAGGAGGCGGAGGCCACTGGAGTTCGCGGATGGCGACCACGTCTTCATGCGGGTCTCACCTCGACGTGGATTACAGAGATTTGGCCATGGTGTAAAGTTGTCTCCATGCTTCATCGGACCCTTCCTGGTCCTCAGCTAGATTGGCGGGGTGGCTTACCGCCTAGCTCTACCGCCTTTGTATCCCTAGTTTGTGTTGAAGCTTTACGGGGACGTAAAACCCTGTGGTGGGAGTTATGTAAAGACCCACAAATTTCAAGGAAATTTTTTTGTTAATTTTATTTGGAATTTTACAAGAACGCAGTTTCTGACGGCACCAGATTCCGAGGCCCGGTGTGCCCGGAATCAATTTCCGAAGTTTGGCTCGGGTACGTTCAGTGAACAAATGAGCGGGTTTTTCTAACTTTTGAACCGGTGCCCGGAATCAAATTCCGAGGGCACTGATGAACTTGCAACGCCGATATTCTCTTAAGGAGACCTTTTCCGAGGTTGCGTTTTTTGTGGGTTGAGAGTTAGTTTTGGGGGAAATTAGATGAAGTTAAATAAATTGTGGAAACACAATTTATTTTTATCCATGTTGGTTATTTCCTCCCAAAGGGAGTTAGAGGTGGGACCCACACCCACATAACCACCCTTGGGAGGATTAAGTGTGGTGGGGCCCACACGAGCCCTAACTCTTCAACTCCCCTTAAACTCCCCAATAACTCCACTCAATTTAATTTTTGACAACTTGTGTTATTAATTAAGATGAGTGACTTAATTTCAAACTTTTGAAATTCAAAGTGGTTTAGTAGTGTAAATAAAATAATCCTTAGACTCATTTTATTTTGGTTAGTTCCTTTTTTCCACCTTGAGAAGTTTGGGAAGCTTTCTTCTTCTTCTTCAACCACGACGAAGAACGCGAAGAACACTTAGGCTCCGACGAAGAACGCCGTCACCATATAAGAGAAAGATCATGTCGTCTCTTCTCTTCCTCGTAGCCGGTGTGTTTACGAAGATCGACGACGCCGCTTCTTCGATCTTCTTCCCGTGTCAACGAAAGGAGACACCGCTTCCTCCTAGGGATTTCACTGTCAGCTTACGAAGCTTCTCCAGCGACGTACCTCTTCGGACGCACCTCGACGTCAACGGAATCGACGTACAATTACCGCGACGCCCGACCTCCGCGACGCTTATCTTTCGCGGCTTGTTGATGTGCTACGCTCTTGAAACCGAGGTAGGGGATTATTGTTATTTTATTTAATTTTTCCGTTCTTGATTCTAGCATGTCGAACTTCGAGGATAAACGACTAAATGTTATCATTTAACGAGAGGGGGCCCGGACCGCACAAACACGGCCGAACCCCCCCCCCCCTCCTTTGTTCATGTTTGTTTCCTTGCGAATGGAACGGGATGGCGTGGTGCTATCAAACCATGCAGGAATCGCACGACAAGTATTGCGCGGCGCCGTCTCACCGCGCCGTGGAAAGAAATTCAAGAACGCGACGCCGTCGCACTGCGTCAAAGGAAATCGAAGGCGCCGCGGCCGGAGTGGGGCTGCGACGAAGGGGCGCGGTGCCGTCGCACCGCGCCGGATGACAAGGGCCGCGGCCGATTCTGGGCCGTGGCGGAGCTTGGTGACTGGCGGCCAGCCGGGCCACCGGTGTCGGTGCCGGAAAGGGACCGGCCACTGCCGGTCCCGTTGAGGAGGATCCGACCGGCCAGGTCGGGCCGACCGGAAAGAAGAAAACCGGGGGAATTAAATTCCCCCGACCAGATGAACAACCCCCCATAATGAGGGGGGGGGGGGTTACAAAGGGGGGGCAGGCACCCCCCGTTTTTTTTCAATCAGCTCGGCCGAAGCCGAGCCGGCCGCGCGCCCAGCGCGCTGCGCTGAGTCGGACCGGCGCCTGGTCGGTCTGCCAGCCGGGCCGCGCCGCGCCGGGCCGGGCCAGGCCGTGCCGGGCTGGGCCGGACCGTGCCAGGCCGGGTCGACCCTACCCGGGGCGGGTCTACCCGGTTCGGTCCGACCCTGTCCGGGGCGGGTCGACCCGGTTCGGGCCGACCGGGGGGGTCTCGGGCCGTGTCGGCCCGGGCCCGAAACCCCCGATACCGAACTGTTTATGTTCAAATGCCCATAACTCGGGCTACAGACCTCCAAACGACATGCCGTCAGTGGAGATGCGATCCCTGGATCGAGACGGTCGTTTCGATATATTGAACTTAAGGTTTTGGAATACTTTGAGTTCGGCCAGGTTGGTTCGTACACGAAACCAACCGGGCCCTCGGAGCGGAAACCCTCATATCTTGAGCTACGGACGTCCGATTGACGTGCCGTCAACTTTGTTGAGTTCCTCTTAGTGAGAAGGATCTTTTGGCATACTCCGCCCGAGGTTTGGACGCAAGTGGAGTACGGTCGGGTTGGTTTTTCCTTAAAAACCAATCGGTCCCCTGGGACGAAAACGCCAATAACTCTCAGACCGGGCGTCCGATTGACGCACCGTCTGTTGCGTTGAGTTCCTGTTGACGATACAGAACTTTTGGATACATCAAATCTAGACTTTGTGACAGTTGATATATCAGGCTCTCGGCTCGTGGAGCGGACCCTCCCGAACGAGCTTGCTGTGTGCAGGAACCCTAGTGCTGGCTGCGACTGCTACTGTGACTGCGACGATGATTGTGCAGAGATCCTCAGTGGACTGTGACGATGAAGACAACTGGTCTTGTATCCTATGTGGGCCCTAGCTGTGTTGGTCTTGTATCCTATGTGGGTCCCATCTTAGATGATTCAATACTGGTCTTGTATCCTATGTGGGTCCCAGTATAGATGAATCAATGAAGACAGCTGGTCTTGTATCCTATGTGGGTCCTAGCTGTACTGGTCTTGTATCCTATGTGGGTCCTAGCTTAGACGATTCAATACTGGTCTTGTATCCTATGTGGGTCCCAGTATAGATGAATCAATGAAGACAACTGGTCTTGTAACCTATGTGGGTCCTAGCTGTGCTGGTCTTGAATCCTATGTGGGTCCCAGCTTAGATGATTCAATACTGGTCTTGTATCCTATGTGGGTCCCAGTATAGATGAATCAATGAAGACAACTGGTCTTGTATCCTATGTGGGTCCTAGCTGTGCTGGTCTTGTATCCTATGTGGGTCCCAGCATAAATGAAACAATGAAGATAACTGGTCTTGTATCCTATGTGTGTCCCAACTTAGGTGATTCTGTATCTATGTCTGATCATCTCTTTCACCTTTTCGATGATGTATACCTGTGTGAGCTGAATCCTGTTGCTTTCCTGTGTGGATTGTGTTGTGCTATCCTATGTGGATTTCGTTTTGCTTTCCTGTGTGGAATACGTATACTTTCCTGTGTGTACTGAGTTGTACTTGGGCTCGGAGGTTGGAGCGTATTGTAATTGATGACTTAGGTATATGTATGGGCATATACCTAAGCAGTGTCGGTCGTTACTTTGTGATTGTATCTTTCCTTTGTGGTTTATCCTTTGTGGATTTTGGGAGACCTTCAGGGGTCTCGGGGTCCCTACTGAGTAGCTTATACTCACCCCTGCATGGGCTATGCCCACACTACGTTGTGTTGGTTGCAGACGATAGACATCGTTTATCGTGGTTGAGGCTCGCAGAGCAGGACGGTACCTAGAGGTGGACCACTGGGTGGGACGTACTCGGAGCGGACGGCGGGACCCGAGGAGCAGAGGAGCTATCTGTACCCACCCTTCAGGTGGGATTTTCAGTGGATAGCTCGGCGTAGCAGCTCTTAATTTTCAGTTGTTGTTTTCCCTTTCAAGTTGTACTTTACTTTTAGTTTTGGGTTTGTATACTGGCCCACTTTCTTTCCGCACTTCAGTTGTATTTAGTTTTTACTTAGTGTTTAATTTTCTGCTTGCTTACTCTATGGTGCTTGTTTATTTTACAAAGGCAATGCCTTCCCTTTTTACTGGGATTTACGCCTTGGTGCTAGTTGCCAGCCCCTGGCCTATGGAAGTCGGGCTTGGGGTAGTCACAGCACGGGCCCCGAGGACGGGTTGTGACATTTCACATCATTGATTTGTACTTGAGAGCCTGAAAACCTAGGTAGTTAGTGTGATATTGGTATAACACTCTTTTTGGTTCTTTACAACCATTCCAAAACATAAATGTTTCATGTCACATCCATGATGGGATAGTGATGAAGTCCTATTTAGACAGTGTAAGAGGGATGTATGTATACACATATTGTTTTGATTACCTTTGAGTGTGTGATGATCATTTAGCCTGGAACTATCATACCTTTTGGCACATGACCATGTTTTTCGCCAATTTTTATTTAAGATATAAATGCACGCCAATGTTTGTGAATAATTTTACATTACTTCTGAATTTATATAAATTGTTTAATGTAAAGTGTTTATTTATGCCATTTTTTTTGAAATATCCCATCAATTAAAATGTGATGATTTTTTAGAAGTCTTCCCATCATTTGAAATTTCAAGCATGATTTGTTTAAATATTCTTTTTAAATAAAAAACCTATTTGTTTTAAAATTGAAAGATATTTATTTGGTTAATTAAATATGGAATCTAATTATGTAATCTATGGTGACACCCTATTGGTCCTTTTATCTCACAACATACTTGTGCCTTTGGGTATTTGTAGATTATCTACTTCTAGTTTAGAGAATGGGTAAACAACCACATGGAGGTGGTTCTAGTTTCATGGACATGGTGAGTTGCATCCATTGGGTCTTGGGTAGTTTTCTGATTTTTCTAGTACATTTTGTAGTATATTGGGCTGTTATGTCTTCTTAACTTTTGGTACACATCTCCCAGTGTAGTTTCTTTTGTATACAAACTATATTTTCTATTTTATATCTGCAATGTTAGTGGAAGAAATCATCCCACATTCATTTTTTTTGATGCCAGGTGCTTGTCTCCAACCCATGGGGATCTAGAACTCCATTCAGGATATGTCATATCTAGATCAATTATTGGGTTACTAGGGTACCAGAGATTCTTCATGAAAAATTGTTATCAGAGCCCCAAGTTGAGCTTTTGTCTTGAAGTCATTATTCATTTCTGAAAACTTATTGAGACTTAAGAGGTAGTTTTGATTGAGATCTTGGCTAGATCTGACCGTAATGAACCTTGTGTCACCAGGGGTGGTTTGGGAAAGACATATTGAGGATTAGTTATAGTATTTTCCCTACTTTTTGATTTGGATAGATTGAAATTCAAATCTTTTTGATCTATCTATTGTGATCAATTTCCTTGTTTCTCTCTTTGAGTGTTAACATGATGTCTTCCTTGATGTCCTCTAATGTTGTGTAGAATCATGCCTCCGAGAAGACATTTGAATCCGATACTAGAGGAAGCTACTACTGGTCCTAAGAAGGTGAATCCTCTAATGATACCAAGTTCAGTTGAGGTGATTGTGCACACTGTATGAGCTCGTGAATTTTTTACATGAGATAGTATAAAATAAGAATATAAAGGCTTAAAGGTTTGAGTTGGGAAATTAATAGGATATTCATTCTCAAGTTTTCTTACTAAGGTTTCATTTTTATATTGATGTACTAGATAGAGTTCTGAAGGTTGAGATGGACCTGGATGGCTAGTCAGGGTTATCAAAAGTTTCTTTCTCTCCTAGTGGAAGTGTGCATTCCTCTAAGGGAAATAGGAAGTGTGATAATTCTCATGGTGGTTATCAACAGCAGGGTTTTTATAAACCACATGTAGTGCTTAGAATACTTCCTTTGGTTTGTTACCAATTTGGAAATCTAAGGTATTCAAAGAGGTTTTGTACTAAGGAACCCAATAATAGTGGCTCTTGTAGATGATCAGGTCACTTATAGAGATTCTTCAATGTTTATTCCATTCAACATAGTGGCATGGGATCATCCACACCTTCTAAAACTACAGTGCAATCATATGCTTCACATGAAAAAGGGATCCATCCATAAGCATCCAGAATAAATATTCTTCATATAGAGGAAGAGTCTCTGGTGGAAGAGGATATGAGTCCAGTGACTGTGAGATGTACCATTACCCGAGATTCATAATTATTGAATGATCTATTTAATACTAGTGCATCACAGTCATTTATTTTAACCCGTATTGTTAATATGGTTAATCTTTATATAGAGTTTTTATCTTGTGTAATGGATTTTACTAAGACCCTTGGTATGAAGAGAGAGTAGGGTCTTCATAGTCCCACTAGTGTTTTATCTCTATCAGATGTTGAGCTTTACGGTTATCAACATGAAAACTCTTAACATCATTCTCTGGAGGGATTGGATCATTGCTAATAAAGTCATGACTGATTGTTATCTTTGATTAGTCTCTTTTACTACACCTGATGGTATCTTCCATGTCTTCCCAAGAGAATGGGACCCAATGTTGAGAGGAGTAGGACCTTCATATAAAGAGTGGGGGAAAGTGATATCTGTGTTGGATTTTGATCTAGAGTGGGAATATTTGAGTGGTTACCTCCCTATAGTCATTTTTGAGTATACCAATGTGTTTCCTTGAGACTTCTCTAGTTTTCCACCGGTAAGGGAGGTTGAGTTTACCATTGATTTAGTGTTTGGTACACAACCAATATCCATTCCTTCAAAAGAAATTTCTCCAGCTAAATTGAATGAGGTGAAGTCCCATTGGGATGAAATTTTAGAAAAAGGCCTCATACACCCAAGTGTTTTACCTTGGACAGTGCCTATTCTCTTTGCTAATAAAGCTGATGGTTCACTCTGACCCTGTATTGATTACTAAAAACTCAATTGAGTTACTTTAAATAAAAGATATATGTTTCCATGGATTGATGATCTATTTGATCAGTTAAAAGGGGGAATGTGGTTCTTGAAGATCAAACTTTGATCTGGTTACCATCAGTTGTGTATAAAAGAATTTGATATTCATAAAACTGACTTTCGAAGCAGATATGACCATTATGAGTACCTTTTCATTCCATTTGGACTAACCAATGCTCCTGTAGTATTCATGGATTTAATGAATACGTTTTTTACCAATATCTTGATACCTTTTTGGTTTTCTTTCTGGATGATATCCTTTTTTACTCCATGTCCAAGTAGGATCATGTACATCATCTAAGAATAGTTTAGAGTTATATGAGAAATCACTGAATTTATTCCAAACTATTGAAATATGATTTATGGATATGAGAAGTGAAATTCATGGGGAAATTGGTGTTAGAACATGTTATATTAGTTGATCCTAAGAAGTTGAAGGATTTTATGACATGGTAGAAAACACATAATGTTTTCTAGATTTGGATCTTCTTGGGATTAGCTGGGTATTATTGTTAGCTCATGAAGGATTTCACAAAGTTGGCTTCTCTGATGACTGAACTAACATGGAAGGGAGGTACTAATGAGAGGGAAGCATCCTCATCATCTTTGGAATGGATTGTAACATCCCATTACCATTCAGACATGTACATTATAAACCTTGTTGTTTTTTTTACTTTTTTGTTGTCTAGGTTGGTTTGAGAAGAAAATGGGAGGATACCTATAATGGTGAAGTCAGTTATTTGTTTGAAATTTCCAGCATTAAAATATTTTAGTTCTGAAGCCTGATGGATATTTACACATCTGGTAATATGGTTACATGATGTGTAAATCATAAATTATATTAAATCCATTTTAAGAAGGAGGAAACAAGTATTTATTCAATTTTTGGATTTATAAATTACATGATGTGAATTTGGATTACAAGTTGTGTAAAGCACCAAGTTTTGTTTTTTAACCGAAAGGCTGGCTGATTTTTTTCATCCTATCCAGTTTTCATTGGTCCCAACCCAAGATCCATTTCCAAGTGATTTTGGTTCCCTCCAACCCCTGTGGTGTTTTTCATTCGGGTATTGATCATTGTTATGATCGTAGTGTGACATTCCATGTAAGAATTACACCTATATTTTTGTCTCTTCTCTTTTCCTTCTAGAAGTTTCTAGATCATCTTTGGATTATTGAATCTAAAATCTAGGTTAATGAATCTTGTTTCTAGGTTGAGTTCCTAGATCATATGTGCCTTCTTTCTTGTTGGCGGGTTCTGTTTTAGGAATTTGTTTGAGGAAATATTTAGGTGGTTTCATTTTGGTTGGCCAATTTGATTAACCTTAAAATACTTTATTTAATTTCAATTATTTTAATAAAATTATATTTCTTGAAATTGATTTCAATAGTTTTCGTTAAAAACCCAATTTCGTTGAATTGGAGGATTTGAAATTTGGATTTGGAATGAAATTGGGAAAACCCCCCAATTCTAGTGAATTGTGGTGTGTTTTTGAAATTGATGGAAAATCATTGATTTATGTTTTTGAATTTAAATTTTTAAATTTATTTTATGTAATTTTTTTCAAATTGGTGTTTGTGAGAATAGAGTAAAATGTTTTTGATAAATTCCATTTGGTTTTATCTTGGAAAAGGGCATGTTTTGATTAAAAACCAGTGTTTGGTTTTTAAAATGGAAATTAGTATGTATGAAATGGAGAATGGGATGAATTTTATTTTAATTTTTTAAATACCATCATTGATTTTTACTAGAGGACCTTAAATCCTATGTAGTTACTATTTTATTGGGATAACACTCTTCTTTATGCTTTTAAACCATTCCAAAACATGAATGCAACATGTCACATCCCTGATGGGTTGGTGATGAATTTCTATTTGGCTAGTGTTAGAGGGATATGTGTATAAAAAAATTATCTTGATCACCTTTGAGTGTGTGAGGATCCCATATGTTGGAACTATCATACCTTTTGGCACATGAAAATGTTTCTATCCTATTTATATATGAGATATAAATGTATTCCAATTTTGTGAACTCTTTTACATAACTTCTGAATTTATATAAAGTATATTATATAAAGTTTTTATTTATGCCATTTTTTTAAAATATTTCATCATGTGAAATGTGAATATTTTTTTTAGATTTATTTCCATCATATGAAATGTAAATCTTGATTATTTTAAATATTCTTTTGAAATAAAAAAATGGTTTCTTTTAAAATTAAAAGATATTTATTAGGTTAATTAAATGTGGTATCTTATTATGGAATCCTTGGTGAGACCCTACAAGGATTTTTATCTCACACCCTACCTGTGCTTTCGAGTGTTTGTATATTATCTCCTTCTAGGTTCGATTAAGGGTAAAGCACCTCTTGGAGGTGGTTTTAGTTGTTGATCCATGGAATTTGTGAGTTGTGTACTTTGGGTATTGGGATGTTTTCCTATTTTTAGGGTACTTTTATATAGTATATTGGGATATTATACCTACTTGAATTATGGAACACATCTCCCAGTGGAGTTTATTTTGTAAGAATACTACCTTTATTCTTTTACTTCTATATTTTTAGTGGAAATTATCATTCCCACATTCATTTTGAATGATTCAAAGAGCTTTTCACTAACCCATGGGGATCAATAATTCCCTTTAGGTCTTTTTAGAGCTGTCTTGGTAATCAGGTTACCAGGGTACCTAAGTTGGTTTGTGAAAGAAAAATTATTTAAATCATTCAAATCAGTAGCTCTAATACTGTTTTAGTTTCTAAATCTTTGTTTATATGTGGATTAAAGAATAACCTAATTAGTATCTCATAGTTATGTGATGATGGTTTTCATGTTGAATTTTAAAATAATTCCTTAGATTTTTTTATTCTAAAAAATATATAGTTTTTAATTAATTAAGAAATAATTATGTTTACACTATTAATTTATATTCATTAATTTCTAACAAAATCCCTATATAATTTCTTTTCACGAAGAATATTGGAATTATCATATGAGATAAGTCCATTGTAATATATAATATATTATAAATCTAACTATGAATGGGTTAGTAAAGGATCTACCTAAACTAGAATTTCCAAATGATAACCTCTATAACACATGTTAAAAGGGGGAACAAAAGAAAATTTCTTTCTAATCAAAGAAAGAATATTCAATTTCTCAACCCCTAGTGTTGGTTCACATGTAATTTTTAGACCTTCAAGAGTTTTTATCTTAAATGGAAAGAAATATGTATATATTAATGTAGATGAATTTTATAGGTATATATGGGTATTCTTTCTAGATCACAAAAGTGAAGATTATTCCTATTTTACCAAGTATTATAAATCTGTAGAAAATATTATTTAACAAAAAATTAAAACCTAAAGAAGTGATCATGAACATGAGTTTGAAAATCATGATTTTGAATTATTTTTCTCACAAAATGGATATAATCACAAATTATATACTCCTAGGATCCTAGAATATAATGGTGTAGTAAAAAGGAGAAATTAATCCTTCTTGAAATCACCCTAACTATGATTAATGATTATGAAAAAACTATTTATATCAGGGAAGAAACTATATATACAGATTGTATCATAATTAATAGAGTTCTTATATGACCCCTCTTAAACAAAACTCCCTTTTAATTATGTAATGGAAGAAAACTAGAGTTAAATTACATTATAATTTTTTTTTTCAAAGTATATTTTTTTAATACATAGGATAATATTTATAAATGTTCATCCAAGATTGATGAATAAATTTTCCTTGGATATTAAATATCTAGTAAATCATATAGGGTGTTTAACAAAATGAATATGATTATGGATGAATCTATTCATTTCAAATTTGATGAAAAATATCCATATGATCCTAATGACCGTTTAGACAACCTTAAAAATGATGTGTAAAATATGAATATAAATGCTAAAACTTATGACAGTTTTGGGAAACAGACAGAAAAATATTCTAGTTATAAGTAACAACCAAAACTAGAATCTATAAATTAAAATGAGATATATTACATTATTTTCATATAACTGTTAGGACTCATAGATACTATCCTCTAGATATTGTAGTTGGAGATGTAGATATAGGTATACACACTAGAGATTCTCTTAGAAATAAATTTAACATCAATAATTTTTACCACTACATGAACCTAAGAGCATAAATCATGAAATTAAAGATTAATTATGGGTAGTGGAAAAGCATGAAATTAATAAATTTTAAAGTAATAGTTTGTTGGAAATAGGGTATAGACTTAATGATAATCTAAAAATTAGATCTAAATTTGTTTTTAGAAATAATATTTATGAATCCTGAACTATATTTAGATATAAATATAGATTGGTTACACAAGGATATTATCAAAAGGAGGGTATTGAATATGAGGAATCCATTTCACTAGTGGATAGAATTGAATCCATTATAATATTTATTTCCTATGTAGTAAATATTAATTTCATAATATATCAAATTGAAGTGAATAGTTCATTCTTAAATGGTTATATTGTTGAGGATATTTTTGTTGAACAACCTCCTATATTTCGATATATTAATTTTCCAAAATATATTTTTAAATAAACAAAAGATTTATATGTTTTAAAACAAGTTCCAAGAGCTTAGTATGATATTATAATCTCTTTTCTAATTTTTAAAGGTTTTTTAATAGGAATATATGATCATACCTTATTTATAAAAAGAATTAAAAAATATTTTTTAGGATTTCAAATTTATGTCGCTGATGTTTTTTTGTATCTTATATAAATCCTATGCGTTCTGATTACTTAAAAATGATGCAAATTGAATATGAAATGAGTTAATGGGAGAGTAAAAATATTTCATTTTTTTTAATATTTCAAAAAAATAATATTTATTTTTAATCAAATTAAGTAAACCAAATACCTTTTAAAAATATTTGGTTTGGGTAACATAAAAATGTAGGGATACTCCCATGAGTACAACATGTAAGCTTGATCATGATAAAACTATAAAGTCAGTGGATCAAACTAATTGAATAAGTATGATGAGAATATTACTATACCTAACTACTAGCTTATCAGATATTATATTCATTGTATGTGTATGCCTATTTTCAAGAAAATCCTAAATAATCTCAACTACATGTTGTTAAAAGAATTTTCAAATACCTAAAGTATTATATAATTTCCAAATTATTCTATCATAGAGGAAAATAATTTGATTTAGTGAGTTATTTAGATGCATATATTGGTGGTTGTATATTAGATGGAAAAATATCCTCTAGAACATTTCACCTTTATGGAAAGCCACTAGTATCATGGTGTAATAAAAAGAAAAATTATGTTGCACTATCTACTGAAGAGGCTGAGCATATAGCTTCAAGATACTATTATGAACAAATTATATGGATTAACCACACATTACCTGATTGTGGATACCAATTTATTCATGTCCCTAAAAATTGCGACAAGACAAGTGTGATAAATATTTCTAATAATCTTATATCTCGTTCTAGGAAAAATGATATTGATAAGAAGATTTCTCTTTTTAAGAGATCATTTCCAAAATGATGACATATCTATTGAATGTAGAGGAACTAAAAAAATATTTCTGTATTTTTAAGAATCCTTTGAATTCTAAAATATTAATGTATATAAAAAATAAACATTGAATACTATACTTGGGTTAATACTTTGTCTTTGATGATCTATTGTTGGAAGAACCATAATTGGATATCCACCATTGGGTTATCCACTGTTGGTAATGAACCATTCACGAACCTCCATTGGTGATCCACTATTGGTGGTTCCACCATTGGGTGATCCACTGTTGGTGATCTAACATTAGTGATCCACCATTTGTGATCAACTGTTGGATGATCCACCGGTGTGAGAACCATTGTTGGGGATATATCATCTGAGTCTCTTTTATATTTTCTACCAATCCTATTTTCTATTTTATAATTTTTATTATATTTATTTATAATTAATTTATTATATTTTATTATTACGAATCCCTATATAAAAAAATAGAATATTAACTTTGATTTTTGGAACACTCTCGCTTGTGCCTCAGTACGAACATTTTGAATTCCATTCTCTCCTAACTATTAAATATCCTCAAGGTAATACTTATCCTTTTGATTTGGTACAATGGTGAGTGTGAAATGACCCTCAATTTCATCTCTCGAAATATTGTGTTAGGAGAAAAGATCATGAGGAGAATTTTCTCACACTACTCCAGTAAAATCGAAGAATCCCCAGCTTATGATGTGAGTTTTCATTACTGGAAAAGATATATATGTTTAATAGATGACTTCAAGAAATTTTTTAGTGCTAATGGGGATTCAGGCCCACTAATGGATGAATGGGTTTCAAGTAATGATACATTGTTCCTTCCAAGGTTGGATCACCAATTTTACCAATATTCATACTATGTATTTTGTGAGAAGAATGTTGTGATTAGAAGTATGATTGATGGAAAAGAGGACACCTTTTCTTTAATAAAATGGTCTATATTCCTAAATATACCTCACATAGGAATTTCAGAAGACTATAAAGGTTCTGTAAAAAGTTATAGTAAGTATTTTATTTATGAGAATACTGTTCTAGAGTTAACTGGAAATTTTATAGTGTAAAGACCTCTACTACAGATCATAATAGTGAAGTTAGACACTTGTTTTAGTTCATAATACACATGCTATATCCTAGGAAAGGGAAAGTTAGAACACTGTGGTACTTGGGTATATTTATTTCATTCCTTATGAAAATAGGGGATAAATTACATCTTTGAAGATATTTAATGACATATATTATGGATTTGAGAATGTCATATCCCTATTAAAATTATTTGTTCAATATGATGATAATCTCATCTATGTTAGAAGAAAAGGTCTTTATAGATGATAATGATGAAGAAGAGGGAAAATGTGATGGTTTATATTTGAGTTAGTTTACTATAAGAGGATGTAGCTAAATTAGAATCCATGGTTAAAGAAATGGGTGGAGGAAAAGGATAAGTTATATGTGGGTTTCAATCCTTTTCATCATACTATAGGACCTAAATATATAGTTGAACCAAACTTAGATATAGAAGAAATTGTGTTTTATTTTGATGAGGATGTGGAAGAAGACGAAGTTGAAAGTAGTGAAGAGGATGTAATTGTATCTTTTGAAGAAGGGAGTGACCTAGATGTGCTCAAGGGCCCCTATATTTTATATGGAGCTACTAGACCCTCTATTTACCTTCCTAATAGAGATATCTTGTTATGCGAAGGTGAAGAAGAGGTGATTGAAGTATCAAGTGAATAAAAAGTTCATTGTTCTTCTAAAACATTAAGGGATGAAGTTGAAGTATTATATGGTTTAAATGGATTGGAAAATGGGAATGGTGATGGACCTAATATCCCAGAAGCACATGATGATAATGATGATGTAGTTGATAGAGAATAATCACATCCATCTCTAATTGTTTCTCTTTCAGGTAGGTCTATAAATGATGATAGACATGGTTCTGTTCTGTAACACCCTAAGAATTTACAAATAGATTTAATATAGAATACATGAAACACTGAGTCTCTACAAAACAACAATTTATTCTAAATTAACCAATAAATATAATTTTTTCACTTCTGTAATTTGAATTTTGAAAAACTAACATATATGGTTGTGTTCAGTAATATATTTACAGTCTGATAAGACAAACATAATTTTTGGTGAATAGTAACATACCATTATGAATAGTAACATACCCTTATGAATAGTAACATACCCTTATGAATAGTAATGAATAGTAAATTGTCCAAAAAATAGAAACTTCACCCATAAATGTATAAATACAATTTAGACATCTTATAAGTGAAAAAACGATCATAGTATAAGTATTGGTATTTTCGTAAGTCAGAAATATTTTAATCAATATTTTTTGATTAATTTAATAATTTAAAGTGGAAATGTATTTTCATTAAATTTAATCATAAATTGTTACTTTATTTTATTATGGTTATAAGATAATTTTATGGGACCTTGATTAATTTCTCAAGGTGTTATAAAATGAGTTATAATTTTAAAGTTGTTTTTTGGAATAAATTATCATTTTATTTTTAAACGATAGATTAAAAATATTTAGAAAAATATTTTAAAATAATGGATTTAATTTTTTATTTCTACACATAGAAAAATGGTTGCGGTGAAATTTTGGGATTTTTCTAAAACACTTGAATATTTCATGAATAGTAAAAATACAGTTTTGAGTTTTCAGTATATTTAATGAAATCATAATGATGTAATAATTAATATAAAATATTGGTAGAATGTTTTAAAGTAAAATATTACATTAGGTGTCTCATGTGGATAATACCATGGGAAATACAATGGTTTTTCAAAAAGCACTAATAAGGTGTCCCTTAAAATTAATAAAAAACTCCCTCTCATTTACTACAAATACCCATCGATTACTTTGTTTTATTTTATTTAAAAATCATCATCCGAGATTATCTGGAATTTTTACCTCCCTAGGAGTCCTCCCAAGGTGTCCTCAATCCCCCAAGGTCCCAACCTTCATGTTTTAGGAGTTATTTTAAAAGGTAAGGGCATCTACCACCCTTCCCTTTTTCAAGATTTCATTTTATGTTATTCTTTTTAATTTCAATTGTAATATGTTAGGATATGTCATTAAATAACCCTATTACTTTCCATGTAATGTAATTATGATTAGATACCCCTTTTTATTTCATCAAAATATTTTATGAAATTTTAAGCAATGTTGTTAGGTTGCCGAATTTTCGTAAGGGATCTCTTAACTTTTTTTTTATTTTCAAGTTCCTTTCTTTTATTTTTCTTTACTCACATCCTTGCATCCAAATGTTGTGATGAATATAATACCTTTCATGTAATGTAATGTTTTCGTGATAATGGAATAATTATTTATCATTTATATTTTCCCATTCTTTTATACTAAAAATGAAAACACAAACTGAGATGTGATAATTTACCACATTCAAGGACGATGGGTTTTCAATTTAAATCACTGTATTAAATTAGGGTCATGAAACCATTATTATGGTTGAACCAAACTATAATATATGTATTATGTATCATCTATGGTTGTGGATTTTTTTTACACATGGTTTTTTTTAAAACAAAATGAGTTCATTATGTTTAAAAACCACCAACTAACCCAAACAGTTATCATTAAATAATTTATATAACAATTCATCTTCACTCCAAGTAACCAAATGAAAATTACAACTATGTAACATTGTTTATGTTAACTAATAACATATAACTTTAATTCGGTACAACCATCCACATTTTACATGATTCTTCATTCATATATATAAGTATACTAATCATGAAACAAACGGACCCGAGCAATGAAATTTAACCTCTTATCCCATCAAAAGGGACATGAATGAACTTAATAAGGTTGTAATAAATCAATTACATGTAGAATTGGTTCTGGAAATATTAATTAATGAATTTAATTTGGTTTTTCAGGACACTAAGACCAAGTTAAGAACACCATCAGACTTAAGGTTAGGGGTTTCTTCATCTCACTCCCATTTTTGTGAGATTTTCCGCATTCACTACTACTACTTGTGTATGGTGTATGTATATTTCATAGTGATTTTTCATATCATTAATCTATTTATTTTCATTATAATAAATTTATCATTGATGATTATTAATTTTGGGGCATACGATTCAATTTATTACAAAGTTTTTTTTTATTTTCTACCGGAATCTCCATTTTCATTCGGGTTGCTCTTATTCTCTACTCAACTAAATGAAATTATTATTTATTCATATGTACTCCTTTCATATGATGGGATAATTTTCAATATATATGTACCAACCAGAACCCTACTTTCACTTATGGGTAGTTATATGTTTTAAAAGGATCTTTCAAAAATTCTTCCCGAAATACAATCTCGATTCAAGGAACTTCTTAGATTCTTACCAATTTTTAAGTTCACTCAATAATATATTTTGAGACATATCTATATTTCTAAAATCACACATTTTAAATTGAAAAATATATTTTAGTTAATTTATGTTTTTATGAAAGAAAACATGCATTTTCTCTTTAAAATCTCTTTAAAGAATTCCTTAAATTTCACTAAAATGTTTTATTTATAAAGCTTCTTTAAAAACTCTTTTTAAATGTTTTCACCTCAATAAGACTTTATTTAATCCTAAAATATATTCCCAATGAAATTACCTTTCAATTTATGGTATATAAATGTTTATAATCTGATTTCATGTAAAATAAAAATGATTTTCCAAAAGATCTCTTCTTTCTAAAGTAAAAAAGGATTTTTATCATCTCACTTTAACATTTATGAGATATATGCCTTGTTCACCACTTATTTCTTTCTCGTGGTGTATGTACTGACCTTTGGTATATATTATCATGATTTTCATTATTCTCATGATATTCTAATGGATTATTATTTGAATGTTTCAAGGTGTTATGGGACACTTTGTAATGTTTAAGGATTTTTAGTGGTCTCTTTTAAAAGTATCCTCATCTATGGAAACATCCATTGTTTAATCTTGTACTTAATTAAGGGTTATCTCCTATGATATCATCTACAATTTTTTATTGAATGGTTTATGATTAGTTTGATAACTTGTGGATTAATAATTTAATTATTCAACGTGGTATAAGACACTTTGAATAAGTGACATTTATTTATTCAAAGTGGTATGGGACACTTTCAATAAAAGATGCAATTTAATTATTCAAATTGTTATGGGACACTTTGAATAAAATATTTACTAGACATATGAGGAATTAATTTAAATTATTATGTGATGGTTGGGGCCCGCTATATCCCCTCGATGCATCGTTAGGTCTCATGTGACAAACTAGGTCATGACATGAGGCCTTGAAAAAATGGTAATTTATGGTATTGGTAAGAGGGATTGACGGTATGATTATGATATCTGGCTTATGAATTTCCCTAATTATGAAAATAGTATCAATATTTCATGTGTTTATTTTACTTGTAGAATATCCATGATTATGTTTTATTATGGCATTATTTATTCATCTCTTATTCCTGATATAATGTGTTCAAGTTTATTTTTAAAGGCATGAGTTTTAGTTATTCACCATGCCTAATGTTTATGTTTATGTTATCTTCCACTATATTTATTACCCTTACTGATATTTTGAGCTCACCCCATTCTTATTTTTCATTTTCTAAAGACATGAATAAGTTTATTATGAATGACCTGTAGGGATAAACTTAGAGTTGTGGGTGTTCCCAATACAACTTTTATGTTGTTTTCCTTTTAATTTTTAACATTGAACCTATGTATGTATTTGTTTTTACAAAACTACTAAACTAATCAGTCCTTTAGGATTTTATTCCTTGTAATCATGCCAATATATTAAAATAATGCACCAGATCTAGACTTTTGGGTTCAGGGAATTATAGTTGGTATCAAAGGAAGTTTAGTAGAAAACGTAGAAACTAGATTTAGAAAAAGTATACTAGTGAAAAACCCTTAAGCTAGTCTTTAAGGATAAACATAAAAGAACATCCTGGTGTTTTTGTAAGGAATATATTATGTGGATCTTTTTATAAAATACATCCTTTTCAGGATACTGCAAGTGGGCGTGGTTCTGGCACAAATGTACCTAGGAGTGAAAACTCTGACAAGGAGTTTCGAGATCAACCTGAGATATCCTAGTACAAAACAATAGGCCTTACCGCGCACCTGGTTTGATACTCCTAGGGGATATGCTTAGGAAAATTAACATTTTTTTACCCCCCATTATGAAGGATTTATTCTTCCAATGTTACCAAAGTATATTGTTCTAGGATTTATGATGCATAAATTTATGATATGTTATATACCATGTTTAGAGTTATAGAAAGTTCATAATTTTATGAGCGAATATTACATATAGAATTGATTATAAATGGATCCAATCAGAAGGAATGAGAACATCAACAATGAAAATGATGCAAATAGTAAGAAGGATCATATATCTCATGGTATTAAGCCATCATTTCAAAGGAAGATAGTCTCCCATGTGTACTCATCATATGAGGAAATAATATCATGTGTTAAAAAGGTATGTAAATAATTTTCTGAGTTCTGTGGATTTAAAGGGAAGCAGAAGAAGAATAGGATTGTAGAAAAAAATGTGGATAAAGGGAAGAAGGGAAATAATGGTTTTCCCACATGTGATAACTGTGGAAAGAATCACCCAGGTAAATGTTTGAAGGGAATGAATGTTTGTTATAAGTGTGGAGAAAAAGGACACCAAGTTCATGATTAAAGGGGTAATAAAAAGGTTTCCAATGTAAAATAATTCAACTGCAAGAAGATGAGACACTATGCAAATCAATTTCCCAAACATCAAAGGAATATACCCCGAATGATGATTTTGGAAAATGATCAAGTTATGATGTTGCCATAGATGAAGTAGAATGATTAATATGCCTAGTGAAGAATCATGTCATTTGAATATTTTTTCATTAATGTACTGGTTTTAAGAATTATGGAATATATGAGGATTGTACTATAATACTTTTTAATTAAGGATTTGAAACCATAAGTTTAATAGTACCAAGAAAATATATTCAGTAGAATTTAAACTTTTTAGAAAATGAATGATTGAGAGAAATAAAAACCTTAATATATATCTAATGTTGAGATAATGATGAATAAATGATTGTTTCATATAAGTATTTACTACCTTGTAACAGATTATTTACTTCTTTAGAAGTGGTCTATGCTATCATCAATGGAGTTTACAACACTTTTGGATTTAATAAATATATCCAATTACATGTATCTTAATTAAGGAATAAGGAAGAATACATGTTTCCAATATGGTTTTTATGGTAATTCAAGTTATTATAATATTTCAAAAGGATACATGATGAAGTTATTCACATGTTTGGAACATGAAAATTCATATTTTCTTTATGTTTATTAAGGGATAATGATAATTTCATCTTGGAAGTTTAGAGACCTTCATTCTAAAGTGTTGAATAATTATATTTTGGAATGTCTAACCATTTAGTAAATGGTTTATGTTGATCATTGTATGATATTTTATAGGTTAATGTATTACATCACCATATGGAATAACCTATACCAAGTGATAAAGTATATGTAGTTCAAGGTGTAATAAAAGGATGAGTTTGTAAATTGAAATGTATATTTATACTCTTATAGATCCGAATAATTCCTCAAGTCAAGGAAAATATTCTTAAATAAAATGTTTTCCTATTATCATAATCTTTGATAATATCGATGATTTTTTCCAGTAGTTTATAGTTTTGTAGTAAAAAACTTTCATCTGAACATGTTCTCTATCACGTTCCATCAGAACTTCAGAGTTATATTTTTCTTCCATGTACAAGTTTTTACTTCCAACTAATTCCACCCCATTCGAAAGCATAATATTTGTGGTGAGAACCTCATTTACCTTAACATCTCTTTTAGGAGGATATTTTATTAACCTTATTTCCGATGTGGGTTTCCCACAAGGGAATTTTCAATCATCATACTTTAACTTTCGAAGTGAAATTTTCAATTACGAGGACACAATTCTGTTGAGGGGGGGGGGGATGTAAAACCCCAAGAATTTACAAATAGATTTAATATAGAATGCATGAAACACTGAGAATCTGCAAAACAACACTTTATTATAACCTAACCAATATACATAATTTTTACACTTCTATAATTTGAATTTTGAAAAAACTGACATACACGGTTGCGTTAAGTAAGATATCTAGAGTCTGATAAGACAAACATAATTTTTTATGAATAGTAACATGCCCTTATTAATAGTTTCATACCCTTATGAATAGTAACATACACTTATGATTAGTAATGAAATTTAAATTGGCCAAAAAAATAAAAACTTCACTCATGAATGTATAAATACAATTTATACATCTTATAAGTGAAAAAACGATCATAGTATAAGTATTGGTATTTTCATATGTCATAAATATCTTAATCAATATTTTATGATTAATTTAATAATTTAAAATAGAAATTTATTTTCATAAAATGTAATAATAAATTGTTACTTTATTGTCTTATTGTTATAAGATAACTAGTACCCAACCCGTATATTTTACACAACATTATCATTGAATTATGAATTTTCATACACACACTCAGAAAATTATGGTAATGATATATGATATTTGGGTCACTCATTGGGAGAGAGAGAGTAAATTGGAAGAAGAAATAAAGTGATTGGGCTACTTATAACATATGTAAATAGAGTGAATATCGGTGATGAAAAGTGTAGGTGGAATCATTCTATATAACTATAGATGTGAATTTATGTGCACATGTGTATATAAATAAAATAATTGTATGAATAAATTATTCATAGAAGTGAGTGATTTCAAAGAATGTAGCTAAAACCATTCAATAAAACTATAGATGTGAACTTATGTGTACAGTTTTATATAAATAAAATCAATGTGCGCATAAAGCATGGAGGACTAACACCCTATCATCTAGAGGATTATTGACTTCTATAGGTGAAGGTCCTACACCCCATCACGTGGGGGGTACCGACTCTGAATGTAGTATGGAGGAATATCACATTATAGGGATCTAATATAGTGCTTACCCCATAACTAAACTGCTCGATACAAACTCATTTACCAAAATAGTGGATTATTAATTCTATGATTTATGTTTACCTTAACATCAAAATTTTACTATAAGATTACCTAAACCCAATATTTTCCTCAAATGTTTTGACCCAACTCTATCACCTCCTTTTCAGAGTTAAGATCCTAAAACATTACAATATTCCTTGTAAATGGTCTCTCATAAATATGAGAATCATTCAATTGTGATATATATGATAATTCAATTAGAACATACCAATATAAAATGACCATATGACTAATATAAATTGATTTACAACAGTAAAAAATGATTGTTTCCATTAAATTATCATAAGTCAAATATATTACTCCATGTTTCCCTTTAATATTAGCATATTATATTGGAAATTTTTGTAAATATATTTGTCAGTATATCATTCACCATTCATATTGTGGGAATGATTCACCATTCATATTGTGGGCATGAAAAGTTATATTTTTTAGATTGATTACACCGAACAATCACCTGTATAGAAATGTTGATTACATTATTTAAACATTTAATGAAATTCAACTTGCATTTCTATAATAATGACATTTCAAAATTCAAAGAACAATGATGGAATATGAAATTTCAAAGTTCATACTTTCAATATTGGTCTAATATTAACATTTATAATCATTTCCATCTAGCCCCATCAATAAAAAATGAATAGTATAATCAGTGAAAATGCAATATCACAAACGGATGCACATTATAATCAGTGAAAATACAATATCGCAAATGGATTTGATCAGAAACAAAAAATTTCCCAACAAATATCAAATAATTACAAATATATATCTAGATTCTCAAAAGTTAAATATAATAGTTTCATCTGCACCACTCGTCTAGGGAAATAATCCTCATGTCCCAACATCATAAATTATGATTTATTATCCTCCAAAAATTTAATCTGAATGAAGGGAAGTGTTCTACAATCAAGTTGAAGGAATTTAACATGAAAAAATAGCAGAAAAATGGTAGAAAAAATAGTATCAGCTCATATGTAGTACCCACTCTAGTACTCAAGAGATCCAGACCTTCGAACCTCTATATCCATCATTGTATGTTGATACCCAAAATTTAAGAATAAGTGTAGGAAGAGTGTCATATGTAGCACCCAGTTAAGGAATCCAATATTCACATCCTCACCCCATCCAATATTTTAAAATAAATGGAGGACATCCAACATTCCTTTAACCATTCCCATCATCCCTTATTCTATGAGAAATATTGAAAAGCCCCTTTGTTTCTCCTGATTCCAAAGAGAATGGTCCCTTAAGAAATATAATTCAAAAAAAAAAAATCAGAAGATAGAAGTATTTAAAAAATAAATAAAATGAAAACCCACATATTCAAGCACTTATTTTCTTTACCAGTCAAACTCATGAGTATGCACCTGACATAGAAAATAGAAGTTCCATGTTACACGGTATGGGGTTGAAAAGATATATAGATCTATAAATGTCCCATTATGGGCTTTGTTAAGTTTCTCAAGAGATAAAATGGAGTTTTAAGTCAATAACAGTTAAAACATATATAAATTTAATAACAGTTAAAACATATTTACTATTAAAACACATATACATTTCCTTCCCACATAATTGAGAAGATATATAATTCACATAGACACCAATAACCAATTCAATATAATGAAAGTGAATAGAAACACATAATAGGTGTAATAAGATTATGCTAATCATGTTTCTATAATTTTTATTGCAAGCAGGCAAGACTGGAAAATGGAGCATAAATAAACAATGAAAATGGATTCGAACCCATATACAGAAGGAATATATTATAAAACACATATAAAATTATTATATGGGGTTTTATTAACACATATACATACGGAGAATAAAATTTATTATACCACATATGTATGGTATTATACCATATAATTAACATGAATATAGATATCAAACAAATATGCAGTATGTAATGTTAACTACAGGGGTGAGACATAATGCAAACCCGGTCAAGAGGTATTATAACATGTTAATTTATACTAATAGTGGTATAATGTCTCTATATTAATTTATTCAGAGATTCAAAAAATAGAAACATAAGAAAACATAATGCATGGGTGAGATTTATATGAGAAAAATGAATGGACACATACTGAGTTATCTAGAAAAATGACACACTCTTTGAATACTTTTGATAGAAATAAACAAAAGAGTAATAATTTGAATGAATTGGTTCATTAGGACTTGTTATTTGAGGAGAATAAACCGGTATTAAAAAGGGGTGATGCTTGAAACTTATTTATTTGTATCAATATTCTCCTCTTTGGTCCCTTATTTCTCCACCTTCCCTTTGATAATGTGATATTTGATCTCAATTTATTTATTATGATAGTGTTTTACCTGACTTATCAAGAGTTTAATAGCACTTTAGTTATTATAAAATATCATCATAGGTTGTCTCACTTTATCATCAAACTGTTCCTTCATCCATAAAAGTTCAATATATAAATTGGTTAGTAAGATATATACTTCTTATGACGCATTGAGAGATATATTCACCTTTTTTTACTCGTATGACATACCCATTTATTTATAATAATTAGTGCACCATAACTTGGGGATATTCAATCCACTACATCACCAAACCAGTCCACATTAGAAAAAAATGACAATTCATAATACATTCAAGCATAAAATAAAAATCCAAATTTGAGAGGACCTTGGAAGTATGTCATGGTCTATTTCACTACTATAATATTCTCCTCCTTTATATTACTTTGGATATGGGTTTTCAAATATGTAGAACAAACAATATAAAATGGTATTACTTTCAAAAATAAGAACACCCCTTTACTGTTTTATACAATTTTGTATCTTTATATTTTCTATCCACATACTTTCCGATCATGGTTTTAACACAATCTTAGTTGACATTGGTTTAGATTCATTCATACCAAACATCTTTAGTATCTCTCTTATATATATAAATTTAAGGACTATGGCGTATTTCTCTTTCTAAACAACTTGGTTCCTATAATGTATGTGAGTTCAAAAATCACATATATTTAAAATTAAGACCACATTATATATGAAAACTCCTCCATATATCTCTACAGACACCAAAAAAATATTATTTCATCCATAGAAAAAAACATGATTTTTTCTACCCTATAAATCCTCATATATAGGTTGTGATTAGAATCACAACTTTCGAATTCTAGAATCATTAAATACTATTATTATACAGGTTTTTATTAACACATATACATATGGAGAATAAAATTTACTATACCAGCATCAATTTGTTGAAATGATTGTCACTTCCATATTAGAAAGAATATGTGCTATTATTTTCATTATGAAATCCATAATATATGTATGTATATATCATTATGTAATGGGTGGATCATGAATTACATATCCTCCAATACATTAGGTAATGATTTTTACATATAATGATATCGCTATGTTTATGGTACTGGGGTTAAAACCTAATATACTTTTCACATAGGTAATGGGAGTAGAAATAATACGTTGTGTTTTAGTACTAAGTTGTAAACTCAATCCACTATTCTTATTATATTGTGATATAAACCAAATCCTATATTATAGTAAAAAATTATCTATTAGAATTCAGTTTGGAACAACCTATGGACATATACAATATTGGAATAGTAATAATGTTTTTAATACAGTTAGTTTGCACCAACATTCAAGAAGTCACAAACTGAAAAAAGAGATAGAAAAGAAAAATAAGTTATTATCTATGTGTAGAGACGCAACTCTCTTGAAAATAAGATAAATTTTAGAGAATATAGTAGTCCCAGAAATTAGCCGTCACTAAAATCCCATGGAGGAGCAGTAGAAAAACCAAAAAGGGGAACATAGTTGAATTTTTAGGAAACCGTATCTGCTGTGTATAGATAAACAAATAAATTGTTAACAAATATAAAAATATGATAATTTATAAAGAATAACACTTTTTATGTTTCCATAACCTGGAATAAAAACAATTTCCCGTAGCACGACCATAGCTCCAAGTTGGCCCGACAGCAAGAGGAAGTATCCATCAAATCAGTTTGATGACACAAAGGCTTGGGGAATCCCTTCCACCTAAGAAAACTATAAGAAATAAAGAAATGGTCATCTGGTAAATTAATACATTTACATATCTAGATTATTTAATGGAAACTCACACAGACCCCCCTAGAGATGATAATTCCTCATGAATGATACATTTCATGATTCCATTGCCCGGAATAAAAACCTTTTCGCTTGGCACAACCATAGCTCCAAGTTTGCCTGACTCCTAGAGGAAGTATCCATCAAAGTAGTTTGATGAAACAAAGGCATGGGGAATACCTTACACCAAAGAAAACCATAAGAAAGGTATTAATAATTTTCTATTAAATTAATACATTGATGTTTCTATATTATTTAATGAAATCTCACATAAACCCCCTGCAGATCAACAGGTTGTGAATAACATCACCCTTTTTGAATTACAACATCATTAAATACTATTATTATATGGGTTTTTATTAACACATATATAGATCAAGAATAAAATGTATTATACCAACATCAATTTTTTGGCATTATTGTCACTTTCATATTAGAAATAATATGTTCGATTATTTTCATCATGAAATCCATAATATGGTGCCACATGATTGTCACTTCCATATTAGAAATAATCTGTGCTATTATTTGCATCTTGAAATCCATAATATGTGTATTTATATATCACTATGTAAAGGGTGGATCATGAATTACATATCATCCAATATGTTAGGTAATGTTTTTTACATCTAATGAGATCACTATGTTTATGGTATTGGGGTTAAAACCCAATATAATTTTCACATAGGGTGTCGGAGTAGAAACAATACATTGTGTTTTAGTACTAAATAGTAAACCCAATCCACTATTCTTATTGTATTAGGATGTAAACCATGTAATCTATTATAGAAAAAAATTCTTTATGAGAAATCAATTTGGAACTACCAATGGGTAAATACAATATTAGAATAGTAATAATGTTTTTAATATAGTTAGTTTTCACCAACATTCAAGAAGTCACAAACTAAAAAAAGAGATAGAAAATAAAGATAAGTTATTATCTATGTGTAGAGACGTAAATCTCTTGAAAATAAGATAAATTGTAGAGAATATAGTAGTCCTATAAATTAGCTGTTGCTAAAATCCCACAGAGGAGCATTAGAAAAACCATAAATGGGAAAGGAGTTAAATTTCAGGAAACCATATCTGCTGTGTAGAGATAAATAAATAAATTGTTAATAAATATATAAATATGATAATTCATCAAGAATAACACATTTCATGTTTACATCACCTGGAATAAAAACCCTTTCCCATAGCATAACCATAGCTCCAAGTTGGCCTGACAGCAAGTGGAAGTGTCCATCAAAGCAGTTTGATGACACAAAGTCTTGGGGAATCCCTTCCACCTGAGAAAACTATAGGAAATGAAGAAATGATCATCTTGTAAATTAATCTCTTTACATATATATATACTTTAATGAAAACTCACATATATACCCATGCATATGATAATTACTCAAGAATAATACCTTTCAGGATTCAATCATCTGGAATAAAAACCCTTTTTCTCGGTGCAACCATAGCACCAAGTTGGGTGGGCACCTAGAGGAAGTATCCATCAAAGCAATTTGATGATACAAAGGCATGGGTAATCCATTCCACCTAAGAAAACCTTAGGAAAGTCAAGATATGTATACCTGTATGGAGTAAAAGATATACCTATTTGAAAAAAATGATCAAATTAGAAAAAAAATATGAACCTATTAAATTATGGAATAAAAGATGGACCTTTTTGAAAAGATGGCATTAACTGGGCCTTCCTAACTTAACTCCTCAGAGAGGTTATTTTTCTGTGTTGTGTTGTTATATTATCTCCTTGTGCAATTAAAACAACAAAACATAAAACATTAACATATAAGGTAGAATATAAATAATATATAGATATGATACAATACACGCACATTTTATCAATAGAATATCATACACAGTTCCGGTCGTGTTTTTGTTGTGTTTGAAAAGCACACTAGAAGAACAAAATAGCCTCATTTAGTATTTCTATAGCCCGTAAAAGGTTAACATATTTCCTCAGTCAAGTAAAATATCAGGAACTTGTAGAAACACAATGTAACCACAACATACCTTATAGATATTTCTAAGGATTAGGTAGGCATCAGGAAATTTAGGTTTCAAATTTATAGATTCCTGGATGAAAGAAATTAGTAGGAAGGAAATAAAAATAAAAAATGGGAAAGGCAACCAAAGTCACAAAATGGGGGTGTAGGGGGAAACAGACTGTTGGTAAGAAAAAAATTTATATACAGTGTCTCATTATGGCATACAAATAAGATAAACTGACATACTTCTCATCTACACATGCTCCACTGCTATTTCCATACACATCTACAGGTCATAAATCAATTAAGTTAATTATGTCGACTGGGGAAAATGATGAAAAGTTGTGCATGATAAAATATTTTTCAATTTCATTCATGTTCCAATGAGAATATGATGACACAAATCACTTTTAAATCACTTAGAAGATGTACTGGTTGATGAAAAATAACCCAGTCAATGAAGGTTTCCTTCCATCAGCTTGGCCCTCAAAATCTGTCTATGCTGAAGCAGCTGCAGAATCCATGGAAATACAAAAAAACATGTCATGTTCCAATTATTGAATGATTATAAAACTCAAAAGGAGTATGAAGATGTAGGTAAATATGAAATGAAATAGAAATGAAGGAGTAGATGAAAATAGATCTAAATACAGGACTATTTTGTAGTAGGGTATCTCCATATGGACTATAAAATATACATACTGTGGGTAATATGAAAATGTATATAGTAGAAGATTTGAATGGAGGATGAAATCCTGCTAGGGTTTGGGTATGCAGATGCTAATATTAATGTGGATGGATAGACATAGTAGAATAAAATGGAATAAATTGCAATTGTGAATTCAAGAGGCAGAGATGAGGGGAATTCGAGAGGCAGAGACAAGGAGAATAATGGAATGAAGGTGACAATTGGAATTAAGGAAGAAATGGGAATGATGGTGGCCACGAGAAGGAATAGTCAGATTTTGGGAGGGGGGAGGAAGAGGCCGAGACGAAGGTTGGTAAGCGATGGAGACATCGAGAAAGGGAGCGGGAGGCTGAGGTGAGGAGGTGGTGAGGCGGGGAGGAGGGATAGGAATAGTGGAGGGGATTAGGGACGAGGGTTGGGACTGGACGAAAGGTCAGGGAGAGCATGATCAAAAAGGATATGGCGATGGTGAGGAGGGGGAGGTGGAGGTGGCGAGGCACAGGTGCAACCATAGGTAGAGACGATGATGGTGAGAAGGAAGTATAAGCGGCGAGGCATAGGAGGCAACAGTGAGGCGGATGTGGGGATGCATGAAGGAGGATGGAACGGGGTGGGAGGCAAGAGGGAAGGGGTGGAGATGGGGTTGGGGAAGGAGGGTATAGTAGGGAGGGAGAGTGTTGTAAGGGGAGGCCGCCACTTAGTGGAGAAAATATGTGGAGGAGACACATGTCCATGGTAGGGACACACTATAGTATAGCTAAAGGATGTTTAAGCGTAAAAGTGAATACCAATAAAAAGAAATTCATATCATAGTGGAATTGATGTCAGGTTTGAGGAACTAATTTAAAAAAAATGGATTAAAAATTAGTAATCATACCTAAATATTCTTTTTCTCAATGATCAATTGGTGTGATAAGTAATTAGAGCACAAAAAAATTGTATGCAGAAAAGTGAAACCCCAAATAATTTACAAAATAGAATAAACTCACACCATATCATTGTTTTTTACTCTATTAAGAGAGCCTCCTAAAGAATTCTCAGCAAAATACATCTCGAATGAAAGAAGAATCAAATACATGAAACAACAGGAAAAAATTCACATAATATTAGAAAAGAAAATAATTTAGAACATCATTTTTAGAAAAACTAAACATGAATTAGAAATATGTAAAATAACATAAATTTATTGATTCCTGATGAAAAATTGAAAAAATTAATACTAAAATAAAATGAGAGTAATACCTTTGAAATCCAGTAGTTGACTAATATGACCATTTGATATTATATTTCTATAATGTAATACTTGAGGTTTAAAGACATGTAGATAATGGTAAATTAGAGGAATTGAAAGAAAATGGATTGCATACTATGTGTTTGATATAAAATGTGTTTGATGTGAAAGATGATGAATTGTTCATCTTTTTTAGCTTGGATGGTGTGAAACTAAATCAAATAAAATGTAGAAGTAAAATTAATGAGACCAAATGTGTAAGCAGTTCTAGGGTAATGCTACTAATTACAGTGCTAGTGGAAGCATTTTTTGTCAATTCCATTGTTCTAAATAAATACATTGAAAAAATCAATAATAAAATTAAATTAGAGTCATACCATTATAATCCATAAATTTTTGGATGTGACAGTTTGATATTATATATCTCTAATATGTAATATCTGAGGTGGAAATACATGACAATAACATTGAAGTAGAAGAATTTAAAGCAGTGATAGTGGATCTTATTGAAAAATTATATTTTGTTATGTGTAAATGTTATGAAATGAATTAATGTACAAAAAATTAAATAAACCCGATAGTGGAGGAGGCAGAGGTAAAGGTAGAGGGTTTCTCTTATATGGATAAGTGGCATTTGTCCTGCTTAAAAAACATTTCCACTTAATGACAAAATGTTAAGGGAAATGTAGTCAAAAAATAGAAAGATTCAAAAATAGAGTAATAATATATAGGGAAATGCGGGTAAAAATGTAGTGGAAGAAACAATATACAGGAATGCAGTGGAAAAATGGAATAAAATACAGGGAAATGTAGTGAAAAAAATGATATGAAGGGGGAAATGAAATAAATTACATGGAAAAATAATTTATTAACAAAATAATTAAAATATTTATAAATATATACAATATCAACGTATGGATTTGTAATAATTAAAAATATTAAGATCAAATTAAAATGTGAAACACATTTATATGTAGAAACACATTTAGATGTAGTTAGAACAAATTAATAAAAAAAATAAGAATTTCAAAGACAACATTAGCCTTTGTAGTAGCTAAAAACTACAATAAGACTTGGTATCAACCTAAAAATTAGATGATGGTGAAATTAATAAGATTTCACCAAGAGATTCAACCGAGGTTGTCACGATATCATCATTGGTTGGCTATGATGACGAAACCTTCGTTTGAGAAGACCACGCATCTATGTTCCATTATTTCATAGAAAAAATCCCCTCGATCGAAGGAGAAGGATTCAAATTAGTGGTCGAAAAAACATGATTCGATTCTACCGAAGAAAACCCTATAGGCCCTGAAATATTGGCCTTCCCTAGAGTCTGAAAAATTTGGGATTTCATTTTATGCAGATCCTATTGAGATGAAAGAATGTATTTCTTATTCCTTTCAATAATCACACTCCAACATTCTATCCCCTAGGCTAATCCCATGTGAGTTCCTACTTCCTTAGGAATCCAGATCTCCTAAGTTGTCAATTAAGAAAAAGAGACAATGGTGTTTTCTAATATATGCAATTTCAATCAAAATATTGGATTATTTTCATAAATACCTTTTGGAAGATAACCAGCTCACCATGGTTTAGACACCATCTTTCTCCATCTCCACAATTTCTATAAAAACAACGCCACATCCATCCTCCGAGTTAGTGTCTAGGACAACTGTGAACTCTTTAAAAATCCAAACATCAATAGGATTAGTTCCCAGGAAACCATCACCACCTCCTGGAATTTCATTCTTGGCCTCTCTAAAGTTACCATTCACAGTGGAAGGATAAGAAAACTGCAATGGTGGAAGGATGTTTGATCTCTATGAGAACCTCTTGTGGGTTTTCCGACGCTTGATTTGCAGTTTATACCATCACTTCTATCAAGACCTACTCATCCATGAAGGCCTAGTTCTTCTCCTCGAATGACTGCATGAAGACATCATAGAATCCATAGGAAGAAATTCACCTAGGGTTTTGCAGTTATGATTGGACGAAGAAAACTACAAGTTATTGTCAGGGAGAAACAGGATGGGAGAGGAATGAGATACATGTGATAAATTGGAAGGAGATCATGTTTGAGGTAATTATAAGTAGAGTAGGAAGAACAAAATGAGGAGGTTGGGCTGGAGGAGGAGGTAGGGCCAGAGGAGGAGGCAGTGGTGGGGGAGGAGGCAGTGGCGGAGGAGGAGGGGGAGGTAGAGTCGGAGACTGGAGGAGGCAGATACCGAGGAGGTATAGGCAGAGACCTAACCATTGTGAGAGGAGGAGATAGATTTGAGTTAGAGGAAAATATTTTAAAGTGGGAGATGAATCATACCATGTCAGAGGCGTAAGTGGGCGTGGAGACCATGGCGAAGGAGGTGGAGTCGGAGGAGTAGGTCGAGGCGGAGGCTGATGCAGCGGAGGAGGAGTTGGAGGCGGAGGACGATGCAGCGGAGGAGGTAGAAGCTTGAGGGATATGGAACAGAGATGATATAGAATGTAGAAGAAGGATTTTGGGCGAGGATGAGGCAGAGGCAAAGGCCGATGCATCATGCAGTGGAGGAGGAGGCAGGAAGATTGAGGGACTTGGAAGGCGGAGGATGTGGAACGCAAAAGAGGAATTTGGGGGCTATTATAGTACCTATATAACTGGAGAAATAGACACGAAGAAGGAATGGTTTGAGAATTAAGGAGTTGGTGACACGTGGAGGGAGAGGTATGTGCTTTAGTATAGTTAATAGATTTTATGGGACCTTGATTAATTTCTCAATGTGTTATAAAATGAGTTATAGTTTTAAAGTTTTTTTTGAATAAATTATGATTTTATTTAAAAATTAAAATAAAATATTTAGAAAACAATTTTAAAAAAATGGATTTCATTTTTTAATTCTACACGTTGGAAAATGGTTGGGGTGAATTTTTGGGTTTTTTTCTAAAATACTTGAATTTTTCATGAATAGTAAAAATACTGTTTTGAGTTTTCAGTATGTTTAATGATATCATAATAATTTAATAATTAATATAAAATGCTCGTAGATTTTTTACAGTAAAATATGGCATGAGGTGTCCTAAGTGGCTAATACCAAGGGAAAATACCATGGGAAATCCCATGGTTTTTCAAAAACCACTAATGAGGTGTCCCTTGAAATTAATAAAAAACTCCCTCTAATTTACTATAAATACCCACCCTTTCCCTCATTTTATTTCATTTCAAACTCATTATACTGTATTATATGGTATTTTTATCTCCCAAGGATTCCTCCCAAGGTTTCCTTAATCCCCTAAGGTCCCAACCTTCAAGTTTTAGGAGTTATTCTATAAGGTAAGGTCATCTACCACCCTTCTCTTTTTCAAGCTTTCATTTTATGTTATTATTTTTAATTTAAATTGGACTATTTTTTGATATGTCATTAAATATCCCCCTTAATATCCATGTTATTTAACAATGATGAGATACCCATTTTTCTTTCATCAATGTATTTTATGAAATTTTAAGCAATGCTGTTAGACATTTGAATTTTCGTAAAGGATCTCTCATATTTTCTTTTATTTTCAAGTTCCTTCCTTTTATTTTTCTTTACTCACCATCATTCATCCAAATTTTGGGATGACTCTATTAAATTTAATTTACTTTAATTTTTTCATGATAAATTAATAATTCTTCATCATATCTTCTTTCTCATTATTTTATACTAAAAATGAAAACACCATCTGAGATGTGCTAATTTACAACATTCAAGGACGATGGGTTTTCAATTTCTATTACCATATTCAATTATGGTCATGAAACTATTATTATGGTTGAACCATACTATAATATATTTATTATATCTCATCTATGTTTTTTTAATATTTTTTTACAAATTGTTTTGATTTTTAAATCAAAATGAGTTTGTTGTGTTCAAAAACCACCAATTAACTAAAAAAGTTATCATTAAATAATTTATATAAGGATTCATCTTCACTCAAAGTAACCAAATTAAATTTATAACCATTTAACCTTATGTATGTTCTATAATAACATATAACTTCAATTCTGGACAACGAACTTCATTTTACTTGATTCTCCGTTCATGTATATAAGTATACTGATCATGAAACAAACGGACCCAAACAATGAAATTGAACCTATTAACCCATCAAAAGGGAAATGAATGAAATTAATAAGTTTATAATAAATATATTAAATTTATAAGAGGTTCTGGAAATATTAATTAATAAATTTAATTTTGTTATTCAAGACACTAAGACCAAGTGAAGAACACCATTGGACTTAAGGTAAGGGGTTTCTTCATCTCACTCCCATTTTTGTGAGATATTCTGTATTCACTACTAATACTTGTGTATGGTGTATGTATAATTCCCAATGATGTTTCGTATAATGAATCTATTTATTTTCATGATAATAAATTTATCATTTAATATTATTAATTTTGTGGCATACGATTCAATTGATTACAATGTTTTTTGTATTTTCTACCAGAATCTCCATTTTCATTCGGGTTGCTCTTATTCTATACTCAACTAAATTAAATTCTTATTTATTCATATGTACTCCTCATATATTATGTGATAATGTTCAATATATATGTACCAACCATAATCCTACTTTCAGTTATGGGGAGTTATATGTTTTAAAAAGATCTTTCAAAAATTCTTCTTGAAATTCAAGCTCGATTCAAGAAACTTCTTGGGTTCTTACCTATTTTGAAGTTCACTATATAATATATTTTAAGAAATATTTATCTTTATAAAATTAAAAATTTTAAAGTGAAAAATATTTTTTTTATTTCTTGTTTTATTAAATTAAACATTCCATTGCACTTTAAAATATCTTTAAATAATTCCTTAAACTGCACTAAAATGTTTTATTTCTAAAGCTTCTTTAAAAACTCTTTTTAAACTATTTCACCTCAATAAGACTTTATTTAAGACTCAAATATTATTTAAATGAAATTACCTTTTATTTTATGGTATTTAAATGTTTACAATCTTATTTCATTGAAAATAAAAATTATTTTCCAAAAGAGATCTTCTTTCTAAAGTAAAAAGGATTTTTCTCATCTCACTTTAACTTTTGTGATATATATGCCTTGTTCAACACTTATTTCTTGATTGTGGTTTATGTAATAGCCTTAGGTATATCATATCAAGAGTCTCATTATTCTCATGATATTATAAGGGATTATGATTTGAATGTTTCAAGGTGGTATGGGACACTTTCGAATGTTTAAGGATTATTTCCTCTATGATTTTAAATGGTCTCATTTAAAAGTATCCTCATATATGGAAACACACTATGTTGAATCTTGTACTTCATTGAGTTTTATATCCTAAGATATCATCCAACATGTTTTATTTAATGTTTTATTATTATTTTAATAACTTGTTTATTAATAATTTAATTATTTAACGTTGTATGAGACACTTTGAATAAGCGACATTTAATTATTCAAAGTGGTATGGGACACTTTGAACAAAAGAGACAATTTAATTATTTGAAGTGGTATGAGAAACTTTGAATAAAAGACTTAATAGACATATGAGGAATTAATTGGACTTATTATGTGATGGGTGGGGCCTGCTATAGCCCCTCGATGCATTGGTAGGTCTCATGAGACAAACTGGGCCATGTAACGAGGCCTTGACAAAATTGTTATTTATGGTATTGGAATGAGGCCTTGAAAATATGGTTATGATGTATGGAATATGAATTTCCAGAATTATGAAAATATTATCGATGATTCATGTGGTTATTTGACTAGTAGAATATCCATAGTTATGTTTTATTATGGAATTATTTAGTCATCTATTATTCCTACCATTATGTGTTAAAGTTTATTTTTAATGTCATATGTTTTTGTTATTCACCATGCCTAATGTTTATGATTATGTTATGTTATGTTGTATTTCTTAACCTTACTGAGCATCTGAGCTCACCCATTTCTTAGGTTTCATTTTCCTAGGATATGAAGAAGTTTATTATGAATTACCTATAGGGATAAAATTAGAGTCGTGGATGTTACCAATACAAATTTTATTTTATTTTTCCTTTAAAGTTATAACGTTGAACCTATGTATGTATCTTGTTTTCCAAAACTACTAAACTACTTGGTCCTTCGGGATTTTATTCCTTGTAATCATGACAATGTATTCAAATAATGCACCGGTACCAGGCTTCTGGGGTTGGGAATTACATTTTTAGTCTTTTGGTCAAGTTTCCTCTGTTAGGGATGAGCCTAGAGAATTAGTTAAGGGAGAGGAATCCTCAGGTTTAGGTATTCAAAGATCACTTCATATATATAAACTAGCTAGTTCAATTTATTTTGAGGATGATGAACCATCCAAGGGGGATCCATCTCCTATATCTAAGTTTCTAAGAATCTCTTTCCTAGATTTGGATGATGAGGGTGATGATAGGGATAATGATTCCCATGGTTTTCCACCTGGGCATTGTGGAATTTTCTATCCCTATTGATGGAAAATATCTTATGTGATCTCTGGTAGAAAAAATTAAAGAGGCATGATAGTTGGATTCTTTTCATTCAAAATTTTCCTACTAATTTTGGATATGATTATATAGAGTCTATTTTACATGAAAGGATTCCATATATTATTCCTTCTTCTCCCCTAAAATAAAAATATGATTCTAAGGATGATTTGGAATCTCTTGGAGTGCGGATGGTTTTGAATTTCAATTGAGTTATTATATCTTCATATCCTAGAGTAATAAAACTTAGTGAAGTAGATATAAAATATATCATTATGTTAGTTATCAACCACATTCATCAAAATAAGATTCTGAAAATTCAATAAGTGTAGATTGAGAATATAATATTATCTAATGAGAGAGAATCATTGAATTCCATCATAGATGATATGAGAGATAGTTTTTCTTCAGTCTAGGAATCCCTTTTGGAGAGGTTGGAATCCATACCTAAAACATGTTCTTTTACATCTTCTATACACCCTGTACTTTTTATTTTACTATTGAGATGATCATATATATTGAGAGAGAGAGGAGTTTCATGTTATCTTGGGTGATCTCACTACATCACATCAGTAGGAGAATAGACCGATCAAGTAACATGGTGATCATATATATATATTAGTTAGGGATTATTTAAATGAAGCTAGAAGTGATTAAGATAATATCATCAAATCCATATAATACTACCCATCCAAAAAGTTTACTATGCATGAGCTAAATTTTCATTTTAAATTTCATGCCAATAATTTAAGGATGCCTCCTATGACTATGAAATTGAAAGAGAATGTGAAATGACATAAATATTTGGATCATACACTCAAACTATTTATGGAAGAGAAGAAGTAAATATTCACCATGATGGAGAGAGGTGGAAACATAATTATAGATTTTTTTAATTTGATGATGTTGTTTTTATTTGTCTCTTGAACTGAAGTGGTGGAACTTGATGAAATTTCCATGTCTATTCTCAATTAAAAACCATAATATAAATCTTTTCCACCTCAGTTTCATCCTTTTAGAATGTCTCTAGCTAAGGCTGTTTGGCATCTTAGTATTATTGTGATCATGGAGCTTCATATTTCTACCTCTTCACCCTCAACCCCAACCTCCATTATTCCTATAATTGGAAAAGGAAATGACCATTTTGATTCTTCATCTCAATGATTTGAGAATGATTTTGATTTATATTAAACATTTTTTGGGATTCTATTTTCCCTTATCATACATTTTGAGATGTAATACAATTACTTTTGTATTTAATGGAGATTTTATATTATTCTTCCTTCATTATTTATTTAACATTTCTCTTATAGTATTTAAATTTTTATAATTCACAAAGTGGAAGAAAATTTTTTGTTGGAATTTATGTTTCTAAGTCTATTTCAATGTTTAAACTCATTATCACACATTAGAAATTTGAAATGTTAAGAAGACCATTAATTTTAAAATTCATCTACTTATGTCTATAGTTGTTTTTACAAACATGGTTATAAAATGCACTTATTTTTTATCATCATAGAAGGGTATATTATTGGAAAATAATTATATGAATGCTCAAAAATCATTATTTTCTTGTTTATAATAAGATTATAGTTTTATGATAGTGCATCATTTTGTGATGAAACTTGGATAAGTACAGACCTACTACTAATTATGATGATCTAACATCTGTTCAAAGAGATATGTCATTATCTGTGATAATATTCCATTAGATAAATAAGATCTAACAATGGAATGCATCTACTAATAGACTCTACCATTGATGGATCTACCATTAGAGACATCCACTGTTAGTTCAAAAGATCCACCACTAGTCTAAAAAAGATCTACTATAGATCTTCCTCTACTGATGAACATGATCAATTGATGAACTTCAACTAATAATAAAATTCATATATCATCATACTTGATCTACCATCAGAATCTACCCATGACTGATCTATTGCTAGAGTTTTTCTAACACTAGAGTTAATATAATACTAGATCAAATCTACCACCAGAGTTAATCTACCATCATAACATATCCACAATCCAATGAGATATACCACAACACTAGCTATACCGCTGATTTGATCTACCACTAGTTCACATGATCTACCATAGAAATATCTACCATTGATTAGATCAACCACTTGTTTAGAATATCTATCATTAGAACATGATACTGTAACTCTAATCTATAACCAATGATGATCTACTCCAATTATACTACCATTAATGTTCTAATTCATAATTGAATTTTAATTTCCCCAATGTCTAGTTTATGGAATTTATTTCATTATATACCCACTTGTATTCAAGTATCATTATTCCTAAACAACTTAATGAATTAATTTAATAATAACTCATAATAACCTTATTTGATTCCCAGTACGAGGGACTATGATATTTTTTTTTTTATTTTTATATGGATAATTTGGACCTATAGAGGTATATATTCAAAAGATCTTCCTCATACATGATATCAGATACGTATATATGGGAGGATTATGAATATCCAATAAATGAGATACATTGAAAAAAATATACATTCATATACTAGTTAATAGGACTGTACAATGGGATTCTTGTGTTTTACATAGATGATTTTCTAGACACCCATGACACCCTACTTTCCTGTATATTTGGAGAAACGTGTTCGAGCTCCCCCAAATAAAAACTCAAGGACTCTGAATAACTAAAGAATCATATATTGATCTACATCACATATTCTATCTATCAATGTATTATTATTTCCTATTTATTAATTTCATTTGAGATATATGTTTCATTAATCTATTTATCTTTACACACTTTCACATGTTCTTAAAGATGATAATACCTAATATTCTCTCAAACAATATTTCATCATTATTCCCAGGATTAACTATTTATGATTGAATGTGTAACCATTCTATTGTTTTTTATCCCACACATAATTGAGGAATATTATTTGAGCCTAGATAGTATTCTGTGTTGTTGATTGTAAAAACTAACCCAAATTGAGGATCATGTTTATTATTGAATAAAATTATAACCATATGGTTAATTCAAAGTGGAAGGATATTATGTATCATCTTGATACTAAACACCCTATTTTATTAAACTGTGGGTTTTAATTTTGTTTTTCTATATTTCATTGTTAAAAGTATATAATTTATTAAAATATTAACCATAACATTACTTTGAGAGTTAGTCATAACCTATTTTTGTATAAAGTTTTTTATTAAGTAATTTAGTTTCAAAAGTTAATGTGATTTTAAGTATTGTTTCAAATGAGACTTAATCCCACATTGAGAATATATTTTAATGATTAAACTTATACTATTCTGTTGTTTTTATTAAATGGTAATTTTTAGTCAATACAAGGGAATTATTTTTTATATTTTTTTAACAAATTTTTTTATTGCAAACTCAATTCATCCCACTCTTGAATTACTCACTCTAACCAACAAAATGTAATATTCTTATCATTTTCTGAATGAGGATTTTTTCCAAAGTTTTTCATATAATATTTTTATAATGTACACCACATGAATTAATTTTACGAATGTCATGATTAAAGTTTTTATAGATTTTACATTATATGTTTATATTGTTCTTTCCAAAGAAAACATTTTTACAAATATTTTTCAATTTTCTAGAATTCATATTTATGATTTAGAAATTAGAAGGGTAATTTCCTCATGAAATTTTATAGTGATCTTTTAAAATTAATTTCATCTATGTTAACATATTTTGATAAACCTTATGTTTTAAAGAGAATATACTCTAATGATAAACAAAATCATATTTCTCAAGATGGATTATGTTCATTTTGAATAGGGAATGTATTGATATTAAATATGATTGGTATTCCATTATGAATAATTACTGATTATTGAGGAATGTTGGTTATATTGTATTTGTTATACATATAATGAATGAATTAGACATATTATATAATGGGTGGGGCCCAAAATTAGTTAACCCCTTGAGGCATCATTATGTCACATTATACAAAACATATTTGATATTTGGTATATAAAATACACGTTTATGTATGATGTATTTCTATAAGTCCTTGACAGTAAGAATAATATGTCAGGGATTATCAATTCCATCATTATGAAATCATTTATTTATGTCTATATAATTATTCAAATAGTTATGATATCCATGGATAAGGTTAAAATTAATATGATAATTTATATTTAATTTTTTATCATCATTTATTCTTACCATATTATTCATTTATGATATATTCCATTATATGTTCCATTGTATTTATTCCCTTAATGAGCATTTGAGATCACCCTTTTACATTATTTTGTTTACCTAGGATTCCAGGATGTGTACTGTGATTAATATGAGATATATGATATAGATGATAAAAAATTTCTCAAAGAAAATATTTGGTTCTATTTTATGTTATCAAATATCATGTGATAATCATGCATGAATATAGTTTTCCTAGAATAATGAACTATTAAATCCCTTAAAATGTGATCAAATTTTTTTTCTTCGAATGTAATAATGTAACCACATGCTCTGTGATACTAGGGTCAAGGTTGTAACATGCATATCCAATGATAAGGAAAGAAAAAGAGTTTAATGGATAATATATTTTTCATGTAAACCATACCACATTTATATAGAAACATGGAAATAGAGGATAATGTTTAAATACTTTAGGATGATAAATAGTGATAGAGTAAATACTAAATGGTTACAAATTTGGGTGATAAATAAACCCTTTTATGGGATTAATGTGGTTATCTTGGTGAATATAAAAAAATTATTATTTAGATACTATAGGATGATCACAATGAAAAAGAACCACCATAATTGAATGAATGATAACATTAATTTTTGTATTGTATAATTATAGAATAAGGATATCAATTTAATTTGAATCTTGTTGTAAAAACTCATATCCATTATTATTTCTCATAAAGTGAATTTGAATTGTGAAATTAAAATACACCAGGGGTTTCAGACTAGGTGTACAATGAGGAATATATTTCATGCATGGGGTGATGATCATGTAAATATTCAATCCTACCTTCTAAATGTTTTTACCCCATGGTACATCTATTCCAGATCCTCATAAACTTGTAGTATCTTAACTAGGATGTCATTGTATGGAAGAACACACATAGTTTTCTTTACCAAATTTAGGATTGTTTTTAAGATTTTGGAAAATTTGACACCTTTAAAGGCTTATAACGACAGAAAATGAGTGTTAATAGTGTTCTGAAATTGATTAAAATTTATGGAAATTAAACCAATTGTCCTTAATAATATTTCCTATTGAAATGTAGTGTTATTTAATAATACACATAATTGTAATGGGAATATAGGTGTGAGGAACTCTTATTAAAGTAGATAAATGGATTAGGAAAATATATAATGAGAGGTAATGAATAAAATATATTTACAAATAAATTTAATATATTAATGTGGAATTTATAACAGTCATGGTATCACATGAAAAAAATAATTTAAATAGACAATATAACAAAAGAAATGAACTCAAAATTAGGGGGGGTTAAAGAACCACTTAACTTGGGAGGATTCATATAAATCATGAGAAAGGAAATTTAGAATCATAGTAAAAAATTTTGAGGTCTTTGGAGAGGTATCTGGAGAGTAAAATCATGATTAGTTTGTTTTGAGTGGAGATAAGAGGGAGAAAGAATGAATATTTATAATTATAGAGTGGTTTTTTAATGATAAAATATTGTTTATTTTATTATATTAGCCAACCACTTTTGGTTTCAATAAATTACATCTAGTTTTTTTGACTTATTAATGAGGTAGTGAGAGTTTTTTAACATTTTGAGAAAGGTGATGTCAAAATTCACCATCCAGTCAACACATTTAATGCACAAAATCAAAAGTTCATTTTTATCTAAAACCCAATTTTGGGTTCAAAAATGTAATGTATAAATTTATATATACAAAATAATATTATTAAATTTAATTTTATACCTCAGAAATTTAATTTATATTTTATAAAATGCATATAAATTAAATATTCATACTCAAATCATATTGATCACATAAAAATAATGGTACTTGTCAAATACAACTTTCACTTTTTCACCAAAAAAATTTAATTTTTTAGAATATTTGAAAAAATCATCATATACTCATCTTAAAGGGATTGTTTTAAAAATAAATTCATTTTCTTCAAAATAATTTTCTATCAATGTGAATTTTAAAAATTCTAGTGGATCTAAAAAAAGGGTAGTTGGTCTCTAAAATCTAAAGGTTCTGATTTTAAAAAATTTAATTTCGTTATGAGATATATGTGTTTCAATGAAGCTATTTAATTATTACATTATTATGAAATTATTTTATTCATTTTATGATATTATTATTATATATAATCTAATTTTTATTCTAAATATGTTATCATAATAAATGGGATTTATAAAAAACAACCTTTGAAATGGTTTCAACACACTTGGATATGGCATGGGTTGGCATGGTTTTGTGGAATGTGTTCATATACATTGAGGTGGATAAGGGTCCGAATTACCCCCATAAAATGGTTGTGGTGGATAAGGGTGTGAAGTACCCCCATCAAAGTGGCCCACTAAGTTATGGCTTAGTAGAAGTATTACTCACCACTCATGAGTATAGGTAGGTCCATGGATTTCAAGTATGCTTGGATGTATTAATGTGTGGAAAGGAAGGGATTATTCCAAAATAGAATGTTGAATGATTTAAATAATTTTTTATGCACTTTCCTTGGGAAAATATTTACTTTGATTTGTGTTTATATTTTTATATGAACTTTTTAAAAATAATTTTATATAAAGTGTTTATGTAAATGTTTCTAACATGTTTTATCCTAGTAGCGTGAGTTGGGAAGTCATTGGGGGAAAACCTATAGATTTTTAGTACTCACCTATACTTTTTAACTTTGGTACTTTTGCATATGTCATCTACCATGACATGGGAAAAGGTAAATTTTAATGACAAGAAATTTTGAATAAATCTTGTTTCCTAATTTTATGTGTTATTTTATTTTATTTTTATACTCAACAAAAATGTTTCATTTGATAACATGAGTATAATTAAAATGAGACCATTGGGTTTTGACTGTTATATGACCATTGGTCAATATGACCACTGGAAACTAAATGTTTTGATTATTGTCTCCAAATACAAGTAATCTTGGTTAATTAATATAGAAAGAAGATTTGATGGCCTCACCCAGTAGTCTTGGACCGATCGAAGCCCATCTAACAGAACTTGGGAAGGAGGTAGCACCACTGGGCTTTGCTCTGAACCAAACCCAAGCCAAACTACATCGTGTGAAGCTAGAACGGAATTACCTTCACGATAAGTTCAACCTGATAGAAATTACTACTCATGCGATGTTGCCTGAGCCTCCCTCAGATTCTCTCACCTTAGCACACCTTACACTTAGGTCCTATGCTGGCGTGATAAGGGGATATTTTAGGAGACCGTAACTGCCTTGTGTAATCCTTCGTTTTAAATAAAAATTGGGATTTATTCTTATGATAATGTTTATGACTTTTCAAATGTCCGGATAAATATAGTATGCATATTTTTGGTGAATTTTAGAGAAAGGATATTTTAAAAAATGTTTATGTAAACCTTAAATAATTAAAAATTTGTAATGATTTTCAAAAAATGGTCTTCTACAATTATATTCAGTTTGAAATTTAGAGTCTAATAAGATCAACATGATTTTTGATGAATAGTAAATTATGAATAGTGATTTTATGCTTAGAATTAGTAATGTGACCAAATAGATTAGTAACCTCATTTTAAAGAAAGTATTAAAATAATCTAGGCACCTTGATTAAGTAATGTGATTCAATAAAATGGTTAAATAACGGTTTCATAAATTATTATTCAAGTATTAGTTTTTCCGGGTGAATAGTGTTTTTTAATTAAAAATTAAATTAAAAATATATAGAAAATTATTTTTATAAAATGGATTTCATTTTTGAACTTAGAGAATTGATATTATGTTAAGGTGATTTTTGGGGTTTTTTCTGAAAAAAATGAATTTTTTGTGAATAGTGTATTTATTTAAAAATAAAATTAAAAATATTTAGAAAATTATTTTTATAAAATGGATTTCATTTTGAAATCAGAGCATTGATATTGGGATAATGTGAAATTTTGGGATTTTTCTGAGAAAGCATAATTTTCAGTGAATAGTAAAAATACAGTTTTAGGGTTTCGGTATGTTTAATGACATCATAACCGTGTCATGATGATGTCATGAGATATTTTAATGGTTGGACGACAATAGGTGAAGAATTATTGTATTGGGGGCCCCATGTGGCCTAACTTCATGAGAAATATCATGGGAGAACACATGGTTTTGAGAAAACCACTTTTGAGGTGTCCCTTGGCCATTAATGCCTTGTCCCCTCACTTTCCCTATAAATATCAAGCCCTCCTCTCATCCATTCGACTCCAAAACCATCCTCAACGAAGTTATGGTCTCCTTACCTCCTAAGGAGTACTCCCAAGGTGGCCCCAAGCCCTCAAGGTCCAAACCTTTGAGTTTTAAGAGTTACATTTTAAGGTAAGGGATCCGACCTCTCTCTTTCTTTTCAAATAATCTCTTTTATCTAATTTCTTTTATGATCCATGTTCTTATGTTAAAGGATGTTCTTTTATAATCCTCTTACTTCCCTTTTCATGTTCATATAATGAGAGATCCCATCTTACTCTCATTATTTCGTTTTATGATGTTTTAAGTGACGTAGTTAGGCTGCCGAAATTTTTGTAACGGATTCTTTCTCCCTTCTCGTTTTTCAAGTTCTACTATCATGTCAAGTATTTCAAGTTTCATTTTATTATGTTGGGGTATGATCTCTATATATATCATACTGATATTTTATGATCATATGATGGCATACCCCATTTGATCTCTTCAATTCAGCATTTTGAAGCTTAAGTGGCGCCGTTAGGCTGCCGAATTTTTTAGGGATTCTTTCACCCTTCTCGTTTTCAAGTTCTACTTTCATGTCAAGTCTTTCAAGTTCCTTTTTATTATGTTGGGGTATGATCACTATATATATCGTACTTAAATCTTATGTTGATATGATGAGAGACCCTATTTGATCTTTTTAATTCATTTTTGGTTGAAGTTTAAGTGACGCCGTTAGGCTGCCGAATTTTTAAGGGATTCTTTCACCCTTCTCATTTTCAAGTTCTACTTTCATGTCAAGTCTTTCAAGTTCATTTTTATTATGTTGGGGTATGATCTCTATATATATCATACTTAACTCTTATGTTTATATTATTAGAGACCCTATTTGATCTTGTCAATTAATTTTTGGTTGAAGCTTAAGTGACGTCGTTAGGCTGCCGAATTTTTAAGGGATTCTTTCACCCTTCTCGTTTTCAAGTTCTACTTTCATGTCAAGTATTTAAAGTTCCTTTTTATTATGTTGTGGTATGATCTCTGTATTTATCATACTGGTCCTTTATGTTCATATGATGAGAGACCCTATTTTATCTCATCAATTCATTTTTGGTTGAAGTTTATGTGACGCCGTTAGGCTGCCAAATTTTTACAAGAGAAATCTTATTTTTTCTTACTTCCATGTTTTTCATTTCAAATGGTATGTCCTTAAAATTTCATTACCATGATTAATATCCTTTATATTCTGTCCCTATACTATTTTTATAGATCATTTATGAGTGGTTGACCCATGTCCCCTCTCTTTTCAACATTTTCTAAAACCCTGTAACGTAGCCGGTATGCTGCAGAATTTTCGTCTCAAATTGTCTCGCTCTTTTTCTCAAAAATATTTTATGTTATCAAGTGAATACTCAAAGCTCTTATTTCTACATTGGTATTCACATATATATCAAAATTTTCTATTTTAAATTCTGGAATTTACATATATGAAACCCGCTTTCCCTTTCCGTGGGTTTAAAGTGACATAAAGATAATGTCTTTAAAGCAGTTTTTAAGACGTTATGATTATGAAATGAAACCCATTTATTTTATGCTATATTGGTTGTTTATGAAATGATTGATGATGATATATGTGGCTCACATGATAATAAATACATGTCAAGGGTGCGCCTAGATTTCGCTTCAATGCATTGGGTGAAGACTTAATCTCTATAGATGACCTTTTAGACTGATACGTTGGTGAATAACCTTGGTAATTTTTAATGACACCTTGGGGATGGACCTTGGTGAAACGAAATGATTGTCAATATTAAATGTTGTAGACACATCTTCAAGTTATGAAAAACAGTATTTTTATTATGATATTACTCATGATTTCTTTCTCATGGCTTAAAGTTATTTTCATGACCTTATTGAAGTATCTCAAGTTCACATGTAATATGTTTCTCTTGTTTCCCTTACTGGGACTTCTGCTCACCCTTTATTTTGGTGCATGTCTCCGGGTTTTAGATGCAGTAATGAACCTAAGATGAACATGAGGAGAATCCTTTAAAGTGTTTAACAAGAATGTTTTATGTTTTCATGTTTTAAGTTCCTCGTTTCCAAGACACTAAACCTTAAAGATCCTCAGTTTTGTAAAATGTAATGGAAGTTTATGTGATAAAAAGGTGGGATGCTATAGTTGGTATCATGGGATGGTTTAGTTATTTGTGGAAATTAGGATATGAAAACTTTAGGAAGAAGCCTATAGAAAAGTTTATATATAGTAAATATTCCTGGTATTTTGGTAAGTATTGAGTAATGGGTTTCCAAGAAAATACATCCCTGTCTGGATACGAGCAGGTAGAGGTGGCTCTGGCACAGATGTACATAGGGGTAAAACCTGAAAACACCGCTTTGAGCTAGACTCAAACGACAACTGGTACACGACAATGGGACTTGCTGCACTCCCGGTTATGACACTCTCGAGGGATATGCTTTGGTAAATTCATAAGCTTAGTATGAACCATTATTAAAGGAACAAAGATAAAATAAAATAAATATTCACATAAGAATATATGATCATGGATAACGTAGTTTGAAACCAAGGGGATCAAAAGTTAGGGTATACTTTTCTTCTACAAGTTATCCTGAATGCTTTAAGTTCCTTTTCATGATTATTGGCTAAGTATTTAAGCCTCTAATTATACTTTCTCTTCTTAGTTAATGGTGGGAAATGGAAGAACATGTCCCAACAACCAATGTGATAGGAAATGCGAAGATTTCCAAATTAATATGACAGAGATGATTAAGGAATTAAAAGATGATTATTATTTGGGAAGACGTTCACTATTTTTGGGACCCTATATGATCGAGGTAAATAGATTACTATGGTATTTTCATTGAGAAGTAAGGTTGACTTATATTTTGAAGAATCGATGAATTTACGGTGGACTTATAGTAATTTAGGTTACTTATGGAAATGATTAACCTATCTTGGGTAAAATATGTTTAGGTTAGCTACTTTTTTTATAAGATGTTAGGAGTGGTTGATGTGTTTTGGAGATGAACAATGAAGTTTATTTTGGAAGACTATGTTATCAAATTCTTCTTGTATTTGGGTTTCAATCTTAGTTTGGTTTATTTTGAGGAATTTTAAGAACAGTTATTTATGGAATGGTCTATGATGAAATTTGGGTAGTACCATGGAACTTTGAAGATTTAAAAGTAGTTTCTATTCCTATGGGATTCTTTCTTTTTGAAGAGTTGTTTTACCTTACCCTTTCTGTTTTTGGGATAATTTTTAAAGATAGAAGAAATAGATAGTTAATCTTTTGTGGATTATGTGATTCTCTAGAAGATGATTCTTGTGATTTTGATGAGACCAAGTGTTTTTGAATTCTCATCATTTGGATACATGATTAATTTTGGTAGAGAATTATTAAAGGATGAAATTCTACTTGAAGGTAGGTATATTTTCTTATGTTTTTGTTCTATGTAGTAAATGAATTCCTCAAAATTGTGAAAAGGAACGTAAAACAAAAATGTTGTTGGTTTACGTTTCCTACTAGGTAATCAAAGGCCGTTTACACACATCATAAGTTTGGGATTTTCTTATGGTTAGCTTTCTCCTAATCATGTTTTCTATCACTCTCCCTCAGAACTTGACCCTTTGTTTTCTCCTGCATGCACATGTTTTCCTAAATGGAATCCTAGTGTGGGTTAACTCGGGTGACATTTGTACTTCCCTTTCTTTCTTTTAACATAATAGTTTTACTGACTCATTTTCTGATGTGGGACTTTCAATGAAATTTCAAAACCCAATTTTAAAAATTGCGAGGATGCAATTTCTTAAGGGGGAAGATTGTAACGACCCGAAATTTTGAATAAATCTTGTTTCCTAATTTTATGTGTTATTTTATTTTATTTTTATACTCAACAAAAATGTTTAATTTGATAACATGAGTATAATTAAAATGAGACCGTTGGGGTTTGACTGTTATATGACCATTGTTCAATATGACCGCTGGAAACTAAAAGTTTTGATTATTGTCTCTAAATACAAGTAATCTTGGTTAATTAATATAGAAGAATATTCGATGGCCTCACCCAGTAGTCTTGGACCGATCAAAGCCCATCTAACAGAACTTGGGAAGGAGGTAGCACCACTGGGCTTTGCTCTGGACCAAACCCAAGACGAACTGCATCGTGTGAATCTAGAACGGAATCGCCTTCACAAGAAGTTCAACCAGATAGAAATTACTACTCATGTGATGTTGGCCGAGCCTCCCTCAGATTCTCTCACCTTAGCACACCTTACACTTAGGTCCTATGCTGGCGTGATAAGGGGTTATTTAAGGAGACTGTAATTGCCTTGTGTAGTCCTTTGTTTTAAATAAAAATTGGGATTTCTTCTTATGATAATGTTTATGACTTTTCAAATTTCCGGATAAATATAGTATGCATATTTTTGGTGAATTTTAGAGAAAAGATATTTTAAAAAATGTTTATGTAAACCTTAAATAATTAAAAATGTGTAATGATTTTTAAAAAATGTTCTTCTACAATTATATTCAGTACGAAATTTAGAGTCTAATAAGATCATATTGATTTTTGATGAATAGTAAATTATGAATAGTGATTTTATGCTTAGGATTAGTAATGTGACAAAACAGATTAGTAACCTAACTTAAAGAAAGTATTAAAATAATCTAGGCACCTTGATTAAGTAATGTGATTCAATAAAATGGTTAAATAACGGTTTCATAAATTATTATTCAAGTATTAGTTTTTTCGGGTGAATAGTGTTTTTTAATTAAAAATTAAATTAAAAATAGTTAGAAAATTATTTTTATAAAATGGATTTCATTTTTGAACTCAGAGCATCGATATTATGTTAAGGTAATTTTTGGGGTTTTTTCTGAAAAAAATAAATTTTCGGTGAATAGTGTATTTATTTAAAAATAAAATTAAAAATATTAAGAAAATTATTTTTATAAAATGGATTTCATTTTGAAATCAGAGCATTGATATTGGGTTAATGTGAAATTTTGGGATTTTTCTGAGAAAGCTGAATTTTCTGTGAATAGTAAAAATACAGTTTTAGGGTTTCTGTATGTTTAATGACATCATAACTATGTCATGATGATGTCATGAGATATTTTAAGGGTTGGCCGACCAAAGGTGATGAATTATTGTATTGGGGGCCCCATGTGGCATAACTTCATGGGAAATATCATGGGAGAGCACATGGTTTTGAGAAAACCACTTGTGAGGTGTCCCTTGGCCATTAATTCCTTGTCCCCTCACTTTCCCTATAAATACCAAGCCCTTCTCTCATCCATTCGACTCCAAAACCATCCTCAACGAAGTTCTGGTCTCCGTACCTCCCAAGGAGTCCTCCCAAGGTGCCCCCAAGCCCTCAAGGTCCAAAACTTTGAGTTTTAAGAGTTACATTTTAAGGTAAGGGATCCGACCTCTCTCTTTCTTTTCAAGTAATCTCTTTTATGTAATTTCTTTTATGATCCATGTTATTATGTTAAAGGATGTTATTTTATACTCATATTACTTAACTTTTCATGTTAATATAATGAGAGATCCCCTCTTACTCTCATTATTTCGTTTTATGAAGTTTTAAGTGGCGCCGTTAGGATGCTGAAATTTTTGTAACAAATTCTTCCTCCCTTCTCGTTTTTCAAGTTCTACTTTCATGTCAAGTATTTAAAGTTCCTTTTTATTATTTTGGGGTATGATCTCTATATCTATCATAATGATCTTTTATGATCATATTATGAGAGACCCCATTTTATCTCTTCAATTCAGTATTTTGAAGCTTAAGTTTCGCCGTTAGGCTGCCGAATTTTTAAGGGATTCTTTCACCCTTCTCATTTTCAAGTTCTACTTTCATGTCAAGTCTTTCATGTTCCTTTTTATTATGTTGTGGTATGTTCTATATATATATAATAATGAACTCTTATGTTCATATGATGAGATACCCTATTTGATCTTGTCAATTCATTTTTGGTTGAAGCTTAAGTGACGCCGTTAGGCTGCCGAATTTTTAAGGGATTCTTTCACCCTTCTCGTTTTCAAGTTCTACTTTCATGTCAAGTATTTCAAGCTTTTTTTTATTATGTTTGGGTATGATCTCTATTTCTATCATAATTAACTCTTATGTTCATATTATGAGATACCCTATTTGATTTTTTCAATTCATTTTTGGTTGAAGCTTAAGTGACGCCATTAGGCTGCCGAATTTTTAAGGGATTCTTTCACCCTTCTCGTTTTCAAGTTCTACTTTCATGTCATGTTTTTAAAGTTGATTTTTATTATGTTGGGGTATGATATCTATATCTATCATACTTTTCCTTTATGTTCATATTATTAGAGACCCTATTTTATCTCATCAATTCATTTTTTTTGAAGTTTATGTGACGCCGTTAGGCTGCCAAATATTTATAAGAGAAATCTTATTTTTGTCTTACTTCCATTTTTTTCATTTCAAATGGTATGTCCTTCAAATTTCATTTCCATGATTCATATCCTTTATATTCTGTCCCTATAATATTTTTATTGATCATTTATGAGTGGGTGTCCCATGTCCCCTCTCTTTTCAACGTTTTCTAAAACCCTGTAACGTAGATGTTATGCTGCAGAATTTTCGTCTCAAATTGTCTCTCTCTTTTTCTCAAAATTATTTTATGTTATTAAGTGAATACTCAAAGCTCTTATTTCTACAGGGGTATTCACATATATATAAAAATGTTCTATTTTAAATTATGGAATTTTCATACATGAAACCCACTTTCCCTTTCCGTGGGTTTAAAGTGACATTAAGATCACGTCTTTAAAGCAGTTTTTAAAACGTTATGATTATGAAATGAAACCCATTTATTTTATGCTATATGAGTTTTTTATGAAATGATTGATGATGATATATGTGGCTCACATGATAATAAAGGCATGTGAAGGGTGCTCCCAGATAGTTCTCCAATGCATTGGGTAAAGACTTAATCTCTAGAGATGACCTTTTAGACTGATACCTTGGTGAATAACCTTGGTAATTTTTAATGACACCTTGGGGATGGACCTTGGTGAAACGAAATTATTGTCAATATTAAATGTTGTAGCCACATATTCAATTTATGAAAAACGTTATTTTTATTATGATATGCCTCATGATTTCTTTCTCATGCCTTATAGTTCTTTTCATGACCTTATTGAAGTATCTCAAGTTCACATGTAAAATGTTTCTCTTGTTTCCCTTACTGGGCCTTCTTCTCACCCTTTCTTTTGATGTATGTATCCAGGTTTGAGATGCAATAATGAACCTAGGATGAACACGAGGAGAATCCTTTCAAGTGTTTAACAAGAATGTTTTATGTTTTCATGTTTTAAGTTCCTGGTTTCCAAGACACTAAACCTTTAATATCCTCAGTTTTGTAAAATGTAATGAAAGTTCATGTGATAAAAAGGCGGGATGCTATAGTTGGTATCAAAGGATGGTTTAGTTATTTGTGGAAATTCGGATATGAAAACTTTAGGAATAAGCCTATAGAAAAATTTATATATAGGAAATCTTCCTGGTATTTTGGTGAGTATTGAGTAATGGGTTTCCAAGAAAATACATCCCTGTCTGGATACGAGCAGGTAGAGGTGGCTCTAGCACAGATGTACATAGGGGTAAAACCCAAAAACACCGCTTTGAGCTAGACTCAAACAGGAACTGGAACACAACAACGGGCCTTGCTGCACTCTTGGTTACGACACTCCTGGGGGATATGCTTTGGTAAATTTATAAGCTTAGTATGAACCATTATTAAAGGAACAAAGATAAAATAAAATAAAGATTCACATAAGAATATATGATCACGGATAACCTAGTTTGAAACCTAGGGGATCACAAGTTAGGGTATACTTATCTTCTACAAGTTATCCTTATATGATTTAAGTTCCTTTTCAGGATTATTGGCTATGTATTTAAGCCCCTAATTATACTTTCTCTTCTTAGTTAATGGTGGGAAATGGAAGAACATGTCCCAACAACCAATGTGATAGGAAATGCGATGATTGCCAAATTAATATGCCAGAGATGATTAAGAGATTAAAAGATGATTATTATTTTGGAAGACATTCACTATTTTGGGGACCCTATATGATCGAGGTAAATAGATTACTACGGTATTTTCATTGAGAAGTAAGGTTGACTTATATTTTGAAGAATCGATGAATTTAAGGTGGAATAATAGTAATTTAGGTTACTTATGGAAATGATTAACCTATCTTGGGTAAAATATGTTTAGGTTAGATACTTTTTTTATAAGATGTTAGGAGTGGTTGATGTGTTTTGGAGATGAACAATGAAGTTTATTTTGCAAGACTATGTTATAAAATTCTTCTTGTATTTGGGTTTCAATCTTAGTTTGGTTTATTTTGAGGAATTTTAAGAACTGTTATTTATGGAATGGTCTATGATGAAATTTGGGTAGTACCATGGAACTTTGAAGGTTTAAAAGTAGTTTCCATTCCTATGGGATTATTTCTTTTTGAAGAGTTGTTTTACCTTACCCTTTCTATTATTGGGATAATGTTTAAAGATAGAAGAAATAGATAGTTAATATTTTGTGGATTATGTGATTCTCTGGAAGATGATTCTTCTGCTTTTGATGAGACCAAGTGTTTTTGAATTCTCATCATTTGGATAAAAGTTTACTTTTTGTAGAGAATTATTAAAGGATGAAATTTTACTTGAAGGTTGGTATATTTTCATATGTTTTTGTTCTATGTAGTAAATGAATTCCTCAAAATTATGAAAAGGAATGTAAAACAAAAACATTGTTGGTTTACATTTCCTACTAGGTAATCAAAGGCCGTTTACACACATCATAAGTTTGGGATTTTCTTATGGTTAACTTTCTCCTAATCATGTTTTCTATCACTCTCTCTCAGAACTTGAACCTTTGTTTTCTCCTCCATGTCCATGTTTTCCTACATGGAATCCTAGTGTGGGTTAACTCAAGGGACCTTTGTACTTCCCTTTCTTTCTTTTAAAGTAATAGTTTTACTGACTCCTTTTCCGATGTGGGACTTTCAATGAAATTTCAAAACCCAATTTTAAAAATTGCGAGGACGTAATTTCTTAAGGGGGGAAGATTGTAACGACCCGAAATTTTGAATAAATATTGTTTCCTAATTTTATGTGTAATTTTATTTTATTTTTATACTCAACAAAAATGTTTCATTTGATAACATGAGTATAAATAAAATGAGACCGTTGGGTTTTGACTGTTATGTGACCATTGGTCAATATGACCGCTGGAAACTAAAAGTTTTGATTATTGTCTCTAAATACAAGTAATCTTGGTTAATTAATATAGAAAGAAGATTAGATGGCCTCACCCAATAGTCTTGGACCGATCGAAGCCCATCTAACAGAACTTGGGAAGGAGGTAGCACCACTGGGATTTTCTCTGGACCAAACCCAAGCCGAACTGCATCGTGTGAAGCTAGAACGGAATCGCCTTCGCGGGAAGTTCAACCTGATAGAAATTACTACTCGTGAAATGTTGGCCGAGCCTCCCTCAGATTCTCTCACCTTAGCACACCTTACACTTAGGTCCTATGCTAGCGTGAAAAGGGGCTATTTAAGGAGACTATAAATGGCTTGTGTAATCCTTTGTTTTAAATAAAAATTGGGATTTCTTCTTATGATAATGTTTATGACTTTTCAAATGTCCGGATAAATATAGTATGCTTATTTTTGGTGACTTTTAGAGAAAGGATATTTTAAAAAATGTTTATGTAAACCTTAAATAATTAAAAATATGTAATGATTTTCAAAAAATGGTCATCTACAATTATATTCAGTACGAAATTTAGAGTCTAATAAGATCAACTTGATTTTTGATGAATAGTAAACTATGAATAGTGTTTTTATGCTTAGGATTAGTAATGTGACCAAATAGATTAATAACCTCACTTAAAGAAAGTATTAAAATAATCTAGGCACCTTGATTAAGTAATGTGATTCAATAAAATGGCTAAATAGCGGTTTCATAAATTATTATTCAAGTATTAGTTTTTTCGGGTGAATAATGTTTTTTAATTAAAAATTAAATTGAAAATATTTAGAATTTTTTTTTATAAAATGGATTTCCTTTTTGAACTCAGAGGATCGATATTATGTTAAGGTAATTTTTGGGGTTTTTTCTGAAAAAAATGAAATTTCGGTGAATAGTGTATTTATTTAAAAATAAAATTAAAAATATTTAGAAAATTATTTTTATAAAATGGATTTCATTTTGAAATCAGAGCATTGATATTGGGTTAATGTGAAATTTTGGGATTTTTCTGAGAAATCTGAATTTTCAGTGAATAGTAAAAATACAGTTTTAGGGTTTCAGTATGTTTAATGACATCATATCTGTGTCATGATGATTTCATGAGATATTTTAATGGTTGGATGACCAAAGGTGATGAATTATTGTATTGGGGGCCCCTTGGGGCCTAAATTCATGGGAAATATCATGGGAGAGCACATGGTTTTGAGAAAACCACTTTTGAGGTGTCCCTTGGCCATTAATGCCTTGTCCCCTCACTTTCCCTATAAATACCAAGCCCTCCTATCATCCATTCTACTTAAAAACCATCATCAACGAAGTTCTGGTCTCCTTACCTCCCATGGAGTCCTACCAAGGTGTCCCCAAACCCTCAAGGTCCAAACCTTTGAGTTTTAAGAGTTACATTTTAAGGTAAGGGATTCGACCTCTCTTTTTCTTTCCAAGTAATATCTTTTATGTAATTTCTTTTATGATCCATGTTCTTATGTTAAAGGATGTTCTTTTATACTCATATAACTTCCCTTTTCATGTTCATATAATGAGAGATCCCCTCTTACTCTCATTATTTCGTTTTATGAAGTTTTAAGTGGCGTCGTTAGGCTGCCGAAATTTTTGTAACAGATTCTTTCTCCTTTCTCGTTTTTCAAGTTCTACTTTCATGTCAAGTATTTCAAGTTCCTTTTTATTATTTTGGGGTATGATATCTATATCTATCATACTTATATTTTATGATAATATGATGAGAGACCCCATTTGATCTCTTCAATTCAGTATTTTTAAGCTTAAGTTACGTCGTTAGGCTGCCGAATTTTTAAGGGATTCTTTCACCCTTCTCGTTTTAAAGTTCTACTTTCATGTCAAGTCTTTCAAGTTCCTTTTTATTATGTTGGGGGTATGATCTCTATATCTATCATACTGAACTCTTATGTTCATATGATGAGATACCCAATTTGATCTTGTCAATTAATTTTTGGTTGAAGCTTAAGTGACGCCGTTTAGCTGCCGAATTTTTAAGGGATTCTTTTACACTTCACGTTTTCAAGTTCTACTTTCATGTAAAGTCTTTCAAGTTTATGTTTATTATGTTGGGGTATGATCTCTATATCTATCATACTGTACTATTATGTTCATATTATTAGAGACCCTATTTTATCTTGTCAACTCATTTTTGGTTGAAGCTTAAGTGACGCCGTTAGTCTGCCGAATTTTTAAGGGATTCTTTCACCCTTCTCGTTTTCAAGTTCTAATTTCTTGTCAAGTATTTAAAGATACTTTTTATTATGTTGGGGTATGATATATATATCTATCATAACGGTACTTTATGTTCATATGATGAGAGACCCTATTTGATCTCATCAATTTATTTTTGGTTGAAGTTTATGTGATGCCGTTAGGCTGCCAGATTTTTATAAGAGAAATCTTATTATTGTCTTACTTAAATGTTTTTCATTTCAAATGGTATGTCCTTAAAATTTCATTACCACGATTAATATCCTTTATATTCTGTCCCTATACTATTTTTATAGATAATTTATGAGTGGGTGACCCATGTCCCCTCTCTTTTCAACATTTTCTAAAACCCTGTAACGTAGCCGTTAAGCTGAAGAATTTTCGTCTGAAATTGTCTCTCTCTTTTTCTCAAAATTATTTTATGTTATTAAGTGAATAATAAAAGATCTTATTTCTATAGGGGTATTCACATATATATCAAAATGTTCTATTTTAAATTCTGGAATTTACATACATGAAACCCGCTTTCCCTTTCCGTGGGTTTAAAGTGACATAAAGATCATGTCTTTAAAGCAGTTTTTAAAATGATATGATTATGAAAGGAAACCCATTTATTTTATGATATATGGGTTTTTTAGGAAATGATTGATGATGATATATGTGGCTCACAAGATAATGAAGACATGTCAAGGGTGCGCCCAGATAGCGCTCCAATGCATTGGGTAAAGACTTAATCTCTAGAGATGACCTTTTAGACTGATACCTTGGTGAATAACCTTGGTAATTTTTAATGACACCTTGGTGAAACGAAATGATTGTCAATATTAAATGTTGTAGCCACATCTTCAAGTTATAAAAAACTTTATTTTTATTATTATATGCATCATTATTTTTTCTCTTGCCTTAAAGTTCTTTTGATGACCTTATTGAAGTATCTCAAGTTCACATGTAAAATGTTTCTCTTGTTTCCCTTACTGGGCCTTCTGCTCACCCTTTCTTTTGATGTATGTATCCAGGTTTGAGATGCAGTAATGAAACTAGGATGAACATGAGGAGAATCCTTTCAAGTGTTTAATAATAATGTTTTATGTTTTCATGTTTTAAGTTCTTGGTTTCCAAGACACTAAACCTTAAAGATCCTCAGTTTTGTAAAATCTAATGAAAGTTTATGTGATAAAAAGGCGGGATGCTATAGTTGGTATCAAAGGATGGTTTAGTTATTTGTGGAAATTAGGATATGAAAACTTTAGGAATAAGCCTATAGAAATGTTTATATATAGGAAATATTCCTGGTATTTTGGTGAGTATTGAGTAATGGGTTGCCAAGCAAATACATCCCCGTCTGGATACGAGTAGGTAGAGGTGGCTCTGGCACAAATGTACATAGGGGTAAAACCCGAAAACACCGCTTTGAGCTAGAATCAAATGGGAAATGGTACATGGAAACGGGCCTTGCTGCACTCTTGGTTACGACACTCCCGGGGGATATGCTTTGGTAAATTCATAAGCTTAGTATGAACCATTATTAAAGGAACAAAGATAAAATAAAATAAAGATTCACATAAGAATATATAATCATGGATAACCTAGTTTGAAACCTAGGGGATCACAAGTTAGGGTATACTTTTCTTCTACAAGTTATCCTTATATGATTTAAGTTCCTTTTCATGATTATTGGCTAAGTATTTAAGCCCCTAATTATACTTTCTCTTCTTAGTTAATGGTGGGAAATGGAAGAACATGTCCCAACAACCAATGTGATAGGAAATGCGCCGATTTCAAAATTAATATGACAGAGATGATTAGGGGATTAAAAGATGATTATTATTTTGGAAGACTTTCACTATTTTGGGGACCCTATATGATCGAGGTAAATAGATTACTACGGTATTTTCATTGAGAAGTAAGGTTAATTTATATTTTGAAGAATTGATGAATTTAAGGTGGACTTATAGTAATTTAGGTTACTTATGGAAATTATTAACCTATCTTGGGTAAAATATTTTTAGCTTAGATACTTTGTTTATAAGATGTTATGAGTGGTTGATGTGTTTTGGATATGAACAATGAAGTTTATTTTGGAAGACTATGTTATCAAATTCTTCTTGTATTTGGGGTTCAATCTTAGTTTGATTTATTTTGAAGAATTTTAAGAACAGTTATTTATGGAATGGTCTATGATGAACTTTGGGTAGTACCATGGAACTTTGAAGATTTAAAATTAGTTTCCATTCTTATGGGATTCTTTCTTTTTGAAGAGTTGTTTTACCTTACCCTTTCTGTTTTGGGATAATGTTTAAAGATAAAAGAAATAGATAGTTAATCTTTTGTGGATTATGTGATTCTCTAGGATATGATTCTTGTGCTTTTGATGAGACCAAGTGTTTTTGAATTCTCATCATTTGGATAAAAGATTACTTTTGGTAGAGAATTATTAAAGGATGAAACTCTACTTGAAGGTAGGAATATTTTTTTATGTTTTTGTCCTATGTAGTAAATGAAATCCTAAAATTTATGAAAAGGAACGTAAAACAAAAATGTTGTTGGTTTACGTTTCCTACTAGGTAATCAAAGGCCGTTTACACACATCATAAGATTGGGATTTTATTATGGTTAACTTTCTCCTAATCATGTTTTCTATCACTCCCCCTCAGAACTTGACCCTTTGTTTTCTCCTCCATGTCCATGTTTTCCTACATGGAATCCTAATGTGGGTTAACTCGGGTGACCTTTTTACGTCCCTTTCTTTCTTAAAAAGTAATAGTTTTACTGACTCCTTTTCCGATGTGGGACTTTCAATGAAATTTTAAAACCCAATTTTTAAAATTGAGAGGACGTAATTTCTTAAGGGGGGAATATTGTAACGACCCGAAATTTTGAATAAATCTTATTTCCTAATTTTATGTGTTATTTTATTTTATTTTTATACTCAACAAAAATGTTTCATTTTATAACATGAGAATAATTAAAATGAGACCTTTGGGTTTTGACTGTTATATGACCGTTGGTCAATATGACCGCTGGAAACTAAAAGTTCTGATTATTGTCTCTAAATGCAAGTAATCTTGGTTAATTAATATAGAAAGAAGATTTGATGGCCTCATCCAGTAGTCTTGGACCGATCGAAGCCCATCTAACAGAACTTGGGAAGGAGGTAGCACCATTGGGCTTTTCTCTGGACAAAACCCAAACCGAACTACATCGTGTGAATCTAGAACGGAATCGCCTTCGCGAGAAGTTCAACCTGATAGAAATTACTACTCGTGCGATGTTGGCCGAGCCTCCCTCAGATTCTCTCACCTTAACACACCTTACACTTAGGTCCTATGCTGGCGTGATAAGGGTCTATTTAAGGAGACTGTAACTGCCTTGTGTAATCCATTGTTTTAAATAAAAATTGGGATTTCTTCTTATGATAATGTTTATGACTTTTCAAATGTCCGGATAAATATAGTATGCATATTTTTGGTGAATTTTAGAGAAAGGATATTTTAAAAAATGTTTACGTAAACCTTAAATAATTAAAAATGTGTAATGATTTTCAAAAAATGGTCTTCTACAATTATATTCAGTATGAAATTTAGAGTCTAATAAGGTCAACTTGATTTTTGATGAATAATAAATTATGAATAGTGATTTTATGCTTAGGATTAGTAATGTGACCAAATAGATTAGTAACCTCACTTAAAGAAAGTATTAAAATAATCTAGGCACCTTGATTAAGTAATGTGATTCAATAAAATGGTTAAATAACGGTTTCATAAATTATTATTCATGTATTAGTTTTTTCAGGTGAATAGTGATTTTTAATTAAAAATTAAATTAAAAATATTTATAATATTATTTTCATTAAATGGATTTCATTTTTGAACTCAGAGCATCGATATTATGTTAAGGTAATTTTTGGGGTTTTTTTTTCTGAAAAAAGGAATTTTCGGTGAATAGTGTATTTATTTAAAAATAAAATTAAAAATATTTAGAAAATCATTTTTATAAGATGGATTTCATTTTGAAATCAGAGCATTGATATTGGGTTAATTTGAAATTTTAGGATTTTTCTTAGAATGCTAAATTTTCATTGAATAGTAAAAATACAGTTTTAGGGTTTCGGTATGTTTAATGACATCATAATTGTGTCATGATGATGTCATGAGATATTTTAAGGGTTGGCCGACCAAAGGTGATGAAGTATTGTATTGGGGGCCCCATGTGGCCTAAATGCATGGGAAATATCATGGGAGAGCACATGGTTTTGAGAAAACCACTTTTGAGGTGTCCATTGGCCATTAATCCCTTGTCCCCTCACTTTCCCTATAAATACCAAGCCCTCCTCTCATCCATTCGTCTCCAAAACCATCCTCAACTAAGTTCTGGTCTCCTTAACTCCCAAGGAGTCCTCCCAAGGTGCCCCCAAGCCCTCAAGGTCCAAACCTTTGAGTTTTAAGAGTTACATTTTATGGTAAGGGATCCGACCTCTCTCTTTCTTTTCAAGTAATCTCTTTTATGTAATTTATTTTATGCTCCATGTTCTTATGTTAAAGGATGTTATTTTATACTCCTCTTACTTCCCTTTTCATGATCATATAATTAGAGATCCCCTATTACTCTCATTATTTCGTTTTATGAAGTTTTAAGTGGCGTCGTTAGGCTGCCAAAATTTTTGTAACGGATTCTTTCTCCCTTCTCGTTTTTCAAGTTCTACTTTCATGTCAAGTATTTCAAGTTCCTTTTTATTATGTTGGAGTATGATCTCTATATCTATCATACTGATCTTTTATGATCATATTATTAGAGACCCAATTTGATCTCTTCAATTCAGTATTTTGAAGCTTAAGTGACGTTGTTAGGCTGCCGAATTTTTAAGGGATTCTTTCACCCTTCTCGTTTTCAAGTTCTACTTTCATGTCAAGTCTTTCAAGTTCCTTTTTATTATGTTGGGGTATGATCTCTATATTTATCATACTGTACTCTTATGTTCATATGAGGAGAGACCCTATTTGATCTTGTCAATTCATTTTTGGTTGAAGCTTAAGTGACGCCGTTAGGCTGCAGAATTTTTAAGGGATTCTTTCACCCTTCCCGTTTTCAAGTTTTACGTTCATGTCAAGTATTTAAAGTTCCTTTTTATTATGTTGGGGTATTATCTCTATATCTATCATACTTAAATCTTATGTTCATATGATGAGATAACATATTTGATCTTGTCAATTCATTTTTGGTTGAAGCTTAAGTGACACCGTTAGGATGCCGAATTTTTAAGGGATTCTTTCACCCTTCTCGTTTTCAAGTTCTACTTTCATGTCAAGTCTTTAAAGTTCCTTTTTATTATGTTGGGGTATGATCTATATATCTATAATACTGTTATTTTATGTTCATATGATGAGAGACCCTATTTGATCTCATCAATTCATTTTTGGTTGAAGTTTATGTGACGTCGTTAGGCTTCCAAAGTTTTATAAGAGAAATCTTATTTTTGTCTTACTTCCATGTTTTTCATTTCAAATGTTATGTCCTTCAAATTTCATTACCATGATTAATATAATTTATATTCTGTCCCTATAATATTTTTATAGATAATTTATGAGTGGGTGACCCATGTCCCCTCTCTTTTCAACGTTTTCGAAAACCCTGTAACGTAGCCATTATGCGGCAGAATTTTCATCTCAAATTGTATCTCTCTTTTTCTAAAAATTATTTTATGTTATTAAGTGAATACTCAAACCTCTTATTTCTACAGGGGTATTCACAAATATATCAAAATGTTCCATTTTAAATTATAGAATTTATATACATTAAACCCTCTTTCCCTTTCTGTGGGTTTAAAGTGACATAAAGATCATGTCTTTAAAGCAGTTTTTAAAACGTTATGAGTATGAAATGAAACCCATTTCTTTTATGCTATATGGGTTGTTTATGAAATTATTTATGATGATATATGTGGCTCACATCATAATAAATATATGTCAAGGGTGCGCCCAGATAGCGCTCCAATTCATTGGGTAAAGACTTAATATCTAGAGATGACCTTTTAGACTGATACCTTGGTGAATAACCTTGGTAATTTTTAATGACACCTTGGGGATGGACCTTGGTGAAACGAAATTATTGTCAATATTAAATGTTGTAGCCACATATTCAAGTTATGAAAAACTTTATTTTTATTATGATATGCCTCAGTATTTCTTTCTTATGCCTTAAAGTTCTTTTCATGACCTTATTGAAGTATCTCAAGTTCACATGTAAAATGTTTCTCTTGTTTCCCTTACTGGGCCTTCTGCTCACCCTTTCTTTTGATTTATGTCTCCAGGTTTGAGATGCAGTAATGAACCTAGGATGAACATGAGGAGAATCCTTTCAAGTGTTTACCAATAATGTTTTATGTTTTCATGTTTTAAGTTCCTGGTTTCCAAGACACTAAACATTAAAGATCCTCATTTTTGTAAAATGTAATGAAAGTTTATGTGATAAAAAGGCGGGATGCTATATAAATTATCACACATATTTAGAAATACCTCAAGATGCATGGTCTTTTTGGGGAATCTGGAGAATTGATCTTATGGAGCTTCAGAGTCTTGTGGTTGTCTTGGAGTTTTATTAGTTTTTATTTCACTTTTTACTTGGATGATAGTTGTCTTCCACTGTGGTACTCTTTTATTGGTTTTATATAAATGAAATATTTGATTCATATTTCATTTTATCATGCATCATGTAGTGTTTCACTAAGTTATTGTTTGTAGTTGTATTTTTTATCTTCAAAGGGAAAATCATCCCCCAAATTGTATTGAAGCCCTTAGGCATTTATTGTTAGCCTTTGGCATCTTGGGGACACTGATTAAGGCTTATTAACATCTCTCCATCCTCTCAAGACAATGAGAAGGGATAGGATTTTTCAACAGTATAGTGGAAATGATCCATATTTACCTTCTCATAACATAGATAAGGTTTTGCTTAATTACTCAAAGATATTTAGGTAGGCAGGTCTTGCCAACTGTATTAACTCACAACTCCTTGATCCATTTAGTAAACACCCTAATCCTAAAATCCTAGACTTATATTTCTTTAACAATTGCATCCAAGTTACACCAAGTATAACAAGGTTTTCTCCTATTGATGTGAACTTGGTAAAGTTGACCCAAAACCTTCATTAGAACTCCTTGATAAATGGATTTTTCTTAATAAGGGTCAAACCAACACTTCGATCTATGGTTTCATCCTAAATCATGTAATGGAAGGTGAAATATGACTTAGTATTTTCTTGAGGTATTTTTTATATTATGTGTCAATATTATTTATTTTATCCTTTTACATTATTTTTAATATTATTTGGATTTTAGATAACTAATTAACTTTTTATTGATAAAATAATTTATGTGTAATCGATTTATCTTATTTCTCTTAGTGACTGAAATCAAATTCTATTTATCATGAATGTTAATATGTTATCACTCACATATTTAACCATGAATAAATAGAAAATATTCTTAATGATTATTTATTTTTATCTTTTCATTCTTGTTAACTATTTCATGTGATTGTATAACACTCACATAATGATATAATTAATCATGAAAGACAAAAATGAATGAATAATGACATGATCATGAGTTTTATTTAATTTTTGATCTATCATGTTGATAATGGATCATCCTAGAATCCAGGGAATACATTGAGTTATATCCTTACTTGTATTATATCACCCATAAAACACTTGTTCATAATACTTGTTTGGTTTCACACCAGATCTCGACTCAAACTGTGTCATTGTGAACTCCTCTAATCTTTAAAATGTATACACTCATTCAAATGAGGGGAACTTAGGGCGCAAAAATTACATTTTATCACTTAAATGTGGAAACACATGCCCTTATACATTTAAAAATGGAGGGGTAGTTCATATATCATCAAAAAAATGAACAATTATTACATTTTAAAACTCAAACATAATAATTAAATTAAATAAATAAATTCCCAGACATGCATGGGTAGGTCTCAGCTCATGATCAATCAATGTGAAATAAAATTTCACAATAAAAACTAAAATTTATAAAATTTAACTTGGAGTAATTTTTAATAATTTAAAGTAGCATTAAAATATGGGTCTTAAGAATGATTATTGGGCCTATATTGGGTCTCATTGGGTCAAGTGACCCACTAGTCGAATGAGTTGTGGTGGGTTGCGCACCTCACGTGGGGCATGCATGGGTGGGATGGAGACACCCTATGTGGTACATAATTAATTAAAAATTAATTTTTAATGGATAACACCCATGAGAACTATCTCCACCCCCCCCCCCCCCACAACCCAAATGAATGAGGTCACTTTTTCGGTGCGGGCGATGACATAAGCCTCCCATCAATAAATTTGTTTTCTTTTTTATTGTGATTATTCGTGCATAATTGAAACTCACCACCAAAACTCCACCAATGATGATTCCACTAGATGGATTCAATGAGAACCTCCTTCCTGAATGATTCAATAATATATATATATATATATATATATATTAGTAATTTCATTTTATCAATTTGAAAAAACAAATCAATCATAAAATGATCATTTAATGAATGTTTGACCTTGGATGAAGGTGTTGTTAATGGCATTGGTACCGTATTGAGGTCCTATATCTAAATTCTAGAAAATTTAATTGAAAGTTTGACTTAAATAATTACACAATTTCTCTAATACCACTGAAGGGACCTGGTATGCAATAGAGACTAGAAAACATGTTAATTTTCAGATTTCAACACTAAATTGATCATAAGATACTTGATTTATCATAGTTATACCCAATTAATGTCAAGGATCTCATGCAATTAAATTTAAGTATGAAAAAATAAATAAAATGGTACTTTGGAGGAATAACATGGTCTCAGTGTTATCTTCGCTTCTCTAGATAACCCTAGATTGAAGACACCTAACTATATTCCCTCTGGATTGTCCAAACATGCACCAAATACCAATGAACATTGTGATTTGATTCTTGGGTGCTAGAATTAGAAATTAAAATCCTTATGATTCCATCAAAAGACCACACAATTGAACCCCAAATGTGGATCAATGTATTCTTGATCATTATCTCTCTCAAATATTAAGAGAAAGTATGGGTGGAGGGGAGAACTCCAAATATATGAAAATGGTCATCCATAGTATTAATGGCTCAAAAATGATCTGAAATAGTTATATTTTACTTTCTAAAATCTCATTTAATCCCTTATAGAAGTTAAAACTCTTTAATCATCCCAAAACAACATGAATAACCAAGGAAATGTGTCATACATGTCATGAATATTTCACCCCTCATTGGTGAAATTATTAAATGTCATATGATGAACCACAATCCATTAAATTAGATCATTTCCCCCATAGTTATTTAACAAACCTTGAATGTATAACATTCATTTAAAAACTAGTAAATTCTCGTATTCACTTTTTATAATTAAATAAATAGTGAATAAATTGAGAAATAAATCCAATTCTCATTATTTTAAACTGAAATAATCTAACTGAATTAATTTACTTATGAACATTCACTTGGATTCACTACAAAAATAATAGTTTTTTTGTGATAGTTTATCTGTGATGTATTTCCATCACAAAAATCTAATTGTAATGAGAATTCATCACAAAAATACCATTACAAACAATATGGTTATAATTTATATTATTTGCAGTGGTCCTTCACAGAAAAAACATAGAATGATACTATTTGTGATGGGTATACAATTCCATATCAAATAGCACTTATAAATTTTTTTTTGATGGAATGATAATCCTGTCATAAAAAAACTGCAAATAAAATAAAATAAATAAAATATTTATTTAATAATTACTATAAATAAAAATTTTATTTTATAATAATATATTAAATTTTTATACATTAAATTATAATAGATTTAAAAATCAAATAAAACTAATTAAACATAAAATATTAAAAACACATTATGCAAACATAAATAATAATACATCATCAAAATATAATAAAAATTAAATTAAAAAATAAATATACAAAATAATTATTAAAAAATAAATTAAAAAAATAAAATTAAAAAAATTATAATATTTGAGAGAGTTTTAAAAAATTATGAGGAGTTTGGAGCGGTAGAATGATGTTGTGTGTGACAATATTTAGAGTTTACATTATTATGATAGAATTTTTATAATTGACTATTCCATTGTAAAAGGATGATGATTTGAATTATTTGTGAAATATTTTTATGATGGGTTAGGTATTTTACAATGGATATTTGTGATGGAATAGATATTTGGAGCAAAAATTATTCTTCAAAAATTATTTTTTAGCCTATTCAAAAATTATCTTTGACAAACGTATCTTATTTCAAATAATATGTTGCTAACCCATTTGTGGAAGGGTTATTTATGATGGAATGTTTGAGTCTGTCAAAAATAAAATATTTCTATAGGGATATTTGTGATGGACTATTGAATTACACCATAAATAACCATTTGTGGAAAAATAAGTAGGTTTTCATAAATATCCTCAGACTAAAAGGTTTATTTACAACAAAGTCCCCCATTTCATTGAAAATAATTTTGGAAAACAACTATTTGTGATGAAATAGATTATTCTATCACAAATAACTCATCTCACCATAGTGTGTTCATTACCACCAAAACTATTAGTGACTGACTTATGTTTCATCGTTAATTACCAACACAAATATAGACTATATTTTTCATCACAAAACCCTTTTAAAGACATTATTTGTGATGAAATTTATATTCATCAAAAATAATCCATATCAAAATTCAATTTTTCTATAGTGTTCTTTGGTACTCGCATGTGGGGCCAACTTCGTCCTCGGATTCAACTCATCTGGATTGGTGGAACTTATTGATACTTTTTTCTTATGAGACTCTATCCCCCATCCCGATGATAGTGTGTCCAACTCCCAAATCAAGAGAGGTATCTGAAAATAAATCATGATTCCTGAAGATATAAGGATAATACATAACTATGTAAAACACATACGAATGTTCATTGTGAAATATAATTCATTTTTCTCGATATCTCATCAAGAAAGTTTCATCACATGTGTTATCAAACTATATTCTCAATATATCTTTCTCCAAATTTTATAAAACGAACTCGTCGATATACTACCATTACCATGAATTTATCACACAGTTATATTCCAATAAAATAACTATAGATATCCACTTCCATTAACCCATAAGAGACAAATCATTTCTTAACCTATTCATTAATGTCATATCAACCATGACATTCCCAACATATCATGCTTCATCGTAAGCATTTTTCATTACAATTCTCATCAATACATTAAAGTATATTAATCATGATATGAATTAACAGTAATATCAATTCTGAGGACCAATACACAAATTCATAGATGGGAATATCCAATGACATATAAAACATGTTGAGTTTTTATAGGAAGGTCAATTCTCATTACCTTCTCTCTTAGAGAATACCAAGGAAAACTTCATGAGGAGTATCAATGTCTCATGAGGCTTATACCCCTGATAGTCTTATATCATATGTGTGTAGTCAAATGTTTTTATCCGAACATAGAAAATATATTTAAGAACATCATTACAACACTTCAAGGATCTGATAATAGTGGAGAACTATTATGACCTTTTTATGTGACATATACTCTAAGTAAATTGTCATATTAAATGTCACATAGGGTACCAATAATCATGTTAAAATATATTTATTTATATTTAATAATTTTAATATATAGGTAATTAAAATTAAAAAGTTATTTTGTTATAGGGAACTGATTCATGAAAATTTTCATTGTTTTTAAACCTACTAAAAAAAATATAGTTGGTAGGTAGGATATTATATCCACAGGAAGACTAAAATGAAGGTTCATATTTAAAACAAGTAAAAAAATAAATGAGTGATGTGGTTGAAGAAAAAGAGATGTCATGTGATGAAAGTGTGAAGAAAGTGGAAATGATATGGAAAATTAAGTGAAAAAACAAGATAAAAAAAGACTAAACAATTAATGATACTTGGGATATTGAACCAGATTGAATTGATATAAAAGAAAACTACACTAAAACAAAAATAATCATAAAAGTGTTGAAATTTAGATTAGTGAGGATTAGAATACCTAATTATCACTAGGTAAATAGCCTTAGTAGAAATATCTCCCAAATACCGCTATTTCTAATAAGGTGTAGGATTAAGATACTTCTTGATAGAGAAGATTAGACCAAAAACTTTTCTTAAAAGTAAATTCATTATTGCATCCAATGAAAAAGATACCCCAATTTTAAACTGTCTGTACTTCAAGTGGATTGTAATAATTCTCATTAAGAAGGAAATGAGCTAATTATGATAAAAAGAACACCAGGATTGTGTGACTAAAACTAATACAAGTATAGATTATGAATTAAATCAATCTATCTGATTCACCCTAATTAAACTTAGCTATACTACACATAATTAATGAAATGATAACAATTATATTCAGTGAATACATCTCAAAAAAAAATTATGAAACTAAGATAAATATAAAATAAGCTTCTTATATGAGATTGTATCCGTTCTTTGACTCCAACTTCACGAGTCTTTGCTCTAGGGGAGTCTCTTGCCTCCAGATTCATTCTCCTCTATTATGTACTCATGATGATATCTCCTCATAAATTCCCTATATATTCAATAATATTAAAAGAAATTTAACTCTCATATAATCTAAATATCCTCACAAAAATTTGATCCAGGTGGTAGCACCTGATTTATCCTTAATCTCCTTCATGACATTGGCAAGTCAAATTTATTTTTCTCTTCCAACCACTAATTGATACTACGCATTCATACAACTTAGAAAGAACTTGGAATAAATTTTAGTCTTCATCCACCCCCTTACTTCCAAAATCTTGAATTAACAGCAATGTATAGACCGATACCCAGTTTTGAATCTTCAACAGCCACATCAACATTGACATAAAAATAACATTTCAATTACTCATGAGATTTATACCCCAATTTATAAAAATTATAATTATCTTATATATTTTTCCTATAATTGGAATCAAACAATCCTTACTCAGATCAGGTGAGGAGAACATCAATCTCATGTGAAAATATCAATCTGCGAATCTCCATCAATGTAGTTTGGTTCTACAAGCTTCAGATTATAATTCTTCCAGTTCTAAAGGTGTCATTTCTTCTTCAATTTCAGTTAAACGTTGGTCACTATCCTTGTGTTCTCATCTTCTCTCAAGAATTTCATTGAGCACTATATGCACAACCCCCTTCATCCTCATAATCGATTCCCTGGGTATGATCGATTCCCCCACCGAATCCTTCAACCTTTATAGAGAATACCAACAAATAAAATCTAGAGTGATGATCTTGCACCAAACTCCAAAGATCCTTGGAAAAATTCCTCAAGATGATATCATCTTTTAAAGGATGAATCAAGTTTAATCAAAATCATCATTTGTTAATAAAACTAGTATCACCTTGTTAGAAGCCTCCACAAAACAACACTTCAATCTCTTTTGAATGAAAAAACACAGGTTGTCTTCATCGGTGGTCTGACATCAATGAATTCTATAACGTAGAATAAAGGTATCCTTAAACACAACAAAACCGAATCAGTTATTTTCTATTTATGCTTAAATCTTCTTTGTTAAACCATGTCAGGACAATATTTGACCTTCACTAATCCATATTGGTGAATGAAATATAGAATCTCAATATGTCTTCTTTCAGTCTATGTCCAGTACTGGTTCAGTCATCTTTTTCCTTGAAGTTGAGGTATAATGAGTCTTAGTCATAATTTATTATCATAAAACTCAATCATTTTGATTTTGGTATATACCTGTTAAGATTGACCTCTATATTCAATTTCATCTCAATCTTCCCTTGGTTTACTTGAAAAATAATGACATCAACAATCATCTCTAAATCTGTAGTTGATTCTCTGTGATTTTCAATTTTGAAGTTCAATTGACTACATACAACTTTTGGTCAATTGGTCTTTGGGAATGGTTGATAATTTTTTTTATACAGTTTTTGTGGGTGTTGTGTGTGCTAGACAATGATAGTCCAGTGACCTAACCCCAAAACCAATGCTAAGATAAATTTATTTATTCCCAATATATTACATCAATTAACAGAAGAGAAATTCAATGAAAAAAATGGAAAAGAGAGAAATAATATATGTATTTACGTGTTTATATCCCATTGGGACCTACTGCATGGCATGACTACCACCCAGACACACGATTTTATTAATTTCTCAAAAACAACACTAGTTACAAAGGCTTACAGACACAAAAGATTTGAAAAAAACATGTTTAACATTTATCGAAACAAAAAAAATTAAATATAAAAGAATAGGAGAGAAATATAAGACTTATAGCGCTGAAAAGATGCTCAATTTTCTAGATCTCTTCAAGACAGGGTTCAAGATTGTTGCACAACTTGGTTCGAAATATGCTCCAACAGCAGCCTGCTTCCAGATCCTTATTAAGAAACTCCTAGATCTTGTTTTTCATGCCTCGTGCATACCAATTCCTAGATGAGGTCGAAAAAACATATAATGTAGAAGCTCCACCAAAGGTGGCTACAGCTGTTGGTGTCCTGAACTCATCATGGTCGGAAGTTACCAGATCTACTCTCCCACGGTCTGAAAACACCCTCATCTCGTATCGGGTCGAAGGGAGTGGATGTCGATTCTCCAAATCAAGTGGTACACAAGTTCTTCACCATGGATACCATCCATATACAATGTCCACCACCGATAAGACCCTAACATAGAGGGTTCAAGATCCAGATTCCTAAGAAAAACACTACAACATTGAAGGTAATCGAATTGAATCATCAGGAGAGGGATCTTCAGAATCTGCCAGCTTCTCTCTATCAATCACTATAGGGAGATGAAAGGCCTAAAAAACCCTAACTGGGTAACTGACCACCCCTAGAGGATATGCCACGATGCGACATCCCGAACTGATCGCAATAGTGCACCATGAAACCACCGAAACAATTAGACCACTAGGATGCATTGGATGACCACCAAATCGAACGACCATCAGACACGCAGGGTTGCCAAGGTGGAACCCAAATACAAATATCCCAAATAACTGGTTCAAAATCCAACTTATATAATTGAGCACAATTAATAAATGTAAATTCGATATATTTAAAAAATTAAAATCGTAAAAAATAAATGTCAATTTTAATATGAAAATCAAAAATGGAATACTCAATTTTCACAAATCTCGACCATTTTCATATAAAATTTGGAGATGTTCTTCCACCTAACCTATCAATTGAATCGAGAAATTAGGAAAACAACCTGAGCTAAACAAAAACAATAATAAATGGTACTGGTCAAACTATACACTACTTATGTCCAACATGTGTATCAATGTGATACACATTTTCCCTCATCAATTCCATCTAAACTACTACTTAAACATGATTGGGATTAAAAAAATCCAAATATAAACAGAAAACATACCTTCACCTACCTAAGCTGATCAATGAGGTTATTATAACGAGGATGTACCAGACAACTAACTAGTACATGCACATACGCAGAAAAAATAGCCGTACCAATCCTCTAAAATAAAGGAAAACCAAACTCAGATAACTTAGAAAAATAGTGGAGTGATGCAAATAGAAGCTAAGAAAACATCTCATGCAAAAGAAAACCAGCAAGAAAACAAACCAAAAGACTCAGAGCAAGAAAACAACTCACTCCACCTGAATCTAAGATAGAGATAGAAAACTATCCACCTAAGGAGAAGATAATGCCTAGAACTGAGCAACAGGGGAAACCACCTCGTAACTTATACCATTGTATGACCCATGCAGCGTCGGTCCTAGAGCCAACTCGAAACCCAGAGGAAACAAACTCAAAAATCTGGGGAATCCTACTACCGACCTAGGGAAAAACCATCCTAGCCTATCCTGACAACATCAAGAACCTAATTCCCATGTACCCCCATCTAATGTCATCGGGCTAGACTAGGATGGGTTTTCCCTAGGTTGGTAGTGGGATGCCCTTGTTTGCTGGGTTTTTTTCCTCTTGGTTTCGAGTTGGATCTAGGACCAGGTCTGTATAGGTTATACAAAAATGTAAGTTATGAGGTGGTTTTCCCCGTTACTCAGTTCTAGGAAGTGTCTTCTCCTTAGGTAAAGTGTTTTTCCGGGTCTATCTTAGATTCATGTGGAGTGAATCGTTTTCTTTCTCTGAGTCTTGTGAATTGTTTTCTTGTTTTTATCTTTTTCATGAGTTGTTTTCTTAGATACTATTTTCATTACTTCACTGTTTTTATGAGTTATCTCAGTTTGATTTGCCTTACTTTTAGAGGATTGGTACTGTTGTGTTTGATGCCTGTGTACAGGTACTAGTTAGCAATCTCAGATATCCTCATTAGCATGACCTCATAGATCAGCTCAAGTAAGTGCAGGTATGCATTCTGTTTATGTTTGGAGTTGTTTAATCCTAAGTATATTGAAGTAGTAGTTTAGATGGAATTGATGAGGGAAAATGTGCATCACATTGATGAGGGAAAATATGTATCACATTGAATATATACCACTTTTGTTCAATTGGTCTCTAGGCATGGTTGATAAAATTTCCTTATACAGTTGATGAGAACCCATTACAGCCTCTTGGCGTTAGGTACAATCGATTGGTAATAAGGAATGATCGATAAAATACACTTGTGGTCACTTCAATTCTCTACAAAATTTTAAGTCTTTAAGGGTTGATTTTATTTCCATCACATGTGGTCAATTGATCACAAACATGATTGATCCAACACTACCAATTTTTAATAAGTACTTGGCATTAAAACTTATATTTGGTCTTATGATGGCATACTTTTTCTAATTTTTCCATGTGAGAAAACCTTGAAAAAAATTTAACATATGAAATTTAATTAATTAAAAATTGTAAAATTAAAATTAAAAACAAAATATAAGAAAAATTACCAATATATTAAAATAAATTTCCAGAAATAGATATTCGATTTAAAATATTGGAATTAGGCTAAATGAATTTATTAAAACCAAAAAAAATTCACAATAACTTCAAGAAAAATATTTCATTGATCCTTCCACCAACATCAATTAAAAAAAATTCTTAATAAATATTAGAATTAAACCAAGGAAAATTTTATCATTAAAACTCATAACAATAAAAATTTCCACCAATTAATTTTTGAATTTAAATTCTATAGAAAATAAAAAAAATCAATGATTCTTCATTTAAAGTGTCAACCTACATTTGAAATTCATTAAATTACCAAGTAAAAGATGTGTCAAAAACATAATAATTAAATGTTTCATTAAGAAACAACTCTAATAGTATAAAATTATATGGATATGGGCAATAATGACTGGTCTACAGAAAGGATGGGTGATCAATATAGGTTCACGATCGATGCTGACTAGTTACAATGACACTGAAACATTGAAATTGTATGACTCAATGGAGCAGCGTCGTTGTCATCATCATTTGTTACTACTAAGCATAAGGTTGGTCTGTAAGCTCAAAATGAGGCTATATAGAAATTTACTAGAACACAGGAAGAGCAGTGATGATAATAGGAAAATAAATGATGAAAATGAAAAGATCATTGATGATAGTAGGAGAAACAACACAGGGAGAATATAGAATATATTCATTATCTTACATGTTGTTTAGAGATGAAGTTTCCCCCACCAGATATACATGACCCCTACCCCCATAGTGACATTATTATTGTATTTTTTTCATGTAACATTTTATATAATATATTAGGTGTGATTTTATAATGAATTTTTGTTTTTTGTTTTTATTTTTCTTATTTATTGTTTTTTATTTTTCATTTACTTGTGTTGAAATTTTCATTTCATTGCAAATAATCAGAGAAAATACTTTTTATGATTGAATGTCAATTCCTTCACAAAAAAATATTGATAAAATTTTTATTATGATGAAAAAATAATATGTCACAAATAGTATATTCATGACCTTAATTGCAACAATTAATTATAAATAATAGTATTTTAGACACACTTTTCCACAACGAAATATTTACGATGGATTTACGTCACAAATAACCTGACACAAAAAAGTGATTTTTCCTATAGTGGTTATTATATATATGTTTGTACGGTCAAAAAAAATTTAAATATAATGTAAATTTGTGATGAAATCATGTATGCATATATGCATATATATATATAAATTAAACATCAAAATAAAGTTTTATACAAGGTAAAAAAATAGTTGAGGGAACGGGCATGGAGGGGATTATTTATATAACACAAAATTTTTTGAAATTTGGGAGTAATTGAAATCTTTATTCTTGAAACCCACCACAATTATTTTCTATGGTTTTTTTCTGAGCCATCCATGACCTGCCTACCTCCTCACTTCATCACTCTACCAAATCCAACTCCCCACCTTCTTCGAGTACATATCCAAAACATCCAAGGTTATTTTTATGGAGGAAATCAATGAAATTTATCAAGGATCCAAATTGATCCATCAAAAGTTGATCTAAGCTCTATTCATCTTCCTCCATGGGATAATTTTGGAATCATTATGTGGGAAACCCATACATCTGGTCTCATGAAATTTTAATATTTTATTGTCAATTTTAATCAGGAAAGTGATCTAGAATTCAATTGACTTATTTTCAATGATGATGAAATTTTTTATCAAGGGGATAAGTTAGAATTCAACCAATGATTCGACAATTCTATTACAGTTGATAATATTTCAGTTGTTCCTTAAAGAGAAATTTTAAAAAATTAAAGGGATTATTCCTAAGTTATTTAGTCAAATTGGGGTGATGGATGATGGTATCTCGATGCCAATTGATCCCAACACATAGAAAACCCTAGGTTACTTCTTTATTATGTAAAAAAATACACATGTATTTCTGTGCTTTAATTTTCTCTACTTAAATGCTCATAGAAAAATATTCAGTTGCAAACATACATGTGTATTTGATATCCTTTTTTATTGTTTCTATTTTAATTGGTTGTAAAAAATTAACATTTATTCCCTATGACTAATACCGAAAATGTATTATTTAATTTAATATATAATAATTCTAATCTTTGGTTTTTGTTATAGGAATCCTAATTTTCTAAGTAGAAGTTACATTCTCACAAACTAAATCGATCTCATATACTTTTTGTGTACTTGTTTGATGATTTTGAGAAGCTTATAAAAGTTCCATTTCAATGGGACCCTCCAAAAACCAAGAAATATGTTCTCAAGGTAACACTTTTTTTGTATCCTCAATCTATCTATTTTTATACTATTATTTTTATGCCTGCTAGTATTATTATTTTTAATCTTTTTAATGGTGTAGTTTATATTTATTATTCCATGAAGGAAAGGCATAAAACTGGGAAAAAGGAATGTGGAGGAGCATTATATACTAGGATAAAGTTGAAAATGATAAAAAATTAGATTTTATAGGGTTATTTCATTTTAGTGTTTGTGCTCAAATGTGTTAAAGGGAGAATTTGGAAAAAAGATCATGTTGATTTGGAATGAGTATTTAATTTTTTTTGAATGTAATATTTACCATTGGGGAATAATCTATTAAAAAACTTAAATAATTTAAAAAATTAATTTTTCTTCACTTTAAATTTTTTTTCTTATAAATATGATCAACAAACTTTGTTGCATTCTGGTTTGATTTTTTGTAACTTTCTATCATATTATGGTAAGATAGATTGTGGCTTTACTTTTGAGGAGTCTTAAGCTTTTGAGTAGGATTCCATTATTGAATTCGGGTCCCTGTTAGTCATTATGATATGCACTGATAATTTTTAGGTTTTGGTAAACTTTCTTAGATTCTTTCATATTGATTCAAGCCTTTACTTCTAGACTATAAGCTGTATTTTCTTACTAGTGGGACTTCTATTTTCTACCATGGAAAATAATGAAAATTTGTCTAGTATAACTTGTTATGCCTAATAATAAAAATTATTCTAAATATGGAAGACCCATTTGTTTCATATAAATGTAATTTTATATTTAAATATTTTATATAATTAATAATTTCATTTTTTGTTTGAGTTATAATCACAAAATTTAATTTTTTGTTTTCTTTTCCTTAAATCTTGAATTCTATTTTCAAAAAAACTAGTTATAATTGTTTTGAAATAAATCCAAAATCATTAATTTTTCTAGATTTTAATTTTTAAAAGAAAAGAAAAACTTATACCAGCATCTTTTATCACAAATATTTATTTATTTTTTTAAAAACCAAGAAAATGGGCCCTAGCTAGTTAAAATTCCTGATGCAATCAAATCCAAGTGACAACTATTTTAGTTTGCATATTTTTGTTCATGATTATATTTTCACTTCCATACTGTATTATACATATTACTATGATAAATTCATGTATGTGGCCAAAACTAACAAAGTATAGAATTCAGAAGTTTCTAAAAATTTTGGGTCCAAAAATAAAGTTTCTACTACTCCTAGTTCCGATAAGACTGGAATTAAATATTAATTAAAGAAGAATATTCCAAGTGATAATATAATGTTTGGGGGTTAAAAATATTTCTATGATAAAGATAAAAAGGTTTCTGAGAAACATGTTCATAATTCCAAGTAGTTTGGAAGTTATAGAGGAAAGTATTCTTTCTATGGTTACTTCTAGTATTTTGGTGTATTTGGTCATCTAGAAAATATGCATTGGTTTAATCAATATCATTACAACTTTTCCATGAGTTATAGAAGGAATAGTTTGAGGGGGAGTCAATCATCTTAAATGAAGAAATATGATAAGGGTATTTTTAAAGATATGAAAATTAAATATGTTGAGTCTAAAAAGAAAGCATTCTTATTTATCTATCTAAAATAAGTTGATATGGCTAAAAAGTTAGAAGAAGAAAAAAAAATCAACAGAAGAGAAGGGGAAGAAAAATATTTTTGAATATGCGAGTAATGTTGATAAAAAGATATTAATAGATTTTGGTTTGAAGATTTATAAAGGATGTAAGGGATGTGAACAAGAAGGTAATGATACCAAAATTTGTTTGACTATTTTTCTAGAACAAAAGGAAGGAATGAAAAAGTTATCACAAACTCACTGTAATAAAAATCTTACTAAATTGGAAGAGAAGTTTGGATCCTCATCAGAATAATCCATAGATGAAAATAATCTTATTAAAAAATCTCAGAATGATGAACAGAAAGAAGAAATCCCATCAAATGAAAAATCCAAGAATAAGAAGAAGAAAAATTAAAAATTGAGAGAGGACTCTTGGTTTGAATGTTTCTTCTAAGAAACTATTGAGGTTCCTAATTATTCCCAAAATAATTGTGCGTTTGTACTAACTTTTATGGAATAGAAGGAGTTTAAATAAGGAATTTATTGTATGAGTCTCTTATTTTTATTGCAAAATGAAGTAATGAGGTTACAAAAGATATGTTTTTTGGAAAGTTGTGTTTTTAAACATGAAATATTTTGATGTATTTGTTGAGATGGGTGCAGGTTACTTTTATCTTAAAAAAATATCATATTTCCCCTGATTTGAGAATTCTAAAAGAAGTATAAAAAGGTATTACATGAAAGATCTATTTTGGATAAAATTTATAACCTTGATTATACACTCTTATTTTCTACACTAGTTTCACCCACATAGACATCGAGTTGTTTAATTAAAGGTTCTTTGTTAAGAAACCCTTATGATACTTTTATTATTCTGAAGAAGAGTTTCAATATTTTGATATTAAGAAAAATTATCATGATTTTCCCCTTTGAATTTTATTTTCAATAAGGGGGAGAAGAAATGACTAGGGTAGAAGATATGTGGAGAATAAATATAGGGTAGAAGACTTAAAAAAATAGGGGGATCATGTGGAATTTTCTTTAAATGGGTATTGACAACAAACAAAAAGGGGGAGATTTTTGGGACCAAGTAATGTTTTTGTTGTATTTTTTTCAATAGATCAATATGAGGAATATTTTGTTGAATAATAGTGAAGCGAGTAAACACTCACTTGATGAGAAGTGTTAGTGATTGGATGAAAGGAAGCATAGTAATCAGAAGATCAAACAATGTTTTGATAAGAATGTTTCTTTGGTTTTGGTTTTCTATTATGGATATGTTTTCTGAGTGAAGTGTTTTTCAGATTCACATTGTCTCTATAAAGAAAGTTTTGATAGGTATTTGAAGTTACATCAGAGTCTAAATGTATCCATACTAAATCTAACAATTCTTTGCTGATCTTGGAGTTTTCATAAATCATGAGTAATTTGATATACTAGTGATCCAATATTTGTTAAATAAAGGGATAAAAGGTTTTCCAATCAGTTTGATGTTTTTTTGGAATGAATAAGGTTTTGGAAGGATGGGAAGTCATAGTAATTTCCATTGTAAGTCAGACGATTCTATGCCAATCCTAATGTTCTAAAAGTCAAGAAATTTTTATGATACAAGAAGATTTTTGTCGAGGAAGACAAGCTGAGATGTTTTTGTTTGAAATGTGTGAAGAAAAATTTGTTGGTTTTCAGTCAGACCAATAATCCACAATATGAAAGAGAAATAAGTTGGTTAATGATGTTAGTTTTTTGTACTCTAATTAGGGAAGAAATGAATTTTTTGCTGATACCGGACCATCTGGTGCGGTTTTCCACCGATCCCTCGGAGGTAGAGAAAGTTTTTAAGTGGAGGTTGTTGGGACCAAGGAATAAGAAAAGAATTGGGACTTGTTGAGACCAATCAATTGGATGATGATCAACAATGTGGTTAACCATTTTCACACAAAAAAAATGTTTTATCTTACTCATATGGGTCAAGGGAAAAAGAAATATTAGTTGTCTATAATTGGTTCAAGAATGAAATGAATCTAATATGATTTAAAATTGGTCAAGATTCATCATACATATAGTGGGTTTGACTCATTAGACTAGTGTTGACACCGATTCGTTGGAGTGAATCAGATATCGATCCATCAGATGCAGGCTAACACTGATAAAGTCATTAGACATTGGATTTCATTGGATGAAGGATCATCAGTATAAGTAAAGAAATAAAAGGATAATTTTTTAAAGAGTTTTGAGGAAGTGTTTTTCAAGGGGAATTTGAAGAATAATTGTCTTAATGTTTCCAAGGGGTGATGGTATATTTGGAAGTTGTGGTGATGTTTATGACAAAAAAATTTCAATGTTTTATCAAATGTATTTTAGTTGATATGAAGCATTGGTATGAGAAGGATTTTAGTTTTTACAAGTGGTCGTCATAATGAGAAATCTTCAACTTTACATATGTTTTCATCAAAATGAAGAAACATCAGAATGAAATTTTTTGGACCCTCTATGATATGGTAGTTTTCATAATCACAAATAATGTCAACATATAGATTCTACTCTTTCATGATATTTAATATCTCTAAGTGAATCAATTATGTCATATAAAACAATGTAATTTAATAAGTCAATAACCTATATTATTTTGAATATATATATTTACAAGTGTATTTGTACATGTATGTTTGGATGTCACTAAGTCTTGTAACGTTTTTTGTTAGACAGACACTTCATAAACTTTTTGAGTTCATGGCACCGATAGTATGTTCGACACACCAATGTTTGACACACCGATGTTCAACACACCTATGTTCGACACACCGGTGTTCGACACACCGATGTTCGACACACCGATGTTTGACACACCAATGTTCGACACACCGATGTTCGACACACCGATGATGACACAAAGAAGATGAAAATTAATGTTTTTGACATTATTTAATGTTGTCTGTAGGACTATCCGTAGACAGTATGAGGTACATGCATGTGAGAAGATCTTTATTCCTAGTGGACCTTGAAGTATAAAAGCACTTCAACCTCAACTTAAAAGAGAGCTCAAATAACACGCTGAAAAATAGACTGAGTGAATGCACAACTTTGATAATAGAGGAACTTGAAGCTTGAGCTCACAAGAAGTTGTTTCAAGAAACAACCTACTGAAGCTTGCGGAACATCCTCACAAAGAAGAGAAGAACCTTTTAACACCTAGAACCAAGATTACAGAAACTGTGACACTCTGTTCGAAATCCAACATTCAGAAGAGGACTTAAATATCATTTTCTCTACATCCATTGAGTCCAGAGCTTTACCGGACAACACACAGAGATTTCTAAACCCTATTCTTATTTAATAACTCTAAAATGTTCTTGTAGTGAATTTTTGAGTAGAGTGTATATCTATTTGTATCACACACATTGTCTCCTGAGCATAACTAGAGGATACTAAAAATCCTCACACTCAATCCCTTTTTTACTCTTGTATCCCATGTAGAACTGTGGAAGAGATCCTGTGTGATCTGTTTGATATTGTTTCCCATGAATAACTATGGTAGAGGTCGAGTGTGACCTGGAAAGCCCTGTGTGCTGTTGTGAACCCCGATCCAGGGTGTGGATCAAAATTTTATTTTATATTAACTGCTTGGTGGCAGGTGATCACCAAGTGGAGAGGACTAAGTCTCAGCTTGAGACTGAACCTCTTGTTTTATCCCTTATTCTGTTGTTTGTCTTTTATTTTAATTTGATATGTATTTCTTACAATAAGATAAACTGAACTTCAATAGTTAGTTTAGAAAGTATTTATATCTGTTTTGAATTAGTAGGTTAGTTTCAAAAATTTGACTAATCTTATATTAGTAAAACTAAGAACTAATCAATCTTCTATGAAACTAATTGAACTTTTAGGAATTTTATAAATTCACTAAAAACTGACTATGTATATTATTTTTATAGGGGGTGTTATTTTAAAGATAATATTTTAACAAAAAAATTTATAGATACTCAATTCACCCCCCTCTTGAGTCATCTACTCTGACCAACATTTGGTATCAAAGGAAATCGAAAGTTACTATTAGTTTGTCAAATCATGTCAACTATGATTATAGTTGTTTTCCAAAGATTTCCAAATTTCTGTTATTTCAAAATTTTCATCCCTTTAAAATTATTTTATAATCTGTATCATAGAAAATAGATTAGAAGGGGCTACTACCAATAGAACACCTTTATTTAATGAAACTAATTGTGCTCAGTGTAAGCTTAAAATTAAAATACATCTAGAAAGCATGAGATTTGAAATCTGGAATGCTATTGGAAGTAAATATGTTATTACTGAAACTGCTAGAAACACTTGGGATGAACCTACCAAGGCTGCCTATAACAATAACTGTAAAGCAATGAATGATATGTACTGTGCACTAGGATATGAAGAGTTTAACCATATCTTTTCTTGTAAAAATGCACATGAAATTTGGGAAACTTTATCTATTTCTCATGAAGGAACATATAATGTTAAATAATTGTGATTAAATACTTATACAATTAAATATGGCAACATTTGAATGAATCCTAATGAGTCAATTTCTGATATGTATCTCAGGTTCAATGAAATTGTGAATACCATGATTTATTTAGGAAAAGAAGTAACAACCAAGGAGAAGATTATGCGGATTCTACGATGCTTACCAGAAATATGGAGTGGAACTTCTGTGTCTTTTAGAGAATCACGTGATATTAATAAGATGTCAGTGAAGGAATTGATTGAAAAATTAATGATGTATGAAGAATAATTGAAGGTAAATAAATAATAGGATGAACCAAAACGAAAGTCTGTAGCTTTCAAGACAACTGCATCTAAAAGTAAAGACATGGAAAAAGTTCAAGCTTCTATTGAAAGCTCAAGCAGTGATGAGTTAGCTTCAGAAAACAATGAAGAAAAGGCCCAATTGGCCAGACGATTCAAGAAATTTTATAGGAAAGAGAAGTTATTCAAAAATACCAATTACAAAGGGAAGTATTATAAAATGGAAAATTGGAAAAATTATTGGAAGAAAAATGAGAAATCATAAGATATAATATGCTACGAATGTAAAAGGAAAGGACATGTCAAGGTTGACTGCCTAAAGCTGAAATACAAGAAAAAGTAGGAAAATAGGGATAGAAGGTATAGGAAAGCAATGAAGGCCACCTAGAGTACCTTAGAGGATAGATAAAGTGAATCTTTCTCTTCTCAGGATGAGAATGATGATATGGATAATATATGTTTTATGACAAACACAAATGAGGTAACCTTAGACTCTCTTGTACATAACTCTTATTATTCTGAAAGTGATTCCGAGAATATGAAAAATAATGAATTATTAAAATATTGCAACATGTTGGAAGAAACATGTAATGAGTTTAAAGATATGTATAAATCATTAAAGAAACAACATGCTCTTACTATGACTGCTAATTCTGAACTTACAACTGAAAAAGAGAAAAATGCTAAACTGCTCAAGGAAAACAATGAGTTAAAAATGTCTAATGAGAAATTAAAACAGGACTTATAAAAGTTTACTAATGGGAAAAATACTCTTACTCAAATTCTTTGTAAACAGATAGCTCTTAAGTATACTTATGGGAGAGGATATCAACCAGGTTAATGGAATTTATCCAAATCACATTTTGTAACCAAATTTGGAAAATCTGTTACTTTTTTTCAAAAACCAGAATTTTACAGTAAGTTCTAGTTCCAAAAATTCTGTTACTGTGTCTAATTCTTCAAGACCAAACAGATTTTTCTTTTCAAACATGTTATATTATGCATAAAAGAAACCCATAAAACAGTTGTGGGTTCCTAAAACTTATATCACTAATATATGTGGACCCAAACAAATATGGGTACCAAAGTCTTTTCTTAGTTAAACTATTTTGTATGTAAATTGCCTAAAGATCTCTTGTAAAAAGCTATGGTACTTGGACAATGGTTGCTCAAGACATATGACAAGGGATTTTTCAATATTTAAAAGTTTTATCAAGATTGATGGATGACGTGTCACATTTGGTGACAATGGTAAAGGAAAAATCAAGGCCTAGGCCAGATTGGTAACCCTAACTCTATTTCAATTTCTAAAGTATTGTATGTTGATGGATTAAAGTATAACCTAATCATCATATATCAATTGTGTGATGATTGATTTAATGTTAAATTCAAAGATGATTTGGGCCATGTGTTTGATGCCAAAAATAATTTAGTATTTACTGCTTTTAGAAATGATAATGTATATGGTATAAATCTAGACACATTAGCCTCACAGAATGTCTCTTTTCTAAATTCCTTTCACAAAGAGTCTTGGATATGGAATAGAAGACTAGGAAATTGAAACATACACTCTCTTAGGAAGTTAACTAGAAAAGAATTAGTGAGAGACATACCCAAATTAGAGTTTCCAAACAACAAAGTATGCAATCCTTGTCAAAAAGGAAAGCAATATAAAATCTCTTTCAAACAAAAGAAAGAAGTATCTACTTCTCAACCTCTTGAATTGGTTCACATGGAATTTTTTGGACCATCTAGAGTTTCGAGTCCCAATGGGAATCACTATGTTTATGTTCTTGTGGATGATTTCTCTAGGTACACCTGGACCTTTTTCCTGGCTCATAAAAGTGAAGCTAGTTCACACTTTACCAAGTATGACCGGATTGTAGAAAACCTTAGTGGGCTTAAGAATAAATTCTTAAGAAGTGACCATGGATGTGAGTTTGAGAATCAACACTTTGAAGTTTATTTCTCACAGAATGGCTATAATCATAACTTCTCTACTCCTAGGACACCTCAACAGAATGGTGTGGTAGAGAGAAGAAATAGAACCTTATAAGAAATTGCTTAGAATATGCTCAATGAATATGATCTACCCATTTGTTTTTGGTCTGAAGTTGTTAATACATCTTGTTACATAATAAATAGAGTCTTAATTAGACCTATCATTAATAAAAATCAGTATGAGTTTTGTAATGTCCTGGTTCCGGAAGCCACTCAGAGGCGCCTCGTACTCGGTTGGTCACATGGCCTCAAGTGCATTTCCCCGAATGCCAGAGGATGCCGACTAGCAGCGAGGGCCTTGGGTGTGATTGTGGGGAAACTATACCCTCATTGGTAGAGTACACAATGGAAGAGAAAAACAATAACAACAATATAGGAAATATTAGACATCCATACAAGACTAAACAACGGAATACTGATACATAAACAACTGGAGTAGAAATATATGTAAATGATGCATGGTACACATATGTCTAGAAAACACCCAAACAAGTCACAATGCTGAATACAGTACTAAAACAAGAACAAAAGAAAAACATATGAGAAACTCCTCAGCATTTCAAGCCTCGGCTCGGTCCCATGCTCTCCAGCTCCAGTGCAATCAAGAACCGGAAGTAGAAGGGATCTTTCCCTTATCTCTACCTGCAACAATATAATCTGTTTGGGCCCAAAAGCATGACCCAAACAGGGTGTGAGACAGAGTCCCAATAGGCAACCACCCAAAGATCTGTTCCTAACAGTCAGTTAATATATGGCAGGTAATTTATAGTAAGTAGTGAACAGTAAGCAGTAAACAAGATAATACACAACAGTAACAATCCACAGATTCTAGCATATATTCTATAAACAAGAAAACAACTACTCAAGAAAGCAGAACAAAAAGGTATCCTCTGGGTAGTTCTCACAGTCTAACCACTAAGGTTCAACCTACAAATACTAGCAACCATCTTGGAAGAACACACAGTCTCACCCTCTAGTTAACCAAAAGAATTAATATACTCTATGGGGAAGCACTCAACGTCAATTCCCCCTATAGTCTCATATCTTACTAAAGACTCTATGGGGAAGCACTCAACATCAATTCCCCCTATGTCCCACATCGAGGAACTACAGACTCTCTGAGGAAGCACTCAATGTCAATTACCCCTGTGGTCTCGCATCGTAATTAAAGACACTCTAGAGAAGCCCTTCCGTCCATTCTCCCTATGGTCCACTACACAAGGTTCTTGAAGCCCTGTGTAAAAATAAACATGCATAGCGTGTATGTATCGTCCAATTAAACCTCAAGAACTACTTGGCTATCATTCTAAGGCTCAACAGCATAACAAATAAATAGATACACTATCCTATAACTAGGCATGGCAACTGGAAAAATACGAACAAGAAAACAATCATGGAAAAGCATCCATAACACATCACAATTTTCCCTATTCACAAGCAATGACCACTACACAGGCATATCAGCTAGGCAAGCAAAAAATAAGGGAAAAACAGAAAAACGCAATACCCCATTCAAGGGTATTGGTGGGAATTTCACATAATATTCAGCGACTTCCTATATAAAGTCACAAACCACCTACCTCGATCCTAGGAGATCGATATATGTGAACCACGATGACATATTCTCCTTAAAATGTCAAAGATCTGAGAAAATGTCAAAAACACTCAACCCACTATAACTTGAGAAAAAGGAGGAATTGGAAAACAAGGACCAAGGAGAATAGAGAACTCTCCGTTGTGATTCCAATGCAATCGACGAAGATCGATTCGGAGAATGGATGAAGGAATGAGGGCTCATCGAAGATCTGCGGATTCCCGGTGCTCTCAAAAAAAGAAGCTGGAGAAGAAGACCTTTCTATTGATTAGGCGTGACCCCGATCCATTTAATGAAAAAAATAAAGTACACGTCATATACTTTTAGATTACATGACATGTACTAGGTTTTTTTGTACTCCACTTTAACTGGCCTCCACCACACCCCTACACACCATGTGTGTGGCCCGGACATGGCCAACACACGACTTCGAGTGGGAAAAGAGTACACAGTGTGTACTCAGAAAGTACATGGCCTGTACATCAAAAATTTCTAGAAACTCCATTTTTCTTAAAAACTCCAGAAAAAGGAAAGACATACCTAAAACGAAGATCCGAGTTCTTACAAACTTCCCCCTTAAAGAAATTCGTCCTCGAATTTCCCTAATGAGGTGAAGAAGGAGAAACCCCGAACAGATTTGGCCACTATAATCGTACATCGGTCTCCCTCTCCTAGGTCTCGTCCTATACTCGCCCGTGCTGCCATATCACCCGTACTAGAGGAACAAACCACCCACAGAGAACCTTCTTACTGCGATCGACAATCAGGATGGGATTCTCCTTAAACTATACATTCGCTTCGATCTCAACTTCCTCAGGCTGAAAGATGTGAGATGGGTCTGAAAGGTAATGTTGGAGATGAGAGACGTGGAAGACGTCGTGCATGGCCCGATACCTCTGAGGTAACTGCAACTGATAGGCAACCGACCCAACTCTCTCCAATACCTCAAATGGACCAATGTACCATGGTGAAAGCTTACCCTATCTTCGAATCCTCTTGTGTGACAACCTCGGTGCGACATGCAGGAAAACCTGATCCCCGACCTCAAACTCCAGAGGTCGTCTCCGCTGATCATCATAAGACTTCTTTTGAGACTGTTCTGTAGCCATCCTTTTCCGAATCAACTATATCTGCTCTGAAGTCTCCAGAACAAGATGAGGTCCAAGTAGAGATTACTCTCCTGTCTCCAGCCAGTATAAATGTGATCGGCATGGTCTACTGTACAAAGACTCATATGGTGCCATCTGTATAGTCGCCTGAAAACTTTTGTTGTAAGAAAAATCCACCAGAGGAATATGCTTCTCCAAAGAACCACCAAAGTCTAGAATGCAAGCTCGGAGCATGTCCTCAAGCACCTGGATCGTACGCTCGGACTGACCATCTGTCTGTGGATGGTATGCCGTACTCAGAAGTACCTGGGTACCCAAATCCTTCTGAAGTCCCTACCAGAACTGAGAAGTAAAGAAAACATCTCTTTCTGAAACAATGGAGTGTGGAACTCCATGCAGACGCACAACCTCCCGGATGTAAAGACGTCCGAGATCATCGACACTGAAGGTCTCTTTGATCGAAAAGAAGTGAGAAACCTTCATAAGACTGTCGACGACAACCCAAAAAAAATCGTTCCCTCAAGGAAAACTCGACAATCCGGTCACGAAGTCCATCTCGACATCGTTCCACTTCCACTTAGGAATGTGTAACTACTGTAGAAGGCCTGCTGGTTGCTGATGCTCCGCCTTCACCTGCTGACAAGTAGAACACCTCAAGACGAAACCAAAAACATCCCTCTTCATACCTGACCACCAGTATTTGGCAATGAAGATCCTGATACATCTTGGTGATGCCAGGATGAACTACCCAAACTGAGGAATGAAAATACTGCATCAGCTCCTCGCGTATGTCTGCTGACACCCATACGTGCCCCTGGAATCACAAGATCTCATCCTCTCCCACTATCCATCCAGGAATATGGTCCTCTCCTAACACACTCTCCCGCAGGACTAATCCTTATGAGTCTGATAGCAGCCTCATCCGTACCCGATCAAGTAGTGTAGAGGTAACAACTACAGAAGATAGGAAAGTCGGTCCCTGTCTGTCGTGCACCTCCAGATGCATCTTAGAGAATAGAGCCATAAGCTGCCACTCACTGCTAGCCTTCTGAACTGCCTGAATTTGAGTTCTCCTACTCAATGCATCTGCCACTGCATTGCCCTTTCTCAGTGTATAGGCATGGTCGAAGTCAAAATACTGAAGATACTCGAACCACCTGCGCTACCTCAGATTCAGATCACACAGAGTGAAGATATACTTGAGAATCATGTGGTCGGTGAAGACTACAAAGTGCTCTCCCAGAAGATAGGGTCTCCAACAACGTAAGGCATGATAAACAACTGCCAACTCCAGATCATGCATCAGGTAGTTCCTCTCCTGTGGCCTCAACTGCCAAGACCCATATGCAATGACTCCATCTCCCTGTATAAGCACAACTCCTAGCCCGATACCTGAAGCATCACAATAGATGTATAGCTCTTTCCTGGCTCTGGAAAGACTAGTATCGGTGCCGATGTCAACCTTTCCTTCAGCTCCTGAAAGGATGACTCACAAGAATCTAACCATAAGAACTTAGCCCCTTTCTTGGTCAGACCTGTCAATGGTGCTGCTAGGCATGAGAAGTCCTAAATGAAATTTCTGTAGTATCCAGCCAGCCCTAGGAAACTCTGTACTTCAAAAATTTTATTCGGATGCTCCCAAGAGACTACAACTATCACTTTCTATAGTTCCATAGATAATCCTGCCTATGAGATGACGTGACCCAAGAAGTGAATCTGTTCCATCCAAAAGTGGCACTTCGAGTGCTTAGCATAAAGCCGATGCTCTCTTAGTGTACTCAAAACGATCTCAAGATGTTTGTCATGGTCGTGTAGAGTGTGAGAGTACACCAATATATCGTCCATGAAGACCACGAAGAAGGAGTCCAAGTAAGGATGGAACACTCGGTTCATCAGTGCCATGAAAATTGCAGGCGTGTTCATGAGACCGAACGACATGATTGTATACTTGTATAGACCATACCTGATCCTGAAGTATGTCTAAGGTATATCTATTGGACAAACATGAAAATGATGATAACCGGACCTCAAGTCGATCTTCGAGAACACCCGGGCTCCTCAAAGCTGATCAAAGAGGTCATCGATCCTCAGCAAGGGATATCGGTTCTTGACCGTTAACTGGTTCAGCTTCCAATAATCCACATAAAATCCAAAGGGTACCATCTGCCTTCTTCGAAAACAGGACAAGCGAACCCCATGGAGAAGTACTGGGTTGGATGAAACCCTTTTCCTGAAACTCCTCCAACTGCTTCCTGAGCTCCTTCAACTCAGGTGTAGCCATCCTATAGGGATGAATGGACACCCGTGCCGCTCCTGGCACGAGCTCAACAGAGAATTCCACCTAACGCTCCAGAGGAAAACATGAAAAGTCCTCTGGGAAGACGTCCTTGAAATGATCCGGCACTGCAAGAAAGTCTAGTTGCAAAGTCACCTGATCATCCATATAAAGACTAGCTATCAGGGCTGTCACCCTTCCTAGACCATGATGCTCGAGTCCTGCTCGACTCACCTAAACATCCCATTCGCCTCTATGAAGAAAATATTCACCCTCTGGTGAATCGAAACTCACTCTGCGGTGATAACAGTCAACGAATTCTTAGAAGGGAACCAACCAGTTCATCCCAAGGATGACATCATAGCCTCTCATCTCTAGGACATAGAGATCCCATAAGAAATGACACCCTGGAACCTCAAGAGGGCACTCTCTACACTGGAGTACACTAGATGTCCTCATCCCCAAAGGTGTGTCTAGTGTCAGAAAGTCGACATAAGAAAAGATACAAAGCCCTAGGATCTTCACAACAGCAATAGAGATAAATCTATGCGTAGCACCGGTATCAAAAAGAGCTGAAGATAAAAATGAGGCTAATAAAATCATACCTCGAACTGTAGAAGGTCCGGGATCCTGCTCCTGATAGGTCTGCTCTACCGCAAAATTCTGGCCTGACCTGCAGCCCTGTGACCCTGCGTGACCACTCTGAGCTGAACCTCCCTGTTGGCGCTGAGGGACTGGTGATTGTTTTCTATGGCCTCAACCTCCACCTCAGCCCGAACAGCCAAAAGAACTCCTGTTCCCCGACTGGTGAGAAACTGGTGGTGCTGCTCCTGAACGAGGAGTCATGGAAGAACCCTCTTCACCAGCTACTGGTGAGAAAACCTGGAAGAAACGCTAAAGGTGACCCATCTTTCCACAAGATCGGCACTCCACTAGGTCCCTCTGGAACTGCGGCTTCGTGTGCTCTGCCCTTCCACACTAGTAGCATACTACCTTGCTGCCTGAGATGTATCTCACCTCCTCAGATCACCGCGCGTAGGCTCCCTACGGTGCTTCCTACGGTCAACTGGGGTAACACTAGCTCTGGAAGTAGAACCGCCCTGGCTCGCAGCTCCGGAGTCTCTCAGACTGTGCTCCGCAATCAGTGCATGGTTGATGATGGAAGTGATGGAAGTCAACTAGAAGATATTCACATGTGAGTGGATCTCCCTCCTAAGACCATCCTCAAACTTCCTTGCCAAGAACACTGCACTTCCATCCCAGAGGGGTGTGAAATAATGAAGCTCAGTGAAATTAGAGGAATAATCCATGAAGGAAAGAGTACCCTGCTCTAGACTCATGAACTCCCAGGCTCGATCAGCCCCAGGGTCTCTGGGTAAAAGTAGTCGTAGAACACGCGCTGGAACTCCTCCTAAGACATAACCTGCTGATGACCCACCTGTGAGATCACGTCCCACCACCTCTTAGAGGAGTCTTGGAGCATGTAGGTAGTGAGCTTGATCCGCCTTTCTGGAGGTTTCTCAAGATTCTCGAAGATAGTCAGCATGGATTCCAGCCATGAATATGCAGCCTATGGTCCTCCTTCCCCTGAGCAAGTAGGAGGATGATGCTGCCGGAAAACCTGCATCAAGTCTGCCATAGATGTGGTAGGAGGAGATTCTCCCTAAAAGGTCTGCATCATCCTCATGAAGCCTTACTTGAACTTTGCATCTGTGCCTGCAACTGGTATAACGGCTTGTGACAAGGCTGGCTCGACTGGAGGATCGGTAGGAAGTCCCTGATCAGCCATATCTAGCATCTGATCACTACCTAACAACTAACGTACAACCTAAGGATGTCTTAGAGGCATAGCTATGAATGATCAAAAGCTTACCTTATATTAGGAAAACAAGGATAGAAAACACAGGAGTACAAAACGGGAACAGGGGGAAGAAACATTCACGTTTTAAAAAACATGAATACACAGCATGTATAAAAACTACACGGTGTGTATTTGAACTCTATTCCCCTACCCAAGTCTCCTTGCACGGCTGACCCACATGGTCTTCTTAAACTGAGACTAAAGGGCGTGTTCCCTAAGGACACGGCGTGTAGTAGGCAAGGCTTAAATGACCTGTGTTGTGAGTTACACGATTGGCTACACAGCTGAGACTACACGGCATGTTCCGAACAAACATAGCGTGTAATTGAAGATTTTCCTGATCCGTGTTGTTGGCAACATGGCCAAGTACACGACTGACCCTTACACGGAATGTTCCAAACAAACACGACGTGTATAAGAGGAGAGAACACCATCCTGTGTTGTTCGTGACACGGCCGGGTACCTAGAACAAGACTACACGGCGTGTTCTATACCAACATGGCATGTTATACTTGAGCTTCCCCAGCCCGTGTTGTTAGTGACATGGCCGGGTACACGGCTCACTAGTACATGGCATGTACCTACCGTACACGGTGTGTTCCTGGAGGCATTTCTACAACAGCGTGTCCCTGCTCACACGGTCAGTGACACGGTCTAAAAACTACACGGCATGTAGTCAAAATGTACATGCCCTGTATTCTGGGTTTTAATGGGCAGTAGCTCTGAAATTGCACAGAAGCCCAGAAAACACAAAAAACAAGGCAAAGAAGTGCCAAATTATGATTCATGAGGGCCCATAATCCGCAAGAATCAATGCTTGGCAGCTCCTATAGTCATAGACAAGAGAAAACAGGATCATGATCCACCAATTTCTAATTCAAGAGGACACATAACACCTCAAGAATAAAAATTTGGCATTCATTTAAGAAAAGTAGAAAACAAACAATCCTCTAACAAGGCAGTAGAGATTTTATCAAGAATCTATCACAACAACATGCATAATCTACACAAAGTCTATCACAATAACATGCAATCGCTAATGCACCATAGATGGCAAGGAAAGAATGCATGGCATGTGATTTCTACAAGTGCCTATATGATGCATGAGATGGAATACCCTCATCTCACCAGGTTGCGACATAAATAGAATTGTAATAGTCAAGACAATAACAACACAAAAAATGTGAATCACTCTAGGTGAAATCATATCAACCGTAAAATCTCAAAACCAAAAAACTTCAATTAACAAGTTAGTATGGCTTTTCCCTGTACACAGGTTAGATCCTCCTAAGTACAGCTTAATACCAAGTACCAAATCCATCCTATCCTTGGAAAAGGCTCCAACCAGTAAATCAAGAGAAAAGAACACCCTCTGATACCACTTTGTAACATCCCGTTTCCAGAAGCCACCCATAGGCGCCCCGTACCCATTTGGTCACATGGCCTCAAGCACATTTCTCTGAACGCTAGAGGCTGCTAACTAGCAGCGAGGGCCTTGGGTGTGATAGTGGTGAAACTATGCCCTCATTGGCAGAGTACACATTGGAAGAGAAAAACAATAACAACAATAGTGGAAATAGTAGACATCCATACAAGAGTAAACAGCAGAAGACTAATACATAAACAACTGGAGAAGAAGTATATGTAAATGATTCATGGTACACATATGTCTAGAAAATATCCAAACAAGTCACAATGCCGAATACAGTACTAAACTGAGAACAAAATAAAAATAGATGAGCGACTCCTCAACATCACAAGCCTCGGCTCGGTCCCATGCTCTCCAGCTTTAGTGCAATCAAGAACCTGAAGTAGAAGGGCGCTTTCCCTTATCTATACCTACAGCAATATAATCTGTTTGGGCCCAAAAGCATGACCCAAACAGGGTGTGAGACAAATTCCCAATAGGTAACCACCCAAAGATCTGTGCCTAACAGTCAGTGAATATATGGCAGGTAAAGTACGGTAAGTAGTGAACATCAAGTAGTAAGCAAGATAATACACAGCAGTAACAATCCACATATTCTAGCATATATTCTACAAACAAGAGAAAAGATCCTCAAGCAAGAAGAAAAAAAAGGTAACCTCTGGGTAGTTCCCACAATCTAACCCCTAAGGTTCAACCTACAAATCCTAGCAACCCTTTGGGAGGCACACACAGTCTCACCCCTATGGTTAAGCTAAAGAATTAATAGACTCTCTGGGGAAGCACTCACCGTCAATTTACCCTATAGTCTCGTATCGTACTAAAGGATCTCTAGGGAAGCACTCAACATCAATTCCCCCGGTGGACCCTGTCAAGGAACTACAGACTCTCTAAGGAAGCACTCAATGTCAATTCCCACTGTGGTCTCACATTATAATTAAAGACACTCTGGAGAAGCCCTTCTGTCTATTCTCCCTATGGTCCACTAAACTAGGTTCTCGCAACCCTATGTAAAAATAAACATGCATAGCACGCGTGTATCATCCAAATAATCCTCAAGAACTAATTGGCTATCATTTTAATGCTCAACAACATAACAAATAAATAGTTCCACTATCCTACAACTAGGCACGACAATTGGAAAATTCTGAACAAGAAAACAAGAATAGAAAAACATCCATAACACAACACAATTTAACCTATTCAAAAGCAATGACCACTACACAGGCATATCAACAAGGCAAGCAAAAAAAGAGGAAAAAACAGGAACATGCAATACCCTGTTCAAGGGTATTTGTGGGAATTTCACGTAATATTTAACGAATTCCTATAAAAAGGCACAAACCACCTACCTTGATCCTAGGAGATTGATATATGTGAACCACAATGACAGATTCTCCTTAGAACATCAAAGATCTGAGAAAATGTCAAAAATGCTCAACCCACGATAACATGAGAAAAAGGAGGAATTGGAAAACAAGGCTCAAGGAGAAGGGAGAACTCACCGCTGTGATTCCAACACAATTGACAACAAATTATTCGGAGAAAGGATGGAGGAACAGGGGATCGTTGAAGATCCACAGATTCCTGACGCTCTCGGATAAAGAAGCTGGAGAAAAAGACCTTTCTATCGATTAGGCATGACCCCGGTCCGTTTAATGAAAAAAAAATAAAGTACACGGCATGTACTTTTAGAGTACATGGCGTGTACTAGGTTTTTCCATACTCCGCTTTAACTGGCCTCCACCTCACCCCTACACACCGTGTGTGTGGCCCAGACACGGCCAACACACAGATTCGAGCAGGAAAAGAGTACACGACATGTACTCAGAAAGTATACGGTGTGTACTTCAAAAATTTCCAGAAACTCTATTTTTCTTAAAAAATCCAGAAAAAGGAAAGACATACCTGAAACGAAGATCCGAGTTCTTACAAGTTGTGGAATAATAGGAAACCCAAAGTAGGTTATTTTAAAGTGTTTGGATGTAAAATTTATATTTTGAACACTAAAGATAATTTAGATAAATTTTCCTCAAAAAGTGATGAAGGAATACTTCTTGGATATTCTACATCAAGAAAAACCTATAGAGTCTTTAATAAGAAAACCAAATGTGTGGAGGAATATGTACACATCAAGTTTGATGAAGCAGATCTACATGAGCTGAAGACCTCACTAGAAAAGGTTGAGGAGGATATGTCCAATCTATAAATTAATGATAAAGCCTCAAGTCATCATGTGAAGGATGTTGTGAAAACATCCAGTTCTGGAAATTGTCCAGATCCAAACTATAGTGAACCACATCAACTTGACCAATCAAAATATCAAGTCCTACCTTCTCGAAACCAACTAGGAACCTTAAGAATCAATCTCTAGATATTGTTGTTGGAGATTTGGATAGAGGAACACAAACAAAAGATTCCTTGAGAAACTAGGTTGAACATCAAGACTTCTTATCACAGCTTGAACCTAAAAATATCAATGATGCAATCAATGATGAATTTTGGGTAATGTTCATGCAAGAAGAACTTAATCAGTTTGAAAGAAATAATGTTTGGAAACTTGTATATAGACCAAAGGATACTTTGACCAGAGGAACCAAATGGCTGTTCAGAAATAATGTAGATGAAGCTGGAAATATAATTAGAAATAATGCTAGACTAGTGGCACAAGCATATAATCAAGAATCGGGAATTGATTATGAAGAGGCCTTTGATCTAGTAGCTATACTTGAAGCAATTAGGATCGTACTTTCCTATGCATCACATTTGAATTTTAAACTTTATCAAATGTATGCCAAAAGTGAATTCTTAAATGGTTATATAATTGAGGATGTTTTTGTTGAACAACCCCTAGGTTTTACAAATCCAAATTTTCCAAATCATGTGTTCAAATTATCAAAAGCTTTATATGGTTTGAAACAAGCTCGAAGAGCTTGGTATGAAAGGCTGAGTAATTCTCTTATTTCTAAAGGCTTTATAAAAGGACTTCCAGATCCTAATTTATTTATCAAAATAATTTAAAAGTAAGTTTTAATAACCCAAATAAATGTAGATGATATTATATTTGGATCTTCAAAAAATTCTTTATGTAATGATTTTTCAAACATAATGAAAAGAATGTTTGAAATGAGTTTAATGGGTAAAATTAAATATTTTATTGGATTTAAAATATTTCAAAATAAAGAAGGAATTATTTGAAATCAAAGTTATTACACAAAAGACATTTTAAAAATATGTGTCTTTGATAGAATTAAGAGCAATGAAACCCCTATGAGCTCCACATGTAAGTTAGATCTTGATGAAATAGAAAATCAGTTGATCAAACTTCTTATAGAGGAATGATCGGGAGTTTGATGTACTTAAATTACAGTAGGCTAGATATTATGTTCAATGTGTGTATATGTGTGAGATTTCAAGAAAATCCAATGGAGTCACATCTAAATGGTGTTAAAATAATTTTCAAATACCTCAAATATACAACTAATTTAGGATTGTTCTATCCTAAAGGAATTTTTTTTGATTTAGTTAGCTATTAAAATGTTGACTTTGGTGGATGTAAGTTAGATAGAAAGAGTACCTCTGGAACATGTCACTTTTTTGGAAAGTCACTAATATCATGGTGTAGTAAACAGAAAAATGCAGTTGCATTATCAACTGCTGAAGCAGAATACATTGTTGTGGGTAGCTGTTGTGCACAAATTTTGTGGAAGAAACACACCTTATTAGACTCTGGATTTCAATTCAGACATATCCCCATAAAAATGTGGCAACAAAAGTTCTATTTACATTTCTAAGAATCCAATTTCTCATTCTAGGACAAATCATATTGATGCAATACATCACTTTTTGAGAGATCATTACCTAAAAGGTTATATAACTCTTGAATTTATTGGGACTAAACATCAGCTTGCTGATATATTCACTAAAACATTAAATTCTAAGAGAATGAATTACATCATACATGAACTAGAGATAAAAAATATGTAGGATCTCATGAAACTTATCCCTAAAACAGATCTCATGAAACCGATCCATAAAAAAGTTCTCCTGAAACCAATCCCTAAAATTGATCTCATGTAACTGATTCCTGAAACCGATCTCACAAAACTAGTCCCTGAATCCGATCCTTGAAACTGATCCTGGAAACCGATCCCTGAAACCAATCGCATGAAACCAATCTCCTGAAACTGATCCCAGAAACCAATCTTCTAAAAATGATCCCTGAAGCCGATCTCATGAAACTGATCCCTAAAACCGATCACATGAAACTGATTCTTGAAACCGATATCTTGAAACCGATCCCTTGAAACCGATCTGTAAAACCGATTTTATAAAATTGATCTATAAAACCGATTCATTGACACCGTTGTATTTAAGGATTCTTTTGTAATTCTGTCTGTTTTAAATAAAACGATGTTGTTTTGTCTTTTTTATTTTTTCCGCAATTAAATTTTATGATTTACGATTTACAATCCCTAAGTGTCCCAACCTTTCACCTTCCCATTGCCGTAAAACCTTCTACCATTTGTTACTCTATCTCTAAATCCTTGTTCTCAATCCTTTTAGAATCTAAAACCTCGACATTGAAAGGACCAAGAGCATTATGGAAGAGCCAAGAAAATATCCATCTGCTAAGTGATAGAAAGGTGAGTCTAATGGGACTGAAAAATCGAGATTAGAAACCCAAGTGGTTACGGCTGAAAAATAAGTATCTGCAAAATAGCTTCTGTCAAGAAAATCATTTCTGTTAAAAGTGTTGGAATCTCAAGGGTGGGTGATCTGGTTTTCTATCAATGAAAGACCTTATTATCCCCATCTAGTGCATGAATTTTATCAACATTTGAAGATATCTCTGGATGAAGCTGAGGCAGAAATAATTAAGTCATTGGTAAAGGGAAAGGAAGAAGCTTTTTCATCTATGGAATGGGATGAGTGTTTGGAGATGCCTCATTAAGGTGTCTATGCTGATTATCCAAGTAATATTCCATGTTCCTCTGATTTGTTATATTATTAAGATACTCTAAAGGAGATGACTGTAAATGGATAATCTAGAAGAACTATTGCAATTGAGTTTGAGGGATAAGTAAGATTATTGTTTAAGTTTATTCAACATCAAATATGACCAAGAAATGGAGATTTCTCTATTGGGAAGTATCAGGATATGTTTCTGATCTTTCTGTTGAAACATGGGATAAAAGTGAACATGTGTAGGTATCTGATGGTGCATGTGTCTGGTCTGATAAATCCATCCAAGAAGGAAACATGTCTATACTATCTGAGGATGATCTCTGCCATTTTGAAGTAGTTAGGTTGTGTGGAAAAAGAATATGAAGTGATAAGTGCTTGTAGTGGATTTTGCCTTCAAAAAGATATTTGTAAAAGGATGAAAATATTCTGGATCCAATGGAAGAGATGTTGGGTATGTGATGATGAAAGGTTGTATGAGGTCTTGAATCCAATTGACCATCCTACCAGACCAAAGGATCAAGTTGATCCAGGTCTCAAACCAGGAGAAGAACCTGTTTATTCTGATGAGGAAGCTGACCCTGAAGTGTCAAGAGAAGAGGGATATCCTTTTGATGACAGGAGTGATCCTGATATTTCTAAAAGTCCCAAAGATATTTCCTATGGACCTTCTATTCCACCTTTATACTTACCCTCAAGAGAACCTCTACTAGGTGATGAAGATGCGGAAGAGACCGAGGTTACTGGAGATAAAGGATATGCGAGTAAATCAGATGAGGATTCTGATGATGATGATGATGAAGGAGGAGTAAATGATGAGTATGTAAGTAATTCTTTAAAATTGGGACAATAAGTAGTTGACATATCTAGTGATGAATCTGTTCATGGAGCTGGTGATGGTGTTGAGCCTGTTGAGCAATAGGCTAGTGACCAAATAGATACTGATCATGAGGACATATCACCCCATCCTAATGCTGAAAATCAAGAAATCATTCAGGAATTGAATGAACTTATGACTGTTGGACATGAGGAAGAGGTATAAGATCAAGTGCCTCAAATTGAGGAAGTGCCTGGAGAAGTATAAGGCGCTGGAGCTCATGTAGAACCTGAAGTTCGGTTGGTTACTGTACCCAGAAATGTTGTTTTGGCCAGAGGACAGGATGAAGAAGCTAATGAAGATGAAGTTGCTCCTGAGCCTCAAGGAAGAAGGATCAGGATTAATACTGTTGAGCCAAGAGACTGGACCTATACTAGAGAGTGGAATAATGATCCATGATAAAAAACTCAGATTGGAGTATGACTCAGATGAGGATAGGGTGCCTCCACCTCCTGCTCCCCAAGTCAAAGCTGAACCAGAACCTGTTGCTCTTGTTCCACTATTTTCACCTCTTCCAGTAGAGTCAGTAGCACAGACAATGCCCAGTGACTATGTCACTAATTCTGATTTGGAAAAATTCAAAAATGATATATGTGAGTCAGTGATAGCCTCAGTTGGATCTATAAGTGAATCCTCTACTTCATCAGGTATTTCAGATGCTGATAGAGCAAAGGTTGCAAGAATAGTGATCCAAGAGATTCAACCGAATATCAATACCACAACTGAAACCATCATTAGGCACAATACTTTTCTGAGAGAATAAGAAAAGAAAATGAGCAATTATTTAAATTCTCTAACCTCTGACTTGAAGACCTCCTTTAGTGGTGTACTGGATGTTCTTAGGAACTTGGTGACTCATCTAATCAATGTGGATCTGAAGAAGTTAAAAGAGGAACATGGCAGAATGTTAACTGGCCCATCCAGTTCTAGGAGTGGAAAAGGTGTTGTTGCTGATCTAAAGTCTCTCAAGGCTGTGATGAGAGAATAAATCCAACATCATTAGAGTTTTTCAGACAAAGAAACTCTTGAAAAGGTTCATCGAAATACAGACCTTGTGTACAACATGGTAAGGTAGTGCACAAATGAAGCCTCTACTACTCAGAAAGATATTCAAGACAAAGTGGATAAGTACTTCACTAAGATTTATACCAAACATGATCTGATCAATAGCTTCAAATTTCTAGTATATAATCTCAGAATACCTCCTATCAAAGAAGCATTCAAGAAGCAATTTTCTCAATTGAAAGAGTTTACCCCTTTGCTAAATAAATTTATGGAGAATAAGGATGACTTCTAGAAAGCCATGCAATATGGTGGTGAAATCATCAATGATTTCATCAACCTCCTTAAAAACCATATTTACATGTTCAAGATGAAGAAATTGTGGTCCCTCCTACTACTTCCATTGGTACTACGTCTCTCCTTCCTGATCAAATGATTGTCTCTTAGGCTCTCTCCCATGTTCTACCGGTCATTATAGAGAAAACTCCCAGTCGCGTGTTATCAGAAAGAAGGCTTAGCCTTGTAGAAAATGTCCCTACAGGTGTTTCCCTGCCTGGTGTTATCTTCAGACCACCTCTACACTCTTCCACTCCCACACCTTCTTCTCCTCCTTCAGATCCTTCAGATAATGGAAAATCCCCTCAGAAGCCAAACCCTTAGTGATGGATTGTATATTTGATAGGGATTTGATCTTCTGTTTGGTTTGTAATTTTCTTCATCTTAATGGAAATCTTTATAGTGTCTTTCTTTTATGATATTTCTTCTTCTACTTCCTGATTTTCTTTTTTTTCTAATCCCAAAAGGGGGAGAAAAGGCATACGACATACATTCTTTCTATAAGGGGGAAAATTTCTGGTATAGGACACGTGGAATGTACTCATCATAATCCTTTTATTAAGGGGGGGATTTATTTTGTTTAAAAAAATTAACAAAAAACCCTCAAAAAACGGAAGGCCTTAGTTATTTTGGGATAATCTAATTCAGTGTTTTATGTTATTTATATTCCTTATATTTGTATGTATGCCATAATTTGTGATTATAAAAAAGGGGGATATTGTTGGAACCTCTATGATATGGTAGTTTTCATAATCACAAATAATGTCAATCTACAGATTCTCCTATTTCATGCTCTTTAATATCTATAAGTGAATCAATTATTTCATACAGAACAATGTTCTTTAATAAGTCTAAAACTTATATTCTTTCGAATATATATATATTTACAAGTGTTTTTTTACATGTATGTTTGGAAGTCACTATGTCTTGTAACATTTTGTGTTAGACATACACTTCACTAACTTTTTAAGTCTGTGGAACAGATAGTATGTTCGACACACCGATGTTCGACACACCGATGTTCGACACACCGATGTTTGACACACCAATGTTTGACACACCGATGATTGACCCACCGATGCTCGGCACACCGATTTTCAAAACACCAATGTTCGACAAGCTGATGTTTGACACACCCAAGATGACGCACTGAAGATGACACACTGAAGATGACATAACGATGATGAAACACGGAAGATGACACACCGATGATGACACACCGAATATGACACACCGAAGATGATAGACCGAAAATGACTCATCGATAGTCATGAATGATAGTTTCGAGTTTATTAATTCAAATTTATTTCTAACGTTCATATTTAGACAAATTAATGTGTCTGAAATTATTTAATGTTGTCTATAGGAATATCCGTAGACAGTATGAGGTACATGCATGTGCGGATATCTTCATGCCTAGTGGACCTTGAAGTATAAAATCAATTCAACCTCAACTTAAAATAGAACTCGAATAACACGCTGAAATATAGACTGAGTGAATGGAAAACTTTCATAATCGAGGAACTCTAAGCTTGAGATCACAAGAAGTAGTTTCAAGCAATAACCCACTGAAGCTTGCGGAACATCCTCACAAAGAAGAGATGAACCTTTTAACACCTAGAACCAAGATTACATAAACTGCGACAATTTGTTTGAAATCCAACTTTCAGAAGGGGACTCAAATACCATTTTCTCTATATCCATTGAGTCCAGAGATTTACCAAAAAACACACAATGATTTCTAAACCCTATTCTTCTTTAATAACTCTGTAGTGTTCTTGTAGTTACTTTTTGAGTAGAGTGTATATTTGTTATATCACATGCACTGTCTCCTGAGCATAACTAGAGGATACTAAAAATCCTCACACTCAATCCCTTTTTTACTTTTGTATCCCATGTAGAACTGTGGAAGAGATCTTGTGTGATCTGTTTGATATTTTTTCCCATGAATAACTATGGTAGAGGTCGAGTGTGACCTGGATATCCCTGTGTGCTGTTGTGATCCCCAATCCAGGGTGTGGATCAAAAGTTTATTTTATATTAACTGGTTGGTGGCAGGTGATCACCAAGTGGGGAGGACTATGTCTCAGCTTGAGACTGAACCTATTGTTTTATCCATTATGTTGTTGTTTGTATTTTATTTTAATTTGATTAGTATTTCTTACAATAAGATAAACTGAACTTTGATAGTTAGTTTATCAAGTGTTTATATCTTCTTTGAATCAGTAGGTTAGTTTCAAAAGTTTGAGTAATCTAAGATTGGTAAAACTGAGAACTAATCAATATTCTGAGAAACTAATTTAACTTTCAAGACTTTTATAAATTCACTACAAACTGACTTTGTATATTATTTTTATAGGGGGATGTTATTTTATAGATCATATTTTAACAGAAATTTTTATAGATACTTAATTTACCCCCATCTTGAGTCATCTACTACGACCAACAACATTGGCATCAGACTGAAGAATGGTTAGAAATCCAACATTGAGTTGATGTTGTGAGAAGATTCAATAAGGTTCAAGAAGAATCAATTGAGAAGTGATGAAGAAGTCAAATATGTAGTCAAAATGGAAATGAAATTAGAAGTTAAGGAAATTTGGTTGAGCAGGAAAAAGAAAATAAGTTCCCACCCATTCCTCTCCAAACACACCTATAAATAGGAGGAAGTATATTGTACTTTAAAAGTGGATATAAGCACTGTTCACATGCGGAAGAAGAGGGATAAGTGTTGAAGGTTTTAGAGAGAAGAAGTTCCTGAATAGAGTTTTCTTGAGGAACATCTCCAGACCGAAGAAGCATAAGGAAAGATAGGAATTAGAGGTTACCAGATCAGACTGAGCAATCAGACACAGTTTTAAGGGGAAAGTTTGAAGTGGTTCAGAATTGTTTCCAAGGTATTCTTGTAGAATTATATTTTTCGGACTGAGAAATCGAACTGGGGAATCAAACTGATTCATCAGGCTGAGTCTTTGTACGAAGTCCAAAATTGGAGATTTTACCTATTTATAGGTAGGAAAGTGAATAATTTTTTGATAGTTATCAAAAGTGAAAGTTGATAAGGCATCATTGTAACTTGTTTTGAACATAATGGTGAAGGTTTAATTACTTTTTACCCGAACTTGTATTATATCATTCATGATAGAAGAAGAAAATGAAGTGTTGTATTAAACATAGTTCCACAGAAGTGTAAGTGTATGTCCAACGTTTTCTATCCACACAAAAGATTTTTTTATTATGTATTGTGTGGTATTTGACTGTTTACATACCATGCCAAGGATTTAGCTAATATTGTTTAGTAGTATATCTTGTAAATACTTGTTTTCCTATGGATATGTGAATGTTATTTTTTTTATAAAATTGATAATTCCTTAATAGTAGGAAAAGGTTGTTTCAAAAGAAAGAAAACAGAAAATAAAAAGTTATCACTGATTCCCCCCCTCTTAGTGATACATTGATCTTGGTTGGGCATCATCAAATCCGATATTTCAAAGGTTCAGAATGTTTTTCACTTTGTTTTGGAATGGATGAACCATTATAGGAATTTTTTATTTGGAGTTTGGGGGAGATGTGGACCCTCATAGGAGCACCATTGACTATGTGTTTACACATAAAGGAAAAAATGTGAGGTGGATGGCAAATCCTTAACCGATAGGTACACTTTCAACAACGGAGTTATAGAATGTTGCACTAATTAAAGCTCAAAAAGTTTTAAGGATGGGAACAATTTAAGTACTCGCTATTTTTGGGGTACCCAACCATGAACATGTTTATACCCATTTATTTTCTAACCTGCAGATGCATCTTAGAGAATACAACCATAAGCTGCCACTCACTGCTAGCCTCCTGAACTGCCTGAATTTGAGTTCTCCTACTCAACACATCTACCACTGCATTTCGCTTTCTCTGTGTATAGGCAAGATCTAAGTCAAAATACTGAAGATACTCGACCCACCTGCGCTTCCTCAGATTCAGATCACACGGAGTGAAGATATACTTGAGAATCTTGTGGTTGGTGAAGACTACAAAGTGCTCTCCCAGAAGATAGTGTCTCCAACAATGTAAGGCATGATAAACAACTGCCAACTCCAGATCATGCGTCAGGTAGTTCCTCTCCTGTGGCCTCAACTTCCAAGACCCATATGCAATGACTCCATCTCCCTGTATAAGCACAACTCCTAGCCCGATACCTGAAGCATCACAATAGATGTATATCTCTTTCCTGGCTCTGTAAAGACTAATATCGGTGCCGATGTCAACCTTCCCTTCAGCTCCTGAAAGGATAACTAACAAGAATCTAACCATAAGAACTTAGCCCCTTTTTAGTCAGACTTGTCAATGGTGCTGCTAGGCATGAGAAGTCCTGAATGAAACGTCTGTAGTATCCAGCCAGCCCTAGGAAACTCTGTACTTCAAAAATGTTCTTCGGATGCTCCCAAGAGACTACAACTATCACTTTCTCTAGGTCCACAGATACTCCTGCCTCTGAGATGACGTGACCCAAGAAGTGAATTTGTTCCATCCAAAAGTGGCACTTCGAGTGTTTAGCATAAATCCAATGCTCTCTTATTGTACTCAAAATGATCTCAAGATGTTTGGCATAGTCGTGTAGAGTGTGAGAGTACACGAATATATCATCCATGAAGACCACGAAGAAGGAGTCCAAGTAAGGATGGAACACTCGGTTCATCAGTGCCATGAAAATTGCAGGCGTGTTCATGAAACCGTACGACATGATTGTATACTCATATAGACCATACCTGATCCTGAAGGATGTCTGAGGTATATCTAATGGTATAACATGAAAATGATGATAACCGGACCTCAAGTCGATCTTCGAGAACACCCGGGATCCTCAAAGATGATCAAAGATGTCATCGATCCTCAACAAGGGATATCGGTTCTTGACCGTTAACTGGTTTAGCTTCCAATAATCCACACAAAGCCAAAGGGTACCATCTACCTTCTTCGAAAACAGGACAAGAGAACCCGAAGGAGAAGTACTGGGTTGGATGAAACCCTTTTCCTGAAACTCCTCCAACTGCTTCCTGAGCTCCTTCAGCTTAGGTGTAGCCATCCAATAGGGAGGAATGGACACCCGTGCCACTCCTGGCATGAGCTCAACAGAGAAGTCCACCTCACACTCCAGAGGAATACTTGAAAAGTCCTCTGGGAAGACGTCCTTGAAATGATCCAGCACTGCAAGAATGTCTAGTTGCAAAGTCCCCTGATCATCCAAATAAAGACTAGAAATCAGGACTGTCACCCTTCCTAGACCTTGATGCTCGAGTCCTGCTCGACTCGCCTAAATATCCCATTCTCCTCTATGAAGAAAAGATTCACCCTCTGGTGAATCGAAACTCAGTCTGCGGTGATAACAGTCAACGAATGCTTAGAAGGGAACCAAACAGTCCATCCCAAGGATGACATCATAGCCTGCCATCTCTAGGACATAGATATCCCATAAGAAATGACACCCTGGAACCACGAGAGGGCACTCTCTACACTGGCGTACACTAGATGTCCTCATCCCCAAAGGTGTGTCCAGTGTCAGCAAGTCGACATAAGAAAAGATACAAAGCCCTAGGCTCTTCACAACAGCAATAGAGATAAATCTATGCATAGCACCAGTATCAAAAAGAGCCGAAGATAAAAATGAGGCTAATAAAATCATACCTCGAACTGTAGAAGGTCCGGGATCTTGCTCCTGATAGGTCTTCTCTACCGCAAAAGTCTGGCCTGCCCTGCAGCCCTGTGACCCTGCGTGACCACTCTGAGCTGAACCTCCCTGTTGGCACTGAGGGACTGGTGATTGTCTTCTATGGTCTCGACCTCCACCTCGACCCGAACGGCCAGAAGAACTCCTGTTCCCCGACTGGTGAGAAACTGGTGGTGCTGCTCCTGAATGAGGAGTCATGGAAGAACACTCTTCACCAGCTACTGGTGAGAAAAACTGGAAGAAACGCTGAAGGTGACCCATATTTCCACAAGATCGGCACTCCACTAGGTCCCTCTAGAACTACGGCTTCGTGTGACCTGCCCTTCCACACTAGTAGCATACTACCTTGCTGCCTGAGATGTATCTCACCTCCTCAGATCACCGCGCGTAGGCTCCCTACGGTGCTTCCTATGGTCAACTAGAGGAACACTAGCTCTGGAAGCAGAACCACCCTGGCTCACAGCTCCGGAGTCTCTCAGACTGCGCTCCGCAATCAGTGCCTGGTTGATGATGGAAGTGATGGAAGTCAACTAGAAGATATTCACATGTGAGTGGATCTCCCTCCGGAGACCGTCCTCAAACTTCCTTGCCAAGAACACCCCACTTCCATCCCGGAGGGGTGTGAAATACTTCAGCTCAGTGAAATTAGAGGAATACTCCAAGAAGGAAAGAGTACCCTGCTCTAGACTCATGAAATCCCGGGCTCGATCAGCCCTCAGGGTCTCTGGGTAAAAGTAGTCGTAGAACACGCGCTGGAACTCCTCCCAAGACATAACCTGCTGATGACCTGCCTGTGAGATCACGTCCCACCACCTCTTAGAGGAGTCTTGGAGCATGTAGGTTGTGATCTTGACCCGCCTTTCTGGAGGTTTCTCCAGATTCTCGAAGATAGTCAGCATGGATTACAGCCATGAATATGCAGCCTATGGTCCTCCTTCCCCTGAGAAAGTAGGAGGATGATGCTACTGGAAAACCTGCATCAAGTCTTCCATAGATGTGGTAGGTGGCGGTTCTCCCTAAAAGGTCTGCATCATCCTCATGAAGCCTTCCTTGAACTGTGCATCCATGCCTGCAACTGGTATAACGGCTGGTGACAAGGCTGGCTCAACTGGAGGATCGTTAGGAAGTCCCTAATCAGCCATATCTGGCATCTGATCACAGCCTGACAACTGATGTACAACCTAAGGATGTCTCGGAGGCATAGCTCTGAAAGATCAAAAGCTTACCTTATATTAGGAAAACAAGGACAGGAAACACAGGAGTACAAAACAGGAACAGGGGGAAGAAAAATTCACGTTTTAAAAAACATGAATACACGACGTGTATAAAAACTACACGGTGTGTATTTGAACTCTATTACCCTACCCAAGTCTCCTTGCATGGCTGACCCACATGGTCTTCTTAAACTGAGACTACATGGTGTGTTCCCTAAGGACACGACGTGTAGTAGGAAAGGCTTCAATGACCCGTGTTGTGAGTTACACGATTGGCTACACAGCTGAGACTACACGGCATGTTCCGAAAAAACATAGCGTGTACTTGAAGATTTTCCTGATCCGTGTTGTTGGCAACATGGCCAAGTACACGGCTTACCCTTACACGGAATGTTCCAAACAAACACGGTGTGTATAAGAGGAGATAACACCATCCCGTGTTGTTCGTGACACGGCTGGGTACCTAGAACAAGACTACACGGCGTGTTCTATACCAACATGGCATGTTATACTTGAGCTTCCCCGGCCCGTGTTGTTAGTGACATGGCTGGGTACACGGCTCACTAGTACCTGGCATGTACCTACCATACACGGTGTGTTCCTGGAGATATTTCTACAACAGCGTTTCCCTGCTCACACGGTCAGTGACACGGTCTAAAAACTACACTGCGTGTAGTCAAAATGTACATGCCATGTATTCTGGGTTTTTATGGGCAGTAGCTCTGAAATTTCACAGAATCCCAGAAAACACAGAAAACAAGGCAAAGAAGTGCCAAATTCTGATTCATGAGGGCCCATAATCCGCAAGAATCAAAGCTTGGAAGCTCCTACAGTCATAGACAAGAGAAAACAGGATCATGATCCACCAATTTCTAATTCAAGAGGACCCATAACACCACAAGAATCAAAATTTGGCATTCATTTAAGCAAAGTAGAAAACAAACAATCCTCTAACAAGGCAGTAGAGATTTTATCAAGCATCTATCAAAATAGCATGCATAATCTACACAAAGTCTATCAAAACAACATGAAATCACTAATGCACCATAGATGGGAAGGAATGAATGCATGGCATGTGATTTCTACAAGTGCCTATATGATGCAAGAGATGGAATACCCTCATCTCACCGGGTTGCGACATAAATAGAATCGTAATAGTCAAGAAAATAACAACACAAAGTATGTGAATCACTCTAGGTGAAATCATATCAACTGTAAAATCTAAAAACCAGAAAACTTCAATTAACAAGTTAGTATGGCTTTTCCCTGTACACGGGTTAGCTACTCCTAAGTACAACTTAATACCAAGTACCAAATCCATCCTATCCCTGGAAAAAGGCTCCAAACAGTAAATCAAGAGAAAAGAACACCCTCTGATACCACTTTGTAACATCCTGTTTCCAGAAGCCACCCAGAGGTGCCCCATACCCAGTTGGTCACATGGCCTCAAGCACATTTCTCCGAACGCTAGAGGCTGCTAACTAGCAGCGAGGGCCTTGGGTGTGATAGTGGGGAAACTATGACCTCATTGGCAGAGTACACATCGGAAGAGAAAAACAATAACAACAATAGTGGAAATAGTAGACATCCATACAAGAGTAAATAGCAGAAGACTAATACATAAACAACTGGAGAAGAAGTATATGTAAATGATGAATGGTACACATATGTCTAGAAAATATCCAAACAAGTCACAATGTTGAATACAGTACTAAACTAAAAACAAAAGAAAAACAGATGAGCAACTCCTCAACATCACAAGCCTCGGCTCGGTCCCATGCTCTCCAGCTTTAGTGCAATCAAGAACCTGAAGTAGAAGGGCGCTTGCCCTTATCTATACCTGCAACAATATAATCTGTTTGGGCCCAAAAGCATGACCCAAACAGGGTGTGAGACAAATTCCCAATAGGTAACCACCCAAAGATTTGTGCCTAATAGTTAGTGAATATATGGAAGGTAAAGTACAGTAAGCAGTGAACAGCAAGTAGTAAACAAGATAATACACATCAGTAACAATCCACATATTCTAGCATATATTCTACAAACAAGATAAAAGATCCTCAAGCAAGAAGAACAAAAAGGTAACCTCTGGGTAGTTCCCACAATCTATCCCCTAAGGTTCAAACTACAAATACTAGAAACCCTCTGGGAGTCACACACAGTCTCACCCCTATGGTTAAGCTAAAGAATTAATAGACTCTCTGGGGAAGCACTCACCGTCAATTTACCCTATAGTCTCGTATCGTACTAAAGGCTCTCTAGGGAAGCACTCAACATCAATTCCCCCGGTGGACCGCGTCAAGGAAATACAGACTCTCTAAGGAAGCACTCAATGTCAATTCCCCCTGTGGTCTCACATTATAATTAAAGACACTCTGGAGAAGCCCTTCTGTCTATTCTCCCTATGGTCCACTACACTAGGTTCTCGTAACCCTATGTAAAAATAAACATGCATAGCACGCGTGTATCATCCAAATAAACCTCAAGAACTACTTGGCTATCAATTTAATGCTCAACAACATAACAAAGAAAAAGTTGCACTATCCTACAACTAGGCACGACAATTGGAAAATTCCGAACAAGCAAACAAGAATGGAAAAACATCCATAACACAACACAATTTAACCAATTCACAAGAAATGAAAACTACACAGGCATATCGGCAAGGCAAGCAAAAAAAAAGGGAAAAACAGGAACACGCAATACCCTGTTCAAGGGTATTTATGGGAATTTTACATAATATTTAAGGAATTCCTATAAAAAGGCACAAACCACCTACCTTGATCCTAGGAGATTGATATGTGTGAAACACAATGACAGATTCTCCTTAGAACGTCAATGATCTGAGAAAATGTCAAAAATGCTCAACCCACGATAACTTGAGAAAAAGGAGGAATTGGAAAACAATGCTCAAGGAGAAGGGAGAACTCACCGCTGCGATTCCAACACAATTGACGACAATTTATTCGGAGAAAGGATGGAGGAACAGGGGATCGTCGAAGATCCACGGATTCCCGACGCTCTCAGATGAAGAAGCTGGAGAAGAAGACCTTTCTTTCGATTAAGCATGACCCCGGTCCGTTTAATGAAAAAAAGAAAGTACACGACATGTACTTTTAGAGTACACGGCGTGTACGAGGTTTTTTCACACTCCGGTTTAACTGGCCTCCACCTCACCCCTACACACCGTGTGTGTGGCCCAGACACGGCCAACATACAGATTCGAGCAGGAAAAGAGTACACGACATGTACTCAGAAAGTATACGGTGTGTACTTCAAAAATTTCCAGAAACTCCATTTTTCTTAAAAAATCCAGAAAAAGGAAAGACATACCTGAAACGAAGATCCGGGTTCTTACAAGTTGTGGAATAATAGGAAACCCAAAGTAGGTTATTTTGAAGTGTTTGGATGTAAACTTTATATTTTGAACACTAAAGATAATTTAGATAAATTTTCCTCTAAAAGTGTTGAAGGAATACTTCTTGGATATTCTACATCAAGAAAACCCTATAGAGTCTTTAATAAGAAAACCAAATGTGTGGAGGAATATGTACACATCAAGTTTGATGAAGCATATCTAAATGAGCCGAAGACCTTACTAGAAAAGGTTGAGGAGGATATGTCCAATCTATAAATTAATGATAAAGCCTCAAGTCATCATGTGAAGGATGCTGTGAAAACATCCAGTTCTGGAAATTGTCTAGATCCAAACTATAGTGAACCACATCAACTTGACCAATCGAAATATCAAGTCCTACCTTCTCGAAACCAACTAGGAACCTTAATAATCAATCTCTAGATATTGTTGTTGGAGATTTGGATAGAGGAACACAAACAAAATATTCCTTGAGAAACTAGGTTGAACATCAAGACTTCTTATCACATCTTGAACCTAAAAATATCAATGATGCAATCAATGATGAATTTTGGGTAATGTTCATGCAAGAAGAACTTAATCAGTTTGAAAGAAATAATGTTTGGAAACTTGTATATAGACCAAATGATACTTTGACCAGAGGAACCAAATGGGTGTTCAGAAATAATGTAGATGAAGCTGGAAATATAATTAGAAATAATTCTAGACTAGTTTCACAAGGATATAATCAAGAATCGAGAATTGATTATGAAGAGACCTTTGATCCAGTAGCTATACTTGAAGCAATTAGGATCTTACTTTCCTATGCATCAAATTTGAATTTTAAACTTTATCAAATGTATGCCAAAAGTGAATTCTTAAATGGTTATATAATTGAGGATTTTTTTGTTGAATAACCCCTAGGTTTTACAAATCCAAATTTTCCAAATCATGTCTTCAAATTATCAAAAGCTTTATATGGTTTGAAACAAGCTCGAAGTGCTTGGTATGAAAGGCTGAGTAATTCTATTATTTCTAAAGGCATTAAAAAAGGACTTCCAGATCCTGATTTATTTATAAAAATAATTTTAAAGTAAGTTTTAATATCCCAAATAAATGTAGATGATATTATATTTGGATCTTTAAAAAATTCTTTATGTAATGATTTTTCAAACATAATGAAAAGAAAGTTTGAAATGAGTTTAATGGGTAAACTTAAATATTTTATTGGATTTCAAATATTTCAAAATAAAGAAGGAATTATTTGAAATCATGTTAGTACACAAAAGACATTTTAAAAATATATGTCTTTGATAGAATTAAGAGCAGTGAAACCCCTATGAGCTCCACGTGTAAGTTAGATCTTGATGAAATAGAAAATCAGTTGATCAAACTTCTTATAGAGGAATGATAGGGAGTTTGATGTACTTAACTTATAGTAGGATAGATATTATGTTCAATGTGTGTATATGTGTGAGATTTCAAGAAAATCCAATGGAGTCACATCTAAATGGTGTTAAAATAATTTTCAAATACATCAAATATACCACTGATTTAGGATTGCTCTATCCTAAAGGAATTTGTTTTTGATTTAGTTAGCTATTCAAATGTTGAATTTCATGGATGTAAGTAAGATAGAAAGAGTACCTCTGGAACATGTCACTTTTTTGGAAAGTCACTAATATCATGGTGTAGTAAAAAGAAAAATTTAGTTGCATTATCAACTGCTGAAGCAGAATAAATTGTTGCGGGTAGCTGCTGTGCACAAATTTTGTGGAAGAAACGCACCTTATTAGACTCTGGATTTCAATTCAGACATATCCCCATAAAATGTGACAACACAAGTTCTATTTACATTTCTAAGAATCCAATTTATCATTCTAGGACAAATCATATCGATGCAAGACATCACTTTTTGATAGATCATTACCTAAAAGGTTATATAACTCTTGAATTTATTTGGACTAAACATCAGCTTGCTGATATATTCACTAAACCCTTAAATTATAAGAGAATGAATTACATCATACATGAACTAGAGATAATAAATATGTAGGATCTCATGAAACTTATCTATAAAACCGATCTCATGAAACCGATCCATAAAACAGTTCTCCTGAAACCAATCCCTGAAATTGATCTCATGTAACTGATTCCTGAAACCGATCTCATGAAACTAGTCCCTGAATCCGATCCTTGAAACTGATCATGGAAACCGATCCCTAAAACCAATCGCATGAAACCAATCTCCTGAAACTGATCCCTGAAACCAATCTTCTAAAAATGATCCCTGAAGCCGATCTCATGAAACCGATCCCTAAAACCGATCTCATGAAAATGATTCTTGAAACCGATATCTTGAAACCGATCCCTTGAAACCGATCTGTAAAACTGATTTTATAAAATTGATCTATAAAACCGATTAATTGACACCGTTGTATTTAAGGATTATTTTGTAATTCTATCTGTTTTAAATAAAATGATGTTGTTTTGTCTATTTTATTTTTTCCGCAATTAAATTTTATGATTTACGATTTACAATCCCTAAGTGATATATTTAGTTCAATCCATCCCAACCTTTCACCTACCCATTGCCGTAAAACCTTCTACCGTTTGTTACTCTATCTCTAAATCCTTGTTCTCAATCCTTTTGGAATCTAAAACCTCGACATTGAGAGGAACAAGAGCATTATGGAAGAGCCAAGAAAATATCCATCTACTAAGTGATATAAAGGTGAGTCTAATGGGACTGAAAAATCGATCTTAGAAACCCAAGCGGTTACGGCTGAAAAATAAGTATCTGCAGAATGGCTTCTGTCAAGAAAATCATTTCTGTTAAAAGTGTTGGAATCTCAAGGGTGGATGAGGTGGTTTGCTATCAATGAAAGACCTTATTATCCCCACCTAGTGCATGAATTTTATCAACATTTGAAGATATCTCTGGATGAAGGTGAGGAAGCAATAATTAAGTCATTGGTAAAGGGAAAGGAAGTAGCTTTTTCATCTATGGAATGGGATGAGTGTTTGGAGATGCCTCATGAAGGTGTCTATGCTGATTATCCAAGTAATATTCCACATTCCTCTGATTTTTTCTCTTATGAAGATACTCTAAAGGAGCTGACTGGAAATGGATAATCTAGAAGAACTATTGCAATTGAGTTTGAGGGAGAAGTAAGATTATTGTTTAAGTTTATTCAACATCAAATATGACCAAGAAATGGATATCTCTCTACTGTGAAGTATCAGGATATGTTTCTGATCTATCTGTTGAAACATGGGATAAAAGTGAACATGTGTAGGTATCTGATGGTGCATGTGTCTGGTCTGATAAATCCATCCAAGAAGGAAACATGTCTATAATATATGAGGATGATCTCTGCCATTTTGAAGTAGTTAGGTTGTGTGGAAAAAGAATATGAAGTGATAAGTGCTTGTAGTGGATTTTGTTTTCAAAAAGATATTTGTAAAAGGATGAAAATCTTCTGGATCCCATGGAAGAGATGTTGGGTATGTGATGAGGAAAGGTTGTATGAGGACTTGAATCCAATTGACCATCCTACCAAACCAAAGGATAAAGTTGATCCAGGTATCAAATCAGGAGAAGAACCTATTTATTCTGATGAGGAAGCTGACCTTGAAGTGTCAAGAGAAGAAGGATATCCTTTTGATGACAGGAGTGATCCTGATATTTCTAGAATTCCCAAAGATATTTCCTATGGACCTGCTATTCAACCTTTAGACTTACCCTCAAGAGAACCTCTACTAGGTGATGAAGATGAGGAAGAGACCGAGGTTACTGGAGCTAATGGATATGCGGGTAAATCAGATTAGGATTCTGATGATGATGATGATGAAGGAGGAGTAAATGATGAGTATGTAAGTAATTCTTTAAAATTGGGACAATAAGTAGTTGACATATCTAGTGATGAATCTGTTCATGGAGCTGGTGATGGTGTTGAGCCTGTTGAGCAACAGGCTAGTGACCAAATAGATACTGATCATGAGGACATATCACCCCATCCTAATGCTGAAAATCAAGAAATCATTCATGAATTGAATGAACTTATGACTGGTGGACATGAGGAAGAGGTATAAGATCAAGTGCCTCAAATTGAGGAAGTGCCTAGAGAAGTTTAAGGGGCTGGAGCTCATGCAGAACCTGAAGTTCGGTTGGTTACTATACCCAGAAATGTTGTTTTGGCCAGAGGATAGGATGAAGAAGCTGATGAAGATGAAGTTGCTCTTGAGCCTCAAGGAAGAAGGATCCGGATTAATACTGTTGAGCCAAGAGACTGGACCTATACTAGAGAGTGGAATAATGATCCATGATAAAAAAACTCAGATTGGAGTATGACTCAGATGAGGATAGGGTGCCTCCACCTCCTTCTCCCCAAGTCGAAGCTGAACCAGAACCTGTTGCTCTTGTTCCACTATTTTCACCTCTTCCAGTAGATTCAGTAGCACAGACAATGCCCAGTGACTATGTCACTAAGTCTGATTTGGAAAAATTCAAAAATGATATATGTGAGTCAGTGATAGCCTCAGTTGGATCTATAAGTGAATCCTCCACTTCATCAGTTATTTCAGATTATGATACAGCAAAGGTTGCAAGAATAGTGATCCAAGAGATTCAACCGAATATCATTACCACAACTGAAACCATCATTAGGCACAATACTTTTCTGAGAGAAGAAGTAAAGAAAATGAGAAATTATTTAAATTCTCTAACCTCTGACTTGAAGACCTCCTTTAGTGGTGTACTGGATGTTCTTAGGAACTTGGTGACTAATCTACTCAATGTGGATCTGAAGAAGTTAAAAGAGGAACATGGCAGAATGTTAACTGGCCCATCCAGTTCTAGGAGTGGAAAAGGTGTTGTTGCTGATCTGAAGTCTCTCAAGGCTGTGATGAGAGAAGAACTCAAACATCATTAGAGTTTTTCAGACAAAGAAACTCTTGAAAAGGTTCATCGAAATACAGACCTTGTGTACAACATGGTAAGGTAGTGCACAAATGAAGCCTCTACTACTCAGAAATATATTTAAGAAAAGGTGGATAAGTACTTCACTAAGATTTATACCAAACATGATCTGATCAATAGCTTCAAATTTCTAGTAGAGAATCTCAGAATACCTCCTGTCATAGAAGCATTCAAGAAGCAATTTTCTCAATTGAAAGAGTTTACCCCTTTGCTAAATAAATTTATGGAGAATAAGGATGACTTCGAGAAAGCCATGCAATATGGTGGTGAAATCATCAATGATTTCATCAACCTCCTTAAAAACCATATTTACATGTTCAAGATGAAGAAATTGTGGTCCCTCCTACTACTTCCATTGGTACTATGTCTCGCCTTCCTGATCAAATGATTGTCTCTCAGGCTCTCTCCCAAGTTCTACCGGTCATTATAGAGAAAACTCCCAGTCATGTGTTATCAAAAAGAAGGCGTAGCCTTGTAGAAAGTGTCCCTACAGGTGTTTCCCTGCCTGGTGTTATCTTCAGACCACCTCTACACTCTTCCACTCCCACACCTTCTCATCCTCCTTCAGATCCTTTAGATAATGGAAAATCCCCTCAGAAGCCAAACCCTTAGTGATGGATTGTATATTTGATAGGGATTTGATCTTTTGTTTGGCTTGTAATTTTCTGCATCTTAATGGAAATCTTTATAGTGTCTTTCTTTTATGATATTTCTTCTTCTACTTCCTAATTTTCTTTTTTTTTTCTAATCCCAAAAGAGGGAGAAAAGGCATACGACATACATTCTTTCTGTAAGGGGGAAAATTTCTGGTATAGGACACGTGGAATGTACTCATCATAATCCTTTTATTAAGGGGGGGCTTTATTTTGTTTAAAAAAATTAACAAAAAACCCTCAAAAAACGGAAGGCCTTAGTTATTTTGGGATAATCTAATTCAGTGTTGTATGTTATTTATATTCCTTATATTTGTATGTATGCCATAATTTGTGATTATAAAAAAGGGGGAGATTGTTGGACCCTCTATGATATGGTAGTTTTCATAATCACAAATAATGTCAATATACAGATTCTCCTATTTCATGCTCTTTAATATCTATAAGTGAATCAATTATTTCATACAAAACAATGTTCTTTAATAAGTCTATAACTTATATTCTTTCGAATATATATATATTTACAAGTGTTTTTTTTACATGTATGTTTGGAAGTCACTAAGTCTTGTAAAATTTTGTGTTAGACATACACTTCATTAGCTTTTTGAGTCTGTGGAACTGATAGTATGTTCTACACACCGATGTTCGACACACCGATGTTCGACACACCGATGTTTGACACACCGATGTTCGACACACCAATTATTGACACACCGATGCTCGGCACACTGATTTTTGAAACACCAATGTTCGACACACCGATGTTTGACACACCCAAGATGACGCACTGAAGATGACACCCTGATGATGACATAATGAAGATGACACACGGAAGATGACACACCAAAGATGACACACCGATGATGACACACCGAAGATGATAGACCAAAAATGACTCATCGATAGTCATAAATGACAGTTTCGAGTTTATTAATTCAAATTTATTTCTAACGTTCATATTTAGACAAATTAATGTGTCTGAAATTATTTAATGTTGTCAATAGGAATATCCGTAGACAGTATTAGGTACATGCATGTGCGGATATCTTCATGCCTAGTGGAACTTGAAGTATAAAATCACTTCAACCTCAACTTAAAATAGAGCTCAAATAACACGCTGAAAAATAGACTGAGTGAATGGAAAACTTTGAAAATCGAGGAACTCGAAGCTTGAGCTCACAAGAAGTAGTTTCAAGCAACAACCCACTGAAGCTTGCGGAACATCCTCACAAAGAAGAGATGAACCTTTTAACACCTAGAACCAAGATTACATAAACTACGACAACTTGTTTGAAAGCCAACTTTCAGAAGAGGACTCAAATATCATTTTCTCTATATCCATTGAGTCCAGAGCTTTACCAAAAAACACACAATCATTTCTAAACCATATTCTTCTTTAATAACTCTGTAGTGTTCTTGTAGTTACTTTTTGAGTAGAGTGTATATTTGTTATATCACATGAACTATCTCCAGAGCATAACTAGAGGATACTAAAAATCCTCACACTCAATCCCTTTTTTACTTTTGTATCCCATGTAGAACTGTGGAAGAGATCTTGTGTGATCTGTTTGATATTTTTTCCCATGAATAACTATGGTAGAGGTCGAGTGTGACCTGGATAGCCCTGTGTGCTGATGTGAACCCTGATCCAGGGTGTGGATCAAAAGTTTATTTTATATTAACTGGTTGGTGGCAGGTGATCACCAAGTGGGGAGGACTATGTCTCAGCTTGAGACTGAACCTATTGTTTTATCCATTGTGTTGTTGTTTGTCTTTTATTTTAATTTGATTAGTATTTCTTACAATAAGATAAACTAAAATTTGATAGTTAGTTTATCGAGTGTTTATATCTTCTTTGAATCAGTAGGTTAGTTTCAAAAGTTTGAGTAATCTAAGATTGGTAAAACTGAGAACTAATAAATATTCTGAGAAACTAATCTAACTTTCAAGACTTTTATAAATTCACTACAAACTGACTTTGTATTTTATTTTTATAGGGGGATGTTATTTTAAAGATCATATTTTAACAGAAATTTTTATAGATACATAATTCACCCCCCTCTTGAGTCATCTACTACGACCAACAACATTGGCATCAGACTGAAGAATGGTTAGAAATCCAACATTGAGTTGATGTTGTGAGAAGATTCAAGAAGGTTCAAGAAGAATCAATTGAGAAGTGATGAAGAAGTCAAATATGTAGTCAAAATGGAAATGAAATTAGAAGTTAAGGAAATTTGGTTGAGCAGGAAAATGAAAGTATGTTCCCACCCATTCCAATCAAAAAACACCTATAAATAGGAGGAAGTAGATTGTACTTTAAAAGTGGATATAAGCACTGTTCACATGCGGAAGAAGAGGGATAAGTGTTGAAGGTTTTAGAGAGAAGAAGTTCCTGAACAGAGTTTTCCTGAGGAACATCTCCAGACTGAAGAAGCATAAGGAAGGATAGTAATTAGAGGTTACCATATCAGACTGAGCAATCAGACACAGTTTTATGGGGAAAGTTTGAAGTGGTTCAGAATTGTTTCCAAGGTATTCTTGTAGAATTATATTTTTCGGACTGAGAAATTGAACTGGGGAATCAAACCGATTCATCAGGCTGAGTCTTTGTACGAAGTCCAAAATTGGAGATTTTACCTATTTATGGGTAGGAAAGTGAATAATTTTTTGATAGTTATCAAAAGTGAAAGTTGATAAGGCATCATTGTAACTTGTTTTGAACATACTGGTGAAGGTTTAATTACTTTTTACACAAACTTGTATTATATCATTCATGCTAGAAGAAGAAAATGATGTTTTGTATTAAACATAGTTCCACACAAGTGTAAGTGTATATCCAACTTGTTCTATCAACACAAAAGATTTTTTTCTTATGGATTGTGTGGTATTTGACTGTTTACATACCATGCCAAGGATTTAGCTAATATTATTTAGTAGTATATATTGTAAATACTTGTTTTCCTATGGATATGTGAATGTTATTTTTTTTATAAAATTGATAATTCCTTAATAGTAGGAAAAGGTTGTTTCAAAAGAAAGAAAACATAAAATAAAAAGTTATCATTGATTCCCCCCACTTAGTGATACATTGATCTTGGTTGGGCATCATCAAATCCGATATTTCAAAGGTTCAGAAAGTTTTTCACTTTGTTTTGGAATGGATGAACCATTATAGTAATTTTTTATTTGGAGTTTGGGGGAGATGTGGACACTCATAGGAGCACCATTGACTATGTGTTTACACATAAAGGAAAAAATGTGAGGTGGATGCCAAATCTTCAACCGATAGCTACACTTTCAACAACAGAGTTATAGAATGTTGCACTAATGAAAGCTCAAAAAGTGTTAAGGATGGGAAAAATTTAGGTAATCGCTATTTTTGGGGTACCCAACCATGAACATGTTTATACGCATTTATTTTCTAACCTACTCTGAACCCGAATAATTACCCAATACCTATTACTACCTGAACCCATTCTTTTAAATTGATATTTTATTCATTTTTTAATATAATTGGGGGGCAGTGCTACATGGTGGTGTGATAGAAAAGCAACGACTCCAGTGATTGTTGAAAAGTGCTTGGCACATGAGAGCTTATAAACCCCCACGACACAATCCCACATCTAAAAATCACATCAGGTCATAGTGTGTTTATTATCCCCTACATGCCCAAATTATTTCAATGGGATCCCACCAGAGCCACTGACCGCCTTGTTGTTGTGTCACCATTCACCACTACTATCAATTGTATTAATTTTTTTTGAATGAAATATATATTAAAAATAAAATGAGTTTGGGTATTAATAGGTAGTCTACCCAAAACCCAAACCCTACCTGATTATTAATTGAGTGGGATACATAGAACCCAAAATCTAGACTAACCCATTTAGGGAGTAACCTAATTTAATTTTTTTGGGGTTAGATAGTCCTGGGTACCCAAAAATTGGGCATCTATTTCCATCCCTTGAAGGTGTTAGTTTGGATGAAGATGTTGTTGGAAGAAAATTTGTTGGATCTTTGAAATGTGGATGAAGTTTGGAATCTGGTAGATATGGACCAAGTTTATAGTTTTGGACATACCAAGGTGGATCTATGCCTCTTTTGGGTTGGGATGATTAGAAAAATGTTGGGGGAACCATGATTCTGCAAAGGAATATTGATAGTGGAATATATTTTCAAACTCTTATGGAATAATTAGTAGTGAAGCCTATAAATATTTCTCAAATGGGATATTATTAGGTTTATCCATGTGAAAACCATTTTCCATGCAAGTATTAAAACTTTTGGATGGAGTGAATCTAGAAGTCCAATACCCAAACTGGATTGTGATAGTGGAGAAATAAGACTAAGATTTAAAATATTGGATGCATGAAAAATGGAAGCAAGATTTGAAACTGGACTCTAAAAGGGGAAGAAATCTATGCATGAGTTACTATGATGGTTCATATGAGGCTTAAGATTAATATAAAGAGCCGCATAAGATTAATCTAATGTGGTAGAAGCTCATATTGTTTATCAAAAAGAGTTAATTCGGTGGATTCCTTTGACTAAGTGAAGGGATGCTCATAAATATCAGATCAAAAGGGCTTATTCTCCATGAATATAGAAAGGTGATGAAATTGGTTTCACGAGGTGATCTCTACTATAAATAGTAGGGTGGGCCATTTTAAAATAGGGAGAAAATTATTATACATCATAATATTCATATGTTTCTTTTAATAAAGAGTTTGCAAAGTCCTCTTTGTGGAGAATGACATTTTTCGAACCATGTAAAATATTTGTGTTTTTTTGATTTATTCTTTCTATAACTATATTTCAGAAGTTGTTTTCTAGTGTGTACGTTAGCGTTTCGGTGCATGGCTAAGGCACTTTTTCTTTGTGGTTCTAGACCCATCGTGAATGTGGTTTTGTTTTAATTCATAGTTCTAGACTTTGTTTCTTCCTATGGAAGTTCTGGAGAATAACTTCTGGATTGGGAAAATGTATATATGTATTCCTACGCATGAAACCACATAACATTTATTTATTCACAAAAACCTGAATATATATTGGATAAGGTCCATGACCCAACTGACTTAAATGGGCCCATGGAGCAAAAATAGGGGCTAAGTGATAAAAGGGGGAGGGAAGCACCGATATAGAGAGTATATTCCAAAAGTTCATATGGGTAGAAAGTTGTTACGAGAGATTCTAAAAAAATAGAGAGAGGAGACCATTGGGAAATTGAGAAATGTGGGAGGGGAAGAATTGGAACACTTGGCTCAACTCTAGCTTTGGACTTCTAGCTATGGGACTTAGAGATATTCTTTTATCACAGTTTCTTATTAGTTATTGTTTCCTTTTTTCTACTACAATGAGGGTTAGTTTGGGTTAATGGGAAGGGGTATTAGGATTGGGGGGGGGGGGTCTAACATTGGTTCTTTTGTCAAGAAACTAAATCATTTTACCCATGTATGGATACTTTCGGTGGATGAAAACACAAGATAAAATACTAGATGCTAAAATTGAAAAGATGGGGAGCCAGTAAGAATAATTGACCAAATCTATTGTAATGATTGAAGGGACAAAAAGAGCTTGTCGCGATGTTGTCTCACTATATGATTCATCATGAAATGTGACCTATAGAGGATAAGGAACCTCTAGATTGAGGAATAAGTGGGGTTCAAACACTAAGAATAATGATCACTCCACTGTGAAAGATGAAATGGTAGGAACCGGAATGGATCATCAAGGATTCATTGCGGACCTAACATCCATGGAAAAATTACTATATCTCCCTTAATTACATGGAGAGGATTCGTTATAGAATTTTGGATGAGAGAGAGAGAAATCAGTAGTTTCTATTAACTATTTCAAACCAGATTACGACAAAACCACAAAAGAAGAAGAGGAATTTGGAGAAAGAGAAGAAATAGCAATAGAAATGATGGAGACTCTAATGGGATATCGCTCCCTAAAGAGTGGGTCCTAAGCCTCCTAAATCTAGTTTTCACTAAATACCAATATGATAATCCTTCCCTAATCTAGTTCTACATAACCAAAATTTAAAGAGGGTGGAATCTTCTAATGAAACCTCCACCCAACTACTAGAATTAACACTCTGAACCACTATACTATCCTACTAACAACCCAGTTAACCAACAAACTAACATTCCCCAACCACTAACTATTACATTATACAATGATTCTCCAGATAACTTATTAGAACAAACCATAAAGACAACCCCTAACTCGCAGTCCTATCAATTATGCTCACTTAAAATCCCATAAGTACAACATGTAAGCTAGATCATGATGAAACTAGAAAGTCAGTGGATCAAACCAATTGAAGGTGTATGATGGGAATATTACTATACATAACTGCTAGCTGATCAGATATTATATTAATTGTGTGTCTCTTCCTATTTTCAAGAAAATCATAAAGAATCTCAATTAGATGCTGTTAAATGAATTTTCTAATACCTCAAGTATTATATCAATTTAGAAATGTTCTATCCTAGAGGAAAATAATTTGATCTAGTGGGTTATTCAGATGTAGATATTTTTAGTTTTATGTTTGATAAAAAAGAACCTCTAGAACATGTCCCTATTATGGAAATCCACTAGTATCATGGTGTAATAAAAAGAAAAATAATGTTGTACTTTTTACTAAAGAGGCTGAGTATATAGCTTTAGGATGCTGTTATGCACAAATTATATTGATGAAATACACTTAACCTAATTTTCAATATTAATTTAGATATTCCACAAAAAAATTGTGACAAGATAATTGTGATAAATATTTACAGTAATCCTATAACTCATTTTAGGAAAAACCATATTGATAAAAAGATATCACTTTTTGAGAGACCATTTCAAAAATGTTGATATAGATCTTGAATGTAGAGGAACTAAATAAAGTATTTCAGTATTTTTTATAAATCTTTTGAATTCTATAAGAATAAGCTATATCAAAAACGAAATTTTAATGCTAAGTTGGGTTTATACATTATATTTGAAGATATACTATTAGATGAACCGTTACTATAGATCCACCATTGGGTGATCCACCATTGGTAATGAATAATTCACGATCTACTATTAGGGATGCACTTTTTGTGATCCACCATTAGTGGTTCCACCATTGGGTGATCCACTGTTGGTGATCCAACATTGCTGATCCACCATTTGTGATCAACTGTTGGATGATCCACTATTGTGAGATCCATTGTTGGTGATATATCAACTAAGCCTTTTTTCTTTTTTTTTCTACCAGTCATATTTTATATTTTATAACTTATATTAGATTTATTTATGTTTAATTTATTATATTTTATTATTACGAATCCCTATATGAAAAATTAGAATATTAATTTCAATTTTGGGAAAAATCTCACTCGTGCCTCAGTTAGAACATTTCGACTTCTTTTCTCTCCTAACCTTTAAACATCCTTAAGATAATACTTATCATTAAATTTAGTATAATGGTGAGTGTGAAGTGACCCTAAGTTTCATCTCTCTATAGATTGTGTATGGTGAAAAGATCACGAGGAGAATATCTTCACACTGCTTTAGTCAAATTGAAGAATCCCTAGCTTGTGACGTGAGTTTTCATTGCTAAAAAAGAGATAGATGTTTTATAATGAATTCAAGAAAGGATTTAGTGATAATGAGGATTTTGGACTAAAAATGGATGAATGGGTTTCAAGTAATGATGCACCGTAACTTACAAGGATGATTCACCAATTTTACTAGTATGCAGAGTATTTATTTGGTGAGGAGAATGTTGTGATTAGAAGTATGATCGATGAAAAAGAGGAAAACGTTTCTTTAATGAAATGGTCTAGGTTCCTAAATGTACCCCACATAGGAATTTTGGATGACTATCAAGGTTCCGTTCTAATTTATAGTAAACATTTTATTTATGATAATACTCTTCTAGTGATAACTGGAAATTTTATAGTGTGAATAGCCTCTACTACAGTGTATAATGGTGTTGTTAGACACTTTTTTTAGTTCATTATGCACATTCTTTATCCCAGGAAAGGAGAAATTAGAACACTAAGGTACCAGGATATATTTATTTAATTCCTTATGAAAATAGGGGATACATTACATCTTTGAAGATATTTAATGAAATATATTATAGAGTTGAGAATGTCATCTCGCAAATAAAATTCTTTGATCAATATGATTCTAATCTCAGCCAGGTTATAAGAAAAGGGATTTTTAGATGATAATGATGAAGAATAGGTAAAATGTGGTGGTTTCTATTTGATTCAGTTTACCTATAAGAGGATAAAGGTAAATTGGAATCCATGGTTAAAGAAATGGGTAGAGGAAAAGAATAATTTATATGTGGATTTCAATCCTATGTAGCATCCTATATGAACAAAATATAGAGTTGACCTAAGCATAAAGCCATAATAAATTGTGTTTTATTCTGATGAGGATGTGAAAGAAGAAGAAGTTTAAAGAAGTGAAGAGGAAGTAATGACCTATTTTGAATAAGGGAGTTACCTATATGTACTAAAGATCCCCTATATTTCATATGGATCTACGAGACCCTTTGTTTCCCTTCTTGATAGAGAGATCCTGTTAAGTGATAGTGAAAATAGGTTATTGAAGTGTCAGGTCATATTTCTTCTTAAAAAATAAGGGAAGAAGTTGAAGCATCATATGGTTCAAATGGATATGAAAATGGGAATGGTGATGGACCTATGATCTAGAAGCACATGATGATAATGATGATTTAGTTGAGAGAGAACAATCACATCCATTTCTAATTGTTTCTGTTTCAAGTTGTTCTATAAATGATGATAGACCTAGTTTTGTTCAGTCTTTTGGTGAAGTTTCCTTAGTTAGAGATGATACTAGAGAATCAGTTTAGGGGGAGGAATCCCTAGGTTTATGTATTCATATATCAGTTCATAGAGATGAACTAGGTGGTTTAGTTTCTGTTGAGGATGATGCACCATCCAAGGGGGAACCATCTCCTGGTTCTAAGTTACTAAGAATATCTTACCAAAATTTGGATGATGAGGGTGATGATAGTGATGATGATTCCCATAGTTTTCCACCTAGGAATGGTGTAATTTATATCCCCATTGATGTAAAATATCTGATGTGATCTCCAGTGAAAAAAATTAAAGAGTCAAGATAGATGGATTATTTTCATTAAAAATATTCCTACTGCTCCTAGATATGAGTAAATAGAATCTATTTTACATGAGAGGATTCCATATAGTCTACCTTCTTCTCCCCTAAAATGAGAATATGATTCTAAGGATTATTTGGAATCTCTCAGAGTGAGGATGGTTTTCAATTTCAATGGAGTTATTAGATCTTTATCTCTTAAAGTAACATAGCCTAGTGAAGTAGATATAAGATATGCCATTATGTTAGTTATCAACCTCATTCATCCAAATATGATTCTAAAAATTCAATAAGTGGAGATTGAGAATAGAATATAGCATAATGAGAGGGAAGAATTAAATCCATCATGGATGATATGAGAGATAGTTTTTCTTTAGGCCAAGAATCCTTTTTGGATCGGTTGGACACCGTACCTACAACATGTGCTTTTACATCTACCGTACACCTCATGATTATTCTTTTAGTGTTGAGATGATCATATCTATTGAGAGAGAGAATTTTTATGTTATCATGGGTGATCTCACTACATCACATCTTTAGAAGATTAGAAATATTAGGTAATACAGTGAGAATATCTATAAAATAGTTAGGGATAGTTTAAATATAGTTAGAAGTGATAAAGAGAAAACCAGCAAAGCCATATAATATTACCTTTAAAAAATTTATACTATACATGACCTCAATTTTCATTTTAAATTTATTGATAATAATTTAAGGATTCCTCCTATGAATATGAAATTCAAAGATAATGTCAAACAACATAAATATTTGAACAATCTACTAAAACTATTTATGGAAGAGAAAAAGGAAATCTTCACCATAATGGAGAGAGGTGGAAACATAATTATAGATTTTTTCAATTTGATGAAGCTATTTTTATTTATCACTTGAACTACAGTGGTGGAATCTGAAGCCATTCCCATTTATATTCTCAATTCAAAACTGTAATATAAACCCTCTCATCCTTAGTTTCATCCTTTTATCATGTCTCTAGCTGAGGCTGTTTAGCATCTAAATACTATTGTGATCAGGGAGCTTTATATTTCTACCTACACACCCTCAACCTCTACCATTATGATTCCTGTCATTGGAAAAGGAAATGACCATGTTGATCCATTATCTCATCGATATGAGAATTATTATAATTTAGATTAAACTTTTTTGGGACTATATTTTCCCTTATCATACATTTTGAGTTACAAGCCAATTACTTTTGCATTTATTAAGGATTTTCTTTTATTATTACTTTATTATTTATTTATAATTTCTCTTGTAGTATTAAAATTTTGATAATTAACAAAGTGGAAGAAATTTTTTTGTTGTAATTTGTGTGTCTAATTCTATTTCAATGTTTAAACTCAGTATCTCACATTAGAAATTTGAAAAGATAAGAAAACCATTACTTTAAAAACTCATCTACTTATATATGTAGTTGTTTTTATATACATGGTTATAAAATACCCTTATTTTTAATCATCATAGAGGGGGATATTCATGGAATCTTATTATATTAATGCTCAAAAATCATGATTACCTTGTTTCTAATAAGAGTAATGTTTTATGATAGTGCATCATTTTGTGAAGAAACTTTGCTAAGTACATATCCACCATTAGTTATGATGATCTACCATCTATTAAAAGAGATATATCATTGTATATGATAACTTTCCATTAGTTTAGTAATATCTAACCATAGAATACATCTACTAATAGACTCTACCATTGATGGATCTACTATTGGAGACATCTACCATTAGTTCAAAAGATCCTCTGCTAGTCTAAAAAATATCTACTAGGGATCTTCCTCTACTACTGAACATGATATATCGGTGAGATACTAAACTTCATACATTTTCATACTTGTTCTACCATCAGACTCTACCCACGACAGATCTATTTCCTAAGTTTTGATAAATCTAGATCTGATCTACTTCCAGACCAGATCTACCAGAATAGTTAATCTACCGTTAGAACAGATCCATATTAATATGATATAAACCACAAGACTAGATGTACCACTCATTAGATCTACCACTAATTCACATGATCTACCATAGATAGATCTACTATTTATTAGATCAACAAAAGGTTTATATGATCTATCATTGGACCATACTACTATAACTCTAATCTAAAAACAATGATGATCTACTCCCATTATAATACCATTACTATTCTGATTCTTAATTCAATTTTAATCTATCCAATGGTTAGTTTATGGAATTTATTTCATTATAAACTGTAATTTATTCAAGTATCATTATACCTAAACCATTAAATGGATTCATTGAAGAATAAATCATAATTCCATGATTTAGTTCAAAATATGAGGGTCCATGATATTTTTATTTTTATTTATCTATGGATAATTTGGACCTACAAATATATATATTCTTAAGACCTTCCTCGTGTGTGATAGCAGATACATACATATTTGAGTAATATGAATATAAAATAAATGATAAACATTGAATAAAATATAAATTCATATGTTAATCAATAGGACTATGTGATGGGATTCTGGTGTTTTACAAAGGATATTTTTTAGACACCCATGACACCCTACATTCCTACATATTCTGAGAAACATGTTCGAGCTCCACCAAAGACAAACTCGATGACTCTGAATAACGAAATCATCATATATTGAGGTACATCACATATTCTATCTATCAATGTATTGTTATTTTCTATTTATTCATTTCATTTGAGATGTGTGTTTCATTACTCTATTTATCTGTAAAAACTTTATCATGTTCCTAAACATGATAATATCTGATATTCTCTCAAACAATATTTCATCATTATTCCCATGAATAACTATTCATGATGGAATGTGTAACCTTTATTTTGTTTCATATCGCACACATAATTGTTGAAGATTCTTTGAGACATGATAGTTTTGTGTAATGTTTATTGTAAAAACTAATCCAAGTTAAGGATCATGTTTATTATTTAATAAACTTATAGCCTAATGGTTACTTCTAAGTGGAAGGATATTATGTATCGTCTTGATACCGAACAACCTGTGTTATTCCACTGCGTGTTTTAGTTTTGTATTTCTATATTTAAATGCTAAAAATATATCATTTATTAAAATATGAAACAAAACATTACTTTGAGTGTTAGTCAAAACCTGTGATTATATAAAATGTTTTATTAAGTAATTTAGTTTCAAAAGTTAATGTGATTTAAAATATTGTTTCATCTGAGCATTAATCATCCATTGACAATATATTTGAATTATCAAACTTATATTATTCTATTTTTTGATTAAATTCATATTTTTAATCAATATGGAGGAAATAATATTTATATGTTTTAACAATTTTTTTACTGATAAATCAATTCACCCTGCTCTTGAGTTACGTACTCTGACCAACAAAAAGTAACATACTTATCATTTTCTGAATGAGGATTTTTTACAATTTTTTTCATATAATATTTTTTTAAAATACACTAAATGAATTAATTTCCTGAATGTCATGACTAATGTTTTCATATATTTTTCCATTATAGGTTTCTAGTGTCTTTTCCAATGAAAACATTTTTCCTAACATTTTTTAATTTTTTAGATTTCAAATTAACGATTTCAAAATTAGAAGGGTAATTTCCTCATGAAATGTTATTGTGATCTTCTAAAATTAATTTCATCTATGTTAACATATTTTGATAAACCTTATGATTTAAAGAGAATATACTCTAATGATAAACAAAATAATATTTCTCAAGATATATTATGTTCATTTTGAATCAAGAATGTATTGATATTAAATATGGTTGTTATTACATTATGAATATTTATTTATTATTGAAGAATGTTGGTTATATTGTATTGTTTATACATATGATGAATGAATTAGACATATTATATGATGGGTGGGGCCCAAAATTATTTAACCCTTTGTAGAATCATTATGTCACATAAGACAACACATTTTGGATATTTGGCATATAAAATACACATTTATGTATGATGTATTTCTATGAGTCCTTGACAATAAGAATAATATACCAGGAATTATGAATTCCATAATTATGAAATCAGTTATTTATGTCTATATAATTATTCAAATAGTTATGATATCCATGAATAATGTAAAAATTAATGTGATAATTTATATATAATCTTTTTATCATCATTTATTCCTACCATATTATTCATCTTTGATTTATTTGATTATAGGTTCCATTGTATGTATTCCCTTAATAAGCATATAAGATAACCCTTTTACAAAATTTCCTTTCCCTATGATTTGAAGATGTGTATTTTGATTAATATGTTGAGATATGACAGATAGAATAATAAATTTATCAAAGAAAATATCTGATTTTTATATTCTAAAATGTAATGTGATAATCATGCATGAATCTAGTTTTCCATGACTGCTTAACTATTCAATACCTTAAAATGTGATCACTTGTTTCTTATATAAATTTAATAAAGTGACCACATTCTCTGGGATACTAGTGATAGGGTTGTAACATGAATAACCAATGATAAGGAATGAAAAAGGGTGCAATGGATAATATATATTTCATGTACACCATACCACATTTACATATAAACATGAACATGGAGGAGAAAGTTTAAATACTTAAGGATTATAAATAGTGATCGAGTAAATACTTAATGGTTACAAATTGGGTGAGAAAGAAACCCTTTTATGGGATTAATGTGGCTGTCTTGGTGAATATTAAAAAAATAATATTTAGAAACTATAGGACGATCAAAATGAAAAAGAAGCACCATAATTGAATAAATGATAACATGAAGTTGTGGATCGTATAATGATATAATAATGATATCAATGTAATGTGAATATCATTGTAAAAATTAGGATCCATTATTATTTCTTATAAAGTGTATTTTAATTATCCAATGAAAATACACGAGGGGTTTCACACTAAGTGTACAACGAGGCCCCTATTTCATGCATGGCGTATAGATCATGTAAATATTCAATATTCCCTTCTAAATGTTATTATACCATGGTAAATCTATTCCAAATCTTAATCAACCTGTATTATCTTAACTGGGATGTCATTATATGGAAGTCCACACAAAATTTTCTTTACCAAATTTAGTATTTTTTTAAACATTTTGGAAAATATGACACCTATAAAGGCCTATAAAGGTAGATAATGAGTGTTAATATTGGTCTCCAATTGATTAAAATTTATGGATATTAAACCAATTATACTTAATAATATTTCCAATTGAAATTAAATGTTATTTAATAATACACACAATTGTAATGGGGATGGAGGTATGAGGAACCCTTAATAAAGTAGAGAAATGGATTAGGAAAATCTATAATGAGAGGTAATTAGTAAAATGTCATTAATAATAAATTAAATAGATGATCTTGACATTATATAACAATGATGGTATCACATTAAAAAATATTAATTTAAAAAGACAGTGTAACAAAAGAAATGAACTCAAAATCGGAAGCGCGGGGGGGGGGGGGGGGGGCTGAGGAACCACTTACCTTGGGAGGATGCATATTAGATCATGATGTAGGAAATTTATAATCATATAAAAACATTTTTAGGGCTTAGGAGAGGTATAGGGAGAGTAACATCATGATTAGTGTGTTTTGAGAAGAGATAAGAGGGAGAAAGCATTGATATTTATACTTTTTGAGGGGTTGTTTTTAGTGTTAAAATATTTTTTATTTTATTATATTAGCCAACCAATTTTGGGATCAATAAATGAAATAAATTTTTTTGACTTATTAATGATGGAGTGAGAGTTTTTTGACATTTTGATCAAGGAGATATCAAAATTCACCATCCAGTCAACACATTTAATGCATAAAATCAAAAATTCATTTTTATCTAAAACCCAATTTCAGGTTCCAAAATGTAATGTATAAATTTTTATATAAAAAATAATATTATTAAATTTTATTTTATACCTCATAAATTCAATTTATATTTGATAAAATTTATGTAAATTAAAAATTCATTCTCAAATCATATTGATCTCATAAAAATCATTGTACCCGTTAAACACAATTTTAACCTTTTTCACCAAAAAAAATATAATTTGTCGGAATATTGGAAAAAAATCATACTATTATCATCTTGAAGGGATTATTTTAAAAATAAATTCAGTTTTTAAAAAATAATTTTATATAAACATGAAATTTATATTCCAGTGGATCTAAATATGCGGTATTTGGTCTCTAAAATCTAAAAGCTCTACTTTTAAGAATTTTAATTTCATAATGAGATAGATGTGTATCAATGAGGATATTTAATGATTACATTATTATGAAATTATTTTATTAATTTTAAGACTTTATTATTATAGGTAATTAGATTTTTATTCTAAATATGTAATCATAATAAATGGGATTTAGCACAACAACATTTGTATAACATGATTTATAATGATATGTTAATAATAATATTCATTTTCTGAAACATCATTATAAATACATTGCAAAAATTATTTTATTATAATAAAAAACAAAAAAATAATTAAATTTTAAAATGAAAATAAAAAATATTTCATAGTATTATTTTTTTATAAATTATATTACCAAATGAATTATGATTAAATTTTGAATAAAAAATATGTACATAAAATATGATAAAAATACTTTTAGGAATAAAAAAACTAGAATGTGATTATATCCTAGTCATTTAATGTGTAATTAATATTAATTTATTATATTTTAATAAAATAATTACAATGAAAATAGAACTTATAAATAAATGTATTATATATATATATAAAATAAACCTATAATATGTTAAAAGAAATAAAATCATTTACACCAAAGGAAATAGGATATGAATAAGAAAATGCATCATCTAGTTGTAGGGACTATTCCCTTATCACTATTAATTCATGGATTCATGTCATGTAGCCTCTCTAGATGTTATGGGTTTTCATTTATCCATTAAGGACCCCTTTTTAGAAAACTATTTTAATAAATAAATTTCCATTATAATTGAAAAATTCTTCTAAAAATTAACTTATCTGATAAATATAGACATAAATATTTTTTATTATAATAAATTAATTCATTTAACATTTTAATTTTAATTTTATAAAGGAAATTTATATATAATTAATTGGAAGTCAAGGATGTTATATAAACTCATTAATTAATAAATCAACACATGTTCATAAAAAATCATAGAAACATGCTCATAACTAATTTCATCTTTCTATATCATAAATAAAAATCCCATAGAATAACTTGACAAAATTATAAATATTATAAAAAATCAGCTACCATAAATTTTATTATCATGGAATGATGATTAGTTGGAGAAGAATGAATAACAACACTACTAAAGAAAATCTTGTTCAAAATAATCAAGATTACTCCCATCTAATATTTTATATAAATAATCAATTACTAATAAATATATTGAAAATGATTATAAAAGAAGTTTATATATGGTTATATATATGAATACATTTTTAAATAAACTATTCTGATATTTATATTTTTTTAAATGATGTGTTTCTCTTATGACATGACGTGTACTTGAATTTTCCCTCCTCCCCGAGTTCTTCTACATGGATAAACCACATAGTTCTCTCCTGGGAAACACTACATGACTTGTTCACCCTAAACATGACATGTAACACTTACGTTCTAACCAATCATGTCATTAGTCACATGGTTAGAGATACGATCGACTCCACATGGCATGCACAAACGGGACATGACATGTACAACCTGAGTTTCATCCATCCATGTCGTTAGTCACATGGCTGGATACATGGCCTCTTCGGCATGGCATGTACTCCCATTACACGGTGTGTGCTACCCAAGTTTCCCAACTCGTGTCTCTATTCACACAGTCAGTCATGCGGTTAAAGACTACATGACATGTACATACAATACACAACGTGTAATTAAGAAAAGTTGTTTCTTCCAAAACAGAAGAACACATGGCATGTGTTCATAACACCACATGCCATATTGTTTGGGTTTCTGAACATTAGGCCTATGAATATCCTTCATAACCCTTAAAAACATAATTTGTTTTCCAAGGAATGACAAATTATGACATGTGAGAGCCTATACTCCCCCGAATCAAGGTTTGGAATCCTTATTCACATCATAACTAGAAAGAATTCAACAAAATTTCATGCATGATCCACACAATTCCGATTCAAGAGGGCCCATAACACCTCAGAGACCAAATCTTGGTGACCATCCAAATGAAACTTTACATATTATTAATACACTATCGAATAACAAGTATTCTATCAAGGCATTTATCCCAAAAACATGCATATCTAGAACAACATCTATCATAACAACATGTAATCAATAATTCACTCTAAATGGCATGAAAAAAATGCATGACATGTGATCTCTAGAAAGTGCCTTTATGATGCATGAGATGACATACCCTCATCTCATTGGGTTTCAATAGAAATAGAACATCAATAATATCAATGATAACAACACAAAACAAGTAAATCACCTAATGGTGAAATCAAATCAATTGTAATAATTGCAAAACCAGAAAATGAAATAATCGAGGTAACTTGGATTTTCCCTATACAACAATTAGCTACTCCTAGACATAGCTTATTACCAACTACCTATTCCTTCCTATCCCTGTCTATTGGATCCAAATAGTAAGACAAGGAAGAAAAGAAACTACCCAATGATACCATTTTGTAACATCCCGGATTCGGGCGCCACCCTAAGGTTCCCCATACCCGGTTGGTCACATGGCCTCAAGTGCATTTTCTCAAATTCCAGAGGATGATAACTAGTAGCGAGGTCCTTGGGTGTGATATTGGGAAAACTGTGCCCTCATTGGTAGAGTAACACAACAGAAACAAACTGTAAACAGTAGCGGAAGCAGTAATACCATACAACAGAATAAAACAATGGAAGAGTGATAGTATAAACAACTACAACCTATATAAATAAATGATTCAGGTCACATGTAACTAGGAAATAATCCAAACAAGTCACAATGATAGAAATACAATACTAAAACCAAAGTACAGCAAATAATAAACTCCAACAGCATCGCAAGCCTTAGCTTGGCCCCATGCTCTCCAGCTCCACAGTAATCAAGTAACCAATGAAGAAGGGAACTTTCCCTTATCTATACCCACAACCATATAATATGTTTGGGTATAAAATCATGACCCAAACAGGGTGTGAGATGAATCCCAGTTTTCAACCACCAAAAGATCTGTGCCTATCTATTAGTGAATATATATAGTAGGCAATATAAAAATGAAGCAATAAACAAGGAAGTACTCAAAGTAAACAATCCTACAGTTTCCAATTACATTAATTTACACTTATTTATTTATTCAATACATTTAATAGTGTAACCTATGGATCTAGACTAGGATATGCATCCCTATTTACAATAATAACAAACAGACGTCTCAAAATACTATCTAAACAACCAAGTAAGACCGAGACCAAGATTGTTCTTTGTCTTGGCAGGATCATCACAATTAATCAAACATTCACAAGAAAATCTCTGGGAAAGTTCTAATAGTCAAAACCCTATGGTTAAACATATCATCAATTCAATAAAGGTATAACAAACCTCTGGGAAAGCTTGCACAGTCTAACCCCTTTAGTCCCACAAAACAAAGACTCTCTAAGGAAGCACTCACCATCAATTCCTCCGGTGGTCTTTTAACAATAAACTATAGACTCTCTGAGGAAGAACTAAACCTCCATTCCCCCTGTGGTTTCATAAATTTATAGTATAGACACTATGAGGGAGAAATCACCGTCAATCCCCCCTATGGTCATGAAATGTAAATATTGCAGACACTCTGGGGAAGCCCTCAACATCAATTCCCACTATGGTCTAATTACACCAGGTTTTCACAGACCTATGTAATAAAATCATGCACAAATTATATCCATCAACCCAAATTAATCTCAACTACTACAAGGCTGAGCATCTACAAAGAATATCACAAGAGTTTAACAAGCAGCAATTAAGCAATCAATTCCAACCTAATAAGAAAAGAATGTAAACAAGGTCTTCCTCATAGGCAACCTAGACCAAACAACCATAACCATTCAAACAAGGAAAACGCACCCATGGGGTGTCACCTAAACATGAAATTTAGCATAATAAATCAACTAAAACCCTTTATTTATCAATCAATCTAAGGCATATGCTATTAGGGTTCAATTCCATAACATGAAATAACCGAATCGGGGGTGATTGAAATTTAGTCATATATAACTCAAAGACATAATCCAAAAGGCAACAAACCACCTACCTAGATGTTGTACGAATAACACTCTTGAACGTTGGCCCTTGAATCAGTCTAGAATGTCGTAGATCTACAAAAGGTCAAAAATTTTCAACCTTGGATAACTCAAGAGAGATTAGAAATTAGGAAGAAAGGATCTAGGGGAAGAGAGAACTCACCGGTGGGAATCCAATGCACCTAATGGCATCTCAATTGGAGCTTGGACAGAGGAATGAGAGGCGCTTGAAGATTCTAGGCCATAAGTTTCTCTCCTATATGAGACACGAGAAAAAGAAGGGAGTTATAGAGATGAGACATGACCCCAGTTCGATTAATTAAATAAAAAGGAAAATACACAGAATTTTCATTTAATGTACACGCTGCATACATGACTCAACTGACCCCTACTTTAGGTAGTCCACACAACCATGTACTCAGCCATTACACAGCCAGTACACGACCACCTGTGGAAACTGGGTACACGACATGTACTCAATAGTACATGACATGTACTCAAGAGTTCATGACATGTACTCAAAAAATTTACAAATTATTCATTTTTCCTCAAAAACACCAAAAATCAAGATCCATACATGAAATGAAGACCCAAGTTCTTACATTTTAAAATGTGAACAACTAGCTTAATCCCCAACCATGAGATATAACTAGAGTACCCTAAGAGGGTATACTCTACTGGTGATGAAAATCAAAAGTCTGACTACCTCATCAATGAAAATTTCCTCTACTTGTTTGGCCTATGCTAATCCAACTTCCTACCTGATGTGGAGTCACTGATCCTACAGTAGATGTTTGATCCAGAGGAGGTACTCTTCTACTTGAAATAGTCATAAAGGTCTGGTAAAACATCTAAATATGACCTATACATCCATAAGAACAACAATTCAGTGTGTCTCTATAACACATTGTCTTTACATTCTCCTACTGTCAACAATGATGGAATACAATATAGATACTAGTGTGGATACTATTTCATCCACTAATCTTGATAGATAAATAAATTCTATGCTTATTGATGATTGAATAAGTACTTACTTTTATCGGAACCAAAAATCTATTACCTATACTATTGGCATCAATCAAGTTACACTCAATGATAATACCTTGGTTCATGATCTTAGAAATTGTAGATAGGGGAAATACATTAACTTGGGGAAGGATGGAATATCTGTGGACATCCTCAAAGCATCTCACTCGTGACATCACATCATCAGAATGAAGTCATGCACTATGTAGAAGCTTGACGAAGCACGTTGAATAGTCTATGACATACATAGTACTCTAATCTAGGTGAATGAACTATATGTCTTAGTTATATCTCATCATTTTAGGGAAAAATTAATCATAGAAGTTACTTTGGATGTCCGCCCAATCCATGCTTTTATGATGATTAGCATGAGTAAAAGAATCCCACTAGTTCATAGAATAATCATGCACCATGTAGGTGTTGAGCTTGACCCTCCTCTCTTGAGTCATCTCAATATTCTCAAAGATAAATAAAATATCTTCTAGCCAATAATCCGGTGACTCGGTTCCTCTATCCACCAAGATGTTGGGTGGATAATACTACTAAAACACCCAAGTCAGATCAAATATCATAGGTGCAGGTCATGGAACAACCTATATAGAGTGCACTAAACATAGGAAACTCCCTTGAAGCTATGAATCAATACACAATTTGGGAATAATAGGTGGTGGAACAGACTAAACTATTGGAGGTAAAACTGGTGGCTCTGGGTCCACCACATCATCCAATTAATTATCTCCACCCTCCTCATCTAACGGCCCAAAGGCCTTCAATTTTTTATTATCATAAATCCCCCTTTTAAGGGATGAAGGGGGAGAACCCATGACATCAAGACATAAACAACAAACCAGACCCCAACGAACCAAAACTAAAGATCAAAAACAACTCTCACTATAAGAGATCATCTCCTCCCAGCAACAAAAACATTAAAACCAGCTTCTCTTATCTCATCGCAAAATGGAAAACTGTCTCGTGCTAAAGAGCACAAGACTAGTCCTGATGGCGAAAGCCATACCCTCTCAAACATACGATTTCAAAAAGCCATGAAATAATGAGAAACTCTTTCCCATAGCTTCATCTAGAGAATCATCTTTTAGAAAAACAGTTGAAAAATCACTTGAGCCACAAGCCACCAAGGCCAAAACCATCCTCCTTTCAATCATTTCAAAGAGACCTACCAATCCTCCTCCATCACTTCCAAAGAGGTGCGAATCAGCACACATCCAAAGAGGTGAAAATCAACACTTACCTCCTTTCCATCCAAAACTGATAATTAGTGCATCAAAAAGCAAAGAACCAACCACATAGCCGATAAAACAGTGCCCAAAAACATCAACTCATCTCATGAACACAGAAAAAACAAATTAATCCCATATAAAAACCGAAACATGCATAAAGAACATCGAAAAAGGTTGATCAAGAAGAAACCATCCACACCGCCGACAAAACTAAACCGAATATGCCCAAAGCAGAGACCATCATAACATCCAATCACCGAACCAGAATCCCACCAGAGGTAACCACCTGAAGAAGTCACCACCATGAACAAACCTTATCCACAACATATCCAGATTTGGGAAAAAGAAATAAAAAAACCCAGAGCATCACTGTAGCCAGACCACACCCGCAGTAGACCTCACCACAAGCTGCAATCCCATCACCGCCTTCAGATATGCACATGGAGACCGCATAAAACGTCCCACCGCACCCATAGCCAATGCTGAAATGAGGCACCACCCATCTGTCCACTAAGGCAGGATTCACGACATTGACTGTGCCCCTGCCAAAAGAAACCCTAGTCAGTTCGACGGCTAGGGTGAAGAACATGCCAGGAATAGGATACATCGAGGCTCGATCCCACAAGGCATTAATGAGGAACTGAATGCGACGAACATGCCTATAGTGGTGCTAAGGAAGAAGCCGCCGCCATCCCCAAATAGGAAGAGAGACATCAATAGGGGAGAAACCTAGAGAGGAAGAGCCCCTTACGGGTTCATTTCTCCTTATTGATCTCTCCACCCTCTTGGTTCATGAATTGAGGACGCCGTAGTGACATATCTCTATAAATTCCAAGAGCATTTCTCAGAAAATATTTCCTAACATATTAGATTACTAATAGAATTAGAACAAAATTAAAAGGGATCCCTACCCAAAAAACTATCCCGACTACCCAAATCAATGTTTAGGGTATTGAAAAGTGCTCAATGTTTGATTCACAGGGGTTCTAGTATGTGGGGGGTCGACTGAAATTTGAGGAGGAAAACTCTCTTTAAATATCACATGTTCAAATCATTCATAGGAAATCATTTCATTAATAATAAGAATTTACTGTTTAAGACCATATGTGAATATATACATAATACATGGTTCAATTAATTGGGTACCACCCCAATTTTATAAATTCTCCAACACATTATAAACTGAGATCAATAACCATATGGTTTTAACCAGCTATCATTACATTCGGTCTAAAAATTAAATGAGTAAAATATGATAGCTCGATTCTATGAATTAAACATCCAACTTTATAAAGGCCCATAAAATATATAAATTTGAATAGTTATTCATGTAATCAAAGATAAATTCATGATCATTTAATCTCTATAACATAAATTACATGGGTCTAAATTGGTTTTTTTATGATTCCCCAATAAATGTATATAGTAAAATGTTATTTAGGTTGATGGTGACACTTTATTCAACCAATTTCCATTCCACACAAAATTTTTTAGTAGAAGAGCCATATATCATGACCAAGTCACACACAAAAATAATAGGAAACATAGGCAATGTATGAAATAAAATGCAGATATTTGGCATGAAAATTGAATGGTATGTTAATAAAAGATACCTATAATAATTCATGTAAGAATGATATTTTCCATTATAGGACAATTAATAATCTCCATAAATAATAATGAACACCACAAATCATGTGCATCACCCAATGGTGAAGATATATCAAATTTAATAAGAAAATTAAAAAACAAAAATTTCTCATTCCTAGGAAACATGTTATTTACCATGAAAATGGGATATATACTCCTAGGAATGACTTATAACCATGTTGTGAAATGTTCCTAATATATTTTATGAATTTCCCAAACAATAAGCCAAGAGAAGAAACACTCGGATACCACATTGTGTTATCATGGTTTTGGTTCAATCCCGAGTAACCGAATTCGGTGGGTCACATAGCCTCATACACTCCTCCCCATACACTAAAGGCTACTATCTAGAAGTGAGGAATATGGTGTGATAGTGGGGAGGCTATTACATATAGTCAAATTGGATCATATTGGTGACATAAATTGAACAATTTTTCAGTAGAAGTATAATAATGAATAAGGTAGCATAAAATATCCTAAGAATCTAAATAATAAATAATTAACTATAAAGATGAATTTAAACCATATACACAATTGTGATTTCATGTATGTACAAAAAAGAAAAATACATAAATGGAAGAAAGAAGACAGTACAATACATGGTATATAAAATAATCAAAAAGGTAAAAAACAACCCAAGCATCCTGAGCACTGGCTTAGTAATCTGCTACCAATCTCCCATCCTAAAACATGCAAGTCAGGTGTCCAAAGTGGTATGCCTTATTTTTTACACACATGGAATCATATAATCTATCTGGGTACCAATGAAAACCTAAATAATGTTTTATATAAATGTTATTAGTTTACAACCAACAACATATTTACAAATATAGTTTGTGGATATGAGCTTTAACAACGTGTAGGTAAATAATAATATTGAAGTGAAAATTTAAACATCCCAAACCTGCTCCATCCTCAACTGGAATTGTATTTGAAAATGTTTTCATTTAATTAATTATGATTCATGTTATAATAAAGATATAATATGTAAAAATAATTAGTATTAATATGAAAGAAAATAACAATAACATAGAATCCAAGGTGTAACCAAGGTATCCATGACCTCAAGTGTCGAACCAACTCATAGCAGTAACTCTTGAAGTCAATATGTAATGGGTATTAGAGTCATATAAGGGGAAAAACAAATTAAATCCTCTATTAAAGAGTCTAACCATGTCCATGGACATTTTCCACAGTAATCCTAGTCTAAACATGACTGGAACCAAGGTGGTAAATCCATGACCCTGCTTGTTTGAAGACATCAAGCTGAATCCAAGGAGTGTGTAAGATCCCAGTTTTTCACTTAGGTTTAGATCCTTTAAATTTGGGTATAAATATTTACTTTGGACCTAATATTGATGAACAATGAGTTAAAAAGGTCTTGGGGATGTCTGGGGAAAGTTCAAAGCCATAACCAATATTTTTGGGAAAACCGGATAGGTCGTACGGTTAGCGCACAGTTGGTGCACAATTTGGAAAACCGTACAAATTGGAATTTCTAGACAGAACCACTTTACATGGTTTACGCATATCCATGTACCTAACCTTACAATATTACCTTCTACACAGAAAACCTCACATGGTTTGTGCACGGTTTATCAAACTGTGCAGACAAACCGTACACATGCTAATTTGCTGGATAATTTTACAAAATTGCCCTTAATGATCTATTAAGCCACCTCCATATTCCATAATTTGAGATTATGTGGGATTAAGCTTTTACTATCTCAATCAAGGTAATTTTGAAGATATAACCTTGGAATCAAGATATCTCCTTCATCCATCAATCGATCGAGCTTCCGTTCATCACGTTGGATGCCCAAAGGTATGTAATTGAGTGCTCTTGAGTTGTTCACCTCTTTTTCTCTCGATCAAGATATTGGGGTATGAGAAAGTTTCAATTTTTATTAGATATAATAAAATTTTAGCCAATTAAAGTGATAATATTGAAGGATAAGGATCATACAACCCTAAGGTGGGTGGTCTATAACTTATCCCTAAAGTTCGTTGATTTTGGATTTGTCGTATGGGCCCCACCAATTTCATCAGGTGCCTTTAATTGAATTTCTATCCCATACTTATACTCATGAGAACCATATGGTTATGAAATTTCCAAATATGTGATTAGTTGTTATTTTTTACACCCACAACTCCATCCCTTCCATGTCTAATTTTATGCCATAATTGTTGTTTAGTATTTTAACTCGTTTGCACCCCTATTTAGGTGTGCCTTGGATTGAAAATTATAAGGGTAAGATTTTATATATTAATTGGATTGATTTATAATGTGATTGGAATAATGGAAAGTACCATGTATTCTCTCCACATGACCCACCTAAGGTTAGTTCTTCAATTGAAAATTAAATGTGAAATGTGAATTGGCAAGTATACTAAGTATACGACATGACCTTAAATGTTAACGAATAGTAGGTTGCATATCCGTATCACCCCTTACCACATTAATGGAAGGTAGTGGAATGAACTATAGATATGGAATATTCCTAAAATGGATTAAATGAATCGTTTCATGCTACTTGGACTTGTCACACTAATGAAAGGAAAGACTTGAACAAAATGACTTGATAAAATGGTTTCATGCTAATTGAACTTATCACACTAATGAAAGAAAAGGCTTGAAAAAAATTAAATACTACATGAATTAATACCTAAGTAGGAATGGATTTACTCAATCTCACCTTGGATTATGATTGGAGAATTCCATGAGCACTCGGGAACCCCATTCTAATTCAAGTATACGACTTGCTTAGGTTGAGACCCACCTAGATCTCGATCCTTTTCTATTATTAGGATATTCGGTATGACACCATATGATCCCTTACATATCATAATAGGATTACTTGGATACACTCCTTGGGTCCATAATTTACAAGTAGGTGCCATGGTTACAGCCCATAGGGACCCATCTCTGCTTAGCCCCATTTTACATTGGATGATCACCTTGGATTCAGTAGGCACCTTATTGTGGAATTCCATAGAACATGCTCCTTGGATTACACTCTTACCCAGGTCAGGATACAATTATTACTGAGTTGGTGATTCTTGAGGTCTACTTCATCTTGGTTGTTACCTTGGTACTTTATTTTTAAATGTTGTTGATCATGGTTTCCGTGTTATATTTTAAAAACTTCACTATTTATACTTGAAGGTTCCAGGCATAGTGAAAGAGTGGTTGGGCTGGCGCCCAACTTTAATTTTTACCATGATCAATGATTATTCTAAGATCAATACAATGATGAATTATAATCTCCATGGAATAGAATCAAAGATTTAGATAAAAAAGGAAGAGGCCTAAAACCTTTATAGAGGATCATGCACATCATGTTTATAATTAATTTAATTAATTTCATAAAGAAAAGAATACCTGGATATTTGGTATTTTCTTTGTTAATGATGTTGATCATTCGTAATGACCCTTATAGATTATCTTGTTGTGATTGTGAGGATCCAAACTATAATCCCTCTAGTGGTGATCCACACGTGCTCCGATGGCCTCCGATCGACACCACTCGTTCTCCAGGTGCTAGCGTGGTGAAGTGAGTGTCTTGTGTCGGTCGTTCTTGATCACTTGTTCTTCAGTCTTGAAGAACTTATCTCATTCTTGAGAGGGGAGGGAAGAGTATTTGAGATAAAAATTGTTTATCTCAATAATTATCAATTCATCGGGTGTGCAGTTTGGTACCTGGCACAATAGATGTACTTGTCTATTTACCGACATGGGGCTTTAATTAAAATATTTAATTGCATAACAACAATTAAATACATTCATAAACTTAGAAAAACCCATGATTTTAATAATAATACTACATCATTATTTATGGTGTGCCAACTTGGGAAAAATAGAATTATAAATAAAATTCCACGTCACAAAATAATAGCAGCGTTATTATTATTTCAACTTGTGCCAACTAGTTAAATAAAAATTTACCATCTTGTAAATAATTATTTTACTACTAGATTGGCCTTGGTCCACTCAAACTATATTTCCATTTATTGAAAACCTGAATAAATAAATAAATAATTTATTCTCTTAAATACGTATTTTATTTTAAAAATAGTAAATAAATATTTATTAAATGTTCAATAAAATAAATAAATATATTTTCTCACAATCTGGTGAATAAATATTTATTTAATTTATGCGATCATTTTAACATGAATAAAATCATTCCATAGTCTTGATAATAATATTTATTTAATCAATTAAATTCAAATAGAATTTAAACAAGACCATAAAAAATACTTAGCGTGTGATCCTCTAGGATTCTTTCTCATTCGCATTAGGTGGGATCATCTAAAGTCCAAGAGTACTGTCTAGCAATGAGTCAAGTCAACCATGAGAAAGAACCTAAAGTCGCAACAATGACATCCACATACGAATTCTCACTTTGTAATATAATCCATTTATGTTAATATCTCATCAAGTAGGTTTCATGATACTGTCATCAACCTTTGTGCTTGATACCTCATTCTTTGACTACCAGAAATAAACTCTTCGTTACACCATGGCCATGGAATTTTTCATTATAGTTCTATTTCAATCAAAGGTCCGAGATATAAAATTTCATAAATGGAAGGGACAAATCCTTCCTCGACTTATCCATTAATAACATGCCACTTGTGACGCACCCAACGTACCCTACTTCCTGCCAACTATCTGTGTGACAGTTTTCTTCAGTAAATCAAAGTGCACAAGTTGTGACACATATTAATGATAATATTAATGTCTAATGGTCATTACACATGCTCACATATAGGAATATTTGATGACACAAAAACATGCAGAATTCCTACTTGCGGGTCTATTCTTATAGTCACCTATCATGGAGATTACCAAGTAAGAACTTCATGAGAGAAAGTCTCATCTACTTACGAGTACTCACAACTGATTGTCTGTATACTATGTGTCCCATTATATTATTTCATCCAACTGTAGAACTATATTTATGAATATTTTCATATCACTTAAAGGTTCTCATCATATAGGGGAAATACTATGACCCTGTCAATGCGACAAATACTCTAGGGAATTATTACACTATAGTCATGCAGAGCAATGAACAATATGTAATAAGATGTTTAATATTTAAATATATTAAATGTTCATGTAATCAAAGTACAAAAAGTTGATTCTAGGAAACCAACTCTTACAAACTCCCACTTGGACTAGAGCCAACTGCCTATGACTTTTAGTCTTTTAGACTTCACATAATGATCATGTTTTTGCTGATTCAAGGATTTAGTCAATGGTTCCTCCATTTTTTCTTCCATGGAAATAATACTCACTGCAACATTACCTCTTTGAAAAAAATCCCTCAAGAGATGATACTTCTGAAGTATGTGCTTCTCCCGTTGATGTGACCTTGGCCCTTTTGCTAGATCCACCACTGCAGTATTATCACAATACAATGTGATGAGTTATTTACTGCTAGGTAGCACACCCAACTCATGGGTTAAGCTTTCAATCCAAAATACTTCATTATAAGCCTCAGAAGCTGCGATATACTTGAAATCTACTATAGAATCTGCAACCACACTCTACTTTGAGATCTTACAGCTCGCTACACGTCCATTCAAATTAAATATGTATCCCATTTTCAAATTCATGTCATCTTGATCATTCTATAAACTAAAATATGCATATCCTATAATGACTAATTCCACATATCCTCCATAAACTAGGAACATATCCTTAGTATGCCTCAGACACTTTAGGATATTCTTGACTGCCATGAAATGGAAGTCACCTAGGTCAGCTTGATATCTACCTACCACACTCAATGCATAGGAAAAATCTAGCCTAGTACATAGAATTTCATACATGACTGAAACAATCGCTGATATGTATGAAGTCCTTGCCATTATCTTTCTTTCCTCATGTGTCCGAGGACACATTTTCTTGGAAAGATGAATGTCATGTGACATTGGAAACAATACCCTCTTGGATTGTTCCATACTGAATCACTACAGTATCATCTCAATGTATGTACTTTGACGGAGGCCTAGAAATCTATTGGATCTATCATGATGGATCTTATTCCCAAGAATATATTCTTCCTTGACCATGTCCTTTATGGAGAATAATTGATTCAACCATTCCTTAACAGACTGTAAGACTGGTATCTTTTTTTTCTAATAAGTAATATGTCATCAATATATACTATTAGGAAAAAAACTACACTCCCACTAAAACATTTGTAGACACAAGTATCACATTCATTCCTGATAAAAACAAATTTCATTATGGCTTCATCAAAACAAAAGTTCCATGACCTGGATGATTTATTTAATCCATAAATGTATTTTTGAAACTTTCATACTTTATTAGAATTATTTGGAGTCATAAACCCTTAAGGTTGTGTCATGTAGACATCTTCCTAAATTTTCTCATTAAGGAAGGCTGTTTTGACATCCATTTTCCAAATCCCATAGTCATGGTAAGCAACAATGGACAATATAATTATGATGGATTTCAGCATTGAAACTGGTTAAAAGGTTTCATTGTAGTCAATTCCATAATGTTTCTTGAACCCTTTTGAAACCAGTCTTTCCTTATAGATACTGACTTTTCCTTCTATGTCTTGTTTCTTCTTGAATACCCATTTGAAACCAACAGGCTTTACATCAACTAGAGTATCTACCAAAATCCAGACTTGGTTTTGGTACATGGAATCCATTTCAGAATTCATGGCTTCTTTACACTTGGAAACATATATGCTACTTACTACTTCCTTGTAGGCTAGAGGATAATTATTATCACCAAATAATGAGTCACTATCCTTGGTAGCTAGAAAACTATACCATTCCAGTTCTCTAACCTCTCTTGTACTCCTACGTAGTTCTTGTGTCTCTGGAACAGTTCTTTCTTCCATGGGGCTTTGTAAAATCTGTTCTTGTACCAAATCTTGTGTACCTTAAGCCTGAGCTTCATTGAAGTCTATCTCGCTCCCACTATATCTTTTGGAGATGTTCTCCCTCTTAAGGAATATGGTGTGTCTTTCCACTATAACAATTTTTTCTGATGGGGTTTATAGGTAATATTCTATTATTTCCTTAGGGTATCCTATAAAGGCACACTTTGTGCCTCGGGGTGAAAGTTTGTTACCTGCAGAGGACTTAACATTTGATTACACAACTTTCTTTCCACTCCAAAAATCATATAGAATAACATTTATTGATTTAGTTGGTACTTGGTTTAGTGTGTGAACCGTTGTTTGTAACGCATATCCCCAAAAGGATAATGGAAGACTCGCATGACTCATCATTGATCTCACCATGTCCAACAAGGTGCAGTTCCTCCTTTCAATCACACTATTCCATTGGGGCATGTAAGGAGGAGTGAGTTGGGATAGGATCCCAAACTCCCTTATGTAATCAATGATGTCTTGATTAAGATATTCTCCACCTTGGTCTAAGCGGAGTTTTTTTATCTGCTAACCAAGCTAGTTATCAACTTTATTCTTGTATTCCTTGAACTTATCAACAGAATCTGACTTATACCTCATTAAGTAGATATATCCATATCTACTAAAATCATTAGAAAAAGTTATGAATTATGAGTACCCTCCCCTTGCTTGAACTAGAAATGGTCCACACACATTGGTATGAACCAATTCAATAATCTCTTTAGACCTTTCACCTTTCCCACTAAATGGGTCTTTGGTCATTTTACCTTGTAAACATGCATGACATACGCCAAGTAGTTTTAGTTCAAAAGAATCTCAATATCCATCTTGATGTAACATTTTAAAGAATTTCTCATTTACATTACCTATCTAGGGATACCAAAGTTTTGTGTGGTATGGGTCATGTGAAGTATCTTTAATATCAATTTCCATTACATGGTTTGTGTAATCCAACACGTAAAGACCGTTGTATAAATGTTCCCTACCAAAACAAATGACATCTTTATAAAAGAAGCAACATTCATTTCCAAACTTGAAGACAAATCTACCTATATCTAATCTAGATACATAAATAATGTTTCTAGTAACATACATCACATAATAAAAACCCTTTAATACCAAGATCATCCTAGTTGGTAATGTGAGGTGGTAGTCCCTAATAGCTATAATAGAAAGTCTGGATCTATTGGATGCACATAGATCTACCTCCCCTTTGCCAATCTTCTTGAATCTACTTGGTTCCGGTATTTGGATACATATGTGAGCACCAAAATCTATATCTATTACTGAATTTGTAGCAACATATATATTAAATTCTATAACAGATGCACCTGAGGCCTCCCCTTGCTTCTTAGGATGGGTACAATTCTTCTTCCAATGGCCCTTCTTGCCACATGTGAAACAAATCGATTCATATTCCCTTGCCTCCCCTATGCTCTTCTTTTCTTGGAAGGTCATGAAGAAGCTTTGGGCATAAAGCTATTCACCTTCCCTTTCTTATTATTCATCAAAAGTACAGAAGGATTTCCACACTGCATATATTTTTCCACTTGGAAAATGAGGATAAGAAGATCAGATAGTGACTTATCAATGTTGTTCATATTGAAATTAATAACAAATCTGGAGAAGATATGAGGGAGTGATGCAAGAATTAGATCGGTACCCAGTTATTCATGGAGTTTAAACCCTAGAACCTACAAGAGCTCAATGTATCCAATGAGCTTGACTACGTGATGCCCAGCTGGGGAACCCTCTCCAAGATTACTCTAAAAGAGTGCCTTGGAAATCTTGAACCATTATTGTCTTACTCTCTCCAAGTAAAGACCACATAGGTGCTTGATCATTCTATAAGCATCCATGTTTTCATGAGACTTCAGGAGATCACTAGACATTAACGATAAAATCAAAAATTGAACATCAAACGCATAGTTAATATGTTTTCAATAGACCAAGAACTCTTCATCACTCGCCTCTTGGGTAGGCGGATTATGTAATGATGACTCTAGCACATAAGACTTCTGTTCATGGAGTAGAATAACCCGAAGGCATCTACACCATTCCTGGAAGTTACTACTGGTGAGGATATTGTCTTTATCTAGAATTGATCATAGGGATAGTGTGGTTGAAGTGTTTGTCATTATATTCTACATTTAAAAGAGTATATCATTAGTAATTTCTTGATTAAATTTTATGAGAAATAAAAAATTAATTTTATTAAGTCTCCCACTATTTTATCAAGTACAAATGGCCCTCACCATTGAACTCAGAATGTTTAGTTGCTATGAAATTCTAGTGTCAATGATCCATATTCCTCTTCTCATAACCACAAAAGGGATGGTAAAGCTATTTGAATCTATTTAGGTAGGCAAGTATTTTCCAACTTCGGTTTTGTAGCTCCTTGATCTATTGAGTGGACTCCCCAATCCTGAAATCCCAACTTTGGATTTCCTCAACTCTTGCCTAAAATATTACACCAAGTCTATCATGGGATACTCTTATTGATGCACAATGGTTAAGTCAACCCAAAACCTTTCATAATAGATTCCTGTATAAAAGTAAGTGTCCTAAAAAGGGTTGGTCAAATACATAATTTTATTCAGTTTTTCCCTTAATCAAGTAACGAAAGGCTTGGTATGACTTAATATTTTATTTGATGGATTTTTATCTCTTATGTGTGAATTTATTAATATCATTATCATATTCTTGTTAATATTAAGTGGACCGTACTTAAGTGATTAACCATATCTTGATAATATTTACGCATAATCTTGGTTTATTTTAGTTCCATCTTGCATGCTTGTTTAATTCATTAATTATATGATCGTGAAAACACATCCATAATGATAAACCATGAAACTGATAGAAATAAAATAAAGAAAATGGAATGATCATGAGATTTTATAATGGTTAGTTTATATAACAGTTGATAAACTAACCCTAACCTAGGGGAGAAACACCTTAATCCTTTTGGGTTTGTATTTACAGATTTCCACCAGTCCACCTCTATATCTCCTCAGATTTGTTTTGTCTCAGCTCCAACTTGAACCGCCTCCTCTAGCTTGGGAGTTCGATCTTTTACACATGTATTTTTTAACTCACATGTAAGTGAGCGGTAAAAAGGGGGGTTTACATAAAATAAATCATGGGCACACATGCCCTATATATTAATGAGGAGAGATAGATTACCGAACAATAATTAATTTAATAAATAAATTAAAAGGAAACCAACCTCATAAAAAGGTCTCAGTCTAGCTCATGATCACCCACATACATGCAACGAGTTACGTATTTAATAAAACTAGTATTCAATTATTTAATCATTATTGTTTAAGATAAATCATGCTCGAAACTATTAATTATCATCTTTAATTAATCAATCCTTTTTTCTTAAACCCTTTTTCTAAATTTCCTTGAGATTATCATCCATCATAATTTTAAAAAAATAAATTCATTTAAAATTAATTTTTACGTAATTTTTACCTTGGAGGAAACCCAGTGAATTCTCATTCATAACTACCCAATGAGAAGGAATAAACATTACGTAGATGTTAAATTAAAAGCACATATATATAGAACACCTATCATGTGTTGTGCCCCAACATTACGCCTGCACCATGGTACACGTCTCAAAGTTTTGTATAATATAATAATTTTTTAATAAATCAGTGTAATTTGGATGAGTACACAGTGTGTAGTTCCTACTACATGGAGTGTAATATAATTAACCATCTATCCGAAGTATGTGCCTGGGAGAAAAGACGTGTATATGTACTTCAGAAATCCTCAGAGTACACGACGTGTCCAGTGGGCCACACACCATGTAGTATTCGCATTACACGGTCTCCAGCTAGGCAAATTGTGTATGGGGTAAACAATCTGACCCTAACATTAAGGGAAAACACACTGTGTCCAGTGGTCCACATAGTGTGTAATCTGAAAACCATGTGCCACTTATTCCTAGTCAACACACGGAGTCTTTAAGACTTAGACCAACTCCACTGACACGACTTGGTTTGATAGAACATTCCTGATTCATTGAACCTTGATACATGGGGTGTGAATCCAACTACACACTCTATATTCTGGTGTTTCATGGATAAGAACCTTTGGAACATCTAAATGATATCCTCTATTTTATTTTAATCAAAATTAAAATAAAATATCATTTCTGTAAGGTGAACAATAAATGAAAGAGGACGAATAGATCTTGAGATTCAGATTTACAGAATGATTAACTTGAATTAACAAACTAAATTATTAAATTGTAAATAATAAATGAATTATTTAAATAATTATAAACTATAATGTAACTGATATGATACCACTTGAAGGTTCTGGGCACAACAGAAGTGCGGTTGGGCTGACGCCCAACTTTAATTTTTACCATGATCAACAACTATTCCAGGATCGATACGATGATGAGAGCTAGTCTCCACAGAATAGAATCAAATATTTAGATAAATAAGGAAGAGGCCCAAAATATTTATAGATGATCTTGCACATCATGTTTATAATTAATGTAATTGATTTAATAAAGAAAATAATACCTGGATATTTAGTATTTTATTTGTTGATGATGTTGATCACTTGGAATGAACCTTCTGTATTATCTCTTTGTGCTTGTGAGGATCCAAACTAGAATCTATCTAGCAGTGATCCACACGTCCTCCGATGGCCTCCTATCGACACCACTCATTCTACAGGTGCTAGCACGATGAAGTGAGTGTCTTGTGTCGGTCATTCTTGATCACTAGTTCATCAGCCTTGAATAACGTATCTCATTCTTGAGAGGGGAAGGAAGTGGATTCGAGAGAGAAATTTTTTAGCTCAACAATTCTCAATTCACCGGGCATGCAATTCGGTACCTGGAACAATATACGTACATATCTATTTATCGACATGTGAATTCAGTTATAATATTTAATTGCGTAAAAACAATTAAATACATTCATAACCTTATAAAAGAACCATTCTTTTAATAATAATACCATGTCATTGTTTATGGTACGAAAACTTGAACAAAATGAAATTATAAATTAATTTCCACGTCACAACATAATAACAGTGTTATTATTATTTCAACTTGTGAAAACTAGTTAAATAATTATTTAGCATCTTGCAAATAATTATTTTACTACCGAACCGACCTTGGTCCATTCGAACTCTACTTCCATTTATTGAACACCCAAATAAATAAATAAAAAAATTATTCTCTTAAATAAATATTTTATTTACTAACTAGTAAATTAATATTTATTAAAAGTTCAATAAAATAAAAAAATATATTTTACACATAATCCGGGGAATAAATATTTATTTAATTTATGTGATCATTATAATTTAAATAAAATCATTCCACAGTCTTGAGAATAATATTTATTTCATCAATTAAATTCAAATATAATTTAACTGAGACCACCAAAAACACATAGCATTTGACACTCTAGGATTATTTCTCATTGGAATTAGGCGGGCTGGCCTGATGTCCAAGAGTACTGTCTAGAAATGGGTCAAGGCACCCAAGATAAAGAACTTAAAGTCACAACAACGATATCCACATACAAACAATCACTGTAAAATATAATCCCTTTATCTCAATATATCAACAAGAAAGTTTTATAATAGCATCATCAAACTTTGTTCTTGATATGTTGTTCTTTGACTACATGAAATAAACTCGTCGTTACACATTCACACCCAAGGCCCTCACTGCTAGTTGGCATCCTATAGCATTGGAGGAGATGTTCTTGAGGCCATGTGGCCCACCGGGATTGGGGCACCCATCAAGTGGCATTCAGGTTCAGGATGTCAGAAATTAATATTAATGGTGGTTTCTTTTCTTTATTTACTATTTGAAGATAATATATTATAGATTAGGAATTCTTGGGACTTGGTCATAAGAAATTCTTATGCATCACAAACCCATATTTGGGGTAAAATCCAGGTTACCCATAATTATAATTGTTGTTATGATTTTTTCTATTAGATTTGATATTATTTCACTGTTGGCAGATGCACATGCTATGTGGTGTTTTTGATTATTACTTTGTTTGAGGATTTTCTTTTATCCTTGGCTTGATGATATAAGGGTAAAGAGAATTGTTACATGCATCATTATAGGCACCTATAATTCACATGCCATGCATATTTTCATGCCATATAGGTTCATTTCACTAATTTTCATTGCTCTATGTGCTTGTGATTATTGAGTGATGTTGTGATAGTTTCTTGTACATGTATTACTCCTGGTTGCAATTAAGTGATTTACTATCTCAATTCATGAGTTGTATGGGAACTCAAGGGTTATGATGAGTAATTTATTGAGTGAATCCATTATGCTATAAATAGATGGGTGTCATTTCGGGTGATAGGTGTATGGGCACCGATTCTTCGGAAATGGATATCCATTATAAAGTGAATCCTAACATCTAAAATGAAATGTTTGTTTGTCCTTATCCCACCTTGTCATGTTTATAAAAGTTAAAGGAGTGAACCTGTGAATTAAATGAAAAATGAAATGAAACTTACACTTAATCACTTATCGATGCCTGGCTATCTAAGCAGGTAGTTGGGGTAGTATGCCTTAGGTAGTGAGTTTTCTTATGTTTATCTTCATCTAATGATGCTATATTTCTCATTAAGCTTTTTTAGGCATGTTATCATCATTTTTAGACCAATTCCACCACAACTCCCTTGTGTGGTATGCTAGGAGGGTGGTGACGACCATGCTCCAGATGTGGTGGGCCCTAAGCTTCCAGTCTTACCTAGAGGAGTGCAACTTGATGTACCGACAGCTATACCTGATTTGGGAACTGATTCCCAAGTTCATGATAGTTTCGTACATCTGATGTAGTCCATGCATGGTGCTCTGTGGCTTGCACCTATGATAGATGATCTGAATCATAAGTTTCAGCAGCGACATCCTCTTACATTTTAGGGGATAGCGGTCTGTAGGCTGTTGAGTCTTGGCTAGAAGCCACCCTATCTATCTTTGATCATCTAGATATGCCTCCAGAATGAAGATTTAATCTTGAATCATACATGATTTAGGATTCAGCCATGCATTTGTGGGATGTAATTACCCAGACCAGTCGTCATCAGGGCATGTTATGGGATTATTTCCAAACTACCTTCTATGATTGGTTATTTCCTCAGACACCGAGAGCTAATAGATCAAGAGAGTTCATGCATCTCGAGGAGGGTTATATGTTAGTTATGGAATATTAATCATGTTTCATGGAGTTTCAGAGCTTTACACCACTTCTATCCAATGATGATCCTTCGCATACTAGATGCTTTGAGGATGGGCTCCAGTATTCCATCCATACATAGGTTAATGTCTTTATCCTGCCTACCTTTTATTCTATAGTAAATTATGCTCTTATCACTGAGCATAACCTATGGGAAAATAATAGAACCGGGTATATAGGATTAGTGACATGTCAGAACAATAGTTATTTCCGTGGTAAGAAACATTCCCTTGAGGTTTCTCGTCAGGGAAGTGGAAACCAGAGTGAAAATTTTGATAGCTCTATAGAGTGTCATTAGTGTGGACGATGAGGGAACAAGAAGACTCAATGTGATATAGACCCAATGGAGTGCCGAGCTTGTGGCCATTTGGAGCATCTCTAGTATTTTTTCAGAACCTTTCCACCATCCTCTAGTGGAAAAGGATCTGCACCAGCTCCACCTTTAGAAGAAGGTTATTTTACGCCTCATTAGGTAGGGAGTTGGAATAACTCTAGTAGGTCTAGCCAAAGAGGAGGTCATGGTTGTGGTAGCTAGACCCCTGATCACTAGTAGCACCAACAGAGAAGTTATGATCATGGTAGTCCATATATTTCACAAGGTTTTGGATCAAGTCAGTTTCATGCACTACATCCAATACCTTAGGATTAGGATGCGGGACCATCTACAGTATGAGGTATTATTCTAGTAGCATATACCACGGTATCTTATTTATTTTATATAGGTTCTTCAAACTATTTTATCTTTGTATCTATCATGGTGAGTCTCAGACTAGAGATATAGTATTACTATGGTGTAATAACCCTGGATACACCACTAAAGGTACCAACAGAGGGTATACACCAGTGTAGGGACTATCCCCTTGAGGTTGGCAGTTACCCTTTCTTATGGAACCTCTTCATTCTCGAGATGACAGGATTCGATGTCATTGTTGGGATGAACTGGTTGGTTTACTATCATGCTTTTATAGACTATTACTGCCACATAGTATCGTTTACATCACCAGAGGGTAGTGGTTATCTAAATAAGGGTGAGTGGGATTTACAAGCTGTTAGAGTTTGAGAAGAACATCATGGGCTAGGTGGAGTGACCTCCCATATTGAAAATCTCTTCATGTAGGAGTAGGTTTTATGACAAGATGATTTCCCTCCATTAGAGGATTGTTTTAGGGATGTATTTCTTGATGAATTTTATGGATTACCTCCTGAGAGAGAGGTAAATTTTACAATTGATCTTGTTCTAAGAGTATCTCCAGTTTCCATTCCTCTGTACAAGATGGAACTAACTGATCTTCAAGAGCTCAAGTGACAGTTAGATAATTTAGAGGCCAAAGGTTTTATATGGACTAGTACATCCTCTAGGGGTTCACCCACACTTTCTCCAAGATGGAAGACAAAACCTTACGTCTATGCATGGATTACATAAGGTTTAACCAGATTATGATCAAGAACCTATATCCACTTCCTTGAATAGATGATCTCTTTGACCAGCTCCACAGAGCAAAGTTCATCTCCAAGATCGACCTGAGATCGAGTTATCATCAGGTATGAGTCAGACTACCAGAAATACCTCGTATAGATTTTCATAGAAGGTATGATCTGTATGAGTACCTTTTTATGCCTTTCGGTCTTACGAATGTGATCACTATTTTACTAGATTTTATGAATAGGGTTTTTCACCCCTATTTAGATTCTTTTATTGTGGTATTTTTGGATGAAATATTGTTGTATTCTCACACTCGTAGCAATCATTACAAACATAGTTAGATCATACTAAGTACACTAAGATAGAATCATCTTTACACCAAGACTTATAAGTGCCACTTATGGAAAAAAATCCACTTTTTGGGTCATATTATATCAGAATTAGGAGTATCTGTTGACCTAGAAAAGGTTAGTTCTATAGTTTCTGGGAGTAGCCTAAGAACGTGTTTGAAACACATAGTTTCTTGGGGATGAATGGATATTACAGGAATTTAATAAAATAATTTTATTGCCTTGAATCACCTCTTAATGGTGTGACAATATAGGTTCTTGAGGATATGCTTCGAGAACGTGTCCTTTATTTTGGCAGTTCTTGGTAAAATCATATCCCTCTCATCGAGTTCTCCTATAATAAAAAAAATCAGGTGATAATTCAGATGGATTCTTTTGAAGACTTATGTGTTAGGATATTCTGTTCACCTCTGTGCTATCTAGAGGTAGGTGAGGAAGACCTACTAGGTCCACATCTCATTCAGGAGACTTCATATCAGGTTCAAATAATTATAAAGTGTATGAATACTGCTCAATCTAGTCAAAAATATTATTCAAATTGCCATTAACTCTAGGGTTTGAGGCCAGGGATCATGTTTTTCTTCAGGTATCACCTAGGATATGGCATAGACAGTTACAAAAGTAGGGGAAGATATCACCTCATTATGTAGGGCTGTTTAAAAATATGGAGAGAGTCAGACTGGTAGCCTATCAGTTGCTACTACCTCAGGGGTACCATTCCATGAACAATGTATTCCATGTCTCACAACATCACATGTATCATTCTAATCCATCTTATACTTTTTATTCTGAGGAAGTGGAGTTAGATTCCAATGATACCTTTGAGGAGTATCCAATATGCATCGTTGACAGGACCGCGAAGGTTCTCCAAGGCCGATATATCCCACTAGTATAGGTGTTATGGAATCATGGATGGGTACAGGATGAGAATTGGGAGTGGGAAGCCGACATATGTGCTTAGTGGTCAGAATTTTTCTCAGATAGTATTTCTCCACCCTTGGAATGTAAACTCGAGGACGGGTTCTTTTAAGGAGGGAAGATTATAAGAACCTAGTTTTTTACAGAGGCATGGATCCTTTAAATTTAGGTATAAATATTTAAATTGGACATAATATGGATTTCCAATGAGTTGGCAAAGGTCTTAGAGGTTTCCGGGGCAAGTTCAGATCCTAAAACCCATATTTTTGGGAAAACTAGATAGGTTGCATAGTTAGTGCATAGTTGGCGCATAGTTTGGCTAACCATGAAGATTGAAATTTCTGAACAGAACCACTTCACATAGTTTGCACATGGTTGTGCGGCCTAACCATGAAATGTTCCCTTCTACCCAAAAAACCTTGCACAGTTTGCGCACATTTTTTTAAAAAGTGAAAAGAAACCGTGCACAGGATAAATTTTTAAGGAATTTTAAAAACATTTCCCTCAATGATATATTAATCCACTTCCATATTACCTAATCCGAGCTTATGCAGGATTAACCTATTTCTATCTCAATTTGAGGGTTTTTAAAGATATAACCTTGGAATCTAGATATCTCCTTCATCTAGAAACCAATCGAGCTTCCATTTGTCACATTGGATGTGAAACAGTAAGTACTTGAATCCTCTTGATATGTTCTCCTTATCTTTTTCTCTCAACTGAGATATCGAGCTATTGACATTTTTATCCTTTTCTTAGATATACTCATATCCGAGCCAACTCAATAGAAGATATCAAATAATAAGGATTAAACAAACCTGAGGTGGATGTTCTATAACTTATCTCTAAAGTTAGATGATTTTGGATTTGTCGTGTGGGCTCCAACGATTTCTTTGGGTGTTGTTCATTGAATTTATATTCCATGTATATAATCATTAGAACCGTATGGTTATGATCTTTCCAAATATGTGACTAGTTGTTAGTGGTTACCCCCATAACTCCATCCCTTCCATGTTGAAGGTTCTGGCATAATTTTTGTTTAGTGTTTTGATACATTTATGCCACCATTCAGGTGTGACTTGGCTTGACCATTCTAAGGGAAATATTTTCTACATTAATTGGATTGATTTATATTGTGATTGGAATAATGTAAATTACCATGTATGCTCACCACTTGACCCACCTAAGGTAAGTTCTTTTATTGATAATTAAATGTGAAATGTGAGTTGGAGAGTATACTAAGTATATGATTTGGACTTACATGTAAATAAATTGTAGGTTTCATATCCCTATCACCCCTTACCACATTAATGTAAGGAAGTGGAATGAACCTTGAATATAGAATATGAATTAAATGGATTAAATGAATGGCTACATGATACTTAGCCTTGTCACACTAATGAAAGGAAAGGCTTGAACCAAATGACTTGATAAAAAGGTTTCATGCTACTTGACCTTATCACACTAATGAAAGGAAAGACTTGAACAAAATTAAATATTACATGACTTCATACTTAAATAAGAATAGTATGACTCGATCTCTCCTTGGATTCTGATCAAAGAATTCCATGACCACTAAAGAAACCCATTCCGATTCAAGGATATGGCTTGTTTAGGTTGAGACCCACCTAGATCCTGATACTTTTATATTATTAGGATTCCTAGTATTACACTATAGTATCCCTTACATATCAAAATTGTATGCCTCAGATACACTACTTGGAACTATCTTTGAAAAGCAGGTGCCATGGTTACATCCCATAGGGACCTATCTCTGGATAGCCCCGTTTTACCTTGGACGATCACCATGGATATGGTAGGCGCCTTATTGTGGAATTACTTGGAACATTCTACTTGGATTAAAATACTACCCATGCTAGGCTATAATTATTACTGAGTTGGCGACCCTTAAGGTCTACGTCACCTTGGTTGTTACCTTGGGACTTCACTATTAAATGTCATTGATCATGGTTTCCTTATTACATATTAGAACCTTAAATATTTATAATATCACGAGGTTATGTTAGTGTTGGATATTCCTCACGAGACATATCGATATAAAATTGGTAATTACTTAATTAAATGAATTGGGGACATGTTTAGGCACCATATAATGGCTGAAGTAGGTACTTTGGTATTTAGTCACATTGTACTAGTTTACTTTATATATGTATCCCTACACACTATTACAGTTCCATTACAAGGGCCGAATATTATAGAAACCATTAGTGGTGGCCCATTGAGATTTATCTCACACCCTCTCCAAGAATCGTTTGGTACTCAGGGCAGATTACAGGGCTGTAGGTGTTGGCGAAGGGAAGCATAAGGCTTCAAACACTTGTTTACTTGCTGTTTAGTATGGATCTTGATAGAATATGACCTAGTCGTAGCTCGATATACTTGAGATAGTCTTTTATTTACTTTATATTTTTTGGAACATGTTATTCCTACTATCTTGTATCCATGTTTTCTAGTTTTCTAGTACATGATATATCGTCATCTGTTGTTGAATGTTATTCCATTTGTTTCAGTTATTATTACCGTTGTCCCTATTTTTCTGTTGTAACTTCTATTTACTTATATTTCTTCCTCTATTTACATATGTTTACATCCATCCGATGTGCTAAAATTTGGTAATGAGGGCATAGTCTCCTCACTAATACACCCTAGTCGCTCACTGCTAGTCGGTAGCCTCTGGGATTTGGGGAGATACGCCTGAGGCCATGTGGCCCCCCTAGCTCAGGACACCTATAAAGTGGTATTTGGGTCCAGGACATCACAGAGTGTATCCAAGGAAGTATAATATTATGAAAAGATTTAGGTTTACTTTGTATAATTCCAAGTAATTCACATAATAAGATGAACACCAAATTTTTTGGTGGGTGTCAACTATGATAATCAGATTAATGAATCTGAATGTCATTATATGACTGCTCAAGGCATTTCCTTAGGAATCCAAGGCTGACTCATTTTTTGAAATATAAATAAAGATTAAAAGTTCCAAATTCAATAGGAACCATATACATATAATAAATAATATATAATAAATCATTTCATTCCATGTAATCCTCATGCCAATTACCTTTTCATTAGGTTTATTCCACTCATCATGCCTTAGATGGTAAAATAAATACATGAAACCAATTTTGAATTCAATAATAATTTACCACATCCATGAGATATCTATATAAATATATAATTTTAATTTAATGCATTATGGATTTATTTATTATGATGAAAAAAATACCTTAACAAAGGTCAAGTCTAAATCACCCGAATGATGTCCTAGGTAATCACAATTTAGATATATTAGGTCATAACAAAAGACACACCATACTTGGGGTGGTTAATATTGAGGTATCAATGTATAATAATGTCATGTGATTCTTTTATGGCCATAGAATAAATTATAAACAAATTAAATTAATGAAGATGAATTTAAGGGTAAATTCCCTTTAAAACCATCATGTGAACAATGTAAAAATAATTTATAAATTGTGATATTTTTAGGGTATATTCATATACCACCTACCTTATACCTATAGTATATGCCTCGTCCTATATCGACCAATAGTTTGGCCTCAATCAGAAGAAAAAATTAGAATATAAGAACACCCTAAGAATAGTTCATATGATATTAGAACAAAATAAAGTCATTGATAATAAGAAGAATGAAAAATGTAGCCTTCAAATTAGATCATATTCCTAGAGGAATCCAATGAGACGAACATGTACTGATTTTGAGGTTGGATGGATTAGTTATCTAAGAATATATGTGGATTCCATGGTTAAAGATTCTAATGAGAGAAGAGGGGAGCCACATCTATGATGGAAAATAATAAATAAAGTGTAGGGTTTATGTTATAACTCTCCATGGTTAAATTTTTAATTTTACCACTCTTTTAAATGGTACATGGCTTGGACACATGACTGGCCATACCATGTGCCAACCGTGCATGGATTACTAACCAAGGAAAGGGTTTTCATGGTTTATGTTCATGGTTTGAGAAACAATGTGAAAACCATTACATTTTCCTATTATAAAGTATGTAGTTTTCATGAACGGTTGTATGTCCTATGGAACATGATTAGGTAAAACCATGCGATCGTAGGCAGTGAAATGGATGACCCTACATTGTTTAATCAAATCATGTGAACTGAACATCACTATTTATACTAACCATGAAGCCCATCAGTTTCTTCTATCGATCAGGGTTCCAACCTCCAAACAAGCCCCAAACAACCTTATTTCCATTGAGACATTATTAAGCACTACTATTAAGAAAAAACCAAAGAAATAAACTAAAACTAAAAGGATCTATTGCTCAATGAAAAACAATGTTTTTTCATACAACATTTTATTTAAATAAACCATGATATAATATTAAAATATTATTATTTAATGTTACAGTTATCGACCATCCATTGGATTGGTGGGTATGAATAGAAATAAAAAAATTAAGAAATATTTTGGGTTAAAAATTTATAAAATTAATTCATTGGTTATCAATTAATTAGAAAAGAGAATAAAAATCATTTTAAAATATAGGAGTTGTTTTTCTGAAGGACTATTTCTACATGAATAATGTTTTTTATCATAATAATTAAAATTAATAACTATTGTTGAATGATTCTAATTAAATTAATATATTATATAATAAATGTAACGTTTTAATGTTCATCTAATTTTTTTTCTTGGCATGGGTTAGAAAGAAATAAAATTTTATTCTCAAAAATGTATTTTTCTATAAAACATTTTTCATCACTTTTTCTACACTTATATTAAAATGTATTTATAAAATTTATATAAATTTAATTTATGACCAATTATTCCATATTTAGAATTAGGTTGTCCATAATTTTTATATTAGTTTATTTTATTTTTAGGTTTCATGAGTAGTAACCATGGTTCAATTTTCACCTCGGTAAAGGGTAAATAAGGATAACCATGGTTAAAACTAAATGTTAAGGTCAAAATTTTTAATATTAATTATTATTTGATGAAGTTTCTTTGAATATTATCACTTTAGACATAGAATTTAATTGTTTAAAGGAAACTTTTAAATTCAAATTATTTATATAATATTTAATGTCATGAGAAACACAAAAGGTCACTCTCTAACATTTAAATATATCTTATGTGTTAAAATAGGGAAAACACATTTTGAAAAAAATATTAGTGGTTATATTGATCATAATGAAATTATTTTCATTATGTAAATTTATTTATAATTATTATTAATTATATAATTTCTTTAAATTCTTTCCAATACTAGCACAACATTTCATCAAATGATATATAAATTAAATAAATCATTTTAAAAATATTAAAAGTAATATGATTTTATTGATTAATAGTGTTAAATGAAATTTATAGATTAATATAACATATTAGTGATTTGTTAATGTATTATATTCTAATCCCATAATTGTTTTGGTTTCATTAAAATTAAAATAATTGAATAGTTTCAAAAATTAAATTAATGATATTTTATGAAAATAATATTTTATCAAATTAATTAAATATAATAAAAATATTAGAAGAGGAAAAATTGGATAATATATGGATAAAATTTTCATCCCATGGCCATATATAGGCCAATTTTCACCTTATATGTTAAATAATTTCCTATTAAGAGTGAAGAAAATGATACCACATTTATGTTTAAAATTTGTTAAATAATGTTTTTAAACCCAAAGATAAGGTTTAAAACACCTCATAAACCTATCCAAATGTTTTTGGATTATTTTATTTTAACCAAATATAACCAAAACTTTGAATATCTAGAAATTTGGAAGAATTTATATAGAGAATAAGTTTATATTAATTTTATATTTTATGAAATTACAATAGTAATCATCCCCTCACATATAAAAGGGAACCCCACATTTATCATCATTACACCACATTGAGACTTCTTGATGAACCATAACAAAAAATATTATCATCTAAAAAACTATATCAAAAATTTATTGGTTCTATAATTTAAAAAAGTCCATCTCTAGGATCCTTAATGAGGATTTAAAATAGTTTATTCTAAGAATAGGTAGTTTCCTTAATCAATCACTTTATTTTTATTTCTTCATTTACCTCCTCAAAATATACGGTATTTATGAAAAAATGGTATATTACATATCCTAACTGAATTATTATTATTATGAGAAACCACCATTATCTACCCACTTTACCATCAAATTGGTGGTGATCATATTACTCGTGTGTACGTACGATTTATCTTCTCCACGTAGTGATACAATTAATTTTTCATCACCATAATTTATGGATGTGTATTGTATTGGGTTTAACATTTATATATAATATTTATTACGTGATTATATTTATATAATAAAAATATTATATCCACCTTATAACCATCCTATCCATTGGGAAGTAATAATGTTTCTTATTCATACACTTAGACTACCACCTCCATAAAGTGATCTAATTTGTTTTTTGATTTTATTTTAATTGGTTGTTAATAAAAAGAGATTATATTAATATATATGATTTATATGATATAATATTTAATTATAAGAGATTATATATTATTTACATTTATTTATTTACATCGATTTAATTGTGAAAACAATATTCATGCATACATACGACCTACTATCACCATGAATGGTATAATTAATTTTTGAAAATTTAAATTTTGTATATAACTATAAATATATAATAATATAATATATATAATAATTGAAATTTTGAATATTATGGAACCATAATCAATTTAAAATAATTGAATCTCTCAAACTAAAATTCTTATGAAAAAAAGAAATAGTTAACACCCAGAAATGATGATGTTAATAAGTAATTATTAATAAGTTGTTATTAAAACTATATATATATATATATCAAATATGATACTATAAGTATGTATATGATTATTTTTTAAAATTATAATAAGTTTTAATTTATTATATATGACGATTTAGAACTTTCAAAAATAGAGGAACTTTAGGTAATGGTTTATCCTCTCAAATTGTATTCTATGGGAAATATGTTTTGTTATGAACCTATATTCATTCATATGGTGTTTATATAGTCCCATTTAATTTTTATATAATTAATATACTTATCTTATTGAAATTTAAGGATTAATTTTAGGTTATTCATTAATTGTTTTTTTGATTAAATTGTTACCAAACTGATAATGGTTTTACGTTATAATCTCACTGTTAATGGGTATTGTTTATGATTATGTTTCTGATGAAGGAATTTTATGAATTATATATAAAAATACCATGAATTTTAATATTATTTTGTTATTTTTAGATAATACATGTTTTTAATTCAAGTTAATCACATTAAAAACATAGGATATTGAAAGAGTATTGTTAATGAAAATTGACTTTATGTCTCTCTTTGATCGAATTTTTTTCTCTTCCATGTCCATGTTTTCTAGAATGTTTTAAATAATTTTTTCTAAATTATTATACTATTATTTACTGTAATTTTTACCCATGATTTAATATTTTTAATGTTTTTAAAAGAAATTATCTTTTCTTTTTCCGAAATATGGAACTTTTGACTTTTTACCGATAATGTGAAAAAAAAATTATTACTTTAACATATATGATATGAAATGAACTCCCCTCTATAATGAATACTCAATTCATTAATGTATAATTTACATTTTCACAATTTTCTTTTCTAGTAAAATGATTTCATTAATATTAGAACATTTTTATATTTTAACTAATTTATTTAAATGTCACAATGTTATTTTCCTCATGAAATATTACAAGTGATCTTTGAAGGAATTTTTAATCTAAATGTAATCATTGGATTTTACTTAATTCTTAATTGGGATATGATAACTTGATACCATAATTATTATTTATTTAGATGATTTATTATTAGTTTAAAAATATTTTTATGATACACATTCCTTTTTAATAGGTTATGATATGATGTAATGATAAAATGTTCATGAAATTTGTATTGTTTCAATGGGTTATTCCATAATTAAATAATTATGAAACCCATTTTATTTCATGGGTTATGATATGATGATTTTTATGATATTTTGTAACACATATTTATTATTTTTATTATCTTATGTGTGGGTCTAAAAAAATATCCCACTAGTGAAATGGGTAATGATAGATAAATCATGACATAAATAGGACTTTAATGGAGAGTGAACCCTATTCAGTAAGGGAATATATCCACTATGACAGTCATCAGAGTGAACCATGACTACTACAGTGTTTTAAGGGGTGAACCCAATTAACTATGATAGTCTTATAAATGATCTATGACTATTAAGGAAATGATTTTTTACCTATATATGTGGCACAATTATATGACCTTTTATAATTCTATGATTTTATGGTTTTTGTTCATTGGTTAAATTATGACTCATGTATTAAGACATACCAATATCAATATTATAACTCTAGATTATGATCTATGATATGCATGGTATGGTTTTGAAATGTTATTCTTATATTCTCATACCCTTAGACCATGTTATGTTTAAGTGATCATTATTATCTCAATTTTTACCATTACGGGATATCAAACATAACCCTTTATTGTGTTTAATTTTCCCTTTTTATGAAGAATTGAATTATGTATGATATGTATAAGAATGGTTATAGTTATGAATAATTTAGTTGGAGATGATTTAGTTCATTTATGAATTATTTATTTATGTATCCATGTTTCTAAATATTAAAGACCAATATGATTCTGGCATGGATTTTAATGTAATTTATTGAATATTCATATAATAATATGTAATATATGTGTATAAACATTATGGTTCACTAATTTTAGTATCAGATAAAGTTATATTTACCTTTGAATAAAAGGATGTGGAACATTTAGTGTGAATCCTTAATATAATCCAATGTGTAGGAAAATGTACAAAAGTTATAATAATGAAATGAGTGTAGTTTACCAAGCAAGACATCCATATATTAATAATATAGGTGGATAAAATTTTTGTACAGATACATATATAAATAATAGCCACGAAAGGAGTTGGTTATGTATATCATTTCAATCATTCTGGTTCACCGTTAGTGTTCCCTTACTATACACCAGATATGAAACTCCAAAGGGATATGCATAAGTTAATTGAAATATTCATTATGAAAAATCATGAATTATTTGATTAGTTAATGATCATGAATGAACTAGATAAAACATTTGGTTTCATAGTCTAATAATAAGTTTCCATGACTTAAACATCCAATAATTTATTTTATGATTCTATGGTTTTACCAATACTATTATATTTTCTAACACTATGATTTTTATTTTCTATAAGCATTTGGATCCTAAAATAATCATTTCATTGATTAAAGGGATAAATAATGAAATTATTTTTGACTTATGTATGTAAATGTTATGGGATATGGAATTAAAAATCTTATTCCTTAGAACACACAACATTCTCAATTTAAGAATAATGTTGAGATTCCAAATTATAAAAATAAGGAAGAATATTTTATTGAGTCTTTAAGGAAGTAATATCCAAAAAAAAATTAGTGGGAATTTTGATTTACTAGTTTCTAATAAATGGATTCATTCCATGGAAAAGATATTTTTTGATCCCCATTTATTTTAAACACCAAAATTCATTTTGGATATATATCATTTTTTAGGTTAAATAGATCAATGGTGGAATATAATTAATAACAAGAGTAGTTTTAAATTGACACCATAGAATGAGAGTAGATTAAAAAATTGTTTTTCCATATGTTACTTCCTCTAATTATTCATATGAAAATAAAGAAGGAAATCCTTCAGTAAAATAATACATATTATTAATATATTTTTAACTATGAGGAAATTTTTTAGGACATATGAGTTATGTATATGATATTATAATTAAACCTTAATTTATTATTGATTGATTTTTCACTATATTATAAAAAAATTATCTAAAGGGAGTTTTCCATAAGGGACTTCAGTATAATTGAATAAATAGTTTTATGTGAAATTAATGTTGAGATAAAGATTATATAAATCCATTAATATCATGATTTAGATGAGAAAAGAAATATGATATCCAATATAAAAACTAAAATGCATGTGTATAAGAATAATTTCTTGAATTTATTCTTGAAGAGTGGAAGGAAATGTGGAATACATATTCTTATGTGGTTTGATAAATGTTTTATGTGTGTAAAGAAAGGTCATAAGGTAATCAAATGAAGTAGTAGTGGGAAGAAGTAACTAATGACAAAAATACAGAGAAAGATCCATAGAATTCACAAACCAAACTAAAGTTTATCAAATTCAAGTAGTGTGGTAATTATTCCAACCAATTATCATAAATGAAGGTTAATGATAGTGATCAACTTCAGTACCCTCTAAAGTTCCGAGACAATGTGAAATCTCATGCGATCACTATTTCAGATGATGGACATGATAACGATGTGGTGAAAAGTACACATACCATGAAAACTATATATACTAATATATTATTTGACTCTAGATTTTCACACAATTTTATATCTAATTATCTTACAAAAGGTTTTAAAATCCCACCTCAATAATTAGTTATTGAATTAGTATCCAAAACCCTTAAAGGTGTGATGACTACATCGCAGGACACTGATTCTTATCTAAATTGTTTTTTTTTAAATTCACTTACTATAAAACATTTTATTCTCCCTATGGACAAATTTGATGTTATATTAGTCTTTTATTGTTTTATATACATAAATCCCACCTCAATTGCTGATGAAGGTAACCCTCATTCAAAATTCAAAACCAAACAATGATCGTTTATCTTTGATATGACAAATATAAACTTTCAAAGGAAATCACATCTCATGTATGGGTCTTGATTAATTTTCAAATTTTTTTGTTATATAATATATTTGGGGAGAAACGCCACATTTATTACATGACTATTTTTTGGATGTTGATAATGTATTTCCAGAAGAGTTTACTAGTCTTCGACTGAACTGTGAAGCCGATTTTTAAATAGAAATCATACATAGTGTTGCACTTATTTAAATAACTCCATTTTGAATTTTCATTATTCTATTATATAAGTTGAAAATTAAACTCCATATGATTCATTACAAGGGATTTAATAGGCCACATTCATTACCTTGGGTATAACCTATTCTTTTTTAAAAGAATGATGGATTCATGTGACTCTATTGGTTATCGAGAACTGAAGAAGATCTCAATCAAGAAAAAGTATCCTCTACCCTAAATAGATGAATTATTTAGTCAAATGTTTAGAAATAATTACTTCTCAAACATGAATCTTCAGTATAGATATCATTAATTATGGTTCATGAAAGAGGATATACGCATGGAATCATTTTGTACAATGTATGGTTACTATGAATTTATAGTGATTCCATTTTCCCTTTCTAATACCCCCACTATATTCATGGATATAATGAGTATATTATTTATATATTAGTTATGTTAGTTTTTTGTAGTGTTCATAGATTATATTCTTATATATTAAATTAGTAAAGAAGATAATTAAGATCACTTGAGGATTGTACTAAAGAACCTATGAAAGGAGAATCTTTTTGAAATATTTAAAAATGAGAATTTTGAATTCCAAAAGATTTATTTTTGGATCATATAATCTAAAAAGAGGGTATATTAGTTGATAAATAAATAAAATAAGTTATTTAATGTTGTTTTATACCACCCACTGTGACTAAGATCTGAGGTATTCCTTGTTTTTATGGATATTATCGGTGTAAAGGTCTGTGTCTTCCCAGCCCATTTCTTCTATTATTTTCGGTGTTGGAGGTGTTTCAAATGTTTCTTGAGTAGGTTTTAAGAGTATGGATATGAATTATGAATTTTAGGTTAAAAATATGGTTTTATGGAATAAGTGTGTAGTTTATGGATTTAGTGGATAACTGTTTATAGCTTATGTTAGGATGGCGTAAAAGTGTTTAAAGGATTTTTATGATAGAAAATAGGGATAAAACACATGTGTTTATTCTACATTAAGAAGGATTTTTTTATAATTAAAGGAATTTATAGCCTAAATATTTTTTTCCAAAATTTAATCCACATATACTATAGAATTGACAATATAAATTTTAATTTACACTATAAAATAAGAAGCTACAAAGTTGTTTATAACCCTTGTTTGGCTTATTTTACACTCATTAGGTCATCTATTCCTCTATTTTTGGGGTTTAAATTAGTATAATTTTGTATAATTTCCCATTCTGTATCCTTATCCTTAATCCTTAGGTTATGGTGGTGGGGTTTCAGAAATTGGCGATAATCACGTGTCCCTTTATCAGTTGTTTTCTCTCATTCTTCTCTTGGAGATCTACTAAAACATTATGATTGTTGGTTTGGGTTGAGTTGGGATGTATAATGATTATATCTTAATGTAGTATAGGTTGATATGTTTTTTCCTTATATAGTTGTGACGTGTAGGATTCTTCTTCTTCTCCTAATAGTAGTCAGAAAAATTTGAAATATTTCCTTAGGATGAGGATTCTCATTATCTTACATTATATGTTTTATTTGAAGGGATTTCATGATTTTTCATTCCATTAGAGGGATAGTAAGGATATAAAAATACATATAACTAATTGGAATAATTGATATTTATTGTTATGGGAGAGATATCACCAGATGTACTGTTATGATATATATTGCTGATGATATTGTGAATACAGGTTGAAAATACTGAAAATAACAGATATTAGGAGACTTTATTTATATTAAATGAAATTAATTGAGACAATTGATATGTTTCCATTTGATGAAACCATAAATAAAATAGTAGTGATATTATATTGGTCTGATAAATCCTTTTCCCATGGAAACCAGTTTTGTGTGATAATATCCTTTCTAAATAAATATGTAATGTTATAAAGCCCTGAATAATTGTGGAAGCTCGTGTGTATTATTGTAGTGCAAGTTATTGGGATGTGTTTTCTTCCGTGGATTAATTTTTATGTAGTAATGGAGGTTTCCACTTGGGTTGGTGATGCATGGATTATGTGGTTAAGTGGTTGGATGGAATGTATGCGATGTGGGCAGTTATGTGATATGGTGAATAGGGATTGTGATTTGGAGTAGTGGTGTGTGAGGGTTGAGGTGTGTGGTTTATGTGACATAAAAAATGATGATGTGGATATGGTGTTCTATGGTGTGATTTGTGGTGGAACTAATGTGTGGTAGAGATGTTTAGAGGAGATGTGTGGTGGTTTGGTGATATGGCTTAGTCGATGTGTTGTGGTGAAAATGGTGTACATGTGGTGTTGTGGTAATGGTTGTGTGAGATGGGCCAGTTGTTATGTGGTGTGGTTGTGTTATTATCTAAGTTAGGCATGTAATAGATTATGAATCAACAAATTTATATGAATGGGGTGGAAAAAGATATGTGGTAAATGGCTTAAATGAATGGGTTTTTTGAATGTTACTAATGTGTCATAGTAAATGAAAGTTAGTGGAAACATGATATATCTGGAATTTAGTGACTCTATAAAAGAAAATGGGAAATGTTTTGTAGGTTGTGTGGTGGTTGTGTGGTGTGTTTCATAAAATGGTGGAATCAGTTTTGATAGTTGATGTGTGGTATGGTAGAGGTGATGTGGTGTACACTTGTGTGGTTGATGTGGACCCATATGTTGGGTATTGTGTGATATCTATATATCACTTATATTTATTTTATTAATTCGTATACACCACCAAAGTTATATGACATTTATAATTATTAAAGGTTATGGGTTATAGTTTTTTCCCAAAAAACTAGGTTTGTGATGATATAGAGAAATATATACCCCCTATTATACACTATTTCATAAGTTGTGATGTCCCAAGTTTCTTTGATCGAGGTGTGTATCGATGACCAAGTTGTTTTTCTAGAAATGCTTTATGTGATGAGTCTTCAATGAGATCTGATATGTGGTGGGGGTCAAGCATGGTAGGAGTAAGGAATGAGGTTTATATCAATAAAAACCCTATTACTCTAGTTATGTGATGATATGTGGTGTGATATCCAAGGTGTTTTTGAGAAATATGGTTTTGATGGACCATGTGTCTTTAGGTGATCCTTTATGTGAGGACACCTAATTCTAGTATTGGATGATCTGAATTAGAAGGGTGGGGTAGGTAGGGATGCTTCATGACCCATGTCATAGATTGATGGTATGTGGTCTGATGTGTATAGAAGTGATGGGAGCTCTAGAAATTCAACATTGGGGCATGAGAGTGGAAAATTAGTAGGGAAGTGGGAGTGATAAACCCTACATTATTGTGATATCGATGCTATATTTGTATATTTGATTTATTATTTTTTGATAAGGCCATGTTGAGGTTGGGATTAGTTAGTTGACATATATATGTTCTTGTTGGTTCTTGTAACATCCTATCTCAAACCATTGACTTGTGAACATGAAATGGTACTACTAAACATGGGTGACATTACTTTAACATGGATAAAAATAAATAAATTCCCGAGGTGGAAACACAATATTAATGGGGGAATGATTTACCCTTTATAAAACTCAAACTTACAAAAAATAAAATATGTGCAACTAGAAACATCAAAATAAATTATGCATGCTCAAAAATTGAACATGGATAATAGAAGAAAAAACATCAATAGATAAATGAAAAAATAAAAATATTAGAGAAATAAGGGAATTTTATGAAATATAATCTAAAAATTACAGTATAGAAAATTAATCGGGTACCGAGGTGGAACCAATAATAACCCATTCACTACCAAAATTCATCCTCCAACTCAACGAACTACATCCATGACATAATAGAACACAACAAGAGATGTAGGAAACTAGTCCCTTTCTTATATCATGAAAAAAAAATTTGTATACACACCCAAGTTCATGGGATATGGGTGAATAATAAGAACAAGTACATAACCCACATGTTTTTTTTCTACATTCTAGTAGGACCGAAAATATTTTATCTCACAACATATAAAATAGGTATGAATAATATAATCTAATAAATAGTTTTTACAATATAAAATATATCTGATGAATACATTTTATTAAGTTAGTATATTCAAAAAAAATGTTTCTATATCAAAAGCATAATAATTTCATAATTTCATTTTTGTCATAATCATCAATGTTCACACACACACATGTATGCCAAATGAAATCTCTCTTTTTTCACGAATGAATATACATCCTCCAATATTCCATATAATGGAGGATATTTCATCCTTATGCATTTCTAATTTTCACTAAGCACCATTTATGTTTTTTTAAGTCCTAATACAATGATATAATGAGCACAAACCAACATGTGCCTTTCCAAATGAAAAAAACAATTGTGCTAGAATCATGTGTCAAATGATCATTCATTAAATAAAATAATTTTTCCAATTTATCAAGTTCCTTATGGAAACACCCACAATACAATTTTTAAATCAAACTATTGAGAGTTATCATTAGTTTATTACCCAATGATACCCATTGAAAAATATAGAATTTTTTCTTTTAGAAACAAAAAATACATCGATTTGAAAATAATTTGGAAATAGGGAAAATCCACATACTTCAATTTATTTAGTATGGGAGATCATATATGATTCCACTTATAGTTCCCCAACCCCAGATGGCCTAGAGACAGTGTCCTTTATCAATTACATTGACATGATTACAAGGAATCAATCCCTAATGGACCATTCAGTTTAGTAGTCTTGGTAAACCAGATATCTAAATGTGTATTTTATTACAAATGAATACACTAATTACCGCATAATTTTTTATTCTTTCTAAATAAATATCTTCAGGGATAACTCTAATCCATCTTGTAAAATTACTTCATATCTTTCATAGTATTCTTCCTAGATTAATGGGGATGGAAACATAATAAGGGTGAGATAAAATTCTCACTAAAGAAAAAATATTGTAGATGAAATAATAAATCAATGAGAGTAATAATTATAGCATGATAAATAATTGAACACACATACCATGTAATCATCAAACTGAGAAGTAAGTGAATAAAAAATATGGTAAGGTAAATAACTAAAAAAATGTTCCAGGTAATCAATAAATTGAATAGATGTACATAAACAATATGGAAAGTTAATAACTGATAACACATGCCATTAAAATTACTAGATAAGGAAAAATCAATATGGTAAGGTATGAAACTAAACCACATTACATTTAATCAATGAACTAAAAATGAAATGTATCCATAGATATGTTGATGAAAAATATCATGGATAAATAATAACTGAAACTAAATGATGGAAATGATTGATTATTGGACATCATGTTTCCTAGGTAAATGGAACTAGTACCATCAAGACCTTTCAAAAGACGATTTAGTTGTTAGGTAAAAAATAATTTCAAGTGGATAGCATACTATTTTGTCTCATGAGACTACCAAGGCATTGAGGGGATTTCATTAACCAGTTCTCAACCAGTATAGTGCATGTCTAAAGCATTTAAATAAACAAAGTTCCTCATAAAATATCTATATTGAAAAATTATACAGATTTATTAATATTTCCCCAAATAATCAAATAACTTTAAAAGTAAACACCATAGGAAAAATGGTATATGGTTCAGGCAATAATCATATCCATGAAAAATGATATGGATATTTAGGGGAAATTCAATACAAAATGATCATAGGAAATTGAATATTTCAAGGGGATTAAAATAAATCAAGGAAGTAAATGTGAATAATATCCTTGGACAAATGAATCATAAACCATCCAAAGGATGAAAAATTATGGTAGCAATAAAACATACCCTATTTGAACTAAAATAAATGGTTGTTTTAATTGATGAATGGAAACATTATAAAAAGATATTTGAAAAATATTCTTGAGGAAAATATCATTTTATTATGAAAAAAATTTTGAAAAAAAATTCTTTGAAAATAAATTTTGAAAATATTTTCTTTAAAAATTAACCTTTTAAACATGCAAAGGTATCTTCAAATAAATTACAGTGGGTAAATCCGTACTAGCCGTATGAGGTAAAAAGAACATTACTTTTACATGGTTAAAGGTTAGAAATATTCCTTGATTAGAAAGCGTCAAAAAGATTCCTTTGAAAATTTTGGTGGAATAAAAAAAATGGTAAAAATTACTTTACCAAATAATTTTAAAAACATTTTTGAAAACATTTTAATAAAACATGTTTTTTAAAATAAAATAGGTACTCTGACTAAAGATCGAAACAAAGTTGGGTTTTCTTAAAAACGTTTTCTAAAATATTTTTAGCACCAAAGAGTGGGAGAATAGTTCTAATAATTGAAAATAGTTATGAGTAAACAGATAAGAATGAAAGGGTTTATTGAACAGTGGTTATATAATTTCCTCAAATGGAAATTTCATTGAAAATCATTAGGATTATTCTTGAAGAAAACAATCTTTAAACATTCCAAAGTGTCCCATACCACTCTGAAACATTTTAAATTATTAGAATCATGAAGGAATAATGTTAAAAAAACTAATAATATCTTGATAATAAAGTTATTCATGATATAACATTTCAATGTAAATATATACACCATATAAAATAAACTAGGTGTATAACAAAAAATAAGTCCCAATGGAATGTAAATTGAGATGAAAATATCTTACCTTGTGTTTCCTTTTGGGTGAACGTACTTTAACCTCCTATATAAGTGGTTTAAAAATTTTAATAACTTATAATAGGACCATATTAATATTTATGATATCATATATTATCCAATTATAATGTATTATTACCTGTTTTTAATAACCTTTCATTATTATAACTATTTTGGGTGTTAATTTTCTAGTTTGTTAAGTACGTTTTAACTTGTTATTTGTTGTTCTTATTAAATATATCATGGTTTCATCATCTCTAGAATGTAAAACATGATGTTAAAATTATATATATCCCTAATATATGTATCTAGAATAATCTATAATGTTTGGATATAAGAAATGAAATGCACCGTTCACGGAAACAGTAAGCCGTCCGTACACATGAATACTACTTCCATTTCATTATCATATTTTAAAATAATTAAAAATAAATGATATTTATATACATGCATATTATAATTTAAGTATCCTATTTATGTAACATAAATTGTTATTAAAATTATCCTTAATACATTCCATGTTTTGTGTGAAGGAATCACATAGCTTTGAGGGGGTGGTAGTCCACACTTCCTTAAACGATGTTATCGTGTTAACGTAAGATGAAAAGTATAAAATGTATTTGTTTTAATGGATTAAATAAGTATAAATACATAATAAATATCATATATAACATATATAAATATATTTTTCATCATAATGGCCACCATGAGAGGCGGTAATGGAAAAATGAACAGTCATCTTTTCACGAGGTAGTAGTTCACCGTACATAGAAATAATATGATTATTACCCATTAGATGGAAACATGTGTAAGTATAGGTATAACCTTAGAATAAAAAATCCTAGTATAATTATCATATTGGAGTTTTTATAAAAATATATAATAATAATATTTTAGGGGATGGAGATTGTGAATGAAACTAAAAAGCTCAAGGAAAGATGTTACCTCTTAATCGAGTAATTCCTGTTGGTTTCAACCAAAAGATTCATTGTATTTATTTATAGACAATGGGAGGATTATAGGATTAGGGGAGGGATATTTAGGAGATATTTGGAGAGATATTTTTTGATCCAATGTGCTTAGAGATGTGCGAGTAATGGGGAGAAGTGGTGGCCTTTTATAGGGAAGGAAAAGACTCACTTGAAATTTTAGGAAACAAGTTAGGTGTACACATATTCTTACTTAATAAAAGTCATAAAAAACCAATCAAAATCAATAATTTAAGCTTAATGTACTAATTAGGTATATCCAACTGGTGTTTTACAAGTGTATATTTCATTTTGGCCCATAATTTAAAGGGTTATTAATTTAGTAAGCTTAATTTTACATTAATCGATGTAATTAATTTTAATCACATTCACTAATATATTTTCATCAAAAAAAAGTAAGCTTTTTTATAAATTAGAAATAATTATGATTCCAAATATTTAATCCATTTTTACACATTTAAATCATATATGTGGCATAAATTAATTTAAAATTCATCCCATAAGAGGGACGACAATACGAGTTTTTGAAGTAAAAATGTCCAAAAGTTTTCTATGTTTTTATAATAAATTTAAAATTGAAATTTATTCAAATTATAGAAATTATATTAATTGATAAAAATATTATATAATTAAACTTTAAAAATATTTTAAACTATAGTTTAAACTTATAAATAAATTAGATGAAAAATAAATTTTGAACTTAAATTAAGTATTTTTAACTATTCATTAAAAATGATACATTTCTAAAAATATCAAAAATTCACCCTATCATAATTATTATATTTATATTTACAATATTATGTTTATTTTGAAATGTTAAATCAATTATAGTGTCAAAATTCAAATTTTAAATGGGTTCTCTATTTAAATGTGGTAAAATTGCCTTTATAAAATATAGGCTTTTATGTGTAAAAGTAGGGTTTGCTGTAATATTATGCATATAAAACCTAACGGTTAAATATAAAAAACATTTGATTGAATATATAACATATATATTTCATTAAAATCATTAATTTATTGTAATTAATTATGTTTATTTAGACAAAACTCCTTTGGAATCATAAAAATTATAATATTTCTTTTTATATCTGATTGGTTCTTATTTTCATTTCTCATTAATTGGTAACCAATGAATTCATTTTATATTTCTATAAACCATAAATTTTTATAATTTAGTTAATACTATTCATAAATTCTAACATAATAGCTAGTTTATGTCATATTATATTAATTACTAATATTTTAATAATATATTATTGTTTAGTAAAACTTGGTCTTACATGTAACACAATACATCAAAAAGGTATTTCTTACATGTAATGTAAGATATTGAGGAAGTTCTCACTTGCATGTGAAAAAAGATAACCCAGTGTTGCATGAATTACAAGATATATAATATATTATATTTATTTAATTTAGTAAACATATTATAAATTACCTTGTTATTATATTCCCTTTTTACACTTGGTGTTGCGTGTAATACACACCATTGAATAAAAATTTGTACTTTAGAAAATAGGGGTGTTATATTCTCCCCACCTTAATTAAATTGCGTCCTCACAATTTAAACTTGATCTTGGTGATATATTGTTTGATATTTCTTATATTTAAATCCCACATTGTGAGAAGGGTTCATAAAACATCCTCTAGAAAAGAGATAATGAGAAGTATAAAGGTCACACAAACTACCTTGTAACTGAGTCTCTAAGTAGGAGAACATTAGTGGAAATTAGAGATACATACTTAGAGTAAAATCATAAATATTTATAAGGATTTAATGAGGTCATTAATCACAAACAAGTAAATGATCAATGTAATGATGAGGGTCTCAAATCCACAAATCTTTTATGATTTAAGAGAATATCAGTTCAACAGAAATTAAGGTATTTGGACAACATTTTATTTCGAAGTCATTTTCCTAATGCTGGGTAATTATTTTACTGAAAAATAATATAATGAAACATTATTACTAGGTAGGATTTTATTTTATATAAAAAATAATAACTTTTGGTTTTTCTTCAATAAAATTATAATCATCTCTTTACATCAAGAAATTAATTACCAATAATCAATTTTTTATGCCTAAACAACTGAAAGAAACATTTAATGGACGTAAGGGTAGAAATTCTCACTATTTGTCCTTAACTATCTTCCAAAACTAATATGGTTAATATATTAATCCATAATCCTCAAAATTGATACTACTGGTTTATCCATAACATTTATTCATTAAATTTTATAACTAAAAATAATGAAAAATTAATCAGGACATTACGTAGGTCAGTAGTTGGCATGAAAACCTTATCGTCCTTCGATCATGGATTCATGTCATGATGTCTTTCTAGATTTGATTGGATTTCACTCGGATTATAGGTTTTAATTTTATAAAACTATATTAATATAATTTCAAAAATAAATCTAATGGACATGCTTGAAATTTAATCATTAAATAGGTAGTTAATTAAGGTTTTCAATAAAACTATTTTTTTATTAAGTATCATAATATTATTTGAATATTAGTATGATGTCATTACTGATCATATAAACCTAAAAGGTTATCAATAACTTTAAAATTATGTTTATATAAATGTAAAGGCATTATTACTAAAATAACCTTTTCCTCTAAAACATATGCTTCTAAAATCAAGCATATTCTTTAGAGGTTTCATGATTCTTATAGCCAAAATACCACTAGTAAATTACTTTTACAATTTAATTATTTATTCCCAAAAATAATTCATCAAAATTGGTCCTAACTTAGTCTAATTTTAACCATAATATTATCCATTGGATTTCTAAATCATGACACCTTATCTTAAATCTAAAACACCTTAGGTTTAACCTAGGTTATTCATTGTCAAAATCCTTCTTAATGGTTTGTAAAGAAAATGTGAATTATCCTAAGCATATTACCTAGGAGTGTTAAACTTGGTGTGTAGTAAGGCTTGTTTCCATGTGCCAGGTTACCCTAAATTAGGCCTAGAACACTTTGTTGGAATTATTACTCCTAGGTACATCTGTGCCAAAACCACGTCCACTTATAGTATTTAGACTTGTATGCATTTCTACGAAGACCCACATAATCTATAATTTACCAAAATTATAGGGTGTTATTCTATACTTAACTTTAAATTATACCTTAGGGTTATGTTATATAACCTATTTTTTTCTTAAATCTAGTTCCCAAGGTTTATACTAAACTTCCTTTGATACCAACTATAGTTACTTGACTCCAAATAGCCCATAGCCAGTGTTTTCTATAAATTACATTGACATGATTACAAGGAATAAATCCCAGAAGGACTAATCAGTTTAGTAGACTTTTTAGAATAGATATATAAATGAGTATTTTATTATAAACGAATACACTAATAAAAACATATTTTTTTTCTTATTTATAAATAAAAAACGTAAGGGATAACTCTAATTCATCTAGTAAAAACCTTAAATATATTTCATAGTACACTTCGTGGATTTCTGGGTAAAGAAACATAATAAGGGTGAGATCAAATTCTCAATAAGGAAAAATATAGTAGAATCCATAATGAATAAATGAGAGTAATAATTATGACATGGTAAATAACTAAAGACATATACCATGTAGTAATCAAACTGATAAGGAAGTGCATAAACAATAAAGAAATGTAAATAACTGAACACACATTCCATGTAATTAATAAAATATATAGAATTATGTAAACAATATGGAAAGGTAATAACTGATAACAAATTCCATTCAAAAAACAAGATAAAAAAATTAATATGTAAAGGTATAAAACTAAAACAAATTACATTTAATCAATGAAATGAAAATGAAATGTATCCATAGACTTGTCGACGCAAAATATCATCGATATATAATAACTGAAACGAAATGAGGGAAATTATTGATTATGGGATGCCATGTTTCCTAGGTACATAGAACCGGTACCATTAAGGCCTTTCACAAGACGGTTTAACTATCGGGTAAAAACCCATCTAAGGTGTTTAGTCAACAATTTCACCTCATGAGACTAATGATGAATCAAGGGGATTTCATTAACCGGTCCCTAACCCATATAGCTTGTATTAACTGGTATCTAACCTAGCCTGCATTAACTGGCCCCCAAACCGTATAGTGCATATCCAAAGCATTTAAATAAACAAATTGACTTATAAAATATCCGTATTGAATAAATTATATGGGTTTATCAATATTTACCCAAATAATCAAATAACTTTCAAAGTAAAATTCATATGAAAAATGGTATACGATTTAGGAAATAATCATATCCTTGAAAAATGATATGGATATTTAGGAGAAATTCAATGTCAAATGATCATAGGAAATTGAATATTACATGAGGATTAAAATAAATCAAGGAAGTGAATGTGAATATTATACTTAGCCAAATTAATCATAAACCATTGATAGAAAGAAAAAAGTATGGAATCAATACAACATACCCCAAGTGGAGTAAAATAAATGGGAGTTGTCATTGATGAATGAAAACATTATAAAAATATCTTTTTAAAAAATTCTTAAGGAAAATATCTTTTTATTATGATTTTTTTAAAAAAAACATTTTCTTTGAAAATAAATTTTGAAAATATTTTATTTTAAATTTAAAATTTTAAAAATGAAATAGAATATTCAAAAATATGATTATGGGTAAATATGTACAAGCTGTATGAGGTAAAAAGAACATTCCTTTTTCAAGGTTAATGTTTAGAAGGATATCTTGTTCAGGAAGAGACAAGAAGATTAATTTGAAAACATTAGTAAAAGAAAAATGGTAAAAAAAAAATTACCAAATAATTTAAAAACATTTTTTAAACATTTTAATAAAACATGGTTTTTAGAATAAAACAGTTTCTCTGACTAAATAGAGAAACAACTTTTGGTTTTCTTAAAAACATTTTCTAAAACATTTTTAGTACCAAATAGTGGGAAAATGGTAATAATAATTTAATTTGGTCATGAATAACCTGATAATAATGAAAGGGTATATTGAAAAAAATTTATATAATTTCCTTGAATGGAAATTCCATTTAAATATCATTAGGATTAGTCTGAAGTAAAATAATCATTAAGTGTTTCAAAGTGTCCCATAACACTTAAAAACATTTTAAATTATAAGCCTCATGAATGAATAATATTAAATTAAACATATAAAATCTTTAGAATAAATGGATTCATTATATAACAAAGAAATGAAAATATATACACTATATAAAATAAACTAGGTGCATAATAACAATTAAGTCTCAATGGATTGTAAATTGAGATGAAAATCCTTTACCTTGTGTTTCCTTTTAGGTGAACATCATTTAAACTTTTGTATAAGGGGTTTAAACAGGTTAATAAATTATGAAAGAACCATATTAATATTTATTATATCAATATTATCCTCTTATAATAGCTTATTACTTTTTTGTTAATAAACTTTCATTATTTTAACAATTTCAGGTGTTAATTTCCTAGTCTGTCGAGTATGTTTTAACTTGTTATTTGTTGTTCTTATTAAATGTATCATGGTTTCATAATATATAGAATGTAAAACATGATTTCAACATCATATATATCCCACATATATGTATCTAGAGTAATTTATAATGTTTGTAGATAAGAAATGGAATGCACCGTTCATGGAGATGGTAAGCCGTACGTACGCATGCACGCTACTTCCATTTTGTTTATCATATTTTAAAAAAATGAAAAGTAAATTATATGTATATAAATGGATACTATAATTATAGTATTATATATATGTAATATATTTCAAATATGTTTATTAAAATTATCCTTAATACATTCCATATTTAGGGTGAATGAATCACATCACTTTGAGGGGGTGGTAGTCCACACGTCCTCAAATAATGTTATCGTGTTAACGTAAGATAGAAATTATTAAATATATTTGTAATAAAAGGATTAAATAATTATAAATAAATATTAAATATCATATATAACATATATAAATATATTTTCCTTAATAATGGCCACCATGAGAGGCGTTAATGGAAAAATGAACAATCATCGTTTCGTGAGGTAATAGTTCACCGTACACAGAAGTAGTATGCTCATTACCCATTAGATGGAAGTGTGATTAAGTGTAAGTGAAAAAATTACAATAAAAACATCCCAGTATATTGATTATACCTTTTTCATACAAACATAGAATAATAATATTTTAGGGGTTGGAGAATGGAAATGAAACTAAAAATCTTAAGGAAAGATGTTACGTCTTAATCGGGTAACTCCTTTTGGTTTAAACCAAAATATTCTTTTGATTGATTTATACCCAAGGGGATGATTATAGGATTATGGAATTTATTTTTAAGGGATATTTTCATATATCTTGGTTTATAAAAAGTTTCTTCAGAGGTGTGAGGAATGTGGAGAAGTGGTGGCCTTTTATAGGAAAGGAAAAGGGCCCAGTTGGATTTTTTGGAAATAAGTTAGGTGCACATATTTTCTTACCTAATAAAATTCATATAAAATCAACCAAACTAATTAATGGAAGTTTAATGGACGAATTATTTCCATCTAATGGATTTTGTACAATTGACTAGGTAATTTAGGCCCCTATGTTATAGGGTTTTTCATTTATTAAGATTAATTTTACATTAATCGATATAATTAATTTTAACCACTTTCAATATATTTTTTGGTAAAAAAAAACTTGGTATTATTATAAATTAGAAATTATGATGATTCAAAATATGAAATCCATTTTTCCAAATTACAATCACAGATGTGGCAGAAACTAATTTAAAATTCATCCTATAGGAGGGACGACAATGTGGGTGTTTAAAGTAAAAATTTCTGAAAGTTTCCGTATTAGAAAAACCTATGAGATCTATAATAAAAAGGAAGAAGGAGTTGATAATAATTGATATATATAATTGAATTTTGATGGATTAATTGGAATTGGATTCTTAACATCTATGGTTTCAATCAATTTCCTATATTTTCCTTGATTTCATGTTGAAGAAACCTAAAACAAATAAGAAATTTCAAATGGTTGCCAGCTAAAAAATGTATGTGCCCAGACAGGTTTATGGCGTAAATTAGGGATTTATGTTGTGATTTATTAAAGGAGTGAATTATTAAAAAAAACTTTCAACTCAGTTCATTTTTCCATAAAAATAGTTTTAAAAGATATATAATTTTTATTGTGTAATAGTATTATCCAAGAATAATAATTTTAGTAAATAATAGAATTTACATCAAAATACTCTACTAAATTTATGTTGTAAAACAAAAATTTATAATGGAAATTTTTCTTGTAGTATTTTCTACATATAGATTCAATAATATCTCCCATTTATTCCCATTAAATCTACAAGAAATGTATTCCAATGATTTAAAAACATAATACAAAATAGATATAATGAAGATATACCTCAAACTGAGGGTGTTACATTCTCCCCACCATTGGGATTTCTATTCTTGGGAAGCTGTATAATAATTTTTCCTTTGAAAAGATCAAGCCATTTCTCCCGTAAAAACATTATGTGTTCCCATGTTTGCTATTGAACCTAACCATGCCTCCATAGAAGTTGTACCAATGAAGCATATATCTCTCAAAGGTTATTTTCCTATTTGTCCAGAACCTAAACTGATTCATTTATAAAACTCACATTAGGATTAAGTGTCACATGATCCCAACTAATCACATGATGAGAATCTAGGTGGTATTTCATCATTTGAGATATATGTAATACATTATGGAAAAACTACATATTTCTAGCAAGGATAAAAAATATGAAATAATTTCAATCTGTTCAATGACCTCAGATTCTCCCAAATATCATTGTGCCAATATCCCATATTTCCCTAACCATCGATAAAAATATATTGGTGAATATTTCTAGATGACTTGGTCACCCACATCAAAATATAAGAGTCGAAGATGATTTTATGAAAATGATTTTTGATAGCTATTAGTTGTATCCATATTCATTTGGATCATCTTAATTTTATCTATATTCTCATAAAATAGAATCAGGTGAATCAATTATCTCCCTCATGTTTCAACCCAAAAAATTATGGAATAAAAATGATAGACATATAAATCCTCAAAAAATTCTATATTTATTTTTGACTAATAGTCTTTTTATTGGATAATTCAAAAAAAGGAAAATAATCCTCCAATGGACAACCAAAATGCATAACACAATATATGAGAAAATATTCCAATATCTGAATTGTGAATTCTGGTTGTCCATAAATCTATGGATGATATGGTGTTATTATAGATTATTGACTTTTGAGATCCTATTCTAATGATCCCTATAATCTAGAAGTGAATCAGAGATCTTTATAAAATACAATCTATTCTAGAACTATGTTTTCCCTGAACACTTCTCGGATATACAACATTTCCATGTCCTAAACCATAATGTATTCTATTATAGGGATAAAGAGTGAGAGCATGGGTAGTCAATCCAAAATTACCCTAATAACATCATGATTTCATAATGTTTTTGGTACAGCTATTAAAAATCAACTATAATATGTTCCCACATCCATATTTTTATAGGTATAGAATTCATCATACCAGATTGTCTTGGATTTTCTTTCTTTACCTATTGGAAAGATAGTCATTTAATCACATACTCTATAAATTTAGGTAATATACCATACCTCCAAAAATATTTTATCATTTCCTAGTACATTTTATAAATACCTAAATTTATATCCCATTTTGAATCATGATATATAGAATGAATTCATTCATGAATGTCCGAGGAACTGAATTTTAATGATGAAATATTAATAAGACAATTCATCCTCTTTCAAATCATCATATGCCTCCCCACCATTTAGGTTTAGTCTAATGGTCATAAAATCGTGATCTGGTGTTTGATCCATGCTTATTAATTATATTACATTTGGAATAGAATTATCTAGAATGAAAACTAAATTCTCACTCTATTTAGAATACTGTAAGTGAAAATCAACAATCATGATCATCAATAAAAGTTAGTCATGATTTTCTTGGAACAGTTCACTATAAGATTTCCAAGTCAATGTGTCTACCATATAATTACCATTCTCAAGTGTTTATACCATGTTAAGGTCCATCATATGATGAAAATCCATCTATATTTTTTTCTCAATTTCAAGTATCACTAAGAAAATATGTTTCTCGAAGCTATAGAGTAAGTGAAAACTATTAATATTTCTCCAAAGGGGTAATGATTACAAGTCATTAAGGCATGGAAAACTATAGCTAATTCAAATTATTTCAAATGATTTTTTATCTCATAAACTTATATAGACCTCATAATACATGGAAAACATTATCTACTTGTAAGAAAATAAAACGAAGAAAAAATCATGATTCATCAAAATATAAAACATAGTCCTTACCCCATTTTGAAATTATTTGGATTGGAGATGAGGAGAGATGATACTTATAATATAGATTGATTTTTTGACATATATAATTCCACAAGAATGGAACACCCAAACCTGTAATATTTAAAATGGTATATGAAAATATAGAGAAATACTATATAAAGAGATGATAATGGCTTACTAACCCTAGAAAATTGAATATCTAAAAAATATATTCGGTGGACACCATGAGAATAATACTTTTATCTTACCCGAGTCAACCAATATACCTTTTTTAGATATAAAATTCCAAAGGAAATAGAATTATTTGATCCATAATTCACTCTTATAGAATAGAAATTAAGGCCCTAAAATGTGCTCCATAAAATTTCCATGTACTCCTTATAGTAATTCATGCATCAAGAGTAATATAAAAATATCATAAAAAATAACATGAAAAAACAATCAACATAACTATGGAAAATAGATTTCATAAAATATTTAAATAATGTAGGAAAATTATTTAGACTAAAGGGAATGATGAAAAATTCATTGTGGATATAGAGACATCTAAATAACCCTATTGAAAATATCAATTATTTCAAATATCTTTTGATGATTTATAGTGAATAGATCAAATTTTAGATAATCACATGGATTAATTTAATTTGTCAAAAATTTCATCAATTCTAGGAAGTGGGTAATGATTTTTTAACAATAACTTGATTCAAAATATAGTAATAAAAAAATAATTAGAGAGTAGCATCTTCCATACTTACAAATAAAACTAGTTTATACATAGGTTATGTACTCATTATGATGATTCATTTTTCCTTCAAACTCTTATAGATTAACCTTTATCTATCACAATGATTATAAAATAGGTCTTATTTCAAGGAGTAACTCAATAAAATTTTTGTTTCCCAATCTAGTGGTAACCAATGGAAATGATTTAGAAACTAATCATGGTATAAATCCATTATTGTAGGAAGTGTCCCATTTCTTACTCTATCATAATCTACCAAGGTCATTTCCACTAACTAACTAGAGATAGTTCCATCCACCTATACTAAAGGTCCTTATAACATTGAGACATTTTATTAAAATATGATCATCATGTGAGATTTAGTGTATGATAGACAACAAAAATTTTATAATTGAATATTAATTCTTAATACATTAAAATAAAATTATTTTTAAATAAATTTAATACCTTTTAAAGGATATGATTCCGAAGACACCATGTTTAAAAAAATATTATATTATTTTAAAATATTATTATTTAATCATGATCATTATAACCTTTCCATTAAGATGGTGGGTATGAATTATAATAACTAAATAATGACATTTTTTTAGTTCACATATTTTTAAATAAATTTTATTGTTATCTAATTATTATAAATAAAATAAAAATCATTTGAAAGAAAAAGATGTGTTTTATTAAATATTGTTCTTTTATTAAAAGTGGTTTAGTCATAATTTTCACAAAAAAATTATAAATAATTGAACCTTTTATATAATTTTGTTTGAAAAAATAAACAAGATTATTGAAATATTCATAAAGAAATTATCTTAGGATTATTTTTTGGGATTTTTTTAAAATGTTTCATATTTCGATGAATAGTTAAAAATATTGACTATTAATAACACCTACATTTTGTTTAAATTATTTACAAAGAAAAATTATATTTAAAAACTTTTTAATTTAATTTTGTTTTAAATTATATTATAATTTTCCTAATTTTGGATATTGGAATCAATTTAATATTGAAATTTTATATTAAAAACATCTATCCTTATATGATTTTTCACTTTGGAACCCTGTTTTTTCATCACATCTTTGTCTATAATTTTAAATTGAAAATTTAATATTTTGAAAATTAAATTTGGAGAAATGGATTCCATATTTGGAAAAGGAAATTTTTTTATTTTATGATAAGTTAAAATTACATTTTTACCAAAATGAATTGTGAAAACATTAAAAATTAATTATGGTGTGTTATGTAAAAATTGGATTACCATGGAGTTAAACTAAGATGATAAGGGTTTAAAATACCTAAAAATAGTCAAAATATTTATAAATATCCTTATTTACACCATATACTATCCAAAATTATATCCAAGGGTTATTTGGAAACTTCTTTCATGTGAATAAATTTATCATTTCATTTTTATTTGGAAAATTTTCATATAATTTCCAAGAGGGTTCCATTTTCCAACTTATAAAAGGGCACCCATCCCATTATGATTTTGCACCTCCCAAGTCCTTTTTCTTTAATAAACCACGCCAAAATATATCCCTAAAATTATTAGATACATTATAGTGCTTATGGTCCTCGAAAAAGACCAACCCTAGTGTCCTTAAGAGGATTTGAAAATGAGGTTTCACTTAGAGAAGGTAAACATGTTGACAATGATCTTTCATTTTCTATCTCCTTTTTAAAAATTAAATTATTTATTAAAATATAATAACAACATTATTTCTCATATAATTATCTATTATTATGTTTATTTTTAAATATTTATCTATCTATACTTCAATTAAATGGGAAATGAAATAATCAATCGTGTTTACGACAGACTACCACCTCACGAACCGATGAAATTCATTTTCCATAAACTCCTTTCAACACTGGATATAATGATGTATTTATAAAATTTATATGATATTTATGATATTATTATACTTATTTAATATTAATATCACATATAACTTTTTAACATTGCATTCTATTTAAAATATGATAATGTCGATCGTGTGTATGGCGGACTACCACTTCGCAAAGTGATGTAATGTTTTTCAGTTATGGACTACATGGAATATAATATTTATAAAATTATTGAATATATGTTATATATATATATTATATTATATTGTTTCTATAAAATTAATATATCAACCACTTCCTTACTCATCTACTTATTGAGGGAATGATACCATCAATCAGGCGTGTGTGTGGCCTACCATCTCCACAAAGTGAAGTGATTCCTTTTCTATGTCCAACATTACTAAATTGATCTAAAAATTTATATATTGAATAAATATTATATTTATTGAATTATTCTAATTGTAGAGATAACATATAAATTTTCTATGCTTAATAACTGAAACATTCATGACAAAACACTCATGAGAAGATAAGGATATTAAAACCCAAAATAATGAAAATAAAGAAATATTACTAACAAATGGGTGGTAAAATGTTATAATAGGATCATATATGATATTATAAATATTATTATACATCTAAAATTAATTAAAAACACTCATAAACCCCTTATATATGTGGTATAAAAACATTTTATGTAAATTAGACCTGAGGTAAGGGTTTCGTGTTTCTCTTTTACTTCTCTGAGACATATTCCATATTCACCACATATTTCCTATGTGTGGGGTATATAATTACTATTTTATATGTTATATAATAAACTTATTTATATTAATTTTATTTATAGTTTAATTTTATTTCATTTTTGGGGATTATCACTCAGAAGCTACCTTAGTGGTGAGGATTTATTTCGAAATATTATCATTATTCAAGATTATTTATGATTACATCTCCCATGGGGGAATTATTTGATATATAAATCCTAAAATAAATATATTTTCTTCAAATATATTTATTAATGATCGGTTTCATATAATAGAACCATTTTACCACTATTTGGTAATTAAAATTATTGAGAAATTGTTTTTAAGAAGACTCGTCATTATTTCTCTCTTCATCCAGAAATCTATTTTCATCAAAAGCAATTTTTTCTAAAAATATTTCAAGAAAATTTATATCCTTTAAAAATTTATTTATTAGATAAAATTTTCATCATTATTTATTATTATTAAATTAATTTAAAGAAACCTACATTTCTTTTTCAAAATAATGCATGTTTCTCTTTTACTGAAAATGTGAAAATATCTTTTTTAACCTATATAGAACGAACAAAATTTTCCATTACCATGACCAAAAAATGTTTTAATAACAATTTTAAATTTTTTAAAAGGTTATTTTCAATGAAAGTTATCTTGAAAATTTATTGTGATTTTTTTTAGAACATGATTTCCAAATTCAATTGTTATTTTTTTTCAAAAATGATTTTGAGGATCATTTCATGGTATTTATTTTCATCAATGACATAAACCATATATTTTACTTATTATAGATTGAGGATATTTTTTATTGATGTAGTCCTTATTATTTATATTTATAATTTGGGATTATTATAACTAGGGATGTACAATTTTATTCCCAGTCACCATTTAACATTGTATGGTTTTTTATTATGTTTATTGATTGAGGTATGTATTGTCATTTTGTATGTTAGTTTTTAATATTATTTTCTTGTTTATTATTCTTCACCAAATTCATATAAGTAATTAATTATACTTATTATGTGATGGGAAAGCCCCATATAGAGCATTGATGCATCAACATGACTCATGAGATAAAATTGATTAGGTTATGGATCATACCATATCAATTTATCTAGCTATCATGGAAAAACTTCTCAATTATATATTTTAGATCTCTGATATTATGAAATCAATCATTATAAATTCATTTATTTATATTCCATTTGATTATTTGATTAGATAGAAAATAAATAGTCATGTTATCAAGATAATGTGAATATTTGTATGGATTTTTTTGATAATAATCCATTCCTGTAATATTATTCTTGTGATGTTGACTAAATGACAAATGTTTCTATTATTTAAAACACCATGTTTGTTATGTCTTATTTATTAATAGATTATGTTGTATGCATTCCATTACATAGAATCTGAGCTCACTAATATTTTATGTTTTATTTTCCCCATGATACTTAGAAGTGTTTTGGAGTTGATATACAGGGATAAACAAAGGGGAATAATGGGATTATCAAGGAAAATACACTATGAAAATTATTTTTTAAAATATTTTGTGAATTTGAATTATATATCTTGTTTACAGAGACTAATAAAGTATTCAGTTCTTTGGGATGATATTTCATGTATCTTATTAAAATTTAATAATTTAAACACTCTCTCTAGGATACTGGGGTTGGTGTTTCTATAGTTGGTATCAAATGAAATTTATTAAAAACCATGGGAAGAAGATTTAGGAAAACATATATTATGGAACATAAGTCTATGATAGAAATTGAAGATAAATATAGATGAAACTCCTAATGTTTTGGTAAGGAAGATATTATATGGGTTTTCATAGAGATATATCCATGTATAGATAATACATGTGAAAATGGTTTTGAAATAGATATACCTTGGGTTAATAACTCTGAAAAGGGTGCATTGGGCATGACCTGATCATCACATGGTGCGTGACAATAGGCCTTACTGTAGAACATGATTGAATTTCACGAGGGATATTATTTAGTTAAATCACATTTTCTTTAAAAAACATTATGAAGGATTTAAAAATAAAGATATCCACAAATAAACCATGTTTATTATTATGATATTATCAATGTATAAATTCATCAATCTATGTTATGTGTTTCACTAGTTTTGGGATTACACATTATGTTTCATAATGTGATTATATAATGTAGGGTATTATATTGTTTATAAATGTCTCCTAATAGAAGAAATTGAAATCAATAAATGTACATAATCCATGTAAGGATTTCCCTATAGGGAATGATAATGAATCCAGAGTTGGATATGCAGCTATAATTGATCAAATTTTAACTATATTGGGGTAGTTGATTTCAGTAATGAGTAATAACCTTTGCTGTATACAGTATCAAAATAATAAAACATGTTGTGTAATGATGTTAAACTGCTTAGTTCATCAACATCCTATATCATTAATTTTTTTAAAAACCTATCTTTAGTTGAGAAGTGGATATGTTCCTTTGTGAATATATTTCTTTCTTTGGATAGTAGTGAAAGCAATAAATTTTTCTTGGAAGTTTATCATCTCTTAGGAGATACATATCAATAGTGGAAATTAATTAAAAAAACACAGGATGAGGAGGAAATAAAAAGCCTGGAGTTATAGGATATCAAGTTACTCTTCATCAAAATATATTATCCTCATGAGAATCGAGTGGATTTTGAATGAATGTTCTTAAGTCTAATACAGAAATAAGAAGAAAATGTTTCCAATTATGAATATATCTTAAAAAGGGTGACATGGAATGTTGTGGACTACATATGTAATCCAAAGATAATGATTGATCATCTCCTTCAAGGACTTAAGACAATCCTATGAAGGGAAATAGTCTCACAATCATTCCCATCATATAAGGATATAGTATCTAGTACTATCATGATAGGGAAATAATTCTCCAGGTCTTATAACATCAAAGGGATTCCTGAGAATAAGAGGATAAAATAGAATAAAATATATAACTTTAATAAGAGAAAAAAGGATTTTCCAACATGTTATACTTGTAGAAGTAATCACCTTCGTAGATAATTAAAAGGAAAAAAGAGTTTTCTTCATGTGTTGGGGGAAAGGCCACCATGACTATATTTTCAACGGAAAGAAGTAATCTACCACTATGAAATTCTTCCTCTATAAGGATATGGGGCACCAAGTAATTTAATGCCACATACAACAAGTTAATAAAAAAATATATTGGATTATGGTCAAGATTATGATATTACTAATAATGAAGTGGAATGATTAATGTGCTTTTTTTGGATTCAATAATCCTGTTATAGGAGTATTATAATTAATGATATTTAGGTTATAATAATTATGAAATGTTTAAGGTTTTTACTCAAGTATTATTTCATTAATTATTTTTTCCATGTGTTTTTTTCTTCCATGAAAAGTTGAGATTATTGGAAAACACATGTTGTAAGGAGGATAACCCATAGTATGTACCCAATAGTGAGATAATATTGAATTTTTATTTATGAAGGTATTGATAATCTTTTGGTTTCTCTAGTATTTTGTGTTGATTAAATTATGGGAAATTATAATTTGGTAACATTATATGAATCATATTAATATGGTTTTAGAAAATGGGAAACCTTGATTCTAAGTGACAACCCATCACTTCTATAAAGGTCGCTGAGCATGAAACCACAACTAAATAATGATATGGGTTTAACACTTGCCACTAACCTAATTGATGTCCTAGTTCATATATCATTTTTAAATGATTTTAATAATTAATATTAATGTTGAACCAATGGTGTTACAATTTATGTTTAGATATTATTTTGTTATATTGGATAAATTATGAAAACCATATTGGTTTTGGAAAATATTTATAATTAGATAGACATATATTTTACTATTTTACAGATCTTATGATCCATTTAAACTTAATTTTAGTTCTTCTAGAATAAAAAAATAATCATGTATATTCATTTAAAGTAGTATGGAATGATGTGGAAAATTATGGAAACATAACCAAAATAAGACATTATGCCAATGAAATAGAATAATGTCAAGTAAGTATATTTTAATATATTCTCAATCAATATGGTAATGGAATTACTCTAATATATGTAAATAATACTGAAACCAAATTTTATCATATTACCATCATTTATGTTGAACTGGTGGTATTATAAACCCTCACAAATTTATTTTTTTGAGTTACATAACATTTCATTTATCATTCACTTCCTTGTGATGAATGAATTTTATAACTCTCTATAATTATTTATGTTTTTATTCCATGTCCATATCCTTTCTTTCCATTAATTTTATTCAACATAGAAACTTAGTTATGAGTTATTCCATATAAATTTTTTACATCTCTTTCCATATAATTAAAAGGATTTTTATTAACCATAATTACGATTTTTGTTTTTAATTAATCTTTTTTCAACTGTAAAACCCTTTGTTCTAATGTTCAAGATTAAATTGAAAGTAACTTATTTAAAGGGGGAGAATGTAACACCACACAATTTTTATAAAATAGAAACATCATGTTTGATAGTGTGTATACCACAAAAAAACATGGAGGAGAATATAACATCTTAAAACATTATGATAATTTCTTTTAAATAATTCAAATCTCTATGATTAGTTTTTATTAATGCAACACTGTTTCAAATGAAGCATGACACTTATTAAAAAATTATTATTTAAACATTAAAATTATAACCTAGATGTTAAGTTTGTGGGTATGAATAATACTAACTAAATTATGAAAATTTAATTTTTTTAAACATGTAAAAAATAAATTCAATGGTTATTTATTTATTATAAAAAAATTAAGAATCGTTTTAAAGTAAAATGAATTTTTTCAAAAAAATGTATTTTTCTAAATGGATTTCTAGTAATGCTTTTCACAAAACAATTATAAATAGATTTTATTAATTTTATAAAATTTAATGGAGAAAATAATTCATTTTTTGAAATTATCATATCAAAATTAACTTAGAATGAATTCTTGGGATTTTCTTGAAATATTTTATTTTTAATAAATAGTGAAAAATATTGATTTTTTAAAAAAATTACCCATTATTTTAAATTAATTAAAAAGGAAAATTATATTTTAATTAATTTTAAATTTTAAATTAGTTTAATATATTACTATTTAAAAATCATCAGTCATTGTAATAAATTTTATGTGGAATTTTTATATTCAAACCTTCTATACTTATGGATATTTTCTTTTTAAAAACCCTCATTCTCATCGCGTATATAAGTATAATTTAAAATTTTATTCTGGAAATACTATGAATTATGTTTAGAAAAATTAAACCCATATTTTTAATGATTATAATATATGTAATCCAATAATGTAAACATAATTTTTGATGATAATGTATAGAGAAAACACTAATAATTAATTATCACGATTACGTTAAAAATGGGTATACTATTGTGTTAAACTCAAAAGATATGGGTTAAAATGTCCAACCAAATTGTAAAAATATTATTGGGTCGAAAAATTTCAACATTATCCTATCTCAAATTGTATCCTAAGGTTATTATGAATATTTTCGTTTGTGAATGAATTTATCATAATGGATTATTTTAGGAAATTTCCAAGTAATATCCTTTCCCCCACTTATAAAAGGTAACTCCCACATTTTACTAATTCACACCTCTTAAGAACCTTGGCTTGATTAATCACTAAAAAAATATGTCCCCAAAACCCTTAGGAACGTTTTATAGCTTATGGTCCTCCCAAAATACCATCCCTAGTTTAATAAAGAGAACATTTGAAATAAAATTCCATTTATGATTGAATTAAATGACCAATTGTGGATACAAAAAAAATATTAAATTGTTTTGTTTTATTATATACTTTTGGATTTAATATACAATTAATAATAATTATCTTTAATAAAATTGTTTTTGAACAGTGATCATATGATTACTATAAATATTGGGTCATGATAAATCCAATTGGAAAAGTCAGAAGAAGTAATGGCCTCAACTAGCAAGACCGTACCTTATACAGACCATTTATTGCAGCTTCCAAGGGAGATATCATCATTCGAATTTTCCTTTTACCAAACCCAAGATGAGATCCATCATCTAATTATTAATAATAATCATTTACATGAGAATTTCAAGCTCATCAAGATTATGTCCCAAACCATGTACACCGAACAACCAAATAAAAATCTCACCATCACGCACCTAACCCTTAAGAAATTTACTATAAAAATAAAGGGATATGTATCAAGACTATAATAAAATGAATATGTATATTATATAGAATAATGAATTTATTTTATCCTTATTTGTGTTACTTATTAAATGATTTTTATTTTGATATGATAAAACACAAATTGTATTCCCATGTAATCTGAAATTTCAATTACGGTATTCCATTTTGATGAAATATTGAATTTTAAAAGTAAATTTTATTTTAAAAATATAAAAAATTATATAATTTTAATTAAATATAAATAATAATATAATTTTTATGATGTCAAATATAATTTTTACAAGGGTTCAGAAACTGTAATTTTTGAAAAAACCATCATTTCTCAATAAATAATGATTCTTATGTTAAACATGAAAATAAATATATTTAGAAAATTATTTTATCAAAATAAATATTTATTTGGAATTAGAATATTGAAATTATAAAATATTTATTTTTTCATATCATTCTCACATAGTCTAAATTTCATGTAATAGATTAAATATGAATTATATATATGGTGTGTATTATGAAATCATAATGATCCAAATGTGATGTAATAAATTCTAAAAAGTGAATAAATGTCCTAATATATATTACCCTATTTATATAATTTGATTTTTAGGTTATTTGATTGATTTTATAAATCCTTTATGAATACTCCCAAACTATTATTTTCAAGGTTTTAAAATCATTTCCTTTTGAAAATAACTCACTTCCACATCACCAAGGGTAAAATTTTAATGACTTTAGAAGATGGACATATAAAATAATTTAAACCACTCAAAATTGGATTAATCCATGGGAAAAATAATGGGATGGTTTGTTGTTTTGATTATATTATTATATGGAGTTGAAAACCTATGTTTCAGAAATAATATAGAACTCCCCAATCTTTTCCTATACCCATGATCCCATTCCTCTTAACTAAAAAACCATGGTTAATGTGCTTACTCTTACCTCCCATCTCTAGAGTCCTCCCAATGTTACCCAATATCTTAAGATGCTCTTCCGAAGATTTTTGAATCACCCTCTCATGGTATGGGACCTCTCTCTCTTCTATTCAATTCAACCTACGTAGTTATATTTAGAATATTGAATATCAATTGGCTACATCTTTATGACTTAATAAATACCCCCTCGTATAAAATTTCTATCCTAATAATTATATATCATTTATCACCTCCCATTATAGTACTTACCTAAGCCATTATTATACTGAAAATTAGTAAGGGATCCTCTTTATCTCCTCTTTATTCAAGAATAATATCTATTTTATACCTTTTGATTAACAATTCCTAATGATGGGATATGTTTTTCCACATATATTCTACTTAATTTTTTATAAAAATGGAGAGAGGCCCATTTCACTCTCACTAAACAATTTTATGAATCATTAATTACTAGCGTTATACTGTCGAAATTCCACTAAATTTTTTCATGCCAAATGATTTTTTATGAATATCCACCCCCATTTCAACTCAATTTTATTCACCAAGATCTACCTACCCTTCATTTATTGGGGACATGTATTTATTTTTTCCCAAAATCCTTTATCATTGGTCAAAAATTGAATAATCTAACCCTTATTTTGTATCATCTATTTAGCACAGATATTCATGTACAAGATATGATATTGACGGGTGCACCCAAAATTATATAGTTCTATAATGAATTAGGTAATTTTTTAGTCTCATGTGATATCATGTATGATATTATGGAGTTAAAATAATCCATTATGGGACATTATCCATCAGGTTATAAAGTCATTGTGGTTAGCCATGACATGTGTTTATGTTGTCATGTTTAATGTAGTTTATACATTACAATGTTGTATTTATGTTATCATGATATATAATGACTTTTTTTTTATGTTTACGATTATCAACACTTTTATATCTCATTTAAATTCATATTTTATAACATGTAATACATTATTCTTGTTAATCATTGTTTATTCCATTACTGTGATTTATATCTCACCCCTTTATTATGTATGTCCCAAGGTTATCATATGTAGTTTTTAAAATGATAGAATATTATGATAATGTTAAGGAAGATTTCAATAATGCTAATGAACCATATATTTTTATTTTGTTATGTAATGTACTTAATTACCCAAATACACCAAAATTATCAGTCGTATGGGTTGTATTACGGGAATTTGGGTTGGAGTTGGTTCCCTAGAACCAACTTATGTGTTCTTTATGATACATTTTATTTATGGTTTTTGAATATTAATTAATTTTTTATAACATCATGATTATTCTTATGTGTAACATAGTATGTTATAATGTCCTAAGAGTAGCTCTTTTCAAAAAAAATTCCTAAGAGTAGCTATCACACAAAAAGTTCATAGTAGTTCCTCGCAATAATGAGAACCTGGAAGTGCTATGACACTAATCTTGAATAAATATAATATAACCAGATGATATCATTTGAGGGACACAAATGATATAGGCTATTAGGGGTGGATACTCAAAGGACTTTGAGGAAACTTCTCATGTTGTAATCCCATGGTAATATCCATTAGGATACTATGAGAACGAGACCAACCAGTAGGAAATCCATATTTATATGTGTCATTGGATCTTCCTATCTACATCATGTTTATTGGTCCTGAAACTTTAAAATTATTATTAATGAGTATTACGAGTTTAATACTTTGATTTATTGAAAAAACCTGTCACGACCCGACCCTACCCGGGCTCGAGCCGCAACTACCCCAAGCCCGCCTCCATAGGCCAGGGGCTGGCGACCAGTGCCGAAGGCACAATAACTTGGGGAGGCCTTTGCCTAAGTACCTGTACACACACACATGCATCACACTCAATGAAAAAGTGCAGAGTAAAAGAAAAGACAAGCAAGGAAAAGGGGAAACTGCTATATATAACCACAAGAGTGCATCGACCTCTACAAGTAAAAAGAAAGCTGAAAGTACACTGAAAAGAAAATGGGCAAAACACGCACCCAACCAACAAGTACCACAACCCGGCAATAGGTAAACTAAAGAAAAACAGCCGGAAGGGGTCCCCCACCTGGGACCGAACCACGACCATCGCACGCGGTCCAAGCTCCCAATCTCCTACGCTCCACTGAAGCCACGCTCCACCTATTCGTCATCTGCAAGGGCACAACAAGTGCGGGCAAAGCCCAAGTAGGGTTGAGTACAAAAATACTTAGTAGGATACCCCAAAGTCTCGAGGGAGAAACAAAGGAGGCACCGAAGGGTGAGCAGTAGAGTGAACAGAAAGTAGAACAGAAGTAAAACAGAGAGTACAGTAAAGAGTCCAGCTCAACCCAACAGGAGGACAGAAGGTAGACTTGTCCAGACATAAGGAGATGGAAACAGTGAGAAGACGAACTTCCCGTCGTGTCTTCGCTACCTATAGTAGGAGAGTAGACTCGTCCAACCATGAGAAGCTAGACACAGAAAGCACGTGGCATACCTCGCGTGTCTTCGCCTCTCCTGGAAGGAGAGTAGCCAAACCCAAGAAGTGCATACCAGAGACAAGGTATATACATATCTGTATGCTTAATAAGAAACCTGAACAACGTCGTAAGGGGATATCTATCCCGTAGCTCAGCCAAAGAAAATGAGTCGCCAATAGTCCCAGAGGTAACACCATCATCGATTCCCAACATCCTGCACGTCTGCCCTGAACCGCAAGCCAAGGGGCTCAATCACCGCACCTTGACACTATCCGCTTTGGGAGACACTGACTCACTCGCATGGTTTTAGATCGCGTCACAAGAACGCGTCTCGATGGGGAAAGTTCCCCTCGAACATGAGAGTTCTAGGGAAAGTCAAACCACACCTCTTCACTTCCCTACAGTCGAGAGGTCTCCTCAAGTAAATCTGTCACAACATTTACCCATATAACCAAGGGTCCCACTCTGGTAATCACGGAGGAAAGCCATAGACTAGCCTAGTCGAGAGGATTGAGTTTGGAATGCCAACCACTATCCCTACTGCCCCGCCCTGCTGGAGGTTAAACCATAATACATCATCCGGTGACCCACTGCCCAGCCCCGTAGGAGGGTAGACCTTAATACATCATCAAGCGACCCACTGCCCAGCCCCACTGGAGGGTAAACCATAATACATCATATGGAGGCCCACTGCCCAGCCCCGCTGGAGGGTAGACCTGGAATAAGTCGACAGGCGACCCACTGCCCAGCCCCGCTGGAGGGTAGACCTCGAATAAGTCGACAGGCGACCCACTACCCAGCCGTGCTGGAGGGTAGACCTGGAACTAGACGACAGGCGACCCACTGCCCAACCCTGCTGGAGAGTAGACCCTAAGAGGTCGTCGGGTGACCCACTGCCCAGTCTCTACTGGAGGGTAGACCCTAATAGCGTCAAGTGACCCACTTCCCAGTCTCTAGTGGAGGGTAGACCCTAGAAGCCGATGAGTAACCCACTGCCCAGCCCCGCTGGAGGGTCAAACTCAGAACATCTCTGGCCATCTCTACTGGAGGGTACAACACTGGCCAACCGAACATGGAGTGGGTATCGCACAACCACCTAACTCCAGAACAACTCTCCCAAAAGAGGTTCAGTGCCTGCTCCATCACTGGGTGTCACTTGCACCGCTACCGGCTGATCCATCGAGAATTAAACCAGGGGGAGACCACTCAACCCTGCTGGTCAACAAAGGAGCACAGATCTAGGGGAAAATCTCAACCCTGCTGGTCAAACAAACACACAGAAGGAGCCTCTACGTCGCGAGAGGTCAAAGTACGTAAGGAAGAACACGGAACGCACATGGGGCCCACACGACGTGTGGCCCCAAGTCAACCCCAACCAAGTGCACGTACATCTCAGGTACAAACAAACACATGTACCTCCAAGCATTCCTGTATACTCCCAGAGTATACCACATTCTCAGCCCAAGGGCCATCGTGCACACGACACCCAACGTCAACCCGAAGGCATGACGTAACATCTCCAACTCAAGGGCCCAGGCACGACCAACCACATCTTGTGAACCATTTATATCACTCTCTCAAGAGTGCTCGATCACACGCTAAGGGTCTGCTACAAACATGGTAGGACGAACCACCACCAGAGCACCTTTCATGCTTCCACATTTAATAATATCTTGTATAAGTCTCCGCACAACCAAACGGATCACACCGTTGTAATACTCGCAGAAAAACACGCGAGATAGACTACTTACTCGCCTGAAACAGCCAACCGGTGAAAAAGGTACTATTTACCGTAACCAAACCCGTGTGGGGCCCACCCCAAGATCCCGAAACTGAACCAACAGATCACGCTACTGCGACCCCCTCGGAAAAAACACACGGGATTGAGTACTCAAACGCCCAAAATGGACACCCGGTGAAAAAGGTATTATTCACCATAGCCAGGTCTGGTGGGTCCCACACCACGTCCACGAAAAAGGTCGGGCGGACTGCGCCATCGCAAAGCTCTTGGAAAATCACGTCAAATTGACTGCTTACTTGCGTGGAACGGGTATCCAGAGAAAAAGATGCATTTCAGCGCACCGCACACGAGCGGTGCTTCGTGGGACCCACACCCGGTCCTGAAACATAACGAACAAATTGCACTGTTGCGATCCTCTCGAAAAAGCACACAAGATGGACTCCTCAATTGTCCAAAACGGTCGCTCGACGATAAAGATGGAAAATCACCGTCGACGCCCAAACGGCCCTCGTGGGCCCCGCACCATCGTGCCGAATTAGGCGGGCGGATTGCACCATTGCAATACCCTCGGAAAAACACCCAACATCGACTGCTCGCACGCCCCGAACGGACGTCCGATGAAAAAGTCGTGAAATGCTGCACGCAGCTCAAGAGACGGGTCGTGGGGCCCATGCCTCAACTTCGGCCTCAACGCCTGGAACCACACTGGAAACCTCCTCCTCAGTGTCAGGGTTCCCACGCCACTAACGGCGCTCAATACGGACGTCAGATGTGTCCGCGCCGTCCAAAACAAGCTCCCCCGAAAAAACGACAATCCCCTCGACGCACGTGTCGCGCCACCGAGGCCCCTCGTTTCGGGAATTAAAAATTCCCAAAACCATCTCGAAAAGTTAACCTCTGTGTCGGCTCCGCGCTGCTGTAGATGGCTCACAAAACGGATGCCCGTAGCAAAAGTTACGGGCATCCAAAATTGAAGGGGGCGAAGCCCCTTCGGTAGAACCGGCCGGGGTCGGCCGGTTTGGTCGGTCTGGCCCGGGCCGCGCTTGCTGGCCCGGCTTGCAGCGCCGGTCCGCGGTTCAGCCGCGCGGGCTGGCCGCAGTCCCACGGTCCACCGACCTGGCGACCGGCCCCTGGTGGCCGGTCTTCGGTCCACACGGAGACCCGCCGATGGCGGGTCTCGGTTCCCTCCGCGGGGTCGCGCGCCGCGACCCCGGTTCACCCTGCCGGCAACTCAGCTTGGCTGACCTGCTGCGCCCGCCGCCTACGAGCCGCGTTGCCGCCGTCCAGTACCCCGCTGCCGCCGCCTGGGAAGCCGCCAGACCGCCACTGGGAAGCCGCCGCTGCCGCTGGGAAGCCGCCGCCGCCGCTGGGAAGCCGCCGCCACCGCTGAAACCCGCCGGAAAACACCAAAAAACTCCTGGAACTTCGTCGGATCCCTGCGATCACCTCAGAACTCGGAATGTTGATCCGAAAAGTGCAACGGAAACCCCAGATCAAATCCTACACAACTACGGGCTTCGTTCGATAGAAAAACAGTGATTCGATGCAAATAAAACAATCCAAGGGAGTTGCGGATATGAAAACGAAGAAAAACACGAACTCCTACCTCTTGGGCGATGCCCGGAGCTTCACGGGGAGTCCGCCGCCACGCCGTGCCTCGCCGGAGCTGGAGGAGGAGAGGGAGGAGGAGCTTCCGCCTACCGCTATCCAGGAAATGAAGAAGGAGAAACAGAGGGAGGGGTGGGTTAAGTGTTTAAATAGAAAACACTTAACCACCCGCCCGTCGGCCCGAACGCGAACTCCCGACGGGGACGAGTTTTAGCCTATCCTAGGCTAAGAACCACGATCTGAGCACAACGGCGGTATTGGAATTTTATTCCGAGACCCCGTTCAAAAGTTATTAAACTTAGCGCCTGAGGCTGCCAAATTACGAAAACGCCCCTCGGGCCATTTTTCACAGACGGGCCACGCCCGCAAAACTTACACCCCTCCTAGGGTAAACGGCATGCTCCAAACTCAATGGTTCCTTTGGTTTTCCAACCCGAGCCACCATTTAAGAGATACCTGTGTTTCAACATTAAACGAATAAACTAATTTATTTAATCTGTTTAACATTCCAAAAGCGGGCGAGGTGTCCAAACATCCCGCGCCGATAAGTTTTATGTCTTTCCTAGGGTAAAAACCCCATTCCGGACCCATCCGTGCACTTGGATCCCGGATCCGGATCACTGTTTAGGAGATATCACATTTATTTTGCGTTTCCAGTGTGAACGCACTAAAAATTTAATTCCGGCCACTCCGGGGCTCGGAATCGCATGCCGTCTGAAGGCACTACTCTGTAATATCATCAAGAATATTCCAAAGTCTTTTACAGAAAAAACCGGGTTCATACATCATTCCATCCTTCAAGATTTTCGTCCCCAAAAATCAAAAATAGGGAGCAACACAGAGTACTAATCCAACACCTAGCGTTCCCATACCCAGGAGAACCCACACACAGCTATGCGTCACTGCACACAGACCAAAGGATTGATATGTCCATGCTTAGTCGGCCCTTGCCGACGTCGTGCACCCACTCCAGACTTTGGGGTTAGGGAAATTCGGTAGGGTACCTCGCCATCCCTTTGCACAGTCTCAAACGGCCCGAAGGCTCTCGGGGGTAGCTCACCTCCCCAAACGAACCGCTACGTCGCATGTCGCGACTGGAATCACCGCCCGCACCTGAAAAAAGGCCCGGTGATTCCCTCCTTCAGAATATCCCTATGGTGGAATACCCAAGGATATCTGATCATGCAAGACTCCACAACCGAGGCTCTCTTACACGCTCGGTGAGCGATGGAGTCGACACCATAGACTAAAGGAAAAGGTCCCCCGCCTTTTTCCTTACCAACACAGGGTTACAACCGACGCCCTGCGTCACCCTCGTAACACCTCAAACAAGGAGCAGGGAGGAAAGCCTTTCACACACAGAGCCTAACAATTCTACTACAGAAGTAGAAGAGTCTCAAGGGGTACCTCTCACCATCCCATGCTCTGTAGGATCATAGACATATAAAGCTCGCGGCTATCCGTGGTCTGAACCGTCATCTCCCGGAGCCTGACGTAGACCGCCTAGTGGTGATGGGGAGATCTCGTAAAGTCGTCCCCCACTACCATCTCCTCTCGCTCCTCTGCTAGCACCACCTCCCTGGGTACTACTCCGATCACGGTGCTGCCTCTGCCGTGGTGGTGTACCTGCTATCTGCCTGAAACTCCCAGCAACTCGGGTCGGGCAGTCTCGTGCCAAGTGACCTCGCCCGTCACAAGCATAGCACCAACTCTCTCTGGGCTGCACTGGTGCCCTCCAGCACCCCTGTGGTGTACGACCATGCACCTGAGTCCAGTTGTTAGTAAGCCACCTGCGTCGAGGTTCTTCTTGCCGACGCCCACTAGCTGTGGCAGACGTCTCGACTCCAACGTGCCTGCTCCACCACCAACACTAGAACACGATAGGAAGCCCTTTGTCACCAGTGCCTGCTGTAGCACCCCGAAATATGTGGAAATTTCCAAGGGTACTATGACAGCAAGAATCTATCGGCGGAGACCCTGCTCAAACTTCCATGCTCGGAGGTTTTCATCATGGGACAAATCTGGGTAAAAGCGTGCACAGTCTGCGAAACTAGCCACGTACTCGGGCACCGTCATCCCTCCCTGCTGAAACTGCAGGAGCTCCTGAATCCGAATGGAGCGCAAGGAGGGGAAAAACTCCTCACGAAAAAACGACTGAAAGTCATCTCACAAAAGCGACGACTCGTCAAGAAGCTGAGTCACCAGACTCCACCAACACCAAGCCGATCCATGGAAAAAGGCTGGCTACCAAAGCCACTCTCTGATCTGTCGGTATCTACACAAGCCTAAAAAGAAGAACCACTACCATGAGCCAAACCTCTGCTGCCTGAGGGTCTGGCTCACCACTGAACCTCAGCGGTCTCTGCCGCTAGAACTCACGGAGCGTGCTCAACATGCGCTCAAACTCAGCCTGCTCTGCTGAAGCTGTCTACTGCTCAACAGGTGGGCGTGCTGCTACCGGCCCACCCAGAGAAAGGGGATCGTACGATGGGTCCTGGACTGTGGCCTCGTAGCTCATAGGGTCGTCATCACGAACCAAAGATGGTATCCTGGATGGCTGTCCTTGCGGATACTTCATGAATATTATCAAAGAGTGTCGCGGTCAGATGAGCATATATGTATATACCAATAGCAACGATGGGGAGCTGACTCAAGAATGACAATCAAAGACTCAGTCCTATGTGATGCACAAACAAATTTCCCTACAACAAGTGTCTCAGCATGCCGAGTCGACAAGCGGGTTATCAAGGTCCTTGTGAATGGATACGTCGGCCGCCACACCATCACTGGACTCCCTGTCCTGAGAGCCGCTCTCGAGACACGTTAACACTGTTGCCCTAAATCCCAACCAATTCCTCTCATTTTAGGGACGTCCGAACAAAGTCCCAAGGAACGAACAACCTTTGATACCACTTTGTCACGACCCGACCCTACCCGGGCTCGAGCCGCAACTACCCCAAGCCCGCCTCCATAGGCCAGGGGCTGGCGACCAGCGTCGAAGGCCCAATAACTCGGGGAGGCCTTTGCCTAAGTACCTGTACACACACATGCAGCACACTCAATGAAAAAGTGCAGAGTAAAAGAAATGACAAGCAAGGAAAAGAGGCAAATGCTATATATAACCACAAGTGTGCATCGACCTCTACAAGTAAAAAGAAAGATGAAAGTACACTGAAAAGAAAAGGGGCAAAACACACGCCCAACCAACAAGTGCCACATCTCGGAAATAGGTAAACAGAAGAAAAATAGCCAGAAGGGGTACCCCACCTAAGACCTAACCATGACCACCGCACGCGGTCCAAGCTCCCAATCTTCTATGCTCCACTGAAGCCACGCTCCACCTGTCTGTCGTATGCAAGGGCACACCAAGTGCAGGCAAAGCCCAAGCAGGGGTGAGTACAAAAATACTAAGTAGGATACCCCGAAGGCTCGAGGGAGCAACAAAGGAGGTACCAAAGGGTGAGCAGTAGAGAGAACAGGGAGTAGAACAGAAGTACAACAGGGAGTACAGTAAAGAGTCCAGCTCAACCCAACAGGAGGAGAGAAGGTAGACTCGTCCAGACACAAGGAGCTAGAAACGGTGAGAAGACGAACTTCCCGTTGTGTCTTCGCTACCTATAATAGGAGAGTAGACTCGTCCAACCATGAGAAGCTAGACACAGAAATCACGTGGCATACCCCACGCATCTTCGCCTCTCCTGGAATGAGAGTAGCCAAACCCAAGAAGTGGGTACCAGAAACAAGGTATATACATATCTGTATGCTCAATAAGAAACCTGAATAATGTCGTTAGAGGATCTCCGTCCCGTAGCTCAGCCCAAGAAAATGAGTCGCCAAAAGTCCCAGAGGTAACACCATCATCGATGCCCAGCATCCCGCATGTTTTCCCTGAACCGCAAGCCAAGGGGCTCAATCACCGCACCTTGACACCATCCGCTTTGGGCGGCACTAACTCGCCCGCACAGTTTTAGATCGCGTCACAAGAACGCGTCTTGGTGGGGAAAGTGCCCCTAGAACTTGAGAGTTCTAGGGAAAGTCAAACCACACCTCGTCACTGCCCTGTAGTCGAGAGGTCTCCTCAAGTAAAGCCGTCACAACACTGACCCGTATAACCAAGGGTCCCGCTCCGGTAATCATGGAGGAAAGCCACAGACTTGCCTAGTCGAGAGGACTGAGTCTAGAATGCCAACCAGTGTCCCCACTACCCAGCCCTGCTGGAGGATAATTCATAATATGATATCGGGTGACCCACTGCCCAGCCCTGCTGGAGGGTAAACCATAATACATCATCCGGTGACCCACTGCCCAGCCCCGCTGGAGGGTAGACCTTAATATATCATCAGGCGACCCACTGCCCAGCCCCGCTAGAGGGTAAACCATAATACATCATCCGACGGCCCACTGCCCAGCCCCGCTGGAGGGTAGACCTGGAATAAGTCGACAGGCGACCCACTGCCCAGCCCCGCTGAAGGGTAGACCTGGAATAAGTTGACAAGAGACCCACTGCCCTGCCGTGCTGGAGGGTAGACCTAGAACTAGACGACAAGTGACCCACTGCCCAGCTCTGCTGGAGGGTAGACCCTAAGAGGTCGTCGAGTGAACCACTGCGCAGTCTCTGCTGGAGGTTAGACCATAATAGCGTCGGGTGACCCACTTCTCAGTCTCTGCTGGAGGGTAGACCCTAGAAGCCGATGAGCAACCCACTACCCAGCCCCGCTGGAGGGTAAAACTCAGAACTGCTCTAGCCATCTCCACTGAAGGGTACAACACTGGCCAACCGAACACAGAGTGGGTATCGCGCAACCACCTAACTCCAGAACAACTCTCCCAAAAGAGGTTCAGTGCCTGCTCCATCACTGGGTGTCACTAGCACCGCTACCGACCGATCCATCGAGAACAAAACCAGGGGGAGACCACTCAACCCTGCTAGTCAACAAACGAGCACAGAGCCAGTGGAAAAACTCCACACTACTGGTCAAACAAACACACAGAAGGACCCTCTACATCGCGAGAGGTCAAAGTACGTAAGGCAGAACACGGAACGCACATGGGGCCCACATGACGTGTGGCCCCAAGTCAACCCCAACCAAACACACGCACATCTCAGGTACAAACAACCACGTGTACCTCCAAGCGTTCCCGTATACTCCCAGAGTATACCACATTCTCAGCCCAAGGGCCATCGTGCACATGACACCCAATGTCAACGCGAAGGTGTGACGTAACATCTCAAACTCAAGGGCCCAGGCACGACCAACCACATCTTGTGAACCATTTATATCACTCTCTCAAGAGTGCGCGATCACACGCCAAGGGTCCGCTACAAACATGGTAGGAAGAACCACCACCAGAGCACCTTTCATGCTTCCACATTTAATAATATCACGTATAAGGCTCCGCACAACCAAACGGATCGCACCGTTGTAATCATCGCGAAAAAACACGCGAGATAGACTACTTACTCGCCTGAAACGGCCAACCGGTGAAAAATGTACTATTCACCGTAACCAAACCCGTGTGGGGCCCACCCCAAGATCCTGAAACTGATCCAACGGATCACACAACTGTGATCCCCTCGGAAAAACACACGGGATTGAGTACTCAATTGCCCGAAATGGACACCTGGTGAAAAAGGTACTATTCACCAGAGCCAGGTCGGGTGGGTCCCACACCACATCCCCGAAAAAGGTCGGGCGGACTGCACCATCGCAAAGCTCTCGGAAAAGCATGTCAAATTGACTGCTTACTTGCGTGGAACAGGTATCCAGAGAAAAAGATGCATTTCGACCCACCGCACACGAGCGGTGCTTCGTGGGACCCGCACCCGGTCCCAAAACATAACGAATGGATTGCACCGTTGCGATCCTCTCGAAAAAGCACACAAGATGGACTACTCACTTGTCCAAAACGGTCGCCCGGTGATAAACATGGAAAATCACCATCGACGCCCAAACGACCCTCATGAGCCCCGCACCATCGTGCCGAATTAGGGCGGGCGGATTGCACCATTACAATCCCCTCAGAAAAACACCCAACATCGACTACTCGCACGCCCCGAACGGATGTCGGATGAAAAAGTCGTGAAACGCTGCACGCAGCTCAAGAGACGGGCCGTGGGTCCCATGCCTCAACTTCGGCCTCAACGCCTAGAACAACACTGGAAACCTCCGCCTCAGTGCCAGGGTTCCCAAGCCCCTAACGGCTTCCAAAACGGACGTCGGATGTGTCCGCGCCGTCCAAAACAAGCTCCCCCGGAAAAACGACAATCCCCTCGATGCACATGTCGCGCCACCGAGGACCCTCGTTTCGGGAATTAAAAATTCCTGAAAACATTTCGAAACGTTTGCCTCTGCGTCGGCTCCGCGCCGCTGCAGACGGCTCGCAAAACGGATGCACGTAGCAAAAGTTATGGGCGTCCATAATCGAAGGGGGTGAAACCCCTTCGGCCGAACCGGCTGGGGTTGGCCGGTCCGGGCTGGGCCGCGCTTGCTGGCCCGGCTTGCAGCGTCGGTCCGTGGTTCGGCCGCACGGGCCGGCCGTAGACCCGCGGTCCACCGACCTGGCGACCGGCCCCTGGTGGCCGGTCTTCGGTCCACACGGAGACCCGCCGATGGCGGGTCTCGGTTCCCTCCACGGGGTCGCGCGCCGCGACCCTGGTTCACCCGGCCAGCAACTCCGCTCGGCCGACCTGCTGCGCCCGCCGCCTACGAGCCACACTGCCGCTGTCCGGTACCCCGCTTCCATCGCCTGGGAAGCCGCCGGACCGCCACTGGGAAGCTGTCGCCGCTGAAACCCGCCGAAAAACACCAAAAAACTCCCGGAACTTCGTCGGATCCCTGCGATCACCTCCGGACTTGGTATTTTGATCCGAAAAGTGCGACGGAAACCCCAAATCGAATCCTACGCAACTACGGGCTTCGCTTGATAGAAAAACAACAATTTGATGCAAATAAAACAATCCAAGGGAGTTGCAGATATGAAAACGATGAAAAAAACGAACTCCTACCTCTTGGGTGATGCCCGGAGCTTCACGGGGAGTCCGTCGCCACGTCGCACCTCGCCGGAGCTGGAGGAGGAGAGGGAGGAGGAGATTCCGCCTACTGCTATCCAGGAGAAGAAGAAGGAGAAACAGAGGGAGTGGTGGGTTAAGTGTTTAAATAGAAAACACTTAACCACAAGCCCATCAGCCCGAACCCGAACTCCCGACGAGGACGAGTTTTAGCCTCCCCTAGGCTAAGAACCACGCTCTGAGCGCAAAGGCGGTCTCAGAATTTTATTCCGAAACCCTGTTCAAAAGTTATTAAACATAGCGCCCGAGGCCTCCAAATTACGAAAACGCCCGTGGGGCCATTTTTCACAAACAGGCCACGCCCGCAAAACTTACACCCCTCCTAGGGTAAACGGCATGCTCCGAACTCAATGGTTCCCTAGGTTTTCCAACCCGAGCCACCGTTTAAGAGATACCTGCATTTCAACATTAAACGAACAAATTAATTTATTTAATCCGTTTAACGTTCCAGAAGCGGGCGAGGGGTCCAAACGTCCCGCGCCGACAAGTTTTATGTCGTTCCAAGGGTAAACACCCCATTCTGGACCCATCCGTGCACTCGGATCCCTGATCCAGATCACTTTTTAGGAGTTATCACATTTATTTCGCGTTTCTAGTGTGAACGCACTGAAAATTTAATTCCGGCCACTCCGGGGCTCGGAATCGCACGCCGTCTGAAGGCACTGCTCTGGAATATCATCAAGAATATTCCAAAGTCTTTCACAGCAAAAATCGGGTTCTTACAAAACCATAAAGATATATGTGTGTAGAGAGATAGGATATGTTGGGAGCGTCACAAGTAATATTGCATTAATGAATAATGCCAGAAAGGATTTGTACATTTTTTTTAATTGAAGTTGATATCTCAGTCCCTTTGATGGAAATTTTATAGCCAAAATAAATCTATTGACATGGTGTTCTATAACAAGGTTCAATTTTTGTGAAGTCAAAGAATGAGACATCAAGCACATAGGTAGATGGCACCGACATGCAACCTGCTTGATTAGAGATATCGAGATAAAGAGATTATATTACACAATAAGTGTCTATATGATGTGACATGTCATTATGGCGTTAAATTCATTCTCTATGGATTCCTTGCCATTTTTCTAGAAGAAAACCTTTGAATTTAGGCTTCTTCACCTAATTCCAATGAGAAAGAGGCTTAGAGGGTCACACACTAAGTGTTTCCAGAATCTTAGTTAAATAATATATTATTATTTATAATATAAAAAGTTAAATAAATATTATTCTAGTACATGGTTTAATAATTATTCATATATTCTTCATTGAATATAAATATTTTTTTATTAGATAATAATGCAGTGATATTTATTTAATAAATAAATAGTTATTATTCCTAGTTTGATAATTATTATGGAGGAATGGAGGACCGGGATTTTATTCCTAGTGATTAAATAAAAATTTGAAATCCTAGAACACATCAAGAAATAATAACAATAATATTATTATTTGGAATGGGGTTTTTCAAGGATTAAATAAATAATTATGTTCTATTTAGAAATTATTTTATTTTCAACCCTAGTGATATATAAACCTAGTTATTATTTTTTCTCACTAAGACAAATCATTATTTTGGTTGTGAATAATGGATTTGGTGAATCTTCTCAAGACCTAGAGAGATCCCATCTCTAATAACACTCAAAATAATGGAGAGCGATCATCCTCCACCAGATCTAGGAAAAGGATTTTGAATTGATTATCAAAGCGATCAAAGGAGGATGTTGAAAGCACGAAGACCTACCATGATAACACCCAGATATTCCTTCAGTGACGTTTGGAGATTCCTGGAACACATTGGGATCACCACTAGAGGAAATTTACACCAGTTTTCTAAAACACAATGATAGTGCACTACAGATCTATCACCAGATTGATAAAAAAAGAAAAAATTCCTTAAAGGAGATTCTTTATTTAATTAAATAAATTATAAATAATATGTAATGATCCTCTCTCTGGTTTCGGTGTAATTACCCATTTCATATTTCTTTGATTCAATTCCATGGATCATAATGTTCATCATTGTATAGATCTCATATTGATCATTAGTTATGAAAAAAGAAAAGTTGGTCACTTTCCATCACATGATTTTACTTTTTCTAGAACCTACAATTGTTATTAGAGGGGTTTCATAATTATTTATCATTACTTAAAGTTCATTTTTGATTTAAGATTTTTTTAATTTTTTTCAATACAAGTTTAATCTTTCTTTTAATCTAAATCATTAGAAATGATTATTCCTATTTCATTTTTCATAGATCTAATCGAGATGATTAATTTTATGATTAAAATAAAATCGAGGAACTCATCCAAAGGTTCCAAGGATTCTGGCCATACAACACAGTAGTACACGCCATGTAACCAGAGTTACACATGGTGTACTTGTGTTCAATGCACCATAAAATAATTCAGTAATTACATAAAGAATGTGAATTGATTACACACAGTGTAGTTAATTCTTACACAACATGTTGACCAAGATTTCCTAGCACACGGTTGACCAGAGTAGACACCATGTAGCCCACATACACAACATGTAGACCCTTTGAGTCACATATGGACTATCTATTTCATACATGGCCTACCCAACTGGTCATCATGTAACTCAAAGACCACATGAAATGTATCATACTAAGCACTCCACGTACTTCATTTTTTGAGGCACATTTTACACGCCAATTCCTTAGGTGTGTGTCTCAGATAGACGATGAGATATGTACATGTTGTGTAGATCAGATGCATACACCGTGTACTTATACCAAGTTACAAATATTTAAAATTTATTTATTATACTCTGTAATCCTTGATATTCTTCTTGCATGTGATCATTATGTTGATAGGACAACCCTTATTATAGATTTTAATATATATATATATATGTTTAATTAATATCTATGTAATGTTCAGATCTAAAAATCATGTATGAATTGTATTACAAGTTGATACTCTATGTGCATTTAAGCATAACACATGGTCGAAAAATCATGTAATTTGTGTAATAATTAAGTTGATAGTACACGTTATAAAAGTATGTGATAATTTGTGTATGCCATATGTTACAATAGAAATCAAGTATATGAGTATAATACATGTTGGGTAGATTTGGATAGGTATTCATTTTTCTTCCTCTAAGGTACAAGCTATGTACACAGTTAATATTAAATGAATTTATTTAATTTGATTAAAATTATAATGGATGAGAATCACAAGGAGATTAAAATAAGAATAAAGATAAAATAATTTATTAATTAAATAATATAATTAATTGATTTGAGCAAGATTTATCTTAAATAATAATGATTAATAAATGAATGCTAGATTTAATAAATGTTTAATTCAGTGCATGCATGTGGATGATCATGACCATAGACCATAGCTTTTTATGTGATTGGTTTCATTTAATTTATATTAAATTAAATTGTTGGAATTTGTGCCTTCTTTCCACTTATAATTTTGGGCCTATGTTTTCATGGTTTTTTTTATATAAACCCTTTTACCCTCACCTGTGTGTGTTAAAAGCATATGTAAAGGATGGAGCTCCCAAGATAGTGGAGGTGGTTCATGTTTTGAGCCTAGATGAAACTAATCCAAGGAGATACGTAGGTGGATTAGTGAAAGATGTAACGGAAACCTTAATCGGTTCAAGGTTTTATTCCCCTAGGTCAAAAATTAGTTTATAAACCACTAGATAAAATAATCATTAGTAAAGCTCATGATGATACATATTTATTATTTTATTTCTATCAAGTTGCATGGTTATTTCATTATAGATTTTTTTGTGATCACATAATTAATGAATTAATGAGCATGCAAGATAGAACTAAAATAAACTAACTTATGTGTAAATATTATCTAGGACATGGATAATCACATAGTTAAACCCACATAATATTAAAAATAATTTGATAAAGATAAAATTATAAATTTATGCATGAAAGGATAAAATCCCTCAATAAACTATAAAGTCGGTATAATCTTCCATTACTTTGGTTAAAATACAACCATAGTTCAAAGTGATTGACTAGCTAAATCTGGGATTATTTCAATTATCAAGGAATTATAAAGTGATGTTTTGGGTTGACTTAACAGAGTTCACATCATGGTTTGACTACCAATCAAGGACTTAGTGTAATAGAGAAGAAAGTGATGAAGAGTTATCTCTCTATGAGAAACATCTAAATGATGCTAGAGAAATTAAGTGTTTCATCCTATCATCCATGTCCAATGATCTTTTGAAGAAACATAAGGACATGGATTCATATTTCATGATGTCTCACCATTGATATCCTTATCAATGGAAGGAGATGTAAGAGAGATACAAGATCTCAAATTATTTGTTTACAACTATTCATGGATATTCACTGAAAGTTGGGCCACATTTTTTAAAGATTATTGGCTATATTGAATGCCAAGACATATTAGGGATTATGTTACCATATGAGTTTCATATAGATCTCATAATTTCATCACTTCCAAAGACTATATCCAATTTTATTGTTTATTATAACATGAGAAATAATGAGAATATTATTTTGAAACTTCTTACCTTGATTCTCAAAGTGGATAAGACATGGGGAGTGATAAATCCACATCTATATGGTGAAACAGAAAAGGAAGTACAAGGAAAAGGGTCCCAATTACTACAAATATTCTAAAGCTCCCGATCATTATCATTCCAAGAAGAGGAATATATAAAGTAAATGAAAGGAAAATGTGGAAGTATATTTTGTATGTGTCTATCCATGCCAATTGAATATCAACTACACCAAGAATCAAGGGGAAGATAAAGGTGTGTTCATTATTAAGTGTAATATTTCAATATTTACACATTGGGTATTAGATACAAATTGTGGGGCTCAAATATCTATTCATATGTAGGAACCAAGTAGATTTTGAAAGATTCCTAGAGGAGAGAAGGATCTGAGAGCTGCTAATAGAGTAAGGCTAGCTGCCCTAGCCATTGGTGACTACCACCTCTCAATGCCAATGGGAATTATTTTGTTTTTAAAATATTTTTATTATGTACCTACAGTTACCAAGAACAAAATTTTTTCATCATGCCTCAATGCAGATGGGGTTATTTTCTTTTTTGGAAATAAAAGTTGTTTCCTTTATAAGGACAATGTATGTTGTGGTAAGACACACTTAAATAATGGTCTTCATGTACGAAATTACAAAAACCAAGTGTTGGAAATTGATGATGAATCAAGTTCACAAGACTCCTATAACTCCCATCTTTAGCATAACCATCTTGATCTTGTAAATAAGAATCATTTGATAAATCTCTATCAAGATGGTTATTTTGAATCATCTGAACTAAAACCACACGAAAGATGCCATTCTTGTTTATAATGAAAAATAAAAAAACCACCATTTGGTTGATAGGGTGAAAGGTCTATAGATCTTCTTGGATTGGTATACAATGATGCGTGGGGAGCATTTATAATAGAATCTAGAGGTGGAGATTCTTAATTAATAAATTTTACTTATGACTTGAGTAGATATGGATATATCTAATTGATGAGGTATAAGACTAAGTCCTTTAAGAAATTCAAGGAATTAAAGAATTATTTTATAATCAAATTGGTAAGAAGATAAAGTTGTTTCGTTCAGATCTAGGTGGTGAATATCTTAACCAAGTGTTCACCTAATTTATACCAGAGTTTGGTATTATATCTCAACTCACTCCACCTTACACACCAAAGTGGAATGGTGTTAGTGAAAGGAAGAATCGTACCTTGTTATACATGGTAAGGTCGATGATGAGTTATTCTGATATATATTATCCTTTTGGGGATATGCATTACAAACCACGACATACACATTAAACTAAGTACCAAATGAAGTGGAAAACATAATTCCCTTCTAGTTATAGATTGTAAAGAAAGTCATTTTATCCAACACATGTGTTTGGGGTTGTGAGGTATTTGTTAAGGCCTTCATAGGGAAAAAATTGTCACCCTAATGCACAAGGTGTATCTGTATAGGGTATCCTAAGGAAAAAAATGGATGCTACCTACACAACCCCTTAGATAAGAAATTGACCGTCTCTAGAAAATCCATATTTCTTGAGAGGGAGCACATCCTCAAAAAGGATAGTGTGTGAAATATTGGATTCGTTGAAGTTGATGCTCAGGATACACGAGAGTTTTTATAAAAACAGATTCCATAGTTCCCTATGGAAGAAGTAGTTCATGAAACACATGTATTGTGTAGGAGCGTAAGAAAGGTAAGATAACCAGGGTGATATTGTTTTCTAGTCACCAAAGATGGCCACTCATTATTGGTTGACAATGATGAATCTCTCTCCTAAAAGGAGGCAGTAGAGATCTTATATTATATAAGATGGCAAGAATCCATGTGTTTTGAAAGGTATTCCATGTATTAGAACCGTGTTTGGTTTCTAGACAATTCACAAGTCGATGCAAATCTTGTTGGAGGAAAATTGGTATTCAAAAGGAAGATGAACATTGAAGGTAAAGTAAAAACCTATAAATCAAGGTTAGTGGATAAAGGGTTTAAATAGAATCAAGGAATTGAATATGATGAAACATTTTTTCTAGTTTCCATGTTTAAATACATCAGAATTACACTTGCTATAATAGATTACCATGACTATGAAATTTGGTAGATGGATGTCAAAACCACATTTCTTAAAACGAACCTTCATGAAGATGTATATATGAAACAAATATAAGGGCTTGTGACTCCTGGTGATGCCAAAAGTATTTTAAAGTTTTATAGATCCATTTTTGTATTGAAGCATGCATCTAGGTCATCGAACATTTGATTCGATGAATCCCTAAAAGAATTTGGTTTCATTAAGAAGAAAATATGAGCTGTGTGTTTATGAGAGGTTTAGTGGAAATTTGGTCATTATTCTAGTAGTATATGTTGATGACATATTAATTATAGGAAATGAAATACCATTCATACAATATATTAAGGAATGGTTACTAAAAATGTTTCTCTATGAAGGACGTAGGTGAGACAACCTATATTCTAGGGATCAAGATCATTTGTGATAGATCCAAGAGGTTTCTTGGACTATGTATTAGTACATACTTTGATCAGATACTAAAGGGATTTAGTATGGAACAATCCAAGAGGGTATTGGTTCTAGTGTCACATGGTTTATATATTTCTTATAAAATGTTTCCTCAAACACAATAGGAGAAAGAGATAATGGGTAAGATCCCATATGCTTCTGAAATAGAATCAATCATGTATAACATGTTATGTACTAGACTTGATGTTGCCTATGCATTGATCATTTTTGGTAGATATCATGAATATCTAGGAGAACAATATTGGACTACTGTTAATTATTTCCTTAAGTATCTGAGAAGATTTTAGGACATGTTCATGGTGTATGGAAGAGACAAGGATCTGGTCATCAAGGGTTACACTGATGCTAGTTTTCAGATAAATCAAAATGATCTAACTATTTGTGTTGGTGTCCTAAAACCGACTGTTTGTAATTTTATTACATGTATATTTAATATATTTAAATATTTAAAATCTTATTACATATTTTTCATTGTTCTACACGACTATGATGTAATAATGTCCTAGAGTATTTGTCACATTGATAAGGTCATTGTAGTTCCCCACTATGATGAGAACCTTGAAATTCTATAACAATATTATTAAATATAGTTCTGCGGTTGGATGAAATACTATGATGGGATACATAGTATACAGACTATCAGGTGTGTATACTTGTAAGCAGATGAGACATCCTCTCAGGAAGTTCACAGTTGGTAATCTCCACGATGGGATATTATGAGAACAAAACTGCCAGTTGGAATTCTTCATGTTTTGGTGTCATCATATATTCCTATCTTCAAGCATCTGTAATGGTCCTTAGACATTAATACTATTATTCATACATGTCACGACTCATGCACTTTGATTTATTGATGAAAATTGTCATTCCATATGTTGGCGGGAATTAATGTACGTTGAGTGCCTCATGAGTGGAATGTTATTAGTGGATAAGTCGAGGAAGGATTTGTCCCTTCCATTTATGGAAGTTTATATCTCGGCCCTTTGATTGAAATAGAACCATCGCGTGAAATTTTATGGCCATGGTGTAATGAAGAGTTTATTTCAAGTAGTCAAAGAATGATGTATCAAGCATACAGGTTGATGATACTATCATGAAACCTTCTTGATGAGATATTGAGACAAAAGGGATTATATTACAAAGTGAGTGTTTGTATGTGGATGTTGTCATTGTGAATTTAAGTTCTTTCTCTTGGATTCCTTGACCCATTGGTAGATAGTACTCTTGGACTTTAGTAAAGCCCCCTAATACCAATGATAAATAATCCTCGATGGTCACAATCTAAGTGTTTCTTGTGGTCTCGATGAAATTATATTTGAATTTATCAATGGAATACATATTATTCTCATGAATGTGGAATAATTTTATTCAAGTTAAAATGATTGTATAAATTAAATAAATATTTATTCACCAGATTGTGAGTAAAATATATTAATTTTTTTTATTGATCATTTAATAAAAATTTATTTACTAGTTTTTAAATGAAATATTTATTTAAGAGAATAATTTATTTATTTATTTATTCGGGAGTTCAACAAATGGAAGAGGAGTTTGAGAAAACCAAGGCCGGTCTAGTAGTAAAATAATTATTTGAAAGATGGTAAATGATTATTTAACTAGCTGGAACAATTTAAAATACTAAAAACACTATTATTATTTTGTGACACAGAATTTTAATTATAATTCTATTTTTCACAAGTTGGAACACCATAAATAATGATGCAGTATTATTATTAAGAGAATGGATTTTCTATAAGGTTATGAATGTATTTAATTTTTGTTACATAACTAAATATTGTAACTGAATCCCCGTGTTGATAAACAGACAGGTACATCTATTGTGCCCAGTAAAAAACGGTCGGTGGATTGAGAATTGTTGATCTAAACAATTTATCTCTCAAATCCTATTCTCTCCTCTCTCAAGAATGAGAGAAGTTCTTCATGAACGAAGAATAGAAAATCAAGAACAACTAAAACAAGACACTCTCTTTTCCATGATCTCACTTGGGGAATGATTGGTGTCAATTGGAGGCCATCATAGCACATGTGGATCACTGGTAGGGGGATTCTTGTTTGGATCCTCACAATCGCAACGAGGCAATCTGAAAGGGTCATTCAAGATGATGAAAATCATCAAAGAATAATGCAAAAAAGATCATGATATTATTTTATTTAAAAAATTAATTAAATTAATAATAAATATGATGCACAAAATCCTTTCTCTCTTGGATCCGGTGCCTTTTTTTAAAATCTTTGATTTTAAACTGTGGATACTAGTGTTCATCGTCTTATTGATCCTAGATTGGTCATCAATTACGGCAAAGGAAAAGTTATTCCCCACCCAACATTGTTCTTATACTATGTCTAGATCCTACATGTGGTATCAGAGTGTGGTCATTATTTTTTATAATTATTTAATTATCATTGATTATTTATGATTTAATAATTTAGTTTGTCAATTCGTGGTTTAATCATTCTATTAAGCTAAATTTTTGGATCTATTCTTCCACATTTTTCTCTCGTATATTTCATAGAAACAAATAATTTTTGGACTAAAATTAAAATAAGAAACTCAATAGGATCCACCAAAAAGTCTCCCCATGTGACACGATAGTACACGCCTTGTGTTCAGACTTGTTTGTTGTGTTCTCTTCTATACACATCGGTTAATCTGAACTACATGTTGTGTAGTCATGTACAAAACATTGTGAGTAATTTGAAAATTACTCAAGTTGTGTGCATTTATTACATGCGGTGTCATTAATTTTAAAGTACATGTTGACTAGGATAAATAGGCACATGGATACCAGATTACATGTCATGTGGCCCACTGGACACGGTGTGTAGTCTCTTCAGGTCAGGGGCCATACCGTATATCCCATATAGGGATAATAAAACTGGTAACTATGTAATGTGGAGACAACACGACATGTAACCCACTGTACACTCCATGTAATCTGAAATTTCCGAAGTACGCCTCACACGCTGAGTCCCTAGGCATGTAATTTTGGAAATATGTTGAAGGTAGTACATTCTGTGTAGTTGGAATGAAATGCCTTTTACATTACCAAATTAAAAAAAAGTTAAAAATTTAATGTTTATGTAATGTTCAGAACTACTTATCATGTATAAATCATACTACAGGTTGTTAATATATGAATTTAAGCATCATTTATTCCATATATCAGAAGATTAAAATAGTATACGAATATAATACATGTTGGGTAGATTAGAACTGGTATTCACCAACTTACCTCTAAGTTGCATTTATGTACAATGATGAAAATATCAAGGAAATTTAGAAAAGGAATTATGACCAAAGGATTGATTAATTAAAGATAATAATTAATCGATTCGAGCATGATTTATCTTAATAAGAACAAAATAATAATTGAATTATAGTTTTATTAATTGCATAATTCCTTTCATGTATGTGCATGATCATGAGCTAGACTAGACATTTGTATGTGATTGGTTTTCCTTTTAATTTATTTATTAAATTAATTTTTTGGCCTGCCATCTCTTCTAATTAATATGTAGGGCCTACATGCCCATGGTTTCTTTAATGTAAACCCCATTGTACCCCACACCTTCATGTGAGTTAAAAAACATATGTAATAGATGGATCTCCTAAGCTATTGGAGATGGTTCAAGATGGAGTCGAGATGAAACCAATCCCAGGAGATATCGAGGTGGACAAGTGGAAAGATATAAACATGAACCCAAAAGGTTCAAAGTATTTCTACCCTAGGTCAGGGTTAGTTTATCAACTGCTAGATAAAATAACCATTAGAAAATCTCATGATCATTCCCATTATTTTATTTCTGTCAGTTTCATGGTTTATCATTATGGATTTATTGTTGCGATCATGTAATTAATGAATTAAAAATCATGCAATATGAAACTAATATAAACCAATATTATGCATAAATATTATCAAGACATGGTTAATCACTTAAGTATGTTCTAGTTGATATTAACAATCATGTGATAATGATAATAATAAAATCACACATAACAGATAAAAATCCCTCAAATTAAATATTAATTCAGACTAAGCCTTCTGTTACTTGATTAAGGGAAAGACTCAATAAAACCATGTGTTTGATCAATCCTTTTCGGGACACATAATTTTATACAAGAGGCCCTTATAAAAGGTTTTGGGTTCACTTAACCATATTGCATAAGAGGAGTATCCCTTTCTATACTTGGTGTAATATTGGAGGCAAGTGTTGAGGAAATCTAAGTTAGGATTTCAGGATTGGGGAGTCCACTCAACGGATCAAGGAGCCGCAAGCCCATAGTTGGCAAAAACCTTCCTACCTAAATACCTTCAAATAGCTTGACCAACCCTTTTTGGGGTTATGCAAAGGGGAATATGGATCCCTTACACTAGAATCTCATGGAAACTGGACATTCCAAGTTCAATGGTGAGGGCCATTGGGACTTGATAAAATAGTGGGAGACATAATTAAACAAATTTATTATTTCTCATAAAATGTAATGAAGAAAGTACTAATGATATTCTCTTTTAACTATAGAATAAAAATGACAAGCTCGTCAACCACACTATCCCAGTGATCAATTCCAGATAAAGACAACATCCTCACCAGTAGCAACTTCTAGGAATGGTTTAGATGCCTTCAGGTTGTCCTACACATTAAATGGAAGTCTTACATGTTGTAGTTAGCATTACCCGATCCTCCTTCCAAAGAGGTGAGTGAAGAGGATTTTCTAGTCTATGAGAAACATATAAATGATGTGGTCAACATTCAATTTTTGTTTTTGTCATAAATGTATTGTGAGACCATGTAGTCTCATGAAAACATGGATGCTTATATCATGCTCGAGCACCTCTATGGTATTTACTAGGAGAGATAAATTCATTAAAGGTTTGAGATCTCCATGGAACTCTTTCCAAGTATGCTTGGGGAGGGTGCCCCAACTAGGCCTCATGTAGTAAAAATCATTGGCTACATTTAGCACCTAGAGGTTCTAGGGTTTAAATTCCTTGAATAACTAGGCACCAATATCATTCTTGCATCACTCCCTCAGATCTTCTCTAGATTTATTGTTAATTTCAATATGAAAAACATTAAGAAGTCTCTATTTGATCTTATTATCCTCATTCTCTAAGTGGACAAAGATATGAATCATGAAAAGCCATCCGTTATTATGGTGAATAAGAGGAAATGGAAGGCAAAGAGATTTAAGCACAAATCTTCTTCACGACCTTCCAAGAAAAGGAATATCAAAGGGGAGGTAAGGGAACCTAAGGCTATTTATTTCACATGTGAAAAGAAGCGCCACAAGAATAAAAACTCCACCCAGCCAAAGAACTAAGAGGAAGCTTCAAGTACATTTTTTATCAAGTGCAATTTATCTATTTCTATAAATTAGGCATTGTATACGGCTTTTGGTGATCACATATGTATTCAAATACAAGAACCAAGTAGATTTAGGAAAATTGACCAAGGGGAGGTAGATACATGAGCATCCAATAGAGCCAAAATTTCTATTGTAGATATTAGGGACTACCACCTCACATTTCAAAATGGGATGATCTTGGTGTTAAAGGGTTGTTTTTATGTGCCTTCTATAACCAAAAACATAATTTATGTATCCATACTAGATAAAAATGGATATTTTTTCAAGTTTGTAAATGAATGTTGCTTCTTTAATAAAGATGGCATTTTTTTGGTAGGGAACATTTATACAATGGTCTTTATGTGTTGGATTACGTGAACCAAGTAATGGAAATCAATAAAAAATATACCTCACATGACTCATAACACACCCAACCTTGGCATCACCATCTTGGTCATGTAAATGATAAATGCTTGACAAAGTTACATCAAGATGGATATTTATATTATTTTGAACTAAAAACACTTGGTGTACGTCACACGTATTTATAAGGAAAAATGTCCAAATCACAATTTAGTGGGAAAGATGAAAGGGATAAATAACTTCTTGAATTGATTCATATCGATGTGTGTGGAACATTTCTAATTGAAGAAAGGGTTGGGTACTCATAATTCATACCTTTTACTTATTATTTTAGTAGATATGGATATATCTACTTAAATAGGTATAAGTTGGATTATTTTGATAAGTCCAAAGAATACAAGAGTGATGTTGAGAACCAAATTGGTAAGAATATTAAGAAACCACACTTAGACTGAGGTGGAGAGTAACTTAATCAAGACTTTATTGATTACTTATGGGAGTTTGGGATCTTATCCCAACTCACTCCTACTTACATGCCTCTATGGAATGATGTAAGCGAAAGGAGGAACCACACCTTGTTGGACATGGTGAGATCAATGATGAGTTGTGTGAGTCTTCCATTACCATTTTTTGGATATGAATCACAAACAGTGGCACACATACTAAACCAAGTCCCAACTAAATCGATAAATGGTTTTCCATATGAGTTTTGGAGTTGGAGAAATGACATGTTATCGATCTTACATGTGTGGGGTAGTGAAGCATTTTCTAAGGCCTCTTTAGGTAATTTTTTTTACCCCGAGGCACAAACTGTACCTTTATAAGATACCATAAGGATACAAGGGGATATTACCTATATGACCCCTCAAATAAAAAGTTTATAGTAGAAAGACATTCCATATTCCTTGAGAGGGAGCACATCTTCAAAAGAGATAGTAGGAGAAAGATGTAATTCGATGAAGTCGTGGCTCAAGGTATAAAAGAGTTGGTACAAGAACAGATTTTACAAATACCCATGGAAGAAAGATTTGTTTCGGAGACACAATTACCATGTAGGAGTATAAGAGAGGTTAGCGAACCAGAATAGTATGGTTTTTTATTTACAAAGGATGGTGAATCATTATTAGTTGATAATAATGATCCTCTAACCTACAAGGAAGCAGTAAGTGGCAAAAAATTTCCAAGTGGCAAGAATACATGAATTATGAAATGGATTCCATGTACCAAAACCAAGTATGTATTTTGGTAGATACTCTAGTTGATGTAAATCCTATTGGTTGAAAATGGGTATTCAAGAAGAAACTGGACATGGAAGGAAAAGTCAGTACCTATAAGGAATATCTCATTGTAAAAGAGTTTAAACAACATAAAGGCATTGACTATGACAAAACCTTTTCACTAGTTGCAATGATTAAATCCATTATAATTATATTGGCCCTTTCTGCTTACCATGAATATGATATTTGGAAAATGAATTTCAAAACAACCTTCATTAATGGGAACCTTTAGGAAGATTTCTACATGACACAACCTGAAGGGTTTGTGACTCCAAAGGATGCCAATAAGGTATGCAAGTTGTAGAAATCCATTGATGGATTAAAGAAAACATTCAGGTCATGGAACATTCATTTTTATGAATCCACAACAAAATTTGGTTTTATTGAGAATGAATTTGTGCCTTGTGTCTACAAAAAATTTATTGGGAGTTCAGTCGTTTTCCTAATAGTATATTTTGATGAAATATTACTTATTGGAAATGAGATACTAGTATTACAGTCTATTAATGCATGGTTGAATCAATGCTTCTCTATGAAGGACATGGGTGAGACAACATATATTCTTGGGTTCAAAATCTATCATGATATATCCAAGAGATTTTTGGGCCTAAGTCGAAGTACACACATTGGCAAGATGCTAAATAGATTCAGTATGGAATAATCCAAGAGGGGATTGTTGCCAACATCACATGGAATTAATATTTAAAATAAAATGTGTCCTCAAACACATGAGGAATGAAAGATAATGTAAAGGATTCCATAAGCATCAGTTATTGGGTGAGTCATGTATTCCATGCTATGTACTAGGCTAGATATTGCCTACACATTGAGTGCAGTAGGAAAATATGAAGCTGACCCACGTGACCACCATTAGATGGAAGTCAAGACTATCCTTAAGTATATGAGGTGTACTAAGGATATGTTCCTGTTTTATGAAAGATACGAGGAACTAGTCATCAGAAGATATGTAGATACTAGTTTCTAGACTTATCAGGATGACCTAAAGTCACAAATGAGATACATATTCACTTTGAATGGAGGTTCTGTGAACTGGAAGAGCTCAAAGTAGAGTGTGGTCATGGATTCTATAGCAGATTCTGAGTATATCACATCTTATGAAGAAACTAAATAAGTAGTTTGGATTTGAATATTCATCCAAGAGTTTGATGCAGTACCTAGCAGTAAAGATCCTATCAGACTCTATTGTGATAAGACTGCAATGATGGATCTTGCAAAAGAGACAAGGTCACATTGGTGGACTAAGCACATAATTCATAAGTATCATCTCTTAAGGTATTTTTCAAAAAGGGGTGAAGTTGTAGTGATCAATATTTCTATGGAAGAAAACATGGCAGACACCTTGACTAAAGCCTTGACTCACCAAAAACATGATCATCATATGGGGTCTATTTGACTAAAATTGGTAGGAAGTTGGATGTAGTACAAGTGGGAGTTTGTTAGAGTTTGTGTCCTAGAAACAAGTATTTGTACTTTTATTACATAGATATTTAATCTATTTAAATATTAAACATCTTATTACATATTTTTTATTATTCTTCATGACTATTATGTAATAATATCCTAGAGTATTTATTGCATTGATAAGGTCATGGAAGTTCCCCACTATGATGAGAACCTTGAAATTATATAACAATATTCTTAAATATAGTTCTGTAGTCAGATGACATACTATTATGGGACACATAGTATACTGACTTCCAAGTGTGATTAATCATAAGTAGATGAGACTTCCTCTCGTGAAGTTCACACTTGGTAATCTCCAAGATGGGAGATCATGAGAATAGACCTTCCAGTAGGAATTCCATATGTTTTGGTTTCATCAGATATTCCAATATGTGAGCTTGTGTAATGGTACTCATAATTTTAGATTATCCTTCATATGTGTCATGACTCATGAAATTTGATTTACTGATTAAAACTGCCACACCATATGCTTCCAGGAAGTAGGGTATGTTGGGTGCATCACGAGTGGCATGTTATTAATGGATAATTTGAGGAAAGATTTTTACCTTCCATTAATGGAAGTTTATATCTATTCCCTTTAATTTAAATAGAACTATTTCATGAAATTCTATGTCCATGGTGTTAGGAAGGGTTTATTTCAGGTATTCAAATAATGATGTATCAAGAATATAGGTTGATGACACTATTATGAAATCTGTTTGATGATATATGGAGACAAAAGGGATTATATTACACACTGATCATCTGTATTTGGATTTTTTCATTGTGAATTTAAGTTATTTTTCTTGGGTTCCTTGACCCATTGCTAGAAAATACTCTTGGACTTTAGAAAATCCTGCCTAATGCCAACGATAAAGAATCCTAGAGGGTCACACATTAAGTGTTTATTGTGGTCTCAATTAAATTCTATTTGAATTTAATTAATGGAATAAATATTATTCTCAAGACCGTGGAATAATTTTATTCAAGTTAAAATGATCGCATAAATTAAATAAATATTTATTCACCAGATTATGAGTAAAATATATTTATATATTTTATTGAACATTTAATAAATATTTATTTACTAGTTTGTAAATTAAATATTTATTTAAGATAATAATTTATTTATTTAATTATTCGGGTGTTCAATAAATGAAGAGGAGTTTGAGCAGACCAAGGCTGGTCCAGTATAAAAATAATTATTTTCAAGATGATAAATAATTATTTAACTAGTTGGAACAATTTAAAATAATAAAAACACTGTTATTATTCTGTGACATTGAATTTTATTTATAATTTCGTTTTTCACAAGTTGGTGAACCATAAATAATGACGTGGTATTATTATTAAGAGTATGGATTTTCTATAAGGTTATAAATGTATTTAATTGCTGTTATGAAATTAAATATTGTAACTGAATACCCGTGTTGATAAATAGATAGGTATGTCTATTGTGTCAAGTACAGAATTGTCGGTGAATGGAGAATTGTTGAGCAAAAAAATTTATCTCTCGAATCCTCTTCTCTCCTATCTCAATAATGAGAGACATTCTTCAAGACTAAAGAACAAGAAATCAAGAATGACCGATACAAGACACTCGCTTCGTTGCACTAGCACCCGGAGAATGAGTGGTGTCGATCGGAGGCCATCAGAGTATGTGTAGATCACTGCTAGAAGGATTCTAGTTTGGATCCTCTCAATAACAATGAGAAAATCTAGAAGGGTCATTCCATATGGTCAACATCATCAAATAATAAAATACCAAAGATCTAGGTATTCTTTTATTTATAAAATTAATTAAATTAATTATAAACATGATGTGCAAGATCCTTTCTCTCATGGATCCAGTGTGTTTCTTCTTTTGCCTAAATATTTGATTTTAATCCATAGATACTGGAATTAATCTCTGTATTCATCCCAGATTGGTCATCGATTACAAAAAAAGGAAATGTTGGCCCCCACCCAATGCTGCACTTCCACTATATTCAGATCCTACACTAACATCGAATCGGGATATGATTTTTTCTAAAAGGAGGAGCTGTGAGCTAGAAGAGTTCCAAATATCTAGTTTCACTAATTATATAGTGGAGTTCGAGTATAGATAATCTTCTGATGCATCTAAGGAAGCTATTTGGATTTGGAACTTTTTCCATGAGCATGATGTGGTACCTAGAAATAAATACCCTATCACATTGTATTGTGATAATACTATAGTGGTGGCTCTTTCAAAAGATCCAAGGTCACACCGAAATACAAAGAATATACTCCAAAAATATCACCTCTTGAGGGATTTTCATTAAAGGGGTGAAGTTTTAGTAAATAGAGTACCCATAGAAGAGAACATGGTGGACACCTTGACTAAAGGTTTATCTTAGAAGAAGCCTGAGTATCATGTGAGAGCTAACGGACTGAGAGTTATTAGTAGATGGATATATTGAAAGAGGGAGTCTGTTGGATTTGGTGCCCTATAACCAACTTCTGTGTACATTATGATAACATGTATTCATATTTTTTAATATCAATAAATGTATTATAACATCATGACTGTTCTTCTATGTAACATAGTATGTGTTAATGTCCTATGAGTAGTTGTCACACTAAAAAGTCAAAAAAGTTCTCTACTATGATGAGAACCTAGAAGTTCTACAACACTATTCTTGAATAAATGTTCTATATCTAGATGATATCATTTGAGGGACATAAATGATACAAGATATTATTGGTGGAGACTCATAATACTTTGAGGAACCTTCTAATGGTATACACCCTTGGTAATATCTAGTAGGATATTATAATAAGGAGACTTCCCAGTAGGAAATCCACATTTATATGTTTCATTGGATGTTCCTATCTACATACATGTGTTAACGATTAATATTATTATTAATGAGTATTATGAGTCATGTACTTTGATGTATTGATGAAAACCATGATGAAATATGTTTATGGTGAGGTTGGATATGTTGGGTGTTTCACAAGTAATATTATATTAACAAATAATGAGAGAAAGGATTTGTAATTTATGTTTTAGTAGAAGTTGATATATCAGGCCCTTTAATTGAAATTATATAGCCTAAATAAATCCATGGACATGGTATTCTATATGCAAGTTCAATTGTCGAGATGTCAAGTAATGATACATCGAGCACATAGGTTGATGACATTGATGTGAAACCTTCTTGATTAGAGATATCACGATAAAGGGATTAAATTACACAATAAGAATCCGTATGAAGTGACATGACATTGTGGAATTAACTTCTTTCTCTCTAGGTACCTTGGAATGTTTCTATATGCCAACCTTGGAATTCAGTGTGCTTCCCCTAATGCCACTGAAAAGAGGTGTAGAGTGTCACATACTAAGTGTATCCATAGTCATAGTTAAATAATTCATTATTATTTATTATATAAAAGGTTGAATAAATATTATTCCTATACATGGTTTAATAGTTATACCTATATTCTTGATCACATATAAATATTTATTTTGTATTTAGTAAATATAATATTTCTTTCTTTATTGTCGAATAATGAAGTGATATTTAATTAATAAATAAATATAAATTATTCAAGGTATGATAAATATTATGGAGTAATGGGGATCAAGATTTTAAGTCTAGTGATTAAATAATAATTCACAAGTTTAGAACATGTTGGTAAATAATAATAACAATAATAATATCTGACATGGGTTTTTACTGTGATTAAATAAATAATTAAGGGCTCTTATCTAATTATTTTATTCTAAACCCTAGAAATATATAAACCCAGTTATGATTTTTTCTCACTATATAAATTCTTTATTTTAGTTGTTCAAAATGGATTTGGAGAATCCTATCAAGATCTAGATAGCTCCCATATCCAAGAATGATCCCAAAAACAGAGATCAATCTTCCTCCACTAGATCCAAGAGAACACATTGGAAGTAGTTCTCATAGTGATCAAAGGCAGATGATGAAAACACAAGAATATATCATTCTAGCACCTAGATATTCCTTCAGTGACGTCTAAAGATTCCTAGAACATGTGTGGATCACCTCTATAATAACTCTACACTTGGTTTCTATAACTCAATGATGGCACACCACCGATCCTTCATTATATTCATCAAAAAAATAATGAATTCCTTAAAGGTAATTATTTATTTAATTAAATTAATTATAATTAGTATGTTATGATCCTCTCTCTAGTTCTGGTGTAATTATCCATTTTCCATTTATTTGATTCAATTTCGTAGATCACGACATTTATTGTTATATAGATCTCGAATTGATCATCGATGATGGAAAAAAGAAAAGTTGGGAACCACCCATTGCATGCTTCCAATGCATTTGGAACCTATAATTATTATGTAATAAATCATAAATTAACATGTTATAAATATTGGGATTGTCATAGTTGGTATCATAAAGATGTTTTGTTATTTTGGTATTTGGATTACAAAACATTACAAGAAGATTTAGGGCTAAAAATAAACATAAGAATAAATATCTTAATTTTGGTAAAGTATAGAACAAATGGTTTCCAAAAAAGTATATCCCTATCTGGATAATAAAAGTGGATGTGTATTTGGAATAAATGTACCTAGGGGTAAAACACAGAAGCACAATATTGATCTAGACTCAATCATAAACTGGTACATGAAAAGGGGAAATCTTGCAAACCCGGTTTGACACTCCTAGGGGATATGCTTTGGTAGATTTACAAGCTCGTTATAGACAATTATTAATGGAACAAAAGTTTCTATAAGGGTCTATATAAGAAAATAGAACATGGATAACATATATTGAATCGATGAAATTTATAAATTAATAAAATACATGTAAGGACCTGACCTTAAACAAAAATTATTCTAGTGGTTCTCTACTAGAATTCACATTTGAGGATATTTTCAGTTTATAGTTTTAGAGAATTAGGGAAAACTCTTAAAATGTAAACCCATAAATTAAATGTGGACACTTATACTCACTATAAATTTTTTCACCAAAGGAAACCCTTTTATAATAAAACATGGTTTCTTTTCTTGACACATATTCAATACTCTCATCGTGATATCTTCTTTTCCCTTACCAATTGTAAGGCTTGTGGAAAGAATTTTAAAACATGTGATGAGAAAAAAATCTTAGTAAGGTTCATAAATAAAGAAAACCATTAGTCTAGTTAAAACCCATAAAACATTACCCTAAAATAAAAAATTCCGTTTTTTACCCTGAAAAAGAGATCATCATTTCAAAAACATCATTATCTAACCTTTTCAAAATCAACAATTTTAATGAAAACTCCTAGGAAAATTTATTATATATAAGTAGGTATCATGAGACATAATTATAATTAAATTGAATAACCATATAGTTTACTTCTATACATTTCACTCTTACTAATAGAATAGCCATATTCCCGACTTCCAAACCTAATGCATTGGAGGTTAGAACGTAACCACCCATCCTTGGTTTATCACATAACCACCAGTAAAATTTATAAGTACAATTAATAGATATAATCATGAAAATTTCAACATGACAATCTTAAAATTTAAATTAAACTCATAATAAAAAATTTCATGTTATTTAAATAACCAATCCATTTTCAAAAACCAATTGAAAACATTTATAAAAGAGATTTTTGAATCAAATTAATGCATAACACTTTGAAAATTTTTTAAAAATTAAAAAATTATCATTTTAAAAAATTAATTTCAATATAAATAAATCAATGTATCCATTTTTAAAACATGGACATGAATGAGAAATATATAGAAGAATATGTCTTTAAAACTCTTAAAATAATGTTATAGTTAAAGAGTTAATTATCCTGAGTCTAACCCATCTCATACATTCTTTATCTTCATATATAATAAAAATAGGTTAATTATTAATTTATTAGGAACATATTTCTTGTTTATTATTCCTTTTATATCCTTTATTACGATGTTATATCAATTACTTATTTATTTATGTTAACACCGGATGTTTCGATGATATTCGGTACATGAGTCCAAAAATGACATCAGTAAGTCAAATGCTATCAAAGTGGTCATTAGTAAATCCTATATAGAATAATATTAATTAAATAATAATAAATTTTATATATCAATTATAAATTTTATGTACATAAATTAAATATGGATATGAAAATTGAAATACGGTACAATCATGGAGATAGTAAGCCGTATGCAGGCATGAGTAACACTTCCAATTTTCAATGATAATTATGGAAAGAAGGTAAGTATTATTTTATCCTTACACAATGATCATAATACCATTAATGTAATAATAATAATTTAAATATACTTATATATATTGTCCATGTGATGTGTAAATAAAAAACAAATGACATCTCTTTTTGGAGGTGATAGATGCCATATATGAATGAAGGACATTATAATTTTTATGTGCATGGAAGGTTAAGAAAAATAATTGTATATTATCCTATTATAATGAAATATATACCATGAATATCATATATAAACATTAATTATACCTTTATAACCATACTTGAGAGATTTTAATGAAAAATGAATTTTATTGGTTCATGGAGGTGATAGTTCACACTTATGAATAGAGGATTTTTTCTTTTCCCATTTGATGGAGGTGGATATGGATTTAGGTGATGATATTAACATAATAACATATAATTATATTGACGATAATGGAGTTATTATTTCATCTTTATAGAATAATATTTTAATAAATATAAAGAATAAATAAAATAGAAACACTTAATTAAAAACGACACCTCCTCTTCAGATGATATCCTTTGATTAAAAACTTTACACAACTAAGGATGATGTTCTACCTAATCTATGACCTCCAGAATGTGGGGATGGATTATAGGAAGATATTTGGGTAGATATTGGACATACCTAATAGGTTTCTATGTGTGAATAAAATAAAATAATGGGTTCCCTTTTATAGGAGAGGGGAGGGGAACTCTTGGAATTATTAAAAATATTAAATTAATATAAAATAATTTTCAAATAAAAATGGATAAAAACTGAATTATATAGAATATATGATGATTTTGGGTGAAATAAAATTCATCCAATGACAATTATATATGTTTTTACTATTTTTTAATCCTTACTATTTTTAACCCCTTTTAACTCTTATTGTGATATAACGTAATTTACAATTGAGGGTTAATATAATTACAATAAAATTCCAAAAGACAAAAAATAAGTAATTGATGAAATTTTAGGGCTTATACCAACAATTTGGATGATTTTTAAATTTTTATGAACTTTATATAGTTTAATAAAATTTTATTTATGTTAAAATACCATTAATGTCAATTTTAATACTATTCATTACATGAATTTTTAAAAATATCATAATTTTATGATAAATTCAAACCAATACATTTAAAACATCAATAAAATGTTAAATTAATCTAAAAAATTCCTGTATGAAATTAATCATATCAAATTATATTTATTATAAATTTTTTAATATAGTATATTTGGTTCTCCCATTAATTAAAGAATAATTGCATCATCATTGTGTCACCATTAAATTTAATTATTCTTTCCTAAAAATTATAAGTAAATTACCATGATGTATAAAAACGTTTTATATTTCCAAATTCTATTTATAGTCAAATATATTCTTTGTATAACCCATATTAAAAATATATCACTTGTAAAAAACAAAAGTGTGACAAAATTGACTTTTCTTTGAATAAAATACTATAAAAGTGTTAGAGACCTCTTTGTGGCTCCATGTGGTAATAAAATATTCAAAAGTAATATTTTTGTTAAAAAAATCATCCAATGACATTATAATAAGTTTTATAATAATTTTATACTATTTATAATATTATTTTTACCCTTAATTACAAGATTTACTCTTAACTGTGGTAATAAAAATCACCAAAGTTACTATTCATATTTTTTTCCAAAAATAAAATGCGCTTATTAACTAAATTTGGAAAATATTATTCCAAATAGTTAATCCATTTTTCATAATTCAAAATAAAAAAGATTTAGAAATTAATTGAAAATTAATCCTGTTGATGGAATGAGAAAATAAGTTTTTAATGTAAAAACATTAAAAAGTTTACTAAGTTTTTATATCCAATTTCAATGTGAAATTGTCTCCAATGACCTAAATTTTGTTAAATTATAAAAACATGATATAATTATACTTTAAAACCATTAAAAAATATTATTTATCACAATAAATAAATTTTTTGAAAAGATTATTTTTAAATTAAAATGCATTATTTTTTCACTATTCATCAAAACATGAAACTTATCAGAAAAATACCAAAAACCAAACCAATAAAAATTTTTATACTCTAATTTCATATAATATGATTATTTTTTCAAATATAACTTATTAATGTGTGAAAAATAGATTTTAAACAAGCTCGCCATCAAAAGGCAACAAAAGTGATTTTTTTTGAAAATTACTTCTTTTTTTAGTAAAATTGAATATGTTCTTATATCATGTCTATAAAACACATAAGATAAATATGAAACATTAAATTAAATTTTATATATATATTTCATTAATATAATCCAACAATAGTGATTTATTAATTTATTGTTATAAAACATAATTGTGCACATTTTAATAGTTTATTATAAAAAAATTTCATTTTTTAAAAAAGGGTTTTCATTAATTTATAATTAATTGGTAACCAAATAATTAATTATATATTAATGTGTAATCCATATTATCAAAATATATTTAATACTATTAATTCTTTCCTTTCTAACAACTATGTTATAATAGTAACATTTAAATAATAATTTTTAATTATTCATTTAAGCTTGATGTGGGGTACCATGTATGCTATCAAATATAGTCTTGATTTTTCTAAAAAAATAGGTATGATACATTCCCCCCCAACTTTTGGAAATTTCAACCTCAAAATTTTGAATTTGGGCCCGATAACTGAGGTTTGACTTTTCAATATACCTTTATTAAAATCCCACATAAGAAAAATGATTAAAGAGACTTCCACTTTAAATAAAGAAAGTGAAGCATGAAGGTTACTTGAGATAAAAAATAATAGGATTCAACATAGGAAAACATGGACATGAAAGAGAAAAATAACTTTCATGTTCTTATAGAGAGTGATAAAGAACACTTTTATGAGAAATTTAACCATAAAAATTATAAATCTATGATGGGTTAAAAGTCCATTGATTTACCAATAAGAAATATAAACGAATAAAATTTTTATTTTAAAATAATTTTCTTTGAGTTAAGGAATTATTTTAATTTATTTTCTTGGAACATAAGGAAATATACTAACTTGAAAAGTATAGTTTCATCCATTAATAAAATTCCTCCTCAAACTCATCTTTTTCTCAAAATGATGAGAGTATTTCAGAAGATATGTCTTCAGGCCTAAAATAATGGAATCAAATTATAGAGAAAAAATAATACACAAATAATTATCTATATATTTATCATATATTTAGACAGTAACCAAATCCAAAATGTTTAGTATAAGATAAGATAATTCCCTAAAAAGAATGAACCTTTAAATTAAGAAATAATATTTTTAATCTAAAAAATTCTACAGTAATACCCAAATTTGAACATATTAAATTAAAATATCTATAAAATTCCTTAAAAATATTCTAGACTAATATTGAAACCAAAAACTCATTTTATCACATATATTTCAAGATACATTTTAAAAATTATCTCCAAATATCCCTAATTACTCTTGAAGTCTCACAAAAAAATTAATTTCCCTAATAATCTTCAAGATATTCTAACCATTCCCATAAATTACCTAAATAACTATAAGTACATAATTAAATAAAATATTATTACAAAATATAGTTATAACATCATTCCTAATAGTAAATACCATAGTATTATATTTACCTTGATCATATAGGATTCCCAAAATGGCGAACATATTCTGAAATAACATTCATCACTAAATACCCAAATCATATTTCCAATATGTAATGTTTTTTTCCAAAATCAAAATATTATTCATTTATATATTCTTTTAACTAAAAAGGAATATTTGTATGAACCAGGATCCATGTTGGAAAGTGGTAGGTGATGCACCCTTGTCATCTTTCTGTTGTGGGTTTGATTCCCTTGGCCTTACGAGACGCGATGGTTGTCACCCATCATATGGGTTTTACTATTTATAAAACCATTTAATTCATATAACAATCAAAAAATATTTTAATGACCTCAAAAACAACCCTAACACGTTTTATCCTCAATGCTTATCTCATACCTTTCATTTTGCATCCAAAAAAGTAATAAACCATAATTACCTCAAAAATAAATGTCTCCCAAAATACCATTAACCAGCTTAAAATTTCATAACATCAATCCAAAAAATGGGTTTATAAGACATTGAACTTATGATCAACCTATAAATAATAAACCCATTATGATATCCCTAACTCATAAGAAGATATCCTAATCTCAACGCGGTCTAAATAATCCTTTAATGCTAACCGTTGGGACCCAACCTTAAACACAACTTATTCTAGTGGTTTTGAACTAGAATTCACTTTATAGGGTCTTCTCAGCTTATTATTTTATAGAATTAGGAAAATCAGTTATAAATTAAACCCTTATATTAATTGTGAACACTTATACTCAGTATCCATTTTTCCACTAAAGGAAGCCTTTTAAAATAAAACATGGTTTCTTTTTATAACACATTTTTAATACTTTCATTGTGACACATTATTTTTCCTTAACAATATTAAGATGTATGGATTTTTTAAAAACATTGTATGAGAACAAAATCATAATAAGGGACATAAAGAAAGAAAACAATTTGTCTAGTGAAAACCCATACAACATTTTCTTAAAATAAAACTTATATTTTTCCCATGAAAAGAAGATCATCATTTCAAAAATATAATTATATTACCTTTTCAAAATAAATTATTTTCATGAAAACTAATAAGAAAACATATAATATATAAGTAGGTTACTTTGGAAATAATTATACTAAAATGTAATTACCATACCGTCGACTTCCATACATTTCACTCTTACAAATGGAATAGCCATACAACCAACAACTAAACCCAATGCATTGGAGGTTATAACATGACCACCCATCATTGGTTTATCATGTAACCTTTAATAAAATGTACTAGTACCATTAAAACATAAAACCATAAAATTTTCCACATGTCACTTTTAAAATTTCCTTTTCACTCATAATAAAACATTTCATGTTATTTAAATAACCAATCCATGTTCAAAACCCAATTTAAAACATTTTTAAAAGAGATTTTTGAATCAAAGTATCGCATTAAGAATTTATATTTTTAAAATAAATTCCTAAATTAAAATTTTAAAACATTTATTTATATATAAATAAATCCATGAAACCATTTTTAAAACATGGACATGAATGATAAATATTTATATGAATAAATCTTTAAAGCACTTAAAATGATGTTTTAGTTAATGATCCCCTAACCATGAGTCTCACTCATCTCGTACATTATTTATCATCCCAAATAATATACTTAGGTTATTTTTTAATTTCTTTAGAAAATATTTCATGTTAATTATTCCTTTTATATCATTTATTACCATGTTTTAACAATTACTTAATTATTTATGTTCACACTAGCTGTTTTGATGATATTTGGTACTTGAAACAAAAAATGACATCATTAAGTCAAATAATATCATAGTGGTAATTAGTATATCCTATCCAAAATAATATTAATGAAATAATAATAAAATTTATATATTAATTATACTTTTCAAATCCATTCATTAAATATTCCAATGAAAAATGAAATATGTTACAAGCATGGAGGTGGTAATCCTTACATACACATGAGTAACGTTTCCAATTTTCAATGATCAATATGGAAAGATGGTAAGTATTATTTTATATTAATATAATGATAATAATACCATCAATATAATATTAATCATTTAAATATATTTATATATATTATTCATGTGATGTGGTGATTAAAAACGAATCACATCGCTTTGTGGAGGTGATATTTCACACGTATGCACGAACGACATTATAATTTTCATGTGCATAGAAAGGTAAGAAAAAAATGATATATTTTACTTTTATAATGATAAATATATCATGAATATCATATATAAATATCAATTCCATCATTATAACCAGCCTTGATAGATGATAATGGAAAACGAATTATATCAGTTTGTGGAGGTGATAGTTCACACATATACACGAATGATTAATTCCTTTCCCTTTTGATGGAAGTGGATATGGATTTAGGTGATGATGTTAGAATTATAAAATCTAATTATATTTATTATATAGGATTTATTATTTCATCATGTTTAAAGAATATTTAAAGGAAGTGGAAAAATAAATAAAATAGAAACACTTAATTTTAAATGATACCTATTCTTCAGACAATCTTTTATGATTATAACGGTAAAACCTCTAAGTAGGGTGATATGAATGATATAAGGCCCCTAAAATGTGGGGAGATATTATAGTATGATATTTTAGTAGACCTTATCTGGACTAAATAGGTTTTCAAGTGTGAATAAAACAGAATAATGAGTTACCTTTTATAGGAGAGGGGAGGGGAACTCATGGAATTCTTAAAAATATTGAATTAATATAAATTAATTATATAATCCAAATTGATCCATACAGTTTTATTTATAAGATATGATGATTTTTGGTCTAACATCATTCATCCAATGAAAATGAGATATGTTTTTACTATTTATAAATCTATATCTTTTTGTTTTAACCCCTTTTAACTCTTAACATGATATCATATAATTTACACTTTGAGGGTTAATATAATTAAATAAAATTACAAAAGACAAAAAAATGAGTCATTTATTACTTTTTTAGACTTGTCCCAATATTTTTGAATATTTTTATATTTTTATTAATTATATATCATTTAATAAAATATTATATATATTAAAAAATCATTAATGTCAATTTGAACACTATTCATTACATGAATTTTTAAAAATATCATAATAGTAAGATAAATTTGAACCAATATTTCTAAAACATCACTAAACTTTTAAATTCATCTAAAAAATTCATGGATGAAATTAATAATGTCAAATTATTTTTATATTAGTATTTTTAATATCACTTATTTGATTCTCGCATAAAATATTCAATTACTACATCATTATTACGTCACCATTTAATTTAAATATATCTTTTATAAAAATTATAAATAAATTACCATGATGTGTCACGACCCATCACACGAGGCCCGGAATTGACTACCCAAGCCCGCCTTCCATAGGCCGGGGTTTGGGGACTAGCACCTTAAGGATTTCCCTGAAAAAGAAAGGCATTGACTTAGAGATCTATACACACTCAAAAAAGGAAACTGAAGTAAACAACCAACTAAAGTATTGTACAACCATGAGAGTAAAGTAAAACCACAGGTACAACTATAAATCGAAAACAGTGGACTGGAATATAGGTACTAGAAACTGAAGGAAAGTAAACAGTTGTCGCATCTGCCCTAGAGCTCTACCTGGAGGGTAGTAGCTACTGGAATCGGGCGTGCATCGGAAGCCCCAAACAGGTGGGTTTTTTTAAAAAAAAATTCCACCAACGATCGATGTAAACTTGTCGACGTTGGTGCAGAGAAGCCCGATTAAATCTGAGGATCTCACGTGAAGAGTTTTAAGCACAATATTAAACTGTAAAATACCTGGTTTAAATCTCAAGCAATGCACGATGTCTGCTTGTTGTTGGAGATTGCTACTCGAAGAATCCGAAGTCGAATTCTTCTAGATCGTCCACACGTGCTTCAAGGAATCTGTGGGAGCGTTGTTCGTCGTAATCCGGGAGCTAGCGCGGATTTGCGATGACGCCTTCGATGCTCCAACGACCACCGCATCGCATCGCTAGCGATGCCTGAGAGAGAGCTCCATCCGAGCTCCTTGGATCTAGAGCATCTCTCTCAAGATCACGTGGGAGATAAGAGGAGAGAGAAGCCCCCTGAATAGTGTTAGGAAAAAGCCCCTCCTCTTCTATTTATAGTTCACAATTAAAATACCCAGTATCGCCTCGTCGGCCCCGAATACTTAACGCACTATCAATGACATTTATGAATACTAAAATGAGTCATAAATATTATTATAATTTACTTGTATTATATTAAAATATATTACGTGATAATAATTGATTCAATAACTCGACTCGTTGCTCCCATAAATATTAATTGAACCAAGAATAATTTAATATTCGTCAATTAATATTTTTCATGTATTTACTTAAAACTCATAAATAAATTTAATAAATAAATTCAATTCTCATTATTCTAAACTCGAATAATATTAATTTATTTATTGTATTGGTGATCGATTAACTTTGGAAAAATCCCAGACCCCTATGGCGGGGCCCTCCATGTCCAAAACTCCAATTCAACTAAATAGGGAAGATTCTTTAATACGCTATTGTGTGTGACCCTCTAGGCCCTTATTTTGACAGCTGTGAATAGTATTCACAGAACAAGGGAGGGATCTAGAAACCCAACATGGCCCCTGAAGAAATAAGGATTGTCACAGCAGCGACAACCAAGCTACAAACACGCACAGTGTAATATAATCTCTTTGTCTGTAATATCTCATAAAGAAGGACGCACTCGCGTGTCATCTCCATTTTTTTACTTTATAGTTTTTGATTTAACTGGACAGATTTACCCTTGACTGCCATGGCCATGGTCTTAAAAAGGTACTTCCATCCATATAAACATGACCTGAGATATATTACTTCCATAACCCGGAAGCGACAAATCCTTTCTTGACAATTCAACCAACATCATGCCACCAACGATGCACCCGACACAAACTACCTTGACACGACTTCATCGCCATGGTTTTTGTCTTGCATCAAAGTACGTAATCAAGTGACATACATTGGTAATGATCTCAAGTCAGGAGACCATTACACATGATCGTAGATAGGAACATCCAATGACACCTGAAACATGTGGTGTTCCTATTGGCGGGTCAGTCCTCATGATCTCACTACTAGATATCACCAAGTGAGAACTTCATGAGAAGAAGTCTCAATGCTTATGATCCCCCAGCACCTGATGGTCAGACATCTACTATATACAATTAGTAAGATGTATCTAGACCATAGAACATATATATTTAAGATTAATGTCACAGTATTTAGAGGTTCTCATTATAGCCTAGAAACTGCTATAACCTTTTGATATGACAATTAATCTTTGGACATTACCATTTCAATAGTGGATGCAGAAAAGCTTACACTATAATGGTAATATGACATCATGCATACCTTACTATATACACGATATAGTAATCAAAAGCACATAATAGTTGGGTCTAGGGCACCCACTATTTCAACACTCTCACTTGCACTAGAGCCATCTTTCTAACCAAACTTGTTAGCTACTCACATGATAAGAATCATGTTTCTACTGAGTAACGGACTTAGATATTTAGTCCTCCATGGTTCTGATGTGTGGCTATTCTTCTATAGCGACCTCATCTCTTTGAGTAAAACTTCTCAAGAGATGGTATCTTGAGTATATCCCTTTTTTCCACTGTTATAACATGACATCTTGGATATTAAGAATATCATAATTTAGATTATGATAATAATATTCTCACTAGGTGTGATTCCAATAACTAGATTTTTTTTTGCGCAAATTTTCTTCTTAGCTGCCTTATAAGCTACAACGTACTCAGTCTTGTAGGTATAGCCACCACTGGCTGATATGAGCTTGACTCGCTCATCGCCTTTAGCCTAACTGAAATACTAGATCACATTGATCAATGGAAGATGAGTTCATATCCCCCAAAACTAGTATCCTTTCATCTCCAATTACTAGGTACATATCTTTTGAACTTTATGAAGTACAATTAGATTGTTCTGACTGCATCCCTTACAGTACTTCTGGATATAACTGATATTTTCTTATTGTAAAATATACCTTGGAAATATCGGTTCTGGTACATATCATGGAATACTTGATTGATCCATCCCTTTGATGTATGGATTTAAACTCATCGCATTTATCTCATCCCATGTCACGGACAGGTCAACATAGAGAGATTATGCCCTGGGACATAGGTAAAAATTCATCTCTTGAATTGTTCCAACATGTATTTTTCAATAAAATGTCACTATATGTACGATTGACTAGGACTAAGAAACCTATAGATCTACCTTAGTAGACCCTGTTCCCTAGAACTTAGGTTGCTACTTTAAGTCAATAATTAGAGAGTAAATTTGCATTTTGGTCTTAACTAACTGTCAGACCAATTTCTGTATTCCATATATTACCGAGCATATTTCTTATGGGAAAACCTTAGCGCTCCCAATAACCTCTGGTATACACATGGAAACCATTTGTTTTAAATTTATATACTATGATCATGTTTCTTAATTTAATCCTAAACTGGATTTCAATAACTTGAAACCTTTATTAGCATTCTATGATGTGACCATCCCTTTCTGGTTACGTCGTATAGACACCATCCACAATTGGTGGTCATGACATCCAATTCTAAATAAATTGATCATAGTCATTATCTAGGATAAGTAAAATTCTATCTAATTTAGGAATAAAAACTTGGTGAAACCAATTGAGCCTTATTGGTACTAAGCTCACACCATCCATGTATCAACTCACTTGAATACCCACCACGGTATTCAAAATAATAGACCCTTTTTTCACTTTGATACATGGAGTCCATTAATTGAATTCTAGTTGGTCTTGTTAAATTTAGATAATTTCCATAAATTCCTTACTTTTAGGAAATTTTATTCACATTGAATAATATATCACCGAACATGGTGAATATAAAAACCATCACCATGGTTTTATCCTTCCCATGCAGTATGTGTCTCTAGAACATACTTTGTTCCACATGCACTTGTGGAACTAGTTCCAATTCCAAATACTTCTTCATTTTGAGCATTGACTAAAAAAAGTCAATATAGCTCTCACTATCTCTAATAGAGATATTCAACCTTATATAGAAGTGTATTCTATTGCTTGACTACCTACTCTTCTATCATAGGGATTTATGTAACATCCTAAACAACTGTTAGGATTATTACACTAAATGCACAATGTGTTTGTCTCGATGCTAGTTTTTTTATGTCCTAACAAACTCTTTGGATCCAAACACATGTTCTTATGACATAATGGGTTTACATCATACTATGAATCGTAGGATATCCATTTTTCATTATAGTTGGCATATGGTTATGTGATATAACTGTTATTTTCAAAGCATTTCATGAAATATAATGGAAGTTTCTACTTGTTCCAACATTGATATTACTTACATCAAAACTATGATGTATAAAATGTGCATTTCGGAATTACTCCACACTACATTTTGTTGATCAATGTTGATATGTAAGACTTCATCATCAATCCTCCCCATTAACATCAATGTCGTGATGTCAATAAGGTAATGTGCATTTAGGAATTGCTCCATGCTATATTATCTTGATTGATGAATGCTTGGTCGAGATAATCTTCGGTATCCCAAACCGAAAAAACACATATCTCATGACCATAAAAATACTTCACATTGATATTATTTAATTACTTAAAAGAATCTCATGAAGTATATATACCTCTATCTTATACTTGGAATAGTTCACACTTTCGTGTTGAACTATTTCCAAAAGCTTTGTGATGTACCTTTATTTCTAAAGGATTTTTTGTCCAATCTAAATACATCGATAATACCATATGTATTTAGCTATGCCAAGCCTAAATACCATACTTGGTATATTCATGATGTCCATTTTTAGTATTACTTGAAAAATAATTATCCTGTCACAACTAGGTATAAGTCTTACATTTATATTCATCACTAATTGCCTATGATTCATGTACCACTGAACTAGTGATTGAGTTTACCAAAAACAACATTCCTTCCAGAAACTGAAATAATGTCTCCATACATCCAAGGACACATGATATTAATGTTTGTGGTTATACTCAACAATAGTTCAACATTAATCTTTCACTTGGAAATTATAGAAGTCATGCTCTCCTCACCACTAGCCTAGGTGTCACCCTTTCACAGCATATTTGGAGAATACACCAGACTTCTAGTATTGGTTCTATACTAACTTGTTCATCGTATTAGAATACACATATGTTACCAGAATATTGTATTTACTACCCAAGTAGTAAAAGGAAACATCACATTGATGAATATTCCTGATGTAAAAGCGGTAACTTGCTTCTTTAAATCAGTTTATTTCTTTTAAACTTCCATAGTATTATTTTATAATATGAAATGAAAATAACCTCTGTTAATACCTCATTAATTGAAGGATGTCATGAATATGTCATTGGAATTAAATTACTTTGACCTTTTCACATTTTCTTTCAATTTATACGCCATAAAAATTAAAGCTTATTTGACTTTTATTCTTATTCACTTGGAAAACCTTACCTAGATAGGTAATGAAGCATTTAATCAATACTTCTTTGTTTTGTAACTTAAAATGAGACTTGAGTAATGTGGTGAAAATGATATTTAAATATCATGATCAATCTATAAATTTACACATGCCGGTGTAAACTTCGCCTTATTCATATCATTACTTTGCTTTCTCTTTGTAAACTTCTCAAAGATGAGACTTTATGTTATATCGTCTATGTCCTGGTGTAGAGACCGCAACTGACACCGGACGTTGATGAAAGCATAATGATATAACTATGATATGCTTTGTACATTAGTCTCTTGTAAGAAATTTTCACCCACGCTTCTTGAGCTAGTTTAGCAGTGTTGGGGACACTGACACCTTGAGTTTCCTATATCATAGTACTATGCGCACACACATGTACTATTCATGGATACTCATGTCAGTGTGGAAATTTAATTTTTCCATTATTTATCATAATTTAAACTTTTGGTATAACATGCCATTTTTTCTAAAAAATAGAATTTTAGCATATTAGTTCATGTTATCTAGATTACCAGTTTAGACATTTTGATTAATTACTTAAATCATTTAATGTCTCCCACTATTTTATCGAATTCTAGGAACCCTCTGTGCTAGAATCAGAATACTCTATCACGTGAGTATTCTAGTGGAAAGGATCCTGGAACCACCCCTCACAGTCTACAATCTAAGGATACGCCACTTCTTAGAGGGTTCTTGGTAGGCTCTTGGCTGGCCGACTGCTTTAACTTGTGGTTCTTTGATCAGTTGAGTGAAGTCCTAGCTTCTTAAAATCAAAATTTTATTTACTCAATGCTTTCCTCTAAAATATAGAAAGTTAGATAAGGCTAATCCTTACTATCACTTTTGTTAAGTCGACCCAACATTCTTATAAGGACTCCCCAGTAGTAAGAGGCACCCTCATCTAAGGCATGATCGGAAACTAAAATAGATGGTTTTGTCCAAATTCGAATAATGGAAGGATATTTAGACTTAATATATCTTTGAGGGTTTTATTTTTTTAGTATTATGAAAGAAATACTTTTTTATTTTTATAAGCACGTAATATGTGATCACACTCACAACTGACTATGCGAAAAATATAAATTTCATCACGTCACATGTTTATTTTATCTTGCATGATTGTTTATTATTATACTATGTGATCACGCAATAAATTACACATGCACAAAAATGATAAACCATGTAGAAATAAAACAAACACCTGATCATGAGCCGGTACTATTGGTTGACCCGTTGAGTGAATAATGGATCAACCGAAACCCTAAGGGTAAAGACCTTTAGTCGCATGGCTTGAAACTTAAATAACAATGTCTGCTCATCCAATGCATCCAACTCCTGTCTGGTGTGTCACCGTCACTTGGTGCTAAATGCGTCACCAGTCATATCGTCATTATACAATTGTACTTGCACGAAGGCAAGGGGATCCCGAGGAGTAAAATTACAACTCTGAGAATGGGTGCGTATGCCCTTATACAAATAACGACACATGAGACGACACACAGATCTCCTTTTATTTAATTAAAATAGTTATTACAAACCATAGCAATAAAAAAATAATTAAATGAAATAAATAAACACCAAACATGCATTGGTAGGTCAACGGCTCATGATCAGCATATACGCATTAAACTCTCATATGTTAAACTAAATGCAGAATAAAAATTAAAATTGAATTAAAAATAAACTTCAGGGCATTATTTTGTTGAATTAAAATTTCACTCTAATTTTAATTCAATATATATCCTCGTTCGATCCTGATTAATTAATTTAATTTTAAAAACTAAAATTCAATTAATTAACTAATTTAATTTATCTCCCAATTAAATTAATTACACTGCATGAAAAATTTAATAACCAAAAATTAATATTAAATTAATTTAATTATAAACTATAATTAAATTAATTATTTTAATTAACTTTTTATTAAATTAAATCACTCGGGCCCATAAAAACTTGGGCAGGGCCTATGCAGGTCGGGGCGAACCTGCGCAGGCCCAGTCCAGGTGATAACGACCACGTGTAGAGGCGTTTTGGGATGGACAGGTCTGCCTAATCCCATTGCGGGATGGGCTTACCCGCCTGGGTATGTATTGGGATAGTACAGGTTACCTGCCCTCTAGGAGGACCGGGCGACGGCCGGGACGAGGTAGGTCCAAAACGGTGCTGGCTGGCCAGGAGCGGTGTGGCGCGCCTCTCTGCCTGAGGGAGGAGGCCGGTCCATAGAACTGGTCGGAGGCAGTGGAAGGGTGGATGAAGATAGCCAGGTAGGGCTGTGTAAGAACCCGGGTTTTGCTGGGAAAGACTTTGGAATATTCTTGATAATATTCCAGAGCAGTTCCTTCATACGGCGAGCGATTCCGAGCCCCGGAGTGGCCGGAATTAAATTTTCAGTGCGTTCACATTGGAAATGCTAAATAAATGGGATAAATCCTAAACTGAGTTCCGGATCAGAGATCCGAGTGTACGGATGGGTCCGGAATGGGGTTTTTACCCAAGGAACGACATAAAACTTGTCGGCGTGGGGCGTTTGGACCCCTCGCCCGCTTCTGGAACGTTAAACGGTTTAATTAATTAATTAATTCATTCATTTAATGTTGAGATGCAGGTATCTCTTAAACGGTGGCTCGGATTGGAAAACCTAGGGCACCATTGAGTTTGGAGCGTGCCATTTACCCTAAGAGGGGTATAAGTTTTGCGGGCGCGACCTGTCTGTGAAAAATGGCCCCAGTGGCGTTTTCGTAATTTGGCAACATCGGGCGCTAAGTTTAATTAATTTTGAACGGGATCTCGGAATAATATTACGAGACTGCCATTGTTCTCAGAGCATGGTTCTTAGCCTAGGGGCGGCTAAATCCTGACCACGTCGGGAGTTCGGGTTCGGGGCTGTCGGGAGAGCGTTTAAGTGATTTGTACTTAAACACCCCCACCCCCTTCTTCTTCTTCTTCTTCTTCCTCAAACCCTCCTCCCCCTCCTTCACCTCCGGCGAGGTAGCTCTAGCGAGGTGATCTCTGGTTAGGCGACTTCGGCAAGGTGCGGTGGTGCCGGTGGATCGACGAGAAGCTCCGGGCGAAGCCCAGCGAGCTAGGCGGTGTTCTTTTGCGTTTTAAATTATGAACCCATCTTTGAATCCTAAATTTAGTTTCTAATTGCTACCCGATCTTAGATCCAAGCCCATAGTTGTGTAGTATATGTTCTAAGGTTTCCGACTCTCTTCTCAGATCGAAAATCCGAGTCCCGGGGTGCCCGAAGCAGTCCCGGGAAGTTCTGGCCAGAATTCTGGTTTTCCGGCGGTTTCTGGCGGTGGACGGTGGTTCCGGGACGGCGGCGCGGCAGCGGGCGTGGAGGAAGGCCGGCCGGCCATCCGGCCGGCTGGGCGGCACCTCCACGGTGCGGGGCGGATTGGCTCGCCGGCTAAGGGCGCCGGTTGCGGGAGTCGGCGAGAGGAGACGGCCGGGGTCGCGCTATGCGACCCCACGGCTGGACAGAGACCCGCGCGACGCGGGTCTCCGCGTGGAAGGCCGACCGGCCTGTCGGCCGGTCGGTGGAAGAGCCGCCCGTGTGGTGTGGGCGAGGTGACTCTTGGGAGGCGGCTGGGCCGATGTCCCAGCGAGCCGGCCGGAGCGGGCCGGTTCGAGCAGGGCGGACCGGCCGGACCGGGCCGGTCCGGCCCAAGGGCCCCCCCCCCCCCTTTGGAATTTCCGACGCCCGTACCTTTCGCTACGGGCGTCCGTTTTGCATGACGTCAGCGACAAGGTGGACCTCACATCGAGGGGAACATTTTGAGATGGTTTCGGGAATTTTTAATTCCCGAAACGTTAGGCCTCGGAGGCGCGACACGTCTTTAAGTAAATTTGACGTTTTCCGAGAGTTTTTGTTTTGGACGGCGCAGATGCGTCCTACGTCCGATTTAAACAATGTCAGTGGAGTTGGGACCCTGGCACTGAGGCGGAGCTTTCCAGGGAGGTTCTAGGCGTTGAGACCGAAGTTGAGGCATGGGCCCCATACCCATCTTTTGATCTACATGCAGCTTTTAGCGGCTTTTTCCTCGGGCGTCCGTACGGGGCGTGCGAGCAGTCGATGTTGGGTGCTTTTCCAAGGGCATCATGTTGGCGCAGTCTGCCCGCTGTAATTCCGCACGATGGTGCAAGGCCCACGAGGGTCATTTGGGCGTCGACGGTGATTTTCCATCTTAATCACCAGGCGACCATTTTGGACAAGTGGATAGTCTATCTTGTGTGCTTTTTCGAGAGGATCGCAACGGTGTGATCCGTTCATTGAGTTTCGGGACCGGGATGCGGGTCCCTCGTGGCACCGCTCGTGTACGATGCACCGGAATGCATCTCTTTCTCTGGATATCCTTTGTACTCAAGTGAGTAGTGCTTTTGACGTGTTTTCCCAAGGGGGTCGCATTGGTGCGATGTGCCCGACTGTTCTCGGGGCTTAGGCTCGGGATCACGGGGCACCGTTCGGGCGTGAGGCGGTGTTGGTGACTTTTCCATCGGATGTCCGTTGGAGGCGAGTAAGTAGTCGATCTCACATGTTTTTCTGCAAGGATTACAATGGTGCGATCCATTTGGTTGTGCAGATCATCTTTCACGATCTTGTTAAATGTGGAAATGTGGAGATGCCCCGGTGGTGGTCCTTCTACTGTGTTTGTAGCGGACCTTTGGCGAGTGATCACATGCACTCCCGTGTGAGTGATGTAAATGCTTGAGGTGACGTGGTTGGTCCTGCCTGGGCCTTTGAGGTGGAGTTGTTATGTCACGCCTTCGCGTTGATGTTGGGTGTCATGTGCACGATAGCCCTTAGGATGGAGACGTGGTATACTCTGGGAGTATACGAGAGCGCTTGGAGGTACGTGTGGTTCGTACCTGAGACGTTCGTGTGCTTAGTTGGGGTCGACTTGGGGCCACATGTCGTGTGGGCCCCATGAGCGTGTTGTGTTCTGCTTTTCGTACCTTTGACCTCTTGCGGTGTAGAGGGTCCCTTTGTGATCGTTTGTTCGACCAGCAAGGTTGAGTGGTCTCCCCTTGGTTTTGTTCTCGATGGATTGGCCAGTAGCGGTGCTAGTGACACCCAGTGCTGGAGCAGATGCTGGAACTCTTTTGGGAGAGTTGTTCTGGAGTTGGGTGGTTGCACGATACCCACTCCGTGTTTGATTGGACAGTGTTGTACCCTCCAGTAGAGATGGCCAGAGCAGTTCTGAGTTTTACCCTCCAGCGGGGCTGGGCAGTGGGTTACTCATCTACTTCTTCGGGTTTACCCTCCAGTAGGGCTGGGCAGTGGGTTGCTCACTGACTTCTTAGGGTCTACCCTCCAGCAGAGACTGGGTAGTGGGTCACCCGACGCACTTAGGGTCTACCCTCCAGCAGAGACTGGGCATTGGGTCACCCGACGACCTCTTAGGGTCTACCCTCCAGCAGGGCTGGGCAGTGGGTCGCCCGTCGTCTAGTTCTAGGTCTACCCTCCAGCACGGCTGGGTAGTGGGTCACCTGTCGACTTATTCTAGGTCTACCCTCTAGCGGGGCTGGGCAGTGGGTCTCCTTATGATGTATTAAGGTCTACCCTCCAGCGGGGCTGGGCAGTGGGTCGCCGGATGATGTGTTATGGTTTACCCTCCAGCAGGGCTGGGCAGTGGGTCACCCAGTATCTTAATATGGTTTACCCTCTAGCGGGGCTGGGCAATGGGTCTCTTGATGATGTGTTGGGGTTTACCCTCTAGCGGGGCTGGGTAGTGGGTCACCCGATATCTGGTTATGAATTACCCTCCAGCAGGGCTGGGCAGTGGGACACCAGTTGGCATTCCCGACTAAGTCCTTCCGACTAGGCTAGTCTGTGGCTTTCCTCCTAGATTACCGGAGCGGGACCCTTGGTTTTACGGGTCGATGATGGAACAACTTGACTTTGAGGAGACCTCTCGACTGTGGGGCAGTGACGAGTTGTGGTTTGACGTTCCCCCAGAACTCTCAAGTACGAGGGGTACTTTCCCCACCGAGACGCGTTCTTGCGACGCGATCTAAAATTGTGCGGGCGAGTTAGTTCCGGCCAAAGCGGATAGTGTCAAGGTGTGGTGTTTGAGACCTTGGCTTGCGGTTCGGGGTAGACGTGCGGGATGCTGGGCATCGATGGTGTTACTTCTGGGACTGTTGGTGACTCATTTTCTTGGGCTGAGCTACGGGACGGAGATCCCCTTACGACGTTGTTCGGGTTTATGATTGAGCATACAGATATGTATATAACTTGTTTCTGGTACCCACTTCTTGGGTTTGGTTACTCTCCTTCCAGAAGAGGCGAAGACGCACGGGGTATGCCACATGGTTTCCGTGTCTAGCTTCTCGTGGTTGGACGAGTCTACTCTCCTGCTATAGGTAGTGAAGACTCGACGGGAAGTTCATCTTCTCACTGTTTCCAGCTCCTTGTGTCTGGACGAGTCTACCTTCATTCCTCCTGTTGGGTTAAGCTGGACTCTTTACTGTACTCTCTGTTGTAACCCTCTACTTTCCTGTTTGCTCTACTGCTCACCCTTTGGTACCTCCTTTTGTTGCTCCCTCGAGCCTTCAGGGTATCCTACTGAGTATTTTTATACTCACCTCTACTTGGGATTTTCCCGCACTTGGTGTGCCCTTGCAGATGACGAACAGGTGGAGCATGACTCTAGTGGAGCATAGGAGCTTGGGAGCTTGGACCGCGTGCGGTGGTTGTGGCCGGGTTCTAGGTGGGAGACCCGTCAGCCGTTTCCTTTTTGTTTACCTGTTGCTGGGCTGTGGAACTTGTTGGTTGGGAGTGTGTTTTGACCCTTTTATTTTCAGTGTACTCTCAGCTTTCTTTGTACTTGTAGAGGTCGATGCACATTTGTGGTATTTATATAGAAGTTTCCCTTTTCTTTACTTGTCTTTTCTTTTTACTCTGCACTGTTACATTGAGTGTGATGCGTGTGTGTGTACAGGTACTTAGGCAAAGGCCTCCCCGAGTTGTTGTGCCTTCGGCGCTAGTCTCCAACCCCTGGCCTATGGAGGCGAGCTTAGGGTAGTTGCGGCTCGAGCCCGGGTAGGGTCGGGTTGTGACAAGCTGTCCCCTGCCGGCAACCTGGGTTGGCTCGTGTGCGCAGCATAGTGCGGCGACGTCCCATCTGGGGTGCTGCTCGGATGGAGGCCTGACTGACAGTGGGAGGCCGAAGTGCCATCAGGTGAGGCGGTGGCAGTGCATAGAGAAGGCGGCCTCTTCTGGACGCCACAGGTGAACCTAGAGAAAGGTTTTTCCATGCAAAACATGGAGCACATGCAGGGCCTGGGAGCTAGGCGTGGAGGAAGCCCCTGGTGCAGAGGCAGCGTAGAAGGCCGTTTGTGAGGAGGCCGACAACCTGGTGCTATTCTTATGGAGCATGAAGGAAGGAGGCGGCCGATGTTGTGATGTCGGGTAGCTGCTGGACTGCTACGGCTCAGCCAAAGGCAGGAGGCAGCCATGCCGCTCTGCTTCGGGTCTCCGCGGGGCTGTTGCTATAGTAGGTGGAGGAGGCCTGGGGAGAGGCGGGCTCGTTGGGTGCTAGTTCTAGGCGGTTCCGGCAGGGATGCAGGGCGCGGGACGCGGAAGGGGTGCTTGGGTGAGCCGGTGCGACTGTTTCCGGTTGAAATAAGAAACATCACTGAAATTTAATCACGAATCTGAATTCGAAACATCAGATGGATGTAGACTGGCCATCCGATGTCCGATTCAGATTCCATCTACGGCATTGGGACTGTATCAACACCCTCTTTATATTTTAATGAAAATTAAATTTTCTTGGCTTAAAATCGACACACGCTCCCTCTGATACCACTTGTTGGAACTGGGTGTACAACGGAAGCCACAAAAAGGTGGAATTTTTTTTTAAAAAAAACCCACAGACGATCGACGTAAACTTTTCGACATCGGTGCAGAGTGTCCCGATTAAATCCGAGGATATCACATGAAGATTTTTAAACACAAAATTAAACTATAAAATACACGGTTTAAATCTGAATCCATGCACGTTGTCTGCTTGTTGTTGGTGATCACTGCTTGAGAAATCCGAAGTCGAATTCCTCTAGATCGTCCACACATGCTTCAAGGAATCCATGGGAGCATTGTTCGTCATAATCCGGGTGCTAGCGCGGACTTGCGACGATGCCTTAGATGCTCCAACGACCACCGCATTGCATCATTAGCGATGACCGAAAGAGAGTTGCATCTGAGCTCCTTGGATCCAGAGCATCTCTCTCTAGATCATGGGAGAGAGAAGAGGAGAGATAATCCCCATGAGTAGTGTTTGGAAAAAGTCCTTCCTCTTCTATTTATAGTGCACAATTAAAATACCCAGTATCGCCTCACCGGCCCCGAATACATAATGAACTATCAACGAAATTTATGACTACTAAACTGAGTCATAAATATTATTCTCATTTACATGTAATATATTAAAATATATTACGTGATAATAATTGATTCATTAAATCGACTCGTTGCTCCCATAAATATTAATTGAACCTAGAATAATTTCATATTCGTCAATTAATATTTTTTAGGTATTTAATAAAAACTCATAAATAAATTTAATAAATAAATTCAATACTCATTATTCTAAACTCGAATAATATGAATTTATTTATTTCATTGGTGATCATTTAACTTTGGATAAATCCTGGACCCCTATGGCGAGGCCCACCACGTCCAAAACTCCTTTTCAACTGAATAAGGAAAATTCTTGAATATGTTATTGTGTGTGACCCTTTAGGCCCTTATTTCGACAGTCGTGAATAGTATTCACAGACCAAGAGCGGGTTCTCGCAACCCATCATGGCCCCTGAAGAAATAAGGCTTGTCACTGTAGTGACAACCAACCTACGAAAACACACTGTGTAATATAATTTCTTTGTCTGTAATATCTCATAAAGTAGGATGCACTCACGTGTCATCACCCATTCCTTACATCATAGTTTGTTGATTTAACAGGACAGATTTACCCTTGACTGCCATGGCCATGGTCTTAAAAAGGTACTGTCATCCATATCAACATGGCCGGAGATATATTACTTCCATAACCCAGAAGCGACAAATCCTTTCTTGACCATTCAACCAAAGTCATTACACCAATGACGCACCCAACACAAACTACATCACCATGACTTCATCTCCATGTTTTTCGTCTTGCATCAAAGTACGTAATCAAGTGACATACATTGGTAATGATCTCAAGTCAGGAGACCATTACACATGATCGTAGATAGGAACATCCAATGACACCCGAAACATGGGGTGTTCCTATTGGCAGGTCCGTCCTCATGATCTCACTACTAGTGATCACCAAGTGCGAACTTCATGAGAAGTAGTCTCAATGCTTATGAGCCCCAAACACCTGATGGTCAGACATCTACTATGTCCAATTAGTAATATGTATCTAGACCATAGAACATAAATATTTAAGATTGATGTCATAGTATCTAGAGGTTATAATTAAATCCCGGGAACTGCTATAACCTTTCGATACGGAAATTAATCTTTGGACATTACCATTTCAATAGTGGACACAGAAAAGTATACACTATAATGGTAAGATGACATCATGCATACCTTACTGTATACACGATATGGTAATCAAAAACACATAATAGTTGGGTCTAAGGCACCCAATATTTCAACAACAACTGTATGTATGATGTTGAAGAAGAGGATCTCAACTTCTCCCATTGCACTAAGCTCCACCAAGTTCCAAACCTCCTAATCTTCCTCAGAGTGTCAATAGTCTGTACAAGATAGAAACGTGCGGGCAGAGCCTGTGCAAGGGTAAGTATAAAAATAACTAGTAGGGGACCTCGAGACCCTAGAAGGTCTCTCAGTAATCCATAAAGGAAAACACCATAATAAACACCACAAAGGTAATATCACAAGCATGATCTAAATCATGAATCACAACGAAAAAGAGACAAATCACTTTAACCGTATAAATTCAAGGTTACTAGGATAGGTATGACTAGTCGTAAATCCATTTCATAATTTCCGTAGTAACCCTACTACTGACCCCTATAGGTCACTATATGATAACCTATATTGGTTACTAGATGATGACCCGTATTGGTCACTGGTGTTGACCCATATTGGTCACCGGTGATGACTAGTATTGGTCGCTGGTACTGACCCGTATTGGTCGCTGGTGCTGACCCGTATTGGTAGCTGGTGCTGACCCGTATTGGTTGCTGGTGATGACCCCTATTGGTCACTGGTGCTGACCTGTATTGGTCACTAGTACAAAGTTAGGGATGATTAGTCGTACAGCTATATCATCCCACTTTGGAGTTTCGGATGCTGACCCGTATTGGTCGCTCATCTTCTTCATGTCACAGCCAGCCACTGGATTTCTGCTCCTAACATGCTTGATTTTGGGAGAACCACTCCTCAATCCAATGGTCTTATTTCAACTAGTACTAAGTCCTGCAAAAAGCACACCCAAGGGATGACCCCATCATAGGGGTCCCAACGTGACAGACAACACGTCGATCAGAAGCCCAGTCTATGAGATATGAGCACTTTTGTAAAAAGGTTCCGGTTTGATTCAAGTCTTCTCCAACCCAAGTCGCACATCAAACTATTCCAAAACTCACTTAGATTATCTGCAAAGGACCTCCTTGTCACAAGGGTCCTTATGCCACAGATGACATGTCAATCGGACGCCCGGTCTGTTAGTAACACCCCTTTCTATGAAACGGGGGTGTTCGCACCTCAGTCTGGCCCAGCTTAGTCAGGCCTGCCTGAATATTCCAAAGGGAACGCTTCCCAAAATGGGTCCCAACGCCACTGATGTCATGTCTAATGGACACCCGGTTCGTTACTTACGGGTTTTTTCTTTATTCAGTGGCTGGTTTGGTCTAGGCCCTCTCCGACTTGGTCAGGCGGGCCCGAAGCAATGGGTCCTGGGGTCTACCTGACCCCGCCTGGGTCCATCCCATCAGGGTCATCCCGGTTCACTTGGTCTGGCCCGTTGGGGTCTGCCTGACTACTTCGCAGGCCCAGGCCATGGTTGGCTCGGCCTGCTGGGTGGGGCTCAACCGACCCGTGTTGGCCCGCGGGTCCAGCCCGGTCCGCCTGAAGGAGGACCATGTTTGCTAGATGGCCCCACAAATGTGGGGCCATTTATTTCAGCTGGGGTTAGTTAGGTGGACAACATGGCGCTGCCCCCTTCCTTTCGTGGCCTGTTGGCCGCGGCTGCTACCGCCGACAGCGCCTGCGAGCGCTGCCCATCTCCCACGTGGCTGGCTTGAGTCGGCTGCCTCTGGCCACTGCGATGCGTGATGACATGCTGCGTTACCACCACCTGTAGCCGGTTGTCATGTGTCTCCTCTGCCTAGTGTCGGCCGCCGCCGACATGGCGCATCGATAGTTGTTTCCAGAGGCCACCAAAATTCTACCATCGTTTTGTGGCCCTCAAACGCCTTGTCATTGCGTTTCGTTGCTCCGTCATGAAGAACACACCAATGAAAAGTTTAGTGGAGGGTCCGAGCCTTGTTGGTTTCATCCCATTCCCTCTGCATTAGTGTTTTAAACATGAGTAAAAAATTAATAACAACAAATGGAAGAATAATCCCTGAGTTTAAGATCCCACAACAACCAGTCGCATGATTTGATGAGACGCGGATCAACCCATTAGTCAGTTGGTCTGAGTTCGTTATATTTTTCAAGAATGGGGAGAGAGGGAACATCAAAGAACATAAAACCCCAACCTTTTATGACATTCATTGTGGAACATTCATCCTTGAGGGTTTACAGCATCGACGATGCTTCCCGGTTCCAACCTTCGAAAGATGTTCTTCGTCACTCTCCATTCTTCGTTGGGGTGAAAGTGCGTCAGAGCTTCACCTAAGAATCCTCCAAATCCTTCCCCCTTATTCTTCCTTACATGTCGAACTATTTATAGAACCACGCTGTAGTGTTTCCTTAATGATGTGACATCACGTCATTACGTTGTTTCATTTATGAAACAATGTCGCTGTTTTGCACTATTAAATTCACTGTTACATTGCGGAATATGGGTCATCCATGTTTTTAATTAAAGTTTGTCGTCACCACATAATCGCTGACCCGCAACGAAACTATCCACCACACAATGGAGAGAAAATAATAAAAAAATTATTTTAAATTATTTTATTATTTTTCTCGAAAAGTCCAAAAATTAACTTTTTCATTTGACCCTCGTTGGCTGAAGTTAAGTCGTTTCTAGGTGAGTCCTGATATTTCGAATTCAACGGTGCCTTCTGATTTTTAATCTGAGAACTAGTTCAAAAGATAGAAAACACCACCCACACGTTTACGGAAGATACCTTAAAAAAAGTTCAAAAATTCATTCCGGGCACACCGGGCTTCGGAATCACGCGCCGCCAAATTTCGAAGACTCATAAAAATCCCAAATAATTAAGAGAAAATTACATTGAATTTTCCGGGTCTTTAAATCCTCCCCACCTTAGGGATTTACGTCCCTGAATGGAAAACAAGGATACAAAAACAAAGAGGGGTAATGGGCACGCATATGAGCCTCTCGATCCCATGTGCTCTCCTGGAGATTCTTCTACTACCAGAGAACTTACACCAGGGGTATCGACTACCCACGAAGGATCCACTCCTGTTGATCCTCTATCTCCACTGAGTACTCCACAAAATTCACCCCTTCATCAACATCTATCTCACCATGGTCGATGACGTGAGATGGGTCATGCACGTATCTCCTCAGCTGAGATACATGGAAGACTTCGTGCACCCTCTCCAACTGTGGTGGCAGTGCCAAGTGGTACGCCACCTTGCCAATCCTCCAAAGTATCAGGAATGGTCCGATAAACCTCAGTGAGAGTTTTCTGTCCCAGAAAAATCACCATAGTACCCGTAGAGGGGAGACTCACAATAATACGTGGTCCCCCTCCTGGAACTCCAGTGGTCTCATCAACTATCAGCATTGGACTTCTACCGGCTCTGTGCATTCTTCATCCCAAGCCACTAGTTCTGACGCCGGAGGTCTTGGTACAACATTATCATGCCTGGATGTACTGCCAAGGGGGATGTATGAAACTCCCTCAACACCTCCTCCCATAGTGCCACCGATATAACTGTACATCCTCTGAAAAGGATAGCATGCTCCCCACCTTCATAATATCCTTCAGGTGCATGGACTGAGGATATCTGAGCACATGTAGTCTCACAACTACTGTCTCTGAGTTGCACCTCCCTGAATCACTGAAGGAGTGGAGGTGAAAGTACCATTTAATGGAGGTAGACCGTATCATAACTATCCATGTTGGATATCTGAAGTGAGGCTAATGGATCTGAAGCCTTGTTCAGTAGCTATGAACTCGATCTCCGACTAAGTGCATCTGCCACTACGTTCACCTTCCCATGAGTATAGACTATCTCAAAGTCATAGTTCTAGAGGAACTCTAGCCAATGTCTCTGTCTCTAATTTAGATATTTCTATGTGAAGATATATCTGAGACTCTTGTAATATGAGTAAATAATTAACCGCTCACCCATCAAATAGTGTCACCACATCTTCGGTGTAAAGACCATTACTGCCAACTCCAAGTCATGAGTTGCATAATTCTGCTCATGAGGCCCCATCATTCGTGAGCCATAAGAAATCAATGCACTATCCTTCATCAGGAAGCAACTGAGTCTAGTCCCTGATGCATCATAGTAAACCATGTAAACATTGCACTCCTCTAGAAATCCCAGGATGGGAGCATTGGTCAAGCTCTGCCTAAGATTTTGAAAGCTCTGTTGGCATGTCTCTAGCCAAAATAAGGTTTTACCCTTATTTGTCAAGGCATTCATAGGTTCTTCTACTCTGGGGAAATCATGTATGCACCTCTAATAGTAGCCTACTAATCCAAGAAAGCTACGCACCTCAGTAACACCCCTGGGTGGATCCCAAGCAAGTACCACCTCGATCTTCACAGGATCCACTGCAACTCCAGCCTCTTAGATGATGTGTCCCAAGAAGTGGACCTTCTTTCTCTAAGTCCTCCAACTGTACCCTCAACTCCAAGAGCTCTGCATGGGCCATCTGATATGATGGTGTAGATATCGGTGTTATTCCTGGGTAGAAGTCAATGTGGATGTCTACCTCTCAATGAGGAGGTAGTCCTGGGACATCTTTTGGAAAGACGTCTTCAAACTCATCCATCACTACTGGAAACTGTGGACTCGACTCATCCACCATGTCGAAGGTCATGAAAGCAAGATGATTTTTTATCAGTTTCACCCTTCTGAGCGCAAGTCCATCTCACGCTATTCTATTTGTTTCTCACCAACAAAGGAAAAATAGCCTCCATCTCTACGCGTACATCACACTGTACATCTCAAGAAGTCAATCTGTGCATGAAATGATGATAGCTAGTCCGTGCCTAGAATGACGTTGTAGGTATTCAACGCTGCTACTAGAAGATCCCATATGGAATTCCCTCCTCTGAGAGTAAGATCACACTGTTTGCACCAGTGTGTGACTGCAGATACTCCTCCCATAGGAGTATCCAGATGCAAAGGTCGAGCTAAAATCTCAGTCAGAATCTCAGAATCCCGAACTAGATCCATGGAAAGGAAAGAATTGCTAGCACCTATGTTGATAAGTACTTCTACTAAAGTAGAGAAGATATAGATTGTACCTCGAATCATCTCAGGGAAACCAGGATCATGAGCCTCTACTACCTATAGCTAGGCATGTCCCTATCCACCTACTCCCTGAGATCATGGTGGACCACCTGGGGGTGGTGGTTATAGTGCCTGGTGACCCCAACCAACTCCCGCTACACGTCCTACAACCCTGCCTTGTCCACCACCCATCTGACACTCATTCTCCTATCACTGCTACTGCCTTGGTGGACCAACCACCGTTTTATGATCATCCTCATGGGGAGTCGGCCAGTCACGAGCTCTGTGACCCTATCCCCCACCAAAAAAACAGATCATGCCTCACTGGTGGCTCTATTGGCCTCTTGAGCCTCCACCTATGACCTTGCGTCTCGGGGTATCCCTATGGAAGATCTATCCCGCTAGGGATTCTGTATCATCTATCTACTACCAGCTGCAGATGACTATGCTACTTTTCATTCAGTAGGGGCTCTCACTGTCGGTGCCTACTTGACATAGAATCTCTCCATTAGCAAAGCTCGCTCTATCACCCTAGACCACATCAGGATTCATAGAGGAACTATCGCAACTTTGATCTCTCATTGGAGACTCTTTTCAATGGTCTGGGCCCTAAAGTAAGGGTCTTGTACAATGTCGGTAGAGTATTGGGAGAGGTTAGTAAATATCACAGAGTACTGAGCCACAGTCTGGATGCCCTGCTGCAGATGCAGCAGCTTCTGAATACACACAGAGAATAGTGTTGTTGGCATGAACTCCTCCTTGAAAAGGATCTCAAAGTCTGGCTAGGTGAGGGTTATATCCTCGTGCACCTGGAGCGTCTAGATCCACCATTATCCTTCTGATCCCTAAAAACGTTTAGCATCCAAGATCACCATCTTCTCAACGGGTATCTCTACTAAGCGAAAGACCTGTGAAAACACCTCAAGCAAGTCTTCTGCTTCCTAGGGGTCTGTATCGCCTCTAAACCTCATAGGCCTCTGTCTCTGGAAGTCATGAAACATGATTATCCAGTGTGCATGATCCATTGGTAGCATCTGCTACTCAACAGGTGGTGGTGTTGCTAGTACACCACCCAAAGGTTCCATCTCTGTGAGTGGTCCCTGTACTGACGCCTCGTCTCTTGGTGGGACACTGTTATAATCTCTAACTGGAATCCTAGCTGTCTTTCTTCGTGGAGACATCCTGTAAGAAATATATTCACTATGGTCAATAGTTACACCTGGTGAGATGACTCAAGAAAGATCAAGAAAACGTTTCAAAACCCTAGAAATTTGTGTTTTCATGTACTGAGTCAGAAAACAGAATTAAGGGTCCTGGTGTATGCATACATCGGTCATCGCACCAACACTAGACTCCCTGAACTGGAAACCGAACTCAAGAAACATTACACAATTGCCTCATTAAATGTAAACTCTTAGTTATTATGTTATAACCGACCACTCTTTGATACCACTTTGTCATGACCCAACCCACGGGGCCCGGACGTGACTACCCCAAGCCCACCTTCCATAGTCCAGGGGTTGGTGAATAGCACCTAAAGGATTTTCCCGAATAGGGAAGCCAATACCTTAGAGATCTTTACAAACTCAAAAAGGGAAACTGAACTAAAAAACCAATAAAAGTATGGTAAAACCACGAGAGTAAAGTACAACCACAAGTACAACTATAAATTGAAAATAGTGGGCCAGAATACAAGCCCTAGAAACTGAAGGAAAGTAAACAGCTGTTGCATCTTCCTTGGAGCTGTACCTGGAGGGTAGAAGATGTAATTATGAAGTCAAAGAAGAGGATCTCGATCACTCCCATCGCACCAAGCTCCACTAAGTCCCGAAACTCCAAAGTCAGACTTGAAGCATCAGTAGTCTACACCAAACACATGCGTGTGGGCGGAGCCCGTGCATGGGTGAATATAACAATACCCAGTACAGGACCTAAAGACCCCCAAAGGTCTCTTAGTAATCCATAATAGAAAACACCCCATGAAACACCACAATGGTAATATCATAAGCATGATCTAAACCATGAAGCACAATGAAAAACAGACAGCTCACTCTAATGGTATAACTTCAAGGTTACTCAGATAAGGATGACTAGTCGTAAATACATTTCATCCTTTCTGTAGTAACTCTACTACCGACCCCTATAGGTAACTGAATGGTAACTTGTATTGGTTGCTGAGTGCTGACCTGTATTGGTTGCTGGTGCTGACCCGTATTGGTCACTAGTGCTGACCCATATTGGTTTCTCATGCTAACCCATATTGGTCTCTCGTTCTGACCCATATTGGTTACTGGTGCTGACCCGTATTGGTCGCTGGTACAATGTTAGGGATGATTAGTCAAATAGATAGATCATCCCACTCTAGAGTTTCTGATGCCAACCCGTATTGGTCGCTCTTCTTCTTTATGTCATAGCCAGCCACTGGATTACAGCTCATAACACGCTTGATTTTGGGAGAACCGCTCCTCATTCCATCTGTCGTATTTCAACCAGTATGAAGACCCATAAAAATCATACCCAAGGGACTACCCCATCATAGGGGTCCCAATGTGATAGACGACTCATCGATCGGACACCCGGTCTGTGAGATATGGACACATCTGTAAAAAGGCCCCAGTTGGATTCAAGTCTGATCCAACCCAGGTTTCATGTCAAACTCTTCCAAAACTCACATAGATTATCTCCAAAGGACCACCGGTTTCCAAGGGTCCTTATTGAGATGACCAGTTTGGGATATAACTAACACTAAGGGGGGGGGGGGGGTGAATCAGTGTTGGGGACTTTTTAAATCAATTCCAACTTTTATCCTTGTACCTTTAGTCCTGTTGGGATCTTGATTCACTTATTCTCTTTTCCATGTCACATGAAATAATAGAAATCGGTAAAGATATGCACCCGATATTTTTACAAGGTTCACCACTCAATAAGATTAGCTACGTCCTTTCCATGCATGGGTATGACCACTACATGGATTCTCCATTATAATGTGATATTCTTTTACAATGGAGTGGCTAGGAAAACAATCCTCTAGCCAGTGTGAGTCCCTAAACTTTGGAGGGGGGTGGGAAACAATCCTCTTCCCTAGACTGGTGATGACCTAGTCCAACTTCCAGCCTCTATAGGGTTCTTTATATTGCCTATAGAGTCAGTCTCTTGCAGCCTCTAGCTGGTTCTTTATACTACTTCTGAAGACAATATTCTCTCTGTTAAAAGAGTTTGCAACACCAAAAGAATATTTCACCTGTTGAGACCTATTGGATGTCAAAGTGCTACTTTTTTTCCTCTATTCAATTATTACCTGCCTAGAATCATGCAGGTAAACAACCACTTCTTTCTCTACAACAAACCTAAAAGATTTACAATCTTCGTCCCCTTCTTCTTCAGTGCAAAACCAGCTACACTGAGATCGCTTCTCATTATATCTACTGGAATCACAAACTCCCTTTGTGATTATCAGAACAATGAATACCAACTCATCTTGGCATCATAAAAATTAAACTGCCCTGAATAATTGTCAGCCTTCAGTTGGGAATACTCTGTTCTTCTTCTTCTCTTCTTTCTCTTTGACATAGTACAATTATGGTGTCTTAATCTCTTTCTTCAATTCTCAATACCAAAACAGGAGTGTATTGGTATACTAAATTCTTCCTTGGTGCAAATATGAATTCAGTTTCACATCTTGTTATTCTTCACTTCACAATGCACAATGATAGTGTTAAACACCAGTCATTTGAGTGCGGTTCAACTTCTCTTTGTGAAACTGAATGGTTCACAGTTCTTTCTTCTTCGCAAAGCTGCTTCGAGAGTGTTATGCACTTATAGAAGGCCTACGATACCCTCAAAGTTTTCACACAACCTTCTATGTGGATTGCACATAAAACTCAAGCCTTTCACATAAAAACACCTTTTGGCATGAAAAACTCTTTTCGCGCAACTCTTCTTTTTCGCACAGAACTTCCTATTTCGCGCAGCAGTTCCTTTTTCACGCAACAATTATTCTTTTTGTGCAATACCCTATACTAAAATTTTTCCGCACGTCAGAGCTCGGGATATGTCTATGTGTCAAGTCACAATCAATGAGAGGGGGTCACCTCATGTTTATAGGCAGTTTGGACCCCGCGTGTAAAACCCCTTTCTGCGCGTAAAACTATCTCTCAATTCTTGAGATTACGCGCACCTTCCTGGATTATTCGCGCACCTCAAGATTTTTCCATTTTTTGACTATCCAATCAAAATACACCAATTGCACGCAAAATTACACACTGTATTCCATATTTCATGCAAACCCAATCTTTCCCACGACATCATATTTCGCGCACTGCTCCAATCTTTCACGCATTTCATGCCTTTGCCAATTTTCATCATTCCAAGCATGAAGCACCAATTGCGTGCAAAATTCCACACTGCGTTCCATATTGCGCGCAAATCCAACATTTAACATGACATCGTATTTCTCGCAATGATCCAATATTTCACGCATTTTGCTACAGTTTTTCTTGGCCATCATTTTTCCACGCATCCCGCTGAAATTTCACACCTCCCGAAAATATTTTGCACAACCCACATATATTGCGCGCACCACTTTATTTTTGCGTAAAACTTGCCTAAATTTCCATGCACTCCATGCCTTTGTCATTTTTCGATGTTCTGACCTTGAATCATGCCTTGCATGAAAAAATCTAAACCATGTTCAATCTTGCATGCTCCATCCATTGCCAAAAAAACATCTTCATCTCCTGATTTTCAGGCCCTAAAATTTGGAAAACAATGGAAAACAGTGCCACCTTAAACTGTGATTTTGTGCCGCCCCCAGATTGTCCATTACATTGTTATTTCTCTCTTCACTACTTCCCATAACCATTCTTTAGCTTTTATCACGAGTTCCACTATCGTGATATGTATCCTTTGATTGATCAGCTTTAGCATTGTCAGAGTTGCAATGGGAAGTACTGAAACATCCAATATTCCCGCATCATCATTCCTTCCAATCAAAACTGTATATGATTGACACCATCATTTCTCCCCCTTTCCTTTTTAAGGCTTGCAACAAAAGTTCTCATAACTTATGATATTTGTGAAATACAAATCTGAAAACCGTCGTCTGATTTGGATATAATGAGAAATGCATGACTACCTCAGAATGCCAAGCCCTTCCAAATTCTATCTTCTTCTTCAGCCATCATTTTACACTTCTTGAAAATCATATGATTTTATTCTTCAAGTAATAGCTTGCATGGATTTCTATCAGGAATAATTTCATGGTCTTCTCCAAATCCACATTCTTCTTAAATCATCCTTAGATGGATGGTACTTCTCCATGCTGATCCATTCATCCTCAAATGGATGATACTTCTCCATTATTCATTGTTGTAAACAATGTGTCACCTTTGAGACAAGTTCTTTGAACTTAGGATCAGCTCAAAAATTGTCTGAATCTACTTCATGGAGAATTTACCAAGCATGAAATTCAATGATATGATTACATAACAATTCTCCAGGCATCCTCACTATAGTAGATCTCCATTAACTTTGGAGTCCTGCTTCATCTCCTTCTTCATTTTGACAAGCATTGACAACTGTTGACAACAAATACAATCTTCATACACAAAGTGGTCCCAACACTTATGACATAGTCGACGCGTCGATCCGACGCCCGATCTATTAGTTACACCCCTTTCTGTAAAACGAGGGTGTTCGCACCTTGGTCTAGCCCGGCTCAGTCGGGCCCGCTGAAATATGCCAAAGGGACCGCTACCCAAAAGGGGTCCCAACGCCACTGATGGCGTGTCTATCAGCAACCTGGTTCGTCTGTTATGGGCATTTTCTTTATTCGGGGGCCCTTTGGGTTTAGGCCTGGCCGGACTTGGTCAGGCCGTGCCGACGCAACAGTTCCTAGGGTCTACCTGACCCCACCTGAGTTCGGCCCATTAGGGTCAGCCTGGTTCACTGGGTCCAGCCCATTGGGGTCAGACCGACTGGTTCGCGGGCCCGAGCCATGGTTGGCTTGGCCCGCCGGGTGGGGCTCGACCCACTCATGCTGGCTCGCATCTAGCCCGCATCCAGCCTGATATGCCTGAAGGCGTACCACATTTTCTAGTTTTCCCCATGGATATGAGGACATTTCTTTCTATTGGGGTCAGCTAGGTGGCCAACCGGTCCTTACTGACATGGCGCGACGCAACGCTGTGACTGATGCCGATGGCGACACTTGCAGGCGCCGCCCATCTCTCACGTGGCCAGGTCGGGCCGACCGCGTCTGGCCACCACTACGTGTGATGGTGCGCTGCTTTCCCACCGCCCGTGGCTGGTTTTTGCGGGTCTCCTCTTCCCATCGTCATTCACCGCTGACATGGCTCACTAGAGGTTGTTTCTGCAGGCCACCAGAATGTCGTTGTCGTTTTGCGGCCCTCAAACGCCTTACCGTCGTGTTCGTTGCTCCACCACGAAGAATGCACAAAGGGAATGTTTAGTGGAGGTTCCATAAATTTTTGTTTTTGGCTTGCGCCCTCCACAATAGAGTTTTAAAAATGGGTGAAAAATTAATAATAACAAAAGGAAGAATAATCCTCGAGTTTAAGATCCCGCAACAACCACCCACATGATTTGACGAGACGCAGATTAACCCGTTAGTCAGATGGTCAAAATTCGTTATATATATCAAGAATGAAGAGAGAAGGAACATCAAAGCACATAAAACCCCTACCTTTTATCATATTCGTTTCCACATGTTCGTCCTCGAGGGTTTATGACATCGACGACGCTTCCCGGTTTCGACCTTCAAAAGGTGTTCTTCGTCATTCGCCATTCTTCGCTGCGGTGGAAGTGAATCAGAGCTTCACTCGAGAATCCTCCAAATCCTTCCACCTTATTCTTATCGACATGTTGAACTATTTATAGAACCATGCTTCAACATTTCCATAAGGACATGACGTCGCGTCATTACCCCATTTCATTTATGAAACAACGTCGCTGTTTTGCAATATTAAATTCACTGTTACGTTGCAGAATACGGGTCATCCACGTGTTTAATTAAAGTGCCCCATCGCCGCATCAGTCCCGCCCTTCTGTGTCACCATCCTCCACACAACAGAGAGAAAATAATAAAATAAGTTTTTTAAATTATTTTATAATTTTTCTCAAAAAGTCAAAAAATTAACTTTTTCGTTCGGCCCTCGCCATCCGAAGTTAAGTAGTTTCGAGGCGAATCCCGGCGTTCCAGATTCAACGGTACCCTTATATTTTTAATATGAGCACTAGTTCAAAAGATGGAAAATTCCGTATGTGCATTTACTGAATGTACCTTAAAAAAAGTTAAAAAATTAATTCCAGGCGTACCGGGCCTCGGAATCACGCGCCGTCAATTTTCACAGACTCGTAAAAATAACAAATAATTAAAAAAAATTACATGGAATTTTCCAGGTCTTTACATGATGTTATAAAATGTTTTATATTTCCAAAAACTTTTTATAGTTGAAATTTTTACCTTATATAAACCCAAATTAAAAATATTGTAACTATTAAAAACAAAAGTGTGACAAAGTTGACTTTTCTTTGAATAAAATACTATAAAATTGTTAAAGACCTCCAAGATTCACCAAGTGGACATAAAATCATTCCAAGAAATATTTTGGTCGAAAAAAACTCATTTAATGAAATTATAAAAAGTTTTAGCATAATTTTATAATATTTATAATATTATTTTAACCTGTAATTACCCAATTTACCCTAAACTGTGATAATAAAAATTGCCAGTCACTATTCTTATTTTTCCAAAAAATAAATGGGACATATTAACTAAAATTGGACCTTATGATTCCAAATATTGAATCCATTTTTCAGAATTTAAAACACATTTTTTTCAAAAATTAATTGAAAATTAATCCCCCTTAGGGAACGAGAAAATAAGTTTTAAAAATAAAAATGTTCAAAAGTTCAAAATGTTTTTATATCCAATTTCAATGTTAATTTGATTCCAATGACCTAAATTATATTAAATTATAAAAAAATTATATAACAATACATTATAACCATTCAAAAATATTATTCAAGACTATAAATAAATTTGATGAAAAGGTAGTATTAAATGAAAATGCATAATTTTTTTACTATTCATAAAAACATGAATCTTTTTAGTTAAATACAAAAAATCAACCAAAGTACATTTTGATACTCTGATTTCAAATAATATGTTTATTTTTCCAAATATAACATATAAAAGTGTCAAAAAATATATTTAATATAAGTGCACCATAAAAAGGTGACAAAACTAACTTTTTTGAAAAATACTTCTTCTATTTGTAAAATTGATTTTGTTCTCATATCATGTCTATAAAACACATAAGGTGAATATTTAAAATAACTTATATATATATATGTATTTCATTAATACAATCAAAAAATATATATTTATTAGTATACAACACACTTGTGCACATTTTAATAGCTTTTTCATAAAAACATTTCATTTTATTATAAAAGGGTTTTGCATTCATTTATAACAAATTGGTCACCAAATAATTAATTATCTATACATTTTTAAACCATATTTTATAAAATAGTTAATAATATTCATTACCTCCACTCTAAAGGCTATGTTATAACTATAATATTTAAATAATAATATATAATTGTTCGTTTATGCCTGATGTAGCATATCATGTGCGCTATTGAACATAGTCTTTATTTGTTTTAAAACCCATGGATGTTATAATACATTTCATTTCTATATTATCCATATAATTTTATTGGATTTTTATTTATGTGTTTAAGTGTTTAAAATTACTTATCCATAATTTTCCCTTTATTCTATCAAATGGCTGAAAATAAGAGGAATAGAGTAAAAAACCAATGTGAAGGGAAAAGTGATGACTACCCAAATGATATTCCAAACATGATAGAATAAATAATCATAATATTTGTGAATATACACTCATAGTTAACTCATGTTATTAATATAAACCTAAATTAGGTTGTATTCCCATGTCCCCCTAAGAAAGAACTATTTGCAAGTGATACAATTATATGACAAAGACCCCCAACTATCAATGGATCATATGATCACTTAATCATGGAATAATGGATCAAATCCATTTAGAAGATCTTATCCATCCTTTATTGTTATGAGTATGATAATATTATATTGGTTGTTTATACTAGGTATGGAGAAGCTGGAAAATGGTGTACATTGATCAGGAATATAAAGCCTGAGGTATAGATCAATGTAATGGGGTGTAATGAATTCCAAAAAGTATAATTCAAAAAATATTTTACTAATAAAATTTGACATAAAATGTGAAGTCATTTCCTTAACATTTGGAAAAAGGAAAATTAATACATCATTTAATACTAGGAATACATCAAAAGTGTAACGACCAAAAGTTTTTCAATGGAAAAATCACTTCTTATATTTATGTCATAAAAACACAAAATAATGAACTACTAAGTGATAAGTAACCTTTAAACATAAGTTTGTCACTTCTATGTTTGGAATTTTGAAAATCTGACATTCACGGTTATGTTCAAGATGATTTTTGGAGTCTAATGGAACAAAAATAATTTTTGGTGAATAGTAACCTACCCTTATGAATAGTAACCTACCCTTATGAATAGTAATATGACCCTTATGAATAGTAAATAAGAGTATCATTACCTATGAATAATAAAATATAATTTAGACATAATAGAAAGTGATAATTTGACCTTAGTAAACGTTTTTTTGTATTTTATTAGTCATAAATAATTAATTATAAATAATTAATTAATTTAAAAGAATATTTATTTCCCTGAATTATATTCATAAATTATTGAATCAATGCCTAATAGTTTTTAGATAATTTTAAAAGACCCTACGTAATTTTTGAAAGAACTATAAAATCATATTTAATCTTAAAAACTGTTTTTTAAGTAAATTATGATTTTATTTAAATATTAAATTAATAATATATAGAAAATTAGTTTTGAAAAATTTGCTTCATTTTTGGATTCTACACGTTGAAAAATGGTTGGGGTAAATTTTTGGGATTTTTCTGAAATACTTGAATATTTAGTGAATAGTAGAATACATTAATTTACCATATAAATACATTTTAATTAAAACCCACTATTCCTGACATCACAAGTGATGTAAGCACCCAAATCCCGAACTCACATGCCTTATTTACTATTCTTGGTCATCCAAGACTCACTATTCCTTGTCTTAGGTGAAATTAATAAACTAATCAATTTTATATTAAGGAAACCCCTCTCCCCTCCACTATAAAAGCCACCCTTCACTCCCTCTTTTTCTCACACCTCTCAAGCTCCAATCCTTCTCTAAACTCTTCCCAAAAACCTTCCCTAGCCCCTCCCCCATGTCCAAAATCTGCTGGTCTCATCAAAAGACTAATCGTATCTTCCTTAAGGAGGATCTCAAGAGGAAGATTCTAGAGGTAATTTCTCTCCCTCTTCTCCTTTAATTTCCTTTCAAATTCAAGTTCCTTTCTTGATCTCTCCCCACCTATATTCATCCAAATTGTTTTTTAACTCCCGTATTATACATATAATGTAATTATGATGGCATATTATATCACCCCACACCCTTTCCCTCTTCCTTTTATTTTATTTAAGAGAACGTTTTTCATGAGGTGTTAATTTATCACCTTCAAAAACGACATGCTCTCTTTTTCGATTTCTACCTTCAGATCTGGTCATGAAACCATTTTTATGGTTGAAAAAAAATATTTTATATGTATTATGTTCCATTTTAAGTTCTGAAAATAACCTATGTCCAAATTAATAAGTTAAAAGTTAAAACGAGTTCGTTGTGATCCAAAAACCGCTCAAATTAACCCAAATAATCTTCATTTAATTCTTATCTAATGATTAGTCCACATGGATCTAACATAACTCATTATAAAATAATTCAAGATTATTTAATATCATTAATAACATGTAATATCAGTTCTGGATGTTTACCCATGATCTACCCAAACATCAATTTAAGAATACAAGTGGACCGCTCAAGAAAACCATGAAAACGAACATCCCCGATCAATGTTTTTAAACTCTATAAGTCATCAAAAGGAACATAATATGAAATAATGAGACCAGAATGAACCCTATTAATGTATAAAAGATTCTGGAATTTCTAATTAATGAATATAATGTCATTATACAGGACATTAAGAGAAGAAGGCATTCGAGTACAAGGTAAGGGGAAATTTCGAACCCAATTTTCTTCCTTCGGGTTCTCCCTCTTTCACTCCATTTTTTATATGGTTACTCTTCAAAGATCATTTGCTCATCATTTCCTTTTCTTTTCTGGGATATACATGTATTTCACTAGTTTTTATGTCCATAAAAATGTTTTCCAAAAGATCTCTTCTTTCAAGAACTCACCTTTTACCTCTCATTCAAGGTTGATGGTTCTTGTATCAAGTATGTTGTTCCCTCTTTCTTTTGGAAACCCAAAGATTATGAATGTGTTATTATGAGATGAAACCCATTAATTTCCATGGGTTATTTATGTACATGTTTTATATGTGTTCTATTAGGAAAGCATGATAATGATAATGTTATGATGTGACGGGTGCGCCCGGAATTATATAGCGCAATATGAATGTTTAAATGTGACGGGTGCGACCAGAATTATATAATGCTCCAATGCATTGGGTAAAGTGATGAATCTGATGAGTAAATGTGAAATTATGTGTGAACAAGATTCTAGATTTGTTCACATGTATGTGTGGTAGTTAACCACTAAGACATGATGTTTCATTTTTATGCATTGCCACATTTCAAGTTTATTGTTTATGCTCCTCTCATGTTCATGATCTTTTTCCTATGTCATGATTATGCTCACCCCATGATGTATTGTTCTTATCTATCCTCTTAATAGGCTTCTAGCTCACCACTTGTGATGTATATCCTTAGGTGGCTACATGTACTAAGGATAGGAAAATGCCAATAAGAAGCTAGAGAAGATGAAATTAAATAAATGTTTATGGTTGATGTTGTATTTGTTATGTGTGGTCCTAGTTTTCCCAAGACACTAAACCTTTGGATCCTCCATGTGTAATAATATTATGTTGTTTATATTTGAAATGATGTAATAGTAATGAAAGAAAAGGCCGGGTCACTATAGTTGGTATCAGAGGAAAGGTTTAGTTAATTTGGGAATTAGGATTAGTGAACCCTAGAGAAAACCTCTAGTATGAGACTACGTACAAATAAGCACCTAGGGATCCCATATGTTAGGTTTTTGGTATAAATTGTTTAGATAAATAAGTTATTCATGACTTTATTAGTTATGTTTTCTTCTATCCTTTTCTATTTTAGAAAATGGTGGGAACGAGGTGAGGTAATGAAGGAGAAGTACCCTCACCTGTTTGTGTGAATTGAAATTTCGGGGGCGAAATTTCTTAAGGGGGGAAGAATGTAACGACCCAAAGTTTTTCAATGGAAAATTCCCTTCTTATATTTATGTCATAAAAACAAAAAATAATTAACTACTATGTGATAAGTAACCTTTGAACATAAGTTTTTCACTTCTATGTTTGGAATTTTGTAAATCCGACATTCACTGTTGTGTTCAAGATGATTTTTGGAGTCTAATGAAACAAAAATAATTTTTGGTGAATATTAACATACCCTTATGAATAGTAAGCTACCATTATGAATATTAATATTACCCTTATGAATATTATATAAGAGTATCATTACCTATGAATAATAGAATAAAATTTAGACATCATAGAAAGTGATAATTTGACCTTAGTAAACGTTTTTGGTGTTTTATTCATCATAAATAATTAATTATAATTAATTAATTAATTTAAAAGAATATTTATTTCCCTGAATTATATTCATAAATTATTTAATCAATGCCTAATAGTTTTTAGATAATTTTATAAGACCCTACGTAATTTTTGAAAGAACTATAAAATCAGTTTTAATCTTAAAAACTGTTTTTTAAGTAAATTATGATTTTATTTAAATATTAAATTAATAATATTTAGAAAATTATTTTTGAAATATGTACTTAGTTTTTTGATTCTACACGTTGAAAAATGGTTGGGTTAAATTTTTGGGATTTTTCTGAGATACTTGAATTTTTGGTGAATAGTAGAATACATTAATTTACCATATAAATACATTTTAATTAAAACCCACTATTCCTGACATCACAAGTGATGTAAGCACCCAACTCCAGAACTCACATGACTTATTTACTATTCTTGGTCATCCAAGACTCACTATTCCTTGTCTTAGGTGAAATTAATAAACTAATCAATTTTATATTAAGGAAACCCCTCTCCCCTCCACTATAAAAGCCACCCTTCACTCCCTCTTTTCCTCACACCTCTCAATATCCAAGACTTATCTAAACTCTGCCCAAACACCTTCCCTAGCCCCTCCCCCACGTCTAAAAGCTGATGGTCTCATCAAAAGAACAATCCTATCTTCCTTAAAGAGGATCTCAAGAGGAAGATTCTAAAGGTAATTTCTCTCCCTCTTCTCCTTTAATTTCCTTTCAAGTTCAAGTTTCATTCTTGATCTCTCCCCACATATATTCATCCAAATTGTTTTGTAACTCCATTATTATACATATACTGTAATTAGTATGGTATATTATATCACCCCACACCCTTTCCCTCTTCCTTTTATTTTATTTAAGAGAACGTTGTTCATGAGGTGTTAATTTATCACCTTCAAAAACGACATGCTCTCTTTTTCCATTTCTACCTTAAGATCTGATCATGAAAACATTTTTATGGTTGAAACAGAATATTTTATATGTATTATGTTCCATTTTAAGTTCTGGAAATAACCTATGTTCAAATTACTAAGTTAAAAGTTAAAACGAGTTCGTTGGGATCCAAAAACCGCTCAAATTAACCAAAATAATCTTCATTTAATTTTTATCTAATGATTCGTGCACATGGATCTAACATAACTCATTATAAAATCATTAAATCTTATGTAATATAATTAATAACATGTAATATCAGTTCTGGATGTTTACCCATGATCTACCCAAACATCAATTTAAGAATACAAGTGGACCGCTCAAGAAAACCATGAAAACGAACATCCCCGATCAATGTTTTTAAACTCTATAAGTCATCCAAAGGAACATAATATGAAATAATGAAACCACAATGAACCCTATTAATGTATAAAAGGTTCTGGAATTTCTAATTAATGAATATAATGTCATTATACAGGAAATTAAAGAGAAGGATGCATTCGGGTACAAGGTAATGGGAAATCTCGAACCCAATTTTCTTCCTTCGGGTTCTCCCTCTTTCACTCCATTTTTGATATGGTTACTCCTCAAAGATCATTTGTTCATCATTTAATTTTCTTTTCTGGTAAATACATGTATGTAACTGGTTTTTATGTCCATAAAAATGTTTTCCAAAAGATCTCTTCTTTCAAGAACTCACCTTTTACCTCTCATTCAAGGGTGATGGTTCTTGTATCAAGTATGTTGTTCCCTCTTTCTTTTGGAAACCCAAAGATTATGAATGTGTTATTATGAGATGAAATCCATTCCTTTCCATGGGTTATTTATGTACATGTTTGATATGTGTTCTATGTGGAAAGCATGATAATGATAATGTTATGATGTGAAGGGTGCACCCAGAATTATATAGCGCAATATGAATGTTTAAATGTGACGGGTGCACCCGGAATTATATAGTGCTCCAATGCATTGGGTAAAGTGATGAATCTCATGAGTAAATGTGAAATGATGTGTGAACAAGATTCTATCTTTGTTCACAAGTATGTGTGTTAGTTAACCACTAAGACATGATGTTTCATTTTGATGCATTCCCACATTTCAAGTTTATTTTTTATGCTCCTCTCATGTTCATGATCTTTTGCCTATGTCATGATTATGCTCACCCCATGATGTATTGTTCTTATCTATACTCTTACTGGGATTCTATCTCACCCCTTTTGATGTATATCCTCAGGTGGCTATATGTACTAAGGAGAGGACAAGTGCCAATAAGAAGCTAGAGAAGATGAAATTAAATAAATGTTTATAGTTGATATTGTTTTTGTTATGTGTGGTCCTAGTTTTCCAAAGACACTAAACCTTTGGATCCTCCATGTGTGATACTATTATTTTGTTTATCTTTGAAATGATGTAATAGTAATTAAAGAAAAGTTCGGGTCACTATAGTTGGTATCAGAGGAAAGGTTTAGTTAATTAGGGAATTAGGATTAGTGAACCCTAGAGAAAACCTCTAGTATGAGACTAAGTACAAATAAGCACCTAGGGATCCCATATGTTATGTTTCTGGTATAATTTTTTAGACAAATATGTTATTTATAACTATGAGGAAATTTTATGATGTTCCATCAGAGTCTAAATGAAGATCGACAAATCTTATGGGCCTTATGGAGAAATAATCCAAAAATTTTAGTTTAATTATAGCATTTTGATTAGATATATAATGGTGGTAAGAAAATTCAACCTTACAGTTTTCAAAAGTATGGAATGAAGAACCCTGTAAATTTATCAACTGGAATGACTTAATGCTTTATGTGTGGGAATGAAGGGAACCTAGTAAGAAATTACTAATGGGAGAAACCCACTAATGTGACTGAGAATGGAATGCTCCAGTAAATCCTTAGTGTATTGTTCATTGTTTCAAATACAAGGAACAAGGGAACATTTCAAAATAGTTATCTAAGATAAAGGTAGTCAGATAAAATCTATGCTAACAACATTCAAAGAAGAAAGGGTGAGCTTATACCATCACAACTACTATATTGGATCCCGAAAATGAAGTGGTGACATGTAATCTAGTTATTCATCCATGAATAGAGACTGTACTATTTTATTTTGGTTTAATGAATTTCATCTTATAACACAAGTTTATTATAACTATCTAGAAAACACCACAATTCATGGAATTAAAGCTTTTTGTGGAAATGGAAAATGAAGCAATTACTGCATCATATTTATATTACACCTCAACTGTTAACATTTTTTGGATGAACTTCTCCGTGAACTATTTGACACCCCATATTGTTGAATTTGATGCAATTATATGTATGAATCTTTTTTCCATATATAGATATGACATAAATTGTTATGAGAAAAAAATAACTATCCATATCATGAATCATTATCTAATTCTATACAACTTCAAGGGGTAAGATGAATATTATTTATAACCAACATGAGAAGCATGGATATTATTTCCATATAAGAAACCATATATAGTTTAAATTATTAAGTTTTAGGAAGATATCACCATTTATGACATTCCCATTGTTAGTGAATACACTAATGTGTTTCCCAAATAATTTATTATTCTACCTCCTACCTGAGATGTTTAAATTTCAATCTATCTTTTACTTCGGGTTTTTCCAATATTGAAGACTCTTTATATAATTTCTATTGTGAAACATGAGTAGATTCATAAAAAAATGTAGGAGAATCAGGATAATTAGTTCATATTCCCATGTGCACCACCTAGGGGTGCACTAGTCCTCTTTGTTATGAATAAGATGTGTCAATGATCCATTCCATAGAATATCATGAGATCAAATAAGTAATGATAAAGAACAAGTATCCTATTCAATAGATTGATGAATTGTTAAATCATCTATGTGTATCCTAATACATCTCCAAGGTGGATCTTCATTCATGGTATTATCAACTAAGGGAGAAGAAGAAGGATATCCCCAATACTACATTATGTACAAGGTACGAGCACTATGAGTTAAAATTAATTCCATTCAGAATAACTAATTTTCTAGAAATATTTGTGAACGTGATGAATATAGTATTTAGATATTACCTCAACAAATTTTTGGTATTATTTATGGAAAATATTATAATATACTCAAAATGAAATGAGGATCATTAAGAGCTTTCGGTCACTATGATAAAGAACTTATGGAGGATATGATTTATGAAATGTATATAATGAATGAGTTCTAGTTTAAGGATGTCTCATTCATGGGGAATGATATCACCAACAATAGGATATCTTTGGACCCTTCAGAAATAGAAGCAATTGAAGGATGGACAAGAATGTCCACTATGATGGAAATTTGTAGTTTCCTTGGATTATCTAGGTACTATCATCATTTTGTGAGAATTTTTTTCATGATTTTAAAACCCTCTAACAAAGATAACTCAAAAAGGAGTCAAGATGTTTTAGAATATTGAATTTGAATATATATTCAAGGAGTTTAAAAAGAGGCTTATCATTTAACCTCTACTTATTCTACTCATATATGGGGAAATTTTTTCATATATAATGATGCTTTAAAGAAGGGAATCGGTAATGTAGAAATGAATAATGAAAAAGTGAAAAACTAAGCCTCAAGGTAATTGAATGTTCATAAACAAAACTACCCAATGCATGATATGAAGTTGACTGCAGTAATAATCCCATAGAATATATGGAATCATTTTCTATTTAGGGAAAGTGTTAAATATATATAGAACTATCATGATACGTCTAAGTGGGGCCTAAGCCAAGACTCCCCAATCCCTTCTCTAATATGCTTGGGGCTGGTGACTTGTATCGAGTAGGCATATCACTACCATAGGAGACATTTCCTAAGAATCTGTATACACAAACATCTCCAAGCCCACAAAATGATGAAATGTAAAAACCACTAAGTAAATAATGCATGCATACCACTATATCACAACCAGAGTATAATAGGAATGTAAACTGTAGTAAGGTAAATTGGTATAGAATACTAGCCCACCAAAAAGAGTGTGTAAACCATAAATTCCCACCTATAAACAAAGGTATTGGGAATACTGACTATAGAAATAAGAACACCTCAGCCTACTTGATCTCACAAAGCTCAGTCCAGTCCTAATACACCTAGGACTCTATCAAAAGGCTGCTCATCTGCATAAGACACGACATGTGCAGGAAACTCTCATGCAGGGGTGAGTATAACAATACTCAGTAGGACACCCTAAAACTACAAAGCAATATATTAAGGAAGATGTACAATAAACTCTAAAAATATATATCTCTGGTACATATAACAATAATATTTATATATACTCAATTCAAGACACATAGTCTAGAGGTAAGTCACAAATACTGCATACCAACACTAGGGATTCGACTCCAAGATTCCACAAATCTCTTATCTGGGAGAACACACTCTTGAGTTTAATAACACTAATCACATCCGTTCTAGAAGCACTATTTTTCAGGAACCATCATGAGAGAATACACTGATAAATCTGAATTGAGAGATATGATACATAGATGAAGATTACAACAAGGACCATGGGGTGATACCAACAACACTACTTGGATTAACCCACTAAGTAGAGGATCGATTCCTGGTGAAGGTGGTCACATCAATACTAAATAATCTACCTAAGTCATGAAGAATGAATAGAGGATCCTACTCCGGGCCTCATGGGGGATTCCAAAAACTATATCTAAGATGTCGGGCTAAAGGGAAAATACTCCTATGAGCAAGAAATGATTCACACTAACATTCAATGAAATGATGGAGGGAATAGTCCCAAAAAAATCTTGTACAATATATGGTGGAAAAGAGATTCAATCCATATAGAAAAGGGTAAACGATGTGTAGAGGGTCACATGATATGTCCCTTGATCCTGGGTACTTCCTGTGTATAACAAAACATGTCATTTCAATTGTTTCATGTAAAATATGGGTAGATGACATGTATAAGGAGTCACAAACTGTGTACTTCCATCCATGGTCCGTCCATGCACTCTGGTCATGTTCCAGTACATGGTGCCAACCCGTGTATCTCTGCCCGTGTACCAGTACATGGGGTAGTCTGTGTACTAGGTCTAGGCCACATTGTATGGGGGAGTACACACTGTGTAGGAAACCCATGAAGTCTACCCCATGACCATGTATCTCTCTAGATACATGAATGGTCTCTAGAAGGTCCTACATGCTGTGTGATAGGGGTCACACACCGTGTGAAATTTAACTATCTCCTGAAACCCTAGCCACTGCTTAGTGGGGGCCACACACCATATAATCCCAGATTACATGCCGTGTTCCTTAGGTGTCTCCAGAATGTCTGGTTCTTTCTATGCACACCTCAGTCGATAATCCCAATCTCGTTCTAGTGGTCTGTTCTCCATGAATCTTTAGATTCAGGGACATCTCATCATCGCAACAATTAATCAATGGGTTTTAGGACATCAATCAGCTCAGAAATCTAAATTAATCCAACCTGATACACTCTTCATGAAGAATATATTTTCCCAAATTTCTTTGTTTTTTCTATCTCCATCCTTGTCTCACATCAATTGGGTCTTCATGATGATAGATATTGAATTTTATATCATTGTACCAAGAAATGAAAGCGCAATGATAAATCTTTGATAACTCTTCAAAGAATGAATAATGTATAGAAAATGGGGGAGAATAATATGCACAAGGAAAAAACTCGAGGAACGAACCATAAACATTGTTCGTTTTGGTCTCAATCCATTCCTATAAGAATGAACAACAAAACAAAATCAAATCTCAAAATCAACCCCAGATAATTCCAACAATTAAAACCCATCCTGCAAGAACGATCGAACCGCTAATCAACCCATTCGTCAGTTGGTCCGCATTCTTGGTTGAATCTAAGAAAGTGGAGATAAATAAAAAATAACACATCCTACCTAGAAGATTGATCTCTCACCACTGAATATCGATTTCCACTGGAGAGATCCTTTTTTATCTTCGATCCATGGTTCCGTCATCGCCCGCCAAGAGAATTCTCTAGGGTTTCTCTCTAGAGTCTCTAAGGAATTTCCATGGTCATGATCCTAACCCTTGATGCCTTACTAAAGGATAATTTATAATAATAAGAGTTTCTACATCATTGTGTCAATGAAATATTAAAATAAAATAAATTCATTATTTATTTTATTTATTAAAATAGCCAAAAGTACATTTCACAGCCGACCCACACCGGCTGATGTTAGGCCACACATAGGGTAAATTATCTATTATGAATGAAATGGTGCCCTCATATTTTTGATTTGGGAACCTATTTAGAATTTATTCATCTTTTAAAAAAACTCACATGTGCAATTTAATATTTTAACATATTTCAAACATTTATTCCTAGAACACCCGGCCTTAGAATCTCACGCCCTCTCAGTGTCTGGTTCTGATTAATTACATATAATAATTATAAATAATACATGGAAAATATAGGACATTACCTTCTCCCCACCTTGGGGAATTATGTCCTCAAAAATCCAAAAACAAGGCTACTCAAAAAGATGTGGGTACTATGCATGAATATAAGCCTCCTTCTCCCATGTTCTCTCCTAGAGATTCCCATACTTCCACTAGACACACACCAAGGGAATCAATCAACCTTGAAGGATCTTATCCTACCAATCCTTGATCTATATGAGGTACTCAGAAAATGTTTCTACATCCTCGATGTCCAGCTCTCCCTACTCAATGACGTGTGATGGGTCATTAACATACCTCATAATCTATGGAATATAGAATACGTCGTGTACATGGTCCAACTATGGGGGTAGAGCTATACAGTACACCACCTCACAAACTCTATATAGTATCTAAAAAGGGCCGATGAACATCAGAGATAACTTGCTGTCTCAGCCAAATATCTACAATCCCAATCGAGGTGATACCCAAAGGAACACATGATCTCATTCCTTGAACTCCAAAGGACTCCATTTCCTATAATTATAAAACATTTGATGGATCTTTACAGTCTTCATCCACTCCTGGATGATTTTCATCTTCTCTATAGTAGCGCACACCAACTCCGGGACCATGAGTGCTGACTCTCCAGGGTTAGTCCAGAAAAGTGGTGACGTATAGGGTTTCCTATAGAAATCTTAAAGTGGAACCATACCAATGGTGAAATGGTATCTATTTTTTTACATGAACTTCACCATTGGTAGGTGATCCTTCCAACTAAGGATGAAGTCCAACATGCAAGCCCGTATCATGTCTTCCAAAAACTGAATGGTTTGCTCAGTCTGCCGTCTGTATGGGTGTGAAAAAATGTGCTCAAGTGTAAGTGAGTCCCAAAATCCACCTACAATCCTTTCCAAATCTGGGATGTAAAATGAGAATCACTATCTGAAAAAATAGTTGATGGAAGTCCCTAAAGTTGAACTATCTCATACATGTATAGGCATTCTAAGCTCTCTATGGAACTCTACTCTTGGATATCTAGGAAGTGGACCAACTTGGTGATTCAATCAAAAATATCCTAGATGTCATTGTGTCCACTATACATACATAGTAAACCTATCACTAAGTCCATTGATATTCCATACCACTTCCATTCCAGTACCTCAAGGTGTTGGGCCAAACCTGCTGGAACCTGGTACTCAGCCTTCACATACTGAAAAGTAAGGCATCGAGAGACCAACTACGCAACTCCCTTATTTATCCCTAGACACCAAAACTAATGATGGAGGTCCTGGTACATTTTCACCACACCAAGATGTACCAATAAATGGAATTTATGAAACTCCCTCAGAACCTCCTCCTGTAATACCACTAGTACTACTGTGCGTCCTCTGAAAAAAAACTTTCTCCCCACCTTTTGAATATACATTTGTAGCATGCCCTGTGGATATCTGAGCATGTAGAGTCTTGTAGTCGATGTACTCATGTTGTTCCTCCCTAACACACTATTAGAGTGGAGGGGTAATAGCCATTGACTAGAGGTAAGATCCCCCATATCCATACATAAAGGATAACTTGAATGAGGCCAACTAATCTGAAGCCACATCCAGCAATTGCGAACTCAATCATCTTCTGAGAACATATTCCACCACATTCCCATTCCCAGGAGTATAGAAAATCTCAATGTCATAATTCTAGAGGAAATATAGCCATCACCTCTATCCCAAGTTGACATCATTATGAGAGAAGATATACTTGAGACTCTTGTGATCAGAGTAGTTGATAATCCTCTCACCCATCAATTAGTGTCTCCACATCCTCAATATGAAGAACACCACTACCGACATAAGATCAGGGGTCACGTGGTTCTTCTTATGTGGTCTCAAATAGCGTGAAATATAGGCAATCACCACTTTCCTCTTCATTAGGACACAATCAATCCTATTTTCTAATTCATCATATAACACCACGTACTCAACACCCTCCTATAGAAATCTCAAGGTCTAAGTTCTCATCAAACTCTGCCAAAACTATTGAAAAGAAAGCTGACACTTCTCTGTCCACATGAAAGGAAACTCTTTTTTTGTCAAAAACCTATCATAGGTGTAGATTTTATAGAGAAATTATTTATGAATCTATGGTAATATCTTTCTAACCCATGAAATATCTGCACCTCTATCATGATCTTAGGTGGATCCCATTCTAACACTACCTCGAACTTGGTTGGGTCCACTGCCACTCCATCAACTAAAATAACATGTCCCAGAAAGTGGACTACCTGAATCCAGAACTGGCACATAGAGAGTTTCCCATAAATTTGGTTCTCTTAAAGTACATCTAGAACCATCCTTAAGTGTCTCACATGCTCCACCTTAGAGTCTAAGTACATAAGGATATCGCTGATAAAGACCACCATGAACTGGTCCAAGTAATTTTGAAAGATCCAGTTCATGAGCCCATGAATACTTATAGGGAGGTTGTCATGCTAAAGGGAATCACTAAATACTCATAGTGACTGTAATGATATCTGAAATACATCTTTGTTAAATCCTCATCCTATACCCACACCTAGTGATAACTTGATCTAAGGTCAACCTTCAAGAACCATCATGCCCCTCTCAACTAATCGAAGTGGTCATCGATCCCCAATAGTGGAAAATTTTTCTTCACAGTCACTTGGTTCAAGAACCATTAGTCCACACAAAACCTTAAGCTCCCATATTCCTTTTTGGTAATAAAAACTCAGGCCACCCAGGGTGAAACACTAGGTCTCATGAAGCACTTCCTTTGAAAGTCCTCCAACAATACCCTCAACTTGCAAAGCTCTGTGAGATCCATCCGATATACTGGTGAAAATATTGGTGTCATCCCATGGTGTAAGTCAATGCTGAAGTCTATCTCCTAGTGAATAGGAAATGTTGGAACATATTTGGGAAATACATCCCCATACTCCTACATTACTACTGGGAACTGGAAGATCATAACATCTGTAGCACCAATGGTCAGACTAGGCAACTGATGAGTAATCAGCTACACCCTCCCATGAAAAAGTCTATCATCTGCTGCTTGGGTTTCATTTTCACTGAAAAAGGAAAAACATGTTCTATCGCTAAAAAAACACCACACCCTTCGCTTAAAACAATAAATCTAGGAATAGATAGAAGATAACCAATCCATTCCATGTATATCGCCGTAAGACCTCGATGTTTCCAAAAAGAGGTTCCAACTGAAACTCTCACCTACAGGGGTCAGGTCACACTATTGACATAGGTGTGTGATCCTCGAGTCTTCTCTAGTTTGCGTCTCTAAGTGTAAGGGTCAAGTCAACGGTTCAACTGGAATCTCAAGGTCTCGTACAAGATATGTTTCAAGAAAGGAATGACTAGAACATGTGTCTATGAGTATGGAAGATAGATTAGAAAAGACACAGATCATACCTCAAATCATTCCTTGAGCCCTTGGGTCATATACCTTAGCCACATGTAGCTATCTGCACACCTATCTTTAAGCTCCCTAAGCCTAGAGTGGACCACCTGGGGGTGGTGGTGGAAACAAGTCAAAATGTTGACCACCTAATACTGCTCTCCCAGCTCCTCTGCCACATCCACCTCCCTATGAATCTGCATGATCCTAATGCTGCCTCTACCTAGGTGGTCCATCCACTATCTCCCTATCAATAATACGACATGTTGGATAATCTCGAGTGTGATTTCCCCTGCATCTATATGAATAGCACCACCTCTTACTAGGATGAATGGATCCACCCTGAGAACCCCAAACTGAAGAACCACTATCCCAGGACCTCCTCCTTAAATGTCTACCACGTCCAGGTCCCTAAGATTGACATCGTTTTTCTACTACCGAGGTCTCTGCACCTACCTATCCACTATTGATTGTCACTAAATTTTTTTCCTCAGCTAAGAATCTTTCAACAACCAAATCCCTCCCAAGAACCCCAACATATATAGGAATTATCATAGGTATAATACTATCTTATATGTCTCTATGCAGACATCTCTCAAAGGACCAATACTTAATGTACTGATCTCTAAACAGATCCATCAAGTAATTATAAAGGTTGGTGAACCTCAATGAAGAATTATCTACTATCAATCTACCCTACTGGAGATGAATAAGATCCTGGATACACAAAAATCCTAGAATAACTGGTGAGAACTATTCTTTAAAGAGGTGATCAAACTCTTTCCCTAAAATAGTTTCCTCCTTGTGAGTCTGGGTAGCCAAACTCCACCATCGCTCAGATAAACCCTATAAGAGTCTCGCTTCTAGAGCCACCATCTGATCCGCTGATGTCCTAACTAGAGGGAAAACTCAGGTCACTTCTTCAATCCATTCCTCAACTGCCTTAGGTTCGATCTTGCTTAGGAACCTGAAGAGTCTCTGTCTCTAAAACTCATAATGCTTGATCAGCCTGTGCTCCTTGTATTTTAGTACTACGGGTACCACGTGCTGCTCTACAGGTGGTGGTATAGCTGGTGCACAAAATGGTGGTAACATCTGGGGAACTGGTCCCTATATCGAAGACTCATCACTGAGGGGGCATCCTTATCATCAAGGAATTGAATCCAAGCTAGTATGCATCACAGAGGCATCCTATAAGAAAAAAAGATATACCATGGTCAATGAGTATATTTGGATATCTGAATCCAGAAGTACATGAACACCAAAAACCATTCCTATATGATTCGTGTACCATTAATTTCCCTACAACCAGTGTTCTCATGTACCAAGTTAAAAAGTAGGTTATCAGAGTCCTGGTTTATGGATTGGTTGGCCGTCCAAACCAACATTGGAGTCCCTGGCCAAAAATAAAAACTCAAAACACTAAACACTATTACCCCAACCAATATTATAGACTCACAGTCCTAAATTATAATTGAACACTCTGATAAAACTCTTTCATGAACCATCCTAGTGGGTCTCATGATGCAACTCCCCAAGATTGTCTCTAATTGGCTAGGAGCTAGTGACTAGCACTGAGTAGGAATATCACTGACATGGGAGAAATTTCCTAAGTACCTGTACACACACACACATCATTAAGCCCACAAAATGTAGAAATGTAAAAACCACTAAGTGAACAATGCATGCATACCACTATATCCCAACCAGAGTACGACATGAACATAAAGAGAAATAAATTAAAATCATCCAGAATACAAGCCAACCAAAAAGAGGATATAAAAAACAAAGTCCAACCTTTAAACAAAAGCACTCAGACTGGTGTCTATAGTTGTAGGAACATGTCATAATTCCTGATCTCACAAATCTCTATCTGGTCCTGGTCCTCTAAGACTTTTCAAAAGGTCACTTATCTACATAATACACGACACATGCGGGAAAAGACCATGTATGGGTGAGTATAAAAATACTCAGTAGGACACCCTGAAACAATAAAGAAAAACACAAAGGAATATGTACAGTCTCCTCTACACAAGTTTGTGTCAATGAAACATATAACATGAATATCTAGATATACTCAACCCAATACATGAAGTCTAGAGGTAGGTCACAACTACTAAATAAAATACTTGGTATTCAGTTTGAAGATTCAACAAAAAAACTCATGCTGGAGAACACCCTCCTAGGTCTGATAGAACTGATGACATCTGTCTAAGAAGTACTATTCATTGGGAACTGTCATGAGAGAGATACACTGATTGATCTAAAGAGAGAGATAAAATAAATAGATTGTGATCATATACAGGGCCATGTGGTGATACCTACAACTTCATCAAGATTAAACCGCTAAGTAAAGTATTGAAACCTGATGAAGGTGTTCACGTCAATACAGAATACTCTACATAGGTCACAAAGAGTGAATAGAGGATCCTACTCTGAGCCTCATGGGGGATTCCAAAAACTATATCCAAGAAGTTCAGTTTAATGGTTAATACTCTTAAGAGTAGGCAATGATTCACACCAACCATCAAAGAAATGATCAAGGGCACAGACCCTAATGAATCTTGTCCAACATATGGTGGATAAGAGATTCAATCCATATAGAAATGGGTATATGACAAGTAGTAGGGTCACATGTTGTGTCCCATACCCTGGGTACTTCCCGTGTACAACATCCCATGTCATTACAAATATTTCATGTAAAATATGGGTACAAGAAATGTATAAGGAGTCACACACCATGTGCTTACATCCCAGGTCCATTCGTGCACTCTGGTCGTGTGCCAGTAAATAGTGTCAACCTGTGTATCACTGCTAGTGTACCAATACATGGGTTAGACCGTGTTCTTGGTCTAGGCCACATCATGTGGGGGATTACACACTGTGTATGCAACCCATGTACTCCACCATGTGTCCATGTATCTACCGAGATACACACCGAGTCTCTGGAAGGGACTATATGCCATGTGATAGGGGTCACATGACATGTGACATTTAACTTTATCATGAAACTATAGCCTCCACTTAGTGGGGTCTACATTCCATGTAATCCCAGATTACATGCCAGGTTCATTAGATTTTTATATACATTCTAGTTCTTCCTCTGCACGCCTCATCCAATGCTCCTGATCTAGTTCCAGTTTTCTGTTCACCTAAAAACTTTATATCCAAGGTTGCATCATCATTGAAACAATGAATCTATGGGTTTAAGTCATTCAATTAGCTTAAAAATCCCAATTAATCCAACCCAAAGGATCCTTTAGGAAGAACTAATTCTTTTGAACTCCTTCAATTCGTCCACCACCATCGGTGTCACAAATCCATTGGGTTATTTTGATGTCGAATATCAAATTTCATATCATTTTTACATTAAAATAATGTGCAATGATCAATCATTCATAACCCATTGGAGAATAAAGAACAAGTAGAAAATGAGTGAGAATAATACACATAAGAATCAAACCCAAGGAACAAACCTAGACTATTTTTCTTTGCATCCTTGATTGATTCCCATAAGAATGAACAAAAAATAAAAATCAAATATCAAAATCAAACCCTTATATTTACCCTAATTAAACCCAATCCTGTAAGAATGATCGAACCACAGATCAACCTATTTGTTGGTTGGTCCTAATTTATTGTTGAATATAAGAACGGGGAAAGAAATCCAAAACAATGGATCCTACCTAGAAGTTGGATCACTCACTATTGAATATTTATTACCACTAAATGGACATGTTCTCCCCTGGAGTGCTCCCTCGAGTGCACTCTTCCCCCCTAGGGTTTCCTCTCACTTGCGATGGCGCAACTGCTTTCATCCCATTTCTTTCTTCTCTATTTCCTTGGCTTCTGCTTCCTTTCCATTCAGTTTCCTAGTTTCATCTCAGTCTATCCATTTTGGATAGAACTATCTTCTTCTGCATCCAAGGGAATGATTCTTTTACAGTGAGTGGTCCTTACCCTATAATCCGTCTCTATATTCCCTTGGTTCTCCTCCAGTATTTATCTCTATCGTTATTTTTTTCTCAGGGATTATGCCTCTTATTTTTGGGCCTCTGACTGTGAATCTTGGCTGCTCTGTCGACTAGATCTGCTGTGTCAGGCTCCATTTTTGGTCCTGTTTGGCGTTCTTCTTAGTGGTTTGGGTTGTGCCAGTTTGCGGTTAGGGTTCACTTATGAGGACTTTTTCCGAATCTTCCTCTATTACTCTGATCTCTTCGAGTTTTGGTTTGGTCTGTTGCTTTCAACCTTGATGCTGATGTCTTGATAGGGTTTTCAATCTTGGACTTTAGTGAATTTTTTTCACTAGTTCTGTTCATTTTTGATGAATTTTTTTGGTTTAGACTTCCTGTGAAGTTTGGCTCAATGTTGTGTCTTCATCTGCTCAACTCTGCCCTAGCTTCAAGGTTCATCACTCCTATCCGAGTTGGTCTGGTACGATGGATCCAAAGGGTCTTTGGGAGGTGTTTTTCGAGTGGCCAATGGCGTTACAGGAAGCGCTCTAGTGTGGGTTTTTTTTGTTTGGGATTATGTGTTCATTCCATTTGATGATGGACTGCAACACACTTTTTATTTTCTTTTTCGCCATTATATTGGGTGCAATGACAGAGCTTTAACAGTGGCAAATGGACTCCAGTGGTTTTCCTCACTGGTGAATGGTGAGACGAAGGTTGAAGATGGATTGTGTGAGGATGGTTTAGCTTTCACAACATGCGATAAAATAATGATTTTTTATGTGTACGGTGATAACGAGACGTTTACGATGGTGATGTGTTGATGGCGGTGGCGACAATGATGCGTTGATTGTGGGATTTGTGGGAAGTATTCCCTGTAATGTTGGAAAGTTCATTTTGAATTTTAAATTTGATGGCAGTGGAATTGAGTGATGTTTGGATTATGTTTGGATTCCCAATTTTCCCTTGAAACAGGTTTTATTAAAATAAAAAAACTATTTGGAGAATATTGATTACCACTGGTGAGATCCATCAAGAACATCATTTTTTGATTTTTGATCCACAGTTCCATCATTGCCCACTGAGAGAATTCTCTGGGGTTTCTCTCTAGAGCCTCTAGGGAATTTCCAAGATTATGAATCTAACCCTGGAACCCTACCAAAAGGATTATTTAAAAGAAGAAGAATCACTATTTCATTGTGTTGATGAAACTGTAAAATGAAATAAATCCACAATTTATTTTATTTATTAATGACACTCGAAACTACTTTTTATAACCGACCTGCGCCGAACAATGTTAGTCAAAAAATTAGTTAAAGTAACTAATAATGCCCTCAAATTTCTTAATTAGAAACCCATTTATAATTTATTACACTTTTAAAAACAATGCTTGCACGTGCTATTTAATATTTTAATATATTTCAAACCTTTATTTAGGGAACACCAGGCCTCAGAATCACACACCGTCTTAGCACTTAGTCTTAAATTAATTCCATATAATATTTAAAAATAATACACATAAAATCTAGGACATTACAAGATCATAAAAAAATAACATATATATTCTCTTAGAAAGAGCTGAATTTGATCTATTGAATATGGTTAAAGATGATTAAGGACTATGATTTCATAATCCACTACTATCCTAGAAATGAAAATAAAGTGGTAGATGCTCTATGTTGATGAGATCTCGCAATTTTATCATTGATTAGAATTTAGAAGGATCTGGTATTCATAGAATTAAAAAGGATGGACATGGTAACCCAAAAGGAAGTAATATCACTAGTCCTTTCCCAAAAGATTGCTCAAATATCCCTTATAAAGAAAATAATGGATGCTCAAACATAATATGTGGAAATTCAGAATAAGGTGGAAGCCTTAAGAAAATGGAAATCCCCATAGATCAAAATTAAAATAGTTATAGGACTTAGTTCACGAAAATGTGTACCATAAAATCCTATGTTAAAATAGTTTTTAGATGATGAACATAGCTCGATCTTCTCCAATTATATTTGGAGGAAAAGGATGTATGAATATATCTAAGATAACTATTTTTGGGACAATATGGATAATGAGATAGAGGAATATACATGACGGTTTTTATATATCTGAAATTAAATTCTAAAAATAAAACAATAAAGGGGATGATTCAACCATTACCCATACTTACATGGAAATAATAAAACTTAACCATGGACTTTGTCACTAGACATCTGAGGACATTAATAATAAATAATGTTATATGGGTTGTGGTGGATTGTATTACAATGAAAACTCACTTCATTGGAATTAGAGAGGAATGATCACTAGATCATATTTTAAGGATATACATGAAGAAAACCTTGGGATGTTTTTGGTTTTTTTACTTTATTATATATAGTCCAAAACCTATGTTTGGAATATAATAGAGACCACCCCTCTCTTTAACTATATAAACTCACCAATGATCCGATTTATCTTCACAAAAAAACTATAGAGAATGTACTTACTCTTCCCAACCCTCTATAGAGTCATCCCAAGGTACCCCAAATCTCTCAAGAAGATCCTCACAAGCTTTTAGTATCACCCTCTCAATTTAAGGGACGTCTCTCTCTATTCTTTTCAATTCCAACATCTTATTTGTATTTATCATTTTGAATCTAATTTGGATATATTTTCATGGCTATATAAATATCAATATACAAGTTAATTTAGGTCCTAATAATTAGATATCATTTATCCCCTCTAATTATATCACTTACCTAAGCCGTTACTATGCCAAAATTTAGTAAGAGATCCTCTTCTTCTCCACTTTATTCTTTTATCTTCCATATTTTATTCATTTTTATTTTCAATTCCCAATGTTGGGATATTTGTTTCCACAACCCTATTACTTTCTTTTTGATATCCAAATTATAAGTTCCCACTTTTTCAATCATTAAACCATTTTATGAATCTTTATGTACTACCATTATTCTTAAAAAAATTTATTACATTTTTTCATGCCAAATAATTGGGTTAAGAATAACCATCACAAATTCCACTCACGGGTATTCACGTAAATGTAGTTATCAAAAATTGATTGGGGACTTCTATATATATAATACCATAATCCATGACAACGTTGCTAAAATTGTTTAAATACACCCTTATGTTGTATTATCTATATGGAAAAAGTAATCATGTATATGATATAAAAGCGACGTGTGCACCTAGAATTGTGTAGCACTCTAATGAATTTGGTAATGTCTTAGTCTCATGAGACATCATGAATGTGATTTGGGAGTGAACCTAATACATTAGGGGACTTTATCCACAATGTTATGATGCCTTTTTGGTTATACTTGACCTATCATTTTTATGTCATGATTAATATTCTCTCCACATTCAAATTTTTCATTTCTATTATCATGATATATCATGCCTCTTAGTTCATGTTTATGATTTATGCCACTTTTACGTATAACATAAATGAATATTGAATAAAATTTAATAAATTTTTCATGTTATACCTTTTTCATTCTCTTAATGCGATTTATTGACAACCCATTTCGTATATACGTTGCTAGGTTTCCCCATGAAGTATAAATAATGATTTAATGTTATGATCATTTAAGGAGGTTTTCAATAACGCTGATGAAAAAATGTTTCTATGTTGTTATGTAATGTACCTAATTATGAAAAGTTTTTAGAATTATCAATATTATATGTTTTATTATGTGTATTATTATGTAATAAATTAGGAAATAATTTTTAACGGTGGAAAGGGTTTCATACATAGGTTCCTTCAGAGTATATCCAAAGGGTTTTCCTCCTAATGAAGGTATTTATATTAACAACTATATTTCACTTTATTTATCATTTTCCCATATTCATTTAAATTTTAAAACATAATATAAAATAATAAAAGTATATACCATATATTAATATGATATTATGTTGATGGAATAATATTTATCCATCAACACTTCCAATAAATTGAAAAAAAATCATCGATCTTGTGTACGGTAGACTATCAGACAATGAACCGATGTAGTTCATTTTACTTCACCATTATTCAAGGATGGATATAATTATTTATTTACCACATGAATATGATATTTATGATGTTATTATACTTATTTAATTATAATATATATATATATATATATATATGTTTTTATGTTTCATTCTCTTATAAATACGATAATGTCACTCATTTGTACGACGGACTACAGCCTTGTGAAGCGATGTGACTCGTTTTCACTGACAAATTACATGGAATGAAATAATTATAATATAAATTAAATTATGTTATATATATGTGGTTGTTTTTTTTAAAAATTTATATATCAACCCATCCGTACCCTTACACTCATTAAGGTAATGATATCGTAGCTCATGCATACGTATGGTCTACCATCTCTATGAAGCGATGAGATTAATTTTCTATGAACAACATTACTAAATGGTTATAAAAAATAATATACATATTAAACATGATATTTATAAAATTATTGAAATTGTTTAGAATATATATATATATATCCTATTCATAAGAACAAGATCATTCATAACAAAACACAATGGGAAAACAAGGGAATTAACACCCAAAACAATAAAAATAGTGAAAAATTATGAAAAAACATGTGGTAAAATGTAATATAAGAATAATATATGATATTATAAATTTGATAATGGTTATATAATAAATTAATAATATTCATAAAATCATTATTCCTGATCTTTAAACACTTATGAAGGAAATCAGATCTGTTGTAGGATATTCTCGTCCCACTTTTACTTCCACGAGACATATACCATATTCACCAATTATTTAATTTTTGTGGTGTATTTACATCCCCATTAATATTTTATATCATGAATTTATTTATCATAATGGTATTTAATATTTCATTTTTTCCATTTCTTTTATGGGGCTTACAATTCATAAGTTCCCAATGTTGTAAGGGTATATTTCACAATCTCACCATTATTCGAGATTTTATATATTTTTATCTACCATGGGGGATTTTTTATGATATTTATATCTAAAAATAAATATATTTTCTTCAAATATTTATATTCATGATCTTTTTCTTGTAATAGTTCCATTTTTAACACATTTGTACTTAAAATGTTTGAGAAAATGCCTTTATGAAAATGTGACTTTATTTCACTCTTTAGTTGGAAATCCTTTTTCATCAAATCCAATATTTTATAAAAAAATAAATTTTTTTTTATTCTTCTAAAATTGATTTATTAAATTTATTATTTTTTTTTGTAAATGATTTTAATGTATTATTCATGTCATTTTCAGAAAAATTCATATTTGGATGTTACTGAAAATGTGAAAGGAATAATTATTTTAACATGTACTACATGAACCTAATTTTGTAATGTCATAGATAGTAAATGATTTAATTATTTTTTATAAATGTATTAATATATTATTTTCAATGAAATTCATTTTCAAAATGTTTGTTTAAACTTTTTTATTTTAAAATTTTATTTTCAAAAGGAAATTGTTATATTTTCGAAAAATGTTTTTAAGAAAAATTCCATGAATGTAAAGGTGCCTTTGAAATTATGATACGAGAAACTGTTTAAGAGTTATTCCGCTTTTTTAGGAAAAATGTTTTCGTGCTCAAATTAAAGCTTAACAAAACATTGAAGGATCATTCTGGGCACTCTGGGCCTCAGAATCACTCACCGTAATATTTCACAGTCTTGAAATAATTCCATATAATTAAAAAAATTATACAAAAATTCCAAGACATTACATTATCCCCTCCTTAGGGATTTATGTCCCCAAAATCACAACATAGACTAAGGAAACAAATGGGGGTAGTGAGCATGAATCTGAGCCTCCCGCTCCCATGTGCTATCCTGGAGGTTCCCGTGCGGCCAACAGACAGACACTAGAGGTATCAACCACCAATGAAGGACCCGCTCTTGTCGATCCTCAATCTCTACTGGAACCTCCGTAAACATCACCCCATCGTCTAAGTCCAGATCTCTATGGTCGATGAAGTGAGATGGGTCGTGCACGTATCTCCTCAGCTGGGTTACGTGGAAGATGTCGTGCACCCTCTCCAATTGCAGTGGAAGTGCCAAGCAGTATGCCACCTCTCCTATCCTCTAAAGTATTAGAAATGGCCCATTAAACCTCGGTGATAACTTTCCTCCTCAGCCAAATCTTCATATTTCTAGATGAGGAGATACTTGCTAGAAAACGTGGTCTCCCTCCTGGAACTCTAGAGGTCTCTGTCTCCTGTTGGCATATAAATTCTGTCTACTCTGTGCAATCTTCATCCACTCCTGGATGGTCTGCACCTTCTCAATGGTAGTCAATACTAACTATGGACCCATAAGTGCTGACTCCCCTAGGTCTATCCAGTATAGAGGTGATCTTCAGGGTAGACCGTATAAGGCCTCTAATGGTTCCGTACTGATGATGGAGTGATAATTGTGGTTTTAAGCGAACTCCAGTGAGGGAATGTGATCTTCCCAACTACGAACAAAATCTAGGATGCATGCACGAAGCATGTCTTCTAGTGTTTTAATGATCTGCTTTGTCTGACCATCCGTATGAGGATAAAAGGTGGTGATCCAACACATCTAAGTCTCGAATGCCTCCTGTAATCCCTTCCACAACTGGGATGTAAAACGTGCATCACAGTTAGAGATAATCGTCGATGGAACCCCATGGAGTCTCATAATCTCTTGAACATAGAGGCACCCCAAGCCCTCTACTAATCCCTACTCTCAAATAGGTAGGAAGTGGGATGAATTGGTGAGTCAGTCAACGATCACCCAAATGGAATCATGTACCCTGGACGTACGTAGATGCCCTGTCAAAAAGTCTATGGAGATCCCATTTCACTTCCACTCCATCACCTGTAGTGGCAGAGCTAAGCTACTCTATCTTTATCTAAAAAGGATATCCGTAACGCGACTATCTATTCAGATGCCTCAATCAGAATTTGTAGAATATACCTCCTTCTGAGTGCGTCTACTACCATGTTCCCCATCCCAGGAGTATAGAATATATCAAAGTCGTAGTCCTGGAGGAACTCTAGCCATCTTCACTGTCTCAAGTTCATGTCTTTCTGAAATCCCTGCTGAAACTTCTCCATCCATAGGAAATGATCCCCCTTCTTTGTCAAAGCTGACAAGGGCACAACTACCCTGGAGAAGTCTGGTTCAAAACTCAGGTAGTACCCAGCCAAAGAAGAAGTCCCTCTACCTTTGGGGAGGTAATCCTGGAAACATATTTTGAAAAGATGTCCCCACACTCTGCCACTCCTTTTGGGAATTGAAAACCCAAAACTCCTGCTGCCATGAGGGTAAGGCTGACCGACTTAAGAGTGATCGGCTGCACCCTCCTATGCATGAGTTTGTCATGTGTTTCCTGAGTTTCCTTTTTCACCAACCCTGAAAAAACCCATTCTAATGTTGTCGATAAACCAAAACCTTTTTTCCTAATATATTTAATCTGAGTATGAACTGTGGATGGCCAATCCATATCCAAACTAAGGTCGTAAGGCCTTAATGCTACCACCAAGAGGTTCCAACCAAAACTCTCACCTCAAGGGTCAGATCACACCGTCAGTGTAAGTGTGATTATCGAGCCTCCTCCCAAAGGTACCTCCAAAAGTGAGGGCCAATTCAAAGGCTTAACCACAAACTCTAGGTCTTGAAAAAGATTCCTGGAAAGAAGTAATGATTGGTACCTATGTCTATTAATACAACATCTAGTAGTAGACACATCTGAAACACTTGTAAGAAACTAATCCTACAAGTTTCCTCTACCGGTACTGCCTGTCGTAACTGCTAACCAATGGGCAGTGATATAGCTGGCACACTACCTGAAGGTACCATATCAGGAAACAGTCCATGTACCGAAGCTTCTTCACCCTATGGACCTTCCTCATGGTCACACACTAGAAAAGGCTAGCAGCTAAGATCACCATCTTTTCTACCTATGTCTCAACTAGGCAGAAAACTCTAGCCACAGCCTCCAGCCAGTCCTTAGCTGCCTGCTGGTCCGTCTCGCCTCGGAACATTGAAGGCCTCTATAATTGGAACTTATGCAACACGCTTAGTCTTCGTGCACCCTATGCTGGTGGGGATGGGGGAAACGGATGTCCAAATGGTAGAGGTGCTGCTAGTACACCACCTGAAGGTTATAATGCCGTAAGAGGGCCTTGTACCGAGGCCTCATCGCTTAGTGGGTCGTCATCACATACTCTCTCAGGAATCCTAGCTGGATGTCTATGAGGTAGCATCCTGATAAGGAGCAGGTGCGTCACAGTCATTAATTAATACCTGGTGATCTAAATAATAGTAAAAACTTCTCAAAACACATGCAATCTGTGTTTTCATGCACTGAGTCAGAAATCAGAATTCAGGGTCCGGGTGTATGGATACATCGGCCGCCGCACCAACACTGGATTCCCTAAACTGAAAACCAAAATCATAACACTTAACACTATTTCCACACAAAAAAGATCATATTCATAGTTCTTCAATAGAACTAAACTCCTTTGATACCACTTTTTCATGACCCATCCTCGGGGCCTGTTCCGTGACTACCCCAAGCCAACCTTTCATAGGCCAGGGGTGAGCGACTAGCACCAAAAGGAATATTCCCTAAAATGGGAAGGTATTGCCTTTAAACCTGTACAAAAACACGGTCCAAGAACACAAAAAGAAACAACTATGAAGTAAACTTCTGTAGTAAAAGGAGTGATGAAAGTAAAAGGGGTCTAAATACAAGCCCAACATAAAGTACGATTACAACCGAAAAGTAAAAATACAACTGAAAGGAACAAAACAACCGAAAAAGGGAAAAATATCTATGGAGTCATCCTTTGAGGATCCTACCTGAAGAGAAGGTACAAATCGCCTCCTCAGCACTCCGCGTTCGCTTGTCTCGTCCGTGTACCTCCTAGTACGGGATTCCACAAGCCTCAACCAAGATTCTCGTCGTCTACACAAGGAACAACAAGGTGTGGGTGAAGCCTGTGCAAGGGTGAGTATAACGATACTTAGTAGGGACCCAAAGACCCCTGATGGTCTCTCAAAATTCCACAAGGAAAACTAAAAAGCATGATCTCAATCGCAAATCGCAGTGTAATAGACACATCTCAATTAGAGTCTTAGCTCAAACCATGTATACAACTCAGAGAAACAGGATTATGATGCTGACCCACACAGGATCGCTATGAATGTTGATATCCAGCCACATGATTCTCTAGGTATAGTAAAAAGAAACATCCCCAGTCACAATGTCGAACACCTCAGATGCTGGAGAACTGCTCCTCTATCGTGTATATTGGGCCTGTCCCATCACACATAGGCACTTACCACTAACCTTGAATTGCTGAGGTAATCCTCCCCATCGCGTAACGTGGGTCTGCCGGGTCACACATAGCCGCCCTCCCCCACCGTGTCCTGCTGAGGTACTCCTCCCCATCATGAACCTTGAACACTCCCCACTGTGGCCTACTAAGGTACTCCTCCCCATCGCGTACCATGGCCACTGAGTCACCCCTAGTTGAAATGACAGCAATCATTAGGTCTCAGCCAGTCACAGGGTTCCGTACATAGTGCGATTGGGAGAACCGATCCCCAAGAAATCAGTCATATATCAACCAACATTATGTCTTAAAAGAAGTAACCCAATTATCCTCCATGTCCTAAGGGTTCCAATCTAGTAGACGACACGTTAATCAGATGCCCAGTCGGTCCATTATTTCCATTTTAGTGTCGAGGGCTTGGTTGGATTTGGGTGCAATCCAACCCGGTCGTACTACAAGATTCTCCAAAACAGTCATGAAGTAATTCAAAAGGACCGTCTCACTCCAAGGATCTCAATTCCACAGAAGGTTCGTCAAATAGATGTCCGGTTTAGAATTTTAGGCCCACGTGGTGTAACTGGTTGGTACTGGGTCTGGGTCCGGTCTTCCTCGGTCGGACCGGCCCAACCCGGTTCGGCATGGGCCGACCCGGATCGTGTAGCTCCCTTACCCTAGATTCCTAGAGTCAGTGAATTATTTTAATACATTGGAATGATTACAAGTAATCATGTCCCGAAAGACCGATCAGTATAGTAGTCATGGAAAATATTTTACATACGTGAACGTTACATTACACTTTCTAACGTACAAAAAAATAATATCTTAACCCTGCATCTCAAACATAAAACACTTCTTGGGATCCTGGGAAAATAAAACATAAGAAAGGTGTGAGCTAAGATCCTCATTAAGGGTAAATAATTTAGTGGAAACTACAAACTTTTAAGGAAATATGTGTAATAAAAATAATAAACTTTTAAACATAAACATGAAAATAATATTACAAAAATAAATCAAATATTACCATATAAACATGCACATAGATATTCTACTAGTCTAATAATCACATGTAATGACTAATTTCATAATGAGGGAATGTATAGTACCAGTCTTTAATTTCTATGCCAAGGCCTCGTGCCCGGACCTAGGGGCTAACTGTAACCAGACCCCAACTCGGAGGGCCTCTGTAACCGAACTCCAACCTGGAGAGCCTCTATAACCGGACTCCAACCCAGAGAGCCTCTATAACTAAACTCCAACCCATATAGCCTTTGTAAATGGAATCCAACCCGGAGGGTCTACTGTAACTGGACCCCAACCTGAATGTCTTACTTTTACCAGTCCCCAACCTAGAATATACTAGTCCAATACATTTATCTTAAGAAAAGGTTGAAATATAAAATAAACATTAGTTTTAAAACTAGAATACAAAATGCCAATAATTTAACCATAAAACATGAATGGAATAAAAATAACTCATCCATAGTCAAAAATATCAAAAAACCTTAAATACAATATGGAATATTTTTATTATAATAAATCAACTTCAAACAAGTGTAAATTGTTTCAAAGGATGTTGACATATATGGAATGAAAAATATTTGAGAGAAATATCTCTTTATATTTTGAAGTTATTTAAGAGTAACATAATTATAAATAAAACATTTATTTTGAAAATATTCTTATGAGATTGTAAGGTAAGCTTCAACGATGCTATAATGGCAGAATATAGCTACACTTGCCGTATAATTTAAAAAAACATTCTTACCTTAATTTTGTCAAAAAGGTCATAAAGTACCTTGTTTGGAAAACGACAGAAAGATTCCTTTCAAAAAAATAAAAGGTCAAATAAGGGTATAAATGACTTTAAACCATTGTCTATTAAATAGTAAAAATGTTTTGAAATACATTTTTAAGAAACATGGATGTGGATGATAAAGAGGTCCCAATAGATATTTGCGTAAAAACAACCTCAGATAATAAAGAGAATGTGAAATTAACCCTTACCTGGTACTTTTATTTAGTCGAGCGTATGTTAACCTCCTTTATAATAGTTAAATAATTTTTATTAAATTATACAAGAACCATATAGATAATTATGATATCATATATGATCTTCTAATAATTCTTTGTTAATTGTATTTTAGTATTATCGTCGTTTTGGGTGTTAACAGATTCGTTTTCCTTTATATTATTTGTTACATGAGTCATGTTTGTTATGGATGGGATTTTTCTTATTCATATCAAGAATGATATAATGTCTTTAAAAATTATTTTTAATCATCAGATGAAAATTATTTTTCAATGTTCACGATGGGGAATGAATCTCATCGCATTTGTGGAGATGGTAATCCGTACGTACGTACGAGCGACAATATCATTATCTTGATATTAAAATCATATATAATATTATGGTATATCATATATACAGAACCATTATCATGTTATATTTATTATTTACATCAATTATACATTATTATTATACCCGTCCAAATAATAATGTATTGAATAACAACTACACAATGACGTGGAGACGGTAAGCCATACTACACATGTATGGTGACATGTCATTCAAAGGATGGATAATATGGTTGTACCATATTTATAATAACATCACAATATATAGAATATAATATATTTATTATTTTATAATATAAAAAACAAGGAAAGGAGAAGTGGAAGAAGAAAAGAACTTGAAAGAGGTGATGAAATATTGACCTCTTCTTTGGGGTCTTCCTTTTGACTTGATCAAAAGGGCTCCTTAGGTTAACTTTCTGACCATAGTAAGTCCTCTAGGATGAAGGGTGTAAAGTTGGGAGGATATTTGGTCCGGGGTTGGCCGATCCAAATACATTAGAAGGTGTGAATTTTAGAGAAGGGTGAGTTCCCTTTTATAAGAGGGGTGAGGGGCACCTTATGAAAAGATTTAAATATTAGTTTATAATAAAATCATATTAGTTTTATAATGGCTCAAAATTGATTTATTTAGAAGATAAAGTGGGTATGGGTATAAATCAATTCAACTAATAGATTTTAGACAAGTTTAGGTTACCATTTTAACCTTATCATTTAGATTTAACTCCAAGTTAAATTATTTAACTTTTACCGTGTCTTCTTGTATTCTTACACTATATGATTAATAAACATACTATAAACATCAAAGAGAACCTCAAGTGGTTCATTAATGGCATATATAATATTATTTAATAGCTATGGCAAAAACTTATATTTTTAGGAATATGATATCAACCAATAATATAGTATTTGTTTTAAAAATTAATATATGTCAATGTTGACACTATTTGGTAATTTGTTTTTGTTAAAGTCATAACAACCTTATCACTTTGAAATAAATTTATCTAATAGACCCTAAAATTTCATATTAACCTATAAAATTAGTGGAATTCATAAAAAGTCTCAAATTACATTTATTTGGATATTTATAATATCAATTATTTTAATCTTTCATTAATAAGGTAATTACTGCATCATCATTGCGTCATAAATAAATTAAATAATTTAATGTCTAAAAATTATAAATAAAATACCATTATGTAGTAAATATTTTTATCTTTCTAATGAATATTTACAGTCTAATTTATCTTATGTATAACCCTATATTATAATGTTTTAGTTATTAAAACTTGAATTTAACACTTTAAACTCTTCTTTAAATTAAATAATAATAAATGTCGTAATCTAATTCAAGTGGACGTAAATGATCATATAGTATTACTAAGGTTTATTTTGGTTGAATTACACTTATCCAAAAGAATTAAGACATGTGTTAAGGTAATTATAATATCATTTTACCCTTAATTACCCTATTTACTTTTAACTGTGGTAAATAAAAGTCAAAATTTACTATTCACCAGAAATTATTTTCATCTTATTGAACCCAATTTTATTTACTGAGGTTAACCATGTCTCTTGGATTTTTGAAAATCAATTCATAGAAGCAGTAAAATAAAGTTTTATATAATTTTTCAAATTCTCATAGAAGGTGGGTAAAAGACGGTAAAAAGTTCTATAAAATTTTATACATCTAATTTTATTATAAAAAAGACTCCAATGAATTAAATTTAACTAATATTGTTATTATGTATCTATTTTGACTTAAAAAATAAATTTAAATACAATAATTGATTATCTAAATAACATGTGAGTTTTAAACAATAACATAGTGTTTTTCACTATTCATCAAAATTGAATGTTTTCAGAAAAATACCAAAAACTTACCCTAAGATAATTTTGATATTCCAATTTCAAAAATTAATTATATTTTACCAATTTCAAAACATAGAAGTTTCATTAATTAATTTAAAATTAATTCCCATTTTCAAAACAAAAAAAATGTATTTTTAAGAAATAATAATTATCAAAAGATTGTCACTTGTTTATGTCCAATTTCAAAGTGAAATTACATATAATTACTATAATTGGATTAAACGGTAAAAATATAATCTAATTATACTTCCAAACCATTAAAATGTATAATTTCACACAATAAATTATTTTGATTACAAAAGTTGTTTTCAGTTAAAATATAGTATTTTTCACTATTCACCAGAATATGAAAGTTATCAGAAAAACACCAAATATTTATTGAAAATAAATTATTATGTCCTGATTATAAAGAAGAAATTTATTTTTTCAAATTGAATATAAATGTTTCAAATATTGAATTTAAATAATGTTCACCATTAAAAGGCAGTAAAATTGCATTTTTTTTGAAAAATACTTCTTTTATCTGAAAAAAATGAATTCGTTCTTACATTATTTCTTAGAAAATAATAATATGGATTTTAAAATTATGAGGATTATATAATTTTAAAAATTCATTTAATACTATTCATAACTGCTTTTGAACGACTAGTTTGGAAAGTCGTGCTGCAATTGAACTCGGTGTTGCGTGTAGTGCAAGTTATTGAATTACTTTAAAGAAATAACATACTATGAAATCTTGGGGTGTTACATTGTACCATAATTAAATAAATTGCGTCCTCACAATTTGAAATTGTTCTTCGAAAATAAATGGTTATAAATAGAAAAATACCTTTGTGGAAAACCCACATCGAAAAGTGGGTTAATAAAATTTAGTCTTAAAAAGAGGGAAAGGAAAATGAAAAAGTCACGCCATATTATGATATCAATTAGTAGAACATTGGTGGAAATTGGAGACACATAATTAGAGGAAAAACATAAATATTAATAGGGAGTGATTGAGGTCATCAATCATAAACAAGTGTAAAATTTAGGGCCTCAAATCCATCAATCTATGATGATTTAAAATACTATCAGTTCAAAAAAACATAATAGGATAACCGATTTTTGGTTTTATGATCCCTTCCCTAAAGTTTAATAATTAATTTATACATAGAATAAGAGGAAGATAAATTATTTATATATATATATATATACACATGACAAGTATAGTTTCATCCTTCAACAAATTCTGACCCCAAACTCATCATTCACTCCAAAATATTTCAAAAAATATATATTCTATTTATCCAAATCATATAGGGTTCCAAAAATAATGAATTTATAATTCACCTATCATACCTTTTAAAAAATAAACTACATTACACAATCCAGGACATCACGTAAGCTAGTGGTAGGTGATGCACCCTTTTCTCCCTTTGGTTGCGGGTTCAAGTCTCGCGGCCTTGCCTGAAGCGACTGGCTGTCGCCTGACCTCTGGGTTATCCTTTTTATAACAATCCAAAAATAACCTTAATCAATTACAACCTTTAGACTTATCCAAAATAATTATATCCAAACTCACAGTCCAAAATATATAAGTAAGTTAAACAACATGAAGATCCTTTTTTTCCACGTAATAACATGTGAACACCTTCATCATGTATTCTTTTTAAAACATGGTAACACCCTGAATTACCATAAAAAATTATTGATTACATTCATTCTCCCTTATTCTTTATAGAATACTTTATATATTCCTTATATCCAATTTTTTTGAATATTCCAACAATGATGAAATAAACAAACTATTAATCAGTTCCAAGGAAGTCAAGAATATCCAATATAATTTATCCAAATCAACCATCTCTTATTCCAAAATCACTACCTCATTATCAGGACCATATTCATGATTACCTTTACTTCAACCATGTATTTTCTAAAAAGTGTAGCTTACTATGAATTCACTTTTATTAGAACCATATAATCTCAAATCCTTAATAAAGTATTACTACAGTACAATCCTTATTTATCTCCATAATTCATATAACCAGTATACTGTTGATAAAATACTCAAATGAAATAATTCTATAATAACAACATAAGAACACTAGTCATTCCTCTTCATATATGGTAGTTTCATAACTTGATTATTATCTAATAACATCATTTGTGGTATACTCTGATGACTGGGACATTAATTCATGTAGTGTCCCAACGCCTTGCGGATGAAGCATTTTACATTTGAAACCTTTTTCTTACCCTTGAAATTATGTACTTGGTGTCCTTTTTATCTACACTTATAACAAACTCTCATTACCTTCAAGAATTTACCAAGGTGATTCTTCCCACATTTATCACATATGGGAAAATCCTTCTTTCCCCTCTTCCTTTTATCCATCTTTCTCACTACATCCATTTCTTCTCTTGCTTCCCTTCAAAGCCATAGGACTTAGATAATTCTTTACTTATCTTATTAACACATGATATTATTTCTTCACATGTTGATAATTCATGGGAGGCTATTTCCCTTATAAAGGTTGGCTTAATACAATGAAGGATATTATCCTTCTTACTCTTTGGATCATACGTATTGCTGGAGTTCTCATTCCTTCTACTCGGTGCCATTTCTATACAATGGCATACACTAGGTCAGTTTATGAATCCCAATGAATAATTCCAAACTTGTAAAATACCTAATGTAAATTGAACATTTTATGGATATAATCCTTAATCATAAAAATATTTTCTTTGAGGAGGTATATACTCATAAATCCTTCATAATTATTTGTAAAGAAAATTAGAATTATCCTAAAATAATCCCCCGGGGGTGTCATAACCAAGAGTGCTGCAAGGCCTGTTGTCATGCACTAGTTCCCATTTGAGTCTAGATTAAAGTCCGATTTTCAGGTTTTACCCCTAAGTACATCTGTGCCAGAGCCACCTCTACCTGCTCGTATCCAGACAGGGATGTATTTTCTTGGAAAACTCACAAAATATTTACATTACAAAAATTCTAGGAAGTTCTTATATACTAATTCCCAAAGTCAATCTTAGGGTAATGTTCTCTAATCAGAGTTTATCTAGATCTAGTTTCCATGGTTATTTATAAACTTCCTATGATACCAATTGTAACTCCCCGACCCTATATTCCCAGAGCCGGTGCATTATTTTAATACATTGGCATGATTACAAGGAATCAAGTCCCAAAATACCGATCAGTTTAGCAGTCTTGCGTAATAGATTACATACATGAATGTTACAATACACATTCTAACATACAATAAAAAAACATTCCTTTGAGAATGCCATTGTTCCCTTATCTTAACCCTGCATCTCAAACATAAAACACTTCTTGGGATCCAGGGAAAATAAAACATAAGAAAAGAGTGAGATCAGATGCTCAGAAAGGGTAAATAATTTCGTAGAAGCTATAAAATTTTAAGGCAAGATGTGTAATAAAAACAATAGCCTTTTAAACATAAACTTGAACATAATATGGAAAAAATAAATCAAACATTACCATATAAACACGCACATGGATATTCTAATAGTTGAATAATCATATGTAATAACTAATTTCATAATGAGGTAATGTATTGTACCAGAATTTTATTTCGGTCTCAAGGCCTCGTACCAGGACCTAGGGGCTAACTGTAACCAGACCCCAACCTGAAGAGCCTCTGTAATTGGACTCCAACCTGGAGAGCCTCTGTAACCTGAATCCAACCCGGAGAGCATCTGTAACTGGACACCAACCTGGAGAGCCCCTATAATCGGACTCCAACCCGGAGGGTCTACTGTAACCGGACCCCAACCCAGAGGTATTACTTTTACCAGTCCCCAACCCGGAACATAATTGTCCAATACATTCATATGAAGAATAGGTTGAAATATAACATAAAAATTTGTATGAAAACTAACATTCGAAATGTCAATAATTTAACCATAAACACTGAATGGAATAAAAATAACTCATACACATTCAAACATATCACAAAACCTTAAATACAATATGGAATATTTGTATCATAATAAATCAACTTCAAACAAGTGTAAAATTTATCAAAGGATGTTGACATAAATGAAATCCAAACTATTTGAGAGGAATATCACATTATATTTTGAAATCATTTAAGATTCACATAATTAAAAATAAAAAATTTATTTTGAAAATATTCTTATAAGCTTTTAAGGGAAGCTTCGATGATGTTATAATTTCGAAAAATAGCCGCACCCACCGTAAAAGTTAAAAAAACATTCTTACCTTAATTTTGTCGAAATGGTCATAAAGTACCTTGTTTTGAAAACGATGGAAAGATTCATTTCAAAAAAATATATGGTAAAATATGGGTATAAATGACTTTAAACAGTTGTTTATTAAATAGTAAAAATGTTTTGAAACACATTTTTAAGAAACATGGATTTGGATGATAAAAAGGTCCCAGTAGATACTTACATAAAAACAGCCTCGGATAATAAAGAGATTGTGAAATTAACCCTTACCTTGTAATTTTCCTTGGTTGAGGGTATGTTAACCTCCTGTAAAATAGTTATCTCATTGTTATTAAATTATAAAATAGCCATATACATAATTATGATATCATATATTATCTTCTACTAATGCTTTGTTAATGGTATTTTAGTATTATCATCGTTTCAGATGTTAATTGATTCATTTTCCTTTATATTAATTGTTACGCGAGTCATGCTTATTATGGATGGGATGTTTATTATTCATATACATAATGATATCAATTTTTTAAACATTATTTTTAATCATCAAATGAAAATTAGTCTTGAATGGTTACGATGGGGAATGAATCTCATCATGTTCACGAAGATGGTAATCCGTACGTACACATGAACGACAATATCATACTTTTGATATTAAAATATTATATAATGGGATGTTATATCATATATAATGAATCATTATCATGTTATTTTTATTATTTACATAAATTATACATCATTATTACACCCTTAAAAATAATAATGTATGGAATAACAACTACACCACGACATGGAGACGGTAAGCCGTATGTACGCACGTATGGTGACATTTCATTCATAGGACAGATAGGACAATGAATACGGTTGTACCATATTCATAATAACATTATAGTATATAGAAGATACTGGATTTATTATTTTAGAATGGAAACAACAAGGAAATAAGAAGTGGAAGAAGAAAAGAACTTGAAAGAGGTGATGAAATATTTACCTCTTCTTGGGATTCTTCCTTTTGACTTGATAAAAAGGGATCCTTAGATTGGATTTATGCCCAAAGGAAGAACTCTAGGATTAATGGAGTAAATTTGTGAGGTTATTTGGGCTGGGGTTGGCTGATCCAGATGACTTTTAACGGGTGAATTTGAGAGAAGGGGGAGTTCCCTTTTATAAGAGGGGTGAGGGAAATTTTAGGAAAATATTGAAATATTATTTTATAATAAAATCATATTCAGTTTATAATGGATCCAAATTTATTTATTTAGATTATAAATTGGTTATTGGTAGAAATCCTCTCAACTAATAGGTTTTAGACAATTTTAGGTTAATATTTTATACTTATATTTTAGATTTAACTCTATGTTAAAAAATTAAACTTTTACCGTGTCTTCTTGTATTCTTAAACTATATGGTTAATAAAATTACTATAAACATCCAAGAGAAATTCAAGTGATTCATTAATGACATATATAATATTATTTAACCCCTTTGTCTGAAAATTTTATTTTTAGGAATATTATATCAACAAATAATATAGTATTTGTTTTAAAAATTAATATATGTCAACTTTGACACTATTTGGTATTTTGTTTTTGTGAAAGTCATAAAAACCTTATCACTTCGAAAAAAATTTATCTAATAAACCCTAACATGTCATATTAACCTATAAAATTAGTGTAATTCATCAAAAGTCTAAAATTACATTTATTTGGATATCTAAAATATCAATTATTTTAATATTTCATTAATAACGTAATTAATACATCATCATTGTGTCATAAATAAATCAAATAATTTAATGTCTAAAAATTGTAAATAAAATACAATTATGTAGGAAATATTTTTATCTTTCTAATTAATATTTATAGTCAAATTTATCTTATGTATTACCCTATATTAAAATGTTTTAGTTATGAAAACATGAATTTAACACTTTTAACTCTTCTTTGAATTAAATAATAATAAATGTTCTAATCTAATTCAAGTAGACCTAAAGGATCATATTTTATTCATAAGGTTGTTTTTGGTCAAATTACACTTATTCAATAGAATTAGGACATGTGTTAAGTTAATTATAATATCATTTTTACCCTTAATTACCCGCTTTACTTGTAACAGTGATAAATAAAAGTCAAAAGTTACTATTCACAAGAAATTATTTTCATCTTATTGAACAACATTTTACTTATTGAGGTAAACTGTGTCTCTTGTATTTTTGAAATTAAACTCACAGAAGTGTTAAAATTATGTTTTATACAAATTTTCAAATGCTCCTAGAAGGTTGGTAAAAGACGGTAAAAAGTTCAATAAAATTTTACACATATAATTTTATTAGAAAAAAGACTCCAATGAATTAAATTTAACTAATATTTTTATTATGTATCTATTTTGACTTAAAATAAATTTAAATACAACAATTAATTATTTAAATAACAAGTGGGTGTTAAACAATAACACAGTGTTTTTCACTATTCATCAAAATTAAAAGTTTTCAGAAAAATACAAAAAAATAACCCTAAGCTAATTTTGATATTCAGAATTCAAAAATGAATTCTATTTTACCAATTTAAAAACATATAATTTTCATTAATTAATTTAAAATTAATTACTGTTGTCAAAACCCAAAAGCATATTTTTAAGAAATAATAACTATCTAAAGATTTACACTTGTTTATGTCCAATTTCAAAGTGAAATTACATACAATGACCAGAATTGGATTAAATGGTAAAAATATAATCAAATTATACTACCAAACCATTAAAATGGATAATTTAACTCTATAAATTATTTTGATTAAAAAAGTTGTTTTCAGTTAAAATACTGTATTTTTCACTATTCACCCAAATATGAAAGTTATCAGAAAAACCCCAAAAATTTATTGAAACTAAATTATTATGTCCTGATTCTAAATAAGAAGTTTATTGTTTCAAATTTAATATAAAATTTTTAATATTGGATTTAAAAAAAGTTCTCCATTAGAAGGCAGTAAAATTGCATTTTTTTGGAAAAATACTTCTTTTATCTGAAAAAATGAATTTTTTCTTAAATTATGTCTAAGAAACTCATAATATGGATTCTAAAATTATAAGGATTATATAAACTTCAAAATTCAGTTAATAATATTGATAACTTCTTTTGAATGACTAGTTTGATAAGTCGTGGTGTGCTTGAACTCAGTGTTGCGTGTAGTGCAAGTTATTGAATTAATTTGAAGAAACAACGTACTATGAAATCTTGGGGTGTTACATATCGACCTGGGTCAACCCAGTCCGAGATGGGTCCGACCCAACCTGGGTCAAACTGACTCGCTGGGCTCGACCTGACCTGGCTGGGCCGTGGGTCAGGCCGCTGGGTCGCGGGTCGGCCCACTAAGCGGTGGGTCGGTTCGCTGGACCGACCTGGCGGTGCCACCCCCCAGACAGCGTAGGCCATCAGGGATAACCAGATGTGGCGTGTCTAGGCAGGATAGATGTGTGACAGAGCCACATAAGCAGGTCAACCCACGAGGGTTGACCCGACACGGTGCCACATGGCGTTGTGGGTCCTCCGCGGTATGGTCGATGGGCCACAGTTTTTCCGCCAAGCGCGCTGCTGGCACACGCCCGGTACTCCAGCCACCAGTCGAACCGAAAACCCCCTGCTTCTACCGCGACCATCACGGGCCACGACCTTGCTGCCACATTGGTGCGCCAATGGGGCACACCCCACCTCTGCTCTTCCAGTTCAGTTGTGGCCAGCCGGCGTGCCGGTCACCTTCCTCCGGTTGCCGCGATTGTTGATCCGTGACCCTCCTTGTTCATCAGGGGTGCACGACGGTGCGCCGCGCCTCCTACGCGGCTGGCTGGTGCTGGCCACTCCAACGACCACCGCAGCTTTGTGTCCTGACCTCCTCTTGCAGCGTGTGTCGACGCGCTATCCACCACATAGTCGGTCGGTGTCGTCGCACTGTCGGTCTTCCATGGAGGCACAATGATGTCGCAAATATAGCAGAGGTTTTAGGTTGGGTTAGTTATGCCAGCACCCTTCGCATTAGCTCGTAACATGAGGGGGGGGGGTTAAGGGTTTAACAAATAATTTAATCAACAACAAGATAAACCCCACAAGATTCCCCACAACAACCTCCCACAAAGAGGAATGAATTGCGGGTCAACCTGTTAGTCAGTTGACCCACGTTCTTTAGGTTATTCAAGAACAGAGAAGAGGAATATTATTTAGAAAGCATGAATGAATAAACCCCCCACCTCAAATCGCCGGAGAAATGTCCATGCTTGAAGGTGGATCGTGTTCTTCGTTCCCGCAATTGGTTCCCAACGACGCCAATCATATGTTTCCCTTTGGTTCATGGTTTGGTATCGTCTATCACCTCCCACTAGGTTAGATCCGTCTTCTAAGGGTTAGACATCATGGCACCCCTTTAGCACTTCATTGCTTGGTGAAGTTGTGTCGATACCCCTCCCCAAGCTCTCTATATATAGGAGAGGGGGAGAGTAAGTAACGGTGTTAGAATTTAATGGGGCTCATTAATTACGAAGCTTCGTAATTCCCCAAAGACATTTTTACTTAGGGTTAGAAGGTCAAGCCATTTATTGGCTTGACACATCGTTGACCCCACCCCCTTTACTTTTCTGTTGGAGGATATGAAATAAAATAAAAAAATTATTTTTTTTCATATTTTTAAAAAGTCACAAAACTTAACTTTTTCTCCAGACCTACTACGGTCAAAGTAAATACTCCCTTAAGAGAATCCTGATGCTTTAGATTCAATGATGCCCTTGTATTTTTAATTCGAGAAATGGTTCAAAAGTTAGAAAATGCTTCCCGTGCGTTTGCTGAACGTACCTTAAAAAAGTTCAATAAATTAATAACGTTCACCCTCGACCCGTGCCAGTCAAGGTTAGGCTCTCCCTAAGGAGAACACGCCCCAACGAACACAACAGTATTCTCGGATTTTCAATCTGAGTTAATGTTTAGAAGTTACGGATTTTAAAATTAAATAAGTTTCACTTAATTATTTTATTTACGGCTAGAAACTAACTTTTACTAGTGGCCCACACCAGACAATGTTAGTATCTACCTAAAGAGAGCATACCCTCATGAGTTCAACAGTGGTCTCAGATTTTCAATCCAAGTTACTATTCGTGAGTTATTATCATTTGAAAAATAAAATAACTTTATTTAATTATTTTATTTATGGTTATATATGTTTTGGGTTTTCTCACAGGAGGCCTGTGCCAACTAAACTTAAGTTGCGCTTAGGGTAAACACGCCATCCTAAATTCAATAGTTCCCTTAGAATTATGATCCGGGAAACCGTTAAAGAGTTATTCAGATTTTTCAAGAAAACTGATTACTCGTGCAAATTAAAGCTTAAAAAAACTTCAACGGATCATTCTAGGCACTTCGGGCCTCGTAATCACACGCCGTCAGATTTCACAGTCTCAAAATAATTCCATATAATTAAAAAAATTTATACAGAAATTATGGGACATTAAATTTATAATCATCAATGAAATCAATTATATATTTTATATATGTTAATATGAAGATATGTTTTACTGATACCATCATAATTTACATAGATTATTTATGATCAGTTTTACTAGAGAGTTTTAATTTTATTACCATTCATTATTTTACTGTTTATGGTCTGTGATTATGTTTATTTATTGGGGTAAGTATTTACATTTTGTTTGTTAGTTTTTTAATATGAATGTTTAAATTTATTATGTTTAGAACCTATCATATGTAGAATGTATAGGACGTAGTATGTGACTCCAGGGACTTATATAGTTCCTCATTGAATCATTAGGTCTAACGAGAGAAACTAGATTGGGATTTTCCCAAGGCCTTTCCTATTTATTTATAAGTCATTGAAAATGGCCTCGAAGGTATATTTTAGATATTTGAAACTATGAATTGTATTAAAATGAATTTATTTCTTGATATTCTATGTGATTATTATATTAGTTAGAATATCAATGATTATGCTTTCAATATCATATGATTATTTATATGGAATTATTTGATCATGATTTATTCCTCTCATATTATAATAATGTTATTAATTAAATGAAATCTGTTTCATAAATTTACCTTTCCATACTAATTATGAATTATTTATCCATATATTCCATTGTACACTAACCCTTTCTAAGCATCTGATCTTACCCCTTTCATATTTTTTATTTTCTACAGGATATCTGGATGTTATTTGTGATCGATACATTCCAATATATAATTGGAATATGGGTTTTATAAAAGAAAATTAATTTTTTATTTTATGATTTAGAATTTAATGTGAATTTCTAGAATGTATATAGTTTAGAAAGACTATTAAACCATTCAGTCCTTTAGGATGTGATTTCTTGTATCTTATGTCAATATAATAAAGTATACATTAGTTATGGAATACTGGGGTCAGGATCACTATATTCATTCCCTACCTAAACATATATCATAATCCCCCATGCATATATGAAGGGCCCAATACAAGGACTTAAATTTTACCTACCTTGTGTAGTATATGATATGGGATTTAAATCCTCTATCCATTCCTTATTAATGATTACATAAATTTTTCAATATATAGGACCTTAAACTCCCAGAGAAACTCTACAACATCATTTGTAATTAAAAATGATGGGGTTTTGAATCCTCTACACTCCCTATGTCCAAGGGGTGTCTTTATACTCATAATATGTGCCATAATTTCCACATGTAATAACAATTTGATAACTAAAAAATAATCCTGAAAAAAATATGAAGCACTGGTATAAAAAAATTCATAATAGTATAGAGAAAAATAATGGTAAATCACACCGTGGAGGGGAAATGTTTATCACTCATGATATCCTACTCTTTTCCATTTAATTCCCATTGATACGTCTTTGGATAGTTCTTTCTTCCCAACCGTGCTGATTTTTAAATGACAGAACTATTCCTAGAGGTATCTTGGTTCACCTTGGTATATGGATAAGAACTAGTGCTATTGGAATATTCTATCCTAGCATAAGAACCCCGGGGTTGAGTTAAGCCAGCTATATCCACTACCCTCAAAATTGCATAATTTTACCTTTTATGATTCCATTTCACGACACAATGGTGGAAATTCAGTTGTGGTGTAGTGGATTACATCTTCTAATTCAAAAGCACACCACATTGGAAACATCTTATTTTATTTTTGAAACATAGTGGATAAGTTAATGATCATGTGGATGAAATTTCATCCATATTTATACAATTTTAGAAACTCCAAAATTTGTTTATTCCCCTGGATGAAACTCCCACCAACACTTAGATGAAAAAACATTTCCCCTCCACTAAGATTCCCTTCCTAATCAATTTCTCCCACCCATTATTTATTCACCACTTCAATATATTCTGTATTATATAAAATTATCACCATTGAGAAAACCTCATTTATGTGACCATCCTCAATGATTAGTTTTTTTAGTCATTCACTAGTAGCTACCTCTGAGGGAAAGTGTACAAGGTGTGTGAATTTAGCAACATATTTAATCACTAATATAATTATTTTTTCCAATTGAAAAAATTATCACTTATTATATATCTAGATGTTTTTTAGGAATTATTTTTTGTTAAATAGTTCCCTATATACTTTCCAAACATGTTCTTGATCTACCATAGCTTGAACAGTTATTTCCCACTATACTAGTGCCAGTTCCTCAATAATATATATTGCTAGTTTGAAATTTATCTCATCTAGTGTCCCCAAGAAATCAAAAATCATGTTCAACCAACACATCTATACATTTTTGTTCTCTAGTCCAGATTCACCATGAAATGTTAGTGTATTTTACCTTATAAATTTTACTTTGTGATTTACCTAATGATGTTATTCCATTATAGGTCCCTTATGAATATCCTGAAAATCAAACACTATACTATGATCCAAATCATAGTTAAATTTTAGCACTAGAGTAACCACATTCCCAACTACTCCATTTCACTAATTTCGTGTCCTCCTTAATAGTGGATTTTTTTTTCTCCAAACGATTTCAGAAATCAATAATTTAGCACCTTTCACAGTTGATCATTTCAAGACAATATTTTATATATTAAAACAATAATCAAAAAAATCACAAAATCAAAATCAAATATCCCTGGTAAAATTCATACCTAGTGGTAAATATTAAATATAATGTATGATATGTTACATTTATCAGTGAAACACATGATGATAAGATGAAAACATTTCAAGAATTGTTTCATAAAACTTTTTTTCCAAAACACCCATGTAACTTGGAGATCAAAATGAAAAGGTTATATATATCTTTTAAATACACAAATATCATCTATTGACATTCCTATCTCTCTACGACCAACCCAACATCCTGATCGAAGAAGTTAGATAAAACTTATAACATCTCTCCCCAACTCATTGTCTTGGGAATAGGTGGAGGTTCTATTGATGATAGGTGTAATTCCTTAGACCCCAATGGAAGGTAATAAATGACTAGGGTTGAAAAAATAGCAATAGGGGAACGTTTTAACATTTAAAAACACACACATACAACTATAATAATTAAATGAAACTAGAAACACATATATAAATGATGCATACACCAAAACCGAAAAAGGATAATGGTTACCAAACTATCAAAAGATAAAAACACATGGAAAAATATCACAGTAACAATGGAATTATATGAAAAATAAACTAAACATTCCAAATCATAAAATTACTTGGGTACTAAGTAGGAACCACTCTTGACCAAGACGTGATCTAACTCTAAGCTCTATCTCCCCCAACTCAATAAAAACATCAAGGAATTCCAAAATTGATGTAAGAAACTGGTTACATATTTATATCATAGAGAACAATACATGTGTACAAACCAATCTTCATATATAAGGGTGTGTAATCATACCTAAGAGGAAAATGACAAGACTATTCCCAAATGATTGTAATACATGAAACATTTTATCTCAAAGGATATAAAATAGAGAGTAAAATATCAAGTAGAAAATAGTTATTACTATATAAAACATATATAATAAATATGTTAACAAAAGATATTTAACAAATAATCAATGTTTCTCCCTAAAAATCATAAGCAGTTCATAATTTATAGTATTTCATAATATTACATGTTCTTAGACACACATGAATTTAGAATGATATGTCCCTATGATCATGAGAAATGATACGTCCTCCTCCAAGCCAACGCTTCATAGAATTTTTCACTTTTTTCATTTCCAATCAACACTAAGTATCATGTATATTAGAATAAGGACTCATACAATAAAATAATGAACCCACACTATAAATACCCCATCCCATATATCATAGAGTTAGTGTTTAATTTATTACTTTATTATTAAGCTCAAGATATCAGATATAAAAGGACCTAATATTTTAGTATCTTGGGAATACTAAACAAAAACATAATTATTACATTAAAACATGAAACTGAATTCAACATAGTAATTCCATTGGAAACTCCCCTATTCACATAGATTATCCTTGAATGTCAATGATAATTTATATCATGGAATCTAGGGAAAAAATAAAACATAAGAATGGGGTGATCTCAAATTCTTAATAAGGGTAAGCATAAAATGTAAGCTATCATATACAAAAATAAACAACAATAAAAGGTGAATAACTAAAAAAATCTACCATTAAAACATAATATTTAGTATTATATGGTAGGGATAAAATTATATCAAGTAATTTCATATAAATAATCACTTGATACTAAAACTTATCCATGAATATCATACTAGTCAAATAATTACGTTGATTATAAATCACTAATCTTATAACGAGATAATTCATAATCCCAGACATCATAAATATATTGTCAAGGCTTCGGTAAAGACACCATATATTATCGATTAAGAGATCACCCAATACCCAAACTAGTTTGTCTCATGTGAACTAATGATGCATTGAGGGGTTATAGAAGGCCTTGACTATCACTTAATATGTCCAATTCATTCCACATGTGAAAGGGGTGAAACATAATCAACGTAAAAATTCATATTGAAACTAGAAAATGAAATAACTTTCACCAAAAAATAAACATAATCATAAACCATCAAGTGTAATATCATTAATGGTATCAAAATAGAACATCCACAGTCAAAATATTCATAAAAAATTCAATAAATATGTTAAATGGTATCATATGATATCATACTCAATTAATAATAAGATCCAACAATGTTTTTTTACATAGATGAAAATATTCCTACAAAATCATTGAGAAATTCTTGAGAGAAATAACAATTCACTTTAAAATAATTTATTTAAAAATATGTGAAATTATAAAATAAATTTTTTTATTGAAAATAACCTTTCAAACATGTAAATAATTCATCAATAAATTAAAGATTCATTATATAAATTTACTCGACTCATTCGTTATAAGTTAAAAAAACATTCCTTTTAAATTTTGAAAATGAAAAAATTTAAACAATATTTTAAAATGAAAGTACGGGCATCAAAAAAATTAATAATTTTTTTATATTAGCTGTATATCCACATAAAATAATTTTAAATACAACATAATATAATAAAATTTTGTTTACACATAATCATATCTTGGCATAATCAATGTAGTATAAGTTTAAAATGAAGAATAGAAATTGGGTTAATAATTCCCTTACCAATTTGTAATTAGTTGAATCCTATGCCCCATAAAATTCATGTTCATGAAATTAAAAATTTAATTCTATGAATATAAAGAGATTACTGATATGAATTATTTAAGGTTATTATGTACACCACACACATGAAATAAGGGTTGAATAAGGAATAAATCTCACAGAAGTAAAAGTGAGATGAGAAACCCTATCCATGTGTTTGAAAGTGTTGTGAAATTATACTTAATGTAATAGATAAATTTATTATATTCAGTAATTAATTAATCAATAAAAAATTAACCATATATAGGATCTATTAATATTTTAATAATTCCATTAATGTCCATTTTGATGAGTATTAATTTTTAATTCCATTGTTCCGGGAGGGTTCGTTTCTTGATTTTATAACCAGTTCCCTTGAGTAAAAATATGTGAGTTCTTGTAAAAGGGGAATAAATTCTCCAGATGTAAAATTATTTAAAATTAACAAACATAAATAATTTTAAATGGTGTATTATATCATTTTTTATATGTTGTGAGAATGATTCGTTTGATAAAATTTTGATGAAAAAGCCTAAATTTATTTTGGTGGTTTTTACAACCATCATGAACTTGTGTCATTTTATTTAAGATTATGTTTATATATATTGGTTCAAGAAAATGATATAATTTATAATATATATATTAAAATCTTATTTATCCATGATAATGGGTTTATTAAAATCATTGATGGTGGTAATGGAAAATGGAAACTTATTGTCTATGAATGTGGTGAATTGACACATCACAAACCATGATTCATTTTTTAAATAAAAGGAGATTAGAATAGATTTGATGATGGATAATCTATTAAAACAATAACATTATAGTATATATATGATACTAGATTTATAATTACAAATTTTTTAGGGTAGGTGAGGATAGGATTACAAAATAGAAGAAATAAAAAAAGAAAGGAAGAGTTTACGTCTTTAATATCGTCTCCATGGGAACCTCCTTTGGAAACTTCGATTTGGTATTTTGGTAAGACTGTTAGATCATTGATGTGGGGAAGAGGATTGGGAATGGAATTGGATAGAATTTAGTGAATATTATATTTTTATAATGTGTTAGGAGAAGTGGTGGTGAGGGGTGGTATTTATAGGGGAGGAGAGGGGTGTTTTTGGTTATTTTATTAATTAATTTATTATATTGGCTCAAGACTATCTATAATATTGATTATTGTGAATAAATAAAATAACCAATTTATGTGTTTTTTAACTAATGGGTTCTTACGTCTGTAATAAATAAAAAATTAATTTAATTAACTTTATATTAAAAACTTTAAATTAACATATTTCACTATTCATCAAAATTTCATCTTGTTTAAAAAAATACCAAAATTTCACCCAAATTTTTTTTCAACATCCATATTTTAATATAAAACTTTTTTTATGAAAATTATTTTATAAATAAGAGAAATTTAATTTTTAAATAAAAACATTTATATGAAAAATATAGTTTTTAATAGTATAACCTATTTTACAACACATTGAAAAATTAATCATGATCTCATAAAATAGTATTATACCTATAATGTAACAAAATATTAATTTATGAACCTATTTTATGAAAATAATTTTCCTTTTAAATAATTATATTAATTATAAAATTATAAATAAAAAAATATATTTTACAAAAAAACCAACACTTAATTCTTTTTTAAGAAATTATTTAAGTAATCAATGATATAAATATATCATATTTTCATTTATGATATAACTAAAATATATTTATAGTTTGATAAGTGAGTTTAATATTCTAATTGATAGATTAATTTTCTAAATGGTCACTTTACTATTCCAAAATTTATGTTAATATTTAATAGTATATCATTATTTCGTGAGGTCAGTGTTTCATGAAACATAAGACATCAAAAAATTGAATTTATTTAATAAGATACATACTATAAAATATTGGGTAGTTATAATATTCCCTCCAAAAAATTTCATCCTTGAAATTTTCATGAGCATTACCTTCTAAATAGATGAGGGTTGTTCTTATTCATAGAAACCTCAAGTTCCTACATTTATTTTTCTATTTTATGGTTTATCCAAAGAAATTTTACTATTAGATTCATCTAATTACTCAATACTTGTTCTCCAGTCTCAAGAATCTCGATAGGATCTTCAAATTAAGACAAATCAAGTTGCAGTTTTTTTTCCTCAAAAGTGAGTATATGAGTTGGGTTTGGTATGTACTTCCTTAACAAATAGATTTAGAACACATCATGTACTTTTGAATGTCTAAGTGGAATCAATAAATAATAAGACAAAGATCCAATTATTTCTAGAATTTGAAATAGTCTGATGTACTTGGGGTTCAGTTCCCCTTTCCTTCTGAAAATTTTAAAACCCTTCCATGAATATACATTCAGAAAGACATGATCACCCAATTGAAACTCCAAATCCTTTATCCAATTGTCATCATAACTCTTTTTCCTACATTTAGATTCATTAATATGATCTTGAATAGTCTTTACTTCTGGTCGTTATCTCTTTAATTTGTTCTAGGCTTATAAGTTTTCTCTCACCAACTTCATCCCATCCAGTTGGAGTATGAAATATCTTTCATATAATGATTTATATGGAACCATTTTAATACTATAATGGAAACTATTATTGTAGGATAACTCTACCTAAAGGTAAATTCTGATCCCATATACCGTCAATGTCAAGTGACCATGATCTCAACATATATTATACTATTTTAATAGTGCTTTCAGACTATCCATTGGTTTGATTTTGATAAGTAGTACTCAAATGAAACTCAGTATCAAACCCCTTATGAATTCTCTTTCATAATTGTTATGTAAAATGGAGACCTCGATCCTAAATGATTGATATAAGTGCACCATGAAGTCTTACAAATTCATTAATATAGAGTCTTCCATGGTTCTCTAGTGAAAAATCTTCCATTATAGTGAGGAAATGTGAAAATTTGGTATATCAATCAATAGTTTACGATATTGAATCATTCATTATTCGAGTATTTAGTAATACATTGACAAAATACATAATAATTTAATCCCATTTTCATGTTGTAATCTATCTAGGTTGCATAAATATTTTAGTATGTTGTCTTTCATCAATCACATGTTGATAAACTGATCATCTAGATACATAATTTGCAATTTCCTACTTCATATTATCCCACAAAAATGTTCCTTCAAATATATATACATCATTGGGATACCATGGTGTATAGAGGAATTTGATCTATGAGCATTGTCCAACAATTCTATTTTTAGATTTTTTATAGAGGGAACATAAATCCTCTTCACAAATTTCCAAATACCATCTTTATTTGTGGAGTCTACTGATTTCCCATCATTCAGAGCTTTAATTTCTTTTTAAAAGTTCTTATCTTCAGGCTAAGAACATTTTTTATTTTCCAAAAAATATGGTTTGGAAACTATTTTACAATTCATTGATGTTTCAGATTCTTTGATAATTCTCACATCCAACTTTACTAGACCTATGTACACAGGATCCCAATCAATCCTCATTTTTTCCAAATTCCATGATCCTTCTTAATCAATGATTTTTATAACTTATTTTCCATCCTTGGGTGGTATTTTATTGAATAACCATGATCCTTGAGTAGCTCAATTCATCACCATTTTCTCATGTCGAGTTCTTTCCATGAGATAATATATTTTAAACTATTATAATCTTTATATATCTCACATTTTTCACAATAGAGATAACATCTCCAAATAATTAGAGAAATGATTACTGCTAATACCTCAAGATAATGAGTTTGATAGTTCTATTCATGATTTTTTAACTACCTTGATGAAAAGGTAATAAATATATCATTATTTATTATGACATAGTCAAGTCCTTTCTATGATGCATCACTATAAATAAAAAATTAACCATTTCTCGATATTAGAGTAAAGATCAGAACATTCACTAAACTACTCATCAATTTATCAAAGAATTCTTCACATTACTCTATCAAAATAAACTTAACCCCTTTATGAGTAAGCTTGATTAATGGGTTAGATAATCAAGAAATATTCTTTATGAAACAACTATAGTAACATACTAAACCAATGAAACTATATACCTTAGTTAAGGTCATTGGTGTATACCATTCTTGGACTGCCTTTATATTGGTAAGATCAACTAAGATTACATAATTGGATAAAATATGGCTAAGAAAAGGAACTATTTGAAGGAAGAATTCACACTTTCTAAACATCCCATATAACTCTTTTGTTCTATGAGTCTCTCGAACAATCCTTAATTTGTTTTCATAGTCCTTGTATCTTTTGGTGTACACCAAAATTTCACCAATAAAAAAATTATTACTATATCCCTTGAATACTCTATTCATTATATCCATAAAAATAAAGGGTTCATTGGTTACTCCAAATGGAATTATAGTAAACTCGTAATGTCCATACCGTATTCTAAATATTTTTTTTTGGAATATCATCCTTCTTTAAAAGTAATTGATATTATCCGAAATGAATATCAATCTTTGAAAAATAATGAGTTCTATGAAGTTTGTTCAATAAGTCATCAATGAGAGTAAAAAGATACTTTTTCTTTGTTTTAATAACATTAAAATCCCTATATCCAATGAAAATCCTCATAGATCTATCTTTCTTCTTTGAAAATACAACATGAGCTCCTCATACTAATTCAATAGGGCATATAAATACCTTACCACTCAAATACTCTAGTTTTATCTATAACTCTATTAACTCCAACATGTCCATTCTATAAGGATTATTTGATATATTTTTTGAATCGATGATTAAATGAGAAGAAAACTCAGCTTCCTACTCAAGAGGATGTCCAAATAAATCCTTTAGAAATAAATCAATGTATTTCTATAAAATAGACACATCATCAATTTGAAGATCAACTTTTTCATCATTAGGTTTTATCAACTCTTCTTCTCCATGAATCTCATTTAGAATAGCTACTGGAGGCAGATCCATATATGTATCAGATGATGAATTATACCCTATAATGACATGATATTTCATATCATTATCATGAATCATAATTTCCTTGACTTTAAAATATATTTTTATTATATTTTGAAATCCAGTCCATTATAAGAATTATATCAAAATCAACCATAGGTATGATAATAAAATCAACAATTAGAGCAAGTTTATGTGTCATAATAAGAACTACTTAACACATCTTTGTTTCCAAAAGTTTTCTACTATGAGTTTTGATTCATAAATCTCTTATTAATGTGAATTATAAATTTCTAATTTATATAGAATAATTGGAAGATATAAATGAATGGGATGATCTAGAATCAAATAGATATTTAGCTAAATTAGAGTAGATGATTAAAGCACCTTCCACCGCATCATTAGTAACTTCAACCTAAACTATTGTGACTACATCAGATTATACATATTACCTTTAAATGTTATGGGAAATGTTTCTTTTACATCTAGGATAATCATGTTTATAGTGTCCCATATCCTTACAATTGAATAATTATACATTTTTAACTTATTTATTTACCTTAAAATAATTGGACGAGTGTCATTTTTCTCCACACTTTTAAAAAACACATATTCCCAATAGGCATGTTCCATGATGTTTCATTATGTATTTATTTAAATCTGGAAATTATGTTCTTACCTTCTCCCCTTTTATTTAATTTCTTTTTCCAGAGTACTCAACTATCCTCTTTTTATCTATCTTCCCTTTGAACCCATATGGCTTGGAAAATTCATTCTATTTCTTAATGGAACATGATATTATATCCTTATATCATGAGAATTCTTGGTAGACTAGTTCCCATCATAGAGTTGGCATATAAAAATCAATGAAACAGTCATTATTTCTATTTGGATTGTGTCTGTTGTCTTCAGAATTCCTTGCCAACCTTATAAAGTTGGCTTCATACTTAGAAATGTTTTCATCCTCTTTTTGTATCAAATTCAATAATTTTCTCTCCATATATTCTTGATGTCCATGTGGGAAATATCATTCCATGAAAATTTCCTTAAAATCCTTCCATTACATATTTTAAATTTCATCTAACTCCTTTTTATTTTGAAATAATGGAAACCATTTATTCACATCTTCTTAGAGACTATAAACAACCATAATATAAATCTCCCTTTAATTGCATCCCAAAGTAAGAAATATCATATCTAAAGAAAAATATCCACTACTCATCTACAAATTTTGGTTTCCCCATTGATTGACGGAGGATATTGTCTCATGAATTAGTCTATAATTATTAAACCAGGTTGTGGATCATGCTTCTCCATGCGAGTAAGGTTATTTCTCATAGCCTCAGTTGTCTGACCCAATATATGTATATGTTTTGTAGATAATGATCCAACATTAATATCTTTCATAGGAGTTAAATTACATTTTGGAATATGTCAATTTATAGGGTTTCCATTACCTCCACTAGGAACCATTTCTAGAAAATTTTCATATATTAGAATAGATTATGAAATTTTAAAACTTATGAAACCCATTATGAAATTTATATACAATTTATATCAAAATAATAATCTTTTTTTTCCTTCAAAATATTTACAAATTCAGTTATAGGGTTATATTTCTCTAATATATGTTTTCATAAATTTATTTTCCATGTTTCTACTAATCTTCTACAAATAAAAACTCTAAAGACCCCATCCCCAATATCCCGATGTTTGTTGTTACTTTTTTACATTAGTACTATGTACAAGTAATCAAATCCAAAAGGATAGAATAGTTTATTATATTTTGAAATCTTGATTCCAACATAATTATTATAGTATAACTTGAAATGGAATACAACATAGTAACATCATTGAAAACACCCCTATTCTCCAAGATTATCTCTGCAAGTTAATCATAATATACATCTTATAATCCTATAGAAAAATAAAACAGAAGAAAAGGGTGAGATTATATTTTCACTAAGGGTAATCATACAATGGAATCTATCATAAATAAACATAAACAATAAGGCAAGGTGAATAACTAAAATCAAATTCCCTTGAAACATAATCTTGAGTGAAATACTACATGATTAAATTATGATCAAATAAATCCATATAGATAATCACATGAGAATTAAACTTAACCATGGATATTATAAAAGTCAAATAATCACATTGATTATCAATCGCTAATCTAATAATGACGAAATTCCTAATTCATGAAATCATAAACTTATAGTGAAGGCTTTATCAAAGACACCATACATAATCTGGTAAGACATCATACAATACCTAAACTAGTTTGTCTCATTATACCTACCACTAAATATTAGGGAAATAGTGGGGCCCACTTTTCACGTACTAGGTCCAATGAATTCCCCATATGAAATGGGTGAAACATAATCAACATATAAATTCATGTTGAATATAGAATATGAAATAACATTCCCCAAACAGAAAACATAATCATAAACCATGTAATGTAATACAATGAATGGTATGAAAATATCACATCCATATTCAATCTCTTCATGAAAAATTAAATAAAATATAGTAGATTTTATTATAAGAGGTCAACCTCAAATAATCCTAAGATCTAACAAAGGGTGTTGATATAGATGTAAATAATTTAAAAAAAATATTAATAATTTTTTGAGGGAAATACCACATTACATTAAAATAATTTATCTGAAAAGAATTTCAATTATAAATGAAAATATTTTATTTGAAAATAACAAAGTGAAATTGTAAAGGATTACTCTACATATTCAGGCATCATAAATTTGGGGAAAGCCTCTCATTTGGTATAAGTTAAACCGATATTACTGTTAAAATCTTAGAAAAACTATTAAATGAGTTTTTTTAAAAGAAAGTGTGAGGGTTAACCAAATGAATTGATTATGTGTAACAATTATAAATACATATTAATAAAGTGGAAATAAAACATAATACAATGAAAAGTATTTGACACATAATCATATCATTCCATAATCAATGGAGTTTAAATTTATCCCAAATAATAGAAATCTGGTATAGAATTCTGTTATCACTTTGTAATCTGCCAAACCATATACCCCATAAAATAAATAGACAAAAAATGAAAAAATTTATTCCATGAATATAAAGAGATTCATCATATAAAATATCAATGTGCATTAAATAAACTACATATCATAAATAAGAGTTGAATAATAAATATATCTCATAGAATTAAAAGTGAGATTAGAAACCCCATTTGAGCGGTGGTGTCCTACCCGCTCTCTCATGTTCTAGGGTTTCTCTTCAGCTTTAACACAGAGGGGGGAGGATCAAGAATGAATCTATATCCAGTGATTCACCCCCTTCCCTATATCCATATTCTTTATTTTTCTCTCATAGGTTGCTGCTTGGTGGTCTTCTCGATGTAGGTGAACCAGTTTGATTCTTTGAGGATTGAGCTTGAGAGGTGTTTATGTAGTATCACCGTCATCTGTGTTCCCATACATTCTTGATGGATTATTCTGATTCCATTGGTGGGTTCCATTTGTACTCCATCATTGATTCTTCAGTGGTTCAAATCTGTCCAAATCCATGTTCAGAGTAGCAGTTTTTGGTCAGATCAGCTGAGATCTCCTCGCCGGTGATGCTACCTCGGCATAGGGTTTAAACTCCTAGTTGTGGGTGTCAATTCTTCAGACCCAAAATATATGGTATTCCTTCCTATTCCGGTTTATGGTATGGCTATTATGTTGGAGTAGGTCTTGTAGTGGTGGTGGTGTTCTTCTACTTTGGTTCCGATGACCAGGCCTTTGAAGGGATGTGGTTTCTTTTTCACTAGTTGTTCTTGTTTGTTTTATGGACATTGAAGATGAATCTTGTTTATTTCTGATGTATGATGATGTATATGAGATTTTAAAGGTAGAGGAATGGATTTTTTCGGTACTCTTTCTTTGTGATAGTGGATACAGTCTTGTGATTTTTTTTCTATGTGATGTTTGTTGAATGGTTCTCCTCGTGGAATGATATGGAAGTGTCTATATTGTAGCTCAACGGTCTACGCTAAAGAAAATTTGAAACCAGTTAAACTATAAGGGGGTATTACAGAGGAGTTTTAGAGTAGCGAACTTTCACTTTTCATTTCTATTCGGATTTAGAAGTTTGAGAGTGTATGGAATTTCCATCGGTAGTAGGCCCATGTATCCTTGCACGGGGTGCTCGCTGAGCATCGATGAGAAGGGGAAGCTAGTCTTAATGGATTTTTTGCTGGGTAGGGGACTTGATTTTTAATTTTGAATGAGTTATTTTTGGATTTTAAATAAATGTGGAGGCTTGATTGTTTTTTAAGTAATTGATGTCATGTCGGGTTCCCCCTCATCCCGTAAAAGGGGGTTTATAATTAAAAATTAATTTTTAGTCAGACAAGAAACCCTTACCTTATTCTTGAAAGAATTAGAAGCTTGTAGTTAATTCCTATATAATAAAATTAGATTAATTAATTACTTAATTATTAACTTCTTGAACTTATATTATATTTATTATAATTTTATAATGTTCCTTTTTTGAAATTTTGATGATTTATAATGTTTAATTCTGTTGTTAAAGGAGTGTTCGTTTCACGGTTTTATGGTCGGTTTCCTTGAGTATAAAATGGAAATTCATTTCAAATGAGAATAAATACCCCAATAGTGAAATTATTTAGTATTAATAAACTTCAATATGATTAAATGGTATCATATATCATTTTTATACACTATGAGGATGATTCATTAGATAAAATATTGATGAAAATACCTTAATTTATTTTGGGAGTTTTTATGACCATCGTGAACCTGTGTCATTTTATTTATTATTATGTTTATATATATTGGTTAAAAAACATTAAATAATATATAACATGTATATTTAATTTTTATTTTACCATAATAATTATTTTATGACTATCCTTAAAGGCGGTAATGGAAAATGAAAACTCTTCATCCATGAAGGTGGTTGATCGGCACATCATGGATGATGTATTCATTTTTAAAATAAAAGGATAGGAAAAATGATTTGATGATGGATAATACATTAAAAAAATAAAATTATAGTATATAAATGATACTAGACTAACCATTTAACAATGGGTTGGGTAAGTGAGTAGAGGATAAGAAATGAAAAGAAATTAACATAGAAATAAGGTGGATTTAACATCTTGAATATCATCTCATTGGGAACCTCTTTAAGACACTTGGATTTGGTATTTTCATAAGTCCAACAGGTCTTGAACATAGTGAAGATTATTGGTAAGTAAATTAAGTATAATTTATAAAATTCTAAATTCTTATAAGGTGTGAGTAGATGGGGTGGCGAGGGTTGTATTTATAAGGGAATAGAGGGGTGTTTTCTGATCATTTTTTCCTTAATTTATTATTTTATCTCAACACTATCAATAGTGTTGATTCTTGTGGACTCGTAAAGTAACTAGTTCATGTGATTTCGAAATAATTGGTTCTTACATTATTAATGAATTTAAAATTTCTTTATTTATCTTAGGATGTTAAATACCTTAAATTCTTGTATTTTAAAATTTATAAAAAAAATAAAATATTTTAGAAAAATACCAAAACAGTCACCCTATTTTTCTTGACATTTAGATTTCAAAAATGGACTCAATTAAATGAAAATAATTTTTTAAATTTTATAAATTAAATATTTAAATAATATTAGAAATTATTTGAAATATAATGATTTTAACATTATAACCGATTTAATGAAACTTTGAAAAATTAATTATTGTCTCATAAAATTATGTTAGAATTATTATGAGAAAAAATATTAATTTATGAAAATAAATTTTCTTTTGAATCATTATATTAATTATAAAATTGTAAATAAACATTTCTATTTCATAAGAACTACTAACAATTAATTTATCATTTTGAAAACATTAATTTATATATTCCATAAGATAAATATTTCATATTTTAATTTATGAAAGAAATACATATTATTTTTAAATTATTAGATGAGGTTATTATTCTAATGGCCGTATTAAAACTCCTTATAGTCACATTATAATCCCAATGGTCATGTTAACATTTAATAGTATATCACTATTCGTTTAAGCTAGGTGTTGTATGAAACATAAGGTATCAAATAAATTGAATTTATTTAAGAAGATACACATCATTAAATATTGGGGTGTTATACACAACAACCTATACTATTCCATATAGAACTAAAAACCCATTCTTCCATGAATATCTTTGAAAACTTCATTCATTAATGAAATTTTTTTTATCAAATTAAAAATCCTATTTTAGAGACACCAACAATCTAAAATTTAAATCCAACAAGACCGATTATTATTACAAAATTTTTAAAAGGGAGAAATTTTTGAAAAATAGAGAATATGTTCTTTTAGAGACATAAAATCCTTTGAGTTCCCACAGACATTGAAATAGGAAAAAACCACCAACATCAAATTAGTTGGCATGAGAGATCAAAGATGATTCCACTGGGCAGAGTTATTCCTTCCCTATCATTTTTAAAACCCAATGAGATCTCATAAACATAAATATGAACCCCTTGATATGGGTAATATAACACCACTATATGGTTCCTAATTATAAAAACCAAGGTGATCAAAATCAAGAAGGAAGAATGGGACCCTAACCATTGATATCCACAATTGAACATTGAAGGTTTTATTTGAATCAAAATGTGGACATAGAAGAGAATCAATTTTACATAGGGTAGCATTATAATACGGGTATAAGAAATATGAACTGCATGATAAATTAAAATTGGTTTCTTTGTAAAAACTAATTAGGACAAAACTAGTTTTTAACATAAATCAGTTTTTTTAAATCCTATATCCCCCGAGGGGTGATTCCTTCTGAAAAACATTTCAGTTTTGTTCATTTATACATTAAAATATATTTATTTAATAAATTGTTTTTATAGAATAATTTTTTTGTCCTTGGATAATAGTTTTATGACTTAATAGAATTTATATCTTACACCCCTAACAAATTTAAATAATAAAACAAACATTCACAACATAAACATTTCATGCTATAATTTCCGCAGCCAGTTTCCATGAAATATCCCATCTATTCTTCATAACACTTATAGAATTGTATTTGAATAATTTCAAATGTAAATAAAATGACATAACATGATTATATTCCTCAAAATTGGAGTGCTAAAATTATGTTACTTGTTCAATGTCACATTAGCTTGGTCTTCTCACACGTGCACTTGAGAACATGGATATGGTCCTGCAGAGTATACTGGTATATTCTCACCCAATGCATATAAACTATTTTCCCAGGTTTTTAGAGGAAATTGGGGGCTGATCTTGATATTACTTGATTAATATTTGGCTATATTTTATGTCGCTACTATATGGATTCTATATTGGTATACATTGGAGACCTTTATTGAATTAGTTTATTTATTTTCATGCAATGTGGGATGGTATTAGTTTTAATTTCATATTATATATTGGATTTTTTGATGTTTTTCATCCAATACCCTTATAATATCATTATTTTAGAGTGTAATTATCCTATATGTGAGATTTGTATACCCTCGGTGCTTATCGCAATCATAGAGACTATTGGATTTGGGACACGAGGGTTATTATATTTATTTATTCATTGTGGTATCTATAGTAGGAGGGGGTTATGAATGAATGGAATTAGAGGATTTGGATGAGAGTTTATATGGAGTTTGGAGTTATTCACAGTTCGTATTTCATGGGTTGGTAGGGTCATAGTTCTAGTTTATATCAATGCATGACACTGGCTAAGACATGAGATTTTAGGCTACCCTATGTTCTAATGTAAAAACATTGAGGATATTGAATGACTAAGTGACGAACACCATTTATCTGGTTCGAGACCAATGATAGGTACATGCATAATGACTAGTTGTGTTCATGTTGGAATTAGGATATTGTTGGGAAATAAATAGAGTTATATATTTTCATTGAAAACATTCTGTTATATCAGGTTGAGGATATTCAATGTTATTATCAGGAATAGATCATGCTCAAAATTTTTATATATATTAGTAATTTTAGGTTTCATAGGATGATCCAAATGAATATCAGAGGGTTGAACTAATAGTGGAGGATGGGGTTTGGTAGACAAACTTGTGTGGATTTTAGGAAGAGAGTTTGGGATTGTGTGATAGGAGAGACATGTATTTAGAGTTAGATCATTGGATGGAGGATCATGAGATCAGATTTGGCATGATCCACTGAAGGGAAGAGTTATATGTGTCATTGTAACTTATTTATATATGGGGTGTTGTGTGTTAGTGGTGGAAGTTATAAAATAATGATTGTAAGGAGGAAAATGTGTTTCGGCATGAATTTTAGAAGGATTTTCTTTTTAAATTCCTATAATCAAAGATGAGGAAATCCAACAGGAAAGATATTCTCTCACTTTAGAAGGTTAAAATGTGTTTTTGGGAGATTTGTATTAGTTTCATGGAATTCCTTCCTTTTTCTCTAGATTTTTTTTCTTAATGAGGAATAAAGAGCATGGTGTGTAGAGGAGGATTTTCACCTAGTGATGTGGTATGTTGTCACTCCATCAATGGTCCCTACATATCTATAGGTGTGAAAAAGGTGTAGGTTATCAAGTAATTTTTCTCTCTCATAGTTCATACTTAATAGAGTGTCCATAAAGGTGTCTCAGGGAGAAGAGTTTCTGGATGTGGGCCATTAGTGTTCAAGCAGTCAAGGTTCCGATTAGTGGGTAATTGAATGTAGTAGATATCTATTCACTCTTATAAGGAAGGTGGATCTTGATAACCCATTATGTGATTTATATTTTCATGTGATTTCTATAAGGGATATTAGCACCACCAGGATTAGTGTTCAACCACTCAAGAGGGATAGTTTCATGTGGTTGTTCTACCCCTTTTTAGTAGTAGTAGCAATTACCTCTTAAGAAGTTTTAGTGTCAAGTATTTCTAATGATATTTCAGCAGATGATGGTTGGTGGAGTTTAAAAAGGGAAGAATCATGATAGTTTTCATCATCATGTAACTAGGGTAAATCATGGATGCTGAGTCTGATAGTATATATGGTAATGTAGGTGGCCATGTTCAGATGCATACATTAGAGGAATCAATGCTAACAGTGATAATATTTTTCTAAGGTATGATTAGATTATCTACTACTCATTCAAGTGATTTTTAAATTGAGTATCATAACACTATTTTATAGATCCTATTATGTTATGTAGATTTGGACTAGAAGTGGAGAGACATAAAGTTCCCCTGGTGTTATCTAAGACGGTTGGAGTTCAAGTTGTTTTGTTTGATGTGTCCCTAGGATGTGGTATAGTAATGGGGAATCACCTTTCTATGGTAGATTTCATATTTCTAAGGACATATAAATAAAATGATACCCATGGATTATATTTTCTGTATTCCATTCATGTATTCGTCCACTATTTCCTTCTGATTGTTTAGTTTTCCAAATGTTGTGGTCCAGTGAGTAACATTCGTTCATGGGTGATGTTTTCAAATGGGTGGTAGGAAATTAGAGACTCTATTTTATTAGTTGGTGGAGATTTTAATGGATTCTCAAGAAGATGACATTCAAATGGTTTTGGAGTAGTATCTAGATGTGTTTTTTAGCATCGATTATAGTACTATCACCTTAACATAAAGTCATGTTTTAGATAGATTTGTAGCTAGGTGAATCTATGAATTTGATGTCTCACTATTGAATAAAACCTATGGAGTTTCAAGTGTCAAATTATATGTGGATTATTAAATGGTTAGGGGTTTCATCTATCCTGACATGACGTCATGTTGTTCTCTAATTTTGTTCAACAAAATGGTTGATGGGCTTATGTATTTATGTGTGGACTATTAGAGGTTGAATTCAGGAGTGGTTATGAACTATTACCCTCTTATTAGTATAGATGATATTTTCCTCCATTTGAGTGTGACCAGATGATTTTATATGGTTGATCTATAGTGTGGATATCACCAGTTTATGGTGAAGGATAATGATATTTTTATGAATACTTTTTGATGCATGTATGTGCACATTGAGAACTTGGTCATTCCATTCGGTTTCAAAAACACTATAGCTATGTTCACGGGTGTTATGAAATATATGTTATCATAGTTAATATATGAGCTCATAATTGTTTTAATTGGTGATATCTTGTTCTACTCAAGGTTATAGGAGAATCATGTTGATCTTTATAATTCTTTTTCGCAGGTACTTCTACACCTCCATCATTATGGAATTTTTTACAAGATTATTATTTGGACATGGGAGGTTTGGTTCCTTGGACATGTGGTATCACATAATGTTGTGGAAATAAACCCATAAAATTTTGAGTTAATTATTGATTTGGAAACATCCAAGAATATTTCATAGATTCTTATTTTCCTTAATCTCAGATGGTATTATCATATGTCTGGTATTGATTTCAGTCAATTTTCTATCCCACTAACATTTTTTACCATGAAGGATAAATCTTTTTTTAGAGTGAATATTTCCATGATGTGTTATATTACTTGATGAAGATTATATTTAGTTGTATGGTGCATCTATTTCTTAAGGAGGGTGTATTATTTGATGTTTTTAGCGACACATCCCATTTGTTCTTGGGATGCATGATGATGTTGAAGGGAATGGTGATCTTTTATGGGTACTAGTTTATTATTCTTCACAATCATAACTATTACCCCATGATAGAGAGTAGGTGTAAGTAGTTTTTTAGTTAATTTTTTGTTTCCATTACCTCATAATCATAATCATTTTTGTTTTCACAGACCATTAGAGCCTAAAATATGTTTTCTCCCAGTGGTATCTAAATTTGCACTAGTTGAGTTTGAGGGAGTTTTTCATGATTATGATTTTTATATCTCTTACACCTCAAGAAAGGGAAATGTTATTTCAAATGCTTTGATTCAGATTTCATGATGAAATGTGTTTTATGAGTCTATGAATGATTGGAAAGGGTTGGAGGATCTTACAATAAATCATATTGATGTTAGATATAGTAGTGGTCGGGGTTACCTTTATCAGATGAATGTGGATCCATACTTGATATTGCATGTGGTGGATTCTCAATGGGGAGAAAGAAATGAATAGTTTATACCTGATAATTTTGGACATAATTATACTTATGAGGGATGGTCAATGAATTGTATGAACTAGATGATGTTCCTGGTGATGTTGATCATTCCATAGGAAACAAACTAGGGTGGTCTCCATGATTTTCATTGAAAACCTAAATTGGTACGTCATAGCATGAAAAATATGTATTGTGACATGAGGAGACATCATTGGTGGTGGGGGAAGAAAAATTTTATGGATGATTTTTTAGTGAGGTGAGTGGCATTTTAGCAGGTGAATATGGAGAACCATGTTCATGGAGGTTTTTCATAGCCCTTGTACATTCCAAAATGGAAATGGGAAGAAACCATGATGGAAATCACCACTAGGGTACCTCAGTATCATGGATAAGGTGATTATATTTGAGTGATACTAGAATGACTATTTAGGAACTCTCATTATCTAATGATCCACAATTCAAGTATAGTGGTTTTTTGGAAATTTGGTATGTGTAAAATGTGGTTAGGATTCACAGGGTAGCACAAACTATCATATATGATTGATATCCATATTCTACCTCATGGGCATGTAGGGTATTACAATATGATTTCCATTCCAAGTTTAACCTTAGAACTTTCTTCCACAGTTAGAAAAATGGGCTGATGGAGTAGGCTATCCAAATTCTAGAGTATATTTTGTGAGCATGTAACTCAAACATTGTAGGATCATGAATAATGAAACCGCCTTTAGTGGAGTTTACCTACAAAAATGGCCATCATTCATCCATTTTCATAGATTCATTTGAGGTATTTTAAATATTCTTGTGTCATTATCTATTATGATGGTTAGAGGATAGAGAATAAATAGTTATATAATTGGCACAAATCACAACCAACAAGATCCAGTTGGTTTAATAGTGGATGAGGTTGGATAGAGACTATCACAAGACTTGTTCTAATCATATGAAGAGGTCCATTGTAAAGACCCAGAAATTCCATGTAATTTTTTTTTATTATTTGGGAATTTTTCGAGTTTGTGAAAATCGACGACGCGTGATTCCAAGGCTCGGTGTGCCCAGAATGAATTTCTGAACTTTTTTTGGGTACGTCCAGTAAACGTGTGAGTGTGTTTTCATAACTTTTGAACCGGTGATAGGAATTTATATCCAAGGGCATCGTTAAACTCACAGAGCCGGTATTTTCATAAGGAGATCTTCACCTTGAACACAGTAGGTCGAGGGTGGAAGTTAGTTTTTCACTTATTCGTGAAAGAATAGAATAAAATAAAGTGGTGTAACATTTTATTTTTATTTTTATTCTGAAACTTACATGTTGATGTTTCCTAGGTGGGGACCACCTGAACTAAACCACACATGAGAGGTTATGGTGGTGGGGACCACCTGAACTAACATCCCTTGAGAGGTTATGATGGTGGGGACCACTCGAGGATAAAAGCCCCATAAACTCCCTTATAAGTGCGGGGAAGCCTCTTAAATTCCCCACTTTAATGGTGCCACCACCATTAATTTATTATGCCAAACAATTAATTAATCAATCCAATTTTAAATTGTGCCAACAGTTAAATTGGGGAAACACAATAGTTTGGCTACATTTCTCTTTGGTGGAATTTGGAGAGAAGCACTTGGAGAAACTTTACCCTCTCCAACGAAGAACACCTCCTAACGATGAATGACCACCAGAGATCTAAGAATGAGGAAACCGACCCCGAGCCGGATCAGAAGCACCTTGCATAGGAAACTAATTTGGGATGTCTTAGAAAAAAATGAACCAATGATCGAGGAAATGCCGACGACACCGACATCTGTCTATTACCAATGATTCCTCTCCTTCCTCACGACCTCTGTCGACAAATCTCTGAGGTAGGGGTTTAAATTGAGTATGATTATATTCCCATGTTATTCCCTTATAAATCGAAGAACGAAGATCAACTCACTATCCAGTAGATCCGAGGATGTTTTCTTTTGCGGGTTGGGAATAACTATTGCGGAAGGTTGTAGGGTGGTGGTTTGAACCCTTTACCCCCTTTTTAGTTCTTAACGACTATTTGTAATTCAAGAAGAGATTATAGCATCTTGTTAACTCTTTAATGCGGAGAGTGCAGGACAAACAAGCATGGCCCATCCTCTCCGCAATTCTTGTGATGATTTGTGGTGTTCTTCGCGATGGTGGAGGATGGTGACCATCCACGGTGGGGCATGAGATTGGCGGCCGACACCACTGCCAACCGCGACGAAGGCAACGACGCCACCCCATGGCCACCACCGCCCAATGACCACTACAGTCCATGACCTCCACACTCTGCGGAACACCACCCCCTGCGGCCTCCGTGCCCCATGACACACCGTCGCACACAGACTCCATGCCCCGCGGTGCACCGCCGCCCGTAGCCTCCGCACCCCGCAGCCTCCGCGCCCCTCGGTGCACTGCCGACCGCGACCTCCCCACCCACGTCCTCCATGCCCACAACCTCCACAACAACGGCCCCCGTAGCAGTGCACCGCCCTCGCGGCCCCGACATCCTTTGCGCCGCCCTCGCGACCCCGAAAGCCTCGCACTGAGGCAGCTCCAGTCATGCTAGGAGCGGGAATTGTTATGCATGCGGCGGATAGTGTCACATTGCTAATGAATGTATAACCCGCCAGGCTGTTGATCAGTAGACGGTCGAAGGACCACCCAGGCAGAGACAGAGGTTTGATTGAGGCGGTCCACAAAGAGAAGACGAACATGGCAGAGGAGATGACCGTGCAGTTGGTGGTGGGAGATGATTTGAGATGTTACCACCCCAACCACCAGGTGGACCACCCCAACCATAGGGAGTAGGTGGACATGGGTGAGCTCAGCTCCAGGCTGCTGAGGCCTATGATCACGGTGCTTCAGAGATGATAAAAGGTTTGATCTGTCTCTATTCCACCTTAGCTGTAGTACTTATAGACACAGGTCCTAGTCATTCTTTTATTGCCACTGACCTTGTTTGGAGATCGAATATTAAGACTTAGTCGTTGGCTCGATCCTTATGGCTAGAGACTCCTGAAAGAGTGGATTCGTTGATTACGCATTGGTGCCGGCAGTTTGAGCTTACTCTAGGAGGTGAGAGCTTCAGCTGGGATTTCTTAGTAGCAGCATCGAGGCCTTACGACGTCATCTTGGGTATGGAATGGTTATCTACAGTCCATGGTCAGATTGACTGTATTAGGCGCAAAGTGCGGTGTGTCCGCACATATGAGACCATTTTTATCTTCACCAGCGAGAAGGGAGCATTTGCAGCATAAGATGGACTTACCCAGAGGAGAGTGAAGCCGATCACTCATCAGTTGGATAGCCTTACCCTCAGATCAGTTCATGAGGAGAGTCCAAGTTATCCTATACTGGTGGATCAATACGCTTATGTTTTCCCTAATGATGTTCTATGTCTACCTCCTCATAGAGAGGTGGACTATTACATTGAACTGTACCCCGAGACGAGACCAATATCTACACCGGCATATCGGATGGCTCCTGCAGAGCTTCATGAGCTGCGGGAATAGTTGGAGCACTTATAGGGGAAAGTGTTCATTCGGCCCAGTGTTTCTCCTTGGGAAGCCCTAATTTTGATCACCAAGAAGGCGGATGGGAGCTTGAGATTTTATGTTGACTATCAGTGCCTAAACCATGTGACCGTGAATAACAAGTACCAACTTCCTATGATTGATGAACTCTTTGATTAGCTGAAGGGAGCACGGTGGTTCTAGAAGATAGACCTTAGACCAGGTTATCACCCGCTCAGAGTATGAGACGAGGATGTGCAAAAGACAACTTTAAGATGTCGGTATGACCATTACTATTTCTTGGTTATTCGATTCGGCGTGACCAACATTCCATCAGTGTTCATGGGACGCATGAATAGGATATTTCAGCCATACCTTGATTTATTTGTAGTTTTATTCATTGAAAACATTCTGATCTACTCGACTATTAAGGATAATCATGCCTACCATTTGCAGGTAGTACTATACACACTCATAGAGAACTAGATTTATGGTAAGATCTTGAAGTGAATGTTCTGGATCCGAGAGGTTCACTTTCTGGGACATGTCATATCGGAGGCTGGAGTTGTAGTGGATCCAGCAATGATTGAGGCTGTAATTTCTTGGGATCCACCCAAGAGTGTGACAGAGGTATGGAGTTTCCTGGGTTTGGCCGAATACTACTGGGGATTTGTGCCAAATTTCTCCAGAGTTTCAGCACCTCTTTCAGCATTGATGAAGAATGGGAAACCCTTCGTGTGGTTGGAGATATTACATCGTAGTTTCTATGAGCTGAGGCAGAGGCTGACTAGTGCCCCCATATTGAGGCTACCAGAGGAGGGAATAGGATACATAGTCTACTACAACACATCAGGGACCAAACTCAGATGTGTCCTGATGCCAGAGCGAGCAGTGATCGCTTATGGTTCTCATCAACTGAGACACCATCAGTAGAACTACGCTACCCATGACTTGGAGTTAGCAGTAGTGGTCTTCAACATGAAGATGTGGTGACAATACTTGATGGTAGATCGTTTTACAGTGTACTCTAATCACAAGAGTCTTAGGTATATCTTTTCTCAGAAGGACATAAACCTGAGACATCGATGTTGGCTTGAGTTCCTCCAGGACTATGACTTTGAGATAGTCTATACTACTGGGAAGGGGAACATTGTAGCAGATGCACTCAGCCAGAGATCTGGTATACAACTGCTAGGTGAGGGGATGGAGCAGTTGGCCGTTTTTTAGATATCCTTCGTGGAACATGATGGAGCATCTTTCCTTCAGTCTCTTACAGTCACTCCCCCACTTCTTCAGCGAGTCAGGGAGGTGCAGCGTGGGGACACTGACTATGAGGCTCGACGTTCTCACATATCCATAGGGCAGGCACATAATGGATTTTATGAAGGTAAGGATCACGTCATCCTCTTCAAAGGATGTACCATGGTACCAGTGTCACTTCAGGAGGACGTGCTGAGGGAGTTTCACACATCCTCTCTAGCAGTACATCCAGGGGTGGCCAAGATGTACCAGGATCTCCGACGACAGCACTGGTGGAAATGAATGAAGAAAGTCGTAGCGGAGTTTGTCTCTCGGTGCCTCACTTGTCAGTAAGTGAAGGCAGAGCATCAGGTACCAGCAAGCTTGGTTCAGCCTTTGGAGGTCCCAGAGTTGAAATGGGATAGGATATCCATGGACTTCATGACAGGACTTCCACGTACATCCAGGGGTCATGATTCGATTTGGGTTATCATCGACCGACTCACCAAGTCGGCCAACTTCCTACTGATCAGAGAGCAGGGATCAGTAGAGACCTTGGGTTACCTCTATGTGTAGGAGATTGTGTGGCTACATGGAGTACCCTCGATGATTGTCTCCAATTGTGATGCGCGTTTTACTTCCCAACTATGGAAGGAGTTGTAGGAGGATTTCGGGATGTAGCTTCATTTGAGAACCGCCTTCTATCCTCAAATGGATGGCCAGACTGAGCGGACCATACAGACCCTCGAGGACATGACGCATGCTTGAATCCTCGACTTTGGTCACACCTGGGAGGATCACTTGACTTTGGTGGAGTTTTCATACAACAACATCTATCACTCCACCATTAGGATGACACCTTTCAAAGAGTTTTATGACCGAACTTATAGATCGCCTTTGTGCTGGACTAACCCTGGGGAGTTTGTACTCATGGGACCAGATATGGTACAGGATACCATAGAGAAGGTGCAGATCATCCAGGAGTGGATGAATACTACACAAAGCAGGAAGAAGTCGTATGCCGACATGAGATGGAGACCTCTGGAGTTCAAGGATAGAGACCACATCTTTCTACGGGTCTCATCTCAACGATATTTGCGGAGATTTGTCGGATGTGGCAAGTTATCTCTGAGGTTCATTAGACCCTTTCAGGTCCTCAGTAGAGTTAGTGAGGTGGATTACCTCTTAGCTCTTCCACCTCAGTTGCACCGGGTGCACGACGTCTTCCACGTATCCAAGATGAGGATATACGTGTATGAACCTTCTCACATCATCGACCATAGCGAGCTAGATGTCGATGATGGGGTGACTTTTATAGAGGTTTCCGTATAGATTGAGGATCGGCAGGAGCGGGTCCTTTGTGGGCGGTCGATACCTCTGGTGCACATTCTCTGGCAGCACGAGAACCTCCAAGAGAGCACATGGGGGTGGGAGGCTCAGATTTTTCTCAGTATCCCCACTTATTTTCCTAGTTTTTTGATGTGGATTTCAGGGATGTAAAGCCCTGGGGTGGGGAGAATGTAAAGACCCAAAAATTCCATGTATTTTTTTTTAATTATATGGGAATTTTACGATTCAGAAAAAATTGACGGTGTGTGATTCCAAGGCCCGATGTGCCTGAAATAAATTTCTGAACATTTTTTTGGGTATTTTCAGTAAATGTGAGATCGGGTTTTTCTAACTTTTGAACCGGTTCTCAGAATTGAAATATCATTGAACCGTTGAACTTGCATCGCCAATATTTCCTTAAGGAGACCGGCACCTCGACTGCAATAGGTTGAGGGTGGATGTTATTTTTCACTTATTTGTGAAAGAATAATATAAAATAAAATGGGGTAACATTTTGTTTTTATTTTTCTTTTGAAACTTCCATGTGGATGTTTACTAGGTGGCGACCACCTCAACTAAACCTCCCATTAGAGGTTATAGTGGTAGGGACCACCTGATCTCACCTTCAATGAGTGGTTATGGTGGTGGGGACCACCCGAGGCTAAAACCCCCATGAAATCCCTCATACGTCTGGGGAAGCCTCTTAAACTTCCCCACTTTAATGGTGCCACCTCCTTTAATTTATTATGCCAACACAATTATTTAATTTATCCAACTTGAAATTGTGCCAACAATTTAATTGGGGAAACACAACAGTTTGAATACTTTTCTCTTTAGTGGAATTGGGAGAGAAGCACTTATAGAACTTTACCCTTCCCTATGAAGAACACCTCCCAATGAAGAATGACCATTGGAGATCGAAGAATGAGGAAACCGACCCTGATCCGGATCAGAGAACCTTTCATAGGCAACTAACGTGGGACGTCTTCGACGACAACGAACCAATGATCTAGGAAACGCCGATGACACTGACGTCTATCCATTTGCAACGATTCGCCTCCTTCCTCGCGACCTCCATCGACAAATATCCGAGGTAGTGGTGTAAATGTGTATGATTATATTCCCATGTTCTTCCCTTATAAAACGACGAACGAGGATCAACTCACGATCAAGCTGATCTGGGGATACTTTCTTTTGCGGGTTGGGAATAACTATTGCGGATGGATGTAGGGTGGTTGTTTGAACCCTTTACCCCCTTTTTGTTCTTAATGACTCTTTGTAATTAATGAAGAGATTATAGTCGCTTTTTACCCCCCCTGCCACCCCGTGACCGCTGCTGCCCCAGACCCCTTCGTGCCTTGCGGCCTCCGTGCCCCACGACCTCCCTGCCCCGCAATCTGCGCACCCCGCGACCTCCCCGCCCCGTGACCCCCGCGCCATGTGGCCTCCCCGCCACATGACCACCACGCCCCACGCCCCGCGGCCTCCGCACCCCGCGGCGTCCGTGCCCCGCGGCTTTCGCGCGCCGCGGCGTCCGCGCCCCGCAGCCTCCACGCCCGAGGCCCCCGTGCCCCACGGCCGCCGCGCCCGCGACCTCCGCACTCGAGGCCCCCGCGCACCGCGGCCGCCGCACCCGCGGCCTCCGCGCCCGGTCCCTCCGCGCCCGCACCCTCCGCGCTCGCGCCCATGACCCCCGTACTTATCATTTCATGGGATAACCCGAGGACATGCATAAGAAAAGGGGTGATCTATAAAGCCCAATAAGGGAATAAACATGGAATACATGAGGAGTACAATACATGTTAGACAATAGGCATATCAAATGAGAATAAGAGAAACATGAACATAAAGGCATGATAAAGCATGATAATCATAAAATCGAAATGCGACGACAACACTTAACATGGAATTAGCATGAGCCAAGGCTCATTGCACATGGAGCATGAGTAAATCCTCATTCAACATGAAGCACGAGTAAACCCTCATTTCACTTAAATTATCATGAGTCAGCACTCATTGCACATGACGTATCATGATACTATACTTTACCCAATGCATTGGAGCGCTATAAGGGCACACCCTTCTTAAACATTTCATTTCATTCATAAGTGTAACACATGGATCATAAAACAAGGATAATAAAACATAATCATTTATTCCATGAAAAAGGAATATGGAATGAAACTTTATAATCAATAAGTAAATGTTCATGAAGGTTAATACCCTTGATGGAGAAATGGGCATGGTATTAATTACACAATGGCATTGGCTTAGAAAATCAGTTCAATTTTGGCAGCGTAACGACGTGATATAAGAATTCATAAAAATGGTTGATGAGAGAGAAAGGGGTGTGTCATCATATCTACACAAAATTAAAAGTAAGGGGGTTCATATAGTTACATGTCCCAACAATTTTAATGGAATTTAGATTCATGATACAAAAGTATTTCTTGAATGTAAATGAGGAGAGAGAAGTTCCTTTTGGAATTTTGGCATAGTAACGGGTGTACATGGGATGAATTTAATGAGAGATAAAGGGGTCTCCCATCATTAAAAAAATAAGAGTTCAGTATGAGGGAGGTGAAAAACCATACCCCAACATTTATAATTGAAATTAAAATGGCATAACAATACTAAGTAAATTGGACAAAAAAGTGAAAGGAAGAAAAACCCGTACTTGGAAGTGTGCTTCCAAAGGCTTGAGAGAGGCTTGAGAGAGGCTTCTTGGGAGCTTGGGGAACCTTGGGAGGATTCTAGAGAGAGTAGGACAGAGGTTGGACGAACTCCAAAGGCTTTTATTGAAGAGGAAGTGGGAGCATGGGTGGGTTTATATAGGAAAGGTGTGTAAATGCTTTATTATTTAGGTTTGGGACCCCTTACATTAAAGTAATCCAAACCAAAAATCGGCTCATGGTTTTTTCCCATGGTTTTTGTCAAAGGGGAGAGGAAAAAAATATTTTATAAGGAAAAATTATGATCTTATTAAAATAATGGGGTTTCTTATGTGGAGGTGAGTCACACTCCCATGGAAAATAATTTAAAAAGACAAGATGTTTAATAAGTCTTGAGGGGTCCATTAATGCTTTGTAAAATAAGTCAAACAAACCCAAAATCACATTATTTTAATGGTAAAACATATATTGGACTAAAATAAAGCTTATAGTATTTTATTACATCACTATTGAGTCATTATGATGTCATAATACACATTATATATTTAAACGGAATTTAATTTATACCCAAAAATTTGACTGTCTCAGAAAATTATGAAAAATTCACCGTTGGATAATTTAGACCACATGATTCCAGAAATAACATTTATTTTATCTAAATAATTTTCTAAATATGTTGATTTTCACTTTTAAAATAAAAACTAACATTTTTCGAAAATTCCCGGGTTTTGACAAAAATGGCTTTCAAACCTTAATAAAAATTACAATGGAATTCATAAAATTATAAGATAATTTATATTTAATAAAAATTAATTTAATAATAATAATAATATTTTATTAAAATATTATTTAATTCAAAAATCATCAAATTTAATAAAACATAATTCTTAGTTAAATAATAACTAAAAACACTATTTGTACTTTAAAAACTATTTACAATGTATCAATAATGACAAGAATGTATATTAATTATTATATAAAAAAATAATGTACATGAACATAGTAATAGTGTTTTGTTACATAAACCCTTAAAATAGCCACATAAGACCTAAGTGTAAGGTGTGCGATGGTGACGGACTCTTGGGGTGGCTCAGATAACATCGCTCGAGTGGTAATCTCTATCAACTTCCAATTTTCCTGTAGATGGACCCGTTCGAGCTTGACATGATGAAGCTCAGCTTGGTCTTGGTCAAGAATGAAGCCCAAAGATGCCACCTATTTTCTGAGCTCCGAAAAATGGTCTTCGTATGGAGAAATTCTACTGGATGAGGCCATCACTTCTTTTGTCAGATTAAATTGGGTTTGTTAAAGCCTTATATTTATACAAATCATGTGATCACTGTTCAGCGACTATAAAAGTAACGGTCACAATTCTTAACATAAAACCAAAGAAGTTGACATTTTATATAAACATTTTACATAAAGAGACATTTAATTAGATCAAGATGGATTTCTATTAATGAAACATTGGGTTGTTACAATATTACCCCCTTAAGAGATTTATCCCTAAAAATTTCTTTTTCCCACACTAAAAAATATGTGGGTATCTCATCTTCATCATTTCCTCCAATTCCCAAGTTGCTTCTTCAAACTTGTGGTTTCACCACAACACCTTGACGAGGGGAATTGGCTTATTTTGTATAACTTTTTCTCTATGATCTAAGATCTTCACTGGTTTCTCCCCATAAGAAAGATCATCCTCCAACTCTACCACCTCATAAGAGAGTACATGTGAAGGGTCCAGTATGTACTTCATTAAGAGGGATACATGAAAGAAGTAATGTAGTTTTTCCATGGTAGGTGGAAGTGCTAGTCGAGAGGCCATAGCCCTGACATGTTGAAGAATCTCTAAGGGGCCGATGTACCTTGGACTTAACTTCCTTTTCTTTCCAAACCTCATGACCTTATTCCACGGAGATATGTATAGAAAAACCATGTCTCCAACTTTAAACTCATGGTATCATCGACAGTTATCTGCATAACTCTTCTTTCGACTCTGGGCAGCCTTGATATGCTGCTGAATGGTTTTCACCTTCTCCACCATTTCTTCAACCATTTCAGGTCCAAGCAGCTTACATTTGTCAACCTCATCACAACATGCTGGTGTTATGAATCTTTTCCCATACAGGGCTTCATAAGGTGCTATTTGGATGCTCGAGTGGAAACTTTTATTATAAGAGAACTCAACCAAAGGAATATGTTGATCCCATCCTCCTTTAAAGTCCATTGAGCATGCTTTCAACATGTCCTCAAGTGTTTTGATAGTCTGCTCGGATTATCCATTAGTTTGAGGATGATAGGTCGTACTGAAGTTTAGTTCAGTATCCAGAGCATATTGATGACTATTCCAAAACATAGAGGTGAATCTTGGATCACGGTCAGACACAATAGACAGTGGTACTCCATGCAGCCTTACCACTTCCCTGATATATATCCGTGTCAGTTGATCCAGTGAGAAATCCTCCCAAATAGAAATGAAGTGTGCAGTCTTTGTAAGATGATCCACCACAACCCAGATTGCATTATTGCCTTTGGATGTCCTCGTACGTCTGGTGACAAAGTCCATGGTGATGTTCTCCCATTTCAATTCTGGTATAGGAAATAGTTGCATCATCCCCTTAGACTTCTGCCTCTCTGCCTTCACTTGCTAGCACACCAGTCACTTTGATGTATATTCAGCGATCTCCTTCTTCATATTATCCCACCAAAAGTTTTCTCAGAGATCTCATTAAATCTTTGTGCTCCCTGGGTGAATAGAGAAAATTTAACTATGTGCATCATCCAAAAGATCCTTTTTCAGCTTCGTACATGATGGAACACATAGTCTTTTCCCAAATTGCACAATTCCTTCTTCATTAACATTAAACTCTGAGGATTTCCCTTTTTTGATAGCTTCCACTTTTTCCTGAATTCCCACATCATCCTTTTGAGCATCCTTTAACCCTTACAAAAGAGATGGTTGATCAATCATTTGTGAAAGGATTGATGATGTTCCCTTCTTTATGATTCCCATGTCCATCTTCATCAAGTCTAAGAAGATTGGATCCTTCTCAATTCTCATCATTGATAGAATCACTAGGTCCTTTTTACTTAGGGTATCTTCCACCTTGTTCGCTTTCCCAGGGTGGTAATGTATTGAACAGTCATAATCCTTGATGAGATCTATCCGTCTTCTCTGGTTCATATTAAGCTCTTTATGTGTGAATATATATTTAGGACTCTTGTGGTCAGTATATATCTCACATTTCTCCCCATAGAGATAATGCCGCAATATTTTCAAGGCAAAGATCACCGCATCCAACTCTAGATCACATGTCGGATAGTTTTGGTCATGGATTTTCATCTTCCTTGAGGAATAGGATATCAATTTATCATTCTGCATCAGCACACAGCCTAATCCCTTCTTCTAAGCATCACTGAATACCACAAAAATTTCCCCACTTATGGGTAAAGTTAGCACGGGCGCAGTGATAAGCCTCCTTTTCAACTCTTTGAAGCTTTCTTCGTATTCATCACTCTAAGAAAACTTTACACCCTTTCAAGTTATCTTGGTAAGAGGGTTGGACAATCGTGATAAATTTCTCACAAATCGTCGATAATATCCAGCTAACCCCAAGAAGCTACGGATATCCGTTACCGATGTTGGCCTTAACCATCCCTCAATTGCATCTGTTTTGGAGGGATCCATAGATATCCCATTTCTTGTGATGATATGGCCCAAGAATGAGACCTCCTTCAACCAAAACTCACACTTTCTTTACTTTTTATAGAGCTTCTCCTTGCGAAAAGTCTCTAGTAATGTTCTTAAATGTTCCTCATGATCCTCCTTAGTTTTGGAGTATATTAGAATATCATCTATAAAGACCCCCAAAAATTTGTCGTTGTAATCTCTAAAGACTCTATTCATCAAGCCCATGATGTTTTTTGGAGCATTGGTGAGTCCGAAAGGCATTAATATGAATTCATAGTGCCTGTATCCTGTACTAAAAGCAGTCTTGGAGACATCTTCCTTCTTTACCCTTACTTGACAATATCCTGACCACAAATCTAACTTGGAGAAGTATTGTTCTCCATGCAGCTAATCAAACAAGTCATCGATCTGTGACAGAGGATACTTGTTCTTTATCACGATTTTGTTAAGTTCAAGATAATTGATGAAAAGCCGCATTGACCCATACTTCTTCTTGACAAAGAGGACTGGTGCACCCCATGGTGAAGCACTTGGGCGTATAAACCCTTTATCCCAATTCTCATGTAGTTGTTTATTCAGCTCTTCAAGATCCACGACAGCCATTCTATATGGAGTCTTGGATATTAGTAGCACCCGTGGTATAAGTTCTATTGAGAATTCAACATCTCCTCTAGGAGGAAGACCAGATAGTTCCTCGGGAAATACTTCAGCGAATTCCCTCACAATAGGCATTTCTTCAAGGGTGGTTTCTTCTTTGGACTCAATCATCTGAGCCAGATACGCATGCTCATAGGGCAGTAATATCCATGCTTGAGATGATGGAGCTAAAGGAGATTCATCTTCCTCCTTACACTTGTAATGAATCAGTAGTCGATTTTCCATATGGAGTGTGATTTCCATCTCCCAACAATTTATGTTGGTTCTATATAATAAAAGCCAATCCATGCCAAGAATTGTATCAAATTCCACTATAGGGAGTATGATGAGGTTCTCCAAGAAATTAAAACCACATATTATGATAGGGGAGGATTTATATTCATGGGATGCAATGATTTACCCATTTTTTATACTCACCGTCATGTTCACTTCCATGATTTGTGGAAGTGCTGGGATTGTTCTACTAAACTTTTGAGATATAAAAGAATGCGCAGAACCTGAATCAAAAAGTATGTTTGCTATTCTTGAATGAATAACTAGTGTACCTATCACCACTTCGTTGTCAGGGTTCATTTTGGCAGAAGTGATAGAAAAATCTATTCCTTGCTACCTTGGAGTTTGTTGGTTGCCTCTGAAAACCTTTGGATTAGGGAACTGATTTCCAAGATGCCCCTATTCTTTGCAGTTGTAGCAGTGAAAAACACGTTGAAGTTTGAACAGAGCATTCCTCTCCTCTGTCGTAGCCTTGGGTCTTTCTTACCGATAGTTAACAGCTAGGTTCCCTTCTATTCCACACCTAAAGCATTTCCTCGTCCTCTTGAGTAAATTTCCAGGGTGCTTCTTTCCGCCCTTTTGGTAAGTGGGGTGCTAGATATTCTTAGCACCGTTGGATTTATCCATCGGACCGCCAAAATTGATGTCTGCCTTACACTTCTTGTCTCTATGATACCCCTGTGATTCCCCGATCTCCATTTCGACCTTGAGGGAACATCGGATAATTTACTCATAGTTGTCGAAATCATGGATCACCAATTCTTTCTGCAGGCTAGGCTTCCGCCCACCAAAGAAGCGGTCAACCTTGCATTCAGGGGTAACGACAAAGTTGGAAGCGTATCGTGCAAGCTTTGTGAAGTTTTCCTCATATGCTCCAACAGATTCTCCTTATTTTTTCTTGAGAGAAAAGAAGTCCCTTTCCATATTTAGACGTTGGGTGCATGGAAAATATTTATCGAAAAACATCTTCCAGAAATCCTTCCATTCCAACGCCTCGATCTCATCCTCTAGATTCGTATTTTTGATCAATGTCCACCATTGATCAGCTTCACCCTCCATACGATAAGCCGCCAATAGAACCCTCTATTGTTCAGAAAATTGGAGGATGGAGAAGATATTTTCAATGGAGTTGATCCATTGTTCGGTGATTGTGGGATCAGATGATCCACTAATAGTAGGAGGCCTTTGTCTCATGAAGCTCTCAATAGATAATTGTTCCTTCTTAGGGGGATTTGGATGTTCCTCTTGACTTGTGTTTCTATTCAAAGATTGAGTTAGATGAGAGAGAATTGTGAAAAAGTTCGTGGTTCCCGCTCCCACTGGATTGGGAATCTCAGTCATCACACTGATCTTCACATCGGTTGATAGCCTGAGCCCTCATATTACCAGCCATTGGCTGGAATAAAAGGAAAGTTAGGGGGTAACACATAAAGGGTAATCCAAAGTCAAAAGTTGATGAATTATAAATAAACTTTTATTTTCTTAACTCATCAGTCTATAGGATTCAATCTAGGCTTTTCATGATCTACATTCTAACATATATTCTTAGGGTCATTTTTTAATTCCCTTAATAAGGGTTCATTCTAAGATTGTGAATTTATCAAAACATATCCCCCAGGAGTGTCGTAAAAAATAGTGCAACAAGCCCAGTTGTCGTGCACTAGTTCCCGTTTGAGTCTAGCTCAAAGCGGTGTTTTCAGGTTTTACCCCTAGGATACATCTATGCCAGAGCCGCCTCTACCTACTTGTATCCAGACAAAAATGTATTTGTTTGATAAACCACATACAAAGTACTTACCAAAACATAGGTATGTTTTTATTATACTTAGTCTTGTCTCTAAGGCTTTACTAGGGTTTTCTAATCCTAATCCCAAAAATAACTAAACCTATCCTTTGATACCAACTATGAAAACCCTGATTTTATTAAAAACATAAATATGATTTATTACATAAACTATTCACTTGATAAAATATGGAAGATATAGGGTATTTGGGGGCATATGATCATTACATAACAACTTAAAACATGAAATACAACATCTTTATTGAAAACTTCCTTTACATGACCACTACATTCCCTCGTACTTAGCATTGCATGGGATAACCTGAGGACATGCATAAGAAAAGGGGTGAGATATAAAGCCCAGTAAGGGAATAAACATGGAATATATGTGGAGTACAATACATGTTAGACAATAGGCATATCAATATATAATAAGAGATACATGAACATAAAGGCATGATAAAGCATGATAATCATAACATGGAAATGTGGAAACAACACTTAACATGGAATTAGCATGAGCCAAGGCTCATTGCACATGGAGCATGAGTAAATCCTAATTGCACATGAATCATGAGTAAACCCTCTCTGCACTTCAATTAGCATGAGTCAACACTCATTGAATATGATGTATCATGATGCTATACTTTACCCAATGCGTTGGAGCTCTATAAGGGCACACCCTTCTTAAACATTTAATTTCATGCATAAGTGTGCCACATGGATCATAAAACATGGATTCATAAAACAAAATCATTTATTACACTACAAAGAAATATGGAATGAAACTTTATAATCAATAAGTAAATGTGCATGAAGTTGAATACCCATAAACAATGGCATTGTCTTAGAAAATTGGTGCAATTTCTGCAGCGTAATAGCGTGATTTAAGAATTCATAAAAATGGTTGATGAGAGAGAAATGGGTGTGTCATCATATCTACATGAAATTAAAAGTAAGGGGGTTCATATAGATACATTTCCCAACAATTTTAATTGAATTTAGATTCATTATACAAAATTATTTCTTAAATGTAAATGAGGAGAGAGAAGTTCCTTTCGAAATTTCGGCATAGTAACAGGTGTACATGGGAGGCATTTAATGAGAGATAAAGGGGTCTCCCATCATTCAAAAAATAAGAGGGAATTATGGGGGATGTGAAAAACCATACCCCAACATTTATAATTTAAATTAAAAGGGCATAACAATACTAATAAAATCGGAAAAAAAAGTGAAAGGAAGAAAAACCCTTACTTGGAAGTCTGCTTCCAAAGGCTTCAGAGAGGCTTGGGAGATCCTTATTGGGAGCTTAGGGAACCTTCAGAGGATTCTAGAGAGAGTATGGAAGAGTTTGGACGAACTCCAAAGGCTTTGAGTTAGGAGGACGTGGGAGCTTGGGTGGGTTTATATAGGAAAGGAGAGCGAATTCTTTATTATTTAGGTTTGGGACCCCTTATATTAAACTAATCCAAACCACAAATCAGCTCATGGTCTATGCCCATGGTTTTTGGAAAAGGGGATAGGAAAAAATATTTTATAAGGCCAAAGTCCGATCTTCTTAAAATAATGGGGTTGCTTATGTGGAGGTGAGTCACACTCCCATGGAAAATAATTTAAAAAGACAAGATGTTTAATAAGTCTTGAGGGGTCCATTAATGCTTTGTAAAATAAGTCAAATAGACCCAAAATAACATTATTTTAATGGTAAAACATATATTGGCCTAACATAAAGCTTATAGTATTTTATTATATCACTATTGGGTCATTATGATGTCATAAAACACATTATATATTTAAACGGTATTTAATTTATACCCAAAAATTGGACTGTCTCAGAAAATTATAAAAAATTCACCGTTGGATAATTTCGATGTCTTGATTCAAGAAATAACATTTATTTTATCTAAATAATTTTCTAAATATGTTAATTTTTACTTTTAAAATAAAAACTGAAATTTATCAAAAATTCATGGGGTTTGACAAAAATGGCTTTCAAACCTTAATAAAAATTACAATTGCATTCATAAAATTATAAGATCATTTATATTTAATAAAAATGAATTTTTTAATAATAATACTATTTTATGAAAATATTATTTAATTCAAATATCCCTCAATTTAATAAAATATAATTCTTAATTAAATAATAACTAAAAACACTATTTGTACTTTAAAAACTATTTACAATGTATCAATAATAACAATAAAGTATATTCATTATTATATACAAACAAAATGTAGATGAACATAGTACTAGAGATTTGTTACATAACCCCTTAAAACAGCCGCATAAGACCAAATGGTAAGGTCTGCGATGGTGATAGACTCTTGGGGTGGCTCAGATAACATCGCTTGAGTGGTAATCTCTATCAACTTCCACTTTTCACGTAGACGGTCCCTTTTGAGCTTAACATGATGAAGCTCAGCTTGGTCATGGTCAAGAGCGAAGCCCAATGATGCCAACACTTTTCCATGCTCTGAAAAATGGGCTTCGTATGGAGAAATTATACTGGATGAGGCCATCACTTCTTTTGTCTGAGTAAATTGGGTTTGTTAAAGCCTTATATTTATACAAATCATGTGATAACAATTCAACAGCTATAAAAGTAACGATGACAATTCATAACATAAAACCAAATAAGTTGACATTTTATGTAAACATTTTACATAAAGAGACATTTAATTAGATCAAGAGGGATTTCCATTAATCAAACTTTGGGTCGTTACAATTCTTGGCAGTTGGAGTATCGACCAATGGCTTGTGTAATAGACCCTTCCGAAGACAAGCGAGCATAGTAATGGAACCTTGTAGCTAGATGTGACATGAAGAATGAAGAGAAATCCTCCCTGGGCCAGCACTAAGTGATCCTATGTGGGTCCGCACCTAGCGATCCTGTGTGGGTCCGCACCGAGCGATCCTGTGTGGGTCAGCACTGAGCGATCCTTTGTGGGTCAGCACCGAGCAATCCTGTGTGGGTCAGAAGCATAGCCTCTTAACAGAGTAAGATGATTCAGTAGTTACATCTAATAATCTCTACTACTGTACTTATGTTATACCTGGTGTGAGTTGAGGTTGTCCCTGTGTGGTACTTTCCTTTATGGTAATACCTTGGTGGTATTCTTCTGTGTGGCGGACCTATGTGTTACTTGCCTTCGTGGTCTTTCTTCCTTTGTGGAACATTTAGGATAAGAGATTTTGAGTTGGACTCTGTGTTTTCCTCATGATTGAGATGGGTATACTTGGATCAAGAACGAATCCAACCAGGCCCTCGGGACTAAAAGTCTAATAACACATAGACCGGACATCAGATTGATGCACCGTCTATTACGTTGAGACCCTTATGAGGTGGTAGTCCTTTGGGATAATTCTTCATGGGACTTTGTGGTAGTTGGAGTATCAAACAGTGGCATGAGGAGAGTACTCTCTTAGAGACGATCAAGCTTAGTGCGGGAACCTAGTAGCTGGTTGTGACTTGAGAAAGAGATCCTTCATGGGTCTGTGAATGAGGGTCCCACATGGAACCGCTCTTGGATTCCACGCAGGACTACCCTACCGATCTTGTGTGGGTCAACACCTAGTGATCCTGTGTGGGTCAACACCGAACGATCCTGTGTGGGTCAGCACCGATCGATCATGTGTGGGTCAGCACTGAGCGATCCTATGTGGGTCAGCACCGAGCGATCCTGTGTGGGTCAGCACCGAGCGATCCTGTGTGGGTCAGCACTTAGGGATCCTTCGTGGATTTTCCTCTTAACAGAGTAAGATGATTCAGTAGTTACATCTAATCAACTTTAGTACTGTACCTAAGAAATACCTTGTGTAAGCTGAGTCCGTACCTGAGCGGTACTTTCCTTTTTGGTAATACCTTGGTGGTATTCTTCTGTATTGCGTACCTATGTGGTACTTACCTTCATGGTATTCCTTTTTTTGTGGAACAATTGAGCTTTGGGCTTTGAGTTGAACTATGTGTTTTCCTAATGATTGAGATGGGTATTCTTGATAACTTAGGTATATGTATGGGCATATAACTAAGTAGGGTTGCTAGTTGATTTCATGTCTTGTGGTTTATCCTTGGAGGATTTTGTGAGACCTTGAGGGTCTTGGGGTCCCTACTAAGAATCTTTATACTCACCCCTGCATGGGCTATGCCTGTACCTCATTGCGTTTGGTGCAGAAAATGGACAACGCTGACCGAGGACGAGAGTAACAAGATTGGAGGTGGCTTGGAGGTGGACGTTAGATGGGGGGAACCGTAGAGATGACCGTTTGTGAGCTGTACCTACCCTTCAGGTAGGATTCTTGGTGAACAACCCAAGAGCTTCTTTTCACCTATCAGTTTACTTGTACCTTCAGTTTCTTGTACTTTCTAGTTGGACTTGTATTCTGGCCCCTTTTACTTAGTGTACTCACTTTTTTTACTATACAGTTTTCTTGAGTTTTTATATTGTTGTGTGCTTGGTTGCGAGTGTTTACAGGTTATAAAGGCAATGACTTCCCGATTTTAGGGAATACGTCTTCGGTGCTTGTCGCCAGCCCCTGGCCTATGGACGGTGGGCTTGGGGTAGTCACAGCACGGGCCCTGGTAGATGGGTCATGACATCCCTGGAGTTTGAGTTTGGAACCATATGTTTTTGAGTTTCTCCCCTTGATGTGGGTATCATAGGTTTGGTAGTGTAGTGACCTTGACCCCAGTATCCTGGAGTCGGTGTCTACTTTATTACATTAGAATATGATACAAGGAATTACACCCTTATATACTGAATAGTTTACTAGTCTTGGAAATCAAGGTACATATATGATACAAATATTACATTAGAATAAATAAATTACAACATATCTTTTTTTAGAATAACTTTATTCCATATAGAATATCCCTGCATAACACTCATGGTAAACATCATAGAATTCTGGGTAAAGGAAATAAAATAAGAATGGATTAAAATTTTAACAACCATAGATTTTAAGTAAAATATTAATTAAAATTAATTAAAATTCATTAATAGCTTGAATTATATGAATTTAACATTTTAGTTTGTGTTGTACACAAAAACATGTTTATCTTACATTGCAATCAATATTAAGTCTCTTCGATAAAAAGCGTTACTCAAAAAATTGAGTTTTATGGAACAAATATATAATATATATATTCATTATGATAGTTATCACCAAGAATTTTTAATGGAGGGAATATATGAGATTATCTAAATTATAATTATATAGTTTACACATGCATACAAAATTAATTCTTTCCAATTAATTATAAATTAAAATAAAAACCAATTGAATTAAAATAGATGAGGTTTTATGAATTTTTTTATTAAAAGAATGTGAATTTATCATAATAAATTAAATTAATCAATATTGGTGAAATATATTAATGAGATATTTATTTTATATATTCAATAAATATTTTTTCAATTCATTCAATATGTTTTATAGGCATAAATTAAGAATAAATCATATTTTAGGCATAAAAAAGTTGTATTTTTCTAAAAGTCAGTTTTGCAGCCTTTTAGTGGAAGACTTGTTTTAAAACTAAATTATGATTCTTTTATAAATTTTATTTGAAAAAATGGGGATATTTTTTAACAGAATATTATTAGAATTTACTTTTATTAATTTGTTGGGTTTTGTCTAAAAATATTTATATTTTGAATAACAATGAATGACACCAAATTTTATTTTAAAACCACATTTTCATATAAATATTTATTAGTGTAAAATTATATTATTAAATTGAGTTAAAGTATACATAGTTAAATTAAAAATCAATAAATCCAATTTAGGTTATTTTAATCAATTTCACATTGAAATTAGATATAAAAAAATTTCAAAATTATGAACTTTTTTCTTTAAAAATTTGTTGTCTCATCCCATCTGCAAGGTTAATTTTAAATTAATTTCATCAAATTACACGAGAGGAATATGGAAAAATTGATACAATATTTGGAATAATAATCATTTATAATTTCTATTATGGCCAATTTAATTTTTGAACAAAAATATTAGTTAAGGCAATTAAAATTATTTACATCAAATAAGGAAAAATGACTTCGCATATTGTTTCAGCCTTAATCATATTGGTTCAAATGAAATAAACACTTTTCAAAAACCATTTTATGGAAATTTTTATACCATATACCTAATTTTATCAACTTTAGTTCACTATTGGAGTAACATGGTTTAAAAGAGACCTCCCTATAGTGTTTACCTTCTTTTATTTAAAATAACACCACTCTTCATCCACTATAAAAAGAAACTCACTCTCCCCACTTCATAACATATCTCAATCAAATTGGATCATAAAAAACCATCCAAAATAATATCCCAACATCCCTAATTTAATCCTAAAGAAAAACTTTTGTAAAAAAAATGCAATGATGTCCTTTTGTGTTAACCAAAAGAAGTCACCTGAAGAAAGGGTAACATTCTATAATAAGAAATTTGGTTTTATTTATTTCTCCACCACTTAAATTATACTTATTACATGAATATTTAATAACCAAAATATCCTAAATACACTAATATTTTGTTATGTACTGGGTATGAACTAATCATACACACACTTCCATCAAATGAGTAATGATATCATAGTTCATGTGTATGGAGAACTTCCGCCTCACGATATGCTGTTATTATTATTTTTTACCACCTATTATGGTAGGAAGTTATAATGGAAATAATGTTTTTATAGGATATATATGATTTTTATAATTTCTTTATATGTCTGTAATTAGTTTATAACATATACATTCATGCTATACATTTTGTGGGAATACAATGACATCATTTGTCGACGTGTGGACTATCGCCTCCTCAAAGAGAAGTTATACATTCACACCTCACATGGAATGTATTAAGGATTGGTTTAAAAAAATATGATATAAATTAAATATTTATTATTTTCATGAAATAATTATAAATCTGTACATCTAACATATCATTTTTTTATTTCTATTTGACACAGTAAAAATGTGATAATGTCGTTTGTGGATATGTGGATTACCACCTCCTCAAAGAAATGTGATTCTTAATTTTCCATCAACACATCACAAGAATGATATATAAAATTATATATAATTAAATAATATGCTATTTATAATATAATTTTCATTCAATAAAGTTAAATGTTACATACATTATTTTCGTAATGATTATTGAAAAAACGGGAATGTTACTCATGCGTACATATGGACTACCGTCTCCATGATCATAAAATTGGTTCATTTTTCAAAACCATCTATCCTGTATTATTTTAAATGTATAATTTATATAAAAATTATGTAATTATTTGATTATTATTATTCTTTAGATGTTTAAATAATGTAATCACTGAACTTTGCCAGTCTATGAAAGTAAGTTTTGATACATAAGCTGAATATGGTCAAAACAAACAACTTAAACATAATTAGTTAAGTAATTACATATAAATTATTTATAAGTGAAATATAATTAATAATAAAAATATAAATCATTATTAGGAAAGTAAATAATTAACTTAAGTTTATTATTCATGAAGACAAAGGACACATATTGTGAATTTGAATCAAGGTAAGCGATTTCATCTCAATTTACATTCCATTGATACTTATTTGTTATTAAGAACCTAGTTATTTTTATATGGTGTATATACATCCCATGAATGTATTATGTGATTATTATACTTTAATGTATGGGTCTTTACATATCATTTGGAATATATCTCATTCATGGTGTTTACAGTTTCAATGTTAGAAAATTGCTAATGGATTTTTGTCAACAATTTCCTTATTTGAGATGTTTGTTATGTTATAAACCTATTTTATTTTATGAGGTGTATATTATACTACTTTGAAATGTTATATAATGAATGTAAATTTTATCATGACATTATATGTTTCATTAAATGTTATTCCTTTATGAGGATTATGATTCACTTGTTTCAATGTGGTATTGGACATTTTTGAATGTTTAAAGATTATGTTCCTCAAGAAAGTTGTTAATAATATTTTAATCGTATTTTAATTCATCAACATCAAAAACCATTATTAATACATATCCATAACAAAGGATATTTTTTATTGATACCATCCACTTTATTTTTCTGGGTGGATTATGATTTTTTCAATGATATTGTAATGAGCACATTCTTTTTCCACTGGTTAATCATATTTCAAAGTGATTTTTAAGAAACCCATTTCTTTTACATGGGTTAATAATTTTCAAGGATATTATTATAAAACCCATTTATTTTCCATGGGTTAATATTGTTTCAAATTGAAGTGTAGGTAACACAATTATCTTCTACGGTTTTATATTTTTTCAATGAGATTATTATGGAAACTATTTCTTTTCCATGGGTTAATCCTGTTTCAAAGAGATTGTTATGGAATCCATTTCTTTTACATGGGTTAATAATTTTTCAAAGAGATTGTTATGGAACCTATTTATTTTTCATGGGTTTATCATGTTTCAATGACATTTTTATGGATCCCACTTGTTTCCCATGGGTTAATCATTTTTCAAATAGAATATTAAGGAACCCATTTATTTTCCACAGGTTAATCTTGTTGTAAAGAGTTTTTTATGTAACATGTTTCTTTTCTAAGGGTTAATATTGTTTCAATGAGATTGTTTGGGAACCCATTTCTATTAAATGAGGTATACATGTTTCAAAGTTATTATTATGGAACCTGTCATGACATGTCCCCCAAGGCCCGTGCCAGGACTACCCAAACACCTCCTCCCTTAGGCCAGATAATGGAGACTAGATCCGAATAGACATATATCCAAAAGGGAAGGTGTTTGACTTTAAACTGGTAAACTTACACAAAGATCAAACTATGAAAGTTAAACAAAAAGTAAACCACAACAATAACAAAGACAACTACTGAGAGAACAATACGACTGAAAGTAAAAAGAGTCTATAATACAATCCCAAAACCACAAAAAAGTACAACTACAACAGTCCATCAGCTTGAGACCATACTTGATGGGTGGGTGAAGGTAGCTGCATGTAGCAGTACAAGTATGCCCGTCTGTCTCATTTCATTGAGTACCACCTAGTCCCAGAACACCAAGGTCTCCGTCAAAGTGTCAATCACCTTCACGAGACACAACATGTATGGGAGAAACACATGTGAGGATGAGTAACAAAATAATCAGTAGGGACCCCAAACCACAAAGTAAAGAACACAAAGAAAGATCACATAGCACAAGCAAAGTAAAATCACACTAGGAATAACTCAAAGTATAGAAAGTAAGATTTATCAGTCGTAGTGATGAATCATCTTGTACTGCTGAGGGAATAATCTCTACTAATCCATTGAGGTATGCTCATCTGTTGGACCATTGCGGTCCACTCATCTATTAGACCACTGAGCTCCACTCATCTGCTGGACCACTGAGGTTCGCTCGTCTACTGGACCACCGAAGTCCGCTCTTCTATTGGACCACTAAGGTCCCCTTGTCTACTGGACCACTAAGGCATGATCTTATGGTAAACTGCTATGGTCCAATCATCTACTAGACCACTGAGTTATGCTCGTCTCCTAGACCACTGAGGTCTACTCATCTGCTAGACCATTGAGGTCTTCTCATCTACTGAACCACTAAGGTCATCTTGTCTGCTAAACCACTGAGGTATGTTCATATTTTGGACCAATGAGGTATACTCATCATATCATTCGTGTCACAACAAGTCGTATGATTCCCGCTTTCTAGTGTTATTGATTCTGGGATAATCTACTCCTCAATCCATCGATCGTAACTCAAATGTCATAGAATCTCACTTAAGAGTATTCCCAAAGGACCATCACATCATAATGGTACCAACGCCATAGATGGAACTTCAATCAGATGCCCAGTCTGAAAGATATTGGCGTTTTAGTAGATAGGGGCCAGTTGCATCCAGACCCTATCCGACTTGGTCGGGATAACCCGACCAACCCAGCCCCAGGGTCCCACATGACCTGACCTGTTTCGTCCGAACCGACCCGACCCGGTTGGGTCTAGGTTGGTCCGGTCAGGCCTGGACCAGTGACCAGGCCCATTGGGCATTACTAGACCCAGCATACTTCGACTGTGGGTCCAACACTTCAGGTCACCCTGCGACTCGGTCCTTATTTTCTAGCCCCATACTACATATTCGGAATGGTTTATTTCTAGTCTGGATGCACAATAACCCAGTTTCCTATCTGGACAATCCTGCATCGATGGGCTGGCTATTCTTTAGCCCGGGCCGCCCGACAGCCCGATTTACTGCATCAGCCCGACCTGCATCGGTGGGCTAGCTTGGGTCCATAATGGATGCTGTGCCAGTGCCCGGTTCACATTGCACGCAGCCGATTGAGGCCTGTAACACCCCGAGATTTTATGGAAAATATCCTTTTTAATTTAATTAATGTCTTATGTTGTAAGCTACACCAAAAGGATCTTGCACAACGCACATCCTTGATTTGCCTTGCATTACACGCAATCACGACCTTCCTTGATAGCGTGTGTAGTACGCAATACCGAGTTTCACTAAACAACGATATGCTATTAAAATATTATTAAAACTAGCCGTTATGAATAGTAATAACCACTTTTTGAAATTTTGTAAATTTTATTTTTCAAAATGGATTTTATTTTTGGATTCGGAATATCGAAATTAGCTTAGGGTGAGATTTTGGTAATTTTCGGATAACTTTCATATTTTGATGAATAGTGGAAATTACTAAATTTTAATTAAAAACAACTTTTTCAATCGAAATAATTAATAGTGATAAATTATTAATTTGAGTGGTTTTAAAGTATATTTAGAATATATTTTTACAATTTAATACAATGTTGGTCATTGGATGTAATTTCACATTTAAACCAGTTATAAACAAGTGTCAATCTTTTGATAGTTATTATCTCTTAAAAACAAGCCTTTTGTTTTGACAATGAGAATTAATTTTTAAATTAATTAATGCAACTGATATGTTTTGAATTTGGTAAAATAGAAATAATTTTTGAGTTCATAATATCAAATATATCTTTGGCTTAATTTTTGGTATTTTTCTGAAAACATTCAATTTTTGATGAATAGTGAAACCACTAAGTGGTAGTTAAAAAAACTGAATTTTTCATAAAACATAATTTTACCGCTTCTGTGAGTGGAATTTCGAAAATCCGATAGACATGGTTAATATAAAGGACTAAAATGTGGTTCAATGAGATGAAAATAATTTTTGGTGAATAGTAACTTTTTACTTTTTTTTACCACGGAAAAAAGTAAATAGGGTAATTAAGGGTAAAGATGATATTATTATTATCCTAACACATGAAATAATTCTATTGGATAAGTGTAATTCGACCAAAAGAAAACTTAGGAATAAAATATGACCATTTAGCCCCACTTGGATTAGATTAGGACATTTATTATTAATTTATTTAAAGAAGGGTTAAAATAGTTAAAATCAATGTTTAATAAGTAAATAATTTTTAATATGAGGTTATACATAAGATAAATTAAACTATAAATATTCATTAGAAATCTAAAATGATTTCCTACATAATTATATTTTATTTATAATTTTTAGACTTTAAATAAATTAATTTATTTATGACACAACGATGACGCAGTAATTACCCTTTTAAGGAAATGTAAACATAATTGATGTTATAAATGCTCAAATAAATGTAATTTGAGACTTTTTATGAATTCCACTAATTCTATAGGTTACTATGATATATTAGTGTTTATTTAATAAACTTGGTTCGAACATATAATTCTGTTATGAGTTTCACAAAAATCAATTAGTAAATAGTGTCAAAATTGACATAAAATAGTTTTTTAAACAAATATTATATTATTAATTGTTATTTTATTCCTAAAAATCTAAGGTTCGGCCAAATGACTTAGATAAGGATATATATATTAATAATAAACAACTTGGGGTTAGTTTGTCATGTTATAGTAATTGTATTAACCATATAGTGTAAGAAAACAAAAAGTCACGATAAAAGTTAAATTATTTAACTTAGTGTTAAATCTAATTGATAAGGTTAAAATAATAACCTAAACTTGTCTAAATCATATTGGTTGATAGGATTTCGACCCATCCCCACTTTTCCTTCGAAATAAGACCCTTTGGAACCATTATAAACCGATTTTTACTTTAATATAAAATAATATTTTGAGATATTCCAAAGGTGCCCCTCTCCTCCCTTATAAAAGGGAACCTCCTCCCCCTCCCCCTCACAAAAATTTGAGCACACAAGCTCGGACAACCCCTGCCATAATCCCTTCTCCACTTCCCTAGAATAATACTAGAGGTCTTGGTCTTCTCAAAAGACCAATCTTAGTTCCCTAAGTGGAGGATTCAAAGAGGCATTTCAATGAAGAGGTAATATCCATTACCGATCTTTTCAATTTCTTTCTTCTTCAACATCTTCTTCTTTAGTTGTTTCATGATAAAGTAATAACATCAGTATTAATTACATACTGATATGTTATTATAAATATGAAACAATCCTAATACAACTTCTATCCATCCTACGGAAAAATGAAATCACCGCGCGCGCGTACGTACGGAATACCGTCTCCACGCCGTGGTGTAATCTGTTTTCCACCACCACCTTACTTGGATGGGTATAATGGTGTAAATAATGACTATATATGACTATTATAAAGTTATATTGATTCTGAAATATTATACATATACTCCAATACAATTCCACGATCATAGGAACGATATCATCACTCGTGCGTACGTACGGAATACCATCTCCACGATGTGATGCGACTCGTTCTACATGGTCTTCATTTCATAATGATTATATAAATGAATTGGATTGAATGAATATGATATATATTACACTAATACCATTCTGGAAATGAGGTATCTATAACCAAAAGAAAAGAATAAGAATTTATTCGACAAAACACGCATAAGAACAAAAAGTTATAAACACCCGAATAACAAGTAGCAATGAAATATTACTACTAAGAGGCTAAGAATATGACCATATATGATAGCATAAAAATAAGTGTGATTCTGGAATAAGTAAATAACATTATTTAAATCATTATACAGGAGGTTTGGACACTTACAAAGCAAGTCGGACCTAAGGTAAGGGAAATATCACAATCTAATTTTTATCCGAGATTGTTTATACTTTAGTATTTACTGGGGTGAATTTTATCATCCACATCCATGTTTCCTCAATATGTAATATTATTTCCATCCACGTACAATTGTTTAAATCAAATTTTACCCTTCGGTGAGTTTTTAGTAAAAGATATGAAAGGAATCTTTTGTCGTTTTTCGTACGAGGTACTTTTTGACTTTTCCGACAAAAGTACGAAGAATGTTTTTTTAACTTATACGACATGAATGGATTTTGAAAACATTATTTCCAAGAAGATTCCTTTACAAGTATTAAAGTTTATTTTTAATCAACTTCTTTTAGTTTAAAATTGTATGACATGTTATGAAAGGATAAATGTTTTTGAAGTAGAAAGGATATTTTCCTCAAGAATGGAGTTCAAGTGTTTTATCAAAATTATCTTCCATCTAAGATAATAAAGGGTTCTGTTTTGTCCCTATTATTACATTGATTTGATTATGTTGTGATGGAATTATTTTTATGAATTCCTTTATCTTATATCAATTGTTTTATGATGTCACGATGTTTAAGATTCCCATTTTTATTACATGGGTTATGTAATGATGTATGATTTATGATTTTGTGGCACACATAAGAATGGTATCATTATGAGATGGGTGGGACCTATATCTCCCCCCAATGCATTGGGTAAAGATTTTATATCTCATGAGATAGACATGGATGGAACGGTAGGTTATACCGGTTCAGTGAAACAAGACTGAAACGAGGGTGACTCGGTTCAGAAAGGGACTTTGTCCACTAAGATAGTCTTGGCAATGAGTCTTGACTAACAAGAAATGATTCTCTATGATTATGTGTGAATGACACAAAGTTTCATGTTTTATGTTATGATTATTGTGATTATATTTCACTGCCATGATTTACCCCATGTTATGAAATTATGATCTCTTTTGCAGGTTAAGATTTCCAAAAGTTATGTGCTTATGTATATGATGTGATTGATATTTCTTTTGTTTACCCTTACTGAGCATTTGAGCTCACCCTTTTATGTTTTCTTTTCCCCAGGATATAAAGAAAGGTTTTAGGTAAATTAAAAGGAAGATCTTTATGGGAGATGTTGAAGATCTTTCACCAGGATTAGAAGATTATATTCCGAGATTCCAAAGACACTAAACTATTACGATCCTTGTGTGTGTGTTTTTGTTATGTGCTAAGTATTCCTCAAATGTAATGTAATGTCAATGTACGTCAAGCTTCAGGTCTCTATAGTTGGTATCAGAGGAATGGTTTAGTCAAACTTTGGAAACTAGGATGTGAACACGTTAGTGAGATCCCTAGAGATATTTCTACGGTATGTCTAGGGATGTCCCTAAGGATAAGTATACATATAAGATACAATCCTAGAACTACGGTAACGATCATAGAATTTAACCTAATAAGTTAGATATTGAGGATAGTCCCCCTTTATAATGTTGTTTTCCCTAGCATGATTTTTTCCTCTCACACTATTCTTTTTGGGTTTTAGACGATGGATGGAACCCGAAGGAACCGTGTTGATCAATGCAATGGACAATGCAATGATTGTCCTCCTAAACAAACAAATGTTATGGGATATGGAGTGCAAAATCTTATTGCTATACTTACACAAGATATTAATCATTCTGGACTTCAAAATGATCAGAGAAGGGAACAATATTCTATTGAGTCCTTCATGAGGCAACGCCCACCTTCTTTCAGTGGGACTTCCGATCCACTTGTTGCTGAACAATGGATCAGTACCACTGAAAAGATATTTTCAGTTCTTCAATGTTCTGAACATGATAAAGTCATCTTAGCAGTGTATCGTTCGGAAGGTGATGCTGATAAATGGTGGAATCTTATCAAGAATACGAGGCCAAGAGATGAAATTGAGTACATGGAATGGGATGAGTTCAAGAACTTGTTTTTCAGTATGTACATCCCTCGTATTCTTCGAACAAAGATGGAAAAGGAGTTTCTTGAGCTGAAGCAGAAGGATGATGAATCTATTGGTATATACGAAGAAAAGTTTACAAGACTTGCAAGGTATGCATCTGACATTATCATCCAACCTGAAAGTAAAGTTGATCGATTTTTCAGTGGCTTAAAACCAAGTTTTCGAAGGGCATTAGCTATAAGAGACTTCAGTAGCTATGAAGAAATTGTCCGTTGTGATATCAAGGTAGAAATGGAAGTTGGTGTTACATATCCATCTCATGGTTTTGACATGAAACGAAAGATGGAGTTCAAGGAGAAATCTCAGAATAATGGTGAAAAGAAGATGAATGTTTCCTTATGCTCAAAGTGTGGAAAGAAGCATGGTGGAGATTGTCTTAAAGGGACTAGAAAATGTTTTAAGTGTGGAAAAGAAGGTCATCGAGCAGCTGAGTGTCGAAGTAATGGAAAAAGGGTTTCTAATGATGTGAATAAAGCAAACACTGCAGAAAACGCACCACCAACACTTCAATGCTTCATGTTCAAGGAAATGGGGCATTATGCTAATAAATTCCCTAATCCAAGGGTTAGTGATGATCAACATGAGCAACCACTTAAGGAAAAGGACAAAGGGAAGTAACATGCGATCACTATTGGCGATGTTGAATATGACAATGATGTGGTGGAATGATTAAGTGTTTATGTAATGGGATTCCAAAATAATGTTGTATCATAAAGTATTGGAATATTTATGTGTTGGTCTAATGTGGTATTCAAAGTGATTGAGATATTTAACAGTATTCATGAGCTCATGATTGATATAAGGACTAAGTGATATCATGGTTTGAGTATATAGAATTTTGAGGATTTTGGTATGTGGAAAGTGTTAACTTTTAACTGCATTCATGTTTTCACAAAGTTTCAATGGGTATTAATTCTTCAAGAGAATACATGATTAAGGTATTCACATGTTTGTAATTTGACCAACAAGATATATCTTTTGATATATGGGGGATAAATGATGGCATTCACGTGATTGTTCTATGACATTTCAAGTAATCATTTTCTTTATACTATGAGCTTGGACCGAAGTATTTTAGATAAGCCTAAAGATTAGAATGGATTATGTTGGACATAAGTTAGGATAAAACATTTTTCGATATTATTGATGGGATGTTATAGTAATATAGCTTTAGAAAAAGGACAACCTGCAGGACGGGTGACAGCCCATCGCGTCGGACAAAGCTGTGGGAATCGAACCCACAATCGAAGTGAGACTGGCCTTTATCACCTACCACTGGCCTACAGGAAGTCCCTGGTTAGTAGAAAATAGTTTTATTTTATTAAGCGGTAAGATATATGAAGTATAAATTCATTTTTGGAACCATATAAGATTAACCATAAGATGGACTTATAACTTTTTCTAACCTTTTGTTTGAAAGAGATGTAATGACCCGTCATTCTATCACATGATCTGCTAACACTTCACGAATAACAAATTCAACTTCATTTATTTAAGAGATGAAGTGGAAATTGTTTAAGGCACGAACAACAGTGAGATTGTACCAAAATAAAGTAAGTATTTATTCTAATTCAAATTCTTCAACTTTAGGGAAATGATCTTGAAAACCAAAAATGTTGTCCTAGTGCTCTTATATCTGATTAATCAGATGGTACCTTAGATCGTCATAAATTTATGGATTTGTGATTGCTAGATTTTCCATAGCCATGTTCTCTACCACTCTCCATCAGAACATGATGGTTAGATTTCTCTTCCATATCCATATTTTCACCTATGTGGAAACCCAATGATTAGTTTATTTGGGTAACCATTACGTTTCATACATTCGTTTTTAAAGATTGGTTTTGGTATTCCTTTTTACGATGTGGTTTTCAAGTAAAGAAACTTTCGAATAGTAAACCATTTATAACCCCGACGAATTTCGAGGGCGAAATTCATTTTAAGGGGGGGAGAATGTAACACCCCGAGATTTTATGAAAAATATCCCTTTTAATTTCATTAATGTATTGTGTTGTATGCTACACCAAAAGGAGCTTACACAACACGCATCCTTGATTTTCCTTGCATTACACGCAATCACGACCTTCCTTGATAGCGTGTGTAGTACGCAATACCGAGTTTCACTAAATAACGATATGCTATTAAAATACTATTAAAACTAGCTGTTATGAATAGTAATAACCACTTTTTGAAATTTTTTAAATTTTATTTTTCAAAATGGATTTCATTTTTGGATTTGGAATATCAAAATTAGCTTAGGGTGAAATTTTGGTAATTTTTGGATAACTTTCATATTTTGATGAATAGTTGAAATTACTAAATTTTAATTTAAAAAAACTTTTTCAATCAAAATAATTAATAGTGATAAATTATTAATTTTAGTGGTTTTAAAGTATATTTATAATATATTTTTACAATTTAATACAATGTTGGTCATTGGATGTAATTTCACATTTAAACCAGTCATAAACAAGTGTCAATCTTTTGACAGTTATTATCTCTTAAAAACACGCCTTTTGTTTTGACGACGAGAATTAATTTTTAAATTAATTAATGCAACTGATATGTTTTGAATTTGGTAAAATAGAAATAATTTTTGAGTTCATAATATCAAATATAGCTTAGGCCTAATTTTTGGTATTTTTCTGAAAACTTTCAATTTTTGATGAATAGTGAAACCACTAAGTGGTAGTTAAAAAAACTGAATTTTTCATAAAACATAATTTTACCGCTTCTGTGAGTGGAATTTCGAAAATCTGAGAGACACGGTTAATATCAAGGACTAAATGTGGTTCAATGAGATGAAAATAATTTGTGGTGAATAGTAACTTTTTACGTTTTTTTACCACAGTAAAAAGTAAATATGGTAATTAAGGGTAAAGATGATATTATTATTACACTAACACATGTCTTAATTCTATTGGATAAGTGTAATTCGACCAAAAACAAACTTAGGAATAAAATATGACCATTTATCCCCACTTGGATTCGATTAGGACATTTATTATTAATTTATTTAAAGAAGGGTTAAAATAGTTAAAATCAAAGTTTAATAAGTGAATAATTTTTAATATGGGGTTATACATAATATAAATTCGACTATAAATATTAATTAGAAATATAAAAATATTTCCTACATAATTATATTTTATTTATAATTTTTAGACTTTAAATAAATTAATTTATTTATGACACAACGATGATGCAGTAATTACCCTTTTAAGGAAATGTTAACATAATTGATGTTATAAATGCTCAAATAAATGTAATTTGAGACTTTTTATGAACTCCAATAATTTTCTAGGTTACTATGATATATTAGTGTTTATTTAATAAACTTGGTTCGAACATATAATTCTGTTATGATTTTACAAAAATCAATTACTAAATAGTGTCAAAATTGACATAAAATAGTTTTTTAAACAAATATTATATTATTAATTGTTATTTTATTCCTAAAAATCTAAGGTTCGAAAAAATGACTTATATAAATATATATATTAATAATAAACAACTTGGGGTTCGTTTGTCGTGTTATAGTAAGTGTATTAACCATATAGTGTAAGAAAACAAAAAGTCACGGTAAAAGTTAAATTATTTAACTTAGAGTTAAATCTAATTGATATGGTTAAAATAATAACCTAAACTTGTCTAAATCCTATTTTTTGATAGTATTTAGACCCATCCCCACTTTAACTTCGAAATAAGACCCCTTGGAACCATTATAAACCATTTTTGACTTTAATATAAAATAATATTTTGAGATATTCCTAAGGTGCCCCTCTCCTCCCTTATAAAAGGGCACCTCCTCCCCCTCCTCCTCACACCAATTTGAGCACTCAAGCTCGGCCAACCCCTGCCAAAATCCCTTCTCCACTTCCCTATAATAATCATAGAGGTCCTGGTATTCTTCAAAGACCAATATTAGTTCCCTAGGTGGAGGATTCAAAGAGGCGTTTCAAAGAAGAGGTAATATCCATTATCGATCTTTTCAATTTCTTTCTTCTTCAACTTCTTCTTATTTAGTTGTTTCATGATAAAGTAATAACTTCAGTATTACTTACATACTGATATGTTATTATAAATATGAAACAACCCTAATACACCTTCTATCCATCCTACGGAAAAATGAAATCACCGCGCGTGCGTACGTACAGAATACCGTCTCCACGCCGTGGTGTAATCTATTTTCCACCACCACCTTACTTGGATGGGTATAATGGTGTAAATAATGACTATATGTGACTATTATAAAGTGATATTGATTATGAAATAGTTTAAACATACTCCAATACAATTCTACGATCATAGGAACGATATCATCACTCGTGCGTACGTACGGAATACTGTCTCCACGATGTGATGCGACTCGTTCTACATGATCTTCATTTAATAATGATTATATAAATGAATTGAATTGAATGAATATGATATATGTTACACTAATACCATTATGGAAATGAGGTATCTATAACCAAAAGAAAAGAATAAGAATTTATTCGACAAAACACGCATAAGAACAAAAAGTTATAAACACCCGAATAACAAGTATCAATGAAATATTACTACTAAGAAGCTAAGAATATGACCATATATGATATCATAAAAATAATTGTGATTCTGGAATAAGTCAATAACATTATTTAAATAATTATACAGGAGGTTCGGACACTTACAAAGCAAGTCGGACCTAAGGTAAGGGAAATATCACAATCTCATTTTTATCCGAGATTGTTTATACTTTGGTATTTACTAGGGTGAATTTTATCGTCCACATCCATGTTTCCTCAATATGTAATATTATTTCCATCCACGTACAATTTTTTAAATCCAATTTTACCCTTCGGTGAGTTTTTAGTAAAATATATGAAAGGAATCTTTTGTCATTTTTCATACGAGGTACTTTTTTGACTTTTCCGACAAAAGTACGAAGAATGTTTTTTTAAACTTATACGGCATGAATGGATTTTTAAAACATTATTTCCAAGAAGCTTCCTTTACAAGTTTTCAAGTTTATTTTTAATCAACTTATTTTAGTTTAAAATTGTATGACATGTTATGAAAGGATAAATGTTTTTGAATTAGAAAGGATATTTTCCTCAAGAATGGAGTTCAAGTGTTTTATCAAAATTATCTTCCATCTAAGATATTAAAGGGTTTTGTTTTTATCCCTATTATTACATTGATTTGATTATGTTGTGATGGAATTATTTTTATGAATTCCTTTATCTTATACGAATTGTTTTATGATGTCACGATGTTTAAGATTCCCATTTTTATTACATGGGTTATGTAATGATGTATGATTTATGATTTTGTGGCACACATAAGAATGGTATCATTATGAGATGGGTGGGACCTATATCTCCCTCCAATGCATTGGGTAAAGATTTAATATCTCATGAGATAGACATGGCTGGAACGGTAGGTTATACCGGTTCAGTGAAACAGGACTGAAACGAGGGTGACTCGGTTCAGAAAGGGACTTTGTCCACTAAGATAGTCTTGGCAATGAGTCTTGACTAACAAGAAATGATTCTCTATGATTATGTGTGAATGCCACAAAGTTTCATGTTTTAAGTTATGATTATTGTGATTACATTTCACTGCCATGATTTACCCCATATTATGAAATTATGATCTCTTTTGCAGGTTAAGATTTCCAAAGGTTATGTGCTTATGTATATGATGTGATTGATATTTATTTTGTTTACCCTTACTGAGCATTTGAGCTCACCCTTTTATGTTTTCTTTTCCCTAGGATATAAAGAAAGGTTTTAGATAAAAAAAAGGAAGATCTTTATGGGAGATGTTGAAGATCTTTCACCAGGATTAGAAGATTATATTCCGAGTTTCCAAAGACACTAAACTATTAAGATCCTTGTGTGTGTGTTTTTGTTATGTACTAAGTATTCCGCAAATGTAATGTAATGTCAATGTACGTCAAGCTTCGGGTCTCTACAAGGCCGACTCCCTCCGTCCACACCCGATCTCCACTGAACCACGTTCTAGTGCATGCTGAGGCCTTCCCCATGGGCTGATCCCCTCCGCATGTGGTGCCTGACTGGAACCGCTACACTAAACCAATATATCCCCCACTTTTCGTGGCCTATGCCTCCTCGGGGTGCCTCTGGGGAACGATGCTTCCTACCTGCTGCTGGGCTTGGTGTCGGCGGCTCCAACTACCATTATGGCCTAGTTCCACAGTTGCGGTTGGGTGCCGCGACCTCTCACTGATGTCGTGACCCACCTGACAGTGGCCCTTCTCACATAGCACTGCAGGCCTACGCGCTGCTGACTGTTGCACCACGAAGAACAGGAAGAATGCAGGAAGAGGAGAGGAGAAGGAGGCACTCATAAGAACACCCAAAGAATGATATGGGTTTTTATTTGTGTTGACCCCAATGCATTCTTTTTAACAGGATCACAAAGAACCAAAAAGGGTGGAATAATCACAAGGATATATATCCCCTTTTTATCCCTCATCATTAACCCTCCTGTTTAAATGATCAATCCATAGGTTAACTTGTTCATGAGTTAACCAATGTTTATAATTTAAAATAAAGAATGGGGAATATAAATTCATATAGAAAATCATCAAACCCCTAGTTGAGATAGGATTGTTGGTCGAGGAAGAATGAGATCACACACCTCTGTTCTTTGTTCTTGATCCACAACCCACCGTTTCTAGAGATTCTTTGAAGGTTGGAATATAGTGCATTCGTCGTTCATCTTCTCCACCCACCAAAGTCTCAGAACAATCCCAGGATTGTGCCAACCATCCTTTATTTCTTGTTAGGATATTAATTGACGAAACACAAATAAATGTTTATATTATGCTACATTATAACATCATTACTCTAACTCATTAATGAGGTTCATTAATGGGATTCAATGTCGTATTTCCACTACATAACAAAGAATGAAATCTTATAAAATAACTTTTTAAGTAATTTTATTTTCCTTATGAAAAAGTCCAAAAATTATATTTCACCCTCAACCTGCACCGATCGAGGTTATTCTCCACTTAAGGGAAGCACACCCTCAAAATCTCAAGATTAATTTCATATTACCAATAGTAGTTCCCATTTAGGAGTTATAAGGATATAAAAATAAAATAATAATTACTTAATTATTTTATTTACGGCCGAAAACTACTTTCCACTTTTGGCCCGCACCGACCAATGTTAGGCCCTTTCTATGTGAATCCCGGTGCCCTGAGTTCAACAATGCCCTCATATTTCTTACATGAGCACCGGTTTAAAAGTTATAAAAACACTCTAATATTATTATTTGATGAAATTTTAAAAAAAGTTCAAAAATATGTTATATAAACTCCATGCCTCGGAATTACGTTCCATCTTAGGGCCAGATCTCCAAATAATTCCACTTAATTTTCAAAAAAAATATATGTGGAATTCTAAGGTATTACACAACCTATTTCATTTCTATAGGTTAAACATGTTTCTAAGAGATATAAATTATACATGTTTCTTTTCTATTAGTTAATAAAGTTTAAAAAGGAATAATTATTTTTTATGTATTTAATAATTTTTTTGGTTCTTGTACATCAAACACAATGGGGTGTCCCAAATAATTCCAGGTAAGACTACTACAAATTAACTTGGGGTAGTCCATATAGTGTCGGGTAAGACCGTAATAGCTTAAACAAGTGGTGTTCCTAGATATCACTCCAATGCATTGGGTAATGAAAAATTTTTAAGTCAGATATTTTGTTTTTATAATTGAAAGGGGTTTGAAAGGATTTTGAAAATGGTTTTATGAATGTGATACTCCATGTTACTAAAAAGAGTTTTACTTTCTTAGTATGAGTTTTAAATGTTTTTAATAATTGAGATTGATATCACATATCTTTTGATTATTTATTTTGATGAATCTTTCCATTTCTATTTTTTAATATTTAATGATCCTGGTATTTATGGGTTTGAGTTCTTTATAATTTTCTCATTAACTTTGATTATGTCCTCATACCCTTATGCACGCTTATGATCATTAATGAAATTCATTTGTTATTGATTACATTCTCCCTTAATGAGTGTTTGAGATCACCCTTGTTATGTTTATTTTTCCCCATGTATTAATGAATAATGTTGAACTAGTTATGTCTTGAAGGTATTTAATATTGATGATGATTATGTATAACTATGAAAAAGGAATGCATGACTAAGTGGGAGAAATAATCAATTAAATTCATGTGAATTGTTTTTGTATGAGTTTTTTCAAATTCTCTAAAACTATAAATCTAAAAGGTCCTCTAGTTTTTAAGTGATATAAGTTTTACTTTTGATGTTGTAAGGTTTAGATGATAAATTTTGGTTACAATTATTAGTATCAATGCTAGAATTGTAAAGTTATGGATTTTAGCATCGGATCCAGGAGTAGGGGTTCTAGGCTATTATATTTAGTGTCAAATTTAGGTTTCGATATCATTTTAGGTTAGGATTTTTTCCTGTGAGGATATATTAAGAGTTATAGAAACCATCACAGGACTATGAGATTAAGGCTGATCATATGATCAATGTCTTAGGACACCCCATTTGAGGATTTTAAGTAGTAAACTTTTTTGAGTTTATCAACGACATTTCATGAGGTGTTTTATTGGGTCAAGGTATATGTAAAAATTCAATTTAATGTGAATTATTCATTTAATTTTTTAGGATATGTGTTTTAAGGTATTGATAACCTTTAGGAATTATATGATCATGGACATTGAGGAAATTATGGGAAAAAATCATAATCGTATTGATATCCACATGATTGAAAAGGGATTTAGGAACTATGTAACTAATGTTACATCAAAATAAGATCTCTATATTTTGGTCTTGAAATATGGAAGGTATGAGAAAACACATGATGTTAAAAAATGCTTAAATTTTGAGTTTATTCAGTTTATTTGAGATATAGGGTTATAGAATGGTTTATTTGTGTCATTTGGAATTACTATTGAATTTTAAATATTATTTTCTCATATTCATTTTGAGAATTGTCTTACCAAGTGATAACCATTTTGGTTTTGGTTAATGTTTAAAGGCATGTGGAACAACTTGAAAGTGCTTTTTTATGCGGTCTTTAAAAATGTTTTTTTGTGCTTTAGTAATTAAAATCCCTCTTAAATACCCATTCATTTGAAAAAAATACGAGCTTTTGGTGTAAATTGACTAATTTATTAAATTATAGTCATCATGAAATTATATTTCATTTTTTTCTCACAGTCTAGATAGTGAGAGAAATATTTATGGTTAGGAAAGCTATATTGAAATAAAATTATTATCCTAGTCACTTCAATTATGATGTACCAATTTTCAATTACATCACCACTACTTAATTTTTTTAGGTTCCAAAACTTTCCATTGATCATTCAATTGTTTTTAATCAGTGAACTCAATCAATCTCTATAAATATTTATTCTTTTACTTTACTCAAACCTATGTTACCCAATATGGAATCTATGTTATTTGTCAATTCAAGTTAAATTTATGTTTCCCACATTACTTTTGATTATATATTTTCTTTATTTCATTTTTATGATGTGGGTTTCAATAAATGAATTCATAAATTGTTAATCTTTTGTTAATCAAGATGAATTTCAAGGAAAAAATTCATTTTAAGGGTGGTAGGATGTAAAATTTTGATATTTTAAGAAATATATTAACTAGAGAATTTTTTATATTCATTTTTAACTTTAATTATAAAAAATAAATATTTTATATTGTGTTTTAACAAACACCATGTTTATCTTTCATTTCACACAACATCAATTCTCTTTGATAACATGTCTTACATGCAAAACTGAGTTTTACAGAATAACAATAGTATGTTTATATTTAATATGATAGATATCACCATGCAATTGGAATGGAGGCAATTAATTATATGAATTAAATTAGGATAATATATTTTACACATGTTTATAAAAATAATTATTTCTAATTAATTAGTAAAGAAAATAAAAACCAATTGAATATAAAGGATGAGCTTTTATGAAAAACAATTGTTATGAAGCGAATAAATTTTTATCATAATAAATTAACTAAATCAATATTAGTGTAATATAATAATGACATTTATATTTTATTTATTCAGTAAAATATTTTTCAATTCATCGAATTAATATTATAGGCATAAGATAATAATAAATCCAATTTGAAGTGTAAAAATTTGTATTTTTCTAAAAGGATGTTTTGGTGCCTTTCAATGGATGGATTTTCTTAAAAATAAAATATTAAATATTAATAAATATTACATGGAAAAATAAAATTCATTTTTAAATAGGAATATAAATATTTAAATTGGCTTATTTTTGAGTATTTTTTAAGAACTTTTATATTTTGATGAATAGTGAATTACATCTATTTTTATTTGAATTTCTTTTAATATAAATAATTTATAATCCTAAATTTTATTTTAAATTGATTTTAAAATATATTTATTTCAATTATACATCAATAAATATAATTTAGGTAATTGGAATCAATTTCAAATCAAAATTGGATATAAAACTAATTCAATCTTCTGAACCATTCCCTTTAAAAACTCGATGTCATGTTCTCTTCTCACAATTTATTTTAAAATAATTTTTCAAATTATGTGATTGATGTTTTCAAAAATAGATTTTATATTTTGGATCAAAATTATTTATAATTTATATTAATGTAGACATACTTTTTCACTAAAAAATATTAGTTTAAGAAATTGAATTTAATTACAATGATTAAAGTAAAAATTAGTTTACCTAGTGGTTTTCATTTTAGCTTAAGGGTCCAAATAACCTTGAAACTTGTTAAAAAACCATTTTATGTCCATATATATAACATATACCCAATTTTATCTATTTTTTTAATTATTGGAAGAACGTTATGTAAGGGGGACCTCTTAATTGTGTTTACCTTTTTATATTTACAAGAATGCCACTCCTCCTCTACTATAAAGAGGCACTCGCTCTCCCCACATATCCAAAAAACAAAAACCAATTTTTTTGTCTTAAACCTACCCAAATAATCTAAAAACATCTAAAATTTCATTATAAAAGTCTCAGTTTTGGAATAAATAAAAACATGGAATTCTATTGGTGTAAACCAAAAGGAGTTACCCGAATAAGAGGCAACAATCTTCAATGATCACTTTTCTATTATTTATTTCCCCACCCATTAAAGTATAATTATTCCATGATATTATAATATCCTATGTATCCTAATTATAATTATAATTTGTTATGTTAATTTTTTGATTTAAAACTATACACACTTCCATAAAATGTGTAATGAAATCACCTTTTGTGGTTACGATGAATTACTGCTTCGCGAAACGATGTTGTTCATTTTTCTCTTTTCACAGCTTATGGTTGGGAATTATTAATGAAATAAACTTTTTATTTGAAATATATTATATTTATAATTTATTTATACTTCTAAAATTATTTTTTAACACATAGAAACATGCTTTCCATTTTTGGGAATACGATAACTTTGTTTGTGGACATATTGACTACCAACACCTTAAAACGATGTGATACACTCACACATTACATGAGAAACATTATGTATGGGTTAAAAAATATATATTATATAAATGAAAAATTTATTCTATTCATGACATAATTATATATCCATACATAAATCACATCATTTTATTCTTTTTATTTATGACACTAAAAAGTGACAACGTTGTTCATGGATGTGTAGACTATCATCTTCTTAAAGTGATGGGATTATTCTTTTTTCATCACCACATCACAAGAATGCCATATATAAGTATATATAATTATTTAATATTTTTTTATGATATAATGGAAATTTTGGAAAGATAAATATTACTTACCATATTTCTATAATGATCACTGAATAATGGGAACGTTACCTATGTGTACGTGCGACCTGCCGCCTCAATGATCGTAACGTTGGTTCATTTTTCACAAACATCATTTATATATAAATTTAAAAGTATAATTGATGTAAATATAGTAAAATTATTTCATTCTTATTATTATGGATATTTTTAAATAATGGCCTCATTGACCTTAGTTGACTTATCAATGTTAGTTTTGACAGATAAGCCAAATATGGTCAAAACAACCAACATAAACCTAATTGATTATGTAATTATATATAACTTGTTTTTAGGTGAAATACCAGTAATAATAAATAGTTAAAGGGTTATGAAGAATGTAAATAATTAATTTAAGTTTATTATTCAGGAATATAGAGGAAATTCAATTTGAATCAGACTCAAGGTAGCGGGTTTCATCTCAATTTACATTCTACTGAGACTTATTTGTTATTATAAACATAAGTATTTTTATATGGAGAATATAAGTCCCATTAATGTATTATATAATTGTTATACTTGAATTTATGGGGTATTACTTATCTATTTGAGTATATACTCTTCCTCAGGTTTATGGTTTCAATGATACCAATGTGGTAATGGAGTTTTGTCACAATTTTCTTCTTTGAGAGGTTTATTATGCAACAAACCTATATTCATTTTTTAGGTGCATATAATACTACATTGAAATTATATATCATAGATATATATTTTCTCATGATATTATATGTTTCATTTAATTGTATTACTTCATGTGTATAATGATTGAAATGTTTCAATGTGGTATGGGATACATTGAATGTTTAAAGATTATTTTCCTTAATAATGTTGATAATGATATTTTAATGGTATTTTCATTCATTGATGTAAAAAAACCAAGTTGTTCATTTTCCTCCACTGAGGATATTTTTTATTTATACCATCCTCATTTTTTCTCTATATGGATTATGATTATTTCAGGACATTAAAATGAACATATTTCATTTCCACAAGTTAATCATGTTTCAAAGAGATTGCTATGAAACCGATTCATTTACATGGGTGAATCATTTTTCATAGTTATTTTTATGGGACCCATTTATTTTCCATGGTGTAATAATATTTCAAATACATTGTTAGGGAACCCATTTCTTTTCCATGGGTGAAATTGTTTTATTGATATTTTTATGGAACTTATTTATTTTCCAAGGGTTAATCATGTTTCAAGGAGATTGTTATGGAACCCATTTAATTTCCAAGACTTAATCATTTTTCATTGAGATTTTTATGGAACCCATTTCTTCTCCATGTTTCAATAATGTTTCTAAGAGACTATTTTGGAACCAATTTATTTTTCATGGGTTAATCATTTTTCAAATTAATTGTTATAGGACCCATTTATTTTCTAGCGGTTAATCACGTTTCATAGATATTGTTATGTAACCCATTTCTTTTACATAAATTAATCATGTTTCAAAGTTATAGTTTTTGAACCCATTTATTTTATAAGGGATAAACTTGTTTTAATGATATTATTATGTAATCTATGTCATTTCCATCAATTAATCACATTTATAATAGATTTAATTGATACCCATTTCTTCTCCATCTGTTAATAAAGTTGTAAAAGGAATAATGATTGTTTCCATGAGTTTTATTTATGTTGTGGTTCATGGAAATATTATATGATGGGGTGGCCCGGATAGAATTAGGTAATCCCGTAATAACTTATATGATGTGTGTTCCTGGATAGAGCTCTATTGCATTGGGTAATGATAATGGTGTCAGTCATCTATATAGTTGTTTAAATTGAAATGGTTATGAATGGGTTTTGAAATGGTTTTAGGAAAGTGATTCTCCATTTTACAAAAAACGAGTTTTAAATGTTTTATATGAGTTTATAATGTTTCTAATAAGCGAGATTTATATCCCATTGATTTTAATTATTGATTTTATGACTCTTTAATTTTACATGTTTTCTTATTTGATGATCTAGGTGTTGATGGATTTGATTTATTTTATGATTCTATCATACAATTTGATTTTTATGACATACCCTTATTCACTATTACACTCATTAATAGAATTCATTTTTTAATGCTCATGTATTCCCGTATTGAGAAATCAACCTCACCCTTTTTATATTTCCTTTTCCCTTGGTTTAAAATAATAATTTTGAACAAATTATGTCTATAAGGGATTTCATATAGATTATGATGATGTATTAACGTGAAAAAGAAAATATTGAATAAGTTTTAGATAATTTAAATTAAATTCCTATGAATTTTCTATGTAGGATTTTGTCCTAATTCTCTTAAACTTTAAACCTAACAGGTCCCCTTGTATGAAATTGATCCACCTTTTCCTTTTTATGTTGTAAGGTTTAGATAAAATATTTGGGTCAAAAATATCATCATAAAATACGGAAATGTAAGTTATGGATTTCAGCATAAGATCTGGGAGTGTGGGTTCTGTGTTGTTATACAAATTCTTGGTATGGGTTATGTATTGTGGAAGAAATCACGAATAAATGAAGAATCATCAATAAGGAATGAACAATATATCTAGGTTAATATGTAAACAAACATGAAATTTAAATAATTTACTAAATAATAAAATTAAAGGTAAATTACTAAAACAAATTATATTTATTCAATAAATTGACTATCTTAAATGTATAAGGCATAAATGTTATGAAATGGTAAATAAATAAAAATAGATGTCATTAATCAATAATTGAGAATGAAATTTATCTAGAGAAAATATTATTGAAAAAATATCATCTATAATAATAAGTGAACTCTTAATGGTGGAAATTATTAAATATCAAACTACATTTTCCAATTTACATGATACATTCACCATAAAGACCATTCATAAGATGGTTTAGAACATACTGGGTACAAACACAGAGGGTTTGGCCAACTGATTTTGTATCATAAGACTATTGATGAATTGATGGGATTTATATAAATGGTCCCCAACCTTGGTCATTCATATCAAAAAAATTAATCATATATCTAATATTAAATCTAATTAATTAAAAAAATCACCATATCATAATTTATCTATATTGATTATAGGATACAAATCTATCAACATTTCCTCAGTTATTAAATAATATTCAAATTAAACATTGTATGTAAAAAATATATAGTTTCGGAAATAATAATATAAAATATAACAAAATATAGATATTTAATAGAAATATAATTTACAATTAAAAATTATTTCAAGGAAGTGATTGTTTCAATATAAAGTTAATAATGACAAAATAAAGTGAGATTGTAGAATAACTTTTACCACATGGTAATTTTCATGTTAATTTCCCATGGGTGAAATATTTTAAATTGAATCTTAAAATACAATAATTTATTAAATAATAATGTCATTAAATGTCATAAGGGAATCATGTACACCACATAAATGTTAATTGGTGCATAATAACAAATAAGTCTCAATGTAATGGAAATTTAGATCAAATCCCTTACCTCACACTTCCTTTTGATGGGCTGTTATTTAAACTAATTTAAAATAGTTTTAAAATTGTTATTAACATATTCTAGACCCATATTAATATTTTTAATATAATATATTATCCATTTTGTAATATCTTTTTACCACTTCATTAATAAACTTTCATTGTTTCATTGATTCAGGTGTTGATTTCCTTGCTCTATCATGTGCATTTTATCATAGAAGATCTAGTTTATATGAATATTATATTGTTTTATCATCTATAAAAAATAATAATGAAATAATTATCATATTCTTTTACATCAATTATACTTTTAAAACCAATCATGAAATATGGTTATGAAAAAATAAGTACATTACGATCATAGAGATGGTAGGTCGTACGTTCGCATGAGTAACACTTCCATTTTTCAATGATCATTATGGAAAAATCCAAATAATATTTAATATTTATTTAATTATCATATTATATTATATATCATATTATATAATTATATATATTTCATCCATGGGGTTTGGTTATTAAAATAGAGTCTCATCACTTCTTGAAGGCGATAGTCCACATGTATATAAATGAAGTTATATTATTTAAGTGAGTAAAAATTTAAGTAAGAAAATTATATATATATATATATATATATTCCTTAAAGAATGATAAATATTTCTCTAATATCAAATTTATTTTATGCATATCACATATAATCATTAAATTTATCCTTTTCACCTTCCATATGATTTTCTTAATGAAAGACAGATCACATCATCTCACATGACTATAGTTTTTCATACACACAAGAGGGGTTGACATATATACTATGGAACGAAAGATAAAAAGTTATATATGATACAATGACTCATGTGGAATATATATGTTATGAATATAATATCTATACCTTATATTCATCTGCAGGACAAACTATAAAAGATGGTAATAGAAGAACGAACGACATCAGTTCACGAGGTGGTAGTATGTCTTATACACTTATGATGATTTAATAACCCAATTGGTGGAATTAGTATTTTTTGGAGGTCATACACATATTATAATAACATAATAGTATATTGATGAAACATATTTTATTATATAAGAATTTTTTAATAAAAATATATGTAGGTGATGAAAGATATAAAATAAAGACGCTCGTTGAAGAATAATACCTATTCTTCAGGTATCCACCTTCGGTTTACACTAAATCCTACAGAGGATATATTTATACACAAAATAAGGATTATATAATTATTTTATGGAATATAGGAATTTATTTTATTAGGTATTGGTATAAAATGGTTTTCATGTGTGAATAAGAGTGGATAGGGGGTGGCCTTTTATAAGTGGGAGAGAGGACATGCTTGGTATCTTAAAAAATAATTGAGTTATACCTCCTTTTTCATATGTAAAAAGGGACATAAATGGGTCATTCTCAAACCATATCAGTTTAATGGTATAAATATGTCAAAAAATAGTTTTTTGATAGCTTTATATTTCATTTTTACTCTTATATATTAGTTTGACCACTATGTAAACCCATTTTTACCTTAAATATCGTAATTTATTTTTCTAACATTCATAATTAATTATCATAAAAAATTATGTTTAATATATTATAAATTACAGGTTCTTCAGATCAAACGTACCAAATCAATTTCTCAAAATCCAATTTAAAGAAGTGACAATATTCAATTTCTAATTAATATCACAGACTTGATGATAAAACTGGTTTTTAAAGGTAAAATGATCAAAAGAATACAAAGTTTCTTTTTATCAAAATTCAAAATTAAAATTATTATAATGACCTAAATAGAATTAGTTAATATAAAATTTAACATGTTTTACTTCAAAACCAATTAAAAATATAATTTTACATTGTACGTTATTTAAATGAAAAGGTAGTTTTCAATTAAAATCCTGTATTTTTCATTATTCATAAAAAAACAATTTCATATAATCCTAAAATATTCACCGTAAGACAATTTTTATATCCCAAAATAAAAAACAGAGTTATTTTTCATATAAAAACCTAAGCATGGTAAAAATTCGTTTTAAATTATGTGCCTAAAGCACGACTAATATTTCTTAAAGGAAAAATATATATTTTTTTAAAACATTTCTTTTTATTTTAAATGATTTCTATTTTATTAATAATAAATAGATAACTAATAAATATATATAAAATAAATATTTTAATAATTCAAATAATCCCATTAATTCACAATATTCTAATGACTAGATGATACCTATCATAATAAATAATAATGTTAATTATATATTATTGTTCAGTAAAACTCAGGCTTGTGTGAAACACAAGCTATCAAAGAAAATCATTATTGTGTGTAACAAAAGATAAAATAATGTTTGTTTTCAATTAAAAATATTTAAGATATTGAATTTATTAAAAGATAAATATATACTCAAGTTTGAGGGTGTTATATTTTCTTCTAAGATTGGTGTTTTGTGTCACATACAATATTGAATAAATTTTCTTCTATTATAATTTTGGGGTGTTACATTCTCTCGACTATAAATTAACTATTTTGTCAGAATTTATACTTCATCATGGTAATCTAGGGATTTATATTTTATAATTACATTATTGAAAAATCCACATCGTAAAAGGGTTAATAAAAATCATATTAATAAGAGAGAAAATGGAAGTTCAAGGGCCATATGAAATAACATATAACTAGGATTATACGTTGGAGAAAAATAGTGGAAATTGAAGATGTAGACAAGGAGGAAAAAATAGATAATTGTATAGAGTTATTGAGTTCATTGACAACAATAATGTGAATGATCAACGTATGGCCTCATAACCATAAACTAGTGATGAATTAAAAGACCATATGACTAATCAGATATGTATTTAATTGTAAATTTTTTGTTTCAAGATATTTTTAATATTTTTGTGGATTTATATTATTATATAAGAATATATGGAAGTATAATTACATAATAAATTTATATTTCATAGGAACAATTTCATCCTTTGGTTGTGGTTTCATCTATTTCCAATTTATCCCATACTCCATGAAATTAATATCTAGAAACGAAATTTTTATGCCTGAAGTAGTAAAATTCACATTTAATAGATCGTAATATACAAAAAATATTGAAAAATAAATTAATCTATGTATAACTATTTTCTAAAACAAATATGTTTAGAAAAAAGTTATCCAATATAATAAATTAATCTCTAAACATATAAAATTACACCACTGGTTTATAATTAATATTTATTTTCCAAATTATTTTACTAATGAAATATAAAAAGTACATCATGTTTGACCATGGTAGGTAGTAAACTATTATCATGCTTCTGTGATGGGTTCAAGCCCCACAACCTTTCTAGATGAAATGGGGTTTCACTATATATATAGGTTTTCCTTTTTATAAACTATATTAATATAATTACTATATCATTCCAATAACAAAAATGACAATCACTCTTGATATAAAATTAGTCATTGGATAAATGTTTTTCTAAGGATTGAATACATATTAATTTTCTATAATGTATATTAATATTATTTGACTATTATTACAATTTAATTAATTATCATGTTAACCCCAAATGCTATCAATACCATTAAAATTATATCTATAAAATGAAAATGAAATAGTATATAAAGTGTATGGGTAATTTTCAGGAGGATTTAGGGAAATTTTGGATTGTTTTTTAGGCTTTTATATAGTCACATGGTTGGTTCATGGTTTGGGGAATGTGTGTGACACTTACATGAAATTGTGCACAGTGAGACATGGGTTAAAAGGAAGGTGTATGAGCAGCACATTGGTTTCTCAAACCATGTGTCCGACATGGAGAAACCATGCTATGTGGGGAAATTTTCAGGAAGTGTTCTTTGGAATAGTTGGTGCACTATTTAAAAACCATGAAATCCAAGCGTGCGAGGTTCATACTTAAGGTAGTGGTTGGAGAAAAATTAGTGAACATTTTGACTAACCGTGTGACTAAACCATGCACGACAAAGAAACTAGATCCTAAAGAAGTGGATATAGGTAAGATTAATGTTTTAATGTATTGTTTTCCCCAAAAAAATCCTAACCTCGTATTTTTACCTATTAAAGGTTTTATAACCTATCCCTATTGATTTGGAAGAGATTCGGAGGTGTTTCTTGGAGCGTTGAAGCTCGATTCTCACGATAAGCCTTTGTTCTTCATTATTCTTGACTATTTTCTAATATATTAATCTCTATATCTCTTAGTTTCTTATATATATTCCTATTGTGGATTTATATATGGTTTTATATTCGAAGTATGTTTAGATTTTGTATTTTGGATGATAGTGGAAGACATATAAAGAAGGTTTTGGTGATTCAACCCAGTTTCATGGGCGTTTGAGTTCCATTCTTCATTTTCAGAAAAAAAAAACCTGATGTAGGTGGATTCAATCTTGAATCCTCTATTTATAACTTAATGTATTAGTTTTAGATTTATTTATAAGATTGAAATTGATTATTAATTTTTGAGGATTTTCTTGTTGGAAACCCTCTTTGGTGAGAGTTTAGAAAAATGCAGAAATTGGATGTCTTGTGGAAAGTACTTTAGTTTCGTGATTTTAAAAATTTGATTTTAAAATATGTATTTTATTGAATTTTGGTAAATTATTTAACAAAAATTTCTTCAATGAAAGGATGTTTTACATTTTAAAGGTATTTAATTAGTTTTTTAAAGTTTTCAATTAAATAAAGTATTAATTGAAATGGTTGAAAGGGTTGTTTTGGAATTGCTTTTTTTTTCAAAATTTTGGTGTGTGTTAATATTAATTCAAGATGGATATGGGTAAGTAGTCTCCCCCATCATTGTTGGGTTGGATAAGAGTCAGGTATCTCCCTCATAAATTGGTTCATTAAGTGACGACTTAGTGAAAGGATGACTCACCACTTGTGAGTATAGGGAGGTCCAGGTTACATGTATGGTTGGATGTATAGATATTTGGGATGGAATGGATTATGATAGAATATAACTTGTTATATGGTTTCAAAGTATTGTATGGATAATTTTCTGGTAAAAATGGTTTTATTTAGAAAAAGATTTTGTTATGAAACTTGTTTATATTGTCATATAAACTAATTTTGGAATTGTTTTATATAAATTGTTTTATATAATGGTGAAAACATGTTCTATCATAGTGATGTAATTAGGGACTCCATTGTGGGAAATCAAATGAGTTTCATTACTCAACCATTCTTTGGAACTATGGTGCTTTTGTAGATGCCATCCATTAGAACGGAGGAAATGTTAATGTATCACATATATTTAGCACTACTTCGTGATACTTGGTCTATTTTTTATTTGAAGCATGAAGCATGTGTTTCTTTGGAGTTTGTGGTTATAGTTGAGTTTTTTAGTTTTATTCTGTTGTGTACTATGGTATTTTAGTCTACTACTATGGTACACTTTTGTAGTTGGTTTTGATATAAATTTCATATTGTACTTCATTTATATCATTCATAATGTATTAGTTTATTTAGTAATGGCATGTTGGTTAGTTATTTTATTTTGAAAATGGAAAATCATCCCCGAATTTTAAATGAAGCACTTTTCATTTATTACTAGCCTTCGAAACCATGGGGTTGTCTCATAAGTCTAGGAAGTTTCCGCACACCTCCTCAAGCTAATGAGAAGAGGAGGGACATTACAAGTTGTATCATCTTGGTCTATCGTTTGTGGAATAAGTGGTCATCAGTTCTATTGATTTTGGAGTTCAATTCATTTTAGTATATTCCATGAGTTGGGATCGTAGAAAGTATTAGGAATCTCAAGACTTGAAATACAGAGAATAAATATATGTATCTAACCTTTTTTTTCTGAATTTCAAGTCACTCAGTAGTTGGGTACATATGTGTTTTGGAGAAAATTCTTGTATATGTACTATCATTATCATGGGTTTATCCAATGAGATAAGCATGATATGTATTATAGGAATACCTTACCACTATTATTTCATATCTCATTTTGAGTAATGATATATTATTTTGTGCAATGTTTTTTTGAGAAATGTTGGAATTATTTTCAAATGAAAGTTTTTGAAAAAGAGCATGTTTTTGGTATTTTGAAAATTGATTGATTTTCAAAATCTCGTTCATGTTAAAAAAGGATGACATGTAGAAAGTTGATTTTGAAAATAAATATTTTTATAGTATGATGTCATATAAATTGAGATTTTTTTGACTTAAGTTGATAGAGTTTGAGAATTATGGCATGTGTTGTGTTTTAAGACAATTGAACATAATGAGTATTGTAGAAAAAAACCAGAGGATGTTTCTAAAAATGTGGTTGCACATGAGCCACAAAAAAAACCAAGAGCTGGTTTTGAGTATAGTTAATGATTTTCAAGATGTGGATAGTGGATACATTAGAGATGATCCAAGTTAGGTGGATCATTCCATCCAATTTAGGATGCATAATCCACCAATAATTCTAGGTTTTTTGAAACTAGAAAGAAATGACGTGTTGCTGAATATGATGAATCATATCTTTGATTTCATCAGCATACCAGTGGAGATAAAATTCAATATGGTGATGTATATACTAGAGGACCTTTCATTCTAATGGTGGTATTTAGTGGTTTAGACTAAATTAAACCTAGGCCTTTTAGGGGAGGATTTTGAGGAATTCATTATCGAACAATTCTACCATCATACATAGAGAATTCAATTAATGGTAGACTTATTCAGCATATAGTAGGATAATATTTCTATCACAGAATACGTGGTCAAATTCATGAATTTATAATTATTTTCACTGTAAGTTTTGTTTGTGCATCCTTGAAGTTACATATCTTTGAATCAGGGATGTGGTAGGAGATTCACTCAAAAATATATGTCTTATGTGTTACAGATTATATAGAGATGGTCAATATATAAATAGTAGAAAAATGGGAAATCTCAAGAGCTATGGGAGGATGAATTATGTTGATAACCATAGAAAATAGTGGGAAAACTAATTTTGGTAGAAAGTAGAATTTGTGAACCTATTTCTGGGGGGGGGGGTTATGAACCAGAATTAGACGACCAGATCAGTAAACCTTCTTCTATGGACCATGATCTAGACTAAATGTTTTCAATGTGGTTCCTTTGACAACATGAAGTAGGAGTGTATGAAACCCACATTATTATTCCACAATTAAAACAAAATGGTTCAACTTTAGTGATATTATCATAGTACTCTGAGGTTATGTACTTAGGACACTTATCATGTGTCTTAGACATTGTATGCCTCGATAAGGTGAGGGAAGAATAACACCTCTCATCAGAATAGAAGAGATAGACATGGTGATCCTTGGAATACCATGAACCCTTAAGAGATATAATATCAATTGGGAAACAAGTAGAAATGTTTTGTGAGCAAGAAATTATACAAAGCTGGGCAGGTTATTGTGGATGATCAGTTTGGACTATATTTGGCGTGAGGTATGATTATTTTGAATTATACCCTTATGCAAGTTGTATTTGATATGGGTGCAACAAATTCCTTTAATTCTTCTCATACTGTTGATTTTCTATATTTAGAAGTTGGGATGATGCCTTTTTCGATGAAAAAATAAACTCATATTGGTCAAAGAGAATGTTGAGATTTTGTGTGTAGATCATGTTCTATAACCATTGATGGAATCAACCTAAATTGGGATTTATTTATTCTTGATATGGATGTTTTTTATATAATATTGGGTATGAATTGGTTGAAAATTTTCAAGATTCACTTGACTATTAAAAAAGATGAGTCAGTTTTAAAACAGAATATGGAATCGACCATCACTTTCGTTGTGTCTGGAATGTATAAACAGGTGTAACAGGCATGTTGGTAGTAGCAGTTGGAATGATCTCTTACATGTTGGCAATTTTTTATTTGGAATCAGTGAAAGTGATCAAAGATAGAAGTTTTCCAGTAATCAGGGATATGTTTCCTAATATCATTCTAAATAATTTCTCAGGGTTTACCCCTGTAAGAGAAGTGAAGTTTATGATTGATCTCCTCCTAGGGACCAGTCCTATTGCAATTTGGTGTTTTGAATGATGGAGACTGAACTAAGGGAATCGAAAGTTCAATTTTAAGTGATTGAAAGTAAATGGTTCATTAGGTCAATCACTTCCCCATGGGAAACATTGATTTATTGTAAAGAAGTTAGATGGAAATCTAAGGCTTTGTGTATATTATCATAAGATTAACCATGTTACGATAATGAACTAGTATCCACTTTCATGCATTGATGATATATTCCACCAATTAAGGGGATCTAAGTGGTACTCTAATATAGACTTGCTCTTAGGATATCATCAATTGCATGTTTGTAAGGAGGATATTCCAAAGATGGATTTGAAAATAAGATATGACCATTATGAATTTGTTTAAATTCCATTTAGTCTTTTGAATTCACCTGCAGTATTTATAGTATTGATTAATCATATATTTTAGGGATATCTAGATTATTTTGTGGTTTGGTTTGTGGACAATATATTGTTATATTCAATGAGAAGGGATGATCATGAACAATAATTAGTGATAGTGTTGGGAAACTTGAGGGATCATTTCTTGTATTACAAGTTATCAATGTGTGATTTATGGATATAGGTGGTATATTTACATGGCCGTGTAAACTCCGAAAGAGGTGTTTCAATGGATCCAGGTATGATATAAGCCATTTTATCTTGGAAACTACTAAAGAACATCTTTGATATATGCAATTTTATTGGTCTAGATAGTTATTATTGATGTTTTTTACATGATTTTTATGACTATATTCTCCTATAAAAACATTAACAAATAATAATTTTAAATTAAAATGGAACAAGGAATGTCATAAGTCTTTTCTAGAGTTTAATGTTCTTCTTACATCAGCACCAATCATGATTCTTCCGGAATCTGGATAAGGGTGTGTAGTATATTATAGTGCTTCAGGATCTGGGTTGGGATGTGTTCTCATACAATGAGATCATGTGGTTTCTTATTGATTTTGGAAGTTATGAGTTCATGAGAAGAACCACCCAACACACTATTTGGTGTGAGATGCTATAGTCCATGTTTTGAAAACTTGGCGCTATTATATCTTTACTATGAAATTTATTTTATTAACTAATCATAAAAGTTTGGATATTATTATCTAAAAAGGGATTTGAACCTGAGACAACAAATATTGATGGATTATCTCAAAATATTTGAGTTTGACTTAATGTATACATTGGGAAAAGGAAATTCAATCACAGATGAATTAAATATAATGTTATATTATTTGTTAGAAAATAAGGCTTTAAACGGGTGAAAGTTGATATTGGTGATTGTAGATATAAACATGGAATTTGAAGAATGAGGTGATGATGTGGTTTTATTTCCCCTTTCATTGGGTCCATATTTGGTAATTTTTTTAAAGAGGCATAGACGTCTGATTCCAAATGTGTTTCCATGAGGTCAAAAATCAATGGTAGAGAGACCATTGAGGGATGAAAGCTAGATGTGAGTTCATTTTTATGGTTTTGAGATTAGATGGTCATAACATTAGATTTTCAAGAAGAAAATTGTCATGATTAAAACCATTCTATACGGTTTGTATACCTTAGGATAAAAAATATGTATAAGGAATTGAAATAATAGTTATGGTGTAAAGGTATGAAAATGAATGTGGCTAAGTTTGTTTTGAGATTCTAAACTTGTCAGAATGTTAAAAAAGAGAATCAAAAACCATTAGTTATGTTTAAGTATTTACCTATCCCTATCTAAAAATGGTTGTACATAGAAATGGATTTTGTAATAGGTCCCCCATGAACAGTTCAGAAGCATGATGCAATATGGAATATAGTGGATCATCTCACCAAGTTGGCTCATTTCATTCATATTCATGAATCTCATACGAAGGAGGACTTGCCAAAAATCTATATCCGAGATTTGATAAAGAGGCATGTAATACCAATTTGAATAGTGTTAGATAGAGATCTATGGTTTACATATCATTTTTAGAAATCCTTACAGAAATATCTTGGAACTCAGTTGACTATGTGTACAAAATATCATCATTAGACAAATGACCAATCTAAAAGGATTATACAAACATTGGAAGACATGTTACAAGCTTGTGTAATGGATTTTGGTGTCTCATGGGAATAGAATATGTCATTAGTGGAGTTCTCATATAACAACAATTATCGAGCCTCAATACATATGGTTATGTTTGAAGTATTGTATGATTGTCCTTTTCTTTATCAACTTTTTTGGGTGGAAACAAGTAAGACATCATTAGTTAGTCCAATCCTTATCCAAGAAACAATGGAGAAGATTTAGTTGATCGTAAAGAGGTTGGAGATAGCTCATAGTCATCCTAAATATTATGTGAATGATCCTTCCTCGAAGACTATTTTCATTCGAGGCAGGTGATCATTTTTTCTTAAGGATATCTCCAAGGCTTGGACATCATTGTTTTAGGATCCTGGGTAAGTTATCTCCTCGATAAATAGTCCCTTTTGAGATACTTTAATGGGTTGAAGAGTTGGCATATATCTTGGAATTTCCGCTATAGATAAGTGATGTACATAATGTGTTTCACGTATCATAGTTGATGATGTATCATATTGATCATAACCATGTGATTAGATAGGTTCACGTTGAGATAGAGCTAGGTTCTTCATTGGTATATATATCCTGATGTTGATTGGGGGATAAGAAAGAGAAAGTATTCATTGAAGAAAGTGTCATTCTAGTTTGGGTTCTATGGAAACATTAACAGATTCTGGAAGAGGTTTGGTAATTACAGAAGAAAATTAAAGAGCAATGTTCAGAACTATTTCAGGGAAACATTGGTTTTCTACTTTATGAGGATGAAACGACCAATGGTGGGGAGAATTTATAACCCTTGGTTTAAGGAAAGTAACCCTTAATTCATGTATTATATATATATATAATGTATTGGTAGAGATTTTGAGAGTTTGGGGAACTTTTGGATAATTTTTGAGGATTTTCAACTGGTAAACATTTTGGGAAAACCATGAAACACCTATAAGAAATTGTGCACAGTGAGACAAAGGCTAAAGGGAAGGCACATGGGAGGGGGCACTAGTTTTTCAAACTATGTGTCTACCAAAGAGAAACCCAGATTCATAGGGTAACGATGAGGCATTTTTCTTTGGCATGGTTTGTGTTTGTTTTAGAAACCATGTGATCCTACTATACGAGGTTCATCCTTGAGTAAGTGGCTAGCTAATAGTTAGTGCATGATTTGACTAACCATGTGTGGTGAAGAAACTAGATCCTAAAAAAGTTGATCTAGGTAGGTTTAATATTTTAATTCTTTATTTCCCCCTAAAATAGACCTACCTATAGATTTTTTCCTTCTTAATGGTTGGAGAACATATCCCTAGTGATTTAGAAGTGACCCCGAGGTGTTTCTTGATACGTTAAATATTGATTCTCATGGTAAGGCTTTGTTCTTCCTTATTCATGATAGTTTTCTTAGATCTTCTTCTCCATATCTCTCATTATCTTAGATTTACACCCACTATAGGTTGATCTATGGTTATGGATTCCAAATATGTTTATATTTGGTCTTGTTAATGATAAGGGAAGAGATATAAGGTGTATTTTGGAGATTAATCTTGGTTTCATGTGCGTTTGAATGTCGTTCTTCATTTTCACTATAAAAGACAAGGTAGGATGACTCACTATAAACTCCTATAATTAGAACATGAAGGCCTAGTTTCAAATTGATTTCATTGATTGAAATTGACTTTGAAGTTGTTGTGATTTTCTTATTGGAAAACCTCTTTGGTGATAGTTTAGGAAATTGATGAAAATTGAATTTCTTGTGGAAAGTGATTCAGTTTATTGATTTTAAAATGTTGAATTTAAAATATGGATTTTCTATAATTATTGTAAATGGTTTAATCATTTTTTTTCACTAAAAGTATGTTTTTATTGAAAAGTATTATATTGGAATTTTAAAGGTTTTCAATAAAATAATGTTTCAATTAAAATGTATGAAATGGTTGTTTTGGCATTGATTTTTTTTATAATGGTGTTGTGTGTTAATATTCCTCCGAGACATACAAGGGTAAGGAGTCTCCCCGATAATTATTGGGATGGATAAGGGTCAGGGATCTCCCCCATCAAATTGTTTATTATGTGAAGACATAGTGAAATAATGACTCACCACTTGTGATTATAGGGAGGTTTAGGTTACATGCATGGTAGGATTTGTGTATATGTGGAATCAAATAGATTATCCCAGAATAGAACTTGTGATTTGGATTTAATTTACTGTTTGGATTATTTTCTTGGAAAAATGGATTTTATTGGAAAATAGTTTTGATATGGGACTTGTTTACATTGAAATATAATCTTTTTTATAAATTATTATATATAAATTATTTTATATAATAGTGTTAACATGTTTTATCCTAGTGGAGTGAGTAGGGAAGTCATAGGAGAAAATATACTGAGTTTCATTAGCCACCCATACTACTGCATATTATTGATTTTTCATATGTCATCCATTGGGAAATGAGAAAAAGTAATGTATCACACAACATTAGAACCAATTCATGATACCTGGGCTATTTTGGAGTTAGAGTATGGAGCAAGTGGAGCTTTGGAGTTTGTGGTTTTCATTGAGTTTTTTAGTTTTCTTCCATTCTGTAATTTGATATTATAGTCTTCCTTTATAGTACTCATATGTAGTGGGTTTTGATATAAATGGTACGTTTTCCATCATTTATATCATGCATCATGTATTGGTTTATTCAGTGATGGATTTTTGTTTTATTATTATTTCCAAATGGTAAATTTTACCCCAATTTTAAATGAATCCCTTGCCATTTATTTCCAGCCTTTGGTGCTTTGGGGATGTCTCTTAAGGCCATATAGTGTCCTCCCGCATTCTCAAGACAATGAGAAGAAGAGGGGCATTACAATATGAATGTGACCTACTGTATTTTGAAAATTATATTCTTTAAACATTTATAAACTAAAATTATATTTTATAAATTAATTACAAATGAAAATAAAAACTTTTGAAAATAAATGATTTATTTTCCTGATAAATTGTTCAATGCATGCAATGTGTTTTTATCTTAATGAATAAAATTAATCACTATTGGTTAATTGTTTTAAGTAATTATTTATTTAATATATTAAAACAAATGTTTTACCATTCATATATTTTTTTCCTATTCATGGGATTGGAATGAATCCAATTTTTTATTAAAAAATTATTTCTCTAGAAATGGTATTCGTCATGTTTTCCATTCTTTTTTGTAACTGAAATTGCTAATACATAATTAAATTTTATTATGATAAATGAAATAAATATTTTGGAATAGGAGGTATAAATTTGGTAAATAGGTTCCTTCTATTTATATAGATATGAATAATAAACGTGGTAAAATATATCACTATAGTAAAGGGTAAATAGGGTTAACCTAGGTTTAAATAAAATGTTAATGTAATGATATTTCATAATAATTCATATCAGATAAAGGTAATTCAAACATTATAACCTTATGATATAAATTTATTTGTTTAATGGAAACTATTCCTTGAAAATACCATATATAATATTTAAAGAAACGAAATATAAAAATTTTCATTTTTTTACTTTTAAATATATATTATGTGTTCACATACGGGAAAAAGAAAGTTGTGAATGAATCATAATAGTTATTTTTAGAATATTTAAATCATTTTTATGATTCTAATTTAATTATAATTTTTAGTAATTATATAATAATCTTAAATACTTATATATTTTCAAAACTATAATTATTCAATTATTATAAAAATATAATAAATGATTAAATGTAAAAATTATAACATAATTTTATAGAGTTATAGTTTTTATTAAATTTTATATATTAATATAACATGTTAATTTTTTGTTAAATAATTTTATTATAATTCCATCATTTTCCTAGTGTCTTATTGTCAAATTTCTTAAGTAGTGTAAAAAATAACATTAATGATATTTAATGAATATAATAATTTATGAAATGAAAAAAAATAAAAAATTCATTAAATAGGGAATTTTTGATAAAATATTTACTAAAATGTAACCCTTTTTAAATTAATGATCCAATTTTCAACATATACGTAAAATTTTAATGGTTTTAGATTGAAAAATATGTTACTGTGGTTTGGATTAACATAAGTTAAGTATGGGGTTAAACCAAATGGAAAGGTTTATGAAACCACATATACCAATCCATATTTTATTATTTAAAGGGATTTTAAAAAAAATCCTACTATATCATCAAATATATAGTCAAATGGAATCTTTTGGTGCTGCACATTGATCATTTGAATGAATACTTTGTTTGATTTCATATATGACATGCTACACTAATCTGAAATGGAAAAATAATTTATTTTAATTATTATCCTTATTACCGAAGTTATTGAATTGGAAAGAGTGAATAAGATTAATATCATTATTATAAATATATATATATAAAGAATATACTCAATAGAAATGTATTCTATAATTTTTAGTAAATAAGAGTTAATATTTTAATAAAGTCCTAACTGAATGTCATAAAGGCCTTTATTTATTTTTGATAATCCACCTTTTAAGGGTTGAAGGGGAACCCTTACATGGTCCATAAACTTAGAGAAAAATGACATGACTCGAAGGCCTTATATGAATTCATCCCAAAAAAACTATATGGAACTGCCCCTCCCTAGCATATATCTTGATGTTAGCTCTCCACCATTACAAGGATGGTCAGCTAGCTGTCATATGTAGAGTTGTATATGAATAGTACCGATGTCAATGCCATATCCTCTCATTCTACCTATTTTTTAGCTCTGCTCTGATGAATCCACCTTCTCTGAATCCATATATAGAGCCTCGTTCCATCGAATTATTCCTTGTTGCATCTACATTTCATATGGCCCGAAGGCCTTGAGGTGGCCCAAAATCCTTGTGGTGTCCAAAAGGTCTGGAGGTGTCCCGGAATCCTTACTGTCCCAAAGGCCTTAGGTGGACTGAAGGCCTTGAAGGACCCAAAGACCAAACATGTGAATAGTTCCTGCTGCTACAGTCCCTGCTATAGTACAACTACAATAACCCAGAAATATGCCTCCACCTAGATTTGATATCAGGTCTCTTGGATAACTTGAAGAGTCCTCACAAACTAGTTTGAGGCTCATTTGTTTTTTATAAAGTCATTTTATTCTTAAAAAATACATTTTCTTCAAAAATAGATTTTATTACTTTTCTTCAGAAAATATTATAATTATTTTTTGGAAGAATTATAATTTTTTTAATAATATGGATATTATTTTTAAAATCTATATAAAAAAATTATTATGATGATATTTTGATATTTTTTTGAAAAGTTTTTATTTTTTTAGTAATATTGAAAATACTAATTATTATTGAAATCTATATTTTCTTTTTATGTATTTACAAATTCAAATACAATTTTTTAATAGTTTTAAAAGATCATTAGTACGTTTAAAAAAAAATATCTAACTATTTTTATTTCAACAATGTTTATATCTATATATAATATAAAAATATTTTTACACTTAAAATGAAATTTTTCTAAAAAATTATTTCGAAACACATCTTTCTAGTTTAATATTAAATTAAATATTACAAATTTAAAAAATTTTATTGAAAAAAGGAATTCATATTTGTAAAAATGAGGTATAAATTTGGTAAATAGGGCCCTTCTATTTATATTAGTTTTGAATAGTAAACATAGGGAATAATTATTCTCATATTAATGGTAAATTAGGTAATTATAGTAGAATATAATATGATAATGACCAAAATTTTCCCTATCACTTTCCTTTATCCAATAAGAAAAATGTATTTTATTAAACCACATCCATATCTTGAATACATGGCCACATGATTCCATATTTCTTTGATTGTGACCTTTATAATAATTAAGAAAATGATAAAGAGAAAAATTTCACTTTCTACCTTTTAATATCAAGAATGTATTTTTATAGAGATAAAAGGAACACGTGTTTCATTCTAAAGTTAGATTTGAGTGATAAATTATTTTTAATCATATTAATTTATTTATAATTTTTAGTTATGAAATAATTTCCATAAATTCTAATGCAATGCTGACATAGTATTTATTTAATTCATGAAAAAATAAAATAAATGATGTTAAAAATATTAATATAAAAATAAATGGGATTAATTATTATATTAGGTAATTTTTTAGATTAAATTTTTTTGTTTTTGATGAAGGAGTGAATTATATTCTAATTTCATTACATTCACGTTGTTTTCAAAATCAAATAAAATTAATAGTTCAAAAAATGACATTATTAATATATTATAATAAATAATATTTTATTAAATGATTTAAAATCCCTAAAATAAATCTATTCTACATAATGAATCGAAAATGGTTTAAAATGACATCTATGGTCAATTTATTATATAATTATCCTTTAATTATAACTATAATAACCCCAAAAGAGTGAAAACAATGTTATCAATGTTACTGTGAAAAAGGGTTAAGGCAAGTTAAAACAAAGATATAGATGTAAAAAAACAAATATAAACATGTAAAAAATTTATTTGATGATATTCTATTGACCCATACTCATAAAACCATATAATTATATCATTTTTTGGATATTTTCCTTAAAAATTATGTTTTATTAATTTTATATTTTAGGAAAATCTAAAAGTGAACCTCCACACACTTATAAAAGGGAACCACACATCCACTTTTCTATACAATTAAAGAGACTTTTGGTTTTGAAAAAAAATCATAATCCATTAAATACCTCCCTTAATACATCCTATAGGAATTTTATGATTATAAAACTCTCCTAGGATGACATTTTTTGTATAAAAAAGGTTTTCCGAATAAAAGGTATCATTCATAACCGACTATTTTTTTTATTTCTTCTTCCACCTCCTTCAAATATTATTCAACCATTATGATATAATTAATTAAATATATACTATATAATTATACATTATTATGTTATATATAAAACCTAAATCCATCTTCTTATACATCAAATAAGAAATTAAACCATAATTTGGGTGTATGAAAAACTACAGCCACATGAACCGATAAAATTCATTATCCATCATCACCTCTCATGACCATTTATGGTAATTTATATAATATAAATATACTTATATGTTATTAATAACATATTTATAATTATTTATATGCAATATATCAAATAGTGTCTTCACTTCCTATTCATTGAATGATGATAATGTAATTTCTGTGTATGTGTGGATTACCACCTCAACAAAGTTATTTTTTTTTCATCACCGCATCACATGGATTTTATATTTAATTTTATTTATAGATTTTTTTGGTATATATTATATAATTATAATTTTGGAATTATAAAATAATAATTACATTCCTTCAATCATGATTACTGAAAAATGGAAATTTTACTCATGCGTACGTACAACATACCATCTCAAAGATTATAACATAGTTCATTTTTCATGACCAAAATTCATGGTAGGTTTTCAAAGTATATTTGATGTACTATATTTATAATTTTATTATTATTATTATTATTCTAGAAATGATTGATAAATGAACTATTTTTCCATTTTCTACCAACCAAATTAGTTTTTGACATAAGAACCAAATACATGAAAACATCGCATGTGAAATTAATTTCTTTTTAAAATAAATATATCAGAGTAAAGAATAAAATAAATGGAATAATAAAATATAAAAATATTATTATGAATTAAATTAATAATGTATTATTGTTATTCAAGAAGACAAATAACATACATGACAACTCAGACATGTGGTAAATAATTTTATCTAAATTTTCCTCAATTGGGGAATATTTTATTAGTATTCACCTAATTACTATTTGATGATATATATACTTCACCTTTTTCTTATCATATCTTGAATAAACCATGACTCATTAATATTTTGTTTTAATTTAAATTATTTCATCCAATGTTATTTTATATGAAATTTAACCAGTGGTCAGGGGTTTCTTAACTCATTTTCTTTTCATTAGGTTATATAAAATCATTGTGGACTGTATTAGACCTTAATTAAGTTTTCAATAAACATAAATTGATTTATTTTTTATTTCAACTTGATTTTTATTGATCATTATTTTTTAAAAACAAAAAATAATATATTAATTTTGAATGAAATGATACATATTTTGTTAGGGATTCTCATCTCACTTTTAGTTCAGTGAGATGTATGAAATATTCACCACCTATTTATTTTATATTATATATACTTTACCATTGATATTATGTGTCATTATTCCCATTATATTCATGAAATTTATTTGTTTTTAATTGAAGATATCTCTATCATGGGGGTTAGGATTCAAAGGTTACTAAATTAGTTAGGGTTTATTTCACAACCAGATTTTAATTGAGTTTTTTTATGTTGGGAATTACACTGATGGAAATTATATAATCAATTTATAATATAATAATTTTATTTTATTATAATTAGTTTTTATAGAAATCATAAATTAATATAACAATTATACTCTATTTGGTACATAAAACGATAGAAAAAATGATTTTTTATAAAGCTAGACTTTGTTACTATTCTAGGGTGAGAATGATTTTTATTCTATATCCATATATTCAAAAACAATTTCCATGAATGTAATTAATATACTCTTATGATTTCATAATGTCATTTTTATTCATTATTAAATTTTTATAGATAAGATTAAATGTAATACTTTTTTTGTTTTCTAAAATATGATCTTTTGAATATTTATTGAAAATTTGAAAAGAGTTTTTTCATTAATTCACTTGACAAGAACATAATTTCACACCATTATGAAAATAAAATTATTTTGAGATTCCTTTACATGTTAAATTTTTTAATTGGAAAAATTCCTTATATTATAGTTTTTTTATATATAGATATTAATTTCAATGAGAAAACAATATATTTATCATGATTTTTTAATAATATTTTAATTGTATTTCAATTCATTAATGAGGAAAAAAATTTATCTTACATATTTTCCACAGGGGATATATTTTTATGATTCCAAAATTATTCATTCACTAGATGGTATATGATCAGTTTGACTAGTAATGTATTGAAATTCCATATTATAATTCTTCCAATACATATAGTATTTTCTTATTAAGGCATGTTGAATAATTTGTATTTTTTACTCATATAATGAATGAATTATAGTTATTATGTGATGGGAAGGTCCTGATATATCCCCTAAATACATATATAGGTATCATGAGATAAACTAATTTGGGTACTTGGCATACACCATACCAATTAACATATGTTTTCTATGAAAAATACCGTAATGTTCTGTTTAAGATGTCTTTGAATGTAGCCTCAACATCAACTTTACTATTTCTAGAATTATGAATTCCATCATTATGAAATCAGTTATTAGTGGCCATGTGATTATTTTAATAGTTATGATATCCATCTATTAATTTCATACTTTTGTGATTATTTATATTGATATATTTTGATCCTCATTTATTCCCTCCATATTATTCATCATGCTTATGTTATTGAAAAAATAGCATGTGTTTTTAGTTATTTATCTTTTCATTTTCATTATTCCCAATTTATTCATGATATAAACAACTATATATAACCCTTACTCAACATCTGATATCACCTTTTATTTCATTCTTTTTCTCCATGATATAAAGACAAAATCTTTTAATGTGTTCATAGTTGTAGAATATTTACATTCATTATGTTTTGTATATTATATTTTTAATTATAATTTTATATTCATGTATTTATCTAGTTTAAAAAAACTGCAAAACTATTAATTCCCTTTAGATATGATTCCATATATTTGATTCCAAATATAATAAAGTGACCACTGATTCTAGGATACTAGAGTTGGGCTCTATACAGTTGGTATGAGAGAGTGGTTTAGTATAAACAATGGTAATGTGATTTAGGAAAGTATAAATTAGTGAATAGATCCATATGAATTAAATTAGGGATATGTATATGTATATTATAATATCATATAGTTTTTATACAGTAGAGATTATGTGGTTTTACTATCAATACTTCCCTATCTGCATAAAATAATAGGTTGTGGTATTGTCATAGATTCTGTTATGGGTAATAAGCATGAAAAGAGTTGGTTAAGTGTATCTCATTCATCATTCTATTGTGTAGTGAGTTTGCAGTGACCCGACATAAGACAGTCTGGAGCCATTGTTATTTTACCATTATATTGTTAAAAGATATAAGTAAATCACATCCTAAAGGACCGAATAGTTCAGTAGTCTTGGTAAACCAAATACATATATGAGTCTTGTTTTATAAATGGATTCACTAATTACAACATAATTTTTTATAGGATAAATTTATTCCACCTAGTGTATCCTTGTATATCTTTCTTATTACACTTATGTAATATTGAAAAAAAAAATAAAATAAGGGTGAGAAAAAATCCTCAGTAAAGTTCAATAATAGTGGAATAAAAAACAATGAATCAATGAGAACAGTTAATACGGGAATGTAAAAACTGATGTCCCATTTCATCAAATCAATAAATTGAGAATGATGTATGTAAAAAACATGGGAAGGTAAATAACTTAAATAAAATTATATTTTAAAAATTGGATAAGGAAAAATCATCATGGTAAGGTAAGAAAATGAAAACACATTCCACATAATCAATAAAATGAGAATGATATGCATGCATAGACATTGTCATAGTGAAAATATCATGGATAATAAATACTGAATTATAATGGAGGTAATGCTTAATTATTGGAAGTCATGTCTTAGGCACATGAAAACCTCTACTGTCAAGATCTATCCTCTAGACAGTTTAAAACTACAAGTAGAAACCTATTTAATTTGTGGAAGTAATTTTTCTCATGAGAACCTATCAATGCATCATGGGGCTATATAGAGTCAGGGTCCCACCAATCACTACATGTCCAAAGCATTCTTTATATCTAGTAATCCATTTCAATAATAATAATATACCTTATCAAATATATTTATTGAATAAAAATACTGATTTATAAATATTTACCAAGATAATCCAATAACTATCGATGTAAAAACCATATTTAAAAATTGAATATGATTTAGGCAATAAAAATATCTACGATAAATTATATGCAAAATTCAGGGAAATTCAAAGTCTAATGATCATAAGAAATTGAATATTTCAAGGGGGTAAAAAAGGAACCAAGGAAGTTAATATCAGTTCAATCCTTCAAAAAATCAATCATAATCCATCCATAGGAATAATAACGATGGTATCAATAAAACACATCCCATTTGGAGTAAAGATAAAGGGTTATTGTCATTGATTAATATAAATATCATAAAAAGAAATAAAAATATACTTTTTATTTTGAAAACAATTTTCAAAATCCTTTTCTTTGGAAATTAATTTTAAAAAATTTTTATTTAAAAAATATCTTTTTAAAATTACAAAGTATGATTCAATGAAATGACGACAGGTAAATCTGTACATTCCATACAAGGTAAAAAATACATTTATTTCGAAATGTAAAATGGTTATAAAATTTCCTTGTTTGGAAAGAAAAAAGATGATTACATTGAATTTTTTTAATATAAAAGGGGTAAAAATGTATTTAACAAATCGTTTTTAAATGTTTTAATTTTTTTTAACAAAGAATAAATTTTTAGAATAAAATAAGTTCTCCGACTAATGACAAGAATGAAGTCGGGATATCTTAAAAACACATTCTAAAATATTTTGAGTACCAAGGACTGAAAAATGGTACTATTACTTGAAACATATTAAGAATAACTAGAGGGGAATAGAATTAAAGGTTTTATTAAATAATGATATAATAATTTCCTCTAATTTAAATTCAAGTGAAAATAATCCCGAAAAAAATACGATTGTGAATTAAACCCTTGAAAAGACCATAACATTTATGTGAGAATTAATTAATGAATAAATTATGTGTGTCAAATTTAAATCCACATAAATCAAGTGTAAATAAAAAAAAATATAGTAAAATGTGACTACACATATAATCTTATAATATTAATGGAAACAAGGAAGTAATATATCCTGATGAAAAGAAATTGGGTTATGAAATTGTTTTCCACTTGGTAACTCTTAATTTAAATCCAATTATATTAACTAATTCAAATTAAAACTCAACATACCATGAAGATAAAAAAATTCATGATATAGTATATCAAAATGGGTATAATATACATTAATAAAAATATGTTAGCGGTGAATATGAAATTTATCTCACAGATGTAAAAAAGTGAGATGAAAACACCATACCTTGTGTTTTTTTGGATGAACGTCCATTAAAATCTTTAATGATGGTTTAAAGAATGTAAATGACTTATACCAGACCAATAATTATATTTAAAAAATAATATATTATCTTCTACTGATATCTTATTAACAGTTTGTTAATAATCATTCATTATTTTCACTATTTTAGGTGCTAATTTGCATGTTTTTCGAGTATGTTTTGACTTGTTATTTTTTGTTATTATTATATATATATATAATTATTTAATATTATCATGGTTGTAAAAAATTATAAAAATATCCAACATATTCTGTATATATGTATTTATAATTATCCCTAAAATCCAGATATAGGAAATGAAATGCATTGTTCATAGAGATGGTAGGTCGTAAGTATGCATAAAGGATACTACCATTTCCTTATCATATTTAAAATAATGAAAACTAAATTATATATATTTATATGTATATTATAATTCTAGTATCATATTTATTTCATATATGTCACATTATTTAATTAAATCGATCCTTTCTAAATTCCATGTATAGCATGAATGAATCACAATGCTTTAAGGAGGCGATAGTCCACACTTACACAAATGATGTTATCACATCCCCACAAAATGGAATTCATGAGGGTATGTATTCTATAAAAATTATAGAAATATAATGAAATTATAAATATCATAAATATAATATATAAAAAGAGTTACCCTCATAATTTCCACCATGAGATGTGGTAATGGAAGAATGGATAATCATCATTTCGTGAGGCGATTGTCTCCCATTCACACAAACGTTAAGTTCATTACCCATTAGACTGAAGTGTGTGTAAGTGTAGGTATAACAATTTGGATAAAACAATATTAGTATATTTAGGATACTTATGTTATTATATAATAATTATATAAAAATCATTGAATTGGTGGATATTTAAATGAATGAAAAGTGATCACTAGAAAACACCATCCTTTAATCGGGTTTCTACTTTTAGATTATAAAAAATGGAATCCTTGGTTTTATTTATTAACAAGGCGAGGGTTATAGGATCAGTGGAGGTATTTTCGGATATTATTTGATTATATATTTGGCTAGCCAAAGGTCTTTAGAGGTGTTAATAAGTGGTAGGGTTGAGTTCCTTTTTATAGTAGAGGAGTGTCAATCAAGTAAATTTCTGAAAAGGGATTTCCACCCACCTTTCTCCCATGGCATGGATCTCCAATAATGGTAAAAATTAGATTAAATAGATTATAGGGTCTAAATATTTATATCCAAAGGATTTTATAAAACATTATAGTTCATTTTTTCTCTTAAGATTATGATTTAGTCCCTTGATAAGCTCATTTCCTCTTAATAACTAGAATTATTTTTAACTACATTCAATACTCATTCTTTAGAAAAACTATTTTGAACATAATAGAAATTATAAATTCTTGTGATTAAAAATATTGGATATATGTCTCCAAATTCCAATCAAATATGTGTAATAAACTAATTTAAATTTAATCCCATAGACGAGATGCTAAAGTGAGTTTTTAAGTAAAAAGGTCCATATGTTTGAGATTTATTTATATTAAATTGTAATAAGAAATTGATTTTAATGAAGTAATAGGGTAAATATATTTAAAATTAATCTAAAATTAATTTAAATCCAATTGAAAATATAATCCATACTTATAAATAAATTAGACAAAAAATAAGTTTTGAATTAAAATTCTGTATTTTTCACTATTCATCAAAAAATAAAACTTCAGAGAAAAATATAAAAAAATCACCCTAAGTAAATTTTGATGTTATGATTTAAAAAAATAAGTTTATTTTAACATATAAAATTTATATATGTTCCAAAAATAGTATTTAAAATAGGTTCTACCTTAAAAGGCGGTAAAAGCGCCTTTAGAAAAATATTGATTTCTATTCAAAATATTTGGTCTGTTCTTATCTTATGCCAATAAAATATACTGGATGAATGTAAAAAATATTTTATTGAATACATATATATATTAAATTAATGTCACTCAATAGTTTTTATTAATATAATTTATTAGGATAAAACACATTTGTGAGTATAAAAATAGTTCCTTTATATTTAATTTGTTTTTATATTCATTTCTAAATAATTTGGAACCAATAAATTAATTTTTTATTTTTGTATAACATACATTATTATTTGTTATTAAATCATTTTCCTAACCACAAAATAATTTTTTTGGTTATGTATTATTATATTAAATAATAATATTTTAGTAATAAATTGTTGTTTGTTAAAACTCGGTCATTCGAGTAATTCAAGATATCGAACAAGGATGTTCTTGAATGTAAAGAGGATAAATATACTATTTACATGAATTGAAATGTATATAATATATTGAAAATATTAAATATACTCTATAGTCTCAAGATATTATACTCCCATAGGCTCTTGGTACTATATTTTATACATTCTATGAATATAATTTTCTTACATTATAATTTCTGGGTATTACATTCTCCCTACCTTCAATAAATTGAATCCCCATGATTTAAACACGATCATAGAGTAATAGGGGTTAATATATGAAAATCATGATTTTGAAATACCAAACTATGATAATTTTTAATAAAACTTCCTCTTAATAAGAGAGAATAATAAGTAAAAAGGTCACATGAAATAAAATATAACCATGTCTCTATGTAGGATAACTTTAGTGGCATGTGGAGATATGCACATAGAGGAAAACTTAAATATTTATAATAATTTATTGTAGTCATAAATAAAAAAAAATTTAATTATAATCTTTATTTTGAGGTCAGGAAATTCATAAATCATTGATGATATAGAAAACAATAGGTTCAACAAAAATTAAGGTATTAGGATAACATTTTTTTGATCATTTTTATAATATTGAGTAATTCTTCTACTGCCTATGAGTATAGGGAAATTTAATTAGATGATTTTTTTTTAAAAAAATCACCCTTAGTCTATGATTTGATCAATTTATAATTCATTAATTAATTTTTTAAATTGATATAAAATAAATTATCATTGATTCCTAATGCACTAAAATTTTCTTTTAATTGAATGTAAGTTCTATAAAAGACTGATAAGTCTTTCCATTTATCAATAATTATTTTCTAAAACCAATATGGCTAATACATTAATCTATAATACTAAAATGTAACATTAGTGGTTCATAATTAATATAAATTCATCAAATTGTATAACTAAAAATAATTACCCAATAACAAGGACATTACATAGGCCATGGGTGGGCATTAAACCCTTATCATCCTTCGGTCATGGGTTCTAGTCTCATAGCCTTTCCAGAAACAATGTGTTGTCACTTGAAATTAATGTTTTCCTTTTGTAAAACCATATTAATATAATTTCCAAAATACATATAATGGAAATCCTTGAAATATGGTTAATCACTAAATATCCTTCAAACAAAATGTTAAATAAAACACCAATACATAAACACTTCATCCATTTATTTCCACATATGTCATTCCTTGGTCTTGGGTTTATCTTTTAGAAGAGTACTTTGACTTAGCGAATCCCCAGGTTCCATACAGTTAAGGAAAAAAACTATAAATAGATCCTCAAGATGAGATTTTTGGCCTTCCAATATACTCTTCATGGTTCCTCATCAATTATTTTCTTTATGTCCTTCCTTCCCACACATAATGCATTTCACCAATCCATTGAGGAACATTCCATGGTGTATCATCCCATATTTATTTCTTTATTGGTGTCAATCCATCTTTTCTCTATGGTATCCACCACTTGAGTTATTCGAAGCCTAAATCCATCACTTCATTAGGAAGTTCAAGAGTTGGTTAAGCTATATATTGTTAATCATATTTCAGGAAAACCGAATAGAAATTAACATGATATCTGTCACACCAATAAACACCACATTAGGTTTTTTATTTTCACACCCAGTCCTTTATGTTCAATGTTAACTTTTATTCTTTGGGTTCTTTTAAATGACTAAAACAAAAAATCATAGTGTGAGAAAAAATTATCATAGTGGAAAAAACATAAAATAATTTTCAGGGTGTCTAAATATTGAGACATTATTTTTTATCTAAGTCACCTAAGGTTTTTACTAAGTCATTAATTATCATTATCTATTCAAATACCTCATAATTTTTTGTAATGAAAATGTGAATTATCTTAATAAGATCACCTAAGCGTGTCAATCTAGGTGTGCAGTAAGGGTAGTGGTCATGTTCTAGGTTATTCTTGAGTCAGGACTGATGCACCTTGTCAGAGTTGATACCCCAAGGTATATCTATGCCAAAACGCCATCCGTGTATAGTATCTAGATAGAGAAGTATTTCATAGAAAAACAAATAATCTCTATCTAAATAAAACATTATGATGTTCTTATATACATATAATCTAATTCTACCTTTAGGTTATGTTATTTAATCTATTTTTTCTTAAATCTGCTTCCAAAGGTTTCTACTAAACCTGATCTGATACAAAATATAGAAACCTGATCCTAGAAATCCTAGAGTCAGTGTCAAGATACCATTATTCTGGAATAAGAAACATGTAAATCACATCCCTAAGTACCAAATAATTTATCAGTCTTGGTTAACCAGATACATACATGAGTATTTTTTTACAAATGAATAAACTAATTACAACATAATTTTTTCAAGGACAATATTATTCCATCTAGAGTATCCTTGAATATAATTCATTGTACACTTTAGGTAATCCTATAGAATGAAAAAAATAAGGGTGAGCTCAAATTCTCATTAAGGGACATGTTTTGAGCAAGAAAAGAGGAATCATTGAGAATGGTCAAATTGAAATGGTAAAATATGATAACCCATTAAATGTAATCAATAAACGAATAATTAATTTCTTAAACAATATGGAATGGTAAATACCTGAAAACAAATTCCATTTCAATAACTAGATAAGGAAAAATCAACAAGGAAATTTGATAAATTGAAAACACATTCCATCATAAACTGAGAATGAGATGAATCCGTATACATTTTCATAGTGAAAATCTCATGGATAATAAATATTGAATGAATAAGAAGGAAATGCTTAATTATTGGATTTTATGTCTCAAGAACATGAAAAACTCTACTCTAAATATATATCCTCTAGAAAGCTAAATATTATGGGTAGATTCTTTTATAACTTTGTCAACTAATTTTCCTCATGATAACCTATTGATGCATCGAGGGGATATAAAAAGTCTGAGGACCACCCATCTCTTAATGCTAAAAGAATTTCTCATATCAAGAAATCTATTTAAATAATAACAATATGGATTATCAAATATCTGTATTGAATAAATTATATAGATTTATGAATATTTACCCAGATAATCAAATGATTATCGAAGTAAACACCATATGTAAAAATGGTACATTGTTTAGGAAATAAAAATATCCATAATAAATTATTTGGATAATTATGGTAAATTAAATTCCTAATGATTATAAGAAATTTAATATTTCAAGAGGACTAAAAATGGAATCATGTGAAAATCAGTACTATACTTGGAAAAATCAATCATAAACCATCAAGAGGAATAATAAGGATAATTTCAATAAAACATATCCCATGTCGAGTAAAAATAAATTGTTGTTGTCATTGATTAATAGAAATACTATAAAAAGAAATAAAAATATCCTTTTTATTTTGAAATAAATATTGAATTTTCTTTCATTGAAAACAACTTTTATAAAGAAAAATTTAAAAATTATCCTTTTAATCATAAAAACGAAGATTCAATGAACTTATGGTGGGTAAATACGTACATGTCGTACAAGATAAAAGAAACATTCATTTTATAAGGTAAAAAGGTCAGAAAATTTCCTTATTCAGAAAGAAAAAATAATATTCCATTGAAAAAATTTGTAAAATTAAAATGGGGTAAAATTTACTTAATAAATCATTTTTAAAAGGTTAATAATATTTTTGAAATCATTTTACATAAAAAAAGGATTGTCAGAAAAAAAAACAAGTTCCCCGAATATAGAGAGAAATGATGTTGGGTTTTCTTAAAAACACTTTATAAAACATTTTGAGTACCAAAGAGTGAAAAAATGGTACCACTTCGTAAGAATAATCCTAAATAACAAAATTTGAATAAAATGGAATGTTTTATTCAACAATGAATAAAAAATTTTCTAATGGAAATTCAACTGTAAAAAATCCCAAATAAAATGAGATTGTGAAGTAAAAACTTGAAAATAACATAATGTTCTTGTGACAATAAATCCTTGAATAGACTATGTGTGTAATATTTTAATACATAGAAAAAACATTAAATAAAAAAATAGATTTTAAAAAATTATTTTTCACATAATCTCAGAATATTAATGACAACAAGGAAGTAATATAATCCAATTAAAACAAATTGGATTATGAAATTCTTTTCCACATGAAAAAACTTAATTAAAATACACTTAGAATAAATAATTCAAATTGAAACTCAAAATACCATGAAGATAAAATAATTCATGATATAATATATCAAAATGGGTAGTATATGAAACACACAAATGAAGTAAGCGTTGAATATTACATTTATCTCATATATGTAAAAAGTGTGATGGAAATCCATTACCTTGTGTTTCCTTTTGGGTGAACATTCAATAACATCTAGTATAATGTTTTTAAGAATGTTAGTAACCTAAAATAGAGTAATAATCATATTTATAATATAATATATTAACTTTTTATAATATATTATTACCTACTTATTAGTAATCTTACATTACTTTCAATATTTCTAGTTATAATTTCCTCGTTTTTACAGTATATTTTGACTTGTTATTTTTTTTATTATGACTATCTTGATTTAATCATCTCTAAGATGTAAAAAATGATGTAAATATAATATATTTTTAGTATATATGTATTTATAATAATGCATATGATATGGGGATATGAAATGAAAAGCTCCATTCATGGAGACGGTATGTCGTACGTACACATGTACGCTAGTTCCATTCACTTGTCTTATTTAAAATAATGAAAATCAATGATATAAATTTATATGTATATTATAATTAATACATAATATTAATTTAATATATTGGAACTTGCTTTTTTAAAACCATCCTTTATACATTCCATGTATAGAATGAATGAATCACATAGCTTTGAGGAGGTGATAGTCCACACTTTCCTAAATAATGTTATCATATCCCCAAAAAATGGAATACATGTAGGTATGTATTATATAAAAATTAAAAAATCATAAATACATTAAAAATATCATATATATCATATATAAATAGTTTTTTCACAATAATTCCAACATTGATATGTGGTAAAGGAAGAAAGAACAATCATCATTTTGTGAGGCGATAGTCCGCTGTATACATAAAAAGTATGTTCGTTACCCATTATATGGAATTGTGTGTAAGTGTATGTATAAAACATAAAATAAAAAAAATTATAACTATATTTAGGATAATGAGGTTATTTTATAAGAATTATTTTTAAATAATTTATGGGTTTTAGAATTAAATGAAATAAATGTTATGGTTGGTAAATGGTACCTCTTAATCGGGTAACTCCTTTCGGTTTATATGAAATGGATTACTTGATTTTCTTTATGCCCGAGGTGAGGATTCTAGGATAAGGGTAGGGATTTTGGTAAATTATTTTAGGAGATTTTGTACTATCATAAGTGTTTGACGGGTGTGAATAAGTGGGATGGGGTAATGCGTTTTTATATCATACGAGGAGTGGTATTCTTGTGATTTTTTGAAAAGGGTATTGCAACAATTTTATCCCCATGTCATGTGGATATAATAATGATTAAAATTTTCTTCAAAGGAGGATATGGTAAAAATATGACCTTATTATGTATTTTTGACAAGTTTCTAGGCCATTTTGGCCCTTATTTTTTTGGTTTAGTCCCTTGTTAATCTAATTTTCTTCTTAATCACTAGATTTAAATTTAATTACATTCACTAATATTTATTGTAAAAAAACTATGTCAACCTTACTAGTCATGATAAATTATGATTATTACAAATATGGACTCCATTTTTCAAATTTCTAATTATAGAAGTAGTAGAAATCAATTTATGTTTAATCCCATAGATGAGATTACAAAGAGGGTTTTTAATGTAAAAGTGATCAAATTTTAAGATGTGCATATGTCCAATTTCAATGATAAGTTGATTACAATGAACAAAATTGGATAAATTGATGTATTTTTTTTAATATTAATTTTAAAAAAATTTAAAATATAATTTATCCTTATTAATAAATTAGATTAAAAAGTAGTTTTGAATTAAAATCCAATATTTTTCACTATTCATAAAAAAATGAAACTCCACTGAAAAATTTCAAAAATGTACTATAAGCTAAATTTGATGTTCCTATTTAAAAAATGATGTTTATTTGAACATATAATGTTTATGGAATTTCAGAAAATTAGATTCAATATAGGTTCATCATTAAAAGGTGGTAAACGTGCCTTTTGAAAAATATTGATTTCTATTCAAAATACTAGGTTTATTCAAATATTATGATTATCAAATGTTTTGGATGAATGAAAAAAATTATTTGATTTAATATGTAATATCTATATATAAATATTAAATTAATGTCACTCAATAGTTGTAATTAATTTAATTTATTAGGACAAAATGAATTTGTGAGCATAAAAACATCTCCCTTCCTTTTAATTGGATTTTATATTCATTTCTAATTAATTTGTAACTAATGACAACATTTTATACTTGTGTAAAAATAATATTTTTATATTTTATTTAATCTTATTAATAACCACTAATTTAAATTCTAGGTTGATAATTAATAAATTAAATAATAATATTTTAATAATATATTGTTGTTCAGAAAAAATTGATCTTGGAGATAATGAAAGATATCAAAAAAGGTTATTCTTTCATGTAATGAATTCTAATATAGTTTTTTAAGGCATTTAAATATATATAATATATTTTAAATAGTAAATTTATTTTAAAATATTAGGATATTATATTCTAGTACGTTCTTGGTGTTGCATGTCATACACGATATCAAATACAATGTTCTTACTTTAAAATTTCGGGGCGTTATAGAGTAAGCCCTTACTATGCACCTAGTTTTACACTCCATGAGGGATATACTTGAGTTAACATATTTTTTATTTATTAATAATTATAAAGAATTAGATAATTAAACATATTTGATCCGATGATATACCATAGTAATATGGGTTAAACGTCATCTTTTATAAGTATAAGGTTGATAAAATGTTTAAAATCATCAATACCCCTCTTGAGGTTTTATATTACGATATTTTTACTAGATTTATGATATATTTGGATACATTTATTAGAATAAAAAACATTGGTTTAGTATATATTTTATTAAAATGGAAATTCATAAAATAATAATTTTTTATTTTTTGGAGAAAAATTTAATTATATTGATAAACTTAAGGGTTCATATAATGTTATGTGTTGAGGTAATTTTGGGTTATTCTAATTTGGGATAAAATGTTTTATCATATAAAAAATAATGAGTTTTAAAGGAGATTTGGTTTATAAAACCATGATATTTAAATAAATGGAATCTATGTTCAATAAAATATTCCACATGAATCACTGAGCTTAAAAGACCCAAAAAATATATTACATTAAATATCTTGTGTTAAATGAAAATCTAAGTAGAAATGAACCATAATATAATATTCCATTATAACGTAGCTATTAAATTTTATTGTATGAATATGAGTAACCAATTAAAGAGAATAATATAGTTTAAATATGTATAATATTACTTAAATGGTAATATATTGATTATAAAATAAAATAAGAATAATTTAAAATAAACCTATATTTTGTCTGAAAAAACAATATTTTTCTAAATGGAAGTTTCATCATGTCTTTTTCACATAAAGTAGAATTAATTTTTATTAATTATTAATAATTTATTTTTTAAAATGAAATTTATTTTTTTAAATCATATATAAAAATTATCTTATTTTTAATGTTTGATATTTTTCATAAAATATTGACATTTAAGAGAAAAGTTAATATACAAATTTTTGTAAAAAAGACATTTTGTTTTAGTAAATTATATAATTTCAAAGTCAAAGAATGTATTGAATATAATTTAAATTAACATAAGTATAATTCAGTTATATTTAATTAATATAAATAAAAATGAATCAATATTATTTTGGATCTTAGTATATGTTTATTTTTGGGTTTACAAATGAAATTTCTTCAAAAAGTTTGCAAGTGATTAATGTTTCTCCTTTTTAATTTATAAAAAAACCATAATGGGGAATGATTTAAATGGAATTTATAGATTATATATCTATATTTTTTAATTAGAATTTATATAATTAATTTTATTGGGCATAATTTTAATATAAAATAAGCTTTTTCTTATCAAATAATGTTCTTGAAAACCCACTTTTTTTGATTCGTCAGTTGGTTTAGTTTTAAATTAAATTATGACAGTTTTTTGAATTTAATTTTTCAAATTGGATTTCATATTTTTATTTAGAATATTTTATATTATATAATAATTATTCATAATTATTTTTCATAATTAATTGTGAAAATACAAAAAACAATTACCATAGTTTTTGTAGAAACAAATATACTGGTGTGTTAAACTAAAAAAATAAGGGTTGAAATGAAAAAAAATATAAAAAAATATACATACATATATAGGAATTTTCATGTATAATTATATATTATGGTACATATTTGAGTATATTTCATTTGAAAAATGCCGGTATCACTTTTCCATCTCAAAAATTACAAGTGTGCCACTATCCACACTTATAAAAGGTCACCCTTCTCATTTTCTATCCACACTGTATTTTTTTTGGTTTTGAAAAATAATTGACTAAATAACTACATTATATCCCTACCCACATATTAATATCCATTATTTTATCCTAAATTCATCCTATGAAATATTTTTTTTCTATCCTAAAGAGGATGATTGAAGAAGAGGTATCATTCCTAACCAAGAATTTTTGTTTTATTTCTTCTTCCACATCATTCAAATATTCCTCATTTATGTTATTATAATAATATTAGTATCTCACAAATAATAATATTTTATTATACTAATTAAAAAAACATAAATCCATCCATTACATTATCAAATATGAAATGAAACCATCATTCATAAGTATAGTGAACAACAACCGCACGAAATGATGTAATTTGTTTCATATCATCACCTCTAATGGATTGTTTAAATGGTGAATATAAAGTATAAATTTTATATTTTCAGCATAATTATAAGTATTGATTTATTATTTAACATATAATATAGATTCCCCAACCCTAGTAGCCCAGAGCCGATACCTTCTTTATAATATTGGTATATGATATAAGTAATCACAACCAAAATGATTGAATTGTTAATAGTATTGGTAAAATAGACATATACAAGATTTCCATATTAAATTGTATAAAAAAATTAATTTTTTTTCCCAATAATATCATTATTTCCTCTAGAATATTCTTGAATATCCTTCAAAGAATATTTCATTAATTCCTAGGAATGGAAAAAAAATAATGGTGTGGTTAAATTCTTAGTAAGTGTTAATTACAGGGGAGACGATCATGAATCAATAAAGAATAATTAAAATTGAAATTTAAATAACATAACACACATTCTATTTTTAAAAAACAACTATAATGATAATAAATGGTATAACAAATATAGAATGGTAAATAACTAAAAACATATTAAATTTAACAAATCAACTAATAATGAAATTTATATGAGAAAATATAATTATAAAAATATAATGGATAGTTATATCTATATTTTTCTAAATTTAATTATTAATTATTTTAAATCTTATCCCAATACATTATACTTATACTATAAAGATCTATCCTCAAGAGTGTTTAAAACTAATTAGAATAAACCCATTTAACAAATGATGACCAATATATTTTCCCATTGAGACTGTTGATGCATCAAGGGGATATCTATAATCAGCCACCACCCATTTCATTCATGTCGAATGTATTCCTCATATATCCAATAATTGATTTAATTTATAAAAAGGTGTTTTTTCATAAAAAAATCATTTTCAGAAAATAATATATATTTTTCAATATTTACCTATATAAACAAATTACATTCAATATAGAAAACCATGTTTAAAAATTATATGTGGTTTGTGAAATAAATATATCCAAGATAAATAACATTTATATTGAAGTAAATTTAATTTATAGAGGAATGTAAATAATATAAGGGTAAGTTAATGACTAAAAAATGAAACATGGAAGTGAATGTTAATACTTTCCTTTTTAAAAATGAAAATAAACCAACTAGAATAATAATTAGGATAATATAAATACATCAAATACCCATTGGAGTAATAATAAATCCTTGTTTTCATTGATGAATACAAATACCATAAAAATATTCTTAAAAAACTTTATAAGTTAAATGTCCCCTTAATTTTGAAAATCACTAATTAAAAAAAAATGTTCAAATAATATTTTGAACACAAATTTCTTTGAAAATAATATTTGATACAAATGAATTATTCTTCAAAACATTTGGGTGGTTAGGATGGATATAAATTATATTAATGTTTTACACATTAGAAAAACTATTCCTATCACATTTTATGTAAAAGAAAAACAGGCATTTTTTGAATAAATTTGAATATTATTTTGAAATATTTTTTACTTATAAATAATTGGAAAAAAATAATTTAATAATTCATTTTGAGAATATTAATTTTTTTCATAAAACACTGTTTTGGAAGAAAAAGACTTTGGAATGAATAAAGAAGTGTAGTTGGTTTATCTTAAAACATTTTCTCAAATAACTTTATTTACAAAAGTGTGTGATTATTTTAGTAATAAATGAATATAAAATTAATAAAAAAATAATAATAATGTGTAAAGGGATTTATTATGAAATGGTCATATAATTTATTTTATTTATAAATCAAAAATAAACAATCTCAATTTAAATTAGATTGTCAAATAAACCATTACAATGATTATAATGTTGATGTAATAAATATTCAAATGAATAGATTATGTGTATCAAAATTAAATAAACATTTAAAAATTGGAAATAAAACAAGATATGGCCAAAATTCAATTCAAAGATATTCTTAGAATATCAAAGATGATGAAGAAGTAATATAACCCTATGAAAAGAAATTGAGTTATGAAATTACTTTCCCCATGTTAAATTTTATATCAATATCCTTAGATGAAATAAATAAAATTTAAACATAAAAAAACATTAATTATTAAAGAATAATGATATTAAATGTAAAAGTGGAATTATATACATAATAGAATTTAAATTAGGTGCATAACAATACCATATGCCTCAATAAAGAGAAATTGAGATAAAATCCCTTACATCAAACTTAATTTTTGTTAATCATAATTTAATAACCATTATCGGGGTTTTAAAATTTTTATTAAAATATTCCATAAACATATTATTATTTATAATATAATATATGATTATTTTATAACATCTTATCACCCATTCTTCAATAATCACTCATTATTTGCATCGATTCAGGTGTAAATTGACATGTTTCCTCAAGCATGGTTTTTCATGAAAGTCTCGTTTATTTGGAATATTATATATCTCCAAAATTTATAGAATAATAATCATGATATAATTATCATATTTTTACATCAATTATAATTTTACAATCAATACTTTATGATTTTTACAAAAAATAGACTATGTTACATTTACGGAGATGGTGGGCCACACATACGCATGAGTAACGATTACATTATTCAATGATCATTATGGAATAAAGGTAATTAATATTTTTCATTTACTAAATGTTAATAATATCATATTATTTATTAAGATATACTTATATATATCATCAATGTGGTGTGGTGATGAAAATATAATAAATTCACTTCACTAAGGTGGCAGTCGACATGTACACGAACGATGTTTTCATTTTTCAATGTAATAATGAAAATGATATAATTTCTTATCCAAAAAATAAATATATAATAAATATTAGAATTATTTCATTTATATCACATATAATTTTTAAATTAATTTTTATTTAATTTAATGTTAAGAGTTATTGAAAAACGAAACACATCGCTCCACAAGTTGGTAGTCCATTATACAACCTACTATCTCTATGATTGTAATGTTGTTCATTTATATTTACTAGAACTCATGATTTTTTAAATAATAAATTATGTATAAAAATAATAACTATGCCATGATGATTATTCTAGAGGTGTTGAAATAATCACCTCTCTAACCTTGGTCAACACACCAAAGATGTTTTGAATGAATGAACCAAATATCCTAAAAACACTCAAGGCGTAATTAACTAATTAAGTACTTAAATAATACATTAAAATAGTAAAATATATTACCTATTTATCATTTATTAATACTATAAAATTTTATTAAAATATAAAGTAATTTATATAAACTTATTATACTAGAGTTGAAGGGAATATATAGAATGTCTGGACTTGAGGTAAGGGGCTTCATCTCAATTTGCATTCATTGAGATATATTTTATTATTATGAAACAAATTTTATTTATATATACTATATAATTACCCTTTTACATGTTATGTCCTTAATCATTTGTACATAAGGTAATTATATGTTTTAATTCAAATTATTTCATCCCTGATATTTTAAATTGAAAATTACCAAGTGGTAAGGAATTTCATAACTCAATTTTCTTTTAATTTAGTTAAATTACTTATTTATTGTATTTTATATTCTATGATTTTTTGTGTAATGAAATTTTATTTTCATATTTTGTATTCCTAGTTGTTTTATTTGGAATTATATTTCATACACCTAATCGATTAATTAATTAATTATCACATCAATGTTATGACCACTCTAACTATTTATCATCTCAATTTTTTTTTAAAATGTGTTATGTTATAAACCAATATTCTTTTAAGAGGTATATCAACAACCCCATTGACATGATATATTATGAATATGATTATTTTCCTAATATTTAAAGTATCACAAAAAGGTATTCTTTCTTGAGGATAAGATGGAAATGTTACCAAAGTGGAAATGCCTATATTTCTAAAATCTCATTTCTTTAATCATTTTCTATGTTTAAGGTTAATTCGGGGGGAATCATATGATATTATTTTCTTTAACCACATACAATTCTTCTCATATGTTAATGAATGTAGTTAAATTTTTTTACTTCAATTTTCTTTATTAATGATTATATAAATGTTATGAAATTATTCTGTAAGTGATACAAATATTATATTTTTTAGATCTGTTATCTTTAACTTCCACATGCATGTTCTCTAAAATGAATTCAAAATTGTTCCTTAAAAAATAATTTATTACGTAGAGTTGTTTTTCATGGACTATTACTATATTTTCAATGGTTTTAAAATAAAATTTCTAAACATTTTTCGAATGGGTCACTTTTGACTTAGATTACATAATGTTTAAAAAGAATATTTTATTTTAACATTTACATCATGAATGGATATTCCTACCTCCATGACCATTTTTTTTTCAATAATTTTTTTTCCATTTATTATTTTTTAAATGGAATATATTTTCACAATACTATTTTGATTTTTTAGGTTAAAAAAATGATTTTTGAAACCGAAAGTTTATTTTCTGTAAGAATGTTTTCAATGTCCATTTGATTGTATTTTTATTCATCAATGTTGAAAGAATTATATATTACTTACACTCCATTAGGGATATGTTTTATTGATACCATCCTCATTCATTCATTGGATGAATTATGAGATTAACATGGAACCCATTTTATTTTTGATTGGTGAATTAAGAGATGAATGAACATTTATTATTGTTATGATTTAAAATTGAAGGAATCTAAATTTTTTATTTTTGAAATGTAATAGGAAATTAATAATGATTAATAGTTGATCCTAATATATCATTTATAAATTATTGAGTCACATTTTAGATCACGAGTGTTTTCGATATAGAATATATGATAGGTCTACAGAGACAACACTATATGATCCTGATATATCTTATATGATGTGTGTGCCCATATAACACTGGGTGAGCCTGATATAGAATAAATGATTATTTGAACCAAATAGAACTCAAATTCATTACATAATTTTACTTTTATATTTATAAAATATGGGTTTAGTTATCAGAGTATTTCTCCTATGGATTTAACTAGGCTCTAGTTATCTATGACATGGGTTGAAAATGGATTATCAATATAATGATACATGATACCAAAATGTTTTATTTATAGTTTCTATGTGTTTATAATTGTTTATTGTATAAAAATCGAAATAACATTTCTCATGATTATTTATTCATATGAATCTTGAGATAATTCTTTATTTCATGTTCCATGATTGATAATCCATGTATTTATGGGTATGAATATTTTTATATAATGATCATTCACTTCAATTATGTCATCATACCCATATTATACTCTTATTATCACTGTTCGTATTCAACTTTTTAATTCTTATGTTTAACCATTATGAGAATTTTATCTCACCATTCATAAGATTCCTCTTACCTAGGTTATCAAGAAAGATGTTATATGAAATATTTCTTGAAGGGTTTCATATAGATGATGATTATGATTTAATGTGATATAAGAAAATATGGGTATAGTCAAAAAGTTATTATCCAAAATTCACGGGTCTTTTATGTATGCGTTTGTCCAAATTTGATAAAACTATTATCCTAAAAGTTATATGGGTATTTATTTGATCCAATATTTTCTTTTGATGTTATATTTTTTGGATGTAATAAATTGGGTAAACGTCATTAGTATCAAATCCGAAAAAGTATTATTAATGATTTTAGCACTGGATTTTGGTGTTTTCGTTCAAGGATGTAAAAGTTTGTGTCAATGGAGGGTTTATATTACTTTGGAGATTAGGATGTTTTTCATGTGAGAAATCATACGTTTTTTTGAAACCGTAATAGGTATTTAATAGTATGGTTGTTTTTATGTTAAAAATACCTTGAAATCCCTTTTTATATTATAAGTGATGAGATATTACAGTTATTAATATCATTTCATAGGATGTTTTACTAGTTTGAAGTATTTTTAAATAATTGTTTTATCTAATTCATGAATTTACAATTAGTGAAAAAATGTTTTAATGTATTGATAAAATTTAGGGTTTATTTGATCTTGGATATTAAGGAGATTATAGGATCACATGTTTTATCATATAGATAATAATGAGATTGAAATTTGATTTGACTACTATGTGTTAATGTTATATTAGAAGAAGATCACTATTTTGATAGGCCTTTTAGTTGAAAGGTATGAGATAACATTTATGGTTAAAATAATCAATAATTTTGTGTTTATGGAGGTTATTTATGATACAATGTTATTTATTTATAGAATGACATAAATTATACACTAGATATTAGTGTCTAATTTTGTAGATTAATATATTATTTCATAATATGAATGATTATTCATTTTGGGAAACATATTACAAAATGCTAACCATCATAGTTTATGTTAATTTCTAAAGATCTCTGGAATAGTTTATTAATCCCTTTAATTAATATGTGGTACTTTAAAATAATATTTTAGAGGTATAATCATGAAAATAATTCATCTTTAATACTCATAATTTGGGGAAAAGTTGATTTTTTTGTCAAAATTGATTAATGGAAGAAATTACCCTCATCATTTAAGTATATCTCCTAATATAGCGTCCTATGATTTTTGACTGGGATAAATTCTAATGGGATTTGAATTTTATCATTTATTGGATGGTATTATATTCAAATTGATATTTGGAAATAAATTCAATGAAACGGAAAACATTAATGTATTGTTTTTAGACTTGGATTAAGTCTTGAGTGTTTCCTCATGTACCCCAAAATGTTTTGCGAGTACCAGACCCTAAATTATAAAATATGGAAAGGTATGATAGGGGTGAAATTTTTGAATGAAACTATATGGACCTTCAACAAGATATGTCTGGATCCTTCATAGGAGATGTAGTTTCTGTATAGTTTCATCTAACCACATAGGAGGAGTTTCATAGTCATGTAGTTTGTTTCTGATTTTTTATAGAAGGAAAACACACGGTTTTTTCATAGTTTCTCAAGATGTGCATATGAACCATGTGACTTATTTCCTTATGAATCATCACGATCAAGGTTGGATCATGGTTTGGCCAACGATGGGAGAAAATGGTGTCACTCATTAAAGGGTGTGAAATTACCATTTACCCACTTCTCTTATTTCCTTTTCCTCCTCCTTTCTTCATCATCATCTATGTGAAAATACCTCCTCCACGGGGTTTTCTTCCCCTAACCTATGTATAAGGAGATATATCTCATAAAGACTCTTATTTTAGAAACATAAGATTCATTATAATTATCTTGGTATTTCCAAGACTCATCTTCTCTATAATCTCAAATTTTCCATCAAGAATTATATCACCGTGCTAGATAATTTACAAACTTTTCAGGGCGTTCATCCATTTCTTCATTTTCTATCTCACTGGAATGAATCAAACATTGATATTGGAGGTGTGGGACATCCATGGAATATGATATGTGGTCTATATATTTTACAAAATGTCTCTCCAATTTATAAAATACCACCATTATGCCACATGCCATACTTACTCGTTGTTGCTTCAAAATAATAAATTGAAAGGATTTAATTTTCTTATATTGCCTTGTTGTGTGTTTATACACTTATTGGTGTGTTTGGAGGTTATGACCTCAACCCAAACCACATTATTAGGTGGGTTTTTTTAAATCTCCCCTCTAATTTTTTTATGTCTTTTTTAGAGACACTCTTTTGTGAGTGTTTTTTATTTATATCTTAAATTTTGTTTATATATTGTTTTAAAACAACCCTAGAGGTTAGTTGCATTATTACTTGTGATGGAATTGGATTTACTAAAGGGAAATAAATGAATTGTTTATTTAAAAACGTCTTGTTTTCTTATAAAACCCCTCAATGAGGTGTTATTTCTTCAAAATGGAAAAGTGTTATACATGAAATGAATTACTTGTATTTATGGTTCGGGTGTTTCCATAGTCTTTTTTGTGTTCTTGGTTCTTGATGTGGATTGAATTTATATGTGTCCCTTTTCATTCAAAAATTACATGGAAAATGGTTGTGTCCCTCTTAAGGAAACTCGGTTTTATATTACAACATGCTTACTAAAATGTCATTTTTATAGTATAATTTAATTGATTAATTGAATTTTTAACTCCATGATAAATACTTAGGATTCCATATATAGTATGTTAAAAACTTTCTCATCATTAATGTGATAAGATTTTATAGTATATTATTTAAATATATAGGGTGATAATGGTACTTTAGGATGATATCACTGTGTATTTTTATTACCTTATCATGTACGATATCAGCTCCCTAGAGGAGACACATTGGATGGGCTCAATGGCTTGATGGTTACACCAAGCCACAAGTGATACCTGATCCCCTATGTGAGATACCATGTATGGGATCATAGGTCATTGTATCACACTATATTGGGAGTGATACTTGTGAGGACACTCACAAATCCCATTGGATGGACCCCAACAACAACGAGCATTTACGGTGCTCCTAGTGTGATACATGGGTCCCATTCTATGGTCTCGTCAGACAATAATTTGATGGTGATTTGTTAAATTTGGTAATTACTTTTATGTTAAAAGATGATGATGCCAATTTTTTATCCATGTGATGTATTCGCCATGATAAATCACATTCTTGGGTTTGGACTATCTCATGATGCCTTTTTTATAATGTTTTGTTATCACTTCACACAAATAACTTTTATATCTTGTCCGTGGTTTTAAAATTTCAGGCTTAGTCTTAAGAAGGTATGGTCAAGCCATGTGTACTTGAAGAACCTGAGCATGACTTTTTTATTTATTTATTTCTCATTGATACTTTACTTTTGATATACATGCACACTTCTTATTCTATATTACTAGACTATATTGTTCTTTAGACACCATTGGTGGTGTCTTACTGAGTATATCTCTAACCCTGTTAGGTCCTCCATTCCACTGGTGTACCTGAGAAGATCTTAATGTTCTTAGTTCCTTGATTTATTTCCTGTGATGTGCATTGTATATGGGACTATAAGAGCACATACTAATCCAATAATCTGGATTCTTGTAGAGAATTCCCTCAATGATTTTTATTATTTTTTATATTCATGTATTACATTTTATAATTACTTGTTTAATTTTAGTATCATTTGACATTCATCCATTGATGTATATTTGGTGTGGACCAGTTTTAACCAATAATTATATTTATCTTGCACCGTATTTTCAATTATTATTACTATTTATGATATTATCTATTATTTAATTAAAATTATACCATTTGTCTGTTATAATAATGAGGATATAATCACCCACTGTACAGTTTTTAGACCATCACTGTAGGTCAGTATCATCTTGAAAACGAGGAGGTACAATTGAGGCCATGTGGCAACCGGTCCGACTACTGGGTTAGTAGTCAATCCGGCTAGGTTGTTACAATGAGGCATGAGAGAATTGTTTCTTTTCTTTAACCTACTGATTCAGTTTGGTAGATATGAGACTAGTAATGTGTCATTGATTGGTAAATTTTCATGCCTGAGAGTGATCAACCCATTTATTGGGAAAATTCCTAGTGTCTAGGGATGAGATTATCATTAATGTTTCTTATTATAACTGTTTATTATGATTTCATCTTGTGTGTTTGGAGTATTTTTCACTACATAAGGATTTATGAGATTTATATAACTTCCCCATATTCCTATATGGAAAGGAAGTATCATTACATGTATCATGATAGGCACATAGGAATTAATTTTCATTGCATATGCCATGCCATGTAGATTTCATTGTTTGGATATTTGAAACTATTGATGTGTCTTTTTTGGGATTTCATTCCTATTATACACCATTCTATACCTTCTTAGGTATATCATTACATGCTTGTGTATAATATGTTCAATTGTTTAATTTATATTCTTTCCTTGAGTGTTATTCCATGATTCTGTGATTTTTGTGTTATGATTAGCATGTTGTTTATGTTCTCCTGGTTATGAAGTAGCATTCCATTATTAATTTTCATGCTTCCCTACTTCATTATCATGTTAAACCATATATAATTTTAATCTTTAGCATGCCCTGTTATAAATTATAAAATGTACAATAGGTTATTAAGGTGATATCATCATCCTAAACGACGTTTTACCACATAGATTGAGGATGACTCCTTATTAACCAATCATGGCATGTTTGAGCCGTGAATCATTTATTCCTTGGGCTGAATGATTTTTGGTTTTGTTTAAATGTGTGAAAAATTGAAATTTTTAAAGTGTATGGGTGCTTTTTTAATTGAGAAGTGTTAACCCATATAATCTAACTATATATTATGAGCCAATATATTTATAAAACTAAAGTAAATATAAATGTTGTTATATTTTGGCCTCAAATGATTTGGTCACCTTAGTAATTATTTTACCCCAATTACATATGAAAAATTATTGTATGGATAAATTCATAAATACACACTTAGAACCAATTAGGTTAGTTGGGGATTTTTTCTAAAGAAATGAGCCCACTAAGTGTGTTTTTATATATAGAAGTTAAACTGTTTTGGGTTTATTTTTAATGAATATAGAATGGTTTAATGGATCCCTATTAGGATGTCTTAAATTTATCTTTTATACCTCAGTTCTTAACTCCATGGGGGGTGTATCCATGCTTTATAGTGATGACCATTTAAAGTGTCTGCATCCATTTATATGGTTCACATATAAGAATATAGTGGAATCATACTTATCTAGTATATTTTTATTAAATAATGGACCATGTAACATGGTTCTATGTACTACTTAAAATGGCTATTGGTTAATTAAAATTCCATTTACAACCTAAAGGGCGATTTACTCTATAGATTTCAATTGAAATTATCCTTAACTAAAACAATTGTTAAAAATCATATTTATGATAATGGTGTTTAAATGGGGTTTCTATGAGGAAATTACTTTTCTATGATAATATTTCAATTAAGTAATAAATGGTTTACAGAAAAAAATTCTTGATATAACTAGTTTTGTTTCTTGTGGCTTCTGGTAAATAAATTACATTATATAGATGTTTTTCCTAACTGGTAATTGGAATTAATTTGAGCCTTTAAAATTATTAAATAATTAAATGAAAATTATTGTAATGACTAAGATAAAACCTCAATAGGTGTTTAAGTTTCAACCCTAGATTAAGGGGAGTTTAAACCCTTCTTAAATACCTCCATGAGTTGATGTCTAGAAAGGGTAACTTGAGCATTTCCTTTAGGAATATTTCCTTATTGCTTGAACCTAAATTATTAGATATTAAGAATAGTGACATTTCATAGGCGTGACCTCATTTTGTGTCAACTCTTTGGGTTTTGGTAAGGGACTATCCCACTGTAGGAATCCCCGTAATATCTATGAAATCCTAGATAAATGCTATGAGATTTCTGAAGAGTGGTACTATTCAAGTTTAATTTTCTATGTTGGACTCTTAGTTTTGAAAAGAAAACCCTTGGTTTGATGGGTGTTTGTGTGTTTTTTTGACCATTGTTCCATGTGTGAGCATTATGAAATACTTAGTTATAGTGAGATAAATATAAAAATTCCATAATCTAATTATTAATAGGTCATGTGGCCATTCATTCCTTCATCATTAGTATTGGATGACTCAGGAGGTCATCATCCTATTTTACAGTCATAAAAAGTAATGCGAGTCTAGGTTAGTTCTTTTGTACAAGAAATTAGATACCTGAATGCATAGGGATGGTAGACCTATGGATTGTATTAGGGATGTGTTGTTTTATCAGGTGAACTTTGATTATTATATTTCTATATACATGATAAAATCAAATTGACGAATGGTATAATGAATTTTTTGAGTTCAGTGGGAGATGTAATGGCCATGCGATGTGACACATTAGTCACATGTTATATCTAGAGTAGGGTGACATGAGATTCTGATGAAATAAAACGCATCCGATTTCTTGAGATGATGTCCTATGAGGCCCGATTCTTGAGACTATTCTGGATAGGATGTTTTTGCCTCTTATGCCTAGTGATATGGCATGTGTGGATGCAACTTGGGATTAGTTTCACACATACATCTAAAGTATGATTTGGCCTATTGCACATGTAAACAACTAGTCGGTCTTTCCATTCTGTTTAACACTCGTTAAAGTGTGATGGACACCTCAAGGACCTATTTCCAGTGATTGATTGTTCATTATTCATGGGGTGAGATACCATATTCAATGGATCCAACAAATAGGAAACTCATAAGGTGTAGAGAATCAAATAAGACGTGTCATAGTACATCCTCAATGTAGAAGGATCACAACTATAGAAACACTATTTGGAAATGGTCAGTCATGCTTAAAATGCCATGTGGTAGGTAATCTTATATTTTAATTTTGTGTCTAAAAGAGAGTGTTGTGATGTTGTACTTGGCTATATTCACAACCCGTAATGATATCATTCATTGGGGATGGGCTTTAGTGGTTGTGATTGAGAAAATTTGTGATGCCTTAGGTGGTAATGGCATTTTTGATCAGTGAATGACGTTGTGTTGGTGGGTGAATCTAATATATTTCAAATTATATTGACCTAAGAGTTTAAATTACATTTTATATATGTTGTTATAAAGGTTTTAATGAAGCTATATGAAACAATACTCCCTTGTGGATGTGGTACTATCTAGATTTATTTTTGGAAACCAATCAAATCCTCTTACCATACTCTCAGCTAGATGACCATTATGTCCCCTATCTTGATGATGTGGCTCTTAATTCTAGAAATTTTCCAAATATTTTTATTAATATTTTAATCATTTAATTAATTATGTTTTTTCCTTTTAATAGTTATTTGGACTTTTTGTTTGTATAATTAAATTTACAATTTAATATTTTTGTAAGTAATTTTTTCTTTTTATCCTTTTAAATTTTTTTTCCACTTTCTTAATTTTCAAGATCTTAATTCGTTTTTATTTTATATTAATTTCTGCATGTCATTATTATCTTATATTTTTTTAACATTTAATAAATTTAATCAATTAATTGAATCTTTAATTTTAATTTTTATCTTTTACTTTTGTATTATCAAATTGTTTAACATTAATCTACCTTATTAATGTATGTGATTAAAATTAAGAATTTAATTATTGAATTTTAATGTTTAATTTAAATTTTAATAAATTTAGTTTCATTTTATTTATTTGATCTTCTTAGTTTTTAATTTCAGTTTATGTTTTTTTGTGATTAATTAATAAATTAATGATAAGAAAAGAATGAAAAATTGTTGTTCTATTTTGTTTTGTTAAATCTTAATGTTTTATAAATCAGTTAATACCTTTGACATGTGTGTGTTGTGTGATATTTATTTTTAGCTATTCTATTTCACAAACCAAACAAAACAAAAATTTTCCATTCTTTTCTTATATAATAGATAACATATTTGTACTTTTTCATTTTGTGAGTCCAACATGATAATGAATTGTAAATAAATATAGGTAAAAAATTCTTATCCTAGTTCGGGATCAGAAAGTTTTGATTTATTATGCTTTAAAAGTTTCATTATAATAGCGTGTCCCCTAAATTATTGATAGTAGAATAGAAATTATATTTTAAATTTTAGTTCCCTTTTTGTTTTCCCAGTTGATTTATTCAATTATAAAAAACTAAAATAATAAGAAAATTAAACATAATAGATATTTTTATGTCTTTAGGTTATTGGAACAAGTTAATGTCGAATAATCAGTGCATGCCTCACATGATTTGGACTGTATATTCTACTTCTGATTTTATAATGTGTTAATTATTTCCAGATTTTATTTAATGTGACATTTTTTTTTAAATTATGACTTAATTTTTGATTAGATTTTATTGTTGATTACAATATAGAATAATTTTTTTATTTTTATAAATAATCAACTATGAATTAGTTATTCTCGTTTTATATATTATTTTATGGATATTGTTTTATAGATGTTTTTGTACATATTTTTTAATAATTTCGTAACTTTATATTCATTTATTTTTACTTGAGTCATTTTATGATGGAATATATTTTATAAATCCTTCCGCATGAATGAATTTTCTCATCAAAATTTTCTATCTTCCTTCAAATGTTTCCAATATTAGTTTTTTTATATTTTTGATGTCATTTAAAATATCAATATTTTATATATTACTACCTTTTTTTATATTTATTTTTTATATTTGTTATAGATAATGAATCAAAGTTGGATTAATACACTTCGATTAGGTGCTGAATATGAGGAAGGTGTTGATTCTTTTTTAGAAGTTTATAAATGAAATTTTCCAAACAATGACATATTATTCTATTCATGATTGAAATGTTTAAATTTTATGAATTTGAAAATCATAGAGATAAAATATCTTTTAATTTTTCATGGTTTTAATTCGAGTTACAACCCTTGGATTTGGCATGGTGAAACCAGGTAGAATTCTAGATCTATTGATGATGGTACTTTGAAAGATGATAAATCTAATAAACTTGATGAAATGATTCTGAATATTTAAGTAGATGAAATATAATAACTACTAACAATTGAACATTTATATATTGATGTCGAAAAACAATTATATCTGAGCTGTACAGAATATATGGTTTTATTGATGGTGTTAAGATTGATAAACCTGAAGTTAAAACATGGATAGAGTGATAAGAGTTTTATAGAGCTGCTACAATTATTGAAATAAATTCTTCCTAAAGACAATGATCTTCCAGATTCACATTATAAGGCCGAGAAAATTTTATGCATGTTGGGATTGGGGTATAATAAAATAAATGACTGCCCAAATGACTGTGTGATATATAGGAAAGAATAAGAATTTTTGTTAGAGTTTCCTAAATTTGGGACATCATGTTATAAGTTGAAAAAAAATCATAGGCTGATTTCGATGTTTTAGAGACCCCTACCAAAGCATGTTGGTATTTCCCTATAATTCCTCATTTGAAATGTTTATTTTCTAATTCACATGCTGAAAAAGGATAAAATGGTATGATGATGAGTGGATATGTGATGGAAAAATTCATCATCCAGTTGATTTTCCATAGTGGAAGAACATTGATAACCAGTTTCCTACATTGGAAATGAAGTTCGAAATATCAAACTTGGATGGTGCACATATGGAATGAATCCATATCGAATCCTTAGTAGCCCACACAGTTCATTGACTATTTTATTGGTAATTTACAACTTATTTCCTGAATTTTGAATGAAATGAAAATATGTCATGTTGAGTTTAAGGATCTATGGACCAAAATAGCCCATAAATTACATTGACGTCTTCTTGTCACTATTAATTGATGATTTGAAACTGTTATGGGAGGAAGGTATAAGGGTGTAAAATTCTTATAAAATATAATATTTTCAAATAATTTAATGATTATGTTTACTAAAAATGACTACCCTGTATCTGTAAATTTGTCTGGATATAGGGTTAGGGGGCATAAATATTGTCCGATTTTTGAACAACAAATTTCATATTGTTAACTGCATCATGGGAGAAAAAAAGTATACCTGGTTCATAGAAATTTTTCCCACTAGATAACTATTATAAATATTTAAAATGTATTTGAATAGCTCATAAGATTTTTATATTTCTCCAAAACATTTATCCATTGATAACTACTTCTAGATGGTGAAAAACATTGATGTGACATTTGAAAAGACCCATAAATCCGGTAATGATAGAAATATTTGGAAGAAATGATCAATATTTTTTGAGATACGATATTAGATATATCATAACGTGAAACATAAAATTTATTTCATGAACATGGAGAAGAATATATATGGATGTTTGATTAGAACATTATTATAAATTAAAGGAAATAAAAAAGATGTACTGAATGCAAGTATGGATTTACTCTCAATGAGAATCTGTTTGGATTTAGCTCCCACTCTTGATGGAAGATGAACATTCCTACCCATGGATTGTCATACCTTATCAAAGAGGTAGAAAAATATATATTTTATTTGTATTCATGATATAAAAGTTCCACATGTTCGTTTTTAAAATGTAAATTTTTTTTTGTCTTTTAAGGATTTGAAGTTGACAGGTAGGAAAATATCATGATTGTCACATCATGATACAATAGCTCCTACCTGTTTCACCGAGTGGAATATTTCCCACCCGTTTCAGAATGACTATCATTATGGTGTGTTTTTTTTAAATTCAATTTTTAATAAGTTGATTTATTTTAATACTTCAAAAAAAAATTAGATAATGAAGTTTTTTCTATACTTTGTCAATTGGAAATGTATTTTCCTCCATATTTTTTTTGATATTATGGTGCATTAAATGGATTATTTGGTGTGAGAGATATAGCTTTGCAGATCTGTATATATACATCAGATGTATCCTTTTGAAAGGTATATGAAGATATTAAAGGGGTATGTTAAGAATACATATCAACCTGAAACATCCATTTTTTAGAAGTATATTTCTAAGGAGGTTTTAGAGTTTTGTACAAGCTATTTGTTTGATGTGGAGAAAATTAGTTTTCCTACACATCGACATGAACATGTTATTTTTGGGGGAAAGGGGATTCATGGATTGAAATTTAAATTGTTGATAGGTGAAGAGATAAGGAAGTTACAGTTATACATCTTGAATAACATAGATGATGCTCAACCATATATAATATTTCATATTAATGATTTGAAACAAATTTATCCAAAGAAGGAAGATATGTGGATTTTGAATGATCATAACAAAACAAAATTCCATGGTTTAAAGAGATTGTGAAACCATATGCATTAGAAACTTTGAGATGGTTAGTGGGAAGTCCAAGTTAAAATTCGATAACATGGCCTGGGTATGAAATTAATGGATATACGTTTCATACAAAAGATCAGGACAACACAAGTGTGGTTCAAAATAGTAATGTGTCGGTATTCATAGAAGCAATTCATTTTTCAAGTGCCAATGACAAAAACCCAATCTCCTCATCAAACACATATTATGGGGTCATTGAAGAAATATGGTAGGTTGATTACATTAAATTTAAGCTCTAGTGTTTAAGTGTAAATTTTTTATCAGTAACAAGACATGATGAATTTGAAATGAAACTAGTTAATCTGAATAAATTGGAATACACAAATGATCCTTTTATCATTGAAATACATGGAATTTTTTTTGTTCTTGATCAATTTGATATGTAGTGGGATATTTTTTGACGTGGAAAAAACTATATGTTGGTGATGATAAACTTAATAAATATTCTGATTTATGTGAGATCCCTACATCTATGGGATGATTAAAAAATAATATTGATGAACATGTGTAAGACATGGTTTGTTCCATGCAGAATGATCATGATAGAGTAATTTGGGAAATAATATTTAGTAAATTATTAATATTACATGTAACATATGTTTAATTATGGTTTACTTTTTTTAATTTTCATAAGTAGGATATTTCAATTTTATTTTTTTATCAAATCACATATAATAACTAATTATTTAAATTTTCTATTTGTATTAGTTTATTATTGTCTAGTTTTTAATGATTACCCTTATGTAACTTATCTATTAATTGATATTGATGAAAACCAATGATTTTAAATTCAAAATTTTAAATAAAAAAATATGTAGTATATGAGTATATTATAAAATAAATCTTTTTATTATAAAAATTGTTTATTGGGTTGGTGAATTTTTATTATGTCATTTTATCACTCATTAATATTGTGTAGTTTTCATTAATTTATGTCATTTAATCTATCATTAATATTTTTATCATTTTATTTAACTATAAAAAATACGAATAAAAATGTGTTATGTCTAGTTTACTTTTCTTTTTGTTTGATAATAGGTAAATTTTTATTTACATTTGTATGTAATTGTTGGATTTATATATTTTTATACTAATTGGCGTTAAATTGATTTATAGGATAATAACAGATCAATCCTCTGATCCACCACATATTTATGGAGATGATCATACCCATACCTATGGGGATGAACTTACACATGATCCTATTGATGATCCTCCTCATCCTTCTTTACATGAGATATCTACTTCCACAAGGGAAAAAAGAGGTCACGGGTTGGTAAATGTGGCACCACATGTTTACCAAAATTTGCAATTATTTATAGCCAAGAACAGACCTTACCAATAGAAATGGATGATAATGATACTATAATAAGTCCAAATTCAAAACAATTCAAGACTTTTGTATCATTACAGGCTAAAAGAAAAATTATTATTTTTTTTGAATATTGGAGAAGTGTGGAAAAAGAGAAAATAACACTATTGTTGGAGAACATTTTGGAAAGCTTGTTTGTTATTATTTTACTTATCTTGAAATGTCTATAGTAATATATGTTTTTTACATTATTATCAGATGATGTATGATATACCTGACACTGGAGGAGTCGGGAGGAAATTCTTAGTATTGGCAGTTAGGAGATGGAGGGATTTTAAATTACCCCTCACATAACAGTTTATTTTTGGGAATAGACATCATGAAAATCCATGTGATATATATCCGTCTATAGATGAAGATACATGGAAAAAATTTGTTAAAAGTAGAAAATGATAAGGGTTTTTAGTAAGTGAATTGATACTGTTTTTGATGATTTTTTATATTAATGACCATGTTAATGATTTATTTATTCTTAATTCTTAATTTTAAAAAATCGAGGAGATATCATCCAGATATTCAAGCTAGAAATGTATACCCTAATACATTATCTTGAGGAGGGTATATGTTATTGGAAGAACACATGCTAGAAGAAAAACTTCCAAAGATGAGAGCTGGGTCATCAGGATCTAGAGAGGTTTCCTCTCCCCCTACTAGATGTTAAAAATGGAAGAGGGCTTGACTAGGAAAAAAAGAAAATATCTTATAGAAGAGTCAAGTGTTATAGATGATAACATTATATGATTTTTATTTTTTTATTGAAGTTAAATAAACTATTTATATATTGTGATTAATTAAATATTTTTTAAAATATTTCATACAAGATTCTCTTGAAGAGTATAGAAAATCAGGGGTCTTTATTATTGAGGGTAGATATGATATTTTAGTGGTAGAATTGGGAAATCTTAAATACTTGGGTCATGTACGAGGATACCTAGAAGGTGTATCGATAATAAAAGTGTTTCAGCATTTGGAAGCTTCATCAAAGGAGAATGTTTATAAAAAATATAATATTTGGAATCCAAAGTTTAGGATATTGAAGAAAAAATGGAGGAAAGATCAAAGCATCAGTACAGGTTATGTTTGTAGATATACAAGGATAGTTTCGGCCTACTGATCCAACTCCTCCACCTCTGCCAGAAGATCCAACTCCTCCTCCTTATCCTACTCACACATCTATATTTCTTGACCCCACTCCATCTTATCCAACCCCAACACCCCCACCTCCATAGCTTCCATGTTACTGGGAGTTATATTTTGATGATCCTCATTGTATTGTTGCATATAGGATGATATATTAAATCAGTTATACCATTCATCATCACCATATTTAGATAGAGAATCATAGGGTCATTGTACATGATATTATATATAGATCAGAAAAATACCATGTCCTACAAATAAACTGACTATAGTTGGAAACATTATCGGTCATTTTTTTGGCCTTCAAGACTAATTCAGAATATTACCATAGATGTATGTATATATGTTATATTTTATTTCATTTTGATATAAAATTTGTTTTCTCCTTTTAAATTTTATATATTTCACTATTTTTTTACTAGAATACTTTAAATTAAATAAATAATGTATAGTCAATGAAAATATGAAAGTTTCATGACTTCAAATACAGATTCTACTAGTCTTGATAAATTTCAAAGATTCTCAAATTTTTTATTGGGAGTATATGACATTCCATTTGATTAGGCTGTTTGTGTTCATGAAATGACTATTGGGATTTTGAAAATTGATATTGTGGAACTTGTAGCTGGAGATCAATTGGGCATCAAAACGATGCATGTTTCTTCCTTGTAAATTGATAAAAAAATCATTCAATTAATTTATTGAAAATTTACAATTATGTCTTCCTTGTATTAGGTATCTATATTAAATGTGTACAGATCATGACAAAACAGATGTATATAGATTTATGGACCCACAATTTATTTCTCCTATAGCTTTGACAATGACATATACTAAAAGTACAGTTTATATAGCTAAAAGATTTCAGAAGAATGTCATTATTCAGTGTTGGATGTTTCCATATCTTGAAGGGTATGAAAACAATACTCAAAATTTTTTATATATTAGTTTACATTTTAATAACTCATATTAAATTTTCTTTTATATCAGCGGTTATTGGATGTTGGGTGTGTTTTTTCCAAGAGAGAAGGAATTTTATTGTCTATGCTTTTTCCATAGTGAAGTGAGAGAAAATTTTAAGAATGTATTGAACATGTAATTTTTATTATTTTAATAATTTTTTATATTATAGTGAATAAAATTTATTATATTCATATTATTTTCAAACAGGTAATGGAACTTCATTAGAGATATGACAAAAAAGAAGATCACCAAGAGCTCTAAGATCAAATTTGTAAAATCTAAGGTGAAATTCCATTTACAACTACTAAAATTTGGATATATTAATTAAAAAAATTATTTTTAATTAAAATATATTTGAAATATTGTCAAAAACAACAAAGTTTAACTGAATGTGGATATTATATTTTAAAATTAATGTATGAAATAATTTCAACCAGGACAGTTATAAAGTTTCATAAGGTTATATTTCATTTTAAAAATTTTCGTCATATTTAATATGGTTAACTGAAAATTCAAGTCAATTTTTTTTTATTTTTTTCCTTTTTTATGAAGAATGGTCATATACTGTGTAGGAGTTGAGATATTTAAAAATTTAATGGGAAAATCATTTTACAGTTTTGATTAGTTTTTAGTTTAATTGAATGTTAAATTATATGTGAATTTTGATTTTTTGGCTTACTTATTTACTACCTCTTAAACTATTTTTTTTGTTTCTATATTACCACTTTTTGGCCTCTTCTGCTGTTTTATGACTACTCTTATCGGTTGAGGATGAATCAATTTTCAATTTTTTAAAAAATCTTTTTTTCACTTTAGATATTGGATAACCGACGTGAAAAATAGTGTGAATTTATTTTCACAATTGTTATCTAATAATCGACTTGAAAACCCATTTATCACATTAGTTATATAAAATAACCAATGTTTTAAAGGGTGTCATTTGGTTTTCACTTCGATTAACCAATAACCGATGTGAAAAACAAATTATCCAAGGCTCTTCATGTAGGTTATTGGATAACAGACATGATAAATGGTGTGTAATGTGTTTTTTTCATTGGTTATCCAATAACCAATGTGAAAAAACAAATGAATATATTATTTATAACAACTATTTTAATTAATTTATGGGAAAAACTTTAATTACTATGTCCCATATAACAACTTCACCAAAAAACCAACATGAAAAATCATAAAAAACTGACATGAAAGACCATTTATGCCCTAGTGTTATATTATTATTAAGGGTATGAATACATGGAATCTATCATTAATTTATAATAATAAAAAATAAGTTAAGGAAACTAATTGAAAAACATGCCATTAAACAAAAACAAGAGCATAATATGGTAGGAATTAGTTTAAATCAAATAATTCCAAAATAACATGAGTTAAATCTTATCCATGGATATCATAACTAATCAAATAATTATATGGAAATCAACAACTAATCTTATAATAAGAGACTGTATAATGTGTGAAATTATAAACATATCATCATGGCATTAGCCAATATATAACACATAAACGGGTATGGCCTAATCCAATACCCAAACTAGTTTGTCTCAAGGGGTTTACCGATGCATCGAGGGGCTATAGTAGGCCCCCCTATCACTTAATAAGTTCAATTAACTCCTCCTATGAAAGGCGTGAAATGTAGACAATATAAATATTCATATTGAAACTAGAATATGAAATTTAAATAATTTTATTAATGAATAATCATAATCATAAACCATCAAGAGTAATATGGTGAATGATATCAAAATAATACATCCACAGTCAAACTGATCATTAAACATTCCATAAAATATGGTAGATTGTATCATAATAGATCAATCTCAATGAATCATAATATTCAAAAAAGTATATTGACATAGATAATAATACTTTAAATTAGATCACTATAAAATTCCTGAGGAAAATACCATTTTTCAAATTGAAATTCACTTATTTTTAAAATGTTTTGTAATTATTAAAAAAAATTTATTTTAATATAAAAGTGTAAAAATATAAAGTAAAATCCAAATAATTTATTCATTATTCAAGGTGGTAAATCATATCATTCCATATAAGTTAAAAAATATTCCTTCTGTATTTTTTGATGTAAAAGTCACAAAGTACCTAATTTGGAAAATGAAAAATAGCTTCCTTTAAACCCACTTTTTAAAAATAAAATATGGGTAAAAATGGATTAAAATATTCATAGGATAATTGAAAATATTTTTTTGAAAATATTTTTATAAAACATGTATATGGAAGATAAATATTCCCCAATAGAGACTTAAATATAAACAATCATGAATAATAATGAGATTGTGAAATAAACCATTACCTTAAGTTTAACTTACTTTTTACATGTTCAAAAACCTTCTATAATAAATATATATTTATTATAAATATATTATAGAACCATAATCATACATATAATACAATATATGATTTACTTATAATATTTTATCACCCTTCTTATCAATTCATTATTAAAATCACTATTTTGGGTGGTAACTGCTTAATTTTTTAGTTATGTTTTGATTTGATATTTCTAGTACTTATTATTTTATCATAGTTACATCATCCCCATAATATTATTTATGGTTTAAATATCATATATATTAAATATAATTATATTTAGTTTCATCCATAGATATAGAGATAGAAACATAAATTACACAACTCATTGAGATGGTAGGTCGCGCGTACACATGAACCTTGTTTTCATTTTATTAATTGGGTGGAATGAAAGAATGGTAAAGAATAATTAGAGTTTAAAATAATTATTATTTCATATATATAATATATGTTTATTATTTCTATGTTTATAACAATCCAATTAAAGTGGTGATGAAAAATGATTTACTCCACTATGTGGAGATGGTGAGTTATACGTATGCACGACCGATGTTTTCACTTTTCATATGATAAAAACTCAATATAATATAGTTCAAACATAATGATAATAATACATTAGTATATTTATGATACTTTAGTTATTAATTTATGATTGAAACAACACATGAAGAGTAAATATAAGAATAAATGGACATGATAGAGTTGTTAAAAATGATTACCTCTTCTTTGGGGGACATCCATTAGATCTCTTTTTAAGGTATCTAGGTTTGGTTTTTTTGAAAGAAAATGACCACCATAAATTGGATAATGATTTTGTGAAGAGAAATTGTCAATATTTTATGGATATATAAGGCTAAAAGTGGTGTGAAGAAGTGACTGAGTAGATTCCCATTTGAAATTTTATGTGAGGGTCACTTTTGGAATTTCTCAAAATATTAAATTATAATAAATTAATTTTTCCTTCCAAATGCCTCCAAATGTAACTTGATTCAAATATAATATATTATAACGTTTTTATCCCATAAAAATAGAATTTAGTCATGTTTTGGGGTTTTTTAAAACCTTATCACTTTGAATAACCCCTTGGTCATATATTTTTTCCCTTAACTATAGTAATCACAATTTTAATGATAAAAGGTTAATAATGTTACTATAAGTGAAAAAATGACTCATAAATAGAACATGTATGATTTTCCCAACTTTAAAAAATTAAAATGTATAAGGATAATTTTTTTTGAATTTTAAATAATTTAATAAAATATTATTTTCATAAATTATCATTAATGTTAATTTTGACACTATTCATTTAATTTGGCATAAAATACATCAAGATAAATAGAAAACTAGAATTTAATACTTTAAAACCTATATAATATTCCAACTAGATCTACAAAACTTGTTTCAAAAATTTACTCATGGAAATTATGTCAAAATTAATATTTTTAAAATCATTTATTTTTATTTTTCTATTAATTAAATAAATATTGAATTAGTATGGAACAAGAATTTAAGGTAATTATATAATTTATAAAAATTAAAAATAAATTTATATAATGAAACTAATTTCATTAAGATCAAAATAGATATTTATATTTTTCTATAACTTAATTTTTTCCTATATGGACACATAAAAGATATTAAATACAGTTAGAGTGACATTTTGTAATAATCTTTGATTTAAATAATTTATAAATACTTTTTATAGAAATTTATTCATTAAATAACTAAAATTATATCATGAGGTTATAATGGGAATTTAATATTCATCCAATTATTTTTTTTGACAATTTTAGGTCATGGTTATAACCTTATCTTTTTTTATCCTCCCGTTAAATCTTTTGATAATTACCATACTGTTAAAAATGTCTACTATATAAGGATCAATAATGATACTATAAAATTCCAAAACACCCATAAATAGAAAATGGTAGATGTAATTAAAAATTTCCCATTACATAGGATGAAATTAATATTTTTAGTATTTTTTATAAATTTAATAAATATTACTTCCTATAAAATATTCATAATGTTGATTTTTAGAACTACTCCTTACTTTGACTTTTCCAATATCAATATTACACTTAGAATTAGGAAAAAATATTATTATATCCCTAAAATCCTGATTTCATCTATTAAATTCATTTATATCATTAATTATCTAAAATTAAATTTCTTTTAAATTTTTTTATATAATTTATTTTATTTTTTCCACAATTGAATAATTACTGCATCAACATCCTATAAGAATTTCTTATAATTATTTATTCCCTAAAAATTAAAAATAAATTACCATAATGAAGATAAGAATTTTATATTTAATAATAATATTTGATTTGTTGAGGGATTAATGATATTTGAAAGTGATTATTTCATTCACATTTTATATTACACTCATTATAGATATTACAAATACTATATTAATATGTTGTTTCATATAGTGATTTCCCATACAATATCGATGTTCTTATTTTTATAGTGATTCCCTATTAACGTTTTCTTATTATTATTTTATGGTTATTATACTATAATATTTTATTAGTTTTGTTGTATATGTACATAAAACATATGTATATGATGCATATGGATCATGGAGGTGTTGGTTATCATATATCCATAAGATCTAACATGAGAAAACAATACACAAAATGTAACACATGTTGATTTAATTCCGCCTCCACCTACCTCTCCTATGTTTTACATTAGTTTTTAATCCATTATCAATATAATAATGTATTTTTATACATTCATTGAAATAGTCCAATGAACTCATCAATAAGACATGATTTAAAGATGGGATTTCATGACATTTTAGGTCCTTGATGTTTAATCCTTTTGTGGAGGAGCTCTAAGAATAACCTTAATAAACCTAGTTCTATTATTGGTGTGAGTGATGATTGTGAATGTGTAAGAGGGGATATTAATCATTAGTTTCATGAAATTTTTTCTGAAAATCCATTCTTCTTATATCACCATTTTTTTATATATCATAGGTTCGAACACCCCTATCAATGCCCTATAATCCATGTGAAACAATCATAGATCCATCGGTTGATGGATGACCTAAGGTGTTATGAAATTTATATCTAATTCTCATTTAAATATCATTAAAAAAATCCATTGAAGAAGAAGATGATAGATATTATATTGATGTTTCATGTAAGCTCTATTTTTTCAGCTCTTCTCTATTCTAGAATTTTTTACTCTATTTGGATAGATTGTGTGGAGTTTTGGGTTTTTATATATTTCTTATAATCATATGATGGTTCCAAAATATCATTTCTTGTATCTAAGACATCATCTTCGATAGATAATTCATGTTTTCTTCAATATAAATAAATAACATTTAATTTCATTCAGAGGAGGTATTTTTATTTATAATTATGTTATGTGATAACAAGATGTGGATTACATGGAAGCATTATGTTATGTTGTCAGTGTGATGAATAGGGTGATGTTTAACTATGTTATTTGATATAATACTTGTATTTTTAAGCATACAAAATAGAGCATTGTAATGATATTTTTGGTGTTTGACAGAGTTTCAATGTTATTTCAGGATACCTTGAGTGTTAAGCATGGTCTCTAGTGGTGGAATGACTTTTTTGAGTACATTATGAGCATACAATATGTTATATAAGAAAAAAACACACACATAATACTCACATAAGTGGATCAAATTATCATATCTAATGTGCTTCACATTAAAATATTCTTTATGGTGGTTCATGTTCATTATGATATATGCACTATGGAAAAGGAAATCTTATGAAACTAACCATTGATAGATCTTTTTCATACCACCTCACATAGTTGTTCTCTAGAGAGTTAATCCCCACACATCTTGTAACTATTCCAACCCATGAAGGCTTGTTCATATTCAACCACTCTCAAATGGATTTCCATTAATCTTGGTTGTTGTCCTTTATGGATGGTTGGCTATTCGGGTGGGCTAGTTAAGGGATGGATATATGTTTTTGAATAATATATTATTATATCTATTTTTTGAAATTTTCTTATAGTTAACAAATGATATGCAATATACATAATTAAAAACTTTTTTACAATCCTAAATCTAAATATAAAAGTTCATATTTGTTTCCCATGATAAATAATGATTTTATTTATTACGTAAATTGTCTAATTAATTTAATCATATCATTTTTAATTTTTCTATAAATAGTAGAAAAAGTGATTTTGGAATATTTGATGAATTCATAAAATTATTTTATAAATTATTTAGATTTATGATGTTTATTATAAAATGATAAAATAATTATTTTGAAACAATTATTATAAATATACTCTTTATATTTTTGGGTGAATTTTAACAATAAATTTTTTAAATTTATATGGTTAATTAAATTTTTATAAATTCTAATAATTGGTATTTTTCACTTTAACAAATTATATAGCATAACATTTAATTTTGAAATAATTTGTTTATATATAAATCATAATTTTTTCTAATTGAATATTTTTTTACTATTTAAATATTTTGTTAGTATGTGATATTTATATTATATAAATAGTTTAAAAAATAATAGTTGGGTTTTAATGATTTTTAATTATGAATATTATCATATCTGTAACATAAAATGTTGTATAACAAATAAAACGAGGATGAAAGGGTGTATGATGGTACCCCTATTCGGGCTTTGGGAAGTGGTGTGCATGCCTCTTTTAAGGATGCATTCCTAACTGGCAAGACAACGATCAATTATAGTGAGGTACTTACCTCTGTTTCTCCAAAGAGGAGATCACAAAAGGATTATTCTATGCTTCCTAAGACCGTGTCTACCAGATTGCCTTGTAAGCTACCAACGAAGGGGGATGAAAATATCATTATGATTTTCAATCAGGGTAAATATCAATATGAATAGGAAAAAAATGATAATTCGGATCATGGGAATGACATGTCATATTATGATCTTTAACATTGTTGTTTGATGGATGAGGGAATTCCTGTTTGTTCGACCCCATCTACCACTTTTTTACTTTTCATTTCATTTTAATAAATGGTCAGAGGCTCTGATTCTGGCTGGACTTGGATGGTACTTTATTTATGAATAGTTTATAGAGGTTTAAATCATTTTCAAAATTATAAAATACTCATTTATTTAGAAGTTCTTACCTACATTATTCATACAATTTTTTTATAATGTGAATATTCTGTATAACAAATTGAGACATAAATTTCATTTAGTAGATATGACCTTAAATTTTATTCAAATAATGACATTATAGAATTAATTTTCACTTACATTGATGATGATTTATTTTTTGATTGAATTTTTTTAATAGCTATTTAATATATGGTTTTCATATTGGGTCCTAATGACACCATTAGTTGAATTATCTCATAAGAAATGTCTCCCCAATGTGATGTACTTGTGGTCGAACTACCCATGGATCAAGATTCTTATGCCTTGTTAGAAATGTGAGAGGTTTCCTATCAGCCACTACGTCTGACCTCATGTAGATATTTTTAATCTCATTATGCTCTATCATTTACATGAAATTTTTTATATACCTTTGACATCAAATTTATTTTGAAATTCATGAATATATTTTCAGTTTTTTTTGATATATTCATATAAATACTGGTTCTATAAATATTTATACATAAATTTGGTTTAAAATCAATAATTTTGTTTATAGAACAGGAATTTAAAAAACTATTAGATTAATGGATACAAAAAAACATGATATTGTTATGAACCTAATATACATGGGTTGGACAATATGTTGGGTGTCCATTTTAAATGGGAATCCCTAAAATAATTATTTAGGGTCTCTATTCAAATGGTTACTTATCGAGACCTCAATCATATAGCTGAGTCAATCATTCCAAATCTGGGTGACCATGTATTATCATTCTTAATGAAATTATGTGATATTTGACATTAGAATATACTTGGGTAGGTCATTCCAAATTTTGGTTCCCCTGTAATTTCCTTTGACTTCCAATCCTTGGAATCTTTTTTTGAGTTACTATATATAAAGAATCCCTTCAGAAGTATACTATAGGATAGATGCTTAGAATATCCACATGATGGATTGTGTAAAGAGTTACCCACTCAATTGAACATTAATCATAACTACTATGATTGGGATGATTCAATATATAAATAACTATGGATAGAGATTAACTCCAAATATGGATCATTTCTTTATAAAAATATGGATTTTACTCAATAAAGTGATATTATCTATAGGGTGATCATTTCAGTCAGAATAATTTCATTAAATTTCTAGGAATAAAATCTATAAAACATTATAAGAAATTGATAAAATATATTATTGTATATATATTGTATCATCATTGTCAACCCTAATGTTGCGATTAACCATTGAGAAATAGATGATTAATGTAAGACACATTGAAAACTATTAACATAAAAAAATATCTTAAATAAAATAAATTTTAACTTTTATAGAAAAACCATCTTATGTAACTAATATTTTAAATTTTTCAAATAGAAAAAAATAGATGCATACGAGAATCATAAAATTGTTCACATAATTTTTCAAGACTATTTTATAAAAAATTGTCTTAACAAATATTATTATATACTCATATACTCAATGAGATTGATTATATGAATGTGTTCCTAAATATTTCTTTAAGGAATTTTCTAGTTAAAGAAATTATCATATTTCCTTTGATGGAAATTTTATGAAAATATAGTTAAATTGAACTAATGAATATGAAATGTTCTCAACTGTTGAGAATAGTTGAACCTAGAATGTGATTTTTATGTTCTAGAACTTTATAAATAGTAAAATGGGTGATGTTTTAAACTATAAGGTGAAATTACAGTTAGATATTCCAACAATATTTATTTTACTAAACAAGTCCATTGAGAATGACAGATATCAAGAAGTAAATAAGCAATGATTCTAGAAGGTGGAATTGTTTTCAATAAATTAAGAGGATCATAAAACTCTAGGGAATAACCATGATATATATTAAGGTTATAGAATAAACATATTATTCATTAAATGTTAGGTGATATATATTATTAATCTTACAAGTATTTATAATATAGTGTTCTTAAATTTCAATGGATAAATTGATAGAGCATGTTGTTTTTTTCAAGTGTTGAAGTAAAAAATAAAATGCATTAATGATTTGTATATAGATGAATTTATCAAGAATTAATTGATATATTAAGGAAGTGTATGTTCATATTATTTATCTGAAATGATAATAGAAGTTATTTTTAATGACATATTGGTTATTAATATCTTTAAATTATTAATTTCATGTAAATGGTTTATGATCCATTGAAATCAATAGCACATTTTCAATGTGTGACATGGAAAAAAATATTTTATCTAGGATAACGTTTTTCTTCCAGATATTTTAAAAAATATATTACTAACATTGATAAGTGGTATATTTTGATAAATATTATTATTTTTAGAAAATTAAATGACCAAAAAACATAAATTAATATATAATATATGGAAATTAAAATTATTTTTTAGATATTATTACTAAATGAGAATTAATTATGTTTCTTAACAATATGTTATTATTATCATAACAACATATTCACAATAGGATATAGTTTATAAGTGGATAATGAGAATTTGTTTAAAATTATAAATGATAATATCTAACTGATAAAATAAAATACCTTTCTTAAATTGATTATCATATGTGATGATTATGGAAAGTATAAATAGTTCAATTATTTATCATAAAAAGTAAAAGTCCCTTTATCCAAAATGGGTTTAGGATGGGATAGTAAATAATAATATAAATATTTAAATTCATTCATGGTAAATTTTGATTTAATAAGGGTTCTAGGGATGATTATTTCAAACGTAAAATCTGTTATGAGAAAACAACCAGGTTTAAAAATTATCTATCTTTAGGCTATTCAGCTATGTACTTTCATATATTTAATGAGATATAAGTTATGAATCTGATACCCATATCTCACCATTATAAAAATAACTATTAATAATATATATTACTAAAAAAATACTTTAGTGAGTTATTTTTATCAGATGATTATATAGATCTGCGACATGAATTGCATATAGGATTGATGAGTAAATATAACCCCAGAATGTTCTGCAACATTACACAAATTTAGTTTTCTGTAATATATGATATGTTACAAAAGAAATAATGTTTGGTTTTATTATGTGTTCCTAATATTTCTTTAATAAATTAATATATATATATATATATATATATATATTCATAAAAATTAAATATCCAATATATCAATATTTCACATTGCTTTCAAATTTTTTTGATGAAAAATGTTAATTATCCGATCAAATTATGAATTAGAGTAGTCTTTAATTGATGATTATCAACGAGTATTATATGTTATGTCGACATATTTATATATTCATGAATTGAAAATTGTACACATTTTAAATAATTCTATATTAGATATTAATAACATGTTATTGAGTTTATAAGTATAGAATTATTACATAAGATGAATGCCCAAAGTATATCTCCTAGAATTTCATATAGTAATTTATATACATTTATGTGTGTGATTATTATCTATCCTTTTGACATGATTTTGAAGAGATACTAAACAAAATATCCTTAATTAATTTATACCATTCATATTAATATCTTAATGGGTTTTCTAATTAGGGTTTAGTTGGGTATGCTTTTATTTATTTTTTCAGTTAAAACACCACCATGATGGGATTACTCTACTTGTATAATTAGTGAAGACTCATGGAACATGATTAAATTAGAATGAGGATATGTACATAAATTCATAGTTTGGTTATATATGAATTTTTTGGATACTTTGATGATGTACATGTAATATTCTCCAAATTTAGATGAATGACATATTATGTATCCATTAACTTTGTCAATATTATTTCAATAATTAGGAAACTATTATTTGGCTAAAACTAGACTGGTAGTGTTCCATTTCTTCTGGTTAGTTTATGTCTTGGAAAAATAAATTAAATACGTATAATTATGACACCTATGATATATCATATTCAATAAATGATTGTATAAATATATAAATATGTTTAATGGAGATCACTCTAGAACCCTCAGGAGCATTAGTAGCACTAATTCTTTACTAGATGGTTGTCTATGATAAAATATATGAAATATCAATTTCATATTATTTTCCTATGATAATAATTCTCACGGTTCAACATAGTAAATCTATTGGATTGGGGAATTTTTTTTTGAAAAAGTTTCTATTAAAAAATAAATAGATATCAGGAGGATATTATATACGAAGGGATTTTTGGATTGATTCACAAAGAGTTTTTATGTTATGAAATTAATTCCAAATGGTATTTAAGTGGAATTGAGATATTGTTGGATATGAAATTAAAATAGGATTATATAATATATATTAATTATTTATACATGGTTCCAATGTGTCCCAATGTCCGAGACCAATATTACATTGCTCTCAATGTAATACATGATATGTTCATGCACCTTCCACCACCTAACCATGTAGTTTCCTGAAATTTATAAACCATTATGATCATATTAATATATATTCATATGTTCATTGAATGAGTTTAATGAACATCATCAACAAGACAAGATTCAAGGGTGTAATTAAACAACACCCAATGTTCCTAACATATTCTCCACTCACATATATTGGTTGGAAGTCACCATTATAAACAGTGTTTAACATTTATGTAGGGGTAGATCATGGAATCTTAAGAGGTTATATTTTATAATAGTTTAATATAATGTTTTTTAAATATAAATTCATATCATTACTTCATTCATTCAATATAATTAATGTTCTTGGATTCCTCTTGATGCACAAGAATCCTCATGATTTGATCACATATCATTTTACTATTAGATCACCTATGGAAAATAAAGATATTCATTTTTATCTACCATGATAATAAATAAAATAATACATACCACCATGAAGAAGTTAAATACTCTAAATTGGTTTTTTGGGTATACAATTATTCTACGGTTCTTCTTTATTCACAAATATTTGTTTCGGTTCAAATAGACTGGGTTTGATTTTGGGTTTTTCGCCACTGTATGGGATCATATGATCATTCCCAGGTACACATCTATTTTTATATATTTTGTGATACTATATTTATCCATGTTGTGACTATGGTGATAACCCATTCATATTTGATTTTATTTATAGTAGTGATACATTTTTTACCCATACTCATAATGTAGTGGTGATGACCTATTCATGTTTTTAGTTATTACAATATGATCATAGATCATTCACCATTATATTGATTTATATGTTAGCCTATTAATCATGGTTAATATAAAAGTGATTATCATCCACTCTCCCGTACACATGTTATTAGTTTTGACAACCAATTATTCATTATGATATATGATATAGAGATAGACTAAAATCCAAAATATTGATTATAGATATAGCTTGTTTATCTTAAGATTTGATGATGTTGATTACTTGTTCACCTGATAGTTAATGATGGTAATGACCTCTACAACCAATTCATTATTTATTTCTGATCAATCATTACTATGTAATTTTTATATGGTTAGGACTAATACAATTTTATTATTTTATGCAATAATTTTTTACATATATTTTTTATCATGCTTAAAGAGATGAATCATTCTCCTACTATTATATTAATAGTGGGGAATAAACTTTCATTGATACAAGAAATTGATTATGATACCATATTACATTGTTATATTATTTTTAGAGATAATAATCCATTCATTATCTAGTTCACTAAAATATGGTTGTTTCTATCTCATTCCATACATCAAATGTTTAGTATAATCATTCATGGGGGTGGATATTTAGTACCCCCTGATATAATGGCTGAAATAGGTATAATGTTTTAGTTTTCATGAAATATTATACATTCATTGATATGTTAATAGACTTTTCTAGGGTAACTTTTAGAAGTTTATTACTAATTATATCACTCACACAACATAATATTAATTTGGTAGGCATACAGACGTAATGATTAATGATATAGGTTATAAAAATAGTCATACTGTTTTTGGATTCATAAGATGCATTGTTTTATTAAGAGATGGGACATGGTGGATCCTTAGACCATATTTTTTTGGTCCCTCAATTAATTTATATACTTTGTATTATTCATTGTATATGCTAATACTGTGTCCAATATTAATCTAATTTATAGCTAGTATGAACTTATAGTGGATTATATTTTGATATACAAAGTGATTTTTTTCTTATTGATAAATTATAACTAAAATGTTCATATTTTTCTACTAATTATGTATTATAGTTAATCTTTAAATTTATATTATTTTATTATGCTTTTATAGTATTAATAGACCCTTCCTATAATTCGGTTACCTCTCCTATAGGATTAAGAACGTTTTAGTTCATGCTGCGTTACAATCAGGCACTATTTTTTTGAGGGGTTAGGGATATTACATCATTTCACATTTCCTCATTAATATGGTGATTATTTTTAATCCTTGAACATAATAATATTATTTTTTAATTTATAATGTATATATCCCAAATTATTATTCGAGAAACTATTTTACATTTCAGTAGGGAAATAAATTCCACCTATATATTCAACTCGTGTAGACTATCACTCATCATCCTACCGTTAATTTAAAAACCTATATATATTATTTGGATTTATATTACCATCTAGTGGAACAAATAAAATAACTTTGTATAGTTGAATTAGAAGTAGAAAAAATTTATCATGTCTATCAAAATATTACATCTATTATTATTATCACCCTTCCATCAATGTTTTTAATATAACCATTTATCATAAATGAACCATAATTTCTAAATCAAATAGTTCTTTACAATAAATTATTTAAAATATTTATAAATATCATATTTTATTTCATTTATCATAAACACTTATTATTAAAAATTCATGTACTAATGTTCTTTCTCTTATTTTATCAAATATCAACCAAGATTTCCATCTCATCCCCATTCCATTTTTCGAGGAGACGAATTTTTTATTTTATCTAAATTCAAATGTTTTTTCAAATATTAAAATAATAATCAATAAATTATTTACTTCCCATATAGGAATTGAAATTTTTTTCTTCAATTGAACAGAATCCATTGTTCTTCCTTTAGAATTCCTAGGATAATATTAATATTAAATTTTAACCTGATATAACAATAAATAAAATTATTTGTATCCCTAATTAGAAAAAATATCTATTAAAAATATTTTTATTTCATTAGGAAATGTTTTCACCCTTTTAATTTCTTATATTTTTAAACCCTTCATGTAACTAACTTCAAATTTGTAAATATGAAATTATGACCTATGTAGATAAGAAAAGTTTCACATTATTAATCAAAAAATCATTCAATATATTTTTCATAACATCAGTAGCATAACCCAAATTTTTTTGTGTGACTCAAAATTATTTAACATAAGAGTTTATTTGAAAAATTATTTTAATTTTACATTTACCATATTTCATTCATAGTAATTGTTATTGGTTTAGATGCTTCACCATCATATATAAGTAAACCTTATCGCATCTTCAATGTTGTGTTCTTAATAAATCACTCCTTATGCTTTTCTAATCATTTTAAAAAATATTAATTAGCTAACATGATTTTGGGAATTTGAAAAATTACTTTACTCTCTTAATTTATTTATTTATATTCAATATCAATCTCCTTATTTATTCTGATATCTACCCCTTAATGGGAGTCAATATAAATAATTTTTTATTAAATAAAATAATTGATATTAACCATAATTATAGATTTTTATTTAATCCATATAATGAAATCGGTTATTTCTTTTGATAATCCCTAATCCATTGATTTTCATTACAACATTTATTCATGTATATATATTGAAACTGCAATATTTTTAACATATTCAGTATATTATTCAAAAAACTATTCTCCATAATATTTTTAAATGTATGAATATTGAGCACCTCAATTAAACTATCAAGCTCAAACAACAAATACACAACCCATTTATATTGTTCTTCAATTACAAAATAATTTTTTAAATCAATTTCCATATATACCATCAGTTTTTCTATTTTATAATTTAATTATTATTCATATTTTCATTTGATTCTATTCCTCCATCATCATCGTTTCTAACATAACATGTTTTTGGAAGTTAATTTTTGAATTATTATCAAAACTATATATTCATGTATTCATTGGGAGAAATTACTTTTATGTTTTTATTAAGTTAAAGAACATCTCTTATTCTTATTTCATTTAATATCATGTTATAAACCGTATAGTGATATGATAAACTTTTTCTTATTTTAAAAATGTATTGAGAGTTTATCAAGATATATAAATTTTCCACCCTTATAATTATATTCAATTAGTATTGAAATTTTACCACTAAAAACTTAAACATCATCAATATTTTTTTTATATTTTATTATCTCCCTAAAATCTATATCCTTGAATGAATGGCCAATCATTCCTTCTATATCAAATACCATTTCACATTAAACTAATATTCATTTTAAGTCACCAATATTAGCTTAACTAAGATACCATTTATTAAATATTTAATCCTTTAGGTCACATAAAGATTTAATCTTGAAAAGAATTATATTCATGACTTCCATGTATTTTATTATATCATTATGTCCTCCTATAGATTTAACTACATCAATAATTTTTTAAAATAATTAATTTATACCTTCAACAAAGTATGTCAAAAAATCCTAACAAGAGACTCTAAGAACCTATATTTTTAGAATATTTCGTTTCTATATCCTTTCTAAATCATGGATAGTTTTTTCTAGATAACCATAGAGAATAACAAACATATAAAATAAATGATTTCTTTATTTAAAAAATATCCATTTAGTTTTGGTATATTTCATACCATCTTTATTTAATATTTTACTATAAATTATATTCAAATTGTTTTTTAATACCAATTACATTCATTCCATGTGTAGAAACCTAATATAACATCTAAATTATGATATTATAAATCCAATTTCATTCAATTTATTCATTTATTATACTTATCTAAACAATGAAGGGTACTCCTTTAAAATTGAAAACATACTCTTTTTCAGTACATTTTCTTATATAAATTTATTCGATTAATTGATAATCCAACATTGAAAATTTATAAACTAATATAAATATATAACACCATGGTTTACAATATTATAGAAAAACATCTTTTCTCAAACTACATATTATAGAATATTGTACTCATATAAATAGGATTATTAAATTTATCATTAAAATTAATTTTTTTAAAAAAATAAATTTAGAAAAATTGATAAACACAAAATATTTTTACATTTACTCATACTCAAATTTTTATGGGAAAGTCTATAGGGTATATGCATAAAACGTATATGATGAATATGAACAAAACACATTGATAATGTAAATTGAAAATCATTTGGTTCATATCACTCCTAAGACAACAAATACTCTGAATTCTAATCTCTTCACTATATTTTTTTAATTAAGGGTTATTTAAATAAAAAGTCATATTGGGTTTTAAGAAAAAATTAAATTTAAAAAGAAAAAAATAACAAAAAACTAGTAATGAAGTAATTCTTCACCATTGTATCATCATACTCTATGTTTCAATCCTCTTTCAATCACTAGATCATCATTTCAATTCCATATAGAAATTAACTCTTCCATGTATCACTTGCTAAGGATATATATATCAAAAAATTATATATAGTGTCCCACACTAAATCTCATATCTTAATTAAAAAAAATATTGAATTTACTTCAAATCTTAAAACCGGACAATAGGATCTCTTTCGGTCATCCAGATCACCTATGTCTTGTCTATGGGAGAACCCCATTTTATGGTGCTTGAAAACATAATCTTATGATAAATTATAAGCATCTCATAAATATAAAAAATATCTAAATATACAATAAATATAAATATCTAATTTAATCTTATATATAAACATCCATTGTTTTTCCTCATCTAATATTCTATTTCGCTATTGGTTATGGTAAATATCTAAAAAACGATGTTCAAATCTTGAAAATCATCAATGATGATATATTCCCATCTATCTTTTATAACTGACCCATTTGATAAAAAAAGTAATTGTATTTTCCTTCACATTAATGTTCTATAAAAGGATAATATCCTTAATATTATAAAAATTGATTATTAATGATTTGTGTCATTCATTATGTTTTTCATTTTAAACATAGAAACATACTGAATTTTCTCTATCATATACAACACCAAGTTATTTTATAAATCTAATGTGATTGTTTTTTTCTTCAACTATAAATAATTCTTCCAAAATCCAGATAACTAAAGAAGGAAACCAAAACAACTTCCATGAATTATATAGTTAATTTTCTAGTTCCCAATTTTTTTTAATCTTTTAATGAACTAAAAACATTTAATAATCATAAATATTATTATTATCCTTAATTTTCAAAAAAATAACGCAGCTATCATTAATATGTAATATTATTAAAACATTTCACAAATTTGTTAAAATATATCTAAGGATTTTTATTTTAAATTAAATCATATATTATTAAAATATATATATATAATTTGTGGTGATAAAATTATATATCTTCACAATATATTGGGTAATTATTCATATTAAGAGATCTTGTGAATGAAAAAATGTTAATTATCATTTGTAATTATGAATAATTTTCAATGAAGGTTACCACAAATATATAATGTCTTGGTAATTATAGTTTGAATTTTTTTTATATTTTCGACATTTAGTTTTTACATTTTTATATATATTTTTTATGATTGTTATCATATAATATTTTATAATTAAATAAAATTAATCCATATTGAGGAATCATCTTTTATATGTTAACTATTGTTATGTGAATACATCGCTATTTATTATATGTAATCCATATATTATTGAATGTTAATAAAATATAGTAAAATTGGTAAGTATGATCCACTATTTAAGAAAAAAATAGATTAGTTATTTTTAAAAATATTCATAATAGTTTTCAGGAAGCAGGATTTTATTATTTTCCACATAATCTATCAAAAAATAAATAATATATTAAATATATTAATCTTAATTACATGAATATGAAATGTTAATATTTAATAAAATGATTCATGAATGAAAATTCTAAAATTGTGGTTTTGTTTGGAGGTATTTTTTTAATATGGGATGTAAAATCTATATGATTGGGCTTTAAATCTCAAATAAAAAAATATCAGGGTTTTTATGGAAATATTGTTTGAAATAAAAATGATATAAATATCTTGTTATAAATTTGTTTATCATGATAATTATGTTCTATTAGAGAGAATCATTTAGATAATTACTCTTATTCAACATGCATCAAATTAACATTCAATTCAGAGTCAAGAATAATGATAGTTAATTAAGAAATGCTCATCGAAGTGGGAAAATTATCCATTAATGTAGGTAATATTATATTTTGTTTAATCTTTATTCTATAAATTTGTTAACTTGTCAACACATGGCTAAATATATTTTATGGATAACTATATAGGTGGAGTTTTATGTGTTCGACATAAGGAAAACAAGACCACATAGTTTGTACTCCATATATTGTTTATTCTACACTATATGGTGCTATATTATGTTCATTTTGATAGATTTTACTAGATTTATGACCATGGTTTGTATGCCATGTATTTTAGAGCTATGTGTATTTAGATGTTATGAACGACATGTAATGTCAACTCATTAGTCCCTCGCAATATGTTTCTATACACAAAAATCAAGAATCTATAAAAACATGCCTTAAAAAACTAATGATATGCCTCTGTATATACCAAATTCATAAGCTGGAATGACCATATAGTTTCATATGATGTGATCAATAATACAAAATTTGTGTACATAGGGTACAAGACATGAAATTCTAGGTAACAATGCATGTAGATTTATAAAGGATTTAATAATTTGTATACCCATCTATGAAATTCCTCTGTGATTATAAAACACAAGATGGGTAGTGGTTTCATGTGTCTATAATATTCAATGTCCTAAATGTTATATACTCTAGATTATAGGTTTTTTTATTGAAAATAGTTAAAATTAATGAGGTTTTCTCACTAGGACACAATTTTTTAATCATGATTTGTCATTTTTTAAATTTTCCCATATAGAATGTAATAGTTTATATATCTTCTTTAAAGATATTTTTTATGGATTAAAAAAGGTTTTATATCATCTTATAGATGATGACAGAGAGTGGGAAAGATGATTTGAGTACAAAAAGGCCCAATAATCCCAAGAGTTATAATGAATCCAAGGAATAAACCACACACATATATATATTATATTAGTTAACCCTCCATAGTTATGGGGTTAAACTACTCTATTTATGGGTTAGGTAACCCCCACCCTCTCCACAATGATTCACATTACATATGAAAACATAGAGACCTTTTTTGGTCAACAAACCCCAAATAACCTATAGACCTCAGTGTGGTGTGGGTCCCCAAATACACTTAAAGTATAATGTTGATGTGATGGATGTGATTAGTTTCATGTTCTTTTGGTTTTTTAGTGATCTAGGTAGTTTGGGTTCTTTTGAAATGTGATATTATTTGAGATTTTTAATGATGTTTGAGAACCAATATGACCATGAATTTCTATTTTATTAATGTATATCTTATTTTATAAAAATTATTTGATAATTTATTTTTTCTAAGGTTTTTGTGGGTAACCCTACTATATATATTTACAAACATAGAAATACGTCCTTGTCCCCACACATGTTTTTTCTATGAAAATTATGCAGCGTTTAGTGGATATGTTATCATACATGGAGTGGGTGGACCTTTTTCTTAGAGGTGAATACTTGTATTCACCATTGACAGTTCTTATGTTATGTTTATGTGGCATGTAATTAATCTATTTAAGAAGTTCTAGATTTTTATTTACTATCAATTTTTAATCCTTTTGTATTTCAATTATTTCCTATAATCTCAATATGTTATATTTTTGGGATATTTTTCATTAGCTCTAGAATATTATACTATTTTTCCAAATTTAAATGAATTTTCATTAAAATATGCATTTTCATCAAGATATATCAATTTATACTGGTCTATAATCTATGGCCTTTTATATGTGTGATATTCCTTTTAGGAATTTATCGCTTATCTACGACCAATTAAATGTAAGATAAGTGACACACAAATGGGTTATAGATGCATTAAGAGAGTTCTAGGTAGGTTGGTTCTTGTTTTAAAAGAATAAATATAATTGATATCCAAATTATGTAGTTTTGAATTAATGGTCTTCTAAGGATTGGTTAGGGATATTTATGTTAAATGTGTTAAGGATCTTGTTATTTTAATGAATAGGAAAAATAGTGATTAGTTTAGTATGTTTATCATGTGATAGTGATTCATCCACTAGACACCATATATTTAAATAATGAGGCTTTAATAAAATCACTTGAAATGATTCCTCAACTAGTGAAGTAAGGAGATTTTCATCCATTGATTTAGAGGGAATCATTCAAATCCACGGTATACATTTTATTCCATTTGGTGTTGGATTTGACCTCTCATAGATTGAGCATGCATCAGGGGTTCTAGAAATAAATTCCACATAGGTTTTAAGGTGAACCATATCCTAATTTATTATAGATTTTTCTATAGATATTTTTTTATTTTTTCAAATTGTCTATACAGCTGTATTCCAAATTACTATTTGTGAGATTACGCTTCATCATAGAGAATCAAGTAAATTTTTTTCATTCATCATGTAAACTCACGGGGAGGATATTATACACATGAAGTATTTCATAAACATTTTTAATGAGGTATATTATCCCACAATACTAGGGATATTGTGAGTTAAGGATATTTAAGGACATTAGAAGGGTATTATGACAATGTCTTAGTATGTTTCATGGTTCATGGATCTCATTTCGTAATCTAATGATATAAATCAAGATATTTATATTCAAACACAAAAATTTATGTGTGACATATTCTTATATATTATTGTTAGGAACTACCCATGTTCATCTCCACATATTCAATACTATAAAATAATTTAATGTAGATAGATAGTTCTAGAAAATCCACTACCATGTTGTATATATGGTATTAGATTTTATGGGAGTATAGTCATTGACAACCATAAGATGGAGATAGTATATAGGATAAAATCTTTAGAGTAATGAACAATTATTCTTTTGACATAAAATTTTGGATATTAATGCTAATCATATTATTTCTACCATGATATAATCTTGATTATATTATTATTACTTTTCCATAGAATACCTATCCTTATTTTTTCTAACTATGGATGATCTAGAGGGTGTATAGGGTGTTATTGTTAATCGAACTCCTAGATTGAGAAATAAAAAATTCATATATCCTCCGTATGGTGGATAGGGTTACCCTCTATGAGGTGTATATGGTAGTTTTTCAGTACTATATAGGCGTAGAAAATGTTTTCGTGCACTTTCATAATGGTAATTTTCAGGAATTCCATAATTGTCACATAGTGGTGGAGTTGAGGGAATCTCTCATATGTAAGTAATAGAGGGATTTATATAAGAATAATATTACTTAGTTTATGGAATGATTTATTTCATCACTACTTTAGCAAATTTACTCATTAATATCATTTTTATTTATTCATATAATAAATTTAATTGTGTTCATGAGTTAAAAATTTTACTAGATTCCCAAGAACATCCTCGCTGTCTATAATCATTATCTAGAATCACCATTTTCTCAATATTATCTATCATTGGTTAGAGTTTACTCTTAGTCGTGAGATGTTTAATGAGTACCACATCATGGGAGAGATAAGGCAATTTAGAATTATTTTAAAAAATAATAGATATTATCAATCCAAATCGTGGAAAATTTCAATTGACACATTTTTATGCTTATGCAATAATATGTGATAAAATTCACATTCACTGGTAAATTAGAAACATAGATAGAATTGATGAGTAAAACCCTTATATTTACGTGGAAATTGTGCTAATATAATTCATAGGTTTTTCCATCTTTTAGAGGTCAATTTTGGTACTGACAAGCACCTTATTACCACAACAATATATTATGTAGCTTATTTAATGGCCCTAGTATAGCTTAGAGAGATAGATCTATAGTTGGAGTATATCTTGGGGAAAGGATTTATCAAACCCAATTTTTCCCTCTAGGTAACTCTTCTTATATTTTGAAAAAAGTTTTTTGTGAGTTTTAGACTATAAATTTTCTATAACTAAATGAATCATGGGATATTAAATAAAAAAACAAACGATTTCACTAATTGATGATCTCATTGACCAACTAAAAGAGTGAAGAGGATTTTTAAGATTGATTATAGGTATGGTTCTAAAAAACCTCAGCTTCATGAGGTAGATATCCCACATACAACTTTGATATGTTTCTATAGTCTCTATGAGTTATAAATAATATATTTTTCCATGAATAATTCGCCAAAATTATTTATTGGAATCACAAAAAGAATATTCCTATCATACATGGATGATTTCATTGCTGTAATAACAGATTGAAATAAAATTTATTCTCAATTAAAGTATTATTATAATAATAATTTTATTGATTTCCCTATAATTATTTATTGAGTATCAACTGCATGAAATTACACCAATTATATGTTCCTGATTTTGGATTTTCTATTTTTTGGAATTTCCTTTCATTTGGTGGAGTTTTTTTATCCCATAAAAATATATATTGTGATTGATTAGGATCCACCCAAGATAGTGATTTAGGATTACAATTTAATTTAGTTTTTTTCATTACAGGTGATTCATAGAGGTATTCTCATAGATTTTAGATCTTATGACTTATTTTACCAAGAAGGTGTATCCATTAGTTTGGTTTGATCATTTCTTGGGATCCTTAGAGGAGATAAAAAATATTTTTGAAAACTACTCACATATTATAGTTGAATAATTAATTAGTTGATTATAGGGTGCACTGTGACACCATTAGGTTAATGCTTTGTTGTGCACTAATGCATAGATGAGTAGTGATTACATATGGGTCTATGCAATTAAGGAAATATGAGAAGAATCATATAGCCCCTGAATTGGGGAATATGGAAATGTTTTTATTCCATCAGCATTTTATAAAACTATATCTATAGTGGAAAATTATTTATTTTTAAAATTAATGATAGATATGAATGCAATGAAAGTTCTAATCGTGGATGATTCTGACTAAGAAACTAACATATTCAATAGATAATTCACATATTTTACAATTAGGGAACACAAGAACAATTATTTTTTTCTAAATAATATTGAAAATTAAGCTCACTGAGAACAAATATAATATCTTCTAAATATTAAATTTTAATTAATTAAAATGTATTTTCAAATTTTTACCTCAATATTGAGATATTTCTTGGTTGAAGATATGGATCGCTTGAAAACTTTTTTCAACAAAACATTATTTCTTTTGTAGAATCCATGTGTATATTCCCTCGAGAGGTGATCAAAACATATTCCTATTATCTCTAAATAATGCTAATAGATTTTTAAGTGGTATAATGGTGGATCGATCATCTTTGGATGTTCATCTTGACCACTATAAAGATTATATTAGGCTTTAAGATTCATCATTTAACTCAATTTATTGAATGATGAAGGGGAATGGAGAATCTATACGACATTCTTCAATCGTTAGAGTGACCTCTTGATTTTTACACAATTATTCTCAATTTTTTTGAATCTCTACACAATAGAAATAGTTGTATATTTATAGATACATGGTTAGTGTTATAATATTATTTTATTTTATAGTGGCCTTTAAATAAATTATTAATACTTGTATGACCCAATTTAATTTAATAATAATTTATTATTATTTTTAATATGGCGTGATCAAACTGGAACAATGATAAATATTATTTTTACCAACATGAAAATTAATATTTATAGGCAGATGAAATCTTCGATTTCCAGTCCTCTGCATTTATTATATTCCAAAAATAAATATTTATTCATTCAATATTAAATAAATACTATATGTCTTATTAATTAAATGATTACCTTCTGAATAAATATTTATTTAATTTTTTCTATCAATGAAACTAGAATAATATCATTCCTCAGTAAAGAGAGTAATATTAATTCAAATAATTAAATTCCAATAGAATTTAATAGAGATCAATAGAAACACATAGTGTATGACTGTATATTCTAATTTTTAATTAGAATTTGGTGGTCTTGACTAAATATTAATATTACTATCAAGAAAAAGGTCATTGAAACAAAGAGAAAGATGTCAATGTCATAACATCACATTCACACATGAGTGATTGTTATGTAATATAATCCCTTAATCCAAATATCTCATCTAGAGGGTTTCTTTCCTCAATCATCAACCCATATGCCTGATAAACATTTAATTTTCTATCTAAAATAATATCATTGTAACATAATTGAAATATAATTTAATATGACATTTCTTTTTTAATCAATCGGATAAGTTATAAACATCCATAAATATAGAAGGGATAAATCCTTCCTTGACTTATTCATGAATAACAAATCATTTGAGATTATCCTAACATACCAAACATCAATATGAACCATTTATTCATGATTTCAGGAAATACATATAAGTGTGTGAGTCATGATATACATTAATAATAATAATAATGTATGAGAACCATTACACACACTTTTAGATAAGATTGTATGTTGAAAAAGAACAAGTCCAATTCCAACTACTGGATCTATTCTCATAATATCTCATCTTAGTGACTACTAAGTGAAAAAATAAAGAAATAACTCATATAATTATGGGTTGTCACAAATAACTATAAAAATTCTATGTGTCTCATCATATATTTTTTTCTTATTGTAGAACTATATATAATAATATTTTCTTTTCATTTAAGGTTATCATCATAAAAGGGAACTTCTATAACCTTTTAAATATAAAAAAACTCGTGAAAATTTTAATATGAATTTCATGTAGAAAATGTATAGTATAAAATAATATTTTTTTAATATTGAATTCATTGAATATATATGTAAACCAAAGTAAAAATAGTTGGTCCAAGGAGACAAACTATAATAGTCACCCACATAGACTAATGCCAATGACCAATGAAATTTATCCCCTTAGATGTCTCATGATGCTCATGTTTTAGATGAGTTAAGGCTTTATTCAGGAGGACCACCACATTGTTTTTTTGGAGACTACCTACTACTATTTCATCTCTGTTAAAATTCACACAAGAGATTATAATTTTGAAGTATGTGCTTCATCGTATAATTGAACATAAAACCATTGAAAGATCCACCGTTGTGGTGTTTTTGAAATTGAGTGTGATGGGTTCTTTACTTCATGTAATCATATAAAGATATTTAGAAAGGATTCATATATAAGCTATGTCATTATATTCATAAAAATAAATAATAATCTCTGAACCCAATATACATTCAATGACCTCATCCAAATTTGATACCATTGATCTCATGACCACTCCATTATGTTTGAAGATATATCCCAACTAGGATTTTATATTTTATAGATCTCTCAGGATACATGAATCTACATATCCAATAAGGAATATGTCCTTATCTCATCCCTATACATGAATCATATCCTTAGAATTCATAAGATACATTAGGTTGGTTTTGAATTTAATATAGTGGTGGACACCTAGGTTATCATGATTTATTCCAACTATAATTAATGTGTATGTGATGTCTAGAATTATACATTGAAAATCATACATGACTAAAACAATCGTAGATGTGAATGGAATCCGTTCCACGATCTCTTCTTCCACATGTTTATGAGGAAACATTTTCATTGGAAGACGAATTCCATGTGACACTAGCATCAATCTCATCTTGGAATTTCCCATGCTATGTATAATCAGTATCATGTCATTGTATGTACTATAACATAGTCCATAAAGAATCATGGATCTATCTTTAAGGATAATGATCCCAATAATGTATGTCTCATATCCAATGTTATTCATGGAGATATATGCATTCAACCTAGATATTACATATTGTAACACTATTACAAAAACTATTTTGTGTGTCAACTATTTAACATATATTATTTATATCCAAGTTAGAAAAGGAATGAATAATTATTTTACACATTATTCATAATGAAATTATGTGAAAAATAAATTTTCTCCAATTTTTCACATTTTTTATTAAATAAACTGTTTTATATTTTATTTAATATTTCATAAATCATTAGGTAGATTCATTTTGTTCACTATCATTCTTGTGATTGCAGTGTTGTTCATGTCACATGAAATTCTTTACTCTCATCTCATTTATCCAATGGAATCTAATATCAAATTACAATATTAATAATTCCTTAGTTTTTGTTGGCCTCATTCTTTCATGTTGAAGATAGATCTTATCATCTCTCATGTAAGCTGCATAAATTTTCGTTCATCAGTTTTAGTTATTCTATGGAATGAAAACACTAAACCTAGTCTTTTCGATCTAGTGGACTCCAATTTCACATTACCATATTTGTACACACTCATTTTTCATTAGTCTCATCATTACACATTCATATATAGATATTATCATCTCTCAAGTAAGTCTTCTGAATTTTTGATCCCCTATTTCAGTCGATCCGGGGATGATTACTTGTAAAATAGATTCTCTGTAATGATTTTTATATTTTTTTCATTTCTATTTTAATTTTTTCCTTTTTCCATGTTATTGTAAACCTGATTATATGAAATTTGAGGTTTATTTCCCCACGGAATCATAAAATATATATAACACACACTTCATTTGAGTCATTAGCTCTTTAGTTTAGTGAAAAACCAGTATGAATACGTGCTTAAATTTTATTCCTTGTTAGTTTGTTACATTTTTATTTTTATATCTCAACATACCATTTATAAACACCCTTTTTAGGAAATAAAATTGTTTTTTTCATGTATTTTGACACTTACCAATTTAATTTTTTCAAATGACAATAATTCTCTTTCATGACAATATTCCATATATTGTTTCATGGATATCATTGTATATATTTTTAAAAATTAATAAGGTCATATTCTTTTTATTTTTAATTTAGAAATATTTTATAGGAATATATAATTTAAATCTTACTTCATGAATAAATTGTTTCATCTCCAATATATGATAGTGTGGCTTATACAGATCCACTCACTCATGTAATTTATAACATACATCACATAAAAATTCAATTCCCTATTTAAAATCGATTATGGATGATCATATTGAGGGGATATAGCGTTTTTTTCTATCTTTATTAGAGAAATTTTTTAAAGGGGGTATCCAATTAATATCATTCATTTACATCAATATATTCATGAAAATGGGCATATATATAAATCAATTCAAACTTCATCCCTTTATTTTCAAACTAACCCATTTTACAGAAAAGGGAGTGGTCTATAAATAATATCTCCCCTATAATGAAAAAGTAAAATGATATCAATCATTCAATTAAATAATTTTCCAAATCTTTAATGAAATTTCTACCCATTATAATTCCATTATATATCCTTCGGGAAAAATAAAGAAAAATAAATTTTTTACTCAATGCCTATGGTTGGTTTGATAAATATGTTATTCAGATAATGTAAATTCTAAATCAATAATTGTATAATTTTATTTTACCATAGGAAACTAAACATGGGAGAAAAATATTTCAATTTTCATCAAAATTTATTTTTTAAACTAAGTTCTCATAATATTTGAAGGTTATTCATGCATAACATGTCTTTTTGATCTGCATATATCTTTTAAGAATGCGATATATTTATTTTCTTCTAATATGAAATTATAATTCCATAGTTTTCTCATAAAATATGGGTTGTCAAAGACTTTCCCAAATTAAAAATATACCAAATAGGTGACCTAATTTCATCTACACAGCTTAAACTGAACATTTTCAAAGGTAAGCTCAAGTGTTGACAAAACCATAACTATCAGCTCCATTTATACTTCACTCAAAAAAAATTTATGGGTTTAAAATTAATAACAAATTTTAAATCTACCACTAAATTTGAAATTGAAAATATATTTTATATTCATCATATATTTAGTTATTATTAATATAAGAAATTTTTCCTTACTGATTGTGTTCACTTAAATCTCCAACTTGTTTTTCTAGAAACTATTACTTATAATACATCAATAAATAATATCTTACCTAAATATTCATTCAAGTAAATAAAAATTATATAATATCATTAGATTTTTTATATTATATTTAGTGATATCTTTACTTGATATTTCTAGACATTTAAAATGTCTTATATGTTTTTGTTTTATTTTTTTGTTTCCAGTAATACTTTATTTACACTGTAGTGGAAAAAAATTAATTAATTAATTTTCAATATGATTGTATACCCATTCCAATTAACATTAAATTTTATCTCCAATATTTTTGTATTTATTTTTAAACATTTTAATATATTTTATTGAAAATCATAGAATCAATTTTCTAATGAATTACATAACCACTATTTAATCTGAATTATTTTTGAAGCAATATCCTATTTGTACAATCTAACTCACTTTTTTTAGTTTTAAATTTATTTTCCACCATATATTTTGATATCATTTTAAATTTAATTATTCATATGGTGTGAGAAATAAAGATTTTTGGACTAGTATATCTATATTCGATGTATCCTTATTAAATTTATATGATGATATTGAAGGGGTATTTTATGAATCCATATCAACCTAAATCCTCTATTGATTAGATATATATTTAAGAGGAGGATAAATAATTTTTTAAAAGATACTTGTCTTTAGTGGAGCAAATCAGTTCACCTACATGTAGCCATGAATGAGTTAATTATGAGTGGATGTGGACTCATGGATTAAAAAGAAAATTGTTGATTTGTATAATGATAAGAAATTAAATTTATGAATCTTAAATAACATAGATGATAATCTTCTATATATAGAGTTTAATATTTATTGGTCAAAATAATATTATCCAAAGAAGATAAATATTTGAATTTTTAATGACCAGAATAAAACTTTTCTTACCAGGGTTTAAAGAGGTCAAGCTTAGTAGATTAGATGAATGAGAAACATTAAGATTGTTGGTGGGTGGACCATGTTTAATTTGATAACATGGTCCATGTAAGAAATTAATATCTATACCTTTTATATGAATGATTGGGAAAACATAAGTGTTTTTAATAATATTACTATATTGGTGTTTGTGGAAGCTATGCATTTTTCAAGGGACAAAGAAAAAATCAATCTCTACATCAGATTAATATTATATAGTCATTCAAGAAATATGGGAGGATCATTATAATAGAATTAATGTTATAGTGTTTAAATAAAAATATTGTATTTATAATATTTTTTTAGTAATAATATTGTCATAAATGATGAATTTGGAATGAAACTTGTCAATTTGAATAGATTGGAATTTACAACTGTTCCTTTTACCCAGGGAACACATACAAAAAATTATGTATTCTTGATAAATCCATTTTTTAGTGGTTTATTTTTTTACAATGAAAAAAAGTATGTTGGTGATGAGAAAGTCGATGAAAATGAAAATTAATGTTAGATAAATACCTCCATATAAATATTAAAAGATAATGTTGATGGGCATGTCATAAACATGTTTTTTCCAGACTGAATGATCATTACAAAGGAATTTGAGAAAAAAATCCTTTAGTAAATTCTTAATATTATACGTTACATATGTTCATGTCATGTTTATATTTTCATATTTCATAAAATTCTAGAAGTTTTAATTTTATTTAATTTATTAGTACCCATATTATAACTAATAAATTAAATTGTTATTTTATATTAGCATTATTTAGTTTAGTTTACCATGTTTTCCATTATGTAATTTATCTGTTAATTGATTTTTCGAAAAAAATTTATTTTAAATATTATATGTTATAAAAATAAAAAATATTTCAAAATAGTGTAATAAAAAATATTCTTTTTGGTTAAAAAATTATTTATTTGGGCATTGAATTTTTACTATTCACACACTATTTGTGGATTTCTTACATTCATTTATGTAATTTCAAATCTAAATAATTTTGTAAGAATTTTATTTAACTATAATAAATAATAGTAAAAATGTGTTAATCTTAGTTTACCTTAATTTTTGTTGATAATTTTTCATTCTTTATTTAAATTTGTATGTAATAGTTGTATTTTTATATTTCAGTACTAATTGTTTTTTTCATTGATTTTTCAGATAATGATTGTTCAATCATCTGATCCAACACAAACTTCTTTATATGATCATGCTCATACCTCCAAGGAGGAAAATTCACATGATACTTTAATTGAGGCTCATCCATCATTACAAGATGTATCTAATTCCATGGGGATAAACAAGAGCTTGAGGGTTGGATAACATGGAAGCACATGTATACCAAAATTATAAGTTATTTATAGCCATGACCAAAAGATATAAGTATAATTTAATGATAATATTATTCCCTGAGTTCCAAAATCATAAATTTGGGACATTTATAGCAGTTTAGGCAAAACAAAGTTAATATTTTTATAGATCATAGGAGAATTGTTGACAAATTAAAAATATCTCACTTCTAGGAGACTATTTTTTACGATCATTAGTTGTTATTTTACTTGACATGAAATATTTATAGTGATATATGTTATCCCAATTTTTATCAGATGAAAAATGATATTCCTGATACTCAAGGAGTCATAAGGAAATGTTTTTCATTGTATTCGAGGATACGTAGGGATTTCAAATCAACCCTCACATTAAATTTCATTTGGGCCATAGAAAATATCAAAATTCAAGTGATAAATATCCATTTATAGATGTAGATACATTGAATAAATTTTTAGAAATTATTAATAGAGAATAATTTTTCATACGTCCAATATTAGCTTTTAGAATTTACTTTATATCATTGATTAATTTATTATTAATTTACATCAATTGATGTGATTTCCTCTGGAAATCCAATAAAGAAACATATAACCTCATATATTATCCCTAGGAGTGTATACATTATAGGAAGAACAAATGATAGTTGATTTTTTTCAAAAAATGTGAGATGAGTCTTTAGGATTTGTAGAGGTTTACCATCCTCCCTCCCCCCCATTAGAAATGAAAAATATAAGAGGTCTCAGATGAGAAAAAAGGAAAATATCTTATAGAAGATTTCAGGGTTTTAGTTAAACGGATTTTAAAATGATTATGTTATTTATTTATTTAAGTAAAATTAATTCTTTATATATTATGATTAATTATATATTTTCCATATATTATAAAAAGGATTCTATTTAGGAGTGGAGCACAAGGGGGGAATTTATATATGAGGTTAGGAATAAAATTTTAGCTACATTATTGGGAACTCCTGAACACATGGGTCATGTACGATGTTACCTGAAGGTTTATGGGTTAGAAAAGTGCTTCCATGCTTCTTCAATTGAGGTTGTTTATAAAAACATTAATCCTTAGATGTTAAAGTACAAGTTATTCCAGTGATAATGAAGGTAATGAAAAGATCTTCAGTATAGTAGATGTTTACCGACATGAAAATACAATTTTATACCACTAACCCCACTCCCCCACCACATCTAGTAGATCCCACTCAAACATGTGCTACTCAGACACCTCTACCTATAGAACCCACTTCTTCTTATACAACTCATATAATCCCTCTTCCATATCTTCTGAGTTATTCTGAGTTATACATGCTGATCCATATAATCATATTTTCATTTAAGGGATGTTATTTTTTTATGGAGATACCATTCATTATAAAATGGTAGAGATATAGAATCATATGATCATTGTATAAGATATTATATATAGATCAATAAGAAAATAATTAACTTCATATGAGGTGAGTACATTTGGAAAAAGTATGAGACACTTTTTAGTTTGTCCATATAGACATGTTTAACATATTACAATAGCGGTATTTGTATATTTTACCTTTTATTTTAATTTATAATTAAATATATTTTATAATTTTAATGTTTATATATTAATATATATCTATTTTTAAGGGAATAATTAAAATGTAAAGAAATATTGTACTGAAAAAAATTATTATATGAAATAAGATACAATTTTTACTAGTTTTCATATATTTTCAGTATATTCACTTTCGTTGTTGGATGTTTATGAGATTCCAATTAGAAGCTAGTTTTTGTATGAATTAATTGACTACGGTGATTTTGAAAAACAATATCATTGAGCTTGTACCTAGATATTATTTTATTATTAAAAATATGGATGGTTTACCAATTAAGTCAATTAATAGAAAATGTACATGAGTATAATTCAATGAAAATTTATAAATATGTTTATTTTGTATTAGATATATTTATTCAAGTTTATTATATATTGAAAAGTAATAAGTATAAGGATTTATGGACCTGCTGTCTATTTCACCTATAGCAGGAAAATGAGTGATGGAGAAAGAACATTTTATAATGATAAAAGATATTAAAAGATTCCAAATACTCAGTGCTTGCTGTTTCGTTATTTTCATGAGTGTGAAACATATTCTTCAAAAAGTATTATATGTATCTTAACATAATAACCAATAAAATTAAATTTTATTTTATATCAGTGGACATTGGATTGTTGGGTCTTTTTTTCCAATGGAAGACAAACTTTACTAGTTAATCACCATCCATGGTAAAGTGTGAGAAAATTCTATGAATTTATTGAACACATAAGTTAGAAATTTTTTAATAATTGTTTATATTTTAATGACTAATGAATAAATATTTTTAATAAACTTTTATATCACACAATGGAATTTATTTAGGGGTACCATAAGAAAGAAGAGATCTAAGTCTATATATGTAAAATAAAATGAAGATTTTAATTTACAATTACTAAATTTTGGATATATTATAAAAAATGTTATTTTGAATTGAAAAATTCGTCAAAAAAACATTAATATAAAAAAAATGAATAAAGGAAACTGGAATTTTTTTTATAATTGATGTATATAGTAATTTAAATAGTTAATGTTATGAAGTTACAAATTTTTATATTTATTTATAACAATTTATTTAATATTTCATTCATTTAATTCAGAATGAATTCGAAATTCTTTCATTTCAAATGACATATTTTTTACGACCCTATTCTTTATAGTGCGTAGTATATAAGAAACATAAAAATATAATGAGTGAATCTTTTCCTAGGTTTTATTGTATTTTTTTATTAGTTCAATTTATTATAAATATGAGAGTTAAAATTATAAGTGTCTATTTTGTTGGTCATTTTTCTTATTTTTATATTGGATTTTCTACCTGTTTTTGTTAGTTTAATTCTTCTATATTTTGTAGATTGGAGGACTAAAAATAAATTTATTCAAAAAATTATTTTTCAGATTTATTATTTCATACATGATTTTAAAAACCTTGATGGTTGAGTTTTTAAAATCAATTATCCAAAAACAGACATGAAAAAACATGGGATTATTCATTTTTCACATTGGTAACCCGAAAACCAACAATAAAAATAATAATTATATTTTTTTAAAATTTATTATTTAAAAAATAATGTGAAAAATATTAAATAAATTTATTTAAATTTTTTTTTATCAACAAACATTAAAAAATTACTTACAACGACCCTAACAAAAACATCTAGTACTAACCAATGTTAAAAAGAAAAAAACTAACATGAAATGAAATTTTCTACAGTAGTGTATGAATGTATTTAATTTTGAATAAGTAGTTTTTCATCATCATAAAATATTAAAAAAAAAACAAAATCCCACTAAACTACTTATACACAAAAGAATTACACTAATTATTTAGGAAACAAAATTATATTAGTGGTTCATCAAAATGGCTTATCCATAAACTTAATGCATTCATTAATCAATATGCTGATCTAAATTATTTTCATACATTTTTTGTTATTTATTAGAGTCTCAAACATATCAGGTTGTTTCATATAAACATCTTGTTGAAGGTTCTTATGAAAATGCTTTTTCATGATAATTATAAAAATATCATAGTCATTGTAAGATGCAATGGAAAATTGAAATATAATGGATTTTATTATAGAAAATGGTGTAAAATATTCATTATAGTTTATTCTTTGATGTTGTTCGAACCCTTTTTCAATGATTCATTCATTATATTAACCCACTTGTCAATCCATGTCCAGTTTCTTCTTGAATACCCATTTATGACGACTGGGATTCACTTCCCCTAGGATAAACATAAATACAAATATGGATTTGGTACATGGAATCAATTTCAGGATTCATATATTCTTTCCTTTTGGAAGAATATTTTCAACTTAGTGAAACATTATATTATAGAATTTCATTATTATCAACTAATAACAAGTCACCATCTTTGGTGACTAGATAACCAAATATTTTAAGTTCTCCAACCTCTCATATACTCAAATACGATACTTATGTCTCTTGTTATTCCTCTTCCATAGGGATTGAGGGAATATTTTCATCTTCTAAAATTTGTGTATTTTTATCCATGACATAGTTAAACTCATACTATCTACCACTGTCTTTAATAGAGATATGGTCCCTCTTAAGTAATCTAGGACATATATCAACCAAAATTCTCTTATCTAAGGGTTAATATATGTAATATATACATATTTCATTGGATTATACTATAAAGATAAACATAGTTCCTTTGGGTTTATTTTTTTTAATATAATTAACCATAAAAAATGCTTCAAATATCCACACTCATACATTCAATACCACAGGTTCATTTCCATATCAACTTTTATATAGAATATCATCTTCTTATTTAGTTTAAATTTATTTTATAACATGTTAAACTATCATAAATGTCTTTCAAAATCATGATAATGTAATAATAACAAAACTCATCATTATCTCACCAAGTTTAATAGGGTTCGATTAATCTCGTCACTTAAACCATTCAATTTTGGTTTATAAGGAAGATTGAGTGCAGATAAAATTCCAAACTCCATTGAAAATGAAATATGGATAGATTGTGATATTTTATACCATGTCCTAATTATAGTTTCTTAATCTTATTATCAAGATAGTATTTGACTTTATAATTATATCCCCTTATTTTTTTGGGGAATCCATACAAAACAATCATTAACTAGAAATATCAACATCTAAAAAAGTCATTATTACTAGTAATGATTTATGAGTCACCATCCCAATATTCATCAAGATATGGTCCACACACAAAATCATGAACTGACTCAATATGCTCATTTGAAACTTCACCTTTTCCAATTAATAGGTATTTGGTCATTTTCCCTTATAAATATGCATGTCATACACCATATATTTTTATTTAAAATAAATAAAAATAAACATATTTGTGATATTTGGTAAAATTATTTTAATTTACCTTACCTAGATGGTGATTCTGTAGTTCAGTGTTGAATAATTCCAGAGACTTATTTTCATTATCAATATACATTACATAGTTCATGTAAATTGATTCATAATAACCATTATTGAATCATGCCTTACAATAAAAAATGAAATTTTTATAAAAGAAAAACACTTATTTCCAAACATGAAAATAAATACATTTGAATCAAGTCTATACATAGATATAATATTTTTGTTAAGTGAAATAAAAAATAAAAATATTTTAAAACCAGCATGATCCATGTTTGTAATATGAGGTGTTAGTCCAAAATAGCCACAACTAAAATTCTAGATTTTTTGGATGCAGATAGATCTATGACCCCTTAGAAAAGATTATAAAAATCACTTGGTTCATATATTTTATAAATATGTGAGCATTTCAAGCTATATTTAATATCTAATTACTAGAAATTGATAAATTGTACTTGATAATAAATGGACGAGAAGTTTCCCCTTGCTTCTCTATTAAGGTGTAGTTTTTCTTTAAGTGTCCCTTCTTTCCACATACAAATTAGATAACATCATATTCCCTTTCTTATCCAATGATATTTATTTTCATGGAAGGATATTGTGAAGAATACTTATAATTGTAGTTATATTTTGAGCACTTTTTGGGAAAATTCTTATTATTCACCATAAGGAAATAAGGATTTTCTTGATTCATATCATTGTCAAAAGGAAGTAGTAGAGTGATACTTTCAAGGAGAGAATTATTTATTTTTATCATATTTAAAATAATAAAATATCTATTTAATTTTTATGGGAGTGATCAAATAATGAGATATCTGTACATGTATTTTTGAAATTTATACCCTACATCCTCTAGGAACTCAATGTAGCTAATGATTTTGGTATAATGATACCTAAAAGGTACACATTTTTTATGTTTCATCAAGAATGAACCTTGGATATCTCAGTCTGTTCATAACATACTCTCTCAGAATAAATTCCATATATATTTTCGAGCATGCTTTATGAATCCTTGACTTTATATAAATTCATGAGTTCATTATACATGGTTGAAATCTTTAAACACTCAACATAAACAACATTGTTTATGGGATAATAAAAGAAAAATAACTCATCATAACTTTTCTCTATTGTAAGGGAATTAGGCATCTATGATTATAGCATCTAAGAATTATATTCATGGAGAATTACTATATTTTTGGCATCCAACCAATTCCATGAATTTTAATAGAGTAATGATATAGTAGTTCTCGAGAAATAATCAATGGGATAATGTGGTTGACAAGATTATTGTTATTCTACAATAATAAAAGAGAATATTAATTGAACTTTACATTATTACAAACTATTTGAGGCCTAATAATTTATTTTTTATTATGTCTCCAACTATTTTATCAAGTCTCAATGGCCCGCACTATTGAACATAGAATATCCCATCACATTAGACATACTAGTGAAAATGATCCATATTTCCCTTAAAATATAGGAGTCCATGAAAATTCTATAAATTTTTTAGTTAGGTAGTCTTTCCCACATTAAATAGTAATCTCCTTGAACCATTGAGTGGACTCCACAATACAAATATCATGAATCGTATTTCCTCAACACATTCCAACAAATATGTGTTGGGAATACATAGGCCATTAAAACTATTACAGACTCAGTTATGTCTGCCCACTATTTTTGTTAAGACATCCCATAACTAAATATGCCCGTAATGGAGGCCAAACTAACACTTTAACTCAGATCTCATATTAATTCATATGATGGTAGGAATATCGGATTAACTATATTCCATAAAAACATTTATGCATAACTTATTTACTTTAATTACTTATTTTCACATTAAATCATTTATTTTCTTGATAGATTACTTTCATCTATCATATAAATAATGCAAAGATAGAAATACAAAAAATAAATAAATTACATGGTCACGATCTTACTTAATGGTTGACTTATTAAGGAGACAATAAATCATCCAATGACCCTAGGTGAAACCACTTGTACTATTCCTAGCATGATCTGAATTATTTCACTTGTCCAAAAATTAATCAAATGTATTGGTTTATTAATGATTCCATTTTGAATGGATTCCACCTCAGATGCATCTTGAACCACCAACCTCTAATTTTGGATACTCATTTTATTAAATATACATTTTAAATCACACATAGGTTAAGGAAACTGAAGTATTGTATATGTGAAATTATATATAACCACTATGGACATGTTGGACATTTATAATAAAAAGGAGAGGGATGACACACAGGACATCAAATATAAATTATTAATTAATGTCCAAAAATAAATGTAATGAAATGAAATAAAATTAAACCAACATATACAAAGTTGTTTTCCAGGATCATGATTAGCCGTACACATGAAACAATTACCCATTTAAAAAACTACACAACATTCATTTCATTTCATTATTTAGTTAGTTAAAAATCCCTTGAATTAATAAAATTAATTACCTTACTAAACAATTAATTCATTGTGTTTTATACTATCCAATATTTTTAAAATTATCCTATTCGATGAATTTGAGAAAATTATTATCTATATATCAATAAAATGATACCCAATTTTGTAATTAGAAGAAACTTATGGAATACTAGTCTAACCTAATAAATATGGTTCTAAGTATATATAATCAACTCATAAAACATATTCATTACATGGAATATTTCATAATATCATGGTGTGTAATACTAAATTAATGCAATATAAAACTCATGAATATTATTTTTCTTATATAATTTTATGTGTTGAGTATTTAGTATGAATTGTCCATAAAATAATCATGGTTTCAAATATTACATGGAGTTTATTATTAATTAAATATAACATAAACCATAATTATTGACGTCAATAGTAAATTTAATCACTCAAGGATCCTAGGTCAATGAGGGTTAACTAATTAATTGAATAAATTTAATAATTTCATTTAAACAGTTAATGTAAAAAACAGGTATATTGCTTCATCAGATATCCATAGTATATTCCTAGGTTCATAGAATGTACTTATTCTAGAGGGTTATAAAGTAAATTACATGAAGCAATGATACAATATATGTAAATCATGTAACATGATTCCAACTTATACTCATTGGGTGTTAAATACACATGGAATATTAATTACATAACACATCTTGACCCAATTTTTACCACCTTGAAAACTTATTGACTACCTAGAATGCAAGAAATCTATAAGGAATATATTTTGAAAACATTTTGTGCCACCATAGATAATCAAAAGTCTATTCATTATTTTTATGTGGTTCTTAATAATCAAAAAAAACCATCGAGTCTATATGGGTTTCCAGATGTAATGAACAAAGATACTCCACTTGTAAAAATTGAATAGACGTTTTGTTACAATATATTATCTAAAAAAAATTCTTAGCCCATGTCGATGGGGTCATATGATGTGTAATTTATTATTTATTAATAGATATGTGTTATGTTAGAGAGAAATTAGGATGATGAAGAAGTGATTTCAATGAATGATCAAGAATGAAGTAAAACCAGCAATGAAATTTAACTTTTAAATTCTCATTGATCAACAATAAAATAGATTATTATAAATTTGAATGTGACCACACTAATACCACCTTATGTTTTTTGGCACAGAAAATACACTTATTAGAGTTGATATAGACACATCTTGTGTTGGATTTAATACATCATTCGCATATTGTACAAAAAAACACATGGACCAAAAAATCATTCAATGGGTATTGAAAAAGAAGGTCACTGGAACAAAGATAAGATCATTCAAATGTTATATTTTTCATTAATCATAATATATTTTATTAAATATTACCTCATCTTTGACATAATTCATTTAAGATGATATTAATCATCCAAACACCATTTCTAGTTTATTTTCATTTCTCTTATATGATACAAGGGTAGATTCCCTCTAGTAGAGATTGTGAAATTTTCCTATTACCTCTAGATAATTATAATAGATTTTTAGGTGATATAATGGTAGATAAATTTCATTTTTGTGTTCATATTGATCATTGGGATGATTGTTTTAGGCTTAAAAATTATCCTTTCACTCTCATTCATGAGAAAATGGAGTTGGAAGGAGAATCACTAGAGTGTAAATCAATCATAGATAGATCCCTACATTTCATTGTTCAAAATGATTCTCGGTTTTAATCAATACATACATAATATATTTAATTATCTATTCATAGATATAGGATATAATACCGCTAAACCCACACTCTCGAGTATGGTTTTAAAAATATATATATATTTTATGAAATATTTAATTGAAAACATACATCCCAATTATCATTTATGTGTTGATTATTGGATCAATAAGAAGTCCTAATAAATATTAGAGTTTATAAAAAATTATTCAATTGTTATCTGGTTTTACGAAAAAATAGACTCTTAATTGAGGTCATTAACCATTGATCCCTTAGTCAGCAAAAAACCTATGGAATTCATTTCAAAAACATGGGGTGAGAAAAAAACCGCTTCGTATGGGGTTTTAAAATTTGGAAATAAGAACTTTCCCATTTTAAAATATATAAAAACATTTGTAAAAAATATCCTTTTACATAAAATATTTTGAGTTAAATATAACATTTTATATAACTCATAACTCCACCTAAATAATAATTTTCTGTTTTTCATATCAAAAATTTCATATTATGACATTATTTAAAAAAAATTAGACAGACATATTATTTTGAAAATCTCAATTTTTAAATTTCTAAACCTAATATCATTTTAAATAAAATAGGGATTCAAATTAAAAATTTCAAAAAATTTCGTTCTAGAATGATATATCATTATTGAATTCGTAATATCTCGAAAACATTAAAAAAACAAGTGGACAATATGAATTTTGGAGTTCATAACATCACTTCTTGGATAGTGTCCACTTAAGGTTATGAGTTTACTCCCCATTCCACATTATCATATAAAATAACCAGGTTCTTAATTTTTTTAAAATAAATTGTTAATATTTAATTTCTCAATATAAATCAAATAAAAATAACCATTTCAAAATATTCATATCTATGGAAATTATTTTTACTATTGAAACTAAGAAAATATCTAAAAAACTAAAAAACGACTTAATGAAAACACATAATCTCACTTATTATATAATTAATATAATAATTAATGGACAATGCATATAAATAATTTATGGAAACTAAAATTATTCAAATTTTATTCAAAATAATTGGGGAATTCTAATGTGAAATATAGTGAATTTCCATAAAATACATATTATAATGAAGTTTTTCCGTCAAATTAAATTAATATTTTACACAAAAATTTAAAATTTAAAATTATTTAAACCCATCAATGAAATTAGAAAAAATTTTAAAACAAAATTCCCAAATCAGGAATAACATGTACTATTTCAAATAGATATTTTAAGAGTTATATATATCATATAAGAAATCGTTAGAGGAATGAAATATAATAATTTTCATAAAAACCATCTCCCCATTAAATAGGGTTTTCAAAAAAATATAATTATAATAAAAAACATTTTCCCTTACCCTTATAACTTCTATTATAGGCCAAAGCTTTACTATGTGAAAAATACCCATGGTCTAAGTCATATTTTATCAATACGATGAGGAATAATAATAGCCTATGAATTTATAGAATCACATCCATTGTTATAAATCTAAAGGGATGAATAAGTAATGAAAATAAAAGGGTTGAGAGATCCAAGGTGTAACATCCCTGAACCAAGATCCACTAAACTGGAGCCACAAGCCGGGTCGCCACATGAACTCAAGCACGCCTCCCCATACGCAAGACCTTGTCGACTAGTAGAAAAGTTATAATAGGTCATGTGGGGAGACTACACCCTCCTTACTAGAGTAAGACATAGTAAAACCTAATTTAAATAGCCGAAACAGTAAGAAACAATTTAATAACATTCATAAATAACTAACTCCCAAACTCGGTACGACCACATAGAACAGTAAATATGTCATGTCATGCTACTATTTTAAGTGACCAAAACCCCAAATTAAATAAAAATAGAGAAATTCCTAAAATTTTCTGGGATCCAAGTCTAGAACCTCACCCATATGTGTCCATGTCATACTCAACTCCCTATAATAGGGCCCTTTCCCTTATTACAACCTACAAGAGTGATATCTACTTAGGTACCCAATATATTCCTGAGCAGAGTGTGAGTATTACACAGTGTCCCACAACCAATGGTGTCAACAAAATATCTAGTAAAAGAAGATAGTGCATGCAAGTGGTCAATAATGGAAAGTAAAGGTAAATAGTTCAATAGTCCATTCTAGGTTATGTTCCTCTAAATTATATAATAGTTGAATATAGGTATTCTATATAGGTATCCCATGATTTAATATACCTTTTTATGTACACAATGTATTTGGAATGTTCAATATTATTAATCAAATTGGAATAAAAATTGAGACCTATCTCACATGGAATCTCATGTTAATAACCTCATAATCCCCACCTCAAAGCCTCAGTCCAGGTGGAATGCTACCATTAGGGGGATAAGACATTTCCACCTTCCATAACCCATAAATTTTGGGGTGGTTCTAAAACCACATCCAACTCGATCATTGGGTGTAGAACCTCATGTCTATACCATACCCTACCAAGCCATTTGCATTGGATTACATATCATTCACGACAATTAACCACATGATAGAAAAGATTTTCCAATATCAATTGCAACATCACAATAATATCACTAATTTAGAGATTAACATTATTCCACAATCCATTATCACACTAATCATTTATATTACTTCACACTTCAACCCCATTTCCCATTTCCCATGCCTATGTCACAAAGCATATTCAATAGTAAACATAATTCCTAACCATATTCTCATTAATCCCATTAAACCTACTTAAATGTCAACCAAATAATCCCTTATCCTTTTACCACATTAGGCACAACTAGCCACCATCAATTATAACTCATTAAATAAACCAATTAACCTACTTGCTAAGTCTCAACATCATTATGAATCAATTTCAAACATTACATTTATGTTAGCCTAATTGGGAGGGTTGGTTCTCCCCATGGGTGGCCCTAAATTTGTCAATTCATCCTTCATACATCCCATGAGAATCATGAGGGGATCAATTGGTTGATTTCACACCCACTATGTTAAACCTTTCAAAGAAAACCCAAAACAAAACAAGGAAAAATCAATAACATAACCCTACATGAAAAAATCCATGAATGAACTATGGGATATAACTTGTAGACACTCTACCATTAATTTTTGGTTAATTTACCCTCAATTGAGGCTATATATCCTGATCTAAAACCCATTGAATATTCACCCAATATCTTCAACTTGAAATGGACAACCCTCCAAACGTCCTAGGATTGAAGGAGAAACACCCTTGGGAGTTCTTGGATACATTGGATCATTACTAGTGTTTAAGGAGGAAGAACAGGGAGAAATATTGAGTTGGTATAATAATTCCTGTAATGGAATATTTTTAAATTTCATGCCATTAATGGGCTGCACATTTTAAAAGCATGATTTTTCAAACTGTGCGCAAACTGTGGGGGATCTACTGTGCTAAAATCCTCATTTTGCATGGTTTACTAGGATTTTTGCATGGTTAGATTAACCATTATTTAACCATGTTAAATCCTCTATCCAATATTGCATGGTTATAAGGGATAATCCACATGGTTTTAACTAAATGTTCGTAAATAGTGAAATTGGCCCAAAAACTCATATTTCCTCCATTTTTTCTCAAACCCTAGGAACAACCTCTATCCTTCACATGAACCTTAGGAAAACATTATTTTAACAAAATAATGGACATAAACTGAAGAATAAACAAAAACATACTTTAAGAAATGTACCAGATCATCCAAACACCCCCCCATGGGACATCTTGTCCTCAAGCCTCTCTTCCCAAGCATCATTGAATTTATGAAGAAAATTGATTGTCCCACGGGGCCTGCATATCCGATTCCCACTCCCATGTGTCTTCCTGAACATTTACATGATGGCATAGTACATGAACCAAAGGCACAAACATTCCCCCAATAACCTTCTCACTATAATCTACAATAATAACTAGGTGCTCCTCAAATGATGCATCAACCTCAAGAATGAAATCCTCAATGTTTATAACATGAGAAAAATCCTGGTGATATTGTCAGAGTTGTGAATCCTAGAAAACATAATGCATCACACTATACCACTATGGAAGAGCTAATTGGTGTTTCATAGGCCTGATCTTCTTCACGATCTCAAATGGCCCCACATCCCTAGGTTCCAAATTTCTTTGTTTCTGGATATAGTAGTGACCGAGCCTTGGTAACACCCCAAGAAACACACTATCACATATGATAAACCCCATGGGTCTATGAAACCAATCAACATTTGAATTTATCATACTCTAAGATGTTTCCATATGATTCTTAATCAAACAACCCTTTTTTGATGTCTCCTACATAAGACTCAGTCCAAACATCTTAGACTCCCTGGCCATTGACCTACACAATAGTGATCTACATGGTCACCCATAAAGTGCCTCAAAAGGGGACATCTAAATCATGTCCTAGACACTATTATTGGAAGAAAACTCAAAAAATGGATAATTGCGTTTACCCCAAAACACCGAAATCCATGACACAAGCTCTTAACATGTCTTCAAATATATGAATTGTATGCTCATATTTTCTGTCTATTTGCTGGTGATAAGCCATACTCAACAATACCTGGGTTTCAGGAACCTTCTGTAATCCTTTCCAAAAGCACAATGTGAAACATGGACCCCAGTCACAAACAATTTTTCTCGGTACACCATGCAACTATACTATCTCTCTAACATACAATTCTCCCAAATGGTCAACTATATTAGTATCCAAGATTGGAATGAAATGTTCCACTTTGGTCAGCCGACCTACCACCACCCAAGCTGCATCATTATTCTTAGGCATCCCCAGAAGACCCATGATGAATTACATCATTACACCACTCCACTTACACTTTGGAATAGGCAATGACTTCAGCAAACCACCTGTACGTTGATGTTTAGACTTCACCTATTGACAGGTAAGGAATAATGCCACACAACTCACAACTTCTTTCTTCATTCCCAGCCACCAAAACTTCCTATGAAGATCACAATACATCTTACTCAATTCCTGATGCACTGCCTACATTAACACATGAAAATCATGCATCAAATCATCTTGTACATCTATTGGAACCACAACATGGCCAAGGACATAGGCAACTCCATCTGTACTGAAATACTTACTCGAAGGAGAATCTCCACCTTTTACAGATTTCTTTATAAACAAACACTTTGGTTCCACCAACTATATCGCTTTTAATCGGATCAAAAGTGTCGATTAAACTACCATACACACAAGGGTCATCTACCCATGTGCATCTTGTACCTCTAAATGCATCTCATCAAACAAGACCAACATCTCCCATTCTGATCTAGATTCTTGAACAACCTGATTACGAATCTTCCAACTCAGAGCAACAACAACACTATTCCATTTCCTTGGTGAGTAGAAAAAATCAAAATCGTAGGATTTTAGGTACTTGACCCACCTTCATTGTCGAAGATTCATATCCCACTAAGAGAATATATATTTGATACTATTATGGTCCATAAACACTGTGAAACATTCTCCAGAAAAGTAATGCCTCCAACAATTCATGTAATGAACCACATCAGCTGGATGCAGATAATTAGTTGGGAAATTTCTTTCATGAGGTCTCAAGTGCCTCCAACCAAAAGCTACAACATGATCATCCTACATCAACACTACCCCAAGTCCAAAACCATACATATCACAGTTCAAGGAGTACCTCATACCTAGTGTGGGTAAGATCAAAATCATCATTGTAGTGAACCACTTCTTCAGCCCCTAAAAAGCATTCTCACAAGCATCTGTCCATTCAAACATAACCCCCCTTCTTAGTAAAACTTAAGGATGGTGCTTCCAAACAAGAGAAATATCTAATAATACTTTGATAATAACTGTCCAAACCCAAAAATATCAGAACATTAGAGACATTCATGGAATGTTCCCAAGACACCAAAACCTACACCTTTTCTAGATCCACCAACACACCCGACTCAGTGATGAAGTGTACTAGAAATTGAACAATATCAATCCAAAATGACATTTTTATAGATTGGAATAAGGGATATGATCTATTAGTGTACTCTAGAAGATGTTAAGATTTTTAGAATGATCATCATGATTTTTAGAGTTCACTAACATGTCATCAATGAAGACAAATATTAACTGATCTAGGAATGGGGGAATATCTGGTTCATAAAGGCTATAAAGACATTTGGTGAGTTGTTCAATCCAAATAACATAATAAAAAATTAATACAACCCATACCTAATTCAAAAAGAAATATGGGGTATGTCAGAAGGTCTCACACTCAATTGATGGAATCCTAATCTAAAATCTATATTGGTAAAGAATGAGGCACTTATGAGATGATCAAATAGTTCATATATTCTAGGAAGAGGGTATCAATTCATAACTCACATCTAGATTAGTTTTCAATAATCATTACATAGACGCATTGATACATCATCCTTCTTAGAAAATAGCACAGGAGGTCCCCAAAGTGATGTACTATGATAGGTAAACAACTTATGACCTAAATACTCTAGATGAACCTTCAATTCATGGAGCTCTTCTAGTACCATTTGATATGGAGGAATAAGAAATTGGATCCTCCCCTGGTAACAATTCAATTATGGACTCAACTTTTCTATCAGGTACTAACAAAAATATTTCCTTTGGTAACACATCCAAAAAATGGTCCACAACAAAAGGGACGATTGGTTGCACATTCTCCACATCATCCTGCATAAGGAATTCTACATGGGTTGATTGTTCTCCCAACTATTGGTGTAGCGGCCTCGCACGACCCAAATGGGTTTCTCACTCACCATGAAGGACCTAAGTGCTTCCATCGAGGGGTGTGAATGTCTCCCGATGTCAATAATAGTCGATATGGGCTTCATATAACACCAACTAATCAATCCCCATTATTAGGTCAAATCCTGACATCTCTAGGACAAACCAATCCAATCGAAAATGATTTCCACAAACCTCTAGAGAAAACCCTTACACTACCTGATGTCATCAACTCTTACCCCAAGTTGAGTATCAAGTGACATTACTCTTCACTCTCTCTCCACAGTTAAGCCCAACATAACAACAAATTGAACTGAAATAAAAAAATGTGTAGCACCTGTATCAAATAAAGAAGTAGTGATCATGGAAGATACAAGAATCATACCTCAAAAACTAGATGGTCTTAAATCACTACCTTCATGTCTAGTCTGAACTTCTTGAAGATGACCTTCCCATTTACCCTGGGTTCAGGCTCGAGTACCCTCCACTACACTGCCATGTTGGTAAGGATGATCTGTCCCGGGAGTTCGAAGTCCACTACCACTACTAGTATGACATGTTAAGCTCAAACTACCTTCTTGATACGGGTTACTGACCCCCTACCTACACTCATCATATGCCAATAAACTTTACATTCCCTGACTGTCGTGGGTTCATGTAGAACCTCTGCATGTGGCCTAACCTTCCTCTTCTTCAACACTCGACCGGTGGGAGTAGACATTGATCAAACTTGAGCCCAGGCCTAGCACACTTATAACAAAATATCTGGTTTCCACCCTGAGAAGATGACCCCCCCCCCCAATTTTGACAACTATATGAACTTCCCTCATTTATAAAATTTCCCAAACGACACTTCTTACCCTCGGAAGCTACCCCACTTGCCTGCCCATCTAGCACCAATAGATCACTACTTAATGCTCCATTCAGGTTTCCCTCTGAGATAAGGGATTGGTAAAATTCTTAATAGAACCTTTTTAGATGGAATATATTCATCTGAGACATAATATCATGTCTCATCCCATATTGTAAGTGTTTCTCCATGTCTGCCTCTTCTCCAGTCAATATCAGAATGAAGAATCTCAAATCAGTGAAATGGTTAGCATAGTCCACTTCCAAAATTTTCCCCTGGGTAAAACTCATAGAATCCTTACCATTCTCCTACCTCAAGGTTTTTGGTTAAATGTTTTCAAGAAATTTCTCTTGGAAATCTTTCCCCATTAATCCTTCAGTATGATCCCTCTAATCCATGATGTCCCACCAACTCTATGCTTGACCTCTCAACATATAGGACGCCAACATGACATTATTTTTCAATAGAAGTATTTAGATGTTAAAGAATAGTTTGGATTGAAAATTTTTTTAACTCCTCTACCTCTGGCCCAAACTCTATGGTAATGGTCAAAAAGTGCTGTAGTTGAAACTTCACAGTCTTCTCAAACATAATCGGTGCAACCTGCCCTGGGTCTCATTCCCTCATCTGTAAAAAAAGAGAATAGTTCTCCTAGAAATTATCATCCCTATCTTCTTGGATCACCACGTTTTCTTTCTACACTACTGGAGGAGAATTCTCTTCAATTTCCTCATATCCCCCAATAGGCACACATCTTTGAGGTGGCATTTCTCTACAATGAAAAACATGATATTTAGAACGTAACCATAACACTTTCAATAAAAGGAAAAAGATACAAGAAGGCTCATAGCTTACCATAACCAAATCATTTCACACACACTACCCGAATGAGCCCACTCAAAACTGGTACACTACCCTTGGCTGTCTCTCCTAATGCCATGGAAACCATAGGTATCTAATTTAGATGGTAACAAACCTTATCTTTTACACCAATTCAAAAAAATTTCTACATCCCAATTTACACATAAACATGTTAATACACATTCAATTCTTTATTATGAACCATTTTAAAATTACTAAATACCCTTTTCACTTCCCTTTTACCAATTCATACCATCCCATTAGGCAAAATTTCATTATTTTATGAAAAAAAATCATCGTAACCTTTATACCCCGCACACCCATACTATGTGTGTGTGCTTACCATGATGAATGTCACTTATCTACATAGGTTCTTAGAATTATGTGTGAATTAATAACCTCATACCCTTCCAGACACAAGAGGAATATAAAAATGTCATCAAATCACCCAATAGGTATAACGCCCAGTGGTGAAATGACATCAAATATAACAACACAAAATAAGAACAACAATCCCCTCCCAGGGTGACTTGGGTTCTCCCTCATATATGGGTGAGCTACTCCAAATAACGAGTTCATTACCAAGACCGATTACATTCCTAACATCCTGTATACCATCCCAAAATTGTAATAAATAGTAAAGAACTCCTATGATACCACTTTGTAACGTCCCTAACAAAGGAACCAGTAAAATAGAGCCCTGATGTATGTCACCACATGACCTCAACCATGCCTCGCCATAAAAAAGATGTTGCTGGCAAGTAGCGAGGGTATAATAGGTCATTAGAGGAGACTTTACCCTCCATACCAGAGTAAGACACAATAGAACACAATTTATATAGCGAAAAAAAACAAGAAATAATTTAATAACATGCATAAATAACTAACTCACAAGCTGGGTACAACTTCATACAATAGTAAATGTTTCATGAGTTATTATAGTGACAAGTGAACAAAACCCCAATAGAAAGAAAATATAATAATCCCCAAAATGTTATGGACTCCAAGTCTAGAACCTCACCCATACTGGTCCCATGTCTAACTCAACTCCCTAGCATTGGGCCCTTTCCCTTGTCCTGACCTGCAAACATGAAATCTACTCTAGTACCCAATGGCGGCCCGAGTAGGTTGTGAGTATGACTCAGTAGGCCACCACCAATGGTGTCTCAAAATATATAGTAAAATAAGATAGTGCATGCAGTTGATAAATGATGGAACGTAAAGGTAAATAATTAAATTGGCTACTCATTGATATGTTCTTCTAAATTATTCAACTGTTTAATCAATGTATACTACTTGGGCATCCCATGGTTTAATCTACATTTTTCATCTGTTCAATGGATTATTAATGATCAGCATTCTCAAGAAGATGGGAATAAAAATAGAGACTTATCTTATTAGGAATCACATTATAATAACATCAAAATCATAACCTTGAATCCTTGGTCAAAGTGGAATGAAACCGTTAGGTGAATATAACTTTATCCCCTTCCCAAACCCTTTAATTTAGAGGTGGATCTAGAACCTCCATCCAAATCGACCTGTGGGCATAGAACCTCAAGTTTGTACCCCACTCTAAAATTTCATGTGCACATGCTTACTTATCATTCATCATAATTAAACACATCACGACAAATCATATCCAATATCATTTTTAACATCACAACAATATTAATAAATAGGAATTTAACATTATTCCTCAAACCATTAGCACATTCATCATTTATATTACTTAAACATTTAAACCAATTTCCCATTTCCAATTACTATCTCACTATGTTTTTTCAAACCCATTTAACCTATATAAATTTCAACCAAATAATCACTTAGCCTGTATCCCATTGGAAACAACAATCCACCATCCATTATAATTATTATATATTAGAATTAACCTAATCTCTATGTCTATTCATAATTATGCATCAATTTCACATGATACATTTTTGTTAACAAAATCAGAAGGGCCGACACACCCAATTGGTGGCCCTAAATTGGTTAATTCATCCTCCATGATTCCTACGAGAATAATGAGGGATTAAATTGGTTTATTTTACACTCACTATGTTAATCATTTTAATGTAAACCAAGTGAAAAATGGGAAAAACCATGAACATAACCCTACATGCACAAATCCAAGAATATACTATGGGATATCACATATAGTCCACCTAACAAGAATCTGTTGGCGAATTAACACTTAATCAATACCTTATATCCACATTTAAACCCCCTTCTAAGCATCAACCATGGTCTTCAATCCGAAATAAACAACAATCCAAATTTCCTAAGAATGAAGGAGAAGCTGCCTTGGGAGTTCCTTCAGACCATGGATCATCACTTGGGTTAATTGAAGACGAAGGGGGAGAAATATCGAGTTTGGAAAAGAAATCTTGCCATATAATTTTTCTAACACCCTGCCCCTACCTCATTGGCTTGAGGAGGTGGTGAGGGCTACATGTCCTTAAGTTACATTCCCAAGATTCCAAAGTCTACCAATAAATGCCGAGGGCTTCAAGATAAAGTTGGGGAACGATTTTCCCTTAAGAAAAAACCAACCAAACCAACAACTAATGATGCATGCACTTTCAACCCAAACATGAATTACCAAAAGACAACCAAGTTGTTCCACAATACAACCCAAAACCAATACAACCAACCATATCAGAGTACAAGCGGAAAACTAAACAATAGCCACTATGAGCCATGACACCACCACAGCTCCACACCGAGATCCAAGATCCACGCTCCACCAAGACATCACAATGCACCACTAAAGGAGGGAGATGCCTTACCTTTTCCCATGTAATGATACACAACATCTGCAAAGACACCAATTTGCCAAAGCAGGGGGTGAGTACTAAAACTCAGTAGGTTTTCCCCAAATTACTTCCTTATATAGACCACTAAGATAAGACCAATAGCCAATTTATATAAAACAGTTTATATAAAATAAATCACAAGTGAAGCCATTTTCATAAGCCAAACATGGCCTTACCAAGACATCACACCCAAACCAAGAAATGAAGGGAAAGCCAACCAAACAACCACAACCATTCCAACATTTACGCATTAGCACAACAATTCCATCTTGTAAATAAATGCACAACAAAACAACCATAACCACCAAACGATGGAGCTTCTGTCCAACCCGTTCACCTATTCACACTTTAGTGGCACTTCTCATCCACTTACCATTGATGGTGGCCCTTCCATCCACTATCCATCCCCTTTTTATAGTTGTACTCTCCACTTCCAAACAACATTCATACAAGCCAATTCTAAGCATATAACCCACCATGGTCATAACCACATGCAATCAACCAATTCCATTGCATATCAATCCACTTCAATAAGTCTCCCATTTATTGGAAACCATTTTCCATGCCAAAGAACATTTAAATAAAACAACCCTTTTATTGAAAACAATTTCTATCAATAATTTTCAAAAATCAACCATAGCATCCAGTTTTAAAATCTCCATTTTAAAATCCACAACAATAGCATTTCACCACAAAACCCTCTTTTTCCCAAAAATCCCCAAAACATCACCCAAGGGATTTCTATCCAATTTCTCACATCAAACACAATTAATTTCACGAATAAAAAATTAATTATAACCAAGAAGATTATCTCTAACAAAGTGGAGTCAAGATAGAAGCCAGTTACCTTTAGGGTTCCTGAGAAATCGACCCACGAACAACCATGCCTCAAATCCGGAGAACGCACCACCATAACCTCTCTAGATCCCCTTCCCTAATACTAAAAAGCATTAAAATCTTCATCCAAGGAAACCACAACCCTATATCTACACCCAAAACTGTAGATCTAGAAAACGAAGAAAGTGGGAAGAGTATATCTAGAGGAAAACACAAAGAAACCATGAGAGAAGACTTACCCAAAACACCAAGAACCCTCTTCAAAATCATTCCAAAATGAGTGGGAAAGCTCCTCCACCCCCTGAGAACCGAAGAACCTAAGTGATCCACGAGTGGGAGGAAGTTTGGAGTGAAATAGGTTAAGACCAAGAGAACCCGGAACTTCTAACCCTACTTTTAAGTTGCCGCACGGTTAGCTCGCAAAGTTTGTCAAACCGTGCACTAACTGTGCACACGCTACTACCTAGAGAGCAAGGGTCTGCACGGTTTCCTCGCACGGTTTGGAAAACCGTACATAGGCCGTGTGAAGACTATTTTCTCCCCTATACTATTTCCTGGAGATTCCGTACGGTTTCCACTAATCGTTCTCAAACCGTGCACCCCTTTAAAAGTCTCCAAACTAATCCAAAACCATTCCATACTCTCCCTACCACTTCCCAAATCATCCAATGCACTTTAAACACCTAAAAATTCATAAACAAAGGCCACATACCTCAAACCAGGGGTATTACATTCTCCCCACCATTGGACATTCCATTCTCGGAAATTAGTGAACCCGCCCTTTGTCGAAAGAGCTCAGGACACTGCTCGACCATTTCTTTCTCCCGCTCCCAAGTCTCATCTTGAATCTGACCATGCTTCCAACCATCGAGGACTCAGCCATTTCCACCCAACATAGTGGATAATGACATGGCTACCCATATAATACTTCAAATGGAGCCATCTGTATGGATGACTGATAAATGTTTTTGTACGAGAACTAAACCAATGACAAGTTCTCCTCCAATGAGCCACCAAAATCCATGACTCACGCCCACAACATATCCTCCAGAGTTTTTATTATCCTCTCAGATTGACCATCCATATATGGGTGATACGTACTGCTCATATCCAACTGTCTCCCAAGGTATTGTTGTAATTATTTTCAGAAACAAGATGTAAAACTCATATCTCTATCTGATACAATCAAAACTGGAACACAATTCCTCTTTACCACCTCCCGAATATAGATTTTGGATTGATCCTCCACCGTATGAGATTCACGAATTGGGATGAAATGGGCCAACTTCGTTAGTCGAACCACTATCACCCAAATAGTATCGTGCTTTTTGACCATTCTTGGGAGACCTATAACAAAATCCATATCTTTCTGCTCCCACATCCAAACAGGGATTTGTAAAGACTAAAACATTCCTACTGGCCTCTGATGATCTTCCTTGACCTATTGACAAGTCAACCATCTTGAAACAAACTCAGCCGCACTACTTTTCATACCATCCCACCAGAACTGTTCTTTCAACGCTTTATACATTTTCTAAATTCAAGGATGAACAACCCACATGGAGTGATGATACACCCTAAGAAGATCCTCCTGAGAAGAAAATGGTACAACCATCCGATTCCGAAAACACAAAACTGAATCTCCATTTAGCTTCCAACCCTCAATTGTATCCCCACCATTGAATCATGACACCATGTTCACACACTCAAAATCAGATATTTGTGCCTCTCAAACCAGGACAACCAAGTCAGGAATCAACAAAACTGGAAAGAAGACTGCTCTATCACCATGGTCGTCATATTCCAATCGTATATCAGCTATAACGACATCAACTGTCACTGGTCCGATGCATGTTTTAACACCTAAGCATATGATTTTCTACTTAATGCATCTGCCACCAAATTTACCTTACCTGGTGTGTACATCATGTCAAAATCAAACATCTGGAGATATTCCATCCATCTCCTTTTCCTCACGTTCAAATCCCTTTGTGAGAAAATGTGATTCAAGCTCTTATGATATGTATATACTGTGAATTTCTCACCGAAGAGATAATGGTGACACACCTTCAAAGCATAGACCACTTCTGCCAACTCCAAATCATGTGTTGGGTAGTTCTTCTCATGCACTCTCAACTGTTGTGAGACATACAAAACCACATGATTCCCTTCCCTGAGAACGCACCCCAGCCCTGATCCCGATGCATCACAATACACCACGTACCCTTTTTTGGTTCTTGAAAAAACAAGATTTGTGCTAATTTAAGGCGATAATTTAGCTCTTTGAAACACTACTAACACAGCTCATTCCACTGAAATGGAACATTATTTCTTGTCAAAGCTATCATTAGTGAATCCAAAGATGAAAAATCCCATACAAAACACTGATAATAAACTGTTAGACCATGAAAAATCCATATATCAAACATATTATTTGGCAGTTTCCACAAGATAACAACCTCTATCTTTTTTGGATCCACTGAAACACCCCTTTCAGAAATCACATGGCCATGAAAACGAACTTCCCATATCCAAAAGCCACACTTTGACAATTTTTCATACAATCGATGATCCCTCAATATCCCCAGCACTGTTGCCAAGTGCTGCTCATGCTCCACCATTGTCTTTGAATACACCAGAATATCATCTAAAATCACCACTACAAATGAATCCAGATATCGCCGAAATATCCGATTCATAAATTCCATAAGCACCACTGGCACATTCATTAGACCAAAGGGCATAACCACAAATTCATAATGGCCATATCTACTTCTGAAAGATATTTTAGGAATATCCTCCTTCCTCACCCGCAATTGATGATATCTCATCCTCAGGTCAATATTTGAGAACTACTGGGCTCCCCTCATCTGGTCGAACAAATCATGAATTCATGGAAGTGGATATCTATTCTTTATTGTTACTTGGTTATGTCTATGATAATCAACACAGAGCCTCAAATTTCTATCCGCATTTTTCACAAACAACACTAGTGCTGCTCACAGAGACGTGATAGGCCAGATAAAACCTTTGTTTTCTAACCCTTCTAACTAGATTTTCAATTCCTGAAATTTAGCTGGTGGCATCTGATAAGACGGAAGTGAGATAGGACTGGTCCCCAGAAGAAGATCAATCGTAAACTCCACTTCTGTTACGGTTGGTAACCTAGAGAAATCTTTAGGAACAACTTCCATGAACTGATCTACCACAGTTGAAGAACAGTTTGCTCAACACCCTCTACCAATTCCAATGACAAAACCACCAACTGATATGATAAAGTACCCACTGCTGGTTCCAACAAACTTGTTGCACCCTACCTTTCGTGCTTCTCTCCTCTAAATAGATGTCTAACACCATCACGTGTCATAAAAGCCACTGTTATCTCATCACAATCGATGTGGGCCTTAGAAGACACCATCAAATCTATTCCCTAGATTACATCATACCCATCCATCTCAAGCATTGAAAGATTCCACAATATCTAAACTTTTCCCGCAACAATACAACATTCTCTCCACAAGAAGGATCGACACTCTCTTTGAACCAGAGGTGTTTTATGTTTCAAAACCGAGGGAATCATTTCTACCCTTAAACCCAGCAAATCAACCACACATGAAACAATAAGAGAGTGTGAAGCACTCGTATCAAACAACACTTGCATCAAGATAGTATTTAAAAGAATAGTTCCTCACAATGTGGATGGTCCCGACTGATCATCCACCACAAACTGCTCATCTCCAAACACATGTTTTCTTGCCACAATCTGCTCTTTATTTCCTTGCTGAGGCGTTGTGGTATTCCGAGAATCACCATGACCCACTTTACTCTGTTGGTGAGGGGTGTGCTGCTGTCCCCGTGGCATCAAAGCATACGACGTCTACGATCCCTGAGGAGTGTCACAAGCACCAGACCTTGGAGAATTCCGACAATAACATTGTAGATTCACCATCTGCTTACAATTATGACATGATCGAGGTTGTTTCATACAATCCTACTTGATATGGATCATATAACCACATTGAAAACATCCCATCTTTCCCTGGGGCTTCGGAGGAAGATTTACCGATCCTTCCAATGGATTATATGCCATATTCCCGCCCTGGGAATAAGTGTCCCTCCTTCGCTTGAACCCAGCATTAGAGTTCCCACTATTCCCCATGGGTACCACCATGATTCCTCTATCCGAAGCTCCCAACAGACCCCCCTCAACCACCAAGGCTCTATTCACCATCTCTGTGTAATCATCTATACACAACACTACTATGTTTGAACATATTTCTTGCCTTAACCCCGCTACAAAGATACTTGTCGTCAACGACGTGCTACCCGCCACCTCGGGTGAAAACCACACTATGATGATAAACATAGCTGCATACTCTGTCACAGACATAAGATCTTTCTTCGAACTGAAGAAATTAGTCGTATACTGAGTTCTGAAGGTATGTGAGTAAAATTGTTTATTAAACAATTTCTCAAATCATTCCCACATCATACCCTGTTCAATCCCAACTTGGACTACCAACTCCCACCACTGAAGTGAAAGATCATCCAGCATATACGTGGCCAACTTTACTTTTAACTCTACTGGTGTTCCCAAGAACTCGAAGATCTTGTTCATTCTATTCAACCATGCTTCTGCCCTCTCTGGCTCTAATTTCACTCCTGAAGATGGGTGGATTCTGGTTTTGAAAATGAACTGCATGATCCACATGCCTTGGTTCATCCATTTTATTTCCACTTTCCGTATCTTGGAAAGCATGCACTATGATTTTCACTAGCTGGTGGTTCACCTAAGGCTCAGGTGCTACCACATTCTCAGCAGCCTCCTCTAGTTGGTGTCTACGATGCCTACTAGGTTCTATTTCTATAAACAGAAAAAAAAACAACCATGAGTCTCACTTTCATAGACATCACAAAATCCCATTTCTAATCATATTACACAACACTATCACAACAAGGCTTTCCAGATGTTCACATTTCCCATGATTCACCATTTTGAAAATCACTACATTTTCAAACTATCAAATTTATGCACATTACAGTTTCGCACAAAAACTGTTTCTCAGTTCAGCCCATAGATCATTATACCCCAATAAAATATGCATCCTAGTGGGAAGTCATTTAGACCATGCATACCATGCCCATCTCATTGGATATACCCATAAAAATGAGATATCCAATGCCTACAAGTGTCTCCAAAACACTTATGTACCCAACTCCTTGGTAACTTGAATTTTAGCATAAAAGGGTTAGCTAAGTCCTTTTATGCTATACATTACATGTTCTGACAATCCTAAGCCTTTCTACCATCTTGACTCAAGTAATGTAATAGAAAGAATGTCAACACCAAATCTGAGAATCAACTCTGAAGGACCGAACAGACTGATACAACTTGTAACAACCCGCCCCTACCTCATTGGCTTGAGGAGGCAGTGAGGGATACGTGGCCTTAAGCGACATTCCCAAGATGCCAATGGCTTAAAATAAATGCCGATGGATTCAAGATCAAGTTGGGGAAAAATTTTACATTAAGAAAAAACCATCCAAACCATTAACTAATAATTCATGCACTTTAAACACAAACATGTATTCCCAAAAGAAAACCAAGTTGTTCCACAATACAACCCAAAACAAATACAACCATCCATATCAGTGTAAAATTAGAAAACTAAACAACAACCACTATGAGACATGACACCACCATAGCTCCACACCATGCTCCATGCTCCAAACTCCACCAAAACGTCACAATGCACTACTAAAGGAGGGAGATTCCTTACCTTTTCCCACATCACGATACACACCATCTACAAAGACACCAACGTGCCAAAGTAGGGGGTGAGTACTAAAACTCCGTACATTTTCCCCAAATTACTTTCCTACACACACCACTAAGACAAGACCATTAGACCTTTTATATAAAATAGTTTATATAAAATAATTCACAAGTGAAACCATTTTCATAAGCCAAACATGCCCTTACCAAGCCATCACACCCAAACCAAGAAACCAAGGGAAAGCCAACCAAACAGCCACAACCATTCCAACATTTACACATTAGCATTGCAATTCCATCTTGCAAATCAATGCATAACAAAACAACCATAACCACCAAACAGTGGAGCTTCCGTTCAACTCGTTCACCTATTCACACTTTAGTGGCACTTCTCATCCACTTACCATTGATGGTGGCCCTTCCATTCACTATCCATCCCCTTTTTATAGTGGTACTTCTCACCACTTCCACACAACATTCATAAAACCCAATGTAAGCATATAACCCACCAAGTCACAACCACATGAAATCAACCAATTCCATTGCATATCATTCCACTTCAATAAATCACACATTTATTGAAAACCATTTTACATGTAAAAATCCATTTCAATAAAACAACCCTTTTATTGAAAACCATTTACATCAATCATTTTCACAAATCAACCATAGTATCCCATTTTAAAATATCCATTTTAAAATCCATAACAATATAATTTCACCACAAAACCCTCCTTTTCCAAAAAATCCCCTAAACATCACCCCAAGGGATTTCTAACCAATTTAGAACATCAATCCCAACTAATTTCAAGAATAAAAAATTAATTGTAACCAAGACCATTAGCTCTAACCAAGTGGAGTCTATAGAGAATCCACCTACCATTAGGGTTCCCGAGAAATCGACCCACAAACAACCACACCTCAAATCCTACGAACGAACCACTAGAACCTCTATAGATCCCCTTCCCTAACATTCACAATCCTTCAAATCATCATCCAAGGAAACCAAAACCATATATATACACACAACAAGTGTAGATATTGAAAACCAAGAAAGAGGTAAGAGCACATCTAGAGGAAAACACAAAGAAACCATGAGGTAAGACTTACCTAGGAGCAATCACCTTAAAAACACAAATAACCCTCTTCAAAATGCTTCCAAAATGAGTGGGAAAGCTCATAAACTCCCTGATATCAAACGAAACTGAGTGATCCAAGAGTGGGATGAAGTTTGGAGTGAAATAGGTTAATCCTGAGGGAGTCCAAAACTTATAACCCTACTTTTAAGTGGCTGGACGGTTAGCCCGCACGGTTTGGGAAACCGTGTGCTAACCGTGCGCATGCTACAGCCTCGAGAGCAAGGGTATGCACGGTTTCATCGCACGGTTTGGAAAACCATGCACAGGCCAGGTAGAGCCTATTGTCTCCCCTACATGGTTTCCTGGAGATTCATCACGGTTTTCACTAATCGTGCTCAAACCGTGCACCCCTTTAAAAGCCTCCAAACTCATCCAAAATCATTCCAAACACTCCGAACCACTTCCCAACTCATCCCATGCACTTTAAACACATAAAAATTGATAATGAAAGCAACATACCTCTAACTAGAAGTACTTATTTTTTTATATTTCCCAAAGTTACTAGGATGCATGGTTTACTTACACAGTTTTTTAAACTGTGCACAAACCATGCAGGTAATACTATCCCAACACCCCCCTTTTGCATGGTTTCTTCAGAATTCTGAATGTTTAGATTAATCATATAGTAACCATGTGAATTCCACTATCCAAGGCTATATGGTTACTTGGGATAATCTGCACAGTTTTTACTAACCATGCACAAACCATGCAATATGCCTAAAAACACATTTTCCCCCATTTTCATGTCCCAAACCCCCATAACACCCTTGAACCTTAACATGAACCTTGGGATGAAATTATTTGACCAATATAAATTACATAAATTCAAAAATAAAAATAAACATACCTTAATAAAGGTCTGGTATAGTACACTAGGTCATGGGGATATGGGTATTATAGGATTGAAATGGTTTCCTTTATAGAATGCTGAATAAGGACTTCCTAGTTTAATATTTCCAAATTACATCACAATTTCAATCCGGATTTTTTTGAGAAACATTGAAAATTAATATTCATTAAATGAATTTGTCACATATATTCCAAATTATGATTAAAGTAAAAAATAAATACTAAATATCATATTTATTGCATGTGTGGCGATAAGTAAAAGTGACTGGAGTCCTAACACTATTCATAAAATAATCTAAATCCATATCCCATAACGTTTTTGGGAGATCTTCATTGTCCTTTTTTAATATAAGTATGAAATGGTGGCTGCCACATGAAATTCATAAGGATTTAGTGATCTACATAAGATTTGGATGAATATATTGATCTGAGTTTGATAATCATATGAAATAAATATCTATCCATGTCCAAATCCAATTTGAAAATAAAATATATATAAATGTATTGAATAAAATAATGATGATATGAAAAATATAATTCTATATATATTTATTCATACATCAAATGAACAAAAAATCTTTAACATTGCTGCTGGAAGACAATAAACTACAAATATTCGTCTTGAGATTGTTTTTTGTGATTAAATGATCATCTCGAAGTAGAATATATGGTAATATATAGATTCCCTTTCCTGTAGAAATGACCATTAAAACCCACAACCAATGATGATAATAATTCAATATCAATGTACATGTATATATATATATATGATATTATTCAATATTATCCAAGACAATTGGATCTTGAAGATGATAAGACTAAAGGAAATGATTTTATCAACGATCTTAGAAATTTTCTTCATCATATATTTATGAAATAAACGATTACACTACAAAAGTAAAGGTGAAAGGTGGAAGACTTAACCCTACTCCTCTCAATAATTTATATAAATTTATATTGAGTTACATATTTTTGTATGTACCATATGTTTTATAAAATATAATCTATATCATATATGTAATAATTCTCCCCAAATTTTACATATACATTTTATTTTGAACATAATTATTTATTTTTATAAGTAAAATTAACTTAATATTTGGTAACCATAATTCCATAATTATTTTACTTTATAACAACCTTTTGGTTACCATGTAATTAAAAATATAAATTATTGTAAAACAAATTCCAATATATATATATATAAATATATATTAGATATTAAATGATATAAATAAATTTTTCTTTATTGAATTTAATATTTAATATAAAAGTAGTTATAATTTTTATATCAAAAAAGAAATTTAATGTGGTAAGGAATCACTTCTAGTTGAATTAGAAGTGACCATCAACTATCTACCACTATAGAAAACATTCCAAAACTATTCATTATATAAATAATATATATATATATTCATATCTTTTTATTTTATTTCTGAAGATCTTATAATAATCATAGATTGATAACCTTTTTGATGAATATCAAAAATTTATACAATGATTATACTTCATATTCAATAAATACCCCTTTGATAGATATATATAAAAATTCTCATATGTTACATAGGAATTTTATTAAAATATTATTAAATTTTAAAATTACCCTTAAGTAATATATTGAACCTTATATGACCCATGACATGTTATATTATTATTATTATTACTACTAAAAACCTTTTTTCTATAATTAGAACAATAATAAATATTATGTTTTACCATATTGAAAATTAACCCTTATTGTTAGATTCAATATTTTTTAGAAATTCACCCGGGGAATTTTTTAAATACCCAAATAAATATTTTCTTCATTAAATAAAAAAATAAATATTATATATCTCTTTAATTATGTTATAAATAAGAAATAATTTTCTATTAAATTTATGAGTCTATTAAAAACTAAATAAATTTAATCCTCAGTATTGAGTGTATTTTTTTCCAATAAATAATTTCAATTATATTTTTTTAGATCAATTGAAACACACACTAGTTGAAAAATGGGTCTTAACATCGGTGGTTTAACGTTGGTTATTAGAGAGCGATGTTAAAAGTCAGTTTTTGGATTCTTCTTTTCTAATAACTAATATTAAAAATGAAATATATGTTGAAGTTCTCAAGCTTTTATTTGGTATATTGTGGAGAAAAAATGGACTTATAGATCAATTGTTATGGATGTCTGAAGTTGAACATTATAAGACTTGATTTTTAACATAGGTTTTTCTTGAAAACTAACATTTAATGTACAATTTTGGCATTGGTTTTTCAAATAACGGAAGTTAAAAATAAAATATAAGTTATATATAGTTTCTCATGTTTTTATTTTATTGGTCTTCGAGAAAAAAGGACTTACGGATCAAAAGTTATAGACACCGGAAGTTGAACATTATAAGATGTTATTTTTAATGTTTGATTTTTACAATTAATGATGTCAAAAGTCCCTTTTTGGAATCAGTTATTTAAATAACTAAAGCTAAAATAAAATAATATTTTTATATAATTTTTTGATCTTTGATTTGAAAGGTAGTCGATAAAAAATTGACTGACGGATCAAAATTTATGGACGTTGGAAGTTTAACATTATGATTTTTAATGTCGGTTTTTTCCAATAACGGATGTTAAAAGTTCCATCTTGGCATCTATTTTCCAATTAAGATATTTTATGAATAAAAAAAAGTTTTAGATAGCTTCTCAGAATTTATTTGATAGGTCGTGGAGAAAAAACAGGCTTATGGATCAAAAGTTTTGGACATCTGAAGTTGAACATTATAAGACAAGAATTTTAACATCAGTTTTTTTAATAACCGACGTTAAACATCCTTTTTGGTTTCGTTTATTCAAATAACCGATGTTAAAAATGAAATTAATGTTGTCGATAATTTCATAAGCTTAGATTTTATCCTTCTTAGAGAAAAAACTATCATACGGATCAAAATTTATGGACGTCTAAAGTTGAATATAAGAAGACGTGGTTTTTAACGTAGGTTTTTTGTCAATAACCGTTGTTAAAAGTACATTTTTGGAATCATTTTTTCAAATAAAGGATGTTAAAATTCACGTTTTGGCTTTGGGTTTTCTGCAACTGACATTTTAACCCCAACGTGTGAATATTTTTAACGTCGGTTTTAAATTTTATCGACGTTAACAGTAATGTTCCAAATACTCGGGTTTGGTATTTCAATTTTTTCACTACGTGCATTTCTATTTTCAAAATCCTACCTAAATTTTAACGACTCACCACCAATAATATTTTCATTTATAATATATAGAGCCTTGTCCTCTTTCTTTCAACATTTTTGACATCTTCGATTCAATAAATATTTCAACAATTCTTTAATCGAGGATTTGTACATGGTATTTATTTTCATAATTTAATTTCATTATTACTGTTTTATTTAGGCTAAATATGTTGATATTTTTATTATAATGATGAAATATTATTACCATCAATATGAAAAGATAAAACATCCACATGAGATTCATTATTTGAGGTGAAAAAATTATTTATCACTCACCATTTTCATTACCATATGAGTTCTTCCTTGAAATGATGTGAAATAACAAAAAGAATGACATCAATTAAAATGAAATCAATAAATGAATTAAAATTAGTTTTAATCTTTATGTTTTTTAATTTTTGTGGCCATTAGTAATATAGTTTTCAGTTCTTGTTTCTCATGTTTTCATTGAATAAATTTTTCTATATCAAATCTTAAAGTGGAACAACTGATGATGACTATTAGTTTTGATCAATAAGTCTGTTTTTCTCCATAAGTAGGAAAATCTAAGTCTGAGAAATAATCTATATTCCAATATTAATATTTTCAATGTATTAATGTCAATTTTTACAAAAACTGAAGTGATAATTATTTTTTAAAAACATAATTTTCACGTCAGTTTTTTATCCAAAACCGATGAAAAAACCTATATAGAAGCTGAATTTGGACGTTGGTTTTCTAAAAACACGACATTGAAGACTGTCAGCCTGACTTTTGGAATCAGTTTATATGAAAACAGAAACCAAAGATTGTCTGGGCCTGACTTTTGGAATCATTTTATACAAAAACTAATGCCGAATACTGATGAGGGCCGATTTTTTACGTCCGTTTATAAAAACAGACGTTGATTCTTATATTTTTTCCATCCCCTTTTTCGACATTTCTAAAACCTGACGTCTAATTTAGAAAAAATGACGTGGAATGACATTTTTCCATTAGTTAAATTTTCTGTGATCCTGTTGTATTTATTAAAAATGAAATTTGGAGGGATTTACAGAATTCAATCATTACTATCTAGCAATGAATCAAGGAACCCAATAGAGAGAAGTTAATTTCGTAATGCCAAAAACAACACACGACTACTCACAATGAAATATAATCTATTTTTTTGATCTATCATCAAACATGTTTCACACCCATGTTGTCACCTAATAATCTAGATATTTATATCATACATTATCTCAAATATCATAGTTGTCACACCATAACAATGGAATTTAATGTGACACATATTTTTTAATAAAAGGGAATAGATATAAAATTCCATAAATAAGGATAGGAAAGATATTTCTTCTGTAACACCCTTAGATTTTATGAGATAGATTCTATTTAATATCATTGATTTATTGTTTTTTACAGTACACCAAGATTTTCTTGCGCTATACGTAACACTGACATGGATTGTGTTACACACAAGATCGACCTTCCTCCATGGATTGCATTGTATGTTACACCGAGTTTCAATAAACAACAATATATTATTAAAATATTATTATTTAATTGAATATAAACTATACGCTATGAATAGTATTAACCACATTTTTAATTTTATATAAAATTATAATTCATCTTACTCCTTTTATAGAACATCATATGATAATAAAACCATTTTTCAGGATAAAAGAAGTATTTTCCAGAAAATGCAGTTTTACCACCTTTTGATTGTGAACCCATTATAAATATAGTTTTTATCATTTTTATATGTTAAATTTGACAAAATAAATTACTTATTTATAATTGTAACATCATGATTTACTTTGGATGAAATTTTTGTATTATTCTGCTGAAATTCATATTTTTATGAATAGTGAAAAATACTTTATTTTAACTCAAAACTTCTTTTTTATATAATTTGTTTATATAGTTATGTTGAACTTTTTATCGGTTTTAATTTATAACTAGAATTTTTTTATCATTTAATCCAATGTTGGTGATTGGATGTAATTTCACATTAAAATTGGACATAAACAGATATCAATCTTTTGATAGTTATTACATTATAAAAACTGACTTTTTAGGTTTTGACAACGAGAATTGGATTTAAAATGATTACTGAAACTTTTTTGTTTTTAATTTGGAAAAATGGATTGCATATTTAGAATCAGGAGGTCCAGATTGTGTAAATAGGTACATTTTATTTTTAATAACTTTAGTAATTATTTTATTTACAATGGTTAAAGGGAAATCTGGTAAATACGGGTAACAAAATAATATTGTAATAATATTTAATATACCTAAAACCTGTCCTAATATTATTGGATGAGATATTTCAAACTATGGGAATTATTGGGTTGATTTTGGGACTCCATGTATTCACATGGATGTGAAAATGACATTTTATAATAATTAATTTAATGTAATGTTAATTATAACCTAACCATATATCTTTTACTAAATTGATTTTAATATGGGATTATATAACTGATATATATATGACATTAAATAGTAATTATCAAGATAAAAATATTTACTACATAGTAGTATTTTATTTGTAATTTTCATATATTAGATAAATATATTTATTTCTGTAGTGATTCCCTCATTAATGAAAGATTCAAATAATTGAATTTATAAATATAAAATTAATTTAATTTAATATTTTGATGCCATATAAGAATTGTCAGGATGAAATTTATATATTAGGGATTATTTAATCCCTTTGGTTCAAAGGAATAGGGTTGTGATGAATTTTTAAAAAATTCTTGTACGAATAGTATCCAAAATTGACATAATTCATAACTTAAAACATAATATAGATTAATAAATGATATTAAATACCTAAAAATCTATGATTCGGAAAAATGGTTAATATAAGTCCAATTTTTTATATATTACCTTTTGGTGGTCTTTTTACATGATATGGTTATTACATTAACCAAAAATTTATTAATGACATTATATCATGGTAAGATTAAAAAGGGTAAAATTAGGGTTAAAAAAATATTAGGATGAAAAAATTATTCCGAAAAATTATAAATATTATTGGATGATTGGTATTCTATCTATAATATTCTTATATTATAATTATATATGTTTTGGACCATTTTAAATCCAAATTGAATTTATAATAATTTAATATTTTAGGACTTTCCTAATGTGTTCCTCTCCCATCTTATAAAAGGGACCCTACTCCATCTCCTCTTCACTCCATTTTTGGCATTAAAGATAGTCCAAACCCTAAAAATATATCTTATAACATTCCTAGTAACATTCTAGAAGTTTTTCTCTTCTCAAAATACCTACTCTAGTGCCCTAATATGAAATTTAAAGGAGGAATGTCGAGGAAGAGGTAATCTTTTCTACCAATTCGTTCAAATTTATTTCTTCTTCTACTTCCTCTTCTTTAGTTGATTCATTATAATGTAATAATATCAGTATCAATAATATACTGATATGTTGTTAAAAATATAAAAAAACCATATTTCAACTTCTATCCATCCTATGAAAAACGAATTCACCGCGCTTGTGTACGTACGACTTACCATCTCCACGCCATTGTGTGATCTATTTTTCACCACCACCTTACATAGATGGGTATAATGGAGGAAATAAAAACTATATATTATTATTATAACCTGATTATAATACTGATATACTGTAAACCATTATCTTACACTCCATTCAACAATTATGGGAATAATAACATCGCTCATGCGTGCGTACGGTCTTACGTCTCCACGAGACGATGTGATTAGTTATACATAATATTTATTAAACCATGATTATATAAATGAATTGAATGAATAAATATGATATATATTATACTAATACCATGTTGTAAATTATATAACTATAACCTAAAATAATAATAATAACTTATCTGAAAAAACAATCATAAAAACATAAAGTAGTTAATACCCGAATAACAAGTAATAATGAAATGCTACTAACAAATGTGTACAGTCTTATGTCTCCACGGGACGATGTGATTAGTTATAAATAATATTTATTAAACCATGATTATATAAATGAATTGAATGAATAAATATGATATATATTATACTAATACCATGTTGTAAATTATATAACTATAACCTAAAATAGTAATAATAACTTATCTGAAAAAACAATCATAAAAACATAAAGTAGTTAATACCCGAATAACAAGTAATAATGAAATTATACTAATAAACCGATTAAAATTGTGTCATAATTGTTATCATAAAAATTATTATGATCTGAGAATAAATTATTAACATTATTTAAATCATTATACTAGAGTTTCTAATACATATGAATCATATCAGACCAATGGTAAGGGATAACTTTTCCAATATCATTTTTGTCCGAGACTGTTTATTCATAAGTATTTACTATGGATATATTTATCATCCAATGTCCAAGATTTATAAAAAAATCATAAATTGTATTATTTTATTCTATGTATATTTAATTTCATTTTTAACACATTTTGAATTATACTACATGGTATGAAAGGAATCTTTCTTTTATTTACCATATGTGGTACTTTTTTACCTTTTCGGTAGATGTACGAGGATATTGTTTTTTAACTTATATTAAATGAAAGTATTTTTAAGATTTCAGGACGCCTTATTTCTATGATGCTTCCTCTAAATGGTTTCAAGTTTATTTTCAAGAAAATTATTTTCCGTAAAAATTATGTGGTATTTTTTGAAGAGAAAATGTTTTTGAAAAAGAAATGATATTTTCCCCAGGAATTAAGTTCAAGTGTTTTATCAAAATTTTTGTCCATCTCATATGAAAAAGTGTTATGTTTCTATCCATATTATTACTTGGATTTGATTTCTTTTATGGTGTAATTATTTTTATGAATCCCATTTATCATATATGTATTATGTTATGATGACATGATGTTTAAGAATACCATTTTATTACTTAGGTTATGATATGATGAATGATATATGTTTTTGTGGAACACATAAGATTGGTTTCATTATAAGATATGTGGGACCTATATCCCCCACAAATGCATTGGGTAAAGTTTTTTATCTCATGAGATATACATGAATATAACAGCTAGTAAATTGGATTCAGTAATACATGGTTTGAACGGAAAGTAAACCTGGTTAAGTAGTGGAATATTTCCACTATGATGGTCTTGGAACCAATTCCTTGACTACTATAGAAATCATATCATGTGATTATTAGTTTTACACAATTACATGTTTTATGCTAATTCATATTCCACTATGATTCATTTCATACTTACTTCCAGGATTTATTTCATGAATCATGATTTTGATGTTTAAACTTTATGTTCATGTTTTTATGTGAAAAATTTTATACTTTCTTTTATTCTCTCCATGTTTAATTTTACTGAGAATTTGAGCTCAAAATTTTAATGTTTAATTTTACCCAATATATAAAGAATTGTTTTATGTTGGAAAACAAATGGTGAACAATAATTATGGGAAATATTGATGATCTTTCACAAGGATAGAATATTATGTACCCCATATTTACAAAGACACTAAACTAATAAGGTTTTTGGTTGTATTTTTGTGTCATGTATTTAGTATTATTAAAAAGTAATGTAATTTCTATGTACATAAATCTTGGGTCTCAATAGATGGTATTAGAGTGAATGTTTAGTTAACCTTTGGAAACTAGAATGAAAAACATTTTGTGAGATCCCCGGATATATTCTTATAGTATGTGTAGGGATGTCCCTATGGTTTAGTATAATTATAGTTTATAGTCCTAGATTTATGGTAACGATCAGGAATAACATAAGATTAAACCAAGGATGTTAGATATTGAAAGTACTCCCTCATGATAAATTTGTTTTCCTATTTTATTTTTGTCTCTCACGTAATTTTTTTTTGTGTTTAGACAATGGTCAGAACCCGAAGGAACTGTGTAAATGATCAATGCACTAGGAAATGAAATGATTGTCCTCCTTAACAACAAAATGTTATGGGAGATGGAGTGAAAACTCTTATTTCTATACTTATACAGTCTATAAATAATTCTGGACATCCAAATGAGTAGAGAAGGGAATAACATTCTATTCGGCCTTTCAGGAGGCAACGTCCACCTTCCATTAGTGGGTCTCCTAATCCACTTATTGCTAAAAAATGGATCAGTACCATTTAAAAGTTATCTTCCATAATTCGTTGTTCAGAACATGAAAAATTTATTTTTATTGTTTACTGTTTAGAAGGTGAATCATACCAGTGGTAGACTCTAATTAATAATATAGGGAATCAATATGAAATTGAATCCATGGAATGGGATTAGTTTAAGAACTTATTTTTCAAAAAGTAATTCCCTCATATTATTCAAACAAAGTTGGAAAAGGATTTCCTTGAGCTTAAGCAAAATTATGATGAATTTTCTTGTACTTACAAGGAAAATTTTACAAGGATTTCATGGTATTCTCTTGGCTTTATCATCCAACCAGAATGTAAAGTTGATCGATTCTTCAGTGGCTTAAAACCACATATTTGAAGTGTAATTTCCATAACAGATATCAATAACCAGGAAGAGATTGTGTTTTGTGCTATCACGGTAGAACTGGAAGTTGGTGTTATATATCTATCTCATGGTTTTGGTCAGAAATGAAAGAAGGAGGTCAAGGAAAAATATCAAAACAATGGTGAAAGGAAGATAAATACTTCCTTATGCTCATGTGTGGAAAAAAGCATAGCAGAGATTGTCTTAATGGGACTATAAAATGTTTCAAGTGTAGAAAATAAGGTCATAAAGTAGTGGAAAACAAAAGTAATGGGAAAAATGTTGTTAATGACGTGAATAGATAAAATACTACAGGGAACGCACCACCAACAATTCAATGATACAAGAGAAAGGAAATGGGTCATTATGCTAACGAATGCCCTAATCAAAGGGTTAATGATGATTGACGCCAGAAACCTCTTAAGGAAAAATACAAAGGGAAGTAACATACGATCACTATTTGTGGTCTCGAGTATGACAACAATGTGGTGGAATGATTATGTGTTTATATATTAGGATTCTATAATAGTGTTATGGAATCTCATTTATAGTATTATAGAGTATTGGAAAATTGATATATTGGTTTATTGTGGTTTTCAATAATTTTATTTTACCAGTAACTATGAAAAGTGATTGAAATATTTTTAGAATGCACATGATATGCACATAATGAAAGGATAAAGAGATAATGAGATGTTTAATATTATTAATGACCTCATTAGTTATAAAAGGACAAAGTTATATCATGGTCTGAGTATATATAATTTTTGGTATTTTTGGTGTGAAGAAAGAGTTCATTTTGACAGAATCCATTTTTTACTGAAGTTCTATGGCAATTCATGTTATTATGTTTCAAGAGAATAAATATTTAAGATATTCACATGATTGGAATGTGACAACCAATAACTACCAAATGAGATATGCAAGACAAATGTTAAGTTGATTTAGTTCACCCCCTTATAAAGTTTTATATTTTTAGTTTTGGGAAGGATTGAAATGTTTTCCATTTATGGATAGTATAAGTTATTTTCCATTTTAACTTAGTTAGATTAATGTATTATCTCACTATTGGTGGACTTATGCTTATTTGATGACCTATTCTAACCTTTTCATTGAGACAAATGGAATGACCAATCATACTATCTCGTTATCAGCTAACACTACATGAATGAAAAATTCAACATCATTTATTTAAATAAGAGATGAAGTGGAAATTTATTAAGGAATTAACAATGATGATATTACACTGAAATCAATTAATAATTACACCCTATGAAAAAAATCATCATCTTTAGTGAAATGATATTGAAAACCAAAATTGCTATCATAGTAGCCTCTTATCTAATGAATCAGATGGTTCCTTAAAACATTGACGATTTATGGATTTAACGTAGATAACGTTCTTCAAACCTTATTCTCTATCACTATCCATCATAACATGATGGTTAGATTTTTCTTCTATATCCATTTTTTCACATACCAGCTATGTTTTCATATGTGGAAACCCAGTGATGAGTTAATTTTGGGAACCATTATTTTTCTAACATTACATTTTAAAATGAAGTTTTTGTATTCCTTTTTACAATGTGGGTTTCCATAAAAGTAACCTTTATATAGTGAACAATTTATATCCCTGATGAATTTTGAGGGAGAAATTCATTTTAAGGGGGGTAGAATGTACCACCCACAGATTTTATGAGATATATTTCTTTTTAATTTCTTTGATATCCTGTGTTGTATTCTACCCCAAGATTAGCTTGTGCTATAAGAAACATTGACTTGGATTGTGCTACATCCAAGAGTGGCCTTCCTTAATATCTTGTGTTGTATGCGGTACCAAGTTTTACTAAACAACGATATATTATTAGGATATTAATATTTAATGGTATATAAACTAGTTTTTACGAAAATTGTTAACCACATTTTTGAATTTTATATAACATTAGCATTCATATAACATTAGCAATCATATTACACATTTTCTTTGGAAGAAATTGATGTTTTTGGTCTGATTAAATTCATATTTTTTTGAATAGTGAAAAATACTGTATTTTAATTCAAAACTGCTTTATAGTATAATTAATTATATAGTTAGATTATACTTTTAGTTTGATTTAAAAGTAAAATTGGATTATATTTTTATCATTTAATCAAATTTTTGTCATTGGAAGTAATTTTACATACAAATTGGACTTCAAAAAATGTCAATCTTTTGATAGTTATTACTTCTTAAAAACCTATTTTTTTATTTTGATAATGGGAATTAATTTTATATTAATTACGGAAACTTATGTGTTTTTAATTTGAAAAAATCTATTCCATATTTGAAATCATAAGATTCAAATTGTGTAAATAGTTACCTTTTATTTGCAGTAACTTCAACAATTATTTTATTTATGATGGTTAAAGGATAAATCTTGTAAATTAGGGTAACGAAATAATATTATTATATTATTAAACTTTTCTAACACGTTTCCTAATCTAATTGGATGAGGTATTATCGAACATGGTCATCTTTGGGTAGATTTTTGGAACCCATGGATTCACTTGGATGTGAAAATGACATTTTATAAGAATTGATTTAAAGTAATGATTATTATAACCTAAACATATATATTTTACCAAATCAATTTTAATATGGGGTTATATAACTGATCTATATATCTATAAATAGTAATTATAAATATAAAAATATTTAATCCATCAAGGTATTTTATTTATAAATTTTATACATTATATAAATATATTTATTTATGACAAAATTATGATGTAGTGATTACCACATTAATGAAAGAATCAAATAAATTAATTTATAAATATTAAAATGAATTTAATTTGAATATTTTGATGCCATTAAATAATTTTATGTTTGAAATTGACTTATTGGGGATGATTTAATCTCTTTTTTTGAATTAATAAGTTTATTAATTTTTAAAAAAGTCTTGTATGAATAGAATCTAAAATGGACATAATTCATAACGTAAAACATAAAATAGTTTATTAAATGATATTAAATTCCTAAATTCTATGATTTATCAAAACAGTTAATATAAGTCCAAATATGTCATATATAACTTTTTTTGGTTGTTTGAAATGATATGTTAATTACATTAACCCACAATATATAAATAACATGATATCGTGGTAAGATTAAATAGGGTAAAATAAGAGTTAAACCTTAAAGAAAACGATGAAAAATATTTGTAACTTTTATAAAAATTATTTGATAATGGTTATTTGAATCAAAATCATATTATATTAGAATTAAATAATTTTATTACCATTTTAAGTGTAAATTTTATATATAATAAATTGATATTTAATGACTTTCCAAAAGTGCCCTTCTCCCCTCTTATAAAAGGACACCTCCTCCCTCTCCACTTCACACCATATTGAGCCTTCAATATCAGCCATCCCCTACCCAGTTATCTTCTAAAATTCCCAAGTTACATTCTAGAGGTTCTGGTCTTCTCAAAAGACCATCTCTAGTGCCCTAAGAGGAAATTTAAAAGAGACACGTCGGGGAGAAGATAATATCTTCTACCGATTCTTTCAAATTTATTTCTTCTTATAATTCCTCTTATTTAGATGTTTAATTATAAAGTAATAAAATAAGTATCACTCATATAATTATATGTTATTATAAAGATAAAATAACCCTATTTCACCATCTATCCATCCTACGAAAAAGGAAATCATTGCGCGTGCGTACGTATAATTTTATAATAATAATATATAGTTATTATTTCCACTTTGATGGTCTTGGAAACAATGCCTTGAATACTGTTTAAATCATATCATGTGATTATTATTTTTCCACAATTACATGTTTTATTCCAATTTTATTCTATCATGGTTAATGTTTTTTCATGATCCATTCCTTACATACAACCAAGATTTATTTCATGACTCAGGATTTTTATGTTTAATCTTTATGTTCATGTTTTTCTGTGAAAATGTTTATGGTTTGTTTTATGATATCCATTTTTAAATTTACTGAGCATTTCAGCACACCCTTTTTTTGTTTTATTTTCCACAGGATATAAATAAAGGTTTTAGGTATAATAAAAGGGGAAAATCCTTATGGGAGATGTTGAAGATGATTCAAAAAGTAAGATGATTATGTTCAATGTTTCCAAATACACTAAACTAATACGGTCTTTGGGTGTCTATTTGGGTCAAGTATTATGTATTCCACAAAAGTAATTTAATTTCTATTTACATAAATATTTGGTTTCTAAATCCTCTTCTTATTCAATTATACCACTTCATTCGCAATGCACCAAATTTACCCAAAAATAACATGAACTGTTTGGTTACTGTTTATTGTAATACATCTATGTATGTGAGACATGATAATAATTAATAATAATATTAATGTGTAATTTACATTACCCTCTTCCAAATAGTACTTTCTAATTATATATATACATTGGGAATTATTATTGGTAGATATGTTCTTATAATCTATAATCATGAATATTAACAACTGCAAACATCATGAGATGAATCCAAATTTTCCTATGAGTACTCGCACCTGATAGTCATCATTCTATTTTTCCCAGCCAATATTTTTTTTCCTAATATATAAATATATTTAATAGTCTCTCCCTGTAATTTCAAGGATCTCATTATAGTGGGTAACTTCTATTCCCTTTTAAATATGATAGACACTGTAGGGAATCAATAAATTAATTTTATGTAAAACAATGAATAATATGTAATAGAATGTTTTATTAATATTAAATTATTTCAAAATACATTTAATCCAATGTAAAAACAATTGGTTCTAGGACACAAACATGAAAAATTAATATGCATCTGATGTTTATTTTTTCATATAAGTACTTCAAAGCATAAATTAGTCTTTGGTTGTAGATCCTACCGAACATTGACATTGAGATAGAGTATATCCATGGAAAGGAAAATGTTGTAATGGATTTCAATAGTATGATGTATTTTCTCAATTAATGTAGTTTTTAATTAGAATTTAACATTTTAGATTATGTATTATATAGTAGAAGGATGCATTAATTACAATTGGTCAATTTTATTTTCCCCTACACTTCTTCATAAGTTTATCATGGTTTAGATTTGGTATATTGGTTACATGATATTGTGGGATAATGTTTTCTTGGGAGATGTACTGGATGGATTCCATAATAATGTAGATAATTTCATCCTCCATTAATTTGAAGTACTGGTTTTTATTTTTGTATGTGAGTAATTATATATATATTTTCAAAACCTTCAATCCAGTGGTGCATTCTAGTTTGATAAAAATATACAAATATCTTAAACAATATTCATGTTGTCAAAGCATAAAGAAGTTAATGATGAGATACTATTACGATGTATCATATGTTAAAAATTTATGATTCACCAATATACCAATTTATCGCATTATCTTCTCATTCCATAATAGTGTTTAGTGGAATAGTTTTGGGTATCTATACATGGATGATATTATAAAATTTCTTGGGGTACTCTCAACAATTGTTTCTACTAGTGGTGCATGAATCAGATCATGGTGATTTGTGGTCAAACATATGGAACTTGGGATGAAATTATGAGAAACTATGATATTCCACTTTCCAGAAAGATGGTAAGTTTTATAAAACAATTCATATTTTTAGGGATGTATTATGTCCTAGTGTGTTGGATTTCAAAAGGAAATATGCTGATCAACTTCTATTAATATAGTTTTCATAAATAAATAGCTAACAATCTACTATTATCATGAACCTTTTGTGATTGTATGTGTCAGATCCTAAAGTCACCCCATTTATGGATCGATATTGAATAATTATATCTTATGGGGATTGAGCTAGTGTGGATAATTATGATGAATGTTTAGGTGATAAAGGAGTATATGTGGGGAAAAAAATAAATCGAAACTCCTATATGGCCTAAAGGAAGAGACCATTGGAGTAAAATTATGGATAACATATGTTCTTAATGGTAATTCCTCTATATTATTTGGGGAGGTTTTTTAAAGGTATAAATTTACCACATAGGCCTGTGGTAGCACATCAGATTATTTTTACTATATCTGTAGTTTCTTTTATCATAGTTCTACCCTGAAAGATGCATAATCTATTTCCATATACCACATATGAGGTGGTATGTGTTGAATTTGTTAGAAATTACATAAATTTGTTGATATGGATATTGAGGATTAAAAAAAATTTAAAATGTACAAGATATCTTTCGGGTGTCGATAAGAGAAGATCCTTTGTGCCTGATTGATTCCTTTATTATGTGCATTGTGGTAGTATGGGAGAACTCAAAATTTCTCATGGGAATGTGAGAATAAACTTTCAGCTAAGTACCCTCAACTATATTCATAAAAGTTTCATTTTATGATAAAATAAATGAATATTATGGAGGATATATAAAGTTAGATATTTTTGAAAAATCAATTGAATTTTTTTTATAATATTTTTAAATGTGTTCATAAGCCTGTTTATTTTTATTTGTGAATTGGAAAATTAAAATAAGAATAAAATTGGAATACATTTTTTTAATTCATGTTATTGTGAATTATTATTATCTCATAAACATGTACCCAAACTGAATTTTTTGAACTGTAGTTTTATCAGTAATGAGGGTTTTTTCATAATTGTTTTATTATCCTAATTTTTATGCTTCAAGTCACAACTATAAAATATAATGTTTTTATTGAAATATTTTTTTACCATGTAAAATTTTATAAATATCCCTTTATAATGTTTTTTTATAGAGATTACCATTATCAACAAGTCCATATACTTTTGAAAATTATTTTAGTTCTTTATTCATTATAGAACTATCCATTAGAGTGTTGAAAGCAACGATTTAGAGTCTAGATGTGATCATTGAAGTGTTAAAAATCCTCCACCAAGGTAGGACAATAAATAATTTTGGTTTTCCTCTTTTATCGCATTTTTTAAATAATTAGATCAAGAATAATATTTCTAAACATTAAAACATGACATAATTTTAAAATAAATACAAAAATAAAATAATTAAATATTTTTTTAATGTGGATTAAATTCGTTTATCCCCTGAAAAATATAAATTCCTAATTCAATTATTTGACATAGATAATATATAATTTTTAGGTGATTATTGTTTACAGGTAATTTATGTAGAATTAGTTTATCATTAGAATAATATTTTGAAAATTATTTCAAAAATCATAATGAAATATTTTTTTTAAAAAAATTAATTAATTTTCAATTCGGTTAAATGGTTATCATTTTATTAAATTCCCTTGAGAATATAATTTTTAAATTCCAAAATCTCTAAATTTTGACTTTTCCACACATTTTGCAATGAATTTGAATATAAAAATATTCTTCATTTATTATACACTTCGCGAAAAGTAATTCTCCATTATTCTTCACTCTATATGATAACATTTTAATCACGTGTATCATATGAGTGAATATGGTGGATAAAGTCTTCTAGACTAGTTTGTGGATTCTATAGGTATTTATGTAGATGATAAAGTATGTGAGAATTAGATTTTTCAAACTAGTTTTCAAATATTATTGATAGTGGGGAATTATTGAAATGATTTAAATAATTTTTAATAATAAGATAAGATCGAGATATGTGTGATGTTCAATTCATAATCATAAAACATGGCACGTAATAAAGGTGATAATGCTGGTCGTGGCATAAATTATTGAGAGATACATATTCCAAATCAAAATTTCATGACATAAAACTTCTAGTCCTCATGTTTAACTTCCACATTTTCTATATCCTGGTGAAATTTGGATTTATATGATGTTATTAATTTTAAATGGTATGTGACATCAGGTCACAAGACATGAATTTCGGGACCATGTGTCTTAGAATCTACCCAAGTATACACCAGGAAAACATACCATAGCCACAATATGTGTTTCCCTATTGAAATATTTTTGTAATTATATAAATTCCATGTATATATACCGAGATTCCAAGATTTATACCAGGTGTACAAACTGACCAGACCATATGGTTCAATATGACATGTTATACAATGTATATTCCATGTAAATAGGTTACACATCATAGACTTCCATAGTGGTACACATATAGAATTCCTGATTGTCCCACACACTATATACCCCACTATTAATTTCTATGTAGTATGAATCCACTTTTGTTGACTATGAAAGCATGTGACCGACTATTATTCCAGCCAATACAATTTATACTCTGGGGAACACAATGTGCACTAAAAGGTTCTAAAAATTAATCATGTTCTCTTAGAAAGGTGTTAAATTTTTACACATGATTAGTCCTTTATATGTTTCATTATAGGTATAACTTGATAGAGAATATCACCTAAAAATTTTGATTGATTCATATGTGTTTTAGGAGTTTAGGTTCTATTTACTCACATATATGAAGATCAAGATTGGGAAAGATTCTCTATATAGACATACAATTTTTAAACTCTATGGAATCATATATAATCTATGGTGTGGATGATTTATTTTTTTAGTGGAATGTGTAATACATTAATTACATTGATTTGTTTATTTACATACATCACATAAAACCCCCATTGTCGATCTTATCTCATATGTGGTGTTCTTTGGAGGTATTTTATCTTTTACTTTTTGGGGTTACCTTTATTACATGTATTTACTAGGAGTTTTCAACAATATTAATAATTTTCTAAATGAATAGAAGGATTCACATGGTTAGTAAACAACATCTACAAGTCTAGTGTTATTCATACTCCCTAGATAGTGGCACTGTATAGGCTTTACAGACTAAAACATGGGTGGGAAAACCTCATAGTCCAACCATGAGACAAAGAGAGTGGAATTTTATAGGCCCCATGGGATGGATCACAGGCATTTCCCACACTAGGTAAAATGTTCAACCTCTAAACCAGTTAAAAATAGGTGCCTCATAGTTCGTTTTGGATTTGGAAAACCATTTGAACAGACCATGAATCCAACTATTTTATTATGATTTTCAAAATTCCAGTTTTCCCATCTCAAATTTCCTGAATCTAACCCCTATCTCACCCCTCCCCTCTATTCAACCACTTCTAACCAAGGAACACCATCCTCTCCTCCTCCACTCCTTTGGTCTAAAATATTTGTTTGTCTGGCTTGGGATCTTCAAGAAACCATCAAGTAAGCTTCTCCACTCCTCCCTTCTTCCCTCTTATAGGTTTATTATCTAATATTCATTAAGTTCCCTTTTTATAGAAAGGGGTTTGACATATTCTGTGTTCCATATATCTTATTAATGTTTAATATTGTTGGCTTGTGGGTTCTTTTGTCTTTATACAGTCTCATCTTGGTGTGGTTGGTTTTTTTTCACACATATTTGTGGGGAATCCAACTGAAAAGGTTTTTTCTTCCTTGAATTGAATTATTTGATGACTTTATAATTGTTATATCATATCAAAATTTGTCTAATAAATTATTTGGGTGGGGTAAAAGTTGTTTTCCATGGGTTTTAGTGTGTGTTCATGGTTAAATGCTGAATTTTACTTTTAATTTAATTTGTAAAGTGTGTTTTTAATTATTGATGCTATGATTATATAAAATGGGATTTCACTTCGTATAAGGATTGGAATAGAACATATGGTAATCCTCATAATATTTGTGGGAATACTAGTTATAGTATTCTAGGTGAATCAGTAGGGCTGAGGCTTGATATCCCTTATAGGACTACATTACAAAACTATTTAAATGTTCATGATGGGGATTGGATGGCTCATCTGGGAGATGGACCATCCTGTCTAGGAGTTTTATCAACAATAATATGATGATCATAGGACCCCTCTAACCATAGTTACTTAGGGATTCTACATCATTCTCTAACTATGCTTTCTTTTTAGTTTTTCCCCACATATATTCCCTTTTATGATACTTTATGTTATTAAATAAAATCAATTTTTTATTAAAAAATAAATTTTTAATTACATATAATTTTATCACATGGATTATTATTCATGGTATCCTGATGGGAAATATGGATCTCATTTTACATTGATTCCTAGATGTTTGAGGACATAGTTGTGTTTGATTCAGTTAAGGAAAGGACACCATTAGTGGTGAAAATGGTTCTATATGCTAGTAATTTTTGTTGGTTTGGTGTTGGTGATGATTTCATAGGGTGTAGACCCACATGTTTCATGGATACTTGTATTTCTAGTTGGTCCCCCACTTCCTTTTTGGTTTTTTGGATTTTTTAAAAATTTAATTTTTTAAATCATTCTTTTAGAATTTATCTTTTATCTCTTATGATGTAGTTATCAATTATAATGTAATGTAATTTATGTTTATGGTTTTTAGTTGACCTTTATGGGAAAAAACATTCTAAAAAGGTTTTACTAGTTTCCCAATAACTAGTTTCCAACCCATGGGGATCAGGAACTCCATTCAAGACATGCCGATGTCTGGGTTGTGTGTTAGATTGGATGAAACCCCAGATCAATTTGAGAATAAATGGTATCATAGGAGGTATTCCCTTTCATTGGGTTATGTTGTTTTGAAAAGTCCAATTTTGATAGTATCTAGGACTATCAATGATCGAGGTTCTAGTTATTATGGTGGTACATTGCTAACAGAGCTCGGGAATGAAATTTGGTCACCATGGGATGTTTTTGATTTGGTTTCAATCCTCCTTCTAGTTGGATGCATAGTATGATGATTGTGCATAGAAAATGTATTAGGATTGATTGTTTAAAGCTATTATTGTTTTTGTTGTGGTTACATTTTAATTTATGGGAAAATTAATATCTTGTTTTTGTTTCTTTTTATCTAGGTGAGTATTGATGATTTCATAGTTGGGTAAATTGATGTAGCATAATGCATCAATGGAGACCTCCCATGAAACAGTGATATGAAGTTATAGAAAATTCCCCATTTCCAATTGATTTGAAATTAGCATAACTATTGGTGTAGGATTTCCAAGATCTGTATTAGGGAGCAGGCACTAGTTTGGGAAAATCTAAGGAAACCAAATAGGGTTCATAAAATTATAAAGTTCCTGATTTCCTGAGGAAAACCCCTCATTTTTTCAGAGGTAGGAAAAATCCCTAGGAAGCTGATGATTGGGTAAAAATTCTTGATAGGATCTTCAGGATTCTCAAGACTCCTGGTATATTCAAGGAAAAGTGATTTTCATTTATGTCGGATGGTCCTAGTCAGAGGTGTTGGGCCTTAGATTTTTATGATATAAAACATGAGTCGATGGGCCAAATTGATTTCAAAGATATTTTCAACGGGAAGTATTTCCCTGAGAATTAGGTCATAACATGACCCATGAGTTATTGTATCTCCATCAAGGGGGATCAAATAGTGTTGGAATATTCTGATGGTTTTGTATAATTGCTTTGTTTCTCCACTAAGGTAGTTTATAATGATAAGATAAAGGATCAATAGATTGAGATTGGGTTATGTCTAGATATTTAGTATCATGTATTGGTTTTTAAGATGATGACATATGCTAAGGTGGTGGATCATGATTTGATGGGGGAAATTAACCATGTAGTTAAATCGAACTTCTCTAGGATGACACTATTTACGGTAAAAATTAGTAGTTTTATGTTTGAGAAGAAAAGAAATCATGATGGGATGGATAATAAGGGAGTTTTTAGCTATGGGTACCCTTCCTGACCACCTTTATCTACTCCCACTAGTGTTAGGTTAGTTTTATTCTACTAGTGTAGAAGGTTGGGGGAACATATGGGTAGTGTTTGTAGTTTAACCTAGGACCATCCATGACTGTGAGTTCTTGGTTCACATGAAAATGTTCTGAAAGAGTGACTTTCCAACTTAGAGTAGTGTGGGATCCTCAACACTAAAATAATTATAAACTAATTTGTGTACATCAAGGTATATGGGATCTTTGTATGTTGGGTGTGGTGGAAAGCCCTCTTATGGGTAGATTCAGTTCAAGGAATATCCATAAGTCAATAATCATCCACAATAATCAATTGAGATGATGCTACTACATGATATGGTTTAGGAACTATAAAAATTGAATAAATGGTCAGTAATAGTTCAAGGTACTATTGTTATTTATTCAACCATTTTTGTTGCCTTATTTTATATGGGTGATTCAAACGCTTTCATTTATTCATGATTTGTGAAGCTGATAAAATTACCAACTAATCATCTTACCTATACTATGAATATTTTTACACATCTTAAAAAAATAGGGAACATAGTTTTAGATATCTGTTTTGGGATCTAACATTTTTACGGGTCCAATTGGGATAGGATTTATCAGTTTGATAAATTAATTTTTTTTTACATATTTTTTAACATATATTTCATGGTGCATTTCAAGGGAAAATTGATTTCCATCCCCAGTGAGTAACTTTTGGACCACCTGAATGAAGAACTAAGATCTATCAAGGTAAATGGGATTCCTAACTAGGGTGAGCTGGACCTCCACATATAGAACTAAGAAACCTCATTTTCCTGATCTCTTCTCTCGGGTTAGATGTTTATGAATGTGTTTCAGAGAATAGGTTCCCTCTTATAGTTGATTATTTTCCATAGGTGATTCTAAATGATTTCTCATGTTTTCCTCTAAAATGGGATTTGGATTTTTACATCAATTTGGCACTGATAACATAACTGACATCACTTCCCTCAAATAGTATAACCCCTACCTTTTTTGGGAATTAATGATAATATATAAGGATTTGGAATCCAAAGGATTCATTTTTCCAAGTGACTCACCTTGTGCTGCCACATTTATTTTTTTGAAAATGTCTGATTGATCCCTCCGGTTACACATTTATTACCATAAGATGAATTGGTTCACCATTAATAATAAATATTATTTTCCCTTTATTTATGACCTCTTTTATCTACTCAATGGGGAAAGGTTATTTTCTAATACTGATTTGAACTCGAGTTATCATGAAGTTAAAGTTTTATAGGAAGGAATTCCCAACATAGCCTTCTAAAGTGTGTGTGGTAACATTGAGTATTTTTTCATTCCATTCATGTTAAAAAATTCTCCAATATTAATCATGATGGTTATAAATTGGGATTTCCATTTGTACCTTTACTCCTTTGTCAAGGAGTTTTTGGAAGACATCCCGGTCTACCCCAGGATAGGGGAGGAACATGGGAACCACATGAGGATCATTATAAGAACCCTTTAGGATCACCACTTTTATTGTAATATTTCTATATTTAATTTCTAGATCCCATAATTCATGTTTCTAGGGCATGTGATCCCAAATCATGGGGTTTTAGTGGATCCTAAGAAAATTATATTAGTGATTTCATGGGAGAAACCGAGGAATGTCTATGAGATTAAGAACATATTTGGATTAGAAGGAAACTACATGTGTTTTTTCAAGGATTTTTCTCAACTAGACTCTCCTATGACAATGAATACCCAATAATGTGTATGGTTTGAGTGGAACCTAGAATATCTACCATCTCATTAGTATCTAAATCTACATTTGACCGGTTACGCTATTTTGAACATTCCAAAATCTGGGAAAGGATACATGTTCAACTATGACTATTCTTGTATGGGTCTTGAGTACTTGTTGATGAATATGACCATGTGGTTGTTTTCAAAACTCACCATAACCCACAACATTAAACAAATTATCCATACCATGACCTGGAGCTATTGGTGGTTGGTCATTATTTGGAAATATGGTTCCATTATATATTTGGGGAGAAACTTTTATTTTACTATTACCCTTAGAGTTTGGCTTTAATTTTTTCTTACAAGGATATGATTTTGCAAAATTTTGATGGGTTGAAAATACTCACAGGTTTGGCATTGAAATTTTCCATACCTAAGGTAAAGGTAATATGGTAGAATACACCTTAAGTAGAAAGATGATAATGAATGATGTAGGGTATTCTAGTTATGAGTAGACTATGATGGGTATTTTGGCCTAGATGCACCTTGGAAATAAGGACCATAGAAGGGCCATGTTCCTACGTAACATCAACAAGGGGCCCATATTCTAGAATAGTTTAATGAAGATATTCTTAATAACAAATTGTTCTAATGTTATGTGCATATTCTAAATGGTTGGAAGCATCCCATTGAGTGGTCATTTTTCTATGACGATATCCTTTGTTTCAAGGGTCGTTTTTTGTGCCTTTATCCATATAGAAGGTGATGCTTCCAGATAGTCACCAATATCTATGTTTAATTCACCCCAATACCCCAATGATGATCTGCAATTTTTGACCATCATATTGCTCTCCAGGTATGATGAATGATATTGTTTTCAACATATCCAGGTTCTATAGTTTTCATGAAGTTAAATCAGAGAACCACAAGCCCTCATGTTTTCATTATATACTCCACATACATACATGGATGTGGGATTAGGTCACCATGGAATTCATCATTGGTGTTCCTTATACACCCTGGGGAAGGAATTCCATTTGTTTTGTTATTGAAATCTTATCAAAATCATCCAATTTCATTTTGATCAAGGACCCAACCAAGGTAGATGAGTTGGTCCAGTTGTATATTCCATAAATTGTGATTAATCATGGTATTACTTCATCTATTATTTCAAATAGGGACCCCCTATTTACCTCTTGGTTCTCTAAAGGCCTTCAGAAGAAAATTGGGTCATAGTTCAAACATAGCATTGTATATAACCCTCAAACAGATGGTCAAATAGAGAAGGAAATAAAATTTTGCAAGACATGCTCAATGAAAGTGTGTTGAATTTTGGAGGCCCATGAGACTACCATTTGGGATTGGTGGAATTCATTTATAATAGTACATACTAATCCTTGATCCAAATGGATTTATTTGAGGATATTTTTGTTCTTCCATGTTAGTCACACTTTTGATGAATAAAAGTTGGTGGGACTTATTTACTAGGACAAATCCTTGTGTAGGATAAATTTGATAAAAAAAGTTATAAGGTAATGGTTGACGACTTCAAAAATCCACCATAAATCATATTCCAATCAATGATGTTGAGCTGTTGAATTACAATTGGGTGAACATGTGTTCCAAATGGTGTAACCTCTCTCGAGTGACCATTATCTTGATAAGAAGGAGAAGTTACATTGAGGTACATCTATCCTTTTTAGATTACCAAGAAAACTGGTATGGTGGCATAGAAGTTATCATTACCAACCCAGCTAAAATTAATCCATGATGTGTTCCATGTCACAAAATTAAAAAATTATAACAAAACCCCATATCATGTGTTGAAATAAAAATATTGGAACTGGAATCTAACTTGTATGTATTTGAGAAATATAGGGGAATTGTGGTTTCCCAGTTGAAAGTGATTTAGGGAATATCCGTATTGTTGGTTCATGTCATTTGGAAACATGTAAATGCTAGAAATTATTCATGAGAGTGGTAATCTTGTGTGGAGTATCGGTACCCTCAGTTATTCTCTAATAATACATTAGGTTTACTTTTTGAGGTAAGAATGTTTTCATTGTGGGTATACTTATCCCATCTATGGTTTTCTTTTGAGTTAAAATATATTTTATTTTTTGATTAATCATTATTACATGGATTTCCCCATATATGTGGAGAATAATGATGGTTTTTGGCCAGACATAAGGAGTTACATATTATGAAAATAGTTATTAGAAACCTTGTGCTTTCCCAGTGGAAGTTTTGTGCCTAGGTAAGTGGCATTTTCTTGGCCACAAAACCTAGAACATGGCCATTCATCCCTCCGAGACTAACCATGCGACCATGACAGCGGGGTTATCCAATTCACATGGAAAGGTTCACAGGTGTGCACCTCCTCCAAGTAAATCATGTGTCATATTATCCCCTTGTATATAGGTTCGACAAGGTTATTAAATAGTTTCAAAAATCATACGACTAAACTATGCATCCTTCCTATTCATTAAAAATTTCAAAATTATAACTATTTTACTCCCCAATTTTAAGACTATAACACTTATATAACCCCCACCCCCAATTTAGACCCTTCTACCCAAGGTTCACCACCCACTCCACCTTTACTCCCTTGGATTAAAATTTTTGGTTTTCTGGATTATGATCATTAAGAAACCCTAATGTATGTTTCTTCTCTACCCACTTATTACATCTTCTTGGTCTATTACCTCTTCTTCTTAGAGTTCCATTTTTTTAGAAATGGTTTTTACCAATGATGGCATCCATATCTCTTCCATCAGTTTAATAATGTTTTATTTTTTGGGCCCCTTCAATTATAGGCAAGCCATTAGGTGTGGATGTTGGTTTTCACATTGGTTTGTGGAGATTATAAGTGAAAAGTTAGGTGCTTCCATTCATTGACATTAATTTATTAATTTATAATGATTTCATTAATTCAAAATGGAATTATTAAGATATGTAGGTTGTGTGAAATGTATTTTCTAGTTTTTTCGGGGTGTTTTCATGTTTGAATGGTGATTTTACCATCTAGATGGTTGTTTTCCAGGTTTAGTTTTTGTAATTGATGTTTTGATTGTATAAAAATGGGAATCACTTGATATAGAGATTAGAATAGAGAACAATGAAATCCTAGTCATCTAGTTGGGTAGACTAGGTCTAGTATTCTAGGTGAGTCCGTAGCCTTGAGGCCTAGTTTCCCTAGCTGAACTACTTTACAACACTAACTGAACATTTATGAAAGGGATTGGTTGGCACAAGCAGGAGACAGACTGTCATGTCCATGAGCTTGATCACCAAGAGTACAAGGATCCAATAACATTGATAACCCTAGTCAGATAGAGATTTTAAGTGGTTATCATACCATTATATCTATTTTAATTTATTCCCACAATTAATTTCCCTTTAATGATAATTAAATTTTTTAAATAAATTGTACTATCATTTTTCCTTTAAAACTAAATTGTTAATTTTCCATTAAAAGTCATATAATAAAATATTTTTGGTGGAATCCAACTGAGAAATATGGATCTTCCCTTATATACTTACTCAGGTGTTTATAGACTTTATTTTGTTTGTTTCAGGAAAGGACATGGATCCTTACTATAGTGATGGTGGTACTATATATTAGAAGTTTCATGTTGGTCATGCGTTGGTAGTGATGTCATTGGTTGTTGAACAACATGTTTCATGGAGTTCTGTTATTCTAGTTGGTCCTCCAAACCTTTTTTGGTAATTTTTTGGATTTCTATTTCTAATGATAAATATTCATAACTTGATTGTAGAATTTATCTTTGATACCTTTAGAATACATATGATATTGCAAGTAATTTAATTGATTTTTAGGGTTGATAATTTATCTTGATGGGATAGACTATTCCCAAAATGTGTGATATGATTCCCAAGTTCTAGTTTCTATTCTTTGGTGATTGAAAATTCAATTCATGCCACGCCGCTGGCCGATTCAAGTGTTGAATTTGATTGAAGCACATATATATTTCTGATAGATCCACTTTATATTAGATGAATCGTGGGTACTCTATATGGAATGGTAAACACAAAATTGATATAGAATACTTAGGTAGGTATGGGTCCCTTACTATTATTCAGGGATGATATGAAAGGGATAAAATCATGGTTATTCAGAATCTATGGGTTTTATATATGACTAGGAAATTATACATACTCTTTTGCATGTGATCTCTATAGAGAGGACCTGTAAATATTTAGAAGCCAAATGACCTCTGTTTCTTGTTTCCATAAATAATATTTTGGTGTATAACACAATTCTCACTAACTACCACGTTTTTCTTTTTTATTCAAAAATAGATCTACTTTTTATTTTTATACTCACATAGAAAAGGGTCGTGTTCCCTAACTTGTAGTGTTTATACAAACTATACACAGCTTGGTAGAGATTTTTTGGGACAAAGAGTGGGTGGAGTGGGTTCTAAGATGAGTGTGGTGCTATTAATTTTTAATGATTCCTTTTTCATATTAATTTGACGTGGAGTTAATTTGTTTTAGTATTTTTTAGTTGTTTATTCCATGGATTATCATCCCTTGTATATTCCAATTATTTTCTATACTCATTTTATGTTATATTGTTGGAATATTTATCATATCACAAATATATAGTTCTACATATTATTTTTATATGGGTTTAAAATATATTAATTTTTTTAGAGATGTGTTGTTGTATACTTTTTTATAGGATATTTCCTCCCATATATATTATTTTGGTTCTTCCTACTTTCTACAAGAAACAATGCTATTGTATATGGGATTTTTGTAGAACTCTCAAAATATTGTCTTCCCATGCAGTGTCATGTTGGGTTATGTCATGTCGTAATAGATAATCTATAAATTATAGATGGTTTAGATTTTATTTTTGAAAATAAATAATGTAGTATTATTTGTTTATTTTGAACAATTCCAGTATAGAATAATAAATTCATTAATCAATTAGTTGAATAAATGAAGTAATTTTTCATATTTTATAATGAAAACATTAAATAAAAGTGATTTGGTATTTTAGATATGGATCATTTGATATGGTATTAAATTATTTTTTATCTATTTTTAAAAAATATTATTGAATCGATAGGTAAAGAACCAAAAACATTAGGGAATTATTTTATTTTTTGGCATAAGGCTTAGTTTAAATATATATGTTTAATATCAATACTATTAATAGTGATGTGATTAATTTTTTAGTTACCTATGTGGGAAATATATATAATGTATTATGTCATTGATATTATTGACCATCCACTGAACTTTTATTTAAACCCCTCAATAGGTATTTATCGTAGAAGATTTCACACAATTAGGCCTAAATAACTAAATATACATCAGGGGGGATTCCTTTATAGGTGTTTTAGGTTTCAGAATAATTTTTAACATTGTGATTTCTAAGGAAAATCATAATAAATATAACTAAAAATAAAATACATATAGTAATATAGATTTAATGGAATATGATATATTGAATTTGGTATCATTATTTTAATAACCCAGTTGTTAATTTTTTAAGATGGTTGATGAAAGATACATGTGAATAAAAATTTAAATGCATAGGAGTGGGTTGTACCGCTATGTGGGGGGATAAATATATAGTACCTATTCTATATTTCATTTTCCTAAAATAATGTTATGTTACTTTTTAGATATTTATCCAACATAATATTAAATAACATCCTTTCTTGAATGATATAAAAATCTAATTCTACATTAGGAACACCATATTTTTTTAAGATTCACCCGTATGGTGGAATAAAATATGAATATTATTGGTTTGGAAAATTTGGATCCAGATATTCTAAACCTTTTACTTTATGTAGTTCAAACTCCCTAATCATGAATCTTCAAATGTTAATATATTCAAGTGGACTTTATATTTGACTATATCTATTACACCCCTTTATTTTAAAGATAAATTTCATGTTCAATAAGATATATGAAACATAAAACTATGAATATATGAGAGGGTAACTCCCCAAGACTTTATGATAAATTTCTTTTTGAATAAATTCAATATCATTACTAGATTTTGGGACATAATCCACCTTGCTTAAATGGCCCGAAAAATATATGACAATTATAATATATATATTGATTATATCAGTGTGAATAGAATTAACTAATTCATTAAATATATATTTCATAATTAATATAAATTTATTGATAAATTATTGGTAAATAATCAATCATTTTTTTGTAATGTGATTTTATTCTCCAAATATATGTTTTCTACAAAAAAGATTTTTATTGATTTTTATAGGAAACTTTTATATATACTTTTTAGATATTTTTTAAAATTTATTTTATTTTATTAAAATAATTTTTTGAAAAATAAAATTAATTTTTAGTTAGGGTGAATTATTTTTATTTTTTGGAAAACATGGATTTTTCTGTGAATAGTGAAAAATTCTGATTTTTTAAAACTATCATCCCTTTTCAAAAATGTAATTAATTTAAAATCCCCATTATGTTATGGGTATTTTATAAATTAAAATTATAATTATTTATTAATATTTAATCCACATAATTAAATTTTAATTATCCTCATATAGTATTTTATTATAAATTTATGTTTGGGTTTAAAAAAAGTTATTTTTTTGAAAACTATTTTAATATTAAAAATATTTCTCTTTTTTAATTAATTAAAATAACACCTATAGAGTAATTATTTAAAATATATTTATATATCATAAATAAATAAATATTAATTTATATTCATTTAATTATGAATACTTTTAATATAGTTTTTAAAATATCATATTTTTCTTGAAAATAAATTCTTAAAAAACCTTTTTTTCATCACATTGACAAATTTTAATATTAAAATAAATTCTACAAATTATGGGAAATGATATTTGAATAATATTTTACTTATTATGAAGCATAGTTATTAATATTTTATAATAATTTCATCTTAAAATTTTACCACAATGAATAGGGAAAATATTGAAAAATTATTTACAATGGTTAATGTGAAAATAAGTTTATAGGGGGTTAAACAAAAAATATAGGGGTAAAAATAACCTAAACACCATACCATTTATATTTTATGGAAATATTTTGACTCAGTAATTTATATTTATATATAATGGTACATTTTTTATCCTTTTGGCGTGCGAAAGACATGGTTTCCCCTTTTTCTTTTCAAAAATTACAATTATGCCCCTCGCCTCATATATAAAACCCAACCTCTCCCCTCTTTTTAAAAAATTAAAAGATAGTTTAATAAAAAACTACCAAAATACCTTATTTACTTCCATAACCTTGACATACTTCCCTTTATTATCATAATTTTATATAATGAATCATTTTTTTGCTTACCTATGTAGTTTGTCTGATGAAGTTGTATCATGCTTGACCGGGAATCTTTATATTATTTCTTCTTCCACCACCATAAAATATTATTGAATTATTTATATATAATAATAATAGTTTCTTAGATATAATGATATTTTTTTTAGATTAATTTAATAACCTAATTCACCTCATATTATATCAAACAAGAAATTAAATCATCATTCATGTGTTAGTGGACTACCGCCTCGCGAACCGATGTTATTCGTTTTTCATCATTTCCCAACACATATTTTTTTAATGATGGATTTAATTTATATATATTATATTTTTAACAAAAATATACTTTTTTAAATTATTATATCACATACAATTTCTTACTTTCCAATCCATGGGAGATATTATTATGTCACGTGCGTGAAAGGCTGACTATAGTCTTGCAAAGAGATGTCATTTTTTTCACTAATTTTTTTAGTAAAATATAATTAGGAAAATTTAGAATACACTGTGTGATATTTATGAAATAATTTTGATATTAATTATATATTTATCATTATTAAGGAATAATATATCATTTTCATTCTTAATTTCCCACTCATCGAAATATGATAACGTCATTCATGCGTATGTGTGGACTATCGCCCCCATGATGTGACGTAATTATATTCACTATGAGAACACATGGATGAAATATATTTAGTTATAATTAATGAAATGTTTTGTTATTTTTGGATTTTTTTTATTCTATAATGAAAAAACAATGCATTCTTTCCATCTATATAGATCATTAAAAAATGCAAACGTTACTCATCTATATATACGACCAACCATTTCCATAATCCTAAAGTTGATACTTTTTCATCGATATAATTCATGATTATTCAAAACATTATAATTGATGAATAAATTTTGTAATAAATTTATTATTATAATGGATATTTTGAAAAATATACCATTTTGATTAAAATCAACATACCAATGTCGTTTTGAAAATATAGACCAAACAACCTCAAAACACCTGACTTGGACTTAACTGACTAATAATTTAAATATGTTATTTCAAATAAATAAAATCAATTATTTATGTTTAAGTTAATAAACCTTTGAAATGTTATTAATAAAAAAAATAATTAATATACTTTTACTATATATGAGTAAAATTTCATACAATGAATGTTTGGACATCAGGTAAGGGGTTTGACATCTCACTTTTTTCTATGAGAAATATGATATATTCACCACTAATATTTATTATGTGGTGTATTTGATTTCATGAATTTAGATTATTATTATTTTCATAAAAATTATATTTATTTATGAATCCATATTATGTTCTCTCTTTCATGCTGTTTTTTTCCATAGACTTCCAAAGTAGTAAGGGTTTCATGACTCAATTTTATTTTTGTGAGACATATTCCATATGAACAACTTATATTTATTTTTTTGTGAATATGCATTACAGGAATTCATTTAATTATTTTTTTCAAAAAAATTATTATGATTTATAAATCCTTAAGAGTGTATCTCATTCATTCGGTTTTGATCTTGATATTTCCAAAGCATAAGGTATTTTATATTATTTTCTTTTATTAAGGTAGTTTTAAATGTCACGAACCTAATTTAGTTTATATTGTTTATAAACTATTTATTTAATTAATAATATCGTAAATATATCATTAATCATGGTGTTTTGTTTTTAAATTGGATATATTTCATTCAAGTGGGATTAACTTGAAATTTACCAAGTGGTAATGAATTTTATAACTCAGTTTATTTTCATTGGGTTATATTACATATTTACTGACATTCTTGAGACATGATTTTGTGTCTAATGAATTTTTATTATCTTATGTATTTTTTACACCTCTTTATTAGGTTTTAAAGTTTATAAACATATTCTAATAATTGAATAATTCTCACTTCAATGTAATGATTGTTGTAAGGATTGTTTAGCTTAAATTGTCTCCTTTATGATATATGTTATGTTATACAATATTCTTATTTTCTAAGTTCAATATGATTCATATTTGAGATTTTATATCATAAATATCCTTATGTACATGATACTTAAAATTTCATTTTATGATATTATTTCTTTGGGATTATGGGTGAAAATTACTAAAGTGGAAAATCCGTTATGTTATAGTACCCTTTTTAATTAGTGTTATTTATTCTTGAAATTATTTTTAGAAAATTATTTGATAATTATATAATAAAATAAAATATTTTTTTTCTACTGTGGGTTTTCAAAGTTTATTCAAGTAATATTTCCATATTTAATCACTTTTTACTAAAAATTATTTGAATATGTATTTAAGAAAATATGAATTTATTTCCCTTATTGGTTGAAAATCATTTTTCTTACATATACATGTTTATGTTAATGGATTTCAAAATTATTTCCAAAATATTCTAAAAGTTTTATTAATTAAAATTTTACCCATCATTGTATGTTTCATAAAAAGAAGTATTACTGTCATTTTTCCAACCAGGATCATTTTGATTTTTCTAAAAATGTGAAATAAATAAATATTTTAACATGTGAGGCATGAAAAAAATTTCAACTCATCATGGAAAATAATTAATTTTAAAATTAATTTATATTTATTAAGATTATTTTTATATGAAATGGTTTTCCTAATATTCATAAAATTTTATTATCATTTAAAAGTGACATTTAATGTTATTTTTTTTCAGAATGGTTTTAATGATCTTTTCATAGAATATTAATTCATCAACATCAACAACCCTTGATGATACATGAAATCCATTAGGGATATGATGTATTTAAACCATACTTATTCCTTTTATAGTATGAACTATGGGAATTACGTGGAACCCATTTCATTTCCTTAGGTGAATCAAGAAATAAAATAACAGTGATGGTTAGTACGTTGAAAACAAAAATATTATAATTTATTTATTAATGTATAGTAATTGGATATTACGGGTGATCCCAATAAAACTTATAATGGTTTTAAACCACACTATGGATCACTTAGGGGACTAATATATCTTATAGGATGGGTGGACCCTCACAGCACTCCAATTCATTGGGTAATGTTCCTTTTTCTTGAAAGGGAAGAAAGAGGGAGTTTTCAGATGGTTTTTGTAATTGATTTAACTCACCTACAGTTATTACTGATAGGTGTTTAAAATTTTGTATGATGATAACACCTCATTGTGAAATTAAATTGTGAGTTATAGTGGTTGTAAATGTTTCATTTGGTCAATATTTATATAACAAGGCTTGTTATAATTGATTTTAAATCCCATTCCTTTTAAAAATATTTATTCCTTATTTTATTAATATATTATATTTGTATTTATAGGTATGAATAATCATATGTTATAATCAACCACATTGATAATTTCATCACACCCTTATTCTATTCTGATTCTCACTGATCACATTCAATTGTTAACACTTATGCTTACCCTTACTGAGAATTTGATCTCAACCTTCTTATGTTTCCTTTTCCCCAGGTTATGAAAAATTATGTTAAATTAATTATGTCTAGAAGTGTTTAAAATGGATGTTTTTTGTGACCAATCTTGGAATTTGAAATTCTTTGTATGTTGGATAAAAAATACTCTCTTTAATTTATGGTTATTGTTTATGTAATATTTTATCCTAATTCTATAAAATTCTAAACCAAAAATATCAAGGGATTTGTAAGTGATCCAATATTTTCTTTTTATGGTTAATTTTTCCTATGGGGAAAAATCAGGTGACATTCATAAATATCAATAATGGAATGAAACGTTTATGTCTTCAGAATCGAATCCATGAGTGCAGGCTTTTGGCTAATACAGTTGGTATTATAGAAGGGTTTAGATAACATTGGAGACTATGATGTTTCCATAAGAGGTTATCTTTAGAGTTTTGGATACTATCACATATATATAATATTATGTATTATCATAAGATCATTGTCCTAAACACAACTTTTGAGTTTTCAAATAATTAAATATTAAGGTGATCAATCCCATTTTTTTATATGTTTTATTAGGTTTATATACATGTAAATCATCGGTTTAATGTGAAATATTCCGGATCATTCTATTTTGAAATATTATTTAATGTAATTATAAACATTAGGGTATATATGATCATTTATATTAGTGTAATTATAGAGACACATGTTTTACCATATAGATAACCATGGGAGTGAAAATATATTTGGTGATTAGGTGACTAATGTTATTTTACAATATGATAACTATAATTTTTTTTAACATAATACCCTATGTTATCCATTTGGGTTGTGGTTAATGTATAATTAAGGGATAAATAGGCTGTAATCCCTTTTATAGATATGTGATCGGTTATATGTTTATTTTAGTTGTTCAAGAATGGAATTTTTATCTTGAATACTAATCAATTAGTTAAAAAGATGAGATTATGGTGGAAATTGATTAAATGAGGAAATTATCTATATCATTGAAGGGTATTTCATTATGTTCTTAGTTTATATTGTAAATGAATTTATCAACTCTAGAAAAAGGATATTTAAGAAAAAATATTACCACAATACCCTAATTTATAATGAATCAGTAATATTTTAACACTATACACTTTTTTTTTGTTTTTGAGGTCCTTATATTTATATTTATCATTCACTTTATTATGATCTGTGGCCTCTATGCCTCTCCATAATTATTTACCCCTTTCATCCATGTCCATATCATCACTTCCCACCAATGTTCAATTATTAAAAATCTTATTTATGTGTCATTATAGATAAAAATATTATTTTATCTTCTATCATACCAAGGGAAATCCTATTATTCCTTATTATGATGTGGTTTTTCAAAAATGGTACTTCAAAATTTCAAATATTTAATTACTGAGATCATGTTAAAATTATAAGGTTTAAATTTATTAAATGTAGAGAATGTGACACTGCAATATTTAAAATGGATATTCATTCATGATAGAATATATGGAATAAAACACTAGGATTATATGAGAAGGTAACACCCCATGACATTTCAATATATTTATTTTCTATTAAATTCATTCTCTTCGATAGCTTGCAGGACCCACAACACCATACATAAATGACCCGAAAAAACATTAACATTATAACCTAGCCATTAAATTGGTGGGTATAAATATTAATATATAATTTCATAAATTTATATATGTCCTTATTAGTATTAATTTATTGATAAATTCTTAGTAAATAATCAGTAAATTTCTAACGAATTGATATTATTATACAAATATTTGTTTTCTTCAAAAATGATTTTTATGGATTAGTATTGGAAAAACATTTATTTAGTTCAAAGATATTTTATAATATTTTATTGATTAAATGGCCATATTTTTAGAAATCATCATATCTAAATTAAAAAGGTTAAAATTTAGGTATTCTTCAAAAAATATTGAATTTTTAGTGAATAGTGAAAATTTAAATTTTTGTAAACCTGTTATTTATTTTCAAAAAAGTTAACCTATTATAAAGCTCCATTATGATTTAAATATTATTTATACTAAAATATTTATTTTATAGTTATTTTTAACCCCATTAAAAACATTTTAATTTTTTTGTTGTATTTTAGTATAAGTATATTTTCTGGGTTTAATAACGGGTTATTTTTGAAAACTATTTTATAGTGCATAATCATTATCTATTTTAATTAATTAAAATAAAACAAAATGAGGAATGTATTAAATTAGATGCATATATTATATCTATAAATATTAATATAATATAATATAATTATTATTAATTTTTATATTTTTATGATAATGTCCTTTTTGCTTGAAAAATACATTTTGTGAGAAATTTCATTTTTATCCTGTCAATAAGAATTAATTTAAAATGAAATACCACCATATCTATGAGTTTAAATTTGGAAAATATATTAAATATTTTTAATTACCCTATTTATTTGTATATATTATGTAAAACATAATTTTATACAATAATTATTACTAAAAAATACACTAATTAATTATGACGATTAAGATAAAAATTGGTTACCAAGGGTTAAACATAAATGATAAGGGTTAAAATTACCATAATGTTTCTTAAATGTATTTTTTATGTCCATATAAATATATTATCATGTCTAAGGATCAATAATGATCTTTTTTTTGATCCTTTTGGAATGTGAAAAAACGTGGGTACCCCTTTTACTTTTAAAAAATTACAAGTGTTCTACTAACCTAATTTATAAAAGGCCACCCGTATCCCCTCATATTTACACAATAAAATCCCATTAGATTGTCCAATACATAAAAAAATAACTTACTTAATTTTATCCCCATTATAAATTCCCACTTCTTCAATCATAAATCCATCAATGAATCCTTTTAGTGCATACATAAGGAGGTTGTTTGAAGAAGAGGCATCATTCTTAACCTAGTAACTTAATATCATTTATTCTTCCTCCTTCATAAAATGTTATTAAATTTTTATTATATAACAAATAAATTATATAAAATTTAATAATATTTTATTATGGTAATTTAATAACATAAATCAACCTCTTCTATAATCAAATGGGAAATGAAATAATAATTTGTGTGTTTGGAGGACTACCGCCTCATGAACCGATGTCATTCGTTTTTCAATATCGCCTCTCACAACATGTTATAATAATGGATTTAAAGTATAAATATGATATTTATGAAATTTATATACTTATTTAATTTTTATATCACTTATACATTATAACACTCTAATCCTTTTAAGATATGATAACGTTCCTCATGTGTGTGGGGGACTACCACCCCGCGAAGCGATGTCATTTGTTTTTCACTAACACTTTTAATACAAAATAATAAGGAAAAATATGAATAAAAAATGTGATATATAAGAACTAATTATGATAATCAAGATATATTTATCAATTTTAATGGATAATATATCATTTTATTTCTTACCTTTCCACTCACTAAAAAGTTATAACATTGTTCATTCGTATGTGTGGACTACCACCTCAATGAAGTAATGTTATTCTTTTTTCATCATCACAACTCATAGATGTCATATATAACTATATTTAATGAAATAATATGTTATTTATGATATTATTTAAATTATATAAATATAAAATAATACTTAATTTCCTTCATTAAGGTTCTTTGAAAAATGGAAACATTACTCTTACGTGCATACAAACAATGGTCTATATGATCATATCGTTGTTAATTTTTATTAAACATATTTAATTAATTGTACTAGTAGTATAATTAATGTGTAAATATTATTATTATTTCATGATTATTATAAAATATATTTTTAATTGATGAACACATTTATTATTGTCAACATACCGAATCCATTTTGAAAATATAAACCGAACGTCTCAAAACACTAGTCAGGGACATAATTGAATTTGTATTTAAATATGAAATTAATAATAATAAAATTTATTTAATTATAAGGTAATAAAAAATTATATTTTTATAATAAATTAAATAATTTTCATAATATTATTATATTGTAGTTAAAGGACATACATGGAAGGTCTATACTCAAAGTAAGGAGTTTCTCGTCTCACATTTATTTCAGTGAACTATTTTCCAAATTCAATACTAATATTTAGTATGTGGTGTACATACTGAAAAATAAAGTATTTTATTATTAATTTCATAATAATATTTTTATTTATGAATCCATATGAGGTTCCATATTTTATGGGATTTTGATCCAAATATTCCAAAGTAGTATGGGTTTCTCACCTAACTTTTATTTCTATGAGACATATGACACATTGACCAAAAACATTATTTTGTGGTGTATATACATCCCATAGATTTATCTTAAGATTTTTTTATAAAAAATTTTGGATTTTGATGTCCATATATGGTTTTACATTTCATGGTACTTGGATCCTGATCTTACCAAAGCAGTGAGCGATATTTTATCATTATCCTTCATTGAGGCATATTTTAATGTTAAGAATATAATAAATTTTATATTATGTAAGTACATCCACCTTTATATGTTATATCCTGAATAGATAATACTTAATTGTATTTTTTTATTCAATTTTAATTTTTTCATCCAATGGGATTAGACAACAAATTAACGAAGTCTTAAATATTTTAAAAACTAAATTTCTTTTCATTTTATTGTGTAAATTCTTTGTTGACTTTATTATGACATCATTATGAGTGTAATAAATTTTTATTCACATATGTCTTTTTACAATTTTTTTATCTATATTTACATCTGATAAACATAATCAATTTATTGGTTCATTCTCACTTAAATGTTATGATTATTGTAAGGATTTCACATCTCCAATTGTCTTGTTTAGGATATTTGTTATGTTATACACTTATCCTATTTTATGAGGTATATATACTTCCCCATTGATATATTTTATCACGAATATAATAATTTTAATGATATTTTAGGTTTCATTTTATTTTATTCATTAATTGATGGTATTTTTGAATATTTACCAATGTGGAAAAGTTCTTATGTTACAATCTATTTTTTTATTAGGATTGTTTATACTTGAATTTCAATTGAAGGAAATTATTTTTTAATTGTATAATAAAACAATTTAATATTCTTGTACTGTTGTTTTAAATTATTTCTTCAATTTATTTTACCAATTTTCTTAACTTTAGTACGTAAATTTATTGGAAAAGTATTTTATGAAATCCAACCTTATTTCCCTCATTATTTTAAAATCAATTTTCTTCAACACCAATTTTTTCATAAAATGTTGTAAAAATTAGCTATAACATAATAAAAAATATTGATTAATGAAATTTTTACCCTTGATAATATTTTTATAAAACATTTAAAATGGAATAATCCATTCATTTTCTAAACAGGGCGAAATTATATTCTTCAAAAAATGTGAAAAGAATCTTTTCATCAATAAGTATGGAATGAAGGGAATTTCCAACCATTAGGACAACTTATTTAATTTAATATTACAATAAATTTTTTAAATTTTTTATTTTTATCAATTAGGTTACATAATATTGTGGAAATTATCTTAGTTTTTAACATTGTCATTCAATCTAAAAAGGTTATTTTCATTAAAAATTATTTGAATAATCATTTAATGGTATTATTATTCATCAATGTAAATAAACCTAGAATTTACATACACTAACATGGGGATATGTGGTATTGATACCATTCATATTCATTCACATGATGAATCAAGATATTAATATGGAACTCATTTATTTTCCATCGGATAATAAAGAAACAGAATAATCATGATTATTCATATGTAAGAAAGTGAAAGATTCTAAATTTTTATTTCATGAGTGGTACATGGAAATTATGGGTGTGCCTGATATAGCTTATACAAAGGGTTTATCCTCATTACAACTCATAAGTGATCCTGATATTGGTTATATTATGGGTATACCCATATATCATTAGGGGATCCTGACATTTCTTATGCAAGTGGTGTTCCCAGATAGTGCTACAATGCATTGGTTAATGTTTCTTGTATTCATAAGAATAATGAGGGAGTTATCAAAGGGTTTATCATATGGATTTAACTAGGATGCTGCTATATCAAATATGGGATTAAAATGGGTTATGATTATAATGTTCTAATCTAAAAAACGTTTCTATTATACTTTATAAAGATTATAATTATTTCCTTTAATCAAGATTGATATAACATGGCTAATGATTATTGATTATGACAACTATTGGATTTTTTTTAAATATATATTCTATGCATTCATGTTCTTTTATCCATTTATTAAGGGGTATGAATATTCATATATTATTCTCGTGAAGTTTTATTATATTATCAAACCCTTATTCTCTTCTCGTCATCACTGATGATATTAAATTTATAATTAAAATTCTTAACCTTACTTGGCATTTGAGATCACCCTTCATATGTTTTCTTTTGCCCATATTATGAAGAATTATGTTAAATGAATTATTTCAATAATGGATTCATATGGAGATTTTTATGAAATATTATGGAATATGAAAATATGGTTATAGTGTAAAAATATCTCTCTTGAATTCAAGGGTATTTTTTATTTAGGATTTTTTCTTATTTCCCAAAAACAATAAATCTAAATGGTTCATGATAATGTAAATGTTCCAATATTTCCATTTTTTGTTAAAAGATTTTGATGTAATGAAATTTAACCATGTTCTCCATTATCATTCCATGAATATAAAGTGTATAGTTTCACTACCAAATCTGGGATTATATGTTTTGTGATGTTATAATACCCATATTTTAAATGACATAATATTCTAAATTATTGAACTTCTTTTTCTTCTATGTTAATCCTCTATATAATATTATGGTCAAATAATCTTGGATAAAAATTAAAATCCAATAGTACTAATTTATATTAGATGAAATGAAATTTATAGAATCATCATTTTCATTTTCAAGATAATATTCTATGAATTTGTCTCAATATTTATAATTTTGTAATCTGGCATTTATCTGAAAGAGTATGTCCTCCCAATGATGTAATGAAAAACATTAATTCTATATCCATTCATAGTATAATGTAAAGAGGATTTCAGTCCCATTAATGTATTCTTTTTAGTGACGCATAATTTTCAATCATAGATATTAAAACTTTTTATATGAATATTCATTACATATTAATAGAATTAATGAAAATCCATAATAGTTTATTTTAATTGAAATCCAAGATATATAAAAAATTGGTAGGTAAAATTTATATATATACACCCATATAGTTCATAAAAACTTACACCCTTATTATAAATATCATATATAAAATCATTTTACAAATTATATGGAGACGAAAACATAGTAAAGGGTATGTTCTAATGTCACGTAATGGAAAAAAATAGAGATGTAAATAATACTATAAGAATAATAAGAGTATAAGGGTATGAGAATGTGAGATTAACATTGAAACCCCATAACCCTCAACATATATATCATTAAAATCATTCATTTTATAAAACATGGTAGTGCATATGAAATGAATCATGAAAGAATAAAAGTACATGATCTGTAAGAGAATAATATTGGCATATGAGATAACTATGTGGTATTCTCAAAAGAATTGAAAATAAACACATTATTTAAGGCTCAGTATTAAGACTATCATATTGCATTTGTCTCACTCGCCACCCCATCATATCTTTTGTCAAGGTTCACTCTCAAGACTATTATAGTAGACAATGTCCTTTACTTAACTTGGTTCACACAGTATTCTAGTATATTTTGAATCATGAAATATCTATTATTAACCAATTAATTAGAGGGAAATAAAATTATAGCTGCAATATTTACATAATCATAACCCATTTATATGTGCTCCACAAGATCATAAAACATTCATCATATATTATAACGTGTGGAAAGTAAATGAGTAACCTAAACATTTCAACATTCAAGCATAGCATAACCTAGGGAATATGTACAGGTTTGATATTCATGTTAGCATCATAATCATAAAACACCCATATAAATAATAAGTATGGTATAATTTTATCATATCCCTAGTAATGAATAATAAAAATCAAGGTATGTTATCATAGATTAAAATTTTATTCAAAATATCTATTGAATATTTCTAACGAAAATGCATTTTATTATCTTGAAATCACATAGGTGAAATATAAAAACATCCAAAAAATTATGGGAAACATTTTATTGTAAATTAATTTGTAAATATATAAAAATATATATAATTAATCATGTGGTTATTATGGAAGGAATGTTTTTTCATGCCATATACGTTAAATTAAAGAATTATTTCATATTTCCAGTAAAAAGTCAAAATTAACTTATTTAGAAAATGAATGGAAGAATCCTTTCAATAAATATTATTGAAACTAACCATGTTGGGAAACTAAATTAAAAAAAAGGATAATATGAGAAATATTATTGAAACAATGTAGATGAAAACATGGACATATAAGGAAATCATTATAGATTAAAGAAAATAAAATATTTTTTTTCCTTAAAAACATTTTCTCAATAAATTGAAGTACAAAAGAGACAAACATGGTTCTATTACTTTAAAATATATTAAATAACAAGAGTTAAGAAAATAAATGTGTTTTACTATAATAGGATAGTATATTTTCCTTCAATTGAAAATCAAGCCTAAATAATCCTAATTAAAATGATATTAAAACCTAAATCAGTTAACATTTTGGTAACTTTTGAATCATAATTCCCGTGAAAGCATAACATAAAATGAATAGTTAGAAATCATGATCCCATAAATATTTAACTTATGACATGTCTATGGGGTTTTATATAAACCTCATAACTTAGATAGGTGTATAAAATAATATATGTCTCAAAGAAGAATGTTTTTGAGGATAATCCCTTAGAGATTTAGTAATCTATGAGTCTAAATCTCATAAAATAGAGAAACATAGATATAATTTTAAATCTCCATAATTTCATTAGAAGCATCATAAAATAAATCCTACTATATTATATACATCATTAATGTCATGGCCTAACCTAACAAGGCTTGAGCCACAACTACCCCAAGCCCACCAACATAGTCTAGGGGTGGTGACCAGCGCTGAAAGGAATAACTATCTAGGGATCATTTTGCATAATGTGCCTACATGCACACACCTGGAAAAATAATTATAGAAGTGAATAATAATAAAAGTAAAAAAATGTAATATACAGAGAATATCCATTTAAGTAAATAGATCTAGGGTGTACAAGGGTATGAAAATGTAAAATAAGAAGTAAAGGGAAAAATTCACACCCAACTAGAATGTTGTCCCAAACCAACTAAACTAGAAAAGTAAATGATGAGTGCCCATATCCTAATCTAAAAGTTCGAACCATTGTATGTAGTCAAATACACCATGTATCTATATTCTCTTCTATAATCACTGCTGATCTATCCTCTGCCTACAAGAGACTCAAAATGTGTGGGAAAAGACCATGTAGGGGTGATTATATACATACTCCGTAGGAAAACCCAAAAGCACATGAGGGAGTAGTAAGAGAAATTATAGGAAAATATAGTAGAGAGATCAACCCAAATAGACATATTAAAAATACCAAAACATGGATATATATATAACCAAAGGCCAATGAAGCTCAGAAGAGATAGGAGGGGGATCTCTATCTCACAATCCCGTCCAAGAAAAGTGGGCCATTAGTTTCCTATGTCCATCATGGATGCACAATATCTTGCATGTCAAACCAAATAAGTGACTATATGAATGGAACATGCCTCACCACTATATCACATAATCCAGGAGACATAATCTTTATGTAGAGGACACATTCCCTAGGGCATTTGGGGGGTTCCACTCCGTGTAAGGAGGTCTTGGGACCTATCTGATTGGGGTATAACTTGGTAGATAGAAGATAGACTCCCTGATTACATAAGGGTGCCTATTAGTAGGTAGAGAACCCACACCATATTTCCCTAGGGGATATCACTCATTAGGTGGAGGACCTACACCCTAATTCTATAACATCCCATGTTACAGGACCAGGTGAAATTCCAATGGAATTTGAATTTTTTTCATTTAGTGGGAGGTTCATATTTGAAACTAAGATTTGGAATTTAATGGCCTGAGTTGGAACACTTAAATTTCTTCTTTTTGACTTGGGTAAAGGAATGGGGTCCCCTTAGGTGTTTTGTCTTGTTTTAAGGGGGAAGGACTCAGAAACTCATGTTTTTGGTGGATTGGTAAGGTCTCATGGTGTTTCTAATGTCGTGTTTCCCACCAATGAAAACCATGTGTGGCCAACGGGTGGGTAGAAGTGAATCATGTGGTATGAAAATAGTTTCCCAAATGGTTCACCTAGATCGCACACATCGTACTACTTAGGTAGATGGTGTGTATTGTTTAGTGAACGGTTGGCACATAGTTTGACTATAATATGTAGGAAAACAATGCAGGGTAATGGTTCCTAAGTAGTGGGATCCATATGGTTTGCACAGATTTTAGAAAACCATGTGTCCAATAAATGATTACCAATTTTTTAGGGTGAATTTACCATTTTCCCTAATGAGTCTTAATCCCTTTTTTCTTCTATCTTTTTTCTTCTCCAGCCACATGAGGCTAACCCTTGAGATACAAGTTCCTCCTTCTTCCTCCACTAGGGATAATGATATATCCCTCAACCAACTTGTGATTCAAGACCCATTAGTCCCTTTTATTTTCCATTTTTATGATCTAAATTTGTTATAAAACATTTCCTGTTTATCTCTATTTTTGATAAATTTAATTTGGTCTGACTAAATTCTCCATATTTTTAAGATGTTTGACTATTTCTTAAATTTTTCATAAATTAGACTGAATCAAAGCATGATATAATATTTTTGGGACGCCCTTGGTTTAAGGTAGGTGTCATATAGATTTTCCCTCAAACTTTATTTTCTTTTTAAAATGTCTTAAATTTCCAGCATTCCAAAATTTCTAATGTCACTTAAAAATAAAATACTTCATTATATTAAATTGTTTAGTTTTTATTAGGATGTATTTTAACCCTCCTATGTATGGTTTGAAGTTATGACCTCCACATGAACCAACCCTTTAGGGTAGGTTATTAAAATAACAAGTGTTGGGAAATGTACACCTTATGTATGAGCTACCCCTTTCTGTGTACTATTTAAAAATGTATATACTCTTATTTAATTATGCATCTTCCTATTTTAAACCATGATTGTATTATGTTCCATTAAGAATTTTTATGAAAATGAATTATTTAAATTAAATGAAATGAATTTTTTGAATAACAATGTAATTTTTTCTAATAAATACACTAGATGAGGTGTTATTTATTCAATTGGAATGAGATATATGTGATATGCCTTGTTTTGATTGTTGGATTATAGTGATGGGATTCTAATTTTTTTTGAACGGGTTTTGGATGGATTATGTATGCGCCCCCTTTTTACATCTAAAATGAAATGGATAATGGGTGTGGTCCTTAAAATGCTTATTTTTTCTATGTTATGACTCGACCACTACTTGTCCTTTTATTTTGGTTAAGAAAACTGATAAATGAATTATGAACTTTGTGATTGATACATGGTTTTCCTTCTACAAAATGTTAAGGATGAACTCATTCTGATTATGATTAGATATACTTTGAGGTTTGTTATACATCGGGGTAGATACCTGTTTACTAGTATGGTCACATTGTGTATTTATATAACCTCATTATGAGTGATACCGGTTCCCTAGGGGATATCCCTTGGACGATCCCACTTACAAGATGGTTTCACCAAGATATTGTGAGACTCGGTCCCCAATTTGAGATAATAGGTATGGGCTTAGAGGTGGTTGTATCACATTATGCTATGAGTGATTATTGTGATGCCATCCATTGGTCACATTTTAAGGACATCTATAGAAGTGAACATTGTGGAATTCATGGTGCGATACACAACATTGTTGATAAGGTTCACCTCAGACAGTCCCAGGATGTTGCTTGTTTAAAATTTGTAGATACACTTATAATAAAGGCTAATGGTGTATAATTGTCATATATGGGGCTCATCTACCAAGCCATACAACATGATTAGTGTCGTTCCATATTAGCATATAAATTTAATATTGTATAAATTATCATTTTCCCCTCATCTCATTAGTATATGTTGCCAATGGTTCTGACATTTCTAGCTTAAGCCAAACTAGGTATTATTGGTCTAAGTGACCTTGAAGAACATGATATCGGCTTGTTTATATATTTAACCAAAATTGATTCCTTACTTTTCAAATACATGTACACTATTTTTTTATATTAAGGAACTGTATTATGTTTTAAACACCTTTTTCGGTGGCCAATTTAGTATATCTCACACCATATTCTTACCACCAATACACTTGGGTATCCAAATACACCTCATTGGTTTCTGGATTAGGATATGTGGTTTATTTCTTGTGTTTTTATGCTTTTACCTAGTAGTTTGGAGCATAAGACTGATTTGGTACTTAGGATGCTCATGGAGATAGCCTCTGGGGATTTTTTATCATTTATTTATCTTATTGTACTATATTTTACTATCTACTATGTCTTTTCTATTTTATTTTGTAGAATATCATATACATGATTGAATTTCCATATTGGCATTGGACACCTGTCCTTATTCAGTTATTATATTTATTCTTCTACTAATTTTTTTTCTTTTACAACTTTGTCGGTTATTATGGGTTATTTACTCCTTGATATACCTTTGTTCAACCCCAATCTTGAGGGTAGAACATCCAAACTATACCAACATTAAACCCTTGACACTAGTCAACATCATATAGCATACGTGTAGGTTTCCATGAGGTAATGTAGTAACGAGTCTCGCTATAGGTATAGTGTCCAATCAGTATGGAATGTCACAAAATGGTTTTAGAGGTTTTTTCCCATATCTTATAGATTTGGTTTTGGTAGACAGGAAACTACGATTGTGTCATCACATGGTAAATATTCATTCCTAAGAGTGATCATCCCATGTATAGGGAAATGTCCAAGTAGCTGGGGATGGGATTTTTTTGTGTGGTTCAATATTATAGTTGATTATGAATTCACTGTTGACGTTAAATTTCAGATAGGGCCATGAGTGGGATCGTTTAACAAAACCGAAGGAATTTTGAGAATGAATAGATTATTCGAGGACGAGAAATGGAGTTATCCACACGAATTATGGGGTGTGGACAAGATTACATATGTCGTTTAAACCCTTTCATGCCCAATGCGTCGTCAAATGAAGGCTTCTACAACGACCAACCGCAAACCTACCAAGGCACCGACATGAAAGAGTTCAGTCATGAGTGAAAGATTCCTTTCGATGCATAAACCATTGCCAGACCAATAAAATTTCAAAGGGATATTTTCACTGAGACCTTCTCAAGAACCATCTATGGAAAGGGCGAAAAATAGGAGAGTTAGGCGCACAAGATTCCATTGGGCACACAAACCCTTCCACACCCAATGTGACATCAAACGGTCACTTGCGTGCAACTCTTTTTTGATGGAGCCTATGTGGTTTTCAGTTATAAATAAAATCATACCCCCACCATTCAAGGATGGTTACAGAAGATGAACCACTGCACTTCTATTTGAAAGACACCTCTTTCACAAATACATGAAGAACACTATATCCTTATGGTATTGGATCTTGTATGACAGGTCACCCCAAGGTCCTATTAAGGGTGGGCCCTCTTGGGCTATATCCTCATCCATTTCCTTTTACCCCTGTGTCATTTCCACCCATATGATACCTATTGTGTGAAAATTTCTCCCTACATAGAACATGTTTTGTGGAAATTCATTCGGTTTGTGTGCAGCTTCTCCATCTTGTGTGCATCCTCTCATCTAGCATGCATCCCTCCTCATGTGCTCCATTGGTCTTCCTCACCCTAAGGTACCATGTCTGATCCAGTCTTATATGTGACACTCTTATAGTACACATGTTCATCCAATACAACCCTCCATTTTTGTACGAAGTGATTTAAAGGTCCCTTGGGTGGTGCTTCATGTTGTGTTGCATATCCTTTTGCTTCCTCTCATTGGTATGCTAACGACTATTTCTTCTTAGCATATCCACACTAACGCGATCCCCTTGGGGGATCACTCCACAACATCGCCTCACAAAGTCATTGCTGATGGCTTTCCTTCCCCAAGGGTGGGTAGGTATCAATCATGTAATTCCTAGGGGTTCGGAGTGAACCCACCTTGTCTGAGCTGCTAGACGTTAAACTTCCAAGCATCATCATCCTCAACACATGATGTTAAATTTTGGCCTCACCCCGTGCATTATACATGGGGTACCTCACCTTGGACATTCTCCATGCCCTCTCGTCTCCACGAGAGTGAGATATTCCTCATATGGAATGTGATTTTTTTACCGACGTCTATCCGTGGGGAAGGGAACCCATCTGGGTGTAATCCCCTATTCATTCATGCAGTAGGTTGAAACCCTACTCCAACTCTCTTCTTTTGTGCCAGAGACCAGAGGATAGATGGGTACTAAAACATTTCTTACCCTATCCACATCCCTATGGGATTTTTCTACATCAGACCACCCCATGTGAGTAAGTCCCGACCTCCATCTCCCTAGGCCACTAACCCCATGTAATCCACTATTTCCCCCATGGGCCACAAACCACACGTAATCCCCTGTTTCCTCTTTGGTCTGCTAACCACGTGTAAGCCCCACTCAACTTTTCATGGATGAAACTTTTGAGTCGTGATCATAATGTATTTTATGCCTCTTGTTTCTCTAACAGAGCATGAATCACATGGTCTTAGAGTAAGAATTAACCATGTAATCCTTCTAGGGTCTCCATAGCATGTAATCCCCAAACCATTACAAACTACGTGGAATTTTATCCTTGCCTCCTAGGCAAGGTACGTAGGAAGCCTCGCAGAGGTTCAAGCCTAACACCTACTTTTCCCAACCCCTTCAATTTGGATCACCTTCATCTTGCATGACAACAAACTATATCCCCCATCTAAACTAAATAGACTTTGATCCTTGCCTCCTAGTTAAGGTATGTAGGAAGCCTCCCTGATTTTCAATCCCAACACCCATCGGTCCTAACCAATGCACTTCAGTTCACCCTTTCCCTACATGACCACAATCCATACCCACCTTTCTTGTCCCACAAGATATTAAACTGTACACATTCAAACTAAAAGGGATTTGATCCATTCCCCTATCTACGAATGGTACATATGAATCCTCCCATAGGACCGATCCCAATCGACAGTATGACATTGTGAACCCTAATCAATGGTAATCCATTTTTAACACCAATCGATAATAAAATTTTGTATTACCCAATTTACGATAAGACATTGTGAACCCCAATTGATGGTAAGATATTGTGATCTCCAACTGATGGTAAGACATTGGAACCTCAAACACTGTAAATTTTTTGTATTCCTCAATCGACGATAATCCATTATAGAAACTTTTTCAGGATCCACATCTCGGGTCCACCCCTTGGGCATTATACCTACCTGGGCTGCTAGCCATGCGTAAGCCCTATTATATCACCGGGTTGTTGTCCTATGTGTACACACCGATTCTAGTCCCCACATCATGTACTATATAGAAATAGATTCCCTATAATGGGGATAGGTATGAAGCCTTCCTAAGGTTCAAGCCTATCACTCATGTCCCATCATGGTCTCTCCCTTGATCCCACGGGTTTCAGGAAGGCCATTCCCCACCCTGAAGGTTCTACTTCCTCTAGATCCCATCCATGCAGTCATTCCCATGGGCTGCCTCCTCAGGTGTCTGTTTTCCCCCACTAAACTATGTGGACTTTGAGTCCCTGCCATGGGGATATTTAGGAGGCCTCTTTAAGGCTCATTTCCAACATCGTTGTCATCCTCATGATGGTTACATATCATTCTCTATCCACTATCAACCATCAATATCCATCCTGATTCTTACATGGGCCTCCACTTCTCGATGAGATCATATCATCCATTTTCTCACTACTCCTAGAAGCAATCGGGTAACTGACCATGTATTAGACCTAGAATTATTGTTACTTATGAGGGTTTCACCCATCTGATCCAATCTTATCAGTGTTCTGATCTGTCTGATCTATCTCTTCTAGATGTTAAACTTTCCGCATACCATGTGTTAAACATGGGAAGCTTAGGAAAACTTTAGAGACATGTCTATGGAATATAAATCCAAGAATGTGACATGGGATGGCTCAGGCATCTGCACACTTGAGAATCCCTATAATAAGGGGAATAAAACCAAACACATCAGTGTTTCAGGGTCTAGATATACCAGACATATCCAATGTGACTACTCACCCAACTGATGTTTTCTACCATGACTGGACCCCTTATAATGTCTAGAGAGAAGAAACATAATTAACCATTTTCCATGAAGACATTCCATTAGGAAGAGTTTTATGAACAACATCTTAAGTATATAAGGGAGAACTGGACCATGTGAAGAGTTTCGAGGATGAATCCATGGAAGGAAGAGTTGACATCCCATCATCTCTTTTCAATTAAGTAGAAAACATCCCTGAATAAGTGAAGGATGTCTCCCAACTTTGGAAAGAGGAAATGTGGGGTGACTAAGAGCACATCCTCCAAAATAACAAATCGGTGCCCTGAAAAAAGGGTTAGAAATATTAATAGAGAACTTGATGTGATGTTCTTATCCTAAATGTAGAGATTAGTACCACTTGAGAAATTAGTGGATTAGCATGTCACCAGATCCAATTATCTATTTCTAGGTCCTTCCATGTAAATAGTGGTCCTTACATGAAACTCTATAGAAATTGGGGAAGTTGAACATTAGACAACCAGGTCAAAGACATTGCCAGCATGGATCCTTCTTACCAACTATGGAAGACAGAATGGTGTTGTGGCAGATGATGTTTATTTCCTTCCTTTCAGCACTATTGGTTGAACCCCCTACTTTTCAGGACCCAACCTGAAATGATAGGAAACTGATCACTACCCACCCACTAATGTAGGGATAGGATCAACATCCACATGTCAATCCTAAACAACCTCATCTCACCCATGGTATACTCCACGTTCACATCTATTGGGTGCCCACGCCTCATCTCCCCATATGAATTCATTTCGAGAAGGGTAATTAACAACCTTGTTCGAAAATACAAGGAGGAAGGGATTATCCCAACCCAGGATATGGAATGAAAAGACTTATAGGATTTTGCACCTTGTCATCACCATTACCCCAAGGGCCACCCAGGGAGCCACTACTCCCCACTCCGATGAATAATCGTTTCTAGAGCCTTTCCTTGAAACAGTTCAACGACTCCCTATGCTACTCTAATGAGGTGATGGATGTCCGGGACAGCCCAACTATAATCTCATCCCTGGGGCTACCAAGGAGGGCTCCCACTAGGCCGCTTCAGTGCCACAACCCGACCCCACAGGCTGAAGAGTAGATGTTTCATCCACCTAAACACTAGCCCAAATATGGTTAACTAGATTCCAGCATTAGGCATAGGTTGAAGAGGATGTCTGCAGAAAGGCTACAACATCAATAGCTACCATGGCTCGTGCCACTGCTGAAGCATACCATCGGACCCCTATTTATGCCAAGAAGGGGTACTCATAATCCCTACTCGGATCAAGGCCCCAACCAACCAACTAGAAGGGTAGGATAACTCTCCTGGTCACCGATACAGGTGGCGTTCATTGCGGGCCAATCCCCAACATTCACATCCAGGACATAGGTCCTCCCCATGAAACCATAAATGGGAGTGTAGGTCTATTCTTCTTCCAAGATCATAATGGAGGTCCTCTACATGACACCATCAATCTGAGCAAAGGTCCACCCCACTGCATTGAAACCCAATACATAAGCCTCTTCTACACCCATGACCTTAGGTATAGAGCTGTTACTCCTGTCAGAAGTCACCGATGTGAAGATTATAACCGTCCAGTCAACCATCAGTGCGTGGGTCTTCGCCATGTCCATTTAGAAACCGAAAATGGTCCTCCTTGTCCCAGAAATAAGAGAAGTTTAGATTTTCCTCACTTCATTGGCACCAAACATGGAGGTCCCGCCCGTGTTCAGGTCGACCAGTATGAGGACCTTCTTCGTACCGTCGCTTCCAAAGGAAATAATCCTAGAGGCTCTAACCATACTACCACATGCTCTAGAGGAGGTCCTACCCACTCCAGAACTCCCTGTGGAGAATCCCTCTATGCATCATCCAATGGACACAATGGTCCTCCCCATGTCCCCTTTGACAATTTTCCAGGTGCTCCTCACACCCCAGCTAACCCTGGCGGAAGTCCTCTCCACCTCAACAATAGTTCATCTAAAGATCCTCCTCGATCCAAAATCCTAATCTATCTTGAAGATCCATCATGGGTTAGGAGGGATGGTTGCTGATTCTATAAGAAGAATACCAATATGTTTCAGACCACAATTATGCCCATTTCCGTCTCAAATTTCTGAGGCGGGGTGCGATTCGGCAATAGAATCATCACCGTGATCCTCTATGTCAAGGTCCAGGATAGGAACGACATGTATCGGTCTCATCCATCAAGAATGTGAGCTCCACCACATTCCCACATCCATCCATAGATACATCTAGGTAGAGGAATATTTTTCCTCTTTTGAGGGCCTTTCCATGCAATCCTCTATATCATCCACATGGTCATTCTCTACCTCGACCAAAGTCCGTGGAGAGTTATTCTGGGGAGAGGTAGAGGATGAAAAAAAACATGTACCGCCACTAATAACAGTTTCCCCTGCATTGGAAACTGTGGTCGCCAGTCCGTCTTACCATGATGTAGTAGCTCAGTCATTTCATTAGTCATAGGACAACCCAAGATGCGGTGAATTTTTAGTACGTTCTCCATATTCTCCACTAGCTTGTTTACTACCTCAGCGGTCTGCATCAGGGTTGTTACTGGTCCCACAACCACCCCCATTTGATGAGTGGGGAAACCAAGTGCTAGATCTTGAGTTTGGTCCATAGAGCTTGTGGGGTATCTCTGCAGTAGATCATTTCCCAAATATGATTTTTCCAATCGCAACCACAAACTTCTGTGCGCCAGATTCACTTACCCAGGATGAATTCATGTTTTTTTGCAAAACCATAGGGGTGATTCACATACATCTCCATTTTCAGTGAGTGGTTTATCCCAATAGTTAGCCACACTTTGAATAAGTTGACCATCAATGTCGTATGGTCGACTTGGTTGTGCTCTATGTAGCCCAAATCCCTAGGTTTCCCAGTTTCCATTAGACCCACTCATAATGATTTTTTTATAGCATAAAAGTGTTTTTCATAAATATTATGGATGTGTCCCCCATGTTGTGGTCTATGGTTGGAGGTCGTATATATCCCTCCATTTCAGTCCTATCTGGTTCCATCCCAACTTGCCATGAAATTTTGAGGATACACCTCTAGGTAGAGTTGCAGTTAACATGGATGATCTATCATAAGAACAGATCAAGATGGTACACCATGATGAGAACATACCCCCTGTGGGAGTTCCACACCAATAGGATCCACATGGATTTTTTACTCACCGGTAGATAAATTTACTGGGTCTTCCTCTCCCCACCAAGTCATAAGTCCTTAGCCGGAATCCCAATAAGGGAAAAGAGCATCTTAGGGTCGTCAAACACTCTAACCCAGCTGGATAATTTCAAAATATAGAAGATGATTCCAAAAATATTGTGTTGCGTTAAAAGCTTGCGGAGCATAAAAAGATGGCCGATGACCTCCATGAGGAATATGTTGTGGTGCAGCGACCGAACTACGACGATCCTCGACCTGGACTATAGTGGCAGATACAACTCCCCCTTGATGAGTTTCGTCTAGGTAACCCCATCCATCCTACCCACATAAACACGATAGAAGTAGGAACTCATGGAATGAGGGTTCGATACATCTCCCCAAATCCACTTCAACGTCATGATAATCTTCGGGACCTGGCTCTAGCCCCCACTGCTACTCCACAGGTCATCCCACCAATCGCTGCACAAGCCGATGGGCCTCTTTATCATGTTTAAGAACCTAATAACACACTGGTGTTCAGGGATCCTAATCAATATAAGAAACTTCGTGCATATTATCCAATAGAGGCGCTCATTTCCCTTATCGAGGCTTTGGAAACTCGACATGTGGCAATCCCTCCTAATGGTAAGCCATATTTGGAATGGGTGGTTGATATTACATCACCCCCTAGGCTTTCAAAACCCCACATTTTTCGCTTTTAACGGGACTGGAGATCTTCTATAGCATTTGGATTATTTCATCTCATGGTGTGGACCTATGTTGGAACTCCAGTGAAAAAAAAGGATACAAACATTATGTGTTTCGTATAGACATTGGAAGGGCCTTTGATTGTCTGGTACAACCAACTAACCATTGGGTCGGTCGCTGGCTGGAAGATCTCTGTAGAAATTTCATTTACAAGTTCATCTCTACCTATCAGGAGAAGAGTATTTTAGAGCTATTTAAGTGCAATCCGAGGCCTGATGATCACATTGCAGACTTCTTCACTCGGTGGAAAGGCCTCACCAACTCCATAGATATGCTACTGACTCAGGAGTAGCTACTGACAATGTGTGTGGGGGATATCAAAACTGAACGGGTTCCCTCTCTCAATACTCAAAATGACCTAGATGGATTCTATCTAATAAGTCCCATTATTTAGAGGAAGCCTTTAATCATGCCAATAAGTCTCGATCGTCACCTCCAATAGTTCCTATGAGAAAGGGCCTCTATGGTCGAGCCCGCCGCGGTGAAAAAATTACAGACCCCCAGGAAACTAGAGATATTACTTTTGGAGCTACATCGATAGCCTCATAGGGGAACACCACCTAAGCAACAACCTATGTCCGAGCAGCGACCACCCCCGAACTGGTAGGCGCCCCCGCGTAACGAGCCACCACCACCTAGGCAAGATAACCAAGTTCCACTTCTTTAGTCGGTTCCTCCAACCCCTTGTTAGGTCCAGGCTCCCATAACCCCCTTCCCTAATAGAAATATTCAGATCTACGCATTCAATGAGGCTCAGGTAATTGATTATTTTTGATGTTCTTTGGAATAGTGGATTCTATGGTTGCCTGAATGCAGGAGGCCCAAAGAGGTAGATCACGCTGATCACCCCAACTATATCCCCTATAAACAGATCATGGGGAACACCCTCAAATAGTTTTATGTGTTTAATTACTGTATTTAAGACCATGTTGAAAGCAATATAGTCATGTTAGGCCCAGCTCCGGTACAGGTGGCATGTGTACTCTTGAAGCCAGACAGCGGTAGTGACTGCGATGGTGAGTAGTATCAGGTTCCTAACTACAGGTCTCAAAAGTATTACAACTGGATGGCTTGTAAGGTAGTTTCCCATTCCCAGGGAGTTATTTGGGAATGTTTAAAATTAAACTATCCCTCCAAAGTCCTTGTGTTATCTATAGCTACTACTTCTGCATCGTCCTCTTAGCCTTCCTCTTCTCAGAAGAGTATGCCTTGGCAACGCAAGTGAAAAAAAGTCCCCCACTGATGTCATTGTCATCTCATACTCTTGGAGTCTTCATGCCCCCATAGATGGAAATTACCCCTATAATACGTCCAGTGGTGGAGGATTCTTCATGTGATGATCAAGGGCACACTTTGGTTAACACCATGGAGCTGGTAAACCCTACATGGTTCCTGAGAATGAGGAGCGCCAGACAGATCCTCGCAACGTCCCCAGCCAACGCCTGTGTCGATAGAGTCATGGCTATATGGGTAATCAGAATCCCTCAGTCAATAATTTCAGCTAGGATGTTCATTCCACCAAAACTAGGATGCATTCCCAGCATAGATCTCAGCACACACAACCGTCTAATCTAGTGTCATATGGTCCACCTTCACCACTTTTTGTGTTACTTGATTAGGAAGAACCACCACGACCACACTACTATCAAACATGATCTGTTACCGAGCAGCCTTATTCATCTAGCCGACATCTGTTAGTCACTCCATGAGCTTCAACTGCTGATTAGTGGGACATTCCTAGCACCAATCAGTTTTTCGTTCATCCGGAAGGGCCCGTCATACACCCTACCACAGAACGACCTCTTATAATTTGAATATCACATTTGGCACAAAAGTATGATATCCCTAAGAATATTTCCAGAATTCATGTGTGGCTCTCTGTCCTTGAATCTCTTCACCTATCAGCAAGTATGTGTGAGGCCCTCATCAAGGCTTTATGAAGCCCCTACAATTTGAGTTAGAGGTAGCAGCTGCTCAAGCCTTCAATTTTGAGGCAGTCGGGCATGCTAAATGTTAGGACATTATCTCTTTCTCTGGGGAAGATGAATCGTCTACAATATAGGGGAACATCCCCCCACTTTACATCACTGACCAATTTAATGGAATATATTTTCACCATTTTCTTGTCGACACTGGTTCTAGGAATAATATAATCTTGACTTGGACACTTTAAGAAATGTGTTTGTCTGAGGATGATCTGAGTCCCTCTGACCTGAAAATTCAAGGTTATGATAGGAAAAAACAGACATCTGTTGGAAAATCCACTGGAATTCTCATTTCATTGGTTTTGTATCTAGCAAAGAGTTCATGGTTGTCTTGTAGGACACCACTTCCAACATGTTGGTTGGTAGGCTATGGCTGCACCTGCCCATAGTGGTACCTTCTTTATATCACCAATGCCTTTAGTACTCACTTAATGGTCGAGTAGGCATACTCTAAGTTGGCATGTCTCCCTTTTCCTCTTGTGAATTCCACTATCTGGATGATAATTATTACATGTTCAAGGAAAAGTAGATCTTGGTCAATAATGATAAACCCACTATAGTTGTGATTGACCTGTGGACAGGCCCGAATGATTCCAACATCATCAAGATCCACCAATTGGAAGCCACAACTCCAGATTTGGGGAAATGTAATGTTGTTTCTGGAATGAGGGGGAATCAAATTCCCAAGTCTTTGGGACCCTAGATTATCACCTCATTTTCCTACACAAATCATGATCGGTTAATCCCAGAGCCCCCTACTCTTAAAAGGTATTGAAATGTCACCCCATAGCAATGGAAATACGTCATAATTGATTGTTTCACCAGGCTAGGAAAAACATGATCAAATTGATGTCCCAATTTTTCTTTGATATCATCATGAATGCCCACATTGGCTGAAGACTATATGGGATCAGGTTCATGACCTTTATTACTTTCATTTCAGCAGCACATGATCCCCACGATACAATGTCTACCACCGCTTAGGCTGACACCAACTTCCCGTCGAGATCTGTTGATTTAGAGGAATCACCTCCCACTAAGGATCTCTCCTAAATGAATCAATAAGAGGATTTGGAGGATGATCCTCCTGCTTTTAAAGATGTTGTCTCTGTCTTGGTTTATGAATTGGTACATGTGATCCTCAGTAATGAGTCGGATTTGAAACCCACATTGTTCAGCGATTTTATGCTTGCCAAAAAGCAGCAAAAGTATGTGGACTTCCTGAATTAGCATCACGATGTGTTTTCAAGGAGTTATAATGAGATTTTGGGTCTAAACCCTCAAGTTTACTTCCACCACCACTATCTTATTACAAATCATTTTGGGTTTAAATAACCACCCAGAAAGATGCACCATTATCATAGTTCCATGGTCATGGCTGAGGTTGATAAGCTAATTAGGGAAAATTTCTCCAAGTAGGTCTAGTACCCTAGATGGTTAGCCAAAATCACACCTGTCAGGAAAACGAATGGATAGATGAGAGTCAACATCAACATTCGGTATCTCAATTTTCACTATCTAAAGGATGAATTTACCCTTCCTATGATGGAACTTTTGATTGATTCCACAGTTGGGTTCGAGGCTCTCTCCATTATAGAAGGGTATTCTGGGTGTAATCAAATACAAATTTCCCCTTAGGAAGAATATTCTACAGCCTTTAGGGCACCTCAAGGTACTTTTTTTCTACCAAGTAATTCCCTTTCCATCTAAAGAATGTGAGTACCATGTACCAGCATGCCATACATATCATATTTAATCTGATCCCCAGGACATTGGTGGAAGGCTATGTGGAATATTTGGTGGTCAAGTCTCACCAGTGCCATGACTATCTCAAAGACCATGAGAAAGTGTTCTTCATCCACCATTCTCGCTATATGAAGATGAACCCATTGAAGTGTTCATTCGGGGTCACCTTCGGAAGGTTTCTCATCATCTTCTTCCCATATAGAAGCTTCAAGATCGATCTGAAAAAGATTAATGCCATCAATCATATGTCTCATCTGAGAAACATTTGGGAGTTGTGAGGATTTCAGTGCCACTTGGCCTACATATGCTTATTCATCGCAAGTTAGGATGGAATGTATAAGCTCTTTTCTAGGCTAATGAATAATGGAAATGTCTATAAGTGGGATGAGGAATATTAGACTGCTTTTGAAGAAATCAAGAAGTACCTGTTATAGCCTCCGACCAAGATGCCACCAGTTTCTAGAAACCCTTGGTCCTTTATGTGACTTCCCTAGAATGTTCTATTGACACTCTTCTCACCCAGAAAAAAAGGGTAATGGAGAACAATCTCTACTTTATTATACGCACTCTCCTCGATTCAGAGACAAGATACTCCTCAATCAAGAAATCATACCATGCACTGGTACTCACAATGATAAAATTTTGACATTACTTGTAGCACTATGAGATAAAACTAGTGTCCTGAGTGGATCTACTGAAGTACATCCTAAACTGCCCCACGTTGACAGGACAACTAGCTTGATGGCTACTAATCCTCTAGCAATTCGATACCAGTTTCTTCCCCCATAAGTCTATTAAGGGGAATGCATTGGAATACTTCCTTGTCGCTCATCCCGCTCCTGCAAACCGGTCCATGGAAATTTATTTTCCAGATAAGGAAAACACCTTAGTAGACTAAACCATTCTGTGTTTCCAAATGCACATTATTAGTGCTTCTTGAGGTCATACCGGTAGAATAATCAATGACCCCAAACTCAACAGAGTGGGCCTGGGTATCATCTTCATCACGTCATCACTTGTCATTTTTCCATATTTATTCATTTTGACAGAAGATTTTCCCAAAAACGAGGCAGAGTATCAGAATCTCATTAGTATCTTTGTGCTAGTCCCCAAGATTGATTTTCCCAACATGCATGTGAAAGGGGACTTTGAACTAGTCATCGAGCTGATGAGCGGTGACTATGTCATCAGGAAACCAGAGCTCAGAACACTGTTGGAATTAACCCTCTAGTTGATGGCCCAGTTCCCATCTCAGCCAGAAGTTACCCATGTCTCCTGATCCCAGAACAGTTGAGCTAGTTCCATGGCTAGCCTAGCTACATCTCTAGCCGAGGCTGAACAAGAAAATTTGATTTTCCATGTGGCACACTGAAGATTCATCACCCCTGTCACTCTAGACAATGATGATAGCATGTAGGTAAGCCAACCTACCATCGTTGCCTCCATGTCAGTACCCCTAGGTCTCCCTATCATAGTGTTGGAGGTTACCCCTGACTGGAGGACCCCCTTTATCATGTACCTATAGCATGGAAGTATCCTGGTGGATCGAGTCAAGCAAGAGTGAATTTGACGCCGCGCATTGCAGTTTACCCTTTAGAGTGACCCCAATATTGATGAGATATTCTAAAAACGTGGGTTTTATAGAATCCTCCTCCTTTTCATTCAAGGATGTGAGATTTCTCATGTCATGTAGGAGCATGTTGGTTCATGTGGGGTTCATCTGACTGGGCCAAAACTATCTCACCAGATATTGAGACTGGGGTATTTTTGGCCCTCCATGATCTGTGATTATATCAAGTTTTCCAAGAGGTACCATGAATTCCAAAGGAATGCTATTTTTATCTTATCGGTCACCAGAGCCTCTCCATAATAACAAGTACTCTATTCCCTTTACAGTATGGGGGCTCGACATCATGGGACCATATCCACCAGAGACAGCTCGCTAGTGAAGGTTCATCCTGACCGCTATGGATTTATTTTCCAAGTGTACAGAGGTAGTTCCACTTAATGATTTAAAGGACCTTTCTATCAATGTATTTGTGATCTCAAACATCATCTATCGATTTGGAGTCCCTCATGCCATCCTCATTGAAAACAACACCAAATTCTAGGCAAACAAGTTGTGGAAATTTAATGCCATGTACTACATCCATTCTAACCATACTTCCTCTATCACGAACATGAAAATGGAAAGATCAAATTGTTCAACAAAACCCTCTCTAACATCTTGAAGAAAATTGTTGGTCATAATAAGAAGAGTTGTCCAAACAAGCTCTCCAATACACTCTGGGCCTATCGGAGAACGATTCACAATTCTACATAGGTGACTCCATATTCCTTGATGTACGGGATGGGGATAGTCATACCCATCAATATTTATTTTCCGTTATTATGCATAGATATCTACTATTAGAAAGAACCGAATAAGGTAGTTCAATTCAGTCTAGATGAACTAGAAGCGCTCATTGAGAACAAGATTTTTTCCCTGCACAATCATGTAAGGCATGAGAACAAGATAGCCAGAGCTTTCAACAAGAACGTTTTCCTCCTCTATTTCTTTCCAGGAGACATGGTTTTGTCTATGAGAACACTGATGATCCTATAGGAAAAATCCCAAACTAGAGCCCAAATTGGAAGGACCTTTCATCATTCACAAGGTTTACCCCAATAGCGCATATGCTATGGTTTCCATGGATGGTGAGAGTATAACTCCTCCCACCAATGCCAAATTCCTAAAGAAATTCTTAGCCTGGGTAAAAGGTCCTACATGACCTTAAACTATTTCTTCTTCACCCCAATGCTAAATTGTGTGATCTTTCCAAGATGAAGGACATAAAACTACTCAGCATCCATCTTTTGTGATGTTAAAATGAAGGTGGCCAATACAGTATTACAATTCAAGCTCTATGACCTTAAACTTTGATCTTCCTCCCTCCATGACACGTGACATAAAAATAAAATACACATCAAGAACTACGTACGGATTGATTCCCATCCTCATGGTATATGTAGGAACACTTGGACACCTTGTCTTAGGGCCAAAGCACCAAATTCGTCTCTTTTACTATCCCCCTTGGTGTAGTTCTCTTAGAGGATCCCACATGGTGTAGTGTAGGATTCTTTAGCCTGATTAATGTTGGGGTAATGATGATAGCACCAAGTTCCCCTCATTGTTATTATATCCTACCACATCCTCACCGCACGACGTTAAACTGCATGGCCCCTTCAAGAACTTTATATGGCTTGATTCCCATCCAAATGTTATATGTTAGAATGCTTGGACATATAGTCTGTAGGCCTATACCCAAAATTCATGATCTCCACTTGGGACAAAACACAATGTGTGGTGCATGATTTTTCCTTCATTCATGTCGATTTCCCATATCCTTGGAGATCACCACCACTGTCATCATCCTGCATGATGTTAAATTGCACCGGCATATTCATACTTCATGCGTCCCCTTTATTTGGATCTCAATCAACATTCACACCCGAGAGGACCCTATAATGGAATGGATTCTAGGCTCCAAGGCTCTCCTACCATTTCTGGCCAACGTCCCAAAGTATTTTGAATGAATATTGGATACAAGTCCTGTGCTTTGAATATGGTCTAAAATCGATGCTCATTTCTGGTCCCCATTTCATGTCACACGATATTGAAATTGTGTTTTGAAAGTGGTAAACAATCATCCCCCATCATTAGAACCACACCCATATAACCCAAATATTGGGTGTAGTGGTTCATTTTTTCATTCTATTCCTTCAAACATATCTCTGACTCGGGCATGAGTGTCGATTTGGTCGAGATCAACCCTACCAGATATCCTACCCTAATTGTATTACCCTTATATGTTGGGGAGAGCCTGATCCTATTCCTTATTTCCCACACAATGCATTGTTCACGTGGGACTATAAGCTTTGGTAAGGCACTACATGTATAAATGTTCATGTATCTATAGTCGGATCCCTAGGACCTTAAACTAATATCATTCATTGTCCTCACCATATGATGTTAATCTAAGACTGGATGGAACTTCCCGTCTTAGGTCCCTCAATCTATTCGCCCCCCTAGCCCGAGTTCTCATTTTGGATTGTGAGGTGTGGTATGGAATCCATGTACTCATTCACATCGAGCTATTTTTCCAATGCCAAACATATCCTGTTGAGAAATCTCTCCTTCATCTTGTGTCGTTTTTGACTAACGTAAAATTGCATAGCACTGTGAAAAACTACGTGTGGCTTGATTCCCATCATCATGGGATGCATAGGACTAGCCAAACATTTAGCCTTCAGGTCCATCCCTATTTCCTAGAATCTTATTTATATTTAAGTCCCCCCTGACCTTAGTTCTTTGAGAGGAGGTATGTGGTGTGGTATGGGCTTATGTCCTCATTCACGTCAGGTTTGTAACAGCTACGCCACATAGCTCTCCCACTTGAGATCTCTACCTCCCCATATTATACACATCTTTTCGAGTCTTCTGCTCTTGAATTAGACCCCTCATCCCTCTTTGGCAGTTCACCAATGTGCACAAGAGCACTCTATTTTAGGACCTAGAGTGTTGCACTTTAAATAGACATGTTATCACCCATTTTAGGCATCATGTTCCCCTTAATTTGGGATTTCATAATCTTTCACACCTGAGAGGACCCCCTAATGGAATGGATGCTAAGACCTTGGTCTATCCTATCGTTTCGGCCCAACATCTATGAGGATTTTGAATGAAAATTTAATACATCTCCCATGTTGCGGATATGGTCAGTGGTTGATGCTCATTTGTTGTTCCCATTTCAATTCACATGATATGGATGACGTGTTTAGAGCGCTGTCAATATTTATCCTCCATCGTCATTCCATCCCCATCAATCCCAAAATATTGGTTGCATTGTTCACATCCATTTAAACTCTATCATGTCCAGGTTGGATTTCGAGACTCTTGGTGCTATCCCTCAGTCTGTGTTTGTGCGCTAGGAGGACAAAGCCACGGTGAGGCATCATTCTGGGCTCTACACTATTTCCCCTTTATCATGTATTAAATATTTTTCAAAGATCTTATCCTCCCTTATTTCCCACATAGAGCTTAGCTAATTTGAGATTAGGTATTTGGTTGAGGTTTTTTCCAGTTTGTAAGAGTCTCGCTTATCTATGGTCTAAGCTCTAAGACTTTAAACTAAGATCTCTCTACATAATTTTTAAAATGCATAAAAATATCATCTTCTATAACTACGTATAGCTTGATTCCAATCCTCATGGGATACACAGGAACGCCTGAGAATCTCTTATTTGGGTCCAGCTCAGGTTCCACTAATTATCTCTTATGTTCTGCCTTTTAGGTTTGAAATTCATGGGATAGTGTGGTGTGGAATGTGTGGGATTATTTCCTAATTCATGTTGTTTTTCCAATAGACACAATACATACTCCCCTAATAGGATCTAGTCTCTCCTACATCATTCCCCGGATGACATTAAACATCACTATCAAAACTGTGTATGTCTTGATTCTCGTCCTCATGGGACATGTATGAACACCTAGACACATCATCCACAGGTTCACCCACATATCCTCTTACCCTTTCTATCCCATCGTCCTAAGGTTCATTCACCATAATTCTGTGAGGTGTGGTACAGACCTCGTTCTCATTCATGTTGGGTTTTCTTTATCCTGCCATGCACATTCCCCTCTAAAACATCATTTATTTTGTATATATCCAATACATATGACATTAAACTATGAATCCAAGTCTCACATGACTTTAAATTATTATGTCTTTATAGAAATATGTTAAAATGCAGAGGTTTGTCCAATCATATGACCCTAAACTATGTCATTATCATCCAATCTTCATGAAGAAAAACGACATTGCATTTTGATGTCCTCACTCAAGGGGACATCATGTTTGGAAGCGATTATCCACCATACCATTTTTTAATGCTTGAATATGGCTTTATTCCAGTAGTGATGCTTGGTTTCTCCATCCTAGGCTTATCTCTTCACAAAAACACACACACACCCATCCTAATGGACAATCAAGTTCTATCAAATGCCTCTTCTATGGGTGCATGGGCGAGAACCAGATGACCATATTGTCCCTAGAATTCATACCCTATGATGAAACTTCTAGAACTACATATGTCTTAATACCCATCATCATGGGGTATATAGGAGCACCCATGCACTTTGCCTCAGGCCCAACCCAACTTTTATTTTCAGTCCCTCAACCTAAAACCTCCCCATGGTGCACATGGTGTGATATGGACTCCTACTATCTGCATTCACGTCGGGTTTTATAATTACTGCTCCACATGTCTCCCTCCATACTTTAAATCTATGTTCTGCGGTCTAAGACCATAAAACTAAGATCACTCTACATCTTTTCCAAAAGTCATAAAACTGCACGACACATCCCAGAACAATGTGTGGTTTGATTCCCATCCTCATGAGATACATAGGAACACCGTGACATTCGGTCTGCGGGTCTAGCCCTAGGAAACTTAAAGCTTATACATTTATTTTTTACCCCTTGGCCCAAGATCGTTTTGGATTATATGGTGTGGTGAGTACCTCTAGGGTTATCATTCATGTTGGGTTTTGATACACCACACCATGTATCCCCCTTGTCTCTCCCCAACTTGGTCTATGTTCTACGAACACAAAATAAGATCTTCACACAAGATCTACAGGTTGAGTTTGGCTACTTCTCTACCATGAAAAAATTCTATTAAACTAGGTAATCTCTTAATGGTCCTCTCAAAGACCATAATCTAGGATCATGCAACACTAGGAACTATGTTCTTAGAAGGGGATTCGACCCCCTCTATATGACACATCTCATTGGCGTACTCAAATGCATTGTGGCAATGATCCCAATGTGTGGATTTTTCATATATAAATTCCCTAGTTTCATGTACATTCTTAATGATCCCATTATATGGATCTACATCCTCTCCCACATATGATGGTACCCCTTTACGGCCTGGCCTCATGCCACATTGGCTCACCTATAGTCGTGGGCCAATCTCTTAGAAGACCTCAGACTGTATTCTATGATAGGTCCCATGTTCCGATCATGGTCCACAATTGACCCTCATTTGTCTGTCCCCATGTCAGGCTAACACAAAATGGATGTTTTGTTTCAAACATGGCCATCAGATATACTTTTTTGTAACACCACCATCATTATGATCTAGATCTCGGGCACCACTGTTCACATATTTATGATCCCTTATGTTCTAGTGGAATTCCAACACACTCAGTTTTACACCCTCGTACAATAATGAACGTCCCACCAGTACTCGTTTTTCCCACACCGATCATGACTCATGTGGGATTAGTGTTTTTGGTAGGATGTGTACAGATGAAGTTGAACCACAAATTCCTTTCGACCTGCATGATGTTAAACTATACCCTCTGAAATATGTAGGGCTTTATTCGCATTCTAATGGGGAATGTAGGAACACTTGAGAACTTTCCCTTGGGTACATCCCCATGTTAGGCCATCACTGGTCTATGAACTAAAAACTCCCATCAGGAACACATGGTGTGGTATGGTCTCTTATGGTTCTCATTCACATCGGGATATGTACCGCACTGCACATTTCCAGTCTAGGTAACTATGTCCTCAACGCATGAATTTAAACTGTAGTTCTTCATTGGATAAGTTTAGGATTCCCCATGATGGATATGTGATGCATCAGATTCCTTACTAGAGAGGATTTTACCTACCAATGTGGATCTCTAACTACATTGTCTCTAAGAACTATGATTGGCATCATTCTCATCTATATGGGATATGTAGTGACATCTGGCCTTTTCAACTCAGGCCCAGCCCCAGGGTCATTGACCCTTCTGGCCCCTCAGTCTCGATTCAGTTCCAGTATCTATGTCCTTAATCTTGGAGCCTACAGTCTACGCATCATGACTTTAAACTGTCATCCTTGGTCTTGCATGACCTTAAACTATACCATACATATCGTATGATGTAAAAATATGCATCTATCTTCCTCATTGGTTTGATGTAAAACTACAATTCATTCCAATTCCTCACTATAGAGGTACTTTCTGTAAGAATTTATTGTCCTTGATCAGACCGATGTGCCCACTTAATATGTTTCCACCACAGTGGCATAATTTTAAGAGTGTTGGACTCCATTAAAAAAACCCAACACTCCACCCCACACCTTTTTACCCTTTATTTGGACCCTCTTCCACTTTTATTCCTAAAGTAAACCCCTAACAGTATGGATGGTTGGCCTATGGATCACTTACTATCCTGGGATAACATTCCGGAAGACTAATGGATGACATCTGGAGTCAGACCCTGTGTTTTGAACATGGTCAGTGGTCGGACCTCATTTGTTGTCCCCATTTCCAGCTTACACAATATGAATAATATGTTTGGAACCTGGTCAAAAGTTATCCTTCATCATCATTCCACCCCTACAGTGTTCCTAATTTTGGGTATTTTGATTCACACTTTCCACTCCTCTTTGTTTAGATTGATTCTAATGACCTAGAGTTACCTCACTCATGCATTATATCTTGATGAGAAATAGAAGTTTGACTGTCGGAGAACTTCATTCTCCAGTCAGGCCTCCCTCTTTCTTCCCAGATACTCAGATTGATCACTTATGCCCTGGATTCCAGGATATTGGTTTGTTCTACCACATTCAAATGAAGTAACAACGCGACCATCCCTTGTTTCTCACATTGGACATGACCCATGTGATCTTAGGTATGTAATTCTAATTATTTCACAGTTGTGGTCAGAATTCCTTAAAATAAACAAGAAAGTGAATAATCCATCAATGCACACAATTTAGAATAAAATGTAACAATAAAGGATAGGTTTATGAGTTTGGAAAAAATAGGGCCCTTAAGGATTATCATATTTGATAGATTTCTCCAGTGTAGCCACTATTTTGCTTGTGGCCTCCAGGAATTCATCCCACCCCCTAATATACCTCTCTTCATTAGCAGCTACTGAGAGGTACTCATTTTCCCTATCTTATTCCCATTCATGTTCATCTTGGAGCTTAGTCATTTTTCGACTTTCCTGCACCACTTAATCCAGGACATATGCCAGCTGGGCTCTCAAATGTTACAGGATCTTCGAATGGATTGTGATAAATGTCTCCCTTTATTTTTCTTTCTTATGAAGTTGTTGGAATTCTTGCACAGTTTCAAGTAATTAATGGGTATTCTCTTACTTATTCTGGCATAGGGAGATGTTGGAGCATTGGATATTATCCTATATTTCTCATCCATGTAATGTAAAATCATAATATAAAGATGGAAAGCATCTACCCCTCTACCACAAAGAAAACATATCTAGGTGCGAACCAACCCCATCTGGTTTATCCATTCTGCACGTGACTGACTGAGAAAGTGGTTTATGCACTTCCATGACTTGTGTCATGTCGTATGGGTCTCCTCAGCCACATTTGGGTTAGAATTGTTTGACTCCTCGGGGTTCGCAAGCATGTACTTGGGATAAGTATCTAGGATTTCAGCAGCATGGTCCACTTCTGGAATTCTTTCTCTTTAGGGACTTCACCCTTTCAGGATTGGAGCTCCACCAAAGTAGCATTATCTCCAATGATTTCAGAAACAAGTTCATGGAGTACTTGGGAAGGGATAGCTCGAATAGTTGGCTCTTCATAAGTTTATTTTATTACCAGCAGGGCACCTGTAGATGTTCTGGAGGTGATGGGTTTTCAAGCCTCCTACCATGAAATCACTGCAATGAGAATTGATACCTTGGTAAAGAGATTTTTCCAATAAGAGATGAGAGCCAATGAAGGAAAGGACTTATAAGAGCTAGATGTGTTGGTATCTAGTGCCTACGTCATGGTGGGAGTCACCGCCATATGAGATATCATGGAACGTGTTAGCTCAATAAGCATTACTAGTTCTTTCTTAAGGGTGGGAAACTCATAGGACACCATTTCTCTTCTTCCTTCAGGTTCATCATTCCCCACTCCATCCATAGCTGGTTCCCTGCCCTGCTCAGATCTGAATGTAGGCTCCTAAGGATATTATCTCACCTATGTGGGTACATCTTCATCCTCAACGGGGAAGGATTCATGGCCACCATCATCTATGTGTTCCCAAGTAGGAGAGAATTTGTTCAATAGTTTTGGATTGTGAGAAGATAAAAGGTCAGTGAAGACAAGAGTTAAAATCCCCTTGAGCTTCACAGCTTGTTCTGCATCAGAGTCTATAATTTCACTTCCCTTATGGGGGAATCGTTGGATATAAAGTGTTTCTAAATGTCCTTCACCACTGAGACATTAATCCTCTTTCTCATCCTCTTCTTCCTCATCTGTGTATTCTTCATCTTCTTCCTCCTATTACTCCTCCTTTTCTTCCTCCTCTACATATTCATCGTCAGATGGATACATTTATGGGTCATGTTTCTGGATGATAATCACTTTCACCAGGGGATGTGACTCATCATACCACTCCCTCTAGTATGAGTACACACCCACAACTATCAGTTTGGCATGCCTGTGATGAATGTTTACCCTATACACCACCTGGATGTGACTTATGTCAGGAAAGTCAAGCCCGGTACACACCAGCCTCCTCCATAGCTCTTCGGCATACATATATTGTCATAGAGTCCTCCAGACAGTCCATGGGATGGGAATATAGCTTTGAAAATTGGCTTTATGGGGTTCCTGGGCTACTTCCCAAGAAGTTCCCAAGCTGGCCCACAAAGATGCCCATGGGACCACCCCTCCTCAGAAGGTGGGGGCACGTTCTTGCTTTGTGATGCTCCTACCAATGAAGTCCCATCTCCTGCTATTCTAGCCACCTGTTCAGTTCTTCTTCTCACATATCCCATAGCAGCCTATCTACATCCCCACAATTTGGGCTCCACACTATCTACTTTAATGTTCCGGATTCATTTCCGTATAATCACCCCTGGGTATGTTATTCTCCAGTGTTCGACATACTCTATTGATAGGCCAGCACTAACATTGGTATGGGGAGGGTGGTTATTTCACATAGGGTTGTTGTCATGAACATAATCCATAGTTGGTAGAGAATGAAAGTATGTCACTCTTTCTGTAACATTGTGTATACATTCATTAAAATCCACTGCATGCACCCAAACTACCAATCAAAGCTATTCAACACATATGGTTCAAAAAATATTTTTCCATTGATATAAGCTTCCAACACACCACCCCTGATGCATTTTATGTATTAAATCTACTCCATGGACCCCACCCATAATCATACAAATAATCAACAAGGGTCCGTAATGGTTGAATGTTGAAATAGGTATGGATGATGATCTTGAGCTTGATCCCTTCTAATAGGAGGATCAGTGGGAAGATTCTAGTAATGTTCAAGAGGGATGGCTGCATACCATCACCTAGAGGGTGAATGGAATTTGGGAAGTCATACCCACAATAGTGGGATGAAACATATCCATGAAGGATATGGAATAGTCTACATATCCTTCTGGGAATACTTCTCCTTGAGATACACCCCAAAATGCTATATAGCCTAGCCAGTACGAGCACCCCCACGATAACCTTGTTCTTTTCCAGCATGATCTCAGCCATCCCTGGTGTCCCTATGAGGACCCCCATCCTCATGTCCCTCACTGTAAATAACCACGCCGCTCTAGAATGTAGCAAGGAACCCATCATATCTTACATTCACATCCTGAAATTCTTTTATTCTAAAACCCCATGATCGATATCTCTTACATCCAGGACCATTCTACATAATCCCATCGTTCCCCTCTAAGATGTCTTCAGGCATTGCTTCCCTCAGCCTAAAGTCTTCAAAGCCTTTTCCTATGTCCGAAAAATTCTGAACCATACTGGATAAGATATGTCCTATAGAAAATATTTTATTTTTAACTCCACCTTAGCCAGTTCCAGTAGATTCCACATCAAAATTGAGGTGTTCATCGTATACCCCTGACGTTCTATGTTAGGAGTAACTCGTCATAATAGTACCCCTCCAAGGGGATTCCCCCAATGAAATGAAAATCCAATAGACTGATACCTACCTCCCCATGGTGGAGGTGGAAGGTGTTGGTATTGGGAGGCCACTGGTTGAATAGTTTTGGTACTAGGTCCAACTGTCGGTAGATGTGAAATTAGGATGTCCAAACAGCTTCAAAAATCATGATAGACCATTTCTCTACCCCAGACTCCTTCTGTGTTTAGCATACCCAGTATTACCCTGACCATTCACTTATGAAGTTTCCCCTAAATCTGATGTCCCATTTATGCCAACCCATCATCTCATCAGAAGTTCTGCTTCTGAAGGTGCTTTCATAAAGAGCGAGAGATTCCTCGGGATCTGGATCACTCCCTACAATAGTCCTTGTCTTTTGATTCTGGACGTAGATGGATGTGTTCTGGGTTTCCCTGTAATGATGTACATTGTTTGTGATATTGAACTTGGGTAGACTATCATCGCATTTCACCCATTACTATGGTGTATCAGTTTCAAAGCTAGGCATCAACACCTCCTCCAAAATGATGAAGTTCCATATCAGTAGGCCATCACTCAGGATGTAATCTTTTTGATCTTTCATAAGCATTCTAAAAAGGATGTGATTATTAGATACAACCCTTATAACATGAATAATATGAGAATTCATGAACATCTGAGTCCTCCTTGCAGATGCGATGGCCTCTCTCTCAGCACCAGTTTGCTGAGTATCCATTTCGGTTGGGTTTTACGTAACCCAAAAGAATATGTGAAAAAGAATGGGGAATTAGCACACAAAACAGTAGGTGGCACGCTAGAATTCAAATAAAAATAAGATTTGTGAAAAACATGGTTGAAGACATGAATGTGACAAGGGCAGACACAAAACTCAGAATCGTCCATGAGAACATGTGCACGAATGTGGAGATTTTTCACGCACGATATCAAAGAGCCTATTGTATAGAAAAGTCAATGTGGGGACCTAAGGGGCCACAACATATTTACAGGCACGGACTGCACCTTTTGTGCGGGCGGATGTGGATTGCATGCCAAAACACCATTTTTGTGCCACCGACCAGGCTCTTCTCTACATTTCAGCGTGACCCACAAAATCCAACCTTCGGGTCACCCATCAGCTCTGATTCTGAGGGGGGTATTTGATGATGCCGAATTTCAAATAGGACCATGAGTGGGAAATTTTAACGAAACCAAATGCATGTTGAGAATGAACAGATTATTCTATGACATGATAGAGAGTTTCACACAAGAATTATGGTGTTCATGAAATATTCCCAACGGCACACAAACCCTTCCATGCCCAATGAAACGTCAAATGAAGGCTTCCACGATGACCACCCACAAACCTGACAAGGCACTAGTGTGCAAGAGAGCATGCATGTGTGCAAGATTCCCCTTAGCATGCAAACCCTTGCGCGCACAATGGGGCATCAAAGGGAGCCTTTCGCAATGAACATCTAAAAAAACAACCAAGGAAAGTGTATGAAGGAAGAGAGTCTAGCATGCACGATTCCCTTAGGTGTGGAAATCCTTTTGTGCCCAACGTGAAATAAAATGGTCAATTGCACACATCTCCTCTTGTGTGTCGCCTCAGAGGTTTTCTACTCTAAATATAAACGTACCTCACTCCCATTGGGGATGGTTATAGAAGAATAACTGATTCTTTTCTATGCAAAAGACACCTCTTCCACAACCACGTGAAAAACACTATGGCCTTAAGTAATTGGATTAATGTGACAAGTCACCCAGGGTCCTTCAATGGGTGGTCTCTCTTGGGAATTATCCTCACCCATTTACTTTTACCCAAAGGCATTTGTGTACAAAAGATCAATCTTGTGCCCATGTTTCTCCCAACATATAACTTTTTTTGTGCACATCAATCAGCTTTTGACGCAACTGCTCCATATTGTCTGCAACCTCTCATCTTGCACGCATTTCCTTCTAATGTGCTCAAAGTGTTGTCCTCACCCTAAGACACCATGTTCGAACCACTCTTATATGTGAAACTTCTGTAACACACATTTTTCACTTGTAAAACCCTCCAATTTTGTACGAAGTGATTTCAAGGTCACTTGGGAAGTTCTTCTTGTTGCGTTGCTTACCCTTATTCATCTTTTCATAGGCAAGCTAACAGCTATTGCTTCTCCACATAGATATGCTAATGTGGGCCTCTCAGTGGATCACTCAAAAACACCGCATAAAGATGGAATTTTTGATTCCATCCCTTCCCCCAAGGGTGGGAAAGTATCAGTCATGTCAGTCCTAGGGGTGTTGAGTGAACCCACATCATCCGAGTTGGAGGACGTTAAAATTCCAAGAATTGTTGTCCTCAGCACATGACATTAAACTATGGACTCTCCCCATGAATTATACACGGGTTCCACACCTCAAAAATTCTCAATTCCTACTCGTCTCTACGAGAGTGTGATCTTCCTCACATGGAATGAGATACTCTTTGTTGGAGCGAAATCTATCCATAGGGAAGGGAAACCATCTAGGTGTAAGCCTCCAACCTTTCTTGTGGGAGGTTGCATCCCATCTCCTCCACTCTTCTTCCGTGCCAAATACTAGAGGAGATATGGGCACCATGACCTTTATTATCTCATCCCTCTCCCTCTAGGATTTTTCTCTATCGGGCCTCTCTCCTAGAGTATGTCCCAACCACCATCTTTCCTGGCCTCTAACCACATGTAAGCCCCAGTTTCCACTTTTGGATTCTAACCACATGTAAGCCCATTTTTCCTCCTTGGGCTGTTAACCACGTGTAATCCCAAATACCCTTTATGTGGATGCATCTTTCACAACATGGCTATCAGGTATTTGATGCCTCTTGTTTCTCACACCGAACATGACTCACTTGGGCTTAGAGTAAGCATTGACCATAGAATCCTTCCCAAGCCTCCGTATCATGTAAGAGCCAAACTATTCTGAACTATGTGGACTTTGATCCTTCAGTCCTAGGAATGGTATGTATGAAGCATCCCTGATGATCAAGCCTGACACCAACTTGTCTCAACCCCTTCACATCAGTCCACCTTCATCCCGCATGACGTTAAAATGTACCCCCATACTAAATACATGGAAGTTGATACTTTTCACCTATTCAAGGTACGTAAGAAGACCCATGAGGTTCAACCGCAACACCCATCAGTACCGACCACATCACGTTGGTTCTAAAATGCCAATATCTTTCAAATGGGGTGTCTGATTGAATTGCCGCCTATGGAGTTTGGACCCTTTTGATGGGACGGTCCATTGAGTATACTCTATGTGAGACTTCATGGTAGTTTTGATATGACCAAGGTCTTGAGGATCCGATTCTTCCATAATCATGGGCGCTATAGGCAGGAATCCTCTTATTGGATGCGACATGAAAGATATAACGAGCAGAACTTAGTGGTTCAGAAGATGATTGCAACTTAGTGGTTTAGTAGATGAGTGTACCTCAGTGGTTTAGTAAATGACAAAAACTCAATGGTTCTGCAGATGAGTATAACTTAGTGTTACATCATATGAATGGAACTCAATGGTCCAGTAGATGATCAAACCTCATTGGTCCAACCGAAAAGAGGACCTTAGTGGACCAACAAATGAGAATACCTCAGTTGTCCATTAGACGAGCTTACCTCATTTGTTCAACAGACGTGGGGACCTCAGTGGTGCAACAGATGAGCAGACCTCAGTGGTCCAGGAGACAAGCAAACATTAGGGGTCCAACAGACGAGCAGACCTTAGCGGTCCAGAAAACGAGTAGACCTTAGTAGATCATCATGGATGAGTCCCTCAGTAGGAAAAAAATGATTAAACCTTATTAATGATAAATATTACTTTATATACATTGAGTTATACCGAGTGTGGGTTGTCATTACTTTGAGGTCTTTCTATGTGATCTTTCTATGTGTTCGTGCTTGTTGTATTTCTTTTGTGGTTTGGGGTCCCTATTGAGTATTGTGTTACTCACACCTACACGAGCTTCGCTCACACGTGTCGTGTCTTTTGGAGGTGATCGAAGGTTCAATAGAGACCTTGGTGTCCAGGGACTTTGTGGTGCTCAGTGAGATGGGATGGAAGGGCGAACTTTTATGGCTATAGGCTGGTACTCTTCACCTACCCTTCATATAGGGTCTCAAGCGGATGGACCATGGTATTTGTAAATTCCTTTTTTGTTTATTCTTGTATTTTGGACCCCTTTCACAATAATTTTATATTGTACCTTCAATAGTTGTATCAGTGACAGTTGTGGTTCACTCAGTGTTTACTTTTCTGCAATTTGTGCTTTGTGTGTCTGTACAGGTTTAAAAGAAATGCCTTCCCTTTTTGGGATATTTCTTCTCGGTGCTAGTCTCCATCCCCTGGCCTATGTAAGGAGGGATTGGGGTAGTCACATCATGGGCCCTGGGGGATGAGTTGTTACAATGTGGAATCAAATGGTGGTCGGTTCTACTAGAATAAGTACGATTCTATAAATTTTTATGGGGTAATAGTGTTAAGTGTTTCAGCTTTGGATTTCCAGCCTGGGAGTCAAGTGTTGGTGTGATGTTTGAAGTATCCATACACCAAGAACCTGAATTATAATTTTTGACTCAATACATGAAACCACTAGTTTTATTCATCCTTGAATGTTTTCTCATGATCTTTTTTTTGAGTTAGAGTCAGCTCCCCAGGTATAATTTATTGACTATGTTTTATCTTGATCTTTTTCCGGATGCCTACAGATAGACAACCATCTAGGATTCTAGTGCATGACCATGAGTATGGTCCACAGAGTTATGAGGCTTCAGTATAGGGACTGTTTCTTGAGATTACACCTTTGGGAAATGTCCCAACAATACCACCACTCATTGGTTATCAGTTACTACTAGTGCTACCAGTATAGGATGAACATAGGCTCAGTACCTTACAGGAGATCCAGTGATAGAGACCTCCCTGGATCAGGGGAGAGAAAAATCCTCAGGTCGCTGAGGATTGGATGGACATGGTGACACAAGTCTTCTTATTATTGAGGATTCCAGTTGACTAGATGGAGGAACTAGTAGTGAGCCTTTTGTAGGTCTTTGTGAGGAGATGGTGGTGTTTGACCATAAAAACTCATGAGGAGGCAACCCGTACCAGCTCTAACATCAAGAATCTTTTTGGGGATGATTTCTTCCTCTTGAAATTTCACTTAGGGAATATACTAGAGCTTCTTCACTTACATAAGGGCAGCCTAATAGTGGATGAGTACTCTATGAGGTTCAGAGATCTCTCCCATTAACCTACAGATATGGTGTAGGACCCTTTCATTAGGGCCCATACCTTTTGAGCAGGGACTCTGATGGGAGATCAGGGCATCAATGATTTCCCTCAACATCCCTACAGAGGCTAGGGTGCTGGAGTGAGCTTTACTAGTATATATCTTCCCTGTTGAGCAAGCACTGACTGTGGTAGCTACCCCTGAGCAATGGGTGGTTGAGTCATCTATGGAGGGTAGCTAATAGATGACACATAGTCCCAAATGGGAAAAAAAATTAAGAGGATGAACGTAGGACTTAGGGTTAGTAGTGCAAGGATCTTGGGGGAGAGGGAGTCACTAGGGGATTATAGTATGCTATGCATGCGGCGGGCAGGGGCTCCTAGCTCTGGATTTCTTGACTCGTTGTGCAGAGGACTGAAATTCAATGGAGGGGCCATAGAGGAAACAATAGAGATAGGAATAGGGTGGTCTTCTAGGAAGAAGACATGGTAGATGAGAGGGAAAAGTGGTAGGAAGTGGGGGTATGAGGTATTACCACCCCCCATGTGGTCCTCCACGGGCTCTAGGAGCTGGTGGATATGGGTGAGATTAGCTTTAGGCCATCGATGCCTACGGTCCCAACATCCCAGAGATGAAATGATGTATGATCTGTGTCTTATACACTTTAGATATTATTCTTATAGACATATGTTCCATCCACTCATTCTTTACCACAGAACTTGTTCGGAGCTCAGAGATTCTGATCGAGCCGGTGGATCGATCCTTATGATTAGATACTCCCACGGAAATGGATTCAATGAACACACTCTGGTGCATGCATTGTGAGCTTACTCTTGGAGGCAAGAGCTTCTGCTGGGATATCCTAGTAGCGGTTTTGAGGCCTTAAAACATAATTATGGGTAAGGGCTGGTGATCAGCAGTTCATACCTAGATCGATTGTTATAGGCACACGTTACAGTGTGCCCGCAGAGATGGGACCAAGTATTCCATTATCGGAAAAAAGGAAACCAAATTAGTGCATGATGGACTCGCGCATAGGAGGGTGCAGTTGATCACTCATCATTTGGCTATCCTGACACATGGTTCAGTGGATGAGATGAGTCCACAGTTCCCTAATGTGGTGGATGTGTACGAGGATGTCTTTCCAAAGGATGTTCTAAGACTACCTCCACACTGAGAGGTAGACTTCTAGGTTGATTTTTTCCCCAGGACGACACTGATATCTACACATGCATATTAGATGGATCCCACAGAGCTTCGAGAGCTGAGGGTACAGTTATAGGACTTTCAGAGGTAGGGGTTCATAAGACCCATCATTTCACCTTGGGCATCCCCAGTGTTGTTTTCCAAAAAGGAAGATGAAATCTTGAGGTTGTTCATGGATTTTAGGTGCCTAAACTAGGTGACTGTGAAGAACAAGTTTCATCTACCAAGGATTGATAGCCTCTTTGATTTGATAAATGGATTGAGATGTTCTCAAAGATAAGAATCAAATAAATCTATCACTTCCTTTGAGTACGAGATGAGGACATCTCAAAGATGGCGTATAGATGTAGCTATGGCCAATACATGTACATAGTGATTCTACTTGGCGTGAAGAAAACTCCATCTGTGTTCATGGGAATCATGATCATGATCTTCCAGCCGTACATAGAGATGTTTATAGTGGTCTTCATTGATGAAATCTTAGTGTATTCAGTGTCTAAGTAGGAGCACGTCATACACCTAAGTATGGTTCTATACACACTCTGAAGTAACCATATTAATGAAAAGATATCAAAGTTTGAATCTAGATACAAAAGGTCAAATTCTTGGGACATGTCATCTTAGAGGTAGGAGTTGCGGAGGATCCAGCAAAGATCATGGTGGTGAATTATAGGGAGCCACCCAATAGCGTTACTAAGGCGAGGAGTTTCCTTAGGTTGGATATGTACTATTGGAGGTTTGTACCCAACATCTCAAGTGTGGCAGAACCCATGACGGTGCCAATGAAGAAGGGAAAACCCTTCGTGTGGAAAGAAGTATTCTAGTAGAGCTTTCATAAGTTGAGGCAAATCTTGATAAGTGCTCCTATCTTGAGGTTTCTAGAGGGGTGAACTGACAACATGGTGTACAATGATGCATCAGGAACTAGGCTTGGTTGTGTACTGATGTAAGGGAAAGTAGTGATTTCTTATAACTCATGATAGTTGAGACAGAATGAGTAGAACTATGATGATCATGACCATGATTTAGTAGTGGTAGTCTTGACATTAAGATGTGGTGACAATACCTTATGGTAAAACAATTCATCATCTACATTGAACAGAATAGTCCCGAGTATATCTTTTCTTCAAATGATTTGAATCTAAGACATCAATGTTGGGTAGATTTTCTTCAGGATAATGACTTTAAGATAGTCTATACTCTTGGGAAGGAGAACATGGTAGAAGATGCACATAGTAGTAGATCGAGTTCACAAATACTGAACGAAGCCTTAGAAAAGTTGGACTCACTTTAGATATTCATTATGGATAGATATGAGACAGATTACCTTTAGTCAATGGTATTTTCCCCTCAGCTCCTACAACGGGTTAGGGAGGAACAAATCAGATATGCCAGCTATGAGACAACACGTGCCAAGATATCCACAAGGTATGCCCATAATGGATATTCCAAAGTAGGGGAGCACATCATCCATTTAAAAGGACATACCGAAGTAATAGTGGTGTTGTAGGAAGAGGTGTTGAGGTAGTTCCATAAATCCCCTTTCATTGTACATCCAGGTGTCACAATGATGTACCAGGACCTCTGACATCAGTACATGTGGATGGGGATAAATAAGGAAGTGACAGAGTTTGTCTCGAGATGCCTCACTTTTCATCAAGTGAAGTCTGAGCACCAGGTTCCAGCAGGTTTGACAAAACCCCTCGAGGTACCGGAGTGGAAATGGGATGAGATATCGATGGACTTCGCAATGGACTTACCATGTAAATCCATGGGGAATGATACCATCTAGGTGATCATAGACTAACACGCCAAGTCATCCCACATCCTACCCATTCGAGAGTAGGGTTCAGTAGATATCTTGGGACACCTGTATGTACAAGAGATAGTTCTACTCCATGGATTAACATCTTTGATAGTGACAAATCATGATGCAAGCATTACATTTCGTTTATGGAAGGTATTGTAGGAGGCTTCTGGGACTCAGCTGTGCTGGAGAACTACCTTTCACCCAGAAATGGATGGTTAGACAGAGCAGACCATACAAACCTTGGAGGACGTGCTTCGTGCTTTTGTTCTTGATTTTGGTTGAAGTTGTGAGGAACACCTACCACTGGTATAGTTTGGATACAATAATAGCTACCACTCCACCATTGATATGGAATCGTTCAAGGAATAGTACGGATGACCATGTATGTCATCGTTACGCTGGACAGACCTAGGAGAGTTAGCACTCATGGGTCCATAGATGGTTCAGGATACCACTGAGAAGGTGACGGTCATCTAAGAGTGGATGAATACTGCACAGATCTGATAGTAGTCCTATGATGATAGTCGACAGAGACCCCTAGAGTTCGAATATGGGGACCAATTTTTGTTATGGGTCTCTCCCTAACGAGGGATATGACGATTTGTCTGGGGTGGTAATTTATCTCTAAGGTTCATCATACCTTTCCCGATATTGTGTAGAGTGGGAAAAGTGGCATACTGTTTGGCTCTACCTCTGCAGTTATAAAGGTATCATGACGTCTTCCATGTATCCCATATGAGGAGATACATGTTCGACCCTTATCATGTCATCAACCATGGCTACCTAGAGATTGACGAAGGGGTGACAATTGTAGAGTACCCGGTTGAGATAGAGGACTGATATGTGAGGATCCTTCATGGATTATCGATTCCTCTGGTTTGTGTTTGTTGGCAGCATGAGAATCTCCAGGAGAGCACATGAGATCAAGAGGCTCAGATTCGTTCTCATTACCCCCATTTGTTTGATTATACATTGTTTTGGCTTATGAGGACGTAAATCCTTAAAGGGGGGAGTAATGTAATACACCAAAAAACCATGTAAATTTTTTTAAAATTAAATGGGATTATTTTGAGTCCTCGCACTGAGAAGGCACATAATTCTAAGTCCTAGAGTGCCCAGAACATATTTTTGAACTATTTTTAATGTTCATTAAATAAACATGCGAGTGGGATTTTCTAAATTTTAAACTGGTTTCTGAATCGAAAATATGAGGGAACCATTGAACAAAGAGAATTGGGAGTCACCTAGAAAGTACCTAACATTGTTTGGTTTGGGCCAGTAGTGGAAAGTATATTTTGGCTGTAAAAACATAATTGAGTTATGGTTATTTTATTTTAAAATCCTTATAAGTCCTAAAAAGGTAACTTGGATCAGAAATCCAAGAGAATCGTTGAGCTCATGAGGGTGTGCTTCCCTTAGGGGGAGCCTAAACTCAATTGGTGCAGTTCGAGGGTGAAAGTTAATTTTCATAATTTTCGAAAGAAAAATAAAATAACATAAAAAGTTATTTATTTCTTGTATTCATCGTTAAACAATGGAAAATCAACACAACGGTGCAACGATGAGTCGACGATGAATGAATATCATTAATTAACCTCATTAATTGAGCAGGGCGGTGAAGCTTCAACATGAACATGTCTTCCTTATTTAATTAAACAAGAAATTAAGGTTTGATGAACAATCCTAGAATTCCTCTGAAAAACAACATAAGAAACCTCTAAAGATAAACACTGGCGAATCAATCAATGGTGATGACACCCTTGGAGAGAAGATTTGGGACCAGAGATTGATGAACGATCATCCTCAAGAAATATTCTTTCCCAGGTAGGGGTTTGAATATTTTTTTGTGAATTTATTTTCCTCGTTCTTTATTTAAAATGATGAATGAGAGTTAAATCACGGACAAGTTAACTCATGGATCGATCATTTGTGCGGGATGGTTAATGATGTGGGATAAAAAGGGGATATTTGTCTCAATGATTATTCTGCCTTATTTTGATTCTTTGTGATCCTGTTAATACGAATGCATCTGGATAAACATGAACAAAGTCCCAGATAATTTGTTGTGTGTTCTTGTGTTTCGACTCCTTCCCCGATTTTATTAATTCAGTCTTCCCATTATTCATGGTTCAACGGTCGGTGGTGCATCTGCCCGTGGTGCCCGGAAAGAAGGGTCATGGCCAAGGGGGTCGTGGAATCTGTGAGAGGCTATGGCAGTGGCACAATGTCGTGGCACCCAGCCATAGTAGTGTCATAAGGCTATGGCACCCAAAACGCAACAGAAGTAGGAGTCGTTGACACCAAGTCCCATGGTAGGTGGTGCACTAGAAGCATGCAGCGGTGGTGACTGGGGCCACCCGCATGGAGGCCGACAGCAAGCAGACACGACCAATTGGCTATGTTGGGGGTGTCGTGTTATGAAAAGCCGAAGACCGTGGCGGACTGGACATGTGGCTTACCGCGGGGCACGAAGGAGAAGCGACCCACATGAGTGGACGTGATGGCCGAGGAAATTTTGATACCTTGGCTCCTTGTGGCTGTATAAACATGATGCCCATGTGGCCTCTGTGCTATAGGGGAACTAGTCCACCAATGTGGGTTGGCCCTATGGGATAAAAATGGGCTGCTTGGCAGTTCGATTTGGTGGAAAAACTGGCCAGCCAATGCAAGCTGGGTTAGACAAGAAACCGGGTCGTTAGGCATCTCGGCCAGTTAAAGCCAGTTCAACTGAGTTGGGCCAGGCCAGAGGAATTGGACCGGGTCACTTGGCGACCAGGCGTGCTAGACCCACGACTGAAATGGGCCGGTTCTGGTAAGGTCCAATGGTCCCAGTCAGACCGGGTCAGCCTATACCCAACTGTGTTGGGTTGGGTCGGTTGGAATGGGTCGGGTCATATGTGACCCTTGGTCTGGGTTGTTCATGTTTTTCTGACCAAGTTGGATCGGTTCCAGATGCTCCCAGCTTCAATTTACTAAAATTCCAATATCTTTTCGATTAGGCATATTATTGACACGCCGCCCATGGCATTGGGACCTTGGAAATGAGACGGTCATTTGGGTATAATCTAAGTGAGACTACGTGGAAGTTGAGATATGAAAACTGTCTTGAGGAGAAGATTATCCTAGAATCAAATTCACTATGCACAAGAATCTTGTGACTGGCTATGACAGGAGGGATATGACAAGCGGACCTCAGCGGTTCAGCAGAAGAGCATACCTCAGTGGTTCAGCAGATGAGCGTGCCTCATTGGTTTAGTAGATGAGGAGACCTCAGTGGTCTAGTAGGTGAGAAGACCTTAGTGGTCAAGAAGATGATTGGTCCTTAGTGGTCCTGCAGACAAGAGGACCATAGTGGTCAAGCAGACGAGTGGACCTCAGTAGCCCAACAGGCGAGTGGACTTCAATGGTCCAAGAGACGAGTGTACCTTAGTGTTCTAGCAAACGAGTGTACCTTAGTTGTTTAGAATATGAGAATATGTCATTGGTACAATAGACGAGCGGACCTCAGTGGTCCAGCAAATGATTAGACCTCATTTGTGTAGTAGATGAGAAGACCTCAGTGGTCCCACAAACGAGTGGACCTCAGTGGTACCAAAGACGATCAGACCTTAGTGGTCCAGTAGAAGAGCAGACCTCAATGGTCCAACATAAGATAATACCTTAGTGGCTCATCAGGGATGAGTCTCTCAGTAGTACAAGATGATTCATCTCTACGACTGATAAATATTACTTTCTATACGTCGAGTTATACCTCGTGTAATATGTATTTACTTTGTGGTGTTACTATGTGATCATACTATGTGGTCTTACATGTGGTATTTACATTGTGGTTTGGGGTCCCTAATGAGTATTTGTTTACACACCGATGCATGGGGTTCACCCACACAAGTCGTATCTCATGCAGGTGATCAGCGCTTCGAAGGATACCTTGGTGGTCCAGGACCAGGTGGTACATTGTGAAATGGGACAGATGATCGTATTTCTACAGCTACAGGTAGCTACTCTTCACCTACCCTTCAGGTAGGGTCTCGAGTAGACGAATCATGGCAGTTTTACTTTCCTTTTTAGTTTTTGGATTTTATTCTATCCCTTTTTTACTTTCAGTTTGTAATATACCTTTAGTAGTTGTCTCAGTGACAGTTTTTGTTTACTCTGTGTTTACCATTCTATAGTTCGTGCTTTGTGTGTGTACAGGTTTAAAGGTAATGCCTTCCCTTTTGGGATTTTCATTCTCGGTTCCATTCGCCAGCCCCTAACCTATGGAAGGCAGACTTATGGTAGTCATGGAATGGGCCTTGTGATACGGGTCATGACAGATACCCTTAGGATTGTTCATATTTTTTTAATCTACCATTATGAAAGAATTAAATTTATATATTTCCCCAAGTATAAAAATTTTATGATTCTAGGATTCATAATGCTTAAATTTGTGTGATATACCATATTTGGAATTATATATTATGTTATGATTTAATCAAGTACATTCCACTGTTTATAAATGGTTCTCGGTATAAGGAATGTGAACATCACCGATGCATGTGGTCCAAAGAGTAAGAAGGTTCAAATCTATCAAGGTCTTAAGACAATATTTTAGAGGGAAATAGTCTCCCAAACATTCTCATCATATGAGGAATGAGTATCATGTGACAATGATATGGGTAAATAATACTACAAGTCCAATATCATTAAAGGAAACCAAGATACGTAGAGGCCATCTAAACATCATGAAAAGGCGAATGAGTTGAATAAGGTGAAGGGAAATAAGGATTTTCTAAAATGTTATTATTGTTGAAAGAATAACCCTAATACTTTCTTGAAGGGAATGGTAGTTTTATATAAATTTGGGGAAAATGACACCATTTTCATGATTTCCATGGTAAACAAAAGTTTTCCAATGTATAATGATTCAACTATAAGGAGATAAGAAACTATTCAAATTAATGTCCCATGATTCAAAAGAATATACCCCAGATGATGCTATTGGAAAATGACCAAGTTATGATACTGCCACATATGAAGAGGAATGATTAATATTAATTTTCATGAGTTATGTAATTTGAATATTTAAAGAATAATATAATTTTTATAATAATTATGGAATATTTGAGGATTGTACTATGGTAATTTTTCATTATGTTTTTGAGATCATATGTAGAATGACACCAAGAAAACATATTATGTAAAAAGTTAAACTTTTAGAAAAAAATCACGATTGAGGGATATACAGCCCTAAATATGTTCCTGAAGTAGAGATAATGGTGAAGAAATGATTTTAGAGATTTTACTGATAGAGACACTTCTCATGTGACACCCTAGCGAGTGTTCTACCCAGGAGGTGACGATAGCGTCAAAAGATCAGGCTCCTCACCCCTCAGCGGGGGAGGCGGCTCTGTCATCCCGTGAGAGAGATGGGTTTCCTTTTCGGCCCTCCTCCCACCCTAATTTCCTTCTCTCTTTTTCGAATGTGTTCGTAAGTCCCAATGTCTCGGCTCTCCTTGATGGAATCCCCAACATACATATTTATTCTTCTGACTTCACGGAGTCCTCGGTCCTTCTAAACCTCACCCGGATTGCCCACTTCAAACAGAGGAGACCTTCCATTGACACCTTCGACATATTTGTGTTTTCCTCATGGGATCACTAAGAAAGGGTGGTTTTTGGTTTAATGGACATCCACCACATCATGATCCATCTTGAATCGATGGAAGAATTTATCAAAGCCTGGTCTTCAGCCCCTCGTAGCTGCAATGGGATTTGATTCTTCCTCTTGCACTAGTCATTCGACATTCATATGTATCGTGATCCTCCCTCGGTGACAGTTTGGGTAAGATTTCCTATCCTTCCATAACCTTCTCAAAATCCATCTATTATCATAATGTTGGGTAACCTCATTGGGAGGTTTTTATGCATGGATAGCTGAACAGAGTTAGTGTGCCGTCCGATTAATCCCCGGGTCTGTGTTGAAATTGATGCTTCCTAGATTCCTTTTGATTTTTTTTGGATTACCATTGGAGAGGAATATAAATGAAATAAAAGGGTCATTTATGAAAAGTGGACTGAATTTTGTTCGTCTTGTAACCATCTGGGTCACTCTTTGGGGGTTTACTGAAGGATACCTTCAACCCAGGTCTCGGCAAGGAGGGAGGAAAGTTCAAAAGGCAATGCACCTGCAGTTTTCAGGGGGGGGCTGTTCTAGTTCAGAGGGAGCATGGTACAGATATTTGCGGCGGGGTTCAACAACCACGTATGATGGAGAAGGATGCCTCTAAGGGAGTTCACAAAGATCCTAGAGTTTGTGATCCTGGTCCTGTGGCAATGGAAGCTTCGGTTCCCAACCCAACGGTGTAAGAAGTGTTTAGAAGGCTACGGAAAGACTAGGAGGGGCCTTCCAGGTAGTGTTCACGGAAGGAGGCCAATACTAATCATGAGTTAAGTCACAAAGAACCTAAAAGGAGTAGAACTGCATAGGAGAGTGTATAACTAGCTGAAGGCGAAGGGGGTGTGACTGCCATGGAGGTGACCAGTTCAGTCTGGAACCAAGAAGATGGAGGTCCTGCTCGACCGGTGAGGCCTCAACTTCAGCTGAGAAACATGTTTGATAGTCTCTCAGAAGTAGGTTTGGTCACTGATCATGTGGAATCCATAGGTGTGGATGAGGGCTACCAGGAGAAACAAATGTATGAAGGGTGGTGTTGTGCGGATATCCCTTTGCCGGTGGAGGGGCTTCCTAACCAGGACTTTGGAAATTTTGAATACAAAGAAGAGGATATTAGGATAATGGCGGAGGGTGAGGGGAAGGATTATCTTAAAAACAATGGAGTTGCGGTTATGTGCTATTCAGTGATTGAATGAAACACACCTGGATCGAGGAGGGGAATGGAAAAGGGGTTCAAGGAACCTGTGTAAGAGACTCATTTTGATAAGAGGGGGAATACATCTAGGGGTCGTAATGAAAATCTGAGTGAATTTGGAACTCAATCCTTCAGTGATATAGTTTATGGTGGGAAAAAGAGGATGAATGAGGATGTTGGAACGTTTTCGTCTATCCCAAGAAGAAAAAAGGAAGTATTATTTTTATCTTCCACACTCAGCGATTACTATAGATTCTTCTAAACGAGATCTTCGGGTGATCCTTGCTTTCAAAAAAGAAAAAATATCCATGCAATTGAGTGAAGGGAAGTGCTCTCTATATCAAATGAGGTGCTGGGTCCAAGGTGATAATCTCTGGAGGCAATATAAACGAGCTTCTAAATGGGAATCAGCCACTGCAGAGGAGGACTCAGGTGTTGGGTGTGGTGACGAGTATGGTTATTATGATTATTAGTGGTTGTGATGGTATTTTATTGTTGTTTGTTTTGGTGCCCTTTGATATTGGTTTTTGTCGGTTGTGTTCTTGTGTGGTTTGTGTCCCATGGTTTCTCAATTTCCCTAAAAGTGTTTGAAAATAAAAAATTAAGTTTCAGTCAGTGAAGAAATGATTTATTTGGAAAAGTTCTAACTACCTTAGAACTGATTAATGATTTTTAGACAATTGGTCTATGAAATCATTTATAGATATTACAACACTTTTGGATTTATGGAATATATCCAATAACATGTGTCTTACATAAGGCATAAAGAAGAATGCATGATTTTAATAAGGTTTTATAGTAATTCAGGTCATTTCCATATTTCTAGAGGATACATGATGAAATTATTGAAATGGTTGGAATGTGAAAATTTAGAACCGCTTAATGTTGATTAAAGAATAATAATATTTTCAGTAACAATCTTTCTAAAGTATTAGATAATAATATTTAGGAAAATTTTACCATTTATGAAATTCCTTATGATGATCTTTATACAAGGTTTTATAGATTGTAGAACTACTTCTCCATATGATGCATCATGTGCTAAGATAAGAAGCTAAAATAGTTCAAGTCTTAATAAATGGAAAATATTATGTTTATAGAAACATATATTTACCTATATTCCTATAAAATGAAATAATTCCTAAACATTTATTGAATTATATTTAAAAAAATGTTGTCCCAATATCATCATTATTTGATGATATTAATGACTTCTATTCACACCTATAGCTTATGGTTTTCTGGTCTACATCATTCATCTGGACATGTTCACTATCACTCTCCATCACATCATGATTTTTAAATTTTTCCTTGTATCAAAGTTATCATTTTCCGCCAATGTTCTCCAACAAACTGACCTTCTCACAAGACCATTTTACATTCATTTCTCTCTAATTGAAAATATGTGATATTACACCTTTTTACAATGTGGTTATTTCAACAATAGTTTATTTTCAATCCCTATATCACCTATCAAGATTAAATTACGAGGATGAAATTTATTAAAGGTTGAAAGAATTTAACACCCAGAAATTATAATGTTAGAACCTTATATTCGACAGCGTGCATGAAACACGACACCAAGCGTGTAAGGGGATATAATACCATGATATTTTAAAATATATTTAATATTTTACATAGATTACATATACTATAAATTTTTCAATTCATGCAACACCAATTCAGCTTCCATTAAATGCAATAGATACTTTCTTCGAAATATTACATTACATGCAAGACCATGTTTTCCTGAATAATGATGTATTATTGAAATATTATTTAATATAATAAGATATAACCCAGACATTAAATTAGTAGTTATTAAAAGGTTAAATAATTAATTAAAATCTATGGTTTGGAAAAATTTAAAATTATTTCATTGGTTATAAATTAATTGAAAATAAATATGAAAACTGATTGAATATGAAAGAAAATATTATTATTTTTATGTTAATAAAGCTGTCTTACCCTAATATATGTAATTAATAAAAATTAGTGGTTGATATTATTAATATGTATATATATATATCATATATTAAATATAATACTTGTAAAGTTCATCCAATAGATATAATAAACATAAGATAATAACAATTAAAATATTTAACTTAAAACACCGTATTTTTATAAAAGAAGGTTTTCCGCAATTGGATGGAGAACAGTTATTAAATCCAATTTTTAAAAGTTTTATAAGATTATTATGTAAAAATAAACTTCATATTTGGAAGATAAATATAAAAGTTATCTTTGGGTAATTTTTTGTATTTTCATGTAATGATTAATTTTTTAATTTTTAGTGAAAAATAGTGAAATTTATTTAAAAAATACTTTTTCATTTAATTTAATTATATGGTTATATTTTAATTTTTTTTAAAATTTTTAATTATATAATATTTTTATAAATTAATCCAATTCGAGCAATTTGGATCATTTTCACTTTGATATTGAATTTAAAAACTTATCAAACGTTTGGATGTATTTACTTTAAAATCTAACATTGTCATCCCGCCTTCTAGATGAATTTTAAATTAATTTCTACCACTTCAATGAATAGAATTTGGAAAAATTTATTACATATTTTTAATAATAATAATTTATAATTCCTACTAAGGCAAAAAAAATTTACCAAAAATATTAGTGAAACTAATAAAAAATAATTTAAATTATTACAGAAAATTTAATCTTAATAAAGGACTAAACCATTAACTTAAGGGCCCAAAAAACCTATTCACTCGTCCAACAAAATTTTTATGCACATAATTCGTCGATGAACCTTAAATTGTTTTGTTTGGATTGTTTTTTAAGACATTTTTTATTTAAAAACGTGGGTATACCTAACTTCATTTCACAAATACCATGTGTGTCCTTTTCCTCGCTTATAAAAGGCCACCACCTCTCCCCATTACTCACACCACTCAAAATACTTATGTTCGGCCAGGATCTTCCCTAATAGCTCATCAAAAATCCTCCCCTAAACCTTGAATCCTCCCGTTGGTCATGAATAAATCCAAGGAATCCTTTTGGCACAAAACAAAAGTAGTTACCCAATTAAGAGGTAACGTCTTCTCTCATGCTCTTTGGATTTATTTCCATTCTTCACCCCCTAAAATCTACTTATTCCATGTTCATGTAAAAACACCAGTATCCTAAATATACTGAGATTTTTTTATTCTATGTATTATGACTACAGTTACAAACACATTCATCTAATGGGTAATGAACACAATATTTTTTAGTATGGTGAACTATTGCTCCATGAAACGATGATTCTTCATTTTTCATTTACCACCTCTCATGGTGGCCATTATGATAGAAAATATTCTTATATATGATATATATGTTATTTTTAATTTATTTACGCTTTTTTAATTTCTTTTATAAAACTACTTTATGATTTTGATCTTGTGTAAATACAATAATTTTGTTTGAGGATGTGAGGAATATCACCCCCTCAAAGCGACATAACTCATTAATTCTATACATGGAACATATAAAGAACGGTTTAAAAAAAATATGTAACATATATAAGATATATATGATATAGGAATTATAATATAAATATATTTCATTTATTTTTAATTCTTTTAATACAACAAATAACTGAAAGTATCGTTCATGTGTACATACGACCTACCGTCTCCATGAATGATGCACTTCATTTCTAATCTCAAAATATTATAGACTACAAAAATAGATATATAATGGTTTTCTGTGATAATTAATTAATGTTTTAAATTATATATTTGATGAAATAATTATCTAATAAATAGTGAAAAAAATCACAAGTAAAAACATGCTTGAGAAAACTAGGCAATTAACACCCGAAAATAGTGAAAATAATGAATGATTGTTAACAAATGGGAAATAGGATATTATAAGAAGTTAATATATGGTTTTATAAAAATCATTATGGTTGTTATATTAATTATTAACATATTTTAAACTAAAATACAGGTGGGTAAATACCAGATAATGAAAAGTAAGTATGTGTTAAGGGATTTTATATCAATTTATATTCCACTGAGTCTTATTTGTAGTTATGAACCTACATTATTTTATATGGCGTATATTCTACCCTTGAAATTTTTTCAATGAATATCATTATCCTCTTAATAATATAATATTCATTTATCTCATGGGGAATTATGATTTAAATTTTTCATTGTGGTATGGGATACATTAGAATGTTTAACGCTTATTTATCCTCAAGGATGTTTTAATATTAACAAACCTTGTTGATACCTATCCTCCTTTGAGGAATTATTAATAAACCCATATTATTTATTCAATAGGGATATTTGATAAGGAACATTGTTTAGTCAATATATGATTAGTGATTTGGATATGCAATACATGGGTTGTGGGCCATTTAAGGAAAGACATACAGGTTGAGGACCGATTAATGAAATCCCCTCGATGCATCAGTAGTCTCATGGGATGAATTTATGGGCCAAACTATAAAGGTTTAGACTATATCTTGAATGTAAAGGTATCATGTGTCTAGGAAACATGAAATCTGATAATTAAAAATTTACTTTATTGAGAATTTTATTATTATTATTTATCCATGAGATTTTTTATTGACAAATATATGGATGTATTTTATTTTTAGTTATTTATATGGAACTTGATTCAGTTTATTATCTTGAGAATTTTATTTTTCCTTATCTAGTTATTTAAATGGCAAGTGTTATCAGTTATTTACCTTTCCATGTTAATTTATTCATATTGATTATTTATTTCTTCCGCTTTATTTACCCCTACTAAGAATTTTAGCTCACCATTATAATGTTTCATTCCATGGGTTATGAATAAGAAATAATTGAATAAGAATTAAAGGATGTAGTTTATTTCATTTTATACGTATCATGTTTGTATTTCCAATTTCCCAATGTATTTTCGGTATCATGTATATAATTTTTCTTTCCAAAACTACTAAGTGGATCTGTCCTTTAGGATTAGATTCCTTATAATCATGCTAATATAATAAGATAATTCACTGAATCTGAGATTCCAGGGTTGGGTTGTTGTAATGGGTTCTGTAAGGGTCCTATAATTTGTTTTGATGAATATGGTCTCCCATGATACTAGTGTATTTTATCTATTATTGTTATGGGTTTATAAGTTTTCCTTTTAAATATTTGATATCACATGTCCCATGAATATTTATTCCTATGACTATTTCCTTGGTTAAAGCCTTATTCTATTTTTCATGATTGATGATTCATGAATTTATGGGTATGAGTAATTTTATGATACACTCATTCACTATTATTATTTAATTATACCCTTATACACTTATTATATTCATTGATAACATCCAGTTATTAATACATATGTATACCCTTACTAGTAATTTCTGGATACCCCTTTTATGATTCCATTTCCACAGTTTATAAAGAATGGGTTAGAATAAATTATTTCTAAAATGGATTTCATATGGATGATGATGAATAGTTAATTTGAAATAATAAATTATTAGTTAAGTAGGAGAAATTATTATTTGACGACATTGGTATTGTTTATGTTTTAGTTTTTTAAGATTATATATAATTATATACCTAAAATTGCCACATTTTTATATGTGTTTGAATTTTCCGTTTTTATTTTGAATTTCTTGAAAGAAAAAAATTGGGTCATGTTTATTAGCATTAAAGACTTAAATTTAATGTTTTCAATTTTATCATTGGATCTGGGAGTGTGGGGTCTTGGTTATTAAAATTGGTATCATAGGTCATTTTTCATGTCTTTGGGAATTTGAATATTTCATGTGAGGTTTTCTTAATATTTATTTTCATAATTTAACCATGTAAATTATTTTATTATATTATTTTCTTATCTTTGGATATTTTTGGTTGAGGTTAGGGTTGAGTATCTGTTTATATTTCTTAATTTTGGAAGTATCGAGTGATTTTTTTGGCCTTTTCATGGTTTGGGTGCTTGGTTTTTGAAATAGTATAGCTTCACCCAAGTAACATTAAGTCTTGTTTTGGGGGTCCAAAGATAAGGTTCATGGGTTTTTCATAGTTTGGGAAACTGTGCTTCAATCATGTGATTTGGTTCTATAAATAGATAGTGGCATAGTGCACGATTGGTGCATAGTATGGGAAACTATGCGACCCGCCCATATAGGTTTCCCCTCCTTTCTAGTATCTTGTGCACGATGGGATCATTGTTTACAAACCACGCAAAAAACAATTCGAGTTTCCCATTCATTAAATTTCTTGAAATTTTTTTCAAGACCCTCTATATTTTTAATCAAATATTGCGTTTCTGCTCTCTTTCTTGACCATGGAACACCAGAGGTCCTGAAAACCCTCTCCCCTTACTCTCATTCCACCATTGATGCCCCTCTAAGGAACCCAAGGTGAGTTCCACTTTTTTTTCAAATTCATTATCCCTTTCCCCTCCTCTTTAGTGTCTTAGGGGTTTTTGCTGGTTTTTCTCCCTTGGATGAACTATAATGGTGGGCAATGATGCGTGGTTTAATTTTCCTAATGTTAGGTTATGTGGTTTGTCTCTTAGGTTTGGTTCTTCCTCTTCCCTTTGTTTGGTAGCATTTTCACTCCATTGAGGTAGGTGTTTCCATTATTTTCCTTTATAGAAAAATACAATTATGATTGAGTGTCTTAAAATAATTTATAAATATGGTTCTCATTCTTATGATGTGTTGGTATTGATTTTAGTGATAGAATGATGTTGGCTTGGTGTAAAAATGGGTTTTAAATGATTCCTATGTGTATGGCTATAAAATTATGCACTCAAAGTGTTTGATATAAAAACAATTTTTTTTCTTGAAATGAAATTTAGATCTTGTTGTGATATTTGGCCTCAATTATATTTTGTTATCTTGTTTGAAATTATATTTTGTGTGTGATGTGTGAATTAAACTCATCTTTATGGATTGATGATTTTTGGTAAAATGTTTGGAAATCTTGTTCGTATTTTGTGACTATGTATGATTGGTATAAAAGTTTGAAAATAAATGGTGTTCCATTAAAAAGTGTTTTTGACTGATTTCATGGACACTTTATGGTCTCAATGGATGTTGGAACATCCATGGGTGCATAACGTGCACACATCGATGGGCGTTCAAAAAAAGATGGCACTTGGAAGTGATCCACCATTTCAAAAAAAATGTTTCATTTATTTCTAAATTGTGTGGTGGCATTTCAGGTGTCTTAAAAATGTAGTTTCAAATGTGTTTTATAAATCTTGGCCTATTTGGCATTAAGATAAATTTTTGATGAATTTTTATTATAAAAAATATTTCGAATTTTGGGATAAATGTCTTATTTTCTAAATGATGTAATGGAATTTGTTTAATTATGCATGTGAAAGTGGAGTTTTATATTGCTTTGGATGTGTTTTGGAAAAAATATAATTGTAAATGTACATGGATTTGAACTATAAAGGACTTATTGGATCCTTTTTATGATTTATTACATCAATTTGGATCTTATTTGATTTCTGTCTTTGTTCACATCTCGACATGTTTTCAAAAATGATTTGAATGCTTAGGTAGTATGAAGCATCGTGTTGTATTTCATGATGCTTTGGAAAATATTTTGTGACCCAAATGATTTGATGATACAGTTGGAACTTTTAAATGCATTAGGATATTATAGTCACCCCTATATTGGATTTCCTAATATGGGTTATCGCATGAGTGGTGTCAGTGTCTTTGGTAGGCAAGTACAGTGGTAGCTAGTAAGGTGAGCCATGTGTTTGAGGGACTCCTACATACAAAGTGTACTATTACCATGAGACTCATGGGAGACTTTTAGAGGGTCAAGTGATGATTAATTATTGACCCCATCTATGGATCCACATTATATGTCAATAAGTGAGTCTAACCCATGTGTATTCAGGTATCACTCTAGGGATGTTCCGAAAGATACCAGGATAATATATCTATATGTTTTTTTCTACTACATGTGATATTAGACCTTCAAGTTGAAATTTCTTTTTTTTGTGTCAATTACTTTTTCATAGCCCTTGTTTGTTTTTTTTTGTATTTGGTATTTTGTTTTTTCCTTCTATATGGGTTATGGAATTTTGAAACTGTTTTAAAAATGAAAATTTGCATGATTTTTAATGGAACGTATAGACATTTGTGTCTGTTTTGTTAAAGTGATTAAAACCCTATTGTTCCTAAATGTACACCAAACTAGTGTTTTTAGACTATTTTAAAAAAGGAAATTTATGGATTTTATAGTTATTTCCTACTGATCTAGTAGGCGCACACACTAATTATACCATTCAATGTCAGTAGACCAAAGCTATTTTTTAGGTTCTGGTTTTAGTCTAACATTATTATATTTGGAGAATGTCTGTTTGTGGATGGTGGTGACCATGAGGTCACATAGAGATCATGTTGGTAGCAATTTGATTTTGGTTTGGTTATAGTTTCTGTTTTTATTGTATTTATATTTGGGAAAATTTTGAATTTATTTTAGATTTAGTTTTTAGTTATTTAATGTATTCTCTGTTTGTTTATTATGATCCTTGTTTTTTCTTGGGAAAATCATTCCAACTGGTTTATTTTGAAGCTTGAAACTAGTTTCCAACCCATGGGGATCTGAAACACCCTTTAAGAAATGCCACAGATTGGGTCAGATGTTGGTTTGGATAGAATCCATGTTTGGTTCATGAAAAAATGGTATCAGAGGAGGACTTTTGTTATTTAGGGTGTTAGGTAGATCGAATATTAGGAAATTCCAGACATGAGAGGCAGGTATGGGAAGAGAATCAAAAAAAATTTCTCCTTTTGATCCTAGAGTTTCCAAAAGTGTTCAGTGATTTGGGTCATTTATCTTCTTTTTTGTTTGAAGGATAAGAATGGAGGCAATCTAGTGTCATGTTTTGATCTCACATGGTGTAGTGACCCACACAGAGTCCAAGTTCCTGGTTCATGTTCCTCTTAGTGTTTACGCTTACGTAGGGCAAGTCCCACTACCATGTCGATGAGTTGGGCATAGACACTAGTTCTTTATTCTGGTAGTTTGGTGTGATTTGTTCTCTATTTTGGTTTTTGTTGGAGTAATTGAGATTTTATAATGAAAATGTATTTTTGGAAATGTAAATTAACTCTTCAAGTTATTTCAAATGGAAAAGTGAAATTATTTTTTTGGAAAAATATAATGTGGTTTGAAATTTTGAAATGTTTTTCTAAATGCTTGGGTTTGTTGATGATATAGTATGTGTGACCATTAGTAATCCTTCTAAATGTTCACATATGTGTGGGTGTGTACAGAAAGTGAATGTTAGATCTTGTGTGTGAATGATTCAATAAAAGGTGGGTGGACAAACATCTGACGGTTCATCAGTTGCCTTGAGAGAGTATTTAATGTTAAAGGTCTAGCCTGATTTTTCCAAAATGGTTTTGGAGTGGAAAATTAACTAAGGAGTTGGTTTTTTATAAAAAAGTGTTATTTTGTTATGTGGAAATGAATTCCAGTTTTTGGAAAGTGGGATTGGAAGAAGGAAGTTTTGAAATTTTAAATAAAAATGGAGGTTTTGAAAAGATATTTGTTTTTTGGCTTGTGATATTTTTCTTTTGAGCCTATTATTCTGGCTTGAGATTACCTTTTTGAATTTGGTTTTTTATTTCGTTGTGTTGTTGTAAATATTCCTCCAAGAAAGGTCCCCAAAATTTACATTGGATACCATAATGTTTATGGTTATTCCCAATTGTTTCATATCTTCTATGGTGATCATGGTCCATTAGAGGTCGTGGAATGTCTTGAAAATTTTTAGTTTATCATCAGATCATTGGGAACTCCCAAAGTAACAAGAGTTCATGTTGTTCTAGGTTTTTTTGAGGGTCCAGTTTTAGATCAGTTTAAGATTATTTCCCTATCATCGATTCATGTTGGGATAACTTGTGATGTTTTTAAGTCCATTTTTATCCAATGGTTTAATCCTAAGGAGGAGAAGGAGAATAAATTATATTATCTCATGAGTATTCGATAAGATCCACGTGCAGTGAAGGCCTATATTGGATATTTCAAGGATCTGGTTCCTTTATCTTCAAATTTAGTTTCATAAGATCCAATGAAGGCTTCTCTTTTCACCATGGGTCTTCATACAGAGATCAAAGAGAGACTCTTCTCTTCAATGGATCATCATTTCGAGAAGCATGTGGATGAAGGGTTTTTAGTTGAGTTAGTTTTCAGAGCTTAGGCAGTAAGTAACCTAGTGTCTCTTTTTGCTCATGATGGTACCCCATATGGAGAAAGGTATGTGTTGGAGGAACCAAATCCTAAGAATTATCTTTCATTTCTCTAGCTTCTAGTACTTCAAACCAATCACTAGTGTGCTTTTAGTGTGGCTAGTTTCGGTATTCCAATCCATCATGTTGTAATCCTCTGAAGACCTACCATCATTGAGGATGATTGGGTCACTTGGAGAAGATCTATAGTAAGAATTGTGCGAAGATTATGTCTTGGTCAAAGGATGTTAGTGCTAGACTCTGGGGCAGTAGATGCTTCAAATATCAGGGCTCGAACCATATCCCCTAGAGTAAATATCGCATGCAGTTAGGAATCAAGAGGGTTATAGAGAACCTTGGACCAGTTGTTTCTTCTAGTGTTTGGGTGGGGAGGGTTTATTTTCTTATTTTAGTTTTTCTTTTTGGTGAGATTCTTTTTTCTATATAAGAAGCTTGATGATCATGTATTCTTATGGCCTGTTTTGTGCCTAAAATGTGAATGTTTTAAAGAATATCCTTCTTGTGAATTTGTTTAAGTTTTCAATTGTGCTTGTCTGGAGATATTTGTTCTTTTGAAAATCATTGATTGTAGATTTTGTTTAGTTTCATTGTTCGGTTCAGGTTTCTATCATGGGTATATATTATGTTGAGGGTTTTGGTTTGGGTTGGGGGTTCCTGGTCGCGATGAATGTATTCCTCGGTTGGTGTAGATAAGTTTGTGTTTGCTCCCTCATTCCCATGTTGGTCACCCCAATGTGGTGTTAGTTGAGTTATTGTGGCAAGGATAACCATTTATTGTCCTCCCGTTGATCAGCATGTCATGTTTTCCTTCATAATTGGTTGGGTGTGACTTGTGAAGTGAGAGTTTTCCCTATGGTTCATGATTTTGGGGGTCTCATTCCAAACTTGGGATTGATTTTTTTACCTTTTATATGTGTGAATTTCTGGGGGGAGAAAGTATGTTTGGTGGGGAGAATTATCAAACGTATACATTTGATATTCTTTAATTTTATTATTTTCTCGGATTTGGGTCTTTTTTGATAAGGTTTGGGGTGATCCCTAGTTTAAATTTTTGAATTTTGGAAGTCCTAATTGAGCTTTTGGCTTGTTTATGATTTGGGAAACTGGGAGATCTCACCCAGGTAATAATACTATTTTTGGGGGGTCTAATGGTAAGGCACACATGTTTCACATGGATTGGGAAACTTTGCGGCAACAATGTGGTTTGGTTCTATAACTAGATAGTGGAATTGTACATGATTAGAACATGGTTTGGAAAACCTTGTGACCAACCCATGCAGGGTTCCCCTCCTTTCCATTAGCTCTCCCACAATTGTATCATTGTTTAAAAACCATGCACCCAAACTATGAAAGTTTCTTAGTAATTAAATTTTTTTAAATTCCAATCTTTCCCCTTTAGTGTTTTAACCCAAAATCTGGTTTCTCCTTCCGTTATTGACCTAGTATCACCATGGGTATCCCAAAAACCCTCTCCCCTTTCTCTCTTTCCACCATTGAAGCCCCTCTAAGGTCCCTAAGATGATTTCCTCTTAGTTTTTGTTCTATTTCCTCATCTTCTTCCCATCCCCTATTAATATATTTAGTATTACTGCTGGGTTTTCTCCCTTGGTTAAACCCTAATGGTGGGGGTGATCTGTGGTGACATTTTCTTGATGTTAGGGTATATGGATTGTCTCTGAGACTTGTTTCCTCCTCCTCCCAATGTCTGATTGTGTTCACACTCCGTTGAGGTAGGTGTTTCTATTATTTTCATTTCTAAAATAATACATGGATTCTTAAGGGTATTAAAATATTTAATAAATATGTTTTCTATGACTATGTTGTGTTTTTATTGAATATAGTGATGGTATGTTGTTGGTAGATGGGTGGAAAAATGGGTTTTTAAAGGAATCATGTGTTTGTGCCTAATAGCTTATGCACTCAAGGTGTTTGACCAAATGTATATTATTTTTTTGAAATGAAATTTAGCTCTTATTGTGATATTTGGAAATTTTTATATTTTGGTATCTTGGTTGAAATGATAGTTTGGGCGTGATGTGTAATTTAAATTCCACTTCATGGATTCATGATTTCTGGTAATTTTTTTGGAAAGAATTTTTTTATTTTGTAACTATTTATGATTGGTTTGTTAGTTTGAAAACAAGTGTTGTTCCATTAAAAATGGGTTTTGAGTGATTTTCTGGACACTTGAGGGATAATTGGATTTTGGTACATCCATGGGTGCTCAAGGTGCACACAAGTATGGGCGTTTAAATGAAGACGACACTTATAAGTGATTACTCTTTTAAAAAAAATATTCTTTGGTTTATAAATGGTATGATGGCGTTTCATGTGTCTTAAAATTTTGGTTTCAATTATGTTTCAAAAAATCATGGACCCTTTTTAATTAAGATACATTTTGATGAATTATTGGAAATAATTACCATTTGGTATTTTGGGATAAAAATCTAGTTTTTTAAATGATGTAAAGGCCTATTTGGCATTATTCATGTAAAAGTGTAGTTTTATACTGGTTTAGAAGAGTTGTGGGAAACATTAATTGTAAATTTACTTGTATTTGAAACCCTAATGGCCTTATTGGAACCTTGTGATTCTTTATGAATTTTATTTATAATTTATGTGATGGTTAGCCTAGTTAGAATCTGTCCATGTTTTGGAAAATTATTTGAATTCTTGTGTAGTGTGAAGCCCTGGGTGGTATTACATGATGTTTTGGAAAATGTTTTGAAACCAAAATGATGTGATGGATTGGTTGGAACTTTTAAATGGATTTTAATATGATAGGCATCCCTATATAGGATTTCTTGATATGAGTTATTTCATGGGTGGTGTCGGTGTCTGGGGTAGGCAAGTGTAGTGGTGGTAGGTAATGTGATCCATGTGTTCGAGGGCATTATAAAAACACAGGGTACTATTAACATGGCACTCTTGGACTTAGTTAAAGGTTCTTGAGATGGTTTCTTATTGACCCTGATTATACGGGTTTTTACCCCCTTGACTGTATAGGGATTGTTCTACTAGATTGGCGGTTTGAAAGGATAGTGAGTTATTGACAATGGAGCTTCACCTTATGTCAGTAGGCGAGACCGACACAAGTACATCCAAGGATCACTCTAGGGATATTCATTAAGCACCCATGATTATCTATCTATATGTTCCATTTGTTTTTATACTACACATTAATATATTATTATCCATTTTATGGTTATATAGTCTTTTAAAAGTTGTTTTTAGTGCTTTAGAAATTACCAATTAATCATGAATACTCATCATTTTTTGAAAAGATGATATTCTATTAGAAATTTTCTATATGAGGAAATTCTAAATGACATTTAAGTAAATTTCACTAAGTTATTAGTTTGGATTATAAAATAATTCCTCAAATCTATGAAAAATATCAATAAAATTATGCTATGAAATTCATATTTGATTAATCAGATGGTCTTTTAAATCATCACAGATTTATGGTTTTGAGGTGCCTAACTTTCTATTGGCCATTCAAATTCTTTTTATTGATGATCTTTATCACTCTACATCATTATTTACTCTATAATTTTCTTCCATGTACAAATCATTACATACCACCAATGTTCTACTATTTGGGAACATAATATATTTTATACAGGATGGCCCTAATAATTCCCTTTCTCTTGAATCAGTTGTATGTTTTTATTCACCCTTTTTATGATGTGAGTTAAAAAATTATTATTAAATATCTATATTTTTATTATCGAGAAACATTTCAAATCCTTAGGATGTAATTTGTTAAAGAGGGGTGGATGTATCACCCATAGGTTTTGAAAGTATAAATTTATGATTTATAATATAAGAGACACAAAACACTGAGCAATGATGAGAATATAACACACTGATACATTATTATATATATAATTTTTAAATAAATATAGTCACTTAAATATCTTTTAGTATACGCAACCTTGATAATTTTTTGTTAGATAGAGTATTCAACAAGTAACATCGAACTTAAATCTACCACGATATATATGACCATTATAACCAAGTAGTAAAATTTGAAAATATGAATATTATTAATTAATTTATTCTATATATATTAATATTTAAAACTCAATATAAATTATTTATAAATGTTTATTAAATAATCAATCATTTTTTAGTGATGCAATTTCATTTTTAAAAAATATGTTTCCATCAAAAAAATTTTTTTATTAATTTTCATAAAAATAATATTATAATAATTTTTTAAAATATTTTAGAAACAATTATGTTATAAAATAAACAAAATGTTTATAATACTAATGTAAAAAATATTATTTAGGTGAAATTTATGAATTTATTTGAAAAAATAACTTTTCAGTGAATAGTGAAAATAATGATTTTATAAAAAAATATATAATTTTATTCAATAGATTATATAATTTAAATTAATAATTATGTTTAAACGTAAAATAATTAATTATTTATTTATATATAACCCACTTAATTTCTTTTGAATCTACTTTTTGTTGTATTTTAGTATAAGTTTATTTTTTAGATAAAAAAGGGTTATTTCTCAAAATTATTTTAAAACACATAACATTTATTCCTTTTGGTTGGATAAAATAAAACCAAATGATGAATGTTTTGAATTAAATTTTTATATTATATATAAAAAACATAATTAATATTCATTATATTTTAATTATTATATATAGAGTTTATATAAAATAATATTTTACTTGGAAAATACACTTCTAAAAACCCCTTTTTTTCATTGTAACTATGGGTTTTGTTTAAATATTAATTTTTTCCACATTTATAATAAAATTTTAAAAATTAAATTAAATTTTGAAATCATCATGTTAAAATATATTATGGTCAATGAGTGTTAATTTTTTGAAATTATTAATTTTTTAATCAATAGTATAAAATAAAAAATATTTCCTAAAGAATGTCATTTCGTTTAAATTATTTTTAAAGATAAATAATATTATTAATTGGTTTTTAAGTAACATTGATTCATTTATATATCTATTAATTCAATTTCACATATTGAAATTAATTTCATATTGATGTTGGATATAAAAAACATTATAAACATTTGAACTTTTTCTCATTAAAAACCCTCTTTCAACACTCGTATGTGGGAATAATTTTAAATTAAATTTTGAAAAATATTTGAATAGAATTTTTATAAACGTTTTTAATATTTGATACTATAATAAGCTAAAAATGGATTTATATGGGTTAAACGAGAAAGATAATGGTTAAAAATAACAAAACATCTTTTAAAACACCCATTTACCAACCATATTAGACGTAAATTATTCTAGGATCGATAATATCCCAACTTTTGGGGCTTATGGAATGATAAAACATGGTTTTGAATGAATATTTTCAATAAATAAAAAGTGTTACACTCACCTCACATATAAAAGGCCACCCACTCTCCTCTCATCCTCACACCATAAAAACTTTTTGATTTAGCTGAGAATATACACATTCACTCCCAACATCCCTTCCCTAATAATATATGCATTTTTATCATAAATCCTGCTTATAAAAGCTTTATTACTAACCTAAGGGAGATACCAAAATAGATGTAATGTTCTTTAACGAGCATCTTTATTTCGTTTCTTTCTCCATATCCTATGATACTAATTAATATATTGTGATATTATAAAATCATTATATTGAATATACTAGGATGATTTTATAATTAAGTCATAACCAAAAACCATCTCCACTTCCATAAAATGGGGTAATAAATCATCGTTTGTGTGTATATCAGACTACCACCTCGTGAACCGATGTCATTCATTATTCCATTACAACCATTCAATAATGGTTATTATGAAGGATATAAATTATATATGTGGTATTTATAAAATATTTTTACCAATATTGTAATTATATCATACGAAATTTTTTTACTTTCCATTTCGTATGGGATACGGTATTGTTGCTTATGTGTACGGTGGACTACCGCCTCACAAAGCAATGTGATTTGTCTTTCATGAATGCTTCACATAGAATTAATTAAGGTTAAATTTAATAAATATATGTGATATAAATGACATAATTATGAAGTTAAATTCATATTTATCATTCTTAATTGTTAATATTCATTCTTACTCTTTCACTCACTTAAATACGATAGCATCATTCTCATATGTGTAGACTACCACCTCTATGAAGCAATGTGACTCTCTGTTAATCACCACAAAAAATGATTATATTTAAGTATATATAATTAAAAAATTATATACATTACATTATTATCATCACATGACTAAAAAATATTACTTACCTTATTTCTATAATAATCATTGAAAAATTGAAACGTTACTCATCTATAAATATAACCTACCATCTCCATGATCATAACGTATTTTATTTTTCAGAAACATATTTAATGATTGGTTTTAAAAGTTTAAATGAAGTAAAAAGTGATATTTATGTCATTATTCTTATTTTTGATATGATTAAACTATATAATATGTACAAATACTAAAACAATCATGACAAATCAGAAATGAGAAAACAAGGAAATTAACACATGAAACAATAAAAATAATGTATGATTATTAATTAACATGGGATAATATGTCAAAAAGAAAAATATATGATATTATATATATTAATAAGGTTATTTAATAATTTAAAAACATTCTTAAAACCATTATAATGGATACTATGTTCAACTAAATTTTTTTGCGATATAAGGGTTTCTCATATTGATTTTACTTATATGAGACATATCTTATATTCAATACTTATTTATTTTGTGTGGTATATATACATCCCCATTGACATTTATGTATCATGAATACCATTATTATAATGATATTTAATATTTTTTTTTTTACGCATTATTGAGGATTTCAATTTAAATGAATACTAAAGTTGTATAGTATCGTTGTCTCAATTTTCAATCATTGAGAATTATGTCATGTTATTCACCTATCTTCTTTTTTTGAGGACTATATACAAACCCATTAAATGTAATATCATGAATTTATTTATTCTCACTGTATTCTATGGTTCATTTAATTTTATCCTTTCATGGGGCATACTATTCAATGTTTCCAAAGTGATATGATTTTTATGTCACAATATTCCCATTTATCCGAACTATTTGTGATTAAGTCTCCAATGTTGAAATATTATGTACTACCTCTTAATAATTCAAATTAATTTTATTATACTCTATTAATTTCATGAGAATACCTTCTTTTCTATAATTTTCCTCGCATTATGTCCACATGAGGTTAAAATAGTTTCTTTATGAAAAATCATCTCTATTTATCTCTTTGGTCGACGACCACTATTTCATCAAATTTTTTTTCTAAAAATGTGTACAAAAAATGATTTTAAATTTATTCAAATGATTTAAAAAAATAAAATTTTACCCGTGTTTTAATTTTAAAAAAATGTATTCTTCATGAGAGTTTTAAGAAATTCCCATTTTAATTTTACCAAAAATTTGAACTGAATTTTTCTTTTAATGTGTATTACATGAATAGATTTTCCACAATCATTAACATTATTTTCGTTGAAGTTTCATTTATATGTTTCAAATGTTATATTAAAATAAAATTTTTTTCAAAATATTTTAAATAGTGTTTTCCAAAAGAGAAGGGGTTATTTCCTCAATAAATTTTTTAATTTTTTTTAAAATCATCTATTATAAGTTCCCAATGGTTTTATCAACGGAATTTATTTTTAATTTTTTTGAATATTTAGTTTAAAAATGCGATTTTCAAAATGAAAATGTTATTTTACTAAATTTTTTTAATGAACTTTTATTACTATTTTAATTCATCAACTTCATAAATTCTTGTTATTACATATGCTCCAATAGGGATATTTTGTAATGATTCCGTCCTCATTATTGCTCTGGATGTATTATGATAGTTTCAAAGATTTTTCTATGGAACACATTTTGTTTCCATAGTTTTACCATGTTTTAAATAGAACCCATTTTTCTATGAGTCAGTAATATTTCAAATATAATCACTTGAAACTCATTTATTTTCTGTGGGATAATACAGTTATAAAAGGAATAATAGTTTTTTCCATATTTTTTATGAACAATTAATTCTCTATGTACATTTTTCATGTTTTGGATCTTTTAAATTATATATAATGGGTTTACCTAAGTAGCTTCAGGTGATCAAGTTACAGTTTATATGATTGGGAAGCCTAGATAGCACCAGGTGATCCTATTATATCTTAAATGATGATTGATCCTAGATAGCACTCCAATGTATTGGGTAATGATTATGTTCTCATGATAATTATATTAAAATTTTTCCATATATTTATTCCCATTGTAAGGGTTCTATAAGTGTTCTATGAAGATGTTGTCCTAATATACTAGAACGTTTATTTATTATTGTTATGTGATTATAATATTTCCTTGTTTTAATATTGATATAACATGTATTATGAGTATTAATTAATATGAATTATTCTTTTTATAAATAATTTTTCCATGTTTCAGGATTTATGATTGAGGAATTGATTAGTATGAGTTATTTTATAATTTACCCATACACTATGATTATGTCATCTTACCCTAATTCACAACATATGTTCATTGAAGAAATTCAATTTTTAATGCTTTTGTTTAACCATACTATGAATTTGAGATAAACCTTACTATGTTTCATCTTTTATAGGTCATAAAGAATGAGGTTTTATGAATTTTGTTAAGAATATATTTCATATTGATGGTGATGATTAATTAATGTGAAATAAGAAATTTGGGTTATGTTTGAGAAACACTCCTCTTATGACATAGGTATTGTTTATGTTGGAGTTTTTCCTAATTATATAAAAAACTAAAACTATATGGTCCTTGAGAATGTAAGTGATCCAGTTTTTCCTTTTGTTGTTTTATGGTTTGGATTGAAAAATATTTAAGTCACACTTACCAAAATCAAATCCTGAAATGTAATGTTTACGATTTTATCACCATATCCAAGAGTGTGGGTCATGTGATGTATTAATAAAAATTTAATATCATATGTGATATGAATAAGATCATAAGGTAGTGACAAAATAATAAATTTTTATGATTATAAAATAAGAATATTAATACCCATGAATCCCATGATCATCAGCCATGACACATTACAATATTATTTATAAATTTCAATATTCATACGAATCAATAATCAAGAGCCATGTTATTTAAATATTGATAAGTATGATATTTTAAAAACCAAATCAAGAATAAATAAAATGTGTTACTATCTATGAAAATTATCTTCATAAACCATTTTATACTCATGTCAGATATAATTAAATACTAAAAAATCTCTATGAGAAACCATATTATAACTCCCTCCTTATTACCATAACATACAATGAGTATTACCCAATTTATTAGAATTCTATTTGGGTGAACCCTTCTTATAAGCTATATAGAGCTCACCCGACACTGTCTTGGTGCACCGATCATATAATATATTTTAGGATAACCCATTAACTATAATGGGACCCAACCCTTTTTATTAGAATTATTGGGATTATATTATCTTCATAAAATTTTACCAATTTCTATTCATGAATAAAACATTTATAATATTCAATTTTCAATAACAAATATAATTTGTATTCTTTCATTGCTGGATTCACATGTGGAAAATAAATTTGTTCTAAATCAATATCAAAATCCATCTAGAGAAAAAAATAATGATGGTATTAATCCCACATATCCCTAGTAGAGTTTATGTAACATCAAGGGTTATTTTTTTGATGAATTGAAATACCATAAAAAGATAATTACAAACTTTCTTATGAAAATAATATTCTCATTTTTAAAATCCATTTAAACCTAAAAAATAAAAAAATATAGAGAAAATAATTTTCATTGAAATTAATCTTCTTAACATAAAAAATGGATTCTTAAAAAAAATAATGGTCATGATGATCATAATGTACGTTCGTTATGTAAATGTTAAAAATAAATATTCTTTTTAAAAATTTATTAAATTGATTAAAATAAATCCCCTATATAAAACCTTAAGAAATGTAATTTTAAATACATTTAAAATATAATCAAAGACCATGTAAAATATATATATGATATTAATAATTTTTTGAAATAAAATATATGAAGAATTATTAGAAAACATGCATATCAAATAGAAAGATATCCAATAGAAAAGAAAATACTAGATCAGTATCACCTAAATATGACTTTGTGATGTTTATTTTGTCAATATATAAGGGAAAAATAGAACCTATTAATAAATTTCCTAACCAGTCAATAATAATGATTTTTGGTTCAAGAAAATAATAGAATATGATATCCTCTAAAGGAACCATGACCAAAAATAATCCTTAAAGAAAAGATATTGTAACATAAGGACTTTTCCACATTGGTAACTCTTCAATCACAAGAACTATGAAAAATTAATTTCAATTGATACATTCAATATCATGAAAATAAGGAGTATTTTTATATAAGTTTTCAAGGGGGAATAAGATACACCACATAAAATAATATTGGTGTAAAACATCAAATATATCCTAAAGAAAAACATTTTGTATAAGAAACCCTTACAACATTCATAAAGTAAAATTGAGAATTAATAAATGAATCAATTGTGTTTATCAAATTTAATTCCATATAAAAGAATTGTGAATAGAAAATAAGACAATTGAAATTAATTACACCCAGAATAAAAGAAAATTAAAGTATATGAAGAAGTAATATAACCCAAAGAAAATAAATTGAGTTATGAAATTCCTTACCACATCGTAATAATCATTTCAAATACTATTGGATAAAATTATTCAAATTTGAAAATTATATACCATGATGTATGAGAGAATAATGATATCATGTGTAAATGGGGAAGTATGTATTCTAAATAAATTAAATTATGTGCATAAATACAAAATATTCCCCAATAAAGGAAAATTGAGAAGAAATCTCTTACCTCCAGTCCAAACATTCCGTGTATGTCATTTAACTCTTGTATAATAATATTATTTCAATTATTTTTTATTTATTATCCTTTTACAGGTTTAAAACATTATATTTATGTCATTTATTTTATTTATTTTTAGAGTAATATTTAAATTCATATTTCATTAACTCCACATCATGTTTTTTTAGGGTGTTTGGTTCATTATTTCAAAATAAATTTGTTGTGTTGAATGAGGTCAAATAGGTCATTAAATCATCATCATAAAAATAATTATCATAAAATAGGTATCATTTTTATACAATAATTATAATATTAAAACCAATAAATAATGTTTTTTTATGAAAAATAAACTATGTTACAATCATGGGGATGGTGGGTTTTACATATGCATGAGCAATATTTCCATTCTCAACAATCATTATGGAAGGAAGGTAAGTAATGTTTTATCCATAAAAAATGAAGAAAGTACCATAAATAAAATATTATTTCTTTAAAAAACATATATTTATCATCCATCTAATTTGTTGAGGAAAAATTAATCACATCCCTTCATGGAGGTGGAAGTCTACACATACACATTAATTGAGTTATCATTTTTGAATGAGTGGAATAGTAGGAAAGAAAATGATATGTTATATATTCATAATGATAAAAATCACATGAATATCATAATTATTTCATGTTTATGTCACATATACTCATTAAAATTATCCATACTACATTCAATGTAATATGTTAGTTAAAAATGAACCACTTCACATCATGTGGTGGTAGTCCACAATGCATAGAAGCGATGAAATCATATACCATGTAGAATGGAATGTATAAATGTACATGTGATTTAATAATTCAAAATTATAATTATTTTATAAATAACACTTCTATATAATAAATACGTCATTATAAAAATTTGTGAGAGGCGATTGTGGAAAATAAATCACATAGTTTTGCAAGGTGGGAGTTCAAAATACCAACGAATAATGGTTTTTTATTCAATTTAATGGAAGAAATGTGGATTTGGGTTTTTTCATTAACATAATGAAATATTAATATTTTTATATATGTTTTCATTATATAATTATACATGAAGAATATTTGAAGGATTTGGAAGATGAACCAATATAAAAATGATCGGTTATGCATGATAAATATTATTCGGAAATCCCCTTTATGTTAAAACCAAAGAAATTCATATGATGGATTTATGATTAATTATATGTTTATTGGATATGGAGAGGTAATTAAGGAAATTATATTGGAATGAATTTTCCCTATAAATTTCTTTGTAGGTGTGAGGTGGAGAGGGGATTGGATGGCCTTTTATAAAAGTGGTGACTGGAACACTTGTAATTTTTTAAAATAAAAAGTGAAATCAATGTTTTCATAAGACAGGAGGAACAAGAATTTACCATTAGTGAGACATAGAAGTGATAAATTTTAAATATAACCAAAACTGAATTTAGATAACATTTTAGGTCATTTTATCACCTCTTTTTTACTTTTACCCCTGGTAAATCTATTTTTTCATAACCGCGGAAAAAGATATTTCTAGATTTCACTATTCATTATTACCAAAAAATAAGTTAAAATTATTAGATAATATAAAATATTCTGATTCAATAAATGGAATCCATTATAATACATTCAATTCATAAAAGGTGATGAATTTAATTTAAAATTAAACCTTAAAAAGTGAAAAAAATGGGTTTCTAAGAAGTATTATTTTCATGAAAAATATTATTTTATATTAACTCTCTGACTAGTAAAAATAATTATATGAATATAAATTATTATTTATAGATAAACAATATATAAATTTCCATTAAATAATTCATCATTAATCTATTTTTAATTAATTATAGTTGAGAAACAATATGCACTTTAAAATAGTTTGTAGAAAAATCATGTTTTTAAACCTGAAAAACAAACATATATTAAATGAAATATAAAATTTTTGAAAAATTAATTATTTGGATTAAATATTACTAAATAATTATTATTTTAGTTTAAATCACATTAAACGCATAATTTTAAATTTAAATAACTTAATTTATTGAAAATAAATGACATTTTTTAAAAAATATGTATTTTTCGCTATTCACTGAAAAAAAAATATTTTCTGGAAAATTAAAAAATTTCCACTAAGATAAATTTATATGATGAATTAAAATTTTTAATTGAATTTTTTAAAAAAATTACTATCAATCGTAATAATTAATATTAAAATATTTTCGCAAATTTGAAGAATCCACCTTTTATAAAAATGTAGTTTAAAAAAACATTTCATTTTTAAAATTGAATTTTATTTTAATTTCTAGTTAATATATAAAAATTGAATTAATTTTATAAACATATAAACCTTATAATTTTTTAAATTTAGTTTTAAATTTTTATGACCACCAATCTAATGGATATATTATATGAGTATACTATTTTACAATTCGTTAATACATAGGGTTGTGTGTACCAAAATCCATTTAATAAAATATATTTCACTGGTCATTTATGAACACTGTTGTACGTCAAATATGACATTAAAAATAAATTCCCTTTATTTAAAATCTTAGGGTGCTACATTTTACCCCTTTATAAAATATTTTCTGCGCAAAAATGGTTAATAAAAATTCTACTTGAAAAGAGAGATTATGATGTATAAATCCATCTAGAATAAAAAATAACAATGTTTAACAATAGTAAAACATTAGTGGAAATTGAAGATATAGGAAAGAAAGGATAATTTCATGATAAATAATGTTGGAGGGTGAAAGAAATAATTGATCACAAGAAATTAAATGATAATGAGAAAGTCAACAGCCATAAAACCAAAAAATAATGTGGTGTGAAACATTTCATTGATCACATCTAAAATGATGGTAATATGAAAAAAATTGGTCTCAATATCCTTTTTCAGTAGTTGAATAATCCCTTTGACTACAATACTATGAGAATAATGTATAATGTCCTAGCCATACTAACTACTAAACCAGTAGTCAGAGTGATCACCACATGGTCTCAAGCATGCCTCCCAATACTCCATATATTGATGACTAGAAACGAGGGTAAAATGGTGCTATAGTGGGGATACAATACACTTGTTATTAGATTATCATAATGGTATAGTATTATAGAAAAAATAGATAATAGAAGAAGTAGTGACAATAAATTAAATATTAGTGGATGATAAAAATAATGTCTCAAGAAAAGTGGCCAACACCAAATATACACTGATCCATGAATGTTATAGGGCTATATAATATAGTGAGGAAATATTGTATATAATAAATTAATTAATAAAAGAATAATAAGCCCTGAGGGAGATCTCCATAAGAGTTCTGAGTACTGGCTCAGTCCTGTGCTCATATGCTCCTCCTATATACAATTCATAACATAACCAATAGATTAAGTAACAGAAAACATGAGAATCTTCTCATGTAGACCAATGAAATGGTAGCCCGAGAAGGGTCGAATATATACTTAGTAGGCCACAAAAAAATTTATAACGAATAATCTATCATGTGCATATATAATAAGAAATTTGAATGTATATCAAAAGTAAATAAGAAATACAGAATAAAAAAAATAACCTAGTCAGGCTCAGGATCCTTAAGGTCACCATGCCTAACCATACCAACTTTCTCCAAACACAACAATTTCAAAACCATATAAAAATGTACAAGACATATGGGTTAAGTGATAACAAATGCTATAAAATAGATATCAAGAGATAGAATGAACCCAATAATGTGATTTTGCTTGGTAGACACATCCCTTGGATAACAAATAGGCATCACCATCCATCACTACAAATGTAATTACCAAAAATTAATAAAACATCATCCTAGACCTCTCTGAGGAGAAACTTTGAAAGGAACCCATGTATCTATCCAAGATAATGGAAACTTCCATCAGAGTCTATCCAATGAGATGCATTAAAGGCCTTGAAAGTATCAATCAGGCCCAAGTGTGAGATAAAGACCTCTCAACCTGTACCTATTATATCATGTAGAGGATAGAGTCTCTATTTTGTCTTAGTGTAACCATATGTCCACTAAGACAGTCTAAGGTGTCTCCCTTAGGGAATTATTATTCCTCATTCTGAGTTAATAAAATATTGTGGTGATCTATTCATAATATACCATTTTCCCTTGAAATCTACATAATCCACCAGCAAATATGATCACAAGAACGATGATCCATCCCTTTGATTTTCATGGAAGGAAACTCAAGTATCACACAAAGAGTTCAGAATTAATTTAATCAATTAAATTAAACAATACAAATGCTATGTCAGTGAGAATTCCATGATATGAAACTTGGGTTATTTAAGATGCCAACACCAATTTTCTAGTTCATTTTGGAATTATAATGGCCATATATAAAAGTAAACCACATTAAGAATCAAGAAAACAAAATAAGTACATAGAAACACCCATACCACAAAGACAAGAAAGGAATAAAACATATATCAATTTACTATTTTGATGATAAGGAACCTCATCAAGGGGTTTTATTTGAAAACATGATGTTATAAAACAAACTATTAATTTACTTCATTTTAGGAAATCAAATTCAATCACAACCCATAAATCAACACACCTCAAGGGTGGTTTTAGAACATACAAGCATCATAATGTAATATATAAATAAAAATATCACCCAAAGAGGTGGTTCTATTAGGGGATGACAATATTTTGAGATAGATACTAAACAAACCCACCATAGAAGGGTGGTTCGGGTTGAGTTCATAACCTCAAACTACAACATGACAGTTCTAAACACACCTTAATGAAATCAAGGAAATTTATTCAAGGTAATTTATTTTTTAATGAGACATTAAGCAAGTCCAGCACATGGAACAATAGTAATATTTTATAAACTGAAGAGAATTTATAGAAAATATATATATAAACTATCTTATACAATAGATTACCCATACATATAATATTTAAGTTTGATTCGGTTTGGTTCGAGGGAAAATGAAGAAACTAATGAACACCCTGAGAATATAGAGAATTGTATCCAACAAATATAACATTTTTAATGGATAAATAAAATGAGATTTGAGGGAATCATATTTATAGAAATTCCATGACTCTTCCAACTCACAAGAACTCACTTGAATAAGAGGCCATATGATTAAGATATGCTTATACATAGTGGAGGATAAGAAAGACCCACAGGGGTGGCTGATGCGCATGGAAGAGAGAAAAGAATGCTAGATGAATAAGAAATAAGAAATGAGAGGGAAAAGGGTAATTTCACACCCATTAACTAGTCACACTTTTTGGTCATATGGCTGGCTAATCTATTTTACAACTATTATATTGCTTCTACCTAAGGAGGGTGGTTTCACAGTTTATACACAAAGTTTAGGAAATTATGCTCCAAATGTGCGTTTCGGCTCTTTCCAAAAACATTCACCAAACTGCATAGTCATGTGGATCCTCCAACATAGTTATACCAAATTGTGTGGTCCCGCTAGATACTATAAATGAGTTGCATGCTTTATACTAAAAATATTATTGGTTTTAGACTAGTTGTACACCCCTATCATCCCATCCAACATTGAGAAAATTATGTTCTGAAACTCCAGAAACATTTCAGAATACCCGATGTAACTATTGGGCATTAAAAAATAATAAAAATAAGACATTAATTTTTTACAACTCTAGAAATTTAATTATGAATGTTGGTGTATAAATATTATGATCCACCAAATTATATAATTTATAACCCAATTGAATTTCATCTGGTCCAAAAACATGAGATGTTACATCCTCTACACCATAGAACTTCTACCCCTAAAAAACTTTGAAAAACAATGAAACAATATTGGACTTAAAAGTTTCATGAAGTCTCATTCAAATGGATGAGTGGTGTTTCGAAATTCCCAATTATTCTACAAAAACAACATAAGAATACAACCCATAAGCTATTAAAATCAGAATAAACACTCATTCTCCAAATTGGAACTCCAAGACATAGCTTATATGAGCCCAACTAACTTGATACGTGATCATGTTATTGTATCTATCAACATCAGGTCTATGGAACCTTTCACAATAGGTTTTAACATTAAAAATACAACATCCAATAATAGTATCTATGATTTCAGTATTTTCTATTTAAATATTCCCTTACCACACTAATGACACTCTCAACAATATTCCCAGATTAAATGAAAGGTCGTATCCCAGTCGACCTCAAATTCCATGTTTTACCTAATTTTCATGAAAATTATTTACTAAAACACACCGTAACTTCAATAACCTGAAAATGATCCATTAATTGGTTCCTCACTGAATGTATATGACAATAGAGAGGCATAACCACTGGATCCAACATCGGTCAAATTCCCTCAAAACACACTACATAGATGGCTGATGCATTTCAAAATCTATACCTGATGCCTTTATATGGAAGAACCTAAAAACTTTCTTTAAACATTCTCACTGAGTCCTGTAACCATATATCAGTGATATCTCTAGCTAAAACACACACATTAAGAGATTAAACTCGACCATGAACCATGGTGAATGACAGATCTAAAAATTTGGGTTCTCCATCCTTTTTAAACATATCTTCAATGCCTGATTAAAGTCTTCGATAACCACAGAATTTTAAAAAGGAGTCGAATGGTCTCATCCATAGCACACCATGCTCTGACAAATACAAATGAGTTTTCAGTATTAAGCATAACATCCACATACTAAGAACACTAACTATGTCCAAAGAATCATCCTCCCACTGATCCATTCAAATCATCAGATGGTGTTCATGAGTCCGTCCAAGTTTTTTCTACATTTTAACCCATGTATCACTATGGACTAACCATGTTGTGATAATAACCACACATCTGAAACACAAAAGTAATAGATACAACTTACCAAACCCAACAACATTTAAATTTCTCATAGTGTTTAACTAACACTCTATCAGTCTACCCAAATGATCTTAAGTGACCCGATTGTCATTGAAATCGAGTAAAAGTTTTAAAAATTATAACACATACTTACTAATTTATAGTGGTTTTCAGGTTGGAAACCAAGTGAAATCTATTTAGAGTAATGTGACCAAAATTTCTCAAAACATCCCCCATTATTGTTGGCAGAGGCTGAAAATCCTTTTTAAGAATTTATTCTTTTATTTTGTGTGTTTTTATAATAAGTAATGAGAAAAAAGTATAATTTTATAATTTAATTCAAAATCTATGATCAGAAAGGAATTAATAAGAAAAAAATGATCAATAGAGAGGAAAAATGATGTTAGCTGATCAATCAAGATAAAAATCTAGGGGAAAAATTACGCTACTTGTCTAAGAGGATTACATTCACAAAATTGAAAGAATTTATAACCACTAAAAATGAATGATTTAACTCCCTTTATAAGTTATAAATCACATATATTGATTAAGCCTGGAGTTCACCACTCTACGAAATATTCAGCTACAAAAATTTAATTTGAAATGTATAACAAAAAAACTCACTGTATGTTATGATGTTTTAGTTTGGAATAGAATCTTTAACAAAATGCATCCATATTCAAACTAACTATTTGATTTTAGAGTTTTAAATTAAGTAAAAGTGGCATGAAGCAATTGAATGGTTTCATAATTGATCTCTCTGATCACTTCTGAAATCATTGAAAATAGTGAGTGAAAAAATGAGATTAAAGATATCTAGTAGGAAACTAATTTATCCCATACTTAAATATTTATCCTATGATCATGATCATGAATTGAAAATGAAAATAATTAAATTATAGAGTAAATAATTGAAAATAAGGGAAATTAAATCCACCTTCAACCATAATTTGTTTCCCTTCTCTTGAGCTCCTCCTACTCCATATGGTCCATAGGTGTGCTCTGAAGGATATCTTGGAAGCTCTCCTGGTGTCGAATATGAAATTGTCTAAGTCCCTCCTTTTATTTCTTCTATCTATTTCCATTTAATAATCTACAATAATGCTCTATTTTTTTAACAACAATCATTACTAACTTAACTAGTCTCTCACAAAGTCATCGCACATGTGCATTTTTTTGTGCAATGCTCATTTCTTTAACTTATCTCCTATAATGAACTCAACTGACTCAACATTTTTCTGTTTGTGTTGAAACTGTATGTAATGTTGGCTTGGGTTATACACAACAATAATGTATAATAATATTAAATTACATAAAATGTTTTAACTATTAAATATAGAGATTCATTTAATTGATTAATTACATTAGATTAAAGAAATTTAATATAAAATTAATTTATAATTATTATAACTTAGTTTTCATTTAATCGAATAAATTATTTATTTTAATAATTAATTTAATTAACTATTTTTTATTATATTAATTATTATTATTTTTAGATTATTGTAAATAATAAAATATTTTTTATTAGTTTATATTAATAATTAATTTAATTTATAAATTATTATTATTAAAATTTTAGTTTTATAAATTAATTTATTTTATATTTTATTTAATTTTTTATTTTTTTATTTTTTTTATTTACTATTATTATTTTTATTTTTATTAATTTTTTATTTCTCTCTCCCCTTAATCTATCTTCTTCTACATAAGGGGAGGTATGTGGCTTATTTACGAAGCTTTCATGGTAGTGGCGACCAGCTTGTGGTGTAATTGCATTATCCCAGTTGATATAGGTCATAGAGCGGTGATGAGTCTCCTCCTTGGGGTTTTGGTTTGTAGTTTCTGGCTCCTCCCCTACTCGGTAATACCACAGTGGCGGGAGAAGCTTTGGAAGGTGGAAGTTGGTGTTTTAGACCTACACAACGGTAGTTTCTCATAGTTGTGGTTCTCAACCATTATGGAGGCATCCAAATGTGATGATGTGCAGGTTCAGATCGACCTCCATCCTCAGCTTTAGCTCTTAGTTGATGTAGATTAGGTGGCAGGATCCCCATTAGAAGAAGCAAGGTGAGGGATTCGACGGTGCGAGTAAGGGTTTGGTTCCAATGGTTGTGGGTTTGTGATGGTGAACGATGACAAGTGGATCAACTGACAGTGAGAGGGAGAGGAATCAGTGACTCGAGTCACTGATGAAGGAGGAGAAGCATCATTGTTGGTAGGTAGTGGGTGGAGAGGGATGTAATTGTGAGTTTTGATTAAGAAATAAATGAATGAGGCATTGATGGATAGTCGGTGAGTTAGGGTGGGAACAATGTTTATAGCGGGATGAGGGTATCTCTAGTGTCGGTAAGTGGAATGAACAGTGACTCATTGAGTCACCATTGATGACGATGAAGGGAGTAGTGAAACAGTTTCAAGGGTATCGGTGGCACGTCTCACCGATGGAGGAATTGTGAGACATGTAAAAATGGAAACGGGAATAAATGAGTCACTATTGGGCTACTAACGGTGACTAAATTATCTATTGGTGACACGATTGAACTGTCGATAGGTGGAACAGTGTCACTGACTTAAATTTATAACTACAAATAAAAACATAAATCAATTAATTAAATGAAACTTAAACTGAAACGTAAATTAATTAAAATTATTATTTAAAAACTAAAAACAGAAAAGAAAAATAAAAACTAAGAAGATAAAATAAATAAAAAGAAACTAGATTTTTTTTAAATTGAAATTAAACATTCAATTTACACAATAAAATTATTAATTTTATGCATATAAATTAGTATTATTGATTAATGTTAAATTAATTGAAAATACCAAATTAAAATATTGGAATTAAAATTATATTTTATGTTAATTAAATAAATTGATTAAATGATCAAAAAAATAATAATAATTACATGAAAAAAATAAAATAAAATAAAAACAAATTAAGAACATGAAAAAAAAAGTTGAAAAAAATAATTTAAAAGGAAAAAATACAAAATTACTGATAAAGAATGATTAAATAATAAATTTAATTATAAAAATAAAAAAGTCCATATAATTAGTAAAAAGAGAAAAATTAATTAATTAAATGATTAAAATCATAATAAAAAGATGTGGAAAATATGTAGAATTTGAATCCACATAAAATTACTCCACACTTAACATTGATTGTCCTTAATCAATTCCATTCTTAATTGACTTTTAAAAAAGAATACTTATGTTTTTATTGATAAGTTCTAAATGAAGTATTCCAATAAATTTAAAAATATAAGACAAGAAATTGTAAGTAAGGTTTTTTAAATGGAATGTTTCAAAATAAATCTTTCCTAAATTCATATACTCACTAAGTGATTAAGGGAGCTAAAAATCATTCATCATAGAGGATTTTATGCTTCATTTATGAAGCTTCATTCTAACTTATTTCAATTCAATCCTAATTTATAAATTCAAGAGTGATATAAGGTTAAAAATCAATGGGATTAAGAACTTAATAGAAAAAACCATTTACTTTTACTTTCACCTAGGTTTCAAAAGGAAATAATTATGTTTTTTTAAATCACCAATTTAATAAAATTTAAATGATTCTATAAAAATGAATATTCTCCTTTTTTGTTTGGTGTTCATTATTCTCCTCACCTTAATGAACTCATTTTTTACAACTAGTCACTTTATTCTATTTTTCCCATCCATATTGATTGTTCAAAGAACAGTGCATATAACTTATTCAAATAGATTTAGTTACAAGAAACACACCCAGTGCCTAGAGTCTCAAGGATTCATCTTCATTTCACAAATTCCAATTTTACTCGAATCTAAATAGATCTAAATGAAAACCATTTAAACTAGCTGAATAAAGTGATTAGTATTTTAAATAATTAAAAATAACGTGAGTCCCCTAGAATGATGTTCAGACTTCTAGTTCTTAATGTTATGTTCTCAATTCCACATACAAGAATCCTATATCACTCTCAAATACAGTTATTAAATAAAATTTTTATAAAATTTTTAAACATAGTCATTCATCCTAAAAAATTTCAGATTCATGGAAACTTTTAACTACCATTAATGTATTTTCCCTAATGCAATACTGAATTGATGTACACAGTGATGCCTGAAGAAACTCAAAATGTGAAATGATTTTAAAAAAATTAACCATTTTTATAAAAATGTTTAAGGATTAGTGAGATTTTATGGGATTCATTAAGGAATAGATTAGATCAATAAAAATTTACCCCCTCCCCGACACATAAAACCACCCTCTTCCTGTATGACGTTAAACTATACCCCCCTTTTTGTCCTGCAAGAAGTTAAACTCTACCCATTTGATCTACATAGTCTTCGATCATTGCCCATATCCAAGCACTATACGTATGAACCCTCCTTGAGGTCCAACCATAATTGACAGTATTCCGTAGTGAGCCCCAATATAGGGTAACCCATTGTGATCCCAAATCGATGGTAATCCTTTGTGAACCCCAATCAAATGTAAGCCTTTGTGAACCCCAATTAATGGTAATCCATTGGGATCCCCAGATAGAGGTAAGATGTTGGAACCTCAACCAGCAGTAAACCATTATAGTATAAAATCAACGATAATTCAATGTATCCCCCATTATTGGGACCCACATATTTGGTATTCCCTCGAGCGTCTGATCAACCTGGGCTGCAAATAATGTGTAAGCCCCAGTATATCATCGAGTTGTTGTCCTAGGTGTACACCCCGTTTCTATGCCCCCCATACTGAACTATGTGGAATTTGATTTACTACTAAGGGGATAAGTAGAAATCCTCCCTAAGGTTAAATCGCATAACCCATGTCCCATCCTGGTCCTTCCCTCAATCCCATGTGTTTCGGGAAGGTCATGCCCCTCCCTAAAGGTTCCTGTGACACCCGGACGTTTTTATGAAATATTTTCTTCAAAAAAATAATATTCTCTTGTAGCTTGATTTTCACCCAATAGTGTGTTTAAATGAACCACAAGAAGACCTTAATATAAAGTTACCATTATATCCTAGTTGTTTGGTTAACGGGAATAATTATAACTAACTTAAGAAAATGCATTATGAATTTATTGACTATTTATTATTTGTGAACAATATAAATTAGTTAGATATTTTTATTTTTGACTGAATTACATTTGGTAATGAAATTAATGAGATATATTTTTTATATAATTAATAAATATTCCTTAAGTTCATCTAATTGATATTTTATTCATAGGATATGCATAAAACACTATTTTATTTATAAGAACCTATTTTGTTTAATGGATAATTTTACACTGTTGAATGGAAAACCCATATTAAATTAATATTATAACACATTAATAATTTATATATATAAAAAGAAACATGTTATTTTTATGTGGGATATTCAAATTTAATTTGGATAAATTATTGATATTTTTCTGATAACTTTCATGTTTTGATGAATAGTAAAAATACGCCCAATTTTAATTAAAAACAACTTTTTTCACAGAGATAATTTATATTGTTAAATAATAATATTAAATGTTTTTAAAGTATAAATAGAATATATTTTTTCCATTTAATATAATTTATCCTATTATCATTAATTTTACATTGAATTCATACGTAAAAATATTTCAATCTTTTGCAATATTTTAACTTTTAAAACATGTTTTATCATTTCATCAACGAGATTAATTTTAAATTAATTACTGAAAATTATTTGTTTTAAATTTGTTAAAATGAATCCCATATTTGGAATCGTATGGTATAAATTGTGTGAATTGTTACCATTTATTTTTGGACATTATGAATAGTATCTTCAATAATTATTTTATTCACCATGTTTAAAGGGTAAATCTGGTAAATAAAGGTAAAATATTAATAATTTAATAATATAAAACTACCGTAAAACGTGTCCTAATAATATTGGATGAGATATTTCTGACCATGGGAATACTTGAGTCAATTTTGGGACACCATGGAATCACTTGGGTGTGAAAATGACATTTTATAAGAATTAATTTAAAGTAGAGATAATTATAACCTAAACATATATCTTTTACTAAATCAATTTTAATATAGGGTTATATAACTATTCTTTATGTATATAAATATTCATTAGAAAGATAAAACTACTTTCTATATCTTGGTATTTTATCTCTAATTCTAAGACATTATATAAATATAATTATTTATGACACAGTTATGATTAAGTGATTACCTCATTAATGAAAGATTCATATAAGTGAATTTATAAATATTAAAACAAATTTAATTTTCTCATTTTGATGACATCCATGAATTTTATGGATTATATTGACATATTGTTTTTGATTTAATGCATTATATTAAAATTAATTAGGTTGTTATGAATTTTGTTTTTAAAAAGTCAAATATGAATAGTGTCCAAAATTGACAAAATTCATAACTTGAAATATAAAATAGTTTATTAAAAGATATTAAATTACAAAAAAAATCAGATTCAAAACATTGGTTAATATAATTCCAAATATTTCATAAATAACTTTTTTGGGGTCGTTTTACATGATATAGTAATTACATTAACCCACAATGTGTAAATAACATGATTTCAATGTAAGATTACAAAATGTAAAATAAGTGTTACACCAAAATGAATAGTATAAAAAAATTATAAACCTGTTAAAAAAATTTGGATGATGGGTATTCGATCCAAAGTCATATTATCATTCAATTAAATAAGTCTTAGGCCATTTTTAATAAAAAATGAGTATATAATAAATTAATATTTTGAGAGTTTCCTAAAGGGGCCCTCCCCTCTCTTATAAAAGGAAACCTCCTCCCTCTTCTATTCACTCCAATTTGAGCATTCATTCATGAAAAAACCCAGCCCATATCACTTCTCAACTTCCCTAGTTACATTACAATGGTTTTGGAATTCTGAAAACACCATCTCTAGTGACCTAAGGTTAAATTTAATGCAGGAACATCGAGGAAGAGGTAATCTCCTCTAACGATTCATTCGAATTTATTTCTTATTCAAATTCATCTTATTTAGATGTTTAATTATAATCTATCAAAATAAATATCACTATTATAATTATGTGTTATTATGAATATTCAAAAACATTATTTCACCTTCTATCCACTCTATTAAAAATTATATCACCACACTTCTGTACGTATGACTTACCGTCTCCACGTTGTGGTGCAATCTTTTTTCCACCACCACATTACGCATATGAATATAATGGTTGAAATAATAACTATATTTGATTATTATAAAATGATACTAATTATTAGATAATATATACTATCCACTTTAATACAATTTATCAATTATGGGAACAATATTGTCACTTGTGCGTATGTACGACTTACCATCTCTACGATGCGATGTGATTCGTTCTACATAATCTTCATTAAACCATGATCATATAAATTAATTGAATGAATAAATGTGATAAATATTATACTAATACTATTATTTATATTATATAATTATAACATAAAAGGAGGAATAAGAAGATATCAGAAAAAACATGCATAATAACATAAAGCAGTTAATACGTAAATAATAAGTAACAATGAAAAGTTACTAACAAATGGATGAAAATATGATCAGGGTATCATAAAAATGGTTATGATTATGGATTATATAAGTACCATTATTGAAATAATCACTCATGTGGTTTAGATACATATGAAGGATATCAGACCTAAGGTAAGGGATAATTTTTCAAATCACATTTTTATCTGAGAATGTTTATAAGTATTTACTAAGGGTATAATTTTCATCCATTTCCATGTTTTATAGAATATTCTCATAAAAGTTTTACTATTAATCTATGTATGTTTATAGTCATTTTTACCCATTTTTAATTTTACAACATGGATTGGATGGAATCTTTCTTATATTTACCATAGGATGTACTTTTTGGACCTTTCCGAAAAAAGAACTAGAAAAATGTTTCATTAACTTATACAGTATGAACTAGTTTTTACATCTTCATAATGCCTTATTTTCATGAATCTTACTCTACATGATTACTAGTTTATTTTAAAATAATTTATTTTCTTTTTAATTTTCTAGACATTTTGAGAAAAGAAAACATTTTTGAAGAAGAAAGGATATTTTCCTCGGGAATGAAGCTCAAGTGTTTTATCAAAATTATTTTCCATCAAAGATTACATAGTTTTATATTTATATACACTTTATTACAGTGATTTGATTGTGTTAATTTATTTTATAAATTTTTATGGAATGATGTTTATGAAACCCATTTGATTTCATGGGTTATGATATGGTAAATGTTTTTTTGTTTTTGTGGGACATGTAAGAATGGTTTTAATAATGAGATGGGTGGGACCTATATCTCCATACAATTAATTAGGTAAATATTTATATCTCATGAGATATACATGGATATAATGTAATATTAATCTGGTTTGGTGATACAGGGCTGGAACAAAGAGAGAACTTAGTTCAGTAATAATGGTCTTAGAGATGTGCCTTGACAGATATGAAATGATTTTCTATGGTTGTGTTTGTATTCCAATAAATTTCATGTCTCATGTTATCACTATTGGGATTAAATTTCACTTTAATTATTTATCCCATGACACGATATTGTGATCTTTTATATGACAGATAATATTTTCAAATGTTATGTTCTTGTGAATATTATATGATTGATATTTCCATTTTTTACCCATACTAAGAATTTTATCTCACCATTTTATATGTTTATTTTCCCCAAATAATGAAGAAGGGAATTAAGTATGATATTTCAAAAATGTGTCCAGTTATGATGAAATAAATGGGAGACAATGTTGTAGTTTTATGAACCAGTGGTTTATGTTTCCCAGTTTCTAAAGACACTATACCTATACAGTCCTATCATTATTTTTTTTTATGTTTTAATAAATATAGTTCAATTATGATGTGATATCAATGTATGTAAATAATGGGTGGCAACAGTTGGTATCTAAGGAAAGTTATAGTTATCATTTGGAATCTAGGATGAGAAATCATTAAATAAATTTACATGTACAAGACACAATGATATAGTTTTAGAAATGACCAGGAATAATCTAAGATAAAACCTACAGTGTACTAAATTGAAATTTTATTCTTGATGAAGTTGTTTTCCCTGTTATGATTAGTTTTTCTCAATCTATGATTATTGGTTTTAGCAAATGGATAGAACCCTAAGGAACCACGTTAATGCTGAATGCGCTGGGAAATGAAATGATTGTCCCCCTGAGCAACCAAATGTTGTGGGAGATGGAATAAAAAATCATATAGCCATTCTCACACAACATTCTTAAGCTATGAATCATTTTGGAATTCCAAACAAGAAAAGGATTGAGAAACATTTTGTCGAATCCTTCATGAGTCATCACCCACCTTCATTTAGTGCTTCTTCAAATCCATTAGTCGCTTAATAATGGATCACTAACACTAAACAGATATTTCTAGTTCTATAATTTTCTGAACATCATAAATTCATCTTAGAAGTATATCGTTTGGAAGGTGATGTTGATAAATGGTGGAATATTATCAAGAATATATAGAGATGATATGAAATAGAGTCCATGGATTTGGATAAGTTCAAGAACTTATTTTTCAATAAGTACTTTCCTCGTAATATTAGAAATAATATACAGAATGTGATCCTTTAAATTAAGAAAAAGAATGATGAATCTTTTCATACCTATAAAGAAAATTTTACAAGCCTTGCAAGGTACGCTTCTGGATTTATTATCCAACCTAAGATTAAGAATGATCAATTCTTTAGAGGCTTAAAAATAAGTCTCTGAAGTGGATTATCCTTAAGGGACTTCAATAGCTATAAGGAAATTGCTCGATGTGCTCTCAAGGTTGAGATGGATATTGGATTAACCAATCAATCATATGTATTTGATAAGAAGATAAAAAAGGGAATTCAAAGGAAAATATAATGATCACACTGAAAAGAAGATGATTTTCCCCTTATGCTCAACATGTGGAAATAATCATGGAGAGAATTTTCATAAAGTTACTAGAAAATGTTTTAAGTGTGGAAAAGAAGATCATCAGACAATTAAATGCTGAAGTGATGGGAAAAATATGTCTAATGATATGAAAAAATAAAAGGATACCCAGAATCATCTTCTATAATTCAATGTTACAATTTCAAAGAAATGGGGAATTATGCAATTCAATTCCCTACTCCTCGAGTTATTGATGATGATCGACGTCAAAATAATCTTATGGACAAAGACAAAGGAATTTCACATGAATTACAATCGGTAATGTGTAGTATGATAATGAAGTGGGGAAAGGTACAATTACCATCCAATATAATGTAGAAAATGTTTTATTTGATTTTGGATCCACCCACTCTTTTATTTTGAAAGAATTTTCCAAGGGTATCTCTATATTACCCCAACAATTAGATGTCTAGTTAGTTGTGACAACTCCTAATGGAACACCGGTCACACCAACAGATTATAATTCTTATCTAATTGATGTTTGTGGGAAAGTGCTTCTTACAAATATTTTGATAATTCCTATGGTGGAGTTTGATGTGATTCTAGGAATGTATTGGTTTTCATTATATGGATCTCATGTAAATTTCCAAATAAGGGAAGTCACATTTCAAATTCCAGATCAATCTATGATCATCTATTGATGCAAGGATGAATAAAAACTTATAGTTGAAATTTCATCAATGTCATGGGTCCTGATTATAATAAATGAAGGTAATTTATCTAAAATTGTAGTAGGGAAACTCCAATTTAAGAAAATACTCATTGTATGGGAGTTTGATGATATCTTTCTAGAAGAATTTATAGTTCTTCCATCTAATCGTGAAGTTGTGTTTTCAATATAACCTGTACTGAGTGCTATGCCCATTTCAAAGACACCTTATATAATGGCCCCAATTGAGTTTCAGTAATTGATGAAGTAACTTCAAGATAATCAAGATAATGTAATCATACTCCATGTTGCGTCAACTTGGGTAGCACCTGTACAATTTGTTAAGAATAATAATGGGTCAATGAAACTTTGCACTGATTGTAGAGAACATAACAAGATCACTTTCAAGAACAAATATCCTCTCCCACTCATTGATGACTTATTTGAATAACTAATAAGATATCAATACTTTTTCAAGATTGATCTTTGTTAATGATATTATCAATTAAGGGTAAAAAAGGAGGATATACCATAGATAGTGTTCCTTACAAGGTATAGACACTGTGAATTTATATATTATGCATTTTGGACTTACTAATTCCACTCCTATCTTTATAGATCTAATGAATAGAGTCTTTAGAGAATATCTTGATCAGTTTTGGTAGTATTTATAGATGATATTCTTGTCTATTCCAAGAAAATTTAAGACAATGAATATCACTTGAGAAATGTACTGAATACCCTGAAAAAGGAGAATATTTATTCCAAATTTACCAAGTGTGAATTTTGTCATCAAAAAGATTCATGTTTGGGTCACATAATCTCAAGAGAGGGTATATCTATGGATCCAACAAAATCAGAGGTTATTGAAAGATGTTTGAGACCAAAAAAAGTAACTAAAATCCTATGTTTTCTAGGTTTGGATGTATATTATCGATGTTTTGGGAGTTATTTTTCATGATTAAATAATCCAATCATCAAGTTGACTCCAAAAGGATTTAAGGTCATTTGGATGAGTAATGTGTAGAAAATTTCGTAGAGCTAAAAATAATGTTAACCAGTGCACTTGTTCTCACACTTCCTTGTAGTATAGAATGGGTTTTCATCTACATTTATGCATCCAAGAAGGGTCTAGGTTGTGTTCTCATGCAAAATGTTATTGTGATATCTTATTCCTCATGATAGTTGAAAATCCTTGAGCAAAATTTCCAAACTCATGATTTTGAAATAGATGTGGTAATATTTTCATTAAAAATATAGAGGCGTTGTATTTATGGTGAAAGGTGTGCTATTTATACTGATCATTAATGTTTAATGTATATTTTCTCACAAAAGGAGAGGAATATGCACAAAAGAAGATGGTTTTAATTGAATAATGATTACGACTGCTCAATATTTTACCACTTTAGGAATGTGAACAAGGTGGTAGATGCTTTGAGTCGAAAATAACACACTAGGTTTTTCATGATGAGGATCACAAAAGATTCAATATAAATGGATTTTCATAGGATGTATCTTGAAATCGTAATAGAATGGGAGAATTATTATCTTTCTAAAATGAATGTTCAACCATCTATAAAAGTTAAGATTAAAGAGGCACAAAAGGAAGATGGAGAGTTATAAAAGAAGGTGAGAAACCTTCCAGAATTTAACCATGATTGTGATGAAATATTATGGCTCAGGAACCAGGTTTGGGTTAATCCCATACCAGAATTAAAGAAGAGGCTATTGGAAGATGCTCACAATTCTTTATTCTTTATTCACCTAGGAAGAAAAAAGTTGTACAGGGACATGAAAGGTAACTTCTGGTGGGATGGAATGAAAAGAGATTTCACCGAATATGTCTCTTGATGCTTGTTTTATCAGCAAGTTAAGGCTGAGAGGTCGAAGACTATGAGGATGTAACAACCATTACCCTTTCCATAATGGAAACGAGAAAACATCACTATGTAATTTTTCATTGGAATTCAAAAAACATATAAAGGTAATAATTCTATCTGGGTTATAGGTTATTTCCTTATGAAGTCAGTGTACTACATTACTATTAGATATGATTTATATCTTGATCGTCATGGCCGTATACATGTAAAAGAATTCATAAAACTTCATGGAGTACCACTTTACATTAAATCTAATCGGGGTCAGAGGTTCACCACAATGTTTCGGTGAAGAATTCAGAATGCTTTGGATACATAGTTAAGATTCAACATAGCTTATCATCCTTATATAGACAGTCAATATGAGAGGACAATTCAAACTCTTGATGACATGTTGAGATCTTTCTTTATGAATTTAAAAAGTTTTTGGGATCAAAACGTACCATTTGTGGGTTCTTCTCACAATAATATCTTTCACTATAGTTTTTAGATGGATCCTTATGATGATCAGTATGGAACGAAGTGAAGAACACTAAATTTATGGGATGAAGTTTGGTAAATAAATCTATTTGGACCTTATGTTGTTGATGAAATGGTAGAAAAGGTCAGATCTATTCAACAACAAATAAGAGAATCTCAGAGTCGATAAAAAAGTTTTGCAGATAGTAGAAGAAAATACCTAGAGTTTGAAGTGGGTAATAAGGTGCTCTTATGAATATCTCCATAAAAGGGAGTAATGAGATTTGGAAATAAGGTAAACCTGATCCATAGGTATATCGATCATTTTGAAATAATGGATCGTGTTAGGAAGGTAGCTTACCGATTGGAGATTCCATGGAATCTCTCTCAAGTTCATGATGTATTCCATGTATCTCTTCTGAGAATGTACATACCTTATCCTTCACGTGTACTATTCTTAGAATTCATTCCACTAGAGCATGATCATTCTTATGTAGAACAACTGATTGAGATTCAGGATCGTAGAAAAAAATTTCTATGAAACAAGATCACTCCCTTGGTTAATGTTTTATGGAGGAACCAAAAATTTGAAGAACCTACATGGGATCTTCTGGAAATGATTAGGGATAGGTATCCTCATCTATTTATTTCCAAGTGACAAATTTTGTGTGTGAATTTTAGTTTAAGGGGGTAGAAGGTAACACCTAGATGTTTTTATGAAGGATTTTCTTTATAGATTTTTTATTCTTCATTAGCATTCCTTGCATGATATTGTGAGTTTAAACAAAACGTGAAATTCCCTTAATATAAAATTGAAATTATAACCAAGCTGTTAGGTTAGCAGGAATAATTATAACAATCTTATAAAAATGCATTATGAATTCATTAGCTATTAATTATTTATGAAATATATAAATCAATTATATATTTGTATTTTTGAGTGAATTGCATTTGGTAATGAAATTAATGAGATATATGTGTTATATACCTAATAAAATATTTTTTACATTCATACAAAGGATATTTTAGTCATATGGTAGGCATAAAACCCTATTTTATGTATAAGAAACTATTTTTATAACAAGGTTAATTTTACACCTTTGAGTGGAAAACCCATTTCAAATTTTGATTTTGAAAAATTAATAATTTATATATCAAAACATAAAAATGTTATTTTGAAGTGTGATATTAAAATTTACTTTGTATTAATTTCTGATATTTTTTAATAACATACATGTTTTGATGAATTGTAAAAATATGCTAAATTTTAAATAAAAACAACTTATTTCATCAAGATTATTTATATGGTTAAATTATAATATCAATTAGTTTTAAATTATAAAAACAATATATTTTTAAAATTTAATATAATTTATTCCATTATCATTAATTTTACATTGAATTCTTTGGTAAAAACATTTCAATCTTTTGCAATTTTTAACTTTTAGAACCAATTTTCTTATTTCAACAACGGGATTAATTTTAAATGAATTACTGCAACTTCATTGTTATGAATTTGAAAAAAATGGATTCCATATTTGGAATTAGAAGTTCCAAATTTCTTGAATATGTACCTTTAATTTTTGGAAATTATGAATAGTAACTTTAGTTATTATTTTTTACAATGGTTAAAGGGTAAATCTGGTAAATAAGGGTACAAAATAATAATTCAATAACATAAAACTACCCGAAAATGTTTCCTAATCCTATTAGAAGAGATATTTCTGACCATGGCCATACTTGGGACTATTTTGGGTCCCCGTGGGCTCACTTGGATGTGAAAAATGACATTTTAGAAGAATTAATTTAATGTAGAGATAATTAAAAACTAAACATATATATTTTACAAAATAGAATTTAATATAGGGTTATATAACTAATATATATCTTTAAATGTTAATTATAAATCTAATCATATTTCCTATTTCATGGTTTTTTATTAATAATTATTATACATTACATAAATATGTTTATTAATGAAATAATTATGATGTAGTGATTAACTCATTAATGAAAGATTCAAATAAGTGAATTTGTAAATATTAAAAAATGTAATTTATTTATTTTTATGTCATCCACAAATTTTCTAGATGATATTGACATATTATCATTGATTTAATGCATCAATTTTGAAATAATTAGGTTGTTATGAGTTTTTTAAAAAATCAAGTATAAATAGTGTCAAAAATTGACAGAATTCATAACTTAAAACATAAAATAGTTTATTAAATGATATTTAATTCATAAAAATATAATATTTGTCCAAATGGTTAATATACGTCTTAATATGTCATAAATAACAGTTTTTTGGGTCGTTTGACATGATCTGGTAATTACATTAAACCATAATGATTAAATAACATGATATCACGGTAAGTTTAAAAAGGGTAAATATGGGTTAAACAAAAAATATTAGGATAAAAAAATATTATAAACTTGTATAAAAATTATTGTATGATGGTTATTATAACAAAAATAATATTATATTTTAATTAAATAAGTTTTGAACCAGATTTAGTCGAAATTGAAATTATAATAAATTAATATTTTGAGAGTTTCCTAAAGTGCACTTATCCTCTCTTATAAAAGGGTACCTCCTACCTCTCCTATTTACTCCAATTTGAGCCTTCAATATCATCACAATCCTTCCCATTTCTCTTCTAAAATTACCTAGTTACAATTTAGAGGTGTTTTGTTTTCTCATAAGACAAAATCTATTGGCCTAATAAGAAATTTAAAGGAGGCTCGTCGGGGAAGAGGTAATCTCTTCTACTGATTCTTGTAAATTTATTTCTTATTCTACATCCTCTTATTTAGTTGTTTCATTATAAATATATATGATATATATTATACAAACACTACGATTTAAATGACATAAATATAACTTAAAAAGTAAATATGAACTTATCCCACAAAACATACATAAAAACATAATGAAGTTAATACCCAAATAACGAGTAACAATGAAATGTTACTAATAATGAGATTAAAATATTATCATGTTATCATAAAAATGATTTTGATTCTGGAATAAATAAGTAACATTATTTAAATCATCACATAGGAGGTTCAAATACATATGAATGATATCAGACCTAAGGTAAGGGATAATTTTTCAAATCTCATTTTTATCCGATATTGTTTATAAGTAAGAATTTACTGAGAATATATTATTCATCCATTTCCATATTTTAAAAGAATAATATCATAAAATTTGTACCATTCTTATATGTATGGCTAAATTCATTTTTACCCATTTTGACTTTTACAACATGGTGTTGAAGGAATCTTTCTTACGTTTACCATATGATGTACATTTTCAAACATTTTGATAAAAGTACAAGAAGAATTTTTTTAACATATAAAACATGAATGGGGTTTTAAGTCTTCATAATTACTTATTTCCATGAATCTTAATATACATGTCTACTAGTAAATTTTCAACTAAATTCTTTTCTTTTAATATTGCATGAAATTTTGACAAAAGAAAACATGTTTGAATAAGAAAGGATATATTCCATAGCAATGAACCTCAAGTGTTTTATCAAAATTATTTTCCATCTAAGAATACATAGGTTTATGTTTCTATCCCTATTATTACTACGATCTGATTCTATTTATGTTTTATATCAATTATGTTGGAATAATGTTTACGAAACCCATTTTATTTCATGGGTTATGTTATAGTGAATGTTTTTATGTTTTTTCAGCACATGTGAGAATAGTTTCATTATGAGATGGGTGTGACCTATATCACCCTCCATTTCATTGGGTAAATTTTTATATCTTATGTGAAAGACATGGCTGGAATGGAATTTTATTCCGGTTTAGTGATATAGGGTTGGAACGAGGAGAGAACTCAGTTCAGTGATGGTGGTATTGGAAATGAGCCTTGAGTAATATGAAATGATTTTATTTGGTTATGTGTGTATGCAACAAAATATCATGTCTCAAGATATAAATATTGGGATTACATTTAACGTTTATCAATCATCCCATGACATGATATTGTGATCTTTTATATGCAGGATATGATTTTCCAATGTTATGTTCTTATGAATATTATATGATTGATAGTTCCATTGTTTAACCTTACCGAGCATTTGAGATCACCCTTTTATATGTTTTTTCCCAAGGTCATGAGGAAGGTTATTATGTATGATATGCTAAAAATGATTCTTGTTATGATGAAATAAATGGGAGAGAATGCATATATTTTATGAAACAGTTATTTAGGTTTCCTAGTATCTTAAGACACTATACATATACAATCCTATTATGGTTTAATTATATGTTGTAATAAATATACATCAATTCTGAAGTAATATCAATGTATGTAAAGAATGGCTCTTTATAGTTCTACTTCCTCTAGATCTTATCAATGTATCCGATCCTATGGGACGCCTCCCAAGGTTTCCCTTCACCCCACCAAACTATGTAGACTATGATTCCTTGCCAGGAGGTTATTTAGAAGGTCTCTTCGAGGCTTAATCCCAACATCACCATTTTCCTCATGATGGTTCCATGTCATTCTCCATACCCCCTAAACCATCCATATCCATCCTGATTCTTACCTAAGATGCCACATCCCGGGGAGATCTTTCACCCACTTTCTCACCGCTCCAAGCAAAAATTAGGTAACTAACCACACATCAGCCCCAACATCAGCGTTCCCTCCCAGGGTTGCACCAATGTGATCAACTCTTATCAATGTTTTGATCAATATAATCTAACTCCACTAGATATTAAACTCGCGGAATACCCTGTGTTAAACATGGTATTATGAGGTGAAAAATATAGACACGCCTATGGCAAATAAATCCCCACACTCGACATGGGAGGCATCGGGCGTCCATGCCCTTGAGAATCCCTATCATAAGGGGAAGAAAGAAACACGCATTAGTGTTCTAGCATCCAGAATGACAGTGATATCCAACATGACTACTCCCCCAAACAAAGGTTTCTGCCCTAACTGGATCCCTTAGAATTTCCAAACAGAAGAATTGTAATTAACTGGAATCCATGAAGACATGGAACTGGGAAGAGTTTCATGAACAACGTCTTATGTCAATAAGGGAGACCCGGACCAAGTGACGAGTTCCGAGGAGGTATCCAAGGAAGGAGGAGTCTACATCCCATCATCCCATTTTGATCAAGGAGAAAGATTCCCTAAATAAGCGATGGATGCCTCCAAAAATTGGAAAGCAGGAATGCAGGGTGACAAACTGTGTACTCCAAAAGAATAGATAGACACCCCAGCAAAAGCATCAGAAACATTCACCCTGATAGATTGGATACTTTTATGATTCTTACTGGTTTATGATATCTTTCATTTATCATTGGACTTATATGTAAAGGAGGGAGAATTACATTCATCAGTATAGTCACGTTGGAATTCACATTACATGCACACATCATTCAATTTAGATTTCATTATTTGGATATTTGATATTGTTTACGCGATTTATAAGTTTTATTATTATATATTTCATATTCCATGTTAAAAATATCACCGAAATGTTTAGTTTTCACCTTCTAAGGTATTTGATTAGTATAATTCCATAATTTACATTATCATGATTTTCTTATAAGCCATGATTGAGTGTTTTTTTTCTAGTTTAGTAGCTTTCAGGCTCATTATACATGTTTGTGCTAATTTGGAATGCTTAGTGAATATTTTAGTATTTTTTACTGCTTAAGAAGATTTAATGACTATTTATGGTTCTTTATTCTAATAGAAATTCTTCTCTACATGTTTACCATGGGATTGGTAATACTTTTTTAGATTAAATGGGGGTTAATTCCCAATTTTTAATGTGTATGGGCGTCTTATAAATTATAAATTGATGACCCATATAATTGAACCATTATTAATTCATTATATATCCTTATGTTGTATTTAATAAATGTTATGGTAGTATAATTTTTATTATTAATTTTTAGATGAAATGGTAGTGGTTAGATGGGAGGTGCCTGAAACTTTTAAAGTGTATGGGTGATTTATAATTTGATAAGTGGTAACCCATAAAACCAAACCATCAGTTATGATACTTCAATTTAAGAACATCCATAAATATAAATTTGGTAAAATTTTTACCTTAGCTATATTGGGATTCCTTATTAAGGATTTTACCCTTTTTACATAATCATAATGACCTGTATAGATAACTGATAAATGCACAAATGGACACAATTAGGTCAGTTGGAACATGTTACATCAGGAATTATCCACAAAGGGTTTTTTAAATACTAATAATTAAAATGTTTGGGATACTTTCTTTGGACCTAATATGGATTAATGGAACCCTAGCTGGTCACATTTTCTTTTCTATTCTTGTTATTAAACCCATGGTGGTATACTGGTATCATGTGTGATGGATATTTATGGGACCATAGCTGTTGTGTGGTTTAAAAAGAAACATGAGGTGACATCTTTCTTGGCCAATGCCATTTTTCTTAGTTAAAGTCCTTTAATTTTTCATAGATGTATTTATATGAGGCATGGGTAAATTAAAAATCCAATTAAAACCTAAAGAGTGTTTCCTTCTATAGATTTCATTTGAAATTTTTTTCACTATCCAATTGTGTGAACATTAAAATAAATGGATTATGTTAAAATTGTTGTTTATGTAATTAATGACCTAATTATAATGGGATGTCAATTAAATAGTTGACCATTAAGATTGTTTTTTGGTTAAACTTGTCATGTGCCTTGGGGATTTTTCCTAATAAATTTACTTTTTATAAGTGTTTTTCATAACTTGTCCCTATAACCTATTGTTACCATTTTCATGTTTTTATAATCCCATATTTTTATCATCAATTGGTTTCTTTACAATTATCATTTTTCATTTTGAAATTTTAAAAATTTGAAAATTTTGTGATAGTGCACAATTGTCGAACCATTTTCCCAGACCCTGTGCCCACTCAATACAAACCACGAAAAACAATAATGTGGGTTTTTTATGATTTTTGAATGGTTTTTAGATAATTTTCCAACATAGGGGATACTATATAAAACATTTAAAACAAGAACATGACCAGGTTGCACTGTTTTGTCTAATAGTGTAGGTCATTCCTATTAATCGTGTGTAAGGGTTTTTAATTAATCTGAATTTTGATTAAAAATTCAAGAACCCCCCTTTTATGCCCCATCTATATCATAACAACCCATAATTGATTTATCCCTTCCATCGATCTCCCAATAAGTGCTTTTGGCCCCCATACCGCTTCTATAAGCGGATCAATGCTTCTCGAATGCCATTCAATATTCACCCGGTAGATTTCCTCTTCATATTCTAATCCTCCTATATCTCTCCCTTCCTCCCTATAGTTCCATGGATCCTCATGTTTAAATATAAATCTAATAACTTCTATTTCAGATTATAAACATTGGTTTGATCCTTGTTACCTAGATTTTGTGATCATCATTTTTTGATGAACCTCATCTAGGGTTTGCTGATTAAAGATCCATTGTTCTTGATGTAGGGGGATCTGTTACAATGCCCAATTTTGGACAATCCTATATTTCTTGGTCTAATTTCAATTTTTCGAATTAAATGAAATACCTTTACTTAAAAGAAATTTATTTCAATTTTTTATTAAATAACCCAATTCTATTGAATTAGGGTTTTTGGAAATTAGTTTTGGTATGAAATTTGGAGAACCACAAATTCTATTGAATTGCGGAGTGTTTATGGAAATTATTTCATTTATATTATTGAATTTAACTGTGTAAATGGATTTGATATAGAATTATGAAAAAACAAAATCCCATTGAATTATGGGTTTATTGTGAAATTGATTAAATTTTGTGTAAACTAAAATTTTGAATTTAATTATTACAGAGAATTAAGAAATTGAATTGGTAATTGACTTAAAATTATTATATTGTGTAAATGGATTAAAATGGTTATCATAGTAACCATAGGGTTTCGTCTTGGAAGCAAAACATTTTTGATAAAAACCCCGTTATGGGTTTTAAATGGGGAATGGTCATATTTGAAACAGATAATGGGATTAATTGTATTTCAAGAAATCTAAAAAAAATTCATTGTTGATTTGTTATTAGAGAACATAAAATCATTAGTTAGTTAGTATTTTATCCAACAATCAACTATGATTTACAAAATTCCAAAACATAAATGCGGCATGAAACATCCCTTATGTGATGGTGATGAGTCCTTTTTTAAATGAGATCAAAGGGACGTATGTATATATTGTCATGTCACATTTACTGTGTGTAGAGTCCCTTATCACAGAACAATTATACCTTGTTATGTATATGACCATGTTTCTCACTTTTTTAAATTTAAAATTAATATATTTCCATTATTGTAAACTGTATTAAATTCACTATAATTTATATAAATTGTTTTAAATAGAAGTGTTTATTTAAAACATTTTTGAAAATAAACATTTTTTAGAAACATTACCTCAGTTGAAATGTGAGCCTTTTGTTTAAAATTATTTCCATCATTTGAAATGTAAATCATGAGATTTCATCATTGTGTTTTTGAAACGAAAAAATCGTTAGTTATAAATTGAAAAGTATATTTGTTTAATTTAATACTGTCATATATCTTGGAATCCATGGTAAGATCCTACTAATATTTTTTTATCACAAACTACCAATTCCATTGGGTGTTTATAGATTATATCCATCCAGGTTTGAGTAGGGGTAAAGCACCACTTATAGGTAGTTCTAAATATTGATCTGTGGACTTTTTTGAGTTCCCATTGTTACTTAGGTTACTATCCCAATTTTTATGGTACTTTTTTTTAGTACTCTGGGTTGTTATTTCTGTTTTACTTCTGGTACACTACTCGTAGTTGAGCTTCTTTATTATGCATACTCTTTTATTTCTATTACTTATGTAATTTTTGTGTAAAAATAATTCCCACTCTCATTTTTTATGATTCTAGGTTCTAGTCACTATCCCATGGGGATCAAGAATGCTCTTCATGCTATGTCACGAAAAGATTGGTTGTCGGGTTTCTAGGGTACTCAGGATGGTTTGTGACAAAGTGGTATTAGAGACAGGTTGATCTCTTTTTATTGATGTTTGTATGCATTGTGTATTCTTGTCAGGAGTTAGGAGGTATTTATGATTGAGTTCATATCCATCTCATAGCACAATGAACCTTATGTTGCCAAGGGTGGTCAGAGAAATATTTCCTTAGAATTAGTTATACCATTTTCCTCTACATTTTATTTGGATAGATTAAATCCAAATATCTTTTTTTATTTGATTGAATTACATTCCCTTGTCACTCTATTTGAGTATAATTGGATTCCTTCCTTATTTTTTACTGATGTTGTGTATCATAATTCCTTTAAGAATATATTTGAAACAAATCCTTGGGAATGTTTTTATTGAACCAAGATATGTAAATCCCCTTATGTAACCAATTTTTAATGAGGATGTTCTACACAAAATCCAAAATTTTGGATGAGCACCACCTCAATTTCTCATTCAAGATCCCATTATAGAACCTCATATGGATGTTCTCAAGTTCCCTTCTCAAGAGTTCCTTCACCAAAATCCAACACTATTCAAAGGATCAAATGATCCTCAAGAAATTGACGAGAGTCTGAGTAGAATGAGGCATTTGTTTTGGTTCGTAGACACACCAAAAAAATAAATGAAATGTGTGCCACCTTAGTTCTGGAAGGACCAAGAAGGAGATAGTGGGTTCCTATCATCATAGAGAAGAAACATGAGGGATTATAGTGGAAAGACTCATGAGGGATTATAGTGTAATGACTTAAATGTTATTTTCAATGGAAATTTCTATCCATATTTGATGTTTTTGGCCATGTATATAGTGTTTTTCAAACTAGATAAATCTGAAAGAACCATTGAATAGTATACAAATTGTTTTGAAGAGATTTTTGTAGTTTTCACCTGAGATAGTATCACATGAGAAGATGAGGGATCAATAGTTCGAGTTGATAAGTTTCTAATATATTTGGTCATAGGTTTTCTTGATGAATCTTCATTCTTATACTGATGTACAAGATAGAGAACTAGTGGTCGAGATGGACCAAGCTAGAAATCTAGGGTTATTGGGAGTTTCCTTCACACGCAATGAAAATGTACATTCCTCAAGGTTAAAATGAATGCATGGAGATTCTTGTGATGGTCCTTGATAGCATGGTCATTCTTGACCTCCTATAGTTTTTGGTAAAGGCCCTTTGATTTGTTACAAGTTTTGGAATTCACAAAATTAAAAGCTTCTTTACACTGAGGCAGCAAAGGATTTTGGTTCTTAAGGATGATCAAGTCACCTATACAAATTCTACCATGATTATTCCACTTTGTGTAGGGGTATGACATCATATACAACCTCAAAAATTGTAGAGAAATTAGTTTCTTCATGCATTAAAGGGTTCTAGACATAATAATCATGAACAAAGCATCTTCATGTTGTGGAAGAGTCTTTAAAGAAAGTAGATATATGTCCAGCTACTATAATAATTTCCATAAACATATCCTAATTATTTGTGACAACTTTATATGATACTAGTGAACCCCATTAATTTATTTACACTCATTATGTTAATCTAATTAATCTTCATATATAGATTTTATCTTCAGAAATGGATATTAATAATCTCCTTGGTATGAAGAGAGAGCAGGGTATCTGTAGTCTTGCATCTATTTTCTCTCTATCAGATGTCGAGCTTACTTTCTGATTTATTCTTCACAACATAAAACCACTTAAAATCATTTTTTTGTTGGATTGGATCATTTTCAATAATGCATAGAATGATTTTTATCTTTGATGGGTCTTCTTTTTAGTGCCTTATGGGGATTTATGAATATTTTTAGGATAATGGAACCCAAGGTTGAGTACAACCAGATCTTCTTTTCCAAATTTGGTTAAGGTGATATATGTGTTTTCCATTGATATAAAGTGAGAATATTTGAGTGGTGATCTCCCTCTAGTTTTTTTGAGATTCCTAGTGTGGTTCCTTTTGAGTTATCTGGTTTTCCACAGGTAAGGGAAGAAGAATTTTCCATAGACTTAGTGTTTGTTACTCAAACAGTTTATATTCCCCCTTACTATATGGAACTTGTTGAAATAAAAGAGTTTAAGTCCCTATTAAAAGACCTTCTTGAGAAATGATTTATATTCCTAAGTGTCTCACTTGGGTGAGGCTGGTTCTATTCACTTGTTAAGAAGATGGTTCACTCTTCATATGTGTGGATTACAAGAATCTCAACTGAGTGATGGGAAATACTAAGAATCGATTCCAAAGTATTTATAATCAATTTTATTAGTTGAAAGTGTAAAATTGGTACTCAATGATCGACCTTTTTCCTAGATACCTTTAGTTGATAATGAAAGAATCTAAAATTTAGAATACTTCCTTTTCGATCTAGTATGTCCACTATGAATATCTTGTTATGCTCATTGGTTTAACTAATGATCCTATAATTTTCATGTATTTAATGAACATGATTATCCATGAGTATCTTCATAATTTGGTGGTAGTATTTGGTGATGAAATCCTATTTTACTCTTACTATATGGAGGACCATGTGCATCATCTGGAAAAATACTGAAGTTTTCTAAGAAATCAATATCTTTATGAAATTCTTTTGAAATATTATTTCTAGATCCAAGAAGAGAAATTCTTGGGAAATGGGGTGGAAAAACATGGTATTTCAGTTGATCTTGAAAAAGTGAAGGTTGTTAGGTAATGGGAACAACCATAGAATGTAATCAAAACTCTATGCTTCTTGGGATTAGTTAGATATTTTCACATGTTTATTAAGGAAATATCTAATATGGCATCAATGATGACTATACTAACTCCAAAGGGGGTAAATATTTCTTTGGATGAGAAATGATAGAATTATTTTGTTGATCTGAAGTGTATTTTGACTATTGCGCTAGTTTTGAATATTTTAGAGGCTAGTAAAGGATATGTGTTCTTTTTTGATGCATCATTTTTAGGCCACGGTTGTGTTCTTATGCTAGGTAATCATGTTGTTTCTTATGGCTCTAGTCAGCTTATGCCATAAGAGAAGAACTATCTGACCCATGACCTTGAACTTGTGGCTATGATGCATGCACTTAAGTGTTAGAGGAACTACCTTTATAGAGAACGTTTTACCATGTTTTATGACAATAAGGTATTGATTTATATCTTCTCTAAAATATTTTGAATATATTCTAGAGAAATTAGGGGGAATACCTAGAGTCTTTTGATCTCGACATCACTTATACCCAAGGTAAATGGAAGGTCATTACAGATTCATTAAGAAGGAATCTTTCGATCTAGGAAGTGAAAAAACCATTAGATTATTGGAACATGATGGATCTCTTTTCCAAATTTCATATTGGAGTCCATTAATTAGAGGTTGAGGTTTTTGTGGCCTGTGTTTAGTTTACATCCACTCTTCTCAAATTTATTTTTCAAGGAAAAAAATCCTGATGATGAGTTCCATAGTATTAAAAACTCTCTTCATGTTTGAAATATTATGCTTCATTGGTCATTCTCCATCGAGGGAATTCTATGATTTCAAAACAATTTGGTGGTACAATTTATAGTTACGAAATATGTGATGGGGGTATTTCTTTAGTTAAAATTTGGTAGTGAACCACGGAACCATGAAAATGTTCTATGACCTGCAACCAAAACTCTAATGGTCAGGTATGAGATGGGGATTTTTTGAGTTTGTTTTTAATAGTTATACATGCCAAATGGTTATGGATGATAGCTAGAAACCTTCAGGTTTTCTTCAACCACGTGCAGTCAGAACTTCAATGTGGTATGAGATCTCTATGAGTTTTTTGGTTGGTTTTCTACAAACCCGGAGAAAGATGAATGTGATATGGGTCTTTATCAATCGCCTTACAAAATATGCTCAAATTTAACCCACTCATGATAAAAAATATTAAAGATTTAGTAAATCTATTTGTGAAAGTTATTGTTCATTTTCATGGAGTTCCTTCTTCTAGAGTATCTGATAGGGATCCTATATTTACATCCCACTCCTTGAGAGGCCTTCAGAATGCCATGGGATTTCAGTTCTATTTAAGCATGGAATTCCTTGTAATGTCATCAATCTAGAAATATAGATCAATATAGATTATTGGGGATATTATCCATACATTTTTGTTGACTTTGGTGGGACTTGGGATGATCACTTAGGGCTGGTTGATTTTTCATATAACAACACTTAAGATTCCATGGTTGTAATGGCCCCTTTTTAGGCCTTGTAAGGATCGACTTATAAATATCTATTGTTTTTTTTTTTGATATTAGTGACGATTCCATGGTTGGACCATGCCTCGTCCAAGTGATGATAGAAAAGTTTCTTTTTGATTTGTAAAATAATTTTGATGGCAAAGAGCTAGTATAAAACTTATAATGATCATCACCGTAGACCATTGGAATTCTCATTTAGTGACCCTATGTTTTGGAAAGGTTCTATGCGGTTGGGTCAAGGATATTTTGGGGGAAAAGGGAAACTTGTTCCTTTTTTGGACCTTTTGAGGTTGTTTTGATGGTGGGGAACGTTTCTTTATATTTATAACATCCCATGTTGCTAACATCAATACATGATGTATTTCATGTATCTCACCTTTTTACGTCTCTTTATTATCCATTTCATGTTCTGATTTGGAGTTATCATCCGGATGAACATAATTTATAAATTAATGAAAAACTAAATAGGATATTTTATTATAAAATAATGGTACTTTTTATGAGGATGATACCTTTGGATTGAGTTCTATTGTAGTATGGGTCTGACTCTCATGAGATGTGGGAGAGGGAGGCACTATTGAGAGATCAGTGGCCTCATCATTTAGGCATAGAAGTTTCTTCATAGGCTTTATGGGGACTAAAAGTTCCTATGTTTATTACTTTTTTAAGGTATTCCTACACCCCTATTTTTAATCAATCTTTTGTTGGATTTCATTTGGGAGTGTTCTGGTAGAAATTTTGAATTTATTGAAAATTATGGGCTAGTGCAGTGTTGGCACCGGTTTACCCAAATTGAGTGCCAACTCAAGCCAAATCATGTATACCTATGTAGTGAAGTTTACCATGGTTGGGGCATTGTTTTTCAGATTGTGCACATTTTTAGGAGAAACTGTATGGCCCATATAAATTAAGTTCATGTCTAGGCCTTAGGGTTTGGTCAAACCATGTGGTTCTATCCAGCTAACCATGCGTACTGTTTTTAAATTAATCATAATTTTGATTAAAAATTACTAAACCAACATTTAGGTCCCCAAAAAAAATAAAATTATCCATAATCAATTTATCCCTTCCTTGGAACTCCCAAGAATATTATTTTGTCCCTCATACCCCTCTTGAAGTGGATCGAAGTTTGAGGAATTTCATTTGATCTTCACCTGAAAGGTTTCCACTTCTTGTTCTTATTCTCTAGAAATATCTCTCTTCCTCCATTGGGTTTTGGAAATCGTCATGTTTAATTGTGGATCTAATAACCTCAATTTTGTATTGTAAACCTAGGTTTGATACTTGTTACCCAATTTTCATGATCATTATTCTTTGTTGACGAATCCCAACTAGGGTTTAGTGATTCAAGATCTATTGATTCTGAGGTATGTTGTTCTGTTACGATTCTTAATTTATCTTAAACCTAAATATATTTTATTAATTTAAAATTATTTAATTAAATAAAATTTTTCAATTTAAATTAAATTAATCTCAATTTTTTGATTAAAAACACACTTCCAGTGAATTGGGTTTTTCAGAAATTAGTTTTGGCATGAAATTGGGAAAACTCCTATTCTGTTGAATTGGGGTGTGTTCATGGATATTGTTTCAACAAATTTCTTTTTATTCAGTTGTGGTAATGGATTTGATGGAAAATTTGGAAAACCCATATTCCATTGAATTGGGGGGTTTATTGTGAAATTTATGGAATTTTGTGATAATTAAATTATTAAATTTAATTGTGAAAGTAAATTGTGAAATTTAATTGAGAATTGATTTCAAATTCTTAAGTTGTGAAAATGGAACACAAATGGTTTTGATAAAAACCATAGGGTTTCATCTCAGAAATGGAATGATTTTTATTAAAAACCCATTTTCATGTTTAAATGGAATATTATAATATTTTAAATGGATAATGGGATTAATTATATTTTAATAATTCTTAAAATAAATTTCTTGTCATTGATTTTTTATTATAGCACATTAAAGCCTTAGATAGTATGTGATTTATAGAAAAACACTATATGATTTAAAATGTTCCAAAACATAAAAGTAGCATGTCACATCCCTTGGGAGATAGTGATGAGTCATCTTCTAACTGAGATCAAAGGGACATATGTACATATTACCGTGTCATATTGAGTGTGTAGAGTCCCTTACTCTGGAACTACTTTACCTTATTAGGCATAAGACCATGTTTCTCTCTTGTTTGTATTTCAAATGAATATATGATATTATTATAAAATATTTTACATTCCTTATTTTTTATATAATTTATTTTATATTGAAGTTTTTATTTAATCCATTTTTTGAAAAAGACAATTGTTTTATAAATATGGCATCAATTGAAATGCGAATGTTTTGATTTAATGTATTTCCAACATATCAAATGAAAATCATGAATACTCTTCATTATGTTTTTGAAATTCCAAATATGGTTGTTTTAAATGGAATGATATATTTTCATAATTTAATATTGGAATCATTTACAAATATTCCTTGGTGAGACCCGACTATACTTTTTAACTCACACCCTACATATGCCTTCAGGTGTTTATTGATTATCTTCTTCTCAGATTGAGTAGGGTTAATGTAAAAAATAAAGGTGGTTTAAGATATTGATCTGTGGATGTGTTGAGTTCCATTAATGTTGGGACTTATGCTATTTTGCCTATTTTTCTTGTACTTTTTTATATTACTTATGGTTGTTATTCATGTTTGACTATAGTACACTAGTCCCAATGGATCTTCCATTGTTTGCGTACTGCCATGTTCCTATTACATTCTTAATGTTTTTCAAAAAAATCAATACCCTTATAATTTTTTCTTATGTTAGGTGCTAGTCAGCAATCAGTGGGGATAAGGAATTCCCTTATCCATATGTCAAAACTTGGTCAGTTATAGGTTTAACATGGTACTCGGGCAGGTTTTTGATAGTTTTTATGCTAATTTTACTATCGAAATCATTAATGAAATTATATGAATTAGGAAAAAAACTTAAATTTAAACCTTAATGTTTTTTTATCTTTAACCCTCGTGTAAGGATAGTTTAAACCCTTTCAACAATTTCCAGAGTAGTTTCCTTGAAACGAGAGCACGAGTTTTACCTACAGACCTATTTCGTCATCACATGAACCTAAATGATATGATCTTATACCTATTAACAATTTGTAGGAATTATCTCATTATGGGCCGAATATTTCAGTCTTAGATTGGGGTATCCCACTGTAGCCTGTACCCACATATCCTTAAAATAATTTCAAAATTATATGAGCTGTCTGACATGTGGTACTATCCTGGTTTCATTTTTCCCTTGTTGAACTATTTTCTTTTAAGAGTGACACCCTTGTCTTGTCTGGTGGTTGTTTAGTAGGTTAATCCTTGTTAAAGTCAGGAGCATCATTTAATTCACTATTTCATCAAGCATAAACTACCAAGGGAATGTTCAACTTCATAGTAGGTCATTTTACCCTTCTTTTTCATTTTTTTAGTGATGGAATTCAAGATACATTATTTGTTAGGTTAATGGTCTTACAATGTAATTTGACTTCAAGTTCAAAATTTTTCAGGCCATCATATTCTTGAATTCATATGGACACATTTTCCTACAGATAATGTCAAAAATGTGTAATTTTTATATAGAAACCTTAGTGTAGTGTTCCTTGGTACATGTGGTACAAATCAAGTTGTTAAATTTTGAAACAAACTGTTTAAATTTGGTGTTAACAATTTATTCTGGAGATGTTATGCTTGAATCATATGTCATCTCTTTTGTATATTCACCTAAGCTTCTGAAGAATTTAAACTTGGTCTAATTCACAAGGTGACATTATTGTAGAATCAAGTTCTTGAAAAATTGGTCATTCGTTTTGTGCTTTCGGATAAATCTTTTGTTCACATGGACATAACTCTGGATGAGTTTCAAAATTATTTATAAAGAAAAGTCAATTCGAGTTCACTTGTAAGAAATTTTCAAATCATTCCTTTTGTTTTAACACTTATTAATGTGTGATAGTCACCTCTAGGACCCACAGTAAGTGGTCAGTGGAGGTTTTTATGTGATTTAGGCTCCTCAGTAAATCCAACGATGTCAACACTCTTATGTTAGGGTGAATCACTTCCATCCCAGTTAAACATGTCATTCCATATATAAGGGACAACAATGTAACTTTTTGAAAGGGTAGGTTTCTCAAAAAATTATATTCTAGATAATTATATTTATTTAGTTGGTTTTTTCATGATAGCTTGATGATGTTACGGTTGGATTTACGAAAAACCTATGAAAACACATTAGTCGGGAATAGGACATGGTTGTTATGTTTGAGAGAACATGGGATTCTTTTGGTGGTGAATGTATCTTGGTAAGGTGTATGATGTTTCAGTTGGTGAAGTTGAGCTTTTTCTAGTATAAGTTGATGATTATTGGTTCTACTGTTCCTATTTTAATGGTTGGATGGAGACTATATCAGAACCCTCATTTTGATGTACTGAAAGTGTATCAAGTCCTCTTTGGAAACTATTCAATCCTCTTAGTTTCCTCTTGACTAAATTATTATCATGTTCCCTATCTTTACATTTTCTTGGTATGGTGAGATAATGAACGATTTGGTTTTACAACTCAATAAATTTTAAATTTATTTGGTCTTGTTATGTTTTATCATGAATAGTACACAACAGATGTGTGGTTTTCCTCAGAGGAAAGTAGTAATTTCATTGTTGGACTCATTGGAACCTATTATATTCCATTTTACTTGGTTACGAGGAGGGTTCCTCTTGGGACTCTGTTAGTGTTCTTCTAATATGGACATTTAAATTTGTTCTAACTTCTCACTTTTATACATCGAATGGGGATTTCCATGGATGAGCACATTAGACTCTAGTTTAATTAATATAAGGCCATGAATGTATTTTTTTAGGCTCATAGGTTATGTTTTAAGGGTGACAATCCAAGTGTTCTAGATCGATAATGTTCACATGTTTGTGATGATACATGGAAGTTTAAATGGACATTGGGCTAGAGACAAAATATAATGATGGTTATGATATTCTGCGAGCCTGAATGGAGGAATCTCAGGGTGCCATCATCTTATAGACATTGGGTACATTTTTGAAATACACCATCTATTTAATCTGAGTACTTTGGTGGAATTTGAACAAAGTCAGTTTGGTTGGTTATTCATTTCTGTTGTCACTTATAGTCGATGAGGAACCACAAAATGATATGTCTTGGTTTGAGGAAAGTTTTGTGAGTGTTGACTGGATATTTTCATAAATATTTAGCATAACAATGTTATTGAGGTTAGTTCTTATTTGACCTTTAATTTATGGAGGGAATCATTCTTAGATCAACGTTAGGATTCAAAGGGTGTAGTCTTTTATACAATTATGATTGTGGAGATACCATAAATCGGAATTGGATTACTTTTTTCATCAACCTATAGTGGATAAGAAGATGGCATGGATATCATGTCACAGGATCAATGGGAGTGGGAATTCCCCATCTCAATATTTCAATTATGAATTCAAGTGTTGAATAATGTTTTCATGGCTTATGTACCAAATTTTTAGGTGATACATGAAGGTGGTTTTGGCGTTTGGGAATGAAATATGTCCTTTTGAACCATACTTTAGGACCTAAGTATATAGAGTGGTTTTCTCCTCTTTTTCCCAATGATTTTATTGGATGATGTGTTTTAATGTGGTGTTACTATAGCATCCATTGGTTTTATACCAAATGAAATTCCGAATCAATTGGATTTTTTTTCATTTGGTGGACTATATGTTTTGTATATAGAGATTTTGAAAAGTTTATGGGGTTGGAACATATAAATGTGTTGTTTTTCGTCTTGGATAAAGTAATTAGGTTTACTTATAGTGCCCCATCATGTTTTTGGGGAGTGTTAGCCTGTAAAATTATGTTTTTGGTTAACTGGTAAGGGCAGATAGTTTCTCTAAAATTATGTATCCCACCAGTCAAAGACATGCAACACCTGGTGGAGAGTAGAAGTTACTCACAAGGGTTGTACATGGTTTCCCAAAACATGTACCTAACCCGCATACTTAGTTCCACTTAGCTAGTTATTGAACATTATTCATCGCACTATTAGTGAATTGTTTGATTAGACTATGCACGACAACCATATGGGGTACTGGTTTTTATGTAGTGGGAGACACATAATTGGCTCAGATTTTGATCAACTGAGCATCCAAACCATGTACACTAGTTTTTTTGGTTGAATCAACCCCTTTTCCCTTAATGAGGTTAAATCTCGTTTTCTTCTTTCTTTATTCTTCTCCAACCACATGGGGCTCACCCTTGCATCATGATTTCTTCTTCCTTCATACAAAAGGGATCATGATATCCCCCTCATATGATGTCATATTTGAGCATCATCAGTCTCTATTATTTCCCCTAAGTAATCTCTAAATTCCATTTTAATATTTTTTTATTATATCTCTCTCAGTAATGTTATCATAGTGCATCATAATTCGCCTTATATTCAGGATTTTTATTTGTTTCATCGATTTCTCTCAAAACGGACCGAATAAAATCTTGATATTAGATGTCTGGGTCATCATTGTTATAAGGTAGGTGGTGTATATCTTTTCCCTCAGGGGTTTTTCACTTTTTGAAGCTTCATTGTTGTGATAAATTCTAGACTTTTCTAACATCAATTCAAAATAATAAAAATATTTAAATTAGATTATTTAGCTTGTCATGTGATGTGTTTAAACCCTCAATGGTATGGTTAGAGGTAATAACCTCAACCCATACCACTCTTTTCAGGTTGGTTCATTAAATTGAATGTGTTAATCAATGTCTACCTTATGTACGAGCCACCCCTTTGGGTGTAACATTTTTATATGTATATACTGTATTTTAATTAATTATTAGAATTTTTAAGCCATTGTTGTAGTGGGTTCCTTTGAGCCTTGTAATGAAATTGAATTATATAAAATGAATGAAATTAATTGTTTGAATAATAATGTCATGTTTTCTAATAAAATCCATCGATGAGGTGGATGTATTAAATTGGAATTTTATATTTTTATTCCTTGTTTGGCATTTTGGTTTAATGTGAAGGAATTTATAATTAATTATTTTCTGATCTGACATGTATTTATTATGTATGTGAATCCTTTTACTTATAAAATGGAATTGATAATGGGCATGGTCCTATTAATTCTTCTTTATTCTATGTTATATCAATTTCACTACTTCATCTATTGTTTTTAATTGATCTAATTATGTTAATTATGAATTTCATGAGGGATATTTTGGTTTCCTTCCATAGAATACCATGGATGGACCCATTTTGATTTTTATCACATGCACTACTTTGGTTTATTATACACTATGGGAGATACTAATTTTCAAATATAGTCACACTATGTGTTTATCTTACCTCAATACGAGTGATACAGGATCCATATGGGAGACAACAAAGATAGGCTCGTTGGAAAGATGGTTTCACCAGGCCATGAGTGAGACTTGGTCCCCTACATTAGATGATAGGTACGGGCTTAGAGTTGGTAGTCTCACACTAGGTCGAGAGTGATACTTGTGGGGTCATCCATTGATTGAATTGCACATACTTCTATGTCAGTGTGATTTACATAATTCTTGGTGTGATACCTGGGTTCCATGATAATGTTCACATCATATTGGACCAAGATGCTGACTATTTAAAATTTTTAGAGACTCTTACAGTAAAGTCTAATGGTATATATTTTTTGTTCATAGGATGTGTCCTCCATGCCAAACTACATGATTGGGATTAGTCCATCTAGGGATATTTTTTTAATGTCATTTAAACTATCATTTTCCCTATATGTCATTTGTACATGTCTTATATGGTTTAGACATTTCCAACTGAGGTTGAATCAGGTATTGTTGTTACAAGTGACCTTGAGGATCCTGAGATTTAATTTTTTGTTAATTTAAATCACATTGATCCCTTACTTTTGAAATACATGAACACAACTGATTTTATATTCCTATACTAGATTATGCTTTAAAACCCACTAGTGGTGGTCTACTAAGTATATATCACACCCTGTTCGGGTCACAATTGCACTGGAGTACCTAAACATACCTACATGGTTATATAATGATGATCTGCGGTTTATTACATGTGTTGTCATGCATGTACCACGGATATTGAATCACATGACTGGGTTGGTACACAATATTATCATGGGGACCACCTCAAGGATTTGTTATATCATTTTTTATCTTATTGTATTGTATAATACTATCTACTGTGTGTTTTCAAATATAATTTTTATAATTTCATGGACATGTATACATGGTTGTATTGGAATTGTCTACTTTTTATTTTTTGATTATTAAATTTCTTCTTCTGTTGTATATTTCTCTTTCATAATTGCTTTCAATTCTATCAGTTATTAACATTGTGAAATATTTATTTTCTACCCAAATCATGAGGGATTATCCTTCACACCATACATACATTATAACCTCGCTACTAGTGGGTAGCCTCTAGCATACGTGGAGGTGTGATTCAGGTTATGTTGTGACTGGTCCGACAATTGGTTTAGTGGTCACTTAGGTTGGGACGTTATAAAGGCCATAGGTGGTACACTCTACAGGTCAGGGACTAACACCCTAATTCCATAAGGGGTTCCCCTCATTAGATAAAGGAATTCAACCTTCATACATCAATTTTAAAAACTCTAATGGTCAGTAGATAACCCATTCCTAGCCTTGTTTGAGGGTTCCAATCTTGCAATAGATAGATGGCCAATTCCTAGCCTGAATTCAGGGTGCCACTCTGATAACTCTAATGGTCATACCTGAAAATGGTCGTCATCAAGAATCCCCTAAATAATAATAATTCTTATAGAATCTCACATCATATCTCATAATTCACTTGAGTGTCCACCATCATGTTCTATGAAAAAAATGATCTATATAGGCTACTCATGGGCCAAAATTTATGTTCAAATGAAGGGGATATGAGAGGATGATGTTTCATAAAAAAGAAAGAAGTTGTAAAAAATATGAAAAGAACCCACACAATGTGTAGTCCTTTTCTTCTAACAGGTGGTGTCCCTACCAATACACAGATTACTAATTTTATAGAACAATACAGCTATTAAGTGGGCTATATAGTGTGAATCAACCACCTAGGGTCCTACCTTTGCTTCTTGGCCATATTTTTATAAGTATGAATGTGTCTGTGTACTCTTGTACATAGTGTGTATGGGCCAAATTGGCACTCAGCATGTGTTTTCCACTCAAGAACGTGTACTCAAAATAGTCCATGGAATGCCTTCTAGCTATACCTGGACTATAAAGGAACATGGTTCATGGGTATGTTCCCACTATATATATCAATCTGGTCATCTACAGTCACACAGTGTGTGGTCCATCTACAACACATATCATATGTAGCTAAATGTGAAAGGCTATACACCATAGAAATTAGACTACACAACATGTGTTCTTCGGACTACATAGTCTGTGGTCTTGTTTTTCATAGAAACATAGATATTTTACATCTGTCTTCGATATATCTCCTCCACCATGAGATCTGACCAATAAAAATCCATTTCAATTGATATTTTCTTATGGAATGTGATTCTATACATCTGATGGCATGAAATCATTATTTCAATCATTTCATATAGAACCCATTCAATAACAGTCACATATGGTGGATCTCGCTCAGATACATATCAATCTCAGATTCTATATTCCCAAGTAAAATCTCATACATCCAAAAAACCCCCATAATCCATCAATTATTCATCATTCCATTCATCACATGTGAATCTATCATGAATTTGTGGGTTTCATCAGGCTCGACACCACACATCAAAGTCTAACCGATGTAGTGTTGGGAAATCAATAAATAACATGAATAATAGTGGTGAGTAATTCATAAGAAAATATCTTGAATGATATTTTGATAGGATTTCTTGGCCAAAAAACAAAAATGGGGATGTCAATGGTGATAAAAACCGAATAATCAAAATAATTCTATTTTGCAGGCAATTGTAGAGGCTCAATTTGAATAGATAAAAGGAAATAAAGAGATTATGCTCAATATATCTAATTAATTTTGGAACAATCCACAAACTGGTGAGTCCTACCTAGAATTGGATCATTTTCCATTGAAGAGTGTGTGCAAAAATGAATAAGGGGAGTCATTGAATTTTTTGAGTGTCGGTTTGTCTAGATCTAGAAGTTTTTCATCATCTGATTCTTATTCACCAATGAAAGGGTAGAAGAATGAATCTTAATGATCACAGGGTTATGTGAATGACATAGGAAATACATCCACAATGACATATACAAAGGAGAAATTAGGTTTTGGTTATAAAATGAAATGAATAAATTATTTATTAATTTTACAAAACACACCTGACATTGGATTATTTAATCGAAACATCCCATGCTGACCAATATTATGTTGCGCCTAGGGTAAACCATTCATTTCAGACTCAATAGGGGTCTAAATTTTTAAATATGAGGTTTTTTAAGTGTTATGTTTTTTTCTTTATGAAACTACAATCTTGTGATATAAAATATATTTAATATTTTTATAAAATTAATTTTGGGCACAACATGCCTTAGTATCACACACACACTCAGCACCTCACTCCAAAAATATATCTAAACTTTTTTTAATATCTTACCAAGAAAAAATAAGGTCTAAAAATCATTCCCATTTTTAATATTTTCATCTCTAAAAATAAATGAAATTGATAAAAATATCGGGATACTCATCCCACATCTGGTTCTCCCGCTCCCTGGATCTCTCCTATAGGGTCCCATGCTGCCACAGTACATGAACCAAGGGAAAGTTGTAAGAGTTGGTGTCCTAGAACCAACTAGTTGTACTTTTATTACTTGTATATTTAATTTATTTAAATATTAACCATCTTATTACATATTGTTCATTCTTCTGTATTACTATGATGTAATAAAGTCCTAGAGTATTTGCTGCATTGATAAGTCTATTGTAGTTCCCATCTATAAAGAGAAATGTTAAATGATATAACAATATTTTTAAATTTATTTCAAAATTTTGATGAAATACTATGATAGGAAACATAGAAAGCATACTGTTATGTGTGAGTACTCATAAGAAGACGAGACTTCCTATCACGATGTTCGCACTTGGTAATTTATAGGACATGAGATTAGGAGAACAAAACCTCCAGTAAGAATTCTTCTTATTTTCGTGTCATTGGATATTTCTATCTGCGAGCATGTGTAATGATCCGTAGACATTTTTATAATCATTAATACATGTCAGGACTCATGCATTTTGATTTACTTATGAAAACTATCACGTAGACAGTTGGTGGGAAGTAGTGTACGGTTGGTGAGTCATGGGTGGCATGTTATTAATGGATAACTCAAGGAAGGATTTGTCCCTTCCATTTATGGATGTTGATATCTTGGACCTTGAATGAAATATAACCATCACATCAAATTCCTTGCCCATGGTGTAATGACGAGTTTATTTTAGCTAGTCAAAGAAGGACGTATCGAGCATAAAAGTTGATGACACTATCATGAAACCTTCTTAATGAGCTATTGCGTTAATGGGATTATATTACATCGTGAGAATTTGTAAGGTTATGTTTTTCTTGTGACTTTAGATTTTTTTCTCTTGGGTGCCTTGACCTATTTCTCCAAATTACTCTTGGACTTTAGACAAACCCACCAAATTACAACAAGAAAGAATCATAGAGGGTCACACACTAAGTGTTTCTGGTGGTCTCAGTGAAATTATATTTGAATTTAATCAATAATTATTATTCTCTAGACAGTGGAATAATTTTATTCAAGTTAAAATGACTTTATAAATTAAATAAATATTTATTCACCAGATTATGGGTAAAATATATTTTTTTATTTTATTGAACATTTAAAAAATATTTATATACTTTTTTTAAATAAAATATTTATTTAACAGAATAAATAAATTATTCATTTATTTGGGTGTTTCAATAAAAAGAAGTGGAGTTCGAGCGGACCAAGGCATGTCCAATAGTAAAATAATTATTTCCAAGATGATAAATAATTATTTAGCTAGTTCGCACAAATTAAAATAACACAACTATTATTTTTTGGTGCAAAATTTTATTTATAATTCCATTTTGTGCATGTTGTCACACCATAAATTTTGATACGATATTATTAATTGCATGTTTTTTCTCTATTGTTATGAACATATTTAATTACTGTTATGAAAATAAATTTTGTAACTAAATCCCCATGTTAATGAATAAACACATACATCTGTTGTTCCATGTACCAAACATCACACCCGGTGAATTTAAAATTATTGAGTTAAACAATTTATCTCTCTAATACTCTTCCCACACCTCTCAATAATGAGGGAATTTATTCAAGGCCAAAGAACAAGGGATTGAGAATATCAGAAACAGGACACTCGCTTCACCGTGCTAGTACCAGGAGAACGTTTGGTGTTGAGCGGAGGACATCAGAACATGTGTGGATCACCACTAGAGGGATTATAGTGGTGATCCTTGCAACTACAACAAGATAACCCAAAAGGTTCTTTCCATTTGATCAAGATCATCAATGAGGAAAATACCGAAGATCATGGAATTATTTTCATTATGAAATTAAATAAATTAATTATAAACATGATGTTCAAGATCCTCTCTAATGGTTTCGAACCTCATTCTTTTCTATCTAAATCTTTGATTATATTCCAGGGAGACTGGCGTTCATTGTCGTATTGATCCCAAAATAATCATTGATCATGGTAAAAATCAACGTTGGGTGTTGGCCCAACCATGCTTTCGATGCGCCATGAACCATAAAGTGTTATTAGAGAAGTTACATCATAGTTTATAATTTTTTATATATTTCATTGATGATTTATGAATTTAATAATTTAGTTATTTCAATTTATGTTAATCATCTGCAAATATGAAACTTGAGATATGTTTCTCTTCATTCATTTCTCTTTCAGCTCATAAAAACAATACATTGTTTTTAATTTTGATTAAAATAAAATAGATGATCTCATCCAGAGCTACCAAAGGTTCTCGGTCAAACAATAACAGAACACGTGATGTTTATTTGGAAGTATATATCGTGTAGTCAAGGTTCAATGCACCGGGTCTAGTCTGCCAAACCAAGTCTTGTCATTGTAGTTTGTCCAAGTCTTATTGATTTTGTGTGTTGACCTGGAACAGGTGGCATGTGGTTTCTGAATTACATGTCGTGTGGACCACTATACACAACGTGTAGTCCCTTTAGGTTAGGGTTGGACCATGTACCCCATACACAGCTAGCCCAGCTAGAGACTGTGTAACAAGAAACTAAACGGATTGTGGCCCACTGGAAACGTTGTGTACTCCAATGATATCTTACGTACACTCACACACTGTTTCACCAGGTATTTACTTTTAATGGACTGTAAAAAATAGTACACATCATGTTTTTAGAACTACCCACCATGTACTCATCCAAATTATGCATATTTATTAAAATATGTTATTATATTATACAGTCCCTTGAGACGTGTACCATCATTTGGGCATAAAGCTGAGGCACAATACGTGATAGGTGTTTTATATATATGTGTTTAATTTTACATCTATGTAATGTTCATTTATACTCATTGGGTAGTCATGAATAGGAATTACATGGGTGGCCCTTAAGGAACAATTTAAGTAAAAAGAGAATTTTGAATGAGATTATTTGTTTAAAATTATGATGGATTAGAATCCAAAAGAAATTCAGAAAAGGGTTTAAGATGAAAGGATTTATGTCATGACCCGACCCTACCCAGGCTCGAGCCGCAACTACCACAAGCCCGCCTCCATAGGCCAGGGGCTGCCGAAAGGCGCCATAGGCTAAACTACTCGGGGTGGCCTTTTCCTGAGTACCTGTACACACACACACAACACACTCAATGCAAAAGTGCAGAGTAAAAAAGAAAAAAAAGTACCAACTGCAATAAATAACCCACAAATGTGCATCGACCTCTACACAGTACAAAGAAATTGCTGAAGGTAAAGTTAAAAAGAAAAGGGTAAAACACGCGCCCAACCAGAAAAGTGCCACAACCGACAATAGGTAAACAAAGTAAAACTTCAAGGAGAGTCCCAAACCTGGAACATGACTACGACCACCACACGCGCTCAAAGCTCCCGAAATCCCAAGCTCCTCTGAAGTCATGACCATCCTGTCCATTGTCTGAATGGGCACACCAAGTGCGGGCAAAGCCTAAGAAGGGGTGAGTATAAAAATACTCAGTAGGATAACCCGAAGGCTTGAGGGAGAAACAAAGGAGGTACTGAAGGGTGAGAATTAGATCGAATAGGGGAAAGTAATGGAGTACAACCAAGAGTGCAGTAAAGAGTACAACAAGGAGTGAAGTAGAGTAATAGTAGAGAGTCCAGCTCAAACCAACAAGAGAAATGAGGTAGACTAGTCCAGACACAAGGAGCTGGAGATGGTGAGAAGATGAAATTCTCATCGAGTCTTCGCTACCTATAGAAGGAGATTATACTCGTCTAACCATGAGAAACCAGACACGGAAAGCACGTCGAATACCCCACGCGTCTTCGCCTCTCCTGGATGAAGAGTAGCCCAAACCCAAGGAGTGGGTACTGGAACAAGGTATATACAAATCCATATGCTCAAACAAGAAGCCCAAACAAGATCATAAGGGGATCTCCATCCCGTAGCTCAGCCCAAGAAAGTGATTATCCAACTGTCCTAGAAGTAAACACCATCGTTGCCTAGCATCCTACCCATCTGCCCTGAACTGCAAGTCAAGGGACTCAAATCATCGCACCTTGACACTATCTACTTTGGGCGGCACTGACTAGCCCACATAGTTTTAGGTCGCATCACAATGATGTGTCTCATTGGGGAAATCACCCCTTGTACTTGAGTGTTCTGGGGAACATCAAACCACACCTCGTCACTGCCCCTTAGTCGAGAGGTCTTTCAAAGTCGACAAACGACCCCCTGCTCAGCCCCGCTCGAGGGTAATCCCGGGAAGTCGATGGGTTTCCACTGGAGGGAGACCTGGCAGGTGTCGACGGGTGCCACACTGCCCAGTACCATAAAAGGGTAATCCACTGGAGGTAGACAAGGATAAAGTCGTCGACGAGCCCCAATACCCAGTCCCATAAAAGGGTACTCCACTGGAGGGAGGCTCTGAACCGTCATCGAGGACCACTTCCAAGCCCAGCTGGAGGTAAACCCGGCATCGGGGACCTCTTCCCAGCACCGATGGTGGTAAACCCATCATCAGGGACCACTTCCCAGCCCTACTGGTGGTAAACCGAGAACCTCTCTGGCCATCCCTGCTGGATGGTATTGCTCGGTGAACACCGCTGTACTGGCCATCCCTGTTGGATGGTACAATTGGCCATCCCTGCTGAATGGTACCTCACTGGCCAGCCCTTCTAGACACAACCTCTTGGACATCCCTACTAGAAACAACCTCCTGGGTAGAGGATCGGTGCCCGTGTAATGTGTTGGTCACACCTAATCCACAAGAACTCTACCAGGGAACACGAAGCAACTCTACTGACCAAACCATCGAAAACAGAACTAGGGGAAAACCACTAAACCATGCTGGTCGAAAAAATTGTGAAAAAAACCAGGGGGAAACTTAACCCTGCTGATCCACAAACGATAACATAACCAGGGGAAGTCAACCCTGCTGGTCAACAAATGAGAACAGAACCAGGGGAAAACTCAACCCTGCTGATCAAGAAATGAGAACATAACCAGGAGAAAACTCAACCCTACTGATCAACAAACAAGAACAGAGGGACCCTCTATGTCGTGAGTGTTCAAGGGTACGCAAAGTAGAACACGACACGCAGATGGGGCCCACACGAAGTATGGCCCCAAGTCAACTCCAACCAATCGCACCAACGTTCTCAGGTACAAACAACCACATGTACCTCCAAGCGTTCCTATATACTCACAGTGTATACCACGTTTCTAGCCAAAAGGATATCATTCACCTGACACCCAACATCAATGCGAAGGGCGTAAATGTAAAAACTACCAATTGCCACCTCATCGGCCTAGGCATGACCAACTACATAACCTCATACATTTACATCACTCACACGAGAGTTCACATGATCACACGCCAAGGGTTCTCTACAAACACCACAGGAAGAACCTCCACCGGTACACCTTTCATGCTTCCACAATTAAATGAGATCTTGAAAGAGTCACTGTACATCCAAACAGATAATACCATTGTAATCCTCGTGGAAAAACATGCGAGATCGACTACTTACTCGACTCCAACGGATATCCGGTGTAAAAGTCGTTCTACATCGCTTTACGCCCGAACAATGTCCCGTGGTCCCGAGCCACAGCCCTAAAAATAGTCGGGCATATTGCACCATTGTGATCTCCAGGGAATGAAATGTCAAATTGACTGCTCACTTGTGTGCAATGGATATTTGGAGAAAAATATGTGTTCCGACATACCGAACATGAGTGGTGCTTAGTGGGACCCGCATCCCAGTCCTGAAGCACAACAAACAGATCGAACCATTTCAATCCTCCTAGATAAGTACACAAGATGGAATATTCACATTTCCAAAAAAAACACCCGGTGATAAAGCTGGAAATCACCGCTAACTCCCAAAACGGACCTTATGGGGCCTGCACCATCGTGCGGAATTAAAGCAGGCCGATTGCGCCATTGTAATGCCCTTGGAAAACACCCAAAATTGACTGGTCTCTCTCCCCGAACGGACGTCTGATGAAAATGTTACCAAAAGCTGCGTACAGCTTGACGGACGGCCTATGGGGCCCACGTCTCATCTCCGGTTTCAAAGCACGAAACCATACTGGAAAACTTCGCCTCGACCCCAGGGTCCCAACGCCGCTGACAGAGCTCAAAACAAACAGAGGATGTGTCCGCATCACCCAGAACAAGAATCCCGGGAAAAATACCAAACATCTTAATGACACTTAGTGCCACCGAGGCCCCCATCCCGGGAGTTAAAACCCCCGAAACCATCTCAAAATATTCTCCTCGATTTAAGGGACGCGTCACCGCAGATGGTTCCCAAATCGGACGCTCTACAGATTATTTATGATATATAAATAATAAAAATAAAAATAAAAATAAAAATATTATTATTATTATAAACTATTTTTTTAAAAGGTTCCACCGACCGGCCAGCGTCGGTCGGCTGCTTTTCCACGTAGAGACCCGCCGCTGGCGGATCTACGGTCCCCCACGGGGTCGCGTTGCGTGGCCTCAGCTTTGCACGCCCGCCGGCTGACCTCTCCCACTCGCCGTCGCCCCTAGCTCGCCCAGAGGATCCCCCTGCCTCGCTGAATCCCACCATCGCGCCCACAGCCACCTCCACGGGCCGCTTGATGACGCCCCCACCTCGCCCCCGCATGCGGGTCGCCCACTGCAGCTCGCACTGACTCCCTCGATCGTGCCTCCACCGCTCCGCCATCTGGCTTGCCTGTGCCGTCACCTGGGAGGGTCGCACCTCCGTCGTCACCGGTAGGACCAACCTGAAACCGCCGGATGGGGGGGGGGGGGGGGGGTTGGCCGAAAAACTTCCCGGGGTCACCCCGTGCACCCATGGACTCCATATTTCAAGTCGAAAAATTCATCAGGAAGGTCAGAAAAAAACCTACACATCTATGGGATTTTCTTGAAGATTAAACAGCGGTTCGATACTAGAAATTAAGCTCAACACATATGCGGAAATTGAAAACACACGATCCTACCTTGCAGGGTTGCGCCCGATGCTTCCCGCATGATTCGCCTTCACCGTTGTTTCCCCCACCTTGATTGGAGGAAGAGGAGGAGGTTTAAGGGAGGGCTCTTTGGTTGAGATGGCTTTTACCAGAGAAGATCAAGGGGGATGAGGGGAGGAGGGTAAGGGTTTATATGAAGGAAAATTAATTAAAATTCTTAATTAATTTAAACCCTTGAATTAACCCTCATCCGAAACCCTTGACGGGGTCGAGGTTAAGATTCTCCTAGGGTAAAAACCACCTTTCGGCCACAAAAACGGTCTCATAATTTTAATCTGACCCTCCGTTATAAAGTGATTAAACTCAACACCTAAGGTTTCTAAAATACGAAAATGCCCCTAGGGCCATTTTTCACAAAAGAACCACGCCCGCGGAAGTTACACACCTCCTGGGGTAAAAGGCATGCTCTGGAATTAGTGGTGCCCTCAGTTTTCCCATCTGATCTACCATTTAAGATATAGATGCGTTTAACCATTAAATTAATTAATTAATTAATAAATTATCCATTTAAGGTTCCGTTAACGGGTGAGGGGTCCAAACGTCCCATGCCAACATGTTTTATGTTGTTACTAGGGTGAAAACCCCATTTCGGACCCATCCATACTCTCGGACTTCTGATCCGGATCACCATTTAGGAGTTATCTCATTTATTTGGTGTGCCGAGTGTGAACGCACTGAAAATTTAATTCTGACCACACCGGGGCTCAGAATCGCACGTCGTCTGAAGGTTCTGCTCTTGAATAACCTCAAGAATATTTCCATGTATTTTATAAGGAAAACCGGGATCTTAAATACTTCCCTCCTTCAAGATTTTTATCCCTGAAAAGAAAAACCAGGGAACAACTTTATTAAGCCCAAACCTGGCTCTCCCGTACCCAGAAGAACTCTTGCACATTCCTGCGTCACCACACACTAACCCAAGGGGTTGATCTGTTGACGTGAGGTCGGCCCTTGCCGATGAAATGCATAGGATCATGCACGCATCTTCTCGGTTAAGTCACATGGGATATGTCCTGCACCCACTCTAGATATTGGGGTTAGGGAAAGGCGGTTGGGAACCTCACCGTCCCTTCACACGTTCTCAAATGGTCTAAAGGACCTCGGGGGTAGCTCACCTCCCTGATCGAACCTCTATGTCACATGATATGACTGGAATCACCACCCGCACCTTGACCATGTCTCGGTGATTCCTTCCTTCAGAATATCCATATGGTGAAACTCCCAAGGATATCAGGTCATGCAAGGTTTCACAATTGATGTCTCGCAACCAAGACTCTCTTACACACTTGGAAAGAAAAGGAGTCGACACCATTGAATAAAAAAATGTCAAACACCTTTTACCTTAACAACACATGGTTTCACTAATGCCCTGCGCCAGCCTGGTAACATCTTAAACAAAGAGCAGGGAGAAAAGCATTTCCCACATAGGGCCTAACAACTCTACTATAAAAAGTAGAGGAGCTGTAGAGCATACCTCTTATCACCTCATGCTCTGTAGGGTCGTAGACATCCAAATATCATGGCTGTCCATGGTCCCAACTGTCAGCTCTCAGAGCCTAACGTGTATCACATAGTGGTGATGGGAAGACCTCATAAGGTAGTCCTCCACTTCCAGATCCTCCCACTCCTCTGCTAGCACCGCCTCTTTGGGTGCTACTCCAATCACGACGCTGCCTCGGCCGCAGTGGTGCACCTGCTACCTACTCGATGTTCTCAACATTCCTGGTCGGGTAGTCTCATTCCAGGTGACCTCACCCATCGCAAGCGTAACACCGGAGCTCTCTGGGATGCACTGGTGCCCTCCAGTTCCGCTGTGGTGTAAGACCACACCCCTGAGTCCGGTTTCCATAAAGCCTCCTGCATAGAGGTTCTTCTTGCGATGCCCGCTAGCTGTGGCAGACATCTCGTCACTGTCGTGCCTGCTACCACCACCATCTGTAGAACGAGAAATGAAGCTCTCTGTCACCAGTGCCTGCTCTAGCACCCCGACATAAGTTTGAATGCCCAAGGACACTATGATAACACAAATCTCTCTACAGAGACCTTGCTCGAACATCCACGCTCGGATGTTTCCGTCATGGACCATGTCTGGGAAAAAGCGTGCATGATCTGCAAAACTAGCCGCGTACTCGGCCACCATCATCCCTCCCTGTTGAAAATGCAGGAGCTCTTGAATCCGAATGGAGCATAAGCAGGAGGGGAAAAATCATCACGAAACAACAACTGAAAGTCACCCCACGAAAGTGACTACTCTTAATGAAATTGAGTCACCAGACTCCACCAATTCCAAACTCCTCCACAAAAAGGTTGGCGGCCAAAGACACCATAAGATCTGCCGGCATCTACACAGGCCTCAAAAGGTGAACCACTGTCTCCAGCCAAACCTCTGCTGCCTGAGGGTCTGAATCACCAACGAACCTCAGCGGTCTCTACAGCTGGAACTCGCAGTGCGTGCTCAAGGTTAGTCAGCTCTGCTGAAGCTGTCTGCTGCTCTCCAGGTGGGGGTTTTGCTATCGGCCCACCCGGAGAAAGGGGCTCGCATGATGGGTCCTGGACTGAGGCCTCGTAGATCACAGGGTCGTTGTCATGAACTAAAGAAATTATCCTAGATATATGTCTTCACGAAGGCATCCTAAATGTTATCAAGGAGTCCCGCGATCAGATGAGCGTATATGTATATAACAGTAACAAAAATGGGGTGCTGACTCAAGAAGGATAGTCAAAGACTCAATCCTATGTGATGAAAAAAACAATTTACCTGCAACGAGTGTCTCATCATGCTGAGTCGACAAGCGGGTTATCAGGGTCCTCATGAATGGATACGTCGGTCGCCGCACCATCACTAGACTGCCTAGCCTCAAAGCCGCTCTCGAGACACGTTAACATTGATTCCCTAATTCCCAAACAATTTCTTTTTTAGGGATGTCCGAAAAACATCCCAAGGATCGAACCACCTATGATACCACTTTTTCATGACCTGACCCAACCTGGGCTCGAGCACCAACTACCCCAAGACCGCCTCCATAGGCCAGGGGCTAGCGAAAAGCGCCAAAGGCTAAAAAACTCGGGGATTCCTCTGCCTGAGTACCGGTTCACACACACTTAGCACACTCAATGAAAAAGTGATGAGTAAAAACAAAATCAAATTACTAACTGTTATAAATAAACCACAAATATGCATCGACCTCTACATAGTACAAAGCAATTGCTGAAGTTAAACTGAAAAAGAAAAGGGGAAAACACACGCCCAAATAGAAAAGTGCCACAACCCAGCAATAGGTAAACAATGTAAAATTGCTAGGAGAGTCCCACACCTAGAACTCAACTATGACAACAACACTTGGTCCAATCTCACGAACTCCCAAGATCATATGAAGTAACGAACAACCTATTTGTCGTCTGCAAGGGCACACCAAGTGCGGGAAAATCCCAAGTAGGGGTGAGTATAAAAATACTCAGTAGGATACCCCGAAGGCTCGAGGGAGCAACAAAAGAGGTATCGAAGGGTGAGAAGTAGATCAAACATGGGAAAGTAAAGGAGTACAACCAAGAGTTTAGTAAAGAGTACAACAATGAGTGCCGTAGAGTAACAGTAGAGAGTCCAGCTCAACCCAACAAGAGAAAGGAGGTAGACTCGTCCAGACATAAGGAGATGGAAACGGTGAGAAGATGAACTTCTCGTCGAGTCTTTACTAGCTATAGCAGGAGAGTAGACTCATCCAACCATGAGAATCTAGACATGGAAAGCATGTGGCATACCCCACACATCTTCGCCTCTCCTGGAAGGGGAGTTTCCAAAACATAAGGAGTGGGTACTGGAAAAAGGTATATACATATCCATATTCCCATAAAAGAAGCCCAAAAAAGATTGTAAGGGGATCTACATCCCATAGCTCAGTCCAAGAAAGTAAGTATCCAACAGTCCCATAAGTAAACACCATCGATGTCCAGAATCATACCCGTCTGCACTGAACTGCAATTCTAGGGGCTCAAATCACCACACCATGACACTATCCACTTTGGGAAACACTGACTCACCCCCACGGTTTTAGGTCACGTCAAAAGGACGTGCCTTGGCGGTGAAAGAACCCCTCATACTTGAGAGTTATGGGGAACATCAAAACACACCTCGTCACTTCCCTGTAGTCGAGAGGTCTCCTCAAAGTCAATAGGAGACCCCCTGCTCAGCCTTGCTGGAGGGTAATCCCTGGAAGTCTATGAGTTCCCACTAGAGGGATACCCGATAAGGGTTGACGGGTTCCACACTACCCTGTCCCGTAAAAGGGTAATCCACTGGCGGGAGACCCGGCTAAATTCATTGAAGAGTCCCAATACCCAGTCCCGTAAAAGGGTACTCCACCATAGGGAGGCTCGGAACCATAATCGTGGACCACTTTCCAGCCCAGCTGGAGGTAAACCTGGCATCGGGGACCACTTCCCAGCCACGCTGAAGTTAAACCCAGCATTGGGGACCACTTCCCAGCCCTACTGGAGGTAAACCCGAAACCACTCTAGCCATCCCTACTGGATGGTACTACTCGGTGAATAGAATTGTACTGGCCATCCCTGCTGGATGGTACCACACTGGCTAGCCTTGCAGGAAACATCCTCCTGGCCAGTCCTACTGGAAACAACCTCCTGGGGAGAGGATCGGTGCCCGTGTAATGTGTTGGTCACACCGAATCCACATGAACTCTTCCAGGGAACACGAAGAAACTCTGCCGGCCAAACCATCGAGAACAGAACCAGGGGAAAAACCACTCAACCCTGCTGGTCGAAACCATCATGAATAGGATGAGGGGGAAAAACCACTCAACACTTCTAGACAAACAAACGAGAACAAAACCAGGGGAAAACTCAACCCTTCTGACCCACAAATGAGAACAGAACCAGGGGAACTCAACCCTGCTGGTCAAAAAATGAGAACAAAACCAGGGGAAAACTCAACCCCACTGATAAACAAATGAGAGCAGAACCAGAAGAAAACTCAACCCTTCTAATCAAAAAATGAGAACAGAGGGACCCTCTACATCATGAGAGGTCAAGGGTACACAAATTAGAACACAGAACACACATGGGTCCCACACGACGTGTGGCCCCCGTTCAACTCCAACCAGGAGCACAGACGTTCTCAGGTAAAAACAACCACATGTACCTCAAAGTGTTCCCGTATAATCCTAGAGTATACCACGTTTCCAGCCCAAATGCTATCATGCAAATGACACCCAACATCAACCCGAATGGAATAAACATAACAACTCCCATTTGACACCTCATTAGCCTAGGCACAACCAACTACATCTCCTCAAACATTAACATCACTCACACAGGAGTGCACACGATCACACCCCAAGGTTTCTCTACAAACATTGCAGGAAGAACCTCCACCAATACACCATTCCTGCTTCTACATTTAAAAGATATCTCAAAAGAGTCACCATATACATCCAAACGGATCATACCGTTGTAATCCTCGCGAAAAAACATGCGATATCGACTACTTACTCGACTCCAATGGATATCCGACGTGAAAGTCATTCAACACCGCTTTACGCCCGAATGACATCCCGTGGTGACGAGCCTTGGCCCCGAAAATAGTTGGGTGCATCGTACCATTGCGATCTCCTCCGAATGACACATCAAATTAACTACTCACTTGAGTGTAATGGATATCCAGAGAAAAATATGTGTTCCGACATACAGAACATGAGCGGTGCTTCATGGGACCCACATCCTGGTCTCGAAGCGCAACGAACGGATTGCACCATTGCGATCCTCTCGAAAAAGTACACAAGACCGACTATTCACTTTTCCAAAACGGACACCCGGTGATAAAGCTTGAAATCACTGCCAACTCCCAAAACAACCCCCGTGGGGCCCACACCATCATGAGGAATTAAAGCGGGCAGATTACGCCAATACAATGCCCTCGAAAAACACCCAAAATTGACTGGTCGCTCGCCCCGAACAGACGTCTGATGAAAATGTTACAGAAATCTGCGTACAGCTCGAAAGACGGCTCGTGGGGCCCACGTCTCAACTATGGGTTCAACGCACGAAACCATACTGGAAAAATTCACCTCGGCACCAAGGTCCCAACGCCGCTAACAGTACTCAAAACAGATAGTGGATGTGTCCGTGATGACCAAAAAAAGAATCCCTGGAGAAATACCAAACTGCTTAACGACAGGTCATTCCACCAAGGCCCCCATCCCGGGAGTTAAAACCTCCCAAAACCATCTCAAAGTATTTGCCTCGATTTAAGGGACGTGTTGCCGTAGACGGTGCCCAAATCGGACGCCCTGTGTATTATTTATGATATATAAATCATTTCAATAATAATAATAACAATATTATTATTATTATTATTATAAACCCTTTTTTTAAAAGGTTCCACCAGCTGGCCAGTGCCTGCCGGCTGCTTTTCCACGCGGAGACCCACCACTGGCGGGTCCGCAGTCTCCCACGGGGTTGTGTCGCGCGACCCCGCCTTCACACGCCCGCCATCTGGCCTCTCCTTCTCGTTGTAGCCCCCAACTCGCCAGGAGAAGCCCCCTGCCTCGCCGAAGACCACCATCATGCCCACAGCTTCCCCCGCGGGCCAATCGACGACGCCACCAGCTCACCCCCGCATGCAGGTCGCCCGCTGCATCTCGCACCGACACCCTCGAATGAACCTCCACCGCTCCGCCATCCGACTCTCCTACGTCGTCGCCTGGGAGGGCCGCACCGCCATCGTCACCTCCCGGACCCCCCTGAAACTGCCAGAATGGGGGGGGGGGGGGGTTGGCTTGAAAACTTCGCGGGGTCACCCATGGCACCCTGAGACTCCAAATTTCAACCCGAAAAATGCATCGGGAAGGTTAGAACAAAACCTACGCATCTATGGGAATTGATCGATGATTAAATAGAAGTTCGATACTAGAAAATAAGCTTGAAATATATGCGGAAATGGAAAACACACGATCCTACCTCGCAGGGCTTCGCCCGATGCCTCCCGCACGATCCGCCTTCGCCGTTGTCGCCCCCGCCTTGATTGGAGGAAGTGGAAGAGGTTGAAGGGAGGGATCCTTGGTTGAGAGAGCTTCCGCCAGAGATGATCAAGGGGGATGAGGGGAGGTGGGTAAGGGTTTATATAAAGGAAAATTAATTAAAATTCTTAATTAATTTAAACCCCTGAATTAACCCGCATTCGAAACTCTTGATGGAGTCGAGGTTAAGCTTTCAATAGGGAAAACACCACCTCTCCGACACAACATAAGTCTTGGAATGTTAATCCGAGTATCTATTCAAAAGTTATTAAACTCAACGCCTGAGGATAGAAAATTACAAAAAGACCCCAAGGACATTTTTCATAGAAGACTCACGCCAGAAGAAGTTACACCCCTCCCGGGGTAAAAGGAATGCTCCAGGCTCAACAGTGGCCTCAGTTTTAGCATCGAAGCTACCATTTAATAGATACCTACGTTTAACAATTAAATGAATAAATTAATTATTTATTTATCCATTTAATGTTTTGTTAACGGGCCAGGGGTCCAAACATCCCACGCTGACATGTTTTATGTCATTAATAGGGTAAAAAACCCATTTCAGACCAATTCATACTATCTGACTATTGATCCAAATCATCGTTTAGGAGTTATCTCATTTATTTGGCATGCCTAGTGTGAACGCACTTAAAATTTAATTCAGGCCACACCGGGGCTCGGAATCGCACGCCGTCTGAAGGTGCTGCCCTAGAATAACCTCAATAATATTCCAAATTCTCTTATAGAAAAAACCAGGTTCTTAAAATTGATTAATTAATGATTATAATTAATTTATTCGAGCATTATTTTTCTTGAAAAAAATAAATTAATGAATTGAATGCAATTTTTTATGCATAAATATGGTTTCATGTATGGATGATAATGAGACATTCCAAGACCTTTGTATGTGGATGGTTTCTTTTAATTTATTTATTTAAATTAAATTAGTCATTCTGCGAGCCTTCTCCCCATTAATATGTAGGGCATGCATGCCCAAGGTTTCTTTTATGTAAAACCCATTTTCCCCCTCACCTGCATGTGGGTTAAAAAAAGGAAAATGTAATAGATGGAACTCCCAAGATATTAGAGATGGTTGAAGATAGTGTTGAGATGAAACTAATCCTAGGAGATACAAAGGAGGACAGGTGGAAAGCTATAAACCCAAACCAGAAAGGGTCAAGATGTTTCTCCCCTAGGCTAGGGTAAGTTTATCAACTGCTAAATAAACAAACCATTATAAAAACTCATGATCATGAACTATATTATATTTTATTTCTGTTAGTTTCATGGTTTATCATTAAGGACTTGTTATCCCGATCACATAGTTAAGGAATTAAACAAGAATTCAAAATGAAACTAAAATAAACCAGAATTATGCATAAATATTATCATTACATGGTTAATCACTTAAGTAAGTTCCACTTAATATTAACAAGAATGTGATAATCATAATAATAAATTCATGCGTAAGAGATAAAAATACCTCAAATAAAATGTTAAGTCAGACCAAGCCTTCAGTTATATGATTAAGGGAAAAACTCAATAAAACTATGTGTTTGACCAACCCTTGTTGGGAAACTTACTTTTATACAAGAAGACCTTATGTAATGTTTCAGGTTGAAATAACCATAATACACCAATATGAGTATCCCTTTCTAAACATGGTGTAATATTAGAGTCAAGAGTTGAGGAAATCCAATGTTATGATTTCAGGATTGGGGAGTGCACTCAATAGTTCAAGAGGCTGCATGCCCGTAGTTGAAAAAGACCTACCAACCTAAATACCTTCTAATATCTTGTACAACCCTTTTTGGGGTTATGAGAAGGATATTATGGATCATTTCCCCTAGAATGTCATGAAAACTAGACATTCCGAGTTTAATGACGAGGGCCATTTGACATGATGAAATTGTGAGAGACTTAATAAAATTTATTATTTCTCATAAAATGTAACCAAGAAAGTAGAAATGATATACTCATTTAATTGTAAAATAAAAATGAATCACTCTTTAACCACACTATCCCTGAAATCAATTCTGGAAAAAGGAAACATTCTCACCAGCTTTAACTTATAGGAATGGTTTAGAAGCCTTCGCGTTAACTTACACCATTAACTGAAGTCTTATGTTATTGAGTCAGTATTACATAAGCTTCCTACCAAAGAGGCAAGTGATGTGGATTTCTTGGTCTATGAGAAACATAAGAACGACATGGTAAACGTTCAAGGTTTGATGTTATCATCAATATATAGTGAGCTCCTGAAGTATCATGAAAATATGGATGCTTATAGCATGCTCAAGCACCTCAATGGTCTTTACCATGAGAGAGAAAGACCGAAAAGTTTTGAGATATCTATGGGATTATTTTAGAGTAATCTTGGAGAGGGTGCCCCAGATGGGCCTCATGTAGTCTATATCATTGGATACATTGAGCACCCTGAGGTTCTAGTGTTTAAACTCCGTGAAGAATTGGACACTAATTTCATTCTCTCATCACTCCCTCAGAGCTTATCTAACTTTTTTTGGTCAATTTCAATATGAAAAACATTAAGAATTATTTATATAATATTCTTATCTTCATTCACCATGTGGAAAAAATATGAAGTGAGAAAAACCTTATGTACTTATGGTGAGTAAGACGAAAGGGAAGGAGAATAGCATTAAGCCCAAATCTTCTTCACGACCTTCCATGAGAATGAAGATCAAAGGGGAGGAAAAAGAATACAAGGCTGTTTGTTTCGCATGTGAAAAAATGGGCCACTAGAAGAAGAACTACACCCAACCTATGAAGCAAGGGGAAGCTTCAGGTGCATTTGTTATTGAATATAATCTATCTGTTTCTAAAAATTGGGTATTACATACAGCTTTGGGTGATAACATATGTATCCAAATACCAGAACCATGTAGATTCAAGAAGATTTACTGAGGGAAGGTAGATCTACTAGTATCCAAGGGAGCTAGAATTACTGATGTAGATATCGGGTACTAACACCTCATGTTTGTAACGGGGATGATCTTGTTGTTAAAGGGTTATTATTATGAGTCTTCTGTTACTAAAAGAAATATTTTTGTATCCAGATTAGATACAGAGGTATTTGTTTTCATGTTCGAAAATGAATGTTTCTTCTTTTACAAACATATCTTTTGTTTTGGTAGAGAACATTTATACAATTATCTTTACATGTTGGATTACAAAAACCATGTAATGGAAATCGATAACAAAGATAAATCACATGAATCATACCAAACTAAAACTTGGTATCACCAGCTGGGTCATGTAAATGAGTAATTCTTGACAAAGTTACATCAAGATGGATGTTTAGATACTTTCAAACTAATACCACTTGACGATTGTCATGCATATTTACAAGGAAAAATGACCAAATCCCCATTTAACGGGGATGGTGAAAGGGCTAAAGAAATTATTGAATTGGTTCATAACAATGTGTGTCGATCATTTATAGTTGAAGTTAGGGGAGAGTACACATACTTCATAAAGTTTACTAATTATTTTAGTAGATATGGATATATCAACTATATGTGGTGTAAATAAGATTCCTTTGATATGTTCAAAGAATACAAGATGACGTTATGAACCAGATTTATAAGAATATTAAAAAACTTCTCTTAGAGCGAGGTGGAAAATATCTTAATCAAGTCCTCATTGATTACTTACAAGATTTTGGGATCCTATCCCAACTCACTCCTCTACACATGCCCTAGTGGAATGGTGTTATAGAAAGGAGGAACCACACCATATTGTACATGGTGAGATCAATGATGAGTCATGCGAGTGTTTCATTATCCTTTTGGGTATGTGAATTACAAATATATGTGAACATAGTAAACCAAGTACCAACTAAATCGATAAATTCTATTCCACACAAGTTATGAAGTGAAAAGAAAGACATGTTATCAAATATACATGTGTGGGGAAGTGATGCTTTTGTTAAGGGATCTTCATGTAACGAACTAGCACCCTGAGGAAAAAATTGTACCTTTATAGGACCCCCCTTGGAAACATGGGGATAAAACCTATACAATACTTCATAAAAAGTGTTATAGTGGAAAGAAATGACATATTCCATGATAGGGAGTGCATCTATAAAAGATATAGTGGGATCAAGATAGAATTCGATGATGTTGAGGCTCAAGGTACACAAGAGTTGGTATAGGAACAGATTCCACAAATCCCCGTGGATAAAAGAACTATTCCACAGATACAAGAGATATATAGGAGTAAAAGAGAGAATAAAGAACTAGAATGGTACGGTTTTCTAGTTACCGGGGATGGTGACTCATTATTAGTTGATAATAATGAACCTCTAACCTATAATGAAGTAGTATGTGGCACAAATGTTTCTAAGTGGAAAGAATCCATTAATTTAGAAATGGATTCCATATACCAAAACCAAGTTGGGATTTTGGTATATCCTTCAGTTGGTGTAAAGCCTGTTGGTTGAAAATCGGTATTCAAGAAGAAAATGGATTTGGGGGGACAAGTCAGTACCTAAAAGGAACGAATGGTTGCAAAAGAGTTCAAACAACATCAAGGAATTTACTATGGTGAAACCTTTTCCTCAGTTGTAATGATGAAATCCATTAGAATTTTATTGTCCATTACCAATTACCATGAATATGAGATTTGGAAAATGGATGTCAAAATAGCCTTCCATATTTGGAACCATCAGGAAGATTTCAACATGACACAACCAAAAGGATTTATTAATCCAAATAATTCCAATAAGGTACGTGAGTTGCATAAATTCATTTATGGATTAAATAAAGCATCCATGTCATGGAATATTTGTTTTGATGAAGACATAATGAAATTTGGTTTTATCAAGAATTAATGTGATCATTGTGTCTACAAACAGTTTATTTGGCATGCAGTTGTTTTCTTAATAGTATATGTTGATGACATATTACATATTGGAAATTAGATATTAGTCTTACAGTCTATTAAGGCATGGTTGAATCAATAATTCTCCATGAAGGACTTGGGTAAGTAAACATATATGCTTGGGATTGAGATCCATCATGATAGATCCAAGATATTTTTTGGTCTCATTCAAAGTACATACATTCATAAGATACTAAAGAGTCCCAGTATGGATCATTACAAGTTGGAATTGTTTCTAGCATCACATGGAATCCATATTTCTAAGAAAATATTTCCTCAAACACATGAGGAAATAAATATAATGGAAAAAACTACACACTCATCAGTGATTCAGTCATTCATGTATTCCATGCTATGTACTAGGTTGGATGTCGCCTATGCATTGAGTGTGATATTCAAATATCAAGATGACCTAGGTGAATTCCTTTGGATGACAGTCAAGACTATCTTAAAGTATATGAGTCACTCCAAGGATATGATTTTGGTTTATGGAGGATATGATAAACTAGTCATCAGAGGATATGCATATGCTGATTTCCAGACTAATCAAGATGGCTTGAAGTCACAAGCGTGATACATCTTCACTTTGAATGGAGACACAGTGAGTTGGAAGAGCTCAAAGGAGTGTGTGGTCCCATATTCTATAGTAGAGTCCATGTATATCACAGCTTCTGGGGTAGCTAAAGAAGAATTTTGGATGTGATGCTTTGTCTAATAGATGGATGTGATACCTAGAAGTAATGATCGCATCACATTGTACTGTGATAATTCTGCAGTGGTGGATCCCGCAACAGAGCCAAGGTCACATGAAAGGATAAAGAACATGCTTCATAAGTATCATCTATTAGGGGATTTTTCCCATAGGAATGAATTTGCAGTGAGTAGTGTTTCCATAGAAGAAATTATAGCAGACCCCCTGACTAAATCCTTGACTCTGCAGAAACATGATCACCATTTGAGGTTTAATGGATTGAAAGTCGTAGGGAGTTTGATCTAGTCCAAGTGGGAGTTTTTAAGAGTTGGTGTCCTAGAACCAACTGTTTTTACTTTTCATACATGTAGTTTTATTGTATTTAAATATTAAACATCTTATTACATATTGTTCATTATTCTTCACTATGAAGATGTAATAATATCCTAGAGTATTTGTTGCATTGATAAAGTCATAGAAGTTCTCCTCTATGATGTTAACCATGAAATCCTATAACAATATTCTTAAATATAGTTACATTGTTGGATAAAATACTATGATGGGACACATATAATTCATACTGTCAAGTGTGACTACTCGTAAGTATATGAGACTTCCTCTCATGGAGTTCTCTATTGGTAATCTCCATGATAGGAGATTATGAGAATAGACACACCAGTAGGAATTCTACGTGTTTTGGTGTTATCAGATATTTCTATCTTTGAGTGTGTATATTGATCCTTAGACATTAAGCTTATAATTAATATGTTTCATGACTTATGCACTTTTATTTTCTAATGAAAACCATCACACCAACAATTGGTGGGAAGTAGGGTATGTTTGGTGCATCACGAGTGGCATGTTATTAATGGATATGTTGAGGAAGTATTTGTCACTTCCATTTGTGGAAGTAGATATCTTATCCATTTTATTTAAATATAACTAACACGATAAATTCCATGGACATGGTTTAAGGAAGTGTTTAATTCACGTAATCAATGAACGAAGATTCAAGCCCAAAAGTTGATGACACTGTCTTGAAACCTACTTGATGAGATATTGCGACAATGTGATTGTATTACACTGTGAGTGTTTGTAAGTGGATGTAATTGTTGTGACATTAGGTTGTTTCTCTGGGGTGCCTTGACCAATTTCTAGATAGTACTTTGGAATATATCTAATCCCACCTAATGCCAATGAGAAAGAATCATAGAGGGTCACACACTATGTGCTTCTGTTGGACTTGGTTAAATTCTATTTTGATTTTATCAATAAATATTATTCTCAATACAGTGGAACAATTTTATTCAAGTTAAAATTATTTGATAAATTATATAAATATTTATTCTCCATATTGTGGGTAAAAAATATATATTTTATTGAACATTTAATAAATATTTATTAACTATATTTTAAATAAAGTATTCATTTGAGAGTATTATTTATTTATTTATTTATTCGGGTGTTCAATAAATAGAATTGGAGTTCGAGAAGACCAAGGTAAGTTCAGTAGTAAAATATTTATTTTGAGACAATAAATAATTATTTAAGTAGTTTTAAAAAATTAAATAACGCTGCTATTATTTTGTGGCAGATAATATTATTTATAATTCCATTTTCTGCAAGTAGGTGCACCATAAATAATGATGTGGTATTATTATTAATAAAATGGGCATTCTATAATGTGATGAATGGATTTAATTGTTGTTATGAAATTAAATATTTTAACTGAATACACATGTGAATAAATATACACATACTTCTATTGTGCCATGTACCGATCTTCATACCTGGTGAATTGAGAATTGTTGAGATAAACAATTTGTCTCTCAAATCCTCTTCCAGCACCTCTCAGGAATGAGAGACATTCTTTAAGGTTGAAGGACAAGAGATCATGAATGACCGACACAGGACACTCACTTTTCCATGCTATCACTCAGAGAACGAGTGGTGTCAATCTGAGGCTATCAAAGCACATATGGATCACCACTAGAGGGATTCTATTTTGGATCCTTGAAAGTGAAACAAGATAATCTAGAAGGGTCATTCTAGATAATCAAAATCAACAATAATGAAAATACGGAAGATCCATGTATTAATTTCTTTATGAAATTAATTAAAGCAATTATAAACATGATGTGAAATATCCTCTATAACTTTTTTGGGCCTCTTACTTCTTTATCTAATTCATTGATTCTATTCTATAGAGACTAGAGTTCATCATCATATTTATCCGAGAATAATCATTGATCATGGTAAAAAACAATGTTGGGTGTTGGGCCAACCACGCATCCACTGCGCCCCAAACCATTGGATGTAACATCTATGTAGGGTCCCCTAAAGATGATACTTGAGGTCTAGATTCACCCATTCAGTAATTTTTTGGGGCCATGCATGTAACTCCTCAGTTGTGACACATGGAAGAAGTCTTGAACCCCCTCCAAAAGTGGTGGGTAGTGAAAGGTGGTATGAAAACTTTCCAACCCTATGCAAGATCTCAAATGACCTAATTGTCATCGTAAATAGCTATCCTCCGTATCCAAATCTATTAAATCCTCATCATGGAGAGAATATCTAGAAAATAGGGTCTCCCAACTCAAACTCTAAGGGTCTATGAGTTTAATAAATGTCATATTTTTTCAAGATATTGGTTGTCCTCATCCTCTCAGGGATGACTTGTACCTCTTTCTTCATTTCCAACCCCATCATTGGCCCAATAAGACATGGGTTGTAAATCTCCTTCCAACACAAGGGTATCCTGAAGGGTCTCCCATACAAGGTATCAAAATGATCTTTGTCAAAAGTACATTGGTTGATACTTTTTTCTGCAAACTATTCCAAGTGAATTTGATGCTCCCATCTTCTACAAAAGTCTAAAATGTAATATCTCGTCATATCCTCCAGCACCAAGACAATGAACGTAGTCTTCCCATATTTTGGGGGGTGGAAGGTTGAAGTAATTCACATATGGGTCCAAAATTCTTCTTATAGGCCTATCTACATCCATGATGGAAGAATGAATCACTTTTAGAGAAGCTTTTGAGTTACCCAACAATGGAAAACATATTCCAAGCATACATCTACCACAAAATCATCACAAATCACTACTCCATGATATCAAGAAAGATCATTGTCCTCATTATTTTCAAAACTATATCCAAAATGGAATAGCGGCCTCTCGCCATCTGAGGAAGCCCAATCCCAATGTCTATGGATATGTTATCTAATTTCCGAAGATGGATCTAATGGGGATGAAAACAATATATAGAACCTAGTTCTCACCTTCACCCATAGACAGTTGAGGCACTGAGAGATGAAATCATCCATTATAAATCTCATTTTTGTCCACCAAAATTGAAACTGAATGACTTTGTAAAACTCTCCCACACTTGGATGTACATTCAAAGGAGATGTGTGGAACTCTCTCATAACCACCTCTCATATCATGATTGGGACCCCCATCCATCCTTGGAAAAGGATTATGTGACTCCATCCTCTAAAATATCCATCGGGTAAATATAATGATGATATTTGGTCACAAAATAGCTCACAATTGATGTATCCTAACTTGGACTCTCTAACATGATTATGGAGTGGAAGATTTGACACCATCGACTGAAGAAAAGTTGAATAGTCCTACTCAACTAGGTCCATCTGCAAGGAAGCCAACTTCACAAAAAACTCCTTACCCAAAAAAGCCTAGTAATTACATATAAGGGAATCATCTACCATTTTTCACTTCTCCAAATTATATAATATCTCTAATTCAATGACCTAAAGTAACTCCAACCAATGCCTCTATCATAAGTTCAAGTCTCTTTGTGTCAAGCCATACCTGAGACTCTGGTGGCTTGAGTAAACCACAAAGCACTATCCTAGGGGATATTTCCTCCACATCCTAAGATGGAAGACTAGCACTACCAACCCTAGGTCATTAGTTGAATTGTTCTACACATAGGGTCTCAACTACCTTAACCCAAACATGATAACTCCCTATATAAACATCAACATATAGTAGTGACCTGCACTAACGGAATCACAATACACTACATACTCCCTGCCTTCCTCCATTAGTTATAAAAATATAAATCATTATCCTTACCCTAAACTCCATGATGGACCTCTGGCACTGCTAAGACTATGAAAAAGGATTCCCTTTCAGCTCAGGGTTGTCAAAGTGGTTGCAATCCTAGAGAAGCCTTCCAAAAATCACTTGAAACAAAAAAAGACTCTGTGAGAGTTCCCATTATACTAGTAATATAATTGATTATATAGAGTACATACTCTTGTAGATCTCATGATCCTACTAAGATTCAAACGACATGTGGATTTCATCAATTCTCAAGGGTGGATACTCCAACTAGATAGTCACCGGATTTGGGAGTCATCAATCCACACCTTACCTTGATCTCTGATCCACATATCAGGAAAAAAACATAGGTATACCTAGGTGACACATTGGATATTATGAGGAACTTCCTTTATAGACCTTACAACTACACCATTACCTCTCATATCCCCATAGGGTCATCTGATGTGTCAGCTGAACCATCAGACCATCCATGGTGAAATTCTACACAGAGGTACATCTCATAGTGTGTTGGGAAACCTAGTACATTATCATACACCACCTTCATTGGAGGGAGCTACTAGATCATAAAATTCACTATACCATTGTTAATACTAGCTAAATAATAAATCTCTTTTAAGATCATATGAATGAGCACTTACTGATCTATCAGGGGATCATTCATTATCAAGGAGGAAAGAACTTTCCCCAACCTAGAAGCACTACCATTCAAATGGTAGTGATTATATGAGTATAAATGATCCAAAACCAGTCTATAATGAGGAAAAAATCATTGGGTCTTGCTACCAATATGAAATTATTTAGTGTGGGGATCACTCTCCTCATAGAGTAAGGTCTCCCTGTGAGCAAGCATGTGTGATGACTTATCCTATTTGCATGAGCCTATAAAATAACAGTCGAGAAAAATAGGCCCCCCACAGGTATCAATAGGTCTCAAATCGGGCTTATGCATAGAGAAATTTGGATTTCAAAACTATGATAAAATATTCATCAGGATTAGTGGATAATTAGGTCGTACATCAAACCACACTTGAGCCTCATTTCCAGAACCCTCATCTTCCAAGAGCTCAAAAATTCCCTTTTCTGCCTATTCCGCTTAACCAGTTCCTACTACAAAACCACTTTAAACCCACATGATCCAAGCATACAAGTCAAAGTGAATCATCCTCCACATCTAGGAACTATTCGCTCTAGGCGTCACCTACTCACTGTCACAATTTTGAAATATGTCATATGGTTGTTTCTCGATGTGGGAAGTATCCTGATTACATGAAAATCTGAATCATTGTAAGAATCTCAAATAATGGATTGTATTTACTCCCAACATTATCCTAGATATGTATCCCAGCTAGGGCCACCATCAAAAGTTACCCTTCTAAGCATGATATCAATGAAACATGGATGGGCCTAACCTCAACCCCTTAATAATATAGTCTAGATCAACATGTTACCTATTAAATTATGAAATACAAAACTATTCATCTTCACTTAGAACTAGTGATCCATAATTTTGTACGACTGAAACCAACTTATACTCTACGAATAGAACTGGTTGTGAATGAAACCATCTGATCTGTCTGAATCGACATAAGTATGAAAACTCATATTACTATATTAATCCAATCCTCACTTTCCTGGAGAAATAGCTCATCATGAAGCCTCATCAACCTGTAGTGCCAGAACTGATGGAGTGTTTCAATACTTCCTGAATCCTTATCCTATTATGATGTTATATTCTACTACTCTATATAAGAGGGTTCTCCCACATACCCACTTAGAAGAAGGATATCATGTGATAAACCCTAAACTAAGGCCTCATCACTCATCTGGTCATCATCAAAATATGAAATTGATGACCTGGATCTCTTTCATCATGTAGTCATATTGAAAATGATAATGATATACCATGGTGAAATGAGAATATATATATATATATATATATAACATGGGTAGAAGACTCTACAAGGGTAATAAAATGAATCAATCCTATATGATGCATTTATCATTGAACCCTCAAACTAATGTCTTAGTATACAGAGTTGATAAGGAGGTATTCAATGTCCTAGTGAATGGATGCGTCATCCACTCATATGATAATTGGGTTCCATGACCTGAAAGATACACTCAAGAAAATTTGACACTATTTCTCTAAGTCTTAACTAAAAAACATCATTAGGGGACTTTTCTAAACAACGTAACAAGTAATGAACTTATTTGATACCAATCAGTCCCATCCCATCCAAGTATGACTCAAGCTATAACTACCTTAATCCCACCTCCCTTATCCAGGTGTCAAGAATAGTTCCAAAAAGCATAAAAAATACGGGAGGACTTTCCATAATGTACCTGTATACGCACACCCAACCATCTCAAGGTAGATTTGCATAGGTATAATTGTAAATTTATTTAATATATATAGAATATCCATGCATGTCAAAACCTTTATGGTGTACAATAGTTTGAAAATATAAACTGAAGAGTAAAGGGAAAAGTACATGCCCAACGAGAAGGATGTACAAACCCTTCAAAAAAAATTAAATACTAATATAGCCCATCTCTAAATCTCAATGATTTTACTATAATATGCCGTCAAATACAAAAAATATCCCTATGCTCTGCTATTTTCCCCATCGACCTATCTTTCAACTTCATAAGATAGGATATGTGTGGAAAAATCCCATGTGGTGGTGATTATATACATACCCAATCACAAAATCTCAAGGGGGATCATTTCAAGACATGATTTTAATAGATAATACATAGATCAACCCAAATAAAGAGAGTAAAAATCCATGAACTTGGATACAGATATGTATATTCTCAAACCAGTGAAACAAGAGAGATAAGGGGGTTTTCTATAACAAAACCCATCCATGGAATAGAGTGTATACAGTTCTTGAATTCCATCAACAATGCATATCATCTAATATTTTAAACCAAAGAATTAAACGTGTTGGGATAATTCCTGGACATTGTGCCACAGAGTCTAGAGGACACAATATCCATACAGAGGACCAAACTCATAGTGCTTTAGGGGGGTTTCACTCAATGTTATGAGGTAATATGCCATATCTGATAGGTGTATAACATGGTTTGTAACACCTCAAGATTTCATAGTGTGTTATTTCTTTAAAATAATACAATAACTTGCACTACACGCAACACCGAGTTCAAGCACAACATGACTTACCAAACAAGCCGTTCAAAAGAGTTTATGAATAGTATTAACTAAATTTTAAACTTTATATAATCCTTATAATTTTTGAATCTATATTATGAGTTTCTTAGACATAATTCAAGAACAGATTCATTTTCAGTATTGCACTTTTATCAACTTTTAATAGTGAAACCTTTTTAAATAAAATATTTTAAAATTTTTGACTAAATGGGGACATCAAAAAAATTTAAAATGAAACATCCCAAGCTTCCACGGTACACTTTCCTTTGAATAATACAGTAGCGTGTGTTTTACACAACTTCGAGTTCAAACACACCACAACCAATCAAACTAGCCGTTATGAATAGTAATACCTACCTTTTGAAATTATATATATTTTATATTTTATAATGGACTTCATTTTTGGATTCGGAATATCGAATTTAGCCTAAGGTGAAATTTTGGTACATTTCGGATAACTTTCATATTTTGATGAATAGTGAAAATTACTAAATTTTAATTAAAAACAACTTTTTTAATCAAAATATTTAATAGTGATAAATTATGAATTTAAGTGGTTTTAAAGTATATTTAGAATATATTTTTACCATTTAATATAATTTTGGTCATTGGACATAATTTTACAATTAAACCGAACATAAACAAGTGTCAATCTTTGGATAGTTATTATCTCTTAAAAACACGCTTTTTGTTTTGACAGCTGGAATTAATTTTAAATTAATTTCTGCCACTTCTGTGTTTTGAATTTAGAAAAATGGATTCCATATTTGGAATCAGAATGTTCAAATTGTGTAAATAGGTAACTTTTATTTTTTGACATTTTGAATAATTACTGCGGTAAAAAATTTATTTACCATGGTTAAGGGTAAATCCGGTAAATAAGGGTTAAAAATAATATTATAATAATACTAAATTACACTAAAACGTGTCCTAGCCTTATTGGTTGATACATGTTTGACCATAGGCATATTTGGGTCGATTTTGGGACCCCATGGTGCCACTTGTAGGTGATAGGGACACTTTATTTTAATTAAGTTAAAATGAATACAAAAATGACAGAAGCATATATCTTTTAGAAATTTTTTTTTACATAAGGTTATATATGTTGGATTTTAGATTATAAATATTTATTAGAAAGATAAAAATATTTCATACATAATGATATTTTATTTTTAATTTTTAGACATTATATAAATTAATTTATTTATGACACAATGATGATGCAATAATTAATATAATAGTGAAAAATAAAAATAATTGATATTATAAATACCCAAATAAATATAATATGAAACTTTTAATGAATTAAACTAATTTTCTAGGATAATATGATATATTATAATTGATTTAATTGACTTTTTTTGAAGTAATCAATCTGTTATGAGTTTCACAAAAATCAACTATTGAATAGTGTCAAAATTGACATAAAAGAGTTCTTAAAACAAATATTATATTATTAATTGATATTAAATTCTTAAAAATCTAAGGTTCGACCAAGAGACTTATATCATGATAGGTTCATCATTAATGGACCAGTTGGGGGTCTCTTGGATGTATATAGTAAGTTTATTAACCATATTTTATAAAAATACAAAGAGACATTGTAAAAGTGAAACTAATTAACTTAGAGTTAATACTTAAAGATAAGATTAATATAAGTACCCAAACCTGTCTAAATTCTATTGGTTTAGTTGTATTTGACTCATCACCACATTAAAATTTAAATAAACAACTTTGGAGCCATTAGAAACCGAATAAGAGTTTATTATAAATTAATATTTCTAGCTTTTCCAAGGGTGCCCCTCACCCCTCTTATAAAAGGGAGCTCCTCCTTCTCATTTTGTCACACCTTCAAAGCCTTATGGTTCAGCCAAACTCTGCCCAAATACTCTCCCAACTTCCCTCACTACAACCTAGAGGCATTAGTTTGATCAGAAAGCCAACCTAAGGAGCCCTTTTGATCAAATCAAAAGGAAGGAACCGAAGAAGAGGAGGTTAACCTACCCCAACCAAGTAAAAGTACAAGGTAAGGGATTTTCTTATCTCACATTCAATTCCATGAGATTTCCATTATTCGCCACTAAATTATTGAAAGTGGTGTATTGTGTACTGGAATTTGATATATATTATCATGATTATCTTTATATTCATGTTATTCTGTAAATAATTTGGTGGTTATTAACTTTTGGCCATACGACTCAGTTGATTAACGTGGTAAGGGGTTTTCATCTCACTCTTTATTTCCATGAGATTCATGCCATATTTCCACTATTATCTTTTGTGTGGTGTATGTACTACCCATAATTGTTTTCTTTGTGTAATACACTTTACCTTATGTGTATTTACATTTTCATTGTATGATACCTCTTTCATGGGTTGTATGTTTCATAAGTTACCAAATTGATAAGGGTTTACTTCACAATCTCTTTAATATCCGAGGTTTTCTTTACGTAAGTATCTACATGGACATATTTACTATCCATGTCCATATTTCATAAAATAGTTTTCAAAGGGATTATTTCTAAGGGAACTTTTACTAAAACATCATTTTAAATGTTTTAAATATTTATTCTTCTAAATCATCCTCATTTATGTCCACGTTTTCAAAATGGTTTGTAAGGATTTATTTATATGAAAATGAATGTTTTAAAAGTGTTAATTCCATTCAAAAGTTTAAAAGTGGTATGGGACACTTTGATTCAAAAATATATTTAAATGCCTTACTTTTTAAATTGTGTAACATTAAAATGTTTTCCTAAAAAAGGGATATTTCTCTCAATAATTTTTAAAAAAACATTTTCATCTATGTCAACATCCTTTGATGGATTTTAAGATTATTTGAAGTTGATTTATTATGATTTAAAACTTCCATATTGTAATGATGTTTTGTGATATGTTTGACTGTAGATGTGTCATTTATATAGCATTCATGGTTTATGAGTAAAGTATTGACATTTCGTATGCTAGTTCCAATAAGAATGTTTATGTTATATTTCAACCTTTACTTCATATGAATGTGTTGGACAAGTATGTTCCAGGTTGGGGACTGGTTAAAGTAAGCCCTCCAGGTTAGGGACTGGTAAACGTAAGCCCTCCGGTTTGGTCTCCGGTTATTAGAGGCACTCCGGGTTGGTGTCCGGTTATTAGAGGCACTCCAGGTTGGTGTCCGGTTATTAGAGGCACTCCGGGCTGGTGTCCGGTTATTAGAGGCACTCCGGGTTGGTGTCCGGTTATTAGAGGCACTCTGGGATGGTGTCCAGTTATTAGAGGCACTCTGGGTTGGGTTCCGGTTACAGTTATCCCCAAGGTATTGGGACGAGGCCTTGAAAAGAAATTAAAGTTTAGCATTATGAATTCCATCATTATGAAAGTGGTTATTGATTTTGCATGTGATTACTCGATTAGTAGAATATCCATGTGAATAAGTAAATGGCATTATTTCATTTTACTTTTACCATACTATGTTGAAGTTCAAGTTTAAAAGGCTTTTGTTTTAGTAATGCATTGCCTTAAATGTTTATGCTTATTTTGAATGTTCCGCTATATTGTTATCCTTACTGAGAATTTGAGCTCACCCCTTTTCTATGTTTTATTTTCCCCAGGATGTGAAGAAATAAGTTATGAATGACCTGCAGGGATATTATGAGGGGATAATAGTGTGGACTGTGGAGACATTATGTTGTTGTAGTAGTTTTTCATTTTATGATGTAATGTAAAACTTATGAATATATCTAGTGTTTCCAAGGCTACTAAACCAATCGGTATTTCGAGATTTGATCTTTCTTGTGATCATGCCAATGTTATGTAATAATGCACCGACTCTAGGTAACTGGGGTCGGGGCGTTACATGGTTGATAGGGTAACCACGCCCAAATTCTATAGGGGTTTACAACTATGTAGCTTGAGAAGTTCACTATAATTTCATAGGTGGTACAAATCAGTAGGTAAAGGACCCTAAACCAAGTGCAATAGGGGAGTGTCACTCATTGGGTAGACGATACACACCCTAATTCTTTTGGGGGAAATAGTCATTAGATAGAGGACCCACACCCAAATCCTTCAAGGGGTACCACTCTAATGGTTGGGGGAGAAATCATGCCCACTCCATCTATAAGGTTCCACTCTTGTAATCTGTAGAGGACGCATGTCCCTATTAGCTAGTGGATTCCACTCTAATCATTCAAATGATCCTACATAGTAACTTTCATGATTGAGCATCACATGAATAATATTTATTCCTAGATTATATTTCATCACATCTCAGATAAATCTTCAAAGACCACCATACCATTAAACATATAAAAAACTCAAAATATGATACTCACAAGACAAAAATAATAGTTTAATTGAAGGATATATCAGAGGAAATTTTTTCATAAAAAGTAAATAAGGGGTACATATCAGGTAAGGGACCCACATAGAGTGGGGCCCACTACACTTCCTGGAGGAGTCCCATATGGTGCTCATCTCACTAATTTAATAGTACCGCACTATGTGTATATGGGATACACAGTGTGCCTCATCCACTCGGGGTCCTTCGTCTTATACATGTCCACATATTTGTATGTCTTCCCATGGAAGTGTACTAATACTAATGTAATGCAAGGTCTAGGCTTGCACTCGACATGTGCTGCATACTCATTCATATGAAATCTTTATAGTACATGGATTGCCTTACCACTATACATGGTGTGTAATGGTACATGATCTCCTGAGAATGTACCCTCTGTATTAGTAGAATTAGCTAGCGTGGGTTACATGGAAAGGGTGTTTAAACTTATGTGAATCCCTATCCACCACATAAATTGGATTACACGACATGTTTTCTTCGAAAAACATGGTGTGAAGTAGGGTTGATCCTATAAACATATATTCCAACTTCATGTATGCAATCTAGATCCTCTTCCATGAAATCCATCCAAAAAATAACTTTTCCTAAGGGTATTCATATCTGGAAACCAATTCCAACCCTATGATGGCCAGAAATCGGCATTTCAATCATCCCGTAAGCAACCTATTCATTTCTTATCCCCTATGGGTCCTCCCACAAACTTCCATATTGACCTTGTATCCAAAATACATGGGGAAAATCTCCCACATCCCACAAATCCTATAAATATAGCCTCAATTTTCTGTTTTGTTTATTTCATGTGATTTCATCGTGAATCTAAGGGTCTGAACGAGTTCAGTACCACCAGACAGTTTCAAACAGGGACCTCATAGGCTACTTAGTAAATAATGTAAAGAATAATTTGTTTAAATTCATAGAAACAAAGGTTTCATGATTGCTGGAGAATAGTTCTTAGCAAAATGTACACAAATGGGGATACATGGGGTGAGAAAAAAGGAATAAATTTTTTTTAATCCATTGTATGAACACATGTAGAGGCTCAATTAGCACAAATAAAATTAATTAATCTGATAATGCTCAATCTATTTAATAAATAGGTGAAGAAACCCAAAATTTAAATGTACTACCTTAAATTGGATCATCAACAATTGATGAATTCTCTTGGAAATTTAGAATAGGAGTCATTGCATTTTTTTTCACGTCGAACTTTTGGGATCTAGATATTCATCATTTTTTTAATTTTAATTTTAAAATGAGAGGGTGGAAAAATCTTCTCAATGATATGAGTTTATGTGGTGAACCATGGAGATACTACCAAAATGTCTTATTTAAAAGGGAAATTATGTATATATTACTTAATTAATTAAATATAATTAACTATTTATTAAGCTAAATGACCCTTCCAACAGTTGTTTTTATCGAAACATCTTACACAGACCTATTTTATCTCGTAAATTAAGTAAACCTCACATTCTAGACTCAACATTCATTCAAGATTTTATATATGATATTATTCTTAAGAGTTATTCCATTTTTAAGAAGCTATTCATGTGTAATATAAAATATTGTCATTTTTTATAAAATATATTCTTGGAACACCGGGCCTTAGAATCGAATTCTATATCAGTGCCTGAATATAATAATATTTCAAAAAATATTTCAATGTCTTACAAGTAAAAATAGGTTACCTAAATGAAAAATAAATAAGTGATGAATATATCATGTTTCTTACAGAAATTATTGTGAGATGGAAATCAATTACCTCAAGTAAGGATTTCTTTGTAACATCTCTATCATCATGTATAATAAATATAAATTTATTATAATTCTATAATATAACAATATTAATGAATTTAATATAATATATATTCCACTTATAACATTTGAACTCAAATTTATTAATTATTCTTTATTAAAATCATCATTTCAGGTTAATTATTTCACTTGCCAAAAACGTTTCAGATCAGATGTTCCAAAAATTGTACTTTGATCATGTATCCATAATATCTAAATTTTAAACATTTAATTATCATCATATTAATATATCATTAACCATTACATTATTATTCAAATAAATGTTTGATGAAAAATTAATATCATCGAATCATAAAGACGATTGTCTGTATATTAGAAAGGGAGATGTTTCTACTTTTAGATGCTTAGAATGAAAGAAAGGTTACTAATAATTAAAATTTACATAATAATTATAATATTATATATATCATATATATTTATTTAATATTTATTTAATAACATCTATGTTAAATAAATGAGTCACATCCCTTCTTGGAGGTGATAACCCAAAGATACTCATGATCGACATTATGCATTCAAATGGGTAAAAAGTTATGAAATTATAATTATAAAATTTTATTTATATATATTGAATATAATATATAATTACTAAATAAATCATAATAACCAAACATTAATTATGGTGACGGAGAATGAATCACCTCATTATGTGGAGGTGATAGCCCTCATGTAAACTCTAATGATAATTTCATTTCCCGTTTTATGTAAAACATTGTGGAAAATTATGGTAAAATAATAATAATAACGTTTAGATGATTTATTATACAGAATTTATAATTTTATGATGAATTCCATAGATTTGTAGGATTTGGAAGAATAAATAAATTAGAAGAGGTTGGGTAAGATATATACCTCTTCATCGGTAATCCTCCTTTTTATTCCTTCTCAAGAATGGTTAAAATTTTCCATTAAGAATACTAGATCCTCTGAATTATGGATTGGGAAGTTTAAAAGATAATTTTTTAGGTTTTGGTTGATCTAGGTGACACAATGTTCAGTATGTAAATTATGTCAGGGGTGTCCTTTTATAAGTGAAAGAAATGACACTCATGGAATTAATAAGATGATTTAAAAATAATAAAATCTTATGTATGTGAAAGAGGAACTATATGGATATAATATCAAGAAAAATATAAAAAATTGTATATATCCCTTAAAAATAAATTTTTTAAAGGGTTAAGTGTTATTTAAACCCTATCTTTTGGTTGAACCCCATTGTTATCAAATTTTATCCTTATTCACAATAATAAGATTTTCAGTATTAAAAGGTTATAAATATACTTATGAGGTAGCAATTGACTCATAAATAGATAAGGATAAAAAATTTAGACTATATCCTATAACTATTGAAAATTTAAAATTTTAATTATTTTTGATTCATTTAATATAAAAAAATATTACCTAAAAGACCATTAATATCATATGTTAGACTTCTCATTTAATTTGACATTAACGTAATCAAGATTGGCATGAACTTTTAATGTAAACCCATTTACAAAACATTATACATTTTTAGTAACCATAATTTATGTTTTACACTATAATATATACATATAAACTATAATTTTATTTTATTAATATCATTTACATTAATTTTGATACTTTTTACACAAGAACTGTGTCAGTGTTGTGAGGAAATTGATGGTAATTATTTTATTAATAAAATATAGTAATTAATTAAAATAAAAAAAATAAATTATTAATGTTAAAAATAAACTTTTATCTTCATCCATAATGTCATAATATTCAATAGTGAATATATGTGAGAAATTAAAAATTAATTGAGTGACATTTTGCAATTTTCCTTACATAAAATAATATAAATGTCATTATCAATAGAGAAAAGAACCAAGGTGAAATACATTAAAATTTAGTATGGATATGTTCAAATTATTCACTTGTAATAAATTAAATCAAATTTTGTGGTTTATTTTTATACCTTATCTCATTCTTGTAACACAACTTTACCCATTTTACCCTCATAGAGGAATCAAATATTTACCACAGTTATTATTCTTAATGACCAGAAATAGAATTAACCTGTTAATCAAATTTTAAACTCTTGATTAAAAATATAATATCAATTTTTCAATATCCAATCTCATGAAGTGATTGAAGTTAATTCCAATATAAATTTGTGAAACGTAATGAAGAAAAGTGTTTTTAAGCATAAAAATTAATTTATAACAAAATGATGAATATTTCAAAGTCAAATATAATTAACTAGATTATTATAAATATAATGGATCATATATCAATTTAATAACATTATCTAAAATATAATGCAATGATTAAATTACTTAATTTAATGAAATGAAATAACATTATTTAAAAAATTGTTATTTTTACTATTCACTAATAAATCATGCATTTATGAAATTTCCAAAGATTTTACTAAAATAGAATTTTGATATGATTATTTAGAGAAATTATTTTCCTTTTATAAAATAATATTTCTAAAATTGGAAGAAATTATTTTTAACTTCCAGATAAAAAATTAAAAAAAAATCATTCTTAAGGAAAATAATTTTTTGAAGAATAAAACTACTTCACTAAATATTTAGTTTTTATTTAAAAATTAAATATCGAAAAGTTAAAATTTATAAAAACCATTATAAAAATATTTAATAAATTTTTACTCATATTAATACCTTCAAATTCAATGACTAGGTTATAATTTCAACATTTAAATAGTAAAATATTTATAATATAACTGAATTCTCTTTAAGTTGGGGTTTCACGTTAAGAAAGTTAAAGAGATTATTATGAAATTAAACTGAATATTTTTTCAATTAACTCCCCCATTATATTATTAACTCAAAATTTCATCTTAGACATTAGAGGTATAGTATTTGAAAATACCTTTCTTGAAATCCCACATCTTATAGAGGGATAATAAAATTCCAATGAAAAGGGGAAATGTGAAACATAATGGTTAAATTTAAAACACATAATAAGGTTATAATATAAGATAAACATTTGTGGGATGTTTATATTTAGTAATAGACATGAAAAATGGGTTTTAAGGACTAATAGAGATTTATATAGAACATGGTAATGAGAATGTAAATGAACCCAGAAAGTAAATTAGTGATGGGTGAAAAAAATATTAAGTAATTAGAAATTATGTTAAAAGGATAAATTTTTTTATAGATCCATTTCCAAAATTTAATGTATTAATTTACTATAAATATAGAGAACATGATGAAATAGACTAACTTTATACCATTCTATTTTAAAAACAAAATTACTTCCTTTTGTTGTACTTTGATTAACATCCACTAAAAATATTAATATATAAAATGAATTTTAAAGAGGTATTTTTCAAACCTAAGGAATTAAAAGTTACTTTATTTTCATCACAATATCTAGTATAAAATGTAATTTTACACATCTTGTACCAATAAATTTTCAAAAAAAAATCTTAAAAATTTATCCAATATATATAGACACAATACATTAATCTATAAAACATAAATAACAACACCCAAAGTCCAATTTAATTCTTCCCAAAAATAGTTAAACTTAATATTACACCAAAATAAATTTAAAAATATCCAAAAACTAAAAATATAAAACATTTTTCATGTATTTTTTTTCCAATATCATCATTAACATATATCCGCCAAAAACATGTAGTATTGCATAATTTTAGAAAAAAAACATGTGAATAAATTGATAATATATTTTCTTAAAACATGATAATCATTTCCCAAAATTACACAAATCATCATAATAACTCAATCAAAACACTAATTCTTTCAAAAATATCCTCTACAAAAAACTATCCAATTTAAACCTTATAACCCAAAGTGTAGTAAACAACATCAATGATAACATAAATAACTTTTCCATAAAATCACCAATAAATTATAAGGTTATTATCACAACCCAATATACATTATAGATATTAATAATCTCTTTATCCTAACTAAACATTATTATCCCAGCATTAAACAAATATTATTGGTTTTCTTTCCCTCAATTTTGTTTTTCCAAAAAATACCCCCATAACACTAAATCAATTTTCAAGGTTATCAGTAACATTCACCATATTCTTTCAATTCCAAATTTCTATACTACTAAATAAAAATCATTATATATTTCATGAGTCCTACTAACAAAATATCATTTATAAACAATCCCTACAAATAATTCTAAAATCCTAGTACATGAAATCATTAATCATTCAACTTCAAATATTGAAATAACATTTTAACTCTAATATTCAACAGTTTAACCCTTATATTAAGGAATGGAATTAGATAATACACCAATTCCCCATATATAAGAAATTTAATTCCCCAATAATTCATTTCTCTATGTCCTTCATTTCCAAATCTAAAATATCTTCTTTTTATATTTTAAATATTCTCTAGGGTCTTTCTTCCAACATTCATGACATGATGGAAATTAAAAACTGATTCTCTATGGTATTTTACACATGAGGTTTCGTAAAATAAAATCTCAACCATATTAAATTTTTCGTGGAAAATCAGCACGTTTTATGTTTTTAATCATATATCATGGAAATTTATGATGAATATTAACAATGTTTCTACCACAATATCCCATCTAATTTAGTTTCCCATGATTAAAAAACTTTCATTTTCGATCACATTCAACTTTAACATGAAACTAATTGGATCTATCCATTCATTAAAACAAAACTAAAATTATAGTTTGAGAAAAAAAGATCATAATTTAGAATAATGTAATCCTAAAAAATATCTCTAATTCACGAAATCATACATTAAATCTATGACACCTTTGTTTTAATTTAGGTCATAATTGATCATCATATATTCAAATCCTCCATAATGGTTTGTAATGAAAATATTAATTTTTCCAAGAATACCCCATGAGAGTTTATAACCTGGTGTATTGTAAGGGAATATTAACCATGATCCCAAATGATTCATTAGATATACTCAACCAACAATTTTTTTTTGTTTTTACCCATAGATGAATTTGTTCCCAAACAATATCCAATTCTATTATCTAGATTGGGATGTATTTTTAGTAAAACCATATTAACTCATCCAAAAAAAATTAGGATGTTATTCTATAGATCAACATATCACTAGGGTCTTATCAAAATATTTCAAAACATAATGTCTATAAATTTACTAAGCACTACACTTATACCAACTATATAACCCCATACTATTCTCACATAAATATTACATATTATTATATGAATATTAATTAAATATTATTTTTATCTATTCCAAAATCATAAATGATTAGTGTCTTTGGAAAATAGGATACATAAACTACAAGTATATGAAGGATCTACATCTTCTTCAACTTAGTTCTTTACATCTATAACCCTTCTTATACAAATCATACATAAAACCATTCTCCATATGTAGGGTAAAAAGAAATATATTAAAGGGTGATCATAAATGACAAATAAGGGAAAAAATTAATATATTAATGAATTCATTATAATAATATGATAATAAGTGTATGAGAACATGAGAAAAAAATTTGGAAACCATACCCAAAAAATAATAGATCTCAAAAATGATTCATTGAATAAAATTTTAATTTCATATGACATGAATAAAAATATAATCAATTAACATGATCCATAAGAGAACAGTATTGGCATCAGATAGATGTTTTTGGAATTCACATAAGCATTGGAAATAATTTCATCATTCAAGGATTATATCCAATACATTATCAGTTGACTGGGTTCACATCCCATTATATCATATCCAAAGTAACGTTTCACTCCTATGATTATTTCATTTTAAAGAGTCCCTTACTAAACTATGTTAACTATTCATTATAGTCCTAATTATCTCATGATATATCTATCAATACAGAATGTATTTTAGGGATATATAATTTTAGTCCCACCTATATCGTAATCATTATCCTTTCATTTGTTTTCCATAATATCATAAAACAGTCATTAGATGTCTTTACTAATTTAAAGAAAATGAATTTCATAAATATTTCTACATTTCAAAATTTAATTACCTGTGGAAAGTAAACATGATCCATAACATCTCATCATGATAATCATAATCCATATATAGAAATAATAAGGATGGTTTCATTAGATGATATCCCTGTAAAATAATGACTAACTTTAGATAATGAATTTAAAGAAAAATAATTTCTTTAAAATATCCCTCGAATATTTATTGAAGAAAACTAACTTTTGTTTAAAAAATAACATATTCAAAATATAAAAATTCCCTAAATTTTATTGAAAAACATATCCTTGGAATAAAACTTTTAATAATTAAATATAAGTATCAAATCATTTATTAGTCTTAATGGATGGAAATTTTTCTTACGTTGAGTATTTTAAAATTAAGATTCCATTCATATTTTCAATAAAATGTCCAATGTTCCTCATTAAGAAAAATATAATAAAATTAAATTGAAAATTTTTTATAAAAATTAAAATGATAATAAAATAATGATTTTAAAAAATAGGATAATAATAAAAATATTCTGATTTTTTTATAGAAAACATAGTCATTTAATATAATGATTCTAGAACAAATATGGAATGATGTCTTTTTTTCTTAAAAATATCCCATTAATTTCAGGTACCAAATAGAGGGAAAGAGTATAGTTACTTGAAATTTATATGAATAACTAAATGATAATAAAATTAAATATGTTTATCAAGACGGGTTTAAATAATTTTCATCAATGAAAATTCCAAAATAAAAAATCCATACAAAAATGAGATCGAAACATAAATCCCTTAAAAGTTTAGCAACATTTGATTCATAATCCCCATGAAATAATAACACTACTTGAAACATTAAATAATAATAATAGGGAGATTAATGATGTATCATGTAAAAGGGGTTGTATATACACATCATAAATGGATATTGGTTCATAATATAACTTATGCCTCAATGTAGACAATTTATGGTGATAAACCCTTACATATTTAGTAACATATGAATCAAAATATTATAAAAGAGATAATGATAGATGTATTTATAAATCCACTTATGTTAAGTAGAATACTCATAAAACAAATTAAAGTTACTTATATAATCCTCAAAAAATATATTTTTTTGAATATGGAATGCGTGTCATCCTAATAAATGTTAGATAAGAATATATTTACTAAAGTTTGACATGCCTCATTAAAACTCTAAAATCCTATTTAGTTAATTTTAATTTATTATAATTCTATAACAGAGCCAAATTCATTATTATAATATCATATACAGTCCAATTATAAAACTTCAACTCCACAAAATCATTATTATATCATAGATCTCATATATATTCATTAAATATATCCTTATCACCATCCATATATAATTAAAATGAATAATGCATCACACCACATAATTGTGGTGGAAGTCCACACAAATTCATGATAGATGTTATTGCTTTCCAATGGATGAAAATGTAAGAAGGTAGATAAAATTATATAATTTTAGAAGCATAATTATATCATAATTATCATATATAAATTCTGAATCCCTCAGAACAACCAATCCTGAATTACAGTGATAGAGAAAGAATCATATCATTGTGTGCAGGTGGTAGTGAACACTTATACATTGGTGATAATTTAATTTCATTCAGATTTAATGTAGGGTAAATAATGGTAGTCCCATAATCATAATAATGTTTATATATATATATATATGATAATAAATACTTAATTTATGATGTATAACATACATTTTTAGGAGGTTCAGGGATATATAAATTGAAATATGTTGGGTAATACAATTATATCATCTTCGATATACCTCCTTTAAATCACATAAAAACCACACTCAGAATAGTCTTTTCAGAAGACTATAACCTCCACTTCATGGACAACGAAGTTAAATGTATATTTTGTTACATCTTAGTTGATACATTTTGATCAATTTGGAGTAAATAAAATGTATATGGGGGTATACATTTATATGTGAATGAAAGCACACACATTGAATTAATAAGAATATTTAAATTCTCTAAATTAATTTTTACGCAAACATGGAACAATGTGGATTTAATTTTGAATATAAAATCGGATATAGTTAAAATAAGATGAAAAAATAATCATTTCAAAAGTTTATGTTGTATTTTAAACCACATATTTTTTTAACCCCTTTGATAATTTATTTTAACCTTAACCGCACTAATGATTTTTCAACATCAAAGGTCTATAATTTTACTATTAATGTAAAAATTATCTCATAAATTTCCAATTAACGAAAATTTAAACATCATCCCATCCCCCTTGTACTATATAAATTTTTATGATTTTTAAATCATTTAAAAACATATAATAATATAAAATATCGCTAATGTCATATTTTGGTACTATTTATTCAATTTGACATTAAAGACATCAATAATGGTATGGAATTTGAACATAAACACCTATAAAATAATTTTTAAGATATTATTAGTCTTAAAATTCATGTTAAACCATATTTAAATACAAAAAAATTACTTTATTTAATATCATTTACCTATATTTTTCCATTACATGTACAAGCACTATGTCATCCTTTTTTATGCATGTTTAGTACTTATAACATTACTAGAAATTAAAAATAAATTAAAATAATAATAATATATTATTAATATTCAATATAAACATTTATATTTATATATAACATCTTATCATCTCTATGTTAACATATATGAGGGATTAAAATGAAAGAGAGTGACATTTTGTAATTTTCATTACTTTATAAATTTCATTATCACACGAAAATGGAACCAAAAATCCATATATAATATGTTATCTCACGACCCGTCCCCCGGGGCCCATTCCGTGACTACCCCAAGCCCACTTTCCGTAGGCTAGGGGATGGTGACTAGAACCTAAAGGCATACTCCCTAAAATGGGAAGGCATTACCTTTAATCCTGCACAAACACATAGTCCAAGAACACAACATGAAGCAAATGCGATGTAAATAGCAGTAGTAAAAGAGTGCTGAATGTAAAAGGTGTCAGAATACATGCCCAAATGTAAAGGTACAAGTACAGCTAAAAATACAATAAAACTGAAATAATAAGGAAAACAGATTCTGACTCGTCCACCGAGGGTTCCAAACTGAAGGGTAGGTACAGATCGTCTCCTCAGCACTTCATGTTCATCTATCTCCTCAGCATCACGTCACGCCGAAAGGTCCTCCACCATGCCCCATCCAGTCCTAGCTCCCTCGGCCTCGATCAATGTTGTACGTCATCTTCACAAGACACAACAAGGTGCGGGTGAAGCCCTTGCAGGTGTGAGTATAACGATACTCAGTAGGGGCCCCGAGACCTTGTAGGTCTCCTAAAGTTCCCCAAAGGAAAAAAAAGTAAGACATAAAATCTAATTAGGAATATTCCCAAACATACACCTACATTGTCAATATATACACATATCATACTTGAGGGGAGAATAACACAAGGTGACACCCTGAAGGTAACACCGTGATGGTAAAAGTACCACACAGTTAACACAATGAAGGTTACCCCACAACGGTAAAAGTACCACACAAGTATCACCATGAAGATAGTACCACGAAGGTAATAGTACCACATAGGTATCACCAAAAAGATAGTAGCACGAAGGTAAATTACCATGTATGTATCACCATGAAGGTAGTACCACATAGGTAAAAGTATCAGTTCAAACATAGTCTCATCTAAAACTAGGTTTTCAGTGCAGTATAGAAGTATAGATGATTAGTCGCGAAGCTAGATCATATTATTCTATCAAGAGGCACTGTTGCTGATTATACAGAGTCCAATCCACACAGGATTGATAGGTACTAACCCCTGCAATGACCCACCGAGGATCTGGCCCACATAGGATCGTTATGCGCTGACCCAAACTGGATCACAAAGCGACGTCCCACACAGGATATGACAAACACATGATCGATATACCCTGACCCCAACTAGATCATTGAGCACTGACCCACACAGGATCATTGAGCGCTGAACCACACAATATCAATAGGTAATAACCCTCGCAATGACCCACACATGATCCGACTAGCCCAGAGTTGATAGGAAACTATCCTATGTATTATCCCTCTCCAACCTCCGCCTCACTGACTGCAACATGCTTTCTCAAACCCGGTGCACTCAAGTTCCGAAGAATCTGTCCCTTAAGATATCAGTTGTACCTCGACTGCCAAGATATCCCATGGAGAAGTACCCCAAAGGTGCGCCATGTCATAAAGGACACAAAGCAACAGACACCGTGTCAATCGGGCGCCCGGTCTGTATGTTATTAGTGTTTCCTCTCTGAGGGCCTGGTTTGATTCAGGGTTTGATCACACCCGTATGTACTCTAACATTACCCAAAAATAAATTGGAGTATACAAAAAGGACCTTCTTGATACAGGGGTTCTTGTTCCACTGACAGTTCATCAAACTGATGCCCGGTTCTCAAGATATGGCAACAAAGACGTATCTGGTTCCGGATGGGCTCGGGTCTGGTCTGACCCGGTCCAACCTGGCCTGGGCTGACCCGACCTTGTTCGGTTCGACCTGCCCCGGTCCAGGTTCCACCTAGTTGGAATGGGCCTCAGTGGACCCGACCCGCAAATGGGGCAGCCCAGCCCGGTCCACTAGGCATGGCCCTTCCCATATTGGGCACAACCCGATGGCAGGGCCCACCCGAATCATGACCCGGGGGAACCCCCCCCCCCCCAGTATTCCAAACGACCCGATGTTCATTTGGTAGCCCTACTGGAACATAGGACTACCAGTCAATCTTACTTAGTTTGTCATGTATGACCGAAATGGCCGGACGGTTCTCCTCCCAGTGGCACAGACGCGCGCCGCAGCTCTACCTACGGTTGGCCGGGTGTCGGCCACCCACCGACCCCTGCCACGGCCAAGCGGCCATAGAATCATGCTCCACCAGTGTCGTGGATGTGCACCGCTGCTCCGCCACATGGCTGGAAGAATGTTGGCTGCCACCCTACCCTGCCGCGGTCAATGGGTCGTGGCCTTCTCATCACCCAGTGGAATAGACATGCGCCACCCTTCCTTCGGTGCGGTCGGTCGCCGCCTTCTTCCACGAGCCATTGTGGCTTTTTTCCAAGCCCGAAAATTTTGTCATTTTCATATTCACAATAATTAAGTTGAGGGATCCATGTCCATATGTCGTGCTTAAAAAACTTTGTGTTTCCAGCATCAATAAATATTTGGCTTTGAAGAACGCACAAAGAACACGTGAAGAACGGAAGAAAAAAAGGGAAAGTTATATGTTTGGGATGATGGCCTTATCTATTTGGCCATCATCATTGTGAATACAGAATACGAAAAATCAAAAAAATGATTCAATCAGATTTCAAATTAAAACCCCTACCTCATGGATTATGGAGAAACACTCTCAATTGAGGAAGAGGGTCGGTGTTCGCCTTTCCCACAACAACCTCCAATGATGTCACTTGATTGTCAATCTTCATTCTGGGTTTAGGTGTAGATCACCACCACTCACTAGAACCGGCTCCGTTTTCCAAGGGCTGATGTCATGGAACTCCTTCATCACTTTTTTTCATGGTGAAGCGGTGCTGACACCTCTCCCCAAGCTCCATATAAATGGGAGAGAGGGGTGTCTATCGGTGTCAGAAATTAATGGGAGTTCATTTATTATTAAGATTCCAAAATTATCCAACGAAGTAGTTACTAGGATTTATGGTTCAATACATTTAATGGCTTTAAACATTACTGGTACCACAACCGATTTTCCATTGGAGGTTTAAGAAATAAAATGACAAATTTGGTTTTATTTCATTTATTTTTAAAATGTTTCAAAAATTAACCTTTTCTCCGGACCTACTATGGTCAAAGTAATGAATCCCTTAAGAGAATCCCGAGATTTCAGATTCCATGGTTCCCTCAGATTTCTAATTCGAGATACAGTTCAAAAGACAGAAAATGCCACTGACGCGTTTACTGAACGAACCTGAAAAAAGTTCATAAACTTAATTACAGTCACCCTCAACACGCACCGGTCAAGGTTTGGCATTGCCTAATTGAAAAATGCCCTGCCGAAGCCAACAGTATGGTTGGATTTTTAATCCGAGTTACCATTTGGAATTTATGATTTTTTATAATAATATAATTTTCACTTGGTTATTTTATTTATGACCAAAAACTAACTTTCACTGGTGGCTCGTGCTGACCAATGTTAGTATCTACCTAAAGATATCATACCCTCATGAGTATAGCAGTGGTCTCAGATTTTCATTCTGAGTTACCGTTTGTGAGTTATAAGCATTTGAAAAATAAAATAACTTTATTTAATTATTTTATTTACAGTTATGCCATTTTTGGGTTTTCTCACTGGAGGCCCGTGCTGACTAAACATAAGTTGTGCCTAGGGAAATCCCACCATCCTGAGTGAAACGATGCCCTTAGATTTCTGATCTGAGAAACCTTTTATGTTTTATTCCACTTTTTTGGAAAAATAATTATGTAGGCTACCTAAATCTTAACAAAATCATTAATAGATCTTTTCATGCACTCTATGCCTCAGATTCGTGCACTGTCAGATTTTGCAGTCTCAAAATAATTCCATATAACTAAAAAAATTATACAGAATTTTGGGGACATTAAAGTCCCCCCACCTTAAGTTATTATGTCCATGAATGCCAAAACTGAGGCAAAACAACCCAAACAGGGTTCTGAGTATGAATATAAGCCTCCTCCTCCCATGTTCTCTCCTTTAGGATCCCGTGCAGCCAATGTACATGCACTAGAGGTATCGACTACCCATAAAGGACCAGATCCTATCAATCCTCAATCTCCACTGGAACCTCCATAAATTTCACCCCAACATCGATGTCTAGCTCACCATGGTTGATGATGTGAGATGGGTCATGAACATATACCCTCAGCTGGGATATGTGGAAGACATCTTACCCACTCTCCAACTACGGTGGAATCTCCAAGACGTATGCTACCTTGCCTATCCTCCGATGTATCATAAAAGGACCGATAAACCTCGGTGATAACTTGTCACCTAAAAAAATCTTCGTAGTCCTTGTGGAGGAGAGATTCACAACAATACATGGTCCCCCCTCCTGGAACTCCTAGGGTTTCTATATCCTGTCAGCATAAGAATTTTTCCAACTCTGTGTAGTCTTCAATTGTTGACAAATGAGACTTCGTGATACTTAATATTCCACTAATTTCATCAACTCTGGCCACCAGTACTGATGTCGAAGGTCCTGGTATATCTTCTCCACTCCTAGATGTACCGCTAGTTGGGAAATTTGGAACTCCCTAAACACTTCCTCCCGTAGCACCATCGGTACCATAATACGCTATATGAAGAGCATGATGTGCTCCTAACCTTCAAAAAATCCATCAGGTGCCTAATATGTGGATATCTTAGCACGTTGATCCTCGCAGTTAGTGTCCTCAAGTTGTGCTTCCCTGACTCACTGAAGGAGTGGGGGAGTGACTATCAAAGACTGAAGATAACTTGCACCATCTTGATCCACATATGTTATCTGCAGCGCGACTAGCTGCTATGACGCCTCACTCCGCAACTGTAGACCAGACCTCCAACTTAGTGCGTCTTCTACCACGTTCCCCTTCCCAAGAGTATAGACTATGTCAAATTCATAGTCATGGAGGAACTCTGGCCACTCCTGTTGTAAACTGAAAACTGAAAACTCATACTACCACGAGGGTAAGGATGGCTGACTCACGAGTGATCAGTTGCACTCTCCTATGCGAGAGTTTATCTGGTGCTACCTGGGTTTCCTTTTTTTTCCAAACAAGGAAAAACTCATTCCAACATTGTAGATAGACCAAAACCCTTTTTCCTAATACATTCATTTTATGTATAAACTGTGGATGTCCAGTACATACCCAAAAAAATGTCGTAAGGTCTCGTTGCTGACACCAAGAGGTTCCAACCAAAACTCTCACCTCAAGGGTCAAATAACACCATAGGTGTATGTTTGATTATCGACTATCCTCCTAATGTTATCTCCATATGTGAGGGTCAAGTAAATGGTTTAACTAAAAACTCTAGGTCTTGGAGAAGATTTGTGGAAGGAAGGAATAATTGGTACTTATGTCTATTAATACGGTAGCAAGTAGTATACATATACCGTTCGTCAAATAATTAATTGATCCCTTGGGTCCCAGTCCTTGACAATATACAGCTACTCCCTTCCCCATTCCTCCAGCTCCCTACAACTGGTGGGGACCACAAAGGTTGGTGGTTTTAACATATCGAAATGTACACCACCTCATTTTGATCCTCTAGCTCTGCTTCCACTTCTGCAGCCCTATAGATTCACCTGTCCCTAACACTTCTTCTTTCTGAGACATTTTACATGCCCAAGATATTGAGACTGGTTCCAATTTCATGCTTTTCCACTAATAACATTCACCGGATGAATCCACTCATCCAAAAAACATTCAACCACAAAGGTTCTCTCTAGAACCCTGTCATAGGTTGGAATGCATAGAAGAATTGTGTTGGCTTGGAAATCCTTAAACACACCATTCTCAGAAGTTCGGTCCCTGAAGTATTGATAATATCGTATTCAACGAGTACCAGGAATGTTCAGTTCACCTCGATGAATACTCAGCTACTGACATATTGTCCTACCGAAGCTCTAGAAGCTCTAGAGAACTCCTAGACACCTCCTCATGCCAGTACTCAGCCTCTTGTGAGTCGGGCTCGCCTTGAAACTTGAGGGGTATCTAATGCTAAAACTCGTGTAAGGTAGTAATCCTACGTGTGTCCTTTACTGGTAAGACGAGTTGTAACTAGTGACCGACGATAAATGATATAGTTGGCACACTACTCGATGGTACCATCTTGGGCAATAGTCCAAGTACCATGCCTTATCACTATGTAGACCATCCTCATGGTCACTCACTAGAAAAGACTAGAAGCTAAGATCACCATCTACTCTTCTGGTGTCTCAACTTGGTAGAAAACATTAGGCACAGCCTCCAGCCAGTCCTTAGCTACCTTGGAATTTGTCTCACCTCAAAAACATGGAGGCCTCTACCACTGGAGCTCGTGCAATGTGCTCTGTCGGCGTGTATCCTCTACTAGTGGAGTGAGTGGTAACGGTTTCCAATGGGCAGTGGTTCTGCTGGTACACCACCCGATGGTGATAATACAGTAAGAGGGCCCTGCACCAAGGCATCAAATCTCAGTGGTACATCATCACATACTCTCTTAGGAATCCTAGGTGGTGGTCTAAGTGGCGGAATCTTAATAAGGAACATGGGAACCATGATCATTATGTTATACCTGGTGAGCTGACTCCAAAGAATTCAACAGAATTTTTTTTTCAAAAACACACACAATCAGTGTTTTTGTGTGCTGAGTTAGAAATTAGAATTAAGGGTCCTAGTTTATGGATACACCAGCCACCACACAAACATTGGATTCCCCAAACTAAAAAACACACTCATTACACTTAACACTCTTTCCAATTAAAAAGATCAGAGTTCTAGTTCTTTAGTAGAACCGAAGACCTTTGATACCAATTTGTCTCGACCTATCCCCTGGGGCCCATGGCATGACAACCCCAAGTCCACCTTCTATTGGCCAGGGGCTAGCGACTAGCATTAAAAGGCTTACTCCATAAAACGGGATGGTGTTGCCTATATTCCTATACAAACACACGATCCATGAACACAACAAGAAACAACATTGAAGTAAAATACTGTAGTAAAAGAGTGTTGAATGTAAATGGGGCCGGAAAACATGCCCAATTGTAAAGATATAAGTACAACTGAAAAAAAATACAACAAAAATTAAAAGGAAACTAACTACTCGGTTGTCTTTTGAGATTCGTACCTAAAGGGTAGGTACAAATCACCTCCTCTGCATTCCACGTCAGTTCGTCTCCTCCAAGTCACATAACACCGAAAGCTCGTCCACCACACACTGTCCAGTCCTAGCTCCCTCATCCTCAATAAATGTTGTATGTATTTTGCACAAGACACAACAAGGTGTGGGAAAAGCCCGTGCAGGGGTGAGTATAATGATACTCAGTAGGGACCCTGAGACCTTGTAGGTATCCTAAAGTTCCCCAATGAAAACCACAAAGCAGGACATAAAATCTACAAAGGTATATGCCCGTAAATACACCTATGTTATCATGATATAAACATCTCATACTTGAGGGAAGAATACCACAAGGTAACACCATGAAGGTAAAAGTACCACACATGAAACACTACGAAGATTACCCCACAAAGGTAAAAGTACCCCACAGGTATCCCCACGAAGATAGTTCCACAAACGTAAAAGGACCACATTGGTATCACCATGAATATAGTACCATGAATGTAAAATCACCACATAGGTATCACCACGAAGATAAAAACATGACGGTAAAAGTACCACACATGTATCACCACGAAGATAGTACCACATAGGTAAAAGTCTTAGTACAAATAATGTCTCAGCTCAGACCAGGTTTACATTGATGTATAGAAGTACAAATGATTAGTCGCAAAGAATTATCATATTATTCTGTTAAGAGGCACTACTACTGATTATACAGAGTCTGAACCACACTAGATCGATAGATACTGACTCCCACAATGACCCACACAGGATCTGACCCACAAAGGGATTGGTATGCACAGACCCATATAACATCATTGTGTGCTGACTCATATAGGATCTATTGGTACTAACCCCTTCAATGACCGACATGGGATCTGACCCGCCTAGATTTGATAAGTAACTAACCACCTTATTTTCTGTCTCCATCCTCCGCCTCACTGACAGCCACTGGATTAATCGCACATGGTGCGCTTGAGTTCCGTAGAATCTATCACATAAGATTTCGGTCACACATATACCACCACTAAGTCCCATAGGGAAGTATATCAAAGGTCTATCATGTCATAAGGGACCCAATGCAATAGATGACACATCAATCGGACACTTGGTCTGTAAGTTATTAGTGTTTTTTCTCTGAGGCCCAGGCTGGATTCAAGGTTTGATCCAACCCGGTCATACTCCAACATTATCCAAAACAGTATTTGAGTATACAAAATGGACCATCACGATCCAAGGGATTCTGTTCCACAGACGGTTTGTCAAATGGACCACCGGTTCTCAAGATATGGCCATAAAGGCGTATCGGGGTATGGATGGGCGCGAGTCCGGTCCGACCCGTTTGGCCTGACCCGATCCGACCTAGTCTGGGTCCGACCCGGTTAGATTGGGCCTCGGTGGGCCTAGCCCATGAAGGGGGCAGACTGGCCCGAACAGCATTGGCTGCGGCCTGGTGGCGCGGCCTGTCGGGGGCGGCCTGCCCGAACCACGACCCGGGGGGGCATGCCCCCCCAACAGCTATTCTAAATGGCCCGATGGCCATTCGGTTGGCCTTCTGGCTTGCGGGACCTACTAGGGGTCCCACTCGGTGAATCACATTTGGCCTAAAGGACTAGACTGTTCTCCTCCGACCGGTAAAAATGCACACCGCTGGCCACCATGCGGCCGTCTGGGTGCCAGCATCCCTTCAACCTCTGTCGCGGCCAAGCGGCTGCGTCCTCCTGCTCCACCGGCGGCGGGGACAGCACCGTCGTTCTTCTATGTGGACGGCCAGCCCCCCTTCCCCGCCACAGCTGACGGGCCATGGCCTACTGATCACCCGGTGGTGCAGACACGTTCCAACCTTCCCTCTTCAAATCCGGTCACCTCCTTCTTTTGTGATCCAATGTGTATTTGTTCTAAGACCAAAAATAATGTTGTTCACATAATCATGATAGTAATGTTGAGGGCTCCAAATCCATATGTCACGCTTGAAAAAAATTGTGTTTCCAGCGTCAATAAATATTTGGCATTGAAGAATGCATGAAGAACGTGTGAGGAACAGAAGAACAAAGGGCAAGGTATTTGTGCGGGATGATGGCCTTGTGTGTTTGGCCATTAACATCATGAATAATGAATAAGAAGAATTAACAAAAGGATTCAATCATATTTCCAATTAAAACCCCTACCTCACGGACGAAGGATAGTTGCCCGCGGTTGAAGAAGTGGGTCGGTGTTCGACGTTCCTGAAACAACCTCCAACGACATCACTTGATCGACGATCCTAGTTCAACGTATCGATGATGATCACCACCACTCACAAGAACCAGCTCCGTCTTCAAAGGGCTCGATGTCGAAGATCTCTTTCAGCACTTAGTTTCTTGTCGAAGCTGTGCCGAAACCTCTCCCAAACTATATATAAATTAGATGAGGGAGTCTAATAGTGTCGGGAATTAATGGGAGTTCATTTTTAGGAAGCTTCCAAAATTATCCAACGAAGAAGTTACTAAGATTGACGGGTCAATCCATTTAATGGATTGACACATCAATGGTCCAACCACCATTTGTCCGTCCGATGTTTATGAAATAAATTAATTTTTTTTATTTATTTTCATTTTTTAAAAAAAGTTACAAAAATTAACTTTTTCTCCAGACCTACTGCACTCAAAGTAAAACCTCCCTTATGCGAATTCTGGGGTTGCAGAATCAATGGTGCACTTGGATTTTTTATCCGAACAACCGTTAAAACGTTATAAAATTCCTCTCACACATTTACTGAACATACCCAAAAAAATGTTTGAAAAATTTTAACTATCACCCTCGACCCACAGTGGACGAGTTTAGGCACTGCCTAAGTGAAACATGCCCAACAAACCCAATGATACACTCAAGTTTTTAATCTGAGTTACCATTTTGATGTTATGAATTTTTACAATAAAATAATTGTATCTTGATTATTTTATTTACAGCACAAAATTAACATTCATTAGTGGCCCGTGTCGGCCAATGTTAATTTTTTCCAAAAGAGAGCATACCATCATGAGTTCAACGGTGGTCTCATATTTTCAATCTGAGTTACCGTTCGGTGTCATAAGAATTTGAAGAATAAAATAACTTTATTATTTATTTTATTTACGGTTATTCCATTTTTAGGTTTTCTCATAGGAGGCCCGCAACAACTAAACATTAGCCGCAACTAGGTAAAACTACAATCTTGAGCACAATAGTGCCCTCAGATTTCTGATTCTAGCAACTGTTTAAGAGTTATTCCACTTTTTCAGGAAAACTGCTTATGCACGCTAACTAAATATAAATAAATCTTTGATGGATCATTCTGGGCACTCCGAGCCTCAGAACCGCGGGCCGTCAGATTTCATATTATTGAAATAATTCCATATTATTAAAAAAATTATACATAATTTCCCAAAAATTACATGTTAATTGCTAAAATGTAAATTAATCTCATCCAATTAAATAAATTCATGAGTTGGGTAAATTTTTAAAACTTATCTAAAAATTGTAACCCTTCTTTATGCATTATATCCTCTCCGATGTGATAAATATTTACCTAAGATACTATTCATAATGACAAAAAATAAATGAGATACGTTTACCTGATATTTTATTTGTGATTAAAAATATGGTATCCATTTTTTAATAATAAATATATTGAATTTTTAGAAAAAAATTTAATAAAAATTTGTAAATTTTAATGAAAAATATTTTTTAGAAAAAATGAATTTTAAGAATGAAATATATTTTAAATCAAAAAAAATGAATATTTCTAAATAAAATAGAAACATTGATTATTATAATTCCAATACATAATATTTAAAATTAATGAAAACTTTGATATATAGTTATTAAATTTAATTACATTATTTAATTAAAAGAAATGACATTATTTGAAAATTAAAAAATCTTCACTATTCACTGAAAAGGGAATCATTTCAGAAAACCCCAAAATGTTACCCTATGTTAAATTCTATATGATGAATAGAAAAATAATATAAGTTTATAAAATAGAATCTTTAATAATGTTTAAATTATTTATAATTTCCACACTCAAAATTAAATAAATATTGTTTTTGAAGAAAATGAATATTTGGAGAAAAAAATGAATTCACTAAAAATTGAGTTCATATTTCCTAAGAATTCATCAAAAAAAATTATTGAGTAGAGAAATTGAATATATATATATTAATTTGATTACACATATTGATAACCGTAACAACTAGGTTTTATCATTCAAATTTAAATAATAATATTTTTATAATATACCTCAATTTTCTAAAAGATTGATGTTGTGTATTAAGAAATATTTTGAGAAAATTATTTTTATAATATAATTTTTAATGGTTTACATTATTTATATAACATAACCTATATATTCACCTCAATGATGCAATCTTTTTCTACTTTAGCCAAATAGTTCTCCTCAATACCTTTATCTCTTTTAGGTAGTGTCTCATTGCTGAAAAAAATCCATTAATGTTTTAAACAACTAGAAAATGCGTATATTGTGGTTATCAACCCACCTTCTAACATGAAAAATCAGGTGAGAAAAAAATCTGATCATCATAACATTAGTATCTTTCTATTGGTATATTAGTTAACTGAAATATGAATACTATCAAAAATAATCTTTGGTCAATAAAAACTAATTTTTTGAAAAACAAGCTTCATCTTCCAATGATTATCCTAAAAATTATCACATAATATGTTAAAACATAAAACAACATCTAAAATTATATTTTTTCATAAATCTCCATATTTATAGTATTTTCAACACTATCAAATCATATCAAGAGTCATCAAATCCTAACTATTCATGCGAAGAAATTTTCTAACACCACACTATCAGATATGGAAATGTTGTTAATGGAATTTTAACTCTAAATGATAAGTAATTTGTGACTAAGTGACTAAAATTATCTCACCCTTAATTCTTACTCTCTTTCAAATTTTCATCACATTTCAATAAATATCGAAGATTTAGATTCACAATACTTAAAAAATTTGTAGTCATTTATCCATATCACAATAGAATCAAAGTCAAAGCGCGTGTTACCAAATGAATTCAATTAGAGAGCGGGTGAGTTTGAACATGGTGTTTCAACCTCAAATCATCCAATATTTACCCATGAATAGATTTAGTGATCTTATCATCATTTTAATACTTTATTGACATATACTCCAATGTCACAACTCCATTATATAATTTCTACTTGGTAAAATTTTATTTATTATCAATGACTCTACATGTGGAGTGTTACACTAGTTTCTTTGATATATCATTTCCCCTATGATTATAAAATTATTCTTTAATTGTTTTTTAATACTCACCATCAAATATTATAGTGAAAATTTCATCTATATCATTTGATTATAATAATTAGTGGTAGAAACATACTTTAATTGAATTGTACTTAAAGACATGAAATTTTGTTTCTTACAATGACAGCTAGCCCAAATTTTTATCGAGATGAAATGACATCATGATGTTCATTTTAAATCAGTTCAATATTTGACTGGAAAAACGTGAGTGATTCCTAGAAAATTCACTTCTCCATTGATAGTATATATTAAATAATATGATAATTTTACATTGATATACATTATAAGTTTTTAAATATAAGAGATGTGTTACTCATTAGGATAACTTTGATATCTAGATAACAAAGTAACTTCATACACAATATCTAACCTTTATCTCATCAGATAATATAAGTTTCTATCCAGCTTCTTGATGAATTTATGATTCCCAAATTCCCTTATTTATCCATTCCTAGATTCACAGCAACTGTAATAGGTTTACAATTGTCCTTTCAAAATTCCATTACAAATTTTATTGACAATTTATTAGAAGAACTAAACTGTGAAATAAATAAAATGTATTTCCTTTGGAAGAACAACTATTCCCATAAATATATTTATCAATATGACCATTATCATGTTAAATTAAAACATTATTGGATTATAAAATTATTCATATTCATACTATTTTTCAACAAAAAATGTATATATCATTTACATTGACAATGAAAACTAGTTTACCACTACTCATCTCCTTCATAAGTAAGTTATTATCACTACATCAACATTAAATGTTCAACAACTTTGTGAAATTTTTTGTTTAGAGTTCTAGGATCAAGCAACATGATTCCACACATATCATCCTTTATTTAACTTGCACCATTTGGTTCCATCAACATCATAGGTCAAGACCAACATCTCTCAAATAAATAATTTTCATAAATTACTTTATTATGGAATACATAGTTCACATCCATTTAATAAACATTGTAGTTTATGTGTCAACTATAAACATCATAACATATTAATTTATTATATTAGGTGAAAACATTTCTTCAAATTATACACATTCTATGTAAGAGTAACCATTTTATATTAACCATACATTATTCCAAGAAATCTCAACTATTTCATTCAGTTTTTTTCAAAACACACACTTAGTTCCTATAACATTATTTCCCCATAATGAAGGAATAAGATATTAAATTTTATTTTTCTCAATATAGTCTAGATTTATATCTATTTAACTAATAACTACCCTACTCTCTATAGTATTCACAGCAAATTGTGGCTCACCCTTTGAAAAAAACGTTTTTTGGATTTGAAATAACAATTTTTTCTCACTTTTATTCAAGCTAACAGAAAGAAACTTATATTTTCCAGTTCAACAAATTTATTTAGTCTTTGATGTATCAATTTCTATATAACAGATGATTTATCCATATCAATAGTTTTATCAGAGACTAAATAAATATTATCTGGTTCATTTAATAAAATTATCTTCACTATATTTACCATAAATCTATAATATGTTTAATTCAGTTAATTCAAAACCTATTTCACATGATACATAAGTTTTTTGTTGATATTCCGTGTTATTTACAATATACTAATCCACCAACATGTGAATCCTTATATCCTATAATCTATTCCCTAATTTGTTTGATACATTTCCCACGAAGATCCCCTCTTGATATTTTTCTATAATTTTCCAGGATTTGATTTGCTGACCTTCAAGAACGATGGACTGCCAAACAATTTGAAATATAAAATTTATGGATTATTTTTGATCCCAATTTTCAGAAGAGCTATGTTAGAATCTGGTCTCAGAATGTATTTTTTCAGAATATACATAGATGTACACATTTATTCTATATATTATAATTTTTATAGATTCTATTTAGTTTGAATAGTTCCTCAGATTTCTACTAGATTATTAATCATTCATTCATAAAATCCACAGTTTAGGGAGTACACAGTAAAATGTATTAGTGTTTAATTACATTCTTTCAAATATAATATTCAATATAATTACTAGTGAACTCATTTATATTACATGGTCTCAATATTTTGATATAGACTCCTAAATCTCTCTCAACCAATATTATGAATATCTTAAATATTTCATCTAATTATAGGTTGTGATTTATTTACATAACATTTATAATTTGGGAGAAATAAATAAATAAAATGATAAATTAATGATCAAATAAAGAACATTAGTATCTCATATTCCCAAAAAATTAAAATTACTGATCTCAAGTGTCCTAGTGGACTAAATTTGTACCCTTTTGTGAGTTCCATGAACATTATTCCCCTATAAAAAAGTTCCACAGAAAAATTCTCCATTGATCATAATTTTGAAAATACATACAATCAATTTATTATTTTATAATTGACTCAACCTTCTATAGAAAATATTGAAAATTTTTCAATTCCATAGATTAATTTTTTCCATGGCAGTCAAGACAAAATAATTTTTTTGGATCACTGATTTGGAAAAAAATGATACATGATCTTCCTCCAATAGTATTAATTAATAAATATTTTGAATTCCTGATGATGCATGAATTTTTCTTGGAAAATAATCATTTCCATGATAACTAAGTGCGTCGAAAATCAATAGATTATGTTTAATAATACTAAAAAATAGATCATCTTTGGATTTCCATATCTTGGTCTTTATATCTGCAATAGAAAAACAGTTGATATTTATGTAACTATCATTCCCAATGTAACTTATTCTATATTATTATATTCATTATACATCATGATCTATGAAGGAGTTATCCTTTAATAGGAAATAATTCATCAAGAATCCATATCTTATATGTCTTAATAACCTGTAGAGAAATCTCAAAAAATTAGATATTTCTATTTTATCCATATATTCTAAATTCTCTTTCCTTTTAAACCATATGAACATTGTCCCAGAATTTTGGACATAAAGTCATCATAAAACTGACCCTATTGTTCATATATACATAGTATTTCATCCAAATGGCAAATTCTGTTCAATGTAGATAGACTTGAGGTGATGATATTGTAAAATTTATCATTCTTTCAACTATTCTTCTTCAACCCAGAATTTCATATTTTATTTAGTGTCACAGTCCCTCAATAATTGTCTTAGAATTAAGATATTCCATAATAAAAAGGGATATTTTCAAAAACATTTAGATGTTCTCTTTCCATATGATGTGATTCATTATGCATTATGGAGGTAATTCATTAAAATGGACCCACATCATCATTTTTTGTTGAAGACTATTTCTCTATACCCTTATGTCCCCAAATATTCCCAGTCAAGCTAATAAAATATTTATATATGAAATAAATGATTTATTTTTAATTTTATTCGGAGAATATTTTAAATAATCTTTTAGGAGAAATATATATATATTATGGGGTATGTCAAGGGTTAGACAATTTCACTCTTCTAGAGTATGAATTTTAAGAGCAAACCTATCTGAAAACTAAATCAACATTCTCGTAACAATTATTGAATTTTCTAGTTTTTATAAATATTCACATATTTTTACAATGACCTCATTTTCTCTTGTAAATTAACCACTAATAGTATCTTCACAAATAATTCCCACAAATTCAAATTTACTTATCTTTATTTATATATTTTTTTCATTACGTTTACATTCCCCTCATAGATTCTTTCATGTTTATCCCATGTATCCATAGATGTTTCTAGACCTATCACCATTGTATAAAATTTTTTAAATAATGAAATAAATATAGAATATCATTCCTTTCCATATACATCCAATTTCCACTTATCGAAAAAATTAATTGGTGTATTTTTCTCTATGGGTATGTACCTAATAGTATCCACATCTAAAACATCCATAAAAAATTATTATTGACATGGTTTTATCTTATTATTACAACAATAATATTGTATTTTTTAAAATTTATAATTAAAATCCGGCCGATTCCATTAAAATTTTCTATCTCAACAACTAAAGTAATCTTTTAGAGATAATATGTGTTGTACTAATACAAATTGAATTTCCAAAAAATGGTTATAGAACAGAGTGGGGGGTTGATTATATAGTTCTAATTTTTATTTTTATTTTCATAAAATAATACAATGTGACATAGTAGAGTTTGAACCTATCAAAAAAATCATCCCTATATGAATGGAACAAAAAACTATTTCCACACAAGGTATAAAAGATTTTATCAAGGTTCACACCCATAGTGGGTGACAATATCCTTTTTTTATTCAAGTCATTTCTGGGACAAGATTCTCTACTTGATTCAATTACAAATTACACGTAAGATGGTAAGATATCATCCTGAAACCAATAGTGTTACTCAATACATTTTCCCCTCAAAATGGAATATAATAATTCCAAAGAATATACAATAAAATTCCATTAATCCATTGAAAAATACCACAATAACTTCTAGTTATTTGTGAAAAAACACATATATTCCACTTAGACTTTAAAATAATATTATTATATAATTAATATCAATTTCGTTTAAATGAAATTGTAATTATAGGAAATTGAAAAAATTTAGTTGTAAGCATCAAATTCCTTCTTACTATTTCAGAGCCTAAACATAAACGTATATAATATTCTTTTCTAAACTTCTCGAAACCAAACTATATAGAGATTCAATATTTTGAAAGATAAATATATTTTATTCTTTATTTTATTTCTAATTAATATTTAATTCATCAACTGGACAATAATTCTACTAGAACCTCTACACAATACTTCCTCACATGACTCCTAGTTCTAATAGTCATACTCAGTAAAAGATATTTTTTGTAATGTACTTCATACAACTCTTAGTTCATGGTATTGTATTCAAGAAGACATAAATAACAACAAAAATATGTTTCTTTGTGAGTTTTATCCATGATTATTTAGATAAATACATAGTATTTATTCCAATTAAGTTACTCTAAATCTTTACTACACTCTACATATAAATTTTAATTCACATAGAAAAATTCATTATGCAACAGATCTTGGAAAAATGTCTCAAAACAAAAACTTATTATAATATGAAATATATGAATATTAGGATTAGTGTCTAATCCTCAATAATATTTTTCTATTAATAACAACTATTAATAACATGATCAAAGTTACTTACTCGTAAACTAAATGCGGCACTTATCGAATTGAATATCTGAAAAACAAGGTTCACTAGTCACTCAAAAATTTGTGACTCCCATAATTATGAAATATTACATTACTAAATAAATATTTCATCACATAACATTCATATTTTTTACCTTTAACTCCATATTTTCTGAACTAGTGGATCATGTAAATTCTGTTATTCATATATCCTAGTTCTCTTCACCTCATACTGTTTTCTTATTTTGATATCCATTATATAATGAATTCCTAACCCTATTAAACTTCAATATTCATTCATCTAATCATTATATAGTCAGATTTTATTTAGTCATCATGAACATTGAATCATCTTCATGTTGAATTCATAAGACAAACAACATAGCATAATTATATTCAGTTTCCATAAATTCTATTGAACATTATAATCATTATTACTTGTATCTTTTCCTCACATTTAGATTTAAGAGAAAATATTATGGGTTTTTGAATTTAATCCATCAATGAAATAATAGTTTATGGGATAATATAGGGAATATTTAAATCCTGAGGATATGTTTTCTAGATAAAATAACTTATTGTTTTATCTTGGGGATACGATCTATATGAATTATAACCTCACAAATATTATAAACATTTTGATCACATTCTTACATTGTATCCTATTAGTTAACTTCTAATAATCTTTTATTATTATATTTCTGGGATCATCCCATCCATTAGCATTTACTATTTTCCCAATATACAACTTTCAATCATCAAAACATGATTATCAACTGACCATATTATCTACTAAATAGAACAACGCAAATTTTGTGAATATTGTAAGTGGAATTGAATTTTATATTGAGAAAAAAAATATTCATCTTTGTTGCTTGTTTTGTTTTTTCTCAAAAACATTATCACATAATCTATTGAAATCAAATACAACACTATCAAAAATTCTATGGGTTATTCATAAATAACCAAAAATATGATGAATAAAAAAAACAATGAGTATTTCATTACTGTAAAAACTGATTTTAAAGGCACAAGGATTTATAATATAATTTCTATTCTTTGTATACAAATTAACTTTAATCAATATCATAAATCACATATAATGGTTTACATAATAACGTTATGGATCTTCAATAAAGGACCAATTAATAAGGAAACAAAAAACCCCACTCAATGTGTTCAAGTAAAAACTAATGAACAAAAATAGTATAAATTCATTGAATAATATATTTTATGTTTTGGAATTCCTCATAATTTATAGGGTAATATTTATATCTAATAAGTTGGAATATGGTCCATATTTACCATATAAATTGATCAAATTTATAGGTATAATTAAATAAATTGTTGTTATAAATTTGATATTTTTATTAACATTAATTATATAAAAAACACCACATGCTTCAATATCTGATGAAAAATAAGTCTTTAAAATAATATAAAATGGAATTTGAGGCAATGAGCATGTGAGATAATAAATAAACTACGTCTCATAGTTATTCCAGTTTTTCATTTTTTTCCTTCAAATAATCACAGTATAAATTTATCTTAGACTAAAAACACTTCATTAAAATACAAGGTAAATAGAAATCATCAAAAATATAAATATTTGATTCATTTTTAATTCAATGTAAATATGTTGTTACTTTATTTAAAGTGGTATTTTTGATCTATGTATAATAAAAGAAATATTGATAAGAATGTTGTAAAATAATATTATTATGAAAGAAAAGAAACAACGGTCTATCTAACAACATATTCATAGAAGTATAGAAATCATTAAAGTAATATCCTACATTAAATTTGGATGTGATATAAATTTTAAAATTTCATCCACCATTAATGGTAATTTTTATGGAATATAAAATCAAAAAATCTAAATAAGATCATTGAAAAATGGAAAAAATGAGCTATAATATCCTAGAATGGGTTTCAAAATTTTGTATAACATTGAATTGTTTTTAATATGATCCCTAAAAAGGAATATTAAGTGGAACACTCATAAATAACAATAGAATATTTAAAGAAAGGTTGTTCTATTACAGTCAAAATGACATAGGATGAGGGTACTGAATGTTTTTTGGAATGTAATATGATCTTTAAAATCAAACCTAAATAATACTTTATATTATTCTTATATTAATCTAAAAAATATTTACATAAAATTTTCAAATAATATCAGCGAACATTATAACTTACAAAATTATGGGTTATCTATTACAACACCAAGTGCATATAAAACTGGACAAAGATATATAAAAAAATATATAAAATATTTACATTCATAATTTATAGCCATAAAAAATTGTTTTTATACTAATACATGAACTTTTCATCTATTAATAATATATTGTCTCTGGAGATATGAGAGTACAACTAAATTTAGAGAAAATGAATAAAATAATGTGGGCCCAATGAATTTCATTTTTAAAGGAGAAATAAACATACATAAGTCTTGTCTAAAAAATTACATATGGATCACTTTATTTATATTATTTTTCTATATATAGTGGGATGGAAGGATATGATGATAAAATAAAAACATATTATATATTTCTTCACTAATATATTCTATATATATTTACATGGACCTAAATCAAATAGGGATATTGGGTTCTCAATTATTCTCATTCTTTGATCCAAATTGATATCAAAAAAACCATGTGAAGTGAAAAAAATTAATTTTAGAATTTTAAAGATTAAATAAATCAAATATTTTATAACTTTTTTTTATAATAAATAATTTATCAATTTAGGGAGATCTTATTCTCAATATAAAAAAATAATGGATCTATTGTAGTTACTTAGTCATCTTTTACATACTCTTGTTTTGAAGATTAAAAGTTTAATGTTAGGGTGGATATCATATGAAGAATTAATTTTTAAAATGATGTACATTGTGTTAATATTTTCAATTATCTTTTCAATTAATTGGACTTTTTCACAAAATTATTTCATTAATTGTTTCCTTTAATGTTTTAATTTATTAAAAGTAGAATTTTGGAGAAGAAATATCAATATTGGAAATTCAATTCCACTAATTGTAAAATTATAATTTTCTAATAAATAGTGTTTTGAATTTCAAAATGGGACAGCTTGGTGTTTATCCAAATCATTAGTAATTTTTAGGTTTTTAATTATTTTAGAAAAAGTTATTTAAACCAATTAATACCAAATTATAAATGTTTTTTAAATAAACAATGATCTTTATATTATTCTCCAATGGATTTAACCAGCAAGGAAAATAGTTCTTTAAGGGGTAAGTTGGACATTTTGTAAAACATTTCATTATGAATGTTTCCTTGATTAAAAACCAATTCTTATAATTTTACATTTATTATCGATAATTTCAGATAAATATTAGAATCAATTATCTATTCTATGATTTAATTCGTTGATGTTATGTAAACATGCAGATATTAAAGAGATAAACATATGAATTTAATAATTTCAAAGTCCCAATGTATGATTATAATGATATTCTATAGAAAATGATTCATGTCAATTGTAATCAATGTTAGATAAGGATACACATGGATGTTTTCAATTTTTATAATATATATAAACTTATATATATTAATTCTAATAATTAAGCAACATAAAGAAGGTATAAATGTCTGTTACTTATTGATATTTATCATAAATTGATGTTTATGTTAATTACAACTTCAAAAAAAAATTTGTATAAATTATCATTTTTCATGTTATATACTAATATTTATTGGAGAATTATATTTACTTTGAGATATTATTGAATCTTATTGTTTATAAGGGATAAAGATGTTTTTGTTTTAAGATAGGGGTGGCAATAGTAGTTATGTGGTTGTATCAGGGAATTGTCAGGTGGTGTAATGGTAGTTAATAAATATTTTATAAGGTGGATCAATGAGGGTATAATATCCCATAACCACATTTAAAATAGGCATATAATATAATGGGTAATGCAGATTCATCTTATTTCTGTTATTAGATAGCCATTGGATGGTGTCTCGGATGAGCCATACTAAACAAGTACACGCAGACTTCCATATAAAAATATTATAATGGTCAAATATATAAGGTATTAATTTAATTTGATTATATTATTGTCTATGATTAATATAATGTGGGTTGAGAATTAGTACCCCCACATCAGTATAGTAGATAAAGGGAATGGCTAAACATATGCGATCTCTAAATAGGACATCAATGTTCTATTGTTATACATTTGACTTCCTGATGAAATGAATACATTTTGTGTAATTTGTTATTGATTATTGTTTCTAAATTTCATTAGTTTACATCATATAAGTATCATGCTAACTTATTTATAAAACATTAGGTATAATTTCATATAATTTATCATTATGAAAATGAATACATTTCATAGTGATGTAGTGTAATTCTTTTAATGACATCATTAACTTATATTGGTGAGATTGTAGACTCCCTGTTATTGTGTAAGGATGTATACTTGTTTTTTTTATTTAGATATCATTATGTTAACATATATTTCATATAATTTCTATGTGTATATTTACATATTCTCTAGTCATGATGTGAAAGTTTTATAAACCTTATCAATATACCATTAGTTGAGTAGTGTGTTTTTCAAGAAATGGTATCCTAATCTATTTAAGTACACGATATAAAAGATTTCACATGTGTTTAGGATAATAATAATAATTACTTGACTATTTTGAAATCCATTAACATCATGATTAAGGTGTACTAGTTATAGTCATTGTTCTCTTTCATTAGATCAATGATACAATTCATTGGTGATCAATTAATGTGGGAAATTGTAGTATTTCCATTGTTATGTGATTATATTATGGGTTTCTCAATATAAATTATTGTAAAAATTATTTTTTTAGGATTTTTATTAATGGATACTAATGGGTACAAGTAAGGTACCATGACTACCATCCACACATGTGGGAGATGAGTTCCAATATCCATTGAGTGAAGCATGGTGATGCATATCAAGATGTCTTGAGTAATAAATCCTTTACCCATCCATGGTTAACATATGTACAAGTAGAGGTACAGGTTGGGTTTTTTGGATCATTGTGTCTTTTAGTGGGACACAGTTTCCATGAGACATTTTATTAATATTATGTGGAATTTATATATAGATATCTAGAAAATTTCATTTTTTGATTTTGATTATGTTGGGATACTGGTATCATTAATATGTAACAAAAAGTAAATAACAATGTATATATTAATTTGGTTTGGATATTTAATTTATTTAAACATTCTAATTTTTATCTTGAGTGTAATTATTTTTTTTGTATTAGGTAAAACTCATTGCATGTTATAGACACTAAATGTATCATTAGTATATATTTTTTTCAATTGTCAATGTAAAATAATAGGTGTGGGCATGAGATTCCATAGGATGATAGTAACATAGTGGATCCACTATTATTTTTGAAATAATCATAAAATAAATGTATTTATTTTATTGATATTAATTTTATTTTAAACATTCATAATAACATATTAACATTAGGTGTTTATATGATTATAAAATTTGATTCATCTTACTAATGTATAACATTCATTCAAGTTTAAAATAAATATAATAGGGTCTCAATTTAGACTTAATTATAGATAAAATTTAATAGTTTCATGGTAATAGATTTTATTTTTAGATATTTAATATTGTTTTATGTAAACATACATCTGTGCTATCCATTATCCCATGGCCAATGGGAGGGAATCTTGGGGAAGTAATTTATTATCATTGGTGGGTTAATAAAATTAGAGATTCATTTTATATCATTATTTTTGAGTTTATACACTTGGGTTTTTCAGTTTGGATAACATAATGTGATGATTCTAAGGGAGTGTGGATTCATTTTGTCATGCTAAGGGAATTAGAAAAGGTTATAGTTAGTTAGTGTATTACTATATGAGACTCTGATTGATGAATTCTTCACTAGGATGCATTGGAATAACACTTTGAAGGGTTTATAGGGGGAACCATGCATCATATAGGTCCAAGACCTTTTTTAATGATTATTCCAGATTTGGAAATAGAATTCATTATGTATGATATTAAAAATAATTTTTTCCTATACTTCATATTTGGAGTTTAAAAATTAATTTTATTGAAATTTTATTCTACTTGAATCATATATAAGTCACCAGAAATAATTGGAATTTTTTATAAAGTGGTTGTTCTAGTGTATTAGGTATTGGTTTTGGGAATTCTTAAAATACATCTCTAACAATATTCCACAATAAGAGCATTTTGGGAATAATTTCCTTAAACCAGTACTCCCATATATGGTTCTAAGAACATAATCTTTACTTTTTAGATTTTATTTCAGTAAATGTGACCCAATTTTATTCATAAAAACATAAAATGGAAAAAAATTATTATATCAATTACATACCCAAAGACCATTTACATTTATATTTTTTTTTATTTGGAAAAAATATTATATAACATTATTGAAAATTTTAAATAATTATTTTTTTTAACTATACAAGGATTTCCATATTTCCAAATAATTCTTAACCATATTTCACATAAAACCCATATGGACATATATTGTGTAACATAATTAATTTTAGAGTAGGGAAAATAGAAATAAGAAGGGTCATATCAAATGCTCATTAATAGTAAAAAGAGGATTTAACAAGTGAATATATTTGGTGCTGACAAGATGATATTAAGTGTTTGTGTACATATTCTAGGTTTATGAACATTAATAGAGATAAATCATAACCATAAAAACACATATCACAAAACATGTAACATGGAATAAATCATAATAATGTAAAATTTCATAGGAATCATTAATTAAGTGCCATGTGATGTCAACCTTGATCAAAGGAAATATAAAAAATATATACAATTAATAGAGAAAATATGTTGTTATCTTAAAACATTATTTTTATCACTAGTGTTTACTCATTATTTAAATAACTGAATACTAGGAATATTCATGTAAGAAACCTTCCCAATTAACTCCCTCTTTAAATCCCTTCTTAGATAAGGAACATTACCCATGAATTGGAGAGCTATATGAGGCTCACCCATCTTATAATTTGTATCAGGATCACCTATCATCATGATCTATATCAGACTAAACCATAAATATAAATAATATCCAAGTAATATACATCAATATAGGGCCAGAAATATATTATTATCATCATAAATGTTTTTAAAATGCCATCCATTCAATTATTTCTTGACGTACCCATGAAAAAATGGTTTTTATGATAATAACAATAAAAAAATAATTTCAATACATTTTAAAAAAGAATATGGATGGAATAATAATATTTTATTCCCATTAAATTATAAGAATCATTAAAGGATTTTAATATAGAGGAATATATCAAAAAATAACATTTCAAAAATTCCCATGAAGAATTCGGGAAATACCTTATTTGTTAGAATTTTATAAAAATTTCTTTAATATTTGGAGAAATATTTTATTAGAAAATAAACTTGGGAAATTATGAAGGAAGATTCACAGTATAAGATATACATGATAGTGGGAATGTTCATTGAAGAAACATATCTGAAAAAACATTTATTTAATAATGTATCATATGTGAAAATTTTACAATATTATTTTTTAAACTCTTTTATAAATAGTAAAATATAGAAATTGTTTAGTTTTAAAGAATTGTTTTTACAAAAAATAATTCTTGGAAACAATATTTAAAACACATATATAGTATAGAAGATATTCTTTTCCAAAAAGAGAAATATGTTTGGCTTTTCTAAGAACATTTTTCATGGTTTTTCAACTAAAAATGAGAGGAAAATGAGTCCAAAATTTGTCAATCCCATAAATTATTAGAGGATAAGAAAATTTATGGAGTTTATAAATGATATATAATTTCACCAATGTAGAATTAACTAAAAAAATCCAAAAATATAATGATAATGTAACATAAATTAATTAATTATTTTATAATTTTCAAATAAAAATCCATTGAAAGAAATAATTTAAAATGGAACATCATATAACAGGAAATAAAACAGATACTATTGTAATATCCATTCATGGGGTATTATTTACACCATTAGAGAGAAATTATGGTTAATGACATTATGGATGTCTTATGAAATAGAGATTGGGGAAATTGAAAATCTTATATATTTTATAAAATATTAATAAATATCTCAAGGAAGATAGAACTTTAAATGGGATTTAAATTTCGTACTAAAAAATTCATTTAAGGTAAAATATCTTAGTAAGAAAAATATAGAAATTATTAAAGAATATGGGTAAAGATATGATACATTTATCAATGAAACAATATTAAGATGAATAATCCTTACATTATCGTATCATTGATGTTTAAATTTAATCAAGGAAGTTGTTATGTGTAAAACATGAAATTTTTTAAAAAAACTATGAAAATAAAAAATAATTAAATCCTAGTTAGTTTAACTTATTATCATGGAATGAAAAAGTTAATTAAGTATAAGTGTGAAACAATGAATGGAAATTTAATTACGGAACCTCTTACCTCAGGTCCATACATTTTCTCTTTGACATATACAACTTCTCTAATAAACTTATATTAAATATTAAATTATTTAAGAACCTATTCCTAGATTTTTGAATTAATTTTAAAATAATTTTTTATTTCATTCAATGAAAAATTTAATTACTTTTTTGGTTATGTACACATCGAGTAGTTTGAAGACACAGAGTTCAAAATTTTAAAGAGAATTCAATATTTCGACTATGGTCAATGAGGACATAATTTACTCCTCTCCAAAATAATAATCCTAAAATAATTATTATTTTTTAAATTTATTTATAATTTTATAACCATCTATGTATGGTGGATGTGAAAAATAAATTACCATACAACATGTAGATTTTATTCTTTACATAAACAAGAGAAATGTTTCCATTTTTCAACTAACACAAGGTAAAAGAGGTAAGTAAAATTTTATCAATTATTAATAATTACTAAATTAAAAGTATCATATCTTATCATTAAATACACTTATATATACCATCCACATAATGTGATGATTAAAACAAATCACATCACTTTGTGGATATAAATATCAACTTGTATACATATACAACATTATCATTTTACTATTGATGGAGAGGTAATAAAATAGAGGATATATTATTTTTTCATAATAATAATTATTTCATAAATATAAAATATATACATTATGTTTTCCCCTATAACCATTTATGAGAGGTGGTGATGGAAAAAAATTACATCGGTTCATGAGATGATATTCTGACGAACATAAGAACTATGGTTTCATTTCCTTATGATGGATGATGAGATGGGTAAATGTTATGCAGTTAACAAAATAATACATAAATATATTAGTGATATTAATTTTATTATATATTACTTATTATTATTTTTTAATGAGGTAAAATATTAAATAACCTAAAAAACATAATTAGGTGTTTTTACCTCTTCTTCAAACAACATTATTTTTTACACCTCAAACCCTATAATATTGGTATTCATCCAAAAAAATACATATAGTATGTGGGTAGAGGTTTTTGGAAGGTATTCAGATAGGTATTGGATGAACATAATGGCTCTTCATGTTTTGAGAGGAGTGGAGAGGGGGTTCCCATTTATCATTGAGATAGAATACTCACTTGGAATTTTTCCTAAAAAAATTAAGTATTATTAACTAATTTTCATATAAAAGTGTAACAATAAGAATTAAATTTCTAGAATTAAGTTATATGGTACAAAAATAAATTCATAAAATATTATTATGAATATAATATGGTCATTTTTACCCTTATAACTTTAGTTTATCACCCATGTAAACCTGTTTTATCCTTATCCATAGAAACATATCCTTAGATTTTCTAATACTCATTATAACCAAAAATTAAGTCCACCATATTAAATAATTTTAATATAATGATTAAAAATATTTTAATAATTTATGAAAATTCAATTCTTATAATAGGAAGAGTTTAATTTAAAAAAAACTCCCCAAATATGAAAAAATGTGGTGTTCCATAAAAACATTCTTTGTATAAAAAGTTACCATAAAAGCAAAGCATAAAATTAATTATAATGACCATAATTGTATTATTCATAATATAAATGAACTATTGTTATGTTGAATTCATTTTAATGAAAAATTAAAATTTTCAAATTATTGAAATTGAAATGAAAAATTTCATGAAAAATTAGAATGTTTCATTATTCATCTAAAAATATAAAATTACAAGAAATTAAAAAAATGTAAATTAATTTTGACATGGTGATTTCCAAAATGAAGTTAATTTTTAAAAATAAATATTATAAATTGTTTGAAATTAATTATAATATTTTCTCACAAATCAATAAAAAAATTTTGAGGATAAATGTATTTTTCAAGGATCAACCCACTTTAATTAAAAATGAATTCTTATTTTTTTAGACATAATCAATATATTTTTATTGAGTAATAACTTTATAAATATACTTGAAAATGTTTTTATTTTTATTGCTAACTACATTATACAACATGGTTAAATGATCATATTTTAATAATAGTACTTTATTGTTGTTTTAATCATGGTATTATGGGTAATAAATGCTATCAGACGTAGTGTTATTTTTAAAATAAATGGTTATTACATTATCACCCCTTAAAAAATATAATCCTTGAAATTTTTATCAATAACATAAATTCAATGGGTTTATTATTTGAATTTCATTTTTCGAAAACCAACATCATAAAAAGGGTTAATAAAACGTTTTTTTAAATAGAAAAATGATAGTATGAAGGACATCTAGAATATAATTTAACAATATTTTTAAATAGGATAACGCTAGTCAGATGTGAAAATAAGGACATGGTAGAAAAAGAGATGTCTAAATAATGATTTATAGTGTTACATAACATTTATCAAAACAAATTTAATGATCAAGAGAATTTTATTGACTACAAACCATTAATAAATAGGAGAATAAAATGACCATCAACTCATCAGATATTATTGTAAAAACAAATTTGTTTTCAATTTTAGTAACATTTCCATGATTTAATAAATTAAATTACCATATAAACTAGGAAAAAATGAAATATACTAACATTAAAAGAATAATTTCCTCTATTAGTCAAATTATAACACAATCTAATCTTTTTTATAACAATGATGAGTTTTCAAGATGAATTTTATATTCTTGAAGCACTAAAGTCAACATCAAATGTGGTATAAGAATATAAAGGTGTGACGATTTACTCAACATATCTTCAAAAATTTACTAAAAAAATGGTTAGCACTCAGAATGGTAATATTATGAAATTCTAATCATTCATAAGATAAAATAATACATTTATCTCTTAAATTTATATAATAATAACAAAATAATATCTTAAATAATTCCATTAAAATATAAACATATTTCCCAATTAACCTAATGAAATTCAACACTTAATAATTTATTAAACTCAAATGTGATCTCATAAAATTTAGCTAACATCCCCTAAAAGAAATTTTAGTAGCATTCTCCAAAAATAAAAATTCTTGTTAAATCACATGTTAAACCTAAGGGATTCATATACCTCAACTAAATTAAAAGTTATTACAAAATATAATTAATCCCCATAATAAATCTCTATATAAATATATAATATAGTGATATTCAACAAAATATCATGATTAAAATTTAGATACAAACATGTAAGTTAATCCATAACTTGATCATAAATTTACCTAGAAATATCAGTATTTTAGTGAACCACTTATCAACTATCAAGGTTATCTCTATCTTACTATCCAGTAGATGATAATTACATTAACAATGAATAATATGATAACTGAATATGATATATAAATCTCAATGATGTATTCATTATAAAAATAGTAAAATTTTCAAATCACCTCAAGGTATAGTCACTTATAACCATCAAAAGACAATTTCTTCCACTAAATTTGTGATCAACATTAAGAATATAAAACCAAGATTGTATCAATAAATCATAAATCACCTCACATCAAAATATATAAATGTCTAATTTTTTCTAGACCCTTCTTTGATATCGATTACAATAGCCCTGAACCAATACCCCTAGATCTTGTTCATGAAAATATTAATTATATTTTCGGATTTGATATCAATAAATGTCATTAGATATTAGTCACCAAAAATATACAACATAAAATAAAAATATCAGATCACTTACATACCCATAGATCTTTTAGGTTTAATGTTTAATAGAATCTTAAAAAACTCTTTCATATCATTACCCATGATTTTAATTGAGTTTTTCCCACTGTTCCCACCTTTAATTATTACATATTATGTCTTTATCATCTGACACATTAAACCCTTCTTTAAATATCTTACATTTCATCATTCTTTATAACCAAGGTAAAATTATCATGATAAGGGTGATATAAAATTCAAAGTGAGTTAAACCAATGGTATTAGCAAATTAATATCATTTATGAAAAATAGATGACTATTATGTTATGAGAACATATTAATGCCACATGATATTGACATAATATAATTTTTACCCATAAAAACCATTATCATTAAAAATTTGACATGGAATCAATCTTTATCAAAGGAAATATTCGTATGAATCAATAATTATGATCGATGAGATGGAAATATTGATCATGGAAACCATTAATTACTCATTGAAATCATATAATTTTATTTTGTATCATGGAAAATTATCACCAGCACATGTGTTTTCCCATGACAAAAATTTTAGATCCTTGTTAAATGTATATGATAAACTTCCCTGATTAACTCCCACATTGATTACCTTTTATTAAAAGGAACATTACAAAATGCATTAGAGAGTTATATATGGATGAATCATCATATATGGTATATTCATCTCAATAATGTTCATGAGCTATAATACAATCACCCATCATCATCAATATGTTTCACGTACCATACCTAAATATAGTAAATGGATGATTTAATTTTTATCCATTAAATTTCAAGATGAAATTTAATTCATTTATTGTTTTAATTACTCATGGAAAGAAATGGGTTTAAAAATAATATATTTAAAAAAATTACATATGAAATATATAGAAAGAATATGGATGATATCAAAAGATTATATTTGAAATGATTTAGAGTAATTATTAAAGTATATTGAAATAGAATAATTTATCATTAAAGGAACATTTAAAACATATCATTGAAAAAAATGTAAAATTACATTATTATAATATTTTATAAAAATTTAATTAATAATTGGGAGAGTATTTAATTTGAGAATAATCTTATAAAAAATATAATAATATCCACTTTAATACACATACATTATGATGAGAAAATTCATTCAATATATATATGTAAAAACAATTTCCATCATAGTTTTTTTTTAAAATCAAATTTTATTAATGGGAAATACTTAAAAGGATTATTTTTAAGAAATTTTAAAAAAATTTAACTTTAGAAAATAATTATTTTAAAAAATCATTATATTATAGTAAAACCATTCATGAATTTTTTTGAAAAAAAATACATTGAAGGGAAAATGTTCCTAAAAATGAAATATAAGGGAGGTTATCTTTTCTAAAAGTCACTTTCCCTAGAAGTTCAATTAATAAGGGGAGGAAAATGAGTAAAATCCATAAAATAATAAAAATAAATATATGTGATGTAAAATTATGGTGATTATAATATATAATATAATTTCCCCAAAGGCTTCTTGAACATAAACAATCCAGAAATATAATGACATTATAATATAACGCCATTGCTGCTTTCGAAATTTCTGAATCAAAAGTAATAAAAATATGTATTGTGGTTTGGGTAGAAATATATTATTAATTTTCAGAGATTATATTTCAATATCCATCCATTGGGTAGTATGTAATAAATTCACAAGATAAAATGGGGCATAACTGGAAACATTTCTCATGAAATCATGATCAATTTAAAGGAAACACATGAATCATTTATAACATTAAAATAAATATATCAAGGAATAGAAAACATAAATTGAAATTTTAATATAATAATAATATATTAATTTATGATAAAATATTACAATTGGATGAATATAACCCTTATAAATTAATTTAGGGGAATAATACAATACATATCTCTATGAAATAATATTGAATTGAATAATCCTTACAATGATCTTATAATTGAAGTTATAATTTAATCAATTAAGAGATTATGTGAAATAATTTTAAAACGACAAAAAGGTATAATTAAAACATTATATAATCATATTTCATTTTACACATTATAATTTCATTGCATTATCAACGAACTAGATGTATAACTGATTAAATAGAAATTGAGTTAAGAAACACCTTACCTCAAGTACCAAATTTCTATGTTTTTCCTTTAAATCCTAATCAATATATGTATATTAATTATTAAATTATTTAATAACCTATTATGGGTTAATTAAAATATAAATAAAAAATATTTTATTTATATCATTTTTTAGTGACATATTTAATTACTTAATCAGTCTTGTCCATGTTATTTATTTTAATGTTATTCAGTTCTTAATTTTAATAAAAATTCAGTATGCTGACCATGGTCAAGGAGTTTGTAATTTCATCATTTAAAAAATAATAGCAATGAAATAATTATAATTTTTTTATATTAATTATACTTTTATTAAAATCTATTTTTGTTTGATATGAATAATTAATTAGGTTACAATATTGAAACGTTAGTTGATATGTATTCATGCGTAGTGTTTACATTTTTTAATGAATATGAGGGAAAGAAGATATGTGTCATATTATAATATCATAATTTTTATAAAACCATAAATATCAAATACACTCTTTAAATAATCATATATATAGTATCAATGTAAGGAGGTGCTGAAAAAGATTGACATCACTTCATGGAGGTGGTATTCCACGCGTATACCCAAATGGAATTATCATTTTTCAATAGACGGAAAGTTAAAAAAATGGATTCTAAAATATCATTTTAGGATGAAATATATTTCCGGTATACTATATATATGTATACATTAAATTTATCATTATAACTATTCATGATAAGTGCTGATGGAAAATGAATTACATTGGTTAGTGAGGGGATAGTTTGGAATACACATGAAAGTCATTTCATTTCCTAATTGATGGGAGAGGAAAAGTGTAAAGGATATACTATTAAAATAATAAAATATTAATATATTTTAAATAATTATTTTATTATATTCTAATTGTTGATATAATTTTTAAGTAGATAAAATAGAAAATAAATTAAAAAACAAAATAAAAACACCTAGTTAAGAATTTTACCTCTTCTCTAGAGAACCTCCTTTGATTTTCAAATTAATCCATCTAAGGTTCATATTCTAACCAATATATTTCATATTATACATGGGGATTGTTTTTATTAATGTATTTATACAATCCTTTTCTATTCAAATTGTCTCTAGAATTGTGGATAGTAGAGGAGAGGGGGTTTCTTTAATAAGTGATGGAGGGGACACCCATGCAATATTTCAATATATTTACATATTAATAAGTTATTTTGGTTGAATATTGTCCCAATGAAAATTTTAAATTCAATAAATACGTGATAAGGGTTTAAATAATTCTATTCAAAAATATTAAATAATATTTGTAATTCAACATAAACCATATCACTTTTTTAACCCCCAGTAATCGTGGTTTAACCATATCTGTGGTAAAATAGTTATATAGTTTTTATTATAAATAATTTACAAAAAATAAGTTGAACTTATTAAATGATATTTATTACAATGATGAAAAAAATGAAATAAATTTTATAATATTTAATTCATAAAAAATTCAAAACTTAATTTAAAAATATGCTCTTAAGAAACGAGGAAAAGTGGTTTTCCTGAAAAAATGCCTTCTTATATACAATATAGATTTTTTCCAAAATCAAGAAAAATATGATTTCAATAAATGTAATAGGATTTTTGAAAATATAAATGAACTTATTATACATTTAAATGATTTAAAAATAATTTCCAACTATTCTAATGCTTGAAACGAAAAAAATGTCAATTTTGAATAAAAATCTATATTATTTACTTTCTCCTGAAAAGCAAAACATTTTAGATTATTTTTAAAACTTAAAAATAAGATAGATTTTTTCATGATTATATAAAAGTAAATATATATTCTTAAATAAATTATCCACAAGCGGAAAAAACTAAATATAATATTTTCCCTTAGAAAGTTATAAAATCAATTTTTGAGAAAAAAAATATATTTTTGAAGCATCAAATGACATTACAAAAAATTGAATGGTTGTTTCATAAGAATTAATAAAATTATATTTATTGAGTAGTACCTTTATAAATTTATTTCCAAATGTTGTAGTTCTTATTAATACCCTCCCATTTTATGGAATGTTTCTTATAGTCATATTTGAATAATAATATTTTGTGGGTTTTTAGGCTCGATATTGTGTGTTATATATGCTATCAAACATGGTATTATTTTTTAAATATAAAGGTATTACATTGGGGTACCTAGGAGACATGGATATATAAAAAAAACATTTGTTGTAATATTTTGAGGTTTTATTCTCTCTAGTAAATAGAATTTTAAGGTATTTCATGCATTTAGAAGAGAATTTTCTTCACTATAAATCACATTAGTTGAAGTTACTATTTTATAGTGATATTGGGGAGTAAAAAATAAAATTTTTATAGTTTTTTAAAATATTACATAGTTTTTTTATTTCAATGACACTTTGTTTTGAGTGATAATGGAATATTTTGATGATTTTATTGAGATACATGGTTTGAAAAAAATGAAATCATGGAAAAAACAGTGATATTGGGGATGAATCATTGCTATAAAAATGGGTTATTTATTTTAATATCACATTTATTATATTGTTAATTAATCTTAGGATCATTGAAAAAATAAATTTGTGAATATGTTTCTTAAATTTTGATAAATAACACACATGATAAAATATATGTTTTCAATGTTCACAATATCATTATATCATGTGAATAATCCTTGGTACTCAGTGCTTACAATACCATTTTCCACATTATTTTATTATTATACAAAAGATAATGGATAGGCGTAGGAATATGGTTATAAATTCTAAAAAAAGTATTCTCACACTAATTATCATCAAATGTATACATATTTCTCTATTCTCCTCATGTGCCTCCATATTTTGATCAAGTGTGCATCATCATTCTTCTCCTAAACCCCAATCCATATATCATCTTGATACACAACAAAAGATTATGTAAATTAATCACAATAATTATCATATAAACCCATGTTACAAATATATTTTGGAATAATTCCAACATAATATAATGAGTATGGGCCATAACATTTTTAATCTGGTCAAATAAAGATCGAAAAATATTTTTCAAATAGTACTAATCCAATCTATATTTTATTCACTATTTTCCCTCCATAGATTATATATTCAACATGTACTTTGGAATATCACCAAATTACCACGACACAATTCAGTTATCTATACCATGAAAATGTAACCAACACAACAATTTTTATTTAGAATTTGGAAAATTTGGATTTTTAATTCCATCTTAACAATGGCCCCTCATGTTTTATTCATATCTCCTCCTGGTGATTTTTTATTTCCTCAATTCGGTTCTCTACAAATATGGATAGCTCATCCTATATGTGTTTTTGAAAGATACCATAACATAATATTCAACCACCATTTCAATTTCATGAATCCATGTGGTCATATTCTAGAATAAAAATGCACAATGAAAATGAAAATAACCATTTTACTAAATTATTTATCAGAAAAATTTTAAAAATTAAATACAGGATTGTTTATTGGGAACCCCAAAAAATTTTGGGATACAAAAAGATTTTATCCATTCCTTGGATTGTAACTCAAATATCGTATGATTATAACTATTCTCTTACCATATTTATAGTAAATACAATATGAAATTATCATCAAGTCTATTGAATGTATTTACAAATAAAACTTGTTATATATAGTTCTAAATGTGAGAATTATCTAAACAACACACTATTTTATTGAATATTTTTTTTTCAGAGTTTACTAACCCTTGGTGTAAAGATCTATACAATATTACCCATCTCATATTTGAGATCATCATTTTTATCCTCTATAAATTAACTCTATGAGGGTTCCTTCATCTCTAAAGGCTCATTAATATCTTCCATTGTATTTTTTTGGTAACATTCAAACACACTGAGACATAAACTAGAAACTAATATTATCTCACCTAGGGGAAAATAATTAATCATTTAGTCAGCACCAATGTTTTAAAATAAAATGGTTAGTTTCTCACCCATAATTGTAAAAATATTTCCCATAACATTCTACCCCTTTATCGATAAATAAAAGTTAATGATAGATGGAAAATAAATGATGATTGTTTGGATATTATTACAGAAATTTTAATCCCAATAGAACTCTCATGAGTGGGAAGGAATCCATTGCCTATTTTTTAGGATACTCAGAATATACTATTTATATAAAACATATGAAAAAAGTCACTCTACAATTAACATTATATTTAATGATGTGGTTTTTTATTTCAATATTATTAGGCCTCTCATATTGAACTCGATACCTTCTGAAACTGATTGTTCTTTAATTTTCACACCCAAGAAACAATAGAGTAATGAAATTTATCATCATGTATTTTTTTGAAATTATATATATAATTTTAATTATTCCTTGTGATTTCACAACATTAATATTTTATATTTTAATTACTGTAAATGAATTATAGTACGTAAATTTCCAAGCAACATAGCTTCCACAAATAATGAATATACCTATATATGTTTATATATGATAACCAATATTAACTGGATAATCATCATATGAAATTCCATATTGTTTAATTAGGTTTCATTTTCAAACCTTTAATGAAAATAATCTGTTTTTTAAATAATTAATGATATATTTATCCCTAAGATTCCACTACATAGGATTTATTTGGTATCAAACACATAATAATGTATAATATAATATCTAGTATATACACTATTAAATAAAATAGACCTCTGGTAAAAATTCTAAATGAATTTAGATCAATATCTATTCCTTTTTTTATTTATGAACAACGTACTATGATGAAAAACATGAGTAAAGACCAATATAAATTATTCCCTTTTGAATAAATTTTGCAACTCATTGTTAAAATTATCTGTTTAAAGAGAAATATTACTTAATATAATGAAAAAAATTTAAATAAAAAAACAATATCGTCATTCCAATCGAAAAAATTAAAAAATGAACAGTCCTTAGGGTAGTAAACTCCAAAAATGTTTTTCATTATTTTTCATTAATATAATTTTAACTGTGTACACGGTTTCATTAATGTTATTTTGTATTCTAACATAACATAAATATGGTTAAAAAAATATCCATTATTAAATTTTTTTTATTTTAGATACTCTATTATATGGAATATTGAGATTAGGAAAATGTTACCCCTATCCCTTCATCAAGGGATGTATGGAAACTATTAATGGATGATACAAGAATTATTATTCCCTACTATTTCAATTGGACCAATGAAGGCAAGGATGCATCAGTGATTTATAGATAGGGATCATAGATCCCCAAGGTTTTTGCTTCCCCAAAGAGGTGGTTTCCCAACAAGATTCATGTTTAGGTTTATATAAATGCCATTTTCCCAACAACATATTATCTACTAGGTCTTTTGAGGGTATCATGAGCCTGATATCTAATAGGGAGACTTTTTTGGGCATGTAAGATCATCAACATAGTGGTTTACACATTAATTTTCTATCACTATAGGATAATTTAAGGGATAAGAATATAGATGTTGTGTTCTTGTGAGGTGAAGTATTGAGTGATCTTTTAGTTTCTTAGATAGTTAGAGAGGTAAAGATTTTATGGACACATTTCTATGTTGGTTCTTCTTCCATTTTGGGTAGTATGGTGAGAGTGTGGTAAGGTTCTCATGGTATTGGATTGATTCGCAAGGGGCGGTTTATCAAGTGGTTGATCTTCGCATGAGGGAGATTTCTAATTTTTTAAGAGGAGGGATAAGGTTTCACTGGTTTTTTGGAAATAGATTTCATGAGGAACATTGTTAGTGGTTTTGGAGTGTTTTAACACGTTCATCATGATGTGGTTATTTTGGGTGTGATATTCTATGATAGGATTTCCATAGAATCACTATACCTTGAGTAGTAGGGTGGTGGTTGGTGTAGATATAGGGCATAAATCATTTTTTGAGAGAAAGAATTGGAATGCTGGTTCAGTTTAGTGATGTTTGGTTCACAAGGATAATGCTCAATGTGTTTTGTAAGGTAATACATCTCTTGAAGCGTGCACAATAGGTCGTATGAGGTGTTGGTCCTCTTGTTAAGTGGTTCATTGAGTGTTGGGGATGTTGTTACTTGTGGGAACATAATATATATTATTTAGTGTTTGGTGTTAGAGCTCTAGTATGAGAATATTTTCTATATACTATTGTTACCTTTTTGTACTGGACAGAGCATGGGATGTGATGATTGGAGTTTTGTTTAGGGGTGATGATATGGATAATTTTTTGGTGGAGAACATTAGATCGGTCATGGATGATTGTAAACCATGTGGAGAAATTCATGGGAATTATGAGAATAGTTAATTGATGGTCATGGTTGCATTGGAAGCCATAATTTTCAGTTTTATCTTGTTAGTTGTTTTACAATATAGGAATATATAGGTAAATAATCTTTTATGATGTTGATTTTTTCGTGTATAATTTCGTTCTATTTATGAAAATTAGTATATATATCATTTTATTTTTCAATGGTGGTTTTTGAGAGTAAAATTTGTAATTTCTAAAATCAATATTTCTCAAATAAATTTTTTTGGCCACACTGTTGGTCATAAAATATAGTTTTTACTTTAGGATAACAGTTTTGTGGAATTCTGAGTTTTTAGGATTTTCGTTGAATGTTTAATATTTAACTAATTAAATTCAGTATATATTATTCATCCGTGCATGCTAATATGTTAATAGCTACAGTATTCATCATCGTATTGGAATTATGACTCTATAGTGGAATTTGGAATAGGGGTTCCTAGGAAAGGAATAAATTTTCATTAGGGGTGAGGCTGAGATCTATTTTATATTATTTTCTTTTTATCTTTTTTCGTATTTTTTATTTTCCCACATTTATTTTATACTTTTTCAATATGATCATTTTTATTCTCTTGGAGAACCTTCTACTTTTCGTATCTTGATAAAGAGTGTATATAGGGAGAATGGATCAAGCTAGGGAGTTATTATGGAGATTGGTCAGTGATTGGTGGTCATGTGGTAGAGATTAAGGATCAAATCTTCATTGGTTTTTTTCTTACAGTTAGGCCCCTTTTGATGTTTTCACTACTAATCCAGATAGTATAGACTCTTTTAGGATTAAATATTATTTTTTAGTTCTTAGGGACACCTAAAGGGTTTATTTGGTGAGTTATTTTGGAAAATATGGGGTTTTTAGTTGTTCATAGGGTTTTCCTATTTAGAAATCCCATCCAAACTACATGTGGTTTCAAGAACAGACACTATGTTTTCTTCCTTTTATGGGAAGATGAGTTTTTATATCTATATTTTTTGTACTATAAGAACCTATTGTTTTGTAGAAAATTTCCATGTACCTAGATATGTGGTTGATTACATGGGTGGATAATGTTTTGGGAAGTACACATAGTGTACTTAGGGTACTCATAATTTATTAGCACATAGTGTTGTGGCCAAGTGATTAGGAAGAGACCGTATGTTGGGGGGGAATGGCTAAGTAATAGTACACGGCCAACCCTCATGTATTCCTTGGTGATGTACTAATACATTGATAGACCCCATTTCTACTCTATCCACATAAAATTAAATGCCCAGGTGCATCTTTGTGAGTACACAATGTGTACTTTTTCATGAAAGGGTTTTGGGGAGTTATTTCCACCGAGTCCAAATTGGATATGTTAATAGTCCATTATGAGAACTTTTTCATATATATTTTGATTGTGTAATCCTTTTACAATTTAGGGTCCATTTGGATTTTGTTTTAGACCAATATATTTTAGAGGACAATTCAGTTGATTTTATGGTTATAGAGACCTCTTAAGGGATAGGTTGTGAGTTGTGAGGTTTGGGTGAGGTTTGTGAATTTGTCGACCACCTTGGAATGAGGATTCTGATTGAGTCTATTTAAAGTTATCTGGAAAACACCTTGGAGGAAAGATCAACTGTCATTATAGATTATATCATTAACTTGATTAGATGAGGTTTAGAAGTTTTCACTTAAGGAATTTACCGGAATGGGCCTTACGGTTTGTACTACATCATGGGATGTCCAGTATGAATTGGTCCCAATGAGAAGTGATTAAGATTGGTATAATGGAAAAGTTTGAGGTTTCAATTTTGGGATTAGTTTTTCTTAGGATATCCTTTATGGTTGTGGTATGGCCTAGGGTTTCCCTTCTTATTGATATATTATTTAAGGTTAACCTAATGTGCATAGGGATGCTTGAGGTTTCCCTTCTAGAAATGGTGATCTATGGGTTTGAGTTGGCAGAAAAGAAATAGTTATATTATTCATGGCTTCTCCTGAATTTCTTTTATGATAGAGTTTACCATTATATGGTTCCCTTCTTGACCTGTGGTTTTCAATGCCTTGTATATGATTCATTATTTATTTTCTTTTGAGTTTTTTTGATGAATGTTGTAGTTGTTTTGGTTGGAGGGTGAAGGTTATTGTTGATTATATTTCATGATATTTGGCTTGGAAGATTGAGTTTATTAAATTATAGGATTACATATGAGTGGATACATTGTAATATTACTAGATTGGGTGTATTCCATGAGATTGACACTATTTCACTCCTCTGATGATTGGTTGTTAGGGTCAGGTTCTTGGGATATAATTTATGATCATCATGAGTCTATCATCCCATGTTTATCTTATCTTCCAGAATTTTACTAGTGGACTATTGAAGCTATTGTTATATTGGGACTTGATTCTTGAGTTTTGGGCCAAATCATGCATCCTAGAAATGTAGTGTTAGGTTTATTACCAACTAGTTTGTTTTAGAGGACTTTTGGGACATTATAGTATCCTTTGGAGGACAATAGGGAGTCCCTACCACCAATTTAGTATAATGTATTAGAATTATAGATACTGGTAGATTATACTTTTATATGTAGATGCCTCGGATAAGATCCTGGGGTACGGGTTTTATGTATGTCCTTCGGATGGATTTTTGGTGCTCCATACTAATCATATAAACGTTATTGATGTTGTTTCTAAGTGAGCCATGTTTTTTAATTCCTCTATCTAGGGCCAGAGCAGTGGTCTATTTACTTTAGGTTTCAAGCTACAACCCATGGTTTTCTTTTTTCCTTTTGGATTTTTTTTTATTTTTTTAAAATATATTAGTTACTTTTATTCTAGTAATCATTACTTATCTAGAATGGGAATATTATTTTTTTCATTCACATGTTATGATAAAATATGTTTTGATGACCATTGGGGGTTAAAAACTAGGATTTTTCCCACAAATTTTACTTAAAACTTAGTGTAGATGAAAATATTACATATTCATTCAGGTTGAGAACTAGATATAATTGATCAGATGAAGGCCCGGTGTTTCATTATCAACATATATTGCTGAATTGGTGTCTGTAGTCTATACTAGTTCTCTTCAGATTTTTTGAAGACATGGTGTGTGGTTTAGCTCAGTGTAGTAGTAGAGAATTGTGTATTTGTTTCATTCATTTTATTGTAGATATGTGGTAACAATTACGGGTACATAGTTTCATTACGTTTTAGTTTCTATGAGTTTTTATATTCCATTCCATTTACTGTATAACATTTCTTCTTTAGCTCTTTATTTTTTCACACTCTAATGTTCATGGATGTGTATGTTTTAAGTCTATTTCCACCATTTTCTCTCTAATCTAGGGGTATAATCTCACCAATTTAACATTTCTGTCCAACTCCTATAATCAGTAGCATCTAACATGTAGGAAATCAATCTTGGGGCCTTGTTGTAATCTATATTGGGTGACAGGTTTGGTTAACTCGTGCCAGTTCGTGACACATAAAATGATTTCCCCAGATCAAAATCTCATCAAACATTATTATCAAGGTTAAAAAAATTATTTATTTCTAATTTAAACCTCTTCCTCAATTTCCCGATTTAGAAACATTGACTTAAAATCAATTTCAAACACATTTTAGCTCCATTGAGACCATATTTTAAGAAAAACACACATCAATTAAAACCATCTGACTGTGAAAATAGTACCTTCAATTTTTATTTTCTAAACATTAGACAAAACTTTACCAACTAAATGATCGTTTTTTGGTGATGCATAAAAATTCAATTTAGATAATTCCAAAAATACCCATTTCATCTCAATCAAATTGTTATCTTTTAGGTATAGAAATAACTACCAACATTTATTCTTCAAAATATAATTTAGATATTTGACCAACATTTTACTCTAATAATAATAACATAAGGCTTCATTAACATCATTTTTCATAACATATGAATGAAACAGGGTGTGAATGAAATTTATAAAATTAATTTATTTTTTAACACCTTTGAAATAATCTCTAAGGATTCTTTCAAATTTACATTTTCTTAGTCATGTAATCAAGGGTCCTCCATTATCTAGGATATTATTATCATTAGAGATTATAAAATCATCCTGATAACTTTGAAGAATAATTTCTCCACTATTGTTTATCCATTTATTTCTGTCATGTTCTCCTTGTATATCATCAATATCAAAATCAATAGGAAATGATTTTAAAGATATATAATGATCCTCTAGATCTATAACATATTTTTTTTCAACAATATTTAATAACTTATTTTTATAACACAAGTAAATCATTTTTCATATTACATTTCTTAGAAATATCCCCTCATAAACTCAACCATCAGACATCTCAAAATTTAATAATTGAATTTTTATATAGCATGGGATATTGAATTCATTCAACCTCTTAAAATTGGGATTCTTTTAATACTACATTTTAAAAAGAATATTGATATAATTTTTTTAAATTATATCATATTTAAAATATAGATACCCTTTATGGTAGATTTCCTATAGTAATAATAGTTCTCCTTATTTACATTAAATTCCTTAAATTCTTTTTAGTAACTCCATTTAGATAGGTAGTCTATGGAGAAAAATATTTCTTTATTATTTACGGCTTGTCAATATATGGCTCAAAATCATTTCTCATGTATTTTGATCAATTGTTTCCTTAAAATATTTCTATTTTATGTATAATTTGAATTTGTGTACTCTTATAAATTATCCTAAACCACTCATTATCTTAAAATTTACTCAATATAAAATAAATTTAATTAATTAGAGTAGAATATTTTTTTTAAGTGATAAAGTAATCATCTTTTTTGTTTTTTCCAAAAACATCAGGCCACCCACATCTAAGTGTACAAATTAGAAAGTATATTATGATTTAATCACAAAATTATTTTTACATGTGTTTTCCATTTTACCCTTATGGAAAAATGCACATGAGATTATCTTCTCATGAATAATTATATCTATACTTATCATGACTTTTATTTGAAAAGATTCCTCAGTTAATTTAACAAAAATATCCACTTATTTTATTACAAATCTCATTCTCATTTTTGATACTCATGGGAAAAAAATTTATATTGGAAACCTAAAATATGTTGTAAAATGTAATTAAACCATCTTGATGATTGGTTCATCCATCATCTAACATATAAAATATCCATTCTTAAGAAAACTTATCACATTTACATTATTATAATAATGAGAAATAGTTAATTTATTTTTAATCATCTGATCATAAAAGTGAAAATATATTAATTCAAAAATTTTATCACTAATTTTGGTGATTCCAATAATTTTATCATTGATTGATCTATAAGTATTGAAATTAACAGATCTGATATCATACCTTTTGATATCTTTTATATGATATTTTATATTAGTCATGTTTAATAAGAAACCAATAAGAAAGATTAAATAATTTATTCATTTCAATTCATTGTATACTAAATAAACTATCATGCATTTCCCATGATTAAAAAATCTTTTATGGTTTTTTATTTTCATTCCACTTCTAATTCTATGTTATCATTGGTGGAATTTTTTTGACTAGATTCAAAACACCTCTCACATGTTTCCCTAATTGAATCAAAATTATTATACAATTTCAAATACTCCTTTTGATGTTCTCTTTTTTTATCTCATATTATCTTCATATTGTCCCTCTAGGTTTTCATTCATCATTTTGATTGATAGAGAGGAATATTGTACTAGTAAATATATAATTTGTTCTCATAGACTACGCCTAAGCAACATCTTCCTTCCAATTGAGATCCCAATTGTTGAAAATACTGTCCCTGAAATTATGTTTATTTTTTATTCATATTTTATTTTTATTGATTTATTTTAACTTCCTCATGCTTAGTAATATTTTCCATCACTTTGCTGATTTTTTTTCAAATAATGATTCTTCTTATTCTTCTACACATCACTGATTTTATGAATTTCAATCTAACTAATTGAGGCAATAATGGGTGCTTTCACTTTAACAGGTTATTTACGCATGTATAACCCCTTCTTATCTCTAATACCATAAGTTTTACTTCAATACATAGTTTATACCATTTTTTATATACCTTACGATATTATACATTTTTTTAATATAATTAATAAATATATTTGAATATTTATAATATAATCAAACATCCTGGATAGAAATCTGAAAATAAAAATGAGATTTACTAAATGAATTATTAGTTTTAATCAACGTCACTTAATGTTCTTCAGCATCCTCATTATTAGAATGAAAAATTTCATCATTAAACTTGAGAATATTACATCCCACTTCCTGAATTTAATTGAGACCACTGATTATAATTTAAATATAAAATTTCATTTCATTATTCTCTTTTACAGTCAATTAATCATGATATTTCATTAGTTATTTATTTTCATTGTTAAAATATTTTTTCCCATATATGATTCTTATTTTTATTTATAATATTCATGTTCTCCATTCTCAATTCAAATTATTTCCATTTATAAAAATTATTTTATTCCACTTCACTACTTCATTCTTCTTCAATATATGTATAATTAGAATATTTAAATATGTTCATAAAATAATCAGGTCTATCAAACTCCAAAGTCTTTTCCTCTCATAAAATTTTTCAAACACAATATGGTATATTAATTTTTTATAAAAAATCCTTTTCATTAATAAATTACAATTTTCCGTTGCGTTAGATATTTTTTATTAGTTATAAGTACATGTAACTTCATTCTCCTAAATGATATTTTTTACTGATCTTCCACTTCATTTCCTTCATCCTTTTTAATAAAACATCAAAAATTTAAATACTTATATAAATGAAATATATAAATTTTATATTTCCTTTTTATATAAAATCATATGATTACATTTATTTTGAAAAAAATAGTGTGAGATTATTTAAATTCACAGAATATTATTGAAAATATAATTCCACTTTATGATTCCATTTTGTTTTAATGTTCATTTAAACTATTGAGGATTTTCAAAATATTATCATTTTCATATCTTGTTTTCCACTCTATGATAAAAACATTCCCATATCATAGACAAAAAACATATTTTGAAACATTTCAATATAACACTCATCAAAAACATTGTCCTTAAATGAATGAGAAATTTTAATGGAACATGAATAGTATAACTCCAATAAATTTTGTTACCACGGTAGAATATTTTAAAATCTATCTATAATATAAAACCAAGTGGATATTTTTTATTTAATAATAATATAATCCAATAATGAATAATTTTATACACAAATATAAAAAATTGATCCCTCCATGATTTTAAACATGACTCCATCAATTTTTTAACTCCATCCTGAATTTACTAAAGTATCCTACAAATTTTATTCATTATTTTAGATCCACCCAACCATGTCAATTCTATATCATATATTTATTATAGTAATTAATATTTTTCACTAATATCATCGTTAATAGTATTTTCCCTTTAAATTATGTGTTTAATCATCTTTGGTAATATATAAAACATTATAAATGAACAAAGAACATACAAGACATGGCATAAATGATATTAAACCTAAATATATTTAAAAATATGAACACATTTCCCATCAAACAAAAAAATGTTATTTTTTCAATATAATTAATGTTATAAATATAAATTTTAATCCAAAATTATGAGGAATATGAAATATGTTAGATCCCTAATAAAATACTTTCTTCTTATATGAAATGATGTTCCCCCAGAAAGTACACTACAAAGCTCTGAGAGGGGGATAATTACTGCATCCAGAACATAATAATTCCTTAAATATATCTATCATTCCCAGGTATATTAAATATATAGAAAATAAAAACATGTTTTGTAATTCTATGAGACAAAGAGTGAGAAATATTTTATATGAGACAATGGGTTTTTAAGAGGATAAGTCACCATTTTATCTCCTGGAAAATCCATGTGTCTGATGGTTGTCATCATGTTGTCTATATTGTAATCTAAGATTCAACAAATAAAATTGTTCATGAATATTTTCCTAATATCCATGAATAATAATGATTAAAATTATAAAAAATAATTCAATTAATTATTCACTAACATTCTAAAATTACTATAATGTTAGATTAAGATTTCACCACTATTAATACCCTTAACACTTTCTATACTATTTCTTTATGCTCCTATAAACGTTTTTAATTATTATAATAATGTTATTTTGAGGATTAAAAGTAAAAATCAATAGATATAAATTAATAACTCTATTATGGATTAATTAGTATGACCCACAATGTGGTTTACATGTTTAAAAATACATCTGAAAACACCCAAATTTTTCTACTATAAATTATCACAAAAAGATATCATCATAATTCCATCTACATTAGCACCAAATATCACCCAAGAATTATTTTTTTTATAGAGGGTATAGAAAATGGGGGGTTTTTTCATTCATTACATATAACATGCTTGTTTTATTCAAGGCGTCTCATGGTAAATATTTTTTCTCTATTAGATTCACTAAATCCACAATCATCTCCACTTATAGGAACAATGGGTGAGGGAATAATTTAATAGAATAAAACAATGAAATATTTTGGTCCCTTTATAATAAACCTCCAAAAAAGTACAATAACCCATATTATATTCATTTATCCTTGTTTCCTCCTTAATCTAGATTTTTAGAAGGACCATGAAAAGTATTGAAATAACCAAAACATGTTTTAGGATACCTAAACATTTTTATCATTCCATTCCTTCCATATGAGATCCAATTTACATCAAACCCATACAATAGTATGTTAAAAATAAATACAAAATAAAATGATCATCAAAACTCTTGAATTATTTATCCCATAAAGTAGTCATCAATTTATCCCAATGGGAGTATTATTTAAATACTATATCATCAGATAGAATAATTTTATTTAGGGTCCTCTAATCCTAATTATAATGACAATACTATAAGGATCATGTATTAATTGAGATAATATTATCTTTCCATTTATCATTGCTTTTAATTAGTGTTCTTCAGTCTCCAAGGTCTCATCAATACCTCGATCTGTGGGGGTCGAAATATCATTTTATGTATATGGGATGTTACTATCCTCATGTAATGTTTAATTAATATTTGAGGGTGATGAAAGATGAGACATATTTTTCAACTAATATGTTGATATATGTGTAAGAGATTTTTCATTCACATTTAGTCTTATACTATGTATAATATTATTGTGGAATACTAATTTCTCCTAAGGATTAGTGGTCATAATGAGAGTAATAGAGTATTGTAAATTATATAACAAGTATTGGGTCATCAAAAATATGAATTAGGGTAAAATTTTCATTTAGGATATTATAACATAGATATCGACATAGAAATCATTATCATACTATTATTTACCCTATCTCATCACAAAAAAATTTGGCCAGCTAATTTTCCTTCGTAAAAAAATAGTTAAGCTGTATATTAATTTGTTATTCTTGAAGTGGTATGAGACATTGATTTTTTAGTGTCCAATAGTTCTGTTAGGACAGTGGATATTTTCTTTTTATATTATGGTAGATGGACCACTAGGAAAAAGAACACACATTAAGCCTATGTAAATAGGTTCCACTGGGGGTGATATTATTTTCCAAGGGTATCTAATGTGAGAAAATGTGGGTGTGGTATATGTTTTGGTACTCCTCACTAACCAATGTAGATAGATGTTTAGAATCAGGGTTCTTATAGAACTTAAGGATGTTGTTATATAAGAACCATGATGCCAAATATAGGGGTGATATTCATTTATTCTTATTTCTCTCGTATTGATTTTGTCTTCCCTTTAAATATTTATTCGTCATATTATAAATGAAAACTCACTACCCTATTTTATATTTTAAAGAATCAGTACCAATTCTTTCCCTAGGGAGTGATAATGATGAGGAAGAAGTAGAAACCACTTTGGAAAAGATAGTTCTATAATTTTATGAATATGAAGAAAAACATTCAAGGAGAATTTGGTTATGATATTTCCACCTCTACATCAAATTTCATATACCATGGTGCAATAAACTATGATATTTGATATGTAGAACCACTATATTATTTTTCATTCTCCTATATACCTAAAATTCTTTTTTTTAATCTTATTGTTATTGGGAAATTTTTAATTTTATTTTGGGTTTCCCACTCTTGGAATCCCCTTTTGGATGTTAGAAGAAATAACATGTGATATTTTATATGAAATAAACACTTATACAACATCAAATTGTGGATAATGTGTTGCAACTACGTTATTAGGGGTACTAAAAATAATGGTCCCACTTTGGGTGTCCAACCATGTACTATTCTTATTTTACTTCTTCTTTATTTTTCATTATTTTTCCTATGTTTTTCTTGGTTCATGATATCTATCACTATGTGGTAGCAGTATATAGATATACTCATGGATACTACTTGAAAAAATTAAGGATGATTCATTATTTCTCTATGGTTTTTATTTCCTTGCTTTTTAATTTTTTTTAGCTTAGATGAATGGTAGTGAAATTTTACTATGGAAAGAGTGTTATCATGCTTATAAGTATTTATATCTTTTAAATTTTAAATTTTATTTGATGAACATTATGATTTTATGAATATCCATTTTCATTTCTCACACTTTCATTGTTATTGAGGTAATTTTCTTGATTTTTGGTAAAATGGATTTTAATTGATTATAAATACAGAATAATTTTCTGGTATTTTGATTTTCATGAATTTCTATGAGTTTGTTAAATTTTTTAAATACATGCCATGAAAAAAATATTTAAAATATTTTTATATCCCATGCGGTATTTTGTGGCCTTTTTATATATAATTCCTAATAACGAAACATTAATTGGACAAACATGGATTTGGTTAATACTAGAAGTTGTGATTATTATCTGTCAAATATTTAGAGATCATAAGGTATTTTTTAAATTATATAGAATTTTATTTAAATTTATATCCACCCAATTTTACTTCATCCCTTTTTTTAGTTGGATTATATGATATTCATGATAGGGTAATGACATATTACATGCTAACTATATATCATCTACCACCACTCTTAAAACTTTTGTATGAATATTTCAAGTTTTATTATCAGGGACGATATTTTAATTTTTATTATCTGTTATGTATCTAATTTTGTGTGTGTGTGTGGTTAATTTCATTATTGTAGCCAATTAAATAACGGGAATGAGCCAATTTTATTCATAGTTATTTATTTCAATCAATGAGTAATGACAATAAATTAATTTTTTTATAAAAAAACCAATAAAAATAGAATTCAATAGAGATGATATTGAATTATTATTTATTAAATATTTTAACATTATTTTCCCTCTCAAAAAATATTAGGGTAATTTTTTCCATAATTTCTTTTTATTTTTTCATCTCCCCCACCTTGAAAAAAATAATTAATATTTAAGTACTAGGATAAAATCAATAAATTTATTCAATTTTTTACTCTTGGGTCATGTGATAAAAGTGTGGTGTTATGTTTCATGTTTAAAGAGAACATAGTGTATAATATTTCCATTTTTTTGAATATTATTCAATTTATATTTTAGATTTAAACCAACACTTTTCAGCTTAAATATTTAAATATTTTACCCACAAACCCATAGCCACAAAATTGACCTTGAGAATATCCTCATGATTAATCACATTTCAGTGTCTCATAGTGTATAGGGAATATTATTTTCACAAGCCTGTGGTTACACATTCTAATTCCAATTATATGAATATCCTCAAATTTTATTTCTCTTATTTGAAGAGTGACATGAATTTCAATTTGGGGTACCTATGATAGGGAACTCGGGGAGTTTTTTAGGTTGAACGGTTTTATATGTGGGAGATTGAAATGAAAAAGATTTTTTTTCTATATATGAGAGATTATTAAATTCCATATTGTAAAATATCATGGAAATTTTCATGAATTTGATTTTGGTGTGGATTTTTATTCAAATATTTGATTATTTCCTAGGACATTAATTTTTATGTTTGGGGTATTGATAAATATCCTAATTTAAAATATATAATTTTGTAATTCCATGTTTTAATACCAATAACTTTTTACTGTAAGGGTATTTGTCAAAATTTTAGTATATATTAATATTTTGTTCTTAATTCGGAAAATTTGGGATTTAGATATTTTTATTTCTTCCATTACTTCTTATACATTAATAAAAATTTATAAATTTATTTTGTAGGCATATAAAAATTATGGTATGAATTTCATTCAATAAGACCCAAGGTTGAATCCAAACTTTTTCAGCCTAAAAGGATCATGCCAGCCAGACCATGAAATTGGTGTCAACATTGAAGGAATTTTTTATATGGTCTCTTTTCTCACAAATGGTATGCCCAATTGATCCAAATAGAGCAAATGGAGATAGAAAAGATCATGGGAAATATTTTATTTATCTATCACTTCCCTATCATCAGACTCTATAACTTCTATAAATTCATAAGATATTAAAAAATTGTAATTCAAATATATTTATCATAAATAAATATTTAATTTGATTATATTTTCATAAATTAACAAACATATGTCCAAATATAATATAATATTTTGGGTTAACGTGGATGAAAAATTGGAAAAATTTCTACTTTACCAATTTCCTAGATTTTTCTATTAAGTTAGCTGAATATAATCAAACATTAATAGGATATTTTTTAGGGAAATATAGCCATTTCTTTTCCTATAAATTTAAACCTCCACTCTTTTATAAAGTGTTTCTTATTGTGTTTATACCTTTCATGTATAAGCAGGGTTTATGATATTATAAATTATTTTTAAATATTTAATATATTATAGTTCTTTATCCTATATTCTAATTAATTTTTCTCTTATGGTTTCCCCATTGTGGTCCTTTTAATCTCTATGATGATGGAGAACTAAACCATATCATTGTTTTGGGGTAATAGTTGTGATTTTATTAGTTCATTATGATTCAATGTATTCAAGTTATTATATTATCATAATTATAATAGTCTTGAAAAAATGGGCTCACACTACTTTCTCTACTATTGAGTTCTTCCCATACAATTTTCATTTAACTTCATTGTAGTCATAATATAGCATATGGGGTGGAGTATCACTATATTGATGAAGTGAGAGAGTATTATCTGACTTGCATAGGGTCAGTTTTAGAAAACAACAATTCCATGTGATGTTTTTCATTTACTAGGTTGATCTTAACATTGATTATAATATTGGGGATTATTATTTTAATGAAACATGATTGTGTTCTCGTGAAATCCCAATAACTATGTATTTCTTCTCTCCTAACATCAGTATGATTTCAAATCCTTGTATTTTTTATTTTATAGTCATTTTAATTTATAATTTTATATATCACGTTCATTTTTAAAACCCTCCAATATATTATTAGATCATTATCATAATATATTGTAGTTATAAATAGTGATAATATAAATTCGATGTGTGTGAGGGACCTCTTTGAGAGATCAATTCAGGTTTCATATAAATTACTAGTTTATATAATAAAAAATTATTAATGAGGAATACAAGAAAAATTACTATCATAAATTCTGCACCATTTCTAGGGACGTCAAAATCATTCACTCACTATTTTAATTAAAAATAAAAAAATAAACATGATTTTTAAAAATTAAAAAATGGGATACTTTGATGATGAAAATTACACTTATTTTAGTGAAATTTTTGTAATTTAATCAAGAAAGAGATGTTCTATTCTTATGTGTGACCAAGATGATTTCAAGGATCATATATAGAACCAAAAATAAGTCCTTGAGAAATTAAATTTAGTTTCCCTGTCAAATGAGATAAAATAATTATCACACTACATTATAAAGAACCATCAATATGAGGTCATGGAACAAAAGGATCTTATCTTCCAGATTTTTTATTAGAAAATGATAACGATGGAAATTAATAATCACACCGCTTATTTATAAAATTATTCTATAATATTCCTAAAAAACTTGTATAATGATACAATATAAGAAGCTAATTGGTTAATGGGTGTATATTGGACGTTAGATTCTCTTGTTTTTTAATTCATACTATTATCAAATCTTGTTAACTATCATCATTTTTCATTTATAGAACTATACCAATGATTTTACTAAATAGTAATTATGATGATGATGAAGTTTCTACCAGTGAAGAGAATATAGTATTGGAATTTGATTAAAATAAATAAGAAAATGTCGAGGGGAATTTGGTGATAAGATGGAAACCTATACATTAAAATTCATATCACATGGAGGATGGCATCATGATATTTTAAAATGATCACCACTGTATTATTTTCTCTTTCCCACTACAACATAAATATTATCTTTCATCTCTTTTGGGTGATTAGATATTTTTTATAATTTATAGGGGTTCCCACTCATTGATTCCACCTATAAATATTGGGGGAACTATCATGTGATCGTTTCAAACAAGGAAACCACTTATAACATTGAATTGGAGATAAAGTGATGCAAATATATTTCTATGGGTAGTAAAAACCAAGAACCCACTTTGATTTTCAAATAATGATTTATTCTCGTCAACCATCCTCTTTATTTTTCAGTATGTTTTTTCTGTTTTTTTATTGACTTATTAGACTAAGGGCTATCAGAAAAGATATTAACTCAATCCTACTATAAGAAAATAAATTCATGTTCTCTCTTCCTCTTCTTTGGTTTCTCAAGCTATATATTTTTATATTCATTATCTTATGTAATGGGTAATATAATTTAAATGTTGGGGAGTATCAACCTTCTTTTGAGGCATTCTGTCTTTTAGATTTCATTTTTTAGTGTTTATATAATTGGAATAATAAAGAATACAATTTTTTATTATTCTTACTTGAATTTATTTTTAGAGAGTATTTATGATTTTAGGTAAAATAATTTTTTCATAATTAATGATGTCTAAACTTTTTCCCAGATTTGGATTAACATAATTTTAATGATTTTTTCATTTTTTGAAATCAATTCCCATTAAACACTAACTTAAATTATTTTTTTATATTTTGATGTTTTATAAATATTTTTACAAATTATTCTTAATAATCACACTTTCCGGAGTGGAAATTTTAATTTTTGTGTAAATTATAACTTTTTATTATTATCCTTCAAAGAATTAAATTTATTATTGTTTTTTATTATGGAGGCAATTATATAGATAAACTACTACTAAATTGTGACCCCCTTAAATTAACCCTTTTATCCCTTAGAATCAATGAAGTTACTTATAGATTGAATCAACTTTATAGGACCATTATTCTTTACCTACCTTCACTTTTAATATTATTGCATTAATATTTCAAGTTTGAGTGTGGGGTGAGATTTTAGAGTTTATTATATGGTACACTACTAATTTTTGGTTTTTTAGGAGTGATTCATTGTTAATGGTACTTTAATAATGGAAATAAATAAAATTCATTCACTTTTATTCAATTCAGTCTTTCAATTCTCCAAAAAAAGATTAAAATTTTCACGAAAAAATATTAAATTAAAAACTGAAATATGCTATTGAATTATTTATTGTCCATAAATTTATGATTCATTCCCCTCTATAAATATTGAGGGAATTATTTTCATTATTTTATTTTTATAATTTTATCCACCTTAAGAAACAATTTTAAAAAATTGTAAAATGGAAAAGGGGGTATTAGGATGAGAGTAATCATTGTAATATATTTTAATCACACCAAAATTATCACCAAAAGTCGGTATTTTATTTCAAACATAAGTTTAATTGAATGTGGTATATTATATGTGTTTTCAATTTAATATTCATGAAATTGTGTTTAGGAGTTCAACCACCTATTTTCAGGCTTAATGTTTTAAATAATTTACAATCAATGTATTACGAGAGAATTGACCATGAAATTTAAATCATGATACATTAGATTTTTATGTCTCATGGTGTTGAGATGTGAGAGATTTCACAAACCTATGGTGACAAATTCACCTTAAAAGTATCATCATAACTCCAGATTTCATTTATCTTGAGTGAAGATTGAAATGAATTTCAACGTGACATTGGTGTGATTAAGCCATGGAAGGATTTTTGGAGATGAATGGATTTAAATACGGTACATGAAAATGAAATAATTTTTTTTAATATTTGATACATAATGAAATTCAATTTGGGATAATATCTTGTATATTTTATCATTTTCATGATGGTGCTGATTTTGATTCACATATTTGATGATTACATAGGTGTTCAATGTATAAGTGTGGGGTATTTATAAATATCATATTTTCACATATATTATTTTTTAATTAAATGTTTCAATCCCATAAATTTCATATTTTATGGATAAATATCACCATTCATGTTTTTATATATAATTTGACCTTAATTGTGAAAATAACCAAATTTTTTATTTAAATAATTTTATATCAGATTAGTATTTCATCCATAAATTTTTATTAGATAATAAAAATTGTAAAATTACAATTTTTATTCTTAAAAACTATATTGGATTAATTTCATTAAAATATACCTACATATAAATCACATAATAAGAATTCTAAAAGGTGCATGTAATTCGGGTGTTGGAATAAATGTCCAGATTAAATGAATTTTGAATATGGTATCATATATCAAAAATGGGAAACAAAAATTAGATTAAAAAAGGCATTTAGATGTAAAATATCCATAGGGATATTTTTTTTTAAAATTATTAATCCCTATATTCATCCTCTACAATGAGAATAAATTCGTGGTAGATCAGAACTTTTTAATTAGAATAGTCTGCTAGTCCATAAATATTTTATTTAACTATATTTTCCTACATTCAATTACATTTTTCCAAATATACTCAATGTTTTTGGGTGAATTTTTATTATAAATTGAAACATACTTCTATTTTAGCATATCCAAAAATTGTTCCATTAAAAATTCATATTAAAAATAATATTTTGGTGGAAATTTTAAGAGGGAAAATTAGCCACACTTTTTCTTTTAAATTTTCACTTCCATTACTTTATATAGGTCTGGATATTTTGTTAAGATATTTTTAGTTGATATTAGGTTTATAATGTTTTAATATTTTTAACATATATAATATATTTGATTTCATATTTCTCACTTCTATTTCATTTTTCCGATTTGTTTCCCCCCACCATGATCCCTCTAATATCCCTGAAAATTGATATCTTACCCACACTATTTTTTGAGGAGGGACTGATTTTTGGAGTTAATTATTCTATAATGTACTTTCTTAATTTTATTCAAAAAAATTTAGTTGTGGTGAAACATATTTTGTTAAAGTTTTTACCGAGATATCTTTACTATTATGTTCTTCTTCTAATTGAATTTTTATTCAACTAATTTTTTGTAATAATGAAATATTAAGTGTGGATTGGCATCATGTTGATAATGTGAGGGATTATTCTCACACATGAAAATGTGTGGTGAGGGAAAAATTGTTTAATGGAATTCTTTTGAGTTATAGAGGTGATCTAAAAATTAATTAGAATATATTTCATTAATATTTTAAATTTAAATGATAAAATTTTCGTCAACTCCTAAGAATGAATTATTTCTTCTTAATTGGGGTTTTTTTCACATCCTAATAATTTTAATTTTCTCTGTTTTAATTTAAATATTTTTATATCACATTAATTTTTAATACCCATAATTATATTACAATTTTATTTTAGTAAAATTATTTATTTTTAAATAGAGTCATTAGAAAATTATTGTCTATGAGAAGTCTACATGAGAGATCAACCTAATGTGTGCATTATATTTCCTTTTATGGTATTTAAAAAATATTCCTTAGGGATTCATAAAAAATACCCCTGATCAGTATTCAAAATAGTACCATAGTGATATGTTTAGTTTAACATTTATCCCTCTTTATAGTTTATTTCTATATTTAAGGTACCTTACTAGATAGTTCTAACAAATCATTAAGACTTTAGGGGGTATATATATTTCATTCTGGAAATAATCCATGACATATTGGAATACACATAAACTAAATGGGTTTATATCGGCCTTTATTCAATTTTTTGGAGATAGTATGAAAACATTACATTTTTAGGGATATTAAAAAATTACATTTTTTGATTAAGATGATATAATTAATAATTCATTATTTTTAAGGATAAATTAATTATTAATACAAAGAAGGTAGTTTCTTTGTTAGAAGAGTATATTTAATAAAACCAATATTGGATGATAGAATTTTAGTGGTTATAATATGTTATTATCTGTATTCCATGGAATGTTTTTTAAAAACATACAACTTTTTTAAAATTTATGAATGAATGGAAACATTTCAGCATAAAATAGTTCTTTTTGGTGATATTTTGATCTCTTAATGGAGAATTTAAACAGTGAATTTATTGTTAGATGACCATAGGAGGGTTCACTATTGGAAATTTATTACAATACATTGCTATAAACAATATTTTAATACTTATATAGAATATGGATGTTCCAATATAGGGATCTAGTTATTCTAGGAGTCATCAGCTTGTATTTCTCTCATTAAGACAGTATTATTTATAGTTTCTTTGTTTTAGAGACTAGAATGGATTAGGGAGTAAATTTTATCAAAATGATCATAACCTGTGTAATTAATTTTGGGAAATATTTTAAAATACTATGCTTTTGATATCTCATATAACCTAGTAAGGGTAATTTTGTATTTGTTTTTTTTAAAAGGAATCCATGTCAAATTCTTGTATGGGAGGTTGAAAAATTAGTGGATGGTTTTAAAGGAGGTTACAATATTTAAAATAGATCCTAGAGAGGTATATGGATGAGAAAAGTGGTTTTAGACAATGTTGAGATCCTATTTTATGAAGCATACTTTTGAGACAAAGAAAAATGATCATAATTATAAGGTATGTAATAACCTAATTCTTTATAGATAGCCAACAAAAGGATGTCCATAAGGTTAAAATAACAGGAATATTTTTTAGGTAATGTTTTTTTTATTTAAAATATATTTATGAATTGTTAAAGTTTGTGTCCTAGAACCCACAATTTGTGCGTTGATTACATGAATGTTTTAGGTATTAAATATTTAATTAAGCATCATATTACATATTTTTCATTGTTCTTCATCAAATTAATGTAATATTTTCCAAGATTATTTTTCCTATTGATAAAGTCCAAGTAGTTATCCATTATGATAAGAACCTTGAACCACTATGACAATATAATAAATATAGTTCTTCTGTTAAATATGATTATATGTTGGTATATATATTATATAAAACATTAAGTGAAATTACTCGTAAAAAGATGAGTCTTCTTCTCATGAAGTTTGTACGTGGAAATCTCTAAGATAGTATATTATGAGAACAAACCCTCCAGTAGGAATTCCACATGTTTTGGTGTTATCATGTATTCGTATCTATGATCACAATTAATCGTCCATAGAATTTAAGATTATCATGAATTCATGTCACGAGTTGTGCACATAGATTTTCTAACAAAAACCATCCCTCCATATATTAGCCAAAAGTATTTTATATTGGGTCCATCATGAATGACATGTAATTAATGGGTAAGTCAAGGAAGGATTTGTCCCTACTATCTTTATAGAAGTTTATATATCATCCTTTTATTGAAATAGAACCATAACCCAAAATTCCACGGTCATGGTTCACAACGAGTTTATTTCAGATTGTCAAAGAATGATGTATTAATCATATAGGTTGATGACACCATCATGATAACTTCATGATGATATGTTGTGATAAAGTTATTTTATTACACCATGATCATTCATATATTGTTGTTGTTGTTGCAAATTTATTTTCATTCTCTTAAGTTCATTGACCTATTGTTATATAGTAATCTTTGAACTTTTGGATTGCTCTCCCAAGGCCAATAAGAAATAATCATAGAGGGTCACACACTAAATATTTATATTGGTCTTGATTAAATTATATTTGAATTTAATTATTGGAATAAATATTATTCTCAACATTGAGGAATAAATTTATTCAAGTTATATTTATTTCATAAATTAAATAAATATTTATTCACAAATTTGTGAAATATATATATAAATATATTTAATTTATTATATAATAAAAGTTTATTTACTATTATGTGAGTAAAATATTTATTTAATATAATAAAATATTTATTCAGATGTTCAATAAATGAAAGATGATTTTGAATCGATCCAGACTCTGTATATTGATAATATAATTATTTACGAGTTGGAGAATATTAATTATCCATTGTGCGCAAGTTGGCGAACCACATAATAATAAAAATATTATTATTATTATTATTATATGGAAAGAGATATCATTAATGGTTATAATTATATTAAATGGAACATATAAAATTAAATTTGGATATTGAATTTTCATCTCAATAAAAAGAAGGATATGTCTATTATGTAAATCATTGAATTTTTTTTTACAAATTTGGGAATGTAGAATTGTTGGGCCCAATTAATTTTCTATCCACTCATCCCCCTATATCACTCTCAAGAATGCGAAACCCAAGAGAGAATTTCTTTAAGACCAATGAACAAGTGATCAAGAATAAACAATGGAAGACCTTCAATTCACTATGCTAGCACCTATTGAATGAGTAGCGTTTCTCAAAGACCATTTGATCCTGTGTGGATTATCTCTATAGAGATTCTACCCTTAGATCCTCCCAAGAATAATTTTGAAAATCTATAAGGGCCTATTTTGACAATAAAAAATCATCAATGAAGAATGTTCCTAATCCCAAGTATTTATTTTGTAAAATATTACATAAATTAATTATAAATTTGTTTTTTATGATCCTCCCTCTTGGTTTTGGAAAAAAATTATTAAAAGAAATTATAATATATCACCCTCCACCACAACACTTCTGCGATTCATGGAACCAACAAGTGGTGTTAGAGAGGTCACATTTAAATTTATAATTATTTATTTGATTGTAGATTTATTCACAAAAACGTTTAGATTTTCATTTCAGGTCATTAATTATTTAATAAGATTTAATTTAACATATTATTGACATATTAATCATTTTCATTCAGTTTTTCATTTTCTTATAGATTTACGAATAAATGAATAACAACTGGATCTTCCATTAGGAAGTTTGAAATCTTTGTCTAGAAAATCTGGGTTACAAGGCGTGTGGACGGAGCACAGATTTAAATCTTATTTTAATTTTACCTAGATGTGTTGAGAAATTAAAAACATGTTATGATATTATTTCACACTGTGTGTCGACTTGGCCATCCAAGGTTGCGGCAAGTAGATATTGGGTGTGTAGATGGCATATACAAACCATGTTGTTTGTCCATGTTAACACACTAAATCCCCAAGCATGTGACTTTGATAAACGACAATCTAGGTACATGATGTGTAGTTGGATGTACATGACATGTAGTCACCCATTAATGGGAAAAATTAAAATTATATTAAATTTTAAAAATCTCAACATTAAAACCTTAATTTATTTATTGGCACACTTTTGTGTGTTCGACAATTTAATAATGGTTTAAAATAATTTTAAATGCTCAATTAATTTACTATAATAATTGTCATTATTTATTATTTTTTTTATTTTCCATGAATTCCAAATTGATGGGTATCTCTAATTATGTTTGGATGATCCTTAAGATGAGAGGGAATTAATTAATTAATTAATTAATTAATACAAGTGTGTTTATCTTAACAATAAATAATTAATAAAAAAATGAATTCCTTCCCTTTAATTTTGGTGTATTTTTTGAATGTATGACCAATCAAGAACTTCACCAAGACCTATGTATGTGTTGGAATTTATATAATTAAATTCATTACACGGTTTTTCAATTATTTAATATTAAATTTAAATATGGTATGTGCATCCTCCCTCCCTCCATTATCATGTTGGACTTGCATTTTGAGGGATATTTATGTAATCCCATTTAACCAATCATCTAGTTCCCCCCAACTATGTGTGAGTAATAAATATTTATAATTAATGGAGTATCCCAATGTGCATAGAGATAGTTTAATACAAAACCATAATGGTGGTAACTTATTGATACATAAGTGGATGTGTGTAATTCTATATCTCATTCCACGGCCGACATAAGGAGTTATTTACCCTAGGTCAAAATTGGATTTAATGTCCTCTCGTTAAATCAACCATTAGATAAGCTCATGATCATGTCATCCAATTGATTAATTATTTTATATATTTTTCATTAAATTTATATTTATTGATGCAATATTGTGATCACAAAAATTAATTGATATGATAAGATGGAATTTAAAAAAATGATTATGTGTAAATGTTTTATCCAAACATGGTTAATTAATTAGTTAATAATCCGCTTAAATATTAACTATACATATAAAGGAAAAAAAGATTAAAATTTATTCATAATAAAATAAAATCACTCAATCTAATATTAATATAGACTAAGCCTTCTATTACATGATTTGGAACAAAACTCTATAGAACTATGTTGTGGGACAATCCTTGTTGGGACACTATCTTTTTATAAGGGGAGTTCTTATGAAAGTTTCGGGTTTACATAACCATGTTACAAAATGAGGAGTATCCCTTGCTAGACATGGTGTAATTTGGAGGCAAGTTTTATGAAAATTCAAGTTAGGATTTCTGGATTGGGTAGTATACTCATTGGATCAAGGAGATGCAAGCCTACTGTTGTCAAAGACTTGCATACATACACATGTTCAAGATAACTTTACCAACCCTTGTTGGGGTTATGAAAATGATAATATGGATCCTTTCCACTATAATATCCTAGAAACTAGACATACTAAGAAAAATGGTTAGGGCTACTAGGACATGATAAAACAGTGGGAAATTTAATGAAATCAATTAATTTATTATTTCTCACAAAATTTTTAATAATGAAAAGTAATTATAATATTGTATTTTAATAAAAGAATAAAATAAAATTCTATTCATCCACACTATCAATATGATTGATATTGTATAAAGACAATATCCTCACTTTAAGTAACTTTCAGGAGTGGTTTAGATTCTTTTGAGTTGTTATAAGCCATTATATGAAATATTTCATGCCAGTATCCTCAATGTTTGATCCACGTGTTCAATAGGATATTTATGAAGTGTTCCTAATTTATTAGAAAACATGAAAGATATGATAAATGTTAAATGATTTTTGCTTTCATCTATGTCTAGTTATGTAATGAGGTCTCATCAAAACATGGATGCATATAGAATACATGATCACCTCTCTAGTCTTTACCAAGAGAGAGCTAGATTTAAACAGTTTGAGATTTCCAAGGCACTCTTTTAGAGAAATCTCATTTATTCAAGATCATTGGATACATTGATCTCTTAAAGGTTCTAGGGTTTAATATCCCTAAAGAACTGGTAACCAATCTCATTTTGGAATCACTCCCTCAGAGCTTCTTAGTTAATTTTTGTGAGTTTTAATATGAAAAAGATAGTAATGTGTCTATGATATATTTTTATCCTCTATGACCAAGTAGATTAATATATGAAGTGTAAAAATACTTCTATCATTATTGTGAAAAAATAAAAAGGAAAAAAATAGCTTTAAGTCCAAAGGTTCTTTATGCCCTTCCAAGAAAAAAAAAATCACAAGGGAACCAAGGGAACATGATATTGTCTATTTTTCAGGTGGCAACAAGGGGAACTAGAAGAAAAACTACACCAAAATAAAGAAGTTACGGGAAGCTTCATGTTTGTTTGTTATCTATTGAAATTTATCTATTTCTACAAATTGGGTATTAAATACAACTTGTGGTTCTCATATATGTATTCAAATGTTGGATCCAAGTATATTCATAAAAAAGTGACTTATGGGATGTAGATCTATTAGAATCCAACTTATATAAACTTGTTGATATAACTATTAGAGACTACCACCTCACATTTCCAACCACAATGGTCGTGGATTTAAAGCGATGTTATTATGTTCCTTCAGTTACCAAAAAAATTTATGTATCTAAAATAGATATGAATTGATTCATTTTAGGAATCAAATGATGCTTCTTTTATATGGATAACGTTTTTTATGGTATGGAAAATTTATATAATTATCTTTACATGTTAGATTACATTAATTGAGTAATGGAAATCGATACTAAAGTTACATCACATGACTCAATCCACACCCAACTTTTGCATCACCAGTTAGGCCATGTAAATGAAAAATGATTTACAAAATTAAATCAAGAGTCTTATTTTTAATCTTTTAAACTAAATAAATTTTGTGTATGTCATGAATTTTTACAAAGGAAAATATCCAAGGCCTCATTTAATGGGAAATGTGAAAAGGATGATGAGATTATATAATTAGTTTAAAACAATGTATATAGAACATTTTTATTAGAGCAAGGGGTGGGTAATCATACATCATAACATATACTTGTGATGTTAATTTATATGGATATATTTACTGAATGATGTATAAATCGAATTCGTTGTATAAATTGAAGAAATAAAAAAATAATGTTGACAACCGTCTTGGTAGTAATATTAAGAAAATCTACTCAGACCAGGGTGGAGAATATCTTAATTAAGAACTCATTGATTACTTATGGGGTATTGGGATCCTATCCCAACTCACTCATCCTTAAACGACTTAGTGGAATGGTGTATGTGAAGGGAGGAACATCACCATGTGTCACACGGTGAGATCAATGATGAGTCATGCAAGTGTTTCATTATCCTTTTGGGAATATATTTTACAGATAGTGGTGCACATACTAAACCACGTAGCAACTAAAGAGATAAATGGTATTCCATACTAATTTTAGAGTGGATGAAAAATCATTTTTTGTGGGAGTGGAATCTCAAGAGGGGGTGAATTGAGTTCCTACTTAAAATTTCTGTAAAAAACTTTATTTTAAAAGGATCCCCCAATTTTAAAATGACCCTGTTAATTGAGGCAGTAGAGATGTAAATGATTAGTTCGTCAATAGGTTTCTTAAAGGGTGATCAATCCTCAGTTGAATCAGTCTAAAACACCTATTCATATTTTGAAACAAGTTTACTGAATAATACAAATACACACACTAACCAAAACTAACTATAATAGTGGAATCAAAACAGTTTTATGTTTTAGAAAATATAAGCAGCAGAAAATAGATAATATAGAGTATAACAAAAAACAGTTCACAATGAAGTAAAACAAGAGTTTTAGTATCAAGATGATACTTAATCCTCTCCACTTGATGATTACATGCCACCAAGATGTTTATATTAGCAATAAACTTGATACATAGCCTATATCGGGCTTCACAACCATTTTCACAAAATTTCCAGGGTTCACACACTCTACCATTGTTCTTCGTGGGAAAGAAAAACAATAAAGACCACACATGGTCTCTTCCACACTTTTATGAGGGAACCAAATGTAAGTGAGGTTAAATGTAAGGATATTAAATATCCTCCAGTTTTAGCACATGATATAGTCTATGTAGAATATAGACACACTTCTCAGAAATGTAAAAATAAGAAACAAAATAGAGCAATTATGATGCGATAGAGTTTAGAAGGCTCTATGTTTTTTCAGTTCACCTCTTGACTCCTTGAAGTGCAGAATTTGATGTTTGAGTCTATCTCTATAATTTGTCTCCAAAACAGAGTACCGCAACTCCAGGTACTACCATTCCAAAATTGAGTGTTCTCCTTCTTTAGTTGTTTGAAATTTTATGTGACAAAGATGGACGACTCAAGTTGTTTTCCCAAAATGATATTCTTGAAGTTCTCGGGGTTCATAGTAAAGGTGCTCGAATGGTTCATCCTTGATTTTCAGTAATTTATTCCTCATGAATATAACTTCTAGACTTCTGTTATTTTTTTTCTCTGTGCCTCTATATATCTTTCTTCCTCAGTCTTTTTCTTTCAAATTCAAGGTCTGACAATAAGAGTAAGTACATCACATTCAATCATTCTCATATCTCATACTGTCAAGATGTGGTCTCCTGATATGCCTACAATAAATATTAATTATGTCAGAAGCATTAATGTTAGCAAATATGACCATTACAAAAATATAAAGAATTTGAAAAAGTAAGGGTATTGGTATACTAGTAATGGCAGCTTTCACATCGGTAGGCTTCAACAATCGGTGCACATTGACAACCTCCAACTATAACTTTCCATCAATATCCTTTAGTAGTAGGCTTCCATCGGTGACCTTTGTATCAGTGACCATGTATCAGTGAACTTGTATCAGTGAACAAGAAACTATTACCTTTTATCGGTGACCTTGTATCAGTTACCTTGTATTGGTGACCTTGTATCAGTGACCTTGTATCGATGAACATGTATCAGTGACCTTGTACTTAGATAAATTCTACACAATAAGCATAAAAAATTAAGTCATGATATTGAGATTATATGAATATTACTTTATAGAAACAAGAAACATTAATGAAACATAACTAACATAAAATGTAAACATGATGATCACATAAATGAAACATGATTTGGGATTACGAAAATAGGTGAGTCCAAAAATCTCCCCCTTTTTTATAATAACAAATTATATCATTAAATCATTAGGTTTAAGAATTTTGAATTAAGGTTAAGCACATCTTCTAATTTCATTAGTGATGTAAGAATACACCAAATATATGGTGAACACTAAATTTAGGGTAGAACATATATAAACACATATAAACACTTCTCCACCTTTGTGATTAAAAAAAGGCATCTATATCAAAAAGGGCGAGAAGTGAGTATTTTTATTAAAAAAACATGAGTAAAATTGACAAAAATAATACACCAATCCCTATCCGCTAATATAGTCCACACTCAATCCACATTAGAGTTGTCCAATGGAGCTTTGTATTTGGAAGCTAAGGAGGCAGGTTCTGAAGGTGGAGGGATAGGCCAAGGGATAACAGTGAGCAGTGTAGGAGGAGGAGCCACTGAGGCATCAATAGACCTATAGTGAGTAGATCTCTGAGTAATTGTTGGGGTCAAACATCTAATGTCCTATGAAGGAGTCATCAAAGGAGTAGTACTGGTGGGTCCCGAGGCAGGTAAAGAGGCAGGAAAAGTAGGAGGAACAATGATTTTTGTGCAGTCCACATGGAGTAATTGTAACAATAGATTCATGAAGTCCATAATAATGCATCCCCCTCTTCCCATAACAAAGAAAAAATCATATTTTTTTCATGAATCTCTCCAGAGTAGGAGTCAGCTCTCTATGCTTTCTCACTTGATCCTTAAATGCCTGAGTGACCGGAGGGATTCTCAAATTTTCCAAAAGAAGATTAAAGTGTCCATACATTTGATAACTAGTGTATACCCATTTTTAATAAAAGTAAACTTGATCCTTGATGGCCTTCTGATCTGAAGAAGCTTCCCTTAAAAAATATCCCACAAGGTTATGTATTTTCTTGGTAATATAAATTACCTGAGAGTCTGAGGTACTAGAACCAGAGAACCTTTCCACTTCATCTCTAACAATGGTCCTGAATGCTTCAATGTCAACTAGAGGAGAGGTTGACGAAGAAGCAGATGCACCCACAGTTTCCATAGAGAAAGCCACCGTCTATTTAAATGATTTGGTTAGCCCACTTATCAGCCTTTTTACATCATCATCTTGTACTTTCACATGTGCTTCCATAGACTTATTAAAATCATCAAACATTGTGACCATTTTCTGAACCAAACTTTTAACATATCTACGGTCTCTGTCCACCTGATATCTTGAAGCCATATATGCATCTAAGCTAGCAATAGACTATTTAACTGATTTCATATACACTGCCAATGTTCTTACCTAATTCTGACATTCCTTGACCTCATGTAACACAACTGAGTGAGAGGTAGAGACTATCCTTTCCACTACATATGTCATGAGTCCTTGATTGTGAGCTATTGTTCTCGTTATCTCAGTGGTTTTCTCCTCAATATGACTCTTCAGGTCTGATTTCATAGAATCCAATTTATCCTTCTTCACATAGTCTCGAGGTAAAAAAACCACTTGCGGCATAATGGTAGTTTCTAGGATAGTTGGAATTGGGGGACTTCGAATTTGATGGTCATCTTCAAAATCACCATAATCTAGGCCTAAAAACATAGAGCTAGGTGATTCTATTCAGTCCTCTATCTCATGAGAAAGAACAAATGATCCTATAGCAATAGGTTCCACCCCCTCACTTAGAGCATTCTCCTGATCATCCACATCTATCTGTATCAGACCTCCTTGATCAACTTCATTAACAGGAAGGTCCATTTCCACTTCCTCCACCGAATTTTCAACGACTCCCAAAACAAGTCCATTTTCAACTAAATAAGCAACTTCTTCATCTCTACTTTCTACCCATTCAATATGTCTTATTAATGTACTGAGACTTAAACAATCATGTTCACTTTCAGCAGCATTTGTCTCAATGTCATATTGACATGAATCAGTGTCCTCATCATCATCTGAGGTATCTCTAATTTCATTAAAGACATTTTCAGCTCCTCTTCTTCACTAGTTTCCTCATCACTATCCCTTAGGACATTCTCCCATCTAGGAAATCTCTTTGGTGGGATATGATCATAAAATTATATAGTATTAACATGAGGATTTTAGGAAAGGTCATGATCACTCCTGTCATCTACAAGAGAAACCTCTCTTTCTTGCACTATAACAACCTCCACTTCTTCATCTGATTAAGCAGTCTCAACTTCACCAGGAATATGACCAGGGTCTCTCATAATCTTAGGCCTATTAGGATGAGAAACAAGGTTAAATTCTTCATACACATTAGCCTCATCATTCACCCATCTCCTCAGCCATGGATTCCATTTGATCTTCATCAGCTTGCAAATAACTTTTGTGATGCAATGGTTATCTTGCAAAAAAACAGTTTTCTCCTTAGCTCCTGCAACTCCATTCACTTTCAACATAAGAGATTCAACTTACCATGAAATAGGTAATTGGATTTGTAACTAGGTTTGGTCATATCATCTAGTTGAATCATCAGCATCCTACATAAGATGATCTTCAGTTCATGCTTTAACAGATACAAGATAAAAATATCCTGAAACATTAATGTTACAAAGCCCCCTCTCCTGGGACATAAAACACATTCGATAAAAATGAAATTTAGATTATCTTCTACTACCATTTTAGAATCAATTAATTTACTATGAATTCCATTCCCTAGAGATTAAGTTAATGCTTATTCGTAGTAGAAGAACTCACTAGTGGGAGGCACCAATTTTGAGTAATAATCACAAATCCCTTCATGTGGAACCCTCAAGTAGTCAACCCACTTACCAGAGAAGAAACTCACACTTACTCTATTTACTCTGGAAGTCATTCGGTGCCCATCCATAGACTACTCAAACTCGACATACTCGTAAAATTACTTCACAAAATTCTGTTAATAGGGTCCATTATTGTTTTCAAAACACCAAACCCAGCCCTGTACTTCAAGTGACTTCAGTACTAAAGACCATCTTGACAATATACTCTCTGAACATAACTCCTTCTCAACCACTATTTCCATGTTTGATAAATGCGGTTTAAGCACCTTTTCCACTCTTTGGCTCCCACTACGTGACTCAGATCTAGGTCTCTTAGGATCTGGCACATATCCTTCATCAGCAACCAACAGCCTTTTGACGCTTTCCATCAATCTGGAGTGGTTCAAGGTTTTAGTAGAGGTTTAGGTTCAGAGATTGGGGAGGAAAAGTTTCAGGAGAGGGTTTGATGTGAATTGAAATGTGATCTGTGTTTATTTTAATCATTTAGGGATCAAAAAATGAAACAGATAAAATAAATAAGGAATATGGAGAAAATGTTTTAGATTCCAGCCAAGAACACAAAAATGAAAATTCCCAGAATCAATTTGCCTAACAGTAAGGAGGAATAAGTAAGGTCTAACAGTGAGGTTGTTTTGGTAAGGTCTAATGGTGAGGTCCTATAGGTAAGGTCTAATGCTGAGGTCCTATCGGTAAGGTCTAACGGTGAGGACCTGTCGGTATGGTCTAACGGTGAGGTCCTATCGGTAAGGTATAACATAGCGGTCCAATAATCAATAGTTTATCATACCTAAATCATGCTTCTTGTAATTTATCCTCTAAGAATTCAAATCCTTTGTGAATATATCCACCAAATGGTGTTTAGTACCAACGAATTAAAGAGTGATATCACCTATTTAATAATGATCTCTCAAAAAGTGATTTCTTACATCAATATGCTTTGTATGAGCATGAGATACTAGATTTTTAGAGTTGTTAATAGAAGTTGTGTTGTAAAAGTTTATAGAGATATGTTTGAATTGATATCCATAGTCTAGTAAAGTGTGTTTCATCCATATAATTTTAGCACAACAACTACCAGCACCTATATATATAGCCTCTACAGAAGATAATCCAACAGAATTCTATTTCATAATACACCATGATACTAGTGGCATTCCTAAAATGTGACATGTTCCAGAGGTTATTTGTTTGTTTAACCTACAACCAGAAAATTCAACATCTGAATAACTTATTAAATAAAACAAATGTCCTCTTGTATAAAATATTCCTAAATTTATAGTATACACGAGATATTTTAAAATCCTTTTAACAACATTTAAGTGAGACTTTTTGGGATTTTCTTGAAAACGAGAACACATGCATACACTGAATATAATGTCGGTTCTGGTAGCAGTATGTTAGAAAATACTCCCAATAATACCTCGGTAATTGGTTTGATCCACTGATTCACCATTTTCATCAACATCCAACTTATATGTGATACTCAGAGGTGTATCACTACCTTAACTACTATCCAAACCAAAATGTTTCAAAAGATATTTAATATATTTACATTGATTTAAAACAATACCATTTTTAATTTTAAAAATTCAAAATCCCAGAAAAAATTATAGTTACACCATTAGACTCATTTCAAATTCATCTTGCATAATTTTGGAAAAATCAGTACATAGAGAGTTTTTAGAGGATCCAAAAATTATATCATCTAGATAATATTGGACTATTAAAACATATTTGTAAATTCATTTAATAAATATAGTAGGATCCTCTATTTCTTTTATAAATCCTTTTGAAATAAGAAGGGAACTAAGTCTATCATACCAAGATCTTGGAGCGTGTTTAAGACCATATAAGGCTTTACATAGTTTAAAATCACGATTTGGAAAATGGGGATTTGTAAATCTAGGAGGTTGTTCAACAAACACATACTCAACTATATACCTATTTAAAAATACCTTTTAACATCCATTTGATAAAGTTTAAAATTCAGAAGAGCTGCATAAGAAAGTAGTATTCTAATGGCCTCTAACCTAGCTACAAGTGAAAAGGTCTCCTCATAGTCTATTCCTTCCTCTTGACTATACCATTTTGAAACTAACCTAGATTTTTTTCTAACTGTATTTCTAGATTCATCAACAATATTACTAAAAACCCTTTTAGTTCCTATGGTCAAAGTGTCTTTATGTCAATTTACTAATTTCCAAACGTTGTTTCTTTTAAATAGATTCAATTCTTCTTGCATAGATATCATTAAAAATTCATCACTTATTGCATCATTAATATTTTTAGGTTCATGGTGTGAAAGAAAAGCTTGATGTTCTACCTATTTTTTCAGAGAAGCTCTAGTTTGTGTCCCTTTATTTAGATGACTTACTATAGAATCTAAAGGATAAATTTTGAGAGTTCATATACCTCTAAAAAGAGTTGAACTGGACTCCTCATTATTATCTGTAGGTTTCGATTCACCATTCCCAGATTCTAAAAGGTTTCCAAAACTGGTTGTTTTCACTAAGGGTTCACTGTCCTTGTCATTATGGTCTTGAATTGACATATCTTCCTCAAGATGTTCAAGAGTGGTTTTGGGTTCATGTGGATTAGTCTCAACACATTTGACATGAACTGAATCTTCCACACATTGTTTTCTCTTATTAAATACTCTATAGGATTTACTATTGATTTAGTAACCTAGGAAAATTCCTTCATCACTTTTTGAAGAAACTTTTTCACGATTATATTTAGTGTTATGGATAAAGACTTTACAACCAAAAACTCTAAAGAAATTGACCTTAGTAATTCCTTTAATCCAAAGTTCATAAGGGGTATTCTTAAGAGCATGTCTATTTAAGACTCTATGGATAATGTAACAAGTATTGTTAATAGCTTCAGCACAAAAATAAATTGGAAAATCATATTCATTGAGCATCATCCTAGTAATCTCTTGAAGGGTTCTATTTCTTCTTTGCACAACTCCATTCTCTTGAGGTGTTCTAGGAGTAGAGAAATTGTGAGTATATCCATTTTGTGATAGAAAATATTCAATGTCTTGATTCTCAAACTCACGATAATGATCAATTCTCATGGTCTTAATTCTATGTCCACTATGATTTTCTATAGACTTAGAGTATTTGATAAAATAATAACAAGCTTCAGTTTTGTTATCCAGAAATTATACCCAAGTGTACCTAGAAAAATTATCTACAAGAACATAAACATTGTGTTTCCCATTTAAACATGAAACTCTTGATGTTCCAAAAAAGTCCATGTGAACCAACTCAAGCATTTGAGAAGTAGAAACTTCTTTCTTTGGTTTGAAAGATACGTTGTGTTTTTCCCTTTTGACAAGGCTTACACATTTTGTTAAGAGTTAATTACAATTTAGGTAAGCCTCTAACTAAACCATTCCTCACCAGTCTCCTAAGTGAGTGCACATTACAATGTTCTAGTCTTTTGTGCCACAACCAAGATTCCTTATGAAACAAATTTAAACAAGAAACATTTTTTTAACTAAAGAATCTATATCAACAGCATACAAATTATCATTTCTAAGAGAAGTAAATATTAAATCATTTTTAGAATTTAGAAAATTGTATACATCATATTCAAATTTATCATTGAATCCATCATCACACAATTGAGAAATACATAGTAGATTTCATTTAACCAATCAACAAAAAGTACTTTTCAAATTTATACAGTGTTAGGGTTACCAATTTGGCATAAGACAACGATCTTCCCTTTAGCATTATTAAAAAATATGAAATATACTCCATAAAATTTAATTAGGCTTTTGAAACATGAATAGTCATCTATCATCTGTCTTGAACATCCAATCTCCAAGTACCACAGAGTTGTATAGGAGCTATTTAGGCAATTTTCCTGCAAAAACGATTATGTGTGGGGTAACATTGGTACCTAGATTTTCTTTGGTCCAGAGAGGTTAGAAAGTAAAAAATTTGGGAACCCATACTTGTCCCATAGGTTTTCTATAATCAACAGATATATTTTAAGACATAAACACATTATTTGGTACTTTAGATAATTGTTTTTCAAAAGGTGGTATAAAACATGAATTAGCTATTAACTCTTCAAATTTTGGAACGAATTTAGTTTTAATAATCCCTCTCTGTCCTGGTTGATATCCTATACTAGCTGTGTATTTTGGAGAAATCTGTTTTCCTAGAAACTAAGTCAAGGCATCTCAAGAAGTAGTAAATTTTTCGAAATCCCTTTTTAATTTATCATTTGATAATTTGAGTTTGATATTTTATTTTAATATCTGAGAACATTTTTTTTCTCAATATCATGATCAGATTGCTAATTAGCATTTAAAACATGTTGTCTTTTCAATAGTTTATATTTATCCTTGTGTTCATTAATGGTATCCTCAATCATCCCACAGTATTCAAATAGGCCATCCTTAGTCATATTTTCATATTTCTTTGATTCAACTTCCTTCCCAGAATAATAATCATTAGGTATGTGGTAATTGGGCGTTACCTTCAATGCTTCTGTCATGAAACACAGATTTTCATTTTTGTTCTTGTCATAGTTAGAAGTGTCAGATTCACATGAGATTTCTTATGAGGCACTCTTGGTGGCATTAATAGCATTTTTATATCCTTTTCCCTTGTCTATAAACTTCCTCTTAAATTTTAGCATACGACAATCAGCCATCACATGACCTTTTAGTTTATACTCATAACAGACTATATCAGTTGTGTTTTCATTCCATTTTCTATCCTTTTTCCATATTCTTTTACTATCATACCTTCATTTTTAGTTTTATTTTCTAAATAAATTCTTCTTTCAGTAAAACATCTTGAATCTCCTTGCAAGATGAGCCATATCATCATCACTGTCAGAGTCTGATTCTTCACATGAAGAAATATCTACAAGATCTTGAACCTTTTCTTTATATTTGTTCTTTGGGGTAGCAGTCTTGAATGCTACTTATTTCATCCTTGGTTTATCATCTACTTCTTGATTCACATTAATTTATTCTTCATACATCATAAGAATTCCAATTAGTTCCTTAACTGGTAGTTTTCCTATGTCACAAGATTCTCAGATATAAACAGAAGTTCCTCTCTATTTGTTTGGTAGGCATCGAAGCAATTTCATTATCTTGTCCTTGTTGTCCACTGGTTTCCCAAGCAGACTCATAGTATTCACTATTTCATTGAACCTAAGATAAATTTCAGAAATTAGATCATCAGGCTTCATTTTAAAATTATCCTACATAAAATTATATGTATTTAATCTCATTTATTTAACATTGGTTGTTTCCTCATGGGAAACAGCTAAAGTATCCCAATTTTCATATGCATTTTTACAAGTCGATGTTATACTAAATCCCTCATCACATAGAGAACAGTAAAAATAATTCATTTCATTAAAATTATTATTATATGCGTCATTAGTCAATTGAGACCATGTGTCTCTAGTAGTAGCAGGAAATATATGTGGTTCTTCAATTATGTCCCAGATATAAGGTCCCATGCTCTCTAGATACATTTTCTTATTTTATTTCCACTGAGCATAGTTATTACTTTTAAATAAAGGTGGCATGTTAGTAGCAACACCGTCAAATATATTTTCCATAGTTATATAGAATTTAAAGAACTAAAAATTTAGATATGACAGAAATTTTAAGATCTTTAAAATACAACTAAAATCACAGTTTAAATGAATTTGAACACTGGATAAGCCTTCCTCTGATACCAAATGTTGGTTAGAGTTGAATCTCAAGAGGGGGGTGAATTGAGTTCCTACTTAAATTTTTTTTTAAAAAGATTATTTTAAAAGGATCCCCCAAATATAAAATGGCCTAGTTAATTAAGGCAGTAGATATGTAAATGTTTTTTTGGTCATCATATTTCTTATAGGGTGATTAATCCTCAGTTGAATCAGTGTAAAACACCTATTCAACTTTTGAAACAATTTCTCTAAATTATACAAATAAACACACAAACCAAAACTAACTATAAAAGTGATAACAAAATAGTTTTATGTTTTAGCACATATAAGCAGCGGAAAATAGATAAAACATAGTATATAAATATATAGTGCACATTGAAGTAAAACATGAGGTTTAGTCTCAAGCTGAGACTTAATTTCACGAACCAGCCGAGTCAGCCATGAATCGGTCACCCAAGCCAGCCTGTGACATGCCCTGAGAGGTGAAACGATCCTCCTAGGATGGAGAGAAGCACCAAAAGAATCAATAGAGTACACAAGGGAACGATTTAAGCATTATATAAAAAATCAAACAAAAAGCGGAAACAAATGGACAACCCAAAATACATTAATATAAAAATTGAACTGAACATTATTTGTACAAGAAAATGAATGTACAACTGAACCAAAAACTCAACTGACCAAACCAGTTAACCAACTAACGCCATTTGACCCCACTGTTCACTCTCCAAAAAAATAATCACACGTCGCCCAATGCAATTAAACTCGAGCTGAAACTTCCACAAGGGATAAAAACAGAAGAATACTATAGGCATGAGTATTAATAATCAGTAGGTTAGCCAAATATTATATTCCCAATGCACATCCTTTAAAATAAAAGAAACATAAATTTCAGGTTTTAAATAAAAGATATAATGGAATGTTTTCCAAATGATGTTCCAAGCTATATAAAACAAATTACAAGACAAAAAATTTCATGTTTTATAAAATGTAATGATAGTAACTATTTTCATAGGGATTCAATTTAAAAATGAAAATAGTTTTCAAGTGGGGTGTTTTAAATAATTTAAATATTTAAATAAATCACACACACTACTGAATTTACCAACCATACAGACCATATACCGATGGTGAGTACCAAATAGCCAATGAGCACCAGTCACGGGAACACCCATAGGAACTAGTTAGTTGTAATCCCCAGTTACCTCGTATCTCAGTGAATGTATCTAGAATAAATATCAGTTCTCATGCACACGAGCCACTAGTAGGGATCATACCCATAACCTCGTGGTCCCCCAACATGATCATCATCATAGTATAGTTAGTGTTGTCATCGTCAAACTTGATACGTGAAACAGGGGCCAAACCCCACTGAATCACTAGCATACTTGTACAGATCCACCCAACTAGATACCAAGGAATCCCTTTACTGCTAAATCAAGTTACACATATTATAAAATACAAATTTCACATCCAAATTCCATTACCAAACCATAAAAACTAAAACATACCATAAACATTCTTCACATTTCACCCACGAATCAATAAACTAGTACAAACTTTCGCAAAAACATTTCAAGGAGTGTATTGAGGATTTGTACTCAAAACTCATTAAAAACACTATTTTAATTATAAACACAGAACAAGACCATACCCAACCATATTTGGCATCCATAAAAAACATTTATGAAAATTATTTCATGGACAATAAAACAATCCCAATTGACACAACTTGGTGTATACAAGTAAAACACCCATTCATTATTTTTAGGAAAGGCCAAACAGGCCTTTAAACATTTTACCAATCCTAAAATGTGAAAAAGTTATGAATTTTATTTTCTTTTAAAGAGGTTTATACACACCATATACAGAATCAAACCACATTCTTAAATCTCATAAAACACTCATTTTACATATTCAAAACATAACCATTTTCATAATAATGTAAAACATGCCATTTTCCGGCAACTCGGGCCAAAACATTTGTAAACTAAAACCCATTTATTTTTAAAACCAAATAAAAATTGGAAAGAAATAAAAGGATCAAAAAATAATTTTTTTACATGCATCCATGTATTTATAAATCCAAACAAATCATTTTAAATTTCACTAGACACATAAAATACAACAAGGAAATTTACAGAACACGTGTCATGCACTCTTTAAAAAAACAACTTATGTTAAGAACTTAAAAAGGGATAAAATACCATTTTAATTCCATAATGTAATTCAAGATACTGAAAAATTTCCAAAATACCATAAACCAAGTACATAAGCTCATGGAAAAATTTATCAAACAAGAGGTGTGCACATTTATACCAAAACTACTATATTTTTAACAAAATAAGTCATAAAACATAATTTTCACAAAAAACCTTTAAAACCATGTTTTCAAAGCAGAATATGTCATCTAAATAAGGTTATAAAATTATGTTAATTATGAAAATTAAATGATAAAGGCTTGTTCAAGGGACATCCTACCTCAAATCCTTGGTGTAATGGAAACACACACCCAAAATCACCTACTGCGGGATTATAAACACTAAAACTATGTAGACCAGACCTAAATGAATATAAACTCCATCCAAAACCATGGGATAACATAACCCTAGTTCTATCATGACTATAGGGGATTATAAAACCAAAATATAATGAATGGAGTAAAAAGAAGGAGGAGAGAGAAGAAGGAATCTAACATTTTCAAGTAGAAACTTTTTTGTCTTCCATTATATCTTCACACATAGAAGAAAAATAATGGATTGAAACTTCTTGGAGAGTCTCCTTAGAGGTTTAAGAACTATGTAAAGAATAATTGTGGTAAAAATAGTATGAATGGAATGATTTATTCATGAAACAATTTACCTTCACAATTCTGGACGATTTGAGAGACATTGAGAATGTCTTCCCTAATACACGACTCATATTAGCTACAAAGTGGACCAATCGATAATGGAGGTGAGGATAGGGATATTGGATTAGGGTGGGAGGTGGAATCATGGAAAAATATTAAATATTTAATTATATATAAAATATTCAGATTCCTTTTTTTAACTAGAAATGGGCCCATGGGCTGGCCTAATGCCTAAATAAGTAACCCAATTTCACCATGATTATGAATTTATATTGGGTCCAAAAGGGTATTAAAGTTTTAAATTATCAGCATAGGGAAGGTTATAAGTTTAATGGGTGAAAAATGTTGAAAACAAATGAGTTATAAAAGAAACAAATCTGGTTTTTAAAACTGGAAACGGGCTCACGGTTGGCCCAAATCATGAAGTAACCACCCTTTATCCAAAAACTCTTAAAAAAGAAACGAGGAACCAAAATTAATGTGATTAGACATAGATGAAACTTAAAAACTCAAAATTAATCTCAAAAAATATCCAATAAATGTATCGGTATTTCAAATGAACCGGATCAAAAAAATACATGAAAAACTGGGTGTGACCATTCTCCCCACCATTAAAGATTTCCACCCCCGAAAAGCCATAACACTTTCCAGCTGAAAGATAAACACATAAGGATTACATATCAACATTATCCAACCAATAAATATAGTGAAATATCATTTTTCATCAACATTACATAATCCTCTTTCCCAAAAAAACACCAACTCACAACCACTTTGTAAAAATTAATGGAAAGGTCAAGCCACCACCTCCACAACCAAGCCAAGAACCCGATTGTTGGGCCTTTCCCAATGAAAAAAACAATCACCCAAAAACAGAGCACTCAAGAAAACCAAGGAATATATGGGAGTACAGAATGGACTATCCAACAGTAATAAACAACTAGCACTAGAAATGTTCATAGGAGGAAAAATCAACGAGACCTATGGGGGGTCTCCCAACCATTAGAACCCAAATAGAAATGAATAAAAACAAGAACTCAACATTACCTCAATTTCAAAAGTCCAAAAAAACTCTACCACAACAACGAACCAACCCATGTTAATAGCGTTACAACATGAACATATAAACCACCCACTCTCGAATAGAGGGGACAAGAACTGGGCCAACATTTTCAGCACAGATCCAGACCCCCACCACTCAGGGAGGGGAGGGAAGGGGAACAAATAATTTGGCCACTGGAACCACAAAAAAACAATGGAACTACCCAAAACTCTCCACCTATGAATAGGTAACACCAATATTTCACCCGATTTAAAAAGTTGGTCCACAATGGGACACTGATCAGAAACCCACATCCATGAAGGCATAACCATAGACACTGTGTGAGGGGTAAGTCCACCACACTTGTTGTGACAAATGGAAATTCACAATAATGAGGAACCATAATATAGGCATAGAAACAACCTTACCACAATGGTGGAGTCAGTATCCTATTTAAGGGCCCCACACCTTCGTATATTTCTTGAATCTGTGGAATGTTTCACTCCAAGGCCTATGGCTAGAGCCCTAAATCTTGAAGCTCTGTTGCCCCGCAGTCTGGTGCTAAGGATCACACCACTAAAAAAACTCACTTGATAAAAAAACACCTTAATATAAATAGGAAGTCATAGATACATATCAAAATTCAACCTCACTCGAAACGAGGAGTGTAATGGAAAATGAATATGGAAAAATGCATCAACATCAATGAACACAACTACTATGTCCAAAAGAATTATCATGAACTGGAAGAACTTTTAATCGATCCCAAACAACTCTCTATTTAAACTGATGGGATGAGGAATTATTTTATGAGGTGGATCTATCTTGTAAAACATGAGAATTAATCCTTAGGTTTATCAATTGGAAATATTGAAAACATAGAACTATCTATGGCCACATCACAAAATCCAACACATCTTTAAAAACCCACTGAACATTACTCCAAACCCGAGCCACCAATAAGATCCATTCTCAGGATGAAACAAGAGTATGAATTGTAGATAATAGGGAAGCATACTGAATAGAAAACACTTATAAGACATAGGATAAACCATCCACATAACCGTTGTCTCAAAACAAACACCACAATTTTTCAGCTAAAAAAAATTCGAAAAATAAAAAAACTAACTTGGGGGATTTTCACATTCACCAAAGGTGATTCATCAAGTCTCACTCACATGAGCATTTAGGTGCCACCCCAGGAACTCAACAAACATGTCATATATGCCATCCTTCCAGATAACAATAAAACCATCCATGTGAGAACCCATGAAAACACCAAAGGCTAAAACAAAACAACATCATTCAAAAATCATTTACCATCTAAAGGAACACCTAACACAATGTCAAAAACCATTTTCAGATTTCACAAAACAAACAACACCTCATAAAGAACCATTTTCAGAAAAACCTACCACTTTTCATTTTTAACAACTTTTAAAACAACCAAGCTACTCCAAGAAACCCCTTCCAATTTTCTAAAATTCAACAAGGTGTCTTTTCATATTATAATGGTCATTGAGACCAATACCCTATCTAGGAAAACACCAACCACTAAAATACAATTACAAAAACTAATTTATCAGATTCAAAAACTTTTCAAAATACCAAAACACCCCATTTAAAAAAATATTCAAAATTAATTTAAAATTATTCACACTTTCAAAACATTTTATTTCAAAAAACAACAAGTTTATATTAGGGAAATTCTAATACCATTAAATAATTTCCACTTCCTTCCCAAATTTTGTTTTAAAAAAAAACTCAACCTTCCCAAAACCATTCCTAAATTTAATTTTTGAAAACCAATATTCCAAATCCAATCCTTTATTTAAAACCCATTTCCATAATTATCACACAGGTATTTTCAAAATGAAAATTCATAATTCATGAAAGGTCCAAGAAACACAAAAAGGGAACTAGTGTCGGTGGGTGACTTGACCATATGGTTGGACGCCATATGACAAAAAGAACACCAAAATAGAGAAACTTATTAAAACCATTCCCCACCTCCACATGTCTTTCTAGGACCTGTCATGTCACAGAATCCATTAGTCATACTCCCCTTGTCATATCCCAACACCAAAAATCAAAAAGAACAAAAGAAACTAATAAAATTCGACTTCCAATGGAAACCTAAGGATTAGAATGAGAAACAGTTCGTGACACTCTTCCCACACATACCCCTCAAATACCAACAATCATACTCTATCTACCTTGACATCCCCTAAATACCAAGGGTGTTCTTAAAAGAAATGTCTCCTAAGAGCCGACTTCCTATGATACCATTTTGTCACGAACCAGCCCGAGTCAACCCTGAACCGATCACCCAGGCCAACCCGTGAAAAGTCCCGAGAGGCATTCCCAATCCTCCTAGGGTGGTTAGATGCACCAAAGACATCAATAGAGTACACAAGGGAATTATTTTTCCAATATATAAACAATCAAACAAACAACATAAAAAATGGACATCCCAAAATACATTTATATAAAAATTGAACTGAACATTATTTGTACAAGAAACTGAAAGTACAACTAAACCAAAAACCCAACTGACCAACCCAGTTAACCAACTAACTCCATGTGACCCCGCAGGTCACTCTCTAACAAAATGATCACTCATCGCCCAAGGAGATCAAACTCGAGCTAAAACCTACACAAGGGCTAAAAACAGAAGAAGACTATATGAGTGAGTATTAAAACTCAGTTGTTTATCCAAATATTCCATTCCCAATGCACATCCTTTAAAATAAAAGAAAAATAAATTTCAAGTTTTAAATAAACGATATAGAGGTATGTTTTCCAAATGATGTCCTAGGCTTTATAAAACAAATTACAAGACAAAAACTTGCATGTTTTATAAACATGAATGCTAGTAACTATTTTCATAAAGGTTCAATTTCTAAATGAAAATAGTTTTCAAGAAGGGTGTTTTAAAGAATTTAAACTTTTAAATAAATCACACACAATACTGAATTTACCAACCAAAAACACTGTATACCGATGGTGAGTACAAAATTTCCAATGAGCAACAGTCATGGGAACACTCCTAGTCACTATTTAGTTGTTAGCCCCAGGTACCTCATATCTCAGTGAAAGTAACCATAATAAATATCCATTCTGTTCACACGATCCACTATTAGGGATAAAATCCATAACCTAGTGGTCCCCAAACATCATCATCCTCATAGTTTAGTTAGTGTTTTCATCGTCAAACTTGATACGTGAAACATGGCCAAACCCCACAGAATCACAAGCACAATAGTAAACATCCACCCACCTAAATACCCAAGATTCGGTTTAGTGCTCAATAAAGATACACATATTATCTAATAAACATTTCACATCCAAATTCTATTGCTATGTGAAACAGGATCCAAACCCCACAAAATCACTAGCATACTAGCACACGTCCGCCCACCTAGATACACGAGATTCCCTTTAGTTCTCAATCAAGTTACACATATTATCAAATACACATTTCACATCCAACATGCATTCCCAAACCATAAAAAACACAAACATCCCATAAAATTTCATCAAATTTCTTTCACGAATCAATAATCCACTACAAACTTTCATAAAACAATTTCAAGTAGTGTATTGAGGATTTGCACATAAAAATTATTCAAAAACACTATTTGAATTATAAATACACAAAAAGACCATACCAAACCATAATATTCATCCCTAAAAATATTTATGAAAATCATTTCATGGATCATAAAATAATCCAAATTGACAAAACATGGTATAAACAAGTCAAACAGTCATTCTTCATTTTTAGGAAAGGCCAAACAGGCCTTTAAACATTTTCCAAAAACTGACATTTGAAAAACTTATGAATTTAAATTTTTTTAAATAGGTGTATAAAAACCATATAAATAATCAAACCAAATTCATAAATACCATAAAACACTCAGGTTAAATATTCAAAACACAACCATTTTCATAAGAATGTGAAACATGCAATTTTTCGGCAACTCTGGCCAAAACATGTCGTAAACCAAAACACATTTATTTGTTAAACCAAATAAAAATTGGAAATCCATTAAAGGATCCAAAAATAATTTTTTACATGCTTCCAATTTATTTATAAATACAAAAAAATCATTTTAAATTTCACTAGACACATAATAGCCAACCATGCAATTTACCGAACACATGGCATGCACTCTTCAACAAAACAACTTATGTTAAGAACTTAAAAAGGGATAAAATACCAATTTCACTCCATAAAGTTATTAAAGGTACTGAAACATATTCAAAATACCATTATCCATGTGCGGAAGCTCATGGAATAATTTATCAAACAAGAGGAATGAACATTTATACCAAAACAACTATATTTTTAACAAAATAAGTCATAAAACATCATTTGCACACAGAACCTTTAAGAAAAAGTATTCACAGCAGAACTTATCATATAAATAAGGTTATAACACTGTGATAATGTTGAAAATTAAATGATAAAGGCTTTTTAAAGGGACATCCTACCTCAAATACTTGGTGTAATGCAAATGCACACCCAAAATCACCCGCTGCGAGATTATAAACTCTAAAACTATGAATCCCAGACCTAAATGAATATAAATTCCATCCAAAACTATGGGATAACAGAACTATTGGTCTATATTGAATATAGGGGATTATAAAACCATGATATAATGAATGGAGGAAGAAGAGGGAGGAGAAAGAAGAATGAATCTCACATTTTCAACTGGAAAACTCTTCGTCTTCCATTATATCTAAACCCATAGAGGAAAGGTAAGGTCTTGAAACTTCTTGGAGAGTCTCCTAATATCAGGAAGAACTAGTGAATGAATAATTATTGGAAAATGAGTAAGAATGGAATGATTTATTCATGAAAAAATTTACCTTCACAATTCTGGACAATTTGAGAGAGATTGAGAATGTCTTCCTTAATCCAACACTCATATGAGCTCTAAAGAGGGGAAATATATACTGGGGTTGAGGATACGGAAATTGGATTCTGGTGTGAGGTGGAATAATGGAAAAATAATAAATATTGAATTAAATATAAAATTAACAATTTATTTTTTTAAAACTGGAAATGGGACCATGGGCTGGCCCAATTCATAAATAAGTAACCCAATTTAAACATGATTATGAATTTGTATGGGGTAAAAAGGGTATGAATGTTTTAAAATATTAGTAAAGGAAAATTTTGATGTGGAATAGGTGAAATAGGTTGAAAAACAAATGATTTATAAAAGAAACAAAATTGGTTTTTTAAAACTGGAAATGGGCTCACGGTTGGCCCAAATATTGAAGTAACCACCCTTTCTCGAAAAACTCCTAAAAAGCAATAGGGAACCCAAATTAGGGTGATTATACATAGATTAAACTTAAACACTCAACATTAATCTCACACCAGACCCAATAAATTTATCGGTATTTCAAATGAACCTGATCAAAACAAAGACATGAAAAAACGGGTGTGACCATTCTCCCCACCATTAAAGCTTTCCACCCCCAAAAAGCCATAACACTTTCCAGCTGAAATATAAACACATAAGGATTACATATCAACATGATCCAACCAATAAATCTAGTGAAATATCATTTTCCATCAACATAACTTAATCCTCTTTCCCAAACAAAACACCAACTCACAACAACTTTGTGAAAATCAATGGATAGGTCAAGCCACCACCACCACAACCAAGCCAAGAACCTGATTGTTGGGCATTCTACCAATGAAAAAATTAATCACCCGAACAAAAGAGCACTCAATAAAACCAAGTAATATATGGGAGTACACAATATACTCCCCAACATTAATAAACAACTAGCACTAGACAAGTTCATAGGAGGAAAAATCAACAAGACCTATGCTGGGTATCCCCACCATTGGAACCCAACTTGCAATGAAAAAAACAAGAACTCAACATTACCTCACATTCAAAAATCTAGGAAAACTCTCCCAAAACAAACCACAAGTAGTTTATATTAACAATAAACATAATACACAGCCTGTATCAGGAATTACAACAGTTTTCACAAACATTCCAGGGTTTACACCCTCTACCACTATTCTTCCTTGGAAAGAACAAAATACAAACCAAACACGGTATCTTCCACAATTTTACGTGGAAATAAAATTTAAGTGAGGTTTTATGTAAGTACATTCAATACCTTCCTGTTCTATTATAGGAGAAAATGTGTGAAGCATACAGACACACTTCTCAGAAATGTAAAAAGAAGAAATACAATAGAGCAATTATAATGAGATAGAGTTTAGAAGGCTCTATGTGTTTTTAGTTCAGCTCTAGACTATTTTATGTGAAGAATTTAAAGTTTTATTCTATCTCTGGATGTTTTCTCCAAAACACAGTGTCACAAATCTAGGTTCTATATTTCATAAATTGAGTGTTCTACTTCTTGGGTTGATTGAACATTTATGAGACATAGAAGGCAGCCTCAAGTTGTTTTCTGGAAATTATCATCTTGAAGTTCTTGGGGTTTGTAGTGAAGGTTTTAAAATGGTTAATCATTGATATTCCGTAATTTCTTCTTCATAAATTTAATTTCTGGACTACTTTATTTTTTTCTCTGTGCCTGAATATATCTTTCTTCCTCAGTCTTTTTCTTACATATTTGATGTCTGAAAATAGGAGTAAGTCCATCACATACAATCTTTCTTGTACCTTGTACTATCAATATATGGTCTCCTGTTATGTCTACAACAAGTATTAATTATGTCAGAAGCATTAAAGTTAAAAATATGACCATTATAAAAATATCATGAATTTGACAAAGTAAGGGTATCGGTAGACTCATAACGGTAGCCTTCGCATCGGTAGGCTTCAACAGTAGGTGCACATCGACAACCACCAAATGTAATATTCCATTGGTAACCTTCTATAGTATGCTTGCATCAGTGAGCTTTGAATCAGTGACCATGTATCTATGACCTTGTATCGGTGACCTTGTATCGGTGACCTTGTATCGGTGACCTTGTATCTGTGACCTTGTATCTGTGTCCTTGTATGGGAGACCATGTATCAGTGACCTTGTATCAGTGACCATGTACTTAGATAAATTCTACACTATAAGCTTAACCAATCAAGTAGTAAGATTGGGAGTATATGAATTTACTCTATAGAAACAAGAAACATTAATGAAACATAATTAACCTAGAATGAAAACATGATTATCACATAAATGAAACATTATTTGGCATTATCAAAATAGGTGACTCCCACAATCATGTTTTCAAATTTACATGTGTGGGGAAGCGAAGAATTTTTTAAGGCCACTTTAAATAAAAAACATTCCTTCTGAGGCATAAAGTGTACCATTATAAGATACCCCAAGGGAACAATGTTATATTACACATACAACCCCTTAGAATAAAAGTCTATACTTGAAAGAAACACCATATTCCTTGAGTGGGAGCACATCACCAAAAGAGATAGTGTGAGAAAGATAAACATAAATGATGTTGAGGCTCAAGGAATACAATGGTTGGTACAAGATCATATTCCAAAAATCCCCATGGAAGAATAAATTATTCTAGAGACACATGTACTATGTAAGAGTACAAGAGAGATTAGAGAACCATAATGGTATTTTTTTTCTAGTTATAGAGGATGGAGACTAATTATTTGTTGATAATAATGATCCTATAAACTAAAATTAAGAATAATGTGGCATAGATTTTCCCAAATGGAAACTAGCCGGGAATTCTGAAATAGATTCCATATACCAAAACCAAGTACAGATTTTCGTAGATCCTCAATTTGATGTAAATCCAATTGGTTGAAAATGGGTATTCAAGAAGAAACCTGACATTGAAGGACAAGTCAGTACCTATAATGCTCGACTGGTTGCCAAAGGGTTTAAATATCATCCAGTATTTGAATATGAAGAATCCCATTCACTATTTGTAATGATGAAAACCAAAAAAACTATACTCTCTATTATGTCTTATAATAAATATGAGACTTGGAAAATAGATTTCAAAACAGCCTTCATTAATGGGATCCTTCATAAAGATGTCTACATGACAGAACCTGAAGGGTTTGTGACTCAATAGGAATCCAATAATATATAAATGTTGAAAAAATAACCATTTATGGAATATAGAAAGAAAATAGGTCATGAAATATTTATTTTGATGAATCCATAACAAAATATAGTTTTATAAAAAAAGAATGTGAGCCTTGTGTCTAAAAACTATTTAGTGGGATTCCATACATTTTCATAATATTATTTGTGGTCGAAAAAGTTCTTTTTAGAAATGAAATATCAGTATTACTATCTGTTAAGCGGTTTTAAAAAAATTATTTTCCATGAAAGACATAGGAAAGGTCTCATATATTATTTGTATTTAGATCCATTGTGATTGATCCAAGATTTTTCCCAACCTAAGTCAAATTACACACATTGGAAAGATACTGAAGTGATTATGTATTGAACAATCCGAGAGGGGATTATTTCCAATGTCATATGGAATTCATGATTCCAAGAAAATGTTCCTCGGGCCCATGAGGAAAGAAATATAATAGTGGGGATTCTATATGCATCAGCAATTGAGTAATTCATGTATGATATGCTATGTACTGTACTAGATGTCTCCTATGCATTATGTGTTGTACGCAGATATCAGGCTGATCTAGGTGACCACCATTGGGTGGTAGTCAAGGATTTCCTTAAGTATCTAAGGTATAATAAGGATATTTTATTGGTTTATGGAGGATATAAGGAACTAGTCATCATAGGATATGCATATGCATGTTTCCAAAGAAATCATGATGACATGAAGTCACTGAAGGGATACATATTCACTTTTAATAGAGGTTTCATGAGCTGGAAGAGCTCAAAGTAGACTATGGTCATAGATTCTACAATAGACTCTGAGTATATTGTGACTTCATAGGTAGCTAAATAATTATTATGGTTTCATAATTTCATCTAATATCTTGATGTGTTACCTATCATAAATGATTACATCACACTATATTGTGATAATACTATAGAGGTGGCACGCACAAAAGAGCCAAGGTCGCATGTGTTGAAGAAGAACATACTTTAGAAGTATCATCTCTAGATGGATTTTTCTTAGAGAGGTGAGGTTGCAGTGAGTAGTATTTCCACATAATAAAACAGGAAAAATCTCTTAACTAAATCCTTGACTTGGTAGAAACATGATTAACATGTGAGGTGTAGTGGATTAAATGTTGTTAGTATTTGGATCAAGTCCATATGGGAGTTCTTTAGAGTTGTTACCCAAAAACCAAATAATTTTACACAGATTATATGAATATTTTATTGATTAAATATTAAATTAAACATTTTCTTATATTTTTTCATTGTTCTAGAAGAATTTAATTTAATAATGTCTAAGAGTGCTTATCGCATTGATAATGTCAAAGTAATTTCCCTCTATGATGAGAACCTTGAAGTGTTATGAAAATATTATTAATATACATCTATTTTTTATAACATACTATTATGGGACACATATTATATAGAACATCAGAAGTGAGTACTCATTATTATTTGATACTTCTTTTCATGAAGTTCGTACTTGGTAATCTCCATGATGGGAGATTATGAAAATAGACCAGATAGTTGGAATTCCTCCTTTTGTGTCATTAAATATACATATCGTCGAGCATTTTTAATGGTCAATAGACTTTAGGATCATCATTAATTCATGTCACGAATCAAAAACTTATATTTTCTAATGAAAACTATCACGCCATATGTTGGCGAGAAGTGGGGTACATTGGGTGTGTCACAGAGGACATGTAATTAATGGATAAGTCAATGAAGGATTAGTCCCTTCCATATTTATGGATGTTTATATCATGGAACAATGATTGAAATAGAGCTATCCCCCTATATTCCAGCGCCATGGTGTAATGAAGAGTTTATTTCAGATAGTCAATGAATGATGTATCGAGAATATAGGTTGATTAAACCATCATATAACCTGATTTATGAGATATTATTTTAAACGGATTATATTATATAGTGATTGTTCATATATTTTCATCATCATTGAGATATCAAATGTTTTCTCTTGGGATCTGTGAACCATTTTTAGACAACAATCATGGACTTTAGGAAAGGCTGCCTAATGCCAATGAAAAATAATCCTAGAGGGTCATACACTAAGTGTTTTTTGGTCTCAATCATATTCTATTTGGATTTAATTATTGGAATAAAAATTATTCTCTAGACTAAGGAAAATTTTTATATATGTTATATTTATCACATAAATTAAATATTTTATTTATTCACCGGATTGTGAATAAAATTTATTTTTTTATTTTACTGAATATTTAATAAATATTTATTTAATAGTTTTTGAATAAAATATTTATTTAAGTGAATAAAATATTTATTTGGGTGTTCATTAAATGAAAGATGAGTTCTAACAGACCACGACCTTATCAGTTCATAAAATAATTATTTATGATCTGCTAAATATTATTCATCCATTTTTCACATGTTGGCTCCCCAGAAAATAATAATATTATTATTATTATTATGTGGAATGAGATTTCATTAAATGTTATAATTATATTTAATTCCTTTTATGAAATTAAAATTTTTAACCAGAATACTAGATATATAAATCGACATCTATATCTATTGTGTAAATCATTGAAAACTGATTCCATGTTTTGGAATAGAGAACTACAGAACACACTGAATTCAATATCGACTCCTCCTCCAATCTCCCTCTCGATAATGAAAAAACCAAGAGATAATTTCCTCAATACTAAAGAAAAACTAATCAAAAATTAAAAATGAAAGACATTTGATTCTTCGTGCTAGCACCCAGTGAATGAGTGGAATTACACAAAGACCATTGGAGCACGTGTGGATAACTTCTAGTGGGATTCTACCCTTAGGTCCTCATAAGTGCAATGATGGAAATCTGAAAGGACCTTTTCAAATAATCATCAACCATAAACAAATAATTTTCCTAAGATAAATTATTTATTTCTTCAGATATTAAAAAATTTAATTATTTGTTTGATGTGTATGATCCACTCTATTAGTTTTAAGTAATGAATATTAAAAATAAAATTTAACATATCTCTCTCCAACACAACACTTCCACGACAACCAAAACGAACAAGAATGATGTTTTCTGAATGTTCCACCACACATTTTTGATATAATATTAATGTATGAATTATTTTTAGGATTCCAAGATGCTATTTTAGTGGTCTTGTATAATGAAACACATCGATGAGTTTATATTTTGATTTCTCACTTTTCCATAAGTAATGATGGAATGCCAATTTTTGTTTAGATTAATTCTACCTATTGTCATTCCATGTTGTAAATATAAGGAAATCTGGAATGATAATATGAAAATTATACCCTTTATATCTAATGTTCATGTTTTCATGAAAATTATCATGAAAAAAATAAACATTACTAGTTACTTATTACTGATTCAAGATTAAAGTACAATTGATAGATTTTTTATATTACGTATAGTTTGTTGGTAGAAATTGCAGTGTTTAACTGGCTATCATGTTTGATGAAGATGTTTATTTAAATTTAATATTATATAAGGGGTTACTGAAATATTTGGATTCTTTTTTTACATGATAAAAATTACCATATAAAGGAAAATTTATAGAAAAATTGGATAATTTATATTCTACAATTCATGATGAGAGAATCTATTTCATATTTCAAGTTTTAATTATTTTACACTTACCCTTGGAGGTGTTTTCAAAAAATAATATCTATCACTCTACTACATGAGTGGATCCTTTTTAAGTGTTTAATTAGAGACACCATATATATATATATATATATTAATCTTGGTTTGAGGTTGGTAAGTGATCCATTATGAGACTCAATTTATTTTAGAGTATTATAGTGAAAGAAAAACTTTTTCCGAAGTGTAAATGATATCATAGAGTTTTTAAAGGCATATATCAGTCATAATAAGAGTCCTTTGGAGTATTATGTGGGTTATAATTTCTTTCAAATGGCATCTCCACAATGCTGATAGTGGTTGTATGTATAAGAGAGTAAACTATTAGAAAGGATCATAAGGACATTCTTAGATCCTTGAGAATATAAAGGGGGCCGAATATAGCTTGGAAATACCACCCATTCTATAGACAAAGAATAATGTTCTCCATATTTCACAGTTGCAGAGGTATTTATAAGATTCTTATAATATGTTATCATTGAGGGAATTGTATTTTGATGAGAATTACAGGTTTATATAAATACATGTAGATTCCATGAATTTTATGGATATTATCCTACAATGGTGGTTTTTCTCACTTGTATGAGTTTTATGAATGAAAATATTAATATAATATAGAATTGGGGTGCAATAGGAGTAGATGTGATCTTATTATTATCTTCTCTTCACATTGGGTAGGTATTAGGAATTCTTATATTTTAGTTTTTGTTAATTAATTTATGCTGATAAAGGAATTAGAATGGTTAATATGATGTGGTCACATAGACATTTATTACTCTATACCTTTGGATATTACTTTTTTTATAGATGGTATATTATACTGTATTTATTTGAGTAATTACATCATTTATGATCATCGTTTGGATTCCATTTCTGTTTCATTGAAATATTTAGTCATTATTGTTTTAATGGTAGGATTTAATGTTTTAATTGAGTACCACGAGATGTTTTGGAATGAAATATTTTTATAATATTTCTAGGACCAGTATTGTTATAATTGTAATATTATCTTATAAAATTATTGAATTGAGAAAAAAATCCAACAATTAAACTAGGTTTGGGACTTTTATAATGGTAAAATAATGGTTTCAATTAGAACCAATTAATATTTTCATTTTATAAGTCATTTAAAAAATATTAATTAAATTTCAGAACATTATATATTCGAAATTATATATTTTTTCTAAAAAACAATATATTTATATACTATTTTATCAATGTTTTATGGAATATATAAGATGTGATGATCAGAGTTCAAGTAGGATAATTATATGAACATTTCATGTGGTATGATTTAATTATTTTATGTTTATTCTACTCATTTAATTTGTATTCTTTATCATTAATGTTTATAATTATACAAACATCTCTATTCCTATATTCAAATATTATACCATATATAGGGATAATGATCTAAATATAAAGATCTCATAGATTAAAGAATATAATTAAAATGATGAAAAGTTATTGGGATTTTCTATATATAATACATTATGTCAATTTTTATCAATGTGATATATATTTTTCAATGAATCACACCACCAATTCTAGCATATATCAAATTACATTTTTAATGAGTTAAATTCAATTAAAATATGAACATGATGATCTATATATTGGAGAAAATATACCATAGATATAATTTCACATGATCTATATCTTTTACCAATATTTTAAAGGGATTAATATTTTAATCATTTTATATATACTAAATTTTTATGATACATAAGTAGTGATAAATATGCAATTAAAATTATTGGGTGATTATAGAGAAAACAATTAAATATTTATTCTACAGATGGTGATGGATAAAGATGGATGTGGCTCTATAGTGGTATGAGGGTGTAATGAGGGTGGTTTGTGATTTAATTAGACAATATAAGAAGGTACAAGTATCCCTCAAAATTTTAAACAATCATGGTGCAATAGGGTGCTCTGAGAGTGACATTGATCTTTATAATCCATGTAGTCAAATAGTAAGAGGTGGAAAGATCAGATAATAAATTTCACTTAAATAGAGAATGTAGGTTCAAAAAATTATTTGTATCAAATAGTTTCTAGCGGTTATACACTGATGAATTCATGCAATAGGATTGATGTGGAATATATAGGGGTTTTATGTGGAATCCTATAGTTAAAAAAGATATTAAAAGGGTCATGGGGGAATGTGGGAGGTCTATAGGGGAATCAAAAAAACTATTGATCCCCATTTAACATCTAAAACTTAATATATCTATATTTGAATCATTTTGGTTATGTTTAGTGGTTTATTATGGTTTTTTACGTTAAAGAAGGATCATGTTCCCTTGTCGATCTACTATTATACATGAATTCAGTAAATCACTCATTATGTTGTGTAAAACAGAACATAATGAAAATATAGATTTCTCAGGATGATGTAGATTACTTCATTTAATTATTTTCTCACTTCCCATAAAATTATTTGAACTTATAATAATGATTTTAATTGAATAATAATCATCAGAATATAAATTTCTTATGATTTTGACATGTAATTATCAATTATCATTTTTTATGAAGTGGAAACATTATAATCCTAATGTGAGGTACTAGTAGAATATATATGTTTTATTATGGATACATGCCATGGTAAATTATTATCTATTGTTTCATTAGAGATTTAAATTTTTAATTATTATGAACAATGTACTTATATTTTTCAACCTCTACCCTTGGATTGATACAAACTATTCATAGAGGTACTATTTTAACCTATGATATGTGATAATCTTTTGGGATGATTGATGAGCATGATGAATTTCATAACATGTTGTGTTATTTGATTTTTTTGATATTTGTTACATTTTATGATTTATTATTTATCTGCTTGTGGGTTTTGTAGATAGAGACTAGTTGTGACATAATGATTTATGACACCGCTGTCTATAAATTTGGTAGCTGAGTCCCAACAACCATTTAGGGAGGTGTGGTTCTATATCATTATATTTATATTGTTTTATAACTATTACCCCTCCCTTAAAATCCAATGGATAAGAAGAGTAATAGGCTATGTACCTTAGTTCATGGTGTCCTTTTGGAATATCTAGTTTGTCAGTTCCATTTTTTGATATTATATTACATCTATTATATATGAATTTAATCATTATTATTTATATAATTTATTCATGAAATGTTATTGGAATGCTTATATATTAAACAAAATGTGAATAAAAATATATATATTATTAGTATTAAGTTAATAGATTCAATAACACATTCTATTTTTTGTTTTTGATTATAGGTATTTATATTACATAGGGTTTAAATCGATGCATGGAATTACCATACTGATAATATTTCTCACCCAATTAAGAATACATGCATATATTCTCTTTTGTTCACGTAGAACAGAAGGTGTGATTTGATGGTTCATTATAACAATGGTGTATTGGTGGAGGTTGTAGTAGTTATCATGTCAGTGGATTATTATTATCGATCATGCATATGTTTATTTTATATTCCTATTTCATGATAAGATATTTATATTGAGGTTTTATGGGTTGATTTTTTTAGATTAAAAATGTTTACATATTACATTCATTCATATTTTCCATTAATAAAATTTTATGTTTATATATAATTTATGTATTACTAAATTTTAGTATTTTTTACAACTTTTATTTTAGGAGTATACCAATCATGGGGTGTATGGATACCTTAATGCTAGTTATTATCTCCTAGACTTGTTTAAAAAGGCTTGAGAATAACATTATACAAATTTATTGGGGCTGAGATGTGACATTAATAATGTCATGCGTGGATTAAAATTGAAATATAACAACCCAAATATCCTATCAAAACCACTGAAGTTAAATTATATGATTCAAAAATTGATTTCATAATCATTATTGGCTAGAAACATTTCCAAGTCTATCATATAATAATGATATATATTGATTTTGACTACATATCTAGTGTAATACACTCAAAATTTGTACTTAAGATCCCATGAGAATAATTCATCTAAAAATCTGAACGAAAATAACATTATTAAAATTAAAAAAATAAACATATGACCATTAATATAGAACATTAAAATACTATAACATATATAAAAAACCCTAGGGGACACATGAACTTAATTAAACCACAGTAATATAATTAAATAAAAAATAATGAATCATGTGTGGTTGGTAAATAGATATGATCCAAAAAATATAATAAAATAATCATTTTCCACCTCAAAACAAGTGAACACATTTTCATGTAGCTACCATCATAGCCCATAAATAAACATATACTCCATCTGTTATGCCAAGGAAATAACATCCCAAGAAAAAATTTGGTTCAAAATAAATTCTATGTGTACATAATTTGGGTACAAAAATGGAATTTTTATATAAATTTGTAATAAATACCCAGTTGATTATATATATATTTATTTTCAAAATCTTTTCGTGTCTATTTTTTTCATAGACACACCATCAAAATTTAGGAATTCATTAGAATAAACTAACAGAACATTGAATTTCACTTTAATTTCAAAAGGATGGTAGTCCAAATCATACTATAAAGAATATTTTTATCATGTTTAGGGCCCTCTTATAAATATAATTCATATTCACGAAATCATTCCATAACAATATTGGTTTCTTTGTCATGAAAGTGATCTATTGATGTTATGAATTCATTGAGAATAAATATGAGATGTCCTCCATCTTCTCCCTTAGTGACTAATTATTCAATGGTTTAAAAATCAGATAATATTATAATTTATCATTATCCAAGGTTGTGGTAAGTGTTTTTGAGTTGATAATGGGACCAATAAAAGTGGAATCTTACATATCATTTTGGAATCAATCATAACCCCCACGGTTTGGGGAGATTTTATAGGAAATGTTTTTCCTTTTAATGCATTATGATTAAGACCATATTTAAGACATTTAATGTTGTTCATCGATGAACAATGATATTTCTTAAAATTCCTTGCATCTTGAACCAGTTATATATTTTTTTGGGACATAATTTCAACATCCATACATTAAGTACTTTATGGTCATGCCACTAACACCATTACTCCTTATATTTTATTATTGTATGATGAGGCAAAATTACATGAAATTTAGGTTCATTTCGACTGGAATACAAGGAATTTTATTCTACTAATGGATTAGAATTTGACTTGTACTGAACATTCCCTTTTCAATTTTTCCAAAAATATAATTTATAATATGGTATACTATGTCTTACATAAGATAATTTTCCTGTTTTTCACATTATCCATTCTGTTAGTAAAAAGGAAGTTGATAAGAATGATGATATTCATGGATTATATGAACTATTAAATGAAAATTTGGCTTTACAATATATTATAGGTTCATTTGTATTCATATCCAAAATATTGGTAACTAAGAGTGAGGGAAGGATAACTAGATGCATGAATGATATAAACCAATGAGGATTTATTGGGTATTTTACAATATTAATGGCATGTTTGTGCTTATATTCTAAATTTGTGTAACTAGGTATAAAGGAATGATAACTGGATATATGGTTGTTATAAACTATTACATAAATATTGGTGCTTAAACTATATTGAAGTCATATTTTGGTTTATCTCCTATTTATTGGTAACTGGGCATGAGTAATGTATGACTCCATGCATGGATTATATAAAAAATGGGTAATTATTTGGGATAACATGATAATGGGGGCCCATTTTATGTTCATGGGTCATTGACTAGATTATGGTGGTTGAGTTCATTCTAGAATGATTTCAGGTTTCAAGCATCCAAGATGTGTGTCTTAGGGCATCATGAGTCTCCTTGATCTCATGTGGGTTTGGATCCTCATTATCAAGGAAATAAAAGATTGTTAGTACACTATGGGAATATATGTGATATAGGATAAAAAATTACGGATCTATAACAAGATACTTGGTTCCCCTTATCAATGATATGAATGATTGAATGAAACCACTTGATAATGGTAGTTTATTTGATTGTGTTTTTTGGAGAACAATTTGGGAGGTTGTAACAAACAGCACAAGGATGACCTGGCATGTCACTCAATCAGGCCTACTATAAGTCGTCCAGGGAACCTCCACAAATTCTTGAGGCTTCCAACCATGGGAGTGGGTAAAACAGCTATAGTGGGGAGACTATTCCCTCTGATCAAACTGAAGTAAAAGTAGATAATAAAGAAAAATACATACACTATGATAAACATCAGACTATGCATAATAAATAACTATAAAAGAAGAATTTTTTAATAAATGGAATGCACCAAAAAATCATAAAGAATAAAATCATGTAAAATATACAACAACTGGTCACCCACTAGGACATCCTCATATACAAAATAAACAGACTGAAATTAAACACAACTAGATCTACTTCCAATGTGGAGATAAGCCTCATATTTGATCTTTATGACTCTCAACCTACACCGGCCCAATATTAAGACTCCACATGAGAGGCTTCGCTCGATCAAGATACACTATCCCTCATCACCATCAAATAAGAAACTTATGATCCAGCCTAAATGTAGACATTAGGTATGAACCCTCATCGAGGTGAACATACATGATATGAGAAATAAATCTCTGTAGGACACCCCCAATGGTGAACCTATAAATTTTATACCACAACAAGTGAATAAACATTTGATATTCCTATCCTAGATGAAAACTAGTGGTAGCTTGCATAAAATAAAAAAAACATAAAAAGGTATAAATAGACAAGAGAAACAATCCAACCAGTGGGTTTTAGCCGGTCATCCATGGTATATATACCCCATCTATAGCCCATTCCATAGGATTTATAGCAAATTAATAACCCATAAACAAGGAAAATTGTGTATCTTCCATATCGACTAAAGTTCTCTAAGAGTTCTAAACACAATGATAATGAATTTGGGACCCTAGGAAATTAACATAGGCATCCACATTTGCAGGGCACATCTACTAGGATCTAGGACATAAATAACATGATCTGAAATGGTGATCATAAAATCTAGTTCCACATAATTTTATAATTTATTATCCTATAAGGATTTATATATTGAATCTATCACCAACTATAGACCTAAAGAAAATTTCCATCGGGATACATAATAATTTGGATCACATCACATCCATGACCCAAGGAGCATAAAGTATCAATGGTGCACAAAACCCATATTGTGTTTACCTCAACACATCATGTTCAAGAGGCCACATTAGTCAGTGATTACACTCAACTAGATGGGGTTGTACTCATCTATATCATCCATTAAATCCCAAAAAAGTTCTATGAATAAATACAAAATATAGGAGAGAACAAGATAAAAATCAGGGGTATTGGTCATTCCAAAAATTCTTAAGGTCTCCTCCTCAAACCATAGTCCTGACCATAAATAGTCAAAAACATCATGGATAATGGCCAACCAAACCTGTAATGATCCAACCCCAACCCACCATCAAAACTATTGATCTAACAGTATTGATCAACTCTAGGGAAAATAATCATGGGACCTCTCTCAACACACTAGATCTCATCATGCATCAAATCATCTTCCATAGGCTCTCCATGACCCTCCTTAGGGTCAAATCATAATCAAGGTTCGCACACTTCCTAAGGATGCAAGATAAAGATATTCCAACCATGGGGCTCTCCTTCTATACCCAAGATCTTGGGAAACACCTGAAAATTGGAATAAAAAAACATGCCTTCTAATAATAGGATTCACAATGGTCCTCATGGCCACATCAAAAGTAGGAGACCATTGACAAGGATTCCTTAACTTAATCCAAAAAAAACATTACATATAGTCATTCAAAAAATATAACTTAGATAACCAATGATAAATTTACTAGAAAATAAGCCACATGATCATCATCATGGGTCCCAAAAACACATCTTAGAAGCTTAATGGAACCTATTCAAAACTACCATCAAAATGAGTTATCTAATCTTAGAAGCTACAATAGCTTTGTTCCTCAAACCAAAAATCAAAACCTCAATTTCTCTTTACTAGATGAGCTGATCCCAACATGATAAGACAAATCCTGATGTCCTTAAAGATACAAATCAATTCCTCCATTCGATATCCATCCAAAATAATCTCAAATAGATCACCATGGTCCATTCCCAAAAGTCTAACCACTGTGCTCACAACCCTCACCTAGGCCTCATAGCTCAGAATCCATCCCCCATGAGGATTTTTAAACCACACCTCATGGAAATACTCCTACTAAAATCTTATTATCCAAAACATCATACATACAGAATCTAAGAACCTAATAGATTTCACCATCATAATCTATGTAAAAACACACTTAATTGACTACTCACAAGTTCAATTCTTCTCTGCAGTACAAAACACCACAAAACCCCCAAGATAGAAAAAGTACACAGCGTGTTCTTATGAGTACATGTAATTCACTCCCAAAGATGAACCTATCCATGTATATTTACAATCCTAGAGCATATGTGGGTTCATATCATGTAATATTACATGGAATGTGTGTAGATGGGGTCCATCCATGTAAAACTAGATGTGTCTATTCTCCTCACATGTGGCTTCTGTTCAAGTACATGACCACATGACCATGTCCCACTACCCGGCATGTACTCAAAGTACATTGTGTGTACTTATCGAAACCCATCAAATCTATGTACTCAGCCACATGTCTTAGTATATTGAAAAATACTAATACATTATTTGTAAGTAATGTAAATGGTGTGTACTTCAAAAAAACCTCATAATTCTCTAAAATAAAGACCACATTGTGTGTCTTTATAAAACCAAACATATTGTACACAAGGTTTCCTGAAGGAAACCCTTGGAAATTGTTTGAAACCCCTATTTTCTCCACTAAAATTCCATGTTGACCTACAATGGGTCCCAAACAACCCAAAATGAGGTTAAAACATTAACAAAACTTTACTATGCAGATGTCAAGCATAAAATGTAAAATATCTACCACCAAGTGGAAATCAATTATTCTTATATCTAATCCATGATCTACAACTGCCATATGGTGATCCATCATGTCCAGAGCTCTATGATAGTGCCTCCACTACTACCTCACCCACTCCTCTCCCTCTACCACACATGATTGTATAAAATATGTCTCTATGAGGATACAAATCCATCCATGGAGTAAAAAAGGATGAAAAAGATAAATTATGAAGAAAAAACAAATATTAAAAGAAAATTAATGGGGTTTTGGCCCATCCCTATTTCTAAAAACAAATTTTTACCTTTCTAAGGAATATCCCTTCATTATAGACTCAATGGAAATGATAATATCAATATGAAAATATATTTAAAATATGTGACAAGATAAAAATACGTTTATAAATTAACGATCAATTATTTAAATATTAAATATTACATGAAAATTAAAACATTGTGGATTTCCAATAAAATATTATCCAAGGGTGAAGACCCAATTATGGACCAAGCTGATTGGTGAAAAAAATTATTTATGATCATAATATAAGGGAAATTTCCATTTTTCCCCTAAACACACCAAGGAGAAAAAAGGTATAAATTTCTCTTGATTTTCACATCCTATGGTTATGTGGGAAGTCACAAAATCCCCATCAAGAATTATTATGACCAATGAGAAACATTAATGGAGAGCCAATAATAATTCTCTCCTCCAAGAACTAGCATAGCCAATGTGATCTCAACCATCCAATAATCGGTGTTATAATGTCCAAAACTCTCTAATAATATAAGATATGATCAACTAAAATTGATCTGATGCTCCCCACCATATGAATATCATTATCATTTCCCCATATCCCAAATGGAAAACCCTATGGCCCATGCTACATCCATCTCTGATATCGAGGGATAGTCATGGCTAGGAAACTCACACTTAATAACCCACTTAAAAACATGTAACCTACATGCTCAAAAAAATACATAATTAGGCTCAGATTCTGCAGCATCCTATGGGAATGTACCCATCACAATTATTTCCTTACGTCGAACCTAAATTATACAAAAGAACTTTCACTCACATAGTATTACTCCTAAAAAAACAAGGATAACACACCTAAACCCATTGACCACCCCCCATACGAGCATCGTTCCAAATACACAAGAATCCAACCACAATCCCCCTACACTAACCATGGTGTAACCAAAAATGTTTAGGGCCAGATTCCAAACCAATAATTCCCTCTCAAGACATCCTTGAGATTGGGAGCACTACTAGCAATCCAAATCTTGAACACTAGGAATCCACACACCTGACCACATCCAAGTGATATAAGATATTAATGGCACCATGTGATGATATAATCTAAGATACCATTCAATCGATACCTGACCGAGGACCATACAAGGCCAAAGTGTGTTCTTGATCCCCACAGGTTGGAAACTAGTTCCAGGGTATCAAAAATATACATTAGGAATGATTTTACCCATTGATTATAATAATAAAAAATCCATAAGAATAGGGAAACATATAGCCAATAACCATAACCAAATGTTGTACAACAATTTTCAGAATCAATGTTTTACAATTTCAAAAAAACCAATGTGTAATATTAAAAAGGGAACCCCTTAGCATCCAAAATTCCACCATGCAACCTGAAAGACAACACCCTCAAGCCACCACTACCAACACTAAACACAAGATTAAATATCAATCAACCAGAACAACCATCACCTTGACACATCTAGATTTACTTGGGTCATACAAAAAATAGTATACATACATCCAATGTTTTATTTAGGTTATGATCCAAATCCCGTAGGATCATCCCAAAAGAATTAATTCCACACTACAACATTATAAGATAAATCAACATGAACATATAAATAAAATCACATGTAAATTTTTTTAAAGGGAATTTAAAGGAGAAAAAAATTCAAACATGTAAAAATAATACATTTTCCATTAGAAAACCAACTTCCAAAACATTCATACTTGAAGTTCCTTTGAAACTTCTTTTTAACATTTCAAATAATCAAAAAAATTCTTTCTTGATAGAATGAAATTAAACAAAAACAAATAATAACCATTTTCATTTGAAAAACCCATTTTAATCACATATTCCTATCTACCCTTTTCCAAAACATGTTTTTCACCACACACAAAAATCATATAACACATTCATAAATCCAAAAAATCATGCCAAACTAATCCAATAATGTAAAATCATGAAACCACCTACCTCAAACTGGGAAACATTTGAAAAATAGAGAAAAAAAACCAGACCACCACAATAACCTATAAAGGAATAATTAAACACTAATAATAAATATCTCTCCCATCAATATATGTTTGAACCCCCTTTTGGTAAATCACTTGCTGGAAATTAGGAACTGAAGAAAGAGGGAAGAAAACACTTGAAAAAGGGAGGAGGATAATGGGACAAATAACTTACATGATGCTTAATTGAAGAATCCACAACAGGATGAATGGACAACTAAAAATGATGGCTATCCAGTATCACCACATTTTGTGGGATATTTATTATTATAAAAATATTTGAAATCATTCCTCAGGTATATTGTTGATATCTAGGTGCTAGTTTCAAGCCTTTAGGGGTTAGGAATGCACTTCGGGTCTTATCTCGGGTAGGGTCGAGTATCGTTTAGATGGTATCTTGGCTTGGTATGTGACAGACCACCAAGGAGGAACCTCTATGAGAACCCATGTTTTTAGTAAAAATAGGCACACATTTCCCATAGCATCTCCTGATAGAAAGCATATGGAAGGAATATCTCTCTCCTATAGAACATGAACGTAGGACTCCATGTGAACCACCAACTCAGGGAAACTCTAGCCCAATACAATGATCCCACTAGTATCTCTTCCCTCTTCGATCCACCAATAAGAAACTAATATTCTAATTCTGACTTACATAGGTCTTTGTGAATCCCTCATGGAAGGTTCTATATCACCACACTAGTGAACTTCTCTCTACATGATCCAGGAAACCTTTCATTATTTGATAATATAAAAAACTAGAATCATTCATATTTCATGTCAATACTAAATTCCAAGAATAATTCAGGGAATTTGGCCTCTTTCCCATTGTAAAAGATTCAAAATTATAATAGGCAATAAATACAAAATATTATGTTTATCACACTTGGTGAAATCATGATACTGTAAAATGAGAATCCATAAATAAAAAACTCATTCCATGGAAACATGGGCTTGCAATTGAAAAATGAGTTAAAAAATAAGATTAATATCCATCACAAGATCATACACATTCCTAGTCCTCATTTCAACCGACTCCCCAAATCAAAAAACTAAAATCATATGATATCAATTTTTAACGAACCAACTTGTGTTGACCTAGAACATCACCCTATATGGATTGAAAAAAGGCCTCTGGAGGTCCTCCCAAAATTCTAGAGGCTTCAGAATAGTGGTGAGGGTTACGAAGGTGCAGATTTGAGACTATACCCTCTCGTAAGAGTGAAATAATAGCATAAAATAATGAAACATCCGTACACATGGATAAAAATTAGCATATTAATAATAAAAAAATTGAAACACAAGTATTCAGTGATAAATTGCATGCATCATATATTTATACAAATTCAGATTATTTAAAACAAACAATAGTCTATCTCCCACTAGGATAACCACATATAAAAAATAGATAGATAAAAAAAATACAAAAAATGATACTACTAATGTTGGTCCAAACCACATACTCAGTCTCTGCGATGCTCAAGTAGCTCCTGCCTAATCCTGAAACTCTACCTGTGTGGCTCCACTTAATCAATAAACATAGGCCCTCATCACCAATAATTTTACAACATATTCTCTATCCTGATAATAGACATTTGGAATACACATACCCTAATATTCATTGAAATTTGGTGAGAAAAGTATATTTTTCAGCCACCATGATTTTTGAACATACAAATCTGTTATCATAATAACGGAATACACATGTGATATTCCAAACATAGTTGAAAATAAAAAGAATTTTTCATAAAAGAAACAACCTCATAATAAGGGGGAACATAACAACGAAACCAAATAGAAGGTTTTATACTGACACCCATAGTAAATCAACACCCACTCTATCCCACGCTATAGGATTTAAAGCACATGGCTCACAATTCCACATTGAAGCTAGAGCATCCTCTATATCTACAGAGGATATCCAATACATCTATATTAAATAGGAAATATTTCCATACCCCAGGGCATAACCACATGTGTGCACAAGAACAAGGAGCATCTACCAGGAACTATGAATCCATTTGATTGACCTGAACTGGTAACTAGAACATCTAGGTCAACATTAATAGAGAAAATGTTAGTCATGAAGGACCTAAAAAATGAATCGATAACTAAGTATAGATACAAAAAAAGTCACATGGTTTCCATAAAATCCCATAGTGCACATCATTAACGTCTTCAAGAACACAACTCCTCCACAATACAAAAAACCCACATTGTGAGTGCCTCAACACCACGACTGAACTAGTAGCACTGATCAACTTCCAACCAGTAAATCATGGGTCCTCACTTAGCACCTTGTATCTCATCGTCACAAAAATTAGCAATGAAGTGCCCTCCACAACCCAAATAAAATTCAAACCAAACTCGAGGCTCCCATGATCCTAGGGATATAGCATAAAGTGATGTACACCACAGGACTCCGCTCCCACACTCAGTATCCTGAGACATATCCACAAAAAAACATCAACTAACCTAAAAGATATAATAAGATAAGGATTCCCTGTTTGGGGATCCTCACACTCATCCAAAATCTCATGAAATGCCCAGTGCAAAAACATCCCAAATAGACCTAAGGAGCCTCCAATAGATCTTTGATAAAAAATAACCAAAAGGGATATCCAAAATAACTATCCCTCCAATAATTCCATTTATAATGGTCCTCATGAAAACATTAATAGTAGGATACCTTCTTCAAGTGTTCCTTGCCTAACCCTAAAAAACATGACATATCGGTATTATCAATAGCTAACTATTACAACCACTAATCAGTTTGTTAGAAAATACAACATAGGGGCATCCTCAAGAGTCTCCCAGACATATCTCAAAATATCAATGGAACATAGATATAACTACCATTAAAATGTGTCCACATATCCCAAAGGATCTGACAGATATGATCCTCAAACCCAAGATCTAAATATCAACTCTTCTAAAATTGAGCTACTAGTCCTATCACGCAGGGATAACCCTAGATTTCCATAACAATAATACTCAATCCCAGCTTATAGGATCTTGTTGAAACAACTCATATAGATCACCATGGACCACATGAGTTTGAACGACCACCTATATTATAACACTCATCTTGGCCTCATAGCTCACAACTTAAACCCCAACTATATTCTGATACTACACCTCAAAGAAATTCTACTAAAAAAATTTCACATTCTGAAAAATAATTTAGTTGGTCTCTGAAAATCAAACATACATCAAAATCACAATAAACATCGAATAAAATACTCACAGTTCCAATTATGTGTCCAAGGAAGAAAACACCCAAAAACGAACAAGATGGAAATAGTACATATTGTGTACTTATGAGCACATGGATTATACTCCCACGGATTCACCTGGCCATGTGATTCTACATGGATAGCGAAGAAATGGTGTATTCTTGTGAACTACTAAAATTCCAGGGCATACATTGGGTCTTCGTAAGTACTAATACATGTCTATATACCCCTTGAATGGGGTGTCATCCCAACTATGTGGCCTCATGGACATGTCCCACTACACAACATGTAACTAGATTACAAGGTATGTACATACAAAAACATATCTTACCCATGTAATTGGCCACATGGGAAAGTACGTGGCCATGTTATACTATACAACATGTAATTAAAGTACATGGTGTATAATTATAAAAACATGCCCATCCCTAAATTGGAATAACACATGAAGTGTGTTCATAAAACCACATTTCATGAACACTTTCTTTCCCGACGGAAAACCCCCTAAAATGGTTTAAACCCCCCCCCCCATTTCTCCCCCAAAATCCCATATCAACCCACAAGGTATCCCAAAAAACAAAAAATGGGGTTAAAAATTAAACAAAACTAATATATTGAAAAACAATTCATTAAAAAAATAATGGTCCTAACTCCAAGTGGAAAACCAAAAACTGTTTGTTCCAATCTGTGATCTGCATTAGCTACACGATGGTCTGATATGACACAAGATCTGCATTGGTTCCTCCTCTTCTCCCTCTCCATCAAATCTCCCTATACCTATATCATCTTCAAGGAATGTTTAACCCATGTTCATACCTAAAAAAACAGGGAGAAAAAAATGAAAAATGAATAATGAATAAAAAAGAAAATGTAAAGGAAAAAGAAATGGGGGTTTAGGTCTAGCCCTGATTCCCAAAGAAATGTTATAACTATCCTAGAAAACAATTCCCATCACAGGCCCAGCGTTAGACATATAATGAAAATTTTACACACTATTTAAAACAAAATAACAAAAGAACTTCTATGAATAAATTAATAATTAATGAATTAATATTATGTGAAAATTTGAGTGACTCATATTCTCATAAAGCTCATATCCTAGGGTAAAAACATTATTTTAGAAAAAATGGAGTGTTAAAAATACACATATAATATTATATGATAAATTAAAATTTCCCTCGATCCTACTTGTGAAGAAAAATGTTCAATGTTCCCTTAATTTTCACAACCCATGATGACCTGCGTTATCACAGAGGCCTAGGCCAAATAGTCTATTCAATGTATTGGCCCGAATGATAGAATTAAAACAACAAATCCTAGTCCATGAAAGATGTTTTTATACCTATGGGAAGGATCTTACCTGAACTGGGTCATCCTAGGTCAAATCTTATGTGGACATACACCAATTAAAATATGGCACTAGGAACTACAAGATGTTCTAATTTTAAAAAAGCTTTTGGATTTTACGTGAATTAATGGTATTAATAAGGGTTGTGAGGGTGTAAGGATATACACTACATATGATTCATGTGATGGATGTACCACTATAAAAGTTTTAGTTAAGATCATTCAGAAATGTATTTATGTTATCTGGCTTATAAAATTATAGAAGGGATACATGAAATTTTTATTTGTACGTGGGGTGTCCCTACCTATTCAGACGTGGATTTAACGTCAATATAAGGTAATAATTCCTCAATTTCTATCTATTGATGAAAATTTTCAGTATATACCAATTGTTTATAAACTACATTATCTATAATTTTTATAAGATTCTAGAATTTGTGGCTCATAGGTATACTTATTAGAAATGTTTGATAGTTTGTGGATAAAAAATGAAGGTAATCAAGTCATATAACAATTTCACAACCATGAAAAAATACAGTCACTTGTTAAAAAATGATGGTATCTCAATTTAATATTAAAATAGTTGGATAAACATTCTTCCCCTATATCACAATTTATGAGGTCTCCATATTATAATGTTGGGGGCCATATAAGCGGGCCCGCCATCATTGATCATACTATGTACCAACCATATTAGTGTTAAAAACTCATAATGGATCATCACTTTGTGATAAAAAATGAGGACTATACAAATTAATTGTTTTGGTTTAGTTGAGAAAACACATCATCTAGCCATAAATGATTGATATATATTTAATTTATGTAGTGGTGAAATTATTATTCAGTAGAAAAACACCACATACACTATAAATATAAAAAATGAATTTTATATTACATTTTATCTATAAGACAATTTTGGATACACAATTTGTTAAATTAAATATTGAGAAATGAGTTTTTCCCTTTGTTTTCCAATTTAACCTTAAAAATTTTTCTATGGGAAAGAACTATCCCATGGAGGAAACAAAAATGGGTTTGGTTGTTTTCGCCACTTTTTATGAATAAGAAATGGAATCCACTAAATTCCCCTAAATATGGGTTATCACCACCACATTCCAAAATTATAAATTTTTTGAATGGTTTATATACCACATTGTATAAACACTCATTCAACATATAGACATACCACTTGTTCATCCATGATAAATTATTTTAATTATAAGTCTCATGTTGTCTTTGAATGTATCATAATATTTTCTACAATGTGTGTGCCACATTTTTTGGCATGAATAAATACCCCCACTCAAAATGGTATTATTCCAAAATTAATGAATTATGACTCTATGGAAATAAAAATCACTTTGTTTATTTATTTTTGTATAAACTAGATTTAAATATATTACTCTATAGAATTTTTCTCACAAGGATAAGGATCTCAACTTGATGATATATATCATTACACATTACCATGAATTGACCAAGAGTGTGAACTAATATGGGAGTGTATATATAATTATAAACTATATTTTTGAATTATTTATAGAAATTCATTCCCTATATCAATCCAAAAAATTATTATATTTTTATGACTTATAGAAGTAAAAAGTTAGTGATATTGATGTTGTTGAATTCTTTTAAACAATAGATGGAAATTGATTTATTAAATTATCATTTTAAAACAATTGAGTCAATAAGGAAGGTGAAATGGTCAATTTATTTTATATTAGTGAATGTTCTCATATATGGGTTTGGGAAAGATTGATATGTAGTGAATGTTATATTATTATAAGATGTGGTTTACTAGTTTAATAATTGACATAAATGATTTAACTTCCTCCTATAATTTTTATTTTCCCTTGATATAGGTGAACTGGATGTGCAGTTCATGTATCATTAATGTAATCAATTATTAGTTTATTTGTGAATGAGAAAATGATTGACTTAGTAAAATTAATATCATGAAGTTGATTTTGTGTGGATTATATAATTCTAAAAAAGGGTAAAAAAACCCTAAATTTAAATCTTAAATCACTTTTCAAAGGTCAACTGAACCAATATTAATATGTAAATTAAAAATGTTGTAATTTTTTCCAAGATACATATATCAAATTATTATGCATTAACAGTTCCTAGGAAAACGTTGTGGTCCTACTAGTTCTGTGACTTTCAATGATATAATTTTTTACCTTATTTATAAAAATGAAGAATGGGTTATCAGAAAAATAAATTTTTTATTATTCCTATTTTGGGTATTCAATCTAAAAATATTCTTGACTCTAATTTTTTTAAACTATTAATATTGTATGGGTTTTTTTAAATATCATATGGGGTAGACCATGTGTCATGAATTTTAATATAATTCAATAAGGAGAATAATTTATTATAGTTTAATTGCTTCATAAAAGGAATTAGGTTAATTGTTTTTATTTTTTTGATAAAAAAATATATTCAATTTTTTAAGGTCATACGGTGAGGACTTTTTAACCTAATGTGGAATTATTAAAATTATTTCATAGGAATCCAATAAATCATTGAAATAAAGATACATAAATTATACATTGTGAGAAAATACAATTCTCAATTAGAGTTGAACTTCTATCTGTAATAATTTTTTTACCATTTTTGTTCTATATTTGTGGGATTCATTCTAAATATCATTAGGGTTCTCATATCATAAAATAATTCTTCTTTAATGAAAGCATGTAGGGGAACTTATTGTAAATTGATCATTTAATCCTATTTTTATAGAATTCAATGCCATGAAATGTTTGTAACTATTCCACATTGATTCATTCCTTCTTAAAAAGTTTTATTTGGGACTATTTATCTTTATATAAATAATAAAAATGGAAACATGATCTAATAACTATAGAATATTTTTTGGAAATACTTTTTTTCTCTTGTATACAAGTTAATATGTGATTTATTTTTTGGAAGTATAGGTAGTTGTGTGGTAGCCAAACAGAGCATGGATAAACACCCGAGGAAAATATTTATTATCTTATTTTACTAATTTGAAAGTTATATTTTATAAACACTCAGTAAATTCCTCAATATATATGTTTTTAGTATCATTTTTGTTGGATGATTGATTGAGGTAAATGATGTAATTTAAATATAGATACTTCATCTCAGATTCCGCAAAATGTTTTCCATTATTCAATTATATTATATGAGGAATAATAAATCTAATAATGATGTTATACCTAAAGAATTAATTCATATCAACTATCTCATCAACTTTTAGTGATACATTTGTAACCCAATTTATGAAAATATTGGTCATAGTAATGATAATCATTGACTCTATAACATTTTATAGAGAGTATGAATCTATGAAATTGACCCCCACTGAAATAAAATGGACATGATAGTTTAATGGTGTATAATAACTGTAGGGGTTAATGCTTAATGTTCACATCTATCTGATATGTGTGTTATATCATTGTGAATTTCACTTGATAATGAATCATTGATTGTAGAAAATCTCTAAGTCTCCTAATTTTCTAGAAGTTATTGGTCCCTATTTAATGGGAATGTAAGGTCCAACATGGATATTCTATGAAATAGTAGGGGTGTCTCATAATTTAGTTCATATAATGATAACCACATAAAATCATGTATTATATATTATTATCTTATAATTTTTTTATATAAAAGATGGAAATTTATTATACCAAATGATGGATATATACTCATCTTGATCAATTTTTCGGAATAGCATCATTCTAAAAATACTAAAATATAGAATAAATCACACCAACAATTATGGAAAATGGCAGTGATAAAGGTATACTTTGATCGAGGGTGGTATAATGTTCATTGAACTCATCCATGAATTTATTAAAAAATCAAGAAATTACCATTCTGTGTATAATATAGAACAATACCATATCCTATTCTAACTCTATTTGGTTGGTATTTTAATTAGATAATGAATCTACATGGGAATTATTTGAGTGTAGGTTGTGGAATAATGTTGAATATTAAAGAAGTTCATCCATTAGTTATTTTTCTTAATAGAGTTTTGGTTTCAGTTCCTCCTTCATGATTTCATGGTGAATATAAATTTTCATAATTATCAATTAAGAATCACATATTGTGTTTAATTAGACATTAGATATATGAAAGATAATATATAAACATATGATGGGAGAATAATATTCTAAATCATTATTAGTTAATCATGAATCCTCTATCATTTTTGAAACAAAACATCAAGAATCATCATCAAATTAACTCACCCATATTTTTGATATTTCTAATAAAGAGAATATTTCCTAATTTCTAATATTAGTAGACCAAAATTATTCTTACAGGGTAGGGTATTATAATAGGATATTTCCTAATGGTTGTCTAGTAATTGAATTTAATGATATAAAATGAATTTAAATTCATTACATAATGATATACAACCTCCATAATATTTATATTAAAATTATAATCCATGGATGTTTTTAGTGGATCGAAAAAATAAAGTAGGTGTTCCTAATGATTTTTTGGATAATGGTGGATTTTCTACAATACAAATATCATTGTGAGATAATTATTCTCTATATTATTGTATTGAGTATCAGATTTCAACATATCCATGATTATATGAAAGATAATTTTCTCTTTACTTGAATTATTTTTTTAACTAAGGAAGGAATAATAAAATCTTAGTATAGTTAACACATTTATGATAAAGTAATATTCTTCCAAGGGAATCATTATTAGTGGTGGGTGTATAAGATATAACTTAAAGTCATAAAAATCCCTCTAATAATGAAAATATCATTAATAGGTTACACCTTTATTTATTAATTTATTTAGGGGAAAAATTTACCAACTTGTTTTGTGGTAAAATTCATCATATAAGTATGGTTCCCTTGGATTCCTCCCAATTTTCCAGAGTTACATGTAAGGGTCATATCGATTATCTCACTAGTTTTCCCAAGATATATATTGATACAATGATGGTGTACCACAAATCAAAGAAACCATGTTGATGTAACCTTTAATTCACATTTAAATGGCTGTGACATCAAATTGTGATTCCCTTTTTTTAACATTTACTAATTATAGGACAAAAACAACAACACTAGTTACAGTTGACAATCTAATCATCCACAATAAATTGAATTGTATTCACTAATATGTCATCCAAAAAACATTATAGTACTTAGATTAACCTATATAATATCATAGATGGTGCTTGATAAAAACTTATTAAATTTAATTGAGGCTTCAATATAACACCTAGACAATTTTTTATAAATCAATAATAAGATTAATATCTTTCTTAACATGCAACACCAATCATTAAGAGAATTGAGATACATTATAAAAATATTGCTTTCTAAATGGAATAATTATAACCTAGTCATTGAATTGGATGGAATTAAAATCAGTAATCACATTATGACATATATATAAAATGTTCTTACTAAATCAATTTTTGGATTTATTCATAGGAAATAAGAAATCAAATTTTAATGAGGACATTTTATCTGTAAAAAATGCATTTTGTTGAAAAATATTTTAATCAAATTTCTTGCATGGATGTTATACTTAATTCCTATAAATTGATTAAATTATATTTTATAAAATGTCCATACATTTTGAAATAGTCATATAAAAATTAACTTGGAGTTAATGTTTGTGATTATTTTGATATCACTGTTTTTACTGAATAGTAAATAATATCGATTTTTCAAATACTGTCATTTATTTTCATTATACCACGTACTTTAAACAATCAATTATATTTTGAATTTGGTATTAAATAGACATATGATATAAATATATTATAACAATATAAGTAATTTTATTTTTATTAATAATATGACGAAATTATATATATGTTAAGTTTTATAATTAAAATGAATTTTTATAAAAATTGTTTTCATCGCATATTACTTGTTTATGTGAAAATTAATTTCTTAGAAATATAATTTTAATATTTAAAATATTGATAAAATATTTGGAATCAAAATATTATAATTTTTTAAAGAGATTCATTTTATTTTTGTGGATTATGAATATTTTCCATGGAAAATATTTATCCCCTTAGAAAGGGTAAAAAATGGGTAAAGGTTAAAACATTGACTGGTTGTCAAAAAAATAACAAAAAACTTTCCCCTATTTATTTTTATGACATTAATTTGATCATATCAATAAAAAATACTAATATATTGAATTTTGGTGTCCTTTTACTTTGGTAATGAAAATTATATTATTTTGGTTAAAGAAAATTCTAAAGTGTACCTCTAATTATTTTTAATTTATCTTATAGGTTTACATAAGGATTAGAAGATGTTGTGAATCTATAAATAAATTATTATTAATATGATTATTTTTTTATAATGTGAATATATTTTTAATTTTTATTAATAGTATAATTAGCTTAAATGTTTACACAATACTAACTTTGTTCTTATATATATACTGGAAAAATAAAACTAAATGATTTTGAACACAAAAATGTAATGTTTTTAGATGAATTATTGTGTAACAAGAATTTTATGGTTCATTATATTGTAAAATTTTTGGTATAATTGCTTATATTTCAATTTCATTTCGTCATTGATGTCTTTAAAGTAAAATAATATGCATGGTCCCAAAATAACATTAATGATATTTAATGTTATCTAATATTCTATTAAATAATTTGAAAATAATTAAGGATATAAAAATAGGACAATGGGAATGGTATATAATCTAAAATTTCATCCATTGGACATGTTTTATCCAATTGCAACCTTATAAGTAAAATTATATCTCCTTAATATTGAAAAAAAATTCCTAGAAATTTTGGATAATATTGCTTAAAAGAGAGGTTAAACCAAAATATGAGGTTTAAAATACATTATTTAAATGTAAAAATTATACTTTATTAATTTATGTAAACCATATCCTACCTTATCTTAAAAATTATGGCCTCAAGGTTTCTCTTTTACTTTTACATAAAAATGAATTATTTGTTTAAGAATATTTTCATTGATTCAATGTGTTTCATTTCCTTCACCAATAAAAGGACACAACTTATTTCATTTAGTCACACCACTTTGTGCCACCTATATAAAAAAAACCTACAAAAGTATATTCAAAACTTTTACATCAATTAATTTGATATTTTGGTAATCATAAAATACCAATACAGTGGTCCATAAGAAGGGATCTGAAGGAGGTAAATCAATGAACATTCAATAATCTCACCCGAAATCATTAAATTTATTTCTTCTTATACCTCATATTAATATATGGTATTCATTACATAATAATAACTTATGTATAACTAATATAGTTAATTTGATTATGATTTACTAATCATTATTATCCACTCTCCATTCTGTCAAAAGGAAAATGAAATTATTTCTCATGTGTACATATGGACTACCACCACCACATAGTTGTATGGGTCATTCTCCATCATCATAATTCAAGATTTGTTATTATAATGTAATCAATATTTTTATACAATATTTGTGAGAAAATTATACTTATAAAATAAAAATATTTTATAATCCTTCTTACTGTAAAATTTATTGGAAAGTGTTAATATCACTCATGCTTAAGTATGGACTATCACCTCTAGGAAGCAAAGTGATTTGTTTTTTATTTTATATATACATGGATGGAAATAAAGATATATCTATTTTATATATATGATATATATTATATAATAATGATTCTATGATGGTGTAATATTATTAACCATTATTTTATTCCAGGCATCAAAAATGGAAATATTAGTCATCCGTACATATGGACTACAATCTCCACGATGTGATATAATTCATTTTTTATCTCTATTTAATATGAATAATTTTAATATTTTTCATTATGAACACATATTATAAAAATTAAAAGATTAATTTTCTAGATATGATGAAATAATGATGAATGTACAAAAACTAGAACATCAAAACAGAAACATTAAGCATAAACAAAACAAATGACACATGGAATTGATTATTTCAATAAATAATAATTAAAAAATTGGTGTTGAGATAATAAAATAAAATCATACATGATACTATAATTATTAATAACATTCTATTATTAAGTTAAAATAAATTTAAAATTATTATAAATGACGTTATAGTTCTTACAATTCAGGTCGAAAATGAAGTATGAGATTCTCTTCTCACTTTTATTTTTATGAGAGACATTTCAAATTCACAAGTTTTTTATTTATTTTTTGGTATATAAATAACATTAATTTAATTTATTATTAATCTCATAAAACTATGGATATTTAATGTTACAACTATTGTTCAAGATTTTATATGATTTTTATTAAGTGATTACCATAGTTTTTTTAAATGGTTGGGGCCAAAGCTTCCTTTACTATTAAACAAAGTAAAGACCTCTTTAATTGGGTAGATGGAGACCCATTACATATCCCGAAGGCCCAGTGTAAATTCATAACATTACATGGCCCGTAGGCCCAAACTTATGGCCCAAGGACCATTCTGTGAATATTAATGCTACAGTACCCGCTTGCTACAGTACCTGCCGCTACAACAGTGCCATGCCGCCGCTATAGTAACCTGCCACTACTACAGTGCCCACCGTTTCAACAATGTCACTACTACGACAGTATACTACAGTATTTATACAATACATGCACCCAATGGGTTTTAACCCCTCCATTTTTCATGTAGTATTACATGGTGCTTACCACTAATCCAAACCCCAACTACACAATGATTACCATAGTTGTTCCTGTTTATCATCTCAAATTTTAGTCTTAGATACATATATAATTTTATGTAGTTATCTTCTATTATGAGGTGTCTATAGATACCATTTGACATGTTATATAATAAATATGTTTATGTTTTGGATATTTAATGTTTCATTTTATTTTATTCTTTTGAGGGTCTTATGATTAAAATGTTACAAAAGGGGTAAGGGAGTTATGTTTCGATTTCATTTTAATTAGGATTTTTATGAATTTAAATTGAATGAAATTATATGATCCATTCTTAATGATCCCCATTAATTTTATTATCCTATAGATATTAATTTAATTTTCAATTAATAGTACATTTTTTCTCTTTGGTCATTAAAATTATCAAGATAATTTTTAAAAAAAACAAAAAAAAATTATTTCCACTTTAGTCGTGAATCATTACCATTCATGCCTTTTTTTGATTTAAATGTTTTTAATAATTATTTTATTAACATAATATGTGTTATTAATCGATTTTTAAATTATTTTTAATTTCTATAATTACATTCTAAATGAATATTTTTTTTCAATTTCTAAACAAGGGAAATTTGAATATTTTAAAAAAATTGAAAGGAATAATTGTTTTAACATAATTAGTAGGAATATAATTTCCACATTCATGACCAACAAAATATTTTATAATTAAATTAAATTTTTATGTGGTTATTTTAAATGAAAATATTTCTCATAATATGTTGGGCTTTTTTACATTTTAAATATCGAATTTTAAAATGTAAATTCTTTTTCCCTCAAGAAATATTTCAGAGATCTTGAATTAAATTGTACATTCATGATAGAGAAATTTGATGTTAATTATGATTTAATGGGGATATATTCCAATGATTACAACCTTAGTATTTCACTATATTTTTTAATTATTGTGATGAAGATATTTTTATGAAACACATTTACTTTCCATGGGTTACACTATGGTAAAATGATGAAATGAATATAAAACATGATTTCCTTCCACGTGTTAGGATATAATGATATGATGAATATTTTATAATATTTTGAAATACATATGAATGGATTATTTTTATGATATGTTTGAGATAAAAATTAGGTATCTCTCTAATTCATTCGGTAATGATTGATATCTCAAGGTTTTATAAGAACTCTAATTGGGAGTAAACATAGTTTAGTAAGAGATTATATCCTCTATGATTGTATTGGGAGTGAAAATTGACTAAAGATATGATGGAATAGAGAGTGAATACAATCCAATATGTTATTCTTGGTAGTTATCGTTGAATTCAGAATGATTTTATATTTATATGTGTATTTCACAAACACATTTCTTACACCAATAGTGTACTCTCGTGGATCATGTTGTTTGATTCCTTTATGATTATTATCTTATGAATTTCCATGTTTTATTACATTACACTTGATTATAATCTATTATTTTATGGGTAAATTTTTCAAATGTTACTTTCATGGTCTCAAAGAATTACTTTCATGTTATTCATATAAGATCATTGATTTATCCCTTTTCCCATATTGATAATTTGATCTTACCCATTACTATGTTTCCATTTCCTCTCAATATAAGGTAAGGTTGTAAGTATGGAATTTCTAGGAGGGGTTATAGATTAAAATAACTTAGTGAATGGTGATTTATATCTTTTATATACAATATTTTTATGTATCCATGGTCCCAAATTCACTAAACCTTTATAGTTTAAGAGTGGATCATAATGATATATAATTAATATTCATATAATAAGATGTATTATCTATGTGTTAAAATGATGGGTCATTTTAGTTTGTATCAGAGTAGGGTTTTTTTAATTATTGGAATTTAGGGTTAGAAAACATTGGTAAAAACATATATATAATTTTATGTATAGTATAACATCCTTATGTTTTCTTAAGTTATATATTATGCGGTTTTCCTAGAAATACTTCTCTGAATAGAGACTACAAGTGGATGTGGTTTAGGAATAGATAAATCTTTGTTTAATAACCTTGAAAAGAGTTGGTTGGTAATATATTGGAAAACATTCTATTGTATGGGGAATTTTCCCTTACAAAGAACCACGTTTGATTCTAATGGTTGATTTTCATAGATTTATTTACATTTTATTTAAGAATTATATTGGAGTATTTTAATATAATATACTCATAGATTACTTAAGTTAGACCTAAGGTGTAATTTATTAAATAGTAGATCTCATAATTTAGTGATAATTTTCTTGTTTATATGATTATGCATCATGATTAATATTTAACATGATATGATATTTATTTTGTTTTTTTAATGGATGGAACCAAGTGGAATCATGTTTATAATGAATTTACAACACAATTCAATGATTTTAATCTTAAAAACTGAATGAGGTAAAGGATGGAAGGATAAACCTTATAATTATTCCAAATCATCAATCATAATATATGAATAACTAAATTAAATTCAGAGAGTTTCCAAATGCATATAACAAGAGAAAGATGTAATTTTACGGAAGTTCATGTGGTAATTTCCATAAAGGAATTAAACTTGAATTTCATTCTTTTCAAGAATTTGGAAAGAAACAACCAGGACATTGTCTCAAATGAATGGGAAGATGTTATCTATATGAAACTGAAGTATATATAGAAATTAATTATTATGATATTATATGTCTTTTGTATGGGTACCTAGGGAATTATATAAGTAAAATCAAAACATGAAGGGTTAACTCTTTGACCATGGAAGGTCCTATGTTATGTCAATCATTGAAGTTTTATGGTTGAAGTGTTTTTGTATTAGGATCATAGAATTATTTTATAAATTATATTCTAGTCATAAGTATCATGAAACATATCATGGATATTATGTAGCTATTTTTCATTAGAAATTTTCAGTCATATGTTGAATGGAACTGATAACCTAGAAATGAGATATAGTGATAAAGTAATATTTTTTGAAAGCATGTGATTTAGGGATAGATAGACCTTAATATTTTCTTAATTTTGGGATAATAATTTTTATCTAGGATAATTATATACTTCATATTCATAATGTAAATTTTATGGTACTGATGACCAAGGAATTGATTGATGTTTTGATGAGAATTTTATTTATTCTTTATTTTGTGAAGGTTTCTATATTTTTTTATTCAGGTTCTATATTGGACATTTTTTGTAGAGTAAATTTTATAGAAATATTTTTTCATTGAGATTTTATGGTGATTCAATTTATTTCAGGAAATGAATACCATGTTTTAAGGGAATGTATAATTATTTTATTCTCATGTTTTCTATGTGACATTATAAGATACTTCGTGTTTTCAGGGGATAAATTTTAAAGTTGGTCTTAGAAAAAATATTTTATCCAATCATTATAATTTTTGGGTTTTGAATTTTGTTATGTATATATTAGAGTATTATTAAGGTTAATTATTCCTGGATTGGATTAATTTAAACATTTTGTGTTATATTTCTAGTTTTAGAGATTGACATACTATGATTATCTTTATCGAACAACTTATGCTATCCTTTTTTAGTTTTAGTTAATATATATATATAGGATGAATGAATTTTCATTTTTATATGGTTTTTTATCATTTGAAATTTAATAATAGTTCTTTAGGAAAGAGAAATTCTTCTTGAATATTAATTTCATGGAGCAAGAGATGAGGTGGAAATTTTTGAGAGATAACCCAAAGGATGATACTATTTTTATGAATTATAAATATTTCATGTAAGTGTATTTAGTAATTTTATGTATAATTATAGAAGAAGAACAAATCAACTATATTAAATTTATCTTAAAATAGAAAATTTATACATTTACCTTCATTTATAATGAATTTATGTTCTTTTCACCCCTCACTGATTTATAGTTTTATAGACTTTAACATTCTCATGTCCATGTTATATATCACTTTCCATTAGTCCTTGGATACTAGTTTTCACCTACTTTCCTAATTTTTTACATCCAAATAGTTTCCTCCTTATCTGGGATTAGAATTATGTTTTTTTCCATTAACCATTATATTTCCGACTTCCCCTTTAAAAATTATGTTTCTATCCATTTATATGATATGGATTTTCAAAAAAGATATTTTTAAATATTAAGTATTTGATGACCAAGAATTAATTGTCATCATAAAATTTATTTATGATGGGTATAATTTAAACCATTTAATATGAAGTTAAAATGATTAATAATCTTGATAGAATTATTTACACAAAATAGCGATCTTTGAGCTTATTGAGATATATTATAAAAATACTATTATTTAAATGTTACAATTATAACCTATCTAGATAACTAAAGGGGGTTAATATGAAAAAAATAATTATAAATTATATATTTATAATGTTCCTAATAAATAAAAAATTATTTATTATTTCTTAATAAAAAGCACTCAATTTTTATTGATGTCATTTTATGCTTCAAAAATGAATTTTCCTAAAAAAAATTCACATTTGAAAATGTAAATTACAATTAATTTCTTCCAGTTGTAGAATTTTTTTAAAATGAAAATTGTTTATAGAATCAGCATATAATAATTAAATTAGTCTGAAATGTTGGGAATTTTTTGAAATAGTTGATTTACATAAAATAGAGGAAAACTCCAATTATTGAAATTCTGTAATTTATTTTCATTAAAAAATGTAATGTAAGCATCCATTTTTATTTTTTATTTGGTGATAAAGTCACACATTATTATTTTTAAATTATAAAAATATAATTAATTTTTTTAATTGGAATGATTCATTATTTTTAATAATTTAACTTTTATGCTAACATGAAATTTATAAAAAACACTATTTTTCTATTTTATGAATTTTATTAAAATGTTTTTATAGAAAATATAGATATTTAACATTTAAAAATGTATATAATACATAGAATCATGGTGTTCATATTTTTTAAATATATCCATTTTTTGTCATAATGAATTGTAATTAGGGTAAATATTTGTCACCTCATTAAGTGTAAATTTGTTAATGTTTGGTAAATATAAGATATAAGGTCACAAAATTAACCTATAACATTAATTTATTAAATTTTATGAGATTAGTAAGACTATATCTATCCAAAATTTAAATATATGGCATTTGGATCCATATTCCAACGATAATTTAATTTATATTATTCTATATAATTAAAATTCCAAAATGTCACTCCAATTTTTTTAAATGTATCTTATATGTTATCACATGGAAAAAGATTTTATGAATATATATAACATTTTAATTTGAATATTAATAAATTTTTTAATTTTTAAAATTATTTATTAGTGGAATAATTTCCTTAAATACTCACATAGTGAAAACATTGTGTCTGTGGAAGTAGTAGAATATTCGAAGTAAATGATTTTATAAATAGAAAAAGTAATCCTTTTAGGATATATTATGGTTTAATATTATTTTCATAGTTAATAATAATGTATAATTTAGTGTATAATAGTTTATATTCTATATCTATACATGTATTTATTTTTTAATGTCAAATTAAATCAATAGTATCAAAAAAATGATGATTTCATCTAATATATGATAATTTAATAAAGGATTTAAAATTCCTAAATGTCATAAAATTGGGAATTTTGTATGGTATGTATTCTAGAATATTATTCATTTTCAATTTATGTAACAATTATTACTTTATAATAAAAATTATAACCATTTAATATTAAAATTGTCACTATTGTGTTTAATGTTAAAACTGGTTAAGAAAGGGGTTTACCCAAAAGGTAAGGATTATAATTCCACATAAAACTATAAAAATTATATATATTGGATTTATTTTGACCATATTACATATCATATTATAAATTCTTGCTGAAGGATCAACTTTAAATTAAAAAACAATATATTATATTTAAACCGTTTTATTAATTCCATGTGCGTTTTTTCCTACACATATAAAAGGACACCCGTTATCTCTTTTCATTACAAAAAATTGAGAGAACTAGATCAAAAACATTAAAATTTATATTCTAAAATTCACTAAATTGGAATTATTAGTGAATTTATTCATAAAATACAATTCCAAGTGACCTTATAAATGGATCCAAACAAGGTTTATCAAATGATATGTAATCGTATTACCTGAACTCTTTTAATTTATTTCTTCTTCTACCTCCTCTAAATCTGTTTTATCCATAATTAAAAAAAATTTATCCTAAATATATTTAAATGATAATATAATTATTTTACCACCGTGATCCACCTATTTTCCATTAAATGGGAAATGTAATCATTGTTTGTGTGTACGTGTGGACTACTATCTCTACGTAGCGATATGATTCATTCTCCGACGCTATAATTCATGATTAGATATTATGATAGATTTATAATTTTTATATGATAATATTGAGATAATTATTATTTTTAATGGTAAAATATTCTCACCATTCTTACCCTTTCATCCACTGGAATGTGATAACATCACTCATGTGTGTGTGTAGATTACCACCTCAACAAAGGGATGTGATTTGGTTTTTCATTTTCCTTTATCACATATGATAATAAGTATATATTAAATGAATATATATAATATATATTATATAATAACAATTCTACAAAGTATATTTTTTCAACTTAATTTATTTCCAACCATCATGAAGTGGGAACATCACACGTGAGTACATAAGATCTAATGTCTCTAGGATGTGATTTAAGTCATTTTTAATAACTACTTTATAAGAATAATTATAAATATTTTTATGATGGATAATTATTATAATAAAAACATAATTAAAATTATATATATTATGGAACTACGATCAATGTATAATGATCGAGGCATTCGAACCACAACGTTCATTAAAAATTAAATAATTAACCCAAGAAAATTATGGTTTTATTTAAGTATAATTTAAAAATGGTTGTTGAAATTTTATATTTGGATAATATATGATTTTATAAATATAAATATGGGTTTATTAAAAAATTAAAATACATTTAATTTTATTATAAGGAAGGTTTGAGTACTTATAAAGTAATTCAAACCTGAGGTAAGGGATTCTTGACTCACTTTTTTTGAGACATCTACAATATTCAGAACTTTTTTCTTTTTTTTTCTTTATATACCACCCATTAATTTTTTTTATTAATATTATCCTAAAATTATTGGTATTTAAAAATACATTTATTCTTATCACATTGATGATATTTCACTTCAATGATTACCAATGTTTTTAGGGTTTATCATCTCAAATTGTTTTCTTCGAGATATATGTTCGTTCATGAATGAATAATAAATTTTTAGGTATACATACAGAAAAAATTGACTTGTTATATCAATATTATCTTTATATTAATTATATTTAATGTTTTATATGATTTCATTCTTTATTGGGGATTTGATATAAATTTTACTAATGTAGTAAGGTATTTATGTTTCAATCTGATTTTAAATATGGAATGTTTTTGAAATTACAATGAAGGAAATTTCATGATCCATTCTAGATAAGACAAAAACATTTTTTTATCATTTATATATTTATTTTATTTTCATTTAATTGTACCATATTACTCTAGTTAGAACTAAAAATGGTTGGCAATATATTTTTATGAAAAAAAATGTTTATTTCATTTTGGGTGGGAATATTTTTCTTCATTGTAAATGTTTTCTTCAAATTGTTTAAAAGAATGTTTTTATTATTATCAAATGATTGTTTAATGTAATTTTTTCCAATTTTTGACAATCAATAAAAAATCAATAGTATATAGTTTTTTCTAATGAAGTAATTTTGAATTTTTATCAAATATTTGAAATGGATATTTTTTCTAACATACTCTACAAGAATGAAATTAACTTCTATCTTGACTAATCAATGATTTGAATATTTCTTTACAAGTTTATATATTTATTTTAAAAGAATATTTTTTCTATAATATTTTTGAAATTTTTATTTTTAAAATAATTGTTTTTCATAATTAAATGATTTATTCTCCTCAATAAATATTCCATAGATCGTTTAATGAATTTTTTAATATATAATACCATCCTTTATGTTAATTTTTAATTAATAGGGATATAATCTAATGATACCATATTTATCCTTTTTCTATATTGTTTATAATTATAAAGAGTAAATGTGTATGAAACCTTTTTATTTTCCATTTTTATGATATAATGAAATTTTGAAATTATTTGGAAACAAATTTCATTTCTATTGGTTATTTTATGTTTAAATGATAATTTTTTGGATCTTATCTCACACATTTGAATTCATTATGATTATTTTATGCTTTTGAATAGAATTATATACCCATTCAAAATAATAGGTAATTTTGGATATCTCAAGAGATAATAAGAACGACAATGTCGAGTAAACCCAATTCAGTAGTGGAATCCATTCAAATCGATAGTCTTTGGATTGATCCATGACTAAGGATATGATGGGATATGTAATGAACCCAATCCACTATAATAGTGTTGGTAGTGAGAATTATCTACAATTGTTTTATATCCTTAAGTTTTACCTAAAAACTAATGTCCTATGCCAATATTATATTTTCATCTTTCATGTTCTTTGATTTCTTTATGATTCATATCTCATAAAATACCAATGTTTTATTACATGACTAATGATAATAATTTATGATTTAGTGGGTATGGTTTTCAAATGTTATGATAATGTTTTCATACACTTATTCGCAAGTTATGATTATAATATCATTAATTTCTTCCTTGTTTTCCCTTAATGATAATTTTTGGTTACCCTTTTTTATGTTTCTTTTTCCTTAGGATCTGAACAATGGTTTTAAATATGACATTCCTTAGAAGGGTGCATGTTTTGAAGAACTAAGTGAGAAATTATGCTGATCTTTTATGTATTTGTTGTTTATGTATACAAGTTTCCAAATATACTAAACGATTTTTGTTTTGGCATGTATCTAAATTATATGTATTAAATTTTAATCTAATATTATGTAATTTGTATATGGAAAAAGGTATTAGTCACTATAGTACGTGATATATTCTTCTTAGTCATTATTAGGGGTGTAACATGGAATCACTCATTGAGATTTTCAGGATATAAATATGGTTCATTATTCCCATGAAGGAAATACATATTAGATGGATGTGAGGGAATTTCTATACCAATCTATGACATAATAATGGAGGTTAAATCATTAAATCATGATGTTCCTCTCAGATAATTTATTTTTTAGCTGGTGAAAGAGTCTTTGTTATTTTGAACAAGTATATTTAATACTTTTTTTAAAATAGAATTCGTTATAGGGAATGTTTATTTAAATAAATTTTATAGGAATATCTTCCTCTATAAATAGAGGCCTCTCAATAAAAAAGTTACCTTCCCATCGAAAGAGGATAAGGTAATTGGAAGGTCAATGTTTTTGTCAAATAATATGATGTCACTATAACATTATAGATTCATAACTTCAATATAGTATATATGAATCTGAAAATCATCATCCAATCCACTCCATTGATTGATTATAAAAGCTCATAGACCATTAGAGAAGCTATTTGTTTTGTGTTATTAATTTATTGTACCATGCAAAAATTTAGTAAAGATTTCTTGATTCAAAAATGGTTTTCTCATTATGGGATACCTAAAATAATGCATAAATAGTATATTAGAGGATTTAAAGGTAAGAAGAAGACATTGATTCATGATGTTTTCAAATGTAGTATGTTGAAGGGCTTTTGGGAACTTAAAATAAAATATGAGGTATCTAGATTTGGGTCCTCAACCTGATATTTCCAAGAGAATTATTTTTTCTATTATAATATCCCTATACATCCATGTTTAAAGGATCCATGTTGGACACCTGATTGCCTACACATGGGAACTCAAACTATAATGAGATTTATTTTGGAACCATTTGATATAGGGATAAAAAATTCTTCACATCATCAAGCATTATACATACATACAATGTCCTGATATTCCCCTATATTGAATCCTACTCATCAATCTCTATAATGGTGATGATTTTATAGAATTTGGTGGAACATATTTTTACATAACATGTATTGAAAATATCCTTTTTAGTTTATTTCCCTTTTGGATTTATAGTGTCTTAATAAGAGCTTTCCCGAGTTTTATATAGAGGTTATGGAAATAAATAATTGGAACCATGGTTGAAATGAAGGATAAATTCACTAAAATAATATATTTTTTCCATAAGCCAATTTTTATCCAATGTGATTGTTTCATGACATGTTTCATAGGTTCAATTGTTGACTGTGCAAATTTCCTCATTATTTAGATTGAATTTTAGATTTTTTTTGGTATATTGGTTTAGATTAACTACCATTTAAGTGTTAGTAAGTGGATCATAATAATATATACATAAAAATCAACCTTTCAATATAATTGGTAAAAAATGTGTTATATAAGATTCATGATAACCTTGAAATTCATATACATATTGTTAAACAAAGTGTGTCATGTTTTTGGATACATGTATGAATTTTTCGAGTAAAAATTAGTGTTTTGGGTCCACATCAATGTTGGCTTCTAGGATATCGTTATCCTCATCCATAACTAATGTTAAGAAACCATTGTTCCTTGGAGACCCCTTTAACAGTGAAGGGAATTATTAGGTGGATTATATTGATAATAACATATTTTGGTAATTTATAAAATGAAAATTTAGTTTAGTGAGGTGGTTATCATTTTATCAATTATGGTTGTATGAAGTCTAAATGATTCTAAATAAATTTGGATACCTATTTGGGATCTTATTATTTTTCCTTATATTTTCAAAAAAAATTACTTATAATTTTTGTCTTATGTGAAGAGAAAGATGTAGATTTTGGAGTATCCAATAGAATATGGGTCTATATTGACCAATTCATTAATTACATAATGATTTCATACATATTTTGACCAATTTTTGGGTTATAAACACATCAAACTTCTTATCATTTCTATTTGGGTATTCATATCATTTTCATTATTTAAATTAAGTAGTAAATACCCAATCCATCTAAGTCAATGGATTTTTTCTTTTTCCCACCCACTATTTATCATATTCTAGTGTAATTACTTAATGAAATAGTAGTTTTTAATATATTTCCCTAACATTTTATGTTATGGGCAGTATTTGATGTTTTCATTCACCCCCACCACATTAATAATTTTTATCTTCAACAATGTGCAAACGTCTCCTAAAAATCAATAAAACCCCTAAAACATTATTCTTTAGTATAAAAGTGTTTATAAATTTGACCCTAAATGTTTTAATAGTTGTACTCTATATTTACATAAAATTAGGGTGTTATTATTATTTCATAGAAAGAGGAACAACATTATATTGATCAATATCAAGATCTAAACATAGGATCAGGCTATTTTTATTGCAATGATCTTACTTTATAACATTTCAAATTTTAGTCCATATATTGATAATATCAATTGAGATTTATATTTGGATCACCGAATGGAATATTTAGTAAATATGAAATAATAGTAAACCCTCAAAATCAGTCATTATATTTTTTGAAAATTAGTGACCTTCATAGCTCATCCTGAACATTATTTATACAATTCTCCACTACCTATACCTATAGGTGTTGTGTGTTTAAAGAGTAGGTTAAACCATTCCATATGGTGATAAAATATTAAACACTCCCAATTTCATTTTTTTAATTAAATATGTCTATAATGATTAATTTCCTCAGTAGAGAACTGAATTGATTGAGTTATTACAATGAAATGTCTTCCCATCCAATAATGGATCTGGTCTCTTAATTTTTATAATAAAAAACTCCTATGACACCAATTTTTATAAAAAACTTCTTATATTTGATACATCCTAGTACACTTTCATTCCTATTATATGGTTATATTGATATTATAAATGTGAATATAGTTTTTTTATCACATTCTATCCTTTCATTGCATCCATTCATATAGTAATTGAATATTGAAAGTATTACCATAAAACAAATAAGAATTAAATTTTAATGGAGGAAATAAATGGAACATAAAATGACTTTTTTTCTTATAAATATGATTTTTGGTAACTAAATATAGTTGAACTGGGATAAATTTCTTGAACCATGTGTTGTTTATTCCATTGTGAAGACTTTTATTAATAATAAACTAGCATTGTGGTTATCTAGATTAGTTAATTCTATCTCATGTTTGTGGGAGGAATCAATAAACCCTTACTAGTCGAAAAATCATTTCCTGATTAAATGGATCTACTATAGTTATAATTTCATCATCCTCATGGAAATTGTACTCAGTAGGATTATTTCACTTATTCATCTGAGTGATAAATTATTTAAACCATTCTACAACATATTTATACTGGGTAATATATTATTCAGGGGAAAATTATCAGCATCATTGGGTGGGGTGTAAGATATGTATATTTACATACCAATTAAATTTTCCTTTGAAGCGGAAAACTGAGCTTTCAATAGATTCATATTAGGATGATATCCACATTCATGAATTTTTATCTGATGTCGAATGAGAATACCTTATCATTATCATACCCTAAAGGTGATACCAAATTCTTGGCTGAGGAATTCTAAAAATATATCATGCATTCCACCCAATTTACAATTGTTTTCAATTATCATTGAGATCATAAGAAGAATCATGAGGATACTATTCTGTTGGTAACAAATCAAAACCCGTCAAAGTACACGATAAATTAATAATCAATCAAAGTAATTAAAAAACAAAAATATGGAATCATTAAAAATAATAACAACTGATGAAATATTTTATTGAAATAGAATATCCTGCAAAACATGAAAATAATATCCTAACAAGAGTCAGATCTGTATATAATAAAAAAAATGGGAAAAATAAATAAAAGAGGAATCTCTACCAGATGACCTCAGAGTATGTTCTGGCATTACCTTAACCAAACTGATTCACTTCTATAACAAAACTAATTGGGTTAAAACCCTATTATAAATCCATAAAAAACAATGGATGTATGGGAACTTGGATACCCATCCATGGTGTTAGTATAAAACCCATTCAGTTACTGGTAAGAACTAGGAACTTCTAATTGCACAGGCACCCCACCTGAACATGGGGATCAGGTCCATGCCTGCTAGGTGCCACTAGATTCCCCACAAATAAATTATGTTCCCAAAACTCCCACACATTAATCTAAACAAATAATTTGACTAATGATATCCCCCATAGTCCAACACATGATATTTTATTTTAGATTTTCCCTCACTCACATACACCAAAAAAAATCTCACATGAGGTTACCCATCCTGACACTACTCTAGACCAAGATTCTCTTAATTATGGAATTATAATTAGGCATGATCATAAAAATATTATTCCCCTATATTTCTATGTAATATTTTGATATGGAATATTTATAATTTAACAATATATGTGTCACATTCCCACTCAATTTAGAGCATATTAACCCCATTTTCACAGTTCATTTCAACCTAGGAAGTACCAATGGAAATCTCACTAGGTATCACACTATTAAAAATAATAAAACTAGGCCATAATGATAGTATATGCACAAATCCTTATATAATCCCTCCCACCCACATTGGAAAAAAACATCCCTATGGTATATCCTACAATTCAACCCAAACAGTCCCACTACACTTCAAACAGGGTATCACTCTAATACAACTATAATAAATGGGCTCTGGTAAAAGTGAAATTACTCTAAAATAACATGTTCATAATGTTATAGAATTATAGGAATGACTAGTTTCCACATAGAAACATGTTTCTCCCCCCTAGTTTACAATCATGTTCCTGAATAGATCACATATTAATTATTCTTCGCACATGACAACACATGTTATCTCAATGAGATTTCAACTCAGTCACACACCCCTTGTGAAGCCTATGAGGAGGTCACCCATCCTATAACTAATCCAGGTAAACACATACTTAACTATGAATTTATAATTTATTATTGTTCAAAAATAAAATGTTCACGATGTTTTCTTGGGTTGTAACTTTTATTGGTTTAACTATTTAGCTCTATGCGGTGTTATAGCACCCGCAATGCATCCTTATCATAAATAAAGTAGGTCTTATAAAAGTTTATGGGAATATGGAAATTAAATATAGTGAAATACATACTACCCATTACGTGATTATTCTTAACCAGGATACTACGAACCATTATCCTACATACTTTATCTCCTTGATAAAGGGAATGGTTGATGGGGAAAATATAACATGTACAACCCCTTGCTCAAGACTGCCAGATAGGTAACAAAAAAAATCAAGCACCTTACCCTATTCCCATTTACTTAGTGAGGTCCAACAAGTCACCCATACCTATCCAAAAATCCTCTGGGTTGATTATCAAACACACCAACCCATCACTATAGGTTATAGGGAGGTCACAGTCAATCATGTGATCCCATCCATGCAGTCTCCTGGGAGGAAACAGTAAAGAAAACCTTCCCATCACCCAATGATTATGAGAGGTCACAAAAAAACAAACCAAATAATATCTATAGACTTAGAGGAATCCAAATTCATGTACCAAAGAAGATCATTTTATGATCTAGGTAAGACACATAAAATCATAAGCATGAGCATCAACAGGAAAAACACAACATTCCTAGATCCTAGTTTCACAATGTCCATCATTATTACAAGAATGGGACATTTCAATCATGGTAATCCTTAAATCATACATCATATGATGGAAAATATCACTGAAGTCTATACATAATTCTAACATTTCAAACTAGCCCTCTATGAATCTAAACAGCACTTTACCAACCTATTTACCAAACTAGATAACCCTTACTTTATACCCCGATATACGGTTAACAATTATCAATTAAATACATCCAAGAAATGGACTTCACTACCTAAATACCTTTTTCATTTACCAAAATATCTCAAGCCTTAAACATTCCCAAATGGCTCATTTGAATCCCAAGATCCCAAGTGAACGACCTTATGTGTATTCCTAAAACACATCTTTCTTTAAACATTTTTTAGGCAAAAACATTCCCCCCCACTAAGGAGCCCATAACTTCTATAATGACCTCACCTTATTTCTTTTACACCAACTTATGAGGTCTCATAGGCTTACACACACACAAATACAAGTCAAGGAATTCCATTTTATACAAAAACAATAAAATTGTAAGGACTTCCTACCTCAGTCCTGATAGAGAAAAACCACCATGAATCACCACCCTAATCAATCCAAAAATAAAAAATCCCTGAAATCATACAACATTCATGAAATTAGGTTTTTGGAACAATGAATAGAAGAAGAAATTATACATTGGGGATAACATGTTGTTATAATAACACTTATAAACCCACCACGACCAACGAACCATTAACTGGTAAGGAACCAAGAGAAAAAGGTCTAAAATCAACAATGGGAAATCTCCAATCATCACATACAAATTTTTGGGTTAAGGATGTTGAAAGTTGAATAAATATAAGGATTTGGAGGGGAAAATATGACTTTTTTACATAAAGAGTATCCCATAAAAATTTTAAGCCATAAAAAATTATTTTATAGTGTGAAACCATCAAAAAACACCATATAAATGTCATGGAATGGATTTTCATTGCAGGAAACACTATGTCATTCCATGAATGGATTCTTTTATCTCTTAAATAGTTTCGAGTGCATCCTGGTCCTCCTACGACAACGTTCAAGCCCTAAAGAAACCCTGAATTTCAAAAACATACCTAGATACACATGTCAAAGAAAATTACTCAAACTGTAATATTATTAAAAAAATTAATGGTTTTTCAGATGAATTTATATCCTTGATAAGTTCATATTGGGGAATCAACTAAACAACTTGAACTCTATAAAAAAATATCCAACTTATAGGACTAAACATCTATTTTATATTATAAATCTATTTCCAGAAATTTCTATGAAATATCACACTCGAGTTAGAGTCACTACATTTACTCATATCCCTCTTTTCACATCAGTCCATAAAACAAAATAGATTCTCCAAAACATACATACTATCTTTTTCCATATAATTTTTGACCAGTAACCCCACAAATATTTCCTCTCTCACACCCATGAGACACGATTCCTACATCATGCGCCTTAATAAAATTTGATTCCCTAAACAAAGGACTACCTACATTTTTTGGAATGATTTACCCCTAGAATCATTTAATGAAATGCGGTTTTCTCACTCAACCACAGGAGAAAAAAATTAACCCCTGAATCACAAAAAAAAAACAAGGTGCTCCCCTAAAAAAACCATGACCTCACTATCTCCCAATATAATCTTATTTGATGTCTGAAGACTCACTCCCTTTTTTGGAACCATTAGTATACACTATAAGACCTCTAACATGTACCCCCCACATTGGTATCCCTAATTTAACCATGCAACCCAGTTCCTTATACAAATTTATTACTACAAACTTCCTCTATTCAGGTTTTAGGTTCACCTACATGTCACTCTTTATGGGTACAATGGAATTCTACAACCATTGATTCATTGGTACAGACCTAACACAGTTTTCTCCAAACACTGGAATTCATGAGTACCACCAACACTTCATGTAAGGGATCACCTGTACCGAATACTTGTGGATTCTACTCAAGGACACTTCCTTATATTCCCAATCTACCACATCACTATATCTACTACACAATACCTTTTGAAAACCCAATATCTTCTAAAATCGTTGACTCCCCTACATATGTCACCAAACCATCAGCAATGAAACTTAACCTATAAAAATATTATAAGAACCATGATTTTATCAAATCATGACAGCACACATCTTTATTTCATTCCCTTGAATTTTATAATTGTATTTATACATAATATTTCCCCCCTATCAAGGTATTTACCTAATGACTAGTCTTCAATAACTCTGTTACTCAGGCTCAACATTTTACATGGGTTCATCTCACAAATTCCTTACCACTTGATCAGGAAACCTAAACCAATGGCCCTAACTAAATGTCTCCCAATACTAACATCTTAATATCCCTCATTTTATTTGGTTTATCATAAATCGTCACTTCCAAAAAACCACATGGACAAACTCCTTGGGAATGAAAACCGATATCCATTTAGCCAAATAGAAACACTATATCAGTCCCCAACTGCTGACCTGCACATCTCAATGACTCACAATGTTAAACAACACTCCACACACATAAGCATTAACAATCCACATCATCAAACATATCTAGATTTGATAAAACATTTCTTATATACTGTATGAACCTGGATCTTTATTTCAGGTATGATTTCCTTTTTCTGGTGCTTTTTAGAAAAAGATGAATTTATGGAAATTTCTTAAGTACATTCTATGTACTCGGTTACCGTGGGTAGCCATGTGTTGGCCATGTAAATTCCATGCACATGGCCATGTGTGGTGATCTAGAGACCACATAATTTGAGGGCCAGTTATGGTAAGTACACGGTGTGTACATATAATGTGAACGTCGTGTACTTCATTTTTTCATTAAACGGACTGGGGTCGCGCCTAATTGTAAAAAGTGTCTTCTTCATCACATTATTTGACCAGGAGTGTCCATACGACACTTATTCTTTGCTGAGCCCCCAATCAAGCATTTGTTCTCTGATTGGACTGATGTTGATTACGTTGGGATTGCATCGGAGAGTTCTCTCTTCTTATAGAGCTTTGTTTCCTTATTTCTCCAATATCTCAAGTTTTCCTTGGTTGAATGTTTTAGAAATTTTTGTATATCTATGGTTCTCTAAGGTGATTAAAGGCCTAATATTAATGTTTATCGATCTCAAAATTCCGAGGTAGGTGTTTTGTGCCTTTCCATAGACAGTCTTTGTGTTATATGTGAAAAAGATCCCAATACCTTGAACATGGTATTGCTTGTTTGTGTTTTTAGCCTTGTAAATTTCCTGATATGCCTTTTTTATTTGGATAGAGGTTAATTGGTTGTAAATATGGTTATATTACTATGCTATGGAGGTTTTTCCCTTGTTTAGTTGTTTTTGACAATTTTCTCTAGCTTTTCATGTTAGGCTACGTCTTTGCTTTTCATGCCTAGTGTTGTAGGATGGAGTGATTTATTGTCTAACATGAAATGATATGTTGTAGATTTTTTAGACATGTAGTTTTTGAGGTTTACTTTGGCTGATATGCATTCTGGTTCTTGATTGAATTACATAGGGCCGTGCGAACCGGGTGTAGTAGACTATAGGGGGAATGGACGCTAAGGGCTTCCTTAGAGTGTCTATTTTTCTGTTAATAATTGAGACCACGGGGGGGGGGGGCTGGACATAAGTTCTTACTCAGAGTTTCAGTAGCTCCTCAGTGTGGGACATAGGGGGAATTGGACATTGAGTAATTACCTTGAGTAGCTTTTAGTTACTGATATGAGACTATAGGGGGAATTGATGGTGAGTGCTTCCTCATAGAGTTTGTACTAAAGCTGAACCAAAGGGGTTAGAATGTGTGTACATCCTAGAGGGTTTTTTGTCTTATTTTTTTGAACCAGAGGGGTTAGACTATGAGTACTCTTAGAGGGTTACTTGATTTTAAATAGCTTATTGCTTGATATGTGAAATTTTATGAAAATGAAACTGTAGGATTGATTACTTTTGAGTCCTTCCTTATTTACTGCTTCTTTTTTCTTATTACCTGCCATATATATTCACTAACTGTTAGGCATAGATCATTGGGTGGATTCCTACTGAGATTATTTCCACAACCTATTTGGGTTAGGATTTTGCGCACAAACAGATTATATTTCTGCTAGTATAGATAAAGGAAAGTGCCCTTCTACTTCTGGTACTTGACTGCTTTGGAGCTGGAGAGCATGGGAACAAGATGAGGTTTGCGATGCTGATAGATATTATCTATTTCTTTAGTAGTTTTGTTTATATATGTATTATAGCATTGAGACATGTTTTGTTGCCTTCACAACATATGTATCATGCATCATTTATATATATGTACTCCATTTGTTTATTTCTTCAGTCTTCTGCTATTTTCTGTTATATTTTATGTTTATTGATTCCAATAATATTATTTGTTTTACTTCCTATATGTAAATCTTCTAATGAGGTAATAATTTCCCCACTATTATACCCAAGGCCCTTGCCACTAATCAGAAGTCTCTAGCATTCATGGAAATGCGCTTGAGGCTGTGTGACCGACCAGGTATGGGGTTCCTCTGGACAGCTTCTGGAATCATGACGTTACAATGTGTTATCGATGAAATTATTTTCTTCTTGACTTAATATATGGAGCCTTTAGCCAGGGATAGGAAGGAGTAGGTACATGGTAATAATCTATTCTCAGGAGTAGCTAACTCATGTACATAAAAAATCCAATTTACCTTGTTTGTTGAAATTTTTATGGTTTTAGAATTTTACGGTTGATTTGATCTCACCATTGGGTGATTCACTTGTTTTGTGATGTTATCATTGATTTTATTGAGGTTATATTTCAATTTCAACCTAATGAGATGAGGTTATTCCATCTGAGGAATCATATATGAACTTTCTAGTAGTCACATGTCATGAATTCTTACAATGCCATTTAAGGTGCATTAGAGATTACATGTTGTTGTGATAGATGTTGTGTTAGATATGCATATGGTTGTGATATATTCCTTGATAGAATACCTGATATTTGATATGATATTGAATTTTATAAGGTTTTGTTAGAAAGAATGTCAAACTACTGTTCTTGAGGTGTTATGGGCCCTCATGGATTGACATTTGGTGGATCATTGCCTTTTTTCCTTGTATATGCCATGTATAAGATGCCAAGATTTGATTCGTGGGGGGTTTGGGCCCTCGCGGATCAAAATTTGGAACGATAATGTTTATTTATGTGTTTTCTAGGCTTCCAGAGTAGTTATTGAGGATTTCTATCTAGAAAATTCCAGAATACACATCGTGTAATGATGTACACGTGTCGTGTGTCCTTCTGTTTAGGACGGATTTTTTTCTTTAGTCCACATCATGTACTGAATGTACATGCCCTGTAGTATCTAACCATGTCTCAAACTATGTTGGCAAATACACAGGGTTGGGAAATCCTTGGAAGGAAATGTTGTGTACCTGGTATACACACCGTGTAGTAGAGCCGTATAACCGGCAATGTGACTTACAACACGGGTCATTTGAGATTTTTCTAATGCAGGTCGTGTCCACCTGGAACACACCACGTAGTGTAACCCGAGTATCTGTCCATGTAACGAACTTCAAAGGTCAGTGAAATCTTCCTAGTACATGTGGTGTCTGGAATAAACATGCCATGTAGGGTCAGCCCTGTGACCCGCCGTGTCACTAAAACCATAAGATAGTGATGTTTGGCCGGTACACACAGTTTCTAGCACAAAAACGTCGTGTAGTCATGTTCTAGGGGTACTTAGTGGATAAGATATGTGAGGGAACTCGTGCTGGGGAAGAGGATTCTAGTACACTCTGTGTGTTAGGACAACATGCCATGTGTTTGGGGTGTTACATGACTAGTGGTGGAAGGAGTACACACCCATGTGGAGGCATAAGGGAACATGTTGTGTAGTCCTTATACACGCATTGTATCCATGTATTTAAAAACATTAATTCTTTATTTCTAATATTCCCTTCATAAAAAAATAGTTTCCAGTCCTTAGATATCTTGATCTAAGGTGTGTGCTTGACCTAACAGAGTCATTCCACCAAGACATCCTGCAATTGTATGCCTGTTATAGGGTAGTGATCAGACACCAGGCATGGCTGATCAGGGGCTACCAGCAGATCCTCCAATTGTCCCAGTCTTGCCACCAGGCATCATTTTGGACATAGGTGTTGATGCATAGGTCTGAGAGGTCTTTATGAGGTTCATGCATACCATCCATGGAGTATGGAAACCTGTCCCTTTTATGGCAGAGTTGACGCGGGTTTTCCAGCAGCAGCATCCTCCCGCCTTCACAGGAGGAGGAGGACCTTATGCTGCATTGTCATGGTTAGAAGTCATGCTTTCTATATTCGACCATCTGGAAACATCTCGAGATAGGACGGTGATTCTTGCTACGTATATTCTATGAGATTCTGCAAAGAGAGGGTGGGATGTAATCAAATAGGCGGGATGCCAGGAGGTTGTGGCTTGGGATGAGTTCCAGCGTGCCTTCTACGACTACATATATTTCGGACTTTGAGGGTCGATCGAGCCCGGGATTTCTTGTGTCTGGAGTAGGGTTATCTTTCTGTTATTGATTATTCCTCTTGTTTTATATAGCTATAGTGCTTCAGGCCCATTCTAGGAGGTGATGTGTTATTCTCGGTGTAATGTCCCGGCTCGGCTCACCACTAAACTAGTGGCTGGACCAGTCGACATATGTCCTCATGCATGTCTCCCCATATGCCAGAGGCTGCCAACTAGTAGTGAGGGTCTAAGGATAGTCAGTGGGGATACTCTAACCTCTTATCAGAGATTCACAGTGGTATATTAGCGTAAATTTCAAATAAAAGTGGAAGAAATAATACCTAATTGACAAAAAATCAAGACAAATAGTAATCATTTTATAAAAATGGCCAGCAAAAATTATACAACCGATGATTTCATGACATGTTATGGATACATAATTGAAATCAATAAACAATACAGAATGATTTACACATCATGTACAAAAAAAATAAAGCCTAGGCCTATGTGATTTCATCTCGAGAATCCCAAAATCTCGCATGGTCCTCTGCTCCAATCTCCTATGTATTTTCTAACAGCACAATCCTGCAACCAAATAAAATCTACTCGGGTACCCCAGCGCAATGGAGGCCCAGGTAGTGTGTGAGATATAAATATCAGTAGGCCGGGACCATCGGTGTCCACCCCAAATCCATATAAATCAATTAATAATTTAACCGTGTGAAAGAATTCATAAATAAATTAAGTAGTACAATGTAACTATATACACAAGTACCTGCTTCATCACTCATCTGGTGTTTGAACCTGCATTATATATTGGTCATGCATACTCAACAATCATTTCATGATCATTTTAATTAATCAATTATTCAAAACTCATTAAATAACGAAAGTCTCTAGATTCATCCTAATCCTGATATCCCCTGTATAAGTCACTCACCATAGACGTCTCTAATGTCCATCTAAGTAATCATAGTAAAGACCAAATCCAAGCTTTTGCTTTGGCTTGTATAATGAATCATAAGATATTCAATTTAATCATTCATATGCTATATCTGAGCCCGCCCTCCAAAAATAGTGATTCGCTCCTGGGTCCATCCACTAATAGTGATTCACCCAATTAATTGATAAGTATGAACCCTTTTTTATATTCAATTCACAAATCATATTGTCACAGTAGTTTTCATTAACCAGTAAATTCATTTCATGTATGACCAATTGGACCCACAATCCAATGTCTATTAGTGGGTGTAGAACATCATGTATAACACCCCCATGAGAATTGGCTCATCATTCCTTATATCACAACCCATGAGTGTTTGGAGCATCAGTCACTGTACCATAAAATAATGTTTTCTTACCAGCAGGGTGTAGAACACCATGTCTAGCACGCTGTGAGTATTTGGAGCATCAGTCCTTCTATGACAACTGATTTATGAATCATACATATATATTTATAAATGATGTAGAATGCCATGTATAACACACCAAAACCATCAATTAATTAATTCATAAATTAATTAATCCAATCCATCAATTAATTCAAAAACTAATTAACAACATAAATCACCCTTCAAAATTCAACCAATAATTAACCATTCAACATCTAAAAAGTAAATAATTAATTAACAATTGATTGTTAAAACATTGTAACATCCAGGATATTAACCATTTACATGAACGTCATAATCATCTCAAATCATGCTAAAAATGTCCATATATTTAGCATCAGTTTCATACCACATCTCATAATATAAAACCACTCCATCCAAGACAAATTAATGAATGGAATATCTAACATGCATAAAAAGGTACCCATGTCCAATAGTCATAACTAAAAATCATTTCCCAATCATAATTTAATGCATTCAAATTATTTAATTCGATAATTAATTAATTGAATATTATCTACTTAACCAATCATCAATTAATTAACCATTTTACATTTATCATGTAATAATTAAGCAATCCATTGGTTATTAACAGTTTACAATTTATATTCCGAACATTTCAAATATTCAATATACTCAATAATCTGTAAAAGACACAATTTTTAATCCAACTCATGACTTGGTAATTATTTCTACAATTAATTACCTTATTACCCATTCAATCAATTTAAATCATTTAACGGTTTAATCAAATAAATTTAACCAAATTAGAAAAACATGCTTAAAATCAACACATGTTCAAGTCCTCACTTATCTCATGTGGGTGACATCATTTAATAACATCAAAAGTGTCATGTGTAGACATATCATAATCAAGAAAACTTGTAATCTCAATTTATTTAAAGAATATATAATTCTTAAACAATGTCATTGGGATTTGGGACCCTACCTCGGTGAGGGTTCATTTTAATACGCAGCAGCTTGACATTATCGGTGATAATGAATTGCAATTAATGCGTGTTCGCACATACACAACATTTACACACACATATATATACATATGTACATATATATATATATATATATATATATTTAGACACATGCACATGCCCAGGAACATAAAAAATAATTCACCAAAACATCAATGGAAAAACCAAAACCAATGTAGCAAGTCATATGCCCCTACAGTTATATACGAGGGACTTAAATAAATTTTAAAACACTAATAGGATGGTGAAAGAACAATAGAGTTATATCAACCTCACCCCAATGAAATTTATGAGTGAAAACGAACCAATATGCCTCACCTTTAGCGGAGGATGCCGAAGTACTATCAAGAGGGACCAGATACATCAATCATACATCCTATATTGGGAAGAACATAAAAAAGTGTATTATTCTCCAAACCCTAAACTCGGCCAAAACCAATAAGAAAGCTGAAATAGCATCAAATCACATAAGCGATTATGAAAAACACTAAAAAATCTTACTTCGATAGATCAAACTAAATCCATGGAGAAGAGAAAATGAATCGTCCATAGAAGAAGATCACAGAAGAGGGGGGTGTCGTGTGCTATAGTGGTTCTACCCAGGGTCGAAGTGCACTGCTGTAGGAGGTAATCTGTGGGTCATGCACCAGTTATGAATCACGTCTGGAAGGAGTATGCACCACAAGGATGATTTCCCGCGCACACCGCATCAATTCACGCGCTAGAGGGGATTCTGCCTGGGTAGTGTCGCATGCTATTGTTGCAGGCTGTCCGGGGGTCGTACGCTTCTAGCTCGCACTGCTGGGAGGTCGTTCGGCCAAGGGACAAGAACAGAGGAGGCCTTCCATGGAGGAGGAGCTGCATGGATGTGGGGTCGGTTGGAGCAGGTGCGCTGCCCAGCTGCGTCACGCCTCACCAAGGAAGAAGAAGAGGGGATTTCACCATTTTTTTATTAAAAAATCAACATAAAAACTAATTAAAATTTCTTAAGTTATTTCGATTTAATTTACATAAAAATAATTTATGATCATAATTTATAGTTATATGGAATATTAAAAGTCATGAAATTATTATAATTACACACTTTCATTTACTCCATTCAAACAAAATCCCCAAAATCCATTATTATTATTTTTTAATAATAATCATAATAAATTACCATAATTAAATTGTATTAAAAAATAGTAAAACATATCTATCATTTTAAGGATAATAATAATAATCATATGATTATTATTTATATATAAACATTTGAATATTAAATCCAAAATCTCCAATTAATCCTTCTTAAAATGAAATGTTTCCTTGAGAAATTCAAACTCCCCTTTACTCCGTAATCAAATTAAAATATCTTTGACTTAAAAGTAATAAAAATATTTCTTTTCCCAAAACTAATTAAATTCCTTTTTCATTGAATTTAATAAATTAAAAATAATAATAATAATAATGTCTTCAATATTATTATTATTAAAACATTCATTTCATTTAATTCCCACCAAAACACCTGAATTTATTAATATTATTATTTATAATAATAATAATCATAATTATTAATAATTATAACACTTATAAAACTGTAATAAAAATAATATAAATATTATCACTCAAACCTTTCATATAACCCAACACTTCTATTTAATAACAATTCTACTTCATTAAATCTGAAACTACTTATTTAATTAAGCATTTCATTGTGATACCAAACAACCTCATTAAATTCACATAAGTATTAAACCCCATTAATAAGGAAATTAAAATATGTTAACATTTAATTAATTAAATATATACAACAACAACAATAATAATAATAACATCATCATTATTATTATTCCATCTGTCATTTAATTAAAACAAAAAAAACAACCAATTTATTACAATATCATTTATATGATATTAATGATAAAAAATACAACCCATTATCTACATATAATAATAAATGTTCTTTTATTAATTCAAAAACTCGTAATTTAATGAAAATGGTTCTTTGATAAACCCAAAGTCCATAATAATTTCATAAATTTCCATTTAATTAATTCTTTTCCATTCATTTAATTAAACATCCACAATAATAATAATAATAATAATAAATATATTATTATTATTATTAAAAAATTATTTGAATTAAACCCAATCTCTCATATAAACTTATTTAATTAAAATAAATAATGCATTAAAAAGGGTAAACTACATGGGTTGGACCAAAACCGTGCACTGCCCATGAAGATCCATCAAAGTGGACTTATTCGGATCTGGTTCTCCCGACACTCTACGAGACACCTGCTAAAAATTATCAGTTTACTATGCATGTACAAAAACGAAACCTTTATGTTTTCCAACACATAGAAAAAGATTCTGGAGCTCATTTTAAAAACCAACATGTTTATAAACCCAAAAAAATTGAAAACTTCATATTTTAACCCAGTTAAAAAACACGGGGATTTACAATATACCCACAATGAAAACTTCTCGTCCTTGAGAAGACATCAGGAACCACTACTAAAAAAACTGACATATCAAGGTCATTTAATTTTGTTAAAACTAATTTGTTGCATTCCCAATGTCAAAGGAACCTTTAACCCTTCAAAAGCCTAATGGATTAGCCTTTAAAACAATATCCAAAGATCACTCTAAATCATAAACTCCAGTAGAATGATGAAATCTGAGGCCATTTAAGGGGCCTCATCAACGAAAAGGTCTAATATCTATCAACCAATAGAACAGGTTTCACATGCTTTCATCATTAGATGTCATGGACCCAAAACCCACATTCACCTTTTATCTAATGACATGCCTTTAAAACAATTCCAAAACCATCTACATTTACAATTAAGTCATCAACTAACCTCTAGTGAAATTTCCAAGTCAATTATTTGCAAGCATATTTTAAAAAAATAACAGTTCCCCAACACGAATAAAGGATTAAACTAAAGAAACCACATATCTCTCATACAAACAAGATAACAACTTCATATCTTGACAAAAAAAACATTTAAAACTTTAGCGTGTCGAAATACCAAAACTATCATAGTATCTCAATGATGAGGTCAAGATAGGGGACATGCTTGTCATATTATGAAGAGTGCACTAAGAGAAAACCAAATTCATTAAGAAGATTAGTCGAACTACTACTAGACAACGTTGTTCTAAAATCTCGACATCTCATGCTGATACATTTACCAAAAATGATGATACACAACCCACCTTAGGATTGTCCATGTAATCAAAATAAAAGATTATCTACTCACAAACACGCTATTTCAGAACACATAACACATGTGTGTGACGTTCCTCGAACCACGATCACCACATCAATAATTGGTCATAAAAGTCGTAGATTAAACCTATTGATGTGCCATAACACCCGAGTACTGAGAAGTCATCCCGTGGAGTGGGACAAACATACTTTAACAGCCTAGAACATTCTATGGGTAGTACCTACAACGGGTTATCCCCTTACGAAACATAAATGTCGACCCACTCTCTTGGTCGCGCAGAACCGAAATCATAAGTTTCAAAAGCCCTTTTTAAAATTTTGCAATTTTAATTAATTTATTTCAACCATTAAATATTTCAATGAATTTCAACAAACACAGAAGTAATTTTTCACAGCAAGTCACATGGTTTTCAAAACAACACCCTATGAAAAAAATAGGCATGATCTCACAATCTTCCACTTTAATCGTTTAAAAAATAGTTTTATTCATATTTAAACAAGAAATTAAGAATCTAAATTCATTTTACAAAGAAGGCGACCTTTGAGGGTCCCATTTATTCTATCCGGGTTCTTCAAAATGAAACCCAACAACATTTCATTTCATTCAAAACTCAATAGTTGTAAATTTATAACCATTTTCATACATACTATTGTTATATAAGGTTCAAAAACATGGGTGGACATCAACCAATAAATAAGGTGCCCATACACCTTATCACTAGAATTTGGCTCCCATTTATCACATCAATATTCATTTATCATTTTAACTTTAGTATCCCTTTCAAATATCAGAACATCACTAGCATGTTATCATAAGAAGTAACACAACAACATCCTATAACACAAAATTATGGCACGACAACAAAACATGCTAATAAACATGAAATATAAAAACTCAATCATGTTATATCTATCACTGAAACATTCTATCTATAGAGGCATGATAAAGAAGATCAAAATATGGCATTTCAACCAAAAAACACAATCCAAATTAGCATGAATCCTACTAATGCAACTACATGGAATGTTATATATATGAAATGTGAATCTATAAGTGCATAATGTGATTCATACATGAACCATAATTTCCAAATCCAACCAAGAAAATTATTTTTTCAAAATTCTAAAAATCAATAAGAAGTAGAAAATACACTAGTCACTCAAGGTGATATCATATCAACTGTAATATCGAAAAGCATGAACATCATTTCCCAGCCCTAGCCACTTGGTCATTTCCCGTACATGGGGTGATTAGTCTGAACAACGGTTATTAACCCAAGCGCTAACACTATCCTAGTGTCCTATCTACCAACCCAAAAGAGAAAGACAAAAGGAAAAGAATGAAATCCTCCCTTTGATAGCACATTATAACATCCCTGCCCGACTCACCACTAAATCGGTGGTCGGACCGGTCACCACATGACCTCAAGAGTGTATCCTCGTACACCGGACGCTACCAACTAGTAGTGATGGTCTAAGGGTAGTCACTGGGGAAACTATAACCTCTTATCAGAGTTTCGCAGTGGTATATCAGAGTAAATGAAAAATAAAAGGGGAAGTAGTAAAACATAATTGACAAAACTACGGAAGAAAAATAGTACTCATTTTATAAAAATGTCCAACACCAATTATACAGCATATGATTTCATCACATTTTATGGATACATAATTGAATAAAATAAACAATATAGCATTATTTACAAATCATGTAAAATAAAAATAAAAGATAGACAAGCCCTATGGGATTTCATCTCGAGCATCCCAAGATCCTGCTTGGTCCTCTACTCCAATATCCTATGTATTTTATAACATACCAATCCTACAACCTAATAGAATCCACTCAGGTTCCCCAGTGCAATGGAGGCCCGAGTAGGGGGTAAGATATAAATATTAGTAGGATGGGACCATTAGTGTCTACCCCAAATCTAGACAATCAATAAATAATTTAACCGTGTCAACGCATGCATAAATAATGTAAGCAGTAAAATGGTACTATATACACAAGTACCTGCATCATCCCTTAGCTGGTGTCTGAACATGCCTTATATATTGGTCATGCATACTCAAAAATCATTGCATGATCATTTTCATTTATCAATTCTTCAAAACAAAAAAAATTATTAAAGTCTGGAGATTCATCCTAATACTGATATCTCTTGTATAGGTCACTCATCATAGATGTCTCGAAATTCCATCTATGTAATAATAGTAATGACCAAATCCAAGCATGGGAATTGGCTTGGATAACACATCATAAGATATTCAATTTAATATTTCATATGTTATATCTGAGCCTATCCACTAAAAATAGTTATTCGCTCCTAGGTCCGTCAACTAATAGTGATTCACCCAATTCATTGATAAGTATGAACACTTTCTCATATTCGGTTCACAAATCATAATTTCACAATAGTTTTCATTAACAAGTTAATTCATTTCATGTACGACCAATTGGACCCATAATACAATGTCAATTAATGGTTGTAGCACATCATATCTAGAAACCTCGTGAGTATTTGGAGCATCAATGCTTGTATCACAACCCATTGGTATTTGGAGCATCAGTCCTTATCCCATAAATAAATGTTTGCATTCTAGATGGGTGTAGAATGCTGTTTCTAGCTACCCGTGATTATTTGGAGCATCAGTTCCTGTCTCGCAACCCATTTATCAATCAAACATATATATTTATCATTGGTGTAGAATGCCATGTCTAACACCCCAAAACCATCAATTAAATAATTTATAATTTAATTAATCCAATCCATTAATTAATTCAACCACTAATTAACAACATAAATCACCCGTCAAAAGGAAACCTTTAATTAACCCTTCAATATCTCAATAGTAATTAATTAATTAGCAATTTATTATTAAAATTTTGTAACGTTCAGTACTTTAAAAATTTACATGAATGTCATAATCATATCAAAACATGCTGAACAATGCCCATATATTTATCAGTCATCTGATAAAACATCTCATATTATAAAACAACTCCATCCAAGACAACTTAGTTCATGGAAAATCTAACATGTATCAAAAGGTTCCCATGGACAATAGTCATAATTAACAATCAATTCAAAATCATAATTTAATGAATTAAAATTAATTATTTCAATAATTTATTAATTAAATATTTACTCTTTAACCAATCATCAATTAATTAACCATTTTCCATTTATCATTTAATAATTAATCCATCTATTAATTATTAACAGTTTTGACTTTATATTCCGAACATTTAAATTATTCAATATACTCAATAATTAGTAAAACCACAACTTTTATTCCAACTCATGACTTGATAAATAATTCTAAAATTAATTACCATGTTACCCTTTCTTCCCATTCAGATCATTTAATGGTTTAATCATATCAATTTAACAGAATTAGAAAAACATGCTTAAAATCAACACACATCCAGGTCCTCATTTATATCATGTGGGAGGAATAATTTGATAACATAAAAAGTGTCATGTGTAGACATATCAAAATCAAGAAAACTCACATTATAAATTTATTTAAAGAGTATATAATTCTTAAATAATGATATCGGGTTTTGGGACCCTACCTCAGGGAGGCATCATTTTAATACGCATCGGCTTAACCTTAACGGCGTCAATCAATTGCAATTACCACGCATTCTCCCGCAGACAAAATTTATGCATACATATATATATATATATATATATATATATATATGAACACATTTATATATATGTATATATATTTAGACACATGCACGCACCCTGCATCATAAACAACCATTCATCCAAACCACAATGGAAAACACCAAACCAGTGCAGCTAGGCATACACACCTACAGTTATATACTAGGGACTTAAATAAATTGTTAGACTCTAATATGATGGTGAAAAAAATAAAGTTGTATCAATCGCACATCCTATTTTGGAAGTCGTACTAACATGAGAGACCAGATTCGTCAATCTCACATCCTATTTTGGGAAGAACACAACAAAGAGATTTATTCTACAAACCCTAAACTCAGCCAAAACCAATAAGAAAGATAAAACAGCATCTAATCTCATAAGAAATTAATAAAAACACTAAAAAATCTTACCTTGACGGATCCAACTAAATCCATAGAGAAGACAAAAGGTATCATCTGTGAAAGACGATCACTGAAGAGGGGGGTGTCGTGCGCTACAATGGTTCTACCCGGGGTCGAAGCGCACTGCTGTAGGGGGTCATCTGGGGGTCATGCACCATAATTGAATCATAGCTAGGAGGAGGATGCACCCTAAGGAGGAGGTCTCGTGCACGCCGCTGTAGGTCAGACACTACCGGGGATTCTACCCAGGTGGTGTCGCGCACTGTTGTTGCAGGCCGTCCGGGGGATGTGCGCATTCGGCTCACACTACAAGGAGGTCGTTCGGCCAAAGGAGAAGTGTAGAGGAGGCCTTCCATAGAGTAGGAGCTGCGTGGAAGAGGAGTCTATGGGAGCGGGTGCGCTGCCCTGCTGCGTCGCACCTCACAAAGGAGGAAGAAGAGGGGATTTACCCATTTTCTTAATAAAAAATATAACATAAAAACTAATTAAAATATATTAATTTATTTCCATTTACTTTAATTCAAAATCATTTATTATCATAATTCGTAGTTATAAGGAATATTAAAAGTCATGACCCTATTATCTTTACACACATTCATTTAATCCTTTTGAAACTAAACCCCCCAAATCCATTATTATTATTTTTTAATTATAATAAAAATTTACCATAATTAAATTTAATTAAAAAATAGTCAAACAAATCTATCATTTTAATGATAATAATAATAATCATATTTTTATTATTTCCATTTAAACGTTTATTTATTAAATCCAAAATCTCCAATTAATATGTCTTAAAAGGAATTGTTTCCTCTAGAAATTAAAACTCCCCTTTATTCCATAATTAAATTAAAATATATTTTTTCTTAAAAGTAATAAAAATATTTCTTTTCCGACAACTAATTAAATTCATTTTTACTTTAATTTAATTAATTAACACTATAATATTAATAATGAAGTTCTCATTATTATTATTATTAAAAATTTAATTTCTTTTAATCCTACCAAAACTCCCCAATTTATTACTATTATTATTTGAGAAATGGAATTCCCCTGTGTGGACTTTTTGAACCCTCCACACAAGGGAACCCTCCTCCCCACGAAGGGGTCACTCCAGAGAGAGCCCCCGCCAGGAAGGAGCTGTTGCCAGCCGAGATGGAAGAGCATCCGAGAGGGTGACAGCCCGACAATGATGGTCTGTCAAGTGATCCGTCAGTGATTGGGCCACACCTCATTTTTCCAACCCAGAAGAGACCGGGTGACCCGGAAAGGTGGGTGGATCCCAGGGGAGAGGCTCACCCGGAAAGAGGACTCCCAAGATTCTAACCCCGAACCTCCCAAAGAAAAGCGTGGATGTTCCACTCACCTTCACCACCACACCACCACTGAAGTGGCATTACTGTTATTATTTATAATAATAATAACCATAATTATCAATAATTATAACACTCCTAAAACCATAATGATAATAATATATGTATTATTACTCAAACCTTTGATATAATCCTACACTTATATTTAATAACAATTCTCCTTCATTAAATCTGAAACTAATTATTTATTTAAGAGTTTCTCTTAGATACCCAACAACCTCATTAAATTCACATAAGTATTACACCCCATTAATAATGAAATTAATATATATTGAAATTTAATTAATTAATTAAATAAAATAATATTAATAATAATAACATCATCATTATTATTATTCCATCTATAATTTAATTAAAATAAAAAACAAGCAATTTATTACAATATCATTTATATGATATTAAAGATGAAAACAACAACCCATAAAAACATTTAATAATAAGTGGTCTTTTATTAATTCCAATACTCGCCATTTAATTAAAATAGTTCTTTGATAAACCCAAAGTCCACATTCTTTTCATTAACCATCATTTAATTAATTCTTTACCATTGATTTAATTAAACAACCAAAATCATAATAATAATATATTTATAATTATTATTATTAAAAATTTCATTTAATTAAACAAAATCTATCATATAAACTTATTTAATTATATTAAATATTGTATTAAATAGGGTAAACTGCACGGGTTGGACCACAACTGTCCGCTGCCCATGTTGATCCATTAAAGTTGGGTTATTCGGATCTGGTGATCCTGACACTCAACGAGACACCTGATAAAAGTTATCGGTTAATTATGAAATTCCAAAAATGACACCATTAGGTGTTCCAACAAATAGAAAAAAATTATAGAGCTCGATTTGAAAACTGACTTGCTGATAAACCCAAAAAAAATCCGAAAACATTCGTATTTTAACCTTGTTATAAAACATGTGACTTTACACCTATCACAGAAGTATGAGGATTGTATCTGGAATGACATTTGATCATAGGTTAACATCATTAGGTTTACTTCCATCACTTCTATAGTCAACCAGGTGGTGATCATGGAGTGAAACCTGAGGGATTCTCTATTTTTTATCTAGGGAAGCTTGACATCTGGGGTTGGTATCCCTCCTGCTGAGAGCAGGAAGCGCCATAGGGAGTCTTTGTACGGAGATCCAAGGAGGAGAGATACATATTCTACTATCCATGTGTTGTTTTACCAATGTTGGAAGAGCGGGAATACAAGGAAAAATTTCCCAAGAGACCCAATGGAGTGCTGATCTTACTGCAAGATGGGCCATATTCAGTGATTCTATCAGATCTTCTCACCAGAAGCTGGTGACATGGGTTCTTTAATGAATCCTTGTTCAGGTGTAGCAACACCAGTTTCTCCTTAGTTAGGAAACTTGAGTTGTTCCAGTAGATCAATCTGAGGTGGTGGTCACTTTCATAGTAGTTATTCACTAAGATTTTCATGAACGCATGGTGGATCCGCTCAGAGTGGACAGGTAGGGTCACATGGCCATAGTGCAGGTCAAACATTTGCAGTGGAGTAGACCCACCAAGAGTAGAATCCCTGACCCTCTACAGTTCATTGTAAAATCCTTTTTTCCTTTGTTTTAGCTTCTTCTATTTTCGATACAAGGGCTTCCCATAGCTATATATCTATTGCTGTTGTGGAGAGCCTTGGGATCTATATCTTTTCATCTACTGATATCTTGACTCTATACACTCCGTTGGGTACTAGAATGGCTATTGTACGTTAGTGCAAGGAGTTTCCTCTTGAGTTTGGTGGGTGTATCTTCTTATTGGACCTCTAAGTCTTAGAGATGATAGCCTATGACATCATTCTTGGAATGGAATGGTTAGTTCCCTTCCAGGATTTTTTCAACTGTTATCATCGTAGGAGTGAGATTAACATAACAAGAGGGTATATCATTTCATTATAAGGGTGAATGGGATGTCCATGAGAACATAGTGGGACCCGAACATCATGGATTAAGAGGACTTATATCCTAGATCTCTAGTCTATATCTAGATGACCAAGGGACTTCACAGATGAACATTAATCTTGTGGTGGATCATTTTAGCATTGTCTTCCCAGAGAAATTTCAGGTTTTCCTCTTGAGTGAGAGGTAGAATTTTCGATTGAGCTTATCCCTAGAGCAGCACCGGTGTCCATTCCTCCTTATAGAATGGATACACCTGAGTTACAGGAGCTCCAGAAGTAGTTGGTAGAGTTTCATGCCAAGGGGTTCATCTGACCCAGTACTTCTCCTTAGGGTTCTCTTGTCCAATTTTTGAAGAAGGAAGACGGTACCCTCTGACTATGTGTCAATTATCGGATGTTTAACCGGTTCATGGTCAAGAACTGATACCCCTTACCATGGATTGATGACATATTTGATCATCTTCAAGGAGCTCGGGTATTCTCAGAGATTGAAGTGAGCTCTGGTTATCATCAGTCGCGTGTTAGACCATCTGATATACCTATTATAGCTTTCCAGAGTAGGTATGGTCTATACGAGTATGTTGCCATGTCGTTCAGTCTCATGAATGTGCATGCTGTCTTCATGGCACTAATGACCCAAGTGTTCCATCCATAGTTATATTATTTCATGGTTGTCTACATGGATGATATCTTGGTGTACTCTCACACTCGACACGACCATACCACACATCTTGAGATCATTTTTAGTGCACTGAGAGTGCATCCGTTATTTGTTAAGATCTCAAAATGCTACTTTTTGATGGACCAAATTCACTAATAGGGTCATGTTATCTCAGAGGCAGGAGTATCAGTAGACCCAGAGAATGTGAGAGCAATAGTTTCATGGGAGTAGCTGAAGAACGTCTTTAAGGTACAAAGTTTTCTAGGGAAGGATGGTTACTATAGACATTTCATTCATGAATTTTCATGGTTTGAAGTCCCACTAACAGGTCTGACTTTGAAGAGTGCAATGTTCTTATAGTCATATTCTTATGAGTGAGCCTTTTAGGAGCTGAAAGGGAGGTTGACTTCAGCACCAATACTAGTATTTCTTGAGCAATGAAAGAGATACACTATTTACAATGATGCTTCAGGTATCTGGTAGGGAGTTGTGTCTATGTAGGGGGAAGGAGTTTTAGGGAATATGTCTCAATTGTTGAGGCCACATGAGAGGAATTACCCAATGCACAATCTCAAGTTGGCAGCAGTTGTTCATTACTTATGATATTGGAGACATTCTCTTCTGGGAGGTAATTTCATGGTTTTCACCGACAACATAAGTCTCATGTACATCTTCATAGAGTGTGACCTGAATTTTATACAGCGAATATGGGTTATGTAACTTCAGTCCTTTGACTTTGAGCTTCACTATACACTTGGGAAAGGCAATGCAGTGGCTGATGTGATGAGAAGAAGGACTCAGATACATGTAGTTCAGAAGTCCAGTAGTGAATGGAAGCTTATGGCTCTATTCTTTGAGATGCATTTGGAGGTGTATGATATACAAGGGAAGACATTTCTTTCTTCTTTATTTGTTACCTATGCTCTTCTAGATCGAAGGTGAATGAGGAAGCTATCATATTCTGAAGGCCTAGTCCAACAGGAGATTGTTTTAGGAGAGGACATTATTCCTTGATGAACCATAGGCATGGATGAGATCATGAATTTTCATTGGCGATTATGGGTTTCAGCAAACCTACGCGAGGAGCTGATGGAGGACTTTCATTCCTCAGTTTGGGAAGTTCATCCTCGTGTTAGCGAGATGTATCTTGATCTACACCATCAGTATTGGTGGCCATGTATAAAGAGATATGTTGATGGTTTTTTCATGAGGGGCTTCACCTGTCAGTATGTGAAGGAGAAGCATCAGCGACTAGTAGGGCTTTGTTAGAAGTTACCCATTCTCGAGTGGATGTGTAATGATGTCGAGATGGATTTTGTGATAGTTTTGATGAGGTCGCCTCGAGGGAATGATGTAGTTTGGGTTGTCATTGGAAGACTCGCGAAGGATTCTCACTTCTTACCGATCAAAGAGACCTTCATTATTGATGAGCTGGGAAGACTATACATCTGAGAGATTGTACATCTGCATGGGGTTCTAAACTCCATTGTTTCAGATAGGGATGCATGTTTTACTTCTCAAGTCTAGAAAGGGATTCATAATGCTTTGGGTACACCGTTACTCTTGAGTATAGCTTACCACCCCCAAACAGATGACTAGTATGAGTGTATTATTAAGGTGCTTAAGGACATGCTTCGATCATGCATCCTAGATTTTGGAGGTTCATGGGAGATGAACATACCTATTGTGGAGTTTGACTATAATAATTGTTTTCAAGCAACAATTTTGATGGAACCTTATGAGGATTTGTATATTATTCCATTCCAATCAACCATATATTGGATGGAGGCATGAGATAGAGCTATGGTAGAAACTCATCTTGTCCCGGACACCACAGAGCATATAGAGTTGTTTCAGAAGATGACGGCTACTGCACAGTCATGACAGAAGTCTTATGGTGATCAACAGAGACGACCTATGGATTTTGAGGTCGGAGATCAGGATTTCCAATTTTTCACACCGAGGTTGGGACAAAGGAGGCTTAAGATTCATGGTAATATTTCACCGAGCTATGTCAGGCCATTTTAGTTGTTGGAGAGATTTGGTATGATTGCCTACCGGTTGTAGTTACCACTTAGGTACCAAGCTATGCATGATGTCTTCCATGTTTCTCAGCTCCAACGTTACTTCTCATACTTGTATCCTATCTTCCAACATGAGGAGGTTGAGTAAGAGGTGGATGCTTCATTCGAGGAGTATCCTATCCAGATTTTTGATCGAAGTGTAATGTTTATCCATGGTTGGTTTGTTGCTCGGGTATGAGTGATATTGATGAATGGGCAGGTACGAACGAGACCTGGGAGAGGGAGGTCGATGTATGATCATTATGGCTAGTGATTTTCGTGGATTCATTTCCTACGCCGCATTTCTAGGAAAATTTGAGGACATATTTCTTTAAGGAGAGAATTTTTTAAGAACTTAGATCATCGTTTCAGGTATGATTTCCTTTTTTAGTGATTCTAAGAAAAAAAGGAATTTATGGAAATTTCTTAAGTACAGGTCGTGTACTCGGTTACCATGAGTAGTCGTGTGTTGGATGTGTAATGGCCATGCACACGGTCGTGTGTGGTGACCTGGAGACCGCCTAAGGTTGGGACTGGTTAAGGCAAGTATGCGCCATGTACTTATAATATAAACACCATGTAATTTATTTTTTTCATTAAATGGACTGGGGTACAGTATAATAGGTAGAAATGTCTTTTTAATTTCCTTCTTCGGCTGAGAGCATCCGTACGACACCGATTCTTTGCTGAGCCCCCAAACGAGCATCTGTTCTCCGATTCGACCATCGTTGATTGCGTTGGGATCGAATCAGTGAGTTATCTGTTCTTCTAGAGCTTCATTTCCTGGTTTCTCCTCTCTCTATGTTTATCATAGGTTTATATTTTTAGAAATTTTTGTGGATATATGGAGAACTAAGGTGATTCATGTTTATTGATCTCACAACGCTGAGGTAAGTGGTTTTTACCTTTCTGTAGATAGTATTTGAGATATATGTGCAAAAGTGCCCAATATCCTTGAATAGGGTATTGAATGTATATGGTTTTATCCCTATTAATTGCCTATTATTCCTTGTTTTTTTGGATAGTTTTTAATTGGTTATAAATAGTGTTATCTTGCTATGCTATTGACGTTTTCTCCATTTTTTCTTGTTTTGACAGTTTAGTCTAGATTTTCCAATTAGGCTGCTGCTTTGGTTTCTAAGCCTAGTATTGTAAGATGGAGTGATTTATTATCTAACAAGATATGATATGTTTTAGATTGTTTAGAAAAGTATTTATTGAAGATTACGTTTCCTGATATGCATTGTTGTGCTCGATTGACTTACATAGGGCCATGGGAACCTGGTGTAGTTGACCTTAGGGTGAATAAACGCTGAGGACATCCCCAAATTGACTGTTTTTTGTATTACAATGCGAGACAATAGGGGGAATGGACATATGTTCTTCCTCAGAGTGTCGGTAGTTCCTCGATGCGGGCCACATGAGGAATTGGACATTTATTGCTTCCCTAGAATGCCTTCTAGATACCGATATGAGACTATATGTGGAATTGATGGCGAGTGCTTCCATAGGGAGTCTGTGTTAAAGCTGAACTAGAGGGGTTAGACTGTGTGTACATCCTAGAGGGTTGCTTGTTTTTTTGGTTGAACCAATGTAATTAGGTTGTGAGTAATCCCAGAGGGTTACCTTCTTTTTATTATCTGCTTTCTTGATATGTGAAATTGAATGAATTGAAACTGTACGATTTTTTACATTTTAGTACTTCCTTGTTTACTGCTTATTTTTTCTTATTACCAACCATATATATTCACTGACTATTAGGAATATATCTTCGGGTGGTTCCCTACTGGTATTAGTCTCACACCCTTTTTGATTCATGCTTTTAGGCCCAAATAGATTATCTTGATGCAATTATAGATAAGGAAAAGAACCCTTCTACTTCTGAAACCTGACTTCTTTGGAGCTAGAGACCATAAGACCAAGCTGAGGATTGCAATTCTGCTGGAGTTTATATGTTTCTTTTGTAGTTTGGTTTATTTATATATTCCATCATTGTGAGATGTTTGGCTACTTTACTAGACATATGTATCATGATTCATTTATATATATGTACTCTAGTTATTTATTTCATTAGTCTTCTGTTGTTTGATGTTGTATGGTATGGTCACTACTTCCACTATTGTTATATGTTTTACATATGATGTGTTACTCCACCAATGAGGGCATAGTTTCCCCACTATCACATCCAATGCCCTCACTGCTAGTCAGCAGCCTCTGGCATTTGGGGATATTCACTTGAGGCCATGTGACCAACCGGGTACAGGGCGCCTCTATACGGCTTCCAGAATCGGGAAATTACATATACCATCCTTAAATCGTTGATAATATAATACTCAGGTGTTCTACTTTCAATTTATTGACTACCACTACAATGTTTTACCTCCTACCAAGCCAAACAGCTCAGCCATAGATTTCATCGATCTTCACATTAGACTCCCAACTTCTCCAAGTACCTTGAAAAGGTTACCTTGAATCCCAATGACGTGACAAAACTTCAATTTTCATGAATAGACATATAAGAGATATATAAATTCACTACACACTCTCTCTTAGGGTTGTTTATTAAGGCATTACCCATTGGAGACACTTCCAACCACACTATCTGTTCTATAAGGGACTTCCCATTGGAGTTTCCTTCCAACACCAAACTAATAACTTAGAGTCCATCATATAATGACCATTTTTTAAACCATGGATAAATAAACCCTAAAAAATAAGGTCTAGAAGAATCTCAATGTTATTATAGAATAATTCCTTATCTAATTAAAACACAAGACCACCTTTTCCTATTCATTTTCTACAACTCCTATGACCAACTAAATTCCCCATTCAACTTTAAGGCCCATTAATAGTTTCCAAAGAAATACCAAAATCTATATATTTCACCTTACACATAGAAACACTCAAAAAATTTATAAATGAGCCTATACATGCTATGAACTAATGTTTTATGCAATAAATTACTATAGGCAGTATCACCTCCATTTTTGGCTAGTACAACTTATTAAAACACACATATGAGATCCCCCAAGGCCTCAAAACTCTCTCTAATCTCATGCTCCGTAAAATAAATATTTCACCTATCAAGATGATTTATTTTTACCACATCAATCGATCATTTCCACCCAATGTCTTTACAACCCAATTAACTCCCTACCATTCAGAAAGTTCTATAAAAATATTTCTCGCATATCGATCAAGGAAAGGGGAACAACCAACATGCATAACATTCAAGGCTTGAAAAACATGACCATCCCACTGACCATTACATAGGTAATAGGAGTCAAATGAACCCATTTTCATATACTACTATTATGCCATCTCTCACACATAGATCCATATCTCAACGGTCAATGGAAACACCACACAATAAATCATCCAACTCATATCTCTCTACCCAAAACAACACCCCACTAGACCAACCACTAGAGGATTTTCAACTAACTCAATGCTACAAATCCATACTTTTGTCGAAAATCCTACTCTACTCTCTCAAGATAGATCCACACATATATCACACTATAACATCATATTTTAACCATATCATCCAATGGATTTTTGTTAATAATGGATCCAAGGAATATAGGATAACCACATTTGATCCCATCCTCTAATGGATTCGATTCAGTAACCCATGCATAGAGAACATTAGAAATCAGGAGAAAAAAAATAAAAGAATTCCCCTCGGTCAATGATTCACTTCAATCACAATATTCCTAAAATACAAGATGCTTGTTATAATTTCTCACATGAAAATCATAAATACCCAATTTTAAGTTCCAAATGGGCGTCACAAAAATCACAAATCAGTGCACCAATACACTTATACCATTTAAAATCCCATTTCAAACTAAATGTATGACCATTATATTTTCAAATCAACATTAAATTGCATTTTAAATCCATAAAAACAAAATTTCCTTTTCATATTCTCTGATAGAAAAAAAATCCCAATAATTGTTTCTCATTTAAACCCATTACCAAAAAATAGATATTTTACCCAGCCCACAACCTGAAAATTAAAAAATTATTTAAATTTTCTTATTCAATTTCAAAAAACACTTTTTAATATTTCTATAATAATATCTATTTAAAAAATCTCATTTCAGAAAAATAAGTATTTAAAAATCACTTTTTTAGCCAAAACTCATGGATAATAATTTACAAGCCCTTTATAATAACTATATTTCCGTTTTTAAACTATGTTCAAAACTCAAGAGACACATGACATGGGAGGAAAAAACTCAAAAAATACTTACCACCTACTTAAGTCTTTATTCAAAGCCATTAATACCTATACATTATTCACATTCATTCATAAAATAATAGGACATTATTAACCTAAATTATATAAATTTTACAGCCCATGTATTTGGGAAAATACTGAATATATTTTTTACTCAAATTTAATCACATTAATCTTGTATATTCAAAATGAAATAAGTAGATTACCTATAAAATTATGTGCCAATCCAAGACTCATTAACTCGCCCACTCATTCTAATTAGGAAAAGATATAATATCCCATAAGAATTAATTAGAAAAATATTGTAAGTCCCTCCAGGTGAAATGGGTCAAATGTAATAATAAAAACAAAAATAGAAATACCACCCCTGGAAACATGGTCTTCCTTCATATATGTGTAAGCTAATACCTAGAATGAGTTCCATGCTAAATCTCAACAATTACACAAATTCAATCTACGAAGCCTCAAATAGAAAGACAAAACAGGCTCAAATACAATTTTGTGATGCTCCAACACAGATAACCCAGCTTAGGCCATGGGGCACCACCAAGGCCACATGTGTGCCACCCTGTAAGAAAGAGGATAGTGATTAGTAACCAATCAATGTACAAACTTATTGAATTAATAATCATGGAAAAAAATTACTTAAAATTTAGATTAAATAATAATAATGACATCCCATCATATAATAGAATGACATTTAATTTTTCCTAAATATAATAAAGAGAACCCCACAAGAAAAATATATTTTTAAGAAAAAACAATTAGAAAATTAAAAGAATAAACTCCCCCATAGGATCCTAGAGTTGTTTTAAGCATCATTTCGTCCAACCTTCTCCTTTGTTAGATCCACCCAAAGTATGGACCTTTCCCTAATCTAAATCTTATACGAATAAAGGCTAGTTGTTATCTGATATTTAAATGTAGGGTGATAGTATAAAAACAATTAATAAATCTCCAATTCATCCTTTTTATAAATTCATCATGTCATATAACAGTGTTTGTGATGATGGAAAATAAATACATCAATAAACACACAATTCATCATGTGATCATGTTCTAACAAGACCACTACAAACCTCAAACCTACCAACTTCAACTTGTTAACTAAATGAATGGTATATTTGAAAAGTGGAAGCATATATAACACATTCATCATTCTATTTACTGTTTTAATTGAGTCAATGATCACCCCTACACATCCTTGTGTACACGGGGTGGTCCATCAAGTCACCCCGGCCCATCCTCATAGAATTTGGGGAGGTCATCATGTAAATCAACCCATCATTACAACTTTTAGAGTGATAACAGTCAATTACAAAAAACCATACCCATAGATGTTGGGGATTCTATAATAAATCACACCTTCTCGTCCCCGTTAGATCTTTGGATGTCACCAATATTAACACCATAACATCTATGTTTTCTCAATGAATTACACTGTCAAAAAAATCATATTATAATTATAGGCACTAGAGAGACAACAAACATTCACACTTGACCATCCTCGTGGGCTCTAGGGAGGAGATATATAGTCACAAGAATAACCATAAATATAGAAAAAAATAGCTCTACTTGATACCTCACTCGTGATGACCATCATCATACATGTATTAAACCATTTTGATCATGGTAATCTATAAATCACACATCAATAAGGGAAAATATCACAAAAGACCCTACATCATTTTCTGGCATCATATTTTCACTCTCTGGACCCAAATGATACCTTCCAAGTGTATTTAACTGAGTTTAAAACCCTACCCATAAACCTAAGTATATGGTTCATGCTCATAGAATCCAAGGAATTAAAGAGTGGTGAATCGGTACCTAAACCCCTATGGAGTTTAAAAAAGTCATTCTAACCTCAATCGAGTCCAACCAGCTAATTCCATGACAAATATCCCAAGAGGATAACCCTATGAACATTCTTGAAAAAAATAATCACATTATCATTTCTAAGGAAAATACATCATATGTAATTCCCCACCTCTGTACACTATAAACAATAAATGGACCATACCACCACATGGCCTTAGGAACAACTCCTTATATTATAGAGTATGTAGAACATCATTGGGGGTCTATAGAGGTGTCCTGTGGATACTATAACATTATATCATATTGTAAAACTATAATATGATGAAATAAATGATAGTGTATTTGAGAAAAAAAAGTAAAAACATTATATTTAAAAAATAAAATTTAGTACACATACTCAAATGGTCATTCTTGTATAAAATTAAATACATTGAGACTCTATAAATACCTCATTCTAGTCTTTTTACCATCTGAGGTATCCTACTAGACTAAGTAATATCGGATGTCAACCCCACCTTAGCCTAACTCTAATTTAATTTTTCTAGGGCACCCTAGTGCAGTTGTATTCCATGCAAGTCATGATTAAATAACTCAATAGGGCACCGACAACATGGTCTCATACTATCACAATAAGTCAAAGATATGTGTATATGACTTGCTCAGAATAAATAAAATGCTACTGTGTATAAGAAAATAAAATAATCAACAATACATGTTTCATCCAAATGTTATAATGTCTTGAAAAATTACATGATAACCATGAAAACTTGTAACCCAACCTCCCCATGGGAACACACATATACTCAGTCCAACCCCCATAATCATCACCAATCCTCTGGTCTATGACCTCAATCAACTATACTTTCCTCAAACGATATGAAATATTCTTAGGGCATGTGAATAACTTTAAGTTAACCTCTATCCACTCACTAGGGATCCCATTCTGACACCTCTATCATGATGAGTAGCATACCTTGGAGAATTAGTAGGCATACCTTATAAAAAACCTCAGGATGAACACCATGATCATACCTAGGAAGTCTCAATGGTAAAAAAATGACTAATTAAAAGGATGGGAAAGCCCTAGGAAATATAATAAATCAATATGTGGGTGATTTAAGGGGAAACTAAAAAATAAAAGGGTATACCCTCCTTGGATACTATATTCAGTCTTCGGGGAAACCAATATCTAAAAGCATCTCAATTGATCCATTATCGGTGCATCCACCCAATCATAGGGGCTATTCTAGACCTTGATCGAGGCGATCCACTTGTCTACCTCAGGATTTCCAAAATCTATGATTTGGGATATATTACTACCTAGAACCTCATAATTACATTCAAATATTAGGTAACCTGGTACTTCTCAATATTCTATTCACATCTCTATTTGAATCCCAGCACCCAAATATTTCGGATAGTCTCACTATCTCAAAGGAACAACTTTCTCAAAGGAATTCCTATACACACACTATCATATACCAAGATGATTTATCCTAGGTTCAACAATTATGGATCCACTCTAACATCATCCATGTGACTTGATGATATTAACCTATGTATCCACCCAAAAAGTTGTGTATGATCAGATCTTAAATATATTAGTCATCCTAAGGTCTCTTCAATGTCAACAAGTGATTATAGATCATCCAAGGAAATAAAAATATTTTTATGGATAATGGAAGATTCCTAATAATCATTACAAATCACATATCATAAGAAAAATTAAAAATAAACAAATTAGGGCTACTTGAACACCCAAGACTATCATAATATCCATTTCCCCATGGGCTCAAAATTTTGTCATGGGTCTTAGGTAACATAAACTTACATCCCTAACTATGCCAATAAACACTCACTTAGGGTAATATCATGAATGGGAATCAATAGGGGACCCCTAGGTTATCACTAAATTAGATGAATCCCTCATGGTACTCTCAGTTTCAATTATTATGTCGTGCCAACACCTAAATCTTAGTGGAGATACCATCACTTGTAATCACAAAATTCATCTTACTAACTCATAGGCCTCAATGGTTTGTCCAAACTATCATCACCGGTGTGATGTATTTTAATCCCATATCACTTTCCCAATAACTATTATTTGTTTTCTCACACCCATCCTAACCACCAAGTCCCAGTGGGTACACTCAACTATCCTACTAAGATAATCCATATAATGTCCTATCACACCAACTATTGAAGGTGTATAGTATCTAGGTATCTTCTAAATCCTATCCTAAGACATTTTTTTCAAAGGCTTCAACATGGTTCTCAAGATCAATGTTGTTCCATGAAAAATGTCTCTTTCTTCTTGGGTTCATAAATAATTAAGGAAATTTAATTTAAATTTAACTATTTAAATTAAAATAGATAATTCAATAGTAATAATTTTTATCACTCTTCTAGTCTTGATTGACACACACATTCATAAAACATTATGAATAAATCTATATTCCTAGTACTAGAACCACTTACCTCATCCGGATTCATTTCTATTTAAATCATTTTCCTGAAAACTCTTTGTTTGTTCTCATTCAAGTCCCAAAAAATCATGTACCACCACCTTAGCTCCTTCTTCATGACATTCATTAGAAACGATTTATCATAAAAAAGGTATAATTAATTAGCCAAATTAATCAAAATCAGCATAATTATCAATAAATACATGTAGAACTATTTGGACATTATACCTCGACCAACCGCACTTAGAAGGTCCACAGTAGACCCTTAGGACCAACCCAAGATATCCCCAACCTATGATAGAAATTAAAAATATAAATTTCGATTAAATTTATGGGAATACCCAAAATAAATCCATGGAATAATTTACCATTAGAATAAATGATGAATAATGACATGTTGTTGTAATCTTGGGATGCCCTCTAGCTAGGCTACATGAAATCCCCATAAAAAATGAGTGACTTCACCATCATCCATTGAAATAACCATAAATTCCTTATGTATAAACAATTCCAAATTAAAGGAAACTTATTATTGGGAGAGTTCAAGGAGATTCCAGTAGATCATTACCGAGAACTATCATTTGATCATAGTAATATCTACCTCAAACAAAGGGGATATTGAAGAGTGGTAGATTCGGCTGTACTCAACACAATCAGTTTCACACATTAGTGTTTAATCAAAAGAATCAAATGCCTCCAACCCAAAATTTCCACTAATGACACCATAAATAGGTCTTTTACCCCAATAAATGACACTATAACTCCTTTTGTTTCATGAAATACAACTGAAAAACAATTTTCTCTACTTATCATCACATGATTCACACCCTGAACCATGGTACGAAACTGGGTTTCACAAAGGAAACATGCCGCAAAACTGGTACACCCTCTGAACCATACCAAAAAATGGGGATTCACCCCTAAAAAATGTCATGAATCATATATTACCCCATTAATTACCCTTGGGTATCACTGATATCACCTAGATCTGAATTCCAATGAACTAACTCTAACCATTACCACATTTGAATCTCAAATCAGGTATTTTCATATATCCATATAATATCATGTATACTTACTCATATCAATCATAAAATAAATTTTCGTACCACACGCATTCCCCTAATAATATTACATACATCGATGGACAACACTCCTTCCAATATCACATGTAAATACTAGGCATGGCTATTCAGAACATAAAAAATTATCTATAAGAAACATAAAATATCACCTATTCATGGATCGTTGAAATTTCATCCTTGGAAACTACAAAAATATCAATCATAATAAAGGTAACAAACTAGAATTTCTATAGTAACACTCCCCTCTATATGGATTATCATATTCCACTTCTTGACTCATTGTGTTTAATAATAATTAAACACATGTCTCTCCCTCTATGTCCCACAAAACAATCCCAGGAAGCATTTTTCTAAAAAAAACCCAGATCATTGATTCAACCAAACGTGATCCACATCTAGTGTCTCTTATATCATGGAAAGATATGTAATTTTTATTAAAAAGCTTGGTCCATCATTCAAGAATGTGTTTCAAAAACAATCTATCATGAGATCACAAAGGGTTAATGTAAATTTAGAAATAATGTGTATCTAATTTCACTCTCACCTTATACTATAACCCTTCCACAATAATAGGTCTAGAAATATGAATGGACTTGCCCTAAAAAAACACAATTCACCGTGTTGTCACTCAAGATGCTTCCTCAAAACCTCAATTCATCATCCTTCACATAAAGTAAACTAGATGATACATGATGCATACCATATCATAGCTCTAAGCACCTACATATTATTTAGACAATGAAGGAATAACAAGCCAATTATAACCCTTATCATGGGTTTCCATTGATCATAGATTTCATTGAACCACTATGTTCTAATTAAAATCTCAAGCGTCACTAGGGTCTCCCCACTGGCCCCAAAAACCAGGACCCAAAATTTATTATAACTCATTAGACAATTCTCGATGCACCGGTCTCAATGAAACATGATATCTACCCTTACCAACCAACAACTATAGGTCCCATAAACATAATGGTTTGTCATTCCAACTCATTCATCGACCCATATATGGATTCTCACCAAGAATCCACCAATGTGACAGCTCCCTTGAGAATCATGATCTCATTAGTCAACACCACTATAACCAATGGAATCATTCTCGATGATCCATATCAATGGAAACTATAGTCACTATCTTGGTTAAGTAAAATTATATTCCAATACACATGTTAAAACACTGTATTATTTATTAATGGACCATTTAAAAAACAATCATCTAGTAACCTCACACATATATACTCACTCACTAGCTTCTTCCCTAGAAAATCTTAATGAATGATCCATGACTCAATTTTTGGTAAGATATAATTACATTCCAATATATATGTGAAAAAACGATCTAGTTTATTTAAGTTAAAATTAAAAAACCAATAGTATACATTCAAACATCATCTCCCAAATGATGATCGGTATCTAGAAAACCACCACTACATAGTACATTTATGATGACACTCATTCCATGCTATATAGTAAAACACCATATAAGTTGTTATTGACACATGAAATAACTAAACTGAAATAAGATCCAAACCAATGGGTTTAATACTAAGGAATCATATTAATATTATGACCAACTATGGTCCTTATACAACCTTTGTTCTAAGAGTCCTCATTGTCAACATTAAGATGAACCATATAAAAAATATACAAGACCTTATAACAGCAAATAATGCACATACATGTCATCTAATGTAAGTATAATTTGACTAGGTACTTAAATATTAAAAAATTGTATAATAATATTTTTGACACTTTAAACTCATTAATCTATCATCAATAATAAAGTCACACCGACAAGTCCCAACATGATTTTGAATCCATTGTTCTGACTCATGATGCATGAGACACCACTAGCCTCTACTGTCCAAGTGTAAAATATATATCTATTACCTTAGAAAAGAGGCAAGATCTAGAAATCCTACATGAATCATAAATATCATACATCATGTGAATCACCTATGGTAAAAATAATATCAACAGTGAACGTGCAAACCCAAAACTTTAATCCCTTACCTATATACCTGATCTTCCTAGAGGAAAATATATCCACAATGCACTAGGATGGTATCAATAATAGGATCTTACACATTCCTATCTCTTCTAGTTATACGTCTACAAATAATAAGACAAATAATACTACTCTGATACTCCATTATATTTCCCACCCTTCGTCAATATAAACAGTAACTAAAGCAGACCATCACATGTCCTTGGGCACACATCCCTATATGTCCGAGGATGCTATCTAGTAGTGATATTATATAGATGTACCATTTATATAGTATACCACCAATATCATAGTGTAATATAATAATAGTAAATAATTAAATTAAATATGTCAAAGGAAGGAGAAATAAATTACATAACTAAATAAAAAATGAAATTTTGAACATACAATCAAACCATTATACCCATATAAAATTAAAGAAATTATGGCTCCATAGAAACCACATAAAAATATATATACTATCTATGATATCCTTCCAAGTTAAGAAATTTAATTCTTCATGTAACCTAGTGCAATGGTTGCTTGAGTAGGGTGTGAGTGCATAATTCCAAAGATAACCAATAACATGGTTATGTACTATACCAATAGGGCAGTGATATTTCTATGTCAGATAAATAGTGTAAGTAAAATTATTCTATAAATAAATGAATAAAACAACCAAAAATACATACTTTAGTATGATTTTATAATGTATCAAAGAATTTCATGTTGATTATGCCATCCAATAACCCAATCGAACCATGGGCATACACATATACCAAAAAATTCATAATAATCATCATTGATCCTAAAGTTAGTGACCCTAATAAACCATTAATACATCATACAATTATAGAATGTCTCGGAATAAGAGAATCACCACAAGTTATTTTTTGTCCTGTCATTGGAGATCGCATGCTCAGAAATAGATTATGATGAATAATAGATCGTATGGTGCAACCAAGAATCCCTCATACTCAAGCCCTTAGGATGAACATATGGTTCATACCATGGTGTTATAGATATAATTTTAAAAACTACTTCCAAGGAGAGTGTATCCCTTTAAATTTTATATTACTATTCATGACTAATTCATGGGAAACTAGAAATTCTATGGAAATTCCCTCCGCGTATCCCATCGTTAGTCTAATTGGAATCCAAATCCTACTCAATCCTCCATAGATCCAACTTTGGTGTGTCCAGTCAATCCCAGGAGGTATCCTTGTAATTAATTGTGGGTACCCAATAATCTTATTAGGGATGTCCAACATCCATTATTTGAGATATACACCTACCCATAACCACATATCCTTATTAAAATCACAAGAATCACTTTCATTTATAATGGTCCACTAGTATCTCCATTCGAATCGCAACACATGTGAATTCAGAATGGTATTAATATCTCAAAGGAACCAATTCCATCTTGGGAATACTTTTGTGTATACTATATTATAACCTCATGTTGTATCCTATGAATAACCACTCGGAATCTACTCCTCTATCAACTATATCTATGAATTCTATCGGATCTAGGAATCCACCCCCAGAATACTACCATACCAAAATCCATATAACTCATGAATCCCTAAGTTTCATCCATATCAAAACATATTTCGTGGGAATCATAGGAATAAAAAATAATACTAGCCCTCATATATGACTCCCTAGCACCCTAGGAAATTATAGTTCATAAAAAACAAATAAAGGGATGGATGGACACTCATACTCATCACACTATACCTAGACCCTCGAGCTCACAATTTTGGAATGGCTTCTAGTTGACACCCACATCCATCCATTCCCATGGAAAAATGAACTCACTCAGGGAAATATCACAAAACAATATCCACCGGGGTCCCCTAGGTCACCACTATAGTATAGTAATCCCACTATGGATTCTATATGACAACTGGTATGTCAAGAGTACACATGATGCTCAGAAGACACCCCATCCATTGATATTATCAATGCTATCTTCCATACATAGAGGACAAAAGGTTTTTACCACTATATCATCACTGGAGTGATTAATTTTAATCCCATCATAATTTCACCACCAATAGGTCAGTCATCGAACCCATCCTACCCAATAAGTCTCTATAGGTCTACTCACTTGACGTATTAGGGTCATCCATCTAAATTTGTATCAACCCCTCCCTCTCGAAGGTTTCCAATGTATGGGTATCCTCTAAAACCTATTACAAAAAATTCAAGTTTGAGTAATCAATCATGTTCTCAATGAACATAGTGGAATACGAACCTTGTCTCTTTGTTCTTAGGTAGTCATATAAATTTAAAAATTCAACTTGAAATAAACTATTTAAAACAAATTTAAGAATTGAAAAATATTTGGGAATATTTTCCTACTGGTGAGGACCCACACACACATGAATATAACATCATTTTTATAGACATAGGGCAAGTAAAAAAGAAAACCTACCTCTTAATTTTTTTTGGATTTAAATCCTTATCTTGAAAAATCACTTCTAAGGATCATCAAGGCCCCGAATAGGCATATACCATGACCTAATATCATAACTGAATACATACACTATAAATGATTAATTATAAACAATTATAATTATTTATATAATGAAAAAAATATCCATTATCACTAAACTACTAATTGAGAACCACCACCTCGCTAAAACCTCAACTAACAACACCTAGAGGGCCCACATCACAACCCCAATAACAACTTCATAAAAATCCGAAAAACAAGATGAATAAAAAATAAAAATTCATATTATATTTATTAGAAACCACTAAATAAATATGTTTAATGATGTTTCATTAGAGAAATAATGAATGGTTAATGGAAAATTTCATCTTATGGAACCCCATAGATAGGCTGTATAAAATACCAATAAAAAATGAGTTATTTCACTATCCACTGGTAAAATCTTCGTAATTTCCCAAAATATGAACATCGTGGGATCAGGGGAAACCATTGAAGGGAAGTATAGAGGATTAAGAGATGATAAAAATACCCAGATGCATAATCTAATAATACTAAGAATTGTCTCAAATAGTGGTGGGAATGAATAGGGTGAGGTCCAGCTATCTGCCACTAGTGTGCTCTGTCAATTAGAATAAGACGGGGTGTTGAGCTTATGATTTAACTAAAATACATCCATGATCAGAAAGATCGCACAGTAAAATTTCACTAAAATATCCTAAACACCCTTTTAATATCCTAAATTATTCTATCACACCCTATAAAAGAATTTCATATCATGAATACACAATTCATCATGTAAAAGGGATATTGTTATCATTTTTGACAACTCTAAAACTCTAGAAACTCTTTCAGCTTCCACAAAAATCCTTGGGAAGAAATATAATACATAACAACCATTCCAAAAAAACCATATTTCATTTTCCAAAAACTTGGACTCCCATTATGATTGTGAGTCCTCAAAAAAAAAATAGTAAAAAGTGAAATTCATATTACCTCAACATTTTTCAAACCCAATTGGAAATGGGGTATTTCATCACACTCCCCCTATATGGAGACAACCACATTGATATTGAGCACACTTTATCTCTTTTCCACCAAAATACGAGATATCCTTGGGCTACACACATTTTCAATTATACATTAATTTATACAATTTAATACAAAAGTATCCAATTGGTAATAATGTCCTACCTCATGCCTAAGAGAGATAAACCATAAAGAATCACCAATTTAACTAATCCTAGATCAATGAATCCCTAAAATGGGCCCCAAACATATCTCATTAGTGTTCTATAATGAGTAACCTAATGCAAACCTATATTTGAGTCCATGATGACATTAGACTTACACTTAAGAACTCATCGCATCCAAAGACACATAAATTGGTGATGAAATGAGAGGTAAGGGGCCAAAGAAACCAATAAGGGGGACCCCCATCATCTTCTGGTTATTTTTTTCCAAAAAATAATGGTGAATAGGATAAAAATGGTTTTTTAGGTAAATGATTATTTTTCCCAAAAAATACCAGAATAAGTTCACTAAGTGAAATAGAGTTTTCACCATGAAACCCTCAATCATATTGCCAAATGTATTTGTAGTGTGATATAATGTATCATATTTTTAATGCATTCATGTACCTCTTGAATATATACATTTTCATCTCGGTCCTCTTAATCCAGCTTTCATGTCCACCTTACATCCCAAATAGCCAGAAATGATCCAGATACACATGTATAGATTCAAAACTAAAACCACAGTACTCCTCAAAAATCTAGGGTTGTTGTACATTGTATTAATTTCATATTCTATAATTTCAGTGGGATATATATAAATAAAATTATGAAATTAAAATATTCCTATAGGAACTAGATCCTCATATGTGTTCGAGAAATATAGTGTTTTATCGACATCATAATATCCCTCAAGGGATATATTATAATCTTTCGCTACTTTTCATTATAAGATTATTTCATTGATTTTGGGCCTCTATGATTATATGACCTCCCATTTTGATGATACACTTGAAATAATGTGGATTTTTTCTCATGGAACATGATTCTAGGTGAATATACTACATTCACCGCTAAACATAATCCTAGTGAAGTTAATTAATAATGAAATATTAGTGGGTTAACCCTCTAGGTAGCCTCTTATTTTTCTTTAGCATATCTCTATAACCCAGACCAACATAGTGTAGGTGGTAAAAATACCTAAAAACTTAAAATATGGGATTTTCTCTACTTTATTATGATTAAAAATTAATCCCTTTGTATTCTTCCCACAACCCTATAGTCTGATCCTTCTCCTTTTTACAAATTTTTTTTCCGCATATTTCTTTTCACTACAAGCATATACATGTGAATGATTTGGGTTCAATGTTTATTATGGACTCAATAAATGTGAGTTATCATCCTTCTAAGGGGTTCTACTCATCAAGATGTTTCTTTTCTAAAATTGGATACCTAATTGATCTTTTTTATAACTGGATGTTAATGTTTACAAATTTCTCTCTCCAATCAAGTATGTATATTTTATTCCCTCAGGGTATAGGAGTTATATTTTATTCACTAGGTTATATACCCAACTAGATTTGTGGGGCATACATAGAGGTAATGATGTTACATAACACCTTATATAGAAAAATCTATTCGCCTGTTATTGCGGTGAAATATAGATCTCAATATTCAAAGCAACCTTTGACCTGCACATTAGTTTATATGTCCAGGATCATTTCTAGAGTTCCCTTAAACTATATAGGATGTCCTAATAGAGATACTTGACTCATATTCCATATTTGGATTTTTGTTATACTTGGAGAATTTTTAAATCAATATGATGACACCAGTCATCCATTTTCATGAGGTGTTCAACATATCCCCCAAAATATGGGTATTTTGATTTGAGGTGATGTATTTTAACACGTTTATGTAGAATGATATGATGCATGTATTCATATCTCAAATTATTTGGAATTTTTTATAGATCTGTAGAAATGGGCCTGAATAGGACTATTATTTTATCATTTTCAAATTCTCTCCATATGATTCAAGAGTTTTTATCAGCGTATGTGACTGACTCTTTGACCGATTTTGATAATAAATTTAATATTTATAGAAAATTTCCCAGTGGAATGTGGTTATTTTAAATATTTTTAGATAAATACAAGGTTTCATGGTATGGTTAAGGAACTATTGATGATCGATGTCTAGGTTTTTTCATTAGTTGAGAAGAAAAACAACTGTTAGATACTGGAGTACCAAATGTATGTGGTCATGGTTATTCATATATGTCTCCATATGATGGAAGATATAGAATAATTATGACATGGGGAGGACCTTCAAGCAGAGGAGATATGTCATTAGTATGAGGATATTCATAAAAATCACCATGGATAGGATATTCATAGATACTAATTCCTAGTTCATTGTCATAGGGATGAACATTGTGGTCATAAATTATATGTTATTTTTCATGCATCGGACCCCTGATTTAGATGTTAATATTTTCATCAATATTACCTATGTGAGTAGATCCCAGCGGTGGATGTAAAGAGATTTTCATTGTCATATGATTTATAAGATAAATACCTCATTTTTAGTTGACAAATATTTTATGGGGGGACCTCTACAATTGATATCATGATGTTGAACTCTATAATTACTAAAAAAATATAACATGGGTAGGAACATCATGACTTTTTTTCATATTATTAAGGGATGAAAATTCTAATGAGGGATATAGGGAGGAACTCAGAGGTTTCCTATAGGAAATTGATCATTTGGGAAGCATCCATGGATATTTAATTTTTTGTTTATACCATTATAAAAAACATTGAGGATATAATCCATGTTTTCAAATATAGAACATTTATAATGGTCACTCTAGGTAGTACCTACAAACTTGATTGATTTAAAAGTTTGGAGAGAACATCGATAGTGATTTTTTACCCCTATGATGAGGGACTTTTTAGATTAATCACTAGTTCTTACTTTATCACGGTATAAGTATTAATTCTAATGGTGACCATTAAATAAATCATAAGTCACTTTTGGGATATGAAATTGTGCTTTTGGGTTGTTTATATCATTTTTGGTAGAAAAATTCTCTTAATGCTTCAATGTTGGTGGACCTTTATAGGCATTTCTCCTTGATTCCATGTCATGAAGATCAAGGAAAAGACAACTTCATTCATATCCTCCTGATGAATATAGGTTGGGAAGTGATAGAAATAGACATATTAGATTGGATCCCTTCTTCGTACCTCTTATGTGTATATAATAATTCAATGATGATTTAATTTTTATATGATAGGAAAGATGAGGGATAAAATAAAAAATAAGTGAACCATTAATGAAACATCAAAAATTAGAATGCATGGTTAATTTAACACTATAAAATATAAAATAATTTATGTTGGGTTCACCATTTCCTATTTATGATGACTTTTCACAACTAATTTTTGATCATATATCTGCCTTCCAATGTTTGGTGGAGATATGAATAAACTATGCAATCTTTGAATTTCACGTCAATCCTAATAAAATGGTTCCTTGAATCATCCCTGAAATGACTTTATATCTACTATGTAACACTTATATATGTTTATAAAATTATTAATTACTTATATATTATGATATTGGTTACACTTTTCATGGATGTGATAAAATGATATCATGCATTCATTGAGAGTGTGTAGGATTGTTCCTCCATCTTCTCCCTCATAGATTAGTTATTCTATGGTTTACATCCATACATATGGTCACTACAGAATTTATCATCATCTAGGGAGGTGATAAGTTTTTTATAATTGGGATCAATCCCATGTATGTGGATTCTTACAAATACCTATAAAGGGTATAAAAACTCATATAGTTTAGTTCCATTTAAAAATTCACTTCAGACATATCAATTTCTTGTGAAAAAAAAACAATCATGGATCCTTTAAAGGATTTTAATTCATAAGAAATTATTTTTTTATGTTCCTCGTTATAGAATAAGTTATGTGAAATTTAAATTCATTTTCCCAGTTTTACTAAATCATAAAATATAATATCATATGGCTTGGACCATTACGTATCATAGTTTATTTTCATATGTCTAGTATTTATTTTTGTAATATTAATGTCATGTGGAATGGATCACTAGGAACTTGTGATAATAAATGTTTTCATATTGGACTTACATTAAAGAATCCATTATATTTTGGAAAATAAATGAGTCACGCGAATATATATTGGTACCTACATTAGGATGTTGGCCTAATTTCTTTTTATCTCCTACCTTTTAGTAATTATGTTGTAGAGAATAATGATTGGACACATGGGTGACTCAAAATAAAAGGGAAATACTGATTCATACAACTGATTATAGGCCCATCAGGGTTCATCTCCTACATGATGGAATCAAAGATAGAGGGAATCAGAACTGAACATATGGGTTTTGTGAACTAAGATGGAAATGATATTTCTTACAAAATGTTACAGCCTAATTTTTGTTTTTCTCTTATTTTTTAGTAACTAGGCATGATGGATGAAAAAGTAGAAACTTGGGTTCTATGGACATGTACAGAATGATTGTGGTATAAAATACAATATCATGGAATTTATGTTCATATCCATTATTTTAGTGAATAATGTATTGAGATGAATGAGTCACTACACCAAAATCTTACATTAGTGGTGTTTTGTAGTGGTGGTCTATGAAACTACCGCTAACGTTTTATAGATAATTTGGTTTTTGTTTTTAATAAACTACCACTGAATCTTTTTATTTTTGAAAAACATTATACTTCTCCCCAACCCTTTTACACTTCACCCCTAACCCCCCAATTCCATAAGAACCCTCATCTCTACTAATACCATCCCTCCCCACCAATCTCGTCCTTCAAGATTGATCTCGATGCTCATCACCCATCGTCGACCTCTTCGACAGTCTCGACCCCCCTAAATCCCCAAAGCCCTACCCGCCCCCCTAAAGCCTCACCGCCAATCCTGACCATGGGTGTGGCCATTTTTTAAGGATATTATTTTCACGGTGTCTCATATTAGTTTCTACTACTTAGAGGTTGATGTTTCTGTGAAATTGTTTCATTTTATAATTATAACCATGTGTTTACTTTATAAATTCTATTTTAATGAAATTGTAAATATTTTTTATATACCACTGGTTTTTTGAAAATGTTTCAGGGTGTTTTGATGTTGGTATAAATGGGTTTTTACATGAATACCATGTTTTAATTTTTTAAATAGACTGTTTTATTATGATAATATTATTTTGAATTCTCTTATTTCCTTTTGAAATTATTATCATGTTCGGAAATGGGTTTTTGACACAATTATAATTTTAATGAGTGAAAAGTAGGTTTTAAATATAATTTTATTTGGAATTGTTTTGTTGAATTCTAAATGTATTAAAAAGGTTCTATTAATGTATTTAAAATTCGTATTTTAAATGATTACATTGATTAAAACTTCTAAAATGTCCTGTTGGCTTGTTTTAAATGGTTTTATGGATGTGGTTTTCCATTTTTCTTTTTATTGACATTAAAAGATAATGATCCTTGTTGAAGTGTAGTTTTGAAATTTTTTCAACGAAATGGTTGTTTTTTATGGACCTATTAAAACGTTTCAAGTTGCGTTCATGTGATTTTTAAGGGAAATAAATGTCATTTGACATGATATAAATTTTCAAAAAGATAACACTTGTGTAAGGGTGACAAAAATAATTTAAATGCTTTGGTGTTTTCCATCATTTTCTATATTGTGTTTGGTAACTATTTTTTGAAAAATTAAATGTTTTATCCATTTCAAGATATGATTTGGTGTCAAATCACTATTAATAACATTGGTTTAAAATGGTGTTTGTGGAAGGGAACCCTTGATTCCACCTTTCTCATTTACCACATGTGTGGGTTTGTGATGAATATGTGATGCTTATTGCTCCCCATGAATGAGAATGTGATACTTATGCCTCGAGTATATGTTATATATGTATGGGGTACTACATCATTGGGTTTTAGGGTTGAGTGTAGTTATGGTTATTCCTCATGTGTTAAACTTGTCTCATTTTCACTATTTCATAGTTCCACTATTGATCATTGGGAACCAGGTACTAATTGGATGGCCTAAATTATTTCTCTAGTTTGTTCACTTGTAGTTAATTTCAAAACAGTCATTATTGGAACAAGGTCTAGGTGGGGGGTTTTCATTATGAGGCTTGGGTGGGAAACTTTTTTTTCAATTATATATATTGCATAAGCCGATAGATAGATAGTTTAGGTGTTTATTCCCATATATTATTAACTAGTTGTCACATTAGTATTCCCAGGGTAGATCCTAGGAAAATTCAATTATATGGTTACATAGTGATTTAGGGGAGTTTTATCTTGTTATATGTTATATAATTTCCCAATATTTCTTCATTATGGAATAATACTTATTTATATTATATTATATGGCTAATTAGTGAATTATGGGAGTTTTAACTAGTTCTATATTATGTAATTCTCCATAATTTATTCATCATGGATTCTTTATTGTTTATGTTGTATCTTTATATTCCTTACATAACAGTTTTTATTAAACTTACATGGAATTTATAGTATGTGTGTTACCTTTAAAAATGTACCTTTGTACCCATTCATATTCTTTGTATTCTTGGTTTAACCTTATGTAAGCTCAAATTAGATTTAAACAAGTGTTTCATTCCTTTATTCAATTGACTGTAACCTTTACCCAAGTGTTTATTACCTTTACACATGTGTTTCTTACCTCTACGCAAGTGCTAAGCTATAGTTAAGTGGTATGAATAAAATTCAATTTACCCTTCTATAGTTAACTATATACCTTTAAATATTGTATGGAATTTATGTTTTTCTTTCAAGCATTCTTTAGAAAATTATTATTACCCTTATGTAACTTCTCAGTTCCTTTATACGTCTTATCTAGTTACATTTACATGACTTGTTTATGTAATATCTTACCAATACACAACATCACCAGTTACTCATATGAAATGATTATACTTTTTTATTACCCTTACAAAGCATTATAATTTTCCTATATAAAGTATGTGTAAAATTCATATCGAATTTATTAGAGCTGTATATTTTAAAGGTTACCTTTAAAAAAATTATAAAAAATATTAGGTACCTTTATGTAGTCAGTGAAGAAATAATTTTACCCCAATGTGGGCTATATAGGTATAAATTTTCACTATTATATTTAAGTTATAGAATCTCTTATCCGTTTGAAAGGTAGAAAGCCTCTATCACTAGAAAATGATACCAGGAATTAAATACAATGATTATTTTTGAATTTGAGTGTGAAACATTAAATAGTAATATGTTTCTATTTTAATTTATATATTTTGGGTTTAAAATGTATGATGAAGAATCAGAAAACACCCATGTGTAGAAGATTCAACGGATTTTTAAATAATGTAATCTATGTGTGTTTTTTCTATAAATAAATTCTAATGAAAGAAGTGTATTAAGAATAAGAAAGACATTTAGAACATCAAGGATTCATTATAAATTTTTTTGAGGCATTTCTAGTCTCCCTATATTTCCTTATTCTGTATCAATTAATGAAGGGTTAAAGTTCACTACTCTACACCATTTTCATTGTCAAAATATTATAATAATCTAAATAGTTTTATTATTTCTCAGAACTGTGTGTAATTCATATTTCTCATATGGTTATACATATATTTAAAATTTAGTTTATGGTTATTTAACGTATTCAAATTTTTTTCACCTAGTATATATGAATCTATTTTCCTATTTAGTAATTGTTATCTGTTTATATTTTTTTTCATAATGGGTAGGCACATTTTGATATGTATGGATAAAATCAGGATCACAATACTGAGGAATGTACCTCAGTATGCTAAGGGTTTGGAGGAGTTTATAGATTTATCAATTTCTAATTGATCCATTGACGGGAGAATTAGATGTCCATGTCTGAAATTTAACATAAGAATATGTTTTAAGAGAGATGAGGTTTATGAACATTAGATATTGAAGAAATTCCTTGCTCATTATTTGTGTCGGATTTGGCACCAAGAATCGATCGTTAGAGAAAGGATGAGCACTGATGTCAATCCACCTAATGAGCACCCAACTTCATCGTCAATGGAAAATGAAATGAAAAACGTTATGAATGATTCATTGAGAATTGAAAGACACCAACATCAACATCAAAAAATATTAGAAAAACAAGTTAAGGGTGATAAAAATATCAAAATCATAAATGATATTTTTGAGACGTTAGGACTACCAGATTAATATTGTAACATATCATGGGATCCCCCTCTTGATTCTATGGAGACTAATATAACAGAAAACCTCACTTAGATAACAGATGAGTTTCATGGTTTAGTTGTTGATGGAAATCAAGAGTTGGATAGTGGATGTTTGAAATATTCAAAACATTATTTTCTGCTGATGTTGTACTATATCACATTCTTTGGTGGAATTACTAATAATTTAATGTCCATGATATTAAAATTTTTGTGTGATGGAATTCCTGTATTAATGATCCCTAAGTATTTTTATGATATGAAAAAAGATGTTAACAAACATGGTCTGAAATATACAAAAATAAATGCATGTACCAATTATTGTATGCCTTAATGGAGAGAGTATTCTAGTAGACAGGATTAAAAAAATCTTCTTCTAGATGGTAGTCTATGTATAATGTTGGGAGTCAAAATCAAAATAGTACCATAAAGGAGAAGATAAAAAACACACCTGAACTGGTTTTTCATTACATTACTTTAAATCCATGATTGAAAATATTATTCTTGTCATCGAAAACCACCGAACACATGAAGTGACATTATGTATATAATAAAAAGGATGGGTAAATGCGACATCCAAGAGATTAAAAGTTGTGAAGTAATTTGATACATTACATCCATATTTCTCAGCTTATTTTAGGAATGTTCGATTGGGATTGGATGTCGATGGATTCAACCCATTTGGGACTTTGATTACCAGTTATAGCACTTGGATGGTTGTTTTGATCCCTTAAAATCTTCCTTTATAGATGCATATGCAACAAATGTGTTTAATCATTTCGATGATTCTTCCTATAAAAAATCCTAGAAATGATATTGATGTATACTTTCAATATTTAATTGAATAATTACATGATTTATGTAGCTAGGGTGTTGAGATATATATCACGCATCCTCTAGAACAATGTTAAAAATGCAAGATACTCTAATGTTGACCATTAGTGAATTCCCAAGACATGGAAAATTATTTGGTTGGTACAATTACACAGGTTTGGATTATCTTATTTGTAACTTCCATTTTTACATCGAACAGATGCCCCATAGTATAAAATGGTGATGCTTATGTGATCTAAGATTACTCTATGCATATCATAGATTTCGGTAGAACAAGTCAAAATTCAATGGTTTCATTGATCGTATACCACCACCAATGTTGTGAACAGATTTTGAAATATTTGAACAACATGGAAATGCTAATATTGAATTTGGGAAGGTGCTTAATTTGAATGATAGTGGGAAATTTGTTCTAAGTGCATCATCAAGTGAAATTAGAATGAAATAAGGGATGAAAAAAGTATATTCTACAAAATTTGGTATTTTGAATTTAATTTTCTACGGAATAATCTTGATGTGATTCATATTGAGAAGAATTTTTGTAAAAATTTGATCTTTACATTTCTTAATGAGCATGGGAAGTCAAAGCATCATATCAATGCACAGTAATACTTGCAAGCAATGAATATAAAGTGTGATATCAAGTCAGATGAGAATGGAAGGTATACAATGGAAATATTTGCAATGAAAATGGGGATAAAGATACATTCCATCGAATGTTAAAATATGTGAAGGTATATAATTGGTATTCAAGTAGCATATCATGGTTTGTTGACATAAATCATCATAGGATACATGGATTAAAAATCCAGGAATCACATATTTTGTTACAGTAGTTACGTGAATTTCCATTACATACATTATTACCTAAAAAGGTTAATACTATTGTACTATAATTCTGCACATTTTTCAGAAAATTATTTGAGAAATCTCTGCATCCATTTCATCTTGAAAACCATTAGGAGATATTTTTATTGAAACTTTGTGAAATAGATATGATTTTTTCTCTGTCATTTTTTACTGTCATTATATATTTAACTATTCATTTAGTTGAGGATGCTAAATTATACGGTCTTGTACATTATTGATGGATGTATCCAATTGAGAGGTAATTTATTTATATATCATTTAATTTAGTAAACAATTCTTGAAAATTCATTAAATACATAATTATGTTATATTTTTTATTTCATAGATATCTTGGGCATTTTAAATCTTATGTGAAAAATAAAGATTAACCAGAAGGCCATATTTCTAAAGAATATTTGGAATAGGGGTGTATAAACTTATTTTCTAGATACTTGGATGACATTGAGGCAAGATTCAATCGAGTTGGATGTGTTGACAACACATCGACTGAATCTGAAATACATCATAAATCAAAAATCATTCCTGATGTTGGCTGATCAGTTTGGAGGAGTTGAAATCTTACATTCAAGGAAATAGAAGTATTACAGGCACATATATATGAGCTGCTAAATAAAGATATTTTATATCCAATTATTGAAGTGTTGAGGATACAAAGAAACAAATGACCGGATGAACCGAAAATGAGAAATATATAACAAAAGAAATTAACAACGATCTTGTAGAATGGTTTTCATGATGTGTATGTTCATAAATATTTAAATCAATACAAATATTAGGTTGACAAATATATTATGTGAATATAATAATGAATATTACTTTTTTCATATCCTGTATACTGATACTCTAGTATAGTTGTCATAAGATTTGTATTTTCATTCTTGAGGTCCGCTAAAACAAGCTAGAATGTTCAACGCTTACAATGTGAAAGGTTTTAGATTTTGTACAGTTGATTAGGAAGAGGGTTTGAAAACATAGAATAGTGGCATATTTATGTTTGATGAAGTCGAAAACTATGGAATGTTGACTGATAGTATCAAATTAAACTATCATGGTCATTTTTCAGTTCTTTTATTCAAATGAAATTGGGTGGATATTATTAAGGGTGCTAAAAGATATTCATGGAAATTTACATCGTTGAACCTATCTTGATTTATGGGTGATGGTGACCATGAACTACATGAACTTTATATATTATCATCACAAGGGAAAATTGTATATTATGTGAAAGATGTCATGGATGAAGTGTGGACTGTAGTTGCTCACCTAAAATAGATACATGTATCATATTGGTGATGAAGTAGATGATTTTACCTCTGACATTGAATCCCATCAACAACAAGATATGTACTTATTTTTACATCATGATATCTAAAATATTAGTCTTATAAGAGTGGATGATGTAGATGAAGTACTGATGGAGTTGGAAACTGACATGATTGAAGAAGAAAATGATTGTTTTTCCAGTTATCCATTCATTTATCAACAACTTATGTCATTTTTGTAGTCATTAATTATCATTTTTATGTATATTTTGTTAATTAGTATTGTGAATATATTATCATTTCTATTTTTTATGCATGAATTTATGAGAAAATATGTTCTGAACCTAATTTAATTTGATTAAATGATAGGAATTCCTAGGAGGAAGAATTATACTCACACTGTAGGGTCAAAGATTTTTTCTAGATGCTGATCGAATCTGGTAATATCATCATTAGTTTAAATATTTTTTAGACACTGTTATATGTTTAATATATTAAATTTTTTATTTATCTTTGATTAATGCAGTCACAGATTTTAGGCTTGCAAGCATCCCGAACATAAGTGTGGTTTAATGTACATAAAAAATATAATGACTGTTTTTTTAATGAGTTATCCAAAGAAGTTGGGTATAGATTCATTTTTCCTTATAATAACTTATTATAGTTTTCAGTATGTGAATATATATTGCTTCTAATATGAATGATATTTGATTTATAGGTATAAATTAAAGAACTATGAAATGTCAATCCCATACAGTCCTACTCAGTATCCCTGGATGACCCAGTTGGTAATGTCCATGGGAAGGAGCATCATGTTCGAGTGTGTGGGATGGGTTTAGGACCATTACCATCTAGGGTCTTTGGCAAGAAAATGGGGATTACAATTGATGACTATTGGTGATAAGGAAAATAAAAAGACTTCAAAATCATTTAGTTCACAAACATTTATTGATTTCATGTTTAAATATAAATATAAAACATTGTTTAATTTTCAAAATAATTGTCTTACAGGTGCCAGTAGTTTGAAGTAGATATTGAGATGGAGAGGGTGACGAGTAGAGTTCTTCATTAGGAAATGATTAGTGGAGAGGGTTTTTTAATGTATCAGTACATCCAATGTGGGTATTTGTTTATCGTTTTCTGATATTTTTGATGGGATCGGGACAATGGGTGTCATATATATGTGTTGTATACCCATGTGTCTATATGTTGTGTTTCAACTGGCTATGGAGATTGAAATTTCATTACGATCATATATTATGTTTAGTTTATTTTCGCCCTTTTACATATAGGTTGATCTGACTATTATATTTTACTATTTACCACTTTTCTTTAAAGGTGTCTTACTATCTAGGAACCATGTATTATGTGTCCCTCTATGATTCAATGTATAGACTTTGATAGAAAACTAACCATGTCTAGGTAAAAAGGAACTGATTTCTTGGTGAAATTTTAATAAAGGTTTATTCATCATTATTGTTGGATTATTTTTATGTTAATTTTTTTTAAAAAAATAGTGTGTTTATTATGGTAGAAAATATATTTATAGAGTATTAATTATTGAATTATTATCTTGATAATTATTGATACATTCTAACTAATTTATTTATGATAGATTAAACATATTTAATTAATAATTAATGATATAATATGATGATTTAATTTATTTATATAAAATTACTTATTTTAGTTTATAAATTATGTTTAATGTGTGTTAATTAACAAACTTATAAATTCAAAATAACATATTAAAAATTAAATGTATTTCATTCACTTAATATTTTTTTATATTTTTTTAATAGGATTCCATAATGTTGTGTTAATAGAAAATCATTTTATAAGATCATTATTTCCATATACATAAAATACATTTCCAAAAACTCTTTTCAACTAAGAATTATGTTAATGATTTATTACTAATAAAATGAAAATTTTAAAAAAAGAAATATCTTGGTAGTAAGATTTGGATTATAAGGTTTCATATATCATATGATATGTTAATTAAAACTTATAGTTTGAAAATATTGTTAAATTAGTTTCATATGTCAATATGAATTCATTTTAATAAATGGGGTTCTAGAAATATATTAAATCCAGATTATTATAGATGTATGCTAAAATATAATAAATTCTATTTATTCCTTTTTAATCATGATGTTTTAAACATTGTAGAACATTAATTGAATTTTATATGTGACTTATTATGTATGATCAGTTTTAAATTTAAGTATGAAGTATGGAAGTGAATAATGATGTAATTCTATTTTAATTGTGTGATGAATTAAAAAAAATTTGTTAATAAATTTGATACGATAATTGTAATTCTTTCAAAATGTGATAAATTGAATATAAATAAATTATTAGTGCCCCTATGAAATTTTTAATTTAATTATGGTATAATACTATGTTGGATTGATGACAATTTCCTTAATGGTTATGTATTTTCATACCTTGTTAATGATTTGTTTCCCTTAAACTGCTTGTTTGGTTATTGTGCTTGTTGATTTATTTTTATAATGTAAATCTACGTGAAATGATTTTTAATTATATCATTATTGATAAATTTAGTATAATTTTGATATGATATCTTTAATTATATTCCATTAGTGATGAGGAATGGATATCTTGTTGAAATATATTCTGGTGGATGTTATGTCTAATGATGATGTTGAAAGAATGTATAGTGATGATGGGTTGATGTAAGGGACAATTTTTTATAATTAATTTGATTTCCTATATGATATGATGGTATATGTGATATTTTTATAATTCATGTGATATCCACTAACCTTATGTTGTGTTGTTGAATTGTATGAGTATTCAACTTCAATTAGTGGATAATGAATCAACGAAACACAAAAGAAATTTCTTGGGTTGAGCTTCGTGAATTATTTAGGATGTATTTTATTTTCCTTGTACAATTTGATTTCTATTTAAAAAAACCTAAAATGATATAATAGGAAGTCGGGAAGAATACCCGGAGTTGTGAGTCACAATGTTTGTGGAAGTGGATGGTGAGACGGCCACTTAAAGTTCGAGCAATGGTTTATTCTTTTGGTTGGGTAGTTTTAGCTATCTTAAAATCAGTGAGTTGATTATTATTTTTTTCATTGTAAAATTGTTTTTAATCAGTGATATAAATTTCCAAGGGTTTAGTATTCCTTTGGTTGGTTGATGGGTTTTAATAAATGCTTTGGTTTCTCTTTATAGAGTGGTAAATATTTTTAGAGGTATCTCCCACGACAGTAATATTTCTATATGTTTTCTTGATTGGAAGAAGTGTTATTGAATTTGATCCTTTCTTTGAGAGTGTTGGAGGTGTGTTCATTGTGTTTGAGAGGTATTTCCCTATATTTGTTTGTCTTTAGAAATATATTATTCTATATTTTTTTATTATTGAGGAATAAAATCATTTTACAGGTATCTAATGTAATGTATAATGATTCTCAAGCCTTTATTTTGTGTGTTTTTGGTGTTGGGGTAATAGGAGGATGTTTGGGGGGATAGTAATGGAGAAGGAATTGGGTCAATCTAAAATTTCAATTGAGAAATTTTATCAAACTGTGACCAAGTGTGTTTATCCATAACCAATAAGGCTATGATATATAATGAGATGTTGTGGATTGAGGATTTGATCATTGGGTTTTTGATGATGTTTTATTTAGGTACTGGTAAATTATTATGGCATGGGGAGTTCAATTATGGAATGAAGGTTAAGATATGATTGGTGGGTTCCCTTATTTTATGTAATATGTTGGATGTTGCATCAGGACCATGTTCATTACATCATGATTCATAGGTCGTGTTTTCTTGGTCTTGTGTGAAATTTTATAAACTCTGGGAGTTGTGACGTGGTTGATGTTTATGGTGGATCATGAATAAGGTAGATAAACATGATCCAAAAAATGTTTCTTGGAATTTGATTGTGGTTTCATGGTGGTAATAATTACACCATGACTATTATTGTTTATATTTAAATTACGATAGTTCACTAAGTTTTAAGGGGGAATTTCTAGGTGGATTTCACCATGATCCTCAAAAATGTGTTATGTTCGGAATCTCTATGTGGTTATTCCTTATGTAACATCATTATTCCATTAATTTGAATTTTTATACAAAATTTGGGGAGTTTAGTCCACTTAGTTTTATCTTTATTGTATTAGTAACACCGTGGTTCTATTCAGTGTTACTCTTGTGTTGTTCTGGCAAAGGTTCTGGGGCTGCAGAACCTATTGCCTTTTTTTGTCATTCATGATATTGCAATTGTTTAAACAGCATCTAGATACCTTTCTTTCAAATTAGGATTAAACATATGCTATATTATTTTATTTGTTTTGGTCGAATGTTAAAACCACCACTAAATATAAATAATTTTGAGTTAGTAGTGGTTTTATCCATATTAGTGGCCATTTTTTTCATAAAATAATTAGACCTTAGAAGTAGTTTTAACTGCCACTATATTGTAGTAATGATTTTGATGAGAAAAAAATGCCACTAAAAATAAAAAAAACTGTAAAATATGTGTTCTATGATACTTAATAGAAACTATCACTAAATGGAAGGAACCACAATGTGTGGATTGCTGACACCAATTCTATAAGCGGATTTCTGAAACCATTGTAGGTCCATCTACCAGTGATTTAAACCGCCGCGAAAGAAAAAGCCACTGCTATATGAGCATTTTGTTGTAGTGATTCATTGAATGGGTGATATTAACTGGTGGAGAAACATTATTTATTACACAAAATTAGAGGATTATTTTATGTACAGGGAATATAGACATGACTAGGTGGTTGATCGTATTATAAAGGGATATGGGGTTTGCTTCAATGCAACTACTATGAGCATCTTGGAACATGAGTTCGCTCTGTATTTTATTAAGCCTATGGATCCTCGTTATCAAGGGAATACATGATTTTCCATACACTCAAGGACCATTCCAATAATGGAGGAAACATTTTGGGATATCCCTTTAACAATTTCCAATACTCATAATCAAATGAATATATTGTTTAAAGGAACCACATGATAATGGTTGGAGAATTGTTCATGTTTCTTGGTGTTCTAAATATGAGGCCGAGGTAAAATAGAATATTCAAGGTTTTAACCTAGGTTATGGAATTCTATTATGGTCCCTTGGTCAAATGAGGATGGGAAAACACCCACTGGTAGGATCTTTTAGGAAGAGGACCACCCTGGGTCAAAACATATTTTGAGATAGACTATTTAATATAGGGAATAAATTACACCAATAAAAAACAATTTAACATTATATTTTATTTTTTATGAAAGTGAAGGAGATCCATAAAGCATACAAGGGTATAATGTTTTCGACCTCATTATATTAATGTGATGGGATTCCATTTACCTATATTTTAGGTGGAACCATTTTCAAGTTGTTTTTTGTTTTCAGAGATACAAAATTTTTATATAGGGGAGACATGGATTCAGGATTTTTATATCAGGTTTTCCCTCGTGGCTCCAACATAGATTTAGAGTCTACCTAAGGGGATTCATCACAAAAAGTTATCAAGTAATTTAGTTTTATATAAAAGAAGTGATTTTTTTCATCAATTCATGATCTATATTTTTTAGTTTATCATCAAATATGTGTTGGGGGGTCTACCTCTAGGTAATAAATAGAAGTTATAGATGATGAATTTTAGGGCTATGAAATACATAATATTTTCAAGATCACATAAGATTACTAGAACCACATCATAATCTAAGGTTGAAATGCTTAATATTTCAGTAGAATCATATTACTTCCATGACTTCAAAAACAATTTCCCTACATATGTTTATAGCGGCCACATATTCTATACCACTCCTTTAAAAACAAGATGTTCTAACCGCATAAGAGTTAGGTGATCATAATAGATCATTTTGTTGTTATAAAAAATGAGGATGTAGATACTTAATTTTTTCTTGGATATAATATTTACATTCCATATGACCTAATAATATGGGGATACATGTAATTCATATATTTTTATGTAATTTTATGTGGTAAAAAATATCCATATACACTAAAAAACCTCATTAAAATAGTTAAAAATTAATATTTGAAAATCTTTTTGGGCCTCATGAGTTGTCAAATAGTATCATTCGAAAATAATTTATTCTCCTAGATGATAATTTTACCTATAACATGATTCTTTTACTGATAGAAATTTCCATCCATGATTATAATATTATTTTAAAATATTTAGTTACCATTTTATGAAAATTAGGTTAAATATATATCCTACTCTACATAATTTCTTCTCACCACCACATCCCAAGATTAAGAAAAAAATTTAATTATTCAATATCCCACGATGTCTGAGTGGTATTTTGGAATAATGATATCCTAATTGTGATCTCATCTCCCCAAATAATTATTTTTTTATTTTTAATACAGCCACATTTTTTATGTGGTATCCTAATAAACAATCATCATAATTTATACTGAATTTGATTCAAATACAAAAATAAAGATAAAATTGTTAATTAAAAAGGACATTGATTGAAAAAAATCAGGTAGTCGATTAGGGATCTTGAGGAAGATAAGAAACAACTAGAGAAATTTTCCTCATTTAATGACTAAATAAATGTCAATAGTGGTTAATTATCATCAACATTGTCATTGAAAATGTCAGCTAGGAATCTTTATTCACAAAAAAGAATGATAAATTCCCAGGATCATCACTAGAATAAAACCTTCTTGAATAACACAATTTTAAAACCTAAATAATTTATATATAAGAAATAGAATCATAAAAAAACCCATGTGATATCAAAAAAATACTAGTCCACTGAAACGACCACCACCTTCAAATCCACATTCATGATGATATAAAACCATAAACGAAATAGTCATTGCAGAGACTAAAAAACATGAATATTCACTAAGAAAACCTATGGAAACCATAGGGAAGACTATAATCTATGGTTATATCCTTATAAAATTTCAAACCCATATAAAAAGTAACACAACACCAACTATGAGAGATAAAAACAATAAGAAGAATGAAAAACTATAACAAAAACCTGATGTGAAGCACACCTTCTTAGTTACATTTATCTCATAAACATTCATTTTCCCAAGACTCCATTAACACCATTTCTCTATTATAATATAGGGCATATCTTTAATTTATAAAAAATAGAAGAATGTGATATATAATGATCTAGATATTTACAGTCAAACTAGATAATATATAGGATTTGGGAAACCAACTAATAGAAATGCAATAGATTCTAGGATACTAAATGTATATATAAGAGTAATCAATTAAATCATACTATAAAAACAACCCAAAACATAATTAATTTCGTAATCCCAAAATAATAAGGGATTCTATTCAATTACATTAGTAGTAATATTATTAATGATGATGAGAAACAGATGATGATTGTAAAAGAAAAACACAATCTAGAAATTGAAAGATTGGATGAGTGAAAGTTGAAAGGTATAACCCCAATGTAATACCCTTTGAATGTAAAAAAAGAAATTTATTAATGGTATATAAGGGGTTAAATCCCTAAATAAATGTTAGGAAGGGATATAAGTGGATATGTATTTGAAGAACACGTAATTTAGGTGGGAGGATTCCATCACTATTAAAGATCTATAGAACCCTATATAACGAAGTTGTAGAATAAGGTACTAAGAGATATATATTTTCCAAGAGAATGTGATTCATCTATATTTTTATGATGGAATAAGATTCCATATCAGTTTTTGGTTACCTATGTAATAATCATAATCATTAGGGAAAACCATTTTCTATATATTTGTGCATGAAAAAATATATCCCCCTATAATGGGATTTGTTCATGATGAAAGGATCCTAATTATATGGAAATAAAAATATCATTGAAATGTTCTATTTGAATCAAATTGAATCCAAGACATTAATCTATAGAATGAGTCTCTCTAGGAGGAGTATCATAACTCAAGTATTTGCATCATTACCTATAATCTAGAATTAAGCAAGACTATGGGAAATTAGGAGACTACATCTATAATGATACACAATCCATTTTACTAATTTAAAAAAATATTCCATGTCACTACAAATATTGATTGGATTATTATTACAATCATTAGTATAAAAAATTTATATAAAATAAATCAAATCCATTAAAACACTCGATATAAATGAAATTAGTAAATAATAAATTTCAACATTTGAGTTGAGAATGAAGATGATATGTTCAATATATAATCTTTAATAAAATGTTCTCCCTGATGTGTTTAGGTTCATTTTAAATTTAACTAAATTACCATTATGAAATTAAAATTATAAACAATTAGATAATGTATAGAAAATATTTCATCTACTCTAGTATTATCTCTCTTGGATGGATATATGTGAACTGGATATGAATAAATGTACTACCCCTATAATCCATGCTTAGTCCATCTAGATAAAATGACTGATTTTCGTAAAATCCAAATCATGAAATTAGTTTGATATTGATGAGTTAATTTTCATGAAGTGTTCAATTAATAAGAAATCACAACTTCATATAAATTGTACTAGTCACTTAGGCCAATATATACTAGAAAATAAATTATTCCTTAATTTTCTACAAGATCAGTACAACTAGGGGCATGGATTGAGTTTTTTTTAGCGCCAAGAGGTTTTAAAATTAAAAAGTATGAATTTTTTATTTCAATTCGCTAAATTTTTTCTATGATATTGAAGGGAAGTCTAACAAGTGGAAAGATGTATTTTTCTCCAGATATAAATTGTCGGTTTTCAACATGAATTTATTTGTGTGTCTTTCTTTATTTCACTAAATTTTACATTATTAATAAGGGTAAAAGCCCAATGAGTGGTTGTACAACTCTATCCTTGAATTACCTTTGTGTGTTTTCCAATTTTTTGTTACCATGTTTCTTTCCGTAGATAGTTTAAGTTCATTCATGTTAGACCTAAAATGGATGAAATTTATAGTCAAAGATATTTGAACAAAAGATAAGTTGGTGTATACAATGGGAAAAGAAATTCTGGCCTGATGTGAGTGGGGATATTTGTTCTAGTATAAATAATATTGAAGGAAATATTCATGAAGTTTGGGTACATATTTATCGAACCAATTTAGAAAATATAGTATCCTAAATAGGGGGTTTTTTATGAAGAGGGAATGCAGAATTATTGAAATTAGTGTTGAGGTTGGTGAAATTTGTAAATTGAGTAGCATGAATCGAGAAATTGTGAATTAATAATGTATAGGATATGAAAACTACTTACTGTGTTTCATTGATGAGTACATTACCTTTCCATTAAAATATTATACTAATAATGGTCACTGACCACATTTTATTTACATTTTCTATAATAATGATATCAATTTTATATGGGGTTATATGATCCTCTCTCTTCAAAAAAGTACATATCTTTTGTTGGTTATAGTTGTATTAGAAATGTGGAACATATTCCATCACCAAAATTTATTTCCTTCATCATTCAGTGTAATCATTACTATTAGTCATGTATGATTTTTTAGGATTCAAAATTTCAGGTTGAAAAGAATTGTATATGGTGTGGGAATGTTCAAAAGAATATTGGAATAAACCAATTTGGAATTGACTAAAATTTTCCAATGATAGAGTCTTGGTAGGGAATTCACGTAGATGTTAATAAATGAAGATTTCCAATACATGTGATCTAGAAAATTTTATATATCCTAAAAAATAATGAATGATGAAACATGGTGTTCTATTAATAAAATTATCATCCTATATTAATATTAATTTTTGAATTCCCATTTTGAGATGAAACCATATAATAGGATAATGGAGAGGAAGTGAAATGGTATTTTTTTGGTTTGGATGGAAATTACAGATATAGACTTCAATACATATCCTATATTAACATGAATCAGAAGGATATATTTATAGGAAGAATATTTATCATCCTATAATATAAAATGCTAGAAAAACACTTGACATGGGTGATGATATAATACAGCTAATTGGGTTCAAATGGTGATGAAATTAATGATTGAGATTTGGGTGGAAGTTTCAAAAATTACAAAATATACTAAATAATTTGAATCAATCCAAACATAGTGTGTATAAATTTCCATTTTGTAGATCTATCCCACAAGTATGGGAAAATTAAATGACTAATTACTAGTACTAGGTTGTTGGATGAGAGTTAACATATATCATTGTGGTACCAAATGATAGCATAGTATGTGGGTTTTAATGGATGAAATATGTGGTTATGATTGATATATGATACTGAAGAATCACAATGAATCATATGAGAACAAAAATGAAGCCACATGTTATTCATTAAAAATGGTGTTATTTTTTCCCTAGTACTGGGTTAATAATGGAATGCCAACATCAATGGGGATGGCTATCCACTGGGATCTATTATTGAGAACATTGTATCTTTTAAGAATATTAATTCACCACAATCAATTTTTTGTATTTATTAAAAGCCACTTTTGGGTAACTGGTAACCATACAAGAATGAGACATTAGTTCATGCCAAAACCCCCATCCATCATCCAAAATTAAAAATTAAAGATTTAAATTTCAATACTAAAATTCCGACAAACCACCAAATTCAACTTCAACCACGAGCTACCCAACTCAATACTCATCATGGAGAGCCCTCTAATCTCACCCACTGCTGTCATAAACAACTATAATTATTTATAAAAAAACTATAATTTTTTAATTGTAATGTGGGGTACATTATATTTCATTTAGTTTAACATAATATGACAAGGATTATCATGTATTAGATTTAGAAGTAAAATTAAAAGGATCGATTTCATATAATTTAGCATCTTATGATAAGTAATATATGTTATACATTTTAAATTAATGTAGTGAGATTTTTAAGACTCAACACTGAGTGTTTTAATATATTTCTTGAGAATCATTTCTCTGGTGGAAGGTGTGATATTGTCTCTATTCTTTGTTATGAGGGAGTCTACTCTATTAGATTCGACATTTGGTAAGGTATAAGGACTTTTTCATTAACTTCTAGGGATCCTTTTTAGGTTTTCGTCAAATTATATGGGAAAACACATGGTCTTATTGAATGAAAGACTATATGGAAACCTTCATTTTGATTACTTATGAAACCAAATTATAATAGATTTCAATGTTATATATTATGAATAACCAATCCTCATTGATTCATTACATCTTATACAGTCTATTGTTTGACTCTTAATAATGGGTAAATTGTTCAAAAATGGCTTTAAAAATTAAATCGACCTAAAATTAAATGGGGAAGAATACAGTCAGCATTTATACTGGTGAATATAGGGTCTCTTTTTTGGATGTAGGGATAATAATGTGATAATTCAAATAATTATGCATGAGATTTTAAATTTGATAAATATTTTACTTATTAAAAATAATTTATGGATATTTTAAAAACCCAAACCTCTGAATGTTGAATTTTTCCTTTTTATAGTCATGTGTTTGTAAAATGAGTGATTTTACTAAATATTATAGTGTAAACATAGAATATTTCGATCAGATTCATAAAAAGAAGCGTCATTTTCCAAGTAGATTTTATATATAAGACCATATAAAGAATATAATTTTTGTTATTTAAATTTTTTTAAACATACCATATATCCTAAAAACCACTGAGGGTACATCTTTTTCCAATTTGGAGTAAAAATAAATTCTAGAGTGATTGAAATAGAACCCCCAAATAATGATTATAGTATGTGAACACATGAAAATGATCCCTCCAAAATAAAATGTCTTGGAATATTTAGTGGCACAAAATAAATATTGGTGTTGATAGAATTAGTTCACAGGAATGAAACATGTGTATTAATTTTTGGAGAATTCCACACATTCAATAATTTTTTATGACCATGAATATACATGTATTAAAATTTAATGGAAGGACCTAGTCCCTATTACATGTTCATCATTGGTTGAAGTGTGTAAATATCTAAAAAAATAATGATATCGACTTCTTAATTTCTCTGATAATGACCCATTTAATCCTCATTTTTTGATTAATTTCTCTGAATTTGGATAGTAATAGGGGAAAAATATTTACCTAGAAATTTATTAATCCCCTTATGGATTAATTTTCATGAAAATCCCTACTCTGAAGATACATTATTACTGAAGAACCCAAACTAACTATTATTCTAACTATTGAGGTTGATGATTCTCTGCCTTCATTTCACTCTTCAAGGTATTTACCAAAAAATATGGAAACCACCCTTTAGTGAAAAATATGGACATATATATCATAATCATCTTGGATAACAAGTGTGGTAGTGATATTTGATGTGAATTTATATGGGAAATTTTGGAGCTGGGATGTGGGAGAGTGTTGGATTTAAATGAAAATTAAGGATTAATTTTTACACATAATCAAGTAGAGGAATCATTGAATACTTCTTTTTGGTGTAGAAAACATTAATTTACATGATTTTTTATTTTGAATAACATTATATGATTAATTGAGAAATTTTAGAGATTATTTCACCACAAAATTATTGGTGAACCATTCTTAGTGGTGTAATATGTTTTGAAACAGATCCTAAAATTGGGGAATGAAAAAAATCCCCTTACAGACCTAGATTTATATCATGCACTCCATAGTTTTCTTGGTCTAACAACAATAAATTTTATTGATTTATTTATTATAGGTTATGGAGGATTCATCGATATTTATTAATTATTAATTTGTGATTTTTGTGACTATTATATTTTCCTCTATATTATGGTATTCTACCAAGAAATTTTTTAATACATTTCCTTTTAACTCCTTTGGTGATATAAAATGAATTTCAAAAGATTACTAAATGATATACCACCTCACTACTCTTCCAGTCAACAATGGAGGAAAAATAATTTATTTCAGTTCATCTATATGGGATATGAGCTGGAAGACAAGATGTTCGAGATGATGGTGGATTTCGACAATATAAAGAACTATAAGAGAAGATTATTATTCATATTGATCTATCAAGTCTCATCATATGATGTTATACTTATAAGAAAATTTTATCTTTTCACCTATACTATAAAATTTTTTTGGTTGACAAGGGAACTAAAAAATCTCTTTATAGTCACCAAATAGAGGTTAATTTTATTTTCTTATATTATTCCAAATAACAATTAGAACTACATAATAGTATTATTGAGGTTATCAAAATCCCTTTTATAATATTTATCTGCTTCTTTCATTACAAATCCCATTAAAGGGAAACATTTTCAATTCATTATTTTGTTAAATCACCTTATTTAAGAGAAGAATCCTTGGGATCATATAAACTACTATAGGTCTTTAGATGGGTTATATAGATTATTTCATTGTTTTGTCGTGATTTATAATAATACCATGATCATGGATCATAAAACTAGTAATTAATTTAACATAAAATTAAACACATATTTCAATGCATTCATCTTAAAAATATATTTTCATAGTTTATATAGCACTAAATAAATGTTATTATGGTGATCCAAACACTATAATGATTTGACTAATAGATAATCCACATATAAATACATTTTCTTGTGTATAATTGATATTAAAATGCTGGTTATAACAGACTAGTAAGTAGCCCCATCATTCTTTAAAATTAATGGTGTCACAATGTACTAGAATACAACTTGTAGTTCCCTAATGGTAGTGGATTCATTATTTAGAAACCATTACAATATGATTAAATATTAAATACCTATCCATTAATGAATGATCTAAGAAATATAATCTCAAAACAAAAAATATATTTGTGATTAAGAATGATGATTCATTGAAATGACCTTAGATTTTGGATTCATTAAAATATAAACTCTATTCTATAACTTCCGTTACACACATCACCTTATGTAATCATTCCAAAATATATTGAATGACCATTATTAATAAAACTATGTTAGACCTACAGTGAAACTAATTGATTTTAAAAACTATTACTTTTATTGTGAATTTTTTAAAAATGATTTACTATTCAAAAGAGTTGTTTAAAAACACAAATTTCCTTATATATTGGGATTTAATTTAAAATTTTTTTTTCTAATTTTTGAGTTATGTTTTCTTTAAAAATTAGTTTTATTTTGGATTCTACTATATCAAAAATATCATAGGATATGTCTTTTAATTTTTTCAAAAATAATCAATTTTTAGGTGAAAAATGAAAATGATCATTTTTCTCATACCATAACTTTTATATGACTTAAAAGATTTGAAAATAATTTTAAAATTAAAAATATAATTTTATAAGAAAAATTAAATTATTATGGCCAATTTATAAAACACATGAATTTCTTTTTATAAAATCAAGTTGAATTTTATGAAATATATTTTTTTTGTTTCTTTAATTAAATTTCTACATAAAAAATAGGATTTATATTTTTTAAAAAATCACATAAATATTATTTGAAATATAATAATCTACCAAATATCATTATAATTACTACCATTTATATTTTTTATAATATGTAAACATTATGCTTTAAAATATATTTTTTTAAAAAAATGGGTATGTTTATGTTATAAGCACTATCATTAGAATTAATTTTCCAAGAAATAGAAATTTAATTTGATAAAATATATATGATATTTAAGAGAATAATTGTAATATAATTTAGTGGGTAAAATTTTATTTTTAGAAATAAAAGATTGATTACAAAGGATAATGTGAATTACCATATATATGGTGAAATCGTTAATTAGGAATTGTTTAAATAAAGATGCATACTTTTTATCTAATAAATTATATTAATATTTTTTCAATATTGAATATAATATATTTAATAAAAATAAGTTTTAATATATTAACACTCATTAAATTTTTATCAGGAACTAAATAAGATTAGGAACACTTAATGGTGAAAGTAACATTTTTCTACCAAAATAGTTATTTACATATAGTTTTTTTAAATTTTAAAGATTGTTTTAAATAATTTTAAAAATAAATTTAATATATGGAATTTAAATATTGGTCAATATAATTTAAAAAATTAATAGGGGTTTACTTTTTTAATTAATAACATATAAAATAATTTAGTAAAAAACTAGTTACCACCAAATAATTTTTTTGTAAAAGGATAAAAGAACAAAATAAAAGCATTAAAAAACTCTTACCATAACTAGAAATTAATATTGGATAATATTATAGAACTTATCATGTTCCAAAAATCCCACATTGTCAACTTTTAAGCTATCTTTCCTTGAATAATTCCATGGAAATTTTTAAAAATGTTGAGTGTCTCCAAAATTTCCATTTTCATTTCAAATAAAAGGATTACACTTACACCCATTCAAAGATACACATTATCTTCTCATTACTCCATGATACTTCACTATTTTTCTCATACTATTACCCACACCCACTTTCCAATGTCCCTAGTCACACTAACTGAGAATAATCATTTTATTTCTAAGTTGTATTATTAAAAAATATCAAGTCTCTCATGTAAGTATTATATATTTCTAACGTTTTTCTTCTTAATATTACTCTTTAAAAAACTCTAACCACAATAATATGAATAAATAATTATAGTTATTGTATATATAGTTATTTTTATTATTGGACCAACCCTTATATATTCATTTCCATCCACACATAAAAACAATGAAACGTCAATTTTTTGTGTGTGTGGACAACCACCTCTATGAAGAAATATTTATTGTTTTTTATTATGATTATAATTGTTTATGTAACACCAAAATACATCACAATATATTTATTTTATAATAAGATTAATTTCTATGATAACTTGTGATGCATGAATCCTCATGTTTAAATGAAACATGATAATCTCTTTTTGACATTTTAACCTTGCCATTAAATTTGAATTTATTAGTATAACTATCAAAATTATTAAAAATATTGTATGATAATTTTAATTTATTACATATTTATTAGATGCATAACTTATAATAATTTAAAATAAAAATAGTTTTTTATAATTTTTTTTAAAAGAATGTTTAGTCACGCTTCACACATATAATTTAAATATAATTTTTTTACATTGATAGAATATTTATTTGATAAATTGAAAATAATTTTTGAAATAATCATATAAAAATTATCATAGGTTGATTTTTTTGGAATATTTCTAAAATGATTCATTTTTAGATTAATATTGAACACTGTTAATTTAAATGAAAATCGTGTAACACCCCGAGATTATGTGTAATATTTTTTCTAATTAATTTAATATTTTTGATATTTTTCATTTGAATCCACACTAAAAAATGTCTATTTTATATTAAATCACTATTTTTATCCATTGTTATACATAACATAAATTTAATCATGCACTGTATCCAACATAAATTTTATGTTTTTCTACATGAAACAATGACGTTAGCTAACGTTACATGCAAGACTCACATTCTTTGATGACTTAGGTAAAATGAAAGACTATGTGTAACTCAATAATAATTCATTATTAAAATTGTATTAATTAATATCATATAACAAGGCCTTTAAATTGAATATTTTAGAATTAACTAACTTATGAATATATATAGTTTAATTCATTGGTTACCTATTAATTATAAATGACTATAGAAAACAAATGAATATAAAGGGACTAGTTTTATAAAAGTCTATTATTATGTGAAAAGAATAATTTATCTTCATAATTTAAATTAATTACTAATAGTGAAGGATATTTTTAAAATTTATAAGTTATATAATCAATCTTTTTTTATAATCATCCAGCATATTTGATAGATATTAGATAACAATAAACCCAATTTTATGCTTAAAACCTATATTTTTTTATAAAGGTAGTTTTACCACCTTTTTATGGAAAAACCATATAAAATTAAATTATTGGAACTTTTATTAATTTAATATTTTTAAATAAACTTCATTATTGACTATAAAACATAAAAATTAGGTTAGGATAAATTTATGGTATTTTTATGTAAATTTTAATTTTTTTAACTAATACTTAAAATACTAAATTTTAATTCAATAATGATTTTTCATCTAATTAATTTATAATGTTAAATTTTATTTTATATTTTTTTAAATATTAATTAGGTAATAATTTTATAAATTAATCAAATCTAAGAATTTGGAATGAATTTCACTTTGATATTTTGTATAAAAAACGTAGCAAACTTTTGGACGTTTTTACATTAAAAACATGCACTGTAGTCCCATTAGTGGGATTATTATTAAATTAATTTCTACCTATATTTTTATTATAATTTTGAAAAATGGAATCCATCATTTTAATTGTAATAATTTATAATCCTTAATAAGTTCAACTTTGTTTTTGACTAAAAATATTAGTGATTGTGATTAAAATTAATTGCAATGATTAGGATAGAAATTAGGCTAACAATGTACTAAACCATAAATTTAAGTCCCAAAAGACCTATAAAATATTCAAAATACCATTCACTATCCATTTCTCTTAAATTAACCTTAAAATATTTATTTTTGTTGGTTTTTATGACATTTTTTAGGAAAAAACGTGACTACCCTTAACATGTTTTAAAAAACGCCATGTGTGTCCTTTCCCATCCCTATAAAAGGCCACCAACTCTCCCTCTATATTACACCTCTCAAACCACTTAGGTTCAGTCAATATATAACCAATACACTTCCAAAAATCCATACCTTCCTCTTTAAATCCACAATTTGTGAAGAAATAAATCAAAGGAATCTTTTTGTCACAACCAAAAGGAGTTACCCTATTAAGAGGTAATACCTTCTCTCAAACTCATTTTTTTATTTCCTTTATCCACCCCTCTATATTATTTATTACTTTTTTATATAAATCAATCAGTATCTATAATATAATAGGATGTTTTTATGATCTATTTTGACCTAAAATTAGACACACATCCATCTAATGGATAACGAACACATTGTTTATGTGGATAGCGAACTGCCGCTTCACTAAATGATAATTGTTCATTTACCACCTCTCTTGGTGGAAAATATGATGTAAAATATTTATATATATGTAATATATTATATTAATTATGTCATTAATCTTCTTTATTAATTTTGAAACACATACCTTTCTTATATACCATTTTTTGTATATATGATATTTTCATTTGAGGAAATGTGGACTACCACCCCCTCAGAGTGATGTGATTCGATCACACACATCATGGAATGTATTAAGGTTGGATTTAGTGAAATTATATGATATATATGATATAATAAATCTACTTTAATAATGATATATATCCATATATATACTTATATTTCATTCTCTTTCTTCCTTTCAATACAACAATAAAAATGGATATAGTATTCAGGCCTACGTAGGACATATTATCTTCATGAATGGTGTATCCAATTTCATACTTATATATTATATAGATTTTTATAATACACATAATAATATATATAGATTATATTTTTATCACGGTTTACATTATGGAAATCATGATATATGTATACGGACCAAAGATATTACAAATTATGACACGTGCGAAGAATAAAGTGAATATTACGCAAAGTAAATCCTTGACTTATGATTATTAACATGAAGGTAATATATGGTCTTAATCAAACACTATAGAGTATTAAAAATAATTAAATTATTCTTTAGAATATGTATTATAAACCTGAATTTATTATATAGGAATTTTTTATGAGTACGAATGGAGTCAAGACACAAGGTAGAAAAATTTGATCTAACTTTTCATTTATGTGAGATATATGATTCATTGACCACCCATCGCTTTTTTGTGGTGTGTATACTTCACATGGATTTATTCTATGATTGTTATAATTATATTTATGTCAATTTAAATATCAATTCTATGATTATTATTTCATGGATTAATGTTTCCAAAGCTATCATATCAATAAGGCAATTTTGTCTCAATTTTCCTTTTTTGAGACACATGTTTCGTTGTGCACCTACATTATTTTTTTGTGGTGTATATATTTTAATTTGACATGTTATATAATTAATTTACTGAATTTAATGATATTTTTTTCTTAATTTAATTCTATTTTTTACATGGAGAGTATAAACTCAAGAAACTAACTGGTATGAGTTTATTGAAACTATCTCATTACATTTTGATATTATTAATAATTAAGCTTCCTTTGCTGAAATATTATGATCCATATCGCAAAAACATTCATTAGTTTCTTTATCATATATTTATTCAAGATATATCCATGTATTAGTACCATTTTTTCACTCTTTGGTACTTAATATAATTATGAAAATGTTTTGAATTAAAACATGAACGTATTTCTCTGTTTGGTCGGAAATCTATTTTATTTCAAAACCCATTTTTTCAAAACATTTTTTTTAAAATGATTTATATTTTTTTCATATCATCCTCAAAGATAATATTCAACGACAAATGATTTTAAACCCTTTTTATTTTTTTCAAATAATCCTTTATAAATTTTTAGTACTATTTTCAAATATAACAAATTAAAATATTTCATAGATTCTTTTATAATTATTTAAGGAAAACGTTTTTCAAAATGTTTTCAAAATAATTTTATATATATTAAAGGGAAGTGATTTTTATAATTTTATCAGGCCATATTTCTATGTTATCAAATTATATTCAAAGGAAATTATTCTCAAAATTATTTATGTTTTAAATAGAATTTTTCAAAGAAGAAAGGATATTTTCCTCAAGAAATGTTTTCAAAATATACTTCAAAGTAATATTCAATATAAGATGAAATTAGTTGATGTTACTCATTAAATTCTATAAAATAATCCAAATTTTTCATTCATATAATTTATTTAATGGTTTGTGTTTTGATGTAATTATGCTTATAAAAATCGTTTCACATTCACTGGTTAAATTCTTCTAAACCACGCTTCTTTTCAGGGGTTATTATTATGATGAAATTATTATAAAACCTATATTTCCCATATATTATAATCTAATTTCATGTTTATAATACCCTTTTCATTTCAAGGATTATCATATGATTATTTTTTATCTTGTGGAACATGTATATGTGATTTAGTTATGATATCGGTTGGACACGTATCTACCTCCATTGCATTGGAGAATGATAAGTGGTATATGAGCTCATGGGTACACACGTTGTCACCCAAGACCGAAAACCAGAAGTTACATGGGTGGGATCCCAAACCTAAATAGAAAGTGGGTACACAGGTTATTTTCCAAGCCCAAAAACAAGAATGTACATGGTTTGTAGACCATTCCTAACCGAAATAGGGTACATGGGTTGTATCCCAATCCAGAAAACAAGAAGGTACATGGGTTGTATCCCTAGCCCAAAAAAATAAGGTACATGGGTTGTAGTATGAGCTTAAAAGTAATAGGGTTCATGTGTTGTTATCCCTATTCCAAAGTAAGCACACAAGTGTTATCCTAACCCTAAAATGTTTTAAAGGTCCGGGTAGGTATCGTTGACATAAAATTTTCCATTCTTCTGTACATTCCACATGTTCTTTGTCTTATTTCAAAAGTATGATTTCATGAATTATTATCATAATTCTCTTATGATCTATGTCCAATGAAATTACAATCTTTATTATGATCTCTAATATGCAGGTTATGATCTTGAAATGTTATTCTCATGTTCCATTCTCATTTTCATGTTATTATTATAAATTCCCATTGTTTACCCTTACTAAGAATATGAGATCACCCTTTCTTACGTTTCCTTTCCCCGGTTTATGATGAAAGGTTTTTGGTATAATTAATAAAGTTTGAGATATTTATCGTATTTTTTGAATATCTCTCATCCGGATAGAAGATTTTATTTCCATGATTCCAAACACACTAAACTATTACAGTCCTTGGGGAAGTATTTTTGTAATGTAAAGAATATTCATTTAAAAGGATGAAATATCCATGTATGTTAATCCTAGTTCAATATTGTTGGTATCAAAGGAAGGGTTCAATAATCCTTTAGTAACTAAAATTATGAAACCCATGTGATATCCCTATGGATATTTATAAGGATACATCTAGGGATATCTCTAAGATAAAGAAAAATATAAGAAGTATACTATAATTTTGGTAAAGGATAAAGCAATTGGTTTCCTAGAAGTACATTCTAATCTTGATATTAAAAGTGTATGTGGCTCTAGTATAAATGTACCTAAGATTGACAACTCTGAAAAGATATTCCAGGCCTAACTCGTGGTATTCTATTACACAACAACAGGCCTTCCAACACACCTGGTTTGACACTCTAGGGAGAGTATTTTTGGAAATTCATAAACTCTTCTAGAACCATTAATAAGTATTTGAATAGAATATGACTACGTATAACCTAGGATTAACCAAAGGTTTCATCAACTAAAATCTATGTGTCATGATTTAGATATCCTATAATAAATTTTTCCTGATTTGGTGTCTATCTTATATGATATGTGTTTCTCGAAATGTGATTTATCATTTTATTCAATTGAGAGAACTATAAGGAACATGGTTAACATTTAATGTTTCATATGTCAAAATTATGTCAATATGAAAATAAATTACCTAAGTGGAAGTATCGTAAATAGAATCCAGAAGGTGGTATTAGTATTGGTTATACATATAAAGATAAAGAGACTGCAAATGAAATGTGAAATTTATGTCATGTTTTTCAGTATGTTTTACATTGATCATAAGAAACATGATTAGATTGAGGTTGAGGAACCTTAATACATGATTCATATTTCATATTCTAGGGAAGTGTTATTAAGGAATTAGTTGATGAAGAATAAGTAATGGTTTAATAATAATGTTGGATTAATGAAGTATTTATGTTTTACAATTTAAATATTATGTTTTATGAATCATGAAATATATAATTATTTTCATTTTAAGTTTTCATTGATGATTGAAAAAGAAATGTCAAATGGTGATGAATAAATAGAAAAGTTATTTCATGAAAAGGTGAAATTTTGATTAAGGGAAGGTAACCCTTAATTAATTACTGAAATTGAGATAATGATCTTTGGATAATGATATGTTGGATATCAGTAAGTAAATTGGATAGTAATGGTCAATTTTATCATGGATGAAGTGTACTACATCATGGATTTAATAAATATATATAGTAATCATTGAAATAAGAAAACAATCTTGTTTTCCAAAAGGATTTATTGTAATTAAGGATGTTACCATGTTTCAAGGGAATATGCAATGAGGTTATTCACATGATTGGAATTTGAAAAACATGTGGTACTTTGTGATATATGGGGGATCAATGTTAAACTGATTTCATGATTTTCTATCTAAATCTTGGAATTTTCATATTTCAGAAGTGTTATGAGGTTAAAAAATAACAAAAAGATTATTTTAAACATTGTTTGAAGTTTGTGAGAATAATGTAATATCTTATCACATGAGGATTTTCTCATATTGGATAACCTATTATAAAAAAAATGGTGTTTATGATAATAGAAGACAGATGGGATGATATATCATGGATCTAATGATCTGTTACTGCTTCAAGAATGAAAAAATGACTTTATTATTTAGAGAAAGTGGTGAAGTTGATCACAAAACAAAAAACGATGAGGTTTCACTGAAATCCTTAAAGTATATATTTTTACGAAAAGTCATTTACTTTAGAGAAAATGATTTTGAAACCAAAAAAATTGTCCCAATACCTTCGTTTTTGATGAATTATATGGTCCCATATATCATCACAAACTTATATATTTGGATTGTTAACTTTATATAGACCTTCTTTTCTATCACTCTCCATCATAACAAGATGGAAATATTTCTCTTCCATGTCCATGTTTTCACTTCCCACATATGATCTCTTATATGGAAATATCATTATTTATTACATTGGGTAACCATTATGGTTCTAGAATTCTAATTTCAATAGAATTTTTAGTATTTATTTTTAAAATGTGTATTTATAATAATAAAACATTCAAGTAATAAACCTTTTATAATCTAGAAAAATTTCAAGTGAGAAATTCATTTTAAGGGGGTTAGAATGCAATACCCTAATACATTGGAAAATATTTTTTTCAAATTAATTTAATCTCTGTGATATTTTTCATTTCATACAATGATGAAAATAGTTTATTTTATATTAAATTTCAATGTATGGATTGAATTATAATAAATAGAAAGTTAATCATGCACTACACACAACATAAATTTTAACTTTTTCTACATGGAACACTATGGTTAGCCTACATTACATGTAAGACAGACTTTCCATGCAGAATTTTGTAAAAGGAAAGACAATGTGTTTATGAATAATAATACGTTATTAAAATATTATTATTTAATAGGATTTAAAATGGACATTAAATTGAATATTATAGGATTGTAAAACTTATGATTATATATAGTTTAATTCATTCGTTACATATTGATTAGAAAATAAAATAGAAACCAAATGACTATTAATGGAATGATTTTATAAAAGTCTATTTTTATGTGAAAAGGAAAATTTATATTAATATTTTTAATTATTTACTAATTGTGATAGATATTAATTAAATTTATTTGTTAGATATTCAAATATTGTTTTTTATAAACATCAAATATATTTGAGAGAAATAATATAAGAAGAAACAAAAATTTATGCTATAAACTTTTATTTTTTAAAAAAAGAATGTTTCACCACCTTTTAATGATGAACCCATTTTAAATTAGTTTTTTGGAAATTTTATTGATTTAATATGTCAATATAAGCCTCATATTTGAATGATAAAAAAATAGGTGTGGATAAATTTTTTTATTTTTTTGTAAGGTTTCTTTTTTATTAAAAATTTAATAATACAAAATTTAAATTCAAACCTTATTTTTCATCTAATTCATTAATAGGGTTAAATTAAATTTTAAATTGGATGTAAACATTAATTAGATAATAATTTTATAAATTAATATAATTTAGGTCTTTATAATCAATTTCACTTTGAAATTGTGTATAAAAACATAGAAAATCATTAGAGGCTTTTACATTAAAACCCCACAGAGTCATCCCCCGTGTGGAATTGTTATTAAATTAATTTTTATCACTTATATGATTAGAATTTTGAAAATTTGATTACATATTTTTAATAGGAATAATTTATGATGTTTAATAATTTAGGATTTTTTGACCAAAAATATTAGAGAAAGTGAATAAAATTAATTAAATTTATATAGAGAAAAATTGGGTTAACAGCGTACTATACCTTAAATTTATGATCCAAAACAACCTAGACACTTTTAAAACACCCATTTAATGGAAATTATTTTTCCATTAAATTTATATTATTGAATTATCTTGGATTTGGGACTTTTTCTCTGTAAAAACGTTTGTACACCTAACTTGTTTTAAAAAATTCCAAGTTTTTCATTTCCCTTCCCCATAAATGTACACCACCTCTCCCTATTTCTACACCTATAAAATCATGAAGGATCAGAAAATATCTACCCAATCCACTAACCAACGTCAATACCTTCATCCTTGAATCCTACATTTTTTATCAAAGTAATCCAAGGAATCCTTTTGGCATAACCAAAAAAAGTTACATGATTAAAAGGTAACACCATCTCTCAAACTCCAATCATTTATTTCCCTTCTCCTCCCACTCCACACTCTTTATTTCATGCTTTTATGACAAAACTAGTATCTTAAATATAGAAGTATAATTTTTATGCTATGTTTTCACAAAAATTTACACATAAATCCATCTAATGGGTAACACACATACTATTTTTGTGTACAGAAAACTGCCACCTCACTGAACAATGGTTGTTCATTTACTACCTCTCATGGGGGAAATTATGATGGGAACTCAGTTTATATATGTCATTTATTTTTTATTTTTTCTTTAAACTTCAATATTAATTTTAAAACACACACATTGTTTTCTTTCCATTTGGTTTAATTCCATAATATCATTTGAAGAAGTGTGGACTACCACCCCCTTGAAGAGATGTGATTCATTCACAAATAGCATGGAATGTATTAAGGATGGGTTTAGTGAACATATATGATATATGTGATAGAAAAATTCTACAATAATAATTATATATATACATATATGGATACTTATATTTCATTTTCTTTCTTTCTTTCAACACGTCAAAAGAAACAGAAACAAGATTCATGCATACGTGCGACTTACCGTCTCCAAGAATGGTGTATTCCATGGAGTACATAAATATTATATAGAATATTATAATACAAATATATTTTAAATAAATTATATTTATATCATGTTTTACATTATATAAATCATTATTTATTTATAAGTACCAGGTATATAAAAAATTCAGACACATGAAAATAACAAAGCGAATATTACACAAAGTGAACCATTAACATAGGATTGTTAACAAGCGGGTAATATAAGGTATTAATAAAACCATATATTGTATTATATACACAAATATTCTTTTTTTAAAATATGTATAGTCAACATAAATTTATTATACAACATGTCAGTATGAGTACAAAGAGATCCAAGACATAAGGTAATGGAATTTGATCTCACTTTTTATTTCCATGAGATCCATTCTTCATTCACCACCCTTTCCATTTGTGTGGTGTGTACACTGCCCATGGATGTTTTATATGATTCTTATAATTAAATTTTTGGTTATTTAGATATCAATTTAATGATATTTATTTCATGGGGTTGATGTTTCAAATGCATCAAAATGGGTAATATATTTTGTATCAATTATCCTTCTTTGAGAAACATATGTTATAATGAACCTTTATTATTTTTCAAAGTGTATATACATCCATTTTACATGTTATGTCATGAATATAATTAATTTCATGATATTTTTAAGATTAATCTAATTCCATTTTTTACATGGAGTGTATAATCCCATGTAACCAAGTGGTCATAGTTTATTGAAAAAATATCATTGCTTTTTGAGAGTGTTAAGGATTATGCTTCCTTTGGTGAAATCCCATGATTCATATTTTAAAGAAACTCATGAGTTTCTTTATACTATATTTATTAAAGATATATCCATGAATTGTTACAGTTTCTTCACTATTTGGTAATTAATATAATTATGAAACAAATTTATGAAAAATTTGACTGTATTTCTATCTTCGGTCGGAAATCTATAAAATTTTAAAAACCATGTTTTCAAAAATGTTTTCAAAAATGTTTTTGAAAATGTTTTCAAATGATCCTTGATGTTCATTTTCACTGAAAAATGATTTGATAAAATTAACATTTTTTCCAAAGGTTCCTTTATAAGTTTTAGAAGATATTTTCAATTAAAAAAATTTTTAAAATGTTTTAATGGTTATTTTAAATTTATTCAAGGAAAATAGTTTTAGTATTTTTTTTCAAGAATATATTATAAGTTTTCGAGGAAAAAGTTTTCCCAACATTTTCAAGCCTTATTTATAAATTATCAAATTATTTTAAAAGGATGTAGTTTTCAAAAGGTTTTATAATTTTAGAGTATTTTTCAAAGAGTGAAGGATATTTTCTTTAAGAGTAGTTTTAAAAATATCCTACCATGTTTTTTTCCATCTATGAAGAAATCTGTTGATGTTACTTATTACCTTATAAAAAATAATCCCAATGTTTCTTTCATATTCAATCTGAAATGGTTTATGTTTTGATGGAATGATTCTTATGAAACATGTTTCTCTTTCATATGTTATATACTTTTGAAATTGGCTTTTTTTATAGGATATGATTATAATTAAATGATTATGAAACTTGTTTTTTCCACTAGTTATGATATGATATTATTTTTATAATAACCATTTAATTTCAAGGGTTATTATGTGAATATTTTTTATCATTGAGAACATGTATCTATTATTTAGTTATTATTTCTGCGGGACCTATATCTCTCTCAAATGAATTGTGTAATGATAAGTTGTATATGATCATAGAGGATATAGAGGTTATATCCCAATCCTAAAAAAATGTACATGTGTTATAGACTAAGCATAAAATCAAGAGGGATCATGGGTTATATATCGAGACCAAAAACATGAAGTTTCATGGATTTTATCCCAATCCTAAAAGAAAGAGGGAACACGGGTTGAAGACTCTGCCTGAAAGCAATAAGGTACATGGGTTTCATACCATGAATTAAAGTAAGAGGGTACACAAGTTGTAGCCCAAGAAAAAAGCAAAACAATATATGGGGTTTATCCTAAGCCTAAAAGTAAGAGTGTACATAGGTTTTTATCCCAATACTGAAGCATGTACACGGTTCATATCCTAATACTAACATGTTATAAATGTTCTTAGTAGGTAGCCTTGAAAAAAAAATTCTATTATTATATTGATCTCACAAATTCCAAGTCTTAGTCCTATTTTATGCTTTTGTGACCTATGTTCTTAATTATATTATGATTAATGTTTATTAACTTCCAATTATTATTATGATATCTAATATGTATGTTATGATCTTTAAATGTTATTCTTAAGTTCCATGTCATTTTTTTCTTGTTATTCTAATGAATTTCCTTTATTTTACCGTACTAAGCATCTGAGCTCACCTCATTATTATGTTTCCTTTCCCCCAGCTATGAAGAATGTTTTTAGGTAGAAGTAATAAGAGTGATATATTTATGGGGGATTTTTAATGATCATTCAAAAGGATAGATGATTCTATTTCCAAGTATCGAAAGACACTAAACTACTACAATCCTCAAGAATTTATTTTTTTAATGTACTAAATATTTATCTAAAATGATGAAATATCCATGTATTCTATTCCTTGGTCACTATTAATAGTCTTTTAATTTAAATTATTTTTATTTTTAAATTATATTATATATTTGTTTTAAATTAAAATTAGTTCAATTATATATCTATTAATCCAATTTAGGTTATTGAAACCATTTTCACATTTAAGATTGATATAAAAATTTCGTATACATTTAAACATTTTCCATTGAAAACCCTTCTTTCTCATCACATCTACATGACTAATATTAAATTTAATTTCACCACATATGTGGATGAGATATGAAAAAAATGGATCCGATATTTTTAATAAGATTATTTTATTTTATCTAATATGGTCGACCTAATTATTTATAATTAATTTTAATAACAGTAAAAAAATTTCTGCATGGTTAAGGTAAAAATGATTTTACTGGGGGTTAAAATGAAATGATAAGGGTAAAAATGGAATAAATATCAATATGAAATCTAGTTTATTGAAATATTTAGACCTTATAATAGATATGTCTCATTAATAAGACTTTATCAACCCTTCTGTATTGTAAATAACAAGGGTACACCTTTTTCATTTCAAAAATAATAATTCTGTCTCTCACCTCAATTATAATATCCTACCCCCAATAAACCCTTATTCAAAGATTAAATGTAAAAACCCATTCATTAATCAATGTAAATACCTTCATATAATCATTCCCTAATTTATAATCACATTAGGAAAAAAATTCCAGGTCATTATTAAATGAACTACAATGTGAACATTAAACATAAATTTGTCACCTATGTGTTTTGAATATCAAAAATCTCATAAACACTGTTTTGATCAGTGAGATGTTTGGAGTCTGATTCGACAAAAATAATTTTTTGTGATTAGTAACCTACCCTTATGAATGTTAACATGATCTTTATGAATATTAAATCGTCTGAAATACTAGTAACCACACACATTCATGATTAAATAAAATTTAGGCTTCATATATGTGATAGTATGACCATAGTAAACGTTTTTTTTATTTTTGTCATTAATAAATAAATAATTATAATTATTTAATTCATTCAAATAAAAATTTAGTTCTTAATTTTTTTCATAAGTTAAAAATTCTATGCCTTTTGTTTTTAAAATCATTTTATAAAACCTTATGTAATTTTTTAAAACATTATGAAATCAGTTTTAATTTTAAAATCTATTTTTTTGAATTAAATTATAATTAAAATTTAATATTAAATTATTCATATTTATAAATTTATTTTTGAAAAATGAAGTTCATTTTTGGATTCTACACATCTATAATTAGTGAGGGTATTTTTTTGATATTTTTATGAAATTCATGAATTTTAGTGATTACTAAACTACATTAATTTACCATATAAATACACTATAATTTAAATCCACTATTCCTAACATCATAAGTGATGTAAGAAAAAAATTTAGAATTTTCATTCCCTATATACTATTCATGGTCATGGATTCATCACTATTACTTATCTTGTGGGGAAATAATAAATTAATAAATATTATATTGAGAAAATCCCCCTCCCCTCCACTATAAATACCACCATTTACACCCTCATTTCTTCACACATTTTAGGATTTAGTACTTGTCTTAACTCTGCCCAAAATTCATCCCTATCCCCTATCCCAATTCCAAGAGCTTCTTTTCTCATCAAAATATCAATCCTATGTTCCTTAAGGAGTACCTCAAGATGAGGATTCAAGAGGCAATTCCCCACTTTTAATTCCATTACTTTCCCTTAAATTTCAAGTTCTTTCCATTATCTCTCCCCACGTATAACAATCCACATGGAATGGTAACTAAAGTTTATTACATATAATAAAATGTTATGATACTAACGGTAAAATATATATTCCAATCCCCTTCTCTTCTTTTATTTATTTTAGAATGGAAAACGTTGTTCGTGAGGAGTTAGATTATCACCTTCAAGAACGACAATTTTCAATTTTCCTTTATCAATTTAGATCTGGTCATTAAACCATTTTTATGGTGGAACCAGATTATTTTATATTTATTATATACTATTTATAGTTCTGTAACTAACTTAGGTATATATTACTACATGATTAAACAAAACAAGTTCGTTGTGGTCAAAAAACCTCCCAAATTTACCCAGACGATCATCATTAAATTATTATCTCATGATTAATTATCATGGTATATAAATAATTATTTATAAGATCATTTCATGTTATGTAACATCATCAATAACATATAATTACAATTATGATTATTTATCCACGTTTTAAATGAACTTCTATTCTTGAATACAACTGAACTATTCAAGAAAACTATAAAAATAAACATTACCGAAAAATGAATTTAAACTCAAAAACTCATACAAAATCCCATAAATAAAATTCATAAAACATTAATGAATCTTATTAATTTATAAAAGGTTTTTAATTTTTTATTAATGAATCTAATGTATTTATATAGGACATTAATGTAAATAAACAGTTCAGGTACAAGGTTAGGGGAAATTCTAGAACGAAACTTTCATTCTTCAGGTTCCCCCTTTTTCACTCCATTTTTATATGGTTAATCATTAATAAAAATAATTTGTTCATAATTTTATTACCTATTCTGGGATATACATGTTTTCCACTGGATTTTATGTCAAACAATAAGTTTTCCAAAAGAACACTTCTTTCAAGAACAAACCTTTTACTTCTCACTCAACGTTGATTGTTCTTGTATCAAGAATATTATTCCATCTTTATTTTGGAGACCCATTGTTTATAAATTTTTTATTTTGAGTTGAAACCCATTCCATTACATGGTTATTTATGTTCATTATTGATATATGTTCTATGTTTCATGCATGATAATGAAAATGTTATGATGTGACAGGTGCGCTTGGAATTATATAGCATGATATGAATGTTTGAATGTGACAGGTGAAACGAGGATTATACAGTGCTTCAATGCATTGGTTAATGTGATGAATATAATGATTTTAAGTGAAATGATTGTTGAAAGTTATTCTATATTTTTTCACAACTATTGGTGGTATATTACCACTAAGACATGATGTTACATTTTTATGTATCACCACAATCCAGGACTTTATGTAATGTTTCCTCTCATGATTTTTGATGATGATTTTGTGATTATGCATCCTCTTTCTGGGATTTCATCTCACCCATTTTTGATTTTTCATCCTCAATTTATTTTGTGTACTAATGAGTTTTCAAGGGACAATAAGAAGCTGGAGAAGAATGAATTAAACAAACGTTTATGTATGATGTTTTAAATGATATGTTTGGTCCTAGTTTTTCCAAGACACTAAACCAATGGATCCTAGTTGCCTAATACTATTATGTATATCATTATAATGATGTATTAGTAATGTAAGAAAATGTTGGGTTGTTATTGTTGGAATAAGAGGCATGGTTTAGTTAATTTAGGAATTAGGATTTGTGAACCCTGGAGAAAACCTAAAGTATGAGACTATGTACAAATATTCAAATAATAATATTTACATAGGGATGCCATAAGTTTTGATTTTTGTGAAAATTTTACATATGAATATGTTAATTATTCATGAATTGTTGAATTATGTTTTTTTTCTTTCCGTTTCTATTTTAGAAAATGGTTGGAACCAAGAGAAACTAGGCCAACAACCCGTGTGGGGGCCAATGCAACGATTTCCTGAATATCATCGGTAATGATTTTGGAGGAAGAGTAAAAAAATCATGGTGATGCCTAGCAAACTATATCAGGTTATTAAAAATAACCAGAATAATGGGGAACTTCCTCCATCACCTAAGAGGGAGAAACTGGCTATCAAACGTTTTAGGTGGCAATGACCACCGACGTTTAGTTTGTATTCTAATCCACTAGTTGTGGAATAGTGGGTCAACTCCATGGAGAATATCTTTTTATTACTTCAATTTTCTATTAAGGAGAAGGTGAAACAAGCCATTTATCATCAATATGGAGAGTTTGATCAATGGTTGGCTTTGATTAAGAACACCAAGCCATGTGATTGAAATTAAGAGATGGAATGGGAATACATTAAGATCATGTTTCTTAACAAGTATTTCCTACGAAATATTTATAAGAATTTGATTATGGAATTCATAGAACTCATGAAAAAGGAAGGAGAATATTTTATGACCTATGTAGAAAATTTCACAAGGATTTCATGGTATGATTTGCGTTTTATTATCAATGATGATAGAAAAATTGATAGATTCTTTAGTGGATTAAAAGAAAACCATCGAAAGGGTCTTGCAATTCAAGACATTGGGAGTTATGAAGAATTTGTCCAATGTTCCATCAGAGTGGATATGGATTTTATATAATGGCCCCATGTCTATGGTGATAATTAATGATATATGGAGTTTCACGATAAGGGATCTAATGATAATGGTGGGAAGAAAACTCAATGACTCACATGCCAAAATGTAAGAAGTTGAATCTTTGGAATGAACTCAGAGATGGGAAAATACTTCATGTGTTGGAAAGAAGGCCCCCATGCACAAGAGTGTCAAAAATACATGATAAGGAAGGATAATGTGGGGGAAGGAAGGGGAGACATGCCCATGTTTCAATGTTATAACTTTAGGGAGATAGGGAACTATGCAAACTAGTGAACTAAACGTCGAGTCCTTGAGGGTAATTAGCGTCAGCAGCCACCAATTCCAAAGGAAGATTGGAAGGATTATTCCATCGCTACTGTGATAGTGGATCAAGATAACGAAGTCATACAAGGTACATATCCAATTCACTCATGAATGAAAAAAATCTTTATTTGATTCTGGTTCTACGCATTCCTTTATATAATGAAATTTTGATAAAACTATAGAATGAAATTCCCAAAACCTTGAATTAGAGATATCTATAAAAACACCATGTTGTGAAATAATTTAAATTCTTTTTTTTTACTCTTCTCAAGTTGGCTTATGTGGTAATATTCTTCTGGTGTATCTCGTAACACTTCCCATTGTGGAATTCTATGCTATAATTATAATGTATTGGATTCTCTATATAGAACACATATCAACTATCTGGAAAATGAAATATCTTTTTATATTCCAAACCATCCCATGATCCTCTACAATTTAAAGGAGGATCATGAATCCACTTTTAAAAATACTTCAATGGTGTCGGTGTTCATACCCTATGAAGAAGTATACCTCACCTAAATTGTTGATTCAGAGGAAAGTGCCAAACTTGGAGAAATTCCCATCATGAGGGCATATGGTGATGTATATACCAAAGAGATACCAAGACATCCCCTAAATAGTGATGTAGTGTTCTCAATATAACTCATAACTGGAGAAAATCCTTCTTTATGGTGTCCCAATAGGATGGCTCCTATCGAACTAGAGGAGTTAAAGAAGTATCTGCAAGAGCATTTGGAAAAAGGCTTCACAGACCCTAGTGCATCACCTTGGGGTGTGCCAGTTTTCATTGTGAAGAAGAAGAATGGATCAATGCAGCTATGTATTAATTATCGGTAACTCAACAAGATAACCATAAATAACAACTATCCTCTTCTATGGATAGACGACATGTTTGATCAGTTAAGAGGAGATTAGTACTTATCAAAGGTGGATCTTAGTTCTATATATCTTCAGTTAAAGGCGAAGAAAGAAGATATTTAGAAGACTTCCTTCCATACAAGGAATGGGCACTATGAATTTCAGTTGATTCCCTTCAGGATTTATAATTCCCCTACAATCTTTATGGATGTGATGAATAGAATCTTTATACATTACCTCGACAAATTTGGTGTAGTGTCTATAGAATATATTCTTATCTACTCCAAGAGTAATGAGGAACATGAATAACATCTAAATCGTTTTCTGGAGACATTGAGAAAGGAGAAGTTGTACACCATGTTCATACAATGCGACTTTTGTATGTAGTAAGTGGTGTTCTTGTGACATGTGATCACAAGTGAGGGAATTTATATAGACCCTTCAAAAACATAGGCGATTGAAGAATTGGCATGGCCATATACTCTCATAGAAATATATAGTTTCATGGATTAGTTGGGTACTACCATTGTTTAGTGTCTAATTTCTTATGATTTCCAAGCCCTCTAACTAAGTTATCAAGGAAAGGGGTAAAGTATTTCTAGATGAAATAATATGGGGGAAGTTTCAAGGAGATAAATAGAAGGTTGATCACTGCACCTGTACTCACATAACCAAAAAGTAGTGAAGGTTTTATGATATATAGTGATGCTTCATTGTAATTATTGGGGTGTGTACTCATGAAAAATGATAATTTGGTAGTCTACGCCTTATGGTAATTGAAGATCCATGAGCAGAACTACCTGATGCATGATTTTGAGCAAGAAGCTATGATGTTTTCCTTGAAAATTTGGTGGCACTGCCTTTATGGTGAGAGGTGTGACATATACACTAACCACAAGTGTTTAATGTATATATTCACACAAAAGTATCTCAACATTCATCAAATGATATGGTTAGATCAAATCAAGGACTATGATCTCTCTATTGACTACCATCTTGGAAAAGCGAATAAGCAAGTTGATGCTCTAAGAAGAAAATAACATTATACTTTATCCATGTTATGGATTAAGAAGGACCATATCGTCCTAGATTTTCAAAGGATGGATTTGGAAATCATAAGTGTAGGGGATACATCCTACCTCACCCAATTGAAAAATCTATCTAAGAGAAGATTAAGGAGGCACAAAGGGATGGTCTAGAGTTAAAGAAGATGGTTAATGTAGTAAAGGATGAGAAGCTGCATGATTTCCAATTCAATGATGATGGTGTGATTAGGTTTGGAAAATGTCTTTATATGCCTTCATCATTAGGATAATTAAAGATATATTGGAAAATGCACACATCATAGAATTATTCATCCATCCTTGTAGCACCAAGATGTAATGAGATCTCCAAGAACACTTCTGGTGGGATAACATGAAGAAAGAGATTGCAGAATTCATAACAAGGTGCTTGGTACGTCATCATGTTAATGTAGTGAAACAAAAGTACAAAGGGATGATGCAACCATTATCTATAACCCTGTGGAAATGGGAGACTATCAATATGGTCTTTTTCATAGGTCTCCCAAAGATGTACAAGGGAAATAATGCGATATGGGTTGTCGTTGACCGACTCACCAAGACTGCCCATTTTATATCTATTTGGGAAGATATCCCTCTTGAACAACATATGATGATATATGTGATGGATATGGTGAGACTACATGGTGTTCCACTCTCGATTGTCTCTGACCATGATCCAAGGTTCACATCTAAATTCTAGATGAGTCTTCGACATGCTTTGAGTACTAAATTAAATTTCAGCCTGGCCTATCACCCCCAAACTAAAGACCAGTCTAAAAGTACTATTCAGATGTTTGCAGATATGGTAAGGAGATTTCTCCCTAGAATTCTAAGGTGTATAGGATAAGCATCTCAAATTTTTTGAGTTCTCATACAATAATAGCTTCCACTCGAGTATTCAGATGGCTCCATATGAAGCTTTGTACGGAAAGCAATTTAGAACTCCAACATTTTGGGATAAAGTTAGATAAAGAAAGCTAATGGGACCTGATCTTGTGATAGAGATGAAGCAATTCACTGAAAAATCAATATTTTCTGAAGAAATAAAATTTAACTATAAGTAAATTTTTGTATAATGATTTTTAAAACTAATTTAATTTTATAAAAAACCATTTTCTAGAAGTTGAAATAATTAATTATGTTATGTTATATCAAAAATAAATAAAAAATCTATTCAAAAAAATGTTTTTTTTATAAATAAAATTACTCTTCTTAAAATTATCTACTTAGTTAATAATAATTTATAATTAAATTATGTTTAGTTTATACTTTACATACATTTCCAAAATTATCATTTCATATTCATACCTATCAATTTAACTTTTATGTTTTAATTTTCCTATTTAAAATATAATGTTTCATTGTTCATTTAGGCTGAGTGTTGTGTGTCATTTACGCTATCAAATGTAATATTATTTTTTTAAAATATTGTGTATTTACCTTCTACACACTTATATTAATATAATACTCACAATTTAATTTTTATCATTGAATTAAATCGTTTGAAATTTTAAAAATACAATTGTTAGAAACCCTTATCATAAAAAAGGGTTAATAAAACATCCTATTGATTGGAGAGAAATGGAAGTATGAAGGTCATCTAGAATATAACATACTAGGATTCCATATAAAGGAATAATTTCTTAATGTGAAGACATGTGTTTGGAAGGATTATCCATTAATGAGGTTATGTTATACATTTTTTATGAGTGAATAGATCATCAATTTATTGAATATGAATAAAATTTTTATTTAACGATCATTATCCTAAAGTTGAGGGTTCCTTTCCCTATGTAGACTAAGAAAATCTAGCAATACACTTTCTTGATAATTATTCTAAGAAAAAAAAAATTCACTCATGTATGGATCTTTTAAATATCAGTCTAATTATTTATTTTAGACCAAATATGGATGCCGAATGAGTTAGAAAATGTCTCAAGGGTGTTAGGGGACTGTTTAGAGCTCGAAACCCATCTTTTTGGGAGAACTAGGAATGGTGCACGGTTTGTAGTAAATTGTTTCGGGATGCTACATGGTTTGAGAAAACCGTGTGGGTGGCATGATTTTTTGGATATATCCCTACAAAAAGGATGGTTCGCGGTTTCCCTAATCAAGTGACCTATCCATGCAGTATGCCCCTTTCTCCAGGTACCCATGCATGGTTTGCGTAGAGTTTGGAAAACCATGAAGACAAACCGTGCAGAGGCTAAATTTTTGTTAATTTTACATTTTCCCCTTAATATTATAATTATGCACCTCCTTCTTCCCGAATATGATCCCCAACAAGATTAACCTCCATTTCACTCATTTTGGATTTTTTTTATTGCTTAACTTAGGGATCAAGAGATCTCCTTCAATCAAGATCTATTCAAGCTTTTTTTCATCATGTTGAATGTGCAACGGTAAGTACTCAAGTCCTTTTTACTTGTTCTTCGTCCCTCTTTCTCTCGACCTAGCAATCGAGGTGGGAGCTTTCTTACTCTTTTCTTATATACACTCCATTAAAATCTGAATTAAACGCTTATATTGGATAAAGAGACTCATATAAGACTATATTTTTTGGTCTATATCCCATCCATCAAGTTCATTGATTATGGAAACTACAAGTGGGGCCCGCTGATTTCATTGGATATCGTTTGTTGATTTATATCCCATGATTATAAACATTTGAACTGTATGGTTATGATCTTTAAAAATATGTGATTTTTTGTTAGCGGTTATTCCTATAACTCCATCGATCCCGTGTAGTTTATTTTCCATAATTTTCATGTTAGTGTTTTGACACATTTGAGCCATCATTCGGGTGTGCCTTAGCTTAATCTTTCTTATGTAAATAATTTCTATATTAAATGGATTGATTTTAATTTTGAATTATATTATGTAAAGTAACATGTATTCTAACCACATTATCAACCTATGGAAAGTGCTTCAATTAGATAATAACATGTGAAAGGTAAATTGGAATGTATACTAATTATATGACTTGGCCTTTTTAAATGTAATTGAATTATAGGTTTCATGTCCGTCGAACCCCTTATCATATTAATGGAAGGTAGCAGAGTGAACTATGATTTATTGAAATGTCATAAATGGATTAAATGATTGGTTGCATGCTACATGGCCTTGTCACACAAATTTAAGTCAACGCTTGAACCAAAGAGACTTATTGATTAATTATTACATGATTAAAAGGTTTCATTCTCAATTAGCCTTGTCACAATAATGAAATAGAATGTCATAGAACTTATGAATTATATATGACTTCATTATCAAAAATATTAGTGGCCTGACTTGATCACCCCTTGGATTCCCGAGGGAATGCCTTGATCAGTCTAGGAACCCATTCCTAATTCTAGGGTATGGATTTCATAGGTTGAAACACACCTAGAACTAGATATTTGTCTAACATTGGATTCTCGGTATGAAACCATAAGATCACTAATGTAGAAATATAGGATTACTTGGACACACACCTTGTATCCTACATTGACAAGTAGGTTCCATAGATAATGCACACCATGCCTAGTCATTGCATATCCCCATTTTACCATGAATTACTTCCTTTGACTCAGTAAGCATCTTACTGTGGAATTCCTTGGACTATGCTCCATGGATTACACTCTTACCCTTAGCTAGGCTATAGTACTTACTGAGTTGGCGTCCCTTGAGGTGTATCTTTCCTTGGTTGTTACCTTAGAACTTCAATATTTAATATCATTACAGGTTTCCTTGTCACATCATGGAACCTTCAGTATAACTAACGTTTGATTTATTTATAAACTGGTAATAATAAAATAATGAATTGTTTTCATGTTTAGACACTAGTTGATGGATGATATAGGTACTTGGGTATTTAGTTACATTGTACTGCTTTACATTATATATGCATTCTTGGACACTGTTAGATTTTTATTGCATGGGATGGATGTTATAGACAACATTAGTGGTGGCTAGCCGATATTTATCTCACAACATCTTCAAGAACTGTTTGGTACAGTTGGTAGATTACTAGAATGCAAGTGTTGATAAAGGGAATCGTACGGCTTCGAATACTGGTGCACTATCTATTTAGGTCGGATGTTGATAGTAGATGACTGATCCGGAGCTCAGGATTCGTGGGACAGTCTTTTTATTTCCATTTTAGTTTTGTGGAACATGTTATAACTATTTTCTTGTATCAATGTTATCTAGTTTCTAGTGAAATAACATATCCTCATTAGTTATTTTGGCTGATTCAGTTATTGTTATCCTTCTCTATCTATTAATTTTTTGTTATTATGTTGTTTACTTATATTTCATTTTCTATATACCTATTTTATTATTTATCCTCTATGGAACACTATATAATGAGGGAATAGTCTCCCTACCGACACACCATAGGCCATCACTACTTGTCGTAAGCCTCTGGCATTTGGAGAGTTGTGCATGGGTTCATGTGGCCCACCAAGCTGAGGGAACCAATTAACTTGCATCCAGGTCTAGGACATCACAAAGTCGTGTCAGAGGGTTTTTCGATTCTTAATTTACAATTTGGATACAATAGATAGGAGTTTGTAAATGCTATGGGACATTGTCATACGTTTTTCTTGGTCATCATGAACCTAGGTTCGGTGTAAAATCCAATTAACCCAAAATATAATTGTTGTTCTATTTTTCCTATTACATTTGACATTATTTTAACATTAGATGATGCACATGTTGTGTGGTGTTGTGGATTATTACTCTAATTAAAAATTTATTCCATCCTTGGACTGATGATACAAGGGAAAAGAGCATAGTTAATGCATCATTATTGGAAACTAGAATTCACAGGTCATGAATACTTCCAAGCCATATAGGTGAATTTCACTACTTTCATTTCTTGTTAGACCTTTGATTATTGAGGGATGATTTTATATTTAGCATAGGATTTTGATATTCCATGGTTCTGATTGAGTGAAAGCCTAACTCAATTCATGAGCAGTAAGGGCCCTCCTAGGTTGGGATTAGTAATTTACTGAGTTAAGCCATTTTGATATAAAAAATGGGTGTCATTTTCTATGATAAAGTGTGTGGTCATGGTTTCACTAGGAATAACAGTCCATTTTAAAGGATCTTTGACACAAGTTCTAATAAAATGAAAATATAAATGTAAAATGGTTTCACGTCGTTACCCCACATTTTCATGTTTATGAATGTTAAAGGATTAAACTTGTTAAATAAATGTAAAAACCAATAAAACTTACAATTGATCACTTACCAAAACATGGTCATCTAAGCAGGTAATTGGGTGGTATACCTTGGTTTGTGAGCCTTTTATTATTAACCTTTCTTAATTTTCTCTATCTATTTTATTTAAGTTTGTTCTGAGGAGTGTTCCAGGAATTTTTAGACCAATTCCACCATGACATATTCATATCATATTCCATGAGGGTGGCAATGACCATACTTCGAACATGGTGGTCCATGAGTTTCCATTATTACCTCAATGAGTTCCACATGAGGGACCACCTATTGTACCTGATCTCGGCACGGAAATCCATGTTTGTGACAGTAACCTACATCTGATTCAGTCCATGCATAGTGCTCCATGAGTTGCATTTATGATGGATGATCTGACTCATGAGTTCCAACTACAGCATCCTACAACCTTGTTGGGGGGTGGCAGTCTATAGGATGCAGAGTCTTGGATGGAGGCCACCCTGTCCAACTTTGAGCATATGGAAATGCCTCCAAAGTGGACGATCAAGATTTCCATATACAAGCTTCAAGATTTTTCCAAGTGTTGGTGGGATGTGATTAATCAGGATGGTCATAATCAAAAAATGGTATGGGTTGAATTACTGACAACGTTATATGATCAGTTCTTTCCTTCAATGTTAAGAGCTGATAGATCAAGAGTTTTCATGCATTTAAAAAAGGTTTCTATGAATTTTATGGGGTCTTTAGCTTGTTTCACTGAGTTATGGAACTTTTCATTTCTCTAGGAAAGTGATGATATTTCTCATTCTAGACGCTTCGAGGATGATCTTGTGTATGCCATCTATACATAGGTGAATGTATTTCACCTTCCTACTTTCTCTGAAATAGTCAATCAAACTCTTATCAATGAGTGAAACTAGATGGATAGTAATAGCATCAAGAATAATTGATCAATTTCAAAGCTGGTCAGTAGTTATTCTAGAGGAAAGAAACATTCTCTTTAATTTTCTCCTCAAAGTAAGGATAACCAGAGTATCTATATTGATAGCTCCATGATGTGTCCTCAGTTTGGATGATGAGTGAATCTAAATACTTAGTTCGATAGAGACCCACTTTAGTGTGAGGCTTGCTGTTGTATGGGTAATCATAAACATTAATGTAGGGCCTTTCCACTAGCTTTGACTATAAAATGATCAGCGCCAGATCAACAATAAAGAGTGGGTTTTTTTACATCACGTCAGGCGGGGAGTTAGAATAGCACTGGTAGGGCTGGATAAGAATGGGTCTATGGTTGTGCTAATTATATCCCTAATCACCATCTAATCCAATAGAGTAGTTATGACCATGGTATTCAAGCTATTTCATAGTTTCATGGATCAGTAATGTTTCATTCACTAAAGCCAATACCTGAGAACCAGGTTGTGAGGACATCTACAGTATAAGGTATTATTCTAGTGGCATCAAATATAGTATCCACTTTATTTAATTCTGGTTCATTGAACTCTTTTATCTCTGTTTCTATTGTGGAAATTCTTGGAATAGATATATAGTGTTGTTTGGGTATAATGAACCAAGATACACTGCTAGGAGTGTGGTTCGAGGGCATACACCAATGTAGGGACTGTCCCATTAAGGTAGGTAGTTGTCCATTTTTATGGAACCTCTTTTTTCTCAAGATGAAATGATTCTATGTAATTCTATGGATGGATTCGTTGGTTCGACATCACACATTTTTAGACATATATTCATGTAGGGTGTCTTTTATATCACCAGTGGGAAGCAGTTATCTGCATATGGGTGGGAGGGATGTCTGAGCTGGTAGAATAGGACTACAGCATAATAGTCCCGGTGGTGTGACGATCTAGATTGAAAATCTATTCATAGAGGATCAATTTTTATGTCAATATAATTTTAATCCAATGGAATATTTTTTCAAGGATGTTTTTCATGATGAATTTGTTGTCTTACCTTCTAAAAGGGAGGTAGAGTTTATGATTGAACTTGTTCCTGGTGCAGATTTGGTGTTCATTTCTCCATATATTATTGAACCTACTAGGCTCTAGGAACACAATGGGTAGTTAGAGGATCTAGAGGAAAAAGTTTTTATATAGCCCAATACATCCTCTTGAGGTCTTCCCAAGCTTTTCTCTATGAAATCATATGGAACCGTACGTCCATGCATGGATTACAGAAGGTTAAACCAGTTTACAGTGAAGAACCGATATCCATTTCTTAAAATATATGAAATTGTTGACCATCTCTAAGCATCGAGGGTCTTCTATAAGATCAACCTAAGGAAAATATATCACTAAGTGCGAGTAAGTACATCAGACATACCTATTATAGCATTACATAGTATGTGTGGTCTATATGAGTACCTTGTTATGTCATTCGGTCTTATTAACATGCCCCCCATTTTCATGACTCTAATGAATAGGTTTTTCTATCCATACATATATACTTATTTCATAGTCATAGTGGATGAAATTTTTGTGTATTCTCACACTTGTAGAAACTATGAAAAGAACCTTGAGATCATTCTGATTATACTAAGAGAGCGTCAACTTATGTTGATCTTTCTAAGTTCCACTTCTATATTGAAAAAGTTAATTTATTAGGTCATATCATATTATAATTAGGAGAATATGTTGTCCTAGAATAGGTTAGTTCTATAGTTTCATGAGATCATCCCATGAACGTGTTTGATATACAGAGTTTCTTGAGGATTCTTGGATGTTACCGACACTCCATACAGGGTTGTTCCTACCTTGCTTCACCTCTTACTAGCCTTAAAATAAGGATGTTAAATTCTTATAGTTATAAGTGTTCAAAAAATCCATTAAATATCTAAAATAGGTCATGTATCAGCACCTATTCAGAATCTTCCAGATCTAAGCAGAGTTTATATCATCTTATGTGACTCATTAGGTATCGGTCTAAGAGAAGTGTTGATGTAGGAGGATAGAGTCTTCGCATACTGATCATGATAGTTGAGGCTTCATGAGATAAATTACCTAACACATGACATTGATATACCATTATTTTACCACGGCTTACACTACTGGAGAAATTTTCTATTAGGTGAGTTCTTTTTAGTGTACATATAACACAAGTGCCTCAAATATATCTTTTCACAACATGAAATGAATCTCAGATAGCGAAGAAGGGTCGAATATCTTCTCTCATTTGATTTAGAGCTTTCCTATACATCTGGATAGGTTAATGTAGTGGTTTATGTACAAAATAATAAAACAAAAAATCAAAATGTACGGGAAACTAGTGATGAATAGAAATTAATGGCCCTATTCTTTGAGATGCATCTGAGTTTCATGATAGTAATGAGAATTCTTACCTCTCATCCTTGATAGTTACCTCTTCCCTCCTTGAGAATGTGAAGGGTAAAAAAATTTCCGATCTTGAGGGATTGGTTATTCATTAAAGTACATTAGGAGATATCCCACCTCCCAATTGGTCTATGGATAGAAAAAAATCATGTGAATTCATGGATGTAAATGGGTTTCTACAGATATGAGAGATGAGTTGATGTAAGAGTCCCACACTTCTTAGGGGAAAGTTCATCCTAGAATATCCAGAATGTATCAAGATATGTGCCACTAGTATTGGTTGGTTAGGATGAAATGATAGATAGTAGGCATTATCAGTAGGTGTTTCACCTATCAGCATATAAAGGTAGAGCACCAGAGACTTGTAGGCTTGTTATACCTACTTCAATTCCCAAAATGGAAATGGGATGATATTGCTTTGGATTTTATTGTCAACATACCTAGTCAGATGTGGGGTAGAGATAATATATGGTTAGTTATTGAATAACTAATTAAATTATCCCAATTCATTCCTATTCAGGAGACTTTCTCAGTTGATGATCTAGGAAGAAAATATGTCTGGGAGATAATATGACTACACAGGGTCCCTCATACTATCATTTCAGATTGAGACGCTCATTTCACCTCATGGATCTATTAGGGATTAAAAATATATATGGGAACATAGGTTCTTCTTATCATATCTATTCACCATGATAATTATGGAAAATTATAATCGATGATATAGTTTTTAGATGAAATTATTTGAGCATGTGTCCTTCATTTTGGTGGTTCTTAGGAGAATCATATCGCTCTCATCATGTTTTCCTATAATAATACCATTCATGTGACAATTCATATGGCTCCTTTTGAGGACTTATATGGTATCTCATTTCATTCAGACCTCTACTAGCTAGAGTTACGTGATGAGGCCTTACTAGGTCCTCATCTCATTTGGGAGACATTATTGTATTTCCAACTGATCAGGAAGTGTATTACTACTTCTCAGTCTAGATAGAAATATTATATTGATCATTGTCAATGACCGCAGTATTTTAGGGTCATAGATCATGTTTTCCTTCATATTTCACCCAATATAGGGCATAGAAGTTTATGGAAACAAGGGAAGTTGTCATCTCATTATGTAGGGCAGTTTTAGATTCTAGAGAGAGTCAGACAAGTATACTATTTGTTGTTATCACTTAAGAGGTACCATTTCATGCATGAAATAAACCATGTTTCACAAATTATCCAATATCATGATGACCCATCTCATACCTTTGATCCCAAGGATGTTGAGTTAGATGCAGATGCTACCTTTGAGGAGTACCTAGTATGCATCGTTTACTGGATCATGAAGGCTCTCTGAGGCTGATCTATCCCTCTAGTATGGGTGCTATAGTAGCATGACCGCATGTATGATGAGACCTTAGAGTAGGAGGCTGATGTAAATTCCAAATGGCTAGAGTTTCTCTCAGAAAATTTTTCACCCTATATGGAAGGAAAACTCAGGGATGTGTTCTTTTAATGGGGGAAGACTGTAGGAACCCAATTTTTCACTCATGTATGTATCCTTTAAATTTTGGTCAAATTATTTATTTTGGACCAAATATAGATTTATAATGATTTAGAAAATGTATCATGGGTGTCAAGGTATTATTCAAAACCTTCAACACATCTTTGTGGGTGATCTAGGCCTGGTACATGGTTTGTAGTAAACCGTGTAGGGAATTCGCACGGTGAGAGAAAATCATGTGGGGGGCATGATTTTTCAGATAGAGCCTTACCACACTGTTTCCCTTACCCTGCGGCCAAATTCTACGATAATCCCCCATCTCTAGGTACCACTACATGGTTTGAACATGGTTTGGAATACCATGTAGACAAACCATTCACAGGATAAGTTTTGGGTAATTTTACATTTTTTTCTTATTGGTCTAATTAAGCCCCTCATTATTTCCTAATATGATTCTCAATGGGATTAATCTCCATTTATCTCATTTTTGTGATTTCTAAGGCTTAATCATTGGATCAAGAGATATCCTTTATCCAGGATCAATTCGAGATTATTTTCGTCCTGTTAGATGCACAATGTTATGTACTCAAGTTCTTTTTAGTCATTCTTTGTCCCTCTTACTCTCGACCTAATTATCAGGGTGTGAGTTTTTTTAATCATTTCATAGATATACATTGTTTTATGTTGAATTAGAGGATAATACTAAATTTGGAGAGTCGTGAAAGCCTAAAATGGGAGGCCTATAACTCACCCCTCTTGTTCGTTTATTTTGGAAATTATGTGTGGGGCCAGTCGATTTTAGTGTGTGTCGTTTATTGAATTTATATTCCATGCTTATAATCGTTTGAACTGTATGGTTATGCTATTTACAAATATGTGATAAGTTTTTAGTGGTTACGCCCATAACTCCATCCATCCCAAGTAGGATGTTTTTCCATAATTATCATTTTAGTGTTTTAACATGTTTGAACCAATGTTCAGGTGTCCCTATGAATGAACTTTCTAAGGGTAAGTGTTTATATATTAAATGGATTCATTTAAATTGTGAATTGAATAATGGAAAGTAAACCGTATTCTAACCACATAACCCTATAAAGGTAATTTATTAAATTTTATATTTAAATGTGAAAATGAAATTGGAAAGTATACTAATTATATGACTTGGACATTTAAAATATAATTTAATGATAGGTTGCATGTCCATAGAACACCTTACCATGTCAATAAATTATATCATAGTGAACATTGATTTATAAAAATGGTGTAACTAGATTTAATGGATGGTTTCATGCTACGTTTCCTTGTCACACTAATGAAGGGAAAGGATTAAACAAATCAATATTTTTGATAAATTATGACTTGATTAATGGTTGCATGATCAATTATCCTTGTCACATTAATAAAAGTTATTTTTTGGAACCTTATAAATTATATATGAATACATTATAAAAAATAGGAGTTTCCTGAGTCAAGATCATCTTGGATTCCTGAGGGAATTTTTTGAGCACTCGAGGACCCCATATTTAATTCAAGGATAAAACTTATTTAGGTTGGGACCCACATAGAAACTGATCTTTTTTTAAATTTGGATGCATGGTATGACACCGTAGGATCCCTCATGTATTAATACAAGAGTCCTTAGATACTCTCCTTGGATCCTTCATTGAAAATTAGGTGGCCTGGTTAAATTCCATCAGGACCAGTCATTTCATATCCCAATTTTACCTTGGAAGAAATACTTGGCCTCGATAAGCATCTTATTGTGGAATTCCTTATACTGCGATCCTGGGATTACACTCTTACCCATATATAGGCGATAGTAAATCTTGAGTTAGAAACCATTGAGGTCAATGTTAACTTCGATGTCACCTTGAAACTTAATTATTTAATATCATTATAGGTTTCCTTGTTACATATTGGAACCTTCACTATTGAAAATGTGTGATTTATTTATAAACATCTAATAATCAAAAAATGAATTGGTAACATGTTCAGACACCATCCCACGTACTTGGGTATTTAGTTATATTGTACTAATTTTCATTATATATGAATTATTTTACACACATTTCCATTACACAGGCTGGATGCTATAAATGTCATTTGTGGTTGCCCACTAAGACTTCTCTCACACCCTCTCTAGGCACTGTTTGGTTCCTAGGGTAGATTTCATGAATGTAGGTGTTTATAAAAGGAAGAATATGAATTCAATCATTTTACTGCTAGCTATTTAGGTTGGAGATTAATAAATATGATCGATCTGGAGATTGGGATGCTTGGGATAGTGTTTTTATTTCCCTTATAGTTTTTATGGAACATGTTATGCCTGATGTCTTATATCCATGTTATCTAGTTTCTAGTGACATGACATATCATCATCAGTTTTTCTAGTTGATTATGTTATTTTTATCCTTATCTATATATTAATTTGGTTTGCTTTCATAGTTTCCTTAAATTAATTATGATATTTACCTCTGTTATTATTTATCCTCTATGATACAATCTGGAAATGAGGGCATAGTCCTCACATGGACACCCACTAGGCCATCGCTATTAGTCGGAAGCCACTATAATTCTGGGAGATCCACTTGAGGCCATGTGGCCCACCAAGAATGGGTCACTTATTAAGTGGAATTTGGTCTAGGGAATCACAATTATAATTTCATAAATTAATCATTTCTACCAATATCCTTTCTTTTCCCAAAACAATGAGTATCCATGTTTATTTTCTCATTCCACAAGGACTAAAATAAACATCTAGAATATCACATAATCCCTATAATAATTACAAACCATTCTACATAAAATGCAGTAATCTTTAAGACCTCAAAGAAAACTCCCAATATTTAATTTAATCCACACCATAAGACTCTATCCATATACCCATTCATCTTACTTCTCTAAAAGCATAACATAATTCATCACAAATAATCCTTTACATTATTCCTTGATGTAATATATACTTCAACCTAATAAAATGTCTCCTGAAATATCATTAATCACCTATAATTTATTTTATAAACATAATATTCTACAATACAACTATTTGAGAAAAAAATGTCATCCTAACCACAACCTCACATTGACCCGTTCTAGAAATTTCACCCATTTTTCCCTTTAGTTTTGGGTTTAATCCCTACGGCCTTTTCCCATGTGACAGTTTGTCACATGACATACAATTTTTCAATTCACTAATACCAATCTCATATAATTATTATATAATTCCCAAAAATATGATTAACACTCTCAAAATAACATTAATTATTATATTAGTTTTTAACTACTAATGTCTTCTATACAATTTATTTCCTTTTTCTTCTATAAAAAACAAATAATATTTATTTAGTGTTATTACCATAACATCATTGACCAAATTAACCAAAATGGTTATAAATAAAATTAATCATATGTAAATAATATATAATTTCATATTACCTCAAAAAAATAAAAGAACTAATAACCAAAGGGATATATTTTCATACATGTCTCCATAAAATATCATTAACCCTTATAAACACTCACTACATAAAACCAAAAAATTGGTATCTATGAATTTAAAATTATGATCAACCGTATTCTCATCATGCAAAGATACTTTAGGTTTATGACATATCTGTAAGGAATATTTATGATTTATATAGATTCTATTCTATAATTCATCTTGATACTCCACAGAGAAGATGTAAAATAATCCATGAATTTCAACTGTGAGTGTAATACTAGGTGTGAATAAAGTATCATTTTCATGCACTTAGGGGTAATAAATTCAAATTACAATGTGACCTTTTTGGGTTATTAAACTTATGTATTATCTATTCAGAGAGACATAAAATTTTAGTCTATACATAGGGATGTAATTCCTTGAAAAAAACGCACTCTATGCTTCACTAAAATTCTAGGATAGTCTTGTATACTTATAATTTTCCTTATAGTTATCCCTAGGCTTTACAGTAAATTACTGTTCTCTTAATAAATACAAATAACTACACTTTTCTATAATACGAAATAAGTGACCCAATACTTTTTACACATCTGTCTACAAGATTCTTAACATATACAATCATTTGATACAACCCATAGATTTTGATGAATAGTGTATTTGGTAGACTGGGTTCATAAGACATCTAAAGGAAAAAAAACATGAAATCATTATTTTATTCTCAATAATGAGATCCAAAATAAATTATATATATTTTAAAATACATAGTATAACTTTTAGAATACATAAAATAAAGGGGTGCGATAAAAATCCTTATAAATTAATAATGATTGTAAGGATACATAACATGTTAGTCCAATGTATAACATGATATCATAAAAGAGATGGGTAATGAGTAATCACATTGAAGTTTAACATTAGGAACATGGTATAATAATACCAAAGGACCCTAGAAAATATGGATGAAACAAAAAACATGAAATCAACATAAGTCAACAATAACCATTGGGATAATATCACCTCAGGGATAGAATCTTATAATGAATTTTTTTCAGTCCATAATATCAGGTAAGACACCTTGTGAGACTAATAAATTTCCCAATGCATTACAGGGTTATTTAATTATGAGCCCACCAATAAAATTAATATAATTTATATTAAAATATGTTGCATATAATTAAATAAATCATATGGGATAAATATATTACCCATTGAAAGAAAATTGGTTGCATAATCATGCCTCATTTTATAATCAAAAGAGATTTTTAAGGAACTCATTTTAGAGAGGTACATAAGGAATTTAATAACCTATAAATGTAAGGGAGGGTGAGAAATTAATTTATGTAGGATATAGAGACACAAAATATATAATAATTCAATAATATTAATGGTTTTTAACATTTATAAATCCGAATACTTTTAAAATTATTAAAATAATTCTTAAGGAAAACAAAAATTCTACTTTCCAAATCACTTCAGAAAAAATAAAAATTAAAAAATACTATTGAATTAATTTTATTAAAATAAAACCATGAAATCATATCAGTTAATATTGAATTAAATTAGTTATCAAGGTGGTAGAAAATACCATTTAATCTATACATGATAAAATAAAACAATCCATTCACAATTTAGTAAAATGTAAAAAATAACTCATTCAAAAAGAAAAAAAATAAAATTTCATTTAATAAATTTTATTATATGTAAAAAATGATAAAAATGCATTTTGAAAATAATATAATAATATTAAATAATATTAAAAATTAAAGAAGACAAGGACATGGAAAATAATTGTTTTTGGACGATGATAAAAATAATATTGATATTCTTTAAAGAAATTTTCTCAATTATTTTTAGTACCAAAGAGAAGGAAATTATACTATTAAACAACAGTTTCATGAATAAATAGAAAAGAATAAAATAAAATGGTTATAACTCCCGTTAATGAATTAAATTAATTTTAACTTAAAATTACATTAATTGTTATGGATTCATGATGTAATATATAAAGGGTTAGTATATAAACCTTTTAAAATAAATTAGATGCATAAAATAATATATATCCAGAAGAGTGATGTTTTCATACCAAACCCTTACCTCATGTCCAAAAATTGTCGTGCATGTTATTTATCCCATTTATAATAAAATTATAGGGATTATTATTTTTATTAATAAAAATTTTCATAGTAAATCACCATATACTTAAACCATTTACTTTATTTATTCTCATGACATATTTAATTAATTTATCTGTTAGGTCTGCATTGAGTGTTTTAAGGGAATTCAGTTCATAAATTCAAAACTGAAACAATTTGTTGACCATGATAAAAGGGGTCATTATTACGTAATACCATTAATAATAATAATTAAATTACTATAATTTCATTAAAAATGATTCTTTAAATAAAATATGAAATATGATTAGGAAAAATAAACTATGTTCCAGTCTTAGAGACAGTATGTCATATGTTTGCATGCGTAACGTTTCCATTTTTTCAAAAATCATTATTTAAAGAAGGAAAATGTTATTTCATATTTCCCTAATTATAATAATATTATAAATATAATATTTTTTTCTTTAAATAAACTTACATACACCATTTATGTCATTGGTAATGAAAAACAGATCACCTCGCTTCCTGAGGTGGTAGTCCACGGGACACACGAATGACGTTATCATTTTTCCATGGATGGTAATATAATAAATTATATGATATATTTATTTTTCAAAATTATTAATTCTTCATGAATATAATATAAAACCATTAAATTAAATATCATAATTGTATGTCATATGTGATTCTGGAAAATGAATTACATCATTTCCCGAGGCAGTAGTCTGTCATACACAAAAATTGTATCGCCCATAGATTTTTTGAGATATATTATTTTAATTTCATTGATGTATTGTGTTTTACACTACAAAAATATTATCTTGTGTTAAATGAAACATTGTATTAGCGTGCAGTATATGCAACACTTCTCTAGGCTTGTGTTGCAGACAATTTCATGTTCATTTTATAGAATTGATTTCACATAATACTGAGTATAGATTTTGTTCAATGTATAAATGACCTATGTTTGTATTATGTTATATGAAACACCAAAAAAATATTTCACTATACACAACACTGACTTGGCTTGCGTTACATGCAAGACCAACCTTCCTTGATAGCTTGCATTGTACGTGATATTGAGTTTTGTTAAACAACGATATATTATTATTTAAAAGAGATATAAACTATCTATTATTAATATTATTAACAAAATTTTTAATTTTATATAACATTATAATTCATATTACACTTGATATGAGAACAAAATCAATTTTTCATAAAAAAGAATTATTTTTCCAAAAAATACAGTTTTACCACCATTTGATGGCATGCCCATTTTAAATATAGTTTTTGAAATTTTTATAAGTTATATTTGACAATATAATATTATTATTTTGAATAAGGACATAAAATGTTTACTTTGGATAAATTTTTGATATTTTTCTGATCACTTTCATATTTTTGATGAATAGTGAAAATACATTAAATTATAATTGAAAACAACTTTTTTCATCGAAATAATTTATATGGTTAAAATATATTATTAATTGGTTTCAAAGTAAAAAATAGAGTATATTATTATATTTTAAGACAATTTATGCCTTTTTCATTAATTTTACATTGAATTCATATGTAATAACATTTCAATATTTTGGAATGTTTTAAACGAAAACCCATTTTTTCGACAATTGGATTAATTTTAAATTATTTACTACAACTTCTCTATTTTGAATTTAGAAAATTGGATTCCATATCATTAATAAGAAGGTTAAAATTGAGTAAATAGGCACCTTTTATTTTTGCACATTATGAATAGTAACTTCATTAATTATTTTATTTACCATGCTTAAAGGGTTAATCTGATAAATTAGTGTAAAAAATAATATTATAATAATATTAAATTACCCTAAAACATTCCATAATCCTATTTGATGACATATTTTTCTCCATGTTCATCCTTGGGTCGATTTCAGGATCCCATGGATTCACATGGATGTGTTAAATGACAATTTATAAGAATTAATTTAATTTAAGGATAATTATTACCTAAGCATATTTCTTTTAATAAATAGATTTTAATATGTATTATATAATATATTTATATTTATATAAATAGAAATTTGAAATCTAAAAATATTTCAAACATAATTTTATTTTATTTATAATTTTTATACATTAGATAATAATATTTATTTATGACACAATTATGATGTAGTGATTACCTCATTAATGAAAGAATCCAATAAATGAATTTATAAAAATTAAAATAAGATTAATTTGAATATTTAGATGCCATAAAAGAATTTTCGGATGAAATAGTCATATTAGGGATGCTTTAATTCCTTTTTTTTTAAGTAATAAGGTTGTTATGAATTTTTAAAAAAGCCAAATATAAATAGTATGAAAAATTGACATAATTCATAAATTAAAACATAAGATAGTTTATTAAATGATATTAAATTACTAAAAACATAATATTTTGAATAATGGATAATGTAAGTCCAAATATTGCCTAATTATCTTTTTTTTGGGTATTTTTACATGATATTGTAATTCCATTAACCCACAATGTTTAAATAACATGATATCAAGGTAAGATTAAAGATGGTAAAATAAGGGTAAAACAAAAAAGATAAGGAAAAAAATATAAAAAACTTGTTGAAAAATTATTTTATGATTATTATTAGAACCAAAATTATATTATATTATATTTAAATAAGTTTTAGATCATTTAAAAATGAAATTTAATTTATAATAAATTAATATTTTGGAACTTTTCTAAAGTGCCCCTCTCCTCTAATATAAAAGGGAACCTCCTCCCTCTCCTCTGCACTCAATTTAGATCCATCAAGATCCTCTAAACCCAAACCATTTCTCTTATAAGATTCTGCATTTACAATCTTCAGGTTATGGTCTTCTCAAAAGACGAACTCTAGTGCCCTAAGAAGAATTTGAAGGAGGCATGTCAAGGAAGAGGTAATCTCTTCTACCGACTCTTTCAAATTTCATTCGTCTCCTAATTACTCTTATTTATATTTTTAATTATATAATAATAACATAAGTATTAATTATATAATTATATGTACTTATAAATATGAAACAACCCTATTTCACTATCAATCCACCCTATAAAAAATGAAATCATTGCGCGTGCGTACGTACGGCTTACCGTCTCCACGTCGTGGTGTAATCTGTTTTTTGTCACCACCTTATATAGATGGGTATAATGGTAGAAATAAAAACTATTTATGATTATTATAACATAATACTAATTTTGAGATACTATACACCTTGCAATTTAATACCATTCAACAATTATGGGAACGATATTGTCGCACGTGCGTACGTACAGCTTACCGTCTCCACGACGCGATGAGATACATTTTTCATATTAGCCATTAAATAATTATTATAAAGTATATGTAATAAATAATCAGGAAATATATGACATAATAATTATACTAGATATATATATAAATGTGTGTGTGTGGGTCATTTACTTACTCCAATACAATTCAATAATGAAACGAAAATAGCATTCATGCGTACGTACGGCCTACCAACCCCACAAACAGTGTATTCCATTTCATTTATCTATCTGTTATATATATATATATATATAATTCTATAATGAATGAATAAGATATATATAAATCATTTTTTATAGTCTGGAAGTAATTAAATCATTATCTAAGTAATCATAGGAATAATAATAAGTCCAAAGACAAACGATAAAAGAAACTATTATTACCGAAAATAATGCTTTTACATGGAATTAACAAATGAATTGGTAATATAATGTCATAAGTGAATCATATATTATATAAAATAAATTATTATAGTTCTATTACAATTTAATAATATGTTTAAACCCACTATAAAAGAGTTTTTTACACATATAGATGAAATCAGACCTAAGGTAAGGGATAACTTTTCCAATATCATTTTATATGAGATTGTTTATTCATAAGTACCTAATTAGAATATATTTATCATCAATGTACATGTTTTCTAAGAATAATAGAATAAATTTTTACTATTCTTCTATTTAATTTTTATGTAATTTTTACCGATTTTGACTTTTACTACATGGTTTAGAAGGAATCTTCATTTTTTTTACCATATGAGGTACATTTTTAATTTTCCGGTAAAAGTACGAGGAGAATTTTTTTATTAAACTTATATGGAATGATTAAAATTTTATGGTTTCATGAAGTCTTATTTCCATGATGCATCCTCTACAATATTTCTTGTTTATTTTCAATTAAATTCTTGTCTTTAAAAATTGCACGTAATTTTGTGGAATGAAAACATTTTTTATAAAGAAAGGATATTTTCCTCAAAAACTAAGATCAAGTGTTTTATCAAAATTATTTTCCTTCTATGATGAAGCTTTTAAATAGGGTTTTGTTTCTATGCCTATTATTACTATGATTTGATTGTTTTAATGACGAAATTATCTTTTATATGGATTATTTTATGATGGAATTATATTTAAGAAACCCATTTTATTTCTTGGGTTATTTTATGATTAATGATTTATGATTTGTGGAACATCAAATAATGATTTTATTATGAGATATGCAGGAACTATATCTCCGTATAATTAATTGGGTATAGATCTATATCTCATGAGATAGACATGACTAGAATGGTATGTAAATTCGGTTCAGTAATACATGGCTAGAACAACAAGTAAACCCAGTTCTGTAATGGACTTTCTCCACTATGATGGTCTTGGAAACAATTTCTTGGATTCTATGGAAATCATATTATGTGATTAATGGTGTTCCATAATTCCATGTTTTATTCCCATGATATTTTATCATGATTAATGTTCCTTTATGATATATGCCTTACGTTTGGCCAAATATTTATTTCATTTCTCATGATTTAGAAGTTTAAACATTATATTCATGTTTTTACGTTCATATGTATTTGGTTTGTTTTATTCCCTCCACGTTTACCCTTATTGAGAATTTGAGCTCACCCTTTTTTTCCCCAGGATATAATGAAAGGTTTTATACAGAAAAACAAAATTGGAAGATATTTATGTGAGTTGTTGAAGATCATTCCCAATGATAAGAATATTATGTTTCGAGTTTCCAAAGACACTAAACTAATACCGTCTTTGGGAATATGTTTATTTAATATAATAAGTATTCCAAAAAAATGTAATGTCTATGTATGTAAATCTTGCGTCTCTACATTTTGTATCAGATCGAAGGTTTAGTCATCTTTTTGAAACTAGGATGTGAAAAAATTAGTGATATCCCTAGAGATATTTCAAAGGAATTTCTAGCGATATAACAAAGGTTAAGTATAACTATAGGTTATAGTCTGATAATTATGGTAAAAATCAAAAATAAACTAGAATTAGACTTATGATGTTAGAGGTTGAAGGTACTGCCCTTTAACAATGTTGTTTTCCTATTATGATTTTTACCTCTCACACAATTCTTTATGGGTTTTAGATGATGGTTGGAACCAGAAGGAACCATGTTAATGACCAATGCAATGTGCAATGTAATGATTTTACCCTTAAATAACCAAATGTTATGGGAGATGAAATGAAAAATATTATTTCTATACTTACACAAGCTATGAATCATTATGGACTCCCAAAAAAGCAGAGAAGGAAACAAAATTCTATTGAGTCATTTATGAGGAAACATACACCTTCTTTCAGTGGGTATTCTAATCCACTTTTTGCGAAAAAATGGATCAGTACCATCAGAAAGATATTTTCCATACACCCTTGTTTGGAACATGAAAATGTCATTTTGGTTGTCTATTTTTTGGAACGTGAAGCAAACCAGTGGTAGAATATAATTAAGAATACAAGACATCAAGATGAAATTGAATCCATGGAATGGGACGATTTTAAGAACTTATTTTTCAATAAGTACATCCCTTGTATTCTTAAAACAAATATGGAAAAGAAAATCATTTATCTTAAGCTAAAGGATGATGAATCTGTTGGTACATACAAGGAAAAGTTTACCAGACTAGAAAGGTATGCTTCTTGTTTTATAATCCAACCTAAAAGTAAAGTTGATCGATTCTTCAGTGGCATAAAACCAAGTTTTCAATGGTCATTAGCTATTAGAGACTTTATTTTCTATGAAGAGATTGTGTATTGTTCAATCAATGAGGAACTAGAAGTTGGTGTTATATAATTATCTCATGGTTTTGACAAGAAATGAAATATGGAGTTCAAGGGAAAATCTCAAAATAATGGTGAAAAGAAGATAAATGTTTCCTTATGCTCCAAGTATTGAAAGAAGCAAGGTAGAGATTGTCTTAAAGAGGCTAGAAAATGTATCAAGTGTGGAATAGAAGGACATCGATCAATTGAGTGATGAAGTTATTGGAAAGTGGATGTTAATGATGTGAATGGTTAAAAGACTACATAGAACACACCACCAATACTTCAATGCTATAAGAGCAAGGAAATTGGGAATTTTTCTAAACAATGCCCTAATACAAGGGTTAATGATGATCGACATTAATTAACTCTTAAGGAAAAATACAAACGGAAGTCACATGAGATCACTATTGGTGTTGTTGAGTATGAAAAAAAAGTAGTGGAATGATTAAGTGTTTATGTAATGGGATTTTAAAATACTATTTTGGAATCTCATTTATAGTATTATGGAATATTTGAATATCTATGTGTTGGTATATTATGGTTTTCCATAATTATATGGTACCGATAACCATGAAAATTTATTGAAATATTTTTAGAAAGTAGATGATATGAACATAAGGAAGGGATAAAGATTAAATAATACGTTTGATAGTATTAGTGATATTTTGAATGAAAAAAGAAAAATTGATATCATGGTTTGAGTATATAGAATTATTGGTATATTTAGTGTATGGAAAGACATAATTTTGATAGAATGCATGATGTCACTATGGTTCAAGGGTAATTTATGTTATTATCATATTTCAAGAGAATGCATGATGAAGTCCTTCAAATGTTTGGAATGTGACTAACAAGATACCTATTGTGATATATGGGGGATAAATGATCATCTTCACGTGCTTGTTATATGATATTTCTGGTAATTTTTATGATCTTTGAGATTGGACAGAAGTATAATGGATAAACCTAAAGGTTGGAATGGATTAAGCAGAACATCAAATAGTATTTTTTGAGGCTGAAATTTTATTATATCATTTATTCAATGTTATAATAGTATGGTTTTAGAAAAAGGAGATCCCACAGGATGGGTGACAACTCATCATGTCAGACAAGGCTACGGGAATCAAACCCACAATTGAAGTGAAATAGGACTTTATCGCCTATCATTGGCCTACAAGAAGTCTCTGGTTAGTAAAAAGTAGTTTTATTTTCTTAAGAAGTTTCCTATATGACGTATAAGTACATTTTTTAAACTATATATGATTAATCTCGCCATTGATGGACTTATGTATATTTAATACCATGTTCTAAGATTGTGTGATAGAGACAGATGGAATGAACTATGATTATATCGTATGATCTACTAACACTCAAGGAATGATAAAATTCAACTTCATTTCTTTAAATAAGAGATGAAGTGGAAATTGTTCAGGGAACGACCATTGATGATATTACACTGAAATCAAGTAAGTATTTATCCTTATGATTTTTTTTCAAGTTCAGGGAAATGATCTTTAAAAACAAAAGTGTTATCCAATTCCCTCTTATCTGATGAATCATATAGTCTCTTAAATCATTGCAGATTTATTGTTTTCTGGTAGTTAACTTTATCCTAACCTTATTCTCTGTCACTATCCATCAGAACTTGATGGTTAGATTTATATTCCATATTATTGTTTTTACTTCCCACCGATGTTCTCATATTTTAAAACCCAGTCATGAGTTACTTATTTGACCATTACATTTTTAAAAATAATTTTTTAAATTATGTATCAGTATCCCTTTTTATGATGTGGGTTTCCATGAAAGAATCATTCAAGTATAAAACCATTTATAACCTTGATGAATTTCAAGGGATAAATTAATTTTAAGGAGGACATAATTTTTCCCCTTGAGATTTTGTGACTTAGATTATTTTAATTTCTTTTATGTATTGTGTTGTACTCTACAACAACATTATCTTTCACTATATGCCACTCTGTATTAGCTTGTAGTATAAGAAACACTATTCTTGGCTTGTGTTGCCCACAATTTCAAGTTCTTTTGATAGAATTGATATCAAACAACACTAAGTATAGATTTTGTTCAATGTATAAATGAACTAAGTTATTATTATATTATAAGAAACAAAAAATAAATATTTCACTACAAGAAACACTGACTTGGCATGTGTTACATGCAATAAAAACCTTCATGGATAGCATACATTGTACGCGATACTGAGTTTCACTAAAAAATGATATATTATTATTTAAATGTGATATAAACGATCCATTATAAATACTATTAACCACGTTTTGAATTTTTTATATCATTAGCATTCATTTTACACAGGATATGAGAACAAAATCAATTTTTTCGGATAAAATAATTATTTTTCCTAAAAAAAGTGAAATTTTACAGCCTTTTGATGGCACACCCAATCTAAATCTAGTTTTTGACACTTTCATAAGTTAGATTTTATAAGATAAACATATTAATTGGAGTCATGACATACAAATTTACTTTGGATAAATTTATGATAAATTTATGATAAATTTCATATTTTGATGAATAGTGAAAATACACATAATTTTAATTGAAAGTTGCTTCTTCATCGAAAAAATTTATATGGTTAAAATATATTATTGAAGGGTTTTAAGGTATAAATATAATTTATTTTTATATTTTTATTTAATGTATTTCATTTTCATTAATTTTACACTGAATTCATATGTAAAAAAATTTTAATCTTTAGCAATGTTTTAAAAGAAAAACTGTTTTTTCGACAATGGGATTAATTTTAAATTATTTAATACCAATTATGTTTTTAAAATTCTGAAAAATTGATTCCTTATTTGGAATAAGAAGTTTATAATTGTATAAATATGTACTTTTTGTTTTTGAACATTATGAATAATAACTTCAGTAATTACATTTTTACCATGGTTAAAAGGCGAATCTGGTAAATAACGGTAAAAAGTAATATTATAATAACATTAAACTACACTAAAACATGTCCCAATTCTATTGGATGAGATATGTACGACAATGGGAATCCATGATTCGATTTTGGGACCCCATGGAATCACATGGATGTGAAAATGACAATTAATAAGAATTAATTTAAAGGATAATTATAACCTAAGAATATATCTTTTATTAAATTGATTTTAATATGGTGTTATATAATAGATTTCTATGTATATAAATAGTCATCTGAAATATAAAAATATTTCCTATATCATGGTATTTTATTTATTATTTTTAGACTTTAGATAAATATATGTCTTTGTGACATAATTATGATGTAGTGATTACATCATTAATGAAAGATTGAAATAAATGAATTTATAAATATTAAAATATGAATAAATTAAATATTTTTATGCCATACCAGACTTTTTTTATATATAATTTTTATACATTAGAAAAATATATTTATTTTTGACACAATAATGATGTAGTGATTACATCATTAATGAAATATTGAAATAAATGAATTTATAAATATTAAAATATGTTTAAATTTAATATTTTGATGCCATACAAGAATATTTTGGATGAAATTGACATATTATGGATGATTTAATTCCTTGGTTTTAATGTAATAAGGTTTTTATAAGTTATTAATATATTCAAGTATGAATAGTATCCAAAATTGACATAATTCATAAATTCAAACATAAAATAGTTTTCTAAATGATATTTAAATCAAAAAAATCTATAATTTAGAAAATTGATTAATATAAGTCGAAATATGTCATAAATAAATTTTCTGGAGTCGTTTGACATGATATGGTAATTAAATTAACCCACAATATGTAAATAACAAGATATCATGGTAAGATAAAAAAGGGTAAAATAAGGGTAAAACAACAAATATAAGGATTAAAAAATACTCAAAACATGTCAAACAATTATTGTATGATGGGAATTCGAACCAAAATCATCTTATCTTAGAATTAAATATGTTTTGGACACATTTAAATCTAAATTTAACTTATAATAAATTAATAGTTTGGAAATTTCTTAAAGTGACCCTCTCCTCTCCTTTAAAAGGGCATATCCTCCCTCTCCTCTTCACTCAATTTTGAGCCTTCAAGCTCGGCCAAACCCTTCCCATATCTCTTATAACCATTTCTATTTACAATCAACATGTTTTTTTCTTCTCAAAAGGCCATCCCTAGTGCCTTAAGAGGAATTTAAAGGACGCATGTTAAGGAAGAGGTAATCTCTTCTACTGATTAATTCAAAATTTCTTTCTTGTTTTACTTCATCTTCTTTAGTTGTTACATTATAACGTAATTTCATAAGTATCAATTATATAATGATATTTAATTATAAATATTAGAAAACCCTATTTCATTGTCTATCCATCCTACAAAAAATTAAATCATCGTGCGTGTGTATATACAGCTTACTGTCTCCATGCCATGGTGTAATCTATTTTTCACCACCACCTAACATGGATGTGTATAATGGTAGAAATAATAACTATATATTATTATTATAACATGATAATAATTATGAGATACTATACACCATCCACTTAAATACTATTCATCAATTATGGTAACGATATTGTCACTCCTGGGTACGTACGGCTTATCATCCTCACGACACGATGAGATTCATTTTCCATGTTAACCATTAAAAATAATTATAAAGTATTTTTAATAAATAATAATGAAATATATGATATTATAATGCTACTAGATTTATGTATATATATATTTCATTTACTTACTTTTACCCAATTCAATAAGGAAACGAAAAAATTGTTCATGCGTACGTACAATCTACAGTCTCCATGAATGGTGTATTCCAATTCATTTATCTATTTATTATATATATATATACATCATGAATATATAAAATACATATAAATCATTTTTTACACTCTAAAATTAAGTAAATCATGATCTATGTTATCATATGAAGAATAACTAGTCCAAACACAAGAGATAAATGAAATGATTATTACCCAAAACATTTCTTTAACATGGAATTTACAAATGAATGGGTAATATAAAGTCTTATGTGAATAATATATGATATCATAAATATTATTATGGTTCTGTTACAAGTTAATAATATGTTCAAACCATTATATAGGAGATTTAGACACATACAAAGGAAATCATACCTACGGCTAGGGATAACTTTTCCAATCTCATTTAATCTAAGATTTCTTATTCATAAGTATCTACTAAAAATATATTTATAATCCATATCCTTGTAATCTAAAAATATTATAAATTTTTTTTACTATTCTTCTATGTATTTTTAAATTCATTTTTACTCATTTTTACATTTACTACATGGTTTGGAAGGAATCTTCCTTCTGATTACCATATGAGGTAATTTTTTGCTTTTCCGAAAAAAGTATGAGGAGAATTTTATTTACTTATACGAAAAGAATAAATTTTTAAATTTTTATAATGCCTTATTTCCATGAAGCTTCCTCTACACTATTTCAAGTTTATATTCAACCAAATTATTTTCTTTTGAAATTGTGGGGAATTTTTAGAAAAGGGAACATTTTGGAAGAAGATATAATATTTTCCTCAAGAACTAATCTCAAGTGTTCTATCAAAATTATTTTCATTATAAGATGAATATTTTAAATATGGGTTTGTTGATATCCCTATTATAACTATGATATCATTGTTTTAATTTTGGAATGATCATTTATATAGATTATTTTATGATAGAATCATATTTAAGAAACCCATTTTATTTCTTGGGTTATGTTATGAAGAATGACTTATGTTTTTTGGCACATCTAAGAATGATTTTATTATGAGATGGGTGGGAAATATATCTCCCCCAATTAATTGGGTAAATATTTATATCTTGTGAGATTGACATGATTGGAATTCTAGCTAAATTCAGTTGAGTAATACAAGAGTGGAATGGTTAGTAAACTCGACTCAATAATGGACTTTGTCATCTTTGATGATCTTGGAAACAATGTCTTGGATACTATGGAAATAATATTTTGTTCTTAATGGTTTTCCATAATTCCTTGTTTCATTCCCATGCTATTTTATCAATATTATTGTTCTTTTATGATCTATTCCTTATGTACTGCCAAGATTTATTTCAATAATCAATATTTTGATGTTTAAACTTTATGTTCATGTTTTTATATTAAAATGTATATGGTTTGTTTAATTTTCACTATGTTTACCTTTTCTAAGAATTTTAGCTCACTCTTTTTATGTTTTATTTCCCTTAGGATATAAAGAAAGGATTTAGGTTGGAAAACAAAATCCAGAGATCTTTATGAGATATGTTGAAGATCTTTCACCATGATTAGTAAATTATGTTCTGAGTTTCCAGATACACTAAACAAATATAGTTTTTGGGAATATATTTATTTAATGTATTGAGTATTATGCAGAAGAAATTTAATGCCTATGTACATCTGTCTCTGGTCTCCACACAAATGATGGTTTCGTTTCCCATTTGATGGAAGAGGAAATGGATATAGGTTATGAAATTAGAAAAAATAAAATATTAGTAAATGAGAGATACTGATTTTATTATATCATCATGATTTAATAATATTTTAATTAATTCGAATATTAAATAATAAAAAATATCATTTAAAAACGACACCTCTTCTATAGACCACCTCTTTAAGATTATAACTAAAGCCATCATAGATTGGATTTAAGATCAAAAAAAGGATTCCAGAAAATGTAGAGGGAATTAAGTATGAGATTTTGTAATAGATTATATGGATCAAAAGACTATGTAATTGTGGAGTGTAGAGGAGAGTGTGTGCCTTTTTATAATTGAGGAGGAGTGAAATTTTTCTGAAAACCCAAAATAATTCAATAATGGGATGTCACTATCAAGCTCGATGCCTCTAAAATTTAAAAATAAATGAGTGTAGGGGATATGAGGCTAATGTCAAAAATCCACCACAAAAAGTGATTTATTTTAAATATGTTACCCACATTAACTCTAAGGTTACTAAATTTTAACATTTTAATTTTTTTTCATTGAAAACAAGTTTTTTTACTGTTTTAGTATTCCATATGAAAAAAATATGTTGAAATGATTATATAATATAAATTATTTTTGATCCAAAAATATAATCCAAAATATGAAATTAAATTCATATATGTTTCATAATTTTATATAAAATAAATATCCTAAATGCAAAGAAAATGTAGTTTTTCAAATAATGCATTATTTAAGGAAAGAGGATTTTAGATTAACACTCTGAATAATAATATTATTTATATTAATTTTAATTCATAAATATATATATGTAGTCAATAAATTAATTTAAATAATTCCTTATTATGGGTTATTTTAATTAATTAAAATTTACAATCATTATGCACATTAAAATAGTCTTGAGACAAATGTCTTTTTAAGACTATGAAAAAACTAATACTGTAATTTTGTATAAATAATACTAAAATGTAATTAATTTGATAAAGTATTACCTAATAATATTTTCAGTAATTATAATTAAAATTATAATAATAATGGGACTTTTAAATTATATAATATATCAAAAATAAAAAAAGTTTTACAAAAAAATTTATTTTCACTATTCTTGGAAAAAATAAATATTTTCTCAACAATGCAAATTTTTTATCATAAGAAATTTATATTATGAATTAAAAAATTATTTTCAATTTATCAAATAATTTTTTTAAAATTTTGAAAATATAATTTTATTATTTTCCAACAAAAATCTAAAAAAACTATTTTGAACAAATTTTATTTTTGATGAATAATAAATATTTCTAGAAATTGAATGATTAGTTAATAAGAATTGATAATTAAATTTATATTGGGTAGAATATTTATGTACATTTCATAAATTCATTAATAGTATTCAGACCCCTAATTTAACATCTACATTATAATGGTCCTATTTAAATAATAATATTTCTTATTTAGTTTAGGCTTGGTGTTTCATGTTCAATAAACTGTCAGACATAAAGTTATTATTTTAAAAATCATAGGGAATTACAGTTCCACATTTTGAATTTCTAAAATGTCAATTATATTACTAATATTTTTCATCTCTTTATAGTTTTGATTGCGATTATGATAATTCTTTGAGATCAACTTGATTCATATCTTCTAGTTCTAGGTGTTTTATTGTTTGGTGTTTATTACACATTATAATAGTTCCTAGTTTTTTTTAAAATTTATGGTACTCAATTAATAAAATAAAGAATTATGTGTTTCATATTTTAAAAAATAGGTTATGTGAAAATAAATATTTATTTAGAAGTAAATGTACATATATATATATATATCTGTGTTTTAGATGCTAAATTCTTCCCTTCATAGAAATTTCAACCTAAAAAATTCAAGACATATCCTCATCTAAGAAAATGTTAGTGTACTTCTATTTCATTTCCTATTATGTTTCCCAAATTTCTTGTTTGTACTTGCGATCTACCAAAACCTCTTATATGATGTGGTTTGTATTATTGAGTAGAACATTATCTCAACAATGTGATATCTTCACCAAATTATCCTCATAAGATAGGTCATGCTATAGTTGTATCCCCTATAGATTCTGTACATTTAATGTATTAGGTATGTACATCATAATGGGAGATATGTGGAACACATCATGAACTTGAGCTAAGATGGGTGTAAGTGTTAAAAGATAGGTAACTATACCAATATGATCAGGGATTTCCAAGGTGCCAATGTAACTTGGGATTATCATCCATATCTCTATAAACTACATAAATCATTTCCATGGTGAAATTCCAATTAACACTTTTTCTCAAACTTTAAACCCCACGTACCTTAAACGGTTCTCATCGTAGTTGTTCTATTGAATCTGAGAAGATATTATATGTTTTTGGATGGATTGAACCTTCTCTATCATCTCTTACACCAGATCTATTCCAAGGATCTTTTATTCAACAAATATCATCCTAAAATATAAAATTTCAACACTTCTTCCAAAATAGAGCATCATATGGGGCCATTTTAATACTCTAGTGAAATTTAATTATGTATGATAACTCATCCAATGGGAGATGATGATCATATCTTCCTTTTAATTCCACCGAGGAGACCCTCAGTATATCCTTGAGTTCATGAATGGTATTTTCATTTTAGAAATTATTTGAGGGGTGATAGGCTGTAAAAAATGAAATTTAGTATTCCATGATTGTTAGAGACTTATAAAAAATCTAGAAGTTATCCTCAGATCAAAAATAGAAATGATCAGAAGTGGTGCCCCATGTAGCCTCACCAAATATTTACATATATCATGGAAAGTTGTTCAAGAGAGAAATCATACAAAATAGTGACGAGGTAGTCAATATTGGTGAGTGATTCCACCACAAATCATATCATATTTCTTCCTTTTTATTTATTCGGGGGACCACTAAAAAGGTCCATGGTGATGTTTTCTCATTTCCTTGTGGGTATGGGAAATGGTTCCACCATCCACTTGGACTTCTTTCAATGTACCTTAATTTTCTGACATACTTTTCACTTCAAGTTGTACTCTTAAACCTTATTCTTCATGTTTCACCACATTTAGTTTGCTCAAATATCATAATACATCATGGTAATTCCTAGATGGATAGAGAAAGATCATCTATGTACATTATCCAATATCTCTTTCTTTATATGAAGTGGTTATGGTACAAAAAGTTTAGTTCCAATATGAATGAATATATAATTATCGATGTTGAATATGTGAGCTTCCTTTCCATTTTGGTTATCACCATCTCATTAAACTTCAAATCAACCCTTTATTCCTTGTTGATCTTCTCTTATATTGATGGATGGGAAAATATTTATGAAAGGAAATATGTCTTCTTTTCCATTATGACTTATAGAACCAACATTTGTATATCTATGAGGATAAGTTCATTCTCAATTTGAATCATGGATTTTATAATAGGTTGTTTTTGAGTAAGGTCATAATCAACCTTATTATCCTTTCCATGATTTTAGTGAATAGATATAACGTAGTCCTTGATTAACTCTAACCATATCCGCTGACACATATTGCTCTCCATTTCTATGAATATATACTTTATACTCTTGTTATATTAACATTGGTGTCATATATCACTATAGTGATAGTGCCTCTAAATATTAAAAGAAAAGATCACGGATTCTAACTCCAGATAAAGCTCCATAAAGATTTCCTCAAATTCCTCCCTCAATACATACTAAAACCATTTCAATGTGAACATTTTTATTGGGCCCGAATATCATGATATATTCCTCAAATATTATCCCTTATACCCAACTAAACAAATACATCTTCATATTTCCTTGAAACTTGAAGGTCCAGACTATTCTTAAATCTCTTTTTTCATAGAGGGGTCAATAAAAATTCCCTCACTTCTAATCACATTCCCAAGGAATGTGACTTGCTACATCCAAAATATAAAAACACTGAACATACCATAAATATTTTCCATTTATAATGTCTCTATCACAAACTTTAGATGTTCTCCATGTTCCTCATTGGCCATAGAGTACAAAAGAATGTCTTAAAAAGTACTACCAAAATTTATCAAGGTAGTATCTCAATATTCTATTCATCATAACCATGATGATTTTATGGGAATGTGTAATAGTAAAATAAATAAATATAAACTCATAGTTTCCATATCTCATATGGAATGCTGTTTTCAAATTATATACCTTCTTCACCTTCATCTAATTATATCCAAAATTAATATCAACCTTCAAGATGTACTATGTTCCTTAAAATTGATTGATCAAGTCATCAATACTTGGTAAGAGATACTTGTTCTTCATAGTGATCTTTTTGAGCTACCAATAATCAAAATATATCCTCATTGATCCATTATTATTCCTTAAAAAATAATCATTTCACCCCATGGTGATGGACTAGGTTATAAGAATCATTTCTCCAAATGCACATTCAATTGCATCATTAACTCCTCCAGTTTGATTGGGGATATACTCTAGGGGGTTTTGGAGATATGAGTTGCTCCATGTGTGAGTTTTATTAAGATATATTCCTTAACATTTTATGGATGAATGGAAAACTCTTTCAGAAATACATTATTATATTATCTTATAACGGGTATTTCCTGAAGGATATTATATTCCTTTGACACGACCATTTGGGAAAGATATTGTAACATACCATTAATAATCAATCTGTTACCTCCTTTGCCATATCATGGTTATCCTTTTTCCTATTGTCTCTAAATTACCAAGAGGGAATTAGAATGATACCTATAATGGTGGAGTCATAGATGTGATGGAATCTTATCCTTAACTGACCTTTTCTGCATGATTCAAGAGTATTTCACACCGTGTAACTAGATTACATGATGTGTAAGTGTTGTTGAGTACAAGTCATGAAAGGATTCAATTTGAGAATGGTTACACATCCTGAATAGGAATTTCAAAACATGAATGTTTTAAATAACATATTTCAAATATGAGGCGACGTGTTTCTTCATATACATAAACACACTGAATTTCACGATGTGTAATGGAATTAAATGTCATGTAATTCCCTAAGAAGGGATGTTTTAGGAACTGATCATGTTTTTAGTGAATATTTGATTACCCATTTTCCATTTCCCTTGACCCAAAACACTTCTCTAATGATTTTTGGAGACACCATTACTTTTGGATCGATCTCTGTGGCATTCCATCTTTGTTGTAGTTGCAATGCGCCACTCTGGGTAAGTTATATTTTCGCTTCTTCATTTTATTTGATCACGGTATAACCCTTGGGTTTCATTATCAAGTCTGAAAGTCTATGGTTGTGTTTTTTCAAGTCTTCTTCCAAGATCTATAATGCGGTCTCATTCTGGAGGTTGTTACATTGTTGTTTTTGGTTTGGTGGGCATTTCTGGTTGAGGTACATGATATTTCCTCTCCTCCACCAACCCAATTTCTAAATTTAATCAATCTTTAGATATGTATATTGTATTCTAGGGCCTTCAATAATGTCATGGGGTTTTCATTTCTGGTGGATCCAATTGTGAGCATGTGTGACTCATGTTTTGAGGTAGGTGGTTCCACCCCAAGTCTGTGCTTGAGAAACTATATTGTTCCATTATTTTTAATTGGTTAAAAATAAATTACTATAAAATTGGTAGGATTTTTTTCGTATTGGAAAAAGATTTTGAATAAAGGGGGATTTATGTGGTTTCTGAGAAATTGAATAAAAAGGAGTATTTTCAAAGAATTAAAAATGGTTTTGTGAAATGGTTTTCAAATGGTTTTCAAATCATTGAAATGATTTTGAAAACTAGTACATGGGTTACCTTGGGTACTAGGTGGAAGATTTAGCTTGAGTTCACCATCCATTATGGTGGTTCACTTTATAGATTTTTCCACTTGTCCTAGAGTGTAGATTATTGGCTCTAAGAATGTATGTGATATTGGGGTTTCACTTTCTAGGGTGTCTCTCTGTTCCTATAGTGTAGATCATTGGCTTCAGGTACCACAATGCACTATTTCATAGATTAATGGGTATGATTAGTCTTTTTCTTGACATATTGTATTCGATGGTGTTATGATACTTGAGATACTACTATTTTTTTCTTATTTCTCAGATTTGAACTGTTTTATCCATGATATGCATGATGATGCTTGTGATGGATAATATGGAATATTTTCATTGAAATTGGTATACCTTCTTTTTTTAGAAGTGTGAAAAAAGGAAAAGTCATACCATGTTTTCTAGAAAGCTGTTTTAATTTTTATCATTCCATGTTTTATTTAAATCGAGAAAAAAAGAATTTTTATATAGAGACTTGTTATGGAACACCTCGGTGAGATCCTATTATGCCTGGTAGCTCAAACCATGCGCACCACTTCGGTGGTGTGTAGTCCTTTGTATATCCCCCATTTCATGGAAAGGAAAGGCTCTAAAATGAGGTGGTGAGGTTTCAGCTTATCTTGGTTGGGTATCTAGTGGTGAGATGGTGGGAGTTCATCCACGACATCATTTGGAGAATCTTTTTCGTTCATTTCCTTTGAAGTCATACATGTATTTTTGAGTTCTGGTAGATTTTCAGGAATTTTTTTGATTCCTTTTTATAGATATCACATTTATTTATCATTCTTCATCAATTTCTTGTGTGTGTGTGTGTGTATATTACTTGTGTTTTTCTCAGTTCAGTGAAATCGATCCCTCTTGAGTTTATTTGATTCCTAAGTGTTTTTCACCAGCCCGTGGGGATTGGGAAGTCCCTTTGGTTATGTGATGGAATAGTTTGGGTTCTAGGTTATAGGTTAACCCATGTTGGTTCATTACAATTTGTTATCATATGTAGTTTTATCCCCAAGAGTCCTTGTCTTGGGACATATTTTATACTAGAGATAGGATTTTCAAGAATTGAGGGGTATGTGGAGATGAGTGTCTGGCCAGATCTTGTTATGACAAGGCATAAGTTTCCATCAGATGTTTGGATACATCTCTCCTGTGTTTGGTTTGGTTTTAAATAACAATTATTACTTATGGGTTTTCTAGTTTTAATTGTGATTTATTTTTTTGTCAGATCATTCTTCTTTTTCAGTATGCAATAGTATGCCTTTGATATCCTCTTCCATGACATTATCAAGAAGGTTTAGATGATTCTCTATAAGATAATTCTATAAATAGATTAGAATCCAATCGATACTATCATACCGATAGTCTATGTTGTTGATCAAATTGTGCCACAAGTTCATAGCATGGTTTTTGAGGTACATCCAGGAGCTAGAGCAGAGAGAGATCAATCATGAGAATTATTGTTTGAGAAGCCACCATCCTTTAATGGAATGACTGAACCTCAAGAGGTAAAGTACTGACTGAATAGGATCGATCAAATCTTCTAATTACTAGAGATATATGAGAATATTATGCAGAAGAGTGCAGTATTCATCCTTGAGGGTTATAGAAAATGATGTTTCGATTCTATGGTCTAGGAAGATAGACATGTTTACTTGGATTGGGAGGGTTTCTAAAACCTATTCATCTAATATTTATGTTTAGTGTCACTGATGCTGGAAAAATATATCGATTTTAGGTGTTTATAACAAGGAGCGAATTTAGTGGTGGCATATACCAACAGGTTTTCCAAGATAGTTTGTTTTTCTATGGATGTAATGAAAAATGACCAGTTGATGGCTGATAAAACACTATTTTATTGAATATTTTATTGATAATAAATGATATAATTTCCTCACATTGTGTTAAATATGTTTATTTATAAAATATTTGGGATTTGATCATTCATTTGAAAATTTGGTGAAAATTCCAGTTTTACCCTTAATAGTGCACTGTATTATTTCGAAGATAAATATTTTTATATTTATTATTTGAATTTTAAATTTTCTAACAGTGTTCCTAGCTTAATTATCTACAACTTTTATTCAGGACACTAAAGCTAAAGAGTTAATTTGGTTGTTGAAATTGGGCCATGAAGTCAAAGTTGGGCTGGGCTCGCCAGAATGGAGAAGGTTCTGTATGTGGGCCATATCCTCTACATACAGGCTTGGATTGAGCCCCAATTTTGAGGAAAGCTCGGGGACATGATGTGGCACAAATCCTCCTTCTGGAAGGCCGGTCAATTCACGCGTTTTGGAGGTCAAATGGGCGGTGCAAGTTTCATTAAAATATTTAGCCGAGATTTTGCATTCACACTTGAAACCACTTTAAACCTAGCCTCCCCTCCACTCTATAAATTAGTGATTTTCTCATTTGGAGAGGCTGGTTCGTGCATTGGGAGATTGGAGGCAGAGGAGAATTGGTTTCAACCAAATTCTACAACCATTGTAAGAGAGGTAGCTCTTGAAGCAAGGATCCTCTCATCGAAGCCTCCTTCTCTCCTTCATGTTGTAATTGTTTTGTTTGTGTAATAAACTTCTTTGTTATTCTTTTATTTCTTCTCTTTTCCTCTGTTTTATTTAAATTTATTCTTCTCTTAATCTTCCTCTTGGGGCTGGAATTCTTGAGTAGAAGCGATATTGGGTTATACCCATTATAAACCTTTGCACATGCAAAACGCTTCTACGATGATTACGCCACCCATGGAAGAGTAGTCTTTTAGTAATCGATCTATCTTCTAACCTCTTCATTTAATTATTTTGAATCAATGAGCTACTGTAATTCACTTAATATGATCCATGAATTGTGTTTTTAAATTGTAAGAAACTAAGCAAGCAATTGAACAATTAACACAAAAACACGCGAGGTCGGGATTTTGTGTAAATTGTGAGAGCGCGATCTTAATCAGTAATACAAGACCACACAGGATAAATTTGTAGAGTTCAAATATAATACCTAAACACAATTCATCCTCATTTCCAGAATGGATATGTGCCTTAATTTACCACTGATCATAAGCTAATCTTAGAACATCAATCAAAGCAGGGTGCTGCGATTGCACGTTCCAAAGTTAGCCTAGGTTTAAATTCACATCATCTTTGTGGTAAAGTTAATTCTCGTAGGGTTCGGGATTTAACAAATTAAGGGATCATAATTAAGTGAATGTTAATTTAAATGATAATGATTAATAATAAAGTGAAGAGGTAGAGTTAGATCGATTACGCTTTTTAAATAGATTTCTAAAAAAAACATCTTCTTGTTGTGTTATTTTAATCGGAATTCATTTCAAAACTAAAAACAAAAAAAAATACAATCTTCTTCCAGCAAACTTCTTCTAGATTCATAAACTATAAACAACCCCCATCCTTTTCTAGTAGTGTTTTTATTCTCTTTTATTTTATTTTTAGAATACCTCTAATAAGATGTTTTAATTCACTTCCTCCTTTGAGAGACGACCTTGGTTAGCCCCCTATGCTACACCAAGTAAACTAAACATTAGCTTCATAGAGTGTTGTGCTTGGAGTTTTATCCAACGTAACTCACTTTTGAAGTTCTTTTGAGAGCGTGTGCGACAACGCTCTTTCAAATTGGCGCCGTTGCCGGGGAGGCAAGTAATTATTTCAACCAACTAGAGGTATTTATTTTATTTTACATTTTATTATTTTCCTCTCTTCTTTCTTCCTTCTTTACCCAATCTGATTTTTCATCCTCTTCTTTTATTTTCTCCTACTTCTTTGTGGACCATCAACTCAAACTTCTCATTTTTATTTTACTATGGTCCACCTTCTTTCTTTTCATTTTTATTTGATCTATGACACGAACTAATCCCGAAGATCTCTTAGATCTTGACCCTGAGATTGAACGTAGCCTTAGGGCACGAATCAGACATTCTCAGTCTACGGGAAGTTTCAACATTCAACCAGTTGGAGAATTACTCCAATATCAGAACATTGAAATTGGAAGCAATTCAAATTCAAACATAAAAGAGGAACCAATGGCTGATAATAATGGAAATGAACTTAATAGAACCATTCGAGAATTGGCTGCACCTGATATTAACTATCAACCAAATTGTATTGCATACCCAAATCTCGAATCGGACTTTTAACTAAAATCAGGGTTAATTCACTTACTTCCAAAGTTTCATGGCCTCTCTGGTGAGGATCCGAATAAACATTTGAATGAATTTAATGTGGTTTGCTCAACCCTAAAACCTAAAAATGTCTCTGAAGATCAAATCAAACTAAGAGCATTCCCATTCTCACTTGATGGAGCTTCGAAAGATTGGATGTATTATTTACAACCCGAAGATGTAACTTGTTGGAACGATTTGAAACGTCTTTTCTTGCAGAGATTTTTTCCAGCATCAAGGACCACTTCCATTCGTAAGGAGATCTCGGGGATCAAGCAAGCACAAGGGGAGTCCATGTATGAGTATTGGGAGCGATTCAAGAAGTTGTGTGCAAGCTGTCCACATCACCAAATCAGTGAGCAACTCCTCATTCAGTACTTCTATGAAGGACTCACACCCATGGAGAGGAGCATGGTGGATGCTGCAGCTGGAGGAGCTTTGGTGGACAACACACCAGTAGCTGCACGAGCATTGATCGACAAGATGGCCCAAAACTCCCAACAATTTGGTGATAGAGGTACACCACATGTTCGAGGAGTACATCAAGTAAGTCCTTCTTCTCTTGAAAGTCATTTGATTGATACTAAGTTAGAAGAATTGACAACTATGGTGAGGCAGATTGCATTGGCACAAAAGACATCTCTACCCCCTCCTTCAAGGCCTTTTGGTATTTGCACTGAGACAAGCCACCCGACTGACTGTTGCCCACAACTCCAAGAAACAGAAGATTGTGCAGCAGTGTTCCCTGGGAGACCATATCAGCAGCAGCAGCAACAACCATATCCCCAGAAGAAGTTAGATTCAACATTCAACCAAGGGTGGAAAGATCATCTGGACATGAGGTATGGCTCTGGACAACAACAAAGGCCCCCCTTTCAACAAAACTTCCAGCAGCCTCCACCTTACCAACAGGGTTTCCAACAACCCCAAAGGAGATTTGAAGCTCAAACATCAACAAGTCAGCAACAAGGGAATCTCCAACCCAAGGTAGACTCTAACACTGATGATCTTTTGAAACAAATTGTTCTTAATCAACAGAATGAGCTGAAAAGTCAAGGTTCGGAGCTGAGGGAGTTGAAGACTCAAATGAGCCAGATTGCCACCGCCCTCCATGAACTTGTAAGTAAGAATTCTGGAAATCTACCCTCCCAACCCACTCCAAATCCAAAGGGGAATGTTAGTGCCATAACATTGAGAAGTGGGAAGCAAATGAACGATACAGTTGTACCTAACATTCCACCGGGATTCACCTCAACTTCAGAGAAGCCACATTCCATACCAACTGATGAACAATCCAAGGAGAAAGATAAAGGTAAGAAAAAGATTGATGATGTTCCTCCTAAACCACTTCCTTTTCCAAACAGGGTTGTTCAAACCAAGAAGATGGCTGAAGAAGCAATGCAAAAGGAGGTTTTGGACACATTCAAGCGTGTGGAGATCAACATTCCTCTACTCGAATCCATTAAGAAAATCCCAAGGTATGCCAAATTTTTAAAAGAACTTTGTACCAATCGAAGAGGGCTCAAGGGAAATGAGAGGATCAACCTTGGAAGGAATGTCTCAGCACTAATTACACCAACTCTAGCAATGCCAACAAAGTGAAAGGATCCCGGGACATTCACCATCACATGCACCATAGGGGAGTTTCACTTCTCTGATGCTCTTTGTGATTTAGGAGCTTCAATAAATGTGATGCCTCACTCTGTTTTCTCTTCATTGCAGATTGGTGAGCTCAAGCCTACAAGGGTAGTGGTGCAGCTAGCGAATAGAGCTACAGCATATCCGGCTGGTGTCCTTGAAGATGTGTTGGTAAAGGTAAAGGACATGATCTTCCCTACTGATTTCTATGTACTAAACATGGAAGATGACCAGGTAAGTTCTCATGCCCCTATCATTCTTGGTAGACCCTTCCTCAAAACTGCTAAGACCATTATCAATGTTCATGAGGGTACTCTTTCCATGGAATTCAGGGATGAAATCGTGAGGTTTAAAATCCTGGATTCTATGAAGTACCCACCAGAGGAACACTCAGCATTCTTTCTCTCTCATTCTGAGTCTCCATGTGATAGTCCCTCTATTTTTGATTCCCAATCTCTTGGGGACTATTCACTTCTTAATGAAATAATGAGTATTGGGTCCAACTTGATGTCTCATTCTACTTCATCCCCTTTAATTCATGATCTTTCTGATCTTGGGATTGGTTCATTTGTCCAATCATATTCGAATTCTGAGCATGTATACTCTGATTATGATATGGCTGCTAATTTTTCTGATGGATTTGATGCATTGTTCTCTCATTCAGATGATATGTATGATTGTGCACAGATGTCTACGCCACTCATGCTTCCATCCATTCAGCAGCCACCATCACTGGAACTAAAGACATTGCCACCAAATCTCAAATACTCATACTTGTTAAGTGGTGAAAAATTACCTGTTATCATTGCTAACAATCTCTCTTTTGAACATGAAGAAAAACTTTTGAATCTTTTGAGGGAGAACATCAGGGCAATCGGGTGGACCTTGGCTGACATATCAGGTATTAGCCCCTCCATTTGCATGCATAGGATTCTTTTGGAAGATGGAGCTAAACCGGTGAGGCAACCACAAAGGAGACTCAATCCAACCCTTCTGGAGGTTGTTAAAAAAGAGGTTGAAAAATTGCTCGAGGCAGGTATAATCTATCCCATTTCAGATTCTCAGTGGGTAAGTCCTATTCAGGTTGTGCCTAAGAAAAGTGGTGTTACTGTTGTTAAAAATGAGAAAGATGAGTTAGTTCCAATGAGGGTACAAAACAGTTGGCGCGTGTGTATTGATTATAGGAAACTAAATCATTCCACTCGCAAAGATCATTTCCCCCTCCCATTTATTGATCAGATGCTTGAGAGACTAGCTGGGAAGACACACTATTGTTTCTTGGATGGATTTTCTGGATATTTTCAGGTTCCTATAGCTCCGGAGGATCAGGAGAAGACTACATTCACTTGTCCCTTTGGGACATTTGCCTATCGGAGGATGCCATTTGGACTTTGCAATGCCCCAGGTACCTTCCAGAGATGCATGGTGAGTATTTTTTCTGATTTTATTGAGACCTGCATGGAGATATTTATGGATGATTTTACAGTGTATGGATCTTCATTTGATGAATGTCTAAGTAGTTTGGAAAATGTGTTGAATCGTTGTATTGAGAAGAATCTAGTCCTGAACTTTGAAAAGTGTCATTTCATGGTAGAGCATGGCATTGTCTTAGGGCATGTAGTGTCAAAACATGGGATAGAGGTTGATAGATCTAAGGTAGACATCATTTCATCCTTACCCTACCCTTCATGTGTGCGTGATGTTCGATCATTCCTTGGACATGCTGGATTTTATCGACGCTTCATCATAGATTTTAGTAAGATCGCTCTACCCTTATCTCGATTGCTTCAAAAAGATATTGACTTCAATTTTGATGATTCATGCAGGGTATCATTTGATGAGCTAAAGAAGTGTCTGACCACTCCACCGATCATACAGCCCCCACGGTGGGAGATTCCTTTTGAGCTTATGTGTGACGCCTCCAACTTCGCGGTTGGAGCTGTCTTATCTCAGAGGGTGGAGGGACGTTCACATGTGATCGCCTATGCATCGAGGACACTAGATTCAGCCCAATCAAACTACACCACAACAGAAAAGGAGTTTCTTGCTGTTATATTTGCTTTAGATAAATTTCGTTCATATTTATTGGGCTCTAAAGTAGTTGTTTTTTCTGACCATGCAGCTTTGAGGTACCTCCTAAAGAAGCCAGATGCAAAGCCACGACTTATCCGTTGGATGCTACTTCTTCAGGAGTTTGACCTTGAGATAAAGGACAAGAAGGGGTCAGAGAATTTGGTGGCAGACCACATGAGTAGGCTTACTCACACACTAGAGGGTGACACCTTGGACCAGGTACCACTTCGGGACACTTTCCCCGATGAGCATCTCTATACCATCTCAGGTAAGCATCCTTGGTATGCTGATTTAGTTAATTACATTGTTGGCTCTGAAATACCAGTAAATTTGAAGAAGCATCAAGTCCAAAAATTAAAAAGTGAGTCTAGGTATTATGTGTGGGATGATCCATACCTCTGGCGCATGTGTAGTGACCAAGTCATTAGGAGGTGTGTTCCCGATCATGAGTTTGAGTCTGTTTTGCATTTCTGTCATACACTTGCTTGTGGTGGACACTTTAGACCCCAACGGACATCTAGGAAGGTTTTAGACTCAGGATTATATTGGCATAGTTTATTCCATGATTCCCATGTATTTTGTAAGTCATGCTCTCGTTGCCAACACACTGGAAACATTTCAAGAAGACACGAGATACCCCAACAACCCATTTTATTCTGTGAGATTTTTGACGTTTGGGGAATTGATTTTATGGGACCTTTTCCTAGTTCATTTGGTTTCTTGTATATCCTTGTTGCTGTCGATTATGTGAGTAAATGGGTGGAGGCCAAGGCCACCAGGACTGACGATTCTCATGTTGTTGTGGATTTTGTCAAAGCACAGATTTTTTGCAGGTTTGGAGTACCAAAGGCCATCATCAGTGACCAAGGGACACACTTTTGCAATAGGAATTTTGCTTCCCTCCTTCGGAAGTATGGGGTGACACACAAAACATCAACACCATACCACCCCCAAACAAATGGCCAGGCTGAGGTTTCAAATCGTGAGTTGAAACAAATCTTGGAGAAAACTGTGCAGCCAAATCGGAAGGATTGGAGCAAGCGCTTGGATGATGCATTGTGGGCTTATAGGACAGCATACAAGACCCCCATTGGTATGTCCCCATTTCGGATTGTTTTTGGGAAAGCGTGTCATCTCCCCGTGGAAGTCGAGCATCGGGCATATTGGGCTATAAAGAAATGTAACATGGATTTGCCCAAGCTGGAATTCAAAGGAAGTTGCAAATTCAAGAGCTTGAGGAGATTCTCCTGTCATCATATGAGAACTCAAGTCTCTACAAGGAAAGATCAAAAGCAGCTCATGACAAAATGATCCAACAAAGGGAGTTTCATATTGGAGATAAAGTCCTTCTCTATAGTTCACGACTGAAGTTGATGCCTGGTAAGTTGCGTTCCAGATGGTTAGGTCCTTATATTGTGTCTAATGTTTTTCCTTATGGTGCAGTGGAGATCACACAAGAGGACACTGGAAGGAGCTTTACAGTCAATGGTCAACGTTTGAAGAGATACATTGAGGGACATCCTACTGATGCAGTGGATTTTATCACACTGCATGACCCCATCATCACTTGATCACATCAGGCTGTTCCTAACCCTTTCACTTTTATATTATTTGTCCTATTTAAAAATTCTTCATTTCATGTGCATATATCATCTCACGGGTTCACATTGAGGACAATGCAATATTTTAAGTGTGGGGGAGGGAACCTTTTAGTTTAGTAATTTCAATTGTTTTCCTGTTTAAAAAAAACCAAAAAACAAAAATTGTGTGTTTTTCAAAATTTGTGTGTTTATTTTACAATTTTCTGTGTGTTTTTGAAACTTTTGAGCTGAAATGATTCTCATCACCATTTTTAAATCCATATCAATAAGTGAAACAATTTACCCCTTGAAACTAAGCTTAAATGAATGCTGAAATGACTTTGTTTCAAGTTCAAATATTTAGTAATTTCATGCAAAGTACGCTGAATTTTGAATCCCATGCCAATCTCACTGTCTTTATATTTGAAATCACTTTCCTGTGAGGCTTCTAAACCATTATTTTCATATTCTTTACATTCACCTCACTTCTTGAGAGAGCCAAACCATACTTGATTTTACCAGAATTTGATCTATTCCTGTCAAAACTTGAGGGTTTGAGGTACTTGTGTTTAAATGATTGAGGCATTTGTTTGGTATTAAAACCCCTATTTCAAATAATCATTTTTTATAATGGCCTACCTTGAATATTTAATCCTTGTAGCCCTTAGAATCCATGCACAGCCTGTTAGGTTAAGCCACATTACAAGCCAATTTTCCCTATCCAACCAACTCTTGAAGTGAAATTGCATAATCTAGTTGAGCTTAAGTGTGGGGGAAGCTGTCTTGTGTTGTGCCACCACATTATGTGATACTTTGGGTGGAAAATTAAATTCTGAAGAGATGTGTTTGCTGCTAAAGAAAGTCATTATATTGAAAGCTGTGCCTTTTCTGGAGCTTTCATGACAAGTGAAGCTGTGCCTTTTTTGGAGCTTCTAATTGAGGTGGAAAGTTGTGCCCATATGGAGCTTTCAAGAAAATCATGTTTGAGAAGATTGACATTTTTTATGATGAAATGATGAATGGTGTAAACCTTTCATGACTTTTCATGATGATGGAGCTGAATTGATACTATGGGGATTGAAGAGAAGACCATATTTAAGTGAAAATTAGATTAATGCAATTTTGCTTCAAAAGAGTCAAGCCCTCCTCATTCAGCCTCAGAGTTTTTCGCATCTTAATCCTACCAACCGAAAGCCACAAAACAACCCTGAAAAGTCCTCATGATAAACATATGTCCTTGACTCACATCGGGTAGCGATGTAGGAATCTATCAAGCCTATGGTGACCCTTGTATGAGTTTGGATGAGAAAGACATTGCAAAAAAATTGATATTTGAGTGATGAGAGAAAATTCAAGCGAGGTAAGTGTTTTGTGCATGGGTGGATAAATGAAGTGGAAATATATTGAATGATATAAATGGAGAACCTGAAATAAGGTTTTTTATGAGGCATGATATCTTTTTTATTCTTGGTGTGAAATTGATTGATCTTAAAGATATGTGTTTTAAAATTGGTTTTGATTTGATATTGATGTTTACTTGATATGAGGTTTTGCCCAGGTGTGCAAAAGGGTAAGTGTGGGGGAGTTGATAAAACACTATTTTATTGAATATTTTATTGATAATAAATGATATAATTTCCTCACATTGTGTTAAATATGTTTATTTATAAAATATTTGGGATTTGATCATTCATTTGAAAATTTGGTGAAAATTCCAGTTTTACCCTTAATAGTGCACTGTATTATTTCGAAGATAAATATTTTTATATTTATTATTTGAATTTTAAATTTTGTAACAGTGTTCCTAACTTAATTATCTACAACTTTTATTCAGGACACTAAAGCTAAAGAGTTAATTTGGTTGTTGAAATTGGGCCATGAAGTCAAAGTTGGGCTGGGCTCGCCAGAATGGAGAAGGTTCTGTATTTGGGACATATCCTCTACATACGGGCTTGGATTGAGCCCAAATTTTGAGGAAATCTCGGGGACATGATGTGGCACAAATCATCCTTCTGGAAGGCCGGTCAATTCACGCGTTTTGGAGGTCAAATGGGCGGTGAAAGTTTCATTAAAATATTTAGCCGAGATTTTGCATTCACACTTGAAACCACTTTAAACCTAGCCTCCCCTCCACTCTATAAATTAGTGATTTTCTCATTTGGAGAGGCTGGTTCGTGCATTGGGAGATTGGAGGCAGAGGATAATTGGTTTCAACCAAATTCTACAACCATTGTAAGAGAGGTAGCTCTTGAAGCAAGGATCCTCTCATCGAAGCCTCCTTCTCTCCTTCATGTTGTAATTGTTTTGTTTGTGTAATAAACTTCTTTGTTATTCTTTTATTTATTCTCTTTTCCTCTGTTTTATTTAAATTTATTCTTCTCTTAATCTTCCTCTTGGGGCTGGAATTCTTGAGTAGAAGCGATATTGGGTTATACCCATTATAAACCTTTGCACATGCAAAACGCTTCTACGATGATTACGCCACCCATGGAAGAGTAGTCTTTTAGTAATCGATCTATCTTCTAACCTCTTCATTTAATTATTTTGAATCAATGAGATACTGTAATTCACTTAATATGATCCATGAATTGTGTTTTTAAATTGTAAGAAACTAAGCAAGAAATTGAACAATTAACACAAAAACACGTGAGGTCGGGATTTTGTGTAAATTGTGAGAGCGCGATCTTAATCGGTAATACAAGACCACACGGGATAAATTTGTAGAGTTCAAATATAATCCCTAAACACAATTCATCCTCATTTCCAGAATGGATATGTGCCTTAATTTACCACTGATCATAAGCTAATCTTAGAACATCAATCAAAGCAGGGTGCTGCGATTGCACGTTCCAAAGTTAGCCTAGGTTTAAATTCACATCATCTTTGTGGTAAAGTTAATTCTCGTAGGGTTCGGGATTTAACAAATTAAGGGATCATAATTAAGTGAATGTTAATTTAAATGATAATGATTAATAATAAAGTGAAGAGGTAGAGTTAGATCGATTACGCTTTTTAAATAGATTTCTAAAAAAACATCTTCTTGTTGTGTTATTTTAATCGGAATTCATTTCAAAACTAAAAACAAAAAAAAATACAATCTTCTTCCAGAAAACTTCTTCTAGATTCATAAACTATAAACAACCCCCATCCTTTTCTAGTAGTGTTTTTATTCTCTTTTATTTTATTTTTAGAATACCTTTAATAAGATGTTTTAATTCACTTCCTCCTTTGAGAGACGACCTTGGTTAGCCCCCTATGCTACACCAAGTAAACTAAACATTAGCTTCATAGAGTGTTGTGCTTGGAGTTTTATCCAACGTAAATCACTTTTGAAGTTCTTTTGAGAGCGCGTGTGACAACGCTCTTTCAATGGCTCAGAAGTACCTACAAGGTTTTTGACCAGATATCAAATCACGGGTATTTATGTTGAAACTATCTACCTATGTGGAAATGGTAGATAGAGCTATGGTTGAAGATATGGATATGGTAGTAAATGATGTCTTTCCAAACCTTCTCTTCCATCTAGTGGAAACATCAGTGGAATGCATTTGAAGAGGAGTAAGTGGAAGGTAAGAAACTGGGTTTTGAGACTGTAAGACTTTGAAATTTTCATCATGTTATTCCAGAGCAGGTCGTTCAGACGGCCTGTGATTCCGAGGCCCGGTGTGGGTGGAATTAAATTTTAAGTGTGTTCACACTAGACACAATAGAATAATTCCTAAACAGTTGCACATATGGGAAAACTGAGGTCACCGTTGAGTCCGGAGCATGCCGTTTACCCTAGGAGGGGTGTTACTTTCACGGGCGAGACCCTTCTTTGGAAAACGACACCAGGGGTGTTTTCGTAATTTGGCAGCCTCAAGCGTGAACTTTATAACATATGAATGAAGTCTTAGATTAAAATTTTGAGACCGCCATTGCGCTCAAAACGTTGATTTTACCCAAGGGGCGGTATAAGCCCGACCCTGCCGAAAGTTCGCGTACGGGTGTGTCTCCCTACATAAACACCACCACCCTGTCTCCCTTATTCCCCTTAGGACTTCATCTTGGAGGAAGCTCTCCCAACAAAGGATCCACCTCCCTTAAAGCTCCTCCTCCTCTCTAGCAAGGTGGTTGCGGCTCCCTCGGACCGTTCATGAAGCAACAGGCTACGCCTTGCGAGGCAGGTTTGTGTATTTTTTTTAAATTTATGCATCTACATTGAACTCAAATTATAGCATCGATATGCAATTTAATTTTAGAGAGAAGGCCATATTTGAGTAGGGATCGATCGAATATTTCCAACGAGTCTTTTAGATTGAATTTCCAAGTTAGAGAGTGACCAGGGTGACCCTCAGAAGTATTCTGACTAAAAAACCCCTGTTTTCGGCGGTTCCAGGCCGGTCCAGTGGCTCCGCGCGGTGGTTCGGCGGGTGACGACAGTGGCACGGCTCCCCAATGGTAGCACGGGCTGCACCAGGTGGAGGCACGGGCTTCCCCAGGTGGTGGCAGGGCCCTTCGATGGTCCGCATGGGTGAGAGGGACGGTGGACCGATGGTCTGGGTCGCAGGAGCGCTCACTGTACGGCTTCGTCGGTCAGTTTGTAGCGCGTGAGACTGGGGTCGTCACGACCCCAGGAGCCAGCAGAGACCCGCAAAGTGCGGGTCTTGTGGAAAATGAGCTGAACCATCTCGTTCCAGTCCAGGTAAATCCACTCGGCCTGTGTGGTGAACCGAAGGCTGCGGTGGACCGGGGGGTCCAGGAGATCGAGCCGTGGACTGCCGGTCTAAAGCAGGGTGGACCGGCCGAACTAGTCCGCCCCACCCCATCTCCATCTATTGGTGTTAAAACGCCTCTAAATTGAAAACTAAATGTCAGATTTGTGTGCCGTCTATGGCGATGTGATCCTCATCTTGAGATGGATATTTTGAGATGGTATAGGGGATTTTTCATTCCTGAGACGGGGGCTCGGTGGTGCAACACACCTCTTAAGTATTTTTTAGCGCCTCGCTGGGATTCTTCTTTCGAATGGCGCAAAAAAATCTGGAATCTGTTTTAGGTGTCTTCAGTCGTGTTTTACCCGGGCATCGAGATGATGTAGTCCAGGGTGGTTCCAGTTATAGAAGCTGGAGTTGAGGCATGGGCCCCATGGGCCGTCTTTTAAGCTGTGTGCATCGTACTGTGACTTTTTCCTCGGACGTCCATTTGGTGCAAAGGAATAGTCATTTTGGTGTGTTTTTTGGAGGGCATCACAATGGCGTAGTTCACCTGACCTTTTTCAGGACTGAGATGTGGGCCCCATGAGACGTTGTATGGGCACAAAGCGGGGTTGAATAACTTTTTCTTCGAGAGTCTGTTTCAAGCGAGTAAATAGTCTACCTCACGTTTTTTTCCTCGAGGAGTACAATCGGGTAATCTGTTTGGGCATACAGAGCCTCTATAGAGATCTCATTAAAAGTGGAAACATGGAATGGCATTGGTCATAGATTCCATTGATGCACTCCGAACCAACGCATGGTAGTGATTTTAGTGACACCAAGAGATGGTACGTGTGGTGCGAAGTTATCATACCAGTTCCGGGTTTTCCCTCTAGAGGGTCTGGGTTGTGGGTTACCCACTAGAGTATCAGGGTTTACCCTCCAGCGAGGCTCAGCAGTGGGTTACCCATTGAAATTAGTGTTTACCCTCTAGTGGGGCTGGGCAGTGGGTTACCTGTTGACTTTATGGATTACCATCCATCAGGGCGGGGTAGTGGGTTACCCAATGACCTCTTAGGTTTTACCCTCCAGCTGGGCTAGGAGGTGGGTTACCTGATGACTTCTTTAAGACTCTACCCTTTCTATGATGCTAGTTTTTGACTTTTCTCTATGATTATAGGAGCTGGACTCTTTTTTGTACAGTTTAGCAATGAGACATCTCTGACGCACGTAACCGTTTGGGTATCAATGATGGATATCCTTAGAACTATTGGTGACTTTTCATGGGCTGAGAATCAAGACAGATATCCCCTAACACACTCATTCGGTTTTCTTATTGAGAAAATATATATACACCATAATTTTTTTCCCACTCCTAGGTTTCAATTACTCTCTTTCAAGTAGGGGAAAGGACACACGTGGTATGCCACATGCTTTCCATGTCTAGCTCCTCTTGGTTGGATGAGTTTACTTCCTTTTATTTGTTGGGTTGAGCTGCACTCTATTTACTGTACTCTTTCATTATTCTTTGTTATGTCTACTGCTCCCCATTTTATTACCTCTTTTGTTTCCCCCTCAAGCTTTCTGGGAATCCTACTGAGTATATTTATACTCACCCCTACTTGGGCTTTTCCCACACTTGGTGTGCCCTTGCAGATGACAGACAGGTTGATCAAGACTACAAATGAGCGCAGAGGACACATGATCTTGGGCTGAATTCAGTGGTGATAGTAGGATGTTCAGGTGTGAGACTCACAAACTGTTTACTTTTTTTTACCTGTTAACGGGTTGTGGTACCTTTCGGGCTGGGCACATGTTTTTCCCTGTTTCTATTTAGTTATCTTGTCAGTACTTTTCAGCACATTACTTGTTCTATTTAGAAGTTGATGCATGACTGGGGTTGGGTTAATGTTGATTGCACTTTTGTTTCATTATTACTCTACACTTATACATAGAGTGGACTTCATGTGTGTGTACAAGTACATAGGCAAAGGCATCCTCGAGATTGTTATTCCTTTGGTGCTTGATGCCATCCCCTAGCCTATGAAGGGGGGCTTGGGGTAGTTGCGGCTTGAGACCGGTAGGGTCGGGTCGTGACATGGAAGGATTATTATAAATTTAGTAGGGGTGGGTCTCAGTACAGAGCTTCCTCCACATAATCTACTATGACTATCAATGTGCCTATGACTATCTATTAGCGCGGAATGTTAAGACAAAACAGATTCTTTTTCATGTGCCTAAAATTATATGCAAAATCTATGGACAAGTTCATTATTTATATCATTTATGTTAGGTGATGACTACGCCTCATTATGGATGGGGTTATTTTGGCTCCAAAGGATTCTACAATGCAGTCATAATTCAAGAACTATAGTTCTCTAGCCACAGGCCTCGGGAGTGAAGAATATTTACACATTAGATGAGTGTCCAGTGGAAGTCAATTTCGGTTTTGTGATAGTGAGGCATACTATCCTTATTTCATCTTTAGTAGAAATTTATTTTTTTTGATTGATGCACCTCCCAATCATTTATATCTTCATGTTTTATCAATATTCTTAAATGTCAAATGAATCTTATTCCCCTTGTAGTGGTGTTAGCGGCACCTGTTGGAATGGGGAGAGAGAATGGGTTTTAGTGTCCTTCTTGATCATTAATGATTGCTAATACAAAATTTGACTAGGATTTTCTCATTCTTGATATGGATTTGTTTGAAATCATTATTGGAATTTATTTGATTGTCACTCAGTGAGATGACTTTTATGGTTACTATAAGAATGGTTCATTTATCTCTTCCAATGACATATCTCATGTTTTTTCGGGGGAGTGGGACACACTGTCAGGTTGTGAAGGGCCTTCCCACAAACTTTTCATGAGTTTTTTGTTGACTATTTCATTTGTGCCCAATGAAATTTATTCTGTTTTTGATCTTCCTATTATTGTTTTTTTCTTTTATGATTTTTTACAAGAAAACTTCTTTGGTCTTCATCTAGAGAGAGGGGTGGATTTTACAATTTACCTAGTTATAGGTACGCAAATTATATCGATAATTTTTTTCTTATGGATCCAATAGAGTTGAAACTGATCAATATTCATCTGGATGACCTATTGGAAAAATATTTTGTTCACCCTAGTGTTTCACCTTTTGCATCCCCTATTCTCTTTGAAAAGAAGGATGATGGTTCACTTAGGTTGTGTGTGGACTATCAGAAAATGTATCAAGTAATGGTTATGAACAAATATCCTTTTCCTCACTTGAATGATTTGTTGGATTAGTTAAATGGGGGAAAGTAATTCTACATTATTGATTTTTGGTTTTTTTATCATATACTTAGAGTTTTTAATTTTGATATACCGAATATAGCTTTCAGGAGTATGTATGGGAATTATGAATATATTTTAATGCCTTTTGGTCAGACTAATTCTCCTGTAATTTTTATGGATTTGATGGATTAGATAGTCCATTAATATCATCACACTTTTTTTTAGAGTTCATGGATGATATTATTGTTTATTTTAAATTTATGAACTATAAAGATCACCATCTGGGTTTGGTTCTAGAAATTATGAGAATCCACTATTTGTATGGAAAGATTTTGAAATGTATTTTTTGGATTAAATAAGTGATTTTCTTAGGGCACATGATTTTTTGACATGGATTATCAGTTGATCTAGAGAAGATGAAGGTTCCTTTCCCATGGAAGGACCCACATAATTCTTTTGAAATTTTGTGCTTCTTTTGTCTTGATGGATACTACTAAAGGTTTATTAATGATTTCTCTAAGCTAGCATCACCTTTGACTACTCATACCATGAATGAGGTGAAACTATCTTGGGATGTGAATTGTCGCATTTATTTTGATGAAATTAATTGAATTCTGACATCATCTCCTATTATAATATTACATGAACCCTGTAAGGGGTACACGATGTTTTCTTACACTTCTAGTTCTAGTTTGGGATTTGTTCTTATGTAGGATAACCAAGTGGTATAATACATCAATTGTTAGCTTCAACCATATGAGAAGAATTACACCTCACATTATTTAGAGATTGAAACAATTATGTATGAGCATAAATGTTGGGGAAAAATATTTTTTGGGAATGGTTTATCATCTTTTATGATAATAAGAGTTTGAGTTATATCTTTTCTCAGAGGGACAAAAATATCAGACAAAGATGATGGGTAGAAAACATTCAGACATTTAAATATGATATCACCTACACCCTAGTGTAGAAAAATGTCATTTTGGAAATTATTAGTAGTAATGTACCGTCACAGGTTGCTCTATAATCAATGTAGGAGTGGAAACATATGGCTATTTTCACTCAGTTTCAGTTGGATTCTCAGGAGGATGTTTTAGGTATGGTTCTAACCAGTGTTCAGTTATCATCATCTACCTTGGTTTCTATTTTTTAGAGTCAGTGGTATGATTATGAGTTTAGAAAAGATATAGAAAGTCTATATGGAAGGGATATTATTTCCAGGTGGTCTCTTTATTCTGATGGTATACTCAACATTGGGTACCGGGTTGTCATCCTAGTATCTGTTGGGATTTTAGTTATCATAAATTATCATTTCTCTTCATGGGTCTTTCAATTATGAACTAGGAATATGTATTATGAAATTCAATGATGATTATGGTGGCTAGTTATGAAGTGTGAGATTGAAGATTTTGTGTCCTACAATTACACATACCAACAGATACATGAAGAGAACTTTAAACCCTTTGGTTTTCTTTAGTCTCTTCTGGTACGGATTTGGAAATGTGATGAGGTGTCAAATAATATTTTAGTTGGATTACCATGGACTCCCCAAGTGAAGAATGCTATATGGTTTGTCATTAATTAGTAAATGATGTCTTCTCATTTAATTCTGATCAATGATATCACTAAGGATGAGTATTTGAGTAGGTTGTATGTGTAGGATATTATGAGGTTACATGGGATTCCTTGTGAATTTTTTCAGATGGGGATCCTAGGATAACCTCATTGTTCTTGTAGAGTCTCCAAGAGGTAATGGGAACTTATGTCAAGTTTAGAAAAGTTTACCATCCAAAGATAGATGGTCAGACGAAGCAAGTAATTCAGATCCTTGAAGATATGCTTCATTCATGTGTTCTTAACTTTACTGGATCATTAGATATCTATCTAGGAAGGGTTGAGTTTTTTATAATAATATTTATCATTCATCGATAGGAATGGATCTGTTTGATGCATTTTATGGTTTCCCATGAAGATCAACTCATTTTTGGACTGAGGTAGGTGAAGTAGATTTGGTTGGAACATGATTGGTCACAGAGATGCCTGCAAAGATTTAGGGTGTTCATCGAGGTCTGGTTACATTCCAGAGTTGATCGAAATCCTCTGTGAATCAAATACACCATCCTCTATATTTTTTCATTGGTGACTAGTTTTTCTTGAAAGATTCTCCTTGGTTGGGTCACCCTCCACGTGGAAAATAGCAAAAGTTTTCTCTGAGATTTGTTGGACTATTTGAGGTCACTAAGTGGCTCATACGTGTTTCTTATTGGTTTGAAATTCCTTTTCAATTGAAGGGTATTCATGATTTTCATCACATATCTCAGCTCAGGTTGTATCATCCTGATCCCACTCATGTTCTGAGTAGTTATTAAACCATATTAGAGCCAGATGTTTCTATTTTGGATAATAATGTTGATATTAGTGACTCTCAAGTGAAAACCTTACATGTGAAGTCGATTCTATTGGACATAATTCTATGTCAACAGGGATCAGATTCTCTTGAAACCTGGAAACATGAGTTTTCAATGAGTGACAAATGGCCTCATATTTTTCAAGGGATTAGACCTTCCACATAAATTCTTTAGGATGAAAAGTATTTATGGTTTAGATTTTATAACATCCTGTTACCAATCTATTAGATATATCATTGACCACATAATAGTTCTCCTTTTCCCATTGTCTGAAGAGGACCAAGAAGGATTTAGGACGATATCTATAACTATGAAGTTAGTGATTTGTTGAACTCTCCGCTTTAACTAACATTTTTTGTAGGATTTAGGATTATTTCACACTTTGAAACAAGGTTATATGATGTGTCAGTGTTTCTCAGTACAATTCATGAAAGGAATCAAGTTGTGAAGTGTTACATGTCGTGAAGAGGAGTTACTTTTCATGAATGTTTTAAATAACATATTATAAATATAAGGTGATATAATTCTCAGTGTAGATAAACATTGTAGATTTCACGGCATGTAAAGGAATTACATGTCATATAATTCCCTTTGTAGGGATGTTTTATGGAACCTTTTTGTTTTTTGTTTCCCATTTTATCACCTATTTTCCATTTCTTTTGAATTGAAACTCCTCTTCTGTGATTTTTTGAGACACCATTTCTTCTAGATTGATCCACATGGATTTCCATCATCATTGCGAAGGCACTACATCTCTCCAGGTAATTTATCTCTCTACTTATTCATTTTCCTTGATCATGGTATCACCCTTGGGTTTTGTTAGCGAATCTCCGGGTTTAATTTTTTGTTTCTTCTAATCTTCTTCCAAGATCCATTTTTTGATCTCATTCTGGAGTTTGTTCCTTTGTTGGTTATGGTGCGGCATGCATTCGTTGTCCAAGTATGTGATATTTCATCTCCTCTGCCAACCCTCATTCTCAATTGAATCAATCCTAAGATGTTTAGATTGGATTCTAGGTCCTTTGTTGATGTCATTGGGTTGTTGTTGGTGGTGGATCCCATTGTGAGTGTGTGATAGCCATGTATTGATGTAGGTGGTTCCATATCATTAATGTGTTTGATAATATATATTGTTCCATTATTTTGAATTGGTTTACAAATAAATTAGTATAAAATTGGCATGATTATTTGTGTGTGTTGGAAAGATATTTGGAATAAAAGTATTCTTCCATGGTTTTTGACAAATGGAAAGGAAAAGAGGTATTTTCAAAGAATTGAAAATGGTTTTGTGAAATTGTTTTGATTTTTTTTAATCATTTAATTGATTGTGAAAATGAGAAAATGGGTTACCTTGGTAACTATGTGAAAGGTTTAGCTTGAGGCCATCATCCATTATGGGGGTTCAATTTTGAGGGTGTTACTCTTGTCCTAGGGTGTATATAATTGGATCTTGAAATGTATGTGATATTGGGGTTTCACTTTCTAGGGTGTCTCCCGAGTATTGGAGTGTAGATCATTGGCTTCAGGAACCACAGTGTACTATTTCATACGTTAATGGGATGAGTAATCGTCAACCTGACATATTATATTACTTAGTATTATGATTATTAGACAATTACTATTGATTTTTTATTTCTTGTATTTGGATTGTATTAGCCTTGATATGCATTTATATGATTTTGATGGACAATATGGAAAATGATATTTGAAATTTAAATACCTTCTTTTGTTTAGAAATATGATAAAAAGGGAAATACTTACCATGTTTTCTATCAAACTATTTTACATCATATCATTCCATGTTTTAATAAAATTGAGCATACATGAATAGTTATATAGAGACCTGTTATGGAACAAATGGTTGGGATCATATTGTTCCAGCTAACACACACCATATGTACCACTTCAGGGGTGTGTAGACCTTTGTCTTTCATTCATTTCTAGGAAAGGAAAGGAGCCATGGTGAGGTGGTGATGATTCATGTAAGCTAGGTTGGGTTTCTAGTGGTGAGATGGTGGGAGTTCATCCACTCCATCATTTGGAGTAGTTTTTTTGTTATATTCCATTGTATTTGGACTTGTCTCTTGGTTTTTTGGCTAATTTTGTAGATGTTTTGTTTTAGCTATATTTATATATATATATATGGAATATATTCATCAATTTTTCTTTTTGTATTATTGATTCTTGTATATATATGCCTCGTATTTTGTTCATCTTGGGAAAAATCGTTCCCGTTTGTTAGTTGTTCAAGGATCGGGTGCTTATTTCCAACCCTTGGGGATCAGAAATGGCCTTCGGGTATGTGACAGAATGGTTTGGGTTCTAGGTTTGAGGGTAACATGGGTCATTTATTCACATATATGTTTCTTTATTCGGTATCAACACCGACACCATTTAGGGATTCTACTAATTATATTCACTATTTTCCTTTCATTTTTATATAAACATGTGATGGTTTGGAATATTAAAAGAGATTTATTATTCAAAAACGTTTATGTGTTCATTATATAATTAGAGACAATCCATGTCATGTATAGTGTCAAATTTCACTAAGTGGAGGATTATGAGATTCTATGGAATAAAATTCCAAAAAATACATACAAGATTACTTTATAAAAATTCGTTTGATATTCTCACTCCACTAGGTGTTTTTATTGATATCATTACTTCATGCTATCATGAATATGATTCAAAATCCCTAGAAAACTTTTAGGATAAAATAGAATACATAAAAACTGAATCAAATAAATTTTTTTCCATTATTGAGTAAATTCAAAGTGTGCCTTGTATGACTTCATTTTCAGGTTCCACCTCAATGGTGCGGATGGAATAAGTTATCACTTTCTCCCTCAACAATAGTGGTTTCTAACACTAATTACCCTAAACTACCAACAATTTACTGCACTAGAATTCATGGTTCCATTTCTCCTTATTATTTATGAATAAACAATGTCTGGTAAAATGGTACGCTCCTTCCTTTCATCCTTCATGTTGGTCAACATCTAAATTTATCATCAAGATTCATGAGAATGGTATTCTTCTCTTCCAAATATAATTTATTTCCTTTTACCTTTTATGAAATTTCCATGATTCCACTCTCGATATCTTTGAAATATGGGTGGTTGGATCTTTTATCCTCTTTTTTCATTCAATACCCCATCATGAAACACTAATATTATCTTTTTATATCAATACCCAATAGACCATTATCTTAAAATTGTCTCATCTTTTAGAGAACAAAAAACCAATTTTTAATAACTCCTTAAGTATAATATAGAAATATCTTTTTACATACATGGTTTAAAATAAATAAAGAATATATTAATTTTTATATCATTTTCGATATAAAAACCTAAATATTATCGTTCAATCCTTGTGAAATTTCCCTCATAATACATGACATATTCAATCTCAATTTTATCAAACTCTAGATATTACCTCTCCATATTTTTAATATAATTATGAAGGAAAAAATTATTATGAAATTTATTCTTAAGGTATTTAAACTTTTTTTCTTCCATGATGTGCTTTGGATTTATATTCTTGATCAATACCCTCTATTGATACAACTCTCCATAAAAATAATAGAAGGATAGAATGACGTTATCTTTTATTAATATAGTGGATCATTCAAAAGTTTGTTTCCATTAAGTTTGTCCACAATTTCACAATGAGTTGATCAAAAGATCTGATAAACATCGATGGTCATTTAAAAATAAAGGACTTTATTGCTAGATTATCCTTATTTGGTGAAGTAAGATATCCCACATGTTTTATATTGTTGTTAATACCCTAAAATAGATAATCATCATCAATATTTGTTAAACTATAACTCCAAATGTAGTTGAAATTTCATTTAAAAAATCGTTTAATTGTCCCTCACATGGGTTGTTGGTCTGGTTTCTCCTAGATCCCCCTATTTTTAAAATTGATAAGGTCTAAATAAAATGTTATGAAACAAACAATGAATAAATTTATTCCCATGTGAAAATAAATTCTAATTTCAAATATTAGGTAAATCTATTGTTTATAAAATAATTTTTATCAAATGATTATTATAGGATCTTATACTATAATATTTTCTAAACATTAAATCTATAACTAAATTAGATATAAATCCTTTATATACGTTTATATAGAACATAAAATTAATTGAATCATATCCCATTGGATTTTCAAACTTGGTTTGAAGTAAGGCCACATTTTTATGAACTATGTATAATTCTTGTTAGTACCCAATTAAACCTTTATGGTTTGTTACCCCTATGTACATCTATCCCATAGTCATGTCAAATTTTTGTATCCTAAAATAGATTTCATTACTTGAACCACAATCTCTAACACTATATGAAAACATTATGATGTTTCCCTTAAAACTCATATATATCCTTTGGTTTCTCACTAACGTTTTCTAGTCATTTTTTCCAAATTAACTAAACCATGCACTGATACCACATAGAGAAGCCCACATTTTTTTACATTAATATTAAATCATTTATGCTAAATAACACAACATTAACACATTCTAGAATTGAATGGTTTAGTATATAAAACAAATTTGGTCCATAAAACTATTCTAAATATTAAAACATAAAAATTATTTCATTCCTTCACCATTTTCCTTCTAAATATCTCATGTTATCTATAGTACATATATTAACATGAGGATATACATCAACGATAGAGGTGTGGTAAAATATTAGTAAGGGGATAGAAAACATAGAATGAATAAGATATATGAATCAATATTACATGTTTGGCCATAAGTATTAGCTTTATATCATAAGAATGGGATCATAATCATAGTCAAATTGTAATCATTTAAAAAATGCATTGAATTTTGAACAACTATAGTAATGAGACACTATAACATAGAATTAAATTGATAAAAATAGTTATGAATAAATAGAGAATAATGATCACAAATAATATACATAATCTCTTGAGAATAACCATGTTTCCCAATACATTAGTGGGAAATAAAATTTTTGCCCCAATTGTCGCATCATAAAATTCCCATAATCATGCATTGCACAAGAAAATTGTACGTATAACAATCCCAATCCAAAAATAATCGCATGGGAATGAATGGGTTTCAAAACAATTTAAAAATTAATAATTTTAAGGATTAGTATTTATGTTTCTCTAATTAGTATGAGATATTGTGTTGTGGAATAAAATAACATCTTTCTTGTGTGGAGAAGAAATAGCTCAAGGGGAGTCATTGTAATGTTTTTGAAAATAAATTCATTTGGAAATTTTATTGAAATTTCATTATAAATTATATCAACATTGTAGAAATATATATATAACAAAAGGAAAAGATGAATAACAGTGAAAATAAATTTTAAATAAATTTTTGGAATATTTCTTCAGAAAATAATTTGAAATAGGAGATAACCAAAAAGAAAGAGTTGGGTTCAAGAATCCCCTTACCTTAAATCATATTTTGTTTCGTCTCGTTTACACATCCTATATAATAACCATAGGTTTCTTAAAACATAAAGCTAGAACTAAAATATATTCAATTGTTTCACTACCTTTATAAATGTTGGATTCTATAATATAATACTTTTTGCTAAAGAATAGTCATTTTGATGTTGTATTTTAATTAAATTATCTTATCTTGTTTCTATTTAACTATTTTTTCAAGGATAATTATACATAAGATAAATAAATTATAGAAGAATAAAATATTTATAATTACATAATTATATGTTATATATAATTTATAATATCTATCTATGAAGGTGGAGATAATAATAATGTTGGTGAAGTCCTATTAGGTAGTTATCTGACCATTGATGAGGCATTGTCAAAAGTGGAGGAAAATAATTATGATATAAAAAATGAAAAAAAAATATTTTCATTAAAGTATGTTAATATAATTATTATAATATAAAAATACTAATAAATTAGGCTTATAATGTTTTTTTAAATGAATAGAAAAAATAGTGGAAAAGAATAGGAAAATGAGAGAAACAATTGATAAAACCTCACCCACCTCTTACAGCTTCTTACTTTCTATGGTACTAAACCCTTTAAATGATCATATTTGAGTTACTTAAGATCATTTATAAGAATTATAAGTTTCCTAATGGATATAATTATGAAAGTTTTTTGCCTTTTTTTGTTAGGAAGATGTAGATTTTAAAGTGGAGGGAGATGTGATTTTTCTAGTTGGGGAGAGGGGTTTTATAATCATTAATAATGAATAAATTATTATATCAAATGAAATCATTCAATAGTATTGTGTTTGAGATTATGAAGTATATTTGAATAAAATATCATTATTTTAGGGCATTCAAAAACATTATAACTGGAAATTATAATTTAAATCAAAAGGAAAGGAGAAAAACGAAAAAATGAATATTTAAAGGGAAACATTAGATTTTTAGAATTTTGAAATTACATTTTAGGTTTGTAAATATATATTATTGTTTTTAAATGGCCCATTTATCTTATTAAATTTATTTTGTCTTAATTTAACCATTTTAATATTTATTAATTAATTTTTATATCATTTTTATGTCATAAAACAAGTTGTATTTGGAAAAAATTATCCTTATTATCCATGTTAAAATTGATGATTCTAAAAAAAACTGAAATATTCATCCATAGTAAAAATTGATGTGATGATTATAATAATTAAATTAATTTTATGAAAATATTCTTATAACATAGTTGATTTTAAAATTAAATTTAATAATTATTATTTCTATGAAATACATTAAAATAAAATATATTAAAAACATTTGTTATAGTTTCTTTGAATTTTTACTATTTATAATTATTTTATGGAATCAGAATACATATCTATACATAAATAAAAATGTATAAATTTGATTTATATAAAATTTGTATTTTTTAATGTCAATTTACAATTTCAAAGGTCATGTTAATATTACTAATGGTTTGGTTGCTATTTTTAAATGTCATGTTACTATTAAAATGGCCATATTTCTGATTTTAAATACTTATTCATTACATTACTCGTCATTCACTTAAATTCTTGTGATGGTAATAAATTATTTTTCTTAAATTTCATTTGGATTTGTAATTTTCTGCCTCTTCTTACATTGTTCTTCATGAGTGTTATATTTATAGGAGATCAACATGATCAATATTTTTCAATTCTATCTATTTTGTTATTGGAAAAATTTTATTTGTATATATAAGTTTCTCAATTAATGAAATAATGCTTTATGTATTTCTTGTGTTTAATGTTTTTTGAGAAAATAATTTTTTATTGAGAAGTAAAATTCAATATATATATATATATATAATCTAGGGATTTTACATAATTTTAAGTGCTTCATGATCAGATTTAAAATCTAATTTATCTCATTGAAGTGTCTACTAATTGGTTTTTGTTGTATATTTGATTTATGTGGGAATAACTTCCAATGCTTGGGGTTCAAAAAAAATGTGTCATCCACATCCTCTATGGAATCCTCTATGACTGATGGAGGGAAGAACCCATTCACATTAGTTCTCTTAATTATTTAATTGTTCTGTCATGGAGAAAATTTTGACAAAACAAAATTAGTGTTTTTCATTTTATGTAAATTCTTTTTGGTTGGATACTTCTCATCATCCTAGTAATGGTGGGGAAATATATAAGATTTTGTTATGTATTTTGTTTTTTGGGGAAACTATTCATGTACAAAGTTTTATTAGTGATTGGTACATTGAATTTTGGTAGTCTGTTCTTTTTATGATGTTGTTATAGTATTTATATATGGAATTGGGGTCACAACTAGTTTATTCAGTTATGAAATGGTGATTACATGTGTGTCATTGAACAATTTTGACTTCATAAACTCATAAAAATACTTATCGTCCATATTTGGGACTTATTCCATTTTAAATCTTCTATATATATAGCAGTAGAGATTTGCCACTTGTGAAGTAGGTATATCAAGTTTACCCACCCACTTATTATCATATTCCATATTATGTCATTGAATAAAAGGTAGTATGGAATAATTTTCCTTAAAAACTAATTGTAAGGTATGTAATTTGGTTAGTCATTATACCCCAACTCATAGATATTTTTAATCTATGGTAATGTGAAAAAAATATGCTTAAAATTAGAAAAAAATACCATGGTAGTTTCTCCTTCTATAAGGAATATAGTTTTTTTATTATCCTAACAAATCACGTAGTTTGTCACTAATTTGTATCCTGTGGGATTTAAGGTGTGACTAAATCATGTTTAATATGTTTAAGATCATTATTAAACCTATTTCCTGTTTGATAGTGAAAATAAAAATTTCTCCGTTATTATATTAATCCCAACATATTGATGATATTAGAGAATATTAATCTTTTGATAACTAAATGAATCATTAAAATTATTTTTCCATGTCATCAAAATCTATAAATATGGTATCATTTTTTGGTAATGTTTGTTGATCATATCCCCACTTGGATATTAATTGAACTGATCCCTAATAGTTGTTCTTAGGGGATCATAATTATCCTAGAGAAGATTAAAATTTCCCATCTGGAGAACAAATTCACAATCCTCCAATTACTACATTGTTTGTAACTCAAGAGTTAAAGAATATTTTTCTAACCAAACATAGAACTAAATTTATAAAATAATTACCTTAATAGGTATTTGAAACTTATGTTGGGTCTGGAAAATAAATTTTCATACCATTAAAACATAGTTCCTTCTATAGTATGAATGAAATATATTGGATTTTCTACATCCCTCTAGCCTAGTGTTATTATCATAAGGGCATACCAAGTTGTGGAATACATAATTTAATATTTTTGGTATCCCTTTCACTTAATATTGAGAATGTGGGATTCCAATAGTTTTATGTAAGAGGTTTCAAATTCACCCACTTGAGATATAACTTCCTCTCTAACTATGATGACCTATCAAATACTTACATAACATTCATTAGTTATGTAAGATAATTTATGATATCTAGTTGTACTACCACATCATATAAATGTTACCTGGTGGAATTTTTTTGAATTCTAATATGATTGGTTTTATTATACATATGACTATTTGTAAATATCCTAACATATCAAGGGATTAATTCCCTAGATCATGGGAGGTTGTTTCCATAGTGGAGAAAATTTCTGATGATCAAATATTTTTGGGGTTAGGTAGATTGGTTTATTTAATCATAGGTTAATTAGATTAATCGATTATAACAATATTTTTTATACATTTTCCACTAGTAAAAAAGGGATCTACCGTATAAAAAATTGTGGTTTCAACTATGTAATTGCACTATGAAAATTAATTTCCCTTAAGTTTCAATGTATATATATTTCATCAATTCTATCTCATATACATAATATAAAACATTTACTTCATTTTAAAAAGGTAAAAATTGTCTAGGAGGAGGGTGGGTCGTATTTGTTGTCATATCATTCCCTGTTTCATAAGAAATAGACTATCAAGTGGGTTGACGTTTTATATTAGTGGGATATCATAGTTCAAATATCTATATCTAATTTCATGTATGGATAAATTCTATTCAAACATTGGTGAAAATTATTTTATGAGGGGATTCCCCCTTATTATCCTAGTACTCCACATTAGTGTCATGTTTTGTGTTCTCTATTGGTTTTTTATTAATTACCATAATAGATAAAAATTTCAAGATAGAAACTAAATTTTCTTATTTGTCGGATTATTAGGCATCGTCATTGGAATTAGAATATTCATTAAAAGATATATTATAATTTTCATTACCTTCCACTTTACTACAATGTCAATTTTATTTAAAGCTTCTATATGTTTATAACCTATCATTTTAGTGATCCCATTGGGTTGAATTTTTTTGTTTCACATGGACCGTGGTTCTGATTAGATCTTAATCAACCTCTTCTAAGCATAATCAAAATGAAGAAGCCTTAGTATGAAGAACATTGACCACCTTTTAGGACATAGTTAAAATGACCCCAACCCGATACTCTGGGTCTGCCACTACCATGTTATAGATATAGTTTTATACCATTATATATATTATGGATCAAGGTACAGAGAGGGATGTAAAAATTCTCCAACCCTGCAAGATGGGACTATAACTATATTAACATAGAATTTTCCACATATTTCATTTATTTTCAATCCTACAAAATGGTTTGTTCTAAGAAAAATATCATCTATAGCTACTATGAATTAGATTCATATACCTATGGAAGTTGTTCTTTATTCAAGGAATTTTCTTTTGGTCTCATTGGTTTTCTATATAACGTTTTTTCTAGCCTGATGTAGGATTCTATCAATTTACCACTCTCATTACATACATATATTATACACCATCAGAGTATTAGGTTTTTGATAGATTAACCAATTATCAAACCCAAATCATGTATTTTAGGCATTCCTCAAGATGATGATATTTTATTCCACCCATATAATATGACAATAATAAAATTTAAATGTGTTTAATTAAATATCTTTATATTTTCCTTAATCTATAATGAATAAATTAGGAAGGATACCCTAGATATTTTTTATAAAAATCCCTTAAACCACTCAAGCAGGCATGTAGATGTCATTTTTTCTATATTCAATATTATGGTTTCATGAAATTAGGAGAATAGACAAATCCATAATAGGGTATCATTCATCTAATTTGTTGAGGTGATTACTAAATCCCTCATAGGTTTGGAATTAGGATTTTGGCAATGTAAATTTTCTCACATAGTGTACCTAATATGAATTAACAATCCCACTTAAAAAGTAATAGGGATTTCATATTGGGGATTTTAAATATTTTAGAACATCATAGGTATTTTATCATATATAAATTCTCTCCAAATGATACTTGATTTTCCTCATTTTTTATGAGTGGCACATTGACTGGTTTTGACCCAAAAATGTAATTTCTCACCACATTTTCTAGTGGAGTGGTATTATTTTTAAAAAATATTGACATTGTTGCTTTATTGAATTTTTGAATACTTATTTATCGATAATATCTTCTCTAGAATATCCCACTCCATTAATCATACCATCCTTTTAAATAAAGTGGATATGAGAATAAATAGTGAAATGGGGATGCCAAATGTTCTATCCAATTTTTATCCCATGAAATATTTCATCAATTTTTTCCACATCCAAACTGAGTTTTGGAAAAGTTCCTTCTCTAATTTAGATTGTATATGAATTATGTTTCTATGTAACTTTTTTGAGAAATCTACAACATGTTCTTAAAACATTATATACATATGAATTAAGTGACCTTTCCTCTTCCCAAGGTTTCTCTTCAGCTTCCTCTATTTTCAAACACTGGTTTACCATCTTAATAATTGAATTTAGACCTAGTATTTGACATAGAGATAAAATATTTATTACTATTATATTTATATCTATAATAAATCTACATAGAAACTTATGGGTTGAGTTAATACATACTTAATGAGTTACAGTCAATTCAATCATCTAAAAAAATTTCCACAATGAATGACTTATTTGGGATTCAATAAATTCAAATCAACACATGATCAAGATAAAAATGTTTTATCCCAATAATATAGGAATACAAATAGAAATGAATCACTCAATTTTAATCAAAATTAAAATAATTTTTCTGAAAAAACTATAGGGATGAAAAATTGTTAAAATTACACAGTTATTCCATTTGAACAATTTATCTCGAAACACGTCAAAATTTGAAAAATGATGCGAGTATACATAAAATGAAGAATTTACGGGGATGACATAATTTAAATAAATTTTAAAAATATTGAAAATATTATATCTATCAATCCCCCCACCCATAACACTTCTAATCCAAGGAAACTGAGCATTCAAAATAAATTCACTATTAAAATTGAAAATATATGTCAATAAAAATCACAAGCTCAAAATCAAGGCACCCAAAATATCATGCTTATTCAATAAATTAAATTCCCAATTATTCATTATTCACATTAATTAAATTAATATTTCTTTCATTATTCAATGAATAAGGAGTCTTACCTCTCTAATGTTTCCTCTCAATACATGATTTTGATTTTGAACAAGTTTTTCTCATCTAAATAAATGTCAGGTTCACCATAGGGATAAATAATTTATCAATATCCACCCAAATGATTCAAATAATTTTATCTATCCTAATAAGTATTAAGGGGTTTTCTGAGGTTTTAGGATTTTTTTTTCAAATGTGTAAAATTATAAGGTAAAAAGTAAGGATTGGATCATTATTGATGAAAATTTTCGTGATTCCAATTTCCACTTAATCATTACCTTATTCTCTTTCATTTTGGAATAAAATACACTCCATAATAAATATAAAATTTTTTCGTGGATTTCACATAAATTATAAAATTCATAATTAATTCTTTATAAATTTCCTCTCAATATTATATATTTTTATGCTCTAGAAAAAACAACACCCTTTTCCTTGAAATCTCTAGAATGGAACATATTATAGTAAAGTATTTTTTCACCAGAAAAAAAAAATCTATTATGAACTTGTATTTAAACCCGAAATTTCACCATGTGAGGTATCACACAATATGTAAGCTCATCCAACACTTAATAATAAAATAAAATCTTGTAACGTTATTGTAAAGATGGTTGGAAAGGGAAACTTGCCTTATAATTTTGCTAACTTAACATGATTTACATGGCTACTGGGGTCCAAAAAAGATAAAATTATAATGGAATTTCAAATTTAAAATGAATCTCTTTATAAATGGGTCTTTTAATCAAAAAAAAATTTCCTCAATCATTTTAAACACATGTTCTTTAAAACCCATAGGTTTCAAAACAAAAATGAAATGTTCTCGTTAAGGAAGAATTATTGGGTTCTCTCCAAAAGATGGATGAATTTAGAGAACATAAAAATTTGGTTCAATGTTTTCATGGTAAATTGATTTTAAAATTTTTATAAAATTCATGGCATAGAATTCATAATTCAAAAGTTTTTTCATGAATTTATTCAATTTTAATATGGAAGACAACATATTTATTCAATAACTTATGTTTAGTTCAATAAATAAATTCCGATCATTATATTGAAATATTATTTAAATTAAGAATTTAAATTAATATGATAATCATATGTTTCTAAAAACCCAATATTTTAAATAAAACATAGAAAATTGGATTGAAAATTTGAAAATTCAAATTTGAAAAGAAAATAATAAAAATATTAATCTAACTAGGATAATAATCCACCCATGCATATTTTGAATAATTTACTTATTTTGAATAGTTTATATGAGAAATATTAAGAAATATAATAAGATAGAAAAAAATTGAGAAGGAAAGACATAACCTCGTTTTTATTGAGTAGCATCAGCCTTGATCTAGCCTCCATGAAGCTACAACATAGAAACTTACATGAAAAAAAACAAAGAATAAAAATTAACTTAAATTAGGGAAATAGAAATAAATAATATAAATAATTGATCGGTTCCAAGGTTTTAACCCCCATGTGGGTGATTAGATTTCACTACCCCTAATCAGGTAGTTCCAGTTGATCATACTAAACCTGAAGGTGGGTAAATTTTCTTCCTCCTGAATAACCAAAATGAAAATTATCCAATATTCCTCAGATCACATATCTTATAGAATCTCCAAAAATTAAATTTATTCATATTATCCCATTTGTTTTTTCACACCATTATTTATTTAATATCATCCATAACCTCATATTTTGAGGAAAAATCATCCCACTCATAAGCAATGAGCCCTCAATCTTCCCAGGGAGAGATAATTAAAATTTTATTTTCAAAATAAATAATAAAAACATGTCAAGATTATATAATTATCCCTATTTTGATTAGAAACTTTCTCTATTTCACATGAAATTCCCGTTTACTCAATCCTTAAATTAATTTTCTTATGATTTTATTACACATTATCAAAAAAAAATTGAAATTTATTTACACATTTGAAAATTTTAATTGTTCAAACTCATCAATTTTAGTAATAAAAAACTCATGTTTCTACAAATTCTTTTAAAAATTAGATTATCATGTATAACTTCCTCTTTAGACAATTTTTGAAATAAATGTTTTGAATTTTAAATTTCAAAAAGGGGCTAAGGTTTCCCCCTTATTCCCTTATAAAGGGGTTTTCATTATATAATAAAAAATATGAAGGCCATCCGGCCATTGGATGGAAAATTTAAAATGGGGGTTTTAACATGAAATTCAAAATACAACAAATTCTTCCCAATTATTATTAAATGAATTTTGATTTCCCAAAGACACATAAATTTGAAAATCAATGATAATTTCTTACTATAAATTTGAAAAAAGTGGTACTAAATCATCATTCAATTAATACCCAAAATATTAAAAATAAATAAATCATTGGTGGGATAATATTTTTCATTTTGTTATAATATATTACGGCTTTAAATTCATTTATTTTTTGAAATAATTGGAAAAAAAATCTATTTCTTTTCAAACATTTGGAATATATATCTTAATCATAGAATCGTATCATTGTATCATGAAATCATTTCGTTGGAGTTGAAAATTCAAAAAAACATCATGACTAGGATCCTCATATTGTTAGTAATCATACCAACCATAGTATTTGTCATTTTGAAAATACCTTTCTAAGGTTAAAACTTCGTTGTTAAAATACTAAAGATTCAAAAACAAGTAAAAACATATTAGAATACCACCCTAGAAATAGCACAAAGATTATGATAGTTATTTCAGTTATGTTACCCAATAAATAATTTTCTGATTAAAAAAGTAGTAATTTTGTGACCATGGGGATGTCTCGTGAGAATATTGTGTGATATGTTCTCGGAATCCTCAGCCCTGATGAATCTCACCCTGGTGGCCTAGTTCAAGCACAGGAGACCTTCTGTGGATGATTTCGACCGCTTCGTCTTCGGATCTTGGGATCTTCGAGATAGAGCGGTGGTTGGTTTACTGGAGAGAAAACAAATTATGATTAGGTTCGATTCAGAGGAGGACCTCATCTGAGCATGGGCGAGGGCTCCACGTAGCTTTAAGGGATCTTCTTTCCTTCTTTTGCGTTGGTCCTTCGATCTACATATGAACCGTGACGCGCCTTCAATTGCTGTCTGGGTATGTTTTCCATCTCTTCCATTACTGTTCCAAAACCCGTCGATTATATGCATGTTGGGAAATATGATTGGAAGATACCTCTGCTCGGATTGTCGTACAGAGGCGGTATGCCATCTGGTGAATCCCCATGTGTGTGTCGAGATTGATGCATCCCGCATCCATTTTGACTCTTTTTGTATAACTATCGGCGAGGATTACCGGTGCAAATATAAAGTCATCTATGAGAACTGGACCGATTTCTGTGGTTATTGCAAGTGATTGGGACATTCAGTTGAAGTTTGTCGAAGGGTGGGTCAGTCTCGGTTGATGCAGGCCTGTGGTGATGGGATGTCTGATTCAGTGAGATCTGAGTTTGGGGTCTATAATGGTGCTCAAGAGGGATTGGTTTCAAGAGCTGCAGAACAGGCTGACAAAGGAGGGGGTCCATGTTGTTCTGATAAGAAGGGGGCGAGTTCTCGTCAGGTGTCTGAAACTGCCGGTGTTATAGAAATACAGGGTAATCCGCTGGTGTCTGAGGCTTTCCAATAGTTAAGGAGGGACTTGGGAGTACCCGTTGCTCCCATGGGTGATCTGTGTACATCTCAAAGCGAGGAAGGAAGGGTCGAAAGTGTTGCATAGATTGTCTCCACGAGTGCTAAGGCTGCTAAAGGCCTCGACCTGTTGGCCAAAACTTTTTTAGCTTTGAGTAACAGGTTTCAAGGGCTATCCGAAGATGTGTTGGACGCGGGTTTGGAGGAGGCTGATAGTCTGGATATTGTTGACGACCAGCATGCTGATCGTAGGGTGCATGATCCTGCTTCGATTGGTGAAAAATCCAAGGGGGATCAACAGACAGATTGGCAGGGACAGGAAGCAGGTGTCATGTATGAGGATAATAATTCTAATGGGGGAAGGAGCGGTCCTTTGGTGATGAGCACAGATCAGAGGCTGGGGGACATGGCCATACCTCATGTGGAAAATGTTCCTATTGAAGACTGGCGGCCACCTTTGATGGAGTGCAATAATCTAGTTCAGAAGTTGGGAATCAACACAGAGTTTACTGCTGCTAATTTAAGGGAGAGAGATGGAACTGAAAGGGAGATTTCAGGGGGAGGGAAAGAGAAAATGAGTGGTCCAGTTGGTAGATCCTTTAGTGATGTTGTTAAAAGTGGGAATCAGATGATACACACAGTTGATGGTCCTTTGTCCGCTACTCCAAGAAGAAGTCCTAGGAAGGATTACTCATTTCTTCTGAGGCCGATGTATACTAGATCTTCATCAAAGAGAAATAAGGAGGTGACTTTGGCTTTTAAGAAGGGCAGCAAGACCAAGAAGGCTACCCCAGATCAATCTGTTCTGGAACAACTTCACAGCCATGTTCAAAGTGGAAGTTTTTGGAGAAATCCGGAATGAGAATCAGCTACCGGTGAAGAGGACTCCTGCTCGGGTTGCGGAGATGAATCCAGTTATTATGATGTTTAGGTCTATGTTGTCTCTTTTTTCTGTCTACTTATCCTTGGTTGTATGTTTGGGTACCGGGAACCCATAAAACGGCTTTGAGAAATGGAAAAAAAATCAATTGCCGCCACCTATATCATTGCCTACCAATGAATTTTAATTGAATATATAATATATAATTAAATACCTAAAAAACAAATCTTAATTACCAAAAACAATATTTAGACCTCAAATATGGGTTACTATCCACTTATTAATGTTATTCGATCTTCTAAAGTCCTCGGAGCAGTCAAAACTAATTGAACTTATTATGCCCTTTGGGGAGACCTCACCCAATAAATTTTAAACAAAAAGACAATAATTTTATAGTCATAGTATTATAATAATTCTTGAAATAATATATAATAAAATTCAAACAATAAACAAAGATAATTTCTTCAATCAAGAATATAATTTCCAATATTATTCTATAGAGAATTATTTTCAGGCAAAAGAAGAAACTCAAATGGGGAAATGTCATAGGATCCCCATTTCTTGCTACCACATGGAGTTTATCCCTTAATGTCTTGATTAAATCATGGAATAATCCTATTCAACAAATTATGTTCTTCATAATATCCCACTCCCACAATTTATTCATCCTTTGAGATGAAGTAGAGATGGGAATAAATAGTGAAATTGTGGTTCTAAATGTTTTATCCAATTTCTATCCCCAGAATATTTTTTCAAATTTGGAACTCCTCTCGGAAAAATTCTAGAAATGTTAAATATTAAATGTTTTTCAAAAATTAATTATCTTCCCCTATAAAATTTTTTACCTCTTATTGACACATGTTGATGATGTAATATCTAGATTAATGAAGTGAACTTTTTCATACTAAAGTTTATCTTCCTCTTCCACCAATTTTATACACTTGTTGACCATTATAAAGAATGAGTTTAAACCAAATATTTAATTTTCAAATGCAAATTCATGTCCAATATCTTTTTCAACTTGAATAACTCGTTTTTTACCCCACTAGGCTGATTTATTCATTATTTAATGTGGTGAGGTCAATTTTTTAGGCCAAACAATTTTCGATAATCACTTATTTATTTGGAACTAAATAAATTTGAATAAAGATTTTTCCATTTGAAAATTTTGTATTATAAAAATTTCTGAAACCAAAAAAACTAATTACTCATTTTGGCTGAATATTGAAAACATTATTCTTAAAATACCAAAGTGATGAAAATTTTTTAAAATCCATGAATAATTGAATTTTCACAATTTAGCTCAAAAAACAACAAACTTTAAAAAAATGAAATTTCATATAAAATAAAAAAATCATGGAGATTGAATCATTAAAATAAATGTAATTATTATTTAAAATTTAAAATCTACCAATTATAATTATAAAACCCACTAAAATATGTTCTCTAGTGATGACCTCCATAGCTTCTTGATGTGACACAATACAGATAACATCAGTGAAGACATTTTTTTCCTAGAAATTATAAATTTACGTAAGAGTTAATTAGTTCTTACCTTATAATTATATATGTATTATTTCAAATAATATCCATCATAATTTTTTGTTGGGTATTTGGGACACTAGAATCCTCAGAAATAGGGACATCCTCTTGGGCCATTTTAGTCGATGGATGTAACAACCTAATCATTTAATTAATTTTCCTTCTCAATAAGTAATATTTTTTATAAATAATTATATATTATAGTTTAAACAGATATAACATAGAATTATTTATATCAATAATTAGGGAAATTTTATTTGAAAAATAAATATCTCCCTGGAAATGAAAACTGATATAATGGGATGACAAATACACACACACACAAAATGTTGAACTGAAATTTTTTCAACATATTCATATCAAAGAATTATTGCAATCATTGAAAAAAATATAAAAAGGGGAAAACATCATTAATCCAATAAAAAACTTATAAATAAAAAATTTATAAACATGACAAGAATTTTGGTAAATGATTAATGAAATAATTACATGGTCTTTTTATTATGTAATGTGACAGTTAGAATAGAAAAATAGTAATTAGAAATAGTAACATGATCATTATGAATAGTAAAAAGACTATTTGAATTGTAACATGACATAAAAAAAACAATGTTTTCATATAAATATTATTTATCCAAAGTAATTTAATAAAATGTAAATATTTTAATTCTATGAAATTAATATCATGACTAAAAACCCAGAGATATTATAAGAAAAATTTTAAAAAACTATATTTTAATTTGTTTCATAAAACTAATAATTTTAATGTAATTAATTAAAATTAATTTTTCAAAAAAATAATTTTTATAAAAATAATTTAATTTTTTAAATTTTCTTAGGGTGAATTTTTGGTAAATTATAAAAATGTTCATCTTTTAGGTGAATAGTAAAAAATGATTTTTTTATATAAACGATGTGTTTTAATTAAAAAATTAAATATAAAATAATTTTCTAATAAATTATTTCTTTTTGTACTAGAAAAAAACTATTATTTTATATCATTCACAAAAATTAAATTCCAAACCAAAAAATTATTTTCCAATGTCCAAATTCAAAATCATTCCATTAAAAAACAATTTTTTATTTTTCAAATTTCTTTTTTAAATAACAAATGAAGTGAATTTCAAATGATTTTGAGAGTATTAAAATGTATTTTTAACAAAATATAATTAATAATGTAAAAATTATCACTATTATAATGTTACCAATGAAATTATATTTCACTCAATATTTTATCCTAAAACACCCCCAATTGTAAATACACCCTCTTCCTCCCCTTGGAAAACCACATTACTTCCAATTACCTAAGAAACATATCTACCTAGTTATTATCTATTAATACTGTTGGAATCTATATCATGTTTCTAGATTTATATAACATTTTAGTTTTAATATCTTAAGAGTCATAGAAAAGGAAAAACATCATTAAAGTGGTAATTTCCTTTCAAATTTTCAATTAATTTTCCTTTTCTAATTCCCTATGTTCCTTTTCATTTATAATATAAATATTATGAAAATAATTAAATATTATAATAAATTATATTTATAATTTTAATGTCCTGTAAATAATTAATTTATAATACAAGAATATATTTGAACTATATCACCTTCTCTTTTGACAATGTCTCGTAAATAGTGAGTTAACCACCAGCGTGGATATTTTAAACTCTCTCTATATTTCCATCCTTTATAGATGGTAATAATAAATTATTTATAATATATAAATGTAAATATATATGTATATCTAAGCTTGTAGAGTTTATTTTATTAATTTATAAGTTGTAATAAACAAAATCATGAAATGGGAACAAGATGGGGGTATTATAAATAAAATATAACAATTGAAATATTCTCCTTTAATAATTATAATTACCAAATAAAAATAGTTGAATATAACATATCGTGAGTAATTAAAATGAACATAATTCAACACAGTATTCATGTTTTAATAAATATAATTTTATTATAAATGAAAAAAATGGTGGTGAAATAAACTGGGATCTAAAATTAGGGGAATTCTTAAACCAAACTCTTTCATTTTGGGTATTCTTATCTTTGAATTTATTTTCCATAAGGTCTATTCTACAATTTATTAAAAGTTATATTTATTATTATTTACCTCTTATTTAACTAGATATACAGGATTATACCTCTTTGTAATGATTTCCAATCCAATTTCAAAAAATATTTAAGGCAACATTATTTTCCAAAACATCGAACTAAGTATTCATGGGTTGTTTCTTATTCCATCAATGAATTGTGATATTTAATTCCAAATTATGATATCACATATTAATTTTTGAACACTAGGGTTTATTACTTAAATTTTTCGTTATGACATCATTGTGAAACTCAATCCTTTACCTAGGTTTATTTCATGACTACGAATTATATATGTTCTCTATCTATGTGGAATGTATGATTATGTTCAATTTATGTTGTAACATGTGGGGTCAGAATTATATGTACATACGATTTATTGGGTAATGTGATATATATCATGTGATTATGTGTATTATTCATGAACATGATGATTTCTTCTCTCATAGTTGTGATTTTTTTATTTATTCTCATATGTAATGCCTAAACATGTTTCTAGATTAGTTCAAAACTATATATTGTATTTGTATACTATGTTATGTTGATTTATTTTTATGAATATTCCACGTACCATTTAATTTTTAAATTATCACCCATAATTATGATAATGATTCCCTTCTTAAGACATGAGGATTATTATTATTATGCACACCCATTAAATAATGATACATGTCACTTATTCCTCCAATGTTATTCAAAAACATACTATTTTTTAGACCACTCCATTCATTAATGTATATCCTTGGGATAATATATGAACTAAGGGAAATATGGCATCTTTAGGACAACTGAAAATAAGTATCTAATTATTTTTTTAATACTTATTATACACTCAGGATTTATGAACCTAATTTTAACAAGACACCCATCCTTTTGATTTTGTAATGTATTACTATTATTATATTTTCCTAAAAATGATCTAATTTCCATGTTTGTAATGGGAAAGATTCAATATTGGGTATCAGATACTATTTTTATAAATTTAGGAATTAGGAATATAAAACATTAGTTAAAAACTATGTATAAGACTAAGTAAATGAAAACATCCTAAATTTTGGTTTTGATGTATGCGATCCCTAATAAGTAACATCATGTCCTGGATACAGCAAGAGGAAGTGGATATGAAAAATATGCATGAAGGGTTAATAACCAGGAGATGGGTTTTTTGAGTATTCACTCGATCATCACCATATGAATGAGTAATGGGACTTAAATAACACCTAGTTTGACAATCATAGTTGATATTTTTTTTCTAGATTCACATTCACATTAAAAACCATCATGAAGGATATATAGATATATTTATTATTTATTTTAATGCATGAAAATAATTATTTTCATGATCTAAGATGATTCATTTGGGAAGAATGATATTCTAAATTTATGTATCCTATAACTGATTATTTTAAAAAAATAACATCAAAATAAATAAATATTCATTATTTATTTAATTAAAGTTTGTTCAACCCATTTTTATTATAGATGCGGTGCGACAATGGAGAATATAGACTAACAATAATTATGTGGGGTAATTCAATTACTGTCTGAATACAATTCCCAATATAATGGGATGTGGAGTTAAAAACCCCATGGAGTTACTTCCGTAGAAATATCTAGATATGAATAATAACTTGAAACATGTGAAATTTCCACCTTCGCCAAAGATTGATAAACAATCCATTAGTCTATAATGAACCAATGACTAAAATCATTTAGGAGATATTATAATCCACTTATCATGGAATAGTGGTTTAACTCAATGAGAAATATATTTTTTATTTCCATAATTCTGAGAAGAAGAATGGTATTCCTGTATTATATCATTTAGAAGGAGAATATAATCACTAGTGGAAATTGATCAAGAATAAAAAGTAAATATATTAGACTAAATAAATATTGTTGGAAGACTTTATGAAGATATTTCATAAAATATATTTCACTCAAAATATTTAAAAAATATAGATAGATGATTTATAGATCTTATGAAAAAATTATTTAATAATTTTCTACTTACAAGGAAAATTTTAAAAAAATTGAAGGGTATGGCTCGAGTTTTTTTAAAAAAATTGATTGAACAATTGATAAATTATTTACTTGTTTAAAACAAAATATTTGAATAAATTTACTCATACATGACCTTGGGAGTCATTATGAATTTGTTTTATGTGATCTTAAATCATAGTTAGAGATTAGATAATGGTCCCATGGATGTAGAGATAATATGATAATAATTTAGTTTTTAGTAAGAGGTCGAATGAAAAAGGAATAGGGAGATGAAACCACACAGATATCTAATATATAGAAATAAGAATTTTGGGAATATCCTTAATGTAATAATAAAATTACTTAATTATTATAGATATGTCCATCAACCTCAGGAGTTGAAAAGTGATATAAATAATGAAGCCAATGTTATGGAGGAAATGATGGAGTCTACCAATACACCACCCATGGTGATATGATTCAAATGTTACGAGAAAGGTATCTATGAAATATGATATATTGAACCAAGGGCCATGAAGTTTAATTAGAGTCGGTAAAAACCAAATATGATAGAGAATGGGAAATATAATTCCATCACCATAGATAAATTTGAGTAAGAAAGTGAATTTTTATAATATAAAATTCTTATTCAGTCAAGAATGGAAAGAGTTTTATTTGTCTCTAGTTCTAAGAATTCCTTTATATCTTGTATGTTTTCTAAAAATATTAAGTTGCATATTTGATACATTGAAGTATATATATATATATATGAAACCCTTTTGGTTTTATCATTATAACCTAAATTCTGTAATATTCACTTATTAGCATCTGTTAGATGATTCTTCTAGTGAATCTCATAATCCTTACCATGCAAGAATTTAGTTCTAAAAAGTGGAATAGATTCGATCCCATTTTAGAGATCCTATAATAACTATCTATAATTTTAAATCTATTTCTATATCTTGAACCATTCCATGGTCCATTATAAATTCAAGTAGGATAATTAGTCTCCTTTGTAAAATACATCAAAGGTTTGGGTGTCGATACCCAATGAAGCAACATATCTTTCCAAAATAGTTTTGTAAAAAGAGAGAATCAACAATGATGAAATTATCATTGTATGGGAATAAATTATTATTATTATTGAATATTTTAATTGAGTTCCCTAATATCATGAGGTAGATTCCTGAATATAACTTACAAATTAAGCTAATAAAATCTATAAATACATATATTGTATTTTTTCAAAAGAACTTGAGGAGTTAAAGAAACAACTAAAATATAATTTTGAAAATTGCTTCACTGGCCCAAGTACATCACATTTGGATTTTATGATTCTCTTTATTATGAATAATTATGGGTCAATGAGATTCTGTATTGATTATTGGAATATAAATAATATAACCCTAAAGAACAAGCATACAATACCAATGATTTATTACGTGGTCGATTAACATTGAGAATCTCAATACATATCAAAGGTGGAACTTTATTCATTATATCAAAATCTAAATGTGAGGTTCAAATATATTTAGATGAAATAATTTCATATGAGTATGGATATTATGAGTTCATAGTGATACCTTTTAGACTTATAAATTATCATGCAATATTCATTCACATGATGAATAGAGTATTTGGATACAACCTTGATAAATTTAAGGAAGTATTTATTGATGACCTTATCATCTATCTTAGGATCAATAAGTAACATGAATAAAATCTATGTATTGTGTTGTAATCATTAATAAAAGTGAATATATACACTATGTTTTGTAAGTGTGACTATTGGATGTAGTATGTCAAAATCTTGGGGCATGTGATCACAAGTGAGGGAATTTAGAAGGACTCCTAAAAGAAAAAAGAAATTTTAATATGACTCATACCCTCAAGTGTCTGGTAAGTCCATTATTTTATTAGATTGGTTGTGTGCTAATGAAGTTTTATGAGATACCTATCATCATTTACTATCCCACTAAATAAATTAACACTGAAAGGGGTATAGTATTTTTGGATAAAAAAATTATAGTAATGTTTATGGACCTAAAAATAAGGCTAATCACAGTGCATGAACTCACAATACCCTAAAGAGTAAAAGGGTTTATTATATAAAGTGACCCAAAAATGAAATTCTTGTGTTGTGTGTTCATGAATAATGATAAAGTGATAGTTTATACCACATGAAAATTGACAATCCAAGAGTAGAGCTACTCAACACGTGATCTAGAGTTGGCTAAAAAAATATTTTCATTGAATATATGGAGGCACTTACACTATGGTGAGAACTGGGATATATATACAAATAATAAAATACTAAATTATATATTCTTACAAAAATAAATCAACATGAACCAGTGAAGATAGGATGATCTGATCAAAGATAATGATTACTAAATTCATTGTTTTTTTGGAATTCTAAACAATGTATTTGATGATACTTTCAAAAAATAAACTAAAACTGTATCCATGATATGAAATGATAAATACTATGTCATCATGGAAATATAAATTATATATCTAGAAATCATAACATAATGGATGATATCCTTCCTTTCCCAAATTATTTACCAAAAATATATCCAACAGAAGACCAAGATTTTGAAAATTAAAAAGAATGTGATAGGTACAATTTAAGGGAATTTTCATGAATTTAACATTGATAAATACATTGTAATTTAGTTTGGAACTAGAACTTATGTTCCATCTTCACTTGGGATAAAGAAATTCTTATTGGATAATGATATTAGATCATCTATATCAATCCATACCTGAAGTAGCAAGATGCATTGTGATCATAGAGAGATCATTTGGTTGGACACTATGAAAAAGGAGATTATTTAGTACACCTTAAAGTTCATGGTAATTCAGAAAGTTCAATCATAGAGATAAAATTCCAAATGGATCAAATAATTGTTACCCATAACCAAAATTGAATAGGATAACATCACCATTTAATTTTCCACAAGTCTCTTAAAGTCATCCAAAATAATAAATTTGGTATGGGTTGTAGTGGATCGACGCAATAAGAAAACTCAATTCTTGACTATTCAGGAAGATTTAATTCCTAAAACAATTTCCATGTTATATATAAAATAAATGGTCATGATGTATGGGTAACCAATTTTTATTGTTTTTTATCATGACCCAATATTCACATTTAAATTATAGATAATTATTCAACATAATATAAATACTAAATTGAACTTTAGTATGTTCTATCACCCCTAAAATGATGGATAATTTTAAAGGATCATTTAGAAACTTAAGGATATACTGAGAACATTCCCAATGGAATTTAAAGGTTTATGGGATCAGCAACTCCCATTTTTTGATTTCTTTAACCAAAAAACGTACATTAATGTATTCAAGTGGCCTAATATATAGTTAAATATGGGAATTGATATAGAAATCAAACATGGTGGGAAGAATATTGGGATGAAAACTTCTTAGACTTGGCCTTAGGTATGAAATAATATATAATTCACAAAAAATTCAACAAAAAATTAAAGATTCATAGAGTGAATAAAATAGGTGTGTTTAAAATCATCATAAGGACTTGGATTCTGATATCTGAGAAAAAAATTACTTTGAATATAACCATATAAGAGATCCATTCATTTTGGAAGGAAGAGAAATCTAATGGCTATGTATGTTACCCCCTTTCAGACCCCTGATCTCATAGGTGTTGTGATCTCTCAGTTTTCTCTTCAACTAAACATATCCCAAGTACATGATGTGTCTTGTGTATCACTCCTATGTAAGTACATACTCGATCCCTATCATGAACTAAATCAGTAGGTGGTGAAACTATATAATATACCCTCTTATTGGGAGTATTCAGTGAAGATCTTAGACTATAGAGATAATGTTCTCTGAAATAATACAACTCACCTCATTAAAGTTATTTTGAAGAAATACAGGTATGAATATGAAACATGGGAACTTGATGAGGCAATGAAAAAAAAGTAACATCATATATTCTCAACTAAGTATATCATTAGAATTTTTAGGTATAAAATTTCTATAGGGGGAGGAATATAACAACCCAAACATTTATTGAGTAACCCATCAAAAAAACAATTATATTTTTGATTAGTCGTATAATAAGGTTTAAACACATGTAAAACATAATAAATTATTTTACTAATAGGGACCACTATATTTAAAAAATAAATATATCCATGAAAATAGAAAATGGTGTAATGACAAAAAATACGAAAAAAATAAAACAAGTATAACTGGGAAAAGTAGATCATGTTGATCTCATAGAATTATCACACTTTTAAATAAAACCATTAAAATATAAATAACACTATTAATTCAAGAAAAAATATAGAAATATTAAACGAAGAAACATAAGGTGAATTGAGGTGAAAGATGAAAACAGGAATTAAATGTTATTTAATGGAAATAATATGAATATTGTAATAGTAATATGACCATAGGGTATAGTAACCTGACTTTTGTGAAAATTAACTAGACCATTAGTATAGTAACATGACCTCAATATAGTAAAATTTCATATAAATAATATTTATCATGGTTAATTGATGAAAATATAAATATTTTAATTCCATAAAATAAATATGAATGTTATGATCCCAATGAAATTATGAGCTCATTTTTAATGTACTATAATTTATTATGATTTGAAAATATAATAATTTTAATTTAAATAATTAAAATTAATTATTTTATAAAATAATTTTGATTAAATTATTTTAATTTTGGAAATTATCATATTAAAATTTTCTAAGGGTGTTTTTTAGGTAATTTCCCCAAAACATAAATTTTTAGGTGAATAGTAAAAATATAGTTTTTACATAACCGATTTGTTTTAATTACATCATTCAATATGTAGTAAAAACATAATAAGTTCTATAATTTAATTATTGACCAAACAAATTATTTTGAATAATTTACTAAATTCAAAGTCCAAACCAAAAATGTATTTTTTGAAGTGCAAAGTCAAAATTATTCCCTCAAAAATTCTTTTCTCCACATTTTTTTTTATAAATCAATGAGTTTAGTTTATAAAGTTTTTGAAATAAATAAAAACATTTATTTTTAATAATATATAGTTCATAATATCAAAAATATAACTAATATAATTTTTATGTTGGAAATTATATTTTGTTCAATCTTTTATCCAAAAAACACCCCCTTCAAATGTTTAAATACACCCTCTCCACCACCTTAAGAAGAAACTTCATTTCTTCTTACCAAATCCATATATCTACCCAATTACAATATATTAAGCAATTATAATCCTTTTGTATATTATAAAGTCATATAAACCCGTGATTTCAAGAATTTAAGGGTCTTAGAAAAGGAATATCTTTAAGAAATAGGAAATAACTTTCTATCTATTTATTTAATTTGACTTTTCAATTCCTTATCTTCCTATTATTTTATAATAAAAAAAATATTTAGAAAATTTAAAAATATGCCAAAATGATGTTGATTATGATAATATCATATAAAACATTATTTAGAATATATTCAAATATTATGCATCTCTCACCTCCACTTTTGATAGTGTCCCATTAATGGTTTGTTAACTGATTATGAGGAGGTCGCCAACTCTCTACCAATCCCAAAATTTATTGATGATTATAATAAATTATTTATAAAATATTAACGTCTAAATATATGTATATATACTTTTTTGGGGTAAATTTTAATAATGTAAAAGTAGAAAAAAAATCAAAAAAATTTACAGGATAATATATTTTTTAAAAAAAATCCAATTATAGAAACATTCACAAATTGTAAAGGGAATTAATAAATATGATACATTCATTATAATTGATCATGAGTGAAAATAATGAGAATAATTAACTACTTTTTCATGATTAAGAAATGTAAATTTATTATAATGGTAGAAAAAAGGTGATGAAATAAAATAAGATATAAGGTAAGGGGGATTCATTTATGAAACTCCTTCCTTTTGGGTCACCTCCTCTTTCTCTTTATTTCAATCATTTATTCTTATAAAATTTATTAAAAATTTATTTACACTATTTTTTCACACATATTTATAGGGATATATAAATTTCTTCCCCTTTGAAATTATTTTTAGTCACTTACAATGATTTCCAAAGAGACGGTATTTCCCATAACATTTCATTGACTCCTCTTGCATTGTTTCGTCTTCACTAAATAAAAAATGATATTTTAATCAAAAATATGATCTCCCTTGTTTATTTGGTATCCCCAAAGTATATTTCTAATATTTTGATTTATAACATCCTTATTAAACATATTCATTTCCATCCATTTGTTTCATTACTATGATTTGTATGTGTTCTCTTTCCATGTGGAACACATGATTATATTCATTATATGGTGTGATGTGTGTGCCTTGAATTATATAGCCCTATAAATTATTGGTTAATGTGATATATATCATTACATTATGCATATTATGGGTGAACTTCATGAAATCGTTTTTTCAAAATTAGGATGTTGTGATTTATGAACATATGTTCTGCTTAAAAAAATAAGCTAGCTTTGTTCACAACAATTTGATGTATTTGACCACAATTTTATAATGTTTTATTATTTTTATATACCACATTAATTTACTTTTTCCAATTAATCCCTCATTATCATGATGACTATCACATGATTATGATATAATGGTGATGATTATGCTCACCCATGTACAAGTGAACCATGTCTCTTATTCCTTACTTGTTGTTCCACCCCTTTCTAGGATTTTCACTCATCTCATTCATTTATTTAAATAATTGGGTGAATTAATATAATAAGGAGAACATGAGATACTTTACGATAACTATGAACAACAATTTAAATAATTTGAAAGATTTATTGTATATTAATGATGTATGAACTTAATTTTCCCATGAAATTTTTTTTTTGGTTTTCGAATGTATTACAATTATGTTATTTACCATAAAATTGATATAATAGTAATGTATGAAAAAAGTGGGTTGCTATAACTTCCCTAAGTGGAACTTCCTCCTATTTTCCTTGTTCTGGAAAATTGGAGCAATTATAGCATCATATTTAACATCTTGAGGAATTATGTTCTGGTGGTGATGGCTATGGCTGTAGCTAATGGATCACTTAATGGATTCTACAAAGTGGAAATGTAAGCATAATGAATTTTATCCTCATCCTACCTAATGTATGTAACGTATTTATTTCCATAATTTTGGGATATTCTCAGGAAACTATTCAATGTAGTTATAGGTATAGTCTTCCCCCTACTATTAAATAATGGATATGATGGTTAGTCTATCATAAACACCATAATATTGACTTGGATAGTCAATGATATAATAATGATTCTATTTTTAGTATATTCACACACAATAGATTAAGACCATGAATTGGATATTTTTGGTTTCTGTAAATGTGAAAAGGGGTTTTGGGGATGGGTAGTCATAAAGGAATTATAATATTCCCTTGATATTATTCACTAGTGAATCGCAAAATAATGGGTTCATTTCTAGTTTCCTCTAACCTATCCAAAAAACAAAATTCATGATGTAAAATTTAGTGATCATTACATTATTATATGAGGGTAATGTTGTTGGAGATAAAACATCAATAAGTAAACCCATTAATAGAGAATAAAACATGAGAATGCATGGTTAATTAGTATCATTCATAAGTAAAAGATTTCATATTTGGTTAACTATTTTATATTTAGTATTCCATTTCATGACATTATTTTCATGGGTTATTATTCTATAAAATTGAGGCTATTAAAAAATCTAGAAAAAAATTAGATTTCAAATTGAAAATTATAGGAAGTGAGGTTTACTCATCGCATGATGGGTATTATTGTAAAATTTATAACACTCCTCATGATAAGATATTGGTTCATGAAATCTATCCTAATAACAATATATGTAACCATTTTCCTAAAATATATTGATTGAGATAATTAATTCATTGAGAACATGTGTGATATTTCCTACAACTTCACAATCATTGGTTAATTACATTATGGATTAAATTCTTATAGTACAGAACTCTTGAATTAATCGACCGTTAGGGAAGGATTAAGTGCTATAGAGTTTTTCTTAGGCCTATAAAAGGATTTTCCTATACATCACTTTCAATGGAATAAGAACCTAAATTTTTTAGTTCCCAACATTGAGGCATGCCACAACATTTAAAGGAAAGTGATAATTACTATTGTGGTTCATTTTGAAATCATTCTACCAAGATCAATATGTAACTTTTATGGTTTTGCTTCTATGAATAGTGATTTGTATATTGACTTCAAGAATCAATAACTATAATATATTATAATTTAAGTTCATTATACTAGGACCCTTAAAACTATTTGTTTATGTTTTTATGATTGGTACCCATTTCAAGTAGTTTTTTCAAAGATAACAAGCTAATAGACATTTATTCCTAGAAATGTTTTGGTCGATGACATATTTTGAATCCTATATTTCTTATTGGAAATAAAATTTGAGTTAGGAATGGTGGATTGGGAATTTCCCTATGTTTTCGGCCCATTTTTTCGTCTTATATCTATTGGTGACTATGTCATATAGAATAAGGGTCGAACAAATGGGTGAGACTAAATAGTGGGGAAATATTGGGGATTTAAAAATATTGAAGGCCTAATTCTATTCATCTCATGTTAGTTTATAAACAAAAATAAGTAATGGAATACTAGACACATGTGTGGTATAAACCATTAGGGAGATATTAGAGATTAAAATATGTTGGGGAATATATTTTGTTTAGGTATCCTTAATTATACTAGGGAGGTGTACCATATGTTTTGGAGTTGTAGGATTTGGTTCAAAAACCAACATAAGTGGATTGGGTTGGGAAGAGTTGCACTATTTTCTTACGGCTAGAGATCTTAATTGTATATAGAATACATGATTTATATTAAACCAATTACCTTTCTAATTATGGTAAAAATGATGGATATCTCTCAAAATTGATCTAATTTCAATTATAAAAAATACATGTTTGAAATGTGACATAAGAAAATGGTGGGTAATTTTTTCATTTTTATTTTAGGGTTATATAAAATTCCTTATAGAAATAGGATTTTGGGGTTATGGCCCATGTTCTAGGATTCCAAAAATGTATATTGGGCCATTTAGGAGTCTTGACCACCTATAGTAATTATCTCCCAATATAAAAAAGTCATGCTATGTTAAATATGATGTGGAGATAGGACATTTGAAATAGAATATCAAGAAATTTAATAGGAACCAATTTTATATAATCTTTGGGTTTTATATAAATGAATTTAATCCTCAAATGATATTATGGTTTGTAGATAAACATTGTGTGAGTTTTATAATATGGCAACCCCTCCATAAATGTTTTACACAATACACTTTACAATTGGTTTTTACATGGTATGTTATATAAATTTTTTATATAGCAGAGACAAGGTCTTGGGAATTTTTATATGAGGAATCCCCTTCCACATTTAACATTTATTTAGAGTCTATGTATGGGAATTATTCATTATAGGGTTTATATAAAATAATTTCTTGCAAATTAAGATGTTTTGCCATAAAATCCATGATCTATAATATTTCAATGTGTCTCCAAATTCTTATTATGGAGGAACATATATGAAAAATCTATTGGTTGGTCACCCATGAATCATAGAGATTTATGGAACCTACAATTTTCATAGAAACATAATAATCAATCATCTACATTTAAAATTCTAGCATTTTCATAAAATATTATTGAGAATATATAGATATTCTACCTCCATGACAAAAATGATGAGGGTTCCACATAATAGTGTCATAGCCACATAGTCAGGACATCCTTCACTCCAAAAACAATTTACCAATAACATAATTTTTAAGATGTTTTAAATGATATAAAATTATGGAACCTAGATAATGATGGTCTACTTAATTATTTCAAGAATGTAAATAAAAAATGTGATCTAACCACAAATCATGGTGCTCCTGATAATTCTTACGTGGAGATATGATCTTTACATGGTGGAAAAACTCCAATGATGATTAAAATTATCACAGTATAAGATAACTATGTCTTTTCATTTGTAAATCCATTTTTTTCACAATATTTAAACATAGATTTTGTAAAATGAGTAAATAATTGAATATTTTTTATATTCGGTGTTGGTGTTTTAAGGGGACAAAAATGATTGTAGTGGCTCAAAAATGATTTTCAATTTTTCAATAAAATTTTCTTAAATAAATAAATAATTTTATATCCTAAATAGAAAAGAGTTTATCACTTCCACATCCCTTATTTTGAAAAAAAATTAGTATCTATATCACTTAGTATGGTGTTGTCTTACAGCACATAGAGTCCTCATTTTTTCATTCATCTTTTAGTGAGGTACACTATCACTATCGTATTTCTTAAGTAAGGATCATAATGTTAATAAAAATTAAATACCATGTTTTTGGCACTAAAAAAGACTCCATTCAAAAGTAAATACCACATTCTAGTTTGAAAAAACCTAAATCAAAATATATTTCAAATACATTATGATTTTATGAATAAAATTAAGACATTTTAATTTTTTTTCTAAAACCTTGTATGTATAAAAACATCATCAAATTAAAATGATAAATTTTAAGACACATTCTTAAAAAAAATTATAAAATATACATCATGTCATAATATTCATTATCATAGGATAGTTCTTTTAGGATAAATGGAAATTAGGGACTATCAAAAATATTTTCCATGGAATGTTATAGATGGAAAATGATTTGATCTTATTTCTTCACTATAAAATTTTTGGATATAAGATTAACTTTATAACACAAATTTTTATTAGATAACCATAACTAAAGGACCCCTCATCCATAAAAACTATATACTAGAAACCCAAGTGGTGTTATGAGCCTTTCCAAAAAAGAATAAATCAATGGTTTTTTAAATTTCTAATGTGACACTATCCATTATAAGATTCATTGACAGAACCAGAAATATAAAATAAACATCCAATTTATATTTAATATAATCAAAGAAAAATTGGCAGTCTCAAAAGATAAAGGTTAATTCATATTTTGATAAATATTCAAACTCCACTTATTATAAACTAAAAAAACAATTATTTTAATAAAATACAACGCTTTGAATAACCCATGAAAACACTTTGGAATAATTATAAATCTATTAAATAAATTTTGATATATTATAAATTCCATAATATTTTAAAAATAATTTATTTTCATTTCTAGGGAACTTTAAAACTAAGAAAGAAGAGGTTGAATAAATAAAAAAATACATATTATTGATTTTGGAAACTCCATTTAAAAACATCAAAAAACATTTATATATTAAATGCATACAAAAAAATTGTGTGTTAATTTATGCTATGATTATTTAAATCATGAAAGAAATAAAAAATCATTCCAATAGAATTTAAATGTAGATAACATATATAAAATATATTTTGAAAATTTTCACATGAAGGATCATATGAAAAGAGTGGATAATGTATAGATTCACAAATTTCGTAAATTTATGAAGATATTTTCCAAGTATTATTGATGAAATACTTATTTAAAACCCCTAAAAATATGAAGTCAATATTTTAATTTAAAACGTTATTTTTAGACAATATAACAAATAGATTAAATGAAGATCACTCATTGACAGCCAATATAGTGACAATGAATCCTCCAATGAGGAATAATATAATAACTGCGAAATACATTTAAATAAATAAGGCAGATCACTCTCCCATTAAATAATTTTATCTTTAATATGGTAATATTATAAATCTATTGAATCCTTAATGTATAAAATATGAACATATAAAAACTAGATAAAGTGTACAAGATGGGGGATATGATACATAAGGAGAAAAAGGGGAAGGATATTACCTAGAATCATTAGAATATCTTCCTTTGATATTGAGGAGAATTATAATAAGAGATTATAAGAGATATCCCATATATTACATGGGATGTAATAATGTAAATGATGGGGAGAAGATGAGGGGATTCCCCTTTTACTTATGTTAAATACTAATAAATATAATAATAAAATAATAAAATTAGTATTAAAATGAGATAATTACAATTAATTTATCCTAATATGTCCCCAAACATAATTCCATTAACATAATAATTATTTAAATAGATCCAAATATTAAAAAAATATAATACCCCTATCTCAATTTAAAACAATAAAAATAATAAAAATACATAACAAATAGTAGTTCTATTTTATAAAAACATATAATAATTTTTTCAAAGAGAAAAACATTAATATAAATAATTTAAACAACTAATAATAACCTAGTATAATTCCATAGATTCATTATCCCATGTTATATTAATTTTGGAGGGTGCAATGATGTTTTGAGTGATATTTTATTGTTTTTGGGTTGTTATATATGAACCCTATACAATAAACTATACATTTAATACACCATTAAATCTACTATCATTATATATTGTTGAGATGAAAATTCCAAAAAACATGTATTAAACATAAAAAATATAATGGAATTATTAAAAATCATTATTTAAAACCAAATAAATTAAATATTGGAAATGTATTTTAAATTATTAAATGTGGGGTGTTTCAAAAGTGAACTCAATAGAATAATCAAAATAATGTTTGTAATATTCTTTAGATTGATATTATAATTGAAAAAAATTATGGTGCCAATAAGTTTCCCTATATTTTTCCTCGATAAAAATATCATCAATTATATTTTAAAAATAAAAAATTTCTGAAAAATAAATTTAAAAAAAGGTGTAAATTTTTTGAACATTTTTATAATTATATTGGATTAATAAATTTCCAAATTAATTGTATAATATTAATTAATATGTCTTTATATATTACCTTGATAAGATTTTATCAGTATTTTTTTATAATATTGTTATATATTATAATATTATGGAGAATAATGAGAATCAGATAAGAATATTACTATAAACTCTTTGTAAAAACTTTCTTTCATGATAAATTTTGTGAATATGAGTTTTATTTATAAAAATTGGAATTATTGGGGGATGTTTTAACTATTGATGAAATATATATTAACCCTTCTAAAAGTTTTCATTTAAGAATCAATACATCTTATAAAAATAGTCTTGATTCATCTCTTCATCGGTTAGTTTATATATTCTAATTGATTTGTAAGAATATAGTACAAACACAAAATTAATTATAGAACTAATGTTAGGGATGTATACGGATTATTGAGGTAGGAACACAGATAGATTTAAGAATATAAAGACCTTATTACCAAATAAATAGTATAATGACTCACATCTCAATGGTTAGAAATACCTTGTTATTGAGTTACACATTTATAGTCACAAAGGGAACTTACATACAAATAAGGTACCAAGAATATAAAACTAAATGACCAAATGCATTATATATTACACCATGTCCTTATAAACTCAAAATTCCCATTAATTTTAAAAATGTACATCAGATATATCATCTTTACTGAAATATAATTTAACAATATTTTCATGACTTGAAAACACTTAAAGAATATTTTATATATAATAATAATAATAATTTTTAGATATCACATTAACATGAAGATAAATTATAATGACTCCCTTCATGGTTCTGACATTGATTCTCGTATATGAATACCCACTTATAGGATAAAATATTTAATATATTTAATAGTAAGTTTATCAGTCATGTATGTGCCATATATTTATTAGGAGATAAGAATTTCCTTTAAAGAAATATAAATAAAATTCATTTATTCCTAGATATTCTTCAATATATTCATTTTAATAAAATCATTACTTTTCTAATAACACACAAAATTTTCACTAATTCCTTGTTAAGAATAACCATAACAAATAAGTTTCCCAATTTGTAAATACAATAACCACAAATATTATCTTTCAGTGGATTTTATTTTTATCACAATAATATTATTTTATTATTTTATTATTACACTATTATAATGCAGTAGGAAACACATGTCATGTAAAATGTTCCAAAAATCATTATAGATTCACATAATTCATCCACCTCATAAAAATGGTATTACAAATATAAGAAATAATTTAATTAGTCAAATAAGGTTATATTTATAACCTTTAATTGGAATAATGGTTATATATAGTGTTGGGATCGTAATCATAGCTAGCCATGTAGCCAAATAAATCTATTTATATACAAGAATAAGGATAAAAAAATTAAATTGGGTGATCTAGATTACCACAATCCCATTAAATGGATAAAATAAATGATAAAGATTTTCCTAGAGTTATCTTGAATATTAATTATGAACATGATCATTAGTATCATAAATAGTATTATTTTACTAATCTTGGATAAAAAATAAATATAAAATACTATTTAGATAAATATAGATATCTATTTCAACTCTGGGAATTTTTTATAGGAGTTGGTTCCCAAGAAAAAACGAAATCATTTATATTGGGTACCATTTTATATATACAGTTTTATATATACTTGTTTATCATTATCACAAAGTTTTTATTCAATGTTATAACATTACTATGATATTTTCATTATAGTATTCATGACATTAATGGGTTATATTAGTTCCTTGAAATAATGTGAATGTCGGGATTCCATGAATATTTTCCTAAAACAATTTCTTATGATCAAGATACAATATACTAACACGACACATATAATATATAACCATCATGAGTTTTGTGATTATATTCCTTGAAGCTTTATGTAATGATATTCTATCTTGGTGATCTTGAAGGGGGGTAATGAAGGTAGATCCACTAATAAGAATTTTTTATATTATATATGTCATTATAATTCTAACTACGAGCATGTGAACTGGTATTTAGACTTGTGATCATTGTAAAGGCATATCCTATATTTTTTACTTAAATATATCAAAAAATATAATGAAATATTATCTTGGTGAGGTAAAAAAAATTTAATTACATAAGTGATATAATATTAATAGAATGATAAAAAATATGATTTATCCTTTCAGATTTATAGAAAATATATATTTATCCCTTTCATTGTGATTTAAGTGTCAGCCTGAAATCCATGCATGTGTGTTTTGTTCAGAATGGTGAGAAAAAAATGTATCAACATGCACAAACCTACATTATTTTTTAACTAAAAGATCCATTTCATGTTCACCATTTTTTTTTATTTTAAATGGTGAAAAAAATTGAAAAATGTTTGTAAACCTAATTTCATTGGTAATAGGGATGTTTAGGAAGGGTTATCTACTTTCATTTCACTTAGAAAATAAAGCATGGTTTGAATGGAATTTTGTGTTGGTGGTGGAATGACCCTCCATGTCAAAAACAGTTTTTTATTTCCATTTCCATTCTGGGTAGTTTCTATGGGAGATTATTCATGGAACATGAAACAACCAATAATTCCATTATTTTTTATGTTTCATGAATGTACTTTCCAAAGGTAGGTGGTTGTTGGGAAATGGATCCAATAACACCTATGTACAAACATTGGTTAAGAGGATGGGTGTTCAGGATCATCGTACCTTTTTTGTGGAATTATTTTCTACCCGATGAATCTCTTATATAATTAAAACATAATTGGGAATCATTTATTAAATTCAAAATATATAATTCCACAACCTTAAATTAACAATAAAATGATATAATGTATTGGATTTATAATAATTTTTAGGTATCTGAGGTACTTCATTGATAGAGACATCTATATATGTACCAGTTTCCCCATCGAAAGTACAATTTGTTCAAGGATTATAGATTCTTATGTATTTTAGTATCAAGGTGATATTCTCATGCCAAAAAGTGGTGTGATCTATCCAAATCCATTTCTTAATTTTCAAATAACCTTTGTGGATATATGGTTACCTCATAGACTATTCAATTTAAAAAAACACCAAGATACAAATTCAAATACGATGATACATCCAACAAACCAAATTTGAAATTAAAAAACCTCCCGCATAGATCCATAACCCCTTAAACATCTCAATCAATGAGATATCTAGTAGAGATCCACCTCGAGCTACCCCCAAAATCAAAAATCACCTTCATTTTCATCATTCTTCGATGAGAACTCACTTCTCGATGTCCCACCGCCTCATCAAACCACCATTAAAGGAGAAAAAACCTCATCAAAATGCTACAATAATCATCTCTTCGCCATCGTAGACCACCACATCCACCACCACAATCAAAAACGACACCAAAAACTAGACACAATTCCTCATCATACCAAACAAGAACTAACCAGAATAAGAATTGTGGAAAAAAACTACAAACCACATCAATGGCATATGAAGAAACAAAAAAGAAAACCAATAATTCAAAAACAAAATTATGATGTCTATGATATAGACTTTGAATCTAAACAATAATCTAAGAGCTTATTCTTGGAGGGTCTCCCTCTGTCAAACCACACACCCAAAACCACATTGTACAACCGCTACCAATCCTCCTTAGAGAGTCATAGAGGATCGAGAAATCATAGAAGGGAAAGAGAGTCCAAGGGATATGAACGTGCATGAAAGGAATCAAAAACCAGGAAGCTGATTACCACTAACGGGACAAATTGTACATTTTAATGTCACTTAATGAGGACCATACCATTTAGTTTAACATGGTGCTGCAAATATATCTAAGAAGAAGGTGCGTAGCCAATGAGGCTACTGGAATTAAATAGAAATGGCTCGGCGGACCAGCAAGGGATATATCCTCCCATGTTTTATGATAAACTTATATGAATATGGCCAAGATAAGATATTAGTTTGTTTGGGGTGCGAGGTTATAACCTGATAGAGTGTTCTTATATATCCCATTTAGAAAATAATCAAATCACAAGTAGTTAATAATGGTTGGGCCTTACACATATGAAGGAGGTCTTGGTGGGTTTTCATTGGGATTATGTCCCTTTGAAGGTTTTTTACATAGTTAATATGGACCTTTTAGGGGTTTATAACATTATTGTGGATCATACCAAGTAGGAGGCCCATTTGATAGATTATTATTGGGGTTGGTACCGAATATGAGGCCAATTTTGGTCAGTTTTATTGTGCTGGTGACATGATCATCACTTACCTCTAAGCCCATGTGAGTCAGGCTCAATATGAGAAAGAAGATGAAATATATGATTAGTCCATATGCATAATATCCTTCGCATTCTGGTGGTTGAGGGTGGTGATATAGAAGGTCTAGGAATTCATATAACCTCCCAAACATAATGTATATAGAAATTACATCATTTTTTGGAATATTTAATACATTACACAAACACACACACAAATACCATATTAGTTTAGTTCCTTCAGCAACTCTGAAGAATGAGTAATTGATTAATATTAAATCTATATCTTCTCCCACCTATTTATTTGTAAATATATATATTTTTACAAATAATACATAATATATTTCTTCAAATCCTGGGGAAAAGAAATATAAAAAAGGGTGATCTCATATTCTTAATAAGGGTAAAAAGGGGATATAATAATCATAACATCAACAAAACTGTATAAGAATATATACATAACATTTGAAAATTATTTCTTTCTTTTAAAAGATCATAATATGGATTCATAGAGTAAATCATAAAAAATCTTTAGACATGAATCATAAAATAACAACTTGTCATAAAACATAGAATTATGGAAAACACACAAGAATAGAAAATAATTTATGTAGTAGTAAATTATATTTTCCATGACTATCATAGTGGATTTGGTTCATTCCTTAAACCATCATAGTAATCCTGGTCCTCTCCCAAGACTATCATGGTGGAAAATGTTTTCTATTGAACTCTTTTTACTTCCCGTTCCAATCTTGTATGAACCGAGCTCAATCCCTATTCTAGTCATATCTATCACTTGAGAATTAATATCATTACCCAATTCATTTGAGGAAGATATAGGTCCCAACTATTACATAATTAATACCAAACATAAGAACATTAATCATTCATCATATAAATAGTTATAAAAAGTAATAGGTTCCATAAAAATGTCATCCAAGCATAGCCCATGGAAAAGAAATGGGTTTCACTGATATAAAAATAAACCAAACCTAAAATAATATGTATAATTTACTTTAATAATATCCAATTAAATAATAAATTAATTTCAAATAAGGTTATGTTAGATGAAAAATAATTTTGATAGATCACATGAAATAATTCTTGAGGAAAATACCATTTTTCTTCTAACAAATGATTTTTAAATCATAAAACTTTTATAAAACATTTTTCATTAAAATTATTTTCTAAATAATATAAAAGAATATTCTGAAACAAATTTTAAAAATATTTTAAATACTTTTACATGAAAATTCTTAAAATATCTTGTAAACACATTGTTGAAAATATTTTTAGAAAACATGGTTTTGAGTAAAATAAATTTTCGACTGAAGATAGAACAACATTACATGATAAATATAATATATTGAAAATATTTAAATTCAGTATAAAACAATTCAAAAGGTATTAGATACAACTTATAAAGTAATATTGGTTCATATTGTAACATCTATCTCAAAGAAGTAATATTGAGACAAAATTACCCTACTGATTTGGTATCTTTTGAACCATAAACCCTAGGAAAGAGACATAATAAAATGGATATGTAATTACACATAAATTTATGGATGATTATACTAGATTAAATTAATGGATGATGTATACACCATTAATTAAATGAGTGGTAAATATGGTATTAGTTTCGCAAATATATAAGTGAGACTAGACCCCCCCACACACCTTATGTCCTGACTCCTCTCTACACATTAAAACCTCATGTATAATATATATATATGTGTGTGTGTGTGTGTGTGTGTTTAATCTAACAATTAACCATATTAATATATATAATTCCATATTTTATTTACTTTTAACATTCTATTACTCATTTATAAAAAAATCCATGATAAACTTACCTCTTTGTTTTTCGTACATGATTTGACTTGTTATTTGTGGTCCTCTAACATAGTTCATGATTTTATTATCTCCAAAATTATAATAATGATATAAATATCAAATATATATTCATTATATATGTATTTTTAGTTACTAATAAATTATTGTGGTAGAAAATAAAATATATCATTCATGGATACGGTAGGCCTTACGTGCGCATGAATGATGTTTTAATTTTCTTGTCATATTAAAAGAAAGAAAATTATATGATATATTATCATTAGAGATTTGTTTTTATTTCATCTATATCACATAATTTTAATAAGACCATCATTATTACATTCCATTTAATGAATTAATGAATCACATTACATCGCAAGGCAGTAGTCTTCCATACACACGAACAATGTTATCATATTCCCACAAAATGGAAAGAATGAAGGACTGTTTGATATAAAAATTCAGAATCAATAAAAAAACATAAAAATATTATATATCATATATAAACTATAAATTCTTCATTATTACCAACCATTGAAAGTGTTAATGTAAGAAATTATGATATCAGTTTGAGAGGTGGTTGTCTATCGTACACATGAATGATTATTATTTGACCTATTACATGGAAGTGATTGAATTTTTTATTCATAACCTTAAAATAAAAACCTATAAATATATTTATGATATTTATGTTATTATATAAACTTGATATAAAATAATTTAAGGGTTTTTGGGAAGAAATAAAAAAACATTCATTGATGAACGTTACCTCTTCTTCGAGTATCTCCTTTTGGATTCCACCAAAGGACTTCCATGGATGGATTTATGCCCAAATGAAGGTTTAAAAAATTAATGGAATAATGTTTATAATATATTTTTATAGTTTTTTCCTGAGTAAAATAGGTTTTAAATTATTACAAAAAGAGAAAAATGGGTTCCCTTTTATAAGAGAGGGGAGGGGCACTCATGGAATTTCTCAAAAGATTAATTTATAATAAATTCAATATCAATAAAAATAACTTCAAAAGTATATTTATTCAAATATAATATATGTAATGTTTTTAATTTTATCAACTAATATATTTAAACCAATTTTTTGGGTTATTTTAAACCTTATCATTTTGATTATCCATTAGTTAACCCATTTTAATTTTAGTTATTATATCAAATTTTTCAATATTAATTTGATGTAATTTTTACATAAAAAGTGTCAATTGGGACATTAATGTAAAATTTATGAAATTTTAGAACATATATAATCCCATTATTCATTATTTAATATTTTTATTATTTCTAAACGACTTATTAAAATATTATTTTTATAAAATATCCTTAGTGTCAATTTTGACAATTTTCAATACTTTGAATTTAATAAAAATTTTACAATAACAAAAGATCTAAAAGATAATTTAATAAACCACTAATATTTCATAATCACCTATAAAATTTTTGTAGTATATTAATTAATTCATATTATATTCCTTTTAATATTTATAACATCTTTTAATTAATTTTTCCATTAATTGAATAATTACTACATCATTATTATGTAATTATTTATGATAATTATTTATTCACTAAAAATTAAAAATGAATTTCCATGTTTTAGGTAAAAAATTTATATTTCATAATAATATTTATATTCAATCATATATTCTATTTAACCAAATATTTAAAATATTATAATTATTAAATGTAAGAGTGTAACATTTTTTCACCCTTTGATTTTTATAATATCTAACTCATTTTCAAGGACAACTGCCCATTAAATAATTAAATTTTGAGACTTAGATGTTAAGGGTATGATTAAATTCATAAAATAACCTTTTTAATGTGTTACAGTAATTTTATAATACTTATAATATTAATTTTACCGTTAGTTACCAGATTTACCCTTACTAGTGGTAATAAAATTTCAATGTTTACAATTCATATTGTCAAAAGTAATCTAGATATTATTATTAAATTATTAACTTATGATCCTAAATAATGAAATAATTTTTCATAATTCAATTCACATGATTTTCATAAATTAATTAAAAATTAATCCCGCATATGGGATGAAACAACGGGTTTCTTACGTAAAAATGTTCAAAAGTTTGAAATGTTTTTTCTATCCAATTTCAATGTATATTTAATTCAAATGGCCCCAATTGGATTGATTTGTGTATAATTTAAATATTTATTCTTTAAAACCAATTTATAATATAATTTAACTTTATAAATAATTTAAATCAAATGTCACTTTCTAATTAAAATGCAGTATTTTTAACTATTTATCAAAAAAGTAAACTTATACAAAATATACCAAAAGTTAACACTGATTTAATTTGGAAATTATTATTTCAAAAATGAAGTTTAATTTATTAAATATAATTTATAAAAGTATAAAAAATTATATTTAGAACTCGTGCACCATTAAAAGCTGACAAAACTGCCTTTAGAAAAATATAGCATTTTATACGTAACATTTGATTAATTATTATATTATCTATATCAAATATGTTGGATAAATGTAAAAACAATTATTGAATATATAATATATAAATTTTATGATTTGTTTAATACTATTATTTTTTTTCAATTTAATAGTTTGATTATAATTTTCTTGTTTAAATAATTAGAATAATAAAATGTTGTTTCATAGATACATAGGATAGTGTGTAATGGAAGATAAGATACTATTTATTATAGTGAAATCATAATTTGATGTATCCAATAACAGTTTAATTCAGTAAATTTACTTTATTCTGGATAAATAGATTTATAAAAACTTAAGGTTTTATATTATACACCCTATAAAATGAATTTTCTCCTCAAAATTTGTCATTACAATATTAAAAAAAGAAGATAATTATTCCTCATCATATCAAAAAGTTCGCATGTAGCTTTTTTGAAACTGGTATATTCTCCATAAAAATTTAAACAATTGATTGGTCTTTATTTATAGAAATTTATTTCTATGATCCAAAATATCTATTGGTTTCTCTTCATAAGAAAGATCATACTTCAACGATACTACCTCTGAGTTTAGTACATGTGAAAGAACGAGAATGTACTAACTCAAAATTTATATATTAAAAACTTCATGAACTTGAGAGTGATTTGGTGTGAATCCAAATTTTAAGCTACCAATTTGATATAATCATGAATTTAAAAATAAAATCGAATCATTAAAAGTTGAAATTACACATTGAAAATAAAATGTGGATTTTTTAGTTTTTCTTTGTGGAAAACTCACATCATAAAAATAGCCAATATAAATTTCTATTAAGATGATGGAAAGTAAAATGTAAATATCACCACATAACTAGGATTTAAATTCAATGAACATTAGCAAAAATTGAGAACATATACATGGAAGATAATTCTAACTGTCATGTTCTCATACAGATTGATAGAGAACTTGGTTAATATAATGTTAAACATCACTGAACAGAAAATCTATAATGATCAAAGGGACCATTTGATTTATTCAAAATTAAGGTACTAGGATAACATTTTTGTTTCAATATACTTTTTGAAATGTTGAATAATTTAAACAAGAATATTTACTTACTTTATTTTTTTCTATTTTGTATTCACATTAACATCCATAAATTGTACCTTATTAATTACCGCTTTCTTCTTACTCCACTAAATGAAGTTTAGATTGTATTTCCTAAATAACTATTGGTAAGATCCATAATGATATGAAAAGATATTCATTCTATATCTTTCTATCATAACAAAAATTGTTATCATAGGTTATCCAATATGCATAAATCATCATATGGTTAAGTAAAACATTAATATTTAAAACCATATCAAAATTTAAACAGAAAATAGAAATTGGTACCCTTATGAACATTCCAAAAAATTAAAATCCAAAACATTACAAAATAATTTAACAAAATCTAAAAAATAAAAAATTCATTAATCCCTTAAATAACATGATGTATCTGTTAATTATCACAAAACAAACATGTGAAGACCATAAACATTGATTCTATTGATACATGGTAATAACTGAAATCACTATGAAACCATAGTGAAATAGTAAATGCATTAAAAATCTATAATTTATATTGGGGAAAAAATCCCTCAATGTGTCGTATCAGAATGTTTTGGGTGAGATTATGTTTTTGAAAAAGAAAGAAGACAGTGAATGAGTATAGTTGTGGTTTTCCAAAAGAATGTTTTTATGGTGGCGTAGTTTCAAAGTGTTTTCCAAATTTTTGGATCTCAAAATCGGGAGTTTGATATTGGAAAAGGAATTTTTCATCATAAGAGTGAATGGTGTGAAAAACTGCGAAAAAATTGGAAAAATAAGGGATCCACATACATTGTAACATGGTCCACGTACCATGTATGAGAATGGTTTTTGGCCGCATACCAGGAAGTGGGAACGGTACTGGGTGTGGCAGAAATGGTATGAAGAATAGTTCCTGGTGAAGGGATTTCATTACATGGGAGGTCTAGAGGATTGTGGAATGATCTTGATGCATAATAAGAGATGCATTATGTGGATTGTAGTTAAAAAATTGTTCGTGGAATGGGTTTGTAGGAGGATCGGTATGTGGTGGAGGTTGTACCGAATAAAAGATTTGGTAAATCTTAGATTAAAATATTTTGCTTATATCTATGCCTATATAAGTATAATTAATCCCACTAATTAGGATTGATATTTGATATCATTAAAGAAAATCTATTTTCTCTTTGAATTAACTGATGTCAAATAGTGGTTTGTGGGAAGTGATTCCACAAAGGGTAAAGATGTTCACAGAACAGTTCACGAAATTGTATTTGTGGGACATTGTAGTCCACAATGGAATAATGGGCTGCAAAAGAATAACACAGTATGCTTAGTGGGACCTATGATATGCATAAGGGAAGGTAGTCTGTGAACATAGAATGGTTCATGGTTAGAGGGTGGTTTGTAGAGACAGAGGTATTCTGGGGACAGAGAACAGTCTGCAGACATATTATAGTTAGCATACACTATTTATAGAAGCGTTTTGTAGAGGAGGTTCACGGAGTTGGTACTAAGACGTGGTATGTGATAGTGAAGGTGTGGGAAGTCTGAAAATGGAGGGTGGTACTAGGAATTAATAGCCATATGTGGAATAGGAAGTCTACATAGGAAACATTCTACATAGTACGCAGGGGGGCATGTGGTTTGTAGAACACTCAAGGAAGATTGAGAAAGCCTCAAATTAGTTTTGAAAGTATTTTCCGATATCTAACAAATACTCGAGAAGGTGGTCTTTATCTGCGGGTGAAAAAGGAAAATCCACAGAGCATTTACCTATAGTTGGGGATGTAGTATTCATGCAAATGAAGGGACCCACATGTCCATAAACTATGTTTGACCTACAAGTCTATAAACTGTGAGAGGATTCCGTTATCAGAGTAGTAGGGAAAGGTAGAGTAAGATGGTGACCCTTTCCACTAGAAGTGCACCAAATAAAGAGGTATAGGGAGTGACCATTGGAAATGTAGTGACAAGACCTTAAATCCTGTAAAGTCAGCGAGCGTGGGAATAGAAGATCTAGCCCGATCCTTGTACTTAATATTGGCAATGAGCCTTAGTGAATTTAGTACATTGTCACAACACCATTATATGATCCTTGGACATATCCCAGTGTGGGTAAATGAAGTAAAAATTGTTCTACCTCATACATGAGTTAAATTATGTTCATACTTTGCAATTGGAATGAGAGATAAGATGGTTTTTTTAACAATGAAATAGGATCTGAAGGGGAAGATATTTTAATTTTTCATACCCCAATTCACCACCCCCAACCCCTTCTCAGGGTATTCAACCTAGTGATCCTAATAGATGGAATCATAGGTAAGGGTTAAAATTTAATGGTTATCTCTCTCATAAGAAGAAATAGAGGTGTTCTATCATAATGGAATTCTGATCTTCGACTAAAATAATTTTCAACTATGGATGAATTGGATGTAGAACTACTTCCAATCATTAGGAGTGGACGCCTTCACATCAGCTATACATGGAATATCTAATAACATTAATAGTGGTGCCTTATCTGAAGATGAAATAATGTAAATGGATTCTTATGAAATGTATCAATGCTTTAGAGGGATCCCTATAAAATTCCATTTATACAAAGGTGTTGTCCTCTAAAACATTACATGTTGTGTCAGAAATTTTTTTGAACATTTATGAGGGAGACATAATAGTTTTAGAATAAAAGATGAAGGTTCCGTGGAATAAGTATGATGATATAAAAATGATCCCAATGATATTATTGATGAATTCTTTGATAGGGTAAATTTTATTGTGGATGACATGTGGGGTCTTGTAGAAGTTATTGAAGATATAAATATTGGGAAACATATCTTGAGGAAACATCCACCGTGGTTCAATCTGAGTGTTTTAGTATTGGAAGAAAAATACCTGAAAGAGTTTCCACTGGTTAAATTACATAGTACCCTTGTATCATAAGAAATGAGAAACGATGATAACGATGCAGTGGGAAATGGGAAGTCCAAGGAAGTGGCATTCGAGGCCATAAAGAATCTCCCATTTGAAGATTGTCTAGAGGTTGAAATTTTGGATAATTTCCGGTCATTTGTCTCCACAAATCTGCAAAAGGGAAAAGGGATGTTCAAAGTTAGACATCCATTTGAATGATTCTAATGGAGAAAGATTGGGAATTTTATAATAATGTTTCCTAATATGTTTGATGATGATGATAAAGAAAATGATGAAATTCCCCAAAATATGTATTCATCAAATGTGATTGGTTGGAGAATTATTAAGAGAAAGAACATCAAAAAGTTAAATATACTTTCAAAAGAATTTAAAAGTTTAGAAGAATATGAGGTAGAAGTGTTGGAGGACTACAAGGATCATAAAGTAGATGCATTGGTGGAATTTGTCAGAAATTATTTAATAAAATAAGAAAGTTACAATGAAGAAGGGAAACTAAAGTTAGAGTTGATCTTCCGTATGAATTAGAATATTCCATTGAAAAGATATATATTTTGAGAGCCCAAACATATAAAGATTACAATGTTTTTCGTGATGCCAAACTCTATATGTTGCAATAAGAAGAAGATAATTCTGAGTTGAATGTAGAAATTGAAATTATGAGGTCATCAATGGTAGAAAGCTCAAAAAAAGTAATAGAGTGAAAACTAAAAATTGAAGAAAAAAATAGAAACTGATAGTTTGGATGAAACTAGAAATGATCAAATCAAATGTATGGAAGAACTATAAGAGTAATTCATCAGTTTACGACAAACAATTAAAGACTTGGAAAAACTGTTAACTCTCAGTTCAACATTAGGAAATAAGATCATACAGGAAATATAGAAGATGAAATTTGAGCAAAGTGGACTAGTAGAATAGAAGAAACAATGAACTCTAAATGATAAGGATGGTATGTGGCTTGATCTAAAGCAGAAAGAAGTTATGGTTCAGGTTAGACCACAAGCACCCACTGCAAGATTGAAGATTGATTTGGGTATGATAGAGAATCTGAATATTTAGAGAACCCAAGGTAAAATTATTGGTGCATCATTTCCACAGAGGAATTTACCTCGCATAATATGTTATTTTTTTGGTATGATGGGACCCTCTAAAAATGTATGTTTCATAGAAAAGAGGTACCAAAGGGAACAAGAGCAATAGAGGTGGTCATACAGAGCTCAATATACCAGGTTCTCATTTTATGGTCTTTATAGAGGTGTAATGGACTTGGACATATGGAATGATATTTCACATCAATAATATTGAGAAATGTGCTAAGGCAGACTGAATTTGTTCCTAAGAATCATCAAAACATATCATCAAGAGAGATGAAAAATCAAAACCGATTTGTTTCTCTACAAATTGAAGCTGCTCCATCATATATAGAGGAAGATCAAGATTATAATCCTATGTGGGGTATGAAGTCAAAAACCAGGGTCAAAACGAAATGGGATGAGCAGGAAGTGGTTGTATAAATTTTGTTCAAGGAATCATATCGCATTTTGATATGGATCTTTCATAGTGGATGCACATCCCATATGAAATGAAATAAAGATCTAGTGACTAGAATTAGGTACGATAATGAATGTAACGTAATATTTGGTAATTATAAAGGCCTAAAAATTATTGGTTTAGGAAAATCCATGTTTGGAGGAAAAGACACATTATGAGAAGATGTGTTGGTTATTGATGGGATTAGTCACAACTAGCTTAGTGTCAATCAATTTTGTAACTCAGGGCATGCCATAAGATTTTCCACAAAATCATGTATCATCAAGGAAAAGGATGGGGTTGTTGTGTTCCAAGGAAATCGTACAAAAGTTAATCTCTACCTCATGAGTAGTGAAAAAGATATGTGATTTATGTCCAAGGATGAAGAAAACAAGTTATGATATAAGCATCATAGCCGCATAATCCAAATGACCTTGGTAGATCTAGTGAAATATAATGCTGCTGTAAATCTCTATATTTTATCACGTGATTGTACCAATATGTCTGATTCCTTCCAATAGCGGAAGATCATTCGAATACATATAAGCTAAAGGAGAAAAATTAAAAAAGATATATTGAGTTGGTTCATATTGATGTTTGTGGGCTAATTTAACCAAGGGATATTGATGAGAGAAAATATTATGTTATCTTCATTGATGAATATAGTAGAATGGCATGGGTTTCAATAATCGCCCAAAAAAATGAAATGTTTAGTTTCATTACAATATATCTATGGGAATTTGAAAAGTTGCTGGGTCAGAAAATCGAGACGATTTGAATAGATAATGGAACGGAGTTCACAAATAGAGAAGTGGAAGATTATCTCATGAAACATGGGACAATACATTTAGTTTCCGAAGTATGAAATCCACAGTAGAATGGAGTAGTTTTGAGTATAAATCAGATTGTCGACAATATCACCAGAACAATGATCATTGAGAAAGACCTTCGTGATAAATTTTGGAAAGAAGTAGTGAGGACAGTAGTCTACAAATCAAATATAGATTTAATTATTTTCAAAGACGAGAATACTCCACATGATTTATGGTATGGAAAGAATCCAACAATTAATTACTTTCGAGTATTTGGATGTAAATGTTTGATTCTCAATAAAGAGAAACACATGAATTTTGAATCTTGTGGGGATGAAGTGATATTTCATTGCTACTCAATGAAAATCAAAGCATATAAATGCTTGAATAAGTAGCTAGGAAAGATAGTTGAATGTCATGATGTGACTATTGTGGAGAATGAAAATAATTTTCATCAAATACTTTATCAGACTCAGGAGGATAGTAATGAATAGATGACTTGGTTAGGAGATGCTCCATCTCCATAGGTTTATTTAGAAGAAGACTCAAATTATAAGAATAAATTAATATCTTACCAAATACCAGTGAGAAGAGATGAAATTGAATTGAAAAACATAATTGGTCATCAAACAGCACCAGTTCAGATAAGGAGAATGAATACTCTACAACAAGGATCATACATATCATAGGTGGAACCTAAATGTTTTGATGAAGCAGTTGGAGATGAGAACTAGTTTCAAGCTATGAATGAAGAGCTTGACAAAACTGAAAAGAATAAAACATTGGAGATTGTTTAGAGAAAAGTATATAAGAATATCATATAGATGAAATGGTTCATGCACATCAAAATGAATGAAGATGGTGTTTTTATTCAAAAAAAACATGACTTGTGTGCAAAGGGTACTCCCAGATAGAGGGTATAGATGTTGATAAAACATTTTCACCTATTGTGAGGATAGAGACAATCAGATTATTCATGGCCATAGTAGTGAAAAGAATGTTCAAGGTTTTCCAGATGGATGTCAAGTCAGTATTTCTAAATGGATTACTAGAAGAAGAAGTTTCACTACGGGAAAAATGGGTATTTGCGACGGGTTATTTGCGACGGGAATAAATCCCGTCGCAAATAGTCCCGTTAAAAACTTATTTGCGACTGGGGTATTTGCCCGTCGCAAATAAGTAGGCTTTTGCGATGGGATTGCTTTTCCCGTCGCAAATAGTTTTCCCGTGATTTGGCGCGCATCGCGGGAAAACTATTTGCGATGGGAATATTTTCCCGTCGCAAATAACCGGCGTCGGTAAAAGGTATTTGCGACGGGAATATTCCCCCGTCGCAAATCGTATGTCGGCAGGTGGTTATTTGCGACGGGTCCCGTCGCAAATAACTATTTAACCGTTCACCGTAATAAATGTTGGCTATGGTATTTGCGACGGGTACCGTCGCAAATAACACTATTTGCGACGGGAATCCCGTCGCAAATGGACCCGTCGCAAATAATCTAACCTATAAATACCCCCATCCGTTTTTTTCAAATCATTCTCATTCTCTATCTTCTCCTGCTCTCAAACTTGTGTTTCTAAAGTTCAATTTTTCTTCAGTTTAATTTTTTTCTTCAGAGCTGATATTAAAGTTTTGAAGAACGATCAGAGCAGATCCATTTTCAAGGTATTTATGTTCAATTTAATTTAATATTTATTTTTAATTTTTTATTAGTTTCAATTATTCTTAATTAGTTGTAATTTAATTATGTTTATATTGTTTTATTACTTAATAAATTTAAATTATTAGTATTGTTCATAGTTAATAGTAGTTAGGAATAATTAGTAATAATTTTTAATAATTAAGAATAAATATTAATAATTAGTAATAAATACCAATAATTAGGGATAATAATATTATTACATTATTAGTCTATTTTATTATTAATATTAAAATAATATAATTTTTTATATATATACAGTTCTCTTTTCATCTGTGTGTTTGCTGTCTTCACATGTATTAATTGTATGTGGAGATAGAAAACGCACAGATGAAAGGAGAACTGTATATAAATTAAAAATTATATTATTTTAACATTAATAATAAAATATACTAATAATGTTATTATTTGTAATTATTGGTAATTATTCCTAATTATTAGTAATTATTCATTTAATTACTAATAATTAGGAACAATTACCAATAATTATCAATAATTAGGAATAATTAGTAATAATTACAAATAATTAGTAATAATTACCAATAATTAGTAATAATTACCAATAATTTGTAATAATTACCAATAATTAGTAATAATTACCAATAATTACCAATAATTAGTAATAACTAGTATTAATTACCAATAATTCGTATTAATTACCAATAATTCCTATTAATTACCAATAATTAGTATTAATTACCAATAATTAGTATTAATTACCAATATTTAGTAATAATTACCAATAATTAGTAATAATTACCAATAATTAGTAATAATTGCCAATAATTAGTAATAATTACCCATAATTAGTAATAATTACCGGTAAATAGTAATAATTACCGGTAAATAGTAATAAATAGTTAGAATTAGTAATAATTAGGAACAATTAGTAATAATTAGGAATAATTACCAGTAATTAGTAATAATTACCAGTAATTAATAATAATTAGTAATAATTAGTAATAATTACCAATAATTAGTAATAATTACCAATAATTAGTAATAATTACCAATAATTAGTAATAATTACCAATAATTAGTAATAATTACCAATAATTAGTAATAATTACCAGTAATTACCAATAATTACCAGTAATTACCAATAATTACCAGTAATTACCAATAATTACCAGTAATTACCAATAATTACCAGTAATTACCAATAAATAATATTAATTACCAATAATTAGTATTAATTACCAATAATTAGTATTAATTACCAATAATTAGTAATAATTACCAATAATTAGTAATAATTACCAATAATTAGTATTAATTACCAATAATTCGTAATAATTACCAATAATTACCAATAATTAGTAATAATTACCAATAATTACCAATAATTAGTAATAATTACCAATAATTAGTAATAATTACCAATAATTAGGAATAATTACCAATAATTAGTAATAATTACCAATAATTATTATAATTACCAATAATTACTAACAATTAGTATTAATTACCAATAATTATTAACAATTAGTATTAATTACCAATAATTAGTATTAATTACCAATAATTAGTATTAATTACCAATAATTCTTAATAATTACCAATAATTCGTAATAATTACCAATAATTCGTAATAATTACCAATAATTAGTTATAATTACCAATAATTAGTAATAATTACCGGTAAATAGTAATAAATAGTAATAATTAATAACAATTACCGGTAAATAGTAATAAATAGTAATAAATAGTAATAAATAGTAATAATTAGTAATAATTAGGAATAATTACCAGTAATTAGTAATAATTACCAGTAATTAGTAATAATTAGTAATAATTAGTAACAATTACCAATAATTAGTAATAATTAGTAATAATTAGTAATAATTACCAATAATTAGTAATAATTACCAATAATTAGTAATAATTACCAATAATTAGTAATAATTACCAGTAATTAGTAATAATGACCATTAATTAGTAATAATTACCAGTAATTAGTAATAATTACCAGTAATTAGTAATAATTACCAGTAATTACCAATAATTAGTAATAATTAGTATTAATTACCAGTAATTAGTATTAATTACCAATAATTAGTATTAATTACCAATAACTAGTATTAATTACCAATAATTAGTATTAATTACCAATAATTAGTATTAATTACCAATAATTAGTATTAATTAGAAATAATTAGTATTAATTAGCAATAATTTGGAATAATTACCAATAATTTGGAATAATTAGTAATAATTACCAATAATTAGTAATAATTACCATTAATTAGTAATAATTACCAATAATTAGTAATAATTTCCAATAATTAGTAATAATTACAAATAATTAGTAATAATTACCAATAATTATTAATAATTAGTAATAATTAGTAATAATTACAAATAATTCGTAATAATTACAAATAATTAGGGATAATTACCAATAATTAGAGATAATTAACAATAATTACCAATAATTAACAATAATTAGTAATAATTAACAATAATTAGTAATAATTAGTATTAATTACCAATAATTAGTATTAATTACCAATAATTAGTAATAATTACCAATAATTAGTAATAATTAGTAATAATTACCAATAATTAGTAATAATTAGTAATAATTACCAATAATTAGTAATAATTAGTAATAATTACCAATAATTAGTACATTATTTGTATATTTTATTATTAATATTAAAATAATATAATTTTCTATATTATATACAATTCTCTTTTCATCTGTGTGTTTTCTGTCTCCACATGTAATATTCGCATTCTTTTTCAAAATTATCAACCTAATCGCCAATGGAGAGGTGAAAGTGAATACGAATATTACATGTGGAGACAGAATGTTAAACACACAGATGAAAGGAGAATTGTATATAATATAAAAAATTATGTTATTTTAATATTAATAATAAAATATACTAATAATGTAATAATGTTATTATTATATAATTAATGTTTATGAAAAAATTATATCAGTATTATTAAAATAATAAAAAATAAATATAATATTAAAATTATCAATATTTGTAACATGTTTTGCTTTATTCTCAATATATTCAATCTTTACTTGAGTGTTTTTTCTAACAAATTATTCAAAACCAGTAATTCTTTTATATTTTATAGAGAAATATGGAACAACGAGGTCGTCAAAAATCATTATTAGGTGACCGCATATGGATAAATCAACGTAGAAATCCAAACGGTTCTGGTTTAAATCCAGTATATGTTGAGGGTGTGGATACTTTTTTATCATTTGCGGAATCAAATTCAGAATTTGTTTCAGAAGGAAAAATAAAATTCCCTTGCAGAAAATGTGCATTGAGAACGTTTGACACATTTGACAAAGTGGGAGAACATCTCTTGCGTTTTGGTTTTCAACCAGATTGTGTTTTTTGGTATCAACACGGTGAACGCAGTTCCAGAGCAGGTGATACCAACTTGATTCCGGATCCATCCCGGTTTCAAGATTTAGTACATGATGTTGCAGGTTCATCTGTTCAACATACAGAAACTCCGGCTGATATAGCTTCAAATCCTGAGTTGGCACCGTCTGAATTTTATGAGTTGTTGAAATCTGCTGAGGATGCATTATATCCTGGCTGCAAGATGAGAAAATTAGAAGCAGTTGCAAAATTTATGGCAATCAAATCAGATAACGGAATGTCAAACACCTGTTTTGACTAGATATTTTCTTTGCTGAAAACACTGTTACCCGAAGGAAATGTTTTACCTGCAAATTACTATGAGAGTAAGAGGCTGGTTCGAAATTTGGGACTTACTTGTCAGAAGATTCATGCATGTTCAAATGACTGCATTTTATATTCTGGGGAAAATGAGTCATTGGATAGTTGTCCTACATGTGGGCAACTGAGATATAAAGAAGGACAACACGGGAAGTCTGGTTTGATTCCTGTAAAACAGTTGAGATATTTTCCGCTTACATCCAGACTTTAGCGTTTATTCATGTCTAAGAATACAACGACAATGATGTCATGGCATAAAGAGAATATTTCAACCGATAAAAGCTTGAATCATCCAGCCGATGGTGATTCATGGAAACATTTTGATAGAGTGCATCCATCATTTGCTTTAGAAGCTAGAAATGTTCGACTGGGCCTTTCCACTGATGGTTTCTGTCCGTTTGGATCTTATGGTAGTCAATATTCATGTTGGCCTGTTTTTTTTACTCCGTAAAATTTACCTCCATGGATGTTGATGAAGGAGCCATATATCTTTTTGACTTTACTAATTCCAGGACATCCGAAGAAAAATATTGATGTTTATTTGAAGCCATTGATTGATGAATTAAATTTATTGTGGAGTACTGGTGTCAGTACATATGATGTTGCAACGAAACAGAATTTCATACTGAGAGCAGCATTGATGTGGACAATAAGTGACTTCCCGGCTTATGGGATGTTATCTGGCTGGAGTACACATGGTCAGAAATCATGTCCTTACTGTATGGGAGAGAACAAAGCATTTATGCTCATTCAGGGAAAGAAACCTTGTTATTTTGACTGTCATCGCAGATTTCTTCCAGCTGATCATCCTTTTCGCAGAAACATATCTCATTTCAGAAAAGGAACAGTTGAAAGGGATGGACCTCCAAAAATGCTATTAGGTTCGGAGTTAAAATCAGTTGTATTTTCATTACCTCCCATCACATTTGGTCCCACAATAAATCAACAGAAAATTTCTGGTTTTGGGAAAGAACACAATTGGATTAAATGTAGCATATTTTGGGATTTTCCATATTGGTCTGATTTGTTGGTCCGACGCATGTTAGATGTCATGCATATTGAGACGAACTGTTTTGATGATTTGTTTCATACAGTTTTGGATACGCCAGGAAAGAGCAAAGACAATGTAAATGCACGTTTAGATCTTGCCCAAATTTGCAGGCATTCAGAATTGGAACTATTTGAGAATGTCAGAACAGAAAGGTTACTGAAACCAAAAGCAGCTTATACACTGTCTAAAGAAAACCGTTTATTATTTTGTCAGTGGATTGCAGATTTGAGACTTCCAGATGGCTGTGCTTCCAATTTGGGTAGATGTGTAAAGAATGGTCATATTACTGGATTAAAAAGTCATGATTGTCATGTTATAATGGAGAGACTTCTACCCATTGGATTAAGAGGTCTGTTTAATTCTGTGATTTGGGATTCCATAATAGACATGTCTCATTTTTTTCGGGAAATTTGTGCGGCTACGGCAGATTATGATGCTCTAGGCAAACATGAAAAAGATGTTGTTGTAATTATATGTAAACTGGAAAAAATATTTCCGCCGTCTTTCTTCGACTTAATGGAACATTTGATGTTACATTTGCCATATGAAGCCAAATGTGGAGGTCTGGTACAGTTTCGATGGATGTACCCATTTGAAAGATGCATGCAAAAATTGAAAAAAAAAGTACGCAACAAAGCATCTGTGGAAGGATCTATTGCAGAAGCTTATTTGCAAGAGGAAATATCTTTTTTCTGCTCCCATTATTTTGAATCTGAGTATCCTTCAAAACACAACCGAATGGGACGGAATGAGAGGAATATTGATGAAATCGACAATCAATTATCTGTTTTCAACCAGTCAGATCTTGGTTTTGGTGGAGTTTCTGAACGCTGGCTTTCAGATGATGAACATCATAGAGCTCTTACGTATGTTCTGCTCAATTGTGAAGAGATGACATCAGTTGTACTGTAAGTGTTTATATCACTTATTCTATCATTTATGTTATAGTAAATAACTTTGGTTTTTATAGGTTGTATGATAATCATATCAAGAAACAAATTCCACAAATTACAGCAGCTGCTCTTGAAGAACGTCGACAGAAAAATTTCTCTCAGTGGTTTCAAAAACTGGTAACATAAATTCTTTATCTTTTAGCAACTCATTCAATGTATAGTTTACTATATTGATAATTATTTCACAAATTTTCAGGTGTCTCGACATGCTGATAAAATTGACAAACGGCTGTGTGTATTGAGTAACCCACCTTCCAAACATGATAAAACTTATAATGCATATGTGGTAAATGGATTTCGATTCCACACACATGCATATGGGGAATCGAAAAAAACAATGAACAATGGAGTTAGCTTGAGAGGATCTCATCATCGAGAAAATGAAGTTGACTTTTATGGCATACTTGATGAAATCATTGAACTCTGTTATCTTGGACAACATTACATAACCATGTTCAAATGTCGGTGGTTGGATACAGAGAGAGGCGTGTGTGTTCATCCGACTCATGGAATCATCGATATTAAATGTAAAAGTGTTCTCGCAGTAAATGAACCATTCTTATTGGCTCAACAGGAATATCAAGTTTATTATGCAAAGTACTGTGCAACATCAAGAGACTTGACTGATTGGTGGAGTGTAATAAAAATCAAAATTCGAGACAATCAGTTTAGTCAAAGTGAATGTGCTTTCACTGATGTGCAAAGAATTGAAGTTTTTCAAGAGAGTACTCAAAATCAATCTTTTTTACAAAGAGACATGAGTATCGATGACGACACCCCACATTTAAGAGTCGGTGATGACGATGATGTTAATGATGTCACATATGAATTTGAAACCGTAAGAGATGAAGCAACTGTAACTCGAATGGATATCGATGATGTTAAGGAGGAATATGAAGATGACATTGACATATATGAAGATGAACACTGATAGCATTTCATGGTATTTATATACAATCATAATATGTATATATGTATATATAATAGTAATTATCAGTTATTTGCTAACATTAACATTTTCTGTTTCAGATGGACGACGCCACATTTCGTGCGTTGGTGGATGCTGACCTGACTTTTGATGCGGATGAGTTGCTGACAGATGACCCTCAGCCTGCAGGCGCTCCAGGGAGTACGCGGAGGGGGCGCGGTCTTGCACGATTGATGATTCCTGACCCCGTCCCCGAGCGACGTCCACGTCTTGGGTTTGATACACGCACACGGAGGTGTGATAACCTGTGTCATAACATGTGGATTTGACTAAGATTTCATTAATCTATTCACATAATAAATGTTTATTATTTTTTCAGTTTTCTGCATATAGCAGTCGGATAGGGCAGCGCTATTTTGCGCAACTATTTCTCTCAGCCGTGGACCACATGGGAGCAGATTTCCATTGATGTGCAGCAGGCCATGTTCGGCCATTGGTTGGTACGTATGTAAATAAATAATTTTTATTTTGAAAATTATTTCATTTCTAACATGATATTTTGATTTATTTGTAGGGTTTATGGTATCCGATCAAGGATACCATGCGTGACGCCATCCACGAGGCATGGGAGGTGGCCATGCGTGATCGTCTTCGTCAGTTTTTGCACAATTTAAGAAAAGCTGCGATGAAGAAAGCAGGAGTGTCAGATTTTGAGGAGTCATGTAGAGCACACCGACCAGAGTATATTTCATCCCATGTATGGGATGGATTATGTGCGCACTGGTTGAGTGGTGCCTTTCAGAGGAGATCATCAGTGGGGAGGCAGAATCGGGGGAGACAGGAGGTGACTCATTGAGCTGGGAGTCGTTCTTTCAGTACTCATAGACAACATCTGGTACGTACATTATTTATAAATATTTTATATAACTATAAATATTAACAGTTTATTTTTTATTCTTATTGGCTGTCGAGCACCCCGATATTACAGAGTACGACGTATATCGGAGGATGTATAGTGATCCTGCTACTGGGGAGCTCAGAGGTGATCGTCAGCATCACATCGTGGTCAGTATTATTTGTTTTCAAGTTTAATAATTAACTGCATATAATATATTCACAATTTTAATTTTAAATTGAAACTATAGGAGTCATATGAGGCCGAAGCGGCACAGGCCCGACCTGAGAGTCAGGACGAGTCATCAGATCAGACCACTGCCCGTCAGTTTGATGAGGCGGCATGGATGCAGGCCACCCAGTATGCCTTCGAGAAGGGCCGGGTAGTTGGTATCGGCTCTCGACTGACTCCCGGAGATTATTATGGCAGTGCTGCGATGTCGGCGTCCAGCTCGAGAGGAGCTCGTGCATCTTCTTCTACACAGTATGAGGATCAGTTGCGATCTCAGACTGCACAGATAGAGAGTCTCCGACAGGAGCAGGAGCAGATGCGTCAGCAGCATGAGGAGGAGCGTCGACGCCAGCAGCTGCTGTACGAGGAGTAGGCGAGTCGGTGGCAGCAGCAACATCAAAGGCAGATGGAGTACATGCGCCGACTCACTCATGCTTTAGGGATAGAGTTTCCTCCCCCACCATCTGCAGATCCCCCACCTCCCCCCCTCCCCCCCCTCCTTCAGATTAGAGTTTGTATTTCTGTTATAAAATTTGTGAAATCAAAATATTTTTTTTCTATTCGTAGTTTCTGTCTCATTATAAAATATTAATAATATTATATTTTTAAATAACAATATTAATATGAATAATAATATTATTTATATTTTATAATATTAAATTTTATATATATATTAAAATTTTATATATATATTAAAATTATATATATATATTAAAATTTTATATATATATTAAAATTATATATATATATATTAAAATTTTATAATATTATAATTTAATTATTTTTTTTGTAATACTTGAATTATTTTAATATTTGAATGTAAAATAATTATATTATTTTTATATTAATTAAAATAACTTATTAATATTTTTTTTATTTATGAATTATAATTGTAATATTATTATATTAATTAAATCATTTATTAATATTCTATTATTTTTTATTTTTGAATTATAAATCTACTATTATTATAGTAATTAAAATAATTTATTATTTTCATTTCTAAATTATAATTCTATTATTATATTAATTAAAATAATTTATTAATAATTTATTTTTTTAATTTTTTTTATAGTATTTGCGACGGGATATCCCGTCGCAAATACTATTTTTTTAAAAAAATAAAAAACTATTAATAATACTAGTATTTGTGACGGGCATAGTATCCCGTCGCAAATACTATAAAAAAAATAAAAAAAATAAATTATTAATAAATTATTTTAATTAATAGAATTATAATTTAGAAATGAATATAATAAATTATTTTAATTACTATAATAATAGTAGAATTATAATTCAAAAATAAAAAATAATAAAATATTAAAAAATGATTTAATTAATATAATAATATTACAATTATAATTCATAAATAAAAAAAATATTAATAAGTTATTTTAATTAATATAAAAATAATAGAATTATTTTACATTCAAATATTAAAATAATTCAAGTATTACTAAAAAAATAATTAAATTATAATATTATAAAATTTTAATATATATATATATAATTTTAATATATATATAAAATTTTAATATATATATAAAATTTAATATTATAAATTATAAATAATAATATTATTCATATTAATATTGTTATTTAAAAATATAATATTATTAATATTTTATAATGAGACAGAAACTACGAATAGAAAAAAAAATATTTTGATTTCACAAATTTTATAACAGAAATACAAACTCTAATCTGAAGGAGGGGGGGAGGGGGGGAGGTGGGGGATCTGAAGATGGTGGGGGAGGAAACTCCATCCCTAAAGCATGAGTGAGTCGGCGCATGTACTCCATCTGCTCCTGATGCTGCTGCTGCCACCGACTCGCCTGCTCCTCGTACAGCTGCTGCTGGCGTCGACGCTCCTCCTCATGCTGCTGACGCATCTGCTCCTGCTCCTGTCGGAGACTCTCTATCTGTGCAGTCTGAGATCGCAACTGATCCTCATACTGTGTAGAAGAAGATGCCTGAGCTCCTCTCGAGCTGGACGCCGACATCGCAACACTGCCATAATAATCTCCGGGAGTCTGTCGAGAGCCAATACAAACTACCCGGCCCTTCTCGAAGGCATACTGGGTGGCCTGCATCCATGCCGCCTCATCAAACTGACGGGCAGTGGTCTGATCTGATGACTCGGCCTGACTCTCAGGTCGGGCCTCTGCCGCTGCGGCCTCATATGACTCCTATAGTTTCAATTTAAAATTAAAATTGTGAATATATTATATGCAGTTAATTTTTAAAATTGAAAACAAATAATACTGACCACGATGTGATGCTAACGATCACCTCTGAGCTCCCCAGTAGCAGGATCACTATACATCCTCTGATATACGTCGTACTCTGTAATTTCGGGGTGCTCGACAGCCTATAAGAATAAAAAATAAACTGTTAATATTTATAGTTATATAAAATATTTATAAATAATGTACGTACCAGATGCTGTCTATGAGTACTGAAAGAACGACTCCCAGCTCGATGAGTCACCTCCTGTCTCCCCCGATTCTGCCTCCCCACCGATGATCTCCTCTGAAAGGCACCACGCAACCAGTGCGCACATAATCCATCCCATACATGGGATGAAATATACTCTGGTCGGTGTGCTCTATATGACTCCTCAAAATCTGACACTCCTGCTTTCTTCATCGCAGCTTTTCTTAAATTGTGCAAAAACTGACGAAGACGATCACGCATGGCCACCTCCCATGGCTCGTGGATGGCGTCACGCATGGTATCCTCGATCGGATACCATAAACCCTACAAATAAATCAAAATATCAAGTTAGAAATGAAATAATTTTCAAAATAAAAATTATTTATTTACGTACGTACCAACCAATGGTCGAACATGGCCTGCTGCACATCAATGGGAATCTGCTCCAATGTGGTCCACGGCTGAGAGAAATAGTTGCGCAAAATAGTGCTGCCTGTCCGACTGCTATATGCAGAAAACTGAAAAAATAATAAACATTTATTATGTGAATATATTAATGAAATCTTAGTTAAATCCACATGTTATCACACAGGTTATCACACCTTTGTGTGCGTGGATCAAACCCAAGACGTAGAAGTCGCTCGGGGACGGGGTCAGGAATCATCAATCGTGCAAGACCGCGCCCCCTCTGCGTACTCCCTGGAGCGCCTGCAGGCTGAGGGTCATCTATCAGCAACTCATCCGCATCAAAAGTCAGGTCAGCATCTGCCAACGCATGAAATGTGGTGTCGTCCATCTGAAACAGAAAATGTTAATGTTAGCAAATAATTGATAATTACTATTATATATACATATATACATATTATGATTGTATATAAATACCATGAAATGCAATCAGTGTTCATCTTCATCATCATCTTCATATATGTCAATGTCATCTTCATATTCCTCCTCAACATCATCGATATCCATTCGAGTTACAGTTGCTTCATCTCTTACTGTTTCAAATTCATATGTGACATCATTAACATCATCGTCATCACCAACTCTTAAATGTGGGGTGTCATCATCGATACTCATGTCTCTTTGTAAAAAAGATTGATTTTGAGTACTCTCTTGAAAAGCTTTAATTCTTTGCACATCAGTGAAAGCACATTCACTTTGACTAAACTGATTGTCTCGAATTTTGATTTTTATTACACTCCACCAATCAGTCAAGTCTCTTGATTTTGCACAGTACTTTGCATAATAAACTTGATATGCCTGTTGAGCCAATAAGAATGGTTCATTTATTGCGAGAACACTTTTACATTTAATATCGATGATTCCATGAGTCGGATGAACACGCACGCCTCTCTCTGTATCCAACCACCGACATTTGAACATGGTTATGTAATGTTGTCCAAGATAACAGAGTTCAATGATTTCATCAAGTATGCCATAAAAGTCAACTTCATTTTCTCGATGATGAGATACTCTCAAGCTAACTCCACTGTTCATTGTTTTTTTCGATTCCCCATATGCATGTGTGTGGAATCGAAATCCATTTACCACATATGAATTATATGTTTTAACAAGTTTGGAAGGTGGGTTACTCAATACACACAGCCGTTTGTCAATTTTATCATCATGTTGAGACACCTGAAAATTTGTGAAATAATTATCAATATAGTAAACAATACATTGAATGAGTTGCTAAAAGATAAAGAATTTATGTTACATGTTTTTGAAACCACTGAGAGAAATTTTTCAGTCGACGTTCTTCAAGAGCAGCTGCTGTAATTTGTGGAATTTTTTTCTTGATATGATTATCATACAACCTATAAAACCCAAAGTTATTTACTGTAACATAAATGACAGAATAAGTGATATAAACACTTACAGTACAACTGATGTCATCTCTTCACAGTTGAGCAGAACATACGTATGAGCTCTATGATGTTCATCGTCTAAAAGCCAGCGTTCAGAAACTCCACCAAAACCAAGCTCTGACTGGTTGAAAACAGATAATTGATTGTAGATTTCATCAATATTCCTCTCATTCCGTCCCATTCGGTTGTGTTTTGAAGGATACTCAGATTCAAAATAATGGGAGCAGAAAAAATATATTTCCTCTTGCAAATAAGCTTCTGCAATAGATCCTTCAACATATGCTTTGTTGCGTACATTTCTTTTCAATTTTTGCATGCATCTTTCAAATGGGTACATCCATCGAAACTGTACCGGACCTCCACATTTGGCTTCATATGGCAAATGTAACATCAAATGTTCCATTGAGTCGAAGAAAGACGGCGGAAATATTTTTTCCAGTTTACATATAATTACAAGAACATCTTTTTCAAGTTTGCCTAGAGCATCATAATCTTCCGTAGCCGCACAAATTTCCCGAAAAAAATGAGACATGTCTGTTATGGAATCCCAAATCACAGAATTCAACAGACCTCTTAATCCAATGGGTAGAAGTCTCTCCATTATAACATTACAATCATGACTTTTTAATCCAGTAATATGACCATTCTTTACACATCTACCCAAATTGGAAGCACAGCCATTTGGAAGTCTCAAATCTGCAATCCACTGACAAAATAATAAATAGTTTTCTTTAGACAGTGTATAAGCTGCTTTTGGTTTCAGTAACCTTTCTGTTCTGACATTCTCAAATAGTTGCAATTCTGAACGCCTGCAAATTTGGGCAAGATCTAAACGTGCATTTACATTGTCTTTGCTCTTTCCTGGCGTATCCAAAACTGTATGAAACAAATTATCAAAACAGTTCTTCTCAATATGCATGACATCTAACATGTGTCGGACCAACAAATCAGACCAATATGGCAAATCCCAAAATATGCTACATTTAATCCAATTGTGTTCTTTCCCAAAACCAGAAATTTTCTGTTGATTTATTGTGGGACCAAATGTGATGGGAGGTAATGAAAATACAACTGATTTTAACTCCGAACCTAATATCATTTTTGGAGGTCCATCCCTTTCAACTGTTCCTTTTCTGAAATGAGATCTGTTTCTGCGAAAAGGATGATCAGCTGGAAGAAATCTGCGATGACAGTCAAAATAACAAGGTTTCTTTCCATGAATGAGCATAAATGCTTTGTTCTCTCCCATACAGTAAGGACATGATTTCTGACCATGTGTACTCCAGCCAGATAACATCCCATAAGCCGGGAAGTCACTTATTGTCCACATCAATGCTGCTCTCAGTATGAAATTCTGTTTCGTTGCAACATCATATGTACTGACACCAGTACTCCACAATAAATTTAATTCATCAATCAATGTCTTCAAATAAACATCAATATTTTTCTTCGGATGTCCTGGAATTAGTAAAGTCAAAAAGATATATGGCTCCTTCATCAACATCCATGGAGGTAAATTTTACGGAGTTAAAAAAACAGGCCAACATGAATATTGACTACCATAAGATCCAAACGGACAGAAACCATCAGTGGAATGGCCCAGTCGAACATTTCTAGCTTCTAAAGCAAATGATGGATGCACTCTATCAAAATGTTTCCATGAATCACCATCGGCTGGATGATTCAAGCTTTTATCAGTTGAAATATTCTCTTTATGCCATGACATCATTGTCGCTGTATTCTTAGACATGAATAAACGCTGAAGTCTGGATGTAAGCGGAAAATATCTCAACTGTTTTACAGGAATCAAACCAGACTTCCCGTGTTGTCCTTCTTTATATCTCAGTTGCCCACATGTAGGACAACTATCCAACGACTCATTTTCCCCAGAATATAAAATGCAGTCATTTGAACATGCATGAATATTCTGACAAGTAAGTCCCAAATTTCGAACCAGCCTCTTACTCTCATAGTAATTTGCAGGTAAAACATTTCCTTCGGGTAACAGTGTTTTCAGCAAAGAAAATATCTGGTCAAAACAGGTGTTTGACATTCCGTTATCTGATTTGATAGCCATAAATTTTGCAACTGCTTCTAATTTTCTCATCTTGCAGCCAGGATATAATGCATCCTCAGCAGATTTCAACAACTCATAAAATTCAGACGGTGCCAAATCAGGATTTGAAGCTATATCAGCCGAAGTTTCTGTATGTTGAACAGATAAACCTGCAACATCATATACTAAATCTTGAAACCGGGATGGATCTGGATTCAAGTTGGTATCACCTACTCTGGAACTGCGTTCACCGTGTTGATACCAAAAAACATAATCTGGTTGAAAACCAAAACGCAAGAGATGTTCTCCCACTTTGTCAAACGTGTCAAACGTTCTCAATGCACATTTTCTGCAAGGGCATTTTATTTTTCCTTCTGAAACAAATTCTGAATTTGATTCCGTAAATGATAAAAAAGTCTCCACACCCTCAACATATACTGGATTTAAACCAGAACCGTTTGGATTTCTACGTTGATTTACCCATATGCGGTCACCTAATAATGATTGTTGACGACCTCGTTGTTCCATATTTCTCTATAAAATATAAAAGCATTACTGGTTTTGAATAATTTGTTAGAAAAAACACTCAAGTAAAGATTGAATATATTGAGAATAAAGCAAAACATGTTACAAATATTGATAATTTTAATATTATATTGATTTTTTATTATTTTAATAATACTGATATAATTTTTTCATAAACATTAATTATATAATAATAACATTATTACATTATTAGTATATTTTATTATTAATATTAAAATAACATAATTTTTTATATTATATACAATTCTCCTTTCATCTGTGTGTTTAACATTCTGTCTCCACATGTAATATTCGCATTCACTTTCACCTCTCCATTGGCGAGTAGGTTGATAATTTTGAAAAAGAATGCGAATATTACATGTGGAGATAGAAAACACACAGATGAAAAGAGAATTGTATATAATATAGAAAATTATATTATTTTAATATTAATAATTAAATATACAAATAATGTACTAATTATTGGTAATTATTACTAATTATTACTAATTATTGGTAATTATTACTAATTATTACTAATTATTGGTAATTATTACTAATTATTACTAATTATTGGTAATTAATACTAATTATTGGTAATTAATACTAATTATTACTAATTATTGTTAATTATTACTAATTATTGTTAATTATTGGTAATTATTGTTAATTATCTCTAATTATTGGTAATTATCCCTAATTATTTGTAATTATTACGAATTATTTGTAATTATTACTAATTATTACTAATTATATCTAATTATTGGTAATTATTACTAATTATTGGTAATTATTACTAATTATTGGTAATTATTACTAATTATTGGTAATTATTACTAATTATTGGTAATTATTACTAATTATTGGTAATTATTACTAATTATTCCTAATTATTGGTAATTATTCCAAATTATTGGTAATTAATACTAATTATTGCTAATTAATACTAATTATTGGTAATTAATACTAATTATTGGTAATTAATACTAATTATTGGTAATTAATACTAATTATTGGTAATTAATAATAATTATTGGTAATTAATACTAATTACTGGTAATTAATACTAATTATTACTAATTATTGGTAATTACTGGTAATTATTACTAATTACTGGTAATTATTACTAATTACTGGTAATTATTACTAATTACTGTTATTATTACTAATTACTGGTAATTATTACTAATTACTGGTAATTATTACTAATTACTGGTAATTATTACTAATTATTGGTAATTATTACTAATTATTACTAATTATTACTAATTATTGGTAATTATTACTAATTATTACTAATTATTAATAATTACTGGTAATTATTACTAATTACTGGTAATTATTCCTAATTATTACTAATTATTACTATTTATTACTATTTATTACTATTTATTACTATTTACCGGTAATTATTACTAATTATTACTATTTATTACTATTTACCGGTAATTAATACTAATTATTGGTAATTATTACTAATTATTGGTAATTATTACGAATTATTGGTAATTATTACGAATTATTGGTAATTATTAAGAATTATTGGTAATTAATACTAATTATTGGTAATTAATACGAATTATTGGTAATTAATACTAATTGTTACGAATTATTGGTAATTAATACTAATTGTTACTAATTATTGGTAATTATTACTAATTATTGGTAATTATTACTAATTATTTGTAATTATTCCTAATTATTGGTAATTATTACTAATTATTGGTAATTATTACGTATTATTGGTAATTATTGGTAATTATTACTAATTATTGGTAATTATTGGTAATTATTACTAATTATTGGTAATTATTACTAATTATTGGTAATTATTACTAATTATTGGTAATTATTACTAATTATTGGTAATTAATACTAATTATTGGTAATTAATACTAATTATTGGTAATTAATACTAATTATTGGTAATTACTGATAATTATTGGTAATTATTGGTAATTATTGGTAATTACTGGTAATTATTGGTAATTACTGGTAATTATTGGTAATTACTGGTAATTATTACTAATTATTGGTAATTATTACTAATTATTGGTAATTATTACTAATTATTGGTAATTATTACTAATTATTGGTAATTATTACTAATTAATGGTAATTATTACTAATTATTACTAATTATTATTAATTACTGGTAATTATTACTAATTACTGGTAATTATTCCTAATTATTACTAATTGTTCCTAATTATTACTAATTCTAACTATTTATTACTATTTACCCATAATTATTACTATTTACCGGTAATTATTACTAATTATGGGTAATTATTACTAATTATTGGTAATTATTACTAATTATTGGTAATTATTACTAATTATTGGTAATTATTAATAATTTTTGGTAATTATTACTAATTATTGGAAATTAATACTAATTATTGGTAATTAATACTAATTATTGGTAATTAATATGAATTATTGGTAATTAATACGAATTATTGGTAATTAATACTAGTTATTACTAATTATTGGTAATTATTGGTAATTATTACTAATTATTGGTAATTATTACTAATTATTGGTAATTATTACTAATTATTGGTAATTATTACTAATTATTGGTAATTATTACTAATTATTGGTAATTATTACGAATTATTCCTAATTATTGATAATTATTGGTAATTGTTCCTAATTATTAGTAATTAAATGAATAATTACTAATAATTAGGAATATTTACCAATAATTACAAATAATAAAATTATTAGTATATTTTATTATTAATATTAAAATAATATAATTTTTAATTTATATACAGTTCTCCTTTCATCTGTGCGTTTTCTATCTCCACATACAATTAATACATGTGAAGACAGCAAACACACAGATGAAAAGAGAACTGTATATATATAAAAAATTATATTATTTGAATATTAATAATAAAATAGACTAATAATGTAATAATATTATTATCCCTAATTATTGGTATTTATTACTAATTATTAATATTTATTCTTAATTATTAAAAATTATTACTAATTATTCCTAATTACTATTAACTATGAACAATAATAATAATTTAAATTTATTAAGTAATAAAACAATATAAACATAATTAAATTACAACTAATTAAGAATAATGGAAACTAATAAAAAATTAAAAATAAATATTAACTTAAATTGAACATAAATACCTTGAAAATGGATCTGCTCTGATCGTTCTTCAAAACTTTAATATCAGCTCCGAAGAAAAAAATTAAACTGAAGAAAAATTGAACTTTAGAAACACAAGTTTGAGAGCAGGAGAAGATAGAGAATGAGAATGATTTGAAAAAAAAACGGATGGGGGTATTTATAGGTTAGATTATTTGCGACAGGTCCATTTGCGACGGGATTCCCGTCGCAAATAGTGTTATTTGCGACGGTACCCGTCCCAAATACCTTAGCCAACATTTATTACGGTCAACGGTTAAATAGTTATTTGGGACGGGACCCGTCGCAAATAACCACCTGCCGACATACTATTTGCGACGGGGGAATATTCCCGTCGCAAATACCTTTTACCGCCGCCGGTTATTTGCGACGGGAAAATATTCCCGTCGCAAATAGTTTTCCCGCGATGCGTGCCAAATCGCGGGAAAACTATTTGCGACGGGAAAAGCAATCCCGTCGCAAAAGCCTACTTATTTGCGACGGGCAAATACCCCCGTCGCAAATTCCCATTTTTCCCGTAGTGAAACTTCTTCTTCTAGTAATCCATTTAGAAATACTGACTTGACATCCATCTGGAAAACCTTGAACATTCTTTTCACTACTATGGCCATGAATAATCTGATTGTCTCTATCCTCACAATAGGTGAAAATGTTTTATCAACATCTATACCCTCTATCTGGGAGTACCCTTTGCACACAAGTCATGTTTTTTTTGAATAAAAACACCATCTTCATTCATTTTGATGTGCATGAACTATTTCATCTATATGATATTCTTATATACTTTTCTCTAAACAATCTCCAATGTTTTATTATTTTCAGTTTGGTCAAGCTCTTCATTTATAGCTTGAACCTAGTTCTCATCTCCAACTGCTTCATCAAAACATTTAGGTTCCACCTATGATATGTATGACCCTTGTTGTAGAGTATTCATTCTCCTTATCTGAACTGGTGTTGTTTGATGACCAATTATGTTTTTCAATTCAATTTCATCTCTTCTCACTGGTATTTGGTAAGATATTAATTTATTCTTATAATTTGAGTCTTCTTCTAAATAAACCTATGGAGATGGAGCATCTCCTAACCAAGTCATCTATTCATTACTATCCTCCTGAGTCTGATAAAGTATTTGATGAAAATTATTTTCATTCTCCACAATAGTCACATCATGACATTCAACTATCTTTCCTAGCTACTTATTCAAGCATTTATATGCTTTGATTTTCATTGAGTAGCAATGAAATATCACTTCATCCCCACAAGATTCAAAATTCATGTGTTTCTCTTTATTGAGAATCAAACATTTACATCCAAATACTCGAAAGTAATTAATTGTTGGATTCTTTCCATACCATAAATCATGTGGAGTATTCTCGTCTTTGAAAATAATTAAATCTATATTTGATTTGTAGACTACTGTCCTCACTACTTCTTTCCAAAATTTATCAAGAAGGTCTTTCTCAATGATCATTGTTCTGGCGATATTGTCGACAATCTGATTTATACTCAAAACTACTCCATTCTAATGTGGATTTCATACTTCGGAAACTAAATGCATTGTCCCATGTTTCATGAGATAATCTTCCACTTCTCTATTTGTGAACTCCGTTCCATTATCTATTCAAATCGTCTCGATTTTCTGACCAAGCAACTTTTCAAATTCCCATTGATATATTGTAATGAAACTAAACATTTCATTTTTTTTGGGCGATTATTGAAACCCATTCCATTCTACTATATTCATCAATGAAGATAACATAATATTTTCTCTCATCAATATCCCTTGGTTAAATTGGCCCACAAACATCAATATGAACCAACTCAATATATCTTTTTTAATTTTTCTCCTTTAGCTTATATGTATTCGAATGATCTTCCGCTATTGGAAGGAATCAGACATATTGGTACAATCACGTGATAAAATATAGAGATTTACAGCAGCATTATATTTCACTAGATCTACCAAGGTCATTTGGATTATGCGGCTATGATGCTTATATCATAACTTGTTTTCTTCATCCTTGGACATAAATCACATATCTTTTTCACTACTCATGAGGTAGAGATTAACTTTTGTACGATTTCCTTGGAACACAACAACCCCATCCTTTTCCTTGATGATACATGATTTTGTGGAAAATCTTATGGCATGCCCTGAGTTACAAAATTGATTGACACTAAGCTAGTTGTGACTAATCCCATCAATAACCAAGACATCTTCTCATAATGTGTCTTTTCCTCCAAACATGGATTTTCCTAAACCAATAATTTTTAGGCCTTTATAATTAACAAATATTACGTTACATTCGTTATCGTACCTAATTCTAGTCACTAGATTTTTATTTCATTTCATATGGGATGTGCATCCACTATGAAAGATCCATATCAAAATGCGATATGATTCCTTGAACAAACTTTATACAACCACTGCCTGCTCATCCCATTTCGTTTTGACCCTAGTTTTTTACTTCATACCCCATATAGGATTATAATCTTGATCTTCCTCTATATATGATGGAGCAGCTTCAATTTGTAGAGAAACAAATCGGTTTTGATTTTTCATCTCTCTTGATGATATGTTTTGATGATTCTTAGGAACAAATTCAGTCTTCCTTAGCAAATTTCTCTATATTATTGATGTGAAATATCATTCCATATGTCCAAGTCCATTACACCTCTATAAAGACCATAAAATGAGAACTTGGAATATTGAGCTCTGTATGACCACCTCTATTGCTCTTGTTCCCTTTGGTACCTCTTTTCTATGAAACATACATTTTTAGAGGGTCCCATCATACCAAAAAAATAACATATTATGCGAGGTAAATTCCTCTGTGGAAATGATGCACCAATAATTTTACCTTGGGTTCTCTAAATATTCAGATTCTCTATCATACCCAAATCAATCTTCAATCATGCAGTGGGTGCTTGTGGTCTAACCTGAACCATAACTTCTTTCTGCTTTAGATCAATCCACATACCATCCTTATCATTTAGAGTTGATTGTTTCTTCTATTCTACTAGACCACTTTGCTCAAATTTCATCTTCTATATTTCCTGTATGATCTTATTTCCTAATGTTGAACTGAGAGTTAACAGTTTTTCCAAGTCATTAATTGTTTGTCGTAAACTGATGAATTACTCTTATAGTTCTTCCATACATTTGATTTGATCATTTCTAGTTTCATCAAAACTATCAGTTTCTATTTTTTTCTTCAATTTTTAGTTTTCACTCTATTACTTTTTTTGAGCTTTCTACCATTGATGACCTCATAATTTCAATTTCTACATTCAACTCAGAATTATCTTCTTCTTATTGCTACATATAGAGTTTGGCATCACGAAAAACATTGTAATCTTTATATGTTTGGGCTCTCAAAATATTTATCTTTTCAATGGAATATTCTAATTCATACGGAAGATCAACTCTTACTTTAATTTCCCTTATTCATTGTAACTTTCTTATTTTATTAAATAATTTCTGACAAATTCCACCAAAGCATCTACTTTATGATCCTTGTAGTCCTCCAACACTTCTACCTCATATTCTTCTAAACTTTTAAATTCTTTTGAAAGTATATTTAACTTTTTGATGTTCTTTCTCTTAATAATTCTCCAACCAATCACATTTGATGAATACATATTTTGGGGAATTTCATCATTTTCTTTATCATCATCATCAAACATATTAGGAAACATTATTATAAAATTCCCAATCTTTCTCCATTAGAATCATTCATATGGATGTCTAACTTTGAACAGCCCTTTTCCCTTTTGCAGATTTGTGGAGACAAATGACAGGAAATTATCCAAAATTTCAACCTCTAGAGAATCTTCAAATGGGTGATTCTTTATGGCCTCGAATGCCACTTCCTTCGACTTCCCATTTCCCACTGCATCGTTATCATTGTTTCTCATTTCTTATGATACAAGGGTACTATGTAATTTAACCAGTGGCAACTCTTTCAAGTATTTTTCTTCCAATACTAAAACACTCAGATTGAACCACGGTGGATGTTTCCTCAAGATATGTTTCCCAATATTTATATCTTCAATAACTTCTACAAGACCCCACATGTCATCCACAATAAAATTTACCCTATCAAAGAATTCATTAATAATATCATTGGGATCATTTTTATATCATCATACTTGTTCCACGGAACCTTCATCTTTTATTCTAAAACTATTATGTCTCCCTCATAAATGTTCAAAAAAATTTCTGACACAACATGTAATGTTTTAGAGGACATCACCTTTGTATAAATGGAATTTTATAGGGATCCCTCTAAAGCATTGATACATTTCATAAGAATCCAATTACATTATTTCATCTTCAGATAAGGCACCACTATTAATGTTATTAGATATTCCATGTATAGCTGATGTGAAGGCATCCACTCTTAATGATTGGATGTAGTTCTACATCCAATTCATCCATAGTTGAAAATAATTTTAGTCGAAGATCAGAATTCCATTATGATAGAACACCTCTATTTCTTCTTATGAGAGAGATAACCATTATATTTTAACCCTTACCTATGATTCCATCTATTAGGATCACTAGGATGAATACCCTGAGAAGGGGTTGGGGGTGGTGAATTGGGGTATGAAAAATTAAAATATCTTCCCCTTCAGATCCTATTTCATTGTTAAAAAAACCATCTTATCTCTCATTCCAATTGCAAAGTATGAACATAATTTAACTCATGTATGAGGTAGAACAATTTTTACTTCATTTACCCACACTGGGATATGTCCAAGGATCATATAATGGTGTTGTGACAATGTACTAAATTCACTAAGGCTCATTGCCAATATTAAGTACAAGGATCGGGCTAGATCTTCTATTCCCATGCTCGTTGACTTTACAGGATTTAGGGTCTTCTCACTACATTTCCAATGGTCACTCCCTATACCTCTTTATTTGGTGCACTTCTAGTGGAAAGGGTCACCATCTTACTCTAACTTTCCCTACTACTCTGGTAACGGAATCCTCTCACAGTTTATAGACTTGTAGGTCAAACATAGTTTATGGACATGTGGGTCCCTTCATTTTCATGAATACTGCATCCCCAACTATAGGTAAATGCTCTGTGGATTTTCCTTTTTCACCCGCAGATAAAGACCACCTTCTCGGGTATTTGTTAGATATCGGAAAATACTTTCAAAACTAATTTGTGGCTTTCTCAATCTTCATTGAGTGTTCTACAAACCACATGCCCCCCTGCGTACTATGTAGAATGTTTCCTATGTAGACTTCCTATTCCACATATGGCTATTATTTCCTTGTACCACCCTCCATTTTCAGACTTCCCACACCTTCACTATCACATACCACGTCTTAGTACCAACTCCGTGAACCTCCTCTACAAAACGCTTCTATAAATAGTGTATGCTAACTATAATATGTCTGCAGACTGTTCTCTGTCCCCAGAATACCTCTGTCTCTACAAACCACCCTCTAACCATGAACCATTCTATGTTCACGGACTACCTTCCCTTATGCATATCATAGGTCCCACTAAGCATACTGTGTTATTCTTTTGCAGACCATTATTCCATTGTGGACTACAATGTCCCACAAATACAATTTCATAAACTGTTCTGTGAACATCTTTACCCTTTGTGGAATCACTTCCCACAAACCACTATTTGACATCAGTTAATTCAAAGAGAAAATAGATGTTCTTTAATGATATCAAATATCAATCCTAATTAGTGGGATTAATTATACTTATATAGGCATAGATATAAGCAAAATATTTTAATCTAAGATTTACCAAGTCTTTTATTCGGTACAACCTCCACCACATACCGATCCTCATACAAACCCATTCCACGAACAATTATTTAACTACAATCCACATAATTCATCTATTATTATGCATCAAGATCATTCCACAAACCTCTAGACCTCCCATGTAATGAAATCCCTTCACCAGGAACTATTCTGCATACCATTTCTGCCACACCCAGTACCGTTCCCACTTCCTGGTATGCGGTCAAAAACCATTCTCATACATGGTACGTGGACCATGTTACAACGTATGTGGATCCCTTATTTTTCCAATTTTTTTGCAGTTTTTCACACCATTCACTCTTATGATGAAAAATTCCTTTTCCAATATCAAACTCCCGATTTTGAGATCCAAAAATTTGGAAAACACTTTGAAACTACGCCACCATAAAAACATTCTTTTGGAAAACCACAACTATACTCATTCATTGTCTTCTTGCTTTTTCAAAAACATAATCACACCCAAAACATTCTGATACGACACATTGAGGGATTTTTTCCCCAATATAAATTATAGATTTTTAATGCATTTACTATTTCACTATGGTTTCATAGTGATTTCAGTTATTACCATGTATCAATAGAATCAATGTTTATGGTCTTCACATGTTTGTTTTGTGATAATTAACAGATACATCATGTTATTTAAGGGATTAATGATTTTTTTATTTTTTAGATTTTGGTAAATTATTTTGTAAAGTTTTGGATTTTAATTTTTTGGAATGTTCATAAGGGTACCAATTTCTATTTTCTGTTTAAATTTTGATATGGTTTTAAGGATTAATGTTTTACATAACCATATGATGATTTATGCATATAGGATAACCTATGATAACAATTATTGTTATGATAGAAAGAGATAGAATAAATATATTTTCATATCATTATGGATCTTACCAATAGTTATTTAGGAAATACAATCTAAACTTCATTTAGTGGAGTAAAAAGAATGTGGTAATTGATAAGGTACAATTTATGGATGTTAATGTGAATACAAAATGGAAAAATATAAAGTAAGTAAATATTCTTGTTTAAATTATTCAATATTTCAAAAAGTATATTGAAACAAAAAATGTTATCCTAGTACCTTAATTTTGAATGAATCAAATGGTCCCTTTGATCATTATAGATTTTCTGTTCAGTGATGTTTAACATTATATTGACCAAGTTCTCTACCAATCTCTATGAGAACATGACAGTTAGAATTATCTTCCATGTATATGTTCTCAATTTTTGCTAATGTTCATTGAATTTAAATCCTAGTTATGTGGTGATATTTACATTTTACTTTCCATCATCTTAATAGAAATTTATATTGGCTATTTTTATGATGTGAGTTTTCCACAAAGAAAAACTAAAAAATCCACATTTTATTTTCAATGTGTAATTTCATCTTTTGATGATTCGATTTAATTTTTAAATTCATGATTATATCAAATTGGTAGCTTAAAATTTGGATTCACACCAAATCACTCTCAAGTTCATGAAGTTTTTAATATATAAATTTTGAGTTAGTACATTCTCGATCTTTCACATGTACTAAACTCAGAGGTAGTATCGTTGAAGTATGATCTTTCTTATGAAGAGAAACCAATAGATATTTTGGATCATAGAAATAAATTTCTATAAATAAAGACCAATCAATTGTTTAAATTTTTATGGAGAATATACCAGTTTCAAAAAAGCTACATGCGAACTTTTTGATATGATGAGGAATAATTATCTTCTTTTTTTAATATTGTAATGGCAAATTTTGAGGACAAAATTCATTTTATAGGGTGTATAATATAACACCTTGAGTTTTTATAAATCTATTTATCCAGAATAAAGTAAATTTACTGAATTAAACTGTTATTGGATACATCAAATTATGATTTCACTATAATAAATAGTATCTTATCTTCCATTACACACTATCCTATGTATCTATGAAACAACATTTTATTATTCTAATTATTTAAACAAGAAAATTATAATCAAACTATTAAATTGAAAAAAAATAATAGTATTAAACAAATCATAAAATTTATATATTATATATTCAATAATTGTTTTTACATTTATCCAACATATTTGATATAGATAATATAATAATTAATCAAATGTTACGTATAAAATGCTATATTTTTCTAAAGGCAGTTTTGTCAGCTTTTAATGGTGCACGAGTTCTAAATATAATTTTTTATACTTTTATAAATTATATTTAATAAATTAAACTTCATTTTTGAAATAATAATTTCCAAATTAAATCAGTGTTAACTTTTGGTATATTTTGTATAAGTTTACTTTTTTGATAAATAGTTAAAAATACTGCATTTTAATTAGAAAGTGACATTTGATTTAAATTATTTATAAAGTTAAATTATATTATAAATTGGTTTTAAAGAATAAATATTTAAATTATACACAAATCAATCCAATTGGGGCCATTTGAATTAAATATACATTGAAATTGGATAGAAAAAACATTTCAAACTTTTGAACATTTTTACGTAAGAAACCCGTTGTTTCATCCCATATGCGGGATTAATTTTTAATTAATTTATGAAAATCATGTGAATTGAATTATGAAAAATTATTTCATTATTTAGGATCATAAGTTAATAATTTAATAATAATATCTAGATTACTTTTGACAATATTAATTGTAAACATTGAAATTTTATTACCACTAGTAAGGGTAAATCTGGTTACTAACGGTAAAATTAATATTATAAGTATTAAAAAATTACTGTAACACATTAAAAAAGTTATTTTATGAATTTAATCATACCCTTAACATCTAAGTCTCAAAATTGAATTAATTAATGGGCAGTTGTCCTTGAAAATGAGTTAGATATTATTAAAATCAAAGGGTGAAAAAATGTTACACTCTTACATTTAATAATTATAATATTTTAAATATTTGGTTAAATAGAATATATGATCGAATATAAATATTATTATGAAATATAAATTTTTTAACTAAAACATGGAAATTCATTTTTAATTTTTAGTGAAAAAATAATTATCATAAATAATTACATAATGATGATGAAGTAATTATTCAATTAATGGAAAAATTAATTAAAAGATGTTATAAATATTAAAAGGAATATAATATGAATTAATTAATATACTACAAAAATTTTATAGGTTAATATGAAATATTAGTGGTTTATTAAATTATCTTTTAGATCTTTTGTTACTGTAAAATTTTTATTAAAGTCAAAGTATTGAAAATTGTCAAAATTGACACTAAGGATATTTTATAAAAATAATATTTTATTAAGTCGTTTAGAAATAATAAAAATATTAAATAATGAATAATGGGATTATATATGTTCAAAAATTTCATAAATTTTACATTAATGTCCCAATTGACACTCATTATTTAAAAATTACATCAAATAAATATTGAAAAATTTGATATAATAACTAAAATTAAAATGGGTTAACTAATGGATAATCAAAATGATAAGGTTTAAAATAACCCAAAAAATTGGTTTAAATATATTAGTTGATAAAATTAAAAACATTACATATATTATATTTGAATTAATATACTTTTGAAGTTATTTTTATTGATATTGAATTTATTATAAATTAATCTTTTGAGAAATTCCAAGAGTGCCCCTCCCCTCTCTTATAAAAGGGAACCCATTTTTCTCTTTTTGTAATAATTTAAAACCTATTTTACTCAGGAAAAAACTATAAAAATATATTATAAACATTATTCCATTAATTTTTTAAACCTTCATTTGGGCATAAATCCATCCATGGAAGTCCTTTGGTGGAATCCAAAAGGAGATACTCGAAGAAGAGGTAACGTTCATCAATGAATGTTTTTTTATTTCTTCCCAAAAACCCTTAAATTATTTTATATCAAGTTTATATAATAACATAAATATCATAAATATATTTATAGGTTTTTATTTTAAGGTTATGAATAAAAAATTCAATCACTTCCATGTAATAGGTCAAATAATAATCATTCATGTGTACGATAGACAACCACCTCTCAAACTGATATCATAATTTCTTACATTAACACTTTCAATGGTTGGTAATAATGAAGAATTTATAGTTTATATATGATATATAATATTTTTATGTTTTTTTATTGATTCTGAATTTTTATATCAAACAGTCCTTCATTCTTTCCATTTTGTGGGAATATGATAACATTGTTCGTGTGTATGGAAGACTACTGCCTTGCGATGTAATGTGATTCATTAATTCATTAAATGGAATGTAATAATGAAGGTTTTATTAAAATTATGTGATATAGATGAAATAAAAACAAATCTCTAATGATAATATATCATATAATTTTCTTTCTTTTAATATGACAAGAAAATTAAAACATCATTCATGCGCACGTAAGGCCTACCGTATCCATGAATGATATATTTTATTTTCTACCACAATAATTTATTAGTAACTAAAAATACATATATAATGAATATATATTTGATATTTATATCATTATTATAATTTTGGAGATAATAAAATCATGAACTATGTTAGAGGACCACAAATAACAAGTCCAATCATGTACGAAAAACAAAGAGGTAAGTTTATCATGAATTTTTTTATAAATGAGTAATAGAATGTTAAAAGTAAATAAAATATAGAATTATATATATTAATATGGTTAATTGTTAGATTAAACACACACACACACACATACACACATATATATATATATATATTATACATGAGGTTTTAATGTGTACAGAGGAGTGAGGACATAAGGTGTGGGGGGGGGTCTAGTCTCACTTATATATTTGCGAAACTAATACCATATTTACAACTCATTTAATTAATGGTGTATACATCATCCATTAATTTAATCTAGTATAAGCATCCATAAATTTATGTGTAATTACATATCCATTTTATTATGTCTCTTTCCTAGGGTTTATGGTTCAAAAGATACCAAATCAGTAGGGTAATTTTGTCTCAATATTACTTGTTTGAGATAGATGTTACATTATGAACCAATATTACTTTATAAGTTGTATCTAATACCTTTTGAATTGTTTTATATTGAATTTAAATATTTTCAATATATTATATTTATCATGTAATGTTGTTCTATCTTCAGTCGAAAATTTATTTTACTCAAAACCATGTTTTCTAAAAATGTTTTCAACAATGTGTTTACAAGATATTTTAAGAATTTTCATGTAAAAGTATTTAAAATATTTTTAAAATTTGTTTCAGAATATTCTTTTATATTATTTAGAAAATAATTTTAATGAAAAATGTTTTATAAAAGTTTTATGATTTAAAAATCATTTGTTAGAAGAAAAATGGTATTTTCATCATGAATTATTTCATGTGATCTATAAAAATTATTTTTCATCTAACCTAACCTTTTTTGAAATTAATTTATTATTTAATTGGATATTATTAAAGTAAATTATACATATTATTTTAGGTTTGGTTTATTTTTATATCAGTGAAACCCATTTCTTTTCCATGGGCTATGCTTGGATGACATTTTTATGGAACCTGTTACTTTTTATAACTATTGATATGATGAATGATTAATGTTCTTATGGAACACATATGTTTGGTATTAATTATGTAATAGTTGGGACCTATATCTTCCTCAAATGAATTGGGTAATGATATTACTTCTCAAGTGATAGATATGACTAGAATAGGGATTGAGCTCGGTTCATACAAGATTGGAACGGGAAGTAAAACCAGTTCAATAGAAAACATTTTCCACCATGATAGTCTTGGGAGAGGACCAGGATTACTATGATGGTTTAAGGAATGAACCAAATCCACTATGATAGTCATGGAAAATATAATTTACTACTACATAAATTATTTTCTATTCTTGTGTGTTTTCCATAATTCAATGTTTTATGACAAGTTGTTATTTTATGATTCATGTCAAAAGATTTTTTATGATTTATTCTATGAATCCATATTATGATCTTTTAAAAGATAGAAATAATTTTCAAATGTTATGTATATATTCTTATACAGTTTTTTTTATGTTATGATTATTATATCCCCTTTTCACCCTTATTAAGAATATGAGATCACCCTTTTTTATATTTCTTTTCCCCAGGATTTGAAGAAATATATTATGTATTATTTGTAAAAATATATATATTTACAAATAAATAGGTGGGAGAAGATATAGATTTAATATTAATCAATTACTCATTCTTCAAAGTTGCTGAAGGAACTAAACTAATATGGTATTTGTGTGTGTGTTTGTGTAATGTATTAAATATTCCAAAAAATGATGTAATTTCTATATACATTATGTTTGGGAGGTTATATGAATTCCTAGACCTTCTATATCACCACCCTCAACCACCAGAATGCGAAGGATATTATGTATATGGACTAATCATATATTTCATCTTCTTTCTCATATAGAGAGAGGCGTGCGTGTTCATCCGACTCATGGAATCATCGAGATTAAATGTAATAGTGTTCTCGCAGTAAATGAACCATTCTTATTGGCTCAACAGGCATATCAAGTTTATTATGCAATGTACTGTGCAACATCAAGAGACTTGACTGATTGGTGGACTGTAATAAAAATCAAAATTCGAGACAATCAGTTTAGTCAAAGTGAATGTGCTTTCACTAATGTGAAAAGAATTGAAGTTTTTCAAGAGAGTACTCAAAATCAATCTTTTTTACAAAGAGACATGAGTATCGATGACGACACCCCACATTTAAGAGTCGGTGATGACGATGATGTTAATGATGTCACATATGAATTTGAAACGGTAAGAGATGAAGCAACTGTAACTCGAATGGATATCGATGATGTTGAGGAGTAATATGAAGATGACATTGACATATATGAAGATGATGATGAAGATGAACACTGATAACATTTCATGGTATTTATATACAATCATAATATGTATATATGTATATATAATAGTAATTATCAATTATTTGCTAACATTAATATTTTCTGTTTCAGATGGACGACGCCACATTTCGTGCGTTGGCGGATGCTGACCTGACTTTTGATGCGGATGAGTTGCTGACAGATGACCCTCAGCCTGCAGGCGCTCCAGGGAGTACGCGGAGGGGGTGCGGTCTTGCACGATTGATGATTCCTGACCCCGTCCCCGAGCGACGTCCATGTCGTGGGTTTGATCCACGCACACGGAGGTGTGATAACCTGTGTGATAACATGTGTATTTGACTAAAATATCATTAATCTATTCACATAATAAATGTTTATTATTTTTTCAGTTTTCCGCATATAGCAGTCGGACAGGGCAGCGCTATTTTGCGCAACTATTTCTCTCAGCCGTGGACCACATGGGAGCAGATTCCCATTGATGTGCTGCAGGCCATGTTCGGCCATTGGTTGGTACGTACGTAAATAAATAATTTTTATTTTGAAAATTATTTCATTTCTAACTTGATATTTTGATTTATTTGTAGGGTTTATGGTATCCGATCGAGGATACCATGCGTGACGCCATCCACGAGGCATGGGAGGTGGCCATGCGTGATCGTCTTCGTCAGTTTTTTCACAATTTAAGAAAAGATGCGATGAAGAAAGCAGGAGTGGCAGATTTTGAGGAGTCATGTAGAGCACACCGACCAGAGTATATTTCATCCCATGTATGGGATGGATTATGTGCGCACTGGTTGAGTGGTGCCTTTCAGAGGAGATCATCGGTGGGGAGGCAGAATCGGGGGAGACAAGAGGTGACTCATCGAGCTGGGAGTCGTTCTTTCAGTACTCATAGACAGCATCTGGTACGTACATTATTTATAATTATTTTATATAACTATAAATATTAACAGTTTATTTTTTATTCTTATAGGCTGTCGAGCACCCCGATATTACAGAGTACGACGTATATCGGAGGATGTATAGTGATCCTGCTACTGGGGAGCTCAGAGGTGATCATCTGCATCACATCGTGGTCAGTATTATTTGTTTTCAAGTTTAAAAATTAACTGCATATAATATATTCACATTTTTAATTTTTAATTGAAACTATAGGAGTCATATGAGGCCGCAGGGGCACAGGCCCGACCTGAGAGTCAGGCCGAGTCATCAGATCAGACCACTGCCCGTCAGTTTGATGAGGCGGCATGGATGCAGGCCACCCAGTATGCCTTCGAGAAGGGCTGGGTAGTTGGTATCGGCTCTCGAATGACTCCCGGAGATTAATATGGCAGTGCTGCGATGTCGACGTCCAGCTCGAGATGAGCTCGTGCATCTTCTTCTACACAGTATGAGGATCAGTTGCGATCTCAGACTGCACAGATAGAGATTCTCCGATAGGACCAGGAGCAGATGCGTCAGCAGCATGAGGAGGAGCGTCGACGCCACCAGCAGCTGTACGAGGAGCAGGCGAGTCGGTGGCAGCAGCAGCATCAGGAGCAGATGGAGTACATGCGCCGACTCACTCATGCTTTAGGGATGGAGTTTCCTCCCCCACCATCTTCAGATCCCCCACCTCCCCCCCTCCCCCCTCCTTCAGATTAGAGTTTGTATTTCTGTAATAAAATTTGTGAAATCAAAATATTTTATTTTCTATTCGTAGTTTCTGTCTCATTATAAAATATTAATAATATTATATTTTTAAATAAAAATATTAATATGAATAATAATATTATTTATATTTTATAATATTAAATTTTATATATATATTAAAATTTTATATATATATTAAAATTATATATATATATATTAAAATTTTATAATATTATAATTTAATTATTTTTTTTGTAATACTTGAATTATTTTAATATTTGAATGTAAAATAATTCTATTATTTTTATATTAATTAAAATAACTTATTAATATTTTTTTTATTTATGAATTATAATTGTAATATTATTATATAATTTAAATCATTTATTAATATTCTATTATTTTTTATTTTTGAATTATAATTCTACTATTATTATAGTAATTAAAATAATTTATTATTTTCATTTCTAAATTATAATTCTATTATTATATTAATTAAAATAATTTATTAATAATTTATTTTTATTATTTTTTTTATAGTATTTGCGACGGGATACTATGCCCGTCGCAAATACTAGTATTATTAATAGTTTTTTATTTTTTCTAAAAAATAGTATTTGCGACGGGATACTACTCCCGTCGCAAATACTAGTATTATTAATTTTTTTTATTTTTTTAAAAAATAGTTTTTGCGACGGGACCCGTCGCAAAAACTATTTTAAAAGTTTTTTTACAAAAATACGGAATACTATTTGAGACGGGGAGAATGTATGTCGCAAAAAAAGGCTTTAGCGATGGGCCCGTCGCAAATAAGTGTAGTTGCGGCGGCGTTTTCAGCAACGGGCTATTTGCGACGGGACCCCGTCGCAAATGTCTATTTGCGATGGGATCCCGTCGCAAATAGCCCGTCGCGAATACCTGTTTTTCTAGTAGTGTTTACATAGTTATGCCAGCTGGTTTTCTCATTCATGAAGATGATTATAGTGTTTTTTGGCTAAAGAATGATTTATATGGTTAGAAGAAAGAACTAAGAGAATGGTGTTAATGTCATGAACTATTTTTTAAAAAGAACAGTTTACAGCGTGGTGAAGTTGATTATAGTCTATATTTCAACAATGGAATAAATGAAAGGATGGTGATGATGGTTTATGATGATGACCTAATCTTTGGTGGATTAGAAGAAGCACAATGCATACAGTTATTTGGATTCATGAAAAGTGAGTTTGAAATTTCAATGATTGGTGAACTAACATTTTTCCAAGGTTTGCAGGTAACACAAGGATAGAATGGAATATTCCTTTCATAATATAAATATGCCAAGGATGTTTTGAGAATGTTTGGAATGGATAATTCCGAAGAGATGAAGACTCTGGTTGCTACCACGTTGAAACTATCATGGGATGACGAAGGAAAGGCAGTTAATATCATAGAATATGGGAAAATCATTAGAAGTATATTGTACCAGAAAAGGATAATACCTAATATTGTATTTTCCACCAGCCATGCAGTGAGATATCAAATAAATTCCTAGGAGAGACACGTGATTGTAGTGAAAATAATACTTTGGTATATTAAGGGATCAATGGATTTTGGCTTATTGTATAATGACAATGCTCAGCCAAATTTGTTAGGATATACATATGAAGATTGGATCAGATCAGAATATAATAATAAATCAACATCAATAGGTTCCTTTTACCTCGTAGGATTGTGTATTTCTTGGTTGAGCAAGAAAAACAATTGAATTTCATTAAACACCACATAAGCTAAATATATCGCAGCTACTCAAGCTTACATGCTGCTATTGTGGATGAAGCATCAGCTTGAGTATATGGGAGTTGAAGTGAAATATCTGATTGAAATTAGTTGTGATATTTCAATTTCAATAATTCTTAGAAAAAAATCACGTTCATCACTCATGGACAAAGCACATTGAAATAAAGTATCATTTTATCCAGGATAAGTTGGAGAAAGGGCTTGTATATTTGGATTATGTTCCTATAGAATGATAATTTGTAGATATTCTTATGAAGTTCCAACCCAAAGAAGCATTTGGAAGGAATTTACTGGCTCTAGGAGTCCATTCGACTCCCCGCACTTGAAAAAGAGTGGATGTGGGACCCCCCTCTCCCCGAGGTATCGTGCGTTTTCTCTAATGCACTGATATGTGTTTTTTACCATATTGCATACAACCTTAATTTTCCTTTTGGTTTCGTTCAAAAAGGGGGAGATTGTCAGGACCTGTCCTAGTGGGGCCTGTTCCGCAACTCCCCAATCCTGCCTCCAAAAGGCTGGGGCTGGTGACTAGCATCGAGTAGGCATACCACGAACATGGGAGGCAATGCCTATAAACCTGTACACACTCACACACAACTCGATGCCCACAAAGTTGATAAGTAAAAACTACAAAAAAGAAAAAGATGCATGCATAAACTAAAACCCAACCACAGAGTACGACATGAAGGTAAATTTAAAGAAAGTAAAAACCTGGGCCAAAAGTACAAGCCCAATAAAAAGGAAGTCTGTAACAAAGTCCAACCGGAAAATAAAGTTGCTGGAACTGCAGTCTGTAGCCGTAGGAACACAGCTCGGCCTGTCTGGTCTCACTGAGTAATGTCTAGTCCTGGTCTGCCTAGATTCCTATCAAAGGCTCTCTCATCTGCACAAGACACGACACGTGCGGGAAAAGCCCATGTAGGGGAGAGTATAACAATACCCAGTAGGACACCCCGAAACCACAAAGGAAATACAAAAAGGGAAAATACCAAAAATGAAGGATACAGTCACCTCTATACAGTATATTTCTACTTAACATATAAAAATAATATCTAGATATAATCATACATTAACGACCATCGTGATACTGCCACTAAGATCCAACTTGTAGATTCCAATAAGCATGCAACCAGGGGAACACACTCCTAGGTCTGAAGAAGGAGATGTGAAGTACTCATTCCGGGAGAAAACACTCCACAAGTACTTTGAAACATGATGCTCAGATGCGGCTCACAACCAAGTCACGAGGTGATACCGACAACTCAATCTGAGATAATTCACTAAGTAGAGGATTGGCGCCTAGGTAAAGTTGGTCACGTTGATACCAAGAACTCTACCTAGGGTTCCAGGAATGAATAGAGGATATGGCTCTAAGTCTCAGAGAGGGGATTCCAACAACTCTATTCAGGAAGTTCTGTTGAAGGGATCATACTCCTGAGTAACGGAAATGATACCAGAACCTTTAGGGGAAAACCAAGGGTACAAACCCTAAGAACTAGTCCAAGTCATAGAAGACAAGTGGCTCAAGCCATTAACAAAAGGTTACACGGTGTGTAGTATGGTTACATGATGTGTTCCTTGACCCCGGGTACTTCATGTGTAAACGGCCCATGTCATTCATTCAAGCCATATAAATCGAAACTATATAGCTTGTAGAAAAAGTACATGTCTTGTTCCTTGACCCCATGTATTGCTCGTGTAATCAGCCCGTGTCATTTGGCTTGTTGGATAGAAAGAAACTACACGGCGTGTAGATGAAATCACACGCCGTGTCCGATCACCAGGGGCTCACTCTGTGTACGCTGGTCATGTTTCCGTACATGGCCACCGTCCGTGTCCGTGTCGCCTGCCCATGTACCAGTACCCGGGGTATCCCGTGTATCTGGCCTGGTCTAGCTGAGGAGGGGTATACAAGGCATGTCCTTGGCTGTGTACCCTGCCAGTGTCCGTGTACTCCTAGAGTACACGCCAGGTGGTCCGCTGATGAACACATGCCTTCTAGCCCATACTACATGGTGTGTAGTCGGGAAATTTCCCGAATTGTCATCTTCCTCCTCGCGCCTCCACCGATTCTCCGGATCTTGATCCAACCGCTCGATCATCACGAAACTCCAGATTTGGGGTCGTCTCACCCCTACGAAACTGATTCTCTCGGTTTCGGGCTCCCAATCGGCCTTGTTAGTAGGTCCCGATCCATCCGCATGAAAATGCTCAAAGAATGGAAATTCTGAACCACATCGATTTTTCCACCTTCGTCACTGTCTCACCTTCGCTAGGCCGTCTCGGTGTTGGAACATGAATTTCAGATCATTGCACCAACAAACGAATGCACAATGATCGATTTCCTTCAAGAACGCGTTGAACGCACACGAAGAATGTGCAAGAACCAGGAGAGAAAAACACAACAATAGAGAGGGATGAACATCGATCGATGTTCATGTCGATCTTGGTTCTTCACTGTTAGAAGGTTGAATGAAAACCAAAATAATTTCAAGAATCGAATCCTCACGATTCCCAAAAATATCCCATCCTGCAAGAATGATCGATCTTCGGGCTAATCTATTCATGGATTAGTCCACATTCATTGTGGAAGACAAAAACAGGGAAGAAATCACAAAAAAACATCCTACCTGGATCTACAGTGTTCGTTGGAGATGATCCGGTCACCGCGTCGTCATCGACGGCGAAATTCATCAAGAATCGTCATTGTCACGTCAGGAGGTCTTCTCTAGAGCTCTGTAGAGAGAATCAGAGTTATGGGAATTGTAACCCTGACCCTCCCAGCCAAATATCTATTTAAAAGAATAAAATATTTCGTTGAAACAAGTATAAAAATATCTTAATTAAATATTTTATTACGGTTACGTCCAAAAGCCAGATTTCACCACCGACCTGTGCCGGCCGAAGTTAGGTCTCACCTAAGGTAAAATCGCTATTCGGAAGGCAACGGTGCCCTCAGATTTATGATCCAAGCACCCATCCGGGAGTTATTCCTCTTTTTCAGGAAAACCGCATGCATGTGAAATTTAATTATTAAATTAAATTCATACACTTGTTCTGGGCTCACCAGGCCCTAGAACTGCACACCGTCTCAAAGCCTGGTCTCTAATAAATTCCTATATAATATTAAAATAATAAATAGAAAAATCCGGGACATTACATCACACCCACCTTGGGGCTTTTACGTCCCCGAAAATCTAAAACAAGGGATACTCAAAAAGATGTGGGTACTATACACGAATCTGAGCCTCCCGCTCCCACGTGCGCTCCGGGAGATTCTCGTGCTGCCACTGGACACACACCAAGGAAATAGATCGACCACAAAGGATATTCTCTTGCTGATCCTCTATCTCTACTGGGTACTCTACAATGGTCACCCCATCATCGATGTGCAGCTCACCCTAGTCGATGACGTGCGATGGATCATGCATGTACCTCCGTAGCTGCGACACATGGAAGACGTTGTGTACCCGATCCATCTGAGGGGGTAGAGCCAAGCGATATGCCACCTCACTAACTCTACTCAGAATCTGAAAAGGTCCAACAAACCTCAGAGATAGCTTGCCTCGTTGGCCGAATCTCTGTAATCCCCATCGAGGTGAGACCTGATGGAACACATGGTCTCCTTCCTCGAACTCCAAGGGCCTCCGCCTCCTGTCAGCATAAGTCTTTTTCCAACTCTGTGCAGTTATCAACCGCTCCTAGATGACCTGCACCTTTTCTGTAGTAGTTCTCACCATCTCTGGGCCCATGAGTGATGACTCTCTCAGGTCAGTCCAGTAAAGTGGCGACCTGCATGGTCGCCCGTACAGAGCCTTGAATGGTGTCATACCAATAGTGGAATGATAAATGTTGTTATAATAAAATTCCACCAGTGGTAGGTGATCCTCCCAGCTATGACCAATGTCATGTATGCATGCTTGAAGCATATCCTCTAAGACCTAGATGGTCTGATCTGTCTGACCATCAGTCAGGGGATGAAATGTTGTGATCAAGCGTAACTGAGTCCCAAAAGCTTCCTGCAATCCCTTCCACAACTAGGATGTGAAATGAGAATCACGATATGAGACGATCGTGGATGACACTCCATGAAGTCGAAATATATCCTCCACGTAGAGGCGTCCCAAGATCTCTACTGAACTCTACTCCCGTATGGATAGGATGTGGGTCGATGTGGTGAGTTGATCAACAATCACCCAGATGGCATCGTGTCCCCTGGACGAACGTGGTAAACCCATCACGAAGTCCATTGATATCCCATCCCACATCCACTCTGGAACCTCAAGGGGCTGAGTCAAACCTGCTGGCACCTGGTGCTCAGCCTTTACTTGCTGAAAAGTAAGGCACCGAGAGACAAACTCTGTCACACCCTTCTTCATTCCTGGCCACCAGAACTAACGTTATAGGTCCTGGTACATCTTTTCTATGCCTGGAAGCAATGACAAAGGGGATATATGGAACTACCTCAGAACCTCCTCCCGCAACGTCGCTGGTACAACCGTGTGCCCTCTAAAAAGAACAATGTTCTCCCCACCTTCTGAATATCCATCAGCAGCATCAACTGTGGATATCTGAGCACGTAGAGTGTCACAGCTAGCATCCTCGCGCTGTGATTCCCTGACTCGCTGTAAGAGTGGATGGGTAACAACAATCGACTGAATGTAGGCTCCCTCATCTCCATCCACGAAGGATAACTATAAGGAGGCCAACTGCCTCGTCGCCTCATCTAGCAAATGCAAACTGGATTTCCTACTGAGATCATCTGCCACTACGTGCCCCTTCCCAGTAGTATAAATGATCTCAGAGTCGTAATCCTGAAGGAACTCAATTCATCGCCTCTATCTCAAATTCAGATACATCTAAGAAAAGATATATCTGAGCCTCTTGTGATCAGAGTAGATGATAAACTGCTCGTCCATCAGGTAGTGCTGCCACATCTTCAACGGGATGACTACAGTGGCCAACTCAAGATCATGGGTCGCGTTCTTTTGCACATGTGGCCTCAACTGACATGAGCCATAGGAAATCACCGCTTGCCTCTACATCAGGACACAACCAAGAATGGTTCCTAATGAATCACAGAACACTACGTACTCGACACCCTCCTCTAGTAATCTCATGATGGGGGCACTCGTCAAACTCTATCTTAACTACTGGAATGCCTGGTGGCATCTCTCGGTCCACACAAAAGCCTGCCCCTTTCATGTCAAAACTATCATGAGTGCTACAATCCTGGAGAAATCAAGGATGAATCTCTGATAGTAGCATGGAAACCCAAGGAAACTTTGCACCTCCTTCACACTCCGGGGTGGCTCCCATGCTATCACTGCCTCCACCTTGGCTGGGTCCACTGTTACACCATCTACCGAGAAAATGTGTCCCAGAAAGTGGACCTCCTGTAACGAGAACTGACACATCGAGAGTTTCCCATACAACTGGTGCTCTCAGAGTGTGTCCATAAACATACTTAGGTGTCTCCCATGCTCCTACACAGATGCAAAGTATACAAGGATATCATCGATGAAGACCACTACAAACTGGTCTAGGTAGGGCTGAAAGTTCCAGTTCATGAGTCCCATGAACACTGTCGGGGTGTTCGTCACGCCGAAGGGAATCACTATGTACTCATAGTGATCGTAGAGACTTCTGAAAGACATATTCGGTATATCTTTCTCTCTTACTTACAACTGGTGATAGCTTGATCATAGATCAACCTTCGAGAACCATCGTGCCCCTCTCAACCGGTCAAGGAGGTCATCGATCCTCGGTAGTGGATACCAGCTCTTCACGGTCACCTGATTCAAGCACCGTTAATCCACACACAGCCTCAAGCTCCCATTTGCCTTATTGTAAAATAGCACTAGGGACGACCAGGGTGAAACGCTGGGCCTCACAAATCCCTTCTTCTACAAGTTTTCCAGGTGCACCCTCAGCTCACGAAGCTCTGCAGGAGCCATCCTATATGCTGATGCTAATATCGGTGTCATCCCGGGTTGCAACTCAATGTAGAAATCTATCTCCCAATGGGGAGGTGGCCCATGGACATCCTCTGAAAAGACTTCCTCATACTCAGACACTGATACTAGAAATTGGAAACTCGTAAAATCTACTACGCCTAGGGCTAGGCTAGAAAAATGATGTGAAATTGGTTATGACCTCCTATGCATGAGTCCATCCTGCGCTGCCTGGGTCTCTCTTTCACAGACAAAAGAGAACCTCGTTCCATCACTGCAGACACACCACACCCTTCACCTAAAATAGTCAATATGGGCATGAATTGTGGATAGAAAATCCATACCAAGAATGACATCATAGGGCCTCGACCCTACCACCAAGAGGTTCTAACTGAAACACTCGCCTCCAAGGGTCAGGTCAAACAATCTATAGAGGTGTGTGATCTCTGAATCTTCTCCAGTCAGGGTTTCTAAGAATAAGGGGCGAGTCAACAGTTCAACTGGAATCTCAAGGTCTCGAAAAGGATAAGAATCTAGAAGGGAATGACTAGAACCTGTGTCTATCAATACGGCATCCAAAGTAAAAAAAGACACAAATAGAACCTCTAATCATTCCGGAAGTACCTAGGTCATAAGCCTCTGCCGCCTGCAGCTATCCATGCCTCTTTCCACCAGCTCACTGAGCCTGGGGGGGACCTCCTAGGTGTGGTGGTGGCAAAGGGTCAAAACACCGACCACCTCCAGCTACTCTCCCAGCTACCCTACCACGTCTTCCACCCTGTGGATCTGTCTTCTCCACACGTTGCCTCTGCCTTGGTGGTCCATCCACTACTCCCGTGTCAGTAGTACGGCAGGTCAGACAATCCTGAGTGAGATGTCCCCTACCATCACATGAGTAGAATCACCTCTCTCGAGGCTGTATGGATGCGCCCTGCGAACCCTGTACGGTAGATCCCCTATCCTAGGATCTCCTCTGAAAATTTCTCCCACGCCTAGGTCCCTGACGTTAGCTCCCTGCTACCGAGGTCTCTGCTCCAGCTCTCCCACTACTGACATCTACCGGCTGTCTCTACTCTTCCAAGATGATCTCGACCACCAAGGCTCACTCGAGCACCCCAATATAAGTAGGAATGCTCATAGAGATGATGCTATCTTGGATATATCTGCGCAAGCCCCACTAAAAAGTCCGAGCTCTAATGTACTGATCTCTGACCATATCCATCAAGGTCCGTGAGAGGTCGGTAAACCTCGACGAATAGTCAGACACCATCATGGTTCCCTGCGGGAGCTGAAGAAGCTCTTGTATGTGTACTGCTCTCAGGGTAACCGGTGAAAAATCCTCTCTGAAGAGACGATCAAACTCTAACCATGCAAGTGTCACCTCGTCGTGGGTCTAGATAACCAAACTCCACCATCATCATGACGAGCCCTACAGATGGATAACTGACAGGATCACCATCTAGTCTGTTGGTGTCCTGAACAAACGGAAGACTCTGGACACTGCCTCAAGAAAGTCCTCTACTGCCTAAGGGTCAGGCTCGCCTCGAAACCCGAGGGGTCTCTGTCTCTGAAACTCATGGAGTGCGCTCAGCCTGCGCTCCTCCTCCACTGGTACAGGAGGCACTAAATGCTGCTCCACAGGTGGAGGGATAACTGGCACACCACCTAGTGGTAAAACTGGGGGATTCGGTCCCTGTATGGAGGCTTCATCACTGAGGGGTTCATCCTCGCGATCGAGCTGTTGGATCCTAGCGGGTGCATGTCGTGGAGGCATCCTGTTAAAGAAACAAGATGTATCTCAGTTAGTGAGTATATAAGGAGAACTAACTCAAAAGGACATGGAAACCACAACCTATTCCTATATGATGCATGTACTATTATTTTCCCCTAAAACTAGTGTTCTCATGTTCCGAGTCGAAAATCAGGTTATCAGAGTCCGGGTGTATGGATATGTCAGCCGCCGGAACCAACAGTGGGGTCCTTGGCCTGAAAGCCAAACTTGAAATAGTTAACTGTGCTGCCCCAAACCTATTCACAGACTCTCGGTCCTAAGGTAGAACCGACCACCACTGATACCACTCTGTCACAACCCATCCCAGTGGGGCCCGAGCCGTAACTCCGCAAGCCCACCTACAATAGGCCAGGGGCTGGTGACTAGCACCGAGTATGCATACCAATAACATGGGAGGCATTTCCTATAAACATATACACATGCACACACATATCCAAGCCCACAAAGATGATAAGTAAAAGCTACAAAAAAGGAAAAGATGCATGCATACACTAAAACCCAACCACAGGGTACGAAAGGAAGGTAAATTGCAAGAATGTAAAACCCTGGGCCAAAAGTACAACCCCACGAAAAAGAAAGTCTGTAACATAGTCCAACCTTAAAGGAAACGTGCTGGAACTACAGTCTGTATCCATAGGAACACACCTCAGCCTGTCTGGTCTCACTGAGTACCGTCCGGTCTTGGTCCGCCTAGAATCATGTCAAAGGCTCGCTCATCTGTACAAGACATGACCCATTCGGTCAAAGACCATGCAGGGGTGAGTATAACAATACCGAGTAGGACACCTCGAAACCACAAAGGAAATACAACAAGGGAAAATACCACAAAGGAATGATATCGTCAGCTCTACACACTATATGTCTGCTGAACATATAACAAGAATACCCAGATATACTCATACACTAACGACCACCGCGATACCGCCGCTAAGATCCAGCTCGAAGATTCCACTAAGCATGAAACCGATAGAACACACTACAAGGTCTGAAGAGAGAGATACGAAGTACTTGTTCTGGGAGAACATAGTCCACAAGAACTTTGAGAACTTGATGCTCAGATGAGGATCATAGCCATGTCATGGGGTGATACCGACAACTCAGTCTGATCTAATCCGCTAAGAAGAGGATCGACGCCCGGGTAAAGTTGGTCACATCAATACCAAGAACTCTACCTAGGTTTCCAGGAATGAATAGAGGATTAGAATCTAAGTCACATAGGGGGGATTCCAAAAACTCTATTCAGGAAGTTCTGCTGAAGGTATCATACTTCTTAGTAAAGGAAATGATACTAGAACCTTCAGGGTAAAACCAAGGGTACGAACCCTAAGAACTAGTCTGAGTCACAGAATAAAAGTGGCTCAAGCCATGAATAAAAGGTTACATGACGTGTAGTATGGTTACACGACGTGTTCCTTGACCCTGGGTACTGCCCGTGTAAATGGCCCATGTCATTCATTCAAGCCTTATAAAACCAAACTACCGGGCATGTAGAAAAAGTACAGGTCGTGTTCCTTGACCCCGGGTACTGCCCGTGTAACCAGAAAATGTCATTCGGCTTGTTAGATAGAAATAAAATACACGGTGTGTAGAAGAAATCACACACTGTTTCCAAGAACCTGGGGCTCGCTCTGTGTTCACTGGCCACATGCCCGTACATGGCCTCCGTCTGTGTCCGTGTCGCCTACACGTGTACCAGTACACAGGGTATCCCGTGTATCTGGTCGGGTCTGGCCGGGGAGTGGTATACATGGAAATTCCTTGTCCGTGTACCCTGCCCGTGTCCGTGTACTCCCAGAGTACAAGCCAAGTGGTCCACCGATGAACACACGACGTGTAGCCCATAATACACGGCGTGTAGTCCGGAAATTTCCAGAAGCGTCGTCTTCCTCTTCGCGCCTCGTCCAATTCTCTGGATCTTGATCCAACCACTCGATTATCAAGAAACTCCAGATTTGGGGTTGTCCTGCTCCTACGAAACTGATTCCATCGGTTTCGGGCTCCCGATCGGCCTTGTTAGCATGTCCCGATTCATCCGCACGAAAATGCTCGAAGAAAGGAAATTCCAATACACATAGATTTTTCCGCCTCTGTCGCCATTGCACCTCCGCTAGGTCATCTCGGTGTTGGATCTTGAATTTCAGATCATTGCGCCAAGTAACGAATGCACAACGATCGATTTCCTACAAGAACGCGTAGAACGCACAAGAAGAACGTGCAAGAATCGGGATAAAAAAACACAAAAATAGAGAGGGATGATCCTCGAATGATGTTTGTGTCGATTTTGGTTCATAACCGTTAGAATATTGAAGGAAACTGAAAATAATTTCAAAAATTGAGTCCCCACGATTCCTACAAATACCCCATCCTACAAGAACGATCGATCTGCGGGCTAATCTGTTCTTGGATTAGTTCTTGTTCGTCGTGGAGGAAATAAATAGGTAATAAATCACAAAAAAATGTCCTACCTGGATCCACGGCGTTCATTGGCGATGATCCGGTCTCCGTGTCGTCGTCGCCGCTGCAAATCTTCAAGAATCTTCGTCGCCGCGTGGGGAGGTCTTCTCCAGATCTCTCTAGAGAAAATCAGAGTTATTGGAATTGTAACCCTAAACCTCCCTAAAAAATCTATATTTAAAAGAATAAAATATTTCGTTGCAACAAGGATAAAAATATTTTAATTAAATATTTTATTACGGTTATGTCCAAAAGCCAGATTTCACCACCGACCTACGCTGGACGAAGTTAGGTCTCGCCTAAGGTAAAATCGTTGTTTCGAACGCAACGGTGCCCTTAGATTTCTGACCCGAGCACCCATCTAGGAGTTATTCCACTTTTTCAGGAAAACCTCATGCGCACACAATTTAATTATTAAATTAAATTCATACACTTGTTCCGGGCTCACCGGGCCCCGGAACTGCACGCCGTCTCAGAGCCTGGTCTCGAATAAATTTCCATATAATATTAAAATAATCCATGGAAAAATCCGGGACATTACAGAGATAGTATGAATATTCTAGGGGATTAAAGAAATGGAAAGAAGATTTTAAGTGGAGAAGTGAGATAGGGGGAGTCAAAGCTGAGTTGAATTTGTTTGAAGGAGATATGATATAGGGAGTATTAAATCTGACGATGATATAAGCGATCGATCAAAGATTATATATCATGATGGTTGATGTTCATGATGAAATCAGTTCACTAGTTTCAAGAGTTTGTGTCAATAATGAAGTGATTCATTGATGGCCTTTTCATAATACTCTTGTTTCTCACATTGATCATTTCTCATGTAAGAATAGAGTATGTGTTGAGTTCATCTTTGATCATTATCTTAATTGCATGAAGTGAACGATGATTTAAAGAGGACAAACCCTTAATGAGGTATCAAAATGAAAATAATTGTTATGATAAGAGTTTTCAACAATCCCAAAGGGGGTATTATTGGGAAAAAATTCTTCAATGTGTCATATCGATATGTTTTGGGAATCATGTACCTTGTATCATGGTCTCCATACCATGTCCAGGAACAGTTCACGACCGTATACCATGAAACGGGAACAGTATGCAGGGTGACAAAAATGGTTTGCATAATGGTTCATAATGAAGGGATTGCAGTACGTGAGAGGCATAGAGGTTCTGGAAATGGTCCAATGATTAGGAAGATATGTAGTATGCGGACCGCAGTGAAAAATTGTTCACAAAATGGGTGTGGTTCGCAGTAGGAAGATCTGTATGCGGTGGAGGATGTATCAAATCAATGATTTGGTAAATCATTGATTATAATATTTTTATGGATATCTTTTTCCTTTATAAGTAGTACCAAACCCGCTGATTAGGATTGAGAGAGAATATCATTAGAGAACATATCTTTGATTTATTAATTCAGTGAATTCCATAAGTGGTTTGTGGGAAGCGATTCCGCAAAGGCTGAAGAAGTTAGCAGGACAGATCATGAAAGTGTTTTTATGGGATTTTGTAGTCCACAAATGAAGAATAGTGTACGGAATAAAAAAAGGTAAACAAAGGGGGGAATCCAGTGTGTGAAAGAGAATGTATTCTACAAGAAAAGAATAGTTCACGGACAGAGGGTGGCTTGTAGAGGCAGAGGTAGTCTGCAGAAGGAGGATATTTTGAAGAGATTATTTCTGTAAGAAGTTTGTAGAGGAGGTTCACGAAGTTGGTACATGGTGGTGGTACAAGATAGCGAACGCGAAGGTAGTCCACGAATGGAGGGAGGTTCATGGAAGCAGTAGCAGTATGCAGAAGATGAATTAAATATACGAAACCCACTACACAGTATGTGAGAGGAGAAGGTGGTTCTCAGAACACTCAAGGAATCATGAGAAAACTTCAAATCAGTTTTCAAAATTATTTTCCAGTAACTAATAATACCTGGGAAGGTGGGATTCATCTACAGGTGAAAAATGACCTTCAACAGAGCATCTTCATATAATTGAGGATGCAACATTCTTGTAAATGAGTGGATCTACATGTCTAGAAAATATTTTTGACCTACAATTCTACAAACTGTGAGTGGATTCGTTTCCAAGAATAGTGAGTGAAGGAAGTGGAAGAAGATGACCCTATCCACTAGTAGTGATCTAGAAAAAGATGCATAGGCATTGACCCTTAAGAATGCAGTTAGAAGATCCTAAATATTATAAAGGTAGTGAGCAATGGAATAGAAATCTAGTGTAATTCCCCCACCCCAGAAGCCCATAGTCAGTGCATTATTTTAATACATTGGCATGGTTACAAGGAATCATGTCTTGAAGAACTGATATGTTTAGCAGTCTTGGAAAATAGATTACATACATGAACTTTACATTGAAATTTCTAACATAAAATATAACATAGATAATCCTTTTATAATTCCATTATTCATCCAGATTAATCATGCATATAAATCATAATACACTTCTAGGCATGCTGGGAAAATAAAACATAATAAAGGGGTGATCTCAGATGCTTAGTAAGGGTAAATAATTTAGCAGAAGCTATAATATTTTAAGGAAAGATGTTAAAAAAACAACAACCTTTTTAAAAATATACATGAACATAATATGGAGACAATAAATCAATAATTACCTAATAAACATGCAAATGGATATTCTAATAGTCGAATAATCACATGTAAAAATTAATTTCACAATGAGTGAATGCCTATCACTGGACATCATTACCGCTTAGTCAAGGCCTCGTTCCAAGACTACTAAAAAATTTAGTCAAGGCCTTGTGAAACGAAACTAGTTTTTCTAATGAGACCAACCAATGTATCAAGGAGCTATAGCAGGCTCCAACCATCACTTACTAAGTCCATTGCATTCCTTATAAGAAAATCATGAAACATTACATAAACATTTATATTAAAACTAGCATACGAAATGCCCATACTTCAACCATAAACCATGAAGGTTATAAAAATAGAACATACACAAAAAAAACATATCATATCTCATCCAATAAAATATGGATTATTTTTTATAATAAATCAACCTTAATCAAGAATAATATCTAGTTAAGTATGATGACATAGTTCAAAATGATCTGTAAAACTTTTTGAGAGAAATATCTTTTTGGTGAAATAATTTAAAAGTCACACATTTATAAAGGATTTCATTTAAAATATATTTTGGAATCAGATATTACCTTACCACTTTGAAACTTTTTAAAGGAATTAACATTTTAAAATAGTCATGTCCATATAAATAAATCCTTAAAACCATTTTAAAAACATGGACATTAATGAGAAAGATTTAGAAGAGTAAATATTTTAAACATTTAAAATGATTTTCTGATTAAAGAGTACCTTAAAATAATCATTTTTAAATTTTATTCATGAGACACAATAATGGATAATATATATTTCCTAGAAAATACTTACACATAAACAATCTCGAATAATAAAGAGATTGAGGAATTAACCCTTACCTTGCACTTTCCTTTGGTCGAGGGTACATTAAACCTCATGTATAATTACCATAGTATGTTATTAAATTATAACCGAACCATATTAATATTATATCATAAATTATTCATTTATTCCCTTATACTATCAATATAATAATTATTTCCATGTTAAATTAACATTCCGGGTAATAATCGCTTTCTTTATCGTACATGTTTTAACTTGTAATTCAAGATTGTTTCATTTAGATCATATTTAAATACTTCCGGAATATAAAAAATGATTTATATATAATTTATATTTTTGAATATAAATATTTATAATAGATAGATATATGATATGGATACACCGTTTATGGGGAAGTGTGGTCGTACGTACGCATAAATGCAGATTCTGTTTTCATATTGTATTGAATAGAAGTGAATAAGATATATGTTTGTATATACATACATACATACACACACAAACACACCCACACACATATATATCTATATAGTTGCATTATTATTTCATATATAACTTACTTATTAATAATATACAATTTTATAATCATCGTTGAATGGTGAACGTGGAAATGAATCTAATCGTGTCGTAGAGACGGTAAGATGTATGTACACACGAGTGACGATGTCATTACTTTAACGATTAAAATGTGTATATTGGGATGGTATATTAATTTTACAGAGATATTATCATGTTATTTTCATTATTTTTATACATATTACTCATCACTATATCCATCCAAATAGCAAAGTGGTGAATAACAAATTACACCACGGCGTGGAGATAGTAAGCTGTACGTACGCACACATAGTGACATTATCATTAATAGGATGGATATAATAATGAATATGGTTTTACCATAATTATAATAATATCATAGTATGTATAAGGTAATATATATTTTATTTTGGTATGGAAATAAAAAAAGAAAGAGGCATTGGAAGAAGAAAAAAACATTCAAAGAGGTGACAAAATAATTACCTCTTCTTTGGGTGTTTCCATTTGATTTGAAAAAAAGCACTCCATATGTATTCTTTATGCTCAAGGGAAGGCCTCTAGGATATTTTGAGGTAATTTGGGATGAGATTTAAGAAGTTTTTGGTTGAGACAAATGGATTAGGAGGTGTGATTTTGAGAGAAGGGAAGTACCCTTTTATAAGAGAGGTGAGGGTCACTTTAAGAAAAGTTTGAAATATTATTTTATTATAAAATCATTTTCTCTTTATAATGGCTCCAAATTGATTTCATTAGAATATAAGATGGGTATGGGTTTATATCACTTCAACAAATAGGTTTTATACAAGTTTTGATCACCATATTAACCCTATCATTTAGATTTAACTCTTAGTTAAATAGTTTAACTTTTACAATGTCCTCTTGTATTATTATAATAAATGGTTAATAAACATACTATAAAATGAAAATAGAACCCCAAGTGATTCATTAATGAAATATTTATCATTATATATGTCATTTGGACGATCTTTATATTTTTAGTAATATTATATCATTTAATAATATAAATTTTTCATTAAAAACACATTTATGTCAATTTTGACACTATTTAGTATTTGGTTTTTGTGAAAGTCATAACAACATGATTACTTCAAAAAAAAATTCATTGCATTGACCCTAACTTGTAATATTAATCTAAAAAATTCTTTTATGTCATCAAAACATTCAATTTATAATTATTTTTATATTTATAATATCAATTATTTTAATATTTCAATAATAAGGCAATTACTGCATCATCATTGTGTCATAAATAAATTCAATTATTTATTGTCTAAAAATTTAAAATAAAATACCATTATGTATGATATATTTTTAAATTGCTAATGAATATTTATAATTTTATTTAACTTTTGAATAACCCTATATTAATAATGTTGTAGTTATTAAAAGTTGATTTTAACACTTTTAACTCTTCTTTAAATAAAATATAATAAATGTCCAAATCTAATCCAAGGGGACCAAAAGGATTATATTTTATTCCTATGGATTATTTTGGTCGAAATAAACTTATCCAATAGAATTCTGAAATGTTTGGGGTAATTATAATATCATTTTTACATTTAATTTCCCTATTTACTTTTAACCACGGTAAATAAAATTCAAAAGTTACTATTCACCAAAAATTATTTTCATCTTATTGAACCAAATTTTACTTACTGATATCAACCGTGTCTCTCAAATTTTTGAAAGTCAATTCACAGAAGTGGTAAAATTACATTTTCTGCAATATAATATAATTATAAAATTACACCAATGAATTGAATTGATCTTATATAAGTATTATATATCTATTTTGACTAAAAATAAATTTATACAAAATAAAAAATTATTTAAATAAAAAGTCGTTTTTAAACAATAACGTAGTGTTTTTCACTATTCATTAAAAATTGAATGTTTTCTAAAAAAATTCACCCAAACCTAAATTTTATATTCTCAATTGAAAAAAGAATTATATTTTACCAAATTAAAGACATAGAAGTTGTATAAATTAATTTAAAATTAATTCCTATTGTCAAAACCAAATTGCATGTTTTTAAAAAGAAAAAACTATCAAAATATTGAAATGTGTTTATTTCAAATTTAAATCTGAAATTAATTATAATGAATTATATTGTATTAATTGATAAAAATATAATCTAATTATAATTACAAACTATTCGAATGTTTAATTTAACACTATAAATTATTTTGATTAAAAAAATGTTTTCAATTTAAATTTAGTATTTCTAATTATTCATCAAAATGTGAATGTTATTAGAAAAATACTAAATTTTTATAAAAACTAAATTTTTATGTCTCAATTCTAAAGATGAAGTTTATTTTTTCAATTTTAATATATATAAAAGTGTCAAATATTGGATTTAAAAAAGGGTTCGCCATTAAAATGTTGTTAAATTTCATTTTCTGAAAAATACATCATTTATCTAAAAAATTGAATTTGTTATTATATTATGTATATGAAACACATAATATAGATGTCCAAATTATATAGAGTATATAAAATTAAAATTTCAATTAATAATATTCATAACCTCTTTTGGAACAGCAAGTTTGGTAAGTCGTTGTTCACTCGAACTCAGTGTTGCGTGTAGCGCAAGTTATTTAATTAATTTTGAAAAGATAACGTACTATGTAATCATGGAGTTTTACATTCTCCCGTCCTTCAATAAATTGAATCCTCACAATTTGAAATTGTTCTTTGAAAATAAACGGTTTAAAATAGAAAATTACCTTTGTGAAAAACTCACATCAAAAATTGGGTTAATATAATTTATTCACAATGAGATGGTAAGGGAATTACAAAAGTCACCAAAAATTTTGGGTTTCTAATTGAAGAACATTTTTGGAAATTGTAGACACATAATTATAGGAAAAACATAAATATTTATAAGGAGTGATTGAGGTCATCAATCACAAACAAGTGTAAAATTGAGGGTCTCAAAGCCATCAATCTAAGATGATTTAAAATATCACCGGTTCAACAAAACATAAGGTATCAAGATAACACATTTTCATTTGAAGATCCCTTACCTATAGTATAAGAAATAATTTCTTAATAGAATAAGAGAAAAACATACATGACAAGTATAGTTCCTTCCTTTAACTAATTCATACCACAAACTCATCTTTCACTACAAAAGATAATAAAATTCAAAAATATTCTATATATCCTAATCATATGGGGTTTCAAAAATATTGAATTTATATTTTAATTTTAAGAATATTTAAAAAAACTAAATTATGAAAACAAGGACATCACGTAGGCCAGTGGTAGGTGATTCACCCTTGTCACCCTTCGGTTGTGGGTTCAAGTCTAGAAGCATTGCCGAATGTGATCGGTTGTCACCCGACCTCTAGGATGTCCATTTTATAACAATCCATAAATAATCTTAAGAAATGTTTTAACCTTTATCAATAGTATCCAAGGTAAAACTAAATTCATTCCAACCTTTAGACTTATCCAAAATACATCTATCCAAACTCACAGTAAAAAATTTATTAGGAAGTTAAACATAATGAAGATCTCTTTTTTGATGTAATAACATGTGAATACCTGCATCATGTATTATTTTAAAACATGGTAACACCATGAATTATCATAATACCTTATTGATTATATTCATGCTACCTTATTTCATATAGAATAAAAGATATACTCCTTATATCCAAAAATTATGTAAACTCCAACATTGATAGAATAATAAAACAATTATTTAGTTTCAAGTTAGTCAAGAATATCAAATATAATTTATCCCAATAAATCATATCTTATTCCAAAACCACTACCTCAGTATTAGAACCATTTTACGGTTTATCTTTCCTTCAACCATGTATTTTACTAAAAATTTTAACTTGTTATTGAGTCACATTTCTTAGGACCATATAATTTCAAAACCTCTATGAAATAGTTCTGCAATACAATCCTTATTTATTTCCAATATTCATATAACCTGTGCATCGTTGATACAACAAAAAAATGACATTATTATTTAATAAAAACATTAGAACACTAGTCATTCATCTTCATCTGTGATAGTATCATAACTTTATTATTATCCAATAGAATCATTTAGGGAATACCCTGATGATTTGGGCATTGATTCGCGTAGTGCCCCACCTCCATACAGATGAATCATTGTACATTTGAAACATTTTTATTAGCCTTCCAATCACGTACTTGGTTTCATTTTCCTCCACACTTATAAGAAACTCTCTTTCCTTTCAAGAATTGTTGAAGGTGATTCATTCCATAGTTATCACATATGGGAAAATCCTTCTTTACCTTGTACCATTTATCCATCTTTCTCTCTAATATCCTTTTCTTCTCTGGATTACTTTCAAATCAATTGGACTCCCCGAATTATTTACATATATTATTAAAACATAATACTATTTATTCATATGATGAGAATAGGTGGGAGAATATTTCCCTTCTAAATGTTGGTTTAAGACCATGAATGATATGATCCTTCTTACTCTTTGGATCATACGTATTTCTGGAGATCTAATTCCTTCTACTCGACACCATTCCCAATCAATGGAATACACTAGGTTAGTTTATGAATTTCAATGCATAATTCCAAAGATGTAAAATACCTTAGATTAATCGAACATTTTATGCATATAATCCATAATCATAAAAAAAAAACTATTTGTGAAATATATACTCATAAATCCCTTATAATGGTTTGTAAAGAAAATTGGAATTATCCTAAGCATATCCCCCAGGAGTGTTGTAACCAAGAGTGATGCAAGGATCATTTTCGTGTACCAGGATACCTCGGGTTAAGTCTGAAACTCCTTTTCAGAGTTTTCACTACTAGGTAAATATGTTCCAGAGCCGCCTCTACCTTCTCATATCTATACACATATGCATTACTTTGAAAATACACACAATCTCTAAATTACCCAAATTCTAGAAAGTTATTTTCTATTAATAATAAAAGTTAATCTTAGGGTAATGTTCTCTAATCAGTGTTTTTCTAAATCTAGTTTAAAAGTTTTGTACTAAAATTCTTCTTATACCAACTATAACACCAAGACACCAGAAGTCCAGAGTCATAGAATTATTCTAATAAATTGGAATGATTACAAGGAATCATGTCCTAGAGGACCGATCAGTTTAGTAGTCTTGGAAAATTGATTACATACATAAACTTTACATTATAATTTTTAACCTGAAATAGAATATAGATAATCCTTTGATAATTCCATTATTATTCTAGATTAAACCTACATATTAATCATAATACACTTCTTGGCATCAAGGGAAAATAAAACATAAGAATGGGGTGAGCTCAGATTCTCACTAAGGGTATATAATTTAGTGGAAGATATATACTTTTAAGGAAAGATGTTTAATAAAATAAACAGCCTTTTTAAACATACAGATGACCATAATATGGACAGAATAAATAAAACATTACCATAAAACATGAACATGGATATTCTAATAGTCGAATAATCACATGTAATAATTAATTTCACAATGAGGGAATGCCTAACGTATGACATCATTACCACATAGTCAAGGCCTCATGCCATGAATAAAAATAATTTTTTTAAAGGCCTTGTTCCAAGACACTAGTTTTCCTCATGAGACCTATCGATGAATCGAGGAGCTATAGTGGGATTCACCCATCATTTACAAAGTCCACTGCATTCCTCATATAAAAATGTTGAAACATAACATAAACATTTGTATTAAATATAGCATACGAAAAGGCAATAATTAAAACATAAACCATGAAGTGTATAAATATAAAACATCCACAATCAAACATATAATAACTCATTCAATAAAATATGTAATATTTTATTATAATAAACCAAACGTAATCAAGAATAATATTTATTAATGTATGCCGACATATTTGAAAATGATCAGAAAAACATTTTGAGAGAAATAACCCTTTTTAAGAAATCATTTAAAAGTAAGACATTTATAATTGTAGTCATTTAAAATATATTTTTTAATCAAATTGTCCCATACCACTTTGAAACATTTGAATGTAATTAACATTTTAAAACAATCATGTGCAAATAAATTAATCCTTAAAACCATTTTGAAAACATGGACATTAATGGAAAAGATTTAGAAGAATAAATATTTAAAACATTTAAAAAGATATTTCAGTTAAATAGTACCTTAAAATAATCATTTTGAAATTTATTTTATGAAACATTGACATGGATAATAAATATGTAGAAGGAAATACCTACATATAAACAATCTCAGATAATAATGAGATTGAGGAATTAACCCTTACCTTCCACATTCCATTGGTTGAGGGAACGTTTAACCACCTGTATAAGGACCATATTATGTTATTAAATTATACCATAACCATATTCATATTTATTATATCATACATGATTCATTTATGACGTTATACAACCCATTTAATAATGATTTCTGTGTTAAATTAACATTTCGTGTAATAATCGCTTTCTTTATCATACGTGTTTTAACTTGTTATTTTTGATTGTATAACTTAGATATTGATTTAAATACATCCAGAATATAAAACATAATTTATATATCATTTATATTTATAATATAAATATGTATAATAGATAGATATATTAAATGGAAAACACCATTTAGGGAGACGGTAGGACGTACGTACGCATAAACGATGTTTCTGTTTTCATATCATATTGAATTGAAGTAAGTGAATAAGATATATATAAGAACATATATATATATATATATATATATCAAATAACATTATTATTTCATACATATTTATTAACAATATATATTTTTATAATCATTGTAGAATAGTGAACGTGGAAATGAATGTCATCGCGTCGTGGAGATGGTATGTCATACATACACACGAGTGATGATATCATTTCTATAATGATTAAAATGTGTGTAATTGGATGGTATATTAATTTTAAACAGAAATTGGAATGTTATTTTCATTATTTATATACATATTACTCATCATTATATCAATCCAGATAACATAGTGTTGAATAAAAAATTACACCACGGTGTGGAGACGATTAGCCGTACGTACACATGTCAGGTGACATTATCATTCATAGGATGGATATAATAATGAATATTGTTGTTCCATATTTATAACAAAATCTAAGTATATTGAAGGTATTTGATTTATTCTTTTGGTATGGAAATAACAAATAAAGATAAATTGTATGAAGAAAATAACTTTGAAAGAGGTGATAAAATAATTACCTTTTCTTTGGGTGTTTTCTTTTGATTTGAACAAAATTTCTCTTTTTTTGGATTTATACTCAATGTAATGCCTATAGTTTTAATTTATGGAAGGTTTGAGGAGATTTGGGCAGTGTTTTTCCAAGTCAAATGGATTTGGAGGTATGATTTTGAGACAAGGAGAAGTACCCTTTTATAAGAGAGGTTGGGGTCACTTTAGGAAAAGTTTTGAATGTAATTTTATTATAAAATTATTTTCTGTTTATAATGGCTTCAAATTGATTTATTTAAAATATAAGGTGGGTATGGGTCTAAATACTCTCAAAAAATTAGGTTTTATAAAAGTATAGGTCACCATATTAACCCTATCTTTTAGATTTAACACTTAGTTAAATAGTTTAAGTTTTACCATGTCCTCTAGAGTTATTATAATAAATTGTTAATAAAATTACTATAAAATGCCAAGATAAACCCAAGTGGTTCATTAATGACATATTAATCATTATATAAGTCCGTTATCCAATCCTAATATTTTTAGGAAAATTATATCATTTAATAATATAATATTATTTTTTCAAACCCCTTTGTTCAATTTTGACACTATTTAGAATTTAGTTTTTTTGAAAGTCATAACAGCATTATTACTTAATAAAAAATTATTGAACCCAAACTAACATGTCATATAAATTTATAAAATTCATTTACAGAATCAAAACTTTCAATTTAAAATTATTTTAATATTTATAATATCAATTATTTAAATCTTTCAGTAATATGGTAATTAATGAATCATCATTGTTTCATAAATAAATTTAATTATTTAATGTCTAAAAATTATAAATAAAAAAATTATGTTAGAAATATATTTTTCTTTCTAATGAATATTTATTGTCTTATTTATCTTATGTATAACCCTATATTAAAAATGTTTTAGTTATTATAAATTGAATTTAAGACTTTTAACTCTTCTTTAAATAAAATATAATAAATATCCAAATATAATCCCCGTGGACCAAAAGGATCATATATTATTCATAATGTTTTTTTGGTTGAAATACACTTATCCAATTGAATTACGACTTGTGTTGGGGTAATTATAATATCATTTTTACCAATAATTAACCTATTTACCTTTAACCTTGGTAAATAAAATTCAAAAGTTAGTATTCAAAAAAAATTATTTTCATCTCATTGAACAACATTTTACTTACATATATCAATTGTGTCTCTCTAATATTTGAAATTAAATCCACAAAAGTGGTAAAATTACATTTTAAGAAAATTTGATAATGTTCCTTGAAGGTGGATAAAAGACGTTAAAAAGATCAATAAAATTTTATACATATAATTTTATTATAAAATTACTCAAATCAATTACATTGATAATATATAGATAATATATATCTATTTTTACATAAAATAAATTTAAATAAAATAAATAATAATTCAAATGAAACGTCAGTTTTAAACAATAACGCAGTGTTTTTCATTATTAATCAAAAATTGAAAGTTTTCAAAAATATACTAAAAACTCACCCTAAGATAATTTTGATATTAAAAATTAAAAATTGAATTCTATTTTAAAAAATTAAAGAAATAGAAGTTTCATTTGTTAATTTAAAATTAATTCCAGTTGCCAAAACCAAAAAGCGGGTTTTTAAAAAGTAAAGACTATCAAAAGATTTACATGCGTTTATGTAAAATTTAATTGTGAAATTACTTATAAAGACCTATATAATATTTATTGATAAAAATATAATCTAATTATACTTCCAAACCATTCAAATGTATATTTTAACACTATAAATTATTTTTATTAAAAATGTTCTTTTCAATTAAAATTTATTATTTTTCAGTATTCACCAAAATATGAAAGTTAACAGAAAAACACCAAAAATAATTCGAAACAAATTTTTTTTGTCCTGATTGTAAATAAGAAGTATATTTTGTCGAATTTAATATAAAAAAGTGTCAAATATTGGATTTAAAAAAGGAGTCTCCATTAAAAGGAGGTAAAAATTCATTTTCTAAAAAATACTTCCTTTATCCAAAAAATTAAATTTGTTCTTATATTATTTCTAAGAAACACTTAATGTGGATGTTAAAATTATACGGAGTATATAAAATTCCAAATGAAGTTAATACTATTCATAACCACTTTTTGAACAGCGATTTTGATATGTCATGGTGCGCTCAAACTTGGTGTTGTATATAGAGGAAGTTATTGAATTTCTTTTGAAGAGATAACGTACTATGAAATATTGGGGCGTTACCTCTAGCACAAACCTTGTACTTATTATTTTCAGCGAGACTTAGTGAATTTAATCGGCACAAAATAATTGTATGATCCTTGGTTGTATCACAGTGAGGGTGAACCAAGTAAAAATTAATGTGTCACTTGCATGATTTAAATTCTGTTCATACTTTGCAATAGTAAAGAGAGAAGAGATTTTTGTTTAATGACGAAACAAGATCTGAAGTGGAATAAATTTTAATCTGTCATATATTGATTCACCCCCCCCCCCTCCTCAAGGTATTCGACCTATTGAACGTAACACTTTGCTCAGAACATTAAAAAAACATTCTATAAACCCTATCCTTAAACCACATAATCATTATATTATTAAACAATCCTATGGTCATCAATACTATCCTATTTATTTTATCACACAAGAAAAACATCTCTTTATACAATTATTATTCCAACATCCTGCACATAATTCATGTTATCATTCCATTAATCTTATGTTCTACAACAATACACCTTACCAGCTAAATCAATTTTCATAGTTACTATTACAATTTAGCATATTCTTTGAAATCCTAAAGGAAAAACTATAGTACACCAATCCTTAGATGATTCATTATTCTATAATACCATAAATTTTATTCTAAGACATTATTATTAAATTCTAATACTTTAAAACTCAATCATTACATGTCTTCATTATCGTAATCCACGTCACCAATAGTGATCATGTGAGTATTTCCTTTTTCTTTTTCCATAGGAAGTTTGTAATGTCATTCATCATAGTTAACCCATATATTTGGGCCAAGATTACCACAATTACCATTTTCATTACACTTTAATCACTGAAGTGTAGAGGTATATTCTTTGAAACCTTCTCTCTATTCACATCATTAGATAACTCATTCTCGTCACTGTCATAGTAAAATGTTTGATGACCTTGTTTTCCTAACATAAAAAATTTTCTAGCCCCCTAATTCAATATCTTTTATTTTTATTTCATCACTTTGAGCATAAAGAAATCTCATATTCTTTTCAATATGATTTTTATGTTTCCATTTAATATATAGATTCTATTTCTAGTCAAAACCATGATATTGAAATAAAGATACAACCTTTATTTCCACCTTTATACCACAATGGAAAATATCTTCATTATTTTAGAAAACCCTTATGATTAACACCATTTGAATGATTTTTTTTATTAAAATGAAGAATATATCAACCTTACTTTTAGGTTGGACGATAATATAAGAACCATACCTAAAAATTGATTTAAAATTAGCTTCATATGTACCAACAAACTCATCATCCCTTTTCTTCAACTCAAGGAACACATTCTCCATTTCGTTTGAAGAACATGAGGAAAGTAATTATTTAATAATATGTTCTTCACCTCAACCCAATCCATGTATTCAATTTAATCTTGATTCCTTGTATTCTTGATTAGATTCCACCACTAGTCTGATTCGACAACTAAATGATAAATAGCTATAATGACTATTTCATGTTATGGACACAAAAGAGTAGAGAATATATTTTCATTAGTAATGATACATTTTTCAGAAACATGTGTATCATAAGTCCCACTGAAATAAGTTGGGAAATACCTCATGAATTACTGAATAGATATTTGTTCCCTCCAATGTTCATTTGGATGTCCCTCATAATTCATAGATTATGTGAGTATAGTAAAATGATTTTTTATTCCAAATCCCATAACATTTGTCTTCTCAAGAGAAAAATTGTTGCATACCCATTTAATTCATCATTAACATGGTTACATTGGGTTTCATCCATTAACAAGAACCGAAAAAGGATATGTGTTAAAAAAATAATCATACTAGGAAAACCTCATAAACATGGTAAATTACCTTCAATCTATAATATCATAGGTTTAATCCTAGGTTATTCATGATTTTTACAAAAAATCTAGTATTTTAACCTATACATTGACATATCCTTAAGATTATTACCAAGGTTTTATCATCCTAGTTCCAAAATATAACTTAAATTTTACACAAATAACAACTATAATGACACAAGATTAACGTGCATAGACATATAATCACTTTTGAAAATTACATAATATATTACCAAAAAAACAAGCCCCAATACCATATTAGTTTAGTGCCTTTTTAAACTTGGAATCATAAATAAATGGTTCATAATCCATCTAAATATTCTAATGACTATTTCTTAATATCTAGAAACCATTTGATAAATTTTACTTAATATATTTATTTGTATCCAAGGGAAAATAAATATAAGAAAAAGTGCGAACATATTCTTAGTAAGAGTAAAAATAGGATAGATAGATCATAAAATAAACATGAGGGTATAAGAACATGAATACAACATTTTAAAATTATACTATGTATTCAAATATCATATCCTTAAGTAGTAAAATAAATCATAAAAATTCATAAGATGTAAATCATAAAAGAATAAGTTGGTAGAAAACACGGAATTATTGAAAAAAAAGCATAAAAATTAATTCCCATATTATTAAAGGATATTTTAAAAGACTATCATAGTGCATTGGATACACTCTCCAACCATCATTGTAGTCATGGTTCACCCCCAATACTTTTATTATGGACAAAGTACATTACTAAATTGGTTTCTCATCCCATTCGAATACTAAATAAACCGAGTTCAATCCCTCTTCTAGTGTTATCTATCTCATGAGATATAATCTCATTACCCAATGAATTTGAGGGAGATATAGTTACCATGCTTCATATAATAAAAATAATACATGGTGTTCCTTAAGAACATAAATCCTTCATCATATGAGAACCTATAAAAATAAATAGGTTTCATAAAGATTTCATCATAGAATAACCCATGGAATAATAATGGGTTTTATAAATTTAAAAATAATCCAACCCTAAAAAGATAAGGATGATATTCTTATATAATACCCTTAGTTAATCATACATAACAACAAACAATTTTATCATTGATGGAGAATAATATATAAGGATCACTTGAAATAATTCTTGAGGAATGTATCCTTTCTATTTTGAAAAATGATTTCTAAATCATAAAACATTTAAAAAATATTTATCATTGAAAATAACCATAAAAACATGTATTAGAATTTTTAAATCCCCATTTTAATCATCTTTTAAATCCTTTTCCTTGAAAATTCATAAAATATCATTTAAAACATTTTTAGAAAACATTTATTTTGAATAAAACAAATTTGAAACCAAAAAGGGAATAAAATTAAATGAAAATTATAATATCATGATAATAATGAGTTTAATTATATAAAATTCAAAGGGTATTATATATTCCTCAAAAAATAATATTGGTTCATAACATAACATGTGTCCCAAAGAAGGAAAATTCATACAAACTTACCTTGCCAATTTGGTAAATTTTGACCCATAAACCTCATGGAAGAGTTATCATAAAACAGATATGTAAATACCCATAAATTTATTTATAAGTTTCATATATTAAATAAAAGTTCTGTTTATACTACACAAAATAAGTAGGTGGTGAATATGGTATAATTCTCCCAGAAATATAAGTGAGACTAAAAATCCCCATACCTTATGTCTTGACTTCGTTAGTACACATTAAACCCTCATGTATAATTAATATATGTTTTAATAAATCTAACATAGAACCATTTTCAAATATATAATACCATATATGATTTACTTTAGAATTTATATTAATAATTTATTATCAAATTCAATTTAATGTTACCACGTTGTTTTTCGATCATGTTTTGACTAGTTATTATTGATCCTCCTACATAAATCATGATTTTAACATATCCAATATAATAATCACGATAATAGATATATATTATATGTATGTATTTATGTTGACTCATAAAAGTTATAGGTATAAAATAAAACACACCATTCATGGTGACAGTAGGTCGTATGTATGCATAAACATTTTTTTTTCATTTTCAGGTAATATTAAAAGAAACAAACAAATATAATATATTATCCTTAAATTATATTTTTATTTTATATATATCAAATATTTTAATTAAAACCAACCTTAATACATTACATTTAATGAATAAATGAATCATATCGCTTCGCAAGGTGGTAGTCCGTCGTACACACGAACGACCTTATTGTATTCCAACAAATTGGAACACATTAATGTATGTGTGATGTAAAAATTATAGAATATTATAAAATCATAAAAATAATATATATCATATATAAACTATAAATCCCACATTATTCCAAACCATTAAAGGTGGTAATGGAAGAACAAATGGCATCAGTTTTCATGGTGTGAGTTCGCCGTACACACAGACAATGGTTATATATACCATTTGATGGAACTGTGTAAATTTTTAAGTAGTTACATTAACATAAAAACAACTCATTATACCTAAGATACTTATTTTATTATATTAACAAGAAATCAAAATAATTTAATGGGTTTACATAAGAAATAAAACAAAAATGTTCATTGATGAATGTTACCTCTTCTTCGGGTATATCCATTTGGTTTTCACCAAAGGAATTCATTGGATGGATTTATACCCAAATTAAGGCCTATATTATTAAGGGAGGGATGTTTTAAGGATATTTTTATTGGTTTTGGTAGAACCAAATTGGTTTTAAAGTATTAATAAAAAAGATTTAGAAGTTCACTTTTATAAGAGAGGAGAGGGGCACTCTTTGAATTTCTCAAAAGATTAATTTATAATAAATTCATTATCAATAAAAATTCCCCAAAAATGGAATTTATTTGAAGATATGATATTATAAGGTTTAAATCTCATCAACCAATATATTTTATCCATACTTTGGTGTAATTATAAAACCTTATTATTATGATTAACCTTTAGTTAACCCATTTGAAATTTAAATACAGTAACAAATATTTCAATATTAAGGGGATGTAATTTTAAAATATTAAGTGTCAATTGGGATATAAATGGAACTTTTATGATATTTTAATCCATATATAATAGTTTTTAAGTTAATAAATTCCATCATCAAACAATATTTGTTCAAGTGTTAGGATAATTTAATAATATTATTTATATTATTTTTACTGTTAATTACCTAATTTACCCTTAACCATGGTAATAAAATCAGAAGGTTCATAAGAAAATAAATCATAGTGATAACATATTTTATTAGAAATATAAAGTAAAAAAGAAATCCAATACTTGGAGGATGTAAAAATATGGATACAAAAACACCACATGCATCCACTTTGACTAATCTTGAAAAACAATTCGGGGTCATAAAGGACCAACTCAAGAAGACCTCCAAAATTTATATATTCGAAAGAGAATCATCAACCTGATTAGCCTCATTTTATAGATGTGAAACATCAAGATAGATAATATCTGTGAGAAATTTAATATCAATCCAGGGCTGAAACACTCTCCATAGGACAATCCTTGACTAAGCTTTGAGAATTTTCACTACCACACAGGAGTCAGATTCCAACCACAGAGTTACCCAACCATGATGGAAATAATACCATACCGCTTTAATCATAGCCCAAAATTCTTCATAAACAGCATATTAATTCCCAATTATATGATAAAAATATCCCTTAACATATCTCTGATGAGTACATAAGACACCACTACAACATGAGGGTCCCAGAGCACCTGAAGAAATACCCATCAATATTAAATTTCAAACACCTCATGATCTATGGTATCCATTGGATGAATTTGGTCATATATGGCTTTTTAATCTTTCCACAAGCACTAAGTGTTCTCAAAATAACAATATAAATAAAATCATTTCTCATTGATCTGGTCTGAACTTTGGATGCAAGCAATATTCCTATGCGAATTGTATTGGTTCATGTATTAAAAGAGGTAACTTGATCATTGAATTCAATCCCGTTACATTCCCTCCATGTGTAAGAGATAACATTAAATATAAAAACATGGAATATGGAATGAATATACTCACTACATACTGCACTTTATATAGATTTCAACAAGGAATATCAGTTCCAAATATATATATTTCATCCAAATAGATCATGCATTTACTCCCACAGTTTGTGTGTGAAGCAGCGGAAAAAAAATAGATGAAGAAACAACTACATAGTATGCATACATAAGTGACATGAAGGGTCCAGATATATACCATCACACTGAATGATCCTATGAAAAGGATGTATCTGCCTCTAAATACCTCATAATAAAAGAAAATCATCTCTTAAAATAAATTATTCTTAAATACTATGACCCATAGAGGAAAAATTATTGAGCCATAAAAATAGTACCGGTAGAATTCTCTAGTTCTAATGAAACCTTCTAGACTCATTATCCATATTTGAATTTCAAGATTAGTGTATCCATGCTTGAGGAGATGTAAAATGATCCGAGGAGGAATCAACCTATACATTCTAGAATGATACTACATGTCAGCACTGGAAGAATTTATCAAATGATTACGAATAAAAACATTATCCATGGTAGGAATTAAATGAAACAATGTACTCCAGAAAGACAATGTTGACATCTTAAAAAATATCCATTTAGATTATTTCATAAGATCATGATATGCCTGCTTAAAATAGGCAAAATAGATGAAGCAATATACATAGAGTTTCTATTAATGAATTTTTAAATAATGCTGGTGTAAAGGAACAAGAATGAGTGATTAGTAGAGGAAAGACGGTTTTAGGTTTTTTTAGAAATGCTCATTTCAAATTTTGAGTTCCATGATCTATAATCCTCCCATATCAACTATATTGACAAATTCCTTCTATAAACCCATGACCAGTTTCCTTTCATGAATTGTACAACTCCATATAAAATTCATAACCATTATCTACAACGTCTTTATGTGAATTCTGTACCATATTTATAATGATAATTATTAGTAGAATATATTGCTAATCACATAATTGAACAAATAGATCCTACCTTGTTGAGATATATTCTTCTCAATCTGTGTTTCCATCTGGTTGATACTTTTTGAATAAATATTCTCTATGTAACTCCTTTTCAGCATTCCCTGAAAAGGAGGAATCCGAAGGTAGGTAATGGTAAGGGACCCTCTCTTAACCCCCAGACCCCTGACCACCTTGTTTTTATTATATATGGTAGCATCATTTTGAAATATCACAAAGGATTTATTCTAGATGATAACCAAACCAGCAACTTCTTAATAATTACCAACAATGGATTTGATATAAGAAATGGTGACTCTATCAGATTTCCCAAAAATAATGATTAAATAAGAATAAACAATATGTAATGGTGTAAAAAATCCTCCTCCATCACTTATTTGTTTGTAGATCCCCACATTAGTAAGATCATTCAAAAAAAACAAAAATAATCCTCAGTGATAGAAAAGAGAAGACCAGAAAAGGGATCCCCTTGCTTAACCCTCTATAAAATTGGATGAAACCCCTTAGGAACGCAATAAAAAAATATAGATGAAAAATATTGAGGATAATTTTAATCAGATTGATAAATCTATAGGAAAATCAAGCATTCTTAGAATATCAAAAATTATTGTAGTAAAATTACTATGTTTACTATTCATATTGTCTGAAAATAAAAGGAAACTAAATACTAATTTTGGACCTCATTATTTCTAATATAGAATCAATTTTTAAAAAATCAATTCATAGAAGTTTCATAATTTATTTTAAAATTAATCTCTATGATGGGTTAAAACAACAAGTTTTTAAGGTAAAAATGTTCAAAAGGTTGAAAAGTTTTTTATGTCCAATTTCAATGTGAAATTGATTCTGATGACCCATGATTGATTGATTTATATATAATTGGACTATTTATACTTTAAAACCAATTTAAAATATAATTTTACTATATATATAAATTATAAAAAATGTCTGTTTTAAATTAAAATGTACGTTTTTCACAATTCGTCAAAAATGAAACATATCAGAAAAATACAAAAAATTCACCATAGGATAATTTTGAAATTTCAATTTTCAAAAGTGTATTTATTTTCTTAAATATGAATTATAAAATTTCCAAAATTTAGTTTTAGAACATGTTCTCCATTAAAATGTGAAAAAACATCCTTTAAAAAATATATCTGTTTTTCATAAAATTGAATTTATTCTATCATATTCTTATAAAATATGTTCTATGAATGTAAAAAAATTATTTAATAAATAATATATAAATTTCATTATGTGTTTAATAATATTCATTCCCACTAATTTAAAGGGTTGGTTATAATTTTCTTGTTTAAATAATTATAATAACAAAATGTTGTTTCATAGAAACACAATGATGCATGTAATGAAGGCTAAGTAGATTTTGTGTGTTGTGTAATCCTAAATTGAGGTTGCATATAACACAAGAAAATAATTAAATTTATTTTACTAAAACAAAGGATCATAAAATATAGAGGTGTTATAATTCCCCATAAGAAAGTCCATGGTCTCACTTCAGGAGGGATTCCCATATTAAGGCATTTGCTCCTCATACACTGATAAATGAGGTTGAAGTCATAGAGGGGAAGATAGAAGGATATATAGGGCTTAGGTGTGCCATTATTCTCTCATTGTTTCAAACCCTAGTGATCAGTTGTTATGTATTTTTTTTAATACTTCCAAATTTCCTTCACATTTTGGACATCATATTTCACATCTCATCACAAGATGTCATCCATTATTATCCATAAGGTTATTAACCTTATTACCATGGGAATTTATAATTGAGTAAATTATCATAATCTTTCTTATTAGGTTGGATAAATACTAGACTTCTATTATAATGGAAATGAATAATTAAGAGGATGTGTTGGTGTGCCCGATTATCTTATCATTCATATTTGGAGGGTTTGGTGGAGGTATTAGATTTTTTCCCCTTGGATGAGCGATCCAAGGAAATAGGTTCCCTATTATTGATGATATGAAAGAGGGATCAAATGGTGGATTGCCAAGGTTTATCTTGGGGGAGATAAGGATTATTTCACCTAGTTAGTACCTGGGTGGGTTGTATTATGCTTTTCCAAAATAGGACTTTGGAGGGTTGAAGGTGTTTTTCTTATGTAAGGCTTGGGTGAGATGAAGGTGATTCAACCAGGTAAGTCCCAACTGACATAAAGGTTCGTCATGGATGGTGAAATTGGGTGAGTTGGAGATGTCTCATAGAGGGTGGACCGGGGAGAGAGGGATATGCCTCAAGAAAAGTGGATCTAGGGGAGCTATATATTCCTCTTGTATGGTGGAAATAGGAAATATGGATATGCCTAGAGATGGGTGTAATTGGGAAATAAGTATATTCCTTGTGTATGGTGGACTTGGCTAAGCCGGAGATGCCTCACATTGGGTGGACCTAGGTGCGCATAAGATGCCTCACGTAGGGTGGACCTGGGAAATATGATGATGGCTTGCACTTGTTGGACCTAGGATGTCTGGATATGCCTCTTAGGTGATGAAAAACATGGGAATTAGTGCATGTAAAGGACTTGGTCTATGCTCCTAGGGACTCTTCATGTGTCTTTGGATGATTGGTGTTCAAGTTTCAAGCTTGGGAAGGTCCCTTTACCATGATATGTTTTAACATGGTGGATGGTTCATCTCAAGGGTCTTGGTATTCTAGAACATTGGGGACCTTAATTCAAAAACATTTTCAAATTTTCCTTTCTTTTTTAGGCTTACAGAACTACCTAAGGGTTCGGTGGACTTGGGAAAGAGACTTGAGTGAAAAAAGCTTCAAGAAGTCTCTTCATCATCTACTCATGTCAAATGAGGATCCCAAGGGCCCTAGTTATAGGAAAACATAGTACCCTTCGTGAAGGAGATCATCTATATTGGTCTATCACATAAGTTTCCCACAAATTAACATCATGTAGGCATGGTCTACTCATGTAGGGCCACACAGGTTGGACCTACGTGAACCTATTGGTGCACAAATGGGGTCCGCACAAATTAACTCAGGAGAGTTCATTTTCTCCATTTTCACCTCTGCTAATTGAGTTATTTTACACTAAATCATTTTATAACCATATAAAATGGGAGTTTCAACAAATTCCCCCCTCAATAATAGGTCTGATTTTAAGAAGATGATATGATCCCAATGTAGAGGGGAATATGAAAGTTGATGAATCCTTCACTCACTGGTTTCCATGTTCTTGCATACTGTATGTTTTTCTTCAAACATTTAAACATTTTTATTTTCTAAAATAGTTATAGAAGATGGAGTGCATATTTTCAACATGTTGGATAGTCATGCAGTTCATTCACACTAGTCAGTCATGCTAATAAACAGTGTAGGTGATCAGGCATCTATAAAAGAGTCACCTACCCACAGAATTCCACTCTATATTAACACCACCTATTGTTTCTCAACATTATTTTCTTTTTTTGAATCATTTCAACATTACCCATTCACAATAATCATCTTGTGTACCTTCAGTATGTATTCTAAAATTAATTTGGTGAAATACTTTTACCAAACAAATTGAGTGATTGACCAGCACAGGGTCACCTAAGCAAGTGATCCATGCATGCTCACCTGAGTGAGTAACCTACACATGGCCACTTAATAGAATTTACATTACCATTTCACTTGATTTAGTGACCTTCTTTAGGTCACTATATTAAATTTAATCCATTTTAATGAAAAATCCAAATCAAATCATTGATTCTAATGAACATCATATAGTTTCCTCTATAGATTTATGATGAAACTAAAAGGATCTATAATAAAAAAGTTGATGCATGCATTAAGGAAACACTTAATGTGGTCATGGAATATTACTATGACTTTTGTGACTCCACTCTTCAAGGAAAAAAAGTACTTGAAGATGAACCAATGAGAGTACCCACTAAGCGATCAGCTACAGATTTATGGCCATGGACTTCTGAAATATGCATTAATCCTGAAGCCGCAAACCTATTTACCAAAGTATGAGTCCCTAGATTAAACCAAATATCCTACAATCTATATCACTTATAGATGAGTGTTAATCAATGAGGGACCAATGCCCTCTACATTCATCATGAATCATAATTTATGTGTGTAATTATCATGTTTCTTATCCAAAGTGAAATTCCAAAGAATTTGGAAATTTTCATTTACAGGATGGTGTATTTTTTAAATTAAGATTTTAAATGGAATTATAGGAGTTTAAAAACAAAAATCTACTGATTTTTTATGTGGTTCATGGACTGTGGGGTGACTTGGGAGTTCAGGCATGTTTTGGGAGCATTAGAATCTGAATCCTCAAGTTGGGAGGAGCTGGAAGGGGCACACGGTTAGTCTGATACCATGTGGACTCTAATGATAAAATATTTGGACTAAAAAATACTATAAAAAATGGGAAAGCATAGCGCCACCTTATATCAGTGCTTTTGTGGCACTAATAAAGGTCTTCTTTAAAAGTGCTAAAAAAATCGCTGATAATGAACACCTGTATCAGCGCTAAAATTTTAGCGCTCATAAAGGTAGTCTTTATCAGTGCTTTTTTTAGCGCTGATAATGGTCCTCTTTATCAGTGCTAAAAAATAAATGATAAATAAACCCTATATCAGCACTAAATTTTTTGTGGTGATACAGGAAGGATTTATCAGCTCTTTTTTAGTGCTGATAAAGTGGAACATTATCAGCGCTAAAAAAATCCCTGATAAAGGATACCTTTATCAGCGCTTTGTTAGCACTGATAAAACCGTAGTCCATTTTTTATAAAGTCGGTCACATGGTTCCCTCTTTTTATTGCAACCTAATGCTCTCATGGAAATGGAACCCGGTGACTCCTCTCTGTTTCCCGCTGAGCTTCGCGTTTCCGGACCTCCACCACCCCCGAGATTCGTGTTGCCGGACCTCCACTGCCTGCTGAGCATCGTGTTTCCAGACCTATGTCACCCTTGAGCTTCACATTGCTAGACCTCCACCACCCGTTGAGCTTCTCGTTGTCGGAACTCCTCCTCCCTTGAGATTTTCATTGCCGGTCCTCTTCCGCCCACTAAGCTTTGCGTGATGGACCTCTTCCGCCCTTTGAGCTTCTCTTTGCACGGTTTGAAAAATCAATGAAACCCCTTTTGATTTTTGGATTTTACTATTTATTATTGTGATGAATACTTGTCTTTTTGTTTTTAATTTGGTACATGTCATTTAATGACATGTGGTAACGAAATTTTCGGTGTAGTTAATCATCATTTTGTGAAGAAGTTCTTGTGTTATAGTTTTACATTCATGTGATTTGGATGTTTCCATTTTTTCATGTCATATTGCAAGGTCTTGGGAACAGATGTAAAGAATTTCTATATCATATATGTCATAAAAAACCATATGTTTTTAGATCTTGATCGTATGTTGGAAAAATGAGCATGTGTGAGTTTTTCCTTGTGCATTTGGGATGCATGTTTTATGGATTGTTGTATCTAGGCATGCAATTGGAGACTGAGGTGTAACTATGTATCCTATTATGATATAATGAATAGAAATAAATTTATTGAAAGAGAAACACTCTATGATGCTCTAACCTATATGTACAGGTGGGAATTGTTTCTAGTAATTATTGTAACTAGAAAATGGATTTGAAGATCCATGCATCCCTACATATCCTGTGTAGAAATAAATCAACATACATATAGTTATTATGAAACTGTACAGTTTGATATCATATGGAAAGGAAATTGGCTTCCTAACTAGATAATATGAATTGTGTGTAACTAGGATGTTGGATTTTTAGTTCAAATCCATATATATCTGACTAAAGGGATGATTTATTCATGTAAAATATATCTTGAGAAACCTAGTATTGGTGGAAACATTGATAAGCTCATCATCAATAGTGGTCAATGAGTTTACACTATCAAAGGGAAGTTTATAAAAAATATGAGGTCCTTCCAACTTGGATTCCAGTTTCACTAGATTCCTCCTAGGTATCATTGATTTTTTTAGATCCTACACCATGTCATCGTAAAGTAAGGATTGAAGGATATCCTTTTTCATTAAGGACAACACCACCCGGTTCTGATGCATTTCTAGGTCATCCAATGCTTGAACCCTGTTTTCATCAAGGGGTTCCCCCGTTCATTATATCATGCTATCTAAGTGACTTTGTCTGGTAGTGCACTTGTATGGCATGATTCCAAGACCACCAAGCTTTCTAGCCTTGCCACCCCTACCTCCATCTCTATCCTTATCCCTCGTTGAGGGTACTGACTGCTTCTCTATAGTGGCCAGACCCCTTCCTAGTAGTGTTTGTTCTGTCATTCCTGGCTCTCAGCCTGTCATCCATCTCCAAATACTTATTGATCCAGAGAAAACTCCCCCACTAGCCCCTATGATTCATTATTGATCCTTCCCCTGCCACTTTGGATCCTCATCTCCCACTAATATGATGATTACCTGCCAGAAGGGATTATGAGCATGTTCAAAATCAAGGGTCCTCAATGAGGGATCATCCTCCTACTTCAATAAAGCTACTAGCTCTAGATCCAATTCCAGATCCATGTCTTACCAATAATTATTATCTTCATATGTATTGCTCATGGTCTTAGTTCCCATGTTAAATTGGACTTCCTAACCATATAAATAAAAAATAATAATGTCAGAGTTGTTGTTGTCAAATAACACACAAAACCCTATATTAAACATAGAATTCTCATGGAATATTAAGTTGCATGTATTTCTACACTCTGACCCCTCCAACAGACAGAAATAGGTATTTTGGAATAATAAATATGTTGTTGAGACTGTTAAATATTGCAATCAATTCATCACTACCATGGTGTCCAACAGTGACACCTCCTTCCTTATGACTTTTTTTTGGAAGCTATGACCCTCTTCAAATGGAATCTCTATGGAGTGAACAAAATACCTTCGATCATGGCCATCATCCCTTGTTTGTTGGGGGTGACTTTAATGCCATTTCCAACCCAATGGAATGGAAAGGTTGAAGCCCATTCTAGAGGAAGGCCATCTTGTAGTTTGTTCAGTTCATGGCTGGGAAGGGCCTCATGGATCTCAGCTTCTTAGGTGACAGTTTCACCTAGTGGAACAACTGCAAGGGCCATTACCGTTTGTGGAGTCTATTGGATAGGTTTCTTGATAACATGAAAGCCACTAGCCCATTTTTTCATAGCATGATCATCAGGAAACCTTGTAGGAACCCTTGTACCAGGACATGGTTTGTGAAATATGGAATGAACCCTTATTGGAGTATCGGGCCACCTTCAACCTCTGTGACCTGACCTCGAACCCCGATAGGTGTGTGTTCTCCCCTTCCTCCTCATAAACCTTCACCACCTGGGACTACTGTCACATATGGGCTCCTTCAGAGTATTTTAATAGATGGAATTATACCTTGGGTTTATTTTATTATTAACACGTGTTTGAGATTTATGTGCGACTATATACTTATTATATTTTCTTATTATTTCTTACACACCACCACTTGAGATGAGTAACCTGATTGAAATCCATATTGGTACTTTTTTTCTGATGTGGATATGGTTTTTTTATGTGTTTGAGACATGTGAATGTGTGTATATATGGGTATTTAGGCATGATGATGTTGAATTTAGGGCAGATACCTATGAGTGGTAGATGTATCATTCGTGATTATTCTTGTGTTTGGTCTGGGGTGATTTGAGGAAACTATAATGAATCTAAAGTAATTATATTTAATGAAGATGAATAAATACTAATGGTTATGCTCTATTAATCTCTATTTTTATAAGGATGTGGTTCTCTTATACTGTATTTGGAAGTCTTGTTTTGTATACTTAAACCATAAATATTAATATTTGAGATTCAAATAGGATGAAGATGAATAAAGATTTGATGGATGCTAATTATTTGACAATAGAGTATGATAACAGAGTGAAAGAGTTCATCAAATTTGCAAAGGATCACGCAAATGATCCATCTCAAATCCTTTTTCCATGTTTACATTGGTGTTATTCTAGACTACTTACTCCTGAGGTGTTGGAAGAACATTTGATATGTCACGGAATAGATCAGAGTTATAAATATTGGAATAAACACGGAGAAAAAGAAAATATAGCAACTGTCTGGGATAAAAATGCGTTTTATGGATCATAATATTTGAATACAAATATGGATAATGAAGAAGACCTTATGGAGGATGTGATTAATATTTCAATGATGATGAAGATCGTAATTAGGAAATGACAAAATCAATTGAATAAGAACTCTGTGATTGCCCAAAATTGTTTGACAAGTTAAAGGGTTGTGCAAAGACGCCATTGTATGCTAGTTAAACCATGTATACAACATTATTAGCAGTACTAAAGTCGTATAAATTGAAAGTAGGAAATAGATGGAGTGATATCTGTTTTACGGTACTACTTTCTCTCCTAAATGACATGCTCCCTGAAGATAATGAGCTCCCAAGCTAGACATATGAACCTAAATGAATGCTACGCTCGATGGGTATGATTTCAGAAAGAAGACATGCCTACCCGAAAGACTATATATTGTTTCACAAGGAGACAAAATCACATACAAAATTCCCAAAGTGTGGTTCTTATCGATTCAAGAAAGATGAATCCAATCCTACAAAAGTTGTATGGTACTTTCCAATCATTCCAAGGTTTAGGAGTCTATATGGAAGTGAAGAAACTACAAGAAAATTTTTGTGTCATGCAGATAAAAGAAATAAAGATGGGAAATTACACCATCCAATCGACTCTCCTCAATGCAAGAAAATTGATCATGAGTATCCTGAATGTTGAAAATATCCGAGAAACCTTTGTCTTGCGTTATCTATAGATAAAGTAAATCCTTTTGGTTTTCAAACTAGAACTCATAGTATATGGCCTATTATGTTGTAAAATTATAACTTTCCACCCTGGTTATGCATGAAGTAGAAATTCATCATGTTATCTATGGTTATATAAGGACCAAAACATCCTGGTAATAATATTTATGTTTATCTAGCTCCTTTGATTTAGGATTTGAAGTTATTGTGGGATTCAGGTGTTTTGTTGTATGATGCTTATAAAAGTGAATACATCATGTTGAGAGCGATGTTGTATGGGAAAATAAATAATTTCCCTACTTATTGAAATTTGACAGGCTATAGCATTAAAAGAACCCAAGGGTGTCCCATGTGGAAAGAAGATACATAATCAATTAGGTTAAAACATTCATCCAACTCTATGTTTCTAGGACATGGTAGATTTCTACCTCATCAGCATAAGTACCGATCTTGGACGACATCATTCAATGGAAGTTCAGAACAACGCGCAACACCATTTCCACTAACAGGTGATCAGCTATTTGAGAAAGTAATAGATGTGAACAAAATTTTAGGTAAACCATTTTTTAAAAACCTTACAGAATTTTTTTCGAAAAAGAGATCAATTTTTTTTGAATTACCATACTGGAATTGTTTGTACGTCAGACATTATCTTGATGGGATGCATGTGGAAAAAAATGTAAGCGAAAGTGTTATCAAAATGTTGCTAAATTCCCATGGGAAAACAAAGGATTTAATTAAGGCAAGGTTAGACATGGTTGACATGGGAATATGAGAAGAGTTGGCTCTCGTGAAGGGTGAAAATTGAATGTTTCTCCATCCAACTACTTATACTCTTTCTAGGGAGGAGAGATACCAGTTTTGCAACTTCTTTAATGATTTAAAGGTTCCAGAGGGGTATTTATCAAATATCAAGAAGGTTTTTTCAATGAATTATTTTAAGTTAAAAGGGTTGAAATCACATGAATTCCATGTTTTAATGAAAGATATAATTCCAATAGCTTTACATTGCATTTTTCCCATGAATATTTGACATAAGTTAACCAAACTTTGTTTCTTTTTCAAAGTTATATGTAGAAAAGTTTTAGACCCGACGAAATTTCCAGCTATGGAAAAAAAATTCCATTATATTATGTGAATTAGAAATGTTCTTCCCGCCTACATTCTTTGATATGATGGATCATTTGATGATTCACTTGGTGAGAGATATTTGACTTTGTGGTCCTGTGCACTATAGATGAATGTATCTTGTTGAACGATATATGATGATTTTGAAAGGGTATGTCAAAAATCAAAGTTGTCCAAAGGGTTGTGTAGTGGAGCGATATATTGTTGAGGAATCAATTGAATTTTGTATTAAATAACTCTCTGATGTGGAAAGAATTGGTATCCCGAAATCTCATCACACTGGATGCATTGAGGGTGAGGGAATTTCTAGAGGCAAAGTTGTGACAATTAGTATTACAGATCAGGAGTAGGCCCACCTTTATATTTTGCATAATAGTTGGGATGTTGTTCTATATATTGAAACTCACAAATAAATTATTAGGAAGTTGAATCCATCAAGGGCCGAAAAGTTGTTATCAAATACACATAATCACCAGTTTATAGGATGGTTTCAGGACTATATTTTTAAGCTGTTGGATGAAAATCCGAATTCAATTTCAGAACAACTTTGATGGCTAGCCTCTGGACCAAGTGTGTATGTATTATCTTACAACAGTTAAGTAATTAATGGTTATACATTCTATACAGATGAACATGATGAAGATAGTACCATGAAATATAGTAGAGTAACACTTGTGGCTAATGTGATGCATGTTTCTGGTAGTAAAGACAGAAATTTAATTTATGCAAATATTTCATACTTTGGAATTATCAAACTAATATGGGAGTTGGATTATGCGACATTCCAATTGCCAATTTTTCAATGCTAATGGGATGATAACAACCGTGGTGTTAAAATAGATGAATGGGGGTTTGTGAAAGTTGATTTTAGTAAAGAAGGGTACAAATACGAACATTTTATAATGGAATCACAAGAAGTACAAGTGTTTTATGTTCCAGATACCACAAAATTAAGGTGGTCTATTGTTCTATTATCGTCCAAAACTACTGAAGGTTCCAATGAAAATTCAGTTGAGGACGATCCTTTCAGTGGTACATTGCAATCATTTTGGAGTTGTCCCAATGTAGATGATGTTTTGTATGTTAGATGAGACCACAATGAATGGATTTGGATAATCGATAGAGGTGTCAAATCCCTTCAACTTTTGGAAAAAAGAAAGAGTGTTCAATAAATATGTTATATTTTGTTTGTAATATAGATCTTGTTGTCTAATGTTATTATCTTATCATTACTGAATTTATGTATCATAAATTAACAATTCAACCACTTTTTCAGATAATGACTTTTTCACATTCTGGTGCTCCTAACCTTGAGGCTGAACATGTCTCTCAAGATGCTGCTGATGTGTCTGATGTTGCTCTTGCTGCTCCTGATGCAGCTGCTGGTGCTCCTGCAGCTGCTCCTTCTGCGGCTCCAACTGCTCCTGGTACTACTCCTGCTACTTCTCTTACTGCTGCTCCTACTGCTACTCATGTTGTGGCTCCTAATTCTACTAGTGTTGAGGTCCAACAACCATCAACACATGTCTTTTCTTCCATTTCATATGAAAATATAGACAATGTTGATATCGATGAAATGGTCAGGAATGAAGGAACGTCGTCGCAGAAAACACAGGTGCGTCGTAGTTTGATGGTGTTAGCCAAAGTTCTTAAGGTGAAGAGAAAAGGAATCAAATTTGATGTCGGATGGAATGCATGAGGCCAACATTTGAATCCTAACAAGGCTATGTTTAGTAGTTACATTGCAGTTGCCAGTCAGAAACGCGTGCCGATTGACATAGATTCATGGCACCATGTTGTGTCCGAGCTGAAGGTTGTGATATGGGAAGAAATTACGGTAACATTATGAATTTATTTCATTAATTTACTAGAAAATAACATAATGAAACAATGTCTTAGTCTTATAAATCTCTTGCAGAGTACATTTATAGTAGATGATTCACACAAGGATTATGTACTAAGTCTTGCAGGAAGGATTCATCGAGATTTTCACACTATTTTAAAAATATGTCAGTTGAAAGATTCCAAAGGTAAAATAATCCCACACCCACCCATTATCTACTCTCACATGATATCCCAAGAAGCATGGGATGAATTTATTAGCCACCGTGGGGATGATAAGTTCTAGGTACATTGGGGGTGATAATACGTTTTTTGAGGATACCTGTATTCATCACTTTGATTGTCAATATTTCATTTATGAAACAGAAACTATGTACTGAAAATAAGGAATGTGCATCAAAACCAACATACCCCTATCGTAAAGCAAGGATGGGGTACGCTTCATTAGAAAATAAAATGGTAAAGAGTTTAAATATACAGTAATATTTTTAGGTGCCAATAAACAACATCATAATTATCTTTCTTTGTTTATATGCATATTGATGAGTCTAAAACCAAATACACTTTCATCCCATGTGATGTGCTATGGAAGGAGGCACATGTTAATAAGGAAGGGAAGATAGTAGATGAGAATAGACAAAAAGCATGGGAAATATGTGTAAGTATGACACGATGATAAAAATATTTGTTTTAAATTGCTATTAAATAAAAATAATTAGTTATTTTTCTATATCCGACAGTCACATGAATCAGCTACTCCTGTAATGGATGCGGACCAATTATCAACATCTTTTATGTATCCAGAAAAATACGATCGTTTCATAGGTGTAGGGTTTGGGGTGACACCCCGAGTAAATTTTGAGAAGAAAAAAATGGATGATACAAATGAAAAATTGGAATAAATGAGTGAACAAATATCATCCCTTGAAGAACTATTGCAATGGCAGGGAGAGTTTCTAGAAACTTTAATGGGTGGGAAGCAAAGAGAAGACACAACTCAGGAACAACCAGTGCATGAACATCCCGCCCCACACCCACCAGCTTTGAGGCGAGCCATTAAACTCAAAGAACTGTCTTAGTTGTGGTAATAAATATTCTCATAATTGTTCCCATGAAATGTGAATCAGAAAAACATTGATACTTTTTCTATAATGATCTTCTATAGGGTGATAATAATTGTGATTTATATCTGTCAACACCCACATATCACCATGTAGTGAGATATACAATATTCAACATACCCGATTCCATGCTGCATAATAGACCACTTCCGAAAGATCATATGAATGTGAAGATTACTGTAGATCATGATCCAATTGTAGAGCTACCTACTCCACTTGATGAAGATGATATTCATATGGTCATAAAGGCTATTGGTACATTCATTGCATGGACGTCACAACCTGTAAGAGTACATACAGACAAAGAGGTATTTATTTCCTTTTTATTCAAGCTAAACCATTAACAAATAATGAAAAAAGGGTCTAAACTATTGATTGTTATTATAGTCATAGAATGGGAAGAGGGTGAAAAACGTCACCTAAAAACCATCTAAAGGATTGACCAACTGATACCAAGGAGCTACTAAAAGAACAATAAAAACACATAATCTTTATCCACATTTAGTATCATTGAAAATGTAAATGAGAACCTTGAAAACTGTTGGCTAGGCATCATAGTTGTAAAAATATATATATGAGGTATATTTTCATGAATTGATTTCCGAAAAGCTGATCTAATGTGAAAATTATGACTAAATGCATTTTATATTGTTGATAGACGCATTTATGAAAAAATAGATGAAGCAATTTTCCCAAGAGCCAAGATTTAGACTCGTTAGTCCTCATACCATATCAACACACCTAACAAAATTAAAGCGATCAAAAAAGGATGAAATAGTGAACAGTTTTTTGAAAACATTTGAAAGCAAGATTACAGATGACGGACTATTCCTAATACTAACCATGCAGGGGTAAAACTCTACGATTAAAGAATATCAATTATATTTTCACTTCTTTTATTACTTATCCCTTTTGGTGTTTTTAGGAAACATTGGTTTCTAATTGCAGTAAACTTGGATACTCCAAAGATTTATTTTCTGGATTCAAAGTAAGGATATCCATCAAAATGACCACACATGATAGAGTTTGTGAATCTGTAAGACACTATATCATACATTTTAGGTCTAAACAACGAGTAACATAATTTATATTATCGTTTACTGAGGATTCTGTTATGATAGGTCGGTGTATCATTATCATCTAAAAAAAGTAATGATGATAGGGGATAAGCATAATGAAGCAAGAAAGTACTATGTCTGGACATATATTAGGGTATATATAATAAATATTCACTATCCAAACACATCTCAACACAAGTTACTTATTTTCCTAATGATAATTTTTTTGCAATGTCCAAAACAAATAAACGATAATTATTTTGGTTATTATGTCTGAAAATTCATTAAAGAGATCGTTTTTCATCAATATACTAGCATCCCTAAATAGGTATTTTCAAAAAAAAACTACTAGTTTGTTTAATTTATTTATAAATTCTTTATTTTAATATTTTAAAGTACTAGTCTGACTGCTGAAAAGCCTCATACTCACAAGATGATATAGATGTGTTCAAAAATGAGTGGTCCGCATACCTGATGGATGATTGTACAAAAATATAATGAGGATCTGACTTGGGGACATGTACAATTGGTGGTCATTTTTGAGAGGTGTTAAGAAGAACAAAAGACGAAACATTGTTGTATGTAAATGTTCGTAGGAAAATTGTAATTGTTATTTAATAAAAAATCATTTCTCCAATGATTCATTTTCCCATTTTAACAGATGATATGCACCAGCAGCATGCAAGAATGACGAACCACTCAAAGGGTCTCTCTTTTGTTTAAAATAGACACAATTTTAATGGAAAACAACAACTGACCTATGAAAATCCAACCAAACGCATTCATATTGTGTTTAACTTTTATAAGAATGATACACGGGTCATTTGGTACATTTAAGAGTCATACCCACCTCAATTCGAGGCACGGTGTAGCCGGTACCACCCAAAGGGTATCTCTTTTGTTTAAAATGGACATAATTTTCAGTGAAAACAACTACTGGCCTACTGGAATCTGAACAAACACATTCGGATTTACTTTATCTTTTATAAGAATTATCTAGGGGTCCTTTGTGACGTGTACGAGTCATCCCCTCCTCAATCAGAGGCACGGTGTGGACGGTACCTCTAAAAGGGTCTCTCTTTTGTTTAAAATGGACACAATTTTGAGTGAAAACAACAACTGACCTACGAAAATATGGCCAAACACATTCAGATAGTGTTGATATTTTATAAGAATGATCCAAGAGTCCTTTATGAAATGTAACAGTCATCCTCACCTCAATCTGAGGCACGGTGTGGTTGGTACCACTCAAAGGGTCTCTCTTTTGTTTAAAATGGACACAATTTTAATTGAAAACAACCACTGACCATTGAAAATCCAAACAAACACATTCGGACTGTCTTGATATTCTATAATAATGATTCATGGGTCCTTTGTGATGTGTAAAACACATCCCCACCTCAATACGAGGGACAATGTGACCGGTACCACTCAAAGGGTCTCCATTTTGTTTAAAATGGACACAATTTTAAGTGAAAACAACAACTGATGTACGGAAATCCGACCAAACACATTTGGATTGTATTGATCCTTTTGGAGAATGATCCATGGGTACATCTTGACATGTATGAGTCACCCTCGCCAACCCCCTAGACCGCCCCCACCCCCCTGGACACCACCCACCCCTCTGGACCCCCATGGAACCCCCCCCCCCAACACCCTGGACACCCCCTCCTTGGAAACCACCCCACCCCCTTGGATAGCCCCCCTACCTCCTATACCACCCCCACCCCCCTAGTCCACCCCACCCCCTTGACAGCCCTATCCCTCCGGACACCCCCATCCCACCCTCCTAGACACCACCCCACCCCCCCTTGGACAGCCCCACCAACCCCCCAGACCTCCCCACACCCGGACACCCCCACCCCCTGGAAATCCCCCCCCCCCCCCCCGATACCCTGGACACGTTCCCACCCCCCTGCACACCCCCATGGACAGCCCCCCCCCCCACCTAGACACCCTCTCCTAGACACCACCCCACCACCTGGACAGCCCCCAACCCCCTGAACACCCCCACCCTCCTTGGATAACCACCAACCTCCTGGATTGCCCCCTCCCCCTGGACACCCATTTCCCCCCGGACAACCCTACTCCCGGAGACCCCCTACCCCCCCCCCCTTGGACAGCCATCCCAAACCCCTGAACATCCCCCAACCCCCTAAATTATGAATTGAATTCTTCATGTACTTAATTAACTTATGAATTATGTGTTAATGGTGTACAGTTATAGTTTTTGTGTGGGTATACTTTTCCAAAATATATTATGGTTTATGTGTTAATTGTGTATGTTAATACTTAGTCTAATCAGCTTATTGAGATGATGAATTGTTTGGAGGTGGTTGGGTGTGCGGCTGCATATTTTTTTAGCAGCAGACATGGAATTTACCAGCACTGATAAAAAGAGAATTTATCAGCTCTAAAAAGGGATGATAAACTATTCATTTATTAGCACTTAAAAAGCACTGATAAAGGATTACTTTATCTGTGCTAATGGAGCGCTGATAAAACATACATTTATCAACGCTCTTTTAGTGCAGATAAAGGGTCATTTTATCAGCAACTTTTAGGGCTGATAAAGTCTTCCTTTATCAGCACATTTTTAGGGCTGATAAAGGGGACCCACCCTTTATCAGCGGCAAGATTTACAACTTTTTTTAGCGCTCATGAAGCTCGTTTTGAGCGCTGATAATGACTGTTTTTTTATTAGTGAAACTAGGGGTGTAGGACCTATCTCATGGGATGGACACATTTTACCCAAACTATGAACATATCCCACATTCTAAGTTACATTTAGGTAGTGGGAATTGACTGTTCATTTCATGGTTAGCACACGGTTTGGCATACCGTGGAACCCAAACCATGAAATGTGTTTTTTAAAAGAAATGAAATTAAAATTTAACAAAATTGTAACACATAATCTCCCCCCCCACCAATACTCACAAAACACTCCCCCAGTCGAACCCCCATAATGCCCGACACCCCTCCTTGTCCTCCTCTTTATGTGATGTTTTCCAATAGATTTCCTTCGGTTTCGTGGTCGATGTCTCAAGGTAAGACCCATAGCTCTATCCTATTCCTTTAGTTAGGTATTTTTCTCTTCCTCGTCACCCTATCTAGGTCAGATGAACCATAGTGTTAGGGTTGATCTGATTTTTGGTGTTTAATTCAATTTTCAGGGTACACAATGTCACTCTCACGTTAGTATTCCTTGTGTTCCATCATCCACCACTAAAGGAGAAGCATTTCAGATCATTTTTGTCAAACCATCAGGAATTTTAGGTAGTTTTTCATCCATTCTTCATTATTTCTCAATTTCTACTAAGGTATTTTGTAGTTTTTTTAGTTTATAAATTTTTTATTTAAGTGAATTTTTCCTTTTCATGATGGTTTTGTGTATCCATTTATAAAAGAGACTCTCATGGGTATGAATAGGTAGTCATGTACCAGTATTAGTTCCCCCTTAATATATATTCTCCCATGGTTGTATGAATATATATAATGGGTCTAGGTATGCTTATATGGGTATATGAAAATTCATAAATGTGTAAATAAAAATTTTTATATGCACGTATAATTATATATGTGGGGATCCAATTTTACATACTTCGCCATGGAAATATATAAAGAGGGGTTCAGTGTTCTTCCATATAAGAAATGGTGCATATGTGTGCAAGGTTTAAATGGAAGGATCGGGTTTCTATTGTCAAATTCATCTATTTCCAAGATGTTTGGACCGGTATTATTCTAATTTAGGTAGGATCCCTTTACATTTCCCTTTCTTGAATGGCCCAAAGCCATTATTTTTATTAATTTTTGATAACCCCCCTTTCAAGGGATGAGGGGGAACCCTTACAAGGCCTATAGGCTTAGTGAATTACATGAATCGAAGATCTTACATGAAATCTTCCCAAACAAGACTACTTGGAAATGAACCTCCATAGTTTCTAGATCATGAAGTTAACTTCCCACCATTACATTCCTTGTTCACATAGAAATATCTATTTAGATTTGTACAGGCCCGGTCCTAATGGAAATTTACATACCCTATCATTCATATATATCTGGATATTTTTTTATGGTGAAATTGCATGATCTGAGACCTCATTTGGAGTTATTTCCATTCTTTTGTCTAGTTGCATATGCACTTCATGGTATGTATGAGATAGAACAAAGGATTTGAGGTGGATCACATTTCTTGAGGTGTCCTGAAATCCTTGACTGGCCTAAGGCCTTGGGTGCCATCTTGTCCTTAAGGACTCCATGCCCAAATTGGATGCCCAAATGTGAATAGTTTTGGCTGCTAAAGTACATTCTATAGTACTTCAATAGTACCCAGGAAATATGCCTCCACCCAAATTTGAACCTATGTCTTTTGTATGAACATTAAGAGTCCTCTTCAATCGAGTTGAGGCACATGTTCAATCGTTCCATTTCCTTTTAAATTTAAGAATGCATTAGTTTCTCACTTTCACACCTTCTTTAAGTATTAATTAGTTTGGTATGTTTTCTATAATAATGGTTCTTTAACATGAATTAAGTATGACTCTAGAAATGGGGATTAATTATCCTAAATGAATTGTTTCATAAATAATGTCATGTTTTTATATAAAACCCATTGAATTAAGTTCCATGTATTCTATGATAAAAATTAATGATTAGTTATTTATATCGTGATTGGTTTATGGATTGAGTTTTTATTATGCCTTTATTTTAGGGTTTAATAAGTGTAATTATATACATGGTCACAATTTTTATTTTTAAATTTAGTTTCCCCTTATAATATTTGTGTTAAATGAACAAAATAACTTCCTAATTGTTTGGCCCATCTTTTAATTGGAATTACCGGTATAGGTGATTTCCCCCTTTTTCCAATGATACCTCCTAAGTGACCCATATAGCCTTATAAATTGAATTTTAATTTTTTGGTAAATTGAATGGGATGAATTAAATTAAATGTATAATTAATGATGGGTTTCCATTCTTGTAATATAGTACATAAATTAAATTAACAACTCGTCAATGGAGGTGGGGATATTCCTTTTTATTATGTCTTTTTAAATTCTTATGTTGAATTTAATTACCTTGAATGGAATGGAATTTGACTAAAGGAACATGTGAGATGTATGGACTCATGTGTTATTTAATAAAAAATTTATTTCATATATATCTATGTGTGGTAGATAAAATATATGGATGAGAGGTAATTCCCCAAGACAGATATAATTATAATACTTCTTTAGAGAGGTTGTGTACGATTGTAAGGAGTGTTGAACTAGGAGGCGAATCACACTCCATTACATCAGGTGTGGAGTATATAATGTCACACAAATGGTAATATACAGGAATTGGTATTTATGTTCCACATTCTATTATTAGAGTTTTTTCAATGGTGGCTCACTCACCAACCCATGTTTTGATGCATGAAAAATATCACTCTTCATGGGATATAGGGAATGTGCCTATTTTCATGGGCTTATAAGCTCATTTAGACTAGTTATGGATGTATGAGTTATGCCCCGATATATCCCATGACTATTATTCGAGGTTATGACAATTAGGCATCCATGTTCTCTTCGTTCATATAGGAGGATGAAATATATAAATAAATATATAAATATATAAATATATATAATTATTATTCTATATATATAGTTACTGGTAAAAAATTCTATTTTGGACATGATCCGAAGTAGGTTGATCTACCATGTGTCGTTCAGGAATCTAAACGGGCAGTTGTTTGTCTATTTAGTTCTATTTATTATTCATTATTACATGCACTGCTTTACTTTATACATATACTAGATTGGACTAGACAATGTGGGTGTCGTCCCACTAAGACTGTATCTCACACCCTTCTCAAGCCCCATTGGTACCCGAGTGGAGATTATGTCTCTAGGTATTGATATAGGGATGCATCCATCTTCCAATTTATTGATTTAAATTGCTAGGATGGAGTTGTTGTAGAAGACAGAGCTGCTACCTAAGATTCTCGTGATCTAGTCATCAGGCTGTTATTCTTTTATTACATTGTAGTGTTATTTTAATTATTAATCCTTGTACTTGTATCATCATCTGTCATACATACATTTTTTTAAATTACAATTGACCATATTTTTTATTCAATTGATATTACATTTATCTTTTGATTATTTTTAATTTATTTTTACTACTCCTTCTACTATCAATTATTTTTCATATCCACATCAATGATGTGAAAATCTGACCTTTAGGGTGTATTCTCCTCAGTATACCACTATTTGACCTTTACTCATAGTCAGCTTCCATCGATATATGGGGAGGTTCTCTTGAGCCCATGAGATGCACCGGTCCAGCTACCGTCTTAGTGGTCAGTTGGGATGAGACATTACAAAGTCGAATCAAAGCCTTAATTTTTTATTTTAATATTTTGGGCTGGTATAAATGAGACAAAGAATGTTTTGGCGCTTGGAAAATATTCATTTACGGGACTTATAACCCCAACAATATGGAAATTACCAAGTGGACAGAGCCTAGAATTCATGTTCGTGATGTTTGATATTATAGTTTATTATGATATCACCATGATTGAACGGTGTGCATTCCATTTCTGATGTATTTATGAGGTTTATAATAATTACCCTTGGCCTAGTATGGAAATGGTAGTTCATTACATTCATCATATTATTCACATAGAAATTTACATGTCATGCATATGTCATTCCATGTAGTTGCTTTTACATCATGCCTGCTGTTCGGATTATGTGCCTTGAGTACTATGTCATTCTCTTGATTACATTAGAATTCCATTTTACAAAATTTTCTTAGTCAATAATAAGACCTTCATATCTCAAACCTATTTAGGTAAATTTTAGCATGTCTTTCCTTCTTCATGTGCTTTTGTGCTTGTTGGAATGCCTTCTATGTTTATTTCTCGTTATATCATGAAAGTTTTGATATATGTAATGGGTTTCATGGGATGAATTTATTGGTTGTGATTAAATAGGAACTATATATCAGTTATGAGGTGTATGGGAGTCTTATAATTGGTAAATTCTAACTTGTATATTTGAAATATATTTCTAATATTTAAATATACATATAAAACATTGTTTTAAATTTAAATGTTTTTGAAGTTCAAAAGCTAAAGGGTATTCATTGGAAAATTGAATAAAAATGGAAATTTATAAAGTGTATGGGGTATTTATTGCTTCATATATGGAAACCCATATTATTGAACCATTATATATGACCATGGTTCATTTTTTGAATGTTTTTAAATGAAAAGCATTAGATGACATCAAATTTTAATGTGGATTCGGTTTGGTTAAATGGGATATATACTTTAGATTATAATGTTTATGGGTGCTTTATAGTATGAGGAATGGAAACCCATATTATCAAAACCTTTACATGTATATGTGTTAATTGTAAAGGATTATTAATGTGAAATGTATTTAATTTTGAACTCTAGTATTTGGTAAACTTCAAAAATGATCAACTAAAATGATGTAGCTCAGTTGGGGAATTTTCCTTATGAGATAACCCGTTATGGGTGTTTAAAATTTTTAATATCTAAGAAACTACAATTGGGTTGAATTTTAATGAACCAAGGTTGGCTTAAAAAGACCCTTTTAGTTATCTTTATCTATTACAACTTAAAAGGAATTCATTTTATAAATTTCATAATTTATGATGGGATGTGAGTGATTTTTTAATTCTTAAAAAGGATGTTTGATAAGACTTTATTGTTATTCCCTGGTGTTTCATCTTAAATATTTTTAATGATTAAAAGAATGAATTTAAATCTATGTAGTGACCTAAAAAATGGAACCCTAGGAGTTTTCCATCATTTAAAACCCTAATGTAAGGGTAGTTTAATGTTCCTCCTTGTGTATCCTTAGAACAGAAACATTAGAGATTTCTATAGGCCTTATTTATTTTTAGAAATGGATTAGATGATAGGATTGTAAGCTCAATTACTTATTCTAGTCTTGAACTTGTTATGGGATGATGCCTTCTCCTCTCATAAGGGGATAACCCATGGTAAGTGGCGCCCTTAGAGATTAAATTCATTGCTAATTTCATGATCTTACTACTTTCTAGTTCTTTTTGGGTGTCTTTGTCCCTAGTGTGACTATAAGATTTTAATTAAACTATTATTTTTATGGGCGTTCATGGTATAGTGGAATATTATTATAATGGGTGTGAGCATCAGTTAATGCATGATTTTAGCAGGTTAGACATTCTTCGAGCATGTTTGGATACTTGGTATGTCTTCTGACCCTTTTTCTCTTTCCTTGGGAAATATTGGAAGTCATAAGACTGTTTCATAGTCATATGAGTTAGAATTTCCTTGATCCAATTTTCGATACAATACATCAAATACTGGAATGCATAAGGAAGATAACCCTATGGTTCGTATCCAGGGTGTGTTGAATGCTTCTAATCTTTGGGGAACTATGAATTCATATACATAGTTCTTGTAGATTGCTATGTGATGTAACAAACCAGTTGAGTTTAGTGGTATCATTGATCCATGAGTGTTTTTGAGTACGGTTTTAAATCATATATATAGTCTAGTGACATGGGTATTAAAGGAATCATGATCTTCATGATGTTTCGGAGGAATTCCAACAGGATTAGGTGTTCTGACATACTAGTTAGGTCAGTTTTGTTTTCCCTTTCATGTCGAATTCTTTGATTTATGTGAGGGTGGCTTGGAGAAGAATCGCATATGTGTTTATGTTGTATCTGATCATGCTCTCTTATGAGCAGATGGTCTATCTCTTCTTTTTATGACTGGGACACTACTATGGTGGGGATCATCATGGCAGTTCTCGGTGATATGTTTCCTTCCCGATATAAGGAACTTGATAGGTGTGGACCATTTGTAAATGGTCGGTCTTTATTGAATTCCTTTTAGGCTTGTAATTTTTTAATCATGTCGGTGGCTTCTTGAAAAAAAGGCAATGAAATTGTTGGATATGTACGAAATCGTTGAGAAACAATTTTGGTCATGGATATACTTTGGCGGGAATATCTTGAGCAATCATGGGATGACTCCAGTGGTAAGGGAATATAATTGGTTAATGATTATGTGTTGGAAAGTCAAATCAAGATTATTTACAAGAGGTCGACTAGTAGTGGTTCAAATTTTGTTCTTCTAGTTTTCATGGTTTCTTTATAGTGAAATTTGGATTAGCGATGAGTGTGTCCCCTATCATAATGATGTAACATCCCAAGAAAATACAGCATATGAAATTTTCATATTTATTAATATTTTTGAACTAATGGGGATTCTACATTCAATGCTGTACCTGACATGCAACAACGGGTTTTTTCGGAATCTTACGTTGCACACTAATAATATAATATTATTATTTTAAATGGTATTAACACCTAGCCATTGTATTGGCGGGAATTAATAGAACTAACAGAAACATGATAATATATGTTTGTTAAATGTTTTTACATTCATCTAATAAATGTCAGAGGCTTAAAATGTAAAAGAATCTAATTTTAAGCCTTATTTACCTTAAAAGGGCGATTTTCCACCTTTTGATGGAGAACCCTTTTTAAATCTTGTTTTTGTCACTTTTACATGTTATATTTGACAAAACAAAATTCATCTTTAGAATCAGAAAATCAAAATATACTTTTTATTATATTTTTATATTTTTCTGATAATGTACATTTTTAACGAATAGTGATAAAATGTTGTATTTTAATTCAAAATTTCATTTTAATCTAATTTATTTATATGGTTAGACTATAATATTAATTGTTTTTAATGTGTAAATGGATTATATTTTTACCATTTAACACAATGTTTTCCATTGGATTTAATTTCTCATTGAAATTTAACATTAACAAGTTTTAATCTTTTGATGGTTATTATTTCTTAAAAACACGCTTTTTTGTTTTGACAACGGGAATTAGTTTTAAAATTAATTAATGAAACTTCCATGTTTTGAATTTTATAAATTAGACATCATTTTTGAATTTCTAATATAAAATTTATCTTAGAGTGGATTTTTTAAATTTTTCTGAAAACCTTCATTTTTTGATGAAGAGTGAAACCACTAAGTACTGTTTAAAAAAACTGACATTTTCATTTAAATGAAATTTTACAGCTTCTATGAATTGAATTTCGAAAATACTACAAACAGGGTTGTCATTAGTAAGTATAATTTGGTTCAATGAGATTAAAATATTTTTTGTTGAATAGTAACTTTTAATTTTATTAACCATGATTAAGGGTAATTATGGTAATTTAATGTAAACATAATTTTATAATAATAATAAAAATTACCTTGACACTTGTTCTAAACATATTTTTTGTGTAATGGACGACCAAGACAATCCATGGGTCAATTTTGGGTCCTCATGAATCCACTTGGGTAAGATAATGACATTTATGACATTTTATTTATAGTGAATATAAAAAATGTCATAAACATGTATTATTTTACTAAAAAAATGTTACATGAGGCTATATAATTTATATTTTCAACTATAAATATTCATTTGAAAGTTAAAAATATTTCCTACATCATGTTATTTTTTTTATAAATTTTAGACATCGTATAAAAAATATTATTTATGACAAAATGATGATGTAGTGTTTACTTCATTAATGGATGATTTAAATAAATAAGACGATAAAAATTAAAAAACATCCAAAACATGTCTAATTATTATTGGATGATTTTATTTCAAACATGGGCCACCTTATCTTCATATTTAATTGTTTTCGGACATTTAGAAACTGAAAATAATTATATAATAAAATAATATTTTCAAACATTCCAAAAGAGTCCCTCGAATTCCTTATAAAAAGAACTCACTTCTTGCACATATCTCACACTTCTCAATCCCTTGCCTCATCCATCCTCTACTCCAAAAATCTCCCAATATCCCTCTCTTCGTCATAGAAGCCTTTCCTTAGGCAGAAATCACTTCAAGAAAACTGTTTGTTTTAAACCAAAAGGTGTTACCTGATTTAAAGGGAACGTCTTCTCTTAAGTTCTTTTCTTTTATTTTACATCTACAACCTCATAAAATCATTTTATTCCTTTATTTTATAAAAATACCTGTATAATAAATATACAAGTATGTTTTATGAGATTTTTTTGAGCAACACTTAAACACATCTCCATCTAATTGGTAAATAATATACTGTTTCAGTAGACAGCGAACTACAGCCTCACTAAATGATGATTGTTCAATTATCTCCTATCGCCTCTCATGGTGGCCATTATGATGGAACTGTATCTATATATGATATTTATGATATTTATTTTTTCTTTATTCTTATGTATTTTCCTTTTTATAGCATACATTTATGGTTCCCACAATGGGTAAATGTGATAATTTCATTAGAGGAAGTGCGGACTACCGCCCCCTCAAAGTCATTTACCCATTCATGAAATACATGGAACATATAAACGATGGAATTTATGAACTTATGTAGCATATATGACTTATTTATTATACTGAAAATAATATAACTATAAATCACTATGTTTTAATTTCATTATAATATGAAATAGAAATGAAAGTAGTGTTCATGCGTACGTACAACTTACTGTCTCCATGCACAGTGCATTTCATTTCTTATCTCCAAATGTTATACACTTTTATAAATACATATATATACTGGATATATATTACATATAGGAAAAAATAAATTATGAATATCATTCTGGAGATAATGGAATTTTGACCACATGGGGAATTTATAATTATAACAAGTTTATTTTTCACTCAAGTTCCGAACATTGACAAAATGTCCGATATGAGCTCAAATAATTAACCAATTTTTGTAGAAAGGTAATAAGTAATATAAAAGGAATAATAAACTTGAAAAATATTCTAAATCAAGTATAAAGTAAATTAATTTTATTATTCAGGAATAACAAGGAACATACGAGCGATTCAAGTTGGACAACGAGGTAAGGGGTTTCTTATCTGACTTTTAATTCTATTGGATTTCCATTTTTCACCACTAATTTATTGAATGTGGTGTGTTGTGTGATTTTATTTGATATATGTTATCATTATTCTCTTTATATTTATATTATTATGTGAATAATTTTGTTGTTATTAACTTTGTTCATACGATTCGATTGAATACAGCATGGTAAGGGATTTTCATCTCACTTCATATTCCTTTGAGATTCTTGGTATATTTTCCAATATATCTTTTTGTGTGGTGTATTTACTTCACAGTATTTTAATCTTTGTTTAATATAATTTAATTAATGGATATTTACATATTATTGATATGATCCTTATTTCATGGGGTTCACGTTTCGAATGCTACCAAATTGGTAAGGGAATCTTTCACCCTCCTCTTTTAAGAAATGACTTCCTTTATGTTGTGTCTTCTATTTTACATATATTTATGTTGAGGTTATGTTAAAATATGTTCTCATTACTGACCATTTCATTTCTAATTGTTGAGATACCGTTTCGGCTCTCATCAATTTGATTTCTTAATTTTTAAGTGATGCTGTTAGGCTGGCTAATTTCTCCTAAAATAAATCACATCTTCTCTTTTCTTTCATGTTCCGTTTTCATGTGGTACGTAATTAAAATATCGACACCATGATCTTATTATGTAACCATACTGTATTATGTATTATTTATTAGTGTTTTACCCTTGTACCCTCTCTTTTCAATGTTTTCTAAAACCATGTTATATAGTCATTATGCTGCAAAAATTTCACCTCAAAATCTCTATCTCTATCTCTCCAGAAATTCTCTTGACTTATTTATGTAAATACCCAGACCTATTTCGTTTCTATGGGTGTTCATATATATATAAATATGATATATTTGATTCTGGAATTGACACACATATAACCCTCACTCCCTTTCCATGGGTTATAAATGACATAATGATCTTATTTTTAAGAACCTGTAAAACGTCACGATCTTGAAATGAAACTCATTACTTTTATTCTCCATGGGGTATTTATGAAATTTGTGATTATTATGTATGGGTCTCACATAAAAGTAAATACATATTAATGGTGTTCCCCGATTGCACTCAAATGCATTGAATAAAGAATTAACCTCTAGAGAAGACAGGTTTGACGATACCTTGCTGAATAACCTTGGTAATTTTTATGACACCTTGGGGATGGAACATGGTGATATGTTCATGAATGTCTAAATGAAATGTGGAAGATTAATATTCAAGTTATGATTCATGTTCTTTTTATTATGATATTCATATTATTCCATTACCCATGAATTTATGATTTATATCATGTTCTTATTAATATTTCTCATGATCACATGTCAATTGTTTCACTTATTTTCCTTACTGATCCTTCTGCCCACGCTTTACATTGATGTATGTCTCCATGTTAAGAGATGCAGAAATTTTACATAGTATGAACCTATGCTGAAGCCTTAAAATTTTATTATAAGGATGTTTTATGTTGTTTTCGTGTATTATGTTATTGATTCCCAAGACACTAGACTTTAAAGATCTTCAGTTTGTAAAATGTAATTAAAAGTTTTGTTATAATATGGAGGGATTCTATATTTTGTATTAAAGGATAGATTAGTAATTTATGGAAATTAGTCTATGAAAAATTTATGAAGATCCCTATAGAAAATTATAACTGTAGGAAAACATCCTGGTATTTTGGTGAGTATGGAGTAAGTGGTTTATCAAGAAAATACATCCCCGTCTGGATACGAGTAGAACTATCTTAATGTGTTGGGATAAGAAATAGATGTATAAGAAAACCGTTAAGGTTAAAACATGTTAGGGTTATTTTTGAGTTTTATAAAAATAAAAACACACAGACCATGTGTCAACCTGTCGAGTCAGAAAAAGATGTGGGAATCGAACCCACAACCAAAGTGCGATTGGGTTTTATCACCTACCACTGGCCTACGTGAAGTCACTGGTTAGTTTGACATTTTATTTTTTAGTTAAATGATTTTATGGATCAAGAATAAGTTGATTTTGTAAACTTATGATTTATTAAATGGATATCCTTTGTATATGAAAATGATTTCGTGATTAAATGATGAAGGTTATTTTGGACGATGTTTTCTCTTATGGAATACTATATTACTAAGGAAAATATAATACTAAAGGATTTAATTTGTGGAAGAATGGTTGAAGATTTTATTTTGTAAGAATATATGTAGTTATAGTGAAAATATGGTGACTTGGGTTATTTTTTAAAAATGATTAACCTAGCATAGAGAATATGTGATTAGGATAATTAAACTTTAGTATGAGACTTTTATATTATTCGACATTATTTAGCAATAAATATTAAGATTTATTTTGGAAGACTATGTTATTAAATACTTTTGAGTTTTGGGTTTCAATATTAGATAAGATTATTCTAATGAATTTTAATGACGATTTTTTTAACGGTCTTTCTGGAAATTTCGGTACTTTTTATGGAATTTTAAAGATTAATAGTTGTATTTATTTTTATAAAGGATTTTCCTTTTTGGGGATTATATGATCTCGTACTAATCATTTTAGTTTTATTTGATGACTAAAGGCAAGGGAAATATATACTTATTATTTTTTGTATTATTTGATTCTCTAGAAGATGATTCTTGTTCTTTTGATCAGACCAAGTCCTTTTGAATACTCATTCTTTGAAGAAAAGATTAGTCTTGGTAGAAACTTATTGAAGGATGAAAATCTACATGAAGGTAAGTATATTTTTCTTTTGTTTTTATTATATATAGTAAATTAATTCCTCTAAATTATGAAAATTAATTTAAAACAAAAACATCGTTGGTTTACGTTTCCTATTGGGTAATCAAAGACCATTTAACACATCAAAATTTTCTGATTTTCTTATGGTTAAGTTTCTCCTAATCGTGTTTTCTATCACTCTCCATCAGAACATGACCATTTTTTTCTCTTCCATATCCATGTTTTCCTATATGGAATCCTAGTATGGGTTAACTTGAGTGGCCTTTATACTTCCCTTCATTCTTTTAAAGTGATAGTTTTTTAGACTCTTTTCCCAATGTAGGACTTTCAACGAAGTTTCCAAGCCCAATTTTAAAATTGCGAGGACACAATTTTCAAAAGTGGGGATGGATGTAACATACCATGAAAATAAATAATATGAAATTTTCATATTTATTAATATTTTTTAATTAATGTGGATTTTATATTCAATGGCGTACCAGACACTTACCAATGGGTTTCTTCGAAATCATACATTGCACACTAATAATATAATATTATTAATATAAATGGTATAGAACACCTAGACGTTGTATTAGAGGGAATTAAGAGACCTAACTTAAACATAATAATATATATTGTTTAAATGTTTTTACATTTTTCCAATAAAAGTCAGAGGCAAAAAAATGTAAATGAATCTAATTTTAAACTTAATTTACATTAAAAGGGTTATTTACTGCCTTTTGATGGCAAACCCTTTTTAAATATAGTTTTTGTCGCTTTTACATATTATATTTGACAAAATAATTTTCATCTTTAGAATCGGGACATCAAAATTTACTTTGGATGAAATTTTGATATTTTTCTAATAATGTACATTTTTAATGAATATTGAAAAAATGTTGTATTTTAATTCAAAAACGCATTTTAATCTTATTTATTTATATGGTTAGATTATCTTTTTAGTTGGTTTTAAGGTTTAAATGGATTTCATTTTTACTATTTAAGCCAATTTTGGCCATTTTATGTAATTTCACTTTGAAATTGGACATTAACAATTATTAATCTTTTGATGGTTATTATTTCTTAAAAACCCTTTTTTTTGTTTTGTCGACGGGAATTAATTTTAAAATCAATTAATGAAACTTCCATGTTTTGAATTTGGTAAAATAGAAATCATTTTTCAATTTGGAATATCAAATATATTTGAGAGTGAATTTTTCGAATTTTTCTAGAAACCTTTAATTTTTGATGAATACTGAAACCACTATGTAGTAGTTACAAAACTAACCATTTCATTTAAATGAAAATTTAGCTCTTCTATAAATTTAATTTAAATAATACAACATACATGGTTTTCATTAGTAATTTAAATGTGGTTCAATGAGACTAAAATAATTTTTTGTGAATAGTAACTTTTGCCTTTTATTAACCATGATTAAATGTAATTAGGGTAATTTATGGTAAAAATAATGTTATAATAATAATAAAAATTATCATTACACTTTTCCTAACATTATTGGATGAGTCATGGCCTACCAAGACAATCTATGGGTCAATTTTTGGGTCCCATGGAGCCTCATGGATAAGATGATGACATTTATTGCTTTTTATTAAAAGTAAAAATAAAAATGTCATAAACAACTATAATTTTACTAAAAAAATTACATGGGGTAATATAAGTTATATTTTCAACAATAAATATTCATTAGAAATCTAAAATTATTTCCTACATCATGGTATTTTTTTATAATTTTTAGACATCATAAAAATAAAATTATTTATGATACAATGATGATGCAGTGTTTACGTCATTAATGGATGATTTAAATAAATAAGATGATAAAAATTAAAACAATATCCAAAACATGTGAAATTATTATTGGATGATTTTATTTTTAAATTGGCCACCTTATCTTCGACTTTAATTATTTTTGGACATTTAGAATCCAAAAATCATTATATAATAAAATATTATATTCAGACATTCCAAAAGAGCCCCTCCTCTCTCTTATAAAAAGAAATCACTTCCTACCTATTTTTCACACTTCTCAATCCCTTGGTTCATCCAAACTCTGCTCCAAAAAGCTCCAAATATACATCTCTTCATCCTAGAAGCCTTACCTTAGACCGAATGCACTTCAAGAAACCCATTTGGTTTAAACCGAAGAGAATTACCCTATTTAAAGGTAACGTCTTCTCTTAAGTTCTTTTGTTTTATTTTACTTCTCCAACCCATAGAATCTTTTTACTACATTATAATATAAGAAAACCAGTATCCTCAATATACAAGGATGTTTTTATGTGATTTGTTCCAGCTGAACGTACACACACCACCATCTAATGGGTAAATAACATATTGTTTCAGTGGACATCAATCTACTGCCTCACGAAATGATGATTGTTCAATTATCTCCTACCACCTGTCATGGTGTCCATTATGACAGCACTATATCTATATATGATATATATTTTATTTAATTTTTCTTTATTCTTCTGTATTCTCCTTTTTATGGAACACCTTTATGGATCCCATAATGGGTAAAGGCAATAATTTCATTTGAGGAAGTGCGGACTACTTCCCCCTCAAAGTGATATTACTCATTCATACCAAACATGGAACGTATAAAGGTTATAATATATGGAAATATGTAACATATATGACATAACTATTATAATTAAATTATAATATACATATGAATCACAAAAAAATAAAATTCATTAAAATATGAAAAAGAAATGAAAGTAGTGTTCATGCGTACGTGCGTCTTACCGTCTCAATGAATGGTGAATTTCATTTCATATCTCCAAATGTTATGTACTGTTATAAATAAATATATATGTTATATATATATGATATATATATGACAGATAAATGATGAATATCATTCTGGAGATAATGAACTTTGGAAGACATGGGCAATTTATAATTATAACATGTTTATTTTTTACTCAAGTTTCGAACATTGACAAAATGTCCGATACTAGATCAAATAATTAGCTAATTATTATAGAAAAGTAATAAGTAATATAAAAGTAATAATAAAACTGAATAATATTCTTAAGAAATTATAATGTAACTTATGTTTATTATTCAGGAATAACAAGGAACATACGAGCGAGTCAAGTCGGACAACGGGGTAAGGGGTTTCATATCTCACTTTTAATTTTGTGGGATTTCCATTGTTCACCACTAATTTTTTTCATGTGGTGTGTTGTGTACTTTCATTTGATATATATTATCATTATTCTCATTATATTCATGTTATTCTGTGAATAATTTTTTGGTTATTAACTTTTGGTCATACGATTCGATTGAATACAACGTGGTAAGGAATTTTTATCTCACTTCACATTCCTGTGAGAGTCATGGTATATTTTCCACTGTTTCCTTTTGTGTGGTGTATTTACTGCCCATGATTGTAATATTTGTGTAATATAATTTAATTTATGGGTATTTACATATTCTTGATATGATCCTTCTTTCATGGGGTGTACATTTCGAATGTTACCAAATCGGTAAGGGAATCTTTCACCCTCTTCTTTTAAGTCATGACTTCCTTTATGTTGTGTCTTATAGTTTCCATCTATTTATGTTGAGGGTATCTTCTTATATTTTCTCATTAATTTCCATTTCATTCATAATTGTTGAGATACCATTTCCACTCTCATCAATTGGTTTTCCAAATTTTTTAGTGACGCCGTTAGGCTACCAAATTTGTCATAAAAGAAATTGAATCTTCTCTTTTTTTCATGTTTCCTTTTCATGTGGTATGTAATTAAAATCTCCATACCTACACTACATTACATTATACATATCTAGATTGGACTACACACTATGGTTGTTGGCCCACTAATATTTTATCTCACACTATGCTCAAGCACCATTGGCATCCGAGTATACATTATGTCTCCAGGTATGAATATAGGGAAGCATCTATCTTCTAATTTTTTGATTGACATTTCTAGGATAGATATGGGGTAGAGGATAGAGCTGGTAAATGAGATAATCGTGAGCTATTCTTCATGCCATTATTCTTTTATTACATTGTAGTGTTATTATAATTATTAATTCTTGTACATGTATCATCATCTGTCATACATACATTTTTGTAAATTAGCATTATCCATATTTAATATTAAATTGATATTACATTTATCTTCTGATTATTTTTCATTGATTTCTACTACCCCTTTTACTATCTATTATTTTTCCTATCCACTTCAATTTTGTGAAAAACTGTCCTTTAGGGAGTATTCTCCTCAGTATAAAACTATTAGACATTTTCTCCTATTCAGCTTCCACCGGTATATGGGGCGGTGCTCTTGAGGCCATGTGACCCACCTGTCCAGCTACCATATTATTGGTCAGTTGGGATGGGATGTTACAAAGTGGAATCAATGCCTTATATTTTTATTTTAATATTTTGGGCTAGTATACATGAGACTAGGATTGTTTCTGCACTCAGTAAATAATCATTTATGGGACCGATCACCCCACCCATATGGAAATGGCCTTGTGGACAGAGCCTAGAATTGATATTCTTGATGTTTTATATTATAGTTTATTTTGATATCACCATGATTAAATTGTGTACATTCCATTTCTGATTTATTTTTGTTGTTTATTATAATTACCCTTGTCTTAGTATGTCAATGATAGAGAATTTCATTCATCATATTATGCACATAGAAATTTACATTCCATGCATATGTCATTACATGTTGTGGCATTTACATCTTTTCTGCTATTTGGATTATGTTCCTTTAGTACTATATAATTCTCTTGATTACTTTTGATTTCCATTTTACAAAATATTCTTAGATGATAGTAGTACATTCTTATTTTGAACCTATTTAGGAACGTTTTTTCATGAATTTCCTTCTTCATGTGCTTATGTGCTTGTTGGCATGCCTTATATGTTTATTTCTCATTATATCATGCTAGTATTGATATATTTAATTGGTTTCATGGGATGAATTTATTTTTTGCAATTAAATATGATCTAGATTTCAGTTATAAGGTGTTTGGGTGTCTTATAATTGGTAAATTCTAACTTGTATAGACAAAAAATATTTTAAATATTTAAATATACATATAGAAAATTGTTTTAAATTTAATTGTTTTTGATGTTCAAAAGCTAAAGGGTATTCATTAGTAAATGGAATACAAATGGAAATATATAACGTGTATGGGGTATTTTTTTTCTTCCTATATGGAATCCCATATTACTGAACCATTATATATGACCCTGGTGTATTTTTGGAATTTTTTTAAATGAAAAGCGTCAAATGAATTCAAATTTTAATGTGGATTGGGTTTGGTAAAATGGGTGTTAGAATTTAGATTATAAAGTTTATGGGCTCTTTATAGACTGAGGAATGGAAACCCATATTATAAAAACTTTTACATGTATATGTGTTAATTTTAAAGGGTTATGAATGTGAAATCTATTTAATTTTGAACTCTAGTACGTTAGTAAACCTTAAAAATGAACAACTAGAATAATCTAGGTTAGATGGGGCATGTTTCTTATGAGATAACCCTTTATGGGTGTTTTAATATTTTAATAACTAAGAAACTACAATTGGGTTTCATTTTTAGGAAACAATTTTGTCTTAAAAATACCCTTGTAGTTCTCCTTGCCTATTAAAACAGAATAAGAATTTATTTTATAAATTTCATAATTTATGATGGGATGTGAGTGATTGTTTAATTATTAAAAAGGATGTTTGTTAAGACTTTATTGTTTTTCCCGTATGTTTCACCTTAAATATTTTTAATGATTAAAAGGATGAATGTAAATCAATGTAGTGACCTTAAAAATGGATCCCTAGGTGTTTTCCTTCATTTAAAACACTTTTGTAAGCGTGGTTAAAGTTTCTCGTTGAGTTTCCTTAGAATTGAAACATAAGAGTTTTCTATAGACCCTTTTTATTATTAAAAATGGCTTAGATGAGAGGATCCTAAGCCCAATGACTTATGTTAGTCTTGAACTTATTATGGTTTGATTCATTCTCCTCTCATAAAGGTATAACTTGTGGTAGGTAGCACCCTTAGAGCTTAAATTCATTGCCAATTTCATGATCTTTCTACTTTTTGGTGTTTGTTGGGTGTTCACGGTATAGTTAAGCATTATTATAATGGGCGTGAGCATCAGTAAATGCTCGATTTTAGCATGTTAGACATTATTCGGGAATTCATGGATACTTGGTATGTCTTGTGACCCTTTTTCTCTTTCCTTATGAAACATAGGAAGTCATCAGTCTGTTTTACAGTCATATGAGTTAGAATTACCATGATCCAATTTTCTATACAAGATATCAAATACTGTAAGGCATATGGCGGATAACCCTATGGGTTGTATCTAGGGTGTGTTTTATGATTGTAATCCTTGGAGAAGTATGCATTCACTTACATAGTTCCTGTCGAGTGCTAATTGATGTAACGAACCAGTTGAGTTCAATGGTATAATTGATCCATGAGTTTTGTTGAGTATGGTCTAGAGTCTTCTATATAGTATAGTGACTTGGGTATTAATGGAATCATGATCTTCATGATGTTTGGGAGGAATTCCAATAGGATAAGGTGTTTTGACATGCCCGTCAGGTCAGTTTGGTTCTCCCTTTCAGGTCAAATTCTTTGATGTAGGAGAGTGTGGCTTGGAGAAGCATCACATATGTGGTTAAGGTGAATCTGATCAATCTCGCTAATGATTGGATGGACTATCTCTTCTTTTTATGACTAGGAAACTCCTAAGGTGGGGATCCTCATAATAGTTCTAGGTGATCTGTGTCCATCCCAATATAAGCAACCTAACTGGTGAGGAACATTTGGAAATGGTCGGTCTTTATTGAATGCCTTTTAGGCTAGCAATTTCTGAATCATCTTGGTGCTTTCTTGAAAAAAAGAGACAATGAAATGGTTGGATATGTATAAAATCGTTGAGAAACGATTTTGGTCATGGATATAATTTGGCGGGAAATGCTTGAGCGATCATGGGATGACTTGAGTGGTAAGGGAATATAATTGGTTAATGATGATGTATTGGAAAGATAAATCAAGATTATTTCCAAGAGGTCGACAAGTAGTGGTTCAAATTTTCTTCTTCTAGTTTTTGTGGTTTCTTTATAGTGAAATTTGGATTAGCGATGAGTGTGTCCCCTATCTTGATGATGTAACATCCCAAAAAATAAGGAATATGACATTTTCATATTTATTAATATTTTTGAACTAATGGGTATTCTATATTCAATGGCGTATGTGACATGCTACAATGCGTTTCTTCGAAATCTTACGTTTCACACTAATAATATAATATTATTATTTTAAATGGTAATTAACACCTAGCTATTTTATTGGAAGGAATTAAGAGAACTAACTCATGTAGGATAAAATATGTTTGTTAAATGTTTCTATATTCATCCAACAAATGTAAGAGGCTTAAAATGTAGATGAATCAAATTTTAAGCATAATTTACATTAAATGGGCAATTTACAACCTTTTGATGGAGAACCCTTTTTAAATATTTATTTGTCACTTTTAAATATTATATTTGAAAAAATAATTTTCATCTTTAGAATCGGGACATAATAATATACTTTGGATTAATTTTTTATATTTTTATGATAATGAACATTTTTAACGAATAGTGAAAAAAGGTTCTATTTTAATTCAAACCCGCTTTTTAATATAATTTATTTATATGGTTAGATTTTTTTTAATTGGTTTTAAAGTTTAAATGGATTATATTTTTACCATTTAACCTAATTTTGACCATTGGAATTAATTTCTCTCCCAAATTGGACATTAACAAGTATCAATCTTTTAATGGTAATTATTTCATAAAAAACGCTTTTTTTACGATGGGAATTATTTTTAAAATTAATTAATGAAACTTCCATGTTTTGAGTTTTGTAAAATAGAAATCATATTTGAATTCCAAATATCAAATTTATCTTAGAGTGGATTTTTGAAATTTTTCTGAAAACCTTCAATTTTTGATGAATAGTGAAACCACTATGTAGTAGTAAAAAAACTGATTTTTTCATTTAAATGAAATTTTACCGCTTCTGTGAATTGAATTTCAAAAATACGAAATACATGATTGTCATTAGTAAGTAACATTTGGTTCAATGAGATTAAAATATTTTTTGATGAATGGTAACATTTGACTTTTATTAACCACGATTAAAGGTAAATAGGGAATTTAAGGAAAAAATAAAGTTATAATAGTAAAACAATTACCATTACACTTTTCCTAACCTTATTTTATGATTAATGGACGACCAATAAAATCCATGGGTCAATTTTGGGGCTTCATGGAGCCACAAGGGTAAGATAATTACATTTAAAACTTTTTATTTAAACTACAAATAAAAATGTCATAATCATGTATTATTTTAATAAAACAATTTTTACATTGGGTTATATAAGATATATTTGGGACTATAAATAATGATAGTAAAGCTAATAATATTTCCCAAATCATGGTATATTTTCTACCATTTTTATACATCAAATAAATAAAAGTATTTATCACACAATGATGATGTATTGTTTACGTCATTAATGGATGATTTAAATAAACAAGATGATTAAAATTACAAAAACATCCCAAACATGTCCAATTATTATTGGATGATTTTATTTTTAACATGGTCCCCATTATCTTCAACTTTAAGGTTTTTTGGACCTTTAGAAACCGAAAATAATTATATAATAAAATAATAATTTCAAGCATTCCAAAAGAGATCCTTCTCTCCCTTATAAAAATCACCCACTTCCTACCCATATATATAACTTCTCAAGCCCTTGGCTCATCCAACCTCAGATCCAAAAAACTCCCAAGATCCCTCTCTTCATCCGAGAAGCCTTACGTGTTGTAGAAAGCACTTCAAAAAACCCGTTTGGTTCAAACCAAAAGGTGTTACCCTATTTAAAGGTAACGTGTTCTCTTAAGTTCTTTTATTTTATTTTACTTCTCCAACCACCTAAAATAATTTTATTAATTTATTTTATAAATACACAATTATAAAAAATATTCAAGGAAGTTTTTATGAGACTTTTTAGAGATACACTTACACACACCTCCATCTAATTGGTAAATAACATTCTATTTCAGTGGACGGCAAACTACTGCCTCACGAAATGATAATTGTTCAATTATCTCCTACCACCTCTCATGGTGGACATTATGATGTAACTGAATATATATATGATTTATATTATATTTATGTTTTCATTATTCTTATATTTTTTTTATATAATACCTTTATGGTTCCCATAATGGGTAAACACGATAATTTCATTAGAGGAAGTGCGGACTACCGCCGCCTCAAAGTGATATTACTCATTAATGCCATACATGATAAGTATAAAGGATGGAATTTATGAACTTATGTAGAATATATTAAATACATATTATAATGAAATTATAATATACCTATGAATCACTATGTTTTAATTTCATTAAAATATGAAATAGAAATGAATGTAGCGTTTATGCGTATGTAAGGCTTACCGTCTCCAAGAACGGTGCTTTTCATTTCCTATCTCCAAATCCTATGTACTATTATAAATACATATATATATATACTGGATGTATATGTTATATATGATATATAAATTATGATTATCCTTTTAAAGATAATGGACTATTTACCACATCTGCAATTTATAATTATAACATGTTTATTTTTTACTCAAGATTTGAACATTGACAAAATGTTCGATATGAGCTCAAATAATTAACTAATTATTATAACAACGTAATAAGTAATATTAAAGGAAAAAAATTAAAAATATTCTTAAGAAAGTATAAATTTCCTTAAGATTATTATTCAGGAATGATAAGGAACATAAAAGTGATTCAAGTAGGACAATGAGGTAAGGGGTTTCTTATCTCACTTTTAATTCTATGGGATTTCCATTGTTCGTGACTAATTTATTTCTTGTGGTGTGTTGGTTACTTCAATTTGACATAAATTAAATTTATTATCTTTATATTCATGTTATAATGTGTTCAATTTGGTGTTTATTAACTTTGTTCATATGATTTGATTGAATACAGCGTGGTAACAGATTTTCGTCTCACTTTGTATTCCTATGAGATTCTTGGTATATTTTCCACTATTTCCTTTTGTGTGGTGTATTTACATCAATGTATTTTACTCTTTGTGTAATATAATTTAATTTATGGGTATTTAAGTATTCCTTATATGATCCTTCTTTCATGGGATGTACGTTTCGAATGTTACCAAATTGGTAAGGGAATCTTTCACCCTCCTCTTTTAATAAATGACTTCCTTTATGTTGTGTCTTCTAGATTCAATCTATTTATGTTGACGTTAGGTTCATATAATTTCTAATTACTTTCCATTTCATTTTCAATTGTTGAGATACTATTTCCTCTCTCATCAATTTGTTTTATTAATATTTAAGTTGCATCATTAGGCTGCCCAATTTCTCGTAAAAGAAATCACATCTTGTCTTTTCATTCATATTTCATTTTCATGTTGTATGTAATTAAAATATCAATACCATGATTTGTTTTTTAACCATAATATATTATAAATTATTTATGAGTGGGTGACCCTTTTCTTCTCTCTTTTAAATTTTTTCTAAAACCATGTTATATCGTCATTATGATGCAGAAATTTCACCTCAAAATCTCTATCTATTTCTCCCCAGAAATTCTCTTGTTTTATTTATGTAAATACCCAGATATATTTCGTTTATATGGGTTTTAATCAATATATAAATATTATATATTTTAGTCTTGAATTGACACACATATAACCCTCACTCCCTTTCTATGGGTTTTAAATGACATGATGATCTAATTTTTAAGAACCTGTAAAACGTCGCGATCTTGAAATGGACCCCATTACTTTTATTCTCCACGGGTTATTTATGAAATGATTTATTATGGTATATGTGGCTCACATTAAAGTAAAGTCATATTAAGGTTTATCCCTAATTTTTCTCCAATGTATTGGGTGACGAATTAATCTCTAGAGATGACAAGTATCACGATACCTTGCTGAATAACCATGGTAATTTTTATGACACCTTGGGGATGGAACTTGGTGATATATTCATGAATTTATAAATGAAATGTTGAAGCCACATATTCAATTTATGATTCATGTTATTATTATTATGATAGTCCTATTATTCCAATACCCATTCCTTTATGATTTATATCATGTTCTTATTAATATTGCTCAAGATCACATGTCAACTATTTCAATTATTTTCTTTTCTGAGCCTTATTCTCACCATTTCCTTTGATGTATGTCTCCAGGTTATGAGATGTAGAAATTTTATATTGTATGAACCAACTATTAAGACTTACAAGTTTATTATAAGGATGTTTTATGTTGTTTTCATGTATTATGTTCCTAATTTCCAGGACAGTAGACTTTAAAGATACTCTATTTGTAAAATGTAATGAAAAGTTAGGTTATAAAATGGAGGGATGAAATAGTTGGTATAAAAGGATAAATTAGTTATTTATGGAAATTAAGCTATGAAAAATTTATTAAAGTTTAAATATAGGAAAACATCTTGGTATTTTGGTGTCTCTGTAGTAAGTGGTTTATCAAGAAAATGCATCCCCATCTGGATACGACCAGAACTATCATAATGTGTTGGGATGAAAATGAAATGTATAAGAAAACTATTAAGGTTCAAACATGTTACTGTTATTTCTGAGTTTTATAAAAATGACAACATGTAGACCATGTGACAACCTATTGCGTCATAAAAATCTATGTGAATCAAACCCACAACCGAAGTGTGATTGGGTTTTATCGCCTACCACTGGCCTACGTGAAGTCACTAGTTATTATGACTTTTTATTTCTTAGTTAATTGATTTTATGGATCAATAATATGTTTATTTTGTAAACTTATGTTTTGTAAAATGGATAACATTTGTATAGTAAAATGATTTGGTGATTAAATGATAAAGTTTATTTTGGACGATGTTTTTTCTTATGGAATATTATATGCCTAAGGAAAATAAAATAATACAGGATTTCATTTGTGGAAGAATGGTTGAAAATTTTATTTTTTAAGAATCTATGAATTTATTGTGTACGTATGGTGATCTGGGTTATTTCTAGAAAATGATTAACCTAGCATAGAGAATATGTGATTAGGTTAGTTACACTTTAGTATAATACTTTAATAGTAGTAGATGTTATTTGGGGATAAATATTAAGATTTATTGTGTAAGAATATGTGATTAAATCCTTTTGAGTTTTGGGTTTCAATCTTAGATTAGATTATTCTAGAGAATTTAATGGACAATTGTGTTTTGAATGGTATTTCTGGAACATTGGATACTTTTTGTTGAATTTTGGAGATTAATAGTTATATTTATTTTCATAAAGGATTGTCCTTTTTGGGGATTATATGATCTTGTACTAACCATTGTAGTTTTAGTTGATGGCTATATAAAAGGGAAATATATATTTCTTCTTTTGTGTATTATGTGATTCTCTAGAAGATGATTATTGTGCTTTTGATGAGACCAAGTCTTTTTGAATGCTCATTGTTTGGAGAAAAGATTAGTATTGGTAGAAACTTATTGAAAGATGAAACTCTACTTTAAAGTAATTATATTTTCATAAGATTTTATTCTATGTAGTAAATTAATTCCTCAAAATTATGAAAAGGAATGTACAACAAAAACATTGTTGTTTTAGGTTTCCTAATGGGTAATCAAATACCATTTAACACATCATATCTTTGTGATTTTCTTATGGATAACTTTTTCCTAATCATTTTTTCTATCACTCTCCATCAGAACATGACCCTTTTTTCTCTTCCATATCCATGTTTTCCTACATATAATCCTAGTATGGGTTAACATGGGTGACCTTTTTTACTTACCTTTCTTTATTTTAAAGTGATAGTTTTACTAACTCTTTTTCCAATGTGGGACATTCAACGAAGTTTCCAATCCCAATTTTAAAATTGTGAGGACGCAGTTTCCAAAAGGGCGGACGAATGTAACATCCCAAGAAAATAAAGAATATAAAATTTTCATATTTATTAATATTTTTGAATTAATGGGGATTCTATATTCAATGGCGTACCTGACACGCACCAACCGGTTTCTTCAAAATCTTACACTGCACACTAATAATATAAAAATATTATTTTAAATGGTAGTTAACACCTAGACATTGTATTGGTAGTAATTAAGAGAACTAACTTAAACATTATAATATATGTTTGTTAAATATTTTTACATTCATCCAATAAAAGTTAGAGGCATAAAGTGTAAATGAATTTAATTTTAATCACAATTTAGTTTAAAGGGGATATTTACCACTTTTGATGGAGAACCCTTTTTAAATATAGTTTTTTTCACTTTTACATATTATATTAGAGAAAAAAAATTTCATCTTTTGAATCGGGACATCAAAATTTACTTTGGATGAAATTTTGATATTTTTCTGATAATGTACATTTTTAATTAATAGTGAAAACCCCTCTATTTTAATTCAAAACCACTTTTTAATATTATTTATTTATATGGTTAGAGTACCTTTTTAATTGATTTTAAAGTGTAAATGGATTATATTTTTTACCATTTAAGTCAATGTAGGCCATTTTAAGTAATTTCACATTGAAATTGTACATTAACAAGTATCAATATTTTGATGGTTATTATTTCTTAAAAACACGATTTTTTTATGATGGGAATTAATTTTAAAATTAATTAATGGAACCTCCATGTTTTGAATTTTGTAAAATAGGGATAATTTTATAATTTGGAATATCAAATATATATTAGAAAGAAATTTTGGAATTTCTCTAGAAACCTTTAATTTTTGCTGACAAGTGAAACCACTAAGTAGTAGTTATAAAACTGACTTTTTCATTTAAATGAAATTTTACCACTTATGTAAATTGAATTTCAAAAATCAGACATACATGGTTGTAATTAGTACGTAAAATTTGTTTCAATGAGATTAAAATGTTTTTTGTTGAATAGTAACTTTTGCCTTTTGTTAACAACTATTATAGGTAATTAGGGTAATTTAAGGTAAAACTAATGTTATAATAATAAACAATTACCTTGAAACTTTTCCTAACAATATAAGATGAGTAATGTCCTACCAAGTCAATCTATGGGTCCATTTTGGGGTCCCATGGTGCCACTTGGATAAGATAATGACATTTATAACTTTTTATTAAAAGTAAAAATAAAAATGTCATAAACACATATATTTTTACTAAAACAATTTTTACATGGGGTTATATAATTTATATTTTAGATTATAATTATTCATTATAAAGCTAATATTATTTCACAGATCGTGGTATTTATTTATAATTTTTAGACATCATAAAAATAAAATTATTTATGACACAATGATGATGTAGTCTTTACGTCTTTAATGTATGATTTCAATAAATAAGAAGATAAAAATTAAAACAATATCCAAAACATGTCCAATTATTATTTTATGATTTTATTATGAAATGGGCCTCCTTATCTTCGACGTTAATTATTTTTGGACATTTCGAAACCGAAAATCATTATTTAATAAAATATTATTTTCAAACATTCCAAAAGAGCCCCTCCTCTCCCTTATAAAAATCACTCACTTCCTACCCATTTTGTTACACTTCTCAAGCCCATTGATCGTCCAAATTAATCTCCAAAAATTTCCCAAGATCCCTTAATTAATCATAGAAGCCTTACCATAAGCATAAAGCACTTCATGAAACCCGTTTGGTTCAAACCAAAGGGAGTTACCCGATTTAAAGGTAATGTCTTCTCCTAAGTTATTTTTTTTATTTTACTTATCCAACCCCCTAAAATCTTTTTATTCCTTTATTTTATAACAAAAACAGTATCCTAAATATACAAGGATATTTTTATGAGATGTTTTCTAGATACACTTACACACACCTCCATCTCATCGGTAAATAACACATTGTTTTAGTGGACAATGAACTACTTCCTCATGAAACGATGATTGTTCAATTTTCTTCTACCCCCTCTCATGGTAGGTATTATGATAGAATAATATCTATATATGATATATATTATATTTATGTTTTCTTTATGATTCTGTATTTTCCATTTTATATCATACCTTTAGGGTTCCCATAATGGGTAAACGCGATAATTTCATTAGAGGAAGTGCGGACTACTGCCCCCTCAAAGTTATATTACTCATTCATGCCATACATGGAATGTATAAAGGATGGAATTTATGAACATATGTAACATATATGACATATGTATTATACTTAAATTATAATATTCATATGAGTCGCTATGTTTTAATTTCACTAAAATATGAAATAGAAATGAAAGTAGCGTTCATGCGTGCGTACGTCTTACCGTCTCCATGAACGGTGCTTTTCATTTCATATATCCAAATGTTATATACTATTATAAATAAATATATATAATTGATATATATGATATATATGAAATCTAAATTATTAATATCATTCTGGATAAAATGACTTATGACTACATAGGCAATTTATAATTACAACAAGTTTATTTTTTACTCAATTTCTGACCATTGACAAAATTTACGATATTAGCTCAAATAATTATCTAATTTTTATATCAAGGTAATAAGTTATATAAAAGGAATAATAAACTTGAAAAATATTCTTAATCAAGTATAAATTAACTTACTTTTATTATTTAGGAATAACAAGGAATATACGAGCGAGTCAAGTCGGAAAACGAGGTAAGTGGTTTCTTATCTCACTTTTAATTCTGTGGGATTTACATTGTTCATAACTAAATTATTGAATGTGGTGTGTTTTGAATTTACATTTGATATATATTATCATTATTATTTTTATATTAATGTATTTATGTGAATCATTTTGTGGTTATTAACTTTTGGTCATACGATTTGATTGAATACAACGTGGTAAAGGATTTTCATCTCACTTCATATTCCGGTGAGATTCATGGTATATTTTCGAAAATTTCCTTTTGTGTAGTTTATGTAATGACCATGAATGTAATATTTGTGTAATATAATTTAATTTATGGGTATTTACATATTCTTGATATGATCCTTCTTTCATTGGTGTACGTTTTGAATGATACCAAATCGGTAGGGGAATCATTCACCCTCCTCTTTTGAGCCTTGACTTCCTTTATGTTGTGTCTTCTAGTTTACATCTATTTATGTTTAGGGTATATAATTATATGTTCTAATTACTTTCCATTTCATTTATAATTTTATATACACCATTTCCACTGTCATCAATTTGTTTTCAGAATTTTTATGTGACGTCGTTAGGCTGCCGAATTTCTCGTAAAAGAAATCGCATCTTCTCTTTTATTTCATGTTTCCTATTCATGTGGTATGTAATTAAAATATCCATACCATTATCTTATTATGTACCCATAATTTATTATTAATTATTTATGAGTGCGTGACCCTTGTACCTTCTCTTTTAAATGTTTTCTAAAACCATGCTATATAGTCGTTATGCTGCAGAAATTTCACCTCAAAATTTCTATCTATTTCTCTCCAGAAATTCTCTTGTTTTATTTATGTGAATAACCAGAAATATTTAATTTATATGTTTGTTAATAAATATATAATTATTATTTATTTTTTCTTTAATTAACACACATATAACCCTCTCTCCCTTTACATGGGTAATAAATGACATAATGATCTTATTTTTAAAAACTTGTAAAAAGTCATGATCTTGAAATGAAACCCATTACTTTTATTCTCCATGGGTTATTTCTAAATTTTTTGATTATGATATATATGGTAGACATGAATGTAATGAAATATTAAGGATGCACCCTGATTGTGCTCCAATGCATTGGGAAAAAAATTAATCTATAGAGATGACAAGTTTCACAATACCTTGGTGAATAACCTTGGTATTTTTACAATACCTTAGGGATGGACCTTGGTGATATGTTAATGAATATCTAAATGAAATGTTGAAACAACATATTCAAGTTATGGTTCATGTTCGTTTTATTATGATAGTCTTATTCTTCCATTACCCATGACATTATGATTTATATCATGTTTTTATTAATATTGCTCAAGATCACATGTTAATTGTTTCACTTATTTTCCATAATAAGCCTTCTGCTCACCCTTTCCTTTGATGTATGTCTCCACATTATGATATGCGGTAGGTGTACATAGTATAAACCTATTATGATTCCTTATAAGTGTATTAGAAGGGTTTTTATATTGTTTTCATGTATTATGTTCCTGATTTCCATGAAACTAGACATTAAAGATCCTTTGTTTGTAAAATGTAATGAAAAATATTGTTATAAAATGGCGGGATTCTATAGATGTCTTCCTTGATGTACTAAGAGATAACTGGTATTATTCCATACTAAATTTAAAAAATCATTTGGGTTGGAGATGTAATATCTACATGGGGTTCATGTTGGATTCATAGTTTTATTTGAATTTTGGTTAGTCTTGTGTGATACCTTGTTTCTAGTGTAAGAGTTCCTTGGATGGAATCTTGGGTACCAACCATTGATTTTGACTTGACCACCAGGTGTATGTTTCTTTGGTATTATCTAATGATATAATTTTTATGTTGTGGCCTTCTAAAAACACCGCACATATAATTATGAAGTATGGACTACCTTGGTTAGGTCCTTGGACTCATGTTCAATGATCTGATGTTACCCCAGACTTATTGTAGAGCTCATAGGTTGTGTTAAAAGGGTAACGATTCTAGTATGATGGATCTGGACTACCCTCTTGTTCGTGTTGTTTCACCACAAATTAAATGATTAGGTGACGGTTTGATCGAGGAGATTTACTATAAGTCACTCTTGGGATTTGGTGAATGTGTTCGTGCAAAATGCATGATACCTTGGAGGAACACACTGTGAATTATTTTGTAATGCACTGACTATCTAATCTAGTAATCTATAGGATAATTCATCTGGAGTGGCTTGACTCGTTATCTTTCTTTCTATGTGTGTAATGTTGGTGATGGAACCATTATTAATCATGTAGTCGGTTTAAGGTGTATGTGGTTTAAAAGGTTGGTTATGTATTTCAAGGTAATCATGTGTGATCAGTCCCAGGTAGGTTAATAGGGATTCAATCGTTTCTTTTAGTGAAGACTTTGTTTGTACCTTGAGTGTAAATGGGTTCACCTATTTAAATAAATCATTCCAAGAGCATCATTAAAATGCATAGATGCATGATTTGTACATAATTTTGATGGTAAGAGGTATCCTGGATCGAAATCCCCCCTATTATATTAAGAACATTGGTCAAGAGAACCATTGTCTCGATGCATAACAAGATGAAAACGGGATCATCTCTCAAATTAAATGGGCTCAAGTACGTTCAGCTACATTATTCCTTTCAGAAAGGAAGTGTTGTCTTGGGTTTTAAAGGAATGAGTGTCGTATGCTTAAATGAATGATCAGAGGTGCTTTGGGAGTTTGGAAATGAGATTCAACTATATGAATGATAATTCACAACCTTGGTAGGTCGGGTAATGTTTTAGTTGTTCCCTAAGGCTCCTTAGGGTCAATAATTTCTATGGTGGGGACGTTGTAATGATTTTGTTTTTTATCCAAGGTGGAATTATATGGGAATTTGAACTTTTTCAATTACTGAATGATCCGTTTTGTAAACCGAGAATCAGAATTGAATTTTGAGAGTTTCATCTCTTCAATTTATTTATTTTTGATGTGGTTTAAGGATCATAATTTCCCTTGGTTCTCTGTCATGTTTTGGGATTGTCAGACTCCAAAATTACAAGTTTATATATGATTTTTAGAATAATGTTTTCTTTAATGTGAATTAGTTATGACTCATTAAATGATGTTCAATTATTATAAATGAATTGTTTTATAAATAATTTAATGTTTTTATAATTAGACCCCTTGACTGAGGTGCACTATCTTTTAGATAAAAAGTAATGATTAATTATTTATATCATTCTTATTTTAGGGCATAGAGTTTTCTTATGCCTTCAGGTTAGAGTTTAATAAGTGGCATGATGTACATTGTGTCTCTTGTTATTATTAAATGATGTTTCAACCTTTTTTATATAGTTGTTATATGAACCAAGTAACCTCCTATGTTCTTAAAAAATCTATTAATTTTATTTACCCATGTAGGTGATTGACCCCTTTTCCAATGATACCTCCTAAGTGACCCTTATTTCCTTATAAAGAGAATTTCCTTATTTTGGTAAATAGAATGGGTTGAAATAAATAAAATGGATAATGTGTGATGGGTTTACATTATTATAAAGAATTAAATGGATTAAATGAATAACCCATAAAGTATGGTTCGGCCATTTCTTTTTCATTATGTCTTATTAAATACTTATGATGAATATAATTACCTTGAATGGAATTGAATTTTACTAAAGGAATATATGAGAGGTATGAACTCATATGTTATGTTACAAAAATGATTATGCCTTACATATATAAATGGGATAGATAAAAGAGATGGATGGGAGGTAATGTCCAATGAAAATTATAAGTATAATACACCTTTATAGAGGTTGTATATAATGGTAAGGGGTGTTGATCCAAGGGAAATCACACTCCCTTACATCAGGTGTGGATTACGGTATCTCACACCATTGATAATATAATGGGTGGAGATTTGTGCTGAACATTCCCTGATTAGAGTGTGTATATAGACACTAACTCTCCATCTTGATTGTTGTATCATGATTTCTCTAACTCTTCTAGGGATGTAGGTAATATACACTATTACATGGGCTTATAGGCTCATTTAGATTGGTTATGGATGTATCAGTTACACTTTGGTCCTTCCAGAAGCTATTATTCTTGGTGTATGTCCATTAGGCATCCGCACAAACATGGATCATATAGGTGGAACCAATATATAACTAATCTATATATATAATTATTACTTTATATAGTTACTATTTATGCATCTTATTCTAACTATGAGCCGGAGAAGGTAGAGCTTCCATGTTTCTCTTAGGAACCTGAGTGGGTTATTGGTCATCTATTTAGTTGTATTTATTATTATTTATTACCTACACTACTTTACATTATAAAGGAAATGTATTTGGCTATAAACCATTGGTATTGACCTATGAAGATTGTATCTCACATCCTACTTGGTCACCATTGGTACCCGGGTAGAATTTATGTCTCTAGGTATTGATACAAGTATGTAGATAGATTCCACTTTTTTTATTTTCGTTGCTAGGATGGTGTTGGGATGGAAGTCTGAGCTCCTACTTGAGATGATTATGAGATATTTGTTGGGATATAATTTATTTATTAAATTGTATTTCTATTTTAGTTCTTACTTCCTGTACTTGTATAATCATATGTCTAACAAGCATTATTGTAAATTAGTGTTGGCCAAATATTATATTTAGTTGATATTACATTTATCATGTACTGCTTAGTCGTTGATTTATACTACTCCTACAACTATCAATTTATTTCTTATCTTATTCTCCAGTGTTTTACTCTAACTGTGGAGGTATAGTCTCTCCAGCATACCACCATTAGTCCCTCACTACTAGTTGACAACCTCTATCCTATAGGGAGGCGTGCTTGAGGCCATGTGACCAACAATTCTGGCTACCGCCTTAGTGGTCATTCGGGCTAAGATGTTATAATGTGACAGAGATTTGAAACCTCACACCTAAGAGTCAAAACCTCAATACTAACTCTCAATATTCCATGCATCCAAGACAAATCAATCAAATGGATTAATGGATAATTAGGACATCTATTCTTGGTGTGGATTAAAACCCGAATAGATGTGGGTGTATTGGATAATCAATACTTTAGCAGAATCTTGAATCAAGATAATATAAGTTAGAATTGAAAATATTTCTCGGTGGTGAAAATATATGTGTATAAAAATAAATATATCATTCCTAAAATATTTATATGATGGATCCCTCAAACAAATAATTTTAATCTAACACACAGTGAATTTGGAATTACTATATTTGATTTATAAAATATCTCATGAGCACCTATTTTAGGTGAAATGTATGAATAATTTATCCCACTGATAACAACATGGGAAGACATTGAATGGATGTCAGCTTCATCCTATGAGGTGTTCTAGTTAGCTTGGAAGGTTCTGAAAATGGATCCCCTCCCACAGGGTGATGCTCATTATAAGGAATGTATTAAGGCCTTCCTGGATCATCAGGGAGAGGATCCCAGTTTCCAATGCCAAATAGGATGTCATTCATTGGAGAAGTAAGTAATTCCTAGTAAATTTTTTCCAACATTTGTGCAAGGCCAGAATGAGTAGTGGGGTAAACATTCAAATCAGATATCCCTTTGAGGCCCCGCCTCACCGACATCCTAATAATGTATTTGAGCACCTACCTTCGGTCGGTCTGTGAATCTAATTCAAGTGTAAGGTTAGTGAAAATTGTCATAGAATCTGATTTAGAACAATTAATTCACATAGGGATGGTTTCCCCTATTTTGTAAGAAAATTGATAGTTTTTATTGAATTTATACATAGGTAAGTCCATATACCTAATTTTAGGTCCATTTCATGTTTTATGGGAATGGATTGTGCAAAAAATCATTTCTTATGTCATGCTAAGAGGATTCAATGTGTCTAATGATTAGGTTTTTTCCTTTATTTTAGTACTTTTATGGTATTAATTTGTTTTCTGTGAAATATGATAAAGGGATAAAGAATATGAAAAAATGAATAGTGTTTAATTTCATCCCATATGGAGATCTTCCAATTAGAAAATTCAATGACAACAGATAGAGTGATGATGAACTGAGTTCACACATGATCGTATTCAATGATAGTGTGATGGAAACCTAGATTGGAAATGAGGACATATGGGAAGAATTTTTTCAATATAGATTTTCTCATTTGGTCAAGTTTCAAAAACAACCAAATGTATCCCCCCCCCATAATTTTGTTTTGAGAAACACTGAATAGTGGCCTCATAATTCTTTATCCTCATGGATTTTTAGGTATCCCAAACATTAGTTAAGTTACATCCTCCAAGATCATCTATTGGATTAAACTTTGGTAATTCTAATTCCTAGATTTATTCCTATCCACAATGAATTTTAATAACAAATGTCTATCAAGTGGAGTCCACAATGTCCCATGGACTAGGATGTCAAAGTAGGAAAAATCAACCTTGGTGTGATGACACTGATGCTTCAAATTATATAACAATCTCAAATTCATTCCATGGAGCATACTATAGTTGAAAAGATCACATATTTTGATCCAATGTAGTCGAGTCATCATCACTGGGAGGAGACTTGAGCTTGGTCTCCTAGACACCCTCCAGAATTGAGAGGCCTAGAAGGAAATTAAATTTAAAAGTTGTTGGGACATCCTCATAATCAGAGACATCAACATTTGATTAAGTGTGACCTATAGAGTTCCGGTTCTAAAAAGGTATAACCCATGAAATTATAGATTTATGGGTATTTCCTTAAGCTGGTATACATATCCCAAAACATGGGGATATTTGAGTTCCCTTTGATGTTCAACCTAACAATAATTTTTCTGAGGTTTGGTAGTATGTTGGAGAGTTTGAGATGTTAGTATAAGTTTCCGATGACTGGATCCTATCCATAAAGTAGGTAATCAGTATGCTAAATTAAGGTAATAATAAAGGAGTGTTAGACTAATCCAATGATGAATGAGATAAATTCATTTATCCTATTAATTTAATCTTATTTCCCTTTCCTTTGACCCCTTAATAAATTTTTTGAGTATTGGATCTACTATTAAGGGGACACTTTTACTTGCAGAATGAGGCATCACCAGAACTAGCCTCCCTAGGATATACATTAATCTGAACCCCGATTAGGGGGGAGGAGTCTACTTTTAAGACTGGGTAGTTATCTATGGGTTAAATATTAGTAGAAAAGGAGATGTTTGGGGACCCTTTCCACCAATAGTATCTATGTTTTACAAGACTAACACAAGCCCCTCACCATGTTAGGTGAGGAAATGATACAGAAATAATATGTTGGTTTGGATTATATACTGCAATAAGTCATCATGATGTCATTTAGTCATATAAATTTCCTAATGTACAAATCTAACCATGATTACCCATTGCAGGACCAACTTCACATTACTCTCTCAAAGAGCCTAGAATTGATCCCTGAGGAGCCAAATAAGGAACCCCATATGAGCATGAACTCTTAATGACAAGTCTTCAACCTTAATGGAAGATGTTTTTGGGGACTGGACAACATCTATTTCAATATCTGTGGAGGTTGGATACAACCTCAGTAATATCGTTTATGCATAATAGGGTATCATATAAAAGTAACTGACTCGCCTTTTTCAAAAATGATATTATGGTTTATAGATAACCATTGTGTGAGTTTTATTATATGGTAACCCCTCTATAAATTTTTTACAGAATACAGTTTACAAAAGGGTTTTACATGGTATGTTATATAAATTTTTTATATAGAAGATACATGGTCATGTGAATTCTTATATGAGGAATCCCCTTCCACTTTTAACATTTATCTAGAGTTTATGTAGGGGGAGTATTCATTATAGGGTTTATATAAAAGTAATTTATTGCAAATGAAGCTGTTTCTTCATGAAATCCATGCCCTATAATATTTTTATGTCTCTCCAAATGCTTATTATCGGGGAACGTATAGGAAAAAGTTATTGGTTGGTCGCCCCTAAAACATAGGGATTTAGGGAACCTAACATTTTAATAGAAAAATAATAATCTATCATCTACATTTAAAATACTGGCATGGTCAAAAAATATTCTTGAGGATATATAGAAATTCTACCGCCATGACAAAAATGATGAGGGTTCCACATAATAGTGTTGTAGCCACATAGTCAGGACATCCTTCAAGCCAAATTTTTTTACCAATAACATAATTTTTAAGAGGATAGAAATGATCTGAAATTATGGAACCTAGATGATGACGGTCTACTTAATTATTTCAATAATGTAAATGAAAAATTTGATCTAACTACAAATGATGGTGCTCTTGGTAATTCTTACATGGAGATACGATCTTTATATGGTGGAAAACTCCAATGATGATACAAATAATCACTGTATAAGATAACTATGTCTTATAATTCATAAATCCATTTTTGATTCACAATATTTAAAATTACATCTTGTAAAATGAGTAAAAAATTGGATTTTTTTATACTTGGTTTTTGTGTTTTATGAGGAAAAAATATATTATTGAGGCTCAAAAATGATTTTCAATTTTTCAATAAACGTTTCTTAAATAAATATATAATTTTATAGCCTAAATAGTTGAGAGTTTATCACCACCACATCCCTTATTTTGAAAAAAAATTAGTATCTCTATCACATAGTATGGGGTTGTCTTCTAGCACTTAGAGATATCATTTTTTCTTTCATCTTTTAGTGAGGTACACTATCACTCTAGTATTTTTCAGGTAAGGATCATAATGTTAATAAAAATTAAATAAAATGTTTTGGGATCTAACAATGACTCCATTCAAAAGTAAATCCCACATTTTAGTTTGAAAAAACTAAATCAAAATATATTTCAAATATATTATGATTTTATAAATAAAATGATTGAATTTTAATTTTATTTCTAAAACCGTGTATGTATAAAAACTATAACAAATTAAAATGATTAACTTTAAGACGCGCTTTTAAAAAAATTATAAAATATAAATCATTTCATAAGATTCATTATCATAGGATAGTTGAATTAGGATAAATGAAAATTAGGGACTATCAAAAATATTTTCCATGGAATGATTTGGATGGAAATTGATGTGAACCTATTTGTTAACTATTAAATATGTGGATATAAGACTAATTTAATAACCCAAATTTTTAATTCATAACCATAACTAAAGGATGCCTCATCTGTAAAAATTATATACTAGAAACGTAACTGGTCCACGAAACCTTTCCAAAAAAGAATAAGTCAATTGTTTTTTATGTTTCTAATGTGACTCTATCCATTCTAAGATTCCTTTCCAGAACCAAAAAAAGAAAATAAAAATCCACTTTATACTTAATATATTCAAATAAATATTGGTGGTCCCAAAGATAAAGGTTGATTCACATTATGATAAATATTCAAAACTCCACTTATTATAAACTCAACATAATATTATTTTGTAGAAATACAATTCTTTGAATAACCCATGAAAATATTTTGGAATAATTAAAAATATATTAAATAATTGTTGATATATAATAAATTAAATAATATTTTAAAACTAATTTATCTTCATTTGTAGGTAACTTTAAAACTAATAAAGACAATGTTGAATCAATAAATAAACACATAGTATTGATAATTGAAACCCTATTTAAAACCATCACAAATCATTTAGATTTCAAATGCATACAAAAAAATTGTGTTCCAATTTATTCTATGATAATTTAAATCATGAAGGAAATAAAAATTCATTCCAATAGAATTTAATTTAGAAAACACATATACATTAGATTTTGAAAATTCATGCATGAAGGATCATATGAAAAGAGTGGATAATGTATAGATTCACAAATGTCATCAATTTATGGTGACATTTTAAAAGTGTTATTAATGAAATAAATCCTCAAACACCCTAAAAAGGAAGTAATGTTTTTAATTTAAAATGTTATTTTTAGACAATATATAAAAGAAATGAAATGAAGATCACACATTGACAGCCAATATAGTGATAAGGAAACAACCAATGAGGAAAAATATAATAATAAGGAAGTACATTTAAATAAATAAGGAAGACCACTCCCCCTTTAAATAATTGTATCTTAAATATGGTAAGATTATAAATCTATTGATCCTTAATGTATAAAATATGAACATATAAAAACTAGATAATGTGTAAAAGAAGGAGGATATGATACATAAGAAGAAAAAGGGGAAGTATCTTACCTAGAATATTTATCATATCTTCCTTTGAGATTGAGGAGAATTATAATATGAGATTATAAGAGATATCCCATATATTATATGGGTTGGAAAATGTAAATAATGGGGATAGGATGAGGGTCATCCTCATTTACTTATGTTACACTATAAAAAATGACTTATACAAACAGAAATGTATTGACAGATAATATATAAGTTGGTAAAAATGATCAATTCCAACATATATTAAGTTTTATTGGAATTGATTTTAATCACCCACAGTTATTTTTACCAATAGATCCATCTATTGGTATTGATTATTTAACACCAGAAAATATTTTACCAACATTTCAATCTATTCCTTTATCATAATATTACCAACACTTTTTTACCAACAATTTAATCTATTATAAAAAATAATTATTACCTGAAAATATTTTATCATCAATAAAATATGTTAAAATAATCCATTCAATGATAATAACCTATTAAAGGAAAACAAATTTTTTACATAGATTATTATTTTTATGCCCAAATTCAATATTTATGGTTTTATTAAAAATATATCATTAATTGGTTTTAATTTTTAATTTTCTCTAATTATCAATAATGCTTATATTTTAAAATTATTTTCATTTAATAATCATTTAAATACTATATATAAAATATTAAAATCATTATGGTATTTTAATTTAATAAACATAATAAATATAAACATGATAATAAAGAAAAAAGTAATAAAAATAATTGAAATATAAGTAATAAATAATTGATAGAAAACATAATTGACATTTATAAATATAAATGAAATTTTATTTTATATTATAAAACAAATATATTATTTTTTAAAGTCTAATATTTATTATGAAATAATAAATTAAGTAATTAGTAACATATTGAAATTTTATTTTCTTGCCATATTTTTCATATATTTAATTCTACCAAATTATTATTATTTTTCGATCCACGGGAACTTCTGTGATCATCTTCATTTCACCTGCCCGCACTCTTCATCTCCCGTAAACCAATATCTCCACAGCGGAGGTTTCTTATGCTTCAATCCACCCACAAGAGGCACCAAAATAATCTTCTTCCAATCCCATCCACACCCTGGTGAGTGGCACCGACTCCCTTTCATCCCCTCCAATACATACACATGAAACCTTATCGATTCCCCTTTTATTCCCCCAAAGTGGCACCGAAATCTTCTTATGATTCCTATGACTTCATCCTCCCCTCTCCCATCATCTATATGAAATCTTGTTCTTTCATCTTATCATCACTTCTTCCATGACCAATCTTCAAATCAGCATTCTTTTGGGGTATCCTACCCATCATATCGAACGGTTTGAAACCATAATCAAATGGATTCCCCTAATTAACTTCCGGTAAGGTGAGGTTGATTGAAAATATATCCCTTTACCTTGACAATATTTCCCTCTCACACTTTCCTCCTTCAGTCGGTCTAAACTCCTACAAACCCCTCAAAATACCTGATATGTTTTTAGCTGATGGTTTATTGTTTGCAAAAGTAAATCCAAATAAGTGTTTTTTTCAATCTTTTTGTATAATTTGAGATGTTCACCTCATATATCCACATCCAACGGGAGATGGGAAGGGATGATAATAAGGTCATGGTGTTCTGACCAGCCAATTCTATGACCCATATCTAAGTTAAGGTTACCCACAGTTTACCTTTACACCCATTCTAGGCTCGGAAAATTCATTTTCACTATTTTATGTTGCACGACATACACACAAATTAGGGTTTTACATTCATGTATTTTCAATTGAAGGCTTCATGTTGTTCAGATCATGAAATGAACCCAGATTATCACACCGTAGTTATGTTCATTTACTAAATTTCGTTGCGTCACTTAAGCCCACATCCTTACCCAAAATCCCCCCACCTCATTTGATTTTTGTATCTTCATGTTTTTCTCTATCATTGTTTTAGTTGTATACTACTAATGCACATTTTCATAAATTTTTAATTGTATTATTTTTTATTTATTTTCTATATAAATGTTAAATATCATCTTTCTTTGATCATTAAATTCACACATCAATAGTACAAAAACTATCATCCTTCTTTTCTTAACAGCATCAAATTTTCTTGTGGTATGATTTTTGATCTCTGTCCATATATGTGTTTATTCTTGTGAGTACCCTAGGAAATTTTAAATTATGATTTTCCATGGGCTGTAGGTTTATTACATTCAAATTTACTTAACATTAGTATTGGTATTGTGATTGCATGACATTACTGGTATGTTTTCATTAGTTTTGAAATTATAATAGATTGTGTCAAATCATCGATTAGATTTATATGAAATAGGGTTTTGGTAAATTACATGCATTTTTTTAGTTCTTTTGGTCTATCTCAGCACTAACCGGTTGAGCAACATTCAATGTAGGGGTCCCATATGGGTGAACCCACTCCTAAATTTTCACCCCCTAAATACTTCATCATCAACTACCTTGGATGGATGGAGATCTTAAATGGGATTAAATAAAAAAACCCAAATAAGAATAATGCATCAATTAAACATAATAGTTGGCTCAATGGGACTCTTTTGGAAACCAAAAAATAAAATGTATCAACTTCACCTCATATTCATGCACAATATACATCCATTTATATAATCTTACAAATAAAAAACTCTATCAAGATTCATGTGGAGGACATGTTTTTTGATGAATCCAGACAGGTTTTCTTCATGGAAATTACTGAGATATATTTGATAAGATGGTCACCGGGGACCTGGGAATATGATGAAGCACAATATGATGTTGTATAATACAATTTAGGTATATTTTATTTCTTTAAATTCATTTAAAATGTTTAAATATTATGTCTTTTTGAGAAATAGAATTATTTATTCAAATTTTCATTAACTTTTTTATGAAATAGAATGTTCTATTCCATTACTATTAGTTAAAGATGAAAAAACTAAGATTCCCATTAATCCACCTTAAAATCATGAAAATATCACCTTAACATTTAATAAACTAAACACTTTAATTTTTTTAATAAAAATCCCCTTCTATGTAGTTTTCATAAATTCTAACACTGATCACAACTAATTATTTGCTTAAAATGGTTTAAAATTCAATATGATCATCATGAAATCATTTCCAAGGCTTCTAAAAATTATAAAATAGTATTTGAACACATGTCAAAGTTTAAATACATAAAAATGTTCTTTTTGTTTCACAACAAGAATCATGTTACTTTCAATAACAAATAACTACCCCTTTTGAGTAGATTTCCGATATTATAGCACATATTACAAACAATTATTATTATTTTAAATAGTTTAAAATTAAATATGATCATCAAGAAAACATTACAAATACCTTGGTCAACTGTAAAATGTTAAATAGTTACATTGAACCATTTTCATGTTGTTGTGTTATTTAACAAGTATAATGTGGGTTACCAGACTACTCAGTAGAGTTGACTGCTTCTTTGAATTTTAGTGTGTTTCGGCATGTTTTTTTGTTTTGGTTGATGATTTGTATATAAAATATACATTATTTTGATATATATGATGTTATTTGGATCACCTTTAAGTGAATATTCATATTCACTTGATGTGATTTTGATAGGACCTTGTTAGTGTTTTCAGAAGAATCATTGGTTCAATATTTTCAAATTGAATTCTGTAGTTGTTAGTTCTAGATCATGGAACTCTCTATTTTGTGTTGTTTATATTCCTATGACTGGTTAAAAATAATGAATGTTTTGATTAGATTCTTGAACACACACTTGTTAATGTTTTTTTGTGAGGCTTGAGTAGTATGGTGCTTTATTGAGAACCTGATGATTGTAGTTACTAAACTTTGTGAAAGCAGTCTCTTTATGAACTCTGATGATTGAGAGTTCCCTGCTTAAGCTGGCTTGGTCAGTACCTCATCACCTATATCTGGTGATTGGTTCATTGGATTATCATCATCATCTTCCTTTTTCAATGGTGTATCCTTCATTTTATAAATTCTATCATGCACTTATAATGGGAATGTGATGTATTACACCTAAAGATGATTTACTTTTAAGGATTTCATTTTATGGCCTTCTATTCTCTTTTTGCTGCTTTCTGAACATTGGTATGGTTTTATTGGTCTAATATTTCGTACCGGGTTTGTGATCAGATTCTAGCTAATAGTCTGTAGGGGTTTTCTCCTTCAGACATTGTCTTATTTCCCATTGAATTGGGTTGATGATATTGATTTGGGTTTTAAAGGTCCACTGGAAAGTGAATTTGAAGGATGTTTATTGTGGATGGAAAGGCTTGCTATGGGGGATACTGCCAATTGTTTATGGGGTGGATGACAAGAATGTAACTTCTTCAATATTTTATCTAATTGCAGTTCAAACATTGTGAGGTTGGATTTTTTATTTTTAGTTTTGAACTTTATTCATTGAAGTTTTTATTTAATTTTATTTTAAGATGGTGTAAGATCTTTACACGTCATGTGTACAAAATATCCTTAATTTTCTTTTATAAATTTTAGAGGATCTGGGATGGGAAACCATATCATATCACTAGATTTTAAAAAATATATATGAGGTTTTTTTATCTATTTTTGTGAGGAACAATTTTTTTGATGCTGGAATCTCTTGAACGAATCCATTTGATTGTCTTGATGTCTTTTATAAAGATGTATGATTCGTATTTTATAGTAGTTATAATGAAATCAATAGTAGAAATTAAATTACTCATTTTATAAAATGTTAATTGTATTGTTCTTGTATTTGAGGCTATAATTCCTTGATGGTTTTATTTGAAAATATTTTTTCATGTATTTCTACTAGTATTGGCCTGTTTTGTGGTGTTGGGTTTCAGTTATGTTTCTTCTGAATTTTCATTGATGTGTGGATTTTTTGGTTTTTGAGTCATGTATGATGGGAGTTTTTTTCTATCCAATGGAGCTTCTGATACTGCATATTTCAATTGATTCATTTCAATTTCTTATGGATTTTTTCATCACGGGATTAGATGGGCTTCATGAATATTTCAATTGATGCATTTCACCTTCTTTTGGATTTGGTGGTCATGAGATCAGATGGGATTCATAAATCATTGGTTGAGCCCACATGAAGGCCATAAGAAGTAGGTTCTACCATTTCTGATGTGATTTTGAACTCTTAAGACAATGCTTTTTGAGATTAAGACTCAACATCTTTCATAGGGATTTTGCAATCAAGGTAGTTGATGGTCCTCATATTTTCTATTAATCTATCTTTTTTATGCTTTTGGATTCACACTTATGAGTTTTAATTCCATATTTAGAATAGGTATGATGTGATGTTACTTTTTTTTGTACCTCCATCAATTACCTATGGTGTAAGTGTATTACTGTCACTTTTTTTGTGTACATACGTCTATTCCTTATGAGGTCTTTCCTCATTTGTTTTCTCATTTATTTGTTCATAGGATCGAGCAAACATGGACAAGGCTGGAGCTGACATGGAAGGGGTTGGAGTTTGAGCTGGCATAGACTACAGGTGGCATGGATGGTCTAGAGCTGAAGGTGACATATACTGGAGCTAACATTGATGGGGCTGGAGCTGGCATGAATGGGATGGAGATAGAGATGACATGGATGGACGATGCTACTAGGGTTGGAGCTTGAATGTATGGGCTAGAGATACTGGTGAAAGAGTTGTTGGAGACGATGGCCTGGAGCTGTAGGGGTGGTTGATCCAGGGTTGAAGGGGATAGGGTTGTCCAGTGAAAAAATGGGTGGGGGCATAATTAGGGAAGGCTGGGGATCGAATAGGTTATGTTTGTAATGAATTTCATTATTAATATAATTAAAACTTATCTCTTTTTGAACTTGTTAAAATCCTCTTCGGTTAAATAATTAAAACATATGTATTATATATGATAAATTAAAAAATTTATTATAAAATTTTACAAGGAATAAAAAAATTTAATTTTTATTTAAATGTAATTTATAATAAAATATTATATATTGGTAATATTATTACCAACAAATAATTTTTTCACCAAAACCTGTTGCTAAACACTTTAACCAACATATATATTATCTATTGGTATTATTATATTTACAATAGAACTATTTTATCTGTCATAAACACATTTAGCGACAGAGTTTTTACCAACAGTTTACTAACAGGGACACATATGTTGGTAAAACATTTTACCAATAAATAATACAATTTTACCAACAGATATGTCCCTATTGAAAGAAGTAAAATATTTTTTAGTGTTAAGTACTAATAAATTTAACAATAAAATAATAATAGTGGTAATAAAATGAGATAATTACAACGACTTTATCCTAATTAGACCCCAAAAATAATTCCATTAACATACTAATTAGGTAAATTTCCCCAAAAATTAAAAAAAATATAATACCCCTATCTCAATTTAAACTAATAAAAATAGTAAAAATACATAACACATAGTAGTTCTATTTTATAAAAATATATAATAATTTTTTCAAAGAAAAAACTGTAATATAAATAATTTAAAACTACTAATAATAACGTAATATAATTCCATATATTCATTATCCCATGTGATATCAATTTTGGAGGGAGAAATGATGTTTTGAGTTATATTTTATTGTTTTTCGGTTGTTATATATGGACCCTATACTATAAACTATACATTTAATACACTATTAAATCTACTCTCATGATCTATTGTTGAGATGAACAGTCCCCAAAACTTAGAATACACATTAAAAATATAAAGTAATTATTAAAAATCATTATTTACATCAAAATTAATTAAATATTTAAAATTATTTTAAATTATTAAATTTGGGGTGTTTCAAAAGTGAAATCAATAGAATAACCAAAATAATGTTTGTAATATTCTTCATATTGGAAGTATATTTGAAAAACATTATGGTGCCAATAATTTTCCCTCTATTTTTCCTCGATAAAAATATCATCAATTATATTTAATATACAAATTATTAATACTAAATTTAAAACAAGGTGTGAATGAAATGAACTTTTTTATAATTATATTGGATGAATAAATTTCTAAATTATTAGTATAATCTTAATGAATATGTCTTTATATATTACATTGGTAATATTTTCTCAGTATTTTTTAATAATATTGTTATATATTATAAAATTAGTTAGGATCAAGATAATTATATAAGAATATTACTACAAACTCTATGGAAAAATTTTCTTTTTTGATAAATATTGTAAATATGAGTTTTATTTATAAAAAGTGGAATTATTGGGGGTTGTTTTAACTATTGATGAAATATATATTAAACCTTCTAAAAATATTCATTTAAGAATAAATACATCCTATAAAAATAGTGGTGATTCATGTACTCATTGGTTTGTCTATATATTCTAAGTGATTTGTAAGACTATAGTACAAACGCAAAAGTCATTATAGAACTAATGTAAGGGATTTATAATTATTATTGAGGTAGGAACACATAGAGATTTAAGAATATAAAAACCTTATTACCAAATAAATAGTATAATGACTCATAACTCAATGGTTAAAAATACCTTTTCATTGAGTTACACATTTATAGTCACATGGGGAACTTACATTAAAATAAGGTACTAAAAATGTAGAACTAAATGACAAAATGCATTATATATTACACCATGTCCTTATAAACTCAAAAACCCATTTAATTTTAAAAATATACATCAGATAAATCATCTTTACAATAATATAATTTAACAATATTTTAATGACTTGAAAACACTTAAATAATATTATATATATATATATAATAATTTTTAGACATCACATTAACATGATGATCAACTAGAATAACTCCCTTGGTGGTTCTTACATTGATTCTCCTATAGGAATACCCACTTAAAGGATAAAATATGTAGTATATTTAATAGTAATTTTATCACTTATGTATGAGCCATATATTTATTCCGAGATAAGAATGTTCTTTAAAGGAAGGTAAATAAAATTCATTTTTTCCTAGATATGCTTCACTATATTAATATTTTTAAAATCATGACTTTTGTAATAGCACGCATATTTTTCACTAATTCAAGTTTAAGAATAACCATGACAAATTATTTTTCCTATTATTAAACACAATAACCAAAAATATTCTCTTTGAGTGTATTTTATTATTATCAAACTAATATTATTTTATTATTTTATTATTATACTGGTATAATGAAGTAGTATACACATGTCATGTCAAATGTTCCAAAAATCATTATAGATTCACATAATTCATCCACCTCTTAAAAATGGTATTACAAATATAAGAAATAATTAAGTTAATCAAACGGGGTTATCTTTATATCCTTTAATTGGAACAATGGTAAGAGATAGCATTGGGATCATAATAATAGATGGCCATGTATCCAAATAAATCTATTTGTATAAAAGAATAAGAAAATAAAATTTTAATTGGGTGATCTGGATGACTATAATCCCATTCATAGGATAAAATAAATCATATAGATTTTCCATGAGTTATCTTTAATAATATTTATGATATGATCATTAGTATCATAAATAGTATTAGTTAACTAATCTTGGATAAAAAATCAATATAAAATTTTATTTGGATCAATATAGGTATGTGTTTCAACTCTGAGATGTTTTTATAGGAGTTGGTTCCCAAGAAAAAATGAAATCATTTATATTGGGTACCATTTTATATATACAGTTTTATATATACTTTTTTATCATTACAATGATTTTTTATTCAATGGTATTACATTACTATGATATTTTCCTTCGATTTTTCATCACATTATTGGGTTATATTAGTTCTTTGAAATAATGTGAATCTTGAATTCCATGAATATTTTCCTAAAAAACATCTTATGATCACGACACAATATACTAACAGGATACATATAATGTATAACTATCATGAGTTTGGTGATTGTATGCCTTGAAACAATATATAATTGTATTCAATATTGGTGATCTTAAAGGGGGGTAATGAGGGAAGATCCACTAATAATTAGTTTTTATATTATATATGACACTATAATTCTAATCTAGGAGCAAGTGTATTGGTCCTTAGACTTGTGATCATTGTAAAGGCATATCATGAATTTTTTGGATTAATATATCAAAAAATATAATGGAATACTATCTTGGTGAGGTAGAAAAAATTATTACATAAGTTATATAATATTAATAGAATGATAAAAATATGATTTATCCTTTCGGATTTATTGAAAAAGATATATTTATCCCTTTTATTGTGATTTAAGTGTCGGAAATTAATCTATGCATGTGTGTTTTGTTTATAATGGTGAGAAAAAAATGTACCGACGTGTTTAATCCTACCTTATTTTGTAACTAATAGTTCCATGTCATGTTCATGATTATTGTTTTATTTTAAAATTGGAGAAAAAAATTGATAAATGTTTTTAAACCTAATATCATTTGTAATTGGGAGGTTTATGTAGGGTTTTCTATTTTCATTTAACATAGAAAATAAAGCAGGGTTTGTATGTAATTTTGGGTTGGTGGTGGAATGACCCTCCAATTTGAAAACACCTTTTTATTTTCATGTCCATTCTGGGTAGTTTCTAATGGGGTTTATTCATGGAACATGAAACAACCTACAGTTCCATTATTTTTTGTGTTTCATGAATGTATTTTCCAAAGGTAGGTGGTTGTGGGGAAATGGTTCCAATAACACTAAGGGAATAACATTGGTTAAGAGGATGGGTGTTCAGGATCATCGCACCTTTTTAGTGGAATTATTTTATACCTAGGGAATCTCTTATATAATTAAGACATATTTGGGAATCCTTTATTAAATTCCAAATAGATAATATCTCACCCTAATATTAACAATAAAATGATAGAATTTATTGGATTTATAATCATTTGTATGTATCTGAGGTACTTCGTCGATGGAGACACTTATATATGTACAAGTTTCCCCATCGAAAGTAAGATTTGTACAAAGATTATAGATTCTTATGTATTTTATTATCATGATGATATTATTATGCCATAAAGTGGGGTGATCTAACGAAATCCATTTTTTATGTTCAAATAAACTTTTTGGATATATGGTTACCTCATAGACCATTGAATTCAAAGAAACACCCAGATACAAATTCAAATACTATGATACATCCAACCAACCAAATTTGAAAATCAAAATCCTCCCGCACAGACCCATAACCACCTAAACACCTCAATCAATGTGATCTAAATTAGTGGTCCACCTGAACCTACACAAAAAATCAAAAATCACGTTCATTTTCACCCTTCTCTGATGAGAACTCACTGGTCAATGTCCCACCGCCTCATCAAACCACCATTAAAAGATAAAAACCTCATCAAAATGCTACCATTATCATCTCTTCACCATCAGAGACCACCACATCCATCACCACAATCAAAAACGACACCAAAAACCATACATAATACCTCATCTTCCTGAACAAGAACTTACCAGAACAAGAATTTTAAAAAAACTACAAACCTCACCAATGGATAATCAATAAACACCGATCAAAACCAATAATTAAAAAACAAAATTTTGATGGTGATGATGTAGACTTTGAATCTAAACCATTAACTAAGGGATTGTGCTTGGAGTGTCACTCTATGTCAAACCACATACCCAAAACCACATCATACCACCACTACTAGTCCTCCTTAGAGAGTCATAGAGGATCGAGAAATCATAGTATGGAAAGGGAGTCCAAGGGATATGAACATGCATGAAAGGAATAAAAAACCATGCAGTTGATTACCACTAATGGGACACGTTATACATTTTAAGTTCATCTAATGAGGACAATACCATGTAGTTTAACATCGTGCTGCAAAGACAACTAGGCAGAAGGTGCCTAGCCAAGGAGGCTATTGGAATTAAATAGAAATGGATTGGGGGCCCAACAAGGGATATATCCTCCCATGTTTTAGAATAAACTTATACGAATATGGACAAGATATGATAATGGTTTGTTTGGGGTGCTAGGTTATAACCTCATGAAGTCTTCATATGTATCCTATTTAAAAAATAATCAAATCTCAAGTAGTTAAGAATGGTTTGGTCTTACACATATAAAGGAGTTCTAGGTGGTTTTTTATTTGGATTATGTCCCTTTGAAGGTTTTTACGTAGTTAATATGGACCTTTGAGGGGTTTGTAACATTATTTTGGATTATACTGAGTAGGAGTACAATTTTAGAGATTATTCGTGGGGCATGTACCGAATATGAGGCCCATTTTGGTAAGTTTTATTGTGCTGGTGACATGATCGTCACTAATCTCTAAGCCCATGTGAGTATAGATCAATATGAGAAACAAGATGAACTATATTATTAGTCCATATACATAATCTCCTTCACATGTTGGTGGTTGAGGGTGGTGATATGGAAGGTCTGGGAATTTATATAACCTCTCAAACATAACATATATAGAAATTACGTCATTTTTTGGGAATATTTCATATATTACATAAACACGCACACAGAGACCATATTAGTTTAGTTCATTCAGTAACTTTGAATAATAAATAATTGATTAATATTAAATCTATATCTTCTCCAACCTATTTTTTATAACTATATCCCATTTCAAAAATCATACTTAATATATTTCTTCAAATCCTGGGGAAAAGAAATATAAAAAATGGTGATGTCAGATTCTTAATAAGGGTGGAAAGGGATATATGAATCATAACATTAACAAAACTATATAATAATATATACATAACATTTAAAAATTATTCCTTTCATGTAAAATATCTTAATATTGAGTCATAGAATAAATCCTAAAAATTCTTAAGACATGAATCACAAAAGAATAACTTGACATAAAACATTGAATAATGGAAAACACACATGAATATAAAATCATTTATGTAGTTGTAAATTATATTTTCCATGACTATCATAGTGGATTGGGTTCACTCCCCAAACCATCGTAGTAATCATGGTTCGCACACAAGGCTATCCTAGTGTTAATTTTTTTTACTGAATCGGTTTTGCTTCCAGTTCTATTCTTGTCTGAACTGAGTTCAATACCTATTCTAGTCATATATATCACATGACAATTAATATCATTACCCAATTCATTTGAGGGAGATATAGTTTCCACCCCTCACATAATTATAACCAAACAAATTTGTTCCATAAGAACATGAATAATTCATCATATCAAAACATATAAAAAGAAATCGATTTCCTAAAAATGTCATCCAAGCATAGCCAATGCAAAAGAAATGGGATTCATTGATATAAAAATAAAAAAACATAAAATAATATTTATAATTTCCTTTAATAATATCGTATTAAATAAAAATGTAATTTCAAATAATTTTATCTTAGAAGGAAAATGATTTTGAAAGATCACTTGAAATAATTTTTCAGGAAAATATCCTTTCTCTTGTAACAAAAGATTTTTAAATCATAAAACATTTATAAAACAAAATTCATCAAAAATATCCTTAAAAGAATATAAAGGAATCTTTTAAATCACATTTTAAACATCTTTTAAATACTTTTATTTAAAATTTCTTAAAATATCATTAAAAACATTTTTGAAAACCTTTTTAAAAGACATGGTTTTGAGTAAAATAAATTTCCTACTGAATAGAGAAAAACATTACAAGATAAATATAATATATTGAAAATAAATAAATTAAATAGAAAACAATTCAAAAAGTATTATATACACATTATAAAATCATATAGGGTTATAACATAACATCTTTCTCAAAGAAGTAAAATTGAGACAAAATTACCATACCGATTTGATAACTTTTGAAACATAAACCCCATGAAGGAGACATAATAAAATGGATATGTAATTACCCATAAATTTAAGGATACTGATCATAGATTACATTAATGGATGATATATACCCCGTGAATTAAATTAATGGTAAATATGGTATTACTCTCACATAAATATAAGTGAGACTAGACCCCCCCCCCCCACACCTTATGTCTTGACACCTCTGTACACATTAAAACCTCATGTAGAATATATATATATATATATATCTGTTTGTTTTTTAATCTAACAAAAAACAATATTTATATATATAATTCCATATTTTATTTACTTTTAACATTATATTACTCATTTATTAACAAATCCATGTTAAACTTACCTCTTTGTTTTTTGAACATGTTTCAAGTTGTTATTTGTGGTCCTCTTACATAGATCATGATTTTATTATCTTCAGAATGATAAAAAGGATATAAATATCCAATATATATTCATTATATATGTATTTTTAGTTACTAATAAATGATTGTGGTGAAAAATAAAATATATCATTCATGGATACAGTAGTCCTTACGTACACATGAATGATGTTTTTATTTTTTTGTCATATTAAAAGAAAGAAAATTATATGACACATTATCATTAGAGAATTGTTTTTTTCATCTATATCACATAATATTATTAATACGATCATTTTTACATTCCATTTAAAGCATTAATGATTCCCATTGCATCGCAAGGCAATAGTCTACCGTACACACGAACAATGTTATCATATTCCCACAAAATGGAATGAATGAAGGAATGTTTGATATAAAAAATCAGTAATAATAAAAACATCATAAAAATTACATATATCATATATAAACTATAAATTATTCATTATTACCAACCATTAAAAGTGGTAATGGAAGAAAGTATGATATCAGTTCCAGAGGTGGTAGTCTATCGTACACATGAATGATTATTGTTTGACCTATTAGATGGAAGTGAATAAATTTGATGGTAATACCCTTAAAATAAAAACATATAAAAACATTTATTATATTTATGTTATTATATAAACATGAAATAAAAATAATTTAATAGTTTTAGGGAAGAAATAAAAAAACATTCATTGTTGAATGTTACCTCTTCTTCGAGTATCTCCTTTTGGTTTTCACAAATGGACTTCCTTGGATGGATTTATGCCCAATTTAATGATTATAAAAATAATGGGAGAAAGTTTTTAATATATTTTTATAGTGTTTGACCAAGTAAAATAGGTTTTAAATTATTAAGAAAAGAGAAAAGGGGGTTCCCTTTTATAAGAGAGGGGAGGGGCACTCATGGAATTTCTCAAAAGATTATTTTTTAATAAATTCAATATAAATACAAATAACTTCAAAAGTACATTTATTCAAACATAATATATGGAATGTTTTTAATTGTATCAACTAATAGATTCTATCTAATTTTTTGGGTTATTTTAAACCTTACCATTTTGATTATCCATAGTTAACCGATTTTAATTTTAGTTATTGTATCAAATTTTTCAATATTAACTTGATGTAATTTTTACCTATAAAGTGTCAATTGGACCATAAATGGAACATTTATGAAATTTTAGAACATATATAATCCCATTATTTCTTATTTAATATTTTTATGATTTCTAAACGATTTAATAAAATATTATTTTCATAAAATATCACTAGTGTCAATTTTGAAAATGTTCAATACTTTGACTTTAAAAAAATAGATACATTAACAAAACATACAAAAAATAATTTAATAAACCACTAATATTTCATATTCACCTATAAAATTCGGGTAGTGTTTTAATTAATTCAAATTATATTATTTTTAATATTCCTAACATCTTTTAATTAATTTTTTCATTAATTGAATAATTACTACATCATCATTGTGTAATTATTTCTGATAATTATTTCTTCACAAAAAATTAAAAATAAATTTCCATGATTTAGGTTAAAATTTTATATTTCATAATAACATTTTTATTAGATCATATAATCTATTTAACCCAATATTTAAAATATTATACTTATTAAAAGTAAGAGTGTGACATTTTTTCACTCATTGATTTTAATAATATCTACCTCATCTTCAAGGACAAATAACTGGTAAATATTTCAATTTTGAGACATAGGTGTTAATGATATAATTAAATTCATACAATAACTATTTTTAAAGTTTTATGGTAATTTTATAATACATATAATATTAATTTTACCATTAATCACCGGATTTACCCTTACATGTGGTAATAAAATTACAATGTTTACAATTCATATTTTCCAAAAATAAAATAGATATAATTATTAAAATTTTAACATATGATCACAAATATTTAATTAATTTTACAGAATTCAATTCAAATGATTTTCATAAATTAATTAAAAACTAATCCCACATATGTGATGAAGCAATGGGTTTTCTTACGTAAAAATGTTCAAAAGGTTGAAATGTTTTTCTATCCAATCTCAATGTGTAATTAATTAAAATGACCCAAATTGGATTGATTAATGTATAATTTAAATATTTATTCTTATAAACCAATTTATAATATAATTTAACTTTATAAATAATTTTGATGAAATGTCACTTTTTAATTAAAATGCAGTAATTTTCAGTATTTATCAAAAAAGTAATCTTATCAAAAATATACCAAAAATTAACACTGAGCTAATTTGGAAATTATTATTTCAAAAATGAGTTTTATTTAATCAAATAAAATTTATAAATGTATAAAAAATTATTTTTATAATAGGTGCGCGATTAAAAGTTGACAAAAATGCCCTTAGAAAAATATAGCTTTTTATACGTAAAATTTGATTTATTTTTATCTTATGTATATCAAATATGTTGGATAAATGTAAAAACAATTATTGAATATATAATATATAAATTTTATGATATGTTTAATACTATTCATTTTTTTCAATTTAATAGTTTGGTTATAATTTTCTTTTTTAAATAATTAGAATAATAAAATGTTTTTCACAGATACTCAGGGTTGTGTGTAATGCAAGATAAGATACTATTTCTTATAGTTAAATGATAACTTGGTGTATCAAATAACAAAAGAATTCAATAATATTTACTTTATTCTGAATAAATAACTTCAAAAAAACTCATGGGGTGATATTCTACCCCCTAGAAAATGAATTTTGTCCTCAAAATTTATCATTATAATACAGACAAATAAAGATAATTCTGCCTCATCATATACAAATGTTCCCATGTAGCTTTTTCAAACTAGTATATTCTCCATAAAAATTTAAACAATTGATTGGTCTTTATTTATAGAATATTATTTCTATGATCCAAAATATCTATTGGTTTATTTTCATAAGAAGGATCGTACTTCAATGATACAACCTCTAAGTTTAGTACATGTGAAATATTTGGAATGTACTAACTAAAAATTGATATATTGAAAACATCACAAACTTGAGAGTGATTTGGTGTAAATTCCATATTTTAATCTACCAATATGATATAATCAAGAATTTAAAAATGAAATTTAATCCTCGAAATTTTAAATTACACATTGAAAATAAAATGTGGATGTTTTAGTTTTTCTTTGTGGAAAACTCACATCATAAAAATAGTCGATAAAAATTTCTCTTATGAAGATGGAAAGTAAAAGGTAAATATCACCACATAACCAGGATTTAAATTCAGAGAACATTAACAGAAATTAAAAACATATTCATGGAATAGAATTCTAACTAACATGTTCTCATAGAGATTGATAGAGAACATGGTCAGTATAATGTTAAACATCACTGAAAAATTAATCTATAATGATCAAAGGGACCACTTGATTCATTCAAAATTAAGGTACTAGGATAAAATTTTTGTTTCAAGATACTTTTCCAAATATTGAGTAATTTAAACAAGAAGATTTACTTACTTTATTACATTTCATTTTGTAAGCATGGTAACATCCATTAATTGTACCTTATTAATTACCTCTTTTTTCTTACTCCAAGAAATGAGGTTGATATTTTATTTCCTAAAGAACGAGTGGGTAATAAAATCCATAATGATATGAAAATTTATTCATTCTATATCTTTATATCATAAAAAAATGGTTAGCATAGGTTATCCATTATGCACAAATCTTCATATGGTTAAGTAAAACATTAATCCCTTGACCATATCAATATTTGAACAAAATAATATAAATTGTTACCCTTATGAACCTTATAAAAAATTAAAATCCAAAACTTTCCAAAATAATGTTACGAAATCTACAAAATAAACAAATCATTAGTCCCAAAAATAACTTGATGTATCTCTTAATTATCACAAACCAAACATGTGAAAACCCTGATCATTTATTCTATTGAAACATGTTAATAATCGAAATCACCATAAAACTATAGTGAAATATTAAATGCATTAAAAAATTTACACATTATATTGGGAAAAAATCTATCAATGTGTTCTATGAGTATGTTTTGGGTGTGAATTTTTTTGAAAAAGCTAGAAGATAGTGAATGAGTATAGTTGGGGATTTCCAAAAGAAGGTTTTTATGGTGGCGTAGTTTCCAAGTGTTTTCCAAATTTTGGAGTCTCAATATCAGAAGTTTGATATTTGAAAAGGAATTTTTCATCATAAGATTGAATGGTGTGAAAAACTCTGAAACAAATTGTAGTAATAAGGGAACCATGTACCATGGAACATGGTCCGTGTACCATGTCTGAGAATGGTTTTTGGCCACGTACAGTGAAGTGGGAATGGTACTGGGGGTGGCGGAAATGGTATAATGAATAGTTCACAATGAAGGGATTTCAATAAATGGGAGGAATGGAGGTTTGTGGAATGATCTGATGTGTAAGAATAGATTAATTATGTGGACTGTAGTGAAAAAATGGTTTGTGGAATGGGTGTGGTTCATGGTAGGAGGATCGGTATGTGGTGGAGGTTATACCAAATCAATGATTTGGTAAATCATGGATTAAAATATTTTGCAGATATATTTTACTATATAAGTATAATTAATCCCACCAATTATCAGTGAGAGTTAATATCATTAAAGAACATCCCTTTGCTCTAGTAATTCACTGAAGTTAAATAGTGGTTTGCGGGAAGTGATTCCACAAAGGGTAAGGAAGTTCCCAGAGCAGTTCGCGAAATTGGTTTTGTGGAAAATTGTAGTACACAAAGGAAGAATGGTATGAAAATTAATAACATAGTATGCTTAGGGGTATCTTTGGTATTCATAAGGGAAGGTAGTCTGTGAACAGAGAATGGTTCACTGATAGGTGGTGGTTTGTAGAGACAGAGGTTGTCTGGGGACAGAGAACAGTCCATAGACATAGTATAGTTGGCATACACTATTTGTAGAAGCGGCACATAGAGGAGCTTCATGGAGTTGGTACCATGATGTGGTACGTGATAGTGAAGGTGAAGGTAGTCTGCAAATGGAGGGAGGTACTAGGAAATAGAAGAGGTACGAAAAAGAGGAAGTCTACATCAGAAACTCTCTACATAGTACGTGGGTGGATAAGGTTGTTCGCGGAACACTCAAGGAAGCTTGATAAAGCCTCAAATAAGTTTTTGAAAGAATTTTCCGATATCTAAAAAATACATGAGAAGGTGGTCTTCATCTTCGGGTGAAAAAGGAACTTCTACAGAGCATTTACCTATAGTTGGGGATGCAGTATTCATACAAATTAAGGGACCTACATGCCCATAAACTGTGCTTGACCTACAAGTCTATAAACTGTGAGAGGATTCCTTTATAAGAGTAATGAGAAAAGGAAGAGGAATATGGTGATCCTTTCTACAGGAAGTGATCTAAATAAAGAGTCATAGGGAGTGACCCTTACAAATGTAATGAGAATACACTATATCTTGTAAAGTCAATGAATGTGGTAATATAATATTTATCCTGAACCTTGTACTTAATATTGGTAGTGACCCTTAGTGAATTTAGTACAATGGAACACCACCATTATATGCTCCTTGAACATATCCCTGTGTGGGTAAACCAAGTAAACAATTTTCTGCCTCATACACAATTTAAATTATGTTCATACTTTTCAATGGGAATGAGAGTGATTATGGTTTTGTATAATGATGAATTAAGATCCGAAGGGGAAGAAATTTTAATTCGTCTTACCCTAATTCACCACCCCCCACCCCTCTCAGGGTACTCGACCTAGTGAACCTAACAGTTGAAATCATATGGAAGGGTTAAAATTATATGGTTCATTCTCTCATTATATGAAATAGTGGTGTTCAATCATAAATGAATTCTGATCTTCAAAAAAAAAATACTTTTCAACTATAGAAGAATCAGATGTAGCACTACTTCTGATCATTAAGAGTTGTTGTCTTCACAGAAGCTCTATAAGGAATATCTACCAACATAAATAGTGGTGAATTATCAGAAGATGAAATAAAGTAATTGGATTCTTATGAAAAGTATAAATTCTTTAGGGGTGCCCTATAAAATGAAATTTATATGAAGGTGATGTCCGGTAAAACGTCACATGTTTTTTGGGAAAAATTATCGAACATTTATGAGGGAGACATAAATGTTTGAGAATAAAAGCTATAGGTTCTGTTGAAAAAGTATGAGGATCTCACAATGAACTCCAATGAGACTATTGATGCATTCTTTGACAGGGAAAATTTTATTGTGGATGACATGTGGGGTCTTGTAGAAGACATTGAAGATATAAATATTGTGAAACATATCTTGAGGAAACTCCCACCGTGGTTCAATCTGAAAGTTTCAGTATTGGAAGAAAAAGACCAGAAAGAGTTGACACTGGATAACCTACATAGTATCCTTATTTCATATGAAATTAGAAACAATGATAATGATGCAGTGGAAAATGGTAAGTCCAAGGAAGTGGCATTCAAGGCCATAAAGAATCTCTCTATTTAAGATTTTCCTGAGGATTTCAATTTGGATAATTTCATGTAATTTCTCTCTACAAATCTACAAAGTGGAAAAGGGACGTTCAAAGTTAAACTTCGATTCTTATGCTTTCGATGTAGAAAGATTGGGAATTTTATAGTAAAGTGTCAAAATATGTTTGATGATGATGATAAAGAAAATGGTGAAATTCCACAAAATAAGTATTCATCAAATGTGAATGGTAGGAGAAGTATTCAGAGAAATAACTTCAAAATGAAGAATCTACTTTACAATGAATATAAAATTTCAGATGAATATGAAGTAGAAGTGTTGGAGGACTATAAGGATCAAAACATAGATGCTCTGGTGGCATTTTTTAGAAATTATTTAATAAGATAAGAAAGTGACAATGAAGAAGGATAAATTAAAGGAAGATTTGATCTTCGGGATGAATTAGAATATTCCATTGAAGTGATATATATTTTTAGAGCCAAAACATATAATTATAACAATGTTTTTCCTGATTCCAAACTCTATATGCAGCAAAAGGAAGAATATAATTCTATGTTGAATGTAGAAATTGAAAAGACAAAGTCTTCAATGATAGAAATCTCAAACAATGTGGTTGAGTGCAAAGTAATAACTGAAGAAAAATAGAAATTGATAGTTTGGATGAAACTATAAAAGATCAAATAAAATGTATGGAAGAACTTGAATATGAATTCATCAGTATGTGACAAACTATTAAATATTAGGATAAACTGTTAACTATCAGTTCAACATCAGGAAAGAAGATCATATAGGAAACATAGAAGATGAAATTTGAGCATAGTGGTCTAGCAGAACAGAAGAAATAATCAACTCTAAATGATAAGGATGGTATGGGGCTTGATCTAAAGTAGAAAGATGTTAGAGTTCAAGTAAGACCACAAGCACCCACTAGAAGATTGAAGATTGATTTGGGTATGAAGGAGAATCTAACGATTTAGAAAACCCAAGGTACAGGTCTTGGTGAGTCATTTCCATAGAGGCATTTACCTCGCAAAATATGTTATTTTTTGGTATTATGGGATCATCTAAAAATGTATGTTCCATAGAAAAGAGGTACCAAATGGAAAACGAGAAATAGAGGTGGTCGTACAGAGCACAATATTACATGTTCTTATTTGATGGACTTTATATAGGTGTAAAGGACATGGACATATGGAACGATATTTGTTATCAACAATACAGAGAAATGTGCTAAGGAGGATTGAATTTGTTCCAAAGAAGCATCCAAATGTATCATCAAGACAGCTGAAATATCAAAATTGATTTGCAGCTCTGCAATTTGAAGTTGATCCATCATATATAGAGGAAGATCAAGATTATCATCTTATGTGCGGTATGTAGTCAAATACTTGGGTCAAAATGAAATGGGATGAGCAGGCAGTGGTTGCATAAATCGTGTTCAAGGAATCATATCACACTGGGATATGGATCATTGCTAGTGGATGCACATCCCATATGGACGGAAATATGGATCTAGTGACAGGAATCAGGTATGATAAAGAATGTATCATAATTTTTGGTAATTATAAAGGCCTAAAAATTATTTGTTCAGGAATATAAATGTTTTGAGGAAAATACACATGATGAGAAGATGTCTTGGTTGTTGAAGGGCTTAGTTACAACTAGCTTAATGTCAATCAATTTTTACCTCAGGGCATGCCATATGATTTTCTAAGAAATCATGTATCATCAAGGTAAAGGATGGTGTTGTTGTGTTGCAAGGAAATCGTAAAAAAGGTAATATCTACCTCATGAGTAGTGAAGAAGATATGTGATTTTTTTCCAAAGATGAATAATGTATGTTATGATATAAGCATCTTAGCTGCATAATATAAACTTCCTTGGATGATCTAGTGAATTATGATGCTGCTAGAAATATCCATATATTATCATGTGATTGTACCAATACGTGTGATGCCTTCCAACAGGGGAACATAATTTAAATACATTTATGCTAAAGGATAAAAAGAAAAAAAATTATTGATTTTGTTCATATTGATGTATGGGGGCCAATTTCACCAGGGGATATTGATGGGAGGAAATATTATTTTCTCTTCATTGATGATTATAGTAGAATGGAATGGGTTTCAATAATCATCCACAAAAAATAATATGTTTAGTTTCATTACAAGTTATCAATGGGAATTTGAAAGTATGCTTGGTCAGAAAATCAGGATTATTTGAATAGATAATGGAATGGAGTTCACAAATATCCAAGTGGAGGATTATCTCATGAAAAATTGGATAATGCATCTAGTTTCCGAAGTATGAACTCTATTGTAGAATATAGTAGTTGTGAGTATAAATTATATTGTCTACCACATAGCCAAAACAATTCTCATTGAGAAAGACCTTCTAGATAAATTTTGGAATGAATTGGTGATGACAGTAGTCTACACATCGAATATAAATTTAATTTTTTTTAAATATGAGAAGACACCATACGATTTATGGTATGGAAAGAAACCACCATTTAATTACATTCGAGTCTTTGGAAGTAAATGTTTTATTCTCAATAAGGAGGAACACATGAATTTTGAATCTTGTGAGGATGATGTGATATTTAATGGCTACTCAATGAAAATAATAGCATATAAATGCATGCATAAGCAGCTAGGAAAGATAGTTGAATGTCAAGATGTGACTATAGTGGAGAATGGAAAGAATCATCATCAAATACATGATCAGACTTAGGAGGATAGTAATGAATAGATGTCTAGGTTAAGGGAAGCTCTAGGTCCATAAGTTTATTTAGTAGAATAATAAAATGATGAGAATAAATTAGTGTCTTCCCAAAGACCAGCGAGAAGAGATGAAATTGAATGGAAATACCTAATTGGTCATCAAACAACACCTGTTTTGACAAAGATATTGAATACTCTAAAACAAGGATCATAATTATCACAGGTGGATCCTAAATGTTTTTATGAAGCAGCTAGAGATGAGAACTAGGTTCAAGATATGAATGAAGATCTTGACCAAACTAAAATGAATAAAACATGGGAAATTTTTTAGATACCTGCAGACAAGAATATCATATAGATGAAATGGGTCATTCATAACAAAATGAATGAAGATGGTGTTGTTTTTTTAAAAAATACTTGTGTGAAAGGGGTACCCCTAGATATAGGGTATAGATGTTGATGCCACATTTTCACCTATTGTGTGGATAGAGACAATTAGATTGTTCTTAGACATAGTAGTGAAATGAAATTTCATGGTTTTCCAGTTGGATGTCAAGTTAGAATTTCTAAATTGTGTACTGGAAGAAGAAGTTTACATTGAGCATCCATCTTGTTTTCTCATTCATAAAGATGATTATAGTGTTTTTTGGCTAAAGAATGCTTTATATGGTTGAAATAAAGAACAGAGATCATGGTATTCAAGTCTTGACCATTTTTTTATGAAGCATGGTTTTCAGCATGGTGAAGTTGATTACAGTATATATTTCAACATTTGATGTAATTAAAGGATGATGGTGATGGTTTTTGTTGGTGACATAATCATTGGTGGATTAGATGAAGCACAATGTAGAAAAATTTTCAAATTCATGAAAAGTGAGTTTAAAATGTCAATGATTGGTGAACTAACATTTTTCCAATGTTTGCAGGTAACATAAAGAAAGAATGGAATATTTATTTCATAATATAAATATTCCAAGGATGTTTTGTGAAGGTTTGGAATAGATAATTCCATTGTGATGTAGACTCCAGTTGCAACCCCATTGAAACTATCATGGGATGACAAAGGCAAGGCAACTAATATCATAGAATATGGGAAAATCATTGGAAGTATATTGCATCAGATAGAGATAAGGCCTAATATTATATTTTCGACATTCCAAGAAGTGAGATATCAAATAAATTCCTAGGAGGGACACGTGATTGTAGTGAAAATAATACTTCGGTATATTAAGGGAATAAAGGATTTTGGTTTAATGTATAATGACAACTCTCAGCCAAATTTATTGGGATATATAGATGCAGATTGGATTGGATCAGCAGATATTAAAAAATCAACATCAACAGGTGCCTTTTATCTTGGAGGATTGTGTATTTAATGGTTGAGCCAGAAAAATTATTGCATCTCATTAAACACCACATAAGATAGATATATCGTGGCTACTATAGCTTGCACCGTGCTATTGTGGATAAAGCAGCATCTTGATAATATGGGAGTTGAAGTGAAATATCTGATCGAAATCCATTGTGATATTTCATGTTCTATAAATATTAGAAAAAAATCAAGTTCATCACTCAAGGAAAAATAACATTGAAATAAAGTATCATTTTATCAAGGATAAGTTGGAGAAAATGATTGTAATGTTGGAGTATGTGCCTATATAACCATATGTTGTAGATATTATTATGAAGGACCAACCCAAAGATGCATTTGAAAGGAATTTAATGGATCTAAATGTCCATTCGACTCCCCACACTTGAAAAAGAGTGGATGTGGGACCCCCCTCTCCCCGAGGTATCATGCATTTTTCTTTAATATACTGATATGTGTTCTTTACCCTGTTGCAGACAACCATGAAGTGACCTTCGGTTTCATTCAAAAGGGGGATACAGTGTAAATATTCTAGGGGAGAGAAGACATGGAGATAAGATGTTAGGTGGGTAAGTGAGATATGGGGTGTCGAAGCTGAGTTGAATATGTTTGGAGGAGCTGTTATGTAGGGGGTATTAAATCTGACGATGCTATAAGTGATTGATCAAAGATTATATATCACAATAGATGAAGTTCATGCTAAAATCAGTTAACTTGTATCAAGAGTTTTTGTCAGGAATGAAGTGATTCACTTATAAACTTTGCATAAAAATCTTATTTCTCACACTGAGCATTGCTCATGTAGTCTTAGAGTATGTGTAGACTTAATCTTTGATCGTTATATTAATCACATGAAGCGAATGATTATTGGAAAAGGACGGTGCCTTAAGGAGGTTTCAAAATATAAATAATTGTTATGAGAAGAGTTGTCAGCAATCCCAAAGGGGGTATTGTTGTGAAAAAATCCTTCAATGTGTCCTCTCGATATGTTTTGGGTGTGAATTTGTTTGTTGACAAATCCAGATGACCATGAATGAGTATAGTCGTTGTTTTCCGAAAGTAGGTTTTTAAGGTAGCTTAGTTTTCCAGTGTTGGACAAATTCTTGAGCCTCAAAATATGATGTTTTATTTTGGAAAAAGAATTTCCTCATCATTGGAGTAAATGGTGTGAAGAACTGTAATGAAAATTGGAAAAACAAGGAAATCATGTACCTTGTAACATGGCCTGCATACCATATCCAGGAACAGTTCATGGTTGCATACCAAGAAAAGGGAATGGTATGAGGGGTGGGAAAATGGTTTGGAGAATGGTTTGCAGTGAAGGGATTGTAGTACGCGAGAGGAATGGAGGTTTGTGAAATGGTCCACTGCATAGGAAGATATGCATTACGCAGACCGCACTGAAAGATTTTTCACAAAATGGGCGTGGTTCGCAGTAGGAGGATTGGTATGCGGTGGATCCTGTATCGAATCAATGACTTGGTAAGTCAGGTATTATCATATTTTTATGGATTCATTTTCCTTTATAATGAGTACCAATCCCGTCGATTAGAAGTGAGATAGAATATCATTAGAGAACGTATCTTTTCTCAATTAATTCGGTGAATTCCATAAGTTGTTTGTGGGATGCTATTCATCAAAGGTTGAAGAAGTTATAAGAATAGTTCACAAAAGTGTTTTTACAGGATGTTTTAGTCCACAAAGGATGAATATTCTACGGAATAAAAACACGGTACACAGAGGGGGGGATCCAGTGCGCGGAAGTGAATGTATTCCGTAAATAGAGAATAGTTCATGGATAGAGGGTGGCTCGTAGAGGCAGTGGTAGTCTGCAGAAAGAGGATATTTTGAAGAGACTATTTGTAGAAGAAGTTCATAGATGAGGTTCACAATGTTGGTACCTGGTGGTGGTACCCGATAGTAAACGCAGAGTTAGTCCGCGAATGGAGGGTGGTTCACGAAAGCAGTAGCAGTATGCACAAGATGAAGTCCATATAGGAAACCTGCTACAGAGTATGTGAGAGGAGAAGTTGGTTTTCAGAACACTCATGAAATCTTGAGAAAACTTCAAATTAGTTTGAGAAAGTATTTTCCAGTATCTAATAATACCCGGAAGGTGGTATTCTTATACGGGTGAAAAATGAACTTCAACAGAGCATCTTCATATAATTGAGGATGCAGAATTCATGTAAAAAAATGGACCTACATGTCCATAAACTATTTTTGACCTACAAGTTTATAAAATTTGAGTCGATTCTGTTCCAAGAGTAGTGAGTGAAGGAAGAGGAATATGATGACCCTTTCCACTGGTAGTGAGCTAGAAAAAGAGGCATAGGGATTGACCTTTAGGAATGAACTGAGAATATCTTAAATATTTTAATGGTAGTGAGAATGGGAATATAATATCTAGTGTAACACCCCAAGCTTCCAAGGTACGCTTCTCTTTGAATAATAGGGTAGCGTGTGTTGTATGGAACCGTGAGTTCTAAAACGCCACGACCAATCAATGTAGTCGTTATGAATAGTAATACCTGCTTTTTGAAATTATATAAATTTTATATTTCAAAATGGACTTCATTTTTGGATTTGTAATATTTAAATTAGCCTATATTGAATTTTTTGTTTTTCTGAGAACATCCAATTCTCGATGAATAGTGAAAAATACTTAAAAACAACTTTTTTAATCAAAATAATTTATAGCAATAAATTACACTCTTGAGTTGTTTTAAATTATAATTAGAATATAATTTTACCATTTTATCAAATGGTGGTCATTAGACCAAATTTCAATTTGAAATTGGACATAAACAATTGTGAATCTTTTGATTAATATTGTTTCATAAAAACATGCTATTTGTTTTGACAATGAGAATAAATATTAAAATTAATTAATGCAACATATATGTTTGTAATTTTGTAAAATATACATAATTTTTAAAATCGTAATATCAATAATTACTTAGGGTGAATTTTTGCTTTTGTTATGAAAAACATCAATTTTTGATTAATAGTGAAACCACTAAATGTTAGTTAAAAAAACTGATTTTTCATTTAAATGAAACTTTACCAATTATACGAATTGAATTTAAAAAATACTACATACATGGTTGTCATTAGTACGTAAAATTTGGTTCAATGGGATGAAAATAATTGTTGGTGAATAGTAACTTTTACGTTTTATTAATCGCGATTAAAGGTAATTAGTGTAATTTAAGGTAAATATAATGTTATAATAATATGAAATTACCTTTACACTTGTCCTACCCTTATTGGGTGAGTCATGGCCGACCAAGACAATCCATGGGTCAACTTGGGGACCCCATGGAGCCACTTGGGTAAGAAAATGACATTAATAACTTTTTATTTAAAGTAAAAATAAAAATGTCACAATCATGTATTGTTTTACTAAAACAATTTTTAGAAGGGGTTATAATAGTCATATTTTTGACTATAAATATTCATTAGAAATATAAAATTATTTCCTACATCATGGAAGCTTTATTATAATTTTTAAGCATTAAATAAATAAATTTATTTATGACACCATGATGATGCAGCGATTACCTCATTAATGAGCGATTTAAATAAAATGAAAAGATAAGGTAAAATCTAAGACATACACTTGTATAAATCATATTAGATGGGTGGAGTTCGAACCCTTATCACCTTATCCACAATAAATATCATTGTGGGACCTTTAAAATTCTAAAATTATTTCATAATAATGTAACATTTCATGACATTCCAAGAGTCCCCCCCCCCCTCTCCTCTTATAAAAGGCCCCCACCTCTACCACATTATTTACACCATCAAAGACATTTGGCTTGACCAAACTCTGCCCAAATACTCTCTCAACTTCCCTCTCTTACTCCTAGAAGCCTCAGTTTGGGCAGAAGACTTCCCAAGGAAGCCTTTGGCGCAAATCAAAAAGAGTTACCCGATTTTAAGGTAATGTCTTCTCTTATGTTATTTTGTTTTATTTTGCTTCTCAAACCCCTTATACTCTTTTTATTCCTTTATTTTGTAACAAAAACAGTATTATAAATATACTATAATGTTTTTATGAGAAGGATTTGATTCACACTTACACACACCTTCGTCTAATGGTTAAAGAACATACTGTTTCTGTGGGTGGTAAATTACTGCCTCACGAAACGATGATTGTTTAATCTTTTTTTAACACCTATCATGGTGGCCATTAAGATGTCACTATATTTATATATGATATATATAATATTTATGTCTTCCTTGTGCTTCTGTATTTTTCATTTATGGAATAACATTATGATTTCAATTATGGGTAAACGTGATAATTTCATTTTAGAAAGTGTGGACTACCGCCCCCTCAAAGTGTTTTGAATCGTTAATGCCATATGTGGGACATATAAAGGATGTAGTAAATGATATTATATATGATATTATACTGGAATTATAATATACCTTTATATCATTATGATTTCATTCCATTAAATATGAAATAGAAATGAATGTATCGTTCATGCGTACGTACGACTTACTGTCTCCATGAACGATGCATTTCATTTCGTAACTCTAAATGTTATGTAATATTATAAATGAATGTATATACTGGAAATATATGATATATATGATATCTGCATAATGAATATAATTTTGTATATAATGGTTATTTTACCACATGAACAACTTGTAATTATAAGAAGTTTATTTTTGACTCAAGTACCAAAGATCGACAAAACGACCGTTATTAACGTAAATAATTACATAATGTTCATAACATGGTAATAAGTGATATAAAAGGAATAATGAACTTGAAAAAGGATCTTAAGAAGGTAGAAATTAACACTAGTTTATTATTCATGAGGTAAAATAACGATTGAGTGATGTCGGACACGTGGTAAGGGACTTCGTCTCAATCTCCTTTCATTGGGGCATATTTTGTTTTATACACAACTTTCATTCATATGGTGTATAAACCCATTTTACTTTTACATTTATTCAATTGGAATATTTTTATATGAATAATTTTACTAAATGACAAAATGAAATTCTTTTTTGTCGTACTAATGTGGCGACAACAACTTCTCCGCCGCCGTGACCATTATTTGAGTTTCGACTTCCTCTACAAGCCATAACTTTTTTTAAAAAATGAAAAATAAATACCAAGTTTTACTTTTATATTATTTTGTTATTGAAAATAGTTTTATCATTTCAATGTCTTTTATTGATATCTTGTGATTGAAATGTGGAAATGTTATGTTTCTATTATGCATGTTTTATGTGATACGATTATGTTATGGTTTATGATATGTTTAAACATTTTTATATAAGGAATGCATTGGACTTAGTATGTGATAGGTGGAGCCCGCTATAGCTCCTCGATGCATTGGTAGGTCTCATGAGACAAACTAGTGTCTTGGCACAAGGCCTTAACAAAATCTTATTTGTAGTCTTGGCACAAGGCCTTGACTATGTGGTTATGATAGTCTGGCATTATGTATTCTATCATTATGAAAGTGGTTATTGATTTTTTATGTGATTATTGGACTAGTTGAATATCCATGTGAATAAGTAAATGGAATTACTTCATTTTATTTTTGCCATATGATGTTGAAGTTCATGTTTAAAAGGATTTTGTTTTATTTATACATTGCCTTAAATGTTATTGTTAATTTATGAATGTTTCTTCTATATTGTTATCCTTACTGAGCATCTGAGCTCACCCCTTTCTATGTTTTATTTTCCCAGGATGTGAAGAAATATTTAATTACTGAACTACAGGGATAGTCTGAAGGGGATATGAGTTTGGACTATGGTGACTATGTTATTGTGATTTTTTCACATTATGATGTAATGTAACTTTTATGAATGTATCTAGTGTTTCCAAGGATACTAAAATAATTGGTCTTTTGATACATGATCTTTTGTGATCATGCCAATGTTACGTAATGAAGCACCAACTCTGGTAACTGGGGTTGGGGCGTTACATCTAGTGTAATTCCCCAACCCCAAAAGCCCATATTTTATGCATTATTTTAATAAATTTGCATGATTACAAGGAATAATGTCCTAATGAACCGATCAGTTTAACAGTCTTGGACAATATATTACACACATGAACTTTACATTAAAATTTCTAACATAAAATAAAACATAGATAATCCATTTATAATTCCATTATTCATCTAGCTTTAACATGCATATAAATCATAATACACATCTAGGAATCCTGGGAAAATAAAACATAATAAAGGACTGATCTCAGATGTTTAGTAAGGGTAAATAATTTAGCGGGAGCTATAAACATTTAAAGAAATAGGTTAAAAATAACAAAATCATTTTTAACCATAAACTTGAACATAATATAGAGAAAATAAATCAAACATTACCATATAAACATGCAAATGGATATTCTACTAGTTAAATAATCACATGTAATGATTAATTTCCTAATGAGGCAATGCCTAATGTTGGACATCATTACCACATAGTCAAGGCCTCATTCCAAGACTACAAATAAAATTGTTTCAAGGCCTTGTGAAACGACACTAGTTTGTCTCATCAGACCGACCTATTCATCAAGGAGCTATAGTGGGCTCCAGCCATCACTTACTAAGTCCATTGCATTCCTCATATGAAAATGTTGAAACATTACATAAACAATCATATTAAAACTTGCATACGAAATGCCAATACGTCAACCATAAAACTTGAAGGGTATAAAAATAGAACATCCACAATAAAAAATATCAAAACACATTCAATAAAATATGGATGATTTTATTATAAAAAATTAACCTTAATCAAGAATAATATCCAGTAAAGGATGCCGACATAGTTCAAAATGATCAGTAAATATTTTTTTAATGAAATATCCCTTTTGTGAAATAATTTAAAAGTAACACATTTATAAAGTATTTTATTTTAAATATATTTTTGAATCTGTTTTTCCCTTACCACTTTGAAACTTTTGAAAGGAATTAACATTTTAAAACAATCATGTCCATATAAATAAATCCTTAAAACCATTTTGATAACATGGATAATAATGAGAATGATTTAAAAGAATAAATATTTAAAATTATGTTTTAGTTATAGAGTAAATTAAAATAATAATTTTTAAATTTCATTTATGAAACATGAACATGGATAATAATTATGTCCTAGAAAATACTTACACATAACAATCTTGGATAATAATGAGATTGAGGAATTAACCCTTACCTTGCACTTTCCTTTAGTCAAGGGTGAATTAATCAAAATGTATAATGACCATAGTATGTTATTAAATTATAACATAACCATATTAATATTTATTATATCATAAATTATTTATTTATTCCATTATACTATCCATTTAATAATGATTACCATGTTAAATTAATATTTCGGGTAATAATCACTTTCTTTAGCATACATGTTTTAACTTGTTATTCTTGATTGTATCATTTAGATCATGATTTAAATACATCCAGAATATAAAACATGATTTATATATCAATTATATTTAGAATATAAATATTTATAACAAATAGATATATGAAACTGAAATAGCGTTTATGGGGAAGGGTGGTCGTACGTACGGATAAACGCAGTTTCTATTTTCATATTGTATTGAACGGAATTGAATAAGATATATGTATGTATATATATATATATATGTATATATATCCATTAGAATTATTATGTCATATATTACATACTTATTAATAATATATATTTTTATAATCATCATTGAATGGTGAACGTGGAAATAAATCTCATCGCATCGTAGAGACGGTAAGTTGTACGTACACACGAGTGACGATGTCATTTCTCTAATGATTAAAATGTGTGTAATTGGATGGTATATTAATTTTACAGAGAAATTATCATGTTATTTTCATTATTTATATACATATTACTCATCACTATGTCCATCCAAATAACAGAGTGTTGAATAACAAATTAAAACACGGTGTAGAGACGGTAAGCCGTACGTACGCACACATGGTGAAATTGTCATTCATAGGATGAATATAATAATGAATATGGGTGTAACATATTTATAATAACATCATAGTATATAGATGGTACTGGAGTTATTATTTTTTATGGAAATGACAAATAGTGAGAAAGTGGAAGAAGAAAAAAACATTCAAAGAGGTGACAAAATAGTTACCTCTTCTTTGGGTGTTTCCTTTTTATTTGAATAAATGGGCTCCATAGTTTATGTTTTTTCTCAAGGGAAACCCTCTAGGATGAATTGAGTGAAATTTGGAGGATATTTGGGCAGTTTTGGGTAGAGACAAATGTATTAGGTGATGTGATTTTAAGAGAAGGGGAAGTACCCTTTTGTAAGAGAGGTGAGGGTCACTTTAAGAAAAGTTTGAAAAATTATTTTATTATAAAATCATTTTCGGTTTCTAATAGCTCAAAATTTATTTATATAGAATATAAGGTGGAGATGGGTCTAAATCCTATCTACCAATAGGTTTTAGACAATTTTTGGTCACTATAATAACCTTATCTTTTGGATTTAACTCTTTGTTAAATAGTTTAACTTTTACATGTCCTCTTGTATTATTATAATAAATGGTTAATAAACACACTATAAAATGATAATAAAACCCCGAGGGATTCATTAATGACATATTTATCATTATATAAGTACTTTGGATAAACTTTATATTTTTAGTAATATTTTATCATTTAGTAATATATTTTTTAAAAAAACTAATTCATGTCAATTTTGACACTATTTTGTATTTGGTTTTTTTAAAAGTCATAAAAACATGATTAATTTGAAAAAAAATTCATTCAATCTACCCTAAAATGATATATTAATCTATAAAATTCTTGTATGGAATCAAAATTTCAATTTATAATTATTTTAATATTTATAATATCAATTATTTTAATCTTTCAATAATAAGGTAATTACTGCATCATCATTCTGTCATAAATAAATTTAATTATTTATTGTCTAAAAAATATAAATAAAATACAATTATGTATAAAATCTTTTTACATTTCTAATGAATATTTATAGTCGAATATATATTATGTATATCCTTATATTAATAATGTTTTAGTTATTAAAAGTTGAATTTAACACTTTCAACTCTTCAATAATAAAATATAATAAATGTGCAAATCTAATCCAAGGTGACCTAAATGATCATATTTTATTCCTAATGTTTATTGTGGTTGAAATACACTTATCCAATAGAATTAGGACACGTTTTGGGGTAATTATAATATCATTTTAAATTGAATTACCCTATTTACATTTAACCGTTGTAAATAAATTTCAAAAGTTACTAATCACCAAAAATTATTGTCATCTTATTGAATCAAAATTTACTTACTAATATCTACCAAGTCTCTCGAATTTTTGAAATTCAATTCACAGAAGTGGTAAAATTACATTTTATACAATATAATTTTATTATAAAATTACACCAATGAATTGCATTGAACATATATATGTATTATATATCTATTTTGACATAAAATATATTTATACAAAAAAATAATTATTTAAATAAAAAGTCGTTTTTAAACAATAACATAGTGTTTTTCACTATTCATTAAAAATTGAATGTTTTCCAAAAAACATACAAAAACATTACAAAAAGCTAATATTAATATTCTAAATTCAAAAATGAATTTTATCTTATCAAATTCAAGACATATAAGTTGCATTAATTAATTTAAAATTAATTCCTGTTGTCAAAACCAAAAAGTGGGTTTTAAAAAAGTAAAAACTATCAATATATTGTCATGTGTTTATGTAAAATTTCAATGTGAAATTACTTATAATGACTTAAATTGTATTAATTGATAAAAATATAATATAACTATACTTCCAGACTATTCAAATGTATAGTTTAACGCTATAAAATATTTTGATTAAAAAGTTTTTTTCAATTAATATTTAGTAATTTTCTTTATTCACCATAATATGAAAGTTGTCAAAAAAACAAAAAAAATTATCAAAACTAAATTTTTATGAAATAATTCTAAAGAAGAATCTTATTTTGTCAATTTTAATATATATAAGTCTCAAATATTGGATTTAAAAAAGGGTTCCCCGTTAAAATGTGGTAAAATTACATTTTTTGAAAAATACTTCATTTATCTAAAAAATTGAATTGTTTCTTTTATTATGTCAAAAAACACATAATATGGATTTCAAAATTATATGGAGTGTATAAAATTCAAAATGTAGTTAGTACTATTCATAACCTCTTTTTGAAAGGCATGATTGGTAAGTCGTGGTGTGCTCGAACTCGGTGTTGTGTGTAGCACAAGTTATTGAATTAATTTTGAAGAGATAACATAATATGAAATCATGGGGTGTTACATTATCCCCTCATTTAATAAATTGCATCCTCACAATTTTATATTTTTATTTGAAAATAAAAGGACAAAAATATAAAAATAACTTTGTGAAAAACTCACATCCGAAATTGGGTTAAAAAAATTTAATCTCAATAAGAGGGAAAGCTAAATGAAAAAGTCACCACCAAATTTGTGTTTTTAATTGGAGAAATTTTTTTATCAATTATAGACACATAATTATAGGAAAAACATAAATATTTATAGGGAGTGATTGAGGCCATCAATCATAAACAAGTGTAAAATTGAGGGTCTCGAATCCACCAATCTAAGATGATTTAAAATATCACCGGTTCAACAAAACGTAAGGTATCAGGATAACACATTTTTATTTAAAGATCCCTTCCCTAAAGTATAAGAATTAATTTCTTCATAGAATAAGAGAAAAAATATACTTGACAAGTAGTGTTCCATCCTTTAACTAATTCCTACCACAAACACATCTTTCACTCCAAAAGATAATAGAATTCAAAAATATTTAATTTATCCTAATCATATAGGGTTCCAAAAATAATTAATTTATATTTAATTTGATAGAATATTTAAAAAAACTAAATTATACAAACCTAGACATCATGTAGGCCAGTGGAAGGTGATTCACCCTTGTCGCCCTTTGGTTGTGGGTTCAAGTCTAGCAGCCTTGCTGAATGAGACGGGTTGTCGCCCGACCACTAGGTTGTCCTTTTTATAAAATTCTCTAAATTATCATAAGAAATGTTTTAAACTTAATCAGTAGTATCCAATGTACAACATAATTCATTCCAACCATTAGACTTATCCAAAATACATCTATCCAAACTCCCAGTCAAAAATTTTTAAGGAAGGTAAACATAATGAAGATCTCTTTTTCGACGTAATTAAATGTGAATACATGCATCATGTATTCCTTTAAAACATAGTAACACCCTGAATTACCATAAAACAATATTGATTATGTTCATTCTCCCTTATTTCTTATTAAATACTGGATATACTCCTTATATCCAAAAATTATGTAAACTCCAACAATGAAGGAATAGACCAACAATAAATTAGTTTCAAGGTAGTAAATAATATCAAATATAATTTATCCAAATAAATCATATCTTATTCCAAAATCTCTACCTCATTATCAGAACCATTTTAAGGTTTATCGTTCCTTCAACCTTGTATTTTCCAAAAAGTTTTAACTTGTTATTGAGTCACATTTCTTAAAACCGTATAATCTCAAATCTTCAATGAAATAGTACTGCAGTACAATCCTTATCTATTTCCATAATTCATATAACCAGTACATCATTGATACAACACTCAAATAACACTATTGTTTAATAAAAACATAAGAACCCTAGTTATTCATCTCCATCATCGATAGTATCATAACTTTATTATTATCCAATAACATCATTTGGGGAATACTCTGATGATTTGGGCATTGATTCACATAGTGTCCCAACTCCTTATAGATAAATCATTGTACGTTTGAAACCTTTTTCTTACCCTTGGAATCATGTACTTGGTGTACTTTTTCTCCACACTTATAACAAACTCTATTTCCCATCAATTATTTATGAAGGTGATTCTTTCCACAGTTATCACATATGGGAAAATCCTTCTTTCTCGTGTACCATTTATCCATTTTTCTTTCTAATATTCTTTTCTTCTCTAGCTTTCCGTCATAGATATTGGACTCCAAAAATTATTTACACATATTATTAACACATGATATTATTCATTCATATAATGAGAATAGGTGTGAGACTACTGATTTTCAAAATGTTGGCTTAAGACCATGAATGATATTATCCTTCTTACTCTTTGGATCATACATATTTTTTGAGTTATAATTCCTTCAACTCGGTAGCATTTCCAATCAATGGCATACACTAGGTTAGTTTATGAATTGAAAAGCATAATTCCAAAGATGTAAAATACCTAACATAAATTGAACAGTTTATGTGTATAATCCATAATCATAAAAAAAAAATTATTTGAGAAGTATATACTCATAAATCCTTTATAATGTTTTGTAAAGAAAATGTGAATTATCCTAAGCATATCCTCTGGGAGTGTTTTAACCAAGAGTGAATAAAGGCTCGTTGTCGTGTACCAGGATACAACGGGTCAAGTTCGAAACTCCTTTTCGGAGTTTTCACTCTTAGGTACATATGTTCCAGAGCCGCCTCTACCTTCTCGTATCCAGACATGGATGTATTTCATGAAAAATACACAAAATCTCTACATTACCAAAATTCTAGAAAGTTCTTTTCTACTAATCATCAAATACAATCGTAGGGCAATGTTCTCTAATAAGATCTTTTCTAAATCTTGTTTACAAGGTTAATACTAAAATTACTCTGATACCAACTGTAACACCTAGACCCCAGAAGCCCAGAGTCAGTGCATTATTCTAATACATTGGAATTATTACAAGGAATAATGTCTCAAAAGACCAATCAGTTTAGCAGTCGTGGAAAATAGATTACATACATGAACTTTAGAATATATTTTTTAACATAAAATATAACATAGATAATCCTTTTATAATTCCATTATTCTTCTATCATAAACCTACATATAAATCATAATACACTTTTTGGCATCCTGGGAAAATAAAACAGAAGAATTGGGTGAGCTCAAATGCTTAGTAAGGGTATATAATATAGCAGAAGCTATAAACTTTTATGTCAAGATGTTTAATAAAATCAACAGCCTTTTTAAACATACACTTGACCATAATATTGAGAATATAATTCAAACATTGCCACATAAACATGCACAATGATATTTTACTAGTCGTATAATCACATGTAATAATTAATTTCATAATGAGGGAATTCCTAACATTGGACATCATTACCACATAGTCAAGGCCTCATGCGAAGACTAAAAATAAAATTTTTTCAAGGCCTTGTGCCAAGACACTATATTTCCTCATGATACCTACCGATGAATAAAGGAGCTATAGTGGGATTCACCCATCACTTACTATGTCCACTTCATTCTGCATATAAAAATGTTGAAACATAACATAAACATTCGTATTAAAACTAGCATACAAAATTCCAATAATTCAAATATAAACCAAGAAGTGTATAAATATAGAACATACATAGTCAAACATATCATCAATCATTCAATACAATATGGAATATTGTATATAATAAATCAAGCATAATAAAGATTAATATCCAATAATGTATGCCGACATATTTTAAAATGATCAGTAACACTTTTTGATGGAAATAACCCTTTTTATGAAATCATTTAATAGTCAGACATTTATAATTGTAGTCATTTAAAAGTTATTTTTGAATCAAATTGTCCCATATCACTTTGAATCTTTTGAAAGTAATTAAAATTTTAAAACAATCACGTTTGTATAAATAAATCCTTAAAACCACTGTGAAAACATGGACATTAATACGAAAGATTTAGAAGAATAAATATTTAAAAAATTAAAAATGATTTTTTAGTTAAATAATAACTTAAAATAATCATTTTTAAATTTCTTTTATGAAACATGGACTTGGATAATAAATATTTCCAAGAAAATACCTACATATAATCAATCTCGGATAATAATGAGATTGAGGAATTAACCCTTACCTTGCACATTCCTTTGGTCGAGGGAATATTTAACCACCTGTATATGGACCATAGTATGTTATTAAATTATAACATAACAATATTAATATTTATTATATAATACGTTATTCATTTATGTCTTTATACAACCCCTTTAATAATGATTTCCATGATAAATAAACATTTCGGTTAATAATCACATTTTTTATCGTACATGTTTTAACTTGTTATTCTTGATTGTATCATATAGATATTGACTTAAATACATCCAGAATATAAATCATAATTTATATATCAGATATATTTAGAATATAAATATTTATAATAGATAGATATATGAAATGGAAAACACTGTTTATGGAGACGGTAGGATGTACGTACGCATAAACAATGTTTCCATTTTCATATCGTATTGAACGGAAGTAAGTGAATAAGATATATGTAAGAACATACATATATATATATATATATCCAATATCATTATTATTTCATAAAAATTTATTAACAATATATATTTTTATAACCATCTTTCAATGGTGAACGTGGAAATGAATATCATCGCGTCGTGGAGATGGTAAGTCATACATACAAACGAGAAACTATATCATTTCTGTAATGATTAAAATGTGTGTAATTGGATGGTATATTAATTTTACATAAAAATTGGAATGTTATTTTAATTATTTATATACATATTATACATCATTATATCCATCCAAATTACATAGTGTTGAATAACAGATTACACCACGGCGTAGAGACGATTAGCCTTCCATATGCACGCATGGTGACATTTTCATTCAGAGGATGGATTGAATAATGAATATGTTGGTACCAAATTTATAATAACATTAAATTATGTAGAAGGTACTGTATTAATTCTTTTGGTATTCAAATAAAAAAAAGATATATTGTAATATGAAAAGAACTTTGGAAGAAGTGATAAAATAATTACCTCTTCTTTGGGTGTTTCCTTATGATTTGAACAAAACGGATCCTTAGGGTGGATTTATACTCAAGGGAATGCCTCTAGGTTTAATTATGGATGGTTTGTGGAGATTTGGGAAGTGTTTGGCTGAGTAAAGTATATTTGGAGGTGTGATTTTGAGAGAAGGGGAAGTACCCTTTTATAAGAGAGGTGGGGGTCACTTTTGAAATGTTTGAAATAATATTTTATTATAAAATCCTTTTTGGTTTATAATGGCTCAAAATTGATTTATTTAAAATATAAGGTGGGTATGGGTCTAAATCCACTCAACCAATAGGTTTTATAAAAGATTATGTCTCCATATTAACCCTATCTTTTTTGATTTAACACTTAGTTAAATAGTTTATGTTTTACCATGTCCACTTTTATTATTATATTAAATGGTTAATAAACATGCTATAAAATGCCAAGAGAATATAAAGTTGTTCATTAATGACATATTTATCATTATATAAGTCCTTTTTCTGAACCTAATATTTTTAGGAATATTAAATCATTTAATAATATAATAATGTTTTTAAAAACTCATTTATGTCAATTTTGACACTATTTATTTTTTAGTTTTTGTGAAAGTCATAACAACATTATTACTTCGAAAAAAATTCATTTAACTAGACCAAACATGTAATATTAATTTATAAAATTAATTTATGGAATCGAAACATTCAATTTACAATTAATTTAATTTTTATAATATCAATTATTTAAATCATTCAATAATAAGGTAATTAATGCATCATCATTGTGTCATAAATAAATTTTAATTATTTAATGTATAAAATTTATAAATACAAAAACCATTATATAGGTAATATTTTTTTCAAATGAATATTTATAGTCTTATTTATCTTATATAAAACCCTATATTAAAAATGTTTTAGTTATTATATGTTGAATTTAGCACTTTTAACCCTTCTTTAAATAAAATAAAATAAATGACCAAATCTGATCCAAGTGGAGCAAAAGGGTCATATTTTATTCCTATGGTTTTTCTGGTCTAAATACACTTATCCAATAGAATTAAGATATGTGTTGGGGTAATTATAATATCATTTTTACCTTTAATTTCCCTATTTACTTTTAACCTTTGTAAATAAAATTCAAAAGTTAGTATTCACCAAAAATTATTTTCATCTCATTGAAGAACATTTTACTTACTGATATCAACCATGTCTCTCGAATATTTGAAATTCAATTCACATAAGTGGTAAAATTATGATTTATGCAAATTTTATAATGTGCCTAGTAGGTGGAAAAAAGACGTGAAAAGTTTAATAAAATTTTATACATAAGATTTTATTATAAAGTTACTCAAATGAATCACATTGAGCATATATAGGTATTATATATATATATATTGATTTAAAATAAATTTAAATAAAATAAATAATTATTCAAATAAAAAGTCTGTTTTAAACAATAACGCAGTCTTTTTCACTATTCATTAAAAACTGAAAGTTTTCAAAAAAATACCAAAAACTCACCCTAAGATAATTTTTATATTAAAAATTAAAAAATGAATTCTATTTTACCAAATTCAAGAAATATAATTTTTTCAATTAATTTAAAATTAATTCCAGTTGTCAAAACCAAAAAGCGTGTTTTTAAAAAGTAAAACTATCAAAAGATTGACATGCGTTTATGTCAAATTTAAATCTGAAATTACTTATAAATTCATACATAGTATTAATTGACAAAAATATAATCTAATTATTATTCCAATCCATTCAGATATATAATTTAACACTATAAAGTATTTAGATTAAAAAATTTGTTCAATTAAAATTTATTATTTCTCACTATTCACCAAAATACGAATGTTATCAGAAAAACACCAAAAAAATAGAAATTTATTTTTTATGTCAAGATTCTAAGGTAGAAGTTTATTTTTTCAAATTTAATATATAAAAGTGTCAAATATTGGATTTAAAAAGGGTTCTCCATTAAAAGGTGGTAAAAATACATTTTCCAAAAAATACTTCCTTTATCCGTAAAATTAAATTTGTTCTTATATTATGCCTAATAAAAACATAATATGGATGTTAATATTATAAGGATTATATAAAATTCAAAATGTAGTTAATAATAATCATAACCTTTTTTTGAACAGCTAGTGTGGTATGTCATGGTGCGCACGAACTCAGTGTTGCGTGTAGCGTAAGTTATAGAATTGCTTTTGAAGAGATAACGTACTTTGAAATCATGGGGTGTTACATCTCGACCAAACCTTGTACTCATTATTTGCAGTGATCCTCAAAAAATATTGTACATCGACACACCATCATTGTATTTTCCTTGGTTGTATCCCAGTGAGGGTGAACCAAGTAAAAATTTATGTGTCTCATACATGATTTAAATTCTGTTCACACATTGAGATAGTAATGAGAGAGAATTGAGTTTTGTTTAATGAGGAAACAAGAGTCGAAGTGGAATAAATTTTAATCAATCATAACCTTACTCACCCCCCCCCCCCTCAGGGTATTCAACCTAGTGAACCTATCACTTTCCTTAAAAAATTAATCAAAAAATTCTATAAACCCTATCCTTAAACCACTTAATCATCATATTATTAAACAATAATATGGTCATCAATACTATCCCATTTATTTTATCACACAATAATACATCTCTTTATCCTATTATCCTCCCAACATCCAACACATATTACGGGATATCTTTCCCTTAATCTTATCTTCTCCAACTATATCACCTTACCAGCTCGATCACTTTTCGTAGTTACTATTACCATTCCACATATTCTTTAAAATCCTAAAGTAAAACCTATAGTTCACCAATCCATAGATGTTTCATTATTCTGTAATACCACAAATGTACTTCTACGACATTATTCTTAAATTATAATACTTTAACACTCAATCATTCCATCACATTATTATCATACTTCATGTCACCAATAGTGATCTCGTGAAGATTCCCTTTTTCTTTCTCCTTAGGAAGTTTCTAATGTCAATCATCATAGTTTACCCATATATTTAGGCGAATATTACCATAATTCCCATTTTCTTTACACATGAAGCACTGATGTGTAGGTGTATATTCTTTGAAGCCTTTACTCTATTCGCATCACTAGATAACTCTTTCTCATCACTACCATATTCAAATGTCTAATGACCTTATTTTCCTAACATAAAACATTTTCTATCCCAATAATTCAATATATTACATTTTTCTTTCATCACTTTGAGCATAAATAAATCTTATCTTCTTTTAAATATGATTTTTTTTATTTCTATTTAATATATATCTTCCATTTCAAATCAAAACCATGATATTGATATGAAAATACAACCTTCATTTCTACCTTTATACCACAAAGAAAAATATCTTCATAGTTTTTGAAGTCCCTTATGAATAACACCCTATGAATGATTGGTTTTATTACACTGAAGAATATATCAATCTTACTTTTAGGTTAGATGATAATAAAAGAATCATACCTAAAAATTATTGTAAAATTAGCTTCGTAGGTACCAACAGACTCATCATCCCTTTTATTCAACTCAAGGAACGCTTTATCCATCTTATTTTGAATAACATGAGGAAATTACTTATTGAATAATAAGTTCTTCACCTCAAACCAATCCATGGATTCAATTTAATCTTTCTTCCTTGTATTATAGATTATATTCCACCACTAGTCTGCTTCGACAACTAAATGATAAATAACTAAAATGACTTTGTCATGTTCTGATCCCAAAAGAACAGAAAATACATTTGCATTAGTAATGATGCATTTTTCAGAAACAATTGGATCAGAAGTCCCACTGAAATAAGTTGGTAAATACATCATGAAGGACTCAATAGAAATTTTTTCCCTCCTCTATTCATTTGGATTTCCCGTATGATTCATAGATTGTGTGAGTATAGTAAAAAGATTTTTTATTCCATATCCCATGACATTTGTCTTCTCGAGAGAAATATTGTTTCTTTACCAATTTTATTCATCATTAACATGGTCACTTTGGGTTTCATCCATTGACTAGAACGAAAAAACTATGTGTGAGAAAAAATAATCATACTTCGAAAACCTCATAAACATGGTAAATTACCTTTAATCCATAACATCTTAGTTTTAATCCTAGTTTATTTATGATTGTTACAAAAATTATAGTATTTTAACCTATAAATTGACATATCCTTAAGAATATTACCAAGGATTTATCATCCTAGATTCCAAAGGTTAACTAAAATTTTACACTAATAACAACTACAATGACACAAGCTTAACATGCATAGACATAACATAATTTTAGAAAATTACTTAATATATAAAAAAACAATCCCCAATACCATATTAATTTAGTGCCTTTTTAAACATGGAAGCATAAATAACTGGTTCATAATCCATATACATCTTCTCATGACAATTTCTTTATATATAGAAACCTTTTGATATATTGTACTTAATATATTTCTTTATATCCTTGGGAAAATAAATATAATAAAGAGTGGGGACATATTCTTAGTAAGGGTAAAAAAGGGAGATGTGTATCATAACACAAACATGAGAGTATAAGAACATGAATATAACATTTGAAAATTATACTTTGTATTCAAATATCATAATATTAATTAATATAACAAATCATAAAAATTTATAAGACGTAAATCATAAAATAATAAGTTCGAATAAAACATGGAATTGTGGAAAACAAATAAGCATAAAAATCATTCCCATAGTATTCAAGGATATTTTAAAAGACTATCATAGTGTATCATATTTACTCTCCAACCATCATTGTTGTCAAGGTTCACTCCCAATACATTTATTGTGGACAATGTACATTACAGAATTAGTTTCTCATACCATTTGAATCCTATATAAATCGAGTTCAATCCCTGTTCTAGTACTATCTATCTCATGAGATATAATATCATTACCCAATGAATTGGAGGGAGATATAGTTACCATGGTTCATGTAATAAAAATAATACATTGTGTTCCATAAGAACATAAATCATTTATCATATGAGAACCTATAAAAAGAAGTAGGTTTCCTATATATTTCATCATAGCATAACCCTTGGAAAATAAATGGGTTTTATAAATATAAACATAATCCAAAACTAAAAAAATAGGGATGATATTCTTCAATAATACCCTCAGTTAATCATATGTATCATCAAACAATGATATCTTTGATGGAGAATAATATATAGAGATCACTTGAAATAATTCTTGAGGAATGTATCCTTTCTATTTTTACAAATGATTTCGAAATCATAAAACATTTATAAAATATTTATCATTGAAAAAAACCATAAAAACATGTATTGGAATCTTTTAAATCCCATTTTAAACATCTTTTAAATACTTTTCCTTGAAAATTCATAAAATATCATTTAAAACATTTTTAGAAAAATGCCTTCTGAATAAAAAATATTTCATACCAAATAGAGAAGAACATTAAATTAAACTTATAGTATCATGAAAAGAATTAGATTAACTATAAAAAATTTCAAAGGGTATTATATATACATTAAAAAAGAATATTGGTTTATAACATAACATGTGTCTCAAAGAAGGCAAATTCATACAAACATACCATTCCAATTTGTTAAATTTTTATCCATAAACCATGTGGAAGAGATATCATAAAATGGATATGTAAATACCCATGAATTTATCTATAAGTATCATATATTACATTAAAGGTTAGTTTATACACCACAAAAAAACAGGTGGTGAATATGGTATAATTCTCACAAAAATATATGTGAGACTAGAAATCCCCTTACCTTATCTCTCGACTTCGTTAGTACAGATTAAAAACTCTTTCATAATTAATATTTTTTAAAAAAAAAATATCATATAACCATATTAATATATATAATACCATATATTATTTACTTCATAATTTATATTAATAATTTATTATCAAATCCAATTTAATGTTGCCAATTTGTTTTTTAAACATGTTTTGAATTGTTACTATTGATCCTCCTATATACATCATGATTTTAACATATCCAAAATCATAATCATGATAATATATATATATATAGTATATATGTATTTATGGTGATTTATAAAAAATAGAGTTAGAAAGTAAAACACCCCGTTCATGGTGACGGTAGGTCGTATGTATACATAAACTTTATTTTCATTTTCTTGTAATGTTTAATGAAAGAAAATTATATAATATATTATCATTAAATTATATTTTTATTTCATATATATAAAATAATTTTATTAAAACCATCCTTAATACATTACATTTAATGCATTAATAAATCATATTGCTTCGTAAGGTGGTAGTCTGTCGTACACACAAATGACCTTATCGTATTCCAACAAAATGGAAAGCATGAAGGTATGTGTGATGTCAAAATTATGGAATATTATAAAATCATGAAAATAATATATATCATATATAAACTATAAATCCCACATTATTCCTGACCATTAATGGTGGTAATGGAATAACAAATGGCATCGGTTCACAAGGTGGTAGTCTGTCGTACACATGAACAATGATTATGTATACAATGTGTTGGATGTGTGTAAGATTTTAAGTAGTTACTTTAACATAAAAACAAGTAATTATATCTAAGATGCTTATTTCATTATATGAACAAGAAATAAAAATAATTTAATGGTTTTATGGAAGAAATAAGACAAAAATGTTCATTGATGAACGTTACCTCTTCTTCAGATATATCCTTTTGGTTTTCACCAAAGGAATTCAACTGATGGATTTATACCCAAATTAAGTCTTATATTATTAAGGGAGGGATTTTTTGACGATATTTTGATCAGGTTTGGTAGAACCAAATTGGTTTTAAAGTGTTAATAAAAGATAATTGGAGGTTCTATTTTATAAGAGAGGGGAGGGGCACTCTTGGAATTTCTCAAAAGATTAATTTATAATAAACTAAATATCAATATAAATTCCCCAAAAATGGAATTTATTTGAATATATGATATTATAAGGTTTAAATATCATCAACCAATCTATTTTATCCATGCTTTGGTGTAATTATAAAACCATATTTTTATGATTAACCTTTAGTTAACCCATTTGAATCTTAACTACGATAAAAAATATTTCAATATTAAGGGGATGTAATATTTAACTATAATGTGTCAATTGGGATATAAATGGAAAACTTATGATATTTTAATCCATATATCATAGTTTTTATGTTAAGAAATATCATCATCAAACAATATTTGTTCAAGTGTTAGGATAATTTTATATTATTTAAAATATTATTTTTACTGTTAATTACCTAATTTACCCTTATAAATGGTAATAAAATCAGAAGGTTCATAAGGGAAAAAATCATTCTCATAAAATATTTTATTAGAAATATAAATTAGAAATATATCCATTATATGGAGGATTTACAAATATGGGTATAAAAAACACCACATGCATTCACTTTGACCAAACATGAAAAATAATTCGGGGTTATAAAGGACCAACTCAAGAAGTCCTCAAAAATTTATATCTTGGAAAGAGAATAATCAATCGGATTAGCCTCCTTTTATAGATGTGAAACATCAAGATAGACACTATATGTAAGACAAATAAAATCAATCCAGGGTAGAAACACACTCTATGGGACATTCCTTGACTAAGCTTTGAGAATTTTCACTACCACACTGGAGTCATATTCCTACAAAAGAGTTGCCCAACCATGATGGACAGAATAACTTAAAACATTAATCATAGCCCAAAATTCCCCTTAAACTTCATATTAATTCCCAATTAAGTGATAAAAATATCCCTTAACAATTCCCTGAAGCGTACATAAGACACCACTACAACCTGAGGGTCTCAGAGCACCTAAGGAACACCCGTCAACATTAAATTTCAACTACTACAAGATCTATGGTATCCATTGGATGAATTTGGACATAAATGGATTCCTAAACTTTACACAAGCACTATGTGTTCCCAAAATAACAATATTAAAAAATCATTTCTCATTGATCTAGTCTGAATTTTGGATGCAAACAATATTCCCATGCGAATTGTAGTGGTTCCTGCATGAAAAGAGGGAACTTGATCATTAAATTCAATCCCATTACATTTCCTCCATGTGTTAGTGATAAAATTCACTACAAAAACATGGAGTATGGAATGAATCTACTCATTATATATTGCACTTTATATATATGTCAACAAGGCATCTCGGTTCCCAATAAGAAGATTTCATCCAAATAGATCATGCATGTACACCCACAGTCTGTGTGTGAAGAAGTGACAAAAAAATAGACAAAGAAATGACTCCTCAGTATGAAGACATAAGTGACATGTAGGGAAAAGGTAGATACCATCTCACTGAGTGAGAATATGAAAAGGATGTATCTGCCTCCAAATATATCATAATAAAAGAAAATCATCTTGTAAAATAAAAAGATTCTTAAATATTGTATTAGATAAAGGAAAAGTGATTGAGGCATCAAAATATTACCTGTAGAATTCCCTGGTGTTGAATAAACCATCAAGATTCAATGTCCAGATTATAATTTCTAGATTAGTGTATCCATGCCTGAGGATATCTACAATGATTCGAGAAGGAATCCAGCCATGCATTCTAGAATGAGACTGCATGTCAGCACTGGAAGAATTTTTCAAATGATTATGACTAAAGACATCATTCATGGTCAGAATAAAAGAAACAAAGTACTCTAACAAGTCAAATTTTACTACTTACAACCCATCCATTTAGAGTATTTCATAAGATCATGATATGCCTGCTTAAAAGTGGAGAAATAGATGAAGCAATATACATAGAGTTACAAATAAGGAATTTTTAAATAATCATTCTAGAAAGGAACTACAATGAGTGAATAGTGGAGGAAAGAAGGTTTTAGGTTATTTTTTTGAGGAATTTCTCATTTAAAATTCTGATTTCCATGATCCATAATCCTCCCATATCAACTGGATTGACAAATTATTTCCAAAAAACAATGACCAGTTTCCTTTCATGAATTTTTCAATTCCATATAAAATTCATAATCATTATCTACAACTTGTTAATTCGAGTTCTGCACCATATGTATAATTATAATTTATAGAAAAATATATAGGTAATAACATAATTGAACAAATAGATCCTACCTTCCTGATATATAGTCATCCTAATCCATGTTTCCATCTGGTTGATAATTTTCGAATAAATATTATCCATGTAACTCTTTTTCAACTTAACTTGAAAAAGAAGAATCCCAAGATAGGTAATGGGAAGGGACCCTCTCTTAACACCATGACCCTTGACCACCATTTTTTTCTCATATATGGTAAGATCTTTTTTGAAATATCACAAAGGATTTATTCTAGATGATATCCAAACCATCAACTTGTTTATAATTACCAAAAATGGATTTGATATAAGAAATGGTGACTCTATCAGAATTCCCAAAAGGAATGATGAAATAAAAATAAACAAGATGTGATGGTGAAGAAAAATCCTCCTCCAACCCTCATTTTTTTAGATCCCCACATTAACAAGATCATTCAAACAACATCATAAATAATCCTCAATAATAGAAAAGGGAAGCCCAGATAAAGGATCCCCGTGCTTAACCCTTTGTAAAATTGGATGAAACCCCTTAAGGACCCATTAAAAATAATATAGAGACTATAAATCTTGAGGATAATGTTAATTAAATTGATAAATATATAAGAAAATCAAATATTCTTAGAATATTAAAAATCAGGGTAATGAAAGTACTATGTTTACTATTCATATTGTCAAAAAATAAAAGGTAACTAAATACTAATTTTGGACCTTATGATTTCAAATATAGAATCAATTTTTGAATATTAAAGTCAAAGAAGTTTCATAATTTAATTTAAATTTAAACTCTATGATGGGTCGAAACAATAAGTTTTCAATGTAAAAATGTTCCAAAGATTGAAATATTTTTTATATCCAATTTCAATGTGAAATTGATTATTATGACCCATGTTGGACTGATTTATATATAATTGGACTATTTATACATTAATCCCAATTTAGAATATAATTTTACTATATATATAAATTATAAAAAATTATTGTTTTAAATTAAAATGTAGTATTTTTTACAATTCATCAAAAATGATACTTATCAGAAAAATACAAATAATTCACCCTAGGATAATTTTGAAATTTCAATTTTTAAAAGAGTATTTATTTTGTAAAATAGGCATTATAAAATTTTTACAATTTAGTTTCATAACATGTTCTTCATTTTAATGTGACAAAAAATCATTTAAAAAATATAGCTTTTATGCATAAAATTGGATTTTTTCTATCTTATTCTTATAAAATATGTTTTATTAATGTAAAAAAACAATTAAATATATAATATATAAATTTCATGATGTGTTTAATACTATTCATTCCCACTAATTTAAAAGGGTTGCTTATAATTTTCTTCTTTAAGTAATTATAATAACAAAATCTTGTTTCGTAGAAACTCAATGATGCATGTAATGAAGGGTAAGTAGATTTTGTGTGTAGTGTAATCCTAACTTGATGTAGCATATAACACAAGAAATTAGTTAAATTTAATTTATTAAAACAAAGGATCCTAAAATATTGATGTGTTACAACTCCCCATAAGAAAGACCATGGCTTCGCTTCAGGAGGGATTCTCTACTAAGGTATTTTCTCCTCTTACACTGGTAAATGAGGATGTAGTCATAGAGGGGAAGATAGAAATATATATAGGGCTTAGTTCTGCCCATATTCACTCATTGTTTTAAAACCTAGTGATCAGTTGTAATGTATTTTTATGAATAAATCCAAATTTTCTTCACATTTTGGACAACATATTTCACAGCACATCCCAAGATGTCTTCCGTCATTATGCATAAGTTTGTTATCCTTCTTACCATCTGAATTTATAATTGAGGAAATAGTCATTATCGGGCCTATTAGGCTGGATAAATACTAGACTTCTATTATAATGGGAATTTATAATAAAGAGGATGTGTTGGTGATCCCAATCATCTTATCATTCATATTTGGAGTCTTTTGTGGAGGTAATGGATCGGTGCCCCTTGGATGAGGGATCCAAGGAAATAAGTTCCATAATATTTGTGATATGAAAGAGGGCTCAAAGGTTGGATTACCTAGGTGTATCTTGGGTGAGCTAAGGATTATTTCACACAGGTAGTACATGGATGGGTTGTATTGTGCTTTCCCCAAATAGGACTTGGGAGAGTTGAAGGTGCTTTTCCTATGTAAGGCTTGGGTGAGATAAAGGTGATTCCCCTAGGTAAGGCCCAGCTAAGATAGAGGTTCCTCATGGATGGTGAACTTGATTGAGCTGGAGATGTCTCGTAGAGGGTGGACTGGGGAGAGATGGATATGCCTTAGGAAAAGTGGATCTAAAAGATCTATATATTCCTCTCGTATGGTGGAAATAGGAAAGATAAAGATACTTAGAGTTGGGTGTAATTGGGAAATAAGTAGATTCCTTGTGTATGGGGGACTTCGCTAAGCCAGAGATTCCTTGTATTGGGTGGACCTAGGTGCATAGAAGAAGCCTCGCGTAGGGAGGACCTAGGAAATATGATGATGGAATGCACTGGTTGGACCTAGGATGTCTAGATATGCCTCTTAGGAGATGAAAAATAGTGGCATTAGTGCATGGAAAGGCTTTGTTCTATGCTCCTAGGGACTCTTTATGTGTCTTTGGATGATTGGTTCTCAAGTTTAAATCATCGTAATGGCCCTTTATCATGATATTTTTTACTATAGTGGATGGTTCATCTCAAGGTTCTTGGTATTATAGAACATTTGGGACCTTAATTCACTGATATTTTCAAATTTTCCTTTCTTTTTTAGTCTTACAGAACTACCTATGGGTTTGGTGGGCTTGGGCGAGATACTTGAGTGAGAAAAGCTTCAAGAAATTTCTCCATGTTCTTGTCATGTCAAATGAGGATCCTAAGGGCCCTAGTTATGGGAAAAATTAGTATCCTTGGTGAAGGAGATAATCTGTATAGTTCAATCCCATATGTTTCTCACAAATTAACCATATGTAGGCATTTTCTACTCATGTCGGGCCATGCATTTCGAACCTACATGAGCCTCTTCGTGCACAATTGGGGTCTGCACTGGTTAACTCAGGAGAGTTCATTTGGTCCATTTTATCATCTTAAACAAGAGTTATTTTACCCTAAATCATTTCATACCCATATAAAATGGGTGATTCAACAAATCCCCCCTCAATATTAGGTTTGATTTTAAGAAGTTGATATGATCCTAATGTAGAGGGGAATATGAATGTTGATGAATCCTTCACTCACTGGTTTTCATGTTCTTTCATACCGTATGGTTTTCATCAAACATTTATACTTATTTATTTTCTGAAATAGTTATATAAGATGGAGTGTATATTTCCTCCATGTTCGTTAGGCATGCAGTTCATTCACACTAGTCAATCAAGCTAATAACCCATGTAGGTGATATGGAATCTATAAAAGAGTCACCTTCCCAAAGCATTCCTCCCTATATTAACACCACCTTTTCTTTCTCTACATTATAGTCTTTTTTGAATCACTTCTACATTACCCATTCACACTATTCATATTGGGTACCTTCAGTATGTATTCTAAAATTACCTAGGTGAAATACTTTTACCAAACCACTTGAGTGACTGACCTACACAAGGTCACCTAAGCAAGTGACCCATGCAATCTCACCTGAGTGAGTAAACTACACATGGACACTTAAGAGATTTTCATTCTCCATTTTACTTAAGTGAGTGACCTTCTTTAGGTCACTCTATTAAATTTTATCCACTTTAATCAAAATTCCAAATCAAATCATTGATGCTAAAGAACATCATAGAGTTTCCTCTATAGATTTATGATGAAACTAAAAGGATCTATATTGAAAAAGTTGATGCATGAATTAAGGAAGCACTTCATATTGTCATGTAATATTACTATGAAATGTTTGACTCCACTATTCTAGGCATAAAAATACTTGAAGATGAACCAATGAGAGTACCCACTAAGCGATTAGATACCGATTTATGACCATTGACTCTTGAAATATGCGATAATCCTGAATCGATAGACCTATTTACCAACATCCAAGTCCCCAGAGTACACCAACTATCATACAAAAAATATCACTTATAGATGTGTGTTAATCAATGAGGGACCAATTCGCTTTGAATTCATCATGCATCGCAATTTATGTGTGTAATTATCATGTTTTTATCCTATGTGAAATTCCAGAGAATTTGAAATTTTTCATTGACAGGAAGGGTTGTTTTGTAAATGAAGATTTGGAATGTAATTATAGATGTTTCCAAACTTCAATCTATTGATTTTGGATGTGGTTCAAGGGTCTTAGGGTGCCTTGGCAGTTCGGACAAGTTTCGGGAGCATCAGGATCTGAAACCTCAAGTTGGGAGGAGCTGGCATGGGTGCACAGTTAGTCTGAAAACAAGTGGACTCTAACAATAAAAAGATTAGTATAAAATATGGGTGTAGGATCTGTCTCATTGGATGCACACATTTTACCAAAACAATGCACTTATCCGACATGTTATGTGACATTTCGGTAGTGTGCATTCAATGTTCATCGCATGGTTAGCGCACGGTTTGGCTAACCATGTGACACAATACATGAAATGTGTTTTTTAAAAGAAATTAAATTAAAATTTAACAAAATAATAACAGATAATCTACCCCCCCCCCATACTCATAGAAAATCCCCCTCGGTCGAACCCCCATAATTCTCGACACCCCTCCTTGACCTCCACTTTTTGTTATGTTTTCCACCAGATTTCCTATGTTTTCTTGGTCGATGTCTTGAGGTTAAACCTCGAACTCTATCCTCTTCCTTTGGATAGGTATTCCTCTCTTCCACGTCACCCTATATAGCTCAGATGAACCCTAGGGTTAGGTTTGACACTATTTTTGGTGTTTTATTCAATTTTTAGGTACGCAATGTCACTCTCAGGACAGTCTTCCTTCTGTTCCATCATCCACCACTAAAGGAGAAGGGTTTGAGATCGTTTTGGTTCTTCCATCATGAATTTTAGGTTGTTTTTCATCCATTCTTTATATTTTATCAATTTATATTAATGTATTTTGTAGTTTTTTTAGTTTATAAAATTTTTAATTAAGTGAATTTTACCTTTTCGTGATGGTTTTTTGTATCCATTTTCAAAAGAGACTCTCACTTGTATTCATAGGTAGTCATCTACCAGTATAAGTTCCCCCTTTATATATACTCTCACACGGTAGGATGAGTATATATAATGGGTCTAGGTATGCTTATATGGGTATATAAACATTCATAAATGTGTAAATGAAAATTTTTATATGGACATATAATCATATATGTATCAATCAGATATTACATACTTCTCCATGAAGATATATAAATAGGGGATCAATGTTCTTCCATATAAAAAAAGGTGCATATGTGTTAAAGGTTTTAATGTAATCTCAAGTTTCTATTGTCAAATTCATTGATTTCCAAGATGTTTGGCTTGGTATTATTCTAATTAAGGTAGGATCCCTTTCCATTTCCCTTTCCTGAAAGGCCTAAAGCCTTTCTTTTTATTTATTTTTAATAACCCCTCTTTGAAGGGATGAGGGGGAACCATTACAAGGCCCGTAGGCTTAGTGAATTACATGAATCGAAGATCTTACTGAAGATCGTCGCAAACATGACTACATAGAAATGAACCTCCATAGTTTCTTGATCATGAAGTTAGCTTCCCACCATTACATTTCTTGTTCGGATAGAAATACCTATTTAGAGGTGCACAAGCCTGGTCCTAATGGAAATTTTCATACCCTCTCATTCATGTATATCTAGATATCTTTTTTCTGGTGTAATTTCCTGCTCTGAGTCCCTATCTGGAGTTATTTCCTTTTTTTTGTCTGGTTTCCTTTGCACTTCATGTTATGTATGAGGTAGACCAAAGGCCTTGAGGTGGCACGAATGTAATGAGGTTGGCCGAAATCCTTGACTGGACTAAAGTCCTTGGATGGAATCATGGCCTTAAGGACTCCATGCCCAAATTGGTTGCCCAAATGTGAATATTTTTGGCTGATAATGTACATTCTAGAGTAATTCTATATTTCACAGGAAATATGCCTCCACCCGAATTAGATCATAGGTCTTGTAGATGCACATGAAGAGACCTCTTCATTCAGGTTGAGGCACATGTTCAACCATTACATTTCCCTTTAAATTTATGAATTCATTAATTTCTCACTTTCAACCCATCTTTGGATATTAATTAGTACGGTATATTTTTTATTAATAAGAATTAATTATGACTCCAGAAATGGTGATTAATTATCCTAAATTAATTGTTTCATAAATAATATCATGTTTTTATATAAAACCCATTGACTTAAGATCCATGTATTCTGAGATAATAATTAACGATTACTTATTTATATCAGGATTGGTTGATGGATTGGGTTTTTCTTATGCCTTCATTTTAGAGTTTAATAAGTGGAATTATATATATTGTCACCAATTTTATTCTTAAATTTGGTATCCCCTTATAATATATGTTTTAAATTAATAAAGGAAACTCTTAATTTTTAGGCCCATTTTTTAATTGGAATTACCCATGTATGTGATTTCCCCCTTTTTCCAATGATACCTCCTTAGTGACCTATATAGCCTTATAAATTGAATATTCATTTTTTGGTAAATTGAATGGGATGAATTAAATTAAATGGATAATGAATGATGGGTTTGTATTCTTTTAATATAGTAAATGGATTAAATTAATAACTCATTAGGGTATGTGAGACTATTCCTTTTTATTATGTCTTGTTAAATGCTTATGATGAATTTTATTACCTTGAATGGAATTTAATTTTCCTAAAGGAACATGTGATAGGTATGGAAACAAGTGTTATTTAATAAAAAAAATTATTTCATATATATCTATGTGTGCTAGATAAAATATGTGGATGGGAGGTAATTCCCCAAGAAAGTTATAATTATAATACTCCTTTTGAGAGGTTGTGTACGGTAAGGAGTGTTGATCTAGGAGGGAAATCGCACTCCATTACATCAGGTGTGTATTTTGGAATCTGACACAAATGATACTATATAGGAATTAAAAATTATGTTCCACATTCCAGGATTAGAGTGTTTCCATGGTGGCTCACTCACCAACCCATGTTTTGCTACATGATGAATCTCACTCTTCTTGGTATGTAGGGAATATACCTTTTTGCATTGGCTTATAGGTTCATTTAGAATAGTTATGGATGTATGAGTTATGCCCTGGTCTATCCCATAGATATTATTTAAGGTTATGACCATTAAGAATCCATGTACACTTTTTTCATATAGGTTGATGAGATATATATATATATATATAATTTTTACTCTATATATATAGTTACTAGTCAGAAATACTATTTTGGCCATGATCCGAAGCAGGTTGAGCTACCATGTGTCCTTCAGTAACCTAAACGAGAAGTTGTTTTTCTACTTAGTTCTATTTATTATTCTTTACTACCTGCACTGCTTTACATTATACACAGACTAGATTGGACTATACACTATGGGTGTCAGACCACTAAGACTATATCTCACACCCATATCAAGCACTATTAGTACCCGAGTAGACATTATGTCTCCAGGTATTGAAATAGGGAAGCATCCATCTTCCAATTTCTTGATTTACATTGTTAGGATGGAGTTGGCGTAGAGGACAGAGCTAGTACCTGAGATAATCGGGAGCTAGTCATTGGGCCTTTATTATTTTATTACATTATAGTGTTATTTTAATTATTAATTCTTGTACTTGTATCATCATTTGTCATACATACATTTTTGTAAATTAGAATTGTCTATATTTTATATTCAATTGATATTACATTTATCTTCTGATTCTTTTTCATTGATATCTACTGCTCCTTCTACTATCAATTATTTTTCTTATCCTCTTCAATGTTTTAAAACTCTAACCTTTAGGGTATATTCTCCTCAGTATACAATTATTAGACCATTGCTCCTAGTCAGCTTCCACTGATATATGGGGAGGTTCCCTTGAGGTCACGTGACCCACCGGTCCGACTACCGTCTTAGTGGTCAGTTGGGATGGGACGTTACAAAGTGGAATAAAATCCTTAATTTTTTATTTTAATATTTTGGGCTGGTCTACATGAGTCAACGAATGTTTCAGCGCTCGATAAATACTCATTTATGGGACTGATCACCCCACCCATACAGAAATGACCGACTGAACACAGCTTATAATTGATGTTCGTGATGTTTGATATTATAGATTATTATGATATCACCTTGATTGAATGGTGTACATTCCATTTCTGATGTATTTATGAGGTTTATAATAATTACCCTTGTCCTATTATGGAAATGATAGATCATTACATTCATCATACTATGCGCATATAAATTTACATGCCATTCATATTTCATTCCATGTATTTTCATTGACAGCTTGACTACTATTTGGATTATGTGCCTTGAGTACTATTTCATTCTCTTGATTACTTTAGAATTCCATTTTACAAAATATTCTTAATTGATAATATGACATTCTTAGTTCGAACCTATTTAGGTAAATTTTACCATGTCTTTCCTTCTTCATGTGCTTTTGTGATTATTGGCATGCCTTTAATATTTATTTCTCGTTATATCATGCTAGTTTTGATATATGTAATGGGTTTCATGGGCTGAATTTCTTGGTTTTGATTAAATAGGATCTATATTTTAGTTATAAGGTGTATGGGAGTCTTATAATTGGTAAATTCTAACGTGTATACTCAAAAAATATTTTTAATATTTAAATATACATATAGAACATTGTTTTAAATTTAATGGTTATTGATGTTCAAACGTTAAAGGGTATTCATTCTTAAATGGAATACAAATGGAAATCTATAATGTGTATGGGTTATTAATAGCTTCGTATATGGAAATCCATATTATTGAACCATTATATATGACCCTGGTGCATTTTTTTAAATGTTTGTAAATGAAAAGATTCTGTTGAATTCAAATATTAATATGGATTGGGCTTGGTTAAATGGGAACTAGACATTAGATTATAATGTGTATAGGCACTTTATTGTCTGAGGAATGGAAATGCATATAATCATTACTTTTACATGTATATGTGTTAATTTTAATGGGTTATGAATGTGAAATATATTTAATTTTGAACTCTAGTATTTTGGTAATCTTCAAAAATGAAAAAATAGAATGAAGTAGGTCAGTTGGGGCATGTTTCTTATGAGATAACCCATTATGGGTGTTTTAAAATTTTAATAAATAAGAATCTACAATTGGGTTGCATTTTTATGAACCGAGGTAGTCTTAAAAAGACCCTTGTAGTTCTCCTTATATATTAAAACATAAAAGTAATTTATTCTATAAATTTAATAATTTCTGATGGGATGTGAGTGATTGTTTAATTCTTAAAAAGGAAGTTTGATAAGACTTTATTGGTATTCCCTTGTGTTTCATCTTAAATATTTTTATTGATTAAAAGGATGAAATTAAATCAATGAAGTGACCTTAAAAATGGAACCCTAGGTGTTTTCCATCATTTAAAACCATTATGTAATGGTAGTTTAAAGTTTCTCGTTGAGTATCCTTAGAACGAAAACATTAGAGTTTTATATAGGCCTTGATTCTTTTTAGAAATTCCATATATGATAGGATCTTAAGCACAATTACTTATGTTTGTCTTGAACATGTTATGGGTTGATACTTTCTCCCCTCATAAATGGATAACCCGTGGTAGGTAGAACCCTTAGAGATTAAATTCATTGTTAATTTCATGATATTTCTACTTTTTGTGCTTTTTAGTGTCTTTTTCTTTAGTATAGCTCTTTGATTTTAATGAAATAGTTATTTTTTTGGGCGTTCATGGTATAGTTGAACATTATTATAATGGGTGTGAGCATCAGTTAATGCTTGATTTTAGCTGGTTTGACATTCTTCAGGCATGTTTGGATACAAGGTATGTCTTGTCACCCTTTTTTTCTTTCCTTGGAAAACATAGGAATTCATCACTATATTTTACAATCATATGATTTAGAATTTCCTTGATCCAATTTTCTATACAATTCATCAAATACTAGAATGCATAGGGTATAAAACCCTATGGGTAGTATCCAAGGTGCGTTGTATGCTTATAAACCTTGGTAAAGTATGCATTCACATACATTGTTCTTGTCGAGTTCTAATTGATGTAACGAACTAGTTGAGTTCAGTGGTATCATTGATCCAAGAGTGTTGTTGAGTACAGTCTAAAGTCGTCTATATAGTATAATGACTTGGGTATTATGGGAATCATGATCTTCATGATGTTTGGGAGGACTTCCTATAAGATCAGGTGTTCTGACATACCCATCAAGTCAGTTCGGTACTCCCTTTCATGTAGAATTATTTAATGTATGTGAGTGTGGCTCGGAGAAGAATCACATATGTGTTTAAGGTGAATCTGATAAAGATCACTTATGAGATGATGTTCTATATATTCTTTTTATGACTGGGATACTCCTTAGGTGGGGATCATCATAATAGTTCTGGGTGATCTGTGTCTTTCCCAATATAAGGAACATGACTGGTGAGGACCATTTGGAAATGGTCGGTCTTTATTGAATTCCTTTTAGGCTTGCAATTTTTGAATCATCTCGGTGCTTTCTTGAAAAAAAGGAAATGAAATGGTTGGATATGAATGAAATTGTTGAGAAACAATTTTGGTCATGGATATTGTTTGGTGGGAAAATATTGAGCGATTATGGGATGCCTCGAGTGGTAAGGGCATATAATTGTTTAATGATGATGTGTTGGCAAGTTAAATCAAGATTATTTCCAAGGGGTCGACTATTAGTGTTTCAAATTTTCTTCTTCTAGTTTTCTTGGTTTCCTTATAATAAAATTTAGATTTGCTATGAGTGTGTCCCCTATATTGATAATGTAACATCCCAAGAAAATAAATAATATGACATTTCCATAGTTATTAATATTTTTGAAATAACGGGGATTCTATATTTAATAGCGTAGCTGACATGCAACAACGAGTTTATTCAAAAACTATCATTGTACAATAATAAAAAAATATTATTATTTTAAATGGTTGTTAACACATAGTCATTGTATTGGTAGAAATTAATAGAACTAACTTAAACATGATAATATATGTTTTTTAAATGTTTTCATATTCATCTAATAAATGTTAGAGGCTTAAAATGTAAATGAATCTTATTTTAAACCCAATTTACTTTAAAAAGTCGATTTACAGCTTTTTGAGGGAGAACCCTTTTTAAATCTATTTTTTTTCAATTTTACATATTATATTTGACAAAATAATTTGAATCTTTAGAATCGGGTCATAAAAATCTAATTTCGATTAAATTTTGATATTATTCTGATAATGTAAATTTTTAACGAATAGTGAAAAATGTTGTATTTTAATTCAAAACTGCTTTTTAATCTAATTTATTTATATAGTTAGACTATCTTTTTAATTGGTTTTAATGTCTGAATAAGTTATATTTTTACCATTTAACCCAATGTTGGCCATTGGAACTAATTTATTTTTGAAATTGTACATCAACAAGTATCAATATTTTGGTAGTTATTATTTCTTAGGAACACACTTTTTCTTTTGACGACGGGAATTAATTTTAAAATTAATTAATGAAACTTCCATGTTTTTTATTTTTTAAAATAGACATCATTTTTTAATTAGAAATATCAAATTTATCTTAGAGTGGATTTTTGAAATTTTCCTGAAAACCTTCATTTTTTGATGAATAGTGAAACCACTAGGTAGTAGTTAAAAAACTAACTTTTTTCATTTAAAGGAAATTTTACCACTTCTGTGAATTGAATTTCAAAAATTCAACATACATGGTTGTCATTAGTAAGTAAAATGTGGTTCAATTAGATTAAAATATTTTTTGGTGAATAGTAATTTTTGACTTTTATTAACCATGACTAAAGGTAATTTGGGTAATTTGAGGTAAACATAATGTTATAATAATAAAACAATTACCTTGACACTTGTACTAGCCTCATTGTATGAGTAATTTCCGACCAAGACAATCCATGGGTCAATTTTGGGGCCCCATAGAGCCACTTGGGTAAGATAATGATATTTATAACTTTCTATTTAAAGTAAAAATAAAAATGTCATAAACATGTATTATTTTACAAAAACAATTTTTATATGGGGTTATATATATTATATCTTCGAATATAAATATTCATTGGAAAGATAAAAATATTTCCTACATCATGATAGTTTTTCATAATTTCTAGACATCAAATAAATAAAATTATTTATGACACAATGATGATGTAGTGTTTAAGTCATTAATGGATGATTTAAATAAATAAGACGATGAAAATTAAATAAGTATCCAAAACAGGTATAATTATTATTGGATGATTTTATTTATAACATGGGACACCTTATCATTGTCTTTAATGATATTTGGACCTTTATAAATCGAAAATAAATATATAATAAAATAATATTTTCAAACATTCCAAAAGAGCCCCTTCTCTCCCTTATAAAAAGAAATCACTTCTTACCCATATCTCACACTTATCAAGCTCTTAACACATCCAAACTATACTCCAAAAATCTCCCAATATCCCTCTCTTAATCCTATAAGCCTTACCTTAGGCAGAAAGCACTTCAAGAAACCCGTTTGGTTCAAACCAAAAGGTGTTACCAGATTTAAAGGTAACGTCTTCCCTTAAGTTCTTTTGGTTTATTTTACATCTCAAACCCCTAAAATCATTTAATTCCTTTATTTTATAACAACAACAGTATCCTCAATATACAAGGATGTTTTTATGGGACGTTTTCCAGCTACACTTACACACCCCTCCATCAAATTGGTAAATAACATACTGTTTCATTGGACGATGAACTACTACCTCACGAAATGATGATTGTTCAATTATCTCCTACTGCCTCTCAGGGTGGCCATTATAATGACATTGTATCTATATATGATATATATTGTATTTATGTTTTCTTTATTCTTCTGTATTTTCATTTTTATATCATACCTTTATGGTTTCCATAATGCGTAAACGTGATAATTTAATTAGAGGAAGTGCAGACTACCACCCCCTCAAAGTGATATTATTATTAATGCCATACATAGAACGTATAAAGGATGGAATTTGTGAACTTATGTAACATATATTTCATATGTATTATACTGAAATTATAATATACCTTTTAATCACTATGTTTTAATTTTATTAAATTATAAAATAGAAATGAATGTAGCGTTCATGCGTACGTACGGCTTACAGTCTCCATGAATGGTGAATTTCATTTCTTATCTCCAAATGTTATGTAATATTATAAATACCTATATATACTGGATATATATTCTATATATGACATCTAAATGATGAATATCTTTCTGGAGATAATGTAATTTTGACACCATTGTAAATTTATAATTATGACAAGTTTATTTTTTACTCATGTTCTGAACATTGACTAAATGTCCGATATGAGATCAAATAATTAACTAATTGTTATTGCAAGGTAATAAGTAATATAAAATAAATAAAAAACTTGAAAAATATTCTTAATAATGTATAATGTAACTTATGTTTATTATTTAATAATAACATGGAACATACGAGCGAGTCAAGTCGGATAATGAGGTAAGGGGTTTCTTATCTCACTTTTAATTCTGTGGGACATCCATTGTTCGCCACTAATTTATTGCATGTGGTGTGTTGTATACTTTAATTTGATATATATTATCATGATTATCTTTATATTCATGTAATTATTTAAATAATTTTCTTTGTATTAACTTTTTTTCATATGATTCGATAGTATATAGCGTGGTAAGGGATTTTCATCTCGCATCATATTCCTGTGAGATTCTTGGTATATTTTCCACTATGTTGTTTTTTTGTGTATGTTCTTACCAAGATTTTACTATTTATGTAATATGATTTAATTTATGTATATTTACATATTTTTTATATGATCCTTCTTTCATGGGGTGTAATTTTCAAATGTTACCAAATCGGTAAGGGAATCTTTGACCCTCCTCTTTTAAGCAATGAATTTCTTTATGTTGTGTATTCTAGTTTCTATCTATTTATGTTGAGGGTATGTTCTTATATGTTCTCATTACTTACCATTTCATTTATAATTTTTTAGATACTATTTCTGCACTCAACAATTTTATTTCTTAATTTTTAAGTGACGTCGTTAGGCGACCAAATTTCCCGTAAAAGAAATCACATCTTCTCCTTACTTTCATGTTTCATTTTCATGTGGTATTTAATTAAAATATCCATTGCATGATCTTATTATGTAACCATACATTATTATGAATTATTTATGATCTTGTGACCCTTTTACCCTCTCTTTTCAATGTTTTCTAAAACCATGTATATAGCCGGTATGCTGTAGAAATTTCGCCTCAAAATATCTATCTCTTTCTCTCCAAAAATTCTATTATTTTATTCATGTTAATACCCAGAACTATTTCGTTTCTATAGGTTTTCATAAATATAAAAATAAGATATATTTGATTATGTAATTGACACGCATATAACCCTCACTCCCATTCCATTGGTTATAAATGACATAATGATCGTATTTTTAAGAACTTGTAAAATGCCGCGATCTTGAAAGGAAACCCATTCCTTTTATTCTCCATGGGTTATTTATGAGATGTTTGATTATTATCTAGGTGGATCACATTAATTTAAATAAATATTATGTTTTCACCCTTATTTCTTTCCAATGGATTAGGTAAATAATTAATCTCTAGAGATGACATTTTTCACGATACCTTGGTGAATAACCTTGGTAATTTTTATGACACCTTATGGATGAACCTTGGTGATATGTTCATGAATGTATAAATGATATATTGAAGGCACATATTCCAGTTATGATTCATGTTCTTTTTATTATGATAGTCCTATTATTCTATTAACCATGCCTTTATTATTTATTTCTTGTTCTTTTTTATATTGTTGAAGATCGCATGTCAACTGTTTCACTTATTTTCCATACTGAGCCTTCTGCTCACCATTTCCTTTGATGTATGTCTCCAGGTTATGAGATGAAACAATTGTACATAGTATAAACCTATGATGAAGCCTTACAGGTGTATTATAAGGATAATTTATGTTGTTTTCATGTATTATATTCCTGTTTTCCAAGACACTAGACATTAAAGATCCTCTGTAAAATGTAATGAAATGTTATGTTATAAAATGGTGGGATTCTATAGTTGATATATAAGGATTGATTAGTTATTTATGGAAATTAGGCTATAAAAAATTTAGGAAGAACCCTATAGAAAATTTTAAATATAGGAAAAAAATCTGGTATTTGTTGAGTATAGAGTAAGTGGTTTATCAAGAAAAAACAACCTCGTCTACATACAGGCAGAACTATCTTAATGTGTTGGGATGATAATGAAATTTATAAGAAAACCGTTAGGGTTAAAACATGTTATGGTTATTTTTGAGTTTTATAAAAATGAAAACATGCAGATCGTGGGACAACCTATCGCATCAGACAAAGCTGTGGAAATCGAACCCATAACCAAAGTGAAATCGGGTTTTATCTCCTACCACTGGCCTACGTGAAGTCACTGGTTAGTATTAATTTTTCTTTTTTAGCTAAATGATTTTATGGATCAGGAATATATTGATTTTGGAAACTTATTTATTATAAAATGGATATCCTTTTTATATGAAAATTTTTTGGTGATTAAATGATAAAGGTTGTTTTGGACGATGTTTTTTATTTAGGAATACTATAAACCATAGGAAAATAAAATAATAAAAGATTTCATTTGTGGTTGAATGGTTGAAATATTTATTATTTATGAAATTATTTATTTATTGTGGATATATGGTTATTTGGTTCATTTCTGTAAAATGATTAACCTAGCATAGAGAATATGTGATTGGGTTAAGTTCACTTTAGTGTGAGACTTTAATAGTAGTCAATGTTATTTGGAGATACATATTTGGATTTATTATGGAAGACCATGTGATTAAATCCTTCTGAGTTTTGGGTTTCAATATTATATTGTATTATTCTGATTAATTATAAGGACGATTGTGTTTTGAATGGTCTTTCTGGTACTTTGGGTACTTTTTGTGGAATTTTGGAGAATAATAGTTGTATTTCTTTTTATAAAGGATTATTTTTTGGGAGATTATATGATATCATACTAACAATTTTAGTTTTATTTGATGACTAAAGACAAGGGAAATATATAGTTCTTCTCTTGGTTATTATGTGATTCTCTAGAAGATGATTCTTGTGCATTTGATGAGACCAAGTCTTTTTGAATGCCCATTGTTTTCAGAAAAGATTAGTCTTGGTAGAAACTTGTTGAAGGATGAAACTCTACTTGAAGGTAAGTATATTTTCTTATGTTTTTATTCTATTTAGTAAATTAATTTCTCAAAATTATGAAAAGTAATGTACAACAAAAATGTTGTTGGTTTACATTTCCTACAGGGTAATCCAAGACCGTTTAACTCCTCATATGTTTGTGATTTTCTTGTGGTTAACTTTCTCCTAATTATGTTTTCTATCACTCTCCATCAGAACATGACCCTTTTTTTCTCTTCTATATCCATGTTTTTATACATGTAATCATAGTTTCGGTTAACTCGAGTGACCTTTTTTACTTCCCCTTCTTTTAAAGTGATAGTTTTATTGACTCTTTTTCCAATGTGGGACTTTCAAGGAAGATTCCAATCCCAATTTTAAAATTCTGAGGACACAATTTACAAAAGGGGGGATAAATTTAACATCCCAAGAAAATAAATAATATGAAAATTTAATAATTATTAATATTTTTGAATTAACGGGGATTCTATATTCAATGGTGTACCAGACACGAACCAATAGGTTTCTTCGAAATCTGACGTTGCACATTAATAATATAATATTGTAATTTAAAATGGTTGTTAAAACCTAGACATTGTATTGGCGGGAACTATTATAACTAACATAAACATGATAATATATGTGTGTTAATTTTTTTTTACATTCATCCAATAAAATTCAGAGGCATAAAATGTAAATTAATCTAATTTAATGCTTAATTTACTTTAAAAGGGTGATTTACCACCTTTTGATGGCGAACCCTTTTAAAATATAGTTTTTGTCACTTTTAGATATTATATTTTACAAAATAATTTTCATTTTATAATCAGGACATCAAAATTTACATTGAATGTAATTTCGATATTTTTATAATAATGTACATTTTTAATGAATAATGAAAAATTGATGTATTTTAATTCAAAAAAAAACTTTTTAATCTTCTATATTTATATCGTTAGATTATCATTATAATTTGTTTTAATGTTTAAATGGATTATATTTTTACCATTTAACCCAATGTTCACCATTTTAAGTATTTTCACTTTGAAATTGGACTTTAACAAGTATAAAACTTTTTATGGTTATTATTTCTTAAATACACTTTTTTTATTTCGATGACGAGAATTAATTTTTAAATTAATTAATGCAACATACATATTTTTAATTTGGTAAAATAGACATAATTTCTGAATTTGGAATATCAAATTTATCTTAGAGAGAATTTTTGGAATTTTTCTAGAAACCTTCAATTTTTTATGAGTACTGAAACCACTAAGTAGTAGTTAAAAACTGACTTTTTATTTTAAATGAAATTTTACCACATTTTTAAATAAAATTTAAAAAATCTAACATACATGGTTGTCATTAGTAAGTAAAATGTGGTTTAATGAGATTAAAATAATTTTTGGTGCATAGTAACTTTTAACTTTTATTAACCACGATTAATGTTAATTAGGGTAATTTAAGGTAAAAATAATGTTATAATAATAACAAAATTACCATGACACTTGTCCTAACATTATTGGATGAGTAATGGCCGACCAAGATAATATTTGGGTCCCATGGAGCCACTTGGATAAGATAATGACATTTAAAACTTTTTATTAAAAGTAAAAATAAAAATTTCATAAACATGTATTATTTTACTAAAAGAATATTTACATGGGGTTATATAATTTATATTTTCAAATAAACATATTAATTTTAAAGATAAAATGACTTCCTACAACATGGTAGTTTTTTATAATTTTTAGAAATCATAAAAACAAAATTATTTATGACACAGTGATGATGGAGTATTTACGTCATTAATCGATGATTTAAATAAATAAGAAGATAAAAAATTAAAACAATATCCAATACATTTCCAATTATAATTGGAGGATTTTATTTTTAAATGTACCACCATATCTTAGGCTTTAATTATTTTTGGACCTTTAGAAAACGAAAATCATTATATAATAAAATATTATTTTCAGACTTTCCAAAAGAGCCCCTCCTCTCCCTTGTAAAAAGAACTCACTTCCTACCCATTTCTCACACATCCCAAGCCCTTGGATCATCCAAAAACTGCTCCAAAATTCTCCCAAGATCCCTCTCTTAATCCTAGAAGACTTACCTTAGGCATAAATCACTTCATGAAAACTGTTTGGTTCAAACCAAAGGGAGTAACCCGATTTAAAGGTCACGTCTTCTCTTAGGATCTATTGTTTTAGTTTACTTCTCCAACCCCCTAAAATATTTTTATTCCATTATTTTATAACAAAACCAGTATCCTCAATATACAACAATGTTTTTATGATATGTTTTTGAGCAACACTTACACACACATCCATCTAATAGGAAAATAACATATTGTATCAGTGGACGGCGAACTACTGCCTCACGAAACAATGATTGTTCAATTATCTCTTACCGCCTCTCATGGTGGCCATTATGATGAAACTATATCTATATATGATATATATTAAATTTATGTTTTATTTATTCTTTTGTATTTTCTTTTTTATATCATGCGTTTTTGGTTCCCATAACGCGTCAATGCGATAATTTCATTAGAGGAAGTGTAGACTACTGCCCCCTCAAAGTTATATTACTCATTCATTCCATTCATGGAACCTATAAAGGATTGAATTTATGAACTTTTGTAACATATATTACATACTTATTATAATAAAATTATAATATACCTATGAATCACAATGTTCTAACTTCATTAAAATATGAAATAGAAATGAAAGTAGCGTTCATGTGTACGTACGGCTTATCGTCTACATGAACGCTGCATTTCATTTTTTATCTCCATATGTTATGTAATATTATAAATAAAAATATATAATTAATATATATGATATATATGACATCTAAATGATTAATATCATTCTGGATAAAATGGAATTTTGACCACTTGGTAAATTTATAATTATAAAAAGTTTATTTTTTACTCAAGATCCGAACATTGAAAAAATGTACGATATGAGATCAAATAATTAACTAATTGTTATAGCAGGGTAATAAGTAATATAAAGGAATAATAAAATTGAAAAATAATATTTATCAAGTATAAAGTCTCTTAAGTTTATTATTCAGGAATAACAAGGAACATACGAGCGAGTCATGTCGGACAACGAGGTAAGGGTTTTCTTATCAAACTTTTAATTCTGTGGGATTTCCTTTGTTCCCTGCTAATTTATTTCATGTGGTGTTTTGTGTTCTGCCTTTTGATATATATTATTCTTATTCTATTTATATTCATTTTCTTCTGTGAATCATTTGGTGGTTATTAACTTTTGGTCATACGATTCAATTGAATACAACGTGGTAAGGGATTTTCATCTCACATAATATTCCTGTGAGATTCATGGTATATTTTCCACTATTTTCTTTTGTTTGGTGTATGAACTGCCCATTATTTTAATCTTTGTGTAATATTCTTTAATTTATTGGTATTTACAGATTCTTGATATGATCCTTCTTTGATGGGGTGTAGTTTTCAAATGATACAAAATCGGTAAGGGAATATTTCACCCTCCTCTTTTAAGACATGACATCCTTTACGTTGTGTATTTCAGTTTCCTTATATTTATGGTGAGGTTATATTCTTTTTTGTTATCATTACTTTCCATTTCATTTATAAATTTTTAGAGACAGTTTCCACTCTCATCAATTTGATTTCTGAATTTTTAAGTGACACCATTAGACTGCCGAATTTCTCATAAAAGAAATTGAATCTTCTATTTCCTTTCATATTTTATTTTCATTTGGTATTTAATTCAAATATCCATACCATGATCTTATTATGTACCCATACTGTATTTTGAATTATTTATGGGTGTGTTAACCTTGTCCCTTCTCTTTTAAATTTTTTCTAAAACCATGTTATATAGCCGTTATGCAGCAAAAATTTTGTCTCAAAATTTTTATCTCTTTCTCTCCAGAAATTCCCTATTTTTATTTATGTGAATACCCAGACCTATTTCGTTTCTATTGGTGTATATAAATATATAAATATATAAATATAATATATTTTATTCTAGAATTGACACACATATAACCCTCACTCCCTTCCCATGTGTTATAAATGATATAACAATCTTATTTTTAAGAACATGTAAAACGTCACTATCTTGAAATAAAACCCATTCCTTTTATTCTCCGTGGGTTATTCATGAAATTTTTGATTATGATCTATGTGGGACCCATGAAAGAAAAGAAATATTAAGGGTGCGCACTGATTGCGCACCAATTCATTGGGTAAAGAATTAATCTCTAGAGATGAAAGGTTTCACGATACATTGGTGAATAACCTTGGTAATTTTTATGACACCTTAGGGATGGACCTTGGTGATATGTTCATGAATGACTAAATGAAGTGTTGAAGCCACATATTCATGTTATGATTCAGGTTCCTTTTAGTATGATAGTCATATTCTTCCATCAACCATGCCTTTATTATTTATATCATGTTCTTATTAATATTTCTCAAGATCACATGTCCAATGGTTCACTTATTTTCCTTACTGTGCCTTCTGCACACCCTTTCCATTGCTGTATGTGTCCAGGTTATGATATGCAGTAATTTTACATACTATGAACCTATGATTAAGCCTTACAAGTTTATTAAAAGGATGTTTTATGTTGTTTTCTTTTATTATGTTCCTGATTTCCTAGACACTAGACTTTAAAGACCATCTATTTGTAAAATGTATTGAAAAGTTATGTTATAAAATGGAGATATGATATAGATGTCTCCCTTAATGTACGAAGAGAGAACCAGTCTTATGCCATGCTAAATTTAAAAAATCAGTTGGGTTTGAGATGTAATTTCTACCAGGGGTTCACGTTGGATGCATGGTTTTATTTGAATTTTGGTTAGTCTTGTGTGATACCTTGTTTCCAGTGTAAGAATGCCTTGGAAGGACTCTTGTGTACCAACCATTGAATTTGACTCGGCCACTAGGTGGATTTTTCTTTGGTATTTTCTAATGATCTAATGTGGATATTGTGGCCTTGTACAAACTACTCACATATAATTATGGAGTATGGGCTACCTTGGTTAGTTCCTTGGACTTATGTTCAACGAATCTGAGGTTACCCCAGACTTATTGTAGAGCTCATAGGTTTTGTTTAAAGGGTAATGATTCTAGTATAATGGATATGGATTACCCTATTGTTCTTGATGTTTCCCAATAGATTAAATGATTAGGTTATGGTTTGATCGAGGAGATTTACTAGATATAACTCATGGGATTCGGTGAATGTGATCGTGAAAAATGCATGATGCCTTGGAGGAAGGCACTGTGATTTGTTTTATAACGCACTGACTATCTAAGTTGTGCATCTATAGGATAATTCTTCTAGATTGGATTGAATCTTTATCTTTCTTTCTAATGTGTAATGTTGGTGATGGAACCATTAATAAGCACACATTCTGTTTAAGGTGTGTGTGGTTTAAAGGGTCGGTTATGTATTTCAAAGAAATCATGTGTGATCAGTCTCAGGTAGGTTAATAGGGATTCAATAATTTCTTTTAGTGAGGTATTTGTTTTTACCTTGAGTGTAAATAGGTTAATCTATTTAAATAAATCATTCCAAGAGCATCGTTATAATTCTTAGATGCATTATTTGTACATAATTATGATGGTAAGAGGTATCATGGATCAAAATCCCCCCTATAATATTATGAACTTTGGTCAGGAGAACCATTGTCTCGATGCATAACAAGATGACAATGGGATCATGTCTCATATTAAATGGGCTCAAGTAAGTTCAGCTACAGTGATTCTTTCAGAAAGGGAGTGTTGACTCAGGTTTTAATGGAATAAGTGTCATATGCTTAAATGAATAATCAGAGGTGCATTGGGGGTTATGAAATGAAATTCAACCATTTGAATATTAATTCACAACCTTGGTAGGTCGGGTAATGTTTTAGTTGTTCCCTAAGGCTCCTTAGGGTCAATAATTTATATGGTGGTGAGGTTATAAAGATTTTTTTATCCAAGGTGAAATTCTATGGGAAATTGAAATTTTTCATTTACTGAATGATCCATTTTGTAAACCGAGATTCAGAATTGAATTTCGAGAGTTTAGCTCTTCAATCAATTTTTTTGGATGTGGTTCAAGGATCAGAATTTTCCTGGGATTTCTGTCCTATTTTGGGAGTGTCATACTACAAAATTTGATGTTTCTATATGATTTTTAGAATAAATTTTTCTTTAATGTGAATTAGGTATGGCTCTTGAAATGAGGTTTAATTATTATAAATGAATTGTTATATAAATAATGTCATGTTTTTATAATTAGACCCCTTGACTAAGGTGCACTATATTTAAGATAAAAACTAATTATTAATTACTTATATCATTCTTATTTTAGGGAATTTTGTTTTTTATGACTTCAGGTTAGAGTTTAACAAGTGGCATGTTGTACATGGTGTCTCTTGTTATTATTAAATGATTTTCACCCTTTTTTTAATTTTTAAATGAACCAAGGCACCTACAAAGTTCTTGGAACAACTTTTAATTCGATTTACCCATGTAGGTGAGTTACCCCTTTTTCCAATGATACCTCCTATGTGACCCTTAAAGCCTTAGAAAGGGAATTTTCATGTTTTGGTAAATTGAATGGTTTGAAATAAATAAAATGGATAATTCATGATGGGTTTAAATTATTATAATGAATTAAATGGATTAAATGAATAACCCGTTAAGTATGGTTAGGCCATTTCTTTTTATTATGTCTTATTAAATGCTTATGATGAATTGAATTACCTTGAATGGAATTGAATTTAACTAAAGGATTATATGAGAGGTATGACCTCATGTGTTATGTTATAAAAATATTTATGCCTTACATATATATATGGGATAGATAAAAGAGATGGATTGGAGGTAATTTCCCAAGATAATTATAAGTATAATACACCTTTATAGAGGTTGTATATGATGGTAAGGGGTGTTAATCCAGGGGAAATCACACTCCCTTACATTAGGTATGGATTATGGTATCTCACACCATTGATAATATAATGGGTGGATATTTGTGCTCAACATTCTCTAATTAGAGTGTGGATATGGACACTCACTCTCCATCCTTGGTGTTGTGTCTTGATTTCTCTCACTCTTCTTGGGATGCAGGGAATATACACTATTACAAGGGCTTGTAGGATCATTTAGACTGGTTATGTATCTATCGGTTACACTTTGGTCCTTCCAGAAGCTATTATTCTTACTGTATGTTCATTAGGCATCCGCAGACACTTGGATCATATAGGTGGACCCCATATATAATTAATCTATATATATAATTATTACTATACATAGTTACTATTTATACATCTTATTCTGACTATGAGCTGAAGAATTTAGAGCTGCCATGATTCCCTTAGGAACCTGAGAGGGTTGTTGTTCATCTATTTAGTTATATTTACTAATCTTTATTACCTACCCTAATTTACTTTATACATGAACTGGATTGGGCTAAACACCATGGGTATCAGCCTACAAATATTGTATCTCACATCCTACTTTTTCACCATTGGTACCTGAGTAGACTTTATGTCTGTAGGTATTGAGAAAAGGAAGTAGCTAGCTTCCAATGTTTTGATTTGTTTTGCTAGGATGGAGTTGGGCTAGAGGTCTGAGCTCTTAATCGAGATGATTATGAACTACTTGTTGGGATATTATTCATTTTTTACATTGTATTGCTGTTTTAATTCTTACTTCTTGTACTTGTATCATCATATGTCAAAAAAGAATTATTTTAAATTAGTGTTGGCCAAATTTTATGTTTATTTGATATTACCTTTATCCTCTACTGATTTGTCATTGATTTATACTACTCCTACTACTATCAATTTATTTATTATTTTATTCTCCATTATTTTACTCTAACTGTGAAGGTATAGTCTCTCTACCATACCACCATTATACCATCACTACTTGTTGACAACCTCTAGCCTACTAGGAGGCGTGCTTGAGGCCATGTGACCCACAATTCTAGCTACCGACATAGTGGTCATTCGGGCCGAGATGTTATAGTGTGACCTAGATTTGAAACGTCACACCCAAGAGTCAAAGCCTCACTACTAACTGTCAATATTCCATGCTTCTAAGAGAAATCAAGAAAAAGGATTAAAGGATAATTATAACTTATGTTCTAGGTGTGGATTCAAACCTGAATGGATGTGGGTGTATTAGATAATCCAAAATTTTGCAGAATCATGAATCTAGATAAAATAAGTTGGTATTGAAAATATTTTTGGGCGGTGAAAATATATGTGTATAAAAGTTAAGATATCATCCCTAAACTATTTATATTATAGATCACTCAAAAAAAATAATTTTCATCTAACACATAGTGAATTTGTAATTACTATATGTGGTGTCTAAAAGATCTCATGAGCGCCTATTCTAGGTGAAATGTATGAATAATTTATCCCACTGATGACAACATGGGAAGACATTGAATGGATGTCAACTTCATCCTATGAGGAGTTGTAGTTAGCTTGGAAGGTGTTTAAGAAGGATCCCCTCCCAAGGGGTGATGCTCATTATACGGCATGGATGAAGGCCTTCCTGGATCATTAAGGAGAGGATCCTAGTTTCCAGTGCCAAATAGGATGTACTCCAATGGAGAAGCGAGGAATTCCTATTAAATTTCATCTAACATTTCAGCAAGGCCAGAATGACTAGTGGGGTAAATATTCAAATCTGATTGCCCTATGAGACCTCGCCTCACCGACTTCCCAGTAATATGGTTGAGAACCTACCTTCGGTCGGTCTGTGAATCTAATTCAAGTGTGAGGTTAGTGAAATTTTTCGTAGAATCCAATTGAGAACAAGTAATGCACATAGGGATGGTTTCCCCTATTTTGTAGAAATTTTTTTAGTTTTTATTGAATGTATATATAGGTATGTCCATATACCAAATTTTAGGTTCATTTCATGTTTTATGGGTATGGATTGCGGAAAAAATAATTTCTTATGTCAAGATGAGAGGATTCAAAGTCTCTAAAGGTTAGGGTTATTCCTTTCATTTAGGATTTTTATGGTATTAATTTGTTTTCTATGAAATATGGAGAAGCGATAAAGAATATGAAAAAAGTAATAGAGTTTAATTTATTCCCATATGGTGATCTTACAATTAGAAAATTAAAAGAAAATGGATAGGTTAATGATGAACTGAGGTCATACGAGATCAAATTCAGAGATATTGTGCTGGAAACCTGGATTGGGAATGAAGTCATATGGGAAGAATATTTTCCATATAGATTTTCTCATTAGGTCATGTTTCTACAATAACCAAATGTATACCCCCATATTTTTGTTTTGAGAAACACCAATATTTGCATCATAATTCTTGAACCTCATGGATTTTTAGGTATCCAAAACATTAGTTTAGTTACCTCCTCCGAGATCATCTATTGGGTTAAACTTTGGGTATTATAATTCCAAGATTTATTCCTACCCTCAATGCATTTTAATAACAAATGTCTATCAAGTGGAGTCTACAATGACCCATAGACAAGGAAATAAATGTAGGAAAACTCGACCTTGGTGTGATGACACAGAAGATACAATTCTTAAAACAATATAAAATTCATTCCATGGAGCATACTATAGTTGAAAAGATCGCATATTTTGATCCAATGCAGTCAAGTCATCATTACTAGGAGGGGAATTGAGTTTGGTCTCCTAGACACCCTCTAGGATAGAGAGGCCCAAAAGGTAATTAAATTTAAATGTTTTTGGGTCTTCCTCACAATCAACCACATCAATATTTGATTCAGTGTGACCTATGATAGTCTAGTTCTAAAAAGGTGCAACCCATGAAATTATAGATATATGTGTATTTATTTAAGCTGGTATACATATCCCAAAACATGGGGATATTCAAGTGACCTTCAATTTTCAACCTAACACCAATTTTTCTGAGGTTGGGTAGTATATTGGACAGTTTGAGATGTTAGTATATGTTACCAATGACTAGATCCCATCCATAAAGTGGGTAATCAGTATGCTAAATTAAGCTGATAATAATGTAGTGTTTGACTAATTCAATGATGAATGAGAAGAATTCATTGATCCTAGTAATTTAATCTTATTTCCCTTTCCTTTGACCCCATTATAATTTTTGTGAGTATTGAAACTACTATTAAGGGGACACTTTTACTTGTAGAAGGAGTCATCACGAGAACTAGCCTCCCAAAGATATTAATTAATGGTAACCCCGATTAGGGTGGAGGAGTCTACTCTTAAGACGAGGGAGTCACCTGCTGGTTAAATATTTGTAGAAAAGGAGATGGTTGGGGACCCTTTCCACCAATAGTATCTATGTTTTACCAGACTGACACATGCCCATCACCATCTCAGTTCAAGAAATGATAGAGGAGTAATATGTTGGTTATGTTTATATACTGCAGTAATTATTCATGATGTCATTTAGTCATATAAATTTCCTAATGTACACATCTTAACATGATTACCCATTGCAGGACCTACTTCACATTACTCCATCAAAGAGTCTACCACTGATCCCTCGGTAGCCAAAGAAGGAACCCCACATGGGCATGAAATCTCAATGACAAGTCTTCATCCTTGCTGGAAGAAGTTTTTGGGGACTGCACACTATCTATTTCTATATCTGTGGAGGTAGGATAGAACCTCAGTAATATCATTTTTTCATAAAAGGATATCATATAAAAGTTACTGAGTCACCTTTTTCACAATATTTTAGGCACGTGGAAGGTATCAAAGAACACTAATGTGACTACTACTAACCCTATTGTTGTCCTGTGAGAATCTATTCAGAGTCTTGGGTAGTTGGAATAGGGTGTTCCTATTAAAATATCCATGGGTGTATCAGGAGGAACAGAGTTGGGCCTCCGGACTAATTTCCCATGTTTCCCCCTGAGAGAGACTACAACAGGGCATGGGGAATTAATTCATTAAATAAGAACTTGTGATATGAAAAATGAATCTTTTCTTTCACATATTAATATCACTAGATCTTTAATAGAGTTTTAGGAATTCAATAGGTATTATTATCAAATTGATTATTCATTTTAAAATGATAAAACTTTACATATAATATTTTAATCATGACTACTTTACTTGTGCATCTTTTTTCTTAGAAAATATTATTGAGGCTTTGACTGGTTGGGTACCATGATTCCTCACCCTTCTCAACTGGTGGATTTACCAGTCCTAGTTCCTAATGTCAGGAAATCTCAGGATCATTCTACATTAGCCTCTGATGAAGTTGAAAGGATTTCCTATCATCTATAGGTTCTTTATCATGTTGAAAAATTTGTGGATGTATGTGACACTTGAAATTGAGTGTTAGACCCTCTAATGAGTGAGTATTAATAACTACTCTGATTGTCTCTAGACCATTTATATATGTTATTTATCAATTTTTATAGTTAGTTCCACTTATTGTCTATTTCTATCTACTTTGGTTGGTGAGCGTGAGGGAGTGGCCTCTATGCCTATTCTGTCAGCAGTAGAAGGCGAAGCTAATACCACTTTGTAAATAGTGGAATAGGGTTCATCATTGAGTGCATTAATCCTAGAATAAGTATCTCCCGAAAATGTGGTTCCAATTCTGACATGGAGGCATAGTATTCCATTAATGTTACACAATGTTTTTATTGGTGAGACATTTGGATGTTAATCTCAGATATTCCTCTTTGAGATCTAAAATCATGAATCTACTGAATAGTAACCATGTTTTCCATTTTGAGGTATGGTAGAGTTGAATACCATAAGATCCATCATGAAATTAATTCAATCATCTGAAAATGAGATGAGAATCCAAGATTGTAGAAGGATTAGGCTCAGCGTGTGGTCTAGTATGAAGATATTATATTTCTTGTATTTGAGGATGATCTTATCCATTCCAATTAAGTGGAGGACAATTAACACCAGATTGATGAGAAATATCTCAATACTCTACATCTTCAAGAACAATCAAATTACATGAAGGGATAGATTGTTCGACTCCATAAATCCATGAGGAGGTTCCTGGCACAAGGAAGATATATCATTGTTGTGGAGAAGTATGAACTTCATCGTGTAGCATAATTCATCACCACAAAACTAAGAAGGTTTTGTCAAACTATAGATAACACTAGATCCAAGAATTAACAGATCAAATACTATGTTGAGGAACACATGTAACACTTGGTTTAGATACTCTAACATGTGGAATCTCCTCTAAATTTTGATATAGAAATTGAAAATATTGTTTTCCTTGATCATCTTTTTCACTATTCCAGTATATTGAATAACTTTACATCAGAATAGAATCTTTTAGATGAACATGATTGTGTTTATATATTGAGACCGTAATGAATGGAATAGAAGAATTATACATATTTATCTTAGATCACATGACCTAGGAAAAATAACTTGATTGTTTTCAGGGTCTTAAAATTGGTATTATAGAATTTACATTTTTCCACAATCAGTTTAAGGCCTTTCAAGGTAGACCAATGTAGCATATGTTTTAGGTCGAACAATATTTACCAATAGTTTTTGGAGTGGAAATCCTGAATAAGGCTTATAGTCCATGAATAACCCTTCACCTCCCCCCCCCCACAAACACACTTTTTTTGAAGAAAACATATCAGTCAGGATCCTAAAATTTTTGGGTTGTGAGACACATGAATAAAAAATAACTATGGTTCATGTTCAAAAAGAAAATTTCATTAAGACAATATCATGGCACACAAAGATAAATGTTTTTACTCATAAGGATGAGAATTAAACTATTTGATATGACACATTTTGGGGAACTCATTATGCAGCATCTATTTGAGGAATATTATGCATAGTAAAATAAAGGTTTTTGTCAGATTCCAATTCCCTAGCTGTCAATACAGATGGTAAAACTAACAGGATTTGAGTTCCATTTAGTCCATGATGTATGTATCATCATAAGAAGAATATTTGGAGACATAATGGGGGTATTTGGGCATGAACCTGTCATTAATTTGGTGGCCCAAATCTCATTTTGATCTTGGTTGGATCCTATAAGGGTTTATATACCCTAGTCAAGCTCGTGGGAGATTATAAGAGAGATTTTATATTGTATCTAATTCAGAATGAAGAATTTAGGAATCACTACAAGTAGTGTTCCTTTTAGGGCTATTCCTTCAATAAAAACATACATTGAATTTTATTGTGACACAGTTTGGTCATGAAAAAAAATTGATGATAACCTAAACTCTATTAGATCACTTGAATCATGATCTATTTTAGAAATAAGAGGATTTTGGAAGATTTCTCATATTGTGTGACTGAATCAGTCAACAATGTCATTTTATGGACACCACATGATTGATTGTAGGGGTGTTGTCTTGTAGTTAATAATCATGTGACTAAACCCAATAGTTTCTAAAGTTTAAGGTCACCAATACTTGACCCAAGGATAATAATATAATGAAAAAATGGTCCCTTCTGATCCCAAAAGGGCATCCCAGTATACGTAGTAATGGTGGGGGATATTGTAAACCATGAACTTGGGGGGCATTAGAATCAAGAGGATTGAGGTGGTACAAAGTCACAATGAATGACCAATGACAATGTTTGAAAATAAAATTTAGTAACAATGACGGAAGATCATACATAGATAATTTTCAATCCTCCTAAGGATAGAGGTGTCTATGGATTATGAGCCATTTTTTGGTAGACAATATGATGAGCCAATTTGAGGTGTATTATGCATAGTCAAAACAAAGTTGTTTTTTGGAGTTAAGTGCTCAGTTCACTGATATAAAAATAGAATATTGTGAATATATGAGTTCCCTGAGCTAAGGAGTGTGACTGATGAAAGAGATGTGTACATGAATAAAAGAGGTATTTAGATCAACATTGGACAAAATGTGTATAGTTACCAGCATAGATCTAGCTAACATCTTGGGATGTGGACACTTTTGTTTCTATGATGGGTTCTGGAATGAGGGAACTCAAATTAAGATCTCATACATGAATTGGGGTTATATGTAAGAAAAAAGGGACACAATAATGCTTTTTTGATGTGGTTAGGACTGAATTATGGTACCCAAGAATCGCTATATATCCTATGTGTGATGGAATCAAGAAAAACATAGTTATGAAGAATATATAGGTCGGTGATGTGGTAGGAGAGAGAGATGGAGATTGGGGAACTGTCAGATTAGGACCAAATTTTTATGAAATTTTATGTCATGCAATAGGGATGGTAACCATGCAGTTTCACATCATACAATAAGGATGTTGTCATACAGTTTAACATATTTTTACTAGGAAATAAATTTCATTTATTTTAAGGTCATGTGATGTGGATCATCTATTTCATTATGATTCTTCCAATAATACTCCTAAATTATTTGGGAATGAAGAGGGAAGGTTTTTAGTCATTTCCTCAGGGTTCCTAAATCTGATAAAATTATATAGGATAAGTTTGACGAGGATGATTATAGAACATGTTCAAAAAGTAAATTCCACTTTTATGTTTTCATGGTGTATAGGGATAAAAAAAAGCTTCTCTTGAGGGATGAACATGCCTCAAATTTACAATCCATATTTGGAGGTGTATCATGAAAATCCATGTTTGAGGTGTATCATGCATGGTCAAAATAAATCTATCTTTTAGAATTGATCTCTTTCAACACTAATAGCGAATCAAATATTATGGAAATATGAATTTTCCAAGTCATGTAGTATATTTTTTGAATGTTGTGTGCCTATGTATAAAGGGTAGAATTTAGCATTAAATTGAACATGAATGGGAGTTGTAACACCCTAAAAATTTTAGGGTATGTTTCTATTAAATAAAATAATTCATTATGTGGATATATTTCATGATGTACCGAGTCTCTGTGAAACAAAACATGGTTATTATAAGATATAGTCATAACCTAGACATTAAAATTAAATTTCCCACTTTTGTGTTTTGAATTTTTAAAAACAGACATACATGGTTGTGAACAGGGTGATATTTGGTATTGGATAGAATAAACATAATTGTTGGTGAATAGTAACATACCCTTATGAATAGTAACTTACCCTTATGAATAGTAATATGACCATTATGAATGGTATCCTTACCCATGAATGTGTAAATAAAATTTTGGCACCTTAAAAATGAATATTAATATTTTAAGTGTTAGTATTTTTTGATTAAATGGTGATTTTAATTGAAATTAAAATTTATAATATTTAGAAGATTATTTTTGAAAATTGGAGTTCATTATTGTATTATACGTTTTGAAAAATAGTTATGGTGAATTTTTGAGATTTTTTTGAAGTACTTGAATTTTTTGTGAATTGTAAAACACAATAATTTACCATATGATACATTATAATTTATATCCACTGTTTCTAACATCATAAGTAATGTAAGAACCCAAATATCAAACTCACATGTACCAATTACTATTATAGGTCATGAAATCATCACTATTTCTTGTCTAGTATAGAAATAGTAAATTAATGAATATAATATCAAGAAAACACTCCTTCCGTCCACTATAAATACCCCCCCCCCCTCACACTTTCATTTATTCACACCTATAAAGATTTAAGACTTTCTAACATTCTTGTAAAATATCTCCCTAATCTCATCTACCACGTCCAAATACCCTTGGTCTTGTCAAATGAGAAAATCCTCTTCACTAAATAATCTCTCAAAGGAAGATCGATTCAAGAGGTAATTTCCTCGTTTCAATTCTTTTGTGTTCTTTTCATGTTCCTTTGTTATCTTTTCTAATATCACTTATTCAAATCAAAATGTTATAAAAAATCCATTACCTTATATATACTAGATTTTTTTGATAATAGATTATTCCATTATAATATCCTCTTTTCCCTCCTTTTATACTATAAACAAAAGCACTGTCTGAAATGTGTTAATTTATCACGTTCAAGGAAGATGGGTTTTCAATTTGCATTACTATATTCATTTCTAGTCATGAAACTTTTTTAATAGTTTAAACAAATCATAATATATGTATTTTATCTTATGTAATTTTCTATAAATCCTTACACACGCATAATATAAAATAATAATACCAAACAAGTTCATTGTGCACAAAACCTCCAAATTAATCCAGGTGTTTACCATTTACTTTTATCTAATAAGTCATCCTCCCGGTATATAACCAAAATAATTTTAAGATCATTTATATCTCTGTAATCTCATTAATAATATTAGTTAACAATTATGTATGTTTAATCACATTACAAACAAACATCTATTCGTGAATAAAAGTAAACCGATCATGGAAACCAAGGAAGAAAATGCTTCCAAAACAATAACATTGAACCTCTTAAACCCATCAAAAAGGATATGAATGAAAATAATAAGGTTTAAGTAAATATAATAAATGTAGATTAGGTTCTAAAATTATTAATTAATGAAGGTAAATTTTATTATTCAGGTTATTTAGATCAATCGTAGAACACATTTGGGCATAAGGTAAGGGGTATATTAACTCAATTTCCATTTATTGAGTTAAACATCTATGTCATTGGTTATATTTTTTACAATAATATTTGTAAATTATCTCTAATTTTTTATAATTTATATCCACTTATATTTTTTGTATTTATATTTTTCACACATAATTATGTCATCGATATATCCTCAATATAATGATATGATCTTTGTAAGGGTTTTCTCATCTCACTTTTAATTCCGTGAGATTTCCATTTTTTCACTTATTTATTTCATGTGGTGTATGTGTACATACATTTTATATATAATATAATTATTATCTTAATATTCGTGGTATTATATGATTAATTTGGTGATTATAAATTTTTGGTCAGACCACTCCATTGATTACAATTTGGTAAGGGATTTTGTCTCAATTTCCATTTCATTGAGGCCTACTTGGTATTTTCCACCTAATATTTCTTATGTGGTGCATCCAATACCCATATTATATCATTTTTCATTTGAAATTATAATTCTGGTTAATATCCATTTTCTTGTATCATCGATATTATTATTTCCTTATGGCATATACCATTACACATATGGTGTTTATTTTGAATACTACTTTAACTAGAGAAATATTGATGAATTTGTATCCACTATTCAATACAGATATCAAAAATGAAATATTTTATTTTATGAAATCCATGTAAAACAGAATTCATTTGTCTAGTAGTGGTGGGAAAGGCCCTCTATAGCCCCTCGATGCATCGACATGTCTCATGTGACCAATTAGTTGGTGTCAAACCCTTTGAGTTTGTATCCTAAAATCAGACGGGTTTCTACCCACAGACATAAACTGTTTTGATAGTATAATGGTTCATGTTCTAGATACATGACGTCCAAATAATATACATTCTCTTTATTCATTATTAATTTATTACTATCTGTTAGGTTTTCACTATCAAAAAATATATGGATTCATTGTTATTCTCAGTTCATTGATGGAAGGTGTTTTCATTTATTCATCATGCCATGTCAGTCATGTCTAATTGATTATGATTCACTTATTATTGATTCATGATTCCACTATATGTAACCCTTACATATCATTTTATCACACCCTTATTATGTTTCATTTTCCCAGGTTATTAAGTGGAGAACCCTCAATAATCATTCAAGAAGGCAGTTCAGTTCAGTTTATTATGTATCATGTTGCATTTTCTATCTTTCCAAATGTACTTTGGGTGTCATGTAGGGAACATGTTCTTAAAAAACTTCAAAACTAATCATTTCTTCTATATTGAATTCTTTTAATCATTCCAATATTATGAATTAATGCACCAGCTCCGGGCATTGGGGTTCAGGGCATTACAGTTGGTATCAGATGAAGTTTAGCAGTAACCTTGGAAACTAGATTTTGGAAAAATAGTTTAGAGGAAATAACCCTAACATAGAATTTGAGGATAAGTATATTGTAACAACTTTGAATTTTGGTAAGGTAGAGACTATATGGAGCTTCCTAGAAAATACATCAGTATCTAGATACTACAAGTGGATGTGGTTTAGGGACCTATGTACCTAGGAGTAACAACTTTGACGCAGAGTTTCAGGCTTGAACCGGGGTATCCAATTACACAACAATGGTCCTTACTATGCACCTGGTTTGACACTCCTAGGGGATATCCTTAGGATAAGTCACATTTTCATTACAAACAATTATAAACTATTTAAATGAAATTAGAAACAATTGTTATGATTATGATATTAGTCGTGCATAAATTTTAAGATTATATTAAGTAATTGATAGTTAGAAATTATGAATTATGGTCTAATTTAGTGTATTCCATTATTTAGTGATGGAACCTAATATAAGAAAGGGAATCAATACCCTCAAACAATGTTTCGATTTTCCCACTGAGCAAGGCAACACAGTCAATGTTGGAGAAAATCAAATCATGTCCATATTGGGAAAACATACTCAGGTTGTGATGAATAACCATACTACACCAATACTAGATTCTTTCATGTGGCAGAAGCCACTATATTTTAGTGGGGCTACTTATCCAGTAGTAGATGAGTATGGATCAAGTCCCTTGAAAAGATATTGTTGTCATTAAGTTTCAATGAAAATGAAAAGGTAGTACTTGAAGTATATTGCTTCAAGGGTGATGTTGATCAATGGTGGTCATTGATCCAGAATACCATAAAGTAAGAACAAATAGAAGATATTTAATGTAGAACATTTAATGAAATATTCTTCGAATAATATTTACCTCATGAAAAAAAAACTAAAATGAAGAATAAATTCCTTATCCTAAAGAAAAAGGAATACTAGAGTGTTGTGGAGAATGAGGAAACCATCACAAGATTAGCCTGGTATGATAAAGATGATGTACACAATTTTGAAGACAAGATTAATCATTTCTTTGATGGTCTTAAGCCAAGTCTTCAAAGGGAACTATCTTCTAAAAAAATTTCATCATATGATGAAATTTTATTAAGTTCCCTCAAAGAAAAAAATTAATTTGATAGATCAAATTTTTTCAAGTGAAACCAAGATAAGAATCAGTACTATGATAACCATGAAAAAGGTGAAGCACCAAAGAAGAATAATGGAATGAAGAAATTCCCATTATGCGAGAACAGTGGAAAGAATCATCCTGATAAATGCTTGAAAGGCATGAGAGTCTTCTATAAGTGTGGGGAAAAGGGTCATGGATCCAATGAACACAAGGGGAAGAAACAAGTCAATGATGCTCAATGCTAAATTTGTAAAGAGATGGGACACTCTACTAATGAGTGTCCTAAGCGACAAATAAACTTTCCTAAAAAAGGGACATAAGAGAAAGGGAATGATTATACAATTAAAGTAGTAGATGTTGAATTTCCTAATGATGTGGTGGAAGGTACTTTAATTGTTTTATAAAGCTTAGCCAATGCTTTATTTGATTCTGGATCATCATATTCATTTATATCTTCCCAGTTTTACAATAAAATTAGATATGTCCAATTTGTATTAATAAAGGAGTTGTCAGTAAAAACTCATATGGGATGTATCATTGAAACAAATATGTGTCAATTAGTCCCACTCTTGACACATAAACATGATTTAGTTTCTAACCTTATCATCATACCAATGATTGAATTTGATATAATTCTCAGTATGAATTGGCTGTCAAATTATGATTTGAAGATCTATTATAATAAGAAGGAAGTTATAATTTTTTTTAATGGTGTATAATCCCTTATCTTTATAGAAGAAACCTCACCCCCTAATTCTTATCTATATCCACCCCAGTAGATCTACTAAATTCAATTCATGGGGAGTAAGAGAACACAATATCTATGGGTGAGGAATGAAATCTTCAAATTCAATAAGTACCTATCATGAAAGAATACATTGATGTATTTCCATATGATTTACCTGGAAATCCTCCTAAGTGGGAAGTTGAGTTCTCTATTGATTTAATTCCTAGTTCAAGACCTATATCAATGATTCCCTATAGAAATTCCACTATGGAATTAGCGGAGTTAAAGAATCAACTAGAGGAATTGAGTGTCAAAGGATTTATTCAACCTAGTGTTTCTCCATAGGGAGACCCTATCCTCTTTTTCATGATGAAAGATGAATACATGGGGATATGAAATTATTATAGGTAAATCAATGCAATTAAAATAAATAAAAAGTATAATATTCCATGCATTGATGATTTATTTTATCAACTTCATGGATACCAGTGTTTTTTGAATATTGATCTTCGATCTGGATATCACCAGCTGTGTGTAAGAAAAGAATATATTCCAAAGACAACATTCTGAACCCGGTTTAGGCATTATGATTTAATAGTAATGCATTCTGGACTGACTAACTCACACCGTATTTTCATGGATCTAATGAATAGAGTATTCAAGTAATATCTGGATGAATGTTTTTTGGTATTTATTGATGATATCCTGATATACTCAAAAATATATGATGACCATGTGAATCACTTGTGGAATATTCTAAAAAAAATTAAAAGAAATTAATTATATGGGATGCTTACCAAGTCTGAATTTTGACGTCAATCAATTTATTTTCCTGGCTATATTGTCTCTAATGATGGAATCATAGTTGATCCTACAATGAAAATGGAAATACAAGAATGACCCACACCAATGAATATAACAGAGGTATGTAGTTTAATTAGCTAGACATGTAACACCCCGACCCCAGTTACCTAGAGTCAGTGCATTATTACATAACATTGGCATGATACAAGGAATCATGTCCCGAAAGACCGATCAGTTTAGTAGCCCTGAATGTATTAGATAAAAACATATGTTTTACATTAAATTACAAAATGAAAAACAATAACAACATCATCTCCTTATAACACATTCATTTCCCTTATAATATCCCTATAGTTTAGTCATAATACACTTCTTTGCATCCTGGGAAAAATAAAACATTGAAATGGGTGAGCTTAGGTTCTCAGTAAGGGTAACAATTATCATTAACATTCATAAATAAGATTAAACTTTTAAGTCAAAGTATAAGACTAAAAAACAATCCTTTTAAACATAAAATTCATAATAATATGGAAAACATAAATAAAATAATTCTGTTTATCTATTCACATGGATATTATACTAGTCGAATAATCACATGTAATACCAATATCCAATTTCATAATGATGGAATTCATAATGCCGGACATCATAACCACATATTCATGGACTCATGCCAAGACACCAAATAATATTTTATAAAGGACTTCTGAAAAGACACAAGTTTAGCTTAAGAGACCTACTGATGCATCGAGGAGCTACATCAGGCTCCACTCGCCACTTACTAAGTCCAATGCATTCCTCATATGAAAAAGATGAAACATAAAATAAACATTCGTATTAAAACTTACATACAAAATTTTAACACATTAACCATAAAACATGAATTGTTTAAAAGTAATACATCCACAGTCAAACATATCAAAAAACCTTAAATACAATATGGAATATTTTATCATAATAAATCTTCTTCAAAAAAGGGTAAAATCCATTAAAGGATGTTGACATAGATGAAATAAAAATTATTTGAGAGAAATAACTCTTTATATTTTGAAATAATTAGAAGTCCTGTAATTTCAAAAGAAAACACTTGTTTTGAAAATCTTCTTATAATATTTCTAGGGAATCGTAAAAGTTGTTATAACAATAGAAAATAGCCACACTCTCCGTATAAGTTAAAAAACATTCTTTCTTTAATTTTGTTGAAAAGGTCATAAAGGACCTTGTTTTGAAAACAATGGAAATATTTCATTATAAGCATTCTATTAAAATAAAAAAAGGTAAATATGAGTTTAAACCATAGTATAGGAAATAGTAAAAATGTTTTGAAATATATATGTTTAAGAAAGACGGATGTTGATGATAAAGAGGTCTCAGTATATACTCTCGTATAAACAACCTCGGATAATAAAGAGATTGTAGAATTAACCCTTACCTTGTACTTTTACTTGATCAAGGGTACGTCAACCTCATGTATAATAGATAAATAATTTTTATTAAATTATAAAAAAACAACATCCATAATTATGGTATCATATATTATCTTCTAATATTTCATCGTTAATAATATTTCATTAGTATTGTTTCACGTGTTAACAGATTCACTTTCCATTATAAGATTGGTTATGTAAGCCGTGTTTATAATGGATAGGATGTATTTAATTAATATCCATAATGATATTAAGTTCTTAAACATTGTTTTTAATCATAAAATGAAAACTATTCTTCAATGGTTATGATGGGGAATGAATTTCATCGCGTTCGTGGAGATGGTAATCCGTACATAAACACGAGTGACTGTATCATTTTATTGATGGTGAAATCATATGTAATTGGATGGTATATCATATATAAAGAATCATAACATGTTATATTTATTATTTACATCAATTATACTCATTATTATACCCATCCAAATAATGAAGTGTTTGAATAACAAACTACAACACGATGTGGAGACGGTAAGCCGTACGTACGCACATATGGTGACTTGTCATTCATAGGATGGATAGAATAATGAATATGGTTGTACAATATTTATAATAACATCACAGTATGTATAAGGTACTAGATTAATTATTTTTTTATGGAAAAAACAAAGGGAGAGGAAGTGTAAGAAGAAAAGAACTTTGAAATAGGTGGTGAAAATATTAAATGTTCTTTGGGTGTTTCGTTTTGAGTTTACCAAATGGGATCTTTATGATAGATTTATGATGAAATTAAGGCCACTAGGTCAATTTTAGAATATTTTGGAGGATATTGGATCATGTGATGGACGATCCAAATGGATATGGAGGTGTGATTTTGAGTGAAGGTGAAGAACCCTTTTATAAGAGATGAGAGGGTCACTTTAGGAAAATCTTGAAATATTTTTTTATTATACAATCATATTCGTTTTATAATGTATCAAAAATGATTTTTTTAGAGTTTAAGGTGGTTATGGGTCGAAACATTCTCAACCAATAGGTTTTGGATAGTTTTTGGTCACCATATTGACCTTATATTTTAGATTTAACTCATAGTTAAATAGTTTATCTTTTACCATGTATTCTTGTATTACTATAATAAATGGATAATAAACTTACTAAAAAAGACAAGAGAACCCAAAGTGGTTCATAATTTATATATATAACCATATCTAAGTACTTCGGCCGAGCCTTATATTTTTAATAATATTATATCAATTAATAATATGGTATTTGTTTTAAAAACACATTTATGTCAATTTGTACACTATTTGGTATTTTGTTTTTTTGAAATTCATAAAAAGTTTATCACTTCAAAGTAAAATTATTTAATAATCCATAACATGTCATATTAACCTATAAAATTAGTGTAATTCATCATAAGTCTCAATTTACCTTTATTTGGATATTTATAATATCAATTATTTTAATATTTCATTAATAAGATAATTACTGCATCATCATTGTATCATAAATAAATTTCATTATTTAATGTCTAAAAATTATAAATAAAATACCATTATGTAGGAAATAGTTTTATCTTTCTAATGAATATTTATAGTAGAATTTATCTTATGTATAACCCTATATTAAAAATTGTTTAGTTATTAAACATTGAATTTAACACTTTTAACTCTTCTTGAAATAAAATAATAATAAATGTCCTAATCTAATCCATGTGGACCAAAAGGATCGTATTTTATTCATAAGGATGATATTTGTCGAAAAAACTTATACAATAGAATTATGACATGTGTTAGGGTATTTATAATATAATTCTTACCTTTAATTACCCTATTTACTTTTAATCGTGGTAAATAAATGTCAAAAGTTACTATTCATCAAAAATTATTTTCATCTTTTTAAACAAAATTTTATATACTGATATAAACCATGTCTCTCGGATTTTTTTGAAATTCAATTCATAGAAGTGGTAAAATTACATTTTATGCAAATTTGCACATGTGCCTAGTATGTGGGTAAAAGACTATAAAAAGTTCAGTAAAATTTTATATATCTAATATTATTATAAAATGACACCAATGAATTACATTGAAAATATATAGGTATTATGTATCTATTTCTACCTAATATAAATTTCAATAAAATAAATAATTATTTAGATGAAAAGACGATTTTAAATAATAACGTAGTGTTTTCACTATTCATAAAAAATTGAATGTTTTCAGAAAAATACCAAAAATTCACCCAAAGATGATTTTGATATTCTGAATCCAAAATTGAACGACATTTTCAATAATAAAAATTATAAAATTTCAAAAAGTGGGTATTATTATTCATAAAAACTAGTTTTATTGGTCATGGTGTGATAAAACTCAAAGTTTCTTACAGCGCAAACAATTGTATTATTAAAAGAGAAGTGTGTCATGGAAGATTGGGGTGTTATATAATAGGATACTATTGGAATTTGGTTTAGAAATTCCCCCTACTGGCTAACCCACTATCCAAGCTCACACATAATGGGGTTAAGTTTTGATGGACGAAAGAATGTATAGAATGCTTTGAAGAATTGAACAGAAAATTGGTCAATGCTCCAATTTTGAAAATTCCATGTAGAAATGATGGACTTGTGATATATAGTGATGCCTCAAAGAATGGACCAGGTTTCTATCTTATTAAAAATGATAAATTTATTTCATATGCATCAAGGCAGTTGAAGAATCTAGAGATAAATTATCCAACTCATGATCATGAGTTATTAGCTATAATATTTTCTCTGAAAATATTGAGTCATTATCTCTACGATGAGATATTTGAGATATATATGGAAAAAAGGTGATTAAAATTCATTTTTACATAGAATTAACTCAACATGAGGAAATTGAGATGGCTTGAGTTACTCAATGATTATTATTTTTCAATACACCACCAACCATGAAAGGCAGATAAGGTGGAAAATGCATTAAGCAGGTAAGATCATGGAATTATAACCCAAATGGGGATTGAGAGATATCCTATATTCATGGATATACTAAATATTGATATGGGAATTATTATGTAATAGAAAAAATCCTTCCTCTTTCAAATAATTTCTAAACCATCTTTGCAAGAGATGACAAAAACTCTCTATCTCAAGATGATATTTGACAAAAGAAAATTAAAGGTGTTAAGGATGGAAGATTTGAAGACATCTTCTATGAGGATGGAGTTCTAAGTTTTGGGAAGAGGATATGAGTTCCATTAGTACCTGAGATAAAAAGAGAACTATAAGATGATGTTCATAGCTCAAATTTCTCTATGCACCTGGGTAGACCAAAGATGTATAGAGATTGGAAGGAACATTTTTGGTGGGATAACACGAAGCGAGAAATTACTAACTATGTTCCAATTTGTCTAGTTTTTCAACATGTAAAGGCCGATAGAAAACCTCCTTGAGGGGTCATAAAAGCTTTACCTATTCCTATGTGGATGTGGGATGACATTACGATGGAATTTTTCATAGGACTACCGAGGAAAACTAGAAGGGATGATGCATGAGGGGTAATTGTTGAACACCTTACAAATTTGGCACATTTACTTTCTATAAGAGAGTATTTACATCTTGAGAACCTAGATATACTTTATATTAATTATGTTTTAAGACGTCATGGTTCACCTTTATCGATTGTTTCTGATTGAGATCCCCAATTTATATCCAAATTCTAAAAATTATACAAAAGGCTTTGGATATTGAGCTCCATATGAGTACTGATTATCACCCCCAAATCAACGGATAGTTTGAAAGGACTATTCAAACACTAGAAGGCCTATTGAGATCATGCTCTCTTGACTTCCAAGGTATGTGGGATCAGTATTGACAACTGGATTAATTTTCTGACAACAATATTTTCCATTCAATAGTTCAAATTGCACCATATAGAGAATTATATGGTAAAAGGTGTTTAACTCAAACTTTTTGGGATGAAGTTTGCAAGAGGAAACTTATAGGCTGAAAACATATCAAAGAGATAGATGCAAATGAAAATTAAATTTAGGCCTATATTAAAGCATCCCAAAGTTGGAAAAAGAGTTATTCTGACAACTAGATAAATGATTTGGAATTTCTAGTAGGATATCATGTCTTTCTAAAAGTATCTCCATGGAAGGGTGTTTTAAGGTTCAATAAGAAAGGGAAACTAAGCCCCAGGTATATCTGACCGTTCAAAATTCTAGAAATAATTGGAGTTGTATCTTACTATTTACCAATGCCACCAAGTCTCTCCAATGTTCATAATGTGTTCCATGTGTCGTTGTTAAATAAATAAATGCCAGACCCAATGCATATACTCACCTATGAATAAATAGATCATGAAAATTATTTGTCCTACTAGGAATAGCCTATCAAGATTATTGACACTATAGAAAAATTATTGAGAAATTATATGAATTTCTCGTAAAGGTTCTTTGGAGAAACCATAAAATGGAGGAAGAAACATGGAAACCTGAGGATGTTATGAAGTGGAACCACCCAAATCATTTTAGTGGGATTTATACATGAAAAATTTCGAGGATGAAATTTCTAAATGTGGGAAGAATATAACACCCCAACCATTTTATGGTATGTTTCACTTAAATACATTCAATTCATTAGATAGCCTATATTTCATGAATTACTGAGTCTCCATGAAATTACACTTTTTAATTATATGAGATAGTTATAACTTAGCTATTGAACTTAAATTTTCCACTTATTTGTTTTGAATTTCAAAAAACGGACATACAGTTGTGATCAAGGATATATTTGGAGATGATAGAATCAACTTAATTTTTGGAAAATAGTAACTTACCTTATGAATAGTTACATACCCTATGAATAGTAACTTATCCTTATGAATAGTAGCGTACCCATATGAATTGTATGATGATCCTCACTAATGGTAACCTTAACCATGAAAGTGTAAATAAAATTTTGGCACCTTAAAAATGAAGATGAATATTTTAAATATTATTATTTTTCGATTAAATGGTGATTTTAATTTAAATTTAAATTTCACATATAAAGAAAATTATTTTTGAAAAATGGAGTTCTTTTTTTGGATTCTAAACGTTGAAAAATGGTTAGGGTGAATTCATGATATTTTTTTAAAATACTTTAATTTACGGTGAATAGTAAAATATATTAATTTATAGTATAAATATATTATAATTTATATCCACTATTCTTAATATCATGATTGATTTAAGCACACAAATATAGATCTCACATGTCATTATTACTATAATAGTACATGGAATCCTCACTATTTCTTGTCTTGTGCAGAAATAATAAATTAATGGATATAATATTAGGAAAACCGCCCTCCACTCCACTATAAATACCACCCCCCACAACCTCCTTTCATCACACCTCTCAAGTTTCAATCCTTGCATAAATTATGATAAAATCTCTATCTAATATCCTATCCCATATCAAATGTCCCTTTTACTCCTCAAAAGAACAAATACACTCCCCTAAAGAATCTCTCAAAAGAAGATAGATTCAAGAGGTAAATTTCTCTTTTCAATTCAATTGTATTATTTTCAAGTTATTTTATTATCTTTTATATGTACTAGGATTTTTTATGATAATGTAATATTCCATCATCATCTCTTCTTTTACTTCCTTTTATACTATAAATGAAAGCATCATCCAAGATATGTTAATTTATCACGTTCAAGGAAGACGAGTTTTCAACTTGCATTAATATCTTCAAGATTGTTCATGAAACCTTTTTAATGGTTGAACCAGATCATTATATAAGTATTTTATATTATGTGATATTATATAAATCCTTACATACTCATGATATAAAATAATAATACAAAAAAGTTCATTGTGAAAAAAACCACTAAGTTAATCCAAGCATTTATCATTAACTTTTATCTAATGATTCACCCTCATGGTATATAACCAAAATCATTATAAGATCATTTATATATATGTAATGTCGATAATAATATCTATTAACAATTATTTATGTTTAACCACATTTCAAACAAACGTCGATTCAGGAATACAAGTAAACCGATCATGAAAATCAAGGAAGAAAATGCTTCCAAAACAATAAAATTGAACCTCTTAAACCCATCAAAAAGGTCATGAATGGACATAATAAGTTTAAAATAAATCAGTTACATGTAAGGTAGGTTATGGAATTTCTAAAATAAGGAATATAAATTTTATTATTCAGGTTATTATGATCAATTTAATTACACATTCGGGCATAAGGGAAGGGATATCTTAACTCAATTCCCATTTATTTAGTTAAACATCTTTGTCATATGTATTTCTGAGAATATGTGTTAATGTCCTGTGATTTTTTAATACATTATATCTATATATATTTTCTGGATTTATATTTTCCACACATAATTATTTCATTGATTTGTCCTCAATCTAATGATATGATCTTTGTAAGGGGTTTCTCATCTCACTTTTAATTAAATGAGATTTCCATTAGTCGCCACTTATTTATTGCATGTGGTGTATTTGTACTTAAATTAGATATATAATATCATTATTATATTAATATTCATGGTATTATATGATTCATTTATTTATTATTAATTTTTGTTCATACAACTTTATTGATTACAACATGGTAAGGGAATTTGTCTCATTTGTTATTTCATTAAGACTTTCTTGGTATTGTGAACCTAATATTTCTTATGGGGTTTATCTACTACCCATTTGAGATTACTTTTCATTTTGAATTATAATTCTAGTAAATATCCATTTTCTTTAATCATGGATATGATAATTTCCTTAAATCCTATATCATTTCACATGTGGTGTTTATTTTGAATATGATTTTAACTATGGAAATATTGATGTATTTATATCCTCTATTCAATACGGATATTGAAAAGTAATATTTTTCTTGTATTAAATAATTTTATTAAGAATAATTTTCACTATTAGTGATGATTAGGGCCCTCTATATCCCCTCGAAGTATCGACAGTTCGTGTGAGACAAATCTATTGGCTGCAAACCCTTCGAGTTTGTTTCCAAAAATTAGATGAGTTTCTACCAATAGAATTAAAAAGTCTTGATGTTATAATGGTTTATGTGCTAGATACATGACATCAAAATAATAAGAATTATCATTATTCATTATTCAGTTATTACTATCAATGAGTTTTTCACTATGACAAAATATGTTGATGCATTTTTATTATCAACTTATTGATGGTAGGTGTTTTCAATTATTCATCATTCCATATCAATCAAGTAAAATTGATTATGATTCACATATTATTGATTCATGAATCCACTATATGTAAACCTTACAGATCATTTGATCCCACCGTTATTATATTTTCTTTTCCCCAGGTTATGAAGAAGAGAACCTTTAATAATATTTCAAGGAGTTAGTTTATTTCAGTTTATTATGTATCATGTTGTATTTTCTATCTTTATAAATTTACTTTGCATATCTTGTATGTAATATGGTATTACAAAACTACTAAACTAATCATTACTTTGGGAATGACTTCTTTAATCAAGCCAATATTATGATGTAATGCATGGGCTCCGAGCTTCGGGGTTCAGTGCATTACAGGAATAGTTTTCCTTGCACTAGCCTAATTTCTGACTTATATATAATTAATGGAAATTTTGTATCTAGACCCAAGATTTGAGTTCCATGAAATAATACACATCTTGGGATAACATTGGTCAATCCATTCATAGTTCTATGGTAGATTAACCACACTGATTGAGATCTTTTATAGGGAGTAAATTTTTATTATATTGTAGTTCAACCATGATATAAGATCTATGAATCTATAAATACCTCATCAGGATGAGAATCAAGAAACATGTAGTTCTTAAATGGTTGTGTGATGCAAGAACAACACCAAGGATATTGGTCCTCTTGGGTGATGTCCATAACAATGTGTAGTTTTATGTCATGTAAGAGATATCAAACATGTTGTTTCAACATCATGTGGTAAAAGAGTTTGGTGTTCCATTTATGGTTTTTCATTTTGGACCATGATATCCCTAATGTTATGTGAGGCATCTCGATCATGTGGGGAATCCCTTACCATAATTCATATGCATGGGAATGGTAATGGATTTTTTCAGTACCTAACAATGATTAAATGAATGATTAGGGTAATTATTATGAGGTTGTGGCTAGGTTAAGATATAGGATCTAGGAATATTTTAAAATATCATTAGAATTAGAATCACATCATATGTAGTACTTGGATAATTTTAACGTTGAATAAGAGAGACATGAGACATGCAGATTAATGTCATGTGTTAAGGAAGAAGGTTACCTGATGTTGTGAAGAATGCATGAAGTCCCATTAATGTTGTCTAGAAATTTAGGAAATCTTATCATGATAGGAATCCTCTATTTATAACACAACACTTATTGATATGGTTTCCCCAAGGCATCCCATGCTTCATATAGAGGGTTAGACTACATTTTAACATCATGTGTTGAAGATGTTGTGTTATAGTTTAATGTATTGTTACTAGGATGCTATGGGTTATGCATATTTTGGTCATTTGACAAGTACCACTCTATGTAGTTTAACATCATGTGGTAAGGACTATTTTCATGTAGTTTAACATTTAATGGAAACTATGTTGGTATCCTATGGTTTTAGGTCAGAAGGCTAGGACCATGGTTCATTCTCTTTGGAGATAATTTTATGATTGTAGAGGCTAATATACTGATGTGAAGAGGGTATCCAATAGAGGCATGCCATCAATCAAATATATATGGAAATTAAAAAAAATTAGTGGATGATCAAATGGACAAATGTTAATAGAATTTGCAGCTAGACCAGAGATAATATGCATAGGAATCACCTTGTATCCCACTAAAATTGGAATCAAGTCATACCTAGTTTTGAAACATAGTGTGGTATATATCCAACAATATAGTTTAAGAGTCCCCTCTATAATGGTCTAAAGGAATAATGTAGTTTTAAGTTGTCCCAGGAGGGGGTTTCCATGAATTTTTACATCATGCAACTAGGATGAATCTTTCATTTCTTTTATGTTCTTGAGATAAGGACCTATTTGTAGTTTATATCCATAAAAAAGGGATTATTATTACTTTTAGTTTTGGGTCATATTACTATGATCAAGGTGATAACATGAACTATTTATTGAGAAACCATTCATTGGCAGGGGTGGAGTTTATTCCCCATTCATCATGATTAATGATTATGATCGGTTGGGATAGACCTTACATATGATGTAGGGTCCTTCCCACTTTAGATCAATCTTTGGGGTTTTATTTCCAAGTATCATTGGAGTTTTAAAAATTAAAACCACTTCTCTTTGAGGGATGAAATGGAGATGATATTTATTTTTTATGGATCATGTTATCCTATTTTGGTGAAAATCCATGTGGTTAAATGTATAAATCCTTTTCTCATTAACTCACTATAACTCATCCATATGATTATATGATTTATTATCATCTAAAAGTTTTCCATTTATATCAACTCCAAATAAGGGAAATTAATCCTTAATGGGTAGTACTACCTCTATTCCATTAACTGGTGAATATAGGGTCACCTAAGTAGTTGTATGGGTTGATGTAGAGTGGGCCCAAATGGTTTGTAAGATCATTTCAGGTCAAGACTGGTTTTCTCTATCCATCATTTTATAGAGAATATTTTATAGTGTTTTTTTTGAAATCCTCTCACTGTCCATTTTACACTACTTGGAAATAAAAATGGTTGGATTTTATATTTTACTCTTAGTAAAAATTCTTCAATTTGAAATAGAATATGTTGGTGTCATTTTCCATAAGTATTTTTTGAGGGACACCAAATCAGATGATTATGTTTCACTTCATGAAATTTATGATACTCTTGTTCTCAATTTCCATAAGTGGTACCCCTCAGCCAATTTGGATAATAAGTCAATAGCAGTAAGGATGTATTTGAAAAACTTTTTCATAGTTTGAGGGTACATCACTACACCATCCATTCCCTATATAGTGAATGGCTATGATAATTTAGCTATTTGTAGAGACTCTATGGGGTTATGGAGTAAGTTGGAGTGAAATTAGTAGGAATGACATCTTTTCAGGAATTTTGTGCATTTCAATGTCATCGAAGGCCAGAACCACCCAAGCCTCAATATTTGGTGATAAATCATGGTTACTAACTAATGGTCACTACTATAGATAGCGTGAACTTCCTTAGTCGTGGAAGTTACCTCCTCTCCATCAATGCATCTGAGGAGAACGTCATCAAAGATTTTATTATAAAGAACCTTATGATGGACCGACCTATCATAGAGAGTGAAATTTACTACTTTTCATCAGATATGTTATTTTCTAGAACTATCTAATTAAATTTCCCCTTTTTGAGGTATTTAGGAATAACAGTCATCCAACCATTTGACAAATTAACTAGTTTAGTGGTAAAGTTGACTTTATTGATTTATTACATACTAATTTCAACAAGTGGTGAAATTGTTCTACAATGGGAGATTTTGGTGACTATTTAATCCTGATTTTGATCTTTCAAGGCTGTATAAATGTTTTTATATGTATTGTCATTGAATTTTTTTGAATGTGGGATGTGATTTAGTGTTGGATTGGAGGGGAATGTTTCCACCAACCATAGAACAAACTAGTAAGGGGGGAATCTCTTCTTTTGTAATTTAATAATCACATTGGATCTTATTAATCACAAAATCGGAGTCACCTTTTATTTTCATGTCAGTCCCTCGTATTTGAAAATCCAATTTCAAGCATATATTGAAATAGATGGTAGTTGGACTCATTTTTAGTGCATCCTTCTGATATCAAGGAGGGGTATGGTAGAACTAAATTTACCATAGAAATAAGAATGACTCCCAGTACAACATTCTTGAGATTAGGGTCTTTCGTACTCTTTCTGGTTGGTCTTGAAGAATCACTGTCAACGTAAATTTATCACATTTGGGTGGAGTTTTTAATTGAGATGATCTCAAAATCTGGTAGTTTGTTACCCATTATTACTTTTTCAATAAAGGGATGGTTTTACATGAAATTTTCTATGTAATTCCCTTTTATAGATTTCTTCAGTATGAACTGGATGTCGAACTATTTCATAATGACCACCCGTCATTCCAAATAACATGATCGAATCGGATGAATGTAAGTTTTTTTGAGCGGGTTATTTTGAGAGAAAAAATGGACCTTGTGCTAATTTAGATAGTACCTTATTTTAAAAACCAAAAAATTAAGTTCCAAACAATTCTTCTCAACATCTGAATACCATGTCTCAATGTTGGAAATGGTACAAATAAGATAATAGCTGGTTTTTTCACACACAGAGTAATTTTTTTGCGTGAAGAAGGCACCCATCGACTATTCTATATCTTTAAAATATAATTTGACAAGAATTATGTCAAATAAGAGAAAAATAATCAGTAGGATAAAGAGCTATTTCACAGGGCTTTAAGATGATTCTTTGAATTCATCAGTCCATTGAAACGTGATACCATTCACTATTAACCTTGTAAAGAGAAAACACATGCATGAGGGGGTTTATTATGAATCCTAAAATATAGAAAAGGTGTCCCAATATTCATATATACTATTTTAGGTTTATAGGGATGAATACCCAAGATTTCCTTATTTTTTTAATGACGGCATTGATGTCATGATGGATTACTATGATGGAGATGAATTTCCCTGAGGTAATTCCAAAATCATTTTTGAGGGGGTTCATTTTCAGACTATGTTGTCGCAATTTGTCAAAAATGATTTCCTATTCATCAAGGTGATCAAAAAATCACAATTATTTTACTAAAAATTCGTCAACATAATACTGGACTTATTTTAACATGGAGGGTTTGAAGAAGTGACACATGGAATGTCAGTATGTTGCACTAGAATTCATTAAACAATATGGAATCACCCGATATTATAATACTCCCTTAGCAGACCAGAAGAAAGTGGATTATTAATATTATAGGGCCATTTTCATTTTTTTATCTTAAATATCTATGCCTGAAAGATAGGGATTGATAGACAGTTGTTTCATCAATTAAAAGTTCTATAATCAAAACGAGGATGTCATATTTTCAATATTTTCAATTGAGGTGTCTAAAATATATGCAAACCTAATTTTTAAATTATTTTTCAGGAAGGGTACAATTTTGGAAAGTCATTTCATGTACTATAGTTATTTAATAATTTTTAAATGAATTATCATTCCAATTTGGGATTCAAAATTGGCGTCATTAGTTATATGTTCCCTTCTAGCTACTTTCTTGTAATCATGGTGAACTCCTAAAAATCCTAAGTGATGGGTAGCCGTATTGGGATCAGGGCTAGAAATTTATTTTTAATTCTAGGAAAGAACATCTTGATTATTCTTCGTAACATTGGAATAAATTTCATTATCATCAAGGGGAATAGTTATATTGATCAATCTTAGTTATAGATCCTCTTATATACACATGTTTATGTGTTGGTGTTCATCAATATATGGAGAGACTCATTCCTAGAATGTTGGAGGAGCATATCTAAGGTTGTCTTCAACCACTTTTTACTATTTCTATTCCTCCTACTATTACTTAGTTTCCCTATAAGGATGGATGGGTGAAAAAGGGGAATTATTATAAAATAGTTACTTTTTATTAAATAAAATTTTCATTACATTGAAAAAATAGATAATATTTTAATGTTTTGTTTCTTGGAATCATGGTACTTAATACATGAAAATATAAAATATTATTCTAATCCACTTGAAAGGATTGACCATAGTTTCATCCTAAGTACAATTACTACATATGCAAACCTAGGGAAATACATCAAAGGAATGGGTGAGTGTAAGGCCCACTATGGGAAAGCAAGGGAAATAGTTTATATGTGATCTTGAGGAAATTCTCTAAGAACCTGGAGAATATCATTATTTAATGAAAAAGGGAACATGAGGAACATAATAAATAAGATAACATTAATCATAACTTCTAAATTGTATTCAACATTTATTTTATAAATTCACAAACATATCAATAATGTTTTTCATCAAGGTGTTATAAAAAATACCAAGGATATTCACCAAGATATCATAAAACATCTCATCTATTGAGATTAAATTATTTACCAAATACATTAGAGAGATATCTGGTAACACCCATAATATGTATTAATTTTAATGTGATCAACATTGATCATAATCAAACATCTCCTAAATAACCCATTGGGAATAAAAGAAAATGTTTTTTTGTATCAAAATCATTGTGTTTTAAAAAGTACTTAAAAACATAATCAATGTTTCATGTATAACCAATATTAAGTGAATGAGGGTTTTATGTATGTAAATTAAAGAAAAAAATAATCCACTTATATAAATTGGTGAATACCCCTAGAAAATAAAGAGGATTGGGTATTCGCATAAAGAATATAAAATAATTTATTTAAAAAAAGAGATAAATTTTGAGATGAAAATTTAGTATCATAATGGGTAAAAAACATGGTTTTAGAATACATTAAAAAGAGAGGGGAAAAGGGTATCCCATGAGATAATATATATATATGGAATCTAACTAACCACATACTTGGTGAATAATTGAGAAACCCAATCTTAGTTCCACAATCCTTCACTAATTTGGTTTCTAGAAGAACTATCAAGAACATCGAGCCTTGTGAAAATGATGTCACGGTTCATGACCATTGCATCAAGAAAAAACACATTCATCCCCATGCCCAACCAGATATTTAATACTCAAAATGAGTTAAATCTTATTTAATTGGATTTATGATTTTTACTTGTTGGGAAGTTTTCTAAACACAGACCATATTTGAAATTCTTATGAAATTTTTTCGAATCCTTTTGCTTTTCATGTTATCATATCATCTTATTGAACTTTTACAATGTTGTTTTTTGTATTTATTATGAGTATGATTATTATAGATGTTGCGCGAGATAAAAATGGTTTTTTGGGGTTTATTCTATGAAATTTCTTAAATAGACCCTAAATTACAATCCCTATGCTGATTCTCCCATTGTTTTCATCTGGATATGTTTCCCTATACTAATTATTCACTTGTTTAATCAAGCTACGCTATTTCTAAATTAAAACCTCATTAGTAACCAATTGAGGCTTGATTTGGGGATGTAGATTCTATCAAGACCCTTGGTTTCTAGATTTTTTTATTCAAAATTGATGTATTTCTGGATCATCCATCTCATATCTGGATTCAGAATGGTGATCACAGTTTATTTAAAGATATTGATTATAAAAAACTACCTGATTATTGTTATATTTTTCTTAATATTGGACATGCTATGAAGGAATTTTAACATAATATATCATGACCTGAGGCCAGGAAAGTGTCTTGAGTGGAAAATATCTAGAAGAAACTTGTGTTAGACGAGATCAATGTTAACCACATAGTTGATATTGGCCCCTCTCATGTTAGGGAACCTATTAGAGAGAAACTAACCAATGAGAATATAGAGATAATGGAAAACAATGATGATCCTATACAACCTACATGTCATACTACTGATAATAATGGTATGTTAGGATTTATTGATGATTTTCTAAATGACTCATATTCCATCACGAACGCTCCCACCTAGGTGGAGGATTAAGAGAAGCATAATGAAATCCATGAAACATAGGAAAATGATCAATGTGACCTCTCTGATTCTAGTGAATCATTATAGAATTTTGATGACCAAACTGATCAAATTGAGGATGCCTACTTAAAATCAAGTGATAGTAAGGGAAAAAACAATGATTGATATTGATGGACTAATTACCCCCAGTCCTATAAAAACTAGGAAATGCAGGGACTACTCTAGCTGGGAGATAATAATTGATACCAGATCATTATAAGACTCTAGGAAGGAAAAAATTAAACCCACAACATTACCAATAGTTGTTCCAATTGAAACATCCGGTTTAGATGAGGAGAATGATGATGTGAAAAATTTCATATTTATAGAGATGATTACTTGATTGAATAGGATTTTGGGAAATTAGTCGATGCATGGATGGATGAAAAATATGCTATTACATTCTATAAGTACAGGAATGGTGTTATCACTGCTGAGCGTTATCTTAAAATAAGGAAATGTATGTTCATAAGGATGGAGGAAGAATAAAAAATAAATACCAACATTAATTTTAGAGACATACCATGGGAATTTTGTTTCTACATATTTAATGCTTTTATATAGTCAGTTTTTAGGGATGGTTTTTTTGTATAATTAGTTTTTTTTCCTATGAGTTTTAGTGAAGTTGGTTAATGCCTTAGTAAGTTCATTGGCCCCTCCTTCCTCATTTGACAGTTTGGTATTGAACTAGGCTTCCTTATCCTTTATACCTGATGCAAGACCTACCTTGATGATCTGTGTTTTAATATTGAGTTCCTTGTGGCTGATATACTTCTTGGCCTCAGATGAAACCCCCTGGATGGATCGTCATGTTGTTTCATATTTGTGTTCTATCTAACTTACATAGCAATGACTGAATTTAATTTTTTTGGTTCTCCTACTTTCATGGGAAACTTCAAAAAATCATGTTGTTGAAGTTGTTTCTTTTGGAGCTTGGTTTCCTTAATACTGATATGTAGCCTCACATAATTCCCTCCATGTCTTTTTTTATTTATATCTATGGTATTTTGAGGATTTAGGCACTACATCAACTTTGTTTTACAAGATGAGTACATGTACTACTCTCTTGGTGCCTCAATTTTAGTTTTTTCTTCACATTTGGCCTTATCTTATTTTGTTATTTAAACAGTTTGATGGTTCAAGCACATTTCACCTCATTCACTCTCTGTATGCTTCTTTAATCTTAATAAATTTTGGTGCGTGTGGGATGGTTTATCAACTCATGCTCAAAATTTCACAAATATGGTTCTCTAGTTCATATAAGACTCTGAATAAAGTAAATTGAAAGAATAAAATGGATATAAAAATATATTATGTATATTTTAATGACATACCACATAAATAGGGTACATGAAAGGAAAATAAGAGTTGATATTTCCCTTACAATGAAGAGTAACTCTTGAAACTCAAAGATTGGGACCATGGGGGATTGAAGACACCTTGGGAGGACTCCCTGGGAGGTAAAAATATCAGAGCTTCCTGGAGGATTAATTGGGAATGAATTATAATGAATAAATGGATGGGTATTTATATAAAATGTGAGGGATTTTTTTATAGATTTTCTTAGACACCTAGGTAGTAGTATTTACAAAACCATGGGCTTTACCGTGGTATTTTCCCATGGTATTGGTGACTTGGGACACACATTATGTTATTATAATTCTAAATAATTTACCATAGTTTGATATTACATAGTACATCCTTATGACTTCCTTAAACATACTGAAAACTCAAAACTGCATTTTTACTAATCACTGAAAAAATTAGATTATTATCACAAATTCACCCTGATCTAATTTTGACTTTATAATTTTAAAATATATTTTTATTTAATCATAATAATTTTCTACGTATGATTAATCTATCTTTTAAATATAAAAATAATGATTTATTAAAAATAAAAGTATATAGAAAATGCATAGTAAAATTCATTGTAAAATTACTGACACGTGAAAAAAATAAAATTATTTTATCATTTAAATTTAAATAAGAATATTTTAATCATAAACTTTAATTAAAATAAAAATTATTAATAATACCATTTTTTATTATAATAATTATATCTTTTTAAAATGTACAATTTCTATCTAAAAATCAATTTATTAAATTTGTCATATTTTTAAGAAAAACTAATGTCAAAACGGAATTGATGGAATAACAATTTTATTTATAAAAATGGATTTTACAATTAGTAACTAAGGAATCAATACATAACCCCTTATAACCCCTGTATACGACCTAAGGGTGATGTTTGTGATGGTGGTAGACTCCAGGGGTGGCTTGGCTAATATTTCCTAAGTTCTAATTTATACTAACTTGAATTTATCCTATAGGAAATTTTTTCAAGATTAACATATTGAAGCTCGGCTTAGGCGTGGTCAAGAGAGAAGCCCAGTGATGCTAACTCCCTCCCAAATTCTGAAAAATGGGCTTCATATGTAATGACAAAACTAGATTATACCATCGTCTCCAATTTCAAAAATAATTTTCCTTTTCCATTTCTACTTATAAACAATAATTATAACATTAAAATCATTATTAAGAGTATAGTTTCTAACAGTTATATTGACCAATGGTCATATAACGGTTGAAACCCGATGGTCAGGTTTGAAATTATACTGACATTATTATTAAAGATATATATTTATTTTGAGTATAAAATAATATAACACAATATTTTTGGGAACAAATATGATTCAAAAAGTTCGAGTTATTATAATTATTAAGGTTATGGGAGAGGTCATTGTTTTGATAACAATCTTTCAATAGCAATGTAATGACTTCCTATTATTTTTAGGACAAATTTCAGACATGCTAATGTTACATGGATAAAGTAGGGGAATTTTCACTTGAGGTATCACCACCAAAAGTGACACCAAATACTACTTTAGTGCACTCTAATTCAACTAACATGGATGATATCATGATGATCGATGGGAACATTATTTAATATAAAATTATCTCTTCAGCCTAAATGATGGATAGAATATATTCATCACTAATTACTTTGAATGTGTTATCTAGGGTCATATAACATCCCAATCATCCCATTTCTATATTATTTGAGGTATTAATGATATAATGAAGAAGATAATTTAATTATGGTGAATCCATGCACTTACTAGAAAGACATTAAATGTTTTAACTTAACAGATGTCCATAAATCAAAGTCAGACGCCAAAACTCTAAACCGAGCATTGAGCTTAATCCCAAGAGGGGTTTCAGTTTTCTTCTATCATAACCTTGAAGCATTATAGTTGAAGGGGTATATCAGCTTCCGAATATCCAAATCGATTGAGTGTTCTGACTGGAATGAGGTTTATTAATGAGCCATTATCCATAAAATCTCAACAGATGTCAATGTCATCTAATTTTATTAACAAGTACAATAGCCGGATATGTCACTATATGATAGTATCGCTATCCTACTCTAGGATATAGATAACCACATGACATTCTATAGAATCAATCTATGTAATGTATACCTTATAATCTGTGACTTTATCTTCAAATCTTGAGGTATAAGTAAACCCTTTACACGTGCTTCTTGTAGATCCTTTAACATGTATAAAACATCGATAATTGAATTTTTAACTATAACCATGTAAAAATTATTTAGGATGACATATTTTTTAGTCAATGGCCTATATCTCCCTTGGGGAGCTACTCTGTTTCCGATACTATGGGTACTTATGTTCCTATGGTAGATGAGTCGGGTGGTTTCATCGATGTTAAATGAATCTTTTCTTCTAGATTAGATTGTTTTGGACTTCCTACATGTCTTTGTTGACAACGATATTTGCCCACATATATTAAATATTTATTAATGATAATTCCTATAATAATCATTATATTATTGGGTTTGTTTCCTTAATATTCATTTTCTTACTAAAGGGATCTTTCGTGATTCTTGGAATAATAAAAATCTTTGGAAGGGATACGTATGGGATATTGGTTCCGACCATGACTGCTTCTTTCCCTATATCCCTAGATCTGGTGGCCTTTATATATCATATCAAATATTATAATAGTGAAATCAAGCTCATAAAACTCTTTTTTAGATAATGTATTCATTAATTTAATGGTGTTAGTGGAACCAAAAATTACTTTTTCGTCTTATGAGGATTCTGTCTAGAGGGATGATTCTCATGGTAAACAATTTTGGTATGGTGCTCGATGTATTGTTTGGTGGGGTTGTTCCCATACTCATGGGACTAATGGTTTGAATTCTGATATAGTTAAGGTGAGATTTATACTCAATGAACGTTCATCCTCTTGTGTTTTATTCCTGTTCATCTAGCTATGTGGCCCCCTAGAAGATTTTATCTTAGAGGACTGATGCACTAATGAAGTCACTATTTCCATGGAAGAAGGAACATGAAGCATGATTATTTAATTTAACTACTCCATGATGATATCTTTAGTTAGATATATTGTGTATATTTTCATTCAACCACAAACCTTTTGTGAACTCTTTCTAAGAACATCTTTCCATTTTCCTTCTACTTCTTGAGTGGATGTGGAATTGCATGCCACTTGTATAGGTTGTTTTCCCAACTTTAAATACAATTCATATTTTTTATTACATATTTAAATAATAATAAAAAATCTTGAATGGTATTTCACATAATTAAATGATTGGATATGTAATTCAGGTAGACTTCAATGTCCAATGTTTTAGGTCTCTTGTGCTCCAGCAACTTTAGCAAGTTATTTTACATTGTGCTAAAAAGTAATCAAGAGCTTTATTATCATGAAATGAAAATGATTTATTATTCTTACTCTCAAACAGGGAAAATTTAGGATCTTTTGTATCATCCCAAATGGGTATTTCTGATAACGTTTCCATTGAGTAAGAGGTGCCAAAAGAGGGTGTAGGTTTTGGAGTTGGAGCCTGCATAGGGCTGGTTTTAAAGTACACATTCTAGTTTCCACTCTAAACATCCTTTTTCCCTCAATATTTTGATATAGGATGGGATTTATCCTTGGTATATAATATTGAATCTTAAATACATTGTTCCACTGTGATAAAATTATGAAATACACCTAGATACTTTACTAGGATAAGCGATGTTTGTCGTTCATCGTGATTATTCTCAATGTAGATACACAAAAATTCTTCTTGAGTAATTTACAAGATTAGGGAGTAAGGCAAACTCTGCAACTTGGAAATGAAATGTGAAACCCTCTCGTATTTTTATTTTATACATATTGAGAGATCAATTACTTTTGACTTATACAACATAGATATGATTTGATAGAATATTTTTTGATGATGATCATCTCACCAATTGACTGATCTGGCTAGTATATTGGTATACCATGTGAAGGTTGGTCCCTCTAAGGTATATGAAAAACAACTAAACTTAGATCCCCCTTAAAACTAGAGTTTCTACATCACGGGGACTCATTAAGAGAATAAGTGCATCAAATGTTGTTCCGGATCCCCGGAACCATTGAATGTTGGGAATATAAGATTCCCAATGTTTTGGGGAGAAAGAGTTGTATCCACCCACTCAAAGTATGGATTCCTATATGGTTATATTGGTAAAAATTTTCCTTCCACATATTCTAATAAATCCACTAGTGACTCAATAATTTCAATGAACTCAGGAGGAGCATCCAACTATATAGAAGAATAAACAAATGGAATAGTAGGTTACACCAATTGTGGTATCTCTTCTAATACTCGTTGTGGGTAACCTACGGGGGTTGGCCTATGAGTATATTTTTGAACTACCTCTAATTTTTTCCCTAATGGAGGGAAATTATGATATCATGAATCCATGGGGTCTAAATATATTGGTTTTCAATACCCCAAATTTGAGTTGTTGTTATGAATCCTTTTCATTTATTATGATAAACCCTCTTTTTTTAAGGTACATCGGTTGGGGTGTGAGATGAGGCTCTTCTTATAGAATATATCCAATAGGGATGTTGCATCATATTAGTTCCACATTTTTTTTCTCAACACATTCATTTATTCCGCATACTGAGTAAATCATTCCTCAAGTGTGAGAGGATCATCCTCTTCAAGCAGTGTGTGTCATACAGCCTCACCTATACCCTTTTCCTTAGAAGATTCTTATGGAATCTCACCTTTTTATTACATAATATTTTCATTACATGGAACAAAAAAAAGGATACTTTAAATATTATTTTCTTAGAAATTAGGTATATAATAAATGAAAACATAAACCATTCTTCTATGAAACTTGAAATTCATTTTTATTGGTTCTCTGTGGGTTTCAATTACAACATCTCAAATTTTGGGGACATACATCAAAGGAAAGGGGTGAGAATGAATCCCATTAAGGGAATAAGTAAAGAGACCTATGGAATGTAATCAAGAGACCTATCAATAAGAACATGAGGAATAAAAACAATGCATGACCAAGAGGCATATCATAATAATAAGAAGATGAATAATAGCTTGGATATGTGGCTACAACATAAAAATGAGGCATTCAGAATCATATCACCATAGTTTATCTCCAAGGTGTCGTAAATGAAAATTACAAATCTTATTCACTAATTTATCATATAACATATCATATCTAGCAATTAAATTACTCACCCAATGCATTGGAATGATATCGGAGCACGCTATCTGTATTTATTAATTTCATGTGATCCACCAAGATCCAAATAAATGATTTCATTAATAACCCATACAGATTAAAGAACGAGTATCTTATCAAAATCATTGTGTAGAAAAATACTTAAAGTTATCATAATTACATCATTATTAACTCACAAAAGTTGAATATGGGTTAAATATATTTAAACCATCAAATCAATAAATCATTTTACATCTAGGTGAATACCCATATTAAAGAAATAGGTCTGGGTATTTAAAAAAGAAAACCAAAACTACAATTACTCATGTAAAAGAGAGAAATAAATTTGACAACATGATAGGTATAAAAGATAGATTTAGAAAAGGGAAAATGAAAGGGTATGGAGGAATACCATTCATAAAAGAATATTTATACAGTGATTGGATAATATAATGTAGAAAAAAATAAATTAGTTTCGAAAATTGGAGACAATCCCCAAAAGGGAACTCGAATGGAAAAGAGAAGTTGATATTTCCATTAACATGAAAAGTTGTTCCTAAAACATGATGATGTAACCTTGGTTCTTGAGGAAACCATATGGGACTCCATGGGAAGAAAAATCATCATAACATCATGTAGGATTGATTTTTAGTGAAGGAAAATAGTGAAATTGTTGGGTATTTACATCAAAATTTGTTGAATTGTTGAATAATTTCCCAATAAAGGTCATTGAAATCATGTTTGTGGAAAAGAAAAATAATTGGATTGACCATTTTTTATCACATTTTTGTGGACATGTTATTCACATTTTATGATATTTTATTCTATTAGAAATGAACACCATTTTTTATTACAGCTTTGTATAGGAAATGTTAAATTTTCCATCTTAGACTTTTGAAAGTGATTTATAGGTTTGGAAGTTAATTAAAGCAATTAAAATATGTAATATAAATAAAATAACATATTTTAGGTCATTTATTGTGATTATTTAATTATTAAATCGATAATAAAAAAATCTAATTTCATATAATATATTGAAAACCCATAACTATATTTTACTATTCACTAAAAATAAAGTATTTTAGGAAATTCTATTAAATTATACCTAACATAATTTTTACATGATGATTTAAAATATAATTTTTATTTAAATAAAATAATTATTTAAACATGATAATTTTAACTTAAATTAAAATTATCCATGTTTATTTAAAAATATCAGTATGTATGGAAAAGTCAATTTTTTTAAATTTATAAAAAAATTATAGAACATTAAAAAATTAATTTATCATTTACATTTAAATAATTATATTTTCAAAGACTAATTCATTAAAAAATATTATTACAAAAATATTATTTTATTATAAAAATGTATATCTTTTCTAAAATATACATTTATATTTTATTTGTTTCCAAAAATAAATTTATCAAATTCATCTTAATAAAACATATATTTTATTATTAAAGACTGTCCTTAGAATGAAATTTATGGAATAAATGTTTTATTTATACAGTTTAATTACACTTTATGTTATTAAGGAATGGAAACAAAACCCCTTAGAACATCATTCTATGCCCTGAGGGTAAGGTGTGTGACTGTGGTAGTTTCACAGGGTGGATTGACTGTCATTGACGGAGTGGTAATCTCTACAAACATGAACTTATCCTATTGGTAATTTCATTCAAGTTTCATTTTTTAAAGCTCAAAATTTTCTTGGTCATGGTTGACCCCCAATGATACTCCCTCTCTCCCAATATCTTACAAGTGGGCTTCAAACAACATAACTTTACTAGTTGAGGTCATCATTTCTTCTTTCTGTATCAATTATCCTTTGCCATTACTAATTATAATTGAAAAATTATCACCCATGGCTACAGCTTCCAATAGTCGAATTTACCAATGGTTATATTTAACAATGTTCATATTTTACCAACAGTCATATAATGGTCAGAAATCAATGGTCACTTTTCCATTTACATGCTTTAAATACCACTTTATCCTTTATATCTATATTCACAAAAACTTCACTGAAGGTTATATTTTCATTTAATAAGATCTTTATTAGTATAATAATAATTTGTTTCATTTCTATAGTGTTCTCCATGGTGTATATGCTTCTCTTATACTGAGGTGATCCATATTTTCCTAATTTAGATACTCTATTTTTATATTATTTTTCTTAGTTGTAATGTTTATCATTTTAATTTGTCTCATAGCTGACTAATGTAATGATAATTATTAATGAGATAAATTTATAGGTTTTTAAATATTTTTTACTTGCTTAATATTATATAATATTTCACATAAAATTTTTTAGGATAAATATATCATTTAAAAATCCAAGTTCGTTACCTTATTTCCCCTTTATGAAACTTCATCCCTTAAATTTCAACTCATTCACTCTATTGAAAAATGGTTAGGGTGATTCTATCTCATTGTATCCTCTAGTTCTAATGTTTCTTCTTTATATTTAGGGTTCCTCCACAACACTTTGACCAGGTGGGAATTCTTGATGCAACGAACAATGTCTTTACAGTATAAGATCTTCATTAGCTACTCCTCATAAGAGAGGTCACGCCCAAATTTTACCACCTTCAAATTTAGTACATGTTATGGGTCAAGTATGTACTTAATCAAGAGATATTTGTTGAATACATCATGAATTTTCACTATATTTGGTGGATGTTCTTGATGATGGTCCACAAATACTATGAGATAAATTATTTCAAAGGGACTAATGTACCTAGGGTAAAGTTTCACTTTCTTCAAAAACCAAATAACCTTATTCCATTGTGATATCTTAAGGAAAATTTTTTATCTAACATAAAAACTTAAGTCCCATTGATGGTTTACATGATATATTATCATTAAACTCTAAGAAGATATAATATATTGTTAGATGAAATGAAAATATTTTGTCATCTCTTGTACAAGATCAGGACCAAATAGCATTCCCTCACCAACTTACTCCCAAAAGTTGGAGTTCTATATCAAAATCTATATAGAGATTCATATGGTTCCATTTGAATACTTGAGTGGAAGTTTTTTATATGATAACCCAACTAATGGGAGGTGTTGATCCCATCCACATTTAAATTCCATTGATTATGTTCTTATCCTGTCCTTGAGTGTCTAAATAGTCCTTTTAGATTGTTTATCAGTTTGGGGATAATAATTCATAATAAAATTCAATTCAGTATTCATATCATGTTGAAGACTTCTCCAAAAGTTATAGGTGATTCTTGGATAATGATCAGAAATGATAAAATGTGGTTCCCCATTCATCCTCACCACTTATATTACGTATATCTTCACAATTTGGTCAAGATATAAATATTATCATATAGAACTAAAAAGTCATAGTGAGTTGATCCTATATAACCCATAAGTCATTGTTTCCTTCGTATATTCTTGGGAGAACAGTGATGAAGTAAATTGTGATATTATCCCACTTCCATGTTAGATTGGGTAGTGGTTTCAATACCCCTTTTGGATTTTATCGCACTACTTTCACTTGTTAACATGCCATGCACCTTGTTGGGTAGTCGAAAATCTCCCTTTTCATATTATCCCATTGATAATGATCACAAAATTAATTATACATTTTAGTGATTCCTGGATGTATAGAGAATGTAGAGTTATAATCTTCATCCATTATCTCCTCCTTTATCTCTGATATCGAGAGTCATAAGTGATCACCTAGTCATTTTTCATGATGATGAACCAAATACATTTCATGATATGGGTCACTATAAATAAAAAAAACTTCTCCAACATAGGGTGATGTAAACATAGGTGAATTAACCATTCTATTCCTCAGTTCAGGGAAGCATTCTTCACACACCTTTTGTAAAGATGAACATAGAACCCTTTTGAGTTATCATGGTTAGTGGATTACAAAGTCTTGAAAAAAATTCCACAAACCTCATATAATAACCTTATAAGACAAGGAAACTACAAATATTAATTACTATTGTAGGATGAGGACACTCTTCTACAACATTGTCAAGGTAGGGTCAACTGATATTCCTTCATTGTTTATAATGTTCCTCAAGAATGAAAATTATTGTAAATAGAATTCACATTTGTTGAATTTTCCAAATAGCTTCTCATTCATCAAATTTTTTATTATAACCCCTAGATGATCCTAATTACCCTAATTACATTATGAATTTATCAAAATATCATCAATAAAAATTACCACAAAATTATAATGTTATTATTTAAAGACTCTATTCATCATTTCAATAAACATCAAGGGAGAATTAGTCATGCCAAAGTGAATAAAAAACTCATAATGCTCATATATTCTTCAAAATGTATTCTTTAGAATATCATTTTTATTCACCTTCAATTAATGATACCCAGATCATAGTTCAATCTTGGAGAATAATTTATCCCCATGAAGATGGTCAAATAAATCATCAATCCTTGGGAGTGGGTATTTTTCTTTACTTTGATGTCGTTAATTTACCAATAATCAATTCATGTCCACATTGATCCATCCTTCTTCTTTACAGATATAATTGGTTCTCCATAAAGAGATTCACTTGGTTGGATAAATCCCTTCTCCAAAATATATTGAATTTGTTTCTTAAAATCCTTTAACTCCACATTTTCCATTCTATATGGGTACTTCAATATTTTCATGGAGTCAGGTATGAGTTAAATGGACAACACTACCTATCTCTATACATGAGATTTAGGTAACTCTTCATGAAATATTTCAATTTATTCCTGAACAAAGGGGATATTCTCTATGTTATACTATCATTTGCTTCCCCGTATTCACTAGTCGTCTCTATATAGAAGGCTATGGGAGATTCTTCAAGAAAAATTCTAGGCTGGGATATCTTTGTAAGACCTCATATCTTCATTTTAGGTATGTGTTTATTTTCTGGTTGTTTTTGATGTAAAGAGGAGTTTATGGAAATTTCATAAGTACACACCATGTAATTATAAGTACATGATGTGTACTCTGTTACTGCATGTAGCCATGTGCTTTCTGTGTAACAGCTCAGCACATTGCCATGTGTGGTGAGCTGGAGACCACCTAATGTAGGGTCTAGTTAAGGCAAGTACACATCTTGTACTTTGGAAGAACACGATGTGTACTATCTTTTTTTCATTAAAAGGATCGTGGTCGCTTCTAATCAACATAACCCTCTTCTTATTCGTCTATCTCATCCAAGAGAATCTGTAGTCAATTAATCTTCATCGATCCCCTGACTCTCTATCCATTCTCTGATTCGACCACCATCTATTATGTTGGAATCACTATAGTAATCTCTTCCATCTTCTATAGCCTCATCTCTTGATTTTTCCTATTTCATGAGATATCCTTGGTTGAATGTTTTTAGAGTTTTTGTAGATCTATGAAATTCTAGGGTGATTCAGTGCCTCATGTTCACATATAGCGATCTCACAATGTCAAGGTAGGTGTTATGTTCCATTCTGTAGCTAGTCTTTGACTATTATGTGCAAAATTTCCCAATACCATCATTTGGGGTATTGCGTGTTTTGGGATTTCAACCCTGTTAATTCCTTTTATGCTTCATCTATTTGAATAGAGATTTTTTGATTGTTAATAAGGTTAATTTCCATGCTATGGATGTGTTTTATCATGATTTCTTGATATTGACTATTTGGTCTAGCTTTGGTTGTTATGCTACTTTGTTTTCCATTCCTAGTGTTGTTAGGATGGAGTGATTATTTATCTGAAATGTTGTGGTATGCCTTCTAGATAATTATCCAAGTAGTACACTGAGGAATAATTTGCCTGTTGATTATTGTTTGTGTATGCTTTCTTTACATGGGGCTGCAGGAACCTGGTGTAGTAAGACCCTAGGGAAAATTGGCATTGAGTTATTTCCCAGAGTGTCTATTATAATTATCACGTTGTGAGACCGTAGGGGGGATTGATGTTTAGTGCTCCCTCAGAGTGTCTATAAATATGTTACGAGACCATAAGAGTAATTGACTGTGAGTGATTCCTCAGAGTGTCTTTAGTTTACCATTAAAAAACTATAGGGCTAATTGATGGTGAGTGCTTCTTCATAGAGTCTTTGAATACACGAGACCACATGCGGAATTTATGGTGAGTTCCTCCTCAGAGAGTCTTCATTGTATCCTTTTTGTAATTTAAACTAGAGGGGTTAGGCTGTTAGAACTACCCATAGGGTTACTTGAGATTGTTGGTTGATCTAAAGGGGGTAGGCTATGAGAAATTTCCCAGAGGGTTTCTTGTAATTGTAATTGATTGGTTAAATTTTTAAATTTAAATTGAATAAATTTGAAACTGTAGGATTGTTTACTTTTGATTACTTCCCTATTTACTGATTATTTTTTTTTATTTCCTATCATATATATTCACAGACTATTGGGCATGGATCTTTGGGTGGTTTCCTACTAGGATTAGTCTCACACCCTATTTGGGTCATGCTTCTGGGCCCCAACAGATTATATTGCTGCAGGCATAGATAAGGGAAAGCACTATTGTACTTCAGGTACTTGACTGCTTTGGAGCTGGAATGAATGGGACCAAGCTGCAGTTTGCGATGTGATGTAGATATTTACTTGTTTTTCATTTTTACTTTGGTTTCGTGGTGTATTCCAGCATTATAACATGTCTGGATATTTTTCTAGACATATGTATCATGCATCATTTATGTATGTGCTCCAGTTATTTATTTACTTTCAATAATTCATTTTCACTATTGTATTGTGTTATTTCTGCTTCTTCTATTGCATATTATTGTTATTTCGATGTGTTACTCTACCAATGAGGTCATAGTATCCCCACTAACACACCCAATGCCCTCACTGCTAGTCAGAAGCCTCTGGCATTTCGGGAAATTCACTTGAGTCCATTTGACCAACTACGTATGTAAGAACCCAAATCTTATTTTCAGGTATATTTTTCTTTTCTGGTTGTTTTTTAGGAAAATAAGTCTTTCTGGAAATTTCAGGAGTACACATCATGTACTTATAATTACACTCCATATACTCAGTTGATGAAGGGAGCTGTGTGTTGGCCTTGTAACAGCCGAGCACATGGCCATGTGTGGTGACCTGGTGACCGCCAAATGTCAGGGCCGGTTAAGGCTCGTAAACACCATGTACATTGGAATAACTCATTGGGTACTTACTTTTTATTTCCATAAATAGTCCGGAGTCATGTCTGATCAATAGAACACTCTTCTTTTTCATTAGTCTCGTCTAGGAGTGTCCGTAGCTAACAAATATTCACTGAGACCCCAACTCACCGTCTGTTCTCCAATTCGACCGCTGTCAATTGCATTGGAACTGCCATGGTAAGCTCTTCCATATTCTAGATCCTCATCTCTTGATTTCTCCTCTTTCAAATGATATCCTCAGTTGAACTTTTTTAGAATTTTTTTAGATCTATTGCATTCTAGGGAGATTCAAGGCCTAATGTTCATGTATATTGATCTCACAATGTTGATGTAGGTGGTTTGTGCTTTTATGTACCAGTCTTCGAGTTATATGTGGAAAAGATCCCAATACCCTCGTTCGGGGTATTGCATGTTTAGTGATTTTAACCCTTTCAATGCATGTGATGTTGTGTATGTTTGAATAGTGGTTTTTTGATTTTGAATTGGGTTAATTTCCATGATATGGATATGTTTTCCGTTGTTTTCTAGATATTGACTGTTTGGTCTAGCTTTTCCTATTAGGCTGCTTTATTTTCCATTCCATTTTTTGATAGGATTTAGTGATTATTTATCTGAAATTTTGTGCCATTACTTGTAGATAATTATCCACATAGTACTTTGAGGTTTACTTTAGCTTATTATTGTCATTTGTGTATGATTACTTTACATAGGGCTACGGGAATCTGGTGAAGTGAGACCATAGCAGAAATTGACGTTGAGGGTTTTACCATAGTGTCTGTTATAATTATCACACTATGAGACCATAAGGGGTAGTGACATTGAGTACTCCCTCAGAGTGTCTATTGATATGTTATGAGACCACCTGAGGAATTGACAATGAGTTCTTCCTTAGAGTGTATTTATTGTACCATTAAAAGCCTATAGGGGTAATTGATGGTGAGTGCTTCCTCCTAGTGTCTTTCATTAAACAAGAACATAGGGGGAATTCATGGTGAGTGCTTCCTCAGTGAGTCTTCACTATATCTGTGTTGTAATTTGAACCAGAGGGGTTACTCTCTGAGAACTACCTAGAGGGTTACATCAGATTGTTGGATGAACCAGAGGGAATAGGATGTGAGAACTTTCCCATAAGGTTTCTTGTAATTTTAATTTATTGACTAAATTGTTAAATATAAATTGAATGTAATTGAAACTTTAGGACTGTTTACTTTTGAGTACTTCCTTGTTTACTACTTCTTTTTTCTTATTTCATACCATATATATTAACCGAATATTAGGAAAAGATCATGGGTGGTTGCCTATTGGGATTAGTCTCACAACCTTTTTGGGTCATGCTTTTGGGCCCAAATAGATTATATTGCTGCAAGTATAGATAATGTAAATCACCCTTCAACTTTATGTACTTGACTTATTTGGAGCTGGATAGCATGGGACCAAGCTAATTTTTGTAATGTTATGGATCTTTTTACTTGTTTTCCTTTTTTACTTTGGTTTCATACTATATTCTATCATTGTGACGTGTTTGGATATCTTTCATGACATATGTATCATGAATCATTTATATATGTGCTCCAGTTGCTTATTTACTTGAAGTATTTCATTGTTACTATTTTATGGTGTTATTATTTCTTCCGAATTTGCATATTATTGTTATTCTATTGTGTTACTCTTCCAATGAAGGCATAGTTTCTCCACTACCACACCCAAGGCCCTCAATACTAGTTGGAAACCTCGGGAATTGGGTGAAATGTTCTTGAGTCCATGTGACAAACTGGGTACAGGGCACTTCTTAGCTGCACCTGGAACTAGGACGTTACAATATATCCTTTGAAAATAAATGTTTGTTTTCCCTTTAAGACAATTGAAATTTACTTTATTCCATATATGATCTTATCAATATACTTAGATAGATTGTCCATCCCTTTTATAGTGTCGAATTACACTCTGGGAATGACTACTATATTTGTGATAATATTGTACTCAACAAAGTTAATACTTGAGTTTCTATACAATTTTTTTCTCGGATAATCCCTCTATGAGTATTGAATGATAATAATACTCCTAGAAGCTCAAGGATTGATTCTATATACTTTTCAAACATGAATGAAATAAATTAATTCATAGGACTATAAGAAAAAAATAACATGTTGTCTTTGAGAGCACAACACCTATACCTTCCACCACATCATATAGATCCTATACTTCAGTCATCATGAGAGAAAATGCCTGACCTTGTTCCTGTGGACTATGCAAATGTTGTTGGCAGTTTCCATCCATTATCATTCGATTTAGACATTTATTATAAAGGTGAATAAGTTTTACATGCTCGAATAATTGAACTTATGTATGGTCTTCCACCATCTTCCCTTTATCATTAGTGTTGATAAGTTGAGGCTTCACCACACTATGATAGTTCCTATCTATATAACCATCTCTTAAACATTTGTAGAACATTCTAGCCCCATGCAAGAAGTTCCATGAATTCTTCTTCCCACATTTTTTGCAAAAGGGATGTTTCACTTTCTTTCCTCTTATTTCATGATCAAAATACATCCTTGAGATTAGATACATTTATCTCTTATTTTCATCCAATTTATATGACCACTGCATCTCTCTCCAATCAAACCTTAAAATAACACTACACTCTCTCCTCATAACATTCATAGACTTGATTTTCTACATTCTTCTACTAATGGGGTCTCAACTAACCATATAATCTATCAACCATTCCATTAGGACCTATAACAAAGTTAGTGGTGTATAAAAAAACTATTGTAATATTTATCTCATAGATTCCCACTAATTCATTTTCCTTCTTCTTCATCTCTAGGAGTTATTTTTCTATTTTTATTCAGATTAAATACGGAAAATATTTAATGAAAACATCCCAGTGAACTATTCTCACTTCATATTATCAATACCCATTCTTAGCATCATGTATTTAATCATTTTCCACAACAGATTAGCTACAACTTTTAAATGTTATAGTACTAGGGTGAATTTCTATAGAACTGGACAACAGAGTATATAAAATGTAATTTACATAGAGACAATACATTTTTTAGAAATCAATGGGTTAATAGGTCCACTAAAGTAAGGTGGTTATTTAAACATGAATGAATCAGTGGAATGTTATTCTCATTGAGGGGAATCTGGTCATTCAACGTGATTCATGTTATTATTCATAACATGAGAAATTTGGTTCTCCATCCACATTAATTTTTCCATTCAATTTTCCATCGAAAGTTTGTTAGTTCATTGTCCATTGCACTCATCGTTTACGTGGTTCCTACTCTTTATTTCCATTTTATAAATGAATAATATCTTAGTGAGGAATGTGATATTTTAGGAATTTTATAATTCTAGTGGATTTTTATGTCCTAAAATATCATGATGGAATATTTTATTCATTAATAACAACTAAATTTTCAATATATCAGTCATAATAGTTCATAAAAATATTATGTTTAACCAATAATATCACCCATGAATGCATAATTAGGTGTTCATTAAGGTATGTTTTCATGCACTAGTTCCCAATCATGTCTAGATAAATGTGGTGTTTTCAAGTGTTACTCCTTGGTACATCTGTGTGAGAGCCACATCCACTTGTAGTATCCATAGAGGGATATACATTCTTGGAAAACACATAATTAATACTCAAGAAAATACTAGGATATTTTCTTGTATTTAGATTTATCCATAAGGTTCAATAAGTTTTAAAGTCCTTATTTACACTAACAACCAATCCGTTCTCTAATACCAACTTTAGAATCCCTCCTTTTTATTACATAAACCAATAATTACATGGAACAAAATACAGCATATTTTAATTTTTAGTTTCATGGAAATTAGGTACATAATTAATGAAAAAATAAAACATTCTTATAATACACAAAAAATACTTCTTCATGGGTTTACTTTAGGTTAATTTTACTACATCTCATATTTTGGGGACATACATCAAAGTAAAGGGGAGAGCAAGAATCCTAATAATGGAATAATCAAGAGAGACATATAGAATGTGATCATGAGACATATCAATAAGAATACAAGGCATACCAATAAGGCATGAAAAACATGTAATCATAATAATAATAACCTGAATCTTAACATGGAAATGTGTATAAAACCTAAATATGATAAATTCATATGCATATCACCATGGGATGTCTCTAAGGTTTCATAAATAAAAATTTCAAAGGATATTCATCAAGGTATCGTAAAACCTGTCATATCTAGATATTAAATTCATTACCCAATGCACTAGAGCACTATAAATGTGCACCAACCATAAATATTAATTTCATGTGATCAATATAGATCATAATAAATAATTTCATTAATAACCCATGGAAAATAAAAAATGGGGTTTTTATAAAAATCATGGTGAAGAAAAGTGCTTAAAGGCATGATCATTAAATAATTATTTTCAAATGCAAAGGGATTATGGGATAAATTTATCTAACTAAATGAATAAATAAATAATATTAACTCTAGTTTAATTCTTATATAAATTGAATAGGTTTGGGTATTTACAAAAATAAAATAAATGAGAATTTTTTAGGTAAAATTGAAAAATAAATTTAGCAGCATGACGTTTATAAAACATGGATTGAGTTAAGGGAAAATAATAGGGGGTAAGTTTCTCCCATTCATAAAAGGGGTTTCATATTATAATTCAATAATATAATTTTTAAAAAATTTAATTATTTTTATAAATATAGGACATACAACAAAAAAGGGAACTTGAATGGAAAAAGGAAGTGGATATTTCCATTACCATGAAGTGTTGTACCTAGAACATGAGGATGGAACCTTGTGGGATTGAATACACCTTAGGGGGACTTATATAGAGGTAAAAGTTCCATAAAATCATAGAGTATGGATTTTTAGTGAAGTCAAATGGTGAAATGGGTGGGTATTTATAGAAAAATAGGAGGAATTGTATTATAATTTTCAAATATAGGTTTTGGAAATCCAGGATGTGGAAAATGAAAAAACAATTAGCTTGACCATGGTTATCTCTCATGTATTTGGACATTTGAATCACATTTTATGATATTTTAATCAATTATAACTGAACACCATTTTTTAAGACATATTTGTACTTGGAAATTTAATCTTTTCATAAAATAATGATTTTAAAAACAAATATTAAATTTTAGTCATTTAAATGTAACATATAGGTTTAAAAATTTCAATAAAATCCATTAAAATGCATAATATTAATAAAATAAAATATTTTAGGTTTATTATTATCATTATTTCATTATTACATAAATATGACTTCATAAAACATATTGAATACAAAAAAATGCATTTTTACTATTCATAGAAAATTAAATTATCTTATAAAACAATTATAAATTCTCCTTAACCTAATTATGATATGATGATTTCAAATATAATGTTTATTTTAAGAAAATAATTATACAAATATGGTAATTTTTACTTTTAAATATAAATCCTTATTTATCATAAAAAATAGTATATTTTTAGGCACAATCAAATTTTTAACACTTATAAATATTTTATAGAAAATTATAAAATTATATTATCATTTATATTTAAATATGACTATTTTAAATGAATATTTCATTTAAAAATACTATTGTGAATCCCTTTTAATTTTTTGATGAGGTGTGATCAGAAGATAATATCTAGAAAACAAATTGTGTGTGTTCCTTGTGAGGAAGATTCATTATGAGATATGACAAACTGGGAGTGTTAACTTGTTAGATCTCCCCCTAAATGGGAAAAGACTAAATTATGGTGAACAGGAGGTTAAGGCAAAAATTACCCAAAACCAGTAGTCTGGGATGATTTTTTTGGTCTTTACTACATTTGTTTCTTGGATTTTCATAAATAAAGGTTGTGTTAAAATTTACCGATGTACTTTGCGCTAGGGTTACACAGGTATTCCCACAGCTTCAGTATTTTTGGCTTCTCTCTTGATTTTATGGAATTTTTGTTTGAACATGGGTTGGGTGCATTGTTTGATTTTCACAATATCCATATGCTTCCAAAGGTATTTTTTCATCCTAATGAGTGTATTCCCTTAAATTGGAGCCTTGCTCAATATTTTCATATGCTTGATACATAATTATTTTGATGGCTCACTCTCTTCTGGCCCAAAAACTTTTAGATTCATTCATGGTTAGTTTTTATTCATATTACCATTTATTATGAGTAAAGACTGTTTCTCACAGATGAACTGAGGAAATGATAACAGATGATTTTACCATGGCCTAGGTTTTCTGATCAGGGAGGAAGGTGAATTCATTACCCCATGTTTTCCCCATATCTCGATATAAATTCTGTTTGGAAAATAGCTGATCAAATAATACAAATCATTTAACACATCTAGACATTTTTATTAGAAGGCTCCATGTTGTTTTCCCAATCTCGAGTGTCTCATAGCTAGAATAGTGTCCAATTCAATTTGACGAAGCATCTAATCTATTTCCAGGACATGAATTTTATATTCATCATAATGAAAGACTTTGCTTTATGTGAAAAGGTGTAGTCTATAAATTTAGGTGAATGTCATGCACACATTATTCCAAAATAATCTATGGAATGCTACATTAAATAGTGTCTAATGGCCATAACATGACTGTTATATTGTCTTTATCCAATGATATATTCATTAGAAACATTTGTTCTTCATCCTTTTCCAAATGTTTATAAATATGTTCTAAAAGAAGTTGACAAGTCCCCATTTCATCATTTTAAACAGCATGGTTGGTAGGTTTTTTTCTCCCTTATTTGAAGTCAAGAGATCCAAGTGTGGTTTAGAGAATTTTCATTTCATTATGTTGTCTTATTTTTGAGAATTATTATCACTTATCAATGTGAACTGATCACTCCTAACTAGCCTCATTTTCCCAAGTGCCTCATGATAAGAGGTATTTCTCATAGTTTATTTTGAAAGGGGATAACCTTATTGATGAAATGAAGTGTTATTAAAGGGAGGACCTTTATAGAAAATTTTATCATGGGTAGTACTACCCTCAAGAGTTAAAATATTTCTGTAATGATAATTTATACAATAAATACCTTGCAGAGGACCTTTAGGGAATTTGATTGCAATGGGAGGGCCTTTTTGCTATTTTATCTTCTAGATATGATGAGGGCTTCTGTGGTGCTCATCAAGTGATGGGATCTTGTTATCGATCATATTTTTGAAATAAATTAATCCTTCCTGGTAAGAGTCTAGAGACGACGTCTATATCTACTGGGGAAAAAAATTGCGGAGGACCTTCATAATTGAAGATATTATCTCTGGAATTTAGTATTGGGTTATTAGGATCTTGATACTTTATATATAAATATATGAGGCCTTCAGGAACACCAGTATTGATCAGAAAAATATTGTAGACTTTCCCTTTATTTTCTAATTGCCTTTAGTGAGTTTTTTTTTTGGATGTTCTCTTGTGGGAAATTGGGGTCACCTACTATGGGTGGTTTCTTTCATATATGTGGTCCTTCTTGAGTATCTCCCATGTTTTCGTATGAATTTTATGATAAATTTATGAAGTTTTTATATAGATATATTCTTTCCCAGTATTGGAAACTATGACAGACCGATGACATTTAGTTGGAATGGGGGTGTGGTCCTGATATTATATTCCATTTATGATGGTATTTATCCAACAACCCTCCTAGATGAGATATGTGATAGGCATATACTCTAGAGTTACCCTTGTATTATGTTGATGAGTCATCGCAATTGCAAGTGTAGGATTGTGTGTCATCCCTTTAACCACTAATACAATATTAATTGTATCTTATAAGGATTATAGGTTCTAGGAATTTATTTTTATATACCATTAAATTATTTTCTATAGATTATAGGTCACTTTAGATGCTAAAACATTGATATATGCTCATTTTATGGCTGGACCAGTAATGTAGGTCTTCTCTTGTCCACCCTTTCATGTTGATATGTGACGACATCCATTTTTTGTGTGGGAGGAGACATGGGTCTCCCCCTATTTGTTTTCAGGATTCACCAAATGGTTCCCCTGATTTCTATCAAGAAATGATCAAAATCTTGGTGGATGTGGGTAGGTGTGTTCCCACACTCATACTTTTCCACTATAATTGAATAGTGGGATTATCTAGAGGGAATGGAGGTATGGTATTGTCCCAGGTTTCATGATCACTTCCCTTAATATTCTATCCTGGGTGCTCAGGTATGAGTAAGCTAGTATGGACTCCCAAGGGAGGTTCCATCATCATGTTGAGGGATTGATGTTGCGAGATGTTAACGGTGGAAGAAACTAGAAGTATCCCTTTGATGGGACCCCTGTATCATTGGAATGAGGTTGTTGGAGACCTCTTCATCATCCAACCTAAGATAAGGGGGGAAATGTTGTTGTGTTCTAATAATAGACTCACTCAATGGTTTGAGATAGATATGGGTGTCTTCTTCTTCTTTTCCACAAACCGGTGTTGGTTAGACAATTCGTAGGGATTAATTCCTTATAGGGATTTGTGTATGGCCTCCATGGTCAGTACAATACCATTGAGGTGGTATTATAGAACTATCACCTTTGAGACCATACTTTGTAGATTTTAGGTTAGTGATAGTATACTATGATTTTACGAGGATCCTTCTTGTGCGGAAATTAATGGATAAGTCTAGGCTAGTTAGTAGGATTATATCTGGATTGAATGGAGTTCTGAGGAGATTTCCTGAGTATACATGAAAAAAATAAGAAAAAATCATCAAAGGGTCATCTCAATAAAGAAAAACATGAGTAATATGTTGTTTTAGATCCATGTTTTCCCCAATATCATTTTTTGAGAGCACAAAAGTGTCCTAAAATGTGGGAAACATAGTCATTTTGGTCAAGGATTCACATGGGGTTCACTATTTTTTTCACCTTCACAAATGTAAAAATAAAATGGACCAACATGAATAAAATTTATTTCTATTATAACTGTGTGGTTCTGTTAGGTCCACCATTTCATTTTTGGTCAGAAAGATGAGAAAAAAATGGATGAACATTCATAAATCTTCATTCTTTTTTAATTGTGTGGTTTATGTTGTAGTTTCCATTTTTGTTTCATGTGGTAAATAAATTGGGGTTTGAATAGTTTTTTGTGGTGATGGAACAACCCATCCCATCATAAACACCTTTTTATTCTCACATACATTCTAAGTGATTCCCAATAGGGTTTATTCTTCGAACTGGAAACACCCAATGGTTTTCATACTCATGATGTTTCCAAAACCTATGTTCCAATGGAATGTGTTCATTGGTAAATAATTCCAACAATGCTTATGGAATCACATTGGTCAATATGATGGGAGGTCAAGCTCATCACACCTTTTTGGGGGGATTGTTTCCTACTCTTGGGATCTCTTATATATTCAATACATATTTAGGAATACATCATTAAGTCCCAAATATAGAATGGGTCATCCTTATATTAACAATAAATTGTTATCATGTATTTCCTTCATGATCATCTATATTTATCTGAGGTTAATCATCTAAAAATACATTTTTATGCATCCATGTTTCTCTGTTGATGGTGAAATTTTTATATCGATAAGAAATTCTTGTATCATTTATTATTAGGATGATGGTTTTAATCCATGTAGTGGGTGTTGTGGAATTAATCATCATCCAGAAATATGGGAGTTGTTTGGATGTCAAGATCGAGGGCATGATAAGGGCTTCATATGTATCATTTTGAATGGAATCAAAATCCACATAGTCTAGTGCCACATAGTGGGACCCATCATACCTTTTAAGGTCATGTGATGAGTAATGAAACATGCATTTTAATGTTTTAAGGCAAGGAAATATTGGAAGAAGGTTCCTAGATAAGGATGGCATGGGGTATATGTCGAAACAGCCTCAGGTATGGAAGGGATATAGCCTCCATGGTTAGATATGGAACCTCTATAAATATAGCCTATATAATATTATAGTGATTTTGGGGTGATAGTTTTGAGCCTTATATAGTATTCCTACTTATCAAATTTTTATAGGAATCAAATAACATATAGATTAAATATGTTTGGGAATATGCCAATGAAGGAGGTATAGGTGGCTGATTAGTTGGGAATATGTACCTTTGAATGTTTTGTATCATAGGGAATATGGACCTATGAGGGGTTGATAACATGATTGGGGATTATACCGTGTAGGAGTCCCATTTGAGTAATTTAGTTTAGTGATTACATCGAATAGGAGGCCCATGTTTGTGGTGTTTTATTATGACAATGAAATGATCATCACTAACCTCTACAAAAATGTGATTCATTCTTAGTGTGAGAAATATGAGGATGCATAAGATCTCAAAATCCATATAATATCCTTCATTTTCTATAGGAAAAGTTTGGGGATATGTAAGATGGGATAACTCCCAACAAGAATGACTATAGGATTAATCCAAGAGGGATAACCGAATGAAGAATTATCTCTTTATTAGCTAAAATAATTGGTTGATGTCATGGAGGGGTAATCATAAAGAGATTCATAGAATAGGTGTGTCCATATCCTCTATTATTTTTGAAACACTATGGTTGGGGATTACATATCTTAATAGATATCAGCTAATTATGTACATATTTCTTAAAATATATGTTATAGTATGGCCCTAGAATCCATCCATCATCATCCCTATGTTTGGGATCCTCATTACCAAGGGATTTTATAATTGATAAAATTATTAGGATCCAACCTATTATGTAGGATAAATATTGGTCTTCTATTAACATGGGAACATATAATTTAGAGGATATATGAGTGTTCCCTATTCTGTAATCATATATATCTAAAGTATATGGGGTAGGTCTTAGCTTATCCCCCCTTGGATGAGGGATCCAAGGAAATAGGTTCCCTTTCATTGCTTATATGAAAGTGGACTCAAATGGTGGGCTTCCCAAGTGAGTCTTGGGGGAGATAAAGAGTACTTCACCTAGGTGGTACCTTGGTGGGTTGAATGGTCCCTCAACCAAATAGGTCCTAATTGGTATTAAGGATCTTCTCCGAGGTAAATTCTAGGTGAGCTAATGGTGCTTCACTCAATTAAGTCCCAAGATAGATGAAGGTGCCTCACACAAGGTGAACCTAGGCGATCTGTAGATTCCGCACAAAGTCTGGACTTTGGAGATATGAAGATGCCTCGCACTAGGTATACCTAGGTGAGATGGAGATACCTCGCATAGGGTGGGCCTGGGTAATCTAGAGATGCCTCATGTATGGTGGACCTCAGATATCTGGGTAGGCCCCGTGTAGGGTGGACCTTGTTGAGCTGGAGATACCTTCTGCATGGTGGACTTGGGAACGATTGAGATGCCTCGCACAAGGTGGACCTATGTGAGATAGAGATGCCTCGAGTGGGGTGGACCTGGGTGAGCTTAAGATTTCCCACACATGGTGGACATGGGAGAACTAGATATTTCTCTTTGGAAATGAGTAGCATCGACAACATATCTCAGATGAGTCCTTAATCTAAACACGAGGGGTCTCCTCAGTTGTATTTTGATGATTGGATCTCTAATTTAGAGCTACCAAAGGGCCCCTAAGCCTAGTATTTTTTACAAGGGTAGTAGTTCCTCTCATGAATTTTGGTATTTTAGGCCTTCTGGGCCTCAATTCATTGCACATTCCTACTTCCCTGACCTTTGTTATTCTAAGGGAACTAACAGATGGTTCAGAAGACCTACTAAATAGTCTTGTGTGAGAAGAGTTTCATGTGATATCTTCGACTTTTAGCTGTGTAAAATGAGGAACCCTAGGGTCCTATTTATATGAAAAAAAATTCAGGACCCTGGGAAAAAGAGATAATCACCATAGTTTTATCACATAGTTGTCTCATGTAGAACCCTCATGCATGTATTGGTTACTCATGTTAGGCCACGTAGGGTGGGCCAACATGAGCCTCTTGGCATGCAGATGGGGTCCATGCAGGTTGACTTGTGATAGTTCTTTAACTCAATTTTTCCCACTACTACATGAGTTATTTATCTAAAAAATCATTTCAACCTCATGTAAAAAATGGATTTTCAACGATGTGTAATTTTATAAAAACATAGTTTTTGAAATTCAATGAATGAAAATGATAGTGGAACATGTATAAATCTCATTAAAAAAACTAGTCAAAAATATACCAAAATTATTAAGAGGCTATCATTAGTATGAATCATATTTTCTTTATGAGGCCCATGATGTGTTCTTAGATATAGATCATGGTTTTTGGGTTTCACCAAAACTCATTATGAAAAGATGTTAGAGGGTCATACAGGATGTGTATACAATAGATCATTTGATTCAATTGAATGTATCATTAAGAATGAAATTATTAACATTTTATTTACTATACGTATCCATGTTTTATTGATCACGAATAAAATCACAAGAATAAGTGATTTAAATTTGATCTTTTATTAATTCACGTGATAAAAAATATAATATTATTTTAATTATAACTTAAGTAAACAATATAACTTTTAATTAACAATTTTTGTGAATATAAAATTTATTTTATAAAATTAATATAATTTTATTGTTTGACATTCAATAATATACATGGGATGATTTGGATCAAGTCAATTATTGAGCAATATGTTTTTATGTAATATATATATATATATATTTATTCAGGAAATGATATAAGAATAATATATTTCAAATAAAATAATTATATTTTTATTATTTTTTTAATAGATGTGACAAAGAGTTTTTATTAGTTCCAAATTAATATAATTTAATTAAATAAATTACTTTTAATTTTTGAACAAGGTATAAAAACTAAAAATATGCCACTTTTTCACATGAAAATTATATCCCCTTATTTCTCCACTAAAGACCTAGATAGAAAATTAGATAGAATCCTTAATATTTTCTCATGTTTCTAGAGAGTTAAATAATTTTATTTCATTACATGTTCAATAATTTATGATGTGAAACACTTAACTCCCTCACACTAGAAATTGATATATTGGTTACAATATTTAGAGTTTTCCAGAATATGTGTGGATATTTCTAGAAGAATTATCATTTCAATTCATGATGTGATGATAATTTCAAGGTGATATGTGGTCCAGTAGTTGATGTAAAAGATGGGTGGAAATCAAATTAGTAAATAAAAAGTTCTATATATTAATTTTATTTCAAATAAATAATTAATATTTATATGCTATAATCATAATAATGGATTTAGTACCACTTAATTGAGCTTAAATGGTAAACTTTTAAACATGCATCGTATCCCAATAATTACACAATGCTCAAACTCTCCAAGTTGTACTAGAAAACACAAAATCATATAAAATTATTTTTTTAATTGATTTATTAAAATTCAACTAACGGGTTTAGTTCAAGTTCTAATAGTTGAAACCATATGTGAATTATTTTTACTATGATAATGAATTAATAATAGGGATTGAAATTTGATTGATAAGAAAAAATTTATTATTATACTTCAATTTTTATTTAATTAAATTTTAATGAAATAAAAAACTATAGGTTTAAAGAGATATGTTTTTCCGTACTGCAATTTTGAGATGAAATTGTAATTTTCTTTCTTTCTAATTGTTGTACAGTGTAAAATTGTATTTTTATACTAGAAGATGATATTGGATAATTTTTTTGACCACATTGTTCGACACAGAATATTGTTTTTACCTTAATATAAGAGTTTATTAAAATTTTGAGTTGTTCAAATTTTAGCAGAATAACTAATATTTAATATTTAATAAATTAAATATTAATTTATTAATTCAAGTTCACTCAAGAAAGTCTTATAAACTAATAATAAAACTGAGAATATGTCTCTATCACTGAGGTTTTAATGGGTATTTTTTCTTAGGTTAGGCATAAACTTGATTTGGTCACCAGGGTCGGGTCGGCCCTCCTTTTTCTTTTCTTTTTCTTTTTCTTCTTTTCATTTATGTTTTCTTTTCTTACTTTCCTCCCTTTGGATTCTCATTCATGACCTATGGATTCCCCCTTCACTTTAAATAAGAGATAAAATTTATAGGTAAAGGTATATAAAGAGAGGGAGGAAGAGAGGTACCGTAATAGAGATGTAGACAAGGTAGATCGATGTCAAGGACCGTAGACCGCAGATTTGAGTGAAGTGTTAGCGGTTTCTATCCAAAAGGTAGTAATTTTTATGTTTTTGTCATATAAACAGATATATTTTATTTTTAAAAAATTTTACACCCTTTTACGCTTGCTTATGGCCCCTTGGGTCCTAATCTGTTTATTTGGGGGTGAAAATGGGGGTTTCGGGTGTTTTGAAGTTTTTCTATTCAGGAAAACTAGGCAACACAACATGTGCTTTAGGGTGATATGTCATGTGTTCTTACCATTTGGGGATGATTGCGTTTTCAAATTAAACACTATGTAGTAGGGTTTATACTTCATGTACTAGGTCACTGCCATGTAGTCGAGTACCTGGTCAAGGATTCTTATGTAGGGTCACACGGTCGTATAGAGTACATGGCTAGCCCCATGTGGGTTTCACGCCATGTAGAATTACATAACCATGCCCTTATGGTTGAGGGACATGGGAATGTACCCCATGTTGGGTACATTCCATGTGACCATTTAACACATCATGTACATGGGGTGTTTACATGCCCAGGCCAGAGGCAGTACACACCCATGTGGGGCTTTGGGAGCACATGTTGTGTACCCACGGGGACACACTCTGTACTTCCCCCTTGTGACCCTTTGAGAGTTTTTGAATATATTTTCACCAAGGAATCATAATTGGACCCATGATTAGTTAAATCTATGTATCTATTCACATTGATCACAATTGTAAGGCCTGTGAGGTGTTTTTTAGAAATCCTAAGTGGTGTATCATGCCTTTCATTAATAGATAAGTTCTTCCTCTAGTTCTCGTATTTTGTGTCTACTGTGATTGAGAACTAATCTCAGATGATCCATGAGCTATATATATTAACTTATGCTTGTGTAGTTTTAATATTGACTACATTCCTTGTGAGATGTTCCCTTCTGGGCTAATAGGTTGTGATACTAGTTGTTATTGAGGATCCCCTATAAGATTTCTATGTTTACGTTTCAACTAACAGGATCATGAGTAGGATGTCTCTACCTTATATATATTTATTAAGGATCACCTAAGGGATTAATTTGCTTAGGAACTGATCTAGGGAGTCCATTGTATGATACTTGTACCTATGATCCATTTTTAGGAACCTGTGTAGGATTCCTCTACTTCTCTTGTTGTTCTGAGGTTCCCATGTAGGAATCATTTTCTAATTTACCATTCTGAGGATCCCTTGTAGGATGCCTCCATTTCTTGTCATTTGAGGATCCCATGAATGATTCCTCATTTAATGTTATAGCTACGGATCCCAAGTATGATTCATTTACTTATTCATATACCACAAGGATTACTAGTAGGAAGCCTCTTTTTGTTTGACTTGAGGGACCCCATGGGTCCCTGTTGTGTTATTAACACTTAGATGTATGTTGGGTTTGTGTAGAGATTGTATCGGGTGTCACCTTGAAACCTATGCCAAAGTTATAAGCCCAATGGGTTATAGAAGTAATGTCAGGTATAGGCATCTGGACACACTCACTATTGTTTTATGTTATCACATGTTTATTACTGATACAGAAATATTTACCAGAGGTTCTTTCTGGTTGATGGATATTGAACCTGACATGAGAAATATTTTTTTCTCTTTGTCATTCCAAAAAATTCTTCCTAGGATCTGACTTCTAAGCCTAATTATTTGGGATTTCCAAATCTTTTTTTGGAATATGGCTATTGGGACTTACTTGATGTATATAGGATTCCTTTGACATTTCTAGATCCATATATCCTATGACTTATACACCATTAGGGATACATGGATTGTTGTTGTAGGAATTCAATGTATGGACTCATAGGCCTGATAACTTGTATTCCCTTAGTGATACATAGAATCTCCATTGTATTAATTCCTTGGACGGACTCATAGACTAGTTGAGTATAGTATTAGATACCCTGGATGTGCTCCTTGGATCATGATTCCATTAGATACAAGGGACAATTTTCCCTTATATCTTGATTACAATAGTGTATTTCTTTGACCAGTTTTCTCCTTTGGTATTGATTACGTTGGATGCCTTGGGCTTTGTTACCCCTTGGGTTCTTCTTTCTTGGGATCTCTTTGGACATGGTCTGTTAACATGCTCATTGAACTCCACCCAAGTATTTACTGAGTTTCCATCTAGATTCTCATGGGACTCAATGAGGATTCCATGGTCTTTCATACCTTGGATTTATCCCTTCACATTCTGACAGTTGATTATACAGTGTGGTTGTGATTGATTTAATACATTTGATTACACAGCGTAGGCCAATGAGGACACCTTGGTCATTATACCTTGGATTCAACCCTTGGGTTCTGACACATGATTACTCATCAGAGGTCTTCATAGGTTGCAATGACATTTTATATTATTGACCATTGGTATATGGTGTCCTTTGATTCAGCTATTGGAGGTTAGTATGGGTGAACCTTGGTGTATGATGTGTATCCCTCTATGATAAAGTATCTTTCTCAGATATATTTCCAGCATTGGCGGAATTTGGTACATGTCGATTGGAATTACAAACCGATAGATTGACTTAATGATACATGGTCTGGGTTGTTCAATTTCCTTCTCAATAACCTTGAACAGGATGTCCAGGGGGACTGAGATTATGGACTCACGGATTGACTATTGTTTGATTTTATGTTATTTATTTCACATACTCATGAATCATCATATATATATATATATATATGTACTGGTATGGGAATATACATTCATATGTATATATATGGACATCCATGGTGTCACTTTCAAAGTTTTCTGGGATTACAGACCTGTGGTTCAACTTGGGTTTCACGCTATTTAGTTTTTCATATCTTTTCTATTATGTCTCAGCTAGGTTGGTCACATTCTTTTTCATAAACTTATATAGTAACCTATTTTACAGGTTCCTCATCAGGGAGGCCTTCTGGGATTACTTCTCAACAATGAACGTTCACGTCATTGAATGTGTATACCTTATGTCTTTTTTTCATGTTGATTATAGATTCATGGTTTATAGTGTTATGGCCTCGAGTTTCATGATCAAACAGAGTTGCATGAGTGGGTTCTTCTGATCAAGATAGTGCAGTTGAATAGTGTCTTGAGATTGGGTACATAGTCTGGCTCAGAGTTAGCAGTAGAGCCCTGTACACTTTTTTTTTCTTTTGCACATAATTATATATATGGTTGGCCCAGTTGGTGAATAGTGTTGTATGTTTGACATAGATATAAAAACTTTTATCACATTTTCATTTATTATTACAACATGTTTTGTTTCAGTTTATTTACTTCTTCTGCACTGTTTTAACTTTCTATTATGTGTGATAAATAGTTATTTACATTTTTTCTTTCTTTTAAATGAGGGAATAGTAACTCCACTATCACACCCTAGGAACTCACCGCAAGTTCATAGCCTCTATCAAACAAGGTGGTTCACTTTATTCCTAGTAACCCATCGGTTCAAGGCACCGTTTTTAGTGGAATTCGGGTTGGAATGTTATAAAGTCATTCAAAGATATTTATTTTCTTCTCTTTACTATTTTGGGATATAGTTCAATGTATTTTTAGGAATTTTTAGGAACATATGATGGATATCGGACTGGTGAGTCAAGGACACTTGTTCTGGTAAAAAGTCATGGTTTCTAGGGTATGGGATTTCTATTTTGATCAGTGATGTTACATGTTTATATGATTTTCACTGTGATTGACACACATGTTGTGTGTATGTTATGATATGCTATAGATCTATGGCTCTTTTACATTGGAAAGAGTCTACTGATGGATCATGACTCTTTGTCGGAAAACAAAATAGGCATCTCATGCATCCTACTAGTTACATATAGTTCACATCATATAGGCATGCTAGTGTGTGATTTTACTAACGACCAATGAATTTTGGGTCTAATTAGATATATATATATATATATATCATTATGATAGTAGGTTATGTGGATCTAAATTGAATCATTTTTTAGGCTGATGACTCAGTTCTCATGCACCATATGTTCAGTGACCCTAATAGATTGATATGTCATGTAATTCCATTCTTTTGTACCTATTTTAGGGTGTTTTTTTATTTATGGTTATCTAGTCATATCACTAAGTAGAATATTGATGGATACAAGGAATTTTCTTGTGAACTGTACCTCTTAGGCTACTACCATATACGGAAGCCCTGTGGGTGTCAGTTTAGTCTCTCTTCTGCATGGTATCGTGACCTCTATTGAGTAGTAACTTTTGGGGATTCTTAGTGAGGATCAGGCCCTAGTAGGCCATGTTTTCAGTTTTTTACCATCTAGTTCATAGTGATCATTACCTTCTTTTTAGATTCTTGATATTTTGGGAAAGGTGGTTAGACCTTGTGACCTAATTGTGATGCTTCTTCTGTAGGGATAGATGGGAGACATAGAGGCCCTTTGTTTGACTCGAACCCCTATAGGTCGATGTTCTTTTTTTTCAAGGTTATACTTTTTGAGAGAGGTTGGCTAGTGTTCCTATATTTTTTTAGGTAGTGAGCTTGGTTTTACACTTGTTTTGAGATTAAGTCATGGTAAGTGCTCAAGTTTTTCTTTATAGTCATATCGATTCCATCACATTTTAACAAAGCACCTAGTGTGATTGTTTTTTTAGACTGGATTTGTTAGGAAGGATTTATGAGGTCCCTATCCTTGTCGACTAGTGTTTTACAATGTTGATAATTTTTTTAGAGCATGGGTATATGCTCTTGACTATAAGGACATTGGGTGATAGGTTTTCATGGAATAAACCATGGCATGGGTGAGGTTCCCAATTTTTAAGAGGATTTCTAAGGGAGCTTCAAGCTTGTTTAGAATGACATACCATGTATCATGGTCATATTATCCTTGTAGTGGATGACTCATTAGAGTATGAGTCAGGTGATAAAGTTACAAGATGGTTTGTGTTATTTCATTTGAATCATAATCGATGAGTATTCAGGTGAGAGCTGAGGACTGATGGTTTCAAGGAAATTTTATGGCATGGTTTCCCATGAGTTATGGTTAAATGATGAATGACCCTCCATTTTAGAGGTTACATTGGGAGTAAATGGGGTACTATAAGACGGTTGACCCATGGTTTAATCGTGGTTAGGTTTTGATATGAGGGTGAGTGTGGGTCTAAGGGAGATGTACATGCCCTTTTTTTGGAATCTTAATGTACTACTATTCAAGTCGATCATTCTCTATCTTTAATTCATATTTATTATGCTAATAGTGTTTTCTACCTACAAAAATATTCTTTTATTTTAAATGCTTTTCCATGGTTCAGGAAGGATCCTATTGAGGTTTCACTTGAAGAGTGGTGTAAGGGAATCCATATGGTGGGGAGAAGATTGTTGGCCATTTGAAGGTGGTGGCTCTCTTTCCTAGTTGATATTTGATGTTTTCCTTGGGATTTTGGGATTAGAGTTTGATTTTGAGATGATGATAATGTTATTCCTATTGTGTGGAGTTCCATATCACCGGTAGTTAAATGTCATCCATGTAGGAGATAATTGTGGACACTATGAAGATGGTAATTAGATATTCCAAATACCATGGTTATATGGATGCTCAGTATGAGATCATGGATTATAGTATTTTCATCAGGATTCGTGAGGATGAGAAGGATTATTGTGGCGATATTGTGTGAACCGGATTTTTTTAGACTCTGATTTTGAGAAGAAATTTTAATTTTTTATTTCAGATTATTAGAAAGGTTAAAATGATACTTTTACCCTAGAATATGATCTCAAATAATTTTCTTAACCAATATTATAGTCTCGAAGTAGGGTTTCTACCCTTGGATAAGAGTTTTGTAAAATTCTGAGCCATTCAAGTTTTAGTAGAATAATTAATAATTAATATTTGATAAATTAAATATTAATTTTTTTCACAGGTTTTTTATGGAATATAATTTAAATAGAGAATTTGAATGAAATTCAGTAACCTCCATTGATTCTGGATTGTTTATTTTTTCCTAGGTGAGGCATAAACTCGAGTTAGGTTTCAGGGCCAGCCCAGGACCACTCTTTCTTTTAATTTTCTTTTTCTTATTTTATTTTCTCTTTTAATTTCATTATTTCTTCCTTCTGGGTTCTCATGCATTCCCTACAACATCCCCCTTCATGCTTTCTATGTGAAAAAATAGGGAGGTAGAGATAAATATATATCGGTGGGAAGATAATTACATTCATGGAGCTCTCGACATGTTGGATCAACATGTGGAAACAACATACCACAGATTTGAGTGAAGGTTCATTGGTTTCCACACAAAGGTATGACTTTTAAGTTTTCACTATATAACTCATAGATTTTATATTTTCTAAATTTAAGTCCATTTTATTCTGCTTACTTCCCCTTGTTCCCTGATCTGTTTATTTTTGTGTGAAAATAGGGGTTTCGAGTGTTTTGATGGTTTTCTATTTAGTAAAACCATGCTACATGAGGTTTGGTTCAAGGTGACATGTCATGTGTTCTTCCCATTCAGGGAAGATCATTTTTTCAAATTACACACCCTATACTAGGGTCTATAATCCATGTAATAGGTCTCAACCATCTAGCTGAGTTCCCAATCAAGGCTGCTTGTGTTGGGGCCCATGGCCAGAGCCGTGTGGGTCACATGCCATATAGAAGTACATGGCTATGCTAGGTAAACAATCAGTTTGGTTGAGGGACATGGGTAGGTACCCCATGTCGGGTACACATCGTGTTACCATTTAACACTCCATGTACTTGGGGTGTTTACATGCCAAGATCGACAGAAGTACACACACATATAGGGATTTTGGAGTACATGTTGTGAACCCATGGGGACATGTCGTGTACTTCTCCCTTGAGACCCTTTGATATTTTTTTATATCTTTTTACCCATGAGTCATAATTTAACTCATGAGTAGTCCATTCTGAGTATCTTTTCACATAGATCACAATGAAAAGACATATGAGGTGTTCTTAGAAATCTTGGGTGGTGTTTTATGCCTTTCATGAATGGAGAGGTTCTTCATACTATTTTTTTCTTCAATGTCTCCTAAGAGTGAGAAATATTCTAAGATGATCCATGAGAAATCTCTCTTGACTTATTATTGTATTGTTTTTCTTTTGAGGATGTATCCCTTGAGAGATATTCCCTTATAGACTAATAGGCTATGATACTAGTTGTTATTGAGGATCCCTTGTAGGATTCCTTAGTTTTCATTTCTACCAAGAGGATTTGATGCAAGATGCCTCTACCTTCTATATATTAATTGAAGTTATCCTGAGGGATTCCTTTGCTTAAAGACTAATCTAGTGAGTATATTATAGAATCCCTATACTTGTGTCTCATTTTGAGGATCCTATGTAGGATTCCTCTGCTTCTAATTCTGTTTTGAGGGTCTTGTGTAGGACTCCTTTTTCCTAAGTAATATTTTTATGATCCCTTGTAGGATGACTCTGTTTCTTTCTATTTGAGGATCCTCTATAGGATTCCACCTATACCATTACATCTATGGATCCAAAGTAGGATGCCTTTGCTTCTGTGTATACCTCAGGGATCCCTAGTAGGAAGCCTCTCTATGTTTCACTTGAGGGACCCAATGGATTCCCATTGTTTGACCAATCGTGAGCTGTACATCGGGTTTTGGTAGAGATGGTAGCAGGTTCCCCATTAGAACTTATTCCAAACTTGTAAGCCCAAGGGGTTATGGGAGTGGTGTTTTGTGCCGCCATTCATCCACCATCAATCCTTTGTTTATTCTATCAATTGTTTAATACTGATACGGTGATGTTTATGAGAGGTGATTTCTTGTTGCTGGTTTTTTAGCCCGACATGAGGTGTCTTTCTTTCTCTTTGGGATGAATAGACGTTCTTCCTGGGATCCGGCTTATGAGCAAGATTTATTGGGATTTACAAAGGTGTTTCTCGGAATTCGGTCATTGATCCTTACAGGATGTATATAGAATTCCTTGGACATTTCTAGCTCCTTGGATTTTAATGACTTATATTCCTTGAGTGATACATGGATTCTAGTTGTGGGAATGCCTTGGATGGACTCATACCCCTATGGAATTGTTTATATTGAGTGATACTCGGACTCCTCATCATGGTAATCCTTTATAATGACTCATAGTTTAGTTGATTATGGTAGTTGATTCCTTGGATGATCCCCTTGGATCCTGATTCCAATTGATGTGAGGCACATTTTTCCCTCAAATTGTGATTATGGTAGTGGATTTCTTGGATGAGTTTTCTCCTTAGTTATTGATTTTAAAGGACTCTGTTGAACTCGCTGTGAATGGTTATTTTAATTATTACAAATCTTGGTTTTATTTATTTAAATTTAGTATTTTGTTAAATTTTTTCTAAATATGTGTAAATCATGTATACATGTGTTTATATATGATAATTTCTATTTTATGGTTGACCTGGAAGTATTCTAGATTGAATAGGCACTTTGTGAAAATTCCATGTCTTGACTCACCATTAGTTATTTTCCAAGGCACTGATGATGAACGGTTTCACTGATGATGATCGGTCGCACCGATGACGAATTATCACACCGATGATGAATGGTCACACCGATGATGAAGGGTCGCACTGATGATGAACGGTCGCACTGATGATGAACAGTCGCACTGATGATGAACGGTCGCACCGATGATGAATGGTCACACCGATGATGAACGGTCGCACCGATGATGAACGGTCACACCGATGATGAACGGTGGCACCGATGATGAACGATCGTACCAATGATGAACAGTTGCACAGCTGATGACTGATCGCACCAATGACAATGGACGCATCGATGGCTACCAATGATTTATGAGATACTGATGCTGATGCTACCAAAACCGATGCAGATTCAAAATGACTCACTGTTCTCATGACTCACCGATAGTCATGAAAACTATTTGAATTTCTATAAACTCTTATTTAATTCTAGCAGTCGTATTTGATGTTTTTAAATCAATTAATGATGTATAATTTTAGTTGATGGCATGTCAGTATACTGTACCTCGTAACTATGAAAAATATAATCATTCCCATTTCTGAAGCGTGTGGAATAAAAGGAAGATTGAGCTGTAGTAAAAGTGTGCGAAGAGACAAAAAGGCATTGAGAGAGAATTATTTCATGAATATACATACAAAAAGGGAGAACACACGAGGAACTTGAAGAGGGCATTTGAAATATCTTAAAAGAACTCTCATGCATGCAATCTATCACTTCTAAAGAACACACGAAGGACACTTGAAATCAGAAAGCACACTCACTTGAGAAGGACATCATGTTGAACCACGATACTCTATTTTTCAATAGAAAACCCGTAGAAGGACTAAAAAGCATCTCTGCTAAATCCAACGAGTCCAGAGCGTCACTGCCAATCACTAGATCTTTCTAAACTTTTATATACTCTCTCTCTATGTGAATTTTTATTTACTATTGAGAAGTGTGTGCACTCTGTATATGTTTTACACACACACATTGTCTCTTGTGCTGAATTAAAGGATACTAAATCCTCATTACAAACTCCATACATCATTTTGTGTCCCACTGAGGATAGTGGTAGAGGTCAAGTGTGACCTGAACAGTATGTGTGCTGTTGTCTTTGTTTTCCCATAAAGACTATGGTAGAGGTCTTAGGACCTAGACATTATTAAACTGTTGTTAACCCCAATCCAGGGTGTGGATCAAATTTATATATAAATTTGAGTGGACTAAGTTTCTGCTTGAGACTGAACCTCTTGGTTATATCAGTTGTGTTTTTGGTGTATGTTAAAGTATACTACATGTATCTTTTATTCCACTACTATTACTTTGAAATACAAAACTATTTTAAAGTTACTTTTATAGTTAAATTAGCATGGGTCTATGCTTTTTGTGAACCAGTAGGTTAGCTTCAAAATCCAATTTAATCATGTGATTAAATTGACTGAGATCTAATCAATCTTTAAGAAGACAATTAAACATTTTCCATCTTTATAAATTCACTACAGTTTAACTTCGGTTTTAAATTGGGGGACTTTAAGAGAAATCTTTTTTGCAGAAATTTTTAATTGGAACTCAATTCACCCCCCTCTTGAGTATCCACTCCGACCAACAGATTCCATGGGCCCTACTACCCCTTGGATATAGTTTACTTGGGATTACTTTAGATATGTTCTATTGATATGCTCCTTGGACCACACCCAAGTCTTTATCGAGTTTCCATCGAGATTTTCCTCAGACATGATGAGTGATGCCTTGGTCTTTTATAACATGGATCCATCCCTTTGTGGTCTGACAGTTTATTATAAGTTGTTTCTATGATGTATGTTATACATGTGATTACATAGTGTAGGTCGATGATGAATCCTTGGTCTTTATACCTTAGTTCTGGCCCTTGAGGTCTGACACATCATTACCCGGCATAGGTAATAGTTGGTTGTTGTGACCTTTTATGGGATTGACCATCAGTATATAACATCCCTTGTTACAGTGATTAGAGATGAGTATGGGTGAACCTAGGTGTAAGATGAGTATCCCCATGTGGTGATGTAGCGTGCTTAGATATATTTTTGGTGTTGGAAGAAGCAGGTATATAACGATTGGGATTATAGACCTAGAGATCGACTTAATGATATATAGTTAGAGTGGTACAACATCCAACTCAATTCCCTTGCAAAGGATGTCTAGGTGATTGGGATTAATGACCCATGGATTGACTGATGGTTGGTTATATGTTATTTATTTCACTTACTCATGAATATTCTTATTTATGTATATAAGTATAGGTATGGGACTATACATGCATACATATATAGATATGGACATCCACAGTGGCACTTTCCTAGTTGGTCAGGATTACGGACCCAATGTTCAACAATGGTTTCATGCTATTTAGTTTTACTTAACTTTTTAGTTATGTCTTGAATAGGTTGTGCACTTAATTTTTCATACACTTATAGAAGCGTATTTTATATGTTCATCATCAGGGATGCTTACTGAGATTATTTCTCAAAAATGCACCTTCACCTTGGTGTACGTGTAGACCTTATGTTTTCATTTCAGGTTGAGCACAGTTGCATGGTGGATAGGGCTGACGCCGAGAGTTTCATGATCGAGTTGAGCTACTCTGGTGGATTTTTTTGATTGGGTTGGTGCAATTCAACAATGTATGGAGATCGTGTATGTGATTTAGATATGAGCTTGTAGTATATCAATGTACTTTTATTTCATTTTATTTTGTACTTTTGTATCTGTATGGTTATCCCAGTGAGTGAACAGTGTTGTATATATGACATAGTTATTTGGGGTCTTATAGAATTTTCATTTATTATTATAGCATGTTCTATTGTAGTTTATTTACAGCTTATTCACTCTACTTACATTATTTTATGTATGATACTTAGATATTTCTTTTGTTTTCTTAATCTGATATGAGGGCATAGTCTTCTCACTGTCACACCCTAGGCCCTCACTGCAAGTCGGCAGCCTATGGAATATGGGGAGGTGTTCTTGAGGCCTAGTGGCTTAGGTCACCATTTTTAGTGAATCTACATCAGGATGTTACGATAGGTGTTTTTGACCAGTAATTTAATGGGCCTTTATTTTATGAATTTATTATTAACATGCATTTTAAATGTAATTTTTCATTACATAAATCACTATTATGTTTTTTATATCTCTAAGTTATATATTAAAAGGGATAAATAATCCTTTGGGTCATATCACCGCTGGATAAAATATTGGGATTATTTAATTGAAAAATAAATATAAAAAATGGGAGTCATAACAAGCTATCCTTCCACCCTCATTCACCCTTAACATATGTATGTATATATATTATTTTTATATTTATAGTAATAGTTATATAATTATAATAAATCCAAAAATAAAAAAATAATTATTTAGTTTTTTTGTTGAAGAGGACTATTGAACTATAAGTGGAACAAAAAAATTATGATTAATTTACTATTTAAATTTTACATCATATTATTTAATTATCACCGGGGTGTATTTTAAAATTTTACACAATATAAAAAATGTATTGTATTCAAAATTATTATGGGGATGAATGACAAATGTATGTTTTTATAAACTAATTTAATTTAATTCAATTATTTCTTGGTTTAAATTTAGATTAGTAATTATTAAATTAATTTTATGATATTTGTATCATCTCTTAATTAATTTGTATAAGTGTATGATTTTAAAAATTTAATTATTATATATAATTTTAATTTCTTGAGATCCCCTCTCCTACGTGTGAGTATACAACTATAAAAAGTCAGATTACCTGAAGTTGTGGTTTATGTGTCAATCCAATGTCAAATCCAAAAAGTGGTGAATTGTAAAAAAAAGTAGACACACAGAAAAATTGAGTATGTTACAACTCAACTTGGGACATACAAAATGAATTTTCCCCTTAGGTATAGGTAAATTTAGTGTCACTCGATAATGTATCCAGGAGATAAATTTCCTGATCATATCGCTGTTATTATTTATTTAGTCAAATCATTGTTAATTATTTATTAATGTGATCTAAGGTTAATTTTATAACTAAACACAGTGCCATAAAATATTTTTTCCCATTTTTATAAAAAATGAATTAAAAGTATTTTAAATTTATTCTATCTAGTATGATAACTTTTTAATGCGATTTCACACATAAGATAATTAACAAAAATACAAAGAATAAATTTGACATCTTACACATGTATGAAACATAAATAGTCTATTAAAAAAATTGACACACTATACACCTTCCATTATATGAGTTAGAATATAATCATTGGTCAAATTACATGGATGGAATGTATCTAGCATACTTCAGTTATCGATGAGTCATAATAAAGGTTTAGGGCAGACACAACCATAATACATTAAGGGATATTTCGCTTACATTTTTTTGTGTAATTTGAAGGCTTTAGTTGAAAAAATATGAGTCTATGATTTTTTGATTGCATTGTTTTCATAACGGATAAAAGGATTTAAGACTTCATAAATCCTACATAAGTACCTAAATTTAACTTTTCATATCCTTATTAGAATTCTGTGAAGGTAAAACTAATATCACTACTATAGATAGTGGTTTTAAAAGCACTAAAACCCACTTTTAACAGTGCTAAAAAGCATTGTTAATCACAGTGAAGATAAAGGGGGGGGGGGGGTCCCCTTTATCTATTCCAAAAAAGGGATGATAGAGGGGGGTCCTTTATCCATGCTAAATAAAGTGCTGATAAAGGTCCCACCCCCCTTTATCAACACTATTTTTAGAAATGATAATGGACGACTCTATCATCGCTAAAAATAGCCCTGATGAAGGGGGGATTTATCAGTGCTCGAAATTGCATTAACAAAGGGGGCCTTTATTAGAACTTGAAATAGCTATGATAAAGGCCTAGCTTCCTGTGATGTGATTTTTATATAATAGCACTCCCACCAGCACCAGCACAACACACACACACCACCTGCACAAAACAATACCTGCACAGCACAAATAATTACAAAGCAGCATACTCAATAGTGCACACAAGAACAATGTAGCACACACAAGGGTTTGGCCAACAATTCTATATAAATTTCAAAAAAAATTATATAATTAAATTTACAAATATCAATCAAATAGTTAAAAACATTAATATTTCATCCTTTTATATCTATGATCCCCTCTCAATAATGTCCACCCATGGTATTAGTTGTCTAAAAAATCTTCCCAACTCAAGGAAAAGTTTTTTCCTATATTAGAAAATAAATATTATGTTAGTAATACTATAAATAAATAAACTAAACATTAATATGAAATGATACATTAATAAAATGACACTTTTTAATAAATAAGACACATTAGGAGTTATACATGTCACGCCATATGTCTTATTGAGGTGGGGTTGATTCCTATATGTCACAAATGTGTTATGGATCATTTTTTTAACATATAAAAATAGTCTTAATGAGTTTTATTGCATTTGAGTATATCCATTGTTCTTTTAGTCAAATTAATATCAAATTTAAATGACACATTTGGGTTTATAATGGTAACATCATTCTGTTGGATTGAGTTGTGGTTGATCCCTACACATCAAAAATTAATCATGGGTAATTATTCTACAGTATCAAAACATTCTGACTACATTTTATCAGTTTTTAGTATGTCAACTGTTTTTTTTACTACAAGTTCATTTCAAGATGAAAACACACATTTTGAGTCATACCAGCCACATAATGTGTTGGTTTGAGGTGATACTACTCCATACATGTCCAAAGGACTTACAAATCACTCTCCTAAATTATGAAGACATTCAAAGGGAATTTTCTTAGTTTTCACTGAGTAAAATGTTTTGAGCTAAAATGTCAATTTTAAACTGATAACAGACAATTTTTTCATACTAGTCACACCATACATCAGATTGAGGTGTGGTTGATTCCTATAAATCACAAATGACTCATGGATCATTTTATTAATGTATCAAAACAATGATAATGTGTTTTCTCAGTTTTCAAAATGTCACTTGTTCTTTTTACTTAAATAAAGGTCAATTTTAAATAAAAACACATTTGGATTTATAATTCTGATATTATCCATTTGATTGAGGTGTGGTGGATTCCTACACATCACAAATGACTCGTGGATTATTTTAAAAAAGTATCAAAACAATCCAAATATTTTTTCTCAGTTTTCAGTACGTCACTTGTGTTTTTCTACTAAAATATCATTTCAAATGGGAAACACACTTTTTAAGACATTCTAGTCGTATTTTTTGTTGGTATAATGTGAAAAAACTTCATACAAATAAAAAAGGACTTAAGAATGACTTTCCTAAATTATGAAGACAATTAGAAAGTGTTTTCTTGGTTTTCATTGAGTGACATGTTTTGAGCAAAAATGAAAATTCTGAACTAATAACAGGCACTTTTATTCATATCGGTCACACCATGAATTGGATTGAGTTTATTTTGATTCATATACATCAAAAAGGACTCATTAAATATTTTACTAATGATTCAAAAAAATATGAATATATTTTCTTGGTCTTCAGTTTTTCAAGTGTTCTTTTTACTTAAATTAATCTTTATTTTAAATAAAAAAGACACATTGAGATTTATACTGGTGACATAGTGCATTTTATTAAAATGGTGTTGATTCCTAAATGTCCAAAATGACTCATGGAGGGTTTTTATAAATAATAAAAATAATAAAAATGTGGTTTCTCATTTTTCAGTATGCTGGTTGTGTTTTTTTACTAAATTTAATGTAAATTTTTAATAAAAAGAGACACTTTGAGTCATACCAGTCACATTGTGTGTAAAATTATGGAGATGTTGATTAATACATGTCAAAAATGACTTATAGATTAACTTTATAAAGTATCAAAACAATCAGAATGTGTTTTCACAGGTTTTAGTATGTCAGTTGTGTTTTTTTACTAAAATAACATTTCGAACTGGAAACATGCATTTTGAGTCATATCGGTCACATCGTGCCTTGGTTTCATATGAGACTACTTCACAGACATCAAAAAGAACTTTTTAATGATTTTATTAAATTATGAATATAATCAGAGTCTTTTTAATTGGTTTTTATTAGGTGACATTTTTTGAGCGAAAATGTCAATTTAAAACTGATAAAGGAATATTTTAGTCCAATTGGCCACACCGTTGATTGGAATGAGGTGTGGTTGATTCATACAGATCACAAATGATTGATGGATTGTTTTACTAATGTATCAAAATATTCCAAATATGTTTTCTTGGTTTTCAGTATGTCACATTTTCTTTTTTCTAAATTTATTGTCAGTTTAATATAAAAATATACACTTATGTTATAAAGTTCACAATGTGTTTTAGAATTCGGTGTGGTAGATTCCTAGATGTCAAAAATGACTCATGGATGATTTTTTTGAAGTATCAAATCAATCCTAATGGTTTTTCTTAGTTTCCAGAATGTCACTTGTTTTTTTACTAAAAACAATGTCAATTTTAAATAAAAATAGACACTTCGAGTCATATTAGTAACATATTCATGTTATTTGTATACATCCTTCCATCAATTATGTTTCCCATTAATTTCTAAATGAATATATATCATCTTTTGAATATGATACTTTTTAGAAATCATGGTAGTACTGAAAAATATAAATACACGAAGGATTAATAAATATTTTAAATGAAATAGTAATTATTTTCAAAAATACCTATTCAGGGATGCTAGTTTGTTCATGGAATATGATCTATTTCTTAAATTTACAAACATAATAACCCAAGTATTTTATGTTTGTTTCTTTTGGAAAATCCAGAAACATTGATAAAAATTAGTAATTTTTTATTTGTGTTTTTATAGTGAAATATTATTATATATACCGTGATAGTAATCTAGTCTTACTACTTGTGAATTTTCTTTTCCTTTTCCACATGCCTCATTCCATGATATAGATGATATTCAAAAACCACCCTATCATAAGAGAATCCTTATTTAACGATAATATAAATTATATAACTAGATTTTTAGTTAAAAAATGTTGGGGTTATTTTATTTAAAATTGAAAAATGCCATCATGTGTGGTTAGATTGTTGGATATCCATGCATTGAATCCAGGAAAGAAATATTTAGAGTATCCAAATTGACCGCAATGAGAATTTAATGCTGCCTAAGAACACAAAAAAGAATAAGTAATGAAATAAATTAAAATGTATTTGACATGATTAAATTTTACATTTTTACTAATACATCATTGGTATTAAGAAAAAATTTTCATGTTTAATTTTTCTCTTAAATGTTATGACAAAGATTTCCACTATTTCACCCTCTTTATTGGATTATATTTTTTCTGTAGAGGTGACATGAGGACTAATGATTCCAAATTTTTGTTCATGAGGAAATCCCATCAGTAGTTTTTTATATATACGCCAATGAAAAATATGAAATGTATTTTGTCATTATTATAAAATTATATCATCTTATTAAAAATCAAATCATGAAAACATACCTCATGTATGCATTTACAACTAAGCCTCCTAGACAATCAAAATCTAGGATTTCACTTAAATTTTCAACACTAATGAAATCTGAATCTTCCCTACTGTATATATTTTCATCAAAAAAAATATGTGAGTACCACCGCCTTTCAACTTCGTATTCACATGAGACTACAATGATAATAATTACGGATATAGAATGGATTGGTTTAAGGTGGTTTCGGTAGATTTTTTTGATTGGATGGTTGATGGTTTTGAGCCATTCATTCTTTTCACCACCTCCCTGAGTCTGTATGTAATAACATTCATCAGCTTAGAACTTTTTTATTAAATTTTATATTTTTATCTTAAAAAATAAATTGGAAATTAATACCTCCAAATCGACATGTTTTTACAAGCTGTGACGGTCATGCGATGAATGTTCCAAGAGCTTTTTCCAACTTATGAGTATCTTCATCATCAATTGGAATTGCTAGCTCAGGGATCAAATAATGATCTACATTAAACAGAAATTTTATATGACCTGTTGTAAGTGGTCTTTTTTGTAGCATAGAGTTCTGGATATTAAAAATGGTAGCCCTCGCTACAAGGTAATGGGTGGGTGTTGATAGATATAAATCACATTCACCCTGAAGAATTTTAGTACATGAAAAGAATAATTTTATATTTTATTCAAAATTCATAGAAACAATTATTAGAACATTGATTACCTTAGCTAAGATATGTTTTTGAGTGGAATGGATCACCTCAAAGCTGGTGGGGATGGGGCGGGATCTTCATGCGCTAGTTGTTCTTTAGTTTCTTCTTCTCTTTGCACCCCGCCAAAAAACATTTGTGATATCTCTCAGCCATTGAATTTGTTCTTCAAGGATAGATAATATTTCTCACATCATTTTAATTTCTTCACACTGATCATCCTCTTGTTTTTTTCAAAAAAATGTTTGGGGTGTCACCCCAAAACCTGCACCTCTAATGCAGCCATACATTTTTAACTGCTTCAAGACCACCAAAAGTATGTCTGCATCCAGTTTGGATGTTTTTTATTCACCAGACTATTTTAGATAGAAAATATAGGAAAATATTTAATCATTTTAATGTAATATCTTTTTTAAGAAAAATGGATATTTATTTTTTCATACTTACACATGTTTCCGACACTTTTTCAGTGTTTTCATCTATTAGTTTCTCATATTTATTTACACGCACCTCCTTCCATGGCACATGTTGTGGGATGGAAGTGAATTTGGATTTGGATTCCTCAATCTACATATAAATAGAGGAACATAGTTATGGTGATGTTTTATGTCACATAAAAATATTACGGTAGATTTAAAATGTGTACCAATTTTTTTCATGTGAAGCGTACCCCATCCTTGTGTTACGGTAGGGGTACGCTGGTTTTTCTGCTCGTTCCTTATTTTCAGAACTCAGTTGTTGTTTCATAAATAAAAATATATCAATAAAAGTGATGAATAAATGTTTCATCAAACAACGTATTTCCAAACACACTGTACCTAAAAAAGACTACTCCACATTGTGGCTAGATAGCACATCCCACACTCCTTTGGTTATCTGATGTGCTTAAAGAGGAGGTGGGTGTGATTTTATATTACCATCAACAACATTAAGATAATATATTGTTAAAATTGTACGAAATCATCTATGAAGACATTTAGAAACCCTTAATACATAGTTCTTGTTCTATTCATCTACTATAAATGCACTATAACTAGGATGATGAAGAGTAAGTCAGTGATTCATTATATTATTTTTTAGAAATTTTGTCATAATATCTCCCCACATTAGTGTCTCAAGCCCAGTGACAACATGGTTCTAGGATAATACATCAATCGGTACGCATTGTTGAGTGATGATTCCAATTTAACTACTGAATATAGACTTTTGGGGTTAACATGTTGGCCCCACTTATTCCATCTACCTTGTATTTGATGCCTTTTTCTTTTACCTTAAGTGTTTTTTCTAACACCATCAAAATATAGTTTTCCTGTTCTTTCTGTGCTTTCATAGTTTTGTTGCCTACCATATCATTGGTTTAAACCTCATCAATATGTTCCTCCAGAGCGCTAGCATTGGCATGTGCAGATGGTGGATATACCTTCACACTTGGATTAGTATCTAGAGGTTGAGAAACATGTTTTTCCTCTTCACTATGAGAAAAAAAAGGTTGAGAGACTGGTTATTCTTTTATATTGTGAGTAGCAGTAAGTTGATAGAAAGGTTGTGCCTCTACACTATGAGAAGTAGCAGGTTGAGAGACCTATTGTTTTTTGGGATTGGAAGAATGATTATGTGTAGAATTCATTGTCTATATAAGTGGTTTAACATTTAATTTAGATTACATAGAAGTAGAAGTGACCAGATATTAACATGAGGTAACATGATGTATATTACAAAAAATATATAACCTGATTATTGAACTTGCTTTTTTAAGGATGAAGGGATTTAACCACTATATCGACTATACAAATCCCTTCATTGTGGTCTCCTCTAACATAAAAAACATTTTCTACATTGCGACTATTGTGAAATTATTGTGAAGACCCAATGAAAGGGTCATATTCCATTGAATTTTCATCTGACCCTTTAGTTGTTTTGGTTGATAACAGAACAATTGACTAGTTTCGGTTTGCGGGATCTGGAACCTAAAATACATGTACTGCGTGTGATGTCATTATAACTGGTTTACCTTTGTACCCTTCCTTACTAAAATAAACTTCCTTGAATGCCAACTCTTCTATTTTAACAGAACTTTTGTTATCATCCAACTTGAATTTGAAAATTGGAACTTGGAATTTCAAATAATGCAACTCCCATTTTTGTTCGATGGTGCCAATGTATGACATATTCGTATAAATTGGATTTATGTTTTTAGTACTAAAAATATGCATCACTTAACCCACAAGTGTGACTCCACTATTCTTTATGGTACTATCTTAATCATTTTCATTAGTATAGAATGTATAATCATTGATTACATAATCATTATAAGATAATACATACACACTTGGTCCTCTGGCTAGCCATCAAAGTCATTAAGAAATTGAGTCTAGATTTTCATTTGACTCCTTAAATATATGGTCCTAAAACCATCCTATAAACTAAAAATTATTTGTATTTTATATCCATTTTTCATCCCTCGATGGATTCAAATGCCTAAGAATTTCTTTGTGGGTTTCGACATAGGGGTCAACATCCAAACTGTTGTGAAAAATGTAAAGGTGGGCATGCTCCTAAACTGTGATATTTATTATCACAACATCTCTTCCAGGAATTCCATCACCCACATGCCTCCATGTGTGATGAGATTTTTATGGATCAATTATTTCCACACCGGAAAGTTATTTGGTATAGAATTCAATGGATTCCTCCCCAATATATCGTTCTGCAATATAACCCTCTGGCCGACTTTGATTTTTGACATACCCTTTCAAAATAATCATATATCATTCAATGGGGGTACATCCATATACAGTTTATGGGACCACATAGCTGAATATCTCTCCCTAAGTGAACCATCAAATGAACCATCACATAAAAGAATGTCAGTGGGAAGAACATTTCTAATTCACATAATATGAAGATAATTTGTCTTCTCATATTCAACAATTTCATCGGGTCTATAACTTTGTTTCATATATATTTGACGAAAAAACAATGCTTTGTTAATATATAATGGACATTCTTGGGAAAAATCAACTTAAAGATATAGAAATTAGAATTTTCATCAAAATGTGGAAGTCATGTGATTTCAGACCCATTAACTTTAAATAGGTCTTTAACATGATGTTCTTGATATTCGATTGGAATCCTTACATCATTAAAGAAGTTGAAAAACTAATATATCTCCTTCTTGGAAGGAGTATAAGCAATTGGAGGAATAAAAGTTCATTTTTCACCCTTCACTGCCACCAACTCTTCTCGTATTCACATGTCAACCTTGTCCCACAAGCATTAATTCAATCTTTTGATTACTGGGTGTATTTAACAAAATTCTGATGACACTATCATATACATTTTTTCAACCTGAATAACATCAATAATGTGTCTGACATACATAAAATTCTAGTATGGTAATTCCAAAAAAACCGATCTCTTCATCCAACTGGTTTTGGTAAGGTTTTTTAAAAATGGTTTTAAAAAAATCAGTGTCCACATATTTTACATTCTTAAATAGTGGATCACCTATTAGCAGATATAGTATTGTAAATTCTTCTAAACTTCCATCAAATGATGTTGTCCAAGATCGGTACTTATGTCTTCGGGGTATAAATCTATGATTTCCTAGAAACATTGTATTTCATTAATGTTAAAACCAAAATGATTTTATGCCTTGTTCGTAGATGGTACACCCATGAGTTCCTTTAATTCTATATAAAAAATAATTTCCATAAGCAGGAAATTCATTTATTTTCCAGTACAACATGGATCTCAACATGAAATATTCATTTTTGTAATCATCATACAATTTAACACCTATATCCCACAATAATTTCAGATCCTCGATCAATGGATCTAAATAAACATCTATATCATTACCCATTTATTTCAGTCTTGATATAAGCATAGATAGAATGATGTGTTTTCTTTTCATGCATAAACATAGTGGAAAGTTATAATTAACCAACATAATTGGCCATGTACTATGAGTGCTACTTTGAAAACCAAAAGGGTTCAATCCATCGATATATACTTCAAGACGAAGGTTTCTTAGCTTTTTTCCAAAATTAGGATACACATGATCGATTATATTCCACTAAGGGGATTCTTTTAGGTGACAGAGTTTCCCATATTTATTTCTTCTATCTATATGCAACTTCAATTTCCCTGTAGTCTCCTCACTTCTATATTGGTACCTAATCCTGGGAATGATTGGAATGTACAATACAACTTTCATAGGACCTAATTTATCTTTCTTATATCTAGAAGTTCCACACTTTGGGATTTCTCTAAGTTATTTTTGGTCCTTGAGAAATAGTATAAATTCATCCATGCATGTGTGTATTCTTTCAGAGATCATACCCATCGAGTATAGCATTCGGTTGGCATTGTATATTCGGCTCAAGAGCACATTATCTTCTGCAATCATGTCATTAAAGATTTAAAGTAATTATATAAAACTGGAATCACTCCATCCATTATCTGCTTTTAAATTATACAATTTTAGTATGGAAGACAATGATATATATTTATTGAAACCACCAAAAAAGGCGTCTTTGAACAACTCTTTAACTACTTAAACAATTTTTGGCAATCATAAAGTTCATCTTCAACTATCCTTGTCATTTATTCAATAGGATCTTTATCATCATTAACATCTGTAATCATAACATTGATATGGTCTTATTCATTATACACACTTGTTATCATATCAGATGATCCATAAAAAGCATTGTTATCCCAGCAACTTGACACATTCTCTTTTTTCTCGTGTTTATTCTAACATTTATAACATTGATCTACTCTGTGATAGATAAAGTGTTGTTCCAACTCTTTTTAACTTACTTGTCTTGAATAATAATAGCATAAAACTAGACAAAGGATTTAAGAAGGTTCATATACATGATGTTTTTCAAATGTGATGAACTCTTTCACTCTATCTCCATAATCTTTAATCAAATTATTGGCATCCATAAATTATGTATTCATATTCATCCTATATGATTCGATGATATTATTATTTAACAGAATAAATATATAAAATATCGATATAATGTAATGATTTTCCTAATTCTATAAAAATATGAACATAAAATATTATGGAAGAAACTATAGTTCTAATTTCCTTTGTAAACTATTTAAAAATCACACTTGAAATCCCATTAAAAAACCAACAATTTACAAATATTCCACTTTTAAATTAAACACCCTTTTAAAAATAAATAAATCAGTTCCAAACACTCTTTCACAAAACCATAATTCTTTTTTTAAAACATTCATGGAAACTTCATGACCCAACCAACTTAATCATTTAAAATGAGGGAAAACCCTCTATGAAACATTTCAAAACACTTGAACCATTTTAAAAGATCCACATAGGAATTTTCACAAATACATAGATCCCAAGAGAGTAACTTTATAAAAAAACATAGAAAACACCTCGATTCATCACAAATCAATCAGTGTTGTGTGATTAGATCACATTATTCCAAAGGTTGTGTAATGAAATCCATAAGCATTTGATGTTATGCCTCCCACCACCCCCTGCCATTGGATATCCCTTATCCATGATTCCATTTTCTAGTTCTATCAATTATCCTTCACCACACCACTGGAGTCCCAATGGATATGTTTCATATTCAGTGACTACACTCACAACCATGAAACACTCAAGTTCTAGTTTACTAAAAACACTGCATTATCCCAATAATCATTGGATCACATGAAATGAATTGGTTGTACACCCCAAGAACAATGTATATGTCTCTCACATGATGTACTATTGGTTCATTCCTTTATAAATACACCTAATAAAATCGATATTCATGAACCCAACTACTAGATCAAGAGAACTCCCAATACTCCACATCTAAAGTCCAATGCATCCACATGCCTACACCCAAAGGTGTATTTTTATATAATTATCTCTTGTTGATAGAGGACCCCAATAAACCCAGTGAATTGGATGATCAACCACACCCATCCAAGCCCCTAACAAATTGTATTCCCCCATCTCCAACTATAAGACCTGATAGATAACACCTAGTAGGAATTTCCCCTTCTCCCAGATCAGGGGTTTGGAACACCTTCCCCGAAACTAAAACCTTGAAGAGTGTTAAAAAAACCTATGATAGTGCTGAAAATTGGGATAGATATTAGAATATATAAGCTAAAAGTAGCATAAAGTGGGCTGAAGAAACATTTGAGAAATAAATGCAATAAGATCAATAAAGAATAGAAAAGAAATATAAGAAGATTGGTTGGTTAGTGAGGAAGAACCACTAAAATATCAACCACTAACAACCTTTAAAGGAAGTGAAAGGACGTGAGAGTACAATGAAAAATGAGAGAAATTTTTATATTTTATTAAGAAATAATAAATTAACATAGCATTTGTTCAGGATATAGTGAACATTCTACCTATACAAAATTTAGGAATGAAATGGTTTATAAAAAGATAAATCCAATAAAATTTTCTACCACAACATTTATGGGATATTGTTATATTATTTTATGAAGAATCCTATTGAAGAAGTAATGTTATGACATTAACATTTGCATTCCGATTAATATTGGGATTAATGATTTCGGTCAGGCATTAAGTGGATTATGAGTTAGCATGAATGTAATGTCTTACATTATATTTAAAATATAGGAATTGAGAGAGATTAATCCAACTCAAGTTTTGATTTATCTTATAAATAATAAATTTCGGTGTCCACAGTGTTTTCTTAAGGATTTCATTTTCATGGTGGAAAAGTTCAAATTCCCAGTTGGATTTCTTTTGATAGACATGGAAAAGTGAAGGTTCTTAAAATAATGTGAGGAACATACCAAAAAATGGAAGGTAATTTATATAAGGTCAATGTGTTGAGTTATTCTTTAGAGTCAGTGGAGTAGAGGTGGCATTCATTATCCATTAGACAATGAAAAATCAGGATAAGAAAGTAGAAAAGTAGCGAGAATATAGATTACAAGTACATGAGGATACTACTATAATTAGAATATTATTTTATTTATAAAAATTAGTTAATAAATAAGTGAGAGAAAATTTTTATGGAAATAAAAAATGTTGTTGTAGATACTTCATATAACTAAACCTTCATTTTTAGTGAAATCCACATAGAAAAATATATGTCATGTTAATCTTGCACGCCTAGAATGATGCATGGGCATGTGCCTCTTACCAATAATCCAAGATCCAAACCCCTTAAATTGTTATATTCAAACTCAAGTGTATCACCCAAGGTGAAATCATACAACAGTAATAATAGAAAAAAATATCAAGGACAACCAACATGCAATTCATTTAGTGTGAAAACAAGGACTACAAAAAACCATGATTTTTAGTGTAGCGTTTAGCCAGTAAAATTCAAAACATCACCATTATTATCAAACTATAATAACATGCAAAACAGAGGATAAAGAAGAGAAAAGTCATCGTGGAGGTGTGGTTAATCCCATAGAGGAGGTGCATTTGTGTTGTAGGAGAGGCATGTGGCAGAGGAGAGGTCTGCGGCAGAGGAGAGGTGAATGGAGGAGGAGTGGCGTGTGGGAAATCTGGGTTCGCAACGGAGGGAAATGCGTAGAAATAGGAGTTGGTAGTGGAGGAGAGGTGCATGGCGGAGGAGTCATCTAGCAGAGGAAAGGAGTGTGGAAGAGGAGGGTCGTGCGGAAGAGGAGAGTCATGCGGTAGTGGAGAGGGGAGTGGAGATGGTGGGTTCATGATAAAGGAATCGGTGGGAGAGGAGGATGAGGAGGAGGAGGCGGTGGCGGCAACGAACGACTTCCGTAAGAGCATGAGGGGTGCAAGGAAGTAGGAGAAAGTTAGGGTTTCTTTATAAAGCTCGATGAACCTTTTTTTAGTGCTATCTCAAATGTGCGGATAAAGGTATTTTTTATCAACTCTCAAATAGAAAGCACTCATAAAACATGTCTTTATTAGCGCTAAAAATATACCATTGATAAAGATATAATGTTAATAATTTATTTATATTCTTATATATATTTATAAAATTATATACATGTTAAATATATATTTATATTTATAAAATTATAATTTAAATAATTATAAAATTATAAGAAATATATTTATTCTCTTTATAATCCTAGAAATATATATAATAAATATATTAATAATTTATATTTATAAAATTATAGATGTATATAACTATATTTCTTCTAATTTTATAATTATCTATATGAATATATATTTTTTTATAATTATAATTATAATTAAATATATTTATTTATTTATTTAAAAAATAATAAAATTATTACAATGTAATATTTCTAATATTTATAATTTTATTAATATTAATATTTATTATATTTATTATATTTATTATAATTTTATAATTATTTAAATATATCTGTATTTATTTATATTTATAAATATAAATATTAGTTTTTATTTCTCAATATTTCTATATATTTTTAAATATATTTAGAAATATATTTATTTAATTATATATAACATTATATATGGAAATAATAAATATATGTTTTATGAATTAATAATTATTTAAATAATTATATATTTATATGTAATTAACAATTAAAATAAATCAATTATTTATAGATATAATTATAAATATATATATATAGTTATTAAATTATAATAAATACATTTATATTTTTATGAATATATATAATTAATATATTTATTATAAATTTTTAATTATTTAAATATATCTACATTTATTTAGAATTATATTTATAACTATTTGTATTTATTTATAGATATTTTTATATAAATATATATAATTAAAATATTTATTATAATTTTTGAATTATTTAAATATATCTATGTTCATTTAGAAAGTATATGTCACAACCCGTCCCCTGAGGCCCGTGTTGTGATGACCCCAAGCCTGCCTTCCATAGGACAGGGGCTGGCGACTAGCACCGAAAGGCGTAAACCCTAAAACTGGGAAGACATTTCATTTATAACCTATAATTACACACAACGAAGCACACAACGATAAAAAAAGGAAGATAGTTGTTAGGAACACAAGTAAAATTAAGGGTAGGTACACAAGACCAACTGAAAAAATGAACACAAGTAAAATGAATATTAAACAAAGTGAGTACCGGTAGTAAAAGGGGTAAGATTACAAGCCCAACTGGAAAGTATAAGAAACTAAAAGTACAAGTAAACTGGATAAAAAGAAGATAGCTGTTAGGTCATCCTCTGAGGTTCCAAAACGAAGTGTCAGTACAGATCGCCTCCTAAGCACTCTACGTCCATCTGTCTCCTTTGTGTACCAACTCATTGTAAGGTCCTCCTTTGGGCACCGTCCAGTCCTAGTACCCTCAGCCTCGATCAACGTTGTCCGTCTTCTGCACCAAACACAAAAAGGTGTGGGCATAGCATGTATAGTTGTGAGTATAACGATACTCAGTAGAGACCCCGAGACCCTCGTTGTCTCCTTGTGGTCCCATTCATATACCTAAGTTATCAAATATACCCATCTCAATCATCAGGAAACATAGGGTCCAACCCAAAATCCCAAAGTTCAACTATTCTACAAAGGAAGGAAAAACCCAAAGTCATGTACCACATAGGTACGCCACACAGAAGAATACCACCAAGTAATTATCATGAAGGAAAGTATCACATAGGCACGAACTCAACTCACACCAGGTATAACTAATGTATAATAGTAGAGATGATTATAGGTAACTACTGAATCATCTATCTCTATTAAGAGGTAGACCCACACAGGATCGCACTGTCCTGACCCACACAGGATCGCTCGGTGCTGACCCACAAAGGATAGATAGGAGCTGACACACATAGGATTTCTAGGTTCAGACCCACACAGGATCGCTCGGTGATGACCCACATGATATTTCTAGGGGCTGACCCACACAAGATCACGCGGTGCTGACCCACACATAACCGCTCTCCATTCTTTGCGTCACAGCCAGCTGCAGTGTTCCTGCACTATGCTTTCTTCTCTCTAGGAGGGTCATCTCTAAAAGCCACAGGTCGATACTCTAACTACCATGAATTCTCATGAAGAAGTATCTCAAAGGGCCGCCATGTCATGGGGGTCTCAACACAACAAAAGGTTTTTCAATCAGAGGTCCGGTGTGTGAGTTATTAGCCTTTTAGTCCCGTGGGCCTGGTTCAATTTGTGATCGATCCCACTTGACCATTCCCCAACATTATCCAAATCTATAATGTGGTATACCAAAGGGATTGTCTTGTTACAAGGTTTACAGTGCCATTGACAGTTTTACAAATGGACGCCTGGTGACAAAGTTATGGTCGTAAGAGCGAAAAGATCGTAGATGGTCCGGGTCTTGTCCGACCAGGTCGGTATGACCCGGCCCGACCTGACCAAGGCCAACCCAGTCTGGGTCGACCCGCTGGGTCCTGCCCAGCCTGATGGGTGGCACGGCCCATTGGGTTCAGCCCGGATCGTTGGGAGGTCTGGAAGGCCGTGAGGGGCGTGAGGGGCAGCGGAGGGCCGCAGAGGGTTGTGTGGGCCGCGAAAGTGGTGCGAGGCCGCCGGGTTTGTGGAGGCCATGGGGTCGTGAGGGTAGTGGTATTCCATTGTTTCTATGAGGCCGTGGTGTGGTTCAGATGTGGATGGCGTGAGGTCGTGGGGTGGCTCAGCCGTGGAGGTGTCGCGAGGGCGTGGGGAGTCTCGGTTTGGAGCTACACGAGGCCACGAGGCGGCTCGGAGGGCTATTGGTAGTGTGGCTAGGCCACAGGGCGATGCGCCAGGCCGTGGGGTGGTGCGGTGAGGCCATAGGGTAGCGCCGGAGGCCACAGGCGGTGGATCTATCCATGGACTGCGGGGCCACAGGTGGTGGAGTGACATGGAAAGCAGAGGCCACAGACAGCAGAGCTACAGGTGGCGGCGGCCGTGGGGTGGCGTTGTTGCCTTCGTCGCCTTTGTCATGGTTGATTTCTGTCCTCTACCTTCGCGAAGAACACAATATTATCCCAAGAAATTCAGAGAGGATGGGCCATGTTTTTTTGGCCCACACTCTCCGCATTAGAGTGGTATCTAGCAGCTATAATACTTGAATCACAAGAATATCAAGAACGGATAAGGGAAATGATTCAAACACCCTCCCTACCTCGTCTGATTCGTAGATGGAGGTCGTGAGGAAGGAGACAACGTTGTTGGGGATAGACGGATGATGTTGTTGTGGATAGACGAACGTCAGTGACGTCAGTGTTCCCTCAATCGTCGGTTTATTGACGTTGAAGACGGTCCTTGTCAAAGAATGTCTTGAGGAAAATGTTGAAGTCGAAGTCAGTGCTGTTTGCTAGAATTCTTCGTTGGAGAGCTTTCTCCCAATTCTCCTAGTATCTCCCTTTTTCCAAGAGTTTCCCCCATTTTCCACCAAAAATGAATTATCCAACATTAAAGAATATGTTCGGATAATTTCAAATTGAAATAATTAATTAATTGAGTGGGTGTATTTATTAAAGGGGGTGGAATAATTAATCATGGGGAATGTCACGACCTGACCCGTACGAGGGCTTGAGCCGCAACTACCCCAATCCCGCCTCCATAGTCCAAGGGCTGGCGACTAGCACCGAAGGGACAAAAAACTCAGTGAGGACTTTTCCTAAGAACCTGTACACACACACATAGCTAACTCAATGAAAAAGTGTAGATAAAAAGAAGAAAGCAAGGTTCCACACTACTATAAAAAGGTAACCAAACAAAAATGCATTGAACTCTAACAGTTCAAGTACAAGAAAAGTAACTTTGAATGGGAAAGGGGAAAAATACACACCCAACTAGAAAAGTGCCACAACCTGGCAATGGGAGAAAAAGTAAAATAGCTGGAAGTGTCCCACTCTTGAATCCCAAGCTACGACCACCGCACTCATTCCAAGAGCCCCGCATCCCGATGCTCCTCTGATGTCACGATCAACCTGTCTGTCGTATGTAAGGGAACGCCAAATTCGGTAAAAGCCCAAGTAGGGGTGAGTATAAGAATACTCAATAAGATGCCCCAAAGGATAGAGGGAGCAAAAAAAGATGTACTGATGTGGAGATAATTAAAAGAGAACAAGTTACAACAAGAGTGAACAAAAAGTGTACAAACTCCACCCAATAATTGATATGATCGCTCAAAGAAACCCAAAAGAAAGAGTAAGGGGATCTTCATCTCAAAGCTCACACTAGGTATATGACCATACATATCCCCAGGGTAACCAGATATACTCATAACTCATACCTCTAGTCTAGAGACAAGTTACACCACCACATGCCTCATTTAGGGATTCTATTTGAATATGTCCACGAAGTACTCGTAATAGGGGGAACGCACTCCTAGGTATGAATAGAGAGACACGAAGCACTCTTTCTGGGATAAATCACTCCACAAGTGATTAAGAATATAATTTTTAGATGAGGAACACAACCAATAGCTACATGGTGATTCCAAAAACTCAATCTAAACTAATCCACTAAGCATAGGATCAGCGCCCCAGTAAAGTTGGTCATGTAGATACCAAGAACTCTGCCTAGGGTACCAGGAAGGAATAGAGGATCCGGCTCTAAGTCTCAAAGAGGGGATTCAAACAACTCTATTCAGGAAGTCCTGCTGAAGGGATCATACTCCTATACATAGGAAATGATACCAAAAACCTTCAGGGGAAATACCAAGGGTACGAATTCTAAGAATGATATACCAAGTCAAAGAAGAAAAATGGATCAAGCCATGTAAAACAAGTTACAAGACGTGTAGTAGGATCACACGACATATTCCTTGACTCTGGGCACTGCCCGTGTAATCAAAAGACAAGGTGACCCATGTAACTGGCTGGACTGGTCGTGTTTTGGAGTATCAACTCCAAAGATAGGGAAACCATCTCAGAGAAAAACTAACCCGCACTCATTAGGTGGGGAGTCCCGTCTCTGCTGAAGCAGAAAAGTAAGGAATACCCACGCCTTGAGTCATCAAGGGAGTTGTCACCCTAACTCTCACTAAAGAAACACCCTGGTTCTGCTCCTTAGGTTATTAGTCATACATGAACCGCCACTAATTCCCACAAGGGAGCAACCTGAAGGACTGCCATGTCATAGGGGTTCCAACACGACAGATGGCGTTTCAATCAGACGTCTTGTCTGTATGTTATAGGAATTTTAGTGTCGAGGGCCCTGTTGGATTTAGGTATGATCTTACCTTGTCACCCTCTATCTTTCTCCGAAAGCCACGGGGAATATCTCAAAAGGGCTTCCTCGTCCTATAGTTTCTGACATGATAGACGGTGTGTCAATCGGACGATCGGTCTGTTGTTTATAGGAATTTTAGTGTCAGGGGCCCGGTTGGATTTATGTTCGATCCAACCTAGTCATACTTCAAACGACAACGGTTAATGAAACTGATCACACCATAGCGATCTAAACAGAAAAACACTTGAGATGGACTACCCATTTGTCCAAAGAAGATAGCTGGTGAAAAATCTACATTTCATCACAACAGGCGCGAACCAGGCCTTGTTAGGTCCATGCATCGACCTCAACTTAAATATCCAAAACATTTCTTGAAACATTTGTCTTGATATCATGGTCACAACATCGTAGATGGTTTGTCATTCCCACACCGTATTAGAGAGATATGTCAGATACAAGATCCCGTAATAAAAATAATAATATTATTGTTTGATGTTCCGTGGGCCCAAGCGACAAACCAGAAGTTATTATCCAACATTAGACTTGAATCGACCGTCTTAAAGACAGGGTCATGTCGCCACTGACGACGAGTCAATATGACGTCACACACAAGAGTTATAGCAGGTCGAAGATTTAATAATAATATTAAATCTTCTATTTTCTAAGCGCTTCAGGTACTCGATCCAAATACCTGGAAAAGATATCCAATATTAGACTCATAAATTCCGTCTCGATGTCTGGGTCGCACTGCCGCTGACGGTTCTTGAAACCGAGGTCGCATGATGAATATACCGCCAAAATAAGGTTTTTAAAACGAAAATAATAATAACATTATTATATTATTATTGTTTTTAATTTAATTTAATTCCTTAAATTATCACACCCACAATCCACGCACCCACAATCCCAATTCACTCCAAATTGGTGCGCATCACCATTCTCGGATTCTCCTTCTTTTATTTCTTTATATTTTAATTTATTTTCTTTAAATGTTTTCTCTCTCCAATCCAACGTTTTTCTCCTCCCAAAATTTTATCACACTGCACGAAAGGCACCCCTATCCTTCTTCTGCACGGCCCGAACTACCACCCCCAGCTTCCCGTGCCGCCGCGCCTCCAGCCTACCTTGCCGCTACCCCTCAAACCAGCCGCAATGTCAGATGCCGCCTCGGCCTGCCCTTCCTGAACCACGCACCGCCGGGCCGACCACCCACACCGCTGCAATCCACCTTTCCTAACCATCACCAGCTAAAACCCTCATCAGAACCATGCCATGGGATCATTCTGCACACCATTTCAGGTTCGATTTAAATCGGAAAAAAGAGACAAAAGCAGATTCGTGATCCTTGGGTCGAGACGTTTGTGTCTGTATGTCGCGCTCAACGAAACATTGAGTTTCCAGTGCGCGTAATTATTTGGGGATGAATAACACGTGAAGAATGTGCGGACAATAAATAATAAAGGATCTCAATTTATGTGTGGATCAATATTCGTGTTAGTTTGGCCATTGTTTTTTTTTTTGAGAATCATGAACATGGGGGATTGGCAATTAAATATTTATCATGCTTAAAGAATCTAAAATTCAGGATAAACAAGTAGAAAATTAATTCAATCAATTGTTTATCGATCCGCAAATTAATTTATTTAATTCGCGTTCATCATGAGAAATTAAACCAGGGTAAAGAATCCACAAAGATAAATCCTACCGTAGGTTTGGATCTATCATTGGTGAAGATCACATTCATCAAAATCCATTCACCATTGACGAGGATCACATTCTCACAACGATGATAAGAGGATGTTGCATTCGTCCTTCTTCTATTCTCTTGGATCCGAGGCTTCATTGTTATTCGTTCATCGTTCATCAACGGGGAGAGGAGGAGAGGAGAGGAAGGTAGGGTATACCGTCATTGACCAAAATGAATTATGAGGCCAACTCCCTCTAAACAAAGAATTTATAACCTCTCATTAGGTTAAAATAAATAAATTAAATAACTAAATAAACAATTATTTAATTATTTAATTATTCTCTCGTGATGGCGCATATGCCAAAAACCCGATGTAGAAAAAGGTTATACCTTTATTAGGGTAAAACCTACGTTCTGAGTTCATCGGTGGTCTCAGATTTTTCTTCTGAATCCCTGTGTGAGAGATATTCGAGCTTAAGCTATTAAATGAATAAATTAGTTATTTAATTTACCAATTTAATACACCGCTAATGACTGAGGGGTCCGAACTTCCCGCGCCGACTTATTTTTTGTCATGCCTAGGGGAAACACCACATTTCGGACCCATATGCAGTCTCGGATTTCTGATCTGATCAACCATTTATGAGATATCCTATTTTCTTTAGTCAACCATGTGTGCGTAATATAACAACACTTAACATTTTTATAAAATTAATTTCAGGCACACCGGGCCTCATAATTGCATGCCATCTCAGCCCCCAGCTCTGGAAATATTCCTAGAAATATTTCAATGTCCTATTAGGCCAAAAACCGGGTCTCTGAATTATTCCCTCTTTCAAAATTTTTGTGCTCGAAAAGAAAAACCAAGGAAACCTCATGGGATTTCATTCCCACACTTAGCTCTCCCGCTGCTGGAGAAACCTGTACGTTTCTGTGCTTCCATAGAATGTGGACCAAAGGGGTGGTCCACCCTCATAAGGATTTCTTCATCTGATGACGTGTGTAGGAACACACACATATCTTCTTAGTTTCGACATGTGTAAGGCATCATTTACCCACTCCAACTACTTGGGGTAAGGCAAGGCGGTATGGAACCTTTCCATCTCCTTGCACAATCTCAAATGAACTGATGGAACTCGTGGGAAAGTTTTTCTTCCCGAACGAACCTCTACATCACATGTCACAACTGGAATAACTGTTTGTCACTAGGAAAAAGTATCGTGATTCCCTCCTTCAGAATAACCATATGGTGAAACACCTAATGATATCTAATCACACAGGATTTCATAGTCAATGAATCACAACCGAGACTCTCTTACACGCTCGAGAAGTGAAGAATTCAACACCGTCAACTGAGGAAAAGTTGTAACCTCCTGTTCCACCAGGGTCAAGCACAAGGAAGTTAGATTCTCGAAAACATCCCACACCATGTGAGTCCAGGACTTCTCGCACTTCCCGCTAAGGGAATCCGCTACACCACCACAGCTTGAGTGCACAAGTCTGAGAGATTCTTCCACCGTGCTTTCGCTGCATTGCCTGGGTCCCATATGACCACGTTCATATCACTGATAATGATAAGATATCATACATTGAGATCTCATTGTCTGACGTCTTCTAGGTACAGTAGACATATCATCTCTATTGCGCTCACTGCCACAACCAAATGTCTGGCGTGACAGGAAGCTCTCTACCATCAGTGCGTACTCCAGCACCTCAGCATAGGTGGGGATGAACATGAGCACTATGATAGCATAGATCTCTCTACAGAATCCCTGATCAAATGTCTAATCTCAGAAACTACCATTATAGACCAATGGACCACCGTCTCTAGAAAATCCTCTACTGTCTGAGGGCATGGTTTATTGTGGAACCTCATCTGTCTCCGATAATGAAACTCATGAAGTGCGCCAAGCCTGTTCACATCCTCAGCCTTCTCAGTAGGGGTTGTCATCTTCTGAACAGGTAGGGGTGTTATTACCTACCCACATAGAGAAAGGGGCTCGCATGACGGGTCCTGAACTGAGCTTCATTGCCCATAGAATTGTCATCACGAACTGTAGCTAGTATCCAAGATGTCTGTCGTTGTGGATACATCCTGAATGTTATCAAGGATTACCGCGGTCAGATAATCATATCTATATATATCAGCAATGATGGGGAGCTGACTCAAGAAGGGCAGTCAATGACTAAATCTTATATGATGCATGTTCCATTATTCCCGGAAACAGGCGTCTCACGGTGCTGAGTCGAAAAGCGGGTAATCAGGGTCTTGGTGAATATATATATCGGCCGCTCGCACCATCACTGGACTCCCTGGCCTGAGAGCTGCTCTCGAGACATATCGACATTGTTTCCCTAAACCCAACCAAGGACATTTTAGGGAAACGTCCAAACAACGTCCCAAGGGTCGAACCACATCTGATACCACTCTATCACGACCCGCCTCGTACCAGGGCTTAAGCCACAACCACCCCATGCCCGCCTCCATAGGTCAAGGGCTGGCAACTAGCGTCGAAGGTAAAAAAACTCGGGGAGGCATTTTCCTAAGAACCTGTATGCACACACAAAGCTAACTCATTGAAAAAGTGTAGAGAAATGAATAAATCAAGGTTCTACACTACTATAAAAATGTAACCAAACATAAATGCATCAAACTCTAACAGTACAAGTACAAGAAAAGTAAATATAAAAGGGAAAGGGGAAAAAATACACACCCTACTCGAAAAGTGTCACAACTAGGCAACAGGTGAAAAAGTAAAGTAGCTAGAAGAGTCCCACTATTGAATCCCATGCTATGACCACTGCACGCAGTCCAATCACTATGTATCCCGAAGCTCCTCTGATGTCATGATCAACCTGTCCATCGTCTGCAAGGGCACGCCAAATGCGAGCAATGACCAAGTAGGGGTGAGTATAATAATACTCAATAGGATGCCCCGAAGGCTCGAGGGAGAAACAAAAGATGTACTGAAGAGGAGAGAAGTAAGAGAGAACAAGGTACAATAAGAGTGAACAAAAAAATACAGCTCCAACGAATAATAGATATGATCGCTCAAAGAAACCCAAACGAAAGAGTAAGGGGATCTTAATCTCATAGCTCACACTAGGTATATGCCCATACATATACTAGGGGAAACTAGATATACTCATAACTCAGACCTCTAGTCCAGAGACATGTTACACCACCACATACCTCGTCTAGGGATTCAATTCTAAGATTTCCATGAAATAATCGTAATAGGGAGAACACACTCCTAGGTCCGAAGAGAGAGACACGAAGCACTCGTTTTGGGATAACTCACTCCACAAGTGCTTTAGAATATGATGTTCAGATGAGGATCACAACCAATAGCTACAGGGTGATTCCAATAACTCAGTCCGAACTAATCCGCTAAGTAGAGGATCGGCGCCCAGGTAATGTTGGTCATGTTGATACCAAGAACTCTACCTAGGGTACCAGTAAGGAATAGAGGATCCGGCTCCAAGTCTCACTGAGGGGATTCCAACAACTCTATTCAGGAAGTACTGCTGAAGGGATCATACTCATGTACATAGGAAATGATACAAAAAATCTTCAGGGGAAAGACCAAGGGTATGAACCCTAGGAAAGCTAGTCCATGTCACATAAGACAAATGGATCAATCCATGTAAAAAAATTTACACGACGTGTAGAAGGATCACATGTCGTGTTCCTTGACCCCGGGTACTGCCCGTTTAATCAGAAAAAAAGGCGTCCCATGCAACCGGCCTGATCTGGCCGTGTGGTGGAGTATCGACTCCAAAGATAGGGAAACCATCTCAGAGGAAAACTAACCTGCACTCATGAGGTGGGGAGTCCCATCTCTACTGGGGTAGATGAGTAAGGAATACCCACACCTTGAGTCATCAAGGGAGTAGTCATCCTAACTCTCACTAAAAGTATCACCCTGGTTCTGCTACTCAGGTTATCAGTCATACCTCAAACACCATGAAGTTCCACAAGGGAGAAAACTGAAGGGCCACCATGTCATAGGGGTTCCAACCCGACAGACGGTGCGTCATCGGACGCCTAGTCTGTAAGTTATAGGCATTTTAGTGCCAAGGGCCCGGTTGGAATTAGGTACGATCTAAACTAGTAACACTCCAACATTCTCTGAAAGCCACGTGGAGTATCTCAAAAGGACCACCTCATCCTATAGGTTCTGACACGATAGACGGTGCGTCAATCGGACGATCGGTCTGTAGGTTATAGGCATTTTAGTACTAGGGGCCCTGTTGGATTTTTGTTCGATCCAACCCGGTCATACTTCAAACAACACCGGTTAACCAAAATGATTACACTGCAGCGATCCATATGAAAAAAGTCACGATATGGACTACCCATTTGTCTAAAATGGATAGCCAGTGGAAATGTTGAATTTCACCGCAACACACGCGAACCGAGCATCGTGTGGCCCATGACTCGACCCCAAATTAAATATCCAAAACTTGTCTTGAAACACTCATCTTAATTTCTGGGTCGCAATGTCACAGACGGTTTGTCATTCCGACTCCGTATGAGAGAGATATGTCAGATACAAGATCCCGTAATAATAATAATAATAATAATATTGTTCAGTGTTTCATGGGGCTGAGACACAAACCATAATTTAGAATCCAAAATCAGACATGAATCAACCATCTTAAAGATAGTGTCACATCGTCGCTAATGACGAGTCAATCAGACGTCGCACACATGAGTTATAACAGGTTGAAGATTTAATAATAATATTAAATTTATTATTTTCCGAGCGCATCGGGTACCCGATCCAAACACCTGAAAATGATATCCAATATTGGACTCATAAATTCCGTCTCGATATCAGGGTCTCACTACTTCTGATAGTTCTTTAAACTGAGGTCGCATGAAGAAGATACCGCCAAAATACGGTTTTTCCAACGAAAATAATAATAACATTATTATATTATTTTTAATTTTAATTTAATTTAATTCCTTAACTTATCACACCTACAATCCACGCACCCACAATCCATGCACCCACAATCCCAATTCACTCCAAATTGGTGTGCATCACCATTCTCAGATTCTCTTTCTTTTATTTCTTTAAATTTTAATTTATTTTATTTAAATGTTTTCTCTCTCCAATCCCACATTTTTCTTCTCCCAAAATTTTATCACACTACACGAAAGGAGTCCCCAGCCTTCTTCCACACGACTCGAACCGCTACCCCCGGCTCCTCGTTCCGCCGCACCTCCAGTCTGCCTTACCTACTGCCCCTCAACCCAGCTACACTGACAGATGCCGCCTCAGCCTGCCCTGCCTGAACCATGCACCGCCGGGCCGACCACCTGCACTGCTGGTGGCCACCTTGCCTAACCTCCACCAGCAGAAACCCTCATCGGACCCACACCACGGGATCATTCTCACACCATTCCAGGTTTGATTTAACTCGGAAAAAAGAGACGAAAGTGGATTCGTGATCCTTGGGTTGAGACCTTTGTGTCCGTATATCGCGCTCAACGAAACATTGAGTTTCCAGCGCGCATAATTATTTGGGGATGAAGAACACGTGAAGAATGTGCGGAAAATGAATAAGAAAGGATCTCGGTTTAAGTGTGGATCAATATCCATGATAGTTTGGCCATTGTTTTTTTGAGAATCATGAACATGGGGGATTGACAATTAAATATTTATCATGCTTCAAGAATGTAAAATTCAGGATAAGCAAGAAGAAAATTAATTCAATCAATTCTTGATCGATCCGTGAATTAATTTATTTAACTCACGTTCATCATGAGAAATTAAACCAGGGTAAGGAATCCACAAAGATAAATCCTACCATAGGTTTAGATCAATCATTGGTGAAGAGCTCATTCATCAAAATCCGTTTTCCATTGATGAGGATCGTATTTTCACAACGATGAGAAGAAGATGTTCCATTCGTCAATCTTCAATTCGCTTGGATCCAAGGCTTCGTTGTTCTTCATTCATCATTCATCAACGGGGAGAGGAGGAGACGAGATGAAGGGAGGGTTTACTGTCGTTGGCCAAAATGAATTATGAGGCCAACCCCCTCTAAAAAATAATTTATAACCTCTCTCTAGGATAAAAAAATAAATTAAATAACTAAATAAACAATTATTTAATTTTGTAATTATTCTCTTGTGATGGCGCATATTCCAAACACCCGATGTGGACAAAGGTTATACCTTTCTTAGGGTAAAACCTACGTTCCGAGATCATCGGTGGTCTCCGATTTTTCATCTGAGTCCCCGTTTGAGATATATTCTGGCTTATGCTATTAGATGAATAATTTAATTATTTAATTTATCCATTTAATACACCGCTAACGAGCGAGGGGTCCGAACATCCCTCGTCGACTTATTTTATGTCACGCCTAGGGGAAACACCACATTTCGGACCCAACCGCGTACTCATATTTCTGATCCAATCAACTATTTAAGAGATATCATGTTTTCTTTATTCAACTGCGTGTGTGTAATATAAAAACATATAATATTTTTATAAAATTAATTCTGGGCACACCGGGCCTTGGAATTTCATGTCATCTCAGCCCCCAGCTCTGGGAATATTCTTAGAAATATTTCAAAGTCTTATTAGGCCAAAAATTGGGTCTCTACAGATACGTTCAAGAGATTTCCCCTCATTTAAGTGGGAGGCTCAAAGGGGTTTAATCTCAGGTGGTACCCATCACCATAACCCCTCAAGGGAGGTTTTAGGTTCAGTGGTCCCCACCTCCATAACCTCATGGGGAAGATTAATTATGGTGGTCCCACCTCTCAAAATCCACTAGGATATTAAAAATAAAATAATAATAAAATGTTACACCATTTTATTTTATTTTATTGTCTCACAAAAAAAGTGAAAAACTAGCTTCCACCCTCGACCTACTACATTCAAGGTGAAGGTCTCCTTAGCTGAATACTGATGATGTGAGTTCAATGGTTCCATAACATTTTAATTCTGAGAACTGGTTAAAAACATACAAAAACATGCTCTTACCTTTACTGAATGTACCAAAAAAAAGTTCAGAAATTCATTCTGAGCACCCCGGGCCTTGGAATCACACACTGTAAATTTTCTCGGACTCGTAAATTTTTCATTTAATAAAAAAAATTATATGGAAATACCCGGTCTTCACATTCTCCCCACCTCAGGGATTTACCTTCCTATAATCCACAACTCAAACTAAGGGAACAAGTGGAGGTACTCAGCACGAATCTGAGCCTCCCGATCGGATGTGCTCTCTTGGAGGTTATTGTGCTTCCAGCGAACGCACGACAGAGATATAGACCATCCACAAAGGACCTGCTCCTATAGATCCTCAATCTCTACTGGAATCTCTATAATTGTCTCCCCAACGTCAACGTCCAACTCTCTGTGGTCGATGATGTGTGAAGGGTTATGCACCCAGTGCAAATGATGTGGAAGAGCTAAACGGTAAGCCATATCGCCAACTCTGCTAAGGACCTAAAATGGTCCGATGAACCTCGAAGATAACTTGTTGCCTCAGCCAAATCTATGAAAACCTCATCGAGATGAGACCCGTAGAAAGACTTTGTCACCATCCTCATACTCCAGAGGTATCCATCTCCTATCGGAATAAGACTTTTTCCTATTTTATGCAGTCTTCATCCGCTCCTAGATGATCTGCACACTCTCTGTGGTAGCCCGTTCCATCTTTGGTCCCACTGGTGCTGACTCTCCAGGGTCAGTCCAGCACAATGGTGATCCGCAATGTCACCCGTACAACACCTAAAAAGTCATCATCCCAATGGTTGAGTTCTAGATTTTTTTGTATGCAAACGCCACCAAAGGAGAGTAATTCTCCCAACTACGACCAAAGTCAAGGACATAAGCACACAACATGTCCTAGAGGGTCTGAATGGTCCGCTCAGTCTGGCCATCCGTCTGAGGAAGGAAGGCATTGCTCAAAAGATGATGCATCCCGAAAGCCTCCTACTAACACTTCCATATTTTGGAAGTAAATCACACATCACGATAGGATAAAATCTTCAAGGGTACTCAATGTAGCCACACAATCTCTTGCACATAGAGGCATCCCAAGATCTCTACTAAACCCTGCTCTCTGATCAGTAGGAAGTGGGCCAACATGGTGATTTAGTCAATGATCATCCAAATAGAATCATGACCCCTATATTTAAGTGGAAGTCATGTCATGACGTCCATGGATATCAAATTCCACATCCACTCTCAGACCTCTAAAGGCTGAACCAATCCTCCTATTACCAGATGCTCCTCCTTCACTTGCTAACAAGAGACTCTTAGAGAGACAAACACTGTTACTAATTTCATCATTTTTAGACACCAGTCCAGTCATTGGAGATCCTTGTACAACTTCACCACTCTAGGATGTATCACTAGAGGGGATGTGTGGAACTCCCACAACACTTCCTCTCGAAGAGACACTGGTACCATGGTACGACCTCTGAATAGGATGACGTGCTCCCCACCTTCAGAAAATCCATCAGGTGCTTGTCCTATGGATATCTAAGCACGAAGTGTCTCATAGTCATTGTCCCCAAACTGTGCCTCCCTGACTCGCTAAAGAAGAGATGGAGTGACTGTAAGAGACTAAAGAAAAGCTGCTCCATCTCTATCCACAAAGGATATCTGAAAAGATTCCAGCTACTCTGTCTCCTCACCTAGAAGCTATATATCTGACCTCCTATTGATTGAATCTGCTACAACATTCTCCTTCATAGGATTATAGACTATCTTTAAGTCATAGTCCTGGATGAACTCAAGCCAACGTTGATGTCTCAGGTTCAAGTCCTTCTTAGAGAAAACACACCTAAGTATCTGGTGATCCGAGTATGTTGTAAAACATTCGCCCATCAAATAGTTCCACCACATCTTCAAGGAATAGAGCACAGCTGCTAACTCTAGGTCATGGTTAGCACAATTTTTCTAATGTTGTCTCAGTTGTCAAGTACCATATGTGATCACTTCTCGCTCCTGCATCAGGACACATCTGAACCCTGTCCTTGATGTGTCGCAGTAAACTATGTACTCTACGTGTCACAACCCTCTCCCAACAAAGTGTACCCCTACTAGGCCGACAATGTAAAATGGGAGATAATGACCCCCAAGTCCCCCCTCTAGTAGGACCCGAGTTGGCGACTAGCACAGAGGGTATAATAAACACACAGATGGGAGGCATTACCCTCTAAGAGAACAATGCGGAAGAGACAGATAAGATAGATACCAACCAACTCTAACTAAGAACAAAAATATAAAAGAAACCCATGTACATATATGAAATTTCATGAAAAATTACTACAACTTAAAGGTAAAACTACAAGTACACAAAAGAAAGTAAAAAGGCAGCGACCGCAAGCTCGAACAACTCCACCATCCACAAGCTAGTAGTAACCATCTTGATCTACATCCTCCTCCAACTAACATGAAAAACAGTTTATATATCCATAGGTTGAGTATAAAAATATACTCAGTAGGATCCTCCCTGAATCCTCTCATGAAAAAGTAAAGAAAGCATGCTAAATCATAGCGAACAATAGTGAATCTAACTCGTCCCCTAAGATGGTATACTATGTTCCCAACCACACCATGGATACTCTCACCAAGTAACGCATAAAATAATATATTATATAGAAAAGGATATCTAGGGTACCCCGCTACTACTTCCCCACTAGTTTGTTGCTTTCCCCAACGACATACGTCATGTGCATCTCTCTCCAAAGGCTTTCCTGTATACACCTACGCTAAGCTCCACAATCTACACCATGTGCACCAAAAAGTCTTGCCCACAGACACCTTGGTGAAGCTCCACACCATATTCATAAAAAAAGTAACCATGTAGTTTTCAGGATCCACCACAGCTTGCATAACGTGTATAATACGTTGGGTATTATACCTCAAGACATTACAACCCATACGCCGAGTAAAGATCCTCAAGCCATCACAACCTATACACGTTATCCCTATAGTAGTCCATGAGAAACTATATCCAAAATTTATGTGTGTGAATAACCACAAGACATTACAACCCTCTTCAAATATATATGCGTGAAACTAACCGCTGTGCCCAATGGCAGTAGTATCTACCAAGAGAAGAGAGCGGTGTCAAAGGGGGTAGACAGCCATTCACCCTACCTTCAGAAAGTTTGGGAAAACACCCCCCTAAGGCTCAGAATCCCCAGGGTGCCAGTTTCCCTTACTGATATGTTGGAGTAGCATATAGAAACACAAAAAGTATAGAATATATAACTCACAACCACACTATGGGTATAACCTATTCTTAGTCTCAACTACATCTAACGTCTCTTGGACTCCGGGATGCTATTTCTGAAACTAGGTATCCTATAAGTACAGAACCAATTAAATAACTTCATTAGGTTACTTCATTTCCTTTTTCATCAGTTCCAATTTTTGTTAATTAATTCGTTGCACATTAATTAACCCTGAACACAACCGCATTAAACTTCATTGGCATCACATTCAAAAACAACTGTTCCTTTAATGATTCAACATCACCTTTAAATTCAAGCATCTCCATCCCTGTGGATCATCACCATTTAATAAATATTTCATTACAGAAATTAATTTCCCATATTCCCAGGCATTCTAGAAGATCAACCTATCCTACTAAACACAAGGGGGCTCAAAATGGTGAGTAGATGTACTACCCGTCGAGTCTTTTCCGCCTATAGAAAGAGCGTAGACCCATCCTCCCTTGAGAAGCTAGACATGGAAAGCACGTGGCATACCCCGCGCATCTTCGCCTCCTTCAGAACAAGGGTTAGCAAAACCTGTTTCCTTGAGCAGTGGGGAAAATTAACGTAGATAAACATTCAATCAAAGTCACCACACATCTAATAAACACATCCATCCCATTCTATCATCACTTGTGTCCTCCCTAACACCCACATACATAAACTGATGCATCTCGCCACTCTAGGCGTTATCCACTGCCACAACCACAAGGCCGCCCTACCTCCACATACCACAACACCCCTCCAGGGTAACATCACAGCACAAGCAGTAGGAAATCAAACATCACATCAAATGGGATCTTGTCCCTTTAACAAGGCATCTAGCCTTCATATGTAATGAGCACTCATGGCTCTAAAGAACAAGGCACTCGGCCTTACGAACAAGTGGGTAACTAAGAATCCTATCATGCATTATTTTTTATCAACCAACCAGTTCATTAATCCCTCTTGAATTAACTGATTCAATTCATAGGGTCCAATTCTGAGAAACCTAACCAGTAAGCTATCACAAAATATTTAACATTCTTACTATGCCAATTTGATTAACATCAAATTAGAACATCTACAACAATAGCAACAACCAGATTCATTTACATGCCTCATTATCTTTAGCCAATATATTATCAATTAATTCTGGATTTATGTTCTTTATCAATTTCCATCAAGAACAAACAACTAGACAAATCAAGCATAGATATCACTCTATCTAGCAAAACATGAGGCAAACCGTTATCGCGGTACAAAGCAACAACAACAAGTGAACAAACCAATTCTTTTAATCCTATTCAAGTATTTAATTAGGTCAATTCCATTGTGATCCAAAGGGGTAAATCATGCTAACTCTATGATTGCACATAAAAAATTATAGAAGCCACAAATCCCCTACCTCAAAGGTTTTTGAGGAAACCCACAACGTTCGAAGAACGCCCAAGGAGATAGGGATGATTCATCAAGGATCCTCCCTATATCTCCTATCCTAACACAACCAAGACCAAAGATCATCACAAACTTCTTCCAGACACTTAGATTTACCCATAATGGGCATAGATATAAGATCTTGAGTGAAAAGGAGGAGTAGATCTAGGTAGATCTAAGAAACCAAACAAAAAGGATCACTTACCTTGAGAAACCAGCTTCGATTCACGAAGAGAAGCCTCTAGATCACCTCCAAAACGCTTGGGATAGGTTCTTCCACCTCCAAGGAATGTTAATCCTGAGTTATACCCACTTAGGGGATTAAATGAGGTGATTAAAGGCAGAAAGTTTTAGATCCACAATTTTAGGATCTATCTTTAAGTGCCATCATGGTTAGTTCGAACGGTTTAACAAAACGTGCGCGAACCGAGTGTTAGCTTCTGCCTCGACAACCCCTCCTCTCACGGTTAGTCCGCACTGTTAGGAAAATCGTGCGCTAACCGTGTGTTATCCACTTCCCTCAAGACTAGCCTTGCATGGTTTGGCCGCAAGGTTTAGGAAAATTGTACTCCAACAATGCAAAATCTACTACCCTTTATCTTTCCTCAAAAGTCCACCCAAACGCACCCCCAAGTCACATTGACTTCCCAGAACACCTCTAGTACCGCATTTTCAAAAAGAAATAGACCAGAGATGTCCGGTCCAATACATCAGATACCTCTCAAAACATTATCGTCCTCGAGAATCCAAACCCCACATAACGAGAAAATGAAATAGGGTCTGAACAACCACCCACCAAGATACCTCACAAAAGAGAGAAAGCCACCAAAGAAATGAAGGGAGTCATCTCATAAACATGAAGGTTCCATAACCACATAAGGAATTGTCATTACATGAAAGAGTTAAACATTAAGCAACCCTGAGTACTAAGCACGTATCTGTGACTCACATTCCCATGTACTCTCCTCCATGCCACCGTGTCTCCACAAGACATGAACTAAGGGAGGAAGTTCCTAGTCAGGATCCAAGTATCACTGAGAGGGGGAGGGGTGAATCAATGATATCTTTTTCTTTTTATGTTTCCTTCGAATTGAAAAAACCTTCACCTCATATTAAAGATTTTCTTCTCTACTAAACACAGACAACCACATGAACACAAGATTTACAAGGTTCACTACTCAACAAGAGTAGCTACGTCCTTGGTATGGTACGGAAATAATCCAGTACCACACAATCCACTAGAGAACAATCCATTGATGTGGAATAAAACGAGTAGGATATACCCTTACACTCATGTAGCACTTGGAAAAAAATCCGCAAGTGCGTGCGCACCCTTTTATCACAAATAGGGAATTACAGTATTTCAGTGCTTCTTTACAATTGAACAGATGTATTCTCTGAAGTTCATATCTTCACTTTCTTACCCAAATGTAGGTAAGAACTTTCGTATGCACAACTAAATATGTGGGAAGACCCAAATTTTCCAAGCATCCTTTAAAATATATTGCGCGCAATTAAAATGTCTTGCGAGTAAAAATTCCCTTTTGGCGCGAAAAACTTTTTCGCGCAACTTTCCTTTTTCACGTAACTTTTTCTCTTTTGCGCAACTTCTCAATATTTCACGCAGCTATCCTCTTTTCATGCAAACTTTTTTCTTTTCATGCAACTCACTTAGCATGCAGTTTATGTGCACCAGAGCTCGGGATTTCTTCTAAGTGTCGAGCATTGACAAATGAGAAGGGTTTACCTCATATTTATAGGCATTTTTGACCCAGCGCGAAAAACATTAATCCCCACATAAAACCTTCTTCATGTGCATAAAAACTCTTTTATGCAACTTCATATTTCGCACCATGCTTCAATATTTCTTACACCGCATGCCTTTTCCATTTTTCATCCTTCTAAGCATGAACCACCAATTTCACGCAAAATTCCATACCACGTTCCATATTGCGCGTAAATCCAACATTTCGCGTGACATTGTATTTCGCTCAATGATCCAATATTTCACGCATTCCACTACTATTTCTCTTGGCCTTCATTTTTCTGCGCATCCCGCTGAAATTCCATGCCTCCTACAAATATTTCACACAACCCTCATATATTGGGCGCACCACTTTATTTTTGCGCGCAACTTGCCTAAATTTCCACGCACTCCAAGCCTTTGTCATTTTTTCGATGTTCTGACCTTGAATAATGCCTTTCATGCAAAAATCTAAACCATCTTGAATCTTGCATGCTCCATCCATTTCCAAAAACACATCTTCATCTCCCGATTTTCAGGCCCTAAAATTTGTAAAAAACTAGAAAATAGAGCCACCTTAAACTGTGCTTTTGTACCACCCCCAGATTTTCCATTGCTTTTTCATTTATATCATCACTGCTTCCCATAACAATTCTTCAGTTTTCATCACGAATTCCACTATCATGATATATATCCTTTGATATATCATCTTTAGCATCGTCAGAGTTACAATGGAAAGTACCAAAACTTCCCTATTTTCCAGTAGCATCATTCCTTCCAATAAAAATTGTATATGATTTTCATCACCATTTCTCACCCTTTCCTTTATAAGGCTTGCATAAAAAGTTCTCCTGACTTATGATATTTGAGAAATATGTATCAGCAAAGCATCTTCTGGTTTATGGTCCTTCTACAAAGTGAATTGATTTATCTTCTTTGACAACAAAATACAAAACTCTACAAAGGCTAACTCTTCAAACTTCCTTATCCATTCAACATGGTCCCAACAATCTCCCCCTTTGGATTTTGTTGTCAACCAAGATTCATAAATCCCTAAACATTGTAACCTTTTTCAATGGATTACATATCAACAATTCTAAGCCTATGTGAGCTAACTCATTGAGGGAAAGAAGAATTATTGACAGCCAAAACCATGCTGTCCAAAAGCAGTGACTTTGAAATCTCATGAACATACCTCCTCAGCCTTCTTCAGAACATCTTTCAAGATTCTACTTCATCATTCTTAACTTCATCAATAATTCATCTAATATTTCTTCAGAACTTCTTTTATTCTTCAACATTCTTCACTTTTTCAACTATCCTAGAAAACAACATTGTTTCCTACAACCACTCCAACAAATAGTTATAATAGTTCACACACATACATGCTAAATTCCGAGCATACGCACAACTCCCCCTTAATGCATGCTTCCATATGGATAGATTTATGAATCAATTCTTCCCCTTGACAACACTATCCAAAGGTAATATGAGAGAGGGGACAGAAACACGTACCTTATCCTTGATGAGAAGGAGGTTGTACACCCATGTGCAACCTCAATTTTGCAAATGGTTCCTTCGGTAATGGTTTTGTAAATATATCATCAACTTCTTTAGATGTAGGAACATACTCCATCCTCAATTCATTATTTTCCACCTGCTCTTTGATGAAGCGGTACTTTATATTAATGTTTCTTGAATGCGAATGTTGTACTGGATTTCTTATAAGATTTATTGCACTCTGATTATCACAACCCAAGAGCAATGGTAGCTTCACTTCAACAAGTAGATCCTCCAGCTGAGTCTTCATCCACATTAGTTAAGTTGCAGCTTGAGTAGAATCAACATACACATCTTCAGCTGTGCTAAGGTAACTGAATTATGTTTCTTGGTATGCCAATTAACACAACTTTTTCTCAGAAAGAAAACTCCACCAGATGTGGATCTTCGATCATCAATATTTCCTTCCCAATTAGCATCAAAATACCCGAATAGGTCAATATTTCGTGAGTCATCATACCTGCTTCCAAAATTTTTTGTGCCTTTGATATATCTGTGAATTATTTTTCCATCTATCTGATGTAATTCTTTAGGATCACTCTGAAATCTTGCACATAAAGTGACAGCATAGACGATGTCAGGTCTTGAGGCAATCAGATACAGCAGACTTCCAATCAGCTTTTGAAACTCTTTCTGATCAACTTCCTTACCTTCTCTATATTTATAAAACTTGGTTCCCACTAACATAGGTGTAGAAACTGGTGTCTAATTTTCCATGCCAAACTTCTTTAGAAGTTCCTTAGCATACTTTTCTTGAGACAAAAATACATGATTCTTTTTCTGTGAGATTTGTATCACAAGAAAGTATTTCATTTCACCCATCATTGACATCTCAAATAACCTCTTCATCTGCTCAGAAAATATTTCACATGACCTTTCATCATTCCCAACAATGATAATGTCATCAACATAAACAATAACGATCAGTGAAAATTCTTGAGATTCCTTGATGTGAAGATTTCTATCAACTCTACCCTTTTTAAAATTCATCTTCTTCATGTATGTATCTAATTTAGAATACCATGCTCTCGGAGCCTGTTTTAGCCCATACAGAGCCTTCTTCAACCTGCACACATAGCTTTCATCCTTCCCAATAACAAATCCACAAGGTTGATCAATGTAAACTTCCTCGTCAAGGAAACTATTCAAGAATGCAGATTTTACATCCATTTGAAAGATTTTGTAACCTCATTGTGCAGCAATGGAATGAAATATTCTCATTATTTCTAATCACGCCACAGAAGAAAATGTTTCATCATAATCAATGCCTCCAATTTGTTAATACCCTTTGCAAACCAATCATTCGATGTTTCTTATTACATTACCTTCTCCATTTAGATTGTTTCAGAAAACCCACTTTGTACCAATAATGTTCTTGTTATCCGGCATGGGTACAAGATCCCAAGTATCATTCTTCTCTAACTGATCAAGCTCTTCATTCATAGCATGAACCCATTCTGGATGCTCAAATGCTTCATTTACGTCATTCGGTTCAACTTTAGAATAAATAGAAGTATGTGATATAGCATTCATTGTTCTTCTTGTTTGAACCCTCTGATTTTTATCTCCAATAATGTTTTGAGCCTCCACATTTTTTCCTCAACCTACGATGAGTTTTTTGAACTCCATCCTCATCACTTGAGATTTCTTAGTCAGATTCCTCTTCTTGAGTAGGATTAACACAGTCTACAACATTATCAAAATTGTTAACAGAATCGTCTCTATCCTTCTCGACATCCACATAAACATATGACTCCTTTTTTTCTCAGCATTTTCGAAAACTTTTACATCTGAAGAATCAATAATTCTTCATGTTTCTTTTTTGAGGAATCTATATCCTCTTCCTTCTGGAGCATAGCCAAGAAAAATTCTGTCATCTCCTCTTTTCTCAAACTTTCCAAGATTTCCACCTTTCTTCTTTATAATACATGGACACCCAAAAACTCTCAAGTGTTTCAGACATGGAGTTTTTCCATAGAACATTTCATATGGATTCATATCTGAGTTTGGCCTATAAAAATATCGATTTTGAATATTATCAGCAGTTCTCATGGCTTGCCTCCAATTATAATGAGAAAGACCATGTTCAAGTAACATAGTTCTCCCCACTTCCACCAAACTCCGATTCTTTCTTTTGGCCGTCCCATTTTGTTGAGGTGTGTATGGTGAACTGAACTCATGCTGAATTCCATGCCTCTCAAGATAACATTAAAAATAATCATTCATATACTCACCACCGTTATCAGTTCTCAACTTCATCACTGAGTACTCGCATTCCTTTTCTGCTTTTCTCCAGAAACTCTTAAACATTCTCAGAGCATCTGACTTATGTCTCATGTACATACCACAAGTAATATGAGTAAAGTCATCAAAGAAATTAATGAATTAATTTTCTCCATTTTCATATATCTTGCTCATTTGTCCGCATATATCAGATTGTATGAGCTCCAAGGGTCATTTTGAGAGAATTTCAACTCTCTTATGAATAGAGTTTGTAATCTTTACTTTTTCACAAATAGTACGACACAAATCTCTTCCTCTTGATAAATCAGGCATATCTCGGACATTGTCACATGTTGATAGCTTTCAAATATTTCTCTGACACATATGCCCCATCCTTTTATGACATAACTGGTTTTCATCCACTACACACATGTAACAAGAGTTATGAACTTCACCAACTTGGAACAAATTCCCTCTTGTACGTTGGCCCCTTGTAACTATATTTCTATTATTTTCACTTTTCACAAAAAATACATATTTTCTGATGATCACTTTGTTTCCCTCATCACAGAGTTGTGACACACTAAGCAGGTTATGTTTTAGCCCATCAACATACAGTGTTTTTCTGGATTTTATCTTTTCTTTTCCAATGATGTCCAATCCAACACCTTTGATCCTTAGAGATTCATCATTTCCATATGTCACTATTCCTTATTTTAATTCTTTCACATTCTTCATAAACTTTACGTATCCTGTCATATGAGAGGAACACCCACTATCAATAATCCACGGACGTTCTCCTTTTGTAGCTTTCAGAGCAGTTTCAGCAATAAGAGCTTTTTGTTCTCTATTTTCATCTACTTTCTGTTGTGCTTCTGCCAATTTCTTATCCATGTCAACGTGTTCTGGCTAGAGAACCATGCATTCTTTCATTTTTGACTTATCATACATTTCATTTTTGGTTTATAAAAACTCTATCTTCTGAGGATTATTAACAAACTTTTGTTCCTCTGGTAACACACTAAGGCATCCCTTAACATGATGTCAATGTCGATCACATCTTTCACAATAAGTTTTTAGTGATTGGAATCTATTATCAAATTTCACACCAGTCTTCTCAGATATCTTTTGAAAATTATTTAGAGACATTCTATTTTGAAAGGGTTGACTCCCCATCAATCCTGGTCTTTTAAAACTTTTGGAATAGTTGGAATGTTGTTGGATGAACCAACACATACTTGTCATGTGTCTGAATCCACCACAATACCAGTAATAACCATAGAATGATTATTTTCCTCTAAAACATTTATACTGACCGGATTTGTGAACACTCTTCTCAAAAACATTCATGTTCTCATTTGTAACTCTCTTCTTCAGCTCAGATTCATCAATACCAGAAGTATTAGATGTTTTTCTTGACTCAATATTTTTATGCACTTCTGATTTTTCAGCATTGCGGACATTGACCACATACTTGGTCTTTCCAGCCTTGTTCTTATCACAACTAGTTTTGTCTTTCATTTCAACCTTTGAAGGAAAATTTTGTATATCCTTGCTTGGTTCATTCTTACTAGAACATTCCCCAACTTCTAAGAAAGAATTTTTGGAACTCATATTCATTTCCTTAGCTTTATGCAGTTTTTGTTGGACAAGTTACAACTCTTTTTCTTTTTCCTTCAACTTTACGTCAAGATGATCATTACGATTATTTGTATTCTCAAGAGAATTTTTCAGATCATCAATCTCCTTTTCCATCTTGATTTTCTCATCAGTAAATCCTTCATGATTTTTTAATGTGGAATTTTCATTTATCAACTTCTTGTTTTCTTTCTCTAGCTTTCTAATCTTCCTCAAACATTCCTTCAGCTCTTCTTTCAGAAACAGTTAACATTGAGTCTCTTCTTCTTCAGTACTACTACTCTCATAATCATCATTATTCACTATTGCAAAAAAGTTACTCTCTCTAGCTTTCTCAGTAGCAGATTTTTATGATTCAGTCTAGTTATCATCATCTTCTTCATCTTTTGAAAAAAATATTCTTCTTTTTGATTTAAAGAAATTTTTATTCTGACCTCTACCAAAATATTTATCTTTTCGACCCTATTTCTTCCATGACCATCTTTGTCCTCTGTCTTCTTCATCACTAACATCATCTTTCCCCTTTTAAGGGCAATTAGCCGTAAAGTGTCCAACTGCACCACATTCAAAACATTTCAAAGGGAGTTTCCCTTTGTATTTCCCTGTGCCTCTTTTTACATTTTTAGAAAACAAGGATAGAATTTCATCAAAATTTTGACATGCCTCATTTTCAGAGTCGGATTCACCAGCTTCTTCATTAATATGAATTTTATTCGACTTCTCTTTCTTTTCTTCAATGAAAGACATTTCCCTATCGGCTTTTTCTTTTCTCATCATGGTCTTCTCTCTTCACATCTCATAAGTGATTAGAGTACCATGTAAATCATCAATAGATAATGTTTCCGAGTTCCTGTATTCTAGTGATGAGACTTTAGCATCAAATTTGTCAGGAATAATTATCAGGATCTTTTCAACAAATGTAGCATCTTCCAACTTTTCACCAAGACATCTGATAGTACTGACAATGTCATTAACAATTGTAAATAATTCCCCAACAGATTCAGATTCTCCCATTTTCAAGTCTTCATAAATAAGCCTCCAGATTTGTAGTTTTTCCTTCTTCACTTTTGTATTTCCTTTATAGAGATTTATTAGCTTATCCCAGATGCCTTTAGTTGTAGCGACACCTTTCACTCTGAAAAACTCACTCTAAAAAAGTGATGAGTGTAATGCATTGTTATATATTCCATCATTCTCAATATTCTTCTTATCGACAGGAGTACGAGGAACCTTGTCATCAATAGAAGGAAATCCATCTGTTGTAGTTTCAAAAACTTCATATCCAAGAGACATAAGATATGGAATCATTCTGTCGTTCTAGATGTGGTAGTTCTTTACATCGAAAATTGGAATCCCCTTACTGTTAACGTAATTAAGGTTATCCATCACAACTTCTCTTCAATCACTTCATCAAAGAATAAATGAAGGAAACCATTCTCTGATACCAATTGAAGTTCCCAGTCAGGAACCAAGTATCATTGAGAGGGGGAGGGGGTGAATTAGTGATACCTTTTTCTTTTTATGTTTCCTTCTAATTGAAACAACCTTCGCCTCCTGTTAAATATTTTCTTCTCTGCTGAACACACACAACCACAAGAACACAAGATTTTCAAGGTTCTCTACTCAACAAGAGTAGTTATATCCTTGGTATGGTACAGAAATAATCCAATACCACACAATCCACTAGAGAACAATCCTTTGATGTGGAATACAACGAGTAGGATATACTCTTACACTCATGTAGCACTTGGAAAACAATACGCAAGTTCTTGTGCACCCTTTTAGAAAAAATAGGGAATTACAGTATTTCAGTGCTTCTTTACAATTGAACAAATGTATTCTCTGATGTTTAGATCTTCACTTTCCTAACCAGAAGCTGGTAAGAACTTCCATACACACAATTGAATATGTGCAAAGACCAAAAATTTTCCACGAAGCCTTTAGGATATCTTGTACGCAATTCAAGTGTCTTGCATGTAAAAATTCTCTTTTGGTTCAAAAATATTTTTCACACAACATTCCTTTTTCACGCAACTTTTTCCCTTTTCGTGCAACTTCTCAATTTTTCGCGTAGCTATCCTCTTTTTGCGCAAACTTCTTTCTTTTCGCGCAACTCACTTAGTGTACAATTTACGTGCACCAGAGCTCAGGATTTCTTCTAAGTGTCCAGAATTGACTTAAGAGAAGGGTTAGCCTCATATTTATAGGCATTTTTGACCCCGTGCTAAAAACACTAATCCACGCGTAAAACCTCCTTCATGCGCCTAAAAACTCTTTTAAGCAACTTCATATTTCGTTCCATGCTTCAATATTTCACGTACCTCAAGCCTTTGCATTTTTTCATCCTTCTAAGAATGAATCACCAATTTCGTGCAAAATTCCACACTGTGTTCCATATTGCGCGCAAATCCAACATTTTGTGCGACATCATATTTCACGCAATGATCCAATATTTCGCGCATTCCACTACTATTTCACATGGCCTTCATTTTTCCAAGCATCCCTCTGAAATTTCACTCCTCCAGCAAATATTTCACGCAACCCGCATATATTGCGTGCACCACTTTATTTTTGCGCGCAACTTTCCTTAATTTCCACGCACTCCATGCCTTTGTCATTTTTCGATGTTCTGACCTTGAATATTGCCTTGCATTCAAAAATCTAAACCATCTTCAATCTTTCACGCTATATCCATTGCCAAAAACACATCTTCATCTCCTGATTTTCAGGCCCTGAAATTTGGAAAACACTAGAAAATAGTGCCAACTTAAACTGTGCTTTTGTACCGCCCCCAGATTGTCCATTGCTTTGTCATTTCTCTCTTCACTGCTTCCCATAACCGTTCTTCATCTTTCATCACAAACTCTGCTATCGAGATATATATGCTTTGATAGATCAGCTTTAGCATATTCAGTTTTACCATGGGATGTACATAAACTTTCCTATTTTCCAGCATAATCATTCCTTCCAATCAAAACTGTATATGATGGGCATCATCATTTCTCACCCTTTCCTTTATAAGGCTTGCATCACAAGTTATCCTGACTTATGATATTTGATAAATACATATCAGTAAAGCATCATCGTGTTTATGGTCCTTCTACAATGTGAATTGATTTATCTTCTTTAACAACAAAATACAACACTCTGAAAAGGCTAACTCTCCAAAATTCCTTCTCCATTCAACATGGTCCCAACAAGGGGATGGAAAGCCCATGCAACACCTTCTCCTTGCGGTCTAGGATCTACATAAGTTTCTCCTCAAAGGTGGCATCATCATTAACATTGATCTCTCCCCAGTCGATGATGTGGGAGTCTTCATGAAGATAACGACGTAGCTGTGATACATGGAAAACATCATGTATCTGACTCATCTGAGGGGGAAGTGCTACTCGATATGCCACAGCTCCAACACTAGATAACACCTCTAAAGGCCCAACAATGCGGGGAGAAAGCTTACTCCCAAGACCAAACCTTGGCTGCCCACGACGGGGAGACACCTTCAGAAACACATGATCCCCAACATTAAACTCTAAGAGTCTCCTTATTTGATCGACATAGGATTTATGATGATATTGTGCTTCCTTCATCCTCTCAAAAATCATCTGAACCTTCTCTGTTGTATTCTACACTAGTTCCAGTCCAAGAATTGCTGACTCTCCGACCCCATTCCAGCACAACAGAGAACATAAAGGATGCCCATACAAGGATTCAAACGGCGCCATACCGATGGTGGAGTGGAAACTATTATTGTAAGAAAACTCCACCAAGTGTAAGTTCCTCATCCCTAAACCTCCAAAGTCAAGAACACAAGAGAGTAACATGTCTTCAAGATTCTAGGTGGTTCACTCTATCTGACCATCCGTTTGAGGATGAAAAGCAGTGCTAATGCATAGTTGAGAACCAAAGCATGCAGGAGAGCTCTCCACACCTTGGAGGTAAAATTAGGATCTCGATCAGAAATGATCATCCTTGGGACCCCATGAAGTCTCCCCACCTCCTCTAGATACTACCTCGACAAAAAATCAACTGAGCTCGACTCCTTGATCACTATGAAGTGGGCCGATTTTGTTAAACAATCCACTACCACCCAAATTGCATCATGTCCTCCTGGAGCTCGAGGTAAACCTGTAAAAGATTCCATTGAGATGTCCTCCCGCTTCCACTGAGGAATCTATAATGTCTGGAGAAGACTACGAGGAACATGGTGTTCATCCTTCACCTTTTGGAAGACTAAACATTAAGACACAAACTCCGCAACTGCATGCTTCAGCCGAGGACACCAAAACTGACTCCTCAAGGATCAGTACATCTTTGTCACACCAGGATGTACTGCTAAAGGTGAAATATGGAACTCTATAAGAACTATCTCGCGAATCGACAAGGGAACAAAAATCATTCCATGATACAATGCTCCGTGTTGTTCATCCTCAGAACAACCATCAGGGGCATCACCACAAACGACTCAGTCTCTCCAGACCTCCACCTCATGATCCCCCAACTGGGACTCTTCCACCTTTTGCACCAGGGAAAAATGTAACATCATCTGAAAAGGACAACCTATACCTCTGACTTCTCCCATATCAAGATAAAATTCTTAATATTCTTTCATTACTCTCCAGAAATCACCAGATTCACACACAACATCAATACGTGACTTTCGGCTCAGCGCATTAGCTACAACATTCCCTTTTTGCAGGTGTATATGATATTTCAAAGTCGTGTTCCTATAAGAAATCCATCCACCAATTCTATTGTAAGGTCAAGTCATGCTGGGAGAAAACATAACTCAAACTCTTATGATCGGTGAAAACCAAAAAGCGCTCACCAATGAGGTAATGTCTCCACAACTTCAGAGAAAACACCACAGCTGCCAACTCGAGATCATGGGTGGCATAGTTTCGTTCATGGGGACATAACTGCCAAGACCCATAAGAAACAACTGACCTCTGCTACATAAGAACATAGCCTAACCCCAGACATGAAGCATCACAGACGAAAACAAACTGAACTCCTTCAGCTGGAAGACAAAGGACTGGAGGACATACTAACTTCTCCTTTAGATACTCAAAAGATTCCTAAAACTGATCAGTCCATATGAATGGTTGATCCTTCTTTGTCAAAGATGTCAGAGGAGTCGCAACCCATGAGAAATTGGCCCCGAACCTCCTGTAGTATCCTGCGAGACCCAGGAAACATCGCTCCTTTGAAACTGTCTTGGGGGATTCCCAAGACACAACCATTTCTATCATAGATGGATCCATAGATACATATTGTTGGGACACAACATTTCCCATGAAACAGACTTCTTGAGCCCAAAACTCACACTTTGACAACTTCCCGAACAGCGGATGTCGACGAAGAACCCCCAAAACGGATCGTAGTTGCTCGGCATGCTCCTCTTCAGGTGTGGAGTACACAAGGATGTCATCGATGAAGACTACCAAAAAATTGTCGAGGAACTCACGAAACACAGCATTCATCAATCCCTTGAACACAACTAGAGCATTCGTCATGCCGAACGGCATTACAACAAACTCATAATGCCCATGACGACAACAGAAAGAAGTATTTGGAATATCATCATCCTTCACATGCATCTGATGATATCTTGACCGTAAGTCGATCTTTGAGAACCAACATGACCCCTTCAGTTGGTCGAATAAATCATCAATCCGTGGAAGAGGACATGGGTTCTTTATTTTCACTTTGTTTAAGCGACGATAATAGACACACAACCGCAAACTGCCATCAACCTTATTTACGTACAGAACTGGTGCACCCCATGGGGACACACTTGGTCAAACAAAACCGTACTACAATAGACCATCAAGCTATATAGACAGCTCTTGTAACTCATAAGGGGCCATCTTATATGGAGACATAGATATAGGAGATGCTCCTGGCTGTAGCACAATCCAAAACTCGATCTCCCATCCAGGGGGTAATGCTACAACCTCTTCTAGAAATACATCAGGGTACTCCTCTACGACCCTAGGAAACACCAAATTCCTAACCTCTAAAGAACTCATCATCATCTCAGCTTCCATGGATGATAAGGATGGAACATGCTTATGACCCATCTGAGGATCTTGCTCACCAACAAACACCACATGCTCTCTATTCGCACCGATTAAGATGACCTTCTTCTGTAAGCAATCCACGATATCCTGCACTGAATACAACCAATCCATGTCGAGGATGCCATGATATGGTTGTATCCATAAACATAGGAAATCTCTCCAAGAGCAGTGTTTCCCCAACACTAGCTCACATTCTCTACATAATTCAAAAATGTCGTCTCGATCTCCAACTGGCCTAGCCAACGCCAAGGGCACTAGAAGCCTATCTACCTCACGTCCCAAACCATTGACAAGGGTAGGTGATATGAAGGAGTGTGTCACTCCTGAATCCAACAAGGCAAACCCCAAGGTAGAAAACAAGCAAATGTTACCTCGAACGACATCTGGCTCGCCTGGTGCTGGAAACGCTAGGGCATGATGCTGACCACGACCTCCTCCACGACCTCTATGACCCTGATGAAGACCACCACCACGGCCACGCTCTTCTCTCTGAGGATGGGGAGCATCATGGAGATATCATCTGCCTGCCCCATCTCCCCTCGGGTGATCTAAAGCTGTTGCAACTGGCTGCTCCTACCTCGGCGGAAACTACCTCAACAGAGGAACCTGGAGCATAGTGCCTCGTGCACAATGACTACTCTGAAAGGTCGGGCACTCCCACTGCTGATGGCCATGACCACCACAAGAAAAACAAGTTCCTGACCACTTGACATAGGCATGAGAGTTTCTGCCTCTAAAGAAACGAGATGTGAAGGGATGGGACCTACCCCTGGCTGAACGAAAACTCTTCTGCCCTGAAACCTGGGAACCCCGAACTACTTCCTTGCTTCATGAGGGATCATGATGATCCCCTTCTCTTGATGATATGGTCCTGGCCAAAGTCCTCTCAACAACCTCTGCCCTCCCCAACACCTCGAGATATGTATTCAGAATAAATGGGGTGACCTGACGCTGGATCTCAGGACACAAATCTTCCTTGAAATGACTCGCCCTGGCCTCCTCATCTGGTAATAGGTCCGAAGCATATCATAAAAGGTTCCTGAAATGGATTCCAAACTCCCAAACACTGGAGCTCCCATGTCGAAGGGTAAGAATCTTCTGGTGACTGGACACCTTTGCAGTCAAGGAAAGGAACTCAACTCTGAACTTGTCTCGAAACTCCTCCCATGTGATTGTTGACTCCTCACGATCCCTGAGGAACAAGAACCACCACTGCCTTGCTGCTCCACGTAGCATCATCACAGCTAAGGAACCCAAGTGCTCCTTCCAATCCCGGATAGAACTGAAGCCTATATATACCTCTTCCAACCAGTCTTCTCTGACTGTATCTGAAACGGAGCCCTCATACTTTTGCAGACTCTGTCACTGAAACTCTCAGAGTGTCTTCCTCCAAGTGTCATCTTTGTCAACCTCTACAATGAGGAAACCTGCTGAAAGAGCCTGTCGGATATCTTCTATGAAAACCTGACGAGGACGTCGACCTGGAGTCATACCCTCAAAATAACAAACACTTAGAGATCCTATGCATGGAATATGGAAGAATCAACAATAATTAATTAATTGTTTTCTTTCATTCATTTTAGGTTGACCTATCCCAAGGTCTACCCATTCAAACATAGTCACAAAGAAGAATGATGCATGATACTTTTCTAGGTCTCTACCCTACAAATAGTGTCACCGTGTTTAGTAGCCATGGTAAACTTAATGGTCCATACATCAGATCATAGGGGGCCCTAAACACCTATGTGTTAGCCAATTTCTAGGGTTTACCACACTTGCTAAACATGGATGACATTTTTTCCCTACCAACACATGCAACCTCACATGTGCCTAACTACAAACTTCATCCTATCACTCAACCAGAGCCTCTGATACCACTCTATCACGACCCCCTACCTACAAAGTATACCCCTCCTGGGTTGGCAATGTGAAAAGGGAGATAATAACCCCAGAGTCCCGCCTCCAGTAGACCCCGAGTTGGCAACTAGCACTGAGGGTATAGTAAACACACAGATGGGAGGCATTACCCTCTAAGAGAACACATGCAGAAGAGACAGATAAGATAGATACCATCCAACTCCAACTCAAAACTGAAATATAAAAGAAACCCATGTATATATATGAAATTTCATGAAAAATTACTACAACTGAAAGCGAAAACTACATGTACCCAAAAGAAATTAAAACGGCAGTGACCGTAAGCCCAAACATCTCCTCCAACCACAAGCTAGTAGTAACCAGCTTGATCTCCAACCTTCTCCAAGTGACCTGAAAAATAGTTTATATATGAATAGGGTGAGTATAACAGTATACTCAGTAGGATCCTCCCTGAAGCCTCTCATGAAAAATTAAAGAATGCATGCTAAATAACAGAGAATAATAGTGAAACTAACTCATCAACTAAGTAGGTATACTATATCCCCAACCTCACCACGGCTACTCTCACCAAGTAATGCATAAAAGAATATATCATATAGAAAAGGATATCAAGGGTACCCCAATATTAATTCCCTAATGGTTTGCCGCTTTTCCCCAAAGACATACGTCCTTTGCATATCTCTCCAAAGGCTTGCCCGTATAAACCTGGGCTAAGCTCCACAATCTGCACCACGTGCACCACAATGGCTTGCCCACATACATCTGGGCGAAGCTCCACACCATCCTCACAACCAAAAGTAACCAGGTAGTTTCTGGGAGCCCCCACAGCTCGCATAACGTGTATCATAAGTCGGGTATTATACCTCAAGCCATTACATCCCATTCAATGAGTAAGGATCATCAAGCCATCACGACCTATACTCGTTACACCTATAATAGTCCATGGGATACTATATCCAGAATATATGTGTGTGAATAACCAAAAGCCATTACAGCCCTCTACACACATATATGGGGGAAACTAACTACTGTGCCCAATGGCACTAGTATCTACCAAGAGAAGAGAGTGGGGTCAAAGGGGGTAGTCATCCATTCACCCTCCCATCAGAATGTTGGGGAAAAACCCCCTAGGGCTTAGAATCCTCGAGGTGCCAGTTTCCCTTACTGACAGGGTGGAGTAGCGTATAGAAACACAAAATTTACATAATATATAACTCACAAAAACACTATGGGCATAACCTAGTCTTAGTCTCAACTGTAGCTAGCGTCTCTCGGACTCCGGGCTTCTATTTCTAAGACTACGTATCCAATAAGCACACAACCAATTATAGAACTTCATTAGGATACTTTATTCCTATTTTCATCAGTTCCACTTTATCTTAATTAATTCATTGAACATTAATTGACCATGAACACAACCACATTAAACTTACTTGGCATCACATTCAAAAACAATTTTTCCATTAAAGATTCAACATCACCTTTAAATTCTAGCATCTCCATCCCCGTGGATCATCACCATTTAATCCATCATTCATTACAGAAATTACATTCCCATATTCCCAGGAATTCTAGAAAAGAAACCTTCCTACTAAACACAAGGGGGCTCAATACGGTAGGTAGATGTACTACCCGTCGAGTCTTTTCCCCCTATAGCAAGAGCGTAGAACCATCCTCCATAGAGAAGCTAGACACAGAAAGCACGTGGCATAACCCGCGCGTCTTCGCCTCCTTCGGATGAAGGGTAAGAAAGAACGGTTTCCATGAGAAGTGGGGAAAAGTAAAGTAGATAAACATTCAATCAGAGTCACCACACATGCAACAAACACATCCATCTCATTCAATCATCACTTGTGTCCTCCCTGACACCCACATGCATAAACTGATGAATCTCGCCACTCTAGGCGTCATCCGCTGCCACAACCACAAGGCCTCCCTGGCTCCACATACCACAACACCCCTCCAGGGTAAAATCACAGTACATGTAGTAGGAAATAAAACATCACATCAAATGGGATATTGGCCCTTCAACATGGCATCCATCCTTCATATGTAATGAGCACTCATTGCTCAAAAGCACATGGCACTCGGACTTACGAACAAGAGGGTCACTAAGAACCCTAACATGCGTTATCTTTTATCAACCAACCAGTTCATTAATCACTCATTAATTAACAGATTCAATTCGTAGGTTCCAGTTCTAGGAAACCTAATTAGTAAGCTATCACAAAATATTTAACATGCTTACTATACTAATTTGATTAACATCAAATTAGAACATCTACAACAACTGCAACAACCAGATTCATTTTCATGACTCATTATCTTTAGCCAATTGATTATCAATTAATTTCGGCTTTACTTTCAGTATCAATTTCCATCAAGAATGAACAACTGAACAAACCATGCATAGATATCACTCTATCAAGAAAAACATGAGGCAAACCGTTATCACGGTACAAAGCAACAACAACAAGCGATCAAACCAATTCTTTTAATCTGATTTAAGTATTTAATTAGGTCAATTAAATTGTGATCCAAAGAGATAAATCATGATAACTCTACGATTTCACATAAACAATTAGATAATCCATGAATCCTCTACCTCAATGGTTTTCGAGGAAACCCACAACGGTCGAAGAACGCCCAAGGAGACTGGGATGATTCACCAACGATCCACCCTATATCTCTTATCCTAACACAACCAAGACCAAATATCATCACAAATGTCATCCACACATTTATATCTACCCATAAAGGCCGTAGATCTATGATACATAGAGAAAAGGAGGATTAGATCTAGGTAGATCTACGAAAACAAAAAAAAGAATCACTTACCTCGAGAAACCAGCTTTGATTCACAAAGAGAAGCCTCCGGATCTCTTCCAAAACGCTTGGGAGAGGTTCTTCCACCTCCATGGAAGGGTACTCCCATGTTATGGCCGCTTAGGGGCTTAAACGAGGTGATTAAATGCAAAACGAGTTAGATCCACAATTTTAGGATCTAACTTTAAGTGCATGCACGGTTAGTTTGCACGATTTAACAAACCATATGCTAACCATTCGTTAGCTTCTACCTCGACAACCCCTCCTCACACGGTTAGTCTGCACGATTAGGAAAACCGTGCGCAAACCATGCATTAGCCACTACCCTCAAGACTAGCCATGCTTGGTTTGGCCACACGGTTTAGGCAAACCATGCGCCAACCGTGCAAAAGCTATTACCCTTTAACATTCCTCAAAAGTCCACCCAAACACACCCCCATGTCACCTTGACTTCTTGGAACACCTCTAGTACCACATTTCCACAAAGGAATGGACCAGAGAGTTCCATTCCATTACACTACACCATCCTATGGGAGCCTCAAGATGGGGGAACTAGTCATCATCTTCCCCAGCTCCTAAAAAATCTACTAGAATCTCTCCGACAACATGAAGGGTTTCCCCTTCTTTTTCAATGCTGATAGTGGTGCTACAACTCTGTAGAAATATGGTACAAACCTCTGGTAGTACCAGCCAACCCTAGGAAACTCTATATCTTCGTCACACTCTTTGGTGGCTCCCAAGAAAGTCCCACCTCAATCTTCACTAGATCCAATGAAACTCCAGCATCTGATATGACATATCCCAGAATGTGAACCTCTCAGATGCAGAACTGGAACTTCGAGAGCTTAACATAAAGCTCGTGCTCTTAGAGTGTGTCCATAAGTACCTACAAATGATAGGAATTCTCCTTCTTAGTATTCAAGTAGATCAGATTGTCGTAGATGAAAACTACCACAATTCAATCAAGGTATGGATGAAATATCCTATTCATCAGCCCCATGAACACTGTTGGAGCGTTGATTACACCGAATGGAAAAACCATGTAATAGTTGTGGTCGTACTGACATATAAAAGTCGTCTTCTGCACATCCTCATCTTGTAATCTGAGCTGGTGATAGCTTGATCTATGGTCTATCTTCAAGAACCATAGTGACTCCTTCAGTTGATCAAAGATTTCGTCAATCCTCGGAAGTAGGTACTTGTTCTTTACAGTCACCTGGTTCAGGCACCGATAGTTGACAAAAAGTCTCAAGCTCCCATCCTCTTTCTTAGAGATCAAAATCGGGGCTTTCCAAGGGGAAACACTGGACTGAATGATCCCTTTCCTCTGTAAGTCCTCCAGCTATACCCTCATCTTACAAAGCTTCACAGGATTCATCTGATACGCTAGTGTAGATATCGGTGTCGTCCCGGTGTACAATTCAATGTAAAATTCCACCTCTATTGGAGGAGGTAGACCCAGAACATCATCAAGGAAGACATCTGCATACTGGTCCACCACTTCAGGATTGCTTGGACCCTCCACATCAACTTCTTTGAGGGTAAGGATAGCCAACTGGTGAGTGATCAGATGCACTTTCATCTGAGTAAGTCATTCTTGTGCTGCAAAGGCTCCCTTCTCGCTAGTGAAGGTAAACCTGGTCCCCTCCATGCGAACACACTACAATTTTCGCATAATAAAGTCAATTTGAGAAAGGAAATCTGATAACCAGTCCATACCCAATATGACGTCGTAAGGCCTCAGTGCAACTACTATGATATCACAGTCGAAGCTCTCGCCTCCTAGAGTAAGCTCAAACTACCGGCACCAGTGCGTAATCATTAAATCATCTCCAGTAGGAGTCTCTATCCATAAAGATCGACCCAATGGCTCCGTTAGAATCTCTGAGATCCGAATGAGGGAATTGGTAATAAAATAGTGTATGGAACCTGTTTTTATAAGTACTACAACTAAGGTGGGGTAGACATAGATCATACAACGTATCATCTTCGGAGCACTCTGATCGTAGTCCTCCGATGCCTGGAGCTTGTCTCTCCCCTTTCCACATGCTCCCTGAGGTCGGAGTTGACCTTCTGGTGGTGGTGGCGGTAACATCTCATGTCGTCACCCACCACCAACTTCATGAACAACTCTTCTACCACGTCCGTTTTCTCCCTGCGGATCTCCTCGGTCAAACCTCTATCTCTGCCTGGGTGGTCCTTCAACCATTTGATGATCATCCCTATGGTGGGTCAGATAGTCATGATCCATGTGACCATGCCTGCCTCATGCGTAATACTACCTGCTCTTGGCATGACTAGATCTATCTTGGGTGCCCCACACAACCGACCCTGAATCATATTGTCGTGCACTTGAATGTCTGGTCTTTTTGGACCGCTGTGACATCTTTCTACTTCCATCTATAGAAGACTCCACTACGTGACGACTGGTGATGGGTATCACTGATGGCGACTGCTTGATAAGAAAACTCTACACTAAGAAGGCTCTCTCTAACACCCCCACCAGTGTTAGGATACTGAGTGAGATCATCGATCCCCTGATCTTCCACCTGAGTCCCTTCTCAAAGGTCTAGGCCCTGAAGGATGGGTCCCGCACCATATCTGTGGAGTAGTGTGAGAGGTCAGTGAACCTCGTTGAGTACTGAGCCACATTCATGCTACCCTACTGCAGATGATGTAGCTCCTATATACGCACTTCGCGAAGAGTCGCAGGGTTAAAATCCTCTCGAAATAGGCTCTCGAAGTCTACCCAGAGAAGCGTCACCTCATCATGAACTCGGAGCATCAGGATCCCCCATTTTCCCACTACTACCTATAGAAGGCTAGAGGAAAGGATAACCATGTGATCAGCTTGTGTCCCCACCAGTCGGAAAACTCTCACTACAGCCTCCAACCAATCCTCACCCACCTATGGGTTCATCTCTCCCCTGAACCAGGGTGGCCTCGGGCACTGGTACTCGTGTAATGAGATCAAGTGGAATGTACCCTCTGCTACTGGGGCTGGTGGTATCGGTTGTCCAACGGGTAATAGTACCGCTTGTTCCTCCACTACTGCCTCTACTAGAAGAGGGCCCTACACCGAAGCCTCGTCGCTCGGTGGGCTATCAGTGCATACAACTCTCGGAATCCTAGCTCGCTGTCTTCATGGAGGCATCCTGAAAAGAAAAAGATGCACCACGGTCAATAAATATTACCTGGTGAGATGACTCAAATTGTTCACAAATAAGACTCTTGAAAACACAAATGAAATTAGTGTTTTTGTGCACTGAGTCAGAAATCAAAAGTCAGTGTCCTAGTGTATGGACATGTCGGCCACTGCACAAACACTGGATTCCCTAATCTGATAACCGCACTCACTACGCTTAACACTATTTTTGTTAAAAGCGTTGGAGTCCTATGTTCAATGTTAGAACCGACTCCTATGAAACCAATTTTTCATGACCAGTCCCTCTAGGTCCATGTCGTGACTACCCCATGCCCGCCTTCCATAGGAAAATGGTTGGTGACTAGCACTGAAAGGCGCAATCCATAAAACATGGAATGTATTTCCTTTATAACATGTAATCACACACAACTATGAACACAACAACCTACGAAGACATGTAAACTGAATTCTAAACAGAGTGAGTATATTAAGTAAAAGGGGCTAGAATACAAGACCAATAGAAAAGTTCATGAATGTGAAAGTACAAGTAAACTGGAGAAAAAAGGAAGACAGCTACAGGTTCATCCTCTGAGCTTCCTACCTGAAGGGTAGGTATAGGTCGCCTCCACAACACTCCACGTCTGTCCATCACCTCTGGGTGATGACTCGTTGTAAGGTCTTCCTCCAGGAACTGTCCATTCCTGGTACCCTCAGTATAGATCAACGTTGTCTGTCGTCTGCACCAAACACAACATGGTGTGAGCATAACCAGTGCATTGGGGAGTATAACGATACTCAGTAAGGACCCCAAGACCATCATGGTCTCACAAAATCTACAAAGGAGAAACCTCAAAGCATGAGGTCAACTGCAAACCTACTTAGGTATATGCCCATTCATGTACATAAGTTATCAAGTATACCCATATCAATCAAGAGGAAACACAAGGTCCCACCCAAAATCCCAAAGCTCAAATGTTCCACAAAGGATGGAAAACCACAAAGGAAAGTACCACATAGGTACGCCACACAGAGGAATACCACCAAGGTATTACCACGAAGGAAAGTACCACACATGTACGAACTCATCTCACACCAGGTATCACTAAAGTACAGTAGTAGAGATGATTAGATGTAACTACTGAATCATCATTCTCTGTTCAGAGGCAGACCCACATAGGATCGCTCAGTGCTGACCCACACAGGATCGTTCGGTGCTGACCCACACATGATCGCTCGGTGCTGACCCACACAGGATCGCTAGGTGTTGACCCACATAGGATCTCTAGGTTCTGACCCACATATGATCGATCAGTGCTGAACCACACGAAATCTCTAGGTGCTGACCCACACAGGATCACTTAGTGCTGAACCATAGACGATCTCCCCTCATTCTTCACATCACAGCCAGCTACAGGGTTCCCGCACTATGTACTCTTATCTTCAATAGGGTCGGCTCCACAAGCCACTGGTTGATACTCCAACTACCATGAATTCTCGCAAAGAAATATCTCGAAGTACCGCAATGTCATAGGGGTCTCAACACAAGAGACGGTGCGTCAATCGGACACTCACTCTGTGAGTTATTAGCCTTTCAGTCCCATGGGCATGGTTGAATTCATGCACAATCCAACCATACCATTCCCTAACATTATCCAAATATCTAGTGGGGTATACCAAATAGATCATCTTTCTCCAAGGATCACAGCACCATTGATAGTTTTTCAAATGGACGCTTGGTGCCAAAGTTATGGTTGTTAGAGCGAAAAGCTCATAGGTGGTCTGGGTCTTCTCCAACATAGTCTGGGTCGACCTGGCCCGACCCACTGGGTTCGGCACATCCCGCTGGGCAGTCCGGCAGGAAATGAGGGCCTCAGGGGCGGTGAAGGTGGTGCGAGGCCACAGAGCAATAACGAAGAGGTCGTGAGGGCGGCACGTTGTCGTGGGGGCCGTGAGGCCGTGGTGCGGTTCAGACGCGGACGGCGCGAGTTTGTTGGGAGGCTTGGTCACGGGGGTGCCATGAGGGTGCAAGGCAGCTCAACCACGGGCAACAGCACCAGCCGCAGACGGGGGAGCCGCGGGCGGTGGGGGCCGCGGTCGGCGGCAGTCATGGGGTGGCGTTATTGCCTTCGTCGAGGTCGATATCCATCCTCATCCATCGCAAAGAACACAAGAATTATCCCAAGAAATTTAGAGAGGACGGGCTATTTTTGTTTGGCCCACACTCTCTGCATTAGAGTGGTAGCTAGTGGCTATAATACTTGAATCACAAGAATATCAAGAACAGATAAGGAAAATAATTCAAACACCCTCCCTACCTCATTTGATTCGTCATCGGTTCAATGACGTTGAAGATGTTCCACATCAATGAATGTCCTGAGGAAGAAGTTGATGTCGATGTTGGCGTTCTTCGTTGGCATTCTTCATTGGAGATCTTTCTCCCATATCTCCAAGTTTCTCCCTTTTTCCAATATATTCCCCCAATTCCACCAAAAATGAATTAGCCAACATTATAGAATATGTTGGTATAATTTGAAATTGGAATAATTAATTAATTGATTGGGTGTATTAATTATAGGGTGGAGGGGGTGGCATAATTAATCAATGGGATGTTCAAGAGACATCCCCTCAATTAAGTGGGATGTTCATAGGGGTTTAATCTCAGGTGGTCCCCACTACCATTACCTCTCATGGGAGGTTTTTGGTTCGGTGGTACCCACCTCCATTACCTCAAGGGGAGGTTTAACTCTGGTGGTCCCCACCTCTCAACATCCACAAGGAGTTTCAAACTAAAACAAAATAAAATGCTACACAATTTTATTTTATTTTATTCTATCAGGAAAAACAGAAAAACTAATATCCACCCACGACCAACTACAGTCGAGTTGAAGGTCTCTTTAAGAGAATATTGCTGCAGGGAGTTCAGCAGTGCCCTCAGATTTCAATTCCGAGAAGCGGTTCAAAAGTAACAAAAACTGGCCCATATGATTACTGAACATACCCAAAAAAAAGTTCATAAATTCATTACGAGCACTCCAGGCCTCAGAATCACACGTCTCTAATTTTTTCGGACTCGTAAAATTCCCATTTAATAAAAAAAATTATATAGAAATTTCGGGTCTTTACATTATAATTATAAATATTTTTATTTATTTAAAAATATTTGTATATATTTATTTAATTTTTCATTAATAACTTTTAAGTAGTATAATAAATATATTTATTATAATTTTATAATTATTTACATACATATATTTTAAATTATATTTATAATTATAACTATAAATATTTATATTTATAAATATTTAAATATAATTATAAATATATATATATATATATACAATTATAATATTATAATATATGTATATATTTATTGTAATTTTATAATTATTTAATTGTATATATATAGTTATAATTATAATTACAAATAAATATATTTAAAAAGTATTAATATTTATTTAAATTTAATAATTATAAATATAATGAATATATTTATTCTTTAAATATATTTAATGTAATTTTATAAGTATTGGGAACATAATATAGTATATATATGGGTAACTTGCATAAATTAATCATATACACCTAGTAAGTTATATATAATAAAAAATGAGCCATCAGTGGACAACATGAATAATAAGAAGAGTGTAATGTATAAATGAAGATTCTTGATGATACATAACATATTTTCACACATGATCAATATATTTAATGACCAAATTCATTGGAAACACAAATATATTTAATTAAAATATTATAAACTATTTTTTTGAAACATTATATATATATATATATTTGAATGATTAAAAAAATATTAATTATGAACTTGTGTTTTTTATTTAATGTATAAAAATAAAAATTATTATTTTTTATATAAATATAATTATTGTATATAAATTATTATCAAATAATTTTATCAGCGCTAAAAATAGAGCCGATAAATGTATCCTTTATCAGCACCAATAAAAGCGCTGATAAATGTGTACCCTTTATCAGTGAGCAATTTAATGCTGATAAAGGATGCATCTATCAGCGCTTTTAGCTAGAGTTTAAAAATTCCCCCTCTTTATCAGCACTTTTTGTTTAGTGCTGATAAAACAAGGTGCTTCTCTTCCCCCATTTTGTGGTAGTGTATTTTCCTATAGAATATCCAACATTCATGTTATTCTGAATCCTATTATGATGGTTTTTTGGATTTTATAAAATAGTGGGACACAAAAATGATTTGTTAATCTATAATTTTATGGGAGGTAATCAAGAAAAAATACTTTTTAGAAAATTTTATTTGATGTATAAAATTTTATGTAATATCACAAATTCACTATCACTATGATTTATTTTAGGCAAAGAGAATGTTTTCACATGTTCAAATTTGCAGGAGTGGTACATGCACTTATGTATCACACTAAAAACAAAACATAATATTATTAACTAGAAACTCATTTACAAATTGATCCTTTTTAGAATAATAGTGAGGATTGGAAAGATTTATAATTAAGACACGAGGATGATGTATTATATGTAAAATGTATTATGTCATCATTAATGTCATGTGATCTACAAAATAAGCATGGAGGAAATGATACAAACTTCATGATATCTCATCTCCAGAAGATTTACTAGAAGGGAGATAGACAACAGATATATAAAATCACTAAAAAATCATTATAAAAAATTTATTATAGGAAGTCCCAACTAGACTACATGTATTCTTGATAATAGTTTTTTTTAAAGAATTGGGATTCACTTTGGATAAAGATTCATCCACAGAACTCATTCACTCATATGTATCTCAAATGTATCAAGTTTTGTTATTAATTAAATCATTAAAAACAAATATAAATCACATTTATAACTATTTATAATGATTCACCATGTTGATACTGACATGGTGAAAGATAATTATTAAATTATGTTAGTGAACATGAAGAAGGGAAAGGCTGAGAGTCCAATGACAACATCAATGTATAAGGGTCCTGAATAAAATTATTCTATGAAATAAAAGATTCAGCAGGAGTACAATGAAAAGGAAACTATTAGTCTTTCATGTAGAAAGAAATCAAATTAAAGAAATAATAGAAATATGGTATAGAATTGAACATACACTATATTAAATGGAACAATTAGTAGTAGCTTTCAAAAATTTTGTGAAATGTTTTAGTTTTATTTTATTTTTTGGAACTTTTAGAAATTTTTCATTAATTCATGGTGGATTTTTTAAACATATCATCCATTTAGCGGTGGGTTTTTAGAAACAGCTAAATCCATTGCTAAATCTATAAATATATTTATTTTCTATTTAATTCAACCAGCGATGATTAAAAAACCAATGTGAAATTAATAATAATTAATAATAATTAATTTAGATTTTACATTTTTATTAATAAATAATACCATTCAATTATTAATTTCCATTTAATAAAATTTAATTATTATTTATAATTATTTATTATTTGAAATTTAAAATTTTTATTAATTATTAATTATAAGTTATTAATTTTTAACTAAATATTAATTAATAATTACTAATTTTTAATTTTTATTTATTTATATACTTATCTATTTATATATAAACATATACACATATATACAGGTATATATATATATATATATTAAAAATATGGTTGAAACAACCTCATTTAACTAATGTCCGAATAGAAGTTGAAAATTAGACTGTCGCTTCAAATGATCATACCTTTTGATCAGGATGTTTGTTAGTACATTGTGACATACCAAATTGATTATTACTAAGGGTTCTATGACCATATTGGATAAAAATTTGTTAATAATTAACAATGAAAATTATTACTCATTTAAGATAAGATGAAAATCAGACTTCAACTTCAACCTGCAGTAATATTTCATATGTGTTCCTTTTTTGGCACTATAACATGTGAAATTGAAGATTACAACAAGCTCTACTACAAAAAATACAATAAAACCCCCAAAAACCATTTTTTCATTCTCAAAAGAGGCAAAAAATTGTTATAAAATAGGGTTTTAGGTTACGATGTTCTAATTTTAGATCTTTCAATTGCATTTCTCCTTCATCAAAAATGATTTTCAATTTTTTCTGGTTGGGTATGAAATTATTGTCATTGTTTAAATTTATATTGATATGATGGTGTTGAAATTTAATTTTTCTTCCCTATTTGGGTGATTTATTTTTTTTATGTGTCCTATGTAGTAAGGATTTTTTTACATGTTTAATCATATATACTTCTCTCATGGGGGTGTCATTGCATGAATTTGGATGGAAAACATGGTTAAACCTTTAAGTACATAGACATTCATTATGGTGGGTTGTTTTAAGTAAAGAATTGAGCATGTGTTTCAATTTTTATTTATATTTATATATGTGTGTGTGTTTCAATTGATGTGTACTTATTGATATATTTATATGTATTTGTGTATATATTTGTGTACATATATATATATATATATATTTGATTATATAAATATAAATTTATTCATCTTTATGTAGATATATTTATATTTATTTTTATTTTTACATATTTATATACATTTATAAATATTTATTTTTATTTATATATATATATATATATTTGTGGGTAAATAAATATAGAGATATTTATATTAATATATATATATATATATATTTGTATGTATGTATGTATTTATGCATGTATATTTCTATGTGTTTATTTTTCATTAAATCGAAATATAATTCTTTTAAAATTTAAATATATCTATATATATATATATTTAAGTAAATTTATTTTTAAAGATATATATTTATAGTGATTTATGTATATTTATATTCTTATATATTTATATATATTATCATTGTCTGTGTATATAGTTATGTATATATATATATATATATTTATATTATTTTTTGTGTGTGTTTATATATATTTTTATATTTATTTATTTATATTTATTTATAATTATTTAAATTTATAGATATTTATATGTGTTTATATTTATTATCAAATAATGGAGAGGATCTCTCTACAATGGAGAGCATATCATTCGTGGCCATCCTTGTGATCTTCCAAATCTGGCCCTATGCTCAAACATAGAAATCATCGGGAATTATGAGATGTTTGTTGCATGTGGTGGTAATAATCCTCTGATGAAATCTTGTGATGTGGCTACTCATGTAGAATTAGAGGAACCCTCTCTTAGCAAATGAAGTCTTGAATATTTGGTTAAGGAGAATCAAGGTTCCCTTTTGCTGATGAGGATCATACTAAAGATTTTCTCTCTCCACAGAGGATGAAGGAGCACCAGCTAGACGGGATTAGTGGAGGAGTGGTGCTTCAGGTTGTGGCTGCCTGGGCCATGATGTTGAGATTCAGGCAGTGGACTGGTTGATTTGCATGCTGGATGTAGTTAGGTGTTGTCAATCGGTTATTGTGGCTGAGGATGAAGTTCACGGGATCCCTATGACAACCCTGAAAGGATGCGGTTTGGTAGCTCTACTACAAAACGGGATTTATCAGAGCTCAAAATGGGCTTTAACAGTTCTACAAAAGTGATGTAAAGCTCAGTGCTGATAGGGGGGGGGGGGTCCACTTTTGCAACGATAAATAAGCGCTGATAAATTAAGCCTTTACCAGCACTAAAAATGCGTTGATAAAGGGAGTCTTTATGATCACTAAAAAGGTACCGATAAATGGAATCTTTATCAGTGCTAAAAAAGTGATGATAAAGGGATTCTTTATCAACGCTGATAAAGGATCCCTTTATCAGTGGAAAAAAAGAGCTAATAAATTCCCTCACTACTGTAACATAAAATTCTGTAGCAGCACAACCAAACAAGACCTTTAAAAAATCAGCATATCAACATGTATACCCATAAGTAATTAACACATAATTCACAAGGTAATTATAACAAGAATATTCATACCACAAGTATACCCATACACCATTAACACATAATTCATAAGTTCATTAAATGCATAAATAATTCAATTCAAAATTCAGGGGGTTGGGGGGTTGTTCTAGGGTTTGGGGTGGCTGTCCAAGGGGGGTAGGGGGTGTCTGGCGGTGGGGTGTCCGAGGGGATGGGGTTTTCCCGGGGTTGGGGCTGTCCATAGTGGTTTCTAGGGGGTGGGGTGGTGTCCAGGGGGTGGGGCTGTCCAGGAGGTTAGGGTGATGTCCATGGGGGTTGGGTGGTGTCCATGGGGTGGGGGTTGGCTTTCCATGGGGGTGGGGGTGTCTAGGGGTTGGGGGTGTTTGGGTGATGGGGTTGTGTCTAGGAGGGGTGGGCGTCGTCTAGTGGGTGGGGACTGTCTAGGGATTTGGGGGGGGGGTGTCCAGGGTGGGTGGGGGGATATGTGTCCAAATGGATGGGGGGCTTTCCTGGGTGTGGAGGTGTCCATGAGATGGGGGTGTCTATGTAACATCCCAAGTAAGTAATGAATAATAGATATTTTTATTTATGTCTATTAATGATAAAGATAGTGTTTTAGAGGCCTAAAATGAAAACAAATACAATCTTATGCATGGAATACACTAATATTCTTAAAAGATTGTTTTAGTGCCTTTTGATGGAAAACCATTTTTGAATCTATATTTTGACAATTTTATAAACTATTTTTGTCAAAATAAACTTATACTTTATGATTGGGACATCAAAATTTACCTTGTGTGAATTTTTGGTAATTTTCTGACAATGTTCATTTTTTTAATGAATAGTGAAAATTACTGCATTTTACATCAAAACTACTTTTTAATCTAATTTATTTATATGATTAGATTATGTTTTGAATTGGTTTTGAAGTAAAATTAGAATATATTTTTACCATTTTATCCAATGGTGGTCATTGGAATCAATTTCACTTTGAAATTAGACTTAAATTGGTGTCAATCTTTTGATACTTATTGTTTTGTAAAAACACGCTATTTGCTCTGGCAGCGGGAATTAATTATTGAATTAATTAATGTGACTTATATGATTTGAATTTTGTAAAATAGACTTCATTTTTGAATTCGGAATATCAAATATAGCTTAGAGTGAATTTTTGGTAATTTTCTGAAAAACTTCAATTTTTGATGAATAGTGAAACCACTAAGTGGTAATCAAGCAAACTGATTTTTCAGTTAAATGAAAGTTTACCACAAATGTGTATTGAATTTTGAAAATCCGACATACATGGTTGTCATTAAAAAGTAAAATGTGGTTCAATGAGATTAAAATAATTTTTTGGTGAATAGTAACTTATTATGTTTTTAATCGCGATTAGTGGTAATTAGTGTAGTTTAAGGAATAAATAATGCTTTAATAATATAAAATGACCTAGACACCTGTCCCAACCTTATTGGTTGTGTCATGGCCGACCAAGACAAGCCATGTCCTAACTTGGGGACCCCATGGATCCACTTTTGTTGGGAAATGACATAAATTACTTTTTATTTAATGTTAAAGTGAAAATGACACAAACATAATATGTTTTGCGAAAACAATTTTTAAGTGGGGTTATACAAGTCCAAATTTTGATTATAAATATTCAATGGAAATATAAAAAGATTTCCTACATCATAGTAATTTTTTTATAATTTTTAGACATTAAATAAAGTTAATTATTTATGACATAATAATGATGCAGCGATGACATCATTATTTGACGATTTAAATAAAATGGAAAGATAATATAAAATCTATGAACTACACATGTCCAAAACCAATTGTATGAATGGATTTCGATGCCTTATCACCTTATCCACGAATTCTATCAATGTGGGACCTTTTAAAACCGAAACACATTTTCAAATAAAGTAATGTTTCTTTACTTTCCAAAAGTGCCCCTCCTCTCCTCTTATAAAAGGCCCCCACCTCTACCTCATTCCATACACTTCTCAAGCCTTTGGCTCGGCCAACCCCTGCCCATTTGCTCTCTCCACATCCCTCTCCTCATCCTAGAGGATTCCCTTTGGGAAGAATCCTTTCAAAGGAAGCCTTTAGGCTCAACTCAAAAGGAGTTACACTTTTTAAGGTAATTCATTCTCTCATGTTCATTTGTTTTATTTTGCTTCTCCAACCCCCTAAACTCTTTTTATTTACTTCTTTTGTAACAAAACCAGTATATTCAATATACTAGGATGTTGTTATAAGATTTATTTGAGCTACACTCTCACACAACTACATCAAATGGTTAAAGAACATAAGGTTTCCGTGGATGGCGAAATTCTGCCTCCCGAAACGATGATTGTTCAACACTCATTTAACACCTTCAAAGGTGGCCATTATGATGTCACTATTTTATATATGATATATAATATGTTTATGTTTTCCTTAAGCTTCTTTTTTTTCATTTTGGGCATACCTTTATGGTTTCCATTATGGGTAAAACACGATATCTTCATTTTAGGAAGTGTGGACTACCGCCCCCTGAAAGTGATTTGATTCGTTAATACCATATGTGGGATGTGTAAAGGATAAAGTTAATGATATTATACATGATATTATACTGGAATTATAATATACCTATATATATCATTATCATTTATTTCCATTAAAGTATGAGATAGAAATGAAAGTAGCGTTCATGCGTACGTACGGACTACCGTCTCCATTAACGGTGCATTTCATTTCTTATCCCCAAATGTAATGTATTATTAAAATTACATGTATATAATGGATATATATAATTAATGATATATCTAAAAGATGAATATAATTCTGGAATTAAAATATACATATGTCTCATTTAGTTTTAATTCCATTAATATGACAAAGAAATGAAAGTAGCGTTCATGCGTACGTACGGCTTACCGTCTCCATGAACGGTGCATTTCATTTCTTACCTCTAAATGATTATGTAATATTTTAAATACATGTATGTACTGTATATATATGACATATATGATATCTGCATCATGAATACCATTCTGGATATAATGAAACATTGACCAAATTAACAACATGTAAGTGTAAGAAGTCTATTTTTGACTTAAGAACCAAATACCGACAAAATGAACATTATTAACTTAAATGATTACATGATGTTCATAACATGGTATAAAAGGAATAATGAACTTGAAAAAGATTCATAAGCAAGTAGAGATTAACTCAAGTTTATTATTCAGGAGTTTAAAGAACGATCGGGTCAAGTCGGATACGAGGTATGGGAACTTCTTAACCCAATTTCCATTCTTTGGGTTAATCTCCTACTTTCAAATTATGTCATTATATTATTATGTCGTATCTTGTATTTGTACTTTATTTATGTGTACTTATAGTGAATACACATAATGTATCTATTTTATTTTAAAAATTATCTTTGTATGGGACTTCGTCTCAATCTCCTTTCATTGAGGCATATTTTATTTTATACACAACTTTCTTTTATACGGTGTATAAACCCCTTTGACTTTTACATTTATTCAAAAGGAATATTTTTTATACGAAGTGTTTACTAAACGACAAAAGGGAATGTTTTGTCGTATGTATGCAGCGACAACGACTTCTCCACCATCGTGACCGTTATTTGAGTTTCGGCTTCCTCTACAAGCCATACCTTCTTTTTAAAAGAAAAATAAATACCATGTTTTACTTTTCTTTTACTTTGGTATTGAAAATGTTTTTCATAATTTTTTTATATCAATGTGTGGTATTGATATCTTGTGATTGAATGGTGGAAATGTTATGTTTCCTTTATGCATGTTTTATGTGATATGATTATGTTATGGTTCTTGGGCATTATTATGAAGACGGGTGGTTCCGTGATAAACTAAGGGCGGGTGAGCCCGTTATAGCTCTCCAATGCATTGGGTAACGCGAAGGAGTGAAACGTTAAGGTTTCTCCGAAGAGATTTTAGGGAATATACTGTGATGGGTATTCCAAACGTAACCAAGAGGGTTACTCCCTACGTAAGAATGTTATGAATGTCTCAAGTTACCTTTACATATTATGATTTCTATGATTTATTCATGATTTTATGAGGTATGTTAAAGTGCCTATGTTTTATGGGTAAAGTATGATTTCATTCTTATGTATATATGAACTCATGTTTCCTTTCCATGTTTTTATAACCCATACTGAGTTTTTATGCTCATCCCAAGTTTTTGAAATGTTTTTCACAGGTCAAGGGAAAGGTACATGATAAGATGATAGAGTCAAGGATGTGTCAAGAAATAATCCATGTTTTATTTTAAATGCATTCCCATTGATGGGAATGAAGAATACTATCTTTATGTAACCACTTTGTTTATATGTGGAATGTAATGAAAGTTTTATGATCTAATTCTCTAAAACTCTAAACCCGAAAAGATCCTCAACGTGTAATCTTGTAATAACTCAAGATTAAGTAAGGTTTAAGGCTGGGGCCTTATAGTTGGTATCAAAGGTCGGTTTAGACAACTTTAGGAGTTAGAAAAGTGTTAAATTATAATATGATTTAAATGATATAGCATTTACAGATTACCATGTTGCTTCGCCTAAGATATTTCGGTGTTCAGAATGGTTTTCCGCAGAGGAAACAAAGCATCTATGTTGGGACGACATCAGGAGGAAGACAACCTTCCAAATCAGCAACCTGAGATGGTCGGAATCGGAACTGAACAGTTTGTTGCAGTAATGGCACAGTTGACTCAGGCTATAAATGGTGGTGGTAACCATGCACGAGATCAGCCAGATCAACCGCAGAGGAACATGTCAGTGGTGGAACATTTCATGAGGCAACATCCACCATCATTCAGAGGATCATCTGACCCTGTGCAAGCTGAAGGGTGGATTAAAGCACTGGAGAAGATTTTTGATGTCATGGGGTGTTCAGACAATCAAAAGGTTAGTCTTGCTATTTACCGTTTGGAGGGTGAAGCAGATCAGTGGTGGTCTATGGTTAAAAATATCAGGGATGCCGATGAGATTGATGCTCTTGACTGGGATGAATTCAAAGGTATGTTTCTTGAGAAGTACTTTCCTAAGGCTGTTCGACTTAGGATGGAAAAGCAATTCTTGGAATTGAGGCAAGAGGAAGACTCAGTGGCTGCCTATGAAGAAAAGTTCACTCGATTGGCAAGGTATGCTCCAAATTTTATCCGGGACCTTGATAGTAAAATCAATCGTTTTTACTCAGGATTAAAGCCAATGTATTGAAGGGCATTAGCTTCTCGTGAGTTTAAAAGTTATGAAAAGCTTGTTCGATGTGCTGAGAAGGTGTAAATGGAGTTTGCCGATGACCAAGTTTTCTATAACAACCAGCAGAAGAAGAGACCGAGGTGGCAGGAGAAAGGTAAGAATTCTTCAAAAAAGTCTAATGGTAAGAAAACTAAGTTTCCAGTTTGTGATAAATGTGGAAAATGGCATGCTGGGGAATGTCTTCTGAATTCTGGAAAGTGCTACCGATGTGGTAAGATGGGACATAAGGCTCGTGATTGCACTGAAAAGGATCAAGGTGAAGGTAAGAATAAATTTGATTTACAGTTAGTGAAATGTTATAAGTGCAATGAGATGGGTCACTATGCAAACGAGTGTCCGACAAGGAGCTTGAGTGATGGGAAGCAGTTAGACTACAAGCAGAAAGGGGTGGTGAAATCCTTTGCAACTACTTCAGCAGATGTTGGGCCATCGAATGAAGTGGTGTCAGCTCCAGGGAGCTCAGTATTTTTCGAAGGTTGACTAGAGGTCAGGGTACCATCAGTTGAAAGTAAAAGAAGTAGACGACTGCGTTCCGTACTAGATATGGCCATTATGAATTTGTAGTTATGCCTTTTGGGTTAACCAATGCACCTGCTGTATTCATGGACCTTATGAATAAAATTTTCCATGAGTTCTTGGATAAGTTTGTGTTTGTGTTTTGAGGTTTGTGAAGAGGTTATGTGTGCCTTGTGATTCACAGTTGAAGAGAGAGTTGTTATGTGAAGCTCATAGTTCTCCGTTTTCAGTTCATCTGGGCAGTACTAAGATGTATAGAGATCTGCGGGAGTATTACTGGTGGGATGGAATGAAAAGAGATATTACTGATTTTACTGTGAAGTGTTTGACTTGTCAGCAGGTTAAAACTAAGCTGCAGTTACCGAAAGGGATGCTTCAGCCTTTACCAGTGCCAGAGTGGAAATGGGAGAATATATCCATGGACTTTGTTGTTGGATTACCGAAGACATCTCGAGGTAATAATGCAATCTGGGTTATTGTTGATCGCTTGACTAAATCTGCTCATTTCCTTTCTATACGAGATACTTTCTATCTAGATCAACTTTCCCGTTTGTATCTTAAAGAGATAGTCAGGTTACATGGAGTTCCTCTCTCCATTGTATCGGATCGTGATCCCAGGTTTACTTCTAACTTTTGGAAAGGCCTTCAGAAGTCGTTGGGTACTGAGTTAAATTTTAGTACAGCTTTTCATCCTCAATCAGAAGGGCAGTCAGAACGAAAAATTCAGACATTGGAGGATATGCTACGAGCTTGTTCTATGGATTATCAGGGAAGTTGGGACCAGCATCTTTCTTTGGTTGAGTTTTCATATAATAACAGTTTTCATTCCAGTATACAGATGGCACCATTTTAGGCATTATATGGGAAGCGGTGTCGAACTCCAGCTTTCTGGGATGAAGTGGGTGAAAGAATGTTGATGGGACCAGAATTGGTAGAAGAGATGGCAGAAAAAGTTCAGCTGATTCAGAAACACATGAGAACAGCTCAGAGCAGGCAGAAGAGTTATGCGGATAACCGGAGGAAGGATCTATCTTTCGAGGTAGGTGATCATGTTTTTCTCAAGGTTTCTCCTTGGAAAAGTGTGATAAGATTTGGTAAGAAAGGAAAGTTGAGTCCAAGGTTCATTGGACCATACGAAATTCTGGAAAGAGTTGGATCAGTTGCATACCGAGTGGCTTTACCTCCGAGTTTATCTCAGGTACACAATGTTTTTCACGTTTCGATGTTGAGAAAGTATATGCCAGATCCATCTCATGTTTTGAGTCCAGAGGTAGTTCAGCTGGAAGAGAACCTATCTTATGAGGAACAACCGGTCCAGATTCTTGACCACAGGAAGCAAGTGTTACGGAATAAGGTGATTAAGCAGGTAAAGGTTTTGTGGAAAAACCACATGATTGAAGAGGCAACATGGGAATCTGAAAATGCAATGAGGGATAAGTACCCCCATTTATTTGATAAGTAAATAAATTGCGGGGACGCAATTTTCTAAAGGGGGGAAGGATGTAACATCCCAAGTAAGTAATGAATAATAGATATTTTTATCTATGTCTATTAATGATAAAGATAGTGTTTTAGAGGCCTAAAATGAAAATAAATACAATCTTATGCATGGAATACACTAATATTCTTAAAAGATTGTTTTAGTGCCTTTTGATGGAAAACCATTTTTGAATCTATATTTTGACAATTTTATAAACTATGTTTGTCAAAATAAACTTATACTTTATGATTGGGACATCAAAATTTACCTTGTGTGAATTTTTGGTAATTTTCTGACAATGTTCATTTTTTTAATGAATAGTGAAAAATACTGCATTTTACATCAAAACTACTTTTTAATCTAATTTATTTATATGATTAGATTATGTTTTGAATTGGTTTTGAAGTAAAATTAGAATATATTTTTACCATTTTATCCAATGGTGGTCATTGGAATCAATTTCACTTTGAAATTAGACTTAAACTGGTGTCAATCTTTTGATACTTATTGTTTTGTAAAAACACGCTATTTGCTCTGGCAGCGGGAATTAATTATTGAATTAATTAATGTGACTTATATGATTTGAATTTTGTAAAATAGACTTCATTTTTGAATTCGGAATATCAAATATATCTTAGAGTGAATTTTTGGTAATTTTCTGAAAAACTTCAATTTTTGATGAATAGTGAAACCACTAAGTGGTAATCAAGCAAACTGATTTTTCAGTTAAATGAAAGTTTACCACAAATGTGTATTGAATTTTGAAAATCCGACATACATGGTTGTCATTAAAAAGTAAAATGTGGTTCAATGAGATTAAAATAATTTTTTGGTGAATAGTAACTTATTAAGTTTTTAATCGCGATTAGTGGTAATTAGTGTAGTTTAAGGAATAAATAATGCTTTAGTAATATAAAATGACCTAGACACATGTCCCAACCTTATTGGTTGTGTCATGGCCGACCAAGACAAGCCGTGTCCTAACTTGGGGACCCCATGGATCCACTTTTGTTGGGAAATGACATAAATTACTTTTTATTTAATGTTAAAGTGAAAATGACACAAACATAATATGTTTTGCGAAAACAATTTTTAAGTGGGGTTATACAAGTCCAAATTTTGATTATAAATATTCAATGGAAAGCTAAAAAGATTTCCTACATCATAGTAATTTGTTTATAATTTTTAGACATTAAATAAATTTAATTATTTATGACATAATAATGATGCAGCGATGACATCATTATTTGATGATTTAAATAAAATGGAAAGATAATATAAAATCTATGAACTACACATGTCCAAAACCAATTGGATGAATGTATTTCGATGCCTTATCACCTTATACACGAATTCTATCAATGTGGGACCTTTTAAAACCGAAAAACATTTTCAAATAAAGTAATGTTTCTTTACTTTCCAAAAGTGCCCCTCCTCTCCTCTTATAAAAGGCCCCCACCTCTACCTCATTCCATACACTTCTCAAGCCTTTGGCTCGGCCAAACCCTGCCCATTTTCTCTCTCCACATCCCTCTCCTCATCCTAGAGGATTCCCTTTGGGCAGAATCCTTTCAAAGGAAGCCTTTAGGCTCAACTCAAAAGGAGTTACACTTTTTAAGGTAATTCATTCTCTCATGTTCATTTGTTTTATTTTGCTTCTCCAACACCCTAAACTCTTTTTATTTACTTCTTTTGTAACAAAACCAGTATCTTCAATATACTAGGATGTTGTTATAAGATTTATTTGAGCTACACTCTCACACAACTACATCAAATGGTTAAAGAACATAAGGTTTCCGTGGATGGCGAAATTCTGCCTCCCGAAACGATGATTGTTCAACACTCATTTAACACCTTCAAAGGTGGCCATTATGATGTCACTATTTTTATATATGATATATAATATGTTTATGTTTTCCTTAAGCTTCTGTTTTTTCATTTTGGGCATACCTTTATGGTTTCCATTATGGGTAAAACACGATATCTTCATTTTAGGAAGTGCGGACTACCGCCCCCTGAAAGTGATTTGATTCGTTAATACCATATGTGGGATGTGTAAAGGATAAAGTTAATGATATTATACATGATGTTATACTGGAATTATAATATACCTATATATATCATTATCATTTATTTCCATTAAAGTATGAGATAGAAATGAAAGTAGCGTTCATGCGTATGTACGGACTACCGTCTCCATGAACGGTGCATTTCATTTCTTATCCCCAAATGTAATGTATTATTAAAAGTACATGTATATAATGGATATATATAATTAATGATATATCTAAAAGATGAATATAATTCTGGAATTAAAATATACATAAGTCTCATTTAGTTTTAATTCCATTAATATGACAAAGAAATGAAAGTAGCGTTCATGCGTACGTACGGCTTACCGTCTCCATGAACGGTGCATTTCATTTCTTACCTCTAAATGATTATGTAATATTTTAAATACATGTATGTACTGTTTATATATGACATATATGATATCAACATCATGAATACCATTCTGGATATAATGAAACATTGACCAAATTAACAACATGTAAGTGTAAGAAGTCTATTTTTGACTTAAGAACCAAATACCGACAAAATGAACATTATTAACTTAAATGATTACATGATGTTCATAACATGGTATAAAAGGAATAATGAACTTGAAAAAGATTCATAAGCAAGTAGAGATTAACTCAAGTTTATTATTCAGGAGTTTAAAGAACGGTCGGGTCAAGTCGGATACGAGGTATGGGAACTTCTTAACCCAATTTCCATTCTTTGGGTTAATCTCCTACTTTCAAATTATGTCATTATATTATTATGTCGTATCTTGTATTTGTACTTTATTTATGTGTACTTATAGTGAATACACATAATGTATCTATTTTATTTTAAAAATTATCTTTGTATGGGACTTCGTCTCAATCTCCTTTCATTGAGGCATATTTTATTTTATACACAACTTTCTTTTATACGGTGTATAAACCCCTTTGACTTTTACATTTATTCAAAAGGAATATTTTTTATACGAAGTGTTTACTAAACGAAAAAAGGGAATGTTTTGTCGTATGTATGCGGCGACAACGACTTCTCCGCCGTCGTGACCGTTATTTGAGTTTCGGCTTCCTCTACAAGCCATACCTTCTTTTTAAAAGAAAAATAAATACCATGTTTTACTTTTCTTTTACTTTGGTATTGAAAATGGTTTTCATAATTTTTTTATATCAATGTGTGGTATTGATATCTTGTGATTGAATGGTGGAAATGTTATGTTTCCTTTATGCATGTTTTATGTGATATGATTATGTTATGGTTCTTGGGCATTATTATGAAGACGGGTGGTTCCATGATAAACTAAGGGCGGGTGAGCCCGTTATAGCTCTCCAATGCATTTGGTAACGCGAAGGAGTGAAACGTTAAGGTTTCTCCGAAGAGATTTTAGGGAATATACTGTGATGGGTATTCCAAACGTAACCAAGAGGGTTACTCCCTACGTAAGAATGTTATGAATGCCTCAAGTTACCTTTACATATTATGATTTCTATGATTTATTCATTATTTTATGAGGTATGTTAAAGTGCCTATGTTTTATGGGTAAAGTATGATTTCATTCTTATGTATATATGAACTCATGTTTCCTTTCCATGTTTTTATAACCCATACGGTGTTTTTATGCTCATCCCAAGTTTTTGAAATGTTTTTCACAGGTCAAGGGAAAGGTACATGATAAGATGATAGAGTCAAGGATGTGTCAAGAAATAATCCATGTTTTATTTTAAATGCATTCCCATTGATGGGAATGAAGAATACTATCTTTATGTAACCACTTTGTTTATATGTGGAATGTAATGCAAGTTTTATGATCTAATTCTCTAAAACTCTAAACCCGAAAAGATCCTCAACGTGTAATCTTGTAATAACTCAAGATTAAGTAAGGTTTAAGGCTGGGGCCTTATAGTCTAGGGGGTGTCCATGGGGGTGGGGTGGTGTCCAGGGGGTGGGGGTCCAGGGCTTAGGTGATGTCCAATGGGGGGTGGGGTGGTGTCTTGGGGGGTGGGGTGGTTGTCCATGGGGGTGGGGGTGTCCAGGGGGGGGGGGGGGGCTGTCCATGGGGCTGTCCAGGGGGTGGGGTGGTTTCTAGGAGTTTGGGGGGGCTTTCTAGGGGTTGGGGATGTCTAGGGTGTTGGGGTGTCCAGGGGGTGGGGCGGTCTAGGGGGTTGGGGATTTCCAAGAAGGGTGGGGTGGTGCCCAGGGGGTAAGGGTGGCAGTACATTGGGGTATGGGTGTCTAGGGGTGGGGGTGTCGAGGTGGTGGGGTTGTGTCTCTGAGGGGTGGGGCGTCGAGGGGTGAGGGGCTGTCTAGGGGGTTGGGGTGTCCAGGTGGGTTGGGGGCCTGTCCAGGCTGGTGGGGGGGGGGGGGGGTTTCCATGGTGGTGTTCAGGGGGTGGGGTGGCGTCCAGGGGGTTGGGGCTTTAATGGTTTTAATGGAATGAATTTCATAGATTTTAAGATCATTGGTATTTCTAAAATGGTTTTGGAATACTTTTTATTTCACTAGTATGTGTTTATTTAAGAAAAAATGATTTCTTTTTGTGTGTATGGTAGGAAGGGGAATTTTCATACGTTAGTTGTTGTTTTCACTTAAATTTTTTTCCATTTTAAACAAAAGAGAGACACCTTGAGTGATACTGGCCACACCATGCCTCAAATTGAGGCAAGGTTGACTTTTACACATCAAAAATGACCCATGGACCGTTCTACTAATGTATCAACACAATCTAAATGTGTTTGGTTGGTTTTCTGCACGTCAGTTGTTGTTTTCACCAAAAAATTCTATCCATTTTAAACAAAAGAGAAATACATTAAGTGATATCGGCCCCACCATGCCTTAGATTAAGGAAGGGTTTACTCATATAAATCACAAATGACCCATAGACCATTCTCCTAAAGTATCAACATAATTTGAATGCTTTTGGTTGGTTTTTCGTACGCCAGTTGTTGTTTTCACTTAAAATTCTGTCCATTTTAAACAAAAGAGATACCCTTTGAGTGATACTAGAAACACCATGCCTTAGATTGAGGAAGGGTGGACACTTACACATTACAAATGACCCATGGACCATACTCCTAAAGTATCAACACAATATGAATGTGTTTGGTCTGTGTTTCATACGTCAGTTGTTGTTTTCACTTAAAATTGTGTCCATTTTAAACAAAAGAGATACACTTTTAGTGATACCGGCCACACTGTGACTCATATTGAGGTGGGGTTGACTTGTACACATCAAAAACATCCCATCTACTGTTCTCCTAATATATCAACACAATCTGAAAGTGTTTGGTCAGTTTTCCATATGTCAGTTTTTGTTTTCACTTAAAATTTCGTCCATTTTAAACAAAAGAGAGACACTTTGAGTAATAACAGCCACCCCTTGCTTCGGATTGAGCTGAGGTTGAATAATACACTTCAAAAATGACCTATATACTATTCTCCTATTGTATAAACACAATCTGAATGTGGTTGGTGGGTTTTTCATATGTCAGTTGTTGTTTTCACTTAAAATTATGTCCATTTTAAACAAAAGAGAGACAATTTGAGTGATATCGGCCACATCGTGCCTCCTATTGAGGAAAGGATGAATCGTACATGTCAAAATAGACCCATAGACCATTCTCTTTATGTATCAACACAATACGAATGTGTTTGTTCAGTTTTCTGTATGTCAGTTGTTTTTTTCACTTAAAATTTTGTCCATTTTAAACAAACGAGAGACACTTTCAGTGATACCACCAAAACCTTGCCTAAGATTGAGGTGGGTTTGAATCATACACATAAACAATGTCCCATTTACTGTTATACTAATGTATCAATACAATCTGAATACATTTGGTTGGATTTCCACACATTTGTTGTTGTTTTCACATAAAATTATGTCCATTTTAAACAAAAGATAGACACTTTGAGTGATACCGACCACACCATGCCACCGATTGAGGTGGGGTTGACTCATACACATAAAAAAGACCCATGGACCATTCTCCTAAAGTATAAAAACAATATGAATTCATTTGGTCTGATATGAAGATATTTTTTAGATTTTACTATTTTTTCTTATCCAAAGCCCACAGAAAAGTGGTTCATCATTCTTCCATGTTGTTGGTGCCTTTCATCTGTTAAAATAAAAAAATAAATCATTGAATAAAGTGTGTTTTAGTTAATAAAAATTAAAATTTTCCTACAAACATTTACATACAATAATGTTTCATCTTTTGATCTCCTTAACCCCTCTAGAAAATGTCCACCAATTATACACGTCCCCAAGTCAGATCATAATACTATTTGTGTACACTCTTCCATCAGGTATGGGGCCAACTCATTTCTGAAAAAATATATATCATCTTGTAGAGATGAGGCTTTTCAATAGTCAGAGTAGTAATGTAAAACATGTAAATAAATAACTAATAAATAATATAAATGAAATAGTAGTTTTTTTTAAAATACCTCTTTAGGGATGTTAGTTTGTTGGTGTAAAATGATCTCTCTCATAAATTTAAAAACATAATAACTGCAATCATTATCATTTGTTTGTTTTGGAAACTATAAAAACATTTATGATTAATAGATTAAGTAACTTGTTTTGATATGTGTTTGGATAGTGAAATTTTATTTTATATACCCTAATACTTGTCCAAACGTAGTACTTGCCCGCATCCTTATGCTTAGCCCCTGTCCTCATTACTTTTTTTAGGTGGTAATGATACACCTCCATATCAAAATACAATCCTCAGTAAAATATAATATAAATTATATAACATTATTTTTATACCTAAAATGTAGGATGTAGTGTCTTAATGATTCAAAAACTCCATCATATGTAGTCGGTTTGTTGGATATACTTGCATTGAATCTAAAAAATAAATCTTTGGAGTATCCATGTTCACCACAATTAGCATCCAATGCTGCCTAAAAAACAAAAAGGAATATGTAATGAATGAAATGAAAATATAATTGATATTCTTTAATCGTAGAGTTTTACAACTGTATGGTTGGTGTTAGGAAGAGTCTGTCATCTGTAATCTTCCATTAAAATGTTTTCATCAAGTCGTTTACTATTTCATCCCGTTTTACTTGCTCTAATTTTGTTAGTTGTGTTGATGTGGTATGAGGACTAATGATTCCAAATTTTGCATCTTTGGGAAATCCCATCAACTATTTTTCATAAATATGTCGGTCAATAATATAAAATGAATTTAGTAATAATTAGCACATTATATCATATTTTAGAAAATCAATTCATGATAACATACCTCATATATAAATTTACAACTGTGACGCTTACCTAATTGTATTCAAGGATCTCAATTACATTTTCAGCAACAAAGATATCTTGAATTGTCTCTCCATATATATTCTTTTCAAGAAAAATTGTATGAATACTACCGCATTTTATCTTTGTATCCACATGAGTCTTCAATTCTAGTAAATGTGTATAGAGAAAATGCGTTGTTATTGTGCTTTCAGTTGATCTTTTGGATCAGTTGGTCGAACCATTAGATGCTTTTGAGCCTACATTTCTTGTCACCCTGCCTGCCTGAAATTTATTCTTTTAATTAATATACATGGATGGAAAACAAAGGAAGAAGGTCCTCAAGGAGGATGAAAGAAGTGTGGGCCCAGGGCATCCCCTTGCACCACACTGATACACTCAAGGGGCAGATAATGATGGTTCTCAAAAATCAAAAGGGGCTCCGCCCTCTGACCGTGTAAGGAAATTCTGTCAGCTACAAATTTGGATTCCCTCAAACTATGGTGAACAAATCCTCCCTTGATCAGTCTCTGCCTTGCATCTCCGGATGAGGTAGATCAGCTCCCATCGGATCCCACGACTGCCTTGTAGAGCCTTCAAAAGAACCTACGAATCAGACTCAACCTCAGTGATCTGCAACCCTCTCCTACTACAAACCATGAGACCAGAAGGAAGGGCCCAGACCAAAGTTCCCAAATAACAACCTGGGCCATAAAAAGCACTAAAGGCAACATGGACCGAGCCCCAATTGTCCCTAAGCAGTCTGCCCTCTCTCATGGACCCTTCCATATATGAACCGTCAATATTAAGTTTCAATCCATGACTCGGTGGCTACCACTTAACCCAGGAACCGCTTCCCCTATACTGCATGCATGGGAGATTGAGGAGATTGCAGATCATGGCCGACACGAGTCCACTTTGGATGAGAGAGGAAAGTTCCACGATAAGAGATCAGAGACAAACCTGAAGGGACCACCGGGAGCGAGGGGTCCCCAGACGAACCTGGTTACAAACATTTCTTGTCACCCTATTCTCTATCACTGTCTATAATAAAATTCATTGGTTCAAACCTTTTTTTCATTATTTTTCAAAGGTTATTCTTGAAAAAAACTGAAATAAATACCTCTTAGTCCACATGTACTCATACAAGTTGTGACGACCATGAAATAATTGTCCCAATACCCTTTTCGACCATATGAATATCATCATCATCAAGTGGAATAGGTAGCGCTGTGTTTGGCCCATGAGCTACAGTAATTTTCACTTTGATACGATCTTTTGGAAGTGTTCTATTGTGCAGCTTGTCCTCTGGGTTGTTGAACACCATAGCCCTCGCTACAAGGTGATATGTGGGTGTTGACAGATATAAATCATAGTCATTATCACCCAATAGAAGATCAGTATATGAAAATTATCACTGTTTTTATGATTCATATTTCATGGGAATAATTATTATAATATTGATTCTCATGGCTAAGACAGCTCTTTGAGGGGAATGGCTTGCCTCAAAGCTGGTGGGGGTGGGGCAGGATCTTCATGCGCTGGTTGTCCCTGGGTTGTGTCTTCTCCTTGATTCTACCCATAAAAGTTTCTAGGAACTCTCCCATCCTTTGAAATCTTTCTTCAAGAGTTTCTAGTCATTCACTCATTTTTTATTACTTCATCTATATCATCCGTCTATTTTTTTTCTCCAAATATACTTGGGGAGTCACCCCAAACCCAACACCTCTGACACGACCAAATTGTTCTGGCCACTTCAAAGCTATTGATAATTGTCCTGCATCTACTTCAGGACTAGCTGATTCTAGTGACTGTCAAATATAGGATAATAGGCAATTATTATTATGTAATTGAAATTTTAAAAAAAATTATCGTTTCATACATACACATATTTTCCACACAATTTGTGTGTTTTCATCTACTAGCTTCCCTTATTCACACGTTCATCCTTCCATAGCACATGACGTGGGATGGAAGTGAATTTTTCTTTAGACTCATCAATCTACATATAAATATAAAAACATAATTATGATGTTGTTTCTTGTCACATAACAATATTATTATAAATTTAAAATACGTACAATTTTCATTTCTAGTGAAGCGTACCCCATCCTTGCTTTACGACAGCGGTATGTTGGTTTTGATGAACGTTCCTTATTTTCAGTATTGAGTTTCTCTTTCACAAATGAAATATTGAAAATCAAAGTGATGAATACACATATTCTCAAACAATGTATTATTAGCCACAATGTACCTGAAACTTCTCATCCCAACAGTGGCCAATAAATCCATCCCATGCTTCTTGGGATATCAGGTGAGTGTAGAAAAGGGGTGGGTGTGGGTTTATTTTACCTTTGGAATCTTTTAGGTGACATTTTGTTAAAATAGTGAGAAAACCTTGATGAATTCTTCCTGCAATCCTTAGTACATAATTCTTGTGTGAATCATCTACTATAAATGTACTCTTCAAGGGATTGATAAGATTAAGACACTGTTTCATTATTTTATTTTCTAGTAAATTAAAGAAATAATATCATAAAGTTACCATAATTTCTTCCCAGATCATAGCCTCCATCCCAGACACAACATGGCGCCATGAAAATATGTCAATGACCACACATTTTTGAGTGAAAATTCCAATGTAACTACTAAACATAGAATTTTTGGGATTCACATGTTGGCCTCATGTCTTCTATTAGACATCAAATTTGATGCATGTTCTTTTCACCTTAAGAACTTTTGATGACACCATCAAACTACGGCGCACCTGTGTTTTCTGGGATGTTGGGCCTTCATCCCTGACCATTTCAATAATATCATCATCACATCTATATGTTCATCTGTAATGGTAGCAATGACATGTGCTAATGGTTGATGGACCTCAAACCTAGGAGCAGCAATAGGTTTAGAAACTTGTTACTTCTCTGCATTGTGAGCAGCAGCAGCATCATCATCTTGAGAGACTTGTTCGGCCCTGAGGGTAGAAGCACTAGAACGTGCAGAAGTTGTTATCTAGAAAAGTTGTTGAACAGTTAATTTAGATTAAATAAATTCTGTAATGATAAGATAATAACAAGAGATAACAAGATCTATATTACAAACAAAATATTACATATTTATTAAACTCTCTTTCTTTTTTCAAAGGCTGAAGGGATTTGACACCTCTATCGATTATCCAAATCCCTTCATTGTGGTCTCCTATAACATAAAAAATGCCATCTTTATTGGGACCACTGTGAAATGATTTTGGCGTACCACTTAAAGGATTGCCCTCAACTAAATTTTCATCAGACCCTTCAATAGTTTTGGATGATAACAAAACAATCGACCACTTTTTGTTTGTGGGATTTGGAACATGAAATGCTTTTACCGCATGTGATTCCATTATAAACTGTGTTTCATTGTACCTTTCTTTACTGAAATCAACTTTAACAATTACAAATTCATCTATTTTATCACCACTGTTGTAATCTACCAATTTGTATTACAAAATAGGCAATTGGAATGTTGTATAATCCAACTCCCATATTTGATTGATAATGCCAAAGTATGACATATTTTCATAAATTGGATTTTTTCCTTACTATCAGAAACATGCATCGCAACAGCCACAAGTGTAACTCCACTTTTTTTCATGGTACTATATTCATCATGTTCATCTATATAGAATGTATAACCATTAATTACATAACCATTATAAGATAATACATTCACACTTGGTCCGGCAGCTAGCCATCGAATTCTTTCGGAAATTGAATTAATATTTTCAGCAAAAACCTTAAAAATATGGTCCTGAAACCATCATATAAACTGGTTATTATGTGTATTTGATATCTTCTTTTCATCCCTTGATGTATTCAACTGCCTAAAAATTTCTTTGTGGGTATCAATATATGAAGCAACCTCCCAACTGTTATGAAAAACATAAAGGTGGGCCTACTACCGATCAGTAATATGGATTGTCACAACATCTCTTCTATAAATTCCCTCACCCTCAATGCATCAAGTGTGATGAGATTTAGGGAGATCAATTCTTTCCACATCAAATAAGTATTCAGTATATAAATCAATGGCTTCCTCAACAATATATCTCGCCACAATAAAACCCTTAGGCCGACATCGATTTTGGGAATGCCCTTTCAACATCCTCATATACCGTTGAACGGGGTACATCCATCTATAGGGCACATGACCAGAAAGTCTAATCTCTCACACCAAGGGAACCTTTAAATGAACCATCATATCCAATAATCATGGTGGGAAGTACATCTCTAATTCACATAATGTGATGAAAATCTCTCATTCCATAGTAGGAAATTTTGCTAGGTCTAAAAAATTGCTACATATAGCTTTGAAAAAGAAACAAAGTTTGGTTAACATATTACGAACATTATTGGGTAAAATGTAATGTAAAGATATAGGAATTATATCATTCATCAAAACATGGAAATCAAGTGATTTCAATCCTTTTAACTTCAAATCTTTCACTAACACAATGTTCTTGATATTTGATGAATACCCCTCTGGAACCTTAATATCATTGAAGAAGATGCAAAACTGATATCTCTCCCCCTGGAAAGCATGTAAGCAGCTAGTGGAAGAAACATTCTATTTTCACCCTTCATGGGAGCCAACACTTCTCATATTCCCATGTCAAACATGTCCAACCTTGCCTTAATTCCATCCTTTGTTTTTCTAGGGGAATTTAGAAATGTTCTGATAACAATATAACATACATTTTTTCCCGCATTCATCTCATCAAGAAAATGTCTGACGTATAGACAATTCTAGTATGATAATTAAAGAAATTGATCTCTTTTTCCAACTAATTTTCATAAGGTTTTTCGAATGTGGTTTACCAAAAATAGTGTTAATATCTTTTACTTTCTCAAATAGCTGATCACCTGTTAGTGGAGATTGTGGTGTGAGTTATTATGAACTTCCATTGAATGATGTCGTCCATGATCGGCACATATGACAAAGAGGAAGAAATCTAAGAAGTCCTAGAAACACAGATTTAGATGAATGTTTCAACCTAATTGATTCTGTATCCTCTTCTCACATGGGACACCATTGAGTTACTTTAATGTTATAGCCTGATAAATTTCCATAAGCAGGGAAATCATTTATCATCCCATAGAACATCGATCTCAACGTGAAGTATTAAATTCTATAAAAATCATACAATATAACACTGGAATCCCATAATAACATCAAATCCTTGATCAATGAAGCCAAATAAACATCAATATCATCACCTAGTTGTTTTTTTCCAGATATAAGCATAGATAAATGATGAATTTCTATTTCATGCATAAAGAGGGTAACAAGTTATAATTTACAAACATAACAGGCCATGTACTATGAGTGCTGGTCTGAAAAACAAAAAGATTCACTCCATCTATAGATAACTCAAGATGAAGGGTTCTCTGCTCATTTCCAAATTATGGTTACTCATGATTAATTCCCTTCTATTATGGAGATTCGGTCGGGTGACATTATTTCCCATATTTATTTATTTTCTGTAGATTCCACGACAACTGTTATGTAGTTTTTTCACTTCTATATAGACACCTAAACCTTGGAATGATTGGAATGTACCATAAAACATTCGTAGGAATGGATTCAGCTTTCTTGTATCGGGAAGTACCACACTTTGGGCATTCTATAAGTGATTTGTTCTCCTAGTGAAAAAATATAGAGTATTTTGGGTAGGCATGTATTTTTTCAGAAATCATACCCATCGAGTGTAGCATTCGTTTAACTTCATATATCTGGGTTGGAAGCTCATTATCTTATGGGTGCATGTAATTCAAGAGTGAAAGTAGTTCTATAAAACTAACATCACTCCATTTGTTGCCTTATTTCAATTTATACAACATCAGTACAGCTCAAAAAGATGTATATTTAGTGCAACCATTGAATAATGGAATATTTTCACAACTCTTTAACTTCTCAAATAATTTTGGGAAATCATGGATTTCATCTACAACTGTCCTTGTCATTTCCTCAATATGATCTGCATCATCATTGATATCTGTAATCACATCATATATATGTTTTTCTTCATTATCCATATTTTTAATCATCAATGATCCATAAAACACAATTTTATCCCATTCACTAGCTATATTCACTTTTTCTCCTTGTTTATTCAATCATTTATAACTCCGATCTATTCCGTGACATATCAAATGTTCTTTCAACTCCTCTCAAGTAATTAGTCCAGAATAACAACAATGTAAACTTGGAAAAAGGATTTGAGAGGATCCTTTTTATGATACTTTACAAACTTGATGAACTCTTTCACTCTGTTCTCATACTCTATTGTTAGAAAATGAGCATCCATCCAATCTTTATTCATCTTCATCCAATTTGAATCTTAAATATTAGAATTTATGATTCAAATACAAAAAACAACACTTCCAAATACAGTAGAAGAGAACCACTTCCTTAAACAAATAGAGATTAATAGATCCTAACCATTTCCAATAAATATTTGAAAATCAACAAAACCATGATAAACCCACCATCAAAATCAACACACTTTCAAGCCCCTTTACGAATAGTTCTAGCACCCAACACCCTTGTAGAAAAATATTAAACATAATATTAAACACCCCTACCACACACATGGTTCATAATAAAATAATCACATTAAATATCCCAAAACTAGTGACCAAACTCAAATAAAATGAAAACAGGGAAACAATTTTGATGAGAAAACTAATATAGTAGACACATTTCCAAACACAAAGGGTTTCACGGGGGAGACAAATCACATAAGTTTATCCAAAAATACTATAGAATATCATAGGTTTTGTTACCCAAATTATCATAAGAAATAGAAAATAAAGGTTAGTGAAAATAAATTCTATCATGAAAATGTAAAGGATACGCAACAACTCTCCCTCACCTTCCCCAAACTCATACCTAGAACCACACTCGAAGCCACTATGAGATCCTATTTCATGGAACACACAATTTTCATTTCACACTAGTTCACTGAAAATAGGGATTTCTATGAAACCTCATCACTTAAAAATGGCCTCAAACACACAATTAAAAGGACCCCATCTACAATACCTATATAGTAACCACTTAATGAGTCACTGAATAGCCCACAGGTTTTTTGATTGCCTCTCAATAACACATCTCGATGGGGGAATTGGTTATCTTCTTTGCAAGACCAAATTCATACCAAACATCACAAACATGGGGCTCTACCAATGCCTACCATATACCTATTAAATAATTAAAAAAATTAGGAAAAATAGTTTCTTGTACATATTTCTAATTGTACTACATGAAAATTATAAAAAACATAGTTTGAACCCCCAAACAGTCGTGGAGCCTCCTGGTAAAAACACTCTAGTGACTAAAAAAATCCAAGATTTTAACCACTAACTTCCCAATATTGGAGTGTTCTAATTAGGGGTAGTATTTGTAGAATCAGACCAAAGCTCCATCCACCTCATGATGCTCCCCGATCTTATCCATCACTTTAGTGTTGTACATACCTCTTTTATCTAGTTCCTTCATTTTCCTAGGCTATTCGTCGACTGTCTCTCTAACTATAGCATGAAAGTTAAGAAAATGAAATGTGATATGTTTATACCCATCACAATCATATTAAATTCCCTGGAGTAATGGGAAATCCTTGAGGTACCTATGAATGAAAGTGCCTCCTGAGATGATACTTGCATCACACACCAACTGTGGGTGGGTGCTGCAAACCTTACCTCCAAGAAGATCACTACCTTAAAATATTATGATATGAACTCAAACCATAGAAATAATCATAGAACACTAATATATCCATCCAAATCTTAGTATTACATGTTAAATTCCCCCAAACCTCTAGAGGCTGGTCTATGAATTGAACAACATAAATTAATGTATTTAATAAAAAGAGCTAAAATACAATCCAACCAAGAAATGGAAAATAGTGTATGACCTACATAGAAGGAGGAGAAAGATTCTAACTTACTATTGGTATACACATCAGTCTGTTTATCCCAAACTAATCTCTATAATATCCTGGTCCAAAAAGGACTCTAGGAAATTTTCCTCTTTTATATAAGACATGACATGTATGGGAAGATCCCTTGTAGGGATGAGTATTGAAATACCCAATAGGACTCACCAAAAACACCATACATAAAGAATTGATAGTATTCATTTCACTAAACACAAGTATTCAAAACATGACATGAGACATAGTGATAAACAAGGATATCCAAAATATACACATAAAATACTCTGAGTCAAAATAATTCTCAACCACTTCTAATTGTAGATCCACTCAGGGTTTCAAGGTAACACTCCTCTGAGAGTTAATGCTACCCAAGCTATAATTCCAATGATGATACTCATCCTAGAGGTCAAACTCATCCGATCTAGCCAAGGATAATCACATAGGAAACTTAGAGTGTTCACTCGAGATATACACTTCATTAGACTAATATCCGATTAGAAATATCAGCTCATGATATAAATATAGGGGGTCTGCGCCCAAGGCATGATGGGGGGTTACTAGAGTCTACTACAATAATCCTCCATGATAGGGGATAGACACTTGTGTGATTGTTGGTCATTCCAATTCAACAAACCCAACATAGGGAAAACACAATGGAAATAAGGTTTGCTTCAGGCCTCTCGGAGGGATACAAGATCCAGGTCACTAAGTGACCTGTGGTCCAATGCTCAGGATCATATTCCATACTAACCCCCATAAAATTGAACTGAGACCACTCACTATAGAATATGTATATTGAAATATGAGAGGGTTCATCCAAGATACATGCTCCATCATAAAATACATCGTCTAAAAGATCAGATCTCTTTACAAAGAGAGGGGGTCAATTCCTATGGCTTGATGGGGGACAATAGAAAATACTTGAAACGTCCTCCAATATAGGGGATCAATTCCCATGTAAGTTATGGTGATTTGAATTCTAGAAACCCAATATAGGGACAAAATGAATGAAATGAGGATCACTCTAGGTCCCTTGAATTGATATATGTTCCAAGTCACTGAGGGGTATGAGTTCCAATGAACGGAACCTAAGTCTATAATAAACCTCATATAAGTGGACTAAGATAAATCAATCAAGAATAATGGAACTCACCTACACTACCATGATCATTAAGAAGATATAGAGGGGCCAATATCCTTCGACTTGGTCATGAAGCTTCATCAAGCCATTATAGGAATGGACCAAGGGAACACAATCCACAAATACTAGTCCACAGAATCTCAAAAATCTAAAAAAATTGAAATAAAATAAAATAGAGCCCAAGACTATCCTCAAAGGAGGACATGATGGGTATCCAAGGGTATAAGGTATGTCTAAAAAAACTAGCAATGCTCGTGTCTCATTTTAACATGGAGTGATTTGTGATTCAATCTATGGAATGTGCAATGGCCATTCACCAGTTATTCATTGAATCATTGACCAAATGAGAACTAAAACGATGACCACATGTGGATAAGGGAGAGAAATTACCAAAAACAAACCTAAAAGGAGAAGTGGAAAACTTACCTAGAGTAGATGGATCCCGTGATGGAGAGAGATATGAAGTGTCAAGCAATCAGGGAGCCTTCTGTGCTACGTTGAAAGAGGAAGGCGCGACCGCTGGAGGGGGAGGTGCATGGGAGGAGCCACTAACCATTGAAAATGGATTTGTAGGGTTCGTTGGGAGTAGTGTCTAGTGGGGAGGAGGAGAAGTAGGGTTCGTGCAGAGGATGTTCTGTGGAATGGGTTCGAGGGGGAGGATAAGGAGTATGCGGTGGAGTAGGGCTTGTGGCAAAGGTCTGGAAAAGTGAAGATTAGGGGGGAGTTGTAGTAGGTGTATAGTACCATGAGAGCTTGAGGGAATGATAAAAAGAGGATATTGTGCACCCAATTTTATAAAATGGGACTATAATTTTATCAGTGCTATAAAATTGCTGATAAAGAGAAACTTTATCAACGCTAAAATTTTAGCACTTATAAATGGTTACTTTATCAACACTTTTTTAGAGTTCATAAATGAGTTCTTTATCAGAACTTTTAATTAGAAAGGATAAAGATTTACCTTTATCAGCGCTTTTTTCTTATCATTGATAAAAGGTGGCGCTTCCCATTCTAGTTTTTTGTAGTAGTGAGGATCTAAATGGCAGTGGGTGGTCGGAAATGCAGAAGGTAGAAGGTGTAGGTAGGCACTACATACTAGCTTGATGACTGTGGTTTGAGACCTTGGTGGCGGGTGTGTTGCAGGTACACGGTTGAAGGCTTCTGGACCGGAAACCGTGTTGGCGGGGTGGAGATTGGTTGAGGATCCGAGTACGCTCTGTGGAGATGGGTGGAAAGGGCGCCGATTTGTGTCTAGAGTTGTGAGATCCCGATAGCTGGATTGGGGGGCTGGCTGTGAGCTCCAGTGAGATGGATACGGTCGGTCTGCATGATCCAATGACTTGATGGGCAGTAGTCTTGGATAGTTGACAACGAGATAGGTTGTCGATGTTTTTTGTTCTGGTAATCAGGATGCGATGAGGAATTGGATGGGTGACTTTTTTTCCCATGCCTGTGGGACGTGGTGTTTTCTGGGTTGTAGATGCAGTTCAAGGATGTGGGCTTACCACATGATCAATTATTAGGTTTGGTTGGGGATATAGGGGGGATGTAATAGATTATGTTGAGTATATTATTCTAGTGCGGGATTTTTCCATTCATGTTTTTTGGGTCGTCTGGTTATCATGCATGGGTTTAAAATATTTTGAAAATTGTGCCATATAGGTGGCATCGTAGATTCCGCCTTTGGTATCGGGTGAAATGCGGCATCGCGGATGCAGACTTTCCACTAAAACCAAAAATAATTATTTTTTTAAATTTAAATTTAAATTTTTATTTTTATTGTTTTGTTTTGTTTATATATACATATTGTATATATATATAGAAACCAAAAACAAAAAAAAAATCAGCAGGATTTATCAACTATTTAAAATCCAATAGTACCACCATTTCAATAGTCTGGATTCTGATAGATTCTCTCACCGAGAGCTCCCTTTTATAAGAATTCTTACTCTAAAAATCATTCTGCATTTCTGATGTGGGATTCTGGTTCTCCCATTCCTGTGCAGAACATTCTACATTTCCGATGTGGGATTCTGTTTCATGTACGTGACTTTGAAAGACTATAAAATAAAAACTATAAGACCAATATAAAGGAATCTTAAAACATGGATTAAACATATAAATATAGTTGAAAACAAAAATAATTTCAAAAAAACTATTGATAAAAAATAATTTGTATGCTTTCAAAACCACATAATTGAAACTTAAAAAGTTGCAAGTACGTCACTTTAGAAGCCTATAAAATATAAACTACAAAACCAATATAAATGATACATTATACATGGATTAAACATATAACAAATAGTTAAAAATAAAAATAATTTCATAAAAAGTGTTGATGGAAAATAATTTATAAGTTTTCAAAGACACCTAAATGAAACATAAAAATGCTTCAAGCACGTGACTTTGAGAGCCTATAAAATATAAACTATAAGACCGATATAACTAAAACATAAAACATGGATTAAACATATAATAAGTAGTTGAAAATAAAAATAATTTCATAAAAAATGTTCATGAAAAATAATTTATATGTTCTCCAAAGCACATACTTGAAACATAAAAATGATTGATGTTTGTGGCTTTGAAATACTAAAAAACATAAACTATAAGACTCGTATAATTTAAAGTTAAAACATGGATTAAACATATAATAAATTATTAAATTAATAAATTAATATTATGAAAAATGAATTATATAATAATTAATTAGTTAATTATTAATTATTGTTAATTAATTATATAATAATTAATTAATTAATTAATTAATAATATAATGAATTTTAATAATTATAATTTAATAATTAAAATGAAAAATTAGAATTTATAACTATATTACTAATTAATTATTTAAATATTATATAATTAATAATTAGATTACCAATTAAATAATTAATTATTATATAATAATTTCTAATAAATACTAAATAATAATTATAATTAATAATTATAATTTATAATTATATTACTAATTAACTAATTATTGAAAAGAGTCTCAGCTCTATCTTTCTCAAAAAATTAACTAATTAACTATTATATATTTAATAATTATATTACTAAATAACAAATTAATTATTATATAATTATTGATTAATAATTACTGATTAACTGACTACAAATAATATAATTAATAATTTTAGTAATAATTAACTATTTAACTTTTATATAATTAATAATTATATTACTTTGTAACTAATTAATTATTAAATAATTAATAATTATATTAGTAATTGACAAATTATATTACTAATTAACTAAATAATTTTTATATAATTATTCTTTAATAATTACTAATTAATTAAATAAATATTAAATAATTAATAGTTATAATGAATAATTATGGTGAATAATTGTAAAGAATAATTATATTACTAATTAACTAATTAATTATTATATAATAATTTTAATAATTACTAATTAGTAATTATAATGAATAATTATATTCCTAATTACCTACTTAAATATTATATAATTAATAATTAAATTACCAAATAACTAATTAATTATTATATGTTAATTTTTAATAAATACTAATTAATAATTATAATGAAAAATTATAGTTTATAATTATATTACTAATTAACTAATTAAAAAAATGGACCCACCTCTATTGTTCTCAAAAAAATTAACTAATTAGTTATTATATATTTAATAATTACATTACTAATTAACTAATTAGTTATTATGTTATTAATGATTAATAATTACTAATTAAATAATTAAAAATTATATAATGATTAATTATATAACTAATTAACTTATTAATTATTATATAATTAATAATTATATTACTGAAAAACTAATTAATTATTAAATAATTAATAATTATATTACTAATTAACTGTTTATATTACTAATTAATTAATTGTATTGCTAATTAACTAATTAATTATTATATAATTAATATTTATATTAATAATTAACTAATTATATTACAAATTTACTAATTAATTATGACTCGAGAGTCGGGTTGCTGGGGATGCATGAACAGGGTGCCCCGGTGGTGAGACCGGCAACAAGAATGGTCGCCGCTCACAGAAACGGTGACTTGTGGCATACCTCTTCAGTTGAGGTGGTCACGATTAAATGTCACGTGTGTAGCCAAATAAATAAGGGGGCTTATGGGCCATGTGATGACAGACCTATGGCTCGTTTAAATTTATATGTAATCTGTATAAATAAAAATGTTAGGACAAGACTTGAGCGGTTATTAGTCTACCATGTGTGAGTGGGTGTTGTTTTATGTTTTGCGATTTTTGTACCTCTAATCATCCAATATATATATATATATATACATGTGTGTGTGTGTGTGTGTGTGTGTGTATATGTATATGTATATGTATTCAGATGGTGTATAAATATATATTCATTTATATGAATATATATTTATATAAATTTAATGTGTTTATATATATATATATATATTTACAGATATTTATATGTATTAATGGATATTTATTTACAATTATATATATTTACACAACCGAACATATACAAATGTATTTATGTATACATATATATGTATTTATATTTATATGTATGTATATGTATTTATATATATATATATATATTATGTGGGTATATATATATATATGTGTGTGTGTGTGTATTTATGTTTGTTTATTTATATACTTATGTATTCGTATTTATATAACTTTATCTCGATTTTTTATTTATATATCACTTCTACAAAACAAGGTTTTATCAGTGCTAAAAAACGCTGATAAAACCCATTTTTTCATTGCTAAAAAAACAATGATAAAAGTTAAAATATATATATATAATATATATATAGGGTTTTAACAATGATTGACCCTTTTCAATAGCGTTATGTGCCCACCCCTAACCACACACCCCACACACCCGCCCACCCTTTAATAACACTATCCCCAATTTCACCCGTGTGTGGCCATGTCTCCCCCAAGATTTGAACTCGAGACCTCCACTATACGCTCCTGGACCCTTTATCACTCCTCCATATTACATTGTTCTACATTTAATGATATATCTATATACATACATATATTTATTTAGTTATATTTATTCATATATTTCTATATATTTATATTAATATATATATTTAGTTATATTAATATATATATATATATATACATATATATATTTATTCGTACATTAATATATAAATAGTTATTTATATTTATATATTTATATATTTATTAGTATATTAATATATATATATATATATGTAGTTATTTATATTTATACATTTATATATTTATTTTAATATTAATATATATTTATAATATTAGTTTTAAATGCATTTATAAAATTTGGTTTTTTATGTCTATAAACAAATTAAAAAATCATACATACATACATATATACGACACACACACATATATTATGTATGTGAATATGTCAGTATAATTATACATATTTATATATATATACAAATATTATATAATAATATGTATATTCATATGTTAGAGTATATAGATAATATATATCAGTTTGTTAATACAAACATACACAAATACCCACACACACAAAAACACATTATATAGGTATATAAATATTCATATATTTTTATTTTAAACGAAATGGATTTTAGTTTCTATTCAGATAAAGCTTATATATAGAGAAATATATTTTATATGTAAATATGTTTAACTAGTTGTTTATAAAATTAAACTTTTATGTGTGAATATATAAAAAAGATGTATATATTGTTATATATTTGATTATAAATAACAGTACATTTTGAAAAATTATAAATGTTTAAAGTTATAATATCAATGTGAATGTAATCCCTCAGAATAAATTCAGTCCCCATTGAAAAAGGTCAAAAATTCCCCCTTAAACGAGGATGAAATTCACTAGAATCTGAAAAAATCAGGGTATCCGGACTAAAAACATAATTTTGGAAGCTTTTTGGGCATTTTTTGCCTAAAAAATGTGATAGAGGGTTTTCCCTTAGTGATCAGGATGTAGAACCTCATCGCAAGATTCGATTCGATATGTGATAGATCCCAAACAGAGACCCGAATCAAAATTTATGGTTGTTTGAAGTTTGAGTTTCATTTTCAACTTATTTTTGATCTTCTATTAATTTTTTTTATTTTTTTTGCCTTCAAATTGTTATTAAATGACTATTACTCAATAATAATTAGCAAATTATTAATTAATAATATTTTCAAAAATATTTTATATGCCATTTTTACAAGATATCTTATATATTAAGTGTAAATGTCTATTAATACCTATATAAAAAATATTAAAAAAATATATATTATATATATATCAATATATATATATATCAATATATTATTTTTAATGAAATATATTTTTTTAAATATACCCTTCATCAGCTCTAGTAACAAAATTGTTAATAAAGACCCCCTCTTTATCAATTCTACTAAAAAGCGCTGATAAAGGGGGACCCTATAAGAGTTCTAAAAAATTATTGATAAATGGGATGTCATTTTCAATGATAAAAAATAAATGATAAAGGCGCACTTTTAACATTACTTTTTTTAGAACTGTTAAAAACACCTTTTATCATCGCTTTTTTTAGCACTGTTAAATGGTAGCACTGTGAAAACCCTTTTTGTGATATTGTATATTTATTAGTGTTTATATTAAATTATATTTATTTTTATTAGTTAATATTATCTATATATGTATATATGTAGTTTTATTTTTTTTTAGTGACCATATGAAGGCCTTGGTGGAGCAGTAAAGGCTTTGAAGAATAAATTATAGGGAGGTGCTTCAAATCTCACACAAAACACACACACACAGAGAGACATAGACACAGACATAGACACACATGCGCACACATGCACGAACACACACACACATACTTAATTTTCCAGAGTGGGTTGAACAAACTGGGTGGGCCTATAGCTGGGTCGGGGTTAGGTGGTCCTGGTGATAGGTGTGGTACCGTATTGGGCTTAGAGGGTTTGTGCTCGGGTCCAGTAGGCTCCGGATGTGTCTGGTGGGTCGGGACTAGGTGATTTTGAGGTAGGCCTCGATTTGGGGGCCAATCACTATTTCTTAATATATATATATATATATATATATTAAAAAAAATTAAAAATAATGAAAAATAATTAAAAACAGGTTTCAAAACCTCCATAAAATATTTTTTAAAATCATTAATAATATTGTAATACAAAACAACATATATACATTGAAAACTATCCTGAAATGCTTCATGATGGTTTCTAAAAGAATCTCAAAATAATCCCACACGAAATAATTCATGATGGTTTTGAAAACAAAACATGTCAAATCTTTTCATAGCAGTTTAAACCACTACTAAACCCCAAAAATACCATTGCCAAAGGGTATTTTTAGCATAGTGTAAAGGTCTACTATATTTATCATTAAATTAAAAAAAACAATATTCCTATTAGATATATAATTAGGGCTCATACATTTGTATCCAAATACTGGAACCATGTAGAAAATGAAGGACTGTGGGAAGTGATGTGTATCTTTATGATGTTAATAGAGAAATAGTTGATGCATTACTTTTGGAAGATTATCATTACATATTTTCTAGTGGAATAATTATTGTATTTACAAACTGATAATGTTTGTTTATCATGACTATGATATTATTTACATGTTGAGTTTAGTCACAAAAGAATTTATTTAATGGTTAGAAATTAATGGACATTAAATATTTTGAAAAAACAAATTTAAATATTGTTTTGAATATATACATGAATTAGTAAATCCTAAGTTGGAAATTTATGATGAATTAAATTCATAGGACACAGTGGGATGGATTATAATACTTCATTACATTTATTGATCAAATTAGTATATAGATATATGTTTATTCGATACGATTATAATTATATTCCATTATATTGTCATGAAATTAGAAGGAGAAGTATAGAATCACCTTTTTATGAATGTGATGACACTCTTATTAGAGTGATACAGATAACATCCTAATTGAGAAATCATTGATCTTGAGACATGAAATTATTCTATTATCAATTTATGAACATGCATTATAAACAGAAACATGCACACATAACCATTTGTTCCCACTAAAGTGGTAAAAGAGATATCATATGAGTTAAAGTTTGATAGAAAAAACTATTCTATAATGTATACAAGGATATGTATACAAAGTGTTTTTAAGTTCATCTATAACATCAAATATTCAATAAATAACGTGAATTTCAACTTTAGTAGATCCAAGAGATAATTTATTATATCTAAATAATAATTATATCACTAAAAAATAGTGGGATATAAATAGTATTCACTAATGTTAGGGTTCGTAATGCACAGGAGTTGTGCAAAAGAACATATTCTATACAAGACTCGGTGGGGTGGGAGTTTTACATAGAAAAAAGCATCAAGATCATTATAATAAGGCCATAATATAATTTGGATCCATTGTTAATAAAAGATAGGTATGTTTCTATATAGGTTTAGTGGAAGTTGTAGACTATTATCTACATAAAATATGCCAAGGAGATATTATTAATGGAAATGAGATTAAAATATTACATATAATTATGAATATGTTTAAATAATGTTTCCCTACGAAATACTTTGATAAAGCATCTAATATTCCAGGAATCCAAATATTTAGATATAGATCCATGGGGATATTTATACTAAATTATTGTATATACATTAAAAAGTAATTAATGATACCTTATAGAGTAATAACGATGGAAATTTCACTTATGTGACATGAAATATAGAATAAGTAGTGTTTTATCTCATAAATGAATGGGTCTAACATTTCAGCCAAGTTATGTAAAAGTTAGTTACAGATAAATATAATGAATATTAGTTAAAACTATCCAAGATTACAATAATTTTACAAGGTATATATCCCAAGTAAATGGAGAATATAAGACCCTAGTTATGAGGGGGTACATGTATACTTTATCCCATAATGACCAGTTTGATAAAATAACATAGTAAGGATAATGAAAATACAATAATGAATATAATCTCATAGTAACCTATGGTTCCCATTTCTAAAAAATCCATGGATATCATTCTCCTGATGTAGCTAAAGAATTAGTATTCATATAATTTGGAAATATCTTATCTTAAGAAGTTTAGATCAAAGAGATAAATTTATGGGTCATAGTTTATTTACATAGTAAAATGTTACAATCCTAGTGGAAAAATACTTACATTAGGGGAGTCATGAATATCATGTGATAGATAATAAGTTAAGAATTGTTTTCAGTTTTCCCTCGTTCAAGGATGGGTTTGTTGGTTTTGGTTCCCTAGAACTAACAATATCTAGTACTCTGGGTTACCATTCCATGTATATGGTTTGATATATACATGAATATCCCTATCACATAGATTTTGTTCTTCTATATAATAGTGGTGTTATTATATAATTAGAGTATTTCTTCACCTAATTGGGTTATAGTAGTTCCCCATTATTATGAGAACCAAGATAATCTACGATGATATTCTTAAAAATATATGATATTTTCTATATACATTATATCGATATAATAATAATGGTTTTTTACTATCCTATGTTGGAAGATTATAATCATTAATACTTATTCTTGTAAAAGTTTCACTATGGTATCTCCATGAAGGCTGGTCAAGAGGAAATACCTGACAATAGAAATTGTACATATTATATACTTCATTGGAATTCATATTTATGTGTTTGAAATACTCTAAAACTTATTATTGTTGTTAATGTATATTTTGAATCATATACTTTGATAAATAGATAAAACCCATGATGGAATATACTTATAGAGAGGTGGTATTTATTATGTATATCATATAAGATATGAAATTAATGGAAGGGACATCAGATAATTTCTCCCTTCCATGGTGGGGAAAAATATATCTATTGAACATTAATTGATAGGAAAGTATTTAACAAAATTCCATGGTCATGGAAGTTTGTAAGCAAGTATATATTGGATAGTCAAAGAAATATAGGTAAAATATATTGTTTGGGGATTGTGTATTCATCTTGTTTGGTGTGATATCATCTAACCTAGGGATTTTATTCTATATTATCATTCATCAGAGTTAATTTTTCTGATGTATCATGTTTTCTTTGTAGGGTATAATGAAATAAATTTAAGAATTATAGATTACTGAAAAAAAAAATACATATTAAAAATTTTAGAACTAGATTTTTGTTGAAACATGAATTTTATTATACCCCAGCAAGGATGAATCCATGAATCATGTTCAGTTTAATTAATCATTCATAATTGAGAATATAAAATAAATCCAAATCATACCCCATTCAATTTTGATCATAAACACTTTTTTTCTTCAGTAGTGATATTCACTCTAAGGAACTAAATCGAGAACCCTCTAGATCATCCATACACATTATAAAATATTTATCTATTTTTAACCTATGAAATATAGGTGCCAGTGTGGATAATTAGAGGCTCATTGGCATCATAAAGATCATAGGTGATCAAATAAACAATCCATGAACATGGATTAATAAAACATTTATTTTCCCTTCCCTTCTCTCTAGAGGTATTGAGATAGTGTGGAAGAGGGAGAATTCATGAAAAACCTATCCTCACAAATTTTGGGTCACAAAATAGCTGATATAATTATGTTTTAACTTCTATAAATTTCATTTAGGTCCTAATAGAATTTAAATCATCAAGAGTACCCAAAAATGAAATAAACATAACATAAAAATTTCCACAAATGTCTTTTATATTTTATCACATTTCTATAATGCATAAATAAATGTTCATAATAAAATATAAGACATTAACTCAATTCATGAATCCCACAAATATTAAATGAACCATGAATATTAAACATTTAATATTCATTCCAAAATATTTTTCATTATATTTAGTAAATAACGTCTGAATATAATACCTAAATTAATTCAATGGCTTATATTCAAAACTCAATTAAAATTTAATTTATTTATATTTTTGATTATATAAACATGGAAATTACACAGGCACCACCATGGATCCCACCATGTCAAAGACACTAATTAAATAGGATTGGAAAAACCTTCTAAATATGAATTTCTTGTGACCCTATTGACCCTTATCTCGATGGAAATGAATATTATTCTTTGACCAAGAGATGATTCTAGAAACATATTATAAACCCTAAGGAGTTAATGAATAATCATAGAAACTACAGCCTCTTACAAACACATACCATGTAATATTGTCTCTTTGTCTCAAAATATATCATAAAGTAGGAAAAACACTTCATGTTATCATTCTTTGTTGATTTATTATTCATTGACCTCACTGGTTGGACATTCCTTTAATCTCTTTATACATAAATCTATTAAAGGTACTACCATCCAAACCAATTTGGCCCATGACATCTCATCATTTTAGAAGTGATAAAAAAAACTATCTTGATCAGTCAATCAATGTCTTACTAACAATGATGCACCAAACAAAATCCACCTCACCACGAAACAAATTCCATGGTTTTTTATCAAGAATAAAATTATGTAACCAAATGATACAAATTTATATTAATCTCTAACTGAGAGACCAATATACATATTTTCATATAGTAACTACTAGTTACATAAAAACCTGTTGTGTTCCTATTGGTGGGATAGTCCTCATGATATCCTCTACATGAGATCAAAAAGTGTAAAATTAATGAGAATTAGTCTAAATGCTTATTATCCCTAATACCTAATAGTTAGATATCATCCTTGTCTAGTAAGTATGATGTACCTAGACTATAGGACATATATTTATAATTATTGTCATAGTATCTCAAGGTCCTGTTTATAGTTTGTATGTTCTATAACCTTTTAATATAAAAAACAATTTAAAGAAATTACTATATAAATTTTGGCTTGCACATGAGCTTTGGCCTGGTTGGTGAGGACTCTTAAGTGCATCCTCGTGACCCGGGATCAAATCCAAGCGGAGGCACAATTTCCTATGGTACTGTAGCAAGAATGTCGTAATACATTTGTAGGTATTGTAGTGGGAACTATGCAGTACTGTAGCGGGAACTATAGGAGGATTTTTTTGGCACAATAGCAGTTGGCAATTTGCCCCCGTTTGGGCTTGCGGGCCAAAAATTTGGTCCCCGAGTCATTTAAGGCCTTCGAGCCACCTCAACACCTTAGGGCCACCTTTAGTGCATATAAAAACCAGAGAACCTACAAGGAAAAAGCTCTATAAGAGGCTGATCAAAGAGATTTCACCACAACAAAAGCTACCCAGATTGCAAGAATGAGAGGGTATGATACCTGCCATCGGGACAAGCCTGGTCATGCATGGGATATCCTAAGCAAACAGCCATGTGAAGGTGGAGAGCTGATTTCATAATGAAGATTCTTGGAGGTTCAGTTCCAAGTAGTTAGTCTGGGTTGTATGTAATGTTTGAAGCCTACAGGCATTGAATTCCTCTAAGGGATACAGGTCCATGTAATACATATGCCTACGGGCATTGTAAGGGTTCTACCTCACCCCTTAAAAGGTGGATTATCAAAATAAATAAGAAATTGAAGGCCTTCAGGCCATTGAATGGACTATATAAATAGAGGATTTATATGTATCAACACTATTATGGAAAGAATACATCATGCACAACTCATTGTATATATAATATGGTAATTGAAAAATATTGTTCATGTTAGGTCTAGGGAACCAACTTTAATAACAATCCCTCATGAACTAGATCCTACATGAAAATGATCAACCTATTAGCACACACATGATAAGATCATGATTTTACTGAGCTATGGATTTAGTCATTATGCCTACCACTTAGTCCTACATGGCTACTCTGTTATCTGTTACTTAATCTCCTTGAGTGAGTCTTCAGAAGAGATGATATCAATGAGTATAAAACCTTTTTACTTTATTTAAAATTGACATCTTGGATAGTACTATTAAAGTATTCGTGTCATAATTATGATAAAACTTTACTTACATTGTGTTATTCCAAGACTTGGAAGATTTTTTTAAGAATTTTACACCACACCGTGAGATCATTAGAAGTCATAAAATTATTGATATTTTTAGATATGTATACCATTAGATTGAATGAGCTCCACTTACAAATTTCCATTTCTTAAATGCATTATTAGATCATATTGAACCATAATAAAACTATATTGTGTGCCCTTATAACTTCTGTTACTTCCTCTCTATGTACCATGTACATATTCCTTGTACTTTCTCATGTACTATTCGATAACCCTGATCTCTTTATGTGAGTTTATTTTGGATTAAATATATATTTTCCTACTATAAATTATAAATTGGAAACATCTAGTACATAACATGGAATAACTGATATATCCATCCTAGATGCATATCGAATTCTACTCACCATCATAACATCCTTTTTCCATAATACCTGTCTTCTTTGAGAGTTATATGTCATGTGACATTGGAAACAATTATCTCTTAAAATTTTCCATTATATTTTTAGTATATTCAAATTAACGTGGTCCATGTAACCCATAGATATACTGTAGTAAATATTTTTCCCTAGAACTCAGGTTTATAGTACAAGTCAATAAATGGAGACTCTCTTTCAACCAAGTCTTAACAAACTTTATGACTAATAACCGCTTACCATATGTTATCAAAATGTTTTACATAGAAAATGTGGCTCTACCACAACCCTCATGTATAAACCTAATATACTTTTGTTCCAAATGAATATTCTATGATCATAATGGTTTCACTAGTCCATAAATAGAACTCAACCAGTTTCATTTATTATTGAAATTATTTAGTTTCATCAACCCTTTATAGTTGATTCATATAGACACCTTCCTAGATTTGTGGCATTGATATCCAATTCCAAATTTAATGATAATAGAAAATTTTTATGAAAAGTGGAATTCAAATGGATTTTATCATAAAGAGTTTGTAATATTAATAAATCCTTACTGATACAATACTTCTACTATCCATATTTATTTTAATTCTTAATATATTCTTAATATATTTTATTCCTTTAACAAAATATATATATTTTATTTATTTTAGTTAATATTTAATTAAAAAAATAATATTATTTGAAATCAATTTTCAATTATGTTTTTTTAAGTTGTTAAAATTAACTTACTATTGAAAATCATTAATAAATTTCTTGTTTTTATTTTAATCTATTCTATTTATTTTTAGTGTATGATGTGAGATGAATTTGAATAGCAATGATATTTATTTTCACTTTATACATCAAATAATTTAATTTCCATAGATAAATTAACTAACATCTACATAATATAAATTTGAAATGATGTTTTTGGAAGAAATGTTGTCAAGTCCATGAGGCGTGAGATAGTTTCATAATGTCTCCCCATAAGATAAATTGTCTTTCCTTCCACATAAGAGAATTTTATTTTCAATGAGTACTAGAAATGAGGATTCTATATTTTTTGAATTATATTCCCCATTAAATAATTGTGATATAATAAGTAAGATAATATCAAGTGGATTTGTATGATGAATATTGAAAAGGATAAATTATTCAACATGATTTCAAAACCCAAGTAGCTGATTAATATCGAAGAACCCACTAAGGTTGATTCATGTAGTACCGATCGAAACAATGGATGAAGGAGATCTGAGAAAGTGGCCATCCAAAGCTTGCAACAAAAATATGGCTGATATCTGGTAACAATAAAGAATTGATTCTAATCGAATAACCTAAAGACCGAGCTGCACTAATCATTTGGATTTACACTAATGAGATGAACCAATATGTGTCTTTCCATTGAAGACTTGGGCCAATATAAAATTAAAGGAGCTCGATCAATGAAATCCAAGAACTAGGAGTTAATATTCACAGTTCAGGGATGGAGTATTGACTATGATATGAAGGAAAATCCACAGTTGATCAACTATATTGCATATAGGGTTTCATTTGTTGGTTTATATCATAGTGAATGCCTCCTGTTCGATGAAATTCCATAGTGCAGTTCATTTTTTTAGAAAAATTATTTATTTCCAAATATTTTACTATGGTGTGGTCATTCATTGAAGTTTTTTGAACTGGGTGATGAAACTATGAATGCAATTCATATTTGATGAAGTTTATCCAAGTTCCTCAACTGAAACTCATTAGTGAAGCAGGCCGAGTTGATAAGCACTGAAGTAGGGTTCTCTAAGGTGATATTTAGTAATCATTTTAATGATCAAGGGCCTTAGAAATTCCTTCCATACTTTATCTATTTAATTTTAAACGAGTGGATACAAGGTTTTTGTGGAAATAATCAAATGGTGATTATCTTGTGAAGAATGCTATCGAAATTTGGAGGTCTTGTCTACGATGAAGGATTTGGAAGAAGGAAAGAAGGAAAAAAGAAGAATATTTGAGTGTTATGGTTGATTGAATGAATTAGAGAGATGACGATCAAATTGAATTTAATCTGAGTTCAATCGAATTCTAAGTTTTTAGGCTAGTAGCTTGAAAGAAAATTGTAGGTTTATGTAATAAATTATATATATACGAAGAGGGAAATTCCGTGGATTTGGAAGAAGATGTTGACCAAGGTTATGGGAGGGTCACCTCCTACATTCGTATCCTTGAAAGGGATGTTGGTTCACACTGAAATGGGACAAGGATAGGACTGTGGTGTTCCCTACAACATTGAAATTTCACAAGGGGGAGATATACTCTGCTAAAAGTTATTAATAGAAGAATTTGGAGATTATTATAAACTCTCAAAGATATTGTAACATTTTGGGAAATCATTTGTATTGATCACATTGAGTTGAAGAATGTTTTCTTCATAGGGTGTAGATTCAATTAGTACAAATTTTCTTATGTCACTTTCTAGGAAGATCGTCTACTATGAAAACAACACATGATATCCTAATATTTTATTTAAAATTAATTGTTCTCTGGATAATTTAATGAAACCTAGATAGTGTCAGAGTCTAATGGAGAGAGACAGAGGGTGTTTTCTTGAGGGAAAGGAGTAGTGAATCAAGGGGAAATAATTAATTGTTTTATGTTAATATCACCAAATGGATGTGGTTGTGATTAGTTATGACAAAGATCGAAAATATAAAAAAGAAAATTCATTTTGATTTCAAGAGGGGGAGGGGTAACATATTTTTACCATTTGGATTCTAGAGTAGAGTATATAGGAAAAAATAAAAACATATTTTTACATCACCAGAGTAGAGAATCAAAGACAATAGTTGTGATATCTTTCATCTATCTCAAATAATATCTAACTCTGAGCATGGAGATGATTATAAAAAAATGACATCTTTTCTTGAAAATGATCAGCTAATTTTTTAGTGGATGATCCTTTTGTTTTCTTCTGGTGAATTATTTCTGTGTTTTAATATTTTCTATAAAATGTAATTTTTTACAAATATACAATTGTTAGATAATAATTTTATGTTTAATATTTGTTCTTCCATCATTTAGTTCCATTTTATTTTCCATTATTTATAGATACATTTCCGATTCACATGTATTTTTCATCGACTGTGGGATATTAAGTTATTCTAGTTAGGAATATGTTTCTTGATCCCATTTGTTGAGGGTTCATAATTCCTGAACGATGATTTTGAATAAAAAGGTTTGACTCTATCAAAGTGTTTGATGACCTTTGGATACTATGATCGTCCCTTAAGAAAATAAGGATAAAGCTGATATCTTAGTTGATGACCTTGACTTATAAAACTTAATAAGACACATAATTTAGTGGTTTCAAATTGATTTTTGAAACAGTTTATTGAATGAAACTTTTTAATGCAGTGGATATTTGATGAACCAATTGAGTAACTAAGGAAATATATTGATATTTTCTGACTTCTATCTAGTTTTCATTTGATGATTCTTGTTTTCTTCTTTTTACTTTTCATTTTTCATATTTTATAAAATTAGGATAGGTTTATTTATGTCTTAGAAACCCTCATATAAAAATATTTTAGTAAGTGAATAATAATAATAATAATGAAGACAAATAAAATCCTAAAATTGAGTTTCGTTGGGAGACATTCGTGGTTACTGCTATATCACAATAGTTATGAGATAAATAATATTGAAGAGGATGAAAATAACTAAAAACCTCTTGTTTCAAATAGAACTGTTGTTGGGGAGGCTGATAGGGATTTAAAATAATTCTAGAAAACATAAAAAGTTTTTAAAAATAACATAACTATTAAAAAAATAAAGAAAAAATAGAATCTGATCCTCCCTTGGATAATTTTTTTAGAAATATTTTGCTACAAAAACTAGCGGTCATTAGAAAACATTGAAAGAAAATGAATTTTAAAAAATTAAAGAAGAACATAAAGAAGATTCCGTAAGTTTTGGAATCTTTTTTAAAGAACATCAGTTGTTTTCAAATATTTTCCTTGAGTTTCATACAGGAAAGATTAACTATTCAAATTTTTAAGAAGAAATCTAAGTGGATTAGGCTGATCATTTTTAACATTCATTTTGTGATATGATGGATTTACCCGAGTTCAAGAAAGAAGAACAGGGGCTAACACTCATTTCACTCTTGATAGATTTCAATATTTCGAACATTTATTGTTTAGATATTTTTTAATGTGAAATTTCAACTAAATATTAGTGTTGATACACTATATATACAAAACCCTATTTACTAGAAAAGGATGATTAGGAAGTGTTTGCTGAAGGAGGTTTAGTGTATGAAGAAGTACATGAGGAGATGAAGATCGAAATATATACAACCTATGTGGAAAACATTTTAAGATGGAAATCAAATAGGATGATGTCTGATTAAGAGAAAAAGATGAAAATGTTATATCATCTATGGATCTCCCAAGATGAATTAGATAGACATGAAAAAACTTTTCCCCGTAAAAAAGTAGAGGCGGGTACCCATTATTTTATTCTCCAACCTATATCTGATAAATTTTAGCACATACCAAGGGGATGAATTTATCATATTATTTTTGAGGGGTCCTTAACATAATAATGCAACTGAAAAGTTGTGGAAAGAAATGGATGTGGTGGTTTTTATCACACAATCCTCATCCACATATTGATTGGGGATGAACAAAAAAGCTCTCTAGTTACTGACATAATAACTGCATCACCTATTGGGGGCTTAACACAAGATTTACATTACCTTTACTTCTTTTCCATTTACATTAATTTTTTGTTTTTCAATTTAAAAAAAAACATAAAAAATTTATTGTACTTATTGAAAAAAATAATGTGGACAAAAGTTGTATACAAATCATTCTAAAGATTTCCACCATATGTTTAATTTTGTTGATCACTATGAATAATTCAATTGATTCCACTATCTACTTCAAATTGAGTAGAAGATTTATAAAATATATTTATTAAGAGAATCTATAACATGAAGAAACATGGAATAACACACTCATTTCTTTAACATTGGTTCTATTTTACATTAATTTATTTTTTATGAGATCTAATGTCAATCTGATTTCATTTTCCTAGATTTCAAGTTAACAAGAGGAGTGTTTTCAAAAAATTGAAGGGTTTTATTTAAATATATGTAATAGAATATAAAATTTCTAATTTAGTGAGTTCTCAAGTTTATAATTCTACTCATTTACAAAATTTTGAAATTAGTTTGTTGATGCTTCCAATTTCAACTAATTTTTTTTAAATGTAGTAAAAATGAATGATTTTAGTATGCTAAATATTATGCTGATTTTTTTGGTTATTGTTATTTTATTGATTGCTTTCAGTTGTGTACTATTTCCTATTAATCTTTTTCTTTGTTGAATATTTATCTTCACACTTCTTTAAAATGAACTAGTATACATATTATATTTTATATTTGAAATTTGAGGTGCTAACAGGTAGTAAAACATTGTGCATGATTTATTTTTGTTAGAAAAAATTATTGATATTTCTTATTACCCTTTTAAAACAATATTATAATTTACTAAATTGATAAAATATTCTTGAACTTCAATTTGAAATTTCATTTTTTCTCAACATTTGATTCAACATTGAGGACAATGTTGAGCTTTTGTGTGGGGGAGAAGGTATTTTAATATGCTAAACCGTAACACAATATGAGCCCATAAAAATCCTAATTTGTTTCAAATTTGATTATTCTCCATGATTCAATGAACCATTTCCATTGTTTTTAAGTTTTTTTGAAGTTTTAGTTTCATGTATTAAATTTAAGGAGGTTAATTATATATTACCCATTAAATATATTGGAGTAAAACATTTTTTATTTCCTTCTTGAAAAGTAGTTTATTTTGGTTAAATATTTTTCTGAATTTTATAAAATTATAAATTCTTCTAAATCATAGAAATTGGATTTAATCTCTTATGGTATGTATTAAAATGGATTATTAAATGATAATCCTTTTTCCAAGTTGAACTAGTTCTTTTATTCTTTATGCAGATGGATAATTTATTCATACTTCTTTTAATTTATTAAGTTCACTCATACAAGATGTGTATTAAAATAATTTTATTTCGAGTTTATTTGTGTTGGTTTTCTTATAGGTAAAGATAAGTTTGTCCTTTTAGGTAAATAAAAATTTAAATGAGTTTAATCAGAAATCAAACTTTTATAGTTAGTTTCTTTTTTTAAAACATAAATCGATTTTGAACTAAAAATACTTAATTTCTTGAGGGTAAGAAATTTTACATCAAAAAATTCAAGGGGAAAATCAATTTGAAATACAATTTTTAGTGGAAATTCATTATTTTATGCTTAGGATTTATTTTATTCCTTTGAATTTTATTAATAGATTATTTCTGGACAAGAAAAATTCTAGTTTGGGGGAATTGATGTAGCTATATTTTGATTAAATTTTCCCACATAATATGTATAATTTAATTGTATTTTATTTGTTAAAACCATTTTTTATTTGATAAATGAATAATTGTTGTTAATTCGGTGTCAGAATAATAATGTACATAATTATATGTTTTTATGTTTAATTATAATTTAACCTCATTTTTATTATTTAATATTGAATTTTTTTTATATATTTAAATTGGTGTTCATGTTTTATTATTTTATCTTAATAAAATTTTTATTTTCCTTGTTTTTTGTAATTAATTAAATAATTAATGTTCAATATCTAATTTATTTTATTTAAATAATATAATAATATAGTTATGAAATTATAATTTAACTCTTTTGATTAATTTTAAAATTTATTTATTTTAATAATTAATTAACCAATCAATAATTTAATTCTATCAAGATTTATTTTAATTATTAAAATATTTTAAATATATTTTATTCTTTGAAGAAAATATTTAGTTTATTATTTATTTTCATTAATATTTAATTATCAAAAGAAATTTTATTTTAATTCAATTTTCAATTACACATTTTTTGTTTGTAATTTGTTAAAATTAACTTACTTTTTAAATTTATTAATAAATAATCATGTCTATATTTTTATCTATTTTCATTATTTTTAGTGTTGGGTATGAGTAAAATTTCAGTACAAAAGATATTTCCTTTCACTTTTTACATCAAATAATTGAGTTTCCATTGATAATGAAATTAAATTACTTGAAATATAATTTGGAAATAGATTTTTCTAAAGAGAGGTTGTCAAGTCCATAAGGTGTAAGATAATTTTAGTGTGGATCCCTATAGGATAAATTGGCTCCTCTACCAAATAAGAGAATTTGATTTGTTGTGTGTATGGAAATTGAGGCTTCCATGTTTGTAAATTATCTTCCAGATAAAATAATTGAGATTTAACACATAAGACAATACCAAGTGGTCGTGTATAATGAATATCGTGTAGGATAAATTATCACATGTGATGCCAAAACCCATGTTACTGATTAAAAATGAATAACCCACTGAGTTCGGTTCATGCTGTATTGATCGAACAATAGGTTGAAGGAGCTCCGAGAAAGAGGCCATTCAAAGAGAACAACACAAGAAAGGATGATATCGAGGAACTTTGAATAATGTATTTCGATCGAAAAACCTAAAGACTAAGCTATATTGATAATTAGGATTTTAGACAGTGAGATGAAACGATATATGGGTGGACTTTGAATACTGAGTCCAATTTCAAATTAAAGGATCTTGATCTATGAAGACTAAAAAACAGGAGATAATATTCATGGTTCGGTGAAGGTTGATTGACTATGGTGAAATGGAAAATCTAAAACCGATGAATTGAACTATAAATAGGATTTCATTTTTTGGTTTATATCATAGTTCTTGCCTCTTGTTCGATGAATTGTAGTAGTGGTGTTCATATTTTTAGGAAAACTCATCATTTAGAAATATTCTACTACGACACTTTCATTTAGGGAAGAAGATTGATTTGGGTGTGAAGATTGCCAATGTGATATGATGTTGAATACTTTTTCCCATTTTCCACTGATGAAACTCATTGGTGAAGCATGTCTAGATGATAAATATGAAATAGAGGGTTATTCGAGTAGTGATTTAAGTGCCGTTTTAATTATGAAGGGAATTGGAATTTCCCTCCTTGCATTGATCATTGAATTGGAAATGAATACATATGAGGTACTTAAAGAAATAAAAAAACAATGTTCATATTATTCAGAACTCAATTGAAATTTTGAGGTCTTGTCTAAGATGAAGGATTAAGTAGTATGAATGAAGGAAAATAAAGAAGATACGAGGGTGATGGTTGATCAAAATGAGTGGAAAGCTGATGAGAAAATTAAATTGATACTATGTTTGACCAATGTATGAGTTTGGAGACTGGCAGTCTGATTGATAATACACAATGTTTTTAATGAATTGAGTATATCCAAGGAGGGTGAGTTAGTTGATTTAGAAGATGATGCTGACCAATGATATGAAAGGTTAACCAACCGCTTTTTGAGTAATGAAGGGTAGTTGGGCTACGCTGTAATAGGATATAGAAGGGGATATGGGGATCCTTAAAACCCAAAAGTTGAACAAGGGGGAGATATTCTCTACTCAAATATATTAATTAATAATTATAGAAACTGTTCGAAATTCTCAAAGGGATTGAACTGGGTTGAGGAATCATCTGTGATGATCATGTGGAGTTGAAGAAAGTTGTGTGTAGGAGGAAGGCATTTAATGAGTATGTATTTTCTAGTTTCAAGTGCTTAGAAGATCTCCAACAGGGAATTGTCTACATGATGTCATCATATTTTATTTAAAAACAAATTATACACTAGAGCATTGAATGCAACCACAGAAGTGTCAGAGTTTGGTGGAGAGAGTGTGTGGGGGTTTTCATGAGTGATATGAGCAGTGAATCAAGTGTAAATAATTAATAATTTCCTGTTACTTTCACTAAATAAGGTGGTAATGAGTGTTAGTGACAAGAATAGAATATTTAAAAGGGAAAATTCATTCTAATTTTAAGAAGGGGAACGAGTTACTCATTTTTTGCATTCAGATTGTAGAGTAGAGCATAACAAACAGTAAGATGAACATAGTTTCACATCACCGGAGAAAAGGGATGTGAGATAATTTTCTTTTTTAACACTCATTAAAATTTTATCAAGAATAATTAAAAATTTAAAATATAATTTTATTACTTACCACTACTTAATTAGGAATCACCATTTATTAGACACATGTAGAATTCTTCACTGTTATTATAATGTTTATATTCTTAATTTTGTTACTATCTTTCAATAAAAATGTGAGACACACATTCTATTTGTAATACAAAAGAATAAAAAATAAAACATCACATACAATGAGGAATATAAAAAAAGTATAATCTTCACCTTCCTTCGACTAAAGAATAATATTTCTGTAAGTTTGTATATTCTTTGTGAAATATACCCTAAAGTTAATAAAGATTTTTCTCTATATTGGTTTTTTTATTATCCTATGTGAAACTGGTGTAATTAGGTGATAAATATATAAGAATGGGATGTATTGAAAGATTTTGATACATCTTTTAATTTAAATGTGTTATGTGTAATCATCATTACATTCACTTCCCGCTTCAATTTATCTTCAAGACTTCTCAGAGATGAGAGAACATTTGAATCCATCCATATCCTAATATTTCTTCCATAGCTCATTGGACATTGATGAAAGAATTATAATGTAAACATAAAATTCAAAAATCAAGTCTCTTATATATGATAATTTTCTCACCCTTGCTTCCTGAAGGAGCTTAATATCTAGTGGGGACTCTAATACATAGATTTTTTTTATATCATATTACATTCCGCAAGAACTTGTAATAAAATATGAAATTCATGTCGATTAAGACATGTTCTTCGTCCATTATAGATTGTAATGAAATTGTGGTATTACTATCCATTCGTCTAAATAATAAAACACAATATGATTAGTACCTTTATATTAATTACTAGTTTTACACATTAAAGACTATATTATATTAAATTTATCCCACTATTTTATCAAATCATAGTATCTCTCAATTGTTAGATTCATAATACTTATTATCTCAAATATTCTAGTGGTAACGATCCTTATAACCTCTCCTCATAGTCAATGGTATCGATAAACCACTACTCATTGAGTGTCAAGGTAGGCTTTATGCTAGCCAACTTCATTAACTCATGAAACCTTAATCATTTGAGTGAACTCTCATCTCCAATAATGGTTAGCCATACATAGCACAAAACATTATAGATAATGTTTCAATAAGATAAATATGGATATTTCATTGCTACTATCTTTAGTTATGTCAACCAATAGCTTATGTAAGAACTACCAGGAAGTAGGAGGTACGAGGGGGTGAACCTGATATGATGGGATTCCCTTGGACTACATTATTATAGGCCTCCTTAGTCCTAGGTTCCCTGCAGGTCTTTTACTCTTCAAAGGAATAAAAATAATAAATGATGATGATGATGAGGTACCCTTTACTACGGCTGAAAAGTACCTCATACAATCGGTTTTGTTCAAATTTTTAGTTATGGAAGACATTGTGATTTAATAATTAATATAGGTTTTTTATTATTCTCAGTTGATATAATCCATTTCTATTTACACATGATGGTGTTATGGGACAACAATCGCATCTTAACAATATTATAATATGAAAATTATCACCACACATGTTTATTTTTCTACACATTCCCTCTTATTATTTTATATGATCACAAGTAAGAATTAAACATAATTAAAAAATAAACCATTCATAAATAAAATTAAATGACATGACCATGAGATGATACCAATGGTTGATCAATTGAGTGAATAATAGATCAACATAGACCATATGGGTGACATCTATAGTTTCTACACATTTCACCCGAGTAGAAACGCTCACACATCCAATGTGTCAACATCAAGTCTGGTACATCTCCAAATCTATGTGTGATTTATATATATTTTAATCCTCATCATTATACAATAGTACTCTCATGATGGGGATGGAATCATATAAAATTGGAATATATATAATTGAATTTTATCAGGGTGTATAGGGCCATATATATATATAATATAATAAAAGACATTATATAGATCATTATTTATTAAATAATTATTACCGACCATGAATTTCAATGATTAAAAAAATAAATGAACAAAATTTTTACATGAATAGATCAATCTATGAATTAATATTAGTTATTACTCATCACACTCTTGTATATTAATTATTATTTCAATGAATTAATCTTAGGTGATTTTCCACAAAATAAAATAAAATTTATTTACTTTTAATTAAAAAATTATTTTCACACAGTCTCATAAAATATTTAATTAAATTTTAAATATTTTTTTGGAATTTATCTATATTTATATATATCTGGGGAATTTTTAAACCCCCACCCCCTGGAGTGATTTTAGATCATGAGTAAACACATGGAAGGGTATTCAGGTTGAGAAAAACCAAATCCATCAAGATCTGGGCCGGGTAGGCCACGTAGGGGTGTCGAGTCGGTGGTGAGGGAGAAAGCATGACCAGGGCATGCATTCTAGGAGAATTCCATGTTCATGTAGAACCACATTTAAAAGAATATTTTAATTTTTTTAAAAAAATTATATGATGCATGCCCCCACTCTAAAATGGGGGGCATAAATCTTCCTTATTCCACGCAGGGGAACCTTCCCCCACATGGAAGGATCCCTTTTTAATTAATAAGTATTTTTTATACTCTCCCCAGTGGGACTATCAAATTCCATTCAAGGTAGATGTACCTCCCCCCTCCCCCACGCCCCCACCCACCCCACATCCATTTTTTATATTTTTTTTGTTAATGCCTAAATCATAATCTTGATAATAGGATGGGAAATGGTTATCCCAAATTTAAATTATTTTCCAAATATATATATATATATAATATATTATTACATGTGTATATATGTATATTAAAATGTATTTTTAAATATCTATGTATTGTCACAAACTTCCCCAATATTGTAGCCCAGTTAGACAAATCTCACACTATCAGGGTTATGTCCATTGATTCTTACCTGATTTCATCATTGATTAAAAAAATAAGAACAAACTATTGATATATATGTGTGTGTGTGTCTGTTGTTAGTTTAAATCAGAAACAATTATTTTTTTTGATCTTTGGATAGTGATTAATAGTTCATCTGATATCTAATAAAAGTCTCATTTATGGTTGTCGTACCATGATGAAACCCTTTTATTGAAGAAATGAAAATTTAATTTTTAACAGAACCTAATTAAATGCACACCTCAGTTTGATACCAAATGAAGGAACTTTGGGGAATGAGGAAGTGTCAAAAATGTATATTAAATTTTTCCAGACTATATTTATGTCAAATCATCAAATGTAGTATACTCCAGCCAAGATTCATCCATGAATCATATGAAATTAAATTATGCTTGATGAATTAAAAATGAAAAAATAAATTATAGTAGCACATTGTTTGATTTTGATAAGAAACATGCATCTTTAATTAGAATCCATCTTATCTTGAAGGAATCGAACCCAGAGACCTCTACATCATCCAAACATGTTCCTAATTACTAATAAATCACCAACATATGAAATATGGGTGATAACATGGAGAATCATAGGCTCTTTGACACTATCATGATTACAGTAGATCAAACAAATAGTCATTGAACATGGATCAAGAAAACCCTGATCATCCCTTTTATTTCTCTCTATTGGAATGGGTAGATGGGGGATACGTGAGATAATTCATTTTGAACCATTCCTATCTCATTTTGTTGTATTAAAAATGGTTATATAATTTTCTTTTCACACCCATAAATTGAATTTAGGTCTTAACGAAGGTTATCCCGTTAAATGTAGCAATAATTGACATTAATGTCACCTAAAACATGCTGAAAATATCATAGATATTTTATCACATTATTTTAATAAATAACCTATTTTATTTGATAATATATGAGTCATTAACTTTTCACGACTCTCTAATAAATATTAATCAAACCATGATTATTAAATATTGAATATTTACTAGAAAATAGTGTTCATTATATTCACAGAATAACCTAAAAGTATAATGATTAAGATAATAAATCATTTTTATTCTAAGATCGAGTAATATAGTATTAATTTATTTCCTTTTTAATTTTATAAACATGTAAATTACCAAGCCACCACCATGTATCCCACCATATCCTAAACTCTAATTCCATAGAATTGTATGAGCTTTTGAATATACTTTGGGAATGACCCACTAGGCCCTTATCTCGATAGTAGTGAATAAAATTAACAAACCATAGGTAGATTCTAGTAACTCATCATGGCCCCTATGAATTTAAGTAATATTCATAGTAATTATAACCTCCTATGAACAGACACCATTAAAATTGTCTCTTTTCCTCACGATATCTCTTAAATAATGACACATAATTTTATCATCATCCATTCTTGATTTATTATTCATTAACATTATTGGAAGGAATTACCGTTAATCACCATGGGCATGGATTTAATAAAGGTACTAATATCTAGTTCAATAGGGAATGAGACATATCATTCTTTCTAAAGTGACTAGAATACTATATTGAACATTCACTCAATGTCAAACAACCAATGTCACACTAATCCCAAGCCATCTCTCCAAAAAATCGATTTTTCTTATCTTGAATAATAGAAAATAATCAAATGATAAACATTGATAATGATCTCAAGTCGAGATACCAATACACATGTTTTTAGAAAGGAACAACCAAAGACACCAAAAACATGCGATGTTCCTATTATGAAGACAGCCCTCACGATCACTTCTACTTGAGATGACCATGTGTGAATTTCACAAGAAATAGATTGAATTCTTAGTACCCCCATCACGTGATTGTCAAACATCATATGTGTCCAGTCAGTGTGATGTATCTAGACCATGAGACATATATTTACAATTACTTTCATGTTATCTCAAGGATCTCATTGTAGATGAAAACAAATACAACCTTTTGATATGATAAAAAATATAAGGTAATTAACATAAAAATAGTGGATACAAAACTGTAAACACTATTATGGTAAGAATAATTAATGCATAAATCATTGTATACATGATATCAGAATAAAAAAATACTATTCAAATTGGTTCTAGGTCACCCACTTTGACAACAATAAGATGTGTCGATAGATACCATTCATGGTCTGTGGGTTAGACATACTAACATTAATAAAAGATCCTATAGGTTCAAACATTATTTATATTTTACATCCTATTAATTATAATTGAATTCAAGTCAATCAAAAAATTATTTCTAATTTATTGAAAAATACTTATTTATGTTACATTAAGTATAAATTGAATCACAATAATATTCATGTCGAGAATAAGTTATTTGAATTTTATCTCTTATTTTTCATAAGATAAAAAAATATAATATACATTTGTTAAAAAAATAATTGTTTAAAATATATTTTTATTAAAAAATATTATTAATAAAATATATTTTTATCAAAATAACATATTTTTTGTTCCTAGTGTTCGTGAAAGAACACTGTGAGGGGTTTTGAATTATCACACCAATATTTTATTGAGTTTTAAATTCATTTAAATCATCCCCTCATAAACTCAATATTATATAATAATTAAGATAGATAGATTAAATAATTCACTCTCAACCCTCACATGGGTATGTGATGTAGAATATGATTGAACATCAGCATGTAGAGATTCATAATTTTCAGCATCTATGTGAGATTCCAATAATTTTTAGTTTTAGGTGGTATTTTGAGGCTTAGCGTAATAACAGAGATATGTGGGAGTGATTATAATGGAATGAGGGAAATATTTTACCTCAAATACGAAGAGTCTTCCTACACTATAGTACACAAGTGTTACGTAGGATAATTTAAGTGTTCATCCTTGAGTCTTGTAGTTGGAACTTGTTTCCTATGTTTCTTTAGACTTCTAAAGGATTATGCAGTTATTTATAATTGTAATAATAGTTCTAAAATGCTCCTCTATAAAACATTCAAAAAGACTTTATGTTACGACATATTCCAATGGGGCCTATAATGCGACTCCCTAATCCCACCTCCAATAGGCCAGGGGCTGGTGACTAGCACCGAGTACGTATATCACTAACAGGGGAGGCATTGACTATGTACTTGATTTCACACACACATCTCCAAGAGCACAAAATGATGAAATATAAAAACTACTAAGTAAACAATGCATGCTCGCCACAATATCCCACAACCAGAGTATGATGAAAGGTAATGTAAATAAGGGCAGAATAAAAGACCACCAAAGAAATTTTGTAACTATGAGTCCAATCTATAAGAAAAAGGTACTGGGATAGTTTTCTATAGCCTCAAGAACACACTGTGGTCTGTCTGGTCTCACAAAGCTTCGTCTAGTCCTTTTCCATATAGGAATCTATCAAATGGTCGATCATCCTCACAACACTCGACATGTGCGGGAAATTCCCATGAATGGGTGAGTATAAAAATGCTCAATAGGACACCTTGAAACCACAACTCAATACAAAAAAAGAAATATATAGTCATCTCTACATAGGTATATGTCTAAAGAACATATAATAAGAACATATAGATATATTCAACCAAGACACACAATCTTGAGGTATGTCACAACCACTGTATACCAACACTAGGAATCTAGGTCAAAGATTCCAGGAAGCACTCATCTTGGAGAACACACTTCTGAGTTTGATAGTACTGATGACATCCATCCGAGAGGTACGAATCATCACATTTTTCCATGAGAGAGATACAATGATAAATATGAAGAGAGAGAGATAATAAATTAAAACAGATGAGGATCACAGCATGAGCCATGGGGTGATACCAACAACTCAATCTAGATTAACCTACCAAGTAGAGGATCAGATCCTGAAAAGTGTTGGTAATGTCGATAATGAGAACACCACCTAGGGAACTAATAATGAATAAAGGATCCCACTCCAGTCCTCTCAGGGGATTCCCACTACTCTATCCAGGAAGTCCTATTTAAGGGGTCATAGTTCTATGAGTTGGAAATGATTCATACCTACCTTCATGGAAACGATAAAGGGAATGAAACCTAATGAAACATGTCCATGATATAGAAGACAAGTGAATCAAGACATATGAGAAGGGTTGCATGGTTTGTTGTAGGGCCACATGTCATGTCCCTTGACCTTGGGTACTACAATTGTACAATGACCTATTTCTTTAGAACATGTCATGTAGAAGATGGGTATATGACCATGTCTTTCCATTTGGGGTCCACCAGTGTACTCTAGCCGTGTGCCAGTAAATGGTGTCAACCCGTGTACCCTTTCCTATTTACCAGTACATAAGGTAATCTGGGTAACCAGTTCATACCATGTTGTGTGGGGGAGTACACTCTGTGTTGACATCCCATGTACTCCACCCCATGTTTGTGTACTTCCAATGTACATGTCATGTGGTCCAATGTTGAACACAATCCGTGTAGACATGACTAAATGATGTGTGTTCTAGGTTACCTAGAAAGTCATGTTCTTCATCCGTGCACCTCGACCGATCTCTCAGATCTCGTTCCAGTGGCCTTTTCACCTCAAAACTCCAGTTTCAAGTCCATTTCACCACCTTAACACAAAATTGATGTGTCTTGGTCTGTTAATTGGCATATAAATACTATTAAATTTAACCCATCACATCTTTCCTGAAGAACTTATTCTCTCGAGCTACTTTAATTCCTCTACCACAACCACTATTGTACCTATGTCGAGTTGTCACGATGATGGATCTCTAATTTTAGATCATTGCACAAAGAAACGAAGGTGAAACGATTGATCGTTCAAAACATGGGGGAATAACAAAGAACACATGTCAAGAATGAAAGAAATTTGGGGAGGGAAAATCAAAAGAAAAAATCCCGAGGAATGAACCTAATCCATCAATCTATTCCATTAATAATGATAAATGAATCAAGAAATCAATCTCTAGGAAAATATGCTAATAAACCCCACAATTATCATCCCATCCCAAATATACAATCGATCTATGTGATAATAATTTCATGGATTAGTCCGCATTGATCATAGGAATCAATAACATGAAATAAGAATCCAAATAATTCATCCTACAAGATCATGGATCGCTCGCTGATGAAGATCAGTCTCCACATCATCGTCATTGTTGAGATCTGTCTAGATCAGTGTTTGCTGATTTTTGATCCGAGGTATCAGCGTCATTTGCCTGAGAGGATTCTCCATATTTCTCTCTAAAATGGCCCTTTGGTGTCTCTAGGGCTATGCAGCTAACCCTATGATATTTTATAATGATCTATTTAAATATCCCCCAAATCGTTGCATCAACAAAAGTAATAAAATAATTTATTCCATTATTTTATTCATTTCCATTCCCGTAATGAATTTTTCAAAATTGACCTATGCCGACCAATGTTAGGTCACACCCAAGGTAAATATACTATTCTAAACTCAAATGTACCCTCATATTTCAGATATGTTCACCCATTTAGATGTTATTACACTTTTTCAGGAAAAATGATGAATGTTATATTTAATATTTTTATATTTTTCAAACATTTATTCTGGACACACTGGGCCTCAGAATCACACTTCGTCTTAGCTCTTGGTCTCAAATTTAATCCATAGAATATTTAAAAACAATACAAAAAAAAATAAAGGACATCACATTCTCCCTAACTTGGGGATTTACATCCCTAAAAGCCAAAACAAGGGAACCTCAAAAAGATGTGGGTACTCATCATCAATCTGAGCATCCCTATCCCAAGTGTTCTCCTAGAGATTTCCATGCTACCACTAGATACACACTAAAGGAATTGATCACCCATAAAGGATACTCTCTTACCAATCCTTGATCTCTATTGGGTACTCAGTGAAAGTTCTCCAACTTAGATTTCTAGCCCACCCTAGTTGATAATGTGTGATGGGTCATGAATTTACCTCCTCACTTGTAACAAAAAAAAGATTTCATTATCTAGTCTAATTGTGGAGGTATATCTAATCGGTATTCTACCTCCCCAAGTCTATGTAGTATATAAAAAGGGCCGATGAACATCAGAGATAACTTGTTACCTCGACCAAATCTATGTAATCTGTGTTGAGGCAAAACTCACAAGAACACATGGTCTACTTCCTCGAACTCGAAAGGCCTCCACCACCATTTATCATAAGACTTTGGATTGATCTGTGCAGTCTCCATCCTCTCTTAGATGATATGTACCTTATCTGCAGTAGCTTTCACTATCTCTTGGCCCTTCAGTGCTGAATCTCCTAGGCTAGTCCAACAAAGTGGTGACCTACATTTTTTCTTGTACAAAGACTCTAATAGAGACATAAAAATAGTGGAATGGAATCTATTATTAAATGAAAACTCCACCTATGGTAAGTGATCCTCCCAACTATATCCAAAGTATAACATGAAATCCCACATCATGTCCTCTTGAACCTGACTGGTCCACTCCATCTGGATGCCTCATTGTGGGTGGAACATTGTGTTTAGCTATAATTGGGTCTCAGATACCTCCTATAATCCCTTCCACAATCAGGATGTAAAACATGCTTCATGATATGAAACTATCATCAATGGAACTCTAGGGAGTCGAACTATCTCCTTCACATAGAGGCGTCTCAATCTCTCTACTGAATATTGTTCTTGGATAGCTAAGAAGTGGGCCACCATGGTGATTCTGTCAACGATCACCCATATGGAATCATGTCCTCTTGGAATACATGGTAAAACTTTCAAGAAGTCCATCTATACCCCACCCCACTTCCATTTTGGAAGCCCAGGTGGTTGAGTTAAACCCACTAGAACATAGTTCCCGTCCATCACTTACTGACAAGTAAGGCATTGAGAAAAAAACCCTGCCACTCTCGTCTTCATTCTTGGACACCAAAACTAGTGTCAGAGGTCCTGGAATATCTTCTCCACACCTAGATGTACTACAAAATGGGACATATGGAACTCCCTCAGAACATTATCCTACAACATCACTAGTACTACTATTAATCCACTGAAAAGAATGATGTGCTCCCCAACTTTTGAATATCCATCAGGATTATTCCCTAGGGATATCTGAGCACATAGGGTCACACAATCAGTATCCCCAAGTTGTGCACCCAAGAATTGATATTGGAGTGTATGGGTAATAACCATCTACTAGATGTAAGTTACTAAATCTCCATCCATAAAGGATAATATCAAAGAAGCCAACTGCATCTATTCCTCACTCAGAAAATGCAAATTAAATATCCTACTAAGAGCATCTGCCACCACATTCCCTTTCCTAGGAGTATAGAAAATCTCAAAGTTATAGTCCTGGTGGAAATTTAGCCCTAACCTATATCTAAAGTTGAGATAATTTTATGGAAACATATACTTGATACTCATAAGGTTAGAGTATACAATAAACCACTCGCCCATCAAGTAGTGTCACCACATCTTCAATGTGAAGACTACCACTTCTAAATCAAGATCACGAGTCGCATAGTTCCACTCATGTGGTATCAACTAGAATGAACCATAGGTAATAACCGCTCGCTTCTACATCAGGATACAACCAATACAGGTTCCCGATGCATTATAGAACACTATATACTTGAAAACATCCTATGAAAATATCAATATTGTATTGCTCATCATACTCTGCTTCAGCTGCTGAAAAGCCTACTAGAACATCTCTATCCATACGAAAGGCTTCCCCTATCGAGTCAAAGATGTCATAGGTGAATATATCCTAGATAAATCAGGTATTAATTTCTAATAACACCCTTCTATCCCGAGAAAGCTCCTCACCCCCATCACTTTATTTGGTGGATCCCATCCTAACACTACTTCAACCTTGGCTGGGTCCACTGCCACTCCATTCGTTGAGATAACATGTCCCAGAAAGTGGACTTCCTAAATCTAGAACTAGAACATAGAGAGTTTCCCATATAGATTGTTCTCCAAGAGTACATCTAGAACTATCCTTAAGTGTCTTTCATACTCCTCCTCAGATGATGAGTACACAAGGATATCGTCAAGAAATTTTACCACGAACTAGTCCATGTAACAATGAAATATCTAGTTCATGAGTTCCATGAACAATGCTTGGGTGTTCATCACGCCAAAGGGAATCACTAAGTACTCATAATGAACACAACATCATCTTAATATTATCTTCGGTATATCCTATTCCCGTACCCATAAATGGTGATAGCATAGGATTAGGTTAACCTTCAAGATCCATGAAGCCCCTTTCAACTGATCGAAGATGCCATAGATCATTGGTAGTGGATACTTATTTATCATGGTCACCTAGTTCAATAAATATTTGTCCACACATAGCCTCGTTCTCTCATCTTCCTTTTTGGAAACCAAAATTGGAGCTGCCTAGGGTGAAACACTAGGTCTCATGATTCGCTTCCACTGTATGTCCTCAAAATGCTCCCTCATCTTGTGAAGCTCTGAGGGATCCAGCTGATATGATGGTGTAGATATAGGTGATTTCCTGGGGTACAAATCAATGCATAAATCTATCTCCAAGTGGGGAGTTAATCCTATAACAATTTTAGGTAACAATTCCTCATACTCTACCACTACCACTGAAAACTAGAAGCTCATAAAATCTATTGAACTGAGGGTTAGGCTAGCGAACTGATGAGTACTTGGATTAACCCTCATATGCATGGCTCCAAACTATGATTATTTTGTTTCCTTTTCACCAACTATGGTAAACCTCATTCCATCACTATGGATACACCAAACCCTTCACCCCAAACATTCAATCTCGACATTAATTATAGAAGACCAATCCATTAAAATAATGATATTGTAATGCCATAATGCCACCACAAAGAGGTTCCAAATGAAACTCTCACCTCTAAGGTCTTGGTCAAATTGTCTTCATACGTGTGTGATCATTGATTCTTCTCAAATTAGTGTCTCTATGAATATGGGTCGAATCAACAGTTAAACTGAAATCTGTAGGTCTCAAACAAGATATGTGGAACGAAAGGAATGACTAGAACCTATTTCTCTCAGTACTACAGCTAAAGTAGAAAAGACATAGATTGTACCTCAAATAATTCCTAGAGAGAATGGGTCATATGCCTCGAATGATTTTATTTTTCCTCTCCCCTGTCCTCTAGCTCCCTGAGCCTGTCATGGACTACCTAGGGGTAGTGGTGGTTGTAAGTCAAAAGGTCGACCACCACCTACTGCTCCCCCAGCTCCTTTGCCACATCTGCTACCCTATAGATATGCCTTCACTTTTCATTGTATCTACCTTGGTGGTCCATCCACAATCTCTCTATAAATAGTATGTAAAGTTGGAAAATCTCGAGAAGGATGTCCCCTACCATCACATGAATAGAACCACCTCTCCCTAGGATGATTAAACCCATATTGTGTTCCCTAAACTATAAATTTGATGTCCTATGACCTCCTACAAAAACATCTCCCATGTCCAAGTCCCTATGAATTACCTCAACTCCCTGTTTTCAAGGCCTTCTCTCTTGCTCTTCCATTTATAACTATAACTAGCTGTATCGGCTCTGCTAAGAAGCTTTCAACCACAAACTTTTTCCCAATAACCCCAAAATATGTCAAAATGCATAGATGGATAACTATGGATCAAATTACTCTACACAGACCTTGATCAAAGGTTTGAGCCCTTATGTACTGATCTCCAACCATATCAATCGAGTACCACGAAAGGTTGGTAAACATCGATAAATAATCAGCCACTATCATGCCGCCTTACTAGAGCTGAAGAACCTCTTATATTTGCACATCTCTCAACAAAACTAGTGATATTCATCTCTAAAGAGGTACTAAAACTCTATACTACAAAGAGTCACATCATCAAAGGTCTAGATATAATAAATCCACCATCTCCCCACTTATCCCTATAAAAGGATCACCTCTAGGACCACCATATGATTTGCTGGTGTCCTGACAAGTTAGAGAACTCAGGTCATTAGCTCAATCTTGTCCTCATCCACTTGAGGGTTGGGATCCTCTCGAAACATGATGGGTATCTATCTTTGATACTTGTAAAGTGCGCTCAGCATGCACTCCCCTTTCGTTGGTACTACAGGTACCATGTGCTGCTCTATAGTTGGCGATATGGCTGGTACACCACTTGGAGGTGACATATGGGGATCTAGTCCCTATATCGAAGCATGGTCATTGAGGGGTTCATCCTCATGATCGATCTATAGAATCTTATCTAGTATTCAGTGATGAGGCATCCTGTAAGAAAAAAAATATGTATCATGATCAATGAGTATATTTGGAGAGCTGACTCAAAAAGGGCATAGAAGCCACAACCAATTCTTATATGATTCGTGTACCATTATTTTCCATGAAACTAATGTTTTTGTGTTCCAATTTAAAAAGTAGGTTATCAGAGTCCTGGTTTATGGATACAACATCCACTACACTATCACTAAAGTCCCTAGCCTGAAAGCTGAACTCAAAACAAATAACAATGCTTCCTCAAACCAATATCATAGACTCTCGGTCATAAGGTTAAACTGACCACCTCTGATACCACTCTGTCATGACCCATCCCAGGGGGGGCCATTCCAAAACTACCCAAGCCTGACTCCAATAGGGCAGGGGCTGGTGACTAGCACTGAGTAGACATATCACTAACATTAGAGGCATTTCCTATGTACTTGTATGCACAGACACATATCAAAGACCACAAAATGTTGAACTGTATAAAACACTAAGTAAACAATGCTTGAAAACCACTGTATCCCACAACCAGAGTACGAAGTAAAGTAAATTAAAGTAAACAGGTATAGAATACAGGCCCAAAAAAAATTCTATAACCACATGTCCCACCTGTAATAAAAAGGTACTAAGAATGTTGTTTGTAGCTACAGGAACACACCTCGGTCTGTCTGGTCTAAAAAATCTCCATTTAGTCCTTGTCCATCTTGGACTCCTTCAAAATGTCAATCGTTTTTACAAGACACGACACGTAAAGGGAATTCCCATTTAGGGGTGATTATAAAAATACTCAATAAGACACCCCAAAACCACAACTCAATACAACAAAGGAAAGATATATCTAGCTCTACACCGGTATATGTATACAGAACATATAATAAGAATATATAGATATACTCAAGAAAGACACATAGTCTAGAGGTAAGTCACAACCACTGTATACCATTACGAGGAATTCATCTCGAGGATTCTACAAAGAAGTCATCTGGGAGAACACACTTCTGAGTCCAATAGTACTGATGACATCATTCCGAGTAGTGTTTCTCATCACATCTCTCCATGAGAGAGATACACAGATAGATCTAAAGAGAGAGATATGATACCACCCAATAGAAGAGGCTCATAGCCTGGGACATGGGTGATACTGAAAACTCAAATTGTGGTAACCTTCCAAGTATTGGATCGATGCCCACATAGTGTTGGTTATATTGATACTAATAACAACACATAGGACACTAAGAATGAAAAGAGGATCCTACTACGGGCCTCTTGGGGGATTCCAAAAACTATATCCAGGATGTCCTACTGAATGGATCATAGTACTATGAGAAGGAAATTATTTGTACCTATCTTTTGAGAAATAATAAAGGGAATGAAACCTAATGAAACATTTACAAGATACGAAGGACAAGTTAATCAAGACATGTAGAAAGGGGTACACGACGTGTAGTAGGGCCACACTCAGTGTCCCTTGACCTCGGGTACTACCCATGTACAATGACTCGTGTCTTTAAATCATATCCTGTAGAAGATGGGTACATATCATATATAATGAGACACATGACATGTTCTTCTATTCGGGGTCCTCCCATGTAATTTGGTCGTGTGTCAGTACACAGTGTCAACCCGTGTAACCATTCCCGTGTACCAGTACATGGGGTAATCTATGTAACATGTTCAATCCATTCCATGTGGGGGAGTACATGCTGTGTAGGAATCCTGTGTACTCCACCTTGTGTCCATGTACATCCCATGTACACATTGAGTGGTTCAATGATGAAAACTCACAGTGTAGACAAGACTACACACCGTGTGTTTTGGACTTTCCAAAAGTCGTGTTCTTCATCTGTGCACCTCATTGGATCTCCCAAATCTAATTCTGGTTGTCCGTTCACCTCAAAAATGTAGATTCAAGGTCATTTCTCCACCATAACACTAAATTTATGTGTTTCGGGCCTTCAGTCGGATTGAAAATCCGATTAATTCAACTCGACGCATCTCTCCCGAGGAACATATTCTCTTGAACCAATTCAATTCATCTGCTTCCATCACCATCACACCTCTGTCGAGTTATCTCAATATCAGATATCCAACTTTAGATTGTAGTTCCAAGAAACAAAGGTGGAATTATTGATCATTCAAAATTTGGGAGAAGAAAAGAGAACGCGTGTCAAGAACGCAAGAAATCGGGGGAGATAAATGCACAATAAATAATCTTGGGGAACGAGCCTCATACATTGTTCATTCCAGCCTCAATCCATTCTATTAAGAATAATAAAATATTCATGAAATTAATATCTATGAAAAAATCTGTATAAACCCTGTAAATATCATCCCATCCCGCATATATGATTGGTCTGTTTGCTAATCTCTTTGTAGATTAATCCGCATTCATCATAGGAATCAAAAATGAGAAAGAATAATTGAAATAACACATCCTACCAGGATCATGGATTTCTTGCTCATGAAGACCGATCACTACATTTTCACTATTGGCTAGATCTATCTAGATCGATGTTTGTCAATCATCAATCTGAGGTCTCATCACCGCTCACATGAGAGGATTATCCAGATATCTATCCAATAGACCTCTAGTGTCTCCACGGTTTTCTGGCTAACCCTGATATTTCTACATAATGATCAATTTAAAGATCCCACAAATCCCTGCATCAACGAATTAATAAAATAATTTATTCAATAATTTTATTCATTTCTACACCCACGTTGAAATTTTTACAACTGACCCATGCCGACTAATGTTAGGTCACACCTAGGGAAAAGATGATAATCTTAACTCAACAGTGCTCTTTTATTTATGATCCAGACACCTGTTTAGAATTTATTTCACTTTTTTAAGAAAACTATGGGCACATGATATTTAATATTTTAATATTTTTTAATCATTTATTCTAGGTACATTGGGCCTTGGAATCTCATACCATCTATGCACCTAGTATTGAATTTAATAAATATAATATTTAAAAATAATACACAGAAAAATACAGTACATTACTCTTTATGTGTCAAATAATGTTTAGTAAATGCACATATAAGTAATCCATGTTTTCAACTCAGGCACACTATGATATTTGATAATTTTTGTTCTCAATATTAATATATTCAATTGCAATAGATACTCATCTAGTTTTTCAATGTTCCCTTCTCAATATTCAAAATATTCTTCTTTAGAATATATTATATATCATCTCAGATGAAATAGTTGAAGGATCCTATTATTCTTCTTCTCACTTTTAGCTTCATAAAGTATATATCATCAGCAATCAATCCAGTAATCTCTCAATTTTATTTTAATCATGAAAATTATATCAAAAAAATAAAAAATTCCAAGCTTCACTTCTCTTAATTCTTATATATATCTCAATTATTCATATTGATGGGTGAATATATTTATCACATTCTTCATGTTAAAATTACATAATATCACAACATTCAATTAATGTAATCTCTTTTTTTAAGGCTTATGATTTTTAATTTGCAAGTAATTTTTTATCCTCGTCATGAAAAAAGATAATTTCAATTTTTATATGATATGTTAGAATCATTATGATTTACCCCATTCAAAAAATTCATCCATGGTTTCTTTTTTGAAAACACTATATGCTAGTATATAACCACGCATGATTCTCACATATTTATTCTTTGAAACATGATTTATTATTCCATGATACAATATAATCATGTGTCATATTACTATGATATTTCCTATAAAACAAAACACATTTTCATTATCTTGAGTTATTATTTTAATACTTTTAAAAGTATTTCAATTTATCCATCAACAAAGACTTATGATACATTCTTCAAATACTTAAAATTTAGATGCTTAAGATTCATGTATAAAACCTATAATTTTAGAGTTTGAATATCATGAATGTTATTCCTGATTTTTACACTATTTAAAATAAATTCATAGTATACCTGTACATAAATTTATCTATTCTTAAGTGCTTGGGGTTGAGGAGTCTAGTATGAAACTCTCCATTGATATTATAGAATGAAGTTCAGTGGTATGTTGAAGACTCTACCATGCATGTGTAAGTGCGCAGTTAGGATAATTGTATCACTGATAGGGGCAGGGGTGAATTAGGGATATCATTTTTTATGTTTACTTAAAAAATGAAACAAAATTTCCCTCCTATTAAATATTACATTCACTTCATAAAAAAATTCAAACACACATCCATAAGAACACAAGAATTTACAAGGTTTACTATTCAATAAGAATAGATACATCCTTTGTATGGTATAGAAATAATCCAGTACCACACAATACCCTAGAAGGAAATTCTTTTATGGAATAAATGAGTAGTATATGTCCTTTCACTCTTGTAGCACTATGTCAACAATCCAATTGTGCTTGTTCTCATTCCAGCACAGATGATGTAATATAAATATTTTGTAACAAAACATGTCACAATGCTTCTTTATCAACTTTCAAAAATATAAAAGATAAAAAAAATCACTTACTTACCCAAATCCTAGTAAGAACTTCCTAGACATTGTTATAAAACTCAGTCCGATTTCCCATTCGGAATCTTCCCAGTCTGAATACTCAATACAAAAATATATCTCCACAGAATACAATTGAGACTATTTTGAATAGTTTCTACTTTAGTTCGTAAATTCCTATATTATAATCCCACCCAATGCAATAACCTGATGAATATTATAATTCACTCAAAAAATTACCAATTGATTAGAATAATTCTTCCCAATCCAATCACTGGATGAATACGTTAATCATCTGAATATGATGACCAGCTAAATATGTTTCAACCATGTCTCTTCCCCTTTTTCTTCTGTTTAAAATGATTTATTCAAGAAAAATAACCCATAAACCACATATTCTATCTATAATTTCATCAACACCCTTCCTTTTCTCTACGTCTCGTGAGTATTACTTCAGTCAGAAAAATACAATGTACTTTTCACCTTTTATACTTGCCCCAATTTTGGCTTGGGGGAGATTTCAAAAAACATTAATGGTCAATCAAATTACCAAAATTTGTATTTTTCCTTGAATTTAGAGTGCATTTTGACCTCTTCTACGCTTCTCAACTCTTATCACTTCTTCTCGATCATTCTATAATCTTCTAAAAATATCATCTCTCTTCCAATTTTTTTTTCAGAAACACCAGCCTGACACCGATTTCACCAATATGATTGCTTTAATCTGATTATCCATAAAAATTACATGTACAGATAAATAAACACCATTATGATTTTCCTATATGATTTCCTCATTATGATTCTCTATAATAATTGATGAAAATACACAAATATTATTTTAACATCATGCTCCTCCTTTGACAACACATCCAACAATATATATGCCAGATTATTATTCTTCATTGCATTCATCGGTCAAAAGAAAATCCACCTCCAATTATTATGATGACATGCTGAATAAGATAGACTGGTATCGACAACCACTTTCTCTTATGAATATGATAACAATACCCTTTCTGTACAAACAATTTTTCCTATGATGAATATGATGGTATACCAAATACGATGGATAGGTATTCAGAAAATTTGGCTTCATAAACTTCTATAATTACCAACATTATTCTTGTATCATGAATTATTTCACGAATTTGAGTAAATTTTATATTATATTTATAATCATCAGACTTATAATGGAATGTATTAGGACTTCCCAATCAACGTATTTCTTTCTTTTTCATCCTGAATAAGATTGAAATGATTACGATCAGTCTAAATATGATTAGAATCATTTATTTCTATCCCCCTTTATTTCAACATGATTGAATCATACATTTATATAATACTTATGATTTATGAGAACTCCAAAATCATAAAAGCATCATCACATTTGTATCATAATCATACATACTCTAATTCTCCCCCATTACGATTTCTTCTTCCATTCTAAACCCAAGGTGAGTTCGATGACCCTTTTGATATAGGAAAAAAATCCTCAATATGATGGATTTTCTCAACCATTTTGAGTACTATTTACTTGAATATGATGGTCAATCCAAATTTCAACAAAAAAAATTGAGGTGATTTCTTTTCTTCTTAATGTTCATTAAAAAAAGACAATACCTGAATTCGATTATCCTTTTCAGATTGTTCCTACCTATATCCCCCTTAGGATTTTTTTGTCAACCAAGATTCATAAATCACTAAACTCTGTTTCCTCAGGCTATGTATTATATATCAACAATTTTCATCCTACATGAGCTAACTCATTATAGGAAACAAGAATTATTAACAAAAAAACCATACTGTCAAAACGTAGTGATCACAAAACCACTTCAACTTTTATTCACAACTTTCTTCCTCAACATTTTCACTTCTCCTTTTTCTGTGGAGAAATTTTTTTTACCTAAAACCACTCTAAAAAATATTTATAATAGTTCACACACATATAATTCTAGATTTAGAGCTTAACCAAAACTCCCCCTATTTACATTCTTCCATTGGGAATGATTTATGAAACAATTCCCCTTGAAAACACTATACAAACAAAATATGATAGAGGGGATAAAAACACATACCTCAACCTTGAAGTGAATGTGGTTGGAAAACCATGTGAAACCTCAATTTAAAAAAAGGTTCCTTTGCTAAATGTTTTGTGAAAATATCATCAACTTGTTCTGATGTAAATACATAATTCAGATTCAATTCATTCTTCTCAACTTGATCTTTGATGAAATGATATTTGGTATAAATATGTTTTTAACAAGAATGTCGTACCAGATTTTGGGTGATATTGATTACAATTTGATTATCATAACCCAAGAAAATGGGAAACTTCAACTCTATAAATAAATATTCTGACTAATTATTCATCCACATATGTTGGGTAGTGGATTGAGTAGGAGAAACATATTCAACTTCATCCATACTAAGTGTTTCTGAATTCTATTTCTTTTTATGCCAACTAACACAAATCTTACCCTAAAAGAAAACTCTACCTAATGTAGAACTTCAATCATGAACGTTTCTTGCCCAATCAGCATCGTAATTTCCAAATAAATCAATACTTTCTGATATATTATACAGTATTATGATATTTTTTGTGACTTGTAGTTGGCGTTTGGCTTATTGGTAAGCACCCCATAATTCTTCATGGAAAATGGGGGTTCAAAACTCATTGGGTGCAGGTATTGCAGCTCCACTGTTGCACTACTGTACCAGCCGAGATACTGTTCCAACAATGGCAATATAGTGGCGGCAGGGGAACTATAGCAGCGGCGGTACTATAGCAGTGCGGGTACTATAGAATTACTATTCACAGAATGGGTCTTGGGCCAAATAATTGGGCATACGGGCTATGTAATGGGCCAAATGCCCACTGGGCCTTCAGGCTATGTAACGGGTCTCCCTCTACCTAGATAAAGAGGTATTTTCTTTGTTTAAATAATAAAAATGAGGCTTCAGCCCCTACCTTTAAAAAAATGATATTTTTTGTGACTTTGATGTATCTGAGTTTTAATTTTCCAGAAATTATATGTGATTCATCAGGATTAATCCGAAATCCTTCACAAAAGGTACCAATATACAAAATATTGGGTCTTGAGGCAGTCAGATATAAAAAACATCCAATCAGCTTGCAAAAAATTCTTTCTAATCAACTTCCTTGCATTCTCCATCTTTAGAAAACATTATTCCCACCGAAATTTGTGTTGAAATAGGTTCTGTTTCATCCAATAAACATATAAAAATTTCATTAATTTCATCTTTTCATTCATAATAATGGTCAAAACGAAACCTTTGATTATCCACAATTCATCATTTCCACATTTCATTGATCCTTCTTTGAAGTCCCTCAAATTCTTAAAAAACCATAAGTCTCCTGTCATATGAGAAGAACACCCACTATCATGAATCCATGTTTGTTCTCCTTTTAAATCTTTCAGATTGGTTTCTAAAACAAGATCCCTTTATTCTTCCTTTTCTTTCTTCACTTCCATCTTCTGAGAATTTTTATGAAAATTTTATTGTACCGATAACAAAACAAGAACTCCATTTGCATGGTGTCTTGGAAGTTCACATATTTTAAAAATAGCTTCAAAATGTTGGAACCTGTTTTCAACTTTCACACCAACCATCTTAGGTTTATTTCAAACATTCGTCCAAGAATTCTCTTTTTGAGAGGATTGAATCCCCTTAAAACTTTACCTTCCATATCTCGTAGAATAATAGTAATGTTGTAGGTTAAACAAACATATATTTTTGTATGTCTGAATCCACCACAATACCAGCAGTATACATAGAATGAGTATTTTCCTCTAAAACTCCCATACTGATCGGAGTTGTGAACATGTTTCTTAGAAACCTTCTTGTCATTGTTTTATGAACCATCAACATTTCTATTATAAATCAGAATATTTTTTTTCCCCTCAGACATTTTAGAACTATAAGTAATAGAATCATTTTCTTATTCAACATGTTTATACAAATTTTTAAACTTAATATTTTAATAAACTTCGGAATTATCAACATTGTTAGTAGTGGCCACATACACAACTTTACAAAAAATATTCTTTTTAGAAACTCTTCAAGATTTATTCTAAACCTTTGAAGGTAGATTTTGTTAATCCTTCTCATATTGCTCATTAAGTGAACTTTCACCAACTGCAGAGATATATTTTTTTAACTTGTTATTTTCTATTCAGTTTTAGAAAAATTTTTTTGATAAGTTCCAACTCTTCTTCTTTTTAATTTATCTTCACTTATTGACATTCCTTATGATTATTTTTTATTCAATAGATTTATTCAATTATTCATTATCCACAATCATCTTTTTCTTATCGTATAAAAAAAATTATTGAATTTTGGTTGAGGAAGATTCATATTCTAACTTCTTATTTTTCCTTTCAAGCCTTCAAATATTTCTCAGAAATTATTTAAACTCTTCATTCAAATGAAATTAAAGTTGTGTTTCTTCTACATCAGAACTGCTACTTTTGAATTATTCATCAATAACTATTTTAATAAAATTATTCTCAACAAAATTCTTAGTAGAATTTTCAAATTTTTATTCACTATATTATTCTTATTTATCTTTAGATAAGAAACTCATTCTTTTGTATTTTAAAAACATCTTATCTTTCCCTCTTGAAAATGACTTATCTTTATGGCCTTATTTATTCCACAATCATCTTGGTCATTTTTCTTCACCATAAATATCTTATTAATCCATTCTATGGGGACAATTTTCTACAAAGTGACCAATGAATCAAAATTCAAAACATTTAACGCGATGTTTTACTCTATATTTACTTGTAGGACTTCTCACATTTTTAGATAAAAATGATAAAAAGTATAAATATTTTTACATACCTCATTTTAGGAATCAAATCACCATTATCTTCTTTAATAATAATATTCTTTGACATATCTTTCTTAACAACCTTAAAATACATTTCTGTATCAATTTTTTTTCGTTTCATAGATTTATACCTTTTTATCACGCAAGTAATGAGAGTGATATGAAAATCATTTAGAGATAATGTTTATGATATCTATCTTCCTATGAAGAAAAATTTTCATCAACATTATCAGGAAGGATTATGAGAATCCTTTCATAAACTATGTAATCTTTAATCTTTTCTCCAAGACATCTGATGGTGCTGAAAAATTAATCTACCGTAGTAAAAAAGTCCCTAATAGATTCATACTCAACCATTTTAAAATCTTTAGACTTTATCATCCAAATTTCAATACATTCGTAATTCACTTTTTTTCCTTTGTATATGTTTTTTAAATTGTCCTATATACCATTGTCTTTAGAAACACCTTTCACCCATATAAATCCACATTTAAAAAGTAATGATAGTAACTCATTCATGGCTCTTACATCATTTTAAAGATTTTTCTTATCAATAGATGTAAGAGGAAATTATCATAAATAGGAGGAAACCCATCCATTTAAGCTTAAAAAACATTATATCTAATAGAAATAAGATAACACAACATAATATCTTTCTAGAAATAATAATTATTTCCATAAAAAACCTAGTGCCTTTACTGTTCACACAATTCAGATTCTCCGTCAACTTATTTCATAACATTAAAAAACAAAAATAAAGGGAAACTTCCCTCTAATACCAATTGTAAGTTCCTAGTCAGGATAATTATATCAATGAGAGGGGGATGGGATGAATAAATGATATTTTTTTATGTTTCCTTAGAAAATGAAACAAACATTTCCTCCAATCAATGATTTCTTTCCCTGCTAAAAATAATTCAAAACACACATCCATAGGAATACATGAATTTCCAAGGTTCACTATTCAATATAAATATCTACATCCTTGGTATGGTTTTTAAATAATCCAATACTACAAAATACACTAGAAAAAAAATTCTTTTTTTGTAATACAAGGAGTAGGATATTCCCATTCACTGAAGTGGAACTATGTAAACAATACAATAGTGTGTTTGCTCCTTCTTGAAAAAATGATGTAATACAAAGGTTTTGTAGAAACAAATATCACATTTATTCTTTATAAAGTTTCAAAAAATATAAAATTTCAAATAAATTATTCACTTAATTAACTAGATGTTGGTAAGAACATCCTAGACATTTTTATAAACTTATTCTGATTTCCCAGTTAGATTATTCCCTGTCGATTGCTCAATAATAAAATATTTCTTTGCTGAATACAATTGAGTCAATTAGGAACACATTATGCTTCAGTATGGATATTCCAATATGATAATCCTTTACAATATGATAATTGGATGAATATGACAATTCTTCTCAATATGAGAACCAACGGATTGTGATAATTCTTCCCAATACAATCACCAATTGAATATGATAATGAACTGAATATGATGACCAATTGAATATGTTGCAATCTTGTCTCTTCTAATTTACCTTCTATACAACATGATATATTCAAGAAAAAAAATCTAGAAACCACTTAATCTCTATATAATTTCTTTAGATCCCCACCTTTTCTCTACCTCTCCTGAACATTACATTAGTCAGAAAAGTAAAATGTACTTTTTCCTTTTCTACTCACCCCAATTGTGGTTTGGGTGGGATTTATGAAAACGTTCTTTCTAAAAAAAATTACCAAAATTTTCTTTTTTCCTTTAATTTTGGGAGTTTTGTTCCTAATTCAATTCTTCTCAACTCTTCTCATCTCTTCTCGATCCTTTTCAAATCTTCTAACCACTTTATCTCCCTTCTGACATTCTTCACAAACATCGGTCCGATACTGATTTTGTAACACCCTAAGATTTTATGAGATAGATTATTTTTAATTTCATTTATTTATTTTGTTTCAAGCTACTCAAATATTATCTTATGCTATACGAAACATTTTTTTAGCTTTCATTACACACAATACTATTCTTAGCTTATGTTACACATAATTTCATGTTCTTTTGATAGAATTCATTTCACACAACACTGTGTATAGATTTCTTCAATTTATAAAAGTACTATATTTGTATTATGTTATTTGAAACACCAAAGGAATCTTAAACTAAATTCAACACTTACTTGTCTTGCATTACATGCAATGGCGCCCTTCCTCGATAGCTTGCATTGTACGCAATATCGAGTTTCAATAAACAATGATATATTATTAAAATATTATTCTTTAATGGGATATAAACTATCCATTATGAATATTATTAACCAAATTTTAAATTTTATATAACATTAAAATTCAAATTATAAATTTTATAGAGCATTATATAAGAAAAAATTCAATTTTTTTGATAAAAGAAGTATTTTCCAAAAAATAAAGTTTTGACCCCTTTTGATAGAAAACTAATTTTAAATATAGTTTTTAATGGTTTTATATATTGTATTAGACAAAATAAATGTCTTATTTGGATGAAGGACATAAAAATTTACTTTTATTTTTAATTTTTGGTATTTTTCTGAAAAAATTCTTATTTTAACGAATAGGGAAAAATACTGCATTTTAATTCCAAACATCCTTTTCATCTAATTTATTTATATAGTTATAATATCTTTTTAATTGGTTTTAAAGAGTAATTAGTTAATTATTCATAATTTAATTCAATTTTGGTAATTTTAAGTAATTTCAAATTTAAATTGGACATTAACACATGTCAAGCTTTTGATTGTTTTTACTTCTTAAAAACCTGCTTTCTGGTTTTATCAACGGGGTATAATTTTAAATTAATTACTGAAAATTTTATGTTTTGAATTTAGAAAAATGGATTCCATATTTGGAATAATTGGGTTCAAATTATTTTAGTATGTTACTTTTATTTTATGGATATTATGAATAGAAACTACGATAATTTTTATTTACCACGGTTAAAGGTAAATCGAGTAAATTAGGGTAACAAAGAAGATGATAAAGATAGTAAAATCACCCTAACAACTGCCAAAATCCTATTATATGAATTATTTAAGGATAATATCACCTAAGGGTCGTAATCTATTCATTTAATGGACTTTTTTCCCTGAAAGTAATGTAATTATAATCAAATCAAATGAAAGTGACAACATGTCACTCTCTTATCTCTTATAAGTATTATAATTTTAATGTACTGATAAACATAATAAAAATTGGAACATAAATAGTCTCCATAAATATAATGAAACTATCTACATCATGTGAATTTATATATACTTTTTAGAGATTAAATAATTACCATTAATGATGACACAATAGTGATGTACAAATTATTTTATTGACAGAAATATCAAATAAATGGATTTTAAAAAATTAAAATAAATATTATATTAACTAATTAATGTTCTCAAAGAATTTTCTAGGTGAATATGACCTGATAAGACTGTATTAAATATTTTTTTTAATTTATCTTTTGTTTGTTTTTATTTAGACTCAAAAAATAAATAGTTTCAAAATTGACACGATTGATATTTTATAAAATTAACATATTATTAAATTATTTGAAAACCACAAAAATATTTAAAAATTAAAAAGTGAAAATTATATGCTCTAAAATGTCCTATAATATCCAATTATTGAAAATTGAAAACACATAAGTAAATATTTCTAACCATTTAATATTTTGTATTACCAAAAATAAAATTAAAAATATTAAATAAGGATAAATCAAAAGGATAAGATTTAAAATAAAATCAAAACATGTCTAAATTTTATTGGTTTAGAGTATTTAGGCCCATATTCATATTATATTCAAAATAAATGAGTTTGGAACCATTATAAACTGAAAATCAATTTATAATAAATTAATATTTCAAGACTTTCTTAAAGTGCCCCTCCTCCCTCTTATAAAATGCCACCACCTCTACCCACTTACTCACACCATTAAATACATTTGGATCATCCAAAATCTAATAAAATAAGCTGAGAACATCCCTACCTTCCTCTTAGAGGACACACTTTTGAAATAAATCCATCCTTGGGATACCTTTTGGGGAAATCAAAAGGTGATACTCGGAAAAGAAGTAGTTGTTTTATCACCACTCTCAAAATTACTTTCTTCTTATACTTCCTCTTATTATATTGTTTCCAAAATAATGTAATAAATATAATATCTTATATATTCATAGATGTTACTATATTTATGGGACAACCTTATACCTCCTTTCATCCATCCTATGAATAATAATATCACCATGTGTGCGTGTCTACGGCTTACCGTCTTCACGCCATGGTGTAATTTTTTATTCAATAATACATAATTTAGATGATTATAATAATGAGAATAATGGATTTAAATAATAAATATCACATTATAATTATTATTTATTATTAATATACCATCCAACTCTACTCCATTTAACCATTAAGTGATTGATATCTTCGCTCGTGTATACATACGACCTACAATCTCCACGATGCGGTGCAATTAATTCTCCACGTTAACCATTAAAAATTGAGTATAAAGTATATATATAATAAATAATCATGAAATATATGCTATAAAAATTATACTGGATATATATATATATATTTCATTTACTTTCTTCCATCTAATTCAATTGGGAAACGAAAACATTGTTCATACGCATATACGTCCTACCATCTCCATGAAGAGTGTCTTCCATTTCATTTATATATCTATTATAAATATATATATATTAAATATTTATTATATACAAATTATGTTTTATATTTTTCAGGTATTTAAATCCTGATATAAGTAATAAGATCAATAATAACAAGTCAAAACACATATAATAAATAAAATGGTTATTACCCAAAACATTTCTTTAACATGGAATTGATAATTAAACGGGTAAAATAATGTCATATGCGCATCATATATTATATCAGAAATATTATTATATCTCTTTTACTGGTAAATAATATGTTTCAACCCACTATACTTTAGTTTTGGACACATAAAGAAGAAATTGGACCTAAAGTAAGTGATAATTTTACAATCTCATTATTATTTGAGATTATTTATTCATAATTATTTACTGGGGTATCTTTATCATCAAAGTACATGTTCCCAAGTTATGTAATGCTATTAATATTGGTCTAAAATTGTTTAAAGTTAATTTTATCCTTTTTTCAAATTTTGTTAAATGTTAATAAAGGGATCTTTTGTCATTATTTGATTTGAGGTACTTTTTTTGTCTTTTCCAGAAAAAGTACAAGGAGAATGTTTTTTATGTTATATGGAATGAATGGATTTTTATGTCTTCATAATTAATCATTTTCATGAATCTTACCCTAAAATATTAATATTTATTTTCACATAAAATGATTTATTCTAAAAATTTTGTGGCATTTTGAGGAAAGAAAACTTCTTTGAAGAAGAAAGTATATTTTCATTAGGAATTAATTTCAAGTGTTTTCTCAAAATTATTTTCTATCTAAGATGATAATATTAAAATTGGATTTTCTTTATATCCTTATTATTACTGTTATTTGAGTATGTTAATGATGAAATGAAATTTTATATTAATTATTTTATGATGTAATGATTTTTAAGAATCTTATTTTATTTCTTGTGTTATAATATGATGAATGATTTATGTTTTTGTGGAACAGGTAAGAATTATTTGATTATGAGATAGGTGGGGCATAAATCTCACTCTAATGAATTTGGTAAATATTTATTTATCATGATACAGACATGAATGGAATGAAAATTAAATCTAGTTCAGTAATACAGTGCTGGAATGACAAGTAAATCTGGTTCAGTAATATAGGGCTAGAACAATAAGTAAATCTTATTCATTAATTCATGTCTGGAACAGAAAGTAAACATGGTTCAGTAATGGACTTTTTCCACTATGATGGTCTTGGCATTAATTCCTTGGCTATTATGGAAATAATATTAGGTTCTTATTTGTTTTCCACAATTCCATGTTTAATGCCAATTCTATTTTATCATGGTTAATGTCCCTTTATGATCTATTCCATACATACTACCATGATTTATTTCATGACTCAATATTTTGATATTTAAACTTTATGTTCATGTATATATATTATTATGTTTATGTTTCGTTTTATGTTATCAATATTTACCCTTACTAAGCATTGAAGCTCACCCTTTTTATGTTTTCTTTTCCCCAAATATATTAAGAAAGGTTTTAGGTATGGAAAAAAGGGGATGATCTTTATGGGATATATTAATGATCTTTCACCAAGATAGAAGAATATGTTACATGTTTCCAAAGACAGTAAACTAATATGATCATTGGGAATATATTTGTTCAATGCATTAAGTATTCCACAAAAGAAATGTAATTTCCATGTACGTCAGGCTTGGATCATTATAGATTTACCCAATACAATTCCTTCTATATGATTCTCTATACCGATTGTATGTAAGAATAAATTGAAACCACTATAATTTCGTAATATGATTTCTTCATTACGATGCTCTATACCAACTGATTAGAACACATGTATTCTTCTAACATCAATCTCATCATTTGAAAACGCATCCAACAATCTCTAAGTTAGACTGATCTTCTTCATTTTTTTAATTTTTTCCAAAAAAACTACATCTAATGATTACAATGACATACAATATATGATGGAAAAATATAAACAACTTATTTCTCTTCTAAATATTATACAAATTTCTTTTCTACACAAACAATTCTACCTATGATGAATACGATGGATCAGAATTCTATAAATCCAACTTTAGAAACTTCCTTCATTCAAAAACCTCTGCTTGTATCATGAAATATTTCATGAATTTGAATACATATAAGATCATATTTAACATCGTATAACTTATAATGGAAGGTATTGTGACTTATAAATCAACATCATTATTTCCTTCTCATCCTAAATATGATTTTCATGATTAAAATCTGATTGAATGTGATTGGAAGTATCCCTTTTACTCATCCTTTCTTTCATCATGCCTGTATCACAAGTTTTACAGAATACTTATGATTTTTTGGATCTCCAAGATCAGAAAAGCTATAATGTCACAAATTTTCTGTGTATTATTTTTAAATATTATATGGATTAATTTTTGAGACTAGGAGTACAGAAAACATGCGATTCTGAGGCCCGATGTGCTTGAAAAAATTTCTTGAAAAATATTAAAATTTTAATAGAACACACACAGTTTTCCTGAAAAAGTGGAAGAAATATTAAATGGGTTCTCATATTATAAATACGAGGGAATTCTTGAGTTCATAATGGTGGTTTTACCCTAAGTGTGACCAAACTTTGGTTGGCGCGTGTCATTTGTAGAAATGTAACCATGGACGTAACCATAAATAAATTAGCTAAATAAAAATATTTAATTTTTAAATCCTAGTAACTCCTAAATGGTGAATCAGATTAAAAAAAGGAAACAACTATTGAGTTTATAATGTGTTGTTTTCCTTAGGTACGAGTTAAGATTAGTCAGTGTGACTCTTATGTGGAAAAAAACTCGAAAATGATGTGATCATCAATAAATAATTTAAATAATAATTATTTTGTTGATGCAGTAATTTCCATTAAATATATCCTTATTCTGAAATCCCAGGGTTACCTACATTTCCCTATGAACACAAGAGAATTTATCTAGAGAGATTTGGAGAAACCTGCCAAGAAAATAGTGACAGAATCATAGATAGAGGATAGACGAATTTCGTTCTTTACAGATCACACCAACGACGATGACACAATGGCTGAGCTTGTCAGTGAGTGATCCAAATCCAAGGTAGGATGTGTTATTTTGGATTTCCTTCCCATTATTAAATTCTAAAATGAATGTGGGACAACTAAAAACATGTTGATCGGTGGTTTGACCATAACCTTGTGGGATGGGTTTTATTTTTACGGGATTTATTGGGAGATTGATTTTGTGATTTTTGGTTGAAAATTTTGATTTTGGTTTAAATGGTAATAGACCATGACAGACATGAATATCTTCCCTGTTTTTTTCCTTTTGTTGGATTTATGATTTTCTCCCTTCATTCACCATTCATTGTAGACATTGTTTGGTTGGCCCCTGACTTCACATAACCCAATCAATTGATCATTGTGAACCCGTTTCTTAGTGCAATTATATGATATCATAGTTCTGGAATTAGCACTACATGAAATAGGTGTGAAGATAAACATTTAGTGATTCGTATGATGGTATATCCACAAATACTCATTCTTCAATATTCTATAGAAGAACAAATAATATGACTTTTAATCAATTATGTGATTGGATCAGAAGATAAAAGGATTTTTTTGTATGATGACACAGCTGAAAGAGGATAGATCTCAAGTTTTTCAAATATTTGGGGTTATAATGGTGGTCATAGCAATGAAGGAGATTATTGAGGATTAAACAAGGGATTTGGGAAAATCATGGGTTACATGGCGTTTAATTCCGGATTTCACTGTTTGTCCCGCCCCGAGTGGTGGATAGGGTTTTAGGTATGATATTAGTGTCACGTGACATGTAATTAATAATTACACAGTGTGTGGACCCCCCCTATGTGGTAGATAGGGTTTTAGGAATGATATTAGTATCACATGGCGTGTGGCTCTTCCTACAGGGCGTGTGGTCTCTCTATGGATAATTTGATGTGTACATGGGAAGTAAACAGACATGGGGAGGAGTACATGGGTTTCTAACACCAATTTCTACTCCACCACATGACTTGTCTTGGACCAAGTAGATGGACTACCCCAAGTACTTGTATATAGGAAAATATACACGGGTTGACACCATGTACTAGAACACGACCGGAGTACACGGGTGGACCCTAGATGGAAGGACACAATGCACGACTTCTTTTACATACCGTATAATCATATTCTACATGAAATAGTTGGAATAACATGGACCATTGTACATTGGTAGTCCCCGGTGTCAAAGGACACAGCTTGTGACCCTACTACATGTTGTGTACCCCTTTCTACAAGGCTAGAATCTCTTGTCCGTCGTATATTGCAAAATTTTCATCATAGTACATTCCCTTTATCATTTCCTTGAAGGTATTTGTGTATTATTTCCAACTTATTAGAGTATGATTGCTTCAGAAGGACTTCTTGGATAGATTTGTTTGAATCCCCTGAGAGGCTCAGTGCAAGATCCTTTATTCATCTTTGTGAACTAGGTAGAGTCCTTGGTACTGATGTGCCCAATCCTACTGGCCGTTGATCCACTACATAGATGGTTAATCTATATGGAGTTTTTGGTATCACCCCATCTACCTGGAAATAATCCTCATCTATTGTATCACACCAATCACTTTAGATCCATTAACATATCTCTCTCATGATGGTTCCGGATGAATAGTACATCTCAGATGGACATCATCAATGATATTAGACATAGGAGTGTGTTCTCCTAGAGAAGCACTTCTTGTAATATTTGAACTGAATTCTTAGCGTTGGTATGTGGTATTTGTAAATTACCTCTAGACTGTGTGTCTTGGACTGAGCATATCTTGATATTCTTATTATATGGGTTGTAGATATATACTATTTTGATATGAATGTATCATTCATTTATGTATTTATTTTTGATTTTAGGGTATCCTATTGAGTATTGTTATACCCACCCCTACATGAGATTTTCCCACACGTGTCATGTCTTGTTTAGATGAGCGTCCTTTTGATGTAGTCTTGGAGGACTAGGACCAGGTGGTCCCTTGTGAGATCAGACTGACTGAGGTTTATTCCTATGACTTCAGAAAGCAGTCCCAATACCACTTCATACATGTTGTACGTGTGGTTACATAATTATTTTTGTGGGTTTGTATTCTTTTCCAATTTACCTTACTGCACATTACTTTCCTATCATACCCTGGTATAAAATATTGTGATATGCTTGCATTTAGTTCTTTATGATTTTTTACATTTTAGCATTTTTTGAGATTGCAGATGTGTGTATGTGTACAGGTATATAGAAAATTCCTCCCATGTTAGTGAACTGGATACTCAGTGCTAGTCACCAGCCTCTGGCCTATTAGAGGAAGGATTGGGGATTCGTGGCATGGGACTCACTGGGATAGGTCATGACAAAGTGGTATCAGAGGTAATCGATTCTACTTTTTGACCAGGAGTCTATGGGATTGGTTTGGGGAAACATTATTAAGTGTTTTGAGTTTGTATTTCAGGCGAGTGAATATAATGTTAATGTGGGTGACCAATGTATCTATACACCAGGACTCTGATAACATTCGTTCGGACTCAGTACATGAGAACACTAGTTGTAGTGGAAATAATTGTACGTTCACCATTTAGAAATGGGTTGTGGTTTCCATGTCCTTGATTCATCTCTCCAAGTATACTCATTGAACATAATAAATATTGTTTTATAGGATGCCTCCATGACACATACCAGATAGGATTCAGTAGCTCGATCACAAATATGAACCCCTTAGTAACATGGCTTCGATACAAGGACCAATTTCTAAGATGTCAGCTCCAGCTGGTGCATCATCCATACCACCACCATTAGAGAATCATGTGGTACCCGTAGTACGAGAAGACGAGGAGATGAGGTTGATAACGCATCACGATTTCCATTATAAGAGACCCCTTAGGTTCTAAGGTGAGCCCAACACATAGGCAGCTAAGGACTGGCTTTAGGCGGTGACCCAAGATTTCCATCTTGTCACGAGGCAATCAGATTAGATGGTTGTCCTAGAAGTTAACCTTGTTTATAGATCAATAGGATAATGGTGGAGTTTAGTTACTCACTCGTATGATATGGAAAATATTTCATGGTAAGAGTTTGAGAAACTTTTCGTCGAAGATTTCTCACATTACAAGATAAGATTTATGAATATCTATGAGCTTATACAACTCCTACAGGATTACATGATGGTATCTGTGTATTCATCAATACATACCAACCTCTCCATATACTCGATGGATAGGATACATTATCACCACTATAGGGCTCGAACCATCTAGAGTGGTTTGTGACGATACATATGGGCCAGTGTTACCCATCAATGCATTCTTACCTATGCAGGGGTGATAGAGAAATCATTTTTAGCTGAGAGTCCCATGGATGAGTAGATACAACCGATGGTAGTCCTTACTAAGAAATAAAGAGTAGAGACCTTGGTTTCTAGGAGTCGACGTCAGTCTTTGAGACATTGACGTGTGAGAAGCTTCAAGTGGGGGCACCAAGAGAGAGGATCTGTAGTTTAGGACTATAAAGTGGGTCCAATCAACCCAGATAATGTAATTGTTACTCATGTGACAATAGAGCACGTCTCACTTGAGATTGTTTGAACCACCATGCTACTGATATGGAGACAATGGATGGACTACTGAAGTAAATACAATGACAATAGTAGGTAGATATCAAGGGTAGAAGAAATGGAAAAGGAGATGGGAGAGAAGAGGGAGATTCTAGATGTTTCAACATGTGATCACTACCACCCCTGATGGTTAACTCTAGGATTAGTGAGCCAGAGGATAGGGGCATGGACTGTTGCATGCGGTCAAGGCATATGACCTAGGGGCTCCGGGAAAGATTTGAGGTATGATATGTGTATTTTATAATTTAGCTATAGTAATTCTATACTTTTGTTCTAGTCATTCCATTATCTCTAAATATCTTTTTTGAGGACTAGAGATTCAGTTTGAACCGTTGAATCGACCCTTACGCTTGGAGACACCTACTGGAGAAGACTCAGTGATCACACATTTGTGCTGATAGTGTGACCCAACCCATGGTGGTGAGATTTTTGGTTATAACCTCTTGATGGAAGTGTTGATGCCTTAAGTTTTCATTTCTGGAATGGGTTGGTTATCAATAGTCCATACCTAGATTGACTATTTTAGGTGAAGGGTGCAGTGTGTCTGTAGTGATGGGATGAGGTTTTCCTATTTTGGTGAAAGGTAAACCTGACCAACACATGATGGAATCATGCATATGATGGGTCAGGTAATTACTCATTAGTTGTCTAGACTAACCCTTAGTTCAATAGATGTTATGAGTTTTCCAGTTTCCTGTAGTAGTTGTGGAGTGCTAGGACATCTTCCTAGAAATGTCCCGGGATTATATCCCCATTGGGAGATAGAATTTGATACTGATTTACACCATGATATTACATTGATATATACACCAGAATATCATTTGGATCCCATAGATTGTCGAGATATGAGGGTGTAGTTGGAGGACTTGTAGAAGAATAGATTCGTGAGACCTGGTGTTTCACCCGGGGTTGAACCAGTTTTGTTTTCCAAAAAGGCAGACGAGAGTTTGAGGTTGTGTATGGATTACCAGTGCTTGAACCAGGTGACCATGAAGAATATATATTCATTATCAAGGATCAATGAACCCCCTTTTTATTGGTTGATAGAGTCAGGATGGCTATCAAAGGTGGACATCGAGTCAATTCTTTCAGGAGATGAGGTAGAGTTTGACAAGTGCTCAAACATTGAGATAGCCAGAGAAATATGTTGAGTATGTGGTACTCTGTGATGTATCAGGAACCGGGCATGGTTGTGTCCTGATTCAGAGGTGAGTGTTGGTTTTCGATGGTTTACACCAGTTGAGACTACATTTGCAGAACTAAATGACCCACAATCATGAGTTAGTAGTAATAGTCTTCATGTTGAAGAGGTGGTGATACTACCAAATGGGATAACTGTCACGAACCGTCCTCGAGGCCTGTGTCATGACTACCCCATGCCCGCCTTCCATAGGCCAAGTGTTGGCGACTAGCACCAAAGGCATAAATACAAGTAAAAGGGAAGACATTCCCTTTATAAAAGTAAACAAACACAATAGAGTACACAAGTGAAGCAAGCACTAAGTAAAACTGAGTACAAAAGTAAGTGCTGGAAAGTAAATGGGACAGTATACAAACCCAACTGAAAGTACAGTACAAATGAGAAAGAAAGTACATAAACTGTAAAGTAAAGCAGCAACCACTGTGTCGTCCTTCAGGAATCCCACCTGAATGGTGGGTACAGATAGTCTCGTTAGTTCCTCAGGACCGTCTGTCCGCTCCGTGTACGTCCCGCTAGGTGGTCCACCTCCAGATACTTTCCAGCTCTACTAGTGTCAACTACGATCAGCGCTGTCTTTCGTCTGCAACCAACACAATGCAGTGAGGGAATTGCCCATGTAGGGGTGAGTATACGATACTCATTAGGGACACCGAGACCCCTAATGTTCTCCCCAAATCCACAAAGGATAAACCACAATGGAAATATACAAACATGAAGTATCAACCAAATCCACTTAGTTATATCGCCATACATATACCTAAGTCATCAATCTCAGTTCGGCTCCAACTTCCGAGTCCAAGCACAATCCTGTCCACATAAGAAAGAAGTCAATCACATCAATGATAATAATTTAAAGATAAGAATCAACTCATACAAGTATACTACTTTTTAGGAGGGGTTAATATGATTAGATGTATCCTCTGAATCATATCCTTTTCCGAACCAACATAGGATCCTAGTACAGAAGTCGTCATTGTCGAACCCACGTAGGATCCAAGCACAGTAACCATCGCTATCAAACCCACATAGGATCCAAGCACAGTTGTCATCATTGCCGATTCCACATAGGATCCTAGTACAGTCGGCATCGCTGTCGAACCCATATAGGATCCTAATATAGTCGTCATCATCATCGAACCCAAGGAGGATCCCAGCACGGTATTCGTCGTAGTCGCAGCTAGCTCTAGGGTTCCTGCACATAGCACGCTCAATTCCGGGTGGGTCCGCTCTTCGAGCCAAGGGGGTCGATACATAAACTCTAATGAAGTCCAGATATGATGTATCCCAATGTTTTGTCTCATTAAAAGGAACCCAACGTGAAAAAAAACACATCAATAGGATGCCCAGTATGAGATATATTGGTATTTCCGTTCCAGGGTCCTGGTAAGAAATACGCTCATTTCTAACCCGATCATTATCCATGGTCCCCCAAAACTCACTTAGAGTATCACAAAAGGACCGTCTTATCATAAGGGTCCTATATCCACAGACGGCACGCCGATCGGACACGCAATCATTATGTAATTCACTTTTATGTGAAAAAGGCCTTGGCCCGTTAGGACTAGTGTGCTGGTGGGTCGGGTCGACTTGGCTTTGGCGGGTCTGACCCGGTAAATGGGTTGGACCGTCCCGGTGAGTCATGCGGCCTGGCTCGAAGGGCGCAGCCCGGCCCGAAGGGGGCGCGGCCTGGCCCGCAGTGGCGTGGCCCAGCCCGATGGTGCTTGGCCCGACCCTACTGGGCCTGACCCGGCAGGCTCGGCCAGCTGGGCGAGCGGTCCAAGGGAGGGCGCGACCCTCAGACCACCTGAACCGGCGGCGCTTCCCTCCCTAACCGGCCGACTGGAGACGGCCAAACTTCTGGCGCAAGCATCCCGCACGGGCGGGCTATGGCTGTTCTGGCGTGGCGCCCTCCTAGTGCCACGACTTCTCTCCACCAGGCCGGCCGACGGGCCGGCCAGTCCATCCACCGAAGCGGCCCACGAAGTGGGCCGAATTTCCTTCCACATAGCCCACGTAACGGTGCCGGCTTCCTCTGCTGCGTCCTGCCCGAGCTACGGCTCCGCATTCCTGGCATGACACGTCGACATCGTGATTCCTCCACCATGGCCCGCTTGGCCGCAATTGTTCTTTGCGTGAGCGACCTAACCCCTTTCGCCGTCATCCTCTTCCGTGTTCCGCCTCCTATCTCCGATTCAAAAAAGATCATGTTCTAGTGGAGGGTCATCGGGCCGTGTTCATTCGGCCCGCGCCCTCCGCGTTTGGAGAGAACACATGGGAAAATTCATTTTAGAGAAAACAACGAGGAACAAGTGCAATTTTAATCAACAAAAATTGTATAATTTCCCCCAACCTCGAATATGGTTTGCAGTTGACAAGCGTCTTGGATGACGGTGTCGTTTCTGTCATCGTAGGAGTGCTCCCGAAGAAGAATTGGTGTCTCCTCTCCTGTTGCGTAGAAGTGAAATGAAGGCGCGTTGTTTTTCTTCGTGGAAGAGAGTATCGTTCTTCGTCGATGGGTTGATGTTCTTCAATAAAGGAGAAACTCTCTTCTTCTTTCCTAAGATCTATCTCTCAAATATTTCCCCCAACACAACATGTGCCAAACAAATTGAAATAAGGCTACCCCTTATTTTGATTAAACTTTCCAAGCATTCAAAAGTCAAAACCCTTAATTAAATAATTGAATAGTTTGATTGCATTGATTAACATGTGTTGGAAAATAATAACGAGGGAGAGAGGGAAAGGAGGAGTTTACACAATTTATGAGGAGTTGAAAAATTAATGAAGGTGGGTTTAAAGGTGTTATTTGGGGAGTTTTAATAGGTTTATGGGAGATGAAATGTTAGGTCTCCTGTGGGCCCCACCTCTTATATATCCACACATGGGATGTTGGGTGGTTTTGGGCCCCACCAACAACTTCCCATGGGAGTGATTAACTTCCAAAGTTATAAAATTAAATTGTTCTAACAATTTTATTTATTTTAAACTAATTCCCGAATTACAAAATTCTCAACCCACTTAAAACGCAACTGCAGTAAAGGTCCCCTTAATCAATTTCCAGCACTTCTGTTTCATCGGTTCCCTCAGAATTCAATTATGAGCACCGGTTCAAATGATAGAAAAACCTGCTCATTCATTCACTGAACGTACCTGAGATAAACATTAGAAAATTATTCCAGGAACACCGGGCCTCAGAATCTGGTGCCGTTAGAAACTGCGTACTCGTAAAATCCCAAATAATTCATGAAAAAAATTTCCATGAAATTTATGGGTCATTACATTACTCCCACCTCAGGGATTTACGTCCCTGTAAAGCTACAACACACACTAGGAAAAGAAATGGGGATACTGAGCTCACATCTGCGCCTCCCACTCCAAGGTGTTTTCCTGGAGATTCCCATGCTACTAGTGAATGCGCACTAGAGGAATCGACTGTCCACATAGGACCCTCTCATGTCGATCCTCGATCTCCACTAGGACCTCCGTGAATGTCACCCCGTCATCAATGCCCAGCTCCCCGTGATCAATGATGTGAGATGGGTCGTGCACGTATCTCCTCAGCTGAGATACGTGGAAAATGTTGTGTGCCCGGTGCTACTGAGGTGGAAGGTCCAGGTGGTAGGACACCTCCCCTACTCTGTTAAGGACCTGGAAAGACCCGATGAAGCACAAAGATAACTTGTGCCCCAGCCAAATCTCCGTAATCCATGTCGATGTGAGACTCGTATGAAAAAGTGGTCTCCATCCTCGAACTCCAGTGGTCTTCATATCCTATCAGCAGTGGACTTCTGTCAGCTCTGTGCAGTCCTCATCTGCTCCTGGAAGATCTACACCTTCTCTGTCGGAGCCTGAAACATCTCTGGTCCTACAAGTGCTGAATCCCCAGGGTCATTCCATCACAGAGGTGATCTGCAAGGTTGTCCATATAGTGTCGCGTAAGGTTCCATCCCGATGGTGGAGTGGTAGATATTGTTGTACGGAAACTCCACCAAGGCTAAGTTATCGTCCCAGATGCGTCCAAAATCCAAGACACATGAACGGAGAATGTCCTCAAGTGTCTGAATAGTTCTCTCCATCTGACCGTGTGTATAAGGATGAAAGGCGGTGGTCAGATGTAGATGTATCCCAAATGCCTCCTGTAACCCCTTCCAAAGCCGGGAAGTAAAGTGAGAATCTTGATCGGAGATGATATAGGATGGAACACCATGAATCCATATGATCTCATTAATATAGTGGTGTCCCAAGATCTCTACTGAGCACTTCTCTTTGATAGGTAGGAAGTGGGCTGACTTGGTGAGTCGGTCGATGATCACCCAGATGGGGTTGTGTCCTCTAGAAGTACGTGGAAACCCCATCATGAAATACATGGATATCCTGTCCCAATCCCACTAGGGAACCTATAAGGGTTGTACTAAGTCTGCTGGTACCTGGTGCTCTGCCTTTACTTTCTGGCAAGTGAGGCATCGTGAAATAAAGTCTGCTACAACATTCTTCATACCCGGCCACCAGTGCTGTCACCTGAGGTCCTGGTACATCTTTTCCACTCTTAGATGTACCACTAGAGAAGAAGTGTGAAACTCTCTCAACACTTCCTCCCGCAGTGCAACGGGTACCATGGTACGTCCCCTGAAGAGGATGATGTGCTCTCCTACTTTAGATAATCCATCAGGTGCATTTCCTGAGGATATATGTGAACGTCGTGTATCACAATCAACGTCCCCACACCATACCTCTCTGACCCACTAAAGTAGTGGAGAAGTGACTATGAGAGACTGTAGGAAGTCTTCTCCATCTCTATCCATGAAGGATATCAGAATCGCGACTAGCTTCTCTGTCGCCTCTCCTGGCAGATGTATGCCCGATCTCCTACTGAGAGCATCATCTACTACGTTCCCCTTTCCAAGAGTATAGACTATCTCAAAGTCATAGTCCTGGAGGAACTGGAGCCATCGTCGCTATCTAAGGTTCAATTCCTTCTGCGAGAAGATATACCTGAGACTCTGGTGGTCAGAGTAGAATGTAAATCACTCCCCCATCAAACAGTGCCACCACATCTTCAAGGAAAAGACCACTGCTGGTAACTCTAGGTCATGGGTAGCGTATTTCTTCTCATGCTGCCTCAACTGCCATAAACCATAGGTGATCACTTCCTCCTCCGGCCTCAGGACACACCCGGGTCTGGTCCCTGATGTGTCGCAATAAACCACATACCCAACACCCTCTTCCTGTAGCCTCAAGATGGGCGCACTGGTCAATATCTGTCTTAGATTCTAAAGGCTCTGCTAGTATCTTTCTGACCACACAAAGGGTTTTCCCTTCTTCATAAATGCTGCAAGTGGTGCTGCAACTCTGGAGAAGTCTGGAAAAATTCTACGATACTATCCAGCCAGGCCCAGGAAACTCCGCACCTCTGTCATGCTCCTGGGTGGATCCCAATAATGTACCTCCTCGATCTTCACTGGGTCCACTACAACTCTCACCTCCAAGATCACATGCCCCATGAATTGTACCTCTAAAATCCAGAACTGACACTTCGAGAGCATACCATAAAGCTGGTTCTCTCGGAGTGTATCCAGTACAACCCGCAAGTGGTAGGCATGCTCCTCCCCAGTAGTCGAGTAGATCAATATGTCATCGATGAAGACTATAAAAAACCAATAGAGGTAAGACTGGAAGATCCTATTCATGAGACTCATGAACACTTCTGGTTTATTGGTTACACTGAAGAGAATAACCAAGAACTCGTAGTGGCTATACCAACACCTGAATGTCGTCTTCTACACATCCCCGTCTTGACCTCTAAGCTGGTGATAGCCTGACCTGAGGCCTATCTTTGAGAACCATCGTGCTCCCTTGAGTTTATAAAATAGTTCATCAATCTTCATGAGTGGGTAAATTTTCTTTACAGTCACCTGATTCAGGCGACCGTAGTTGAAACACAGTCGTAAGCTCCCATCCGTCTTCTTGGAGAATAAAATCGGAGAGGCCCAGGGTGAAACACTGGGTCAGATGAATCTATTTCCCTACAAGTCCTCCAGCTGTAGCCGCAGCTCACAAAGCTCGATGGAAGCCATCTTATATGATGGAGTAGATATCAGTGCTATCCCGGGGTACATGTAAATGTAGAAAACTACCTATCTGTGAGGAGGTAGTCCTAGAACATCATAAGGAATAACGTCCGCATACTGATCCACCACAACAGGAAAACTCAGACTCCGCACATCAACCGATCATAGGATGAGACTACCCAACTGATGTGTGATCAGTTTCCCTCTCCTCTGCGTAAGTCCATCATACACTGCAAAGGCTCCCTTCTTGCTGGTGAAGGTGAACCTGGTCCCATCTGTGCAGACACAACTCACTTTCCACCTAATATAGTCGATCATGGAATGGACTGTAGATAACCAATCCATACCCAAGATGATGTCGTAAGGCCTCGACGCCGCTAAAAGAAGATCCCTGCCGAAGATCTAACTTCCTAGAGTAAGCTCACACTGCCGGAACCAATGTGTAATCGTCGAGTCTACTCCTGTAAGAGTCTCTAGTAGTAAGGATCGAGCCAACGAATTCGTCAGAATATTAGAGCTCCGAACAATGGAAGCGGTAATAAAATAATGACTTTCTCCTGTGTCTATAAGAACTGAAACAAGGGTGGATTAGACACAGATAGTAACTCAAATCATCTCAGGTGTGTCGTGGTCGTAGGCCTCGACTGTCTTGAGATGAGCCTTCCCCTATCTTCCAGCTCCCTGTGGACGGGGTGGTCCTTATGGTGGTGGTGGTAGTAGAATCTCAAAGCGGCATCCACCACCTGCTGCTTGGCCAGCTCCTCTGCCTCGTCCGCCTTATCCCTACACACCACCACGGTCAAACCTCTTCCTCTTCTTGGGAGGTCCCTCTACTGTCTGCTTCTTGTCTGCATGGCGGGTTGGGCAGTCATGAGCCATGTGGCTCTGCCCGCCACATTCATAGCACTGCCTGCCACTCGTATGGACGACTCTGCTTCATAAGCCGCACATAGACGAACCAGTATCTTGAGGTCGTCCACCTGATGGGCTGGTCTTCTTGGACCTCTGTGACATCTGTCTATTGCTGGCTGTAGAAGACACTGCTACGTGTCACCCTATGGTGGGTCTCGCTATTGGCATCAGCTCAGTAAGAAATATATCCATAAGAAGGCCTCTCTCTATCACTCCTTCCTACGTCGGAATGCTGAGGGTACACCATCGAAGCCCTGATCTCATGCCTCAGTCCCTGCTCAAAGGTCCAGGCCCGAAAGAATGGGTCTTGTACCATGTTCGTGGAGTAGCGTGAAAGATCAATAAATTTTTCCGAGTACTGGGCTACTATCATGCTGCCCTGTCATAGATGAAGTAACTCATGGATGCACACCGTACCGAGGTTGGATGGAACAAACTCCCAGAGAAAGAGGCTCTCGAAGTCTATCCAAAGTAGTGATGCCTCGTCGTGCCCCTGGAGCATCAGGATCCACCATCTACCTACTGTTGCGTGTAGTATACTCACATCAAGGATAACCATAAGGTCTGTTGGTGTCCCTATCAATCTGAAGACTCTGAAAATAGCCTCTAGACAATCCTCGGCTGCCTGAGGGTCTGTCTCTCTACGAAACATGGGCAGCCACTTTCGCTGAAACTTGTGTAACGTACTCAGGTGGCATGCACTCTCTACTGCTGGGGCTGGTGGAATCAGTGGCTTAGTGGGTAGTGGTACCACGGGTGCCTCCACTATAATAGGGCCCTACACCGAGGCCTCATCGCTCGGAGGGCTGCCATCTCACATGTAGCTCGGAACCCTAGTTGGCTACCTTCGTGGGGCCATCCTGAAAAGAAACAGGTGTGCCACTGTCAAACAGTATACCTAGCGAGCTGACAGATGGTAGTCACAAAGAAAACTTTTGAAACCCACATGTAATCAATTTTTTCGTTTACTGAGTCGAAAATAAGGAGTTAGGGCCCTTGTGTATGGATACGTCGGCCTCTACACTAACACTGGACTCCAAGGACTGAAAACCACACTCAATACTTTTAACACTATTTCATCACTGAGAAGAAATTATCAGAGTTCTGAGTTCTGTGGTAGAACCTACTCCTCTGATACCAATTTTTCACAACCAGTCCTCGGGGCCCGTTGCATTACTACCCCAAGCCCGCCTTCCATTGGCCAGGGGTTGGCAACTAACACCAAAGCCGTAAATCCCAGTAAAAGGGAAGGAATTGCATTTATACAAGTAAACAAATAGAATAGAGTATGCAAGTGATGTAAGCACTAAGTAAAACATAGTACAAAAGTAAGTACTGGAATGTAAATGGGCCAGTATAAAAACCCTAATGAAAGTACAATACAAATGAGACAGAAATTACATCAGCTGTAAAGTAAAGCAGTAACCACTGAGTCGTTCTCCAGGAATCACACCTGAAGGGTGGGTAAATATAGTCTCGTTGGTACCTTGGGTCTGTCCATCCCCTCCGCGCACATCACTCCCGGTGGTCCACCTCCGGATACCTTCCAAATCCACAAGCCTCAACCACGATTAGTAATGTCCTTTGTCTGCAACCAACACAATGCAGTGCGGGCATTTCTAGTGTAGGGGTGATTATATGATACTTAGTAGGGACCCTGAGACCCTCTAAGGTCTCCCAGATATCACGAAGGATAAACCAAAAAGGAAATATACAAACATGATGTATCAACCACCTCTACTTAGGTATATTACCATACATATACCTAAGTCATTAATCTCATTTCGGCTCTATCTTCCGAGCCCAAGCAAAATCCGGTCCACACAGAAAATAAGTCAATCACATCAATGATAATGATTGAAAGATAAGACTCAGCTAACATAGGTATACTAACTTCGAAAATGGGTGGAGATGATTTGAAGTATCCTCTTAATCATCTCCTCTGATGAACCCACGTAGGATCCTTGTACAGAAGTCGTCGCTGCCGAACCCACGTATGATAGAAGTACAGTAACCATCGCTTCCAAAACCACGAAGGATCCAAGTATAGTCGTCATCACTACCGATCCCACAGAGGATCTTAGTACAGTCGTCATCATTGCCAAAACCACAGAGGATCCTAGTATCATTGTCATCGTCATCGAACCCATGGAGGATCCCAGAACGGTAGACGTCGCAGCCACAACCAGCTCTAGGGTTCCCGCACACATCACTCTTGATTCTGGGAGGGTCCACTCCTCGAGCCAAGGGGTTCCATACATCAAATCTGACGAAGTACAGAGTTGATGTATCCCAAAGTTCTGTCTCATCAAAAAGAACTCAATGTAACAGAAAACGCGTCAATCGGACGCCCAGTCTGAGAGATACTGGCTTTTCCATTCCAGGGGCCCAGTTAGAAATACACTCGTTTCTAACCTGGCCATTATCCAAGGTCGTCCAAAACTCACATAGAGAATCACAAAAGGACCGTCTCTTCATAAGGGTACTAGTGCCACAAACAATTCGTCAATCAGACACACAGTCTTTAAGTAATTCCCGTTTAAGTGAAAAGGGACTGGCCCATTAGGCCCAGTGGATTGGCGGGTCGGGTCAACCCAGCTTTGGCGGGTCAGACCCAGAAAAGGGGTCGGACTGGCCCAGTGACTCGTGTTTCCTAGACCGAAGAGTGCAGCCCTGCCCGAAGTGGCGCAGCCCGGCCCGAAGTGGTGCAGCCCGGCCCGGCGGGGCGCCACACGGCTGGCTCGGCCAGCAGGCTGAGAGGTCCGAGGGGGGGGGGGGGGGGGGGCGGCCCCCCGGCTACCCGAATTGGCAGCTCCCTCCCTAACTGGTTAGCTGGAGCCAGTTGGCCTTCTGGTGCAAGAGGCCCGCATGGGGGGGCAACTATTCTAGCACGGTGCCCTCCTGGCGTCGTGGCTTCTCTCCGCCCGGTCGGCAGACAGGCCGACCAGTCCTTCCGCCGAAGTGGTTCGCAGTTCCTTCCACACAGCCGGCACGACGGCGCCGAATTCCTCTTCTGTGGCTTGCCCTAGCCATGGCTCCGCATTCCTGTAACGGCGCGACGACCCCATGATTCCTCCGCCGTGGCCCGCTTGGCCGCGCCTTTTCTTTGCATGAGCGACGTCGGCCCTTGCGCCGCCAGCCTCTTCCGTGTTCTTCCTCTAGTCTGCGATTCCAAAAAGACCAAGTTCTAGCAGAGGGTCATCGGGCCGTGTTCATTCAGCCCGCGCCCTCCGCGTTAGGTGATAACACATGGACACATTTTTTTAATAGAATGAAACGAGAAAAAAGTACAATTTTAATCAATTAAAATAGTATAAAAATCCCCTACCTCGAATAAGGTTTGTGGTTGAAAACCATCATGGATGATGGTGTCGTTTACGTCATCGTAGGAGTGAACCCGAAGAAGAATTAGAGTTTCCTATCTTTTCATGGAGAAGAGAAAATAAGGTGCATCGTCATTCTTTGTGGAAGAGAGTGTTGTTCTTCATTGGAGGGTTGATGTTCTTCAACAAAGGAGAAACTCTCTTCTTCTTTCACAAGAACTCTCTCTCAAATATTTCCCCAACACAACATGTGCCACTCAAATTAAAATAAGGTTACCCCTTATTTTAATTAATCGTTCCAGGCATTCAAAATTCAAAACCCTTAATTAAATAATGGAAGAGTTTTATTCCATTGATTAACATGTGTTGGCAAATAATACAGAGGGAGAGAGGGAGAGGAAGAGTTTACACAATTTAAGAGGAGTTTACAAATTAATGAAGGGGGTTTAAGGGACTTATTTGCGGAGTTTTTAGAGGGTTATGGGAGATTAATGGTTGGGTCTCGTGTGGGCCCCACCTCTCATATATCCACACATGAGAAGTTTGGTGGTTGTGGGCCCCACCAACAACTTCCAATGGGAGGGTTTAACTTCTAAAGTTATAAAATAAAATTTTTCTAACAATTTTATTTATTTTAAACTAATTCCCCAATTAAAAATTCTCAACCCGCTTAAAACACAACTACGGTAAGGGTCCCCTTAAGCAATTATCAGCGTTGCGGTTTCGTCTGTGCCCTCAGGTTTCAATTCCGAGCACCAGTTCAAAATATAGAAAAACCCGCTTGTTCGTTCACTGAATGTACCCAAGATAATCATAAAAAAATTATTCTAGGCACACCGGCCTTGGAATTAGGTTCCATCAAAAACTGGGTACATGTAAAATCCCAAAAAATTATGAAAAACATTTCCGTGAAATTTCTGGGTCATTACAAGAACAACTTAACTTCTACTCAAATCACAAGAGTCTCAAGTATATCTTCCCTCAGAAAGATATTAACTTAAGATAGAGGTGATGGCTAGAGTTCCTATAAGATTATGACTTTGATATTTTTTATACTTTTGGGAAGGGGAATGTGGTGGATGATTCTATCAGTATGAGATCTATTTCACAGTTGTTGAACGAGGCATTATAGCAGTTCTCCTCTTTACAATTATTCATTGTGGATGGAGATGGACTAGTATACCTATAGTCAATGGTTGTTTCCCCTCCACTCTTTCTACGATTCAGGGAGTCACATCTTGTGGACACTTACATCTAGACCCTATGTGCTTAGATGTCTATAGGTCATATTCCTGATGGATATTCAAAAGGCGGGGAGCACATCATTCATTTTAGATGATCAATAGTAGTACCAGTTGTTTTTTAGGAAAAGGTTCTAAGAGTGTTTCATATGTCCCCTTTGGCTGTACATCCAGGAGTGGTGAAGATGTACCAGGACCTTTAACATCAGTGTTTGTGGCCAGTAATGAAAAACTAGGATGGGATATTGAGGGACTTCATGAAGGATTTACCATGTATGTCTAGACAACACAATATGGGTGATTGTTTTCTAAATCACCAAGTCTACCCACTTCCTAGATATCTGATAGAAGAATTTAGTTTGGATCTTGGGATGCCTCTATGTGCTTGATATATTTTGACTCCATGGAGTTCCATCAATTATTGTTTTAGATCTTGATGCTCATTTTACCTCTATGTAGTGTAAGGGATTACAAGAGGTATTTGGAACCTAGTTACACTTGAGCACAACATTTCACCCACATACGGAAGACCAGATGGAGTAGAACCTTCATTTCTAAGAGGAAATGCTATGGGCTTACATGTTGTATTTTATCCATTTTTTGGAGGTTTACCTACCACTGGTGGAGTTCAAAAACAACAACTACTACCATTATACCATTGGTGTAGAACCATTTGAGGCTTTTTATGGGAGACCCAGTCAGCCACCAATTTTCTGGACTGACTCATGAGAGTCAGCACTCATGAGCCAGGATTTGGTAGAAGCTACTACAGAGAAGTTATAGATCATCTAAGAGCAGATGAAGAATACATATAGAATTTATTAGTCTTATGTTGATATGCGACATATTCCTTTGAAGTAAGAGTAAGGAGACCATTTGTTACTTTGGGTTTCACATCAATGGGTATTACAAATATTAGGTTAGGGTGGAAAGTTATCTATGAGGTTCATTTGCCCATTTTAGATACTATTTAGAGTTGGTGAGATGGAGTACTACTTGTCTCTACCTTGTAGTTAGACCAAGTACACAACGTCCTTGAATTGTCCTGGCTGAGGAGGTACGTGCACGACCCATCACATGTTATCGACTGCGGTGAGCAGGACATCAAGGATGGAGAATCCTTTGCTAAGTACCCAATGGAAATTGAGGATCGGCAGGAGAGGATCCTTTTTCAGAGAGCAATTCCTTTGGTGGGTGTCTGGTGGTAGCATGAGAATCTCCAAGAGCTCACATGGGAGTGAGAGGATCAGATTCATGCACAATACCCACATCTTTTATAGTATATTTGATTTTGGATTTTTGGGATCCAAAGCCCCAAGGTGGGGGAATGTAATGTAACATATTTTTTTGTATTGTTTTTAAATATTATATAGATTAATTTTGAGACCATACATTGAGACTATGTATGATTCTGAGGCCCGATGATCCCAGAACAATCTCTTGAAAAACATTAAACATTTAATAGAACTCACACATAGTTTTCTTGAAAAAGTATAATAAATCTTAATCGGGTTCCCATATTAGAAATTTGACGACACAGTTGATCCTTGAATGGAGTATTTACCCTAGGATCAACCTAACTTTGGTCGGTGTGGCTCATCTGTATAAAAATTCACAAAGAACGTAACTGTAAATAATAAAATAAAATAAAATTATTTTATTTTAAAATCCTAATAACTCATTAATAGAGAATCAAAGTGTAAATCTGAGACCACATTTGAGTTTATAATGTGGTGCATTCCTTAGTTTTGACTTATCTTTTGTTGGCATGGGTCTTCTATGGGAAAACATGAAAAGGATGTGATCATCATTAAATAATTTAAATAATAATTATTTTTAACTCAGTGAGTTACTTTAAAAATATCCTTATGAAAAAATAATAGGGTTAGCTGCATAACCTTGGGAATGCCATAGAATCACTTGGGAGATATTCTGAGAAATCTCCCAAGAAAATGGTGATAAAATCACAGATCGGCAATCGGTTCATGCCATTCTTGACAGATCTTGCCAATGATGACATCGTAGTGACTAATCTTGTCACTGAGCAATCCAAAACAAAAGTAGGATGTGTTATTTAGGATTTACTTCCTTATTTCTGAATTAAGTGATGAATTCAGACCAACCGATGAATAAGTTGATTTTTGGTTCGACTGTAACCTTGTGGGGTAGGATTAATTTCAACAGAATTTATTTGGAGTTTGATCTTTTGATTATTTTTTGACACATTAGATTGTTGTTCTAATAGTAATGAGCCATGATCGAAACAATCATTGATCTAAGTCCTTTATTCTTGTTTTATTTATGCTTTTCTCCCCTCATTCATAATTCAACACAGGAATTATTTATTTGGCCCTTGACTCGATATATCCCGATCAATCGATCATTTCACACCTGATTCATGGCATAACAATCAGATATAATTGAGCTAGGATTAGCACACCGTGATGGAGGTGTGAAGATAGAAACAAAGTGATTCATGTGATGGCGGATCCTTGAATCTGTGTTCTTTGATGTTCTTCATTGGAACAAAGAACAACCATTTTAATCCATTCTGTGATCTTATTGGAATATGTAATGCATTGTTTGGGTGATGGGTAGACCAAAAAAATCTGGTTCTTGAGTTTCCTAGCAAAATGAAACTGAAATAGTGATAAGAGAAATGGAGGAGACGACTGGAGTATGAACCAGGGATTTAGGAAAATTCCATGCTACCCAGTGTGTAATTCAGGATTACACAGTGTGTGGGACCCCCTAAGAAATGACTAGGGTTTTGGGTATGAGAAAAGTATCTCACAAAATCAGGCTAAGCCCACACAACATGTGGTCTCTTCCAGATAACTTAGAATGTACACTGGAAGTACACGAACATGGGGAAGAGTACATGGGATGCTTACACGGAGTGTACTCCCCCACACGACTTGGCCTAGACCAAGTACATGGAGTACCCATTATACTAGTACATGAGAAGATATATATTGGATGACACTATGTAATGGCGCATGGACGGAGTACATGGGTGGACCCTGGATGGAAAGTCACGGCTTGTGACTTCTTTTACATGTTTGTTACCCTTCTTAAACATGACATAGTTGGAATGACATGGGATGTTCTACATGGGTAGAATCCAGGGTCATTGGAAATGGCATGTGACCTTACTACACACTATGTACCCCTTTCTATAGGGCTTGAATATCTTTTCCACCCTATCTTGTAAAAGTATTTTTAGTGTATGTTCCCTTTATGACATCCCTAAAGAAAGGTGGTATCGTTTCTTACTCATGGGATTATGATCCCTTCAGCAGGACAATCTGGATAGAGTATTTTTAATCCCCTGTATGGTCCGGTGTGGGATGATCTATTTTTTTGTGCCCTAGGAAGAGTCCTTGGTAGTGAGATGACCAATCCTAGCGGATGTCGATCCTCTACTTAGAGGGTTAATCCATATGGATTTTTTTGTATCACCCCAAGGACCTGGATACGATCATCATATATTGTATTGTATCTCTCTCTTTAGATATATCAACATATCTCTCTCATGATGGTTCCTGAAGAATAATAATTCGTCGATGGAAATCATTAGTTCTATCATACTCAGAAGTGTGTTCTCTTAGATGAGTGCTTTGTAGAATCTTCGAACTGAATTACTAGTGTTGGTATGTGGTAGTTGTGAATTACCTATTGATTGCATGTCTTGGATTGAGTATATTTAGATATTCTTATTATATGTGTTGTAGACATATATTTTGTAGAGATGACTGTATATTTAATGTGTGTATTACTTTTTGGTTTCTGGGTGTCCTACTGAGTGTTTTTATACTCACCCCTACATGGGATTTGGCCACAACTGTCATGTCTTGTGTAGATGAGCATATTTTTTATGGATTCCTAGGTGGAAAAGGACCAAATGGTACCTTATGAGATCAGACAAGCTAAGGTGTATTCGTATGGCTTCAGATCATAGTCCCAATACCTATTATTATAGGTTGGACTTTTTTTACAAATACCTTTTTGGTGGGATTTTATTCTGGCCTAGTTTACCTTACAACACTTTACTTTCCTGTCATAGTTTGGTTGGGATATAGTGGTATGCATGCATTTGGTTCTTAATGGTTTTTACATTTTATCATTTTGTGAGTATGGAGATGTGTGTGTGTGCATAGGTACATAGGTAATGCCTCCAATGTTAGTTATATTCTTACTCGGTTCTAGTCTCTTGCCCATGGACTATTGGTGGTGGGTATGGGGAGTCGTAGAATGGGCCCCACTGGGATAGGTAATGAAGAAATCATCATCACATTTGTATCATAGTAATACAGACTCTAATTCTTCCCCACAACTATTTCTTCTTATAGTCCATCTCCAAGGTGAGTTCGATGACCCTTTTCATCCATAAAACAAATCCTAAATATGATGTATTTTCCCAACCATTGTGAGTATGATTTTCTTTAATATAAAGTCATTCCAATTTTCAAAAATAAAAATTGAGGTGATTCATTTTCTTCTTAAACATCATTGACAACAAAATACAATACCAAAAAAAATCATCCGTATCAGTTTGATCCTGACAACATACAATGTCAAGTTTCATAGGTTTTATGAAACTAGAATGAAAATAATCTATATTTATTCATTATTTAGGGCCTATAATTTTATATTATGAAAAATAGTGTGTTTAAGTGATTCATTATTGGAGTCACCTTTGTAATTCTGATGCATAATGATAAAAAACATATATATATATATAGGGATCAGTAAAATCTCAAAGGGCTCGTCCAATCCATCACGGTCATGTTCCACCCCATGTGTGATTTTTTCTGACTTACATGATCATCGCCCCATGCTCTCAGTCTGTGTCAACCTGTGAAGCCTCATGAAAGCATCACATGTGGTTCCCCAAGACACTATAGGTTTTCTTGACATCTTTAATCTTATTATACTACCCCTTATGGTGGCCAAAAACATGGGAATCATAATAGATCGATATTTGACATATTTTTTGTTAACTCCTCAGTGTCTTCCTTTGGGTATTTTTTTAATATACTAGTATGTACAAAAACTACTTATAGATTAGAATTCAAAAGAAGCTTCTTCTTATTAAATTGTCCATATGGTTTCTTTTAAAAGTACTTACCATCATTCAGATCAATTATTCTATACTTCATATATGGATAGAGATCAACTTCATTATTTCCTTTAAATAATTCTCAATCCAACATCAAGGTGTCTCTCAAAACATTAAATTTAATAATATAAGGTAACACTTTTCTCCATAATTTATTCTTATAATTATTAGAGAATTCATCAAACATCCAAGCCAGATTCTTCTTCCCGATGCACTAACATCATCATTCACATAAAGATAACCATATTTATTGACAAAAAAGGCAATCATCTAGTTTGAAATATTCAATCTCCTCATTTGTGTTTGTTTTAAATACCCATAAATAGAATTATGAAAATTTCTGTGAATTTAAAGGATTTTAGTGTATAATATAATGATAACAAATAATTTTTTTTTATAGAGTTAAAAACTTTTCCTGTTCTTTAGGAAACCTCTCCTTTATCATTAGATTTTCAATTCAGAATGAATCGTTTGAAATAAGGATTGGAACGAAATATTTTCTTAGTTATAACATTATTGTTCATCACTATATTTCAATATGGTCTATCCTGGGGTAGAAAACAATAGGAACTAACCAAGGTGTTCAAATTTTTCCATAAACAATCATACATTAGATGTCAATCTTAACTCTTCACTTAATGGGAATAAAATATAATTTTTATATAAAATTAATATGTTCACTCATATCAACAAACCAATAAAAATTTCATTTTAATAATGGTTTAATTCACCTTTCTCACTTTTTTCCCATCAACCAAAATTTCCCTATTAGAAAAAATTTAATATAATTGAATTAATGATAGAAAATGTGATTGGAATACCTTATCCTTCAATTATAAAAACATCTCTAGAAAATTATATATTTTAAAAAATATGATAATTACCCTATTATGTTATATAATCTACCCCATGGTATTAACCCCAATACAGTTCTATTTCATTTTAAAAATTTCTAGGTTGGAAAAACAATATTGATAATAATTTTTATTAGAAATTCTACAACCTGGTTTCCTACATATAACTTATCACACATGTTAAAACATTCAAGTACATATTGAATGATTTAATTTTTTAAATCATCATTTAATTATTTCTACAATGTTTCTATTTTATATCATTAATTAAAAATTAATTTATTCCCCTTAATATTGGTATTTAATTTTTTTAACTAGGGGTGAGAGATAATAAACCCATGCCTTTTTCAATGGAATTTCCACAAACACTTTTCTATAAAATGATTTTGCAGGTAAATGAAAAGTTCTAGTATCTTATCAATATAATCTCAACATGTATCCACGTCAAAGAGACACTCCAATCTATATTCATCATTGTAAATATCATAAACGGATATATTTTAGGATATCTCAAGATGAGAATTAACCATAATGGAAAAATTAAATCTTTCCACAAATCTAGAATGGTGATTATAGCTTGTTCCCAACTATGTTTTTTTTCAATCCATGATATTTTACTAACCTTCTTAAGTAGTCTTAAATTTACTTTACTTAAATAATATAAATAAATGAAAATGATCAAGGATATAAGGTGGATCTTATTTCACTTTAATCTGGGCAGTTTAGTTGATAGTGTTTTCCCAAAAAAATTGATCTACCCTTCTCTATTTCATGTCTATATGGACTGCTCATGAATGATATCATGATCATCAAGGTTTCATACTTTGGAAAAATGGAATTATTCTCTAAATTAACATATTTTTCTAGGATGTTCCTCTTTTCATAAGACTTTAAAGAGCATGAATCCCTTGTTGTTATATCATCTTCTTAAAAATTTCTTCGTATGATGGGAACATTATTAGGTAACTTATGGAAATATTTTTAAGCTCGTGAAACCCCCCACACATCTCATCAGGGATTCCTAGATTTCCAATTGTTGAGAACCATTGAAGAAATTCATATTTTTATGAGAAACTTATTATTTTCTCTTATTATTTTCTATAAAATGTGTTTCCACCATTCCTCATTCCTTTTCAAAATAATTTTATAAAATAAAAAAAGATCTTTTAGAAATAAATTATCATGTTCTATATCTCCATATTGTTTTACCTCACCCTATTAGGTGGTTTTAATGACCACAAACACCCAATTGTATTTTAACCAGTTATTTTGATAGTTTTAGTGTTAATATTTTATAAATATCAGTAGAATGTTTTTTAACCAAAAGGAGGGATCAAGAGGAGAATGGAGGGAATTTTTGGGGTCCTCCACCTATAGCTAATAGTGGCCACTAATTGGGGTAAAATAAGTATCCCATTGGATCTATAAAGAACACATGTTTTTTCTAGGCATCACTGGCTACCCAGGGACTGTTTTCATTAAAAAAATATATCCATTAGTAGTGGCGCCCACAACCTTAATTATCCTCCTAATGCATTTATTCGACCCCCAACACCTAAAAAATTATCATAAATCAATTTAGGGAAATAAATACACCCCCAATGGTTCTTGGAATCTTATGGTTACATTAAAAATAATATTAGAACACAATTGGGTCATTTTTACTCTCTTTCTCATGCTCTTTTATAATTTTATCACATCCCACATCTATTTATTTATATAAATTCTTGTTTTAGAATTATTATTGTGATATAAAGGGTTTATATATGTAAACCACTTATTTTTTCATTTTTTATTTTCTCACTACCATTGAGTTTGAGGGTTTGGGTTCTTACAACCATTGAGTGTTAGGGGGTTGGTGCACACTACCATAAAAAGTTTGGGAATAGGGTTTTTAGCCAAAACCACTAAAAAACAAGGTATATTGGGATTATTTATACAACTACTAAAAATGGTCTTAAATTTTAAATAGGTTTATTTCTATAAATTATAAAAATAAATGGATATTAATTTTTTTCCACAACCATTAAAAAAATAGAGGTTTAATCTAAAACCACTTTAGGATCGTGAGGGGATGACAATTAGGGATATATTTTTGGATTATTTCTGAAATCCATTATCAAATATTATTCAATTTTATTTAATATATTTTATTCCGCTATAGAAAAATATTTTAATGTTAGTTTATCACTTTAATTATTTTAATAAAATTTAACTTAGTGTTAATATATGACAATTATTTTATTGGGAATACACCCCCACTCCTTCCATCTTTACATAGACCATAAATTGGTATCAGATCCTATCTTTATTTTGATAATATATAGATTTGAAGGAAATATCATATCAATATGGATTATAACATAAATTCTAAAGGTTCTCTAGATAGAAACTCAATAGTTATAGATTTGTACATTATTTATTGGAATACAGTTATTGGAAAATTTTGATTTATAATTTTCTAATAAGAATAATATATCTAGTTTTGAGAATAGTTATTCATAGTTATTTTCCCACTCAATATAATGTAGAAAATTTACCCTGAATTATACAACGTATTTTGATCATGATGGGAAATCCATGAATGATGTACATTACAGATTAGTTAGGAAAAAATTTAATATAGTTTTATATTTAAAACTACTCATGATGTTTTGAAATTATTAAAAATCTTTCCATAGAGAACCAATAAATAAAAGGATTTGATTCAAAATATGTATCACTAAATTTTTAATGTTTTAGTATGAATCCTTATGAGTCCAAAAATAGAGAGTTATACCTATTTCATTAGTTTTTGTAATAGAAGGAAGTATTTAGGTGATATTATTATAGTAGAGAATATATTAAAGATGATACTTGGAGTATTTCCTTGTTCTTGGAAACCCAATGTGATAACCATACAAGAGGAAATGACATAAAAAATAATTCGGTTGAAGAGATCATTAAGCCTCTCATGTCCTATGAAATTACAATGAAGTGTCAAGCCAAGAAGGAATCTTAAGAGGACAAGGAGAAGAGGATCTTCTCATTCAATGATAAAAATGATCAATCAATTCGAAGTTAAGAGGAGATTTTTCATCGTTCCAATATTATGAAAAAGTTCGTCATGAAGAAAAGGTATATCACCGTGAGAAGAAGGAAAAGAAACAAACTAAACCAGAGGTACGGTTAAATGAGTGAAAAAATGGTCACATAAAGTCAGATTTCTCCTTAAACAATAAGTAGATAAAAGAGAATAAGTAAATAAATAAGGTATTAAATGTTTCCATATATAGTACAAGAGATGAATCCCTCTCATCAACCTCCTTGAGTAATGGAATCCCTAAATTCCTCATGTCCTATGATTAGGTAGACGCTCTTATTTTCACTTTTTTCATAAAATTATTCTTTTTTTTATTCTAGTAATTTATGTTATAAAGATCATAGATATTCTAGATATCAATTAAATTTTTTTTTTTGAACTTACCATGAAATAAAAATCACTCAAAACTATGTACTACCATGTTTTTTCTAAAAAGTCGAACATATAAAATAAAATGCGAAAAATAAGGAGAAAAATGAAAAGAAAAATGATTTTATTTAAAAAATGGTTATTATCATGAAAATATATTCAATTTTTTTTTGGAGTAAAATTATATCATGAAAGTTGAATTAAATAAAGTTAAAAAATATGAGTTAATTTAATAGATCAAACCAGTATTTAAAAAATAGAAAAATAAAATTACAAATATTAAGGAACCTATTATCAAATTCATTAAAGGTGAGTAGAATGTAAATTTAATTTCGGGATCCTAATTATATTGGAAAGTTATATACGATCTTGGTAACACTAATCAAGAAAAACCATCTAGAAATTCCCAAAATACCACTTTTTTTAGAGGTATCATTCAATATGAATTTTTTTAATTATTTCAAAAAAACCAAAACATGATTTATGAATGAAATTTAAAAAATTATCCTTATATAAAGCCTAAAAGTTTTCATCTTTCTATTAATTTTTATTTTTGAAAAAGTTTTTCAAAGTAATTATATGTTCTAACATACCTTTTGGCTGACATTTGTAGACCCAAATTTTGGTAACAAAAACCATTATCCTCTTAATTATATTATAGTAAAAATGTATCAACATAAATTATCAAGGATCTTTATAGTAAAGAAATATTGGGTACTCAAGACATTTTTTTGGTGACTACACCGATTTCAACTACCTAGAGGATCATGATGGTGGGAATGCCACCTTTGAAAAAAAATCATTGATTAAGATCATCTGTATAGGTAAAATTTTCATTTCAAGATAAATATTGTTAAATATGTTTTATATATTAAAGTATTCGTGGATAATTTTAATTTCATTATTCTATTTTATAAAAATGGTTTAATTTTTTCATTTGGAAATAATCATTGAAATTGTTTCAATTCCCATAGGAAGCTTTTACTTTCTTCTTCTATATTTATTATTTCTTATGTTATTGATTTGAAATCAGTTGAAAGGAAAAATGTTGAATTTTTAAGTGTGAAATATTGTTATGAATAACTATGGAATAAATTCCTTAGTCATTGTAGCAGACAATCACTTTTGAGACTTAACTGGAAACATCTTGTATGAGAATTATGAAAATTTCGTTTCTAAAATGATATTATGTGTGAACAATGATATATTAGTAAGAAAAATTAATCCTTTAAATATAAAAAAGGTAGTTTAAACTTCTATTTACATTGGAATAATACACCTATAAGTCTTCGAACCAACCCAAGAGGATAATATAAGAGGTGAATAAAAATTATTTGTAATTATTAATGATTATACAAGATTTACAAGGGTTTATTTCTTGGGACACAAAATTTATACATGTAAAGTATTCATTAAATATACTAAGAAGGTAAAAAATGATAAAGGGTATAAGATCATATTCCTAAAGATAGATCATGGTAGAGTGTTTGTAAATATGGATTTTTATTTTTTTGGGTTTCATAGGGTTATCACCAATCATTTCTTACTCCTAGAAAACCTTAAAAATGGGTTTTTTGAAATATAGTTTTGATATTTACAAGATATTTATTTAAATCTCCTTAAATAATTCAACCTCCCTCAATATTTTTAGGATACAACAGACAATACCACATTTTATACCATTAACCACATACTCAAAAGACATGTTCTTAAGAAGACGTCATATGATATTTGGAAAGGTAAATTGCACAATGTTTTTTATTCTAAGGTGTTTTGATGAAAATGATTTATTCATGAAATAAAAGATAATATAAGTAAATTTGAACCTAAATTAGATAAAGGAATATTTCTTGGGTATTACAACATAGTTAAATCTTATCATGTTTTAAATAAAAGTAAAAAACCATTGAGTGTCTATTCACATTAAATTTGACGAGAAGTTTCCCAAGCCTCATACTAAAATTTATGATGTTGATATAGATCTATATAATTTTACCTTAAATGAACCTCAAGCTCCTAAATAAATTGAATATGAAAAAGAATAATCCCTTTATACAATGAATGGGTTAAATACAATGACCATACACCTGATGATGTTATTCGTGTTTTGAAAGATCGTACATTTAATATAAGGTCACTTTTAGATAAAGTATAACATTGCACATTATTATCATTCTTGGAGTCCCAAAAATCTTGATGAATCCATTAATGTTGAAAATTGGGATCTTTCCATGCAAGATGAATTAAATCACTTTACCGAGAACAATGATTCCACTCTTTTGGAAATGCATAATGATAATAATGTTATTGGAACCAAATGGGTCTTTATAAATCTGTTAGATGAGTAAGGTAATATCAACCATAACAAGGCCATAATTTTAATTAAAATCAAATGTGATTTGAATTTTATGTTTTAAAAATGTATATTTTTAAATTTTGAAATACTCTATGTTTTAAATTTCGTTTTTAGAAAATTATTTTATGGATATCTCAGTTTTATATATCTAATAGAATAATTACTTTTTCTCTATCAAAAGAAAATTAATGATGATATTAATTAAAATATAAAATATACCTTATTTCTCATATATTCATCTCCTATCATTAATTCATTACCACTGTTTAACTAGAACTTGTACTTGAGGTTATTGATAATATCCAAACGGGAGCTTAATTTAATGATATTAATTGTATTTTTATTGAAAAAAATTGTTTTAATGATATATATATTATGTTAAAGTATAAATAATTATTTTTTAAATCAAATTTATTTATAATATTATGGCATATTGATTATAAAATGGGGGAGAAGATCTTGGTAATGGTATTAAAGGTACATTTATTTAGATTATGAAGAAAATTGGGAGGAAGAACTTCCAAAATTGGGAAATATTTTAATTTTTTTAAAACACAAATTGTTTTAATTGTAATCATTGAAAATTTCCTATAAATCTTGGGTGAATTTAATAATGAAATATTGAAATTTATTTAGTTATATTAATGAGAAATTAATAGTGCATATCTCTGTATTGGTTAGTTTATTATGTGTTTTTTTATTATAAAATTGCGTGAGAACTCATTAGCTAACTCTCTTGGGTGTTTTTAATGACCAAAACACCTATTTGGGTTTAGAACCTTTTATTTTATTGATTTTCAATAACTATATCTTATTCATATTACTATGAAGTTATCAGACCAATCAGAGAGATGAAGTGGAGCCTATAGGACATTTTCGGAGTACTCCACCTGTTAGTTTGATTGGATACCTGGTGGGGTTAACTAGATGGTTGGGGGAATATGGATAGAACACCAGTTCTATCCAGGTTCTTTTATTGATTTGGTTAAATCAACTATCTAGTGGTTGGGATCTAGATAGAACACCTTTTATTTTTAGGGGTTACAGGCTATCTAGTGCCACCATTTAGCATCCTAGTTCATCTTTCCCAAAAAACATATCTATTGGTTGTGGTAATGGTAAACTTATTTCTCCTCTGAAAGCCACTATTCGACATATAAAAACATCATAATGATCATAAATCCCTAGCAGGTAATAAATTCACACCCATGGGTTCTTAGAATCTATAAGTCTTTATGAAGATCATTTTAGATATCAATTCTATACTATTTTCTCTATTTATATTTGACACTTACAATTACCTAAATTCCTCCTTCTCATTATTTTTTTAAAGAATTTTCGGAGGACTGTGATTAGAATTCAAAGGGGTTTTCATTAAAAAACTCTTCAATTTTTATTTTCTTAGTTTCAAACAACCATTTAGTGTAAGGGTTTGTTTTCTCACTTCCATTGAGTGTGAGAGGGTTGGTTCACACTACTTTTAAAAGTGTGGGGACTGAGATTATAGCCATAACCACTAAAAATAATTTTGTTTTTTTATATAAAATCTAAAAATAAAGACTAGTTTCCTTGTAACAACCACTAAAAACCATGTGTTGTTCTTTTGAAAATAGGCTTTTTACTAAAACCTAAAAAATAAAGATATCTTGGGTCTAGAGACCCTATTTTTTCATTAAAATACTTTTAAATATTTATATATAACTTTTTAGAGTAATTTATTGAGATGGAGTGCGTTTATAGTGCACGGTGTGGCCAGAATTCATTTTATAAATTATTTAAATATATTTTATATTTATACACCTTATAACTTATATAAAATTAGATAACTCTTAAAAGGTATCTTAGATTATAAATATAATACCATAGTTGGGTCTGGAACAAGGTTTTACATATGGCTCTACCTAAAAAAAGTCAACATGGGGCATTTAGATTTCTCACTGGTTGGTAGTATATTCAGTGGATTATATTAAATAATTAATTTAGTAAACAAAATTAAACCTATACTGAAATTTTATATGTATATCACCACGGAAAACAACCTAGGGTTAGCCTCATAATCCTAGGAATTTTCTAATAGTACTATACTTCCTTCTGTTGGTGGATCTCATAAAATGATGATGAAAATCCAGATCAGAGTAGATCGGGATGCAACGAATTAAATGAAACCTCACAAATTTTTGGTGGATGTGTTATTCATTAGGGATAAATCTATAATCATGATAAGACTCTTTAATTGGTGTTATTACACCCTTTTTCTTAAATGGTTTAAAAAATCCATCCTCCTTCTTGGATATGCACAAATTTCAGACCTTACAAGCACCCATTTATTGAAATTGAAATTAATTTGAATTGTTTATTTAACCTCAATTTCCCCATTATTGATCTATTGGCAAATAATACCTATAATTGATCCTTAAACCTATAGTTTTGTTATTTTCTCCCTAATTGATTTATATTATTCATTGATTGGACCCTGTGGTCTCGGTTCAACAATTTGTGAGAGGTACCAAGCTCGATCAGATGCCTGAATTCAAAGAAGATAAAAAACAAGACTAGGAAGATGATATAATCAAATATTTTTGATCATTTCGAGGAGAGGGAGAACATTTTGGTTATTAGATATCAATAAATCAAACATAGAACTATTGGTGTAGTTTAGAATGAATATTGAAACCACCAATGGTGAATGGTGGTTATTTTTCGATGAACAATCACCAAGATCCATGATTGAAATCAAGATTTTCTCATCCTGGATAGATTCGAGGTAGATATATGGAGACATGAGTAGATTCAAGTGTGGAAGTTGGATATGGAATTTCTTTCAAAATCCTTCCTTTTTGGCATGTTCAAGAATGAACACATGGCTTGTAGCTCCCTCAGTGGTGAAACTCGAGTTTCAAAAAAATTAAGGATGACACAACATGTAGTCCTTACTTACACATCTTGTACCCCTTCATTATTGAACAAACCATGTGATGGACCACATGAGTATGTATTCAGGTGAAAGTAAAACATCCAAGTATATGAATTTGTACTCAAGTACAGAGACACAAAGTTTGGTACACAAACATGAATCTTGGTACACGAACAAGGCAAGAAGCACACGACCCAATTTCCGGGAACCATGAACATGCCATGTAATCCACCTACATGGTGTGTACTCCATCATGTATGAAAGTTCTGTTCCATCCACGGATAAATCCATGTGGTGTAGTGGGGCCATATGATGTGTGTGTCCCCTCACACATCATGTACCCCTTAACCAACTTTGAGGAAACATCAATGTTCTGTATCTCCTTCACATGAACTCAGATTTTGGTCCTCAAGTAGGATATCCTACGTTGATTCCTTATAGAAAGAGAAAGTTCCATAATTTTCATATTTGAAGATATGATGTGATTTTTATTGGCATGGTTCATACTTTGGTGACACTCGATGACAGTAGTGATCACGCAGGATCACTAGAGATTTTTAGAGTGGCACCCTTCTATGGTATCAAGGCATGGGTCCTCGATAACCTAGAGTGACACCCTCTATCTGGGATGGGAATGAGCTCTAAAACTTTAATGTGGAACCCTCCAATAGTATCAGGGAATTGGTCCTCAATGACCTAGAGTGTAACCCTCCATCTAGGATGAGTATGGGTCTTCCACCACAATAGTGGAACCATCATGATATACAAGGGAATGGGTCCTATACATAGATATTTTGGCCCATAGACTATATTTAATAATGATGAGGCTTGGTTTGACATTGATGGATACTTTAGGGAAGACATGTGAAATTATGGTCATAATTGACGGGATTTTGGAACTATTGGTTACTCTTCTTCTTAGGCTAAGTTGTGTTGTGGAGATCCCCTTACTATCTCATTAGAGATTATTTGAATGAATATATATATATATATATATATATAATTTTTATGTATTCAATACATGGATTTGGTTACTCTCCTCCATGAAGAGGTTATGGTGAAAGGGTATTCCTTGTGATTTTCAGGTTTAGATTCTCGTGGTTGGATGAGTCTACTCTCCTACAATATATGGAGTAGACTAGATGGGTAGTTCATATACTCACTTTGTTTAGCCCCTTGTCATTGGTTGATATTACTTTCAATTTTTTTGGGTTCAGTTTTACACTATCATTATACTTTATTCTATTTACTATCTGGAGGTTCAAACATTCTTGGATTAATTTATGGAAGGTTTTAATATTTTACTCTATCCCTCTACATTTTTTCATTGAGTTTTCCATGTCTATGAATACAGGTACTTAGGAAAAGGCCTCCATTAGTTTAGTTATGCCTTTGTCACCTGTTTCCCCCCCAGGCCTATGGAGGGAGGAATTGGGTAGTTGTGGCTCGAGCCCCAACTTTGGATATGTCGTGATAGATTAGTATCTAAGAAAGTTCAATCCTTAGGAATTTGTTCATATATATCCCCTTAAAATTATTTTTCTGGGTTTATATAAATATTTTTGATGTTTCTCGAGTGTGGATCTTAGGACAGGGAATCTAGTGATGGTGTGGTGGCTGATGTATCCATTAACTAGAACTTTAACTACATTCTTATTGACTCAGCATGATGATACATTTGTTCTAGGGATTATTGGTATATGAATCATATAATTTTGACTCTTTGAATATACTTCTTGATTCATCTCCCTATTATTTTTCATATATATATATATATATATATATTATTCTCTTATCATGGTACTCCTCGAAAATTTTCAGGATGCCTCCATGATGGAAACCATCTTGGATACCAGCTTTGGATTGTGATAAAGACCAAATGAGTGATGAGGCCTCATTTTAGGGTCCATCCTATGACCCCCTTACTCTAGGTGGGTTGGTAGAAGAACCTCTCAAGTCAAGAATCATATCATTTTTGTAGAAAAGGATGAGGGAATGTGAAAGCTTAGTGAGCTCTGGTATATCTAGAGATAGAGACAGCTGAGGATCTTCAGCAAGCCATATCCTTAGGTAGTAGAGGATTGGAAAGAGTTTGTAGTCCATATCGTCTGGTTTGTTCGGACCCGACTAGATTAGGTTGTTTCACTAGAATCTTTTCTTTTACACTAAGTAGTTGGGGACTAGTGAGACCTTGTTATGTTGATGAACGATGAGTAAAAACTATCATGGGTTAACTTTTAGTAGCTTTTTTATGAAGAGTATGATCCCTCTTTCTTGTGATTAGTCCAGATGGAAGATATTATGTAGCTACAATAGGGAGGGATGATAGTGGTTGAGTACATGGTGAGGCTCGCATAACTTATACAGTACACTCTTAACATTATTTGAGATGGCTACTTCAAATCATAGAAATTTTTCCATGGTCTATAAAGAGATATTAGAGCCAGTATTGTACAATTGTGAAACCCCACATATGAAAGTGTGTTAGTGCAGGTATTGGTGATATAGAAAATTATGTCAGAGGGATGCCAAACCATTGGGGATAGTAGTGGGAACCACAAAGCTTAGTCGTCCAACATAGCTGGCATGAAACAGGAAACATGATATCGAAACATGATATCCTTCCAAGATCGGGTTTAGGCACATGTTCAGAGGAAGTGAAGAGTTACATGATATCTCAGAGGGGTGGTTCTTTGATTGTGATGGGAATGGTCACATTGCATGAGGTTGACTGACTAGACATGTAGATAATCCTAGATAGATAGCTGACATGCTTCCATGGTAGAGGTTATGCCGTGTTCGAGGATCTCCCAGGCATATAAAGGGTGATCTATAGGGAGTCTAAACTAGATAAGGATAAGTAGGAGATGTGGGTGTTGGGAACTATTATGATATCCTTCCACCACCACCACCACCACCATGATACTTATGTTAGGCTTATGGAGCTAGTGGTCGGGGATGCAGATAGATGAATGCTTTGATGGTCGTTTATCTCGTAGTGCATGAAATGATAAGAGGTATGCTCACTGTGTTTTATAATATTAATTCCATGTTAGTAAACACAGGTTCCATCCATTACCATATCTCTATAACATGGGTGTGAGAGTTGGAACTCCCGGTTGGGTTGCTAGCCCAACAGCTTCACCATTAGATTCATACAGGGAAGACTTCTTTTGCATCATTCATCTGCAGGCAGTGTGAGATATTTCTTGGAAGAGGGAGGTTCACATGGGGCTTTTTTGTAATAATAATGGAACTAAATGATGTCATCTTGGGTATGGATTATTTATCCATGATTCGAGCCTAGTTTGACTATCATCCCAGGCAGGTCATATTCTTATGCGATGATGGGATAAGATTATCCTTTTTTGGAAAGAGATATCTCATTTCAGGGAACTTGGTTCTATGAGTTAGAGTCATCATCCCCTCACCATTCATTTAGTAAGTATATTCCATGGTGATGCAGGCTCCTTAGTTATTTGGATTTCTTCAGTTGTGGAGGATTACATAGATGTCTTCCTTGAGGAAATTTAGGGATATATATGTGGTGTGAGATTCAGTTTTTCATTGAATTGATTCCTGATATCGCACTGATATCTTTCATGGCATATCAGATGACACCTAACAAGATTAGGGATCTATGGTTGTGGTTGGAGGACCTTCGAGAGAATGTTTTCATCAGACCCAGTGTGTCCCCTCGAGGAATCACTAGTGTTGTTCTTGAAAAAGGAGGATGAGATCTTATGGATTTCCATGGATTATCATCCCTTGAACTATGCTTGGATAAAGAAAAATTACCCCTTTCCTATGATTTAAGAACTCTTTGACCAGTCTTGAGTCGCAATATGGTTCTCGAAGATCGATATCAGTTCCAGCTACCACCAGTTGAGGGTTCGTGAGGCTGAAATTCCAAAGATGGATTTTTGATGACTTTCTAGACCTGATGAGTTCTTAGTGATGTCCTTTGGTGTGGAAAATTCCCCCACCTGGTTTATGGATTTTATAATCAAGGTCTTCCATCCTTACTTATACCGGTTTGTTTTTTTCTTCACTGACAACATACTTGTCTACTTTGTAATAGAGGGGGAGAATGAAGAGAACTTGAGGACAATCCTAGACTTCCTTTGACAGTACCATATTTACAGAAAGCTATCGAAGTGCTAGTTATGAATTCATGAGGTTCACTTTCAGGGGCATATCCTTTTTGAGAAAGGATTATCCATAGATCGAGCGAAGATAGAAGTGGTGCTTTCTTGGGAGACAACCAATAACATGTTAGAGGTGTGAAGTTTTCTTGTCATGGAAGGGTACTATATGAGTTTTATGGAAAAATTCCATATAATTGCATCCCCTTTTATTGATTTGATTAATAAAGGATACCATTTACCTAGCCTAAGAAGTTATAAAGGGTCTATGAGGTGTTTAGGGTGAGAAAGATGTGTTCTCCAATGATGAGACCATCAGAGGAGGGTGTGTAGTTCAATGCGTATTGTGATGCCTCAAAAGATAGGCTCGAATGTGTGTTGATGCACGAGTAGGTATTTATCTCTTACGAGTCAAGAAAGTTAACACCCCATGAGTAGAACTAAGTAACCCACAACCTAGAGATATCAATGTCAGTCTTCTTCCTGAGCATGTGGTAGCACTACATTCTATGAGAGAGCTTTTTGGTTTACTCAGACCACCAAAGTCTTATGTATGTCTTTACATAGGGAGACCTAAACCTGAGGCAGTGATGCTAGTTAGAGTTTCTATAGGACTATGACTTTGATATAGTTTATAATCAATTTAAGGGAAACATTATAGTATATTATCTTATTTGGAAGTAGAAATTTTTCTTAGTGAAGGAGGATTTAGAGCAGTTATCCTCCTTGCAGTTGACCCTAGTGGAGCAGGAGGTTACAACTTTTCTTTAGTTGATGATGTTAAATCCTTTTCTTCAAGAGCGTGTGAGAGAGTTATAGCTAGGGAAATTGAGTAAGATGTATTACATAATCATATATCTATAGGAAAATAAATATATAGATATTATGAATGATGGAATCATGTCATCCTGTTTTAGGTGAGAACAATGGTTCAAGTCACATTGGGGGAGGAGGTGATGTGGTAATTCCAGACTTCTCCCCTAGCTATACACCCTGGTGAGAGGAAGATTTATAAAGACCCTAAATATCAGTTTTATTGGTTTGATATGAGAAAAATCATAGATAATTTCATCTATTATTTCCTCACTAAGTACCCATTCCCAATTGACCAACACATTTTAGGGATCAGAGGGGTGAGAAGTTTTGTGGAAGTACACGACCTAGTATACAACTATGTACATGTAACACCCCAAGTTTTTATGAATTTTCTTTAAAATAAATTGAGTTTCATTTATTTATTACATTTAAATAATTCAAAAATTTCTTACACACGATACAGACATGGCTTTCACAACATGAAACACCAACTTGGCATGCATTACATGCAACACTAACCTTCTACGAAACATCATTTTATTGTTTTAATTATTAAAAAATATAATTTTAACATAGCTGTTAAAAATAGTAATATTAATAGTAATAACCTATTTTCATATATTATTTATAATGATTTTATAAAAATATCTCATAATGGTAATGAAAAATATAATTTTTGGTAAGGTCTTTATGTTTTTAGAAAAACTATTTTCTAAAATGAACTTCTTTTCATGCCATTTTGTGAAAAACAATTATTTTTAGTAACTTTAGAGATGTAATTTGATAAAATAAATATAATTTTTTGAAATAATAATGTCGAAATTATATTAAGGTGATTTTTTTTGGATTTTTATGAGAAACATTATATTTGTATGAATAGTGAAAAATACTGAATTTTAATTCAAATCAATTTTTATATAATTTATTTATATATCTAAATTAAATTTCATGTTAGTTTTAAATTAAAATAACATCAATTTTACATATATAAATCCAATTTAGTTCATTTTATAATTTTTATATTTAATTTAGATATAAAAATTTTAATAAACTTATGAACATTCTCATATTAAAAATCTTCTTACTCGCCACATCTTCCAGATTAAAAATGAAAATAATTTTAACAAATTTTCGAATTTAATTTCAAAAAATGAATATTATAGTTTCTAAAAGTATTATATTTATATTATGATAATATCAATTAAATGTTTTACCAAAAATATCAGTGAAAGTGGTTATAATTAATTATAATGATTAAGGAAAAGTTAATCTTAATAAGGGAAAAACCTTAAACTTAAGGGCCCAAATGACCTATAAACTTTTAAAACACCCATTTTACGTCCATATATAATAAAAAATCTTAAATTATTTATTTTTATGGTTTTTAATGACTTTTTTATGTAATAATATGGGTACACTTATCCTTTTTTTAAAAATTCCAAGTGTATCCCCTAACTCCCATTCAAAAGGCCACCACCTCTACCCTTGTTTCAAACCTCTCAAACCACTTAGATTTCAAAAATATATACCCAATAAATTTCCTAAAATACGTAAATTACTCTTTTAATCCACTATTTTGGCATAAAATCATCCAAGAAATCCCTTTGGTGAAAACCAAAAGGAGTTACCCAAATAAGAGGCCAGATCCTTCCTCAAGCTCCTTTATTTTATTTTTTGTCTCGAACAACTAAATTTGATTATTAAATGCACAAATAGTATCCTACCTATCATCAATATATTGATATGATGTTATTTTAAAGGGTTTTCCTGAACTTACACACACTTCCATCTAAGGGCTAACGAACTTACCATTCTTGTGTACGATGAACTACCGCCTCACGAAATGCTGTAACTTTTTTCCTTTACCACATATTATGGTTGAGAATAATGATTTAAACTATGTTTTTATATGATATATATTATATTTATGATTTATTTATACTTGCTTATTTATTATATAAATCCTACCTTCATGATTTCTGTTTTGTGTAAATATGATATCTTTGTTTGTGGAAATCTAGACTACCGCCTCTTCAGAGCGATGTGATACATTCACAATTTAAATAGAATGTTTTAAGGATGGTTTTAGTAAAAATATATGATATATATAAAATAATAATTATATTTTAATTATAATATAAACATAGATATATATATTTCATTTATTTTATTTCTTTTAATACCCAATGAAAATGGAAACGACGTTCATGTGTACGTACGACCCATCGTCTCCATGAACAGTGTATTTCATTTCATATATATATATATATATTATAGATTATTATAAATGTTTATATAATGAATATATATTATATATTATTCATTTTTTATATTCTTTAAATATGTTAATCATGATTTAAGTAATAATATCAAGAAAGAAAAGTCAAAACACATATGATAAACAAATCGGTTATTACCCAAAATGTAACTTTAACATAGAATTATTAATGGAAGGATAATAGAAGGACATAAAAAATTTCATATGGTTCCATATATATGAATATTTTTTTGTGATAAATTTATAATAAACTTTTACTTATTATACATGAGGATTTTATGTTTACGATTAATGTCAAGAAACAAGGTAAGGGAATTTCATCTAACTTTTTATTTCCATGAGATACATAACTTATTCAACACCCATTTATTTTGTGGGGTGTATATAATGTCCATGATTTTATTATATTATTATTATTCTTAATTTTAAGGGTATTTATATTCCTATTTTATGATTGTTATTTCATGGTTTTATGGTTCAAAAGATACCAAATTGTTAAAGTTAATTTGTATCAATTTTCCTTCATTGAGGTTCATGTTTTATTATGCACCAATGTTCTTTTACATGGTGTATATTATTTCAATTTAAATTTTATATCATGCATATTATTATTTTTCTAGGATATTTTATGCTCCATGTAATTTCATTTTCTTACATGGGGAGTATGATTCAAAGTTTCCAAGTGGTAAACATTTATTGAATCAATCTCATCATTATCGTGATTATTTATGATTAGTATTTCATTCATGAAGCCTTAGGATCGATATATCAGGAAAACTTATGAATTTTATTATCCTATAGTTATTCAAGATATATTCTAGTATTATTACCATGTTTCACTCATCGGTACTTAAGGTAATTATGTTTTTTAAGAAAATTCGATCTCATTTATCATTTGTCTTGAAAATTAGTTTTATTAAAAAAAAGTTTAAAAAATGTTTTTAAAATGTTATTTTAAGATAGTATTCTAGGATAATTTAATTGACAAATGTTTTATGGTTTTTAAATAATCCTTTATATGTTTTCAAATCTATTTTTAAAGGAAATGGTTTTCTGTTTTAAAAATCATATTTCAAAGAAGACATTTTATATACCTAAAGAAATCTTTTTAATGATGTTTCAAAATTATTTCCCATCTAAGATTAAATTAATTGTTGTTACTCATGAAATATTGGTAATATTATCCAATGATACATTCAATTAAATCTTTTAATGGTTTATGTTTTGATGGAAAAATATCCACGAAACCCATTTCTCATTCATAGGTTATATTTTTATGAAATCAATTTCTCTTTCATAGGTTATATGTCTATGAAACCCACATATTTTCATGTGATACACTTTGATGAAATTGTTATAAAACCTATCAATTGTCCATAAGATAATATTATATTACATGTTTATTATACCGATTTCATTTCATGGGTTATGTTATTACTAATGTATATGATCTCATGCCACATATATGCATGATTTCATTATGAGATGGGTGGGACCTATATCTACATCTAATTAATTGGGTAAAGATTTATATCTAATTAGATATAAATAAAGTACCTTTTACACTAAGATGGTGTTGGGAGTGAATCATTACTACTAATATGTTCATGGGAGTGAACTAGGACAAAAACAATGGTTATGGGAATGAACCATGACTACCAAGATGGTATGAGTTGTGAACCCATACTACTAAGATGGCATAATCAGTGATTCCTTGACTATTTTGGAAATAATTTTTATATGATTATGTGTCAGCTGCAATTCTATGTCTTATTCCTATGTTATTATTTCATGGATTGTTTTCATTATTTAATTATGATTCTTGTCTTATGAATTAAAAATACTTATTCCATGAATCATGTATATGATATTTGAAATGCATGGTATGATCTTATATTTTCATGATCATGTTATCATACCTTTACACTCAAGATTATTCTTATATATCTCCCTTGTTTACCCTTACTGAGAATCTAAGATCACCACTTTTTATTTTTCCTTACTTATGTTATTAAGATATATAATATGTTTCATGTGACTTAGAAGGTATTTAGTCAAGACAAACCTAGTGGGATATTGTAGCTCACTTATGTACCTATGTTTATGTTTCCATGTTTCTAAAGGAAGTAGACTAGTGTGATCTTATTGCATTTATTTATTCAAATTATTAAGTATTCCACATCAGTGATGTAATGGTAATGATTGTGAACATAGGGTAACTATAGTTGGTATCAGGAAAGAGTTTTTGTTATCCTTTGGAATATAGGATGATAAAACCATAGTGGGAACCCTATGGTAATGTACAAATATAAGTATAAGGGTATGTAAATGTCTAGGAAATTTCTTGGAATCTCGGTAAATTATAGAGTGAGTGGTTTCCTTGCAACAAGTCGCTATTTGGATACAAAAAGTGGATGTGGATCAGGAATAGATATACCTTGGAGTAAAAAATATGACATGGTATGTCAGGCCTGACTCGACATAACTTGGTACACAACAATGTGCCTTGCTGCACACCTAGTTTGACACACATAGGGGATATTATTTAGGAATTAACAAACTCCTCATGAACCATAATGAATTATTTAAATAGAGTTTGGATATGAATAAACTAATATAAACATAAGGTGTTATAGGTTAAGGATGGTATTATAATTTAGACATACTATATGTTATTTTTCATGATTATGTGGATCCTCATTATGATTACTGTTTCATACTCTATGGTTTTTTTAGTCAATGGATGGAACCTGGAGGAATCATGTTAGTGGATATAGTGACAGAAAATGCAATGATTATCCTCATGATCAACCAAATTCTATAGCAGATGTAATGAAAAATCATACTAGTATGTTCATATATATTTCTCAAGCTATGAATCATGGTAGACATACAAATGAGAAAAGGAGGGAACAACATTATATTAATTCTTTGATGATGAAAATTACACTTTATTATAGTGAGTATTTTGATCCATGTGTTACTGAATAATGGATCAATACTACAAAAGTGATATTCTCTATTATCCAGTGTTCAAATCTTGATAAAGTCATTCTGGCTATTTTTTAGTTAGAAGGAGAAGCAAGAAAGTGGTGGGATCTAATTAAGAATACATGACATCGTGATGAAATTGAATCTATGGATTGGTATGAGTTCATGAAATTATTTTTCAATAAGTTATTTCCATAGATTATTCAGAGCACGATGTAGAAATAGTTACTTAGGTTAATGAAAAGTGATGATGAATCTTCCAGTGCCTTCAAGGTTAATTTCATGAGACTTTTTAAGGTACACATTAGTAATTATCATCCATCCCAAAAGTAAATTTGATAGGTTATTCAGTGGATTAAAGACAAGTCTCATAACGGTGTTTCCTATAAGATAATTTAGTATCTATGAAGAGATCATTCATTGTGAAATCATGGTTGAAATGGAGGTTTAAGGCACATACCAACCTCATGGGTTTGACAAGAAAATAAAGGTGGAGTTTAAAGGAAAATATAAAAACCATGAAGAGTAGAAGATGATATTTCTCTGAATGGTTTATGTTTTAATGACATAAAATTCATCAATCCATTTTTTATTTCATGGGGTATATGGTTATCAAATTAATTTCCCTTTCTTGGGATATATGTCTATGAAACACACTTCTTTTAATGATTTGATTAAATGAATCTGAAACCTATATCTTTTCTATATGTTAGGATATGATTACATGTTTATGATACCCATGTAATTTCATGGGTTAGGTTATGATTAATGTTTAGGATATTATGGAACATGTATTTATGATTTCATTTTAAGATGAGTGGGATCTATATCTCCCTCCAACGCATTGGGTAATTATTTATATCTCATGAGATATACATAAAGGAATTTGTCTGCTAAGAAAGTCTGGGGAGTGAACCTTGGCTACTAATATGGTTGGGTGAGTGAATCAGGACTTCTAATATAGTTATGGGAGTGAACCATGACTAAAAAGATAGTATGGGGAGTGAACCCATACTACTAATATGTCCTTCATAGTGATTTCTTGACTACTATGGAAATTATTTTTATATGCTTCAATTTCTTCCACAAATATATGTCTTATTACTATGTTATTCGTTCATGGATTATGTTCTTTATTTACTTATGATTCATATAATATGAGCTTCCAATATTTATTCCATGATTCATGTATAAGATATTTTATATGTAGGTTATGATCTTATATATTCATGATCATGTTCTTCTACCATTATACTCATAATTATGCCCAAATATATCCCTTGTTTACCCTTACTGAGAATTTGAGATCACCCATTTTCATGTTTCCTTCCCCAGGTTATGAATATATGTATTATATTTTATTTTTCAAAGAAGGATTCTATTCAATAAGAACCTATTGGGAGATAATGTAGCTCACTTGTGTACTAGTGTTTATGTTTCCATGTTTCCAAATTCACTAGACTAGTACTATCTTTAAGAGTATGTTTGAGTAATATATTAATTATTCCAAAAAAGTGATTTAATGTTAATGTATGTAAAGATAGGGTCTCTATAGTTCTCATGTATATAGATATGGTATATGTTACAAGAACCTGGGGTCCGGTACATGGACACAATGAGCAACAGATGGCCTCGTCTCTTGTTAGCTTGGACACGCTGTGTAGTCCACCTACACATTGTGTACTCATACACGGTTAGGAGATGTGTATCAGCAAGGGACATAGCCAGGTGGTCGGTCATGACCACACACCATTTGGGTCCCCTCGCATGTCATCTACCCTTATACCTCCTTTGAGTAAACATTTAAATTCGGTATATCCTTCATTTGAACTTGGGTTTTGGGCAGCGAGTATCCTATCCTTAGTGTTTTTCCACGTAGAGTGACATGGTTCCATCAAATGTAGATTTTTAGTGAATCTGTGAAAGTTCTAAGCATATTTCATACTTATAAGGCACTTGATGATGGAAGTGGACACGCAGGGTCACCAGATACCTTTTGAGTGACACCCTTCCACGGGGCAAAGCATGGGTCCTTGATGACCCATAGTGGAACCCTCCAGTGATGCCTGGCATGGGTCATTTTCCTTCCAAGTGGAACCCATCATTACATATAATTTCATGGTTCCTTTATGACCTAGAGTGATACCCTCTATCTAGGATGGTCATTGGTCAATAACCATCTGATTGTCACCCTCCTGCAGTATGAGGGCATGGGTCATCGATGACTTAGAGTGGAACCCACCAAATAAGCTTCATATAGTTCCTCAACCACCAGAGCTAAACCCTCTTATTGTACTAGGGCATGGGTAAAATACCTAGAGATTGTGGCCCCTAGACTATGAGTCAGAGTTAAGAGGCTTGGTTTTTCTTTGATAGATACTTCATGGTTGATGTGTGAGCCACTTGGAATTATTGATGGGATTTTGGAATTATTTGTTACTATTCTTCTTAGGCTGAGTAATGAGATTAAGATCCCATTATTATCTCATTTGAGCTTCTTTTGCTAAGAATATATATATAATTCTTCAATATCAACTCCATGTATTTGGTTTCTCTCTTTTTAAGAGAGGTGAAGATGCAAGGGGTATGCCATGTGGTTTATTTATTTGGATTCTTGTGGTTGGATGAGTCTACTATCCTTCACCAGGTGGTGAAGACATGATGGGTAGTTCATCAACTCACTGTGTATAGCACCTTATGTTTAAATGATATTATATTCACTCTTTGTTAGGGTGAACTATACTCTATCACTATACCTTGTGCTATTTATTATCTTTAGGTTCATGCATTCTTGGTTTACTTTATAGAATCATTGCATCTTTTATTCTTTCCCTCTTTACTTTTTCATCAGGTGGGCCTTGTGTGTGGATACAGGTACATAGGAAAAGGCCTCATAGAGATTAGTTATGCCTTTAGTGATTTTCACCACCCCTTGACCCATAGAGGTGGGATTTGGGTAGTTATGGTTCAAACCCTGGATTGGGTCAGGTCATGACATAGGGTTTCTTGATTCAACTATTATAATGAAAAGGTTTAAGCCAAAACCTATCAAGGATATTGAGGGGAGGTGGGGTAGGGATCCCTTTGTGGATTATTTTTGAAATTATTTATCAAATAATTTCACATTTTCTGTTATATTTTTTATTCTATTATGGTTAACTATTTTAATTTTAGTTTATCACTTTAATTTTTTTAATTACATATAATTTAATTTCAATCTTTGATAACTCTTAAAAGTAATTTCACCCCCTAATTTTATATATTTACTCAAGCTCACACATACAACTTCTTCATATTTCTTTTCACTCAACCATCCCCATTTTAATTTCCTTGGATGGATTTCCATTAGTTATTTTTCATACCTCCAACACATACATTCATGGCTTATTTGCATGTTTTCAGGGGGGAAACATTGTTTCCATAATAGAAAAACTAATTACATATTGATGTAGTACTTGTTCAAATAATATTAGAATATATTTTAATGTTATATTCCTTATATTTTTTTATAATGATAACCCATTGTTATATTAAAGATTTTTTGGAGTAATCACTCCATCAACATTGTTTTTATTTCTTACCAAGGTTACCTCATATTTTTGGTCCAATTTTTATGGAATTATTTTACCATCTTATTTTGAAAAATAATAATATGGTAATTCACCATAACGTTTTTCATAATAATTTCTACCATCACATATATCACCATGTTTTGTAAATTTGTTTGAGTTAGATATATTTTTCATAATTAGTGGATGTTACCTCTTATCCCCTTGATCCTCCTTAATTATGACATCTTGTGATCTTCTAAAATTATTTTATCATGCCAAAAATCTAAAGCTCTTTACAAAAACCTATTAAAATATTATTAAAAACCAATAAACCATTTTTTCTTCTTTGTTTTTCATGTTGTCTAGAATATTTATATCTAAAATTTGATATTATAGATAATTTAACACCTGTTTTTCCTTCTTTGGGGGAACCATCACTTTATACCATCTTTGAACCACCCTTTACATGGAAGTAGAACTCTCATCAATTTTTATCAACCATTTTTGTAAAAATATATCTTTGAATGTATACTATGTGAAAAAATTGGTTTTTTACAATTTTTATAACAACAGATGGATGGTAACTTCCTTTAAGAGCTTGATATGGGTTAAAAATAGATATCTTAAAAATATTATTTTTATTGAAATTATTCATCTAATAAAAAAAATATAAATTTAATTTTGTTTCAGAGTATATCTACTTTCACGAGTTTGGGATATTTTAAATATAATAGTTTCTTAATTACACAATTTTTCTTAATCTCAAGGCAGTTCATGTTGAGGGAATATATTTGATCCACAACTAATCTCAACATGATATTTTTATTCCATATTCTACTTTTGAACGTAATATTTATGAATATTTCCTTATACATATATATTTAACAATATCTTTTAATTTACATTAGTTTTTCATGACTCATCTCGATGCGGACTACACAATGACCCCCAAATCCATCCTCCAATAGGAAATGGGATAACAACTAGTGGAGACTAGTATGCATATAACTAACACGGTAGACCTTATCCTAAATACCTAAACACACAAACACACATATCTGAGCCCATAAAATGAAAAAATGTAAAATAAATGATAAAACCCACATGAAAACATCTAAACCCCAAAACTAGAGTATGAAAAAAAGTAAATGGAAAGGAAATAAGGCCATCTGTAGTCTCACCACAAAGAGTCTAAAAAAAAGTACAACCTAAAAGTAATGATGGGGACTATTATCAAGACAATCATATGAACACGCCTTGGTTTTTATAGTTCACTAAGAACCATATGGTCTTAGTCCCTTTTGGACTCCATCAAAATGTTGATTTTATGCACATGAAATGACACGTGTGGGAAAAACCCTTACAGGGGTGAGCATCATAATACCCAATAAGACACCCAAAAATCAAAAATCATATAACAATAAGAATAAACCTCATTTCCATATAATTATATGTCTACCAAACATATAATAATAATATATATATATACTCAACCAAGACACATAGTCTCAAGTTAAAGTCACCACCATATTGCAATCCTAGGATCCTGCATGAAGTTTCCACAAAGATCTCATATGAGAGAACATAATACATGAGTCATATAATGCTAGTGATGTCCTAAAAATATGTCATGATCATTGGTTCTTGTCATAGGAAGTATACATTCGAAGTATAAAAATATATGTTATATAGATGAGGATCACACCCAAGGCCATTGATTAAACCAACAACTTAATCTTTAATAATCCTCTATGTATAGTATCAACACCCATAGTGTGTTGGTCATGAAGATACCAAGAAATCCACCAAGGGTAAAATGATGATAGAGGATCTCACTATGGGCCTCACGGAAGGATTCTAACAACTCTATCCAGGATTTCATTCTGAAGGGGTAACTATCCTTGGTGTAGGATGTTATTACATAGTAATCCTTTGGGAAAGGATATAAGATACTCATCTTAAAAATCTATTCCATGATACAGATAAGGGATCCAAACTAACTTTTAATGGGTGAACAACATATACTAGTAATACCCGACATGTCCAATTGGCACCAGGTCTAAACCATGAAAACATACCCTACCCATGTCTTTTTAAAAGTAGACAGTGTGCCCCTGCCCATGTAATTATTCCTCTGTACAAGTACATGTCTATACCTATGAACACCTAGCCTGGTTGTGTATATGTGCAATTACATGGTGTTTCTATCCCCATGTACTTATGGTCATGTTGGTATACCTTCTAAGGTACACAACAAGCCAACCGGGAAGGGTCATATGTCGTGTGACATGGTTACACACCGTGTGATACTTAACATCATACTGAAAATCTATCCTATACTACGAGGGATCCACACGACTTGTAGATCCATAGTAGACTACATCTATTATAAAATATTCTAGAAATATATATCTGGATTCTATGTATTCTATCATACCTCAAACCACTGATTGAGAATCTCATATCACTTTAGAATTGAGAACAACAACCCAACAAGTCATATCATCACCAATAATTTATTTGGCCCTTCAATACCATTCAAAAATCATCCACATATATCGTCCGTCATCACATGCTACAAACACAAAATCGGGTAACCCATATCCCTCTGATCCTCTACAGCTCCTTTCGTATCTAGATACCATCATTGATTGATGCTTATATCTATGATATAAAACTATTGTGCTAATAAATGAATGATTTTTTTTGTTTTACATTGTATTTTGTGAATCGCGAGCCAAGTGATTTCCAGTGATAAATGAAGAATGGGAAATGGAATTCAGAAAGAAAACCCATGAGTAACTGGCCATAGTTGATCTTTATGTTGGAGTCGACTAATTCATGTTATAATGAAGAACAAATAAATTTAGTATAATCAATAATAATTACCCAATATCAGATAAAACTAACCTGAACCCACAAGACACACAATCCTTGAATCAATTCATCAGTTGATTGATTCACATTCATCATAGCAATCATAAGAGGGGATAAATAAAAGAAATAAAATCATCATAACATGATTCAGATTGATCACTAATTAACAATGAAGTTTCATCATTTTCATTTGAACGATCCACTGATTTTGTTTCACATCTGTTGTTTTTATCTGATCGGATCATTGTTCACCAACAAAAATCCCACCGACATTACTCCCATAGTTCTCTAAATCTCTAGGTTTTTATCAGATAAACCTAAAAATCCACAATAACTATATAATTATAGAATAGTTTTGGTCTCTACATCAAATAATAAAAATAAAATAATTTATTTAATTATTTTATCCATTTTACACCTGAGGTGAATTTTCCACAAACAACCCGCACCAAGAATGGTTACGTCATGTCTAAGGAAAAACCCAGATTTTGAACTCAACGGTGCCCTAATGTTTTGGATTTTGGTCTCCTTCTATAATTTATTCCACTCTTTTAGAAAAATTTCATGTGCAGTCTATTAAATATACTTAATATATTTCAAACATTTATTTATAAAACATTGAGCCTCATAATCATATTTCATATCAGTTCTTGGTCTTCAAAATAATCCACACAATATCAAAAAATAATACAAGAATATATTAGTAATTACTTATTTAAAATTAAATTGAGGATCCTTTACTTTCTTTTAGGTTTAATATAGCTTTTCTAGTGCATGAGTTACTTCTTCAAGAACCATTATTGTTACTTATTTCAAAAAAATATTCTATTTAAAAATTTATTTATTTAATGAATTATTTTTACAAGCTCTATGAGTGTATTTAAATTTTTTATTTTTTTACTTAGTGAATCTTACATTTCATGTGATTCGTATTCTAATTGTAAATTTTCATCAAGAATACCCTTTAAAATATCAAGTATATATGTGAATACATAAATAGGATCATTTGTCACATACTATTAAAATTGGGAATATAAGTATTCAACAGTACTAATATATTATTCATCTTCGTACTCTCTACAACATTGGTTTTTCAAAAGGATAGTTATGAATATATTTAGGAGATGGTAAATTATCATATTCTTCATTCTATTTTGATATGACTTGTATTGATTAGCGGTATTATAGGGACAATAAGATGGGGTGAATCGGTATACCTAAAATTTATGAAGTTTTACTTTCCTCTAAATTATACCTTCATAAAATAAAACCTTTATGTCAGTTAAGAGATATGTATTAAATGACATGATCTCAACAATAAAATTGGTATATAAATTAGATTAAGAAAAAAATAGAAGCACACTAATATTTACAATGTTTGTCCTTAATTTGAGATCCAAATCAATTTCTTATCTTGGTCTTTCTCTAAAACATGGAGTAATCACCACAGTATGGTAGAGTGATTATACCAGAATGAGTGTAGTATTATACCTATAATCATGATAGATTTAAAACACTATATTAAAAAAGTGTATGTAAAGATAAGGATAGTGTTATTACTTGAGTATTATAGTAGAAACTATATCATTGTTTTTCATCTACCTCTAATTGGATAATAGAGTCAATTATCCTAATAAAACCAGTTATTCAATGCTCCTCTATAGTCTATCAAAAAAGCCTCTTACCAAAAAAGTTTGATCATAAAAAACACATATAGTTTGTCCTTGTTATCCACTCAAAATAACTATTATATTTAATCATAGTGGTTCTCAATCTTATAGAGTTTAAATGGTAATAAATAATTAGAAAGTTCTGCATTGGTCCCCTCTCAATCTTCTTATTCTTTGATGGATAATTTATATCTTCCTAGTTATAATCTCTTAAAACCCCTATGATCATTTCTTGAAATTGTGTGGTCATAGTGTATGAAAAATCCATAATAGAGCCAAAGACTTTATATCTTATATTTTTCTAATATAAGATATATAAAAAATAATAGAGTCAAATATAACCTTTTTAATTCTTCTACAAATCATAAATACTCACCTCAATATGTGAATATGATTCTCACATTATTTAATTTATAATTTATTGATATCTCAGCCTTAAATTAAGTATAATATAATTATTAAGGCTAAGGAGCATTTCATTTCACGTTTTTTAACCTCCTAAATAACCATATAATTAATATGATTATATGATATTCCAGAAACATTTTAATTTCCTATATGTCAGTAATTTTTTTATATTCTCAAGTAGCCCCATTAAAAATGTTGAAGGAAAACCCACATTATCCTCCATTAGTTTTGGTTATATTAGTGTAACAACCTTTTTAATATTAATATAAATCATTTTAACATATTAATTAATTTGATTTTAAAGAGCTATATTCATTATAAAAATATTAGGTAATTTTTCAGTTAATTGGAAAAAATATTATTTCATACCAAATTAGGTCTTCTTGTATTAAATGATTTTATTTAAAATATTGATTTATAAATTATTTATTTTTAGCATTATAAATTAAAAAAAATTATATCAGCATATCATATTTATATTAGGGTGAATTTTTGATATTTTTCAAAAAACATTTATTTTATAATGAATTGTGAAAAGTATTTATTTTTATTGAAATCAATATTTTATTTAGAGAATTTAAAAAGTGAAATTATATTTTGGATTACTTTTAAAAATTTAAGTTAATTTTTATTAAAAATAATCCAATCATAGTATTTATAATGAATATTATCTTGAATTTGGTATAAAAACATTTTTATATGTAAAATGAATGTTTTCTTAACAAACCTGTTTTTCATATCATTTTATGAATTTTATATTAAATTGTTCAACCTCTACAAATTGAATCATGAAAATAAAATTCCATTTTCAGAATATGGAAGTCCGAATTTAGTAAATGTGACCCTTTTATTTTTGTTCATTAGGAATAGTATTCTTTGTAAATATTTATCCCCCTAATAACTGTAAATAAGTCAATTCAGGTGAAAAATAATATGATAAGTACTATAAATTACACTAACACTTTCCATTATTTCATTGGATGAGTCTATTTATTCTATAATCGTTAAGTAATATAATATATAACCTTTTCCCAATTGGCTATGATTTTGAACTTTATAATATTTATGTAAATGATAAAGTAAAAAATGTCGCCTTGTTGCTTTTAATATAATTAATATTTTGTGATAGGGAAAAAATACTTATGTTCTGTTCTAATTTTTAATTTTAAAGATAAGTTATTTTTTATGATGGTAATTTATCACATAATTTTAGTTATGAAATTATTACCATAAATTCTTATGCCATGCTCACAAAGTATTTATTCAATTAACAGAAAAAATAAAAAAATGATTAATAAAATTAAATTAATATAATTTAAATGTTTCTTACTACAAATATTATATATATATATTTAAAATGTAATGGAATTTTGAATGGACTACATTTGAATAAATTTTTGGTCCTTTTTTCAAATTCAAATTAATTTAATAGTTTCAAGATTGAGATTAATGATATTTTTTAATAAATAATGTTTCATTAAATATTTCAATTTTATTAAAAATATTATATTTTGGTTATCAAATTATATATTGTTCATAATATCAATCATGGTAAAATTATTTGATGTTTTTCCATTTATAGTAATTATCGTGAAAACTAAAGTGTAAAAAATTGTTATCGTGGTGATTGTCAAAAGGTTTAATGAGGATTATAATGGAGAAACCATATCTGAAACACATTTATATATTATTGTATGAGAATATTTCTATCCATATTCATAATAGATTATAATTCTAATAGTTTTTGTCTATTTTATTTTGAAAATTAATTTATTTTAATTTAATATTTTTTGTAATTCCAAGAGTGCCCCTCCCTCCACTTATAAAATGGAACCTTCCCACAACTTTTTTTTCAATTGTAAGAATCTTATTAGTTCTAAAAATACCTTCCAAAATCCCTTAATTAAAATTCATACCCCACGCTCAAGAAGAATTTTTTTCAAAAACAAATCCTAGGTAAGCATTTGTTTTATACCATAAGGGCTTTTCAGAAGAAGATGTAATGTTCTTAACCAAGTGTTTTCATTTTATTTCTTATTATACCTCTATAAAATCTTCTCTGAACATGATGAAATAATAAAACAACTATATTTCAAATATTTATATTTTTTCATGTTATTTTAATAACCTATATCCATGTCATCTTTAATAAAATTAGAGGTAAGACCATTATTCATGCATGTGGCGAAGTACCGCCTCAAGAACCGTCATAATTCATTTCCCATCATCACCTCTCAGAGATGGTTATAATGTTGTATTTAATATATATAAACGATATTAATTTTAAATTTAACATTATTAATATATAATATATTATACACTTTATTACCATTATAACCATTGAAAAATGATAATGTCATTCTTGTGTACGTGTGGATTACCCCCTCCAAAAAGTGATATGATTCATTTTTTAACCCCACATCTCATACACGGTATAGATAATATTATTTAAATAAATAATGTGATAATTATGATATAATTATAATTCTAGAAATATAAAATAATAGTTAAATTATTTCAATTATGATCATTGAGGAATTGGATCATTACATAGGTGTATGTATATACTACTGTCTCCCTAATTGTAACATAGATCATTTTTCATAACCAAATTTTGTAGTTGGTTTTAAAAGTATAATTGACAGATGAAAAAATGATAATTATTTCATGATAATTATTTTTTAGATGGTAAAATAAATACATATTTAACCATATCCAACCAACTAAAGTCATTTTGTACATATTAGACAAATATCATCAAAACGACCAAGATAGAGAAAATTAATTAATTAATTACATATAACATGGTATCAAATAAAATAAAAGGAATAATTGACATTAAAAAGGTTATTAATCAATTTAATAATTAACATGATTCAATTATAAAAGAAGATAAAAAACGTATGACACAATTTAATATTGAGGTAAAGGACAGAGAACTATAAAAACCTCATTTTAAATATTTTAAGGATTTATTTAATAAATATTTTCTTCCATGAATATATTCTTAAAAAATAATCAGTATGTGTTTATATGTACATAAATGAATTATATATCAATTTTATTGTCACTTTTTACTTTTATTCAATCTTTATCAAAAGGAATCTTTTAACATATTTTATATGAGATTATTTAATTTTTTTAGAAGGAAAAAAGAAATGTTCTATTTTAATGTACATGACATCAAAGAAATTTCCCACTATGATAAAAATTATTTGATATTTGTCTTCCTTTTAAAGATTTCATGTTTTCATAAAAAAACCACTATTTAACTTTTTATGGTTATTTGTTTTTTAAATGGGTTTTAAAAAATAGAGGGCATTAAGAAATTCGAAATAGTTTTTATCTATTTTTAAAACTGATTTTCAAGGGTTTTATGATGAAAAGGTGAAACAATAAAATTCTTTATTCATGATATGTTACTTAATAATTATATTTGAGAAATAGGTGATCTTGATATAACTTATATGATGGGTTAATACCCATTATAGGTGAAACTGATATAACATATATAATGGGTGAGCCTCATTCTAACAGTCTAAAAAATTGAGTAATGTTACTTGTCTTTATAGGCAATAAGGAGGGAGTTGACTAGAGAGGGTTATCCAATGTATTTTACTAAGATCCTATTATTCGGGACATCAGTTATGAATATAATGATCTAAGTTTCATGAAAGAGTATTTATTTTTTTTCTATGGGTTTTATAGGTTTTATTTAAGTAAAAATGTGTGTGTTTTTTGTGGAAATGATTTATAAAATATTATCAAAGAACATGGAAATGAGGGTATAAACTCTACGTGTTTTCATATTTTTCATTAGACTAATGTGTTTATTTATTTTTTCCCATTACTAATTTTTTTTTCCTTATCCCACATTTTTAAATAGTTTTAATAGGGTTTAAGGATATGTAAGGGAAATTAAGAAGTATAATTTAAAGACATGAAGATTCATTGTGAAAGTAAAACATATCTTATTTTTAAATGTTTTGTTTTTTAAAAAAAAAATGGATTCTAAGTAGAAGTATATCCTTTTTGATATTGCAATTTTTATGTAATATTGATATCCAAATTCCCTAAAAATTTTAATTGCAAAAATCATCAGGAATGTAAAAAAGGGAATTCTTGACTACAAACTCAAGAATAAGTGATATATGAAGGCTAGATCTGTATAGATAGTGTCATAGGAAGGGATTCCATAAAATTAATGTTTAGAACAATTTTAATAAATACCCTTGAAATTTTATACATAATTACTAAGTTTAAATGAAATTCAATTTGAAGATTACCATGTTTCTTAATTTAATCATTGTCTATTCAAAATGGTTTTCCATAGTGGAAATAAGGAAGTTGATGTAGGATGGTATCAAGATGAAAATATTCTTCCAAATTAGTATCTTATAAGGGTTGGAATTTTAAATGATCTATTTTTATAGTAATTTATTATTTTATGTAGAGTACAAATGATTGTGTCGTCCATTTTAGATAGAAACCATATTTACCACAAATAAAAATATTGATTGTTGAAAATTTCATAAAAATGAACCGTCTAAAATTTTATGGATCTTGAAACCCATTGGTGTCTGAAGGATGGATCAATGCTTTGGAAAATATATTTTAATTCAAAGGATGTTTAGACTGCCAAAATGTAAATATTTTCATTTATCATCTTCAAGGTGAATCTAATCGATTGGAGTATTAATTTAATAAAACTATAGAGTGAGATGATCTTTATTACATGGAATGGGATATGGTTATTAATATTTTTCTAGAGAAATTTTAACTTCTGATTATTCAGACATGATGGAGAAAAAATTCTATGAATTTAAACAAATAAGATTATAATTTAGTAGTGGCATATGAAAAAAATTTGACATGATTGGCTAGGTATGTACTAGATTTCATTCAAAACATTAATAGTAAAATTAATTATTTTTATCTACACTGACACCATGTTTATAAAGATATTTGTTCACATTATAATTTGAAAGTTGTTATAAAGTTGTTCATTGTGATGAGAAAGTTGATATAGAGTATTCCAAGACTTATTTTCCTTGATTTCACATAATTAAGAAATTGTCAATGTTTACAAAAAAGTTGAAAAACCCAAATATGATGTGTAGAGGTTAACCTTGTACTTATTCTAGTTTTATTAAAAGAAATTTAATGGAATAACTGATTGTATATGAAAATAATTAATTGTGTGGTATGTTTTTTCACTTGGTTCACGACTACAGATGAAAGAGTATGAACAATCCAGAAATGAGGTAACAAATATCCAATCAAATTTGAGATGTTTTAACTACAATGTGTTGGGTCATTTTGATAATGTGTGTCTAATTTTTTTTAATTTTCATGGAAATCATAAAGATCTAAAAAATGTGTGTCAAATTCATTTACATATACTATAGTTGATTTTGGGTTATCCAATAAATTTATTTCATTTATGTCAATTGTTTATTCAAATAATAACAATTCCATGTCTGAATCTAGTTCATCATCCTTCATTTATATGGATTTTCTTGAAAAATGGGAATATCACCTCATCAAAAGTAGTGATGACTTTTGGTGTATAATCTAGGTGGAAATATTAAATCATCTATGTTTTATAAGAATCGTCCTACTCATATTAGTCGGATGGTCTTTCCTACAAATAATATTAAACTATTCATAATAGATATTGATATTATTTTGGGGATTGATTAGATTTTAGTTTATCATGTTATGATATATTGAAGAACTAATAATGTTTTATTAAATTATTTCATACATTTTATTACCCATAAATAATATAAGAAATTATTTAGGGATGGAAGTGAACGTTACCTAGAACATGTTGTTGACAAGATATATATTTTTAGATTAGTGATGTCCCCATATTAAATAAATATATTGATGTATTCCAAAATTATTTTTATGGTTTTATTCATAATTAGGTGGTTGAATTTATTGTTGAATTAATTTATAATTATAAGACTGTTTCAAAACCCCCATATTGAGTGGTTGAAGCATAAATTTTGGAATTAAAGAAATCAGTTGAAGGAGTCTCTAGATAAAGGATTAATTTTTCATATAAATTTATTGAGTGTTAATCCTATTTTATTTGTTAAAAATTAATATAGTTCAATGAGATTTTACATTAATTATAGATCTATTAATAATATTACACTTAATATCATGTATCATTTTCCATATATTGAATATTTATTTGACCTCCACCAAGGAGAAAATTATTTTTCAATGATTAATATTAGTTTAGGGTGCAATCAGTTGAAGGTGGAGGAGGAAGATATTTTGAAGAAATCATTTTGGACTAGAAACAAGAATTATGAGTTTGTAGTTATTTCCTTTGGGTTGTCTAATGAATCAGCTATGTTCATGGATCTTATGAATAGATATTTCCATAAATGTTTTGATAAATTTTTGGTGGTTTTTATGAGGATTTTTTTGTATATTGTAAAAGTAATGTGGATCATGAAAGGAACCTATAATTTATTTTAAAATCATTAATGAAAAGAATTTATAGGGAAAATTTAGAGAGTTTCAATTTTGGTTGTAACAAATTTTTTTCCTTAAGTGTATTTCTTCTCAAGGTGGCATAACTATTGACCATGCTAACACTAAAGTTGTTGAAGAATGGCCATGACCTAAAAAGGTCATATTGATTCCTATTTTCCTTATATTAGTAGGTTACTACAACCAGTTTGTTGAAAACATTTCTTGGTTCTCTGTCCCACTGACTAAGTTAACTTCAAAAGGATTTAAATTCATCTGAATGAAATAGTTTGATTACTATTCTTAGGAAATAGGATAACACTGGTTAATTATCTAGTTTTGAACCTGAACTCTAGAAATGGAGAGTGCATCATCTATAGTTATGATTATTTAAAAGGACTTGGTTGTTTCATGATTCATTATGGTTAGGCAATTACTTGTGCTTCACATCAACGGAAACCTCGTGAATTAAATTATCCTACACATGATCTAAAATTATTTTCCATGGTTTTATACTCTAAATTTTTAGACACAAAATTTTTATGGAGTAATGTGTGGAATATATACTTTTCAAAAAAAATTTAGGTATATATTCACTCAAAAAGAGTTGAACATGAGTGGGAGAAGATAGTTGCTACTAATTAAAGATTATGACTACACAATTGATTACCATTTTCGAAAAGAAAAAAACTTAGCTAATGCTTTGAGTTAGAAAAATAATGTTACATTAACCATGTTGTGTTGGAAAAATTACCCTTTGGTTAATGATTTGATGAATTTTGGCTTATAAATTCGATTTGAAGGAACTTCCCCCTTTTTGGTTTAGGTCTCATTAGAATCATTTATGTTAGGAATAATTAATAATTATCATATGGATAATAAACATTTCCAAAAAATGAAGAATATGTTATGAATAGTAATTTTTAAAAGTTTAATTTTGATGAAGAAGGAGTTATAAAGTTTCGAAAAAAAATTATTACTAACTTGTAATTACTAACTGAAGAGAGAATTGTGGGGTGAGGTTCATAGTTCTTCATTTTACATTCATCATGGTAGTACTAATATATACATAGAATTTGAAGATTATAACTAGTGGTGTGGAAAAAAAAGTTAAACTTCTTAATTTACAATCAAATATTAGAATTTTCAATAGGTTAAAGAAGAATGAAAATTACCATAGGGGATTCTTTAGGATCTTCTTGTGGCAGAGTGAAAACATAAAAAATAAATCCATGTATTTCATGGTGGGATTTAGAAGGACCTAAAAAAGGTAATAATTCAATTAGCGTTATTTTAGATCGATTAACTAAACCTTGAAATTTCCTTCTCATTATAGATACTATGTATTTAGATTAGATTTATTGATTGTATCTCAAGGTGATAGTCAGGTCACATGGAGTTTCTCTCCCCATTGAATCTCACCATGTTCCTAGGTTCACATTAATTTTTATAAAGGACGTAGAAAGTAATTGAATACTGAATTAAATTTAAATATATATTTTCAACCTAAATTTTATAGAAAGTCCAAGAAAATGATTTAGGATGTAGAAGATATTATTCAAGATTGTTCATTAGATTACCAAGGAAATTGGGATCCACATCTTTTATAGGTTGAGTTTTATAATAACATTTATTTTCATGATAGTTTATAGATGGAACATTTTGAGGAATTATATGGAATGTGGTGTCCGATGCTATATTTATTAGATGAATTGGGTGAAGGGAAGTTATTGGAAAAAAAAATTTAGATTAAATATTTCAGAAGGTGAAAGTGATTTAGTAATATGTGAGGACGGTTTAGAGCATATAGAAAATTTATGAAAACAACCAAAGGAATGATCCTTCTTTTAAAGAAGGTTATCATATTTTTTTAGTGTATCTCCATGAAAAAAATGATTAAATTTTGTTAAGAGGGGGAATCTAAATCCATAGTTAATTAGACAAAATATAATCCAAGATAAAGTTGGATCATTTTCTTGTCGATTTTCGTTTCCTCCAATGATATCCTACGTACATAATGCATTTCATGTTTCAATGTTAAGAAAATATGTGCCATATTCATCTCATGTTTAAGACCTAAAGAATTTTATGTTTAATATAACAATTATTATGAGGAACAAAGAGTAAACATTTATGAACATCGAGAGAACATTTTTTTGAATAAGGTAATTCATAATTTTTTTTAGAAAACCCATATGGTTGATTAAGTAACCTTGTAATATGAATATTATGCGAGGGAAGTATATCCACATTTTTTAACAAGTGAATAAAATTGTGAGGATGGAATTTAAATAAATGTGGAATAATGTAAAAACCCTATAAATTTTAAGACAAATAATTTTAATATATTTATTAATTTTATTTTATATATTTATATTCATTATAAAAATATTATTTAATTTTTCAGTAAATAAAAAAACCATTACTTCTAACAAAATTGGGGTTTCATGTGTTATATTATTATTTTTAGAATATTTATTTCTAAATTATAAAAATTCAAATTGATAGAAAGAACATAATTTGAAATTACTATATCTAAATTATAATAGGGGTAAATTTCTTTATTTTTCATAAAATATTCATTTTTTAATAAATAGAAAAAAATATTGATTTTTATTGAAAATAATGTTTCCTTTTAATGAATTTATAAAATAAAAATTTTTTAGAGTAGATTTAAAATTTAATTAGTTAATTTTTATTAAAAATAACATAATTATAGTCTTTAGAATGAATTTTATAATTGAATTAGGTAAAAAAAACTTATATATAAAGGAATTTTTATGAAAATAAAATCATTTTCCGCCACGTTTTTCCTGTTTGATTTTAAATTAAAATTTTACAATTATATGATTTTAATAAAGAAAAATAAATTCCATATTTTGAATAAATAGGTCTAAATTTAGTATTTATATTCCGTTTATTCTAGGTTAATAGTAATAGTTGATGTAGAAAATATATTTCTTCCCGGTGAAGGTAAATAAAGTAATCTATGTTTAAAATAAAATGAAAATGAAAAAAAATAACCCTATCACTTGGATTTATTTTATTATATGAGTCTATTTCATCAAAAATAATAAAATATTATATTATATGTTATTTTTATTCCAATTTTAAATGATTTTTTCCATTATAAAATCTAATCAAAAGATAAAGATAAAAATACCACTTTCTAATTTTTAATATCTATAATATTTTATGACAGATATAAAAACCACTTATTTAGGCTATAAAATTTAATTTTAAAGATAAATGAATTTTATAATGTTATTATATTTCTAATTTTTAGTGATAAATAATTGCATTTAATGCTTATGCAATGCTGGTATAGTATATCTTAAATTAGTAGAAAAATACATTAAATGATTTTTAAAAAAAATTAATATAATTAGTATGATTTTTTTTGTTCTAGGAAATTTTTAGATGAACACTACATTTTAGAAAAAATTTAATGGATTATATTCAAATTCCTTTGTTTACATGTTTTTTTTATAGTAAAATATAATTAATGTTACAAGAATGTCATTAATGAATTTTTTAACAAATATTGTTTTATTAAATGATATAAAATTTATAAAAAAAATTATATTTAGAAAAGTAAATTTTATATGGTTTATAATATCAAAATTGGTGAATTTAGGGTCTATTTTCCTTTTATAGTAACTATCATGGCCCCTAAAGAGTAAAAAGGTTTATTATAACGGTAGTCATCAAAAGGGTTAGTAGGGGGTTTAAAAAAGATAATGGTGAAACCATCACCTAAAATAGTATAAATATTGTTGGATGAGAGTATATAGACACATAATAATCATATATTATAATTATATCAGTTTGGATCCATTTTAAAATGAAAATAAATTTATATTAATTTAGAATTTTATGTAATTTCAAGAGTGCCCCTCCCCTCAATTATAAAATGGAACCTTTTATCTTTGTTTCTTCACACATCAATAGCATTTTGGTTCAGCAAATAACTTCTCAAATACCTTAATTTCAAATATCCCCATGTCCTAGATCTGTCTTTTTATCATAAAACCAACCTAGGAATTCTTGTAGCTTAAACCTTGAGTGGTTTTCCAAAGAAGAGGTATAGTTCTAAATAAAGAGTTTTCATTTTATTTATTCTTCTCCCTCGATAAATTTTTTAAAAATATGATGAAATAAGAAACCAAGAAAATTTAATATAATTTTATGTTGTTATGTTAATTTTATAACATATATCCATATCCCCTTCCATAAAATGAGAAGTGAAACAATCATTTGTGTGTACGATAGACTACTGCTTCGTAAACCAATAAAATTAATTTTCTATCATGACCTCTCATGGATGGTTACAATGAAAAATTAAATATATATATATATATTATATTAATGACATAGTTATAATTATTTAAATATAATATATCATATAAATTCTTAAATTTTCATTTTATTAAACAATGATAACGTTGTTCTAGTGTATGTGTGGATTACAACCTCCACGAAGCGATGCAGTTCATTTTTCATCCCCACAACACATGGATGGCATAAATAAGTTTATTTAACTAAAAAATAATATATTTAAAATATAAATATCATTATTTAAATACAGAATAATACTTACATTCTTTTCATCATGATCATCAAAAATAGAAATTCCACTCATGCGTACGTATGACCTACTGTCTCCATGATTGTATGTCGATCATTTTTCAAAACCATATTTCATATTTGGTTTTAAAAGTATAATTTATATATTAAAAATTCTAATTATATTAGGCTTATTATTCTATATATTATAAAATAATTACCTCTTTGACCATAACCAACTTACTGAAGCCATTTTAGATATATGACTTAAATATCATCAAAATGTCTAATGTGAAGTTAATTGCTTATGTAATTGAATATAACAAGGAATTAGATAAAATAAAAGGAATAATGAAAATCAAAAAAAGTTTTTATGAAAGTAAATAATTAACATATGTAATTTATTTATGTAGACAAATAATGTAAGTAGGTAGACAGACTCGATGTAAGAGATAATTTACATTAAAAACATCTTTTTTAATATTTTGAATGTTTATTTTGTAAATATTTTTAATCCATGTATATATTATCAAAAATAGTTTTTTTGTTTCTTTATATAGAAATAAATTATTTATAAAGGTAATTTTATGTGTCTTTTTTTCTTTAATTCAATGATTTTTAAAATGAACATTTTTCATATTTTATAAAGAACGTTTTTAATTTCATTATAAATGGAAAAAAGAAATATTCTATTTTGATGTATATATCATCAATGACTTTTATTGCTATCACAAACATAATTTTTTGTTTCTATTTCTTTATAATATTTCATTTTTTATTTAAATTATAACCATATTTCCCTTTCTTTAAATATTTTGGCGTAGAAAATGTGTTTTTAAAAAATAAACGGTATTTTGATATCTAAAATGGATTTTATAAATATTTAAAAGAGTTTCCAATGATTTTATGAATAAGAGGTGATATAATGAAATGTTTTATTCATTATATGGTACATGGGAATTATATAATAGAAATAAGTGAGCTTTAAATATCTTATATGATTGGTTGAGCACCATTATAGCCCATGATGGTGGGAGAGACTGATATAGATTATATGAAGGGTGAGACTCATTATATCTCTCAAATTCATTTGGTAATGTTCCTTATCATTATATATTATAAGGCTTGAATTAATTTGATATGTCTCTCATATTTATTTAACTGGAAGCTAGTTATTTCGGACATATTTTATGAATTTATATCTCTAATTTTTTTGAAAGGGTTTGTATTTTCATTCAATGGGATTTAAAGGTTTTATTTGATAAATAAGTGTGTTTTTCTTGTGGAAATTATTTATTTCATATTCTTGAAGAATATGTTGAAAAAGATAAACATTTCATGGGTTTCTATATTTTTCACCAGACTAATGGATTTCATTATATTTGTTTCCCTTACTAGGCTTGTTGTGCCCATCCCAAATTATAAAATGTCTTCATAGGGTTTATATATGTTTATGGTAAAATAATAATTCATGATGATAGTTGTGAAGATTTTCCCTGAAAAAAACAAATGTTTTATTTTTATTGTTTAAATTTTGGGAAAGATTAATACTGAGTATAAATTTACACTTTTTAATATATGTGGTTTTTAAGTATGAGTTATGACCTAATTCTCTAAAAATTGAAACTTTAAGGAACTTCAGAAATTCATGAATGTAAATTGTTCACTAAAAACTCATCAATAAGTGATGTTTCAAGGATGGTTACTTATAAATAGACACAAATGCACCCCAATTTTGATTGTATTAGAGGGAACTTGGAAAGAATTATACCCCCACAAACACAGAACCCAAAAAATCAAAATCAATTCCATAAAAGAGAGAAACCTCATCGGACTAATGTAGAGTTCAAAATCCCCATCACATAAAAAAACTATGCAAAATACACTTTATCAAAAAAATTCACACTAATATATAACCATAAATGACTATTATGAATTTCTAATTTTGTAACATGAATCATCATTATAGAATTAAATATCATCATGTATCAAGTTACTATGATATTTATCATAAATCTCAACACATGTTCACCATCCAAAGTTGTAGTAATAATAAGTTTAAATGTCTAAATATCTACTCATCATAAAAGGTATTAAAATTCATTATTTAAATAATTTTGATGCAAATAATTATGATCTAAACAGGACAATCCAAATACATATGGTGAAGGACTTGTGATCCAATTTGAATGATCAAGGTAAAATGTGGAATCATTTCTTATCCTAGTCATACGATTAAATAAATATGATTAAATACTTACGATCAGGTCATACAAAGAAATATTAAACCCTCGGTATCTCCATTCTAGTTTCATCACTATTAAACCTATAAACCAAAAGAAAATAAAGTCCACAAATCATGAATATTCTCCCTCTATTTATCCTTTATTAACTCTAATATAATACCCTAACTTACCTTAACGAAAATTATCCATCTATTAAGTTCATAGGTATATTAATACTACATAAAACATTCCCATGGTATGAGGGACTAAAGTCCAATGGCATGATGAATGCTCTCCCATGCATGCACAGTCATGTTTCGGAGGTTGACGAAAACTATAAATTGTTCTACCTTATTAATTAATCATGAAACACCAGACATTTATGTTATGAATACTATAACATTTAAGTAATTCCACATTATAACTTCCTTCAAAATTTCTCTAATTAATAATATATATAACTATTAATATAAGGATTAATAAAATCCCATAGTGATTTCTATGTCCCTAAGGGTCACTTTCTACCACTATAATGTTTTTCTCTAACTTGTTCGAGCATTTACCAATTCATTTAGGTTTTGTAGACCCAAAAAACCTCCATTAAGATCATCATGCCTCTCATAATTCTAGTATAGGTTGTCTTGTCACCTTTAAGCTTAACATTCTAGTCATGTGATGGTTGGATTCTTGGGAGACGTATTAGTTTGTTGGTTGGACATTTTTTTCTAACACCTCATTTCTTCCCTTGTATAATAGAGGGAAATATAACAATATTTATAGAGACAACTTTTAGTTTAGATTTCAAAAGTAGTGTCACCCCATGAAATTCACAATACACATTATTTTTTAATCCATTCACTATCATTCACATAAAATATTATATTATTCAAATACAGATTGAACTCATGTTCTATGTTTTCTTTAAACAATTATTAATCCAACATAAAGGTTTTTTATATAACTTTAACTTTAAAAATAAAAGGTAAAACTCTTATTATAAATATATTATTAGAATTATTGGGATCTTTATCCAACATCCATGTCCTACTCTTCTTCTATGATTATTTATGTCATCATTCACTCAATGATAAATTTATTAATTGATGAAAATTACAACCACAAAACATGGTGTATTCAATATTTTATTGTTCAAGTATTGATCATATTTATGGGATTATTTGGATCAAGTTAATGATCAAATAAATATATTTTATTTTCATTCAGATAAATATATTTCTTTAATAAATGATATGATATTAATATATGTCACCTAAAATAATAACAATTTAATTACTTATTTAAGAGAGGTGAAATGTGGTTTTTATTAGAGATAAATTTATATAAGAGATATAAACTAAATTATTTTAATTTTTTTACCAAAGTATAAAAACCTAAAAATATGTTATTTTTTAACATGAAAATTATTTCCCACCCAATTCTCCTATTCAAACAAAGATTGAGAATTAAATAAAAACCACCCTAATATATCAATACTCTACAATGAAATAGTAATATATATATTTACAAGATTAATAGATAAAAACATAAAGCACTCAATTATCTTACCCAAACACCTAAGACATCATGTATGGTTTTCGTAGATTCCTCGAACACATGTGGATATCACTGTAAGAATTTTCATTTTAATTTTTAATCTAATAGAAACATCAAGGTGGTTGGATATTGGGTAAGAGGAATAAATTATTAGAAAAAATAATATATGAATATTAAATAATCTATTTATTTATTTAATATAAGAAATTAAATATAAATGACCTATGATGATCCTATTGAAGGATTCAACATGGTTTCATCAAATTTACAAGGAATATTTATAAATTACCATCACATAATATCATATATGATGCACTTGGATCTGTCAAGTGTTACTAGATCAATAATATTAATTTATAAATAAAATTTTGATTTGATTTGGTACTATTCATCTTAATGGTTTATTGATGGTTATAATGGTCGATACCATATGTGAATTGGGGTTAGTGTGATCAAGAATAGATTAAAAAGAGATGTATTTAATTAATAATAACATATATATATATATATATTAAAATTTAGTTTTAATAAAATAAATAATATAAGTAAATTAAAATAATAGAGGCTTTTGATTGGGTAATTAATGTGATTTTTTTTCATTTTTTATTGAAATGTATTTTAAATGTGGGTGTTTATTACATATATTATTACTATATATTTATATATATATGTACATATGTATATAAAGGTTTTATATTGAAATTTATGAAAATATAAAATATTTCTTGAGGTGTTCCCCATTCCCACCTATGTTTTTCCTCCCATAAAACCCCACACGTAAATGGGGGATCATTTATTATAAAAATTAAGTTGGTGGAATGGTTGTACAACACCGTCATTCCCCTTAAGAAATAGATATTATATATATATATATATATATTATATAATATAATAAAATGTATATTAATATATATGAATTCAATTTTTTTGACATTTATATTGATTATTATAAATTTCGGTAAAAAATCCTCAAATAATGAAGTTACAATTAGATATTTCAAAGGGTATTCATGGAAAATTTGAAAAAACCAAAAATAATATATAAAACTGATTTATTAATTTAATTTTTTTTAAAAATTTATTAAAACTTCATAGATATGTTTTCTTAAAGTTTTACTCATTGAAAAATATTATTTCATTATGAATTATAATGAACAATACAAACCTTTTTATGTTCAAAATTATTTTTTGACATAAATTAATTATTAAATTGTATAAATTTGTTATAATTATTATAAAATTAATTTGATGATTAATGAATCACCTATCCCTATATAAATAATATAAGGATCACCATGTATTTATGTAATTATTAAATGTAAATTTAACTATTTAAGAACTCTCCACCTTTATACGAGTATAAAATTATCAACATGTTGAGAAAATGAAAAGGCTATCCAAGTGATAAATGATGTTAAATCCAAACAAAGAAGAAATTAAAAAGTGAATATGTATAAGATAATAGAATAGGTTTCATTCAATGAAATTGGCCTTTTGGGATAGTTATCTATCTATTTTCCATATATTCATTTTATTTTTCGTATAATTTACTGTTATAAGAGGGATTGAGGAGAATAGTGGAAGGAGGTGCGAGAAAAAGGTTGGTAACATGGTGTAAACAACACCAAATACCTGGTGAGAAATCACCAGGTACCCAATAGAACAACAAGTAGTGAAGGTAATCTACAACACCACCAGTACATTGTGTCTTAGTGTCAGGTACCCAATAAAAATAAAAATGGTTTTTAATTATGATAGTAATTTTATATTCTCAAACAAAATAAGTCCTTAGGATTTTCTTCTTAATTAACCCCATTATAGTCTCCTAAAATTTCCCGGACATCTACCTCTCATCCCACATGGATACTTCATCAATCCTTGATTAAATTGGTACTTAATAGTCATATAAAATTGTTTTTACTAATTTAAGACCATATATACCTCCTAATTCCATCATATCATTGTTTTTATATAGTGTAGGGTGTTTTACAATATCTAAAAACTTTAGGGTTTGTATATTATCTAAAATATATTTATTTTAATATAAGATAATACTTTTAGTGTCTTCAGTTAAGTATATAAATAGTATGTTTTTGGTTTCTCTTACCAAAATCTCCCTCTCTTGAATGAAGAAAAAATAACCCTTAATTTCCCTTAATATAGATTGGTCAAGTGGGGTTTTAGTGGAATACCCCTTCCTCTTAGTCATAAGGGGTGATACTAAATTATTTATTGTAGTTTTACCCCTATTCTTACTTAAAATCCCTATGAGACATATTGACATCGATATAAGATCAATTATATATGATTAATAAAGATCATTTTTAATAATTAATGAATCCATAATTTACCATTCATAATGTATAAATGCCATTTGAGCGTGATTTAAATTTATACTCTCTCTTAAGAATTCATTCAGTGATCTTCATGTTTTTTACCCAAATAAGAATTATTGTAATTTTGCAAAAATTATAATTTTTGATTATTTCCTTTAGATATTAAAAATAGAATTATTTTCATTTTATATGTGTTTTACTAAATTTTATTTATGTATACCACCATTTCATGCTCAATTTATCTATTAAGTGTGTTTTCCTATTAATTGAAATTTTATAAGTAGATTAGAAGGGTTATATAGCTTTTAAAAACATGTTATGCCGGTAAAAATTGTTCCAAATTATAGTTATTAGATGAGATCAAAGTATATTTACTCTGTATACATATTTCTCAGTTCTCATAAGATAGGCTCAAACTCTAACTTCATAAACCCATTCCCATGTACATGAGATGAGATTGGTACATAAATCTATTATGTGTGATCTTGTAGATGGGATGTGTTACAATATCTCCCTATATATAGCCCAAAATTAACATGAGGAAGTGCCCAAATGTTTTAAGTCAACATGAGGACTCTTCTTGTAATGAACCGACCCTAGTTACCCTCAACACTGGCACCCAACTTGATCCATCACATAATAAAATGGAATTCCTGATCCCTAAGAGCTAGCAATAATCACTTGGGCATTGATCAACAAACCAGAGAGAATTTGTTCACCTAATCATTACAAACACATATCATATATATACACATGAAAATAAAGAATCAACATAATACTACGAAATATATTTCATAACTGTAAGAATAAGGAGGAAATAAAAAATGTTATAAGTGTCTCAAAAAGACAAGTCAAACTACAAAGGACTAAAATGAAACAACTACTCTAAGAGATGGCATGGATGAACTCCTACCATCTCACCACAAGCTACCCAATCCAGCTGACACAAAACCTCACCGCCTCATTGTGGAACCTTTCCTTTCCATACTATGAAAAAAATACAAAGTTCTACGCACCATAGAATAGGTGTGCATGGTTTAATCTAACAGGATCGGTAGTATCCCACCAAGGTTTTCCATTACTAGTATCTGTATAACATCTTCTATGTGGTCATTTTAAATTAAAACATGACATGATAAGTTGTAAAATAGTTTTATAGAAACAATGGTAATCATTTCCCTTTTATCACATATCTTAAACAAAAGAAGTTATAACAACTTTAAAGCACATTTTTTCATATCATCTTTCAAAAGCATCAAGATGAATATCAAGGATTAAAAAATACAATTACAAGAAATATAAAAACAACTGCAGTTGTAACACCCCAGGATTTCAGAGTGTGTTATTTCTTAAAAATAATTCAATAACTTGCACTACACGCAACACCGAGTTCAATCACACCATTGAAAGAGTTCATGAATAGTATTAACTACATTTTGAACTTTATATAATCCTTATAATTTTAGAATCCCTATTATGAGTTTCTTAGTCATATTGCAAGAACAGATTCATTTTCAGTATTATCAACTTCTAATAGTGAAACCTTTTTAAATACAATATTTTAATCTTTTTGACTAAATTGGGACATCAAAAATTTAAAATGAAACATCCCAAGCTTCCACGGTACGCTTTCTTTGAGTAATACAGTAGCGTGTGTTGTACGCAACCTTGAGTTTTAACACACACCACAACCAATCAAACTAGCCGTTATGAATAGTAATATCTAATTTTTGAAATTATATATATTTTATATTAAAAAATGGACTTCATTTTTGGATTCGGAATATCGAAATTAGCCTAGGGTGAGATTTTGGTACATTTCGGATAACTTTTATATTTTGATGAATAGTGAAAATTACTAAATTTTAATTAAAAACAACTTTTTTAATCAAAATAATTAATATTGATAAATTATGAATTTGAGTGGTTTTAAAGTATATTTAGAATATATTTTTACCATTTAATATAATGTTGGTCATTGGACATAATTTTACAATTAAACCGAACATAAACAAGTGTCAATCTTTTGGTAGTTATTATCTCTTAAAAACACGCTTTTTGTTTTGACAGCGGGAATTAATTTTAAATTAATTTCTGCCACTTCTGTGTTTTGAATTTAGAAAAATGGATTCCATATTTGGAATCAGGATGTTCAAAATGTGTAAATAGGTAACTTTTATTTTTAGACATTTTGAATAATTACTGCGGTAAATATTTTATTTACCATGGTTAAGGGTAAATCCGGTAAATAAGGGTTAAAAAAATAATATTATAATAATACTAAATTACCCTAAAACGTGTCTTAACCCTATTGGTTGATACATAGTCGACCATGGGCATCTTTGGGTCTATTTTGGGACCCCATGGATCCACTTGTAAGTGATAATGACACTTTATTTTAATTAAGTCAAAATGAATACAAAAATGACACAAGCATATATCTTTTAGAACAACAATTGTTACATAGGGTTATACATGTTGGATTTTCGATTATAAATATTCATTAGAAAGATAAAAGGATTTCCTACATAATGATATTTTATTTATAATTTTTAGACATTAAATAATTTATTTTATTTATGACACAATGATGATGCAGTAATTACTAAAATAGTAAAAAATTAACATAATTGATATTATAAATACCCAAATAAATATAATATGAAACTTTTAATGAATTAAACTAATTTTCTAGGATAATATGATATATTAGGATTGATTTAATTGACTTTTTTCGAAGTAATCAATCTGTTATGAGTTTCACAAAAATCAACTATTGAATAGTGTCAAAATTGACATAAAAGAGTTCTTAAAACAAATATTATATTATTAATTGATATTAAATTCCTAAAAATCTAAGGTTCGGCCAAGAGACTTATATTATGATAGGTTAATCATTAATGGACCACTTGGGGGTCGCTTGGATGTATATAGTAAGTTTATTAACCATAATATATAAAATACAAAGAGACATTGTAAAAGTGAAACTAATTAACATAGAGTTAATACTTAAAGATAAGGTTAATATAAGTACCCAAACCTGTCTAAATTCTATTGGATGAGTTGTTTTCGACCTATCCCCACCTCATCCTTTGAATAGTCAACTTTGGAGCCTTTAGAAACCGAATATGAATTTATTATAAATTAATATTTCTAGCTTTTCCAAAGGTGCCCCTCACCCCTCTTATAAAAGGGCACTCCTCCTTCCCATTTCTTCACACCTTCAAAGCCTTTTGGTTCGGCCAAACTCTGCCCAAATACTCTCCCAACATCCCTCAATACAACCTAGAGGCCTTAGTTTGATCAGAAAGCCAACCTAAGGAGCCCTTTTGATCAAATCAAAAGGAAGAACCCGAAGAAGAGGTAATGATTTCACCACCCTTTTCTAAGTTCATTTCTTCTTCCACTTCTTCTTCCTTTGTTCTTACCATTCTGAAATAATAACTCCAGTATCTCACATATACTGTGATGTTATTATAAATATGGTACAATCATATTCAGTATTCTATCCACCCTTTGAATAACATGTCACCATACGTGCGTACGTACGGCTTACCGTCTCCACGTCGTGGTGTAATTGTTATTCAATATAATATTATTTGGATGGGTATAATAATGATGTGTAACTCATGTAAATAATAAATATAACATGTTAATGATTCTGTATATATGATATACCATCGATTTATATATTATTTTAATATCAAAAGAATGATATTGTCGCTCGTGCGTACGTACGGACTACCGTCTCCACGAACGCGATGAGATTCATTCTCCATCGTATCCATTCAAGTATAATTATCATTTGATGATTTAAAAATGATGTTTAAGGACTGTATATCATTCTGGATATGAATAAGATACAACAACCATGGCTTATGTAACAAAACATATAAAAGAAAATGAGTAAGTTAACTCCCGAAACGACGATAATTCTAAGATATTATTAACAAATCAATGTTAAAAGATCATATATGATATCATATTAATATATATGATTCTTGTATAATTTAATAAAAACTATTTCACCATTATACAGGAGGTTAACCTACCCCAACCAAGGAAAAGTACAAGGTAAGGGTTATTTCACAATCTCTTCATTATCCGAGGTTGTATTATACGTAATAATGTACTGGGATCTCTTTATCATCCACATCCATGTTTCTTCGAAATGTATTTCAAAACATTTTTTACTATTTACAATAATATGGTTTAAAGTCATTTATACCCTTGTTTGACTTTTTATAAGAGGTTTATAAAGGAATCTTTCCGTCATTTTCAAAACAAGGTCCTTTTTAACCTTTTCGACAGAATTGAGGTAAGAATGTTTTTTTAACTTATACGGCGGGTGCGGTTATTTTCCGCCGTTATAAAATCGTCAAAGCTTTCCTTACAAGCTTACAAGAATATTTTCAAGAAAATGTTTTATTTTATATGGCTCTTAAATGATTTCAAAAATATAAAGAGATATTTCTCTAAAAAGTGTTTTGATTTCATCTATGTCAACATCCTTTAATAGATTTTACGCTTATTTCAAGTTGATTTATTATAATACAAAACTTCTATATTGTATTGAAGGATTTGTGATATGTTTGACTGTGGATGTGCTATTTTATACCATTCATAGTTTATGGTGAAACTATTGACATTTCGTATGCTAGTTTTAATCTGAATGTTTATGTTATATTTCAAACTTTTCTTCAGATGAATGTGCTAAACAAGTATGTACCGGGTTGGGGACCGGTAAAAGTAAGCCCTCCAGGTTGGGGACTGGTAAAAGTAAGCCCTCCAGGTTGGGGACTGGTTAAAGTAAGCCCTCCAGGTTGGGGACTGGTTAAAGTAATCCCTCCAGGTTAGGGACTGGTAAAAGTATGCCCTCCGGGTTGGTGTCCGGTTATTAGAGGCACTCCGGGTTGGTGTCCGGTTATTAGAGGCACTCCGGGTTGGTGTCCGGTTATTAGAGGCACTCCGGGTTGGGTTCCGGTTAGAAGTAACCCCTAGGTCTTGGGATGAGGCCTAGACAAAGAAATTAACGTTTAGCATTATGCATTCCAACATTATGAAAGTGGTTATTGATATTGCATGTGATTATTCGATTAGTAGAATATCCATGTGAATAAGTAAATGGCATTATTTCATTTTTATTTTTGCCATACTATGTTGAAGTTCAATTTTAAAAGGCTTTTGTTTTAGTAATTCATTGCCTTAAATGTTTATGCTTATTATGAATGTTCCGCTATATTGTTATCCTTACTGGGCATTTGAGCTCACCCCTTTTCTATGTTTTATTTTTCCCAGGTAGTGAAGAAGTAAATTATGAATGACTTGCAGGGATATTATGAGGGGTTAATAGTGTGGATATGAAGACTTTGTTGTTGTAGTAGTTTTTCACTTTGAAATGTAATGTAAAACTTTATGATTATATCTAGTGTTTCCAAGGCTACTAAACTAATCGGTCTTTCGAGATTTGATCTTTCTTGTGATCATGCCAATGTTACGAAGTAATGCACCGACTCTGGGTAGCTGGGGTCGGGGCGTTACAGTAGTAGCATGGGAAACATAACACATAGGAAGAAAAAATATTAGGCAATAGACTACTAATACCCATTAATCTATGAATAGTGCACAATGGTACCTGGAGCCAGTGATATACACTATAGGACCAGAGTGACACCCTAAAAAGTGAAACACCAACATCATATACAAACCTAGAGAAAATTATCTACACTCTAGGACAACAGGAACACCCAACATAGTGAACACCCATAATGGATGATGGACTCAAGATAAACCTTCCATATATTACCCATGGTAACCCATGTGCTCATTTTTACAATCATTTCAATGTTTTAAAAACCATTTCACAAAACCATTTTCAATTGTTAGAAAATACCATTTTTCGTCCCATTTACCAATAATCAGGGAAAACCAAATTTCATTAAAAACTCTTTTCAACACACACAAATAAATCATGCCAATTAATTGTATAAATATGTTTATAAAGTAGGAATACAAATTTTTTTCAACATAGTATGGAGACAGAACCACCTACCTTGAACTCGGGTTGCACACGCCCGCAATAGAATCTACCAACAAAGAAAACCCAACAACATATATGAAGTCCCTATAATCAAATCTACATCACAATATTGATCTGATTTAGAAAAAAGGGGTCAGAGTTATGTATAAAACCCACATACCTCAAGAACGAACACTCACCACAACACAAACAAAAAATTAATGGTCTCCAGAATGATATCTCACAACCGATCATGGGAGAAGACAAGTGAAACCACAAAATTTGACAAACAGATAGAATAATGAAACTCAAAGGCACTACCGCGATCAAAGATAATGAAGAATTAGAAATATCACTTACCCAGAGATAAGAATTACAACCAAAATGAATATAGAGCGCTGAACGGATCGATCTAGAAGGATCAGAGTCTCCAAAAATTACATAGGAATTTCCCTAGGTCTAGAGAAATTTGTTTTTGGAGAAGGATCCAAAACAAAACAGTCAGACACCTATTTTAAAAAACTATATGTGGGATGTAACACAATGTGTGACCCGGTTACATGACATGTAACCTTTAAAGTCCCATATATGCGGGAAATCCTATTGCCTCTAATTAAAATACATCAACTAAAAAATTCAGGACATGAAACATCTCTTTACAGCGTGAAAATTTTCATAGTGTGAAGTCTTTCATGACTTGAATCCAACAACTCTTACACATCATGTAAACTAGTTACATGGTGTGAAATCATCCTACATCCTATAGAAAAAAGCCAGTTAAAGCTATGATTCCAATAAATCTATAACTTAAACATTATAAGTATCCTCTAAATTCATTCTCAGTACCATACAGACCATGAGAATATGGAAAACCATGAAGAGGTCAATGATGTACCCGATAGATTGGTAAAATGATGTTACAAACTCCCCACTAAAAATATATTATGTCTCTAGGAATACATGTGGATGATGTAATGCATAGAAAAAGATAATTCCAATGCTCCCTCATCATCAAATCACATTCCCATGTCTCATGAGAATATGATCCATTTTTCCATAGTACCCTGACAAATGAAATTAATTTCCCATTCAAGACTTTCACTTCAGAGTCTACGATCACAACTAGATTCTCCAAACATAAACATCTGGATCTAACTCAATTTCCTCCCAACTTAGAAAGTGAGTGGGTTTAGGATGGTACTTCCTAGGTTGAGATATGTAGAAATCATTATGAATACCTATCAACTAAACTATAAATTCTAACCGATAAGAAACATGTTCAAGACACTTAGTGACCTCAGATGGTCCAACCTATCTCAAAGAAAACATTATCTATTTTCCAAGTCGACGGTGATCCAACGAGGGAAAACATTCATAAAAAACCACTCAATGTTATAAAACACTTGAGGATGCCATCAACGATCCACATACAATTTCTATATACTCTTGGCTATAAACAAACATCGATGCACCTATTGAATATTTTTTAATGTCCCCTAGACCAAACGTGGCCCAACCAAGGTACTTCCCCCATTACCGCCCAACAAAGAGGGGATCTACATGCGAAACCATATAATTCCTAAAAGGGAGCCATTATTATCAATGAATGATAACTTTTTTTTGTGAAAAAACTCAATCAGTCCCAGATGACTATCCCAAGATCCACTAATGCCCAAGACATAAGCATAAGGCATATCTTCCAAGATCTGAATCACATGATCTGTCTGACCATCTTTTAGTGGATGGTTAGTTGCTCTCAACTTGAATTGAGTTCCCATTTCTTCTTAGATACTCCTATAGAACCTTAAGGTAAACCCATGGTCCCTATTTGAAACAATGGAAGAAGGAATCCCATGTAACCTCAAAATATCTTGTACGTAAAGATTACCCATATATTCAACCATAGTTGTATCCTTTATTCATTGCAGCTGTAACAGAAGGACACATAATATGAAATTTCATGGATGAATGGTCCATAAAGAGTTGTGATAAGTAAATAAGGATAAAATCTTAATGTATACTAGGATGAGAAACCCCTTCCCAAAGTGGATTATACAATCTGAAGAGAGAGTCCAACCAAAAATTGTCTCCCCGCCATAAAGGCTTTCCAAAAATTTACTAAACTCAATAGATTATTGATGAATCTTCAAGACATACACTAGGAGAGGTGATGATAACTAGGAACTATTCATAACCATACCCGAAACAACCTCATGGGAATCTAAGTGAAATTAAGTGAAAGTCCCCATGAGGTTCCAACCCTCCTTCGATTCTAGAACATCCTACTATGGTACTTTCCTACTAAGCATATCTTCATTGACATTCCCCATCCTTGCGTGTGGACGATATCAATGTAAAATGAATGAAGGTATTCTAACCATACTCATTTATTATATTGAATTCTTTCTATGAAACCCTTATGATCAAATAATACACTGAACATCTCCCCAAAAAGATATTTATGCCAACATTTAAGTGAATGCATAACTTAACAATGCTCTAAATCATGAGTTGTGTAATTTTCTCTTGTGGCCAGAGATGAGGAGAGTCGAAAGCTACCACATGGTCATCCTTTATAATCATTAATCAAAAACAATCACTATAAGAATTGAAAAATTATAGATACTGCTTACCTGGATCAGGTAAGATCAGAATACGAGTTGATGTCAAAAGTTGTTTTAGTTCATCGAAAGATGACTGACACTTCATATCCCAGTTGAATTTTACCACTTTCCTAGTAAGAGAAGTCAAATGTGACACCAACTTAGAGAAATATTTAACTAACATTTGATAGTATCTAGAAAGACCATGGAAGCTCCAAATTTCATAGACATTATGTGGTTTCTTCCATGATGAAACAACCTTCACCTTCTTTGGATCAACTGAGAATCCATGTTTAGAAATTTTGTTTCCAAAGTACGTCACATATTGAATCTAGAAACATTATTTTGAAATATTTATATAAAAATAATGACTTATTATAAATTAAATAACCAAAAATAGATGGTTGTCAAGCTCACTCTCATATTTCAAATAAACTATAATATAATCCACAAACACTACAAAAAATGTTTCAATATATTGTTGGAATATTCGATTCATGAAAGCCAAAAAAAAAATTTGGACTCTAAGTAAAACCAAAAGGCATTATAATATATTGATAATGACCATGAAAACTATTTAAATCAGTATTTGATACATCAGATTCCCAAACCCCAAGCTAATTCTAACCCAACCAAATATCAATCATTGAGAACCACTTTACCCCTTTAACCGATCAAACAAATAATCCCTGAAAGAAAATTGATATTGATTCTTAACTATTACTCAATTCAACTTTTGATTGTCCACACACAACCAAAGGGAACCATATGTATTTTTCGAAAATATAATAGAGGATTCCCAAGGTGAAACACTTGGGAGAACATAAATTTTTTTCAATAGGCTATCTAATTGAATTTTTAGCTCTTTCAGATCCACTGGTGATGTATGATTTGAAGGTATCGATATCAGCTATATAACTGGCACCATATCAACATTAAACTATACCTATATCTCTAGAGGAAGACTGGAGAAGTAATTTAGGAAAACAACTAGAAATCCTTGAACAACAAAGGTAAGATCAACAATAGGAGAAATGTCATCAGTCTCAAATGTAATAATAGACATCAAACTCTTGAAATTTGGGTGGAAAGGCCTTGCATGTCCTGATATCAGGTCCCACTCCCCTTTAAACACACGAGATCATCCATTGACAGTATGAAGAAAACATGCCAACGATAATAATCAACTTCAAGATCGATGAGCAATAAGCCAATCCATACTGATGATGACGTTAAATAGATCCCAATCAAGAACAAGAAAATCCTAGACTAACTCTGTACAAGCAATCATTAATGAATAAGGACACCAAAACCCCTACTCACCCATCTTTCCTAGAGGTGTCTCTAAAACCATTACAAAGGAAATAAGATCCATTATAAGTAAAAGATTATAAAAAAACATGCAGTTATAATAGAGTGTGATGCACAAGTATCAAATAAAGAAATTGATACTAAAGATGAAAGAGGGATAATTACTCTCACTATTTCTAGACCTGCATTTACTTTCACTAGAAACTCATCCAATGTGTCAAATTTCATCACTAATTAGGAATGTGGATGGAGCCCTATAGTCTTTAAAGTATCTAACTGCACTATAGTATCCTTTGGAGATGACAAACCCTAACCATAATGAGGCTCAGTCATAACCTGTCAGAAGCCTTGTATATGACAAACACATCCACATATTTATCATGTTTTAATGGGAATATGGTAAAAAAATTATTGTCCCACCCTACTACATTGATATCAAGTCAGAGGTACACTTCTAGTTGTAGCAGATAGTGTAGAGGAGGCTCACTGCTGAGACCGACCCCCACCACTTCTGTTTTGATCCATCAACTTCTTCTTCTTTCCATGCACACTACTAAAGCTTCCACTAGATGGAAGAGAAGATTTAGGCAATCCATCCTTGATTTACATATTAATATCTTCTATAATATCTCTATCTAAAATATTTTCATTATTAAAATTCTTCAATATAAATACCCATGATATGATATCTGGTCACAAACCCTATGGGTACTCCTGAGACTTTATCTGGTCATTCTTCACCACATCCAGTGAAAAAATGGACAATTTGAATAAACCGATTGGTTTACAGTGACACTAAAATATCTCCCTAATTCAGATAATATAATTCCAAAGACATTCCTAAAATCATTGAGTCTAGAAAAATCAGCTATAAGAACATGGTTTTGAAAACCTTCCAATCCAAGTCCACATGTTTATCTACCTGGACCATTGAATTCCACCATCACTTTATATAACTCTTGATCATGAATGTTTCACACTTTATCATAATATTATTAGGTGTATCTAGGAGGTTGATGATTTAATTGATCATATTCATCCCATCTTCTTCATCTTGAGGTTCATTAGTTCATTTAAATGATTCTGGCTTTTCGCACAAGAATTATCATTGTCAATATCTCTCTCCTCTAGTTACAGTTTGCATCTTAACAACCACATTATGAACTCATGGTGTATCTTGATCAACATTACATACTACTCATATAATATTTTTGATGATATTCTGATCCATTGGAAGATTTATTTATCTGGCATCAACTATACCTTCCTGAAGAAATTGTGGAATATGTTTCAAAGGCATACTGCCACACACCAAAAATAGAATTAGTGATTAGAAAATAGAGTATATATCAAATTAAACAAAAACCCCATAAGCAAAAACTGATATTTAAAATAAAAAAACACTAGAGACACATAACTCAATATCCCATGGTAACATGAGTCTTTTCATGATAAGAGCTGGCGATGCACTTATCGCTACATCCCTCTCAAGTCTCAGAAATCATATCTCTAGTCTAAGAGATTTCCCAAGTCAAGGAATCTTGAGGAAAAACATGCTCTGATACGAAATTATACTGAAATGAGCCATGTTACCGTTAAAACTGGCACATAATCGTTCTGTCACATACCCAAAGGGCATTCCTAATTGCCACGGGCTGGCGGCAAGAACCTGCGAAATGATCAATAAACTATAGGGAATGATTTATCTTAACCTGTGCAAATACATGGAATATTTATACACATGGAAATAATTAAATTCCAAAATACAAACATATATATTCCATAATGGTAAGAATACAACGGAAACAAACAATATTAGAAGTGGCTAAAACATCAAACGAAATGTCCAACAACAAAGGACCAAAAAAATAGCTACTCTAAGTGTTGGCATGGACAAAATTCCCCCATCTTTCCATAGGCTAGCCAATCCAACTAACACAAAACCTCACTTCCTCATCGTGATACCTTTCCTTTCCCTACAATTTAAGACATAAAAATATCTACACACCACCGAAGGGTGCTCAGGGTGTGAGATAACAGGCTCAATAAGATCACACCAAGGTGTTCCATACCAGTCTATGTATAACATTTCATTTGTGCTCATTTTATATTAAAACATGTAAAGATAAACAGTAAAATGATTTTATATAATACATTAAAAACATTTCTATTTTATAATATTTCAAAAAGAAAAGAAGATATATAACTTTCAAATAACATTTTTCCATATAATAATATACATGCATATTAAGGATAAAATAGTACAAATCCAAGCAATACAAAAAAACAGTATCCTTATAGGCATCACAACACCAAGTACTACAAAAGGGTAGGCAGTAGACGAATAATACCAATTAATCTATTAACAATGCACTGTGGTACCTAAAGCCAATGATCTACATTCTAGGACCACAGAGACACCCTAGAAAGTGATCCCCAACATCATATACATACCCAGATCCAATGATGTACACTATAGAACAAGAGGAATACCCTAGAAAGTTAACCACCCCAATGGAAAATGGACTAAAGCTAAACCTTTCACCTAGTACCCATGGTAACCCATGTGCTCATTTTTACAACCATATCAATGTTTCAAAAAACATTTCAAAACCATTTTCAATTATATGAAAATACATTATTCTAGACATTGACCAATAATTAGGGAAAACCAATTTTCTATAAATACTATTTTAGACACACACAAATAAATTGTGCTAATTCCTTGTATAAATCATTTTATAAATTAAAATAGCAATGTTTATCAACATTGGATATATTCAAAACCACATACGACGTACTCCAGATTCACATGCCTATAACTAAATCCACCTACAAAAAACCAATGATGTCTATGAAGGCCCTATAATCAAATCCACATCACAAGATTGATACAATATAGAAAAAAAGGGGTCATCAGAAAGGAGTAAACCCACATACCTCAACATTGAACACCCGCCACACCATGATATAAAAAGGAATCCCCTCTCGAATGAGATCGTACCAAAGATATTGGTAGAAGACCTGAGAAACCAAAAACATAGACCAAAAAATCAAATAATGCAACCAAAATCTGCTGTCGTGATCAAAGATAATGGCGAAGTGGAAAGATAACTTATCTAGGGAGACACACTACAACTGTAACAAAGGTTGAATGCTGAACAGATTGACCTAGAAGGATTTCAGTCTCCCAAAATTGCATGGGAGTTACCTTGGTTTGAGAGAAAAATAGTTTGGAGAAGGAAATGAAACAAAATAACAACATGCCAATTTTAAAAATCAATACATTTTCCATTACACGACATGTAACCCAATTACACAATGTGTAACTATCAAAGTCCCACATATAGTGGAAAACCCATCACATCAAATTAAAATCATTCATTTAAAACAATCACAAAATGAAAAATCTCTTCATGGAATGTAACATTTCATGACAAGAAGTCCTTCATTACCTGCATCTAGAAACTCTTACACATCGTGTAACCATGTAACACGGCATGAACTCCTCATGCATCAGGGAGAAAAATCGAGTTAAAGCTAAGAGTTCCACAAATATCTGACTTCACCATTATTGGTATCCTCCCAATTCTTTCATGGACCCATATAGATAATGAGAAGAAGGAAACCCATGATGAGGTTAAAGATGTACCTGATAGATTGGTAATAGGTTGTTACACTCCGAATATAGGGAGTGACTTATTTTAATTATTAATGATATAATTTAATGTATTTTAAGAATGTTTCTAAACGTATTGTTGATTTAATCTATCTATATATTATTATCTATATGAACATGAGATTATGAATGGCATGTGTGAGTGGGGTGTTCACCACTTACTGATTTCTTATACCCATTCTTTAAGTGTGCCTTATGAGAAGCATTTAGATCTCCTTATACATGATCTAGGTGAATGGAATGCCACAGAACATGGGGGATTGTAACACATGGAGTCTTGAATGTGGGTGGTTTTTTTCAATTTATAGAGGGTGTGTGTATTAGATATATAGGGGTTTTCCTAGAAGGATTCCCTGAGAATTTCCACTTTGGAATGTTCCATAATTTGAACATTTGGAATTTTTTGGCTTGATGATCATTTGTATAACATGTTTTTTATTACTATGTATATTTTTTAAATATTTTTAAATATTTTAGACACGGATTGAGTATGATGAATATCCATGAATATGTTACAAATTCTATAGTTAGTGTTATTTGATGAATATGTACTCATAGATGACATTTTTGTTTTCAGGGTGAATATAGGTAGACCCAAAGAGTTATTCAAAAATATTCATATGTAACATCAATTGATTACATCAAGTTTACAAGGATATAAACTTTAACAACTAACAATTTATTCAATAACCAAAATTTATATTAGCCTCTAGTGATCAGGAGGTGTGTCTTATGTCATCAGATGGGGAAATCTGGGTTTCATTCAAGTATTCATGTCATAGTCATTAAAAAATAATATAAAATATCACATCAAGGTGTATTAAACCAATTTTATGGTATTACATTATTTAAAATTTTTATTTTTGTTTATATTTTTTGTTTAGTTCATATATTTTTCAAATAGAAAAATAAAAGGATTCTGGAAATAGGAAAATCTAAAGGAGTAATTAATGCCCCGAATTATGATTTTATGAAAAATTGTTCAAACTAGATGTTGTAGGAAATGTTTAGGGTGTAAAATTATTTACACAATGAAATTTACTTTTATACTTTAAATTTTGTTTTACCAAGAAAAATATTCATGGAAATGGAGTTTTCAACATATCCGACCCTTGATGGAATTATAGAATAAGTTCTTTATTTACACTATATATTGTTTGGGCCTACTGAATATTACATAGACCCATAGTTGTAATGATTTCTCATAAACATAAAATTTTCTCCTCACTTATCATTCACTTAATCTAGGTGATCTTCGGTGATCCAAAATATATATACTCCTTGGATAATGATTGTTGATATTTTTTTGTAAAAAAAAGGTTAGGATCTCCTACTTATTCATCTTGAATCACATTTGTTTATCTCATGTGAAAGAATAGAACGGTACGTAATACTAATTCTATGATCTTGGTTTTTTTTGAGATCTACTTGCATGTTTTTAAAGGAATAAGTGAAATTAGTTCGATCAATGAAATAGTTTAGGATCCTTTATGAAAAGGTAATTGAGGTAGGTGTCTTATCTCCCACTCTACAATTCTAGAACTTGTTTACATGATATTTTCAAAATTATTTTTATTCTTCGATGGATATCCCTTATGAAATTGATTTTAAAAACACATGTTTGATGTTATTTCAAAATGGGGGGGTATTTTAAAATGGTGATTTTGTTAAATAAATGTTTTATTGGAAACATAGAAAAATTTTGTTGGTGTGAGTTCTTGTGAATTGTGATGAATCATTGTTGAAAGTACCATCATTAAATAATATTAAAATATGTGTGGGACATGGTTAGAAGTACCACCATCAAAAAATAATAAACCTTTTTATGGATTTTTTTCCAGAAATACCACTGTGAAATGGGATTACCAAGAGACAGTTTAGTGAAACAATAATTCACCACTCCCAAGTATAGGTAAGTCCATCATTCTATGCATCAGGTGTGTGAGTGGGTGATTAACTAGATCAATTACACTAAATACTATGAATTTTTTGGGTAAGAATTATTTAATTTTACCCATGAAATATTTTTATGGTTTTGATGTAAACTATTTCAATTCCTATTTTATATTTTATATAAAATGTTCTAACATTTTTTTATCCTAGTGGTGTGTGATGGGAATTCTTTGGGAAAGTACAACTAAGTGTTATACCCCACTGAGGTGATCCATGATATCATGGGTTGGTTGCTCAATCTTTGGATAGGTAGTGTCTATATCTTTGTATGATATGATATATATTTTGTGTTAATGACAATTTATTTGGATTATTATACTTTCATATTTATTTATATTCTGATGTTACTCTGATATTGTTCTATATATGAATTTCATTGAGTTGCATCATTTTTTTATAATGAATCATGATGTTGGATTTTATTGTATTCTTACATTTCAACTGGACTTATGTTCTTTAGGTAAAATCATCCCCCAATGATTTATGAATACCTTGGAATTTATACGCAGCTATTGGTGTCTAGGGAACATCGCCTAAGGTTAGTATCACCTCCTCCTCTTCCAAGGAGAATGGATGAGGGGAGTGGAATTAAAAATGGTATCAGTTTGTTTACTTCTTATGTTAGGTTGATAAGAAATAGATAAGACTATTTGAACATGAAATTTATTGCATAAAAAGATTCAGCTAACCAATTTACTCTTAACTTCATGTTAACTAGGTGTTCTTGTACAAAAATGTTTTAAAAAACTTCAAGTAGTTTTTTTTTCATATTCATTGGTTTAACTGATGACTGTTTCATATCATGAATTATTTTTGACACTTCCCACTAGGATAAAAAATTTCATTTATTGTTAAAATAATTTTCGAAATTTTTTGGTTTCAACAGATGTTGCTTATGATGATGGTAATTGTTTATAATGTTTTTGAATTTATTCAATCCTTCAGTTCTTATAGTGAAATTGTATAAATGGTTCACTATTCTGCATATATAAAATGGAACCAAGAATATTTCATAGAAACCATAAGGTTTACACTATTGAAAATTTTGTTTCACCAGAGCCATAGGAAAACCAAAAACTTATAAATAGTATTGTACAAGAATTTCAAGCCATTGAAGGAGGAAATAGAAGTGATGAACCGAGGTGATTAGATCATTTTTTATAATTTTTTAAATATAATCCATCATTTTTTCAAATGTATCCATAGCTAAGAAAAAATAAGTGTGCCTCAACTAAATGAATGAAATATTGGATTTTTTTGGTATACTAATAGAGCTAATGATAATGTTAGAAACCAGTATTTTGGATGTTATTATATTCAAATGGTAGGGTTTAGAAGTCCAAGATAAATTTTACCATGTACATATTTGTGGGGATTTTGAGTAATTTCTTGATAAAATGTTTTATCCACACACACTAAAAGTAAAATGGGAAAAAAATTCTTCAACCTGAATTAAGAAACCCTCTCAATTATTGAGTATGAGGCTATGTTTTTTAACATTGTTCATTTTACTTACATGTAATTATCTATGCTTCCATTAAGGCATTTAAATTTGAGTCTGGATTACTAACTAAAAATTCAATTCAAGATAGTTGTTCTCTATATTAGAGATTATACAGAGATGGAAAATATAGAAATAGTGTAAAAAAGGTATCTTATTGGTAATCCTCAAAGATTTAGTCTATTTATCCCCACTGGGATAGTTTTTAACTCTAAATCCATAATAAAAAGAAAATGGATGTTTACCATTATTGAGGTAGTAGTCCTCAGACTCAGACAAAAAAATAATTTAAATTTCTTGGAAGATAGGATACCAAACCTGGTTATTTCTAGTGTGGTTTATTGACATACAAGAGGAAATAATGTACTACAAATCCATGTAATTTACACTAATATTGAAATAAAGTCTATAATAAGAAATTATGTAATAATATTATGTGATCCGTTGGTGGAACATGTTCGAATCAGCCTTAGATTTCATATGCTCTAATGGAATAGTCCCATCAGAATAGTTCGTCTCCACAGAAATATGTGAACTAGAAAGTTTCTAGTAACATGTTAGCAGTTCAATTGACACCTCAGTATCGAAGCAAGAGTTATCCCATGATAGCTAACTAAAATTTATTTGGAGTATAACACACTAGTAAGGGTGAAAACCCAAGTCCCTCTATGGTAGAAGTTACAATTATTCGTAAATCCATTGTTATACATTCCTTGTCTGATACTAGACCATCACATTATTTACATGATTCTTATGGTGAAAAATAATTAGGTCTAAATGTGTAAATAATGCCTCATGTCCAGATTGTCAATACACATGTTGGACTACGGGAGTGTAAAGTATTCAAATTCCTATAATGTTCCACTAACATTTATGAAGTTTAGTTTTTCTATGATTTTACATTCCTTGAAATGTATGTTTTTTATTTAATATATCATATAGACCAGTTGGACGAATTTAAATCCCATATCAACTATCATGGTAAAAAGGCAACATTTATATCCTTGGACAGATACTGTAATGTATTCATGGGAGATTAGGATATAAATGTAGGTAGATATGAACCTCTTATGATAGTTGATGGAACTATATCATGCTAGTTAATATTAATGACTATGAGAACATATGATGAAACATGGAATAATAATCTTCCTATTATAGTGGATCTATACTAGAATATGTTTTCAAATCATTTCTTGGTGTTACCATACAAAATGGAAATCTAATTTTCTATCGAACTACTCTTGAAAACAATCCCTAGTTCATTAACGTCATATTGGATGGCTCTGAAAGAGTTGTGGGAGTTAAAGTTTCAACCATTTGAAGGTAATTATTTATCACAACTAGTACATAACCTTGGGATGAATTTATTTTATTCCTAAAGTATCCAGATGGTACTCTCTATATATGTGTTTATTATCATAAGTTGAATCACGTAATGATTAAAAAATTGTATCCTCTTCCTCAAATAGATAATTTATTTGATCAGTTAATATGATCCAAATAGTACTCTGAAATTGATATATTCTGAGGATATCATCATCAGAGAGTTAAAAGAGAGGATATTCATAATATGATATTTTGGAGTCACTATAGCCATTAAAAATATTTCATCCTGTATTTTATCCTGATGAAAACACCAATAGTTTTCATTGATTTGATGAATCCAATATTCAGTAGGTACCTCAACTCTTTTGTTTTGGTATTTCTTAATGATATTCTGTTATTCTTTTGAAATAACAATGACCATTAATATCTCTTGGAAGTTTTACTAAGAACATTATGAGATCATCATTTATATGAGAAGTTTTCTATGTATGAATTATAGATCTAAGAAATTAGTTTCCTTAGTAATGTCATCTTTTTAGAGGGAATATCAATTGACTATGGGAATATAAAAGCCCGAGTTTCTTGAAAGACACCAAATAATGTTTTTGTGGTATATATTTTTTTAGGATTAACTATATATTATCACCACTTCATTTGGGATTTCTTTGGACATTCTTCTCACATGAATTATTTTATAAGAAAATGTGTTTTATTCATAAGGAATAATGAATATCAAAATTTCTTTTTGGAACATAATAATCATCTCTCCATGGAACCCATACCAATCATTACATAAAAAAGTTACAATTATGTGGTGTATTGTGATCCATCTAAATGTATATTGGTTGTGTTATCATAAAAGGATACCATGTTGTGTCTAATGGTTCAAGATAGTTGTGAGTGCATGAGAATAATTAACCTACACATCACATGAAATTATCTATGGTTTTCTATTCCTTAAAAACTTAGAGGAATTACCTCTTTAGGGAAAATTTAAATTTTTTACCAACCATAATCATTTGAAATACATATTTTCTCATAAATACTAAAAAAATAAGTCAATATAGATGTATGGAGTACCTCCAGATCATTGATTTTGACTTCGTTTACACACCAGGTAAAGATAATTATATGTGAGATGCGTTGATTCAGAAATGCTATAGTGATGTGGTCTAATAAGCACATGACCAATAGAAGATTATAAGCATTATTACTGATATTAATTTAGACTGTGCAATATAGGATGATCATGTAGCTTTTTTTCTAGTAATACTCATTCCGGGATTGATAACATAAAAAAATAAACTCTAAAAATAGATAATTATTTTAACATGATTTGGTCAAATATAAATTGTGGGGAGGATTCTGATCACTCCACTAAAGATTCCAAGTGTTTTATACTCTTTATAAATAATATGATACTTCCACAACCTTTTTAGGAATATCTTCATTCAACATATCACCATTTGAAATTGGATATTCATCCAAGTGTTTGAAAAATTGACAAGGTGATGAAAGCATATTTCTTGTGGGTTGGTATGAAACACAAGAATAAAAACAATGTGATGAGATGAAAATAATTTTACAAGTTAAAAATTAAAATATCAAATATTTACTGGTATGCTACAATCTATACATATGCCTATATATAAGCTCGAATAAATTATAATTTATTTTTTATTGGCCAACTAAGAATGTTATGAAAGCATGATGTTATATGGGTATTCATGGATCAATATAATAATTTGTAACATTGTACCCCTATTAGAAAATCTGATACCATAGGTGGCTATGAAAAAAATATATATTCAAGAAGTGGTTAGGATAAATCGATTTCCTACTTCAATTTTATCTAAAAGAGACTCCTGATTCACTTATTGATTTTGGAAATCATTATAATAGGATATTGAAAGTTAAATAAATATGAGTACAACATATCATCCATTGATGTAAGGGAAGTCATACCAAATTATTCATAAAAATTTAGATATTCTCAAGGAATTAATCATGAAATTTTCTGGTTAATGTAAGGATTATAATCCCTTGGATGAATTCTCCTATAAAAATAGTTATCAAGAGACAATAAAGATTCCACTATTTAAGGATTTTTATTGACTTCCATATAATTCTCTTTTATTCTTGATTAGAAATAAGAAAGAAAACTTTTATGTGACTGAGGCTTGTCAACAATCCTTTCGAGAAAACCCAAATGATATAGAAACATATTTCTACAAAATAATGAATACAGAAGTCATATATAGATAATCATCTCCAAAATTAATCTTTTGATGTTAGTGACCATATTTTCTTGATTGTGTCATAAAAAATTGGACATTGATGCTTGGGTAAATTGGGGAAGTTATCAGTATTGTATGTGGGAATGTACAAGGTAATGGAATGGATTGCAACTATTACATATTTTTTAGAATTACCACCAAGATTTAGTATAATTCATAACATCTTATATATATCCCAACTTAAGAAGTATCATCCAAATTCAAGGCATGTGATTAGTTTAGATCATTTTAAATTTTAGTAGGATGTGACTTTTATCCATGAATTGGTATGAGTACTGGATCGGCCAGAAGAGACCTTTTGAAAGAGAACTATTTTCTTGGGGAAAATATTATGGATGCATGGTCAGGTTTTGGAGGAAACATGGTAATGAGAAAAAATTATACAAGAAAAACAACCTAATTTGGTCTATAGTCTAAAGGATATAAATCCCAGTGGTGTGGATAATATCAAACCAATGGTTTTCTCTATGACATAATTTTATGTTTTTGTTTTATGTTTAGATTTTTTCAGTTAGTTTCTATATTTTTGAAAGAGGAAATGAAACCCAGCCTAGTAGTAAGAAAATTAGCACGAGTAATTTATGATGTAATTTTCAATTTATGGTGTAAATTGTTTGAACCAAATTCCATAAGAATGTTTAAGGGAGTAAAGTTATTTACACTATATAATATACTTCTAAACATGAAGATTTTTCTTATAAAATTAATAAAGGTGGTGGATTTTTTGAGTGTAAGTGACCCTACATGATATTACGACATAAATTATTGATTTATTCCATAAATTGTCTAGGCCGAGTGAATATTATGTCAACATGTAGTTATAATGTTTTGTCATACACCATAACATAACTCCTCTTATCTCCAATGATTATCCTAAGCGACTCCTAGTTATCCACAATGTCTGGACTTGTTAGACAAGGAATCATTGAGATTTTTTTGTGAACTCCATAGTTAGGATCTCCTCCTTCATCCTCGTCATTAATATACTTGGTTCTAATCAGGTGAAATCATTCATTGGTGTGTATGAACAGATATATGATTTTGGTTTTTTTTGATGATATTACCATGATATTTTTCAAATGAACAAGAGGAAGTGGTGGATTCAAAATATCATTTAAGATCATTTATATAAAATTAATCGAGGTAGGTAACTTCTCTCCCACTCTAACATTATAGAAATTTTTGGATTGATAATTTCTAAATTATTTTTATTCTTTGTTGGAAATCCCTTGCAGAAATGATTTGAAAAATACATGTTTTATGTGATTTCAAAATCGATGGGTTTTAAAAGAGGGGATGTTGAAAAATATATGTTTTATTAGAAACATGGAATAATTTTGTTGGTGTGCATTTATGTTCATGATAGATGGATTATTCTAAGAATTTTGAACATAAAAAAACTAGGATAGATCATAGTCACAAGTACCTCTGTTAAAAATAATAATCTTTTATAGAGATTATGGGTGGAAGTACCACCATCAAATGGGTTGACCAAGAAACTGCTCGGTGAACGGATGAATCTCCAATCATGGGTATTGGGAGTTCCATGGTTTCATGCATTAGGTGTCTGTGTGGGCTTGAAATTGGGATGCTGATTCTAAATAATAATATATTTTTTGATAATATTTATTTAACATTTTTCATGGAATTTTATTATGTTTTTTATATAAATGGTTTACCTACTTCTTCACTTTTTTATGTAAAAGTTTCTAACAAATTCTTCTCATATTAGCTTGTGAAGGGAAGTATTATGGGAAATCATATAGAGAATTATACTCATCAGTTATTTGAAACTTTGGTGCATTGGAAAATGTCTTCTACCAAGGTACAAGGAAGGGTCATGTTTCATACATCTCTAGTTTTGATCCCTGAAAACTTGATTTGTTTATCTTTGGAGATGGGGGTGTCTATATATTTCTCTAGGATGGTACCACTATAGTTCCAAAGTATTTTTTATATAGAGTGTTATCCTTTCAAATTTATTTATTTTTCGTCGTTACTCTCTATTGTTCAATATTAGAATTTCATTGAGTTAGGTGATTGTGTATTCATAGATCATAGAGTTCGGTTTTATTGTATTATAACTTTTTTGTCGGTTTTGTTTTAATTAGGGAAAATCATCCCCTAATAGTTTAAAATTCTATTTTAATTTATTATTATCCTTTTTTGTCATGGTTATTTCACCTAGGGTCAGTTTCCCCTCTAACTCTTCCAAAGCTAAGGGGTGATGGTAAATGCATTACACAAGGTCTCTTGGGTACATGACTTGAGATTATCTAGATGATTAGAATATGTGGATTCTATGTGTAACACTAAAATATTCATCGACATTATAATTATATTGAATGCCTTAGTTACCATGGGAAGTCTCATGCATCACATTAGTGGTCGATAGGTATGACATGGTAGGTCTGTTATCTCAAATTATTGTCTACAATTTAAGGTATTTTAGTTGTAATAAATTGGAGGTGTATATTAACAAAATCATTAATAAAAATTAAATATTGATTTATTATCTATTTATTTTTATTTATTAGTTGAATAAGTACTAAATATCATCTCCTTCATTAAAAAATCTTTCTATATAGAAATGTGGGTACCTAGATTTTATTCTCCATTTAAATTTTAAAGCATATTTTATATGCTATTAAATTAAATTGAAATTATTTATGAGTATATTAATAGTTTTATGAAATTTTATTTAAGATTAAAACTATTAGGGTAAATATATAATAAAGGGAGTGGGGAAATTGGGGGTTAGACCTAATATTTTTTTATGTAGATGGAAACATTGGGATGTCAATAAATTAGAGGAAATTGATTTTTCTCTCTAATCCATTAATTAAATTTACCCATAGATGACCACATCCTACCATGTAGGAAGCATTGGATGAGAACATTCTAATAGCTCCACCTATAGTAGATATTTAAGTCACAAATAGACTATAAAAAATACTCTAATATACTGGAAAAGTAGTTCCATAAATGGGACAAATGAATTCTAATGTTATGAAATAATTAATATTTCATACACCTCTAGTATTCTATGGAGAGGTCTCTCTGTAAAAATCTAATGAATGGATCCTTTTCATCCAAAATATTTTTGTGACAATAGAGACACCATAGAGACACCTAGTGAGGATATATACTTTCATGTTGGTAGGTGAATCTCATCAGAGAAGGGATATCAAGAAGAGGTGAAGATAGACCAATACTTTACACGGTTGAATTTTCAATAGTAATTTTCAAACAATTATCCCAATACATTATATTTATTGAAATAAAATGTATTTTAGAATCTATAATAGAGTTCAATGAAAAAATATAGTATGCTATTAAGTTTAAAAATCTCATTTTTTTTTTAATATTTTAATATAGATGTGGATTCTATGGTAGAAAACATTATATAGCTTTTAAATGGCCTTTATATTCTTTTATTTTTTTTAAATTGACATAAATTATCAAAATTTGTCAAGAATGTTTTTCATACCTAGATATGATGTAAATGATCTAAAAGAGTTTATAGATCTCCACCCATTTAGGATTTATGTGACTGTTCTTTTTCTGGCTATAAGTAATGGAGAGGCATGGAATGTTGGATTTAGGTGACTATTCGTCGAATTACTTGATGTGATAGTCAATATAGAACCCCAATTATCCCAAGCCTCATTAGCCCAGTTATCTGCATAGTCTACCCGAAGTTGTTGAGAACCATAATGGATATCTATTAAAGGAGGGGTCTAGGGTATTTAAGGTGGGTTCGATTTAATGTTTTATTCCATGTAGGGTTTTACACCTCAAGATACACAAGTGGATTTAGTTAGGGTATACATCATAGAATATTTCACAATGGAAAATGATGTGAGTAATTTTAATATTAGACATACTACTTTGATATCTTCTATATTAGCTTGTATCTTATATGATATAATTTAATTGTATTCATTTATTCCTAAAAGAATGTTTCCCTTTATTGGTCTGAAATGGAGGTAGCAACAAACATATACGAGTCTTGAAACACCACTAGGAAATAGAATTGAGATAGATGGTAAATATTTATCTTGTACATTATTGGTGGATTCGAATGTTCATATTTGAATATAATGTTGTAGAAAATGAATACAATATAATTCATTCTTTGGATGGGATTTTAACCCAATTTAAAGTTGTAATTGATGTTTATACTAAGAGGGTATCTTTTTCTTCCCCAGTTAGGGTACAATATACACTTGGTTGAGATTTAATCCTGAAAAAATAATAGATATCACTATATAAATGGTTATCTTGTTTCCTTGGAGAAATTTAATCTAAATAGAAATAATCAATCCCTTTGGTAGTACGAATTTATCCCAATATGTTTTCAGAAGATTTTTTTCGGACCCCTCCAGAGATTGGGGGGGAATTCAACATTGGTATTTTCCTAATAATTAAAACAATCAGTATTTATCTATATGTTATATAATTGAATAAATAGAGGGAGATACATAAAAATTAGTATTTCCTAAAGAAAATGGGTTTATTATGATAAGTATGTCTCCTTGGGATGCTCTGTCTATTTTGTTAGGAATCCTTATAAGAATATGTGTCTGTGTAGACTTTCAGAATTTCAACTAGGTAAATATAAAGAATATATAATGTTTTTCTAGAATTTAATATATATTTGATTAGTTAAATGGGTAAAATTAGTTTTTAAAATTTATTATTTTTCAACTATCATAATATTAATCCTACGATGGAACACATTTTAATGACCATTTTCTGAAGTCAGTAGGGACATCTAGAATACCTAGTGATACCTCTGTTCATGAATAATTCCATAGTTGTATTCATTTCCTTAATTAAAAGGTTATTTAATCCTTTAATTGACACATATTTCAAGGTATTTTTTATGAAAACTTAGTTTATTCCAAATTCCAAGATGATAATTCCTGACATCACCGCATTGTCTTCAAGAAATAAGGATAATACCATCCGAATTCTATGATGTCTAAATGATCATTATGGATATTGGAAGTAATTTTACTTTGCCATGTGATTTTATGAGAATATATACCTATTTATCTTGAGAACATGAAATTATTAATATCTTATAATTTTCCATTTTATTTCAAATTAAGAGCATCCTTGGATTTGTTAGTTATTTTCTCCCCATTATCCTATAATTTTCCTAGATAATTTCACCTATTAATACCTTGAATAAGGATGGGTTTAAGATTATATGATCTAAAAAGTTTGATAAAAACTTCTATGATAGAAATAAGTGGATTAATATTTCTCTCATACTTATATTACCCAATCCTTATGGGGGGATTGAACTGTATCGTGAAACCACCTTCATTAGCCTCAATTATGTTTATATACAAGATCAATAGATGGTGTTATATTGTTCCAGGAAGCTCTATCCTAATGAATGTAATTATCCTACCCATGATTTAAAATTGTTCACCATGTGGAATTATTTAAATTATTGAAGGAATTATCTGTTTGGGGAATTATTTATGGTATTTATAGTCTATAAGAAACTCAAATATATCATATCACATCAGAAAGTAAATCTTATAAAATATTTTTGGGTGGGACATCATTTTCCATTTCATTTTTTTTCTTCTAGTATTATCTCTAAAAGTTAAATATGTACATTTAAAATCATAGCTAGAATATCCACCCAGAAAAGGTGATAAAGGCTATAGATGAATAGTGACTAATGTTACTAATAAATGGTCTCTATATGGGTGTGGTAAAGGGTCAAAGAGGGATATACATACAAAAAATAAATCATCCATATTCTATTTTATAGTGTATTAGGGACTCCTAGATTTCATTCCCATATTATAAAATTAATTAAGGAACCCTCAATGGTAGGTAGAACCTCTATGGAAAGTTACAGGGTTCTTATTAATTTATATATTTCAATGGAAATATTGTAGTTCCAATGATTATGAATGTGGAGTTTATGAAGTATTTCCATCCCTGTGGGTGGTATGTGTACCCTAGGATCACAAATAGGTAATGAGATAATAGAAATCCTGATAGGTGGCCTTGATGAAGAAAGAAAATGTGGGGTTCATTATTAACTACATCACATAACAGAATATAAAAGTAGAGTATGACAATATTATAGTTACTCATTGGACACATCCTTTTTGAATATGAAAGTGGTGTTAAATCATGATGGATTTTTTGGATATTTTACTCATACCCTCTAAATGGAATGATTCACTAGAGTTTATTTTGGAATATTTAACTACGATGGATCACTTCTGACCATTTATAGAGTCTTCTTTATTTTATTATCTTGGAAAAATATGTTAAAGAGATAATGAAGGTATATATTATACCAAATAGTATCATTTATAATAGGGATATGAGGTTTATGTATTAGTGATAGTAAGGTATTTAGAAATAATTGTGAATTTTTTTGAAATAGTTTACTACATATCATACTTAGACTAATGTCTAGTATTAATTAATGATCTAGATACTGGAAGATAAGACTCAATCTTAAATTCACAATTTCCTTCGATTGTGGGGGGGATACATTCTTCTTGGGGAATTCACTAATAGAAAAAATCAATCAACTTTCATGATGGAACCTTACGAGTCTTTATATTCAGATTGAGTTATTATTCTCCTTTTTGGATAGAGATAAGGGGATATTCTTTGATTACGTCTATTTTTTTAAATATATGATAGAACAGGTAAAGCTAATTTGGAAATATCATAAAACTAAACGGATTATCTAAAATTAAAATGTTTAAAATAAAATTTAACCCTCATAATTCAAAGTGGGTCATTACATTTTCACTCTTGATTCAATAAGATTGAATTACCAATGGAAGGGAAATAAAGGGATGCTTACCCCCAAGATATGTTGGGAATTTCTTGAACCATAGTATAGTTGGTGAAGTATCTAATTAGTTATCCTTTCCACCAAAATGTTGTTCCATATAAAAAAACTCTTCAAAATTATTAATTTTAGAGTTATGTACTTAACCCATCTCACATGATTGGAAATTATTATTTTGATATATAATTTGATGTGTCATATCATGAGAAAACAATTAATGTCATTGATTGGTGAGAAAAAAACTACTAAAAGTAAAGGTTATTCTTTTTGTTTGATTTTGGTGCAAACACATAAATCTCTAAGTTTCTACTTTAGAATGGGATATTTAAATGAAGGTGTAATCAATGGATTTTTTCACTCTAGAATTCGGTCAATTATTCTTAGAGATGATATGACTAAAGGACAGGAAGTTGTAAATATTTCAATTTTTTTTTATTCCCTATTTAATTTTTGGTTATTTGTTTCTTTTGTTATATAATCTAATTTTGGAATGGGGGTGGACGAAATTAGTGGAAGTAGGTGGGAATAAAGGGGTTGGTACATTAGTGAAGACAACACTGTGTACCTTATGGGATAAAACCAGGTACCCTGTGGCACCCCAAATATAATTAATTCTCAACACCACCAAGTACATTGTTACTTAGTAATGGGTCACCATTGGCTTTGTAGTTGGTTTTTTAATTATGGGGATTTTTTTTCATTCCAACCTAATATTATATCCTAAAATAGGGGCACATGAATGTTTACTATTATTTACCCCCATTGGACTCTCCCTCAAGACCACAATCCTCTATGTATCATCCCTCATTCATCATTAAACAATTATTGTTCCCAGTGGTCTTGATTGGTTGTGAAGGATTGGTTTTATCAAGGTAATTCCATGGATCTCTATTAATTACATTGGTTATTTATTTCCCAATAGTGGACGGAATAATCTATTATCTCCAAAATATAGGGCCTCTGTAATCTTTTGAATCTCTTGGTTTTCCATTAGGTTATATATTTTCATTCTTAGATTGATTAAATAAAAGGTAATTGTGTTGTTTTACATTTGTAAATATCCCTCTCTTTATGGAAGTGGTGAAAATCCTTATTTCATCTTGACATAGGTTGGTCAAGTGGGTATGTGGTTCTATACTTATTCATCCCAGACCATACAAGAGTTAATATATAAATTTTTGGTAGGTGTACCCATCTTATCGATCAAAATCATTAAGGGATAGATTGAAATCGGCATAGGGATGATTATATTTCATTAAGGATAAATTTTTTTGAGAATGAATGAGTTCAAAATTAACTTATAAAAAAGTATACTTTTTTAGTTTGATTTAAGTTTATAATTTTTCTTAAGGATTCCTTCTGTTATATTTTGATTTATTTTTCTAATTTAGTACCAATTTAATTGTGAAAAAATTAAAATTTTTGATTTTCGTCATTAGATATTAAAATGATAATTCTCTGTGTGTTTTATTTAATTTATATAGTTTGATTAATTTATTCCTACATGTAACTCATAAATGAGATATTTATTGTTTTATAATTATTAAATATTTTTTTAATCCATATAGAAAGGGATAAATAGAATCAATAAAATTTTTAAGAAGGTGCACCTTGTTTGGATACATAACCATGTGACGGGCTCCCGAATTCATGACATCGTATACCCCTTCATAAATTCCTTTGAAGAAGATTTATTCCCTGCCATTTTTTATCCATTCTAGTATCCATGGGATGGTATTGATCCCTAACTCTAGTATATGTGAATTATTAGATAGGATAAGATCCAAGATTTATCTTACAATGACATCTATTTATACCCAAAGCTGGTATGTAATGGTGAGGACCCTCCCGGTAAAGGTAGTTAATTATTTTAGTTAAAAAGAATATAGTTTTATGTATTTTAAGAATGGATACAAAATTATTAATAGTTAACTCTATTCATATATTATTATTTATATACTATGATTTCATGGTAAGAATATATGGCTTGTGAAGGGAATGCATAATAATTTTTATACTCACTCCATGAACATCCCTTATGGAAAACATATAAACTAGAATGTACATGATCACAATAAAGAGAAAGTTCCAATAAATTGATGGTAGTAACACATGGAGTCTAAAGAATAAAGGGATTCCATGATTTATTTTAATCAGATAATGTCGAGGATATGATTAAGGTTTCTCCCTGGTTATTACCGCAGAATGTTATAATTACAAATCATTTCACTCTTTACCACATTTCCTTTTTTGGATTGGTGGTAATCTTCATAAAATATTTTGGAATACTTTTTATCTTTTTTTGGACTTTATGGATATTTATGAATTGGATTGATTATGAAATCATATTCATGTATATTTTATATATTCTATGTGTAACGACCCAAATTTTATTAATGAAAATTCATATTCATCTAATTAAATGTCTTACTGTGTAATATGGTTATATAGCATATGAAATTCCTTGGTTTTATGTTTTTGGATTTTAAAATTCAACTAAGAATTGTGATTTTTTCTAACATAGCCGTTAAATAGTGATCACATGATCTGTATAAATACAAATCTTTAAAAATACAATTTACTCAGACAAAGGAAATGATGGCCTCATCTAGAAGAATTGATCCATACAAAGCCCATTTGTTGGAGCTTAGAAAAGAGGTGGTGTCATTGAGCTTCACTCTTTACCAATCCCAAGTCGAGCTTCAACACGTTAAGCTCGAGCGGAACCTCCAACAAGAGAAGTGGAAATTAATAGAGATTACCATCCGAGCGACGTTATCTTTGCCACCCCAAGATTTTTTCACCATCACACACCTTACCCTTTAATATTATGCGGGTGTTATAAGGGCTTATGTAATGATACCCTAGTACAATGATTATGTACTTTATTTTTGTATAGAGAATATACATTTATTTTATTATTGTTAATTTGTAAATAGTTTTTAAATAAAATATATCATTTTTAGTCTATTTTTGATGAAATAATTGATTTTTTAATTAAATAATATTTTAATAAAATATTATTACTAATTTATATTTTATTAAATATAAATGATCTTTTTATTTTTTTGAATACAATTGTGATTTTTATTAGATTTTGAAATCCATTTTTATCAAAACCCATGAATTTTTTTTATAAATGTCAGTTTTTATATTAAAAAAATTCACATATTTAGATATTTATTTAAATAAAATTATTTATTTTGGAATGATAACATCAAAATTATCCAACGGTGAGTTTTTCATATTTTTCTGAGACAATCAAATTTTTGGGTAAAAATAAAATACTGTTTAAATATATAATATGTTTTATGACATCATAATGACCCAATAGTGATGTAATGAAATACTATAAACATTATTTTCATCCAATATATTTTTTAACATTAAAATAATGTGATTTTAGGTTTTTTTATTTATTTTACAAATCCTCTGTAGACCCTCTATGACTTATAAAACACTTTGTTATTTTAAAATGATTTCCTTGAGAGTGTGACTCCCGACCACAGAAGAAAGCATGATATTTTACAATTTTAGACCACTTTACTTATAAAATAATTCATCAAATCCCCTTTAGAAAAAACTTGGGAAAAATAACATGGTATGGTTTGTGGTTTTGATTTGCTTAATGTGTAGGGTCCAAAACCTAAATAATAAATATCTCCATCCCTTTTCCTTCATAAACCCACCCAATCTCTCACTTCATCTTCACTAAAATCCTTTTGAGCTTGACCAACCTCTTCCCTCCTCTCTCTATAATCCTCCCAAGGTGCTCCATGCTCCCAAAAAGCCCCTCCCAATCCCTTGGGATCACACTTCCAAGTAAGGGATTTCATTCTTTATTATTTTATCCAAGTTTTTTAATATTGTTATACCCTTTTATTTTTAAATTTTAAATGTTGGGGTATGGTTTCTAACCTCCCCCATATATCCTTATTTATTTTGATTGATTATATACCCATTTCACTCTCATTAATTACTCCCATGTACAACCGTAACCATTCAAAAATTCCATAAGGAATTTCTCTCTTTTGATTTACATTCAAGAAATTCTATTGTATTATGAATCTAAATTCCATTAAATTTGTTGGGACATGTATATATATTACCCCGTTACTATCAATTTAATGTACATATTATTATACACTCATTCCACTCTCATCAACCATTTTTATGAATTCTTATGTCCCACCATTACACTGCCAAAATTGCACCATCATTTTCCAAGCCAAAGTCATTATATAATAAATACCATGACCATTTATTTATCAATGTTATTCACATTTATTCACATTTTATTATTTATTATATAGTTTCATGTATTTATTACACATTCATTTATCATGGAATAAATTATGATTTTGAATGATTCCATATTATTTGATCCATGTGGCACACTTATGCATGAAATGACATGATTAAGAAGGGTGCACCCTGATAGCACTCCAATACATTGGCTAAAGATTAGTATCATGATAAATCAAGTAAAATGAGTTTTAACTCATTATAATTAAAGTAAAATGAGGGTTTAATCATGCTAATTCAAGTGCACTGAGGGTTTACTCAAGCTCTATGTGTAATGAGACTTGGCTCTTGCTAATACCATGTTAAGTGTTGTTTCCAAATTTCCATGTTATTATAATCATGATATATCATGAATTTATGTTCATGTTCCTTTAATGGTCCATTGATATTCCTATTTCTTAAAATATATTTAATTATGAATGTTATGTTTTATTTACTCCCTTACTAAGCTTTATTTCTCACCCTTTTCTTATGAATTTCCTTAGGTTATCCCATGCAATGCTATGTACGAGGCAATGTTGTGGTCATGTAAATGAAGTATTAAATAAAGATGTTGTGTTTCATGTTTTATGCTATTATGTAATTTTATTAATCCCCAAAGACACTAGACCTCTTGATATTATATGTTGTATCGAGTGAATATTTTTTGTAATAAGACATATTTAAGTGTGTAATAAAAATCAGGGTTGTCATAGTTGGTATCTGAGGGAGGTTTAGTTATCTTGGGATTAGGATTAAAAAACCCTAGTGAATCCTTAAAGATAATAATAAGTATAATTAAAACATACATAAATTTTGGTGAGTATTGACTATGTGGTTTATCAAGAAAATATATCCTTTTCTAGATACGAGAAGGTAGAGGCGGCTCTAGCACGGATGTACCTAGGAGTGAAAACTTCATCATGGAGTTATGCTCATGGACCAAGATATCCTGGTACATGACAATGGGCCTTTCTTCACTCTTAATTAAGACACTCGCAAGAGATATTATTTGGTAAATTCATAAGCATAGAATGAACCATTATTAAGGGAATAAAAAATGACCCTAAGAATAAATATTGGGAAGTAGATCAGGGATAACATATATTAAATCCTATAGATTCATAAGTTTATGAAAAAAAGTAATTTATAATTCGACCATTTTTTCCTTGTATTACCCTTTATGTGTTACCCCTAACTTTCCATTTAATCTAGCCAATGGGCAGTAATAGGAAGACTCGTGATAACAACTGATGCGAAGATCAATGTGATGAATGTCTTAATGAGATTCCCAATACAATGGGAGTGGGAATGGAAAACTTTGTTATAATACTCTCTCATTTAACTCAATATTTGAATAGAAACATGGGTCATGAGGAATTGTCAAACCCCCCTAAGAAAGAATAAGTGTCAATCGAGTGCTTCATGAGATAAAGGCCTCTTAATTTTAACAGTTCATCTGATCCCTTAATGGCTAAACAATGGATCAACTCCATTGAAAATACCATCTCCATCCATCAATGTTATGAACAAGAGAAGGTTCTTTTGGATGCTTATCTTATTGATAGTTAAGCCGATCAATGGTGGAAATTGATAAAAAAATACGAAGCATGTGGAGGAGATTGAGAGATTGGAATGGATGGATTTTTAGAAAAAAAATTCAAAAAAAGATTTCCTCACACCATCTGACATAAGATGGAAAGGGACTTCCTTTCCCTCAAGAAGAAAGATGAAGAATCCATCAGATCATATGAGGAAAACTTCACAAGGCTTCCATGTTACACCTTCGACATTGTCGTTACCCCCGAATGCAGGGTTGACTGCTTTTTTGGGGGGGATGAAACCTAGCCAACGAAAATCTCTGGCGATATGTGACTTTGATAGCTATGAAGAAATTATCTGATATGCACTCAAGGTTGAAATGTAGATCGACCAATCCCATGGGTATCATGGGGATAAGAATCATAATTTTAACTTCAATTCTAGTGGTCTGATGGATAAATCCAATGGTGCTAAGAAAATCCAGCTCCCCACTTTCCAAAGGTGTGGAAAGAGGCACCCTAGAAATCGCCTTAAGGGGATGAGGAAATGATTTAGGTGTGGATGAGAAAGGAACCTCGCTGTTAACTATCAATACAAAAAAAGTATAGTTGTGATGGAGGAGATAAATTCACTATTTGAATCTCAATGAATTGTTCATTGCTTCAAATACAATGAACCAGGGCACCTTTCAAATTAGTTTCCTAAGACAAGGGTTTTCGAAGGAAACCTATAACCTCAAAGGAAGCAAGGGAAAGCTTTGTTCATCACTCCCGCTAAAGTGAACTCTGATAACGAAGTGGTGATAGGTACACAAGTTATTCATTCAATAATAGTAAAAATACTTTTTGATTCTAGTTCTACGCATTATTTTGTATCCTGATGGTTTTGTAGAAAAAACCCTACACCACCACAAATCATGGAAGTAAAGATATCGGTGAGAATGGAAAATGGTAAAATCCTTGCATCCCATGAATATAACTCATCCTCTATCATTATTTGTGGATTGAACTTCTTAGTGAACCTCTTCATGCTCCATCTATTGTAATTTTATGCAATTATTAGCATGGATTGACTTCCCTTATATAGAGCCAACATAAATTTCCCCGAGAGGTAAATCGCTCTCTATATGGAGAATTGACCAGCGATTCTATACAAATGAAAGGAGGAAGATGAATCTTCTTTAGCACCATCATCTCAAGTGTGGATATTAATTCCCTATGAGCATGCGTATCTGCCTCAGATGATTGAGTCTAGGGAAGAAACCATCCTTGAAGACATGACTATTTTGAGAAATTCCCTAAAGTGTTTCCCAAGGAATTTCCTTGTCTTCCTCCTATAAGAGATGTTGAATTATCAATTGACCTTATACCTGGGGAATTTCCAATATCCAAGACTCCATATAGAATGAATTTTATGGAGATAAATAATATGAATAAAAAACTATAAGAGAATATGGATAAAAGGGTTATACACCCAAGTGCTTCACCATGGTGTGCGCTAGTCCTCTTAATCAAGAATAAGGATGGGTCAATGTACCTTTTCATTGATTATCATGAGCTCAAAAATCACAATAAAGAACAAGTATCCTATGCCAAGAATTGATGAATATTTTCGTTCAGCTATGTGAAGCACAATAATTCTCTATGTTGGATATGTGGTCAGGATATTACCAAGTAAGGGTGAAGAACGAGGAAATCCCCAAGACTACTTTTTCGTACAAGATATGTGCACTATGAATTCATAGTAATGCCTTTCATACTCACAAGTGCTCCAACAATCTTCATGCACTTGATTAATAGAGTCTTTAGCGATTATCTCAACAACTTTGTGGTATTCTTTATGGATGATATTCTAATATACTCCAAAACCAAAGAGGATCATGAGGAGAATCTAAGAACTGTACTAGAGACATTGAAAAAGGAGAGTCTATATGAAAAGTAAAAAAAGTGTGCATTCAGGTTTAAGGAGGTCTCATTCATGGGCCATATCATCAGAAGAAATATGATATCTATGGATCCCTCCAAGATAGCTACAATTTAGGGATGGCCAAGTCCAACATTGGTGACAAGTATCCATATATTATTTGGGTTATATGGATATTATCGTCGATTTTTTGAGAAATTTCAAAAAATATTACAACCCTCTTAACAAGATAACATGTAAGGGAGTCAAATTTTCTTGGAGTGATGAATACGAATACAGCTTCAAGGAGTTGAAAAGGAGGCTTATCACTATTCCCATGCTCACACTAACCACAAGTGAAAAATGTTTTTTGTATTTAGTGATTCTTCAAAGAAGGTCATGGGTTGTGTGTTCATGAAAAATGACAATTTCATTGCATATGATTCATTAAAATTGAATGTTCATGAGAAAAACTATTCAACAGATGTTCTAGATTTGGATGTAGTGATCTTCGCTTTAAAAATTTGGTGTCATTACCTCTTTGGAGAGAAGTGTGAAATATATACGGACCAAAAAAGCCTCAAGTATATATTCAAATAGAAAGTTTTGAACATGTGCCAACAAAGGTGGTTAAATCTGATCAAAGACTACAATTTCTAAATCCATTACCACCCTGGGAAAGAGAACATGGTGGAGGATTATCTAACTTGGAATGACCCAGAAATTCTATTATAGATGAGAATTGAAAAGAATACAATATTCATAGATTTGATGAAGATGGACATGGAAATCATGAAGAAAGAAAAATCATCAATCCTTTCACAAATTATTTCTCAACTGTCTATTTTGGTAAGGTTAAAGGATGATAAAATTGATGATTTGGGAATTCATAAGAAGGTGGGAACTATTAGGAAATAGAAATCCCTGGATTTCAATTTCAATGAAGATAGAATTGTGAGATATGGGTCAAGAATTTGTGGTCCAACAAATCCAAGGTTAAAGAAGTATATTTTTCATGATAAACAGAGTTCAAATTTCTCTATTCACCTAGGATACTCAAAGATGTATAGAGATCGTTGAGAGCATTATTGGTGGGATAACATAAAGAAGAAGATCACTGAGTATACATCAAAGTGATTGGTATGTCAGAAAGTGAAGGCTAAGAGGTAGAAGTCTAAGGGGATGATGAAACCATTACCCATACCAGAAAGGAAGTGGGATAACATCACCATGGACTTTTTCACCGGACATTTGAATAAATCCAAAAAAACAATGCTATCTCGGTTGTTTTGGATCATCTCACAATTACTACACACATCATTGAAATTCTAGAGGATTTATCACTAGATCAACTTGAACTGATATACATCAGATATGTGGTAATGATCCATGGAGTACCACTATTGATTATGTCCAATCGAGATCCATGATTTACCACTATGTTTTGGAATAGTCTTCAACAAGCTCTGGATAATGAGCTGAACTTCAGTACAGCTTATCATCCTCAAACTGATGGCTAATCTGAGAAGACTAGCCAAACATTTGAGGAAATGTTAAGAGCATGGTCAATGGACTTTCAAGGATTATGAGATCAACATCTTCCATTAGTTGAGTTCTCTTACAACAACAGTTTCCACTCAAGTATCCAAATGACGTCTTATGAAGCCCGGTATTGGAAGAGGTGTAGATCACTGACATGTTGGGATGAATTTGGGGAGGTAAAATCCTATGTTTGGAAATGGTCTATGAAATTGTGGAGAATGTTAAGACCATACAACAAAAAATTAAAGATGCTCAGAGTCAACAAAAGAGCTATGTTGATAATCATCAATGAGACCTAGAGTTTGATGTCAGAGACATGGCATTGCTCTGCATATCACCGTGGAAGAGTGTTATGAGATTTGGGAAGAAGGGAAAGCTTTTCCAAGGTACATCGGACCTCTTGAGATCCTCGATCGTAATGGAGCAATGGCCTATCAGCTATGAATCCCACCAAACCTATCTCAAGTACATTATGTATTCCATGTATCACTCTTGATGAAGTACTTACCCGACCCATCACAAGTACTCAATCTGGAGGTGTTACCATTGAAGAATGTCCTCTCCTATGAATAGAATCTAGTGAAGATATTAGATCATAGAGAAAAATTTCAATGAAATAATACAATTCCACTTATCAAGGGGTTGTGAAGAAACCATAAGTTTGAAGAAGCAACATGGTAATCAAAGGATGTAATGAAGTAGAATTACTTGCATCTACTTTAGTGTTGAAAAAAGAAATTTCAAGGGTGAAATTTCTTAAGGGGGGGATGATTGTAACATCCCAAACTTTTAATAATGAAAATTCAACTTGATCTAATTAAAGGTATTATTATGTAAGATGGATATATAACATATTAACATCCTTTATTTTATGTTTTTTTATTTTAAAATACCATTAAGAATTGTGTCTGTTGCTAATATAAATGTTAAACAGTGATAAGATGATTAGTATAAATATATGGCTTTAAAAAATCCAAATTACTTTGACAAAGGAAGCGATGGCCTGATCCAGTAGAATTTCTCTATACGAAGCCCATTTTTCGTAGCTTAGAAAGGAGGTGGCCTCACTGGTCTTTGCTCTTGACCAAGACCAAGCTGATCATCAACATGATAAGCTCGAGTGGATCCACCTACGAGAGAAGTGAATGTTAATAGAGATTACCACATGAGTGATGTTATCCAAGCCACCCCAAGAGTCTATCACCATCACAAACCATACCCTTCGGTCTTATGCACGTTTTATAACGGCTTATGTAATGAGACCCTAGTAATATGATTATGATCTTTATTTTTAATAGATAATATACATTCATTTTATTATTGTTTCTTTGTAATTTTTTAAAAGAAAAAATAGCATTTTCAGTCTATTTTTTATGAATTAATGTATTTTGGAATTAAAGAATATTTTATTAAAATATTATTACTAAAATATTTTTTATTAAATATAAATGATCGTATAGTATTTATGAATAAAAATGTGATTTTTATTATGTTTTGAATGATGTTTTTATAAAAACCCATGAATTTTCGATAAATGTCAGTTTTTATATTACAAGTAAAGATTCAGATATTAAGGAAATTATTTTGATAAAATGAATATTATTTTTGGAATTAGGACGTCGAAATTATCCATCAGTGAATGTTTCATAATTTTTTGAGATATTCGAATTTTTGGGTAAAAATTAAATACCATTTAAATATATAATATGTTTTATGACATCATAACGACCCATTAGTGATGTAATAAAATAATATAAACATTATTTTCCACCAATATATATTTTACCATTAAAATAATGTGATTTTAGGTTTGTTTAATTTATTTTATAATGCCTTAGTGGACCCTCCAAGACTTATAAAACACTTTATCATTTTAAAATGATTTCCTTGAGAGTGTGACTCACCACCACATAAGCATGCCTAATATTTTAAGAAGTTATTCCAATGGCCTTATAAAATAATATTTTCATCTACCATTTAGAAAAAACCGTGGGAAAAACCGTGGGATGATTTGTGTTTTGGATTAGTTTAATGTGTAGGTTTCAAAACCTAAATAATAAAGAATTCCCTCCCTTTTCCTATATAAACCAACCCAAGATCACACTTCTTCTTCACTAAAAGCCTTTGGAGTTTATACAACCTCAGCCCACATCTCACTATAATCCTCCCAAGGTTCCAAAGCTTCCATGAAGCCTCTCTAAAGCCCCTCCCAAGCCCTTGGGATCACACTTCCAACTAAGGGATTCTTTCCATTCTCATTTTATCCAAGTATCTTAATATTGTTATGCCCTTTTATTTTCAATTTTTAATGTTGGGGTATGGTTTAGAACCTACCCCATACTATCCTATTTATGTTTTAATGATTAGATACCCATTTCCCCCTCATTAATTCCTCCCATGTACACCTGTTACCATACCGAAATTCCATAATAAATTTCTCTCCTCTCATTTGCATTCAAGCAATTCTATTGTATTATGAATCTAAATACCATTAAATTTGTCAGGACATGTATGTATATGATCCCTTTACTTTCCATTTCATGTAAATATTATGAGACACCCTTTCCTCTCTCATAAACCATTTTTAAAAATTCTTATGTCACATCTTTGCACTGACAAAATTGCACTGTGATTTTTCCAAGCCAAATTCATTGTGTAGTTAATACCATGCCCATTTCATTATCAAGGGTATTCACCTTTGTACATATTTAAATATTTATTATCTAGTTTCATGTATTTATTCCACATTCCTTTACCATGGAATAAATGATGATGTTGATTGATTCCATGTTATATGATCCTTGTGACACACTTTTGCATGAAATGAAATAACTGATAAGGGTGCACCTTAATAGCACTACAATGTATTGGGTAATGATCAATATCATGATATGTCAAGTGAAATGAGGGTTTACTCAGGATAATTCAAGTGAAATGAGGTTTTAATAATGATAATTCAAGTGAAATGAGGGGTTACTCATGCTCCATGTCCAATGAGCCTTGGATCATGTTAATACCATGTTATGTGTTCTTGACACATTTCCTTGTTTTGATAATCATGTTATATCATGATTTTATTTTCATGTTCCTTTTATGATTAGTTGATATTACTATTTCCTAACATGTATTGTATTCTTCATGTTATTCCTTTTTTACACACTTATTGGGCTTTATAGCTCAACCTTCTCGTATACATGTCCTCAGGCTATCCCATGCAATGATATGTATGAGGGAATGTAGTGGTATTGTAAAGTAATTTTTCAATAAATGTGTATTTTTTCATGTATAATGTCATTATTTATTGTTCATAAGCCCCAAATAAACCATACCTCTTGATATTATATGTTTTATCAACTTAATATTTTATGTAATAAGTAATGTTTAAGTGTGTAACAAAAAGTAGGGTTGTCCTACTACAGTTAGTGAGATTTGATAAATAGATACCCATAGAAGATATCGATGTTTTGGTTTAATATTTCCATCAACCCCAAAGGTAATTCCATAATTTTTGTGTGAGTTTTCCTTTAATTATTTCATGTTTTATACAGGGGAAAAATATCTCACCCTAAAAATATATTTAACAACTGATTATTACACTACCCTCTGATGATTTAAAGGTGCACTTGAGGTCTTGTGATGGCATGATCCAGGTATTATTTGGGTATTCAGGTCACTGTCATTGTGATAAAGATATAAATAAACTAGCCATAATTATTTTCCCCTAGGTTCGAGGATGGTTTATTATCACCTGATTAACCAACTAGTAGTTCAATCATAAAATTATATCTTATTTATATATTTATATTATAAGTTCATGCTTAACTATTTTATTATGTTCCAAAAAGTTTATTGAATAATTAATCACGATCACATAAAATAATTTACATGAAGTTTTTTATAAAATTAAATAATAAGGCCATATATTTATTTTATCATGTTTGTTTCATGATTTATACAAGTTGTCGCATATAATAATTAATAAGTATTAAATAATAAAAGAATTATCAAATTATATTATAAAATAATGAATACAACCCAAATGAAAATATTAAATCACTATACACCTCCCATAAGATAATTTGTAATATAATTGTAGGTAAATTAACCAACCATTCCCTTATTAGCGTGATTTCCCCTATCAATGAGTTGTAATAAAGGATTTCTATTAGTTTGGCCGTATTATATCAAGTTAAATTTCTTACAAACTCATTATATAATAAGGAGGAAAGTGGTTATAAGATCTAATTATAGTATTTTTGATATGTAGAAAAATCCATAGAATAATTAGATGTGAATTAACACAAACAGAATGAAAATATTCCTTATAAATAACATCACATGATTTTTCAAACCTTTATCTAGATTATCTTATGTGAAATTTATTTCATTTTAATAAAAATATATGCAATTAGACATTTTTAATCAAATTATTACGTTTTTTAGGATTTGATAAAATTGGGGGAGAAATAAATTTTTCATTAATCACGATGTTGGATTTGATAATCAAGATAACATATTAATAAATTCAAGGTTTTTAATGGACATGTTATGTCATAACAATTTCACAAAAGAGCTCTGATAAATTATGGAAAAACTGAATTTCTTAACTAGTATATATTTCAAAGAGTGGTATTCATTATTATTCATCATATTTCAAAAAAATAATGGAAATATTATATATAGAAATACCCATTTCCTACTAAGACTCCTATAAAAGCTCGTGGGGATGATAATGATGTATACTTGAGACACGTAGATGATCCATTGGATATATAATGCATTGCGTCATCATCTATTCTAGGTGACATACAAATGAAGTAAAAGAAAAAGTTTCATACTCTATCATATCATATATTCTAAATATTTACATGAAGAAAAATATAAAAAAGTGATATTAAATTTTAAAATCACCCTTCACCCTAAATATTTGATAGGGATTCCCTACCATACTTTATGTACTAATGAAGATAGGGAATATTGGGTTTTTTTATAATTTTAGTTTTAAGGTAGATAATGAGTTCTCCACAGACTTCATTATCACGTGTATTCCTTATAGTTTCTTAAGTATTAATTTTAATTTTAACATATTTTTTTCCCAAATAGATTATATATTTTTTGTTAATTATTTATCAAATTGATAGATACATTAAAAATGACACTTCTATAGTCTTTTTTAAGACCAAGAATAAGATAAAGACTTTGAGATCAAAAACATGGTCAATATCCAATGGGCCTCACTGAAATTATTTTAAAAATAAAATATTTTAAGGGAGAGAAATTAATATCATTTTTTTCATTTCAAAAGAAATTCTATTAGAAGATAAACGTAAATATAGTGAAGATGAAAAAGGATTACACTGGTATAATTTTCAATATAATAAAACTCAATATTTCATGAAGATAGGCATTAAATATAGTTTTTGACTTATGGATTTGTATCTAAATATATGAATGAAGTAGATTACAAAATATTTTTATATGTTAATATAACTTCATGATATTAATGGATTAGGGATCTCTATATTAATTTTTGAATATTTGCATTTAATATTTCCCAATAGAAAAATTATTCTGTCTGAAAATGAGTATTTTTTATTTATCATAATGATACAATTATTTATGTTCCATTTTTAAACACAATAATATTTATTTAAAATTGTGAAAAAAATTTCTCTAACATGTAAAGTTCATATAAATTTAAATAATTTTGTAAATATATACTCGAATTAATAAATAAAATTTCAATAGTAAATGGTAAAATAAATTCGTAGGATATAGTGGGATGGAATCTCACTATTTAATACTTTTACTAATATCATTAGTAAATAATTATATTTCTATTTTATGAGGTATAAGTAAAAATTATTTAATTTTTTATAAAATATATATGTAAAGTAGATAATAAGCATGGTAAAAATATGAAGACACTCATATAAAAGTGATGTAGATAGTGTCTTAACAGATACATCATTGATCTTAAATCATGAATTTATTCCATAATATTCTTATGATATTGAATTAAAAAAACATCACACACACTTAACCTATTTTTACATCCAAATAAGTAAATACAATCTCATGATAGTTAATGTATATGATGTTTTTTTGGTTATTGCATTTACATAGGAAGATATGAAAAGTCTTTATTAAGTAATATTATAGATACAAATGTGTATCACCTAAGATGATTTTTATCTTTACATTATTCTATAGATAAGATAATATGTATTGAAATAGATTATATCTCTATATGATATAGTGGGATTAAGATATAATTTAATAAATTTTAGGCTAAAGATAAACAAGAGTTTCACAAGAATATAAACACTAGAAAAATCAGTGGAAAGAGTTGTTCTAATGACACAAGTATCAAGGTTATTATAATTATTCTATAAGAGAATTTGGATACATTCAAAATTAAAAGTGAGTTTTGTGTCTATAAAATGTCACTGGGTGAGAAATATTTTTCCTAAAGTAATAATTTTCATAGAAATATTATTATAGTTCATTTTTGGCTTAGTGGTAGGCACCCCGTAATCATACATGAAAAATGGGGGTTCTACACCCATTTGGGCACACGTATTGTAGAAGTACTATAGAGGTACTATAGTAGTGGAGATACTATTGCGGTGGCATGGAACTATAGAAACAGCGGGAACTGTGTGGCATTGTAGTAGGCAGGTAGGGTAGCAGTACTATTCACAGAATGGGCCATGGGCCAAAAATTTGGGCCTATGGGCTATGTTATGGTCTACATGCCCACTAGGCCTTTGGTATATGTAATGGGTCTCCCTCTACCCAGTTAAAATATTTCTTTCCTTTTCTTTATTAATAAAATGATTCTTAGTCCCCAACATTTTAAAAAATAATAGAAATAATATTTATAGAAATGACATTCCACTCTTATAGATAGTTATTAGTTGGTTAAATAAATTTTTTCACCCTGAATTCCTTACATAATGTAAACTACATTATAGGGATCAAGATATACCAATATACATCGAATAATAACTTTAAACTAGTATAATTTATATACATTAACAATGTATAAAAATGTAAAAGATGGATCAATCAAGAGAGGATCATTTCCTATGCCACAAGACATAAACATTCAATTGTTTTCATATCTGTTTAATGACTGAATATGTCATTTCTGTCAAGTTATGTATTGGTATGTCAAGGATAACTACATTGGGATGTAATTAAAACAGTCCTAAATTAATAGTGCTATATAGAGGTTGTTTACCATGTATTTAGAGATGCTAATAAAATTATTTTTGTGGGTACCCATATGCTCGTTACTATAAATATTAGTTTGATTTTATATAATTATTTAGATAGTGGAAACACAATCAGAGATATAATATTTAAATATCCTATAGTTTCTAATTTCATAACTCTGTATATATCATAACCCTGTATAGGGATAAAGAAAAAGTATCCATATATTTTTTAAATATTCTCTATTATGAACTTTACCTCAAGGAGATGACATTATTGTATGTGTGATAATTATAAATGTTAAATAAGGCAGTCTTGATGATTGAAGACTTAAATTATCCAAATCCTGAATAAATTTTCATAGATAATGTTTTTTTAATTTTTTTGTAATTAGATATAGTGAATCTTGGATTTTTTTAATGTTATTTTTATATAACCTACTACTTCATGTTTTTTTTCATTACCATTAAATTAATACAATTTGATATATACAAGATTATCCTTGTCAAATAATGTTTATTTTTGTGTCTATCATTAATTTGATAATTTTCAATGACTATTTTTCATATTAATGTGTTATATAAGTTCGTTGTTGTAATGAGAACCTAAATATACCCTGATGATAATTTTAAAATTAGGTCTTAGTTCCTAGACACATCAAATAGATGATGTCTTCAAATCATGTACCAAGGACTAATAAGAAATGAATATTGACATTAAGAATTTACTTAGTGTTTTTAGTGAATGTACATCATTATTATAGACCCTCCATGTGAAACTTTATGTCTTATATATTTTAATAGGATTCATATATATGGGTGTGTGTATTAGTGCTCAGACCTCATATCACTGATATTGTATATAATAAATCAAATATTTTGATATATACACAAAATATATGATGTCATTTCTATTAGGGAGGTTTAATAAATTATCTATTTCATTAGTGACATGAAATTAATTGAATGGTAAATAGATTAATTTTCTCTCCCATATTATGGAAGAAGATATCCCTAGCCATTTTATTGATAAGGAACTATCTGTCTAAATTCCATGACCATCATTGTTTTCAGGTAAGTTTTTTTGAAAAATTTAGAGAAATATATAAAAAATAAAATATGATGACACATGTATGGATCTTTTCTAAAGAGATTTAAGCTGAAAATGGATTATGTTTTGTAATTTCAATCATATGAATTTATTTTTGTGACAACTCATCTTTTCATTGTGAGGTATGTGATGTATTTCTTGATAATTGTTTTACTTGGGCCTACTATTATTATAAAAATAACCTAGAGATTCACACACTATTTATACCCAGAAACTAATTATATTCAATTGAATCAAATTTTAACAAAAAATTTATACCTGATTTGTAAAATATTATCTTGTTCAAGTTATATTAATTATAAGCCCCCAAGGCATAGGTTGAGTGGTTCACCTGTAGGACCATCTTGCTATCTGGGGGAACTAGTTCAGGACCAATTCCCACTAGACTCTAACATTGTTTATATTATGAATAGGTCTATTCAACACCATTTTTTTAGCTGGGGAACATGAAACACATGCTGGATTGTAGATCCCCCAATGGGCCTATGTGTGAAACCCATACACACATTTTTACCTATTTCTCGATCTCTACTACTTGGAAGGAGCATCGTTGTTTCTCAGTGGATATCCATTACATGCCATAGGTGGTGATGGTCATTGAACCAACCCCTCCCCCCTTGGTGGGGGAGGGACCTATTCCACCTCTTAATGGATCTATGTCATCATCCTTCTCCATGTTTTCAAACACTGACTATATTCCATCCTTTCCTCAGATCTACCTCATCCCAAAAGTCTTGTAGGTTTTCAATAGATCTCCCAAACTATTGATCTCGATGCTTGAGTTCATTGAAGCCTTATCAATGCTGAATTTTAGTCTTATTGAATGGTTTAAAAAATGATGGGAATCAGTTTATTCATTTGACCATTTCATCTTTAGATCTTAGGGTTTTTCGGGGAGAGCGAATTTTGGACCCCTCGAATCCAATCACATTATGATACGCTTCACCTATGATTATGATTTGGTTATATCATGGTCGAGTTATCCTAGTATGTTCAGTGGATTCCACTTTATTCTCTTAAAATGGACGTATGAATTCCATATGAAGCGAGGCTCACTAACTATGGAGATAAAGGGTAGATTTATACACCTCTCGATTCCTTTCCTTTATCCTTATATTATCCAAATTTTATAAAATCTTGTTGGGCCTTATCTGTGATATGAAAAGTAGAACTAGATCAATATTCCACCCAATATCACTGATGTTTTGTGTTGAAATTGATGTGTCAACGATTCTGGTTGAATCCTTCTGGGTTGATGTTGGTTAGGAACTTCAGTAAAATAAACCTATTATATTTGAATATTGGTGTGATTTTTGTTTGTTGTGTAAGATATTAAGGCATAAGGATGAAATCTATAGGTATATGAAATTTATGAATAAGGTTTTTTCCTTAGATGAGGTGAATTATGACACTGGTGGTGGGTCTGTTGAGGAGGTATGTCCTCTGAACTCATGCAATATAGTCAAGGTGGTGAAAAAGCTAAAGGCTTTGCATAATGTCTTGATAGTTACTAATATTTACAATAATATAAAGCATGATCTGGGAGTATTAAGTTTCTATTGGTGAAATCATGATTAAAATTAACGCAATGGAATTGGACAATAATATTTTTTGAGGGGTAGTACATCTAGCCTGTAATGTGGTAGGAATATATGACTATGGGTTTTCAATGGGCATGTAATAGTCTCATGATGCCAATGTCCGAACTGGTGAGAAAGAGTCTTCCTTGGATGGTAATAAGAACATCTAGTGGGAGTCTACTAATAATGATAATAACGTTGTAGTGACTGTGGAAGTCCCTTATGGTCTCACCACCTATGTGATCACTCATTATGTGGATTTAGAGTACACAAATATATTGCCTCAATTTATGGTATGGGGATTTAAACTACAAAGGGATTTTGAGTCAAGGCAACATGAAAAATATGATGCATAAAACATTGATGAAAAAACCACAAAATGTTTATGAGGTGATTCAGTAGCACTTTAAATATTCAACAGTTAAGGATAATCGGGATGATGTCTCAGCTGATGAAAAGGTGGTGGATAATGCCCCTTCCATGGTGCTATACAATTCCCCTTCCAAGGTGGTTGATAACACCCCTTTAAAGGCCTTGTACTATAATAAATCCATATACAAGGATATTATCACAAGTGGGAAGAAGTTGTGAGATGAAAATGAGGCGTTCATCTCTTCCCCCAAAATAGAAGATCAAAGAAATATTATTCTATTATACCAAAGACCGTGTCTATGAGATCCCCATCTAAGATTCATTGAAAGGCTAATCAATATATTCTCATGATCTTTATCCTTGGAAATTTCCAATATAAATCAGAAACAAATGATGATGCTGATTAGGGGGTTGACTTGTCATGTAATAATAATTAGTTGTTATTTACGCTAGTTGTGATTAAATTTTGTATTCCTCGTCTGCTCTCATTATTGACTATTTTATTTCTCTTAATAAATAGTCAACAGATATTTATTCTCTCTAGAATTACTCTATATATTAATCATAAATTCAATCATAGGATTATTCAAGACATGTATTAATTATTTTAAATTTTTCTCATGGTTATTTAAATGAAAAATAAATATAATATATATTTATATATTTTTTAAGTGAATAAAATAAATATTTATTCACAGGTTATGTGAATATATTATTAATTCTATCTAATGAACAAAATTTTATTATTCAAGGCTTGATTATATTTATGATAGGATATGGATCAAATTATCAATATAATAAATATTATTTAATATCATAAAAAAAATTATTTAATTATTTATTAATTGTTATTGTAATAATACATGTCAAATAAAAAAACTATAGTTCCAATATTATTTTCAGTGAGGTGAAAACGGACATTTATTAAAGTCAAATTAAAATAAAGGACATAAATAAAATATCTATAATTTTATACCTTATTATAAAATAAAAAAATATATAATTTTTTGTCATGAGAATTTTATTTCAAATAATTGTATTGTCAATACATAGAGAGGGAACTGGACAGAATCATAACCCTTCTCTCATGTCTGTAGAAAATTTAAGTGAATTAATCACATGATCAAGAGAATATTATATTATGTACTTTATTCCCTCTTGCTACCTCTTAAGACCTCAAAAAGGGTCTATAGTTTCCTAGAACACATGTGAATATTTTCAGTGTAGTTATTATTTTGATTCTTTGAGAATTAAAAATATCAACTTTAATGAGGGTCAAGTTAGTGGTATAAATAATAATTGGAAATCAAATATAATATAAGATAATCCATGAATTTATATTATTTAAATAATTAATTATAAATTATATGTTATGATATGATTAAAGTGGTTGGGACTATTCCATCAAGAACTTCTATTTTAATAGAACCATCATTATTATACACTATATATCCTTTTAATATTGACAAATTATATGATAATAATTCCTAAAAATTATTATTGAGAATAATTTCATTACATAATGGGATAATGGACGTAAATTTGTAATATTATAAACACCACGTTTATCCCATTAAGCGATCCCTAAATAATTCTTAGAGTTTCAGAGATTAGATCCATAAATTTCTATATACAAAAATTGATAATTTTTTTGAATATATTATACTTCTATAGAGTGTTATACAACATATAAATTCTAAAAAATAAGATCACTATCGAAAATAATTATAGTAATGTATTCAATTGAAGGTTTCTTAAGAAATTATAATGAATCGTATAAAATTCATTGAATCAACTAGCCATTGATATAAATTTTATAATCTAAGGAAACTATGGATAAAAAGAAAGATTGTAACAACACTCTATAAATAATTTTTTTTAATATAGTCTAACAATTTTGGAGGAATATATCCAGACCTTGGAAAATATAGCCAATCATTTTGAAGAACATATTTTGGATGATACAGATACGATGGTAACTACACTTCAAGGGGGTTATATAGTGTAATTCATTACACTAATCCTAGTCTCATATATAATAATTTTTTGATTTTTCTCTTTTAAGGAAATTTTTATTTGAACATGCGATGTTTCCCAGTTTTCCAAAAATGTGTTTTTTGAAATAATAATTAAAATTTTAGGAATAATATAGTATAACTATTGTGAAAAAAACAAATTATTGGATTTTTTTCAGCAACGTATATTTCATGAAATTATTAACACATTTTTTATGGATGTTTTAAAATCATATCATTAAGATGTTTTGGATTTATAAATTATCTAAACATATATATTAACGGAGTATAAGAACATACCAATTAAATTTCACCCTCTTTAATTTCATTATTAGTTATTGTAAATATCCTTTTATCAATTGGTGTATCTTCAAGTGTGAAAAGACCTAAATTACCTCAAACATGAGCTATATATATTCTCACCTAAAGTGCAATATCCCATATCATTAGTTGCTGTGAAAAAATAATTTGGGATAAACATTCACCAAGGGAGAATAATTTCCCTCAAATAACACTAGTCAATATATTTGATATCACTAGAAATTTAAAATAAAACAAAAGAAATTAATGAATATATAGTAATTAAAAAAATACCAAAATTATAAATTCATCTTATAAAATTAACCATAAAATATTAATAATAATAATAATTAATAATAATTAGGACCATGGTGGTCGGACTCTTTTACATAGTACTATAGAAATCATCTCTGAGCTCCATCTACAACATATTCTCACCAAAGCCAAACATGGTAAAAAACTAAAAAATTTCCAAACACAGAAAACCTAAAATCACATCTATATAACCATAGTAGTGTACATACAAGGGGGAATGTACACACATATCCAATAAGATTTCCTTAAATAGTTCTACAAGAAATCCATATAAAATATAAAAGAATCATGAACGATTGAAAAAAAAAGTAAAACATGAATTATGCCTGAATAATATTTTTATAAAAGATATTATTAATTTTTTTCTTCCCTTAAATAAAAAATTACAACAAAATTCTAAATTTCAAAAAAATATAATTTTATAAAACAAATAAATTTAATTTATCAAAAAAGTAAATATCATGGGATAATTAATCTTGGATTATAAGGGAAAATAAAATATTTATATATTATTTTATATATTCCATTATCTAGAACAGAATCCCACAATATGAAGTTCCTATAATAGTTAATGTTTGAGTTAAATAATAAACTAGACAATGCTAGCCAAAGAAAAATATTTTTTTTATTTGGGAAAAGAATAGTCAAAAGGAAATCAAAAGAAAGAAATATAATTTTACTATACCCCCACATAAGTTCCCAAAGGTTCACATTACGACTCAATCAAAATTGAACATCTATATTTCAATCTAAGAACTCGTGCTATTTTAAACTGGAAATTTTAGAATAAAATTGATTTTATACTTTTAGATTATTTTAATGAGGAAATTTTTTATTTTCCCTAAGAATATGACCTAAAATATTTTTTTTATCCACTATGACGGTCCAATAATAGGGCGTTTAACCTAGTATGGGAGAATGGTAGAATTATAACCCATTCAAATTTATATGGAATAATTAATATTTAATATAAATTCAATTATATATTAATTTATTTACATAGATTTGTTCATATGTGTTTCTTATTTGGAGTGCCAGATTGAAATTTTTTATCCATAATTGAGTCTATAATGGGGATTTCTTCCTAGGTATGGAATAAACTCATGTTGGGCGCCGGGGCTAGGCCCTCACCCCTTTTTCTTTTTTATTTTCCTTTCCTTGATTTTCTTTTTTATTTTCCATTTCTTCCTTTTGTTTTTCTTTTTTTCATTTATTATCCTCCCCTTGGATTTTCATGTAAATACTATAGGCTTACACTTCATGTGAATTAGGTAAAAAAGGGAGATATAGAGGGAGAAAAAGAGGGAGAGGAAGGGAGGCATCGTCGTGGTGCTCCAGAGGAGCCAGTTCATTGTTTGGATGTTGTGTACTGTGGAAATGGATGACGATTTTGAAGATTCCACAAAAATGTAGGCTAGTTTTATGTTTTTCCATAAATACTAAAATAGTTATGATTTTTATTTTTTTCATGTACCAATTATCACTTCTTATGGTACCTAAATGGTCTATCTATATCCTTTGTGGAGAAAATGGTGTTTCAGGCAGATTTGATGGGGTTTCGGTCGAAAATATTTATCACGTGATGTGTAGTTTAGGAACACATGTCGTATGTTCCTCCCTTTTAGGGAAGATGGAATTTTAGAAGTATACTCCATGAATAGGGTATACAAGCTGTGTATAGGGACTTGGCTGTGTATGCGAGTACCCAGCCAGATAGCCTGTGTAGGTGCACGTGGCCTTGTAGAGTGCACAACCAGAATTGGTGTGGGTTCCAAATTGTATAGAAGTACACAACCAAGAAAAATACATGTCCATTCCTTGTGAGAAATACAAGAAGGTTCCCAATGCTGGTTGCAAATCATGTATTTGTTATATATGTAAAATATATGGGATTACATGCCATGTTTGGCTAATGTAGACACCCAGGTGAGGCTTCTAGGGTACACTTAGTATACCAGGGTATCCATATTGTGAACTCATACCTTACAATATTTTTGAGGTTTTTCATATATTTACACCGTTTAGTTGGAATTGTACACATGATTTGTCCATTTCTAGTATAATTCCATGTAGATCGTTATGGTGAAACTCTTGAGATGATTTGAGGACTCATAAGAGGAATTTTGGGTTTTTTATTAAACAGTGAGGTTATTACTATAGTAATTGAACTTAGCTGTCTCTTGAGAGTGAGACCCTTGATCTATGATTTTCCATAAGCCATAAATCTATACTGTTATTCAATTTATTTTCCTTTTTGTCTAAGATGACATATTATCTTTTGAACTAGAGGATTTCATTTATGATGCCTCTATCTTATCATTCTTACTGAGGGTCCCTTGTGGGATAGGTTTGTGTATATGATAATCCATTTATGATCCCTCTAACTGATTACTCTTTACAAGGTTCCCATGTAGGATGCCTCTTCTTATGTACATCTTTATGAGGATCCCATGTAGGATTCCTCTTCCTATGTAAACTGTTATTTAGCGTCCTAGGTAGAGGAAACCTTGTTTTGTACCACTCTAAGGATCCCGGGTAGGATGCATTTTCTGTGTCATAACATAAGGGACCCTTTGGGAATGGTGTCCATATGATTTTGATGTTCATGAATGAAATCCCTATTGATGGTTATACTAGAACATTGTGGACGATTATTCTCTCCCTAATCGATTACTTAATCATGGTGTTGAACATGGAACTCCTCAATGTTGATGTGACAAATACTCGATGCATGATTAAATTATCATCGAGAAATAACTAGTATGCTCCCTTGAGTTGCATGGATGCACTATTAATCATCACCAAGAGGTACGTCATGGAGAGGGGGATATTGAGACATTTATATGAATATATTCCAATCATGTACATTTATTTAGAGAGAATTCCTTTTATAGATCGACTATGGGTCATACCCTTAAGGATTATCTGAGTTTTAATGTCATGATTTCCTATGGATCGAGAACTATGATTTAGAAATTGGATTAGATTCACACGGCTTTACTAGTATGGGATCCAAATCACTGTCCATTTATAAGATTTTCTATCGATATATGACATTATTTTTTATAGTGATTAGAGGTGAGTGTGGGTGAACCCTGAGTTAGGACATGTATCCCACTATAGTGACATAGCTTGGTTAGTGATATTTCATGTGTTAGAAAAAGAAGGTATTGTCGATCAGGATTATGGATCCATATATCAACCAAATTATACACCTCTTGAGTGGTACACCATCCATCTTAACTTCATTTTCACAAGTTGTCTAGATGATCAGGATTATGAACCCAAGGATCGACTGCTTTTGATTTATGTTATTTTCATATTACTCATGTATATACATATTTATGTACATATATGTTGTAATATATATATATATATGCATATATATATACACATTTTGACACACTTCCTAGTTGACCAGCATTATAAACCCAAGGATCGACTATGGTTTCACATTATTTATTTTATTTATTATATTCTATTGTGTATTGGAAGGGATGAGAATATTGAATGATAATGAACTTACATTAACAAATTTATTGGTCCATCATTAGGGTGGCATGTTTAGATTAATTCTCTTCCCTATATGTAAACCTTTGATTGCATGCAGTCCTTATGTCTGCTTCTCAGGTTGACAACAGATACATGGTGGATAGGACTAAGACCCCTAGTTGCATGATCAATCAAAGCTACTCATGTGTATTCTTTTGATTAGGCTGGATCATCTCGATAGTGTCTTTGAGACTAGGTATGTGTTCTATCTCAGATTTGGTAGTAGAACCATGTACTTTTATTTTAGTTTCTATAATATAAATTTGTATATATATGGTGTAATAACCCGAGAATTTATAAGATACATTCTTTTTAATTTCATTAATATTTTCTATTGTATGACACACCAAGATTATCTTGCGCTATACTCAACACTGTATTAGCTTGCAGTATACGCAACACTTTTCTTGGCTCTTGTTACACACAATTTCAAGTTTGTTTGATAGAATTTATTCTATGCAACATTGAGTGTGTATATATATATACAATGTATAAATAAAATATGGTTGTATTCTGTTATAGGCAACAACAGAGGAGTTGTGCACTACGCGCAACCCTGACTTGGCTTGCATTACATGCAATCACGACATTCCTCGATAGCGTGTGTTGTACGCAATACCGGGTTTTACTAAACAACGATATATTATTTTAATATTGTTATGAACTAGACGTTATGAATAGTGTTAACTAAATTTTGAATTTTATAACATTATTATTCATCTTACACATTTCTAGAACATGGTATAAGAACAAAATAAATTTTTCGGGTAAAATTAGTATTTTTCAAAAAATGCAGTTTTGGCACCTTTTGATGGCACACCCACATTAATTCTAATTTTTGACATTTTTATAATTTCAATTTGACAGAATAAAAATCTTCTTTTGAATCAGGATATAAAAATTTAAATTAGATAAAGTTTTGATATTTTTCCGATAACTTTCATATTTTAATGAATAGTAAAAACACGTATATTTTAATTAAAAACATCTTTTTTCTTCGTAATATCTTATGTGGTAAAATTATAATATTGAATGTTTTTAAAGTATAAATAGAATATATTTTTATCATTTAATATAATGTATGTCATTAGCATTGAGTTTACCTTGAATTCGTAGGTTAAATCAATTCAATCTTTTGCAATGTTTTAAAGAAAAACCTGTTTTCTTTGGACAATGAGATTAATTTTAATTTAATTATTGCATCTTTTGTGTGTTGAATTTGGAAAAATGGATTCCATATTTGGAATCAGTGGGTCCAAATTATGTTAATAAGCTACTTTTTATTTTTGGGCATTGTGAATAATAACTACGGTAAATTTTATTTACTATAGTTAAAGGTAAATCCGGTAATTATGGGTAAATATAACATTATAAAATTACCCTAAAACTTTGAAAAATCCTATTGGATGGCTAAAAGTAGTCCCATATAAGCTAAGGGTCGGATTATATTCATTTAATGGACTTTTGTCCATGAAAATAATTTAATTATTATTAAAACCAAAGAATGTGACATCATGTCACTTTCTTAAATCTTATAAGTATAATAATTTTAATTTAGTGATAAACTTCATGAAACATAGAAAATGAATAGTCTCCAGAAATATAATACAATTATATACATCATAGGAATTTATTTAGAATTTTTAGGGATTAAATAATTAACATTTATTATGACACAAAGATGATGCAGTAATTGTCTTATTAATGAAATATTGACATAATTGATGTTATAAATGCCCAAATAAATGTAATTTGAGACTTTTTATGACTTAAGTTAATTTTATAGGTTAATATGACATTTTATTGTTGATATAAGTAACTTGGTTCGAACTTATCATTCTGTTATGAATTTTCATAAAAATCATGTACCAAATAGTGTCAAAATTTACATAAATTAGTTTTTAAAACAAATATTATATTATTAATTGTTATTTAATTTCTAAAAATATAAGGTTCGGAAAAATGACTTAGATAAGGATATATATATTAATAATAAACAACTTGGGGTTCGTTTGTCTTGTTATGGTAAGTTTATTAACCATATAGTGTAAGAAAATAAAAAGACACGGTAAAAGTTAAATTATTTAACTTAGAGTTAAAGCTAATTGATAAGGTTAAAATAATAACCTAAACTTGTCTAAATCCTATTGGATTAGAGGCTTTCGACTCATCCCCACTTTAGCTTCTAAATAAGACCCTTTGGAACTATTATAAATCGAATTTGACCTTAATATAAAATAATATTTTGAGATTTTCCTAAGGTGCCCCTCTCCTCTCTTATAAAAGGGCACATCCTCCCTCTCATCCTCACACCAATTTGAGCATTCAAGCTCAGCCAACCCCTGACAAAATCTATTCTCCACTTCCCTATTATCATCATAGAGGTCCTGGTCTTCTTCAAAGACCATCCTTAGTTCTTTAAGTGGATGTTAAGTGAAGGCGCACCAAAAAGAGGTAATAACCATTACCGATCTTTTTCACTTTCTTTCTTCTTACACTTCTTATTATTATGTTGTTTCATTATGAAGTAATAACATCAGTATCACTCATATACTGATATGTTATTATAAGTATGAAACAACCCTATTTCACCATCTATCCATCCTACGGAAAATGAAATCACCACGCGTGCGTACGTACGGAATACCGTCTCCACTCCGTGGTGTAATCTATTTTCCACCACCACCTTACATGGATGGGTATAATGGTGTAAATAATTACTAAATATGACTATTGTAAAGTGATATTGATTCTGAAATAGTATACATACACTCAAATACAATTCAACGATCATGAGAATGATATCATCGCTCGTGCGTACATACGGACTACCGTCTCCACGACGCGATGAGATTCATTATCCACGTTAACCATTCATGAGTAATTATAAAGTATATATATAATAATTAATCATTAAATATATTACATAATAATGATATTGGATTTATGTGTATATATATGTATTTCATCTACTTAATTCTATTCAACTCAATAAGGAAACGAAAACAGCGTTCATGCGTACGTACGGTCTACCGTCTCCATGAATGGTGTATTTCATTCCATTTACTGATCTATTATATATATGTATATTTTGAATATCTATTATATATAAATCATGGTTTATATTCTGGAATTAAGTAATCATGATCTATGTAATCATATGAATAATTACAATTCAAAACACGGACGACCAATGAAACGATTTTACCCAAATCGCTCTTTAACATGGAATTTACAAATGAAAGGGTACAATAAAGTCATAAGTGACCATATATGATATCATAACAATGATTATGATTCTGGAATAAGTCAATAACATTATTTAAATCATTATACAGGAAGTATCGTACACTTACGAAGCAAATCGGACCTAAGGTAAGGGAAATATCACAATCTCATTTTTATCCGAGATTGTTTATACTTTGGAATTTACTGGGGTGTATTTTATCATCCACATCCATGTTTCCTCAATATGTAATATTTATATCCTTCTACAATAGTTTATATCCAATTTTACCCTTCGGTGAGTTTTTAGTAAAAGATATGAAAGGAATATTTTGTCATTTTTCGTACGAGGTACTTTTTGACTTTTCCAAAAAAAACACGAGAGGAATGTTTTTTTAACTTATACGACGTGAATGTATTTTTTAAACATTATTTCCAAGAAGCTTCCTTTACAAGTTTTCAAGTTTATTTTTAATCAACTTCTTTTAGTTTAAAATTGTATGACATGTTAAGAAAGGAAAAAATTGTTTTTGAAGTAGAAAGGATATTTTCCTCAAGAATGGAGTTCAAGTGTTTTATCAGAATTATTTTCCATATAAGATAATAAAGGGTTCTGTTTCTATCCCTATTATTACATTTATTTGATTATGTTGTGATGGAATTATTTTTATGAATTCCATTATCTTATATGAATTGTTTTATGATATCCCGATGTTTAAGATTCACATTTTTATTACATGGGTTATGCAATGATGTATGATTTAAGATTTTGTGGCACACATAAGAATGGTATCATTATGAGATGGGTGGGACCTATATCTCCCTCCAATGAATTGGGTAAAGATTTTATATCTCATGAGATAGACATGGCTGGAATGGTAGGTTATACCGGTTCAGTGAAACAGGAATGAAATGAGGGTGGCACTGTTCAGAAATGGACTTTGTCCACTAAGATAATCTAGGCAATGAGTCTTGACTAATAAGAAATGATTCTCTATGATTATGTGTTTATACCACAAAGTTTCATGTTTTATGTTATGATTATTGGGATTTCATTTCACTACTATGATTTATCCCATGTTATGAAATTATTCTCTCTTTTGCAGGTTAAGATTTCCACAATGTTATGTTCTTATGAATATGATGTGATTGATATTTCTTCTGTTTACCCTTACTGAGCATTTGAGCTCACCCTTTGATGTTTTCTTTTCCCCAGGATATAAAGAAAGGTTTTAGGTAAAAAAAAGGGAAGATCTTTATGGGAGATGTTGAAGATCTTTCACCACGATTAGAAGATTATATTCCGAGTTTCCAAAGACACTAAACTATTATGATCCTTGTGTGTGTATTTTTGTTATGTACTAAGTATTCCGCAAAATTAATGTAATTTCCATGTACTTCAGGCTTAGGGTCTCTACAGTTGGTATCAGAGGAAAGGTTTAGTCAACCTTTAGAAACTAGGATGCGAAAACATTAGTGAGATCCCTAGAGATATTTCTAAGGTATGTCTAGGGATGTCCCTAAGGATAAGTATACATATAGAATATAGTCCTAGAACTATGGTAACGATATTATATTAAACCAAAGATGTTATATATTGAAGATAATCCCCCTTTATTATGATTTTTGTCTCTCACACTATTCTTTTTGGGTTTTAGAAAATGGCTGGAAACAAGATGATTCACGATAATGGAGGATATGATGGACAATGGAATGATGAGCAACCAAATGAAATGGAATTTGGAAGTCCAAACATCATTATTATGCCGAATAAGCAATCTCATAATATGATCAATAAAGTAAAATTTGGTAAGTTTCCAGACTCATCTAATAAGAGAAAGATGGAGTTTCATGATGGTCATAGAGGAAAGAAAGTTCAATTTCCCCTATGTAAATCATGTGGGAAGAAGCATCGAGGGGAATGTTCCAAGGGAACTAGAAGATTCTTTGGGTGTGGAAAAGAAGGACACAAATCCAGTAAGTGCAATGGAAAAGGTTCAGTTAACTCCATGGATGAGGATAATGGTATTGCTACGACATCAACAATGGTTAAATGTTTTAAATGTGGAATGTACGGGCATTATGCAAACCAATGACCTAAGGGAAAGTCTCATGAAGAGAATCAGTATGGTCATATGGGTAGTATTTGTGTGGATGATGATGAAGAGACTACAAATGATATGTGAGATGAAAGAATTGTTGAAGCTCGGTCAATGGTTTAAGAATTTAGTGGAATGATTACATGTTTATCATGTGTAATGTTGTATAAGTAATCTCATAGTACTATGGAATAAAGAGACATCTAAGGATTGTTACACTGTTGTCTTTCCTTGAGTTTTGAAAGTGTATGATTAATGGTACCAGTATCTATTAAAGGATATTCAGATATTTTTGGAATATAGATGATATGCACATAATGAAGGGATAAGGAAAAAATTAAATGTTTGATAGTATTCATGAGCTCATGACTGATATAAGGAGAAGGTTATGTAATGGATTGAGTATATAGAATTTTTGGATTTTGGTATGTGGAAGGAGTTAACTTTTGACAGCATTCATGTTTTCACTAAGGTTTAATGGGTATTCATTTTTCAAGAGAATACATGATTAAGGTATTCACATGATTGGAATGTGACCAACAAGATATATGGGGGATAAATGATGGTATTCACATGCTTGGTTGATGACATTTCAAGTAATCATTTTCTTTATACTATGAGCTTGGACCGAAGTATTTTAGATAAGCCTAAATATTGGAATGGATTATGTTATACATATGCGAAGTATTGATTAAGGATAGAACTTTTTTCGATATTACTGATGGGATTTTATAGTAATGTAGTTTTAGAAAAAGGACAACCTGCAGGACGGGTGAAAACACATCGAGTTGGACAAGGTCGAAGGAATCGAACCCAAAACCGAAGTGCGATTGGCCTTTATCGCCTACCACTGGCCTACGTGAAGTCCCCGGTTAGTAGAAAATAGTTTTATTTTATTAAGCGGTATGATATATGAAGTATAAGTTCATTTTAGGAACCATATATGATTAATCTCAATATAGATGGACTTATGTATTTTTTGATAACTTTTCTAACCTTTTGTTTGAGACAGATGAAATGACCCATCATTCTATCACATGATCTGCTAACACATCACGAATGAAAAATTCAACTTCATTTCTTTAAGAGATGAAGTGGAAATTGTCCAAAGAATGAAAAACGGTGAGACTATACCAAAATCACGAAAGTATTTCTTCTAATTCCAATTTCATCAAATTTAGGGAAATGATATTGAAAACCAAAAATGTTGTCCTAGTACTCTTATATCTGATGAATCAGATGGTACCTTATATCGTCACAAATTTATGGCTTTGTGATTGCTGCCTTTTCCATAGCCATGTTCTCTACCACTCTCCATCAGAACATGATGATTAGATTTCTCTTCCATATCCATATTTTCACCTATGTGGAAACCCAGTGATTAGTTTATTTGGGGAACCGTTACGTTTCATACTTTTGTTTTTAAAGATTGGCTTTGGTATTCCATTTTAAGATGTGGGTTTCTATTAAAGAAACTTTTTAATAGAAAACCATTTATAGCCCCGACGAATTTCGAGGGTGAAATTCATTTTAAGGGGGGTAGAATGTAACAACCTGAGATTTTATAAGATATATTTTTTTAATTTCATTCATATCTTCTATTGTATGACACACCAAGATTATCTTGCGCTATATGCAACACTGTATTAGCTTGCAGTATACGCAACACTTTTCTTGGCTCTTGTTACACACAATTTCAAGTTCATTTGATAGAATTTATTCTACGCAACATTGAGTGTATATATATATATATATTCAATGTATAAATAAAATATGTTTGGATTCTGTTATACGAAACAACAAAGGAGTTGTGCACAACACGCAACCCTGACTTGGCTTGCATTACATGCAATCGCGACCTTCCTCGATAGCGTGTGTTGTACGCAATACCGGGTTTTACTAAACAACAATATATTATTATAATATTGTTATGAACTAGCCGTTATGAATAGTGTTAACTAAATTTTGAATTTTATCACATTATTATTCATCTTACACATTTCTAGAACATGGTATAAGAACAAAATAAATTTTTTGGGTAAAATTAGTATTTTTCAAAAAATGCAGTTTTTCCACCTTTTTTTTGTCGCACCCACTTTAATTCTAGTTTTTGACATGTTTATAAGTTCAATTTTAAAAAATAAAATTCTTATTTTGAATCAGGATATAAAAATTTACATTAGATAAAGTTTTGATATTTTTCTGATAACTTTCATATTTTAATGAATAGTAAAAACACGCTGTATTTTAATTAAAAACAACTTTTTTCATCGTAGTATCTTATGTGGTTAAATTATAATATTGAATGGTTTTAAAGTATAAATAGAGTATATTTTTACCATTTAATATAATTTATGTCATTATCATTGATTTTACCTTGAATTCGTAGGTTAAATCAATTCAATCTTTTGCAATGTTTTAAAGAAAAACCCATTTTCTTTGGACAATAGGATTAATATTAATTTAATTTCTGAATCTCTTGTGTATCAAATTTGGAAAAATGGATTCCATATTTGGAATCAGTGGGTCCAAATTATGTTAATAAGATACTATTTATTTTTTGGCACTGTGAATAGTAACTACGGTAAATTTTATTTACTATTGTTAAAGGTAAATCGGGTAATTATGGGTAAATATAAGATTATAAAATTACCCTAACACTTGGAAAAATCATATTGTATGGATAAAAGTAGTCCCATATAACCTAAGGGTCGTATTAGATTTATTTTATGTACTTTTGACCATAAGATAATTTAATTATTATTAAAACCAAAGAATGTGACAACATGTCACTTTCTTAAATCCTATAAGTATAATAATTTTAATTTAGTGAGAAAATTCATGTAACATCAAACATGAAAAGTATTCAGAAATCTAATACAATTATCTACATCATAGGAATTTATTTACAATTTTTAGAGATTAAATAATTAACATTTATTATGACACAAAGATGATGTAGTAATTTTCTTATCAATGAAATATTGACATAATTGACGTTATAAATGCCCAAATAAATGTAATTTGAGACTTTTTATGACTTAAATTAATGTTATAGGTTAATATGACATTTTATTGTTGATATAAGTAAATTGGTTCGAAATTATCATTCTGTTATGAATTTCCTAAAAATCATGTACCAAATAGTGTCAAAATTGACATAAATTAGTTTTTAAAACAAATATTATATTATTAATTGTTATTTAATTTCTAAAAATCTAAGGTTCGGACAAATGACTTAGATAAGGATAGATATATTAATAATAAACAATTTGGGGTTCGTTTGGCTAGTTATAGTAAGTTTATTAACCATATAGTGTAAGAAAACAAAAATACATGGTAAAAGTTAAATTATTTAACTTAGAGTTAAATCTAATTGGTAAGGTTAAAATAATAACCTAAACTTGTCTAAATCCTATTGTATGAGAGGATTGCGACCCATCCCCACTTTATCTTCGAAATAAGACCCTTTGGAACCATTATAAACCTAATTTGACCTTAATATAAAATAATATTTTGAGATTTTCCTAAGGTGCCCCTCTCCTCCCTTATAAAAGGGCACCTCCTCCCTCTCCTCATCACACCAATTTGAGCATTCAAGCTCGGAAAAACCCTGAAAAAATCTATTCCCCACTTCCCTAGTATCATCATAGAGGTCTTGGTCTTCTTCAAAGACCATCCTTAGTTCTTTAAGTGGAGGTTAAGTGAAGGCGCGTCAAAACGAGGTAATATCCATTACCGATCTTTTTCAATTTCTTTCTTCTTACACTCATTCTTCTTAGGTTGTTTCATTATAAAGTAAAAACATAAGTATCACTCATATACTGATATGTTATTATAAGTATGAAGCAACCCTATTTCACTATCTATCCATCCTACGAAAAACGAAATCATTGTGCGTGCGTACGTACGGAATACCGTCTCCACGCCGTGGTGTAATCTATTTTCCACCACCACCTTACTTGGATGGGTATAATGGTGTAAATAATTACTAAATATGACTATTGTAAAGTGATATTGATTCTGAAATAGTATACATACACTACAATACAATTCAACGATCATGAGAATGATATCATCGCTCGTGTGTATGTACGGACTACCGTCTCCACAACGCGATGAGATTCATTCTCCACGTTAACCATTAATGAGTAATTATAAACTATATATATAATAAGTAATCATGAAATATATGAAATAATAATGATATTGGATTTTTGTGTATATATATGTATTTCATCTACTTAATTCTATTCAACTCAATAAGGAAACGAAAACAGCGTTCATGCATACGTACGGTCTACCGTCTCCATTAACGGTGTATTTCATTCCATTTACTGATCTATTATATATATGTATATTCTGAATATATATTTTATATAAATCATGTTTTATATTCTGGAATTAATTAATCATGATCTAAGTAATCATATGAATAATTACAATTCAAAACACGGACGACCAATGAAACGATTTTACCAAAAACGCTCTTTAACATGGAATTTACAAATGAACGGGTAAAATAAAGTCATAAGTGAACCATATATGATATCATAAAAATGATTATGATTCCGAAATAAGTCAATAACATTATTTAAATCATTATACAGGAAGGTTCGGACACTTACGAGGCAAATCGGACCTAAGGTAAAGGAAATATCACAATCTCATTTTTATCCGAGATTGTTTATACTTTGGAATTCACTGGGGTGTATTTTATCATCCACATCCATGTTTCCTCAATATGTAATATATATATCCTTCTATAAAATTTTATGTCCAATTTTACCCTTCGGTGAGTTTTTAGTAAAAGATATGAAAGGAATGTTTTGTCGTTTTTCGTACGAGGTACTTTTTGACATTTCTGACAAAAGTACGAGAGGAATGTTTTTTTAACTTATACGGCATGAATGGATTTTTAAAACATTATTTCCAAGAAGCTTCCTTTAAAAGTTTTCAAGTTTATTTTTAATCAACTTCTTTTAGTTTAAAATTGTATGACATGTTAAGAAAGGAAAAAAAGTTTTTGAAGTAGAAAGGATATTTTCCTCAATAATGGAGTTAAAGTGTTTTATCAGAATTATTTTCCATCTAAGATAATAAGGGGTTCTGTTTCTATCCATATTATTACATTGATTTGATTATGTTGTGATGGGATTATTTTTATGAATTCCTTTATCTTATATGAATTTTTTTATGATGTCCCGATGTTTAAGATTCCCATTTTTATTACATGGGTTATGCAATGATGTATGATTTAAGAATTTGTGGCACACATAAGAATGGTATCATTATGAGATGGGTGGGACCTATATCTCCCTTCAATTTATTGGGTAAAGATTTTATATCTCAGGAGATAGACATGGCTGGAATGGTAGGTTATACCGGTTCAGTGGAACAGGACTGAAACGAGGGTGACTCGGTTCAGAAATGGACTTTCTCCACTAAGATAGTCTTGGAAATGAGTCTTGACTAATAAGAAATGATTCTATATGATTATGTGTGTATGAAACAACGTTTCATGTTTTATGTTTTTATTATTGGGATTTCATTTCACTACTATGATTTATCCCATGTTATGAAATTATGCTCTCTTTTGCAGGTTATGATTTCCAAAATGTTATGTTCTTATGAATATGATGTGATTGATATTTCTTTTGTTTACCCTTACTGAGCATTTGAGCTCACCCTTTGATGTTTTCTTTTCCCCAGGATATAAATAAAGGTTTTAGGTAAAAAAAGGATGATCATTATGGGAGGTGTTGAACATCTTTCACCACGATTAGAAGATTATATTCTAAGTTTCCAAAGACACTAAACTATTACGATCCTTGTCTGTGTGTTTTTGTTATGTACTAAGTATTCCACAAAAGTAATGTAATGTCCATGTACGTCAGGCTTAGGGTCTCTACATATGGTCATCCTAGTGGGTGATCAGTGATGTATGTATGAAATGGTTGTTCATGCCTTTATAGAAATTTATTTATTATTATAGCATGAATCTATTTCAGTTTATGTACAACTTATGAACACTTCTTATTACTTATTTTTTTGATATCGACTTATTTATGATGTTTTTTGCTCTGATATTAGGGCATAGTCTCACACTATCACACCTTATACCTTTACTGCTAGTCAACCACCTCTGGAATATGGGGAGGCATACTTGAGGCCTTGTGGTGAACAGACTCAGAGCACTGGTCTATCTAAAACCAGGTCTGGAAATTAAAATTTGGTATCATTAGTGTTTATTTTATTGTTTTATTTATAATTGGGATATTATAGACATGATTATTAAAAATGCGTTGGAACCTATGATGGATATCGAATTGGTGTATTGAGAAAACTTGTTCTCGTAAGAATTTATATTTTCTAGGGTAATGTGATTATTGATAAACTCTATTGTTTTATAGTTTTATATGATTTTCTCTTTGAGAGATATACATTTTTTTATATGTAAAAAATTATTATGTATTGGTGGCTCATGGATCGTTTGTAATAGGCTGTTGATTAATTTTGAATCTTGTTCAGAAAAGGCCTGAGGCATATCATTCATCATATTTGGAACATATTTTCCACATGTTATAGTCATGCAAGTTTTTTATTTACAAAAAACCAAGGATCAAAATATAATGTTCCAAAAAAACCAAAAAAAAATTTTCCCATATATATTCATGGTAGAATTCTACTTGAATAGGATGGAATGTATATATAAATTCTTCTCATGGCAGGTTAGGTTCATCTATGGTGAGATGTTTGATGATGATGATGATTACTAAGTCCACATGCATGGGAGGTTCATTTACCCTATTATATTGAACATTCACATGATTCCCATGTGTTATTACCCATTTAGAGTTTTATTTCTTTGGTTTGGTTATTTAATGTGTGAATAACAACCTATACGTTATTTACCCGTAAAGTATGGGATGAAATTCTACTCAATTGACCTACATTTGTGGTTATCTAATTAGATTACTGAGTATGATACAAATATCTAATAGTATGTTTCTAGTGAACAAGGCCTTGAAGGGGTATTACCATATATATATTCTTGGTGAGTTTTAGTTATGTACCTCTAATATGTTGATATCATGAACTCTAGGGAGAACTTCCGTGTAAGGTTTCTCAGGGAGGATCAGACCCTTCTAGGCCATGTGGATAGTTTTAACCCTCATAGGTCAATGTTATAAGAACCTACCTTTAAAATTTTTGTTATTTGGGTGAGGTGGTTAGACCTAGTGACACTCATAGGATAATTGATCAGTAGGGCTATGTGTGATACCTAAAGGCCCATAGATTTGACATAGACCATAGAAGGTAAATATTCTCTTTATTTTAGGGAAACATATGAAGGAGGTTTCCCTAGGTTTACAGATTCCTTTCTAGAAATTTTGTGTAGTTGTACTCTAATTTTGAAACTGATTCATGGGAGGTGATTGTTTCTTTTTTCAATATAGGCACGGTGAGATGCCATCCTCTTTTGAGAAGGACTGTAGGGTGCATTCTTTTCATGGATGGCTTTGGTATGCGAATCTATTTGAGTTCTTGGTCATGTTTACCAATGTTTTAGTTAGTATTAGTTTTTTCTGAGTGTGGTTAGATTTTCATGACTAAAACAACATCGTCTGACATGCAGTCATAGAAAAAATCATGGCACAAGGTAGGTGCTCGATTTTGAAGTGGAGTTCTAAGGGATATTACAACATAATGAGACCGGATGCCATATAGCATGGTTATCATAGCCTTGTGATGGATTGTGAGTCTAGGGATAATGGTATTTATATATTAAAATTTTCACCATTTAAATAGTAAATCGGTGAGTGTTTGAATGTGAGCCATAGATCGCTGGTTTCGATGACTTTTTATGGGAACAATTTCATTAGAGGTGTGGTCAAAATTAAGAATTCCCCTCCAAGGTAAAGGAGACATAAAAAATTAATCTGGTACCACAAGATGGTTGAACTATTATTGTACATGGACACACATTATTTGGAGATGTGTTGTAGGGTTTTTGTTAAAATTAAATGAATCCAATTTGATGTGAGCATGGATTGGAAGAGAAATAAACATCTTTTGATGGAATCTGAGTGAAATCATAGTTAGAGATAATCATACTCTATCATGATATCATCCAATGTATGTTAAGAGAGATTCATTTATAAACGGATATTGTTAAATATATTTCATGGTTTAATGAAAGAACCAGCACTGGCTTCACTCGAGGAGCAGTATAAGGTAATCTATACGGTGTGGAGTACACCTTTATCTTTTTGGAGGTAGTGACCCTTGTTTTTAGTTGAAATTATGAATTTTTCAAGGTCTATTGATCTAGTATGTTGGTTATGATATAATGATAAGGGTATTAATCTAGTTTGAAGTATATTTGTGTATATTCATTGGTTGAGGGAATGGTAGCTTATTTTACCACTAAGGATTCTTGGGGAAGAGGAAGGTTATGGTGGAGAGACTATACGAACCTTTTTTTTCTAGACTAGAATTATGATTAAAACTTGATTTTTTGGTTTTAGGTGCTTCTATGGGGTAAAATGATTATTTTCCCATATAAAATGACTTTAGATAATTTTTCAAACAACTCTATTGGTCACAAAATAATTTATTCACCATAAGAAATGAGTTTTATAAACATTTGAGTCGTTTGAATTTATGAGAAATACTTAATTTTTAATTTATTCTCAAATATTTGTTAATATATATCTTTTGAGAAGAGTGATAGATTTAGATTCGATCTCCTCCATTGAGTCCATAATGGTGATTTTTTCTTAGGAGGGGCAAAAACCCATGTTGGGTGATTTGGCAGTCCTTGGCACAATTTTCTTTTTCTTTTCTTATTATTTCATTCCTATTACTCCCCTTAGATTATCATGTATTTTATATAGACTTAACATTATAATTACTGATAGATAAAAAGGGATATAGTGAGAGAGTTATAGATAAATGGAGTGGAAGGGTGGTGCCACCGTAGATCACCAGAGGAGAGAGATCATTGTGTGATAGCCATGGACAACGGAAAGGGGTGAAGCTTTAGAAGATTCCACTAAAAGGTAGGAAATTTTTATATTTGTCCCTAAATCACCATATATTTACCATAATATAGTTTTAATTACCTATTATCACTTCTTAGTACTAGTTGGGGGGTTGATCTATAGGCTCTAGGGAGAGAATGGTCTTTCGGACCGATTTGAAGGGGTTCCGGTCTGGAAAACTCGATCACATGGTGTGTAGTTTAGGAACACACACCATATGTTTTCAACATTCTAGGAAGATGAACTTTTAGAAATACAAACCTTGTATGGGCTATAAATTCCATGTACTAGGACTTGACCTGGTAGTAGAGTACCTATTCAGACAAACCGTGTAGGGGCACATGGCCATATAGATTATACGGCCAGACCCCTTGTGGGTTGCCCACCGTGTAGAAGTCCACAGCCCAGGAAAATACACAATAAGAAAATGTGAGGTACATAGGTGGATACCCTAAGTACTGTGTTTGTTTTTTTACTTGGTATACATTCTGTATACATGGGATTACATTCCATTTTCATCTAAAGTGAACGTATAGGGTAGTCTTTGATGTTACACATCATGTACCAGTGTATACACGCCATTTACTCCTCACATTCTATCCTTTGGTGGGGTTTTCATATATTTTCACCCAAAATTCATAATTGGGCACTCAATTAGTCTTTTTTTAGTATATTTTCATGAAGATGATAATGGTGAAACCCTTGAGATGATTTGCGAACACTAAAGAGGCCATTTGGTATTTTTTCTAAATGGTGAGGTTCATTATCTAATAATCAAATTCAGGTATCTCTTAAGAGTGAGATATTTGAACTGAGGTGGCCCATGATCCATCCCTCTAGATTGGTATTCATGAACTTTTCTTTTTATTCAATTCTTTTATATTATATTTTGACCTAGAGGATCCCATCTAGTATGAATCTTTCTTATAACTACTATCGAGGGCCCCTTATGGGATTCCTTCACATACATGCTAACCAAGGGATTCCATTATAGGATCCCTCTACCTGTTTACTCTTTCCAAGGATTCCATTTAGGTTGTCACTACCTATGTTTATTTTTATGAGGATCCAATGTTTGATTCCAATTCATATATATACTATTATCAAGGGTTCCATATAGGACGACTCTTATTATGTACTATCATTGAAGATACAGAGTACAATGTATTTTCATTATCGTAGCATGAGAGACCTAGTGGGTGCTCTGATGTTTGAAAAACCCTGAGCTAGTATTCCAGGTTTGTGTAGATATGGTAGTTGGTTTTACCTTCTAAATCATACAAAACACGTAATTCCTAAGTACATGGATGTAGTGGTGGGTTTAGGCATTCATCCATCATCACAAATTATTTTTGAATTTACTTGGTTATAGATAATGTGGTGATGATTACCATAGGTTCTTCCTGGGTTATTAGTGATGAGCTTTCCATAGTGAATAATTCTTTTTTAGGATTCATGGACATATTTCCTAGGATCTGAATTATGATCCTTTTATTTGATTATTATATTATTATTTTTTAATCATATGTACTTCTAGGGATTTGGATTTTGAGACCTATTAACTATGATATTCTGTAACGAGGTCCCTATCATGTGATATTTGGGCATGGAATCCCAATTTTTATGATACTTAGGTATAGAGTCCCAATGATTTAGATTTTTTTGAATGATGTCCCTATGTTTATGATTCTTTAGCATGATGCCCCTTTGACTATTATGCTCGAGAATGAAATCCCTACTGAATACGATACTTGATCAAAGGGAATGATTATGCTCTCCCTGATAAATTAATTGATAATAGTTTTTATAATTTCACTCATCACCATTTATGTGACATATACTTGATGGATTATTTTTTTCTCCTTAATCGATAAATTGTACTCTCCGTAGGTTCAGGTGGACACAACATCAAAAAAATTATCAGAGGTACTTCTTGGAAGGGGGACAATTTAGTTGTTTATTTGAATGGATTACAAGTATGTATTTGGATCTGGAGAGAATTTATTTTATATTTCACCTATATGTTATCCCGTTAGGGATTATTCAAGTGAAAATTATTGTGACCCTGCTTTTTATTACATTACTATTACATCATTTTGATGGTAAAAAGATAATAGTGTTACAAAATTATCATAACAAGGTTTAGTGTATTTTTAAAATTAGGACCATACATAAATTTTAAATAATAAAAAATAACAATTTATTTAATTCCTTATTCTCTATCTTCTTAGTAGCCCATATATTATCCTTAGAACATGTAGTCACTTGAGGATATACATCAAAGACAGGGGGATTTAAAATCCCAATAAGAGGATAAATAAGAACATTAATTAATGTACCATGGGTGAGAATAATAATAATCATCATAACATAATAATTGTATCATCATGATAGGAAGCATTATAAAAAGAATGAAATGTGGAAATTCATATAAATGAAACATCACATCTTAGTGGTAAAATACCACACATAGTTGTGAACAATGATAGTATCACATTCACACATAACATATTATCATAATAATAAAATCATAATCATTGGGACAAATTATATCATCATGTCCAAACATATTTCAAATTATCTCACAAGATATATCACATTACCCTACCCATTGGGGTATTATATAATTTCAAGTGCACCTATCACATCATACATTTACATAAACATGCATGCCACTTTGAACATATATCAATCATTGACATAAAATATACTATTTAATGAAATTGGTAATAATTGGAATAAACTAATGAATAAATTTTGGGGTTCCCAAATTAAAAAGTTAATACCACACTTAGTATAACAATCATCAATCTGGAGTGAAGAAGAAATAATCTGAACAGAAGTAAAAGATGTGTTTTTAGAAAGAAGATACCTTTTGGAAAAGTATTATAATTTGTTAAAAAATAAGATTGGGAACATGTATATCCAAGATAATAAAAGGGATGGAAAAATAAATTATATTTATGTAAAATTAACGGAACATCCATACTGAAAATGGAGTGAAATATGGAAAACCCAAAGAAATGGAGTTGGGTTTGAGATACCCCGTACATTATGTCTGAATGATTTGTTCACTTTAATTTCATGCATAATAAAATTATATTTATTAATTAATAAATAAATTACATCTCATAAATTAATTTTTTTATTATAATTTTATTAAGTTCATTTATATAAATTATGATTAGTTAAAGAGTACAATTTCATCATTCGGGAGTGTTCATATTCTCGTTTACATGATTGGTTAACATGTATACACATATATAAGTTCATATAAATTATAAAATTTATATAGAATTTAAATTATATATTTTTAGTGAAATTAAAAAAACATAATAGGTCTTATATATTATTTTTCTTCTATATATTAGTATGATTCATTAGATAAAATTTTAATGATAATCATTTAGAATAAATTTGGTAGTTTTTGATCACAACAAACTCATTTGTTTAATAATATATATGTGTTAGTTCAAGATCATAAAAAAGGTTATGAAATATATTTTAAAACAATTTTAAACCAAGATAATGGTTTTATAACCATACTTGAAGGATTAAAAGTAAAATGAAAAATTGTTGTCCTTGAAGGCGGGAAATCAACACCTCACATATGACCATTTAATTTTTAGAATAAGAGGGAGATGAGAAGAGGTTTGATAACGGAGTATTTCATTAACATAATAAAATTCTATTAGATATATTATAATGGGGTTATCATTCCACTTGGATTATGTTACATTAGGATAGAATAAGAAAATAAAAGAAAAGAATTTGAAAAGAATTAAAAGAAAAAGAAAGATTATTTTACTTCTTGAATTCCTCTCCTTGACAACCTCCATAGACAAACTGGTTTTGGTATTCTATTGAGACCAATGGTTCTTATACATGGTGTAGGGAATGTATTGCGAATAAATTTTACAAGAATCGAGGCTTGGATGGTGTAAGGATAAGAGGTGGAGAGTGGTTCTATTTAAAGGGAAGGAGAGGGGTGTTTTTTAATTATTTTATAAATTATTTTATTATTTTGGCTCAATACTATTAATAATTTGAATCTTATCACTAAATATAGTAATATAGTGAATTATAGTTTGAAATGATGGACTAAAATCATACATAAATTATCTATGACTCAATAACTCATGTATTTAGTTTATATCGTAAATTATTGTATTTCACTATTCACCAAAAAAATAAACTATTTTAGAAATATTCCAAAAATTCTCCGTAACCATTATTTCAGTGTATAGAATTCAAAAAAGAACACTATTTTATTGAAATTATTTTCTATAGATGATATATTTGTTTTTTAGTTAAAATCATTATTTATTCATGAAATATATTTTGTTTTAAAAATTATTACTATTTTTATGACACATTGATAAAAATAATTACAGTCTCGCAAAATTCGATTATAAAAAAAATTGATCTATGAATACATTTTGTGAAATAAAATTTCCTTTCAAATCATTATATTAATTATCAAAATTTTATATAAATATTTACCACTTAAAAAAATACATGCACTTAATTTATCACTTTTAAAATATTTATTTACTTATACTATGATATAATTATATCATATTTTCCTTTTATAAGATGCCTAAAATTTATTTATACTTTTCTAAGTGAGATTATTATTCATTTGGCTAGATCACTATTCCTAACAATCATGTTACAATTCTAAGGGTCAAGTTACTATTTCATCGGTATTGGTTTATTAAATTCTTGAAATACATCCAATTTCATTCATTATTAATTTAGATGGTTTTTATTATGTTCTCTATGTGATTTTATGTGATTTATACTATGTGGAATAATTATAAGAAGGGAGTTTCCATTGATAAAATACTTGGTTGTTACATTCTCCAACTTATTAAATTATTCCCATGAAATTTCAATTAAAATACCATGGTTAAAACAAGTTAGGGTGCTTCTCCTTCATCGCTTCCTTTGGTTCCCATTTTGCCACTTTGTACGTATTGTTCCAACATATTACATTAACCTCGTGAGTAGTCTTGTTTCATATAACATTATATATATGGTATAAGATCATCACCAGTTTTTCCTTATTAGAGAGATCATTTTACATCTATACTACCTATAGATTTAGTACATTGCAGGGATCTATTATGTAATTAATTAATAGGGATATAGGGAATGTATCATGTACTTGATACATGGTAGGTGGAAGTGCTAGATGATAGGCCATAGCTCTGACTCGATCAAGAATCTCAAATGGGTCAATGTTCTCAGGACTCATCTTTCCTTTATTCCCAAATCTCATGATCCTCTTCCATGGATATATATAGAGGAATACCATGTCTCGAGTATTAAACTCTAGGTCTCATCAACGACTGTCAGCATAGATATTCTGCTGAATTTGGGCTCTCTTGATGTTATTTTGAATAGGTTTCACGTATTCCATCATTTCTTTGAACATTTTTAGTCCTAGAAGACTACGTTCACTGACTTCATCCCAAAATGAAAGTGTTGTATATCATTTCCAATAAATGGATTCATATGGATCCATTTGGATTCCCTAGTTGAAATTGTTGCTATAACAGAACTAGACTAGAGGCATATATTGATCACATCCTCCTTTGAAGTCCATAGAACATTCTTTCAACATTTTTTCAAATTTTTAAATAGTCCCCTCTAATTGGAAATCAACTTGAGGATTAGACGTCACCCTTAAGTTTATCGCAATGGTTAGATCATGTTACAGACTTTTTTGGAACCTGGAATTGAGTCTTGGATCTTGATCATATATAATAAATAGTAAAAATCCATGTAGCTTTTCCAATTCTATGATTTATATCCATGATTGTTGATCCAGTGAGAATTCCTCTCAAATTGTGATAAAGTGTGCTATCTTTATAAGAAGATCCAAAAACCCATATAGCTTTGTTTCCTCTGGATGTATTTGAAAGTCCTATGAAAATATCCATGGTGAGGTTTTAATAATTCCAAGTTAGTTTGGGTAATGGTTGCATCATATCCTTATATTTTTTCATTTCACCCTTCACTTTCTGACATACCAATCACCTTGACATATATTCATCAATCTCCTTCTTCATATTGTCCCACAAATAGTTCTCTCAAATATCTTAGAACATATTTTTACTCTTTGGGAGAACAGAGAAGGTAGATCTATGTGTGTAATTAAGAATATCTTTCTTTATATATGTATTTTATGGTACACATAGTTTTGAAACGAATCATAGAACACCTTCCCCACCAATTTTTAACAATAATGTCTTTACAATTCTCATAGTGTCCACCTTATTCTGAATTTCAACAACATATCTTTGAGAGTCCTTTATCTTCTCCATGAGGGATATTTGAGAAATAATTTGAGAAAGGATTGGTTATCGTCCTTCCATAGTGATTCCCATGTCCATCCTTGGAAAATATGGGAATATTTGATCCTTATTAATTCTCATAATAGATAATGTTAAAGGATCCTTTCCACATAGAGCATCAGCCACTTCATTTTTTTTCTAGGAAGGTAGTGGATTGGGTAGTCATAATCCTTGATTATCACTAACCATATTCACTCAAACATATTATTCCCCTTCAATGTGAATATATATTTGAGGCTCTTATTATCATTATATATTTCAAAATTCTCCCCATAGAGATAATTCCAACATATTTTCAAAGCGAAGATCAAACCTGTCAACTCCAGAAATTGTGTGGGATAGTTTTTCCCTGTAATTTTAAACTCCCTTGAGGTGTAGGATAAAAAATTATAATTTTTCATTAGTACGCTACCTAATCCATTCTTTTAACCATTTTTATATACCAGAAAGAGTTCCCCACTTATTGGAAGTGTGAGTACTGGCACAATGATAAGCCATTTTTTAACTCTTTTATGCAGTCTTAAAATTCTATGGCCCAAAAAAGACTTTTCTCCATTCCAAAGTCATCGTGGTTAGTGTATTTGAAAATCATGATAATTTCATATCAAATTTCTGGTAATACCCAACTAGACTATGGAAACTATGGATCTCCATTACAGATGTTGGTATGGGTAACTCATTGATTGCCTTTGTCTTGGAACGGTCCATAGATATTCCTTTTCTAGTGATAACATTCACCAAAAATGATACTCCATCCATCCATAACTCACATTTACTATACTTTTCATTAATTTCTCCCTTCATAATTTCTTTATCATAGTATTCAAATTCTCCTCGTGTTCTTTTTTTCTCTTAGATTATATCAAAATATCATCAATAAAGGCGACCAAAAATTCGTTGAGGTAATGTGTAAATATTCTATTCATTAAGTCCAAGAATATTGATGAATCATTATTGAGTAAAAATAGAATCAAAATGAACTCATAGTGTTGATAACTCATTCTAAAGGAAATCTTAGGAATACATTCCTTTCTCACCTTTAATTATTGATATCCCTAACGAAGGTCTGCCTTAGAGAAATACTTTTCCCACATAGTTTATCGAACATGTAATCTTTCTGTGGTAGGGGATAAATGTTCTTAATCATGATTTTGTTGATCTCATGATAATAAATTAATATTAACGTTTAAAAAAACATCTTCTTATTGAAGAGGACTAGTGAACCCCATGGTAATGCATTCGGGGATATAAAACCCTTTTCCAGAATCTCTTGTAACATCTTCTTCAGTTCCTCAAAATAAATGGTGGACATTCTATAAGGTGTATTTGAAATTGGAAAAGATCCAAGACCATGTTCAATTGAAAACTCAACCTCTCGTACAAGAGTAACTCTAGGTTATTCTTTAGGGAACATGTTAGTGCATTCCCTCACAATGGGCATGTATTTTACCATTATTCACTTATTTGTCTCCATCATTTGATCTAGACATGATTTTTCATAAGTAAATGATATCCACACATTATTGATGAATATCAATAAGAATCATCATCATCCTTACACTTGTAATGAATTTCAGGATTCCTCTGGATTTGAAGAGTGATATCCCTTTCTCGAAAGTCAATGTTGGATTTGTATAAAGATATCCAATCCATGCGCAATATATCATTGAACACCACAAATGATGTAATACATGATTTTTTTAGGAGGTTTAGTAAACAAAAACTTACCATTGAGGAGTTATATACTTAAAATTAAATAATTTAAACATTTTCTATTCTCATAGATAAATCAACATAAATATTTTGAGGTGGTGTTTGAATAATTCTACTAAACATCAAAGATATGAAAGAATGCATTGAACCAAAATAAAATAGTATGTTCACTATTCTTGAATGAATTAATAGTGTACCTATCACCAAATCACATTGTGAACCACCTTAGTAGTAGTTATGGAATAATATTTCCCTTATCCCTTTGGATTTGGTGGTTTAGGATGCTGATTACCCTCGAGAACTCTAGGTTTAGTGCACTGGCTTGTGGAATGACCTTGTACCCTACAATTGAAGAATTGAACCATAGGTGGTTCTCTCCTTTATTCAACCACATTTTCAATCATACTCATATATATTCAACATTCATGATCATTGTGGCCTTCTCCCCTACACTAAAAGCATTTCCCTATCCCTTTGAGGTAATTCCCATGATGTTGATTCCCACATTTTTAACATGTGAGAGGTTGAGTTTTCTTCCGACATTTGACATTAGATACCCTAGATAGAAACTCCATATTTTGTTTCTTATCACCATATATTTGGGACCACTCTCCAAACTCCATCTTCACTTTTAGATCTAATCAAAAAACTTCTTCATAACTCCAAAAGTCTCAAATTTCTAGAGCCTTCTTAATGTTTAGTTTTAATCCAATAATTAATACAAATATTTTTCTATCATTTTTTATAACAAAACCCAAGGAATAAAATTCTATCCTGGTGATATTTTCTTTGTAAGGCATGGAAGATTCAACTTTCTTTTGATTATAATATAAGAATTATCTCTCAATCATTATATAAAGTTTTTGAGGGAAATACTTGTTAAAAAATATTTTCTTAATGTATTTCTACTCCATATCTTCAATTTATTCATTTGGTTTGGTGTTCTTATCAATACCAACCATTGATATACCATTACATATAAATGATAAATTACCAAGGCCACCTTCTCCATATCTTAATAGTGATGAAAACAAAGATCTTCTCCATTGAGTTGACCTACTATTCCATGACTAGTGGATCAAAATTGCCACTAAATGTAGGTATTAATTGCCTTATAAAGGACTCTATAACAGGTTTCTACCTAATAGGTGAAGGAGTACATTCCACAGTATTCAAGTTATCTTTCATTACCTAATTTAGATGGGTAATCATCACCATGAAATTTTGAACTCCACAGCCCAAGGTATTGGGGATGTCATTCGGGAATTCACGACATTATCCCTCACCCAGATTTTTGGTCTAGTTTCTCATAATTCCCACCATTATCTTAAATATAAAAAGTTTGAACAAAACATAATTCAACAAGTCATGAATAAATTATTTTTTCCTTTGTGAAATGAACTCTAAAGTCATATCTTGTGGGATACCTATCTTTATATTTTTTCTAAAAAAATATTCGTAGGTGATTCAATATACATAGTCTAGTACTATGGATTTTCAATAATTTTATATATTCTTAATTCTAAAATTCACTAAACAATGACCCAATACTAACTATATAGAAATTTATTTTTTTTACATTATTATTACATCATTTTGAAGGAAAACAATATAATTGTGTTACAAAATGAGGATCCAAAGGTATAGTGTCTTGAGAAAATTAATAGCAAACATAAATTTTACATAATAAAACATAAACATTAATTTTATTCGTTATTATATATATTTTTATTGTCCCACATTTTCACCTTATTACATGCAGTCACCTAAGAATATACATCAAGGATAGGGGTGAGCTAAAATCCTTGGAAGAGGATTTATAAGAGCATGAATCAATACAAAAAGGGTTATAATATTCATCATAATCAAACCATAAGAATGGAGTCATTATGAGATGAATCATTAGAATAAGACATGGAATGTGGCAGTTCATAAAAATGAAACATCATGTCTTAGAGGATAAATACAAAACATAATCTTATATAAAGATAACATCATTTTCCTAAATAAAATATGTGTATAATGATAACATAAGCATCAGTGTGAACAAATATAGAATCATTTTCATACATATTTCAAATTATCTCATGATATGCATCACATTTCCCAATGCATTGGAACACTATATAATTCTTGGAGCACCTATAACATCCTAATATTTTCATAATCATGCATACCACTTAGAACATATATCAGTATTTGAAATAAAATAACCCATTGAATATAAATGGGTTTCATGAGAAAAAATTAATGAAAAAAATTTGGGGTTCCGAAAATAAAAATGGAATATCATACATGGTATACGAATAATCATTCTTGAGTGAAGAAGAAACAATCTCTAGAGAATTAGAAGATGTGTTTTTAGAAAAAAGAGATTTATTAGAAATGTATTTTCAATTATCATAAAATGAGATTGGAAACATGTATATCTAGGAAAATAAAAGGCAATGAAAAAAATGATATTTAAGGAAAATTAAATGAATATCCATACTAAAAATGGATTGAATTAATGAAAACCCAAATAAATGGAGTTATGTTCAAGAATCCCCATACCTTATGTATGTATTCCTTATTTGCATCAATATACTATATAATAAAATTAGATTCATTAATTAATAAATCCATAAATTCTTATTAATTCATTTTTTTATTATAATTTTATTTAGTTCATTTATGGAAAATATGATGAGTTATAGAGTTCAATTTCATTGTTCGAGAGTGTTCGTTTCTTGGTTTTCATGATCTGTTCACTTGCTTACAAGAATAGAAGTTAATGCAAAATGATAATACATCTCCAAAATTTAAATTATGTGTTATTAGTTAGATTACATAATATTAATTTGATTTATATAATATTTTTCTTCTAGATATGAGGATTATTTATTATATTACATGGTAATTATAATCATTTATATTGATTTTGGCAGTTTTCGATCACAATGATCTCGTTTTTTTAAGTATATAATGTTATGTGTTTATATTAATTACATAGAATAAAAAAGGTTATAAAAAATATATTAATCCTTTTTAAACCATTATAATTTTTTTATGACCATATTTGAAGGTGTAAAGTGAAAATGAAAAATTTTATCCTTGAAGGCGATAAATCAACACCTCATAGATGACGTATTCATTTTTATAATAAAAGGGAGAGGATGAGAGGTATGATGATGGAATATTACATTAACACAATAAAATTAGGGTATATATATAATATAATAGAGTTATAATTATACCGGGATGATGGGATATTGGGGGATAATAAGAAAATAAATCAAAAGAAATTAAAATAAATCAAAAAAAAATGAGGATTTCCATTATTCAATTATTCTCTTTGAGAACCTCCATAGGGAAATTGGTTTTGGTAGTTTTTTGATACCAATGAATATATAAATGTGGGAGGGGTTAGGAAAAGTATTGGGTATAAATTTTACAAGTTACAAGTCATGAAAAGTGTGAGGATAATAGGTTTAGAGGGGTGGTATTTATAGGGGAGGATATGAGTGTTTTTTATTTCTTTTTTTCATTATTTTATTATTTCGGCTCAAAACATGAAATTGTTTGAATTGTATCACTAAATATACTAATATAGTTTAGGATTTATTAAAATTTTTGTCTTAAATCATCTGTAGATCATCCATGACTCAATATTTCATATATTTATCTTATATTGTAAATTACGTATTTCACTATTCAAAAAAATTCAACTAGTTAATAAAATTCCCAAAAAAAACCCCATAACCATTTTTTGATGTATATAATTAAAAATATAACTCCATATTAATAAAATAATTTTCCTTATATGAGAAATTTAATTTTTAATTAAAATCGTTATTTATTCAGAAAATACTAATTTTAAAATTAAAAATGTTTTTTGAAACTTCGAAAAAAATAACTAAGGTCTCAAAAAATTCTATTATACTCATAAGAAAGAAAATATTAATTTTCAAATGAATTTTATGAAAATAATTTTTCTTCAAATCATTATATTAATTATAAAATTTTAATTAAATATTTATGATTTACAAAAATACAAGCATTTAGTTTTCATTTTTAAAAAATTTATTTACAAATACTATGATATAATTATATCATATTTCATTTATAATATTCATAAATTTTATTTATACATTCCTACATGAGGTTACTATTTATTTGGTTTGATTTCTATTCCCAATGGTTGTGTTACTATTCTATGGTTCAAGTTACTATATCATCAGTAATGATTCATTAATTTATAAAAATACTTATTATTTCATTAGTTATTAATTTATAATGTTTTTATTATGTTCTATATATTATTCAATGTGATTTATTCTATGTGGAATAATTATAAGAAGTAATTTTACATTGATAAAATTATATGTTGTTATGACGGTGTTGTGATTTTCTACAGACTAGGACCTGAGATTCAGAAATCAGACTGGATTCACATGGCTTGAGTTGTATGGAGTCCATTTCAGTAACCATTTATAGGATTCCCCTTTAATATATGTAATTCTTCATTTTATTTATTTGAGGCATGTATGGGAGAACCCAGGTTTAGGACATATATCTTGTATGGTGATATATCATCCTTATATAAATTCCTAGGGTTAGCCAATGTATGTATTTTAAATCATAATTATAGACCCAGATATCTAATTATGTATACATGGACTTAGTGGTATGACATCAAGATTAATTCCCTTTTCACAGTATTTCTAGATGATCGGTATTATAGACCCATGTATTAACTTCTATTGATTTATGTTATTTTATCCTTAATCATTTATATACATATTTTTTCACACACAACCACACACACATATATGGGAATATATATACACATATAAAATATGTATATATATGATGACACATTTATCAATTTAATGGTATTACATACCTAGGGACCAAATTTGGATTCATGTTATTTATTTTACTTGTTATATTCATTTGTGTCTTAGTTTGGATGAGAATATTTCATGAGCATGAACTTATGATAGAATATTTATAGGTTCATTATTTAGGTGGCCTACTGAGAATAATATCACCCATGTAAAAGAACCACGTTGTGTGTGTGTGTGTACTATATATATACTTTTCTTTTTAAGCATAGATATATGGTGGATAGTGCTATAGCCCAGGGTTGTATGACCGAGAAGAGACACTCTTGTGGATTCTTTTTTTATTGGGATGGAGTAGCTAGATAGTGTCTTAGATTTTTGGTATGTGGTCAGGCTTGGAGTAACTAGTATATCCCTATAAATTTATTTTAGTTTCTCCTATGTACTCTTTTATATTTATGATCGTCCTAGTGGGTGACTAGTGTTTTATCAATTATTTGGCTATTTGAGATCTCATATAATTTTATTTATTATTACAACATGATTCTATTTCAGTTTAATTACTACTTTCACACTCTATTTATTACATATTTGTGTGATATCTAGTTATATCCCTTGTTTACTACAATTAAATGAGGGAATAGTCTCCCCATTTTCAAACCCTAGGCCCTTGATACTATTTGATAACCTATATCAGATATGGAGGTTCACTTGATGCCTTGTTATCAACCTATTCAGATCATTAGTCTAATGGAATCTAGTTCTGGAAGTTAAAATAAAAACACTCATGTTGGATCACTTGAACTCCTTATCAACTAACAAGACCAAAATCAATCATAAATACCTATTTAATATATCATACAATCATTAAAATATTAACATTTATTGAAAAAAATTGGGCGAACCACATAAGTAAAATAATTCAGATAAACAATCTTCTCATACTAAGAAAGGCCTTATGAAATGAAAATAGTATTGATTAACCCATGGACATACTTTATAAACAATATAAAATCATTTTATTTATTATTTTGGCCCAAATTTTCAATTATATTTCCAAACTAAAAAATACAAACTTTCCAAAAAAATTAAAATATTCTATAAAAGGCCTTATTCAAATAAATGGTTTTATATTACCTTGAAAATCATCTTTATAATCATTAAAATTAATTTGATATTACAAGTATCTAGATATTCCATAATTAAAGTGAAATCAATATTATTTATATCCATGTTATAAAAATATATTAAATTATAATTTCTATGTATGAAAATACTATCGTCAAATTCTGTATCAGACAATAGAAGAGGTACATAATTATCTACATCTCTCTATCAATGTATAAAAATAAATATCATGCACAAAATTAATAAAATCCATAAATTACACCTAATAAACCATAAAAAATGATTAAAATAATTTATCCAAAGAGAAAAATAGAATTTGATAAGGACTGTGTGTCGACATACTCACTAGTTAGGGAAATAGTTATTCCTTACCCCCAAACTAGGACTGTGGGGTTAACCTCAGGATCATACCTAATCATAGAGAAAAATAACTCTATGAAAATAAGGTTTTTATTATCCTATAACATAAAAATAAATTTATATCCCTAAAAATATAGATTTATTAATTTGAGGAATAAGTGGAAGGGAAAAAGAATAAGATGGAAGAAGAAGAAAGGGGAATGTTAGAGCTTACCCAAAGTATTTGATCCGACATAGTGAATCATCAAATAAGGGATAAATAATAATATATGAGAGGATAAGGGATTATTCACCTCCCCTTCCATCATTCAAACACTACCCAAAAGGGGAAACCCCCTTTGGTTTCAAATATATTCCCTTTATTTTTTTAATATCCATCTAAATAAAAAATTATAATAATAATTATAATAATGATAATAATAAATAAATAAACATTCATTACAAGTATCACTTAAAAGATATTTCTCCAAAATAACAGAAAAACTAATTATACAAAAAATTATAGTAATATAATGAAATTTCATTTAGATAACAAAATCCATTTTTAAAAATAATAATAAATCCCCCAATATTTTAATTGAAATAATTACCCATAATATTTAAATAATTTTCCTTCCCTTTTTATGACTTATAAGTGTACATTACTAATAATAATACTCAACCAAAAATATTTAGACACAAAAATAAAATTCATTAATGATTTTTAAATACATATTTGTCCCATTAGCATGCACAGGGTCATGAATTTGACATTGCATAATAAAATTACATGAATGGTCATTCACGATGAAGACTTTCTGTACATGGGAGGAAAATGGTTTGTGGGGTGGTGCATCGTTCAAAAAATCAAGGCAGTGATTGGAGAATCCACAAAGGGTGTTGTTTGTGAAAACTCAATGGTGATTTTAGTCATCATGTATGAAGAGAGATAGTACATAGACCGCATAGGGAAAGTGATTCAAAAGATGATAATCGTTTGTGTAAGATGGATAATATGTAGTGAAGGTGGTATCCCATTAATGTTTTGGTAAATATTAGATTAACAGATTTTGTTGATCTATTTTCCTATACAATGAGATATAATCTCATCATTAAGGTGATAGGGATTTTCATAAGAAAACATATAATCTCTAAGAATTTGTGAAGTCCAGAAGAGGTTGGCAAGGGATAATTCTATGAAGGGTGAAGTGGTTCATATATAAGTAATTTTATCGATGGTTTTTGTGGGGAACTATATCCCACAATTGAAGCGGTATGGAGAGGAATAAGACATGATGTGCGAAGGAGGAAGACTCGGTACATGTATGAGAGATGGTCTGCATAAGAATAGGTAGTCTATAGACGAGAGATGATTTCTAGAAGAGGAGATAGTCTTTGTAGAAGGAGGTGTACATGGAGGAGAGGCGGTATGCAAAATTAGAGGAGAAACAGTCTGTAAAAGAGGATGGTTCATGGAATTAGAAGTAGTTTGGGGAGAGGTTATCTATGAAGCATACCATCTACATAGTACACATAAGAAACAAGGAGGTTCTAGGAGGACTCAAGGAAGCTTTCAAAATCACTAGAATTATTCTTGAAAGTAATTTCCAATAACCTAACAGTACATGGAAAAATGGAATACATCTATGATTGAAAAATGAACTTCAACAGAGAATCTATCTATAGTTGAAGATGTGTGATTTTATGAAAATTAAGGAACCTAAAAGTCCATAAAATGTGAGTGGATCTCCTCCAAGAGATGTGAGGGAAGGAAGAGGAAGACCACAATATTTTCCACCTATAGTGAGACAATGATATATAAAATGAAAGTGTTCCTTGGGAATGTAGTGAGGAGACCCTAAATCATGTAAATAAGGTGAGCTTGGCCATAGAAGTGATCTAGCCCTAACCTTGTAACAGTAGTGAGCCTTAGTGGATTTGGTACATCGGCACATCGCCATTGTATGCTCCTTGGACGTAGCCTAGTGAGGGTGAACCATGTAAAATAGTTATTTCCAATACATGATTTCATTTTAATTCATATATTTCTACGAGAGAATGAGAGAATTCTGTTTTGTTTAATGATGAAACAAGATCTGAAGGGGAGGGAGATTTAATTTTTCATACCCTGATTCAGCCCCCCTATTAGGGTATTTTACCTAATGGACCTAACAATTGGTATTACAGAGAAAGGTAAAAAGTTAGTTGTTATATATTAGTATAATAAATGGAGGTGGCTAATTATAAAGTAATTCCGATCTTACATATAATTTTTTTTCCATTATGGATGAATCAGATGCATCACTACTTCAGTCATTAGGAATGAATGTCTTTACCTTAGCTATGCATGGAATATCAGCCGATATCAATAGTGGTGCTTTATCAGAAGATGAAAGAAGGGAATTTGATGATGAATCTAAAGGAAGAAATGATTTAGTGGGGAGCCCTATCAAATGTAATTTATATGATGGTTATTTCATGTAAAACATTACATTCTATGCAGGAAAAATTGTTCAATATTTATGAGGGTGAATAAAAAGAGAAATAAGCAAAGATGCATGTTCTATGGAACAAGTATGAGGATCTTAGAATGAACCCCAATGAGTTAGTTGATTCATTATTCAATAGATTAAATGTTGGTGTGTAAGGGATATGGGGTCTTGGGGAAATTATTGAAGATATAAAGATTGTTAAGCGTATCTTGAGAAAACTTCCACCTCATTTTAATCCAAAAGTTTCTATATTAGAAGAAAATGATCCGAAGGAGATGACAATGGATAAATTGTATAGTACTCTCATTTCATATGAAATAATAAATGATCATAACAACATAGTGGAAAAGGGAATGTACACAAAAGTTGAATTCAAGGTCATGAATAATATCTCTCTTGAAGATAGTTATGAGGATGACCATTTGGATGATTTTATGCCATTTTCTCAACAAATATACAAATAAGAAAAGGAAACTTAAAAGGTAAACATACACTTACATTATTTTGATGTGGAAATACTAGGAATTTTGTAGTACAGTTTCCTAAGATGATTGAATATGACAATGAAGACAATGATGAAAATACACGAAAGAAGTATTCTGCCAATGTGAAAGGTATGAAAATAATAAGAGAATATTATTGAAAAATAAGAATATGCTTTTAAATGAAAGTGAATTTTCAAAAGAATCTGGGGACTAAGAGTTTAAGGAATTAAAGGATCATGAAGTGGATTCTTTGGGGGAAATTTTCTGAAATTCCTTAATAAATGACGAAAGAGATAGAGATGTGGAATATTAAGAAGGAAGTGGGGATCTTTAGGCAGAATTAGAATCTTCCCTTAAAGAGATATATGTTTGGAGAGATAAAAAAAGAAAACAAAGTGGTTTGTAATTCCAAAGTTTATAAAACATCAGGAAGAAGAGAAGTCTTTGCTGAGTGAAGAAATTGAAAACCCGAAGTCTTCAATGCCAAAATGCTCAGAAAAGGTGGTTGTTTACAAACTTAAAAGTGAAGAACATAAAAGTGAGATTGATTGTTTATTGGAATTTGAAAATATCAAATCCAATGTATCAATGAAATTGAAGAGTTATTCATTGATATATGATGAAGTGTTAATGATCAGGAAAAATTGTAGACACATATAATTTCATCTAGAAAACAAATAAAACAAATAATAGAAAAGATAAAAGTGGAGCATGGTTATCCAGTAGAACTGAAGAAATAGACAAATTCAAATGACAAGGCTGGTATGGGGATTGAATGAAAATAGAAAGTAGTAACAGTTGAAGTCATAACAAAATAACCCACTCCAAGATTCAAGATTGATTTGGGTACAAAGAAGAATCAGATGATTTAGATAACCTAAGGGATAACCGGTGGTGTAGTATTTCCATGAAGGATTGTTCCCCCACATAAGGTTCTATTGTTGTGGTAAGATGCGGAAGACACAAAATGTTTTTTCCATATAAAATAGATACTAAAGGGAACAATGAACAATAAAAATAGAGGAATTCAAACATATCTCAATTTTTCAGGTCATCATTTGATGGTCACTATTTGAGGTGTGGACGATTCAGACACATGAGAAGACATTTCTCATCAAGAATACCAGGGAATGTGACAAATCCGACAAATGTTGGTTATAAGCATCAGACAAATGATCAATCGAAAATTGAATTATTATTACTATTCAAAAAGGAAAATGAGGCCCCACCTGGAAGGTATCATGGTGGTCTTAATTGATGCAGACCTAGGGAATCCCCTTGAAAAAAATTCTTACATATCAGACGTAGAGATCCCACATTTGTGAACACCCTTAGAGGTTTCTCTAGACCACTCTCTCTAGAAAGAGCATCCACCAAAAATTTAGCTTCTCTTGGGATATGACTAATATAATAATTATTTGGGATCATAGTGGCACATCTGCGAACAATGTACGTTAAGGTCCACGGAACCTTCGCTTTCCCCTAAAATTCCCGAATCAAGATCTCGGAGTCCAATTCAATTTCTGCACACATCAAATAGAAGCTGGTACAGAGATCAACTCATTTGTATAACACATGCACTTTTGAACCCATCTAATCTCACAGTCAATGAAAGATACTAAAGGCCATAATGATCGAACCCTTCCCATCACGCATGAAACCACCCTTGCACATCATCCCATCCCTAAACGAGTCATCAACATTAATCTTGAGTCCTCTCCACAGAGGTTGTCCCCTTAACCAGTAACCATGTGTCCCAGTACATGTCATTGGCCTGTGTAGAAAATTACAGAGGGTTAGAGAGTATTTTCCTCCTTTAATAAGTGACCCTAGTTCATGAACCATCCCTTTAATTTTCACCAGTAGTAAAAAATGAGACCATCGTCCCTCAAACTGAGCCTTGTTCCACACCTCCCAAATCGTCCAAAAAACCGATGTAAGCACTAAGCTAAGGATTTTGGACTCCATCTCATTCTGGACTATTCCCAAGAACCATCTGATAGAGAACTATTGTATGGAGGAGCAGGTCGCATTTTAACTGCCCCGTAAATCCACACTGAAACAAAGACACACAGCCCATTCACTCTTAAAAAATATGTTGAAAACTGACTCGACCTGCGGATGAGAGCAACAAAAACATCGTAAATCTAGTTTTATTCCCTTCATAAGGATATTTTCATCCATGGGCAGGGCTTGGTTTCTCATCCTTCAAACCAAAAGGACATCTTTGTGGGAAGTTATCTACACCATAAATGTGGTTCCCACCCGTCTCAGGTGCTCCCATGGTGGATCAGATGAAGGTAATAATGTCCATTGATGTTCCAAGAACTTGCCTATGTGAAACAGAGTTTTTCAACCTCCTCCGAGAATATCACTTCTTTAAAAACATCCATCTGCTCCAAGATAATAATTACTTCAAGAAACCTGGGATAGCGGCTGGCCTCTTTAATATAAAAATCCAGATCTGGGTAGTATGGAAAGAAGAGGTTCTCCCCTTCCCAATTTTCTCTCCATAGGTTGATATCCCCACATCCTACAATCTAACAAGTGGCCTCTTGGAGGATTTCCAGATGACGTCTTAATATTTTCCCTAGTTTTTACAGCATCCTGAACTCCCACTCCTCCCAGTTCAGACCATATTTTATCCTCAGAATTTTGGCCCACAATGAATGTCCCTCCAAAAAATCCCATGCTAACCAATCTTGCATGAACTTCATTGAGAACAAAATATACCAAAGACCGAATCCACCTTCCTCCACTGGTTTTTCCAATTGAGACCTAGTGGCCCAGTGAGCTCTTCCATAAATGTTTCCAACCCAAAGGAACTTATTTATAATATTATCCATAGTATAATGGATTCCTTTAAGAAGAGTGATAACCACCAAGACATGAATTAGAAAAGAGGAGACCACACTATTAATCAAATTCACCCTTCTGCCGAAGCATAGGACCCAATTTTTCCAATTGAGCACCCTCCCATACATTCTGTTCAATATTCCCTCAAAAAATGCATTTTTCACCCTACCATTCGAAATTGGTGCCCCATGATAAAACTAAGGATTCTATCTCCTTTGAATTCCCAATATGTCCTGAATGCCCTGAGCACTCTGTCTTGAGCATTTTTTGGAAATAAACACACTACTCTTACTAGTATTGGCTTGTTGGCCACTAAGGATTCCTTAATTCAACATAATCTGCATAAAATTACACAAATACGACCTCCTTCCATTAATAATGATAGGTATATCATCAATACACATAATATGGGAGAAAAAAACCCTTTAAGGATTGGGACCGATATAGACATATTTTCCGGTCCCTCAAACATCTAAGCAAGTTATGAGAAAGAGCCTCCTGTGCAATTATAAAAAGTGTTAGAGAATGGGGGTCCCCTTTTCGCATCCCATGAAAATTATTTGAAAAATATAATCCATTCCCCATCAACTATATAGTTTTCCATAAATAAGTGAATCACTGGAAGCATATGTCACAAATCCATTCAGGGATTCCCATTCTTCTCATCACACAGATTAAAAAACTCCATTAAATATTTTTAAATGCCTTATCCATATCAAAATGAATAATAATGTTGGAACCCACCACCTTCTTGTTCAAGTCTTCTATAAGTTCTTATGATACTCCCACTTCCCCTTGAATGCTTCTACCTGGGATAAAGCCATGTTTCTCATAGTAAATTATTCTTGGAAACACCTTATTGAGCCTCTTATCCAGAAGACCATCCAAAATCTTATAAGATACATTAAAAAGTCAAATAGATCTATAATGGTTTACTGAGGATAGATATTTATAATTCGAAACCAGAACCACCCTGAATGCACATGACCCCCTATTGATGGAACCCCCCTGAAAAAATCTTGAATCACCTCAATGACCTGAGGCCTCACAAAATCCCACGATGCCACATAAAAGGATCCCAGAATACCATCTGGACCGGGTTCACTCTCCTATGACATTGAGCTAAAATAATCCCAGATCTCATCCCCTGAAGGTAGATACCATAAGGAATTGTTCTCCATTTAATCAATACTCTGAGGTATACTTTCCATAAAAATCTCTTCATTAGTCCATAAGTAATCATCCCCCGAAGATTCTGTTCAATCCCCCCCCCCACCCCCCGTAGATGCTTGAAGTGTTCCAAGACCACCCTTCAAGAAACAATCACATTAGAAGAAAAGGACCCATCCTACAGTAAAATTTTCACTTTTGAGATTTTACACTCCTTTAAGAATGCATGGAAAAACCATTATTGTTATCTCCTTTATTTATCCACCTGGCCCTCGATATCCACCTTAAAGGTTTCGCCACTTCTAGTAGCCTTTGAGCCTCCAATGTTCTCTTATCCCAAAAAAAATGATGGAGGAGGGTTCATTCCACCTATGATAAAGAAACTCTTCTAGGTGATCAATCTCCTTCTGAAGTGACTCCACCGAGTCCCCTACCGTTTGGATACCATCCAACCATCTGCCAATATCACACATGAGAAGTTTGAGGCATCTAGAAAGTTAGACCCAAGCTCATCCCTCCCCCTTATGGATCCATGAATCCTTCATCATATTCATGAAACCTTCCATGCAATGCCAATATGTTGAATATAAGAAAGTTTTACCCTCCTGATTTCCCTAAATAAGGTCGATGAGCAGTGGTGCATGGTCTGAAAATGCGCATGATAAGTGAGTGACTGTGGCCCTGGAGAAGGAGTCAAGGACTTTTATGTTCGATAGGCATATGTCCAACCTACACCAGATGCATTTGTTTCCATGATGATTATTACACTAGGTGAATTTTCCCCCAGAAAAACCCATGTCCAAGAGAACCTTACTCGAAATACAGTTATTAAAATCTATCATATCATTATTATATAGCACAGATCCCCCTCTCTTCTCAGATATGTCGACAATGGATTTAAATTTTCCACCAACAAACTTGGGTAATCCTCCCACATAAATGGAACTAGAGTTACTCCCACAGATTCCTCTGAACCATAACCTCAGTTCTGGAATAAATGAAGGAGATAAAGATCACAGAACCTTTGAATTCGAGTTTCACCGATATGCATTGATCTGAAACCTGCACCAACTCAACCTGAATAAAACTCTTCCAAAAAATACAAAACATGCTTACTAATCGGATGACTATGAATGTGATTGGAAAACCCCATATTCCTACCGAAAAAGATTATTCTTCCTGGGTCTTTCTTCATCTCCAAGATTACCTCCATGGAATCCCCATGTTTCCAAAACTAAAATTCCAAGAAGGTACATTTTTCCTGTCCCCCCCCCGAGAACTCAATCATCTCAGATAACTAAGGAAGACATTATAGAAGGGAGGACATAGCCTTTAGGATGAAGTTATATGATCTCGGTATTAATAGGTCCCTTTAACACTCCTACTTATCAATTGATCGAGTCACCATTCTTGAGGATCCTTTAGCAGAACAAACCTTCTTTGGAAGAAGTACCTTCTTCTTCAAGGGACTATTGGATCCCTCCAACAAAGAAAACCTATTCCCCACTGAAGCAGGAGGGGTATTTGGATACGCCACTTCATGTTTCAAGGAGTAAAACATCAACCGATGAGAGGAGTTTCCGGCCAAAGATAGTTCCTTCACCACTCCCTCTGAGAAGCCCTTCTGGGAATCCTTCAGATGAGAGTCGATAGCACATCTTACCGAGGCCAGCATAGCCAGATTCATTGAACCTGGAGACACCAAGGAGGAAAACCGAACCTCGATAATAGGTGGCACAAACCCTCTTGGGACGGATGAGAAACTCGAAGAGATATTCATGTATATCCCTTTGGACTGCAGGAAAGAAACCAACGGATCACACATCTCCAGTGGGAAACCATCAGCATCTGACTGTGATACCAGACCTGACCCCAATGGTAATGTTGGATCTTTCTCCAGACCCTCATCCAAAAAGAATTCCATCAGAGCCATTTCAGAAAAAGACACCCGACTTGGGGTCCCGTGTCCAACAACATTTGGAATTTAAAAAATAGTTTTCATACATTTGACCTTGTCCCACCCTGTTGAGAAAGATGATGAATGGTGGTTTTCGAACTCCTCCCTACTATCTCCAATGTGATATCCCATTTTATCAGCCTAATCAGGCACTAGGTTAAGAAAAGGTTTCGACAAAATACCACTTCTAGGACCTACATCTCCCTAACATCGCACTCTCTTTTTCCCCCTCCTACAGAATTCCACAGCATTACCTAGAAATCCACAAGAGGAGGAGAACTTGGGGGGATAATTAAACACCAGACACTGCCGCCACATAAACCCTTTCGGAGAAAGGATCATAAAGACCGAAGGGAACATAACAGATTGATACATCTCCACACAAATCTGTGGGTTAGTAGAGTCCATCAAGCTCTTCCTCAACTCATCAATACACATGAACTTCCCCAGGGCATCTCCCACCACCTTCATAATCGAGGGGTTATAGAAAGGAAGGGGAAGACCCAGAAGCTTTATCTAAATTTCACATATACAGGATTCTTTCCCATAATGGAACTCCCATTTCCACTGCGATAACGTGATGCGATGAGGACCACGCCACCTTTCCTCCCTCAACCAGGCACGCACTCAGTCCTCCCTATTGAAGAGGTGAACACAAAAGAAAAATTTTGATAACTCTGAGACCACTGCAGTGTGTTGGTGACCATAGGATTACACAAAACCCCTGAACTCCTCCACTGACAGTTTCACCGGACCAAACCTATCCACTAGGGTAAGGTTATAAACCTTTGTAGCACTCTCTATTTCCTTTTTAGAGATCACCACCACTAGTTACCCTTCATTAAACTCTAGCAGATGTTTCTCAAACTGGATCAGAGGGATGCATAAATTTCATTCAAGTCATTAGATCGCCCTGGGAAATGGATCATTGATAGTGTATGTACCTCCCATACGATAGAAATAAAGGATCTGGTGACGAGAAATAGGTATGATAAAGAATGTATTGTAAATTTTTGTAATGATAAAGGATTCAAAATTGTTGGATCTCAGAAAAAATGTTTTGGGGAAATGACATAATACGTGAATATTTCATGCTAGTTGAAGGTATTAGTCACAACTTATTATGCATAATTCAATTTTTTGATTTAAGACATTCCATAAGCTCTTCTAAGAACTTTTGTGTTATCAAAGAAAAACATGGAACTGTTTTATTGCAAGAAAAGTGCACAAAATGAAATCTTTACCACATGAGTGGAGAAGAATGTATGTTATTTCTGTCCAAGGCAGAATAAAATATGTTTTGGTATAAACAAATTATTCACATAAGCCAAACGACCATGGAATATATGGTGAAATTTGTTGCTTCTGTAGATATCCATAGATTATCATGTGATCATACACATACATACAATGCCTACAGACAGGTGAATATTATTCAAATTACATATAATGAAAAAGAGAAAAATTCATCAAGATTTCTTGAGTTGGTTCATATTGATGTGTTCGGACCAATTTCACCAAGATATCTTGATGTGAGGAGATACTATGTTCTCTTCATTAAAGATTACAGTAGAATGGCATGGGTATCAATCATTACCCAAAATTATGAGGTGTTTAGTTTCATTAAAATAAATCAACGAGAAGTTGAAAGGATTCAAGGTCATAAAATCAAGAAGATTCAAAAAGAAAATGGAACAGAGTTCACAAATATCCAAGTTGAGGATTATCTCTATAAAATAGGATGAGGAATAATGATTCAGTTGTGAGAACTCCACAGAATAATGTATTAGTTTAGGGAATAAATTATCTTTTCAAAAAAATGCCCAAAATAATGCTCATTGAGAAATACCTTCTCGAGAAATTTTTGAAAGAAGTAGTGATGGAAACAGTCTACACTTCAAATAGAGCATTACAAAGTCTAAAAGAAGAAAATACTTCATCTGAGATATGATATGTAAAAAAGCCATCATTGAAGTACCTTCGAATCTTCCGAATTAAGTGTTTAATTCCTAACATGGAGAAACACATTATTTTTGAATCCCATGGAGATGAATGGATATTTCATGGCTACTCAAATAAAATAAAATCGCATAATTTCTTTAATAAGAGGCTAGTAAATATTTTCAAATACCTGATGTAACAATAGTGGATAATGAGCATAACCTTCAATAAATACATGATCCTTCTTAGGAGTATAATGATGAAGAAATAAGTATATTAAGGGATGCTCCAATTCTAGAGGATGATTCAGAAGAAGACTCGTATGATGAGAAAGATGAGCACAATTCTCTATCTAAACAATGACAGAAGAGAAGAGCTAAAATTGATAGATAGAACATAATTTGTGATCATATAGCTCCTGTGTAGGAAAATATGATGATGACAATACAACAATAATCATACCTATCACCGGTAGAGCCTAAATGTTTTGATGATTTAGCTGGTAATGAGGATTGGGTTTAGGCTACAAATGAAGAGATTGACCAAATTGAGAAAAATAAGACATGAGAGATTTTTTGGATACTAACAGATAAGAATTTCATTGGAATGAAATGGTTATTTCATAAAAAAATGAGTGAAGATGGTGTGGTGATTCAAAAAAAAGAATGAAAAGTGATTAAAGGGTACTCTTAGAAAGACAAAATAAATGTTGATGAAACATTTTCACCTATTTAAATCTTGGAGATAATCAAATTATTATTGTCCATAATAGTGAAAAGAAAGTTCAAAGTGTTCCTGATGGATGTGAAGTCAACATCTCTAAATATATTTCTAGAAGAAGAAGTTGACATTTAGAAGCCGTAAGGTTTTCTCATTCATGAAGATGAGAACAAAGTTTGTCAGCTGAAGAAGGATTTATATAGTTTGATGAAGGCACCAAGAGCACGGTATTCAAGGTTAGACCAGTTTAAGAAGAAGATTGGTTTTTAGCATAGTGGATTTCACTATAATCTATATTTTAACCATGATAATAATCAATGTATGAAATACCTAGTATAAATTGATGACATAATATTTTTAGGATCATATGAACCGAAATGCAGACAGTTTTCTAAATTCAAGAAAAGTGATTTTGGAATGTCAATGATTGGTGAACTGATATTTTCCCTTGGATTATAGGTAACACAAGGAAATAATTTCACGTTAATTTATCAATATAAATATTCAAAGGATGTTTTGATATGGCTTGTAATTGATAATTCCAAGGAGATTAATACTCTAGTGGCTAGCTGGATTAAACTGTCAATGGATGATGAAGTCAATACAGTTAATGTTTCAGAATATAGGAAAATCATTGGTAGTGTATTATACATGATAGCAATAAGACCTGATATTGTTTTTTCAACATGAAAATAAACACAATATCTAGTAAATCCCAAATAAATCCACATTATTATATTGAAAAGAATACTTTAGTATAACAAGGGAATGATGAATTTCAGTTTTATGTATAATGATTATTCTCAAAAAGAGTTATTTGGATATATAGATGCAGACTGTGATGGTTTATTAGATAATAGAAAATCAACATCTAGTGGTTCATTTTCTCTTGGTGGACTATGTATTTATTGACAATAAAGGAAACAAGATTGAATTTCATTGAGCACCATGAAATAAAAATATATTATGGCTACTCCAGAATGAACAAAATTATTGTGGATGAAACAACAACATGAGTATATGGGAGTTGAAGTGAAATCTTTGATATGAATCCATTATAATAATTCAAGTTCTATAAACCTCATCAAAAATCTATTACATCACTCAAGGAAAAGGAACATTGAAATAAAGTATCATTTTATCATGCATAAGTTTGAGAAAGGGATTGTGAAGTTGGATTATGTGCCTCTACAATAAAAAGTTACAGATATTATAATAAATTCCTTACCCAAAGAAGCATTTGAAAGGCATTGACTGGCTCTAGTAGTTCGGTTAACTCCCCACACATGAAAAAGTGTGTATGTGGGACCCCATATCCCTAAGTTATGGTATTTATTACCTAATGTGATAATATGTTCTCATTACCCTGTTTTAGACCTAAAAGGAATGGACATAGGGTCATTGACAATGCAGGAGAAATTGTGGCTGTTAAAAGGTAGAATGTCTTAATAAAGAAATTAGGAGAAGTTGTTAGGTGGAGCAGCGAGATAGGGGAATTTAGAGCTGAGTTGAGTTGAATCTATTTAGTGGAGCATTGATATAGTGGGAGTATTAAATCTAAAAATGCTATATGTGATCGATCAAAGGATAGATATCACAACAGTTGAGGTTTGTGATGAAAGAAGAAGACTAGTGTTGGAATGGAATAAAGTGATTCATTGATGAAATTTTCATTTTACACTTATTTCTCATACTGATCATGGATCATGTGGGCTTAGAGTATTTGTTGAGAAAATACTTGATCGCTATATTGATCGTAAGAAGTGAATACTGGTAGAATTTGGAAAAGGATTTAATGAGATATCAAATTATGAATGTGTTGTCAACAAACCCAAAGGGGTGTTTTTGGGGAAAAATACGGCAAGGTGTCCTCTCCCTATATTCTTGTTGTAATTGTGTTTGCTGAAAATGCCAGATGATCAAAATTGGGTTTGTTTGATGTTACTGAATTAGGTTTTTAAGGTGTTGAGATTCCCAGTGTTTGCTAAATTTTTGTGCCTCAAAATCGGGAGTTTAATTTTGGAAAAGGAAGGATTTTTTCATAGAAGTGAATAGTACGCAATCCACGAAGGATATTTTATGGAAAATGAATGATGGTATGGGGAATATAGAAGGAAAATGGAAAATTAAGAGAACTATGAATCATGAGATGCAACCCACTTATGGAAACGGTTCACACAGAAATAAGTGGTTCATGATGAAGGCATGTAGTTTTTGATGAAGAATTGTTGTACGTGGGAGAAAAATAGATTACAGGAAGGTGTGTTATTTGCAGAATCAAGGCAGTGATTAAAGAAACCTCAAAGGGAATCGTTTTCAAAAACATGATGGTGATTTTAGTTTCCGCTTATGAAGAGAGGTAGTGTGAAGACGGCATAAGGAAATGGTTCACAAGATTATTGTGGTTTGTGAAAGATGCACAGTATGTGGTGAAGGCTATGCCACATTGAATATTTTGTAAATATCATATTTGAGGATTTGGAAGATCAATTTTCTAATATAAAGGGAGCTAATTTCATCATTAAGGTAAAAGTCATTTTCATAAGAAAACATTTTTTCTCTGAGAATTCAGTGAAGTTTTGAAGTGTTTTGTGAGAGAGAATTCCACAAATGGTGAAGTGGTTTGCACGGATGAAATTCCAACAATAGTTTTTCCGGGGAACTATAGCCTATAAAGGAAGCAGTACGTGGAGGAGGAAGACATGGTACACGATGGAGGAAGACCCAGTACATCGAGGAGAGATGGTCTATATAAGTAGAGGTAGTCCACATATGAGAGATGATTTGTGGAAGTGGAGACAGTCTTTGAAGCAGGGATGATACACGGAGGAGAGGCAGTATGCAGAAGCAAATAGATTTACTCTATGATGGAGGATGGTTTGCAGAAGTGAAATCTATCTGTAGAGAGGTGATACATGAATAATCCCCACTATATAGTACATCGAGGAAACAATGAGGTTCATGGGGGACTCAATGATTCTTACCAAATCACTAGAACAATTCATGAATGAAATTTCCTCTAAGCTAATAGTATGTGGAAAAAAGGAATTCCTCTACGGGTGAAAATTGAAAATCAATAGAGCATCTATATATAGTTCAGGATGCATGATTTCAGGAAAATGAAGGGACCTAAAATTCAATAAACTGTGAGTGGATCCCTTCTAATAATATTTAGGTAAGTAAGAGAATTACGATGATCATTTCTACCATCAGTGATCTAGAGAAAGAGACAAAGGGAGTGTTCCTTAGAAATGTAGTGATAAAATCCAAAATCTTGTAAATTTGGTGAGATTGGGAGTAAAATTGATCATGACCAAACCTTGTAACAACATTTATATTTAGTGGATTTACGACACGGTAACTTTTCCATTTTATGCTCGTTGTATGTAGCTCAGTGAGGGAAAAAATGTAAAATCATTGTGTCCTGCATATGATTTAATTTCTATTCATATATTTCTTTGAGATAAAGAGATAATTTTTATTTTTTAACGAATAAAAAAGATCTGATGAGGTAGGAGATTTAATCTTTCATACTCTGATTCTCCCCCTCGCATGGTATTTGACCTATTGGACCTAACATTCATGAATTTGTTTAACAAATTTTATAATAGAGTAAGAGAAATCAAGTAAATACGACTTGAGTGGGGTACTCGATTCAAGATGAATTTAGTGTAATCTTGAAGGGTTAAAGTGGGTATTAATAATGGATATAACCCATTAAGACAATATTTTACATCCCATTTATGACATAATGATCTCCTAATTTTTTTACAAGTGTTAAAATTTTTAAGACAGGTTTTATAAGAGGTGCAGTACAAAAAGAGGTGTTATAAGGTGAAATGATTTTTATGGGTCAAGGTTACTCTATAGTGATAAGGAAAACTGTTTCCACTATAAGAGGATTCTAGGAATATATGTCACGGTGATGGAATTAAGATATGAGGGTTTTTGAGTGCTCTTATAACCTTGAACAACACCTTTTGGAGGATATCAATTGTTCCATGAGTAAGATCAAGAGATGCCTTATAAGTATTATTATAGGTAAAAGGAATAAACCAATAGTTTGAATAGGGGAATTTAAATTAGACCATGAGGTTGATAGAAAATGATTATTTATTATAATTAGATCAGTGTGTGGTATATTTATAAAGGATGTATATGAGTGGGATATTCACCTCGACAATGAATATTGAATGACATGGAAACTGAGTTGGTCCTTCATGACTAAGTGAATACCTACCAAGTAAGGTATTAGTAATATGATTGTTCTATAAATCTTAGATTGATATTTGGTGGATGAGAATGGTAGGTAATAGTTTATGGGGTGTGTGATCATATGGGAAATGATCTCAATTGAAACATGAGATTATTAGGATATTAAGGCTTGTCCAAAGTGGCTCCTCTAATATGATGGCCACTATAATGGGGATATTCTTGACATGGATTAAAAGATGTAAGGGATTAATTGGGACTTTGTTATATACTATATAGAGTATGATGTATCTGATATCATAGGAATTGAAATGTGTAACTAATGAATTGGTATAAGTAGCATGATTTCATTGTTTTTGTTGTTGTTTTTTATGATAGTAACTTATAAAATAGGTAATGGATTTTATTTGGGTTCTCAAACAATTATTTTTATATCTTAGTGGACATCAATGAAATAGGACCTCAATAAAATTTATTTTAGAGGATGTAATTGAGATAGGTCTTCAATATAGATATTATTAGGGGTTGTAATGATCCAATTAATTCATAAAGTTCTTCTTAAGGATTGGAAATGATTTACATCCTCCATATAACACTTTATATGGGATATAATTAAATATGTTCATTGGTACAATTCTTACTCATGGATTGAAATTTTCACATCCTCCTTGTATTATTAAAGGGATAACAATGTCCAAGGTTATTTTCAGGATTCATTCCAATGGATGGTAGTAATATTTGTCCACAAAATAGTGTTATTAATGATGACTAGACTGGGTGGAGACTAAAGCAACATCAGGTATTTCATAAAAAATAGAAGATGTAATTAAATAAAATTAGGTCAAATCAGGATGGATCAAACATAGTGGTGTCCTAGTGAGCACATGATATATTGGTTACTGTGATTCATGGTTAGTGTTAATTTTTTGTGTATTATATTGTACATGGAATCAAATATATACATGATGGGTTGTTTTATGATCCTCGTCAGTGGTGGACTACTACTTTTCTTACTCACATTGTATACATTCACCTTTGTAGAAGTTCTTCCTTTATATTTAAGTTGCAATCTAAGGGAAGGTCAAAATGGAAGGGAATTGAGCTGTGAAACTTTGAATGATTTTTTTGGATTCATGATGAGGTCAAGGACACAGTTAAATATGCTATTTTTTTAAATTTTCATAATGTCTTTCCATTAATATGATTAACCTACCAATGGAAATTTGGTTCAGGTATAATTAATACATATAGATTGAGATTTATTTTGATATAGTATATCTTATATCATTTTATATGATTAGATGATAAAAATAATTTTTTTTTGTTTTTGTGTATAATTATGTTTTTAATTATTTAATATTACTAGATAGATTTTATTTATAGGTTACTGTCTACCCATTTTATAAAATAGACCCTTTCCACTAGATGAAAACCTCTAGCACATGGGGAGGTTCTTCTTAGGGTGATATAGGAACTAATATTAGTTATAATAGTTTTACACTAGGTTAGGGATGTTTCAAATGGTTTCATAACAGTTTTTTTGGTTTGATTTATGATTTTTGAGTAAAGTATAGATGATAATTATGGTTGGAAATTAGGATGTACATAAACATTGTACCTAAAAAATACTTATATAGTGGAATTACAATTTAGCAAGGAAACATGTTTTTAATTACTTTTTTCCATTTATAGTTTAGTTGTTGATTAATGTATGATTTTATGGTTAGTTAATATTGGTCATTTCTTGGTTCGACATAGAAATTAGAGGGTATTAATGCATTATTATTTGTATGTAGGTTTATATGAAATTTGAATAACTATATGTTATGGGAAAAGTGGGTTTAATTAATTAAATTTAAAAAAGATATTTAGTTTTTTTAAAATAAATTAGTGACAGAATACTAATTAACTAAATCCTATAGGGGTGATTTCTTTATATAACTACGAGATGAAGATTATTTATGTGCATATGATATTGTGAAATCCATTTAAATGGTATAAAAGTATTGGTATGACTTTATAATGGTTTTTATAATGTACAAAATGTATAATTTATAGATGAACTTATGTATAATTGGTCTGGAGAAAGGAATAGTTAGGGAATGTGATTCTTGCAAGTATTGGAGACCCATGATATGTGTGGAAAATACATATAAAATTCTATGCTAAAATATTGAAATGAAAATATAGATAGTTCTTCTTTTGATATGGATTAATTGGGTGATGGGTTGGATCAATTATATTTTAACATTTGTAGGGGTAAGCCATGTTATAGTATAATGAGACTCATGGTATCATGTGATAAATAAGATATTAGGTCATAAAGGATCATAGTCACTCTTTCATGTGTGATAAAATTTCATTGATTCAGTATAGAGGTATGTGAGAGTAGAATTCATAAAATATACGAAATACAGATAGTGTTTATAGGTCATTATGAGGATTTGTATTTACAGTTTTTACCTTTCCATTGGGTCAAGAGGTTTAGTATCCCTATATAAGATGTGGTATCAGGATGAGTAATGAGATGATTATGAGAATTAAAATTGTGTACACTCTCTTACATTGAAGGTAAATAGTGTGTGGCATGTGTGATCGTGAAGAGTAAGATAGACCATGTGATGGTGTTTATATGCCATATAAAGTAGAGTTAGACTTTTGAATATGATGGATAATTACATTATAACTTGTAATTATAAATCCATGGGAGACATGGTTGGTTAAAAAATAAGATAGGGGAACATTCTTGAAGGCAGTGTAGATCCCCAATTCTAGTTAACCATAAAAAGGGTAGAGGTGATTTACTAATTTCTTTTTAAAAATTAATATTACATAAATTCAACCTCTTTAACTTATTAAGGTCCTCAATCAAATAAATAATATATCTCAATATCACCTTGTGTGAAATTTTATAATGGAGTGAGTGGGATATAGTATTTACATGGCTTGGTAAATGAAAAATTGTTGTTATAGCTGGTTGTTATCCCTAGTTATATATTCTTCACTATAAAACATGTGATTACACTACTCCTAGCACCAATAGAGAGAGTTTATCTACTCTCAACTCCTACTAGAATACTTACCCTACTCCCAGGTATAAAAAAGAGACTTCTCTTGCACACGAGTCCAACCGAAAGAATTACAATAATCCCATATCCAATTGAGAGACTTATTCTACTCCGTATATAGCTAAGATAATCCCTCTAATTCCTTCTCCAATAGAAATACCTCTTCTGAACATAGCTCCAAATGAAATTATTCCACTCCTCCTAGTTCCATCTAAGATACATAATCATTTTTCAGAACCAAATGAAATATTTCATTTGTTATTCATGGTTTGATCTGTAATAGGATGATACTTGATCTTCCTCCATAAGCCGGTAGGATCGGACATGATCATGTACAAGTCGTGTTCCTTCAATAGCCATTGATCGAGTATTTTGTTCTTGCTCAATAATTATGATCACCAGTGTATGATCAATTACATCAGTGAAACAAAGATCTAGTTGTTTTTTATCCCTTAAACTAATGTGGTCATGACAATAATAGCATATTATCAATTACAGGTTTCCATTTCAAAAAATCACTGAGAATAATAGAATATTCTCAATTCATTCCTCACTAACTCACATGCATGTAATAAAGATCACGTTATTCTTCATTTTTTAGAATCTCTAATGAATCCATTTTTATCATATTTTTTAACATAATTTTTAAACTTCATTTTTATTTAGAGACATCACTTTCATCAAATTACCGTATTCATGCAAGAATAATATTTAATGCATGGAGGTTTTAAGTCTCATTGTCTCATTATCTTGGCCTTAGAATAAACATGGAGAGATTGTGTCTAATGATGGTGGTAATTGCATTATTTTATATGGTGTAATATAACTCTTTTTCATCAAGAGGTCAAAAGTGATATCATGAGTAGATTATATGGCTGTATTTGATCAAATCAGATGGCCTCTATTTTGTCCATATAGTTTTAATATGGGTGAAAAGTATCATGTGTATCCCATCCAAAATTGACTAGTTATTCTAAATACCACTCCTTAATAAATCATTAAATTCCAATAGTTATTTGATTCGGTAACGGGGTTTGGCACTTGCAACACATCACACGCTCGCCTCACAGGTCTTGTTGCACCTACATTGGCTCATCTGATCCATGACCCATCCAAATTCATGCTTACCTCATGTTCCACTTGGAATTATCTAGTCTACCTTAATCTCTTACCACCATGTGGGCCTACTATTTGGATCCCCTACCTGGTTGATGTCCTCCTCCAACAATATGGGGTTGAGTTGTCTCCTAGTTTGTGTGTTTGGAAATTTTTTTTAATAAAATCCAATCAAATGAGTACTCCAAAAATAATTTCAGGCCATATGATACTCCCCACCTAAGCCACTAAAAAATATTCTTCAATTTCTTCATGTAAAAAATATATCTATTTATATTTTATCATAGACTTATTATTATTTAAAACAATCTATCATCCTTGATACATATCTTTGATATTTAACATCATCTAAACCATCATCACAAATAAAAAGAGTATTTATGAATCATTGAATCCAATGCAATCAAATGAATCCAAAAAAATTATCTAATCATCACCACTTCATATTTATCTTACTAAAAACATATTGACACATTATTTAAGAAATGAAACATTTTGAAAAAAAATCTACGCTTTTGTATTTTTTTCAATATCAATTCACATATTTAAATATCAACATGTGTGATCAATCTTTGTACCCCTTATTGGAAATAAAATAAAAAGGATAAGTGAGGGTTCTTCTCAACACCTCAATTTTTTCAAAAATATTTTCTCCTCCCTTATATGATTAGTTCTTGAACACTTTTTGAGAGAGGGATGGTATCATAAGGTTTTCAGAAAATAGATCCTTTAGATAATCAAATATATTTATACATAGGAAAATATAGTGGATAAAATAATATAGAAGAAAACAATTTTTATGTGTTTTCCATGTACTATCATGCATGTGAAATCACATTTGGTATTTCTTAATTCTCATTTAATGGGTTTCCAATTATTATAGTTTTCAGAGAATTTCAAAATCATGAACACACTTCACTAAACACGTCATAAAGTTTAGGTGATAAGAAATAACCCCCTTTGTCTTGTCTTGTCAAATATGATTAAATCCCCATAATTTGATATTATTAATACAATTATAAAGGAATAACGCAAGTGTGATTGGAATACGTCAACTACTAATTTTATAAAGTTGTCTACAAATCCCACATTCACAATTTAGAGATGATTTGAATGCATCATATCATCAATTTTACCCATAAAGGGATTCATCCAACTCCTTAAATTTTATTTATATTAGTACAAATGATAATATTTATATATAAGAGAATAATGAGGGACCATCTTGTTCTTCAAGAGTGACATTCAGGCAAAGAACCACCTCTCAACCTAAGCCATTATTTTCTCCCAATCTTATAAAACTTCTCATAAACATTTTGTGGAATGTATTTTTCCACCACATTTTCTACATCCAAATTCATTCATTTATCTTTAAAGAGTTTTTCATTTTCCTCAAAATTCTTGTCCAATTTTTGTTGATTTATTCAAACAAATTGGCACTATTTCATAACATTCTTTATCTTCTTACCATCTCCACATGATTTAGCACTATTTTTCTATTTTAGAATATTCCCTTTCACAATATAGGGAATATATCATAGAAATATTTTCATTCATTTCTCAGCTATGTGACCCTTATGAATTCATATTCCACAATATTCATTTTAGCCTTCTTATTTTTTCTATCTTCTAAGCTTTGATGAATTTATGGTTTTGAAATTCTTTCTCTAAGAAATTTTTATCATATATTCATCATTAATTCTACTAAATTCATTAATGTTTCCTAGAAATTAAATGTTATTCTATCAAGATTATTCTTTCTTCCCATAAGTTTATAAGTACAATAAAAAACCTCTAATCATAGATCTTTCTCTTTGATAGGTATTTTGTCTAGATAATTTTTATTATTGTACTTATTCAGAATTATCCTTCTTTTTCCTAGGTGGAATTGATCTTCCGGAAATATTTCTATTTAATTTTTATGTAGTAAAGGATATCTAATTTTTCTTCTTGATGGTTGTCAGCTTAAAAATATAATTTTTTTCACATACAATGGATGACTAGTCACCTTTCAGTGTTTTGGTGATTTCTCTTTTCGATTGAATATTTCCAATTTTTTTATCTTTTATCCCCCAAAATATAAATATTCTATTATCCTCATGAGATTTTATGTGATTCCAACATTATAATTTATTTTTTCCTAATTTCCCACAACACTTACAATATCCTATGATACTTATTCTCTTAATTTTTGGTGTAGTCTATTTAGATTTCACGAACTATGAACAATTTTTCTTCTTAAGGGAACTAACACTCTTTTAGACACTTCTTGGAGAAAATATCTTGATGATATGTTTCATATAAACCCTTTATGTGGTGTTTTTTATTATTATTTTTTACCATATATACTTTCCCAGAGTAAGGATTAAAACATGTACCAAAACATATACCAAAACATATACCAAAAATTAATCAAAATTTGTACATAAGATATTTTCAATGTTATGGGAAACTAAGTTCCATAAGAATGATTCCACTTGATAATAGGATGCTCTCGTAATCCTTTTTTAGTCATGATCTATAATGAAAAATCGAGTGGAAACATCTCTTCTTCCATTAAATTGCGAAGTTAGAACTTTTTGTGATTCTTGATTCTTCGATCACACCACTAGCTCTAGACACTTTACATTGAGAGATTCTTCTACTCTAGTTCTATTCTTAGCTTGTCCCAATCCTCTTTTAGCGTAATTTTATGTTCTTCATGCATTTTACAAGATTCTATAATAAATTATCAATCTATTTTATTTTTTAAAATTAACTTTAGTTGAGTAACTTTTTCTATAACACCCCAAGCATCTACGGTACGCATCTCTTTGAATAATGTGATAGCGTGTGTTGTACGCAACATCGAGTTCTAACACACCACAACCAATCAAACTAGCCGTTATGAATAGTAATACCTACTTTTTGAAATTATATATATTTTATATTTCAAAATAGACACCATTTTTTAATTCGGAATATCAATTATAGCTTAGGGTGAAATTTTGACATTGTTCTGAAAAACCACAATTTTTTATGAATAGTGAAACTACTAAGTGGTAGTTAAAAAAACTGAATTTTTCATAAAACTTAATTTTACCGCTTCTGTGAATGGAATTTCGAAAATTTGAGAGACACGGTTAATATCAAGAAGTAAAATGTGGTTCAATGATATGAAAATAATTTTTGGTGAATAGTAACTTTTTACTTTTATTTACCGCGGTTAAAAGTAAAATAGGGTAATTAAGGGTAAAAATGATATTAATATTACCCTAACACATGTCCTAATTCTATTGGACAAGTGTATCTAGACCAAAAAAATACTTAGGAATAAAATATTATCATTTAGGTCCACTTGGATTAGATTAGGACATTTATTATTATTTAATTCAAAGAAGAGTTAAAAGAGTTAAAATCAAAGTTTATTTACTAAAACATTTTTAATATAGGGTTATACATAAGATAAATTCGATTTTAAATATTCATTAGAAAGCTAAAACGATTTCCAACATAAAGATATTTTATTTATAATTTTTATACATTAAATAAGTTAATTTATTTATGACACAATTATGATGCAGTAATTACCTAATTAAGGAAAAATTAGAATAATTGATATTATAAATACCCAAATAAATATAATTTGATACTTTTTATAAATTAAAATAATTTTATAGGTTAATATGACATGTTAGTATTTTTTCAATTAAATTTTTTCGATGTAATAGTTCTGTTATGATTTTAACAAAAATCAATTCTTGAATAGAGTCAAAATTGACATAAAAGAGTTTTTAAAACAAATATTATATTATTAATTGATATTAAATTCCTAAAAATATAAGGTTAGGAAAATAGACTTATATCTTGATAGGTATATCATTAATCAACCACTTGGGGGTCTCTTAGATGTATATGGTAATTTTATCAACCATATAATATAAAAATACAAAGAGACATTGTAAAAGTGAAACTAATTAACTAAGAGTTAATACTTAAATATAAGGTTAATATAAGTACCCAAACCTGTCTAAATTCTATTGGTTGAATGGTTTTCGACCTATCCACACCATAACCTTTTAATAATCAACTTTGGATCCATTAGAAACCGAATATGAATTTATTATAATTTAATATTTCTAGTTTTTCCAAATGTGCCCCTCACCCCTCTTATAAAAGGGCACTCCTCCTCATTTCTTCACACCATCAAAGCCTTTTGGTTCGACCAAACTCTGCCCAAATACTCTCCCAACTTCCCTCACTACAACCTAGAGGCCTTATTTTGATCAGAAAGCCAACCTAAGGAGCCCTTTTGATCAAATCAAAAGGAAGAACCTGAAGAAGAGGTAATGATATCACCACCCTTTTCCAAGTTCCTTTCTTCTTCCACTTCTTCTTCCATTGTTTTTACCATTATAAAATAATAACTATAGTATCATATATATACTGTGATGTAATTATAAATATGGTACAACCATATTCAGTATTCTATCCACCTTTTTGAATAACATGTCACCATACGTGCGTACGTACAGCTTACCGTCTCCATGTCGTGGTGTAATTGTTATTCAATATATTATTATTTGGATGGGTATAATAATGATGTGTAACTCATGTAAATAATAAATATAACATTTTAATGATTCTGTATATATGATATACCATCCATTTATATATTATTTTAATATCAGAAGAATGATATTGTCGCCCGTGCGTACGTACGGACTACCGTCTCCACGAACGCGATGAGATTCATTCTCCATTGTATCCATTCAAGAATAATTATCATTTGATGATTTAAAAATGATGTTTCAGGACTTTATATCATTCTGGATATGAATAATATACAACCTATCCATAACAAACACGGCTTATGTAACAAAACATATAAAATAAAACGAGTAAGTTAACACCCGAAACGACGATAATTCAAAGATATTATTAACAAATCAATATTAAAAGATCATATATGATATCATATTAATATATATGATTCTTGTATAATTTAATAACAATTATTTCACCATTATATAGGAGGTTAACCTACCCCAACCAAGGAAAAGTACAAGGTAAGGGTTATTTCACAATCTCTTCATTATCCGAGGTTGTTTATACGTAATAATCTACTGGGATCTCTTTATCATCCACATCCATGTTTCTTAAAAGTGAATTTCAAAACATTTTTACTATTTACCAGAATATGGGTTAAAGTCATTTATACCCTTGTTTGACTTTTTATAAGAGGTTTATAAAGGAATCATTTTTTCATTTTCCAAACAAGGTGCTTTTTAACCTTTTCGACAAAATTAAGGTAAGAATGTTTTTTTAACTTATACGGCGGGTGCAGCTATTTTCCACCGTTATAAAATCGTCGAAGCTTAACTTACATGCTTATAAGAATATTTTCAATGAAAATGTTTTATTTTATAAATATATTACTCTTAAATGATTTCAAAACAGAAAGAGATATTTCTCTAGAAAGAGTTTTTATTTCATCTATGTCAACATCCTTTGATGGATTTTACACTTATTTGAAGATGATTTATTATGATACAAAACTTCAATATTGTATTGATGGTTTTGTGATATGTTTGATTGTGGATGTGCTATTTTTATACCATTCATAGTTTATGGTGAAAGTATTGACATTTCGTATGCTAGTTTTAATACGAATGTTTATGTTATGTTTAAACCTGTTCATAAGGGAATGCATTGGACTTAATATGTGATGGGTGGAGCCTGCTATAGCTCCTCGATGCATCGGTAGGTCTCATGAGACAAACTAGTGTATTGGCATAAGGTCTTGGAAAAATATTATTTGTAGTCTTGGCATGAGGGCTTGGCTATGTGGTTATGATAGTCTGGCATTATGCATTCCATCATTATGAAAGTTGTTATTGATATTGCATGTGATTATTCGATTAGTAGAATATCCATGTGAATAAGTAAATGGAATTATTTCATTTTACTATTGCCATACTATGTTGAAGTTCAAGTTTAAAAGGCTTTTGTTTTAGTTATACATTGCCCTAAATGTTTATGCTTATTTTTCAATGTTTCCGCTATATTGTTATCCTTACTGGGCATTTGAGCTCACCCCTTTTCTATGTTTTATTTTTCCCAGGAAGTGAAGAAGTAAATTATGAATGACCTATAGGGATATTATGTGGTGATATGAGTGTGGAATATGGAGACAATATGTTTTTGTAGTATTTTTTCACTTTATGATGTAATGTAAGACTTATGAATATATCTAGTGTTTCCAAGGATACTAAACCAATCGGTCTTTCGAGATTTGATCTTTCTTGTGATCATGCCAATGTTACGAATTAATTCACCAACTCTTGGTAACTGGGGTCGGGGCGTTACAGTTGGTATCAGAGGAAGTTTAGTACAAACCTTGGAAGCTAGATTTAGATAAACTCTGATTAGAGCACGTAGACCTAAGATGAAATTTGAGGATTAGTATAGAAGAACTTCCTTGAATTTTGGTATTGTAGAGATTTTGTGAGTTTTCTGAGAAATACATCCCTGTCTGGATACGAGCATGTAGAGGTGGCTCTGGCACAGATATACCTAGGGGTAAAACCCGAAAACACCGCTTTGAGCTAGACTTGAACGGGAACTCGTGCACGACAACAGGCCTTGCTGCACTCTTGGTTACGACACTCCCAAGGGATATGCTTAGGATAAATCTCATTTTCATTACAAATCATTATGAAGGGTTTATGAGTATATACTTCCTCAAATAAAATATTTTTAGGATTATGGATTATATCCATAAATAGTTAAATTTATGTTAAGTGTTTTATAAGTATGGGATTATGTATTTTGATTCATAAACTGATTTAGTTTATGCCATTGTTTAGAAATGGTGCCTAGTGGAAGAAATGGAAACTGTATCAATGCACGCACTCCATGTAGGGATTTCCCTCTTGCTCAAGATAATTATAGTGGAGCTGGTGATGCAACTGGTGCCGATTAGCTAATCACCATACTGGGACAACTCACTCAGGTTATGAATAATAACATTACCCGTATGGAGCACCCTGATCCGCAGCATGGAAAATCAATGTTAGATCGATTCATGAGGCAACAACCACCAACGTTCAATGGGAATACAAACACCTTAGTAGATGATCAGTGGATATTTTCCCTAGAAGAAACATTTCAGGCTTTGGGGAGTAGTGAAAGGGAAAAATTTATAATGGCAGTTTACCGCCCCACTAAAGATACTGATCAATGGTGTTCATTGATTTAAAATACGAAGGAAGATGATGAAGTATCAAATATGGAATGGTGGGAGTTCAAAGATCTGTTTTTAGAAAAATACTTTCCTCGTGACCATCGAGCAGATATGGAAAGGCAATTTCTAAGTCTGAGACAGAAGGAGGATGAGAATGTCACAAAGTATGAGGCTAACATTACAAGGTTATCACGGTATGCTGGTGATTATATACATAACCCAAGAAGTAATATTGATCGTTTCTTTGATGGTTTAAAACCATTTCTCCGTCGAGCATTAGTCTCACAATCCTTCTCGTCATACGAATACATTGTCTCATGTGCTATCAAGACCGAAAAGGAATTTTCTAAGTCTTATGACTTTAAAGAAAAGACAGAGAAGAAGAGACCTTCTGATCAATCTGATAATGGAAATAAGGGGAATAATGGAATGGTTGAATATCCATCCTTGGGTAAATGTGGGAAGAAACACCCCGGTACTAGCTTGAAGGGAATGGGCGTCTGTTACAAATGTAGTGAAAAAGGCCACCAAGCTCATGATTGCAAAGGGATGAAGGAAGCTACCAATGTTCAGTGCTACAATTGCAGGGAGATGGGGCATTATGCAAATCAATGTCCTAAGAGTCAGGAGAACTTACCTCCGAAAAGGCCAAGGGATCAAGTCCAGGATTATGCTATCACTACTGTTGAGGTAGAAGCTCCGAAAGACGTGGTGGTAGGTAATTTAATGGTTTCCTCAAGTTTAGAAAATGCATTATTTGATTCTGGATCATCGCATTGTTTCATATCTTCCCAGTTTTCTAAGAAAATTAGATATTTCCAATTTGATTTAACAAGGGAGTTGTCATTTAAAACTCCTAAGGGAAGTATCATTACAACAAAGTGTTGTGAATCAGTCCCCATTAGAGCACATACATGTTCTTTATCTGATGATCTCATCGTCATACTTATGATTGAGTTTGATATAATCCTCGGTAAGAACTGGATTTCGGACTATGATGTGAAGATTTATTGTAAGAAGAAAGAGGTTACGATTATTGATGATAATGATAAGGAACACCTTATCTTTAGAGTAGGATTGTCACCACCAAATTCTTATTTAGATCCACCCCCAGTAGCTCAACTAAATTCAATTATTGTGGAGTAAGAGAATGAAATAATTGTGGGTGTGTAAAGGAATGTTCAAATAGAGGATGTACCTGTTGTGAATGAATTTGTAGATGTATTTCCGGAAGATTTACCTGGACATCCTCTAGAACGAGAAGTTGAGTTTTCCGTTGATTTAATTCCTGGATCAAGCCCTATATCAAAGACCCCTTATAGAATGGACACTGTAGAATTAGTTGAACTAAATAAACAACTAGAGAAATTGAGTAATAAGGGGTTTATTCACCCTAGTGTTTCTCCATGGGGAGCCCCTGTTCTTTTTGTTAAAAAGAATGACGGATCTATGAGGTTATGTATCGACTACAGGGAGATCAATGCTATAACAATAAAGAACAAGTATCCCCTACCTCGCATTAATGATTTATTTGACCAACTGCATGGAGCTCAATACTTTTCAAAGATTGACCTTCGATCTGGATACCATCAGTCGTGTGGGAAGAAGGAAGACATTCCGAAGACAGCATTTCGAACCAGGTATGGGCATTACGAGTTTACTGTAATGCCTTTTGGTTTGACTAATGCACACTATGTATTCATGGATCTGATGAATAGAGTTTTCAAGGAGTATCTTGATGAATTTGTGGTGGTATTTATTGATGAAATCTTAGTATACTCCAAAAGCTACGAAGATCATGAAAATCACTTGCGTATTATCTTGAAGACTCTGAGAAGGCATGAATTATATGGGAAGTTTAGCAAGTGTGAATTCTGGATTCAGAAGATTTCTTTTCTTGGCCATATTGTCTCTAAAGATGGAATCTATGTTGATCCTTCTATGACCAAGGCAATCCAAGAATGTCTAGCACCTACGAGTATAACTGAGGTACGTAGTTTTATTGGTTTGGCAGGTTATTATCGACGTTTCGTCCAGAATTTGTCCCGATTGGCTAACCCATTAATGAAGCTCACATGTAAAGGGGTTAAATTTGTTTGGAAAAAAGAGTGTGAAGAATGTTTCAAAGAATTGAAGAGAAGATTAGTCAATTCTCCTATATTGACTCTACCGTCGGGGAATGATGGGTTCGTTATTTATAGTGATGCATCGAATAAAGGACATGGTTGTGTCCTTATGCAGAATGATAGTGTTATTGCCTATGCATCACGACAGTTGAAAATTCATGAACAAAACTATCCTACTCATGATCTCGAGTTAGCAGCTGTGATCTTTGCTTTGAAGATATGGAGGCACTACCTCTATGGTGAAAAATGTGAGATCTATACTGATCACAAGAGTTTGAAGTATATTTTCTCACAAAAAGAACTCAACATGAGGCAAAGGAGATGGCTTGAATTACTCAAGGATTATGATTTCACGATACACTACCACCCGGGGAAGGCAAACAAGGTGGCAGATGCTTTGAGTAGAAAAGATCATGGAGTTTTGAATAATATGATAATTGAAAGGGATCCAAGTTTCATGGATCTAGTGAAGATGGACATGGGAATAACCAGGGAAGGATAAATGTCAATGCTTTTTAAAATGGTTGTCAAACCATCTTTACTAGAAAGGATTAAGAGTTCTCAGACCGATGATGAAGAATTTCAAAAGAAGATTAAAGGTGTGAATGATGGGAGACTGAGAGACTTTGTGTATGAAGATGGAATTTTGAAATTCGGGAAGAGACTTTGTGTTCCCGATATACCTGATCTAAAAATGGAATTGTTGGATGATTCTTATAGTTCCAATTTCTCTATACACCCTGGGAGCACCAAAATGTATAGATATTTGAAGGAACATTTTTAGTGGGACAATTTGAAGAGGGAGATTGCTAATTTTGTGTCAATATGTATGGTTTGTCAACAAGTGAAAGCTGGAAGGCAATAGCCTGGAGGAGTCATGGAACCTCTTCGCATACCGGAGTGGAAATGGGATAATATTACAATGGACTTTGTCATGGGATTACCTAAGACTCCTATAAGGAATGATGCAATATGGGTTATTGTTGATCATCTTACCAAGTCAGCCCATTTTCTTGCTATAAGAGAATATCTACCACTGGAACGTCTAGAAAAACTATATATCAATGAAGTTGTGAGACTTCATGGAGTACCCCTATCGATTGTTTCTGATCGTCATCCCCATTTTACTTTAAGATTCTGGAAGATTCTTCAGAAATCCCTGGATACTGAACTTCATTTGAGCACTGCTTACCACCCTCAGACAGACGGACAATCAGAACGGACTATTCAAACCTTAGAAGATATGTTGAGTTCCTGCTCACTTGACTTTCAGGGTATGTGGGATCAGTATTTACCTTTGGTATAATTTTCCTATAAAAATAGCTTCCATTCGAGTATTCAGATGGCACCATATGAAGCGTTATACGGAAAGAGATGTCGTACACCAACCTGTTGGGATGACGTTGGTGAAAGAAAACTTGTAGGCCCATAACTGGTGGAGGAAACGATGGAAAATTTGAAGGTAATCCAAAATCACATCAAAGCAGCTCAAAGTAGGCAGAAGAGCTATGCCGATAATCGAAGGAAGGATTTCGAATTTCAATTCAGTGATCATGTTCTACTGAAGGTATCTCCATGGAAGGGAGTCATACATTTTGGTAATAAAGGTAAATTGAGTCCCAGGTACATCGGACCTTTTGAAATACTAGAACGAATTGGGGCTGTAGCTTACCAATTGGCAATGTCGCCAACTCTCTCCAAAGTTCACGATGTGTTCCACGTATCTCTGTTGAGGAAATACATGCCTGACCCAATGCATGTACTCACTTACGAGGAATTAGAACTGGAACCCGATATGTCTTATTGCGAAGAGACCGTCAGGATTCTTGATACAAGGGAACAAGTACTGAGAAACCGGACGACGCGTCTGGTAAAAGTTTTGTGGAGAAACAATAAGATGGAAGAGACAACGTGGGAACCCGAGGAACTTATGATGAAGAACCACCCGAGTCTTTTCATGTGATATGTATTCTAGAAATTTCGAGGACGAAATTATCTGAAGGAGGGGAGAATGTAACACCCCAAGCATCTACGGTACGCTTCTCTTTGAATAATGCGATAGCGTGTGTTGTACGCAACATCGAGTTCTAACACACCACAACCAATCAAACTATCTGTTATGAATAGTAATACCTACTTTTTGAAATAATATATATTTTATATTTCAAAATAGACATCATTTTTCAATTCAGAATATCAATTATATCTTAGGTTGAAATTTTGGCATTGTTCTGAAAAACCTCAATTTTTTATGAATAGTGAAACTACTAAGTGGTAGTTAAAAAAACTGAATTTTTCATAAAACTTAATTTTACCACTTCTGTGAATGGAATTGTGAAAATCTGAGAGACACGATTAATATCAAGAAGTAAAATGTGGTTCAATGAGATGAAAATAATTTTTTGTGAATAGTAACTTTTTACTTTTATTTACCGCGGTTAAAAGTAAAATAGGGTAATTAAGGGTAAAAATGATATTAATATTACCCTAAAACATGTCCTAATTCTATTGAACAAGTGTATCTCGACCAAAAACAACCTTAGGAATAAAATATTATCATTTAGGTCCACTTGGATTATATTAGGACATTTATTATTATTTAATTCAAAGAAGAGTTAAAAGAGTTAAAATAAAAGTTTATTTACTAAAATATTTTTAATATAGGGTTATACATAAGATAAATTCGATTTTAAATATTCATTAGAAATATAAAAATATTTCCTACATAATTATATTTTATTTATAATTTTTAGACATTAAATAATTTAATTTATTTATGACACAATTATGATGCTGTAATTACCTAATTAATGAAAAATTAGAATAATTGATATTATAAATACCCAAATAAATATAATTTCAGACTTTTTATAAATTACACTAATTTTATCGGTTAATATGACATGTTAGGATTGCTTCAATTAACTTTGTTAGATGTAATCATTCTGTTATTAATTTTACAAAAAATCAATTCTTGAATAGTGTCAAAATTGACATAAAAGAGTTTTTAAAACAAATATTATATTATTAATTGATATTAAATTCCTAAAAATATATCATTTGGACAAGAGACTTATATCATGATAGGTATATCATTAATGGACCACTTGGGGGTCTCTTAGATGTATATGGTATGTTTATTAACCATATAATATAAAAATAAAAAGTGACATTTTAAAAGTGAAACTAATTAACTTAGAGTTAATACTTAAAGATAGGGTGAATATAAGTACCCAAACCTGTCTAAATTCTATTGGTTGAATGGTTTTCGACCTATCCCCACCTTAACCTGTGAATAATAAACTTAGGAGCCATTAGAAACCTAATATGAATTTATTATAATTTAATATTTCTAGATTTTCCAAATGTGCCCCTCACCCCTCTTATAAAAGGGCACTCCTCCTTCTCATTTCTTCACACCTTCAAAGCCTTTTGGTTCGGCCAAACTCTGCCCAAATACTCTCCCAGCTTCCCTCACTACAACCTAAAGGCCTTGGTTTGATCAGAAAGCCAACCTAAGGAGACCTTTTGATCAAATCAAAAGGAAGAACCCGAAGAAGAGGTAATGATTTCACCACCCTTTTCAAAGTTCCTTTCTTCTTCCACTTCTTCTTCCTTTGTTTTTACCATTCTAAAATAATAAATCCAGTTTCATATATATACTGTGATGTTATTATAAATATGGTACAACCATATTCAGTATTCTAACCACCCTTTTGAATAACATGTCACCATATGTGCGTACGTACGGCTTACCGTCTCCACGTCGTGGTGTAATTGTTATTCAATATATTATTATTTTGATGGGTATAATGACAATGTGTAACTCATGTAAATAATAAATATAACATGTTAATGATTATGTATATATGATATACCATCCATTTATATATTATTTTAATATCAAAAGAATGATATTGTTGCTCGTGCGTACGTACAGACTACCGTCTCCACGAACGTGATGAGGTTCATTCTCCATCATATCCATTCAAGTATAATTATCATTTGATGATTTAAAAATGATGCTTAAGGACTTGATATCATTATGTATATGAATAAGATACAACCTATCCATAACAAACACGACTTATGTAACAAAACATATAAAAGAAAATGAGTAAGTTAACACCCGAAACGACGATAATTCAAAGATATTATTAACAAATCAATATTAAAAGATCATATATGATATCATATTAATATATATTATTCTTGTATAATTTAATAACAATTATTTCACCATTATACAGGAGGTTAACCTAACCCAACCAAGGAAAAGTACAAGGTAAGGGTTATTTCACAATCTCTTTATTATCCGAGGTTGTTTATACGTAATAATCTAATGGGATATCTTTATCATCCACATCCATGTTTCTTAAAAATGAATTTCAAAACATTTTTACTATTTTATAGAATATGGGTTAAAGTCATTTATACCCTTGCTTGAATTTTTATAAAAGGTTTATAAAGGAATCTTTTTGTCGTTTTCCAAACAGGGTGCTTTTTAACCTTTTCGACAAAATTAAGGTAAGAATGTCTTTTTTAACTTATACGGTGGGTGCGGCTATTTTCCACCACTATAAAATCGTCGAAGCTTCCCTTACAAGATTATAATAATATTTTCAATGAAAATGTTTTATTTTATAAATATATGACTCTTAAATGATTTCAAAATAGAAAGATATATTTCTCTATAAAGAGTTTTGATTTCATCTATGTCAACATCCTTTGATGGATTTTACGCTTATTTGAAGATGATTTATTATGATACAAAACATCTATATTGTATTGAAGGTTTTGTGATATGTTTTACTGTGGATGTGCTATTTTTATACCATTCATAGTTTATGGTGAAATTATTGACATTTCGTATGCTAGTTTTAATACGAATGTTTATGTTATGTTTAAACCATTTCATATGGGAATGCATTGGACTTAATAAGTGATGGGTGGAGCCCGCTATAGCTCCTCGATGCATCGGTAAGTCTCATGAGACAAACTAGTGGCTTGGCACAAGGCCTTGGAAAAAGCTTATTTGTAGTCTTGGCACGAGGCCTTGGCTATGTGGTTATGATAGTCTGGCATTATGCATTCCATCATTATGAAAGTTGTTATTGATATTGCATGGGATTATTCGATTAGTAGAATATCCATGTGAATAAGTAAATGGTATTATTTCATTTTACTTTTTCCATACTATATTGAAGTTTAAGTTTAAAAGTATTTTGTTTTAATTATACATTGCCTTAAATGATTATGCTTATTTTTGAAAGTTTCTGCTATATTGTTATCCTTACTGGGCATTTGAGCTCACCCCTTTTCTATGTTTTATTTTTTCCAGGAAGTGAAGAAGTAAATTATGAATGACCTGCAGGGATATTATGTGGGGATATGAGTGTGGAATATGGAGACAATATGTTGTTGTAGTAGTTTTTCACTTTATGATGTAATTTAAGACTTATGAATATATCTAGTGTTTCCAAGGCTACTAAACCAATCAGTCTTTCGAGATTTGATCTTTCTTGTGATCATGCCAATGTTACGAAGTAATGCACCGACTCTAGGTAACTGGGGTCGGGGAGTCACATTTTCATCCCTATAAAATTTTTAAAATTTTTAAAATTCAAAAAAGCTTCTACTCACACAATCCCAACAAAATATTTCAAAAAAAAATCTTTTCAATTATTCAATAGCTTTAACATATGATTTATTACATATAACAACTATTTCATTCTTTTTTTAAAATGTTTTGTGAGATTGTTGAATATGTCAATATGTTTAGATAATTCCTCTTCCATAGAATGATATTTTTCTTCTAGATACAAATTTCCATTATGAAGAGCCTTGAACACCCCAACAACACTATTAAAACATTATTTTGTAATTTTCATCAAATGATCATTAAATTCAAAATGTAGATCACTATGTGATTCATAGTCATCACATATTGATTAGGATCTATCAAAAGAATCATATTCAAAAGAATTATTGAAACATTTAAAAAAAATCTACCTTTAGTTAATAGTGACTCTGCCTTTACTATATGATTTTTCTTCATCTTTCCTTCGGAAATGTTGTTTCAATTCTTCTGATCATTTTCATTAATACTCTAATTATTATCCATGGGTTTAAATTTATTTATCCAAATGTGTTTTAGCTAACTCATTTCCTATAATCCATTTTTTATAATGAATCTATTATATCATTATAGGGAACCTACTATATGATACCACTTTTTGATCCCAAATCCAGATTGATCGCTGTAACGAGATTGGTAAACCAGGTGTTTATTTATTTGAATTACATTTTATTAAAATAAAAACTATCAATTTTTTTAAGGTTTATGACCCAATCAACATTATCTCTCGATCTCAACTCATGTGAATTTGTATAATGGACAAAGTAGCACAAAGTACTTACAAGGTTCATCAAAAGGATACTCCTTAATGTAACTGGTTATTACCCCTAGTTACAATTTATTCAACATTGAACATGTGATTACACTTCTCCCATCACGAACTGAGAGACTTATTCTGCTTTTCTCTCCAACTAAAATAATTCTCCTACTCCCAGCTCTTACCAAGAGACATATATTACTTATATATCCAATGAAAAGATTCCCATTACTCCCAAATCCATCTAAGAGACTTCTTATACTCTAGCTCTAATTGAGAGACTCCTACTACTTATGAGATGAAATGAAATATTTATACCTCTTTCATCTCTAACTAAATATTGCAACATCCCAAATTTTATCAAAGTTAAAAACTTATTTTTGTTTAAATTCCTTGATTTGGACCTAATAATAATTAATAAGGGATTCAAGGAGGTCTCTTGTGGGTTTGGGGATTGTTCAGAGACACAGTGGGAAGGTTCTATTATACAATGGTTGTATCAGGCCATGAGGGAGATTTGGTCCCCTAAGTATGAGATTGATGATAGACATGGTGGTTAGTTCATTCCCTCTTCACTACACAGCTTGAGTTAAATTTGGGATCCCATTCTTGGTTCTTTCTGTACAGACTACCTTGCCATTGTACTCATACTGAAACCCTAGAGAGATACATGGAATTCTATTATAATTTCCATGGAAGGCCACATGGTGAAAATCAATAATTTAGAAATCGATTAATTTAATTAGAAACTAAGTGAATGATTTTAAATAACAAATGAACCATTTAAAATATGAACTTCAAGGTCGTTTCTACCAAGTCGAATCATAATAATGGGGACAATATAATTTTTAAACAATATACTACTAACGTTACTTGTGTAGGTTACCCCAAATTAGACACATCTGGATTAGGCTGATGCAGGTAAAATTGGATGGGTGTCCCAAGTGGAACCTAGTCTGACATATTTATTTCTTTCTTTCTTGAATTTATAATAAATAACACATTTTTCATTTTATATTTCATGAATTGGATTGATCTAGACAATATTTGAGGTGGATTACTGAGTACATCGCACACCTTAATTGGGTCAAATTTGGTACTCATGAATACTTTATGGCTGTATTTATTTACAAATGGAAGAATCCATGTAATGATTCTTGATTAAACTTTCTAGGATGGAGTTCAAGGGAGGACAGAGCCTATACTCATCTTACTAGTATTATTTTTTTCACTTTTTTTATTTTTGATTAGCATGTGGTATATGCATGTATCCCATATTACTAAATAATTGTTTTTTATAGATACATGTGAATCATCATTATATTTTATCTACTTATTATTTAGCTTCCACAGGACATTTGTTTTTTTCTTAATGATTGTTTATCATTTTTCCACTGCTATTAGTCTGTTGAAACTTCTTCCTCTTATACAGGTTACTATTTTGTTCATATATTGCTTGCTTGTACGACTTATTATTAAATATATAGATATATTGTTGCACCAAGATTTGATAAATGATGTAATAGTCTCCCTATATACACACCCTATCCCCTCACAGTTAGTCGGTAGCCTATGCCATTTGTGGAGGTGATTTTGAGATCATGTGGCCCACCGTCTTAGGGAAACGTTTAGTGGAAACTAGGATGGGATGCTAGAAAGTGTTATCAGAGAATATTTTAATTTTTTATTACTATTTGGATAATATACATTATACTAGGATAACGGGATTTGGAAATGATATTTTTTACTTGGATTAGCTGACCCACGTATATGGGAAACCCCAAATTCCTTAGGATGGGTGAATAGTGTTATTTCTTATGCTTGTTAATGATTCGTGGACTTTACCATTGAGTGATGAACTTTCCTTATTATATAATTATTAATGATAAAATTTTTAACATAATGGTATGCATTACCCTGGCCCAAGTATATGAGGTCATTTTAAAAATTATCTATCATACGAGGCACCATAGGATTAAAATTTCATTCATTATACCCTGAAATTTCTATTTTTTGTGCAATCATTTATTTTATAGCATGTTCTTGTCATGATGCCTTATTTTTTATTCATTTTAAGGACTTGAAAAAAAATTACATTTAATGTGTCGACCTTAACCTAATATTGTTTTCAAGAATATGAAAAATAAGATATGTTAAGTTGTCTGTAATGGAATGTTGATCCATAAACCATCAGTTGCATGGGCTGGAATATTTTATGGTTAGGATGAGGTGGACACCACATTTAAATTTCAAAGTTTTATGGTCCCCTATAAGCTATAATTAGTTTTCAATATAATTCAACCATTGAAATTAATTTAAAAACATATTAAATGTGAAATTGAAATCCATATAATCTTAAAAATGAAATGTCCATCTTGTAGGTGTGGTAAGATACATTGATCCTGAATTGAACATAATAGTGGGAAGTAGGTCATGTCTCTAGTGTTTCTTCTATGACCTTTTACATACTACATTGACCTGGATCTTGGAGAAGGCTAAGGTTTATGTTTTTTCATAAGAAGGATATGTGTAGTTACTTCCTTTATTGTTTTCCCTATCGATTATAAATCCTATTTGAGGCATGTGCTTAACAATTTTAGAGAAACATCACTGCATTGAACTCATGTTATATTAAAATAGAGTGGAAATGAAAATACCTTAGAGGTGGTGGGTCATGAGCCACCCATATTTCCTCCTATATTTCCACCTAAGGAACCTCCTATAGATATTTACCTGGGCACCAACACGTTGTTCCATGATGTATTTTTGTATTTCATGCAGTCCATTTAGGATGCTCCCTGAAATACCCCTAATGTAGTAGAGTTGATGAGGGAGTTCCAGAAGATGCAACCTCCCACCTTCTTAGGGGATGGAGGACCTCAAGCTACTGAGATAGGGCTAGAGGCCATGTTGTCTATCTTCAAGCACATTAAGATGCCTCCAGGATAGAGGGTTATGATCACCACATTTATGCTTCGTGAATCTACCAAATATTGGTCAGGTGTTTTTACATATGCTAGTAAACATCAAGGAATGGTCTGGGATGACTTACAAACTAACTTATTTGACTACTAATTTAAGTGGACCATGAGAAAAAAAATTTCTTGAGAGGTTATGCACCTTCATCAAGGTGAAATTGTAGTGATGAGATATTCAGACTACTTCTCCGAATTAGCGTGTTTTCACTGACCTTGTCTAGTGGCGTGATGACGACTATGAGGAGATATGAGGATGGACTAGTATATTTCATCTTATCAAAGGTGATATATTTTAGCTGACCACCATTTCATAAATAGCGAACCAAGCCCCCATCACTAAGTGGATCGTTAGGGAATCAATCAACGTGAGTCAGGGAAGTTCAGCTTACAGGAAGGGAATTGGTTTATCAAGAAATTGGTCACATCAATTCTAGGGTACACATGGGGGAAATAATATCCAGCTGGCATTCACTAATATTTTTGTGGTGTGTCATAACTATGAAAGGCCACACTATAAAAATTCCCACTATACGAGGAACCCAATCTATTGTTGAGATTATGGTAGGATGGATCACCTCCAAAATTTAGACCGATCCTTTCATCCAGTGCCCAATGATAAGGGTTCTATAAATGCTCCACCATCAAGTACATGACTAGTGACTCCACTTTAGGAGGTAATTTGGTCTTCTAAAGATCGTTTTGGCTGAGCATGTGGTCATGGCTAAGGTAGTCAGGCCTCAGAGCTTCAACATCAGTAAAATGGACATGATCAGGATACCTAGGCAACATGAAAGGGCCCTTGTTTAGGAATTATATATGTTGTGTAGTCTCATATTGAGGTATAGATTCCGGGGCCATCTATTGTAAAAGGTACTATTTAGGTATCCTCCACTTTAGTTTAATCCCTTTTTGATACAGGTGAATCACACTCTTTTCAATCAGTTGCAACTATGGGAAGTCTAAGCCTATTGATAGAGTATTCTAGTGGTGTGATGACTCTTAAAACCCTATTAGGGGTTCCAAATGATGGTATACACCAGTACAAGGAGTTCCACCTTGAGATAGGTGGGTAATATTTTCTATGGAGTTTCATTATCCTCAAGATGATTGGATTCAACATCATTCTTAGTATAGACTATCATTGGCCTTATTGATCTTAGATGAATTATATCTCTATCAATTGTCATTCACATAACCCGAGGGCCGTATATATATCCATAATGGAGAGTGGGACATCTAGGGAATTTGAACTGGACCTAATCATATTGGGTACATCACAGTGATATCCCAAATGGATAGTATCTTTTGGAGAAATTAGGGATTATAACTTGTGGGTTTCCCTCGCATGTTGTGTCATTTTAGGAATGTCTTACTTAAGAATTTCTCTGTCTTACCTTCTGAGTGATAGTGGTTGATTTCAATATTGATCTAGTGTAGCTGTGACACCGGTGTATATTCCTCCATATATTATGTCACTTATAGAGCTCCATAAACTGAAGAAGCATCTTGAATATCCTGAGGAAAACAGTTTTATCTTATCTATCACATCACAATGAGGTTTACATGAATTTTATTCCAAGAAGTTGGATGGTAAATATAGATTGTGGATGGACTACTGTTGATTGAATCAGCTCATAATGAAGAAATGGTATCTACTTCCTTGTATAGAGTACCTCTTTGACCAACTCTGAGAAGGGAATGTTTTCTCTATGATCGATTTGAGGTCGAAGTACAATTAGGTGTAGGTGATACCAGAATACATTCCTCACATAGTGTTCCAAATAGGTTCATCTTGTACAGGTATCTAGTCATGTCATTCTTCCTGATGAATATGTCGACAGTATTTTTGGCTATGATGAATTGATCTTTCAACCCTTATCTTGATTTCTTTATCATGGTAATCATAGAAGACATGTCAGTGTATTCTCACACCAAACAAAACCATGCGAACCATCTAGAGATCTTGATGAGTACACTAATGTAGAATCATCTGTATGTGAAGCATATAAAATTCCCCTTTCAGACTAACATTGTTCACTTATTGTGTCATATTATTTCTGAGGTAGGAATTTTTGTTAACCTAGAGATGGTGAGTATTTTGGTTTCCCGGTATTATCCAAATAATGAGTTTTATATACACATCTTATTGGGTATTTTTGGGTATTACAAGTGATTCATCCTAGATTTCTCATACAAGGTGGAACCTCTAATCGGCATGACCAAAAATGGTGTGAAATTTTATTGGAATAAAGCTTGTGAGACAACTTTTAAGGAATTAAATGGAATATTGGATTCAAAGATAATCCTTATTCTGACTGATCTAGTAAGAAGTTATACTGATTATTCTGATGATTCAAGAATCTGTTTGGGGGTAGTGCTAATGCCGGGAGGCCAAGTTGTAGAATATAGGCCCTTCATATAGATACCTCATAGGAATAATTACCCTACACATGGCCTCAAGATAGAAATCATGGTTCATTATCTATGATATTAGAGGAACTACTTATTAGGTAAGCAATAAATTTTTTATATATATGAAAAAAAATCCTCAAATAAATCTCTATGGAATGAGACTTGAATTGGAGGCATCGTAAATGGGTTGAATACCTACATTCCTTCGACTTTGAGCATTGTTATGCACCAGAGAAGGGTAATGCCATTTATGATTCCTTGTTATTAAAGAATCAGATGTAAGCCATCCAGGATTCCAGAAGTGAGTGGAAGTTTATGTATTAATTTTATGATATGAAACTGGAGGTTTAGTAGTATCATGAAAAATCGGTTTTAGAAGCTCTAACAGTGGAATCCACCCATTTGAAGTGGGTTCAGATGAGGCAATTTTCTGATTCCAAGGGATTCATTCGAATGGAGATCATCAAATTTGAGAACCCACTACTTGGTTGGTTTGTTTATGTGAATTATATCTTACTCTTAAGTGGTAGGTTTTGGGTCTCTTATGATATATGGGAACAGTTGGTGTGGGAATATCAAGTCTATATTTGAGAATTTCACCATTGGATTACCAAGATGTATCAAGACATCCATCAACAGTATTGTTTTCCAGGTATGAAGAGGTTGATAGCAGGTTTTATCACAGGTGTTCCAAATGTCAACAGGTGAAGGAAAAGGACCAATGACCTACGGAACACTTAAATCATCTATACAATCATGAGTGGAAATGGAATAAAGTCACAATGGATTCTATGATGGGATTTCTGAGATCCCCTCGAGGTAATGATGCAGTATGGGTGATCATTGATAGGTTAAAGAATCTTTCACACTTCCTATTGATCTTATAGACATTCTCAGTAGACAATATTGGGAGGATTTACATTAGGGATATAGTTTTCCTTCATGAGTTACCATGTTCTATCATCTCATACTGATATTCCCATTTCAATTAATGGTTTTGGTAGGTTTTTAAGAAGTAACATGGTTCATAGGTTCCCTTTAGTACATTTTATCACCCTCATATAGATTGGTAGTCATAGTGGGTTATGCGGGTGTTAGAGGGAATGCATCAAGAATGTATCCATGATTTTAGAAGTTCTTGGGAAGAAAATATATCTCTTACTGAGATTTACTAAAACAAAAAAATTTAGGAAATGATTTGGATTACTCCTTATGAGGCCCTTTATGGTTGTTCATGTCAATCAACTCTGTGCTAGAAAGAGGTAGGTGAGGTAGTGTTACTGGGTCCCCATCTCATAGAGGTGACATCATATCATGTTCTTCTAATTTATAAGAATATAGATATAGATCAGTCTAGGAAGAATTCTTATATCGATCATCAGCATAGACCACTAGTGTTTGAGGTGGGACATCAGTTATTTCTATTTGCTTCACCCAGGTTAGGTTATAGATGAATTCAGACATTTAGTAAGTTATCATATCTATATATTGGGCATTTCTAGATAGTAGAGATAGAAATGCTGATATCCAATCAGGTGAAGTTATGTCAGAGGTACCATGACATGATGAACATCATCCAGGTATCCCAACTTTGACAGTATCATGTAGAATCATCTCATTAATTTAAACCTGAGGTTATCAAGATCAAATTGGATGCATCCTTTGACGATTATATGATATGTATCATTCATCGAATCATGACGGCTCTCTAAGGTAGTTCATTTCCTCTAGTCTAAGTTCTTTGGTAACACAAACGCATACAGAGTGAGAGTTGGGAATGGGAAGGGGATGTACATGTGCAATGGATGTAACTCTTCCCTAATGACGTTTTACCACACTTAGAAGGAAAATGCAGTGATGATTTGTCTTAAGTAAAGGATGTTGTAAAATCCTCTCTTTTATAAAATATATCATTCATTTTTTTTGATTAAATTCTTTGGTTTGGACATAATAATGATGCCTAATGGAGTCAGGTAGGTCTTAGAGGTGTTCATCACTTGTTTGGAGCCTAGAGCTCCGAATTTTGGAGAGGTATACTAGGATTCACTATTAGGATAAACCATACTACCCAACATACACATTTCTCTAATGTTGGGGACTGATATTGTGGGGTGATGGTGGATTCATGTTTTTTCTACAATAGTGTGAGCCGAAGCACTTATTCGTGTGGGATTGAAGACCCCCTAGATAGTGGAATTTTGCAAGGTTCGTGCACAATTTTTCCAATAATGTGGCCAAAACATAACCCCTTTTTTGTTTGGAACAAATTACCGTTTCCCTTAAAAAGTTTTTAATTCTTTGATCCCTCCTCCATCTATTGTTTTCCAACCGAATCCTCCTCCTGTAAGAAGGATCTCCTCCCGTGAAATCTTGGGATCAAAGTATTTCGTTCCTTTGGTCTCCAAATCCTTCACCATAAGATCCATCATAAATATTGAGGTATGATCTATACATATATTTATTCTTTTTGTCACTATTATTCTCCTCTATTGCACTATTTTTGTGCAAGATCAATTACCCTATTTTTAGTGAATTTGATGATTCTTATAATAAATCTTATTTTACATCAATTCAAATAATAAAACTAGATTATGGAAGCACTAAATGGATAATGTAGGTGGTCTATATTATTTCCCCATATTTTGTTTCATTTTATAACATGGGTTTTTGGGTTGCATACTGGACTCTTTTGGATACACCCATAATTTGTTAAATAAACTAATTTGAGTAGTTTTACAAGCATGTTATGCACCTAGATAGAAGCGAATCACCTCCAAGTTTGATTTAGTTGGCTTAAATCGCCCCAATTGGTATGTTTACCTAAGATTCCTTTTCCCCCATTTGTTTGAAATTATCTAAACACCTCTTAAAGTGTATTTCCTTATGACTATTTCCTTGAGACATAAATTTAATTGATTTGGGTGGTGAGCCATGAGATGGACCCCTACACCCCATGGAATAAATAACAGTGATGCACTAAGTGAAGTGTTCAAGAGTTTATGCATTAAACATCATTTTTTAATTGGATTTCTTAATTAAATTCCTTGGACAACTTGATAAATCATGATCTAAATTATTTCTTATTATTGGTATGTTTTTTATAACCAAATAATATATCAAACTTTTCTCATGGGTGATATAATGGGTTCCGATTTAAGGACCCATTTGATGGGATCATGGTGTTTTGTAGGTATTTTTTAATGAATTTAAAATGAACTGGGGGTCAGACCATCTATTCATGGGATGGTCTCTTCATATGTTTTCCATTTTACATTCAAATGATTGGTACTAGTTCCCTAAGGTAGACCCCATGGTTGGAATCAGTGGAATAATGGTTATAACCTGACATGAGAGAGACTCAGGCCCCTATGTGTGATGATAGGGAAGGACTCAGAGGTCAGTTCATGTCGTCCTCACACCATGCTTGGAGTGACTCTTAGGATATCATTTTGAGGTCACCAAGTATGGAATCCCATGAAATTGGACTTATACCAAGACCCTAGAGTGATAGATAGAATTCTTTTAGAATTACCTTGGGTCGGCTCAGGGTGACTCTTAATAATTTATAATGTGGTTAGTTGAATTAAAAAGTTCATGGATGATTCTAATTAAGAAATGAACCTTTGAAATTGGAACTTTAAGGTTATGTCAACCAAGCTAAATCACAATCTTGGGGATAATAAATTTTTTTATACATTATACCAGTCACATTACTTGTGCACATTTCCCCATATCAGACACATCCACCTTAGGAAAAAGAAATTAAAATTCGAAAGGTGTCCCTAGTGCAACCCAATCTGAGTTATTTCTATATTTATTTCTATAATGAATTAATTATTAGTTTAACATTGTTCATTTAATATTTCATGAAATGGATTTATTTAGATTTCATTGGTGGTAACCTAATAAGTATATCTCCCTCCCTTCTTGGGTTTCCTTTTGTATCTAAGTAGACTTCACGGCAAAAAGTATAGAAAAAGGGAAGAAAACTTTTTATAATAATTAATTAATAGTTCTAGGATGGATTTTGGGGGAAAAGGACGAATCCTATGATCATGATTCAAGTAGTATCTATTTTTGGCTTTTTTTTATTTTTGATTAAAATGTGGTAAATGCATGTATCCCCAGCTCTCACATACTAATTTTTTATAGCTACTTTATAATCATCATAATATTGTATCTACTTATTATTTATATTATTCCAGTCATTTATTTATTTTTAATGATTTCTTACCATTGTTCAACTGATATTATTTTGTTGATACTACCTTCGCTACGGCAGGTCACTAATATAGTATTATTATGTCACCTTCTACTACTTATTATTAAATATATATATATATATATATATATATTGATGGAATCTACTATGATCAATGATGGAATATGCTCCCCATGGAAACACTTTAGGCCATCACTGCTAGTTGAAAACCTCTGGTGATTTGGGATACACGCTTAAGGTCTCATGGACCACCATCCCATGGCACCTTTAAGTGGAATCCGGGTTAGGACACTAAAAAAGTATTCCACTATTCCCAAATATAATTGAGATACTTCAACTTATTCCAAGAATAACCAAAAGGCTTAATCCTTTATTGAAGGATTAATAAAATCTTGTATTATATTTTTCTTTCTCTAAGAGATTTCAGAATCTGACATGCTCCTTTACACTTCATGTACCATCACCAACCACTGATCGAATATGTTAGGCATGCTAAGTAATTTGTATCACCTTTGTATGATCAGTTTACTCAGTTTATAAAAGCATGTATAATTATTTATTCCTTCTACTAATGAATTCATAGCCTCAATAAATGTCTGCATGTAGTGATTATTGGTTCTTCAATATTTTATGCAAGAATAATATTTCACAATCTCAATGTAGCTTCATTAATTATTAAAAAATTTCATGCATGGTGAATGAAATTTGAAACCCTAACACATTTATTTATATTATTTATTAATATTATGCACTTCATAATATTATATGTCAAGTTTTTCTAAAGGTGTTTATATGTATTTAGGTATTCATATATATGCATATACTTTTAACTATCTCCCTTCAAGTTTACTATATCTTGCACTCTACTTCATATGAAAGTACTTATCTGCACAATTTTATATAATTTATATTACCAATATTCCTCAAACTAAATCTATAAGTATTTTTTCAAATAATATTCACAAGTGAATGAGGGTTTTTCTCCTTAATGTATGTTGTATACATGGTATCATAGTGAACCTTAGGAAAACTTGTGATCACATAAAGGACTCAAGATCTCTTCATGAAAGTAGGTATGGTATGTGAACTAGTTCATTACAAAATCCTTTATTATGTGATTCTCAATTCAAGTGCTTTTGGGATAGATCATGCAGGCTAGTCACTTGAGATATTCTTATTCATGACCAAAGAGGTTCACAGAATCCTCACTTCATAAACATGTTTCATTCACAGTGCACTTTTTTTATTCAGAAAAACATGAGACTCTCAATATGGAAGTATCACTCTGAGTTTAGGTGTTTCTTCCATTATAAGTGACAATCTGTTGTATTAGGTTCATTCCTTTACCAACTTAGCCTACGAAAATAATTACATGAATATAAATGATTTGAATTCCTAAAGATATCAATATTCATATTTTTGATTATAGGTTCCCATTTCAAATATATATATATAGAATAATGGAATCGTCATGATGAATTCCTCATGTACTCATGAGATTCAAATAAATATAATCTAGGTCTTAATTTTTTAAAATATTGAATGCATCCATGATTATCAGATGCTTAAATATTCTTTTCCAACTATATTTTCATTGGAAACATCATCCTCTTTAGAAAAAAACATGAATGCAACATGAATAATGAAATCATGGATATTCAAAGGCTTAATATCTCATGATATCATCCTCAAAATAACCATGGGGTGATTGAGTTCGATGATGGTAGTAGGTGACTCAATTTCATTAGGTTACTTGAACTCTCTAGTGTTGGTATGTCAAATTTAATCTCCCATGTTGATCATACTACATTAATTGATCCAATATTATGGTAAGTATTATGTCCATAAATTATAAATATGGGTGAAATAAAATATGTGGATCCCATCCAACAAAAACTCATAGTTAAAACAATATCCCCTTAACATAGAATTTCATCCTATTAGTGCTACGATATGGTAAGGGGTTTTGTACCCAAAATACATTGAATACTCACCTCATAAGTTGTGCTGCTCATGTGGTAGCCGACTAGAACCTTGACCCATCTGCATATGTTCTTACCACCAATACCAGTGAGCCAAATGTGGCCCACCATAATCTCCTACCACTATGAAGGCCTATGATCTAACTTCCATACATGGTTGTGGTCCTCCACCCAAAATGTGGGGTTTCTCTAATTATTAGATTGTGTGGTTGGCTATATTTTTTGAATAAATTCAAATCAAATGAGTTATCCAAAAATAAGTTCATACAATTATAAACTCACCACCCAATTGATTCAAAACTGTTCTTCAAATTCATTATAGAAAAAATATATCTATTCATATTTTTGAATTCCTTATTATTATTAATAATGAAAATAGTGTTTCATTTTTGACACATGAATTTAACATTTAAGATCATCTTAATAGTCTTAAAAAATACATCCATAATTTATCAAGCATGAAATCTAATATGATAAAATGAATCCAAAAATAATAATCCAAGCATCACCACTATATCTTTATCTTACCAAACACATATTGGAAAATCATTGAAAACAAAATACACCACTTTGGACAACAACAAGTTTTTGAATACTAAGTAATACTGGCCATAAAGGTTTAAGGAACCTTGGAATTTTGTTTATTGATCATATAAAATAATATCAGGAAAATCATTAATAAATTTTCATCTAGTGAAAAACTTTATAGCTTGAAGTGATTTCAGATAGATGGTCACATAATAATGAGCTAATGGAATATCTCCAATGGTAAGTTCCTAGTGTTGACTACCCATAGTATACAGTGTTTTATGGGAATTCTTGACCATATATTAAGTGTAAATAAAGGTATAAATAAGGGTTATGAAAATTGTTATAAATTATAACAAACACCTACCAAATTTAGTGGGGACTTTTATGATAATCATATTAGGATGGGGTATTTAATTCATTGTTATGTGGATTGGTTATATAGTAGAAAACAGTAGAACTATTCACTATTAGAAAGTAATAATGTTACATTCCCATGTGGTGGAAGGACAAAGGGATTTCTTAGATGTACTGTTTTAAAAAATTATAGAAATTTGATTGATTTTTCCAACATAGGAATGTAATCTATAGATAATTTCAAATGGGTTATGAAAGGAAGTTACTAAAGGTATCCCCATTTTGTGAAACATTTAAAAAATCATGTAAATATTTTAATTTTAAAGGGAAAACTTGATGGAATTCCCTATTTTTTATTTTTGAGATATATAAACATTTCTTATAGGAAGAATTGGTGGGTTGATATATGACTGATAATGTATGATAGTAGTGTTTTAATGACCCACAAAATATTTATTCCATTGAGTGATTCTCATGGGATGAGTATATTAGGTTTTTTCAACTAAACCACATGGGATATGGTCCATGCAGGGTGTTATAATCTAGGAAATTAGTGTTTGTTTTATTATGATATGTCAAATTGCAGAGTGTAAACTTCCAAAATTATAATAATTTCATTAGGATGTGGAAAAGTGGGAAATTTCATCTAAGCAATGATTATTGGATTAAAAATATTGTTCCTTCTAAGATCAAGTAAAAAATATTTGACAGTGTTATATTTTAATGAAGAAAAAATTCCTTAGCTATGAATAAGAAAAAAATAAACTGATTGTAGATCATGGTATATTTTTTTGGGTAATTGGTGTAATTAATTGGTAGGTGGATGATTGAGGAATTCCTTAGAGTAACATAATTATGAAATATGGATTTTATTTGGAAACTATGTAAACACAATATTGTAAATTCATATAGGATTATTATTTAGGTTCAATTCATGTGGTAACTAGTGAAATGTGGATTTTGATTATAACCCTATGTGAGACTCTGATTAAAGGATATCAATTCTTGTGATATGATAATATATATGGGAATATTAAATTGAAATTATTTTCTATAAAATAAGTATTACGTGGGAGACTATGTCTTAGTTAAGCTATAATAATGGGAAAGAATGTTAAAATTTAGTTACAGATTTATATAGATCAAGGATATTAATTGGTGTTGTTCAATATCAATATTGACATTGTTCTGAGTATATTTTTGTGGGGTTTATATTGATCAAATATAAAGTATCAATATTTATAGTATAGTATTTGGGCTGTAGGGTTTGTATAATTTTTTGACTAATGGTTAATTAACATGTGCTTTAGGAATAATATTAGTTATTGTGTGAGGGAAATAGAATTATACATATTTTTTGGGAATATTTAGTGTATAAGAATTACTATTGTTATATGTTTTTAGAGAATGGAATTTTTTGGATTGAGATGTTATGATAGTACTCCCACGTCCAGTAAAAATTATTACTTTGTAGATAGTCTTGGGATTTTATTGATTATAGTGGTTAATAGAAGGTTCATGATGATTTTAAAAAGATATTAGAATCCCTTTTAGGTGATTTTATATAACCCCACATTGTTACATATAAGTTGGCTTGGGAAAATTCTACGAATTAAAAAATAACTTCTGGTTTAATTTAATCTTTCCTAATTTGAACAATTGGAATAATGATTTATTCATATTTTTGATGGATAAAAGAAGGTATTATATATAGATATATAGTAAAATGATACTTATGGAGAAATCATGATATATAGAAATGTGTCTTTTATTTTTATGGTTATAATAGAGCCTATATTTCTCTCTATGTCTACACACTACGTGTGAAGTGGGAACAACATGGGTGAGATAAAACTACCCCTACCAATGAGATTTTGGTGGAAACCCATTGAGGTCCCTGTGTTCTAACCAGGAGTACAATTAGGGATTTCAAACATTTATGAGGTTCATAGGTCACCTATATAAAATAGGTGCAAGACTTTCATTTTATAGACACCTCCAGGCTAATGCAGTCGGTAGAGTTTGGGGGGGGGGTCATTTGGCAGTATCCTTCCCTTTTATTCTCTCCATTAATTCTACATCACTAATGGTTTATCTAGGTGTGTTGTTCTTATGGGATTAAGGTAAATACCCCAATACTTATCTATATATCTTATTTTTAATCCCATTATTCTAATTTTAATCTCATGTTTTCTATAGGGGCTATGTCAAGACTATTTCAAGTTGTTAAATTCTGTTTTGATGGCGGTAAATCACTAGTTAGTTTATTGTATTTTATTTTTCAATATTGGAATGAAATTAACAAATGAATTAAGTTGGTACATTAGGGATTTTTATTAGAGGGTCTAATATTTATTTGTGATAAATATACCATTTTTCTAAATGATTCAATGATTAATCACTGCTCAATGAATTTAAGTGATTATTTACTTTCACATTTATTGTCAAAAATTAATTATGATCATTAATAATTAATTAATCAATGATTTTGTCATGATATTGGTGCTCAGGTTCTTGATGATGATAAATTAATGCTTAGAAGTTTTGGATGACTATTATTTAAGGATTTACCTATGATGGTGAGGTTTTTGGTCTCAAAATTTTCAATAAATTAATATTATGTATTTTTGTACAAAGTGATATGAGAAAAGGGTTGACCAATTCAAGGATACATGAGGGATAACAAAACTCATAGTGCCTATACTAGACTATATCAAGTGTAAATAATGCAAATATACTATGTATGAAACCAAAGGACTAAAATTTATGTTTAATTTTTGACAAAATTATCATAGAATTCCCTCAAAAGTCTGAAAATGTTCTAGGATTGTTTGATCTGATATATAGGATACTAAAGATTATTGGGGGGTAAAGTGAGTTAAAATTGACTTGTTTGGTATCTTATGATTATTAAAAGTGTCTATACTAGGATTTAGTTGAGGGAATCGATGTCACAGTGATGGTATAAATTTGTTAGGTTTTCATTGGTCTTTAGATCATATATGAAACCTTATGGGTGGTTTCATAGTGTAAAAAGAGTTAGATCATGAGAGTCCATGTAATACCATATGCGGATTTTGGCAATAGTCCAATAGAAACACTTGCATGAAATTGAATGATTAAAATACTCCAGCTGAAATGAGATATAAGATTAAATGAAAAAAAAATCGGTTCACCTAATGGGATCAAGAAATGATGTGTTTAGAAATAAATCCATTGGGTGAGATTTTTTTATCTTATTAGTGAATGAATAATGACATGTAAACCAAGGGAATCCTTCATGATTATGTGAGATAAACTACATAGGGTAGGATTGGATAGGAGAGTATTCCATTAAATTCTCATTGAATTCAAAAGGATAAGAATTGGTTATTGTGTCCTAGATTATAGATAATAATTAGGGGGATTACATTATGAAAAATAAATAGAGATTGGGATGGGAAGACCTAGCATGTATGGTCCTAAATAAATGGTGTTATTTAGTGAGGGTAAAAGTTTAACATGGGTTATGTGTTACATGGGATTCATTGGGACTATTTAAACGCAAGGTTTAGTATATTGAGATGTCAAATGTAGAGGTTTCATTAGAGTATATCAAAGGGGTATGTATAGGATGATTTATGCCTAAGTTGATTTTATTTATTTTGATAGTAGCTTAGATACAGGGGAAAAACTAAAAGATGAATCCCACTCAGTATATATGGTCTTCATAGGGGAATTAATTATTTGGATAATTTATAAATTTATTTATAATTTTAGAAAATGATATAGTTTATCTTTAAAGTTCTTTTTATGGGAAAATATTTATGTCTTCCATTTAATTTTTTATCGGGGGTAATAATGAGTTAGGTCCTTCATACTATTTCTCCTAAATGGTTAAAATATGCCAGGTCCTTCATATAGGTATTATTAGGGAATAGAAATACACTAGATATTTGGAATAGTTATCCTTAGGGGATTTTAATGAGTTGGTTCCTCCATAGATTTCCTTATAAGGGAAGGTAGGTATTCAGGTACTATGATTGATGTTGTTGATGATGGAAAGATTGGTTGGAGAACAATGCACCATCAAGTTAATCTTCTCAAATGATATATTTTATTTAATAGTAGTATATGTAATTTAGTTAGCTTGGGGATCACAATTTCTACTTATAACACAATAGGATAAAATGTGTGTTTCATACACTTTGTGTATTACGTTTTTCATGCACTCACATATATAAATTATGGTCTTTTTTTAAACACCATTGGTGGTTGCCTATTCAGTTAAATACTCAAACACTATATGTTCACCTTAGTGGATGGAAAACCCTTATGTTCAAGTTATAGTCTATGATGAACAAGAATCAATATGGACCAACTATTGTTATTAATTCAGTTATTATAAGGAAATGTCAAGCACAAGGTTGGTAATAATATTAATGTTTTTAGTTTTATTTATTTTTATGTATTTATATAAATGTGATTGAACCCCTCAGGAGTATCCAGTTCATGTATAACTTATGTGTGTACAATATGGGGTTTATTTTGATACAACATGTGTTTTTTCATTATAATTGTTATCTTCCTATTGTGATTCCAAAAAATGTTTGGGTGTAAATTTATGATTCCATTTATTTACTATAATTTGATGGTCATTGTTTCAAAGGGTATAGTTTTTCCATAATATGTATTGGACCCTCATCGATATGTGGTAGCCTATGGAAAATGGGGAGGTGTGCTTGAGTGTTTGGAGACCTGTTTTGGTTACTAATCATGAACTCTAGCTTAGGGACATTATAATATAATCTTTATTAGTATTAAAATAATCAATACCACCCTATAGATGATAAATTTTGTACATATGATCATGATGTTTTATAGATCATTTCTTTTGAATCAATTGACATTCAATATAGGATATCCCTCTATGGTATTGCAAAGATAATATTCATTTTTTCCATGGAATTCCTTGTAAATAACCAGGATTCATTCATCAATTATAAGAAAATCCAAAATTTTATGGTGAGAATATTATCCATTTAAGATTAAATATAGTTTAAGTATACAAAGTAATATCAATAAAAACATTATGAAATCTGAGGTGATAGTTGTCATTGGTTGTAAGAGGTCAATAATACATGATTTTCAATTTTAAAAAATGTTATATCTGAATTTTGACTGAGATATATTATGCAGTGTTAAATAAAAATATGAATAAATTGAAGATTTTTTATATGTTTATTTAGATAGAGGATCCATTTTGTTCATTCTCCTCTAGAATTTTTTTATATTCTTCTGTAGGAATTATATATTATTCAACTTTTTATGATTCATTAATCATTTTTTAATATATATATTATTATCTTAAATTTAAGAAAAAATGACTCATAAGGCTATGCTTTTCTATGTGGTAATTTTCTTATTAACTATTGTTGGATAAGATTACCCCAGACTAAATTAAATTATAACATCAGTTTCCACTTTTTAAAAGTGAAAAATATGATTTTAAAAGAGGTGAGGATTTATGATAAAGACTAATGGTACTCTCTTGGTGTAGGTGAAGGAAGTTTAGTATACCATGGACTATCCCATGTTGATAAATCCTGACGTAGTTTTTAAAAAGTTCTATGTACAAATAAATAAAGAAATACAATTTTAGGGATTTATTAGGTTATATAAAAATTATGTAATGGTTTAATTATAATTAGTAAACTGTATTGGATATATGAACTAGAATATTAGAAAATACCTTCAATAAATATATTTTTTTGGGTAGAATTTGTATGGAATATTTTTGGATTTTATTGGATTATGTTTTTATAATTTTTAATCAAGGAAATAGTTAATAAAACTCCTTTAATGTAAAAAACATATGATATAAGGATGCATAAATTTAATCTTATTATGAATTTAATCCTATATGAGTTTATAATATATTGAATTATCTATTATACCATCTATAATATTAGCCTTTATTTTATTAAAAACCTGAAATATAGAACTTTTATTATTGTAACTCTTTGAATATCAGATAATATTTTGTTTATATGGAGTGATGAAATAATTGAAATATATGAATATTGAATTATTAGGGTTTTTATCTTCCATCAATAGGAGTCATTTTCATAATTTAAAACTCAAATAATGAAACCACATAACTAGATCATACTTATCTCTATAAGATATTTTTTTAGACTCCAAATTATAATGCCCCAACCTAGATCTTGAAATGAAACCTTAGTAGGGGTCTCTAAAACACCTAATGTGAACCACATTGAGTTTTAGAGGTAAATAAATAGTGATAAAGTCTTAACATTTTTTTGGGAAAATGATGAACTCTAAACTAAGTGATGTGGTGCATACCTGGATATTTATAATATTTATATTGACATATCCATCTATCTGAAAATACAAAACCCTAAAGACATTAAACTGGGATACCATGGGGAAATTTAGGTCTAGAATAAGAAGACATAAATAGTCTACATGTTGCAGTAAACCATAAAAATACTTCAGATAAACATAGAATAAAATAAATAAGTAAAATAGAATAGTGGACATAACAATTCATATATGATCATATCATTTACTAGGCCTACATAACAATCAATACATTTATTAATTATCTAAATCGGATAGAATACCTATGTTTTGAGTGAAAACAGTATGATTTTACCATGTACATCGAAACCCATATCATATACGTGGGTAGGGATGAATCCAAAAACCCTGTATGCATCCTCAAGGCCATGACAATACTAAATGTTGTTTGGATCAATTTCATGTGCTTTCAAAACATAAATAAGTTGAATTCATTTCCATGAAACAAACCCACTCATAAATATTAGATGCAATTCACATGTAATCAAAAAATTCAGGTATTTATGTGACAACTATGAAACAATGACATTGATAAAACATAAATCCCATTTCTTTAACCTGTTATACACATGGCCTCATCAAGAACATTGACTCATACCTATACACTCAACAAGGTCCAACAAGTCACACTAACCCATCAAATTATACTATGGGGGGAGGGGTGGGTCAGCAAACACATTGATCCGTCCATGTGGTTTCTAGGAAGGTCGCAATAAATCAAGTTTGTGTATCCCCATAGACTCCTGAGAGGTCATAGTTAAGCACATCAGCCCATCCATGCAGACTTAGGGGATTCCCCAATCAAGAAACCCAGCCCATACCCATAATCCTTATTTAAGAATAATTCAAGCACACTGGCATATCCCCAAAAACACTTAAGTGGATACATTAAGAATATAAATCCATTAAAAATGAAAGCATCACATCTCAAAACTCACCAAATAACTATCACGACAATAGTTCATTGTGACCTATTCCTATATCTTGAACATATTCAAAAACCATCTCAACCCTCAAAGTGGATTTTGAAATCCATATAGACCATCCATCATATTGATTTAACAAGAACGGTTCTCATGGGGGTACCCTAACAACACATGCATTGTCATGAAATAAAACTTCTCACAGTTCTACCCAAACAAAACATGAATCATTATAAACAATCAATGAGAACTCACTAATAGGATGTACAACATGTACACCAGATTGGTCAAATAGAGAATCTCTCTCATGAGGCTAAATAGACCAAAACAAGTCAGGAAAATACCTTCTACATTTCCCCCAAAAACTAACTCAATTAAATCTTTCTAAAACCAATTAAAAATGTATCTCTTGAAAACTAAATTACACTAGGCCCCTAGATAAAATACTTTTAGACACCTAACAAAAAAAACCCTTCAACGTTTTGAAATACCATTTTATTCCCAATTCTAAAATAACCAATTTCCATTTAAATTTCTACCTACAAGAATAATATTTTAAAAATTACATATTAAAAAGAATCTAATTTTCCTTGAAAACTATTTAAGTCCACAAAGTAAACCTACAAACAGGTATACTGTAACTAATTCATCTAGGTAGACACCATAGGATTGGTATGCAAGATATACACCATGTGGACTATTAGAATAAAGATAACCCATCCCAACCTCATGGAAACTCAATAAAATCATTTATCATGTATAAAATAAACTAATAATGTTACACAAACATAAAATCACCAACTAACCAATATACTAAAATGAATTCAATGCCTCTAACCTCAATTATAAATCCAATAAATACTCTAAACCTGTATTGACCTCCTTCGATCACATGAGTACTTATCTTGACAACCAACTTCATTAAATTAATTAATTAATTTATTTAAACCTAAAAACCCAAAATTCTAGAATCGTCTCCAAACTCATTAGGAATTCCAGCAACACTAGAATCAAAATAAACCGGGTGAGATCCACTCATGATTTTCCTCTAAACGTAGGCAACAATAAATCCACAATTTATCAAACTAAAAACATAGTAAATGTCAAAAAATACAATCCAATACCCAATAGAAATATAAGGACCCACCTTAAAACATTACCTAATCTTGAATTAAATGGATAATTCACATTGAGGATATTTTTAGGTTCAGATATTTAGATAATTAGGCCATAACTATTACATTAAATCTCAGATATCACAAAGTAGAAACTTCTATGTAGCTTCCATCTTTTTCATAAAATAAAAACTCTTAAAAATGTGTCATGTTTAGTTATATGTTTTAGACATCATGACTTTTCCTTTATCCCATCCTTGACCATATTCAAATTTAAGTCATGTGAAAAACATTTCAAATCTTAAGATGAGCATAAAAACCTCAATAAGGGTTAAAAAATAATGAAAAAAACATTATTACATCAATACATACATAACATAAGATCTTTAACATACCACATGAAATCATAAGATTTATGAATAACAAATATTAATCATAAATCAAAAAGGTAATTTGTGGCATCCATAACATACGTACATTTTAGCTTTCACAACTACGTAGGGAGTTACATTTGGAATACCCATCACAGTATATTCCCTAAATATCTTAGGAGAAACATTAACATTTACCTCCATCACATTACCCAATAACTTGGAGAGTTATCTCGGGCTCACCCACCCTAGTTTTATCATCAAACCACCGGTATACGTAAACAATGCCCAATAACCATAACACATAAAACAAGGATAAATAAAAGGTAAAATTACAACATTTCAATAACAATATATAATTTAATATATTGAAATAATAAATCCATTAACAAAACCATTTTCAGTACCAAAATATGTAAAAATTTTATATGGTATTTATTTTTCTTTTAAAAACATTACAACTTGTTAAGGAAGCCATAGATCAAATAATAATCACGTTGGCATAAAAGTTCATTGTCACCTCTTATGTTAAAAAGTAAAATTATTTTTTGTCATATAGTAAAACTCCTTGTAGAAAAAGATTCTATTTGAATGAAATGAAACTTAAAATGTTTTTATACACCATATAAAAAAATTATTTTATAAAACATAATATTCCTCAATGAAAGGTGATTGAGACGAAGTCCCTTACCTCGTGTATGACATGACTTGTTCGTACTTTAATCTCCTGAATAATAAACTAAAGTTAGTTTATACTTCCTTAAGAACCTTTTTCAAGTTTATTATTCCTTGTATATAACTTATAACCATGTTATAAACATTATTTATTATTTAAGTTAATAATGGTAATTTTGTCGATATTTGGTTCTTGAGTCAAAAAATGGACTTCTTATAATTACAAGTTGTTCATGTGGTAAAAAGTCCATTATCTCCAGAATGATATTAATTATTTATATATCATATATATCATATATATCCAATATATATATTTATTTATAATAGTAAATAACATTTTTATATAAGAAATAAAATGCATCGTTCATGGAGATGGTAATCCGTACGTACTCATTAACGCTACTTTCATTGGAATTTCATATTTAATGGAATGATAAATTAGTGATAAATAAGAATATTATAATTCTAGTATAATATCATATATAATTTTATTAAGTCAATCCTTTATACGTTCCATGTATGACATGAACGAGTCATATCACTTTGAGGGGGCGGTAGTCCGTACTTTCTCAAATGATATTATCGTGTTTACCCCTTTTGAATACCACAAATTAATTATAAAAATTAAATAAAATAAGCATAGAAACAATAAAAATATAATATATATCACATATAAATATAGTTCCATCATAATGGCCACCATGAGGGGTGGTAGGAGAATATTGAACAATTATTGTTTTGTGAGGCAGTAGTTCACTGTCTATAGAAACGTTTTGTTCTTTACCCATTCGATAGAGGTGTGAGTATGTGTACTTCGAATACATCTCATAAAAACAACCTAGTATATTGAGAATACTGGTTTTGTTATAAAATAAAGAAATAAAGAGTGTTTAGGGGGTATTAGAAGTAAAATAAAATAAAGGAAGTTAAGAGAATACGTTACCTTTAAAATGGGTAACTCCCTTTGGTTTGAACAAAAATGATTTCTTGAAGTGCATTATGCCTAAGGTAAGTCTTATAAGAAGAATAGAGGGATCTTGAGAGATTATTTGGGTAGAGTTTGGACGAGCCAAGGGGATTGATATGTGTGATTAACAGGTTAGAGTTGATGCCTTTTATAAGTGGGAGGAGGTGCTCTTTATGAATGATTGAAAATATTATTTTATTATATAACGATTTTCTGTTTCTAAAGTTCAAAAACACATTAATGTCAAAGATAAGATGACTCTTGTTCTAAATAAAATCATCCAATAATAATTGGATAGGTTTTGTATATTTGTTTTAATCTTTATAATCGTATTTATTTAAATCATTCATTAATGAGGTAAACAATGCTTCATTATTGTGTCATAAATAATTTTATTTATTTGATGTCTAAATTTATTAATAAAAATACCATGATTTAGGAAATATTTTTTTATTTCAAATATATTTTTATATTCAAAGAGATAACTTATATAACCCCATTTAAAAATTGTATTTACTAAAAGATATATGTTTATGTCATTTTTGTCTTTACTTTAAATTAATTAATATAAAGTGTCATTATCACCCTTAAGTGGCTCCATGGGGTCCCAAAATCGTCCCAAGGATTCCCATGGTCGGAAAAGTATCAAAAAATGGGATTAATAAACATTTTTGGTTAATTTAATATTATTATAATATTATTTTTACCTTTGATTACCCTATTCTCCTTTAACCGCGGTAAATAAAAGTTTAAAGTTACTATTCAAAAAAATTATTTTCATCTTATGGTACCAAATTTTACATACTAATAACAGCCATGTATGTCGTATTTTCCAAATTAAATTCACAAATGTGGTTAAATTTCATTTAAATGAAGAAGTCAGTTTATTTAACTACTACTCAGAGTTTTCACTATTCATCCAAAATTGTAGGTTTTCAGAAAAATACAAAAAATTCAGAATAAGCCATATTTGATATTCTAGATTAAAAAATGATGCCTATTTTACCAAATTAAAAAAAAATAAGTTTCATTTATTAATTTAAAATTAATTCCTATTGTCAAAATAAAAAAACGTGTTTTTAAGACATAATAATTATCTAAATATTGACAGTTATTTATGACCAATTTCAATGTGAAATTGCTTCCAATGACCAACATTATATTAAATGGTAGAAATTTAATCAAATTACACTTTAAAAAATATTAAAAAGATAACTTAACCACATGAATAAATTAGATTAAAAGGCAGTTTTGAATTAAAATATATTATTTTTCACTATGGATTAAAAAATGAATTTTATCAGTAAAAAACCAAAAATTTACAAAAATTAAATTCTGATGTCCTAATTCTAGAGAAGAGTATTATCTTGTCAAATAGAACATATAAAAGTGGCCAAAGATATATTTAATGAGGGTTCCCTATCAAAAGGCGATAAATCAACCCTTTAAAGAATATTATAGTATTTATGCTTAAAATTAGATTCATTCGCATTTTAAGGATCTAACAGTTATTAGATAAATGTAAAAACATTTAACAAGAATGTATAATCATATTTTAGTTAGTTATGTTCATTCCTGCCCATATAATGGCAATGCATTAACTACTATTTAAAAAAATAATATTATATTATTATTTTTTGTTATAACTCAATGTTGTGTAAAACGTTAGATTTCAAAGAAGCTCGTTGTTGTGTATCGGGTACACCATATAATATAAAATCCCCTTTAAAGTAAAATTAATATTTAATTCATAAATATTAATAACTATTAAAATAACATATTTTTTATTTACCTGGGATGTTACATCCTTCCCCACTTTTGGAAATGGTGTCCTCACAATTTTTATTCACTTATCAAATAAGTGGGGTTATTTATCCCTCATAGAATTTTCAGATTCCCACGTTGCCTCTTAAACCATATGGGGTTTCCACCCAACCTTTACCTAATTAATTACCTTATTCTACAACACTTTCTCTCTTCGGTAAATAATCTTGATTGGTTATTTCTCATAAGAGAGATTCTCTTCCAACTGAAGTATTTCTGGGCTCAAAACATGATATGGATCCATCAAAAACTTTTTCAACATTGAAACAAGAAAAACATTGTGTACATGAGATAAAAATGGAGGTAAAGACACTCGGTATGAAACTGATCCAACTTTCTCTAGGATTTCATATGGTCAGATGAACCTCAGACAAAACATTCCCTTCTTACCAAAACGAATCACACTTTTCCATGGAGAAACTTTTAAAAGACATGATCACCTAACTCAAATGAAAGATCCTTCCTCCAGTTATCCACATAACTTTTCTACCTACTCTAAGATATTCTAATGTTCTCATGAATCAATTGAACCTTTCATTCCATATCTTCTACCAATTCTATTCCCATCAACTTCCATTTAACTACTTTATCCCAAAAAGCTGGAGTTCGACATCGATTCCCATATATTGCCTCAAATGGAGTCATTTGTATACTAGATTGAAAAATTTTATTATACAAAAATTCAAAAAAAGAATGATGTTGGCCGAAAATTTTCTGGTAATCCAGTGAACAAGCATGCAACATATCCTCTAAGGTCTGAATCAGTTATTCTGACTGCCCATCTGATTGAGTATGAAAAGCGGTACTAAAATCTAATTTAGTACCCAATGACTTCTAAAGGCCTCTCCAAAATTTAGAAGTAAACCTAAGATCACGATCAGATACAATGAAGAGGGTGACTCCCTAAAACCTGACTATCTCTTTAACATACAACCAAGAAAGCTTATCTAGAGACAAAGTATACGAAATAGGAAGGAAATTGGAAGATTTTGTCAATCGATCAACAGTTACACAGATTTCATTATTACCAAGAGATGTCTTTGGTAATCCTATAATGAAGTCCATGAATATATTTTCCCATTACCAATTTGGATCTGGTAAAGGATGAAGCATCCCTTTTTGTAACAGTCTCCCTTCTTTAACCTGTTGACAAGTCAAACACTTCACAGTAATGTCAGCAATATCTCTATTCATCCCATCCCACCAGTAATACTCCTTAAGTTCACTATAAATCTTATTACTGTTATGATAAACTAAAAACGTAGAACTATGAGATTCACATAACAACTCATTATTCAACTATGAATCATAATGAACAAAAAATCGCTTCCCAAACCTTAAAACACAATCATTATCAATGAAAAAATTAGGAAACTTACCGTTCTGAACAAACACTACATTTTTCTACAACACACTATCTTTCTTCTACGCATGCTTATTTTTATCTAATATATTTTATTTCCCTGAAACCTGAATCAAAATATAGGAATTTCTGGCACCAAAAACTTCTATGCCAAATTTCATGAAATCAATAACCAAAGGATCTCATTCCAAATGTACCATGGTTAAGGAAGCATTACTTTTTTTGACTCAAATAATCATCCACTTTATATGCTTTTACTGGATGGTAATGGATCATGTAATCATAATCCATGATTAATTCCAATCGTCTCCTTTGTCTCATGTTTAATTCTTTCGGATTGAAAATATACTTCAGAATTTTGTGGTCAGTATATATTTCAAATTTTACTCAGTACAGATGATGCCTCCAATTTTTCAAAGTAAAAAAATAGTGGCTAATTAAAAAACTTGTGTAGGGTAATTTAACTCATGGGGTTTCAACTGACGTGAATCATAAGCAATTACATGATCATTATTCATAAGAAAACATCAATTTCATTTCAACGAAGCATCACTGTAGGTAACAAAATCACCATTTCTAAAAGGAATTTCCAAAACTGTATCCCTCACCAATCTCCTTTCCAAGTCCGAAAAAATTATCACATTACTTTTTAAAATGAACTTATCACCTTTTCAAGCTAACTTAGTCAGTGGGGTAGATAACCAAGAAAAATTACCCACAAACCACTGGTAATAATCTTCCAAACCAAGAAAACTATGAATCTCAGTTATATTTGTAGGTCTTGACAATTATTCTACAACATTTGTTTTATCAAGATCAATTATTATGCAATTTTTTGAAACAATGTGACCAAGGAATGAAATTTGTTATAACCAAAAATCACACTTTCTGAATTTCCCAAACAATTTATTTTCATTTAAGGTTTGAAATAAAACCCTTAAATGACTTTAGTTTTCCTCATTACATTTGGAATAAACCAAAATATCATTAATGAACACAACCACAAACGTATCCACAAACTCACAGAAAATTCTATTCATAAGATCCATGAATACATAAGGTTCATTGGTTAACCCAAAAGGCATAGCTACAAATTCATAATGGCCATATCTAGTATGAATCATGGTCTTTAAAATATCTGATTCCTTTACTTTAAACTAATGGTACTCGGACCTCAATTCAATCTTCAAAAAATACTGAGTTCCCTGGAGCTGATCAAAAAATTATCGATATGAGGCAAAGGATTCTTGTTCTGAACAGTTATTTTATTCAATGATCTATAATTAGTGAAAAGTCTCATTGAACCATATTTATTTTTAACAAAAAATATAGGATCACCCCATGGTGAAGTTTTAGGTCGAATGAAACCTTTATCTAATTACTCATACAATTTCTTCTTTAACTCTAAAAGTTCAATTTGAGCCATTAAATAAGGTGGTTTTGAAATTGTATTAGCATAAAAAACTAAGTAAATAATAAATTAAACTTCCCAATAAGGTATAATACCATAAAACTCATCAAAAAAACATCAAGGTACTCATTTACCACCAGTAGATCGTTAATCTGAACTATTCATTTGATTTCAACAATATGTGCAAGGTAACATTCATTTCAATCTTTTACTAGTTTCTCAGCTTGCTGATATGTTATAAAAATTAAGGGTTCATTCTTGTAAAAAAACTGAAAATATTTCTAAAAAGAAACCTATTTAGATCTCCAGTCAATCTTAGAATTATAAACAAAAGGTCAATCTATACCCAAAATAACATCAAACACTACTAGAGGGAAAACAATAAGGTTTGCAGGTAGATTCTTTCCACACACAAGGATAGGAAGGTTCTTATAATTTATTTTTATCTCAACATTTCCTCCTGATGTTTTTACCATAAGTTCATGATTCATATATTGAGATAGAATTCTCAATTTACTAGAAACCTTCATTGAAATAAAATAATGTTATGACCCTAAATCAAACAACACATTGGAGTAATCTGAACAAACAAAAAATGTACCTGATACTACTTTACTTGGTGACCCAACGTCTACTGAAGTAGTTGAAAAGGATTTCACCACCCCTTTCTGCTTATAGTCAAGATGCTTTCCCTCAGTTGAGTTCTTCGTTGGACAGTCATTTTCATAATGACCCATTTCATTGCACTTAAAACATTTTAATGATTGCAAATCATATTTTTTCTTACCATTACCCCGATCTTTTTCAGTGAAATTATGAGCCTTATGTTCCATTTTACCAAATCAGAAGCACGTACCAGAATTCAAAAGACAATCCCCAACATTATTTTTACCAAAATTTTCACAAACTATAAACTTATGTTTCTTACCATCAACCTTTTTTAAAGAGTTCTTCCCTTTTGTCTACCACCTCTACCACTTATTCTATTGTTTTCTAAAGATCACTTGATCATCATAAAACTCCATTTCCACCATATTTGCACATTGAAAAAATTTTCATAACTTATGAACTCATAATAAGATGAATCCCTTTGATAATTTAGCTTTAATCCTAAGTAAAATTGGTTGATTTCACTATCAAGATATCATATGAAATTTAGAGCATACCCTTCCAGTCGAGTGAATTTTGCTTCATAAGCAGCCACTGAGTCATCCTCTTGCCTCAATTCTTGGAATTTTTTTCCCATACTAAGATGAAACACCTTAGGAAAATATTTATCATGAAACCAACATTTGAATTAATCCCAATAAAGAGAATCAATCTCCTCACAATCCCTGATATTTTTCACCATAAAACACCATTGATCGACTTCACCTTCAAAATAGTAAACAGAAAGACAAACCATTTGATCTTCTGAACACCCTAGGACATCAAAAATATTTTCCAGTACTTTAATCCATCCTTCAGCTAGCACATGGTCATATGATCCTCTGAATGATGGGGGATGTTGCCTCATGAAATGACCTACTACGGACATGTTCCTCTATGGTTGATCTGGATGATCTCGTGAATGGATACCACCACAATTTATAGACTGAGTCAACTATTCCATCACTACAAAAACTGTTTAGTTCTAATTCTAACCATCTCAGGTTTCTGATTTGGAAGGTTTTCTCCCTCCTGATGTTGTCCAATAACAGCTTCCCAATTTCTTATATAGAAAACCATTTTGAACACAGAAATATCTTAGGCGAAGCAATATGGTAATATGTAAATTCTATATCATTTCAATATTACCATAAATTAATTTAGGAACATTAATTTAACAATACCCTAACTACTAATGTTGTCTAAACCAACCTATGATACTAACTATAAGAAACCACACTTAAAACGTTACATAATATTGAATTAAATGGATAATTCACAGAGAGTATCTTTTCAAGTTTAGAGTTTTAGATAATTAGGCCATAAATATTATATTACATATCATAAATTACAAAGTAGAAACCTCTACTCAGTTTCCATTTTTTTCATAAAATAAAAACTCCTAAAATAATAGTCATGTCTTGTTTCATGTTTTAGAAAAAATGACATTTCCTTGATCCCATCCTTGACCCTATTCATCTTTAAGTCCTGTGAAAAACATTTCAAAACATGGGATGAGCATAAAAAAGCTCAGTAAGTGTAATAAAATAAAGAAATAAAGCATTAGTTCATCAATACATACATAACATAAGCTCTTTAACATACCTCATGAAATAAAAAGATTTATGAATAACACATAGTAATCACAAATCTTAATGGTAACTTGTGGCATCCATAACGTACTTACGTTGTAGATTTCATAGCTACGTCGGGAGTTACATTTGGAATACCCATCACAGTATATTCCCTAAATCTCATAGTATAAACATTCATTTTTACCTCCATCACATTACCCAATGCATTGGAGAGCTACCTCAGGCTCAACCGCCCATGTTTTAACATGGAACCACCTGTATAAGTAAACAATTCCCAAGAACCATAACACATAAAACAAGCATAAAGAAAAGATAAAATTCCCACATTCAATCACAATATATCATTTAATATATTGACATAATAAATCCATTAAAAACTATTTTTAATACAAATATATGTATAAAGAGTATATGTTATTTATTTTAAATTTTAAAAAAATTACTTCTTGTTAAGGAAGCGATAGATCAAAAAATACTCGCAACGACAGAAAAGGTCGTTATCACCGCTTTCGTTAAAAAGTAACATTATTTTATTTCATTTAGTAAAACAACTCATAGAAAAAGGTTACCATTGAATGAAATAAAAATTAAAAGGTTTTTGTACATCGTATAAAAGAAAGTCATGTATAAAAAAAATATGCCTCAATGAAAGATGATTGAGATGAAGTCCCTTACCTCGTGTCCGACTTGACTCGTTCGTTCTTTAATCTCCTGAATAATAAACTAAATTTCATTTATACTTGATTAAGAACCATATTCAAGTTTTTTATTCCTTTTATATCACTTAATACCATGTTATAAACATTATGTAATCATTAAAGTTAATAATGGTCATTTTTTCGATATTTGGTACTTGAGTCAAAAATGAACTTCTTATAATTACAAGTTATCAATGTTGTCAAATTTCCATTATCTCGAGAATAATATTCATGATTTAGATATAATATATATCATAAATATCCAGTATATATATGTATTTATAATAGTACATAACATTTTGAGATAATAAATGAAATGCACTGTTCATGGAGACGGTAAGTCGTACGTACGCATGAATGGTACTTTCATTTCTATTTCGTATTTAATGGAATGGGAGCTAAATGATAAATAGGTATATTATAATTCCAGTATAATATCATATGAAATTTCATTAACTCCATCCTTTATACGTTCTATGTATGGCTTGAACGAGTCATATCACTTTGAGGGGACGGTAGTCCGCACTTCCTCAAATTAAATTATCACCTTTACTGTTATTGAAACCATAAAGGTGTTCAATAAATGAAAAATAAAGATTCATATAAATAATATAAATATAATATATATCATATATAAATACATTTACAACATAATTTCCCCCATTAAAGGTGCTATGAGAAGATTGAACAATCATCATTTTGTGAGGCAGTAGTTCATAGTCAATAGAAATAGTATGTTCTTTACCCATTTGATGGAGGTGTGTGTAAGTTTAGTTATAATAAATCTCATAAAAAACAGCCTAGTATATTAAGAATACAGGTTTTGTTATAAAATAAATTAATAAAGATAATTTAGGTGGATGGAGAAGTAAAATAAATTAAAATAACTTAAAAGAAGATGCTACCTTTAAATCGGGTAACTCCTTTTGGTTTGAACCAAAAAAAAATTCTTGAAGTTCTTTATTCCTAACTTAAGACTTCTATGAGTAATAAAGGTATATTGAGATTTTATTTGGTCAGATTTTGGATTATCCATGGGCTTGAGAGGTGAGAGTAATGGGTTAGAGGTGATGTCTTTTTATAAGGGGGTGGAGGGAGTCTTTAGGAATGTCTGAAAATATTATTTTATTATACAATTATTTTCGGTTTCTAAAGGACCAAAACTCATTAAATTCTAATCTAAGATGCCTCTTGTAGGATATAAAATCTTCCAATAAGAATTTGATAGGTTTTGGATATTTTTTTAATCTTTATAATCTTGTTTATTTAAATCATTCATTAATGAGGTAAACGATGTATCATTATTGTGTCATAAATAATTTATTTATTTGATGTCTAAAAATTATAAAAAAATACCATGATGTATGAAATATTTTTAGCTTAAAAATGAATATTTATAGTCTAAGATATAACTTATATAACCTGATGTAATAATTTTTTTACTAAAATATATATGTTTATGTCATTTTTTCTATTACTTTAAATTAATTAATATAAATTGAAATTATTACTCATAAGTGGCTCCATGGGGTCACAAAATTGACCCAAGGATGTATATGGTCGTAAATGTATTAAAAATTGGATTAGGACCAATGTTAGGGTAATTTAATATTATTATAATATTATTTTTACCTTGGATTACCCTATTTACCTTTAACCGTAGTAAATAATAGTTAAAAGTTACAATTCAAGAAAAAATTATTTTCATCTTATTGAGCCACATTTTACAAACAAATAACAACTATGCTTGTTGGATTTTCAAAAATAAATTCACAGAGGCGGTAAAATTTCATTTAAATGAAGAAGTTCATTTTTAACTACTTCTGAGTGTTTTCACTATTAATAAAAATTTAAAGGTAATTCATAAAAATACCAAAAAATCATACTAAGCTGTATTTGATAATCCAAATTGAAAAATGAGGTTTATTTTACCATATTCAAAACATAAAAGATTCATTAATAAAATTAAAATTAATTCCCGTTGTCAAAACAAAAAAAAAGATGTTTTTATGAAATAATAACTATCAATGGATTGATTGTTGTTTATGTCAAATTTCAAAGTGAAATTGATTACAATGACCAAAATTTTATTAAAAGGTAAAAATATAATCTAATTAAACTTTAAAAACAATTAAAAATACAATATAACCATATATATAAATTAGATTAAAAGGCAGTTTTGAATTAAAATAAAATATTCTCACTATTCATTAAAAAATGAATTTTATCTGAAAAATACCAAAAATTTACCCCAACTAAATTTCGATGTCCTGATTATAATGAAGACTTTTATTTTTGTCAAAAATAACATATAAAAGTGACCAAAACTATATTTAAAAAGGGTTCTCCATCAAAAGGGGTTAAATCGACCTTTTATAGAATATTAGAGTATTTATGATTAAAATCAGATTCATTCACATTTTAAGCCTCTTAATTTTATTGGATAAATGTAAAAACATTTAACCAACATTTATAATAATATTTTAGTTAGTTTGGTTGATTCCATCTAATACAACAACTTGACATTAACTTCAATTTAAAATAATAATATTATATTAGTATTTTTCGGTATAACTCAATGTTGTTTGCGACGTAAGATTTCAAAGAAAGCCATTGAATCATATCGGGAACACCATAAATCATAAAATCCCCTTTAAAGTAAAATTAATATTTAATTAAAAAATATTAATATGTATAAAAATATGATATTATTTATTTACCTAGGATGTTCCAGGAAAATGAAAATATATTTCATGAATGAGACCCCTTGGGATTCCTTCTACAACACTCGTGAAAAATCCCCTTGAAGAAAGATAATTTCTCCATGATCTGAAGAAATAATTCCTCCTAGAAGAAAAAAATCCAAACTAAAATCCCAAAAAAGTGAATTAGCAAGAAAATTTAAAAGGGTGATGAAGATATTACCTTGATTTAGTGTGTAGAACTATCATGAACCAATCTAGGTTAAAGGGGAAGGAATAAAGAGTGGTTGGGTTCAGCCTACACCTATGTATGTGACATTTGATAGAAGAAACTCAAGTTGGTTTATATTCTAGAACCCCATTGGTTTTCAAAAAACCTTTCAACATAGTTCATGGTATGAACCATAATTTCAAACCATGATTTTTATGTTATCTCCCCCCTTTAACCATCCACCACTTTCACAACCTACCCATAATCCTGGAAGGAATTCATAGTGTGAATGACCGCTTCACACCATGAATGAAAAATTGTTGCTGTTATTTTCAAACCTCATAGCCGCGACCATACCTCTAATGTCTGAAAAAACCCAAAATCTTCCTATAGTCATGAACACATCCATGAAACACTTGTTAAAGATTTTTAAATTCTCTAAAACCCATCCTCAACCCCAGTTCTCAAAATAAACCCTCCAATATACTAGAAATTCGAAGTCCTTTTAGAATTTTCAACACATAATGATGCATTCATTATAAAATCTCAACCATAAAACTTCTTATCCTTTAGAATCAATATAAATCCTCCTACTATGAACCTAAACTGACCCTGGTCACCAACTCGACACTAATGCTCTATGTTTCATCTCTAAACGCCCATATGATATCACTGCACAACTGCAAACACCAAAATCGAATTCAAAATATCTTCTCTAAAAACCTAGCTTGATCCTCAATCCATTCCAACCAAATCCCCAAAATATAGTCTCAATGTTTTTTCTAAATCATTCTATAACAACCCTGCTTTTTATTACAGAATTAAATATGACTTATTACATAAAACATTCACTTGATACAACATTTAATATCAATAGGTATAGTGTATTTTTGTCTTTTTAACATTACATAATGAATTAAAACATGAAACAAAACATCTCCACTGAAAACGTCCTTTACATGACCACTACATTCCCTCGTACTTAGCATTGTATAGGACAAACTGAGGATTTACATAAGAAAAGGGTGAGCTATAAAGCCCAGTAAGGGAGTAAACAAGGAATCTTAGGAAAAATACAATACATGTCAGGAAATATTCATATCAATGGAGAATAAAAGAAACATGAACATAAAGGCATGATATAACATGATTATCAAAATAGGGAAATGTGACAACAACACTTAACATGGTATTAGCATGAACCAAGGATCATTGAACATAGAGCATGAGTAAACCCTAATTTAAATTGAATTATAATGAGTAAAACTTCATTTTAGTTGACTTATCATGATACTAATCTTTACCCAATGCATTAGAGGGCTATCCGGGCACCCCATTTTTAATCATTTCATTTCTTGCATAAGTGTGCCACATGGATCATATAACATGGAATCATTCAACACGGTCATTTATTCCACGATAAAAGAACGTGGAATACAAAAAATAAAAATTATAATAAATCAGTAAATTTTCATAAATGTGAATACCCTTAATATAGAAAAGGGAATCGTATTCACTTCACAATAAATTTGGCTAGGAATGTCGTGGCGCAATTTTGGCAGCATAATAGCATGAAATAAGAATTCACAAAAATGGTTGATGAGAGAGAAAGGGATGTATCATAATTTTTACATGAAATAGACAGTAATGGGGTCATATATATACTTGTCCCAACAAATTTAATGGAATTTAGATTCATAATATAATATAATTTCATGAATGTAAATGAGAGGAGAGAAATTCCTTACGGAATTTTGGCATCGTAGTAGGTGTAAATGGGAGAAATTAATGATATAAAAGTGTTTTATCATCATTAAAACATAAATAGGGAAGTATGGGGGAGGTTTGAAACCATTCCCCAACATTTTTAATTGAAAATTAAAGGGCTTAACAATATTAAGAAATAGGGAAAAAATGAGAATGGAAGGAATCCCTTACATGGAAGTGTGATCCCAATGGCTTGGGAGGGGGTTGAGAGAGGTTTCTATGGAGCTTGGGGTACCTTGGGATGATTATAGAGAGATTATGGAAGAGTTTTATCGACTTCCAAGGACTTTGAGAGAAGAGGAAGCGAGAGCATGGGATGGTTTATATAGGAAAAGGGAGGGAATTCTTTATTATTTAGGTTTTGGCCCTCACACATTAAACTAAACAAAAACACAAACCAAACCATGATTTTTGACCATTGCTCTTTCCAAAGGGGAGTGGAAAATATTATTTTATAAGGCCAATGGCTGAGCTTCTTAAAATATTAGGCTTTATTATATGGAGGTGAGTCACTCTCTAAAAAATCATTTTAAAAGGATATAATGTTTTCTAATTCTTAGAGGGTCAAATAAAGCTTTTTTAAAGAATCAAAAAACCTAAAATCAAATTATTTTAATGTTAAAACATATATTGGCCAAACTAAATGTTTATATTATATTATTTCATCACTATTGGGTCATTATGATGTCATAAAACATATTATATATTTAAACGGAATGTAATTTTTACCCAAAAATTGGACTATCTCAAAAAATTATGTAAAAATCAACCTAGGATAATTTTGACATCCTGATTCCAATTTCTATATATTTTATCTAAATAATTTTCAGAAAATGTGAATTATTACTTTTAAAATAAAAACCCAACATTTCTAAAAAATTCATGGGTTTTGATAAAAACGACTTTCAAAACATAATAAAAATCACAATTTTATTCAAAAAAATTATATGCTAATTTATAATTATTATAAATTAATTTAGGTATAATATTTTATTAAAAATATTATTTAATTCAGAAATCCATTTATTCATAAAAAATAGACTAAAATGCTATTTTTTATTTAAAAACTATTTACTAATTAACAATAATTAAATGAATGTATATTATCTATAAAAAAATAATTTACTAAATCAAAGTACTAGGGTCTTGTTACATAACCCCTTATAACTCCCACATAATACCTAAGGTTAAAGTGTGTGATGGTGAAATACTTTTGGGGTGGCTCGGATAACATCACTCAGGTGGAAATCTCTATTGACTTCCACTTCACCCGTATGTAGTTCTGCTTCATCTTAATGTGTTGAAGCTCATCTTAGGCATGGCCAAGATAGAAGCCCAGTGACACAACCTCATTTTTGAGCTCTAATAAATGGGCTTCATATGGATAAATTATCCTGGATGAGGCCATCACTTCCTTTGTCTAAGTAAATTGGAAATTGGTAAAGCCTTATATATATACTAATCATGTGGTCACTATTTAATGATATACTAACAATGATCACAATTCTTAATGGTATTTTAAAATCCAAAAACATAAAACCAAGGAAGTGAATATGTTATATAACCATCCTATATAATAATACATTTAATTATATCAAGAGGGATTTTTATTAATAAATGTTTGGGTTGTTAAAATATTCCCCCTTAAGAATTTTCTCCCTCAAAATTTCCGTTTCCCACACTAAAACAGATGTGGGTAACTCGGCTTCATTACATCCTATGATTCCCACATTTCTTCTTCAAACATGCAGTTTCTCCACAACACCTTGATGAGGGGCATAGTCTTATTTCGTAGAGCTTTTTCTCTATGATCTAATATCTCCACTGACTTCTCTTCATAGGAGAGGTTATTCTACAATGTTACCACCATTGGATTGATTACATGTGATGGGTCAAGTATGTACTTCTTCAAGAGTGATACATGGAATACATCATGTACTTGAGATAGGTTTGGTGGGAGTGTTAGTCGATAGGCCACTGCTCCAATGCAATCAAATATCTCAAAAGGACCGGTGTAACCTGGACTAAGATTTAACATCTTACCAAATCTCATAACTCTCTTCCACGGTGATATGTGGAGGAATACCATGTCTACGACATTAAACTATAGACCTCAGCGATAATTATTAGCATAGATCTTATGTATACTCTGAGCATCTTTAATGTGCTACTGGATGGTCTTTACCTTCTCCACCATTTCGTTGACCATTTCTATACATAGGAGTATTCTCTCCCCAACTTCAACCTAACATGTCGGTGTTCTGGACCCCTTCCCATGTTGGGATTCATAATGATCCATTTGGATGCTTGAGTGGAAACTGTTATTGTATGAGAACTAAACAAGAGGAAGATATTGATCACATCATCCTCTGAATTCCACAGAGCACACTCTCAACATGTTCCCAAGTGTTTGGTTAGTCTGCTCAGATTGGTCATCGGTTTGTGGATGATAAGTCGTACTGAAGTTCAGCTTAGTATCAAGAGCATGTTGAAGACTCTGCCAAAACGTAGAGGTGAATCTTGGATCTCAATCGGATACAATCAGTACTGGTACTCCATGCATCCTTTTAATGTCTCTGATGTATATCTATTCTAGCTGATCCAGTGAGAAATCATCTTGATTTGTAATGAACTATGCATTCTTTGGAAGATTATCCACAAAATCCTAGATAGCAATTTTTCTGTTGGATGTCTTCGGAAATCTTGTGACTAAGTCCATATTGATTGTCTCCCATTTCCATGCTGGTATGGGTAATGGTTGCATCATCCCTTTATACTTCTACCTCTCATTCTTCACTTGCTGACATACCATGTACTTTGATGTATACTCATCGATATCTTTCTTCATGTTATCCCACCAATTAGTCTCTCATATATCTCGATACATATTTTTGTTTCCTTCGTGAATATAGAAATTTGAACTATGTGCATCATCCAAATGTTCCTTATTTAACTCTAGATTTGATGGAACATAGAGTCTTGACACAAATCTCACAATTCCTTCTTCATTAACAATTAACTCCAAGGGTTTCCCTTTTCTGATAGTTTCTACCTTCTTCTAAATTCTCATATCATCCTTTTGAACATCATTTATCCCTTCCCAAAGCTACGGTTGAGCAATAATTTGAGAAAGGGTTGATGATGTTCCATTCATTAGGACCCCCATGTCCATCTTCATCAAATATAGGAAGATTGAATCCTTTTAAATTCAAATCAATGATATAATCTATGGGTCCTTTCAACATAGAGCATCCACCACCTTCTTCACTTTCCCAGGGTGTTAATGGATTGAGCAGTCATAGTCTTTGATCAGCTCTAACCATCTTCGTTGGTGCATGTTCAACTCATTCTCTGTGAATATATACATGAGGCTTTTTTGGTCCCTATTTATTTCACACTTCACCCAAAGAGGTAATTCTACCAAATTTTTAATGCGAATATCACTACAGCCAACTTAATATCATGTGTATGATATTTTTGTCATTATTATTCAATTATCTTAAAGCATATCCAATGAATTTGTTATTTTTCATGAACACACAACCCAGAACCTTTTTCAATGCATCACTAAATACCACAAAATGTTCTCCACTTGTGGGTAGTGTGAGAATGAGCATAGGGATAAGACCCCTTTTCAACTCCTTGAATATATCTTTGCATTAATCACTCCAAAAAAAGTGACTCCCTTCCATGCTATATTATTAAGAAGTTTTGAAAATTGTGAGAAATTTCTCACAAATAGACAATAATATCCTTCTAAGCCTAGGAATCTACAGATATATGTCACCGATGTTGGCCTCGACCATCCCTCAATTGCAGTCAGCTTGGAGGGATCCACAGATTTCCCATTTCTTGTGATGATATGGCCCAATAATGAGACAATATTCAATAAGAACTCACACTTACTGTAATTTTCATATAACTCCTCCTTTTTCAAGGTCTCTGGTATAGTTCATAGATTCTCCTCATGATCCTCCTTGGTTTTTCAGTATATTATAATATCATCTATAAATACTTCTAAAAATTTGTCTAAGAAATCTCAAAGAATCTATCCATCAACTCTGTGATGATTTCTTGAGCATTAATGTGTCCGAGAGGCATTACTATGAATTCATTGTTCCCATATCATTAACAAAAAAAGTCTTGGGGATATCCTCCTTCTTCACCCTTACTTCGTAATATCCCAATTGTAGATCCACCCTGGAGAAGTATTGTGCTCTATGTAGCTGATAAAACAAGTAATAAATTCAAGGTAGAGGATACTTGTTCTATATCATTGTTTTTTTTGAGCTCACAATAATCAATACAAAGGCTCATTGACCCATCCTTCTTATTGAAGAAGACGACTGGTGCACCCCATAGTGAAGCACTTGGTCATATAAACCCTTTATCTGGATTGTCCTACAGTTATTTCTTTAGCTCCTCAAGGTTCACAACAACAATTATATAGAGATTCTTGGATAATGGAAACGCCCAAGATATAAGGTCAATTGATAATTCAACATCTCTTCTAGGAGGAAGACTAAGAAATTCCTTGGGAAACACTTCACTAAATTCCCTCACAAATAGGCTTGTCTTCAAGGATGGTTGATTCCTTAGACTCAATCATCTGAGTGAGATATGCATGCTCATAGGGTAGTAATATCCTTTCTCAAGATGATGGTGCTAAATAATATTCACCATCATCCTTGCACTTATATAGAATTGGGGGGGTCAATTTTCCATGTGGATAGTGATTTCCCTCTCAAGACAATTTATGTTGGCTTTATATAAGGAAAGTCAATCTGTTTTGATAATTTCTTAAAATTCCACTATAGGGAGTATGAAGAGGTTCACTAGGAAGTTCATACCACAAATTCTGACAGGGGAGGAGTCATATTCATGGGTTTCAATGATTTCCTCATTTTAGGTACTCCCAGACATCTTTACTTCCATGATTTGTGGTGGTTTTGGGATATTTCTACTAAACATTCAGGATAAAAAAGTATGTGTAGAACCAGAATCAAAAAGTATGTTCTCTATTATTGAATTAATAACTAGCATAGCTATCACCACTTTGTTGTAGGGATTCACTTCGGTGGTTGTGATGGAAAAATCTCACCCTCGCTGCCTTGGAGGTTGTTGGTTGCCTCCGAAAACCCATGGCTAAGGGCACTGATTTTCAAGGTTCCCTGGTTATTTGTAGTTGAAGAAATGAACAATGTGTTGAGAGACGAACAAAGAGTTCATATCCTCTATCACAACCATGTGTTTTTCTTGTTAGTAGATAAAGGCTAGGTGCCCTTGTCTTCCACACCTAAATCATTTCTTCATTCCCTTGAGGAAATTTCTAGGATGCTTCTTTCTACACCTTCAGAAAGTGTGGTGATGGATTTTCTTAGGACTGTTGGATTTATCCATCCCCCACTAGAATTGATGTCCACCTTATGCTTCTTATCCCCATGATACCCTTGAGATTCTCTGATAACAATTTCCAAATTGAGGGAACATCAGACAATTTCTTCATAGCTATAAAATTCATGGATCTCCAGGGCTTTTCATATACTTGGTTTCATCCCACCAATGAAACGGTCAACCTTGCATCCAGGGGTAACGACAAAGCTGGAGGCATACCATGGAAGCCTTGTGAATTTTTCCTCGTACGCGCTGATAGATTCGTCAATTTGTTTCTTGAGGGAAAGGAAGTCCCTTTCCATCTTAAGTCGGAGAGTGTGTGGAAAATATTTTTCCAAAAACATTTTCCAAAAATACTTCTATTATTGCACCTTGATCCCCTCCTCAGACATCATATTTATGTTCAATGTACACCATTGATTAGCTTCACCCTCCATATAATAAGCATCCAGAAGAACTTTCTCTTGTTCGGAACATTGAAGGATGAATAAGTTCTTTTCAATGGAGTTGATCCATTGTTTGGAAATTAAGGATTAGATGATCCATTAAAAGTAGGATGCCTTTGTCTCATGAATCACTCAATTGTGAATTTTCCTTTCTTGGGGGAGGGGGGTTGAACGTTTCTCTTGACCCATGTTTCTATTCAAATCATGAGTTAAATGAGAGTATATCATGATAAAGTACACGATTCCTGATCCCATTGGATTGGGCATCTCATTATAACGGTCACCACATTGATCTTCACATCAGTTTTTAGCTTAAGTCCTCCTATTACCGACCATTGGCTGGAATAAAAGGAAAGTTAGGGGTAATAGATAAACGTTAATCCAAGGACAAAATTGGAGGACTTATAAATATCTTTTATTTCCTTATCATAAGAATCTATAGGCTTCAATATATGTTATCTATGATCTAATTCCCAACATTCATTCTTTGGGAAATTATTTTATTCCCTTAACAATGGTTTATACAATGCTTGTGAATTTACTAAAGTGTATCCCCTAGGAGTGTTGTAACCAATAGTATAGTAAGGCCCATTGTTGTGTACCAGGATACCCTAGGTCAAGCCCAAAACTCTTTGTCAGAGTTTTCACTTCTAGGTACATCTATGCCAGAGCCAACACTACCTAATCGTATCCAGACAATGATGTATTTTCTTGATAAACCACTTACTCCATACTCAACAAAATTTAGGGATGTTTTTATTAAACTTATTCTTAACTCTATGGCATCACTAGGGTTTTCTAATCCTCATCTCAAAAATAACTAAACCCATCCTCTGATAAAAACTATAACAACCCTAATTTTTATTACACACATAAACATGACTTATTAATTAAAATAATAACTTGATTCAACATAGAAGATAGAGTGGTATGGTGTCTTTTGGTCTTAGTAACAATACATAATCACATAAAACATGAAACATGACATCTTTACTGAAAACTTCCTTTACATGACAACTACATTCCCTCGTACCTACTATTGCATGGGATAACCTGAGGACATGCATAAGAAAAGGGTGATCTATAAAGCCGAGTAATAGAGTAAATAAGGAATAACATGAAGAATAAAATATATGTTAGGAAATAGGAATATAAATGGAGAATAAATGAAACATGAACATAAATGCATGGTATAGCATGATTATCATAACCTGGAAATGTGGCAACAACACTTAACATTGTATTAGAATGAGCCAAGGCTCATTCCACATGGAGCACGAGTAAACCCTCATTGCACTTGAATTATAATGAGTAAAACCTTATTTCACTTGAGGTATCATGTTACCAATCTTTACCTAATGCATTGGAGTGCTATCAGGGCACACCCTACTTAATAATTTCATTTCATGCATAAGTGTGCCACATGAATCATATAAAATTGAATCATTCAACATCTTCATTTAATCCACAATAATGTAATATGAAAAAAATACAAGCAAATATATAATAAATAAGTAAATGTGCATAATGTTGAATACCCTTGATAGAGAAATGGGCATCGTATTCACTACACAATGACTTTGGCTTGGAAAGTTGCGGTGCAATTTTGGCAGTATAACATCATGACATAATAATTCATAAAAAATTTTAATGAGAGAGAAGATGAAGTATCATCATATGTACATGAAATAGAAAGTAATTGGTTTATATAGATACATGTCCCAAAAAATGTAATGGAATTTAGATTCATAATACCATATAATTTCTTTACTGTAAATGAGAAGAGAGAAATTCCTTTCTAAATTTCGACATGGTAACAGGTGTACATGGGAGAAATTAATGAGATATAAAGGGGTCTTTAATCATTAAAAAATAAATAGGAAGTATGGGGGAAGTGAGAAACCATTCCACAACATTTTAAATTGAAGATAAAAGGGAATAACATTATTAAGAAACACGGATAAAATGAGAAAGGAAGGAATCATTTTCATGGAAGTGTGATCCCAAAGGCTTATTGGGGGAATGAGAGAGGATTCGTGGGAGCTTGGGGAACCTTGGAAGGATTTTAGAGAGACGAGGGAAGAGGTTGGTCAAGCTCCAAATTCATTGATTTAAGAGGAAGTGGGATCTTGTGTGGGTTTATATAGGAAAATGGAGGGAATTCTTTATTATTTATGTTTTGGCCACAACACATTAAACTAAACAAAAATAAAAATAAACCCATGTTTTTTTCTCATGGGTTTCTCCAAAGGGGAGTGAAAAAATTATATTACAATCCCTATGGCCTAAATTATTAAAATATTAGTCTTACTTATGTTGAGAAGAGTCACACTCTCAAGGAAATCATTTGAAAGATATAAATTTCTTTATACGTCTTGGAGGGTCCACTAAAGCTTTGTAAAATAAATCAAACTAACCTAAAATCACATTATTTTAATGTAAAACATATATTTTCCGAACATAATGTATATAGTATTTTATTACATCACTTTTAAATTATTATGACGTCATAAACAATATTATATATTTAAACGGTATTTAATTTTTACCAAAAAAATCGACTGTCTCAGAAAATTGTGAAAATTTCACCGTTGGATAATTTCGACATCCTTATTCAAAAAATAATATTCATTTCATATAAATAATTTTCTTAATATTTAAATTTTAACATTTAAAATAAAAACCAACATTTATCGAAAAATCATGGGTTCTGATAAAAAAATTTTCAAAACATAATAAATATCACAATTGTATTCATAAAAATTATACGATCATTTATATTTAATAAAAATTAATATTATAAAAAAATTATTAACATATTATTTAATTAAAAAATCCATTAATTCATGAATAATAGAATAAAATTCAATTTTTTCATTAAAAACTATTTACCAAGTTACAATAATAAAATAAATGTATATTCTCTATAAAAAAATAATGTACATAATAATAGTAATAGGATCTTGTTTCATAACCCCTTATAACACCAGCATAAGACCGAAGGGTAAGGTGTGCGATGGTGAAAGACTCTTAGGGTGGCTCAGATAACATCACTTATATGGAAATCTCTATTAACTTTCTCTTCTCCTAATGGCGGTTCCGCTCGAGCTTAACGGGTTGATGCTCGACTTGGGATTGGTTAAGACAAAAGGCAAGAGATGAGACCTCCTTTCGGGCCACCAAAAAATGGGCTTCATATGGAGAACTTATGCAGGATGAGGCTGTCACGTCCTTTTTTTGAGTAAATTTGATTTGTTAAAGCCGTATATTTATACTCATAATGTGATCACTTTTAAAGACTATATTAGCAATGGTCACAATTCTTAATGGTATTTTAAATTCAAAAGACATAAAACCAAGGAAGTGCATATTTTATATAACCATCATATATAATAAGACATTTAATTAGAACAAGATAAATTTTCAATAGTAGAATTTTGGGTCGTTAAACATACCATTGAACAATGAACATAAGTACTGGTTGGTTTTTCCCCAACTAACTTTCAAATAAAATAATAGCCTCATATGTTGAGGCATTACCAAATAACCCAAATGTGATGCCTAAACTTCAGGAGGCATCGTCATATCAACCAAACATCCATAGTACATTATGTACCTAAAAATAAGTTTAATTATTCATTTAGTTACCCAAATTGCCACATACACCATCGTACTCCACCCCGAGCACCAATGCATTCTCGACCTAATTCACCCAAGATCTTATCAAGTCCATCCCCAAAACCGATGTCAACACACCGACTCCAACCACTCAACAAAATATCTTCATTTTAGATCTGATCCACCTCAACCAATATCCAAGACCCCAAATATGGTATTATACATAGAACAAAATTATTCAGATCCACCATCACACTTTAATTATAATCCTCTCTCATGGTAATCTTCTTGGAGATGTCCATGCAATTAGAATAGTTGAATGAGATGCGCTAATTTTCCTTGCAGGCCATTTCTTTTTTTTATTCAAAATTTTCATTGGATTATCTAAAATACACCTTCAATACCTTTCCACACATGATTAACCCTCTAAGTAATGAAATGAACCCAGATTCCCCAACTAAAATATTTCATGAATCGTGATTCATCAATTGAAAAAGGTCATGAATCCGAATTCAATATAGAAACATGTCACTAATCATGTTATCTTACAATGGGGTAAAAAATAAGAAATATTTATTATAAAAAATAAGTAATTCTCTCAACCAAAACCTCTGATACCAAATAAACCATTATTTTCATACCGGATCTTTCCCAAGGATTATGGTTCTCCCCACCATAACAATCCAATATCAATTGCAGATTTCAGCTAATAGTGCTCACCACCATAGCATTAACTTATCAACCACACATAAATAAGTTAAAAAAACATAAATAACATCAATTTTCTAATACATAAACCCACCAACACAAATTAGTCTAATTAATAAAAGAATAAAAAACATGAGTTTTTGGCAAGCAACTCTCCTAAAAAATTTATGACATTATCGAAGAACACATAACTTCACAACCAAGTCTCTCCAAATGAAATAATAAAAACTATGAAAAAAACTAAAAATGTGTCATTTTATTTTTACACTACATGACCAAAATGTTTCCACACCTAGAAATCAAACATGACATTTTCCAAGAAAATACAACAAACCAGATGAAGACACAATTCAAGCATTCATATCATCCCTAACCAAAATAAAAAATCTGATTATACTAGTTTACACTAGTATCAATCTATAATTTTCAAAACCTCATTAAAAAAGTTAAAACATACCAAAAATCATAAAATTATTTCAAAACACAGCATGTAATCCATGATTTTTATCCAAAAATAGAAGTCAACATAATCCGTAGACTAGTTGGTCTCTTTCTTAAAAAATGATCTTGTTTTCAAAATCCATTTTAAAATTCAATTTCAAATCCATTTCCATAAAATTTTCACAAAGCCCAATAATATAATTATATTTGAAAATAACTAACTCAAAAATATTCATAAATAAAATTTTCAAAACTATTTAAATGCACTTTATTCGACCACATATGTTTTTCTTTCAAAACTATGTTTTTTCAAAATTTTCACTCATCTGAAAACCATTTCCCAATAGACGATAAAAAACACATTGAAATAAAACAAAAAAACCTCCATGTATTAATTTATATATTCAAACAATATAATATATTCAAGAATAAATCTGTTATATTACATGTTAACTCAATTGATATGTATCATGATGAGAAAAATTTTCAAACAACACTACCCACATAAACATGTATTATTCCCCAAGCATGCCACCACCATGATGAATTAATGTCCTATTAGCTCCCATCCAATCCCTAAGACACATCCCAAATCTCATCACTCATATGTTGGTATCCCCTATCCAATATAAAACCTCACTCATCCTTGAATGGCTATTATTGAAACATGAAATCCCAATGAAACATGTGTTTCAACCAATGTAATGTTGTCCACACATGTGCCTAATATACCCCTAATGTTTTTAAAATATAACTCCATATCCAACTTGACTACCCATATCAATACATTCTCTAATACCATTTTGTAACACCCTATCCCACAGCACTAGAAAGGATCCTAAGGGAGAGTCACTATAATACATTAGGAATGCCTCTCCAAACACCAAATATTAAGAACCAAGATTTAAACAAACTTTATTTAATTTTTTTTACATACATTTCCAATAATACAAACCATAAATCTACATCCCAATAGTATTTGGAAGATTAATCACAAATATATATCATCATAAATTTAAAAAAATAAAAAAATTGAAAAATAAATATAGTCCTCCTAACTCCCAAAGATTTGATAAACCTATATAGGGTTTATTATTGATAATACATAGGGAAAATTGTGATACAGGAATCCAAATAGTGGAATAAAAAAGCAATTAAAGCATACGACGAGAGTCAAGAGTCATAAAATGATTGTACAAAAATAATGATAATAATAACTGAAGCATGCAATAAGTAAATGAAATCATAATATCATAAAATAAAGTAATATTATGCAATAACATATGTCCTTAAATCATAAACATAAGTCAAGGGAAACTCCTAAGACCACCATCATAATGTGGAAAAAGTCTCATCGCCGATTAGGTTCACTCACTAATCCATTATATTTAATATCATGAGATATAAAGTTTTAAAAAATTGATTTGAGGGCTATATAATTCCATGACCTCCCATCATATAATGAAAATAATAATTATGAATCCACATGTAAAAAATAAATAATATATAAACCATAATCATGATCAAAACCATGAGAAGGAATTGGGTTTCATAATCCTAATTCATGGCATAACTAAAAGAAAAAATCATAAGGATTCACAATATAATAAGGAATTAAATTATTTTTAACATTTATAATTTAGAACTGGATATATTTCTTGAACATGTAGTTCCATCGTAGATAATTCAAGAGAAGGATTTCATATAAGAAAGAAAAAAATAAACCACATGGGTGATGCATTCTGAAATAATTTTAGGATATTTAAAATATGGGAATTGATAAATATTTTTATTAAAATTATGATTGAACTAATAAGGTTATCCATAAAATATTGTAGGTTTTTAACATCAATTAATGGTTTAAAAAATTTATGAATGTGATTCTTAACATGAAAAAATAAATATTAAAGTCCCCTTAAATCATGTTTACTTAAGATTGGGAATATTAAAGGGACCTAAAATCACACTTAACACAAGAAATGAAATGTATATTTAAATAATTATAAATATATAGAAAATAGATACTTATGATGAGAAAAATATCGTGTAAAAGTGAAAAAAATAAATGAAATATGTAATAGAGAATTAACAAGGGTGGTACGAAAGATCAAATACCTCAGGACCTTATTCGCTCATAAAATATAGTTAACTCCATAAATAATAAAATTAGGCCTTCTAAGTAAATTGAAAATAAATTTATATATTATTTTATAAGGTCTATTTATTACCTTTGTTATTTATTTTTAATATACGTTCTTCTTATTTCTGTTACTTGGGGTTGTTCTATTAATTTCTCCACAATGGTTTTGGTTTGTGGACCAAGGTCAAAGGTGTTGTAAAATAATTTAATTATCCCAATAATTTTTTTTATTTATTCCATTTATTATTTCATTAGAAAAATAATTATACAATTTCATAGGATATTACAAAATTGACCCCAATTAATAAAGGTTCCTTCATAAGAAAATTTAAGGTGGTTAATGTTATAATGACCATTTATGGTTAACCAAAAATATAGAATGTACATTATTATTAATCCATAATATTAAAAACATTAATGATATAATTTTAAAATAAAATATACATTTTTTTAATTCAACCATTTTAGTTTTTCATAGATAAAAAACATTTCGTTTCGTGGAGGCGGTAGTCCCCATGTACGCATTGATGAATCTTTCATTTTATATGGATTAAAAAAGTGGTGGAACCTAAAATAATTATTATTTATAATAATAATAATGTTATAAAAATAATATTAATTAATTAAATAGGAATTTATAACCTTTTATTTAAGGTTTTGAGGAAAAATTGAACATAATATTCATGAAGAACGTATTCGACACATACACATGATGGTGATTTCATTTTTCTCGATGATTTGGGAGGACGATATAAAATAGAAATTAAATTATTATAAACACACTTTATAATATTAAAAATTCATGTGTCATCATACATTAATATATATATATATATATGGGACTTTATGGGTGTAAGAAGAAAAAATAACTAGAAATGTTGGGTTGAGAGTATTATCGCTCCCACTAAGGTACTCCACTGAGTAACTCTGTAAGGATCCATAGCTTGTTTTTTAGGAGAAGTCTTCAATATAATGTAAAGGGTTTTTAAAAGAGTATAGGGATAATTTTTAGTTATGAAAAAATCCATTAATTTGTTGGTAAATTTGGAAGATGTAATATTCTTTTATATGTACACAAAGTGGAATTTTAAATAAAATAAATTTATAATTTAACAATATAATTAAATTATACAAGGAAAAAGGTTCCAAAATTGTCCAATAATGGTTTAATAGAGATGTTTTATAATACCCAAAAAAACTAATGTCATACATGTTATAAATTTTTTTATCCATTTACCCTAATTTACCCTTTTTGCAATATCTCCACTTTCACCCTTAGTAACTAATTTTAATGGAAAAAATAGAATTAAACATTATTATTAAATTGAACATGTTAATTTAAAATATGGATATCATTTTATATAATAAAATTTAAAACAGTTAGTGTAATTCATATTAGTATTAGCGTATATTACAAGTAAAACATATTTCCTAGAAAAGGTTCATTTAATGCTTAAAATTTATGTGTTGGATAAGAATATTAGTATTCTTGATTTTAAAGATATAATTTAAATTAATATAATACTAATAAATTAATGTTTTATTTCAAACAATTAATAAAAATAAAGTTTTAACAAAAAAATATTTAATTAAAATAAAAGGCAAAATATAGTTTTTTAGAATTAAAATATTTCTTTTGTTCTATAGAGTCAAACATATTTTTTATAAATATAAATTAAAATATTTTAAAATTTATAAAATTATTCCTTACATATATATTTGATCAAATAAAATATTTTATAAATTTTCATGTATCTCTTATAAACTGATAAAGTAATAAAAGTCATTATTTTAGTAAAGTGGGTGAGGGGTAGATCTTGGGATTATTTCTCAGGGCCTACTTGTTAACAATAATTCTTCATCCTTCCACTGTGTTCTACAGTGGAGGATATAGTCAACCTATTATTTATTTTATAAAAATCCCAATGAGCCATTATAAACTAATTTTGACATGTCGAATTCAAAAATTATGTTCGTTTTGTCAAATTAAATTCTAATATTTATAAATTTGTCTGTTAAATTATGATACAAAAAAATAAAAAAACTGATAATATAGAAAAAATGAGTTTTTATTAATATATGTGTTCTTATTCATATTCAAAATCAATTACTAATTAAATTAGTTTTAATATACATCAAAAATAAAATTTATCATCATTCCACCCAAATATATTTATTCCATTAAAAAATCATATCACATGAGAGTCAAATTTTTTTTAAAAAAATATAATTTTAATTATAAAAAAATCTTCAAAAATATATAATAATTATTATTAATTTATATCATAATAGTTTCATTTTTACTAATATTTTTATATTAGAATATTTATTTTAATTTTATAAAATCATTCATTTAATAATAATATTTTATCACATAAAAATAAAAAAATTTCATTAGTAATTATATTTTCTTAATTATTGTTATTTATAAGATATATTGTCTAAACACTTTAATAATAATACATAACTTATCTATACATATTTGACACATGTATATCTGATGATCATTTCTTCAACGACCATATTTTAAATGACCATATTTTCAAAAACCATATTTTCAATTGTTAGATTCCATTTATATATATAGTCTTCCTAAAATAATTCATTCTTTTATAAATTTTTAATTCCCACATTTCATTTCTATATCTTTCATTTTCAATCTCACAATGTAACACCCGAGACTTCTATGTTATATAAATTATCAAAGGAATCTTTTTCTACACAACACTTGCTTGACTTGCTTTACACGCAATCGCGACCTTCCTCGATAGCTTGCGTCGTACGCAATACCGAGTTTCACTAAACAACAATATGCTATTAAAACTAGCCGTTATGAATAGTAATAACCACTTTTTAAAATTTTATAAATTTTATTTTTCAAAATGGACTTCATTTTTGGACTCAGAATATCGAAATTAGCCAAGGGTGAAATTTTGTTATTTTTCTGAAAATGTTCAATTTTTGATGAATAGTGAAACCACTAAGTGGTAGGTTAAAAAATAGAATTTTGCATAAAACTTAATTTTACCGCTTCTGTGAATGGAATTTCGAAAATCCGAGAGACACGGTTAATATCAAGGACTAAAATGTGGTTCAATGAGATGAAAATAATTTTTTGGTGAATAGTAACTTTTTACGATTTTTACCGCGGTTAATAGTAAATAGGGTAACTAAGGGTAAATATGATATTAATATTACCCTAACACATGTCCTAATTCTATTGGACAAGTGTAATTCGACCAAAAACAAACTTAGGAATAAAATATGACCATTTATGCCCACTTGGATTAGATTAGGACATTTATTATTAATTTATTTAAAGAAGGGTTAAAATAGTTAAAATCAATGTTTAATAAGTAAATCATTTTTAATATGGGGTTATACATAAGATAAATTCAATTTTAAATATTCATTAGAAAGCTAAAAGGATTTCCTACATGATGATATTTTATTGGTAATTTTTAGACATTAAATAGTTTAATATATTTATGACATAATGATGATGCAGTAATTATCTTATTAATGAAATATTGACATAATTGATGTTATAAACACCAAAATAAATGTAATTTGAGACTTTTTATGAATTCCACTAATTTTCTAGGTTACTATGATATATTAGTGTTGATTTAATAAACTTTTTTCGAACATATAATTCTGTTATGACTTTCAAACAAATCATATATCAAATAGTGTCAAAATTGACACAAAATAGTTTTTAAATCAAATATTATATTATTAATTGTTATTTTATTCCTAAAAATCTAAGGTTCGGCCAAATGACTTAGATAAGGATATATATATTAATAATAAACAATTTGGGGTTCGTTTGGCATGTTATAGTAAGTGTATTAACCATATAGTGAAGGAAAACAAAAAGACACGGTAAAAGTTAAAATAATTAACTTAGAGTTAAATCTAATTGATAAGGTTAAAAGAATACCCTAAACTTGTCTAAATCCTATTGGTTGATAGGATTTCGACCCATCCCCACTTTATCTTCGAAATAAGACCCTTTGGAACCATTATAAACCGATTTTGACTTTAATATAAAATAATATTTTGAGATATTCCTAAGGTGCCCCTCTCCTCCCTTATAAAAGGGCACCTCCTCCCCCTCCTCCTCACACCAATTTGAGCACTCAAGCTCGGCCAACCCCTGCCATTTTCTCCTCTCCACTTCCCTAGAATAATCCTAGAGGTCCTGGTCTTCTCCAAAGACCAATCTTAGTTCCTTAAGTGGAGGATTCAAAGAAGCGTTCCAAAGAAGAGGTAATATCCATTACCGATCTTTTCAATTTCTTTCTTCTTCAACTTCTTCTTCTTTAGTTGTTTCATGATAAAGTAATAACATCAGTATTACTTATATACGGATATGTTATTATAAATATGAAACAACCCTAATTCACCTTCTATCCATCCTACGGAAAAATGAAATCACCACGCGTGCGTACGTACGGAATATCGTCTCCACGCCGTGGTGTAATCTATTTTCCACCATCACCTTACAAGGATGGGTATAATGGTGTAATGAGTAACTACATATGATTATTATGAAGTAATATTGATACTGAAATAATATATATATACTCTAATACAATTCCACGATCATAGGAACGATATCATCACTCGTGCGTACGTACGGAATACCGTCTCCACGATGTGATGCGACTCGTTCTACATGATCTTCATTTCTTAATGATTTTATAAATGAATTGAATGAATGAATATGGTATATACTACACTAATACCATTCTGGAAATGAATTATCTATAACATAAATATAAGAATAAGAATTTATTCGACAAAACACGCATAAGAACAAAAAGTTATAAAGACCCGAGTAACAAGTAACAATGAAATATTACTAACAAGAAGCTAATAATATGACCATATATGATATCATATAAATATGTATGATTCTGGAATAAGTCAATAACATTATTTAAACCATTATACAGGAGCTTCGGACACGTACAAAGTTAATCGGACCTAAGGTAAGGGAAAATATCACAATCTCACTTTTATCCGAGATTGTTTTTACTTTGGTAATTACTGGGGTGTATTTTATCATCCACATCCACGTTCCCTCGATATGTAATATTATTTCCTTCCTTCTACAATAGTTTATATCCAATTTTACCCTTCGGTAAGTTTTTTTGTAAATGATATGAAAGGAATCTTTTGTCGTTTTTCGTACGAGGTACTTTTTGACTTTTCCGAAAAAAGTTAGAAGAATGTTTTTTTTAACTTATACGGCTTGAATGGATTTTTAAAACATTATTTCCAAGAAGCTTCCTTTACAAGTTTTCAAGTTTATTTTTAATCAACTTCTTTTATTTTAAAGTTGTATGACATGTTATGAAAGGAAAAATGCTTTTGAAGAAGAAAGGATATTTTCCTCAAGAATGAAGTTCAAGTGTTTTATCAAAATTATTTTCCATCTAAGATAATAAAGGGTTCTGTTTTTGTCCCTATTATTACATTGATTTGATCATGTTGTGATTGAATTATTTTTATGAATTCCATTATCTTATATGAATTGATTTATGATGTCATGATGTTTCAAGAATCCCATTTTTGTTACATGTGTTATGCGATGATGTATGTTTTATGATTATGTGGCACACATAAGAAAGGACTCATTATAAGATGGGTGGGACCTATATCTCCCTCCAATGCATTGGGTAAAGATTTTATATCTCATGAGATAGACATGGCTGGAACGGAAGGTTATTTCGGTTCAGTGATACAGGACTGAAACGAGGAGTGAACTCGGTTCAGAAAGGGACTTTGTCCACTAAGATAGTCTTGGCAATGAGTCATGACTAACAAGAAATGATTTTCCATGATTATGTGTGCATGCCACAAAGTTTCAAGTCTTATGTTATGATTATGGGGATCTCATTTTCACTTCTATGATTTATTTCATGATAAGATATTATGATCTCTTTTGCAGGTTTTGATTTTCAAAAAGATATGATATGATTTTTACTTCCTTTATTTGCCCTTGCTGAGCATTTGAGCTCACCCTTTTATGTTTTCTTTTCCCCAGGTCAGGAAGATGGATATTAAGTAGAATATGCTAAAAGGGACCCTAGATATGATGAAATAAATGGGAGACACTGTAGAAGATTTATGAACCAGTTGTTTATGTTTCCCAGTTTCTAAAGACACTATACCTATACGGTCCTTTGTGGTTTTGTCATATGTTGTAATAAGTGTGCATCAATTTTGAAGTATTAACAATGTATGTAAAGTATGGGTCGTTATAGTTGGTATCAGAGGAAAGGTATAGTCAACCTTTGGAAACTAGGATGTGAAAGCCTTAGTAAGAACCCTAAGAATAAGTCTAAGCATAGAACACAATCTTAGAAATGGCCATGAATAACCTAGGATAAGACCATAAGCATGAAAATTTTATTCTTGAATTATGTGGTTTCCTATTATAATTAGTGTTGCTCACACTATTCTTCTTGGTTTTAGTCAATGGCTGGAACCCGAAGGAACCGTGTTAATGCGGAATGCGATGGGCAATGCAATGATTGTCCCCCTGAGCAACCAAACGATATGGGAGCTGGAATGAAAAATCTTGTAGCCATGCTCACACAACTTTCTCAAGCTATGAATCATGCAGGATTTCCAAACGAGCAAAGGAGGGAGCAACATTCTGTTGAATCCTTCATGAGGCAGCATCCACCTTCTTTCAGCGGGTCTACTGATCCATTAGTTGCTGAACAATGGATTAGTACTACTGAAAAGATATTTTCAGTTCTTCAATGTTCTGAACATGATAAAGTCATCCTAGCAGTGTACCGTTTGGAAGGAGATGCTGATCAATGGTGGAATCTTGTTAAGAATACGAGGCAAAGGGATGAAATTGAGTCTATGGAATGGGACGAGTTCAAGAACTTATTTTTCAATAAGTACTTCCCTCGTATTCTCCGAACAAAGATGGAGAAAGAGTTTCTTGAATTGAAGCAAAGGGATAATGAATCTGTTGGTACTTATGAAGCAAATTTTACAAGACTTGCAAGGTACGCTTCTGGTATTATTATCCAACCTGAGAGTAAGATCGATCGATTCTTTAGTGGCTTAAAACCAAGTCTTCGAAGGGCGTTAGCCATAAGGGAATTCAATAGCTACGAGGAAATCGTTTGATGTGCTCTCAAAGTTGAGATGGAGATTGGAGTAACCCATCAGTCACATGGGTTTGATAAGAAGAGGAAGATGGAATTCAAAGGAAACTCTAAAGAGCACACTGAAAAGAAGATGAACTTTCCATTATGCTCAAAGTGTGGAAAGAAACATGGAGGGAGTTGTCTTAAAGGGACAAGTAAATGTTTTAAATGTGGAAAGGAAGGTCATCGGGCATTTGAATGCCGTGATAATGGGAAGAAGATGTCTAATGATGCAAACAAAGGAAGGGATACACAAAATGAACCTACTACACTTCAATGTTTCAAGTGCAAGGAGATGGGGAATTATGCCAATCAATGCCCAAATCCAAGGGTTGATGATGATGGTCGACGTCAACAAACTCTTAAGGCTAAAGACAAAGGAAAGTCACATGCAATTTCTATCAGCGATGTGGAGTACGATAACGATGTGGTGAAAGGTACACTTACCATCCACTCTAAAGTAGCAAATGTTTTATTTGATTCTGGATCCACCCACTCTTTTATTTCTGAAGACTTTTCTAAGGGTATCACCGTATTACCTCAACAATTAGATGTTGAGTTAGCCGTGACAACACCTAATGGCACATCAATCGCATCAAAAGTTTATAATTCTTCTCCGATCGAAGTTTGTGGGAAAGTGCTTCCTGCAAATCTTGTGATCCTTCCTTTAGTGGAATTTGATGTGATTCTTGGCATGGATTGGCTTTCTCTACATGGAGCTCATATCAATTGCCAAAGAAGGGAAGTCACATTTCATATTCCAGATCAATCTACGATCGTATACCAATGCAAGGATGAACATAACCTTCCAGTGGAAATTTCTTCCATCTTATGGGTATTGATTCCACTAAATGAAGGTTATTTATCTCAAATGGTTGGTGAGAAACTCACGATTAAGAATATGCCCATTGTACGGGAGTTTGATGATGTCTTTCCAGATGAATTACCAGGTCTTCCACCAAATCGTGAAGTTGAGTTTTCAATAGAACTTGTACCGGGTGCTTTGCCTATTTCAAAGACACCTTATAGAATGGCCCCAATTGAGTTGCAGGAATTGAAGAAGGAACTCCAAGAGAATCTTGATAAGGGATTCATACGCCCTAGTGCGTCACCTTGGGGAGAACCTGTTCTATTTGTTAAGAAGAAAGATGGATCAATGAGACTCTGCATTGATTATCGAGAACTTAACAAGATCACTATCAAGAACAAATATCCTCTCCCACGCATTGTTGACTTATTTTACCAACTACGCGGAGCTCAATACTTTTCCAAGATTGATCTTCGTTCAGGGTATCATCAATTAAGGGTCAAAAGGGAGGATATACCAAAGACGGTTTTCCGTACAAGGTATGGACACTATGAATTTATAGTGATGCCATTTGGTCTTAATAATGCCCCTGCTATCTTCATGGATCTAATGAATAGAGTCTTTAGAGACTATCTTGATCAATTTGTGGTAGTCTTTATAGACGACATTCTTGTCTATTCAAAGAGCAAGGAATAGCATGAAGATCACCTGAGAATTATATTGAAGACCCTGAGAAAGGAGAAGCTTTATGCCAAATTTACCAAGTGTGAATTTTGGCTTCAAAAAGTTGCATTTTTGGGTCATATAATCTCAAAAGAGGGGATATCTGTGGATCCAGCAAAAACAGAGGTTATCGAAAGATGGTCGAGACCAACCACAGTAACTGAGATCCGAAGTTTTCTTGGTTTGGCTGGATATTATCGACGTTTTGTAAAAGATTTTTCACGATTATCTAATCCACTCACCAAGTTGACTCGGAAAGGAGTTAAGTTTGTCTGGACAGAGGAATGTGAAGAGAATTTCAAGGAGTTGAAAAGAAGGTTATCCAGTGCACCTGTGCTCACACTGCCTTGTAGTGGAGAAAGGTTTGTGATCTACAGTGATGCATCCAAGAAGGGATTGGGGTGTGTTCTTATGCAAAATGATATGGTGATAGCTTATGCCTCACGACAGTTGAAAATCCATGAGCAAAATTACCCAACACATGATTTGGAGTTGGCTGCGGTAATCTTTGCATTAAAGATTTGGAGGCATTACCTTTATGGTGAAAGGTGTGATATTTATACTGATCATAAAAGATTAAAGTATATTTTCACACAAAAGGAGTTGAATATGCGTCAAAGAAGATGGTTGGAGCTGATTAAGGATTATGACTGCTCAATCCATTACCACCCTGGGAAAGCAAACAAGGTGGCAGATGCATTAAGTCGACAAGACCATGCTAGTTTATCCATGATGAGGATCACAAAAGATCCAATATTTATGGATTTACAAAGGATGGATCTTGGAATTATAATGGAAGGGGAAAAATCTTATCTTTCTCAAATGAATGTTCAACCATCTATACATGTGAAGATTAAAGAGGCACAGAAAGAAGATGTCGAGTTACAAAAGAAGGTGAGAAATGTTCCTGAATTCATCCTTGATTGTGATGGGATAATAAAGTTCAGGAATCGGGTTTGTGTTCCTCCCATCCCCGAATTAAAGAAGGAGCTGCTGGATGAGGCTCATAGTTCATCATTCTCTATTCATCCTGGAAGCACGAAGAAGTATAGGGACCTGAAAGAGTACTTCTGGTGGGATGGCATGAAAAGAGATGTTGCTGAATATGTCTCTCGATGCTTGGTTTGTCAACAAGTTAAAGCTGAGAGACAGAAGTCTAAGGGGATGTTACAACCATTACCCATACCCGAATGGAAATGGGAAAACATCACTATGGACTTTGTCACAGGACTTCCTAAAACATCCAAAGGCAATAATGCTATCTGGGTCATAGTTGATCGTCTTACAAAGTCTGCACACTTCATTGCTATTAGAGAGGATTTCTCTCTAGATCAGCTTGCCAGGATATATGTAAAGGAAGTGGTAAGATTACATGGAGTACCACTTTCTATTATATCTGATCGGGATCCGAGATTTACCTCAAAGTTCTGGCGAAGTCTTCAGCATACTCTCGATAGAGAGTTGAGTTTCAGCACTGCTTATCATCCCCAGACAGACGGTCAGTCTGAGAGAACAATTCAAACCCTAGAAGATATGTTGAGAGCTTGCTCTATGGATTTCAAAGGAGGTTGGGATCAACACCTACCGTTGGTAGAATTTTCTTATAATAATAGCTTTCACTCCAGTATTCAGATGGCTCCTTATGAAGCTCTCTATGGAAAGAAATGCAGGACTCCAACTTGTTGGGATGAAGTTGGGGAAAGAAAGCTATTAGGACCTGATCTCGTGGATGAAATGGCAGAAAAGGTCAGATCTATTCAACAACACATAAGAGAAGCTCAGAGTCGACAGAAAAGTTATGCCGACAACCGAAGAAAAGACCTAGAGTTTGAAGTGGGTGATAAAGTGTTCTTACGAATATCTCCCTGGAAGAGGGTTATGAGATTTGGAAAGAAGGGGAAGTTGAGCCCTAGATATATCGGTCCTTTCGAAATACTGGATCGTGTTGGGAAGGTAGCTTACCAATTGGTGCTTCCGCTGAATCTCTCTCAAGTTCACGATGTGTTCCATGTATCTCTCCTGAGAAAGTACATACCAGATCCTTCACATGTACTCAGCTCAGAAGTTGTACCGCTGGAGCAAGATCTTTCTTATGAAGAACAACCGATAGAGATTCTGGATCGTAGCGAAAAAGTCCTACGAAACAAGACCACTCGCTTAGTGAAGGTTTTATGGAGGAACCACCAACTTGAAGAAGCTACATGGGAGCTCGAGGATATGATGAGGGAGAAGTATCCTCATCTGTTTGTAACAAAGTGACGAATTTCGAGGGCGAAATTCTTTTTAAGGGGGGTAGAATGTAACACCCGAGACTTTTATGTTATATAAATTATCAAAGGAATCTTTTTCTACACAACACTTGCTTGACTTGCTTTACACGCAATCGCGACCTTCCTCGATAGCTTGCGTCGTACGCAATACCGAGTTTCACTAAACAACAATATGCTATTAAAACTAGCCGTTATGAATAGTAATAACCACTTTTTAAAATTTTATAAATTTTATTTTTCAAAATGGACTTCATTTTTGGACTCAGAATATCGAAATTAGCCAAGGGTGAAATTTTGGTATTTTTCTGAAAATGTTCAATTTTTGATGAATAGTGAAACCACTAAGTGGTAGGTTAAAAAATAGAATTTTGCATAAAACTTAATTTTACCGCTTCTGTGAATGGAATTTCGAATATCCGAGAGACACGGTTAATATCAAGGACTAAAATGTTGTTCAATGAGATGGAAATAATTTTTTGGTGAATAGTAACTTTTTAGGATTTTTACCGCGGTTAATAGTAAATAGGGTAACTAAGGGTAAATATGATATTAATATTACCCTAACACATGTCCTAATTCTATTGGACAAGTGTAATTCGACCAAAAACAAACTTAGGAATAAAATATGACCATTTAGGCCCACTTGGATTAGATTAGGACATTTATTATTAATTTATTTAAAGAAGGGTTAAAATAGTTAAAATCAATGTTTAATAAGTAAATCATTTTTAATATGGGGTTATACATAAGATAAATTCAATTGTAAATATTCATCAGAAAGCTAAAAGGATTTCCTACATGATGATATTTTATTTGTAATTTTTAGACATTAAATAGTTTAATATATTTATGACATAATGATGATGCAGTAATTATCTTATTAATGAAATATTGACATAATTGATGTTATAAACACCAAAATAAATGTAATTTGAGACTTTTTATGAATTCCACTAATTTTCTAGGTTACTATGATATATTAGTGTTGATTTAATCAACTTGGTTCGAACATATAATTCTGTTATGACTTTCAAACAAATCATATATCAAATAGTGTCAAAATTGACACAAAATAGTTTTTAAATCAAATATTATATTATTAATTGTTATTTTATTCCTAAAAATCTAAGGTTCGGCCAAATGACTTAGATAAGGATATATATATATTAATAATAAACAATTTGGGGTTCGTTTGGCATGTTATAGTAAGTGTATTAACCATATAGTGAAGGAAAACAAAAAGACACGGTAAAAGTTAAAATAATTAACTTAGAGTTAAATCTAATTGATAAGGTTAAACGAATACCCTAAACTTGTCTAAATCCTATTGGTTGATAGGATTTCGACCCATCCCCACTTTATCTTCGAAATAAGACCCTTTGGAACCATTATAAACCGATTTTGACTTTAATATAAAATAATATTTTGAGATATTTCTAAGGTGCCCCTCTCCTCCATTATAAAAGGGCACCTCCTCCCCCTCCTCCTCACACCAATTTGAGCACTCAAGCTCGGCCAACCCCTGCCATTTTCTCCTCTCCACTTCCCTAGAATAATCCTAGAGGTCCTGGTATTCTCCAAAGACCAATCTTAGTTCCTTAAGTGGAGGATTCAAAGAAGCGTTCCAAAGAAGAGGTAATATCCATTACCGATCTTTTCAATTTCTTTCTTCTTCAACTTCTTCTTCTTTAGTTGTTTCATGATAAATTAATAACATCAGTATTACTTATATACTGATATGTTATTATAAATATGAAACAACCCTAATTCACCTTCTATCCATCCTACGGAAAAATGAAATCACCACGCGTGCGTACGTACGGAATACCGTCTCCACGCCGTGGTGTAATCTATTTTCCACCATCACCTTACAAGGATGGGTATAATGGTGTAATGAGTAACTACATATGATTATTATGAAGTAATATTGATACTGAAATAATATATATATACTCTAATACAATTCCACGATCATAGGAACGATATCATCACTCGTGCGTACGTACGGAATACCGTCTCCACGATGTGATGCGACTCGTTCTACATGATCTTCATTTCATAATGATTTTATAAATGAATTGAATGAATGAATATGGTATATACTACACTAATACCATTCTGGAAATGAATTATCTATAACCTAAAGATAAGAATAAGAATTTATTCGACAAAACACGCATAAGAACGAAAAGTTATAAAGACCCGAGTAACAAGTAACAATGAAATATTACTAACAAGAAGCTAATAATATGACCATATATGATATCATATAAATATGTATGATTCTGGAATAAGTCAATAACATTATTTAAACCATTATACAGGAGCTTCGGACACGTACAAAGCTAATCGGACCTAAGGTAAGGGAAAATATCACAATCTCACTTTTATCCGAGATTGTTTTTACTTTGGTAATTACTGGGGTGTATTTTATCATCCACATCCATGTTCCCTCGATATGTAATATTATTTCCTTCCTTCTACAATATTTTATATCCAATTTTACCCTTCGGTAAGTTTTTTTGTAAATGATATGAAAGGAATCTTTTGTCGTTTTTCGTACGAGGTACTTTTTGACTTTTCCGACAAAAGTTAGAAGAATGTTTTTTTTAACTTATACGGCTTGAATGGATTTTTAAAACATTATTTCCAAGAAGCTTCCTTTACAAGTTTTCAAGTTTATTTTTAATCAACTTCTTTTATTTTAAAGTTGCATGACATGTTATGAAAGGAAAAATGTTTTTGAAGAAGAAAGGATATTTTCCTCAAGAATGAAGTTCAAGTGTTTTATCAAAATTATTTTCCATCTAAGATAATAAAGGGTTCTGTTTTTGTCCCTATTATTACATTGATTTGATCATGTTGTGATTGAATTATTTTTATGAATTCCATTATCTTATATGAATTGATTTATGATGTCATGATGTTTCAAGAATCCCATTTTTGTTACATGTGTTATGCGATGATGTATGTTTTATGATTATGTGGCACACATAAGAAAGGATTCATTATAAGATGGGTGGGACCTATATCTCCCTCCAATGCATTGGGTAAAGATTTTATATCTCATGAGATAGACATGGCTAGAACGGAAGGTTATTTCGGTTCAGTGATACAGGACTGAAACGAGGAGTGAACTCGGTTCAGAAAGGGACTTTGTCCACTAAGATAGTCTTGGCAATGAGTCATGACTAAAAAGAAATGATTTTCCATGATTATGTGTGCATGCCACAAAGTTTCAAGTCTTATGTTATGATTATGGGGATCTCATTTTCACTTCTATGATTTATTTCATGATAAGATATTATGATCTCTTTTGCAGGTTTTGATTTTCAAAAAGATATGATATGATTTTTACTTCCTTTATTTGCCCTTTCTGAGCATTTGAGCTCACCCTTTTATGTTTTCTTTTCCCCAGGTCAGGAAGATGGATATTAAGTAGAATATGCTAAAAGGGACCCTATATATGATGAAATAAATGGGAGACACTGTAGAAGATTTATGAACCAGTTGTTTATGTTTCCCAGTTTCTAAAGACACTATACCTATACGGTCCTTTGTGGTTTTGTCATATGTTGTAATAAGTGTGCTTCAATTTTGAAGTATTAACAATGTATGTAAAGTATGGGTCGTTATAGTTGGTATCAGAGGAAAGGTATAGTCAACCTTTGGAAACTAGGATGTGAAAGCCTTAGTAAGAACACTAAGAATAAGTCTAAGCATAGAACACAATCTTAGAAATGGCCATGAATAACCTAGGATAAGACCATAAGCATGAAAATTTTATTCTTGAATTATGTGGTTTCCTATTATAATTAGTGTTGCTCACACTATTCTTCTTGGTTTTAGTCAATGGCTGGAACCCGAAGGAACCGTGTTAATGCGGAATGCGATGGGCAATGCAATGATTGTCCCCCTGAGCAACCAAACGATATGGGAGCTGGAATCCAAAATCTTGTAGCCATGCTCACACAACTTTCTCAAGCTATGAATCATGCAGGATTTCCAAACGAGCAAAGGAGGGAGCAACATTCTGTTGAATCCTTCATGAGGCAGCGTCCACCTTCTTTCAGCGGGTCTACTGATCCATTAGTTGCTGAACAATGGATTAGTACTACTGAAAAGATATTTTCAGTTCTTCAATGTTCTGAACATGATAAAGTCATCCTAGCAGTGTACTGTTTGGAAGGAGATACTGATCAATGGTGGAATCTTGTTAAGAATACGAGGCAAAGGGATGAAATTGAGTCTATGGAATGGGACGAGTTCAAGAACTTATTTTTCAATAAGTACTTCCCTCGTATTCTCCAAACAAAGATGGAGAAAGAGTTTCTTGAACTGAAGCAAAGGGATGATGAATCTGTTGGTACTTATGAAGCAAATTTTACAAGACTTGCAAGGTACGCTTCTGGTATTATTATCCAACCTGAGAGTAAGATCGATCGATTCTGTAGTGGCTTAAAACCAAGTCTTCGAAGGGCGTTAGCCATAAGGGACTTCAATAGCTACGAGGAAATCGTTTGATGTGCTCTCAAAGTTGAGATGGAGATTGGAGTAACCCATCAGTCACATGGGTTTGATAAGAAGAGGAAGATGGAATTCAAAGGAAACTCTAAAGAGCACACTGAAAAGAAGATGAACTTTCCATTATGCTCAAAGTGTGGAAAGAAACATGGAGGGAGTTGTCTTAAAGGGACAAGTAAATGTTTTAAATGTGGAAAGGAAGGTCATCGGGCATTTGAATGCCGTGATAATGGGAAGAATATGTCTAATGATGCAAACAAAGGAAGGGATACACAGAATGAACCTACTACACTTCAATGTTTCAAGTGCAAGGAGATGGGGCATTATGCCAATCAATGCCCAAATCCAAGGGTTGATGATGATGGTCGACGTCAATAAACTCTTAAGGCTAAAGACAAAGGAAAGTCACATGCAATTTCTATCAGCGATGTGGAGTACGATAACGATGTGGTGAAAGGTACACTTACCATCCACTCTAAAGTAGCAAATGTTTTATTTGATTCTGGATCCACCCACTCTTTTATTTCTGAAGACTTTTCTAAGGGTATCACCGTATTACCTCAACAATTAGATGTTGAGTTAGTCGTGACAACACCTAATGGCACATCAATCGCATCAAAAGTTTATAATTCTTCTCCGATCGAAGTTTGTGGGAAAGTGCTTCCTGCAAATCTTGTGATCCTTCCTTTAGTGGAATTTGATGTGATTCTTGGCATGGATTGGCTTTCTCTACATGGAGCTCATATCAATTGCCAAAGAAGGGAAGTCACATTTCATATTCCAGATCAATCTACGATCGTATACCAATGCAAGGATGAACATAACCTTCCAGTGGAAATTTCTTCCATCTTATGGGTATTGATTCCACTAAATGAAGGTTATTTATCTCAAATGGTTGGTGAGAAACTCACGATTAAGAATATGCCCATTGTACGGGAGTTTGATGATGTCTTTCCAGAGGAATTACCAGGTCTTCCACCAAATCGTGAAGTTGAGTTTTCAATAGAACTTGTACCGGGTGCTTTGCCTATTTCAAAGACACCTTATAGAATGGCCCCAATTGAGTTGCAGGAATTGAAGAAGCAACTCCAAGAGAATCTTGATAAGGGATTCATACACCCTAGTGCGTCACCTTGGGGAGAACCTGTTCTATTTGTTAAGAAGAAAGATGGATCAATGAGACTCTGAATTGATTATCGAGAACTTGACAAGATCACTATCAAGAACAAATATCCTCTCCCACGCATTGATGACTTATTTTACCAACTACGCGGAGCTCAATACTTTTCCAAGATTGATCTTCGTTCAGGGTATCATCAATTAAGGGTCAAAAGGGAGGATATACCAAAGACGGCTTTCCATACAAGGTATGGACACTATGAATTTATAGTGATGCCATTTGGTCTTACTAATGCCCCTGCTATCTTCATGGATCTAATGAATAGAGTCTTTAGAGACTATCTTGATCAATTTGTGGTAGTCTTTATAGACGATATTCTTGTCTATTCAAAGAGCAAGGAAGAGCATGAAGATCACTTGAGAATTATATTGAAGACCCTGAGAAAGGAGAAGCTTTATGCCAAATTTACCAAGTGTGAATTTGGGCTTCAAAAAGTTGCATTTTTGGGTCATATAATCTCAAAAGAGGGGATATCTGTGGATCCAGCAAAAACAGAGGTTATCGAAAGATGGTCGAGACCAACCACAGTAACTGAGATCCGAAGTTTTCTTGGTTTGGCTGGATATTATCGACGTTTTGTAAAAGATTTTTCATGATTATCTAATCCACTCACCAAGTTGACTCGGAAAGGAGTTAAGTTTGTCTGGACAGAGGAATGTGAAGAGAATTTCAAGGAGTTGAAAAGAAGGTTATCCAGTGCACCTGTGCTCACACTGCCTTGTAGTGGAGAAAGGTTTGTGATCTACAGTGATGCATCCAAGAAGGGATTGGGGTGTGTTCTTATGCAAAATGATATGGTGATAGCTTATGCCTCACGACAGTTGAAAATCCATGAGCAAAATTACCCAACACATGATTTGGAGTTGGCTGCGGTAATCTTTGCATTAAAGATTTGGAGGCATTACCTTTATGGTGAAAGGTGTGATATTTATACTGATCATAAAAGTTTAAAGTATATTTTCACACAAAAGGAGTTGAATATGCGTCAAAGAAGATGGTTGGAGCTGATTAAGGATTATGACTGCTCAATCCATTACCACCCTGGGAAAGCAAACAAGGTGGCAGATGCATTAAGTCGACAAGACCATGCTAGTTTATCCATGATGAGGATCACAAAAGATCTAATATTTATGGATTTACAAAGGATGGATCTTGGAATTATAATGGAAGGGGAAAAATCTTATCTTTCTCAAATGAATGTTCAACCATCTATACATGTGAAGATTAAAGAGGCACAGAAAGAAGATGTCGAGTTACAAAAGAAGGTGAGAAATGTTCCTGAATTCATCCTTGATTGTGATGGGATAATAAAGTTCAGGAATCGGGTTTGTGTTCCTCCCATCCCCGAATTAAAGAAGGAGCTGCTGGATGAGGCTCATAGTTCATCATTCTCTATTCATCCTGGAAGCACGAAGATGTATAGGGACCTGAAAGAGTACTTCTGGTGGGATGGCATGAAAAGAGATGTTGCTAAATATGTCTCTCGATGCTTGGTTTGTCAACAAGTTAAAGCTGAGAGACAGAAGTCTAAGGGGATGTTTCAACCATTACCCATACCCGAATGGAAATGGGAAAACATCACTATGGACTTTGTCACAGGACTTCCTAAAACATCCAAAGGCAATAATGCTATCTGGGTCATAGTTGATCGTCTTACAAAGTCTGCACACTTCATTGCTATTAGAGAGGATTTCTCTCTAGATCAGCTTGCCAGGATATATGTAAAGGAAGTGGTAAGATTACATGGAGTACCACTTTCTATTATATCTGATCGGGATCCGAGATTTACCTCGAAGTTCTGGCGAAGTCTTCAGCATACTCTCGATACAGAGTTGAGTTTCAGCACTGCTTATCATCCCCAGACAGACGGTCAGTCTGAGAGAACAATTCAAACCCTAGAAGATATGTTGAGAGCTTGCTCTATGGATTTCAAAGGAGGTTGGGATCAACACCTACCTTTGGTAGAATTTTCTTATAATAATAGCTTTCACTCCAGTATTCAGATGGCTCCTTATGAAGCTCTCTATGGAAAGAAATGCAGGACTCCAACTTGCTGGGATGAAGTTGGGGAAAGAAAGCTATTAGGACCTGATCTCGTGGATGAAATGGCAGAAAAGGTCAGATCTATTCAACAACACTTAAGAGCAGCTCAGAGTCGACAGAAAAGTTATGCCGACAACCGAAGAAAAGACCTAGAGTTTGAAGTGGGTGATAAAGTGTTCTTACGAATATCTCCCTGGAAGAGGGTTATGAGATTTGGAAAGAAGGGGAAGTTGAGCCCTAGATATATCGGTCCTTTCGAAATACTGGATCGTGTTGGGAAGGTAGCTTACCAATTGGCGCTTCCACTGAATCTCTCTCAAGTTCACGATGTGTTCCATGTATCTCTCCTGAGAAAGTACATACCAGATCCTTCACATGTACTCAGCTCAGAAGTTGTACCGCTGGAGCAAGATCTTTCTTATGAAGAACAACCGATAGAGATTCTGGATCGTAGCGAAAAAGTCCTACGAAACAAGACCACTCGCTTAGTGAAGGTTTTATGGAGGAACCACCAACTTTAAGAAGCTACATGGGAGCTCGAGTATATGATGAGGGAGAAGTATCCTCATCTGTTTGTAACAAAGTGACGAATTTCGAGGGCGAAATTCTTTTTAAGGGGGGTAGAATGTAACACCCAAGACTTTTATGTTATATAAATTATCAAAGGAATCTTTTTCTACACAACACTTGCTTGACTTGCTTTACACGCAATCGCGACCTTCCTCGATAGCTTGCGTCGTACGCAATACCGAGTTTCACTAAACAACAATATGCTATTAAAACTAGCCGTTATGAATAGTAATAACCACTTTTTAAAATTTTATAAATTTTATTTTTCAAAATGGACTTCATTTTTGGACTCAGAATATCGAAATTAGCCAAGGGTGAAATTTTGGTATTTTTCTGAAAATGTTCAATTTTTGATGAATAGTGAAACCACTAAGTGGAAGGTTAAAAAATAGAATTTTTCATAAAACATAATTTTACCGCTTCTGTGAATGGAATTTCGAAAATCCGAGAGACACGGTTAATATCAAGGACTAAAATGTGGTTCAATGAGATGAAAATAATTTTTTGGTGAATAGTAACTTTTTACGATTTTTACCGCGGTTAATAGTAAATAGGGTAACTAAGGGTAAATATGATATTAATATTACCCTAACACATGTCCTAATTCTATTGGACAAGTGTAATTCGACCAAAAACAAACTTAGGAATAAAATATGACCATTTAGGCCCACTTGGATTAGATTAGGACATTTATTATTAATTTATTTAAAGAAGGGTTAAAATAGTTAAAATCAATGTTTAATAAGTAAATCATTTTTAATATGGGGTTATGCATAAGATATATTCAATTGTAAATATTCATTAGAAAGCTAAAAGGATTTCCTACATGATGATATTTTATTTGTAATTTTTAGACATTAAATAGTTTAATATATTTATGACATAATGATGATGCAGTAATTATCTTATTAATGAAATATTGACATAATTGATGTTATAAACACCAAAATAAATTTAATTTGAGACTTTTTATGAATTACACTAATTTTCTAGGTTACTATGATATATTAGTGTTGATTTAATCAACTTGGTTCGAACATATAATTCTGTTATGACTTTCAAACAAATCATATATCAAATAGTGTCAAAATTGACACAAAATAGTTTTTAAATCAAATATTATATTATTAATTGTTATTTTATTCCTAAAAATCTAAGGTTCGGCCAAATGACTTAGATAAGGATATATATATTAATAATAAACAATTTGGGGTTCATTTGGCATGTTATAGTAAGTGTATTAACCATATAGTGAAGGAAAACAAAAAGACACGGTAAAAGTTAAAATAATTAACTTAGAGTTAAATCTAATTGATAAGGTTAAAAGAATACCCTAAACTTGTCTAAATCCTATTTCTTGATAGGATTTCGACCCATCCCCACTTTAGCTTCGAAATAAGACCCTTTGGAACCATTATAAACCGATTTTGACTTTAATATAAAATAATATTTTGAGATATTCCTAAGGTGCCCCTCTCCTCCCTTATAAAAGGGCACCTCCTCCCCCTCCTCCTCACACCAATTTGAGCACTGAAGCTCGGCCAACCCCTGCCATTTTCTCCTCTCCACTTACCTAGAATGATCCTAGAGGTCCTGGTCTTCTCCAAAGACCAATCTTAGTTCCTTAAGTGGAGGATTCAAAGAAGCGTTCCAAAGAAGAGGTAATATCCATTACCGATCTTTTCAATTTCTTTCTTCTTCAACTTCTTCTTCTTTAGTTGTTTCATGATAAAGTAATAACATCAGTATTACTTATATACTGATATGTTATTATAAATATGAAACAACCCTTATTCACCTTCTATCCATCCTACGGAAAAATGAAATCACCACGCGTGCGTACGTACGGAATACCGTCTCCACGTCGTGGTGTAATCTATTTTCCACCATCACCTTACAAGGATGGGTATAATGCTGTAATGAGTAACTACATATGATTATTATGAAGTAATATTGATACAGAAATAATATATATATACTCTAATACAATTCCACGATCATAGGAACGATATCATCACTCGTGCGTACGTACGGAATACCGTCTCGACGATGTGATGCGACTCGTTCTACATGATCTTCATTTCATAATGATTTTATAAATGAATTGAATGAATGAATATGGTATATACTACACTAATACCATTCTGGAAATGAATTATCTATAACCTAAAGATAAGAATAAGAATTTATTCGACAAAACACGCATAAGAACAAAAAGTTATAAAGACCCGAGTAACAAGTAACAATGAAATATTACTAACAAGAAGCTAATAATATGACCATATATGATATCATATAAATATGTATGATTCTGGAATAAGTCAATAACATTATTTAAACCATTATACAGGAGCTTCGGACACGTAGAAAGCTAATCGGACCTAAGGTAAGGGAAAATATCACAATCTCACTTTTATCCGAGATTGTTTTTACTTTGGTAATTACTGGGGTGTATTTTATCATCCACATCCATGTTCCCTCGATATGTAATATTATTTCCTTCCTTCTACAATAGTTTATATCCAATTTTACCCTTCGGTAAGTTTTTTTGTAAATGATATGAAAGGAATCTTTTTTCGTTTTTCGTACGAGGTACTTTTTGACTTTTCCGACAAAAGTTAGAAGAATGTTTTTTTTTAACTTATACGGCTTGAATGGATTTTTAAAACATTATTTCCAAGAAGCTTCCTTTACAAGTTTTCAAGTTTATTTTTAATCAACTTCTTTTATTTAAAAGTTGTATGACATGTTATGAAAGGAAAAATGTTTTTGAAGAAGAAAGGATATTTTCCTCAAGAATGAAGTTCAAGTGTTTTATCAAAATTATTTTCCATCTAAGATAATAAAGGGTTCTGTTTTTGTCCCTATTATTACATTGATTTGATCATGTTGTGATTGAATTATTTTTATGAATTCCATTATCTTATATGAATTGATTTATGATGTCATGATGTTTCAATAATCCCATTTTTGTTACATGTGTTATGCGATGATGTATGTTTTATGATTATGTGGCACACATAAGAAAGGATTCATTATAAGATGGGTGGGACCTATATCTCCCTCCAATGCATTGGGTAAAGATTTTATATCTCATGAGATAGACATGGCTGGAACGGAAGGTTATTTCGGTTCAGTGATACAGGACTGAAACGAGGAGTGAACTCGGTTCAGAAAGGGACTTTGTCCACTAAGATAGTCTTGGCAATGAGTCATGACTAACAAGAAATGATTTTCCATGATTATGTCTGCATGCCACAAAGTTTCAAGTCTTATGTTATGATTATGGGGATCTCATTTTCACTTATATGATTTATTTCATGATAAGATATTATGATCTCTTTTGCAGGTTTTGATTTTCAAAAAGATATGATATGATTTTTACTTCCTTTATTTGCCCTTAATGAGCATTTGAGCTCACCCTTTTATGTTTTCTTTTCCCCAGGTCAGGAAGATGGATATTAAGTATAATATGCTAAAATGGACCCTAGATATGATGAAATAAATGGGAGACACTGTAGAAGATTTATGAACCAGTTGTTTATGTTTCCCAGTTTCTAAAGACACTATACCTATACGGTCCTTTGTGGTTTTGTCATATGTTGTAATAAGTGTTCTTCAATTTTGAAGTATTAACAATGTATGTAAAGTATGGGTCGTTATACACAACATACCATTTCCTTTCATGGAATTATTTATCATTATTATCTATGTTATACTAATGGTGATTCTTAAATGTGGTCGTGGTCCAGGGGTGTTTCTTGTTATAATGATAATATTATTTTAAATTTATTGTCCAATTTTAATTTTTTTAGATTATATGATTGTAATCATCCATGATGTTTAATAATCAATTGTATATGATAAATGGTTTTGCATACCTTCATTTTAATGTTCCATTATAATTTAGAAAAACATCATTGGTATTATTCATATCTTATATAACCTAATATCTAATAAAGTACTAATTATTTTTTAAAAATAGAGAAACAATTATTATAATTATAAGGAAAAAATAAAGGCTCTAGTTACATAGGGATTTACGTTCTCCCCCTCAAAATAAATTACATCCTCACATTCTAAATTACATACTAATTAAAATTTCTAGGGGTATCAAAAAGGTATTTGTGAATCAAGGAATATTTTTATGAGAAATATCATACTTATAAAATTAGGGAACACATATTTTTACTTAGTATACTCTTATCCGTGATATTGAGATTTTATCCAACTATTTGAGAAAATAGTTTATCATTAATCATCCATCCATTGATATATGATCATTTGTTTATATGAAATGTGATTTCCTTATTCCAAAATTAATTTTCCCTCTAAGAAGAGTGAAAAAATCAGTTCATGTAATCTCCTTAAATTTTTCTAAAAGACATATATTCAAAGTCAAATGATTCATAATCCCGTAATACTTGAAGAATACTCATATTCCTGAGTTATAAAAATTATTCCACTTGGTTTTTTTATTTCAATATCTCATAGTTGATGAAAATTTACATGACATAATACATTTGGAAAAATGGAGTGATAAATAAGTGTATGTAGTACTAATTAATAAAAACTATCCACTTCAATGGTAGTCATTTCTTACGATATTACTTTTTCACATGGTCTAGGATGTTATTGGTGTGTATTATAATATTAATCCATTGTATTAGTGTGCTAGTTTTTATAGTTCACATTTTTTTTACATCTGTGACATTAAATTTATATTGGATCCCTAGAAAGAAAACTGTTTTTCCTATACATTTATCTAAAACATTACTTTCCCCATGGAAGACTATATCTCTATTCCATCCTTAACCACATATAAATCATCTTCCAGTTTCCTAGAGACATTCCCCTAGAAGCCTCTTTCAAAATTTATTACATAAACGAGATTGGATATTCTTTCCTTCATCATCTTCATCAACTGACCTTCTATGAGACTCCATCCATATGTTATTTCATTTGTTTGGATACTCAATTAACTTTGTATTGTTTGTTATATATTTTGATACTCGGTTGGGAAAAATCACAATGTTTCTCACTATGTATATTATCCTATTAGGTTTCTCATTAGGATAATCTCCTCATACCCATGTTATGCATTGTTAACATGGTTCTATTGGGATTAATCCACTATTAAAAACAAAAGGGGTCAATGTTAGTGATAAAGAATTAACATCACAAAATAATGATCATAAATGATCATATGAAAAACTCAACCTTGAAATTTATTACTATTTAAAACTATTAAACTAGCTTGTAGTTAAATGTAAATCATCATTTGTTCAATATAGTTTTCTTTATCTTGGGTTATTTCAAACTTCTTAACCTAATTCCCTGACATAATTAATCCTTTATAATTACTCATAAAGAGAATGTGATTGACAAAAACATATCCTCATGGAGTGTTAAATGAGGATTAAAACGATTCATCATTTTAATGCACCTTATGATGATTGAATTAATACCTAATGATCCCTTTTGGGATTATTACCCCTAAGTAGATCTCATCTAGATCCTACATCTCCTTTTTGTACCCATAACAGGGGTCATTTCTTAGAAAACTTCATACTCAAAACTTTTCCAATAATTCAATATTATTCCATAGATATAGGATTGTCACCAGGGTTTTAACTATTATACTCAAACTTAGTCTCCAAAAATAACTAGACCTCACTCTGATTCCAACTATAGAGACCTTATCATTAGACACACTTTATTTTATATTTTTCACATATATTTCCAACAATAAAAAACCAATGATTTATCGGTCTACTGTATTTTGAATATTAGACATATAAATATATCATATTAAATGTAAAAAAACATGATGATCTAAAACTATTTGTAGTTATCATAACTCCAATATGTCATCTAAACCTGTTTTGGATACCCTATAAAAAATACATAATGAAAAGGGCGAGAAATAAAGACCAGTAAGGGGATAAAATGGAAATAATGAATAACATGATAGTCAAGAGGCATAAAATCAGATCAGAAAGATATTTTTTATAAGCATGGAAAAATTGAATAATGAAATGAAATAATAAGATCATGTAATCATAGAATATGTGGAAACAACATAAAAATGACATCATAAACTAAATACAAGAGTCACTCTCAAGACCCTCATCATAATTTGGATAAATTCCCATGATAAATTAGGTTTAATCTTTAATTAATTAAATATAATCTCAGAAAATATGAATATTCACCCAATGAATTTGAGGGATGTATAATTTGGGAACCATCCTTCAGATAATGAAAATCATACATATGAATTCCAGATGATGAAATGAAACCATATATAATCCATAATAATTATTAAAACCATGATATGAAAGTGTATTTAAAAATTCTTATTCTATGCATAAACGAATACTAAATCTTGAGTATTACCGATAGAACGGATTATTAATTCATATTCCACATTCATAATTGAAAAGGGGAAATTGTTTTTTGATAGATTTGGTGACCTAGATCCAACCTTTTTGTACCCAATTACATGATTTTCCGTATTAATGGTGTTTTCATATCACATTATTATTTTTCCATTGTATGAAATGTGTATGTGATAATTTATTAAGGATAATTGTCACACTAAAAGGTTATAGACGATCCACACGGTGATGTGAACCTTGAGGTTCCACAAGATTATATTTCAATATTGTTCTATGGTTGGAGGATATTATCTGTTGGGACACATAAAATATAAGATATCATATGTAGGAGTCTCGTATGACATTGAGACACCATCTCATGGTTTTTGAATTTGGTAATATCAAATTTAGGAGGTTATGAGAATAAAACCATCAAATTTGAAATCTATATTTCCATGTGTCATTGGATATTATTATATATGAACATGTGAAATGATATTTGGACCGTACGATTATCATTACTAGATATGATGACTAACATAATTTTATCTATTGAGGAAAACTATGAAAAGATATTCTCATGGACAGGTAGGGTATGTTGGGTGCATCACTAGTGATATTATGTTAAAGGATAATGTGAGAAACGATTTATACCTACTACCCAATTATAGAAGTTTATATCTTAGGATCTTTGTTTGAATATAACTACCTGCAAAAAATAGTTTCCATTGTTTTTGATGGGAGAGTTCATTTCCAAAAGTACAAATAAAAAGACCTCATGTATATAGCTATATTTCATCAGCTTGCATCCTCCTTGATTTGAGATATCATGATGAAGGGGTTCTATTACGTAATAAGTGTTCGTAGGTGGTTGGATGTCATTGCAACATTAAATTATTTCTCTATGGTTTACTAGGGTTTGGATAGATGATAAAATTTGAATTTAGATTTTTATGCCAAACACCACTATATAGTGGCATATATGGACAATTAATAAGTGTTTCCACAATCTTATTTAAGTTATAGTATGAAATTTATCAATTTGGAATTAATAATATTTATTCTTGTTTTTTAATATTACAATAATTTAATAAAAAATTATTCAAAAGAATAAAAGCTTTAAATAATAATAAAAAATATTAATTTTCATGTTTGGATAATATAATATTTATTATATTTCTCATATAATAGTGAAGTGGAATTTATTTAATTAAACAATCATTATTTGAGGATTAGTAAATTTCCATGAGAAAAAGTGGACTGATTATAATGGTTCAAAAGATATAGATGATATTTATTTTATATTTCTAATTTGTCTTTATTTTCAATCAATTAATAGAAATATTATTATTATTATTATTATACATGCGTTCATCTAAAAATATTAAATGTGGTTATCATCTTGTTTGTGATTTGGAAACTCTAAAAAATATATAATAAATATCTAATTATATCACTTTCCAAATTCCAAATTAGTGTACTCAACTGATAATGTGGTATTATATCATGAACTAGAATGTTATTCGGATATCTAGAGTGATCTTCTCCACTCCTATCTCAAGACGATGAGATATCATCAAGAGTTATTCCTCTCTTAAGAATAATTCTATGGAAATCAACCATGAACAATGAAAGTGATCGGGATCGGTCATTCTTGCACCTGACTATTCTATGACATCATTTGGAGATTGTGGTCCATTTTTGGATCACCTTTAGAGGTATTCCTCACTTAAATCCTAAAGGTCAATGATGGTGTGACGAGTTCAACTCCATAAGATCATCATCTAAATCATAATTACAAGTTGAGGTAATTTTATATCTACTCATAAATTAATTGTAAATAACATATGAAGATACCCTCCCTACGGTGAGAAAATATTAATTCATTTTCTTAATATAATAATATTCAATAGAAAAGATCTCTTTATCATTTAAAGTAATTATTACTTGTGATTTAAATCAAGAAGTTGAGTTGTTCAGACCTTCAAAATATGATTCCGTTGTTCCAAAAACTTATAAGTGGTATCAAACCAATCACATGATTAATTTATAATTATTTATTGTTAATTTATTAATTTCATGTGTTTTTATTTTATTTAACATAAAATGATTTGTTTTCATAATCCAAAATCATCTTACAATCAATTCATCATTCATTCTAACAAAACTAGTAACCAGTTAATTCATAAAAATAAATAACCATCAAGAGATTTCCATATGGAGGTTCCAAAGGATCTTCTTGTAGAAAAAAGTTTGTGTTGTTTACTCCTATAGTACACACCATGTAATTTTTCATCCATGCATATATCTTTATCTAACCGATCATATTTAAAAAATTGTATCTAAGATCGATATAGATCGAATATAAATATAGATTCTTCATGAATCGTACAAGACATGTCAAATTAAATAGCATGTAATTCTATTGTCGATGGTGTTCTCAAATTTCCATGGAAAGAAGAATAAAATGTATAATTAATCCTATTGATTATGTGTTCCTTTGGTTATTAATTATATAGTACACTTCATTTCATAAGATTAATAATGATATATTAAATTAATTTACATGTAAAAATTTTGACGAACACACGATGTTTCTCCCAAGTACACTTGTGTACTACAATAATTATAAATGAATTTTTTAAAAAAAATAATAAATTATGGTGATTTATGTATGGATGGATGGAATTAAGATAGAATTAAATTAATTGGATTAATTCATGGAACATTATCTTAATTAAATAATGAATCTATGTAATTGATAATAACATTAAAAATATATGTTTTCTTCTTGATGTGTGGATGATCAAGAGATTGTACCACCCCTTGTGTATGAATGGTTTAATTTAATTTATTATGGGAAAATTATTATTGATGGCCTATGAGTCACCCCCTCCCCCTTATTATGTAAGGGTCTGTATGCCCATAATTTCTTTTATGAAAATCCATTTTATCGAGTCCTTTAGATTCTCTTACCTTTGTGTGAGTAAAATGTTATGTAAGGTTTTATCTCCCATGTGAGTGGTGGAGGTCTGAGTCAAGGAGTCAAGGTGTAACCAGTCAAGATGATTCATAAGAGAGAAGGTAGAATAATAAAACCTGAACTAAGCTACGGTTGAAGGTTTTTTCTTCTAGAGTGAAGTGTTAGTTAATTATCCTCTAGATAAACTCATCATTAGATAATATCATGATCATTCCACTAAAATTTTACTTCTATCTCTTTTATGGTTAATTACTTATGATTTCAAATGTTGTGTGATCACATAATAAATGAATAAAAAATAATGAACGATAGAATAAAATATAACCTGATTTTGGATACATGTTTTTATCACACATGGGTTTTCAATAAAGTAAAAGAGAGTTAATATTAATACGGAATGTAAAATGATAAAATGGGATTCGCAAATTAGGATAAAAATTCATCAATTAAATTATTTAGATAGATTATTCTTCCACAAATTAATTTAAAATCAACCTCATAGTTCAAAGAGCTTGAGGAACCAAAGTTGGGGTTCATTTAATTATCATGGAAGTATTAGCTTGAAGGTTTTTATTTTCTTAGCTTAGTTTACATAAAGGGTTGAATAGAAAATATGAATTGGAGTAAAAAAGAGGAAAATGTTGAGGATATATTAAAACATGATTTCAGGATTTCGGATTCCACTCAATAGATCAAATAACTATAAGTTAATGTAATTATCGAGTCGTGCATTCCTAAAACCCTTCAAATATTTTGTCACGACCAAGTCTAGGTTATGAGAAGGGGAATAGGAATACTAAACAATAGAAAATATAAATGAATGGATCTTCTAAAATTGATGTTGATGGATATTTGGTTTTTAAATATAGTGGGAGATAAATAGAATTTAATTTAATTTAAATATTTAATCTATTTTTTTAATCTAAAGAAGTAATAATTATATAATCATAATTTTTTAAAATGGAAAATAAAATGAATTAGAAAATATAATTTCCATCTATACAAGATATGGATAACTGTATCACTAGTGTGAATTTCAAATATTGTTATAATAACTTACTTGTTATACTAAACCATAGAAGAAAATTGTATGTACTGGAAAACCCATATCCTAAGTCACTTTCGAAAGTGGAAAGTGAGGAAAAAGTTTCTCTCTATTTGAATCTTATAGATAGCACACTAGGTGTATAATGTTTTATGTTATCCTTAATGAGAAATGAACTTCTCATGAAATATGAGGATATGGATATTCATAGAATTATTTCTCACCTTAAAGACCTCTATCAGAATAAGGCATGAAAGAGAGATATGAGATCTCCAATATTCTATTTATGTGAAATCATAGAAAGAATTTACCATTTGGGAAATATATAGACCTTATTATTGGCTATATTAATAACCTATAAATCATGGTTTTTAATATAATTACATGACCTTAAACATAACTTAATCAGGTGACTTTTTACTAGAATTTATTTTCATTCATTCCCAAAGATGACTTTGGGGTAGAGTTTTAGAGAATTAGGAAAACATAATACATAAACCTTCAATATTACAAAGTTGATAATTCTATATTCCATCTGTCTTTTTTTATTCATAAAAATGACTATTAAAATGAAATAGGGTTTCTTTTCAGGAAAAAACATCAAATACCTTCATCATACCATGATCATGGTCCTCACCAATCTTAAGACCGATGATAAACAATTAAAAACTTGGGATGAGAACAAAAAGATCAGTATGGGAAAACAAGGGGAAAAAATTAAATATTATCTTTATAGATATAAATAAGAACATGGGGACCTTCATAAAGGAATGAGAAATTGGAATATTATAATAATAAAAACATGGATCATAACATGAAAATTTTTAAACAGCATTTAATTTAGACATTCATAAGAATATCACCAATATCCATCCCCAAAGTTTCATGTCCCCAAGTTCCATACCAAATGTGTCATAAAAATCACCAAAGTTATTCACCAAGGTGTCATAAAAATTATCAAATTTATTCACCAAGGTATATTAAAAATTACCAAGGTTATTCACCAAGGTATCGTAAAATTTGTCATCTCTAAGGATTAAATACGGCAACTAATGCATTGGAGCGATATCAGGGATCACCATTAAAATATATTTATTTTCATGTGAGACACATATATCATAATCTAACATTTAATATATAAACCAAATAGAATAAAATAAATTTATTTGATATCAAATTCCTGGCATTTTAAAAAGTGAATAAAAACATGATCATTATGTCATTTATAACTCGGGTAAAGGGAATGAGGGTTTTATATATGTCAAATATAGAATAAATTAAATCAATATTATGTATTGATGAATACCCATGGAAATGAAATAGGTTTCGGTATTCAAATAAGAAATTAAATAAAATCTAGAGAAAACGAGAGAGATTTTGAGATTAAAATTCTACTTCTCAATGGTTATGAAACATGGTTTTAGAAATCATTAAAAAGAGATGGGACAAGGGTATCCCATTCATAAACTACGAATAATACATTATAGTTACTGAATAAAATTGAAATAAGAACATTTAATAGAAATTTAAAAGACATACCACATAAATGATAACTTGAATGGAAAAGAGAAGTCAAGAATTACCATACGAAATTCCATTAGTTTAATGATGCCACTTAAAAATTCATAAAATGAGTTAATTGAGTGAAAAGGGGGTATCTAATAATTTTTAAAGAATATGGATAGTAAGGGGGATATGAAATGAAATATCCCAACATAATAAAATAGAAATGAATAAGGCATAACATTAATGGAGTTCCTGAAAAGATATGGGTGTTAGATTCCCTTACAAAAATTCAACAGCCTAATGGCGTCACATAAAAATTCAGAAAATGATTTGATGAGATATAAAATGGTATCTCATCATTTGGACATAAAATTTAGTTCAATAAGTATATATAATAATATAACCCATCATAAAAAAATGGAAATTAAAATACAAAACTTAAAATAAGTATTTGACTAAAAGAGGAGGGTAAAAGGTTCTCTTTCCTTGAAGAGTAGCATAGAAAACTCTTACATCGGGATCTTGGGGGTTTGAGTACACCTTGGAATAACTCCTTGGGAGGTATAACTAGTATAAATTTGTGAATAATTATTTTCATGTGGAAAAAACAAAGGAATCGGAGTGTATTTATAACAAAAGTGAGGTATTATTTTATTTATTTCAATGGACACCTCATTAATGGTATTTGCAAAAACATGGAATTTACCATGGTATTTCCCATGGTATTGGACACATGGTACACCTCATGTTATATTTTAATCCATAAGAGTCTACCGGAATCTTATCTTACTAATTAAATCATTATGATATAGTAATGATGTCATTAAACATACCAAAAATCCAAAACTGTATTTTTACTATTCTTCAAATTTTTAACTATTTCAAAAAAAAATCTCAAAAATTCACCCTAAGGATTTTTAGAACTATAGAATTCAAAAGTGAACTCCATTTGATAAAAATTAATTTCATTTTAAATTAAATTAAATAAATAAAATACTAACAGTTAACTAATAATTCCTAAAACATTTATTTACTTATACTATGATATAAGTATATCACATTACCACCTAAGAGGACTAAAACATATTTATATTTCCTTAGGTGAGGTTACTATTCCATTGGTCAAATTACCATTCTTAAGGGTAAAATTACTATTCCAAAGAGTAGATTTACTATTCACAAAAAAAATTGTTTTGATCTAATTGAACCACATTTTTCACCCTAATTACAACCATGTATGTCTGATTTTCGAAAATCATTTCAGAGAAAAAGTTATTTTATAATAATATATATTTTCAAAATTCTTCAAAAAGCACTATTAATAAAAAATAAACACTATTAATCAAATAATATTCATCAAATACTTAAAGAATTAAAACATCGTAGAAAACATCAAAAAATTCATACTTGATTATTTTTGACATTATTCATAACATGAGTTTTCTTTTCAAAATATCCTAACAACATGATTCCTCTGAACCAAATACATTAACTAAAAGATAAAGTGTCATAATAATCTTTAAAATATGTGGATAACATCAAAATTTTCATATTATATATATTTTAATATTTATAACATGATTTATTTGAATCTTTTATTAATAAGGTAATCACTACATCATCATTGTATCATAAATATATTAATTTATTTAATGTATAAAAACTAAAAATAAATTACCATGATTTAATAAATATTTTTAGATTTTTAATTAATATTTATATTAGGAGAGATCACTTACATGAACCCATATTAAAAATGTAATAATTATTAAAAACCTGAGTGTGAGAGAAGCTTTAAACAGGCTTCCTTGGGAAGCATTGTCATTTTAATTAAATAAGCTTCCATGAGAAGAATTCAATTATATTCCATGGGAATATTTGAATATTTAATTAAATAATATTCTATAAAATTATTTAAATTGGCCTCAGTGTGAATCTTTATTCTTTTAATTTAACAAGCTTCTATGAGAATATTTATAATAGCTTCTAGGGGAAGCTTTTTACTTTTAATTTAACAATATTCAATGAGAATCTTTGTAAATACTTACATGGGATGCTTTATCAATTTAATTAAACAAGATTCCATGAGAATATTTAAACTTTTTCATCTAATAAAAATTATTACATGTGTTAGGGTAATCCTATAATTTTGTTACACTTAATTACTAGATTTACCCTTAATAGGGGTAAATAAAAATAATCACTAAAGAAAATATTCATAATTTTCAAAAAGAAAAGATATCTATTTATAAAATTTGCACCTTATATTTAAAAATATGTAATACATTTTTCCAAATTCAAAACAAAGAATGTGTATAAATTAATTTAAAATTATTTCACGTTGTTAGAACTAGAAAGCTAGTTTTTAAGAAATAAAATCTACCCAAAAATTAACATTTTCTTATGTCCAATTAAAAATGTAGAATTAATTCCAAATAAAAAAATTGTATTAAATTATAAATAAATAATCAAAATACATTTTAAAAACAATAAAAATATAATCTAACTATATTAATAAATTATATGAAAAGGTAGTTTTGACTTAAAATGTAGTATTTTTCTCTATTAAAAAAATATCGTTATCAGAAAATTACCAAAAAATCATCCAAAGTAAATTTTGATGTATTTATTCTATATAAAAAGTATTTTTTTCAAATATAACATATAGAAGTGACATAACTGATATTTAACAAGGTTTCACCATTAAAAGGCTGTAAAATGACCTTTTAAAAATATTAGAGTATTTAATGCAAAAAATTGTATTCATTCTCATTTTAAGAATCTAAAATTTATTGGATAAATGTAAAAATATTTAGAAAAAAAAGTGTAATAATAATATATTTACTTATGTTAATTATCATCAATACAATAGTTGGGTGTTAACTACCATTTTAAAAAATAATATTATTATTCTATTATTTTTTGGTATAACTCAATGTTGTGTGTAATGTACGATTTCGAAGAAACCCGTTATTTTATGTTGAGTATGATTTCATAAAAAGTGACCACATTAATATAAAATGAATATATTGTTTATAAATATTAATATATATGAAAATTTATTATTCTATAAATACTTGGGATGTTACATCTTTCCCCCCTTTTGGAAAAATGTCTTCGCAGTTTTAAAATTATGTTCGGTAAAATCATTGAAAATACCATATCGGAAGAAGGGTAAAAAAACTAACAATTTAAAAGAATGAAAGGGAAGAACAAAGGTCACCCCAAATATCACAAACTAGCATTCCATATTTAAAAACATTGATATGGAAGAGAAAACAAACCATTATGTTTTTATAGAGAGTAATTGAAGACATGATCAGGAGAATGTTAACAGTTGGAAAACCAAAAACTTGTGATTGGTTAAATGTTCTTTTATTTCATAGTAGGAAAATTAAACGAAAAACATTTTTTAAGATACTTTTCATAAATTTGAGGAATTTATTTATGATCTTGAATAAGAACATATGGAAACATACTTACTTGTCATTTATAGTTTCATCCTTTAATAAATTTTTACTACAAACTCATCTTTTCTCTAAATGATGTGTATTCAAGATGACTTGGTCAAACCTAAAGAACTAGAATAAACTTCAATAGAATTAATTAAACTGAAAAAGATTAACTATTAATTCATCCTATATTGAAACATTAACCAAAGCCACAATGGATACTGAAAGATCAAATAATCCACCCAGAAGAATAATCCGTTATAAGGAGATGTAATTATTTTAATCTCCAAAATTCAACAGTAATACCCAAGTTCTACGTAGACCATTCAATAAAAAAATGTCCTTAATATTCCACAAAATTATCCAAATGAAGCTTGAAACTCAAAATTCATAAGTATTTTATCACATAGTCTTCCATGATAAATTTTAAGATGTATCTCATAATAACATTGACTACTCTTCAAGTGTCATATTGTAAATTAGTTAACCTAATCACATATTCTAAATGATAGCATAATAATTTCTAAAAATAACCCAAATCACCATATGTCCACAATAAAAACATTGATTCCTTAAAAATAAAATCTAACCATTACACCTCAAATGAAATTTTATAGTATTCTATTTTACTTAGGCATATCGGGTTCCCAAAATAGGGTATATCTTCCCAAATAACATTTATCAATTATTCCCCAAATCATTTTCTAATTCTAAGGATATCTATTCAATAAAATATATATTTCCCAAATCAACTTATTCTTAATCTATAATATCATTTAACAAAAAATAAATATTCATTCTTACTTGGGAATCCATGTAGGCCAGCTGTAGGTGATGTTCCCTTGTCTCCATTTGGTTGTGGGTTCAATTCCAACAGCCTTACCAGATGAGATGGGTTGTCACCCACCCTGTAGGTTGTCATTTTTCTGAAACTATATCATTATTTGAACATTATAAAAAATGATATTAAATCCACAAATATAACCATAACATATTTTAACCTCAAAGTTTTTCTCATACCACACATTTTTCATCCAAGAAATTAATAACCCACAATTTCCTCAAAGGTGAAGGTCTCAAAAATACCATTAGTCACCATAATATTTCAGATAATAAATCCTAAAAGGGGGTTTCTAAGACATTGAACTTATGATCTTAAAATTATAAACCCATGATGATATCCCAAACCCTTAAAAAATATATTAATCTTGAATGTTGTCTAAACCATTCTTTAATATCAACTATAAAGACCAGACCTTAAACAAAACATATTCTAGTGACTTGTGACTAGAATTTATTTTTATTAATTCCAAAGATCTTTTAGGTCTAGAGTTTTATATAATTAGGATAAAATCATACTTAAACTTTAAATATTACAAATTAGATATGTCTTTACTCTATCCATTTTCTTTCATAAAGAAAAAACAATTAAAATGAAACATGGTTTCTTTGCAAGACAAATCATCAAATACTTTCATTATAGCATCTTCTTTGTCCTTACCAATCTTAAGACCTATGAAAAACATTTAAAAACATGGGATGAGCCCAAATAGTTTAGTATGTGGAAAAGGGGGAAATATTTTACATGTGATCTTGAGAGATATAAATAAGGACATGAGGACATTGTGGATGAATATATAATATCCTCTTCTAAGAAAAGGAAGAACACCCTCATCGATGCAGAGGGGCTGATTTAGAACTCTCAGAGGCTGAGGAGAAGAAAAGACTATTCCTTCTTTCCAAGCCCTCCCATAAATAGATCCTAAAGTAAATCAAAGATCCCTATGAGGGTTCCCAAGCAGGTGTAGGAAAATTCTACTAAGGAACTAGAACTCCCTACAAGGGAATCGTCTGTCATCTACCTGACGAATGCTGAGAAGGAACTTTCATAATCTGATATCCTCCAGAGATGGAAGGAATTGATGGAATGTGATTAGTGGGAAGTCATTATTGATGGTAAGGAGTAATTAACAGACATGGGTCTAGTGTTCATCATTACATAGGAGAAGTTCGACAGGCTGAATGGGAGGTGCATTAGGGAAACTTTTCCAAGGAGTAGCGTGACTGGACTCAAAAACAACTTGGAATAGTGGCACGTGGTTTCAGCGGGAATAATATAAATGTAGAGTAACTCATAAAAAAAGGTACAATATGGTCTATAATTTTGAAAACCTACTCAATGATTATCCGGATGAGCAGGTTATCGTCCTTTAATGGAGTCTCCTCAGAGGTAAGGTCTCTAAAAGGATTAAACTGCAAATCATAGATTCAGCTATGACGTATTATGTTTCTTGACTACACTTGAATACTTTTATAGTTTCCCTCTTTTACTTATAAGTGTTATCTTAAAAAACAAATATTTTGTTCTGTTGAATTTCCAAATGGCATGAGAAAGAAGAATATTATAACAATAAGAACATCGATCATAACTTGAAAATGTGGATACAACATTTAATTTAGACATTCATAAGCATATCACTAAGTTACATCCCCAAGGTGTCATACCACCAAGGTCAATCACCAAGGTTTTATAAAAATTTCCAAGGATATCCACTAAGGTGTCATAAAAATTACCATGGTTATTCAACGAGGTATCATAAAAATTAACAATGTTATTCACCAAGGTATTGTAAAACTTGTCATCAATAGATATTAATTTATTTACCCAATGCATTGGAGTGCTATCAGGGTTCACCATTAATATGTATTTTTTTTCATGTGATCCACATAGATCATAATCAAACATTGATTAGATAATCCATATAGAATAAAGGAAATGGGGTTTATATCAAAATCATGGAATTTTAAAAATAGCTTAAAACATGATCATTATGTCATTTATAACCCATGGAAATGTAATTATGGTTTTATGTATGTAAATTCTAGAATAAAATAAATAATTTTTATGTCTTTAGAATACCCCTTGAAATGAAGGATGTTTGGTTATTCATGTAAATAAAATAATAGAATTTATAAAGTAAAAGATAGAGATTTTGATATGAAAATTATACAACATAATAGATTTGAAACATGGTTTAGAAAATATTTAAATGGGATAGGGAAGGGGTATTATATCAATAAATGAATTATTATACAGTATAGGGACTGAATAAAAGGGAAATAATAACATGGTATGGAAATTTGAAAGACATGCGACATAAAAAAGGACATGAAAGGAAAAGAGAAGTGGAGAATTCCCTGATGAAATTTTATCAGCCTAACAACACCACTTAAAAATTCATAAAACAAGTTGATTGAAAGAAAAATTGGTCTCTTGTCATTTTTCAATAATATGGATAGTAATGGGGATATGAAATGAAATATCCAAACATAACAAAATAGAAATTAAGTAGGAATAACATTAAAGGAATTCTTCAAAATAGAAGGTTGTTAGATTCCATTACGAAAATTCGACAGCCTAACGACATCACTTAAACACTCAGAAAATGAGTTGATGAGATCAAAATGGTGTCTAAAAGATTGGAAGTAAAATGGACAGAAATAAGGATATATAATAACATAAATCAACATAATAAAATGGAAAGTAAAAGTCATAACATAAAAGAAGTCTTTGACTAAAAGAGGAGGGTGAAAGCTTCCCTTACCTTGAAAAGTAATTTCTAAAACTCTTAAATCGGGACCTTGGGGGCTTGAGAACACAATGGGAGGATTGCTTGGGAAGTATAAATAGAATACTTTTATGTATAATGATTTTTGAACGAAACAAATTTGTAATGGGTGGGTTTTTGTAGAAAAATTTATGTAATATTTTATAAATTTCAAAAGACACCTCATTAGTGGTATTTGGAAAACCATGGGCTTCCCATGGTATTTTCCCTGGGTATTGGCCACTTGGGAAACCAAATATCATATTTTAATTCATAATATTTTACCTAAATCTTATCTTAATCAATACATCCTAATGACATAGTTATGATGTCATTAAACATACCAAAAACCCAAAATAGTATTTTTACTATTCATCGAAAATTCAACTATTTCAAAAAAATCCCAAAAGTTCACCCTAACCATTTTTCGATGTATAGAATTAAAAATTGAACTCCATTTTATAAAAAATAATTCCATTTTATGTTAAATTAAATAAAAATAATACTTATACTTATCTAATAATTTCTAAAACATTTATTTACTTATACAATGATATAATTATATCACATTACCACTTACAATGACTTAAACATATTTATACTTCCTTAGGCAAGGTTTCTATTCCATTTTTCAAATTACCATTCATAATGGTAAAATTACTATTCCAAAGGATAAAGTTACTATTCACCAAAATTAATTAATTTGATCTTATTTAACCACATTTTTCACTTTTATTACAACCATGTGTTTCTGATTTTCAAAAATCATTTCACAAAATAAGTAATTTTATAGTAATAAATTTTATTACCATTAATCAAAAAAAAATATTCATAAAATATTATTCTTCAAAATAAACACTATTCATTAAATAATATTGATCAAATACTAAAAAAATGAAACATAGAAAACTTCTAAAAAATCAGCCTATATTAATTTCATCACTTTTCATAGCATGAAATTGTTTTCAAAATTTCCTAACAACTTCATTTATTCAAACGAAAATTCCATAAATCAATGATAAAATGTCATAATCATTGAGAAAATTCATGGATAATGTCAAAAGTTTCAAATTATATTTATTTTAATATTAATAATATCATTTATTTTAATATTAATAATATCATTTATTTCAATATTTCCATAATAAGGTAATCAATGCATCATCATTGTGTCGTAAATATATTTATTTATTTAATGTCTAAAAATTATAAATAAAATAAAATGATGGAAGAATTATTTTTTTATTTCTAATGAATATTTCAATTCAAATATATCACTTATATAAACCACTAATAAAAAATGCAATACTTTTTAAAAACACGAGTGTGAGAGAAGCTTTAACCTAGCTTCCTTTGGAAGGTTTGTCCTTTTAATTAATGAAGATTCAATGAGAAGCATTAAACTGGATTGCATGGGAACCTTTTTACATTTAATTAAATAATCTCATATGATAAGATTTAAAATGGCCTCTATGGGAATCATTTTTCTTTAAATTTAACAAGCTTCTATGAGTAGCTTTATAATAGCTTACATGGTAAGTTTTATACTTTTAATTAAACAAGCTTCTATGAGAAGCTTTATACCTACTTCAATGGGAATATTTTTCCATTTAATTAAATAATATTATACGAGAAGATTTAAAATATCTCATCCAATAAAATTATGACATGATTTTGGGTAATTTTATAATTTTATTTTTACCCTTAATTTCCTGATTTACCCTTCAATGCAGTAATTAAAAATAATTACTGAATCTACTATTAAAAATTTCATAAAATAAAAGATAAGTATTTACACAATTTGTACCTTATGATTCCAAATATTTAATCAATTTTCCCAAATTCAAAACACATAATTGTATGAAATTAATTTAAATTTATTTCTCATTATCAAAACCAAAAAAGCGGGTTTTTAAGAAATAAAAACTATCTAAATATTAAAATGTGATTATGTCTATTTTAAATGTGAAATTACTTCCAATTAAAAAATTGGATTAAATGATAAAAAATAATCCAATTAAACTTTAAAACCAAGAAAAATGAAATCTAACTATATAAAAAAATATGTGAAAATGAATTTTTACTTAAAATGCAGTATTTTTCAGTATTCATAAAAAATTAAATTTCTTAGAAAATGACCAAAAATATAACCAACATAAATTTTCATGTCCCTATTCTATAAAAGAAGTTTATTTTTTTCAAATAGAACATATGAAAGTGACATAAACTATATTTAAAAAGGGGTCTCTATCAAAGGGTGTTAAAACAACCTTTTAAAAATATCAGTGTATTTTATGCATAAAATTTAATTCATTCTCATATAAACCATCTAATATTTATTGGATAAATGTAAAACCGTTTAAAAAACGTTTTCAATCATATTTTAGATAGATATATTCATTTCTGCCAATAAAACAACTAGGTATTAACTACCATTTAAAATAATAATAATATTAATATTGTATTATTTTTCAGAATAACTCAATGTTGTGTGGAATGTATGATTTCAAAGAAACCCACTATTGCATGTCGAGTACACTTTCGGAAAAAGAACCCCATTTATGATAAAATGAATATCTTATTCATAAATATTAATAGTTATAAAAATTAATTATTCTATAAATACCTGTGATGTAACATTTAAGATCCCTTATGAGCTATTCATGGATATCATTATATCCTCACTAACATGGAATATATCAAGTTTTATTATGAATTATAATATAGCTATAGTGAGAAGACAATTTTAGAGCTTCTTCAACTTATTCACCAAGTTGATAAAGATATGGAGAATAAAAAAACCATTTCCCATATCTTTGATAAAGATATGGAGAATAAAATGCCAATTTTAGAGCTTCTTAAACTTATTGAGTGTATTCTTTCAATATCTGCAAATATGGTATTAGATATTGCCTATAGTGATCAAATTTTTATCTCAATACTAGAACAATACAAATATCATAAAGTTACCAGAGATGGAGTAGATATATGGACTTCCAATGGATCATGTATAGATACTCAATCCATTGGTCACTACCATATTAAATTTCCAACATGATTTATTTAGGTTTTAAAGAACTATTATTATGTTCCCAATGTTACCAAGAATATTATTTCCATTTATTTTGTAGATTTTGATGAATTTATTTTCAGTTTTTGAAATAAAGGTTTCTAGTTTTATAAATATAGAATATTTTATGGTATGGAATATTTGAATAATGGTATTTATGTATTATTTTATGAAAACCAAATTTAATAAGTTGTTAACGAAAAAATACATGTGAATCATATAACAACCAGTTTTGGAATGACAATATTGGTCACATAAAAAAGAATAATTTGCTAAAGCATTATCAAAATTGTTATTTAGAATCTTCTTTGTGTAATCCACTAGAAATATGTCATTCTTATTTCCAAGGGAATATAACCCAACCACCATTCGGTGGTCAAGGTGAATGTTCTACTGATATTCTAGATTTAGTGCATACTGATGTGTGTATACCTCTTCATGTAGAGGGTAGAGGTGAATTGTTTTACATTATCACTTTTACTAATGACATGATCATGTATGGATATATATTCATGATGAGGTATATGTCTGAATCCTTTTAGAAATTCATGGAGTTCAAAAATGATGTTTAGAAACAGTTAGTAAAATATAAAGAATCATTGATCATATTTAGGTTATTAATATATTGACCAATAATACATTGAATTTGTGCATAAGTATATGATTTTTCGTCAAATCACTCTGCCTTATAAACCATAATGTAATATTGTTTTTGAAAGTATGAACCATACCTTTTTGTACATGTTAAGGTCATTGATGAGTCATGATAACCTTGCATTATCATTTTGGGTATATGAATTATAAGAAACATTATACTTACCAAACCAAGTACCAAATAAATAGGAAAAATGGTATTCCCTTTGGATTATGGAGTGGTAAGAAACCCATTTTCCACATGTTCATGTATGGGGTTTTTAGGTGCTTTTTAAGGCTAGATCAATTAGTAAACTAGAACTATGAGGAATGAAGGGTATCTTTAAAAGGGTATACCAAGGAAACAAGGGGATTCCATCTTTACAACCATTAATATAAGTAACAGTCAAATGATAAGCCTTATTTCTTCAGAGGGAGATAATCCTCATGGAGGATAGGGGAGAAATATTGAATTCCAAGAAGATGATGCTCAAGATATAGAAGTGTTGGTATAAGAACAAATTCCAAATGATCCCATGAAACAATTATTTCTTGAAACCAATGTACAGCGTAGGAAGACACGAGAGTTAAGGAAACTAGATAGATTTGGTTTTCTATTCACTAAATATTATGAATAATTATTGATTAAAAATGATGATCCTCTATCTTACAAGAATGTAGTGGAGAGATAATAGGCTTCAAGATAGAAAGAATCCATTAATTTTAATATGGATTCCATGTATCAATACCATGTTTGGGTTTCAATTGATATGTTAGTTGATATAAATTTTGTGGGGTATAAATGGGTATCCATGAGAAAACTATACATATAAGGTAAATTAACTACATATAAATAATGGATAGTGTACAATGGTTTTAGACAAAACTAAGGCTTTAAATATGATGAAACATTCTATAAAGATTCCATGTTTAAATACATCAGAATCCTACATATCATAGTAACATACCATGACTATGAGATTTGAAAAATGGATATAAAAACTGAATTCCTTAATGTGTCTCTTTAATATGATGTCCATATGAGACAACCATAAGGATTTGTGACTCTATGAAATTATAAAATCTTATGCAAGTATAGAAGATATATCGATGGATTAAAGTAATCATCAAGTTCAAGGAATATTCGATTTGACGAAGCCATAAAATATTTTTTTCATTAAGAAAAAATGTGATACATTTATTTAAAAATAGTTTAGTGGGAGTGTGGTTGTTTTCATAATAGTATATATTGATGACATAATATGAATTTCAAAATATATACCATCATTACAAGAGTTTTAGGCATTTATAAGAAAGTGCTTCTCCATGAAATACTTTGGTGAAGCGTCCTATATTATAGGGGTCAGGATTATGAATAATATATCCAAGAGGCTTCTTAGACTATGTCAAGGTATATACATTAACCGGATACTAATTTTTTTGTATGAAATAAAATAAAAGAGAGGATTGTTCTAATGTCAAATGGTATATGTCTTCTTATGAAAATGTGCCATTAGACATAAGGGGAGAGATAGAATGAGTAAGATCTCATACTCTGGAAAAATAGGTTTTATCATGTGTTGCTTATTATGTAAAAGTATTTATATTTATTATGCTTTAATAATGGTAGGATGATATCACGAATATATAAGTGAACAAAAATGGAATTATATTAAAAGTTTCCTCAAGTAAATGTGGTGAACTAAGAATATTTTCTTGGTATATGGAGGGGATGAAGAGATAATCATCAAGGGTTATACAAATTATAGATTCTAGAAAGATCATAATGATATTAATTCACAATATATATATTTCTTTTGTCAAAATGGATGATCTATGTGATTGTTGATGCCTGCTAAATGAGTATTAGAAAATTCACAGAGGAATGAATACTCAAATATGGGTATTATTTTATCTCTAAAAGAAAATCAAGGAGAAAGTAGAAAAATCTCACTAGTCGCATAAGCCACCAAGATACATGAGATCAAATGAACATCATAGGGTCATGTGAAGGAACCCGGTGCGGTGGATAGTCTACAGCTGGTCCCATGAATCCACCATGAAAATTAATTCTTCTCTCACAAAGTCACCTCAGACACTCGACATTCATGTGGAAATAGCCAAATAAACTCCCCCAGGACACATGGGTTATCAATTATGAGCACCTGACAACCCATCATGAATTCCTTTGAAAATTAGAGGAAAAGTGCAGAAAGGGAGGAGGCCTTTGGCGTCGTAATGATCATATGACACATCACCGAAGGGGAGGATGATTATCCTTGAATTTTTTACAGAAAATTCGTGAGACCCCAACGACATTGTAAAAGAAAAAAATGAAATAAAAGGGCCGGCTATGGGGACCAATCATAGTTGGTGAATCTCATGTGAAGAACACATGGAAATCCGTAAGAAACTGCATGTCCCTAGAAACACGCCCACCTCATCTCATGAAAGCCCTTTGGATTTTCAGTGTCATCTCATGAAAGGCCTTGGGTATGTCTAAGAAATATCCACTCCACCTTTTAATACCTAATGAAAAATATGTGTATTTTTCAATGTAATGATCACACATCTATATAAGTGCTATATTGGTCACATGAAGAATCATCAAGAGGGAGAGTAATTGTTTTCGACATTAGTCATGGGATTTCATATGACCCTTGACCATTGTAAAATAAGACAAAGGAGATAAAAGAGGGTGGATGTGGAACCCACTCACATTCATAAAAACCTTGTGATGCTTTAAGGATGTTTATAGCATGGCTTCATGAGACTCATGGGCAAGGTGACCTGAGCTTGAGGATACCCCCATACAAGCCATCCTTGCCTCGAGAAATGTCACAGGAATGGAATTGAGCATCCTGTGAATGACTTTTCAATAGGAAACCCAATCTCTTGAAGGCCATTGTACATATAAATATGAAAAAAAGGAAGTCACTCGATATGATTTCATGATCAAACAATTCCCCATTAATTGGAAATAATTCAATAAAGGAAACATCGATGGTAGGGGATAACGATCATCAAAAATCATGTGTTTTCCTCAAAAATAGTCCATGGAAGAGACTAGTGAGGACATGTGGCACCAGATCTCTTTGAAAACTCAGGGCTAGATTCATGAAGGATTCACCATATTAGACATTGAACAATTAGGGTGATAAGGTCTATAATCCCCCACCCTAGACTTAATGAAAAAGAACTATATATTTTTCATCTATTTTCATCAGCACATGTAAGAAACATATCAGATTTTTAGAGTGGTTGATCTCATGATAGGAAAATATTATGTTATGTAATATACTTGTGAATAGCCAAAGAAATCATCTTCCATGTATAAATCAATTAACACTATCATTTATAGATCCCAAGAAGCACTCCTAGCAGGATGTATAAAAAACATCTTGCACATCTTCTAGAATGCGTGAGACTTAAAATAAAATGAAGCTAAATAAATCCAAGTCATCCACAATATAAGGGCTAGAAGAAAGACTAAATGTGGAATAGTTAAACCAAAAACATTTTCAATGACCCTCATTCACTTTTTTTGAACCATCCATGACACGCAACAACACTTGGACATGTCACCCAAATCCTACGACGCTCCTTCGGTATGCAATTTGGTTCATGTGAGGTCCTCTGAATATATTAGAGAAATCCATGTGGCTCTCCGGGGAGTAACACTTTACTCTCAAGAAATCCTCCAGGTTCTTCACCCAAACCTTTAAAATACATTCATATACATTTCTTGAATCTGATAAGAGTGCCTTCTCATGGTAGTCAAGTCTTGCGGCAGCATTCAGGCATGCAATCCAGGTCTTGCAACACCATCCATTCATGTCAACCATGAAATGTTAAACCCACAAAGACGTGTCTTATTGACACTTTTGACACATCCATATGTGTCATACAGCTCTTATGATGATACCAGGGTGAGTCACCAGGATCATGACACATCCTCTAGACAAGCTAGTTAGGCCATGTGATGGATTGTAATAAAAACCATCTACGCCTTGTAATGGCCTCTGAACAAGTCAGCCTTGATCGTGTGAAAACCCTTTGACATGTCCCAATTAAAAGGGAAACCAATGTAAGTAATTCCTAGTAATGGGAATAATGATGACTCTGATTCCTACCATAACCAATATACACATGAAACCTCCCAGAGGTTCGAGGTCCATATTAATCATCGAGGGTGATCCCAGTATATATTTCCTACATCCACAAGAAATGAAATTGATTACCTTCCATCCCTATTTTACTCTAGTTACAATGGATCATGTGGGCATAGGGATATTCAAAGGTCATATCATATTCCCCATAAACCACCAAAAAGACAGGGGAAACAATAGTGTGTATGCCCTAATCTAATGAACTATGATAACTCGGAGTCCTGTCATAATTAGGATGCAAAGGATTCCTTCCGAAAGCTCGATCCCGAACCCAAAGTAGGAATGAAACACTTTTTAGGTCCCTTAGTATCATTGATATTTAAAAAATAAGTATCCAATCATTACCATCGGCTGATCATTCTACCTCATCCCTCAAAGGACTGAGAAAACTATTGAACTACGAGGACTCTGATCCCTTCCATAACAAAGATACAAAAGATTCCTTCCTAATGATTGAGCCCAAACATAATACAAGAATCCACCGCAGTGTGGGTCCCACAATGTCTCTAATATTTCGACCATTGGGACCCAATCATTCCCAAGGATGATCAATATAACTCATCCCTTAAGAGACTGAGAAATCAATTGAACTATGAGAACTCTGATTCCTTCCATAGTCAGGTTATGTAGGATGTCACCCTAAGGATTGAGCTCCACATCAAACATCTACATGGGTGTCCTAGAGCATAATCCCCATATCATTATGTAATTAGACTTTTTAGTTATTATCCCTTGTTTCTCCCACCGAGCATAGCTCATATGGGCTTAGGGAGATAAAATATTCATATAATGCGCATCATGATTGACCACTAGCTTGGGAAATGTCATTATGTAATCCCTTATGTGTAACATGATATATTAACCACTATAAAAAAGAATTTACATTGAGTGTAATGATATATTCAACACTATACAAAGGAATCTACCTTGGGACCAGTCCCATTGGTGTGAGTTAACTAGGATAACTCTGATTAATTCTCTAACTACTATATGTAGGACACCTTTATAGGGACCGATCTAAAAAAACACCCCTTCCAGTGTAATTCCTTCTACAAATTTGACATATCAACCATAAGGACCTAATCATTCTTATGGGATGCTCACTTTACCTCGTCCATTAGAGGAATGTGAAAAAATGAACTCTGAGAACATTGATACACACTATTATCAGGATATATTGGACATCCTCTAGGGAATCAATCTAGAATATATGTTGCCTCAAATTTCTAATAATTTGTCCTTTATTCATGATTTTAAACTGTGTGGGTTTAATGAACTATGTGGCCTTTTAATCATTTAATAACCAAGATAATTAGGAATCCTCATAACAACTCAATCCCATCCTGGGAATATTAACCACCTACCTATGTGTAAGAAACATATGAAGCATTTGTTTATAAGGATTCAACACATAATAGTTTTTTAATTACTAGAAATGGAAGGAGAACCTCAGATACATATGTATGTATTCATGTATAAGACTCCATCTTCAGCACAAAGAGATAAACTTAACCAATAGTCATTTTTAGGGTAACTTTTCCCATATAGAGATTAGGAATAGATTAAAGAACATATATTAAATATATTAGAGACACTAAGAGTAGGAAATAGTTCCCCCCAAAAAGGTGTGATGGGCCCGAACTCCCATCCTCTTGACCAATGTGGGTCCCTAAGTTCCATCAAGCCTAAAAACCCAGGTGACTGCCTACCTTTGGAAAGAAGGTTTGTAACCAGATATGGATATAGGAACTATTATGCGATTCTATGGAAGAATCAAAAAATGGTAAACCAATCCACAATCAAACCATCGGGTGTAACCCATCTATTCACCTATTTCTCGATGAAACAAAAATGGTGAACCCAATGTTAATATCTCTAATAATAAACAAACTAGGTTATTATCCACCATGCCATTTTTTTCATCCTATATGAAAACAAAAGTGACAGGCCCAAGGAAACTCTCACAAATATCAGGATGATCAGTTAATCAAGTGTTAGGACACCTTGTTTTTCATACCCTCTATAGAAAAAGAATTAATACTAACATAATATTACATATGACACGCTATAACTAGGGTTCTCATGAAATAAGTCCATCATCACTTTGATATTTTCATGTGAGAAGAATGGTTGAATCCGGAATAAAAAAAAATTGTTAACCATGCCTATCTGATTGAGTATATTATGCCTACAAAATTTCACTAATTAGTTACCTTGTTTTTTCGTCTAAAAACTACAAATACTACTCTCAACATCCCGATTCGACACAATTTCTTCCTTATTTAGTGGATGATTTGGTAAATAAACTCTTCCTAAAACCCCCATGGGTTTTCAAATAATCTCACCCACTCAAAAACACCAATGCTGGGTTGGAAAAAAGTTGGTATGGGAGTATCACCGATGTGGTACAATCTTGACCATGGAATCATACCATGAGTTTCACTAGGAATGGAAATTGGTGAGTCCACATTTCCCTGTGATAGTTACTTCTAAACCAGTGGCCCTTATCACCATAACTAATCCATTTGAGATCTTACCACCAGATCATGAAGATATCCACCTTCGGTATCTGATGAAGGTGAACCAGGAATCCAATTATATATCCCTTTTAGTTCATTTTCTACTGAGGAGGGAACCTATCAACTAACTCCACCAATACCATCCCACTGGTACCTGCCATTTATCTACATGGGATACCACCATCACACTGCCTCCTTTGATGCCTATTCATGCGAATCAAGGAGGACACTTCAGATGATAAATGCACTGGATTCCCAGGAGTAGGCTCATGTCCCCACTCACATTGATGATGTTTCCAATATATTCTAGTCGTAACCAGTGAGTAGGATCATATTCCTAATCACATTGAACAATTATATTGTCATATTCCTGCTACAAGCATGGGGGTGTTGCATATCCCTACCCCTTGGATGAAGCCCATCGACGTATTCTAATTGAACAAAGATGAAAAAAGTTGGTGAGTATTCCCACTTCAATCAAAGAAATCACCCAGTGTATAATGGTGACAAATAATGTGCAGACTCATATCCCTACACACACTTTTCTAAAATTCCAATATATTTTAGCAATATCTGTTGAAATCCATCAGCATATTCCATCATTGTTGTAGATAAAGGGACACGCGCATATTCTTATCCCTATATCCTAGAAAACCTAACACTCTGATCATTACAAAAAAGTTGTTATACCAGAGAAAGTGCATAATATATCTTCCATCCAGGAGGATTATTGATATATTGTGGTAAATTAAGAGGCATCATATCCGGATCATACTCCCATTCCAATTGGGGCTCACTAGGAGAGAGTATCACATGCATCGGAACAGGGGCACATGCCTATCAAAAATTTCTGGAAGAATTTTATAAAGGCATGGGATGGGGATCATATCCTTGTTCTAGTCCAGGATCACCATGTGAGAGTGGAACAAGCCTTGAGACATGCTCATATTTATATCATATAATTCTAGTAGCATACTCCAAAAGCACAAAATCAGGCATATATCCCAATTCTGGCCAGGTCTAGACATGTCAGAATGGCACAACCCTCAGGACACGCTCAAATTACTTTTAGTAAACCTACATAGAATATTCAAGTAGCTAATATAAGTAAGGTTTATATTCTTACATACATTGACAAACAACTACACCATCATACATTATGGTCAATAAAAGAGGAGGATCATATCCCTTATTTAATTTTGGTGGTCTGCCATATTTAAACAAGGAATGAATATTCAGACATTCATGACTTTCCTTCACCAAGATGAGGGAAGGGATAGTAGATTTCCATACCCTTCCTTCCTCAAGTGAAAGAGAGTCAATGACCCCCGAGACCCTCCTTCAATAGGCCCCGAAGTGGAGACTAGCACCAAGGTTATAGTATCATACATAAAATGGAAGGAACAATCGTTTTTATTTCGTTGGATCAAGAGATAAGATTTTAAATCCAAAAAAACAACAAAACTGGAAGTAAAAGAAAAGCCAATACAATCCATCCCCCTATGCATGTTCCAATAATAAGTGCTATAAAAATATAGAAAACTCCAAAGGTAAGTACCAAAAAAGAAGAAAAGCAACGTCGATGGACCCAACATCTGAGCTAACAGGGTTTGGAATGGTCCGCAATGTTCCCTTAGAAACCTAAAAGTAGTTTTATATACATTCGGTGAGTATACAGGTATACCCAGTAGGGAAAACCAAAATCTCTTGTACACAAGTGGGGAGGAATTCTAATGCCAGATGAAAAAAGGAGATAACCAGAGCACCTAGTATGGAAACTATCTATCCAAAACTCACCAAGGCACACTCCCCAAATAATGCAAGTCAAGTAAAGTAATTTTCATAACACATAGATGTTTGGGTACCCCGCACCTCTTTCCCCCTAGTTATTAAATTCATCCTACATGTCAGACCTCCCCCGCCATTCTCACCGCTATCCCACTACCACCCCAACAACAAAATTTTGGTCCAACGCAACTACTCCTATCCCCAAAAACACCTGGGCTACCACAACCACACATATCCATGCCCACAGACACCTGATCCTAAACAAGTACTGCCACGCCTGAAGACACATGTGCCTCATCCCGAAAACACTTGGGAAACAACCTACCCACACGCACATGGGCCAACCACCACAATATACCCTGCCCAAAGAATCTTGGGATATAATTGACCTATACACATCACAGCCTACCTAAAGAGTCTTGGGCTACTCAAGAAAGGGAGCCAAAAAAGAGCTAATAACCAACACTCATAAGAGTGTTGGAAAAAAACACCCTCCCCCATGAAATGGGGGTGTTTGGCACAAAGTGATCAACTTGGGTGGGGCGTGAATAAGAAACATAAGAAATAGATTATACATTTAGGTATACAATCACTCATCCCAACCTATGGGTTCTAAAACCATCCCATACACAAACACCCTCATTACTGTTCTTTCAAGAAAAGAACAATAGCCCCAACCATGTCACAAATCATTCCTGGAAAACAAATCCCCTACAAACCCATTCTTCTTATCATATTTGAGTGATTTAATTTAAATAATTCTTCACTACCAGGAGACTAATAGGAATAGCCACAAGAAAAGGATGGGAAAATAGCCAAGCATCTAATTTAGCATTCACCCCCAATTCTCTTGTAAAGTCACAAAAACAAAAGGGATATATGAGATCCATCGAAGTACTAAAACCAAACCAAACCCCAATATAGATCCCCAAATGGGCTCAGATCCACAACCCAAAAACAACACCACAATAGGAGATCCCATCCCCATCCACATCACTATACAAGCTTCAAGAAGAACAACCACACATGTCACTATGATAGAGAAAGGATGTTTTCAGATTCAAAAATACCATTCCATTAGTTTTTTCTTCTCATTTGGTTAACTGGGGTGATCAAACAAGGATTCATGTTCACTGGACATCCATTTAATCAACCGAGTTTACATTATTAACCAATTTCCATGTTATAACAATTAAATCATATAATTATCCTGAAAATAGAGGTTCATTAGTGCACAATAAATGACCCCAATAGACACGATTTTTAGTAGACATAAGCCCATACAGTTCATAACATATATTAAAAGATAAAAGAGTACATCAACATCATCAACACACCATTCATTCCTTAAAAACCATTTATTATCTTCGTTAAGGTTTGGTTTCATCCATCCCCAAATGAAACATTACCATACCCACCCTACATGATACACGCTAAAGAGAGACAAAGTAATAACCCTACTTGAAAGATCAACGATCAAATTTTTTCTTCTCACGCCAATAACTGGGGATGTGCGACTTATAGGGGAGGAAATATGGGGACTCCAAGATTGAGCAGGAAATGCTCTAGCATAGGCGTACCACTAGCCTTGATAAGGGGGACTCTAAATACACCAAGGAAATAAAAATAGACCAGCCAATAAGAAGAAATAATCCCCATGCTATAAAAGGAGTGATCCTAGGGTTATGAGTTATGAATTTTTGAACGAATTTAATGGTCAATCGTGGTTTCACCATGTGGTTGGACAGTTACACATGATGGAATTAATTTTTATATAATAATTATCATCAGAGAGGTGGCCATAACAATTGTACTTTAAAGGATTTCATTTAATGAGGGTAAAACGGGTTCGTTGAGGGTTTCCCAGCTCATAAGGGATTTAAAACAATGTTTATGGGGATACAAACTTCCTTGAAACACATTTAAGAGGTTAAAAGACTTAAATGTGGTGTTATGGGAAATTGGGGAATGAAAAACCTGACAACCTCCCCCAATGCACTGATCGGGTGTGGCGCTGATCGGTGACTCACTAATCAGGGGAACACTATTAGGTGACACACTGATTAGTGACTCAGAGATCAGTGACACACTTCTCGGTGACACACCAATCCATGACACACCGATCAAGGACACACCGATTGGTGCCACACCAATCGGTGGCTCTCCGATCAATGTCACACTAATCAGTGACTCTCTAATCGGTGTCACAGAAGGTTGACACAACGGGGACATCCTACAAACGACACCACCACCCTCTAGACTTACCGATCGGGTCCAGGGTTCCCCAAACACTAGAAATTGAAAATATAATGGACCAAGAGGGTTTGGAAATTTACATTATATACCACTCAAACTATTCTCATCCTCAAGAATCAATACTAAACCAATTTCTAGATAGAGGGGTCTGAAAAACCACCTTGAAAGATACCCGTCACTGCCAAACCACCCTAGACATTTTGGATCACCTATACCTCAAGTGACCACACAACATATAAGGTTCACACCATCTAGTCATATGGATTAGGGAGTCCATTCCTCCATGTCAAGATACTATCCAATTTGGGTGGCACTGACTCGCCCGCACGGGATTAATAACATCCACTTTAAGGCATCTTGTTTAGGGATCAAGTCCTCCCCTTTCCATAGTCATAACTCTTTACACACACTCAGATATCAAGGAAAACAAAACATTTCATAGTTAACAAGCTCAACCAGTACATTACAAATAAGTACGAAACAAAAAAACAAAACTCAAAATAGCTCTGGGTACTGGGCACACATCTGTGCCTCCCGTTACCACGTACTCACCTTAGTGCCACCATGCCTCCACAACACATGAACCCAGGGAATGGTTTGTCCACAAAGAACCTTCTCCTCATGATCCTCTATCCCCACTGGTTTCTCCACAAATATTTCATCGTCCTCAATATGCAGCTCCCCCCAGTCGAGGACTTGAAAATCATCGTGTAGATACCAATGGAGCTGAGACACATGGAAGAAATCGTGCACCCTTAGTATCGGTAGTGATAGAACTAGCTGATAAGCCACTTTTCTGACCCTCCGAAACACCTCGAAGAGTCTAATGAATCTGGTAGAAAGCTTACTCCCCCTGCCAAAAATTCACTGCCCACACCGAGGGGAAACCTTCAAGAACATGTGGTCCCCGACCTCGAACTCCAAGGGTATCCTCCTATGATCGGAATACAACTTCTACCAGTCCTGAGCCACCTTCATCCACTCCTTTATGAGCTAAACCTTCTCCATCATTCTCTTTACTACCTCAGGGTGAAGAACAGCTTCTTCCCCAACCTATATCCAGCACACAGGTGAGCGACACGGCCTCCCGTAACAAGCTTCAAACGGAGACATTCCAATAGTAGAGTGATAGCTATTGTTGTATGAAAACTCTACTAGTGGAATGTGTCATAACCATGATCCCCCAATGTCCAAAACACATGCCCATAGCATATCCCCCAATGTTCTGATGGTGAGCTCTGTCTGCCCATCTATCTGTGGGTGAAAAGAAGTGTGGAGGCATACTTGGGCTCCAAAAGAAGGTTGCAATCCTTTCTAGACTCGAAAAGTAAACCTGGTATCCCGATCAAAGACTATAGACCTCATAACCCCATGAAACCACAACACATAGTCGATGTACCTCTATGTTAGGATATCCACCACATTCGGCTCCTTGATTTCCAGGAAGTGAGATGACTTGTCAGTAGGTCTACAACTATCTAGATAGCATCGCAACCCCTTTGAACATAGTGTAGTCCTATAATGAAATTCATCGAGATGTCGTACCACTTCCACTTGGGGACATCTCAAGGTTGTAACAGACCTCCTGAGACACAGTGTTTAGCCTTCACCTATGGACACAGGAGGGAATTTTCCACAAACTCTGCCAGTTCCTGCTTCACATCAGGAAACCAAAACATACCCCCAATCTCCAGTACATCTTGGGAACTCTTGGGTTCACCTCTAGGGTTGACTTATGGATCTCACCAAGAACTCTCCTGTGCATTACCATGGGGATGAACAACTTTCCATGAATCAACATCCGATACTTCCCATCTTCTGACCATCCACCTGGAGAATCACCTTGGAAAACACGATCGCGCATCACTTCAGCCTCTAAGTCCCCTAATTGAGACACCTCCACCTACTGCAACATAGAGGACCACACTATCATCTAGAATAGACAACCTCTACTATCCTCTACCCTTGCATCAAGGTGTAGGGAATCCAACTCCTCCATCACTTTCCAAGCATCTACCGATTCTCGAACCACATCCTTCTACAATTTCCTTCTCAAGGAATGATCCCCCACATTCCCCTTTACCAAGGTGTAAGAAATTTTTAAGTCATTTTCCTGAAGAAACTCCATTCACCTCCACTACCACAAGTTCAAGTATCGCTGAGAGAAGATATAACTAAAGCTCTTGTGATCCGTGAAGACCATATAGCGCTCCGTGATGAGGTAGTTCCCCACAACTTTAGTGCGAACACAACCGATGTGAGCTCCAAGTCATGGGTGGGATATTTATTCACATGGGGACGTAACTGCCTAGACCCATAAGATATCACCCCATGTTGTTGCATCATCACACACCCTAATCCTTGTCCTGAAGTATCACAGAACACATCAAAAATCAAACCTTCTTCTAGAAACCTCGGCACAGGGGCACTCGCCAACTTCATCTTTAGATAACTGAAGGCTTCCTGACACTGTTCACTCTACACAAAGGCCTGATCCTTTCTGTTCAAAGTTGTAAAAGGAGCTGCAACTTGAGATAATTCAAGCATGAAATTCCCATAATATCTTACCAGACCCTGTAAACTATGAACCACTGTCACATTCTTGGGTTCGTCGCAAGAAACAACCACTTCAACCTTTGATGGATCAACCTCTATTTCCTGCTAGGACACCACGTGTCAATGGAAGTGCACCTATAGTGACCATAACATGCACTTGGATAACTTCCTTTAGATCTGGTGCTCTCATAGGACCTCTAAAACAATTCTCAGATGCTCAAAATAGTCCTCCTCTAATCTGGAGTAGATAAGGATTTCGTCAATAAACACAACTATGAATCGGTCAAAATATTCTCAGAAGACGGAGTTCATGAGTCCCATGAACACGGATGGTGCATTCTTAATGCTGAAAGACATGACCGTGAACTCCAAGTGCTCATATATGCACATGAAGGAAGTCTCCAAGATGTCACCATCCTTGACCCTCAACTGGTGATATCTCGACCACTGGTCAATCTTGGAGAAACATACTTCCCCCTTTAACTAATCAAAAAGTTCATCAATCCTCGGTAGGGGGTAATGGTTATTGATCATTACCTAGTTCAGGCACTGGTAGTCTATACAAAGCATGAGACCACCATCTTCCTACTTCGTGAACAATACTGGAGCACCCCATGGTGACGTGCTTGGTCGGACAAAACCCTTCATCATCATATCATCAATCTGAATCCATAACTCTTGCAAATCAAAAGTCATCATCTGATAGGGAGCCATTGAAATTGGATGGTCATCGGGTTTCAAGTCTATCTTGAATTCAACATCACGTCAAGGGGATAGATTCACCACCTCCTTAGGGAATACATCCATAAAGTCACTGACAATTCCTTAAACATACACCATCTATGAGTCCACTGATTCCACTAACAATTTGGATAATAAGAAAAGAATGGGATCCACTCACCAGCTGCCCTCCTAGAAACCCCATTCAAAGACACAAAACACACACTGGCTACCCATATCGGAAAACACGATCCTTCTTAAGAAGCAGTCGGTAATAGAACAAACTGAGAACTACCAATTGATTCCTAAAATGAAATCCTACAGTTGCATCTGCATCAAAGGAATGTCCACACTAGACTGATGTGGTCCCAAAAATAGTCTATATCCTCAGCAAACATGAGGCATGTTGGTCTGACTTCTGACTGGCGTACTCAAAACCAAGGGTACATGAAGTCTCTCTTTGTCTCGAATCAATGAATAGGTTAGACTGGGTGAATCAAAGGATTATAAAGAACCTGAATCAAACATGGAATAAAAAAGTGTACTAAACAATATGATCATACATAGAATGACCTCTAACCCTATTGGAACTACTGCCTCTACGGCATGCAACAGTCCATGCACAGCTCCTCTGCCCCTCGACTGTCGACCACCTCCCCAAGAATGCCCCGGATGCGGTCCCTAAGGAGAACCTTGAGGTTGGCCTCTTCTCGCAATGTCTTCTCTAGGAGGAGTGGGAGTATGTTATCCCTGATGTTACTACTAAAAGGGTCTAGCTGGAAACTACTACTACGTAGGTGGGCAATGAACCTATCGACCCCCACTATACAGCACTCAGTCCAGGCACTGATTCTGAAGGTTCACATGACCACCATATATAAAGCATCTCAGTCCTAGAAACACAAATAAGGGGCGAGGACCGGGAGATCGAAACTGGAACTGTTGGAGCATATTCCCCACTGGCCGAACCCTAGAATGCCCTGACACTGGAGGCCTACTACATATGACCTTCCTCCTTTGACGAGACCAACTGGATCACTTCTCGCAACACTCCTCCCAGCGTGTTCATCCTCTCCACCACTTCAGCCTTATTTTGGATCTCCAAGTATGTAGGTAGAGTGAATGGAGTAATATCATACTGAAGAGAATGTCAAAGTGTGTCCTCTAAATATCTCTCCCGAGACTCCTCATCCGGAAAGAGGTCTGGAGAAAAGCAAAGATGATCCTTGAAACTGATCCCCAACTCCCTCACTGACATGATCCCCTACTCAAGGGATAATTACTCCTTCCTCCTCTCTTTCTTTATCATTGAAAAGTGGAATTCTGCCCAGAATTCCCTCTTGAATTTAGTCAACGAAACATCAGCCTTCTCCTTCTCCTCAAGGTAGAGGATCCACCACTGGCACACCACTCCCCGTATCTTGCTTATAGCCAGAGGAACCTAATACTCCGTCGGAGACTGGATCAAGCTGAAATATATCACCATCTCCTTGATCCATCTCTCTGTCTCCATGTTCGAGACGCTTCCCTTGTACTTCCTGAGGGTCTACCACTGAAAGGTGTGAAGCATACTCTTTCATTCATTGTCCTCCTCATCTCGATTATCCCTCTGATGATCATCCAAATCATCCCCCAGGGCCTTGATTTACCACAATACCCATGGTCTCCATCTAGGTGCCATAACTGCAAAGTAAACAAGGAATTCCTAAAATCAAGTAGTGTAGAAGGTTGCTTTTAAATTTTTCTTAGAATTTTTATTTATTTAAAATTCCTAAAATATCCAATACACAGAACAAAAAAAATCATTATGATGCATGTACCTTTCCTAGGGTCTCTACCCTGCAATTAGTGAATCCTCACTTGGTCGTTTGGTATGTCTATAGTCCTTACATCAGTTCATGGGGCCCCCTAAAATTCTATGTCCTAGCCGATCCTCCCTGACCTATTTCACATGGAAATATTTCCTAATACTATTTCCCTACCATCCCATTAAATCATTACTCTGCCTAACTCAAAAATCCATCCAATCTATCAACCTCTACCTCTGATACCATTCTATCTCGACCCACCCTCACAAAGATGTGGGATGGGACAACATATTTCATGACCCTTCCTTCCTCAAGTTGAAGGATAGATAATGACCCCCAAGACCCACCTTCAATAGGCCCTGAAGTGGTGACTAAAACCAAGGGTATAGGATCATATGTAAAATGGAAGTAATTACACTTTATATTTAGTAGGATCGGGAGATAAGATAGTAAATCCCAAATAACACCAAAACTGTAAGTAAACATAAATCCAAAACAATCCATTCCCATATGCATGTTCCCATAATAAGTGATCAAAAAATAAGAAAACTCCAAAGGAATGTACCAAAAGAAAAAAAAGAAACATCTAAGGTCCCAGCATCCAAGATAATAGGGTCTGACAAGTCCTAAAAGTCCTCCTGGAAACCTGAAAGCTATTTTATATATGCAGGATGAGTATGCAGGTATACCTAGTAGGGAAAACTAAAAGTTCTCATGCAAAAGTGGGGAGGAATTATAATGCCCCGTGAAAAAATAAGATAACCAAAGAACCTAGTAAGGAAACTATCCACCCAAACCTCACCAAGCCACACTACCCAAATAATGCATTCATGTAAGGTAACAGAAATAACACATTGATGGTTGGGTACCACACACAACTTTCCCAGTGGTTATTAAAGACCACCTATGCGCCAGACCACCCCCACCAATCTCACCATAGTCCCAATGCCACCCCAAAAACAACCATTTGGTCCACCACAAACCACAACTATGCCCGCTAACAACTGGTCCACCACAAACACAAGTAACCACACTCACAAACACCTTGGTCCGAACAAATATTGCCTTGCCTGAAGACACTTTGGAAACAACCTGCCTGCACACACGTAGTCCATCAACCACAACATAACCTTCCTAAATAATCTTGGTAAATAATGGACCTCAAGCCGTCAAATCCAACCCGATGAGTCTTGGGATACTTGGGAAAGGGAGCAGAAAAGGAGCTAATAACAACCCACTCATAGGATTGTTGGAAAAAACACCCTCCCCCAGGTAATGGGGGTGTTCGGCACGAATTTCTCAACTTGGGTGGGGCACAAATAAGAAACATAAGAACTAAATTATACATATTGGTAAACAAGCACTCATACCAACCTCGGGGTTCCAAAATCAGCCCATACACAAACACCCATTTACTATTCATTCATAGAAATCACATGATCCACTACCAAGTCACAACTCATTCTAGGGAAACAAATACCCTATGAACCCATTCTTGTTATCATATTAAAGTGATTTAATTTAAATAATTCTTCACTTACGGGAGATTAACATGCATAGCCATAAGCCAAGGAAGGAAAAATTTCCAAGAAGAAAATTAAGAATTCACACCCAGTTATCTTACAAAGTCACTAAAAAAAGGGGATCCCTGAGATCCCTTGAATTACTAGAACCAAACCAAGCCCCTGCATATGGCCCCAGATGGCTTCATACCCACAAACCAACAACAGCACCACAACAGGATATCCCATACCCATCAACATCACCCTCAAAGCATCAAGAAGAACAACCACACAAGTCACCAAGATAGAGAAAGGGAGTTTTCAGATTCAAACACACCATTACTTTAGTTCTATAATCCTGTTTGGTTAATCAGGGTGATCAAACAAGGATTATTGTTCATTGGAAATTATTTTAATTATCCAAGTTTATGTGATTAACCAATTTCAATGTTACAAAAATTAATTCATATAATTATCATGAAAACAGAGGTTCATTAGTGCACAAGAAAGGACCACCAATAGACACTATTTTCAGTGGACAAAAGCCCATACAATTCACAATATATAAGAAAAGATAAAATAGTACATCAGTATCATCAACACATTATTCATTCCTTAGAAACCATTTATTATCTTCATTAAGGTTTGGTATCGTCCATACCCTAAGGAAAAATTATCATACCCACCCCGCATGATACACACTAAATAGAGACTAAGGAAGAACCATAATTGGATGATCAACGATTGATGTTTTTCTCCTCACAACAATAACTGGGGATGTGCGACTTGTAGGGTAGGAACTCCAGGGACTACAAGAGTGAGTAGGAAAGGATCCATCACAGGTGCACCACTAGCCTTAGGAAGGGGGACTCCAAATGCACCACAGAAAGAAAAAGAGACCTGACAAGAAGCAGAAAAAATTCTCGTGTGATAAAAGGTGAGATCCTAGAGTTACGGGATATGAATTTTTGAATGGATTTAATGGCGGATCGTGGTTTCACCATACAGTTGGATGGTTACACATGATGGAATTAATTTTTATTTAATAATTCTCATCAGAGAAGTGGCAATAATAGCTGTTCATTAATGGATTTCATTTAATGAGAGGAAAACAGGTCTGTTGAGGGTTTCCCCACTCTTAGGGGATTTAAAACATTGTTTATGGAGATAAAAACATCCTTGAACCACTTTAAAAAATTTAAAATACTTAAAATGGGTGTCATTGGAAATTGGGGAATGAAAACCCCGACAACCGCCCCCATGACATTGATCGGGTGTGGCACTGATCAGTGACTCACCGATCGGTGGCGCATCGATGGGGGACACACTGATTGGTTACTAAAAAATAGATGACTCTCTGATTAGTTCCACTGATGGGTGACACCATGGTGACATCCTGCCACCGACATCGCCGCCTGCCGGACTAACTAATGGGGTCCAGGGCACCCCAAAAACCAGTAATTGTAAATGTAATGGACTTGGGGGGTCAGGGCCATTTTAGAGAATAGGATTATATTCTTTTTTCAACTAGGGCTCACTAGGTGAGAGATATACATGCATCAGTGTAGGCTCATACTCCGAAAAAGAAAGACCATAGTCATAACCCTAAGGTTAAAGATCATTACTATACTCCCATCATGACTGAATCTCACCATGTGAAAATAGAAGATGCCTCACAACAGGCTCATATTCCTTTTAATAATGAGACAATTCATTTTAATATTCTAGAATCTTTTTAGTAGGGAGTTCACACTCCCACCACATTAGATTTTTATATACAGGTTCCGACAACTGTTATACAAAAATCTCATATCCTTGCATAATTTCAAAAGGTAGGTCAACATATTGTAACAACGATACAAAAAAGGTCCCATATTCCTAATTTTCTCAATTTCACTATCCTTTAGGATGTTCGAGACAAATTTAAAACACCAAAAGGTTACTTCAACTCTTCCACCTAAGAAAAAGATGATCATTACCATGATATTCCTCCTTGCGGTAGTGTGGAGATGGATCGTAGGGACTCTAATCCTGACACCCACCATGGTCAGCCTCACCATGATGATATCTCCCATAGATAATGTAATCATACGATTTCCCAAAAACATTTTATAAATAGGTCTTCAAATTTACAACAACTTCATATAGAGAGATTCTAGAAACATTGGGGTCTACTGCAAATGGTTCTCCATCAACTATCAGTAGGACTCCACTATCGTCAGCATGTAACCATAAAAACCATCTTCTATGGTTTTACTGGATAGAGATATGTAGTTCTGATGAATTGGAAGTCTACATTGACATATTGAATGAGTTAGCTAGAAGAAAACCTCCCCATTATGATCTGTCCTCTCACGACTTCTTACTATGAGATACTAGATGGTCTTGAAAAAGAGTCAATGTTTTATTAATACATGAACATGTGGACTACTCATTAGTGACTATAGGCATAAAATATCCCTTATCCGAGATATGAGTGTCACATTTAGACAATCAAGAAACTCTATTGTAAGCTAGACCTGGCTTCAATCTCCATGTATCGGGATCCAAAACCAAAAAATCACAAAACAAATATGAAACGCGATTATCACCATTATATCATGACACTTAAAAAGTTGATCTATAGAGACATGTGATGAATATGTATTAAAGTATGTGGATAGTATGGTGAGTTACACATTTCTAAACACTTAGAACAACAGAATCCATTGGATCCAGCATCCAGTAATGTTATATCCTTTGTAAAAATCAGGGGACCGAGTAATGCTCAGGACTGGTAGTCACTACAATGTACATCCCCTGCATCAATGATGCCCAAAAATCACTAATAGAGTGATATGATTGCCAAAATACATAAAATCAAGGCCCTAGAAGAAATGATAACACATTTTAGACATGGAAACCGATGTTTCAATCCTCAAGAAAACATCCCATGATGAATAATACTGCTCATGGGAAGCCATTACATCAAGTTCCCACAAGAGAACATCTATGCCACATTAAAAGGCTTATAGTAGTAGCTTCTATAGAAACCATTTAGAAGAGGAATCATCCCACTAGACCATAGGAATATCTATTACCACCTCCACCCCTTGGATCGTCACTTCCTGTTAGAATTTAGGATATATAATCATCATCTGTGAGTGTACCCAATCCTGCTAGGTTGGGGGAATTTATATCTCAATCAGCGTCTTCAGATTTATCATACCGTGAGAGGACTTTGGAGGAATAAATGGATATTATAGATCATCTGCAGCCCAACTAGGGTTAGGGAATTTAAATCTACATTCCCATCATGGTAATCATAAAATCATTAACTTAAATCATTGTCTCTTTAATAATAGGGTCAATAAATACTAATTTCAACCACAGATGACTCCCACCCCATAGATTTGGGGGTATTTTTATTATCATCATCAGCAAATGGAGAATTGGCTTTCTATAGATTTAGCAGAAAATGGTCATTTTCTCACCTATCCCTCCCACCATGAGACAACCCTCTACAACTAATGGTCCATACGGAAACCATAATTAGAAACTCCCCCAAAGTAATTGTTTATATGCCAAGGTTATAGGAGCCTATGACTAAGGCAATCAGACACCGATGGTGTCATAAGCTAAAACTACCTAATGTGAAAAAGGGTTTGAAAAACAACCCTGATGAATATAGTAATATATGAATATATTATTCTAAAATTAATAAAATTACCACCATTTCCCAATATTAATATATGAATGTTTTCACTGTCAATATGGTAAAAATTGTGAATCAAGATATAAATAAAGAATTCCATAATTCAAAAAATAAATCCCTAGAGGAAGGTGGTTTTGATGAAAAACCCAAGGATGCATGAACCCAGAATCAGAGAAGGCTCGAAAATATAGTATCTTTGAATAATGAGTTACCACCTCCGTAGTGGAATGCTACCTAGGAAAAAGGGATGGGTGAAGCTGCATCCCAATCATCATCCAATAGAGTTGTAGTTCATTCCATAGAGGAACGATTATAATAATACAAGAGTGAAATACTGTCTCTTATGAAACTCAATGAGGAGATACTCATGGGAAATATTTTAATTGGTTATCTTATTCTGGTAGAGATGAATATTCTCCCTCCCATGAATGATTTTCCAACAAAAGAGGTATCTGTTCATCAGATTGGATTTTGGATTGAGGCAACCGATCTATATAAATGTGGAAATTGAAAACGATCATGACTTCCCTCCGTTGCAACGACAACCTTTCCCTCACCTATTCAATCACTCAACCCTAGGATGAATTAATAATTAGAGGGAGAAAAAGGTAGAACCACCACATTGGCCTCCAATCACTCCTTGTGGATAGGATTTGACTCAGACAGAAGTGACTGCTAGAGTTTCTTAACTTAATTATATCCATGGTTACTTGAATGGAAGTCATGAAAGGGAGATGCCCATCTATGTATCCTTTTAGGAAGAAATATACAAAATGGGTGGATTACACTCAACCTCTACCCAAATTCATAAATCATAACTTTTCTACTTTTGATAGTGCAAGAGACCCTAACAAACATTTCACACACTTCATATCTTGATACGATATGATGATAGACCCTTCAGATCAATAAGAAGCAAAAAAGATGAGGTGTTTTATATAAACTATAACATGGATAGCCCTTGTTTACTATTGTAGTATGTCAGCAGGATCAATTGTAAGGTGGAAAGTCCTTCTTCATCAATTCCTTTTTCTGTTCATCTCCATGCTGAGGAAAATGAAAATCATCGACCCGAAGAACAATAAGAAACACAAGAATTGTTGAGTCAATAAGGTTTTCCTTATGACTTTTCCATTCCTTATTTTTGAAAATCAAAAAGGGGGAGAATGGAGAGATCCTTAAGGAAAAATAACTATAATAAGAGCTTATCTAAGGGGGAGTTTTTCATCAAAGAAGACATTCTTATTCGTAATAAAATGTCACTCCAGAAATCTAGAATACGATCCTTAGACTTTCAAAGCCTAAGGGGGAGTTAGTCGTATTCATCAATATCCTTAAAGCAAAGGGAGATAAGCCTTAATGTTTTTCTTTATTCATAGAATTTCATTTACATAAGGATGTTTGTTCTTTACAAAAAGGGGGAGATTGTTGAGTCAATAATGTTTTCCTTATGACTTTTCCATTCCTTCTTGTTTTGAAAATCACAAACACCTTATTTTTAAGAAAATCGCTTTTATAAGGAAAATTGCTTTTGTACGGAAAATCGCTTTTGTAATAAAAATTATCCTTATCACATTTTCACCCATATATTTCTTAAGTACAAGATTCGGATTCATTTCTAGATTTTCGGAAGTGTTTAAAACATTGAATTAAAAGCATTCTGTTTTAGGCTCCGAATTCTGGATACGAACTTTAATAAAGATCAACTCCGAATTCTGGATGAGAACTGTAATGAAGCTCAACTCCAAATTCTGGATACGAACTTTAATAAAGATCAATTTTGAATTCTAGATGAGAACTTTAATGAAGCTGAACTCCAAATTCTGGATGCGAACTTTAATAAAGATCAACTCTGAATGCTAGATACGAACTCTCATGAAGTTCAACATCGAATTCTAATGACATTTTCCATTACAATTTCTGATTACGAATTCTGATGACGAATTCTCATTCTGAATTCACCTATTAAACAGAATCTGGTCATCTTTGTTTTATACACTTTGAATTTATTTAGACTCCGAAAATTATTTTTTGTTTTGACTCCGAACTTTCTTTTTGCTTACACTTCTATAATTTTTCTACTCTTTGACTTTTTTTTACACTCCGAACCATCACTCTGATCTTTTTAGTTAGACTCAAAACAATGTCGTACATTATGTTACACTTTTTTTGTTATAAAACGATGTATTCTATTCTTTTATAAAACTAACCGTTGGCTAAGTGACACGTGTACAGGTCCCTCTGATTTTTAGGGAAAATATGACTGTTGGGAAGGAGGTCGACCTTACCTATATATAGGAGCTCATTTGAAAGATCTCGAGACAATGAAGTTGATCAATCTAGAGACCACACGGTGCTAAGGTGATTTCTAGAGAGATAATGCTTTTCATGCCTTGTTCGTACTGAACCGCTCGTTCAGTTTTTTCTTTGTGCGACTCCGAATGTTGCTTATTACATTCGAGGAATTCCAGAGATAGGAAGACAGAGGTTTCCAACACCTTGAAGTTGAGGGCTTCCTTTCTGAGGAAGAAAGAGGTTGCCAACTACCTTGAAGTTGATGGCTTGCGGGGATAGCAATACATAGACTCTGATCTTCATATCGAGGGCTTACCCTGGTGTGGGTAAGATAGACTTTCTTGAATGTATAAATCAAGGGACCTTTATCCAAGGTTGTTGGATACCCTTCTCTTTGGGTTAAAAGACTTATATCTAGTTACTTATAGTTTTACTACTTGTTTTTTTCGGCTGTATTTGTTTATTATAAGGAAAGTATAACTTTCTTATACTTCCTTAATTGTACTCTGTGTCATTTAGATTCTCTACGCTTTAAGGTAGAATCTTATATTGTAATCTTTTTTTAAGTTTCAATTTTTGGAATCATACATCCGGAACCTACTTTCAGAATCTCTTTCCAGGTTTTCAGTTGGTATTAGAGGTGTTGTGAATTTTCTTAGTTTAATCATTTTTAAACATAGCCCTTTCCTTTGCTTAAGGAAATCATAGTTATTCATAACTAACTTTAAAGGTTCCAAATGAATTTTTAAAGTATACAATTCACCCCCCCCCCTCTTGTATATTGAGCATCTACATCATTATTTCGATCCTACAAGAATGAGATTCTTTTTGACTTCATAGCAATGTGGGAAGGTTTAACCTATTTGATCAGTATCCCTCTCTAAAAGTATAAACTGCTAGAACTCTATGGTGAAAATACCAGGGTTGAGTTATAGACACCTTTAATTATGATAAAGTATTAAGGTGGATTCCCTAAGTTTGAAGAAATGTCCTAAATCTTGGAATAATCCATTCAATGAACCCGATAAAAATATCAACTCATGCCCTCATCACAGGGGGAAAAGGATAAGAAAATCAAAAGTTGTAGTTACCACTCTCAAGCCTCTATTAGTTCCCATATAAGTACCTAGGAAGGACTTAAACAACCCAAAACCTCTGTTCGAGTGGAAACTACCACCAAATTTACCTCATCCAAAACCACAAAGAAATCAGGGCCACCCAGGATATGAAAAATGGATGATCAAAGTATGCCCCTTACAAAATGAACAAGTCACTATTTATTTATTAGAATCCACGGATAATAACCTTCTCAAGATTCCACAACCTAAAAAGTTCCATGAGGTCAACCTCATCGATCGTCCTATTTATTGTCCTTTCCATAGATGGATAGGTGATAATATATAGGATTTATTCATCTTCAATGGTATTCTTCAAGGCTTGATCAATTATGGATAGGTGGTGTTAGAAAACTTTTCAAAGTATGTGACCAGTATAACCATGTCTCAATCATAAGAAGATGATGTTTGGAAGAATGTTTTGGCCAACAATGAGAGGAATTTCAACAACTGGATGACTGAAAAAATAGTTGATCGAGGTCATAACACCATAAGAGAACAACTATTCAGACCTGTGATAGATCCACCACCCATTGAGTAAACATCAAATATTCCTCCCAAAGGTGTGTGTGATCACTAGAGGTAGGAAGAAATAGATGAAGAAGAATCATATTCTGCTCTAATTCATGCCCTAGGTCTTTCATATTTATTCCCTAAAACATTTGATGTATCGGTAGTGCCCCACCAAATGGAATCCCCATTAGAAGAAGAGATTGTCATTGGTCTTTTCAATGTGATACTCATGGTAGGTCTATTATATGATGATGAATATGCCTCAGAATATGATTCCCCCACATATAACCACATAATGGGAGGTGGCATATTCCAGATCCAATGTTACAAGGGATATTGTGGATTTGGATGAACCTAATATTCTAGTCATGTCCCCATGGAGATTATATATGCAGTTGAGACCGATGGGAAAGTGCTCCAGTGGGCCCAAAGGAGGAAAGGAGTTTTCCCATAACCCTCATGAAGTCACCTCATCCAAGTGTCTTGCAAGAACACATAGTAGGATTTAAATCTGATCAACCTAGGAAATGGGGAAAGTCAGTGTGACCATTACCATAGAAGTAGATATTAATTCGAATTTTGCATAAAGACCAGGTCCATCCACCTCAAATCCCTCAATTACTAAGACACATTCCTATGAGAAATGCAAAATTATGAAATTATGTCCTCTTTCTCAAAATTATGACATTCTAAAAAAGGTATAAGTGGTCCCATCCAAGATCTCGATCTTGAATGTGCTTTATCATTCAAGTGAACTCAGTGAGGTAATCATTGAAACCCTCTAGAGCCCACATGATTTTGATATAGAAGTCACTACGGACGAGGTATATCGAGGGGATACCATGTCCTTAAAATGTCATCTAACCATCTCATTAAATAATAGAGATTAATAAGAGGTCGTCAAAGGGTACATCAGACCCCTATATGTCTCGAGTAGAATCATTAATGTCAACATCCAAAGACCTCTAATTGATAATTGATCCGGGATCAATCTCATTTCTATTAGAACCCTCTGATTTTTCGGATATGGTAGCGAAGACCTATATCACACAAATATGACCATGTAAGGGAGTGATATGTTTGATAAATGAAATCTTGGGAAAATCAAACTTGAATCCTAATTTTGGGAACTCACATCTATCACTGAGTTTATAGTTATCGAGAAGGACACCACATACAATGTCTTTCTAGGAAGGCCCTCTATCTATCGCCACTTGGAAGAACCTTCAATATTCCATCAGTGTATTATGAATCCCATTAATGGAATATTTGGAAAACTACATGGTGAAAACACCCCATTTGAGACTTACAGAGCCACATATGCTGAAGAATATTTCTACAAGAAAAGTGGAATAAAACTAGTGGTGAATGATTATAGACAGGTTCCATATCATAATGTCTTGGGGAATAACCCTGTAAATCCTTAGATCATGCTTGATAGAGACTATGTACTCCCCATAAATCTAATTGAGGTATCAAATATAATCCTAGAGGTCCAAGTCCCTCATATCCTAAGTGAATGATTAAAATAAAATAAACTCTTCCATCTCTCTATGATTAATCATATATAAGGGGATGGTAATATCTCTTCTCATGGCCTTCCTCACCCCAATAGTGATGGATAAGCCCCATAAATTCCAGATTCATTTGAAAATTCCTCCAAAAAATCATAATTAGGGGAATATGTGGTTGATCCCAGGAATTACCCCCCTTCATTAGAAAAAGGTGCCTCTGCCACCATTGAAGAGCACAGAAAGATAAACCCAAGAGTAAAAGGAGACCCATTTCCAACATTGATTTGTTCCACCCTGCCTTTCAAGGAGAAAGAGATATATATTTCATTTCTAAAGATGCACTGATATGTGTTCTATTGCAATGTTATTGAAATGATAAAAATGAACATAAATGTGTCTATACACCATCTCGGCCTAATCGATGAGCATCAAGGCTTTAAGAAGTCTGTAAGGAGGATGCACCCCTCTCATTCCACCAATACAGAGGTGGAAGTTGAAAATATGATCCAAGACAACTTTTTCTGATAAGTGAAATACCCAATTTGGATTTCTAACATCCCCCTTTTCAAGAATAAGAATGGGATGATTAGGGTCAACATTGATTTTAGAGTCCCCAATCGGTATTGCCCAAAGGATGACTTCCCATTTTTGATCATAGGAATATTGATCAATGAAACTACTAGCCTCCAATACCATTCCTTCATAGTTGTCTAATTCGGGTAAAATCAAATAACAATGGAACCCGGAGATGAATAGGAAACTAACATCATAGAATATCAGGGGATTTTATCCGATTACGTAATGACCATTTGATTAAAAAATTATGGCGCTACATATTAGTGCACCATGAATTACATCTTTAAGCCATTCATAGGAAGGATAACCAAGTGTTATGTTGATGACCTAGTTTTTAAATCCCAACAATTAAGTGATTAATTAATGGACCATTATACAATATTTGAATATATGAGACAACATAATTTGAAGATGAATCCATTAAAATACACTTTTGGGGTAACATTAAGAATGTTACTCAGCTTTGTGGTATGCCACCAAGACATTGAGGACTACCCAGAAAAGTCTAATGTTTTTTTGGCAACATTACCCCCATAAATAAAAAATATTTTAGGGGAATCCAAGGGAACCTTGACTATATGAGGTGATTCATAGCCAACCAATTCGGAAAATCTCTCCCCTTCACTAGGCTAATGAATAAGGGAATCACCTACCGATGGGAAAATTACTTCTCAAACGCCCTCAAGAGTCTCAAGAAGTACCTGTTACATCCACCAGTTTGGATGCCACCAGTCTAATAAATGCCACTCATCTTGTATATGGCTGGCATGGACCACTCACTAGTAACCTTACTCACACAGAAAAATGATGAAAAGAGTGAGAATAATATCTACAAACTCATACATATGATTCTAGTTACTGATACTAGATATTCATATTTCAAGAAGAACTACCTTTAAATCATATTCATAGGAAAAAAGATAAGTCATAACATGTATCCCCACAAAGTCCATATGGTCTCTCATATAGATCCTCTAAAGTACATACTTGGCCTCCCTTTGTTTATTGGGATTTTCTTTCAATGGGAGGTAATTCTATACCAACATGACATTCACTTCATATCACAAAAGTCAATAAAAGGCCATGACCTGACTCATTTCCTTACCACACACCCTGCCCTGAAAAATACTTTAAAAGACCCAAATATTATAAACGAGGAGGTATTAGACACCCATGACACTCCCCTAACATGGGAGATATACATTGATGAAACCTCCCTATGTACTTCCATTACTAGAATGGAAAATCCAAATCTCAATCAGTTTGGTCTAGTGATTGTATATGTCTTTCTTGACAAAGTAGTTTTTCCCAACTCTTTATCACTATCTTAAAGCTTAATAAATAATGATGTTGAATATCAATCCCTAATCAATAGGTTAAAACAAGCCTAATAGATACACATATCAAACCTTAATATCAAATGGGACTCATAATTGGTGATAAAGAATATCAGTGGTGAATATTCCATTAAAAAGGAAGAACCGACCCCTCTCACTACCTATGTTAGGGTATTGATGGTGGAAATCCCTTTTGGTCCCACATTGCTTCATGTTCCCCAATCAAAAAATTATCATGCTGATACACATTATAATATAGCTTCTATCCTATCAAAAATAGATCGGAAGGAAGTAAACATCCATATCAAACATAAAATAATGGTCTCATAAATTGTCACACCAGATATGGAAGAAACAAATTATGTCAACACCACCAAATAGTGTGATGAAATAATGACCAACCCTGGATGGATGGAGACCAAAAGAAGTTAGGTCTAAAATGGAATTCTCCCAATAGACCGAACTGTAAGGGAATATATTCATTTTCTTATAGGAAACATCACTTTTTATGACATTCATAATAAGAAAAAATACCTTTAAAATTTTTGATTTGATATAATTTTTTTTAGGTGTATAGAAAAAGGGGAGACTTCCTCCATCATGGAAGAAGTCCATATGGGATCTTGCAGTGCCCATCAATCTAGGACCAAGATCTCACACCAAATCCGGATTTTGGGATATTACTAACAAACCAAATATAGGACTATGTGGAATTCATAAAGAAATGACATGTGTTCCATATGCATGAAAACTTTATCCATCGTCCCCCAAAATTGAAACATGCGGCTAAATAATCCTAGCCATTTTTTTTGGGAAAAAAATTTGTGGGACCCAATCCCCCATACACAGATATGTAGTTCAAGTAAATCCTTACATCTACCAAAATCTTTTCAAAATGGGTTGAGGAAATACCCCTTAAGGAATCAGGGATGGTTAATATCATCAACTTCATGAAGTCACTTATCATCACTAGGTTTATCATCCCTCACACAACAATGATGGACAAAGACACTATATTCTATTCTACGGAGTTGAAGAAACTGTACTAGGAGTACAATATCAAATCCAATCACTCATATCATTATAATTTAGGAAAAAATGGATAGATAAAGGCCTTAAATATTACTCTATTTAATATACTCTAGAATATGGAGAACATTGAAAAGAAATCTTGGCCGAACATGAACATCCATGCTTTATGGGCTTACCATACCACCCCACAGACTTCACACAAAGGATATTCCATACTCATTGGTGTACGATATCGTGGCAGTGTTACCCATTGAGGTCCAACTACCTTGTCTGCAAATAAAAATTTACAAAAAACTCTCAGATGATGAACAATCACAATCGTGGATGGATGAATTAGAATAGATATATGAGAACATGTTTCACACACTACACAACCTTGAGATCCATCAGAATCAGATCACATGGTCCTTTAAAAAATGGTTCACCTTCATTCATTCCCTTAAGGAGAACAGGTGTGGGATCTCAGAACCCTGATGATACCAGGAAAGAAACTACAGAAGATGGAACCCAAATGGGATGGTCCTTACATGATATGAAAGGTAAATTATAATGGATCTTACTCCTTGGACACCAAGGATCGTGATTTTGTCACACCACCCTCCAACGTGATATTTCTCAAGAAATACTTTTCATAGCCATTATCATATGGGCATCCACATTAGATTAATTCTCTTCATTCATCCTAAACACCAGATATTAAACTATATGAATTTTATCCTAACCACATGATGTTAAATTTTATGGAGTTCATCTTGATCACATGATGTTAAACCGTCTGGAGTAATCCTCACCACAATAAGTTAAACTGCTTGGCTGATCTCCTTGCTCCAATACGTTAAATTTCATAGCTAACCAACTCACCACATGATGTTAAACTTCACCACCCATATATAAATAAATATAGATTTATTCTCATTTTTAACTGGAATATGCAGGGGAACCTCAATCATATATCTTTTCCTAGCCACTACATGACACAAAATATCCCTATTGTACCCTCAAATACAACTATATCGTGAGAGAAACATTTTTTACTCCATGTTTCTCACACCGATCATAGTTCACGTCAGATTAGTAATTGAAGTATGGTATTCCCCAAGATAACAAGTCATGAATGTACACAACAGGTTCATCATAGTCTTGAATGGATGACCATAAAAGGAACTCCTTGAGTACTTGCTGCATGGTGTTAAACTGCATGGTCAATGTTCTTAATGTATGACATAAAAATACATGGTCCATTAACAACTAAGTGTTTCATGATTCTTTTCATCAGAAGACATGTAGTGACACTTAGATCTCTAAACATGGGCATAGGTACAACAATAAATAGTAACATTTTTCACCTCTCTATATGGTCCATACCTACAGAGAGAGAAAGAGAGAGTTTCTAATTCAAGAACATCTTGTGACTTGATTCCTATCCTCACAGGACATATAAAAATGCCAAGATTTCAAACACTACAACCATTCACAACAAATAAATATAATTGTTCCCCCTCTCTTTTTATGAGTTAGACCTTCATAGGTAACATCATTTAGAACGATGTGTGGCTTGATTCCCACCACCATGGAATATGTAGTGACACACATAATTCCATTCATGGGCCCAACTACATAACCCCCATTCCATGATGAGGGACCCACATACTCACTATAAGACATTAAACTGCACATCCCATTATAACTACATGTGTTTGGATTATCATTTTCATGAGATATTTAGTGAATCATAAACTTCCACCCTTGGTACCAACCATAACATTTCTATTCTTTCATGACGGTTCCACATCATTTCCGCATGACGTTAAACAGCATGGGAGTACGTCCTTACAACATGACTATAAACTGCATGGAAGTAGAAAAATCCCCACTACATTATGGTAAACTGTACAGGACGTCACCCACCATCACCCCGTATTAAGGGACCATAAGAATCTTACCTCGGAAACCAGAGTGTGTGGTGCTTCTATAATATTTTAAAATTAACTCAATCTAGAATCCACACGTCATTCCACAGGTACTTTTGGTTTCTAAAAACCATCCATTTCCCCTATAAAGGACAACTAGATTCAAGGGACCCTTTTCTTGACTATGAATATATGCATATGGCTCCTGAATATTCTACATTTGTCCTCAAAAAAATGAATCACTCTGAAAAATAATTTTTGATCATTGTGATCCCTAATATCACTATGGTAGAACTCAACACCTAAGCATGATTGGAACTACTCCGTGTGTGATGTTCCCATATCATTAATCGTGAACTGAGATCCTTGATCCATGATTTAAATCATTTTCATCTCCATCTTGGAGGAATGTTGGAGCACTATTGGACCTAGGTATCCAAATTGGATTCTTGTGTATCATCCCCCATATTAGTTCCTTGAGTGTCATGACCTTAAACTTCATACACTGTGGTTTATGATATATGAACATAAGATCTATCCTATGATGTTCTAAATCAAAATACATAAAACTTCTAGTGAAAGAGAAAATAACAAGTCAGGTTAAAATCCCGCAAAGGGTGGCCTGAGTAAAAGTTAAGTCTTCTCTAACTAAACTCATCATCTCTATATTTTAAGAAAAAATTAGGGTGTAAATAAATAAGGAATAAATCTCATAGTACCTAATTTTTATCCCTAAAAAAATAAAATCTATTCTTGCTGGACCTACGGTCTATGAAAAAGTTAGAGTAATATTCTTTCACATCTCCTCACTGTGAGAACGTGCTCTATAGGAGGTGAAACACATTTATAGGTTCTTGAACCCTTCTGGGATGTTACATTTTTCAAAAATCAAACTTCGTGATTCGAGTGACCAACATCATCTTATACCTTCCATAGACCTTGGAAATGATATTTTTTTTCATGGTACTATTTTCTTGACTATGAATTTATGTTTATGGCTCCTGAATATGTGATTATGGTCATCAACTAAGTTCTTAACTCAATAAAAAGAAAATTTCCATCCTTATGAGCCCCGACATCACTGTGGAAGCACTCAACACCATAGTGTGACTGAACTACTCCTAGTATGACTATCCCATATCATCCTCCTAATCAAAGAACTTTTAACCATGACTTATAGTCTCCATACTAAACTATCAGAATGTATTCAGCATTGTCGATGTTCTGTCATCGTGTTTTGTACCCTTTCATAAGTTTGGAACGTGACACACCATTCCCTAACCATTAATGTCCCACACCTCGTGATTCAAAACCCTGGGAATTGGGATTGAGCTTCATAATCAAGATATGAACTACCATAGGGGGCCATATCCCTTCCTGGATAGCTTTCCTCTCATACCCAACCTTATCATCTGTATGTTTGAGTCTCCATGAATATTTCATTTCCCTCAGAAAGGAGTGGAGGTCAATTTTTTCTTGGCCCAAATACCGACTCATAAGGGACATGAACGACCACCTAATGGAATATCCTCTTTCTCAGAAAGGAGATTCAATCCTTTTGAGACCTTTAAACACCACAGAGGAACCATGAATCTTGAAATTTCATGGAAGATACTTAGTATGTCTTCCCCATATCATATGCGTGGACTCAATCTTTTTGGTCATAACTTAAATATTCTATGCTCCAACTATCTAACTGGACCTAGAATCCCTAGTATTACTCCCTCAATAGATATCACCTATATAAATCTTTTAAGGCCCCTAGAAAAGATACTTATCTTCAAGGACCCTTTTCTTGACTATGCACACATTCCATTGGGTCCTCCATATGCGCCTATGGTCGTTAACCAAATTCATCATTATGTAACAAGTGATTTCTAATCCTTATGAGCCTCAACAACACCATAGTATAACCAAAAACCATAGAGTATTTAAGGTCATTCTTGATATGTCTACACCATATTTCATTATCTTCAATTAGGTCTGAGAAAAAAGACATTAATGTAAAGCAATAGGAGGGAAAATCTAAAAGACCATAAACTAAATTGAAAGTACATATGAGCTAAAAGACCCTAAATTAAAGTGATTTTAGGACTGATCTAAAAGAACACAAACTAAAGAGATATCATGTCCAAGGTAAAAGACCATAAACTAAAGAAATATTAGCTGCAATCGAAAAATAATTTAACCTAATGAAGTAGATGTTCTGAGATGAAGGACCATAAACTAAAGAAATATTAGGTCTGAGATAAAATATCTTAAACTAAAGAAATAGATGGTTTGAGATTAAATATCCTAAACTAAAGTTATATAAGGTATGATCTAAAAGATAATTAACTAAATAAATATCATGTCTGGTCTAAAAATAATATAAAATATAGAAATAGAATGTATAAGCTAAAAGATCCAAAACTAATGAAATATCATGTCTGAGCTAAAAGACCTTAAAATAAATAAATAGATAGTCTGTGCTAAAAGTCCTTAATCTCATGTGATAGAAGGTCCCAGTTAAAATTCCTTATCCTAAAGTGACAAAAGTTACAAGATAAAAGACCCTAAACTAAAGTGATATGAGGTATGAGATAAAATATAATAACCTAAATCAAAATAAAGTCTAAGATAAAAAACATAATCTAAATAAATGAAAGGCTTGAGGTAATAGACCCTATAGTAATGTGATATCAGCTCTGAGCTAAAAAGACCATAATCTATAGAAGGAAATCTATTATTATAAAAGATATCATGAGGCCCATTACATGGACATAACACAATCTATATTTTCTATCCAATCCTATTGGATTTGGAAAAAGATAGAGAAATCTCCCTCCAAAACATATATCCTACCAAAATGATCCTTCTTCAAAACAGGTGATCTCAATATAGTGGGAACATATTATCAGTAATGAATCTCATATTGGATGTAATTCACAAGTATAGATCAAGGGTAATCAATTATAATTACAACATTCAATTCCATGAATTCATTTTTACTGGATATAATGCAAGGTGTGGGCATCACTGGCATGTAATATCATATTAGTATAATAGCATGCATGTAATTAATGAAAGAAAATTATACAATAATATGGAATGGACAAAAAATGCATTCACTAATAGTGTGAAAAATGGGTTAGTATCAATATTTTTGAGTCTCTCTAAAGTATCAACAAAAGAGGAATACATTATAAGGGTAAAACATTGAGAAAATTCAATCATCCTCACTGGAAAGGTTGAAAAGGGTTTGGAAAGAAGCATTAATCAAACCCTAAAGTGTTGCTCTCCCTACCTCTTAAGATTCTACTCCCTAAGGAAAAGCCTCAACCAAATCCATCAAATCATAAAATTGTTTTCTATTAGTTTATGAGGAAGATAACAATTTTGAAATATTACACCTCATATGAGATGTCAATTCCTCAAATCCACATATCTGTGCAGTTTAAGCATCTATTTAGACTTGCAATTTGGATATCAACTGAAAACCTTGATCCAATTCCTCAATCATCTCCCTAATCTTCCTAGAAATAGAATACATATCTACAATATCATGAAAATCTATTTTATTTGTGGACATATTTTTCCAATTCAAAACAAATTTCTTCATAATTTCATATAGTGGTTGTCGGTCAAAAACACCTGTCCCAAATTCCTAAAATAACTAATGAAGGTATTCCCCTTGGTTACGGAATACTTACAAGGGGGTATTAGTGATCATGGTATTAATATTTTTCCATATCAATCTATGTTGTGCCTAATATTCTGTAATCAATGGAGAAGGTTCGGAAGAAGGAGGAATTACCAGTTGAGCTGATGATTAAATCAGAAAACAAGTTTCATATTCCCTTCTCTCAATAGGTGTATCATCCAAAGACTATATCGGCGGAATAATTTCCTAAAAATATTATATTTCACCATCAATAAATTCATCACTTGAATGAGGTCTCTTCCTTGACATATCACCCAAACCTTCGATAAACTCTATTGTCTCCACTGACAATGGGTTTGGTGGGGAAAAAGGATTTTCCACACGATTGAACAACTAGTTTAACACAATACCCAGATAAGATACTACCCTAGCCTAGGAATAATCTTGGAAAAGGAAGGAGGATTCATCGGCAGACAAAAGAATGATCTCACTGCCAGTATCTTCACATTCTACCATTATTTAAAATTAATGGATGACTCCAGGATGTATAACCCCTTGAACGTCGACCAAAGAAAGAGGGGAGACCCTTCAATTACATAAAAACTAATGATAGAATCGATAAGGTGTATAAGATTCATATATAACTAATTAATCCACATGGGATACAAGAAAAAAATCCTAAAGAGATATCATATACAACCTTTCATCATGTGAACCACTATCGTTATCAATAATCAGTCCAACATGTGCACATATAGAAGTAAAATAAAAGATTCTAGATTGGATTAGTGCTTCTTTAACTTCAGTATGGCTTAATGACATTGCCCCAACACTATATATATTCAAAAGACTAGGGTGGGATGAAGAGTTTGGGATCAAGGTGGTTTTTTATATTCATAATAATTAAATTGATACCTTATCCAGCCAAAAAAAACTAGAGAGGACCATTGATCCTATAAGGATTACTTCCTTGTTGGAAATGGAACAAGAGTTGATAAAGATGTGCAAGGAATAGAACATCAAAATTAAATCTTTTTCCTTTATTAATCCATGCCTCCATCAGCAATTTGATAGCTCGGATCCTTGAATATGCATCCCCAACTGGGAAAATCGACCCATTAAAAAACATGCCTATAAAGCATACCAACCTATGCTCTGGGGATATATATGAATTCACTTAGTAACCCTAGGAGGTATAATCCCAAGATTATAGGATAGCCTAAAACAATCCAATACTATCATAGACTCTTTGAGAAGGGAACCTATGAAGACATCTAGTATTTGGTCTATCTTTACTACAATAAAGAAAATTATAGATCCAATCCTTGAAAAAAAATGATTGAATGCATTATCATCTCCTTCCTCAATTTCTCCATCGCAATAATAAGAATATATTTTTTTAAAACTAGGTTCTATTGGGGATCACAAAAAACATTAAAAATAATGAAAAATTCATCATACATCTCTCTAAGAGGGGTAATACGACCCTATTGGTAGATGCACCATTGGATGGTGCCCACTTCACCGTGAAGGAGACGGAATATGTTGTTTCAATGGTAACAATGAAAGATCATCTATTAAATATGGTTGGGATGGTCATAAATGATGAAATAGGAAATCCACATAGTTTTATAAATAATAATGTTATATAGCTGATCAGTAAACTCTATGCAACTTTTCATAAGACAAAAGGGCCATGCCCATTCATCAAGAAAGTTTACACAGGATAGAGATACCACTTTGAACTCCATTCAATGCTGAGACAATTCCAAGAGGAAGAAAATATACTTGAATAATCAAGATTGATGGTCTAGTGATTGAAATCATAGCCATATAGACCGATAGGATAGTTATAAAGCATATCTAATGAACTTCAGGGTGGAACTACTACCAGTTGTTCTTCCTCATTAATTTTCATCTAAAATCATTGAGAAGATGTTGAAAACCACAGATATAGTATATTGGAGTGTGATGGAGGGATGAAAAAAATCCACTTTATGACCAAAACCATATAGAGGGATTCATTGAGATAATGGGTAGTCCTAATGCTTAGATTAGAGGATGTTCATCAGAAACTCATTGTTTAGACACGCGTGATATCGAGGGTCGGGATTGTAGTTTCTGGAAATAATGGAACTATTATTGTCCATAGTTGGGTAATATTGATGAGAACTAGAATCCATCTAAACAAGAGTAAGTGGAATATGACAGAAAAATAGAATCTAAAATATTTTCAAAATAAAATTCCTATCAAACTATCAATATCATGCGCATCACAAGAATCTGTAATGGATTCTTGAACCACATAAAGATTTTTCATATCACATAAACCACTAAAGTCTCATGGTTTATCAAATTACATAGGGAAACATGCAATAACATGACCCCTTGGAGACTCAGGATCACGTGACCTTATCATTGTCACACAAATCACTTGACAATCATTAAATCAAATAATCAATCTAGTGGATGCCATAGAACCCTCAAAGAAATCACAATAATCATGGAAGATGTTCAAGAAATTACCATGGTATGGATCATAGTTGATCAGATAATCACCAAAAACTAAAGCGGTCTTGCGAAAGTGTTCTCAGAAAATGGGTTCTCAATGAATGATGAAAAATATGTCTCACCAACAGGACTTGTAGGATGGTCATATAATGAGGGTACACGACTAAGTCAAGTCGAGAGTGATCTAAAAAAGGGGTTTCCATTAAAATTAAGGAATATATTTCCCCTTATATAGGAAATTTCTTGGAATACAAAGCATCACCTGTAAGACCAATCATCACCAAAGAAACTGATTCGTGACACCATCAAAGTCTCAGGAAGGAATTTACAGTCCATACAACTGACCCCTTTTCCTTGTTGATGTCACTTTTGAGGGATGGAATTTGATGACACTTTCCAAATGAGCATTGGAAAATTCACAAAGGATGAAATTTCTGAATATGGGTATAATTTTCTTTGAAAAATAAAAGGAAGGGGAAGGTTTCCAAATCTTGTAGATCACATAAGCCTCTAAGAGACTTACAATCACATGACCACAATTAGGACACACGAAGGAACTAATTTCTGTAGATACTCTATAGTATGTCCCATGAATCCCCCCTTGATATTTCCTTATACTCTCACAAAGCCAACTCATACACTTGGCATTAATGTGGCAGAAACCGTATAAGAGCCCCTAGAAAACATAGATTCGCAATGACAAACATTTGAAAACCCATCCTAGAATCCTTTGAAAATGGGAGGAAAATCTCCAAACAACAAAGGCCTTATGCAGTTAAAAATATCATGAGACACATCACCGAAAGAGAGGATGATTTTCCTTGATGACATTTGAGAAAATTCAAAAGATCCACTAGACATTCTAAAATAAAACAATGTAAATAAAAGGAGGTGAGGTGAAGACCGGTCACGGTTGATGAATGTTAGACGATTCACCCCTTGTGATCTTCAAGAAACCACAGGTCCCTATTGATGTGAAAACCTCATTTCTTGAAATCCATTTGGCTTGTTAGTCTCATCATGTCGAAGGCCTCAGGTATGCCCAAGAAACCTCTAACTCCCCCATTATCTACCTAAGGAATAACCTATGGATTTTTTCATGTAATGCTCATACATCTCCATAATACGTATATTGGTCTCAGGATGAATCATCAATATGGAGAGTGATTTTATTCTATATTATGCAAGCAATATTTTATGACCCTAAACGTTTATAAAATAAAACAACGAAAATAGATGGAGGATGTGGGAGCCACTCGTAGTCTTAAAACTATTGAAAAACACTAAGTACATCTACAACACGACTTCATGATACTCTTGGAAAATCTTTCCAAGCTTGAAAAGACCCCGAGATGATCCATCCTTGCCTAGTGACATTTCCTAGGCAAGGCATTGAGAATCTCACAAATTCCTTTTCAATAGGCACCCTGATATCATGAATGCCCTTCGACATATCAATATGAAAACTAAAATTTCATTCAATATGTATGTATAATCAAACAATCCCCCATTAATTGGAAATAATCCAATAAAAGAAACGCTGACAAGAGAGACTCATGGTTGATGAAAAGCAAGTGATTCCCTTGGAAGTGTTCCATGGAAAAGAATCACGAAGATAGGTGGAAAATACCTTTTCCAAATCTATCCTAGAATCATGAAAAGTACGCTATGAAAGATGAAAAACATTTAGGTCGGATAACTCTATAAATACCCCACCTAGTGTAAAATAAAAAGGGTTGGGTTTTTTCATCCAAGTGCATCAGTACACACAGTAACTAGAGCAGATTTCTCATAGTGGTTGATCTCATGACTAGAAAATATTTCATTTGGTAATATACTAGATGATTTTCAGACTAATCATGTTCCATGCATAAATCACTTCACATGATCATTTATAGATAATTTGAAGGAATCTTGGCCAGATGCATGAAGAAATCCCGCACATCTGTTAGATCACACAAGACACAAATAAACTAGCACTGAATAAATCTATAGAATTTTCAATACAAGGGATAGGAAAAATAATAATGGTGGATGTATTGAACAAAAAACATGTTTTATTACCCTCATTGACATTTTGTGAACCATATAATACACACAATATAAATATTATGTGTCACACAGATCCCACAACACTCCTTCTGTATGCTATTTGGGTCATTTAAGGTCCTCTGGACATATCAAAACAAGCCATGTGGTTCTCTTGGGTGTACCACTTTATTCTTTAGAATCCCTATAGTATTATCCCCCAATCCTTGTGTTTTCATTTAGATACATCATATGACTCATATAAGAGTGGCCAATCATATCATTCAAGTCTTGCAGAATCATTCAGGCACACTAGCAAAGTCTCGCAACACCCTCTAGACATGTTAGCCAAGACTTGTGACACCCTCTGATACACATCCTATCGAATCTCATGAAATATCAATACGTTTCATAAAACTCTTTCAATGATACCAGGGTGAGTCAGTTGGATCAAATGAAACACTCTAGACAAGCCATCCAGGTCATGCAATGGCTATTGGGACAAACCATCTAGGTCTCGCGATGATCTCTGAACAAGTTTCTCTGGATCATGCGATAACCCTTGGAAATGTCACCTAGGTTATGTGAAACCCTCTGGAAAATCCAACTAGATCATTTAATTATCTTTTGGTATGTAATGAAGATACTCTCTTATATATCTATCAACAAATCAAAGCATTTAGAGTAGACAATAAATACATGACAGGAAGGCAAGTAGGTCAAGTCATAAGGGAAACCTCAGAGTGTAAGTCCCAACCGACGATATAATATTATATGTCCCAATTATAAGGGAATCCTCCGTGTGTAAGGCCTAGTAAAGGGAACTATGAATATTATTATTTCTTCCATAACTAGGAAACATAGGACACCTCCCAGAGGTTTTTCTTCTATATTAATCATCTTGGGTTATCCAAATATATATGTCCCACATCTACAAGCAATAAAATTATATACATTCCATCCCTTGTCTCTCACAGTGAGTATGGATGATGTGGTCTTAGAGAGTTGTTATGGTCATATCATATGTACCATAAACATTCAAAAATACTACATCAATATCAATTTGTAAGACTTGATCTATTAAACTACGGGGAATCTAATTCCAACAATAATCAAGATATGTACGATGCCTTCCTAAGGCTTGAGACTGAAGTCAAAATAGGAATCCAAATCCGTGTAGGTCCCACAATATCTATGATATTTCCACTACCGGGACCTAATCATTCCCATGGGTTGAATATTCTACCTCATACTTCAAAGTATTTAGAAATATTTTGAACTAAGAGGTCTCTAATTCCTATAATTATCAAGATATATAGGAATCCATCCTAAGGCTCAAGATCAAACTCAAAATGGAAATCCACCACAATGTGGTACTCAAAATATCTCTAATATTTCAATGATTGGGACCCAATCATTCTAATGGGATGATCATTATACCTCATCCTTAAAAGGACTAAGAATCCAAGTAAACTATGAAAACTCTAATTATTTCCATAATATGGATATATAGGATAACTCCTTGAGGCCTAAGCTCCATGTTAAACATCTCAAGGGGTGTCTGAATTCATAAGACCCATATATGTATATAATGAGACTGATTACATGTTATCCCTTGTTTCTCACACTGAGATAGCTTATGTTGGATTAGGTCGTTGCAATATTCCTATCATTCACATCACGAATATCCACCAGCTAGGGTAATGTCATTATATAATTGCCCCAGACCCCTCCCCACAGAGTGTACCCCTCCTGGGATGGAAAAGTGAGAAGAGAGATAATGACCCTTGAGTCCTGCCTCTAGTAGGCCCCATGTTGGTGAATAGAACCAAATGGATTGTAAACACACTGATGGGAGGCATTACCCTCTAAGAGAAAACATGTGAAAGAAAGAGATAAGATAGACACCAACCAACTCCTAATCATAATACAATATAAATGAAAACCCAATTAAATATATGTAATTCTTGAAAAAATACTACATCTAAAAGAGTAAAGAATCAACTACAAAAAGAAAGTAAAATTATAGTAGTCACGAACCCCAAACAACTCCTATAAAACCCCCAAGATAGTGGTAACCAGACTGATCTCCAACCTACTCCAAGTGACCTGAAAAATTGTTTATATATACATAGGGTGATTATAATATTATACTCAGCAGGATCCTCCCTAGAGCCTCTAATACAAAATTAAAGAAAGAATGCTAAAGCACAGTGAACAACAAGCGAAACTGACTCATCACCTAAACATGTATACTACATTCCCAAACTCAATATGGATACTCTCACCATGTATTGAATACAAGAATATATAATATAAAAAATAATATCAAGGGTACCCCACTACCACTTCCTCACTGGTTTTCTAATTTGACCAAATGTTGCACATCCTGAGAATCTCTCTCCAAAAAGGATAGCCCGAAGACACCTGGGTGTAGCACCAGAACGTGCACATCATGAAACACAAAGGCCTTCCCGAAGACACCTAGGTGAACCATCACACCATCCACATAACCAGAAGTACCCAAGTATTTTCCATGATCCACCACATCTGGAATAACTTGTATCATACATCGGTTATTATAAGTCAAGCCATTACAAACAATACACCATGTAAGGATCCTCAATCCATCACAAACTATACAGGTTACATCTATAGTAGTCCACATGAAACTATATCCAGAATAAATGTGTGAGAAATAAAAACAATTCATTATATCCATCTACAAACATATATGAGGAAAACTAACCACCATGAATACTAGCACATGTAACTACCAAGAGAAGATAATGGGGCAAAAGGGTGTAGTCATCCATCCATCCTCCAACTAGGATGTTGGGGGAAACACCCCTAGGGCTCATAATCCTCAGGGGTCAATTACCCTAACCGGTGGGGTGGAGTAGCATATAGAAAAAAAATTATAGGATATAATATATATCTCAACCACACTGTGGGTATAACCCAGTCTTAGACTGAACTCCAGCTAACATCTCTCAGAATCCTGACTACCACTGCTAAGACTAGATATCCTATAAGCACACAACCATTTAAAGAACGACATTAAATTATGTATCCATTTTTACCAGTTTCACTTTATGTGAATTATTTCTATAATAATTAATTAAATATTATCAATCAAAGCTCACATTTCATTAGAATCACATCCAAGTTCCATTCCCTTTGTACATAACCAAACCAGGTCTACAACTTCTCAGAATCACAACCTCATCATTCCATCCCAGCAATCTCCATCCCCATGGGTTAACATCATTTATTCATTTATTTAAAAACATTAACATTTTCCATAATCACATTAATTATAGAAAAGCATTCAAAGATACCAAATACACAGGGCTCAACATAGTGTGTAGATGAGTTACCCATCGAGTCTTTTCCACCTATAGTAGGAGTATAGACCCATCCAACCTCGAGAAGCTAAAAAAAGAAAGCACATGGAATACCCATCACATATTCACCTCTTTTGGAAGGAGGGTAAGAAATACCATCTTCCTCAAGGAGTGGAGAAGGTAAAGAGTATAAACAAACAACAGATTCAATAGTAACCACTTTCACATCAACAATTAAGCCCAGCTTCAACTCGTTTCATCATACTCGATGTCCTCCCTAACACCCACATGCATAAACAGATTCATCTCTCCACTCTATGTGTCAAATTCTACCACAACCACTAGGCCTCCCTTCCCCAACATACCACAACAACCCTCCAGGATAATCTATCCTAATCTCATGTCACATCTGGTCCATCCTTCCCCCACAAATGTAAGTCTCATACCCAGATCTCATCACAATCAGTAGAAACAAACATAACAATGAGTTCTTGGCCCCAAAGAAAGCCATTCATCCTTCACACACAGTGAGATCTCATGGATCCAAATCACAAGCACTCAACCTTTATAGGAATTCAAAAAACACAGGCCCTACAATCCATTAAATTTATCACACAACTAATTCTTTATTTCATATTGAATTAACCAATTCATTATTCTAGTTCCAATTATGGGAAACCTAAGAAACAATATTTTCAAGATATCACAAAATATATTAAAAAGATAATTTAACATTATTTTAATACTTTTTTCAACAAGAATTAACACACTTCAGGTTCATCAACCAATTAAACTAAACATGCTCATATGAATCAATTTGATTATTATCAAATCATTACAAAGACAAAAACTAGATTCTTTAGTCATGCCTCTTTATCTTATATCCAATTAATTATCAATCAATTCCAGATTTATGTGCATTACCAATTTACATCATTAACAACATGCTAAATCAATTAAGAAATATATATCAAACTATCTATAAAATTAAGAGGCAAACCATTATCACAGTATTAAACAACAACATCGTTATGCGATCGATACCAATTTCATTAGTATGCGTCATATAATTATGAGGTCAATTTAATTGTGATCCCAAGGAATAAATCATGATATCTCTATGATTTTACATAAGTAAATATATAATCATCAAATCCCCTACTTCAAAAGTTCATTGAAATTCTTTTCATGAGAATGGATCAAAGAAATAGATCATGATCACCTCTCCCACAACAACTGCATCCACCGGAGGATGTTGCAGCACAATTTCTCTAACCAAAAACCAAGAAAACACGTTTAGAACCATAAGATATAATACTTCATATCATGGATAAATGATTTTATAGGAAAAAATATTAAATAACCACAAAATTGAGGTTGAAACTACCTCAGATCGAAGAAATGTCAAGGATTGAAGCCTGTGATCGATCCTCGTTGAAGGGATCTCTAAAATATCAATTAGGGTAGTGTCAGGTCTCCAAGGAGGAGAGGGAGGAGAGCACTAGCTGTTGGTTTTTGAAAACCCAACCAGATGAAATTTTTTGAAAACATACAACATTGGGGAATTTCAAGACATGAAATCCCCTTTCACTTCATGTAATGCCTTGAGGTCGATTTCCTCCAAAAAATTGCATCGCCTCAACACTTTATTTTATTATTAGAACCCATAAACCGTTCACGATGATAATCAATGTTTCATTCTATGAAACATACCATGAAATAGGATATCAAATTGTGTAATCCCCTATTTTCTTCTTTTACTTAATTGAACATCTCCAAACATTTTTTGGGCCACCTCAGGGCAATTCAACCTTTGAAAATACAAAAAGGGTTAATCCACATAGATCTGATCCCTTACATCAGATACCTCTAAAATAATTATCATCCTTAAGAACCCAAATCCAAACTATGGAGGAAATAAAATGGTTTTATCTAAACAGTATCCTGTGAGATACCTCTCAAGTCTCTCTCCACTATAGGAGCTCAACAACTTCACTAGAGAAATAAGCGCAAAACCACTCAACAACCAAAAAATGAAGATCATTATGAGAAAAGTGATATAAATATAAAATCTCAGTGTAATAAGAATGTATCAACAACTCATGTTCATAGGTACTCTCATCAAAACCAATGTGTTGTCACAAGACACGAATCAAGGGGACAACATGCTCGCGCAACACCTTCTCCTTGCGGTCCTGGATCTATCCAATCCTGTCCTCAAAGGTCACATCATCGTTAACATGGATCTCACCCCAATCAATAATGTGATAGTCATCATGAAGATAAAAATAGATCTATGAAACATGAAAAACATCATGTTTCCTTATCATCTATGGGGGATGTGCAAACCGATACACCACATCTCAAACACAAGACAACACCTCTAAAGGACCAAAAAACCGGGAAGAAGGATTACTCACACAACCATACCTTCAATTCCCATGAAGTGGAGTCAAATTTATTAACACATGATCCCCAAAATAAAACTCTAAAGGTATCCTCCTATTATCTAAATAGGATTTCAAACAATTTTTTGATGCCTTCATCCTCTCAAAAATCACCTGAACCATCCCTGTAATGTTTTGTATCAGTTTGGACCCAAGAATTGCTGACTATATGACCCCAATCCAGTACAAAAAAGAATGGAAAGGTTGTCCATGCATGGATTAAAATAGATACATATTGATGGTGGAGTGGAAACTATTGTTGTAAGATAACTCTACCAAGGGCAGGTGCCTCATCCAAATACTTCCTAAATCTTGGACACAAAATCACAACATGTATTAAAGATTTGGGATTGTCCATTCTCTTTAATTTTCCCTTTTTGGGTGAAAAGTAGTGCTAAGGAATGGTTGAGAACATAAATAGTGTTGGAAACCTCCCCACATCTTAGAGGAAAAACAATGATCTTGATTAGAAATGACAGTCCTCAGGAATCTATGAAGTCTCACCACCTCCTCCAGATATTTCCTCAACAAAACCTATACTGATCATGACTCCTTTATTTCTATTAAGTGGGATGATTTCATAAAACAATACACTACCACCCATATAGAATCATGGACTCCCTGATCTTGAGGTAAACTACTAACAAAGTCCATCGAGATGTCCTCTCACTTCCACTAAGGAACATCTAACGGTTGGAGCAAACCACTGGGATCATAGAGCTCAAAATTCAACTTTTGTCCGAACAAACATTGAGAAACAAACTCCATAGTTTCATGCTTTATCCCATGCCACTAAAATAGACTCCCCAATATATCGGTACATCTTTGTTGTGTCACCTTCTGTTTTTCATCCTTAGACCATCCATCAAGAGCCTCACCACAAACAACTCAATCTCTCCATAAATCTAATTCAAGATTCCCCAACTGGGATTCCTTTACGTATTGCACCAGATATGACTTCATCGTCATCTTAAAAAGACAACCTCTACCCCCCAACATCTCCCATATCTACATGTAATGTTAAATGTTCTTCCATTACTCTTCCAAGAATCACCTGATTCACACACTAAATCAATACGTGTATTCCTTCTCAGTGAATCATATTCAACATTCCCTTTATTAGTTCAATTAGAGATTTTGAATTCATAATCCTCTAAGAACTCCATGCACCAACACTATCACAACTTTAAGTAAAACTAGGAGAAAATCTACCTCTGGCTCTTATGATTGGTGAAGACAATGAAATGCTCACAAATAAGGTAATGTCTCCACAACTTCAGAGAGAACACCACTACTTCCATCTCGAGATCATTTTTGAAATAGTTATATTTTTGGGGATGCAACTACGAAGACCCATAAGAAATGACCAATCTCTACTATATCAAAACATAGCCTAACCCAAGATGCAAAGCATCACAGAAAACATTGAACCGAACTCCTTCTATGAGGAGACAATGATTTAGAGAACCAACCAACTCCTCCTTTAGATACAAAAAATCTACATGAAACTGATAAGTCCATGAAAACACCTTACAATTTCTAGTAAACATTATTAGAGTAGTTTCAACCTAAGAGAAATCAGCTATGAACGTCTTGTAATAGCCTGCGAGACCAAGGAAACATTGCACTTCTACCACTGTCTTAGGAGATGGCCAAGATACAAATCCTTCTATATTTGAAAAATCTATAACTAATCCCTATTGGGATACAAAATTACCCTTAAAAAAGACATATAGATTCCAAAAATCACAATTCAACAATTTTCCAAACAACTAATTTTGGAGAAGAATTCCTAAAATGGCACGCAGATGATCTGCCTGCTCCTCCTCAGACCTGGAGTATATTAGGATTTCATTGATGAAGAAAACCACAAACATATCCAGGAACTCAAGGAAAATATCATTCATTAACCCCATGAACATAACTGTAGAATTTGTCACACTGAATGGCAACACAAAAAACTTTTAATGCCCATGAGGATAATAGAATGCATTCTTCAGGATATCATCATCATTCACACGCATCTGAAGAAATGCTGAAAAAAAAATCAGTCTTCAAGAACCAACTTTCACACTTCTATTGATCAAAAACATCATCAATTTAAGGAATAGGATAACATATTTTCACTATCACTTTTTTAAATTGATGATAATAGATACACAATCACAAATTGACGTCATCCTTCTTCACGAACAAAACTAATGCACCCCACAATGACACACTCGGCCAAAAAAACCACACTATAATATACCATTAAGCTATATATGTAGCTCCCACAACATAGAAGGTGCCATCATTTTATGGAGAAATCAATATAGGTGATGCTCCTAGCTATAGCTCGATGCCGAACTCAATCTCTCATCGAGGGGGTAAAGATAAAACCTCTTCTAGAAAGACATCAGGGTATTATTCTATGAACATAGGAAACTAAAAATACTAAAACTATGAGGAATTAAACATCATCTTAGACATCATGTATGACAAGGAACATGCCTCTAACCCATCTGAGGGTCTCTCTCATTAACAAACACTATTGGCTCTCCATCATCATCAAATAACACCACCTCTCTTCTGAATAAATCCATGATATCATTCACCGAATTAATCCAATACATGATAAGGATGAAATAATATGGTTGAATCCATAAACATGGGAAATATCCCCATGAGTGGTTATTCCCCAATAGAAGATTTAAATCTCTACATACTTAAAATAAGTCAACACGACCTCCAACAGGCATAGTCAATGCCAATGGAAATGGATGTCTCTCTACCTCAAGTCCTAAAGCATGGACAAGGGAATGTGATATGAAGGAGTTTTTCACTCCTCAATCAAACAGGGAATTAAACCAAGTAGAAACCTAGAAAATGGTACCTCTAATGACATCTAGAATGCCTAACATGAGAAATGCTAATGGTTGAAGCTAACCACAACCTTCTCTAGGGCCTCCATGTCCATGACGGTGACCAGATCCATTTCTGTTCTCTACTATCATATGATGAGAAGCATCCTGGGGATATCCTATGCCTACCCTATATTCTCTATTATAATCCAAAGATGGTGTGAACTACTACTATTTCCTCGGCTAGAATTTCTTCAATGGAGGAACCTGAAGTGGAACACCTGAAAGATACTGAATTCTTATAAAGGTTTGGCACTCTCACTGTTGATGACCTTGGCCTCTGTAAGAAAACAAGTTCATGATCCCATGGAATCGGTTTGAGAACTGATGCCACTTGATAAACGAGATACTGATGGATGGGACTTACCCTTGGGAGAACGGAAAATCTTATTCCTTGAAAACCAGGAACCCCAGACCATAGTTCTTCTTCATGAAGAATCTTTATGACTCCACTCCCATGATGACCTGGTTCTGGATTACATCATCTTGATGAACTTTTCCCTCACTAGCACCTCATGGTATGTCTTCGGCATAAATATGGTAACCTAACACTAGATATATACACACAAAACCTCCTTGAAATGCCTCTCCCTATTCACTTCATCTGGAAATAGGTCTAAAGAATATCGTAAATGATTCCTTAAATGGATCTCAAACTCTCTCACACTAGAACCCCCCTGTGGAAGAGTAAGAATCTCCTAGGGACTGGAAACCTACATGGTCAAAGAAAGAAACTCAAATCTAAACTAGTATCTGAACTCCTCCCACAAGACATCTGATTAATTGAGATCTCTGAGGAACCAGAGCCACTACTACCTCACTACTCCATGCATCATCATCAAAACAAATGATACCCTATTCTCCTTCTGAACATGGATCGAACTGACAGCTATCTCAAACTCCTCTAACCATTTGTATATGACTACATCTGAAATGGATCCATCATACTTCTATAGACATTGGAACTAAAACAATCAGAGTTTCATCCTCTAAGTGTCGTTGTTTCCAACCTCTACTCAACAGTGATCTGGTGGTGTAGCCTATTGAATATATTCTACTTGAACCTGATGAGGATACTGACTGGACCCATACCTGCAAAAAAGAATAATAGTTAGAACTACTAATCCAATAATATGGAAGAATTTAACAGTAATTAATTGTTTTATTTTATTCATTTTAGTTTAACTTATCCCAAGGTCTACCCATTCAAACACATACTCAAAAAAGATTGATGCAAGATCCTTTCCTAGGAATCTTCCCTGAAACCTACATCACTTCATTTAGTAGCCACTATAAACATAAAGGTCCAAGAATAAGATCATAGGGGGCCCTAAATACTGATTTCTCAACCGGTCTCCCATGTTTACAATGCTTAATAAACTTAGCTGACACCATTTCCCTACCAACCCATGCAACCTCACCTATGCATAACTCAAACATCCAACCTACCCTCAACACGATCCTTGATACCAGTCTATAATGAACCCCTCCACACCACGTGTACCCATCTTGGGTTGGTAATATGAGAAGAGAGATAAAGACCCCTCGTGTCCTGCCTCCATTAGGCCCTAGGTTGGTGACTAGAACTGCGGGTATAATAAACACTCCGATGAGAAGCATTACCTTCTAAGAGAACACATGTGAAAGAGAGAGACAATATAGAAACCAACCAACTCCTACTTAGACTAAAATATAAAGGAAAACCAAATAACACATAAGTAATGTCATGAAAAACTACTATAAATGAAAGGGGAAATATGAAAGTAATAATAGAAAGTAAAACGGCATCAACAATGAAGCCCAAACAGCTCCTACAAAACCCCCCAAGCTAGTAGTAATAATACATATCTCCAACATGATCCAAGTGAGTTGAAAAACAATTTATATATACATAGGGTGAGTATGATAGTATACTTCTTAGGATCCGCCCTAGATCCTCTTGTTCAAAATTAATGAAACCATGCTAAAGCATCGTGAACACCAAGTGAAACTCACTCATCACCTAAATAGTAATACAATGTTCCCAACCTCACCATGGATGCTCTTTCCATTTATCATATTAAGATTATATAATGTAATATAGAATATCAAGGGTACCCCAATATCCCTTCCCCACTAGTTTTCCACTTTTCCCTAATGTCGCATGTCTTGAGCATCACTATCAAAAAAGGATTGCCCGAAGACAGCTATACGTAGCACCATTACATGTACCTTTTGCAACAAAAACGCTAGTTTACAGACACTTGGGAAAATAAACACACCATCCACACAAACAAAATTAACTAATTACTTTCTCGGTGACACCAAATATCACATAATGTATATCATACATCATGTATTATACCTCAAGCCATTACACCCCATACACCGAGTAAGGATCCTCAATCCATCACAAACTATACATGTAACATATATAGTAGTCCATATAAAACTATATCCAGAATATATGTGTGTGAAATAACTATAACCTAATACAACCCTCCACACACATATATGGAAAAAACTAACTGTCATGCATACCATCACAAGTAACTACCAAGAGAAGATAGCAGGGCCACAGTGGGTAGTCGATCATCCATCCTCCCACCATGATGTTTGGGAAAACAGCCCCTAGGGATCAGAATACCCAGAGTGTGAGTCTCCATAACCGACAAGAAGGAGTAGCCTATAGAAACACAAAATGTATAAGATATAATATAGCTCACAACCACACTATGGGCATAACCTAGTATTAGAATCAACTACAACTAATGTCTCTCAGACTCTGGACTACCACTACTGAGACTAGATATCCTATATGCAGAAAACCATTTAAAGAGATACATTAAATTACTTATCAATTTTTATTAGTTTCACATTACATTAATTAATTCTTTAACCCTTATGAAACCCACATTAGATTTCATTAGTGTCAAAACCACGTTCCATGCCCTCTAGGCATAACCAAACCAACTCCATGACTTCCTAGATTCACAACCTCTACATTGGATCCTAGAAATATCCAACCCCATGGTTTGTCATCATTTATTCATTTATTTAACAAAATTTCCATTCTCTATATTCTCGGTAATTCTAGAAAAGTATTGTATGCTACCAAATGCAATGAGCTCCACACAGTGAGTAGATCAGCTACCCATCAAGTCTTTTCCACAAATAAACGGAGCATAGACCCATAGATCCTTAAGAATCATAACAAAGAAAACACATGGAATAACCCATACGTCTTAGACTCTTTTTTAAAAAGGGTAATAATGACCATATACCTCAAGAAGTGGGGAATGTAAAGTAGATAAAAAACATAAAAATCAACTGAAACCACTTTCACATCAACGAGTAAGCCCAGACTCAACCAATTATATCATCCCCAGTGTCCTCCCCAACACCCACATGCATAAACTGATCCATCTCACAACTCTAGGTGTCAACTTATACCATAACCACTATGCCTCCCTACCTCCACAAACCACAATATCCCACTAGGTTTATCCATCACTGGCTCACTTCACATCTGGGCCTCCCTGCCCCCACAACCACAAGCCTCGTATCCAAAGAACATCACAAGTACTAAGAAAAAACATAGAAACGTGATATTAGTCCCATATCTAGGCATTCGTACATTACACACAATGATATATTATAGATTCAAAACATAGGAACTCAAAAATGGCAGGAAAGCAGGCAACTTAGACCCTATAAGGAATTAAATTTATCACACAACCAGTACATTATTCTATCTTGAATTAACTGATTCATTATTCAGGTTCCAACTATAGGAATACTAATAAACAAGCTTCTCAAACAATCATAAAATTATTCAATAATTAAATTAAAATGACTTTGATACTTTTATCAATAAGAAGCTACATCACTTGGTTTTATCAACCAATTAAATTAAACTAGCTCACATGCATTACTTTTATTATCATCATATTACAACAACAACAATATTATTTAAACATGCCTCTTTATCTTTTATCCAATTAATTACCAATCAATTCCAGCTTTATTTTATTTACCAATTTCCATCAACAATGACAAGATAAATCAAGGGATAAATATCACACCATCTATAAAATCAAGAGGAAAACCGTTATCATGGTATAAACCAACAACATCCTTATGTGATTGATACCAATTTCTTTTATCTGATTCGTATAATTATTAGGTTAATTACCTTGCAATCCAAAGCGACAAATTGTGATATATCCAAAATTGAACTTAATTAAATAAAGAATCATCAAATACCATACATAAAAATTTCGTTCATGTCTTTCCACTAGAATGGATTAAATAAAGGGATCACAATCACCTCTCCTGCAACAACTGCATCCACCATAGGATTCTATAGAACAACCGCACTAACCAACAACCATGCCAAATCCATTAGAACCATAGGATATCATCTTCCATAGAATGGATAGAGGATGTGAGAGAATATAAGATCAAATATCCACAAAAAGAGGTTTAACCTACCTCACATCGAAGAATGATTGGGGATAGAAGCTTGTGATCGATCCCTATAGAAGGAATATATAAAACAATAAGGTGGGGAGTGTTGGTTCACAAAGGATTAGAGGAAAAGGAGTAGTAGCCGTCAGTTTTTCAAAACCCAAGTGGTTGTTTTTTTTTTAAAACATACAACATCGGGGCATTACACAATCTGTAATCCCTTTTCATGTCATGTAATGCCTCATGGCCGAGTTACACCAAAAAGTGCATCACCTCAATTCATTATTTTATTTTTCAAACCTTGAAACATTTCATGCAATGAATCCCTTTTCACTCCATGAAACATCCTATGAAATAGGATTCCACATTGGGTAATGTTTTTACATGATTTTTAGTCCCCTATTTCCATTTTTACTTAACCAAAATTCTCCAAACTTATTCTGATCCACCTACGAGAACTTCGACCTTCTAAAACATGAAAAGGGTTGATCCACTTAGATCCAAGACTTTACAATAATCCAAAAGGAGTGTCATGGTGTATTCATCATTATAAAAAACTATATACCCTAGGACCATTCCTTAGGGTGTGAGTGAACGATGAGAACTATGATTCCTTCAATAACTAGGATACGTTGGACACCTTTCTAATGCCTGACCTAAAATAAACAGCCATTTCTATGGAAGCTATTTTTTGAATCTGATATCTCAACCATCGATTCCCAATAGTTCCTAGTGGTTTCTCACTATACATCATTATTCAGTGGTCTGATAAGAAAATAAACTAATACAACTCTAATTATAGCTATAATTGTGGTGCATAATATGTCCCCCATGGACTCAATATTGAATATCTAGTTACTAAGAGTGCTAATAATATGTCACATCCACATGAAGTTCAACTGCACGAGTTTAATGAACTACATTGGTTTTGTTTCCTGTTATAATCAGGATACGTAGGATTCCTCATAATGTCTCAATATGCTCCTTGAAATATTAACCCCCTATCTATGTGGTAGTAAACCTTGAAGCCTTTGGTTATATGGATTTAACACATACTAATTATTCCATTATAATAAATGGATAGGGAACCTCAAAAATATAAAAATGGATTCAAGGATAAGACACCATCCTCTACACAAAGAGAGAGACATAACCTATAGTCATTTTGTTAGGGTAACCAATCCCATATAGAAATTAAGAAGAGATTCAAAAACATGTCTTAAATCTATAAGAGAGTCATAGAGTAGGAATAAATTCCCCCAAAAATTGTATGATGATCTCAACCTCTCATCATCTAGACTAATGTGATTCCCTAAATTACATCGGTCCTGAAAATCCAGGTTACCGCCTACCTTTGAAAAGAACTTCGATACCCACTTACGGATGGGTTAACTATTGGTAGTTTCTATGGAAGACTCGATAAATATTAAACCAATCTACAATCAAACCTTTGGGTGGACCCCATACATGTTGCATCTTTCCCTACGAAGAAGTGATGTAGGAGTTCAAAGAATCCAGTTGTCTCTAGTTCTACAGTCGAGTCCAATAGTATTGTGAATTTTGATGTAGCTAAAGAAGTAATATGTATTCAATAATTTTTCCAAGATATTTATGTGCTATATATCATTAAAAAAAATTATCTCATTTTACAATGATAAAAATATAGTGGTGGATCTCTCTAAAGAGCTAAGGTCACATCAAAGGACAAAGCATATACTTTAGATATTTCATCTATTAATGGATTTTTCTTATTGAGGTAAAGATATGATGAGTAGAGCATCCATAGAGAAAAATATGGAGGACCCTAGACCAAGTATTTATCTCAACATATCCATGTGTAACATTTGAGAGCCAGTCGACTAAAAGTTATTGTCAGTTGTCTCTAGTGCAAGAGGGAGTCTATTGGAGTTGGTTCTTAATAACAAGCCTAATTAGTACATGATTGCGTGTTTTCATTATTAATTATTTTTTATAATCACGTTATTATTGTTCCTCTAAATGATATTTATATGTTATAATTTCATAAACATATATGTTGTATTGAAAGGTCATAGATGATCCATTCTATAATGAGAACCTTGATGTTCTATGAAATTATTCTTGAATATTTTTTATGGTTGGTTGGTATTGTTTGATAATACAATGAGAATACAGAATATCATAGGTAGGAGGACTAGAAGACATTGAGACACCCTATCATGGTGCTCAACTTTGTTGATCTCCAAGATAAGAGGTAACAAGAATAGAACCTTCAAATATGGAATCCACATTTCCAGGTGTCATTCGATATTTCTATATTTGGATGTGTTTATTGATCTATAGACTTTTAAATTATCATTAATATATATCATGACTTATTCATTGTGATGTATTGACAAATACCATGAAGACATATTCTCACATCAATGTATGTTATGTTGGTTGTTTCATAAGTGATATTATGATAATGGATAATGAGAGAAAGGACTTATCCATTCTTTCCAATGATGGAAGTTGATATATTGGGCCCTTTAGGGAATTTAACTACCTTTATAAATATATGTCCATGATTTTCTATGGACGAGTTCATTTCTAGAAAGTCAAAGAAAGAGATATCACATATATTGGTCTATGAAACTTGTGTGAAATCTACATGATTTGAGATATTGTGATAAAGGGATTGCATTACATGATAAGAGTTCGTATGAGGTTAGATGTCATTGTGACATTAACTTCTTTCTCTATGTGTTCTTTGGTGTGTTGTTAGACACTATCCTTGGACTTTAGGTGGTTATGCCTAATTCCACCAAGGAGGCCTAGAGGGCCACACACTAATTGTATCCACAATCTCAATTAAATTATAGTACTAAATATTAAAATTTGGAATAAGTAATATTTATTTCAGTTTGGTAGATCCCCGTAATTTTATCACAAGTTATTTGAAATAATAAGTGAGTTAAATAATAACAATAATAATTTGTTATCAATTTTGTAAAATATAATATTTTTTATACTTATCTTAAAATAATTAAGTGACATTTATTTCATTAAATATCCATTATTGAAGGATTGTTAACTATCGATGAGGTAAGGAAGACTGGGTTTAATTATTTAAAGAATAAACATGATATTTATTTATATTCTTAAGGTGTTATACAAGTCAATCAATATTATTATTATTATTATTATTATTATTATTAGAAATGGGTTCATTTAATAAAATTAAATATGGTTGGGTTCTTGTGTGTGATTTCACAATCCAAAACTAGATATAATATATACCTAATTATATCAATTTACTAATTCACAATTGGATTCCGCGTAGCGAGAGACTCTCTCAACCACTTTATAAAGGTCAATATATATTGACTAATCTCATCACCTCCTCTATCAAGATAATAAGAGATCATTAATATTTAATCCTCTCTCGAGAATAATAATACTATAATCAAACACAAATAATGAAAGTGATTGGGATCATATGTGCTAGAACCAAATAATTCTATGGAGTCATTTAGAGATTGTTGTGCATGTGTGAATCACCACTAGTGGAATCTTACACTTCAATCCTACAACCTAATGATGATGAGATGAGTACTATTACATCATATCATCAAGGAAAGAATAATTATGAGTTTAGGTAATTCTATATATACTAATAAATTAATTGTAAATTACATGATAATATCCTCCCATGATAGTTCTAGTTTATTAATGTGTTATATTAAAAAACTTTTTTGTTGGGAATGGTCTCTTGACCTTATAAAGAAACCATTACATAGTATTTATGACTAAAATATTAGTCATTATTAAATTAAAAGGATTATTTAGTTATTCTTTGAACATATTGTATTGAACATGGATTTCCAATGAAGAAAATTCATGAGAATGATCTATGAGAAGAAAGAATATAAAATAAACTGCTTGTGTGCTGCTTTGTGAAATTAGTAAAGTTACTTTCCATTAAGGAATGGGATTATTGTTTTTCATAAATTAAGAAATGAACAAATAGGTTTATTAATAAAATATAGATAATTTATATAAGTTATTAAGGTTTTAAAAACATTTGATTATGGTGATTCTTGACTTGATATAAGAAATAGGAATGTTCCTTTAAATCAGTTTTGAATAAAAGTGGGAATTTCGAAGGGAACTAAAGAAATTAATAACCCCATAAATGAAAATTATATTTAACTATGTAAATATATAAGGTAAAAATATATATATAAATAATTTCATGAGAATATTTTTTCATAAAAGAGATAAAAATAAATATAACTTGTAATTAATAAGTAATGAGTGTGGTACGGAAGATCCCTTACATTATGTATTGATTCACTCTATAATTTCACTAAACTATATAGATAATTAAATTAATATTGTTAAATATATTAAAAACAACCCTATTCACTATATTTGACTTTTTATGTTCCATTTATTATCTTTTGTTATTTATTTTTAATGAAGTTTTTTCTTACATCACCTACTCAGGGTTGTTTAGTTAATTTATCGACAAAAAATTCAGTTTGTTGACCATGGTAAAAGGTGTTGTAAAATGACATAATGATCTCCAAAATTGTGTAAATTTATTATTATTTTTATTTTATTATAAAATTACTTATACAATTTCAATGGTTATCCCAAAATAGAATCAAATTAACAAAGGTTCCTCAGTAAGTCCATTAAAGTGGTTAAAGTTTCTAAAATCATTTCTTATCAATTCAAGATATAAAATTCCCAAAATTAATATTCCATAATATTATTTTGGTAAAAAATAATAATTTAAATAATAAATTAATTGTTAAATTCAATCATTTTAGGTAGTCATTGATAACAAAACATGTTGTTTCGTGGAGATGGTAGTCTGTATGTACCCCTGGAAGAAACATTAATCATTCATTGAATGGTTGGTGGTAGAAAATAAAATAGCTATCATTTTATAATTATAATGATGTTATAAATATCATATTAGTTAACTAAATAACCATCTCTATCCTTCAATTTAAGGTGTTGATGAAAATGTGAACATGTCATTCATAGAGGTGATAAGCTACACATAACATGTCGATGTTTAAATTTTTCTCAATTATAATGGAGGAATATATAAAGTGGATATTATATTATTCATAAAAAAAATAATAATATTAATAATATTTTTCTTCTTTACTTCAAGGATATAGGGTACTTTATGGGTGTGGTAAAAATAAATAATTAGAAAAGTAGGGCGGAGAGTATTATCTATCCCTTTGAATTTCTCCCTTGGGTAACTACTTATGGATCCTTAGCTTGGTCTTTTGGTGACACGAAGGATTCGAGTACATTGGGAGGGTTTTCAAGAGAGAATAAATATGATATTTTTATCTGAGCCAAAGGAAGAGTGGATAAATTGGGAGGAGGAGAGAACCATTTATAAGTAAAGACAATATCATTTTTATAAAATCTATTTTCTCTTCAATAATGTTATTACATTTTTGAAGGAAAAAAGGATCTAAAATTGAAAAATAATAGTTTGTATAAAGGGTTAATGTCAATCCTAGAACCACCATAGAATATAATACATATTTTTTAACATATTTTATAGATTTCTAATATGTTAAAAAACTTTTTCCCCAATTATACCTTTCTGTAGTAACACCACTTTCACTCTCAAAAATTAATTTCAATGGAAAAAATAAAAATGTGACATTTTTTAACAATATAAACAATTTGATTTAAAATATTAAATAATTTTATAAATAAAATTTCTAAGAGTTGGAGAAATTAATTTTAGTATTAGAACATATAACACATAAAAATTATTTTTTAAAAAAGTTCATTTGGACCTTAATTTATTTATGTGGGATATGATTATCAATATTTTTTAATTTAAAGAAAAAAATTGTTTTATTATAAAAAAATAAATATTATTTTACTTTAAAATCAATCCAAAATATAATTTTTTGAAAATAATGATTATTTAAATTTTAATACCCAAAACAGGTTTTTAGAATTAAAATATTACTATTTTTATAAGGATAAATATTTTAAAGAAATTTGGAAAAAAATCCTTAAAATTGCTAAAAATATTCTTTAAATACATATTTTATTGAATAAAATGTTTTACAAAATTTAAATTCTCTATTATATATTGATAAATTAATAATGGTTAGTGTTTTGGAAAAAAAATTATTTTTCACTATCCAACTAAAAAATTATTTAACAAAAATCACAAAATTTAATAATATTAGAATTTTGAAATGTGGAATTAAAATTTTTTGCTAATTTTATTAAATTGAAATTCTAAAATTTTTAAATTTGATGTTTACATTAAGAAACAATGAAATAAAGAAATCTACTTAATTAAAAAAAATGAATTTTTTATTTTTTATATTCGTAATATTATTTCATATAAATTATTAATTAAATTGTTGTTAATATATATTAGAAATAAAATTTACATTTTTTCACCGTTATATATTTAGTCTCTTAAAAAAATTCATAGCACGTGAAAACTTAGTTTCAAGAAAAATAAATTTTTAATTATAAAATGATCTAAAGCCAAATATAATTGTAATTAATTATTTATTTATAAGTAATTTAATTCTAATAAAAATATTGGTATTAAATTGCATATTTTAATTTTATCAAATCATTTTTCAATAATAATTTTTTATCAGATAAAAATATGATATGTTTCTTTCATTAATATTATTTTTAAGATATATTATCTAAACTCATTACTAACTATACACAACTATGGTATACCTTTTTGAAACTTGTCTATCCATTGAACATTTTTACAATGACCATATTTTCAATCAATATATTTTCAATGACCATAATTTCAATGATCATATTTTAAAAGGGAAGATTCTATTTCTATATATAGTCTTACAAAAATCAATCATTTTATACTCACTTCATAAGTCACAACATAGTTTTCATTTTATATGCCTAAAATCTTTTCCCTTTTCATGGTATACATTCTCACTATCATTTTTCTTATTCATATCTCAATTCTTAAAGGTGATAGTGGTTGAGTGGAGTTTATAATTTTAATGATATCCTTATTTTCAATTTATCATCCACTATTATTTTTTGTATATTTAAGGGATGTAATCATCCATGATTTGTAATAATCTATTGCATGTGTTACATATTTTCATGTACATTCATTTTAATGTTCCATAATATTTAAATAAAACATTGTTATCTTCATTCATATCTTGTGCATCTAAATCCCTAATCATGTACTAATTCTTTTGAAATATTTTGAAAACATTCATTAAACTTTTATCAAAAAAAATTAATGGAACAAAAAACTCGTGCCATTACACTTGAGGCTCCCAACTTGTTATGAGGGAAAGACATAGATATGAGGATATTATTCCCTATACAAAAATCTTGAGGCACATGCCAATATATATATATAATTATGCATGAATCACCCAAATAACAGACATCTCAAAACCCTATAGAGATAAAACTATGAACCCATAGGGCCCTATAATTATAGAATAAGAATAAATAAATAATCTATATTATACAATAAACTATAACAGGGATGAAAATAATTTTTATGAAATCAAATAATTAAATTAAATTTTATCCTGGATAGCACAACTCACACACCATCATGTCGATTCCTCGACATCCATAACCTATTAACCCAGTACGAATTGTCCATCTCTAAGTGAACACCTATGCACTAGGAGAAAATATGATGAGCTACCCATTTATATCAAAAAAAATTTCATGTATGCAAGTAGTGGTGATTATAATGACCCATTAGGTATCTCAAATTTCTAAACAATACCTATTATTGTGGTAATCAAGTCGATGTGTGTGTAATAAATAAACATATATATTTATATAATGTGTCTCATTTCCATGAAACATGAACACTAACAAACATAACATGTAATAAACATACTACCACATATGTCGAGACATCATGTTCTTACAAGGCCATTATGACACCTGGACCTACATTCTTTGGCTCCATGCCAACTATCAAAAACTATGTAACACATGTATCCAATGAACTTCAGCTATCACTAGGTTCACAACCTAATCAAGCACCCAAACCCATCCTTATATTCTCATAGAGGTCGATCATGTTTCCCCAACCAACCTCTACATACTCTTCAGAGGTTATCAAACAAACAGGCACATCGTTATGGGTTTATGGAGGTCACGATCAATCACACCATCACATCCCTATAGACTCTCTAGAGTCCAAATTCAAGAACATCAAACCATTCCAAAAACACTAGGGAGGACACAGTCAAGAAAAATGACCCATCCCTACATAATCTTGGGAGGCAATGTCCAAGAACACTATCCCATCCATGTAGACTCTAGTGAGACCACATCATGCACATTTAGGTAAGAGAAAATAGGACACATATCCTATCTCAAAAATCACTAACTTGTCATAAGGTAACTAGTTCCTTGGGACCTATTCTCTTGTATATCACACCATTGAAACCCATCTCTACCCTCCAAGGGGTTAGTAACATCTATCTAGACCATTTTTCAATTTTATACCATAAAATAATTTTTCATAGGGATACCCACACAACAAAAGCATAATATTGAAAAATAGGTTCACAATAGGTGCCCCACATAACAAATGCATCATTTTGAAAAGATAGTTGTCTCCAAGATACCAATATAACTCTTCCATCATCACACGCAATCCATGAGAACTCAAAAACAAGAACACAACAAGCACATAAGAATTGTAAAATAATGAATCGCCCTCGTGAGGTCAAACAAACCAAATTCAATCAATCTAAACCATTTCGATTTTCCATTGAAATACATGTTAAATGTATATATTTTAAACCATTTAAAAATAAATCTCAATTCTCTTTACACATGCTAGGACATTGGCCAAAAACTGATAAAATCTTATTCAAAAAACCCATTCCGATTTTTAAATACCATTACAAAACCCATTCAGAACTAACCAATTTCATTTTAAATTTATATTAGAATGAAAACCTACTTTTAAAATTAAATTTTATTAAGAAACCATTTTCCTTTTTAAAACCAATAAACCAAACAATAAAAACCACAAAGATCTCCACCATCAGTCATTTGACAACGACACCTCTGTCAGACTATTTAGCATGATATGAGTCAATGTTGACTATTAGGTTCATTAAATATCATTTCGACCTTATGTAAAATAACACAACTAATGAAATAGGCTCAGAAATATACAAATGAAGTTACAAAAAAATAAAATTACATGTTACCCAAAAGAATAAAATGATGTTAGGGCTCCCTTACTCAATCAATTAACAAATAATCACATAGATCCTATATCAATTTCATATGAGGACACAAGAACCTATCCCAACAAAAAATATTATTAAATAAATTAACTAATTTAAACAAAAAATATAATGTCAAATAATAGGTTACAAAATTACCCGAAAGTTTAAGGATGATCAAATCATGAATAAATTGGTGAGATACACTCTTGATTGAACCATGAACATAGGAAACATAGAATACGCAATTTATAATCCCCAAATGATATCCCATTTCACAAAATTCCTCCAAAAACCTAAAGAAATAAAATTTCATCATTTATTCTGGAAAATGTAAAATAGAGGGAAGAATAAATCCTCTCAGGATGTCCTCTATGAGATGCTTGAAAAATACCCATGATATGAAATGATTTCTCTTTTCTATGGAAAAATATTTCCTCCTGAAACCCTAATTCCCAATAAAAAATCAATGAAAAATTAATGAGAGAGAATATGGATTATGTTGGAGGAGATCCTACGTTGATTTGTCTCATCTAACCACCATGAACCCATCGATGTCCAAAGAGAAGTATGAGGAGGGAGATTGACACACCCATATGTGTGCAATGCGAAGGAGAAGAAACCCAAGGGGATATTTTATTTAGAACCCATTATGATTTTAAAAAAAATTAGTATGGTTCATGGAATAATCCATAGGTTCACAAAATGAATATTCAGGTCAGTGTCCCCCTTCACCCAGCAACCCCTTTTGTGGACTACACCTACCCCTGAAAGGAAATCACATTGTTAATTACAACTTCACTTCATGAATAACCAACTGATGTTATTTTATGTCCACCAAATCCCTAGACACTCCTATAACATCCACCTAATCACACATAACACTCCATAAATCTCAAACCGCTTCCAAAACACCATTTAGGGATATTCAAATTCCTAGAAATTATCTTGAACCCAACATATCAATACAAACCCTCCACTAAATAATAAATAAAATATACCTAAGGAGTTTACTACCCATAATTAAGTGGATTTTTATATAATAGTTCTATTCAAAATAAAATAATATTAAAAATTCTAACATGTGGGTCACTAAGAATAAAAAATACAGCATAACTACCATTATATATCTCTTTAAGGGCATTCCAAGATAATCTTATCTTCAATTTCCTAGGTTCCTCTACATCAAGATCAAATTTAATATATCATTTCTAGTAAATGTGATCAAACAATGTTTTATCTATATTCTAGATATAGTATAATGGATTCATAATTTATTTAAAATACATAATTATTATGTTAGGTTTACAAAGATAGAGAGGAATTAGATTTTATTATATAATTTTGATGCCATAGAATGATGTTTTTACGTTATGTGAATCCTTTTGGGATGGTATTATAAAAACTTTTTTCTCTTTCTTTTTAAAATATTTTCATTTTGATTACATCATCTAATGTCTATATCCTTCTCATATAAATAAATATTATATTTTATAAGTGTGTTTCATATATCATGTCTTGAAATATTCTTTGGAATATGAGTACATATGTCATTATTCTCAAATTTTAGTTTTTAATGTTAATCCTCCTCCATGTTCTTTATTATATTTATGTCCAAAGAATGATTTTTAACTCTAAATACCATATTTATATGTAATGTTTCTATATAGGTTTCATTAATAAATGGTGGTCCAAAAAGTTTTATTCAGATAGAATATTTATCCACACTATATAGATCACATATTGTAAGATTATTTTCTTGATAGGGTGTGATGTTCAACATCCCTAAAATGATTTTTATCTATATAGTACCCATACACGCATTCTAATTATTTTTTATTGAGTATCATGTAATGAAAGTTTTTCAATAATAGGATTCCTTTTATTTACATAAAGTGTATGATAATTTCTAAAATTTTAATTATGTATATGGATATAACTCATAATTCGACATCAGTGAACAAAAAACACCTCCAAATAAAGAAGAATCATTTTTAAATTTTAATTTTAGGAAAAAAATTTCTTTAAATAAATAAAACTAATAATATCCTTATATGATTTAAAATAATATAGGTTATTCATGATCATTTAAAATGAATAAAGGATATAGGTTTGGTTATAATAATGATAAGAATTTAAAATAGTTAATAAAGTAATTGTCATCTTTTTTAATTGAGGATAATCAACCTTCTAGTGTTAAATAAAGTTAAAATATGTAGTTTTATGAGAAGAATGACATAACCTAAAATGGGTTTTGAGAAAATGGATTCCCAAATATTTACAAATACCTTCTTAACATGGAAAAATAACCCTACATAAACACAAAAAAATATCTCATTTATAATTTAAAGAGTATATTTATTAATAAATTTTTTCCTAAAATAGTGAATATGAGTGAATATGGAAAAATATGGCTCATTTATGTATTATTTATGTATTTATAAGAATATTATTATATCAATTTTTGAAAAAACTCACTAACATTTCAAATAATTCCATGAAATAAATGATTTCCCTGAATTATATAAAGGAAAATCAATCCATTGTATGAATCATACTTAAATAAGGGATAAGATATTGGTACTTTAAGAACACTTATTCAACTTTATGGATAGAAATAGAAGATTTAAACCTTTAACTACAACTCAAAAACACAATACACACCACATATATAGTAACCATAAAGAAACTTGACCAAGAGAACTTCCAGTGATGATATTTCTAATGTTGGTGATCAATATAAAGAGGAAACAATATAGTATAATCTCTGTGAACCAATATTATAGTCATCATCAAGATATTTTTTGTTTATTCCATTATTAAGAAGGAATGGGTATTGTTATAAACCTAGTTATTTGATTTAAATATTACAAACATGACGATTTTACAACCAATAAGGTTGTTATATAACAAATATAAAATTATGTTTAAGGATTATAGATTGCAGAACAAAGAGTGATGTAAGGGAAGACATGATTTTTTGTGATAATATGTCTAAACATTATGAATAAGATGGTAATATTACAGTCCTAAAGAATCAACGGACTAGTACCATGTATACCAACCTTATCCACTCATTAAACCTATTAATTTTACAAAGTTTTAACAAAAATATTATTTTATAATAGATACATGACATAATAATTACTAAAGTAACTTTTTCGTAAATTTATATTTAACAAGATACTTTATAAATGTTGAAATTGATGGAATGTTCCACTAGAAATATGTCATGTATCAAATAATTATTACTTCACCAATAATAATCTCCACATAGTGACAAGATAACATGATATCGTCAATATTGAGATTCTCAGTATGGTGTGAAATATCTATTTTTTATGGAAAAACATCTTCTTCAAAATAGTACAAATCGTTTCCCTGATTGTTGGATAAAAGTTTCCATATTTCTTTATTAGTATGAATATATATTCAAATTGGGTAAAAAATGGTCACAACATACAATATAATAATAACCAAGATAGGTAATATTTTCCTCTAGTCAAGTCACCAACTGTAGAGATTTTATTCTTCTCACATTTATTTATATAACACTATTATAGTATTACTACTATTATAATATTTTATTATTTCATTGTAGGTTCTTGGTATTATTTTAGAGGTTTCAAACATCTTCATTGGTTCACAAGAATACTCAACACTATAAAAAAGGTATTTCGCATACATGTCCATTAAAAGGGGTTAGGTTTAATTTGAATTTTTAATGTGACTATTTTTTTTTAGATTTTGATCCATCAGTTAAAATAATTTAGTTCTTGTGGGAATAATTGATAATTTTTTTAGTTTATGAATTATATTAAATAAAGTATCATGATAAATAATATCATCTTATTTATTTTGAGTTTAAAGAATTAATACTTTTATTAATGATATGGATGCATCACTTTCTTGGAGAAAAATAAGAAATATATTAAGATGAAAAAATTGAAATATATATTAAATTGAATGTAAATAAACATGAAATAAATTAAAAAATTAAAAATAGATAAAAATTATGATTATGAAACTCATTGTCACCTTGTAAGGTGAATATATTAACCAATTCACTAATTTGATGTTTCATTAGTGAGTTTGTGTTGACAAGGATTATAAATGGACCAATGGTTAAGGATTTAGTTAGGATAGATATTGAAATTATTATAGAAATGAAAATATCATGTATAAACCAAATTTTTTATAAATATATTTAATGTAAAATATCATGGAATCTTATAGAGACATCATGGACTATGAAAAGATAGAATTCATAAAACATTAAAAATATATATTTATTAAATATGGACCATGAAGTTGGATTAAATTTTAGAATAATATTTTCTCTAACTTTATACTAAATATAAAGACAGATAATGTATGATTCACAAAATTAAACATTTATTATATATCTAGAAAATAGAAACTATCTAGAGATCTATGTGAGCTCTATTGGGAGGAGAACCTGAAGAGAGTAATTGATGAATATTTAAAATTGTATTAATTATAACAAATAAGTCATAGAAAAATAATAATTACCTAAATTATTTATATAATAATTAATAGTTCAAATATTAATAAAGTAGAATGTAACTATGGATTTTTTTACTGGACAGTCAAAAAACATTAATAATTTTTCTTAGGTTTTTGCTGACTAACTAACCAATTCATTTAGTTTTGTTTCTCAAAATAAAAAAAATTAAACAGAATATTTGGGTAAACATTATATAAATTATTTAGTGAGACTATATGGTGAACTAATATAAATAAAATAAACTAAATATTCCAGGATCACCTAAAATATTCAAAATTATTTTGATATAGTGTTAAATATATAATTAAATTTCATCAAAACATTTTATCCGCAAATTGAAGGATTTTTTTGACCAATCCAAACCCTTTAGAAGATTGTAAAAAAACATCACAAATTCTAACTAATTTGATATAATATTATTCCATTTCCAAATTTGTCTTTCAAAAAAATTAATATGATTAAACCCTGATGAGACCCTAGTGTGGTTTTGAAATTAGACTATGTAAGTGCCTCACTAATATTTCTACAACCATGACAATAACCATGGACTATTTTCAAGTTTATAATCCCTACACATAAGATCTATTAATCTCTAAATAAATAAAAAACCAACATAAACTATATGAAAAACAAGAAAACGTGATTATTTATAAATTTTGAGTAAAAATAATAATTTAATGTAATTATTCTATGTAAGTTAAACATAAAATAAAAAATTCAAAGTAGAAAAAAAATATATTCACTTATTAAAAAATAATTATCATCATTTTGAATAGAGGATAATTGAAATACACTTTAATAATTCCATCATTTCACTATATCTTGCACCTATAATATCTCTCAAGCACAACATGAATAATAATCTCAAAAAAACTACCATATATTAAAATTTTCAATTCATAAGGGTGGTATTATTGGGGTTTCTATTTCTTGTTAGTGGGATTATCCAGAACTAATATTCTATATTTAGATGTTAATAAAACATACATAGTTATTACATGATAGTGAAATTCCACCAAATAGAGAAAGTTAACCCAATCCCATAGTAGTTTTTGAGACTAGATTCTCCCATATCTCACCATAAGAAAAATTTCACCCATCACAAAAATACATTGCTTCAAAACACCAATGATAATTGAATATAAACTACTGTAATATTGTATCACATATTAATGAGAGAATTAAAATTCATTAATGCATTATAGGCACCCATATTTATTATAAATTTGAACAATTTATTTATGTTTAATTACCATACTTACTCGATCTAAAAATAATTAGGAATAATTCATCACAATTCATCACAATTCTATATAAACAGACCAATTAAATGGGGAGGACGAAGTCATTCACTTATCAAGGACTATTACACTCATGAAACAACTCTCACATTGTATTTTCTAATATCTCAAACTATGGCCTTCTACCTCCAATCCAATCCTAGTGAGGAGGGAAAATTTCTAACATTCATATACATCATGGTGAGACTACTCACTTATTAGATTTTGTATCATGCATCATAATTACCATGTTTGGATCTAAAGGGTCTAACCCAAATCACCATATAACCCCAATAATTTTTTTTATATTAAAAAAATGATAAAGTAAATGGTGGTGGATAAATTAAATAATATAAGAATTGATTTTGTCGATTTTTTTAATTAATCTATCTCAAAATTGTATGTACTAAAAATATGTCTTAACTAATACATATATCAAAAAAAATAGAAATTGAAAAACATATTCACCTAGGTTTTCTATAATAGATGTTTAATAATGTAGGAAAACAAATTCATGTATACCCATGCAATATAATATTATTAAACAAACTCATCCATCAATCAATTATAATTATCATGTATCATATATACACATATACCCAAGATGAATTAAAAACAATATGAAAAAATAAAAAAGACACATCCCTTGAATATTTTATCTAAAATGTAAAAAAGAATCATCCCCAAGACTTTCATTAGGTGATACATATATCAGTATCTATGAAAAATTGATCCTAAATACTATAACTATTTCCCAGTAATTTCCATGAACTGATGTTTTTCCCTTCCCTAGATCATATATAATAAGATTTGTATTCATTATAAGAGAAACATATAGTGTGTGAGTGCATCATAAGAGTAAGAATTCAATAGTTATCACCGATATTTCTTTCATAAGACAAAGTATATTAATTATTATCCTAAGGAATGAAAAGAATCATGAAAAGGATAAATTTATCATATTAAAAAGTTATAAAAATAATGAAATTTTTTTACCTTGGATTTATGTTTCCATATATTATTTTGCTAATAGTAGAAACTGAAAATAACTATTTTGTAATTAATAAAAAATTTAAAAATAATGATTATATCATTCATGGTTAAACAATGTTTGAAAATTATTGTTTGTTTTAAAATCTCCTGAAGGAGGGAAAATTATTAGATATAGGAATTAAATCCTCCTTGAGGAGGGAAATATATTTGTGGAAAAATGAGACCATATCACGGCCCATAGGAACACCCATGTAGCCATCCCTAAGCTACGTGTCAAACCTATGAAACCCGTAAGAAATTTATATCAATTTATAAACAATACATACCATGATATAATGTCAGGACAAAAAATAAATTTAGATAGAACAACAATAATGATCTTAATAGATTTTATATTTATTAAAAACAATATATTATAATAATTCATGATAAAACACATGTAGTGGCATGAGTAATTACAAGATATAAGTAATAGTATTGGGATAAAAATTTGAAAAATAATTTTTTTTAAAAAATATGTTTATGAAAACATTTAATTGGAAAAAAATAATTTTTGGATTAGTTTCAATCTTCCTTGAACCACTTCTAACTAAAAAATTTCATTAATATATAATAGAGGAGGGGTCAGAAATCAATTAACTAGTTATACCATAATCAATAAGCTGGATGAAGAGAGGTTTTATGGAATTTAAGTATATGAAAAACCTTGAATGTGAGAATACAAGGATTTATTTTACTACTAAGAAAAAACTAAAGAAATATATTATAAGAGGAATACCCAGCCTTATCCTACCCAAATACAACTTCCTATGGTATCTTTGTGATGGTAAAGATCAATATTTAAGAAGTTAGTAACTCAGAGATAGAGATGAAAGAAGAGATCACTAAAAGGGAGTTCTTGGGAGGTAATGTAACGAACATCCTAAATAAATGGGTTTAAAAATTTATTTAGATTGAATTTAAAAGGGAATAATTTTCTATTTTTTAGAAGAATTCGATTTCCTAATAGGTATCTAGTAAGGGAACATAGACCACCCAGTGTCCACCAAGTACTCATTTCTAGGCCATTGGATACTAGACCACTAGTCCAGAAGAATTTAAAATTCTCACTAGATACAACTGGGACCCAACTACTACTCTTTTATTGGGTACCTCATGTCACTTTTTATCCAAAAATTAGTTTTATTCTTTCTAATTAAACACATTTCTCTCCAAGCCTATATAAACTACACAATTTATACATTAATAGTTGAAGGATATATAATTAAGATAAATGATAACCCAAAATGATGTTTTCTATTACAAATACTCCACTATAAGGATGATTTTTATGATAAGCTTCATAAATCCCCTTGATGTGACACACACGGTGGAATTATTCTGTGTGAGATTTTGTTATTTTTTATTATTATTTATTTTCCGAAATAGTGTCAATTATTTTTATTTTTATAATATTTTTATATGTTTCATGGTTAGAGTGAATAGTTAACCTAGTTGTGCATAATAACTATGTGGTTCTAATTTATAATCCCAGAGAACTCTAGACTGTTTAAAAAAGTTAGTGTAATAATGTGAGCTAATTGTGTATTGTATCCAAAAATTCAAAAATTAATTTTTAGGGGTTTTATTTTTAGGGTCTCTCATTTATTTCCTTCTCGTTTAGTTTACCATACCCCAGTCATTGACTACCCTCAATTTATCATATACTTCTTGAATTACTATCATGATTTCTAACCATTTTAAATTGGTTATTTAGGATTATTCCATCAAAACCACATTATTTTATCTTATTATTAATTAATCTTCTATCTTTTTACAACAACATGTTCTTGGTAATCTAGTGTTTCATATTTAAAAATTTTCACTTGGCGTTGTTACTATTTTTGGTCTCATCTTTTTCACTCAAGGCATCATATTTCACTCATTTAGAGGAGAAAAAACATTTTTTTAATTGATTAATTTATTGTCGGTAGGTGGTTATACAAAACTCATTTTGATTATAATATTATAGGTGATTTTATATTCAAATAGTTAATTTATTTGGTATGAAACCTATATTGTTTGTCTAAAATTATTTCAAGATGAGAAGCCAATGTTTTTATCAACATGTCGTTTGATCTGATGGATATTTTCCACTTGAAAGTTATAGATTTTTTAGGTGAATATTTTCACTTAAGGTTCTCAAGGAAATTGCAAGGATATTTTTCTATTAATATAAAAAATATATATTATGGATTTATTTAATATATTTTTAAATAATGAATAACATAATTATAACAATGTTGTAAATGGATTTGTAAGTGTTTAGTTTTTTTATTTCCTTTATATAGTTGTTTGATAAAAATATATAAGTAAGAGTATGTGTTAAAATCCATTATTTTTTCAAAGTTTACATGTGGATTATTATGATTTATATGGAATTGTTTTATGTTATAATTATTATTGCATTGATAAAATACGTATATAGAGGACCATATATTAATGAATAAACATTTTGGATATTGTTTTTTCTATTGATGTAATTTTCCATTTATATTATTATATATATTTAATTTTATTATATTAATTTTTATAATACAAATGTTTAAGGTGTTGTTACATTTAGAAGTATTAAGAGGTGAGGCATGAATTTATATGACATATATTTTTAAATTGTTATCATATTACTATGAATTGATCAAATTCATCAGATTAGATTTTTATAGGAAACATTAGGTAGCCAAGTGGGGATTTGAGGTATGATCACTACACTTGTTTATATTATGAACTATATAGTGTCACAACAAGAATATTATGATATAGAATGGGGATTTAACTAGTCAGGGAGGATTGGGAAGAGGGAATGTAATAATCCATACTTTTTAAATGATATTTTTCTATAAATAAATGTTGTTAAATATTATATAAAATTATACATGTAATAAATGAATAAAAAAATCATATATCATTAATAAATATCATTATAATTTTCATCTATGAAACCAATTAAAATTCCCAAATTACAATTGGACAAAAAAAAGAAAATAGAATATCCAAAATAAGAGAGTATGGATCACCCCTCTCTACTAGAATCATCACCCCACTAAAATTTCTATAGAAATAAAACAAAATATTAGTTAATTAATGAACTACATATGAAATTAAAAATATAACCTTATGTGGAATTATTTTTAATTTTTAAAGAAATAATGAAGTGGTGTTTATAGTTTATAAAGAGAAATGTGACTATTGAGATTCGACCATATGATCATCGGACAATATGACTATTGGGAAATATGTTCGTTGGTCAATATGAAAGTATTTTCAATATGACCATGGGTCAATATGACCATGGGTCAATATGACCATTGGAAGATATACCCATGGCTGATAATTTTACCACTATAACTAGTTTTCATAAGAAATAATGACAATAGATTATTGATATAGAAATGAGAATCGATGTCCTCAACCTCTAGAGTAATTCCATTTGAAGCCCATTTTTTAGAACATGGGAGGGAGTTTTCGTCACTTTGGTTCTCCCTTGACCATGCTCAATATAAAATTAAATAAGTGGATCTTGAATGAAATATATTATAGGATAAGTTCAAGTTAGTGGCGATTACCACTCAGCCGATGTTGACTGAGGCACCATACAAAACTACCACCCTCAGAGACCTTACCCTCAGGGAGTATGTGGTTGTAATATGAAATTACATGTTCAAATATTATTTATATAAATTATAAATTCCTTTTTATAAATAAAAATTTTATTCCATTAATTGCACTTTATAATATATATACTAATAAAATATATTTTAAATAGAGATAAATTTTATAATTTGATATTTAGACACAAATAAAAAAATTATTTTTATAAAAACATGTTAAATTCTAATAACAAACCAAGTCATTATAATTAGCAGTTTTTAATGAAATAGTCTAATAGAAACACAATTATTTAAATAACATGTGAAAAAATGATTTAACAAAGTAATAGGAGGTTTTTTATAAGTATCATAAATTTAATTGGTCCTTAAGATATTCTATTTTTAAATAAATAAGGATTTTTATATTTAAAACATTAAATTATCATATTTCGAGATTTGTTTTGGTAAAATAAACATCATTTTTGAAATCATCTTGTCGAATTTAGGTTAGGTTGAATTTATGAGAATTTTCAAAAATACTTTTTTTGTTAATATTAAAAAATATAGTTTTGGGGTTTTTGTATATTTTATGACATCATATTTTTGCCATAATTTTGTAATAATTAATTATACACAATAAATTTTTTAGAATATATTATTTTATTAATATTTTCTACTTTAATCATTTTTATTATAAAAATGAAAACTATAAGTTACAATCCAAATTATAAAATGGAAATTTTGATTTTTAATAACATTAATTTGTGGAATATTTTCTTTTCCACATAAAAAAGAAGTATTAAATAATGTTATTATATTATAAAGGATTAAAGTATCATAAAATGTGACTCAAATATTCAAAACCATGGAAAAAACTATGGTAATCCAATGGTTTTTCATTTTCCAAAACCTAGTTTTCCAAAACCTATATTGGGAAATTATAAAACAATTCCTATACATTTTTAGTGAATACCCTATCATTTATCAAATTACATTCACTACCAATATTTCCCCCACTATGTTTTAGTTATTATTCATTCCATGATGTCCCCAAAATGTGTTACTTATCCACAAAGGTTGCGTCCTCATGTTTTAGGAACAATTCTTCCTGGTTATGGAATTCTTCACTTCACTTTTCAATCAAAGAGTCTTTTTGTAGTATGTCTTCAAATTTACAAGAAAATTACTTTATGTCCACATTCTATTATCCCATTATGATACGAGTTGTCTTTTATAAATGGGATACCCTTTTCAACTCTCATTTCTCCATTTTATGAAACCATGTTTTATACCCATCATGGTATTGAATTTACTTCCCAAATTTCCAACTTTTACATTAGAAATTATATTTTCATATTTATTTGAATACCAAAATCTCTCTTATTTTCAATGTTTATTAATATATATTTAAAAATGACGTTTTTTATTCATGTATTTCCAAATATGAAACAAACATTTCCTTTAGTGGGGTAAAAGTAATGTAACGATCTTGTCTTTAAGCTCTTTAAGATGCCATGTTTTTTGTTAGAAACCTGTGATTTATTCCCCATATATTATTAATGAAATGATTTATTATGATCTATTTAGATCACATAAAATTAAGAAATCTGAAGGGTGTTCCCTGATAGTTCTCCAATTCATTGGGCAATGAATCTAATCTCTACAAATGACATATTTTACAATATCTTGGTGAATAACCTTGGTAATTTTTCATTATGACACATTGATGATAAACCATGGTGATATTCTTTTGAATGTATTATTTAAATGTGGTATCCACATTTACATGTAATGATTCATGTTATTGTTACTATTTTATGTCTCCTTCTCATACCGTAATTTTATGACTCATTTTCTTATTGATACATCTCAAGATCCTGTTCTATATATATATCTTGATTATTACCTTACTGGAATTCATACGCACCCCTTTCATTTGATGTATTTTCTCACGATACGAGATGAAATAATAGAAACCTAGTTAAACCCATGAATATTTATTTCAAGTGGTTTTATAAAAAATTTTCAGTTTTCCTGTATTATGTACCTTATTTCCAAGAAACTAAACATTAATAGATCCTTTATATTTTACCATGTAATGAAAAGTTATGTAATAAAAAGGTGGTATGCCAAAGTTGGTATCAAATCATGGTTTAGTTATTTATGGGAAATAGGAAATTTAAAACATTATGAATATCCCTAAAGAAATTTCTAAATATAGGAAAACATCCCGGTATTTAGGTGTATTATTAAGTAAGTGGTTTCTAAGATTTGAAATCCCTATGTGGATAATAACCAGTGAATATGGATCTAGAATAGATGTATCTAGTGGTAACACCTGAAAACATTGATTTTATCTAGAATCAAATGGGAACTAGTTCATGAAAACGGGCAATACTGTACTCATGGTTTTTTTAATTCGTGGGGGATATTTTTGGTTAATCATAATATTTTTTGGAGCTTTTATAAAGGATATATAGAAAATTTAGTTTTTATTAGAAGATATTAATAAAAAATTTAATAATTAATTTTTAATACATAAAATTCATTTAGAATTATAAGGTTTATAAAAATAAAATATTTCTCTTGATGGTTTTCTTTTTTAGAGAAATTGCAGGAAATATGAGGAACCGTGTAAATGATGAGTGAAATGGAAAATGAACTGACAATGTTATGATAGATGTTGGAAAAGAAAATTTTATGAGGATTATGTTAATCAAATAACTTTAGTTATGATCAATTACATAAATCGATCCAAGAGACTGGATTCAGCTCATATGGAATAACTTTCCAATGAATAATTCATGCATTGACGACCAACATATTATAGTGGATTGAACAACCCATTGATTTAGAAACAATAGATATTCTCTATAGAAAATTAATTTTCTATAATTCATTCTTTTGGAGTAAGTGAAAGTCACTCTGGCAGTATTCCACATAGAAGAAGATACTGATCAGTCATGGAAACTGATAAATAACATGAAGCCAAGAAGGGATATTTATCCTATGGGCTGGGAAGAGTTTAGGGGATTATTTTTAAATAAATATCTCCATCATTATATGAGAAAAGAATTTGACAATGAATTACAAGAAATGAAGTAGAAGGAAATTTAAATTGTAGGTTTCTGTCAAATTAACATTACAAGACATGCTCAATACACTTCTAGATTCATTATGTATCCTAAGAGAAAGTATGATATATTCTTCAGTGGACTAAGACCTCATTTTCATAGGCATATAGAAAATCATAAATATGAAATCTATGAGAGGATAGAGTGGAGTGATCTGATATTTGAATTGGAGTTTAGAGATACATAGTGGTCATATAGATCAAATTAAAATAAGATATCAATGGATCCAAATATTTTGAGGATCGTTTATCCTGAAAGAGAAAAAAATAATGTGAAACATTCCACATGAAATAAATGTGGTAATAATAATGCATTTAACTACTTACATGGTTGTGGAAATTACTACAAGTGAAAAAATAGATGTCTATATTTATCTAAAAAATCATGGTGAGGTGAAGCCTCAACATCTCAACACTAATGAAAAAGGTAACATAGTGAATGACCAACTATAAGTTCAATTCTTTGAGTATGGAAATCATGGGAACTTTTCCAATAAATATAAAAATAATAATATAATGGAGGGTAACAGCCATAAGCCTCATCATAGGACAAGAGATCAAGGTTGGGAATTTTATATCATGATGAATGAATTGGGGGCTCCGAATGATATGGTGGAAATTAAACATGTTATGATCACAAAGTTATAAATTAGATTGTTTGATTTTGGTTTGACACATTTCTTTATTTTATCCATGTTTGGAATGAAAATAGAATCAATCCCTAAACTACCAGAAGTAGAGTTATTAGTCAATACTCTTATAGGGACTATCCTAGCACCCAAAGTGTATAGAAACTCTAGTAATAACATTGTTGAGTATAATATCATCAAAAATATAGTAGTCATTACCATTGTTGAATTTTAAACTATACTAGGGATGAACTGGATCTCAAATTATAATTCTATCAACCACAGAAGCATGGATATTTCAGTATTCCTGAATGAACAACCTATAATCATTTTCAAAAAAGATATTACCTAGTCTAAGCTCTTCCTAAAGCACCTCCCATAAAATATTATATGTAGATGATCAGTGAATAGGGAGAAGGAAGTGAAAGTATAAAGATAAATAATGTACTTATAATTCAATAATACATTTATCTATTTTCTGAATTGTTACCTATACCTCGCTTTAAAATAGTGGCAGATTTGTACCTTGAAATCATTCACGGATCAATTCCGATATCAAATACCCTATATTGAATGGAAAATATAGATTTATATGAATTATAGAAAAAACCTCAACATCTTTTGGATAATGGATTTATCCAACCATGTGTGTATCCTTGTAGAGAACCTATCTTCTATGTGAAGAAGAAAGATGGATCAATGTGGCTATGTATTGATTGTAGAGAACTCAATAGGAGCACAAAGAATAACAAGTACCCTCTCCCAAGGATTGAGGATTCATTTTACTAGGTTCATGGTGATTAATTATTCTCCAAGATTGACCTCTGATGTTGGTATCTTCAATTGAGGTTCAATAAGGAAGCTATTCTAAATATTTCCTTCTAAACTGGAAATGGGCATTATGAATTTTTTTATGACCTTCTGCTTGACTAATTCTCTTGTTATATTTACAGATTCAATTAATAGTGTCTTTAAGGACTACCTTGATTAATTCATTAGAGTTTTTATTGATAATATATGATATATTACGAAATTCATGATGATCCTGAGAATCGTATAAGGGTTGTTTTTAGAACTTTAGGGAAGGATAATTTTTTTGTAAAATTTAGAAAATTTCATATTTGGTTATATAAAGTTTTTTTTTGGGGAAATCATAACCAATGAAGGAATCTCAGTTTACCCAGTAGAGAAAAAGGATATATAAGAGTAGAATCATACTATAATAGTTACTTAGATTCATAGTTTCCTTTTTTTAGATGGATATTATAGGAGGGTTGTGAAAATATTATCTTCAAATTCTAATCCACTAACTATTTTTACTTGAAAATGGGATAAGTACATCGGGACAAATGGGTGTGAAGAATGTTTCTATGAACTGAATAAGATATTCCTTACTACAAATGTGTTAACTCTACCCTCTATCAAATAAGGATTCATTTTTTATAGTAATATATCCATTAAATGGATTTAGTGTGTAATCATTCAAAATGAAAAGATGATTTCTTATGAATTTGGATAATTAAAGACTCATGAGAAGAATTATCCTATGCATGACCTATATCTAGCTACTATTATTTCTCTTTGAAAATATGGAGGCACTGTCTTTATGGGGATAAATGTGATATATACACAAACCACCAAAGTTTGAAGTATATTTTCATGAAAATGAAATAGAACATGATAATAATGATATGTTTGGAAATTCAAAAAGAATAAGATTCTTCAATTCATTATCACCCCAGAATAGAAATAAATGTTACTAAAGCATTATGTATGAGAGACCCAATTTTTCTGGAAATGATTAGGATTCAAGGAGATCCATTTATCAAGGACATAGTAAATTTGGTCGTTTGAATCATAAGAGAAGGGACATCATAAACCCTATCCCAAATTATTTTTCAACTATTATTACTAGATAAGATAAAGAAGCTCAAAAATAATACCCATTGGAACAAAAGAAGAAAGAGGTTTGAAGAATGGGAAGTTTCCTGAGTTCAATATTGACCAATAAGGTGTATTGAAATTTCATAAAAGTTTATGCGTCTTATCTATCCTAGAGATAATGAAGGATATAATGGGTTAATCTCATAACTCTATATTATCAATAAATCCTATAATCACTAAAATATATAGGGACCTTCCTAATCATTATTGGTTGGATAATATTAAAAGGGATATTATCGAATATACATCAAGGTTGTTGGTATGTCAACAAGTAAAGGAGGAGTGAAAAAGTCCTAAAGAAGTATTTAAACTACTACCCATACAAACATGAAAGTGGGATAATATCAATATAGGATTTATCGCTATTCTCTAAAGAATATCCATAGTAAATAATGTGATAAGGGTTATAGTGGATCGACTCACTAATACTACCCATTTTATCTCTATTCGGGAAGATTTATCTCTTGACCAACTTTCTAAGATATACATAAAGAAAGTGGTGAGGTTGAATGGGGTGCCATTTTATATTATTTCTGATCGTTATTAAAGGTTCACATCTAAATTCTTGATAAGTCTTCAACATTCGATAAATTGAGAATTGAATTTCAGTATAGCCTCTCACCCCAAACTAATGGACAAATTAAAAGAACTATTTAGAAAGTTGAGGACATTCTGAGAAAAAGATTAATGGAATTTAATGGTGGATGGGATCAACATCACCAATTAGTTGAGTTCTCATATAACAACATATTCCACTCAGGTATTAAAATGTAGCCATATTAATATATATATATATATATATATATATATATAAAGAGGTGAGGAACACCTACTTATTGGGATGAAGTTAATGAGAGAAAATTTCTTGGGCTTGATCTTTTGCAATAGATTACAAAAAAGTTTCTTTCCTTCCAACAACATATAAAGGATGCTCAGAGTATGAAGAATATATATACTGAAAATCATCGAATTGGCTTGGAGTTTTATGTTGGGGAAAAATTTTCCTTCAAATATCACATTGGAAGAAATTCATGCAATTTTTAAAGAAATCTAAGCTTATCCATAGGTACATTTCCCCTTATGAAATCCATTATCGCATAAGATAAGTCGAATATTAGCTAAAACATCAAAAAAAAAATTCAAGATCATTATGTATTCCATGTATTTCTCTTTAGGATGTATAACTTTATCCCTCACATGTATTGAATCTGCAGGTCGTACAAATTGAACATGACCTTTCTTATTAGGTGCAACCAATAGAGATCCTAGACCATTGAGAAAAAGTTTTATGTAACAAGACTACCCACCTTATGAAAGTGTTGTGGAGAAACCATTAATATGAATAAGTGACATGTGAACCATAAGATTCAATGAAATAGAAGTACCCTTACCATTTTTAAATAGAGATAATGATTTAAAATTTTGGGGGGAAATTTATTAAGGGGGAAGAATGTAACAACCTAGAATTTTTAAATGATATTTGATTCTTGAATAAATGTTGTTAAATATTAAATAATATTATACACATACAAAAAAAAGAGCAACACCAACAAATTTTATATCATTAATAAATATAATTACATAATTCAGCTATGAAATCAATTGAAATGCCAAACACTACAACTGGAAAAAAAATATAAAATAAAATATAAAAAATAGGAAAATATAGATCTCCCAATCTACTAGAATCATCACCCCCACTTAAAATTATATAGAAATAAAACAAAATAATTTTCAACCAATCAACATGTAATGAAAACGAAAATTTAACATTAAGTGAAATTATAGTGAATCTTGAATGAAAAAATGAAGTTTTATTTATAGTGTATAAAGGGAAATGTGGCCATGGGGATTTGACCATTATACGATCATTGGTAAATATGAGCATTGGTCAATATGATAATTTTTCAATGTAAAGATTACAAACTATATTGTTGGTTGATAGTTCTGTTGTTATAGTTAGTGTTTATAAGTAGAAATCAAAAAGGATAATTGATACATAAAATATAATCAATGGATTCAACTAGTAGAGTCATACCATTCGAAACCCATTAGTGATAACCTAGGAGGGAGGTTTTGTTACTAGTTTTCACCCTTGATCAATCCCATGGCGAGCTTCAAAAACTGAATCTTGAACTAAATAACATACGGGACAAGTTCAAGCCATTGGAGATTACCACTTGGTCGATGGTAGCCAAGGCATCCCACAAAACAACTACCATCACACATAATACCATTAGGGTGTATGTGGGTTTAATAAGGGGTTACATCTCCAGACCTTAGTTACATAAAGTGTAAATTACTTTTTATAAATAAATTTTTTATTCAATCAATTCCTCTCAAGAATAGTTTTCTTAGTAAAATATATGTTTAATTAAGATGAATTGGATAATTCATCATTTGGATTCAAATAAAACATCACATTGTTTTTTTAGAAAATATTGAAAATTTATGTAATGAAAAAATTTATTCTAAGTAGTATTTTTTGATGTTTTTATTTATGTAATAAATGGTTGTTTTTTTAAAGGCCTGCGAAATTTTTTATATGTTTCAAAATTTTGATTGTGCCTTCAAAATTGTAATTTTTATATAAATAAGGATTTTTATATTTAAATGTTAAAAATATTATATTCACTTAATCTTTATGTTAAAATAAATATCATATTTTAAATCTTCATATTGAATTTATTTTAGGATGAATTTATGAGAATTTTCTAAAGTACTTTATTTTCATATAAATACTAGAAAATTTAGTTATAATGATTAGGTATATTTTATGAACACATATTTATGTCATAATTATGAAATAATAAATTAAAAACAATCCATGAAGGAAATGAATTTATTAATATTAGTTATTTTAATATTTTTTATTCGAATTTTAAAAATATAAGTTACCTTCCAATGCTTAAAAAGGAAAATTATATTTTTTTTATTATAGTACATTGTGGAATTATTACTATTCCATGCCAAAATATGCCTTAAATAAATTTTTTTGGTTATAAAGGGTTAAATTATCATAAAATGTGACCCAAATTTTGAAACCCATGAGAAACAATCATGGGTAAGTCAATGGTTTTTCAATTTCCACAACCATGTTTTCCAAGGCCTACATTTGAAAATTATTAAACAATTACAACAATTTTTATGTAAATAAACACACATTTATCCATTTTTATTATCTCAAAATATATCCTCCATGAATAACATGTGATTTTTCCTTCAAAGGAGTCCCACAAGGTGTTCTCAAGCCCCCATGGTTCCATGGTCATGTTTTAGTAACAACTCTTCTTGGTAATGGAATTATTTAATTCTATATTCCACTCAAGAGTCCTTTTTATAGTACGTATTCTGATTAATAAGAAGATTCATTTTAGTACACTTTATATTATCCGATTATAATAGAATATATCTTTAATCAATGAGATTCCCTTTTCCCATCACATTTAAATATTTTCTAAAAACATTTTTATACAAGTCATGCAACCATATTTACTTCTCACATTTCCCACTTTTACTTGGAATTTTTTTCCCTATTTATCTAAATACCTAAAAAAATTATATTCAATGGGTATCTAAGTAGATTTAAAAATTATTTTTTAATCTCTAATTTATATATATTAAACCCAAATTTAATTTCATGGGGAATATGATGTAACAATAATGTCTATAAGTTCTTTTATATGCCAAGATTTGCATAATAAACCCATAATTTATTTTCCAAGTGTTATTAATGAAATGATTTATTATGATATATGTAGATCACATGAAATTATTACATATGGTTTTTTTCCCAAATATACCTCCAATGAATTGGATAAATAATTTAGTCTCTAGAGATTCCATGTTCTTTGATTCCTTCATGAATAGACTTGGTAATTTTTATTAATAACACCACGGTGATAAACCTTGGTGATATTCTTATGAATTTATCATTTAAATGATCTATCCACATTTCCATGTTAGGATTCAAGTTCCTATAAATATGTCATGTATCATTTTCATTAATTATCGTTATGCCTCATGTTATTATTGATATTTCATAAGATCATGTCATATATGTATCTCTTGATTATTCCTTTAATGGGATTTATGTTCACCTCATTCCTTGGATATATTTCTCTAAGATAAGAGTTGTTGTAAAAGAGACCTATTGTAAACCCATTAATATGTATTTCAATTGTTTTTTAGGATAATATTTATGTTTTCTTGTATTATATATATTATTTTCAAGAAACTAAAATTGAAAAGATCTTCTATTTTGTACCATGTAATGAAGATTAATCTAATAAAAAAGTGGTATAACAAAGTGAATTAGGAGTGAGTGTAGTCAGGATCATATCGATTAACCATGTGATTTATTTCACCTTAGCTATGTCAAATATTTCCCCATAGGAACGAGAGTGTTTTCCCATGATGATTGTTATTTGATAGTTGTATGATGACATTATGATTAATATTTTTTTAAGATATAATATTTTGATACATACTATGTTATAGTGTTATTATAATCCATCACAAATAATACATGTTTCTATAATTATTAAGGAATAATTTCATTTATTTATTTATAGTATTTAATAATTCCTCTGATTTGGATGATATTTAAGTACAAAAGGGTTTTCTTTTTCTTTTATATCTATATCTTTGTTTGTTTAGTGAAAATAAACGTTAGTTCAAGGTATTTCAAAAAAATTTCCTTTCATGGTTATTCATATATAAAATAAAAGTATGTCATAAACGTAGTAATGAGTCGTTTTTATCAAGTAATATGAAAGTATAATTTCCTTTTGATATGTCTCATTTTTTCAATGGTTTTCCTCTAAAAAATAATAATTTATGGTTATTTCTATATAAAATATTTCTTGGGGAGACTTATTGAAATAATTAATGTTTTGTAAAGTATTGAAAACTAATGTACCTTCTATCTTATTTTGTATTCTAAAATAAAAAAGGATTATTTCATTATTTTAGTTCACACTTTCATTAACTGGATTATTTTTCAAAACTAATTTTATAGTTCATGTGGTGGAATTTTATTACGAAATTTTTTCACACTCGATGCATACACACAACATGTGTATATATAATTTTTGATATTTTTTGTTAATATTGATTACTTTTGATTTACTGGATGATTGTATCGTTATGTGTGGTATAGAGGAAGCAGAAAATGTAGTTCATTTACTTAATACATGTAGTTGGTAATTTGAATTCATTTGGTTATGTGTTGGCCTTTAATTTATTTATTTTTAAAAATATTCATCCACCTCATCCCTATTTACTCATCCTTTAATATCCTATGATTTTAAAATAAGGCTATTTTTTATAGTGTATATGATACACAACACCTAACTTATGTGAACCACAAAATATTGTTGATTAAACTTGACTATTATAACCTATTCTTTGAATTTGTAGTTGTGAAGAGGAGTAACAACATTATAAAATTCATATAATGTTTCTAATAACCCCAAATTTATTGATTAATTACTTTAAAATATGCACTAAATTTTCAATAAAGTTGGTGTATTCGTAAAATATATGTCTTCTTCAAAAAATTGTTTTTATTGTTTTTTATGAGAAAATAATATAATTAATTTTTGGAAATTTTCAAAATTATATTTCATAAAATAAATATAATTTTTATAATCAGTCTATCAATATTATCATAGTATAAATTATCATAATTTTCTGAACAGTTTGACTTTTAAATGAATAGCGAAAAATTCTTATTTTTATTGAAAATTTAATATTCTTTTAGATTTTTTAAGAAGTAAATTTTTATTTAGGACAAGTTTTTAACCTAAAATTTTTATATTTATATAAAAAATAATACAATTATGGTTTTTGAAAAGGTATATATACTTTAATTTGTTTTAAAAACATTTTACACTTAAAATAGGATTTTTATTAAAAAAACAGTTTTTCATTTTTTTTCCAATTTAAATTTAAATTAAATGATTCTAATAATATGAACTAAATATTAAAAAATATATTCTCTATTTTAAATGAGGTTCCCAAATTTTATAAATATAATCCTTTTTGGATGTTATGAAAAGTTATATTATTAATTTTTATTACCACGATAAAGGGTAAATCAAATAATTGAGGATTAAAATTAAATTACAAGGACTATAAAATTACAATAAAAATTCCCATAATTTCATTTAATGAGTCCATTTCTTCCATACATATAAAATATTCATTTATACGAACTATTTTCCTTTTGAATTTTATTATGAAGTTTTTAATATTTAATATAATGAAATGAAAAAATTGTCACACTCCTGTTTTTAATAACTATAATATTTTTGACATGGGGATTAACCGCATATATGTTTAGTTATAAATATTTATTTTGAATGGAAATTATTTATTTTAATCATTTTAATATATTATTAATTTTTATAAATCAATAATTACCTCAAATTCTTATAAAGCGCTGACCTGATAATTATTCATTTAATAAGAAAATAACATAAATGGAATTAAAAATATTAAAAGTTGTATAATATAAAATAATTAATGTGATAAAATTGTTTTATAGTTAAATTTAATATTTTAGAGATATATTAAAATATTTTATTCAAATTCCAATTTTTTCATGTCGTTTTAATATTCTAAGTAAAATAATAGATATTAAATTGTCATTAATGATATTTTATAATAAATAGTATATTATTAATTGATATAAAATTCATACTGATCATATATTAATCCAAGAGATTATTATATGGTTTAAAATATTATCCATGGTTTATTTATGGGTATTTTTTTATTTGTAGTAATTATATTTACCCTTAAAGAGTACTAAAACCTTGTTATCATGGGGATCATGAAAATGGATAACATGGGGTTAAAGCCAAAATATAGGGGTAAAAAACTTTTCTAAACATTTGCATATTTTATTGGATGATATTATTTCTAATAATATTATTTTATCTTATAATACACTCAATTTTATCCATTTATAAATAAAATTCAATTTATATTAATTTAGTATTTTTTGAAATTCCAAGACTGTCCCTCCCTCCACTTATAAAAGCATACCTCTTATCAAAATTCACTCACACTTCAAAATACTTTTTGGAAATTCCTTAAAAATATCTATTCCAAAAATCCAACCCACATTTTATAGTTCTTTGTATGGGAATAATACAATCCTTATAGGTATTATGGTGTAAATAAAAAAGAAATTTTGTAATGAAGAGGTATCGTTCTTAACTAAGAGTTTTTGATTTATTTCTTCTTCAACATCCTTGAAATATTATTTAACCATGATGATATAATAACATTAGTATCCTTCATATATTTATATTTTTTCATATTAGTTACACAACCTATGTCTATCACCAACCACCATTAAAATGTAAAAGGAATCCATCATTCATGTATACAATACACTATCGCCTTATAAACCAATATAATTTGTTCTCCATCACCGCCTCCCTTAGCTAGTTATAATGATGTTTTAATAATATATTTTGGAAATTAATGACATATTTATAATTCTTAAAATATAAAATATCATTTATTTTCTTACATTTTCATTTACTAAAAATGATAATGTCCTTCATGGGTATATATGAACTACGTCCTCCATAAAGCGATGTTATTGGTTTTCATCAGAAAAATACATAGATGATATATATACGTATATTTAATAAAATAATATAGTATTTATTATATTATTATAGTTATTTTAAGATAGCATAATTCTAACTTTATTTCCATAGTGATAATTGAAAATGAAAATGCGTTACTTATTCGTACATATGGCCTACCGTCTCCGTGATTGTAATGTATTTCATTTTTCGTAACCACCTTTCTTGATTGTTTAAAAAAGTACAATTGATTTATAAATATAGTGACCTGGTCTTATCATACATATATATTTCATAATTTTAAATAAAAATTTCATTACATTACACAAACACATTCATATGTACTGAAATAGTTTATTGTCTCTCGAAACATGGAAATACAACCAATTGGCCCATCGGTAAACTACATCATCGGTCACTATGCTCTTCATAACTAGCCACCTTATTAGACATATCATACACAATAAATTTATTAATAACATATTCCATGGAAATATAAAAAAGGGAGATTTTAAATTATCATTAACGGTAAACAAGAGAGATGTGTAATCACAACATGAACCTTAAAATATGAGAACATGAGCATAAAATTTGAAAACTATTCCCTACATATAAAAGATCATAATATTGTCATTGGATAAAGACTAGTATTCTATAAGACATTAATTATAATGTATTCATATAAAATTATCCATCAGATCATAACATTGGAAAAAGACATATATTTGTGCAATACACATAAGCTTAGAAAATCTTATATCAAGACTTCCAGCTAAGGCTTTCATAACATGTTATGCTTGGGCTAACCACTACTGTAACTAGTTTTGGGAATGGGATGACCTCTTATGTACCATTTTTTTGTCATGGTAAAACCTCATATTTACCCTTTAATATAATATAACATTTATCATTAATCAATTCATTGGAGGTATATATAGGTCCCACCCATGTCATAACATATTTTAATGTCATGTTTCAAGAAATAACAACTCTATTTTTCTCATAAGTGTTGTTTTTTTTATTTTTGGTCCCATTAATTTGATCATGGTTTCATAATATTCATAATTTTAACCATGATATTAATATCATATATATTAAATAAATATTAATTTAGATTAATCCATAATATTTAGTGAAAAAAATGGAATACATCATTCATGGAGATGGTAGGTTGTACGTACGCATGAAAGTTGATTAAATTTTATTTTCATATTGAAATAGAGGAAGTTAAATGAAATATTATTATTAATGAATAATTTTTATGTCATATATATCTTCTATTTTAATTAAAACCATCCCTATTTCCTTCCATGTAAATTGTGACCAAATCACATCACTTCACAAGGTGGTAGTCCGTCGTACACATGAGCAATGTTATCATATTCCCATAAAATTTAATGCATGAAGTTATACGTGATATAATAATTATATAATAATAAAAATAATATCATAAATACCATATATATACAATAAATATATCAATATTCCAAACCCTGATATGTGGTAATGGAAATGCAAATGACATTGGTTCGTGTGGTGGTAGTCCATCGTACATACGAATGATGATTTCATAACCCGTTTGAAAGACACGGTGGTGGTTGTATGTCATGAAATTAAAATGAAAAAATTTATTTTTAAGTAAGATACTATGTTTTTTATATCATCATGGTATAATAATAATTTAATGATATGGGGGAATAAATAAAAAAAATGCCCATTGATGAACATTACATCCTCTTCAGGTATCTTTATTAGGATTGCACCCAAATCCCTCCTATGATGTATTTATTCCCATAAATAATTCTTATAGAATGAGAAAAGGGAATTTGGGAAGTTATTTGGGTAGTTTTATTTAAAAAAACGGTTTTTAGGTGATAATAAGAGAGTATAATAGATGTAATTTTATAAGTTATGTGAGTGGCACATTTGTAATTTTTTGAAATAAATAATTCCACCCAAAATTTTTCATGTCACAAGGCTATAATAAGGGATAAAATTCAATAAAAGAAGATATAAGGTCCAAATATGGCTATAAATTTTTATTGTACATGTTTTGGGTTATTCTAAACTCATTTGCTTTTAGTTTAACCCCCCTATAAACCCATTTTTTCATTCACCACGGTAAAGAATTTTTAATATTTTTACTATTCACTTGTTCAAATATTAAGTTGAACTTATTAGATAATAAAATGTATACTGATTCTAAATATGGAATACATCCTTACAAATTCCATTTAAAGAAGTTAATCTTTTAATTTAATATTAATCACTCAATCATAATGGTAAAACATGTTTTTAAAGAGAAAAAATTCAATAACTTACAATGTTTTTCAATGAATATTCAATATCAAATTCAGTGAAATTACGTAAATTAGATTAGTGGATATCTAATTGAACAATTTTTTACTTTTTAACCAATTTAAAATATAATGTATTTATAAAAATAAATTAATTGAAAAGACCGTTTTAAATAAAAATTTAGTATATTTCATTATTCATCAAAAAATGAATCTTTTTAGAAAAAAATCACCCCAATATAAATTTGATTTGATTAATTAAAAAAATATGTTTATTTTATCAAATTAAATTTATTATATTTTAAAAAATTAATTTCATTAATTTTCCCAACAAAATTAAAAACAATTATTTTGAGAAAATAGTATTTTATTAAAATATGAAAACTTTACTGAAAATTAATTAAATTTTTTATAAATATGTTTTATTTATATTAAAAAATTATGAAAAATATTTATAACATATTTATTACTATTCGTATCACTATGTTTGTAATATTGGTTATAGTAGTCATGTTTAAATAGCTATATTAATAATATAGTGCAACTTTTTTAAAATTCAATGTCATGAGTAAAACAATACAACCAAGTGTTGCATGTATTGAAAGCATAATGTGGTGTTATATGTAAATAAATATTCAAATTAAAATAATTTATTAGGAAAATAATAATTTATAAAAACTTAGGGTGTTAAATTCAACCCCCTTTTAAATAAATTTCATCCTTAAAACACATCACAGTGATAAAATCAAATGAGAAAAATTTTAACTCATCTTATCTTCATGTTCCCATGTAGATTCCTCAAACTAGTGGTTTTCGGAAAAAATGTGACCATGTGAGTGACTCTTTCATTAAAAATCCAATGAATGATCTAGAATATATATCAACTATTACCCCTAAGAAAGATATTTCTCTAGTGGTATGACCTTATAGATTAGTACATATGAAGGGTGAGGTATGTATTTTATTAGGAGAGATACATATAACACATCATGTAATTGATAGAGGTTTGGTGGAAGAACCACGAGGTAAGCTATGGGCTAGATAGGATAAATAATTTTAATGGTACTAATATACATAGGGCTCAGTTTTCTTTTCTCCTTGAGTCTCATAACCTTCATTCATATTGAAATTATAAGAAAAAACTTGTCACCAAATTCCAATTCTAGATCATGTCTATGATTTTCAGCATAATGTTTTGTAAAATCCAAGATACCTTTATGTCTTTTTAAATGCCTATAACCTTCCCTTAAATTTATTCTACTATCATATGTTCTGATATCTTTCTTTCTCCAACTCCATTCCTTCACGTTGGAGCTCTACATTTCTTACAATATAGGGGTTCATAAGGAGACATCTGAATGCTAAATTGAAATATATTATTATAAGAATACTCAACTAGATAATGTTTTTGATCCAAACTACCATTGAGATCCAAAAGTAAAACATATCAACATATCCACTAGGTTTTAAACATTCATTTTCGATTGAAAATAAGTATGAGGATGATATAGAGTTTTAAAACTCAAATCCATCTCAAGATCATGGTAAAGACTTATCTAAAACCTTAAGGTGAGATTTGAGATCCCAATCATACATATATGAATGTGGTACTCTATGAAACCTTACAACTTCCTTAATTTTTATCTAAGTAAGGAAATCCAAAGTGAATTATTCAATGATAGAAATAAAGAGTTCTTACTTTGTAAGGCGATCAAATATAACCAATATAGTATTATTACCTTTAGTTGTTTTTTAGAGCCTGATGACGAAATCCATGGTAATTTTTTCCCATTTAAATTTTGTTATAGGAAATGGGTTTAAAATACCCATATAATTTTGTTTATTATCCTTAAATTTCTATCATACCAAGAACTAAGATACAAAATCTATGATATCTCTCTTTATTCCATCCAACCAAAAATACACATTCAAATCAATATACATATTTATACTTTCTGAATCAATAAATAATGATGAACTATGAGATTCCTCTAAAATATCCTGACTCCAATATATTATGGATGGAACACATACTTGAATCTTAAACATTATCATTCCATCATGATCATGGATTAACTCAATAATATTTATAACCATCTTTTTCATCTCTACATCTTCCTTCTACGCCTCATTAAACATCACATGGATAGCTGGTTGAACATTTAATTGATAAAGGTAATATTTATCCCCATCATTCAGAATGTCTTGTTCCATCCTTTTCAAATACAAAAATATTGGATCTTTTTTTATCTCTATCCTTAATAATCTATCATTATGTTTTCAACTCAAATCATCAAACACCTTGTTAGATTTATGAGAGTGGTAATGTATTAATCTGCCATAATATTTAATCTGCTCTAACCATCTTATTTGGAACATATTCAACTCCTTATATGTGAATATATACATTAGTATTTTATTATTTGTATATATATCACACATTTCTCTATAATTATAACATGTCCAAATCTTTATTGAAAAAATTACTGCAACTAACTCCAAATCATGAGTTGGGTAATTTTGATCATGATTCTTAAATTGTCATGAGATATAATCTATGAACTAGTCATTATTCATAATAAAAAATCCAAATCCATTATTATATGTATCACTATAAACTATGAACCCTTCTACACTATAGGGTAATGTAATCATAGGTGCGCTGAGTAACCATCTATTCAATTCCATGAAATTTCCCTCAAATTCATCTATCCAGAGGATCACAGAACCCTTTTGTGTTAGCTTGGTGAGTGGACTAGATAGTTTTGGGAAATTATCCATAAACGACTAATAATATCCATATAGGAAAAAAGAAAAATATGGATATTAGTCCCTGTGGTTAGTCTCATCTAATATTCAATATCCTTTGTCTATGATTGATCTACTAATATAATCTATCTTGAGATTATTGGACCCAAAATTCACATTTTAAAATTTTTTATGTAGTTTCTCCTTTCTTTGGGGTACTTAGTATATTTATCAAGTGATCTTTATTATCTTGTTTTCTATTTTTTTAGTTAAGAATATATTCTATAAATACTACCACAAATTGGTCAAAGTTATTCCTTAAGACTCTATTCATTAAATCCATGAAGATAATGGGGGCATTTCTAAGGCATAATGGAAACACAATATATCCATACCTTGAAAAAACTTATTTCATGGGTATATCCTCCTTCTTGACCCTAAATTAATGATATATATAATAATGCTTAATCTTGGAAAATTATTTATCTATTCATCATTGACCAAAAAAGTCATCAATATATGGAAGAGGCTACTTGTTCTTGATTGTGGTTTTGTTCATCTCCCTATAATCAATGTAGTGTCACACTGAAACATATTTATTTTTAAACAAAAGAAATGGTACACCCCAAGGTAAAATACTTGGCCAAATTAATCCCTTTTCAAGGTTTTTCGGGAGTTTCTTATTTAATTCCTATAACTCATTTGGGGACATTCTATAGGGAGTCTGTGAAATTTTTATGGCACCTGGTATGAGTTCTATTGAGAACTCAACTTCACATTTTGGTGTAAGTCTAGGAAAATATTTTGGCAAGACATCAAAAAATTCATTCATAATATGAATATCATTAATTTCATGTCTCTCCCAAAACATTTGAGATAAAAACACCTTCAGAATGGGAATTATGACCCCTATAACAGATGTGATCTCCAAAGGAAGTTTATACTTATCTTCACATTGATAAAAGATCAAATTTTGGTTTGTAATATCAAATGTGACTTCCCTTAATCAACAATTAATCTATGATTTATGTAGATAAATCCCAACTATGACTAAGATAACATCAAATTAAACCAACATAATAATGATTATATTTATAGGAATAGAATTCCTAGAAACATCAATAGGATAAAAATCATATACATTCGATTCTCTCATCATACCATTAAGGGATTTAACAGTTAATTATATATCTAATCATATGGGTGGAATATTGATATGCTTATAAAATTATTTAGATACAAAATAATGTGTAGATATTGATTCAAATAAGATTATTAGTTCTAGAGTGGATTGTAATTGTACCTTTTACCGTGTTTTTATTGAACCCCTAATTAATAAAAGTGATCATATGAGATTTTCCCTCATCCCTCGGCTTAAGAGGATTTTGGAATTGATCACCATAAAAACCCCTCATATTTGGGCACATTTGATCATAATTCCCCAAATCCTTGAATTTGAAAAATAGAAGTGTGGGAGTTGCTTTCTATGTACATTTCTCATTATTCATATCATTTGCTAACTTCTTCCCATCAATTATTAATTCAGCCACTCTATGACCGTCCCTTCAACACATAAAACATTTGGTAGTCTTCTTAAAGTAATTTCCTCCATGCTTCATCCAATACATTGAGTAGAAATAAAATCTCATCTTATTCTCTCTATGGTAATTATATTTTCTTTTCAATTCCATTTTTCACTTATTATTAAAACATTGAAATGGATATGTAACCCCATCTTATATTTCCACCTTGATAGGACATTGGACAATATATTAATAGATAATGGAGTCTCTTATCAAAAACTCCCTTTGGAGATTTGGTTTTAACCCACTGAAGAAATTATCAACCTTATCTTCAAGTAGGATGATAATACCAAAAGTGTACATCGTAAGACTTTTAAAATTTTCCTCCTAAGTACCAATGGATTCATCATCATTTTTATTTATCTCAAGGAACTACTTCTCTATTTTCATATGGAGAATATGAGAATAGTACATATTTAAAAATAGGTTCTTGAAATCATCCCAATCCATGGAGTCAATTTCATCCCATTGCCTAGTATTTTCTGTTAGAGTCCCCCATTGATCCTCTTGACCTTCCAAATGGTAGACACCCAAAATTAATTTTTCATGTTATGAACAAAGGATAGTGTAAAATATCTTTTCAGTGGTGATGATCCATTGTTTTTAAACTTTTGGATTAGAAAATACACTGAAAGAAGGTGGATGTTACCACATGATGTTATCAAAAAAATGTTGTTATCTCTATTGCTAGTTTGGAATTATAGTATGATTAATGCCTTGATAATTTTTCTTGAGAATAGTATTTAGATATTTCATTCCAACTCCCATAAATTTTTTCTTCTCATGGGGAAAATCATTTAATTTTCTATCACACTCATCATTAACATAGTTCCTTTAAGTTCCATCGATTGACTGAAACCAAAAAATCATAGTGTAAGTCACAATACTGACAGGCGGAAACGACATAATCAAGAAAAATCACATAAGAATGTCTAAATCATTAAAACTTATTTTAATCTCTAAAATCATATGTTTGTCCTAGTATATCATTAGTAATCATCAATAAAAATCCTTAAAGATGGTTCATAAAGAGTTTGTGAATTTATAAAACAAATTTATTAAGAGTGTCAAACTATGTGTTTAGGAAGGCCTCTTGTTGTGCACCAGGTGAAAATCTAGTACTTCTTAATTGCACCAGGTTTATACTTATTACCCCTAATCACCTATGTGATGGTTCCATATCCAATGGTAGTATTTAGAAAGAGATGTAATTTCTTGGAAAACACTCACACTATAATTTACTAAAATTGCATGGAATTTTATTATACATTGGTTCATCCTTAGACTTATCCTTAGACATATCCTTAGGGATCTTCTAATGGTTATCTCGACTGATTATCGAAAGGTTAACTAAACATATCCCATAATAAAAAATATAGCTACCCAATATTATCATATATAGATATTACATAATTTTTTATGAATATTCATAACATTACACAAACACATGCTTGAGGAATATATTAGTTTTGTGTCTTTGGATACATAGAAACAAAAAACACTAGTCCATAAGTATACTAAATAGTCTCCCACTATGTTCTCCAGAAATATAAACCATATTATCCATATCATCTAAAATATATTTCTTCATTAACTTGGGAAGTAAAGAAGAAGAAATAGTGAGATTAAATGCTCAGTAATGGTAAAAAAGGGAGATATATAGGCATACTGTGAGATCTGATATTTTTTCCAGGTATGTATCTCTCAATGTTTTTCATTAATCTGATTTTTGTAGAGTTTTTCCTCATATATAAACCATATAGTGGAATGTTTGTTGTGATTTACTAGTTTTTTGAAATTAAGAAATCTTAGGATGCGAGGAAACTATAGGAAACTAAGGATGATCTATGTTGTGAACCTTGTTGGGGAAATTAATTAAAGTTTAGTGATCTGTGTTTTTCTGAATTAATGTAGTATGGGTATAAATAGGTCATGTGTTACCACATTTTCTTGGTAAGTTGAGAATTATTAAATAGATTTTAGGTTTTATAAGGAAAATGGGATGGAAAACTATCTACAAGATAGTTACACATCGTGTAACTATAATATACACCATGTAATAGTTTTCAAACACATTTGATGAACTTATTCAACACATGAATTAAATACATTTCATGAACCACTTACAAGTCATGTAATGTTTGGTCTAGTTAAATATCCAGTCAAGGTGACTATTTTTTTAGTGTATCACATTAAAAAGACTTACACAATATGTAAGTATTTTACATGTCCTATAATTCAAAGACCTGTAGTTGTAAATTATGATGTGAGGATGAATTTAATTTCTATTCCCATATCAATTTTTCTTTTCAACCCTAGGGATTCTTCCATGTGTTTTTGGAGTAAGAACCTCCCTTCCAGATATCTCATTTGTGTGTCCAATCCCTAGTAAATTTTTTGGTTATGTTTTTCCATTCTATCCCATAGTTCTCCAAACATTTTGGGGTAATCCCTTGACCAAGTTCATTTTTTATATTGACCTTGATTAGTTTTTATCCAATAATGTCAAGACCTGACCGACTGGGGTCTGACCAGTGACTACCTCAAGCCTATCTCTAATAGGACTGGGGATTGCGACTAGTGCCAAGTAGGAATATCCCATAAATGGAAGTCATTATCATAATGTAATTACACAAATACACACATCTCCATGTGCACGCAATGTTGAAATGTAAAAACACTAAAAGAATGCATGCATGCATGTAAGATCTCACAGCAGAGAATGAAACTAATTGTACTATAAACTGAAAATGAGCCAAAAACATTCCCAAAAAACTATAAATAGTCCATAATCCTTAAAGGGTGAGGAAAAAGTCAAAAGTTAACTCCCAGTAAGCACCTTGTTCAGTCCAAATCTAGGTACGCTCCACCCACACCCTGTCCTCTCAAGACAATGTCAAAAAGGGTCATCATTTTCATAAGACATGACATGTGCGGGAAAAGACCATGTAGGGGAGAGTTTAACAATACTCAGTAGGACACCCCTAAAACCCAAAACGAAATTCACTAAGAATAGTTAGATCAATACAAGATATACCAATAAATTTATAATAGACAAAACCCATATATACTCATTGTAGATGACACTTCACTAGGAAACCTTAACCAACTGTTATCCACATGATTCTATTTGAAGCAACACTTGTTTCGGGAGAACCCACTCCATGAGCCATGCTACAGTTAGAGACACATAAAAAAGAGGCATGGTTCGTTCAGACCTGCCTAATGAATCTCACTAGTCTAAGGGGACCATGATACAGAGATAGGGGTCACACCCAAAACCATTAGGGGACACCAAGAACCTAATCTGGATCAATTCGCGACATAGGAGATCATATGCCAACAATCCCACAAACCCTACTGATACAGACTGCTAGATGGATGATCAACACCCTACTCAGGGAGGTCATGCTAATTCCACGTAATCCAACTAGTGATGATAGAGGATAACACTTCAGTCCCACTAAGGGACACCACAACTCTATCTGAGACTCTACCTCTATAGGGAATCACAATCTAGTGATGTGGATGTAATGTTTCACTATAACCTTTAGGAAAAGGACTAAGGGAACATACTCAAACTATACTATCCTATACTAAGAAAATATAAGAGTCTCAATAACTCTTTATAGGAGTATGTGGTGTGTCACAAGGGGTACACGACATTTCCAGCTATCCCATGTCCTTAGAAGATCCTCACACAACTTGTAGTCTCTATATATGCAATGTGTAGAAGGATGTACAAGGTTTGTAGAGACACACAGTATCCTACAAATGTCACTGAGCTTTTTCTATGTACTGAATCCATGTCCGTGTATCTGTATGTGTATTCCAAGCTATGTCCATGTGCGAGTACACGGCGTGTTCGTGATCGTGTACTCCAACATGTGTCTCTATACTTATGAAGTACATGATTAGTCAACTGGGGAGGGTAACATGACATTTCATACATGTCACATGTCATGTGTTCCATATCTTTGGCTAAACCCTAGCAACACAACAAGGGGGGCCCACATGACATGTAATCCGGAATTATGTGTCGTGATCAATGGGATTTTTTAGAATTCCAAATTCTTCATCCTCGTTTGATCCATCAGTTTTAGACTTCATCTTGATGATCGATTCACCATGGAAATGATGATCCAACCTCATCCAAGCCTCGCCATCATTGAAAAATGTGTCCCATTGTCTAATCTACTAGAAAATGGATTAAACTGTCATTCTTCATTGTGCACTAAAGAAGAAGAATCCATGAATCATCTATAATTCAAATCACTATGTCCCCATCATTAAACCTTTGTCGTGTCGTGTTGATCCCAGATCTATGATATTAGATCATCGCATCATGAAACAGATGTGAAATGATCGATTGATCAGGAATAGTCTAACCTCATTCCAATAAAGAACACTCGTGGTGAAATGCAGAATTTACAGAGAAAAAGAAAAATCAATCTAGTGGTATGAACCATTATCAAGGTTCTTATTGATCTTGGTAATTTTTTTAGAATGGTAAATGAATCCATCAAAAAATGAAACCAAAGAAATTCTCCTGAAAAAATCCCTACAAAATAAATTCCTTCCCACAATACGTAGGATCCATGAATCAATTCGTTCATCGATTGATTCATGTTCATCATAGAAATAAATAATACGTAATTAAACAATTTAAAATCATTCCCTACCTCGATTTGGATTGTTCTCTGATGAAGAGTGAATTTGTGTTTCTTTTGTTGGTGAGATCCTTCAAAATCAATGTGTGTCAATCATCAATCCTCGAACTATCATCGTTTGTTTGAAAGGATTCCCAGAGCTATCTCTACAACTATACTCGAAAAGTTCCCTGGTTATGAAGCCAACCCTATAATTGTGACATAATTATAAATTTAAAAAAATACAATTCATTACTTCAACAGAACGAATTAAAATAATTTCTGTTAAATTATTTTAGTCATTTTATGCCCATGAAAACATTTTCACAAATGACTCATTCAGATCAATTTTAACTTTCACCTAGTGTAAAGATTTAATTTTGAACATAATGGTTCCCTCATATTTCTGATCTGGGAACCCATTTAATAGTTATTCCACTTTTTCAGGAAAACCGCATGTGTGTTATTTTTAATAGATTTAATATATTTCAAACATTTATTCTAGCCACATCGGGCCTTGGAATCTCATGATTTCTTAGCATCTGGTGTCCAAAAAAATAAATGTATTATTTAAAATTAAAACATAGAAAATTTGAGACATTAAATTCTCCCCAACATGGGGATAAATTTCCTTGAAATTCAAAAATAATGTCTACATAAATATATGTGGGAACTATAAATGAATTTGAGCCTCCCACTCCCATGTGCTCTCATAAATATTTCCATAATTCCACCTGACGTGCACCAAATAATTCAATCAACCATGAAGGATACTATCCTTCCTATCCTCGACCATTATTGGGTACTCAGAAAAAGTTGCTCCATCCTTGTTTTCCAAATCACCCAGCCGATAATGTGCAATGGGTTATTCATGTACATTCTCTACTGCGACACATGAAATATGTCATGTACCCAGTCTAAATATGGATGAAGTGATAAGGGGTACACCACCTCACCAAATATATGAAGAATCTAGAGAGGTCCACTGAACTATAGAGATAGATTGTCACCTCGACTAAATCACTATAATTCACATCATGGTAAAACCTATTAAAACACATGGTCTCCCTCTTTGAACTCCAAACACCTCCATCACCAGTCATCATATGACTTCTAATGGATCTGTGCAATCTTTATCCTCTCTAAGATATTATGAACCTTCATTATAGTTTCTTTTACTAACCCTAGACCCAAAACTGCTAAATCCCCTAGGTCAATCCAATAAAGTGGTTACCTACAGGGTCACCTATAAAAATCCTTGAATGGTTCCATGAAAATTGTAGAATAGTATTTTTTGATTCTATGAAAAATTAATTAGTGGTGAGTGATCATCCCAAATATGAAAAATTATAACATTTAAGCTCATAAAATTTCCTCCACAACATAAATGGTCTACTCATTCTAGCTGTCAGTTTGTGGGTAATGCAAGGTGCTCAAGTATAACTGAGTCCCAAACACCTCTTGTAATACCTTCAAAAACAAAGATGTAAATAAATAATCATGATATGAAATTATCATCAAAGGAACTCCATGGGTTAGAACTATATTCGGAACGTAGAGGCTCCTCAATCTCTCTACTGAACATTGTTCTTAGATATCTAGGATGTGGGCGGACATAGTTAGTCATTCAATGATCACATAGATGACATCATTTCCCATGGAAAAATTTTGTAATCCCATAACAAATTCCAAAGATATACCATCCCACTTTTATTTTGGAACCTCAAGCGATTATGAAAACCCTACTGGAGCATAGGGCTCAACATTAACCTGATGACAAGTAATCAATCAAAAACAACATCAACAACTCATTTCATCATTCTTATCCACCTAAAATGACATCAGAGGTCCTGGTACATCTTTTCCAAACCTAGATGTACCTCCAAGGGATATGTATAAAACTCTCTCAAAACCTCCTCCTACAACTTCATTGGTACCATCATGTTTCCTTTTAAAATAATGATGTGCTCCCCACCTTTAGAAAATCCATCAGGAGCCTGCCCTGTGGATATCTAAGAACATAAGGTCTTCCCGTAGGTTTCCCCAATTTTTTCCTCCCCAAATCATTGTAAGATTAGAGGGGTGACAAACATCAACTGGAGGTAAGCTTCTCTATATCCATCCACAAAGGATAATTCTAAGGAGGTAAACTGATTAGGCATCGTGTTCAGGAACTATGAACTAGATCTTCAATTGAGATCATCTTCCACCAAATTCCCCTTCACATGAGTATAAAAAATCTCAGAGTCATTGTCATAGAGTAACTCTAGCCATCACTTATATCTCAAGTTAATATCCCTCTGATAGAAGACATACTTGAGACTTATGTTGTCTGATTACCTGATGAATTTTTCTAGTAATAGGTAGTGTATCCACCTATTCAATTTGAAAACAACTATTTCTAACTCTTGGTCACGAGTCATGTAGTTCTTCTCATGTGGAATCAACTTTTGTGAACCATGGGAAAAAACTTCTTGCCTCTACATTAGAACCCAACCAAGCCTGGTCACTGATTCATCGTAGAACACTAAATACTCAACAACTTACAATGGAAACCTCAAGATGGGAGAGCTCGTCAACTTCCACCTTAGCTATAGAAATAATTATTGGAACTTTTCCATAAACAACAGAGTATTATCTTTCCGGGTCAAGGCTATCAAGGGTGATTCCACTATAGATAAGTTTGGTACAAAACTTCAATAGTACCTATCTAGTCCAAGGAAACTCCATACCTCGATAACATTCATGGGTGGATCCCAAGAAATCACTGCCTCAAACTTTTCTGGACCCACTAAAACTCTCGCCTCTAAAATGATGTGTCCTAGATAATGGACCTCTCTAATCCAAAAGAATCACTTTAAGAGATTCCCAATTTTTTTCTCGTAGGGTGTTTCAAGAACCATCCTAATGTGTATCGCATTCTCCTCCTTAGAATTTGAGTACAGTAGGATGTCATTGATGAAGACTACCATTAATTGGTCTAATAATTATTAAAAGACCTGATTCATGAGTCCTATGAACATTTTTGGGGTGTCAATCGTGCCAAACGACATAAAAAATTACTCATTGTGATGGTAAAGACAACTAGACGTCGTCTTCAGTATATCTTTATCTCATACTCACATATATTAACATCCTGAATTTAGGTCAATATTCATGTACCCATGTGACCATTTTAAATGATCAAAGATTTCATCGATACATAGTGGTGGGTACTTTTTATTCATGGTCACTTGGTTCATGTGCGGTAAATCTACACATAACTTCATGCTCCTTCCTGCCTTCTTGGAAAACAAAACTAGTGCTACCTAGGGTGAAATAATGGGAATCATGAAGTCCTTCGTCTAGAAGACCCCCAACTACACCGTTAGCTCATGAATCTCTATGGGATCCATCTGACATGATGGTGTAGATATCAGTGCCTTCCCAAGGTGTATATAAATGTATATTTCTATCTATCGGTGAGGAGGTAAACATAAAACATATTCATGAAATATGTCCTCATACTCAACCAACACTATTGGGAACTGGGAACTCATAACATCAAATACACTGAGGGTTAAGAAAGCCATCTGATGAGTAATCATCTACACCCTCCTATGTGTGAGTTCATCCTACGCTTCATGGGTTTCTTTTTGACCGATAAAGAAAAACCCAGTTCTGTCAGTGTGGAAATACCGCACCCTTCTCCACCTCCACCTGGAATAGCATGAAGGAATTATTTTTATTTATTTACTTTAGATAATCCACTTTCAAGGGATGAGGGGGAACCCTTACAAGGCCCGTAGGCTTAGATATTACATGACCCATATGATTTAGGGAACTACACAGACTATAACTACATGGAACAAATCCTCCCCAGCTTCTTCATTGTGATTTCATCACTCCACCTTTGTGCGGCTTGTTCTTCTAGGCTTCCATTGAATGCATAGGCTATTCCCGATGGAAATTCCATACCCTATCTACCTGAAAATCCATATAGCTTCTACTTTGGTGAATGCACCTGCTCTGAATCCTCATCTAGTGTCTACTTTTGGAAGAGTTTTTCTTTTCATTAAGCACAATTTAAGGTGGCTCGAAGGACTTGAGGTGGACTGAAGGCCTTGAGGTGGCCCAAAGGCTTTGAGGTGGCCCAAAACCCTTGCGGGGATGAAGGCCTTGCATGGCCCTAAGGCCTTGAAGAACCCGAGTCCCAAACCAGTGGCCGGAAAGCCCAAACAGATGAGTAGTTCTAGTTGCTACGGTACAGAATAGTGCCTACTATATTTCATGCTACAGTACTTTCTACAGTACTTCTGCAATACTTGAAAAATATGTCTCTTCCTAGTTTTGAACTTGGGTCTCTTGGATGCACTTTCCAAGTCCTCACTAACTAGGATGAGGCTCTTGTGCACCCCGTGCCCTTCTCCTAAAATAGTCAATGTGATCATGAACTATTGATAACCATTCCATTCCATTAATGATGACATTATTACTCGATGAATCTCCCAAGAGATCCCAACTGAAACTCTCACCTCATTGATTTGGGCCACACTGTCAGCACCAGTGCATGATCGTTGAGTGTCCACTAGTTTGAGTTTCTAAGAATAAAGGTCATGTAAATGATTCCATTGTATTCTATGAGTCTCAAACAAGATTCATGGAAAGAAAATAATCACTAGAACTTGTGTCTATCAATACTATTGCTATGGTAGAAAAGACACAGTTCATACCTCGTATCATCCATAGAGCTCTGGGATCGTAGGACTCCATAGCCTACATCTAGACTCATCCCTACCCACCTACTCCCTAATCCTTTCATGGACCACTTGGGGGTGGTGGTGGTATTAGGTCGAACCTACGGCCACCTCCCGATGCTCTGTCAGACACTATTCTACATCTCCCGCTCTATGGAACACCTTTATCCTACCTCTATATCTACGTCGATGGTACCTCAATTTTCTCATGATTATCTATATGAAGGGTTAGGAAATATCAGATTAGATGTCCCTGATTGATGGAAGAGAAAAAATTCATGTCCATTGGCAGATTTGAGCCACCTTGAGATCCCCACACCACTGACCCTGATCCATGAGATCGCCTCCGGAAGAGTCTAACTCTCTTGGATCCTTGTGAATTGTTTCATCTACATTATATAATTATCTCAACTACCAGATTCCCACTTCTAGCTCCCACTACTAGTTTCTACTCTTCTAGAAACATTTCTAACAAGAGGGATCATTCAACTACCCAAGCATAGGTGGAAATTCTAAGAGAAACCATGAATTCCCGGATGTCCCGGTGCAATCATTAATCAAAGGTTTGATCCCTAAATAACTAAACCTATACCATATCCAACGATTAATGTGAGAGATCATTAAAACCCTCTAAATACTCCTCCATGGTCATATTACCCTTCTGTAGATTCTGAAGCTCCTATATACATACCGATCACAATGTTGCCGGATAAAACTCCTCTGTGAAGAGAAGCTCAAACTTTATCATGGAGAGAGTTGTCTCATTATGTGACTGAGTCTCCAAGCTCTACCATCATCCATCACATCGCTGAAGAAGAATCACCACAAGGACTTCCATTTGGTACACAGGTATCCTCACAAGGTGGAAAGCGTGAGTGACTTCTTTTAGCTAGTCCTCAGCCTCCTAGGGGTCTAGCTCACCTCAAAACCTAGGTGGTGTCTAACTCTGAAACTCATGAGAAAAATTCAGTCTGTGTGCATCCCCAGTTAGTATTTCTAGTTCTAGTTTCCACTCTGTGGGTGGTGGTATAGCTGGTAAACCACCCATAGGTTCTATGTCTAGTAAAATCCCTTATACTGATTCCTTTTCACTGGGAGGATCATCCATGTGATCATGTGGGGGAATCTTTGATAGATGTCTATATGGAGGCATCATAAAATAAAATAGGATATACCACATTTAAAAGAGTATATATGGTGAGATAAACCAATATGGAAAAGGAGAACACAACCATTCATATATGATTCATGTACCATTTTTTTACTGCAACCAATGTTCTCATGTACCGAGTTGAAATGTATGTGATCAGAGTCCTAGTGTATGGAAACATTGGCTGCCACACTATCATTGGAATACCTTGTTTGAAAGATGTACCCAAAAAACTGAAAATTATTTCCACAAAACAGTCTCAATGACTCTGGTCCTAAGGTAGAATTGACCACCTTTTATGCCACTCTATCATCACCCAACCCACCTGGGTCCAACCCATGACTACCCCAATCCCACCACCTATAGACCAGGTGATGGTGACCAATGTTGAGTAGGCATATCCCACAAATGGGAGGCATTATCCTAACATAGCTATAATCACGCACACATCTACCAGCCCACTCAATGTTGAAATGTAAACAACTGAATTAATGCATTCATACATCTAAGATCTCACAATAGAGTTGGATTGTGAATGTACTGTAAATAGAAGACGGGCCAAAACAAGCACAACCAAAACTATAAAGAGTTCAACCTGCTCCAAGGGAAATGACTATGTAAAAATTATTATCTTTCTAAAACCATCGGTATTTCAATCTATAGATACAATCCACCCACTCCCTATCCTCCTATGGAAACCTCAAATAGGGTCGATGTCTGTAAAAGACACAACACGTGTGGGAAAATCATGTGTAGGAGTGATTGTAACAATACTCAGTATGAAACCCCAATACCACTAAACATGAAGAACCAAGTTTTTTCAGCTTAATAAAGGATATAAATATCATTTTACAATAGAATAAAAACCAGATATACTCTTGTAAGACACCATGTCACCAGGATGACATAACAAACTATCATCCATAGGATTCTATTCAACGAAATTCTCATTTTGGAATAACCCACTCCATGAGCCATTCTACCATCAGTGAAACTCAACGAAGAGGTCTAGGTCATTGGGCCCTACCCAATTAGGCCCAATAGTCTAAGGGGACCATGATACATAGATTGGGTGTCACACCCAAAACCTTTGGGGGACACCATAATCCCAGTCTGGATCGAACCTCTACATATGGGATAGTATGTTAATGATTCCACAAACCCTACCGATATGGATTGCTAGATGGAGGATCAACACCCTGATCAGGGAAGTTATAATAATTCCAAAAACTCCAACTATGGATGATAGAGGATCACAATCCAGTCACATGGAGGGACACCCCAACTCTATCTGAGACTCGACCTCTAGAGGGGATCAATATCCTGTGATGTGGATGTAATTTTCACTATACCTATGAGAAAAAGAACCAGGGGAACTCACTCAACCTATACTAGCCCAAACTAAGAAAATTATGAGCCTCAAGAACTCTTGAAGGGAGTTAAATGCATTTCCTAAGGGGCATATAGAATTTCAACATATCCCATTTCCTGTCCATGAGGAAGAGCCTCACACGGCATATAGTCTCTATATGCATGGCATGTAGAAGGATGTACATGTCATGTAGAGATGAATTTTATCATTCCAATGTAACCTAGACTATTTTATTTACTAATTTTTTTTCTATGTACCAATTTGTGTATGCCAAGACATGTTCATGTGGGAGTACCTGGTGTGTCCGTTCCCATGTCTCCAACCTGTGTGTGTATAATTTTGAAGTGCATGCCGAGTCAAATGGGGAGGGTCACATGCCATGTGGTAGGGGTCACACACTGTGTGGTCCTTAAGGCTAACAAAACCATAGTACCTCATCTGGGGGGTCCCACATGCTTTGTAATCTTGGATTACATGCATGATTTGTGGGATATTGAAGAAACCTAGATTCTTCCTTCGTGTTTTATCCAACACCTATAGAATTCAATCGGGTGATATAATCACCATGAAAACTAAGATCCAAGGTTTTCCAAGACTTACCTTCATTGGAAAACAGGTCCCATCATTATATCTTCTCTCAAAATGGATTAAATCATTGTTTTGTATGGTGCACCAAAGAAAATCGAAGAACAAAAATTTGGGGATCATCCATCATCCCAATCGTTCTACCTCCATCATCGTACCTCCATCATGTTGTGGTGATCCCAGATCTATGATTTGATATTCTTTCACTAATAAATGGGTGCACAAAAATCGATTGATCGGTATTTTTTGAACCTCAGGCCTATGAAGAATTCCCGTTGTGAAACATAGAATTAAGGGAGAAACGCACAATCAATCTCAAAGAATGAAACATGATAGATGTTCATGTCAATCATGGATGATCTATGTTAGAATAGTAAATTAATCCATCATGAAATTAAACCAAATAACTTCTCATGATAAAATACTCAAAAAATAAATCCCATCCTACAATATGCATGATTTTTGAATCAATCCATTCATTAATTGATTCACATACATCATAGAAATAAGTAAAAGGGAATTAAATAACTAAAACTCATTCCCTAATTCAATTTTGATGGGTCACTCATGAAGAATGATGTTTTCTTTAATTCACTGTAGAGATACTTCAAAATCGATGTGTGTTGATCCTTGATCCTCAATCCATTGTCATTCATTGGAATGGATTCCCAAAGATCTCTCTCCTAAAATTATCCAGAACTTCCAGGGTTATGCATCTAACCCTAAAATTTTGAAATAATGATAAATTTAAATAAAAACAAGTCATTTCATAAAAAAAATTAAAATAATTTTTATTATATAATTATATTCATTTTACACTTGCAACATATTTTTTGCAAACGACCTGTGCTGACCAATGTTAAGTCACACCTAGGGTAAAACTGCCATTCTTAGCTCAAAGTTGCCTTCAAATTTCTAATCTGGGAAATATTTTAAGAGTTATTCTACTTTTTCAATAAAATTGTGCATTAATGTTATTTAATATATTCCAATTATTTATTCCAAACACACTAGGAGTCCAAATAGAACACCGTCTCAGTGCCTGGTCTCAAAAATAATCAATATAATATTTTAAATTTATTCAAGGAAAATCAAAGATGTTAAAAGGAAATTCTTTTAGATCATGCACACCATCTTACTCATGGATGTTTGGCATTGGAAGCATTGAATTCTTTTCCGTTTAAGGTATGTTTCTAAACCTTAACCCTATGGTTTGATAATTTTCAATTACATGGAATATTGAAATTGTGGCACCATGTTATGTACCAAATAAATTAAATGATGGGTTGGAATATTAATTGGATTCCATATGGATCTAATTGGTTTTGACTTGTCTTGTGGCTTCTTTTGGGTGAGATAACCCTTGAATAAATGAATTGTTTACTGTTAATTTTTTTTATCATGACAGGAATTATGGGTGTTTTCTTGATATAGATTAACCATGGATTTTATTGTTTACTAAGTTAACCACAATGTTATTGGTTTTGACCAAATAATATATGAAATGTGAAATTTAAGCCTAAATGGTAATTCATATAATTAACCATTGAGGCATACTATGTCATATTATGAAATTTTCTTATAGTGATTTCTGTTGTGATTAAATTATATAATTCTTATATAGGGAATTGGGCTCGTGAAACATGTTGAAATGCTCATATATTAAGAATGGACTTAAAAATTTCACACATTTATACTATAATTATAATATTGTGCATGCTTGGCCTATTCCCATGTTGTAATTATTATAGGGATTTTACTTAGATGTTGTAATACTTATAGGGATTTGTCCCATATGTTATAATGCTCATTAGCCTTTAACCCAGATGTTGTAATGATTATAGGGATTTCACCACGATTGTTGTAATTATTGAATGTTTATGGTTTTGGTTTGAAAATTCATGATATATGCTCAAAGATATTTTTCCATGATGCATAAGTAGGTTATACTGATATAGTTATATTGTCATGGTTGACATGGTTGTGAGACATGGTTATAGATATTTCAGCATGGATCCAAATCAAGTTGTTGTTGTATTTTTTTAAGTATTGAATTAATTAATACACATGTTTATCAATTTATTTCATACAATTCTTATCAGACTGGTTTGTTTAGATGTAGTGGTGTTGACCTACTATGTTTTACAAATACACTATTCAGGCTGTCATTTGGTACTCGTATAGATTATGTGGATACAGGTTTGGACAAGGGGAAAAGACCATACTATTGATTGGTTTCTTTATAGATGTGATGGTGTTTAGAGGAGGGAAAGATGTGGGGTTTTGGAATAGGGACTATAGAGTATTTTTGTGTCTTCTAGTATTTTTTATTGTTTATAGAATTAAATTTAGGTATATTCCCGCACACTAATATATTATTCCATTATTATTTTATTATATTGTTCAGTTGTATTTTATTTATTGGTTTATAATATGTCTATAAACAAAATTTGTTCTTTTATATGGATTATTAATACAAGTATGACAGTTCATACCATAGGGTATAGTCTCTCCACTATAAATTTCACACTACCAATGCTAGTAAGTAGCCTCTGGTGTATAGGGATGTGTGTTTGAGGTCTAGTAACTAAACATTTTTTTTCCACATGAGGGAGTTCCAGATTGGGGACTACTCCAAAGTGGTATCAATAAAAATATTTCTCTTTTATTTTTTACAATACTATTTGTGAAAGGTAGAAAAGATACAAGGATGTCTGAAGAATTGGTAATGATACTGTTCATGGGGGTTTTTAACCCATGTATGGGGGAAATTCGAGTGCCCATGGGTGGATTTTTTTTATATACTATTGTCTTGTTACATATAATTTTAATTCACCATTAATGAATCACATGTTGAGTGAGGTTATTGTTTTATTATTTTATTGGTTCTTGAGATTTATACTCGTGGTCTGGTATGGAACAACATGAGAATGGATGCATCATAATAGGCACATAGGGATATATTGAAATTAATTGTTCATGATAGGGACATGATTATTTTTCATGTGATATATACATGACTATTGAACTTTGATATGCGATACTTTTTATATTTGATAAATGAAATAAATGACATGTTATGTTATGTTAAAAAACATGTAATCCACATTCAGTGAGACCATGAGTCAATGGATCTCTGTTGTAGTCAACTATTGAAGTTGACCATGTTTTTATCCAGTTCTCTAATGTATGTATTTATCTTGTAGATAAAATTCATCCTCCTCATATTCAACTTTATCATTAGGAGTGTGTTAATCAACACACTCTTAATGTTGTTGAACCAGACCTTCCTATAGCTCCTAAGGATCATATTGATGTTTGGATTTTCAAAAAAATCATGAGGGTCGTGTGATCCATAGAAATGGAGACTATAAATAATATTACCTTGAAGTCTATAATAAAAATATATTCTCAGCTACATCATCCTCCTACATTAAATGTGGAGGGATGAACCTGGAAAGTCGATTTCTAGATTGAATTCATTGATATGTACTTAAGAATCTCAGGATACCCATAGATAAGAGGTTCAATCATTCTACATATATGCTTTATAGACCGGCCAAGCATTCTGGAGAATGATGGGAAGTAGGATGAGCTATCTTAGAATAAATTAAAAATTAAGTTATTGATCCATTTCTATATCAAGATGTTGAGGGATAAATATGATAAATAGTTCATATATCTAACATAAGATTTCATGTTAGTGATGAACTATATTGAACATTTCAATAACTTATAAAATTTTTCCCCATATTTGGAAGATAATGAGATCTCCAAGGTGAGACATTTCCAGGATGGTCTTCATTATAAGATTTGTACATATGTGAACATTTTTCATTTGAGTAGTTTTTAGGTGTGATGAAACAGTCACTCTTCACGGAAAAGAATCTATGAGAGTCCCCAACCAGTAGGCAGGATTTTTCTGTAGGTAAAATTGGGAGTTTTTATTTGGGTCAGAAAGAATGAATTCTGAGAAATTTTTCACCATCGAAGTAATGGGAGGAGAAGTCTAGGAAGTGGAAAGCCATCTCAGGGCCATGTTCCATTATAGTGATATCAGTGTGGATGGTTTTTCCACAAGGACCCATAGTGTCGTTAACCCATATTTGAGTGTCATATATGTGGAAGACTGGGTCATATTCAGATGTTATATGTAAAAATTCCATAGTATACCACTATAAGAGGATCAGAACAAGCACCTAAGTTAGGAAGGGGCTCAACTACCCCTTAGGAAGTCGGTAGATTAAGTCCCATTGGTCATTCCGGCTGAGGTATGGTATATGGTACCCCATTGTAAGAGAGGTAATAACTGGAAGGGGAAATAGCTCAGGGTAGTCATACTAAATCCCACAGATTATGGAAAAGTAAGCAACTCGTTATAAAGACCTATCTAGCTATCATGGATATAGAACTATCTATCATTAGAGGTATGATTCTTATATCATCTACCTTGTCTTTAATTTTTTTACAATAGCATCACATTCGTTTATATACACTCTTTCTGAAAATATTTTGGGATTGATTTTTTAAATCATGGATGGTGCTTTGACCATCGACACACTGTCACTAGTGCGGTCAGAGAACATAAAACATTTCTATGTGTGTTCTCTATAGATTGGTTGATAGCATTTTTTGGGAGAAATTCATGACAGTAATGAAAAATATTGAATTGATTATTATTTTAGAATAGTTAGTTCTATAGTAGGATCATATAAACTATTACTATAGGTGATTTACCTTTCTATTTCTAGAAGGTGGAAGCTATTTTCACAGGGTGAGTGGGATCTTTAAGCTGGCCATGTTGTCCAATTCAGTGAAGATTGAATTTTTTTCAAGAATAAGATTTCCAGTCTTTCTCTAAATGATTTTGGAATGAAGTGGTATTACATTCCTCTAGTTGTATCATATTTTTAGGATGAAATTAATATAAATTTATACATCTTTCCACATGATATATATATCTAGTTCATAATTGATTTGGTTCTATCATAATAACCAATTTCCATCTCTCCTTACAGAACGGAACTAGAAGAGCTTCAGGAGTTGAATGTTCAATTGGAAAATCTCGAAGCTAAAGGTTTCTTATGACTTAGTACAAAACCTTTGGGTTCTATAGTTCTCTTTCTAAGAATTTTGATGGTTATTTTCACTTATTTGTGGATTATCATAGGCTGAACTAGAATATAGTAAAGAACTGGTAGCCTCTTCCACACAATAATGATATTTTTGATCAGTTGATAGGTGTTAAGATCTTCATAGATACTGATTTGCAAAGAGTTTACATTTATGTAAGGGTTAGACTAATGAACATAAAATAAAATTATTTTAGAAGATGGTATGGATTGTATGAGTTCCTAGTGATTACATTTGGTTTCACTAATGCCCTTGTGGTATTCATGGATTTGAGGAATAGGATCTTTCATCCCGTATAGGATCATTCTGTGGTGGTTTTCATAGATGTAATTTTTGTGTACTCCCAGATAGTATATGATCATTCTAAACCTCTTAAAATCATCTTGAGTACATTGATATAGATTCATATTTATGCTAAGATAACCAAACATTGTTTTCTGATTATGAAAGTGAATTTATTGGGCCATGTTATCTCAAAGGTAGGTTGTTTAGTGGTCCTAGAGAATTTTTCAGTCATAGTATCTTGTTATAAACAAAATAATGTATTAAGGATTCATAGATTTCAAGTTTTTAAAACTTATTATCGATAACTTATCGTGTATTTATCCTATTTAGATGCACCGATGTCTCTTCTAACTAAGAAAGGGTGGAAGCCGATTTGGTAAAAATATTATCATAAATATTTTCAGGAGATAAAAGGCTATTTAACCTGAGAACTTATCCTAACTTTTCCTATACTGGATAAATCATATACCATGTACAGTGACACATACAATGTTATACATAGATAAGTTCTAATATAGGAGGGTTGAGTGGTTTCTTATGGATCCAGTTAGTAGAGATCACATGATAAGAATTACCCTACTCAAGATATGAAGTTATCATCCGTGGTAAATTCCCTCAGATGTAGGAGACACTATCTCACATGTGAGAGGTTTCTGGTTTACATGGACCTCAAGAGCCTCAGTTAGATCTTTTATCAGTGGGAACTAAACCATCATCCAAGGAGGTGATTCGAGTCTTAGTAGTCTTTTGAATTTCAGTTGGAATATAAACCAAGAAAGGGAAAACTTGTTGTTGATGAATTCAGACAAAATACATCAGCAAAGGCAGTGCGAGAGCCTTTTGATGGGTGGTAGATAATGGGTCTCCTTATAGATATGCATCTATATTTCTAAGAGTCTTAAGGATGAGTAGATCTAAATTTGAAATCTATTATACCAATGATTTTGGACTGGATCAAGAATGACATGTTCTCTTATCAGGAGTGATTATTTATAAGAGATAGATTATTTGGTGGGGAGACAACATCAAGATGGAATCTTGGAAATGGAAATTATATTATTATTCATGGATGATTATGGGTTTTTGTGGGTGTGCGTAATGAGATAATGAAATACATTCATGCTTCTAGATGGGAGGCACATCCTGACTTGAGAAAGATGTATCATGATCTCTGTAGATAGTTCTAGTGGTTAGTAATTATGAAAAAGGTGGTAGGATTTGTGGTTAGATGCATCACTTGTCAGCTGGTGAAAGGTGAGCATTAAAGGCCAACTGGACTTTTGCAGCCTTTTCATATTCCTGAGTAGAAATGGGATGATGTAACTATGTATTTTGTGATAATAATACCCATGAAAACCCAAAATAGTGTTTCTATATGGGTGATTTTTGATTGATTTATGAAGGTGGAAAACATGTTACCTATCAAGGATATATTTATTGTTGATGATCTGTGATGTATTTACTTAGATGTTGTAGTTTGGTTTCATAGTTCTCTATGGAGTACTATTTCATGAAGAGGTCCTTGTTTCACATCGTGTATTTGGAAGGGTATTCAGAAGGGTTTGGAATCAAATGTTATTTTTTCATATCCTATTATCCTCATACTATGGTTAATCGAAGAGGACTATTTAGGTTTTGGAGAATATGTTACGTGCCCATGTTTTGGATTTGGTGGGATCATGGGAGAAACATATGTAAATCAAGGATTCTTCATATAATAATAGATTCTATGAATTTATTCAAAAGAAACCTTTTGAGGATTTTTATAGTATTTAATTTCATTCTCCTCTTTGTTGGATGGAGACAGGTGTTTCAAAATTTGTTGGGACTAGTCCTATGCAAGAGACATCCGAGTAGGATCAGTTGATCAAAAACAGTTGGTTACCACGCTGGGCATGGAGAAATCATATGTTGACCACCATAGATAAAAACAAGAATTCAAGGATGGTCATCACATTTTCCTTCAAGTGTCACTTATATTGGGGAAACACTAAATTAGAAAATAATGAAAATATCACCAATGTTTGTTGGTCTCTTTGATATTGTAGAAAGAATCAATCTAGTGGAAAATTTTTTTACCCATACACAAAACTACAATTAAATTAAGGACTTGATTCATGTGTCACATCTTTGAAGATATCATCCATACCCTTCCCATTTCATAGACATACTAGATGTCACGATTTGTGCTGATACACCCTTTGAGGTGCATCTGGTACAGGTCATTGATCGTAGTGAGAGATATATTTGGGATAGTACAATACTGTTGGCTTGAGTGAAATGGTATCATGGGATTTTTCTAGAGGAGACCTAGAAGATGGTGTTGGATATGTGAACATAGTGTCCAAACATGATTGCTGATACCCAATAGTGATGCTTCAAGAAGCTCTGGGATGAGCAATTAAATGGTGGTGAGGTTGTCAGATCCTACATTTTTCTAAGTAAGAATCTCTCTGAGTTTTTACTCATCTCTAAACCTTTATGTTGTTTTGTTCATCATGATTGACTAGTCATTTGAATAAAAATAGTCTTATGTTCAAGGAAACGAGAGGAAACTGAAGGGGGACCATTATGGAGAGCCTTATTGGAGAACTTAATTAATGTTTAGGTATGTATGCTTTTTTGAGTTAATGGAGTATGGGTATAAATGGGTCATGTGTTACCATGGGTTCCTGGTAAGTTGAGAAGCATTAAAGGGGTCTCAGGCTTTATAAGGAAATTGGGCTAAAAAATATCTTTAGAACAATTAGACATTGTGTAACTATAATACATGGTTTGTAATAGTTTTCAGAAATATGTCATGAACTTATTCATGAAAAGAAGTGATTAGACATCATAAACCACTTACAAATTGTGTAATGATTGGGATAATTAAATACTCATCCATGAAAATTGTATTTTTGTTATATCTCATTAAAACAATTACGCAACATGTAACTATATTAAACACTATGTAATTCCACAATCTTCTATTTTAAAGTATGTTGTGAAGCCAAATTTTATTTTTCTTCTGATTTAGCCTTCTCCTTTCAATCCTATGAATTCTTCTATGCATTTTTGGATAATCAACCTCCCATCCAGATTTCCCAATTGTGTGACCAATCCCCAATATGTCTTATGGTCAGGTTTTTTCTTTCTCTCCCATGGTTATCCAATTGATCTAGTGTAATCATTTGACCATGTGTTTTTTATGGTTTTTATCTTATTCATTTTTGATCTAGGAACCTCTTTGAAAACATACACACCTTTTTCATCCTATGGTTTTCTATTAAATGTGTTGTTTTCTTCATAGGTTTAGGTAGGGGGTCTAAATTATAACCCTATTGTTTTATATTTGTCCTGTATATGCAATATTGAAATTGATCCAACATATCATTTACCAAATAGTTTATAAGAATAATTTAAATATTCCTTGTTTTTACAAACCATCCTAGGCGAACCATGAACTGGTCACCCAGATCGGCTTGTTATTAGGATGGAGAGGCATTCTTGATTCTCCCAAGTTAGCGATAAGCTTCAAGGGAATCAATGAGAACAAAAGGGTACAATTTCAACCAATGAAAATAAATCAAAATAGATGGAAAATCAGAGATTCAAAAATTAAATATAGCAACCAAACTGAACAACCGAACAACATCTATACATAAACTAAAAATACAACTAGTTGAACATTTAAATTCAAACTAAACATGATGAACACTATTCCTATATGTGACCCCGAGGGTCACTCTCTAACTCAAAAACAAAACATCACCCATGACGATCAATATCCAGCTGGAACCATCCACCTGGGCTAGAGACAAGCGTCAAGGGAATCAATAAGAAAAAAAGGGAATGATTTTTCCCAATGAAAATAAATGAAAACAATATAAATAAGCAGATAAACCAAAAATATATATAATAAACAAATTAAATAGATGAAAAACATATATATATAAATTGAAAATACAACCAGCGGGACATAAAAACCAAAAATGAAAATGATGACCACCAATCCTCCATGTGACCCCGTGGGTCACTCTTGAATCCAAAACTCAATGTCACCCAAAACACTCAAGAACAAGGTAGAACCTTCACTAGAATCTAAAAAAAGAAAATATAGATGTGATTATTGAAACACAATAGGAATTCCCAAAAAAACTCTATTCACAATTAAACTCCATAAATAAAGAATAATATATTTCAAGATTGAAATAATATATATATATAATAATATTTTTACACATTTCTTCTTTAAAAAAATGGTCCCTTGACATTTTTCAATTAAAACTAGATTATTTTCCAAGAATAAGACACTAGCAATTCATAAGATGACGTTTTTACATAAAAGTGGAGAAAATAAGTTTAAAAAAATTAATTTTTTTCATAAATATTTAAAGACCAAAAGATCACTTTTAACAAGGAAGTTCACTATATAAGAGGTCAAGAACAATTGTCACATAACAAGTGTAATAGAATATAACACATATGTGTAACCAACCAAAAAAGGAATCCAAATAATACACCATAGAAAACTAAGTTCTCAAGAACAAAGGATAACCTAGGATCTCAGTGGATAGTATATAACAAACAAAACACCCAAATCATCTCATATGAATGACTCACCCGATGACATCAATTTTTACCATAAGATCAGTTTCACCATAGCTAGTATAACCGAGGGGCACAATCCCAATGTAATGAAAAGTCCATATTAAGGCCCTCTAGCCAGACTGAAATCCAAAACTAGTTTAGTGACCATTTACTAAAAATCCACTTGAAATTTTAGGATTCTATTTAATTACTAAACTGGGGTGAGAAAAACCAAAATATGAAATAATCAAACCTCATATAGATATGTCCCACAAACAAGCATCACTCATAAGAATCACTTCGAATCACTCCAAGGAATAATCCCTTGAATTTAATCCATTTTCTCACAATGGAATACCAATCCGAGGACCTCCAATACCATTCAAAATAAACAAGGAAATTATATCTTCTAATAATAGTTTTTAAGAAAACCAATTTTTACAAAAGTTCCAAACTGGCCTCAAACAACCGTTGAGAAACCACCTAGTCTCAAAAGAAACCAACACATCTCTTACAAATGAAAAAACACTTAGGAATTTATTTAAGAAACATAAACCACAATTTTAGAATCCAAATATATTTAACAAGCCAAAAATAGGCCTTATAAATCATAAGTCACTTACAATATCAAAACATAAATTTTAACAAACACGTAGTTTGAAAAACATAACAAAAAATGTCCATATAATTTAAAACAATAAGGAAACCAACTAAGTTATTATAAAAATTATTATAAAAATTATACCTCACTAATTAAAATCTAAATAAGGTGTGAAAAAAAATAAATCCACATTTATTAAAATTAAAGGACAAGTGCAATGGGAACCCGGCCTCAAACCACAATCTCTTCAACAACGCCCTCCCAAGAAAACTCTATGTGGGTTCCAAGAAGCATGAACATACAAGAGAAATCCTAAGAAGACAAAACCACCAATTTAAATACATCAAAATAATAATCCAAGACTCACAAGACCATGGAAGAATAGGAACTCCAAATAAAATAGAAGAATAAAGAAGAGTAAGAAGAGATAAGAATATTACCTTGATGATCTTGACCAAAATAATGATGAAATCAACATAGAGTCTCCATGGAAGGATATGAAAGGTGTGAGGAAGATGGGGGAGCTTTATGGTCATAAGAACCAAATGGGGGATGAATAAGATGGTTTGGGGTTAAAATTAAAAGATTCTAGAAGAAGAATTTTATATTTTTAAAACACATAGGAACTGTGCATGATTACGATCAAAAGTTTCCCAAACTATACGCCAACCGTGCAAGTTTTACTAGACATACTGGGAAACATCACAGTTTGGTTGTATGGTTTGGGATATCATGAGCCAATCATTCCACATGGTTCTATCAAAACTTCATAACCATGCACACATATTCCTTATGGTTTTTTAAATTGTTCTAAGGTCATGCACCCTCGAACAGAGACACCCAAAGACCTTCAAGGTTTCTACTATGATCTGCAAAATTTATTCGAAATTATGTGTGGTCCAAGAAACTCAAACTCTAAAAGTTCAAAATGAAGTAGAAAGAGATTCACCCTCAAGAGATTGCACAGTTATCCCTTAACCGTGAACCTAAACCATGGAATAGAATAAAAAAAGCCCGAAACTAAAAATATAAATACAAAACACCCAAAAATAAAGAGAGAAAGAAAGAAAAAAAAGATAATCCAACCTAAAAGAATTTAATAAAAACCTTGGAGTGACAATTCTCCCCACCATCACTCTTTTTGACCCAAAAAATCCTCAAAATTTCTAGTCGATTGATCGAAGGAAAAATCTCCTACACTCACATGATCTTATTACTCAAACATAAATTCACCTCAACTACCATATGAATTAAATTCAAATACATCCACTAGAAAAGAACTAAATAACTCAAACCAATTTTCAAAAAACAATGAAAAACTCAAACTACAAACCCCACAACATTACAACCATCTAAATGACCATGATTTCTCCAAGGTCTCAACCTTCAACAAGATTAGAATAAAGAAATAATGAAATGAACATAAGTAGAGAGTCTATATAATCAATATGAGAGGCTAGAATGGACACCCAACCATTTTAGAATTATAACTGGATGCCCAACAAACACCACCTGACCACCACTGAAATTTTAAACTGGGAAAACCACACACAAACCCTAGAAGAAACAAAAAAAATGACTCCCCAAAAGACAAGCTTCACACTAACAAGGTGCTTCAACCAGAAAAATGATTTAGAAGATACACACATATAATTGATTTCATCCCAAATGGAAAATTCCAAGAACAAGACACTTAAAATGAAACAAACCTCGGCATAAGATGGAAAAACTAAAAATTTCAAAAATACACACTTCTATTAAAACATAGGTTCCCAAAAGGATAAATAATCCATTATCACTATGAGAAAGGGGGAAAACTGTAACAAATAACTACAATGGAATGATATCTTAAATGTAAAGGGCCTTAAAACTGAACTCGCACTAACACATTACTCCTGGAAACAGGTGGGGGTGTCTTATGAAGGGGTAGATCTTGCTCCATATCGCATCCTATAAATCCTGTAATAAAACTGTTTCATGTTATCTATGAATCCATTAGTATGGAGGTTCTTTGGATCACTTGGAAAGGAAGGATTTTTGGCCCATCATGATTCATTGATGACACACTAGGGACCTACACCCAAAAGAAGATAACGAAATATCTAAAGGCCTCTTGATCTAATGACCAACACCAACAACTTTGGGCTGATTTTTGGTCTCTTTATTGGGATTCTATTTACTAATCAAAGAGACTGGATTATTTTTGGATACATAAATAAATTCTTCTAACATAGATGTAACCATAACAGATTTACTCACCACATTGGAAAGGGGAGTTAGACCATTTTCTGACTCCTTCGACTACAGGTCAGCACAAATCCCATTCTCAAAATTTTTATCCTTCATGAAATCATCCATCGTTCACTCTAGATTTTAAGTAACAGATCATGGAAATAATGGAAAAAATCCATCAAGGACCCATCACAATTTTCAAGGAAACACATCTCCCTCACCTTCCTCACATTTACAGCCTCAGAGAAATACTTCCAAATGAATGAAGCCTAGAAGAATTCCTAGGTAAGTTCTTCTTACGGATTGGTTCTAGAAAGAATATTCCACCACTTCCAACATGGAATTTCAAGCATAAAGGTAGTTAACATAACATTTATGGGCTCAAGACACTTGGGTAAATTGAATATCTTTTCTATTTTCTACATACACTCATCCACTTCTAAATTATCTACATGACCATAAAAGATAAGGGGATTGCATTTTAGAAACTCAAAAAGTAAGTCTTTAGGTTGATAAACTTGAGGGTATGATAACAGTGAACCATCCATATTTGAATCATGAGTATCACTCAAATATTTGGTTGGTAAAGGCACTAAACAAAAAAGAAAACCAAGAACTCAATCAAATCCAATTAACCTTGGAGAACATAAACATGAAACACCAGTTAATTTTTTTCCAAATCAGATGAAAATTTACTACACAACCATAAATTCTCAAAAAATTGAAATTTTATTTGTAAAAACAATTTTAAAAATAAAATTAAACTTTGTGGGTTTCGCACTCATCAATGGTATTTCATGGAGCCTCAAACACATTTATTTCCATGCCAAATTCATGCACTCATCCACCCATATCATCACATATCCACATATTAACACATATACCTACATGAGAGCACTCAAAAGAATACCAATGGTCAAACCAAGACATTCCACTTTTCAAAAAAATAGTTAACCCCAAGATTCAAATTCTCAATCTACTACCAATTTCAAATTTATCCAACATTTCACAAATTCCAAAAAACATTTTTCCGAAACTGATTCATTTCAAAATCAATTTTCATTTCAAAATCAATTTTCATTTCAATAACAACCAATTTCAATAAACATGATATTCTGATTATGGAAATCCATTTTTTATAACACAATTCCTATTTTACCCTAAATGTCATTGTATTAGAAGTAAATTTTCTAATACTTTCTTTGAAATGATTTTAAAAACTCAATTTACATCATCCAATTACTAGAACACTCTTTCCTAAATTAAGGTTTCAAAAATCAAAATCAAGGATTTAAAAATGATAACAATATTAAGGAGACTAAAAAATCTAAAATGGATGGGAGGAAACTAGTGTTGATGGGTTACTTCACCGTATGGTCGGGGGATATATTCCAATCACGCTACCATCACATAGAATATTCCAAAACCATGTACCTCTCTCCAAAGAACATTCCAGGCCCTATGGGATCATTAAGACAAATTGAGCGACCATATTTTAATTTTCTCAAACACAAAAGAACTAAGAAAACCAAATGAAACCCAACATACGATGGTAACTCAAGGTTTGGTCCAGAAATTGTTGGATGGACACTCTCCTAGACCTACACCCCATGCTTAAACAATCATACTCCATCTACTTTGATATAACTAAATAACAAAGGGCCCTCTAAAAGCTAGGTCCTCTAACAAACCAATGATCTAATACCATTTTTTGATGAACCAAACTAGGTCAACCACACATCGGTCACTCATGTCGACATAAAATTCGGCTGAAGAGGATTTCCCGATCCCCCCTAGATAGTGCCAGCACCAAGGGAATTAGTGAGAACGAAATTGAATTAACTAAAAAAATGAAAATAAATCAAAATCGTGGAAGTGATTCTATAATCCCAAAAAAAATATAACAACAAAACTAACAAACCAAGAAACATATAAAGATTAACTACAAATACAACCAGCTGAACATCAAAAACCATACTAAACATGATGATCATTAAGCCTCCATGTGACCCTGAGGGTTACTCTCTGACTCTAAAAGACAACATCTCCCATGAAGACCGGGACCAAGATGAAACCTTCAATAAAATCTAAGAAAAGGAAGAGAATATTTGCATGAGTATTAAAACATTGAATTTTTTCCCAAAAGAATCTTTTCCCAATTTAATTCCTGTAATAAAAATAATAATAAATTTTAGGTTTGAAATAAAATATATAAAACTTTATTTTTCACACATTTATTCCATAAAACAACGAATAGTCCCTTTAATTTTTCCATTTGAAACCATATTCATTTCTAAGAAGAAGACGCTATAATTTCAATGGATGATGTTTTTACATAAAAAGGGAGAATGTAAGTGTAAAAAAATGAAAACATTTTCCATGAACATTTGAAGACCAATACAACACTTTTAATAAAGAAGTACTCCCTATAAGAAAGAAGAAGCAATGATCACATAATAAGGGTAATTGAATATAGAAAGTATGAGTAGCCAACAAAAAAAGGAATCTCAATCATCCACCATAAACAACTATATATTGAAGAACATGGGAGAGCCTAGGAGATCAGTGGATAATCTCTAACATACTAAACAACTTACTCATCCCATGTGAATGCCTCTACCAATTATATTAATTTCTCCCACATGCTCGGTCATACCCTACCTATCCTAACCGATTAGGACAATATCAAACCAGGGCAAGGTCCATACAAAGGTCCACTAGACGAATTGAAATCCTAAGCTAGTGATAAAACATTTCATCCAAAACCCGTTAACCATGCTAGGTTCCTATTTCAAGACTAAAGTAATATGGGCCAAACAAAACTAAGAAAACAAATATCCACATATACATATGTCACAAACATAACCATCGCTCATAAGCATCACCCCAAATCATCCAAAAGAGAAATCCCTTGACCATCAACCATTTAATCAAAAAGGATTTCCACACAAAGGACCTCGAATACCATTCAAAATAACCATGTTAAGTATATAATCCATAAGTTTTTTCAAGAAAACGAATTTTTACAAATGTCCCAAACGGGCCTCAAAAAACCATTGAGAAACAACAAATTTCCAAAATAAACAAACACATATTTTACAAATCTGAAACCACTTTGGAGTTATTTTAAGATAATCAAACCACCAATTTAGAAGAAAAATACATTTACCATGCCAAAAATATTCTTTAAATATCACAAATCAGTAATGAAATACCACATGGAATTTTAAAAAACACATGGTTTTAAGAACATAACAAAAAAGTATATAAATATAAAAAAACCCTCATTTATTATCAAAACATTGTTAAAAAAATATAACATCACTAATAAAAATATAATGAGGTTTTGAAAAGAAATAAATAAATGATTCTAAAATTTAATGTACAAGTGTAAAGGGAAACCTACCTCAAACCACAAGCGCTTCAATAAATCCCACTCGAGACAACTCCATGAGGGTTACAAGAAGTAAAAAACATAAATGAGAAACCCTAAGAAAATAATCCAAATTAAAACATATCATAATAAGAAACATAGACCCAAAAGGCCATGGATGAATATGAAATAAAAATAAATGGGAGAATAAGGAATAGTAAAAATAAGGAAGGAGATTACCTTGAAGATCTAGCACATAATTCAGGAAGAAATAACCTTACAATCTCTATGGAAGGAGGTGGTAGGCATGAGGAAGAGTGTAAAAGACTTACATGATTATATAAACCAAATGGGGGAAGGGATAGAGTGTTTCAAGGTTAAAATATAAAGAGGGTAGAAGAGTAATTTTATATTTTTAAAACACTGTGGCGCTATGCATGGTATGGGAGCACAATTTCCCAAACAGTGCACCAACTGTGTGTCCCTTACTAGAAATATAGGGCACCTACATGGTTTGGCTGCATGGTTTGGGAAATCGCACGCCAACCAGGAGACATGGTTCTATCAAATATAGAATAACTATTTGATTTCCTTCCACATTGTTTTCCTAATCATTATTACATCATGCAAGGTTTACTAGAGACACCCATGGACTCGTAGGGTTTCCCCAATGAGCTGCACAGTATGGACCAAACCATGAATAACCATTGAAACTCAAAACATGAAAGTTTAATATGAACTGAAAAGTGACTCAGCCTCTAGACGTCACATGGTTACCCCTTTATCATGCACCTAAACCATGAAATAGAATAAAAAAAGCCTAAAACATAAAATTTAAATCTAGAAAACCCATAACTCAAGAGTTAAACTACGAATAAAAAGATAAGCTAACTTAAAATAATAGAATAAAAACTAGGGTGACACTTTGAGTCCCTTTGGATCCATTTTTTTTGAACTGTCTTGCAGGTATGGTTCAGGTGAGATAACCCTTGAATAAATGAATTTTTTTTAGGATTAATGTGTTTTTAACATCAAATGGATTGTGGGAGTTTCATTAATATAGATTCACCTTGGATTTCTTTGTTTATTGAGATAAATAGAATGTTATTTTTTATTTCCAATTGATATATGAAATTTGAAATTAAAATTTAACGGGTAATTCACATAATTAACCATTCATGCTTATTATGTTATATTATTATACCCTTGTTTCTATAACTTGGTTTGTGATTAAATGTTGTAATGTTAATATAGGGCATTGGCCTAGTCACATGGTGAAATTCTTATATATCAATCATGTCCCTATAACATGCACATATATATGTTGTAAGCCTTATATTGATTGGGATCAGATTAGTCCGATGTTGTACTAATTATAGGGATTTTACCTAAAAAATTTAATTATTATAGGGATTTTTCTAGGATTCTGTTATTCATATAAGGATTTTACTCGAAATATGTAATGATTATAGGTATTTGACCCTGATAGTTTTGATTATTCCTTGTTTATGTTTGTGGTTGGAATGGTCATGAGATAATATTAGATATATTCCTACAAGATATGGAAGTAGGTTATATGGTTATTATTATCAAGGTTGGGATAAATGCTTATAGATATTCCTACATAGATCCAAAGGAGGTTGTTATTGTAATATGTTAATTTTTTAATTAATTTATACACCTTTTTATTGCTTCAATGCATACACATTATATCAAACTAATTTGTTTAGTCTTTGTGGTGTTGAACTACGATTTTTTACTAACACCCTATTTGATACCCAATTTGGTACCTGATAATACTACATTGATGTAGATTTAAATAAGGGAAAATTAAATTGTTTTTGATTGGTTACCAATTGGATGGGAAAGAGTTTAGAGGAGGTACTAACGTGGTGTTGGTGACTAGGGACTACAGAGTCTTTATTGAGTCTTCTAAACTCCTAATTTTATTATTTCTTCCATGAAATTTATGTAAATTATAGTTATTCATTAAATTATTCATTTATTATTTAATTGGATTGTTCATTTCTGTTTTATTGATTAGTTTTTTTTGTGTCTATTGTCACGACCCATCCTCGGGGCCCGTGCCGTGACTACCCCAAGCCCGCCTTCCATAGGCCAGGGGCTGGCGACTAGCATCAATGGCGTAAAATCCCGATAACTGGGAAGGAATTGCCTTTATAAAAGAAAACAAGCACCACAGAGTACAAGCAGAAGCAAAACACTAAGTACAAAAGAAATGTTGAAAAGTAAATGGGACAGAATACAAACCCAAAAGAAAGAACGAATAAAACTGAACAAGGTAAAAGAGCAAAAAGAAAACAGATGGAAGTAAGAAGTAGCTCCTGGGTCATCCTCCTCGGATCCTACCTGAATGGTAGGTACAGATAGCGCAGCTCCTGGTCATCCACCACAGATCCTACCTGAAGGGTAGGTACAGATAGCCTCCTCCACACTCTCGTCCGTCAATCTCCTCTGTGAGTCGTCACGTCATGTAGTCCACCTCCGGGTACTGACTCGTCGGGTAGTCCACCTCCGGGTACCGTCCAGTCCTCGAACACTCGGCCTCCGTCAGCACTGACCGTCGTCTGCAACCAACACAATGAGGTGTGGGCATAGCCCGTGCAGGGGTGAGTACAACGATACTCAGTAGGTACCCCGAGACCCTCAAGGTCTCACTAAACCGACAAAGATAACCACAAGAAGATCTCAATAGATAACCTATACTTAGATATATGCCCATACATATACCTAAGTTATCAAGTAACCCATCTCAATCATGAGGAAACACAAGGAGTGTGAAATCAACGGATAACCACTACCCAGGTATATGCCCATACATATACCTAAGTTATCAAGTGACCCATCTCAATCATGATGTAAACACAAAGGTCAAAAAGTCTCATCTCAAACCAGGATTTTCATTATCGAAACTGTAACTGTTGAAGAGCTCTGTCTCTGGAGTGTACAGTGGTCCTGTCACGACTCTGAGGTACTGCTCACTAACCTAAGACTGCTGAGGTGCTCCTCCTGTCGAGTACCGCGGGTTTGCGGCCAACTACCGAGCACTTCGTCCGTTGTGGGTCTGTTCCCAAATACTGGGCGCTCCCCCCAATAGCCTACAGAGGTACTCCTCCTGTCGAGTACCGCGGGTCTGCGGCCAACTACCGGGTGCTCCGTCCGCCGTGGGTCTGTCGCCAAATACCGGGCGCTCCGTCCACTGGGCTAGTCGACTCACTCCAAGTTGAGTCGGTCAAGCAGCCGCCAGGTCTCAGCCGGCTACACATTCTTCATACTCTGCACGCTCGTCTCCGAGAGGGTCTACTCCATGAGCTACTGGTCGATACTCTAAGTATCACAAAGTCCCGCAAAGAAGTATCTCAAAGGACCACCTCGTCATATGGGTCTCAACGCAATAGACGACGCGTCAATCGTATGCATGGTATGTGACTTATTAGCCTTCTCGTCCCAGGGGCCCGGTTGGTTTCTTGTGCGAACCAATCCGGCTGTAACTCAACTATACCCCGAACACTCAAAGCGTATACTCATAGGGACCATTTCTCAACGAGAACACCAACGCCGCTGACGGTTCGTCAAACGGACGTTCTGTCAGAAAGGTATCAGCTTTTCCGTTCCAGGGGCCCAGTTGGATTTCGGTGCGATCCAACCCGGGCACTATCCAACTGCATCCAAAACTCCGGAAGAGGATTCTAAAAGTTCCGTCTCACCAAGAGGAAAAAAACGAGACAGACGGCGCGTCAATCGGATGCCCGGTCTGTGAGTTATTGGCTATTTCGTTCCAGGGGCCCAGTTGGTTTCGTGAGCGAACCAACCCGACCGCACTCCGACGGCATCCAAACCTCGAGCTGAGTAATCCAAAAGATCTGTCTCACTTAGAGGAATCCATCAAAGTCGACGACACATCAATCGGACGTCCGGAGCTCAAGATATAAGTGTTTCTGCTCCGAGGGCCCGGTTGGTTTCGTATCTGAACCAACCCGGCCGAACCCAAACTAATCCGAAACCATTAGTGCGATATACCGAAACGACCGTCTCTATCCAAGGATCGGGTTTCCACTGACAGAGAGTCGTTTGGAGTCCCGTAGATCATGTTACGGGCATTTGACCGAAAGTGGTCCGAAAACGGGGGGTCTGGGCCCGGGCCGACCCGGCCCGACCCCCCTGGGTCGGCCTGACCCGGGTCTGACCCGACTAGACTCGGCCCGGCCGGCGCGGCCAGCTCATCCTGGGTGCGACAGGCCGAACCGTTGGGTCGGCTCGGCGGCTACAGCCGAGCCGAGGGCGGGGGGCGCGCTGCCCCCGCGGATGAGAAGCGCGACCCCTCGTGTGGCCGCCCCGAGTCAACCGGACGCGGCGGCCGGGCCGCGTCCCTCCACCAGTTTCGCGCGGCCGCGGAACCGCGTCTCCGTCGCGGCTTCAGCCGTGGCGGGTTTTGCCGGCGGCGCGCCAGGCGCCACTGCCGCCTGGCGGCCGGCCGCTGCATCCGACCGCCGGCGCCGCCGCGGCGCGCCGGCGGGAGTTTCCTCGGGCCACCGGACGCGCTCCGGTGGTCCGTTTTGTGTGCGGTCTTCACCAGTGGTCCTCCCGGGACCCGTTCTTCACTACGAGGCTCACAAATCGTCTTCGCGGCCCGCTTCGTCGTCACCCGTCAATCCGCACGTCAAAACGAAATGTGTCGTCTTTGCGGTTCGCTGGCGCGGCGTGCTGGCGTCGCGCCCCTTCGTTGTGGCCCGACTCCGTCCGTGGATATCTTCGGGTTTCTTTGACGCGGCGTGACGGTGTCGCGTGCTTGTTCTTCCTTTCAGGGCACGGCGTGACGGCGCCGCGCATATCATCCGCATGAAACCGCATGGTGCGACGACACCACGCTTTCTCGTACCAACCACAAGAAACCAACACGAAAATAAGGAGGAGGGTCGGCCGTGTTTGTGCGGTCCGACCCCCACGCATTATTTGATAACAAATGGTTTTAATCCACGATCATCATCAAGTTGGTATTCACGAACAAATATAAATAACAGAATACAAACCCCTACGTTGGGTAAAAGCCGATCGGAAGGAGGCGTCGTCATTCGAGGTTCGTCACGGTATGGCGTCAAGAGGATGACGACGTCGAAGGGGGATGTCGGCGTTTGTTCGAATCGAGGGAAGGCGAAGCCGTCGTCGCTTGCTACCCGATTCCGCTTCCGAGCTTGTTCGTCGATCCGTTGACGATGAAGGGAAAGAAGAGGATCCGTTGAAGAGTCTCGCTACGGAAGGTGAGAAATTCCATGGAAGGAAAACGAGCGTTCTTCGTCATAGGTGGCGCGTTCTTCGCGTTCTTCGCGTTCTTCATCGAAGAACGAAGAATTCTCCCTCTGCTCACCCAAAGGTTTTACACAACACAAATCCCTCAAAAAAAAAAAATAAGTCCTCAACTTATTTTATTATCAACTTAAGAATTTGAAAAATAAAAGATATGAAACGAACAATTAATTCGAAGGATTAATTGTAAAACTTAACTGCCCAATTAAATTGGGGCGTTTCTTAACCATAAAAATGCACGGTTGACTTCTTTTAAATAGGGGGGTGCGGGTGTGTTACTTAAGAAGAAAAGAAACGGTGGGGCTCGTGCGGGCCCCACCTCACAAATATCCTACCAAGTGGGTAGGATATTTTGAATTGCACCCTATCCGCTTCAACCCAGCTTAAGCAGCTTTTAAGTGGTCTTTAAGCGGCTTTAAGTGAAATAAAATAAAATTATCATACAACTTTATTTTATTTCTTATCTTAAACCCCAAAAAAAAATACAACCGAGCAAACGCAACTCCGAAAGAGGCGTTTCTAAGCAATAACCGGCGCTGCGATTTCATCGGTGCCTTCGGAATTCGATTCTGAGCACCGGTTCAAAAGTTAGAAAAACCCGCTCGTTCGTTCACTGAACGTACCCAAGCCAAACTTTGGAAATTGATTCCGGGCACTCCGGGCCTCAAAATCAGGTGCCGTCAGAAACTGCGTTCTTTTAAAATTCCAAAGAAAATTTAGGAAAAAATTTCCCTTGAAATTTCCGGGTCATTACATTACTCCCACCTCAGGGCTTTACGTCCTCGTAAAACTTTATCACAAACTAAGGTCACTAAAGTGGTAGAAAGCACGCATCTGAGCCTTTCGCTCCCATGTGCTCACCTGGAGGTTCCTGTACTGTCAAAGAATGTGCACCCAAGGAATCGATCGTCCCCGTAGGACCACCCTTGTCGATCCTCGATCCCCACTGGAACCTCCGTGCATCTCGCCCTATCATCGACATCCAACTCCCTGAGGTCGATGATGTGCGAAGAGTCGAGCACGTATCTCCTCAGTTGAGATACGTGGAAGTCGTCGTGCACCAGGAGCAACTGAGGTGTATGGGTCAAGCGGTAAAACACCACGCCTACCCAACTGAGGACCTAAGAAGGTCCGCTGATCCTTGGAGATAACTTGCCTCCCTGGCCACATCTCCGTAAACCTTGTCGAGGTGAGACCCGTAAGAAGATGTGGTCTTCATCCTCGAACTCCAGAGGTCTCCATTTTCTGTCAGAACTGAAACTCAAAACGACTGCTGCTACGAGGGTAAGGTTGACCGACTCAAAAGTGATCGGCCGCACCCTCCTGTGCAGGAGTTACCATGCACAGACTGGGGTTTCCTTTTTCGCCGACCAAGGAAAACCCATCCTGACATCGTAGTTAAACTACAACCTTTTTGCCTAATACCGTCAATATGTGTATGAACTGTGAATGCCTAGTCCATACTCAAACCAACGTCGTAAGGCCTCGACGCTGACACCAAGAGATTCCAACCGAAACTCTCGCCTCGAGGGTGTGACCACACCATCGGCGTAAGTGTGATTATCGAGTCTCCTCCCAAGGTATCTCTAGACGTGAGGGTCAAGTCTACGGCTTACCGGAAACTCTAGGCCTGGGAAAAGATTGTGAAAGCGATGAATGATTCATATCGGCGTCTGTTACTACAGCAGCTAGTAGTGGACAGAGACTGTCCTTTGAATCATTTTTAGAGCCATTGGGTCACACTCCTTGACCGCAAGCAGCCGCACTCTTCTTCTGCCCTCCAGCTCCCTGAGCCTGGAAGGGATAACTAAGGCGGGTGGTTGTAGCATGTTAAGATGTACACCACCTCATACTTCTCTCCTAGCTCTGCCTCCACGTCTGCTGCTTTGCAGACTCATCTATCCTTAAAGCTTCCACTTCTTGAAACATTTAACACACCCGAGTCTCTAAGACTGGCACCTGTTTCCTGTTTCTTACTGCATTGTGCAGTCTTCATCCACTCTTGGATGACCTGGACCTCCTTTAGTCTCACAAGAGCTGCTATTATTTCTTCTTTGCTGATAAGAGAAACCCGGTCTCATCCCCTAGATGAACCACATTCGTTGCCTAATACAGTCAATCCTGACATGAATGATGCATTCATTCCATGGATGACGTCGTAAGGCCTCGACGTAACTACCAAGAGATCCAACTGTCACTCTCACCTCCAAGGGTCGAGTCACACTGTCGGCATCAGTGTGAGATCACTGGGTCTCCTCCAGTAGAAATCTCTAAAGTGAGGGTCAAGTCAACAGTTTAACCGGGACCACTCAGTATCAACCAAACAAAAGGACAGGAAAGCAAACAAAGATAAGTGTCTTTTTATTATTGCAGCTCATAGTACAAAGACACGAATACAAAAGCAACATGGAACTAGAAGTACAAAGGACGTATCCACTAGTTCCTCTCCTGTCCACCCTCTCTCGGTGCTCCATGACCATAGGCCTCAGCTGCCTGAAGCTGAGCTCTCTCATGTCCTCTTATCCCCTACGATAGAATCGAACTCCTCTGATACCAATTTTTCACGACCCGTCCTTGGGGCCCCTGTCGTGACTACCCCAAGCCCGCCTTCCATAGGCCAGGGGCTGGCGAATAGCACCAAAGGCGTAAAATCCCGATAACTGGGAAGGAATTACCTTTATAAAAGAAAACAAGAACCACAGAGTACAAGAGGAAGCAAAACACCGAGTACAAAAGAAATGCTAAAAAGTAAATGGGCCAGAATAAAAACCCAAAAGAAAAAACGACTACAACTGAACAAGGTACAACAGAAAAAAGACAACAGCAGGAAGCAGGAAGCAGCTCCTGGGTCATCCTCCTCGGATCCTACCTGAAGGGTAGGTGCAGATAGCGCAGCTCCTGGTCGTCCACCACGGATCCTAACTAAAGGGTAGGTACAGATAGCCTCCTCCACGCTCTCCTCCGTCAACCTCCTCTGTGAGTCGTCACGTCGTGTAGTCCACCTTCGGGTACCTACTCGTCATGTAGTCTACCTCCGGGTACCGTCCAGTCCTCGAACACTCGGCCTCCGTCAGCACTTCCTGTCATCTGCAACCAACACAACGAGGTGCGGGCATAGCCCGTGCAGGGGTGAGTATAATGATACTCAGTAGGGACCCCGAGACCCTCAAGGTCTCACTAAACCAACAGGGATAACCACAAGAAGATCTCAACAGATAACCTCTACTTAGATATATGCCCACACATATACCTAAGTTATCAAGTAACACATCTCAATCATGAGGAAACACAAGGAGTGTGAAATCAACGGATAACCAATACCCAAATATATGCCCATACATATACCTAAGTTATCATGTGACCCATCTCAATCATGATGTAAACACAAAGGTCAAAAATTCTCAGCTGAAACCAGGATTTTCATTATCGAAACTGTAACTGCTGAAGAGCTCCGTCTCTCGAGTGTATAGTGGTCCTGTCACGACTCCGAGGTAGTTCTCACTAACCTAAGACTACTGAGGTGATCCTCCTATCGAGTACCGCGGGTCTGTGGCCAACTATCGGGCGCTCCGTCCGCTGTGGGTCTGTCGCCAAATACCGGGTGCTCCCCCCAATAGCCTACAGAGGTACTCCTCCTGTCGAGTACCGCGGTTCTGCGGCCAACTACCGGGCGCTTCGTCCGCTGTGGGTCTGTCGCCAAATACCGGGCGCTCCGTCCACTAGGCTAGTCGACTCAATCCAAGTTGAGTCGGTCAAACAGTCGTCAGGTCTCAGCCGGCTACACGGTCTTCGTACTCCCCACGCTCGTCTCCAGGAGGGTCTGCTCCACGAGCTACTGGTCGATACTCCAAGTATCACAAAGTCCCTCAAAGAAGTATCTCAAAGGACCACCTCGTCATAGGGGTCTCAACGCAATAGACGGCGCGTCAATCGGACGCTCGGTCTGTGAGTTATTAGCTTTTTCATCCCAGGGGCCCGGTTGGTTTCGTGTGCGAACCAATCCGGCTGTAACTCAACTATACCCCAAACACTCATAGGGTATACTCATAGGGACCGTTTCTCAACGAGATCACCAACGCCGCTGACGGTTCGTCAAACGGACGTTCTGTCAGAAAGGTATCAGCTTTTCCGTTTCAGGCGCCCAGTTGGATTTCGGTGCGATCCAACCCGGCCACTATCCAACTGCATCCAAAACTCAGGCGTAGGATTATAAAAGTTCCGTCTCACCAAGAGGAAAACAACGAGACAGACGGTACATCAATCGGATGCCCGGTCTGTGAGTTATTGGCTATTTCGTTCCTGGGGCCTAGTTGGTTTCGTGAGCGAGCCAACCCGACCGCACTCCGACGACATCCAATCCTCGAGCTGAGTAAGCCAAAAGATCCGTCTCACTTAGAGGAATCCATCAAAGTCGACGACACGTCAATCGGACGTCCGGAGCTCAAGATATAAGCGCTTCCTCTCCGAGGGCCCGGTTGGTTTCGTATTCGAACCAACCCGGCTGAACCCAAAGTAATCTGAAACCTTGAGTGTGATATACCGAAACGACCGCCTCAATCCAAGGATCGTGTTGCCGCTAACGAAGAGTCGTTTGGAGGCCCGTATCTCAAGTTACGTGCATTTGACCGAAAGTGGTCCGAAAACGTGGGGTCTGGGCCCGGGCCGACCCGGCCCGACCCGACAAGACCCGGCCCGGCCGGCGCGGCCCCGCCCGGCCTGGGCGCGACTGGCCGAACCGGCGGGTCGGCTCGGCGGCTACGGCCGAGCCGAGGGCGGGGGGGTGCGCTACCCACGCAGATGAAAAGCGCGACCCCTCGTGGGGCCGCCCCGAGTCAACCGGACGTGACGGCCGGGCCGCGTCCCTCCACCGGTTCCGCACGGCCGCGGAACCTCATCACCGCCACGGCTGAAGCCGTGGCTGGTTTTTCTGGCGGCGCGCCGGGCGCCGCCGCACCGGTGTAGTGCGTCGGCGGGAGTTTCTGCGGGCCACCGGACGCGCTCCGGTGGTCCGTTTTGTGTGCGGTCTTCACCAGTGGTCCTCCCGGGACCCGATCTTCACTACGAGTCACTCAAATAGTCTTCGCGTCCCGCTTCGTCGTCACCCGTCAATCCGCACGTCAAAAAGAAACGTGTCGTCTTCGCGGTTCTCTGGCGCAGCGTGCTGGCGCCGCGCCCCTTTATCGTGGCCCGACTCCGTCCACGGATATCTTCAGGTTTCTTTGACGCGGCGCGACGACGTCGTGTGCTTGTTCTTCCTTTCATGGCGCGGCGCGACGGCGCCGCGCATATCTTCCGCATGAAGCTGCATGGTGCGACGGCACCATGCTTTCTCGTACCAACCACAAGAAACCAACACGAAAATAAGGAGGAGGGTCGGATGTGTTTGTGCGGTCCGACCCCCTCGCGTTATTTGATAACAAATGGTTTTAATCCACGATCATCATCAAGTTGGTATTCACGAACAAATATAAATAATTGAATACAAACCCCTACGTTGGGTAAAAGCCGATCGGAAGGAGGCGTCGTCATTCGAGGTTCGTCGTGGTATGGCGTCGCGAGGATGACGACGTCGAAGGGGGAAGTCGGCGTTCGTCGGAATTGAGGGAAGGCGAAGCCGTCATCGCTTGCTACCCGATTCCGCTTCCGAGATTGTTCGTCGATCCGTTGACGATGAAGGGAAAGAAGAAGATCCGTTGAAGAGTCTCGCTGCGGAAGGGGAGAAATTCTGGGGAAGGAAAACGAGCGTTCTTCGTCAGAGGTGGCGCGTTCTTCGCGTTCTTTGCGTTCTTCGCGTTCTTCTTCGAAGAACGAAGAATTCTCCCTCTGCTCACCCAAAGGTTTTACACAACACGAATCCCTCAACAAAAAATAAAATAAGTCCTCAACTTATTTTATTATCAACTTAAGAATTTGAAAAACAAAAGATAAGAAACGAATAATTAATTCGAAGAATTAATTGTAAAACTTAACTGCCCAATTAAATTGGGGTGTTTCTTAACCAGAAAAACGCACAGTTGACTTATTTTAAATAGGGGGGTGCAGGTGTGTTACTTAAGATGAAAAGAAACGGTGGGGCTCATGCGGGCCCCACCTCACAAATATCCTACCATGTGGGTAGGATATTTTGAATTGCACCCTATCCACTTCAACCCAGCTTAAGTAGCTTTTAAGTGGTCTTTATGCGGCTTTAAGTGAAATAAAATAAAATTGTCATACAACTTTATTTTATTTCTTAACATAAACCCCAAAAAAAGCACAACCGAGCAAACGCCACTCCGAAAGAGGCGTTTCTAAGCAAAAACTGGTGCTGCGATTTCATCGGTGCCCTCAGAATTCGATTCAGAGCACTGGTTCAAAAGTTAGAAAAACCCGATCGTTCGTTCACTGAACGTACCCGATCCAAACTTCGGAAATTGATTCTGGGCACTCCGGGCCACGGAATCAGGCACTGTCAGAAACTGCGTTCTTGTAAAATTTCAAAGAAAATTTAGGAAAAAAATTTCCCTTGAAATTTCCAGGTCTTTACATCTATACTCTGATTTCTTTCATTTATAAGGCTTATTTTTACAGCTATGAAACTACATACCAAGGGTTATAGATTCCCCACAATACATTTCGCACCCCCGCTGCTAATTTGAAGACTCTGGCATATGGGGAGGCATGTTTGAGGTCTCGTAACCAACCCTTTTGGCCACGTGAGATATTGTTGTATCGAGGGATGTTACACATAACATGAACAAAAGGGTATTGGAACATCAGAATAACATTTTTAAACACTAACATACATATAAAAGATAATAATATTGAGTCATGGAATAAATATTTGTGGTTATAAAGACATGAATAATAAGGAAATAAAATAACATGATCCATGAGAGTATAACATTGGAATAAGACATATATTTGCGACATGCATATAAGCATAGAAAATATTATGTCAAAGAAACCCACCAAGACATTTATTACATGTTAGTATTGGAATAACCACTTGTGTACCTCCTCTAAGCTTGGGATGACCTCTATTGTAACCTTTTTTTCTCTTGGGATAACCTCCCAGGCACCCTTTTATCTCATATAAAATTAATTATTACCCAATGCGTTTGAGGGAGATACAGATGACAAATATATCATAATGAAACCCATATTTATGTGTTCAAAAATAACATAAAACATTCATCAGATCATAACCCATGAAATGAAATGTGTTTCATAAAAATTTCATCATATAATAACCTGTACAAATGAGAAAATTTTCAGAATAATTTCATCATTTCATCATATCATAACCCATGAAAAATAAAGAGGTTTCATAAGATTTTTATAATGATATAAGTATGGAGGAGAAACCGGTTTCATAAACATCATTCCATCATGAATAAAAACAATTCATAAAAAGAATGATAATGGTATACTTTGATCATATCCCTGGTAAAGAAAATGTATCATCAACTAATTTCATCTTAGTTGGAAGATGATATAGATTGATCAATTAAAACATTTCTGGAATAAAATTTACTTTCCAATTTAAAAATCACTTTGTAAAAAATAAAACAATTTTAATATGTTTTTCTTTGAAAATATCCATGAAAATTAAAAAAGTAATATTCAATTAATATAATGGTCATTATTAAGGATGGTTTAGTTCATTTTATATATGTTAAAACAATGATTCCATTCATGTTTTTCGGTAAAAGACAATTGGGAATTATTTTGGAAATGACATAAAGACTCCTTTTAAAAAAAATTTAAAAAAATTAAAACATGGGTAAAAATGTATTTTTAAAATCATATGATAATAATAAAACATTTTTGAAAACATTTTTATAAATCATGGTTTTGTAAGAGAATGTATTTCAAATGGAAGATAAAAATGAAGTTGTAATTTATTAAAAACATTTTCGAAACTATTTTAAGAATAAATGTGTGTTGAAATTTTATTATTACAACGTAATTTCATGAATAACCATAGGATATGTGGATTAATGAGTTTATTTAGAGTTTTATCCTAATCATTTATCATAACAAATTTAATGATAAAAAATCCCAATAAATGATGACAATGAAACATAAAATAAATACCAATTTTGTTACATTTAATCATAAGCCCCATGATTGTTATAAAATAAAATGGAATGAAATATTTCATAAGGATAACTAAATTCATGATATTAAATTTTTTAGAGTCTATATATACAATTCATGAAATAGTATAGGTTTATAACACAATGCATGTCTAATATAAAGCAAATTGAGACAAAACATCCTTACCATGTTCATAACATTGAAATTTTAAACCCCATTAAAAAGGGATATTAAAATGGATATATTAATCAATATAATTGTTTTTGATAAAAGTCATAAAATACTTTCTTTTTTAGTATATACACCACATAATAGAAACACATGGTGAATATCGAATTTGTCTTGCATGAAATAAAAGTGAGACGGAAATCCCTTATCATAATTATTGACCTCCTTCATAAAAGTTCAAAAATACTGGATAGTAAATATAAGTTTTCTATAAATATATTAAATAAACATTCATTTATATATCATACCTCATATGATTATCTTATGGCCTTTTATTACCTGTTTAATAAATATTTCATGTTAAAGTCATGTTTCGGGCAATAACTACTTTGTTTTTCAGGTAAGATTTGATTTTTTTATTTTCGTTCCCCTTATTCTGATCATAGTTTCATAATATCAATATTTTTAACCATGATATAAATTTAATATATATTCATTATATATGTATTTTGAGTAATCCATAATTTTTTGATAAAAAAATGAAATATATCGTTAATGGAGATGATAGGTCATACATACTCATGAATGTAGTATCCATTTTATTATGAGATTGGATGAAAAAAAATTAAATGATATATTATAATTCTAGAGTCATTTTCATTTCATATATATAAAATATTTTTTTAACCCATTTTTATTTCCTTCTATGTTAATCATTAATGAATCACATCGCTTCGCGAGGCGGTAGTGCACTGTACACATGAGCAACCTTGTCGTATTCCCAAAAAATATAAATCTTAAAGTTATAAATGGTATAATAATTCAAGATTCATATTAATATCATAAATAACATATATAAATAACATATCCATCATTATTTCCAACTATGAGAGGTGGTATTGTAAAAATTAATGACATCGGATTGGGAGACGATTGTCCATCATACACACAAATGATGATTTCATAACACATTTGATAGACGATTAGATGATTGTAGTTAATTACATTAACATAAAAACATCTCACTATATGTAAGATTATGAATTTATTATATTATCATGTTATAATAATAATTTAATGAGTTGGAGTATGAAATAATACAAAAATTCTCATTGAGGAATGTTACCTCTTCTTCGGGTATACCCATTAGGTTTTCACCAAGATCATTCATAGGATGGATTTATATCCAAAATAAGTCTTATAGGACGATAGTAAGGATTTTTTGGATTCATTTAGTTATCAATTGGAATAAAGAAAATTGTGTGATTTTGTGACAAATATTGGACAAGGGGTGGCCTTTTATAAGTGAGGTTAGTGGAAAACTTGATATTTTTTAAAAGAAATAATTCCACCCATCTTTCTTTCATGTCATAAGGCACTAATAATATACCATTTTTGAAACTAGAATATATAAGGTTGAAATATGTCCATTAAACAGGTTTTTGAAATTTTTTAGTTTATTTTTAACCCTTATCATTTTTTGACCCCTTGTGGTAAACCCATTTTTACCTTAACCTTGGTAAATAATTTTTAGTGTTCATATTATTAATTTGGTCAAATATTAATTTTTCTATTTTAAAAAATATGAATTATAATGATTAAAAATAGGGAATAAATTTTTCTAAATTATATTCATATAATTGAAAATTTTTAATTTAAAGTTCATCCCACGAATGCGATAAGAAATAATTTTTTTAAAAGAAAAATGTTCAAAAGTATAAAAAGTGTTTATATAAAAATTCTATATAAAATTGTTTCAAATTATATAAATATCATTAATTAATATATAACTAAAAAAATTATTCTAAAAATAATTTAAAATAAAATTTAACATTATAAAAACAATTAAAAGGTACTTTTCAATTAAAGTTTTGTATTTTCCATTATTCATCAAAAAATGAAACTTTTCAAGAAAATTCAACAAATTCACCCTACAAAAATTTTGATATGATTATTTCAAAAATGATATTTATTTTATCAAATTAATTTTTTAAAATTATGATAAATTTGTTTTATTAATTTTTATAAAAATAATTAAAAATATTTTTCTTAGAAAATAATATTTTCAAAACATATAATGACTTTACCGAAAATTAAGTTCTTTTTTATCAATATGTTTTCTTTATATAAAAAAATTATACATAATATTTACAAAGTAGTTATTAATATTCATATCACAAAATTTAATTTCTAGGTTATAACGGTGATGATTAAAATACTATATTTATAATATATCATGGTTTTGGTGAAACTCAAAGTCTTGTGTAATGCAAGATAACCAAGTGTTACAAGTTGCACAAGAATAACTTGGTGTTCTGTATAACACAAGATTCAAAGAAATTTAATTTATTTAAAAATAATAATTTATAAAAACTTGTTGTTCTATAATAAAAATTTTAATTATTTCATGATTATTATTATTATGGAGATGTAGGAATAAAGACCTATTCGACCATATTCAACCTATCAAAGTTAGTTTGTAAATATGATTCAAATATCATCAAAAAATATGATGTGAACTTAATTTATTATGAAATTTTATATAACATGGTATCAAATAAAATACAAGGATTGATGAACTTAAAAATTTTCTTATGTAATTAAATAATTAATATATTTTTTTATTCGAGAAGATAAAGAACATATTTAGCAAGTCAAACTCATGGTATGCGAACCTTTAGCATAAAACCTTATTTTAAATATTTATTATCAAAATATTTTGGTTCAATTTCCATGTTCCTAAAATGATTTTCTTAATGTATTTATATGGATATAAAATAATTATAAATGACAATTAATGTTTTATATAAAATTATTTCAAACATTCTAAAAAGGTAATCATTTTACATATTTTTTGACTTTCATTAAAAAAGGAAAAATGAATGTTATATTTTAATGTATATGGAGACAATGAATTTTTTCACCGCTTTAACCATTATGAAAATTTGGGATTTGATTACAATATTTATTGTTCTATTTAAAAAAACATCATCTATTTTTATGAGTATTTGGTATTGAATTTTTTTTAAAAGTAAATGATATTTTGATACCCAAAAGTGTTTTACATGTAGGTTTAAAAGAGTTTTTAAATGTTTTTTTGATGAAATGGTGAAAAAATAAAATGTATATTCTTGATATGGTTTTTGAGCATTACATATAATATGTGAGACTAATATATGTTATACAAAGAATGATCCTCATTATATCTCTCCAATGAATTGGTTAATGTTTGAAAGGAGACTGTGATGTTCATCTATATGTAACTATAATGGTTACACCAATTTTAACTATAATGGTTAATCCATGAGTAACTATGAGGGTTTTTCTAGTTATAATAGTTATGGATAACACATTTTTAAACATGAGGATTACTCTATTTATAACTGTGATTTTTCATCCATCTATAAATGTGATGATTACTACATTTATAACTGTGATAGTTAATCCATGTGTAATCGTGGAGGTCTCTCCATTTATAACTGTAATGGTTATTCCATATGTTAGAGTGATATGAAAATTATGTCCAAAATTACCTACACGATTAATCTACGGTTTATATGAATATTAAAGGTTTTTATTGAGAAAATTATGTGTTTGTTTTGCATGTGGTAATGATTTATTTCATTCTCTCAAAGAATATTTAGGTAAAGGTAAACATTTTTTGGGATTTCATGTTATTCACAGTACTAATAGATTTATTTCTTATAATTTTCCTTAGTTATATCATTATGCACATCCAATGTTTAAAAAAAATTCACAAGTTTTAATAGGGTAACAGTAAATAAGAATTCAAGATTAATTTCATGAATATTTATCATTAAATGAAAACAGGTTTATTTTTAAGAGTTTTAATTTATTAAAAAATGGATTTAGATTTGAAGGGTCCACTTATAATATATGGGTTTGTTATGTCAGAGTTATGATCAAATTATATAAAATAGAAACCTAAATGATATTTGGGAATGAATGAAATTGGTTTCTTGACTAAATCTCAAGATTATGTGATGTTTATGGTTAGGTCCTTATAGTTTCTATCAGATCAAGGTTTCAACATCTTTAGAAATTAGGATATTTTCAAGTGAGTTTTTCTTAAGAGTTATGGATACCATTATGGGATTATAAGTTTAAGGTTTATTCTAAATTCAAAGTCTTAATTTTTAGTGATATAATTTGAGGTGATTAATGATATTTTTGGGGATTTAATTTATATGGGTAATCGACCTAGGTACAAGGGATTTCAAGGTTAATGTATTATGGAGTTCCAAAGGGTATGGTCATTATAAAGACTATTTTTATTATAAAATGAAATAATTCATTTCATGTTTTAATGATTTTATTAGTACTGATTAAATATCATTAATCTATATGAAAGGTAAAGGGAATCACAAAACCTTCTTATAACTCCCACTTTTCTTAATCATTACAATAATGGTGAAATAAGAAAGTAATGTTTGGATTCAATGTATGTATTATTTTCTTATGTTATATTAATGAAACATGATTGAATTGAAATTGAAAAAATGTATGGAAATATTTCATATATTTGATCTATAGGAATAAATTATTAATGAATAAGACAACAAAGGATGGTTAAATATTTAAGAAGGAACTTGAGTAAAGGATGTGTTTACTACTGATATTCTGATATAATTTAAATATTATGGTAATGATGAGACACCGAAAGAATATTTTATAATATCTTTTATTTTAAAAAAATTTAAATCTAAACTATATGGAGTCAATCCCATTAAATATTGGTTTAGTGAAAAGGTTATATTTTTTGGAGACATTTATTTATTTTTGATAAAATTTTGAGTAATATATATCCCTTAGGTTTAATATATGAAAAGTTTTATTTGAGGAAGGATGCCTTTATTTTTTGAGGAAATAATTTTAAAGGTACATGTAACCTTTATATATTACAAGATCTATAATTTTGAGATAATTATGGGTCATTAAAATTTGGGAACATGTTTTTTTCCTATAGATAACCATGGGTTTGGAATGTGATTTTGTAATTAGGTTATTAATGTTTTTTTGAATAAGTTCACTATTTTTGGAACCGTATATTATTAGGGTAAACAAAATATTATGGTATTTTATTTTAGGATTTAAGGGTTATAGATATTTTGGAGGAAAATATGATTTTAATATATCTTGATTGGTTGAAATAAATGAGTCACAACCCACCCATGTGGATAGATTGTTGTGTCAAACCATCTCCAATCAGGTTTTCACCCTCCAGGATCCTCTATCAACTCAACTGCCAATGGCTCTTTTCTATTTGGGGCTCTCTCTTGAGTGATATCTTTATGGGGAGGGAGTTATATAGTGTAGAGGGTTATAAAATAACCCACCTAGATTAAAATTTTTAAAATAAGAAGAAATGTGTCCTTTTTGTGGTTCAACATATTTATTGAAATGATTATTATATTTTGGAGATTATCTGATTATGAAATATACATTTTTGGGTAGATTACTTTTTCAGTAAATAATGTTGTTTATTGATAAATTTTGGAATAATATGCGATAAAAGCATTCTAATATTTTTCTATCAATATTAGTAAGAAAGATTTAGATATATTTTGTGGGTAATTATTGGTAAAATGATCTATGTTAATCTTTGGGTATTATTGTTGAGGATTTTGAGATTAATGTTTCCTTTCTTCATATAAAGGATTATATGTTTAGGTAATTATCATATCTTTTGATAACCTTTTTTTGGTTTTGATTAATGTATAAGTGTGGTAGGAATATCATGAGACACTTTTAGGGAATTATGTGATCCACTATAAGTTTGTTTTAGTGCTTCGGTCATCAAAAAACAATCTTGAATAACCATTTTTTGGAGATAAATATTAGTTTTTGGTGGAAGTTTATTAAAGGATGAAATGTTAGTTTTCAAGTTACTATATTTCTTTATCTTTGTAGTATATAATGTAATTTAATTCCTCAAAACTATGAAGGTATATTCAAATAATAATGTTATCATATTTCCTTCATTTTACGATGAATTAATGGTCTCTTCACCTACAAAAATATTATGATTATATGTTTTTTAAATTTCTCTTAAACTTATTATATATCTCTATTTATCCATCCATGGGAGTTATGTTTCTCTTTTATTTCCATATTTTCACTTCCCATCGTTTTTTCCAACCTGAAAACCTGGTTATTTGTTATTCAAGATAACCTACTAGTTTCATTTATTTTATATCAAGAGGAAGTTTTATTAACCATTTTGTGATGCGGGTTTATAAAAAGGAATTTTCAAATGTAAAACCACATATTACCGAGAAAAAGTTAAAAATTTGATAAAAAAATTATTAAATTTTATATAATATAATATCCTGATATTTTAAATGAACTTTATTTTGATATCATAAAAGATACTCAACACCGAACTTAAACAAACCATGAAATATTAATTTTTAAATATGACTGTCATAACCTAGTTATTAAATTTGTGGGTATGAATATGAATAATAAAATCATGAAATATATATAATTTTTATAATTAATAAAAATTTATATATTAATTATTAGGTAATAAACACAAAATTGTTTGAAAATAAATTTATTCTTCAAATATATGTTTTCTTCAAAAATTGTTTTTATTAATTTTTGTGGGAAAAAAATACAATTAATTTATGGAAAATTAGAGATTATATTTTAAAAACAAAAATAACATTTTTTTAATATGCATATTAACTTTATCATAGGGTTAAATGATTATAATTTTTTGTAATGATTGACTTTTATTTGAATAGTGTAAAAATAATGATTTTTATTGAAAATTGTATATTATTTTCGATTATTTACATTGTAAATTTATATTAATAATTTTTTTAGGATTTTATTAGTTAATTTTTATTTAAAATAATATAATTATGGGTTTTAAAATTAATTTTATACATTAATTTAGTATAAAACATTAAATATTTAAAAGGGAATTTTTCTTAATGAAAAATTTCCGTCGTGTTTTTCTAGATTAATTTGAAATTAAATTCTTCCAATTCTGTGTAATGAATTTTGAAACTTGGATTACATTTTTTGAATTAGGGGATAGAAAATATTTAAGTTGGTATATTTTATTTTTGGATATTAGTAATAGTACCTTTATAATTTTTTGTTCTCATAGAAAAGGATAAATTGGGCTATTAAGGTTCAAAATAAAATGATAAGGACTAGAAAATTACCCTAAAACATGACTTAATTTTATTGGTTGAGTAAATTTTATCTATACTCATCGAATATTATATTATATTAACTTTTTTTTATGCTGATGGGACTAATAACTTTATATTATTTTATATAAAGAAACGTAAAAATGTCACACTATAGTTTCTAATAATTAATTATTTTTGAACTGGAGATAAATAGAGGATATGTTCTATTAAAAATAGAATTTTTAAATATAAATGAATTATTCTTCACATGATAATTTATTTTTAATTATTAGTAAATAAATATTTACCATAAATTATTACGCAACACTGCCACATTACTTGATAAATTAATAGAAAAAAAATCAATGATAATAAAATTACCAAAAGAAAAATAATTAGAGCAAAATATTATTATCTATGAATTTTTTAGAAAATTATATAATAATAGGGATGTATTAAAATATTTTATTTGAATTCCATTGTTGTATTGTTGTTTTTAAAAGTCAAATTAATTGAATTGTTCTAAAAATGAAATTTATGAAATTTTATAATAAATAATATTTTATTAAATGATTTAAAATTACAAAAAATTCTATATTTAAAAATTTTATTAGTATATTATTTCAAATATCTTCCATGGTCCATTTTTTCATTCATAGTATCTATATAGACCTTCAAATTGTAAGAAAACATTATTATCACAATAAGTGTGAAAAGTGTTAACAGGGGTGTTAAAACCAAAAGATAAGTGTAAAACCCTTTTGTAAACATGTTCATATTTTATTTTATTGGAGTATTTAGAGTCATAATCACATTATATTCTATTATTATTTATTTTTAACCATTTTTAAATGAAAATAAATTTTAATTAATTTAATATTTTATGAAATTTCATGAGTAACCCTCCCCTCTCTATTAAAAGGGAACCTCCTCTTCCCATTTATTCACAAATAAAAATCCATTTTTTCAACCATAATGTAAACAAATCCATTTATAAAATTGGTATGCACATTATATAATGCGTAGTTTGGGTATAGTACCTCCCCTATAATTCATAAGGTGTAAAGAATAATAGATTATTCAAGGAAGAGGTGTTGTTCTTAACTGGGAATTTTTTTATGTATTTATGATTCCACCTAATTTAAATATTTTTAAACCATGAAGATATAATAAAATAATTATATATCATATAATTATTTTTTTCCATATTAGTGGAATAATCTCTATCCCTCTCCAACCTCTATCAAATTGGAATGTAATCCATCATTTGTGTCTATGATAGACTACCGTGTGACAAACCGATGTAATTACTCTTCCATTACTGCTTCTAATGGATGGTTATAATGATGGAATGAATATATATATATATATTATATTAATTACATATTAATAATTCTTAAATTATAAGATATCATATATTTTCTAACATTTCTATTTAATGAAAAATGATAATTTTGTCCGTGTGTACTACCTCCACGAAGAAATGTGATTTTTTTCATCACCACATCCCAAGGATAATATATATAAGTATATTTAAAGAAATAATATGGAATCAATTATATTATGATCATTATATGTAGATTATTTTATACTTACTCTTTTTTCATAATAATCATTGCAAATGGAAAAGTTACTCATGCATAGGTATGACCTATCGTCTCCATGATTATAACATAGTTAGTTTTTCATAAAACAATTTCATGATTTATATTTAAATTTTAATTTATTTATAGAAATTATAATTATTCCATGATTATTATTCTTGGGATATTTTAATAATTACTTATTTAACTATATTCAACCTACTCATGTCAGTTTGGACATATGATACTATTATCATCAAAACATCTGACCTAAGATTAATTGATTGAGTAATTGTATATAGAATGGTATTAAATAAAATAAAAGGATAATTGAACATGAAAAGGGTTCTTGGTCAAGTAAATAGTTACTATGTCTTCTTTATTCTTATATAAAGTATATATGTGATGAGACAGACTTGAGGAAAGTACCCCTTTAACTTGAATTCCTTTTTCATTGAATTATTTTAAAAATCAGTATCTTCCTTGAACTTGTTATTAAAATGATTTTATAAATTTATTTATATTAATATAAAATAATTATAGAGGTAATTTTATTTATCCTTTCAATTACATTCAAAAAAATCAAAAAGAATATTTTTAGGGAATGCTTTTTATTTCTTTTCAAAACAAAAAAAGGAATGTTCTATTTCAACAAATATGGTGATAACGAATTTTCCCACTGCCATAACCACAATGTGATGTTTGGATTTTTTAAAAAGATTCTATCTTCTCTTAAATTAAAAAAAAATCTCTTTTTTGATTAATTTGTTATTTAAAATTGGTTTCTGTAAATTAACTGATATTTTTAAAGCTGAGATTGTTTTTCATACTGGTTAAAATGGGTTTTCGAATGATTTATAATTAATTAGTGAAAGAATAAAATGGTTTAATCCTGCTATGGTTATTTATAATTATATCTTGATGTAGCTTATTCAATGTTTGATCCCCATTATAAATCTTCAATGTGTTGGGTAGTATTTTTAAGTTTACTGTGAGGGTTATCACAAGTGTTATTGTGATGGTCACTCTAAGTTTAAACTCGATGGTAAAAACATTTGTAACCATGAGGGTTACAAAATTTACAACCTTTATGGATTATCCATGTGTAATAATGAGGGTTACTCCATTTATAATTATGATGGTCAATACATGTGTAACCATGAGTGTTACTCCATTTATAACCACGATGGTTAATCCATGTGTAACCATGAGGGTTAATCCATTTATAGCTATGATGGATATTCCATATGAAATAGTAATATAAGAAATATATATCAAATTAAGAACATGATTTACATGTTCCTTATATGGGTTTTAATGGTTTTCTTTGAGAAAAAGGTGTTTATTTTTTTCAAGTGTAAATGGTTTTTTTAATTCACTCAATGAAAATTGAGTAAAAGGTAAAAATTTCATGGAATTTTATGTTTTTCAATTGAATAACATATCTCTTTCTTTTTGTAACCCTTAGTGATCTAATTTTTTTTCAATCCCATGTTTCAAATTATTTTTTACAAGGTTTAATGATGGGTAACAACAAAGAATAATTCACATTGAATGACATAAATATTTACCATGAAAGGAATACATTTTCTATTTTAAGAGTTTTAATTTATGGAAAAAAATTGATACTAAGTATAAGTGTATATTTGTAATATATGGGTTTTTATGTTATATTTTTGACATAATTATCAATAACTTTAAACCTAAAAGATATTTGGGAATAAAAGAATGTAAATTCATGATTGAAACTCATGATTATGTGATGTTTAAGGATGTATTATTTCAAGTAATATCATATTATATTACATTTTGGCTTTCATATATTCCATGTGGTTATGTATTCATAACTTATTAGTAATGGTTGCGAACATTTTCCCATGTTTTGTGTTATTTTGATTCATATTTAATTAATTTGTTTTTATTTTTTATGGAAGGTTTTTATTTTAATGTTTTAAAACCTCCAACATATGGATTTGTTATGTTAAATTAGCAATTTTAATCCATTATTTATTTTTATATAAAATGGTGAAAAAATTCGCAATCATTTCCCGTTGATTCCCTAACATTTATTTTCATATTCTAGTGTTCTAGAATGAACTTATTATCATGATGCGGATTGGATCGAGAACCATGTCAATTTTGTCCAATTTGATTTGTTAGAAAATATTATCACAACTTGATTTTGTTTTAGGTTTTATTAAGAATCATGTATATAGAAGATAAGACCAATGGATCTGAAGAGGTAGGTGTAAGGGAGTATTTGGACAACTCCTTTTTTGCTAAACCTATTCTGATCCCCTCCCTCCAATGGTTACCCTTAAGGGAATCATTTAAGAAATAAAGATAATGAACCCCAATTCGTACCTTCAGTAAGAATTGGTTCAGTAACTAGAACCTATGGAATAAATATCTCAATTTTGGAAGGAATTAACCTCAATAATAAAATTAATGTTTTGAGATAAAATTAAATCCTCTCAGGAACTCCATCTCATAAAGTAAAAAAATTGAAAACCCAAACCAACGTAATATACATGTATAATTAAAAAAATACAATGAGATTCTCCAAATTAATACAAAAATAAATCCTAAGATAATGATACAGAGACAGCTCTAATGTCAGGGCTAGTAATTTCCAACTAAATCCTTGAATTTCTCCTAGAACCCTGAGAAATATTTTGTCTATATGTTGGGGGATCATCACATGTATAATCAGAAGAATCATACCAAATTTCTCTCAAGAACATGTGAAATGTTCATACTAATGAACTAGTGGAAAAAAATTAGAACCAACAATCACCAAAATGGGATAATTATCCCATATCATCCTCACCATGGAACACTCTCCAAATAACACATCAGATACAACAACATGGAAGGAATAATATTTATAAGGGGAACCCCACACTGTTTTCCCACTGATTTGCTTCTCTTACTCCCTAACCTCATATACCTGGTAACTCCCATCCCTTCAATAGTAACATAGCCTAAAAATACATGGAAAACCACATCGTTCCATGCACACCGCACAACATGTCATCGCATACACATCCTCCCACAACCACCAAAATAAAACCATAATAGTAAGGTATCATTAAAATTATGTACATCTGCCTTATGCCCTCCTCCTACTAGGCATAATCTCAAACATGAACTATATCATCATATCACCAAACACCACCTCTAGTGATATTTTTACTTCTAGGAATCACAACATATGAATTTAAATATCACTTGTAAGAGATATTGGGGAAGATTGGGTAGCTGTAAAACCATCCACATAATCAAGGGTATTTAAAAAAACAACCAAAACTCAAAAACGTTGGTCTTCGGTGTAAAAAATGACTCTGCTGGGGTGTGAATATAAATAGCCCAAAATTTAAAGGATAGATAGATAAATAATAATAATACCCTATTGGTTCACAACAGGGGTACCAACATAACTCGTCACATCACCATAAGGTCTCTCAACCTCCACCACTATCATTTCCACATCTAAATTTAGAACACAACATCATAAATCCACACAAATAAGATATATTCCATCATTCCTTTCAACATAACCCATTTAATATTTTTTAATTACCAACCATCCTTAATTATCAATCCCATTCATTTCATATTTAAAACAATGTAATTTATTATCCAATACATACGTTAATTCATTTATCACACACTTAAATTTCCACCCTCAATCATCCCATGTTAATATTTAATGCTTTTTTACCTCTATCGGGGAACTAAGAAACAAAACACTAATCAACAATTCCATATCAAGATAATAAAACCCACTTTACAAACACCCCACATCACAACAACCTTGAATCACGACCAATACACATCTCATCCACTATAGAAAACAACCACCACACATATCAGCCACCATAGATATCAAACATTAAACATCACAACCACCACACTTCTCATTTAGCTCCCATAAGGTGTTCAATCACAATTACATCATTATTTTCAATGGTTTTATAACAAAAATTCTAGATCCCATGGGTAACCCATTTATTAGTCAAATATACATTTTAACCGTTTTCACATGTGATGAGTTTAATCAAACAACACAATATGGTTCACCAAATTAAATAACTACAAAAACAAACCATCTCAATATAATTCATAATTGGACAAAAAAAAGCATGTACGACCATATAAACATAATCACAATAACAAGTAAAACTCATGTGATTTATCCCTTAACATTCAGTATTGATTTAGATAATTAATTATCTTTATTAATACAATTAATATCATCTACCCAAATAATTTAAATATCATTTTATCTCCACATTTATATCTAAATAATGATATATTAAGGATCCCCAACCTCAATTGAAGCTTCAACAGTAACCACCACTCATAGCGGAAGAAACAAGAGATCAATCCCCCTACCATAAAACTCAAAGAAGAACTCTCCAAGATAAAATAAGAGTAATTCATTATCAATAAAATCACAAACTATGAAAAAAATAGAGCCTCTTACTATATTTATTATCTTAGAAAATATGAAACGAAGAAAAATAAAAAAAGTAGGGGGAGATTATAAGTCAATCCAAAAGAAATGATCCAATGTTACGAGGGATAATATTTGAAATGGAATAAATTAAGAGTTCTAGAGAGGTTCATAATTTAACAAGAGGTAAAATGGATTACCAAGAAGTCAAAACAAACAAGGTATATCCCACTATTTATATGAAAATCATGTTGGACTCCACCACATGATGGTGAATAGTCAAAACGTAGGTGGTGAGTCAAATAAAAGTGAGATATATTTCTTCGATAGCCATTACCTCCATTAAAACCATTTTAAAATCTAGATTTTACCCGGACTAAAGTATATACTGTAGCATGGTCAGATCTATGGGGGTTCTTCCATCATCAACTATAGCCATGAACAACGACATGACGCCCATTATCTTACAATTTTACCATAACCACATTCAAAACCACAATGTAGTGAGCTCTTCTTCCCCATTTTGGATAAGAAATCCCCCAATGAACTATGAAAAGTTTTATTTCATTCAGTAAGAATATCTTATCTTCCTATTTCACACAAGGTGATCTCTATGACAAAAGAACACCACCAATCCTTACACCAGGGAATGGTGGCCCCCAGAATATCACAAGGCCCTATATAAGATTATAGAACACCCATAAACTACTCTTTACCACCAAAATCCTCAAAATACCAAAAAATAATGTATAAAAAAGTCAAAACCATTACATTAGATGCCTCTCAAACCATTATTGTCCTTAAGAATAAAAACTAAACATGAAACACATCAAATAAGGGGTCCATACAATGATCCCATGTGATACCTCTCAGGGATCTAATTAAAAATAAAACAATTCCACCATCTCACACCAACCTCAAGACACCACTTTTATAAACCACCATTATAACCTCTATATATTTCAAGATAGAAACCATGACACGACACTACCCCAAGCACAAAAATCAAGGAGACCTAGCCCCAATATTATGATATTGTATACTTTAGGAGGAGTTGAGTTTCCAATACTATTTAAAAACTTGTTATATAAAAAAGTCCTAATTAGTAAGGTGATATACCATACTTATATAATATAATCCATTAACCACTCCATCAAAAAGATAAATTTTGCATCTCATAAATTAGAATGATTCAAGAATTACATCAAAAAACAAAAAAAACAAGGAAAAGGAAAAAAAAATGGGGTTCTAAGTACACATCTATATATCACACTTTAAATTACCCTCGTTTAAGACAACATGACTCCATAGAAAATAAACCAAGGGAATGGTACTTCAATGAATGACCTTATCTTTATGATTCTAGATCCATACTGGTCACTCCATGAAAATAATTTCATCCTTGATATCCAACTCTTCTGAGTCAATAAAATGGGGTTATTCATGAAGATATTGAAGGATCTAGTACATGTGGAATAGGTCACAGGTCCTTTTAAGACATGGTATAAGAACCATCTAAAATTTCACATCACTGACATGCTCCAACACCTCAAAGGGTCTAATAAACTTCGGAGAAATATTACTCTCCCTACCAAACCGCTTCTTCCCCTAATGAGGGGAAACAATTAAAAACAAATGATCCCCAACCTCAAACTCCAAGGGTCTCTTCATATGATCAGAATGTGACCTTTTCAATACTTTAAAAAATTTAATGTCTCATAAAATACCTGAACCATATCTGTTGTTCCCTGCACCACATCAGGTCAAAGAAAATAAGACTCTCCAATTTTGGTCCAGCACAGTAGGCATCAACATGACCTCCAATAAAACACCTCAAACCGAGACATTTACATGGGTGATTCGTAGATATATTTATAAGATAACTTAATTTAAGGAAGGTTATGTTAATAAAATATGGTGAAATATAGTATTCACACTTTTAACATATCCTCCATCATTAAGATAATTTTCTCCTTCTATCTATCTCTCTTAGGGTGGAAAGCAGTTCTAAGGTGTAACTGATTAGAAAAATCATACTACAATCCACTCTTTGCTCAAGATAAGAAATGAGATTCTTCATTTGAGACAATTTAATTTTAATCTCTTTTTATCCACACAAGCACATCCACAATCATCCTTTCTATAACATCTAAGGTTCTCGAATCCTTGATTTCTAGAAAGTGAGCTGACTTTGTCATCCAATCCATGATTACAAAAAATAATAATATATTCTTTGATCCTGGGGAAATATTATTACACATTCAAAAGATATTTCATCCCACATATACTTAGGGGTATCCAATGGATGCAACAAACTACCGAGAACATGATGTTCTACCTTTATCTACTCGAAAACCAGACACTGATCCATGAACCGTGCTAATGCCTGTTACATCCCAGGACACCAAAAATACATCCAAAACCATGGAACATATTATAAAATCATAGGTTCAATACCAACGGTGATATATAAAACTTATGGATTAATCACTCATGTATATCCATTAGTATGAACTATCTCCCTGGATACAACCTTCAGTTTTAACCATCCTATAACTGTAAGAACCCAAATCTCTTTTCATGTATGTTTTTCCTTTTTTCTGGAGTTTTTGAGAAAAATGAATTTTTTGGAAATTTCAGAAGTACAGGACGTGTACTTTCTTAGTACACACCATGTACTCTTTCCCCAGCTCGAAGCCGTGTGTTGGCCATGTCTAGGCCACACACACAGTGTGTAAGGCTGAGGTTGAGGCCGATTTTTTCGGAGTATGGAAAATTTGAAGTACACAACGTGTACTCAAAAAGTACAAGCCGTGTACTTTCTTTTTTTTCACTAAACGGACCGGGGTCGTGTCTAACCTCCAAAATCGTCTTCTTCTTCAGTTTTTGTTCGTCCGAGGTGACCCGTACGATCAAATCTTTGACGAACTCTTGCCCCGTCGTCCGTTCTCTGATTTGAGCACGGTCAGTTGCGTTGGAATTGCAGCGGTGAGTTCTTCCTTATTCTTGAGTCTTGTTTCTTGATTCCTCCTGGTTTTATAGTTATAGTGGGATGAACATTTTGTGTGTTTCCTCAAATCTACGTCGTTCTAAGGGGAATCTGTCATCAAGGTTCACATATATCGTTCTCCTAGGATCGAGGTAGGTGGTTTGTGCCTTTCCGTAGAAAGTTGATGAATATTATGTGCAAATTCCACCAATACCCTTGAACGGGGTATTGCGTGTTTCCTTTTTTGACCTTGTTGCTTTCTTGCTTTTCTAGATTTCTTTAGTAGAGGTTATTACTTGTGAGTAGTGTAATTTATTTTGTGCTCAGGTTTCTTTTCCATGCTCGTTCTGCCTGTTTGGCGTTTTTCCAGTTGCCATGCCTAGTAGTAGGATTTTGGATATGTTGTTTTACTTTTGTTGTTGAGCCTTAGTTGTTAGCCAAGTAGTTTTTGAGGTTTACTTGGATGATACACACGCGCTGAGCATGTTTTAACCTTTACTCGGGACTGTGAGAACCTAGAGTAGTAGACCAAAGGGAGAATTGATGGAAGGGCTTCTCCAGAGTGTCTTTTAATTACGACGCGAGACTATAGAGGGAATTGACATTGAGTGCTTCCCCTGAGAGTCTGTAGATCCACGACGCAGGCCATAGGGGGAATTGATGTTGAGTTCTTCCCCAGAGAGCCTTTAGCACGATAAGAGACTATAGAGGGAATTGACGGTGAGTGCTTCCCCAGAGAGTCTTCTTATTTTACGTAGCTGAACCAGAGGGGTGAGACTGTGTGTTCCTCCCAGAGGTTTTCTAGTACTTAGAGGTTAAAACATAGGGGTTAGACTGTGAGAGCTACCTAGAGGGTGACCTGTTTTCTTCTTGTTGTTGACTACTTTCTTGTGTTCTCTACTTGATAGAAATGTGGATTTTAGCTGCTTGTGTTTTCCTGTTTACTGCTTCTTGTTTATTTACTGTCATGTATTCATTGACTGTTAGGAACAAATATTTGGGTGATTGCCTTCTGGGATTGTATCTCACACCCTGTTTGGGCCATGATTTTGGGCCCAGGAAGACTATGTTGCTGCAGGTATAGATAAGGGCAAGCACCCTTCTATTTCAAGATCTTGACTGCATCAGGAGCTAGGGAGCATGGGACCGAGCCGTGGCTCACGATGCTGAGGAGATTTCTTTGTTTTTCTTTTTCACTTGGTTTCAGTTGTATTCCAGCACGTTGTTGTGTTTTCTATTTTCCATAGATACTTGTACCTGCTTCATTATTGTCATCATTGTTAGATATCTGCATTGCTTTCGCTGTCTGGTTTCTTTTATTATGCATGTTGATTACTGCTTCAACTATTTATTGTTGTTTTCTAACCTTTTATACCTTACCGAATGAGGGCATAGTTTCCCCACCAACTCACCAAGGCCCTCACTGCTAGTCGGCAGCCTCTGGCATTCGGGGAAACGTGCTTGAGGTCATGTGGCGAATTGGGTACGGGCCACCAGTGGAGGGGTTCCGGAATCGGGACGTTACAATAACCATCCCTTTGGGGAATCACCATAGTTAACATGGTTATTTATCAACTCAGCATCTGAGTATCCACACTAAGAATACTCCCAACTCTATATTATAGAATATTTAATCAACATATAAAATAATAAACCTCTACCATCATCCACCCCCACATCTAGGCGTATGATATTTGAATCCTCCATTACCCTCTAAGCATCCCCAGACTCTAAAAACATACCTTCATGAATTTATTATTAGTGAATCATCCAAGATATTCCACTTAACCAAGATGTAAATGATTTGAATTTTATTGTCATGAAGAAACTTCATCCACCAATATTTTGATATATTAATGTCACATTGAGAGAAAATATACCTCAATCTCTTTTGTTTGATAAAACCCACAAATTATCCTTTGATTATGTAATGTTTCCATATATTCAATGAAAAAAATGATGATAGCTCCAGATCATGGGTGGAATAGTAATTATCAAGGGTATGTAATTTCCTAGAACCATAGAAGATCACCAAGCTCTCCCACATCAAGACATATCCTAATCCCAAATTGTAAATGTCACAAAAAACACAAACATCATCCCTTCTTTTGGAAATAAAAGCACCAGAGTACTACAAAATGACCCGTTGGGGAATTCAAATACTACATAATATTGATTAGTCTATATGAATGATTGGTCCTTCCAAAAAAATCTATTAATTATGATACATTCAATGTGAAATCCAACATTTACCTTTTATAATAGCTTGAGAGATCAATGAAACTATAAACGTCTGCCAAATTTCTTGGCACTTCCAAGAAAAAAACAACCTAATTCTTTGATTCTCTTTGACCGCACCATATAGGGATAAAACATGCCTAAAGAAATATGCATCTATTATCTAAGACGTACAATTATAAAACATTCCATATATCTATTAGCAATAATGTTCATGTAAGATGGATCTAATATTATCATTATGCTCCTCCTCATACTTCGAGTATATCAATTTGTTCATTGATGAATATGAATTAAAAGTAGTCCAAAAACTCATGGAACATGGAGTTCATGATTCCCAAAAAAATAAATGGTTTATTCATGAAATATATTATCTTCAAAATGAACTCAATGTTCCCATACCTACACTAGAATAATGTTTTCTTTATTTCTTCCTCCTTTACACACAACTAATAATACCTAGACCGCATATCAATCTCCCAAAACCAACTATATCCACTTAGTTGGGTGAAATTATTTTCAATACTCTAGAAGGGGAAATGATTCTTGATTTTTAAATAATTACCTTTTTATTAGTCCACAGACAACCTCATACTACCTTCCTCCTTCATAGAGAATAACTCTGGGATGAATGAAAACCTTATACCTTGGGTCATCAACCTAAATACTCCACTCTTCCAACTTAGAGGGTTCCATATTAAAAGTATCCATTAAAATTATTGAATATATTGATTTTTAATCCATCTTGAACTTGAAATCACATTTAGGGGGTATTTTCACATGCTCCCCATGAAATATATTCATGAATTCCTTGAAAATACTTAAATTCTCCACCCTCTAAGTGACCGATAAATTTACTAACAATTATATCATCATGTTGGGATATACACAAAAATAATACCCATATGAAAACCCCATTCATTGAGAAAGTCTACACATTAATATTCTAAATAAGTTAATGTGACCTTCCATTGAAAGAAATTTATGACCACACATATAGAATAAAACCAATCATGTCTAGGATGACATCATGCAGCTATATCAGTAACAAGAAGAGATCCCCAAATTACCGATATTTTCATATCACCATCCTATATCCTCATGAAAAATTAATCAAGAAATTATATATTCATAATGGAGTAGTCAAAACCAGGGGATAAGAATCCTATCCACATCCAGTCTCAATGCACCAACTAAGATAGGAGAAATGAAGGAGTGTGTGGATCATAAATAAAACAACGAATAAATAGGAGTAGATGATAATCTAATTGTACCTATAATTATCTATTTACCATATGTAATAATAACCTCTATGGAAATAAACTATAAAATTATATCTCCTCTACCATTACACTAATGGCCACCCTGACAACCACACTTTTTCCTAGGTCTCTAAGGATGTGATCCATCCTCGAGTTAACCTCTACCAGCTTAAAATCTCCCCATTTTTTTCACAAATGGAGGAACCTGTATTAATGTTACTACTAATCCATACCCTGTAAATGAAAAAATAAATCCTATAAATTCTGAAACTAAGTTGGTTAGTAACCATAACCCTCATAGGTAAACTACATAAACAAAAAGCCTCTGATAAATTATCAGGAACCACTAGTCCCATAAAAACATAGAGGTCATATATGTGTTAACTCCCCACTAGTAAAAACATAGAAGGTCCTAGAATTTGATACTAGTTAATACCTCTTATTCTATTTAAAAAATCTTATTGGATCCCCTCTTGGGATATCCTTTATCATGAGTGAAAACTCTTGACAATCTATGTCTTCTTAAGACATCCAAATGTCTCAGTAACACAAAGAGAGTAACTCTAAACTAGAGAGATGAGAAGAGGACCTACTAAAGACATCATACATGGGACTGAAAATAATAAAAATAATATATGGAAAATTAAAATGATCATTAAACAAGGTCTTGTGATCCAACATAGACATACTCCCCTGTAGAACTGAAAGTAGATCCTACCACTTCAAGGATTTCATGGTCGATGATAGGAACTCAACTTGAAAATAATTTTGGAAATATGATCAATAAACACTCACTAAATGGAAATTTATAGATGAAACATCCACCACTAACATGTGGAAACACTCATCTGAAAAACAAAAGATGGAACTAAAAACATAGCTTGAGCATCTATTAGACCAAAATTTATGTAGAGCCCCTCAAACCAGTGATCCATCACCATATCAGAGAAACACCCCTCCTAATTTTCCAATCCTTTCCACTAAAAAATGAAATTACCTAGTCCATTCTTCATAATCCTATATAGATTCAATGTTTTGATGATCAGCTAGATCAATGTACTAAACAACTAATTCATGAGTAGAACATTGAAAATGACTTGGATCCATTCGAGAAAAATATAAACACTATTTATAGTATCCATATATTTTATAAAGGTTCATTAAATTAATTCACATTAATTTCTATAAAATGCTCAATTCAAACATGAAAATAATCAATCATGGTGTTTGTACCTCTCTTAGGTCTATATCATACATGCAACATCACCTCACTTGGTCATTTGGTAGACTCAGGATCCTTGAGTGGGATAATGGGGAGCCTGAATATCTCATATCCAAACTAGTCTCCCTTGCCTATGTCACCAATAAAGGCCAAATAGCATTATTTCCCAACCAATCCATACAATCCTCACAGTTGCTAACTCCAAACATCATCTTATCTATTAACCAGAACCTTTGATACCACTCTATCATAACCCCCTCCTGACAAATTTAACCCTTCATGGATAGTGAAGAATGAGATATAATGAAACCCTGAGTCCCACCTATAGTAGGTCTCAGGTTGGTGACTAGTACTCAAGGTAAAAAAGATAATATATGGAAGGAATTTCCCTAAATTACAAAAGTGAGATTAAGAGATAGAATAAAAACAACATGAAAACTCCATCTCATAAAAAGATATAATTTAAATCCAAGAACCATCCCACGGTGTATGTGTAAATTAAATAGATAAAAATTGAGTATCCAAATTAATAACAAACAAAATCTTAAGGTACCCACTCAGTGATAACTTTGATATTAAGGAAAGTAATGTCCAATTTGGCCCTTCAAGCCCTCCTGGAAACTTTAAAAAATATATATATAGTGGGAGAATAACATTTATACTCAGTAGGAACGTTCATAACACCTGTCATGAAAATTTTAAAGGAGAAAACTAATGAACCAGCTGACAACCATCAGAACTGGTATACACCTAAATAGTTCAACAAACCAATATCATATTCACCATGGCACACTCACTAAATAATGCATCTAATATAGTAACATAACAATGATAATGTTGATAAAGGGTATCCCTCACTACATAGACACATATATTCCACTCTCACACCGAAAAATTGTACATCTTGGAACTATGATCCCTTCAAAAGTAAACATTCCCTAAGACACAGGGGAAATAAAATATCACCATGCACCCTAGAAAAATGTCATCACATCTACATCCTCCCAAATACACCACCTTATGGAAATAATAGTAGGGTATCATGAACAAGTAGGAAATGAAACTTTTGGCATCATCCTACTATACAAAACCACCACCCTAAAACATCTCATCCTATCATCAAAAACAACCACTAGTGTACTTCTTAATTTTGTCCATCACAACACATGTGTGTCAATACCTCATGGAATAGAAATTGGGGAATATGGATAATCAACAATATCTCCTCACCATAATGTATTATTTGGGAAAAAACAAATAGAAACCAAAAATTTTGGGTGTTGGTTTAAACACTCTACTCAATATGGGTGTGTGTGGAAATAATATAAAAGTTCATGATAGATAAATTATACACAATCCAAAATTGAGGGGTTCATAACTAGTGTACCAATATTTCTCCATACCTAACCAAAAGGTATAAAAAACACTACCAATATCGTTAGAACCTCTAAATGCATGACACCAATAAAGCAAGCCACAAAAACAATACGCATTCCAACTTTACTTTCAAAACAACCCATTTTTATATTTTCAAATTGCAAAATTATTGATTTATCAAGCACATTAATTTCATATTTATACCCATACCATTCATTATATAATCCATAATTACTTAATTTATAATAATATTTAATTTACACCAACATTCATCCATATGTCAGGATTTAAATTTCATTCCATCACTACCAAGAAACTACAAAACACAACACACATCAACCCATCCATCTTATTCCAATGAAACCCACTTCACAAACACCAAAATTCACAAACACTGAGAATAAAAACCACAACACATCTCAACCACCACACATCTCAACAACCACACAACTTATTTACCACACATCTCAACCACCGAACATAATAACTACCACAAATCTCAACCACTAAACATCAAAACCACGACACATCTTATCTAGTTCCAAAAACGGATTTGATCACAATTATATCATTATTTTAAATGGTATTCTTACAAAAAATTTATATTCCATGGGAAACCATATTATTAAACATATATATGTTCCTTAATATTTTCATTTTTGGTAAGTTTAATAAAGAGCATAACATGGTTCACCAGATTCATAAACCACAACAACACACTATGTAAACAAAATTTATAATCGAAAAAAAAAGAAAGCATAACCATATAATAATAACTACAAGAAAAAGTAAAACTAATGTGATTTATACATTACCCTTCTATTTAAATTTTTTAAATTAATTATATTCACTAATATGGTGAATACCATCTACTTGATTTAAGGAAAAATCATGATATCCCCACATGGACATCTAAGGAAAGAGATAGTAAATGTCCCACTTCCATGATTGAAACTTCAAAGGTAATAAATGATAAAAAAAGAAACAGAAGACCAATACAATCAAAATACTCAACAAATAACTTCCAAAGATATAATAATACCAATCCATAATAAATGTATCCATACACTATGCCCAAAGTGGTTACTATTATTTCGGTAATTCTACTACCAAAAGAAGAAATTATGAAGAATAAAAAATATGAGAGGATAGGTTATACCTCAAACCAGAAAACATGATCTAATGATCCAAGAGGATAGGATTTTAAAAGGAAAAACTAAATAAGTATTTGGAAGTCTATAATCCACATGTATATTCGCGGAAGAACATGAAGGTACAAACAATGGATTTTGAGACCTATATTTATAAAAATATCCAAATGGACTCCATCAGAGAGTGGTGAAAGGTAAAAAACGTGTAGTGTGTCTACTCAAAGGGAGATTTGATACCCTCACGAATTTTAACCTATTATACACATATTAAAATCTATATTTTTTCACTTCCATATTCAAGAGCATAGTGTGGTCCAAGATGTAGTGGTTCTTCCATCATCTTCCATGGCTAGACACCATGGCGTTACATACATTACCCGAACATTTTACTCTCATCATGCCCAAGACCTTGGGATGTTGACCACACCTTCTGGATTTTTTAGAAGAGGTACCCCAATGTTCCATGCCCTGAGCCACTCGATTAACTAGGCTGATTCAATAAGATGATTTCAAATAGGTAATTCTTCAGGCCAAAACGGTGTCCACCAAGCCCACTAAAATGGTGTGTTGACCTTTGAAATGACCTAAGTCCTTCTCCAAGCATTTATAACACCCAATAATGAAACCTTAGAACCACCACATCTTGGTAAACCATAAATGAAATGTTAAGAACCTCTATACAATTACATGATCCCTAAGTTTCCATGGGTATTCAGTATAGTGTATTGTCAATTTTGTTTTCATTTTCCAATTTTTATTCATATTTTTTTCATATTATATCTTTTACATTTCATTTAGAATTTATACATGTTTTTTCAGGAATTAATAAAGTTTAATGTAGAAAATATGTGAATTTAAGGGGTGAAGAGTTAGTATTCATGGGTTATAGAACATTACAAGTAATCATTTGACACAATTTTGAGGTATCTATATTCTTTTTATGGTTAGTGTAGTATTTTGTAATATATTTCATCCAAGTAATACATCTCTGAAAAAACTATTTTTTAGTTTTAATTTTATATGATTTTAAATTACTTTTATTAATTATTATTGTTTAACTGAGAAAATTTTTTGGCATTATTTTGGAAATATATATATTATTTTGTTGGTACATGTTCTTTATTTTATAAGGGGAACTTTATTGTTGTCTTTAAAATACTATGTTTTATTTGAATAAATAATTTTATGAAATATAGTATGATTTCTTAAGAAATAATTGATACTAAAAGTTTGTTATTATGTTTTTGTAGATTATCAATATAGTTTTCCTTAATTTATAGTTAATATTAATCCATTTAGAGTTATTTATTATATTTTTATAGAATTAGTTTCATAATATGTTTATCAAACTATTTTTATGTCAAAAAGGGTTTTTTATACTATGTTCGAACTTAATTTGGGTAATTTTTATCTTATATGTGATGTTGATAAAATGACATTGAATAATAAAATTTTGATGTAAAACTGTATTTTATGATATATTAATGTTTCTTTGATTGATTTATATATTTTTTTTATTCATTTTTAATCATGGGGTATGTTATAAATATGTTTTATTTTTATTATGATTATTGATCCATGGAACTTGGGAAGGTCCTAGTGAATTCTATTGAGGGAGTGACAGATAATCTTCCATAAGCTATCCCTTAGTTAATATAGGTTTTATTGATCCTGTTATTCATTTTGTTCAGGTCATTGAAAGTATGATGAGCCTTAGTCTTACTCAAGATACATATTGGACTCTATAATTCCAAAATTTTAATTCTTTTTATTCTTAGGAGAGTAATATTCCCAAGAAGTATAGGACTGGTTGAATGGGAATGAAAGAATCTTTTTTCACATAATGATTCCTGAGATTTCCAAGATCATGTTTACCACACTCACACTTGAAGAAATGTGTATGAAATGGTGAAATTCCATTATTTTGGCCTAATTATAGAAGGATCAATAATGTAATGGTTTTAAAGAAATATTTATTAAAAAATTATTCCTTCACACCATAATCATGATAAAGGATATGGAATTTATCTATTTTTAGTAAAATTTTGAAATAGTGGTGAACTGGACTAATAGTTTCATTGAGATACAACGATATTTTCTTAATCTCATCATAGATGATATTTTTTAACACTTAGCGTCTTGGAAGAGGTATGAATAACGACATCCAACTGAAAATTCAACTAAAGACCAATGATCTTAGTAAATACATTTCCTTAATAAAATATCTTGCTAACTGGAAGGTCATGCATATAATGAAAAACTAAAACAAAAACCATGATGCATTAAAAAAATAATATTATAAAATATTAATTATATATTATGGTAATTATATTGGTGGGTATCAATATATGTAACCAGCATATAAGAAATATGAATATATATATATATATATATTAATATAAGATTCATTTCTTTAAAATACGTTTGTTTTTGTCTTATAATTTTTTATATGAAAATTTATTTATATCACATTTAGAATGTTTTTTTATATAATTTACATAATTTTTTGATTCTAAATATCAATATTACACAAATATTATTTTTATATATTTTCTTTAAAATATTTATTTTTTAGAGGAAAAGTGTGAAAAAATAGATTTTTTTTGAAATGGTGACTTTTATTAAAGAATAATTATAAAATAAATTAATATATTTATTTAAGTTTATCAAAAATTTACTTTTGTAATAAATTTATACATTTTAAATATATATTTTATGATTAAGAAAACCGACGACCAACCTTAAAAAATGAAATATTTTAATTATAATAAAAAATGATATTGATATATTATTTGAATTAAGTAATTAGTAGGTAACATTTATTTTTGGTTTTTTTAAAATATAAATACTTTTTTGTCTTTATAAAAAACCAATTTATTTCTTGGAAATTGAACATTATCATAAATATGCAATACGTATATGTTTTTATCTAGAAAACACAATTTTCCTAATAATATGTTTTTACACATTATTTTCATTTATTTTAACATTAATTGTTTTCACCATTAAAAATTTTGAATGATAAAATGATTTAAAAATTAGGTTAAAATTAAATTTTAATTATTTCATTAAAATTAATTACTAATATTGAAAATTAATAACCTGATAAAAGTAAAAAATGGTATTAATTTATTGACTAGGGGAAATGACTCATAACATGTTAAAAAATTGTTTGGAAATGGATATTAGAGGTGTGTAGTGACAAAAACTCACCTCACCTTCTATTTTTCCCCTTTTTTATTCTTCGAACCCTGAACGGTGGCATTACATCAAAGGAAATGTAACGGATGCTTTTAAATTTATCTTTCGCATCACCTATAAAAAGTGATCACTCACAGCACTTGAATTTACAAATATCCTTTCAATTTTTTTCCTAAAAAATACAATTTATTTCTGGATATGACCAAATCCTACTTCTTTATACTTCTGTTAACCTTTATTTACCTTAAGGCCTCCATTTCATGGAGATTTCAATGAGAAAACTCAATATACAGACCTAATTTTTACCACTTTATGAATCATTTCTTCTTGATTTTCCTCCTACAAAAAATTTATAAACCCATTAATATAAAGTAATATGTATAATTAATATACTAATATGTTATAATATTAATTTTACATCCCTTATTTGTTCTTTCCCATTAAATTTTAAAAATAAAAGAATGCCAATCGTGTATTCTGTAAACTATCACCTCCATGAAGTGACGTCTTTTGTTTTTCATACCCACACCTCAACGATGGATTAAATTATTGTAATTATGAAAAAAATTGATATATATATATATATATATAATTTAATATTATTATGATAAGGTAATTTTTTATCAGCTATTATCCCCTCTCATTTTCCAATAAATGATAATGTTAATCAAGCGTACATGCAGACTACCACCTCAACAAAGTAACATTTTTTCATATAGTATTTTTATTAATTATATAAATATTTTAAAATAAGATTATCCACCTTAATAGAATTAAAATAATTTCATTATACTTCTTCAATATTGATAATATAACTAAAATACCTGAAAATCATGCTTATCCATTAAATTATGATATGTTATTATTGGGTCGATTTAATAACTAAATTAAAATATGATATAAAATAATATCGTAGATGACTATGAGAAATTAATTAATGAAAATATATTATGTAAATAATAGAATAAATATATTATATGAAATTGGAATTGTAAATTTATTACAAAAATAATCAATTAAGAACCAATGACCGTCTATTAAAAATCACAGAAACAAACTCATCAATAATTTTATCTTCAATGATCATAACTAAAACTCTCATAGGATGAAATTATATCATTATAAATAACTAATAAGAATAAATCAAGTAACTTTTTATTATATAGTAATTATGAACATTGTGATAATAATTGATAACAATATTGTGATTATGAAATGTTTTCAAAACGTTCAAGATTACTCACACCAGAAATTGAAAACAAATAAGAAAATATATATATACATGTAGAGAATAAATATAAATTGAGTTTATAAAAGGTAATAGATATGAATAAGTTCATAAAATAGGTTATTATGATAGTTATTTTTTTATATATGAGGTTAAATAACTTCCTTGGAAATCAAGATTAATGGTAAGTTTTTTCTAAACTCAAACTTCTTCCTTTGAGTTATAAGATTTCTTATTGAATTTGTTTTCCCTATGTTCAATTAAATTAACATTTTAAAAATTTTAACTATTAAATATCTTTGGAAAATGATTTTTTAATTCAATTATACTTACATGAAATGTTTTGTTTTAATTTTTTATGAAAATAATGGAGAATATTTAAAAGGGTTCTCATGACTATGAATTTTACATCAATGATTACAATATAATATTTCTCATAAAAAATATTTTCTTATTTTTTTCTTTTTCCTCTCTCTATTAAAAAAGATAAATATCATGTGGTTATATGCTTCAAGGATCACCATAAATTTTTATTCTATTATGTAATTATTTTTTGTGATCATGATTTTTAGGACAATTGATTTTATTTAGGTTTTTATACTATTTTTATATGTTATAAAATCCACTTTTATATACAAGGGTTTCTTATGTAATTAAAGGTGAATTATTTTCCTTTGATTTTTTTTAATCCCATTTGTATTTATATGGGTTATATGTGAATTACATTTATTTAATTTTTTTATAACATCCATTTTATTTCCTCACGATCTTCATGATGTATTAAATGAATGGTTTTCATGTGTCACTAAAAGTATGGATGACGATGTGTGGGGTCATATATCACCCTAAAATTCATTTGTTGAATTTTTAAATATCATGATATATATGTGTATGTCTGTGTGTGTAGTTTATTCATTCTAAAATGTGGGTTTAGGTGAAAAAATCAAGAAAGTGAGGTATTCATGGGTATAATTAAGTTGTCCTATATGAATGGATGAATTTCAGGGACTCATGGAAGTAATGTTTCCATTTTCTAGTATTTGTTCCATAATAGAAATATTTTTTTCTTTTGGATATTATGATTTTATGATTCATGGTTAATGTTTAATGTTTTAACTAATGATTTTACTATTATATTTTCTTATTGGTAAATTTTTAGCATTAATTTCTATTGTCAGGTCCTTTTATGTTTGATTATCATCACTCATGATGATATTATATTTATCTTATGCTTATACTTTTTTTATTTTTTGAAGTCACCCATGATGAGATGTTTATTCATCACATAATAAGTGTTTTCACTCACCCATTTTCTTATGTTTTAATACCATGTGTTAGGAGGATGAGCTTTTCTAATTATACATTTAGATGATGGTCTAGTATGGTGAACTTAATAATAAATATTCACATGAATTTAAAAGTAAGTTGATTATATAGCTAGTCACCAAATACATCAAACCTTTCAATCCATGGAATATTATTAATATTATCTATAAAATGTAATTTTAATTTCATATAAAATAAGACAAGTAAGATAATGTTTATCTTGGGTCACTATAGTTGGTATCAGCATAAATTTTTAGTTTTCTTAGAGATCAGAGATATTACTTTTGAGAATAAACATATTGGAATCCAAGAGATAATTCTAAGAATAGGATGATATATTAATTTTTATTAAAGTCATTATTATGTGATTTTTATAAAAAGGAAATCCCTTTCTCGATATTGTCATGTGGATGTGGTTGTGGAACATATTCATCTTGGGGTAATCACCCAATAAAAAAGATTATTGGTCATTGACTCGATATTCACTCTAGTGTACAATTAGTAGGTCAATGACTCCACCCCTTTCCAGAAACTCTTGAGGGGTATGATTTAGTTATTAAAATTATATTTATGAACCATTAATTAGGATTTGAAGATAAAATTATGGTATGTTAATGGATATTAATATGACGTAGACAGTGAACAACCAAGATTGAAGCCTTAAAATTTTTAAGTCAATGCACCCATGTTATTTATGATTCATTCCATTTATGACAATTGTTTTCGATTTTTATTAAGTATTATTATCCTTGTATTTTCATTATTTGTGAAATTATTGGAGAAGAGATAAATAAAATTGACAATGGGTGTGATGGAGAATGTAATGATTGTCCTAATGATATACCAAATGGTATGGGAGTGGGTGTAAAAAATATTATAACAATTCTCACCCAACTATCACAAGCTATGAATAATAACATGAACCATTTTGAACTCTAAAAACCCCAAGGATGGATAATATTGATATCAAGTCTTTCATGGAACAAGATACATCCTCATTTAGTGTATCATATAATCCTCTTATTTCTTGGAAATGGATAAATGTGATAGAAAAGATACTCTCCATTATCTAGTCCTCAAAGAAAGAAAAAAATTTCTTAGCTGTCTATAATTGGGAAATATAGATCTATTAAGGGTGGACCCTCGCTAAAAAACAATAGAAGAGGAGGAAATAGACACTGTATAATGGTAGTAGTTTAAGAAATCATTATTCATCATGAACATTCCTTGAACTCTTCTTTTGAAGAAGTAGTGAGAATTTTTTGAGCTGAACTAAAGGGAATATGAGTCCATTATCTCTAATTAAAGAAAAAATAATATGGATTATGAGGTATAACTATTTTTCTATATAAAAATTTTAAATTATGTTTGAAAATTTATTTTTCATGTTAAAATTAAGCCTTTAAAGGGAATTATATACAATAGAATATGGAGTTACGAGGAGATTGTTCAATGTGCGCTAAAGGTGGAGATAGAAATTTTAGACTGTAATTATTTGAGGAAAAATAAAATAAAGATATAATATTAAGATATCTATAATGGTATGTCACATGGAGCTACAAATATAATCCACCTACTTAATGAATGTGAGAGAATATACATCCAGGTAATTTCCTCAAAGTATCATAGAAGTGTTTTTAGTGTTATAAAGAAGTCCACTAAGCCAAAAACTATTGATGTGAGGATGTGAGGATGATTGATTCAATAAAGGAGAATAATCCAACCAAACTACAATGCTTCAAGTTGAATGAGTTTAGATATTTGTGAATTAGGGCCCTGAGCCTATAGATAATGAAAAAAATAGGCCCCAAAACCTCCCAATACAAGGGAATAAGGAAGGGGATTTGTGAACACTACTATTGAGATATATCACAATAATGAATTGATGTGTTTTATACATTATATATTTTATTTATATTATAATACCTTATTTGACTCTGGTTCATTGTATTCTTTAATATCACTTATAATTTATGAGGCACCACCTGAATACATGAATATTAAATTATCAATGAAAACACCTTTTAGAACAATGATTTTTTAATATAAATAAAAATATTAACTAATTGAGATTTACTATTGGATAATTTGTATAGATCTACAAATTTTTACAATGGTTGAATTTGACATAATATTGTTCATGGATTGGATTTTCCTATATAAATCACATATCAATTTTTGGGGAAAAGATATCTCATTTCATATAGGGAATCATCATGTTATCAAGTATTATTATAGTAATAATATTAGACTCTTATTGGAAGAAAATCATATAATATGGGTTATTATACCCAAAAAATATGGATTTTATGCTCAAATGGTTTGGGTGGAATTCAACATTGATGAAATTACATTTGTACTAACATATAATTCTATATTTATCAATGAAATATGTGGTCTTCCCCTTAAGTGTGAGGTTGAGTTTTTGACTAAACTCATAAATGGGTCCATTCATATCATAATTATTAAATATAGAGTATCCCCCATTGAATTTGAGTAATTTAAGAAGCATCTTCAATAGAATTTGGACAAAGTATTCATACACCTATGTGCTTCATAGTTTGGTGAACCATACCACTTTTTTAGAAAAGAGTATGGATTAATGTGGCATCAATTGATTATCACAAGATCAATAAAATCACAATCATAAATATTTATCCCCAACCCTATATAAAGGATATGTTCAATAAACTCCAATAATATCAACACTTCTCAAAGATTGACCTTTAATCTGGATATCATTAGTTTAGGGTTAAAAGGATCTATATTTGAAAAATAACATTCCATACGTGGTATGGACATTATGAATATATAGTGTTGAAATTTTATGTTATGAATTATCTTAATGTATTTATAAATTTCATCAACAGAGACTTTAGGGATTACATTTAACAATTAATGGTACTCTCTATATAAAATATTCTCATATATTCTAAGAGAAAGTTACACTCCGAATATAATTTACAAATTATGTTACAAACACTAATAAAGGAGAAACGTTATTTCATGAATAGAAAGTGTGATTTATGTCTAAAAAAAGTATTTTCCTTGGGTCATGTATTCAAAATAAAATTTATATTAATAGATCCATTAAATATGGATGTTATTTAGAAATGTCTTATATTAAAAAATATAACTGAGTTCCATGGGTTTATTGGGTTAAATGGATATTACTGATGATTTGTAAAAAAATTCTCAAGGATATAAAATCCATTAACCAAGTTAACACAAAAAGGAGTGAAGTTACATTGGATAAAGGAATGTGAATAGATTTTTAATATAATAAAGAAAATATTGGTCACTACACATATACATACATTACCATATTGTGGAGAAGGGTTTGTAATATATAGTGATACTTCAGAAAAGGTATTGTATGCATCCTCATGAATAAAGATAATGAAATTGATAATGACACACATAAATTAAAGACTCATGAAAAAAATTACCTGATGTGTTATTTGGAGTTGGAAGTAGTGATCATTTGCAACATACAATCCCAGTTCAACCCATAACATTACAAAAACTGGCCCACTATAATGTTCAAAGTGCATTCTGAAACATCATTGTCTACATACAAGAATCAAGGTATCATAAAAATGGGATATGGGGATGATTTCACCCATAATAAACATATGATAATATGGATGAAAATATTGTAACATAGAAGATAAAAATAATATGTCATATGTCATTAAAATTACCAGAAAAGGTCACATCGAACATTTACATAATGACGTCTCAATGAAAAATAAGAAGAACATCAACACATGGAGCACAAAGAAACTTCTGGCTCCAACTCTATGTTACTATAATTCACCTTAATTCCAACCAACCATGAAGTAAATATGATCTAGGAGATCCATATTCTACATTATTCTCTTCCCTAAACATATATCCTAAAAAAACAAGGATAATAATTCTTAAATTCAAAATTATGATGTGACCACTAAATCCCAGTCTAATACTGCTAAGGAATCTATAAAATTTCTATCCATGTGAATAATTTTGTTCATTTTTAAAACATATTTCCTAAACACCTCAAAATAAATAATTTTGTTGTTATAAATCTACCATTGGTTTTCATTTAAAAAACATTCCATTCCTTTAGAAAATCATGCCATATTAATATAGGAAAATAAGTATGCCATATCACATATCTAATGGAATAAATAGATAATATAAAATAATTTTCAAGAATCTATTACCATATTAAGATTCAATTTTTAAGTCATCATATCAAAATATCATGCACACAATTTAATTTTAAAGCATCCAAAGATACAAATCCATCACATAATGATGTACAAAGCCAAACCCATAAGATAGAAAAAGGAAAACTAATTTATATATCTACCTTATATAGTTTTAGAACCTTAATCACATATAAATTATTCCCATTATCCTAAATAGAATCAATAACACCTTACCTAGTGGTAGCCAACACCACTAGGAATTGACTTTCTTTAGTTTTTTCCTATAACCCAAGGTCTCCCAATGGGATATTAGATTATCATTACATTCTCAAAAAACAAAAAACAATGTTTCGTAAAACATTTTACTAGTAAAATAAATTACAAATTCATGCCTCTATTTTCATTAAAAAAAATCTATAGAAATGCCACACCACTCCCATGCATGAAAATGCATTTCACATTTTAAAACCATCTTGGAGGAAATTTAATAAACATATCATGTGTGTCAAGTGGTTTCTATAAAAAACATACTTTAGAAAACATAAAAATATCCATCAAATATTGTATCCTAATTTGATATTAAAAACCAAGTGTATGATTCATAATAACATAAGGCATGATAGGGGTTAAACCATAGGACAGATACAATGACCACATGACTGATGAAAACTAAATCTCCAATTTGATCGGTGATGGGAGAGGAATATATTAGACTTTCCAGAACATAAATCTAATAATGAAAATATCAACTCTCCTTTTGTGTCTTAGGGGCAATTGTCTAGTCCGAATTAACAATAAAAACATGGAGAAGAGGGTAAGAAATATAATTAAATAGGTGTAACTCGTTGGATTGCAATCAACAGAGACCCAATATTCTAAATGGAGAAAAGATTCAACACCAGGGAAAAAAAGAGAGTCAAGAAGGTCACTTTAGAGTCTCTAAAGAAAGAAAAATATATTATTTCCAAATGGGTAAAATTATGGGAGATAAAATAGAATCATTGGGTGAAATAATTATTTTTCCCCTTACTAAACTAGATTCCCAGTGGGCCGGTGGGTTGAAGAAAATAAATTCACCTAAAGGACCTCAATTGTCTATTCTGTGGGTGTAGGAAGGATTATTGAACCTGTAGGAACTCCACTGGAAGATCAGTGGATCCTATAGAGGTGTAATAGTTCTACCAAAAAGAATTATCTATCTGGTTCCCACCACTAGAAATCCAGTGGAATCCTAATTCTACCAACATGAAAGAACTCATTTCCTAACCTATTAAAAACCAATAATTCAAAATAAAAAGTTAAAAAAATCTGTGAGCCTGATTCTTCATACTATGGCATGAGAATAATCCCCACCATAAAACATTCTACCCCCCAAAAAGACACCTAATCATGAACCTAATAAGAGATAACGCCATTATTGCATCATCAAGGACTCTCACTCCCATGTCCCATGGTTGTCCCTACCATATTGTCATCTAACTCAAGCCAATGGGATTGTATTTCCATACATCACCTTATCTTAGTGATCCACTATCTCACCCTGACATATAACTAATGTGTTGTCAAGTTAAATATTAATTTCCCCCCACTCAACTGCATGGAATGGATACAACTGATAATTATTCTGTAGGTAAACATGAAACACATAATGGATAAACATAAAATGATTAGGTAAGTCCAAATTGTAGGAAACCATCCCAAGTTTCACCACATTCTCAAATGGTATGATATAATAAGCTACTAACTTACCCTTCCTTCATAAACATCTATTCCCCTTCCAAGGTGATACACTAAGGAAACTAGATCACCGATTTAAAATTGCAACTAAGGGTGAAAACAATCAACATAGGATGTATTATCACTTTTCACTATCACTAACCACTTTTTGATAAATATCACTATATTTTTCATTACATGGATGATGTTAATTCCTACTATGGATCTTTCTCCAACCTCATCCCAATAGAGAGTTAATCGAAAGGGACTCCCATAAAATGAATCAAAATGATCCATCCAGATCAATTATTGAGTACTATTTTTTGAGAAAACCTCTACTATGGGTAGATGTTTCTCCCAAGATCCACTAAAGTTAAGCACACACAACCAATTCACATCATCATGAATCTTGATGGGTCACTCAGTCTGTCCATCCATATGCGGATGATAACCCATACTCAACTTTAACTGAGAACTTTTTTTGTCTATAATACACTCTAGAACTAGGATTTCAAGAGAGGTTGTCCATCTGAAATGATAGTCAACTTTTCATAATCAGGTCTAAAAATATCTCATTAATACAAGTACCCAAGATTTTTTACCCACATTGACTTATTAATAGGTATGAAATGTGTTGATTTAATGTGTTGATTGATAATAATCCAAATCACATCCCTACCACAAGGATTATAAGGAATCCCAATCATAAGATCCATGGTTATCTCATCTAATTTCCATGCTAGAATGGGTAACGATTTCAGAAATATTATTGGTATCTAAGGTTCCACATAAATTCTATGACATATCAGGTACTAATACACAAAACCAGTAATTAATCCTCTCATTCCTAGACACCAATAATGATTTATAAAGTCATGGTATATATTTACAGCTCAAGGGTGCATGGACCAACTTAGAGAGTGTCCACTTTCCATAAACCCCTTCCTCAAGTATATCAGAACAACCATTTTTCTTATAAAGTGAATCACCGCATTTGAAGACCCAGAACACTCACCTAAGCTCTCTCCATCATAAATATTACTAATAAAATGTTGGCACTCTACATCTTCATTAAAAAAAGACAAATATATTCATCCATAAATTATTATACCTAAGTAAAATTTAGCAATACCCATATCTTATCTCTTCCATCATCCAATTTCTTATCAGTAAACATACTCACTAAGAACCAATCTTGTGCTAATTACTTCATATCCCAAATTAGTAATTTCCAAGTCAAAGAATCTACAAAAACATTCACTTCACTAGGGGTATAATAAATATCAAAATCAAAGGTAATAAGGTGATCTACCCATCATTTATATATAAATTTAATATCCACCTGATTGAATTTATACTTCATACTCTTATGATCTAAATACATTGTAAAACACTCCATGAAGAGGTAGAGGCACCATGTCTTAAGAATGTACATCACTGGTGCTAACTCAAGATCATGAATTTGATAGTTCTTCTCCTGGGAGAATAATTTAACAGATCTATAAGCTACCACCTATCTCCACTACATCATAACACAACTCAAAACCCATACATAAATAATCATGGGAAAAATCATAACCCACACCCGAAATTGGAAGAATCAAAACTAGATCTGAAATAAATCTCATAATCAATTCCTAAAAATATTTTTGAAAATGTTCTATCATGAACCCACCCCGAAAAGATACTACAATGAGGGGATATAGATAATGACCCCAAAGTCCCACCTCCTATAGGCCCCTGGTTGGAAACTACACTGAGTGTATAAAAATCTCATGTTTGGGAGGCATTACATTATATAATATAAGTACGATTGGATGCTAAGATCAGTCATTAACAAAAAAAACTCCAAGATATAATATAAAACTAAGCTAAAAACTATACCACATGCATGTATAAGTGAAACATATACTATAAAGTCTCCAAAGTAAATAACCAAAATTAATGCTAAAGTAGCGACACAACAGCTATCCAAAGGTCTGAGCTTGAAATGTCACGAACGATCCACGTAGTCCTCCAAAAAACCTAAAAACCTTTTTATATACATATGGTGAGCATACTTGTATACTCATTAGGGAATATCAAGTATCTCATTCACATGTGATAGAATAATACTAATGCACATGTGAAAAAAATAGAACCAAACAACACCTATACAAGTATACTAACCATCCCAACCTCACCAAGGCACACTCACAAAATAATACAATCCATGTAATATAATATTATAGGAATACCATAAATTAGGATACCATGTACTTATTTCCCCTTTTATTCCACTCTCACACGCAATGACATATTTCTTAGTGCTCCCATATCTTCTGTATACTGTACCACCCCACAAGCACGGTCACAACACACCACGCTCACAGACACCTCATCTAGCCACCCCACAAGCACAGCCACAACACATCTCACCCAAAAACACTTGGGACACAAAAAAACCAATTCCACAACCATAGTAGTCGGTTATCATGAACATGTATGACGTCAACTTCATTACCTCCTCCAACCATGCACGACCCTCAATAGAAGTCTCCCTACAAGCATGGTCATAACTCACCCAAAAACCCTTAGGCCATCACATCTTTCCCTCAAACACTTGGGCTATCACATCTCACTCGATGAAACCTAGGCCATCACAGCCACCATAAAATCCACAAACATACCAATGTCCATCACATCATATGCAAAACTAACTCACATGGAAGAGTGATTGGGAAAGTGTGGGTACCCAACCATCTGTACTCCTCACAGGATATTGGGAAAAACACCCACCGCATGACTATGTGGGTTTCATCACATAGTGCTCGACATGGGTGGGGTACATATAGAAATCACAAGATTATACAAGTGTATATATATATATTATCAACACTCGCTCCCAAAATATGGGTTCAAAAAAAACTAACCAATTCACAACACCGTCACTTTTACTACCACGTCTATATGAATAACACCACACAACAAGCTACAAACCTCATTTCAAATTCCCATCCAATTCCAATTTAATCATTACATTAATTTAATTATTTTTCATAAACCATGTTTAATCATACAAAAAATCATTTAATTATACATTAACCATTTTCATCCCACTAACCAGACCAACTCATGCCATTCCAAGCATTATTAAGAAAATATTCATTTATTCCATCACAACTCGGGTATCTAGAACAAATAATCCACGTACTCACCACCCCAAAAGAACGAACAAAAAAACACCACCTCACCACCCAAAAATTATGGACAAATAAACCACCACAGCACCACCCCGAAAGAATGGCCAAACAAACCACCTCATCACTGCCCCAAAATCACGAACAAACAAACCACCTCAACATCTCCCAAAAAGAATAGACAAAAAAACCATGTATCTCCCCACACCCCATTGAAACAAGAATTTTTTGTCCCAAAAGCACTACCACACATCAAAAAAAATGAAGATAGTTTTTATAGATTTTCAAATGGGTTTTATCACTTTAAACTTTATTTTAGGGGTGTTATCACACAAGATAAAATCCTAGGGAAACAATTTCATTAACCAAATATAAGTGGTCAACCAATTTCCATTTTAGGGAGATATCACAATAATCAAAAACAAAGAAGAAAAAATAGCACATATATCCAGCACAAACAAATCCCCCTATGGCCACAATTTTTAGTGGGGCATGTCACACCCGGATTTTCAATTCCATGCTTTGTTTCAAATCCTCTTTCAGTTCTCAGCTTTCTCTTAGTTTCAGGGTGTTCTGGGATTGAAATTTTGATGTCTCTTATGTCCTGGATCTATGACCTTGGTCTTTGGGATCATTTGTGGTACCTGTCCTCATATTTTGAAAAAGAGATGGTATGAGTTTGTGGTATTTTGGAGTTTGAATAGGGACACTCTTAGTGGCACAACATGTGGGGTAAGTTGTTGAGGTGGTTTATACCCTTAACTTGTATTTGTTCTGGCATGAAAAGAGTGATTTGTTTAGGGTATTTTTCTACCCTATCCTTGGACTATCATTCCCCTTTATTTTTCACCTTGGACCCGCATGAAATTGGTATAAAAACATTTGTTTTTGGGTGGCCCGAACAGGCTGCACGGTTTGGCCGCACAGTTTACTAAATCGTGCAGCCAAACCGTGTTGGGTGTCCACCTCATTAAAATTTTGAGTGTTTTTTCCATTTTTCCCTTCCAAAAATAATCCAATTCTACCCCTATATTGTCCATTTCATGCCCTACCTCCATAGACAACCTCCAAGCTCTCTCACACTTCCTTGGAACTCATTATTTAAGGGAGATTTGAGGGGGGCATCATCAATATCATTCAAGTAAGTATTTCTCTCTTGGATTTTTTCCCTTTCATTAGGGTATCATTCACCCTTTAGTCAGTTATAAATTTTCTAGAAGTTAGGGTTCAAACCTAGGGTTTAACTTCTTGTCTTTTGGTTGAAATCTTGAGGTTTTATGTTTATTTTTAGTTCGTTGAGGTGTGGGGGTGGTGCAGTTGGAGTTACGCACCAAGATTTCAGGGTTTTGACACTTTAGGTAGGTGATTCCTTGTGTAATCATTTATTGATGAGTTATCATGATTGATTTAATTATTTTAACATTTATGTATAGGTTTTTCATTGTGAAAAAACCATTTTCAATGGATTTTTTAAGTTGTTAATTTTATAGTTTCACTTTTTCTTCAAATTGGGTGTTTTTCATGTGTAACTCTTGTTGTAATATTTAGGTTTAGTTTATAACATATGAAAGTGATTTATTAAAATTTTTGGGCTGAAAATTCTGCTTTGGTAGGGTCTTGGTGTGATTTTGGGTTTAAAAGATGTTCTTTAATGGGTTTTATGAATAAAAACTTATTATACATCTTGAACGAATTTTATGAAAATGTGTGTTTTTCAGGTGTATCTTTTGTGGTATTTTTTCAGGTAAATTTATAGCACTTTATAGTGGTTTAATAAATGTTTCTAGGGCTTAAAATTCTGTTTTTGATCAGTATTGGTGTGATTTTGGCCTTGAAAGTGGGTTTTGAAATAGGTTTGTATGCAAAACATGTTTATACCCCTTAGGTTGGATTTATGAAAATTATAAATGATTCAATGAGTTACACAAAGTGTAAAAAGGATGTTTATGTGATGTTTTAGTGGGTGTATGTTCTTAAAATTATTTTTTGAAAGATGAAGTGTTCATTTGTAATGTCAAATGTTTTGATAATGTTTTTACTTTGTTGATGTGATTTATGAAATTGTGATGTGGGTGTGAAACAAGTTTGTGGGTTGTATTGTGTGAGTGTGATGTGAAAAATGGATTTTTTTTCATGAAAAAAGTATCATGTGATATGTGTGTGGGAATTTATTTGGATTGTGCTATCTTGGAAAGGTTATATAAATTTTTTTGAAGGATTTTTTGAAGTGTTAATGAGATGTGAAAAGTGTTGCGGGCTATTTTGGTGTGATTATGATTTCAAAATGCATTTGAATGAAAAAGTGGATTATGTGACTTTATTGATATACATGGGGGGATTTTCGGTGAATGTGTGATGTGGAAATTGTATTTTCATGTGAAAATTATATTTTATGTCTTGTTAAACATTTTTTAGCACAAGAGGGAAACCCGGGTATCCAGGTGGGTGGATGTGTACTACTATGCCAGTGATCATGTGGGGTTTGTCCTCAGTTTCATGTAGAAAGATTGATGATGAAAATACTAACTAAACTATGATTATGATGATGTTGGGGACCACTGGGTTATGGGTATGCTCCCTACTAGTGTCTCATACATGAGAATAGATATTTTGATGGTTACTTTCACCGATATATAAGGTACTTGGGACCCATAGCGAGCTAGTGCCTAGGGGTATTTCCTCTTAGTTGTGCTCATTGGATGATTTGTGCTTATCGTCAGCATATGGTATGCTTGGATAGAATATTCAGTAGCTTTGTTATTTTATTTAAAAGTTTTTATTCTCCAAAATAGCCCACTTGAAGACTATTTTTATTTAAAGTTTTATCCTTTAGAAATTGTAACTAGCATTTCTTCTTTACAAAACATGCAAGCTTTTTTTATTTTAATGTTTAACAAATGAACTCTCTTAGTAGTGGTATGCTACTAGGATTTGGATCACACTACACTTACACCTTTGGGTGTATGTAGACTTGGTTATTTTTTCCTGGTTTGGGTACATATTTGGTGCCAATGGTTTTGGTTTTTAGCGGTCCATCGTGATGAAGTGTTGTGTAGATGGCTTGAGGGAAATTCCACTTGCCATGTGGACGTTATTAGGCTGTTGTTTTGGTTTTGTACCTTTTTAATAGTCATTCAACATTGTTTTAAATTATGTAATATCAAATCTATAAATGCATGAGAATCAAACCACTTACCAATTTCAATTCAATTAACAAATTATTAATCATTGATTATGTTGGTACAACCATAACTCATAAGTAAAAAAATAAAAACACCCCTCATGTATGGTACACAATAAAGGTAAATGAGATATTCCCTACCTCAAAGATGCTTGTCGACTCGATGCACACCATAGGGTGAAGAAGAATTCATGTAAACCTCAACCACTATCAAGAACCAAGCCGGGCCTCCATCTGACCTGAAGCCCGACCTGATTTGTAGTAAGGCCCGAGGGGTGTTCTCGATCCCCACGGGGCTAGAAACTAGTGTTGAGCATGAATATAAACTAGTTGGGAATGATTTTTCCCATAAAAAAGATAGATAAATAAAAACAAACTGAACAAAACAGATAAATAAAGGAAGATGAACTGAAAAAATTGGAAACATGATAAAAAGGAATAAGCTAAGTAACAATACATACCTCAGGTGACCTTGTGGGTCACCATAAAACACAAACCACACTCGATGCAAGAGAATGAAAAACGAGACAGTGAAACAGAAAAGATAAATTAGTCATGAGCACCTAGATGCTCATTAGTAACACCAAAAATCAACCACACCCTACACCCTTTCCTTTAATAAGAAATCCAATCATTATAGTTTTCAAATAATACATAACAAAATAATGTTTTTCATTCTTTTCAAATTCAAGTAACAAACTTAATTATTCAAGAAAATCATTTCTCTTTCACTTCGTTCTCGAAATAGGTTCAAATAATGTGCTCACATTTCAAAATCAAAAGAGGCCAATTTAGATTAAAAAATTGTTTTTCACAAAAGATAGAGAAATCATGAAATAAATGAATTGAAAATCATATCACAAGCACCATGGGAAATCTATAAGCACCTTGTGTTAGTTGGGGACCTTGGATCCTCATACCTTAGTGTAAACATAGAATATGATCCACCATGATCAACATAATCTTGCATGATCCACTAGTAGAGAGATCACCCATAACCTAGTAGACTCCAATCTTAACAAGTATATATATAGTGTTGTAACATCAATCCTACTAGATGAAACCGGGATGAACCCCTTATATATCATTTAGCATACTAGTCCTAGTCCACCCACCTAGGTACTTGGGGTTTCCCTTTACTCATGTTGAAGTTCACATGCACACACACCACACCTCCACATTCACTCAAAGGGAAAACATTTCAATGAAACACCCCTCTTTTCAAAACATCGGCTTTTCAATTTACACACACCATAAAAAAATCCCTTTTTCAAATACCTTTTCCATGACTTAAAAAGTTCCCAAATTCCCCTTTTAAAAAACATACCAGAATCCATATTCATTTAAGTAAACTATCACAACTAATATACACACCAACATTTTGAGAAATACCTTCCACACACCAAAAGCATTTTAGAAACTACTTTTAAGCATTTAAAATGTTATGCATTCTAAAATAAGCTTGGGATCATATTTTAATGGAAAATACACATGTCAAATCTTAAAAAAACTGAAAAATGAAGGATAGAACAACATCGAGCATCATCATCACTTCTTATAGTAAGAATATACTATTTATTATAAAAAAATACTTTTTAAAACACTCAAAAATTAAGGAATTCAATTTAAAGGTATAGGAATAGTGGACCAACCTTTGGGTGGAACCAATCTAAACATCCAGCCCTTGGCACTTTCTAACTAAGATTTGCTGCTCCTCCACTATGCATATTCACTTTTACATATATATATATATATAAGGACACATAGTCCCTATTCATATATCCTCATGACCATGAACATGTGCAAGGGGAACCTTACATATATGCATGTACTATTCGCCACTCATCTACGTATTCCATTCCATATATACACATGGGAACACCTAGTCGCATACATGTATATTCACTACCATTTATGATTGTATATGTAATGGGACAACCAACATATATATTTTTACATACCTACACACAGGCAGTTTCGTCGCCTAAGACCCAACGACTCGAAAACATAGCGATGGGGATGCGCACTCGGGTGTCAAAAACACCCAAAAATTACTAAAAAGCCCCAGTCTCACTACAATCACACCATGAGGAACCCAAATTGGACCCCTAGAGGAGTTGTTCCGGAAAAGAGGAAGAGACAAATGTCATGGGTCACGGCATAGGGAACCCAAGAAGCGTGCCGGAGAGAGTCTTGTTAGAGGGAGATGGGGTGCCTGCCATAGGAGCGGCCAAGAGGGAGGTGCTCCACCAGAGAGGCACTGCATTGGGAGGTGGGATGCCGAAAGCGAGTCACACTGGATGGGAGATGGTGGCGTGTAGTTTTGGTTGGATGGGAGGAAGAGGGTGGAATGTAGGGTGTAGGGCACTGATGGCATGGTGCGTAGGGGAGGATCATTGGATCGACGGTTTTGGGTAGGGGGTTATGGTGCATTTTAGGAGAAGGGGGAGAAGACTCAACCCTAACCAAAACAATATAAAAGATAAATAAATTGAAAATAATAAAAAAAAAGGTTTTACTGATTTTAATAAAAATAATAATATAAAAATAGACATTATAACCTTAATTATAAACTATATAATAATCAAGTTAATAAAATCCTAATAGTAAAAATAATATTATCAATTAAATTATTATCCAAGATAATAATATTATTATTATTACTTAAAGATATTAATTATAATATTTTTATTAAAACCATTATTAATTCATTTTATTCATTCAATTTTTCCATTTTTTTACATTTCCACTTTTTCATTCATTTTATTTATTAACTAATTAACCATGCACCAGGTAGGCTGCGTAGTGATTTAGTGAAGTCGTATTGCTTCAAACATGTCGTCCTTGCCCATGTGTCACGTGCTGAAAATCCCCAAACACTCACTATCAGAAAAGCAAAAAAATCAATTAGGATCAGCCAGCAACTCGACAAAATATCTCAAAGACAAATAAAATAATAAAATATAATTAGTTAAAAATCATGGGTGTGAAAATTCTTCCAACTATAAAGATCTCCACCCCCAAAAAGCCACAAAAAGGTGTAGACTAAAAAAAACGGATACTCACTTAAGGTTAAAAGAGGATCCCCTTGAAAAACAAGAGAAAAGAGGCAAACACACCATTCTCAGAGAAAGTGACCAAAATGAAAACCTCAATAAACTCGTAAAACAACTTTCCGCTATGTGTCACCCAGCCTAAAGAGCTAGAACACCACCAGTTTATCAATCAAGGATCGAAATTTTCACACCCAGATAATCCAATCCTTCAAACTAAAACACATCAAGCACTGCTAAATAGAAATCAAACCACTTTTCTAATGTAAACATATAGAACCAAAAAAATTCTAGGAATGAAACCAAAGGATCAACATTAGGAGGCTCGAATTTACTCCCCACCATTTGAAACCAACCAAAACTCGAGACAAGAACCAACTGGATAACTTGTGGAGGCACAAACGGACTCCCTACCATTATGAAAAAGGCCAACACTGATTCATTCCAGAGACATTTGAGCAAGACCCACCATGGGTCTCCCCACCATTAGAACTGATGTAAGATACTCAAACTTTGAAATTTCGTAACACTGACCAAACACCCGCACCACAAGGGGCGAGGAGGAAGGGCCCAACTACCAGACCATCAAAACCATGGCCGAAGACAAACCAACCACTTCACATCCTTAGATGACCCCAAAAACAAAATTATGATTGATTCACCCAAAAAGACTCTGTAAGGGCTGTTAACAAGAGGCATGAACCCAGTGAGACATAACCACTAGGGTCCTAGGAACTGAAAAGACTAACCCTTCACATACTCAAGGAATTGCCCCTATGATGAAATAGGTCACATATGGAAACGAGGTCCTTCCACTACTTTCCAACAAAAGGCCGAAACTAAAATAGGTTAATGATACTGGAGGTTTAAAATATATACAACTTTCACCCTAATAATAGGAATTATGACCAAGCATTTCACTAACCTAGGTTTTCCTTGACTATGCTCCAGATTTACTCTGGGACCTATGCCTGGAGCTCCGATGATTGAAGCATCTCATGCCTCACAGTCAGGTTATGGAAACCCCTGATTTGAACTACCTTTCCTGGCACCACTAGCTACTACACAACAACTGAGACAATGCCTATGTACAAAACACACCTCGACATCCACTTACTCCAACATAGAAACTAACCAAATAAGAGATTAGATGGTGCACATTCATCACCTCCTTAACCCAGCCAAGGAACTCTGGATGGAAAAACACATGGTACATATTTCCACCTGGACCTAGAAATATAAAACTACTTTGAAAAAAATACTTTCTCGTATCAAACAGGAACTCCTAGAATATCCTACAAAGTCCACCCTTTCATTTTTAAGAGGTACCATGCTAAAAAATGTCAACGAACATAACCATTGATACTGAGAGAAAACTTACAAAGAGGGGGGATTTAGACCGAGTCCCTACCACATTAGATTTCAACCAAGAGACCCAATAGCCCCTTACGACGAGATTCTCACACTAGTGTCCTAGAAAGACCCCTTCCTTAGACGAAACCAATGAATGATCCTAGGGTTATTTAAAACATCATCCTACACCAACAACTCCAGGCCGCTTCAAAACCAAAAATCAAACTTAACACAGTCAAACATTACACTTTGACAACCAAATGAATCAAGGAAACCTAAACATCATTCACCCTCTCACATCCAATCTTCTACTGCGGGAGGATTTAATTAACCGGGAAGGGAAAAGGGACAAAAATGGCACTAGAACTCAAAAAGGAAAGTTCTATGTTTGATAAACTAGAGGGATGACAAGTGGAAAACTCTCTGTGGCCGCACTTCATTCACCTATTAAATCTTTATGGGGGTATAAACTAGAAAATTGTGAAGACCAAGGACCCAAATAAAACTTTCCTATTTTCTAACATAGGCCACAAAACAACACCCAATACACAAGGGGAAACCCTCACATGGTTTCCCAAACACCCTAAAAAGAGAACAATAACCAATAAGTAGTTCTATAGACCCTAAAAAACTAGTCTGTTGGTCAAGAATACCATGATCAAACTCCGGATGCATGGGGAAAACAACTACACAGATATTCCAAAACACTTATCAAAGAAGACTACAAACCAACACCAAAAATTAACTTACTGATGAGACAAAAACATGGAACATCATCCAAAAAATACAAGTTTCCAAAACTCAAAACACCCCACTACAGGATTTCCAAAACATGAAATAATCACCACATAACTATGGATCATCAAACACCCCATCCTTTATTTAAAAACTCTTTCAAAAATAGAACAGGGAGGGTGGGCTTCAAAATCACCAAAGAAACCTCATGGACCTTACACATGCATGTGGTTACACATGTAAATACCAATGGTTATAACCAAATTCTTTCCTTTTTCTAATACAACAATCAACCCACACCTCATCTTTGAAAAACCACTTGTCATAAGGTTAAAACCCATGTTACACCACTTTGAAAATAAAGTCATTTCCACTTAAAATACTGATTTCATAAATTTTAAATCATAGGTTTTCACAATGATATCAAAAACCCAAATGGAAACAAGACAATGCAAGATGAAATTTGTTCGAGTGGGTGACTTGGACATATGGTTGGCGGCCATACACCAATCACTCCACCATCACAAGAATCATACTAGGGTAATGTCCTCGGCTCTACATGTCTTGACAGGACCTATTATCTCGATGAGACCATTGAACCTACTCTCTTTTCATTTACCCAAAAAAGATTAACCACAAGGACCAAAGACTCAGACAAATCTCAACTTCCCCGGGTCACTCGAGTCCCTCTATGAGGTGTACTAGCTAGGCACCTTACTCGTAGCTAGAACATCAATTTCTAACACCCTTAACTTCGTACTTCCCATAATATTCCTAAATGAACATGACCCAAGAGATCCAACCTCTCCTCTGATACCATTTTTTAATGAACCAAGTTGTGTCACCATCTGACCCGGTGCCCGACCCGGTTTGCAGTAAGGCCTGAGGAGCATTCATGGTAACCATGGGTTGGCAACTAGTACCCGGCATCAATATAAACCTGTTGGGAATGACTTTTCCCATAACAAAATACAAATAAATAAACATATATTGAATGAAACAGATAATTAAATGAAGATGAACTAAAAAACTATCAAAAAAAGTAATATGTAAAGTAACAATACATACCTTAGGTGACCTCATGGGTCACCACGGAATGAAAACTACACTCACTGCAAGAGTAATGAACTACTAGAACATGAAATTTAAAAGATAAATTAGGTGTGGGCACCGATATTCTTAGTAGTAATTCCAATATATAACCATGCCATATTCCCTGGACTTTAATAAGAAATCCAATCATTCTTGTTTGCAAATAAGACATAATAAAATAATGTTTTTCATTCCTTCCAAATTCAAGTAACAAACATTCATTTTCATGAAAAAAATTTCTCCTTCAATTTTTTCTCCAAATAGGTTCCAAGCATGCACTAAAATTTTAAAATGGAAAGAGACCAATTTAGATTGAAAATATGTTTTTCACAAAAGCGGGAGAAAGCATGAAATAACTGAATTTAAAACCATATCACAAGAACCTTGAGAAATCCCTAAGAACCTAGTGTTATTTGGGGACCTATTATCCTCATAACTTAGTGTAAATGTGGCATATGAGCCACGAAGATCTATGTTCTCATGCAAGAGCCACTAGTAGGGAACACAGTCATAACCTAGTGGTCTCCAATTAGCACAAGTATTTAGTTAGTGTAGTAACATCCATCCAACTAGATGAAACCATGATGAACCACTTATGTATCATCTAGCGTAGTAGTCCTAGTCTGCCCACCTAAGCACCTGAGGTTTACCTTGTGCTCAAGTTGAAGTTCACATGCACACACACCACACCTCAACATTCAAAAAAAGTCCAAACATTTAAATGAAAACACCCCTCTTTACAAAACATTTTTTTGTCAATTTACCCACACCATAGAAAATACCTTTTTCAAATACCTTTTCCATCACTTACAAAGTTCACAAATTCCCCTTTTAAAAAAATACCAGAATCTATATTCATTTAAATCAACATTCACAGCAAATATACACACCAAAATTTTGGTAAATACCTACCACACACCCAAAACCATTTTAGAAACTAATTTTAAGCATTTAAAATGTTAACCATTCTAAAACAATCTTGGGATCATATTTTAATGGAAAATACACATGTCAACACTTAAAGAAAACCAGAAAAACAAAGGAAAGACCAATATCAAGCATCACCATCACTTATCATAGCATGCATATACTGCTTAATATAAAAAAATACTTTTTAAAACACTCAAGAAATTATGTAATTAAATTTAAAGGTATAGGCAAAGGGGACCAACCTCAGCGTGGAACCATACCGAGCATACGTCCCTTAAAACATTCTAACTAAGAGCGGTCGCTCCCAGACTAAGCATATTCACTTTGACATTCATATAACGACACTTATCCCAATGCACATATCTTACTGGCTATGAAAATGTGCAAAGGGATCCTTACATATATGCTTATATACATATACTAGTCACCACTCACCTACGTATGCATTTTCATATATACATATGGGCACACCTAGCCCCAAACATGTATATTCACTACCATGGATGAATATACATGTAACGAGGGACATAAATAAATAAATATATATATATATATATATATATACTTACCTATGCACACACAGGCGAGTCACCTTAGACCTAGAGACTTGAAACCAAGGAGAAGGGCATGCAAACTCAGGTGTTGAAAACTCCAAAAATTTGTTTCCAAACACCAATCACAAAACAAGGAACCCAAATTGGACCACATAGGAGTTTCACCGGCAAGGAGGTAGTTCCATAGGTAGCAAGTCACATCTTCGGGAACCCAGGTGGCGTGTCGGAGAGTGTCCTGTTAGAGGGAGATGTGTTATCATCCTTGTGAGTGGCCAAGAGGGAGGTGGTTTTCCATAGTGGAGCTACACAGGGAGGCGGGAAACTAGAAGTGACTCTTGTATGAAGGGAGAGGGAGACGTGTAGGGCCGGATGGTCGGGAGGAAGCGGGAAACATGCATGGTTTAGGGCACCAGTGGTGTATTATGTAGAGGAGGAGCATGGGCTAGACGGGATTAGACAGGGGGTTACAACACGTTTTGGGAGAAGAGGGGGAGAAGGAACAACCCTAATGAAATTAAAATATTAGAAAAATAAATTAAAAATAATAATAATGAATTTTATAAAAATAATATTATTATTATTAATAAACGTAATAAACTATATAATAAATTATATAATAATAAACATAATAAAATTCTAATAGTAAAAATAATATTCTCAATTAAATTATTATCCAAGATAATAATAATATTCTCGAACGATATTAACATTATTTTTATTATTTAAACAATTATTAATTAATTTTGTTTATTTTTTTATTACCCATTTTATTTTGATTCCACTTTATCATTTTTTTAATTAATTAATGAATTAACCATGCATCATGGAAGTCGTGCAGTGATTCACCGAAGCTTCATGGCTTCAACTGTTCCATGCCGTACCCTTGCGTCAGGTGCTGACAACCCCAAAAGACTCACTTATCCTCAAAATGAAAAAAATTCAATCGGGCTCGTCCCAAAACTCGACAAGTTATCTCGAATCCAAATAAAATAATAAAATAAAATTAGTTAAAAAGTTCAAGTGTGACAACCACACCATGGGAACCATAGATCAACCTACAATGCCACTAAATACCATAAAACATACACCCAACACACACCCCAAACCCTAACAACATCATTTCGGTGAATCCATGGGAGAATAGAAGAAAAAACCAATAAGGGAGAAGAATGTATCATTGATCAACCATATATTTCCAATCGAAAAACACTATGACCAATGCACCAAAGAGGGAGGAACAGGTCTTGAGGAACTCCTCAGGGAACCTATAGTTTTCCCAAAAAATATGAAGAATAATACATGGCCGAATGAATGAAAAATTTAAAGTAAATTAAATATAAAATTGCACTATATCGGGAGTTAACAAGACGTGTAATCTACTTTCACATTGTGTAATCCTCAAGGTTCAGTTTCACGTAAAACCGCATCACCTTTTTATTATTTAACCCCAAAAATATACACGTCATAAAAAATCCCTTTAAAATCCATGAAATCAACTTTCATTTCTTAAAATTCACTTACACAGAGTGTATTTCCTACAGCAGCACTTCTACACCTCCAACTCCCACGAAAACACAAAGAAACTACCCCGAACACCTCCAACAACCAAAATTGGCGATGTGAAAATCATGGAGGGTATAGAACATTACATCAGTTTCCTCTCAAACAATTATTTCCCTCATAAATCAATAAACTAGGCCAAGAAGAAAAGGGTTCCAAAAAACCATCCCACGAGATACATCTCAAGGATCTCTTCATACATCAAACACTACCACAGGCTAAACAGGCTAACCCAAACATCAAAAAAACACACTACACAACCACAAGATAAGACTATACTGCCACATAACCACTAGACAACTATCTCAACCTCCACATGGCCCAAATGAACAACTATTACAACCAATTAACCTCACCATCTTAAACACATGAATCGGAGATTTACTTCTTCCATGTCCAGATATTATCTTCTCAGGGGAGCATTGACTTGCCTGCATGGGTTGAATCACATCATAGTTAATGGATATAGATTATAAATCAGTTCATACCCTTTCTACATGTCAGTACATTATCACACATCACACTACACACTTCACAAACTAAGGAAAAAACTCATATCATAAAATAAAATGGATCCAAACATCACATCACAAAGAAAAATAGAGCAAACAAGAACTCAAAACAACCCCATATACTGGGAATTTATATGCATCTCTTGATCCCAAGTACTCTCCTCGAGGCCATTATGCCCCTAAAAGACATGAACCAGTTAAATGATCTATCCCCATAATTATTTCTATTGGGGATCCTAGATCTCTACTGGTCATTCCCTAAATGTCATTTCATCCTTGATATCAAACTCTCCTTGTACAATGACATGGGAGTTATCATGAACATACCAATGAATCAGAGATACATGAAAGGCATCATAGATCCTCTGTAACCATAGTGGAAATGAAAACTGATACACCACCTCACCAACTGACCCCAACACCTCAAAGTACTCAACAATCATTAGATAAATCTTACTTCCTATACCAAATCCCTCTTACCCATGTTGAGAGAAATCCATCAAGAACACATGGTCCACACCCTCAAACTCCAAGGGCCTCCTCCTATGATCCACATAATACTTATTTTGATCATTCACTACTTTCATCATCTCATTAACAAGATGAACTTTCTATATCATTCTCTCCACCACATCGAGACCAAGAATGGTTGAATCTCCATCCTATGTCCATTATAACGGAGAACAACATAGTTTCCCATAAAAATACTTAAATGGGTCCATGGAAATGGAAGAGTGATATATATTATTATAATAAAACTCTTCCAAAGTTGGGTGTCATTCCCAATATCCACTAAATTCCAAGACACACACATGTAATTTATCCTCCAACATCTAGATAATTTGTTATGTTTTCCCTTCTGTATGAGTCTGGAAAGTAGTGTTGAGTCATAAACGAGTTCCAATATCATACTGCAATCCAATATAGGCTCATTAGGTAATTTTTTTCTTGATCTAAGAAAATGGAGTTCATAAATCCATGCTATTCCACCACCTCATCCACATAACTTTTAGCTAAATCATCAACTGCACCTGACTCCTAGATCGCTAAGAAGTGATCCAATTTCATCAACTAATGCACTATCTCCCAGATAGAATCATAACCACTATAAGATATGTGTAAACCTATGTTGACATACATATATATTTCATTCCAATTCAACACAGGAATATCCAAGGGCTGCATCAAACCACCATGAATAAAATGCTTAGGCATTACCTATTGAACAACCAAACAACGATCCATAAACATGGCCACATCCCATTTCACCCCAGGCCACCAAAAGTGCACCCTCAAGCCATGATAAATCTTTTAAACTCCTGGGTGTACAGCCAAAGGTGAGTTTTGAGACTCACAAAGGACTACATTGAGCTTTATATTCATAAAAAACAACCTTCTATGAAATAACATCTATTTCTAACCATCCTATGACAATACTTGTTCATTATCACCATGGACAACATGATCACGCATCACCTCTACCTTTGGGCCCCTTATTGACACTCCTCCTTCTACTATATTAGGGTAGACTACATTTTCATCTAAAACAAACTATCTCTACCACCATCCACTCTTGAATCTATGTGTAAGGCTAGAAAATCCTCCATTTCTCTCCAAGAATCCTCAATACACCCACACAACCCCCTTCCATGACTACCTGCATAAAGCATCAACTAGAACATTATTCAATCCTGAGGTGTAAGAGACATAAAAAGAATAATCCTAAAGAAACTCCATACACCTCTTCTTTTACAAGTTTATATCATGTTGGGAAAAGACATACCCCAAACTCTAATTATTTTTGAAGACCATAAAGTGATACCAAAGAGGTAATGTCACCACATATTCAATGCAAGAACAACCAATTCTAGATCTAGATTGTGGGTGGAATAGTTACTCTAATGGGGACATAAAAACCTTGACCCATAAGAGATCAATTCTCATTGCTACATCAGCACGCATCCCAAGACCATATGGGAAGCATCACAAAACACTTAAAAAAACACACCCTCCTCTGGAAACTCAAGTATTGGAGCACTCACTAACTTCCCCTTCAAGTAATCGATTACTTCCTGGAACTGATCACTCCACAAAAAATCTTGGTATTTCATATTCAAAGATTTAATTGGGGATAAAACATAAGATAAATAAAGTAAAAACTACTGATAATATCCATCTAGACTAAGGAAACTATGAACCTATACCGCGTTATTTGTTGCTGCCCAAAAAATAATTTCTTCAACCTCCCTTGTGTCTACTTCCACACCCTGTTGTGACACCACATGGCCACATAAATGAACCTATCGTATCCAAAACATACACTTTTACAACTTTATATAGATGTGGTGTCATCGAAGAACATGTAAGATAGTTCTGAGATGCTTGACGTGATCCTCCTCTAACTTTGACTTGATCAAATCATTGATGAATATAGTGATGAAACACTCAATGAACTCACAAAACATAGAGTTCATAATCCCCATGATCATAATAGGAATGTTCATAACACCAAATTACATGAATACAATATTGATGTTCCCAAACCTGGATATGAAGGATGTCTTTGGAATATCTCCATTCTTCACCCTCAACTAGTGATATATAGTCTACAAATCTATCTTATAAACCCAATTCACCCCTCTCATATGGATGAAAAGATCATTTATCCTTAAAAGAGGGTAACAATTTTTGACAATCACCTAATTAACCTTTTATAGCCTATGGACAACCTTGTACTGCCATCTCCAATCATTTAGAACTACATTGGATCACCCCACGATGACACACTATCCTAGATAAAACCCTTCTACATCAAATAATCAATATGATTCCTCAAATCTTTCAATTCAAAAGGTGTCATCTGATAAAGATCCATCAAAATTAGAGAAGCACCAGGTCACAAGTCTATCCTGAAGTCAACATCATGTCAAGGGGGTAGCATCACAACCTCCTTTGGGAAAAAATCCAGAAACTCCCCAATGACCCTAGGAGTCTCTACAATCCCAAAATCCAATGATTCCACTAACAACTTAGACAACAAGGAAATAAGGGTATCCACAAACCGAATGCCCACCTAAAAATATTTCTCACTGTTGAATACCACAAACTTTCCATTCATATTAGAAAATAATAATCTCTTGTAGAAGCATTTTATAACACCTTGTATGTAATAAAACTAGTTGATTCTAAGGATGAAATAGTATGGTTTTATATATACCAAGAAAAATCCACATTGGACCGATGTGGCCCCATAATCATTCTAAACCCCTAGAACAAATCAAACAAGTTGTTGTGGCCTCCGAATGGCATATTCAACACTAGCGGTATGAGAATCCTCTCTACATCTAGTCCTAGAGCATGGGATAAAGTGGATGAAATAATGGAGTGAAAATATCTGGAATCAAACGAGGCATAAAAAAGGGTAATGAACAATCTTATTATACCTATGATTATCTGTGGAACCTCTAGAAATTCTTCCTCCATTACATTCAATCGACCTCACCCATCTTTTCTTCCGTTCTACTGATGTCCACCTTCATAACCTTGCTCAAGTCATATTCCCTAAAAATGAAAAACAACCTATGGACTAGGTGAGTTGAATTCGAGTTGGGACTTGGGTGGTTTTTTCCTATATTCTAGTACTTGGTTGTAGTACTTGGGCTTTTATACAGGTTTTTATTATTTTACATTACTCCCAGTGGAGTTTCTTTTATAAACATACTGATTTTTTAATCTTTCTTTTGCATTTTTTGTGGAAAATTCATTCCCACCATCTTTGTGTATGATTCCATGTTCTAATCATCAAACTGTAGGGATCAGGAAAGCCCTTTGAGCTATATTAGGGATAGAATATTTTTTAGGTTAACAGGGTACCAAGGTTGGTTCATGAAAAATTGGTATCATAGCTTCAAGTTTAACTTCTTATCTCGAAGTCAGTACAAATTATGAAATCATTTCGGGACATAGGAGGTAGTTGTTATTGAGTAGATGGTTATCCCTCACCACAATGATTCTTAATTCACCAGTGGTGGTTAGGAAATGATGTATTTCATATTATTTCTAGTCTTTTCCCTACTTTTGATTTGGATATGATAGAAATCCAAATCATTTTGTTCTATCTGTTGGGATTAATTTCCCTTGTTCCTCTGTTTGAGTGTAACCTAATGTCTTCATTATTATCTACTGATATTGTGTATCATCATTCCTCTGAGAAGATGTGTGAATCAGATCTAGGAGAAAGATACTAGTGAACCTCATTTAGTGAATCTTATCTTAGATCTGAATCTAGTAGATGTGATTCTGAAGATTTCCAACCTCTATGATAGGAACCACCTCCAATTACCATTCAGGATCCAGCTATGGAAGCTCATAGGGATGTTCTAAAAAAATTTCTCAAGGGTTACTTCACCATAAGATAGATCCATTTAATGGATAAAATGATCATCAAGATCTTGAGGAATGGTTGATCATAATGGAATGTTTTTTTGGGTTCTTGTACATGCCCAATGAAATAAATGTAAAGTGTGTCACCTTCATGGTGGAAGGACTGAGCAGGAGATGGTGGGACATAGTGGTGATAGTGAAGAAACATGAGGTCTTAGAGTTGAAAGACTTAAAAGTTTTTTTCAGACCAGTTCTATTCATAGTCAATGTTGTTGTCCAATTAAATTTAGTTTTTAAAACTTGAGCAGGCTAATAGGATCATGAAAGAGCATGAAAACTTTTTTATTGATATTGTGTATTTATCACTTGAGATTGTGTCGAATGAGAAGATGAGGGCTCAAAGGTTCAATTTGGGACTTTGTCAGGATATTCATTCTCGGTGCTTATTGATGAATCTTCCTTATCATGCTAATGTTTTGTATGGTGTGTTAATGGTTGAAATGGACGTGGATAAAAAGTTATTGTTATCTAGTGTTTCTTTCTCACCTAGTGGTAGTGTGAGTTTATTCAAAAGAAAATGGAAGCATGTTGATTCTCGTAGCAGTTCTCCACAGCAGGGTTGCTCTAATCCTCATGCAGTACCAGGAAGAGTTCATTTTATTTTCTAACACTGTAGAAATATAGGACATTAAAAGAGGGTTTTCACTGAGGTTCCCAAGAAAAAAGGATCTTTCAGATGTTGGGGGAACTTATATAGATTCTACCAAACCAATTTTAGTTTCAGTAGTGAAATGGGATTATCAAATCCTCCTCAAACTATGCGAAAACCAGATTATTCACATCTAAAAGGTCTCTAGACACAGGAATATGGAATAAATTTACTTCACATAGTGGAAGAGTCTCCAATGGAAGCAGATATGGGTCCAGTGATCGTGAGATATTCTATTACTATATCTTCATCATTAGATATTTCTCTATCTGATATCGGTGCATCTCATTCATTGATTTCAACCCATATTTTTAATCTACTAAATCTTTTGACAAATATTTTATCTTATGTTATGGATTTTAGGACATCCCTTGTTATGAAGAGAGATCATTTTTTTTGTATTCTCGCTTGTTTCTTCCCTCTATAAAATGTTGATCTTGGATTGAGTTTTCTAGTTGTCAATATGAAACCTCTTGATTCCATTTTTGGGATTGATTGGCTTATTACCATCAAATCTTAAAGTAATTATTATCATCGATGGGTCTCCTTTACTATACTGAATGGTGTACCTCCTATCTTTCAAGGAGAATGGGACCCAAGTTCGATCAGCGCCAATACATCTTATCTAGAGTTTGGGAAAGTAACATCAATGTTTGATTTGGATCTAGATTGGTAATCTTTGATCAGTGATCTCCCTCTAGTTTTCATTGAATTTTCTATTTTTTTCCTTCTAATATATCTGGTTTTCCATCGGTAAGGGCGGTTGAGTTCTCAATTTATATAGTTCCTTGTACTTAAACATTTTATATTCTATCTTACCTCATAGCACCATCTTAACTGAAAGAGTTAATGACCCAATTCGGAGATCTTCTTGAGAAAGTCTTTATATTCCTAAGTGTATTACCTTGGGCGGTGCCTATTCTATTTGCTAAGAAAGATTATGGTTCACTTCACCAATGTGTTTATTACCAGAATCTCAATCGAGTAATGGTAAAGAAAAGTATATGATTCAAATAATTGATGATCTGTTTGATTAGTTGAAAGGTAAAAAGTGGTTCTCGAAGATTGATCTCTACTCTAGTTACCAACAGTTGAGGATTAATGAATCTAACATTTATAAAACTGCCTTTCAGTGTAGGTATGGCCATTATGAGTACCCTATTTTTCCCATTTTTCTGACGAATTCCCAAGTTGTTTTTATAGAATTATGGAATAAGATATTCCATAAGTATCTAAATCCTTTTTTATTGGTCATTATGTATGACATTGTTGTTTACTCTAAGTCAATGTAGGATCATGTGACTCATCTGATAAAAGTTTGTAGTTTGCTGAAAAATCACTGAATTTATGGAAATCTTTCAAAATGTGACTTCTATATTTTGGATGTAAAATTATTGGGACATATAGTATAGGATCATAGTATTTTATTTGACCCCCAGAAGGTAAAATCATTTATAACATGGGAGTAACAACAGATTGTATTGGAGATTTAGAGATTCTTAGGTCAAGATGGTTATTATCGCCGGTTAGATAAGGACCTCCCAAAGTTGGCTTCTATGATGACTTCCCTAACTCGGAAGGGAGTGAGGTTTTCTTTCAAAACTAAAAAACATGGTTTATACAGTGATATATATTTATCAGTTCTAGTCAAAAATGGTGTTACAGACCCCCATCATGAGCCCTAAAAAAGTGTTGTTAAAGGGGATTATTAATAATTCTTTTTTAGCGTAGTTAAAGAGGATCTTTAATAGAGCAAAAAAAGGCTGTTAAAGTAGGACCATTATCAATTCCTTTTTACAAGCACTGATAAAAGAGTTCTTTTATCAGTACTTCCAAAAAAGTACTCATAAAGGGGGGATTTTTATTAGTGCTTTTTTAAAAAAATTGATACACACCAACTTTTATCAGTGCTTTTTTACAAATGCTGATAAAAGTAAACATCAAAAATATTATTTGATTAAAATAATATATTAATATAAAAAAATATTTATATTGATAAAAATATAATATATATTTTTTGAAATATGGTTTAGATAAGGTAAATAGAAATTTACCATTAAAATGAAAGATATTTAAGGAAAATGGATTAGAAAATAACAAAAAAAAATATTTTTAATTAATAATATTCTTATTAATACAAATTAATAGTCAATAAATATCAATTTAAAGATAAGAAAATTCCAAAAAATAATAAAATATCTAAAATAATTTGAAAACATAACTCAAACTTCAAACAGCCCTAACTTTTGATCTGGGTGTTCGTTTGACCTCTACCACAAAAACAATCGAAGCCTCCGACAAGATCGACACCTTGGTGACTCAAGTTAAACCATTAATCACGTTTTTTGAGGCTATAAATGCTTTATAAGGCCTCTAAAACTAATTTTTTAGTCAGGGTACCTTGATTTTTTAACATTTAATAGATTTTAAGCCTCGTTTGTGGGGGTATTTTTTCCTTTTTCAATGGGGAATGAATTTATTCCAAGGTATTACATCCATATTTGTATTATGGATTTTAAATTTTATCATTTTTCACAATTTAATTTTATTTATAATAAAATATACAACCAATATATTTATATTTTGTATAAATTCACACATAAAATTTTAATTTTATAAAAAAAGATTTAACATGTTTACATACAAAATATATTTCTCAATATATAAATAGATATATATATATATATGGATAATAAAATGTGAATAAATATATATAAAAATATATATATCATAAAATATAAAACCAAAATGTATAGTATAGTGGTAAAGTAGCTGGTGTATAATGTGGAGGTTTGTGGTTCAAAAATCACTGGAGTTAGGGAATACGTGGGAAGCTGATATCATCAAAAGTGTTGAAAAAGGGGTGGTGTGGGGGAAGTAATGATAAAGGAGTGTGGGTGTAATAACTGCTAAATGGGGTGGGTGGGTAATGGAAAAAATTTTATATACCATTTACCAGTAGGGCCTTTATCAATGCTAAAAAGCACTGCTAAAGGCCCCCTTTAACAGTGGTAAAAATGTGTTGATAAAGGGGGCCTTTAGAAGTGCTAAATAAAATTTATGGTAATAGACCCTTTTAACAATGATTTTTTAGTGCTTCTAAAGGGGGACTTTAGCACCTCTTTTTCATGCTGATAAATGTTTCGGGATTTTAACCATGCTTTAATTATCATTGCTTTTTTAGCACCAATAAATTTCATTTTTAGCACTGCTAAAGTCTGATTTTGCATTAGTTTTGGAATGATAACTATCATAGATATTTTTTTTTGAGCTGACACATATTTTTACTACTGCATTTTTATAGACTCTTTGAGGGGCTAGAAAGGACTATGTGGTATTCTATGATGCATTGAGTTCAGGATTGGGTTTTGTTTTTAGGCAAGGTGATCATGTCATTGCCTATAGATCTCATTATCTTAATCCATGGGAGAATAATTATCTGAAACATGACCTTGAACATGAATTTTTGATAAATACAATTAAAATTTGGATACATTACCTTAATAGAGAATGGTTTCCATGTTTTATAACGACAAGAGCTTGAGTAATATCTTATCTCAAAAATATTTAAATATCTATGAGATGCATTCATCGGAATACCTACAGTCTTTCAATTTTAACATCACTTATACCCCTGGGAAAGGGAATATTAATGAAGATTATTTGAGTAGGAAACCTACAACACAGGTATTGAATGTATAGTCGGAAGAGTGTAACTTGATGGATCTCTTTGAATAGTTGCATATAAGAGTCCATGAATCTAGGGACATGAATTTCTTGACCAGTGATTAGTTCACATCCACTCTTCTCAAATTGATTCTATAGGAATAGAAGCTTCATTTTGAGTTCTATAGCATTAGAGACTCTCTTTATGGTGGGGGGATAGTTTCAGGGTGGTTTCACTCAAAATAGAGAATTTTAGGATTTTAAAAAGGTATTGTTGTGTTGTTATCAATAAGCAAAAATGTTATGGGAGACTTCCATAGCTCCCAATACGATATGAACAAAAGAAACAAAAGGATGTTTTATGAGATACAGTGGTAGTTCTGGTAGCCAGTTATGAGATGTTCCAATGCTGAGTTTTTTCTCATTGTTATACCTACCAATACGTTAAGGCCAAGAAACTGAAACCTCTGAGTTTTCTACAGACACTTCCAAACCCTAGTTGTAAGTGGGGCAAGATCTCTATAGTATTTATGGTTGGGTTTTCATATACCAAAGGATGGAATAATGTGATATGTTTTTTGATTGATCAATTAATGAAATCATCTCAATTTATACCCATTCAGGATACAACCATGGTTGAGGAGTTGGGAAAACTATATGGGAAATATATTTTCTGGTTTCATGGAGTTAATTATTCTATAGTCTTTGATAGGGATACTCAGTTCACTTATCTCTTCTGGAGAGGCCTTTATGTGGCACTAATATCTCACATCCATTTAAGTACTGCATGTCATCCGTAGTTGGATTTCCAAACAGAAATAGTTATACAGATTCTTTAGGATATGCTTCATTCTTGGGTTATTGACTTTGGCAAGGCATCAGAATATCATTTGGGGCTGGTTGAGTTTGTTTATAAAAATAGTTGTTATTCAACGATCATAATATATACTTTTGAGGCCCTATATTTCCAGCCTTGTGAAAATATGTTGTATTGGTTTGAGATTGGAGAAAGTTCCTAGGTTTGACGAATTTTGGTGTTGGATATGACAATAAAGATCCAATTTATTTTTTAGAGAATGGCGACATAAAAGAACCAATATAAGTATTATACTGATTTTTTTCATAGAACATTTCATTTTGTAGTTGGTGACCAGGTGTAATTGATTGTTTCACCCTGGTTGGTTCATCAACCACTTGAGAGGAGAGGGAAAATTTCTCCTCATTTTGTGGGACCTTTTGAGGTTGTTGTGCAGGTGGGTAAATTTTCATACCATTTCTCAATTCAACCACAGATGATGTCTATATATATTGTGTCCTAGGTATCTTAGCTATGAAAGTATTTATATGATCCATTTACTATTTTGAGATGGCGTGATCTTGAAGTTGAACCTAATTTATCCATGACGGAATGGACAGTAAGGATAGCTGATTCTGAAACCAAGGTATTTCATGGGAGGATGATACCTTTGGTTCATGTGCTATGGAATAATGGTTTTGATTCCCATGAGATATGGGAGAGGGGGCACTAATGAGATAGTAGAGGTCCCATCATTTTGGCATGGAATCTAATTCAAAGTCTTTATGTGAATAAAACGTTTCTATAGTGGGGAGGTTGTAACATCCTATTACTGGTTTTTAGGTATTACAAAACTCCTCTTTTAAATAATATTTTTTGGGTTTCTTTTGGGGGTTCTTTTGGTGAAATGTTGAAAATTTTGAAAAATTATGGACTAGTGCATGGTTGGTGCACACTTTTCCCTAACTTTACACCCTTTCATTACAAATACCAAACCCCAAGTTAGTGGGATTTAACATATTTGGAACACGGTCAGTCAATTCATGCACCCTATAAGATGGAATTGTGCAAAAAATTCATAATAGGTGAATATCTTGCACATAGTTTGACGAATCCATGTGACTTATCCTAAGAAACCATGCAAAAATTATTTTAAGTGATTGAAATTTATTTTAAAGTATCTATAACCACTCCTTTAGGCCCCTGACAGACTGGTATGACCTAAGATCGGTTTCCTCCATCTTTGGATCTCCCAAGAAGGACTTATGGTCCCTATTAACCCTCCTAGAAGTGATCCAATGATTTATTAATGCCCTTAAATCTTCTCTTGGTGTGTTTCCTCATCCTGATCTCATTATCTCGCAATCTCTCTTCTTCTCTCTAAGGTTCCATGGATGCCTATATTATTTTATGGGTCTAATAACAATTTTTTTGGATATAAACCTAATTTATATTCATAGATCACCGTTATCATCATTATCCATTTGAGTTTTCCTTATATGGTTTTATGATTCAAGATCTGTTGATCCTGAGGTAGGTGGTTCTGTTATGATTCCTAAATCTTATTAACCCTAATTTTTTAAAAAAAATAGATTATTTGAAATAAATGATTTTTTTTTTATTTTGATTAAATGTATTTCAATTGGTTTTTTTTGGAAAAAACCAATTACATTGAATTGGGGTTTAAAAAAATGGGTGTTTGGGCATGAAATTGGAAAACCCCACAATTCCGTTTAATTGGGTTGTGTTTATGGACGTTTGTGGAAATTTAAATTATTTAATTTAATTTATGCTTTTGATGGAAACAATTTCAATTAAATTATTGAAATAAATTTGGGAACATAGGTTTGATAGAAAAATATGGAATACACTAATTCAATTGAATTGGGGGTTGGTGATGAAATTGATGGAATTGTTCAAAAATTAAATTGTTGAATTTAATCATGAAATCGAATTGCTAATTTTAATGGTGAATTAGTTTGAAATCCCTATTTCTGAAAATTGCTTTAAATGGTTTTGATAGAAACCTCAGGTTTTTATTTTGGTGAAAATTCATGTTTTTGATTAAAACCCTATTATTGGGTTTTAAAGGTAAAATTGGATTCTTTGAAATGGAGAATGAGATTTAATTTTATTTTAAGTTTTCTTATAATAAATTTCCCATTGATGTTTTTTTATTATAGTGATTGCAAGAATTTTGTGTTTAGTGAGTTATTTGGATGAAACTTCATGATTTACAATATTTTAAAACATTATATTAGTACATCACACCCCTTAGGTGATGGTGATGGGTCATCATTGGCATTGGTTCAAAGGGATGTATGTACATATTTTTCATTTCAAAATGTTAGGTCCCTATATCCTAGAAATATCATACCTTATTAGGAATATGACCATATTTCTCTCTTCTTTTATTTCAAATGAATATATTCCATTATAATAAATTGTTCTACTTCCTTTCAGATTCAAATAAACTATATTATATAAATGTGTTTATATAATCCATTTTTGTGATAACCCCTTTATTTAAAAATAATTCCAATATTTTAAATGTATTTCCGTAATTTGAAGTTTGAATCCTAAATTTATAAATTATTTATATTTTTTTAATTGTAAATAATTATTTATTTATCTATGATTTTAAAATTCCAAGACTATTTATTTGAAAATTTAAAGCACATTCTAGGTTAATTTGATATTGGAATTTTGTTATGTAATCTTAAGGTGAAATTCCTCTAGGATTTGGATAACGCCCTAATTATTCTTTTAGGTGTTTATAGATAACCTCCTACCAGGATCGATTAAGGGAAAAGGATTACTAGGAGGTGGTTCTAGCTATTGATTCAGGAACTTGGTGAGTTGCATCTGAGTTGGAACTTGAGTAGTTTTTCCTATTTTATGGTACTTGGATGTATTACTTTGGGTTATTATTATAACCCCCCAAGGTTTTACAAATAAATCTAATAAAATTCATGAAACATTAAGACTCTTTGTAACAACAGTTTTTTTTAATAAGATAGCTATAAACTAGCCATCAAACATAATTTTTCTACTTCTGTGATTTTAATTTCAAAAAATGTATATCTACGGTTGTGATCAGTAAGTTATTTGGATAATTATAGAACCAACTTGATTGTTTGTGAATAGTATCACACCTTTATGAATATTAAACCATATTATTATTATTTATGACTTTAGGTTAAAGGATAATGTGATCTTGATTAATTTTTCAAGGTGATATAAAATGATTTATATTTTTAAAATTATTATTTTTTGAATAATTTATGATTTTATTTAAAAATTAAATTAATCATATTTCAAAAAATATTTTCGAAAAATGGAGTTCATTTTTGAATTATACACACTGAGAAATGGTTAGCGTAAATTTTTGGTTTTCTTCTGAAGTTCTTGAATTTTTGTAATAGTAAAATATCATAATTTATCATATATATACATTATATGTTAAATAAACTATTCCTAGAATCATGGATGATGTAAGAATACTTGTTTAGAATTGAAATTCTCTCTTTGATTTTTAGGGTCACATAAATCAGTATTATTAATATTATTGAACAAAAAATATTAAACTAAGGATTAAAATAATAAAAAAAACCCATCCTCTCCTCCACTACAAATACCACCCTCACCCCACCCCCTCTTCCACTCACACCTCTAAAGAATTGATAATTGTCTAAATTAAGACCAATCCCCTTCCCAAGGCTCTTACTTACGTCCATAACCATCTAGTCTCACCAAAAGGCCAAAACCAAAGGCCTTAAGGAGGATCTCAAGGAAAAGAGATCAAGAGGTAAAAATCCTCATTCATTTTCTGGGAAAATCATTCTCTAAATCTCCAAACAACAAAATTTTTTAGTGGTCATTATTTATGACATTGTTGTTTACTCTAAGTCAATGTAGGATCATGTGCCTCATCTAATAAAAGTTTCTAGTTTTCTGAGAAATCACTGAATTTATGGAAATCTTTAAAAATGTGAATTCTATATTTTGGATGTAAAATTATTGGGACATATAGTATAGGATCATAGTATTTTATTTGACCCCCAGAAGGTAAAATCATTTATAACATGGGAGTAACAACATATTGTTTTGGAGATTTAGATATTCTTAGGTCAAGATGGTTATTATCGCCGGTTAGATAAGGACCTCCCAAAGTTGGCTTCTATGATGACTTCCCTAACTCAGAAGGGAGTGAGGTTTTCTTTCAAAACTAAAAAACTTGGTTTATCCAGTGATAGATATTTATCAGTGCTAGTCAAAAATGGTGTTACAGACCCCCTCCATGAGCGCTAAAAAAGTGTTGTTAAAGGGGATTATTAATAATTCTTTTTTGGCGTAGTTAAAGAGGATCTTTAACAGAGCAAAAAAGGCTATTAAATTGGGACCATTATCAATTCCTTTTTACAAGAAATGATAAAAGAGTTCTTTTATCAGTGCTTCCAAAAAAGTACTCATAAAGGGGGGATTTTTATTAGTGCTTTTTTAGAAACATTGATACGCACCAACCTTTATCAGTGCTTTTTTACAAATGCGGATAAAAGTACACTCCAAAAAAAATTATTTCATTAAAATAATATATTAATATAAAAATATATTTATATTGATAAAAATATAATATATATTTTTTGAAATATGTTTTAGATATGGTAAATAGAAATTTACAATTAAAATGAAATATATTTGAGGAAAATGGCTTAGAAAATAACAAAAAAAATATTTTTAATTAATAATATGCTTATTAATACAAATTAATAGTCATTTAATATCAATTTAAATATAAGAAAATTCCAAAAAATAATAAAATATAAAAAATAATTTGAAAACATAACTCAAACTTCAAACGGCCCAAACTTTTGTTCTGGGTGTTCGTTTGAGCTCTACCACATAAAAAATCGAATCCTGTGACAAGATCGACACCTTGGTGACTCAAGGTAAACCATTAATCACGTTTTTTGAGGCTAGAAATGCTTGAGAAGGCCTCTAAAACTAATTTTTTTAGTCAGGGTATCTTGATTTTTTAACATTTAATTGATTTTAATCCTCGTTTGTGGGGGTATTTTTTCCTTTTTCAATGGGAAATGAATTTATTCCAAGGTATTACATCCATATTTGTATTATGGATTTTAAATTTTATCATTTTTCACAATTTAATTTTATTTATAATCAAATATATAACCAATATATTTATATTTTTTATAAATTCACACATAAAAATTTAATTTTATAAAAAAAATTAACATGTTTACATACAAAATATATTTCTCAATATATAAATATATATATATATATATGGATAATAAAATGTGAATAAATGTATATAAAAATATATATATCATAAAATATAAAACAAAAATGTATAGTATAGTGGTAAAGTAGCTGGTGTATAATGTGGAGGTCTGTGGTTCAAAAATCACTGGAGTTAGGGAATATGTGGGAAGCTGATATTATCAAAAGTATTGAAAAAGGGGTGGTGTGGGGGAAGTAATGATAAAGGAGTGTGGGTGGAATAACTGCTAAAGGGGGTGGGTGGGTAATGGAAAACATTTTATATACCCTTTACCAGTAGGGCCTTTATCAATGCTAAAAAGCACTGCTAAAGGCCCCCTTTAACAGTGGTAAAAAAAGTGCTGATAAAGGGGGTCTTTAGAAGTGCTAAATAAAATTTCTGGTAAAGGACCCTTTTAAGAGTGATTTTTTAGTGCTTCTAAAGGGGGACTTTAGCACCTCTTTTTCATGCTGATAAAAGTTTCAGGATTTTATCCATGCTTTAATTATCAGTGCTTTTTTAGCACTAATAAAGTCCATTTTTAGCACTGCTAAAGTCTGATTTTGCATTATTTTTTGAATGATAACTATCAGAGTTTTTTTTTGAGCCGACACATATTTTGACTACTCCATTTTTATAGACTATTTGAGAGGATTGAAAGTACTATGTGGTATTCTATGATGCATTGGGTTCAGGATTGGATTTTTCTCTTAGGAAAGGTGATCATTTCATTGCCTATGGATCTCATTATCTTAATCCATGTGAGAATAATTATCTGAAACATGACCTTGAACATGAATTTTGATACATACAATTAAAATTTGGATGCATTACCTTTATAGATAATGGATTTCCATGTTTTATAATGACAAGAGCTTGAGTAATATCTTATCTCAAAAATATTTAAATATCTATGAGATGCATTCATGGGAATACCTACAGTCTTTCAATTTTAACATCACTTATACCCCTGGGAAAGGGAATATTAATTAAGATTATTTGAGTAGGAAACCTACAATTCAGGTATTGAATGTGTAGTAGGAATATTGTAACTTGATGGATCTCTTTGAATAGTTGAATATAAGAGTCCATGAATCTAGGGACATGAATTTCTTGACCAGTGTTTAGTTCACATCCACTCTTCTCAAATTGATTCTTTAGGAATAGAAGCTTCCTTATGAGTTCTATAGCATTAGAGACTCTCTTTATGGTGGTTAGATAGTTTCAGGGTGGTTTCACTCAAAATAGGGAATTTTAGGATTTTAAAAAGGTATTTTTGTGTTGTTAGCCATAAGGAAAAATGTTATGGGAGACTTCCATAGATCCCAATGTGCTATGAACACAAGAAACAAAAGGATGTTTTATGAGATACAGTGGTTGTTCTGGTAGCCAGGTATGAGATGTTCCAGTTCTGAGTTTATTTCTCATTGTTATACCTGCCAATACGTTAAGGCCAAGCAACTGAAACCTTTGAGTTCTCTACAGACACTTCCAAACCCTAGTTGTAAGTGGGACAAGATCTCAATAGTATTTATGGTTGGGTTTTCATATACCAAAGGATGGAATAATGTGATATGTTTTTTGATTGATCAATTAATGAAATCATCTCACTTTATACCCATTCAGGATACAACCATGGTTGAGGAGTTGGGAAAAATATATGGGAAATATATTTTCTGGTTTCATGGAGTTAATTATTCTATAGTATTTGATAGGGATACTCAGTTCACTTATCTCTTCTGGAGAGGCCTTTATGTGGCACTAAGATCTCACATCCATTTAAGTACTGCATATCATCCGCAGTCAGATGGCCAAACAGAAATATTTATACAGATTCTTTAGGATATGCTTCATTCTTGTGTAATTGACTTTGGCAAGGCTTCAGAATATCATTTGGGGCAAGTTGAGTTTGTTTATAAAAATAGTTGTTATTCTACGATCATAATATATTTTTTTGAGGCCTTGTATTTCTATCCTTGTGAAAATATTTTGTGTTGGTTTGAGATTGAAGAAAGTTCCTTGGTTTGAAGAATTTTGGTGTTGGATATGACAAAAAAGATCCAATTTATTTTTTAGAGAATGGTGACATAAAAGAACCAATATAAGTCTTATACTGATTTTTTTCATAGACCATTTCATTTTTTAGTTGGTGACCAGGTGTTATTGATTGTTTCACCCCGGTTGGTTCATCAACAACTTGAGAAGAGAGGGAAAATTGCTCCTCATTTTGTGGGACCTTTTGAGGTTGTTGTGCAGGTGGGTAAATTTTCATACCATTTCTCAATTCAACCACAGATGATGTCTATATATAATGTTTCCTATGTATCTTAGCTGTGAATGTATTTATATGATCCATTTACTATTTTGAGATGGCGTGATCTTGAAGTTGAACCTAATTTATCCATGACTGAATGGACAGTAAGGATAGTTGATTCTGAAACCAAGGTATTTCGTGGGAGGATGATACCTTTGGTTCATGGGCTATGGAAGCATGGTTTTGATTCCCATGAGATATGGGAGAGGGAGGCACTAATGAAAGAGTAGGGGTCCCATCATTTTGGTATAGAATCTAATTCAAAGTCTTTATGTGAATAAAACGTTTCTATAGTGGGGAGGTTGTAACATCCTATTACTGGTTTTTAGGTATTACAAAACACCTCTTTTAAATAATATTTTTTGGGTTTCTTTTGGGGTTTCTTTTGGGGTTTCTTTTGGTGAAATGTTGAAAATTTTGAAAAATTATGGACTCGTGCATGGTTGGTGCACACTTTTCCCTAACTTTACACCCTTTCATTACAAAAAAAACCCCAAGTTAGTGGGATTTCTCATATTTGGAATACGGTCAGTCAATTCATGCACCCTATAAGATGAAATTGTGCAAAAAAATCATAATAGGTTAATATATTGCGCATAGTTTGACGAATCCATGTGACTTCTCTTAAGAAACCATGCAAAAATTATTTTAAGTGATTGAGATTTATTTTAAAGTATCTATAACCCCTGTTTTAGGCCCCTGACAAACTGGTATGACCAAAGATCGGTTTCCTCCATCATTGGATCTCCCAAGAAGGATTTATGGTCCCTATTAACCCTCTTAGAAGTGATCCAATGTTTAATTAATTCCCTTCAATCTTCTCTTGGTGTGTTTCCGCATCCTGATCTCATTATCTCGCAATCTATCTTCTTCTCTCTAAGGTTCCATGGATCCCTATATTATTTTATGGGTCTAATAACAATTTTTTTGGATATAAACCTAATTTATATTCATATATTACCATTATAATCATTCTCCATTGGATTCTTCCTTATATGGTTTTATGATTCAAGATCTGTTGATCCTGAGGTAGGTGGTTCTGCTATGATTCCTAAATCTTATTAACCCTAATTTTTTTAAAAAAAATAGATTATTTGAAAAAAATGAATTTTTTTGATTTTGATTAAATGTATTTCAATTGGTTTTTTTGGGAAAAACCAATTACATTGAAATGGGGTTTAAAAAATGGGTGTTTGGGCATGAAATTGGAAAACCCCCCAATTCCGTTTAATTGGGTTGTGTTTATAGATGTTTGTGGAAATTTAAATTATTTAATTTAATTTATGGTTTTGATGGAAACAATTTCAATTAAATTATTGAAAGAAATTTTGGAACATAGGTTTGATAGAAAAATATGGAATACACTAATTCTGTTTAATTGGGGGTTGGTGATGAAATTTATGGAATTGTTCAAAAATTAAATTGTTGAATTTAATCATGAAATTGGATTACTAATTTTATTGGTGAATTAGTTTGAAATCCCTATTTCTGAAAATTTCTTTAAATGGTTTTGATATAAACCTTAGGTTTTTATCTTGGTGAAAATTCATGTTTTTGATTAAAACCCCATTATGGGTTTTAAAGGTAAAATTGGAATCTTTGAAATGGAGAATGAGATTTAATTTTATTTTAAGTTTTCTTATAATAAATTTCCAATAGATGTTTTTTTATTATAGTGATTGCAAGACTATGGTATTTAGTGAGTTATTTGGATGAAACTTCATGATTTACAATATTTTAAAACATTGTGTTAGTACATCACACCCCTTAGGTGATGGTGATGGGTCATATTTGGAATTGATTCAAAGGGATGTATGTACATATTTTTCATTTCAAAATGTTTGGTCCCTATATCCTAGAAATGTCATACCTTATTAGGAATATGACCATGTTTCTCTCTTCTTTTATTTCAAATGAATATATTCCATTATTATAAATTGTTCTACTTCCTTTTAGATTCAAATAAACTGTATTATATAAAAGTGTTTATATAATCCATTTTTGTGATAACCCCTTTATTTAAAAATAATTCCAACATTTTAAATGTATTTCCATAATTTGAAGTTTGAATCCTAAATTTATAAATTATTTATATTTTTTTAATTGTAAATAATTATTTATTTATTTATGATTTTAAAATTCCAAGACTATTTATTTGAAAATTGAATGCACATTCTAAGTTAATTTGATATTGTAATTTTGTTATGGAATATTAAGGTGAAATTCCTCAAGGATTTGGATAACACCCTAATTATTCCTTTAGGTGTTTATAGATAACCTCCTACTAGGATTGATCAAGGGAAAATGATTACTAGGAGGTGGTTCTAGCTATTGATTCGGGAACATGGTGAGTTGCATCTGAGTTCGAACTTGGGTAGTTTTTCCTATTTTATGGTACTTGGATTTATTACTTTGGGTTGTTATTATAAAACCCCAAGGTTTTACAAATAAATTTAATAAAATTCATGAAACATTAAGACTCTTTGTAACAACAGTTTGTTTTAATAAGATAGCTATAAACTAGCCATAAAACCTAATTTTTCTGTTTCTGTGATTTGAATTTAAAAAAATGGATATCTACGGTTGTGATCAGTAAGTTATTTAGATAATGATAGAACCAACTTGATTTTTTGTGAATAGTATCACACCGTTATGAATATTAAACCATATTATTATTATTTATGACTTTTGGTTAAAGGATAATGTGATCTTGATTAATTTTTCAAGGTGATAAAAAATGATTTATATTTTTAAAATTATTATTTTTCGAATAATTTATGATTTTATTTAAAAATTAAATTAATCATATTTTAAAAATTATTTTCGAAAAATGGAGTTCATTTTTGAATTATAGACACTGAGAAATGGTTAGCATAAATTTTTAGTTTTCTTCTAAAGTTCTTGAATTTTTTTAATAGTAAAATATGGTAATTTATTGTATATATACATTATATGTTAAATAAACTATTCCTAGAATCATGGATGATGTACGAATCCTTGTTTAGAATTGAAATTATCACTTTGATTTTTAGATTCACATAAATCAGTATTATTAATAATATTGAACAAAAAATATTAAACTAAGGATTAAAATAATAAAAAACCCCTCCTCTCCTCCACTACAAATACAACCCTCACCCCACCCCCTCTTTCACTCACACCTCTAAAGATTTTATAATTGTATAAATTAAGAAAAATCCCTTTCCCAAGGCTCTTACTTACATCCATAACCATCTAGTCTCACCAAAAGGCCAAAACCAGAGGCCTTAAGGAGGATCTCAAGGAGAAGAGATCAAGAGGTAAAAATCCTCGTTCATTTTCTTGGAAAATCAATCTCTAAATCTCCAAACTACAAACTTTTTTAGTGGTCATTATGTATGACATTGTTGTTTACTCTAAGTCAATGTAGGATCATGTGCCTCATCTGATAAAAGTTTGTAGTTTGCTGAGAAATCCCAGAATTTATGGAATTCTTTCAAAATGTGACTTCTATATTTCGGATGTAAAATTATTGGGACATATAGTATAGGATCATAGTATTTTATTTGACCCCCAGAAGGTAAAATCATTTATAACATGGGAGTACCAACAGATTTTTTTGGAGATTTAGAGATTCTTAAGTCAATATGGTTATTATCACCGGTTAGATAAGGACCTCCCAAAGTTGGCTTCTATGATGAATTCCCTAACTCGGAAGGGAGTGAGGTTTTCTTTCAAATCTAAAAAACTTGGTTTATCCAGTGATATATATTTATCAGTGCTAGTCAAAAATGGTGTTATAGACCCCCTTTATAAGCACTAAAAAAGTTTTGTTAAAGGGGATTATTAATAATTCTTTTTTAGCGTAGTTAAAGAGGATCTTTAACAGAGCAAAAAAAGGCTGTTAAAGTGGGACCATTATCAATTCCTTTTTACAAGCACTGATAAAAGAGTTATTTTATGAGTTCTTCCAAAAAAAGTACTCATAAAGGGGGGATTTTTATTAGTGATTTTTTAGAAACATTGATACACACCAACCTTTATCTGTGTTTTTTTACAAATGCTGATTAAAGTAAACTTCAAAAAAATTATTTCATTAAAATAATATATTAATATAAAAATATATTTATGTTGATAAAAATATAATATTTATTTTTTGAAATATGTTTTAGATAAGGTAAATAGAAATTTACAATTAAAATGAAAGATATTTAAGGAAAATGGCTTAGAAAATAACAAAAAAATATTTTTAATTAATAATATGCTTATTAATACAAATTAATAGTAATTTAATATCAATTTAAAGATAAGAAAATTCCAAAAAATAATAAAATATCTAAAATAATTTGAAAACATAACTCAAACTTCAAGCGGCCCTAACTTTTGATCTGGGTGTTCGTTTGAGCTCTACCACATAAAAAATCAAAGCCTGCGATAAGATCGACACCTTGGTAACTTAAGGTAAACCATTAATCACGTTTTTTGAGGCTAGAAATGCTTTAGAAGGCCTCTAAAACTAATCTTTTAGTCAGGGTACCTTGATTTTTTAACATTTAATAGATTTTAAGCCTCGTTTGTGGGGGTATTTTTTCCTTTTTCAATGGGGAATGAATTTATTCCATGGTATTACATCCATATTTGTATTATGGATTTTAAATTTTATCATTTTTCACAATTTAATTTTATTTATAATCAAATATATAACCAATATATTTATATTTTTTTATAAATTCACACATAAAAATTTAATTTTATAAAAAAAAAATTAACATGTTTACATACAAAATATATTTCTCAATATATAAATATATATATATATATGGATAATAAAATGTGAATAAATATATATAAAAATATATATATCATAAAATATATAACAAAAATGTATAGTATAGTGGTAAAGTAGCTGGTGTATAATGTGGAGGTCTGTGGTTCAAAAATCAATGGAGTTAGGGAATACGTGGGAAGCTGATATTATCAGAAGTATTGAAAAATGGGTGGTGTGGGGGATGTAATGATAAAGGAGTGTGGGTGGAATAACTGATAAAAGGGGTGGGTGGGTAATGGAAAAAATTTTATATACCCTTTACCAGCAAGGCCTTTATCAATGCTAAAAAGCACTGCTAAAGTCCCCATTTAACAGTGGTAAAAAAAAGTGCTGATAAAGGGGGCCTTTAGAGGTGCTAAATAAAATTTTTGGTAAAGGACCCTTTTAACAGTGATTTTTTAGTGCTTCTAAAGGGGGACTTTATCCCCTCCTTTTCATGCTGATAAAAGTTTCTGGATTTTAACCATGCTTTAATTATCAGTGCTTTTTTAGCACTAATAAAGTCCATTTTTAGCACTGCTAAAGTCTGATTTTGCATTAGTTTTGGAATGATAACTATCAGAGTTATTTTTTTTTGATCCGACACATATTTTGACTACTGAATTTTTATAGACTCTTTGAGAGGCTAGAAATGATTATGTGGTATTCTATGATGCATTGGGTTCAGGATTGGATTTTGTTCTTAGGAAAGGTGATCATGTCATTGCCTATGGATCTCATTATCTTAATCCATGGGAGAATAATTATCTGAAACATGACCTTGAACATGAATTTTTGTTACAAACACTTAAAATTTGGATGCATTACCTTTATAGAGATTGGTTTTCCATGTTTTATAACGACAAGAGCTTGAGTAATATCTTATCTCAAAAATATTTAAATATATATGAGATGCATTCATGGGAATACCTACAGTCTTTCAATTTTAACATCACTTATACCCCTGGGAAATGGAATATTAATGAAGATTATTTGAGTATGAAACCTACAACCCAGGTATTGAATGTATAGTAGGAAGAGTGTAACTTGGTGGATCTCTTTGAATAGATGAATATAAGAGTCCATGAATCTAGGGACATGAATTTCTTGACCAGTGTTTAGTTCACATCCACTCTTCTCAAATTGATTCTTTAGGAATAGAAGCTTCATTATGAGTTCTATAGCATTTGAGACTCTCTTTATGGTGGGGAGATAGTTTCAGGGTGGTTTCACTCAAAATAGGGAATTTTAGGATTTTAAAAAGGTATTGTTGTGTTTTTAGCCATAAGGAAAAATGTTATGGGAGACTTCCATAGCTCCCAATGTGCTATGAACACAAGAAACAAAAGGATGTTTTATGAGATACAGTGGTTGTTCTGGTAGCCAGTTATGAGATGTTCTAGTGCTGAGTTTGTTTCTCATTGTTATACCTTCCAATACGTTAAGGCCATGAACCTGAAACCTTTGAGTTTTCTACAGACACTTCCAAACCCTAGTTGTAAGTGGGACAAGATCTCTATAGTATTTATGGTTGGGTTTTCATATACCAAAGGATGGAATAATGTGATATGTTTTTTGATTGATCAATTAATGAAATCATCTCACTTTATACCCATTCAGGATACCACCATGGTTGAGGAGTTGGGAAAACTATATGGGAAATATATTTTCTAGTTTCATGGAGTTGATTATTCTATAGTCTTTGATAGGGATACTCAGTTCACTTATCTCTTCTGGAGAGGACTTTATGTGGCACTAAGATCTCACATCCATTTAAGTACTGCATATCATCCGCAGTCGGATGTCCAAACTGAAATAGTTATACAGATTCTTTAGGATATGCTTCATTCTTGGGTTATTGACTTTGGCAAGGCTTCATAATATCATTTGGGGCTGGTTGAGTTTGTTTATAAAAATAGTTATTATTCTATGATCATAATATATCCTTTTGAGGCCATGTATTTCCAGCCTTGTGAAAATATGTTGTGTTGGTTTGAGATTGGAGAAAGTTCCTAGGTTTGACAAATTTTGGTGTTGGATATGACAACAAAGATCCAATTTATTTTTTAGAGAATGGTGACATAAAAGAACCAATATAAGTCTTATACTGATTTTATTCATAGACCATTGCATTTTTTAGTTGGTGACCAAGTGTTATTGATTGTTTCACCCTGGTTGGTTCATCAACCACTTGAGAGGAGAGGGAAAATTTCTCCTCATTTTGTGGGACCTTTTGAGGTTGTTGTGCAGGTGGGTAAATTTTCATACCATTTCTTAATTCAACCACAGATGATGTCTATATATAATTTGTCCTATGTATCTTAGCTGTGAAAGTATTTATATGATCCATTTACTATTTTGAGATGGCGTGATCTTGAAGTTGAAGCTAATTTATCCATGACTGAATGGACAGTAAGGATAGCTGATTCTGAAACCAAGGTATTTCGTGGGAGGATGATACATTTGGTTCATGTTCTATGGAATAATGGTTTTGATTCCCATGAGATATGGGAGAGGGAGGCACTAATGAGAGAGTAGGGGTCCCATCATTTTGGCATGGAATCTAATTCAAAGTCTTTATGTGAATAAAACGTTTCTATAGTAGGGAGGTTGTAACATCCTATTACAGGTTTTTAGGTATTACAAAACACCTCTTTTAAATAATATTTTTTGGGTTTCTTTTGGGGTTTCTTTTGGTGAAATGTTGAAAATTTTGAAAAATTATGGACTAGTGCACGGTTGGTGCACACTTTTCCCTAACTTTACACCCTTTCATTACAAATAACAAACCCCAAGTTAGTGGGATTTCACATATTTGGAACACGTTCAGTCAATTCATGCACCCTATAAGATGAAATTGTGAAAAAAATTCATAATAGGTGAATATCTTGCGCATAGTTTGACGAATCCATGTGAATTCTCTTAAGAAACCATGCAAAAATTATTTTAAGTGATTGAAATTTATTTTATAGTATCTATAACCCCTCCTTTAGGCCCCTGACAGACTGGTATGACCTAAGATCGTTTTCCTCCATCATTGGATCTCCCAAGAAGGATTTATGGTCCCTATTAACCCTCCTAGAAGTGATCCAATGATTTATTAATGCCCTTCAATCTTCTCTTGGTGTGTTTCCTCGTCCTGATCTCATTATCTCTCAATCTCTCTTCTTCTCTCTAAGGTTCCAAGGATGCCTATATTATTTTATGGGTCTAACAACAATTTTTTAGGATATAAACCTAATTTATATTCATAGATCACCATTATCATCATTCTCCATTTGAGTTTTCCTTATATGGTTTTATGATTCAAGATCTGTTGATCCTGAGGTAGGTGGTTCTGCTATGATTCCTAAATCTTATTAACCCTAATTTTTATTAAAAAAAAGATTATTTGAAATAAATGATTTTTTTGATTTTGATTAAATGTATTTCAATTGGTTTTTTTTGGAAAAAACCAATTACATTGAATTGGGGTTTAAAAAAATGGGTGTTTGGGCATGAAATTGGAAAACCCCCCAATTCCGTTTAATTGGGTTGTGTTTATGGACGTTTGTGGAAAATTAAATTATTTAATTTAATTTATGGTTTTGATGGAAACAATTTCAATTAAATTGTTGAAATAAATTTTGGAACATAGGTTTGATAGAAAAATATGGAATACACTAATTCCATTTAATTGGGGGTTGGTGATGAAATTGATGGAATTGTTCAAAAATTAAATTGTTGAATTTAATCATGAAATCGGATTGCTAATTTTAATGGTGAATTAGTTTGAAATCCCTATTTCTGAAAATTTCTTTAAATGGTTTTGATAGAAACCTCAGGTTTTTATTTTGGTGAAAATTCATGTTTTTTATTAAAACCCCATTATGGGTTTTAAAGGTAAAATTGGCATCTTTGAAACGGAGAATGAGATTTAATTTTATTTTATGTTTTCTTATAATAAATTTCCAATTGATGTTTATTTATTATAGTGATTGAAAGACTTTGGTGTTTAGTGAGTTATTTGGATGAAAATTCATGATTTACAATATTTTAAAACATTATATTAGTACATCACACCCCTTAGGTGATGGTGATGGGTCATCATTGGCATTGGTTCAATGGGATGTATGTACATATTTTTCATTTCAAAATTTTAGGTCCCTATATCCTAGAAATATTATACCTTATTAGGAATATGACCATGTTTCTCTCTTCTTTTATTTCGAATGAATATATTCCATTATTATAAATTGTTCTACTTCTTTTCAGATTCAAATAAACTATATTATATAAAAGTGTTTATATAATCCATTTTTGTGATAACCCCTTTATTTAAAAATAATTACAACATTTTAAATGTATTTCCATAATTTGAAGTTTGAATCCTAAATTTAAAAATTATTTATATTTTTTTAATTGTAAATAATTATTTATTTATTTATGATTTTAAAATTCCAAGACTATTTATTTGAAAATTGAAAGCACATTCTAGGTTAATTTGATATTGGAATTTTGTTATGGAATCTTAAGGTGAAATTCTTCTAGGATTTGGATAATGCCCTAATTATTCTTTTAGGTGTTTATAGATAACCTCTTACCAGGATCGATCAAGGGAAATACATTACTAGGAGGTGGTTCTATCTATTGATTCGGGAACTTGGTGAGTTGCATCTGAGTTGGAACTTGGGTATTTTTTCCTATTTTATGGTACTTGGATGTATTACTTTGGGTTGTTATTATAACACCCCAAGGTTTTACAAATAAATTTAATAAAATTCATGAAACATTAAGACTCTTTGTAACAACAGTTTGTTTTAATAAGATAGCTATAAACTAGCCATCAAACATAACTTTTCTGCTTCTGTGATTTGAATTTCAAAAAATGGATATCTACGGTTGTGATCAGTAAGTTATTTGGATAATTATAGAACCAACATGACTTTTTGTGAATATTATCACACCGTTATGAATATTAAACCATATTATTATTATTTATGACTTTAGGTTAAAGGATAATTTGATCAGGATTAATTTTTCAAGGTGATATAAAATGATTTATATTTTTAAAATTATTATTTTTCGAATAATTTATGATTTTATTTAAAAAGTAAATTAATAATATTTCAAAAATTATTTTTGAAAAATGGAGTTCATTTTTGAATTATACTCACTAAGAAATGGTTAGCGTAAATTTTTGGTTTTCTTCTAAAGTTCTTGAATTTTTTTAATAGTAAAATTTTGTAATTTATCATATATATACATTTTATGTTAAATAAACTATTCCAAGAATCATGGATGATATAAGAATCCTTGTTTAGAATTTAAATTCTCTCTTTGATTTTTAGGGTCACATAAATCAGTATTATTAATAGTATTGAACAAAAAATATTAAACTAAGGATTAAAATAATAAAAAACCCCTCCTCTCCTCCACTACAAATACCACTCTCACCCCACCCCCTCTTCCACTCACACCCCTAAAGATTTGATAATTTTCTAAATTAAGACCAATCCCCTTCCCAAGGCTCTTACGTACGTCTATAACCATCTAGTCTCACCAAAAGTCCAAAACCAAAGGCCTTAAGGAGGATCTCAAGGAGAAGAGATCAAGAGGTAAAAATCGTCATTCATTTTCTTGTGTTTTCTTTTAGATTATTTTCTTTTCTTATACTCTCTTCACCTAACCATACCCTAGAGGAATCAAAGATATACTATTACATATATTCTGTATTTTTATCATGTTTTAAATACACATAATATTAATTCTCACTTCAATTATATGTTATTTTTAAGGGACGTTCCTTTAAAAATACTCTTTTAAAATTCTATTTTACGAAACTAAAAAGAAATGTTTTATGAAATTATTCATGTTTTATTATTATGTTATAGTTATTGGGAATTTTTTATGATGAAGTGAGGAACCTATATCTCCCTCCAATTCGTTGGTTATGTGTAATTTAGAGGTCGTTCGTATGGTTACTCAAAGTGTAACTACAATGGTTACACCATAAGGTAGCCGTGAGGGTTACATTTTAAGGTAGTCGTGAGGGATAAAAATCATAAGGTAGATGAGAGAGTTACAAGTAATTAATACCCAAAATACCTTTATGGTTTTATATATTTTCTTTAATGTTTTATGGAAATATCATGTTTCACAATGTAAGTATATATGGTTGAGAAGTATGTCTTTGTGAAAATGATTTCATATGTTTATAAGTATTCATAGACTAATGGATGAAGATTAAATTACTAAAATTGAGTCAAAAGAAAGAATATTTAGCGGATTTATACGAAGAAAACTTCACTCGGCTGGAAAGGTATGCTCCAAATCCTATTAGGGGTCTTGACAGAAAAATCAATAGCTTTTACTTAGGATTGAATGCAAGATACTAAAGGGAATTGGCCTCCTGATTATTCAAATTTTATGAGAAAATTTTGTGAAGTGATGAGAGGGTAGAAATAGAGTTTTCTAGTGATCACTTGTATTTTAGAGACAAACAGAAGAAGACTTCCAGATGGAAAGTGATGGGTAATAATCAATCAATGATGTATTATAGTAAGAATGTCTAGTTTTTTGTTTGTGAACATTTTGGTAAAAATAACCCTAGGGAATGTATTACCAAATACAATAAGGGTTTTTAATGTGGTAAGATTGGACATATGGCCAATTATTTTAATGAAAATGATCCTAATATTAATCATGATAATACATATATAAATTGTTTTAAATTCGGTGAGATTGGTTATTATAAAAATGTCTTCCTAAACAATGATCTGAATGATGAAAAGAATCCATACTATAAGAAGAAAGGTGTAGTGATATCCTTTAAGACTACATCAGTAGACGTATGTCCATCTAATTAAGTGTTATTTGATTACTATTTTATTTACTCATATTTTTCTAAAGTCTTGTTTGATGTGGGGTATACACATTCCTTTATTTCTAGTAAATTTTCTGGTTAATTGAAAATATAACCACAAAAAATGAGACCAGAACTTATTCTTAAAACACCTGGGGGAAATATTATAGCAAAGATGAATTATAAGAATCTTTTTGTTGTTATATGTGGAAATAAAATACCTAAAACCATGTTTTCCTGCCCTTAAAAGATTGTGATTTCATTATAGGTATGGATTGGATTATTGTTTATCATGCTAAGATTTAATATAGAGATAAATAAGTTTTTTCTGATAGTGTTTCAGTTTGTAGACAAGAACAAGCCCATAAAGTTGATAACATGTCATTAAGATAAGAAATTGTTAGAATATGTAAAAGAAAGTTATATAGCTCATATTTTTGAAAACAGGGGAACTGTTCAGATTAATTAAATTCCAGTGGTAAATGAATACCTTGATGTTTTTCTTAACGAGTTACCCAGTTTTATACCTAATCACGAAGTTGAATTCACAATTGACTTAGTTGATGATTCTATGATAATTTCAAAACCCCCATATTGATTGGCCAAAATCGAACTTCGTGAATTGAAAATTCAGTTGCAATATTTTCTTGAAAAAGGCTTCATTCATCTTATCACTTCACATGGTAGTTCCTATTCTGGTCATTAAAAGTAAATATGGTTCCTTGAGACTCTTAATTGATTATAGATATTTGAATATCATTACTATTAAGAATATGTATCATTTTCCTCACATCGATGACTTTTTAATCATCTCTAGGAAGCTAGTAATTTTCCATGATTAACTTGATATCTGGGTACCATCGGCTGAAGGTGAAGGAGGATAACATTCCAAAAATAGATTTTTGAACAAGATATGGTCATTATGAATATTTTATCATGTCATTTGGGTTAACTAATTCACCAGTTGTATTAATGGATCTTATGAATAGAATATTTCATGTGTTCTTGGATAATTTTTTGTTTGTTTTTATTGATGACATTCTGAAATATTCTAGAAGTAAATAGGATCATGAAAAACATATAAGGGTTATTTTACAAACCTTAAAAGAAAATAAATTGTATAGGAAATTCAAAATGTGTAAATTTTGGTTGCAACAAATTTCATTCCTATGTCACATTGTTTTAAATATGGCTTAACTTTTGATCCTTCTAAAACGAAAGTCGTCAAAGAATTGACAAGTCCCAGAAATATAACTGAGATTCATAATTTTATGGGTTTTCCAGGCTATTAATGAAGTTTTGTTGAAAAAAGTGCATGGTTAAATACTCCACTGACTAAGTTAATGTGAAAAGTGGTAAAATTTATTTGAATAGAAGAATGTGATGTTTGTTTTCTGGAACTGAAGAATAGATTGGTTAATCCTCCAGTTTTGTCCATTCCATCTAGAAATGGTGAGTTTGTGATCTGCATTGCTGCTTCATTGAAGAGACTTAGTTGTGTTTTGATGGATAATGATCAGGTAATTGCTTATGCTTCAAGACAACTAAAACCTAATGTATAAAATTATCCCACACATGATTTTTACTGACTAGCTATGGTTTTCACTTTAAAAATTTTCAGGCATCATTTATAAGAAGCAAAATTTGAATTATATACTGAAAAAAAATGTTTGAAATATATATTCACTCAAAAGGAATTAAACATGAGGCCGAGAAGATGTTTTGAATTGTTAAAGGATTATGATTTCATGATCACTTACCATCCAAGAAAAAAACAAAGTGGTGGATGCCTTGTGCTGAAAACATCATGCATCATTAACTATGTTATGGATAAAACAATCCCCTTTGATTATTGATTTAATGAATTTTGGATTGGATGTTGTTGGTGTAGGAAATTAATCTATTTTTCAGGTTTCAGTGCAGTTATCTTTGATGGAAAAAATTAAACAAGTGTGGAAGGAAGATGGGGAGTTACAGAAAAAGGTATAACTTGTTAAAATGGGACAGTTCCCAAAATTTAACATTGATAATGATTGTGTTCTAAGATTTGGAAAGATATTATGTGTGCCTTATGATTATTATATGAAGAAATAATTTTTGTTTTAATCTCATAGTTCTCCATTTCCATTTCACCATGGAATCACAAAAACGTACAGAGACCTTGAGGGTTATTACTAGTGGGACATAATGAAAAGACATATTGAAAATTTTACAATAAAATGCTTGAAATGTTAATAAGTTAAAGTAGATTTATCGTTATGGTGGGGGATGCATCAGCCTTTATCATTTCCAAAGTGTAAATGGGAAAATATATCCATGGACTTCATTGTGAGAATACCAAAGACATATCAAGGTAACAATGCAATTAGGGGTATTGCAGATCAACTACCAACATTTTCTCATTTCCTTTTTATTCGAGATATTATACCTTTGGATCATCTTTATCGACTGTAACTCAAATAGATTATTAGGTTACACATATTTCCTCTTTCCATTATATCTGACAGTGATCCCAGGATCACTTATAACTTTTGGAAAGGGCTTTATAAGTCATTGATAATAGAATTAAATTTTAGTAAAACTTTTCATCCTCTATAAGATGGGAAATCAGAATGTACGATTCAATCTTTGGATGATATGCTTCGATCTTGTTCAATGGATTATGAGGGAAGTTAGGATCAACATATTTATTTAGTTGATTTTTCTTATAATAACAATTTTCATTCTAGTATATAGATAAAACCTTTTGAGGCATTATTAGGGAAGCGGTGTAAAACTCTAGATTTTTGGGATGAATTCAGGGAAAGAAAATGGATGGGGCCAAAATTAGTAGAGGAAGTGGCTAAGAAAGTGAAGATGATCCAACAACACATGATGATGAATTAGAGAAGGCAGAAAAGTTAGGCAGATAACAGGAGGATAGAATTTTCTTTTGATGTATGTGGCCTTGTTTTTCTTAGAATATAATCATGGAATAGAGTTATGTGTTTTGGTAAGAAAGGAAAGATAATTCCATGATTCATTGTACCTTATGAAATCCTATAGAATATTTGACTGGTTTCCTACTAAGTAGATTTACCTCCAAGTTTATCTCAGGTAAAAAAATGTTTTTCATGTTTTGATGTTGAGAAAGTATGTGCTAGATTCATCTAATAATTTGATCTTAGAATCAGTTCAACTAGAATAGACCCTTTCTCATAAATTGAAACATGTTCGGATTCTTGGTCGAACAGAAAAAGTATTGCGGAATAAGTTAATCCATAAGGTAATGGTTTTTTAGAGAAATAACATGGTTGAGGAGGCAACATGAGAAAATGAAAATGCTATGAGGTAAAGGTGCCCTCACTTTTTTAATAAAAAAATAAAATTATGAGGACACGATTTCCTGAAGGTGGGGAGAATCTAACACCTCAAGATTTTACAAATAAATTTAATAAAATGCATGAAACACTAATACTCTATAAAATAACACTTTTTTAAGGAGATATTTTTAAACTAAACATTAAGCATAGTTTTTTCACATCTATGATTTGAATTTCTAAAAATAGACATCTACCGTTGTGATTAGTAAGTTATTTGGAATCTTATAGAACCAAATTGATTTTTGGTGAATAGTATCATTTTCTTATGAATAGTAAAATGAATATTAAAATGACTCTTATTAATAGTAAATCTAATTATTAATTTTTTGTCTTAATGTTATAAGATAATTTTATCTTGATAAATTTTTCAAGGTGATATAAAATGAGTTGTTTTAAAATTTCTATTTATCAAATAAATTATGACTTTATTTAAAAATTAAATTAATCATATTTAGAAAATTATTTTCCTAAAATGGAGTTATTTTTTAAATCTAAACATTGAGATATGGTTATGATAAATTTATGGTATTTTTCAAAAATTCTTGAATTTTTGATGAATAGTAAAATACGGTAATTTTCTGTATATATACATTATATGTTAAATACACTATTACAGGAATCAAGGATAATTTAAGAAAACTTGGTTCTAACTCAAATTTTATATTTACCTTTTAAGGTCACATGAATCAATACTATTAATATTCTTCATCAAAAATATTAAAGTAATGATTAAAATAATGGAAAACCCCTCCCCTACTCCACTATAAATACCTCCCTCACCCCCTCTTCCTCAAACACCTCTCATGATTTGAGAATCTAAATTCTCCTCAATCCTCTTCATAAGTCTGTTCCACCCATTTAAGACCCGTATTTCTCACCAAAAGGCCAAAACCAAAGGCCTCAAGGAGGATCTTAAGGAGAAGTGATCAAGAGGTAAAAGTCCTCTTTCATTTTATTGTGTTTTCATTTCAATTGTTTTCTATTATTATACTCTATTCACCACCCATTATCCAATAGACATGAAATCTAAAATATTATATATATTATATATTTTTATCATGTTTATGCAAAAATTAATCCTCATTATTTACATATTGTTCCTCTTATTCTAAAAATAATAACATCGTCTGTGATGTGTCGATTTTACAACATCATGGACGATGTGGCATTAATTTCCATTAAATACTTCAAATCCTATTATAAAACAATTTTAATGGTTGAAATATATTTAAAATTGTATGATATAACCTATATTATGTTCTTTAATTAACTTATATTCATAATATTAAAGTAATATGATGAAACAAGTTCGTTATTATTAAAGAACTACCAAAATGATCAAAATGAATGTCACTAATGATTTATCTAATGATTCGTCCTCATAAAATATAACCAAAATTATTTATTGTATAATTTAATATTATGGAAACATATTGACACCATTTAATTCAAATTTTGGAGATTATCTTCTATTTGACAAGAATATCCTTTACGAATGGACCATGGAAATCAGGTAAATCATGTACTTGAATCAATGGAAATAACAAAATAGTATTAATAAATGGGTTGAATGATGATATAAAATGATCATATAAGGTGTTATAAGAATGTCTATTATTTTTTTTAAATTATTGATATCATCATTCTAACCATTATATAGTTTTTTGAAACAATTTTTATGTAAGAAAAATCTGAGGTAAGGGAATTCTTAACCCAATTTTCATTTGTGGTTTAACCTTGTACATCACTAATTAAGTGCTACTGAGATTATTTTTGAAAATAATTTTGTTTATATTATGTTTTCTTATGTTTATTTACAGTTTATACACATAATAATTGCATTATATTAATTCTCACTTCAATTATATGATATTTTTAAGGGACTTTACTTTAGAATTCTTCTTTTAAAATTCAATTTTATGAAATTCAAAAGAATTATTTTTATAAAATTATTAATGGTTTGTGATTATGTTCTGGTTCATGGTAATTTTTTATGATGAAGGGTGATACCTATATCTCCCAACAATTCATTTGGTATATCTATTTGGATGTTCGGTCGTATGGTTACTCTATGTGTAACTGCGATGGTTACACCATAATGTTATCGTGAGGGTTACATTATAATGTAGTAGTCAGGGTTACAAATCATATAGTAGTTGTGGGGTTTACAATATAAGTAATTATTTCCCAATATACCTTTATAGTTTTATATATGTTCTTGAATGTTTTATGGAAATATCATATTTTACAAAGTATATATGGGTTAGAATTATGCCTCTGTGAAACTGATTTCATATGTTTATAAGTATTCATAGAATAATTGTTTCTTTACTTCTTTTTTATATCCCTTACTGAGATTTTTATGTTCATACCTTGTTTTTAAATGTTTTTCATAGGTTATAAGTATTTTTAGGAGAAATAAGGATGTCAAGTTTATTGTTATGAATGTTTTTTAAAGAAATCATGTTGTTGTTTTGTGTTAAAAAATTTATGTTTTAGAAGAAATGGATACTGTTTTATTTATACCCAATTTTCATGCTTATGGGTTTTTCTGAATTAGTTATGTCCTAAATTTATAAAACTCTAAACCAAAAAGATCTTTTGGAATGTAAATAATTGAAATCTAGTTTAATATCTAGATTATGTAATGTTTAAGTTCGGGTCCTTATAGTTATAGCTGTTTGAATTTTGGTACATTACACCTATTGGAGTTTCTTTTGTATTCATAGTAGTATATAAATATTTCTTCCACGTTATTTAAAAAAATTAATTCCAAACTTATTTTTGTATGATTCCATGTTCTAGTCACCAAGCCATGGGGATTGGGAACGGCCTTTGGGAAATGTTAGGACCGGCTCGATTATCATGTTACCAGGACACCCATGTTGGTTTGTGAAAACATAAACAAACTTCCAAGACACACAAAGGAACACTGTCATAAATATGGGACTCCTAATGTATAGGATCCATGATACCTTGAAAATAATACCCCCTAGCCTATATGGAATCAAGAGAACCTCCCCATGGGATATCTAACTCTACTAGGGTTCTTATTTGTTTTGTTTTTTCCTATACCACATGGTCTCCTAATACGACCTTATATTATCATTTCATTTAATGAAATCAAAACCATGTTTCATAAAAACATTTCCAAGTAAAATACAATTTAAATAAATTCCCACATTTTCATAAAACATTTTTTTATAGTGATACACGCTTCTACCATGTGTGAAAACCCATTTATCTTTTTTAAATAATCATTAATTCAATTTAAAGAGTAAATCACGTGTCTCAAGCATTTTCCATAAAAAACATCCTTTCATAAAACATAACCACATACCCCAAATTTTAAAATGAATTTCACTATTTAAAACCAAATGGAAACGTAATAGGAATGTAATTAATGTCAAGGATTAGACCATAGGATAGAGACACCAAACACAACATTGATGAAAACAGCGTAGCCTTTAAGACTAGTGATAGGAGAGGAAGAGATATGATTCTAAAGGATCTAAATCAAATAAATACAAGATCAATTATCATTTTTAATTATAGATCTATTGATATACTCTTGATTCAAAATAAAAACAAGGAGAATAACGGTCTAAATAGAAATAAATGTATTTACCTCATAATATTATGATCAATAGAGACACAATCTTCTAATTGGAAATAAGATTCACCACTAAGAAGAATGAGAGATAGAAAAATTTCACATTGGAGTCTCTAAACCCAAAAAACTAAATTATGTTCCTAGTGATTGAATTAGGGAATATAAAACCTCATTTCAGGTGAGAATTTCAATTTTATCCTTACTAAACTGGATGCCCAGTGGCATCACCTTTGAGCCGCTAGGCCTCAACGAATGAAAAGTGTTCTATTATCTGGATAGTAATAGCCCACTAGGTAGTTGGTGGGTGAATATAGGATGTGTTGACCAAAATTCCTTGCAAAAGACAGCCGGTCGAGGCCCTCCAATTGGATACCGGATGTAGAAATAATATTTGCACATGTAGTCCCTCCACCGGTTAGTCAATGGAAATCCACCGACTGGCCAATGGAACTGATATAGGTGTATTGGTAATGCCAACCCAAACTATCTACTCATTTCCCTCCATTATCTTAATAATGGCCTCTTTAATCCACCATCAATCAAAAACTCTTCCCAAATCCTATGAGAAACCCGAGATTGAAAAGAAAATTTCAAAACAAATCTCTATACATGATTCTACATATCAGGGTCTGACATTTTTTAAATAAATAATTAAATAAATTATATAGAGAGAGAAAACTGTGATATATATACTAATAAATATATCATTAAATATATACATTCATAGTGAAGGAGTTCAATATGATCTAAAGGATGTGGTTATAATTGGTAAAATTTTAAGACTACTCAATATATTACTACCTGGTGAGGAAAAAATTGTGGTTGATGCTCTATGAAGGAATGATCATCATACTCTATCAATGATAATGATTTCAAAATTACCAATACTTATGGATTTCCAAAGTATGAATCATGTATTCATAAGGGAAGGTTAGAAATATTATATTTCCTAAATGACTAATCAACCATCCATTCATGTAATGTTCAAATGATCCTAGAACGATAATTTAGAGCTAATGAAAAATGTTGTCAGTATTTTTGAGTTCAATATTTATAAAGATGGAGTTTTAAGGTTTGGAAACCATATATATGGTTCGGAAAAACCAGAACTGAATAGGGAAATTTTTTATGATGATTATAACTCATCCTTATCTAATTATCAAGAAAATATGAAGATATGTGGATATCTAAAGTAGAATATATGGTGGTAGAAAATGTATAAGGAAATAATATAATACCTCTCTTAAGGTCGGGTATGTCATCATATTAAATATGAATGAAAGATGGCTAAGGTTAGGTTGTAACCATTACCCATACCAATCTAGAAATGGGAAAACATTAGCATGGATTTTTCTATAGGACATCCCAAAAAAACTAATGACTATAATAATATTTCAGTTTTGGTCATCTACCTTACTAACTTAGTGCATTTTTTTCATCGATGAAAATTTATCTCTTGACCGGCTCTCCAAGATATACATAAGTAAAATTGTAAGCCTTTGTAGGGTATAACTCACTATTGTATTGAATCAGGATCTAAGGTTTAACTCAATGTTCTGGATAAGTCTTCAGAAATCATAAGAGATAAAGTTGAGATTCTTCACTTCTTATCAATCATAGAAATATGGTTAATCTCGGGTGACTATTTGAAATCTGGAGGAAATGCTGAGATCTTGGTAGATGGAATTCAAAGGATTTTTAGATCAATACCTTCCCTTGGTGGATTCATTATATAACAACACATTACATACTATCATTTATATGGAACCATATATATGGCTTTATTAGTGAGGAGATATAGGGATCCAACATGCTATGATGAATTTGGAGAAAAGAAGATGATAGGTCCTAACCTTCTACAAGAAATGATAGAGAAGGTTCATACCATTTTTTGAAATGCAAAAGAAATAAAAATTAAAAAATGATTTATATAGATAATCATAAATGGTTATAGGGTTTGAATTTGGTGATAATGTATTACCTTTTTTATCTCTCGAGAAGTAGGTAATGATATTTGGGAATAAGATGAAGCTATTCCCGGATTACATCAGTCCCTTTGAGATCCTTTCCCATGTGTGGGAATTAATTTATCACTTATCACTCCCACTTGAACTATCCAATGTGAATGATGTGTTCCAAATATCACTATTGAGGAAGTACATAAAATAACATTCACATGCACTGAACTTGGAATTCATGCAATGGGAGCATACTCTCTCATATGAGGAACAACTATTAGAGATCTTCGATTGAAGATATATAGAGTTTCGAAACAAGATAAATATTTTGTAAAAGTTATATAGAGTGATAAAAACTTCAAGGAAGCTATGTGGGATACTAATGATGAAAGAAGACAAAATTACCCTCACTTGTTTTCATTTGGGTTGTAAAATTTCAAGTAAAAATTTCGTTTTAAATGAGGTAAAATGTAATAACAAATGATTTTAGTTAATAATTTACCTTAATTAGATATCATGATGAGAAAAAGTTCTTAACCACAATTCCAAACTGAAACTAAAACAATGATTCATTACTAAAATAAAATTAGTGAATGTGAATGATTTATTATAACCATTAATTTGGTGGGAATTAATATATATAAGAACCCTATGAAAAATATGTAAAAAAAGATATATTTAAATAATATTATTTCATTAAAATAAATTTGATTTCCACTACGTAGTTTTTATATTTAAATTAATTTCTATCATATTTAGAACATGAGTTTGATATAAATAACTAAAATATTGAATTCCACATATAAAAATTATCCAAATAATATATTTGGGGTTTTTTTATAAATTAATTTGTTTAGATAAATATTGAAAAATTCATTTTTTTGAGAAATGATGATAAAAAAATAATCATATAAAACCTGTATTTAACCATATAAAATAAAAATAAATATATTAATTATAATAAAAAATAATCTTTGCTTTTAACTAATTATTTTGATTATAAAATTTAGCTTTTTTTTAAAAAAAATACTTTTTCATTTAATAATAACCCAATTTATAACATTAAAATTTATAATGTGGATAACTATGTCATACATATAAGTTTTAATCCTAAAAACACCATTATCCTAAAACTGTTTTTACGCATTATGTGCATTTATTTAAAAATTAATGTTTCAACCTATTAGAAATTTTATTTGTAACAGCTCATTTAAAATATTAAATAATAATTTTTAATTTTGGTAAAATTTTTAATTATAGTTTTTTCAAAAATAAATTTATTAATATTGTGGAAAATTAATTACCCAAAGAAATTAAATATGGTAAAAACTGTTTTACTAAGAGAACATGACCAAAAATAAAAATACCACATTCTTAATCCTTTATTATTAATATTCCTATTATGAAATATCTATAAACACCTAATATAATGAAATAATCATAATTAATATACAAATATGTTAATATATTAATGGTCTAACCCTCATTTATTCCTTTTGATCCACTTAAAAAAACAAAAGAATATCAATCTTGTGATGTGTGGACTAATCCCTCCATTAAGAAACAACTTTTATTTTTTTATCATCATATCTAAATGATTGTTTTAATAATGGAAATGAGGGAAAATACTATATATATATATAATATTATTATTATTATGTTGATGAAATTTATTATCTACCTTTATCCCCACTCATTTGTTGATAAATGTGAACGCTGACTATGTGTGTGTGCGGACAATCACCTCCACAAGTAATGTTTTTACATTTAATCTATTATTTATTTTCATTATAAAACTCTTTTAAAATATTTTCAAAAAAAATAAATAAATTATAAATTATATCATTATACTTATTTAAGAACAATATTATAACTGAATTATCCCACAATCTTACTTATCCATTAAATTATGGTATGTTCTTATTTGGTCGGTTTAACCACCCACATGAAAAATGTTTTAAAATAATATCATGAATGAAAATGAAAAAATATGTAATTGTACTATATTATATTAATAAGAAAGTTAATATTTTAATTTTGGTTCTGTAAAGTTAGTATTGAACTCATAAATTAAGATACCAATTCTCATCCCCTAAAAACACTAAAACGTTACCACAGACTATTTCATCTCTAATGATCATACCAAAAACTAACATATGATGAAATTATAACTCTAAAAATATTTAAAAATAATCATTTATAGTACCTATTATCATATAGGAAGCATTAAAATTGTTATATGAATAATTAGCAACCCCATGATTACAAAACCAGTTCGAAATTATCCAAATTACTCACACCTAAAATTGAAAACATACAAGAAATAACTAACATACATGTAGAGAATAATTAAAAATTATGTTTATATAAGGGTATATGTATGAATAATTTTATCAAATAGGTTATTAATATAGTTATTTTTGTTATAGTCAAGGTTTAAACACTTCCTTGTAAATCCTGACTGAAGTTACAGGTTTTGGTAACTCAAACTTCTTCCTTTGAGTCATAAAATTTATTCTTAATTTCATTTCCCTGTGTTCCCTAAAATTTCCATTTTAAAGGATTTTATCACTTATATAAATGTGTAAAGGAATTTTCGATTCAAATATACATCCATAAAGTCCTTTATTTTTACTTTTTTTTAAATAAATGAGTATTTTTTAAAAGAGACTCATGACTATGAATTTTACATCAAAGATTACAAAATATTTCTGAAGAAAAAATTTGATTTAGTTTTAATTTACCCTATATCATAAGAAAATCAATATCCAATGGGGTTATACTTTATGTTTCCACCTCTATTTTTCCTTTATCAGGTAATTATTTTTGTGACCCATTTTTTTTATTCTTTATGAAAAGTGAAGGATTTTCATTTAAATTTTTTAGGAAATAGAATTTATTTCACTAGTAACATTATTATGTGATAACTGAATAATTTTAAAGTGGAACTCATAAGTATTGATGATGATGAGTGGGGTCATATATCACCCTCCAATTCATTTTTTATAAGTTTAAATCTCAAGAGATTTATATATTGGGGAAAACATTATATTTTTACCAGCATCGGTGGGAGTGTGTGGATCGTGATTTGGTGTGTTTATGGTGACAATTAAGTTTTCTTACAAGAATGGGTCCATGTTTTTGAATCATGAGAGTAATTTTTCAATATAAAAATATTTTTTCCCTCATTTTAAATATGTTGTGCTTTTTGATCTTATGCACTCATGATTCCAAGTTTTCATTAAATGTTTTTAAGCCGTGTTATGACAATTTTGTTTCCTTTTTTATATTTTTTGACATTAAGTTATTATTCCATATATTTGAAGCTCACTTATTTTTATGATTATCCCTTTTTATGGTATGATATTTCTCTAAGGCTAGTGATTTTTTATATTTTTGACCTCAATATTAATGAAATGTTTATTCATCCCTTAGTGAGAGTTTTAGCTCACCCCTATTTTTATTTTTTTCATCCCCTAGGTTATGAGGATGATTTTTTCACATGAGATGTTTAAATAATGTTCTAGAATAGTTCACTTGAGATGAAATGACCATAATAAATGTATAATTATATTATTATGTTACTGGTCTTTAAATACATTGAACCTATCAATGAAAGGAATATTATTACTATTATTTAAGAAATTTATTTTTCATATCATGTAAATGATGTAACTTGAAGTCATATTTAGCATGGATTTATATATTTCCTCTATATAAAAAATAATATTATGTTGAATTAGTGGGTCAATCATTGAGGAAATTTGAAATCATGGTAGAATTTTTGGGAAGTGTTAAAGTTCCATCAATTTATATATGTAGTAAAAAAATAGTATGTTCATCCAAATAAGATACGTAGAGTTATCATAAAATAACTAGGTCAATACATTTTTCTTTCATCTGCTGAGATTAACCATCTGGTTTTCCCTCGATGTAGTTATTCAAGTCATAAAAATATGATAGGATAAGAATAAAATAAATGGTTTAATAGTTGTATCCAATTTTTTCACCTCTAAATATTCTATTGAGGAACCTTTCAATGGAAAAGCTGAGCTAATATAATTCCCTATAATAATATTTAGTCTCAAATGGATGATTCAACATATAATTAGACTTCATCTCATAAATATAGGGAATTTATAATACCAAGGATAAATTATCATCTATGTGAGGATCCTCAAGCTAAAAATAATGAAAGGATGTTTTATATAGAAAAACATGTTACTATGTAGCATAATATTAGAGCCACATAAATCTGATGTGTTTATTTTAATTATTTGTACATGGTCATTTCATTATTTTATATAAATATCATTCTTTATTGGAATATGGCTTCAATTAATGTCTTTATTCAAGTAATTTTTCTAGTTATTGTCAATAATTCTAAATTATATTATCCTTTAATGTTCTATATGCCCTGTGAAGTCATTCAGGATATGAGATTCTTCTATTATTAATGGTGTCAATTAAAGATAGTCATTCAAAATATATCATCATCCTGTCAAAAATTTGAGAAATAAAATGAGGATTAACTCATATTTCACCTTCCTAAGTTAATAATGGTCATGAACTCAATTTAATTCACTATCTAAGGTATTTTAATCCTATACCTAAATTTATTATAAGAATTCAATAAAATGGTGACATTAGAAGTGAACTATACTTTTTCTTAGCAGTGTTATTCATTTTTTGGTTTTTATTTTCTCATTGATCTTTTTATTATCAAATGAGTATCGAATATCAAATATTTCATGGAAATAACTCTACCCAAACCACCCTTACCCAAATGGGAAAAAATTTTCCTATAATATATATTTCAATTTTAAATTTCATAAATCAATAAGAAATATTTTAATTTTTTTAAATTATTATCAATGATAAATATTGAAGATAATTATTGATTATATGATATTCTATTAGTTTTTGTTCTCAATTTTACCTCAATTGGGTTATGAGTGTCTATAATAGTTATATAGGTGATTCTCATGTCTTGATAAGTATTCAAGATTTTCTAAGGTTGGGTGTTCAGTATTGTGAGGAAATTTTATTACATATGTTAGTATTTTTGAACAACATGTTCTTGGGGACTTTCAAAGTATATAGATTTGCATAGTGGGGGGACTTTTGAAACCCATGATGTCAATATTTAGTATTTAATTTATTATTGTTTTATATTATTTATTTCTATAAATATTGTTTATAATTTTAAATTCCTATGGATGTTAATAGGTTCCATGGATTGAGATCATGGTTTCACTAACCATGAATAATAACTCAAAGAATATAATTTTTTAACTAATTAAATTATTCATAGTTAAATTCATAATTAAGTTAACCATGTTATGTAACCATGAATTCTATCTAAAAATTAAAATTTTGATATTTTGTGTTCCTTTATTTGGGGTCTCTCACTTCTTCCCTTCTCATCCAACTGTCACCCCACCATGCATAGAATCCCTTCTATTTTTTATCTCTATATTTCATCACAAATGTGATTGTTCAATATTTGGAATGGATTCTTAAAGGTTAGTCAGTCAAAACCTATTCATATTCTATTATTCTTCCCTAATCTTCTATCATTGTACCCTAACATGGTCATGGTGACCTAGGGTTCAATGATTCATTATTTTATCTTGGTTTTTACCTATTTTTTATTTTAATAGTTTCCTAAGGAAAATTATTCTGCTATTTTTTATAGAATTACATTATTCCATAATGGATTTATCAGTTACCAGTTTTTTCCACCACATAACTCATTTTTATTAAGATACTATGAATGGATTTTATTGTTATTAATTTTTGTTATAAATACTATATTTTATGTCTAAAATTATATTATGGTGATTTTTATATATTTTTATCAAAATATCATTTGAACTGAATGCTTCTCTCTACTTAAAAAGTATATAATTCTACTTAAGTGGTGAATCTCACACTAGGTTCTCAATGATATTCATTAGATATTTTTCTCATGAAGTAACTATGATATTTTTATGGATGATTATCATATGATTCATAAATAAATAATAACTTATTTATTATAATATTTGAATAATATATACAATTTCTTGTTTTTCTCAATGTGTATTATATAATGTTTTTATTGATTCAAAAATTTAAACAGTATGTTTATCCTTTGGTTTTAAAAAAATCATTGGTTTTATTATGATTTATATTGGATTTTTACTATGTTGAGATTATTCTTTAACTGAGACCTTAAATATCTAAATTAATGATAAGAAAATGAATTAAAAAATTCATTGTGTGTTTTTTTAACTTTGGTGTAATTTCCCATTGGTATTATAATCTATGTACATATGGAAATGTATGATGTTAAATTTTTATGCTCGAATATAAATATGCTAGAGGATATAGATTTGAAGGTTTTCAAGGGTAATTTATGAGTGTATTTGATATATGTGGTTGAATTGATAACATATTACCTTGAATTTAACACTTTAACATTATTAGAGTATAATGGTAAACCATTGGTAGTAACATTGGATTCTAAGAGATGAGTACTACACTGGTCTATATTAAACATTGGCTAGTTTCCCTTCATAGATTATTATGCTTTAGATTTTGTTTGTTTCTTCTAGAGTGGGGGGGGGTACAAATTTATTGATTTTAAGTGAAGTTAGGATCACATCTGATATCCATATAATGGATTCCAACTTAGTTATATCTATAATTTTCCCCTTTTAACCTAGAGTGTTATTCCACAATAATCACTATGTTATAGTTATGTGATTCAATTATAATTTTTTTGTTATGATTTAATCCTATGATACATTATACATTATAATAATCTTATACTCCATAAAATATGATACATGTTGATTTTGTTCTTGAGAATTAATTTATTTTATTTATTTACAATGTTTCATGATGCATTTTATTTACTTGATTTTTTTCATAAGGGTTTCATTTTTCCATGATATAGATATCTTTGTTAATTAGATTTCTAAAAATAAAAGTGGTTTCAAAGTGTTTCACAATTATTTATTTTCAAAAGTGTTTGGGTATAAATTTAAGGTATAGTTTCAAAGTAATAAAGAATCATTTTTTATTAGGTAATATAATAGTATAATTGTTTTCAAATAGATATTTTTTTCAATTAGTTTCACAAATGTTACTCTTAGATTGAATAACATGCGGTTTATTATTATAAAATACTTTTCTGTAAAACTTATTGAAATGATCCTAGTTTTTTAATTTAATTATAATGGAAGTACCTACCTTGTAATTAAATTTTCTAAAAAATCATACTTTTATTGGTTTTATTTCAACATGGAAATGCATGGTTTACTTTCATAAAAGATATTTATTGAGAACGTTGTGGAATTATAATTGAAAATTTTTTATCATGTTCTAAATACGCACCTCATTTTTCTATAGACTTATTGACATTTTTCTAGATAAACTTGATTCCTTTTGATATAGTTGATTGTTATATCATTAATTCAAGTATGGAGTAGTTTGCAGGTGAAGTGAATTTACTTGCAACATGGAGATGGTAGTTTTTCTTCTTCTAGTTATTTTTTTTATTTTCTATTATGGTATAATTATGTTGGTCCATCCACTTCCACTTTTTCTACACATTATCTGATGTCCCTTTCATGTTTTGACTTCATATTTTAGAAGTTGTTATTTATTCCAAAGATGTAAGTTAGGGTTATGGTCACTTTCCCATGTTTTGTGTTATTATTAATAATAATGAATTACTATCTTGTTTGGATGTTTTTTTGGAATATGTTTGTTTTATTGGTATTAAATTTAAAAATTATTGAGTAGTGATGACATATTCTTTGTTAGAATCCATTCATTATTTTATATATTATTAGGTGAAATCATTCATAGTAAAGTAAGTCTGATTCTATGAAAAATAATTCTAACCCCTCGTGACTGAGAACACATATTATGACTTATAGAATACTAGAATAGGAATCATTTTGGGGTGGTATGTGTGGGTTTATTAAACTTTGGGAAACAAACCCATCAATTTATATTTAACTTGACGCTCCAAACCCCATGTTTTTCACTGATGTATTCAATATTTTCACAAAACATGAAGTGAATGAATGATGTTTCCTCACAAAACCCCATAATTTTGGTTGATAATGAAAATATATTACACTACACAACAACCATTTACTTTTAATTATTTATTATCATACCAAATAACATGAGTAGGATTGGGTATAAATCTTATCAACTGAGAAAAATGAAATATATTATGATTAATAATAAAATTTTATGGAATGGACAATATTTAGGGAATTGTTTTATATACTTTAAGAACCCAAATACTTTAATGAACCACAGAGTCACTTCCCCAAGATCTCTATCCTTTAGTGACTTAATATTTGAGATTCTTGAAGAAATACATGATAACTGACCCAAAAATACAATGGTTTTCACCAATTATAATCGTATGACTTCTTGAATCCTTCATAATTTTTGTTTCGTTCTAGATCAATTTCAAATGTTTAATCATATCCTTAAATATTATCATCCCTTTAAAATATTATTTATAAATATCTTTCGCGTATAGGGGATAATAATATGGTCTACCATAGAGTGATTCAAAAGGAGTCATCTTATTTTATTTCTAATAGATTTAATTATAAGATTACTTTTTAAGTGGTTAATAACATTCCAATGAGCCAATAAAATTATTAATATAGGCTCAATGCATATTCTTCATAATATGAAGTACCTACCCTGACTGGAAATTTATCAGGGGGTGGTAAGTTGAATTTAGCTTTACCTAAGTACTAAGAGCTTGTTGTAACCCTTTCCAAAATTTATAAGTGCACATCAGGTCATGATCAAAAAAATCCATTATATCATATCAAAAAGTTTCATAATCTCTCATACATATAATTTCCATCCTTCATCTAAAAAATAAGATTACTATAGGGGTATAAAATTATTTTTCTAAGTCATGTTGTTCATGTTATCCCAAATAGTAAATTTTCCTCTTGGTGATATTGGTATGCTTCTTAAAAAATTCATTGTGATATTATCCCGTATTCATACTGGTAAAGGGTTGGACTATAATTTACCAAAGGGTTTCCATTGTTCTGATTTCACCTACAGGGTAGTGAAACACTTGAAAAATTAATTAGTTACTTCTCATTTTGTGATCAACAAAAAAAATTTACTATGAATATCAAAATATATCTTGGATATCTTAGGATGAATAACCAACATCGAAGAATGACATTTCCACATGAAATCCTCCCATTATACATGAAAGAAACATGAGCCTTCCATGAACATAATTGAAATAGTTAGATTCTTGAGAGAAATATTTGATTATTTTTCTACTATTTTTCCCTTCTTTAATAATTAAACAATCAAGACTAGATGTTTATAAATCCTATAATATCTCTATAATGGATGAACTAACCTCAATATATTATAAACATATACAATAATTATATTTATTATGATCAAAATGAATCCAAACCATTAGACATATCGACCTTCATTCCAATATGGTATCCTACACATTCTATGATCAATATTTTCTATTCATAGTATTCATAATAATTTTTTCATTCTTATGTGTATAAATAAGTTTGAAATCAAATGATTTCAAATATTCCACCAACCTTTTTTACTTCAAATTATGATCCCATTTGGAAAATAAATACTTGAGGATTTTTTAATTGATGTATACAATAAATCATTCTCTAAAAATATTTCCCCATTAACACTTTAAAGCATACACTATTGTGGAAAATTCAAGATTGTGTCTAGAGTATTTATTTTCATGTGGATTATTTCTTCAAGAACCAAATGACATTACATTATTATACTATATAAGTTCATATACATGACCCATTGAATTGGAATAAAAATATAAATCAAACATTCCCTCATTCTAAGGTAGAGTTATCATGATTTAAATTTTAAGCCTATTTTTAAATTCTTGGAATTTTCCTACACATTTAAATGACCAGATGTACATCCCTCATTCTTTATTAAAGCTAACATTTGATTAACTAAACTACAAAATTCAGGAATAGGGTGTTTATTGTACTTGTAAAGACCATAAATATTTATATCTCAAATAAATATTGGTTAATTTGTAGTATATTAATACCTCTACCTTTTTATTATCTATATTGATTCCTTATTTTGATACCACATACCCAAGGAATTTGGATTTCAAAATCAAAAAGTGATATTTAAAAATATTAGTGTAAAGATGGATTTATTATAATGTTTATAAAATAATCTAATGTTGACTACCATGCTCTTACAAGGATCATGAGTGTAATTACATTGACAATATGGTTATATTAGAATAGAGTTGAAAGTTTAAATTTTGGTTTGGTGAACGGGTTGGATTCTTAATCGGGCATCAGGTGGAAAATTTGAACATGGTTAATTACATGTGAAAGAAAGATCTATTGGGGGATGGTGGAGTCACAGGAGTAAACCAGTATCTCTAGAATGGATATGGAACCAAATAATGATATTACAACACCATTGGGTAGTTAGTACCCTTAGTAGTAGCTATAAAGTCCTATCAGGGTAACCGACCAGCTGTCGAGCTAGCACTAGCCATTTATTGGACTATTAGATTGTTGGTGGAGGCTATCAACATTAAAATGGACTCATATGGCATTTTTAAGAAGGTTAAACCCCATAAATTCCCTTTTTAGTCCCCCTATTCTTCTTTTTTAGGATTATTAACACTTAGGAGTCTAAAAAACACCTTCATATATGCCTCTCTCCCCTATCCTCCTCCATGGTATATCTCTCGTCGTTATTTTCTATTTGGAGACACATCACTTGTGATGTGGATCTAGAGGTAAGGATATGATTCATATTCCCTATATTTCATATTTCTTCCATTATCGGGTGGTATTACACTTATTTTAGCTAATATTACTAATTTTAGGGTGTTTTTTGTTTCATTATTTTCAACCAATTCAAGATGAACCATCATCAGATATTGGATGTGTGGACTTGTCTAAGCATAAGGTCAGTGGTCATTAAACTCAACCCATATTATAATAATTATTTTAGTGTATGAATGATTTTATAAAGCCATCTCTAGAATTAATTGACCATAGTTCATTTAAAATTTCAAAATTGAGTTCAACTTATATTAATACTCTTTTATTATGAATTGAACCATAGAAAAATGTTAGTTAAAGGAGTTCTGTCCTTAGTTAGGACTTGACCATGAAAAGTATTGGGGTGGTAAATGATTATCTTATTCTAAGGGTTGAATGAGAATAAGAAATAAATGACCCATTTCATATAAGGTTATCTGTTTTCTAGTTACATGTTTAAGGAAATGACCCATTGCAGGATGTTTAATTGGGCATTCCAGAGAGGAGTATAGATAACTGTACTAGGATGGAATTGGTACCAATTGTGGGTTGTTTCATACTTTTAGTTTTATTTACTTATTTTTTTAATCATTTTATGTGATCTACCACTAAGGATCTATTCTAATAATTAATTTCATGCCCATTGTTATTGAATTTTGGTATTGTGTTTATTTTGGATCTTTCCCATCATTATCTATGATGGATGTTTGGATTATATTACTTTTTTGTTATAATTTATACTACAAGTGGTACTATGAACATAGGGTATGGTCTCCTCATGATATCATTGTAGACCCTCTAAAGGGTATACTTATTTTTTTATCATTATATGTGATCCACCTCTAGTGATACATTCTGATATATATAGAATACCCATTGTTATATAATTTTAGTATTGTATTTATTTTGGAACATTACATTCATTTTTATGATAGTTGTTTGAATTGGATTACATGTTGCTTATAATTTCTACTACATGGGGTAATCTGAACAGAGGGTATAGTCTTATAATGATATCATTGTAGACCCTCGTTATAATTCAACAACCTTTATCTTATGGGATGGATCACTTGAGTACATGGGTCACACCATCCTGTGACAATGGGTTAGTGAATCAAAATATAGTTCCAAATCCTTTTTATTTTTCCTTAATAATTCCACATGGTAGAAATTAGGAAAGTAGAGTTTCATAATGTTTTAATGTGATCATGTATGTGAGTGATCAATCCAAGCACAGAAGAAAACACATGTTACCAGTGATGGGATTTGTTGTTCATAGAATTTATTGGTTATAGTTGAAATTTATTTTCACCTTTCATGAGGAACTTTATTTATGATGTTATTATTTATGGTATGTTTGATCTTATACTAGTATGGAATGACAGGGTATGTTTTTTTATGCATAATTTTTGAAACATATGATCTGGATGTCATATGTATTCCTATGATTGATATGGTTATTTCCTAATATTCATGATTAGCATATTATTTACTTATCTAGTATATATCTACCTATAGTTTGTGGTGATTCACTGGTAAAAATATGGTAGGTTATTTAATTGGTCAATAGTGTCTTACATTGTGTTTTCCATATAAGGTTATTGTGGATTCTTACTTGAATTATTTCTAGAATGATTCCTTAGTATATAGGAAGATATAAATGGATTGATGAGGATATTGACTAAATAAGCTATATATAATAAAAATATAATTTTTTTAATTTATAGCTTATAAATGGAAGGATATTAATCATACTTTGATAAATTATTGGAATATTGATGAAACCTCGAATGACTAAATGTTAATTCTTAAATTAAAGGGATGTGAATTTGGTTGAAAATGTGAACTTTGTGGATTTGTGGTAATGGTAATACAATAGAAGTGTGAGTCAAGTGTAAATTTATGGTTGGGTTAAATTAAAAGTTAGTAAGAAATAAATCTTATGGTTCCCCTCAAATATTATTAATGTAATTCTATTTAACCAACCCTGAAATGTAAATTTTGTGAAATGATAAATGATTATAATTGTAAATTTTATAAGGTGATGAACATAAAATGCATAAGGTGACATAGAGGACTAGTGTGCCTAGATTGAAACTCTATAAGGGTAGTGGTATGTATATGGTGATAATCAAAGTTATGAGGTTCCTACATTATAAATTGAGATAGAACTTATAAGGGTTATAGAAAAAGGATATATTCTTTACCCTCATAAGGCTTGATGGCACTAGAGAGAGATCCTAGTTTGTGAAACCTTTCATGGTGTGTAGGGAATTTCATAGTGAATGATACACATGTTATGTTTTATGATTGATTTGTATCATTTTGAGTTTGTGAAATTCATTAATGGGTTGTGGAAACTTGTGACCCTTGTGGTTTCTGTTTGACACAGAAGTGAGTAGGATCATTTGGACTCAGTCTTGGGTGTGCAGACCCTAGAGTGATGTCAGTGCATGATGGATGTCATATGACATCAGGATGGAAGAAATTGACTTTTTTTGTCTGTGGTTTTAGTGATAACTTGTTTGATAAACTTTTTGGGAGGACCCGGTACCATTTTTTATGTGACTTGGTATTTTTAGTGAGCCCTTTCTTAGTGATACATGAAGGTGGCCCATGAAAGGGTTATCTCATTCTTGTGAATTATTTTTGGGTTTAAGTCTAGGGTAGACTCCTTGTATTATTTATTTAGATCATGTTTGGTGTTTTTTTTGTTTTGATGTATTTGTGGTTAAACACTAGTGGTGATAGTTCCTTATATATAGGCTGGATTTTAATTGAGGGGTTGTTTAGATATGTGACCATGATAGTTTTGGACATGATTTTGTTTATGTGGTGGAATCTAGGAAAGAAGTTGTGGTTCTTTAAATGACCCCCAAGATGATATGTGGTCTTTTTATTGTCCTTGATATGTGTAGGGTGTCATCCCTATTACATGTGATAGTTTGGGATTCCTCTGGTTAGAAAAATTTACAAGCTAGGAGTATGGTTTGTTTCTTTATTAAGTATGAGAGACTATAATTATTGTTGCTCGGTTCATGGGTGATGAGTTTAGTTCTTTAAATTTTTTACAACATGTCATGTGACCTTAGAGATTCAGTGTGATCAAATGGTGAAATGGTGATAACCCATTCATTAGATTCAATTTATGTGGAATTCTTGTGGATTGGATTGATGCATGTGAGGTGTTATCAGGTGTGTAGTATAGGTACAATGATGCCTTAGATGGTCATAAATATGAAATATAATATGTTATCAATTCTCTTTATTGAATTTTTGGGTATATGGAATGGTTTTTTGATTTCCTAACCCTGTTTTGTTTGAGATATGCTTCTAGTGACAAAGAGCGAGTTGTGATAGTAGTTTTGGAACGATTCTAGTTGGTGGGAAGTCAAGTGATCAGCATCATAAAAAGTGTAGTGTCTGATTTTGAAGAGGTGTGTAAAGGTTAATCTTGGTTTTGTAAGGCTAACCTACATGTGATCATGGTCATTGGTTTAGGTGTATGATCCTAGTTTGGATGAAACATAACTCATGGGATAGTGGGTCAGGTTAAATGATTGGGTGGTGTTGTAGCATAAACCTATTATGGATTTATGGTTCAAGGTAGTTCATTTTACTGAGTGTGGTTCCTACAATGTTCTAGTTTAGTACGTATCTATGAGTAATCCAAGGACGCATAACCTTGAGGAGGATTTTTTGGTTTAGATTTTCATCGTTTGGTTGGAATGGAAATGACCCTCGGTTGCAAGGGGAATAAGAAGGTCATATAAGATTGATGTGACATGGTCAATTCAAGAGATCAGTTCTAGTTTGATATTATGGGATTAGTGAGCATGGAACTGGAAGTGAGATTCACATTTGATGATGGAAGAACCTGTTGGGGTCAACACTGGAGTAGTGGTATCCATTAGGGGGTGTAACCCACACTTCAAATGAAATTTTGGAAAGGATTATGGATGGTGTTTTATAATCATGAAGAAAATAGTGTTCAATAATTGTAATATCACTTGGGTGTGAGCAAGTTGAGACAAATTTTACTATAACTTCCAATAATTGCTCACTTGGGTTTGAGCAAGTTGAGATGTTGGCTACTGAGATTTTTATATTGGCCCAGTGGAATGTTGACTAAGACAATCCTATGGTGGGATGTTTTATGGCAGTCATGGATATCATGTTAGAAGGAATGTTGATGAATGAGATTGGTATTTGGATGGTCATGAAGGAACTAGATGCTGGTGAACATGTGCTTTCAATGTTATCTAGAATCCTTAATTAATTCTATATGTCACTATTTCTGTGGTTCTTGCAGTAATCTGAGTAGTTATTTTAGGATCAGGATAAAAAATATGACTCAATCTTGGTGTGGTATAATAGTTAATTGGTGGTTGGGTCTGAGAATGAGGAATACTATAGGGAGTTATTGTTTTAACTATGGAGTCTTATCAAGGGTCAAATCAAAATTAGGTGTGTTAGGATGAAAATGGGATATATCTGGTGATCAAGGCATCGTGATCTGGAAAATTAAGGATTGTTGGTGGATGATGTCAAGTGTTCTTGAGTTAGGTCATCCAAAGTAAGATTAACTATTCTTCCTATGTGTACTAGGATATGGTGAGTGGAAAAAATCATTTATCATTTCATACTGGATGCAATTAGACTTTTCTGTCATGGTTAAGGATTTTTAAGGAAAATTTACGATCTTCAGGTTGTACTTGGATGGTGGATGCCCATCCATTTTGGTTTTTATTTTTATAAATCATGACAAAGACTAGTGTTGAACTGGAATTTTCATAAATAGTCAGTTTTTTGCATTCGATATGGTACTATGTGTGTTGTTAATTACAATAATGGTGTTTTGGTATGCAATTTTTTCGATTGGAGGCACAATGCATTATATATTTATTTCAAAATCAAAGTATTCTAGTGGGGAGAACCATAGGCCTGATGATTAATTTTATTGTGGAATGATCATGTCATATGATTGATAGGATTATGTGAGAATACTCTTTGTTTTTTTGAAATCAAATGAAAATGGTGGGTCATGTTTTAATAATAAGGACACTTATTTTTAGGGAGTTATGCTTGGAAAGTAATTTGGGTATTCAAGAATTAAATATGAAAATTTGGTATCAATTTATGGAAAACATGGGTTTGGTGATGTTGTTGGATAACCACCAAGACATATTGGGGATGATAAGTGCTATGGTGGGGAGTTTTTAATTCCCTTGATTGTACGAGAATTTAATTTTTGGGGAGAAATAATAATTTTTTTTGGTGGAGGGTTAAATTAATAATCTAAGATAATGGAGGATAATTAAAATGTTGGAATACCATGAATGTATGGAATTTCAAGTGCAATGAAGCTCATAGGGTTACTGGAGGAGTCGTGATAGTGAACTAGGAGCACAAAATCAGAGTTGGGGCTGCATAATGATGCTACAACACCATTATTTGTCTAGTACAGGGCCACCATCAATTAATATCCTTGATAGTAACCAGGAATCCTTTTTGGGTGCACCGGAAGGTCAGTTATCCTTCAACAACCATCTGTTGGACAGAAGATGCACCGATGGATTCCAACAGCTCCCTAGTGGCCTCTCAAGGGGTGTTTAAGTGGGGGTCTCCCTTTACTTTCACTAGGGCCACCCCCTCTCCTTCTTATTTAGGATTTTAGACCCTTGGGGTTTAAAAACAACCCCATACATGCCTCCTTACATTATCTTCCTCCAATGTAGATCTCCCATATTTCTCATTCATTTAGAGTGTTATCACTTGTCATATAGTGCTAGAGATATGGCAACCCATCTTATTCCCTATATTTTATTTTCTTCCATTATCATGTGGGTTTATAAGTATTTCTAATAATATGGTCTATTTTTAGGGTGTTTGTTTTCCTCTTTAATTTATCCCCATATAGTCCGAACTGGTGGACAATGTTGGACTGTGGGATTGTCTAAGAATAATGTAGGTGGTCCTAAAAAACTTCATAATCTCATAATTTTTAAGTGTATACATGATGTGATCAATCGATCCATGCCATTTCTTGACCTAAATTCAATTAATAGTTTTAAATTGATTTTTAATTAGTAAAATTACAGGTTTTATTCCATGATACATAGAAAAATCTTATTTCCAAGAGGTATAGCCTCCATTCAGACTTGACTATGAATTGGTGTGTGTTGAGAAAATATTTTCTAAGTCTAAGGGTTGAATTTAAAGTTATAATTGTGATTTATGGTTGTGAAATAGAATTTCACAACAATAGATAATTATAAAAATGGGTTGGACCTTCTAATTGAACCTATTATATTATGAGAGTTGGGTTGTGAAATGGATTTTACCCTTGAGGTGGGTCTAAGTAAATGAAAATTATTATATATAAAAATGATGAATTATGTTATATATTTATTTTTCAAAGAGAATTTGGAACTATATAATGACATTGTTATTGAGTAAAATGGTGAATCATGGTTATGGAATGGGTATTTATTATTTTAAATAGACTTATTGTCTTGTGAATTGATATGAATATGTTAAATTATGGTGTTGGTTAAATAGATTTCCACTAAGAAAACAATATGGTGTTTTCCTTTATACCTTTGGAATGAAATCATTTTTAATAAAGCATTGGGGAAATTATAAGCATTTTATGAGATGAAAATTTTGATGGGATCATGAAATATAATAAAATAATTATTATGGTGATTTCTAAATGAGTTTTTATTTTTCAAATTATTATTATGGATATAATGTCTTGGGTTTTATACCTTGGATTCAGGATTGGAAATGAGATGTGTGGAATTCATTAAGTGATAGTGAATTCTATTATGGGACTCACTTTAATTCCATGCGAGGATACCTCATTGGATTGAAGGATTTCTAAAGCTAAGAAATTCCTTGATCTATCTTTTATTTCTCAATAATTCATCACTATGAATTCCTTGGAACAAAAACCCTTTTATATTCTGGTTATTCCTTATGTATTTAATTTCATGGATTAATTTCATGGATTTCCTTGAGGTACACTTGTGAATATAGTGGGGTGATCTCTATATTTTTTTACTAGATTATAGATATTTAATGTGTTGAGTGAGGTATAGGATTTCCATAAATCCTAATACTATGAATTCCTTGGGTACATGGTTCCTCAAATTCAATTTAGATTACGAGATGGTTGTATACTGTGGATTTTCTTGGTATATACATACGATAATTTCATGGAGGATTTTAATTAATTCTTTATTATATAATGAGAAGGGAATTCTTGGTTGAGACCTCATGGATTCCCTTTTGTTTTCATGGTTGTGATTTCCTTAGCTATATACTTTGGAACCAACATGAGTAATGGGACCTATCAACCTAATAAAAGATATCCTAAACTATAAAAATTAGGTAGATCTGACATTGTGTTTCATCATGGAGCTCAGGATTAGAGTCTATATTTAATTATTTTATGTGTTTATTTAGGATATATGATAATCCATTATTATTAACACACCTACATGAAATTTTTATATAAGCTAGATATTTAGGGATTCTATTATGTATGGTCAACTAAGTTTTACTCACACTCTTCTTGGGTAACCATAGAACTTGGGTACACAAGAAGAAGACATTTTATTTATAGGTTATAGGTTTAAGGAAAAAGATAGTTGCATGAGGATTCTATTTTCATTCCAGTGTGTAGCATGGAATAAAATACTGAGATAGACTTGTGGCCATTTGGGCTTTTTCAAAGTTATATTTTTATTTTTTCCAAATCCTTGTATATGATCATACAAATAGGATATTTTATGACATGTATGTGACACCCATTGTTATTAAATTTTGGTGTTGTAGTTATTATGTCACTTTTCCTCCTTGGATTGCGATGGTTGTTTTCCATGAATTAAATTTTTGTTATTATTTATATTTTTTGGGATACTCTAACAAGAGGTTATAGTCTCACAAATATATCATCATATTCCCACGTTTCTATTAGATGACTTATCGAATATAGGGATGTGATCTTGACGTCATGTGAAAAAATGGCAAAGGGTTCCAATTCTATGGCTTCTAGGTTACATGTGGCATTGAGTAAACATGATTTTCATTTATAAATACTGCAACAATATAGTAAATGAATGGATAAAAGAATCAATAAATAATGGAAAATAAATCCTAAAATTTATTCTTTTAATGAAAGGGCATGGATAAATTCTCAATATTAAAATAAAATATTCTAAATTCCATCTTTATAATTTCCTCTATTATTATCGAGATTTGATGAAATCAATATTTAGAATTTCCACTATTCTTACCCATAGTTGATGACAAACAAGATGTAGGTCACTCATATAGAAACACTTTCCCCATTCCAATAAATTGTATAAATTATTAAATAATAAAATTTAATAAAGATTCATAATAGTTATCTAGTTTAATATTTGGACAATACACACATATGCATAAACATCCATCACCTTTCTTTGTGAAAATAATTTGAGAGCCCCAAAGAAAATTGTGAGTTCTAAAGAATCCCTTATACTCATCTCCTCTAAATGATTAACTAGTTCCCTTAGTTTGGTTGGATCCCTAAGATATTTTGGAATATAAATTAGTTTAATTTGAGAGTAAAAGATTATTAAGAACATCAACCCTCATTTTGTATGAAATCCTAAGAAATTTTCCAGAAAAACATCAGGGATGCATTCTTCCATAGGCGGTCCCACCCTATTATGTTTAGATTCAACTACTATATAAAACAGACAATCCATTTTAGTAATAATAAATCCAACCTACCCTTAGACTATCCATTCTTAACCATCATGAAATTATTACTCTTTGATAACCATATACTAGATACCATAAGAATATAAGAATGAAATCTATCTTCGATAGTGATCAATATGGGCTCAAAACTAAGTTAAATAGTTCATTCCTAGTATAAAATTTATTTATACATGTATAGGGTAGTGAAATACTATAATTTCCCATACGTACCAACTATAATAATATATGATGTACACTTCCCAAACCATTATACATGCATGCCCAAATGAGTATCAATTCTCATCAGTATAAAAGATACATTAACTACAAATCTTGAGAGATGTGTCAAGTTCTACGAAATAAAGGATTTAGAATATCATATATTAAATAAATCACAAGAATGTATAGATGATACTAAAATAGTAAAACTCATTATAAAATTGAATTCCCGTGTATTAGATGTATACTACTCGACAACATTGACCTTGCCTATGCCTTTAGATTACCTTTTTGTTGAAATCCATACTGAGAAGAAGGTTATGCTAACTAATAACATAGAATACCTCACTAACATCCTTGGTTAAATATAACTATGAGATATTGAGTTCATCCAATCTATTCCCTCCCTATTAGAGTGTTAGTGTGGTCATTTCAAGTGTTACATTATGTTTAGAAATTATTATTTCCTTGCACTTGAATAAATGGTAGAATCGTGGGAGTTTGAGATCAAACCATAGATAATGGTTTTTAATTGAATATTATGTGTGAAATTAACTCTCGAGTGGTGAAATATTCATTGGTTTATTAATTAAGGATTGTGAGAAATATAAAAAAAAGTGTTTTAAAAATACTTGGAGGAAAAGATTTCAAGGATTTGAATTCAACAAATTTTTTTAGATATTATATTAATTTTTTTATTTCCAATATGAAATTTATAATTTATATATATTTATATATATATAAAGGGGGTTAAATACCACTATAATAAAGATTCAGGTTAATATTAACTAAATTTTTAATTACTATTCAAGTGCTGGTATTTTGACATTTCATGAATTGAATTGATCAAGAATACAATCCAAAATATTATTTATATGAAAATAAACCACATTATATCCTCATTTCAACTTAGAAAAACTAATTTAATAATGAAATTTTACTATTAATAAACTATTTTAAATAATAAAATTAAGTTTTATCCTAGTCTTGACATCAAACAGATTAGTTATCCATTGATATGATCAGAAATGATGTAACACCCGAGCAATGAAAAATCATAGTTTCTTTTTCCTTATGTAAATACTCCATCATTAAAAACCCTTATCAATTTAATTTTCCATCTCTATCCAAATTCTCCCCCAAACCAAGTTCAATTCCTCTTTATTTACTAAAATTACACAATAATGATTAAACTGAAGACATATTAATTATTATAGAAAGAAATAATTATAATGTGGAAACTTACCATGCCAATTTTTATAACCTAAGTCGAAATGTGTTGTATATTAATTCCTTAATCAAGGGTTGGCTTATACTAGTTGGTGTGGCATCTGCATGTTTATCATAGAACCCTTGTGACTCGCTAAATCTTTCTACAATTCTAATCCTTTTATAAGAATGTGTTGTAAAATTACACATGATCTATGTATCATATTTTCATGTTGTTAACATTGTTCAAAAATAACTCTTCAATATGTTTTTTGAAAAAACCTAACCAAAAAACCATAATCATCCAGTTTTGTTACTAAAATAATATCAAATGACCAAAAAAAAATTCAAAATTAGTGAAAATTTTATTATTATTACATTTACACACATTTTAACATTTTAACTCCTGGGAAAATATACACAAAAAAGAAAATAATCACCCATGTTTAGATCAATAAATATTTCAATAATTATTGATTCATTCATCAAAAAAAATTATTGTATCTTTTAAAATCCACTATATAAAAATAAAATCTCATATATTTTCTCATTTATTCAAAAAAAACTACCACCTTCTAAACATTATTGTGACCTACCTCACCATTCCATCATCTCTTGTGATAGATAATTTTTATAAAGTTATGATCAATTCTCATAAAATTGGTGACTGCCATAGGATTTCAATAAATTTCACATCTCAGTAGTTGAAATTTAAAAAATGAATTAAATAATCAGTAAAATTCAAAAATATCAATAGTTTTTTATCTTGTGGGGGTAGTGTGATTTTTTTCCAAATTGATCTATTAAAATTTATTGATTCATTGACTCTTATATCTAAATCCCCCACAAAATAATCACAGTTATCCCTTGACAATAAAAATTATTCTTAAAAATATCAAAATAAAGGAATACATAGATAAAAAATTAATTGATTCATAAAACTCTTCTAAACTCCTTTTATAAAGGGTTAATATATTGATATGTATCCAAAAATAATAATTTTATCATGTAATTATCCACAAAATATACATAAAGTTTTAAACCAAAATAATTGCACTCTGTAATAAATTAGACACTTGAGATGAGCTTTTGTGTAAAATAAATAATGGAAAAATACAAATTGCATTCCATCAATTATCCTTTTTGAAATGACATATTCACTCCTCCACATATAAATTGAAATTCTGGGTGGAAGTAAAAGAATTAAATGAAATTAAAAAAGAGATAAATACTATAGTATTTCAACTAATTCACCAATTATTAAAATAAATGCTTAAAATTTATAACAATCATGACAGAAAAATAATATAAATTTATAAAAGATATACCATATTTTTTTATTCACTCAAGAAGAAGGTGAAAAAGAGATGATAAAAATGAGTTAGATTCCTCTAAATATTGAAAATAATAATTCAATACAACATTAGTGAGAAAGAATATTTAAAAAATCTAAAAAAATAATTTAAAAAATAAATAATTACCACAGATATGGTATTATTTCATGTGTACTAAATTATAATAATGTTTTAGCTTTCATAAGGGTTTTTTTATTTTCTAATAGTTAGTTTTGTTTTCATATTCAACTTAATTAAAGAGAAAAATGGAAAATAAAATTTTTTGTAAAAGAAACAACACAGAGGCCTTACCCTATTTCATTTTATTTCCCTCATGGTTTCTAAATATAATAGAGTACATGGTGACACATGAAGATATTCCTCCATAAATTCAGGAATTCCCAAACCCAGTATACTAAATTGTAACTATAAGTATAGTTGAGTGTCCTCAATCATTCGTAATATTATGTCCGAGTAGTGGATATTAACTCTGAGTCCATGTACATCACATTAATTATCATGAACATATCCACTCAGTCTAGGGAATATATGAAAGAAAATCATCCTACAGACCAATGTAAAATAAGTTTTAGGTATCCTTATTTCATATATAGTTCCATATAGAGCATAATTTACATTCTAATTGGACTGGGTGAGTAGTCAAATGAATCTTGTGAAATCCAGAGATGTTATGGTGGCTCCTAGTGTTATTTATCCTTTTATACTATCACCTATTTCATGTGAAACTTTTCTTTCTCCTACAGTTTCTACTGAAGTGGGTAAAAAATAAATGGTGTTTGAATTATCAAATGTCACATCAATTAATCATTAATGTCCTTGATCAGATAAACAATCATGAATTTTAATATCATTACCTCATATACTAGATCCTTGTAAATTAATTTAATAAACCCCCTAATAAAGATATATCTATGATCATGTGCGTCCATACCAAATATTATGCTATAAAAAAATTAGTGATCAGGGTGCCTTCCTAACTATATAGAAGAAATGAAAACTAAGTGTCCAAAAATTTGGTGTTAACCCTGTTTGATAACATGATCATTATTATAATTAAATGGAGGTATTATTACACTATTTACCACATCCTCTATGAATTCTTCTTTTAGGGTTTAAACAAAACTAAATTATCTAATCTCCCATAGGTGTACTAAATGAATTTGTAATAATTTTGATCATCCCTCTATGAGGTAGGCAAAACATATCTTTAAAGTTATTCACTATAAACTAGTCAGTTTCACCAAACATACTAAAGATGGTCAATTAATATATATAGGTCTAATTAAAATATACCTCATCATCATCATCCTTTGATTCATCATATGATGTTTGTAGAATTCTCTTAAAATCTATTATTATTGTGGTATATAATGACCCCAATAACATAGTGAATGATGTCCTTACAATGAAAAATAAAAATTAAATTTTCATCTCATGCAACCCAAATAGAGAAATTATTAAGTTATAAATTTAGTGAAGATGTCTCAAAGGAGACATATTTGTTATGATATAGTTCCCTCACATATATAGACCAATAATTACATGTCAATAATTTTTTCTTTATAATTTTAACATTAATATACCATATATAAAGATAAAATTAAAATTAAAATATAAATAAAAAATTAAAGGTGGGTTATTTAAATAATATGAAATATTAATATTTAATATGAATTTATATAAAATTACATGAATTAATGGGGTAATGAATAAAATAAAAACTAAAGGATTATATAATTTAACAACCCAAGAACTTCTAAAATATATTTTTTTCATTTTGGAATTACATTTTTAAATTAATTATAAATGTATAATGAAATAAGTTATATTTAAATAAATTAAGGAATATGTACTAATAAAATAGTAACATAACCTATGAATGTAAAAAAATTATATATATTATAGATGAAAATATGATATAATTATTGTCGAAATAGTGGGTTCCCTAGACCTAACTTTTCAGTGCTTTTGATTACCATATCGTGTATACAATTAGCTATTCATGATTTCATCTTACAATTATAGTGTAGAATTTTCTACATACACTATTCAAATGGTAATTTCCAAAGGTTAATTGTCGTATCAAAAAGTTATAGTAGTTCCCAGGCTATAATGATGACCTCTAGAAACTATGACATTAATATTGGATAAATGTTTCATGGTCTAGATACATCTTACTGACTGGACACAGTAGATGTTTGACCATCAAGTGTTAGGGGCTCATAATCACTAAGACTTCTTCTCATAGAGTTTGCACTTGGTGATCTCTAGTGGTGAGATCATTAGGACTGACCCACTAATAGGACCTCCACATGTTTCAGGTGTCATTGGATGTTCCTATCTATGATCATGTGTAATGGTCTCCTAACTTGAGATCATTATCAATGTTTGTCATTTGATTGCATACTTTGATACAAGACGAAAACCATGGTGATGAATTTGTGGCAAGGTAGTTTGTGTTGGGTGCATCAATGGTGGCTTGGCATTGGTTGAATGGTCAAGAAACGATTTGTCACTATCGAGTTATGAATGTAATATATATATCTCAGGACATGTGGATATGGATGGTAGTACCTTTATAAGACCATGGTCATGGAAGTCGAGGGTAAATCTGTCAAGTTACATCAACAATCAATAATGTAAGAAAAGGATGATGATACGAGAGTGCATCATGCTTTTTTAGATATTACTGAAAAAGAGATTATATTACATAGTGAGTGGTCATAGGTTGGTTATCACTGTGGTGACAATCCTTATTTCTTCAATGGCCATGACGGGTTGCTAGATCCCTCTCTTGGTCTATGAATACTATTCACTCCAGTTGAAATAAGGTCCTAGAGAGTCACACACAATAGCGTATTGAAGAATATACTCTATTCAGTCGAATAGGATTTTTTTGACATAGGGGGCCCCGCCACAGGGGTCCGGGATTTGTCCAAAGTTAAATGATCTCTAATGCAATAAATAGATTTATATTATTCGAGTTTAGAATAATGAGTATTGAATATATTTTTTAAATTTATTTATAAGTTTTAAGTAAATACATGAAAAATATTAATTGAAAAATATTAAATTATTCAAGGTTCAATTAATATTTATGGGAGCGAGGAGTTGAGTTAATGACTCAATTATTATCACGTAATGTATTTTAATATATTAAAATTGAAAGATAATAATATTTATGACTCAGTTTAGTAGTCATAAAATTTCATTGATAGTGCGTTAAGTATCTGAGGCCAGTGAGGATATACCAGGTATTTTAACTAAGCACTATAAATAGAAGAGTATGGGATTTTGCTAAATACTATTCTTAGTTCTTCTCTCCCCTCTCCCCTCTCCCATGTTATAGAGAGAGAGGCTCTAGATCCAAGGACTTTGGTTCGAGCACTCTCTTAGGCATCGCTAGAGAAGAGGTGTGGTGATCTTTGGAGCATCAAAGACATCATTGAAATTTCACACTAGCACTCGGATTATGACGAACGGCACTCCCGCAGATACCTTGAAGTGTGTGCGGACGATCTAGAGGAATTTGACTTCGAATTCTTCAAGCAGCAATCACCAATGACAAGCAGACGTCGTGCGTATCTTAATAATTAAACCAGATATTTTAAGGTTTAATTTTGTGCTTAAAACCCTTCATGTGAGAGCCTTGGCTTTTATCGGGCGGCTATTCACCGACGTCGACAAGTTTACATCGACCATCGGTAGAAATGTTTTTTAAAACCCACCTGTTTGAGGCTTCCGCTGCACGCCTGGTTCCAACAAGTGGTATCGAATGGAGTGTGTGTCAATTTTAATTCAAATAAAAATTAAATCTACAATAAACGTCATAGAGGGTTTCAATGCGGTCCCAACGCCGCTGACAGAATCCAAATCGGACATCAGATGGCCAGTCTGCAGCCATATGAAGTTTCAAATTCAGATTTGATATTGATTTCCTGTATGAAATACTCAACAGAAAATCAATTTTGTTTTGATATTAATTTATTAAAATTAATTTTATTATAATAATAATAATAAAATTATTGTTTTTATTATCATAATAATATTGATATTCATATCATAACAATATTATTAAAATATTATTATTATTTTTCCAAAGCATAATATAGGCTTTGTTAAAAACTAAAGGGGGGAGAAAAAAATTCAAAGTAAGTCTTAGGCATTAGATTAAAAAAAGGGGTGACCTTGACACAAGTGGGTATAGTTTAAAAAAAGGGGGAGCAAAGGTTGAGGGTCGGACTAGCAGGTCATGAAACACACACAAAAATTGTTTTGGATGTGGGCCGATCGGCCCCCTATATCCCTCACCATGTGCGCGGCGGCCACGAGGACTGCCTCTTCCCTTGCCCAAGCCACGGCCGACTCCCAGAACTAGACCGCTCAACCGCAGCAGCTTCAGCACCCACATCCCGGAACCTCCCTCATGCAGCAGCCCAAAGAGGCCACCTCTACTCTCCCCATCATGGAGGCAAGTCGAACCGGGCCCTACAGTGGATGCCAACTCCCTCCAATGCTATTGGTATCCCTCCCGCAAAGCCGACCTGAACCAAGTGGTGTGGCCACTTCCTAAACCCCTCATCCTTGTTGCATGTGCCTCGTGCAGACCAGGGCCGTCGTGTTGCAGCAATAGCGCCCGCTCGCACAAGCTCTAGGCACCCGAGGCCGGATTTCCCTACCTGCCTCATCTCCCTGTCGCGTTGCAGCGGTCCTACACCACCTCAACCATCCCTCTTGCAACCCCAGGCCCTCCTCGCTAGATCCGTAGTTCCCTGCAACCTTTCTCCCGAAGCCCAGCTCCTAGACACCTCGTCCAGTGGCTTTACGTGGAGCAGGAACCCTCACACAAAGCCGGCCAGCATTGAGGCTGCCAGCCGCAACCATCCACACCACCTCTGGGGCTACCCGGTGCCTAGGACATGGCACCGATATCTCCAACCTTGTCCTTTGGCCTCCGCCCTACCGAAGCCAGCAGCGGCCCTACCGGCCAACTCCCCTCCACTCCCGGCTAGCCACCTCCAGTCGGCGCCCCTATCCCGGTGCGAGCAGAACCCCACCGAGGTCGGGATCTCCTCTGTCGAGGTACTCCTTTGGTGCTCCACATTGCCAGATCGGCCCCAAAATGGACATTCACGGATCTGCTCAGCCCGAATTTGGCTTGGGGGGACATGTCTGGCCCTATTCAGCACTACACGGGGTTGGCACAGCCCGGGACGGGCCTACGCAGGTCTGGTCGGACCTGCACAGGCCTTCCAGAGGTTTTGGGGCCCGATTATTTTAATTTGAATCAAAATTTAATTAAATTAATTAATTTAATTTTTGTTTAGAATTAAATTAATTAAATATTAACTTTTTATTTAAAATTATTATGGCATAATTAATTTAATTGGGAGATTAATTAAATTAATTAATTTATTTTATTTTAGTTGTAAAATTAAATCAATACATTTGGACCGAACAATGTATAAATACTGAATTAAAATTAAGGTGAAATTTTAATTCAATAAAATAATACCCTCAAGTATATTTTAATGCAAGTTTAATTTTTATTCTTCATTTATTTAATATATGTGAGTTTAATGCGTATATGTTGGTCATGAGTCATCGGCCTACCAATGCATGTCTGGTGTTTGTTTGTTTACTTAATTTATTTATTTAATTATTTCATGGTTTTGTAATAATTAATTTAATTAAATAAAAAAGGTGATCTGTGTGTCGTCTCAAAGTCGTTATATGTTTAAGGGAATGCACGCCCATTCTCAGAGTTTTATATTTATACCCCAAGACCCCCTCTCATGTGTGTGATTACTATTATATAATGACGAGACGAGCCTTGATACACATCGCACCAAGTGACGTTGACGCACCAGATAGGAGTTAGTTACATTGGATGAGCAAACGTCATTGTTCTACTTGCGATCCACACGACTAAAGGTACTTACCCCTAGGGTTGCGGTTTATCTATTATTCACTCAACGGATCAGCCAATAGTACCGACTCATGATCAGGTTTTACAATTTATTTCTTCATGGTTTATTATTTTGTGAATGTGTAGTTAGATCACGATCACATAGAATAATAATAAAGAAGCATGCAAGAAAAAATGAACATGTGACGTGATCAAATTTCTATTTCTTGCACAGTCAGTTATGAGTGTGATCACATAATACATTCTTATAAAAATAGAAAACAATTTCATTTTTCGCATTAAAAAATAATAAAACCCCCCAAATATAAATTAAGTCATAACCGCCTTTCACCATTCATGTTTGGACAAAACTAGCTGTTTGAGGTGCTGGTCAAGCTATAGCTGAGGGTGCCTCTTACTACTGGGTATTCCTTATAAGAATGATGGGTTGTCTTAACTAAAACTGCTGCAAAGAAATAGTTATAGCTATATTGTTGTAATTATAGAGGCAAGTGTTGAGTAAATCATGTTCTGATTTTAAGAAGCTAGGACTTCACTCAACAGATCGAGAAGCTACAAGTTAAAGTAGTCATCCAACCAAAAGCCTACCTAGAACCCTCCAAGTAGTGGCATAGCCATAGCTTGTAGACTATGAGGGGTGGTTCCAGGATCTTTTCCACTATAATACTCGACCAACAGAGTATTCTTATTCAAGCACACAGGGTTCCTAAAATCTGATAAAATAGTGGGAGGCATTAAATTATTTAAGTAATTGATAACAAAATGTCTAAACCGGTAATCCTGGTAAAAGTCACTCACTTGCTAAAATTTATTTTTGTAAAAAAATGGAAAGTTATATCACAAGTTTAAACTGTGATAAATATTTTACAAAGTAAATTTCCACATAGACATGAGTATCCATGAATAGTACAGGCACGTGTGCATAGTACTATGATATAGGAAACTCAATGTTCAAGTGTCCTTAAGCACCATTAACTACCTCAAGAAGAAAGCATGAAAATTTCTTATAGGAGACTAATTTACAAAGAATATGATAGTTATATCATTATTCTTTCATCAACTTCTGGTTTCAGTTGTGGTCACTACACTAGGACATGGATGATATCACATTAAGTCTCATCTCTGAGAAGTTTGCAAGGAGAAAGCGAAATAATGATATGAATAAGGAAAAATTTACACTGTAATGTGTAAATTGAAAGATTGATCATGATCTTTAAATAGATCCCTTTCTCATATCATTTTCACCACTTTACTAAAGTCTCATTTTAAGTTACAAAATGAACAAGTATTGAGTAAATTCTCTATTACTTATCTAGGTAAGGTTCACCAAGTGGAAATGAATTAAAGACAATTAACTTTGAATTATTATGGAAAATTAATTAAAAGACATTGTGGAAAGGTCAAAGGAATTTAATGCCAATGAAAAATTCGCGATGTCCTTCAACTAATGAGGTATTAACAAAGGTTATTTAATTTCATATTATAAAATAATACATTGGTAGTTTAAAAGTAATAAGCTTAATTAAAGGATCATGTTGCTGCTTCTACATCAGGAATATTCATCACTGTAATGTTTCATTTTACAAATTGGGTATTTAATGCTATATGTTTTTTACATATGTGTATTTAAATACATTAACCATGTAAGTATATAAACAATATTAGAATTCATATGTATTCTACAAGTGTCTATGAAAGGGTGATACCTTGGCCAGAGCTGATAAGTACACGACTTCTTAATTTACAAATGAAAGATTCGTGTTGAACTATTATTGAGTATAGCCACAAACATTAATCTCATGTGTCCTTGGACACAAGGAGACATTCTTTCAAGTTCTGGAATGGATGTTGTTTTTGGTAAACTCAATCTTTAGTTCAGTGATACATGAATCATAAGAAATTAGTGATGAATATAAATGTAATACTTATACATAGTTGGAACAATATAATTCTTTTTCAAGTAATACTAAAAGTGAATGTCAATCAATATACCAATTATAGTATTTAGGCTCATCAGAGCTGAATACTTTTGGTATTATCAATGTCTTTAGTTTAAATAAAGGAGCCATTAGAAATAAAGTTATGTCGCAAAGCTTTTGGATATAGTTCATCAAGTTATCAAGAACCATCCCAAGTATAGATAGAGGTGTATATACATCATAAGATTCCTTTAAGAAATTAAGGAAAAATAAAGTGAGGTACTTTCATGGTTAGGTGATATGACTTTCTTCGTGTTGGGATACTGAATAATATCTCGACCAAGCATTCTTCCATTGTGATAATGTAGCGTGGAGAAATTCCAAAACGTGCATTACCTTATCAACATCATGACATTTGTGTTAATGGGGAGGATTGATAATGAAGTCCTACATATCAACATTGATCAACAAAATGTAGCATGGATTAATTCTTAAATTTACATTTTATACATCAAAGTATTTATGTATGTAATATCAATGTCGCAACTACTAGAAACATCCATTATATTTTATGATGTGCTTTGCAATTAACGGTGATATCCTACAACCATATGCCTACTATAATGACAAATGGATATCATATGAGTCGTAGTATGATGTAAACCCATTATTTTATAATAACATGTGTTTGGATGCAAAGATTTTATTTGGACATAAACAAACATGCGTCAAGACAAACACGTTGTGCATTTAGTGTAATAATCCAAACAGTTGCTTAGGATATTACATAAATCCCTAAGATAGATGAGTAGGTAGTCAAGAAAAAGACTACACTTCTATATAAGGTTTCACATCTCTATTTGAGATAGTGGGATCAATATTGACTTTTGTTTAGTCAATGCTCAAAATGCACAAGTAGTTGGCATTGGAACTAGTTCCACAAGTTCATATGGAACAAAGTAATTTTTATAGACACAAACTACGTAGGAAGGATAAAACATGGTGATGGTTTCTACAATCACTGTGCTCGGTGATCTATTATTCAAAGTGAATAATATTTACTACAAGTAAGAATTATATGGAAATTATCTAAAATTGATAACACTAACCATAATTCAATTAATGGATTCCATGTATCAAAGTGAAAAGGGGATTATTTTTTTGAATACTATGGTGGGTATTCAAGTGAGTTGATAGATGGGTACAAGTGTAGTACCAATAAGGATCGATTGGTTTCACCAAGTTGTTATTCCTAAATCAATAAGAATTTTACTTATCATAGCTAATATTTATGATCAATTTATTTATCATTGGATTTCAGTACCACCGATTGTGGATGGTGTCTATACGACGCAACCAGAACGGGATGGTCACGTCACAGAATGCTAATAAAGGTTGCAAGTTACTGAAATCCATTTTAGGATTAATGTAAGCAACATGATCATAGAAGATAAATTTAAAACAAATTTTTTCCATGTGTCTACTATAGGTTAGTGGGAGAACTATAGTTTTCCAATAATAAATATGTTTGGAAACATATGGAAAAAAGACATTGGTCTCATAGTTAGTTAAGACCAAAATAAAATTTATTCTCCAGAGATTGACGTAAAGTATAAACCTAAGGGAACATGATCTACTTGGGTAGATCAATAGGTTGCTTGGTCCTAGTCAATCGTACATGTAGTGACACTGTATTGAAAAAATACATGTTGGAACAATTCAAGAGATGAATTGTTTCCTATGTAACGGGGCATAATCTCTCCATGTTGATCGGTCTGTGACATGGGAAGAGATAAATGTAGTGAGTTGAAATCCATACATCGGAGCGATGGATAAATAACATATTCCATGATATGTATAAGAATCGATATTTCCAAGGTATATTTTACAATAGAAAAATATCAGTTATATCCAAGATCACATCAACGGATGTGGTCAGAACAATGTAATTATACATCGGCAAGTACAAAAGATATGTACCTAGTAAGTGGAGAAGAAAGGATACTAGTTTTCGGGAATACAAACTAGTCCTCCATAGATCAATGGTATCTGGTATTGTAGTTAGGCTAATTGTGATGATCGAGTCAAGCTCATATAAGCCAGTGGTAGCCATAACTACAAAGACTGAGTACATTACAACTTCTGAGGCAGCTAAGAAGCAGATATGAAACAATCTATTCCAGTTCTTGGAATCTCACCTGGTGAGAAAAGTATTATCATAATCTAAATTATGATATTCTTACTAGCCATGATGTCAAGCTATGACAGTGGACAAAAAGAAATATACCCGGGATACCATCTCTTGAGAAGTTTTACTCGATGAGATAAGGTCACAATAGCAGAATAACCACGTGGCGGAACCCTAGTGGACCCAGTAGCTAAAGTCATTACTCAGCAGAAACATGATGTTCATCATGTGAGTATATAACAAGTTTGGTTAGAAAGTTGGCTATAGTGCAAGTGGGAGTGTTGAAATAGTGGGTTCCCAAGACCCAACTATTAAGTGCTTGTGATTACCATATCGTGTATACAGTTAGCTATGCATGATGTCATCTTACCATTATAGTTTAGACTTTTCTGTGTCCATTATTGAAATGTTAATGTCCAAAGTTTAATTTTCATATCGAAAGGTTATAGAAGTTCATAGGCTATAATAAGAAACTCTAGATACAATGGAATTAATCTTGGATAAATTTTTTATGGTATAGATACATTTTACTGACTGGACACAGTAGATGTTTGACCATCAGGTGCTGGGGTCTCATAATCATTGAGACTTATTCTCATGAAGTTTGAACTTGGTGATCTATAGTAGTGAGATCATGAGGAATGGCCCACCAATATTAACTCCACAAGTTCTGGGTGTCATTATATTTTCCTATCTATGATCATGTTTAATGGTCTCTTGACTTGAGATCATTACCAAAGTATGTCATTTGATTGCATACTTTGATACAATATGAAAACCATGGAAATGAAGTCATGGAAAGGTAGTTTGTGTTTTGTGCGTCATTGGTGGAATGGCATTGGTTGAATGGTCAAAAAATGATTATTCTCTTTTGAGTTATGGAAGTAATATATATCTAAGGACTTGTTGATATGGATGGCAGTACCTTTATAAGACCATGTCCATGGAAGTCGAGGGTAAATCCATATAGTTACATCCACAAACAATAAAGCAAGAAAAGGCTAATGACATGAGAGTACATCCTACTTTATGAGATATTAATGACAATGATATTATATTACACAGTGAGTGTTCGCAGGTTGGTTGTTGCTGTTGTGACAATCCTTATTTCTTCAGGTGCCATGATGGGTTTCTAGATCCCACTCTTGGTCTACGAATACTATTCACTACTATCGAAATAAGTTCATAGAGGTTCACACAGAATATCATATTGAAGAATCTACCATATTTAGTCAAATAAGATTTTTTGACAAAGTGGGCCCCGCCATAGGGGTCCGTGATTTGTCCAAAGTTAAAAGATCACCAATGCAATAAATAAATTCATATTATTCGAGTTTAGAATAATGAGTATTGAATTTATTTATTAAATGTATTTATTAGTTTTAAGTAAATACATGAAAAATATTAATTGGAAGATATTAAACTATTCATGGCTCAATTAATATTTATGGGAGAAACGAGTTGAGTTAATGACTCAATTATTATCACGTAATATATTTTAATATATTACAAGTAAAATATAATAATATTTATGACTCAGTTTAGTAGTCATAAAATGTCATTGAGAGTGCGCTAATTATTTGGGGCCAGCGAGGCTATACCGGGTATTTTAATTAAGCACTATAAATAGAAGAGGATGGAATTTTTCTAAATACTATTCATAGTGCTTATCTCTCCTCTCTCCTCTCCCATGTTCTAGAGAGATAGGATCTAGATACAAGGACTTCAGATTGAGCACTCTCTTAGGCATCGTTTCTGAAGCGATGCGGTGATCTTTGGAGTGGTGAAGACTTTGTCGCAATTCCGCACTAGAACCCGGATTAGGATGAACGACACTCCCCCAGATTCCTTGAAGTGTGTGTGGAAGATCTAGAAGAATTAGACTTCAGATTCTTTGATCAGTGATCTCCAACGATGAGCAGACATCGTGCGCGGCTTCAGATTTAAACCAGGTATTTTATGGTTTAATTTTGTGCGTAAAACCCTTCACGTGATATCCTCATCTTTGACCGGGCTTCTCTCCATCGGCGTCGACAAGTTTACATCAACCGCCAGGGAATTTTTTTTAAAAACCCACCTATTGGAGGCTTCCACTGCATGCCCAGTTCCAACAATTATATCGCTGAATATGTAAATAAATGTATTGGAGATGATAAATTAAATGTTTGTATTTTTTTTCAAAACATAAATTATTAATTACAACTTTATAATTAATATAACTATTTAAAATAAAATATATTTTTTAAAAATATATTCAAAAATTAATATTTAGTTTTCTTATGATTATAATAAAATTTTATGAGACCTTAATTTATTTTTCAAAGACTCATAAAATTAGTTATAATTTTGAAATCTATATTTTTTTATTAATAAATGATTTTATTTTAGAAAATTCTCATATTTAGAAAATTATTTTCATAAAATGGTGTTTATTTTTTAATTCTACATGTCAAATAATAGTTATGTTTAGTTTTTTGTTATTTTCTAAAATACTTGAATTTTTAGTGAATAGTAAAATACGTTAATTTTTGTAATATATACATTATAAGTTAAATACACTCTTACTTGAGTAATTTGTGATGTAATAAACATTATCTAGAACTAATATTAATTAATTTAAAATATATATTTTTAATTATTTAATTGTTCATAGGCTTGATCCAGAATGATAAACTAATGAATTAAATAATCAGAAAATACCCCACTCCTCCATTATAAATACCACCCCTCACCACCTCTTCTGCTCACACCTCAAATACTTATATATTGTTTAATTTTTACCAAATTACTTTCCAAAACCTCTTCCCTGCTTCTAAGACCTTTTTGTATCCTCAAACATTCAAAACCAAGCGCCTTAAGTAGGTTCTCAAGGGGGATAATTCAAAAGGTAGAATCCTCTTTAATTTTCTTTTATTTTATTTTCAAATTATTTCTTGTATTTGTATTCTATCCTCACCTCCCCTCATCCAATTGACATGATAACTCCAATATCATAAACATAATGTAATTTTATTGTGTTAATGTAATATCCATCATCAAACCTGTTTTTCTCTTCTTATTATAGAAAATTAAACTATCGTTTGTGGCGTGTCGATTAATCACCTTCGTGGATGATGAATTTTCATTTTCCTTTACAACCTTCAATTCTGGTAAAAAAACATTATTATGGTTAAAAATATTTTAATATGTATATTATAACTTTTTAATTTTCTAGAACTAATTTATAGATATAACATTAAATAAAAAAAAACTTTTTTTATGGTCGAAAAAACCCGCCAAAAATGAACCAAACTTTTATCATAAATGTTTTATCTAATAAATCATAATAATATAATAAAAGATGATATATGGTAACATTTAAAATTATGGAAACATATTAATACCATTTCATTCCTCTTATACTGTTTTTCATCCATTTGACAATAAAATCCAAAATGAACTAACCATGGAAACTAGGAAATAAATGCACTTAATTGGGTGAAAATAACAAAATATTATCATTAAATGGGTGGAAAGTTGTTATCAAATGATCATATAAGGTATTATAGATATTAATATATTTATTTAACTTATTAATAAAACTATTTAAACCATTATAAAGTATGTTTTAACAAGTTTTAATAAAGTTGAACCTAAGTTAACGGACATTCATTTTAAAATCATCTTTAATGTCTCTTTTTACAAAATTCAATAGGAATGTATTTATGATGAAAGTATTAATTTTTTATGATTATTTTTCTGTTCTTGTGAATTTTTTTTTGGTGAATGGTGGGACCAATATGTACCTTCAAGAAATTTGGTGTGTTTATGTTGGTGGTCGACCATATGGTTACTCCAAGTGAAACTTTGATGGTTACATCATAAGGTAGTTATGATGGTTACATTTTAAACTATTTGTGAGGGTCACAAATCATATTATATTCATGAGGGATACAATCTTACGTAATTAATTAACTAAGTTAAATTTGTGTAATTATTTATTTTTTCTATGTTTTATGGAAGTATCTTGTTTTCAAAAAGTATGTTTATGATACTTTATGGGTGAGAAGCATGTCTTCTTGAAAATGATTTCATTTGATTATAATTATTCATGGAATAATAGTTAAATTCCTTGTTTTTATCTTCATTACTGATGTTGTTTTCTCATATGAAGTTTTAGAATGTTTTTTTACAGGGTTTGAGTATGTATAAGAGAAAAGAAGAAGCCAATTTGAATGTTGTGAAGATTTTTCATGGAAGAATTTATGTCTTCTTAAAATATTATGTTTTATGAAAAAAATGATAATATTTTTGTATTAACATTTAATATTCATTTTGGTTGTTATGTTTTACTTATTTCCGAATTTTATGAAACTCTAAAACAAAAATATCTTTGTAATGTGTAAGTGTATTCTAGTTGAATTAACTAGATTATTTAACGTTAAAGGACAGGTCATTATAGTTAGTATCCAAGGATGATTTAGATAAATTTATAGGTTAGGATGATGTTAATAGAATATAATATATTAATTTTACTTATATTTTTTTAATGATATATAATTTTAATATTACCATATTTCTTTATATAAGATATTTCTATTCATAATGGTTTTCTATAAAAGAAACAAGGAAGCTGAAGTTAGAAGGCATAGAGATGATGATATAATTCCGAATATGCATCCCAAAATTGTGGTAATTGGAATGTAGTAGTTTATGAAAGTAATTTATCAATTGACATAGGCTATAAATGGTGTTGGAATCCATGAAAAAGAAAAAATAACGCTTCAATAAAAGAACATGATGATAGTGGAACATTTTATGAGCCAACACCCTCCTTCCTTGGATGGATATTCTAACCCAGTGGTAGATGAAGGTTTTATTAAATCCCATGAAAAGATATTTGATGTCAAGGAGTGTTATTATAATCCAAATATTATTCTTTATATTTATGATTTTTAAGGTGAAGCCGAATAGTGGTGGTCAATAGTTAATAATATCAGATATAGAGAGGAGATTAATGCATTGGAATGGAATGAATTTAAGAATCAGTTCTATTAAAAATATTTTCCTATGGGGGTTATAATTAGGATAGAAAATAAATTCCATGAATTTAAAGAAAATGAGGAATATTCAGTATCCATTTATGAAGAAAACTTCACTCGATTGGCAGGGTAAGATCCAAATCTTATTCGAGATCATGATAGTAAAATCAATCATTTTTATTCAATATTAAATCCTTTTAGAGGAGGAAATTGGCCTATCATGAATTCAAATGTTATGAGAAATATGTTCGATGTTCTAATATGTTATAAATATAGTTTATTTATGATCAAATGTACTTTAAAAATAAGAAGAATAAAAGTTATGGATTAAAATAAATGGGTGATAATTAATTAAAAATAACTAAAGGTAAGAAACTACAATTTCTATTTTTTGGAATTCATGGAAAAAATACCCTAGGGAATTCCTTAACAAATTTGTGAAGTGTTTTTGATATATTATGTTTGGACATTTGGATTTAGAATACAATAGAAAATAACTTGGTGGTAGTATGTTTAATTCTGATAAGGAAACTATAATGTTCATTAAATGTGGTGAGATGTGGAATTATGAAAATATCTTCCCAAAGAAAGATCTGAATGATGTAAAGAATCCATATTATAAGAATAATGGTCCAATTAAATTATTTAAGACTATATCAGCAAATGTTGTTCTATATAATGAAGTGGTATCAGGTAATTGTTTTTTACTTAGGTATTTCTAATGTTTTGTTTGATATGGGGTTTACACGTTCCTTTATTTCTAAGAAATTTTCTAATAAATTGGAAATTTCACCTAAAAAATAAAACTAGAGATTATGGTTAAAAAAATAGGAAGAAATATTATATAAATAGATATATTATAATAATCTTCCATTTTATGTCGTTAGAAATACATTACTTGAAAACCTAATTGTTTTTACCTTAATAGAGTTTGATATATTTTAGTGTATTGATTGGATTTATGTTTATCATGATAAGAATGATTGTAGAGATAAAGAAGTCATTTTTTAAAAAGTTTTTTATTTTTTATACAAGAATGAACCCATGAAATAGAAAGAATATCAGGAAGCTATGAAATTTTTAAAAGATGAAAATTAAATTTATATTTCACATAATGTTGAAAATAAGGTAATTGTTCAGATTATTTATCTTCCTATGGTAAATTAATACTTGTGTGTTTTTTTGATGAGTGTCCCATTGTTATAACAGATCAGGATGTCTAATTTACCATTGAATTAGTTCTAGATGATAATACAATTTCAAAACACCCTTATTTAATGGCTCTTGTGGAACTTTTAAAATTGAAAAAGCGGTTGTAGGAGTTTCTTGATTAAGGTTTCATTTGTCATATCACTTCACCATGGGGTGATCTAGTTTTCCTCATTAAAATAAATATTCTTCCACGAGACTTTTCATTGATTAAATAAATATGAATAGAATTACTATTAATAATAAGTCTCCTTTTCATCATATCTATGGCTTGTTTGATCAACTCCAAGGATCTTGGTATATTTCCAAGATTTACTTGAGATCTGGGTACCATCCGTTGAAGGTAAAGGAGGATGAAATTATTAGAATAGATTTTCGTACTATATATAGAAATTATGAGTTTGTTGTTATAACCATTGGTTTGAAAAATGCTCATTTTGTATTTATGGATCTAATTAATAAAATTTTCTGTGAATATTTTTATATGTTTATTGTCATTTTAATTGATGATATTTTAGTGTTTTCAAAAAGTTATGAAGATCGTGAGAACATCTAAGAATTTTCCTTCAAACCCTTAAAGAAAATAATGTTTTTATAAAATTTACAATTTGTGATTTTTGTTTAAAATATATTTCTTTTCTTGGGAAAATTGTAAATAAGGATGGAATAATAGTTGATCCCACCAAAAGAATTGGTTGATGAATGGAAAAGACCAATAAATGTTACTTATATGCATAGTTTTTTTAGATTAGTAATACATTACTAAGGGTTTGTTAAAAACTTTTCATAGTTATCTATCCCTCTAACTAAGTTAACATGAAAATGGTTTAAATTTATTTGGATATAAGACTATGAAGTATGTTTTCAGGAACTGGAAAGAATATTAGTGAATGATTTAGTTTTATCCATGCCTTCTAAAATTATTGATTTTACCATCTATAGTTATTCTTCTTTGAAGGGTATTCCTTGTGTTTTTATGAATATTAATCAGGTAATTTGTTATGATTCAAGATAAGGGAAACCTCTTGAATTAAATTATCCCAAACATGATTTGGAATTAGGAACTTTGGTTTTCACTTTGAAAATTTAGAGTTAATATTTATATGGATCCAAATGTGAAACATATATTGACCAAAAAAGTTTGAGGTGTATATTATGTTATAAAGAACATAACATGATGTGGAGAAGATGGATTGAACAGATAAAGGATTATTATTGCACAATCAATTACCATCCTTGAAAATAAAAAATAGTGGTGTATTCCTTGATCCTAAAAAATCATTCATCATTAACCATGTTAAATTTATAATATGACCCATGGGTTTATGATTTGATTAATTTTTTCTTGGATGTTGTTGGTGTAGGATATTCTACTATTTTGTTTTAGATTTTAGTGTAATCATCTCTGTTAGACGTAATTAATAATGAACAAAAGGAATATTGTTAGTTATAGAAAATGGTAGAATGGGTGAAAAAATCGAATGTTTCCTAAATTTAATGTTGATAGAGATTGTATTTTGAGATTTGTGAAGATATTGTATGATCGTTGTTATTCACAATTGATGAAATAGTTGTAATATAAAGAAAATAGTTCTTCATTTTTAGTTCTTCCTGGAAGAACTATGATTTACAGAGTACATTGGGAGTATTATTATTGGGATGGAATGAAATGATATATTGCTAATTTTATAATTAAATGTTTAACTTGTCAACAGGTTAAAACAGAATGAAAACTACAAAGGGTATGCTTCAGCCTTTTCTAGTGTGAGAGTTGAAATGGGAAAATATATCCATGGATTTTAGGGTGGGACTACCAAATATTTCTCTAGGTAACAATGTGATTTATATTATAGTTGATTGAATGAAAAAATATCCACATTTAATTCCTATTAAAGATAACCTTTCTCTATATCATATTTCTTGATTGTGCCACAAAATGATAGTGATGTTACATGGAGTTTGTCTCGCCATTATATCTTACAATGATACAAGGTTCACTTCTAACATTTGGAAAGGCCTTCAAAATTAATTGTAAACTAAATTAAATTTCAACACATCCTTCCATCGTCAATTTGATGGATAGTTAGAGTAAACTATTTAGATGTTTGAGGATATTCTTTGAACTTGTTCAAAGTATTTCAATGGAAGTTGGGATCAGCATATCTTTTTTTTGTGTTTTCCTATAATAACAGTTTTCATTATAGAATACAGATGGAACCATTTGAGGAACTATATGAAAAGCAGTGTCAAGCTCTAAAATTTTGGAATGAAGTTAGGGGAAGGAAGATGATGGGACCATAATTAGTAAATTAAGTGGTGGAGAAAGTGAATAAGATCTAGAAATATATGAGGAAAACATAGAGCATGAAGAAAATCTATGTAGATAACAGGAGGAAAGACTTTTCTCTCAAGGTAGGTGATCATGTTTTTTTAGAATATCACCATGGAAATGTGTTATTCATTTTGGTAAGAATGGAAAGTTAATTCCATGGTTCATTAAGCCTTATGAAATCCAGGAGATTATTTGACTAGTTGGATACCGAGTAGTTGTTCCTCTGATTTTTTCTTAGGTACACAATCTTTTTCATGTTTCAATGTAATGAAAGTATGTTCTAGATTCAGCTAATGTTTTGGCCTCAAAATAGTTCAGTTGGAAAAGAAACACTCTTATGAAGAGAAACCTATTCCTATTCTTAATCATAGACAGAAAGTTTTTCAAAATAAGGTAATCCACGAGGTTAAGGTTTGGTGGAGAAACCACATGGTTGAAGAAGCAACTTGTGAATCTAAAAATTATTTAAGGGAAAGGTACCCTGACTTTTATAATAAGTAAATAAATATTTCAAGAACACAACTTCCAGAATGTGGGGATAATGTAACAACTAACACACTTATAAAATATTTTCTTCATTTTTTGAATTAAATAATTAATTTCCTTAAAACGTATAATAAAATAAGTTATAATTTTAGAAATTAAGGAATATATTCTAATAGAATAGTAATCAAGCCTATGAAATTATAAATAAAATTTATTAATCTTATAATTGAAAATATGATATACATATATCATGGAATATGTATAAAAAAAATTTAGTGAAAAATTAAGTGTTCGTATTTTTGTGAAACATAAATTATTATTTACAATTATATAATTAATATAATGATTTAAAAGAAAATGTATTTTCATAAAATAGATTCATAAATTAATATTTTGTTTTCATGTTATTATAAGATAATTTTATGGGACCTAATGAATTTTTCAAAGTGTCATTTAATAAGTTATAATTTTAGAATTGATATTTTTTTATTAAATAATGATTTTAATTAAAAATAAAATTATCATATTTAGAAAATTATTTTTATAAAATGGAGTTCATTTCTGAATTATATACATTGAAAATTCATTAGGGTGAATTTTTCATATTTTAAAAAAAATAATTGAATTTTTGGTGAATAGTAAAATACGGTAATTTAAGGTATATATATATTATATGTTAAATAAAATATTACTTGAGTCATTAATGATGTAATTAACATAATATAAAACACTTAGTATATATTTTAATATATTTATTTATATTTTTAAGACTATTCATAGTCTTTATCCCAAATAATAAACTAATGAATTAAATAATGAGAAAACACCTCTCTCCTCCACTATAAATACCACCCCTCGCTACCTCTTATCCTCATACCTAAAATGTTTTTATATTATTTAATTTATACCCAATTCCATTACAAACCCTCTTAACCATTTTCAAGATCTATTTGTCCCACCAAAAGGAAAAAACAAAGTGCCTTAATGAGGTTCTCAAGGAGGATAATTCTAGAGGTAAAAGCATCTTTCATTTTCTTTTATTTTATTTTATTTTCTTTTTAATTTTTTTTCTTTTTGTATTTTATCCTCAATTACCCTCATATAAGGTACATTTTAACTCATATATATTACATATATGTTAATTTTATTATGTCAATGTAATATCTATCATCATACCTCTCTGATTCTCCACTAATTCTACAAAAATAAAGCATCATCCGGGACGTGTTGATTCACCTCCTTCATGGAGGATGAATTTTCATTTTACTTCACTACCTTCATGGATTTTCATAAAACAATTATTATTTTTTAAAAATATTTTAATATTTATATTATAATTTTTTTTAATGTTCTAGAATTGTGTTATAGACATTAAATTAAATAAAACGAAACTATTTTGTGATGGTCGAACGAACCTGCCAAAAATGAACCAAACCGTTATCATTAATTTTTTGTCTAATGAATCAAACTCACATTAAAAGAAATTATATATAGTGTAATTTAAAATTATAGAATTATTTTAAAACTATTTAATTCTACTTTTGGTGTTTTTCATTCTTTCAAAAAGAAAATCCATAATGAACCATCCATGGATACCGTGAAATAAGCACACCTGAAACAATGAAAATGACAAAATAAAATCATTAAATTAGTGTAATGATGTTATAAAAATATCATATAAGTTATTTTAGATATTTTTATATTTCTTTAATCTATTAATAAGACTATTTAAACCACTATATAGGAGTTTTGAACACATTTGATTGAAGACGAACCCGAGGTAAGAGATTTTCCTTTTAAAATCTTATTTAATGTCTATTTTTATGAAATTCAAAAGGAATGTTATTATGATGAATGTATTTAAGTTTTATGATTATTTTTTATTATTAGTTTTTTTATGGTGAATTTTGGCACTTATACCTCCCTCCAATGCATTGGTTATGTTTATGTTGGAGGTCGAATGTATGGTTACTCCAAGTGTAACTACAGTGGTTACATCATAATATGTCCATGAGGTTAACACTGTAAGGTATCTTTCTAGGTTAAAAATAATATGGTAGTTGTGATTTTACAATCTTATGTAAATAATTTTCAAATTTACCTTTATTCATTTATTTATGTTTTTTTATGTTTTATTGAAATCTCTTGTTCTCACAAAGTATGTGACACTTTATGGGTGAGAAGTATGTCTTTGTGAAAATTATTTCATATGTTTATAAGTATTCATGTAAGAAAAGTTTCATTCCTTATTTTATGTCCATTACTGATATTTTTATGCTCATCCCATGTTTTAACATTTTTGTCAAAGGCTTTATGTGTTGGTAAGAGAAAAGATGAATCCAAACTAAATGTTGTGAATAATTTTCAAAGAAGAATTCAAGTTTTATTAAAAAATTATATTTTACGAGAAAAAATGGATACTATTTTAGTATTATAATTCTTTATTCTTGTAGGTCGTTATGTATGACTTATTACTAAATTTTATAATGCTCTAAACTGAAAAGATCTTTGGTATTGTATAAGTAAATTATAGTTAAATTAGTTATATTATATAATGTTTAAGATCGGGTCCTTATTCAAAAATTGAGGAGGAAATATATTTGTACAAAACCAATCAAATTATAATAAAATAAAATCAAAATGTACTTTAAACCTTGTAAAGTTAAATTAGTAGTAATTCCTAAAGAATATAGATATAAAGGAAAATATTGGAGGTGTGGTTTGCTGAAAAATGGTTGAGGGATCACCTTATTTTTTAAATTTGGATTTGAAATAGGGAGATGATAAATTTTTGTATAGATATCTGGTTTAAATCCTAAGGGATTAATCTAACTACAAGGATATTAATAAAATATATATGGAACCATTCATAAGTAGCATAGTCTAATGTGTGTTTCTAGAATTTTCTATAAAAAACAACATGGTTAATTCCCTTACACATTGGTTTCATCCATCTTTCTAGTTTAATTTTCTCCAAATATAAGATTCACATGATGTAAAAAATAGATATTTTCATAGAATTAGGCCCAAATACAACATACATAGTGAAACTTTTTGGTAAACAATGGATTTTTATTAACTAACATTGTAAACAAATATTAGCCTTTCATGTTGAGTAACCTATCAAGAAGTGCATCTTTATAGTCCTTATATTAGATTTTTAACATGGATTATTCAATAAAATATATGTATTTCTAGTAAATCATTACTTTTCTAACTCATATTTTCCTTTAAAAATGATTTAATTTTATTTTTTCATTTCATAATATTAGGTGCATGCTCTGTGACATATTTACTATCATTCACATCATAATATTCGTATAATGGTAAAACATTATCAACCCACTTTAAAAACTCCCAAAACTCATATTCATCTACCTCAAATTCAAAATATATATGTTCTTAAACTTATTCAGGATTTATATGTTCTATGTTAGTAAATAAATAATCACTTTATTTAAATTTAGAATTATTTAATTCAATTTTGATGGTGTCTTCCACATATTCCTCATCCTATTTAATTTCTTATAAAGAAATAAATTCATTTAAAATATTGTTAATTACATCACCAAAACACTTATCCAATACATATCCTGAACATGAAACAATTATCATCACGTTCATGAAATCATAGTGTGTTATCTTACTACTTCTTGATTATAAACTCTAAAATATATTTCTCCTTCACCATCCTACAATTCAATCTATCGATTACCTACATCAATGAGTTCCTTTATTATTGCTAAAAACGTCCTCTAAGAATAATAAAAACTTCAAAATATTCCATTATGTTTGGAACAAAAAATTATACATGAGGATAAAATTTATCAAGATTATTCACAATAATATCCAAAATGTCTCATATATACTTAACTATCAATTTAACAAGTAACAAATCCATCTTTATTGTCCATAACTCTAACACTATAATTTTTATAACACGGTGAATGGCACCAAATTTATGCATATACCATTGATCACATAATTCCCTATTAAATTCATGTTCAACAATATGTATATAAAGAACATCATGGATTAGTTAGTTTTTGTTGTAGTTTTTCGATACATTTTTGGATCATTTTTATTCAACCCTATAATTTCTAACTCTTAAAAAACATTTGAAGGAAAATATTTCTTTTAAAAATAAAGGATATGAAAAAATTATTTCATAAAACTAAATGAATGGATTATTTATTAAAACCACATAAATCATAAAGGAATTTTGATAATTATACCTCTTTATTTATTTTATTTCAACCTCATAGGATATTAAAATAATGGTGCATAAGCATTAACTTCCTTATTCTTCTCCATATCCTTCTCTTATTCAGTATATTTCCTCTTGTATTTAATTTACTCCTCCTCTGAGCCACTTCATCATTATTATTACAATCAAAATTTCTCTTTCCTTTTATATTCAATGACCTTTTTATTTTCAAGATCCTTACCACTTCTAAAAAGAATAAAATTCATATATTCCCTATGATTTTTTAAAGTTTTTATATGAAGTTTACCTTTTTATTAATTAGTCATATGAATTTCCATTTATAAGAGTATCATTTATAAATTTCTTATAAATTATTTTGGATTGGTAAGGAATGATATAAAATCCTCATATTATGATAATTTTATTTTCATCAATAGTGGAGTAAATTCATAATTTGTTGTTTTTACTTATGGAGATTACAATATACCATAAATTTATATTAATTTTATTTCTAAAAATATTCTTTTCTTTTTTTAAAAAAAACCTCTAAGTAGTTAACATCTTCCATAGTCTAAACTATGAGATATCCAACCTAAACCTTTTTAGTTTTGAGATGGTTGATTTCTAAAATCCATGCACAATTTTTTCTATTTTTCCATTCTAAGATCCATATAAATTTAGTTTTCAATATTTGAAGACCATAGAACTTGTCTCCATAAATTGTAACCAAGAACATAGACTCTTAAACATCATTGATAACTTTTTTAGATAATATTCACCTAATCCCTTTGTGAAATCATCAAATCATTGATCTATTTCAATAAAGCCTTCATATTTACCTCCAACATAATAGTTTAATATATAAGGTTTAAAACTCGATTCATTGACCCTAGCATGGTATTCCATTGAAAAATGTCTATGTCCATCTCATCATGAAGTTTGAAAATATCTTCTAATTAAATTTTTATAATGATCCCCCTAGAAAATTCATCTAAAATCATTATTGTTGTAGGATTTAAACCTATATAAAATTTTATTACATTTAAACAATGATGTATAAATTTAAATAAAAATAGATTAAAATCTCACTCATGATTCATAGTATTTCATCCACATGTTATTGGAAATTTCTTATTTTATTTCTCTATTTCATCACCTTGAAGATAGTAAATATTTTTTTAATAAAATAAATAAATTTTATCATCCCATGTTATGATTACTAAGGTAGAAAATTAAACCAATCCTTTGCTTTCCTTCCTTTAATAAAAATGTAAATATTACAACCTCACTATATCAACTGAAACACCATTGATTTTAATGGTAGAATATATCTATAGGAAGTTGTAAACATCTAAATTATTATCTTTAGTCATAACTACTCTGAATTAGGAATTTTTTTAATCATATGAATGATAGTTGGATTAATATCAAATATGTATGTGAGAATGTATGGTAACAAGATTCTCATATAATTTCCTCTTATCAATTACCTTACATATTTTATCCGTGGTATTTATTGTTTTATTGTTGTTGATTTTGGTCATATAAAGTATTTTTATTGGCCTTATATTCTCTTTCATATACCATTAAATATCTATGTATTCTTGTCAAATTCTTTTTAATCTCATAGTTTAAATCAATTACGTTGTCCTATCCTCATTGGGAACAACTTGATTTCCTGAAAATCGACAAACAAATGTTCCATATATTCAAAATTATTAATATAAAAAATTAATTATAAAATAAAAAATAATAATAAAATAAAGTATTTTCCTAGAATAGAAAAATTGGGTTATTTTATCAATTTAAAACACCATTACCTAAAAATAATTATAAAAACATGGTGACTTTATCACAATAATTCACCAATGATTAAAAATTCATATTCTCTTGACCATGAATAATTTTTAGTATCCTAGGATTTGGAGATTGAATCATAGGGTTTGATTTTACAAAATAAAATTATACATGGAATTAATTACATGCGTTAGGGAAATGATTGCTTAATTTAATAAATATTTTATGAAAAAAAAAATTTATGATTTATAGAATTGATAGGAGTTAGGTAAGTTCAAGTATTTAGATTCCATTTAATGTTTTGATTCATGGCAAATTAGACTAATTTTTTAATTTCTATTATAAAATTTCTAATTTACATATGTAAATAGATAAAGGGAGTTGAATCCCATTATACTAAATATTATTGACTACCTCAAAAAATTTCAATATTTCTTAGGTACAAGAATTTAAAAAAACTAAGATTGGAAAAAATTAAGAACACGTTAAAAATATTTATTTTCATGAAATTAACAATTGTATATTCTCAATCAAACATATATAAATTAATTTAATAATGGAATTGGATTATTCATCATCTTTTGAAATAAGACAATTAAATTTCATAAAATACTCATCGTCTAATGTACTATCATGACATTTATATATCTAATAATGTTTATATATAAGATAAATTATAAATAATAACATCAATAACCTCATTTTAGTCCTCTTTCATTGAAAACTTGTCTCTATAGTGTGATCCTCCCTCATTAGAGAAAATTGAAATCCCTAATTAATTGTAAAATTGATTGTCTTTCAATAGTTTTAGCATGGTAGAATTCCAATTTGGCATGTTTCTTTTCTAATTTTCCTAATGTACGTTAAATTAAATTTTATCTTAATGCCTTAACCAATGGATAGGTTTTACTATTTATAATTAAATTTTTATGTTTTTCATGGAACTTAGGTGACTCTCAACCTTTCTCTAACATCATCATCCCTCTCTGTGGGTGAGTTGAAAAACAACAACCAAGCCTTTGATTTTGATGCAATGTTGTTACACTTTTTTAAAATCACTCTTCTTAAATACATTTTGACAAAACCAAACAGAAATCACTCCCATTAGTTCCGAAAATGACATCAAATGAACTAGAAATTATAAAACATTATGTAAAATATATATATAGTAGTTATGTGATTCTTGATTCCATTGTGGACTCTAGCTAGTATTCTCCATAAAATTTGTTAAAAAACGTATATATATTACCATAATAGCTACACAAGTGACAGTAAGGTTCATTGAATGTATAATTTGGTTTAATTTAACCTATCCATACATTCTAGAAACATCTAATAGGAGGTCTCCTATAGCTAGGTGGAAAAGGATCATATCTTCCATGACTACTCTAAAAGGATCCACATAGACTCGTATCATCCATATTCCACTTCTACCCACTAGATGATCCATAACTTATGCTTCGACCAAGAAGTGAATAACTAACCCATGAGCCTCACATAGAACCAATATAATCCAAGAATATTTTCTAAAAAACCTATGAGAAAGTGGAAAATTAAATAATATCACCATCATTTAAAAAGGTTATTTCAAGTCTATCTCAAAGAATCAGGATTATGATTCCCCATTCCCACTAATATTGGGTGTGAATTTAATAAAAAAATGTGCAATGAATTATGCTCAATATTGGTCATTCCCCTTAGTTCGATTATATCTCTTTAATGGTGACTTGACGAAGAGTTTTAGAATATAATTATTAAAATAATAACTCCCAGAATCTTTTCCATGTTAATACATGATCTATCATAGCTTCAACCATAATATCCCACAAATAATTGTTTTACCATTAAAGAATAAATGATTTTAGTCATACTCAATGTTTCTCATAAATATCAATACTCTTAAATATTTAATGGAAATTGTCATATCATTATTTCACTTCTTGTGTAAAATAATTACCCCAACCGGTTGGGGTTTATGAGACTTAAAGCCTTATATAACATCACCCACAATACATCCTTGTAATCATACACTCGACCCCATAACTTGAAGTAGTTGAGAGATACCCTATTGGACTTATGGATCCATTCCAACACATCTCGGTGGAGTATTATCATCATCCCTTTAATTCATGATGGTAGATTTCTGTCATGATGACATATTTTACATTTAAGTATATAGTAACATTAACTCCCTCATTAATGGAGGTATAAATTTATTAAAATAAAGAATAAATAGTAATATTCAGGGTACACTAGTTAAAAACGTGATTTAACCTCAGTTTTTTTTATTTTGACATCAATGTTTAACTGACATCTATAAAGGTGATGTAAAAAAACAAGTTTTTTGGTGTCCATTGTATAAAACTGCTTCCGAAAACGAGTCTATGCACTGTTTTCAGCATCAGTTTCTATAAAAACCGATGCTGAAAATTGTACTAATTTTTTTAATGATTTAGTGTCGATTTTGATAAAAATGGATGCCAAAAGATAAAAAAATTAAAAGTTTTCTATTATTACTCCCCCAAAATAATCAGAATCCCTGTAATAGAAAAAAAAAGTATACAACAATTGAATAGAATGTATCATTGACTGAAAATCTATAAATACATACATAATTTTATCCAACTAATCAAAAAAATTATCTACGCATTAGTATTATGAAGTAGAATTAAAAAACATATACCTAAAATTTACAAAAAGATCATTATTGGTTATTTTTGAAACATTAATTTGATATCATTATGCGCAAACTCTTATTATAAAAAAAGAATTATTTTTTTAAACACATGTTATTCAGAAAATATAATATTAACCAAAAATATTAGAATATACATACCTTAAATCGTAATCATACCAAACAAATAGTTCACAAACAAACATTAAATATGGGTAAGTTCATTTTTCATATAAGAATCTTCATCATTGAATCTCTACAATAACTTTGAATGATATGATATTAAAAAATATAATACAATGAATTAATATAAAAAATTATTAATATAACTAACAATATCAAATTCAGTAGTTAACCTAATTATTATTATCTCATACATGAATCGTGGATCATAATAACCACATTCAACATGTCCTTGATGTTGATGAAACTATAGTTATAAAACATTAATTTGATTATAAAAACAAATATATATATATATAATCAGAATAATATCTAATATAAAAAATAATTGTCGTTACTTTCAGATATTGTATTGCATTTGGTGTATTTATCGACATGTGATCTTGGTTAAACTTTTCCATGACCTACATTTTCATATATATCTACAAATAATACATGTATATACAATAAGACTTAAATATAATGAAATTTTTAAAAAGAAGAATTTTTTTGTCTAACAAGGTTATAAATTGTTGTGAACATCACCTAATTAAGTGAAAATCCAATATAAGGTGCATTCACCTTAGAGGAATATTCCTCGCATCCAATGACCCCTACAATACAAAAAGTTCACAATTAATGACTTTATAATGAACATTATATCATAATTATGTTTGTGTTCTTACCCATCAAGAAATGGAAAAAACCAATACCCAATTTCCATCTGTGATAATCTCTCACATATAGATGCAATTCTATTAGGATTCTTCACATATTTCACATATGTGGAAATAAATTATAGATCTATAAAACCATAATTTCTTATGGTTTTATTTTTTATATGAAGCATGTGTAGATACCTAATTAAAAATTTAAAATAGTTAGTCAATTTAGACCATATTTGATTGAAGATGTAAAAAATAAAACATCAATTAACTTACATGAAAAACAACTGCAACACATTCATGCTAATCTCTTCAATATCAATTAGATACATGATATCTTTTATGAATATTCTCACTGTTTATTATCTTCCAAATATATCTGAAATCATCCTAAACTCATTAATATTACCCAAGGAAGAAGAAAAAAGATATAATCTTTGTATCCCATCAGAAATATCTACAATTGTTTGTTCCAAAACCTTTTTTTCATTTGTTCCATTTATTTTGTTTTTAAAATACGGCTACATAATTTAAATGTCAGAAAACATTATAAATAATTTTCAAACAAATGTAGTTATTATTTTAAAATTTGAATACCCCATATGAAATATAAAAAAAACATATTCCCAAAGTTAAAAATGACCCAGTGAATCCCCAACTCTAGTAACCTCCTTAGTAGGAAATGGTAGTAGAGAAGTAGGATCAACAATATCAGGTACTGATACTCTAACTTGACCCATCTACATAGGATGGTGATGTAAAAAATCCCCAAAAAATGCAAGAGTTGTAATGCTATAATATTTATATGAGGATCTATAACATAAAAATAATAGTATAAGGTTGGTTACAAGTGAGGAGGTGTAGGATCATAGTATGCAGGCTGGGATGGGTGGTCTGACTAGGATGGTTTTATATGTTGTACAGTTGGCTGGGCAAGCTAGGCAGACTGGGAAGGTTGTGTAACCTATGACTGTTTTTTAAATTTTTTTAACTTATCCTTCATAACTAATTGAATTTGATATCCCATGGACTATTTTATATCTTTTAGCTCAGCTTTTATTTATTATTTTTTTCTCTTGATTGCTTACTCAGATGACCAAAAACATTTTGAATACTAACACCCACCTAACATCCTATTATGTTGTTGGGGTGTTCTGGATTTCTTAAATAATCAGCTAGGAAGTCCATCCTACCCTCAATGATAAATTTTCCTTGTGTCTCTTTATTTTTATGTTCATCCTAAAATGAAAAATGAAAATTTTATATCTGGTTTTTTAATTTATAAAATAGAAAACATTCATGAAAAATAAATAATATTTACTTAAAACAATTTGGCTACTTCCTTATCTTTATCTATAATATAATTTTCATTTTTTATTCTTCTCACTATTTTCCATTTTTCATAGTGATTGGGGATATGGAGGACCAAACTAGACCTCATTAGAACCCTTTGTCGAGTGAGATCTTAATGCTTCAAATACTTCCACAATATTTATTTTCTCCAATAAATGATACCCCCTATGTGATAAAGTAAGAGGGTATAAATTATGAAATGGCTCTACATAGAGATATATCGGATGAATTATGTTTCATTTGGGCCAGTTGCATTATTATTATCATAAAATGTAATATATAGTCACTTATCTCCTTGAGAAAGTGAGAGTTTTGGTAAATGTGTAATGCCAGGTTTACCAACTCATGAACTCGATTTCATAATAGTAAAAGAAGAGGACTCCACTTCTAAAGTCTCATCAAAAGTCCTACAACTATTTTTTGTAAATTAAAAGTTTGTTTTCATTAAATAATTATATTAATTGATATTTAATAATATGAAAAAATACAAATACCTCAGTACATGTTCCTCTATCTATGTATATGTATCTATATCCTTCAGTGAAATAGAAAATTTTAATAAAATACTTATGGACCTTAATATTATTAGCAGATTATATAATAAGAAAGCAAGGTAACTGAACTATTTAATTAAAAAAAGGAAAAATATGTGTAAGTTGAAGAAAAAATAAATAAGTTATGATTCTTAACCAAAAAAAATATAAATGGTAAACTATTAAATATAAAAATTAATTCAAAAATTTTAGAAATATTTATTAAAAGAAATGATGAATAGTTATTAAATAATACATTTTTTACACATGTAAATTTCAAAAAAGAATTCTAATTATTTACCAGATTAATTAGGGGGTAATTTACTATTTTACCATATCCCTTCAGTATGATCATTTTGTATTGCATGCACTAGGTCTCTTTTACTATAATTATTTTCTAAAAATTGTAAAATAGATTAAGAAACCTCATATAAATGAATAATATCATAATCATAATCATCCTCATTATCCAAATGGATTATTTTTCCTTTAAAAATGATGGACCATTGTTCACTTGTCGCATAAATGAAAAAAATATTAGTTTTCATGTCTTTCCATGATAAATGGTTCCTCATTACAACTAAATCATTGCAAATCAACCAGTTTAAACACATATTCATCATGTTTCACACCGCTATTACTTGATACCCAAGTACACTTAAACACAGTGACTTGATATTTAATATAATTAATTTCCCATATGTCTTCTAGAACTCCAAAATATAGCATTAAGGTAGAAATTGGGTTTTTATCTTTGGATCTTTAAAAACAGAATAGTTCAGCAATGACCATTACACAGTTATTTTGAATAGTAATCTTTTCATCTAGATGTTTTTTGTAAAATGCATACCCATTAATATAAAAACCATACCATGTGGTCACATTAAGAGATACCCCCCTAATAACCACTTTAATGTTTTTGATGAAGATATATCTGTGATGACTTTTAATTTAAACAATGAAACAAATGTCTTTTATGCTTAATCATTATCCACTTTTCATTTCTTTTTAGATATTGTAACTTTAATTCTAAAATATGTAATCATATATATGATTGAACTGCATTTATGTTGTTAAAAATGTATAAATGTTCCGACATCACTTCACCACATGGAATTAACTTTACCTTTAAGCCTACAATCCCTCTACCTTCACTATAAACTGTCATATGTTGAGATATAGGGAGACCAATATGCACCACTTCATATAAATAATCAGTACAAAACATAATCACATATTTTGATACATATTTTTGAACAATATAGGCCTCTGGTCGATAAGTATTTTTAACATATCCATTCAAAAGTTTCATATATATTTCAAAAGGATACATCCCTCGTAAATAAATATGTCTGCATATTCTTATCTCACACACCAAATAAATCACTGAATGGACCATTATATCAAAAAGCATTAGTGGGAAGTATATTTCAAGTTGAAAAAGAATAAGAGAATATTTATTCTCTAAAAAATCTAACAAATATAGATCAATGAATTTGATACATGTGGATTTTTGAAAAATTACATTACCTGATTATAGTCTTTCTGGAAGATAAATACAATATACCATGCCATGTGACTGTTAGAAATTGTTTCATCAATACATGACAATCATGAGATTTTATACCCATTAATTTATAATAATTCAATGATACCAAATTCTTCACATTTTTATAATAACCACTAGGTTCTTTATTACCATGAGGATTCTGACAAAAATTCATCCTATCAATCTTACTTAATGTATGACAATCTAGAGGTAAATATGTTTTGTTTCCTTTCATAATATGAAATAACTCTAAATGTATTACCATTGATATAAAGTTCAATCTTGTATTCAATCCATTTTTATCTTTCCATTTATGTCTAACAATGTTCCAATCAAACTATCACATATTTTTTCTCAACATGAATAAAATCAATGTTATGTTTTATCTATAAAAATCTATTATAAGGTAGGTTGAAAAAGATATATTGCTTTTCAAGATAATTTTTCAAAGATCAGGACTTTTTTTCTTTCCAAATATCGAATTAATAATTTTCAACATGTTGTAATATTATTCAACTAACAGTGGTAGTGGGAGAATATTGTATTCCTATCAACCAGTAAATGTTTTTTCATTCTACGATAAGGGTGATCAATTTAAAAAAAAATCTTTAATGCCCCATATACAGTTTCTTTATTCCATTATACAATTGATAATATGAATTTTCATCTTCCCAAATTGTACATACATTATGTTCCTTAACACTATATCTAGATAAGTTTTTGTATGCAGGAAAGTCATTTATAGTGAATATTATCATAGCATGAAAGAAGAAAATAAAGATACACTTTAGTGTCATTTCTCTGTTGTTTTGGTCCATAAATCATCAAGATCGTCATAACATATTTTTTCTTAGTAAATATATGTGGGGGAAAGTTTTAAAATGAAAATAAAATAGTCCATGAACTATGTTGAATACTTGGGATCCGATATAGATTCAATACATTAGTATGCAATCCCGTTTTGACATTTCAAATGTCACTTCCAAAATAATAACATTTCTTATCAAATCTATTACACTTTGGTGAATCTACAGGGAGACTTTAGTTACCATCAGGTATGCACTCATCGGAATGACATCTTAACCTTTATTCATCAATTGAATTGGCAAATATATGTTTCAATTGAGGAATTATTGGAAGGTACCAAATTTCTTTAGTAAGATATTTGATATTGGTACCTGAGAATGAATCACAGTTGAATTTTCATAATTATATGAAGGTATTATTGGAAGAAATTATTTATAATTATAAAAAATTTATTTCTCTGGAGGTTAGATGCCAGTACCTGAGAATGAATCTGAGTTGACTTGTTTTCCTATCTTATAGTGTGATATACCACATATAGAATAGTTTTATAAATATTCACATTCTTTCCTATACAACACAGAATCATCTGGGTAAGAATGTATCTTTTTATACCCCAATCCCATTGGATATAATATTTTTTTCACCTTGTAATTAGAATTTGGAAACATGTTTCCATCTAGAAGTATCTATTTTAAAGGCCCAACTATGTTAGAAAAACATTTATCACTCTAGAAAATTAATGATTTCAGGTTAACTAATCTCAAAACTGCTGATAACACTGTATATTTACTACAACTTGAGAATAATGGTTTCTCATAATCTCCATACATTCGTTTAGTAGTTATTGTTTTTTAGATGATTTCAACACCTAAATCACGAATTAATTCTTCAATACAATCCTCTTCCACAATATAAATTTTTTTATCCACATTATATGTAGAATTTTAAGTTCTTTCATCATTCTAGATCCAACCTGTATAATTAAGTCAAAAACCATAAGAAATGAGATAATCCTTGATTTATCTAGGTTTTCAATTTCTCACATTCAAACACTTCAAAAATGGACAAAAAATAAAATCTATGTTTTGAATATTTCATTTAGAAAATACTAAGAAATTATCAACTCCTTTTTTATATTCACTAGTGGTTCTTTGTAAATTTATCCAACTATGATCCCTTAAATATTTAATATCACAATATAATTAGTGTATATATTTAAACATATAAACATTTAAAAATAAATATATAAATAGATAAAATATGAACATAAACACATTAAATAAAAATGATTATTAATCAGATAGGAAACATCAACAATTATTATGAATAAAATAAAACATAATCAACTAAATGATTTTATTTTTCATGATGTGTGTCATGCTGATCCAATGAAAATCACACGTAATGACCCTAGTAGAAATTCCTAGTAGAAAATAATTATTTTTTAAACTAATCTATTATTTGGTTTAAATTTATTTCCTTTTATTTCATTATATATATATATATATATCTTTGTGTGTGTCCATGTGATATTCCTAGTAAAAAATAATTATTTTTTTCACTGTGTATATTTTCCTCTCCTTATATTATAATATTAAGATGATTATTTAATTTCATACACTAATGTTTGTGGTTTTGTATGGTAAATGATTACATATTTTACTAATTAACATTATAATATATGGGGTATAGTCTTGAAATGGAAACTCCGTATACCCCTACTACTATCAAAAATCCATTTTTACTAAAGACACTATTAATAATTATGTACATGAAAATACATTTTTTCTTAAATAATCCAAAAAAAGATAGACTATGGAAATATTGAAATTTAAACCAGTAATTGGACATCATTTTACCAAATTAAATTAATATAACTATATTTTTTAAATGAAGTATTATATGTAATATAAAATAGTTTTTATTGAAATATGACCATTTGAATATTTGTTACTCTATAATATTATATCAAAATAATATTAAAATTAATTAATTCCAAAATATTAGTTCATATATGGAAATATCATATAATTTTTCAATAATTTAAAAGTGGTCAATTTAATTTATTAAGGTCAATTACACAAAAATTTGACATATTTTATTTGAAAAAAAATCCTATTGTAGTGTAAAATATATATCTTTTGAATATATAAATAGTAAATTTTTTATTTTCATATTATATTAATTTGGTTTATTAATATTATAATTTAATTACTTTCAATTATCTAACATGTATTAGATCATTTTACACAGTCGTTGCATTAGTTCAGTGCTGCATGTATCAAAAGGTTTTGATGATGGTATTAATTTAACAAGTAAAAAATATAAAGTTTTTACACGTGATGTATGCTATATTGATGAATGATGACACCATATATCATTTTCCATTCCATAATATCATCAAACCCATTTTATAATATCATAAAATTAAAACTGTATAAAAATAAACAAACTTTATCAACAACATTGTTCAAAAACAATCAACTACATAAAAATAATTGAAACAATAACTAAATAAATAAATAAATGATAAATAATTAAACTTTACAATTAAAACAAAACTAAAATAATTCTAAGTTCAAAAAGAATAATGGACCCTTAATCTGAAATTTCTCCAATGAATTCATTAAAATAAAAAACATTGTAAGATCTAAAAAAAATGTTTGTAGAAATAAACAATAAACAAGAATAAAGAAATAAAATCAAACAACAGCTGATGTTCAGTCAAAAAATGGCTTCTGAAGAGAAATACTTCATTGAATGATGAAACAATTATAGATAATGGAGAAAATAGACCCCATATCATAAAATAATGATAAAAATATAATAAAAACAACAAAAATGGTAGTTGAGGGTTTTCAGGTCATTTTCAGGGTCACTGCGAGTCGATAACAACACTTCACATGTCCAAAAAATGAGGGTTTCCCAATCCAATTTTTTTTAAATGTTTTGGGTGTAAGTTTCTACTTAAACTAATTAAAAAATATTATTTTTTATTTTTTTCATCAATTTTCATAAAAAAATAATTCTGAATTATTTTTTTAGATTTCAGTATCATTTTTTAGAAGACTAACGTAGAGAAAAAAATTCATTTATAGTGTCAGTTTAAGTAAAAAATAGACGCCATAAATCCAAACTCTAGAGTTTTTGGCATCTATTTTCTAAATAACTAATGGAAAAAACTCTATATAAATAAATATTGGTGATTTATATATAAATTGATGCCAAAATCATTTCATTGATATATTTTTCATCAGTTTAGAATAAACCCACTCCATATCATCAACATTGAAACAACTATTTCTATTAGTGGTAAAATCTATTCACCTCTCTCACTTAACCCCATTTATTATGTTATTATAAACTTTAAATCACAATTAAAAATACATAACATTACATTAATCATAACCATAAAATATATAATCAACAACGATAATAGATGTGAATTAATAATCAATTTAGTTGCTTGGATATTTAATGTAACCTAATATGAGCTAATAAATAAGTTATAAAATCAAATTTATTCATTTTTTATATTTCAATTATTATAAATAAATAAATTATTCTGAAAATTTATTAAACTAACATGATTAAGAATATTATGTAATTCTTTCTGATAAGGGTATATCTATAAAGACCAAATAATTATGTATAAGACTCAAAATTATAATTCAAAGATAAAAAAGAATCAAAAAATCAACCCTGAAATATCTTGGAAGCTCAATATTTCACCATAATTATTATTTTTAGGCATATTTATCAAAAAAAATTGATTCCATCCAATTTTATTTCTAAGAGTGTCCTAATACCATCTTCTCTAGACATTCTTTGATGCGGTTTTTTAATGAACTTGTCCAGATCCTAAGTGTTCAGCCTGAATCACCATAAGAAATAAGATTAACATCTTTATTATCAATGGTTATAACAAAAAACATGTGATATATATGATGTTATGGGAATAAAATTTCCTTATTTTAGAATTAAATTGGTTCATCAAATAATTGTAACAAAAATATGGGGTAACTAATCTATATATTAATCATTACAAAAATATAAAAAGTTATTTTTTAGGGTACCTTTCATACTTCTTACAAATATAATAATAGTCTATATGTATGTTGACTCATTTCATGAATTATCTAAAAAAATTAAATTCCATTAGTTAATGAAAAGTAATATTCAACCTATAAAAACAAGAACCTACAAAATAACATTAAATATAACCCAGGAGAAATATAATGACCAAAGTATCCAAAATGAAAGAAAATATCATTCCTAAGTACATCTCTATGTAAAATATACATCTCTGTCTCTAAAAAATCAACCCAGATCTTATCAGTAAGTCCAAGTAATGCTCATTCACTGTTTATTTTACCTTATAAAAATCCTAAAAATTTGGTAAACATGCATACCAAGGGATACATGTAGGGTTTGAGTACCTTGTACCCAATAAAAAATTAGTACCCAATACCTAACTACCTATCATATGACCAGGTTTATATAATAGTAGAATAAATAATCCAAATAAACTAGTAAAACAATACATAATTCTTGGTGTAAATTTGATGAAAATATTTAAATTGGTTTACCTTAGGTTTCAGTTTCCATATGTTATCTATGTCAAAGTGGAAATTGAACCTACCTACTTTGAGAATAGATTATAGTTGGAGAATATAGAATACAATTTCATTGGATAAACCATGAGGGAAAATTTATATTCAAATTGTTTCTTTCTAGAGGAGGAAAAAATTATTAAGGAAAGGGGATACAACCTCTCAATGGGTGGAAAAAGATTTGGGAAAAGGTGTGAGGAAATATGAATTAAATACTATAAAAATATATATTTTTTGAATGATATTAAAATATATAGTATATAAATTTCATATGGTTTTATATAGTGTAAGCCAAGGAATATTTCATTCCATTAGATTGGGAATATCATATTGCATGATATTAGGATGTCATACACATTACTAAGACAATCCTATTGTATTATAAGTAATATCATAAATCTGTGTGAATCATATTATATGATTCATCATAAATATAATCATTTATTATCGTAATTGACTAATCAATATCAACATCTGCATCTCTTCCATATATCGATATCATTGATCTTTATCATTTCATGTGACGAAACATATGTGAGATTATACAATGAATTTATATAAAAAATGTGTGATTGTTTGATGGATTACAAAGGAATTGTAACCGTATGAAATAAACTTACACATTATAAATGTAAGTATAAATAAAATGAGGTCTAGGGAGTATCCTAAGTCCTATATAAATATGGGGAAGTCACGTGAATGGTGTTCTGAACAATTGAAGCCTCATAACGATTGACCCTGAAGATCAATCCCTTTTTTCATATTCCACCCAAGTTAATTTAATTTCATATATTTGAAGATTATCCTACCCAATAATTTGTTGATTCAATTCGTCCTTTGTATATTCTATGAAAGAGGTATTTTTTGGTTTCTTCTTAGGAATCTTCATCAAAATTATTATTTAATATAGTAGTACGAACAACATCAATGTAAGGTACACGTTTTCTTCATTTATATTATACATGGTTTCATTTTCCATATAATGATTGATCTTTATTTTGGGTTTATTATTGAGTTCCTCTGCTAAAATAAATGTTATTCGGTCTTTAAAAACTCATCAATGGTATCAAAGGTTATCCTTTCTTATTTATTATCCCAATATTATTTAAAATGAATAAACTATGAAGATCGTATTTATTTCATTGAATACAATATTGTTTTTCTATTGAAAATGGATATCATAATATTAATCATAAAAGATGATATAGGTTTCTTTTGTGACTTTATTTACTATATAGGATGTAATAATCTGTGATAACATCATTATATATTATATGTGATATCATAAAAAGAGACATCAAATAAATCCATTGGTTTTAACATATCATAATGTATTATATAGATAGTTGTATTATATGATATAAATAATATGATCTATTTCACAAATAAAAAATATAGAGTCACGTCATAAATACAATATATGTGATATTATAAAATAAGAAACTCGATTGTTGAAGCTTATATCACAAGCCTATCATATTGTGTGAAATTTATTTTGAATTATGTTATAGAATATAACTTATAGATATTTTTAAATAAGACAGATAGCGTATTAGTTATCAATCATTTATCAAGACACCCCTGGACATAAGATGAAATATGGTTTTGGAATGTATTACATATTATGATATTGAGAATATTGTTAGATATAACATATAGAAATATATATTTTTCTTATTTTCATTTATGACATGAACTATATAATCTATGAAATTTATATAAAATATAGAAACATGTATTTGGTATATTTATTTCATTTATAAAGTGTTAATTAATTAATTAGTTGTTTATAAGTTACATAATAAAGAAAAATATAATGAATTTTATATTGAATTTATGAATTATTCATAATTATTAATTTGAAATTTTCAAATAGAAAGGCCTTATTTAAGAAATTATTTGAACCATATCAAAAGGAGTTTTGATAATTAATACGTTAAATGATCAAATAATATTAAACATGTGATATCACAATTGTGTAAAATATTAAAATAATAAAAGTGAAATATATAATAGTTATATGTCATTTAATATCATATATTTATGTAAAATACCATATAAAGGATAATATGAAGTGTTCATATAGAAAATATATATAAATTCTTTATATTTATTAATTATGGAATTTTCATAATACATGGATATATTATTAAGTGTTTACAATTTCTTAATTTATTAATTGTTGATAAATGTGTATGACATGTATAAATTTATGGATTTTTCATTTATTTGGTATAATTATCTACTTTATTCATGAATATAAATTCTTTATATTATAAAACGTTGTATTGTCTAGTTTAAAATGTTAATATTTAATTAAATATTATCATACATGGATTTAAGAAGTAACATTCTTTGTATGATAATAGATTTAGATTTCTTAAAAATTGACTAGGGATTGTACTTTATTATGAGATTGAATTAAGAATCCATTTATAATTTATACTTATTGTGTTTGATGATTATAATATAATTTAGGTTTCTCTTAAGTAATAAACTATGGGTAGAAGGACTGTGGATTGGAATTCACACTAGACTTTGAAATTAATTGTTTTCTAGAAATTTGGGGGTTAGAAACCTGTCACTTCATGCATACCCTTCTTGTAACTATTGTATTCATGCAATTTAAATCCTTTATATGAAATTTTTTTATATACTTTATGCATAGGATACTTTTTGATATATGTAAATATTGTTGGATTATAATATGGGTTAGTTATAAAAGCTATGAGTTGAGTAAATAGTTACACATTATAATGGTTTTAACATATTTATTAGGTGGAAGGAATAATATTTAAAGGGAAATCATTATAAGTGTGCATATAAAGGGAATAAATGAGATAAGTGTTAATACATTTAAATCCCATTGAAAAATACTATGTTTAAGATTCATCACAATGTAAACACATATCAAGTCCCCAATCATCAAACTGGGGTACTTTTATGATAATGTAGGATACTCATGTATTAACTTTTATAGGTAATTGTGTAAATGGATAAGACTATGAGTTATGTAACCAAATACCTATATAATCTTTAGGATGGCTGGTAAATACTATGAAATAGGATAACTGAGTAATAGAATTGAGTTTTTCCATATGATGGATTAGGTAAGGAGTTATCCAATCATGTACCCAAGATTCATATGTATTATGATTGGCATAATGTCCAAGAAAAATAGCTAGGTGATAAGATGAACACAAAATTGAATTCATTACTTTATAAAAAATTTCTTTTGGACCACTAATGGATATGATTAAATTAAAAGGTGGTCATCATTTTGGTGGGAGTGCATTTAATAAAAAAATTATTTAATGAATGCCATCTATTGTACTCATAGAATAAAATTATATATGATGAAATCATTATCATCGAATATAACATTTGATTAATACTTGAAAATAAAAAAAAATATTGGTATAAATTTATGATACCAGTATAGACACTAAAAATTTATTCTTAAGAATGTTGTACTTGTATATGTGTTAGAGTAATTATTTCTAGAGTAACCAAATTTTTGTAGGATCGAAATATAGTATGAGATGCTCAATATACAAGAGGGGGGGGTGAATTGTATACTTTAAAAATTCCTTTGGAACCTTTAAAGTTAGTTAAGAATAACTATATTTCCTTAAGCAAGGAAAAGGCTAAGTTTAACAAAGATTAAACTATGCAAATTCACAACACCTCTAACACCGAATGTAAACTAGGAAAGAGATTCCGAAAGTAGGTTCTGGAAATATGGTTCCAGAGATTGAAACTTAACAAACAATTACAATATGAGATTCTACCTTAAAGCGTATATAATCTAAATTAATCAGAGTTCAAATAAGGAAGTATAAGAAATTTATACTTTCCTTATAATACAAAATGCATCGGAATAGAAACAAGTAGTAAAACTACAAGTAACAAGATAATAGTCTTTTAACCCAAAGAGAAGGGTATCCAACAACCTTGGATAAAGGTCCCTTGATTTATACTTTCAAACAAGTCTATCTTACCCACACCAGGGTAATCCCTCGATACGAAGATCGGAGTCTCTGTCTTGCTATCCCCGCAAGCCCTCAACTTCAAGGTAGTTGGAAACCTCTGTCTTCCTCAATAAGAAAGCCCTCGAACTTTAAGGTAGTCGGCACCTCTGTCTTCCTATCCCCGGAAGCCCTCGAATGTAATCACCAACATTCGGAGTCGCACGAAGCTTTTAGAGTTAATAAGAGCCTCTCTCTCTAGAAATCACTTCAAGCAAATTTTTCAGCCTTTCAGCACTTTCATCAGCTATCAGCTATCCATCAGCAACGAGCTCTTTCAAATAAGCTCCTATTTATAGGTAAGGTCGGCTCCTTCTCCAACGGTCATATTTTCCTTAAAGTTCAGAGGGACCTATACACGTGTCACTTAGACAACGATTAGTTTATAACAAAACAGACGACATCATTTTATAACAAAACAAGTGTAATAGAATGTACGACATTGTTTTAATTCTAACATAAAAGTTCGGAATGAAAACTTCGGAGTGAAGGTTCGGAGTGAAATAAAGATACTCAAATACTCTGAATTAATTCAGAGTGTATAAAACAAAGATACTCAAATTCTATTTAATAGGTGAATTCGGAATGAGAATTCGGAATAGGAATTCGTCATCAAAAATCGTAATGAGAATTCTTCATCAGAATTCGTAATGGGAATTCTTCATTAGAATTCGTAATGAGAATTCTTCATCAGAATTCATAATGAGAATTCGTAATGAGAATTCTTCATTAGAGTTCGTAATGGGAATTCTTCATTGGAATTCGTAATGAGAATTATTCTTCAGAATTCGTATCCTGAATCTGAAATAGAACTTAGTCAGAGTTCATATCCTGAATTCGGAATGAAAATTCCTTATAGTTCTTATCCAGAATCCGAACCCTAAAACAGAATGCTTTATATCAAAGTTTCAATGATTCCGAGAAAATGAATCCAAATATTATACTTAAGAAAAATATGAATGAAAATGTGAAAAGGATAAATTTTCTTATAAAAGCGATTTTCCTTAAGAAAGCTATTTTCCTTATAAAAGCAATTTTCCTTATAAAATCAATTTTCTTAAAGATAAGGTGTTTGTGATTTTCAAAACAAGAAGGAATGGAAAAGTCATAAGGAAAACCTTATTGAGTCAACAATCTCCCCCTTTTTGGAAAGCACAAACATCTTTACAAAAAAAATTCTAAGAAGAAAGAAACATATTAATGCTTATCTCCCTTGTTTTAAGGATATAGATGAATACGACTAACTCCCCCTTAGGCTTTGAAACTCTAAGGATTGTATTCATTTTTCCGAAGTGATATTTCATAAGAAGGTCTTCTTTAAGAAAAAAAACTCCCCCTTAAACAAACTCTTATTAGAGTTCTTTTTCCTTGGGTATTTTTACTTTCTCCCCCTTTGATAAACTCTTATTAGAGTTCCTCTTTTTCTTAAGGATCTTTTCCTTCTCCCCCTTTGTGATTTTCAAAAAGAATTGGAGGGAATGGAAAAAATAACAAAGTACCTGAAATATTAGTAATGACAACAATATAAACAACAAGTACGACTTTCATTAAATTTGAAATCTTGACAACAAAGAAAAAATTACAACAAAAAGATCGGATTAGGTTATTTCGGATCTTTTTCCTTTGACATGAGCCCTTTAAGAATAGTCTTGATCTTCTTTAAGTCTTTATGATCTTCTTCTGCTTGCTTCTCTAAGACCACTATTCTTGCGGATTGAGCTTCAATCTTTTCTTCCTGAGCCTTTAGTTTTTCTTCCTGAGCTTGGAACTTTTCTTCCTGAGCCTTCATCCTTTCTTCAAAATCGTTCTGATGATCCCTTTCAAATTTCCAATTCTGAGAAACAGAATTCAGCTTCCCATTCAGATCCCTGACTTCTTGGATCCGGAAGTTCTTTTCTTCAGTCAGCTTTTCTTCAAAGGAGTATGTCAGCTCATTAATCTTCTTGTCCTCGGTCTCAAAAGCATCTTTAACATTGTCTTGAAACTCATCAAGCAACCTCATCTCTTCCACATTTTTCTTCGACCAGCTTGTCATCATCTTGCAAGATCTTTTATGAGCTTCATAACCAACAAAGAAGGTTTTGAACTGAGCCTCAATTTCAACGCACTTATCCATAACCATAGATACGGAGTCGGTTTTCTGACTCAACGCATGTTAGAGCATCTGGAATCTTGAGTCAATACTAGAGAAGGTCAGAATGGTTCCCACCAACTTCTTTAAGGACTGAACAACAAAGTCATGCCCCAACGAGGATGACTCCGAATCTGAAATCATGCTTGGAGAGTTTTCTTCCTCAACAAGTTGAAGCTTTCTCTTTGAAGAGCTACCAACTTCCTTTCTCTTCCTTACTTCTGAGCTCGGGGTATCAGCAAGAATTTTCTTTCCCTTGTCTTTTTCCAGAATAGAATCCTATTCCGGAGTTTTCTTCTCACTATCAGAAACTTGAACAACAAAATCTTCCTCATCAGCAACTTCCTGAACACCAACCTCTATGTTTTCCATCTGAGCAATATCATGTAAAAGTTGTTCTTATTCTCCATGATAGGCAACTTCTTCTTCTCCTTTCTCTTCTTCCATTGCAGGAGTAACTAGCTTTGAAGATTCAGCTTCTGATGTCTGGAGTGATAAGTGTTCCGAAGGTGTCCCTTTGTAATCATCTACTTGTTTCAGCACATCTCCGGTTTCACCACTTCCTTCAGCAGCCTCTTCTACTTGTTCCACTTGTTCAACTTGCTCTACCTCCTCAGTATTCTTAGCAACAGCTTCTTCCAGAGCAACAAGATTTCTTCCTGGAGTCTCAAGTTGAGATTCCAAGGAGAAAGATCTCGGAACTGGAATAGTTTCTGAAACCATTTCATTGAATTTCAATAAAGCCTGAGCTACCTCAGCCTCAGACATCTTCTTCTTGAGCTTTTTTTTGTTTCGCTTGTTTTTCAAGCTCATCAGCAGTTCTCTCCTTCAAAGCTTTAGCCTCCGCAGGGTCCAATCCGAACTGCGGATCCCCTTCTTTCCTTTTCTCTTTATCAGCTCTCCACTTTGTAACAACCTCATCAGGATAGGCTTTCTTTTTCTTAGCCTTTGGAGGTACGGAATGGACTTCCTTAGACTTAGGATTTTCTGCTTGTACTTCCACTTCTTTCAGCTTTCTCTTCCTTACTGGCTTAGATGATTCCGGATCAGCAACTTTCGGAGCCACTTCTTCTTGAGGAGGTAGATCAATAAACTTTCCAGACTTCTTGTCAAAAGCTACATTCATTCTTTTAAGAGTGCCATCACTGAGCAGCATGATCTTGCAAACTCTCGGCTTAGATTTGCAAGCCTCCTTGAAAGACTCAAGGCACCAAACAATCATCTTGGAGAGGATTGCTGGATACATAATAATCTAAGCTCTTAGATTCCCCTTCTTCAAATTTTCAATAGTAAGAAGAATATGCTTCATCAAGTTGAACTTCCTTAGATTTATCAGGAAATCTAAGATATAGATCTCACTCTTCTTCAAGCTATTTTTATCACCTTTCCTTGGTACAATAAGTCCTTGCACCCATAATTCAAGAATCCGGAAGTTTGTAGATAGACTTGCAATCTTCGGAGCCTTGTCATCATCTAGTCTGAGAGTTTCTAAGGATTTTTCCTTGTCGAAGCTACCCTTAGAGTCCGGTAAAACATGCGAAATAAACTCGGCTTCTCCTTCAAAAGACAGCCCTACCAAGCTTGCAGCCTTTGTGTGAGAAAGCTTTTAAGTCTTGCCATAAGACATAAAAGAGAACTTCTCCCTATTATCTTCCTTGAAGAAAGAAACTGACTCATAAAACTCGACAAGTAAATCTGAATATACTTCATCTTGGTTCCCGGTTTTTGATACCGCAACATCTTCCAAGCCATTCAACTTAATATTCTTTGAAATGATAGAATCGTAGTTGTTGAAGAAAACCGGATGAACTAACCTTTCTATGTAAACTAACCACTGAGAAATAGGCTTAGTGGATGACATTTCTTGAGATTCTAACTCTGCAGACATTCGGATCTGAAGTTCTCTGAGAAGTTCGGAACGGAGAAGACTGAAGTTCGGAATGGCCTTAAATCAGAGAGTCAGAGCTTCGAGATGCGAGAGCTTTGAGATCGATGTGGGACGAGTATTTGGGTCCCCTTTATATAGGCGACGAGATGACGGTTCACATTCCATAGTTGATCTAACGGTTAGAATGAGCTGAGATCAGATCTGACGGTTGGAAGCTTGAATCCGATCTTTTTGAGGTTTTTATTAAAACAAAGATTTAAGAAAACTATAATCCGAAAACTTAGTACATGAAAATTCCAGCAAGTAAAATATGACTATGAAAACATGAGTAGGGTAACCATACCTTTCCGATTGGGTTAGGAGGATTATTCGTAATGGCAGATTTCTCAAAAAATTTACTATGTAAAATAAACTTAGTACGAAAAACTCACTACGGAAAACTCAGTATTAAGAACAAACTTAAGAAGAAAAATAACAGTACGAATAACTTAGTACGAAAAATATGTTACGAAAAATTTGGTATGAAAATTCCTTTATGAAACTTCTAGTACGAAATTTTCATTCCGTAAATTTTCAATAAGAACACTTCCATTCCATAAGTATTCTATACAAAAAATTTTTTTAAAAAAAAAATTAGTTCTGGAAGTTCCACTCCGGAAATCATCGTTCTGAAAAGTTTGAAAACAAATTTTGAAAAACTTTGTTAAATAAACAATCAAATGTACTCCCCCTATGAAAAGGAGTTTATTACTGTAAGGATATTTTTTCAACAGAAAGTTATTTAAGAAAGATTACCTTACGGTTATCATTCCTAACTTCTGTTTAATATATTCCAATCTATCAGAAGGCAAAGATTTTGTGAAAATATCAGCAAGTTGATTTTGCGTTCCAATAAAGTGAAAAATAATATCTCCTTTAAGTGTGTGATCCCTAAGAAAGTGATGCCTAATATCTATGTGTTTTGCACGAGAGTGATGTGCAGGGTTTTTACTTAGGGCAATGGAACTTGTGTTATCACACAAAATTTGAGTTTTAGTAAAACTCAAGCCATAGTCTGTGAGTGTGTGTTGCATCCACAACACTTGTGCACAACAACTTCCAGCTGCCACATATTCAGTTTCAGCAGTGGAGAGTGCTACAGAATGTTGCTTCTTGCATGACCAAGAAACTAAAGAATCTCCTAAGAAATGACAAGTTCCGGATGTACTTTTTCTATCCATTCTACATCCACCAAAGTCAGCATCAGAAAAGCTTTTTAGAACAAAATCATTTCCATAGGTATAAAATAATCCTAGATCCATGGTTCCCTTAAGGTAGCGAAAAATTCTTTTTACTGCCTTTAAGTGAGATTCCTTAAGATTGGATTGATATCTTGCACATAAGCATACTGAAAACATTAAGTCTGGTCGACTAGCTGTTAAGTAAAGTAGACTTCCTATCATACCTCTAAAAGATGTTTGATCTACTGGTTTCCCAGCTTCGTCAAGATCTAAAGAGTTTGAGGTACCAATGGGAGTACTTATACTTTTAGTGTTGTCATAACCATACTTTTTCAGAAGATCTTTAATATACTTGTGTTGAGATATGTAGGTTCCTTCTGGTTTTTGAGAGATTTGAAAACCAAGGAAAAATGTTAACTCCCCCATCATACTCATTTCAAACTCAGATTTCATTATACTAGAAAAAGAGTCAGTCAAAGATTGCTGAGTTGAACCAAATATAATGTCATCAACATAAATTTGAACAATCAAAACATTTTTCTTATCTTTCTTTATAAAAAGGGTTGGATCTTCATTTCCCTTAACATAGTTATTTTGAAGCAAAAATCCAGTAAGTCTATCATACCATGCTCGTGGGGCTTGTTTAAGGCCATACAAAGCTTTGGTAAGTCTAAAAACATGATCTGGATGTTTTGTATCATCAAAGCCAGGAGGTTGTTCAACAAAAACTTCCTATTGAACATAACCGTTAAGAAAAGCACATTTCACATCCATTTGGAAAAGTTTGAAATTAAAGAATGCTGCAAAGGCAAGTAGAATACGGATAGATTCAAGTCTAGCTACTGGAGCATAGGTTTCTTCATAGTCTATTCCTTCTTGCTAATTATAGCCTTTAGCAACAAGTCTAGCTTTATTTCTAACAATGACTCCATTTTCATCACATTTATTTATGAAAACCCATTTTACTCCAATAACAGAAGTCTCCTTAGGTCTTTCAACCAAGGTCCAGACTTTATTCCTTTCGAATTCATTTAGTTCATCTTGCATTGCTTTGATCCAATCATCGTCACCTAAAGCTTCATTAGTGCTTTTAGGTTCTAATTGGGAAAGAAATTCTAGATGTTCTACTTCATTTCTTAAGGAACTTCTAGTCCTTACAGGTTGATTTACATCACCAATGATACTATCACTGGGATGATTCTTAAGAAACACCTGATTTGGGTTTTATAAAACCTGTTCATCAACATACGGTAGAAAGTCTTCTAGGGTAAATGTTTTAGAAGTATCTTCTAGAGCAATTTCCTTTTCAGAAGGTTCTTCTATCAAAGGTTGAAAATCAGTTTTTGAAAACACATCCGAAGATGTAAGTTGAGATGGTTTAAAAACAAAAGGATCTGACTCATCAAATTTTACATGTACTATTTCCTCAATAGTGCAAGTATTTTTACTAAAAACTCTATAAGCCTTAGAGGTTGTGGAATATCCTAAGAAAATTCCTTCATCAGATTTTGGTGTGAATTTATGTAAGTTATCTTTAGTATTCAAAATGAATACTTTGCAACCAAAAACCTTGAAGTAGGAAAGTCTTGGTTTTCTACCATTCTATAACTCATAAAGAGTTTTATTAAGAAAAGGTCTGATCAAAACTCGATTTATAGTATAACAAGCAGTACTTACAGCTTCAGCCCAGAAATGTCTAGCAATAGAAGATTCACTCAACATGGTTCTAGTTATCTCTTGAAGAATTCTATTTCTTCTTTCAACTACACCATTCTGTTGAGGAGTTCTAGGTGCTGAAAAATTGTGAGTAATACCTTTCTTACTACAAAAAGTTTCAAAATCAGAATTTTGAAATTCTCCTCCATGATCACTATGAATAGTTTTCAATGGAAGGTTTTTCTCATTTTTAACTTGAGCTCTAAAACTTTTGAAATAGGAAGAAGCTTCAGATTTCTTTGCTAGAAAATAGACCAACGTAAATCTAGTGTAATCATCAACTAGAACAAACACATAGTATTTGCATCCAATACTTCCAGTTTGTGTTGGACCAAAAAGATCCATGTGCACTAACTGTAATGCATCGGTTGTTGAGACTTCACTGATTGACTTAAAACTAGATTTATGTTGCTTGCCATATTGACAAGGATCACAAACTTTAGAAGAATCAAATCTAAGCTTCGGTAGATCCTTAACTAGTTTCTTCTTAGAGAGTTTACATAGGTTCCTAAGGTTACAGTGTCCTAGTCTTCTATGCCATAACCAAGAATTATATTCCATTGCACTTAGGAAAGGTAAATCTTGGCTTCTTAGGTCTTCTAAGTTTAAGGTGTAAACATTCTCTTGCCTATTGGCTGAGAGAATAAATTCTTCCTTGGAATTGTGAACTAAACACTTATCATTCCTAAAATTCACAAGGTAAATTTCATCACATAACTGACTTATGCTAATGAGGTTGTGCTTAAGACCTTTAACAAAAAGAACATTTTAAATCAAGGTTTTACCTAAAAGTACAATATTACCAATACCAACAATCTCTCCCTTAGCATTGTCTCCGAAAGTTACCTTTCCTCCTTTCGTTTTGATAATCTTTTCAAAAAAGCTTTTGTTACCAGTCATGTTCCAGGAACATCCACTATCCATGTACCATGTATTGTTGCTGGTACTTTCTTTATTATTCTGAAATCAAGAAGAAAATTAGACTTTCGGAATCCAAACTTGTTTGGATCCGAGATTTCCAGACAATAAAATTTTAGGTACCCACATCTTCTTGGAAAAGTAAGCTTTGTGAAATCCTAGAGATTGGGTTTTGTTTAAGGAACAATTCTTTGCCCAGTGACCACCACATTGACACTTGGTACAAAATGGGGCACTTTGAGGAACAAAATAATTGTTACTGAAAATAGGTTTTGCATGGGTATAACCAAATCAGGATTTATTTCTTAAAGGTCGTATTTGGGAATACATCTTATCAAAATTTTCTTTACCATGGGTAAAGTTTGATAAACACTTCTTTAAGGAAAAAATTTCGGACTTGAGTTTTACAACCAAGTTTTTATCCTCAAAATAATTAGTTTTAGAACTAGAGTTAGGCTCGAAAACATTTTTATTAGAAATTACTTTTTCTAATTCTTTAGAAAGTTTGTTCTTTTCAGAACTTACTTCCTCAAGATTTTTTGAAATACTTTCAAAATCAGCATTTTTCTTATCAAGATCTTTAGAAAGATCTGATATCTCTTTTGTAAGAATAGAATTCCTAGAGTTTGCCTTATCAAGTTTCTTATTGAGTTTGGAATTCTCAATCTCATCAAGTTAAGCAAATCTAGAGACTTCTTCAAATGTAGGTAAAGTATTTTCCTCATTAGAAGATGATTCTTCATTAGAAGAGTTATAATACTTACTATCATTAGAATTTAAAGAAACAATGTTCAATGATTCAGAATTTCGTACCTTAGCCAAAAGACAATGATTATCAATAGGTAATCTGGCTATAAGACCAAGATTCTTCTGTCCTGAAGATTCCTAATCAGAAGATTCATCTGAAGAGTCACCACCACTGGCACTCCAGGTGTCATTAGCTTTCAGAAATTTCTTAGTTTTAACTTTATAATACTTCTTTCTGTTCTTGTCTGAATGTCATTCCTTCCTTTCTTTCTTTTTGAGCATAGGGCAATCTGGTCTAATATGTCCAGCTCTTTTACATTCATAACAGGTAACTTCTTCATCTTTCTTATCTTTCCTATCCTTCTTCTTATACTTGGATTGAAAGTTTCTCTGTCCAGCTATCTTGTTCATCCTTCGAGCAAGATTGGCTAATTCATTTTCTGAAACTTCACTTTCACTAGATTCGGATTGGAAAATGACTTTCTTAGACGTGGATCTAGTAACTCTCTCAGGAGTCTTAGCTTTCATCTGATTTGAAGTTGTAGTAAAAGCAACAGTACCATTTCCATTCTTCTTCTTGATGTTGTCATCATCTCTCTTCATTCTTGTTTCATGTTGTAGAAGAGTTCCAAATAATTCATCAAGAGTAATTTGAGTGACCTTCCTATTTTCATCTATAGCTGTTCTCTTGGATTCCCACTCATTGGGCATAATGTCAATTATCTTGTCCAAAAGAGCTTCATCATCTAAACCTTTCTCTCCCATAGATTGTAGACTGTTGACAATAGTCATAAATCTTGGTTGAACTTTACAGATAGGGTCTCCATAAGGAAAATTGAAGCCATGACATTCAGCTCTAAGCATAGCTCTTCTGGTCTCAATTACCTTGGAAGTCCCAAAGTGTGTAACCTCTAACTTCTTCCATATACAGTTAGCTGATTCACAAGAAGAAATATGGCTATATATATTTCTATTCATTGAACATAGTAAGGTGTTGCATTCCTTATAGTTGAGTTGATATTCTTGCTTTTCCTGGTTAGTAAAGGTTCTGACTTCCTTGTCAGGAATTTTATAATCACCAGTAAGCATAACAAAGTTGTCTACTCCAGTATTGATAACAAATGTCTTCATACGATCTCTCCAGTATTCATAATCATTACCATCAAAGATAGGTGGTCTTGTCGGATTTAGATTGTCAATAGATCCAACATTAATTCCTGTCATACTAGAAATAACTTTGCACACAAACTTGTTAGTAGCAAAGAATCGTAATCACAAAGTTCGGAATGAGAAAGTCCGGAATGGACAAATTCGGAATGACAAAGTTCGGAAGGATAAAGTGAGCAAGAAAAACTTGTATGTGAGTACAAGTATTTTAGAGACCTCCTCTGATACCAAATGTAAGATTGGTATAGAGTAAGAGGTTTCCAACCTCTGATACCAATTGTAGGATCGAAATATAGTATGAGATGCTCAATATACAAAAGGGGGGTGAATTGTATACTTTAAAAATTCCTTTGGAACCTTTAAAGTTAGTTAAGAATAACTATGTTTCCTTAAGCAAGGAAAAGGATAAGTTTAACAAAGATTAAACTAATCAAATTCACAACACCTCTAACACCGAAAGTAAACTAGGAAAGAGATTCCGAAAGTAGGTTCCGGAAATATGGTTCCGGAGATTGAAACTTAACAAACAATTACAATATGAGATTCTACCTTAAAGCGTATAGAATCTAAATTAATCAGAGTACAAATAAGGAAGTATAAGAAAGTTATATTTTCCTTATAATACAAAATGCAGCGGAATAGAAACAAGTAGTAAAACTACAAGTAACAAGATAACAGTCTTTTAACCCAAAGAGAAGGGTATCCAACAACCTTGGATAAAGGTCCCTTGATTTATACTTTCAAGAAAGTCTGTCTTACCCACACTAGGGTAAGCCCTCGATACGAAGATCGGAGTCTCTGTCTTGCTATCCCCGCAAGCCCTCAACTTCAAGGTAGTTGGCAACCTCTGTCTTCCTCAGCAAGAAAGCCCTCGAACTTTAAGGTAGTCGGCACCTCTGTCTTCCTATCCCCGGAAGCCCTCGAATGTAATCACCAACATTCGGAGTCACACGAAGCTTTGAGAGTTAATAAGAGCCTCTCTCTCTAGAAATCACTTCAAGCAAATTTGTTAGCCTTTCAGCACTTTCATCAGCTATCAGCTATCCATCAGCAACGAGCTCTTTCAAATGATCTCCTATTTATAGGTAAGGTCGGCTCCTTCTCCAACGGTCATATTTTCCTTAAAGTTCGGAGGGACCTATACACGTGTCACTTAGACAACGGTTAGTTTATAACAAAACAGACGACATCGTTTTATAACAAAATAAGTGTAACAGAATGTACGACATCGTTTTAATTCTAACATAAAAGTTCGGAATGAAAACTTCGGAGTGAAGGTTCGGAGTGAAATAAAGATACTCAAATACTCTGAATTAATTCAGAGTGTATAAAACAAAGATACTCAAATTCTGTTTAATAGGTGAATTCGGAATGAGAATTCGGAATAGGAATTCTTCATCAGAAATCGTAATGAGAATTCTTCATCAGAATTCGTAATGGGAATTCTTCATCAGAATTCGTAATGAGAATTCTTCATCAGAATTCGTAATGAGAATTCGTAATGAGAATTCTTCATTAGAGTTCGTAATGGGAATTCTTCATTGGAATTCGTAATGATAATTCTTCTTCAGAATTCGTATCCTGAATCTGAAATAGAACTTAGTCAGAGTTCATATCCTGAATTCGAAATGAAACTTCCTTATAGTTCTTATCTAGAATCTGAACCCTAAAACAGAATGTTTTATATCAAAGTTTCAATGATTCCGAGAAAATGAATCCGAATCTTATACTTAAGAAAAATATGAATGAAAATGTGATAAGGATAATTTTTCTTATAAAAGCGATTTTCCTTAAGAAAGCTATTTTCCTTATAAAAGCAATTTTCCTTATAAAAGCAATTTTCTTAAAGATAAGGTGTTTGTGATTTTCAAAACAAGAAGGAATGGAAAAGTCATAAGGAAAACCTTATTGACTCAACAATTTTGAGATTGTTCCTTAAGAGGATTTATATGCTTGAGAGAAGAATAGATGAATTCACATAAGGTTTCAAAGAAATTTTTCAGATTCCATAAGTTTGACAAAACAATAGGCTCCTCTCATGTACTAAATTTGATTGGGTACGTTAAATACATGGAGATATTAAAGGTTTCCTTTTTGGATTGCTTTGTATTTAAAATTGATAATTTATTCATTATTGGAAATTTTATAACAGTGTGAATGAGTTTATTAAATGTTTACCCTATTTTTTAAAATTATTGAGGATAGATAAACTATGAATAAGATTTCCATGATATTATATTATATTGATAGTAAAAAGGGTTAAATTTTTAATTTAGAAGAAGAAAAATTTTATTTTAGAGTCCAATAATATTTTTTTGACTATCCATTAATGATTTTTGAGAAGAGAAATCGTGTTTTTGGTAAGGAGGGGTGATATTTTCATGGGATAGAATAGCCTAATAATCCTAAAGAGGTTTGGGAAACACTAAGGAGAATTTATATTAGGTATTAGTGTTATAGATTCATTAATAATTTTTGAATGTTAATTGATATAAATTGAATATTTTAATAATATTATAAGTATAAATATTTCAAAATCAAGAAAATAATTAATGGAGCTTGTAGTGTGTATAAAAATATAGTAGTAGAGGTTAATATTATTAACTTTGAGAATATAAAATAATATTTCAGTATCATATTAATATGATAAAGGATTTGTATTGTTTGCTCATTTCCCTTATGTTATAATAAAAGTTATTAGGTAATAAAGATTTTTTATGAATAAAATAAGATGATATGCTTTGTTTATGATGCATCAAACTCTATAACATGGTTTGAAATTAATTGAATAAAAAATATTTTATTTTGGCCAAAATTGTTTATCCAATATATTTATTTAAATATGATGGAAAGAGATCCCAACACCAATAATTGTTTTATTTAAGAGAGTAAGATCTTATTTTAATAATAATTATCCAAATAGATACAATTACATATAGGAAAAAGTTATTAACAATTTGTTTGTATATATGTTTTTAAACAAATAAATATGTATTATTAAAAAACATGAATACTTTTTTGTTTTATAGCATGATATTTTTGAGATAATATGGTGTCTTAAAGACTTTATGGGAGCATGTTTTAGCATAGATTGTTTCAAGAGTTAACAAATAAGATATTAAAATAATCAAGATTCAATGTCAATGTATATTAATATCATAAAGTAGTCTAGTCTATGTTTGTATATAAATAATGTAAAGAGTAACATTTTATTACCATAATGAACTCATATGATATTTTTAAATGGGAATTTTTTGAAATATAGTGCGGATGACATTATAAAGCTTTCTAAATAGACAAAAAAATTACTAATTTAGTAACTGATTTTCCAAAATAGGTTGATCATTTTTTCTACTATTTTAATCTAATTTGAGGGTATTTAATTTTTAAGTACCATGTACTAAATTGAGTTGAATCATTTTCGGGCCTCAAGTATTTTTTTTGGGAAACTTGTAATTGCATGATTATTACAATTTATGTTCAATACATATTCAAAAAACCATCTTTGAACATATATTTTTCATATTCAAATGAATTTAATTAGTGATTTGATCCATGTAACACATATATTTTATATTAATTCATTCAATTATTCTATTAATTTATTAACTCATTAATTTTAATTTTAATTGAACTAATACATTATTATATGTATTTATGTTAAACCAATGAAAATAGTGTTTATATGAGAATGTTTTCTGCATCAATACTTAAGTGAGTGCCATAAAATCCAATATATCATGTTTAAAGTGTTAAAAAAGAACTATAAATCCAACATATTGTCACTTTATAAACTTATATGTCATTAGAATCCAAAAATCCTACATCGGGACTTAAGATAGAGCCACCATATAGGTGATATATGCATAAACATTGAGATAGTGTTAACACACCAATTTATCAACAAATAAAATGTAAAGACCTCAAATTTCCATGTAAATTTTTTTTCTAAATAAATGGGAATTTTAAGAGACCATGAAAATTGACGGCACATAATTCCAAGGCCCGGAGTGCCCGGAATAAATTTCTGAACTTTATTCAGGATACGTTCAGTAAACATGTGAGAGGGTTTTTCTAAATTTTTAAATGGTGCTCAGAATGGAAATCTGAGGGCACCATTGAAATCGCAGCACCGGTATTCCCTTAAGGATACCTTCACCTCAACAGTAGTAGGTCAAAGGTGGAAGTTAGATTCTCACATATTCGTGAAAGAATAAAATAAAAAATAAAATTTTGTAGCTTTTATTTTTATTTTTTATTCCATGTGGATGTTGAAAAGTGGGGAAAACCAGACCTAAACCTCCCATGAGAGGTTATAATGGCGGGTACCACCAAAACTAACCTCCCATGAGAGGTTATGTTAGTGGGGACCACCCGAGGTATAAACCCCCTTGAACTCCCCTTTAATCGGAAACCCTCAAATTTCCTAGTAAATGTGGGAGAGCCTCTACAACTCCTCCAACATTTATTATTCCAACTATATTTAATTAAATTAGGCTATTTTGAATTTGTTCCATCAATCTAAATAATAGATATCATAATCTATTATCTTGGGATACCTTTTCATTTTGGTGGAATTGGAGAAAAGGCTTGGAAAAAGAGAGAGAGTTGGAGGACTTGGGAGAAATATCTCCAACGAAGAACGCCAACCTCAACATTAACTTTCTTCCTCAGGACATCCTCCAATTTGGGATGTCTTCAATCAAAGATCATCTTCCCCTCCCCAAAGACTTCGTCTTCTCCCTTGCGATCTCTGTCGATGAATCAAACAAGGTAGGGGTTTTGTTCCCATGTTCTTTCCTTCTATGTTTCTTTTGTAGGAATGGGACTAGTGATTGATGAAGATTGTGGGGATTGAAGTTATTAAATATCTTCCATACATGTTCTTTTTCTTGTTGAGATGCTTGCTACCACTCTAATATGGAGGGTACAGTCTAAAAAAACATGGCTCGTCCCCTCCGTCATTCTTCTTGAATGTTGTATCCTTCGAGATGGAAGAAGGTGACTTTGGTGAAGTTGATCGGTGTTGGCGATCAGAACAGGTGGAACTCGAGAACCGTCGATGAAGGAACCACACCCCGCTGCCCCACAGCCTCTGTGCCCCGCGGTGCTCCGCTGTTCGTGGCCCCCGCCGCCCTGCAGCAACTGCCGCTCTGCGTCGTCCGCAGCCGAGCTGACCCAAGTCGTCGTTGTCGTCCGAGCTGATGCCGCCAGGCGGACCCGCTGCTGTTTTCCGACCCATTGTCGTCCAACCCGAGGCCATCGAGCTGAGTCACCGCCACAATTCAGGCTGAGTCTCCATCACTGCCTCCGTCTAGGCTGAGTTTCCACCACCTTTCGAGCCGTCACTGCCGTCCGGGCCGAGCCGTTGCCATCGTCCGGGCTAAACCACCACCCAAGCTGCCACCACCCTTCTGCCCAAACCACCCCGGCCGACCCACCCCATGGCCTCACGCCATCACGGCACCCTTCGTGGCCTCACAGCCCCTCGCGGCCCTCTGAATCCCCTCGCGGCCGGCCGGGATGGACCTAGCGGGCCAGGCCGCCAAGTGGGTTGAGCCGAACCCAATGGGTCGGGCAAGCCAGTGGTCCAGGCCGGACCCAGTAGGTCAGGCCGGGTCGACCCAAACCAGGTCGGCCCAAGCCGGGTTGAGCCGGGTAGGTTCGACCGGGTCAAACCGAACCCGGGCCCACTATGACCCATTTTCATTTTTTTGACCATAACCTTGGCACCGAAAGTTAGTTTGACAAACCACTAGTAGAGCTAGAAATCCTGGAGCGAGATAGTCCCTTTGAGTATACCTGACTAGCTATTTGGGTTAATATGGGGTACGGTCAGGTTAGATCAAACACGAATCCAACAGGGCCCCGGGGACTAAAAGGCTAATAACTCACAGACCGAGCGTCCGATTGGCACGCCTTCTGTTGAGTTGAGTCCCCTATGATGTGGTGGTCCTTTGAAATACTTCATCAGGGGACATCATGGCAGTTGGAGAATCGACCAGTGGCTTGGGGAGCAGACTCTCCCAAAGACGATCCAGCCTAGTGCGGAAACCCAATAGCTGGCTATGATGAAACGAGTGCTCTCCTAGAGATCATGTGTGGGTAAACTCCTAGTGATCTTGTGTAGGTTAGCTCCTAGAGATCCTCTGTGGGTTAGCTCCAAGAGATCCTGTGTGAGTTAGCTCCTAGAGATCATGTGTGGGTCAGCTCCAGCGATCCTGTGTGGGTCTGCTCCTAGCGATCCTATTTGGGTCAGCTCCTAGAGATCCTATATGGGTTAACTCCATGCGATCATGTGTGGTCCATCTCTAGTGATCTTGTCTAGGTCATATCCTAGAAATCTTGTGTGGGTCAGCTCCTAGCGATCCTGTGTGGGTCGAATCCTATCTATCTTGTGTGGGTCAGCTCCTAGCGATCATGTGTGAGTCAGCTCCAGCGATCCTATGTGGGTCAACTCCTAGCAATCCGGTGTGGGTCAGATCCTAGTGATCATGTGGGGGTCACCTCCTTGCGATCCTATGTGGGTGAGCTCTAGAAATTTTATGTGTGTCAGCTCATAGCGATCCTGTGTGGGTCAGCTCCTAGAGATTCTGTGGAGGTCAGCAGCAGGTCCTCTTAATAGAGTAATATGATTTAGTAGATATAACAAATCGTCTCTTCTATCATACCTAAGTTATACCTGGTTTGAGCTAAGTCAGAACCTCTGTGTTTCTTCATGTTTGAGATGGATTACAAGATAACTTAGGTATATGTTTGGAAATATACCTAAGTAGGGTTATCTGTTATTTTCATACTTTGTGGTTTATCCATGGTGGATTTTTTGAGACCTTGAGGGTCTTGGGGACCTTACTGAGTATCGTTATACTCACCCATGCACGGTCTATTCCCACACCTTGTTTTGTTGGATGTAGACGACGGGAAGCACTGACTCAGGCTGAGAGTACCAGGATTGGACGGTACCCAGAGGTGGACCATACGGCATGTCGGTACACAGAGGAGACGGGTTGACATGGAGTGCTAAGGAGGCAATCTATACCTACCCTTTAGTTAGGAACCTCAGAGGATGATCTCGTAGCTGTCTTCTCACATTGTTTAGTTGTATTGTATTTCATTTGTACTTTTATCTTTATAGTTGAGCATGTATTCTGGCCCCTTTTATTTTCAGCACTCTTTTTCTTATACAGTTTTCTTGTGTTCGTATCATTTTGTGTGCTTGGTTACGTGATTTTACAGGTTATAAAGGAAATTCCATCCCATTTCTAGAAAAATATTCCTTTTGGTGCTAGTCACCAGCCCCTGGACTATGGAAGGCGGGTTTGGGGTAGTCATGACACGGGCATCGGGGTACGGTTCATGAAAAATTGGTATCAGAGGAGTCAGTTCTACCACAGAACATAGGACTCTGATCTTTTGTTTTTAATAGAAATAGTTCTAAGTGTAGTGAGTGTGGTTATTAGTTTAGGGAATCCGGTGTCGGTGCAGTGGTTGATGTATCCATACACCATGACCCTGACTTCTTATTTTTGACTCAGTGCACAAAAACACTGATTGTGAGTGTGTTTTCAAGAGTTTTCTTTGTGATCTCTTAAGTCAACTCACCAGGTATAACTTATAGACCGTAGACCACTTGTTTCTTATCAGGATTCCACCACGTAGACAGCCAGCTAGGGTTCCAAGAGTAGCACGCACTGATAGCCCACCGAGAGACAAGGAATCGGTGCAGGTCCCTTTTCTAGTAGAGGCACCAGTGGAGACACCAGCGGTACCATTACCTGTTGGGCCACCAATGCCACCAGCCCCAATAAAAGATAGTGCATACCACTTGAGTGCATTGCACGAGTTCCAGAACTAGAGGACACCCAGGTTCAGGGGATAGACGGACCCACATGAAGCTGAGGATTGGTTCGAGGCTGTTGTGACAGTCTTCCGACTGGTAGGGACACCAGCCGATCTCATGGTGATCCTTGCTGCCACACTTATACAGGCAGCATTAGGAAGATTGTGGAGCTTGATTCTTCAGGTTCATGACGAGGTGACGCTTCTCTGGGTATACTATGAGAGCCTATTCCGGGCAGAGTTTGTCCTAATGACTCTTCACGTAGTGTGTATATAGGAGCTTCTTCATCTGCAGTAGGGTAGCATGACTGTAGCTCAGTACTCAGTGAGGCTCCCTGACCTATCACACTACTTCACTGATATGGTTTGGGACCCTTTATTTAGGGCCCAAACCTTCGAGCAGGGACTCAGGCGGGAGATCAGGGCTTCGATGATCTCACTCAGCATCCTGACACAGGTGGGGGTATTAGAGAGAGCCCTCTTAGTGGAGAGATTTCATGATGAACATTCACTAGCAGCGAGATCCACCACCAGTCATCACATAGTATAGTCTTCTGCAGCTAGCAGAAGATAGATGTCACAGAGGTCTAAGAGGACAAGACCTACATGTGGGCGAACGCATGACTCATGATCGATTCTGCGGGGCACCCGAGGTGGATCCATTCATACCAGGAGTGAGAAGTGCTACACATGCGGTAGGTAGGGTCACATGGCTCGTGACTATCTGACCCTCCTTATGGATTATCATAATATGGTCGAAGGTCCACCCAGGCAGAGATATAGTTTCGACCGAGGAGGTCTGTAGGGATCAGGCAGACGTGGCAAAGGAGCTGGTCATGTAACTGGCAGTGGGTGACGATTCAAGATGTTACCACCACCACCACCAGGAGGTCCACCCCGACTGTAGGGAGCAGGTGGATAGGGGAGATCTCAGCTCTATGCAGTTGAGGCCTACGATCATGGTGCTCTGAAGATGATACAAGGTACGATCTGTGTCTACTTCACCTTAGTTGCAGTACTTATAGACATAGGTGTAAGTCATTCTTTTATTTCCACTTCCCTCGTTCAGATCTTAGAGATTCCGACATAGCCTTAGGCTTTATCCTTACATCTAGATACTCCTACGGGAGCAGATTCAATAATTACGTATCGGTACCAGTAGTGTGAGCTTACTATAGGAGGTGAAAGCTTCGGCAGGGATCTCCTAGTAGCAGCGTCAAGGTCTTATGACATCATCTTGGGTATGGAATGGTTATCTGTAGTCCATGCTTAGATAGACTGTAATAGGTGAAAAGTGTGGTATTTCTTCATGGATGGGACCAGGTTTAAATTCACCGGTGATAAGAGAGCCTTTGCAGCGTAGGATGGACATACCTGATGGAGGGTGTAGCCGATTACACATCAGTTGGCTAGCCTTACCCTCAGAGTGGTTGATGTGGAGAGTCTGAATTATCCTATAGTGGTGGACCAGTAGGCGGATTTCATCCTGGATTATGTTCTGGGTCTACCTACTCATAGAGAGGTGGATTTTACATTGACTTGTACCCTGGGATGATGCCGATATCTACACCAGCATATCAGATGGCTCCCACGGAGCTTCGTGAGCTGTGGGTACAGCTAGAGGACTTGTAGGGGAAGGGATTCATTTCTCCTAGTGCTTCTCCTTGGGAATCCCTAATTCTATTCTCCAAGAAGGAGGATGGGATCTTGAAGATTTTTTTGACTATCGGCACCAAAACCAGGTGACCGTGAAGAACAAGTACCCACTTCCGAGGATTTACAACCTCTTTGATCACCTGAAGGGAGCATGGTGGTTCTCCAAGATAGACCTCAAATTAGGCTATCACCAGCTCAGAGTATGAGATGAGGATGTGCAGAAGATGGCCTTTAGATGTCGGTACGACAATTATGAGTTCTTGGTTATGAAATTTGGTGTAACCAATGCTCCAGAAGTGTTCATGGGACTCGTGAACATGATCTTTTAGCTATACCTTGATCGCTTTGTAGTGGTCTTCTTCGATGCCATTCTGATCTACTCAGCTACCAAGGAGGATCATTCATGTCATTTACAGGTAATACTATACACACTCTAAGTGAACCAGCATTATGGTATGCTATCTATGTTCCAGTTCTGGATCTGAGAGGTTCACTTTCTGGTACATGTCATATCGGAGGCTGGAGTTGCAGTGGATCCAGTGAAGATTGAGTTGGTACATTCTTGGGAGCCAACTAGGAGTGTGATGGAGATTTGGAGTTTCCTGGGATTGGATCGATACTACCAAGGGTTTATTCCAGACTTATCCAGAGTTACAACAGTGGTCTTGGCCTTGAATATGTGAAGACACTATCTTATGGGTGAACATTTTACAGTCTACTCTGATCACAAGAGTCTCAGGTATATCTTCTCTTAGAAAAACCTGAACCTAAGACAGCGACGTTGCCTTGAGTTCCTCTAGGACTATGACTTCGAGATAGTCTATACTCATGGGAAGGAGAATGTTGTAGAATATGCACTCAGTAAGAGGTCTGGTATACAGCTGCTAGGTGAGGCGATGGACTAGCTGGCCACTTTGCAAATATCCTCTGTGGAACTTGATAGAGTATTTTTCCTTCAGTCTCTTACAGTCACTCCCCATCTTCTTCAGCAAGTCAGGGAGGCGCTGTGTGGGGATGATGACTGTGATGCACAACGTGCTCAGATATCCCCAGGATAGGAACCTGATTGATTTTGTGAAGGTGGGGAGCATATCATCCTCTTCAGAGGACGTATCATGGTACTAGTGTCACTTTAGGAGAAAGTGTTGAGGGAGTTACACACATCCCCTCTAGCGGTACATCCAAGAGTGGTGAAGATGTACTAGGATCTCCGATGATAGCACTGGTGGTCAGGAATAATGAAATCAGTAGCAGAGATTGTTTCCTGGTGCCTCACTTGTCAGCAAGTGAAGGCGGAGCATTAGGTACCAGTAGGCTTGGTTCAGCCTTTAGAGGTCACAGAGTGGAAGTGGGATGGGATATTCATGGAATTCTTGAAAGGAATTCCACATACATCAAGGGTTCATGACTCGATTTGGGTGATTGTCGACCGACTCACCATGTTGGACCACTTCCTATCGATCAGAGAGAAGGTTTCAATAGAGAGCTTGGGGAACCTCTATGTGCAGGAGATTGTGCAGCTACATGGAGTACCTTAAATGATTATCTCCGATCGTGATTCAAGTTTTACTTACCATCTATATAAGGGGTTAAAAGAGGCTTTTTGGATTCAGCTTTGTTTGAGCATCGCCTTCCATCCTCAGACAGATGGCTAGACTGAGTGGACCATTCCGACCCTCGAGGACACGTTGTGTTCTTGTGTCCTCGACTTCGATCACAGCTGGGAGGATCACTTTCCTTTGGTGGAGTTTTCATAAAACAACAGTTATCACTCCACCATTGGGATGGAACCTTTTGAGGTGTTGTACGGGCGACCTTGCAGATCATCTTTGTGATGGACTGACCCTGGGGAGTCAGCACTAGTGGGACCAGAGATGGTACGGGCTACCATAGAGAAGGTACAGATCATCCAGGAGCGGATGAAGACTGCACAGAGTAGGAAAAAGTCATATGCCGGTAGGAGATAGAGACCTCTGGAGTTTGAGGATGGTGACCACGTCTTTCTATGGGTCTCACCCCAACGAGGTTTACAGAGATTTTGCTGAGGCGAAAAGTTATCTCCGAGTTTCATTGGACCCTTACAGGTCTTTAGTAGATTTGGTGAGGTGTCTTACCACTTAGCACTTCCACCTCAATTGCACTGGGTGCATGATGTCTTCCATGTATCCCAGCTGAGGATATACGTGCATAACCCTTCCCATGTCATCGACCATAGAGAGCTGGACGTTGACGATGGGGAGACTTTTATGGAGGTTCTAGTAGAGAATGAGGATCTACAGGATCAGCTCCTTCATGGATGGTCAATACCTCTGGTGCACGTTCACCGGTATCACGAGAACATCCAGGAGAGCACATGAGAGCGGGAGGCTCATATGCGTGATCAGTACCCCCACTTGTACCCTTAGTTTATGTTGTGTCTTATGGGGACATAAAGCCTAGAGGTGGGGAGAATGTAAATACCCGTAATTTCCATTTAATTTTTTAAAATAAATGGGAATTTTACAAGTCCACAAAAATTGATGGTGCATAATTCCGAGGCCCGGAGTGCCCAAAATGAATTTTTGAACATTATTCTGGGTACGTTTAGTAAACGTTCGAGCGGGTTTTTCTAAGTTTATCACTGGTGCTCATAATTGAATCCAAGGGCACCGTTGAACTCGCAGTGCCGGTATTCACTTAAGGAGACCTTCACCTTGACCGAAGTAGGTCGAGAGTAGATGTAAGCTTTTCACATATTCATGAAAGAATAAAATAAAAATAAAATTGTGTGGATTTTATTTTTATTTTTTATTCCATGTGGATGTTGAAAGTGGGGACCACCAGACCAAAACCACCCATGAGAGGTTTTGGTAGTGGGGACCACTCGAGGTATAAACCCCCTTGAACTCCCCTTTAATGGGAAACCCTCAACCTTTTTATTAAAGCTGGGATAGCCTCTATAACTCCTCCAACATTTATTATGCCACTCAATTTAATTAAATTAGGATATTTTTAATTTTTTCCAACAAACTAAATAATATATAACATAATATATTATCATGGGTACCTTTTCATTTTGGTGGAATTGGAGAAAAGGCTTTCCAAAAGAGAGAGCGTTGGAGAACTTGGGAGAAATCTCTCCAACGAAGAACACCAACAAAGAACGCTGACCTTGACTTCGACTTTCTTCTTGAGGAAATCCACCAACAAGGGACGTCTTCAATCGATGATCATCTTCCCCTCCCCAACAACATTTTCTTCTCCCTCACGATCTCCATCGATGAATCAAAATAGGTAAGGGTTTTTTTCCATGTTCTTCCCTTCTAAGTTTCTTTTGCGGGAATGGGATTAGTGATTGACCAAGGTTGTGGGGATTGATGTTCTTAAATATCTTCCATACACGTTTTTGTTCTTGTTGTGCCACTTCCTACTACTCTAATGTAGAGGGTGTGGGACAAATAAACATGGTCCAACCCCTCCGTCGTTCATATTGAATTGTGTATCCTTCATGATAGAAGAAGGCGACTTTCATGAAGGCCACCGGTGTCGGTGGTCGACACCGGTGGAAGTCGAGATCCACCGAAGATGGAACGGTGCACCACGGCCCCAAAGCCTACACACCCTACGGTGTTCCTCCATCTGCGACCACCACCGCCCCACGAGCATTGCCGCCCCACGGCCTTCGATGCTCTGTTCTGTCCGTAGCCGAGCTGACCCGAGTCGTTGTCGCCATCTGAGCCGCTGCCGCTGGGCTGAGCTGCCGCCTCCATCTGAGCTGCCGCAGCTGGGCCAAGCTGCCACCGCTATCCAGGTTGAGTCATCACCTCTATCCAAGCTTCCACCATCATCTTGGATGAGGCACCACAACTGTCTGAGCCGTCACCGTCGTCTAGGTCGAGATGTCGCCGCTGTCCGGGCTGAGCCGCTGCCGAGCCACCACCACCGAGCTGAGTCATCATCTGAGCCACCACTACCTCCTGAGTCGAGATGCCACTCGAGGCGCCACCTCCCTTCTAGCTTAACCTCCTCAGTCCAGCCTCCCTGCATCCTCATGCCCTCAAAGCACCCTTCGCAGCCTCATAGCCACCCACGGCCCATCACGGCCTTCCGGGCCTAAACTAATGGGTAGGGCCGCCCAGCGAGCTCGGCTGGACCCTACGGGTTAGGCCAGGTCAACCCAAACTAGGTCAACCTAGGCTGGGTCAGTTTGACTCAGTCAGACTAGAACCATGCCCAGTACGACCCATTTACATTGTTTTGACCAAAACTTTGGCACCAGGTGTCCATTTGACGAACCTTCATCGGCGCTGGAAATCATAGAGTGATAAGGTCCCTTTGATTATACCCCACTAGAGACTTGGGTTAATATGAGGTATAGTCGGGTTGGATTAAACACGAATCCAACCGGGCCCCTGAGACTAAAAGGCTAATAACTCACAGATCGGGCGTCTAATTGACGGGTCGTCTGTTGTGTTGAGACCCCTATGATGTGGCGGTCCTTTGAGATACCTATTTAGGGTACATCATGGATGTTTGATAAACAACCAATGGCTTGGAGAGTGGACACTCCTGGAGAAGATCAGGCCTAGTGCGTAAATCCAGTAGATGCCTGTGATGAGAAGATTTCTCTCTAAGAGATCCTATGTGGGTCAGCTCCTAGTGAACCTGTGTGTGTCAGTTCCTAGCGATCATGTGTGGGTCAGCTCCTAGTGAACCTGTGTGTGTTAGTTCCTAGCGATCATGTGTGGGTCAGATCCTAGCGATCTTGTGTGGTTCATCTCTAGCGATCTTGTGTGGGTCAGCTCCTAACGATCCTATGTGGGTCAGCTCCTAGCGATTCTGTGTTGGTCAACTTCAGCGATCCAATGTGGGTTAGCTTAATGCGATCATGTGTGGGTCAGATCCTAGCGATCCTATGTGGGTTAGCTCCTAGCGATCATGTGTGGGTCTGCTCCTAGTGATCCTGTGTATATCAGCTCCTAGAGATCTTGTGTGGGTCAGCTCCTAGCAATTCTGTGCAGGTCTATAGCAGAGCCTCATAACAGAGTAAGATGATTCAATATATATAACTAATCATCACTACTACCGTACCTATGTTATACCTGGTGTGAGCTGAGTCAGAACCTCTGTATTTATTCATGTTTGAGATGGATTACTTGATAACTTATTTATATGTATGGTCATATACCTAAGTAGGGTTATCTATTATTTTCATACTTTGTGGTTTATCCTTGGTGGATTTTGAGAGACCTTGAGGGTGTCAGGGTCCCTACTGAGTATCATTATACTTACCCCTGCATGGGATATTCCAGCACCTTATTGTGTTGGATGCATACGATGGATAGCACTGACTGAGGCTTAGAGTACCAGGACTGGATGGTACCCAGAGGTAGACCATACAGCGTGTCGGTATGCAGAGGAGACGGGTGGACGTGGAGTGTTGAGGAGGCAATATATACCTACCCTTGAAGTAGGAACCTCGAAGGATGAACCAGTAGCTATCTTTTATCTTTCTTCAGTTGTATTTTATTTCATTTGTACTTGTATCTTTACAGTTGGGCTTGTATTCTAGCCCCTTTTACTTTCAGATTTCTTTTTTCTATACATTTTTCTTGTGTTCGTATCTTTTTGTGTGCTTGGTTATGTGAGTTTATAAGTTATAAAGGCAATGCCTTCCCAGTTCTAGGGAATATGCCTTTCAGTATTAGTCGTCATCCCCTGGCCTTTCGAAGTCAGGCTTGGGGTAGTCACGGAATGGACCCCGGGGGACGGGTCATGGCATAAAAACTTAAGAAGGAATCATCATCAATATATATTTGATAATCCAACAAACATAGCATCAAATTCCCATTGTATTGAGAATTGTGATGATATATTTGAGAGGCATTGTGATCATCATTGCTATTTTTCTTATATAAACCTAAAATATAATTAAAATCTAACACAAATAGATTTATCTTTCCAATATACGCTCAAGTGCTAATACTATGTAATACTCATTATTAACACAATTTTAATTTATGGTCAATATGATGGCCACCCAATGTAACATTCATCAACCTTTAAGAATAAATCATCCAACAATATAATTTTCATTTAATAGTTTCTTGAATTAATATTTCAATCAATCATGAACATTATCAATGAACATATTAATCTTTGCATCCATATGAAATTCAAGAAAGTACTAATAATAGCATATTATGTTCATTAATTTCATGTCACGCCCTCATGGATGTCATATATTCCAATGGGGACATCTGGGATCCCCCATACTGAACTACTTACGAAACTAGGAAATTCCTCAATGAATATTCCATATAAAGGAAGGTCATGTAGGGATATTTGTGAAATGAAAATAGTGATCAATGAGGAAGGAATTGATCATACCACATGGATGTGATCTTGTATTCTACTACCATATTTTTGAATCACATAAGTTTGTTCCAATTATAAATTCAATATAATGTATTTGTGGTTGAAGAGTAAAACATGGGGATAATTAATCCTTGAAAAGGGGATCAAGGGAACAATATAGGTTTAAGCTGAATTATAGAGGATACATATATAGAGGTGTAATGAAGCTAGGGGAACTTGGTTTCAGTCATGGTGGATCATTCATAGTGAACCTTATGAGGATATAATGAGATTTCTCTCCCCCTACACTTTAATTAATATTTTATTATTTCTATTCTCGTGATATACTATTATGTTAAATGTGTGAGTTGTAATTAATCAAATCGAATTTTTTGAAACTTTTATGCATGGAGAATATATGATTCCTCCGTATACACATAATTTTGTTCAATATTATAGTAAATAGATAACCAGTGTTAATAGGTAAATTAGTACTTGTGTATGTTCATACAAGAACTAAGAATGTGTTCATTTCAAGTAGATAATGAACTATAACTGTGAGGTAAAAAAATAGATAAACTTACAAAAATCCCACAATGTAGATAATTACAATAGCATTAAGGGAATTTTAGGTGATGATTCCCATAGACATTTTATGGATAACCATATTAGTAATAATCTAAAAAACCAGAACTAAGTACTCAACCTAAAAGAGAAATGGAAGGACCAACATAAAAGAGAGAATTCACTTAATCCTCCTAACAACTCTGATGAGGCTTTTAATCAACTTTGGATGTCCAATGAGTAATTTGTAAGATCATTTATAAAAGTAAAATAATGGTATCTCTTTGAATCAATATTAGTAGTGGGGAGTTTTATAAGAGTTCAATAAAATTCAAACTCTGTTGGTAGATACCACACCAGTAGAGGTAAAAATATTTGATTTTTGTACATAGGATAGGAAAATTCTCATTATTATCCCATCCATCTAGTTCATACATAATAATTCCAATATTTTCACATTTTTTTACATCAAATCAAAAGCACTAGTGAAACCCAGCATGTCCCTGTGGTTCAACATATAATCCTAGTGCACATTTGTTGTTCCCAATATATATCAATTTAGTAAAAATAAGTGTTATTGAGAAAAAATGTTTTAATATTTATTCAAAATTAAGACATAAATAATATAATTCTTAATCTCATAACTATTCAATTTGGATTTATTTATAAAGGTTACTCACTAAAGGTTTTGGGTTTTATAAGATTCTCATATAGAGACTTATAAGGAAGTACATCAAGATGTAATGAGTTTTAAAAAATGTAAAATATAGTAAGAATAAGGAATCAAGAATTATTTCATATTATATATGGGACTAGATGTTATATGTTCATTTACTAGTATATTTATAGATGTGTTTAAAAATATATAAAATGTAGCACGTTATAAACAAAGAAATATCTAATTTATTATTTATTCATGTTAGTTGCATCTGATATATGTGTGAAATGATATCTATCAACTAAATTTATGACGTTGAGTCATCCCTAACCTATGTTTATCATGTATTATTATTAGTTATTTAGATATGTTAAGGTTAGAATCATAAGGATTTCTTACTAGTATGTGGAATATATTAATGAGAAACAAAATAACTTTTGTGTGTCAAATGACACAAAAATTATACCGCATAAAGTATCATACATCATATATTTGGAATAATAAGAGTGCATGTTTTATATTTGGATTCCCCCATTAATTGTGGTTGGATAAGATACCAAGAATGAGAATATTTCAACATAGATAACATTTCATTTTCGCTTTTAGAAAATGATGATCAAGGTTTTGTTAGGTATGTTTCTTATCATCCCATAATTTTAGTTTAATCATGAGTGGATTTTTACTTTTGTATGACGAGTATGTCATTTAGTCCCCTGATTGACATACACTAAAAGTGTTTAAGGTAATACCTATAAAATAGACATGTGATTTAATTATCAATTAGATGAGGGTCAAGTGATATGTTCGTCCATTATAGTGAATGAAATATGATGATTTAATCCACGTAGTCAGTCTATACTCATATAATATATAATAATTAACTATATCGGATTGAAAAAAATAGTTTAATATGGTCACATGATTTCATGGATAGAGGTATTATATAAAAAATTCATTCTTTTTAATGATACATATAGTGGACATGGGTATATTGATAAATGTTCTCCATGGAGGTCATGCCAAATCATTTTCTAGATTGAGTAGGATGGATGATTTTCTAGATGATTATATTAGCTTACATTTATGAATTTGTGTATTTATATTTACTTTAATTGTAATAAATACATATGGGGATACACATTTTAGTTAATTTAATTTGGATTTATTTTTATATAAATCATAGAGATGCTCTAAAATAAATTTAGTGTTTATTCAAAATTAGTTATGGAATAATATTTATAAGGTATTACATATGAATTAATACAAGGCGATGTTGATGATAAAAGTACAAGTTTTCTAAAATATATCCAAAAGGAGTTTTGGATATGGTTTTATAACCTATTATATATTATATTATGTAAGGTTAAATGGAAGAAGGTTTATGCATCATTAGTGAAAGAGGGATATTGATGAAGATATTTCTATAAACATCTGATGTTTTGGTTAATATCATAATGAATGGTGTATACATGTGGTGTGTTAAAACATAGAGGAATCCAATTTATATCATGTACCATTAGTTTTGGTATGTCCAAAGGTATGTATGGAGATATCAAGCCCCTACCAAAGACAATCATACTATATTATTGGTTATATCGTAAGATATGATGAATCAAACTACATGATTCATATTACACCTATGTTTTATATTGGAAATTGAATATTAAATTTTGATTTTTGGATATCTCACACATATGTATATCATTAATATTTTTCATTTATTTTGATGAAACATATGAGAGATTATGGAATACATTTATATAATAAATTCATGATCAACTAATGGGTTAAAAGGGGTTTTTAATTGTATATAATTTACTAATACATTATGAACATAGGAGTACAATTACGGAATCACTACTACAAAACTGGCCTTTAACAGTGTTTGGAATTTATCGATGTTAGAAAAATGCACTGAGAAATTCCATCTTTATCAGTGCTAAAATAATCACTAGTGAAGGGGGGGCTTTATCAATGCTAAAAAAAGAGATGATAATGGGTTCCCTTTTTTAGTGCATTTTTTTAGTACTGATAAAAGTTCAACTTAATTAGTGCTATATATTAGAGCTGATAATGGCTACCCTTTATCAGTGCTTTATCTTTAGCCCTAATAAAAGTTACCAATTATGATCAATAACAATAAAGCACTGAAAAATGGAAACCTTTATGAGTGCTTTGTTATCACTGATAAAGGTTCCAAAAATAAAATTAAGAAAAAATCATCGATTTCATTAATTATATAATTATTGTTAAAAATGAATAAACATATATATATAAATAATATAAATTATTCAATAGTATATACTAAATATATAGAAATGTAAAATGAATAAAATGAAATAATTGAAAAAATAAAAATTTAAAATGAGTAAATTAAGAAAAATATTAAACCTTTAATTAATTAAATAATTATTGATAAAAAATGAATAAATTTAATACATATATATGTTATAAAAATTGATTAATAATATATATTAAATGTAGATATATAAATGAATATACAATCAAAAAAAATTAAAAATGATTAAATTACAAAATTATATAAAATTCATTAATGAAACAATTATTAATAAAAATGAGTAAGTATAATATATATATATTAATTATAAATAGTAAAAATAATATATATGAAATATAAATATATATAAAATGTATAAAATGTTATTTAAAAACATATTAATGTCTTATTCATTTTTAATTTTTTTTATTTTTCAATTTAATATATTTCAAACATCGTGTGTTACATTGATTTCATATATACATATATATATGTAATTAATGCAGTTTATATGAAAATGCACACACAAATATATTTACGCAATATATAGAAACATATACAACTAATATTTATATAATTTATTCAAATTTAAGCATGATTTATAATTTCATTATTAACATGATACATTTAATATATAATATTTTTAATCGATTGATTTTATTTATTTATTTTTAATAATATTACTGTAAGGGCATTCATTTAAAAAAAATTATTTTCTATCTTATTTTTGAATTTAATCATTTTATTTTATTTATTTATATATTTTTATATATTATGTTCTAGTATTTTCAATATGTATTCATACTTATATCAATATGTATATATATCCATATTTTTTTAATAACATATATTTAATTAATAAAACTTATCCATTTTTTAAATATTTTTATAGTTTAGTCATTTTGAATTATTCAATTTCAATCATTTTTAAAATGCATGTACCAATGATTTTATATCTACTAATAATGTTAAAAATATATTTGTAAATAAATATTTATAAATAAATATATTTTTAAATGTATTTTTAATATATTAATTAATTTTTTATATTTTTAATTATTATATATAAATAATTATTATTTTTAAGTAAGTATTTATATAATTACAAATAAATAATTATATACATTTAATAATTATAAAATTATAATAAATTTATTTAAATAAATCCTTTATTAGCGCTAGAATTTTAGTGCTAATAAAGATCCATATTTACCAGTGCTAAAAAGCACTGCTAGAAATATTTTTTATCTATGTTAAAATATTAGCGATGATAAAGATGTTTTCTATCAGAGATTTTTTAGTGTTGATAATGATCTCTTTTATTAGCACTTATCAATTTAATGTTGATAAAAGGTATCTTTATCAATGGTATTTCGAAATTGTTGTTAAAAGTGTTCTCGGTCTATTTAAAAGAACTCTTTCTAGTACTCACTTGTTGCGATTCTGAACCTCTCACGGAACTCCACTTCTATCATGGTGACTCCACTTTGATCCATCAGATGAATCAAGGATAGAATCCAATGTATGTTATTTCCTACATTTCTTATATCATTGTTAGATTTTTTGGGTTCCATATTTTGATTTTTTGTTTTGTTCTTAACCTTGAAGAACCCTACATCTCATCTCCTCAATGATGTCAGTGCGACTCCTTTGTGCATTTTAATTGCGTGTTGAGAAGATTAATATCTTTATTTTAGCTTCATGCAACCATGATGAGAGACGTTGTTCAATTTAACTTCCTAAGTCCAAAATTAATTTGTGCATTTTAATGCCATGCAACCAAGACGAGAGATGATGGGAATTTTGACATCTTTCTTATACAATGAATTTGTGTAGTTTAATGTCCTAAAACCAAGATGAGATACAATGTGAAGTTTAACTCCTTGAAACTAGGATGAATTTGTGTAGTTTAACATCATGAAAACTAGATAAGAGACACTATTCAATTTAACGTATTTCCTTTAGGATTAATTTTTGTAGTTTAACGTGATAGAAGCATGACGACATATTATTGTCGACCAATATACAAAGAATTTCATGAGAAATACTTTATGAGAGTTCATTTTGAGAAATTCATCATCAATTATGTCCAATGTGCATGCTTTGATTATTGGATCATCATGGCTTGGTTTTCCAAAATGGTTTTTGGAAAGGGTAAAATAATTTCTGGAATTTTCTTTTCCATAAAAATGTGGGATGTTATGTTGTAAAAAGATGTATTAGAAGAAGGTAATTTGAAATTGAAAATGAAATAGTGGATTTTGAAGACAGAATTCTTGTTTGGTTAAAAAATTTGGCTTGTGAGCCTACTTTCTTGGCCTGATATGTTCCTTTCAGTTGTGTTTTAGATTGATTCTAAACTTGATTTTAAGATATTTGTGTTATTCGGAATATGCTGCCCAGAAATATCCTCAATGTTTCTAGTGGGTCTTTCCCTATTTCTGGTTCTCCTTCATTTCTTCCCATCTTCTATGGCAATCGAGTTTCATTATAGTAAGTTAAGTGGCTTAGGGAATTTGATCTTGTCTTCAAAGTTTTTGTAAATCCCAAAGTTATTAGACTTTATGCTCTTCTCAGTTTGGTTTGGGGTCCAGCTTCGAAAGAATTGGAGTTTTTTTCCTCTAATGATGCAGTTGTGATTATGTAGGAATATTTTAAGCCCCTCTTTGTCCGATGTTTTATACCTGAGGAGGTGAAGATGAAGAAAAGGGAAGAGCTCGTGAGTGTCTAGAAAGGTCAGCGGATGGTGAAGGTTTATGATGAACACTTCAAAGAGATGGTTTCCTTCTTCTAAATGTGGTGTCACATGATCTATTGAAAGATTATATTTTCATTGGGGGTCTTCATCAAGAGATCAAAGAGCTAGTCCTCTTCTTCAAGGATCTCTAATTTGAGAAATTTGTGGAGGAAACATTTTTTTCTAAGTTGTTTTAAAAAAGCATAAACACGTTAGCTTTGTTTTTGTCTCCCGTGTTGGGGTGAAGACATTCGTAGTTTCCACATTGTTGTTTTTTGGATATTATAAGTTCATATTTTATTATAAAATTATGATGAAATTATCCATTCATAATTCAAATTGTTTTGTTTTTTTGAAAATGGAACTTCAAATGGTTAGACATTAATAAATTAGTTCCCATATTTCTATCAGGCTTGTTTGGACATGTCTATTTTTATAGAAATTACACTTTGTTCCTTGTGTGTGGGTTTATTTATATTCTGTATTTTGATCATTTCTACTAAAATTTATACTGCTGTAGTGTGTTGGAATAATATTTATGTATATTTGGCTCTATTGATCAATCAGTCCAAAAACATGGATTGGTTGTGCATCACTCAAAAATTTAATAATAAAAATAATGATTCTTTTTACACATGACTAATATTGGTTAACTACTACTTATAATATAATTTGGCATGAACTTCTTGACCAGAGTCCCTGTGATGCTCTCATTACACACATGGTCACAAACATCTGTATCATATTACTATTCAATATTCACTTTTCCTTCTCTTCCTACACCCATTTACTATATGCATTCATCTACATGCATCATTCATATTTAATGGTAGTAAATGGGTGAATGGAGAAAAGGAAAAGTGAATGTTGAATGGTGATATGATATAGATGGTAGAGAGTGTGTGTGGGATGATAACATTACGGGGATGCAGGATAGTAAGTTTAGGTAAGATTTTATACTTAGAGGTGGTAAACCAATAATAGTGAAGTGAAAAAAGAATCATTAATTTTGTTATTAGCTTATATATACACTAAATAAACCCTTTGGAATTATGTATAGGTAATTTTATGATACACTTGCTCAATTTTACTAAAAAATTTTATAAGGAAAAAATTATTTAATTTTCATTATTCCTTATAGAGTTCATTTATTTTAGAATATTTATGAGAATGTGTCATAACTTTTTCATGAAGATAAACGGCATTGTCTCTTCTCAATCACAGAGGTAATATTGAGGTTTTCATGTTAAAATCATTTTTCATAGAATTAATGCATTTTTTATATTTACAATTAATTTATTTCTTTTTAGTATTACTCACATAATAATTATTTTCAAATACATGTGGTTTCTTTGGTTAAATTTGGGGTGCTCTGTCCAAATTTCATGCTTATTCTCCCTCATAACCCTTCCACCCATATAGAGTTGTGTTTATCTCTTTCTTTCAAGTTCTCTCTGTTGCATTTTCAGGAAGAGGAATGATACTGCCTTGGTTAATAACAAAGGTAATCATGATATTTTCATAGTAAGATCCATTTCCTTAGAATTAATTTATTAATTCATATTTATGTTTAATTTATTTTTTTAGTATTACACATAATAATTTTTTTCTTATATGTGGATTCTATTTTTCAAGTTAATGCGGTTTTTTTGAAGCTGGTCATGCAGTCTTGGCAGTTCGATAAAGAAAGTAAATGGAAATCATGGTAACATTGACAATTAGGATGTTTTTGATTTTATTTAATAATTTGTATGTATGTAATTGTATAAAACAATGTTTTAAATGTTTATAATATAGTGTTTTTTATGTTATTTTTGTTGTAAATTTCATTTTATTTAAATTTTGTATTGGGAATTTTTTTATATCTTGTGTGTTTCCGGTGTTTTTTTTGTGTGTTTCTTGTGCTTTTGGTGGTGCAGTATACTGTTACAGCAAACTGAAGTAGTAATATAGTGTGTTATTATAGAATACTACAGTATGGCCCTTTATCAGTGCTTTTAAAAGGACTCATAAAGGACACATTTATCATAACTTTTAAAAATAGCAATAAAGGTATACTTTAACAGTTCTTTTACATTGCTAATAAAAATACCTTTATTGGAACTTATAAAAGTTCTGATAAAGAATTACTTTAGTGGTGAAAAATAAAAGTTCTGATAAATGGGACCTTTATCACCACTTTTAAAAGTATTGATAAAGGTCCCATTTATTAGCGCTTTTGTTAGCATTGATTAATGTCTTCTTTATCCGTTCATTTTCAGTGCTGATAAAAGTCTTAGACTTTTAGCGTTGATTCATTGTTAGTACTTTTCTAGCACTGTTAAAGGCCAGTTTTGTAGTATTTAATGATCAAGAGTGTCTCGAGGCCAAATTTACAAGGGTTAATTCATGATAATTGTGTTTTAAATAATTTAATCCCCTTGTTGATTCTCGTTAGGGCTCTCTCCTCATTCTTTTGTGTACTCCCTGGGTTTTGTAATTGTTTCCCTTTAAATAAGTCGGGTATCTTTGAAAACTTATGATACACATAACACTAAACTAAAATGAAAAATTCAATATTTAATTATGTTAAAACAATGTAACAAAAAATAAAATTCATTTTAAGAAAACTAAATAAAAAATAATTAGTAAAATTACTAATAGAATGAAATAAAATAAAAAAAATACTAAAATGTTAAAATTATCATCTCCATGTTATACAATGAATATTATACCATCGATGATAACTATAGAAAGAATATAAAATTTTAAAAATGTGATAAACATCTTGATAATTAAATTAGAGAAAATTATGAATGATTTTAAAGAAGTATGAATGGCTATATATAGGAATGTTATATAGCCATTTGATATATGGTTAATGGATATGTGGTCATTAAGTATACATGAATCCAATAGTTATATTGAGTATTTTTTATTTAGAAGAAAAAAATCAGTTAAAAATAAAATATATTACATGTAAATAACATAAATAATTTTTGAATAAAATAAATATATATTAATTCATTTTATTAAATATCTTTTATTTTAAAGAAATTGTTTTTTAAAATGTATTTTAAATTTAATGTATGTATTAAAATGAATAATTTAAATTATCCTAATAAGAATATTTCTAAATATGATTTATAAATAAATAAATAACATATAATATATAATTAAGGACTTATAAAAAATAAGAATTTATGATTCATGGTTATGGAAAAATCTTTTATTTTAAAAAAAATTATTATATATTACATATTTTTTTAAGATATATTTCCCATATTTAGAGTTTAAAATATAGTGAATGTTACTAAATATATATATATATAAATCAACATTCATTTAATCAATATTACATTTCAAGAAAAAATAATAGAGACACTTTTAAGCTTAAAATATTACTTTCTAAAAATAGTTTTTGTATGTTTTACATTTATAATTTAAAATAATTTTAATTAAATTTAGAAATTGAAATTAATAAAATTTAATTATTTTTTCTAATTAGTAATTTAAATTATGTAATAATTCTGTATCAATATTTTAACAAAAAAATAATTTACTGAGGTGAAAATGATTAACTACAACCAAGGGTAAATTGAGTTAAAAGGGATAAAATAATGGATAAAGCCATAAAAGTTTGGAAATATTATCTATAAATATATGTATGATGGGATTATTGACCTTACTTCACCATTTTTTTAGGATTTATACACTTTACATGATAAATTACATTCCTGAATCCTTAAGGAATAGATATTTGTGAACATTCAACACAGGTTCACCGATAAAAGGACCCATACTCTAACCACTTAAACCCATACCTTATCTTATTTTTTCCCTTTAATTAATGCCCAAATTATCTCTCTAATAAGCCTCTCACTTTTTTGGTAACCTCAATTCACAAGATGGATTCTAAAAATTCCTCATTTCTAAAACTCTCTCTAAGATAAGTTTCAATCATTCAATGTAAATGTAATCTTCTCCTTAATCATTCTTCTTTATGTTCTTTATACACCACTTATTAAATATAATATATAACACTTATAATAAAATTTTGGTATCGTTATTATTCTATAAATGTTATATTATAACTACATAATAACATTTTCTTATTTATTCAATTATTATAATGTATTCTAATTTGGTTTGAATTTTCCAATAACATGAAAGATGTTATAAATTTTACAAATTAAATGGATGAGAAAAAATAAATAATAGTAATATTTTGTAATAAATATTAATTTTATATATTTTTATAGTTATTTAAGTGTAATATTAAAATGTATATTCTTCAATAAATTCAATTCATGTGTTAATTTATTAATCAATGAAATGATATTTTCAAGTGTTCCTTATAAAAAATAACTATAACATGAGAAAAATAACCATGGGAATCCATGGAAATATTAAAAAAAATATAATAAATATTCACGAACATTATGGTGATGATGAACCAATAATCAAGGAAAAGGTCTGTAAATTCCAAACAACAGAATGCATGGAGAAACAAAATATAAAACTCCTTAATATTATTTTAACAATAAAAAATTAATATATTGGTAACAATGAATTATAAATTAATTATATTTATACAAATAAATTTGAATATATTTCTTGTAAATATTAATAAAAAATAAAAAATTATTATATAGGGAGTCAGAGCACATCTAACCAAGTAGAAATTTAAGATAAGGGTTTCTTTTCTAATGTCACTTCGAAATTGAGATTGTCACTATCTAAATTCTCATGATGAGAAAAATATATATTATTTATATGTAAAACTAAAAAAATATACTTAGCCTCTAGTTATTTTATTTAAACATCCTCAAAACATTTCATCTCCCTTTGGTTCAAAATTCAAATGAAATGTTACTTGTAATTGGAACTGACCTTATCTTGTCTTTTTAGTCAGGAATATTTTTCTTCCATATCATTATTTCTCATATGTTTTTATGGATATAATTAAACATACTGATATTATTTATTAAAAGAATTTTTATGTTAACTTTTAATTTATTTACAAAAATATAAAAATAATCTATTTTACATTTTCTACACTACCTCTTTCTCCGACGATTTTCTTTGGTTTTTATTAGAAATATTCCCTTTCAAGTTATCATTATTCTTAAAAGTAATTTTTATTTAATTTCAAAATCATGTTAAATATATTTAAATAAAAATAAATTAATTTTTTAAAATTTATCAAAATTTAAAGGATATTCCTTCTTATTTTCTAAGAAACATTAAATTTCTCTTTTAAAGTGTTGTTCATCTATCTTAAAATCCTTTAATGTTTATTATGCTATCCTATGGGTATGATTCAATGGATTAATCCATATTAATTATATATAAGATTCATAATTATACCTTTTGAAAATTATAATTTAACTTATTTCATTAACATGTGTTAAGTACCATATTATTGAATTATGAATATCTCAATATTCATAAGGCACGCATGTGAATGGTTTTTCATTATGTTATGGGTTGTCCCACAATTATATAAACCTCCAATGAAATGGGTAATGCTTTATATCTCATTATATTAAATGTTTAAAATGGGGGAGTGAACCCAATCCAATTTGTTTATATAAATGGAGTGAAAACCCAATCCACTACAATATGGGACTCTTTATACTCTGTGATAATGGTGTTTTTGGTGATCCTTGACATAAGAAATGATTATCTCTACTTATGTCAGACATATTTCTATGATATTCCACATTTCTATGTTATGACACATTCTTATGTTATGTTTCCATGTATCATTACATTGACACTTATTTCTATTGTCCTTTGATTCATTTCTAATGTTATACCAAAATTTATAGATTATGATTCATGATTTATGATCCATGTTGTATTGGGTATTATTTCTTTACAATATGTTAACATACCTTTATTATGTTTTAATACCTACATCTCAATGTCATACTCACTTATAATCTTCAATTTATTTTGTTTACTCTTACTAAGTATATAATCTTACCCTTTATAATTTTTCAATTACCTAAGTGAAAAAGAATATTTTTATGTATTATGTTAATGTAGGTGTATCATTTATTTATGTTGTGTTTATTAAATGTTGAATAATGTTTTTAAAATAAGTTTTTTATGTATATAATCTCAAAATACACAAAATCGATTGGTTATGGGGTGTTATTTATTATTATATGTAATTAATATTCATGTAAAATGAAGTAATATGTATGTATGTTCTGGTTTGGTCTCAATCAATTTTCGAGAAGGTATTAGTTAATTTTATGGATTATGATATGAAAAATAAGAGGATTAAAATTGAATAATCATAGGAGGAACCAAAAGAAATTATCATGGGTCGTACCATAAGTGCTAAAAGTTGAACATAATATGTTATAGGTTGAATGAAAGGTTTCTTAATTTAGAAATTATTAGGTTTTATTTTCCTTTTCATATGATTTTATACTCTGGTTATTATTTATTAATGCTACAATAAACTCTTGGTTTTTATATATTAGCTGGAACCCAGAGGAACTGAGTAAATAATCAGTGTAATGGAAAATGAAATGATTGTCTCAATGCGAATCCAAGAGGTGTGGGATCTAGAGTGAAAATTATCATGGTGATTCTTACCCAAATATATTAATATGTAAATAACAACATGAACCATTTCAAACTCCCAAACACACCTATGAAGGAAAAAATATCCATTCTTTCCTTTATAAATTAACATCCACCCTCTATTAGTGGCTATTATGGTCTACTAAATGTAGAGAAATATATCAAAATGACAAAAAATATATTTTATGATATTTAGTGAAAAATGACAAAAAAAAATTGTTTTATTTTTTATCATTTGGAAGTTAAATATTATTACTGGTAAAATATCATTAAGAATATGAGGAAAAAGGAAGAAACTAGTAACACGGAATGGAAGGAGTTTATGAAAATATTTTTCAATAAATAATTTACAAAAACTCTTCACATTAAAATAGATTGAGAATTACTTGAGCTTATGAAATATTTTGATTAATCTATTAGTACATATAAATAAAACTTCATGACAAATTAAATTTATGCCTCTGGTTTTATCATTTACCCTCAAAGAAAAATTTACCATTTTTTTAGTGTCTCAAAACAAAGTCTCCGAATATAGATGTCAATAAGGGGTTATGGTATATATAAATAAATTGTTTGATAGGATTTCAAGGTAGAAATGGAAATTAAATAATCCCATTATTCTCATTAGTTTGGAAAAAAGTGTAAAATAGAATTCTGTAGAAACATAAATGATAAAAATCATGGATGAAATGGGATTCTCTTCTTTCATATTAAAAATGCGGGAATAGTTATAGAATGGAATTATCTCAAATAAATGGGTAAATTATTAAACATTGTAAGATAATTCCACCAAACACATTAATTTTTTAAGATATATAAAGGCTAGAACCAATTAAATGGATGAAAATAATGTTTAATCTAATCACAACCCAAACTTCTATGTGTTCATTTAAAGAGTTTTGACATTATTCAAACTAGTGCACTAATACAAGGGTTAATTATTACAATATATTTCTATAACCTATAAATCCATGAGTAAAATGAAATACTATATAGTCACAAATGGTGAAGTGGTCGTGAGAATAAATTAATGAAAGGCACACTCATCATATGAAAACCCAGCTTTTTATTACATAAGTAAACATAATTTATGACATAAAATTCACTTGATAGAACATATAAGATCAATAGGTCTAGTGTCTTTGGGGATTAGGATAATTACATAACAACTTTAAACATGAAATACAACATCTTTATTGAAAACTTCTTTTACATGACCACTATATTCCCTCATACTTAGCATTTCATGGGATAACCTGAGGACATGCATAAGAAAAGGGTGAGCTATAAATCCTAGTAAGAGAATAATCTTGGAATAACATGAGGAATATAATACATGTTATAAAATAGGCATATCAATAGAGAACAAGATAATCATAAACATAAAGCCATGATAAATCATGGTAATCATAACATGGAAATGTAACAACAACACTTAAAATGGAATTAGCATGAGCCAAGGCTCATTGCACATGGAGCATTAGTAAACCCTCATTGCACATGAATAACATGTAAAACCTCATTGAAATTGAATTATCATGAGTAAAAACTCATTAAAAATGATGTATCATGATACTATACTTTACCCAATGCATTGGAGCGCTATCAATGCACAACATTCATAAACATTTCACTTCATGCATAAGTGTGCCACATGGATAACAAAACATTGAATCATTCAACATAATAATTTATTCCAAAATAAAATAATGTGGAATGAATACATAATACTCTTTAAAAAATATGTAAATTTTAATAAAGTTGAATACCCTTGATAGAGAAATGGTTATAGTATTCACTACACAATGACTTTGGCTTGGAAAAACGCGATGCAATTTCGGCAGCATAACGACGTGACATAAGAACTCATAAAAAATGGTTGATGAGAGATAAAGGGGTGTATAATCATATTTAAATGACATGGACAGTAAGGTTTCATATAGATAGATTTCCTAAAAATGTAATGTAATTTAGATTCAAGATACAAAACAATTGCTTGAATGTAAATGAGAAGAGAGAAATTCCTTTCGGAATTTCTGCATAGTAATGGGTGTACATGGAAGGCATTTAATGAGAGAAAAATGATTCTACCATCATTAAAAAAAAAGAGGGAAGTATGGGGGAGGTGAAAAACCATACCCCAACATTTATAATTGAAATTAAAAGGGTATAACAACTTAAATCATATTGGACAAAAAAGAGAAATGAAGAAAACCCTTACTTGGAAGTGTGCTTCCAAAGAATTGAGAGAGGCTTGAGAGAGGATTATTGGGAGCTTGGGTAACCTTGGGAGGATTATAGAGAGATCAGGTCAGAGTTTTTATGAACTCCAAAGGCTTTGAGTGAGGAGTAAGTGGGGTCTTAGGAGGGTTTATATAGAAAAGGAGAGGGAATTGTTTATTATTGAGGTTTGGGACACCTCACATTAAACTAATAAAAACCAAAAACCATCCCATGGTTTTTTGCAAATGGTTTTTTCCAAAGGGGAGTGTAAAACAATATTTTATAATTCCAAATTCCAAACATCTTAAAATAATGTGGTTGCTTATGTGGAGGTGAGTCACACTCCCAATGAAAACAATTTAAAATGAAAAAATGTTTAATAAGTCTTAAAGGGTTCACTAAATATTTGTAAATTAAATAAAAAAACCCAAAATCACATTATTTTAATGGTAAAACATATATTGGCCGAAAATAAAGATTATAGTATTTTATTACATCACTATTGGGTCATTATGATGTCATAAAATACATTATATATTTAAACGGTATTTAATTTTTACCCAAAATTTTGACTATCTCAGTAAATTATGAAAAAATCACCATTGAAAATTTTGATGTCCTGATTACAGAAATAATATTCATTTTATCTAAATAATTTTCTAAATATGTTAATTTTTATTTTTAAAATAAAAACTGACATTTATCGAAAATTTATGGGTTTCGATAAAAATGGGTTTTAAACCTTAATAAAAATTACAATTGCATACATAGAATTATACGATCATTTATATTTAATAAAAAATTAATTTAATAACAATAATAATATATTATTAAAATATTATTTAATTCAAAAATCCATTAATTCATCAAAATATATTTCTTAGTTGAACATTAACTAAAAATACTATTTGTTCTTTAAAAACTATTTACAATGTAACAATAATAAAATGTAATAATATTCATTATTATATACAAAAATAATGTACATAAGCATAGTGCTTAGGTATTTTTACATAACCCCTTACAACACCCACATAAGACCGAATAGTAATGTGTGAGATGGTGATAGACTCTTGGGTGGCTCGGATAACATTTCTCGAGTGGTAATCTCTATCAACTTCCACCTCTCTCGTAGGCGGTCCCACTCGAGCTTAACATATTCAAGCTCAACTTGGGCTTGGTCAAGAGAGAATCCCAAAGACAAAAACACCTTTTTGAGCTCTGAAAAATGGGATTTGTATGGGGAATGTCTACTGGATGAGGCCTTCACTTCCTTTTTATGAGAAAATTAGTCTGGTTAAAGCCATATATTTATACTAATCATGTGATCAATGTTCAACAAATATATTAGAAACAGTCACAATTTCTTAACAGTATTTTAAAATCCAAAAACATAAAACCAAAGAATTTGACATTTTATATAAAATTTTTACACAAAGATACATTTAATTATATCAAGAGGGATTTCCATAAATGAAAGTTCGGGTTATTACACATCATATTCTCATAAACTAAAAATGCCTTATTTGATTCATTTTCCACCCATGCATTTATATCTAGAATGGTTTTTTAGACATTCACATCACAAACTAAAGAATTATATATTGAATAATCAGTAATATATATTATTTTTATGATTATTTATTCTCAATTATATAAATCTTCTCTAATTGAAGTTTTTGGGAATATGCTTCCTAAAAATCTTGTTATTATCCCTTTGGGTAAATTTTATTCTATTTTAGGCATGCATTAACTCTCTCTTCATAGATACCAAATCATATAATGATATAGGTAAATAATATTTCACATAAAAAATAAACCTATGACCATATATCAATGTATATATGACTATGAACTCCCTATGGATGGAAATTCCCTTGTATAGGGCTTGACACCTAATACTGATGTATATTTAGTTAAAATTGGGGGGTTAAAACTCAATATTTAATAAATGTCAATTATATAATAATATTTTAAGGCTATTCGAAAAGTTTTTTTTATTCTTCCCTAATATATTTGGGTTTATTTTTCAATATAACTTATACACGGTGCTATGTCGATATCAATAACAACTTATAGAACAGAACTTATTGAAATATAGGAATTTGAGAAGAAATTATAATACAATTTTAATATGGGTTTTATATACCCAATTGATTCACCATTATGTATAGAAGCACTATTTTATAATAATAATGTTAGGTAAATGTATATTTTCATTTATTACCAGGAACAAAACAAGATCATGATAAATAATATTTATCCTCTACCCTTGTGTTTATGATGTCTTTTATCAGTAGTGAGGTGCTCAATATTTGTCAAAGATAGATCATTGATCTTTATATCATCAATTAATGGTAAAAAGAGAGAATATACTAAGACGAACTTTTCCAAAATATATTGATATAATGAATTAATATTCATTCCTTTCAAGCCTAGAAATTCCCCATCTATGTTCACGGATTTGATGAATACAATATTTTGATATTACATCAACAAATTTTTTGAGATATTCATAGATTATATTAACATGTATTCTGTGATCAACTATGTTCACAATGATCATTTAAGTATTGTGAATAATACCATAAGTAATAATAAATTATATTCCAAATATAGAAAAAGTGAATTAAAGCTATATAAAGGATCATTATTGGGTTATCCAATAACAAGATAAGTTATATTTATAGATCTATAAAAGATAGAGGTCGTTGAGGAATGGATCAGACTGGCCAATATAATAGAGATAAATAGTTTTCTTAGATAATATGGATACTATAAAATCATTCTGAAAAATTTTTTAGGTCTTCCAAATCCACTAACAAAGTTAACTCAGAAATGATTCATGTTCCTTTGGACAGATGAATGTGAAAAAAATTCAAGGATATTAAGAATATTTTTCTCACTACACCTTTACTCACACTATGTTTTAGTGGATAAGGATTTTTGATATATAGTCGTACTTAAAATAATGGATAGGGATGTGTCCTTTTTGAAAAATGAAATAGTGGTAAATTTTTCCTCATAATAATTAAAGGTGTAAGAGCCAAATTACACAATGAATTATTTGGATCTAATGGTTTTAATATTTTGATTAAATATTTATAGTAGTTATATTTATGGTGAAAAGTTTTATATACATACAAATCACAATATTTTAAGGAAATTAAAATCATTAAATGTGATGGATGGAGTTGACCAAGTACTATGACTAATTAATAAATTACCACCCTAGTAAGCTGAAAATGATAGATAATGCTCTTATTAGAAAATATCATGATATCTAAACCCTTATAAGGATTAAAAAATACCCAATATTAATGGATTAGAAAATTAATGATTTATAAATCCAAAGGGAAGGGTAAAAGTCCTATTTTTACCATGTGACTTATAAACCATCCATACATGTTATTATTAATGAGTTATATGAGGATGATATGTTTCTATAAAAGAAGGTAGAGAATATTCAAAAGTTCAACATTGATAGTGATGGGGTTATATTATTTAGGAACATAATATTTTTTTATTCAATTCCAAAATTGAAGAAGGGGATTTTGGATGATGCACATAGCCCAAAATTCTATATCCAACCTAGAATAATGAAAAGGTAAAGAGATATCAAAGAGAAAATATATCATGGAAACATGAAGAAGGATATTGTGTAGTATATATCTTTATGATAGATTTTATAAAAAATAAAGGAAAAATATAAGAATTATAAGTAGATGGTTCATCAATTACCTATACATATATGGAAATGGTATAATATAAACATGTATTTCATAATTGGACATCCTAACACATATAAAGGATACAGTTCCATTTGAGTTGTGGATGATCATCTTACAAAGTTATCACATTTCAATATTATCCAAGAGTATTTACCACTCTATCAAACTTCCATGATATATATAAATGTAATGAAATGGTTTCATGGAGTTTTAGATTTGGTACCCATGAAACAATTCAATGTAATTTATGATAAAATATATTCATTGTTTTGAATAATATTAATAATTTCTTATCACATCATGATTGTTCTTATATGTAACATAGTATGGTATAATGTCCTAAGAGTATTTCTCGCACTGAAAGGTCATATGAGTTCCTCATTGTGATGAGAACCCATGAGTTCCACAATAGTATTCTTAAATATATATTCTATAGATAGATGAAATAATTTTAGGGAAAATGATAAAGGATACTAGGGTTGGTGAATCATAGAACATTGAGGAACATTCTCATGGTGTACACCCTTAGTAATATCTAGTGTAGGATATTATGAGAACGAGACCCGTCAGATGGAAATCCACATTTATATGCATCACTGTATGTTTGTATATGCATATGTATGTATTTATCCTTACCCATTGATATTTTTATTAAAGGATATTATAAGTATCATACTTTTTTGTATTAATTAAAACCATGACAACATATGCTCATAGTAAGGTACGATATATTGGGTGTGTCATGAGTAATAATTCATTAATAAATAATGAGGGAAAATATTTTTACCTTATATTATTTAACATAATTTTATATCTCATGAAATTTTATGAAAATGATGTAACCTAAATAAATCCACATCCATTGTGTTCTATAGTAAAGTTCGATTTCAAAAAAGTTAAAAACCAACCATCAATCACATGGGTTGGTGGTACTAGTATGCAACCTTCTTGAATAAAGATATCATGATAAAGGGATTATATTACACAATAATCTTCCGAATAAGTTATTATGTTGTTTTCACATTAAATTATTTTTCTAGTGGTTCCTTTTCATGTTTATATTTGCTAACCCTAGAATTTAGGTTGCTTCACCAGATGCCACTAAGAAAGAGGCCTAAAGGGTTACATACTAATTGTATCCAGATTCAGAGTTATATAATTCATTACTATTTAATATTTAATAATTTAAATAAATATTATCCCCCCATTTGGTTTAATAATTATTCATGTTTTCTTGATTTCATATATTATGTCACCAGTTATTCGATAGAATATTTTGTGGGTAGAATAATGATTAACTATTGATTTTCAATTTAGTGAAAATACTATTTATTTATTTATTATAAAATAATTTAATGATATTTATTTATAAAAAAAATATTCATTATTAAAGTCCAAAAAAAAATTATGGAGGAATGGAAGACCATTTTTAATGGTCTGGTGAGAAATAAAATATATTGAATATTATTTTAATTAATAATATCTAATTTAAATCACATATTTAGTGCATTTCATGAAATAATAAAAATATAATTATTATTATAAACATGGGATTATATAGGGATTATAGAAATAATGAGGTCACATTTGAAACTATTATTTTCTTACCCTATAAATATATAAAACCAATTATATTATTTTTCTTGAGAGCCAATTCATTTTGTGTTGTTCATAAGGAGATCTGAAGAGAATCCAATCAATGCCCTTGAGAGATACCTCTCTGAGAATTATATCAATAATGAAGATTGATCCACCTCAACCATAAATATAAAGTCCAAATATATTGAATATAACCCTTTCATGAAGATATTATCAGGAAGATCAAAGGAAAATGATGCAAGCATTAGGATATTTTGTGCTTGCACCTAGAGATCCCTACAGTAACATTTGGATATTTTTGGAACACGTGTGGATCATAATTGGAGGGAATATAACTTTTATTCCTACAACTTAAAAAAGTTAAACCAGAAATATGGTTTCATATCTATTGAGAAATAAATAATTTCTCATAAGGTAATTCTTTAGTCGCATAAATTAATTATAAATGATGATCCTGCACTTTTGTTCTGGAAATTATCCATTGTCATATTCATTAATTCAACTATGCTAATCATGGTGTTCATCATCATGTATATATTGGATTAATCATTTAACATGACAAAAATAAAATTTGGGAACTCCCCATCCAAATCTTACACTACACCCAGAACATACAAATGGAATAATAGGGGTCGCATAATAATCTATAGTTATTTAATGATTATTGATTGGTTTACGCATTTTTCATTAGTTTTAAATTCTAGTTTAAAAATTATTAATTTGAATTGAAATATCATCTTTCTTATTTTTCATTTCTTACAAATATAATCAAATCTATTAATTTTTTGAATGAAATGAATTAAATGATCTCATTCGGAGGTGTTGAGGTATCAAGTCAAATAACACAAGAGTGCATGTCATGTAACCCAAAGGTACGCATCATGTAATAGTGTTGAATTACACATGAATTAATTAATAATTAATTTAAGTCATGTAAATTTATTATACATAGTGAATTTAAATATACACCATGTGTTGATTGAGGCAGACTGGAAAACGGTAAGCTAGAGTACCCGTCATGTAACATTCGTACATGATGTGTAGTCCCTTATTCAAAGACAGGTTAGTATCCTCTTAAATGGACTATGCGACTAGTGTCCATGTAACTAGTAGACCACATGCCATGTATTTCATGTACACACCTTGAACGCCAATGTTTTTTATGGCACAGTTACATGCCCAATCCCTTGGCATGTTATGCAGATAGACAGTGATAAAAATATGCACCGTGTAAACTATAATGTACATGCCATGTACATTTACCAAAATATGTAGAATTATTGATTAATTTATTATATTGTGAAAAACATATCGATGTGTTTTCTTTTTCTCATTAAGTTGATAGTACACACCATGTGATGAGTTTTATGTATAAATTTCTAATTAGTTTCTTCGTAATATTTGAATCAACATATCATGTATATGTCATATTATAGTTATTACTCTATAGTAATAAAATAATAATATTATATTTAAATACCATGTGTTCCATATGGTCACTAAATTGGTAGTACATTCCATAAAATTACATGACAAGATATGTATTAAACATACTACAAGAGTAAATAGTATGATCATAAAACATGTTTGGTAGTTCAGGTGGGTTCTATCCTTGTTTCCTCAAAGATACATTTTTGAACATAGTAAATTTAAAATAAATTTATTTAGTTTGTTTAAAATTATTATGGAATATAATATCAAGAAAATTTTAATGGTAATTAAGTTGAAAGAATCTATTAATAAAACAAGATAATTAATTTATTCAATCACAAATTATCATAAATAAGAACAATTAGAATTGAAGGATAATTTTATTAAATATGTAATCCATTAAATTCACATGAGCCTCATCCCAGTTGGTGAGGTCTCTCTAAGAAAATCCACGAGACCTAGGTTCAAAACTAGGTGGAGGCATAATTATGGGGGTACTGTAGTAGTGTTGTAGTAGACACTATATCAGTTACTGTAGCAAGTACTATTCGGTACTGTAGTGGTTGGAACTATTCACCTCGGGCAACCGGTTTGGGCTTGGAGTCTTTAAGGCCTTTGAGCCACCCCGTCCTTTGGCTGAGTAAGACCTTCAGGACACCTTTAAGGCCTTCGAGCCACCTCAAGGCCTTTGGGCCACATGATCAATTTTGTTTCCCTAGACAGACTCTACAAAAAAGGAGAAACCCCAGAGGAGGACTCAGAGTAGGCGTACTCACCAAAGTAGAACCAACGGATTTTTTAGAATGAGGGGGTATGGAAATTCCATCGGGACTAGCCTATGCTTGCACGGGAAGCTTAGCTGGATGTCCATGTGAAGGTGGAGGGATACCATCATGATGAAGATTCTTGGGAGGGGCAGTTCATTGTAGTTATAGTCTAGTTGAATTACCTAAGACCATTGGGTCGTGTAATGTATCTTAATCCTATGGGCCATGTAATATCTTAAGCCTACAAACCTTGTAAGGGTTCCCCCTCATCCCTTGAAAGGTGGGTTATCAAAAATAAATAAAAAAAGAAGGCCTTTAGGTCATTCATCCTAATCCATTTCATGCATGTGGATGATCATAATATTAGACTAGAACTTTTTATGGGATTATTTTTATTTAAATTATTATTAAATTAAATTTTTGGAATCTCTTTCAACTCTCCTCTTATTAGGTAAGGGCATGCATCCCCATGGTTTCTTTTTTGTAAAACACTTAACAAATCCTTTGGTTCCCTCACCTATGTTTGAGTAAAAACATATAAAATAGATATAGCTCCCAGGATAATGGATGAAGTTCAATTTAGGATGTAAGGAGAAACTAATCCAAGAGAGGTACATAGGTTGACAAGGGGAAAGCTACAACACTAACCATAAATGGTTCAAGGTTTTTTCACCTAGGTCGACGGTTAGTTTATCATCCATTAGTTTAACTAAACATTAGTAAAATAACATTATTATACCAATTTATTATTTTATTTTGGTGATGTTTCATGGTTATTTCATTGTGAATGTTATTTCATGATCACATAAATTAATTAATTAACAATCATGCAAGATATAACTAAAATAAATTGGATTACGAACAAATATTATATTATATATGGTTAAACACTTAATGTAAATCCACATAATATAAAAAATAATGTAATATAGGTAATAATTGTAAATTTAAGTATAAAGGTAAAATCCCTCAATTATATATATTATGTCGATAAATAATTCCACTAATTAAGTTAAAATTAAATCATAGATCAAAGTTATTGATTAGAAAATTTTGATTTTCATTCAATTGTCATAGAATTATAACTTAAATTTCTAGGTTGAATTAACATAGTTCAGATAAATGGTTTAATTCTGAATAAGGAATTATTGTAAATGAACTATAAAGGTTGAAGAAATCCAATTTAAGGAATTTAGGATTGGGGTGTCTACTCCACATATCAAATAACTATGAGTTAATGTAGTTTTCATTTGGAATTCCTACCTAAAACCATTCCAATTTCTTGACCAAAATATTTTGGGGTGGTGAGAAGGGGAATATTGTTCCTTGAGTCAAAAATGTCCAAGAAATAGGATATTAATAAGCCAATGGAGAGGTTTATTGGGTTTTTATAAAATAGTGGTAGATTAATAAATATAATATTTATTTATTTTTCTATGTTTTATCAGATAAAGTACTAAAACTCTTTTCATCATTTTAATATAAATGGTAATAAAATTAATTCTTATATATCACTAAACTACATATTTGATAATTTTAACCTTCTCAACAGAAAACATTTCCAATGATGGAAAAGGTTCTTAAAAGTTATCCTACTCCATGAAAAGAAATTATTTGTGTGGGAAGAATAAGTTCTTGATGTGCCTGGTATTGAAGCTAGTGATAAAGAGTTACCTATATATGAGAAAAACTTGAATGATTCTATAGATTTTTGGTATTTCATTCAATCTTCCATTAACAATAATATTCTAGATGTGCATATCTATATATCTCACCTTATGGATATCTATCAATAGAATGAGAGAAAAGTGATATATGATATCAAAAATGATCTATTTATAACTATGATTGGATAGTCGACACCAACTGGCCTCATGTAGTCAATATTATTGGATACATTTAATGCTTAGATATATTAGGGATTAAGTTCCCAAATGATTTTCACATAGATCTCATACTTTCCTCAGTACCCAATACCTTCTCCAATATTATTGTTAGTTATAACATAATAAATAATGAGAAAAGTATTTTATAACTTATACTAATTCTCAAAGTGGATAATGACATGGTGAATGAAAAACCTATTGCCCTTATGGTGAATAAGAAAGGTGATAAGAAAATTAAATGGATTAATACTCATAAAAAGTATAAAGATCTTGAGCCCCATCCTTCTATGAAGTGGAACATCTAGAGATATTGAAAGGAAATGGAGGAAGTATATTTTTCATTTAGTAAGAAAGTCCATTGGGAGAGGAACTACACATAGAAGAAATGAGAAGCTGAAGTTTAATTCATTATCAAGTGAAATCTTTCAATATCTATACATTGGGTATTAAATACAGATTGTGGTGTTCACATTTTATATCCAGATGAATGAAAAAAGTAGATTCCAAAATCTTTCTAGAGGTGAGGTGGATTTGTGAGATTCCAATAGTGATATGATGGACGATCTAGGCATTGGTGATTATAATTGTTCATTTCCAATGGAAATGGTATTGGTTTTAAGGGAATGTTATTATTTACCAACTATTACCAAGAACAAAATTTATGTATCATTCCTAGATACATATTGTTTTATTTATAATATGGGAAATAAAAGTTGTTTCTTTTATAAATTCAATTTATGTTATGGTGTGGTGAATTTAAATAATGGCCTTTATGTATTTAATTTTGAGAACCAAGTATTGTCAACAGATACCAAATAATTTTAACATTTATTGTATAAAACCCAACTTTGACATCACTATCTTAGTCATGTAAATGATAAATGTTTGATAAAGCACTATCAAGATGGTTATTTATACTCTTTTGTGATAAAACCACTTGAAATATTTCATGCTTTTTTACATGGAAAAATAACCAAACCTCCATTCAATGGATATGATGACAGGGACATAGATCATTTAGGATTGGAACACAATGATGTGTGTGGACTATTTCCTATAGAATCTTGAGGTGGGTATTCTTACATTATAAGTTTTACTGATGACTTGATTATATATGGAAATGTCTACATGATGATGTATAATTCTGATTCCTTTAATAAATTCAAATAATTAAAGACGAAGAAGATAATAAACTATGAAATATTATAAATAAGTTTTGATTAGATTGAGTTGGTGAATATCTTAACCAATAATTTATTAACATTTTATGGGAGTTTGGGATTCTATATCAAATTACTCTGCCTTACACACCATAGATTAATGGTGTTAGTGAAAGGAGTTACCATACCAAGATATACATGGTACGGTCAATGATGAGTCATATAGATCTTCCATTATCATTTTGGGGATATGCATTAAAAACTTCAATATATACAATAAACTATGTACCAACTAAATTAGACAACAAAAGTCCTTTCGATTTATGGAGTGAAAATAAACATGTTTTATTTCATAATTTTTCATGAGGTTGTGTGGAATTTTTTAAGGTCTTTTAAGGAAACAATAGAGTACTGCATAGAAAAAATTATATATTTATAGGTTATCTTAAGGAAAAAAGGGAAAATACCTATATATCCCCTCATAATAGAAAGTAACATTCACCAGAAATGTCATCTTTCATGAGAGGGAGCACATTATCGAAAAGGATAGTTGGAGAAGTATTGAATTCGATGAAATTTATGCTCAATATAAACAATATTTAGTACAATAACATATTACATAGGTCCTCATGGTATAAGTGCTTCCTAAAATAAAATTATTGTGTAGGTGCACTAGATAGGTAAGAGAACCAAAGAGATATTGTTTTATTGTCTTTGAAGATGGTGACTTGTTTTTGGTTGACAATAATGAACTTATCTCCTAAAAAGATATAATAACTTTCTTAGAAGCTGTAATATGGAATGAATCTATGAATTCTAAAAAGGATTCCATATATCATAACAATGATGGGATTCTGGGGGATGTTTTTTTTGATGTAAATCTCGTATGGTGAAAATAGTTATTCAAGGGGAAACTGAGAATGGAAGGTATGGTAAATACCTATAAATAAAATCTAGTGGATAAAGAGTTTAAAACTCATTAAAAAATTGACAATGATGAACCCTTTTCACAAGTTTTCATGTTTAAATATATCATAATCATAAATTCTATAGAATCTAACCATGACTATGAAATTTGAAATATGGATGTCAAAACTACTTGATTTAATGGGAACCTTTAGGAAGATGTATATATGAAACTTCCAGAAGTTTTTTTGACTTTAGGTGATGAAAAAGTGATTTCAAAATTGCATATATCCATTTATGGATTAAATCAAGAATCTAGGTCATGGAAAATTAGATTCAAGGAATCTATAAAATAATTTGGTTTCATTAATAATTAATATGATCCATGTGTTTGAAATAGTTTTAGTGGGAATGTGATTTTTATTGTAGTATTATTTTTTAGTGAAATATTACTTATTATAAATTACATAATAATCTTATAGTCTGTTAAGGGATAGTAAAACAAGTGTTCTCTATGAAGTAATTAGGTGATGTAGCCTATATTTTATGGATCAATATCATTCATTGTAGATTCAAGAGGATTCTTGGACTAAATCAAAGTGCATACATTGAACAGATACTAAATTGATTTAGTATGCAATGATCAAAGAAAGGAATGGTTCAAGTGTCACATGGTATACATATTTCTAAGAGATTTTGACCTCATACACAAGAGGAGAAATAGATAATTAGTAAGATCACATACACTTCAACGATAGGGTCAATAATGTATGCCATGTTATGTACGATACCTGATGTTTAATATGTATTCATCGTGGTGGGAAGATATCAAGCTGATTCGAAAGAATAGTAATGGTCTTCTATTAAGGTTATCTTTAAGTATCTGAGAATAACTAAGGATATGTTCTTATTTTATGGATGAGACGAGGATATGGTAATAAAGGGTTATACATATTCTAGTTTTCAAACATACTAGAATGATCTGAAATCACAGTAAATATATGTTTTCTATCTTAATAGAGGAGCTGTGAGATAGAAGAGTTCAAAACAACCAGCTTTTTCAGATTCTACAATGGAGTAAAAGTATATATAATCTTATGATGCAACCAAGGAATCCATTTGTATATGAAAAATTATCCATGAACTTGATGTGGTATCTAGTAGTAAAGACCATATCACAGTGTATTGTGATGATAGTGGAGTGGTGGCTCTTGAAAAAGATCCATGTTCACAATAATAGAAAAAGAACAAACATCGAAAGTATAACCTCTTGATTTTTTTCCCAGTGGGGTGAAGTTACAATAATAAGATTCCCAATAGAATAAAATGTGGAGGACCCCTTGACTAAAGGCATATCTTAGAAAAATCATAAGTATCATATGATAGCTATCAGACTAAAGGTTGTTAGTAGTTGGATTTAGGGAAAGTGGGAGTATGTTGGATCTGGTTCCCTATAACCAAATTCTATGTAAATTATTATAACCCTTATATATTATTTTTAATAATAATAAAATCCTTATCATGTCACGATTATTCTTCTGCATAACATACTATGTGATAATCTCAAAAGAGTAGTTGTCAAAGTGAAAGGTTATAGCATTTCATCACTGTGAGTAAAACCCAAATGTTCCATGGTAGTATTATTAAATATATGTTCTATAACCAAATTTAACATTTTAGGGACATAAATTAAATAAGATATCAGGGGTGGAAACTCATAGGTATTTTAGACACCTTCTCATTATGTAATCCCTTAGTAATATCCAATGTAGGATATTATGTGAACGAGATATTCCAGTAGGAAATCCACATTTATATGCATCATTGGACTTACCTATACTAAAATTTGTGTATTGATACTTGGACTTTAATATTCATATTAATGATTGTTATAAGCTGTGAGCATTGATGTATTGATGAAAATAAGGATAACAAATGGCCATGGTGAGGTAAGAAATGTTAGGTGCATCACGAGTAATATTTCATTAATGAATAATATGGAAAAGGATTTATCACTTTTATTCTTTAATGTAAGTTAATATCTCAATCCCATTCATAGAAATGATATATTGTAAATAAATACATGGTCATGGTGATCTAGAGGCATGTTTTATTTCTGGAAATACATAGAAAGAGACATGAGACACATAGGTTGATGGCACCAATATGAAAACTTCTTGATTTGTGAAATAATAATCAAGGGATTATATTACATAGTAATCATCCATATGTGGTATTATGTAGTAATGCAATTAACTCTATTATCTATGTTTCATTTTCAGATTTTTAGACAGTAACCTTTTACATTAGGTTTCTTTGCCTAATGTCACTAAGAAAAAGGCCTAAAGGGTCACACACTAAGTATATCTAGAATCTCAGTTAAATAATATATATTTATATATTACATAACAAGTTTAATAAATATTATTCCCACACATGTATTAATAATCATTCATGCCTCATTGATCGCATATAATCCATCCCTAGTTATTTGAGAGAATATAATATGAGCAGAGTATTTAATAAATATTTATTTTCAATTTAGTGAATATAATATTTATTTATTTATTGTAGAATAAAGTAGTGATATTTATTTCTTAAATAAATTTTCATTATTTAAGGCCTGATAAATATTATGGTGGAATGGTAAGCTGAACATAATGGTCCAATGAGAAATAATATATATTTAATATTATTCGAATAAATAATATTTAATTTAATTTATGAGTTTAAAATATGTCAATAAGTAATTATTATTATTGTTGTTGTTGTTGTTTTTGTTGTTATTATTGTTATTATTATAATATTTTTATTATTATAAAATTATTATTATTATTATAGTCATGAGTTTTCGTAGGGATTATGGAAATAATAAGGTTTTATTTGAAATTATTATTTTCTGATACTAGGGGTATATAAACAGAATTATATTATTTCCCTAAATAGAAAATTTATATTCTATCATTCATAAAGATATCTAAAGATAATCCTCTCAACTACCTAGATATCTACCTCCCCAAGAATGATCTCAATAACAGACAGTGATCTTCCTCTTGCACCACATTCAATTCTAGAGATATCGAAGAGAACCCTTCTTTGAAGTGATTCTTAGGGTGATCAACAGTCAATGATGAAAGAATTAGGATTTTTTGTGCTAGAACCCGAAAATTCCTACTGTTCGTTTGGAGGTTCATGGAAAAAATGTGGATCACTGTTGAAGAAAATATAATCCTGATTCCCACAGTAAAATGATAGTAGGACATAGAGATGTTATCATATCCATAGATGAAGAAACAATTTTCCCAAAGGTAATTCTTTAATTAATTAAATTAATTATAAATAATATATGATGATCTTGTGTTTTAGTTCTATAATTGTTTTATTTTAAATATTCTTTAATTAAATTTTGTTTATCATAGAGTTCATCATTGTGTAAATATCATATTAATCATTGATCATGATGAAAATAAATTTTTTACATGCCCCATATGATACTTGCAGAGCACTTAGATGCTATAAGGATTACCACATTCATATATATCTAGTTGATAGAAAAGGACTACCTCAAAGTTCTAGAGAATTATTAAATGATAATTTGATACAATGTTAAGATTTAGAAAAGATAAGCATCCTCCAACTATTGTTCAATCTACGGGATTATTCAAAACTAGAGAGAAATATTGAGATCATTCTCAACGGATTTAAAAATAGGTAATGATTAACATTTTCATTGGTTAATTCATAATACAATAATTTTTTTAACTCAGGTATTCAAATGGAACTATATGAGGCTTTTTATGGGAATAGTTGTAGATATTCAATTTTATGGGATGAATTTACAGAACTAATGTTTTTGGGAACAAATTATGCTCAATAGATATTAAAGAATATTAAATGAAATTAATGATATATAATTTTTCACAAATTTGATAGAAGAGATATGTTGATAATTATTGTTGATATTTCTAGTTTAGAGTTTTGGAAAAGTTATTTTTTAAAATATCATCATAAAATAGTCATTTGAGATTTAAGAGGAAAAGAAATTTTATCCATAGATAAATTATCCACTTTGAAATACTATGTCTTGTGGGGATGGTATATTATTTTCTTGAAATTCTACTAACCTCTCACAAATCCATGATGTGTTCCATGTAAAACTATTGAGGTACCACATACTTGACCCAGAGCATGTGTTTAACTCATAGGTTACACAACTATAACATGATAACTTTTATAAGGAACAACTAGTACATATCATGGATCATAGTGATAATTTACTACAAAACATGACCACTAACCTGGATAAAGTTCATTGGAGAAATCATAAGTATAATGAATAAAAGTGTGAACATTGAGATGTAATGAGATAAAATTACCCTCATTTAATTTCATCAGAGTAATGAATTTACAAGGTTCAAATAAATAAAGGGTTTAGAATGTAACACCCATTGATTTTAGTATATATTTTTCTTTAAATAAATAATGCGTGTTCAATAGGTTTTGATACACAAAAAACCAAAATAAAATTAAAAGTGTATTATTTAATTTTGGTAGAATATTAAAATTTAAATTGAAATACATTACAAGGAAAATAAATGAAAAATAATAAGGAAAATTGTTAAAGGAATGAAACCACACATAAATAAAAATACTACATTATTAAAACTCTCATTATACCAATCTATTATGAATAATATAAGGTTGATAACATATATATAAAGAATAAAACCTATTAGAAATATGATAAACATATTGAAAAATAAATTATAGTATATATGGAATTATTTTAGAAAAATATGTAAATGATATATAAGAATGGTACATGGTTGTTAGATATATGGTCATTGCAAATGTGGTCATTGAGTATAAATGTATCCAATAGGTATATTGATTATTTTATAGTTAACAATAAATATTTTTATATACATAAAATATTTTTCATATAATTCACCTAATTATTTTTGGAATAAAATAAAAATATACTAATTCATTTTTGAAAATATCAATTATTTTAATGAAACTATTTGTTGGTATATAAAGTATTTTAAACTAAATTTGTGGATTTAAAAGTATAATATAAATAAAATAGATTTAAAATATTCAATATATAACTAAAAAATAATTAAATATAATATAATATATAATTATAAGTAATAATGAATAAGAATGTAATGATTCATGGTTAATGAAAAAAATTATTTAAAATTATTTTTTTAATTATACATTATATATTTTTATTTGAAATTTTTTTTTATCATATTTGGAATATAAAAATTAATTCAATTTATAGCTTATATACAATCAAATAAATATTCATTTCATGATTATTACTTGTCATGGAATAAGAAAAAAAGTCACTTTTATGCTTAACATATAGTCTTCTAAAAATTATTTTTCTGTGTTCTTAGTTTCTCATTTAAAATTAATTATAGTAAATTTTAGAAATTGAGTTTAATTACATGGGTTTTGTTTTGGTAATTAAGTCATTAAAATTAATAAATAATTTCATTATGATTTTTTTTTTGAAAAACATAATTTACCATGGTGAAAGTGAGTTACCATAGTAAAGGGTAAAATGAGGTAAAATGGTTAAAATATGGGATAAAGTCAGAAAATATCACAAAAAAAATATCTATAAACTCTTGGGTGAGGTTAGTCTTGACCTACTCTCATCCCTTATCCATTATTGAGTCACTTTACATGAGAAATTGTATTCCCAACACATTATGGAATTGATATTTTGAAAATTCCACTCATTCTCGCCTATAAAAGGACACCACGTACACCCACATTAACGAAAACCTTCCCCTTGGTTTTTATTGAATCGCTACAAAAAATATCTCTCTAATTATCCATTATCATGTTTGGGAACCTATGGTTCCAAGGAGTCTCAAATTTTTCTTTTTCAAGAGGTTCCCTAAGAGATGACTCAAATATTTAATTAATGTGTTATCCTATCAATAATAATTGTTCTTTATCTTATTTATCTAGATATTATTAAATATAATTTACCACTATAATTTAATGTACTTTAAATCGTTAATATTATATAAATTTGATATTATTATTGTAAAATAACATGGACTTCCTCATTATATCATTATAATGTGTTCTTATTTGGGTTGGTTTTACCACTTACAAAATGAGGTTCAAACATTTGCATCTTGAATTAATAATAAAACATAAATAATGATGATATTTTTTTAATAATGATTAATTTTATTTTATTTTTTTGTAATTATGAAATGGTAATATTCTAAGTTATATTCAAAAAAAATTCATTCATTTGTTAATTCAAATATCATCCAAAAAAATATTTTCAAGTTTTCCGTCAGAATCATCACCATAACATCCATGAAATGAACATGGGACACAAGAAAAATATCCAATGAAAGTATTAAATCTTTATTAACACTTTATAATTGAATAACCCATAATCAATGATCATGTTCCAGAACCACCAAACTGAATCTTGTACAAAAAAATTGAATAATTAACACATAAATATTATATTTAATAATAAATTATTATTATTTGGTAAATAAGGAATTATAAATTAATGGTATTATGTATATTATATTTTACTAATTTTATTATATATAGTAATAACAAACCAAAAAGTATTTTACATGTAGTTAGTGAATGTATGGACAACATAAAATCTAAGGTAAGGGTTTTATTTCCAATATCTCTTTAAAGAGATATTATTTTTGTATAAACTATATTTGGGGGGAGTTTTATATTCTTTATCATTTAAAACCAATAAATATATTTTTTATATTTTTATTTTGGGGATTCTCAAGTCTTCTTAAAATTTACTCTCTCTTTTTTGTTCAAAAATCAACAAAAATGATGCTTGTAAGTGCAAACGACCTAATTTTTTTTCAGTTAGGAATATTTTTCATCACTATAAAAGTTTTTTATATTATTTTATGGAAATACATATCAATTTTTATTTGATTTATTAATGTACTTTTCTATTGAATTTAAAATTATTTAAAAAAGTGTGAAAGGAATCCTTTTTTAATGTTTTTTTACTGACATACTGAAAATTACTTTTTTTATTATAAAACACTTTTATGGGAAAAGTGAGAAAGCATGAAATCCAAAAGGCATGAAGAAAAACAACTCACATAGAAAAAACTACAGGATCTGCCCCTCCGAGCTGATGCTTCATGACAAAAGACTTCACCAAGTAGGACCCTTTAGCAAGCAGTCTCGTGCAGCAATGCACGGGCACAGAACCGATGGTGAAGCCATACCCTCTCAAGCATCTGAGTCTAAAAGGCCAGCATCGGTGAAGAATTCATGCTCTGGTCCACTTCTGAAGCAGACCCGTGTAATTTTCTGGAAAAAAACATCACACAAAGCAACAACACTAAATGAAAAGGAGAGCCAGAAGCAGATGAATTCCTCTCAAACAAACCAACCAACACTACTGACTTAACCAAAGTCATTATAGATTAACTTGATATTACCTGAGTCTGGTTCCCTAAAAAATTTCCAGGACAAAGATGTGATCTGAGTGGTAGGCGCATCTGTAATAATATCCTCTACTCAAATGGTTAGCTTGTCCCATGTCTGAATATACTCCTCGAGATTGATCTTCTCATTATTGAAAGCTCTAACTAATATCGAGTCTTTCCTATCAACCCAATCATATTATTACTCATTAAGAGTCAACCTTAATGGTATCCCCATCATTTTAGAAGCTTCTTCTTCAGTTTCATTAAGATACAAAACTTGTTCCGTTCTTTCTTCTTCCGAGCTCATGATCAGATCCAAGTGTTGTTCAGCCACAACACCTGCCTTTCCATGATTGTCCGACTATTTTCCTTTCAATTTATTTTATGGTTGTGTCTCCATAGGAAGGGGTAATAAGGAGTAATCCTTCCTCCCTTTATGACTACCCTTCCACCCTTCCAAGTAGGGCCTGATCGAAACGCCTTCAAGTTCCTACCCCGCATCGCTAGACTCTTTAAACTCATTGAACAGTTGAACATCCGAATTGGAGCCAGCATCTTATGGTTCAGAGTGAAGTACCTCATTGCTACTATTCCCCTTGTGAACCTCCTTCAACACCATAGTTGAAAATGGGAATCTGAGACCTCTTTACCAGCACACTCCTGAGACCGTCCCTCCTCCAAATCCATTCCTGAGTCATCCACTTCAAGACACTAAAAACTGTTGCAAACCTGGACATTAGAAATGGGTCTTTCAAATAACACTCCTCTTGATGCCTTTTCCCAGTCAAGGTTACCTTCATCAATGACAACTCTATTTTTTTTTGGTCCTCTGCATCCCGGTGGAACTCCCTATCTCCTTCTGTATTGGCCACTTCCACTGCCACCTTAAACTGAGCTGAAGAACCATTTCTTGTGCCTGCGGATGTAGAAGAAGGTAGCACTACCCCTGCATTAGTGTTCATCCCAGTTTATTCCAACCCCCAGCCCTCCTGCGGACCCAAAGAAGAGGCCATCGGCTGCTTACCATGATTGTAGGTATCAACTCCCTGTTCAGGTTCCTTCTGTTGTGCGTCCAAACTGGGCAGGGGTCCCCTATCTAAACCTTCACCCTTTACAACCACAGCTGCCTCAGAAAACCACATACCCCCTTTCCCCTGGCATAAGGACCCATCCACACCACTCTCCACAGCCCCATATCTCTTCGAACTCCCTCTGCAATCCTCCTCCAAGTGGCCTAACCGCTTGAAATTCGAACAGAAGTCCATCCAGGACTCATACACAACCTGTTTCCTATAACGATACTCCTCTCTAAAGGTTATCGAAACAAAATCTGGGGGATTTTGAGATACATTGACCTCAACACACACCCTTGGGTTGACCGAGTGTCATAAAGCCTTGGTACGACTATCAGTACACAGAAATCTTCCAATGAGATTTCCCACCATTCTGATAATCGACGGATTCTGGAAAGGTAGAGGAAGATTAGGAAAACTAACCCAAGTCGCTGTAGAATAGGAGTCCCATTTCATATGATATTAATAAGTCCATCTGAGAAGGTATAATATGGACCCATTGCATCATCGAGTCGCACACAACCAGGCCTTGAACAAGTCTTCCTCCGACGATAAGCGCACCATTAAGTTCCTGTTGTCTAGTAAACCAACAGTATCCCTTTCCTGAAGGCCCCACGAACTGAAGACACATCTATAGAAATAATCCACCAATGGAATTCTCCATGAAAAAAGAGAAATCAGAGTCCGGTATATTTTTTGATTTATTAAAATTTTTAATACCATATATTTATAAAGTATAAATTTTCTAAATTTTATCAAAATGTATGGTATATTTTTTCTTATTTTCAATGAAACATTCTTGTGTTCCTATAAAGTGTTTTCAGATATGTCAATATGTCACATAAATGAAATATTTTAAAGGTATTTTTCATTTAATTTACATCCTTGCTTTGTTTTGGTGGTTTTCCATGCATTTTTGAAGGAAATAGTGGGTTTCCAAAATTTGGGCCAACTTGAGAGCTCATTTCCAGTTTTGAAAGTAAATTTTGTTTCTTTAATAACTCCTTAGTTTTTCAACATTTTTCACCCATTAAACTTCTAAAATGACCTTAATATAAATATTAAAACCAAAAAATAATTTTTGGACCCTTAAATATTCATTAGCATCTTGGATTTGGGTGATCAAATTAGGTATTGGGCCAACCCGAAAGCCCATTTCCAGTTTTAAAATTGTTTTGTAATTATTTCATAAAATATTTATTTTTTATTCGTTTTCGGTGATTCCACCTCTCACACGTTCCCATTGAACCCAGACACACCCCTATATTCGTTTTCACCTCTTTGGAGCTCATATTCATTGCGATTTAGGGCCGATCCTCTGAAGCTCCAAAAAACATCCAGTTTTCTCAAGTAAGTTGGTTCTCTCCTTTATTCCTCCCTTATTCTTAGGGTTTCTTCTTTTTTTATCGAATCCCCAAATGTCCAGAAGATGGGGATTCGTACCTAGGGTTTTATTTTTCAGTTTTTTGGTCCAATCCTCTAGTTTTAGGTTCAATATTACTCCCTTGTCGTGCGGCGGAGGTGCCATTGAAGTGACGCACAAGGATTGGGGGGTTTTGACACTTTTGGTAGGTGATTTCACATGTAGGTATTTTAGAATGAGTTGGCTTGCTGTATTTCTGTTTCCATTATATTTCTCATTCAGTATTTGGATTTCAAAATTTTATTTGGGTAGCATTTTAAAAGAAGTTGATTTTTAAGTGCCAATTTTGTGTGAAAATGGATGTTTTACATGTGCAACCCATGTTGTTCCTCTTGGTGTTGTTTTATAATTCAGGGATTGGATTTATAAAAATGTTTTGATGCTGAAATTTCTGTTTTGGTATAATATTGTTCTCCATTTGGTTTTAAATGTGGGATTTTATATGAATTTAATGTGCAAAATTTGATTACTTTTCTTGAAATTGTTTTATGGAAATTATAAGTGGTTTATTGAGTTATACGAAAGGTGAAAAGAAGGTGTAGCTATTTTTTTGAATTTGTGTGACCATAACTAATATTTATATGTGAAAATTGATTTTGGTAGCATGTGGTGACTATTTGAGCACAATACGGGAAACCCGGGTATCTAGGTGGGCTAACGTGTACTAGTATGCTAGTGAACGGAGGGGTTTTGACCATGGCTCACATAGCATGTCTGACATGGATAACACTAGAAAAACTAGAATGGAGATGATTGGAGACCAGTGGGTTATGGGTATTCTCCCTAATAGTGGCTCGTTCATGAGAACAAATTTCATTTTGGTTACTTTCATCGAGGTACGAGGTACTTGGGGCTCACAACAAACTAGTACCCAGGGGTGTTCCTATGCTTGGTGCCCGTGGCCTTTTTGGCATTTATACTTTCTTTATGGTATTTTGGGATGTTAAAACTAGTATCTTGAATTTTTGATTCAAATTCACTCATTCATTATAGCTATCCCCATGGAATGTTATTTTCTTTTCAAAGTTGCGCTTTTATAAATAAATGCCACCATTATCTATTTATAACTCTTGCAAGCCTTTTATTTTATAATGCCTATCACCTGAAATCCTTGGGTGATATACTATTGGGCCTAGTCTCACACCCTACTTACACATTTGGGTGTATTTAGACTTGATCATGTTTGACACAGGCCAAGGCAAGGCCTTAGGCGATGGCGGTTCGGGTTGCTAGTTTCTCTCAACGGTTTGGTGTTGTGGAGACAGCTTGTGGGTGATGACCCCTTGTCGTGTGGAGTATCATGGGCTGTTTGATTATAATTTTATGTACCTTTGGACCTCTTGTGTCTTGTTTAAACCCATGTACTCAGTTCTGAATTTTTATTAAGTCTTGTTTGGCATAATTTTTCAGATTTAGTTGGTTGTTTGTTTTTTGTTATTTTATGAACCCAAACTTGGGTAAATCATTCCCAAATGAATTTTTATGATACCCGGGCACTTGTGGAATCCCGTGGGGATGGTTAACTCCCTTCTAGTCTTGCCATGAGCTAGGTTTGGTTCCGGTTTGATGGCAACAAGATTCGGTTTGTTACAAAATGGTATCAGAGCAGGTTAAAGATTTTGGGTTGTATTGTTATTTTGGGATGAGTCGAGATAGACAGGAGCTAGAACTGTCGGGGCTCAAGGATTTGGTTGTGAGTAGGGTTTCTGGCCCGCACCTCTCATGGCAGACCCTGAGTCACCAGGGGATGTTGGAATTTACAGATTGACTTCACTTCCAAGTGAGACATGTGGGCTGAAAACCACATGTGGGCATCAGGCGGATGTGGAGTAGTTGTTTATTTTGTTACTGAAATGTGATTAGATTATTTATATTTGATGTATTTGATTAAAATTTTCAGAATTGTGGTATTGATTATTTTTTTGTGACTGTTTCATTTTGTAGCAACATGCCTCCCCGGAAAGCTCTCATGCACCCACAGGAGGAAGCCGGAGAGAGTTCTCCCACCCCAATTGATCAGAGGCTAGTCAAGGTCGTGGTCCGGGCTATCCAGGCTCTAGGATATAGAACAGCTCTAGTTCTAGCTCCTGTTAGAGAGGATGAGACTTGTCCTAGAAAGGACAAGGCCCAAGAGTTCCTGAAAAATAAGCCTCTGACCTTCTGAGGAATCTCAGAACCCCAAGAAGCAGAGGAATGGCTTGAGAAGATCGAGTGTATGTTTGAGTTCCTGGAAACACCGAAGGGGCTCAGGGTGAAGTGTGCCTCCTTTCTGTTGGAGGGTCTCAGCCATAAATGGTGGGAGTCAGTGCTTCAGGCTGGGAAGAATGAGTAGATGCGCTGGGGAGATTTCAAGGATGTCTTTAATGAATAGTATTACCCTGAGGTGTTGGCTTATTCTAGGTCTAGAGAGTTCATGGAACTTGTTCAGGGAAATCTATCTGTGATGGAGTATGCCAACCATTTCACTGAGTTGGTTCGGTATGATCCAGAAATTGTCTCTAATGAGCAAGTGAAGGACCAGAGGTTTGAGAAAGGCTTGAGACCAGAGATATACTCCCAGGTGTTATTGTTTAAGTTGAGGACCTATGCTGAGGTCGTTGATTGGGCATTCATGGTGGAGATTGATAGAAAAGGTAGGTATGGTTTCTATGGTTCAGTATCAGCAGTGGGAAGTGTAAGCTCCTTAGAGAAGAAAAGGAAGCGGGAGGATCATTTGAAGAAAGGAGGAGGCAGTTCAGGGAACTCTTCCAGGCAGTTTTCATCAGCGGCTTCTGATGTGAGATCGGTCGTGTGCCACCAGTGTGGGAAGCCCAGACACATCTTTCCATCATGCCCTCATCCTCCGAAGACCTTTTTCCAGTGTGGAGGTATGGGACACATGCAATGCTTTTGCGGGATAGCACGTCCACTTCAAAGTGGGGCTGCATCCATGGCTCCCAGAGGAGTTCCAGCACAGTCTGAGCCGTCGAGGACTAGGGGATATCGATTTGGAAGCCGTGGTGGTAGGGCTGGGTCATCTTCTAGGTAGATCCAGTTCAAGGCACAGCCACAGACTAGCAGTCGTCTTCAGGCAGAGACTGGACATCTCCATGCGGTGGATCAGGCACCAGCAGGATCAGAGGTGTGACCGTCGACTATTCAAGGTACCGTTTTTGATTTCATCTTCTATAGATGCTGCTCTTTTTGATACTGGTGCCTCTTTTTCATTCATTTCTGCCCGTTTTGTGGACATTCTTAATTTTCCAACTGATTTGATGTCATTCGCAATGGAGTTGGTGACACCACTGGGAAAGAAGGAGGAGTAGGGTCTCAGGTGCCCATCATGTGTGCTTTCGGTGTCAGGGGTCGAGATGCAGTGGGACCTCTTGGTCTTAGATATGAACATTTTTTATTTCATACTCGGGATGGATTGGCTAGTACACTTCAAGGCATACATCGATTGCTACAGACGGTGTGTGATTTTCACAGCACCTGATGGGAGTTGTCATGTTTTTCATGGAGAATGGGATCCTCGATCAGGTCGCACAGGGCCTCCACTCCCAGAGTTGGGAAGTGTTATCTTCTAGTTATATTGTCTCATGCTAGAGGATGGTATTTCCCATGAAGGTGCCCTACCTCATGTAGTGAATGATTTTCCGGAGGTATTCCCAGATGATTTTTCAGGCTTTCCCCCAGAGCGGGATGTGGAGTTTTCGATTGATCTGGCGCCGAGAACACAGCCAATATCTCTTCCCTCTTATCGCATGGCCCCCACCAAGCTGAGGGAATTAAAGATACATCTAGACGACTTATAATCTAAAGGATTCATTCGCTCGAGCGTCTCTCCTTGGGCTGCTCCTGTGTTGTTCGCGAAAAAGGCTGATGGATCCCTCCGGTTGTGCGTTGACTACCGAAAGCTGAATAAGGTAACAATTAAAAAAATACCCTTTTCCCAGAATAGATGATTTGTTTGATCAGTTGAAGGGGGAAAAGTGATTCTCAAAGATAGACCTTCAATCAGGGTATCATCAACTTAGGTTGAAGGAGTCAGATATCCCAAAGACATCCTTCCGAAGCAGGTACGGCCACTTTGAGTATTTGGTCATGCCCTTTGGATTGACAAATGCTCCAGTAGTCTTTATGGCACTTATGAATTGGGTGTTCCATCAATATCTCGATTCCTTTTTTGTGGTGTTCGTGGATGACATTCTGGTATACTCTAGCTCGGAGGAGGAACACGAACATCACTTCAGGGTCGTTTTGGGTACATTACGTGGTCATCGCCTCTATGAAAAGTTGTCAAAGTGAACTTTCTGCATCAGGGAGGTGAGATTTCTCGGGCATGTGATCTCAGAGCATGGAGTTTCAGTGGACCCTGAGAAGATTAGTGCGGTTATGTCATGGTAGCAGTCGAAGAATGTGTTCGAGATTAGGAGTTTCCTTGGCCTGGCGGGTTATTATAGGTGATTCGTTCAGGATTTCTCTCGACTTGCTTCACCGATGAATGCCCTCACCCGGAAAGGGGTGAAGTTTGTATGGGGTCCAGAATGTCAGGCATCATTCGAGGATCTGAAGAGGCGATTGACTACTACCCCTGTGCTGATTTTTCCAAAGGATGGAAAGTGATGTGTGGTTTATTGTGATGCTTCAGGTATGGGCCTTGGGTGCGTGCTTATGCAGGATGATCACATGGTGGCGTATGGATCTCTCCAACTCCAGCCACATGAAAAGAACTACCCAACCCATGACTTGGAGTTGGCAGCAGTGATGCATGCTTTGAAGAGGTGGCATCACTACCTTTTTGGGGAGAAGTTCGTGGTCTATTCTGATCACAAAATCTTGTCTTATATATTCTCACAAAAGGACCTCAACATGAGGTAGCGTCGATGGATCACGTACTTGCAGGGGTTTGACTTTGGCATTGTCTATACCCCAGGCAAGGGTAGTTTATTGGCCGATTCCTTGAGCAGAAGGGTTCCAGTGAAGGCTTTGAGGAAGTCCAGTGATGAGTGAACATTTATGGGGATCTTTTCTCAGATGCATGTGGAGACCAAGGAACACATTGGAGGGGCATTCTTGGCGAGCATCCAGTTGAATCCTTATCTATTGGAGTTGATTTAGTGGGAACATCCTAGTGATGAGCTTTGCCAGTGGTCGAAGCAGTTTCTTCATGGGGGGGAGACATCCTCTGATTGGTCGTCGTCTCCCGAGGGCATCTTGTGCTTCAAGGGTCATTCAATAGTGTCGTTATCTCTAAAGACGGTGGTGATGTAGGATAGCCACCAGTCTCAGTGGGCTATCCATCCAGGTGCCACTAAGATGTATTATGATGTCTCTCGGCAGTTTTGGTGGCCTGGTATGAGACGGGACATAGCAGACTTTGTGTTGAGATGCTAAACATTCCAGCAGGTGAAAGCAGAGCACCAAAGGCCCTCTGGTTTGCTCCAACCACTACCTATTCCTACCTGGAAGTGGGATGAGGTTTCCATGGACTTCATTATTGGATTAACTCATACACCTCGAGGTAAGAATTCCATTTGGGTGGTGATTGATCATCTAACCAAATCATCCCACTTCATTCCAATCAGAGATACATCTAAAGTGGATGAGTTGGGTCATTTTTATCTTCAAGAGGTGGTGAGACTCCATTGTGTTCCAGCAGTAGTTGTCTCATATAGAGACCCTCGTTTCACATCTCGGTTCTGGGAAGGCCTTCAGAAGGCCTTGGGGTCCCAGATTAAGATGAGCACAGCATACCATCCGCAGACGGATGGTCAGACATAGTGGGTGAATCATATTTTGGAGGACATGCTTCGTGCATGTGTCCTAGACTTTGGAGGTTCTTGGGATACCCATTTGGGATTGGTTTATTTTGCTTATAATAATAGTTATCAATCCTCGATTCGAATGGATCCTTTTGAGGTGCTCTATGGTCGGCCTTGTCAGTCCCCCCTGTGTTGGGATGAGGTAGGTGAGACCTCACTACTGGGGTCGAGTATGGTGTAGGAGACATCTGAGAATGTAAAATTAATCAGGAAACATTTATTGAGAACTCAGAGTCTTCATAAATCATATGATGACCGGAGGCGTCGGGACCTAGAGTTTTCTGTGGGTGACAGAGTATTCTTGAAGGTGGCCCCTCGTCTGGGCCATCGTCGATTGGGGAAGCAAGGTAAGATGACTTTGTGGTATGTCGGGCCATTTGAGGTCCTCGACCATATTGTCAAGGTGGCATAAAGATTTTCCTTACCTTCCCAGTTGACGTCCATCCATGATGTCTTCCATGTTTCTCAGTTGAAGAAATACTACCTAGATCCATCCCATGTGTTGAGTTGGGAAGAACTGGAGATAGAGCCTGACTTGTCTATTATTGAGAGGCCAGTGAAAATAGTGGACTCCCAGGAGAAGATACTTTGAGGGAAGTCTATTCCATTATTCTGGGTTCTATGGTAGCATGGGAATGATACACATGATACATGGGAGCAAAAGTTGTGGGTCGAGGAAGAGTACCCGTTCTTGTTTTCCAATCAAGCCTCATGTTGACTTTTCGGGGTGGAAAGTCCTTCATAGTGGAGAGAATTGTCACATAGATGACATATTTTAAAGTTATTTTTCATTTAATTTACATCCTTTCTTTGTTTTTGTGGTTTTCCATGCATTTTTGAAGGAAATAGTGGGTTTCCAAAATTTGGGCCAACCTGAGAGCCCATTTCCAGTTTTGAAAGTAAATTTTGTTTCTTTAATAACTCCTTCTTTTTTCAACATGTTTCACCCATTCAACTTCCAAAATGACCTTCATTTAAATATTAAAACCGAAAAAGAATTTTTGGCCCCTTAAAAATTCATTAGCATCTTGGATTTGGGTGATCAAATTAGGTATTGGGCCAACCCGAAAGCTCATTTCCAGTTTTAAAAGTGTTTTGTAATTATTTCATAAAATATTTATTTTTTATCCTTTTTCAGTGATTCCACATCTCACACATTCCCATTGAACCCCGACACACCCCCATCTTCATTGTCGCCTCTTTGGAGCTCAGATTAGTCGTGATTTAGGTCCGAACTTCTGAATCTCCAAAAAACGTCCAGATTTCTCAAGTAAGTTGGTTCTCTCCTTTATTCCTCCCTTCTTCTTAGGGTTTCTTCTTTTTTTATTGAATCCCAAAATGTCCAGAATATGGGGATTATAACCTAGGGTTTTATTTTTGAGTTTATCGGTCCAATCCTCTGGTTTTAGGTTCAATATTACACCCTTGTGGTGTGGCGGAGGTGCGGTTGAAGTGACGCACAAGGATTTGGGGGTTTTGACTCTTTTGGTAGGTGATTTCATATGTACGTATTGTGGAATGAGTTGGTGTGCTGTATTTCTATTTCCATTATGTTACTCATTAAGTATTTTGATTGAAAAATTTTATTTGGGTAGCATTTTAAAAGTGGTTGATTTTTAAGTGCCAATTTTGTGTGAAAATGGGTGTTTTACATGTGCAACCCATGTTGTGCCTCTTGGTGTTGTTTTATAATTCAGGAATTGGATTTATAAAATTGTTTTGATGATGAAATTTCTGTTTTGGTATAATATTGGTCTCCATTTGGTTTTAAATGTGAGATTTTAGATGAATTTAATGTGCAAAATTTGATTACTTTTCTTGAAATTGTTTTATGGAAATTATAAGTGGTTTATTGAGTTATACAAATGGTGCAAAGAAGGTTTAGCTATTTTTTTGAATGTGTGTGACCAGAACTGATATTTATATGTTAAAATTGATTTTGGTAGCATGTGGGGACTATTTGAGCACAATACCGGAAACCTGGGTATCTAGGTGGGCTAACGTGTACTAGTACGCTAGTGAACGGAGGGGTTTTGACCATGGTTCACATAGCAAGTCGGGCATGGATAACACTAACAAAACTATAATGGAGATGATTGGAGACCACTAGGTTATGGGTATGATCCCTACTACTAGCTCATGCATGATAATGAATTTCATTATGGTTACTTCACTGAGGTACGAGGTACTTGGGGCTCACAACAAACTAGTACCTAGGGGTGTTCCTATGCTTGGTTCTCGTGGCCTTTTTGGAATTTATACTTTCTTTATGGTATTTTGGGATGTGAAAACCAGTATATTGAATGTTTTATTCAAATTCACTCATTCTTTAAAGTTATCCCCATTGAAAGTTATTTTATTTTCAAAGATGCACTTTTAGAAATAAATGCCACCATTATCTATTTATAACTCTTGCAAGACTTTTATTTTATAATTAATATAACATGAAATACTTGGGTGATATCCAATTGGGATTAGTCTCACACCCTAATTACACCTTTGGGTGTAAGTATACTTGATCATGTTTGACACAGGCAAAGGCAAGGCCTTGGGCGATGGCGGTTTGGGTTGCTAGTTTCTCTCGATGGTGCGGTGTTGTGGAGACGGCTTGTGGGTGATGACCCCTTGTCGTGTGGAGTCTCATGGGATGTTTTTTGCTACTTTAATGTACCTTTGGACCTCTTGTGTCTTGTTTAAACCCATGTACTTAGTTCAGAATTTTTATTAAGTCTTGTCTGGCATAATTTTTCAGATTTGGTTTGTTGTTTGTTTTTTGGTTATTTTATGAACCCAAACTTGGGTAAATCGTTCCCAAGTGAATTTTTATGATACCCGGGCACTTTTTCCAACTCGTGGGGATGGGGAACACCCTTCGGGTCTTTACATGATCCGAGTTTGGTGCCGGTTTGATGGAGACTAGATTGGGTTCGTGACATAATATCCTTTAATATTTTTAATGTTTTAGTATGGATATGTTTCAATGAAATCATTAACTTTATTTATATAGATTATTAATTTTTATTAAATTTTTTATTCATATAGAAAATGATTCATTCTCATGGTTAAATTATCTTATGATGGAATTATGAATGTTTTCATATTTATGTAGAATGCATATATATGTTTTCTCATTGTGTCATTGGTGGGATTATATTTATATAGCACATAAATGAATTAGGTAAATATTTAAATTTCAATTTATTACATGAATAAGACTTAGGAGTGAACCCAATCAACTTAGTTTGTTGGAATGGATAATTAATTCAATCTAATATGTTATGGAACTCAGTCTACTATGTGATAGTGGTATTGGGAGTGATCCTTGACTTAAGAAACTAGTATATATATTTATTCAGGTTCCATATATATATGTTATGACACATTCCAATGTTATATTTTCACATCTCATGATCATTTACTCATTTTTTCAACTCTCCTTTTATGAATTTCTTAGGTTATTCAAAAATTCATATGTTATAATTAATTATTTTTGGACCACATTTTATTGGTAATGATTTCTTTAAGATATTTTTGAATGACTTGATTATTTTTGTAAAATACAAAGTTCATATTATGCCCACTTATGATCTTATATTTACATCTCTTTTGCTTACCCATACTGAACATGATCTCATCCTTTCTTATATTTTAATTCCCTAGGTAATGAACAAGAGTTTTATATATTATGTGTCTATAAGGGAATCATGTGAAAATATAATTGTAGGGTCCTGAAAATTATGCCAAAGGAAGAAAATACCCCCACAATCACTTTGAAGAAGGAATAAAGTACTTCTACAAGTCTAGCAAGGTGAATGGACGCAAATTTAGTTGTAAATTTTAGAAGAAACATGAAGGAATTCATATTTTCAATGAATTTCAAGTGGCCAATGTACCATCACATGGAAAGGTCCATAGACCACCTAGATCACAAACCACCAGGTACGTAGAAGGTTTCTCGAGGCACTGGACCATAGAGCGATGGATAGTGAACACGGTGGTCTACAAACCACATCTCTAAAATGACTCGTGTACACGAAGTCCATCCGCATACCATTCTATGAAATAATCAGCTTGTGGATGAAGAGAATGGGTAGGGTTTCGTGGACCATTATTATGAACCATATCCTCTGCAAACCTCAATTGGATGAGTCTTCTGTGGGTCAAAATATCTCTTTATAGACCTCTGAAAATTCTACCGCATGCCCATAGATATTATTTCCCTGATGCTCTATAAAAGGATTACAGAATGAATTGAGGAAGCAGGAAAATGATGAAACTGGTGATGAAATATTTAAGGGGGCTCAGAGGTTGGGAGAAAGACCTTGGAGAAGATTCTGGCTTCAGTCTTGATTCATTTGCGAAACTCAAATTGAGAACCACGCTCTCCATAGGTACAGCTGGCTTCGAAACATAAACAGGGGGACTTAATAATAATAAGGGAACTTTGATCCTAAATGAAAGAACCGAAAACCAAAATGATGGAACCACGAACCATATAATTCTTGCGGACAAACTTCCAATAAAAGATAATACCCTAGAACCTCCTTCAATATGGGGATTCGCGTAGTGTACTGCTACGCAGACTGAACTCGGCGCCGCATACTACATCAGTATGTGGATGGAACCCAAAGCGGTGTGATGGGCCATGTACCACTATGGTACATGGTCATCCATACCCATGCATACGCACCACATAAGTACGCGGACATACCCTCTTCCCACATACCACTATGGTATGTGGAGCCTCCCCCATCCAGCATAAGAAACCAGTATACTGAATAGGGTCTTTTCGGTTATTATTTCGTCCTATTCCAACTCACCCCTCCATTAACTTTCATTCCTCCATGATCCCTCGATGAACCAGTCCTCTGGTATCAAGACAAAGCCTCCTCCAAAGCCACCATACCCATATCATCAGACCATCAGGTGCATCAGTGTTCCCCTTTGAGTCAACACACCAATGGTAAGAGGAGTCATGAAGGCTCTCCCCAGAACGGTTTGGGCTTCGTAAATTCCTGTGGGTCTACATTTCCATGGTAACATAGAGTCCAACCATGGGATGTTGACATGAACCTCCCTATTCAAGAGATTAAGGGTGATCACTTTCTTTTCTATTCAATGAGGAATCGTGATTATTAAAAGGAATTATGTTTGCTTCTCCTTTTGACGAGGACAAAACCCCTCCCTTTCCCAAAACATGTTCTAAGGCCCTCCAACTGAGGTAAGTCCCCAATCATCTGAGGATAGGCCAAATGACCTTTAATGTCACTTCACATGGAAAGGTTCATCACTCCACACCCTTTCCCAGGATCACCCCGACCTCTTCCTCTATAGAATATCCCTCTCCCACTAATAAGAGAGTAAGAATGTGGTTAATTCGATCTCTCGCATCCTCTTTTGTCTCACACCGAGCATGACTCACGTGAGCTTAGAAGTTTGTGATAATTACAACATACACACAGTCTGAACTATGAGAACTCTGGTTCCTGATCAAACTAGGATATGTAAGATGCATACTCGAAGGCCCGAGCTCAAAAGGGTTCCCTCCCATAAAGGGTCCACCCAATCATGTCTCCTTAAATGGGAATCTTCCATGCATAATACCCATCAATCTGAACTATGTTGTTCTGATTATTCTCTCGAGGATACATAGGAAACCCATCTTATGGGTCCAATACCAACATCAAATCACCTTCTGTCCCCCCTGGATGATTATAACCTCTAGAGCACCTTATTATATGGCTCAAGTCAATAGTAAATTTGTAGCATGAAATATATGCATACCTACGACAATCTTCAAACCAAGGGTAGCCCTTGGACACACTCTTCAGTAATGAACCAAGTATTCATGAATATATGAACATGGATTAAATCTATAATAGAGTCTTGGAACAGGAAATAATCCTCACCCAAAAGGTGTGATGAGCCTGACTTCTCATCCTTTCGACTAATGGATCCCTTAAGTGTTGTTGTCTGAATCCTCAATCAACGCGTACCTTCCTTTGGAAATAAGGACCATAAATCATGGATACTATGGTCATTGGGTGATTCTGGCTCCATAAATAAATGTGTTGGAGACCATTCAAATAATTTATATCTGAGGAGGACCAATTGTACAAGTACTTGACCCCACTCAATCACCCGTTGGGATCAGTCTGACTGTGGAACCTCTTTCACAATTAAAAAGGCATGAATTTCTCAGTCCCTAAGGGGTTAATACAAACTTATTTTGATTGTTTAATGACACATAATGGGTTGAAACAAAGTAAATTGTGAATTTGATAGGAAACTGCCTCTGGAAAAAGGGATAGGTAATGATCCTCATCGGACCATTTCCCCATCACTTGAAATGAGCCACCTCAGAGGCGGAACAAAAATGATGAACCTGACATGAATCCTTAACAAAGGTGGTGGTTCTACCCCAATGATAAATGAGAAAAGTACATTTCATGTGAGACCATTTTGTTCACCCTTGTCTTTGCGGAACATGTGACTTCGGAGGCAGAACAAAAATGGTGAACCCAATATGAATCCTTAACCAAGTGGGAAGTTCTACCCCAATGATAAAAGACAAAAGGAAATTTCACATCAGACCATTTTCTTCTCCCGTGTGTAATTGAAACACGCCACCTCGGTGGTAGAAAAAAAATGGTGAACCTGACATGAACACATAACCAAGGTGGTAGTCTTACCCCACTCAAGACCCTTCACCCCACAATTAAAAAAGGTATATGGGAAGGGGGCTAAGTTGAATCGTCAGATATACATGTGTTTAAAAGAATGCTACTTTGATGTGGTTTTTTGGTCTATATGTCATATATGTATGTCACTGGTTCCCACATAGAAACCATCGATCCAAATGACATCCCAATGACCAATGAAGGTGGACAGGGCCCCAACGAAGAGTAAGACCCCCTCGCCTACCCAGCGTCTTCAATGTTGGGTATCCAACATGGTAATCAAGGAATGCCACTAAAATGGTATTCTACCCATGCGGGAGGTCACGATATAAGCCCTCCAATCTACAAAGGTTCTCCATCCGCCTCTTCAGCCACATCCAGCACCCCAGCCCAAGGTGACCTCGGTGGTCATCTCAAACCATTTTGGGAGCCTGCCCTCAGAGCGTGATAACGAGTACCTTCCTTATCATAGGGAGGTTGATTAAACTGATGTTGACAACTTCATCTCAACTGCACAGGGGTCCTACTCACAAGGCCCCTCCAGAGAGCTTCTCCACTAAAACTGGATGACAAAAAATCCTTTTTCTGAAGAAGACCTTATGCCTTGGGAACCTACTAAAATATAGGAGATCTGGGGCCCTCGGGCTGCCCGCTAAGGGTGGAAAATATATAATCAAGAACATGCCATCACCCTAGTTCTTGAGGAGAAACTCTTCCATACTAATGCAGTGCCACTCAACGGGAAGACATACGACTCTGTCCCCTCCACTCAATCCCACCACAGAAATAGGGTGGCATAATACCAGCACATGCACGTTCCTATTAGTGCTCCCCAATATCGTCATGCAGAAAGAGCGGAAAACTACAGGAAGATGAAAATATCTACTAAAGCAAAAAAATCCTATCATCCAAATAGGGAAGCAACCAAATATAGGCAGGAACAAATACCCGCTGATGCATAATAGTTCCGTCAACCAAATAGGGAGGAAACTAGCTATACATAGGCACAAATACCTACGAATGCATATCAAGCCCACCATCCAAATAGGGCAGATAATAAATATGACTAGAGTCAAATTTCTATGGATGAATACAAACCCCGTGAGAACAATATAGTGACAAGCTAGAATATTAAAATTCCCGCTCAAGAATATAAATAACACCAGTAAAATACTGTGGAAATAGTAGAAGACAACTGGTGGTAGACTCGTTCCTCTGTCCTAGCACAGAAGAACATCCAGAATCTACTGAAAACTCAAGGAGGACCGGAGCAGGTACAAACCCCTACTCCAACATCAGAATGGTCCTTCATACTTGTTCTAGCCAAAGATGTATCTCACAATATCTTGGAAATGATGGAAGATTAGATGTCGATCCGTGACCATATCATCCAAACATTCCAAGACATTATTGCAACGATAGAAAAGATGATAAATTGGTCCCACAACCTTGTTTCCTCGAACGGAATGACTCACTCGCAAAATTATATAGTCACTTCGGAGAAGTTGTGCATCCCTACTCAAGTCCAAGAGGGTCGACGACAATATCCTATGTTACATGGACAATCGGATTAGGAACAAATACCCATTCCAACTGAGGGACACCGGTCCAATGTTGTGGCTACTCAAGGGTAGGTATATATCCATTCCAAAACACAAGATTTTCATAGGCATATCCTGGTGACATCAAGGGACCCAACAAGATATGGAATTATATATGAAGGTTGTTACCAATAGGAAACAACCCTGGTTACCCGTAAGAGAGAGGTAAAATATAAAATGAACCAATAGCAACCATAAAATGAAGATCACATACATGATCCTTCTCTACAAAAAGTTTTGGTTCTTGACGCCCTCAAATATTTATCAATAAAGCCTCAAGACCCTTTCAGTATATTACCATATTATGGAAGTGGAAGTAGTAGTTACAAAGGGCCTCCCCACAATGTTGCTACAAGTATCTCTGAAGGCCCTCTACAGAGCACCCATGGGAGCTCACTCCGTCGGCCAGGAACAATCGATCACGAGAACCTATCTCCTGATGTGTGTCGGGGTACCCCTCCCCTTGACCTGAATATCAAAAAACTAGAAGTTCCTCCCCTCGCTGTCATCTTCCCTGATGGTCCTCCCTAGGGTATACACTATAGATATTATTCTCCTTGTAGCCAGACATCGGGTCATGATGGTAGTCCTCGCTATGATGATGGTCATTGCAAAGTCCCTCACCGAAATGGAAATTGCTGTAAAGGCCCTCCCCATAGTAACTTCAAGCAATGAGAAGGTGCTCCCCTCGCTTTAGCCCATCCTGAAGGTCCTCCCTAGGGTAAACACCATAAAAACATTTCCTACGGTCGGGCATCAAGTTGAAATAGTATCCCTCATCATTGCAGCACCAATTGAAAAAGTCCTCTCCACAACCAAAAGTCATATTGGCAAGAATGTCCTCCCCTTAATAGAACAAAGATGATAAATCCCTCCTATGATGAGGCTCTCAGAAAGGAGTCAGATATATCTGGCACTCCATCGATAACGAGGGATATTCTTTCACAACCATAGGATGGCTCAGGAACACAATCATCTTCTAAGCCATCCCCATGTCGTTTTCATATCAATGAGGCTCCCATCAGCCTAGTTTCTTGGAATGAAATTATTAAGAATAAGTCAAGATGGTAATATCAAGTAGAGGAGCCTCCGGAAGAACAACAACAATATATGTTTCTGTGAGAAGATAACTAGATAAGGATAATAAACAAGTGATGTATTGGCATACGACCACTTCTCACTTCGATATACCAAAAGAGTTGTCTAGGGAATGCACAAATGAAATTCAGCTCAATATATGGAAAACTCTTCATCAGCTGGAAGAAAATTTCCTACCCTACGAAGGGTATGTGGACCATGTCAACATGTTAGGGGAGCTTCTCTATCTAATAGAGTTGGAAGCCCTCCTGTCTGCATGGCATCCACGATCAAAAAGGAGAAAGAAAAATCCTGAACTGTCTTTCTATCATGCAATACATTTGTTGTGTCACCTCATTGGTGATTCCATGACTGGAGTTCACATTCATGGGTGGGGAGAACATGGATCTCTACACTTCACCCCTCATCTTGTACAGCAAACCCCATTGGAAATGAAATCTTTGAATGTCACCACCCAAAGGAAATAAAAAAAATGAAACCCCAGCTCAGAAAAGATGGGATACTCAACAAAAACCGGCTCAGTGTAAGTCTCAAAATCATCAAGACCGAATAGATAAATCCATTGAAAATCTTCTAAGTCAGGCATCCAAGAATATCCAGCAGGCTTCCCGCCTAATGGAAGCCAACCAGAAAAGAGTTCTCATGTCTTCAAAAGACCATAGGCTCTATGCAGGCCCAATTTCATACTCAATTCACACCCATGTAAGAGTACATGAAATTGAAAAGGTGTCAATAGTGGAGGCTACCACTACAACACGAGAACAACCCTAGCCCATAGGTATGGGGGAATTTTATATCAAAATTCCCCCATAAGAACAACAAATCCAGGTTGTAGTGCATTTACGGAAGAATGGGAAAAACATCAGCCCATATAGCTGGGGGAATTTTTACCTCAAGTCCCTGCATAGAGTACATCCATCTTCTCCCATATTGGAAGAAAAATGGATATAGGAGTCACCTGTTCCACCCCTTCTCATGGTCTGAACCGTCCGAGACAAAGGCGGATTACGAGTTCAGACAAGGGATCCCTTTGGGTCAATCATTGACAAGAAACCCAAAGAATACCATATAATGGAAGGAGAATGTCCAAAAAAGTATGTATAAATCCTTCCTACCATTCAGTACCGGGTACACCACCCCCAATGCAGTGTGCCTCAATTAACGTGGTAAAAACTAACCCCACGGATCTCATAGGAAATGAAGCATAGGGATAGGATGTGAAGGGAGATTGTTCCCTCCTAGAGGCATCCCTCACCAAGCCTAATGGTGTGCATACCTGGAACAAGAGAGTAGTCCTAAATCTGGGTTCCCTATCAGTTAATCTGACATTACCAACCGCGTGAAACCCCAACAAGGAGAAGAATAAATCCAAGGTCTTCTATGACCCACCTTCTCCTCATCCTATAAATGTTTCCCTCACTCTTGAGGAAAGGTTCGTCAAGAAGGAGGAAGAAATTAAAGAGATCGGGTGAATTAATATTGAGCTATGTTGAGGGATTTGTTTCTCCAGATGTGTTACCCCTATGGAACATTAGTAGGTTCTCCCAGAAGAGGTACAATTGCCACAGGCACTCATCCCAGAAAATGAAGCCAAGCTTAGAGGCATATCCAATCCAGCATCAAGACTATAAACCTATTTAAACCCGGCCCTAGAAGGACATCAAGACTTTCCCATGCTTGGAAGGCAGCCAGAATATATTCTGGTAAACCCACAAAGGATTCCCCTAGTTGTGCATCCATCCAAAATTACAGTAGCACTGGAACGCCCAGCTTTGTCCACTTCCGCACCTGCCCAAGATCAAGGCCAAGAGGATATGCATCAAGGGCTCTGGAACCCCACCAAGAAACTAACATCTCGAATAAAATCCATGGAGGGGTGATTCTCTCTGATATAGCCAGATCGCAAACCCTACCCTGATTGGGTGAGTAATTTTCTGCCACCGCCAAACTTCAAAAACCCCATATTCCCAATATTCAATGGGTTGGGGGACGTGGAACAACATTTAATGAACTACACCTCTTATTGTGACCCCATGATGGGAACTCTTGAGTAGCAAGAAGTAGTAAAACATAGGTGATTCATACAAACCCTGTAGGGCTTAGCTTTCGTATGGTATACTAGCCTTCTAGCTAACTCAATCTGAGGCTGGGAGGACCTACGGTAATATTTTCTCTTCCAGTTCAGTTCAACGCTACCCAAGACAATGTTCAGTGATCTCAAGAATAGAAAACTATGAGAGAATTAAAGAGTCTCATAATTCATAGCCTGATGGAAAGTCCTGAATTATTCCTTGAATCGATAGCTTCTCTAGGATTAAATGATCTTTATGTGCATTGATAACCTTCGGTATGAATTGAAAACACTACTCATCCAAGTGAAGTACACAAGTGTTTTGACATATTTCTCTTACATTTTCCAAAGGATATAAGAATATTTGAAACAAACCAATCTTATGTCCCGAGTGGCCCCATCATCCCCCAATAAAAGAGCATGAAAATATGAAGTGTCTTTTTTCATTCTTAAGCCACCCCCGACACAAGCTCCAGTGGCGAGGATCCCAAAAAACCATGCAGGAACCCTTGGATGCCGATATTCACCCCCACATCAGCAAGATGAGTGACAGGGTGATGAAAAAAATCAATTTGAAGAAAAAATAAATAAAGTTTTCTCACTCTGAGATGACCAGGTCTGTAGCTATTTCATTGCCGCTATGATTTTCAATTTGCTCTGGCTACTAGAGCCAAAGCGATCTGATGAAGGGGGTCTCAATGAACATCCAAATTATTTTCCCTACCACTAAATACTAGGACACAACATCCAAGTGTGCTTCATCTTCAAGGATCTCTAAAAAAATATGCGGGATTTCAGGCAAGTCAAGTGGGGCCTGCACCTAGCATGAGTGGCGTAAGTTTCCACCTCAGACTCAAAATATGGAGAGAAATGGAAAACAATCGCAAGTAAGGAGAATTTGTTTTACAATTGGATGACACAGAAGACCCTCAACTGAGTTCATGGAATCCTTTATCCATTGTTGAAAAAAACAATTGTTCCCCCAAAATCTCCTAATACAGCACAACCATCCTCCTTAGCCCCATAGACCTCTAAAGGCTAGAAGGGCATAAAACAAGAGAAAGAAGGTGAGATAACAACAAAATTGAAGTCAGTGTTCACACATTTATACATCATGCCAATAGACATGGTATAACAGACACTACCCCAGCAAACGGCATAATCAGAAGGAGATAGTCAAACAAAAACAGTGTTGGATCAATAATTGATCTTCAACTTCATTAATGTCATTCACTTGATGGACCCCTTCTTATATAGAGACTATGTCCATGAACCTGAATTCCCAATGCCCAACTGGAGAGATGGAGGAATAGGTCACAGAGGCCAGAGGTTTCTTGGAATGCATAATCATGGTAGGAGTCAAATTCTTGGTCACACCATAAGTCAAAACATTAATATCACGGAAACTGACAAAATTACCCTTAGGAAGAAAAAAACCTGGAATGCTCCTCTTCTCCCATCAGAAGAAATCCAATCCCAATTGCCTTGTAATATCCATCAGGGTAATAAAAAATATCAAATCTCCCAAGGTCTACAAGCGGACCAGTTCAAACGAACCTCAAAAGGACTGCAGCACCACCAACCTCAGCCACAAAGGCTGAACCCCATACATCCAAAGAGCAAACCCCTAAAGTGTCTGTGAAAGAGAAACCCTGAGCTGGGAAGCACTGAAATTATAAACAGAAGTATGATATTTTAAGGAATCTGGCTTCAGTACCAGCAAAGCTATCAATCCTAGATGCATTAAGCCTATCTGCATATCTTAGGGAGGCACTCATCAAATCCTTACTAAGTTCTCATGAGTTCATGTAAAAAGTATCATTAGCCGGAGTCTATAGGACAGAGACCAGTCCCGAAGAATGTCACGTAATCATTTCCTTCACAGACCGGGATGAATACGCCATCATGCATGGGAACGTCAAACCCTTTTATGTTTCTGACAATATAAATGGAATTGATATCCAAAGGATCTTCATTGGAAATGGCTCTAGAGTTAACCTCCTCCTGCTGTGAACAGTTCGTCGGTTGGGCTATGATAAAGACATCTTGACACCCTCAACTACAACTCGGCTGGGATATTACAAAAGAGAGCAGAAACTCTTGGGATGAATCAAGCTTAAAACTCAACTAGAATACCTCATGTTAGATTTCAAGTTCCTGTTAGTACAGTAAAGTAAGGCCTTTAACATCCGTTTAGGAAGGACTTGGCTACATCATCACACTGCAATTCTATCATCATAACTTCAATGTGTCAAGTATTTCACTAATGGAGAAAACGGGACATTGCACACCGATAAATCCCTATTGGAGTCCTGTGAATAGCATTATATCAATGCAGGGTTCTATGAGTTGTAAAAAAATATATTTTTTCCAACGACATTGATTGGATTACTACCCTAAATGGATTGGAAACAGCTCTCACCAACCCCCTCCAGCAGCTTGGGGAAGAGTATATATTACCCATCAACCAAGTCGAATGCACAAGTGCAAGTCCAGATGTAGACTCAATCATTTTCATGGTCTCTATTGTGTCCACCATGTCCAAAGACATGGAAGAGCGGGTTTACACCCATGATGTCATGAAAATCCATACCAAAGATACTTCTTACATATCCTCAGGACCTCAAACTACCCTTTCCATACTCACTAATGAAAAAGATGATTCCTCCACCAATATTGGAGAATTCATCTCAGGAATCCTCTCTCCATACGAATAGGAAGAAGATAAATATGAGGAAGAAGATGAAGACTAGGAAGAAGATGAAGATGAGGAAGAAGAAGAATAAACTGAAGAATACCTCAAATATTCCCCTTCTGCATTCAAAGAAGGTGTCTCTACCATAATAGAAAAACATAAGGAAATAAATCTAGGCACTAATGATGACTCGCGGTCCACTTTGATCAGTGTGGTTATGCCTTTCGAGGAGTAGGAGGCATATACCTCCTCCTTAAAGAAGAATCGAGATGTGTTTGCCTTGAATTTCATAGAAATACCAGGCCTCTATCCTAAGGCCACCACTCATCATCTAGGCTTACCAGAAGATCACCGGGGATAAAAGTAGGAAACTAGAAGGACCCACCCAATGAATTCTACCAAAATAGAGGATGAAGTTGAAAATATGAACAAAGTTAAATTCATACGAAAGTTCCAATATCTAAAACATAGTCCCTATCAAAAAGAAGAACGAACATATTAGAATTTTCATTAACTTCAGCAACCTTAATCAGCACAGCCCAAAAGACGACTTCCTGATCCCGATCACTGAATTTTTTATTGATGCAACAGCCTAATATGAGGCTCTCTCTATTATGGATGGCTATTCTAGATACAACCAGATCCGGATGGCCCGATAAGATGAAAAAGATACAACTTTATATCCCCTCAGGGAGTGTTCTATTACAAATTTATGTCATTTGGGTTAAATAATGTCATTGCCACATATCAGCACGCAATGCATCACATATTCAATCCCTTCTTGGGAAAATTCATTGAGTGTTATGTCGACGATATGGTGGATAAATTATGATACTGCTCAAACCATCTGGCTGACTTGGAACCTATCTTCAACAAATTGTGATAGCATAGTTTAAAGATAAATCCCCTAAATTCTCCTTTGGTGTTACCTTTGGAAAATTCCTTGGCTTCATCCTACGACATCAAGGTATATAATTTGACCCTGATAAGACAAAATCCATCCTTGTAATGTCCCCACCTTGCAACCTCACTGAGTTCAGTGGTCTCTAGGGGCAGCTCACCTACATTCAACACTTCATATCCAACCTTGCAGGTAAATTTTTACCTTTTACTGGGCTCATGAAGAAAGGAGTTATGTATGTGTGGGATAATGATTGTCAAGAAGCATTCGACAATATCAAAAGACATCTCCTAAGCTCGTTGGTAATGATTCCACCTATTGAGGGGAGACCACTCATTTTTTTTGTAACCACCCTGGAATGGTCATTAGGTACCTTCCTCACAAAGAAGAATGATGTCGGCAGTGAGAATAGCCTCTATTACCTTAGTCGAACAACGATTTGCATCTAAACTCAATATTAAAAAATTGAAAAGAATTACATAGCCTTAATATTCACGGTTCAGAAACCCAAGAATTACCTATAGAACCATGTGGTCCAACTGGTCTCTCACTATAACCTGCTCAAATATATCCTCAACTGTCCAATGCAAAATGAATGCCTATCATGATGGATGTTCATCCTACAATAGTTTTACATGCAGTATGTACCCCAAAAGGCTATCAAAGGCCAGTCGTTAGAAGACTTCCTGGATGAGCACCCCTCGGAAGAAACAACACTGTTGAATGCCAAACTATTGGGTGAAGAATTTTTTTCCATCTAGGAGGACCCGCAGACATGGGAAATGTTCTTTGATGGTGCCTCCCAAATCCCAATAAAGAAAAGGATGGGGGATCCCAATCTCAACAAAGTGGGGCTGGTAATTATACGTGTATCCCCGAAAAAGGACATCTTTCCCTAATCTTTCCTACTTTTGGAAGGGTGTAAAAATAATGAAGCAGAATATCATGCCCTCATTGCAGGCCTAAAACTGGAACATCATTGCAATCCAAACACCTAAAAATAAAGGGTGATTTAGAACTAGTCATCAAATAGGTCAGTGGTGACTACTCCCCTAAGAAAGAAGTATTGGCCCCCTTGATGAACCATGTTCGAGAACTGATGGCATAATTCCCATCAGAAACAATGTTGACTTATGCCCCCTGGTCTCAAAATACTCAATCCAATTCTTTGGAAAATGAAGTCACTACGCTTGGCCAATCCATACTGGGATGAAAACGTCATCAACATTACCCACCACTGGATGGTCTTTCCATTTATCAAGAGCAATATAGAGGAAATCGATAAAATTAGCCCCGTTTCTAAGACATATGGCCAGAACACTGGCTGGATGATGACCATTGCAAAGTACCTTCGGAATGGGGAACTCCCACTATATAGGGATGCAAGGGAACATCTCTTAAGATTGGTAGTCAACTTTGTATTATACAATGGTGTAAACCAATAGAAGGTTCTCTATAAATGAGGCCTTGAAGAAGTCCTTCTCAGGTGCATAGATGGAGGATAGACTTCCACATTCATGAAAGAAGTGCACACTAGAGCTTTTGGATCGCACCAATCAGATTCCAAGATCTATCACCAAATATGAATGCTTGGGTATTACTAGCCCACTATGATACAAGATTGTGCCATATTCACCAAAAAGGTTCCATTCCTCTCAATTTCATTCCAATTTCATACACCAACTTCCAATGATACTTCATATAGCTAAGTACTTATGGCCATTTTGCATTAGGGGGATGGATATTGTGGGACTATATCCTCCCGCTACAGTAAGACAATTCAAGTTCATACTCATAGTGACTGACTTCTTTTCCAAATGGGCTGAACCCATACCCCTTAAAGAAGTAATCTAGAAAAACATCATTATCTTTTTAAAGGCTAACATCATTACCATATTTGGTGTCCCCCATACAATACTGAAGGACAATGATACCAACTTCTACTCTACTAAGTTGGACAAGTTATACCAGGAGTATGGAATCAAATCCAACCAATATTCTCGCTACCATGTGGTATACAATGGGAAGATATAGAATTTAAACAAGTCTTTGTCCACAATACTTCAAAATATGGTTGATATGGATAAGAAATTGTGGCAACAATATCATTCATTCTTTATGGGTTTACCAAACCACAACCCTCATTTCCACCCAGGCTACCCCGTACTCACTAGTATATGGGGCAGAGGCGGTTTTTTCATATCGAAATCCAGGTGCCATCCCTTCATGTGGCCATTTGCAATCAATTATCCATGGACGAAAAATCCAAGAGATGGTTTGATGAGTTAGAGGGACTAGATGAAAAAAGGATGCACACTCTGCACCATTTTGAAATCTACCAAAATCGGATTCCACGAGCCTTCAACAAAAAGGTTCTCCTTTGATCTTTCCATGAAATAAAAATGGTGTTAGTCCTCAAAACCCCGATGATATAAGGGAAGAAGTCCCCAAAGATTGAAAAAAAGTGTTAAGGACCATATGTAATACATAGGGTCTATTCCAATGGAGTATATTCCTTGATATCAATGGATAGACAACTCATCATGGATCACACATATGCGAAGTTCTTGAAGAAGTACTTCCTATAGTAGCAGCCCCCATGTCATGGTCTAAACTCTATGACCCTAAATTAAGAGTTATAATACACCCAGTATGGTCTAAACACTAAGACCCTAAACTCTAAGTTGTTTTCCTAACCGCATGATTTCAAACTGTACAGTATTATTCCATGTAACATGACATTGAACAGTGATGGAATGGTCCAAACTCTAAGACTGTAAACTATGAGTAGTAATAAAGTGAAGTCATGGTCCAAACTCTATGACCCTAAACTATGAGTCATTTTCCTTTCCACATGACGTTAAACTGTAAGGAAATCGTCCCTGAAACATGAAATTAAACTGTGAATCATGTTATCATTATAATACATTAAACTACATGGCACAAAGCATCCAAATCGTATGACAATAAACTGCATGATCTCTCAAAGAACTATGTAAATCTTGATTCCTACCCTCGCAGGATATGTAGTGATGCCTTGATCCTCGATCTTGTCACATCCTCCACAAAAAAATACCTCCATCATATTATCTACCTCCCCACACTTGCGAAGGAAACCTTAGGTCCACTCTTTGTCTCTCATATCAAGTATGACTCTTGTGAGCTTAGGATCAGTGGTAAGGATTCCTTTATGCAAACAGACTATAGAGTAACATGGTAGACCTGGCAATAATGATGGATAGAAAAAAAATTCCCCTACCCCTATGAACTACGTACGGATTTATTCCTACCACTGCAGGATATGTAGTGACACCCGGATCTGGTATCTCGACCCATCCATCCTTAAGAAAAAAATTCCCTCACATTTCCTTACACATGGACCAATCCAGATCGGTATGGGAACATTCAGAACTATGTATGGCTTGATTCTTGTTCATGCAGGATATGTAGTGACACCCAAATTTGAAATCCCAACCTAGCCATAAAAAATGCCTCTTTCCCCGTGTATAGGGAAGACTTGTATGGGGAGTCCATGAAAGCACTTAATTGCATGAAAATAAACTAAGAAATTATACAAGAGTTATGTGTGGCCCAGTTATTCATTTCATGATATCTCGTGCATGACCCTCACTCATGAGAAGTCAAAATATCATACATCCCCCTCTACATATGAGTCAGATCTATGTGGAAGCCCAAGTAGTTCATGGGTAATCACATTCTGGATATTCCTCACATTCCCAGTCATATCTTACCTATTTTACAAACTCCATACCCTGGGAAAACTTGGACCCCCATAATCATCCAAGGTCATCTACGAAATAAGGTCAGTGTCTTGCAGACACCATTGTTTGACTATGCACATCAGGCCCCTATAGGTCTGCATATGTTGCCCCCAAAAATGGACATCAATCAAAGAAAAATTTGTCCCCAGGAGATTCCTCTCATATCTCAGTATGCCCAATGGCTTCCAATCCTCATGGCATCCCTCCGGATTCAAGTTAGCCATGGGACTATGGTTTACACATTCTATCGTCATTCACGTCTCAGGAATGTTGAAACATCCTTATTTCAATTAACTCATAGCTATTAAAGATCTTTATGTCAACATAATTGTCCTCACTGCATGACTCTAAACTGCAGATCATCATGTCCTCACCACACGACATTAAACTACAAGGAAAAAATCATCCTTGTTGTAAAAAATTAAACTATAAATAATTATCTTAAGCCTAAAGTGACCTCTAATATTGATTTTGGATATTCTTATGTGACAACCCAGAATCCCCAGAATCCCTTATTTCTAAAACTGATCATAGCTCACGTGATCTTAGGGATCTTAGCAAGAGATCCACCGTGACATTATGGAAAAACAGTCCAAGAATTTAGTCCTACCAGCACGACCCTAAAAAGCATGTCATAGTTCCATTCCCTGAGAGTAACCCCAAGCCCTGTCCATATGACGTTAAATGACCGGGTACCCAAAAAATGGGACAAACGCCTCACCCTGCATTTAAGTCAGATATACATAAGGGGAAGCTAATTACATAAGTATATTATAGCCCAAATGTCCACAATATGTCCAGATACACTCATGGCATACCCCAAACTTTGTTAGCTGAGTGATCTTGAAACCCCATAACCCTCCAAGGCCATTTGAGATGGAAGACTAGTGTCCTGTGGACACCTTTGATTGATTATGGACATAATTCCCAAGAGGCTCTACATATGTTTCCCATAAAAATGGATTTCAATCGAAGGAAAATTTTTCCCTAGGAGATTCTCCTCCTATCTCAGTATGCCTAATGTCTTCCAAACCTCATTCCATCCCTCCTGATTCAAGGGCCCTCAATTTCATGGTTTACATTTTCCTCCCTACACACATCCCGAATATCTCAGAACATGCAGGCCTGATTCATCTCTAGTCCCTTTTGAGGTTTCTAAAGATACTCGATCCATATGCGTGAAGTTTATCTGCAAACAAAAGAAGAGTGCACCCACTCATTTCTGGGATAATTTCATCTAAAATTCAACTTTTCATGTTCAGGTGCACACCTTGTCGAAGGCCACATACCGTATCCAGAAATTTCCCAATAGCCATTGGATATGGAAGGCCAGTGTCCTGTAGACACCTTTGATTGAGTATGCACATCATTCCCCAGGAGATCTGCATATGTTTCCAACAAAAATGGTCATCATCTAAAGTCAAATCCATCCCCATGAGAGTCATTTATATCTTTTGTATGCTCAAATTACAATCATGTTCTATCGTACCCCCATATTTGGAAAACATATAGATAAAAGCTTACATACCTTCTTCTTTCCTAATTCCCCTGACATAAAAAATACTTCTAAATTAACTGGCCATTCACCAGCTCTCCCTCATGCAAGTAAGAACCGTCTAGGAATAGTTGCCTACTCAAATCCTATATGAATGTCCCTAATGTTTTCAGAAACCATTACTTGGACCGGCCACCCAATATGGATCCCAATAGTAAAATAAATTCAGAGTTTTGAAAATACTACCAAGTCCAGTGAAGATAGAAGTTCATTGTCATGTGGACACCTTTTATTGACTATGCACATCATTCCCCAGAGGTTGTTCATATGTTTCCCACAAAAATAGTTCTCAATAAAAGGAAAACTCATCCCCAGGAGAGTCCTATACAACTTCTGTATGCCTAAAACGGATTCCAAGCCTCATTCATGTCCAAACTCACAAATCTTGGGTAAAGAAAAATCCCTAATCTATATCGGAAGAATATTATAACATTCCTAACTGACAATCCCGAAGTAGGTCCCTACCAAGTTAAGTTTGGTCAAAGATATTTGACCTAAAACATCTGTAATAATTTTAGTTGGTAGGACTATGGCCTTCTAGTGAAAAATATTTCATAATTTCCAAAGGGAAACTCTACAAAAGAAACCTTTGGGTAAAAGTTGAGTATCAGATCATTAAAAAAACATTGATCCATCAAAAATAGGCATAAATCTTGTTCGTTCTAAAACACGCAAAGGGAGGCCTATGAAAAAGTAAAGTTATGTCCACTAATCCCATTATAAGAAGTATTAGGAAAAAAATTTGGTAACAATGAAAAAGACACAAACTTTTGTGCGTTTGTTCCATAAAACCTTAGCAATAGTCGAACTAAGCATGCTGAGTCCTATGACTCAGGAAAAAATTAGAGAAAAATTTGATTATTACAATTTAGTGGTTTCAAATCATGGTTTAAAATTAATACCTAATTGAAATGATTTTTTTATGATTAATTATTATCAATTTACATGATAGGAAAAGGCAACGAAAAGGGATTTAAAAGGAAAATCTGTTTCATTGATTTCAACAAAGATGGAGGAGCATCCCCAGTTTAGAGTCTCTCGGACATATCAAAAAAAATAAGATTACATATCATAATTTGGAATGAAACTACAACAAGGATTAGTTCGAACATTCTAGAAGGATGGTAAGTGATTTCTATGGGTCATCAATAGTTTTCTCCAAATAATATATCTCCACCATTTTATCCTTGACCGTCGGACTCACCTACTCCAGAACAACGTTAAGGTCCCTCCCTTTCTGCTCTATGGATTCATATTTGGCATGTGTATAATCTATTCGATCCCTCAACCTTGTTGTGTGGGCCTCTCACTCCCACTTCTCTTCCTTTTTAGTTCCCACCAAATCACTATCCTTCGCCTCCTTGGTCGTTCGATGATAAAATTCTTCTAAAAATCCCATAAGGTCGCCACCTGATGATGGAAAGAATTGAACTTGGCCAACTTGTCCTCATAGGAGTCAAGGTATTCTCGGGCAATGATGATTTGTTAGATAAGTGTGTGTGAGTGTCAATAATCAAAGCTTCTTGAACCCAACTCAGTGAATAATCACTAAAAATTGTTAGCCACGTCAGCAAAATTGGCCATAGGTGTCTCCATGGAAAGATCCTATAACTAGAACCATGCCTCTTTTTGCACTGCCTGGGGCCTCTCCACAGCACTAGTACCATGATCCTCCTCTGTCGCAACATGTCTATAAGCATGAATTATTGTCACAGGAGTGTGATGGGAGCTAAGACAGGTCACCCAAGATGGGGGACTCTCTTTTCCCTAAAATGGCTCAATCACTGGAGTTGGATGCAGGGGACTAGCCACATCTTCCATGGTGGTAGGTTATACTCTACTGGTGCTAGCCTCATTAAGGTCTAGGTCAATTTCTATAGGATTATATTAGTCTAAATCACTCCCCATTGAGAGAGGTTGTACGGAATAATCCCCTCCCAGATGCTTCTGACGGAGAACTAAGCATCTTCTTACCACAAGGGCAGGAACATGTGGTGTATCCATCGTGGCTATTACAGGAATAGGATTAGAAGGTGTAGCTATCACACTCTTCATAGTAGAAGGAATTTTTGGCATTGTCATTAGGGAAAGGATGGGGTAGGAATTGGTTAAAGGTTTCTACACCTCCCAAACTAGTTCTTTCAGTATCCTGTTAGGATAACAATCCTCCCATAGGTCGGAATATTCCAACAATAGAAAAGTGAATTCTATCATATTGGGGATGATAACATCTATAGAGACACCCTTAGTCATCATTATAAGCCATAACTGGTGAAGAATTACAGGATGAGACTCTCCCCTTAATTGAATAGCCAGAATGAGCATGGTCTGTTGGAGGCATCGAAATTTTATGGAAAACTGTTTGGGGAGGTATGGCTCACAAATGACTACTCCATCTATACGAACAGTGAGCATCCCATCCTAAAGTGAAATGAGATATGAACATTCCCCAAAATAATAGTCACAGTAACCTCTTAATTACCCATGAGGGTAAGGGTGTAGTGAAAATGAGAAACGAGAAGCGTCATTCAATAGCTCAACCGTATAAATAACTCTTAGAGTGTTAGGATTAAATGTGAAAGTATTGAGAAGGGAAGGTTGAAAGTCATAATTAGTAACCTTTGCAGTATGCTGGTATTCATAACAGGGGATTTTTTATGCCATCCACCCATACAGAAATTAAAATGGTCTTATGAGATGATATGGGTGCCTACATTCCTGTATTTGTCTCAATAACTCATAAATCCAAGAGTGAGTGGGAAATGAAAAATTAATGGGTTGACACTCTTCCATTGTGGCCACCACCATCAATGCACACGCCCAAACCCAGTTATAGGCGTCGCAGGATGGGAAAATCCATCCACTCAAAAACATGGAAAAGAAACCTGATAATCTAAGCACAGGTGATATGTCTGGTTGAAGATAATATCTCCATTTGGTATATCGTCCCACTTCAAGGGTATCACAATATGACCATAGAGTCTAGCCGGACTGATGGGATGGGTGAGTTTGATTGTGGCAAGCCCGCAGCTTGGGTATGTTCTCTTGTAAGAATAACCTTATACATGCCTCGAATGTGATAAGAGAGAGAGATTGGAGAGTATGATCAAGTAATCCATATGTCATAACCAATAAACTCTTTATCAAAGGGGAGACATTATCAGTTCCATTCCATGTAGCAACTTTAGGGAGAAACTCATTGTACAGTTATCCAAGGATAGGGTGTCCTCCATGCTAGTGGATATCCCATAAGTTGATTCCTACCTCCTTATGAAATAAGTTGAAGGCGTTTGTGCTTGAACATTGGTAGCTTAGAAGCTCAGTAAGGATTTATCCTTGGGAGAAGACTAAAAAATGAGAAACGCATGATTCCTAATACAATCCCACTAACTCCAACTAGTTAGGGGACTCCAAACAGGTCTTATGTACCTAGAATACCCAGGCCCATTCATCAGAGAAAAATCCTACAGCCCGCAGATCCCACTTGGTGCTCCACCCACCATGAATATTTCTTTGAGAGATGTTGATAATGGATGAGTATTCTCGGGAACCTAGTCTTGGGACACCATCGCGACACCCACGGTTTACCTAAGCCCATGTCGAGCCTCCTAGTATGAAGACATTCTCCTGAATCAGAGTGGTGATGACTTCTACTACAGGGTAAATGTTGGCATGATCATGTCCTTGCGATGCCTCTAAGGGTATTAAAGGGGTATTGGGGTCAACCAATGGCAGAGGAATGTTGTTTGGGAGACCGAAGTCAAAAAGTGGAAACTGCACAGATAGTGGATAGGATAGGAGCTCTGGCATTAATAAATCCTTTAATAATTTGTCATGAGGAATGATGTAGGCTCGGATATGATCCTCACTATTCCCCATAATGGTCACCCTAGTCTTCATTGAATTTACCACAACTTGTGAAGAATCCATTGTAGCCTGCACAAGATGCTCCAGAAGCTGACAGAAAGTCATTCCAATAAAAATTGATTGATAAAGGCTAAAAAATAGTGGCTAAAAGACTTAAAATACATCTGCATAAGTCTTCGAATATTGTTTTCGGAAATGGTACGCAGAAGGAAAATTATGCATACTTCATAATACAAGGAAGGCACATTCCACATACTTCATAATATGCTGAAGAAACCCTACCTAAAGCTATGGTACATGGATTCAATTCACTAGATATAGCCATGGTATGAAAAACATCAACAAGGCACTAGCCCATGGATTGATGGATGGTGAACAGAAAGGTTTGCATGAGGCATATTGTTGGACCACGAACCAAGATCTTGATTGAGTTCATGTTCAGAAGTTGCAGATTAAAGTTTATGTTCAGATTATTATTTAGTAAAGTTTAGTTCTCTAATCCAAGCTCAGTATGCAGACACACAAGTGGCGTACCGTCCTCCTATGTGGAATCCAGTTTTTTAATTTTAAATTTCCTTAATGTCATTTACAAAAACCAAAATACGGTACGTAGATAGAAAAATGGTGAAAATATCGATTCGCAGTATGTACGAAGCAGTTTGCGATGGGGATTTTTGAAAGAAGCATGATATGAAAATGCAGAGGAAGTAGGGGGAAGTTGAGAGAACTTTTCCCCCTAAGAAATGGTAAAAGAAAAATGACATGGGCCCTATATATAGGTTTGGTCCCCTCCTACCAGGCCATCTATTCTACCATGAACCATTTTAGTTCAGGACTGCTTCTTCATTGGAATAGTCCTCTTTTCTTTCCGAACAAACCCCATTTCGAAGGGGGGAATTTTTAAGGTCCTGATAATTCCTCCAAGGGAAGAAAATATCCCCACAATCACTTTGTAGAAGAATGAAATTATTTCTACAAGTCTATCAAGGTGAATAGACACAAATTAAGTTGTAAATTTCAGATGAAACTTCAAGGAATTCATGTTTTCAAAGATTTTCAAGTGGTGTACGTACCATCACTGGGAAAGTTCCATGGAATGCCTAGATCGCGACCCACTAGGTATGTAGAACGGTCTATGAGGCACTTTCCCATGGATAGATGGCCAGAAAACATGTTGGGCCACGAACCGCATCGCTAAAAGGAATCGTGTGCATGAAGGCCATTCGCGTACCATTCCACAAACTCATAAGTTTGTGTACAAAGTGAATGGGTAGGGTTTCGCCAACCATTATCACAAACTTTAGCCTCCAAAAACCCCATTTGTTCGAGTCTTCTATGTGTTATAATTTCTCTTCGTGGGCCACCACAAATGGTGTCACATGCCCAAAGATATGATTTCCCCAATTCTCTATAAAAGGATAATAAAATGAATTGATAAAGGAGGACAATGAAGAAAAAAATGAAGAAAGCTTGAAGGGGACTCAGAGGTTGGGAGAAAGATCTCAAAGAAGATTCCATCTTCGGTCTTGATTTATCAGTGAAAACCAAATTCTGAACCACACTCTTCGCAGTTACAGCTAGTCATGAACCATAAATGGGGGAATTTAATAATAAAAAGGGAACCACAAACCCAAATTATGGAACCATAAATCTAAATTATGGAACAACAAACCATATACTACTTGCGGATGAACTTCCCGCGAATGATAATCCCTTGAACCCTCCTTCAATGCGGTGCTTCGTGTAGTGTACCTCTACGTGGATTGAACCCAGCACTGCTTACTACATCAGTAAGCAGATAGAACCCAAAGCGGCGTGATGGGATGTGTACCACTATGGTACGTGGTTGTCCATACCCATTACCATGTACAGCATCGGTGCGCGGACGGACCCTCTTCCTGCATACCACTACACTATGCAGAGCCTCCCCCATCCCACACAAGAAACCTGTACACAGAATGAGGTATTTTTGGGTATTTTTTTCCTCTTGTTCCAACCACACCCATCCATTATTGTCCAGTCCTTCATGATCCCACCATGAACTAGTCCTCCGGCATCAAGCCAAATCCTCCTTCAAATCCATCGGACCCATATGATCAAATCATTGGGTGCATTAGTGTGCCCCTTTGAGAATACATATCCATGGTAAGCTGAGTCACTAAGTCTCTCCCCAAAACAGTTAGGATTTCAAGAATTCATGTGGGTCTACATTCCCATCGTAACCCAAATTCCAACCATGGGATACCAACGTGAACCTCCCCATTCTTGGGATTAAGGGTGATCACATTATTTTCTATTCAATGAGGAATAGTTATCAGTCAAAGAAGTTATGTTTTATTCTCCTTTTGATGAGGAAAAAACTAATCCCCTTCCCAAAACGTATTCTGAGGACCTCCCACTAAGGTAAGTCCCCAATTGTTTGAGGTCGGGTCGCAAGACCTTTAATGTCACTTCACATGGAAAGGTTCATCACTCTGCACCCTTTCCCACGGTCACCCCAGCCTCATCCACTGTAGGCTCTCCCTCTCCAACCAACAGGATATGAAGAATGTGGTTGATTGGATCTCTCGCATCCTCTTGTTTCTCACACCAATCATGAATCATGTGGTTTTAGAGGTTTTTGACGATTACAACATCCACATAATCTGAAATACGAGAACTCTGATTCCTAATCAAACCGGGATATATAAGAGGCCTACTCGATGGCCCAAGCTCAAAAGGGTGCCCTCCTATAAAGGTTCCACCCTATCATGTCTTCTTAAATGTGAAGCTTCTATGTTTAAGCCCCAATAATCCAAACTACGTGGGTTCTGATTCCTCTCCTAAGGATACATAGGAAACCCATCTTATAGGTCTGATCCCAACATCAAATCACCTTCTGTCCCCCCTGGATGATGATAAACTACATAGCTCCTTAATATATGGCTCAAGTTAGTAGTAACTTCATAGTATAAAATATATGGAAGCCTACGATGATCTTGTAAACCTAAGGTAGCCCGTGGACACACTCTTCAGGAATGAACCAAGGATCCACAAACATATGAACATGACTTAAATCTATAAGAGATTCTTTGAACATGCAATAATCCTCCCCCAAAAGAGTGCAGTGATCCGTACATCCCATCCTCTCAACCAATGGAGTCCTTGAGTGTTGTTGGATGAATCATTAATCAACGAGCGCTTGCCTTTGGAAATTAGGTCCATGAATCATGGATAACTGGTCCTTTGGGTGTTTATGGCTCCACGAATAAACCCTTTGGAGACCATCTAAGGAAGTTATATCTGAGGAGGACTGATTTCACAAGTACTTGACCCCACGCAATCGCCTGCTGGGATGATTCTAATTATGTTTGCTCTTTCGCAATGCAAAAGGGGTGAATTTTCCATTCCCCGTAGGTTTAATCTATTCTTCTATTAAAAGGATAATAATACATAATTGGTCGAAACAAAAGAAATGGTGAATTTTTTAAGAAACTATCTACGGAAAAAGGAAAGGGTAATGATCCTCGTTGAACCATTTCACCGTCACCTGAAATGTGCCACCTCAAAGGTGGAACAATAGTGACCTAATATTTTAATATATAAATATTACATATTTTTAGATGAATATTTAAAACAAAACATTATGATCCATACAAGAACCAAAAAGTTTTAGTGGCTTTGGATACATACATGAAATATCTTAAACATCTCCCACAATTCTCTTCCACATAGAACTCTTCTTAAAAATAAACTATTTAAAACATTTCTTCATAACCAAGGGAAATAAAACAAAATAAATGGTGGGCATAGATGATCAGAAAGGGTAAAATGGAATATATCAATCATTAGAGGATAACATGATCATAAATTAATATAAATTATTCAAGTGCATGATCCTTATGTAAAATATTCCTACCCATATAATATTATATCAAAATATTTAAAATAAATCCACCTCTAATAATTTTATCAATAAGGGTTTCAGAGTTGTAATCATCATTCAATAGTCATAACATGGGCATGTTGCATCATAAGAACAAGAAGTCATAATCTTGTGAACATAGCTAAATAAAATAATGTTCATGAATAATACTATGATCATATACAAAAATAAATCATAATCATGCATTAAAATGTGAACATATATATTCCCAATCATCTCCACACATTTTCCTATGAGTATAGCTAGAATGTGATCATACTCATGCCTCAATATGTGAAAAAATATATTCACAATCTTGTCCACTCTTATCATCGTCATCTCATTAGATATGAATATCTCTTTAACTAATGAATTTTCAGGATATAATGAACCCAACCATCTCAAAAATCGTAATTCATTTAAATAAATGTCACATAACCACGAATCATTCATAAAATCAACATATCTTAACCCATAGAAAATAATTTTTTTTTAAATATCACATCATCAGAATAATAGACCATCTAAAGAAATAGTAAGGATGGTATTATTGTATCATATTCCCGGTAAAAAATGAGTATCATAAAAGGATGTTATCATAGATAAAAATTTCCTTCAAAATATCTCTAGAATATTTCTTGATGGAAATACCCTTTCATTTTTAAATCATATATCATAATCTAAAAATTTCCAAAATATTAAGGAAAAAATAGTTTAAAATAAACTTGTAAACTTATAAATGAAAATTAAAATAATTTTTTGGTAATTAATGATTTATATTCAGTTCATGAAGTATAAGTTAAAAAGAAAACGTTCATTCACACTTATAAAAAGTCAAAAAGTACCTCATTTGAAAAAAAGTGGGAATATTCCTCTGAAATATTTTTAAATAATGTAAAAATTGTTTAAAATAGATTTTAAACAATCACATAAGTGATATACCAAAAATTAAAACATTTTAGAAAAAACATTAGAAATAAATAAAAATGATTTTCGATCAAAGGGGGAAATAAAGATGATTTTCCTTAAAAATGTTATTTTTTCTATCTAGTACAAAAAATGAGTATAATAAAAGGAAACCATTTATTGTAATGAAATAACCATAGGAGAAGAACATTAATGATATTATTGAGAGATATATCATGAAATTTCATAATTATAAACTAAATCATAAAAAATTATAATTAATAATGAGATTTTAACATAATTCGCATACTGCTTTGGTAACTTTTGAATTGTAAGACCCATGAAAAAATATAATCAAATGAAAATTTATAAATAACCAACATTCCTAGATTAATTATATAAAATTTCAACATTTCTATATAAACATTATAAAATAGTATAAGTGCATAATTATTTCATGAATATAATATATAAACCCTAAACATTTCAAAATAACCATCCATAAAATATGGATATGAAAAATTAATTGTATCTCTATGTAGAGACAATAATTTGAACATATGCATGAGTGATACTTTCACTTCTAATTTTATGGAAAAACATTAATAGATGTTTATTCATAATAAAAATAACATTTTATTATATGGGGGATACTGATGCTATTATTTTATAAATAATTCCATATATTTAGAGTATGTATAAGGAGAAAAAAATTGAATGAGGTCGGGTAAGATGATTACATCTTCTTTAGTGCGCCACCTTTAGATCCCTTCTTAAGGACCCTTAGAATGCTATTTTAAGAATAAAAAAACCTACAATTTTTGGATATGAAGGTTTAAAATATAATATTTTAGGATTTGGTTTATTTATATTGATATATTTTTTAAATATAAGAAAAATGAGGGTTGTCCTTTTTATAACAGATGAGTGGGGCACTTTAGTAATTTCTTATAAGATTAAAATATAATAAAGTAATTTTATAAACAAAATTATTCCAAATGGATAGATATTTGAATATAAAGTAGAATTTGGTTTAAATACCATAAACCAATAAATTTTTTACTGGTATAATTATTGTTTTAAACCTTATCATTTGGTTTAACCCATTAGTAAACTTATTTTAACATTAAATGCATTAACATCTTTTTCACTCTTAAAGGGTTATAATTTTAATTATAAGGTATCAATAGTATCATAAATGGAATAGATATGATAAATTAGACACATTATAATTCTTTTCCTCTTTAAATATTTTTATTTTTTAAAATAATTTAATAATATATAATTTTTCATAAAATATTATTAATGTCATTTTTGACATTCCATACATAATTTAACTTCGAATAGAGAATGACTCGAATGGAATTCCATTCCAAGCCATTCAAATATATCTAATATGTTATATTTATATAAAAAATTATTTTAACATAACAATTCATCAAAATTTTATTACTTTTAATATTTTTAAAAACCAATTATTTTATTTTTTTTTAATTGAATAAATACTTTTTCAGCATTACGCAAGAATTTAGGGTAATTATTCAATAAATAAAAATTAAAAATAAATTATAATGATAAATAAAATTATTTTATATTTTATATAAAAATTTATAAAAAATAACCTATTTTTACCCTTTTGATAAAATACTAGATATATAAATGTCAAGAGTGCGACATTTTTTACTTTATCTTTTATATAAATAAATATAAAGTCCATATTCAAAGAAATATGGAAAAAAGTGGACATATATTTAAGACATGGACTAATATGGTTGAAATAAACCCATCAATAGGATAATGGAGTGTATTAGAGAAATTTTAAAGAGTTATCCCAAATTTTTAAACATATTTTACCCATTTTACCCTTACTGAGGTGATAAGAATTTTCAACGGTTACTACTCATATTTACTAAAAATAAAAGTTAAATACTTCCCAAATTTTATCCTAATGATTCTAGATATGGGATCCATTTTTATGATTCAAAATCTATAATTTTATGAAATTAATTTACCATTAAAAGGTACAACACAATGAAAACAGTTTTTTAGGAAAAATATCTTTTAAGTATAACAATATTTTTATAACAAATCCAAACATAAAATTGATTCCAATTAACATAATTAGTTTATTCATAATATGAGAGAATAAATTTTATATTTAATACATTTTTAAAAAAATGCAACTTCTTAAATTCTCGAAACAAAAATACAGTTTTCAATAAAAAATAGTATTTTTTACTATTTATTGAAAAATCAATCTTTTTATAAAATTATTAATAATTAAATATAAAATAATTTTTATATTTTTATTTCAAAAATTAATTTTATTTTATCAAAAAAAAATTCCAAAAGTGTTGGAAATTAAATATAATTTTGTTTCACAAAAATAAATAAAATCATGTTTAAAAGAAAATATATTTTTATAGTATAATATGAAATTTTAAAAAAATGAATGATTATTTCCTAAGTGATAATAAACAAATTTTTACTTATTATGAACTTTATATATAAATTTCATAATGTGGTTATTTCTATTCATACCTACTAATTCAATAGTTAGGTTATAACGTTTATATTTTTATAATAATATTTCATTGTTCGTTTAAGCTTCGGGTTGCTTGCTGTATACGCTATCAACCATAATATTACTCTTTTAAATTCATAGTGTACTAAAAACCCCCCCTTTAAAAAATTGCATCATCTCAATTTGAACATGTTATCGGTGATCAATGTTTTGAAATTTGAAAATTCATTTTTGGAAAAACCACATCATGAAAAGTCTTAATAAAGAATACATTTAAAAATATAGAAAGTGATATGTGTAGGCTATGTGTAATAATACAATACTATGTTTCTAAATAGGATAACATTTGTGGAGAGTGAAAATATGGATATGTAATATAAAACTAATACCCATGTACTAATAGAGAGTGATATAACATGGTCAGTATTAAGTTAACAACCACTGAACTATAAATGTTTGATGGGTGAAATGGCCATCGACTCATCAGAAAAGGATTTAAAAGTATATTATTTTAAATTAGGATCATTTTTTCTAAAGTTGTGAAATTATATTACTATCAAGATACAAAACATAATAAAATATACTTACTTTATTTATTTCTATATCATTAGTACAATTTCATCCTTATGTTGTGCTTCGATCAATTTTCAATTCATCTCTTACTCTATAAAATGAATATTTAAGACGAATATTTCATGGTAGAAGTACTAAAATTAACTATTAATGAATAATATAATCTATAAAGTAATTATAATTCATTATTACTCTATCTATATTTACCAAAACTAAAATGTCTATCATAGGTTTTCTAATATAATTAATCATACTTTTACCTAAAATAATAATACCAAAAGTTCAACCATTCTATGATAAGTTAACCTTAAAATCCTTTCAAAATATATCTGAACAAATTCAAAATACAAAAATTTAGGAAAAAGGGAACTTAATTTCCAAGATACACACCAAATTAATCCCCCAAATAACATAATGTTTCTCTTAATATTACATACCAAATATGTGAATTACTTTATCATATATTCTTTTGAAACATGGTAATAACATTAATTTCCATAAAACCTTAATAAAACCATAAATGATTCTAAAAATTAACTCTCTCCTAATTAATTAAATAAAATCATATATTATTGAATATATTTCATTAATATAATAATTTTATAAACTTCATAAAAGATAACATACAATATTTTATCATTAAATCCCTAATCAGATCCAATGTCACCAATATTATCCCATTTACTTTATTAATATTAATCATCTATTTATATTAATTAAACACCATTGTCTAAACATAGATTATATATAAAGTGTTATATTTCCCTAAATCATGTTTTTCTATAAAATATCACCATACTATTATATCACCTTCCATAGTCATCAGTACCATTCAACATATTATTGAAAATCCTTTGAGGAAAAATTATTTAGAACAATCCTTATATGATTCATTATTCTCATAACATGAATACCATTGATAAAAATAATTATACATTATAATACCTGAATTTAAATAAATAAAAAATTCAACAATTACACTTCCTTATTAAACCATTAACTAGGATTCATTATCTTATTTCTTAACAACTTCTTCCCTTCATATGTCATTTGTAGTCTCTTCAACATCAATAGTAAAACCTTTACTCATATAACCATGATGAACCACTTTTTAATATTTCCCCTTAGGATATTTATCTCTAAAATTCCCATATTTTACATATTTAAAACATTCAAATGTTTATGATACTTTAGGGAAACAATTATTCTCTACTATTGTGTTAACCAAAAATATCATTTTTCCTTAGAAATTAATTTTTATATGTCTATATTTTCTACACCCAAAACATCTTCCTATTACTTTGATACATTCTATAGGTTTAACTATCCCACATTATTGACATGAAGAAAATTGAACTTCCTTTCCCCTATGGTCATTACAACATGAACTTTCATAAAATCCCATTTTCCTCATATGTGATGAATTAGGAAACTCACTAAATTTTACATTTTCAATCATATATCACAATAGTTTATTAGGCATAATATAATGGTTTTTCTTTCAAGAAACTGTTTTAGTTGTTTTCTAATAAGTAAAATGATTCAATTTTCCACCATATTTATCATTAACATAATTCCTCATACTTTCAGTAATTGACTAAAACCAAAAACCATAGTGTGAGAAACAATAATCATAATGGGAAACCATATAATTATAAAAAATCATTTATAGTATGTCTAAATAATGACACATTATTTTCAATCTATGCCACCTTAGGTCATTCATGGTCACCATATATTCAAGTCCTTTATAATGGTTCATAAGGAAAATGTTATTTAACCCAAGAATATCCCTTAGGAGTATCAAACTAGGTGCACATCAAGGGCACACTCACTATGCACCAGAATAATGGATGAGATATTCTAGACCAATTCTTTTTGGTGTTATTTCCCCAAGATTTTTTTCCAAAACCACATCCACTTATAGTATCCATAAAGGGATGTATTTCTAGGAAAACAATGTGATATCTTCCTTATCAAAACATTATGATATTATCCTATAATTAGACTTATTCCCATGGTTTTTCACCAAATTTCTCTAATCCTAATATCCAAATATTAAATAAACCTTTGATATAATACCCACTATAGGAACCAAATATTTTCATGCATAAATATTACATCTTTTTAAATTAATATTCTATACATAACATTATAACATCTGAAATATTCATATAGGTTCATGGTATTTGGAGACTAGATGGCCAATATTTTTTATTTCATGATAGATCTAAAACTTATCCCATTGATATCTTCCATATACTAATCTTATTATGCATAACCAATTTAAACCCTTTCTTAATAACCTATGGAAGGGAAATATAATAAAGGATGGTATTAGATGGTCGGTATGGGTAAACATGGGAAATAACACCATTAGAGGATAACATTATCACAAAGGTATAATATTATATTCAAGTTCATATTCTCAATGTAAAATATTCATACCCAAAAAAATTAGAACATAAACTCTAAATTCAGTATATTTCTAAAAGTGTGATCAAATAGGGTTTCAGAGTGGTATTTATCATTAAACCATCACAACATATAAATGTTGCATCGTAAGAATAATAAATCATAATGTTGAGAACATATATAAATTTAGTCATGCTCACACAATATCTTGTGTAATATCTATAAATAAATAATACTGATGCATCCAAATGTGAACCAAGATATTCAAAATCATGTCCATGCATTTTCCTGTGATCATATATATAAATCTATCATATTTATGCATATATATATGAAAATATATATTATAAATCTCTATTATTATCATAATCAACTCATCAGATATCAATATCTCCTTAACCAATGAATTGGAGGGATATAACAAACCCAATAATAAAAAAATCATAATTCATTTAAATAAATGTCAGAAGATCTTACAACATTCATCATATCAACATTACATAACCTATGGAAAATAAACATGTTTTTTAAAAATCATATAATAGTAATCATAGAAAATATATAGAAATAATGTGGCCAATATCATTGGATCATATCCCCCAAAAAATAAGTAACGTCAAAGGATTTTATTACAGATAAAATTTAAATTTAAAAGATCACTAGGATATTTCTTGAGTAAAATACCAATTTAAATTATAAATAATATAATATAATCTAAAATTTACCAAATATTAAGGAAAATAATTTCTTTGAAAAGAAAACTGAAAAAATTTAAATCAATATTAAAATCATTGAGTAGTCATCACAGTGTGAAATTTTGTTCACACCATATAAGTGAAAAGAAATCATTCTTTTTACACTTTTAAAAAAATCACTTGTTCAGAAAGAGATGGGGAGATTCCATTGAAACATTTTTAGATAAGGAAAAACTTGGATAAAAATTAAATTAAACAATAATAATAGAATATTAAAACATTTTTTAAAACATTTTATAGAAAACATGAATAATGAAGAAAAATGATTTTCAATTGAAGAGAGAAATAATGGCATCTTTGCTTAAAAATATTATTTATATCCCTCAAGAACTTAAAATGAGTAAAATTAAAATAAAACATATATACCAAGAAATAACAATATTATAAGGAAAATCATGAGATTCTTCAAAGATAAATCGTGAAATTTGTTCATCAGAAACTAAATCATAAGAATTATTGAAAAATAATGAGATTGTAACATCAACCCTTTACCACTTTGGTCACATTTGAATCATAATCCCCTTGAAATAAAGACATAAAATGAAATTTTAAATATCATTAAAATTAATCGATTATTTGTATAACATTTAAATAGTAAATATACAATTCATAAAATAATATAGTTGTATGACATAAAATATATCCCAAATAAGATAATTTGAGATGATAAACCCTTACCTCAAGTTCGACTTTCTTTTTAAGCACATTAGACTCCAAGATAATAAATTTAAATTTATTATAATTATATTAAATATTCATAATTATATATATCATACCACATAAAATTTACTTATAACATTTTATAACATATTTATTAACGATTTTTTATTAAAATCCCTTTTTGGGGTGATAACCACTTCGTTTTTCATGTTTTTTTTTGTTCATCTTTCCCAGTAATTTTATATTAATTATGGTTCCAACATCTCAATAATTTTAAACCTGATATAAAAATAATATATAATCATTATATATATTTATATTCATCCATAAAAGGTAGAAAATTATAAAATTAATTGAACCTTTCATGGAGACGGGTGGTCGTCTGTACGCATGAACGATATTTTTAATTTTCATAGAATGGAACGAAATAAAGATAAATAATAATTTAACTTTAAAAAATATTTTTTTTTAATATATAACATATATATTTATTAAATTTATCCTTATTACCATCCATGTAAATTATAAGTGAAAAAATCACTTCGCTTCGTGGAGCATGTATTCCACATGTACACAAGTGTGATGTTATCATTTTCCAATGGATTGGAAGGTAAGTAGGTAGATATGATATCATAATTATAGAAGAATAATAATTTCATAAATAAAAAAATTTAAATATTAAACCCATAATAATAACCATAAATGAAATTTTTTGGTGGAAAATGAATTGTATCACTACATGGAGACAGTAAGGCGTACGTATGTACGAATGATATTATCTCATCCCATTTGATTAAAAGAGGGTGAATAAAGTTTCTTTCATAATAATAATAACATTTATGTATATTTTTTATACATAATTTGTTATTTTATAAATAATATAATATATTTTTTGGAGTTATAAGAAGAAAAAAATTGAAATATATCAGGTAAAACGATTACCTCTTCTTCGATAGGCCTCCTTTATATCCCTTCCTAACAACCCTTTGAATGGTATTTTAAGAAGACTAGAACCTATAATTCATGGATAGGGAAATTGAGAAAATAATATTTTTGGGTATATTTGATCTATATTAATCCAACTGGTGTAAATAAGGGAAAGGATGGGTGCCCTTTTATATGGGAGGTGAGAGGCACTCATGGAATTTCTTAAAAGATTAAAATATAATAAAATAATTCTCTAGAAAAATGTATTAAAACGACCAAAGATTCAAAAATAAGGTATTATGTGGTTTAAATAATGTAAACCAACAAAAATTGGAATGTTTTAATTGGTTTTTTAATCATTATCTTTCATATTAAAACTATAGTTAAGATATTTAAACCTTAACCACATCAACATATTTTTCATTCTTAATGGGCTATAATATTACTTATAAGGTATAAATTGGATCATAAATTGAAAAAAGATGATAATTTAGACCCTTTATCATCTTAATTATTCAATTTATGTATTTTAAAAAAAATTAAAAATATTATTAATGTTATTTTCTGACACTATTCACATAATTTGACTTTGAGCACAACATGAAAGAAATGGAATTAATTATAAAAACCTTTCAAGAGTATATAATATGTTATATTTATCTAAAAATTCATGGAACAAAATAATTTATCTAAATTTTATTAGTTCTAATTTTTTTAAATCAGTTATTTTATTTTTTTATTAATTGAATAAGTATTACGTTGGTGTCACTTAAACATTTAAGGTAATTATCCAATCACTAAAAATTAAAAATAAATTAATATGAAAAATAAATTAATTTTTGATTTATATAAACATTTAAAACAAAATATAAACTCCTTTTACCCTTGTGATAAAATATTAGAGATATTAAAGTTAAGAGTGTGACATATTTGACCTAATCTTTTAGTTAAATTAATAAAAGTGTTATAATAAAATAAATATCTCAAAAAAGTTGATATATTTTCATGAAATGTATCCAAATGTTCAACATAAACCCATATAATAATATATACGAAAGTTTTAGATAAATTTTAAAGAATTATCCAAAGGTTTTAATCCTATTTAACTCATTTTATCCATACTGAGGTGAAACAGATTTGCTATATATACTAGTCATATTGAAAAAAGGATATGTTTAAAAAATTTAGAACTAATAATTTAAAATATGAAAAAAAAAATTCAAGATTCAATTCCTAAAACTGTTAGAAATTAATTTTAGATAAAACCATATAGTGCAATGAAAAATAGTTGTTCATAAAAATTCATTTTTAATTATAAAAATACTTTCATAAAAAATTCTACCATAAAATTGATTCCAATGAGATTAATTGGATTATTAACAATATAATAGAGATAATTTTATATTTAAACCATTTTGAAAATGAATGTAACTTTTAAATTATTGAAAAAAACATTTTTCAATAAAAAATTGTATTTTTTACTATTCATAAAAAAAATTCTTTTCAAAAAAAAATAAAAATTTGCTGTAAGTTAATTTTGAAATATTAATTTCAAAAATTAATTTCATTTTATCAAATAAAAATACTAAACGTGTAAAAATTTTAAATATAATATTTTTAACACCCTCAAATTCTAAAATAATAACATTTTATTCGATTGTGTATGTGACACACAACACCAAGATTAAAAACCCATGAAATATATTTCTTTAAATTTAATCTCTTCTATATCTGGTGTAACCTGAAACCCCAAGCCTAAATGAAATTTAATATATTTTTATACTATAAACTAGCTGTTAAATTAGTGGTTATTAATAGTATTAACTAAAATATGCAAATTATAGGGTTTCCACATGTTTGAAAAAATTCATTGTTTATATATTTATTATAAATAAAATAAAAATATTTTAAATAAAAAAAGGTTTTCGGAAGAAAAAAGAACTCAATTTTTCTAAAAGTTGGGTTGGTCACACTTTTCAAAAAAAAAAATTAATAGTACATTTTTCAACTTTTAGAAAAATTATTTGAAAAAATAAACTATATTTATGAAATCTACATGTCAAAATTTCCTTTGGTGAATTTTTTAGAAATTTTCTTAAAGATTAATTTTTTGATTAATATATAAAAATACAGATTTTAGATGAAAACTCATTTATCATTTAAATTATTTGAAAAGATAAATTATATTTTATATTTTATATTAAGAAAATAATAGGTTAATTATATTAAAATTTAACTAATTTAGGTCATTTTAATGGATTTTATATTGAATTTTGATATTAAAACATTCTTTACTTAGGAGAATTTTCTCATCAAAAACATAGTATTTCATTGCATCTGTGAGTATAATTTTAAATTTCATTATGCCACTTCAATAAATTTAATATATAATAATGGATTCCATATTTTTAGTTAGTTTTATGTATATTATATAATAATTTCAAAATAATTTTTTACCATTATGAATAGAAAAAGTAGTAAAAATAAATCATTATGGTTAAGGTAAAAACTGATTTTTCAAGGGTTAAAATAAAAGTATACGGTTTAAAATAACCAAATGACATGTCCAAAAACTATTTTATGGCCATATTTTGACATTATGACCAATAATTTGTGATAATTACCTATTTTTAGGATTTTTAAAGGATATAAACATGGATGTAATGTATTATTCTAAAAAATTCCATGTGTGTCATATCCCCCACTTATAAAAGGCCAGCTTATCTCCACACCTCTTTACCCTTAAAATCCATTTTTTTCACCCAATACCAACCGAAATAACTTCCTTAATCCCCTCCAGACATCCTATATCCCTCTTTTGATCATAAATCCAACCTATTAAGTCTTCTGGTGCAAACCTAAAGAAGGTGTCTAAGGAAGGTGTGACATTCTTAAACGAGTGTTTTTTATTCTTCTTCCAGATACATTAAATATTATTGAACCATTTTTATATAATAACTTATAAATAATAAATATAATGATATTTTATTATTTATTGTAATTATTTATACCCATCTATTCTTCCATAAAATGGGAAATAATGTTTTTGATCGTGTGTATGGCAGACTACCACCTCAGAAACCGATCTAACTCATTTTCCATCAATGCATATCACGGTTGTATATAATGACGTATTTAAGGAATATATATATAATATTTATCATATTTTTATACTTATTTCATTATAATATCACATATAACTTTTTACTTTCCAAGCTATTTTAAATACAATAACGTCGCTCGTGTTTATGGAGGACTGCTGCCTCACAAAGCAATATGATTCATTCTTCACATACACTGTACATGGAAGTTAATAATGATAAATATAATAAATATATTTTATATATTTTTTAAATTATATTGATTAATTAAAATTAATATATCATCCACTTATTTACCCTTTCATTCGTTAAGATAATGGTATCATTGCTCGTGCATAAATATTTCCTACCATCTTCACAATGTTATGATATTTATTTTCCATGTACAACATTAAATAATGATTATAAAAATGTATCTATTTAGAAATATTATATTCAGAACATTAAAATAATTATGGATAGGATGTATCTATATCATATTCAAATTAAAATGAACTTAAAAAAACATGTATGAGAAAATTAGGCAATTAACACCTGAAACAATTAATATAATGAAATATTATTTACAAAAATTTTGTAAAATGTTATAAGATGATAACATATGATATCATAAATATTAATATGGTTATTCTATAAATTAATAACATGTTTAAAACCATTATACAAGAGGTTATATCACATTCTACCAAAATTAAGCTTGAGGTAAGGAACTTCATCTCAATTTCCCTTCATTGAGGCACATTTTATTGGTGTGCACCAAATTTATTTTATATGGTATACATACATCCCCTTTTATATGTAATATCAGGAATCCTTCACACTTAATGGTATTTTATGTTTCAATATTAATTATTTCATCCAAGATGATTTTATGTGTATGTTACCAAGTGGTAAGGGACGTCATCTCAATTTCCCTTCATTGAGGTATATTTTATTGTTTTTCACTTAATTTCATTTATATGGTGTGTATACTACACCTTTTATAAGTAAAAGAAAGAGTAATTAATACTTCATTTTTTTATTTGAATTATTTCATCCATGGGTATTTTACATGAACGTTACCATGTGGTAAGGGATTTTGTCTCAATTTCCATTTTATTGAGACATATTTGTTAATATGAACCTATTCAATTTTATGTGGTACATAAACATCCCATATTATGTATTTTACAAGAATACCTATTTATTCATGATGATTAATTATATTTTTCTTTTCTATTTAATTCTTCAAGGGGATACACTTTAAATGTTACCAATGATTTAAAAATTATTGTACAATCTCAATTTATTTTGAGATTATTTACTTTCTCTTGAAACATTCACTTTCTTGTGATAATTATTCATTAGAAATTAAATTTCACTTAAATATCCATATTATTGTATTATGGATATGATTATTTCTTATACTATATTCCAATTTTAAATATGGTGTTTAATTTGAAAGTTATTTTATTAACTAGGGAAATATTGATACATTTTTATTCTTTAATCAATATATATATTTGAGGATAAGGAATATTAATTCATGAATTAAATAGATTATTTGACATTTGAGGAATTATTTGAAAATGATGATATGGGTGAGACCTAGTTATAGATGTCCCCTCAATGCATCGATAGTATCATGAGATGAATCATTTGGTTAACCTTAGTTAAATGGGTTTCTAGTGTATACCTACATAGAAGTTTTAAATTGTCTTTTGAAAGGTCTTTCTATTATAAGTATCATGATGCATGAGATCATTACATCCAATAATTAACAATTTCCTTCATTAATTATTTAGTTATTAATATCCATGATATTATCACATTGATATTTTCTTAGGATGAATTTCATTCTCAATTATTGATTAAATGGAATGTGTGTTTAGATATTTACCTTTTCATATTGATTATGTATTATTTAATCATGATAGTTAGTTATTTAAATGGAATGAATTTTCGTTTATTTTCCTTTCCATATTGATTATACCTTATCTGATAATGATAGTAAAATTATTTACATGACATGTAATTTTAGTTATTTTCCTTTCCATATTGATTATCCCTTATCTAATCATGATCATAAAATTATTTAAATAGAATGTGGGTTGAGTTATTTAACTTTACATGTTGATTATGTGTATTAATTCAAAATAAATTCAAATTTACATAAATATTATGGAGCATCTAAGATAACCCTTATTTTTTCCATTTCCCATAAATCCAAGTAGTGAACTATGAAGATATGCAAGGATATTCTAGATGAAATAATGATATAGTCAAAACAATACTATATTGTAATTTATATATTCTATTGTAATATCAGAATTCTATATCTATAAGGTTTACCAAGACTACGAAATTATTCGGTCCTTTGGGATGTGATTTCTTGTCTCTTTGCCAATATAATAAAGTGTACATTGGCTCTATGAAACTAGGTTTGGGGTTGTTATAGTTGGTATTAGAGGAAATTTAGTATAAACATTTAGAAATATATTTATTAAGACATTAACAAGGGAACATAACCCCATGATAGACTATGAGGAAAAGTATAGAAGAACATCATAATGTTTTGGTAAGGTTGTAATTTTGCGTTTTTTCCCAAAAATACATCTCTATTTGGATACTAAAAGTGTTTTTGGTTCTAGTACAAACACACTTGATGGTAATAAATTCTAAAAATTAAAATTGAGATTGAATCGAGCATTACTCGGTACAAAATAATGGGCCTTACTGTGCACCTGGTTTGACACTCCTAGGGGATCTGATTTGGATAGTTCATATTTTCTTTACAATATATTATCTTTACAAATTGTTATTAAGCATTTTTATATATTAAGATAATTAATAAACTAAGTTAAACCCATGGTATCTTAGATTGAAAATAAGGTTTCATGATTTATAAATCCTATAAATGATTATATAGTTTTCCAACTATGATTATTGTCAATCTCACTATGATTTTTTATTCTAGTCAATGGCTGGAACCCAAAGGAATCTTGCTAAAATCGAACATGATGGAAAATGTGGAGATTCTGAGTAACCAAATGGGATTATAATAGGAGTGAAAAATAACATGATTATGCCTAAAAAGTTATCCCAAAATATTATATATAACATATACCTTAACCAACTCTTGAACTCACTAAAGAAGACAAGGATAGAGTTCACTAAGAGCTTTATTGGTGGAGACCATGGAAGAAAGAAGGATCAATATACTCCATGTCAGAAATATGGAAAGGGATTCCTAGGAAATTGTCTTAAAGGAATGAAAAAAAATTCATTTGTGGAAAATAAGTGAATATAGAAATTAATTATTGAGTAAAAATGAAGATTATTATGGAAGGAAATAAATTTAATCCTAGGGATCCATTTATATTTTTTTTGTCTTAAATTTGCATAACTTGGGTATTATAGGGGTTAATTCCCTCTTCTAAAGGTTAAACCATAGAACAAGGAGGGACATGTGTTGAAATAAAATAGGTGAAGTATTTTTTTTAACGGGAATCCATGTAACATCTTGAACCAAGTTCACATACCAATGCCCCGATCCAGTTGGTCACATAACCTCAATTGTGCCTCCCCATATGCCAGAGGCTGCTGAATAGTAGCGTGGGTCGAATAAATCAACATGGGAATATTATACTCTTCTTATCCAAGTATCTCAATAGAGGAATTAAATAAGAATAAATAAATTATATAATTAATAAAAATACAAAAGTGGTATTACATGGTGGCCAAAATAAGAGTAAAATATCCAAAACTAAACATTACATATTTCACTCCAAATACATGTAAAGATTAAAATGAAAAAACAAAATAAATCCACACTAACACTTTCAATTGGTTCTTCACACCATATCCAGTTAAAGCATTTATGATACATCCCAACTCAGCTATCTAACATGGGTTTCTTTCCCTTATACTCTCCTAAAACCATGAAGTATATTAAGGTGCTGGTCAGGAAGTCAGAGTAATGTGTGAGTACAACTCAATAGGCCTCTAGAAATGGTGTCAAAAACAATATCCATTCAATAATATTGTATACGGTTATATAAATAATAAAGTACAATGCCTAAAGTAAACCATTATTACATTTTATTATTCTTTAATTAACCACTTAAATTCCATAGGTTCCCAAGGACACCCATACGATCAATACCAGTTTCATCCTATGATAGAGTCTAAACCATATCACATATTTAATTCATATTTCATTATAACGCATGGAATTTCAATATCCATTCCAAAGAAATTCAAAACATAACCACTTAAAACCACTATCATATTCCCATTTCCTGGGCATATAATGGTATGTCTAACACCCTATGGGTTTTTTTATCCTTTTTTCATATCCCACACATCAATGTCACCTGGATATTTGGATCCTCAATCCTTGTCCCTCACTTTAAATCACTCCTAGGTATTTAGAGCCTCAAACCCTATCCCAAACCTCAATGTCACATATGGGTATTGGGATCCACATTCCCTATCCCAAACTCATTTATCATATATGGGTATTTGGAGCCTCAATTTGTGTCCTAAACTCATATATAAATCAGTCCCACATATATCACATCAATCAAGATTAATCAACATTAACCCTCTTATCACATTTCACATAAATTAATAAACCATTTCATCTATTATAACAAATAATGGTTCAATAATTCAATCACTTGGAATAATATTATAAATTCACCATTAAACCATTTTTAATATTCAATTCATATAACCCATTAACCAATTATGTTCAATTTAACCATCCCATTATCCCCAACGTTAATAAATTCATAATTCCATTAGTTGGCCAATTACACAATCCCAATTTTTCATCAATTAAATAGTCACAACATTCGATCAATCTATTAACAAATTAATTAATCTAATTACACAATGTTCATAGTCACAATTACCCAATTAAATTTTCCCCAGTTTAATTTATCTCATTTTCACATGGAAAATAAATTAATAAATTCCATGATTCTATAATCTTATTAATAAATTAATTTATTCATTTTTAGATTCAATTGTCAAATTTGCCAATTTAAATCCCACAATATATACATGAAATTGGGATTCAAGACTATGGGAATTGAATTTAGACCTCATACTCTAAAATTATGACTAACTCTCACCAAAAAGACTTACTCAAAACAAGGAAAAATAATACCTATAAATGAGATCAAGAAATCTTTAGAAAAGTGTGGGATCTTACAATATCCCCACATTATAACAACTCATCTGAGATCTATACTCCCAAACATCTCAATGATTCTGAGGTAAAAAAAGATCGGCCTACCAAGACTGTATATCCATTTCTCTCTCCCATGCTTCTTCCTGAACATGTCCATGTTTCCATGATATTTGAAATATTGGCATGGTCTTTCCCAGAAACACTTTCTCATTGTGACCCAGCACATGTATGAGATGATCCTCAAAGGAATCACTAGTGTCAAGCTCAAAATCATCCACATAGATCACATGATAATGGTTGGTATGATATTTTTGAATATATGAAACATGAAATACATCATGAAAGGAACTATATCTATGTGGAAGAGCTAATAGGTATTCCACCTTCCTGATTCTCTCTACAACCTCAAACGGTCCAACAAACTTGGGGGCCAACTTTCCCTTTCTCCAAATCCTATGATTACTCAACCTAGGGGACACATAAAGGATCTCACGATCACCCTCTATAAACTATAGGGGTCATCAAAGTCTATCCTCATACAACTTCTAACTAATTTGACCCATAGCCATATGTTTCCTAATTAGTTAAACCTACTTTGGAATCTCATACATGAGACTCAGTCCTGATAACTCTAACTTCCTTTGTCCATCCAACGTCGAGGTAATATAGATGACCTAACATAAATAACCTCATATGGTTCCATCTATATGGTTTCCTGATAATTTTTGTTGTAAGAAATGTACACCAACACTATTTGCTCCTCCCAAGACCCACAAAATTATAGGATACATTCCTAAATAATATCCTCAAGCACTTGTGTAGTATGCTCCGACTACCCATCTGTATGTGGGTGGAAATTCGTACTCAGTAAAACCTATATACCAAGTGTCTTCTATAAACCCTTCCTACAGAATCAAGTTAAACATGATTCATGGGATGAAACTATACTCCATTGAACACCGTGTAGATTTACTATTCCCTGAACTTACATGTCTTCAAATTGATCCATTGAAAAAGTTTCCCATTAAGGAAGTAAATATGCTAATTTCATACATCGGTCCACAAACACCCATATAGAATCATTCTTATGAGGAATCCTTCGGAGTCCCACCAAGAATTATATTGTAGCATCATCCCAAATACACTTTGGAATGCTAAATGGCTATAGAAAACCACATGTCATTGATTCATGACCATCACCTATTAACAGGTGTAGCATCATGTCTTGAACCCTACAATCTCCTTTTCATGGCCAGCCAACAATACTATCATTACAGGTCAAGGTACATTTTTTTCAAAACTAGATCCACTACCCACATTGAGGAATGAAATTATCGCATCAAATCGTTATGCATACTTATAGGCACAACAACTTGATTCCTGGAATAAATTATATCATCCTCATCTATAGTTCAATCGAAAGGTGACTCCCCACCTTCAAGGATTTCCATCAAGACCAAACACTCGATATCTTCATACTACACCTCTCCTTGATCGGGATCAAAATTGTTGACTCCATTGAAACTAATATAAGTGTCATCTTCTCCTTGACCTCCTATGCCACAATATAAATTTGTGCCAGGAAGTTCATCATCTTCCACTCAGAACTAGAATCCTAAACAAACTATGTTTGAGTTTTCCAAATCAGAGTGTTAGAAATGTTGTTTCATTTTCTTGTCATATATAGTAGCTGAAAATCAAATGAATCTGTATAATCAACCCATATCTACTTTTAATATAAAAATATCATTTTTAAAAGATAAACTTCAAACTCTTATGATCATTTTAGAAAATAAACTTTTCTCCCAACATATAATCCTTCCATTACTTCAAAGAATAAACCACTATAGAAAATTCGAGCTTGTGTGTAGGGTAGTTTTGTTCATGTGGCATCAACTGCAAATTCATGTACACCACAAATCGATATCCCTTCATCAACACCACTTAAATCCCAGTCCTAAAAGTGTCAGTAAAACACTATATACTCCTCACCTAGAACTGGTATGATAAATATTTGTGTTATTTTCAAATGCTTCCCCAACTCCTCAAAACTGTTATGACATGATCCAGAATAATCAAACTACACTCCCTGCTTAGTCAAGCCCAAAAGTGGTGCTTCTAATCATGAAAATTCCATGATTAACATCTGAATAAAACTAACTATTCCCATAAAATTATGTATTTAAAAAACATTTTTGGTCCTCTCCAAAGATAAAACTGCATGAACCTTCTCTCGGTTCTTAGACACACATTACTCTGAGATGATGTGACCTAAGAAGTGTACCTAATCAATACAAAATCTACAATTAGAGATCTTTTCATATATCTCATTCTCTCTCAATGTACAAAGGATTATGTCAAGATGTTGGGCATGACTGTCATGAGTGTTGGAGTAAGCCAAGATTTTGTCGACAATTACTACCAAAAACTGATCCAAATATAGATGGAATATTCAGTTCATCAAGTCCATAAACACGACAGGTGCATTCTTCAGCCCTAACTACATCATAAAAAAACTCATAAAGTCAATACCTTGTTCTAAAATTATTACATAGTATTACATAAGGACAAACTATAAACTGATGATACACTAATCTCAAATCAATCTTGGAGAATATAAAAGCTCCCCTTAATTGGACAAAAATATCATACATATGTGGAAGAGGGTAAAGGTTCTTTGTCATCATCTGGTTCAACTTTTGGTAATCAACACATAATCACACACTCCCATCATCCTAATTTGTAAACAAAATTAGAGAACCCTAAGGTAACGTACTCATACAGATAAACCCATTATAAAACAACTCTTCTAGTTGAGTCTTGAGCTCTTGAATCTCTTTTTTTTTCAATTATATATGGTTCAATAGAAACTAGCTCCACTCCAAGAATAAGTTAAAATGTAAACTCCACATATCTATAAAGTGGAATCCCTATGAAGTATTTAGTAAATACATCCTAAAACTAGTTTACTACATGTGTAAAGACATCATGCTCCTCACCCACTTCATCCAGAAAAAGTCCTACAACCAAGGCAGTGAGCTCCCCCAATTGAAAATGAATTAGCTCTGATAGGCCTACCTGGATATCCCACTCTCTATGGTGAATGTCTTTTTTACCCTCATGAGACATAAACGTCACTCTCCTATGGTAAAAATATTTGTGGGCTTGGTACACCACCAACAAGTCCATACCCATAATAAGGTTGAAACCTAACATATCCTGAATGTAAAGATCCCAATGGAAATGATACACCCCATCCTTGAGGGAAAACCCCTTATACAAATATATTTATCTCAATAATACTCCCATGGTGTATCTATCATCATAACCCCACTCACAAACATCACCACCAGGCTTAATGAATTCACAATTTGGGTAGATATAAAAGAATGAGAGGCATCGGTACTAAATAAAGCACTAGCTATCATATGAGCTATAAGAATAGTACCTCTAGTTGTCGATAGTCCGGCCACACTATCCAAAAGTGTAGGCTGAACTATATGAAAATATCTTTCCTCTATTCCATATGATAGATTCTGAGCCACCTGAGTGCACCACTTTGCTGATGTGGGAACTCTTTCCTAGAAGCACCATGTATACTACCTCCACCACCACGACCAATAGAACTTGAACTTCTAGACAAATATGGTTTATAGAATCCCCTTACCACACTATGATTCAACCTAGATTCTCATTGTTATACCCTTAAATCATGGGTTCCTATAGAACCTTTTTATATGTTCCATCCCGCTGCATTTTCATCACTCTAATGGTGGTAAGATACAATGCCTATGAATGTGTCCTAGCCTACCTCACTGGTGAAAAATCACTCAATTAAGATCTTGAGTAACTAATAATTCTCATGGGAAATCATATTTCCAAATATCTATCCTAAATTCTCATAATTATTATTCCAAACCTTGAAATATGAACCTTCAGATCACCCGTTAGAAACCACCTACCATCCACTAGTAGGTTCTTTCAGGTTCCCCTCACATAAGAGAGTCTGATCCACCACTTCATAAAAATTTATCAATCAAAATATATTCACTTTGGAATTAATCTCATAATGAATCCCATCTGGGAAATTATTTTCCATTACTGTTTCAAACCCTTATAGTGATAAATAAATCACTAAAAGTTAGTAAAGTGACCAGCATAGTCCATCATGGGCATACTCCCCTGGTTCAACCTCATGAACTCGTTTACCCTCCCCAATCTCAGATTCTATGGATAAAATTTCTCCATGAACTTCTCCAAAATGACCATCCATATCATACCATCTTTATTCCCAATAAGATCCTAAACATCCCACTAATGCTTCACTAGTCCATGTACAATATAAGTAAAAACTTTACCCTCTTCGTATCATGAGTATCGAAATAGTCATGTATAGTCTGGGTGGGATCAATGTATAATTTATCTTCCTTAATTCCACCCTCTTGGAAAAAATTTGGTGAGTTATCTATCAAAAAACCTCATGTTAGGTCAGAATCACTCTTCACATCCCGCTCTAGGTCTCTCTACATAAACTGTATAAAGCGATAAAAGTTCTCATGAAACTTCTCTCTAGATCCTTCAGTTGGAACTATTTGTGCCTCAGGTTCTACCCCTAGAGGATTATTTCCAGCCATATCCACCTATCATCCTATTAGAAAACATTTTCATGGAGGAATATCTCTACAATTCCAAAGATACATCTAAGGACACATAACATTAAATTAACACAATTAACAAGAGGGATTCTCATAAATCCATAACAATTCATCCCCATTTTTCCTATCACATGGTCAAAATTGAGGCACTATCACCACCCGTAACCATCCTATATTTCGGTTATAGTCAGCAATGGTTAAACTCGTTCTCATATTCATGTTTTCATCAGACACCCATTTCCCACATATTTTATCATTTTACAATTTTCAATTTCATATTAGGCACCTTTTTCATTTAATTAAACAGGAAGAGAAAATAATTTTCATTTAAAAACTTAAACAAAACCTTCTTTTACAATGAATTCATAAAATTATTCGTGTCATAATAAATATTGAGTACCCAGAATTATTTATGCATAAAAAAATCTCATTCCATATCTTTCCATGAGTCAAGTATAAAAAAAATTAAAAAAAACATCACACAACAAGTACATCACCCAAGGTGAAATAAAATCCAACTGTAACAATAGATATCAATTATATCAATCCCTCCCTGGGAACTTGGGGTTTCCCCCGTACATGGGTTGGATACAACCATACATGAGCTCATGACCAAGGACCAACTCTTCCTAGTCTCCAATCAATATTTCTAAAATATTTATAAAATATAAAATAAAATAAAACTCCCTTGATACCACTTTTTAACATCCCAACCCAAGTGACACATACTGGTACCCGATCCAGTTGGTCACATGACCTTAGCACACCTCCCCAGAAGCCAAAGGCTAGTGACTAGCAATTAGGGTCTAATATATCAACATGGGGAGACTATACCCTCTTTATCAAAGTATCTCAATAGTGTAATTATATAATAATAACCAAATGATATAATCAATAACCAAAAAACAGTATCACAAGATGACCAAAAGGGAAATACAATAACCAAAACTAAAAAAAAGATATTTCACACCAAATACATGTCAATATTCAAATGAATACCAAAAAGAAAGTTACACTGACACTCCCAATAGATATATCACCAATTGATGAAAAGAATCCCATCTTTATCTGAAAAGAGAGATGGAGAGAAAGGAAACCACCCACAATAAGAATCTCTTACCTGGAGAGGTGCATATCATCAATATGTACATTGATTTATCCTGAACGGAGTTCGTAAGGCCTTGGAATACATCTGGGAGCCTCCAAAAAAGAGAAATCATTTAGGGATGAGTTGGGTTGAATTAGGGTTAAGGCGGGTGTTCAGAAATTTTAAAACCAATTTTTATAATAATTAAACTCACGCACATGGATTCCAGAACAGGGGAGCACAGTTTACCAAATCGTTCACCTTGGTTGGGAACCTCTATTGTGGGGGTGCATGGTGACTCCTAATAGGGACCAAATTTTGACAAACCATGTTCCAACTATGCAATCCCTCTCTATCTGGGGTTGTATGGTATATTGGGGCAGGGTTCATAGTTTTGGAAAATGGTGCACCAACAATGCACTACCAAAAACCCCTCTAAAAACTACCAAATATCACCCAAATGCACAAAAATAAATCTCAAACAACACATACTTAAAAAAAGGAAAAATAATACCAGTAACAAGCTCAATACATCTCCATAAAAGGTAAAGATCTTAAAATCTATAATTATATCGTAGAAGTATTTTTACCAAAGGTATTTTCCTTATTAGATTCATTAAATGTCTAAGTATTATGTTAAATTTTAGAAGCTTATATGTATTTACTAACATAAAACTTATGAATACCATCATTGGTTTAAGATTTTATGATTGATCATAAGTTTGAAGTCTTAAACACAACATTTTAGGTTTCTTGGAATAATATGACAAATTCACCATTAAACCATTTTTAATATTCAATTCATATAACCCATTAACCAATTATGTTCAATTTAACCATCCCATTATCCCCAATGTTAATAAATTCATAATTCCATTAATTGACCAACTACACAATCCTGATTTTTCATCAATTAAACAGTCACAACATTCGATCAATTTATTAACAAATTAATTAATCTAATTACATCATGTTCATAATCACAATTACCCAATTAAATTTTCCCAAGTTTAATTCATCTCATTTTCACATGGAAACTCAATTAATAAATTCCATGATTCTATAAATTTATTAATAAATTTATTTATTTAGTTTTAGATTCAATTTTCAAAATGTGCCAATTTAAATCCCACAATATATACATGAAATTGGGATTCAAGACAATGGGAATTGAATTTAGACCTCTTACTCCAAAATGATGATGAACTCTCACCAAAAAGAAATACTCAAAACACGGAAAAATAATACCTATAAATGAGATCGATAAATATTTAGAAGAGTTTAGAATCTTATAATATCCCCATATTATAACAGCTCATCCAAGATCTATACTCCCAAACATCTCTATGATTCTGAGGTAAAAAAAGATCGGTCTACCAAGACTGTATATCCATTTCTCTCTCACATGCTTCTTCCTGAACATGCCCATGTTTCCATAATATTTGAAATATCAGCGTGGTCCTTCCCAGCAACACTTTCTCATTCTAACCCAGCACATGTATGGGATGCTCCTCAAAGGAAGAACTGGTCTCAAGCTCAACATCATCCACATAGATCACATGATAATGGTTGGTGTGATATTTTTGAAGATATGACACATGAAATACATCATGAAATGAACTATACCTCTGTGGAAGAGCTAATAGGTATGAAACCTTCCTGATTCTCTCTACAACCTCAAACGGTCTAACAAACCTAGGTGCCAACTTTCCCTTTCTCCAAATCCTATGATGACTCAACCTAGGTGACACATAAAGGATCACATGATCACCCTCTATAAACTATAGGGTTCATCAAAGTCTATCATCATAAAACTTCTAACAACTTTGACCCATATCTATATGTTTCCAAATTAGTTGAACCTTCTTTGGAATCTCCTACATGAGACTCAGTCCCAATAACTCTAACTTCCTTTGTCCATCCAACATCGAGGTAATATACATGACCTAACATAAAGAACCTCATATGGTGCCATCTGTATAGTTTCCCGACATATTTTTTTGTAAGAAATGTACACCAATGCTATTTGATCCTCCCAAGACCCAAAAAATTATAGGATACATGCCTGAATAATATCCTCAAGCACTTTTGTAGTATGCTCTGACTACCCATCTATATATGGGTGGAAATTCATACTCAGTAAAACCTATATACCAAGTGGATTCTATAAACCCTTTATAAAGCATGAAGTTAAACAAGATTCATGGGATGAAATTGTACTCCATTGAACACCATGTAGATGGACTATGCCCTGAACATACATGTCTCCCAATTTATCCATTGAAAAAGTATCTCGTAAAGGAAATAAATATGCTATTTTCATCCATCAGTCCAAAAACACCCATATAGAATCATGCTTATGAGGCATCCTTGGGAGACCCACCAATAAGTATATAGTAACATAATCCCAAATCCACTTTGGAATGCTAAATGGCTGTAGAAAACCACAAGGTCATTGACGCACAACCATCACCTATTAACAGGTGCAGCATCATGTCATGAACCCTATAATCTCCTTTTCATGGTCAGCCACAAATACTATCATTGTAGGTCAAGGTATATTTTGGTCAAAACTAGATGCACTACCCACTTAGAGGAATTAAATTCATACCTCAAATCCTTATGCATACTTATAGGCACATCAACCCGATTCCTGGCATAAATGATCTCATCCTCATCTATAGTTCAATCGAAAGGTGACTCCCCACCTTCAAGGCTTTCCATCAAGACCAAACACTCTAGATCTTCATACTACACCTCTCCCTGATTGGTATCAAAAGTGTTGAATCCATTGAAACTGATATAAGAGTCATCTTCTCATGGACCTCCTATGCCACAACATGAATTTAGGCCAGGAAGTTCATCATCTTCCCCTCAGAACTAGACTCCAAAACAAACTAAGTTTGAGTTTTCCTAATCAGAGTGTTAGAAATGTTGTTTCCATTTCTTGGCATATATAGTAACTGAAAATCAAATGACTCTATATAATCAACCCATATCTACTTTGAATATTAAAATATCATTTTTAAAAGATAAACTTCAAACTCTTATGATCATTTTAGATAGTAATCTTTTCTTCAAACATATAATCCTTCCATCCCTTCAAATCATAAACCACTATAGCAAATTCGAGCTTGTGTGTAGGGTAGTTTTGTTCATGTGGAATCAACTAAAAATTCATGTACACCTCAAATTGATATCCCTTCATCAACATCGCTCCAATCCCGGTCCTAAAAGTGTTAGTAAAATACTATATACTCCTCACCTAGAACTGGTAGGATCAATATTTGTGTTATTTTCAAATGCTTCCGCAACTCCTCAAAAGTGTTATCACATTATCCAGAATAATCAAACTTCACTCCCTACTTAGTCAATCCCAAAAGTGGTTCTTCTAATCATGAAAATTTCAAGGTGAACCTCTGAATATAACTCACTATACCCAAACAATTTTGAATTTAAAAAAAAATTGGGCCTCTCCAAAGATACAACTACATGAACCTTCTCTTGGTTCTCAGACACACATTCCTATGAGATGATGTTACCTAAGAAGTGTACCTGATCAATCCAAAATCAATACGTAGATATCTTTTCATATAGCTAATTCTCTCTCAATGTACAAAGGATTATGTCAAAATGTTGGGCAATATCATCATGAGTGTTGGAGTACAACAATATTTTGTCGATAATTACTACCAAAAACTGATCCAAATATAGATGGAAGATTCAGTTCATCAAGTCCAAAAGATGACAGGTTCATTCATCATCCCTAACTACATCATAAAAAACTCATAAATTCAATACCTTGTTCTAAAATTATTCCATAGTATACCATAAGGATGAACTATAAACTGATGATACACTAATCTAAAATAAATCTTGGAGAATATACAAGCTCCCCTTAATTGGTCAAAAATATCATAGATATGTGGAAGAGGGGAAAGGTTCTTTGTAGTCATCTGGTTCATATTTTGGTAATCAATACATAATCACACACTCCCGTCATCCTTCTTTGTAAGAAAAATTAGAGAACCCTAAGGTAATGTACTCATACAGATTAACCCCTTGTTAAACAACTCTTCCAGTTTAGTCTTGAGCTATTGAATCTCTTTTGTTGCAATATTATATGGTTTAATAGAAACTATCTCCACTCCAAGAATGATCTCAAATGTAAACTCCACATATCTATAAAGTGGAAGCCCTATGAAGTATTTAGGAAATACATCCTAAAACTAGTTCACTACGTGTGTAAAGACATCATTCTCCTCACCCACTTCATCCAGAAAAGTACCTACAACCTAGGCAGTGAGCTCCCCCAGTTGAAATTGAATTATCTCTACTTGGCCTACCTGGATATCCCACTCTCTATGGTGAATGTCTTTTTTACCCTCATGAGACATAAACATCACTCTCTTATGGTAAAAATCTATGTGGGCTTGGTACACCACCAACAAGTCCATACCAATAATAAGGTTGAAACCTAACATATCATGAATGTAAAGATCCCAATGGAAATTATACACACCATCCTAGAGGGAACACCCCTTATACAAATAGATTTATCTCAATAATAATCCCAAGGTGTATCTATCATCATAACCCCACTCACAAACTTCACCACTAGGCTCAAAGAATTCACAATTTGGGCAGATATAAAATAATTAGAGGCACCGGTACTAAATAAAGCACTACATATCATATAAGCTACATGAATAGTACCTCTAGTTATTGATATTCCGGACTCACTATCCACAAGTGTAGGTTGAACTATATGCAAATATCTTTCCCCTATTACATATGATATAGTCTAAGCCACCTGAGTGCACCACTTTGCAGATATGGGAATTCATTCCTAGAAGCACCATGTATACTAACTCTACCACAACGGCCAATAGAACTTTAACTTCCAGACAAATTTGGTTTAGAGAATCCCCTTCCCACACTCTGATTCAACCTAGATTATCATTTTTTTACCGTTAAATCATGGGTTCCTATAGAACCTTTTTATATGTTCTATCTCGCTGCATGTTCATCACTCTAATGGTGGTAAGAGACAATGACTATGAATGTGTCCCATCCTACCGCACTGGTGAAAAATCACTCAATTAAGATCATGAGTAACTAATCAATCCCCAGGGAACTCATATTTCCAAATATCTAGCGAAAATTCTCATAAGGATGATTCCAACCCTTGAAATATGCACCTTCAAATAACCCAGTAGAAACCACCTACCCTCCACTGGTAGGTTCTTTCAAGTTCCCATCACATATGAGAGCATGGTCCACCACTTCATAAAAATTTATTAGTCAAAATATATTCACTTGGGAATTAATCTCATAATAAATCCCATCTTGGAAATTATTTTCCATTACCCTTTTATCCCCTTTTAGTGATAAATAACATCACTAAAAGTTAATAAAATGACCAGCATAGTCCATCTTGGGCATACTCCCCTGGTTCAACCTCATGAACTCGTTTACCCTCCCCTATCTCAGATTCAATGGATAAAAGTTCTCTATGAACTTCTCCAAAATGAACTTCCATATCATACCATCTTTTTTTCCAGTAAGATCCTAAACATCCCACTAATGCTTCACTGATCCATGTATAATATAAGTAAAAAACTTTAACCTCTTCTTATCATGAGTATCTAAATGGTCATGTATAGTCTGGTTGGGATCAATCTATAATTCAGCTGCCTTAAGTCCACCCTCTAGGAAAAAAGTTGGAGAGTTATCGATCAAAAATTCTCATGTTTGGTTAGAATTACTCTTCACAGCCTGCTCGGGGTCTCTCTACATAAACTATATGAAGCGAGAAAATTTCTCATGAATCTACTCTCTGGATCCTTCACTTGGCACTATTTTTGCCTCAAGTTCCATTGCTAGAGGATTATTTCCATCCATATCCTCCTATCATCCTATTAGAAAACATTGTCATGGAGGAATATCTCTACAATTCCTAAGATACATCTAAGGACACATAACATTAAATTAACACAATTAATAAGAGGGATTCTCATAAATCCATAACAAGTCATCCCCATTTTTTCTATCACATGGTCAAATATGAGGCACTATCACCACCCTTCACCATCCTATATCTAGGTCATGGTCAACAAAGGTTAAACTCATTATCATATTCAAGTTTTCATCTGGCACCCATTTCCCTCATATTTTATCATTTTACAATTTTAAATTTAATATTAGGCACCTTTTTCAATTAATTAAACAATAAGAGAAAATAATTTTCATTTAAAAACTTAAACAAAACCTTCTTTTACCATGTGTGCCTAAAATGATGCGTGTCATAATAAATATTGAGTACCCAGAATGATTCATGCTTAAAAAACTTTCATTCCTTATCTTTCCATGAGTCAAGTCTCACAAAAATAAAAAATAATAACATCACACAACAACTACATCACCCAAGGTGAAGTAAAATCCAACTGTAACAACAGACATCAATTCTATCAATCCCACCCTGGGTAATTGGGGTTTCCCCCATACGTGGGTTAGCTACAACCATACATGAGATCATGACCAAGTAAAAACTCTTCCTAGTCTCTAATCAACATTTCTAAAATATCTATAAAATAAAAAATAAAATAAAACTCCTTTGATACCACTTTGTAACATCCCAACCCGGGTGACACATATTGGTTCTTGATCCAGTTAGTCACATGACCTCAAGCACACCTCCCCAGAAGCCAAAGGCTAATAACTAGCAATCAGGGTCTAATATATCAACATGGGGAGACTATACCCTCTTTATCAAAGTATCTCAATATCATAATTAAATAATAACAACCAAATGATATAACCAATAACCAAAAAATAGTATCACAAGATGACCAAAAGGGAAATACAATAACCAAAACTAAAAATAGATATTTCACACCAAATACGTGTCAAGATTCAAATGAATACCAAAAGGAAAGTCACATTGACACACCCAATAGGGTCCTGACTCCATGTATGGTTCCCTCATCAAAGCTCCATCCTGGCTCATCCATCTAACATGGGGATATGGCCCTTATCCTACCCAAAAACCATGAATTCTATTCTGGCACTGATTAGGAAGCCTGAGTAAGGTATGAATACAACTCGGTAGGCCACCACCAGTGGTGTCTAAAATAATATCCAGTCAATAAAAGTGAATGTGGTTGTATAAAGAATAAACTACAATAAATAATGTAAATAGTTATTTCATTTTATTATAATTTAATTAACAACATAAATTTGATGGGTTCTCAAGGACACCCATACCAACAAAACCAGCTTTGGCCTATGCTGGAGTCAGAACCATATCACATAATCAATTCATAATTCTTTATAACACATGTCCTTTCATTATCAATTCCATAAATTTCATAATAAGGCCACTTGGAACAATATTCCAATGCCAATATCATGGGTGTATAGCATCATTTCTAACACCCTATAGGTATTTTGATCCTATATCCCTATCCAATGCCTCAATCTCACATGCGTATTTGGAGCCTTAGTCACAATTACACACTTTCTAACACTTATGGATATTTGGAGCCTCAGACTCTATCCCAACCCTCAATGTCACATATGGGTATTTGGAGCCTCATTCCCTATCCCAAACTCATTTATCACATATGGATATTTTTAGCCTCAATCTTTTTCCAACACTTATATATCAATAAATCGCACATACATAAAATATATCACATTAATCAAGATTAATAACATTAACCCTATTATCATATTTCACATCAATTACTATACCATTTCAACTATAAAAAATAATGGTTAAAGACTTTAATAACATGGAATAATATGTGAAATTCATTATTAAACCATTTTTCAATGTTCAATTCATATAACCCATTAACCAATTAAGATCAAGTTAACCATATCATTATCCCCTTTTTCAATTAATTCATAATTACATTAATTTTCTAATTAAAGAATCCAAATTTCCCATAAATTCCAAAATCAAAACATTCCAATAATTAATTAACTAATTAATTAATCTAATTACACCAATTCCATAATTACAATTACCCAAATCAATTTTCCCATGTTTAAATCATCACATTTTCACAGGTCAACCCAATTAATCAATTCTATGATTCTAAAAACTAATTAACAAATTAATTTATTCAATTGAAGATTCAATTTTCAAACATGACAATTGAAATCCCACAATACATACATGAAATTATAATTCAACACTATAGGAATTAAATTTAAACCACCTATGTCAAGATTTATGACGAACGCTCTCCAACCTAAATCCCCAATTTTATGTAGAACAACCAACATCACAGTAACGAACAAGATCTGGATCCAAAATCAAGATCCATCAAACCTAGATATAGATCCATCACCAATGGATGAAAAGTATCCCATTTTATCTGAAAAGAGATATGGGGAGAAATAAAACCACCCACAATAATAATCTCTTACTTGGAGAGGTGCATATCATCAATATGTTCTTTGATTCATCCTGAATTGAGTTTTTAAGGACTTAGAATCCATATGGGAGCCTCCAAAAAAGAGAAATCATTTAGGGCCAAGTTGGGTCGAATTAGGGTGAAGGCCGGTGGTCAATAATTTTAATACCAATTTTTAGAATAATTAAACTCGCACACATGGATTCCTGAACAGGGGTGCACAGTTTACCAAATCATTCACCTTGGATGAGAACCTCTATTGTGGGGGGTGCATGGTGACTCATAATTGGGAGAAAATTTTGACAAATCATGTTCCAACTATGAAATACCTCTCTCTATGGGGTTTTATGGTATATTGGGGCAGGGTGCACAGTTTGGGAAAATGGTGCACCAACCATGCACTATAGAAAACCCCTATAAAAACTACGAAATCTCACCCAATTGCACACAAATAAATCCCAAACAACACATACTTAAAAAAAGGAAAAATAATACCTGTAAACAAGCTCAATACATCTCTATAAAAGGTCCAGATCTTAAACTCCAAAATTATATTGTAGAATTATTTTTACCAATGGTATTTTCCTTATGATAGTCATTAAATGTCTAAGGAATATGTTAAATTTTAGAATATTATATCTATTTACTAACTTAATACTTATGAATATCATCATTGGTTTAATATTTTATGGTTGATCATAAGTTAAAAGTCTTAAAAACACCATTTTAGGTTTTATGTGATGGGAGTATACTAAGGTTATGGATATTTTGGGAGATATTTATCATAATAAAAACCATTGGTTTCGTATATGTTTTAGTGGAATGGTTTTTTAAAAAAATTTCCCTTACATTGATATCCATAAGTTTAATGGTATTGGTAACCTTTAGGGTTTATATTATCTTTTATGTTTAGGTAATTATGGGTTATTACACTTTGGGAATGTTATAGTAATTATATTAATATGGTTTTAGAAAAATTAAAACCTTCATATCGGGTAATAACCTGTCAGATCAGGAAAGGCCGTGGGGAATTAACCCATAATCTAAGGGCGAAAAGGGTGATGTGCCTACAAATGTCCAATGTCATGGTATAATTTATATATTAGTTTTTTTACTTATATTATTTGAGGGAAAAATATTACTGTTGAACCAGTGGTGTTACTCTTGAGGTTTATATATTAATGTATTATATTGGATAACTTGTGAAAACATTATTAGTTTTGTAAAATATTTAGAGACATATAGAATTACTTATCACTCTTTTATGGATTTTATTATATGTTAAAAGTTAATTTTAGTGCTTTAGGCATAAAAATTTTATTTTTGGATATTCATTTCCTGGAGTAAATATGAATTGGAAATTGATAGAAGCACAACCAATGGATTAAATTATGCTCATAAAATAGATAGATACCAAGAAACTATAATTCCTCATGTTCATAATCAGGATTATAAAGGAATTCTTCAAATTTATGAAAAATGATCTTGAAAGAAATTTTTTTTCCTATTACCTACAAATATAATGAATCAAATGGACTTTTAAATCAATATATATTTATTGTTTTGAGGTCCTTAACTTTGCATTTATCATTCAATTTCTTGTGATCGAATATCTCTAGTAATCTCTATGATTATTTATTCTTTCATTCCACGTCCATATCTTCACCTATCATCAATGGTTTACTACGTAGAAACCTAATTATTTTTTGTTCCAAATTAAAATTTTAATTCCCTGTCTCTCTTTTTTATAGTATATGTTATTGACTCTTTTTATGATGTGGGTTTTTAGAAAAGGAATTTTCAAATACCAAACCCTTAGTTTCTTAGTACAAGATCCAATTATGATGACACAATTTATTTATGGTGGGGAGAATGTAACACCCCAAATTATAAAATAAAAATTTTATATTCAATATCATATGAAACATGAAACATAAATCCTAAACAATACATGTATATATTTCTTTAAATTAAATCTCTTTGATATCTTTTGGAACATGAAATCCCAAGCCTAAATGAACCGTAATATAGTATACCAATATGAACTAGCCGTAAAATTGGTGGGTATGAAGAGTACTAACTAAATTATGAAATGTATATGGTTTACATAGGTGAAAATAATTAATTGGTTATATGTTGATTAGGAATACAATGCAAATCATTTAAAAGAAAAGGAAAAGTTTTCTAAAGAAAACTATATTTTTATAAAAGGCGGTTTAGTCACACTTTGCGCACATAATTTAAAATTAATTTTTTCCACTCTTAGAAAATTTATTAGAAAAAATAAAATAAATTTTTTAAATTTACATGTAAAAATTATCCTTATGTTATTTTTTTAGAATTTTATGAAAATATTAATTTCTTGATGAATAGCGGAAAATACTGATTTTTAATGAAAACCTCATTTTCATTTAGAATATTTAATTTTTTAAATTATATTTTAATTTTTTTTAATTTAAAATTATTTCAATTATATTAAAAGTTAACCAATTTAGGTTATTGGAAGAAATTACATTATGAATTTGTTTATTAAAACATTCTTTACTTATGAAAATTTTATCATTTGAAAACCCTTTTTTATCACATATGTGGGTATAATTTTAAATTAGATTATGACACTTATGTGAATTGAATTTAGGAAATTATATTAAACATTTTTAATATTCATAATTTATGTTATTTGAATATTTCAACTTAATTTTTTCCCTTTATAAATATTAAAAGTAGTAAAAATTAGTTTCCGAAGTTAAGGTAAAACCTAATTAACCAGGGGTAAAACATAAAAAGAAAAGGTTGAAATGACCTGCCAATTTTACCAACACCCATTTTATAGAAATTTGTAAACCTTATTACCTCTAATTTTTTATAATAATCAATTTTTTAGGCTTTTTCCCTGATTAAAACATGGGTGTAATTGATTCTTTTCAATAATTCCATGTGTATCTTCTCCCCTACTTATAAAAGGCCACCCACTCTCCTCCCCTCTTCACACATCCAAATCCATTGGTTTCATACAATAAATACCCAAATCACATTTTTAATCCCCTCTGAACAACCAAGATCACTTTTTTTATCAAAAATATATCCTAGGAAGTGTTTTGGTGCAAACCTAAAAAACTTTTCACACGAAGAGGTAATGTTCTTAAACGATCATTTTTATTTTATTTATTATTTAACCTCATTAAAATATTATTAAACATGATTATATAATAAACTCATTATCTTAAATATACTTATATTTTATTATGTTAAGGTCATTATTTTCCTTGATAAATTCCTAACTAAAAACTCAAGCGGTGGGTGGCTTGAGTTCTTAAAATTTTCTATATTGTAAACCTCTCTCTTCCAAGTATGTGAGTTAAAACCTTTTCCTTAATGAAAATAGGTATAAAAAATATATAATCAAAATGAAAATAAATTTAACATATGGTATTTATATTGTTTCATGTAATAGAAAGCCACTAGTCCACTCCACCAACACTCTACTCTAGGAGTTTGGTGATTTTCAAAATGACAACCATTTTATCAGGGGCTCGCAGTTGAGTAAAAATAGCTATTAGGTATTAAAAAGGTATTGGAGATTTCAACTAGGATCTCCCTTTCAAGTACCTATCTAAATCCTTGAAAATATAACTTATAATTATTGTAAGAAAATATATATGAATGAATCATTAATAAAATTTTACAGCACACATTTGTAAGAAGAAACTGATAGTAGTTAAAGATACCTCTTGAGAAGATGATAATATTCAAGATACAACTCTGTATGATATTAAGTGAAAAAAATAATCTTATAATAATATAATTTGAGAATTTTAATTAGTTTTATTTATGTACACGTGTTCATTGATACTATTATCAAAGTATCTGTAGGTTTGTGTTCATCATTGTAAGTCTCTATTTTGTGTGTGCATGTAGTGGAAATTGTTCCTTTTATGTCTCCTCTTTGATTTTTAAAATCAGTATAAAATATAATCACAATGGTTTAATTAATAATACTTTTATAATATAATCTATTAATGGAATTATTCTATTTTTTCCATATATATAATATACTTCTTTAGTAGGAATTTCATAAATCTTCTCCTTATTAGGATCTTTCTGTTCATAGATAAATGAAATTTTTTACAAATTAACCTTTCCTTAAATGGAAAATACATTCTCTAAAATTCCCTAAATAAATTAAATGACTTATCAAGATATTAATAATTTAATCATATATTTTTTCATAACATCTATATTTTCATAAGATATCCAACTTATTGAACTATTCTAGAAACATAAATTTCTGAAGGATTTTGTAAGAAAAAACATATCTTTGAATTGTATTGTGTATGAGATAAACTGAATCCATCATTATGTTGGATAATTATTTATCATAATATAAACATGTTACAGAAGTGTGATACTTAACCTTCATGCATTCATCTGATGCTCGTAATATACTCTTTTATGAGTAATTATTTCATAAGATAACAACTTTTTATAGTTGAACTCTGAATAAAATATTTGAATTTGAATTATGTGGTTGATAGTACATTCTCTTCATAAGATATTATATTACATATTTATATAAAATTCTAATATGATGTTATCTGATTCTGAGTAGATGGAATATATTGTTCAATTATCTTAAGATAAAATACTTTTCTTTAGATTGATCATTCTACTTGAAATAAGATAATCACTTATAGTTAGTGTAAAATAAATTTTTTTAATAAAAGAATAATCTAAAAAACATGAGATAAACATAATAGAACAAAATTAGGGATTTTTTCATCATTAAATAACATAAAATTAATATATGTTAGAACAACATAATTCTATCAAAAAATATCCCCCTTTTTATGATAACAAAACCCATTGAATAATATGATAATATTTTATGAAAAAAAAATTAAAGTTATTTTAATTTGAAATTTTTGTATTCTCCTTTTTATTCTCCAAATTAAATTTTTGTGTCCTTTTTCTTCACCCTCTTTTTTTATATAAAAAAGAATTAGAAAAAAGAAAATGAATACAATTAATATTGAACCTGAACAAGGGTAAATAGTTAATACTACTAATTTTTAATAGAATTTGGAATGAAATTTTCTTTACTGATGAAATTGATAAAAAAATTGATAAAAAAAATTAAGAAACTAGATAAATAATTAAATGTAAGCTATAATAATAAATAATAAAATAAATAAAAATAAAAAAATGAATTAATCCTACATCTAAGTTATAAACATATCAAAAACACATCAACCAAAACATTAATATGAAAAATAAAAATTAATTAAATAAATTTAATATAATCATGTAATTATTTAATTTTTTTCTCAAAATGACATTCAAATGTTTTGAAACACTAATTCATCCAAACATGTAAATATTGGAATTAATTCAATTGAGATGTCTAAAATGGGTTTTTGGAGGTGGTTTTTTTATAGATAATGGTTAGACTAAGGGTACAAAGGATAAAGGAAAAGGGGTATTAGTTGTTTCTCTAATAATATCACCCAATGATAGTAAATATGATCCAAGTCCTACTCGATCACTTTGAGAAATCCTTATAGTGGTGGATTGGATATTGAGAGTAGGTTTTTATGGAATATCCAAATTTCATATTTCTGTAGGAGAAAAGGATATATTAGAATATGGTTTAGGTAAAGGTAATGAGACTTATTTAGAAAACCTGATATTTTCTCTTATGTAAACATAAGTAATTTCAAATATTTCTTTTAGTCATTGACAGGTAGGAGAATGGCGATTGACAATAGGATGTTCTGGAAGATGTTTCCCTTAAATTCGAAATAGATCATCACTAAACTAATCAATAATTCTCACCATGTCATTATTACATTAATCTAGATGATTTTTTAATCTATTCGAGACTCACTTAGAAATATTTTCAAATAAATTTTATACATATCCTTCCTTCGAGGAAACAATAACTAACTTTTTCAACAGTTCAGAATGGATATCTACCATACTACCTATGTGATCAACATAAATAACTTCTCTTTATTTTATAGATAAAATAAATTATTTAGGTTCAAAAAATTCATTAAACTCTTATTTTTATTCTTCTAAATACTCTAACAGTAAACTTCTTATAACTAATTGATGTATCCCTTCAAAATTATTTTTCTAAAAATTCAAAATTATTATATAAATATCCAGACAATCTTTTCAAACTTGTTATAATTAGACTGGAATCCTTTTACACTTGACACATAAGATATTGGACTTTTGGAACCATTTCTTTTAACAAGAAGGTGATCTCTATTTTAGACAGATCAATGGACATAAGAGATTCTTATGGAAAAAATGGAAACCTTTTGAATACATTAATTATATACCTTTAAAGATCTTAAATCATTTCCTTGAATAAATGGTAGAATTCATTATTTCTATTTCCAAATACAACCATTCTAATCTTGAGATTTCATTCACCTGATTGGTGGCTTCTCTGTAAGGTTCCACTAAAAACCTCTTTAACACTAACTGAACCTACAAATTTACTACATTAATATCATCATTAAAGATTTTTTTCTCATAAAGGGTCTTAATTTCATTTTTAATCTCAAAAAAATAAAAATTCAAATATTCTACTTTAGTCATAAACTTATAGTATCTCTCTTGAGTTCTTTGGATAGTATCCTTATCACCTTCAAGAATTTATGAATTTATGTACTCTTTATGGACTAAATAGTGTCTGTCTTTTTGAACTTCTATTCTTTGAGCATCATAAATTTTAAGTTTCTCTCCAACATGAGGTATTATTACAACATGTGGTGATTCTCCAAATTCTAATCTGATTCCTATTTATTCTACAAATTTAATCAACTCCCCATAATTAGAAATTTCAATGAGAGGTATGGAACCTGGAATTATTGAGACAGTCCTTTCTTGACCAACATAATCAATCATGTATTGGTTGAGGCTAATCTTTCTCAATAAAATGAAACTAGAAAAGAAGTAAGGTGAATAGGGGAAGAAGGTGAAATAGCTTGAGAAGTAGTTCTATCTCTAGGTTGAATAATAACTCTTAATAATATTTTCCTCTGAGTAAGACACTAATCATTAATACCATCTCTTACTTAATCACATTGAATTGGTTTTTATACCAAAATTGGTACATGTGTTGGGGTCAAGAAATGGCTCCAACATTAACTATTAAGCGGGATGACTCCCACTGAGTCAAAGTAGAATAATCATCAAATTATTCTACATAAGTTACAGTTAGAAACATGAATAAAGATAAATTCCAATAGAAATAACTTCATTTAAATATGTTTTCACCCAAAATTGTAAGTCCATGACAATGAGTTATAGTAATTTCATCCAAACAAACACCGCCATTAAAAAATTATAGGGTCAACATCCATCCAAATGGATTAAATTTCAAATACTTATTCTAAAAGTGATTCATATATCTCAAAATATAATGTACTAGATTGAAAGGATTATCGATTATAGATAAATAAAGTAAAGTAACATATTTAAAGAGAACTTTATCAAACTCACTATTTCATTTTTTTTATATAAAACTAAATAAAATTTATGATATATTTTCTTTTGGGTTCCAAATCCTTCACTAGTTTCTTCTCAACATCTATTGTACCGAACAGGGAATTCATCATTTCTGATGTAGTCACTTCATCTACGGCTTCTAAAGAGGGAGTGAAGTGTACATAGACTTCTTGAGAATATTTAAATGCATCATCCATTTTGGGATACTTTATTGAAAATATTTTCATCTCAATGTCATATTTTATATGTTTATATTATCATGAAAATTAAATATGGTTGGGTTATAGAAAATGTGAACTTCATTCTAAAAAAATCAGTTCATATTTCATCAAATCAAAATTCCAATCCTTTAAAGTTGATCAAATTTTTAAGAAAAATGTTTATTCCATATATCCAACTAAAATATATTTCTTATAAACTTAGAATATTCCTTGTCATCCTTGGACGCCTAATTCTTCTAAATGATACACCATCGGTTCTTTTGATTTTTCTATTCTGTAAAAGGTTTGGAATATTGGAGGGTTTGGGAAGAGAGGTTTAGATAGAAGAGATATAAAGGTTCAAATGATTACTAGATTTTTGTTCTCATGATTAACACACCTTCTTTTTTAGCATTAATTAAATATTTACATAGTGATGTGTATAGTAATCATAAAAAACTACATGCAATGTCTTATTTAACATTACTAGAATTTAAACTAAGGATTCCAAATCACTAATAATTAAAATATTTACATAATTAAAAAATTAATCTACTACGTGATTAAAATTGAAATAAATAAAAATTAAATAAACCTAATTTAGATTTGATAAATTCAAATATTTCAACAGAAAATGGTTTAGTAAAAATGTATGATAGATGATTTTATATGAAAACAAATTCATAATACATATCACTTATTGTGCATGATCTCTTAAGAAATGATGCCTTAAATATATGTTCTTTTTTCTTGAATGGTTTATTAGATTTTTTGAATTGTTGAAAGAACTTGTGTTGTCAAACTTTATTTGAAAAAGATTAAAATTAAATCCAAAATCCAATAGGTTGTGTTTCATCCACAACACATGTACACAATGAATTCTGAATAAAATATATTCACATTTAGTGTTTTATAATGCTATATAGTTTCTTTTATTACTCAACCAAGATACTAAAGATTTTCTATGAAAATGATTGGTTCTTGAGATAACTTTCTTATCTTGTCTAAATCGATGAAATCTAGTATCTAAAAATGTTGTTAAGTTAAAATCATAATTGTTTGGAAAAGGAAGAGAAAGATATATAGTTACTTTTATAAATATTAAAATTATTTTAGCATTATTTAAATGATATTATTTTGGATTAGATTGAAATCTTGCAAAAATACATACTTAAAAAATAATTTCTGGACTTCTAGAAGTAAGATAAAGTAAACATCCAATGATTACTATAAACAAATTTTTTTCAACTAGTTTTACAATCTCATCAATATCAAGTTTAATATTGGAGATCAAATGAGTTTAATAAGTCTTACTATCTTCAATTACAAACATCTTAAGTAAATAAAGTAGGTATTTCCTCTAATTTATGACATTTTCAAAATATTTTTGGTAAATTTAAAATCATATAAAATAGTTTAACTCAGCCATAATACTCATTTAAAATTACTTTTTCATAAGTTTTTAAAATAATTACATATTTTTTGTATTTTTTCTATCCGAAAATAACATCATCAACATATATTTGTGCTGATAAAATATCATAGGATGAAGTTTTGTTAAATAATTTAGGATATTCCATTCTCGTAGTAAATCCATTTGATAAATGGAAAGAAATTAATCTCTCATAACATGCTCCTGGTTCTTATTTATGTCTATAGATATCTTTGGTATGTTAAAAAATATAATTTTGAAGGTGAGGGTCTTAAAAACCATAATTTCATTCAATATAAAATTACTCCACTAAAAATACATTTATAAAAGTTGTTTTAACATCCATATGATATAATTTAAAATTATTATAAGATGTATATTCTAGAAGAATTATTATTACTTATAATCTAGCTATAGGGGAAAATGTACCATTATAATCTATTCCTTCTAATTGATTATAAACTCCTGTAACTAATATTTATTTATATCAAGTGATTACACCATGATCATCTTGTCTGTTTCTAAATACCAATTTTTTCTAATTACAGGATAGTCAAATGATCATTCAACTAATTTACATACTTTATTTCTTTTAAACTAATTTAATTCATCTTCCATAGTTAAAACATGTCTTTTATCAGCTAAGGATTCTTCTACAGTTTTTTTTTCGAGATAGGATAAATAAGTAGGGAATTATATTTAGTTCCCTATGTTTATTCTAGTTATAGATCCTTCCTCTAGGATAACAAAAACTATTTCTAATGGACAGTTCTTAAGATTTCTTGGTAATATTAGAAGCACACTTTCTGGTTTACTAGAATCAACCCTTATAGGATTTGGTATAAGAAAATCATGATCCAAATCATCATCCTTATTGTTTTTAAAGAGATTTTATGGTCTCATGTCCTTAAGAAAACCATTTAATATTTCATTTTGAGTTATTTTGTGATCAAAAATATTAGTTTCATCAATCTTCACAAGATTTAAGGCTTCAACCATTCTTAACCTTTTTCTAAAAACTCTATAATAAATTTATGTAGTAGAATAACCTAGGAAAATACTTTCATCAGTTTTTGGATCAAACATACCAAGAATATCCTTGGTGTTCAAGATTTAAACCTTATAACCAAATACTTTTAAGTATCCTACTATTGGTTTTCTATTATTCCATAAATCATAGGGTGTTTTCTTTAAAAAATGACTTATTATAACACTATAAATCACATAACATGTTTTCTTAGTAGACTTAGACCAAAAATTAATGTCCATGTTATATTTACATAACATTTTTATAGAAATTTTATGTAAGTTCTTGTTTCTCATTTATATAATTCCATTATATTGAGGTTTCTTAATGAAAAAAGTATTTATGATACCTTACTGGGTAAATATGAATTAAATTCATGGTTCTAAATTTTACCTCCATAATCACTTCTCAAGGTAAAAATTTTGGCACCTTTTTTATCTTACACACATTTACAGAAATTAATAAAAATAGAACAAGCTTCACTATTAAATATTAAAAAATAAACCCCTCTAAATCTTGAAAAATCATCAACCAACATGTATAAAAATTATTTATCAAAAGTCCTTGAACCCTAGTAGTAACAAAAAGATCCATGTCGATGAAATATGTTAGTCTAGATATAGAAACTTCTCTATTTAGTTTAAAAGTGACTTATGTTTCATTACTATTTTTCATGTATAAAAAAGTTTATTTTTTTCCAATTTATGTTCAAGAAAGTTAGAAATAAAATTTATTTTAGACAACTTTTTTAAACAGTGAACATTTCAATGTGAAATTATTATATTCTAAATACATGATTCATTAATTTCTTAATTCAAACAATATTTTTTTTCTACAAAAATAATTAAGATATAATGTATAGACACTATCTATTATAGGTGATTTAAATGTGAGAGACTTATCTTTTAAAACTAAGAATACATTGTTTGAAAAATATACCAAATAACCATCATCACAAAGTTGAGAGATACTTATCAGGTTGTTCTCTAAGACTTCAATGTAAAATAATTTTTTATAATAATTGATTGAATATTTCTAACAGATCCAATGTTTCCTATTTTTTGTTTTTCACTGTCACCAAATGTGACATAGCCTCTATAAATTTTGGGTATTGATTCAAATTGTAAGAAATACCCCATCATGTGTCTTGAAAAACCACTATCTATAAATAATTTCTCACTTTTGTTCATGTGGTTTATTTCTTACAATAAATAATCAACCAACAAGATATTTTGGTACCCAAAAGATCTTGGGTCTAGAAATAATAGCTATAAAATAAATTGGGATCCAAATCTATTTTTTTTGTCCAGAAAAATTAGAAATATGTTTTCAAAAATCTTTTATAAGAAACTAATTTTTGATTCCACATAATTTTTTATTTTTTACATTACTAATTCTAGAATAATTTCATATTAATCCACAATTAAAATAGAAAACATTGGAATGGTTTTTGTTTTTATAACTAGGAATAATATAGTTCTTGTAAATTTTGATACATTCACTCAAACTTCTAATCCCAAATTTTTCATTTTTGTGTTGATTTTGAACATGTATTTAGTTTAGATAATATTCCCCTTTTGTGAAAACACTTATACCATATTTTAATTTCTAAACCTCTTTTTATAGGTTCTTAATTCCTCTAATATTCTCAGTACATTATGCATTAGATTTTTCTAATTCATTATTCAAATATAATTTTTTTTTATTTAGGTCCTCCTCTTAAATAAATTTTTTTTTAAATTTCATGAGGGACTTATTTTTCTTTTTCAAACATTCAAAATTAGATTCCAAAATGGTAAAGTATTCATTTAATTCTTTATATGAGAATTTTTTATTTTCTAATTCAAAACAATGCGTAGAATAATAATAAGTATGTACCACATATGAATGTTTTATAAATCATATGTTGTCCTTTAGTTTAAGATATTCATCATCTAATTATATGGATGTGCATTCGTTGGAATGTTCATAAGAACTCCATGTGGCCAATATAGATTTCTTTTCTTTTATCTTACAACAAACTTTAATGACATATTTTTTTATGATTTTTTATCATATTTAATAAATAGAAAATTAGGATTGATATGTCCTAGACTATTTCACTCATAACTTCATGCTTATTTATAATTTTAAACATACTTATTTTACTTGTTGAAGGGTATTCTAAAACCACTTATCTTGTTATATATTTTTTTGAAGATTCATGAAAATAGTGAATTTTTATCATTTGTGTAGGATCAAAATAACGATGTAGATGCTCAAAATACAAGAGGGGGGTTGAATTGTATACTTTAAAAATTCATTTGGAACCTTTAAAGTTGGTTATGGATCACTATGTTTTCCTTAGACAAGGAATGTTCTGAGTTTAACAAAGTTAAACTAAGAAGATTCACAATACCTCTAACACCAATTGGAGAATTGGAACTAAGGTTTACAAAATGAGATTCTACATTAAAGCGTATAGAATCTAAACTTATCAGAGTAAAAGTGTAAGGAAATATAAGAAGGTTATACTTTCCTTACAATACAATATGCAGTAGAAACAAACAAGTAGTAAAACTACAAGTAACAAGATATAAGTCTTTTAACCCAAAGAGAAGGGTATCCAACAACCTTGGATAAAGGTCCCTTGATTTATACTTTCAAGCAAGTCTATCTTACCCACACCAGGGTAAGCCCTCGATACAAAGATTGGAATCTCTATCTTTCTATCCCCGCAAGCCCTCAACTTCATGGTAGTTGGAACCTTTGTCTTCCTCAGCAAAGAAGCCCTCGAACTTCAAGGAATTCGTCACCTCTATATTCCTATCCCCAGAAGTCCTCGAATGAAATCACCAACATTTGGAGTTGCACGAAGCAATCTGAACGATCAGTTCAGTACACACAAGTCATGAAAATATTCTCTCTCTAGAAATCACCTTAACAGTGTGTGGTCTCTAGATTGATCAACTTCATCTTTTGAGATCTTTCAAGTGAGCTCCTATTTATAGGCAAATTTCCAATGGTTATCTCCCTCCTCCAACGGTCATATTTTCTAGAAAATTCGGAGGGACCTGTACACGTGTAACTCAACCAAAGGTTAATTAGAAACAGAATATACAACATCATTTAATAATAAATCATGTATAAATAAATGCACGACATCGTTTTGAAATGGAGAAAAAGTAAGTAAGAGCCATATTAAATTTCAGAGTGTGAGAAAATTAAAAGTTTGGAGACTAACCAAAGTGAAATTTGGAGTCTATGTTAGGAAAAGTTTGGATTCTATTTTATAGGAATTCTGAGTCTGGTTTCACCAGAGATCGGAATCTGAACTTGCAGAGTTCAAAGTTGAACTAGTAAAAGTTCGGAGTCGAACTATTTAATAGTTCGAAGTAAAAATTCATAAGAGTTCGGAATCGAGCTACTTAAGAGTTCGGAGTCGAACTTCATAAGAGTTAGGAGTTGAACTAATTAAGAGTTCTGAGTCGAACTACTTAAGAGTTCGGAGTGGAACTACTTAAGAGTTCGGAGTCGAACTACTTAAGAGTTCGGAGTCGAAATTTATAAGAGTTTGGAGTCGAACTATTTAAGAGTTCGAAGTCAAACTTCATAAGAGTTCAGAATCGAACTACTTAAGAGTTCGGAGTCGAAATTCATTAGAGTTGGGAGTCGAACTACTTAAGAGTTCGGAGTCGAACTACTTAAGAGTTCGGAGTCGAACTACTTAAGAGTTCTGAGTAGAAATTTATAAGAGTTCAGAGTCAAGCTCATGAATGTTTGTATCCATAATTCGGAGTGGAACTTCATTATAATTCACAACCAGAATTCGGATCCTAGAAATAGAATACTCCAATACTTGTCATTATATGATTCCAGGATTTTGGTTAAGAATCTGATTTTTGTACTTAAGAAAAATATTTCTATGTATAAGAAATTCAAGGTTAGGGTAAATTCCCTTATGGATGAAAATTTTCCTTATAGAGGTAAAACATACATTTGCTTAAGTATAAGGTGTTTGTGATTTTCAAAACAATAAGGAATGGAAAAGTCATAAGGAAAAACTTATTGACTCAATAATCTCCCCCTTTTTGGAAATCACAAACATCCTTACAAAAAAGAATATAAGGACTTTGAAAATTTTCATTAGGCTTTGAAATTAAAACTTATCTCCCTTTGTTCATGAATGAAAGTGAATACAACTAACTCCCCCTTAGGCATTGAGACTCTATGGATTGTATTTTGAATTTCCGGAGTGGAGTCCACATTATCATGGTAATGAAAAACATCAAAGTGAGAAACTCCCCCTTACTTTAAGAATATTTCACTTAGAAATTTTTCTTTTTCCTCCTTAGGATTAGTTCTTTTTCCTTATCCCCCTTTGTGATTTTTAAAAAGAATTAAAGGGTATGGAAAAGAAAATATGGTACCTGAAACATTATTATATGACAAGATACAACAAACCAAATAACATTTCATTAGATTTGGGAAAAACTTTACAAAGAAAGACAACTACTACAAAAGACAGAGTGGGTCCCTTTATCTTCATTTTCCTTTTGTATGAGATTATTTAACAATATTTTGAGTTTCTTCAAGTCTCTTTGGTCTTCCTTGACTTTGCTTTCCAAGGCTTTTGTCTTTTCTCCTTTAACTTTTAAATATTCTGCCTAATCTTCTGTCTGAGCCTCCATGGATTCTTTCTAAAACATTATTATTTCATCTTGCTGAACGACTCTTTTCTCAAGCTCAATCTGGATATTTCTATCATTTATAAGATTTTGATCCATAGAATTTGCCTTGTCATTTAGTTCCTTCACTTGATGACTCCGGGAACTCTGCTCAATAATCATCTCATCTTGAAGATTCTTAATCTTTTTATCTTCTATGTCAAATGAATTTTGAACTTTTGTCTGAAAACTTTCAAACTGAACTAAATCTTCATCAACTCTCTTAGACCACTTTTTCACCTTACTGTAGGACTTTATATGCACATCATAATCGATAAAAAAAACTTTTTTGTTCAGCTTTAAGCTTCACTAACTTATCCATGACCATGGATAAGGAATCCGATTTTTGGTTCATACTTTGTTGCAGCATCTGGCATCTGGAATCTATTGTTGGAAAAATCAGAATGGTATCCACCAAATTCCTCAGATATTAAACCAAAAAATCAAGCCCATGAGATGATGATTCCAAATCAGATACATCTCTTTGAGATTTATCTTCTTCAACTTGCACTATCTTCCTTCTAGAGGTACCACCAATCTCTTTCCTCCTGATGACATCTTTTATAGGAGTATCCATGAGAACTTTCTTCCCCTTATCAGATTTCGGAATGGGTTCCTCATTAGGAGATACTTCCTCAGATTCAGAAACTTGAATAATCTGATCTTCATCTGGTTTCTTTTTTTCTTGTCCTTCCTCAATTAAATTCCTCTCATAGGATTCTTCCTCATCATACAAGACATTTTCTTCCTCTTCTTGTTGTTGTTTCTTGCTAGCTTCCTCATCTCCCTTTCCTAGAGTTACTAAGTTTTCGGATTCAGCCTTATCTTTATAGTCATGAACTTGCTTGATCAGGGTATCCAAATCTTCAATTCCCTTCTCTTCTTCTTCTTCTTCTTCTTCTACCTCTTCCTCTTCAGCAACTTCTTTTTCAACTTCTTCAACTACTTCTTTACCCTTGACTTTTTCCAGAGTGGTATAGTTCTTGGCTGGAGTTTCTGGTAAAGAAGCCTCTGTAAGGAAAGATTTCAGAATCAGAATAATCTCAGATGCTAACTTTGTAGCTCTCAGTAAAGATTGCACCACTTCAGCTTTAGACACTTTCTTTTTAATTTTCTCTTCTTTCGCCTGCTTCTCTAACTCTTCCGCAGCTTTTTCTTTTAATTTTTTAGCCTCTGCAGGGTCTAATCCAAATTTTGGATCCCCTTCCTTCCTCTTCTACTTATGTTCCCTCCACTTCGCAGCCACTCCATCTGGATATGTTTTCTGCTTCTTCGGCTTGGGGGGAGTAGTTTGAGTTTCCTTAGCCTTAGGACTTTCTTCATCAGCAACCACTTCCTTAACCTTTCTCTTCTTCCTTTGCTTCTTGGATGGTTCAGTAGTGTGTGATTATTTCTGATCTGCTTCAACCTCTTCCACAGATAGAGGGTAAAATTCTCCGGATTCACTGGAAAAACTCATATTCATCCTCTTCAAGGTATCATCACTAACCAGCATAAGTTTTCAATTCAGAACTTTTGATTTGCATGCAACCTTGAAAGATTCTAAGCACCGAACTATCATCTTAGATTGTAAGGTAGGGAACATGATTATCTGAGCTCTCAAATTGCATTCTTTGATATTCTTGATTGTAACCAAGACATGCCTCATTAGATTTATCTTTCTTAGATTTACCAAGAAATCTAAGAAATAGATATCACTTTTCCTCAAATTGTCTTTATCACCTCTTCTTGGAACCATAAATCCTTGCACCCAAAGTTGAAGAATTATTTTGTTCGGAGTGAGATGAGAAATCTTAATGGTTGAATCATCCTTAAGTCCAAGAAACTTCAGTGCCTTCTCCTTATTGAAACTTCCTTGCACATCGGTATGTTTGTGAGAGTAGAACTCAGCTTATCCTTCGTAGGTTAAACCAACCAAGCTCGCGACCTTGGTATAAGATATCTTATAAGTCTTCCCATAAGACTTGAAACAACACCATTCTATGACATCTTCCATCTGGAAGGAAACAGACTCGTAGAACTCGATCAGCAAATCAGTATAAATCAGATCCTGTTTATCTGACTTTGCTACACAAACATCTTCCCACCCATTCAGTCTAATATTCTTGGTTATAATAGAATCAAGCTCATAGAAATCCGAATGAACTAACGTTTCCTTGAAGACTAACCACTTAGAGATTGGTTTTGAAGTTGACATATCTTGAGATTTTGCTTTAACAGACATTCAGAGTGAATAATTCTGAAAGATTCGGAACGGCTTTGGAAAGTTCGGAACCAGTCTTAAGAAGAGCAACAAGGCTTCGACGTGCGAAAGCTTTCAAAACCAATGTGGGATGAGTCTTTGGGGTCTCCTTTATATAGGCGATGGATGTGACCATTGGTCTTCCAAAATCCATTTAACGGTTGAAAAACCTCTTCATCTGATCTAACCGTTGAGAACATTCCCGTAAGGAAAAACATAACTCTGATCTTTTGAGGTTTTAAAGAAAACATTCAGATTTGAAGAAAACTAGAATCCGAACTTTTAAAACTCAGGAAAATACCATCAACCAAAAATATTATTACGAAACTATAAGTAAGAAAATCATACCTTTCGGATTGACTGGAAAAATTGTTCGTAATTGGTAATATTCTTCTTGAGAAATAAATTTAAAAATAAACTCATTACGAAAGTTCCAGTACGAAAAAAAACATTGAGAAAAAAACCCTAGTATGAAAATTTCCATTCTGAAAAATTCCATTAGGAAAATCTCGTTACGAAAACTCCAGTATGAAAATATCCATTCCAAAAGTTCTCATTCAGAGAATTTCAATCCTGAAAATTTCAGTTCCAGAAATTCCCATTCCGAAGATTTTAGTTTCAGAAATTTCTATTCCGGAAACTTCAGTTCCAAAAAGTTTGAAAAACTAACTACGAAAAATTTTAGTTACACTAAGTTTGAAAAAAAAAGATTATGAAAATTTTATTTACACTAACAATCAAATGTACTCCCCCTATGAAAAGGAGTTTATTACTGTTAGGAGAATTGTTCAACAATAAGTTAATAAAGATTGATTACCTTATGGTTATCATTCCTAAATTTTGTTTAATGTATTCAAATCTTTCATAGGGTAAAGATTTTGTGAAAATATTAGCAAGTTGATCTTGAGTTCCGATAAACTGAAAAATGATATCTCCTCTTAGTGTGTGATTCCTAAAAAAGTGATTCCTAATGTGTGTATGTTTTGCACGAGAGTGATGTGTAGGGTTATTACTTAGGGAAATGGAACTTATGTTATCACACAAAATTTGAGTCTTAGTAAAACTCAGGACATAATTTGTGAGTCTGTGTTGCATCCACAACACTTGAGCACAACAACTTCCAAATGCTACATATTCAGCTTCAGCAGTGGAAAGTGCTACAGAATGTTGCTTCTTGCATGAACAAGAAACTAAAGAATCTCCTAAGAAATGACAAGTTCTAGATGTACTTTTTCTATCCATTCTACATCCACCAAAATCAGCATCAGAAAATCTTTTTAGAACAAAATCATTTCCAGAAATATAAAATAATTCTAGATCCATGGTTCCCTAAAGGTAGCGAAATTTTTTTTTACTGTCTTTAAGTGAGATTCCTTAGAATTAGATTGATATCCTGCACATAAGCATACTGAAAACATTAAGTCTGGTCGACTAGCTGTTAAGTAATGTAAACATCCTATCATACCTCTAAAAGATGTTTGATCTACTGGTTTCTTAGCTTTATCAAGATCAAAGGTTTTTGAGGTACCAATGGGAGTACTTATAATCTTAGCGTTGTCATAACCATAATTTTTGAGAAGATCTTTAATATACTTATGTTGAGATATATAAGTTCCTTCTGGTCTTTGAGAAATTTTAATACCAAGGAAAAAAGTTAACTCACCCATCATACCCATTTCAAACTCAGATTTCATTAGACTTGCAAAAGAATCAGTTAAAGATTGCTGAGTTGAACCAAATATAATGTCATCAACATAAATTTGAACAATCAAAACATTTTTTTTATCTTTATTTATAAAAAGGGTTGGATTTGAATTTCCCTTAACATAGTTATTTTGAAGCGAAAATCCTGTGATTCTATCATACCAAGCTCGTGGGGCTTGTTTAAGACCATACAAAGCTTTGGTAAGTCTAAAAACATGATCATGATGTTTTGTATCTTCAAATACAAGATGTTGTTCAACAAAAACTTCCTCTTGAACATAACCGTTAAGAAAAGAACATTTCACATCCATTTGAAAATGTTTAAAATTAAAGAATGCTGCAAAGGAAAGTAAAATACGAATAGATTCAATTCTAGCTACTGGAGCATAGGTTTCTTCATAGTCTATTCCCTCTTGCTGGTTATAGCCTTTAGCAATGAGTCTAGAATTATTTCTTACTATGACTCCATTTTCATCACATTTATTTCTGAAGACCCATTTTACTCCAATAACAGAAGTTTCCTTAGGTCTTTCAACCAAGGTTCATACTTTATTCCTTTCAAATTCATTTAGTTCATCTTCCATGGCTTTGATCCAATCATCATCACCTAAAGCTTCATAAGTGCTTTTTGGTTCCAATTGGAAAAGAAATGCTAGTTGTTCTACTTCATTTCTCAAGGAACTCCTCGTCCTTATAGGTTAATTTATATCACCAATGATGCTATCACTGGGATGATTCTTAAGAAACACCTTATTTGGGTTTTGTAAAGACTGTTCATCAACATAGGGTAGAAAGTATTCTGGGGTAAATGTTTAAGAAGTATCTTCTTGAAAATTTTCCTTATCAGAAGGATATTCTATCAATGTTTGACAATTAGTTTTTGAAAACACATCCGAGGATGTAGGTTGGGATGGTTTAAAAACAAAAGGATCACTCTCATCAAATTTTACATGCACTGTTTCTTCAACAGTACAAGTATTTTTATTGAAAACTCTATAATCCTTAGAAGTTGTGGAGTAGCCTAAGAAAATTCCTTCATTAGATTTTGGGGCAAATTTATGTAAGTTATATTTAGTATTCAGAATAAATACTTTGCAACCAAAAACCTTAAAGTAGGAAAGTCTTGGTTTTCTACCATTCTATAACTCATAAGGAGTTTTATTAAGGAAAGGTCTAATAAAAACTCTATTTATAGTATAAAAAGCAGTATTTATAGCTTCATCCCAGAAATGTCTAGCTATAGAATATTCACTCAACATGGTTCTAGTTATCTCTTAAAAAATTCTATTTCTTCTTTCAACTACACCATTTTGTTGAGGAGTTCTAGGTGCTGAAAAGTTGTGAGTAATACCTTTTCTACTACAAAAAGTTTCAAAATCATAATTTTGAAATTCTCCTTCATGATCACTATGAATAGTTTTCAGTGGAAGGCTTTTCTCATTTTTAACTTGGGCTCTAAAACTTTTGAAATAAGAAAAAGCTTCAGACTTCTTTGCTAGAAAATAGACCCATGTAAATCTAGTGTAGTCATCAAGTAGAACAAACACATAGTATTTTCCTCCAATGCTTTCAGTTTGTGTTGGACCAAAAAGATCCATGTGCACTAACTGTAATGGATCAGTTGTTGAGAAATCACTGATTGACTTAAAACTAGAATTATGTTGTTGTCCATATTGACAAGGATCACAAACTTTATAAGAATCAAATCTAAGCTCCAGTAGATCCTTAACTAGTTTCTTCTTAGAGAGTTTACATAAGTTCCTAAGGTTACCGTGACCTAGTATTCTATTCCATAACCATGAATTATCTTCCATTGCACTAAGGCAAGGTAAATCTTGGCTTCTAAGGTCTTCTAAGTTCAATGTGTAAACATTCTCTTGTCTATTGGCTGAGAGAATAAATTCTTCCTTGAAATTGTGAACTAAGCACTTATCATTCCTAAAATTCACAAGGTATCCTTCATCACATAACTGGATTATGATAATGAGTTTTTTCTTAAGACCCTTAACAAAAAGAACAATTGAAATCAAAGTTTTACCAAGAAGAACAATATTACCTATACCAATAATTTCTCCCTTAGCATAATCTCCGAAAGTTACCTTTCCTCCTTTCGTTTTCATAATCTTTTCAAAATAGATTATGTTACCAGTCATGTCCTGAGAACATCCACTATCCATGTACCATGTATTGTTGTTGGTACTCCCTTTATCATCCTAAAATCAAGAAAATAATTAGACTTTCAGAATCCAAACTTGTTTGGATCCGAGATTTCCAGACAACAAAATTTTAGGAACCCACATATTCTTTGGAAAATATGCCTTATAAAAACCTAAATATTGGGTTTTGTTTAAGGAACAGTTCTTTATCCAGTGACCACCATATTAGCACTTGGTACAAAATCGGGCACTTTGTGGAACAAAGTAGTTATTTATAAAAGTTGGTTTTGCATGGGTATAACCAAATTCGGATTTTTTTCTTAAAGGTCTTATTTGAGAATACATTTTATCAAAATTTTATTTACCATGGGTAAAGTTTGATAAACATTTCTTTAAGGAAAATATTTCGGACTTGAGTTTTATAACCAAGTTTTTATCTTCAAAATCATTAGATTTAGAACTAGAGCTAGGCTCGAAGACACTCTTCTTAGAAATTACTTTTTCTAACTCTTTAGAAAGTTTTTTCTTCTCATAACTTACTTCCTCATGATTTTTTGAAATATTTATAAAATCAGCATTTTTCCTATCAAGGTCTTTAGTAAGATCTAATATTTATTTGGTAAGAATAGAATTCCTATAGTTTTCCTTATCATGTTTTTTATTGAGTTTGGAATTCTCAATTTCAAGAACTTCATCAAACCTAGAAACCTCTTCATAGGTAGGTAATGAATTTTCTTCATCAAAAGAGGATTCTTCATCAGAATAGTTATAATATTCTCTATCATTATAATTTAAAGAAACATTGGTCAATGATTCATCATTTCGTACCTTAGCCATAAAATAATGATTTTTAATGGGTAATCTGGCTATAAGACCAAGGTTCTTCTGTCCTGAAGATTCATAATCAGAAGATTCATCTGAAGAGTCACCAACACTGGCACTCCTGGTGTCATTTTATTTTAGAACGTTATTAGCTTTGGCTTTATAATACTTCTTTCTATTCCTTTCAGAATGCCTTTCTTTCCATTATTTCTTTTTGAGGAAAATGCAATATAGTCTAATATGTCCATCTCACTTGCATTCATAACAAGTAACTTCTCCATCTTTTCTATCTTTCCTTTCCTTTTTCTTATACTTGGACTAGAAATTTCTCTGGCCAGCTACCTTTTTCATCCTTTGAGAAAGATTTTCTAACTCGTTTTCAGAGACTTCACTCTCACTAGATTTGGATTGGATAATAAATTTCTTAGACTTGAATCTAGTTACTCTCTTAGGAGTCCTAGCTTTCATATGATTTGATTTTGTTGTAAAAGAAACAGTACCATTACCATTCTTCTTCTTGATGTTGTCAGCATCTCTCTTCATTCTTGTTTCATGTTGGAGAAGAGTTCCAAATAGCTCATCTAACGATATTTGAGTGACCTTCTTATTCTCATCAATATCTGTTCTTTTGGATTCCCACTCTTTGGGAATAATATCAATTATTTTATCCAAAAGAGCTTCATCATCCAGACCTTTCTCTCCCATAGACTGAAGACCATTCAATATAGTCATAAATCTCTGTTTAACTTTACAAATTGGTTCACCATAAGGAAAATTGAAGCCATGGTATTCAGCTCTAAGCATAGATCTCCTAGTCTCAATCAATTTAGCTGTGCCAAAGTGTGTAACCTCTAACTTCTTCCAAATACAATTAGCTGCTTCACAAGAAGAAATTTGGCTATATATATTTCTAGTAATTGAACATAGTAGAGTATTTCATACCTTATAATTGAGTTGATACTCTTACTTTTCCTGGTTAGTGAAAGTTCTAACTTCCTTTTCAGGAATTTTATAATCACCAGTAAGCATAACAAAATTATCCACTCCATTATTGATAACTAAAGTCTTCATTCGATCTCTCCAGTACTCATAGTCATTACCATCAAAGATTGGTGGTCTTGTAGGACTTAGATTGTCAATAGAACCAACATTGACTCCTGCCATTCTTAAAATAATCTTGGCAACCAAACTAGTTAGTAGAAAAAGTTCGTAACCACAAAATTCAGAATGAAAAAGTTCGAAATGAAAAAAAAATTCTAAGAAAAGAAGAAGAACAATGAAAAAAGAGAAAGAAAAACTTATATATGAGTATAAGTATATCAGAGACCTCCTCTAATACCAATTGTAGGATCGAAATAACGATGTAGATGCTCAAAATACAAGAGCAGGGTGAATCGTATACTTTAAAAATTCCTTTGGAACCTTTAAAGTTGGTTACGGATCACTATGTTTTCCTTAGACAAGGAAAGTTCTGAGTTTAACAAAGTTAAACTAAGCAGATTCACAACACCTCTAAAACCAATTGGAGAATTGGAACTAAGGTTTGCAAAATGAGATTCTACCTTAAAGTGTATAGAATCTAAACTTATCAGAGTACAAGTGTAAGGAAATATAAGAAGGTTATACTTTCCTTACAATACAATATGCAGCGGAAAAAACAAGCAGTAAAACAACAAGTAACAAGATATAAGTCTTTTAACCCAAAGAGAAGGGTATCCAACATCCTTGGATAAAGGTCCCTTGATTTATACTTTCAAGAAAGTCTGTCTTACCCACATCAGGGTAAGCCCTTGATACGATGATCGGAATCTCTATCTTTCTATCCCTGCAAGACCTTGACTTCAAGGTAGTCGGAACCTATGTCTTCCTCAGTAAGGAAGCCCTCGAACATCAAGGAAGTCGGCACCTCTGTCTTTCTATCCCCGGAAGTCCTCGGATGAAATCACCAACATTCGGAGTCGCACGAAGCAATATGAACGAGCAGTTCAGTACGCACAAGGCATGAAAAGATTCTCTCTCTAGAAATCACCTTAACAGCATGTGGTCTCTAGATTGATCAACTTAATCTTTTGATCTCTTTCAAATGAGCTCCTATTTATAGTAAAATTTCCAACGGTCAGCTCCCTCCTCCAACGGTCATATTTTCCATGAAATTCGGAGAGACCTGTACACATGTAACTCAACCAAAAGTTAATTAGAAACAGAATAGAAAACATTTTTTAATAATAAATCATGTATAACTGAATGCACGACATCGTTTTTAAATGGATAAAAAGTAAGTAAGAGCCATATAAAATTTCTGATTGTGAGCAAATTAAAAGTTTGGAGTCTAACCAAAGTGAAATTCAGAGTCTATGTTAAGAAAATTTCGGATTCTGTTTTATAGGAATTCTGAGTCTGGTTTCACCAGAGATTGAAATATGAACTTGCAGAGTTCAAAGTCAAACTAGTTAAAGTTTGGAGTCGAACTATTTAAGAGTTCGAAGTCGAACTTCATAAGAGTTCGGAATCGAGCTACTTAAGAGTTCAGAGTCGAACTTCATAAGAGTTCAGAGTTGAACTACTTAAGAGTTCGGAGTCGAACTACTTAAGAGTTCGGAGTCGAACTACTTAAGAGTTCGGAGTAGAACTACTTAAGAGTTCGGAGTCTAACTTTATAGGATTTCAGAGTCGAACTATTTAAGAGTTCAAATTCAATCTTCATAAGAGTTTGGAATCGAGCTACTTAAGAGTTCGGAGTCGAACTTCATAAGAGTTCGGAGTCGAACTACTTAAGATTTCGGAGTGGAACTACTTAAGAGTTCAGAGTCGAACTACTTAAGAGTTCAGATTTGAACTACTTAAGAGTTCGGAGTCGAACTTTATAAGAGTTTGGAGTCGAGTTCATGAAAGTTTGTATCCATAATTCGGAGTGGAACTTCATTATAATTCACAACCAGAATTCAGATCCTAGAAACAGAATACTCCAATACTTGTCTTTATATGATTCTGGGATTTTGGTTAAGAATCCGGTTTTTGTACTTAAGAAAAATATTTCTATGTATAAGAAATTCTAGGTTAGGGTAAATTCCTTTATGGAAGAAAAGTTTCCTTATAGAGGTAAAACATACATTTTCTTAAGTATAAGGTGTTTGTGATTTTCAAAACAAGAAGGAATGGAAAAGTCATGAGGAAAACCTTATTGACTCAACAATTTGATCCAAAGTAGCTTTAGGAATCTTCTTCTTTTAATGTCTCATAAATCTGTACACCATTAGTATTATTATCATCCTTATAAGTATAAACCTTCAAAGTATAATTTTCTTTCTTGAAAATTTTACACTCTCCAGCTTCACCTTCCATTTCATCGTCGTACATCATAAGAGTTACAATAAGATCTTTTATTTTGAAATTATTGACCTCCTTAGATTGTCTGATGGTAGCTGAGATTTCAATCCACTTGGGTGGTAAAACTCATGGAAGTTTTAATGATTTTTTGGGCTCTGTGATAGGTGTTCCTATATCAGAAACATTATTATAAAGTTTAATATGTCTTCTATTCAAATGAGTAATTATTTCCCCTTCAAAAATTTTGAATCTGTTGAATATGAGTTTGTCAGTATCATGTCTAAGGGGCTTCACATTGTTATTACCTTCAAAATAAACTGTTATAGTGGTCCACATATCACGATTAATTTGACACTGATAAACCCTATTGAGTTCATCTAGTCCTAATATACATATTATAGCATTTGTATTTTTATAATTCAGAGCATATTGTACTTCAGTTGTAGCATCCCACAATTTTTTTCTTCATAATTTCATAAGGTGTTACTGCTTTAAGATAAAATTGTATGTGGTGATTCATCAAATATGTGGCATACAAACCTCCTATTAACCATAATATTCACAATTAATGTAAGGATATCTAACCATTGATATATCTTCTTGGTTATTATCTACAGGATCCATCTAAAAATAAATATTTGGACTTCATCCGATAACAGTTGTTAATTATAGATTAACATGATCTAATACCAATTGTTGTCCCAGATAAATGGATAACAGAAAACTCAAGATGAGTGAGAATTTCTGCTACAATTTTCTTTGTTGTAAACCTCCCTCCTCAAGGCAAGTGAGTTCAAATATTTTCCTTCATGAAAATAAGAAGTGTAAATATAAAATATTAATGGAAAGAGATTGAAAACATGATATTTATAGTGTTTTGGAGAATAGAAATCCCCTAGTCTACTCCACCAGTACTATACCCCATGGTTTTGGTTATTTTCACTCTAACATCCCTTTTTTGGGGGGATCCCAGCTGATTACTAGTAGTTTTTACTTATTACAAAGGCACGAGATATTTCAACCAGAATTTCCCTTTACAATACTTATCCATGGAATTAATATACTCACTTATAATGATTGTAACCAAAATATAGATGAAAAAATATTTAATTTCATTTTTTTGCACACAATAGAGAACAGAAACTCACAGTACTTGAGGATACATCTCGAGAAGATGATATTCTTCATTATTAGCTCTGGAAGATCTTCAATGAAACTGATAAAATTGTGATCATAGAACATGAGTGATTGTATGTGATTTTTTCTATTTACACATGATCATTTTTACTCTTATCAGAGTATTCATAGGTGTGTGTGAATCATAGTATGCCTCTATTCCAAGTGTGGATGAAATGAAAAAATATCCATTTATATGACTGTGTCAGTGCTCAGGATTATTAAATATTTTTTGGACTTTTTGATTATTTTGTATAGCATGTATTACACTAACTATATTCTTTTATGTATTCACGGTTACCCTTTTATAGAGTCATGAAATTACATCATTATTTTGTATATGATATAGTTTATAGTTATTTAAGTTGATTATTATTGTTGGATGATTATGTTCATTTATGTTTCCACTATTATTCAGTATTATGCTTCTATTTTTTATCCCTTTATTATATCCATTATTATCCACCCTAACATGAGGGAAAAGTCTCCCCATGGACAAAACCTAGACCCTCGATGCTATTCAACAGCCTCTAGAATAAGGGAAGGAATGCTTAAGGTCGTGTTCCCCATTGGGTTTGGTTACTCTAGGTCTGGGACATCACAAAGTGGTATCAGATCTTTTCTTTTCTTGTATTTTTGTTTGGGAAATTTAGAATGGAGATTATTAACAAGTTGTAACTTAGTTATAATTCATTCATTGGGGTAGATAACCCATGTTAAAGGTAAATACCATGTTTCTTGGGAATGGGAAATTATTATTCTATTTTTTCTTATTAAAGTTGATATACATTCATTATTGGTTAATTGTGGAAATTTTTATGCTTTATGGATATTTTTCCTTATCCTCATATGGAAAGGAGAATGGTTACATACATCATTATAAGAAACTAGGATTCTCATGTGGTGCATATTCCATGCCATATAGGAAAATTTTGTTTCTTTCATTGCTAGTGTTTCTTGTGATTATTGGGTGAGACAAGGTTGTTATATATGTATGTGATACTAAAGTATTCTGAATGGAATGTAAATTGGTCATTTAAAATTTCAGCATCAATCTAAATAATGTTTTCCTTTATAGATTTATAGTGGAATATTAAATAGATAATTTTGACTCATGTAAGCTACGTAACCCTAGTAACATGAGCTAGACTTGATTTTGATTTCATGACTACCAATTTCAATTTATAACGTCTATGGTCCCTTATAAGTTGTAAAGGGTAATAAATCAAAAACACACAATCAATTTTTACCCATTACATTCTAAGATCTAAATTAATGGGTATATTATAATTAAATAGTTTTTATTTCAATTTATAATGTGTATGGGCCTTCATAAACTGGGAAAAACAATCCATCTAATCAAACTTTGTGCTATACATAAAATAACTTATAAATATAAAATGTAAACTTTGACCTATAAATGAAATGGTTTCCAATAAATTAAGTGGTCCATTGAAATTTAAAGAGTGTTTCCCTCCTTAAATTACAATTAACCCTTCATATACTATAAACCCTGTAAATAAAATCTTGAACACATACCAATACAATGGCCTTATAAGTGGGTAGTTGGGGTAGTATGTTGGGAAGTGATCCATTATTCTTATGTTATTCTTCCATTAGTCATCTTATCTACTTTAAAATCTTTTCCTGGTGTGTTTGATTATAATTTGTAAAGTTATTCCACCACGACATCCTCAAGTCGTGTGCCATGAGTGTTGTGAAGATCATGTTCCAAAGGTGGTGGGACCTAAACTACCAGTGTTTCCTCCTATATTGCCACCTATAGATCCAATTTCTATTCCCAAAATGGGAATTGATGCTCATATCCAAGAGGGTTTCAACATATAATTAAATATATATAGGGTTCTCCATGACCTTCAACTGCAATGTCTAATCTGAATCATGAGTTATAAGAGCAACATCCTCACATATTCTTGGGGTATGGAAGTCCTTAGGTTGTTAGGTCATGTATAGTCATTTTATTTATCATTGTGCATCTAGAGAAATATCCATAGAGGATGGTTAATCTCTCCACCTACATGATGCATGATTCTTCCAACAACTTGTGCAATGTGATTACCTATGCTGGTCATCAACATGGCATAGTCTAGGAAGACTTTAAAACTACCTTTGATGATTTTTTCTTTACTTAGACACTAAGAGATAATTGAGACATGGATTTCATGTGCTTAGTGTAGGGTGATATTTCATTCATGGACTATTCAGTGTATTTTTCTGAGTTGAAAAGATTTTCACCGCTTCTTTCTAGTGATGAGTTGTCATGAGTGAGGCACTTCGAAGATGGGTTTCAGTATTCCATCCACTGATAAGTGAATTTATTTCATCTATCTAACCTTTATGAGATCATAAACCAGGATCGTATCACTGAGAACGACTTGAGGGAATTTGATAGTATAGTTCATAGAGATTTAGTGCTGAGATAAGGTAGTAGTTCTTCTGATAACAGGATGCATAGCCTTGAGGTTTCTCATCTGAGTAGTGGTGGCCAGAGTATCCACACTGGTATCTCTGTTATATGCCATCAGTGTGGGTGATATGGGAATGTGGAGGATCAGTTTGATATATAATCACTTGAGTGTAATGATATCAGCTAGATGGGTCATCTTTAGAGGTTTTTTCAGACCATTACTTCTGTTTCTAGAGGAAGAGGGCATGCACCAGCTCCGCCTTTAGGAGAAGGATTAGTGACACTACGTCCGGTAGGAAGCTGGAGTAGCACCATCCGAACAGTAGGAGGAGGAGGTCATTTCCTTGGTAACCAAAATTCTAATTATCAATTATATTTCAGCATACATTCTTAGGATAGTCCAACTCTAGCATAGGTTCATGGATCAAGCTAGTTGCACATATTACAGCCGATAGCCAAGGATTGGAGTGTAGGGTTATCTACTATAAGAGGTATTATTCTAGTAGCCTCTACTATCATATCTAATTTATTAAATTCATGTTTTTCTCACTCCTTTATCTCTATCTCAATATTATAAATCCTCGGGTTTAAAATTCTATACTTTTTTGGGTGATTACCCATGACACACCATTGGATGTTCAGTTAGAGGGTATACACCAATGCAGGGATTATTCTCTTAATATAGGAAGTATTCATTTCTAATAGGACCTCTTCATACTCAAGATGATGAGCTTTGATTTCATTCTCAGGAAGGACTAGATAGTTTCTTATCATTCATATGTGGGATTATATCACCATAGGGTATCATTTACATAACCATAGCATGATATTTATCTTTACATGAGTGAGTAGAATTTCTACACTAGTATACTTGGACCCGAGAATCGTGTGATAAGATTATTGAAAACCAAGACATCCATCCCTTTATTAGAGGATTGGATGATTCATCTAGTAGATTTTTCTCTTATAGTAGATCATTTCATGCATTTATTTCCAAAACAAATTCGGGATTACCTCCTGAGAGATGGGTATATTTTACAATTGAGCTCATTCTAAGAGAATCTCCAATATTTATTCCTCCATACATGATGTAACCTACTAATCTCCAAGAGATAAAGAGATAGTTAGAGGGTTTAGAATCAAATATTTTATCTAACCTAGAAATCCATCTTGGGATTCACTCATGCCTTTCACCAAAAAATAGAATGGGACCATTAGGCTATGTGTGGATTTCTGAGGATTGAACTAACTTTTAGTGAATAATTGGTATCCATTTCCTAAAATATAGGATCTATTTGAAAAGCTCCAAGGAGAAAGAGTGTTATCCAATATTAGCTTGAGATTAGGATATCATTAGGTGTGACTGAAGCCTTTATACATACCACATACGGATTTCTGAAATCAGTATAGTTTATATGAGTATATGTTTATGTCATTCAGTCTTATGAAAACACCTTCTATTTTGTGTCCTTGATGAATAGGGTTTTCCACCCCTACCAGGATTCCTTTATCATGGTTTTCATGGAATATATATTGGTTTATTCTCATACTCAAATAGACCATTACAAACAACTTGAGATCATTTTGAATACACTGAGAGGTAATCAGTTATATTCTTAGCTCACCAAATTCCACTTATGGATTGACAAGGTTATATTATTGGTTCATATTACCACTAAATCATGAGTATCAAATTTTCCATAGAAGGTGAGTGTTATTGATTCTTGGGAGAATCCCAAGAACATGTTTGATATACAAATTTTCTTGGGGATAGATGGATATTATAATAATTTTATATAAGACTTAGCTTACCTTATTGAAGTTATTATGATCTGTCTAAGAAGGGTGTGACGTTCTTATGGTATGAAGCATGTGGAAAGGAATTTTATGATATGAATGTAAGGCTTACTTCCACACCGATATTAATTATTTTGTAGCTTGGTAGACATTATATAGTGTTATATGATTCACCAAGAATCATAATGGGTGAAGTATTGATTTAGGAGGATCGATCCATTGTGCATGGGTCTCTCCAGTCGAGAAATTAGGAGTATATTTTCCCAAATCATTCCCTGGAGCATATAGAAATCCTTCATCCCTTGCATTTCTAAAGGAATTATTTGATTAGAGAGCACTTTTTGATGTATACGTACTAAAATATCCTAAAATATATATTTTTGTAGAATCACTTTAATCTCATATAGTGAATATGGTTCTAATACCATCAATATTTTTAATTTGAGCTTGACAATATGACTAAAATGGTAAATTCCATATCTGATGTTTTGAGATAGGAAACGCATTCCCAATCTATTAACGAATCCAGTGATGAATGGAAATTTATATTTCTTCTTTATGATTTTCAATTGGTGTTTCAAAAGAGTCACGAGAGGACTTCTCTTAAAAACTTAGCAATTACCTATTCACTTCTGGATAGGGTGAAGAGAAGGAAGTTCTAAAACCCTGATGTTTTGGTACTGCAAGATATTATTTCAGGTGAGGACCCAACTCCAAATTGTTCTTTCAATAGAGATGAAATCCTATGTATATATGGTTGTATCTGGGTTCTAATAGGAATGAGGGAGGATATGATTTGAGACTCTCATGATTCTCATGGGAAGTGCATCCAGATATCTCCAAGATTTATTGATATATGTGCCACCTGTATTGGTGGTCATGGATGAAACACCATACTACAGGTTTAATCCCAAGTTATTCCATTTATCGGTTTTTGAAAGTGAAACACTGGTGTTCTATACTCTTGTTGCAGTCATTACAGGTACCATAATGAAAATGGGAAGATGTCTCGATTGATTTTTTTGTTGTCTTACCATGGTCGCCTTGAGGTAGCGATGCGGTTTGGGTAGACATGGATCGACTGAAAAACGTATCCCACTACATTATTAACAAATAGAAATTATCAATTGATGTTTTGGAGAGACTATATGTCCATGATATTATATTAATACATGGGTTCCCTCATGGTATCATTTCAGATATGGATGTTATTTTTACATCGAGGTTCTCACAAGGGTTATGGAGATATTTGGGTAGACATATGTTTATGAGAACATCATTTCACCCTTACACTGATGTCCAGTCATAATGGAATATATAGGTGTTGGAGGACATTCTCTAAGAGTGTGTATTATATTTAGGACGTTCCTAGGAGAAAAAAATCCCTCTCGTTGAGTTTTACTACAATAACAGTTTTCAAGAAACAATTCATAGGTCTTCGTATGATGCCTTATATGGTAGTCCATTCCATTCACCTATGTGATATCTAGAGGAAGGAGAGGAAGTGGTACTAGTTCCTCGTATCATGTAGGAGACATTAGATAAGGTATACTTGATCAGTAATCATATATCTACTACTTAGTCCTGATAGAAATTGTATGGTGATTTTTATCTACAATCTTTGGATTTTGAGTTCGGGGATCATGTTTTCTTCAAGGTATCACCCAAACATGAGCATAGATGGATACTGGGGAAAGGGAAGTTATAGCCTCATATTATTAAGAAATTTGATATCTTTGATAGAATCAAGTTGATATCCTATAGATTGATTTTACCTCATAGGTAACACATCATGCATAAAGTCTTACTTGTTTCACATATCATTATTATCATGTTGATCTACCTCATACTTTTGATCATGGGGATATCTAATTGGATGCCAATTATTATTTTTAGGAGTATCCCATATGCATCAGGGATCAGATAATGAAGGCTTTTGGAGGTCAGTCTTTCCCTTTAGTATGGGTGTTTTGGAAGTATGACTATGTATAGGATGAGACTTGGGAGTGTGAGTGTAATGTATGTGCTCAGTGGATGAATTTGTTCATAGACAAAATTCTACCACCCTTAGAAGCGAAACTTTGCGATGAGTTCCTTTAAGGGGGGAATACAGTAAGAACCTAATTTTTTCTATGATGTATGGATCTTTCTATTTTAGTTAAACTCCTTGTCTTTGACCTAATATGAATGCCTAGTGAGGATATGGAGGAAATGTGTGTGTCCAAGGTTTGTTTGGAGCTCAAAACCCCAACCGGCGGGAGAAAATCTAGGCTACATGGTTATTAGAATCTATGCATCCAATTCCATGCATTTTATATTAACCATGTGTGAAGTTTCAATGATAAGAAGAGGAAACATGGTTTTCCCAATCTGTGTGACCTAGGCCACATGACCATTCTAAAACTATACCATTTATCAGAGTCAAGAGAAACCATTTTCACACAATTTCCTAAACCATGCACGTGAATTGTGAAATCCCACTCCTTGGATAGAAAGTCACACACTGTTGGCACATGGCTTGACCAACCATGTGAAAAAACCATGTGACCCAGTTTTAAAGGGGTAAAATGACTCATTTTCCCTTATGGACTTATAATTTAAATTATCTGTCTTATTTCCTCCTCCAGTAGAAATGAGGTGTTCTTATTATCTCATGAAGAGCTCCTTAAGCCTCCTAAGATATGTTCATGTATTTCAACTCCATTTGAATTCAAAGTTGACTTCCAATCATCTCATAAGATTACTCTCGATAAGTGCTTTAAACCTTAGTCACCTTTCATCATTTGTATTTATATCTATGATGTTATTTTGATGCATGCTCATATGCCTTATTCTCAGAGCGTTCATCCATTATTCTATTCTCTTTCAATACAGGCCACACTAAGAGATGGTAATAAATGAGGCATCTACTAAAGGCATAAGGTAGTTGTTCTATGACTCATCCCTCAATTTCGCATTGTCAATAAATTTTTATATTGTGTGCATGTCAGTTTCACTGGGCATTGATCCTAAAATTCAACTTCCTTGATTTAAATTTTATAGATTTTATTTTATGGCCATAATAATATCTCTTGACATAGTTAGAGGTTGAGACCTCAAAGTGGACCACCCAATTAGGTTGTGTCCTTAATTTATGTGTTGGTGACCTATGTTGGGATTAGATAGGACACTACTCAGGTTTGTTCAACTAGGAATTTTATAAGGTAAGTGATTCAATTTAATAGAAGAATCTTAAATTATTAAATAGGAAGTATTTATTTTAGATTTCAATCGTCCTAATTAAATTAGAAATTTAAATAAAATTTGGTTTAATTTCCTTAAATCACATTTTTGTGCTTAATGAAAGGCAATAGGATGAAGCTATTAAATGATTTTAAATAGAATTGATATTTGTTGCATGTCCTTGACTTAGCTTGTGATGTCTAATGAAAGGTAGTGAAATGAACATATTAAATAATTAAATGGAATGAGTATTACATTGCATAAGATTACATATAATATAGTTCATATTTGTATAAGTCGACTATTTTTTTATACCCATTTTATATTTATATGAATGTCCATACTTGATCCAGCCTTAGATTCTTGAGGGAAACCCTATTTCACTCAGAGGATGTCGTTCCAAGTCATTGGGCCAATTTTCATGTGTGATACCCACTATGAATTTTTTTGCTTTTTGTATTACATAAATTTCTCAGCATTGTATGGATGATTCACTTGACATCTTTTCAGGATATTAGAATTCCATGGATACACTCCTTGGATTCATCTTGATGTCTTCTAACACATTCCTCCATGCATTCACCCCATTGGGACCATTCATGTTTAGCCCAAGATTACAATTTACAAGATCCATAGACTCTATTAGAATCATTTACACTGGAATACCTTGGTTATACCCATTGGATAACACTCAGATCCCTTTTTGATAGACTATATGTGGTACTATTATGAGTTGTCTCAACTGCTGAGGTCAAGGATTTCTTGGTTACACCCTGAATCCTATTTTACTATTACCTCCTCTTATTATATTACCGATAATATTTACACAATATATTCCAATTATAAACTGAGTCATAATTAATTAAATGAACACATGTTTAGAGAAATTTCCATTTGAGGCTGAAGGAAGTATGGGTTATTATTTTATCATTACTTTGCTTTTACATACATACACACTATTTCATATTATATACATGTACTGGATTTTTATAGACATTGTTAGTGGTGTCCTATTGAGATTTATCTCACACCCTATCTAGGCCACTGTTGGTACCAGGGAAGATTATATTTTATAGCTAGTGGACATAGGGAAGTATCCCTATTGGGAAACCTGTCTTGCCTAATTTAGTACAGGATATTGGTAGAATATGACTTGGAAATTGAACAATATGATTTGATAGTTTTTTCTATTTTTAATTTTTTTTTATCGAATGTATTTTATTTATTTCCTTATTCCATGTATTCATGTATTCCCTTTTGTAGAGACATGACATTCCATCATCATTTTGTATATGATACAGTTTAATTTTATTGAAGTTGATTATTATTATTGGATGATTATGTTGATTTAAACTTCTAGTATTATTCATTATTATGCTGCTACTATTTATTAATTTATTATCTCTATTGTACTCCACCCTAAAATGAGGGAATTTTCAACCCACAGAAACACCCTAGACCCTCATTTATAGTCAATATCCTCTGGCATGTAGGGAGGGATGCTTGAAACCATGTGGTCCACTAGGTTTGGTTTCTTAGGAGTGAACTAAGTCTTGAACATCATACCAAGAAGTATACTATGAATTATATACAAGTATATTCTAGAGGGAATACTGATATTCTCAAAAAAATTGTAATTTTCATATTCAAATGTAATATGGGAATCATATATGTATTTAGTTTACCAATACTAACAAAATATTTTTTTCCTTCGGATTCTAATTCCAAATATCTTATTCCAATGTAATAAATTGTCTAACAACCCCAAATGATAAAGGGTTAAATGACTAAATGATATGACTCATGTAAACAAGGTGCACCTTCCTTTTCGGGAGCCTTCCTGATTAGAACTCCACAGTTAAGCGTGCTTGGCCTCGAGTAGTGATCAGGATGGGTGACCTTTTGGGATGTTTCCTAGGATGTGTGAGAGTGAGGACAAAGCACACTGGAAAGGACATGTGTTGGCCTGTGGGGACTGTCATTAGTCAGATGACCCGTTCAGGCACATGGGTGGACCCTGGGGTGGGCCCCACGTGTCTGTGGTGAAACTTGTGGTACCTGGTAGGCTAGGACCCGACGACCTTGTTAAGGCGGGGTGGTTGTGCTTTCACCGGGACCCGATTGTCACATTTAATAATATTATTATTTTTGTTGTTTTTATTATTATTATTATTTGGATTTTTAATTTTGGTTTTATTATTTTTATTTTTATTTTTATTTTTATTATTTTTATTATAACATAAATTTTTTTTTCTTTTTACCTAACCCTATATCTCGGACCCCCTTTTTTCTCTCCACTCCCTGTGCGAGCCCCATCCCCACCCCGCTTTCCCTCTCCGCAGCAGCACTATGCCCGAACCCCAGCCCCCCCCCCCCCCCCCCCCTTCACGTTTTTCCTTGCCTCTGGCGTTTTTGTCCGCCGCCCTCGCTTCCCCGCTCCAGCATTCTGCCCTCCCTGTTCGCCCAGCCTCTTCGCCGCCATCTCCACCAGCCTCACCTCCACCCATGGATCCAAGCCGACCCCCATCCTGGCTTTCTCCCTCTCCCATGTCACGCGCTCGGACCCCCAGCGCAATCTCCTTCCTCCGGTAGCCTATGCGCGGAGAACCCCTCCGCTCCTCCCTTGCTCTGACAGGCCAACCTTGCCGCTCCGAACCCCCAACTGCCTCCTCTCTACCTACGCCGCATCCCTATTCCAGTTACTCAAACCCCCATGCGCACACCTTCCCGGCCAACACCCTCCCTTCTCACCCTCTCTCCGACCCAGCGGCAACCCGCAATACATTTGTCTAGTGCATCCCCTTCTTCCTCTGATGGCTGTTACGGTTCCCTCCTGTAATATTCATCTCTGTCCTCTATCAATTTCTAAAAATTCTATTATGCTTATGCCTTTTTCCTTTTTCTTTTATTCCGCTGCTGAGGATTCATTGTTTAGGGGAGACTCCTATTTTTTGGGTTTAGTCTTACTTCTTAGGGTTGTTTTTAACCGTCCTTGGGGTGAGAACGATGTGCGCTTGATGTTCACACCTGAATTTTGAAAACTTATTTATTATTGAGGTTGGTTTCCTTTGTGTATGCCTCTTTAAATTATGTTTAATTTGTTCACATGATGTTCACATCTCTTAGGTTGCTGGTTATGTTTCTTTTTTCAAATTAATTATATCATGTGGAAATTGTTGGTTCTTATTTGTTTGGATAATTGTTTCACCCATTTATTTGAGTTGATGTGTTTTTTGGTTGATTAGATTCGTGCAAATTTAGTTTCTAAAAATAATTGAGGTTGTGTTTGAATTTGTGGTGTGTATGTGGCTTAAAAGTTGTTTTTCTAAAAAGAAATTGGATGGATTTTAAGTGTACCCCTTTATTATGCCCTCTGAGTGTATTTTATAAATTGTGTATGTGATTTTATTAATTGCATGGATGGCATGAAAGGGGTTTTTAATTAGTTTTTGTCATGCTTTGGATTTAAAATGGGTTTTAAGAGGGGTTTGTTTTGGGTGTGTAAATCCATGAGTTTCTCTTTGAGAGTTTTTTTATATATTTTTTTAAGCGGTTTATTAAATAGTGTAGATGGTGCGAGTTGTGTTTTGAAAGCGTGTCAGGGTGGTGGTTGCGCCGTTTGTTCTTTTTATTTGTTTTGAGTCTGTGTTTATGCGTTTTAGTTGTGCGTTTTTTTGCAGCGTATCAGCGAGGAAGGCCCGCGATATTGCTGTCGTCAGTAGGTCGCGCGTACTTGGGCATGAGTGTGAGGCATGACATGCCTTCGTAACCAAGCTACATTTCAAGTTAGGTTCCCCAATGAACTTACCTTTAAATTTATTATTTATTAATTTCTTTATATTTTATTAATTTTAATGAATGAGAAATAATATTAGATAATAAAATTTTAAATGATTTTCTAGTGTGAAAAGAGCCATTTATTTTATACTGAACACTTGGGACATTTTCTTGACGAGCGGACACCCAGCATTGAAAGAATTCCCATTTGGCCTTTAAATATAATTCACAGAATTTAAAATGGACTTCTAGTTTTAAATATAAATTATTTCCTTTGAACAAGTGTTTTGGGTTTTCTCGATAAATGAGGTTTTTCTTTAAAATTGGTGAAGGCCCGTTTGGCACTTTAATAAAATAAATTGTTTTGGAAAACCCATTCAGGGGTGATCTTTTGTCTGCATTGATTGTGTGAGCTGTATGTGATGTTCGTGCATCGTGACTGATTGATTTACATTGTGAACGTACCCCTTTTTATTGCTTGTGTGGACATGGGAACCTGGAATAGTGAGTGAATCTTCTGAGAACGATTGTTGCACTAGTTTAGAATACGCATTGGCTAGTGGCCCCATATCAGGGGAATACTGAGTTATTGCTACTATGGGGATTGGGCCCCTCAGTTAGGCCATGCAAGGCTATGCCGGGTAGTAGTATGGGCGTTATGACGTCATCGAGTTAGGGCATGCCTTCAGGATGAGTCAGATGTATAGTATGTTCTGGATTGTTCACGATCTCCTAGGTTTGACCCATGTTTTTTTAGTGTTTATTTGTATGTGGAAGATGATTGAGAGGTCGAGTTCGGATGCTAATCCTTGTGTGCCACTTTTTCCCATTTCCCTTAGTGTGTGTTGTGTGTGATTTTATTTTTACTAACAACTAAAGTTTGGATTTCTAAATTGTTCGAAAAATGTTTTAAAATGCAATTCACCTGTTTCTTTCAACATTAAACTTATTCTAAATTAAAAAGGGTAATGGATTGTTACTTGTTTTAAAAATGAAAGGGTGTGTGGAAACCATATTTTATAGTTCAAACCTGAAATTGGTAAACTCTTCATTTAAAGGTAGTGCATTGGGAATAGATATCGGGCTAGCCTACTGAGTTTTAATACTCACGCCTATATTTCTTTTCTGTTTTTAGTGTTTGTGCAGGCTACAGCTTGGGTGCATTCGCCTTGGGCGATTCTTGGTCGTGAGTTGGAGAGTGACCCGCGAGGTCACACGGAGATAGTGGTTGTCTCTTTCGGTTAGTTCTATTTTCTTGTGTTCTTGTTTAGTTACTTTACTTTATTTATTTATTTTTCACCACTCTGTTTTATTTTTGATACTTTATTTAATTATTTTTTACTGGGTGAAAATGTTCCCACAACCTCTGTTGATGCCCTGGCACTTTTTTCCAGCCCAGGAGGATCGGGAACGCCTCTCGGGTCATGTCGTGGACCAACTCGGGTGACCGGTTCAGGGTCCACCCAGGTTGGTTCGTGACAAATTGGATCCTGACTTTGGCTACTGGGGTTAGGTTTGTTACATATTTTCTCATAAAAAGAGATAAAATCATGTTTTAAGGAAATTCATTTTAAAACATAATATAAATTTACTAATAAAATGATTTCTTATTTCCTAATCATTAATCAACACATTTATACTGAGTAGATCCTTTAAATATATATGTGTGTGTGTGTTTATTCCTATTAATACCCTCCAATCCAATAGCTAGGTTATAACTTCCATATTAAAATAATAGTATTTCATGGTTTGTTTAACCTCAAGGTTTCATATTGTATACGCTATCGAAAAAAATATTATTCTCTTAAAATCTGATGGTGTTAAAGTAAATTTTATTTTTTGGGAAATTTTTATGAATTTTTATAAATATTTAATTATATATATAATCATCAAATATTCTAAACCTATAGGTTATTGGGTGTCATTAATTATGATATTTAATGAATACTCACATATAATGATGTAATATGTATATATGTTAGGGTTGGGTCATCTCATTAACACTAGAGATTCAATCATATCATGGATGTGAGGAGGGTCTCTCCCAATCCTTGGTTGATTATGACCAGCCCATGGATACACCATAAAGGAAGGATCTTGTTGGTTTATTATTAGTGATCTTCATCAAACCTATGATTGAATATAGTATATACAACCAACATTGCTGTAAGTTGTACATATTATTTATTTATATATATATATATGGTTACAATTTTTAAATCATGTAAGGCCATCATTTAGTGATTCTCATTGAATTTTTTGGCCACAAATAAGTGTTATTCAATCCTAAGAAACACATAAAGGGAAAAATATATCATAGACTATATCCATGCCTATATAGCTCTCCTTAGACTCCGTCATTAACACTTGAGGATCATGAATGTAATTTATAATAATTTATAAATGTTTCATAACAATTTATTACATTGGGTCAATACATAAATATAATAATAATAATAATAATAATAATAACTAGCTTGTACAATTCAAATATCTCATACCAAACATGATAGAATGAGTAATACAAATAAAATGCAACTAGTGGAATAATAGATTATAAAGATAGACTAATATCTTGGGAATTAAAATAAAAATATGAAAAAATCATGTTGAAACTAATTTCTAGAAAAATAATAATTGAAAAATAATAATTTTAGGTTTAGTTTCACTCTTCCAGTTATTACTGACTACTAATACATTGAAACAATATGTGTGAGATCATAGGTCACCACTAGGCTAACTTATTGTACCCTAATATAGAAGATAATTAAATATAGTATTACATTACTTAAACTATTTGAAAACCTAGTAATATTGGAATATATGTATTTGATTTACTATATATGAAAAAGTAGGAAAATCTAGGAATAAAAAGGATCCAAAACATTAGCCTCACCAAAGTCAAGTTTATATGGAATATTAGAGATGATCTAGGTCAGGATCATAGAAGGAACCCACTTGGTGATGGAGATGAAGGGGGGGAGAACCCAAGGAGGGAGAGATAATGTCCATAGTTTGAAAAAATACTGAGGGAATGGGTTAAAAAGTTTATTTTGATATCAATAAAATGAATAATTTTCCTTTATTTAAAAAAAATGGCACTTGATGGGTACCTGGTGTGGGAACACTGGCCACCTGGGGGACACTAAATACACATTTTTAGAATAATTGTTGGATAAGAGTAGTGCCTCCTTATTTTAATGATCTGAAATCAAGTTTAAAATGTTTTTAGTGAATTTAATGCTTTATGTTAGTAAATGGTTTTCTTTCTAAAATTGAAAAAAGGATAAGTCCATAACTTACCGTGAAACCATACTATATGATTAATGTACATACCATGTGAATACTTTTAACAGATCATGAAGGTCAAGTGACCATGTCACATTATCAAATGTTTTATTTTACCTGAACTCATTAAACAATACCCTACCATAAGGAATTTGAAAAAATTTAATCAAATCCATTAAATAGTCATGTATTGATTGTATGCTTACTGTGAAATGAGAATCACCTGGCCACATGAACAATAACCTTACAATGTGATAGGGTTGTACATACCATGATGTGAAAATGACCTGGCTATATTAAGGCATCTACCGACCACATGATGAAATCACCTAACCGTTCCATGTTATGTAAAAATTTGATGATGTAATGGACTAACCGTGTGTGTCTTTCTTAAGTTATAGAATATATAATTATACCTACTATGAGTATAAATATATAAACTTTTAAATAAATGAATTAATAATGCCTAGTGGTCATGAAAACATTCCATTCCAGCTAATCAAGTTTTAAGTTAAGATATATTTTCATGTCTAACTTACCATTGGAGTGTTTCAAATCTCTAAGGGTTGGTCTTTTAATCATTAATTGACGTGTCAATGCATTTATTATTGAATTGATTATTCTTTAATGGATAATTTTAGATTGAATACTTTTTTAGGAAGAATAATTGATCGTGTGAAGAGGATGATGGATATATGATATTATAGAGAATAATATAGAATCTTACACAAGCACATGTTCTATTGGTAAATACTCTTTAACACTCTAATTTCTTGAACCTTCTATGAAACTTGTCTAAGCTCCATCAAAATAAAAATTCAAGGATACCAAACAACCAATATATTCATATTGAGTTGCATCACATTTTCTTATCTCATTTATATTTCCCTTTCAATTTATGATTAACTTTTAAGTTATATTTTTTTCTCTGTTTATTTGTGAAATATAGTCTTTTATAATAAAATGAATAGTAATTGACACTCCCTAAATTATTCTCATTTGTATTCCCATAATTAACTATGTAATAGGTTATGTTTGACCTGGTATCATGTTTTATCCCATAAATAACTATGGAAGAGTCATTGTGTTTGAAAAATGTAATGTATTGTTGTTTGTACAACCCAATAAAGGTTGGGGATTAGTTTATTTTATTAAAACTATTGGAAATAGATGATTTTAAAGTGGATGGGATTGTGTTTTTGACTTGAGACCAAACCCCATATTTAAATTTCTGATATGTTTTTTAGGTTTTATTTTTACTTTAAACTAGATTGGTATTTATTTATAAATGTCTTTGGAAAACTATACTTTCATGTTTAATTTTATCCAGTGAGTTATGTACTTTGTTTGATTCGAGTAGAATATTATTCAATGATAAACTATATTTTGGGATATATTAACTTATCACTAATAAATATCTTGAGATACTATTTGAAAGACTTAATTATCTAACTCTACTATTTTAATCAACTAGGCATTTTATTTACTTGGGAGATTTAGGTTTTAAATTTATTTTAATGGAATGTTTTATTGGAAACTCAATTGACCCCCATCCCCTCCATTCCTGAGTTTTCCACTCTAACCAAAATTTTGTATCAAAGTATTTAAAAATTCTTTTTTGATTTAGTTGAATTTAAAGATCATAATTTTTTGTTTTATCTGAATTTAATTATTTATGGATAAAAATATAAAGAAAGGAACAACCACTAATCATCCTCCTTATTTTTATGGAACTAATTATTCTCAACATAATATTAAAATGAAAATTCAAAAAGAGGTCATGGGGTTTGATATTTGGGCCCTTGATGAGGAAAAATAAGAAAACCCTAAAACTTCTAAAGATAATTAGAGTGATATTACTAAATCTACCGATGATTGTAACTATAAAACTATTAATTCTTTATATTTTACTTTAGTTGAGGTTGAATTTAACTAAATATCTACCTGCTATACTAATTTTTATATTTTGGATACATTATTTTTTCTCATAAAGGAACTCACAATGTTAAATATATATTCATAAATACTTATACTATTAAATATGATAATTTTAATATGAAACCTAATCAATCTATATTTAACAAGTATCTTAGGTTAAATGTTATTGTTAACACAATTCATGAACTGGGAAAATAAATTTTTGACAAGGATCAAGTACTAAAAATTTTTAGATTTTTACCAATCATATGGAGATGAACCACCATTTCTATAAAGGAATCATGTGATATAAGTAATTTCAAGTGAATGAAATAATTGGGAATCATATGATCTGTGACAAAGAATTATTATTTAAAAAAGAGGAAGTGGATGAACCTAAGATAAATTCAGTAGATTTCAGGATTTTTGATTCAAAACAAAAGGTGGATATCATATATGAAATTTCATGTGATTATGAATCAACATCATAAAGTGATGATGATATGGCTCAATTATCTAGGTTATTTAAGAAGTTCAATAAAAAAACAAGTTCTTTAAAAAGTTTAATTATAGATAAAAATATGATAATAGAGGGAATTGGAGAAAATATTTAAAAAAGAATAATACTACCGATGAAGTAGTATGCTACCAGTGTAAAAGGAAAGGAAACATCAAATAAAACTATCCTAAGATCATGTATAATAAAATGTATATAGATCAATTTAAAAGATAAAAAATTAATATAAAAGACACCTAGATTACTTCTAAGGAAAACTCAAATGATTTAGACTCGATTAAAGAAGAAATAAATGATAAATCCAATATGTGATCCCTAAAAAACAAATATGAGTTATTGAATGTTTTTTCAGAATCTCCAGATCATATTTCAAATCATTCTAAAAATGAAAATGAAGAAAAAAAATATTTCCAATGATGAATTATTTTAATATTGTAACATAATGTAATATACATTTAATAAATTAAAATATAAATATAAATTCTAAAAGTGTCATCATGCTATGTTTCCTCACTTAAAAATACATCTTAAATTAGAAAAGGACAATAATTCTCAATTGGTTAGAGAAAATAATGAGATGAAATTGTAAAATGGGAATCTAAAGAATGATCTAGTAATAATTAAAAATGAAATAAAAACTATAACCAAGATTCTTCCTAAGAAAACAAAACCTAAATATACTATGGGAATTGATTATTATCCTAGAAAAAGAAAAATTAATAAGAACATGTTTTAACCTACCTATATTTCTTCTAGTTCTAGTTCTTGTTCACCTAGATCTAATAAAGTCTTTATTTAAAAATTATTATGATCTTATTATAGGAAACCAGAAAAAAAAATAGGGATTCCTAAAGTAATTATTACTAACATCTATAGACCCAATAAAATATGGGTACCAAAAAAATTTAAATCTATTTTATAGGTAGCCTACTTCAAAAGTTACAACAAGAAACTATGGTATCTGGAGGGTGGATGTTCTCAGGATATTATTGGGTACTACTCAAGTTTTATAAACCCCATTAAGGTGGATGGTGGACATCTCACTTTTGGTGACAATGCTAAAGGAAAAGTAATTGTGCTCAGGGAAATCGGTAACTCTAGTATAGCTTTAATTTCTAAAGTTTTATTTAAAGATTTATTTAATTATAACTTGATTAGTATTTCACAATTATATGATGATGTATTTCATGTTATTATTGAAAACATTGATAGTAAATATTTTTATGCCAAACATGCTTTAGTATTTATTGCTATAAGAAATTAAAATGTTTAATATGTTTATTTAAATTACTTATTTTCTTTGAATATTTCATGTTTAAGAGCCTTTCATAAAGAGTATTGACTTTCACATTGGATATTATGTCATTGAAATATTCACTCACATAGAAAGATAACTATAAATGGATTAGTCTAGGATTTTCCCGAGATATAATTTCTGAGATGTAAAGTATGAAATCCCATTCAAAAGGTAAACCAATGCAAAATCTCTTTCAAACAAAAGAAATAAGTACCAAATTATCAACCTTTATAGTTATTTTGAATGGATTTTTTGGACCTTATATATTTTATTATTTATAATGAAAAAATTATGCTTATGTTATAGCGGATTACTATTCAATATATACATGGGTATTCTTCCTTACACATAAAAGTGAATCTATTTCCTATTTTTCTATTTATGTTAGATTTATAGAGAATTTTATTTTAATTAGAATTATGGACTAATGAAGTGATCATGGCCATGAGTTTGAGAATCAAGAGTTTGAATCATTATGATCACATCATGTATATAGTCACAACTTTTATACTCCTAGGACCCCATGGTATAATGGTGTAGTAGAGAGATGAAATAGAACCCTTCAAGAAATTTCTCAGACCATGCTCAGTGACTATGATTAACCTATTTATTTTTTGGTAAGAATCATTAAATAAATATTTTTATATAATCAAGAAGGTTTAAAATAAAAAAAATTGAATAATATCCCATATGAATTATGGAATGGTAGGAATCCAAATGTTAATTACTAACTCGGCAATACCCTATTTCCCTTGGTCCAATAATTTAGGATTTCCCTGAATCAATTTTTTCTGGATACCATATTTAAACCAGATTTCCCCTAAAGATGAAAATGGTCATGCCTTACTTAGGGTTTTTAGTTGTGTAATTTAAATTTTACTTTGTAATTAAATTTTCAATGGTCATGATAGAAGTAAAATAATTGTATTAGAAGATGCAGAATAAAATGAGGCAAACCAAACTCATGAATAAAATTAAATAAAATAATCCAATGGAACCTTCCCTTTTAATTACATTACCTGAGAATAGGGTGGGTTTAATCCCTCATACTAGTGATAAGAGAATAATAGTGAAGGAGAATATAAGAATAAATCATAAAGTAAAGTAACAATGAACTCATAAAGGGCCCTATAGCTTCTTGATCCAATATTTTATCTCTGGAACACAATTCCTTATGACATTAGGATGTCCCTCCTTTTATACGCTTCAGATGGATCATAAGGCATGGAAAATAATTATAGAATGGTAAAAATGGATCTTTGGTGGGTCTTAGGTAATATATTATGTGAAATATTGAAGATTCGTTGAACCTGGACTTTTAAAATTTGTCCTGACAATTTGCACGACATGTAAAGTGGTTACAAGATGTGCAATATTTAAATTTCCAAGCATCGTGAATTTCAGCATATCCCTTCAAAAATAAATCCCCTATAAAATATAGTTTCATGTAATCAAAATACACGATGTGTAATGTGGTATGCTCCATTTCTTTAGATTCATTTTGTCTTTAAAAATCCGGTGTCACACAGTATTTTCCACTTTTTATTCCTTTTCCTAATATTCATTGTATCCTACCATAAAACATAAAACAAGTCAATACATACCAAAATTGGAAAGTTTAATCATTTAAATATCAAAACCAAGGTATTAAAACACCATAATATTTATGCATGAAATGCATCTATCAATTACTTTATAGTTTCTGGTTGCAAAGTATTTATAAAAGTGAATCTAGACATGTTTACATCCATGAGTGATGAAGAGATTTTCCTTGGATATTATATATCTAGTAAATCATATAGGGTATTTAATAAAATAACTATGATTGTGGAATAATATTTTCATGTTATGTTTTACGATTCAAATCCCCATGATCCTAAGATCACTTTAATAAGTATTAAGGATGAACATTATAGGTTAGATATCAATACTAAATATAGTGATATTTATGTAAGAAAACCTGTAAAAAATCTCCCAATTCTAATGAAATGGTTGAACCCAAACCAGTAATGTAACACCCCAAGAATTCATAGTGTGTTATTTCTTCAAAATAAATCAACAACTTCCACTACACGCAACACCGAGTTCAATTACACCATGACTTACCAAACAAGCCGTTCAAAAGAGGTTATGAATAGTATTAACTAAATTTTAAACTTTATATAATCCTTATAATTTTAGAATCCATATTATCAGTTTCTTAGACATAATGTAAGAACAAATTCTTTTTTAGTATTGCACTTTTACCAACTTTTAATAGTGAACCCTTTCTAAATACAATATTTTAAACTTTTTGACTAAATGGGGATATCAAAAATTTAAAATGAAACATCTCAAGCTTCCATGGTACTCTTTCCTTTGAATAATACAGCAGCGTGTGTTGTACGCAACTTCGAGTCTTAACACACACCACAACTGATCAAACTAGCCATTATGAATAGTAATACCTACTTTTTGAAATTTTATCTCTCAAAATGGACTTCATTTTTGGATTCGGAATACCGAATTTAGCCTAAGTTGAAATTTTGGTACTTTTCGGATAACTTTAATATTTTGATGAATAGTGAAAATTACTAAATTTTAATTAAAAACAGATTTTTTAATCAAAATAATTAATAGTTATAAATTATGAATTTGAGTGGTTTTAAAGTATATTTAGAATATATTTTTACCATTTAATATAATGTTGGTCATTGGACAAAATTTTACAATTAAACTAAACATAAACAAGTGTCAATCTTTTGATAGTTATTATCTCTTAAAAACACGCTTTTTGTTTTGACAGCGGGAATTAATTTTAAATTAATTTCTGCCACTTCTGTGTTTTGAATTTAGAAAAATGGATTCCATATTTGGAATCAGGATGTTCAAATTTTGTAAATAGGTAACTTTTATTTTTAGGCATTTTGAATAATTACTGCGGTAAATATTTTATTTACCATGGTTAAGGGTAAATCCGGTAAATAAGGGTTAAAAAATAATATTATAATAATACTAAATTACCCTAAAACGTGTTCCTAGCCTTATTGTTTGATATATTTGCGACCATAGGCATCTTTGGGTCTATTTTGGGACCCCATGGTGCCACTTGTAGGTGATAGGGACATTTTATTTTAATTAAGTTAAAATGAATACAAAAATGACACAAGCATATATCCTTTAGAAAAACAATTTTTACATAGGGTTATATATGTTGGATTTTAGATTATAAATATTCATTAGAAAGATAAAAATATTTCCTACATAATGATATTTTATTTATAATTTTTAGACATTAAATAATTTAATTTATTTATGACACAATGATGATGAATTAATTACTATAATAGTGAAAAATTAAAATAATTGATATTATAAATACCCAAATAAATATAATATGAAACTTTTAATGAATTAAACTAATTTTATAGGATAATATGATATATTAAGATTTATTTAATTGACTTTTTTCGAAGTAATCAATCTGTTATGAGTTTCACAAAAATCAACTATTGAATAGTGTCAAAATTGACATAAAAGAGTTCTTAAAACAAATATTATATTATTAATTCATATTAAATTCCTAAAAATCTAAGGTTTGGCCAAGAGACTTATCTCATGATAGTTTCATCATTAATGGACCACTTGGGGGTCGCTTGTATGTATATATTAAGTTTATTAACTATATTATATAAAAATACAAAGAGACATTGTAAAAGTGAAACTAATTAACTTAGAGTTAATACTTAAAGATAAGGTTAATATAAGTACCCAAACCTGTCTAAATTCTATTGGTTGAGTGGTTTTCGACCTATCCCCACCTTAACATTTAAATAATCAACTTTGGATCCATTATAAACCGAATATGAATTTATTATAAATTAATATTTCAAGCTTTTCCAAAGGTGCCCCTCACCCCTCTAATAAAAGGGCACTCCTCCTTCTCATTTCTTCACACCTTCAAAGCCTTTTGGTTCGGCCAAACTCTGCCCAAATACTCTCCCAACTTCCCTCACGATAACCTAGAGTCCTTAGTTTGATCAGAAAGCCAACCTAAGGAGCCCTTTTGATCAAATCAAAAGGAAGAACCCGAAGAAGAGGAGGTTAACCTACCCCAACCAAGGAAAAGTACAAGGTTAGGGGTTTTCATCTCACTCCTTATTCCCGTGAGATTCATGCCATATTGCCACCATCACCTTTTTTGTGGTGTATGTACTGCCCATAATTATATTCTTTGTGTAATAAACTCTAATTTATGTGTATTTACATATTCATTGTATGATACCTCTTTCATGGGTTGTATGTTTCACAAGTTACCAAATTGGTAAGGGTTATTTCACAATCTCTTCATTATCTAAGGTTGTTTATACGTAATAATCTACTGGGATCTCTTTATCATCCACATCCATGTTTCTTAAAAATGAATTTCAAAACATTTTTACTATTTACTAGAATATGGATTAAAGTCATTTATACCCTTGTTTGACTTTTTATAAGAGTTTTATAAAGGAATATTTCCGTCGTTTTCCAAACAAGGTGCTTTTTAACCTTTTCGACAAAATTAAGGTAAGAATGTTTTTTTTAACTTATATGGCTGGTGTGGCTATTTTCCGCCGTTATAAAATCGTCTAAGCTTCCCTTACAAGATAATAAGAATATTTTAAAAAAAATGTTTTATTTCATAAATATAAGACTCTTAAATGATTTCAAAATAGAAAGAGATATTTTTCTAAAATAGTATTTATTTCATCAATGTCAACATCCTTTGATGGATTTTAATCATATTTGAAGTTGATTTATTATGATACAAAACATCCATATTTTATTGAAGGTTTTGTGATATTTTTGACTGTGGATAAGTTATTCTTATGTCACTCATGGTTTTTGTTTAGAGTATTGACATTTCATAAGTTATTTGTAATCCGAATGTTTATGTTATATTTCAACCTTTCATTTAGATGAATGTGTTAGACAAGTATGTTCCGGGTTGGGGACCGGTAAAAGTAAGCCCTCCGGTTTGGTCTCCAGTTATTAGAGGAACTCCGGTTTGGTCTCCGGTTATTAGAGGAACTCCGGGTTGGTGTCCGGTTATTAGAGGCACTCCGGGTTGGTGTCCGGTTATTATAGGCACTCCAGGTTGGGTTCCGGTTACAGTTAGCCCCAAGGTCTTGGTATGAGGCCTTGACAAAGAAATTAAAGTTCATCATTATGCATTTCATCATTATGAAAGTGGTTATTGATTTTGCATGTGATTATTTGATTAGTAGAATATCCATGTGAATAAGTAAATGGAATTATTTCATTTTATTTATGCCATACTATATTGAAAGTTAAAGTTTGAAAGGATTTTGTTTTAGTTATACATTACCTTAAGTGTTTATGATTATTTTTGAAAGTTTCCGCTATATTGTTATCCTTACTGGGAATTTGAGCTCACCCCTTTTCTATGTTTTATTTTTTTCCCAGGAAGTGAAGAAGTAAATTATGAATGACCTGCAGGGATATTATGTGGGGATATGAGTGTGGATTATGGAGACAATATGTTGTTGTAGTAGTTTTTCATTTTATTATGTAATGTAAGATTTATGAATATATCTAGTGTTTCCAAGGCCACTAAACCAATCGGTCTTTCGAGATTTGATCTTTCTTGTGATCATGCCAATGTTATGTAATAATGCACCGACTCTGGGTAACTAGGGTCGGGGCGTTACAAGTAAATGAAAGTTAAGTATCAAAAAAATTATTACTATAGTTTTTAGGAATCACTGATATCATCCCTTAGATTTTGTAGTTGGTGATCTAGATAAAGGAACTCGTATAAGAGTTTCTCTTAGAAATAAGGTTTAACATCATGCTTTCTTGTTTCATCTTAAACCTAAGAACATAAATGAAGTAATTAATGAAGAATTATTGGTAATGGATATGATAGAAAAAAATTAATTGGTTTGAAAGAAATATAGTATGGGAACTAGTAAAAATAACCAAGTATTACCTAAATATTAGAATAAAATGGGTGTTTAAAAACAAGGTTGATGTGTCAGGAATAATAATTGGAAGCAATGAATTACTGGTTTAACAAGGGTATAGTCAAGAAGAAGACATTAATTATGAAGAAACCATTACTGTAGTGTTTATACTTAAACAAATCAGGATGTTTATTTTCTATAAAACACATTTTAATTTCAATTTACATCAAACAGATGTCAAGATTTAATTCTAAAATAGTTATATAGTTGGGGATGTTTTTATTAAACAGACCCCTATATTTAAAAACTCTCACTTTAATAATCTTGTTTTTTAATATAAAAAATTATTTGGTTTTAAACCATCTCTTAGAGCTTGGTATGATAGGCTCAACTCATTTTTTATTTCAATAGGTTTTACTAAATTAATAGAGTACCCTACATTATTGATTAAAATAATTTCAAAATATTTTTTAGTTGTCCAAATTTATATTGATGATATTATTTTTGGATCATTAAGAAATTATTTGTGTACTAAGTTTTTAAAAACCATGAATAGTGAATTTGAAACTAAAATTCTTTCCTGTTTTTCAGATTTTTTTAAAATAAAGAAGGAATTATTTTTAATCAAAGCAAGTAAACTAAGTATATTTTAAAATATTTTGGTTTGGATAAAACAAAAGGTAGTGATACCCCCATGAGTAAAAGAAGTAAATTGGATCTTGATGAAATTGGGAAACTAATTAATCAAACCACATACATAGGTATGATTGTAATGATGTTATACATAACAACTATACAACCTAATGTAATGTTTAGTTTGTGTATATGTGATCATTTTCAGGAAAACTCAAAAGAGTCACATTTTCGTGTTGTGAAATGAATTTTAAAATGCTTCAAAAGTAAAATAAACATAGTATTTAATTATTCTAAAGAAAAAATATATATTTTTTATTTATTCAGATGTTGACTTTAGTGGTTGAAATTTGTATAAAAAATCACTTCTATAACATGTCACTTTTAAGGTAATTATTTAGTGTCATGGTGTAGTAAGAAACATGATTTTGTTGCACTATCCACTGATGAAGCTAAGTACATATCTGCAAGAATTTTTTTTTACATATACTATGGATGAAACATACATTACTACACTATGGATATCAATTCAATCTTGTACATATAAATTGTGATAATATAAGTGTAATAAATATTTTTATAAATCCTATATCAAATTCAAGAACAAATACATTTGATATAAGATGTCACTTTTTGAGAGATCATTTTCAAAAGGTTTATATAAATCTTGAATTCTTTGGTACAAAATATTATATTGTTGAAATATTTACATGATCCTTGATTTTTGAGAGAATCAACTATATCAGACATGAATTAGTATGATATTTTATGCCTTATTTTTTTAATTAAATTTCAACCTTTTAAGTTATTTATTTTTTATTCAACTTATTTTTTCTGGTATTTTCTATAAGTAACTGTGAAGTATGTTTCACAAAGTTAGTATAACAACTATGAGTTTTTTTATGGTTAGTATACCTTCCATGGTTGATTGGTCATGCAGTTAGAATCCTTCCATGAAACTTAACCCACATGATGACCATACTTATTCTGAGTGCTTACTCATGCGGTAATCTTTCTTACCCTCAATATATTATTCATATGGTTAGTATACCAACCATTAATCCAAAGTTAGTATGAATACCAAGTCTCTTTTATATTTTGAAAATTTTCATTAAATATTTTTGTAGGATTTAATTTAAATTTTATTATTATTTTATTTCCTAAATGATTGAAATAAAAAAGGAATTGAATTCTGAGTCCTCCCATCTATTTTCCCTAAATATTCTTCCTTATTCGTAAATTCTTACCCTTTTTAAAATCCCTATATTTCCTCGTATATCTCCCTTTATCTCTCTTTGTCTCTCAAACTCAAACCTCTAGAGAACTCAAATCAAATTGAAAATGTTGAAATTGAAATGTTTCTTTGATGCCATGCCTCCTGTCAAGATGTCTCTTACTATGAAATCAAAGAAATAAAATGGGAGAATGAGTTTCTATATAAATCCAAAAAATACACAATTAATTGATCATCCATTTTCAATATAAAAAGAAGGTGATGCATAATGGCTTGAATCTAGCAGTTATATAAGGTGATTCAAAATCAAAGATGGGGTTTTTGTTTAAAGAAAATGGTAAGCCATTTATCCAAAAAAATCAAGGAGTTTTATGTGTATGTATAATTGTTTCCTAGTGAGAAAATAGATATACTTAGAACAATGGTCAGTGGTGATGTTCTGTAATTTTCCTTGAAATGTTGGACTAATATTTTAGGTTAGCTACAAAAAAAGATTATGAGTAGTAAAAAATATCATATCTAATTAATCATTCATATTTAAAATTTCATAATTACGTGGATTAAATAACATGGAATGAAACCCCTATTAGACCTAATGTTTTAAAACTTATTGAAGAATGTAGGTAGCTGGTTAAGTTCATTCAGTATTTAATACGTCTAATAAAAGGCAATTTTAGCATCCTGAGGCATCGGAATTTATTTATATTATTTTTGATGAAGAATTTTATTCAAATAAATCATTTAAAAATATCATGATACATATGGTTGAGTTGTGTAAGACATATTGAAGGTTTAGTTATTTACCTTATCCTAATATTCTTATGTCTTTGCATGAATAAATGGTTTAGTTCTTAATGGGGAGAAAAAATAACTTCATATAATGGATTTTTTCATAAATAAAAAAGAAATTAAACAAATGAGAGTAAACTGGAACCCATGGGAAATGGAATGGGTGGATTAATCACAAAAAATGTATGAAAATTTTAATTTAGTGAAGTACCCTATTAGACAAATGGATTTTGTGGATCCAGGTCTCAAACCAGATAAATTTGTGGAATATTCAGGCAATGATGTTTCTTCTTCTAAAGAAGAAGAAGGGGAAGTGGATATTGAGGGAGAGGACGTAGAAGAAGAGAGAGGGAAGTTATAGACCTTGTTGAATAATCTATAATTTCTCATAAGGATGATCCATAATGGGATAAGTCTGTTGAATCTGATAAAGTTAAGGATAGCTCCAAATGATATCTTATTATTGGGAGTACTCCTAGACATCTTGTACGAGATTCACTTTATCAAGGGGATAAATCCACTAGATCACTTTTTTTGTGCTTGGACTATACTGATTCGGATACAGATGATCATAGAGACAGTCCACCGATACATGGATGACCTATGTTTAAAGAGATTTAGAAGGAGAAATGGTTTTTAGTTTGATAATGAAGACATAATTGAGTTGTATCATACAAGACTTTATTTGGATCATTCTATTCAAGAAATCTTTGTTACTCCCGCCATATATGGTGAGGAATATCAACTTGTTGTTCATAAGAATACAATAAAAGATTCTGAAAGAAATGAATTTGAATCTTTTAATAAAGTTAAGACTTAAATTATGAATAATAGATCGATGGATGATGTACCTAAGATAAATGGAGGGATTCAGAATCTTGATCCACCTCCCTCTTCTCCTTCACCCTCTATTCCTTATACTTCATATGTCACTAAGGATGACTTGGATGTATTCAAATTAGAAAATAAAGGATATTTTCAACCAATTTATTGTTAATTTTGAAAACTCCCCTCAACATATGAGAAAAATTGACATTTATGAAGCTATTACATTGTAGATCAGTCAACATCAACCTCACTTATAGTTTTGGATAGATATGATGCAAAATGAGATTATATATTTGATAGGTAATATCGGTGATCTCAAAGAAAATCTATCTGATATTTTGATTCAGTTGGACCAAAGATTTATAAATTGTTGTTTCAATCTACTCCTCCTCCTCCTACTTCTCTATTACAATCATTTTTTGATGATGTAAGTATTAGAAAAATCATAAGATATGAGTTTATGTTTATGTTTTATGAATTTAGACAAAATAGAGAAACTGTGTTTTATGGGTTTCAAACCCATGATTCCAAGACTTTGGAACTTTTCTAATATGTTGTGAAAGAAGATGGAAAATATTGAAAAACTATTAATAATTCAATTGATTACAATCTTACTAACATCATCACTCAGTATGACTTAAAATTTATGTTAATAACCTTGTATTTAGATCTCAACATATCTCCCGTGACTCAACATTTTAAGTTTCAAGTTGAGAATCATGGGGCTATGAATCTTATTTTGGATGCTTTCATGGTGAATATAGATGATTTATTTAGGCTATGGAGCATGGTTCTCAAGATATAAATGTGTTTACCAGATTAATGGAACCATATTTTTACACTTCTCAAATGGTTTTCCTAGCTCCTTCATCCAGTCCTTTATCCCTACCTACTACCTCCTTTACCATCAATCCTTTCTTCCTAACTCCTACACAAGATTTTCAGTAGCTAAGACCCATTTTCAATAGTGTAGTCATTAGTGTGGATTCATCCTCATCTGTTCCTCAGTACACCTCTTCTCCCACCTATACTTCCAAAGGAAATAACCCTATAATTCCTACCAATGTCAGAGATGTCCCAAACTCATATTCATATTATCATTTATAATAGGTATTTTTGTAATATTTTTTTTGATATTAACATAACACTTATTTTTATTCATATTTGAATTTATCTTTACTTATTTATCTATTTTTTCCATATTAATAAATTTTTAATAATATTAAAAGGGGGAGTAGTGATAAATTAAAATTAGTTGAATTCATATGTGATTTTAAAAAAATTATAAACCATTAATTCAATCCTCTATAAATATACTTTTATTGTATTAAATCCAATTCAATTTATTTTTCAAAATTTATAATCCAAAAAAGAGAGTGAGTGTTGGATTATACCAGTACCTCCTTATTTTAATGATCAAAAATCATGTTTATTATTTTTTTAATGAATTTTACCTTTTCTGTTATTAGATGGTTATCTTTCCAAAATTGAAAAAACTAACTAATTCCAAAACTTACAATGAAACCTTACCACACGAGTAAATTACTTACTGTGTGAAGACATTGAATTTATTTTTTAGGTTAGCTAATCATTTCACCTAATCACGCATTATATTTTACCTGAACACATGAAAAAACTACACCACCATAAGTCAGTTGATAAAATTTAGTCAAATTCATGAACTGACTATGTAGTGAGGTAAGGCTTACTATGAATTGAGAATCACCTTACCACTTGAACAATCAACTTACTTTGAAACAAGGTTATACCTACCATGATGTTTAGGTGACCTGACCACATGAAGTCATCTACATACCACATGATGAAATCACCAAACTGTTCCAAGGTAGGTAAAATCTTTATGAATTAATGAACTAAACATGTGTGTATTTTTTAGTTAGCACATGAAAAATTGTACCTACCATGCGTATAAAGAACTAACCATATTAATAAATTAACCAATTGTTCATAGTTTCTGTGAAAACTTTTCATGGAAACAAATAAAGTTTTAAGTAAAGATAGATTATTGTTTCTAACTTACCAGTGGAGTGTTTCAAATCTATAACTGTAAGTTTTCAAAGAAATAACTGAAACATAAGTTCATTTATCATTGGATTTATTATTATTCAATTCCTACTTTTGGATTGAATATATTTTTAACAAAAATAATTTGATCATGTGAATAGGATGACAGAGATATTATATTATAGAGAATAATAAAGGATCATATACGTGCACCTATTCTACAGAGAAAGTCACTAAGACACTCTGTTTTCCTAAACCATCTATAAAAATTATCCAAACTCCTCCCAATGACAAATTAAAGGACTCAAAATAGACAAATATATTCAGATCAAGATGCATAACATTTCCTTATCTCAAATATATTTCTATTTCTATTTATGATTCAATTTCAATATATATCTTTGTTTTTCACTTTTTATTTTTAAAACATTGTCTCCTATAAAAAAATTTATATTAATTTATACTCTCTCAAATATTTTTATTTTTATACCCATGATTAATGATGGAAGAGTTCATGTGAGACCTGGTATCATACATATATGATGAATAACTATGGAAGAGGCTTTTTTCCTGGATAGTCCTATATAATATTTTTCTGTAAAATCTGATCCATGCTTTAGATTATTTTATTTAATAATAAACTACTTTGACGTAGGTGATTTCCAAGTGGAGGGAATTTGGACTTGACATGAGATCAACCCCCTTGTTTATATTTTCTATATGTTTTTTTTTAGTTTTGTTTTTAATTTAAAGTATACCAGTATCTATTTATAAATCTCTTTGAAAAACTATACTTTGCTAGTTTATTTTTACAAGTGTCTTATATATTGTTTTTGATTCTATTGGAATATTTTCAAAATAAAATGTGTCTTTTATCATATTTTAACTGATCAATAATAAATATATTTAGAGACTATTTGTATTACCAAATTATGTAAATATAATATTTTAATTAATTGAGAATTTTATTAACTTATGGGACTTAATTTTTAAATAATTTTTATTAGAATGTTTAATTGTAAACTCATTTCCCCCTACCTATTTAGTAGTCCACTCTAACCAAAAACATGAGATATCCATTATTTAGTATAGAAGAATTTAAAATCCCCACCAATTTCAATGGGTTACCTAATTATAATGACCCACATCATTAAAGGTCAGTGAAATTCAAGCGTAATTTAAATTTTGATTCTTGGAGAAGTAGTTTTTTTAGAATTGGGATTTTGATTAGGATTATGGGTATTGGGAAATTCCTATTGGTATTTTTATGTTTTTTCAATAGTTTATATGGATTTAAGGGGTGTCGAGTGAAGTTTTGAGGATTTGTTTTGGTGTAGAATTGTGAATTATACTATAAGTGTCACATCACATCATAGCCTAAGGCATTATTTAATGTGGAATACCCAAGAGGGATGTGGTGGGCCATAAAATAGATGTTTTGTCATGATGGATTCTATAAGGAGAGTGTTTCCTCATTTCTAGGGGGTTACACTATGTTGTTTTCTCATGGGAGGAGTATAGTGATTCTCCCATTGGGAGCATTGCACTATAGTTTAACCAATCATACCATAATTGGATTTTGGGATTTCCTAGTTTTTTTCAATATAGTTGTCTTCCAATGTGAAATAATTGGTCACACTCAAGATACGTAAAAGTCACTCTCCTATAGAAAAAATATGTGTGGTATTGGTATTATACTAACTATTCCATATCAATAATTAGGTCAAAACATGACATGTCAAGGATCTAAAGATCCCAACTGAAACCATACTTCTCAACCTTGAGAAAACACCCCTTGCACAAATTGATGTCTCTCAACCATACACCCAGTGGTGTGTCAATATTCATTATGTCACTCATGAACCCCACTACCATACTCAACCCATTAAAAATTTTTGTAGATATAAAAGAGTGAGAGGCATCAGTATTAAATAAGGAACTTGATATCATAGAAGCTACAGGAATAGTACCTCTAACCATCTATGGTCCATCCTCGCTTTCTAAAAGTATAGGTTGAACTACATGAAGCTATCCTAACCTTATTCCTAGTGATACTATCTAAGTCCCCTAAGTTTCACCACTCTAGGGACATAGGCACATTTCCTTAGAAGATCCTAATATACTACCTCGACCACCATGGCCAGTAGAACTCCAGTAACCATACTGATATGGTGTAGATGATCCCCTTCCCATAATTTGGTTATATCTATACACTAAATCATTACCCATCTATCATGGATTTATGAAAAACCTTTGTAGATGTACCATTATTCTATAGGCTCAACACTCTATCAGAGGTTAGGGGTACTGTCTATGAAAGTGACCTAGCCTACCACACTAGTGATAGATCACTCAATTAATATCTTGAGTAACTGATCCTTCCCCATGGACACTCTTCTCTACACTTCTATATTTAACCTTCTCATAAATACTCTTCCTAATCTCATAAGTCTCACCACCAGACCATCCTATATAAACCACATGTCCTCCACCAAAAGCCTCCTTCAGGTTCCACATAGAAATCAGAGCCTGATTCAACACTTCAAAAAAAATCTTCATCCAAAAGAGATTAAACTAGGACTTAATTTCACATTTAATATCATCTTAAAACCCCTTTACTCTAGTAGCCCCATCCCCTACCAACACTAGAAAAAACACTACAAAACTATAAAGAATCTAGTATAGTCCATAACAAACATGGTCCCCTGAGTCAACCTCATATGCTCAGCCGCTCTCTCCTACTTGTGAGTCTTAGGGTAAAAGTGTTCCAAGAACTTCTCCTAAAATTACATACACTCTAAATTCACTACATATACATCCTGAGTCTGGATGTCCCACTAATTTTTTTCTTCAACACATAACTTGTAAGCATCCAACTTGACACTCTTCTCAATAGGATTCTCTATGTGGTCAAGAATCATCTAGACAGACTCAATCTAGAAATCAACTTCATCAACTCCACCCTCTCTAGTGAATGTCATAGGGTGCTAAAAATGAAAAACTTTTTTCAGGTCTGACATACTCTTCACAACCCACCCAGGGTCTCTCTCCATAAACTATATGAACCGACCAAATTTTTCATGGAAATTATCTCTATCTTCCTCACCTGGAACTGTCGATTCCTTAGGTTCCACTACTGGTGGATCGTTTCAAGACCTAACCTCTAGTCATAATTTCAAAAAACATCGTCATGGGGGAATATATCTACAATTTCAAACACATTTCTTAGGAAACATTACACAACATTAACACATAAACATAAGAGTAATCCACAATAAGCCACAAAAAATCATTCCCTAAAACCCCACTGCATGGTCCAAACCAAGGCCTTATAACTTCCCTTAACAATCCCTCATCTAGTTCTAGGTTAACAAAGGATAAACACATTGTCATTATTAAATTTTCACTTTATACTCCCATTTATCCACATTTTTCATCATTTATAATTTTTAATATTATATCAGCCACCTTTTAATTTATTTAACATAAAAATAAATTTTTTTTCTTCTAACAAGTTAACCCAAACCTTCTTTTCCCATGTGTTCCTAAAATAATGCATGTCACATAGTAATCTTGATTTCCTTGAATGATTCATGCATACTCAACTCTCGTTCCATACTGAGCCATAAGTAAAATATCAAAAAACATTAGAAACAAGAATCACATCACACAAAAATTGCATCACTCAAGGTTAAATAACCTTCAACTATAACAAAACACATCAATAATAAAAATCACACCCTGGGTACTTGGGTTTTATCACATATATGAGTTATCCACTCCCATGCATGATCTCATAATCAAGTCTCAACTCATCCTAGTCTCTTGTATACCTTTTAAAAATAGTAAGACAAAAGAAACCAAAATATAAACCTTTGATACCAATTTTTAATGTCCCATCCTAGTTGCAACACACCAGTACCCCGATCTGGTTGGTTACATGATATCAGGCATGCCTCCCTATATGCCATAAGATTCTAACTAGAAATGAGGGTCTAATATCGATCATGGGGAGACTATACCCTCTTTATCAAAGTATCACAATATCCAAAAATAAATAAACAATATCCAAAAAAGGTATAACCATAACCAAAATTGTACTAGTATCACATGATGACCAAAATAGGAATACAAAAAACAAAAACTAAAGCAGTAGATATGTCATGCCAAATACATGTCCAATATCAAATAAAAAATCGAAAATAAAGACACTAACAACTTATCCACAAGTAGGTTCTGATACAAATTATGGTTCTCTCGTCCATTCTCTATCCCAGCTCATCCATCTAATAAGGGGTCTTTACCCTTATCCTATTCTACAAACATGAAGTCTATTCAGGTACAGATCAGGACCCCGAGTAGGGTATGAGTAAAACTCAATATTCCACCACTAACGGTTTCTAACACAATATCTATTCAATGAGAGTGTATGCAGTCGTATAAATAATAAAATACAATTAATAAAGTATATATTTTAAATACAATCAATAATTATTTATTCGAACACATAAACCCATAGGTTCCTAAGGACACTCGAACCCTCAATACCCTCTTTATCACATGTCGGAGTCTGAACTATAACACATATTTAATTCACAAATCATTATAACACACCAGATTTCATTATCCATTTCATTTTAATTTAATATCATAGATATTTGGAACCATAGTTCAATGCCAACATTTTGGGCCTAGAATTCCATGTCTATCATCCTATGAGTATTTAGAGCCTTAGTCCTTGTCTCACACCCAATTTATCAGTCAATAACTTAAGGGTATTTGTATCATCTATCTATGTCTAACACTTGTATATCATTCAATTACATATGGTTATTTTTAGCTTCATTTTGTGTCCCATTATCTTATTTCAATCAATCAAACATATATCACATATATCACATTTAATAGAGTTGATCAACATTATCTCCCTTATCAAATTTCACACAATGATACCATTTCAATTATTAAAACAATCAGGGTTCACTACTTTAATCACATGGAATAGTATGAATAATTCACCATTAAACCATTTTGTAATATTTAAATCATATAACCCATTAACCCGTTATGGTCAAGTCAACCATATCAAAATTATCATTGTCAATTAATTCATAATCACATTAATTGACCTATTTCACAATCCAAAAATCCCATAAATTCCACAATCACATAATTCCATTAATTAATTAACCAATTAATTAATCTAATTCCACCAATTCCAATTGCCCCAATTTTAAACTAATTAATTATCACATGAAAATTAAATTAAATCAATTAAATCTATGATGACATTTCCCAATAATGGAAATTAAAATTTCAAAATTACATGCATTTAATTAAATCAAGACTATGAGATTTTTAATTTAGACCACCTACCTCAAGATTGATGATGGACACTCACCAATTAAAATCTCCAATTGATGTGGAACAACCAAGATCACAACGGAGAATGAGATTTGGATCCAAAACCTAGATCCAATATCAAATGGATTATATCTACAAATACCAAGATCTATATCCATAATAAATATATTAAAACATCCCTTGAAAGGATGATATAAATATGGGATAGGGAGAGGAAACCAATCAAGAAAACATCACATACCATAAATAGTTTCATATTTTTCAATGGATCTTAGATTCAATAAGAAAGGATGTTGTAATTTTTTTTAATTCATATGTAAGACTTTAAAATTTTACATAATTTTCTTAGAGTCTATCTAGGGTGTTTCGGGGTATAAGATAGGGTTCAATAAATTTTTAATTAATTTTTGGGTATTTAATTTTCTATATACACGATTTCCTATACGAGGTGCAGGGTTTTTCCTAACCATGAGTCTAACCATGAACTTCCTCCAAGTGGGTTGCATGGTTACTACTAAGATGGTGCATGGTTTAATAAACCATGCGCCAACTGTGCAATTCGTCTCTAACTAGGTTTTCTTGGTTTGTTGGGGGCATGGAACACAGTTTTTTGTAAACAACGTGCCAACTGTGCACTACCCAACCCCCCCCCCCCAACTTAAAAATTTCACCCTAACATACCCAAGATAAAACCCAAAGAAGATATACTCAAAATAAGGAAAAAGGGTACCTGTAAAAAAAGCTTGAGACATCTCCAGAAAAGGTCAGGATCTTACATATAGGAAGCAACATTGTTTTGATTATCCAGTAAATAATTACTAAAATATGACTTCTTGATGAACATTAATGATGGTAAAAACATTTTTCTAGAGTTTTGGATGGTTTTCAATGTCAAATTGAAGGAAGGGATGAAAAAAATTGAATTCATGTCGCATGTGTGACTTGTTGAAAAATTCACGACAACACGATGTGTAGTTTAGATTATCACACATCATGTTTCCCAATTATACAATAACTAGGGTTTTTTCAGAGCTAAATATCACACCACTATGTGACCTGGTCAAATTCCATATGACCCCTACCCATCCAGGTTAGCGTGTACCAATGATCCATTCCCAATAACCCATGTTTCCTCATAAACCATGTGTGATGAGCCACACCCTATGTTCCCTCACTGGGACATTGCTCAGGTAGATAGAGTAAATGTTGAGTACCCCAGTGAACATGAAACATTGTTTCTCCCTTATAAATGACATGTAGTGATCCAGAGACATTCCATGATTAAGGAAAAAACATGGTTGAGTGGCTTATTTTTTTGACAAATCGTGTACCCCAAGGTCACATAGTATGCATCCTCTTTAATGAGGATAATTTTGTAAGATGTGTATCTTCTACTCTTCATTCCTAGGTGTAGTTATAATATCACTCGTTGGGGATGTGATCCTTCTAGGGAGTGGTATTTCACCCACGTGAGTATGGGGAAGGGATTATATACTTGCATAATTAAATTGAGTTATGTATTTAACCCACATATATGGGTTAGGGATCCTCTATATATGGAGTTGGTATTTTACTTGTCCATATAGATCGGATAGGACAGGGATCCTCCACTAGGGTTACCATTTCACACATATCCATGGGAAATTGATCCTCCATCATAATATTATGGAATGATTGTGAGTCTCTAGAGTCCTCTAGAATAGTAGATGTGGATACTAAGTCTATTGGATAGCTATGAACTTGAGACTTTACACTGGGATGTATATATAATAATGGACCACTCCATATCCTCCCTAATCAGACAGGGCCTCTGAGTGGCATCCTCTCCCAAACCCTCTGCAGCTAGGGTTTTCTCCAGGTTGTGGTTTCCCCTTCCCCCTCTGTCCTGGTTCAGTTTGGCCAATGCATCTGGTCCCTGCTCAGCAGGGTGTCATCATGCATCCATGCAGCCGTTTCTCGTGGTCGGTGTCATCGATTCCCAACGGAGTGCTCGAGCGTGACCCAACACAGCTCACTCTTCAGTTGACGATGAGGCTTGGTATGGCTCCTTACAACATCTACAGCGTGCGGCCATGGGTCTCAGCTTCCGGCTCATCCAAGCATGTCTTCAGCGGGTTTTCGGTGTGGACCATCCCTGATAAGCAGTTATTCGGAGGTGGAGGTGGTTCTGGGTGTGGCTTCTTGATTTTTATATGTTTTAATTTGGTTTTTCTATGTTTTGGTTCATCTGGGTAGCTCTGGTTTTTGCTGTGATTGGATTCAACTGGGTAGCTCTCATATTGGTGTGATTTGCTTCAACTGGGTATATCTCGTAAGGACTACGACAACTACAGTGGAACTAGTTCAAATCTGTGTAAAGGATAGTGATGATGATATCACGGAACTCTGTGAGACAGCGGTGAAGTTGAAATTGATGGTGAGGAGGATTCCGTTGGGCCTCTCCAGCATGGTGGAGGTGTGCAACTCGAGGCAGGCGCTTGACTATAGATTTACAGGAATCGAGATGATGATGATGTTTTTGAATGTTGTAATTTAAATGAATTCAATTGTGTTTGGAATGTATGGTTTCCCACTTATCCTTAAAGCAGATTTTTAGAGAAAGGAAAAAATCGATTTGGTATATCTTTCTATGAGCATATCTGGGTGTTATCCTTTTCTCACCTCTTTGGTTATGAGTTTTAACTAACTTTATATATTATATTTTACTCCTTGGTGATTTTGGGGTGTCCTAATAGGTATATATATACTCACCCATGCACGGTCTCTACTCACACGTATCGTGTATTATGCATACAATGGGCTATATAATAGAGATCTTGGAGGACTTTATGCAGGTGTTGATTAGTGGCACTTAGAAGATATGGTATCAGCACTAGTAGATCAGGGTGATTGTGTGTTGAAACTATTTACCCTTTCCTTGTTTAGTTATACCCTCTTTTTTGTTATTGGGCCTATATTTTTTCCTCTTTACTTTGGATTTGTTTTGACATGCTCGTTGGGGAATTCCAAAGGTTGTGTATGCATTTATTATTCCAATTTTTTATTTTCCACATTACTCTGGTATATACGGAGATGTGTGTGTGTGTGTGTGTGTGTTTGTGTTTGTGTGTTTTTTTATAGGTAAATTACACTAAGGCCTCCCATATGTGTATTATTCTTACTCGAGGCTCATAACCAACCCCTAGCCTATTGTATATAGGCTTAGGGTGTCACTTCTGGCCTAACACTATCCTGGTTGGGGCCTCAATATGTTTGGATGTGATAGAGTGGTATCAACTGGGGTTTTACCTAGGGATTTTGATTAGAGTTTATAGTCATTTGACAATTGGTTTAGGACTTATGGAAATGGTGTTTAAGTGTTTCGATTTCATCTCTTAGTCCAGGGACTCTAGTGATAGTGTGACAGTCAACATATCCATTTACCATGATTTTATAACCATCTTATTGACTCGGTACACATAGACAATGATTATAGGTAAAACAACGGTACATGAATAACATAGTAGTGGTTTATGGTTTTCATTCCCTTTAGGAGACATATTCCCAGATATAATCTTGTTCATGGTGCATCTTGACTATTTTAGAATGCCTCCATGCAACATCCATCTAGGATCCCATGACAGAAACAATATGGGGATCAATTCAGTGATGAGTCCTTAGTTTAGGGGCCCATTCAGGAGGTTCCCCTCTAGTTTGATAACATGAATTACTTACACCCATCAAGTAGTTATAATATCTTCCCTTGATAGTGTACACCAATGTTCTACCTCATACTAGAGAGTGGATCATGCAAAAAACAAAGAATTATAATGCAGAGAGACTAAGAATTCTTTGTGAGTTTCAAAGGAAGAGAACGCCTAGGTTATGAGGTTATCTAGACCCATTGCTGGTAGGGGACTAGTTTAATGTCATGGTATCATTGTTTCATCTCATATGGACCCCTATGGATTAGATGGTGGTATAAAGACCCGGAATTTCCATGGAAAATGTTTTCTTAAATACATGGAAATTTTTTGAGTCCATGAAAACTGACGGCGTATGATTCTGAGGCATGGTGTGCTCGGAATCAATTTCTGAAGTTTTGTTCATGTACGTTCAGTAAACGTACGAGCGGGATTTTATAACTTTTGAACTGGTGCTCAGAATTGAAATCTGAGGGCACTGTTGAACTCACAGTGCTGGTATTCACATAAGAAGACTTTCACCTTGAAGACAGTTGGTCGAGGATGAAAGTTAGTTTTTGGGGGTTTTACGATGGAATAATAAAACAATTTAAGTGCATGTCTTAATTTATTTTATTTGAGCCTCCATGTGGGGTTTTTTTGGTTAAATCCTTCTCATGGGAGTTGGAGGTGGGACCACCACACCTTGAACTCCCATGAGAGGTTATGGTGGTGGAGCTCACCCGAACACGACCTCCCATGTGAGGATTAATGTGGTGGGGACCACACGAGTATTAAACCCCTTGAACTCCCCATTAATTGGGGAGAAACCTCTTGATCTCCCCACTTATGTGTTCCACCACCCCACCACCTTAATGGAGCCAACACACATCATTTATGGCCCCAATATTCCCATTAATTAGAATGTGCCAACAACAAAATAATAGATAAATCTATTATTTTGTTGGGGGGACTCACTTTCTTTTTAGAGGATCTAGGAGGAAGGGGGAACTTGGGAGAAGGCTTCTAGAGAAGAACATGTTCCACTGATGAAGAATTCCCCAATCGACGAAGAACATCGACCTCGATCCTGACTTTGACTTTTTTTCCTCAGAACCTCCTCGATGTGGGACGCATTCGTCTACAATGAAATGATGTCCACTTTCCAACGACTCCGTCAACGAACAATAAATTCGAGGTATGGGTGTGTTTTGATTTGAGAAACTTTGATTCTTCCTTCCATGATTGTTTCTCTTGACATGCTTGCTACCAAACTAATGTAGAAAGACAGGTCCAAACGAACATGGCCCGATCCCTCCGATGTTCTTGTGAATGTTTGGTGTGTTCTTCACATTCTTCATGGGTGATGAAAAACAGATCGTTGCGAGTTTGTTTTATGATGCCACGATCCCAAATTAAATACCCAACATCACAATAACCTAGTGGAGGTGCGACGACGATAGTGGGTGACAGATCAGACTGGAACTAGAAGGATCGTTCCTCGACCGTTCTTCGAGCGGGTGAATCAAATCGTGTTTTTGGAGCCGATCGGAGGCTCCAAGAGATGACTATGGGACATCTAGGTGACCTAGTGTCTAAAGTTTCATGTTGAACGGACCGTCAGAATGAATAATAGACTTCACGGGAGGCGCGTTGGCCGGAGGCACCGTTTCTGGAAAATTCCAGAATACATGGCATGAAGTTCTGACGAACACACTGTGTAGTACAGGAATTCTATGGCATGAGTTTTGGACCTTAGACAAGTAACACACGGCGTGTGACCCTGGTCACATGGCTTGTATTCTCTGCACATAATGGAATAATCGGCTTCGCGAGACATGGCGTGTATTCTGGGAAATACACAGACACAGGCAGAATTACTCGGCCAAGAGGCACGACATGTACAGTCTACATAGAATTGCAGTAGTGGCTTCGTGAGACTCAACGTGTATCCCGTGGATACATGAAAATGGGGTGGAGTACACGAGCATGTACTCCACCACATGGCTAGACATGTTCAGTGGCACGGGCTACCCCATGTGCCAATTACATGGGTTGGCGAACACGGGTTGAGGCTGTGTATGGGCACATGGCCTATATACATGGAGCTGACCCCAGATTCATGGACATGGTGTGTAACCATACCACATGTTGTGTACTTTATTTTCTACATGACCAGCCTTGCGACACGGGCAATTTTACACGGGAAGTACCTAAGGTCTGAAGACACGGCATGTGCCTCATTCCTACACGCCGTGTACTTTTTGGGAAATGGGTCGGTCATCTTCTCCTCGGTATCTTAGACACGTTTTGTTTTGGTTATCCCCCTATGACGTGTCGGACCTTTTGGATACATGAACTTGGGACTTCATGGTAGTTGATGTATCGACACTTGGATTGAGGAGAAGACCCTCCCAGAATCAAGCATACTTTGTACAGAACCCTGAGGCTGGATAAGAACTGACGACTATTCTTGGATCCTGTGTGGGTATAACAGTTCTAAATTTTGTTCCTAGATCCTGTGTGGGTTTGACAGAATAGCTAGTCTTAGATCCTGTGTGGTTCTGATAGCTCCGACTACTTTTCTTGGATCCTGTGTGGGTCCGACAGTTCTAATTACTGGTCCTGGATCCTGTGTGGGTCCAACAGCACTGACTACTATTCCTGGATCATGTGTGGGTCTGATAGTTCTAACTGCTGGTCTTGGATCCTGTGTGGGTTCGATAGCACTGATTACTATTCCTGGATCATATGTGGGTCTGATAGTTCTAACAACTGGTCCCGGATCATGTGTGGGTCCGACAGCTTAGATGATATGGTGACTACATCTGATCATCTCAATCTATCTACAAAAGTTGTATACTTGTGTGAGATGAGTTTTTAAATTTGTGGTTTCCTCATGATAGAGAAGGATTACTAGATAAATTAGGTATATGTATTGTAATATACCTTAGTGGGGTTATCTGTTGATTTTGTACCTTGGGTTTTATCCTTGTTGGATTTTGTGAGACCTTGAGGGTCTCAGGGTCCCTACTGAGTATCGTTATACTCACCCCTGCATGGGATATGCCCACACCTCATTGTGTTGGATGCAGACGACGGACAGCACTGACTGAGGCTGAGCGTATGAGGAATGGACGGAACTCGAAGGTGGACCTCACGACGAGTCAGTACCCAGTGGAGACTAACGGACATGGAGTGCTGAGGAGGCTATCTGTACCTACCCTTTAGGTAGGATCTATGGTGGATGATCCAAGAGCTTCTTTTCACCTTTCAGTTTTTTTGTCCTTTTTAGTTGTACTTGTACTTTATAGTTGGGCTTGTATTTCCATCCCCTTTACTTTTTATCACTCTCTTGTTATACAGTTTTAATTAGTGTTTTGTATTCAAATGTGTACTCTATTGTGTGTGTTTTCAGTTAAAAAGGAAATGACTTCCTAGTTTAGGGATTTACACCTTTGGTTCTAGTCGCCAGCCCCTGGCCTATGGAAGGCGGGCTTGGGGTAGTCACGGCATGGGCCCCGGGGGACGGGTCATGACAAATTGGTATCATAGGAGTCGGTTCTACTGCAGAACTTAGGAATCTAATCTTTCTTTTCTATAAAGTAATAGTGTTAAGAGTACAGAGTGTGGTTTTCTGTCCAGGGAGTCTAGTATTGGTGCGGCAGCCGACGTATCCATACACCAGGACCCTGACTTTTCATTTCCGACCCAGTTCACGAAAACACTGATTGTGTGTGTGTTTCGATAGTTTTTTTTGTGATCTCTTTGATTCAGTTCACCAGGTATAACTTATTGACCATGGCACACCTGTATCTTTTTAGGATGGCCCCACAAGGACATCCAGCTAGGGTTCCGAGATTTGTACAAGATGATATCCCACCGAGCGATGAGGCCTCAGTGCAGGGCCCTATCACAGCGGAGGCACCAGCGGTACCACTACCCGTTGGACCACCGATACCACCAGCCCCAACAACAAAGAGTACATGCCACTTGAGCACATTTCACGAGTTCCAGTGCCAGAGGCTACCCAGGTTCAAGGGAGAGGCAGACCCGCAGGCAGCTGAGGATTATCTAGAGGCTGTGGTGAGAGTCTTCAGACTAGTAGGAACACTATCCAATCTTATGGTGATCCTTTTCACGATCTTCTTCAGATAGCAATAGGAAGATGGTGGAGCCTGATGCTCCAGGTGCATGATGAGTCAACACTTCTCTGGACAGACTTCGAGAGCCTGTTTTGGGCAGAGTTTGTCCCAGTCACCCTACGTGTTGTGCAGATACATGAGCTACTGCATCTACAGAAGGGTAGCATGACAGTGGTGTAGTGCTCATCAAGGTTCATAGACCTCTCGTGCTACTCCACATATATGGTGTGGGACCCTTTCTTCAGGGCCCTGACCTTTGAGCAGGGACTCAGGTGGAATATTAGAGTGTCGATGATCTCACTCAGCATCCCGACACAGGCAGGGGTGTTAGAGAGAGCCCTCCAAGTGGAGATTTTCCTTTCTGAGCAGTCACAAGCAGCGAAACCCATCACTAGTCGACATGCAGCGGAGTCTTCTACAGCTAGCAGTAGACAGATATCGTAGAGGTCCATGTGGACAAGGCCATCCGGTGGATGACCTCAGGATACGGGTTCAGTTGTATGGGGAACATGAGACAGAGCCAGTCATTCCAGGAGCGGGCAATGTTACTCTTGTGGTGGGAAGGGTCACATGGATCGTGACTGTCCAACCCACCATACTGAAGATTAGTAGACAGTCAAAGGACCTCCCAGGAAGAGATAAAGATTCGATAGAGGTGGTCCGTAGGGCACAGGCAAACATGGTAGAGGAGCTGGTCAAGCTGCTGGCGGTGGGTGACGTTTCGAGGTGTTACTGCTACCACCACCAGGATTTCCACCCCGACCTCAGGGAGATGGTGGAAAGGTGAGAGCTCAGCTTTAGGCAGCTGAGGATTACGATCACGGCGCTCCGAAGATGATTCGAGGTATGATCTATGTCTACTCCACCTTAGATGTAATACTTATAGACACAGGTGTTAGTCACTCTCTCATTTCCACTGCCCTCGTTCAGAGCTCGGAGTTTCTGATGGAGCTGTTGGCTCGATCCTTATGGCTAGAGACTCCTATGGGAGCAAGCTCGATGATTACGCACTGGTGTCAGTAGTGTGAGCATACTCTAGGAGGTGAGAGCTTTGACTGGGATCTCCTCATAGCGGTGTCGAGGCCTTACGACATTATCTTGGGTATGGACTAGTTATCTACATTCCATGCTCAAATCAACTATATTAGGCACAAATTACGGTGTGTCCGCACGGATGGGACTAGGTTCACCTTCACCGGCAATAAGGGAGCCTTTGCAGCGCAGGACAGACTTACTCGGAGGAGGGTGCGCCAATCACCCATCAGTTGGCCTGCCTTACCCTCTGAGTAGTTGATGTGTAGAGTCCAACTTATCCTATAGTGGTGGACAAGTATGCGAATGTTTTCCCAGAAGATGTTTCAGGACTACCTCCTCATAGAGATTTGGACTTTTACATTGACATGTACCCCGGGATGGCACCAATATCTACACCAGCATATCGGATGGCTCCCATGGAGCTTCGTGAGCTGTGGGTACAGCTATAGAGGACTTGTAGAAGAAGGGATTCATCTAGCCCAGTGTTTCTCCCAGGGAAGCCCCAATTCTGTTTGCCAAGAAGGTGGATGGGATCTTGAGGCTTTGTGTCGACTACCGTCGCCTGAACCAAGTAACTATGAAGAACAAGTACCCACTCCCAAGGATTGATGACCTCATTGATTATATTAAGGGAGCATGGTGGTTCTTGAAGATAAAACTCAGATCAGGCTATCACCAACTCAAAGCTCGAGATGAGGATGTGCATAAGATGGCCTTCAGATGTAGGTACGACCACTATGAGTTCTTGGTTATGCCTTTCGGCATAACCAACGCTCCAGTAGTGTTCATGGAAATCATGAACATGATATTCCATCTATACCTCGATCACTTTGTCATATTCTTCATCGATGACATTCTGATCTACTCAACTACTTAGAAGTAGCATTCCTATCATTTGCAGGTAGTATTGGACACACTCCGAGAGCACCAGATTTATGGTAATCTCTCGAAGTTCCAGTTTTGGATCCCATAGGTTCACTTTTTGGGAAATGTCATATCAAAGGATGGAGTTGCAGTGGAGACAGCGAGGATTGAGGTGGTACTTTCTTGGGAGCCACCCAGGAGTGTGACGGAGATTCAGAGTTTCCTGGGTTTGGCTGGATATTACTAGAGGTTTGTTCCAGATTTCTCCAGAGTTGCAGCACCACTTTCAGCCTTGAGGAAGAAGGTGAAACCCTTCGTGTGGTCAGAGAGATTCCAGTAGAGCTTTCATGAGCTAAGGTAGAGGCTGACTAGTGCCCCCATCTTAAGGATTCCAAAGGATGGCATAGGGTATGTAGTCTACTACGACGCATCAGGGACCTGACTCGGGTGTGTCCTGATGCAGGAATGAGTAGTGATTTCTTATGGTTCTCATCAGCTGAGATAGAATGAGAAGAACTATGCTACCCATGACCTGGAGTTAGCAATAGTGGTATTCCCATGGAAGATGTGGCGGCACTATTTGATGGGTGAGTGTTTCACAGTCTACTCTGATCACAAGATTCTCAGGTATATCTTCTCTCAAAAGGACCTAAACCTGAGAAAATTCTGATGGCTTGAGTTCTTCCAGGACTAAGACTTCGAGATAGTCTATACTCCTGGGAAGGGGAACGTTGTTGTAGATGCACTCAGCAGGAGGTCTGGTATACAACTGCAAGGCAAGGTGACAGAGCAGCTAGCTGCTTTATAGATATCCTTTGTGGACCGATATGGAGAAATTTTCCTTCAGTCACTTACAGTCACCCCTCCAATTCTTTAGTGAGTCAGGGAGGTTCTATGTGGAGATACTGACTGCGAGACATGACGTGCTCAGATATCCACAGGGCAGGCACCTGATGGATATTCTGAAGGTGGGAAGCATGTCATCCTCTTTAGAGGACGTACTATGGTACTAGAGTCACTTCAAGAGGAAGTGTTGAGGGAGTTCCACACATCCCCTCTAGTGGTACATCCAGGAGTGGAGAAGATATACCAGGACCTTCGACGATAGCACTGGTGGCCAGGTATGAAGAAGGCAGTAGCGGAGTTTGTCTCTCGATGCCTCACTTGTCAGCAAGTGAAGGTGGAGCAGCAGGTATCAGTAGGCTTGGTTCAGCCTTTAGAGGTCCCAGAGTGGAAGTGGTATGGGATATCCAAAGACTTTGTGACGGGTCTTCCACGTACATCTAGGGGTCATGACTTGATTTGGGTGATCGTTGACCGACTCACCAAGTCATCCCACTTCCTACCGATCAGAGAGAAGCATTCAGTAGAGAGAATTGGATGCCTCAATGTGCAGGATATTATGTGGCTATATGGAGTACCTTCTTCTATTGTCTCCGATCGTGACACATGATTCACTTCCTGGCTATGGAAGGGGTTGCAAGAGGATTTTGGGATGCAGCTTTGTATGAGCGCTACCTTCTATCCTCAGACAGATGGTCAGACCGAACAGACCATTCAAACCCTTAAGGACATGCTACGTGGTTGTGTCCTTGACTTCGGTTGTAGCTGGGAGGATCACTTACCTTTGGTGGGGTTTTCATAAAACAACAACTATCACTCCACCATAGGTATGGCACCTTTTCAGGCGTTATATGGTCAACCTTGCAGATCACCCTTGTGCTGGATAGACCTAGGGGAGTCAGCACTGGTGGGACCAGAGATGGAATGGGCTACCACAGAGAAGGTGCAGATCATCCAGGAGCAAATGTAGACTACACAGAGAAGGCATAAGTCTTATGCCGATAGAGGACGGAGACCTATGGAGTTAGAGGATTGCGACCATGTCTTTATATGGGTCTAACCCCAATGATGTTTACGGAGATTTGGCCGAGTCATCAAGTTATCTCTGAGGTTCATCGGACGTTTTCATGTCCTCATCAGATTTGGAGAGGTGGCTTACCGCTTGGCTCTTCCACCTATGTTGCACTGAGTGCACGACGTCTTCCACATATCTCAGCCGAGGAGATACGTGCACGACCCTTCTCACATCATAGACCATGGGTAGCTGGACATTGATAATGGGGAGACTTTTACGGAGGTTCTAGTGGAGATTGATGATTGGCAGGAGAAGGTCCTTCATGGACGGTCGATACCTCTGGTGCGCATTCATTTGCAGCACAGGAACCTCCAGGAGAGCACATAGGAGAGGGATGCTCATATGCGTGCTCAGTACCCCCATTTATTCCCTTTAGTTTGAGTTTTAGCTTACGGGGATGTAAAGCCGTGAGGTGGGGATAATGTAAAGACCCAGAATTTCCGTGGAAAATTTTTTCTTAAATACATGGGAATTTTACGAGTCCACAAAAACTGACAACATATGATTCTGAGGCCCGTTGTGCCCGAAATCAATTTCTAAAGTTTTGTTCAGATACGTTCAGTAACCGTACGAGTGGGATTTTATAACTTTTGAACTGGTGGTCAGAATTGAAAATCAAGGGCACCTTTGAACTCACAACTCCGGTATTCACATAAGAAGAATTTCACCTCGATGGCAGTTGGTCGAGAATGAAAGTTAGTTTTTTTTGGGTTTTACGAGGGAATAATAAAATAATTTAATTGCATGTCTTAATTTATTTTATTTGAGCCTCCACGTGGGTGTTTGTTGGTTAAATCATCCTCATGGGAGTTGAAGGTGGGACCACCACACCTTAACCTCCCATGAGATTTTATAGCGGTGGGGCCCACCCAAACACATCCTCCCATGTGAGGATTAATGTGGTGGGGACCACCCGAGGATGAAACCCCTTGAACTCCCCATTAAGTGGGGAGAATCCTCTTGAGATCCCCACTTAAGGGTGCCACCACCCCACCACCTTAATGGATCCAACACACATAATTTATGGCTCCAATACTCCCATTAATTTTAATGTGCCAATAACTAAATAATAGATAAATTTATTATTTTTTTGGGGGGGACTCACTTTCTTTTTGGGGGATCTTGGAGGAAGGGAGAACATGGGAAAAGGATTCCAGTGAAGAACGTGTTCCACCAATGAAGAACGCCCCAACCGATGAAGAACATTGACTTCGATCCCGACCTTTACATTTTTCCATGAAACCTCCTCGACGTGGGATGTGTTCGTCTACCAAAAAATGACGTCCTCTTTCCCGCGACACCGTCAACGAAAAACGAATCTGAGGTAGGGGTGTGTTTTCATTTGATCAACATTTATTCTTTCTTCCATGATTGTTTCTCTTGACCCGCTTTCTACCAAACAAATGTGGACAGATCGGGACAAACGAACACGGCCTGATCCCTCTGCCATTCTTGTGAATGTTTGGAGTGTTCTTCGCGTTCTTCATGGGTGACTAACAAAGGATCATTTTGAGTCTGTTGTATGATGCAACGATCCCAAATTAAAGAACTAACATCACGACGACCTAGTGGAGGTGCGACGATGATAGCGGGCGACGGATCGGACCAGAACTGGAAGGATCGTTCCTCGACCGTTCTTTGAGCGGGTGAATTAAATCGTGTTTTTAGGAGCTGATCGGAGGCCTAAAAACACCGAATATGACTACGGGACATCGGGGCGACCTAGTGTCTGAAGTTTCTTCACAAATAGACCGTCAGAACGAAGAATGGACTTCACAGGAGGTGCGCTGGTCGGAGGCGCCGTTTTTGGAAAATTACAGAATACACGGCATATACTTCTGAAAACCACATTGTGAAGTACAGGCGTTATGCGTCTTGAGTTTCGGACTTTAGACAAGTAACACATGGCGTGTGACCCTGGTCACACGGCGTGTATTCTCTACGCATAATGGCAGAAGCAGCTTCGTGAGACATGGCGTATATTCTGGGAAATACATGGACATGGGCAGAATTACACAGCCAAGAGGCATGACGTGTACTGTCTACACAGAATGGAAGTAGTGGCTTTACGAGACTCGCCGTGTATCCCGAGGATACACAGATAGTACACAGGCATGTACTCTACCACATGACCAGACATGGCCAGTGGCACGGGCTACCCCATGTGCTAGTTACACGGGTTGGCGAACACGGGTTGAGGTCATGTACGAGCACATGGACAGAGTACACGGAGCTGACCCCAGATGCTTGGACACGGTGTGTGACCATACCACACGCCATGTACTTTCTTTTCTACATGACCATCCTTACAACACGGGCCTTTATACATGGGAAGTACCCGAGGTCTGAAGACACGGCATGTGCCTCATTCCTACATGCCATGTACTTTTTGGGAAATGGCTTGGTCATCTTGTCCTTAGTATCTTGGAAATGTTTTGTTTTCGTTAGCCCCATATGACATGGTGGACATTTTGGATACATCAACTTTGGACTTCGTGGTAGTTGATGTATCAACACTTAGCATGAGGAGAGGACCCTCTCGGAATCAAGCATACTTTGTACGGAACCCTAAGGAAAGCTAAGCACTGACGACTATTCTTGGATCCTATGTGGGTCTGACAGTTCTAACTTCTGTACCTGGATCCAGTGTTGTTTAAACAGAATAGCTGGTCCTGGATCCTGTGTGGGTCTGACAGCTCCGACTACTGTTCCTGGAACATTTGTGGGTCCGATAGTTATAACTACTGGTCCTAGATCATGTGTGGGTCTGACAGCACTAACTACTATTCCTGGATCCTGTGTGGGTCAGACAGTTCTAACTGTTGGTCCTAGATCCTATTTTAGTCCGACAACACTGACTACTATTCTTGGATCCTATGTGTGTCCGATAGTTCTAATAGTTGGTCCTAGATCCTGTGTGGGTCTGACTGCTTAGATGATATAGTGACTACATCTGATCATCTCTATCTCTCTACAAAAGTTGTATACCTATGTGATCTGAGTCAGTAACTTTGTGTTTTCCTCATGATTGAGAAGGATTACTAGATAACTTAGGTATATGTATGGGCATATACCTAAGTGGGGTTATCTATTGATTTCATACCTTGGGGTTTATCCTTGTTGGATTTTGTGAGACCTTGTGGGTCTTTGGGTCCCTACTGAGTATTGTTATACTCACCCCTGCACGGGCTATGCCCGCGCCACGTTGTGTTGGATGCAGACAGCGGACACCGCTGACCGAGGATGAGCATACGAGGATTGGACGGTACCCGGAGGTGGACCTCACGATGAGTCGGTACCCGGTGGAGACTAATGTACGTGGAGTGTTGAGGAGGCTATTTGTACCTACCCTTCATGTAGGATCTATGGTGGACAATCCAGGAGCTGCTTTTCACCTTTTAGTTGTTTTTTCCTTTTAAGTTGTACTTGTACTTTACAGTTGGGCTTGTATTTTCGTCCCCATTAATTTTTAGCACTCTCTTGTTATATAGTTTTTCTTAGTGTTTTGTATTCATATGTGTACTCTATTGTGTGTGTTTTCAGTTATAAAGGAAATTCCTTCCCAGTTTAGGGATTTACGCCTTTAGTGCTAGTCATAATCCTCTGGCCTATGGAAGGCGGTCTTAGGGTAGTCACGGCATGGGCCCTGGGGGATAGGTCGTGACAGGTGGATCTCATGATTGGTCTTCTTCATGGATTATCACGGCATTGTAGGAGCTTGATGACAAAGATCCATGATGCGATAAACCACCCTAGATTGAGTTTGAGTATATCATCTGGGAGAAATATATCCCAGTGACTCCAAGATAAGTATTATTCAAAGAGAATCTCCAACTTCATCAGGGTAGAATGTTAGTGGATGAGTATGTGTCGTGGTTTATTGACCTCTGGTGATAATCTTAGAAAATGGTTTATAATTCATACTAACAAGCTATAACATTAAAGTTAGGTATAAAAAAGATGTTTAATATAACTTTGTACCCCTCTGCATCCCCACCTATATCGTAGTGTTAAATCATGACTTACTAATAGAGATATTTTTTACATAGTAGTCAAAACCAGCTGGTGTTAATTTTAGTCACCAAGGAGCATACACTTTAATAGTTGGGGATGATTTCAGGCTTTGGGGTGACAACTCTTTAGACGTCATCATATCTAGTCTCGTACCAGAGGGTCCATAGAACATATTTCATTGAGTGATAATAGTTAGTTGAGGGAGAGGAAATGTTTTTCCTATAATGGGTGAGGTTACATCACCTAATATTTTCTGAAATTCTACGTGGTAGAAGATTGGAAAACTATTGATGGGATGCTAAGGAATAGGTAGAGACATGAGTAGGAGGAACCAAGAGGTGGTGGTTTTGTAGAGGATATTGGAGAGATAAAGGTGTTCGTTGACTCTATGATGTGATAACACCACCACCACCTCTAGGAGGTCCCCATCCAGCTCAAGGATCAGGTGGTTAGAAATGTGGGAAGTTGAGGGTAGTAGAGTCTTGTGGCCCAAAGGCTCCTACAATGATCTGAGGTAAGGTATTTATCTTCTCTACCTTAGCATCAATTCTAATACGCATAGGAATGATCCAATATTTATTAGAAAAATCCCTTATATGGGAACTATAGATACTATCAGATCCTCTAGCTTGACCCTTATATTTGGATACTCCTATTGGATGGGATTCTATGATCATAATCTTCTTTTAAGTAGTGTGACTAGGTGCTTGGTGTAGAAAGTTTCTTGTTGGTCCTTTTCCTAACAATGATGAGACCTTATGATTTCATTATTAGTATGGACTAGTATTCTTTCATCCATGCCAATATTAATTATTTTACTTAGAGTATGCAGTGGACTCGGGCATATAGGTCCATATTTTCTTTCACTAGTGAGAAGGAATTCTAGGTAGAGAAATTTGGTATTGTGTGCAGGGGATTACAATTGATCTTCCATCAGTTTTCTAGTATAACTCTTGTTGTAGAATAATAGTATATGTTTGGATCCCCACTATTATAAAGGAGTACTGACATTTATTTCCTAAATGTGTATCTATTTTATTAGAGGTGTATATAATAAAGATAACATTATGTGGTTGTTATGGTCATTACATGATCTTTCAGCCTTTCCTAGACTAGTTCATTGTAGTTTTTGTTGTTAAATTTCTCATTTACTCGTCATTAGAGGCTGAGAATGAAGTGCATTTATGGATGGTCCTAGAAATTCTTTGATAGAATCAATTGTATGGTAAACTCTCGAAGTTTCAATTTTGGAATTGTGAGTTCCACTTTCTCAAACAATTAATCTTTAAGGAGGGTGTAGTTGTGGACCCCAAAAATATTGAGTTAGTTCTTTCTTTGGATCCACCCAATAATGTGACAAAGGTGGAGAGTTTCCATGGATTATCAGGATATTACCATAGATTCATTACGTACTTCTCCATGACTACAACAGCTTTGAATACCTTGAATAGAAAAGGTTAGTCATTAACTAGTTAGATAATTTCTATAAAACCTTCAGGGATTGTGGTAGAGGTTGAAAATAAATCACATTCTAAGGTTTATAGAGGAAGGGGCAGAGTACATACTGTTATGAAATTCCTCGGGAGTTGGGATTAGTTGTGTTTTGATGTAGAGATAGGTGGCGATTTCCTATAGTCATATGCTTCTAATACCCTTTGAACAGAACTACACAACCCATGACCTAGAACTATAAATTTTTGTGTTTTCCCTAATGACTTAGAAACACTACCTTCTTAGAGAAATGGTTTTTTATTTATTCTGAAAATAAGAGTCTTAGATACATCTTCACCTATAGATATCTTAACCTGAGATGGAGTCAATGTCTTGAGTTACTATCGGATTATGAATTCATGATAGTATATACTCCTAGTAAATGGAATTTGGTGGAAGACACTCTCAACATAAATTTTGATTCCCAATTTCTAGGAGATTCATTAGAGTAGTTGGCCTTATTAAATTTATCATTAGTATTCAGGGATGGGTTAGTGTACCTATTAATGATGGGTGTGACCATTCCACTACTTCAGTGTGTGAGGGAAGAATAATGCGGTGATGGTTATTATGTGGTATTTTGTGATCAAATAACAATAATACATACTCCTAAGGGATCATCTAAAGGTGGGGATCATGTCATTCTATTCCAAGGGTAGATTGTGGTGTTATTAACACTTCAGAAGGAGGTGCATGGATAGTTACATACATCTCCCTCAGTGGTACATTCTATTTTGATAAATATGTAAAAAGACATTTTGTGGTGGTTTTGGTGGATAGCGATGAAGATGAATGTTGCAGAGTTTGTCTAATTATGCATTTCTTTTCACCAGGTAGAGGCTGAGCATCAGGTCTTGGTAGGTTTGATGTAACCCCCAAAGGTACTAAAGTGAGAGTGGGATAACATATTTATGGATTTCATAATAGGGAGTGTATGTTCAGTGAGAGGTCATGATGTTATTTGGATTATTTTCAACTAAATCACTAAGAAGACTCACTTCCTCGCCATTAAAGAGTAGAGTTTGGTGGAAAGTCTGGGATTAATGTATGTATAGTAGATTAAATAACTTCATGGAGTGCCCTTAATGATTATCTCTAACCATGTCGCTCAATTTATGCCCCATTTTTTTATATATTTTTAGGATGATTTTGGGACTTAGTTGAATATGATCGTTGATTTTTACCTAAATACTAATGTCCAAACTCAAAGAACCATTTAAATTCTATAGGATATGATGATGGATTGTATTTTATATTTTGGTCAGAGTTAGGAGGGTCATTTTTAATTAGAGTATTTTATTTATAATAATAGTCATCACTTCACTACTGGCATGGCACCATTTGAATCCCTGTATGGAAGTCCTTATAAGTCACATTTTTTCTGGTTTAAGTTGGGAGATACAGCACTCTTGGGGTAAGAGTTCTTTTAGGTGACAACTAAGATGGTTCAGACTATTCTAGAATGTATGAGGACATCCCAGTTCCATAAAAATTCTTATACAAATATTTGATAATGATCCTTGGAGTTTGAGGGCGTTGATAATTTTTTCTTCAATTTATCACCTCGGTGTTGAGTATGTAGACTTGGCTATGGTGGAAATCTCTCTACAAGGTACATTGGTCTATTTATGATTTTTCATAGGGTTATTAGGTATGCCTACCTCTTGGATTTGCTCCTCAACTACACTAATTCCATGATGTCTTCCATGTTTTGTAGATGAGGAGATATGAGCGTGGTATGATACACATTTTTGATCGGTGAAAGATAAAAATTGAAGGATGAACTTTTGTAGAGTACCCAGTGGTGATCGTGGATTGGTAGGAGAAAATCCTTTGATGGTGAGTAATTCCCCTAGTGTGTGTCTTGTGGTAGCATGAGAATCTCTAGGAGATCCCATGGGAGAATTAGAACCAAATAAAATCTAAGTTCCCTCACCTTTTTGAGTGAGTTGATCTTTTAGGGTCGAATTCACCAAAGTTGGGGAGAATTCAACAACTCTATTTTTCATGTTTGGACCCTTTGTAACTTATTATGAATTCCCTTGATTTTCTTTCTGGTAATGGTGTAATTATCAGTGGGAATTTGACCCTAAGTGTGGAGTATTTTAATTTATTTCAATATTTATTATATTCATGGATGATTTATACCATATCTTAGTTCTTGGGCCTTATATGGGTAAAATGAGGTAATCATTAAGTTTTCATAGTGGACTTTACGCTAGGTCCGTTATGAGTTTATTTCATATTAGACCTCTATTCGATGCTCTATCATAGGCTAAAAATAGATGAAATAAATTGATCAATTTATTTATTTTATTTATTTTATTTATTTTATTTATTTTATTTATTTTATTTATTTTATTTATTTTATTTATTTTATTTATTTCATCTAATTGATTTATTAACCTATTTTTCTATATTTAATCTCTTGTTGCTAACTCATCTGAGGTTAGATGCATAACCAAGAGGGAGCCTTAATAGGAGAGTAGCAATGAAGATCATTGTTGATGACCTTGGAATCTGGGATTGATCACGAATACTATAATAGATATGGGATTTACCAGTGGAAATAACCATCATCAATGCTAAAAAATTAATGATGTTGTAAGAGACTTTAAAAGTCAATATATTTTATCAGCGCTAAAAATAGCACTGATAAAAGGGCCATCCATCAGTGCTAAAAAACACTAATAAAGGGGGTCCTTTATCGGCACTAGTCTATCACTAATAAAGGGGGACCTTAATCAGTGAATTTTATATTGATAATAAAGGGAAAACTTTATTAGTTCATTTTTAGTGTTGATAAAGTGACATTTTATCAATATTATTACTAGCACTAATAAAATTTATGTTGTAGTAGTGCACTATTAAAATTATAGCACACTATATCATCAAAATAGAAAGTTTAAATTCAAATATATTTACATAAAAATGAAATAAAAAACACTATAAAATTCTTATAAACATTTTTAACATTGGTTTTTAAAATTACATTGGTACATGCAGTTTATCACAAACATCAGCAAATTTAAAATGTTCTGTTGTCTTTGGACCCTAACCCCCACTAAAAAGATCCAAATCTTGCTACCAGTTCCTGAAAAAACCACCTCATATAAATAAAAAATAGTTTACATGTATAAAAAATAATTTTTTATGTTACAAATACTATAAATAAATAATTTGAACATAAATATGAAACAATGCATTAATAAAATGTCACTTTTAAACTGACTCACTGAAAGTTATTATTTTATTATAAAAACCTTAAAACCCAGGGATACACGTCACGGAGGACGGAAGTAGTGAAGTCCACGGGCGTCCTTCCGGATTACATTGACACATTCAAGAAAAAAAAATTAGTTTTATGTATGTGATGAGTGTTTTGAACTAAAATATAGATTTTAAACTGAAAACATATACTTCGAGTTATACTTGGTAAACCAGGTGTCTGGTTAATGTGTGTTTGATACCTATATATCACAAATAATTTATGGATAATTTTCCTACTAAGATAATATGATTAAATTTTCTTATTTTTAATTATGTGATGTGTGTTTTGAACTAAAATGTCAATTTTAACATGCAATATGAGTCATATCGACAACACCATGTATCGTATTGACATGAAGCTCATTCTGAAACATAAAAAATGATTTATGGATAATTTTACTAAAATATAAAGACAATATAAGTGTGTTTTATATGTTTTTAGTGATTTACACATGTTTTAAACTAAAATATCATTTTTAAACTGAAATCACACTCTTTGATTCATACTGGTCACACAGTTTGTGTGATTAACATGAGGATTATTCTTACACATCGAAAATGACTTATGGATCATTTTCCTGAAGTATCAAAACAATACAAGTTAATTTTATTCATTTTTATTGATTCACACATATTTTTAACTAAAATTTTATTTTTAAACTGAAGGAAAATATTTTGAGTTGTACTGGTCACATCGTTTATCAAATTGAGGTATGGTTGATTTTTATACATCAAAAATGAATTATGGGTCATTTTACTAAAGTATCAAAACAATCTGAATATTTTTTCTTAGTTTTCAGTATGTCATGTGTCTTTTGAACTAAAATGTAAATTTTAAACAAAAACCCAAACTTAGAATCATAACAACACACTATGTGTCAGTTTGACATGAAGTTGTTTCCTACACATCAAAAATGACTTAAGGATAATTTTCTTAAAGTTTCACAATAATATGAGTGTATTTTCTAGGTTTTTATGAGTGATACACATTTTTATCTAAAATTTCACTTTTAAATTGAAAACACTCACTTTGATCACACTATTCACATCATCTATCTGATTGATATTTTACAAATACATATACATCAAAAATGACTTATGGATAATTTTCCTAAAGTATCAGGACAATACAAGTGCATTTTCCTAGTTTTCAGTGAGTGAAACACATATTGTTTACTAAACTACCATTTTTATACTGTAAATGCACATTTTGAGTCATATAGGTCACACCATGAATCATATTTAGGTCAAGATTATTCCTATACATCACACATTAATTAAAGATCATTATCCTAAAGTGTCAATAGAATTTGAAATCATCTTCCTAGTTTTGAGTATTTCACAAGTCTTTTTATCTAAAATGTCAATTCTAGATAAAAATACACACTTTGAGTCATTTCAAACAGACCATGTGTTGAATTTACATTCGGTTGTTTTTACACATAAAAAATGACATAAAGATATTCTCCCCAAAGTATCAATATAATCTGATTTTTTATTATAGTTTTTTTGTTAGTGAAACATGTTTTTTTGTAAAATGTCATTTTAAAATAAAAACTTGCACTTTGCGTCAAACTTATCACACCATGTGTCTGATTGATGTGATGATGATTCCTACACATCTAAAAAGAATTATGGATCATTTTTATAAATTATGAAAACAATATAAGTTAGTGTTATCAGTTTTGAGAGAGTGTTATGCATCTTTTTAACTAAAATGTCATTTTTAAACTAAAAATACACATTTCGATTCATATCAATAATACCATGTATTAGATTGAGGTGAGACTAGTTCATAATCATCATAAATTACTTATGAATCATTTTAATAAATTATCAAAATAAATTTATGTGTTTTCTTGATTTTTATTATGTCAAGAATATTTTTAACTAAAATATCAATTTTAAATAAAAACACACACTTTGAGTCATAATTATATCATAGTTTGTTAGATTGATGTGTGGTTATTTTCTATAGATCAAAAATGACATAAGGATAATTTTCCAAAATTATAAAGATAATTTGAGAGAATTTCCAAGGTTTTTAGTCTCTAAAAAACATTTTTAACTAAATTGTCATTTTTAAATAGAAAACATGCACTTTCAGTCATACCAGTCACACTATATGTCATATTGAGGTTTGTTTGATTAATACATGTCCAAAATTACATATGGATCATTTTCCTAAATTATCAAGTCAATAAAAGCACATTTTCTAGGTTTTTAGTATGTGGTGTGATTCTTTTTAACTAAAATATCATTTTTAAACTAGAAACACACATTTAGAGTCCTACTTGTCTCACCATGTATTGAAATAAGGTGTAATGATTCCTGCATGTTCCAAATAACTTATGGATCATTTTACTAAAGTATAAAAACAATCTGAAATGATTTTCCCAATTTCGAGTTTTCCACATATCTTTATAACTAAATTGTTAAATTTAAATAAAAAAAACACACTTTGAGTCATACTAGCCACACCATGTGTTGGATTGATGTTTGTTTTTTTCTTACACATAAAAAATTAATTAAATATTATTTTAATAAATTATTAAGACAATCCAATTTTTTTATATGTTTTTAGTGAGTGGAACATTTTTTTAACTAAAATTTCATTTTTAAACTGAAACAAGGATTTTGAGTCACACTGATCACATTGTGTGTCATATTGACATGTGGTTGTCAAAAATGACTTATGGATCATTTTCCTAAAGTATCAAGACCATAAAATCATATTTTATTTGTTTTAAATGAGTGACATTAGTATTTTTAATTAAAAGGTCATTTTTTATCTGAAGAAACACATTTGAGTATTACCGGTCACACCATGTGTCCGATTGAGGTATGTATAATTCCTAAACAACAAAAATGACTTATGGATCATTTTTTTAACATATAAAAACAATATAAAATTATTTTCTATTTTGAGTATTTCACTCTTATTTTTAACTAAAATTTAAATTTTAAATAAAAACAAACTCTTTGATTAATACTGGACAAATTGTGGGTTGGATTAGTATGAGACTGATTCATACACATCATAAATTACTTATAATTAATTTTCCTAAAGTATCAGTAAAATTTGAGTATATTTTATCAATTTTCAGTAAGTTAAAAGTGTATTTTTAACTAAAATATCATTTTTAAACTAAAAATCCACATTTCGAGTTATACCAATCACATCGTGCATCAGATTGAGGTATGACTTATTCCTACACATCAAAAATCACTTCTTGATCATTTTCCATAATTATCAAAACAATATGAAATTTTTTTCTTAGTTTTGTGTATGTCAAGTATTTTGTTAAATAAAATTTCATTTTTAAACTGAAAACAAACATTTCAGGTCATACCGGTCACACCATGTATTGGATTGTGGAACGACTGATTCCTACACATTAAAAATAACTTTCTAGTCATTTTACTGATTTATTAAAAATATGAATGTATTTCCTTGGTTTTGAGTATGTCATGCATAATTTGAACTAAAATTTCAATTTTTAATTAAAACACATTCATTGAGTCATTATGGTCACACAGTGTGTCGAATTGATGTGTTGTTGATGCCTACACATCAAAAATGACTTAAAATATTTTTCATAAAGTATCAAGACAATATGAGTGTGTTTTTCAGGTTTTTAGTGAGCTAAACATGTTTTTATCTAAAATATCATTTTTAAACAGAAAACACATGCTTCGAGTCATACAGGTCACATTGTGTATTGTATTGACATGTAGATTATTTCTACAGGTTACTAATGAATTATGGATCATTTTCATAAAGTATTAATACAATACAACTATGTTTTCTTAGTTTTGCGTATGTAACATTTTCTTTGAAATAAAATTTAAATTTTAAATTAAAACATTCACTTTGGGACATAATAGCCTCACTATGTATTGGATTTATGTGAGGATTATTACTACACATAAAAAATTACTTATTTAAAATTATATAAATTATTAAGAAAATATGAGTGTGTTTTCTTGATTTTTAGTGAGTGATACACATTCTTAACTAAAATTTCAATTTAAACTGAAAACATGCATATTTATTCATTTTTAGGATGAAATCACATACTGTTGAGCATAAAAAAATATAGAAAAAATGGATCTATGATGTGATTAAATAGTACCTGGTGGCATCATGCATGTTGAATACTTTTTATAGAATTGATTTTTATCTAAGAATTTTGTTCTCTTTATAGAACACAAAATGGTCAAAAAAATCAATTTTCAATTAATTCATTTCTTCATATATATTTGAAAAATAAATATATAATTATTAGATAAAAATTACAAGGAAATAAAATAAAAAATTTCGATAAAATAATGAGAAAATAAAAAAAATAAGTGGTAGGAAGCCACCACTTAATGATGTATACATACATTCTGACACCATGTATTCTGCCCACTTGTTTCTAAAAAAACTATATCATCTTTTGAATATGTGGAGTATTGATAGTCTTAGTATTATTAGAAAAATATAAAAATGATTAATGAATATTTTTAATTAAATTGTAGTTATCATTAGAAATACCTCTTCGAGGATTCTAGTTTGTTAATGTAATATGATATCTTTTATACATTTCCAAATGTAATAACCACAATTTTACCATTTGTTTGATTTGCAAACTACAAAAACATTGATAAAAATAAGTAATTGGTTTTGATATATATTTTTATAGAGAAGTATTATTATATATAGTCTAATACTTATCCACTAGTATAATTCAATAGGATTTTTATTCCCATTTATTGTCCTCATACCATGATTATGATTATATTTAAACACCAACATGTCATAAAAAACATTAAGTCTTAATATAAAATGAATAACTTATTTTTTATTTCTAAAATGTTGAATGTAGTTCATTAAAAATAAATAAACTACATCATGTGTGGTTGATTTGTTGGGTATCCATGAATTGAATCCGTAAAATAAATCTTCAGAGTATCCAAATCGATTGTAATGATCAACCAATGCTCCATAAAAACTAAAAATTAATAAATAATTAAAGAAAAGAAAATATATTTTATATTATTATATTGTATAGTTTTACCACTAAATAATGGGTACTGAGAAGAGTCTGTCATCTATAAGTTTATTTTCAAATATAGCAGCCATTTTCCCTACTATCACTAAATATTCTTCTATTTCTAATTATATTTTTTATATATAACTGATGTGAGGAATATTGAGTCCAATTTTTTATTAATAGGTTTTTTCCTTTAAATAGTATTGATATATATTCTTTTAAAAAATATGGTTAGTATTTAACTATAATTAACATAATAGATTGTCTATTGGATAAAAATGTTATGAAAAAAACTCATGTACACATTTACAACTAAGATTACTAGGCATCCATGCTTTAATATTTCATCTACATTATCAAGACCAAGAATGTTAGTAATATCCTATTACTACATTTTTCCTTCAAAATTAATTATGGTTTTATCACCATCTCTAAACATTATATCTAGATAAACTTATAATATTAGTGAATGAGGAAGTTGAACGGGCAGGCTAAAGGTACTCTCTAAAGGTCTTTTTCAATTGATAGGTTGATCCTTTAGATTTTTTTTATTTGACCTTCCATTTATGCTTACTTTTCTCCATTTATAAAAACATTCATTGTTTTATGCCTTTTTTCATTAAATATTAATGTTTTAGCATTAAAATTAAATTTTAAAGGAATAACTCCATGTCAACATATATTTTTATAAGATCAAACGACCATGTACAAAAGTTCCCATAAAAATTTCAATGGTGTGAACATCTAGATCATCAAGGGGAATAGGTATCTCGGTGCTCAACTCATGAGTTTCATGAATCCCCACTCTCACATTACCTTTTTGAAGTTGTTTGTGGTGTATAATATCTCATTGTATATTATACATTTTACCTTTAACAACAAGGTGATTGGTGGGTGTTGATAGATATAAATCAAAATCAATTTCATACTATATAACATTAGTGTATTAAAGGTATAAATATCTTCATAATTAATATTTCAAAGATATAGTTATGACAGAATAAATTACCTCTAGAAAGGTGGACCTTTAAGGAGAACGGATCACCTCAAAGTTTGGGGGAATATCATCATGTAGTGTTTGTTTTTTGTGTTATTTCTTATCTCTAATTATTTGTCATAACATTTCATAACAACTCAGACCTATAATAATTTTTTTCCTCTATAGTTGAGATTCATGTCTTCATCACCACTATTTCCTTATTTTTATCCCCTTGTTCATTTATTTTGTCAAAATATGTTCTCTATGACACTCTAAAACCCAGACATCTAATATTTCCATATTGTTCTAGAAACTTTAAGTACACTGAAAGTATTCATTAATTAGGTACAACTGATTATGATTATTTTGTATAAACGAGATAAAAATATTGTAAAATAAGTAATCATTTATATGTAATACCAATTTAAAGCATAATTTTTTTTTATTATGTCATACTTACACATGCTTCCAATTATTTTTATGTGTTTTCATCTACTAGTGTTTCTTATTAATTTACATGATCCTCCTTCTAAAGAACATCATGTGCGATGGAAGTAGATTTTTATTTTGATTCATCATTCTATATATAAATAATAGAAAATAATTGTGTGTTGTTACATTCCATATAAAAGTATTACTATAGATTTAAAATACATACTATTCTTTTCAATTGAATTTTACCCCATCCTTGATTTATGGTATGGGTATGTTGATTTTGATGCACACTGCTTATTTTCATAACTAAGTTGTTGTTTCATAAATTAACAATTCTTAATCAAAGTGATTAATACATGTATTATCAAGAAATGTATTACCAATCACAATGTACCTGAAAAATTCCTCATCATGATGGTAAATAAATGTTTTCTATTTTTCTTGGTTTATCATGTGTGGATATATTTGTAGTTGGTGAAGTTTTAATTTCCCTTCAGTATCCCTAAGATTATTCTTCATAATAATTTTCTTAAATCCTCTATAATTTTTCTATCAACCATTTATACAAATTTCATTCGATAATCATCTTGTATAAATTCACTTTATAAAGTATAGTTAAGAGTAAATCATCATTTCATTATTTTATTTTTTATTAAAATAGAGAAATTATATCATAATGTTGCCCTAATATTTTCCCAAATTAGTTCCTTAATTTAAGGCACAACATTATTTCATATATCTGTATATATCAACACATGCATTGAACTGGTGACCACAATGTAACTAATGAATATGGATTTATTTTGGTTAATAGGTTGGTCGTATGCAAACTATCCAACCTCAAATTTTATGCCTATGCTTCTCAACTTAAAAGTTTTTGTCAACACCATCATATTATAGTGCCCAAGTTTTTTATGGGACATGGGTTATTAACCTTCTACCATTTCTTCAGTTTAAATATCATCAAAATATTGTTCCTCGGGATTGGTAGAATTTTCATGTGGATAAACATTTTGTTCCCCTACACTATAAGCATTAGTAGGTTGAGAAACTAATTGTTCCTCGGGAATGGGAGCATCAGTATATTAAAATTTCATTATCTACAGAAGTGGTTAAAATTTTAAATTAGATTATGTAAAATAAATAGGTAAAAAATAATACTATGAGGTAACTTAATGTATATTAAAAAATAATATAACATGAATATTGAACTCTCTCTTTTTCTTTAAATTTTTAAGGGATTTTACCCCTATATTGAGAATAAAATATCCTAATTTTTATTTCATATGAGATACAAAACCCTATATACATTAGAACCATCATTAAATTATTGTGATGTACCAATGAATGGTTTATCCTTGTTTTGATTGAAATTTTAACATGTAGTGGTTTTGGTTGATATTAGAACAATTTACAACATTCTATTTATAGGATCTAAAACATAAAAAACTTTTATTTTATATGATTTCATTATAAAATGTTCATATGTGTACCCTTCCTTACTAAAATCTACATTCAAAAATACCAATTCATAAATGTTAATTGGACTCCTGTGATCAATCCACCTACCTTGAAAATTGGAACTTGGATTATTATATATTCCAACTCCCGTATTTTTTTGATGATGTCAAAGCATGGCATATTCACATAAATTAGATTTATGACCTTGGAACCTGATACATGCATTGATTCATCACCAATTATAACTCTACTATTTTATATGGTATAGAATCCATCATGTTCATTTATATATAATATGTAACCATTATTATATCACACATATACACATGGTTATATAGTTATCTATCTAAGTCATTCTGATATTAAATTTTGATTTTTAGTTAAATCTTTAAAAATATGGCCTCAAAACTATACTATAAACTACCGATTATGTGTATTTTATATCAATATTTCATATCATGACTGATTAAAATTACTAATAATTACTTTATGGGTTTCAATTTATGGAACAACCTCTAAACTATTATGTAAAATAAAAATGTGAGACATCTCCTTCTCTGTAATGGTAATTGTGATAACATCTATTCTTGAAATCCATTCACCCACAAATCACTCAATGTGATGAGATTTTGGTAGGACAATTATTTCTATATTAGATAGATATTTGGTATATAATTAGAAGTATTCCTCAATAAAATATAACTCCAAAATACAACTTTCTGGATGACTTTGATTTTTGACATACCATTTCAAAATCTTTATATAACATTAAATGGGTTATATCCATATATAATGTATATAACTACATATTCGGATCTCTTTAATGAATATAACTATCAAGTAAGCCATCATATCAAATAACGATAGTGGGAATAACATCTCCAATTTACAAAATATAATAGTGATTTCATTTTCCACTGTTTGAATTTTTTTTGGGTCTATAACTTTCCTACGTATAGATTTTAAAAAGAAACAAATCATTGTTAATGTATAAAAGAAACTTTTATTAAAAAGGAAATTTAAATAAAAAAGAATTATATCTTACATCAAAACATCATAGTTATGTTATTTCAGAACCTTTAAATTTAAATCAATCATTAACATGATATTCTTAACATTATATAAATTCCCCTCTAGAACCTTTACATAATTCATGAAGTTTAAAAACTGATATCTCTCTTTCTTGGAAAGAGTGTAAGGAGTTTGATGAATAAATATCTATCTCTCACACTTCACTGGTGCCAAATATTCTTGTATCCTCATTTTAATCATGTCCAAGCTTTCCTTAATTTTTTCCTTCCTTTTCTTGGGTGAATTCAGTGACATTCCAATGACACTATCCCATATATATTTTTCACATGAATAACATCCATAAAATGTATTACAAGAAAACAATTATATCATGGTAATTAAAAATACTAATCTATTTTTACAACTAGTTTTCATAATGATTTTAAAAAAAATTACAAAAAACTATGGATATATCCTTTAATTTCTCAAACCGTTGATCACCTATTGGTAGAGACATGATTGTACTTTTTTTTTGAATTCTCGTTGAGTGATGTCATCCTACATCAAAATCTATGCCATTAGGATAAAAATATTTGATTTCCTAGAAACATTGTCTTTGAGAAATGTTTCAAACTAACTAAGTGTGTACCTTTTCACAAATGGGACACACTGGAGTTCCTTTAATGTTATATCCTAAAAATATTCCATAAGCAAGAAAGTTATTTATCGAACCATAAAAAATGAATTTCAATGTGAATTATTCATTTTTGCATGAATAAGATTAAGTAACACCTTAATCCCACATTAATTTCATATCTTTTATCAATGGATACAAATAAACATCAATATCCTTACCTATTTGTTTTGTTCCTGATATAAGAAGATACAACATAATGTATTTTCACTTTATGTATACCCATGGTGGAAATTTATAATTTTCTTGAAAAAACATCCATGTACTATGATTGTTACTTTATAAACAAATAGGATTCAATCCATTGGAAGATAGCACAAGATGAAGGTTTCTCAAATCGTTTTTAAAATCATGGTACTCGTGATCAATTTTCTTCCACTGAGAGGAGTATACTAGGTGATAAATATTCTGATCTTGATTTCTTATATCTTCTTGAAATGTAAATTTCCTTTAAGTCTCCTCACTTCCATAAAAGTGCATAAACCTGGAAATTATTTGAAAGTATTATACAAATTTGTAAGGAATTTATTTATCTTTTTTTATTGAGATACACCACACTTTAGAAATTTTTTAAGTGATTCATGGTCCTTGTGAAATAGTATACAATCATTTGTATAGGAATTTATTCTTTCAGAGATAATACACATTGAACATAGAATTCATTTAGCATCTTTTTTTCATAAAATAGTATCATTATCTTTGGGTACAAATTCATTCAAGAGAGAATTTCATTCAATAAAAATGGTTCCACTCTATCTATTTCTAATATTTACATTATATGGCTACGGTATAACTGATAATTTTTTATATTTATTATAACTAGCATATAATAAAATCTTTATTCAACTCTTTGACTTATAAATTTTTTATGCAATCAATAATTTTATCTTAAATTTTCATTTTCATTTTCATTTCTTTAATATGATATACATCATTGTTTACACATTTAATCATATCCTTAATATGATCTTCAACATCATTCACACTTATAACCATGTCTGATGATCTATAAAATGTAGTGTTATCTCAGTCACTAGTTGTATTCAATTATTCCATATGTTTATTATTACATTTATAAATTCAATATATTAAATGACATATCATGTGTTTTTACAACTCCTTTAACTAATTAGTATTTAATAAAAACAATTTAAACATGGAAAATAGATTTTAAAAGGTTCATATGTATGATATTTTGTAAATTTGATGAACTATTCTACCTCATCCTCATACTCTATTTTCATATGATTAGAATCCATACATTTTTTATTCATGTCCATTATATTTCATTCAATAATTTTCATATTTATCAAAATAAATAAATACACATAAGTTATGAGATTAGAAACAAATTAATTATTTTTCACAATGTTTCCACAGTGTTTTAAATAAAGTAATCACATAGATTATGTTTATTACATTTTAAAATTTATGAAAGATGTTATATTCTAATTCTTTCTTTTGTAATAATCAAAATAAAAATTTCAATATTATATAATATTTTAAAAATAGTTAATATTGTGGGAAGAATGGGAAAAATAAATTTTTTGACTAAAATAAAACAAATTTTAAAATTTTAAAACCATAAAGATGATTTATTTGATCAAAAAATTAATTTAAATGAGTAATTAAATTCACAAAATAAAAAACCTTTTTATTAATGATAAAAAATGTTTATAATTTTATTTATGAATTTTAAAAAAAAATTATGTTACCATTGAAAGGATTGAAAGTATTTTATATGATGATGCATTTGAATGAGGAAAAGAAAGGGTGAATTTTTATTGTCTTATCTTGTAATTATATGCATTTAATATTAAGAGATTAAAACACCTCTTTGAATACATTATTTTTAAACATAAAACCACCAACATAAATCCACAACATAACCCATGAAAAATTCATTATTGAGCATAAATTTTCTCTTTGAGTGGGGATGTACGTACATTTCAATATTATGTGAAGTGTTCAGGATCACAAGAATTGGAAAACTTAAAAACATATATTCTTTAGTAAGGGAGATGAATTTATATGTAAGGTGGGAAAAAATGTGAATGGATTGATCAATTGACTTGAATGTAAACATGTGAATGTATTGATCAATTGACTTGAATGAAATTTCTTAATCATATATAATGAAAAGGAACTTAAAATCATAAAATATGAAATATGAAAATATAATAGAAAATGAGTAACCATTTCCATTTTTTATTTAATTAGTTTTAGTTTGGGTTATGTGTGGTAGGTGATTAAATGAGAAATTTTGTGAATTTTTAATTTATTTTAATTCCAAATATTCCCCATATTTTCATTAGTTTATCACATTTTTAGGTATTTTAGAATATTTTGAAGTGAAACATGTCTAATTAAAGTGAATTCTAGATGACTCATTGTCATATTAAAACACTCCTAGAAATTATGTGATATTTAATCACATTTACAAGGATAATTTGGGATTAAAGGGTAGATAAGCTCAAAAAATCATGAAAAACACATGAAAGATTGATTAAGATTACATAAAATTAAGTTTATAATTTCATCCAATTGGTTATGATATTCTATTTTTCTAAAGCAATCGACTTTGATTGAAACAAACCTTTTGTTCCAAGAGATCTTGAGTGAAAAAAGACAAAACCCAATTTTTATAGGGTTATTTTATAAAGAAGGAAGAGGGTTTTATCAGCACTTACTATAATGAACCAACCCTATTATCCTAGAGCTGGTGTATTCTTTATTACATTGGTATAAGATATAAGTAATCACATCCTGAATGACTAAATAGTTTAGTAGTTTTGGGGTACTAGATACATACTTGAAATTTACATTACATTTTAAAACATAAAATATACAAATAATTTTCTTTTATAATTACATTATTCCCCTTACTTTATCAATGCATATAATTTAAAAAAACTTCCTAGTATCCGGAGGAAAATAAAACATAAGAAAGGGGTGATCTTAGATGCTCTGTAAGGGTAAGCGTATAGTGGAAGCTATGAATATATAAGGAATAATAAATATGGAAAGGTAAATAACTAAAACACATTCCATTTAATCAATAACTGGAGAATAATATGGAAGATATAAAATATGATCAAATAATTTCATATGAATAATCACATGAGCTTAAAACTTGACCATGGATATTCTAACTAATCATATAATCACATGGAATATTAATTACTAAATTAATAATGATGGAATTTATAATGCTGAACATTTAAAACATGCTATTAAGGCCTTAGTCCAAAACATCTAATACCTTCGAGGTTGTATTCTAATACATCTGTATAAATGGGTAAGGTATTGGCTAAAAAAATATCTAGTTTTTCTCATTAGACCTACCGATACATCGAGGGGCTATAGTGAGCCTCACCCATCACTTACAAAATCCAATTTTTTCATCATATGAAAGGGGTGAAACATAATCAACATAAGAATTTTTAATTAAAATAGGATATTAAATTTAATAGTTTCATCAATAAATAAATAAAATCATAAACCATCCATAATAGAATGAATGGTATCAATATAGTATATCCCTGATCAAATTTATTATAAACCATCAAAAGAAACAATAAGGATAGTATCATTGGATTATATCCGCATTAAAGCATAAGTAACACCAAATAAAGTATTCCTAGATGGAAATGGTTTTGAAATATCACTTGGAACATTTATTGAGGAAAATAAGCTTTCTTTTAAAATCAACCTTTTTATTTCAAAACTAGAAAATTCATAAAAAATGTTCAAAATTATTTTCTTTGAAAATAAGTTTTAAAAACTAATAATTTCCAAAATATCAGTAAAAAATTCATTAAAAATAACCTTTTAAACTTTCAAAGTAATCTTTAAATAACCAATGTTCATGATGGTGGTTAATTTCATACATATTGTATAAGTAAAAAAGAACATTCATTTTTCACTATAAAAAGGTTAGAAAAGTTCCTTGTTTAGAAAATAGAAATAATATTCATTTAAAAAAAATTAAGTCAAATATATGTAAAAAAAATTATTTAATAAATCATTTCAATAATGCTAAAACATTTTTGAAAACATTGTTATAAAACATGGTTTTGGATGAAAAGTGATTCTCAACCGAATAAAAAAATAAATTCATATTTTCATAAAATCATTTTCTCAATCATTTTAAGTACCAAATAATTGAAAGGTTATAATAATACATGAAATTGAAATTAATAACTAGAAAAAAATAAAATATATTGTTTTTATGACATAAATATCAAATAATTTCCCCATGAGATACTAAATCAAAAACAATCCTGAATAAAGATGATATTGAGAAATAAACCCTTACCACTTTGGTAACTTCTTAATCATAATCCTCATGAAAGAAATAATTTTATATAAAGCTTTAAATACTATTAAGATAAATTAATTCCTGATATAACTTTTAAAACCTTGATATTTTAAATGATTAAAATTATGTTTGATATCGTATGTTATATGCAACACTATGTTTAGTCTGTGTTAGATATAGCACTGAATTCAAACAAAATGAGAAATATTATTAAAATATTACTCTATATAATAGTTATAACTTATATGTTAAATTAGAGGTTATTCATAATAACAAAAAAAAATATGAAAAATCTGGTAATCTATTAATTATTAAGAAAATACGAATCATTTTGAAGAAAAATAAATGTTTTCGAAAAAAGTTAAGTTTTCAAAAAGAGAGATTAGTCATGTTTTTCCAATATAATTTAAAACAAATTTTTAACAATTTTAGAAAATTTATTTTAAAAAATAAACTTATTTTTATAAATTGGAATACCAAACTTATCTTGGGGTGAATTTTTTTATTTTTATGGAAATTTTCATTTTTGGAGGAATAGTAAAAAATACTAAATTTTAATTAAAAACTGTCATTTCATTTAATATATTTATAAATTTAAATTTTATTATGAAATGATTTTAGATTAAAATTAGTTAAATTTTATATCAATTAAACTAATTTAGTTCATTTTAATCAATTTCATATCGAATTTTGATATAAAAACATTTCAATCTTTTAAAACATTTTCTCTTTAAAAATTGGCTTTCTCGTCGCCTCAATGGAATTAATTTTAAATTAATTTTTTCCAATTATAAAAATTGAATTTGGTAAAATTGATTAAATATGTGAAATCATCATAATTTATAATTTATAAAAATTTCAACTTATTGTTTTACCAAAATGAATAGTATATGTAGTAAAAATTAATTATCACTATTAAGGTATAAATGAGTTTACTATGGGTTTAAATTAGAATGATAACAGTGAAAATGACCTAAAATATTGTATTAATTTTATTTAATAAATTTATTTAGACCTTTTACATAAAATTATATAAAATATGGAAATTCATTTCCATTTTCCATGGGCAATGACCCATATAATATTTTATGTAAAGAAAAAGACAAAAAAGATATTTTTCGTCCTTTTAATATCTATAATGCTTTGGGATAGAGGCAAAAACTAAATTTTTTAGTTTATACGTATTATTTTTAAATATAAATTATTTTCTATTATTGTAATAATTTATCTTTAATTTTAAGATATTAATTAGTTACATGAAATACTTAAGAAATGTCAACACATAATTATTTAGTTAAAAATTAAATAAAATAAATAATACTAAAAATACTAAAAGTGAATTAAATTGAATCTGATCTTGGGTTCCATTATTTTATTAGACTGATGTGTCATTTTAAACATTTTTGGAAATAATATATTCAAATTCCATCATTGTCTTCATATTTTTTAAATTTGATTTAAATGAATAATGTAAAAATTGACATTAAAGTTATTTTATGATAAATTATATTTTATTAAAGGATTTAAAATTACTAAAAATCCAAAATTATTCCAAGTTATTTTTAAAAAAAATAATAAAAATCATATAAATTCCATTACTGTAAAAAAAATTATTTATAATAAATATATTGACCCATAAATAGTAAAAAACTATGTTTGCATAGTTAAGGTTAAAACAGTGTTTTTTCACGTTACATTAACTTTTGGTCAAATTAATTTTCCAAAACATAGAATTTTTATTTTATAAATTATATATCACATTTATAATCAGTTTTCAAAAATTATCAAATAATTATCACTTTAATTTTGTCTTAAAGAATATATTACCTAGGTTAAAAAATTATTTACAGTAGTGAAAACCCAAAATGGTAAAAATAGGGAAACATATAAGTTAAGGAAGAAAATGATTAAAAAATTATTATGTTTTTTAGGTGTTTATTGACCAAATAATCTCTAAAACTAATTAATAATAAATTTTGGAACCACTTGAGGTAATGTAGACCTCCTAATATTGAATACTTTTATGTAATTACAAGAATGTCACTCCTCCTCAACTATAAAAGGGAACTCACTCCCCTCACTTATTAACGCCTATAAAGAAATTTTGACTATCTAAAACATAATAAAATCAAATAAAAAATTCCCTCCCCTCATCCTAGATTTATTAGTTTGGGTATAAATTCAACCTTTCACGGCTTTAGTGAAAACTTAAGGTGGATACCCGAATAAGAGGTAATATTCTTCAACAAGAATTTTAATTTTAATTATTTATCCACATACTTAAATTATAATTATACCATGATGATATAATAACATTATTATCATACATATACTAAGATTTTTTAATGTTAATTTTATGAACTAAAACCTCACACACTTCCATCAAATGGGTTAGGTTGTCATCATTTGTGTGTACAGCGGACTACCACATCATGAAACAATGTCATTAGTTTTTCTATTACCACCTCTCACAGTTGGGTATGATGATGGATATAAAGTTTATATGTGATATTTATAACATAATTATACCTATTTATGTAAGTTATATGATAATGTAACTCATGTGTATGGCAGACTACCACCTCATGAAGTGGTGTGATTTATTTCACTAACGCGTTACATGAAAGCAATAAGGGTAAATATAATGAATATATATGACACAAATGAAATAATTATTACATTCATAAAATATTTATCATTATTTAAATATAATATATCATTTTTGTTTTTCCTTTTCACTCATTAGAAAAAATCATAACATTATTCATGGACATGTGGACTACAGCCTCCTTGAAGTGATGTGTTTTTTTTTCTTCTCCACATTACAAGAATGAAATATATAAGTATATATAATTAAATAATTTAGTATTTATGATATTATTATCATTATATAAAGAAAAATTTTAATTACCTTCTTTCCATAATTATCAATGAAAAATGGAAACGTTACTCATGCGTATGTATGACCTACCATCTCTATGATTGTAATGTTAGTTAACCATATTTCATGATTAGTTTTAAAAATATAATTTATGTATAAATATAGAGATTATTTAATAATTATTATTTTTTATAGGTTTAAATAATGACATCACTTACCATATTCAACCTACTAAATTCATTTTTTATAGATAAGATGAATATGGTCAAAAAATACAACTTAAACTGAATTGATTAAGTAATTATATATAACTTGATAATAAGTGAAATAAAATTAATAATAAACTTGAAAAGGTTATCAGGAAAGTAATTAATTAACATAAGTTTATTAATCCAGAATATAAAGACATGCGTGATGGGTCTAACTCAAGGTAAGGCACTTCATCTCAATTACTTTTTATTGAGGAGTATTTTGATATGATGCATTTATATTCTTTTATAAGGTGTATATACAGATCCTTGACATGTTATATAATGAATTTATTTGTTCTAATAATATTTAATGTTTTTTAAATTTTATTATTTAATGAATTTTATGATTCAAGTGTTTCCCAAGTGAAAAGTTACTTTTATTTTAAAAATAATTTACATGTAAATTTTTCCTTCCAAATATTTCTTTTCCATGTACATGTTTTCTAATGATTTTATGAATGTTTTTATATAGAAAAAAAGATTTAAAAAGTAAATTTTATGTATCTTTTTTCTTATTTAAACTGTTTTCTAAAGGTTTATTTTTCATGTTTTATATATAATATTTTGAAAATTGAAAAAAAGAATGTGTTATTAATATACATATGAACAATGAATTTTCCACCACCATGAACATTATTTTATATCTAGATTAATTTATAGGATTTCATGTTTTATTCAAAGAAAAATCATTTTCCTTTTTTAGGTATTTTGGTATTAAAAAATTCAAAAGAAACATGTATTTTGGTATGGGAAATAGGGTTTTAAGAGAAAGAGTATTTTTATCTAAAATCTTTTTTCATATGAGTTTGAAAGAGTTTTTCAAAGGGTATGATGAAAATGTTTTATTAATAATATTTTACTTTATAATTATATGAAATGGGTGAGCCTGATACATCTTATATGAGGGTTTTAGCCTGATTATAACTAGAAGGTGACCCTGATATAGGTTATTTGAAGGATTGATCACCATTACAGCTCATAGGTGAGCCCGATATAGCTTATATAAAGGGTCGATCCCCATTATAGCTTATGAGGAACAGTTGAGGCTTTTATAGGTTATATAAAGTTTTACCCCCAATATAGCTCTCCAAGGAATTGGGTAATGATTATATTGAAACTTGGTCATATGGTTATTCTAATTAAAAGGGTTTTATGATTATGATGCTCTAAGTCGCCAAAAAGGAGTTTTAATTTCTCGATATGGGTTTTTTTGGGATTTCTTTGAGAAAAACTTGTGTCTGTTTTCTTGTGAAACTTTTTTATTTATTTTTTCATTAAAATATTAATGTAAAAGTAAATATTTCATGGGTTTTCATTTTTTATATAACTAATGGTTTCCTTTCTTTTAATATCCGTTATTGAGATTTTTTCACATCCTAGGTTTTTAAAATGGTTTTTACAGGGTTTAAGTATGGGTAAGGGAAAGGAATAAGTAAATTTTAAAGTGTGGATATTTCTAATGAAAATAAATCATGATTTATTTCAAAAAATTTATATTATGGGAAAATGGATTCTAATTAGAAGTTTCCACTTTGTTTTTTATGGTATTTCGTGTATAAGTTATGGCTTAATTTTATAAACCTCTAAACCAAATAATATTCTCAAAATGAAAAATAATAATTAATTGAATAAAACTCATGATAATGTAATGTTTATGTCCATTTCCTTATAGTTGGTGTCAGATGATGGTTTATATAGCTTTATAGGTTATAATAGTGCTAATATCATTCCCTTTAAAGATTTTACTTTATGGTTAAATTGAAATGATATAGAATTTTAAGATTTTCATATTTCTTCATCTAAAATATTTCTATTCAGAGTGTTTTTTTATAGATGAAATAGGAAATTAGTATTATGAAGGAACCAAGATGAAAATATCCTTCCAAATATGCATCCTAATATGATTGGAATTAGAACAAAAAAATTATTCTAATGTTGGATCAGTTGACACAAGCTATAAATGGTGCTAGTATTCATGCTTGAGAGGATCCCAATCTACCAAAAAGGAACATGTCTATAGTGGATCATTTCATGAGGCTATATCCCCCATCATTCAATGAATCATTTGACCTAGTGGTATCCAAATAATGGATCAATTCCCTGGAGAATATGTTTAAAATCATCGGATGTTAGGAACTTCAAAAGTCAACTCTTTCCATATTTTATTTTTGAATGTGAGTATGATTTATGGTGATATTTGGTTAGAAATACCATATAAAAAGATTATCTTGATGCTATGGAGTGGGAAAAAATTAATAATTTGTTCCTTATGAAATATTTCACTGAGTTTGTTTAGATTAAGATTGAAAAATGATTCCTGGAATTGAGGTAAAATGATAAATATTTTATGGTTGTATATGAAGAAAATTTCACAAGATTGGATAGGTATGTGTCAAACTTTATTTGATATATTGATAGTAAAATTAATGGATTTTACTCAGGATTTAACCCAATATTATAAATATCACTTTTTTTACAAGAATTTAAAAATTGTAATAAATTTTTTCAATGTACTTAGAAATTTGATATGGAATTTTTTGAAACTTATGTTCCATGATATGACAAGAATAAGAAACGGTTAAGGTGTTAAGAAATAGAGAATAAACCAACCAATAATTCTAGAGTTAATCCCAAAACTTGTTCTAAGTGCGGTAAAATAATTTTTTTTTGAATGTATGTTAGGATTTATGAAGTGTTATCGGTGTGGTAATTTTGGTCCCAAGGCTCATGACTGTAAAGAAAAGTGTCTTGAACAGTCTGATAATTATATGGAAGATAGACAATAGATTTTGAAATATTTTAATTTCAATGATTTTGGAAATTATGATAACGTGTGTCTGAATTTACTTACTTAGGGTGGAAATTATCATGATCACAAGAAAAAAAGGGGTGGAAAATCATTTACTACTTCTAGAGTTAATGTTAGTCCATCTAGTGAAGTGGTGATAGCTCCAGTAAGCTTAGTATTTTTCAAAGTTTGATCACAAGCTCAATTTATTAAGAACCCATATTTATATATTTTTAAGTAATATAAGTTCTTTGTGATACATTTATTGATTTTTCAATGATATCAGAAATATATGTTTTAGTGGAAAATTAATTTGAGGAATAATGCATTTACATGTTATAGAGATAAGTTTAAAGGTATTGATAACATTTAGGGTTAATACTATAATTATTGAAATTTTAATTGTATTCAAATAAGGTTATTATACCATGTTAAAAAGGTTTTATTTAAAATCGTAGTAAAAATGTTATTAAATGATGGATTTTATTTCAAGGATGATCATCCTTTGATTACCAAGATAATATTCAAGTTGTGAGGTTAAAATTTATTAAATTGGGTAAAATGAAACACCCAAGGATCTTAAAAGATGAATATTATGTTTCATATCATATCTGATACACAACACTAGGTTTATCTTTCTTTACACACAACACTATATTTATCATGAGTTACACGCAACACCGAGATCAAATGAAATGAGAAATATTATTAAAATATTATTATATATAGTAGTTATAACATAAAAGTTAAACTGGATGGTATTAATATTACTAGAAAAATTATGAAATATATGGTTACATATTCATTACTAATAAAATAATAATCATTTATAAGAAAAATAAATTTTCTCTGAAAAACTGTATTTTTCTAAAAATGGATTAGTAGTGATTTTCCCACATAATTTAAAACTAATTTTTACCAATTTTACAAATGTTATTTGAAAAAATAGAATTAATTTTTTAAATAATAATACTATTATTATATTAGGGTAATTTTTTGTGATTTTTATGAAAAGTTTTATTTTTTGATGAATAGTGAAAATACTAAATTTTAATTGAAAACTATCATTTCATTTAATTTATTTATAAAGATAAATTATATTTTGGAATGGTTTTAGAGTAAAATTAGTTCCATTTTATATATATTAATACAATTTATGTCATTATAATCAATTACATATTGAATTAGGATATAAAAACACTTCAAACTTTTGAACTTTTGAACTTTAAAAACTCGCTTTCTCATTGTGTATGGGAAATTAATTTTAAATTAATTTTTGTAACTTCTATAAATTTAATTTGGTAAAATGGATTACATATTTCTAATCATAATAATTTCTTATTTATAATAAGAATAAATTAATTTTTTACCAAAATGAAAAGTGAATGTAGTAAAAATTAATTGTCACGGTTAAGGTAAAAAGGAGTTTATTGTGGGGTTAAACTAGAATTATAAGAGTGAAAATTACCTAAAATTTTATATTAATTTTATTGAATTATTTTATTTAAAAATTGGAAATAAAATTATTTATAATATTTCAATTATTTCCACTTTACTTTAAACATGACCCATATAATTTTTAAAGTAAATAAAAAGACAAAAAAGATACTTTTCTTCCTTTTAATATCAATAATACATTGGGATAGATACAAAAATAATTGGTTCATTTTTTAAATATTATTTTAAAAAATAAATGATTTTTTTATCATAATAATTTATCTTTAATTTTTATAGATGAATTAGTTACTTAAAATACTTAATAAATTCCAACATAATAATTATTTAGTTAAAAATTAAGTAAAATAAATTATACTAAAAATACTAAAAGTTGAGTAAATTGAATGAATTATTTTGTTACATTATTTTCATATATTAATATATCATTTTACACAGGTTCTAACATAATATATTATAATTCCATCATTTTATGGATATTTTTTAAATTCAATTTACATGAATACTGTTAAAATTGACATTAATGTTATTTTATGATAAATTATATTTTATTAAATGATTTAAAATTAATAAAAATACTATATTTTGTGAATTTATTTTTAAAGGATAATAAATATAAAATATTATCCATTAATGGAACAATATTTCCTTTATAATGAATATATTTACCCATAAATTTAAAATTTCATGTTAATAGAGTTGAGGTTAAACAGTGTTTTTGTGTGTTTCATGTGTTTTTGTTAAAATTAATTTTCAACGCACATATATTTTTTATTTTATAAAATATATATATAATTTATAATAAATTTTTATAAATTATCTAATAATACTCATTTTTATTTATTCTTAAATTATAAATTACCTAGGTTAGAAAATTAGCTACCGTAGTGAAAACCTAGAATGGTAAAAATAGAGAAACCTAGAAGTTAAGGAAGAAAATGATTAAAAAATTATTATGTATTGGAGTTTTTTATAAATAAAATTTCCCTTGAACCCATTAATTATAAATTTTGGTACCACTTTAGGTAAGATTGACCTCCTAATAGTGAATACTTTTTAGTATTTACAATAATGCCACTCCTCCTCAACTATAAAAGGGCACTCAATCCCATCACTTATTCACACATATCAAGTCATTTTTATCATAAAAGACCTAATAAAATCACTTCATAACTTCTCCCCATTCATCCTAGAATCATTATTTTGGTAATAAATGTAATCATTCAAGGTTTCTGTGCAAACATAAGGAGGATACCGGAAGAAGAGGTAATTCTCTTCAACAAGCGTCTTGATTTTAATTTTTTCTACACCTCCATGAATTCTTATTATAACCTGATTATATAATAACCTTAGTATATTATAAATATTTAGAGGTTTTTATTTTAATTTTATGCCCTAAAACCTCACACACTTCAATCAAATGGGGTACAAAATCATCATTCATGTGTACGACAGATTACCGCCTCGCGAAACGATGTTATTCGGTTTTTCCATTACCAAATCTCACATTTGGGTATGATGATGTATATAATGTTTATAAATAATATTTATATAATATTTATATTTATAGAGTCATTATATAATATATACTCCTTTTATATTCCATTCCTTAAGGGATACAACTGCATCGCTCGTTTGTACGGCAGACTACAGCCTCATGAAGCGATGTGATTCATTTTCACAAATATGTAACATGGAAGGTAATAAGTGTAATTATAATGAATATATGTGATATAAATGACATAATTATTATATTCATGACATATTTATATTACCTGAAATATAATATATCAATTTATTTTTACCTTTTCACTCTCTATAAAATATTATAACGTTGTTTGTGGATGTGTGGACTACTACATCCTCAAAGCGATGTGATTTTTTTTATAATCTACACATCACAAGAAAGATATATATAAGTATATATAATTAAATAATATAGTATTTATGATATTATTATCATTATGGAATTAAAAAATTTACTTAACTTATTTCTATATTGATCATTGAAAAATGGAAATGTTACTCATTGTACGTACGGCTTACCATCTCCATAATCGTAATGTCAATTAATTTTTCATAACCATATTTCAAGATTGGTTTTAAAAGATATAATTTATATATAAATATGGTAATTATTTCATTATTATTATTATGTATATTTTTATATTATGACATCATTGATCATAGTCAACATACCAATTTCATTTTTGACACATAGGACGAATATGGTCAAAACATCCAACTTAAACATAATTGATTAATTAATTATACATAACTTATTAATAAGTTAAATAAAGCAATAATAAACTTTATAAGGGTTATAAATAAAGTAAACAATTAAAATGAGTTTATTATTCAAGAATAAAAAGACACAAGTGATTAATCGAACTCAAGGTAAGCGGATCAATCTCAATTCCTTTCATTAAAGTATATTTTTATGTGATGCACCAATATTCTCTTATAAGGTGTATATACAGACCCTTGACGTGTTATATAATTAAATTCTCTATTATCATAACATTTAAATTTTTGAATTTTATTATTTAATTTATTTTATGATTCCAGTGTTTCCCAAGGGATGATGGACTTTTCTTATTAAAAAATCATCTTTTAAAGTTTTCCTTCCAACTCTTTCTCTTTCATGTCCATGTTTTCTAATTATTTTATGAAATTATTTATATAGAAAAAAATTATAAAGTACATTTATGAATCTTTTTAATTTATTTTAAAGTTTTTCAAAAGGAATATTTTCACATTTTTTGTACGGAATGTTTTGAAAAACCATAAAAGTAGTGTTCTATTATTAACATAAATGACAACAATGAATTTTCCACCATCATGGCCATTGTTTTATTTCAAGATTCCTTTACAAGATTTCATGTTTTCTTAAAAGAAAATATATTTTCCTTTTTTTAGTTATTTTGGTATTGAAAATGGTTTTTCAAAAGTAACATGTATTTTTTTTATTGAAAATGGGTTTTTAGAATAAAATAGTATTTTTATCTGAAAGTGGTTTTCATATAATTTTAAAAGAGTTTTTCAAGGGTTTTATGATGAATGTTTTTTATTTATGATATTTTACTTGAGTATTATATGAAATGGGTGATCTATATATAGTTTATACAAAGGGTTAATCCCCATTATATCTCACGGGTGATCTTGATACATCATATATGAATGGTAGATCACCATTTTAGATCATATGGAATAGGTGAGCCTGATATAGCTTATATAAATGGTGAACCCCATTATATCTCTCCAATAAATTCATTAATGATTATGTTATAATTAGGACATATGTTTATTCCAATTAAAAGGGTTTTGAAAGGGTTTTATGAATATAATTCTCTGAGTCACTAAAAATGAGTTTTAAATACATGATATTGTTTTTAAAGTATTTACTTAAGAAAAACATGTGTGCGTTTTCTTGTGAAAATTTTTTATTTATTTCACTCAAAGAAAATTTATGTAAAGTAAAATATTTCAATAGTTTTCATGTTTTTACTGAACTAATGGTTTCCTTTATTTTTAAATCACTTATTGAGATTTTTTGAACATCCCATGTTTTTAAGATTTTTTTACTGGGTTTGAGGATGGGTAAAGGAAAGGAATAAGGCAGGTTAAAAATTGTGTGGATTTTCTATCAAAATAAATCATCCCTAATTTTTAAAATTTTTATTTATGTGAAAATTTGATACTAATAAAAATATTCCACTTTTTATTTTATGGTTTATTATGTATGAGTTATGGCCTAAATCTCAAAAACATTAAACCTGAAAAGATATTAAGAGTGAAATAATGTAGTTTCCTGAATAAAACTAAACATCATGTAATGTTTAACTCTTATTCCTTATATAACAAAAAAAATGGGTAGTATATACAACATGTAAAATAAATAAGTGGTGAATATGGTGTATGTCTTACAGATGTAAAAGTGAGACAAGAAACCCTTACCTTGAGTCTTAATAATCACATACATTCTTTATATTATTTAATAATAAACTTTCATTAATTATTTAATTTGATAAGAACCTTTTTCAAGTTTATTATTACTTTTATTTAACTTATTACCATTTTATATATGACTACTTATTAAATTAATTTTACATCGGATACTTCGAAGATATTTGGCTTATATATCAAAAATGAAATTGGTAGGTTGACTATGGTCAAATAGGTTATTATTTAAACATATTCAGAATAATGATCATGAAATTATTGTCATATTTATACATAAATAATACTTTTAAAACCAATCATGAATTGTGTCCATGAAAAATTAATTATGTTACAATAATGGAGAAGGTAGGTCGTACGTATGCATGAGTAACGTTTCCATTTTTTAGTGATCATTTTGGAAAGAATTTAAGTAATATTTTATATTTAAAAAATTATAATAATATAATATATACCATATTATTTAAATATAATTATATATAACATTATTTTTTGTGGTGATGAAAGATATTTTCATCACTTTGTGAAGGAGGTAGTCCACATGTACACGAATGATGATATCATTTTTCAGTTTAAAAAAATAAAATATTATATTATCTTTTAATAAAAATAAATATGTCATGAATATCATAATTATTTCATTTATATTAAATATATTCATTAATATTTTACTTATTACTTTCCAAGTAAAGTGTTATTGAAAAAAAATCATATCGCTTCACGAGGCGGTAGTCTGTTGTACACACAAGCAACGTTATCGTGTCCCGATGGAATAGAAATTAAAAAAGGCATATAAGATATAATGAATCTATAGGTATAATTATATTATAAATTATATATATATACTTTATACCCATAATCACATAAAATTTTCAGATATGGTAATGGAAAAATGAATGACATTGTTTTGCGATGTGATAGTCCACCGTGCACACGAATGGTGATTTTCTAACTCATTTGGTGGGAGTTAGGGTGGTTTTAGGTAATTCCCATAGTATAAAACATATAATTAAATTTAAGATACTTATTTTATTATATTACCTTGGTTTAATCATAATTTAATGAGGTGGAGGAATAAATTAAATAATAATGGTTGTTGAAAAACGTTACCTCTTCTTCGGGTATCCTTCTTAAGTTTTCACCAAAGCCTTCCTAGGATAGAATTATTTGACAAATAAGGAATATAGGATGAGAGGATGGATTTTGAGAAGTTTTTTTGGGTTGTATTTTCTGAAAAAAAAAATGTTTTTTAAGGTGTTTATAAGTGAGGATAGGGGTGGCCTTTTATAAGTGAGGCGGGTGACAAACTTATAATTTTTAGAAAGAAAAAGGTGTAACCACATTTTACAAATTAAAAAACGGTAAAAATGTATTATTATTAATAATTACACATTATGAGGTCTACATATCTACATAAAATATATTTTATACAAGTTATTAGGCTATTTTAAACCTTAAATTTTTAGTTTCACCCCTGATAAATCAATTTTTACCTTAACCGTAGAAATTAATTTTTATTGTTTTCACTATTAATTTTGGTAAACAAATTTAAGTTTAAATTGTTAGAAAATATACATTATTATGATTCAATATATGGATTCCATTATTCAAAATTCCATTCATGTAATTGGAAATTTTTTATTTAAATTTAATCCTGTAGACGCGACGAGAAAACAAGTTTTCAAAGAGAAATGCTCAAAAGTTTACAATGTTTTTATATCAAAATTCAATTTGAAAATTATTCCAATGAAATAAATTGGATTAATTTAATTATTATTGAACTAATTTTACTTTATAACCAATAAATAATATAATTTAACTTTATGAATAATTTAAATTAAAAGACAATTTTTGATTAAAATTCGATATTTTTCACTACTCATCAAAAAATAAAACATTTCTGAATAATACAAAAAAATCACCCAAAGATAATTTATATATTATGATTTAAAATATTAATTTAATTTCATAAAATAAATTTTCTAAAATTGGTAAAATATAATTTTAAATTATGTTCTCAAATAATGATTAAACCCTCTTTTAGAAAAATACAATTTTTTAAAAACAAATTCTTTTATTTTAAATGATTCTTATTTTATTTATAATAAATATATAAAAAAAATTCATAATTTAGTTAATATAATTCATACTCACCAATTTACTAGATTTTTTATTATATTATACTATATTATAATTAATTTATACTCTAGGTTGTGTATTCTGGAAGCTATTGAAGTAATTAAATTTATTTAAAAAAGAAATATTTTGTAAGGTCTCAGGTGTTATACTTATTCTAATCTTGGTGTTACATGTCATATATTATACTTAAAAAGGTTTTATTCTTTTAAAAATTTGGGGTGTTACATTCTCCTTACCTTAAATAAATTGCATCCTTTCAATTTAAAGTTGATCTCATTAATCAAGGGTTCGACATTTGGAAATACCAATATTGAAAAACCCACATCGTAAATTTTTTAAAAAACAACCACTTAATAAGAGAGAAAATTAATTGTGAAGTTCATCTAGAATAGAACATAACTATGTTTCTAATTATGAGAACATAAGTGGGATATGAAAACATGGACATGGAATAAAAGCATATATAATTATTAAGAGTGATATAGGTTATTGATCATAAGGAAATGAATGATTAATGGAAAGTTAAGGACCTAAATACCAAAAATCTATAATGATTTAAAAGACCATATGATTCATAATATATGAAGTTAATAGGATAAATTTTCTGTTTTAAGATCATTTTTTAAAATTTAATGAATTTTTTTACTATCTAATATTATAGGGAAATATACTTACTTGATAAATTTATGTTTCATAAGTATAATTTCATCCTTTGGTTGTGCTTATATCTATTTCCAACTAATTTCATTCCCCAAGAAATAAATATCCAAAGTTATTTGTTTATTCTTAAAGAAATAAAATTCACTTTTAATGGATAGAAATATCCATAATAGAAGGATAATTCATTCCTTCAATATCTAGTTATTATTATAAAAAATGGTATGCAGAAGTTATCCAATATGAATGAATCTCAATATTGTGAAGTAATGCAATAATCTCAAAAACCTCATCCAAATTTAAACTTATTCCATTTCATAAATGGTTAACCTTATGATCTTTCCAACATTTTAAGATACAATACTTTATAAAGAAGGTCACTAAATTTCCATGTTGAGCTTATCATTAATTAGTTTCAAGGTAATCAGTAGTATCCAATTTACTTTACCCATATCAATCATCTATTTATCCCAACATCATTATCTCAAAATTTGTAACATATTAAGGGTTTTATTTCCCAAAATCTTGTGTTTTCCATGAATTTCAACTTTACAATGAATCATTTTTATTGTTCATCAATACCATTCAATAGATGATTTAAAATCCATTATGAAAATTTTATTGCATTACAATACTTATAAATTTTAATAATTTAATTAATAAAATAATTTTAAAACATATTTATTTAGTCCTAATACATAATAATATTAATCATTTCACTTATTCTAGAGTAATATCATAAACTTGACCCTGAACCCTTATCTCCTTTTGAGTTATTTTCCCTTGATGCTTGGAGTATACATTTGTGTAGTGACTCATTTTCTTACACTTGAAGCATTACACATAGAGAAATTATTGATTACCCTTGAAATCATGATCATGGAGTCATTTTACTCTACACTTGAAGAAAACTTGTTTTCTTTTTAAGCACGTACCAAGGTGTTTCCTTCCATAAGTATCACATTATAGAAAATCCTTCTTTCCCTTATTTCATTTATCACTTTTTTTATTTTTCATTCTCTAATTATCTTTCATACCTTTAAATCCATGAGACTTGGAGAATTCATTTTCTCTCTTGATAGCACATGATATTATGTCATCATGTGATGAGAATGTTTTGGAGACTAGTTCCCTTTATATGAATTGATTAACCCCATAAAAGGAATGGTAAATACTGATCTCTAGATTATGTATGTAGTCCAAAAAATGTCTTACTAAACTTGTAAAGTTGGATTCATACATAGAAACATTTTCCTCCTATTTCTATATTAGAATCAAAATTTCCTTTCTATATCTTCTCTTTGCTCATGAGGAAAATATTTTTACAAGAAGATTACCTTGCAATCCTTCCACTCTATGATTGTTATTTCCTCCCCATATATAGTATTTTGAATCAATGACTACCATTGATCTAAATATCCTAAGAGATAATAAAATTCCATGACTACTTTACCCCTTTCACTACATCCCATAGTGAGAAATATCTTCTCTAAGGAACTTATCCAATGCTCGGCTAAAAATGCATTTGTATTCCCATTGAATTATAGAGGTTGTTGATGCATTAATAAATCTTACATTGTTACAACACATGATGGATAATTATGCTACTCCATAAATAAAAGTTTATCACTCATAACCTAAGTCAGTTTCCCCAATATAGTTATAATTTTATCATTTCCAGTTGTATCACCAGCTCTATATTCATTATCTTTCCCAAGAGGAAAATCCATAAACAGAGCACATGCATTGTTATGGTCATAATTACTTCTATTAGGATACATTTATAAACAATATAATATAGTAGATTAGATCATAATGAAACATAATTTATAATCCCAAAACTATTGAAACACTTAACATAGATAATCTCCTAATCATAAACATGATTTCTTTGAGAATATATTTATTTTCAAATCCTTTGTAACGGTTTATAATGAAAATGTGATTTATCCTAAGAATATTACCAGGGACTGTAAAACTATGTGTGAAATAAGGAATGTTTTCATGCACCAGGTGATGATTGGTTCAATCCCAATGTCCCATTTGTATAATTATTATCCATGGGTACATATGTTCTAGAACCATGTCCACTTTTAGTTTCCAAATAGAGATTTATTTTCTAGTAAAATCCACATAATCTCTTCCTTATCAAATCTTTAGGATGTTCTTCTATAATTATCCTCAAATTCTATTATATGGTTATGTTTGATAATCTATGTTTTACTCAATCTAGTTCCCAAGGTTTCTAATATACATCCTATAATACCAAGTATAATGACCTATCCCTAGTATCCTGGAACTAGTGTTTTCTTTATTATATTGGCATAATATACAAGGAATCGCTTCCTGAAGGACTAAATAGTTTTTTAGTCTCAGTATACTAGATGCATTCATGAAATTCACTTTATATTTTAAAACATAAAATAAAAAATAATAATTTTCTATGAGAATTCCATTATTACCTTTAAAATATCCCTATATATCAATAAAAAATACTTCCTAGTATCCTGGGGAAAATAAAATATAAGAAATAGGTGAGCTCAAATGCTCATTAAGGGTAAGAAAACAATAAAAGATATGAATAAATAAGGCACAATCAATATGGAAAGGTAAATAACTAAAAAACATTCCATTTAATCAATAATTTGAATATAATAGGGTGGGAATAAAATATGATCAAATAATTCCATATAAATAATAACATGATATTGAAATTTCACAATGGATATTCTAACTAATCAAATGAACACAAGGAATATCAATAATAGAATTCATAATTATGGAATGCATAATGTTGGACATTTAAAACATATCATTTAGACCTTGTATTAATACATATAATATCATTTAGGACCTATTCTAATATTTATATATATATATAAATAGGTAAGGCAACGGCCAAAACCATGTCTAGTTTGTCTCATGAGACCTATTAGTGCATCGAGGGGCTATAACAGGTCATGCCTGTCACTTACAAAGTCCAATGCATTCCTCATATAAAAGGGTTGAAATATAATCAACATAAATATTCATATTTAAAATAGAATCAAAAAATTAAATACTTTTCCCAATCAATAAACATAATCATAAACCATCCATAGTAAAATGAATGGTATCAACATAGTACATCGCCAGTCAAACTAATCATAAACTATCAGGGGAAAAAATAAGGATGGAATCATTGGATTATATCCCCATTGGCGAATAAGTTACCTCAAATAATTTCTTATTATATGGAAAATTATTTTGAAATGTCACTTTGAACATTTTCTGAGGAAAAATAACCTTTCTTTGAAAATCAACCATTTATTTTAAAACTATAAAAATCATAAAATATTATCAAAATCATTTTCTTTTAAAATATCTTTTAAAAATTATGAATTTCCAGAATATTAATTAAAATATTTTCCTTAAAAATGACCTTGAAAACTTGAAAAGTAATATTTAAAGAACTTATGATCATGAACGTGGGTAATTTCATACATTTTGTATAAGTTAAAAAGAACATTCCATTTTCACTTTAAATGGTTAGAAAACTACATCATTCAGAAAATGATAAGTAGATTCCATTAAAACCATTTTTTATGTGAAACATGGTTAAAAATTTATTTAATAAATCATTTTTATAATTATAAAAAAATTAAAATATTTTTATAAAAAAATGGTTTTGGAATAAAATGGATTCTCAACTGAAGAGAGAAATAAATTTCAGATTTTCTTTAAAATGTTTTCCCAATAATTTTAAGTACTAAATAGTAGAAAAATGGTATTTTACTTGAAAAAGATAATTAATAACTATAGGAAAATAAAATAGATTGTTTTTATGTTATAAATATCAAATAATTCCCCCAAGGGAGACTTAAACAAAAACAATCCTAAATAATGATGAGATTTTGAAATAAACTCTTACCACATTGGTAAAATTTTAATCATAAGCCCCATGAAAGAAATATCTTTAAATTAAACTTTTAATACCATGAAGATAAATTAATTCATGATAAAAATTTAAAAAGGGGGCATTATATAGTGTCCCAACCCAGTTTTCCACTCAAATAGTGCTTTGGTCCAGTTGGCCACTAGTCCTTAGGCATGGCACCCTGTATGCCAAAGGTTGACAACTAGTAGTGAGGGTTTAATGAGGTGATAGTGGGGATACTATACCCTCTGGTGGTAGTGATAATAAAGGTTTATATACAAAAATAGCAATGGAAGAAGAATCGTAACATAGTAGAAGCATCAAATAAACTTAGTGGAATCCTAAGAAAACAATAGAATAATATAAACAAGACCAAAGGATATTCCATTTGTAGAAAAATCATTCCATATAGGTCATACAAGAAATACAAAATAGGTTATACTGTGGTAGACCATTTCAATATATATATAAAGATATGAAAAATATAAAAGGAAACTCCATCCCTTTGCGAGAACCTCAATGGTCCAATGCTATCCATCTAATGAAAAAGGTACCTATGTGATCACTAAGGTCTAGCTCCATATCCTGAATCCTTGCATGATCTCAAAAACATTAAGTCTACACATGTCCCGAGGGAGCTTTATTGGGTGTGAGTATGAGCTCAGTAGTCCACCACCAACGTGTTCCTATCTTACATCCATAATTATGTAGTTTTATTTTAAATATAATAAAAATCAACAAACATGTGTTCATTATAATTTACCCTCTTCCCTTATGTTCAGCATTCATAATGAAGCATGTACCTACTTTATTAAACACTATTATAACTCTAAATACTTTCCCCCAAATATATATATGACATATAGGATGTATCTTTATATATATATTTGTAGTGGTAAGGATCCATGGCTTAGTTCCCAAGGCATCCCCATATGAATAACAACCAAGTATACCCTCGGGTTCCACATAAAAAAATATACCACTGGCACCTCATTCCCTCAATAATATAATCAACATCCAAACAGCATGACCAATCAAGTCCTTAATCCCTCAGACCTCATCTCATAAAATCACAATTGGCTCGAAGATCGACTTCCTGAGGCATAGTGATATCTATCCTCAAATAAATAATCACTAAAGGCTCAATAGTTCATTTCCCATGGTACGGAAATATCCATCCTATAATAAATAATCACCATCAGTTCAACAGCAGATGTATTGAGGTATAGAAATATCCATCCTCCCAAAATCTCAATCTATCAGCCTCAAGTATCACTGCGAGCCTTATCCCCTAACCGATGGTCTCAACACCATCGCCTAATGGTCCAACACCATCCATGTGGGTTTCTGCAATGATAACCACAAACATATCTATTGGTCAACACCATCCCTTAAGATTCATAGTATATTGGGTCCTCCCCCCACAATGAGTGGTCAACACCATCTCAACTGGGTCCTATCTATGTGCACACAACTCCAACAGTGCATCGGCTAACAACGGTGAGCAGAAATCATCAAACAAACTAAGACACATCATCCAACACCTCATTCCCCTATGAACATGTTTCTAAATATAGATGTTCATCATCATCCCAAGTCACATGGTCCTTTCCCTCATCCTGATGACCACATCACCTCAAATCAATGACCATGTCACCTCAACCTGGTGATCACCATCACCCCATAATTCATGGGTCATGCCAAACATGATGACCTTGTCACCTTATTCCTGGTTATCAACATCTCCTCAATCCTTAAGACATTCTTATCATGTTCCCATGGAAATTAAGAAATGAATATATACAATTCAATTTTATTAAAATCACACACCTGTAATAACCTTCCAAGGTTGATCCAAGCCCCTTGCCCAGCTTAGCAATTTGTACTGAATAAAGATCATGCCCATAGTCATCTCATATAATCAATTTATCAATTTAAAAGCCATTAATTAATTAATTATGGTCTCACTCAGACAACCCAAATGGGAATATTTATAATTCACCCCAAAACAAGCCTAAAATTAAGGATAATACTAGGCCCCACCTACCTTATACTCATAATCAATCGCTCATCTGATATTAGCCTATATCTCAAGATGAATTGAGAGAAATTTTCATTTCAGATGAACACCCTAAAAATAAGGAAAAATATATTAAATAGATTTATCATTCAATATGGTGAGATAAACAATAAAATGAATCTAGTGGATCAAATTCCTTAACGATATGCTTCTAATAAGACCAAAAAAGCTCAGATTGGAGCTCGGATGATAAAGTTCCCAAGGAACCTATAGGAGGAGAAGAATAATGGGAGGAACCATTGCTATATATAAATGTGAGAAGAAATATGGAGTAAAAGAATGAAATATAGGGAATAAAAATTTGGTAATTTCACCCAAAAGAATGACCCTCATTTTTTGTCCTTGTGGTTTTCATTACCAGGAAATGCTCACTTCCCAAGCACCACACTCACACGGCCTAGGTACACAGTTTACCAAACCAAGCATAGACCATGTGATCTCCCTCTGCTAAAAACTATATATATTCTGCATGGTCATGAACCACCACCCATAAAGTTTGAAAAACTATGTACATTGTTAGAGGTGGGATGCACAATTACTCATGGGAGGCCAAATGGTTAAATTTTACCATGTGCCTCTATATGTGCTTTCTAGAAACTGATTTTTTGGGGTCCAATGCACCTGAAACTCATCTGAAACCACAAGGAACTTTATAGTCCTTAAAACTAATCTAAAACAATACCTTGGGTCAATCAAACTCTTGTAATTAGGTTCTGAATCCCAAAAAGAAATTTGGTGCACTCACCAACTCAAAAATTCAAACAAGTTGAGGATTTTTGAACCACTCAAAAACCCAGGACATTACAGTCTCAACACCTTAACATAGCTCATCCGTAAGCTATAAATCCTTACTCAGAGATGGTACTGAACATACCCATCTCATATATATTAAACTAGTCTTCCTAGGTTATTCATAGGTCAATTTCCCCTATAGTGTTACCCACCTTAGTAATTACCTACTCGGGCACTTCCTTACACAAAATTAAATATTATGATCATCCCACCGACCATACATAGAAATAAAATTCCTCCTATGATGTATCATCATTATTTCACCTCATAAAGTGCTAAATTCATGCATGTTTCATACCTGAAAGCCATCATATCCAATATCCCATCATATACCCATAAGTACTTGTGTCATACATGAATCCAATGATAACCCTTATCTCATTATATTTCCATGATCCTTCACCTCAACAGATGCTCAAAAATAATCTAGAATCATATATCTGTATGTGTGTTTTTGTGTGTGTTTAAATTCCCATAAAAATATCAATGCATCAGCACCTCATAAAGAACCCACATTGCGTCAATACCCACAATAATTCTTAGTGTCTATGAACCTCATATATATATCTCAAATAATACGTAATTCCAACCTACTAACCAGCACCAAGTAAGTCCAAAAACAAAACATGATCACCTTGTACACCAAAACTAGCCTTAACAAAATAGAATAAAACTCGGTCACACCTACAAAGAATCTATAAATTTTTTCGTCTCCTTGGCCTTCTCTGTACCTAGTAGATCAATGTGTGCACTTGGGATAATACCCAAATCCTTGAGACCTGGAATCCCTATGGAGCTACACCAGCTACCAGACATTAACCCCAATGATGGGCCCCACTATCTCTACCATGACCTCTTTGTGCAGCTAAATCCAAGATACCAACTATTTGTACCACTTCCGATCCAACCTCAAATCCCTTAGTCTGACCTAGTCTCTGGCTCCCATTTATTTCATAAGGCTTCCTACATAACCTCTCTAGATGGCTCATCTGATTACATGCTCAAAACTCCTTTGGAACCAAGTCACACTAGGTATGAATGTTCCCTAACTACCAACATTTTAAGCACACTACTGAAGACCTACTCCTTAGTGGTTTATCTAAATCTATATACTGACTTCCCTATTGAGATTCCTCACATCCCCAATTCCTTCTAATTGAATAATTAAAACTAAGCTCATCTAACACTATCAGTCAGCTCAAATATTAATGGTCCATCAATTTTCCCTTGGATATCAGTGCATGATTGACTGCCTCTAAAAATGAAGTCATCTTAAAGATGTTCACTTGCACCCTGATGGCATGCCATAATCCATCATTAAAATGTCGCACATTGGCGATGTCATGTCCTACCATATCATGTGAAAACATGATAGTTTTTTGATGTTTGATGCATTTTTATGAAATATGTGTATCCCTTATGGAGATTCATGAACTCATGGTCTCTATTCACCCTCAAGGTCTCTATAAAGAAGTGCTCGAAGAACCTGGCTTCGAAATCCTTCAAAGATAGTCTAGCATGTCTGCCTACTTGGACCTGTACATCCCACCAGTGCTTTACTATTCCTCTAAGAATGTACGTCTCTAGTATCACCCTTCGACCTGGGGGTGTATCAAGTTATACAATGGTATTCTAGAATAACTTAATCCAATTATATGTTGCCTATGGTCCACCCTCACCCTGGAACAAAGGTGTGTTATCAGACTAGAACTCACGAGTCAAATAGGCCATAGATGGCTCATCTCCCTAAGCTCCCCGGTCGATACCCTGTGTGACCCATATCAATATCTACCTGAGATACTCATCTATACATTTCCCAAATTATTCCATCTTTTGGGGATGAACTGCCTATAACAGATCATGTACCTATGGATAATGATCATCCTGACCCTCTGGGGTCTCATATTGACCCTCAGGGGTATCATCCCATGCTTACTCATGTAGCACCATATCACTGCCCTCCTAACACTCCACCAGAATCCTTCTAGGTGGCATCATGTTGAAGACCCATCATGATGGTCAAAAACCATAATTATATATATATATAATAGATAGGGAAAACTGTATTAGGCAAAACATCTCACCACCCTTACACTCCCCTACCACACACATGTCACATGAAATCCGGTATCTTGGCCCCTTACCTTCCTATATCAGGGCCAGGTATCAAGTATCATCTGGCCTCATGTCCCCATGTATACCCATAACTGAGTCATAAATCACATGTAATCCATAATCATGGCCCCTTGACTTCTCATAATAGGTTTAAACATCAAATATAATGAATATCAATTGGAGTTGGCTAATTAGAATACCACCAAATAGGTTATATAGTACAACACTGTTTAGATTCTTTGTTGAAAATTTAAACAAATCACTCACTTTTACCATCCCTTCCTACTCATAAAAAATTCAGGACTATATATAACATATCAATCTCACCGATAACCACATGCCTGGGATGGTTGAGTATAATTCCACCAAAATGTTAAGCATGAAAACATTATTTAGCTTCTTTGTTGACACTTTAAACATCCCAACCCCTCTTAGTGCATTCCAGGTTCCAAGAAATATTTACAAAAACATACATGTTGTAGTTTTTTGTCTTGGGACCAACTGTTGGTACTTTTATTACAAGTATATTACAAGTATTGAATATTAATAAAACTTCTTATTATATATATTTTTTTGTTCTGCATGACTCTATTGTAATAATTTCTTAGTGTATACATTACATTGATAAATTCATACCAGTTCCCTATTATGATGAGAACCTTGAGGTATTATGATGATATTCTCAAATATTATTTTGTGGTTGGATAAAGTACTATGATGGGACACATAGTACATAGAATGTTAGGTGTGAGTACGCGTAGGCAGATGTGGCTTCTTCTCATAAAGTTCACACTTGGTAATATCCAATATATAAGAATATGAGAACATACACATTAGTAGGAATTATTCATGTTTTGGTGTCATAGGATATTCCTATCTATGAGTGTGTGTGATTTTATTTAGACATTAAGATTATTATTAATGCTTGTTACAACTCACGTAATTAGATGTATTTCATAAACCATGATGATAACATTTCATTGAGAAGTTGGATATATTAGGTGTGTCACAAGTGACATGTATTAATGAATAATTCAAGGAAGGATTTTCCCCTTCCATATTTATGTATGTTCATATCTCGACCCTTTGATTAGAATATAATCGTCGCATTAAACTCCATGGCCATGATGTTACACCATGTTTATTTTAGATTGTAACAGAAATATATATCAATAATATAGGTTGGTGACATGGTTGTGCGACCTAGTTGATGAGATATTGTGAAAAAGTTATTATATTATATAGTGATCATTCATATGAATTTGTCCACATTGTGACATTAAATTCTTTCTCTTGAGTGACTTGACCCATTTCTAGACAGTAATCTTTTACTTTAGGCAAGTATGCCTAATTCCATTGAGAAATAATTTTAGAGGGTTACATACTAAGTGTTTCAGTTCATCATGATTAAATTTTATTTGAGTTTAATTAATAGAAAAAATATTATTCTCAAGTTTGGGGAATAATTTTATTCATCTTTTATTAATTTCATAAATTAAATAAATATTTATTCATCGTCATGTGAATAAAATATTTATTTTATTTATTGAATGTTTTAATAAATATTTATTCAATTTATTATAAATAAAATATTTATTTGTGAATAAAATATTTATTCAGTTTTTCAATAAATGTGTGAGGATTTCAAACATACCAAGACCAATTCAGATGAAAAATATTAATTAACAAGCCAATTACATAATATTTTTATTATGTAATCTGGTGTGCACCACAAAATAATAATAATATAATTATTATAATGTTTCATGGGGTTTATTAAAGGAAAAATAAATTAATTCATGGATGGTATGAAATTAAATAATATTTTAACTTAAATCCTAACTCTATAAATAGAAGGCTATGTCTATTTTGTTTAGCATATAAAAATTGAGAATAGAGAATTGTTGTGCACAAAGAATTCTTTCTCAACTCCTCCTTCTCTCTCCATTTAAAGAACGATAGGTAAAAGATATATTTCCTCACTATTTAAGAATGATTCATCAAGAAATAACAATTAAATACATTTGACTTACCCTACTAGCACTCGGATATTGAGTGGTGTTTCTCAGAGATCATAAGAGAATGTACAGATCACTACTAGAGAGATTCTATCCTTACATCCTCACAATGAAATGAAGGTAATCCAAAAGGGTCTTTTCAAATGATCAAAATTTACCAATGAAGAAATTTCCTAAAGCCAAGTATTTATTTATTCAAATATTAAATAAATTAATTATAAATATGATGCACAAGATCCTCGCTCTTAATTTTGGGACATAATTAATAAAAGAAATTTTAATATATCACCCACCTATGCATGCTTCTACTACACCTAAAACCATCAAGTGGTATCAGATCAATCATGATTAAATTTATAATTATTTATTTTATTGTTGATCTATGAAAAATTGTGGTTATATTTTCATTTCATATCATTCATTATTTAATCTGATTTGAATTAACATGTTATCAATATATTAATCATGTTCATTCAGTGTTTCATTTTCTTAAAGGTTTAAGAACCAATGAATAATGACCAGAGATTTCATTGGGATGTTCTGGATCTTTGTCTCGTAAAATTGGGTTACACATAATTCAGCCATAGCACACACTATATACCCATGCATAGTGTATTTAGATGTGATGAGAAATTAATTGCATAAAGTTATTTTATTTTACACCATGTGTTTTTTGGTCCAACCTAGAACATGAAAAGCAGATATAGGGTATGTCACTAGCTTGTACACTCCATGTAGTATGTCTAAGTTAACATGATGATGCCCCAAGAATGTCACTTGAATATACATTAACTAAGTTACATCATGTGTAGCTTTATGTACATGCCCTATAGTCTCCCATTGATGGAAAAAATAAAAATTACATTAAATTTTAAAATTTCAGCGTTAAAACATTATTTTATTGATTGGAATTCCATTGTCTGATTGGATATTTAATAATGGTTTTAAAAAAATTAAATACTCAAATAATTTATTTTAAATAATATGTCATTATTGGTTATGTAGTATATTTTCCATGAATTCCATTAATAATGGGTATCTCCAAATAATATTGGATGATCATTAAGATAGAAGGGAATTTATTTATTTATTTATTTATTTATTTATTTATTCAAGTGTATTTATATTAAATAATAAAAAAAGAATAAATAAATTATTGTTATCCATTTACTTTTTTGTATTTGTTGCATGTATTTCGTTCATGAGCTTGACCAAGACCTATGTATGTGTTGTATGTTTTAATTTAATTCATCTCATGAGTTTTCAATTATTTAATATTAAAATAAATTGTGTCATGTGAGTCATCACTCCATTCATTATTATGTAGGACCTACCTGTCTAATTATATTTATGTAATCCCCTTTAACCAATCCTTTGGTTCCACTCACCTATGTGTGAGTAATAAATATTTTTAATTAATGGAACATTCCAAGGCACATGGATGCTGTTCAAGATGGAACCATAATCCCACCATCCCAGGTGATACACAGGTGGATAGGTGGATTTTTATAACTCATTCCAAGACCATAAATAGGAGTTATTTCCCTAAGGTCAAAGGTTGATTTATTGTCTTCTCATTAAATCAACCATTAGATAAATCTCTTGAATGGGTCATTTAATTAATTAATTATTTCTATATATGAATTAGTGTGCCGACATAGAAATTAAATATATGAATTATACATAAATGTTATATCCCACATGGTTAACTAATTAAGTAATATCCAATTAATATTAACAATATGTGTAAAGGGTAAAACAAGATAAAATTTATGTATAATAAATCAAAATCCCTCAATTAAATACTTAGTCAGACTAAGCCTTACATTACTTGATTGGGAATGAAACCATAAAACCAAGTGTAGTACATGGCCAAAGTCTAGATAGTTACTTTTATAAAGGAGTTCTCATGATGGTTTTGGGTTTAATTAACCAAAATTTTATTGAATTTAGTAGGAAAATTCTATTCAATAAAAAATTTGATAAAAGTGTTGAGGAAATCCAAGTCAGGATTTCAGTATAGGGGAATCCACTCAATGAATCAGTGAGCTGTAAGTCTGTCATTGGAAAGATCGCCTACCTAATTACTTTATTATGGTTTTCATGTACAATATCTGGATCACAATGAAAATTAATGGGGATCATTGCCACTATAATATTAAAGAAACAAGACATTTCAATTTCAATGGTGAGGGTTATTGAGACTTGACAAAATTAGTGGGAGATATAATAAAAAAATAAATAAACATTTAATTTATTATATCTCACTTATTTTGTAATCAAGAAAAGTACTAATAATCTACCCTTTTTAATTTTAGAATAAATTAAATGTTCATCATCCACAATATCCCTATGATCAATATTAGATAAAGATAACTGCATGACTGGTAGTAACTTCCAGGAGTATTTTAGATTCCTTCGGGTTGTATTATGCCATGAGCAGAAATCTTGCATGCTAGAATCGCCAATGCCTGGTCTTCCTGATAAAGAGGTGAGTGTTGAAGAGTTCCTTTTCTATGAAAAACTTTATAGTGATGCGGTAAATGTTCAGTGTTTTATGATTTCATCGATTCCTAGTGAAATAATTAAGTCTCACAAAAACAAGGGTGTGTATAGTGTTCTTTATCACCTCCATGGACTTTACCATGTGAGAGTTGTACTGGAACGGTTTGAGATTTCCATGGTGCTCTTTTAGAGAAATATTGGAGAGGGTTCCCCATCTAGGCCTTACATAGTCAAGCTCATTGGATACATTGAGCGCTTATAGTTAATAGGGTTTAAACTCCATAAAGAACTGGGCACCGACCTCATACTAGCATCACTCCCTCAGAGATTCTCCAGCTTTGTTTTGAATTTTAATATGAAAAATATTTAGAAGTCTCTTTCGGATCTTTATACCCTTCTTTTCCATATAGATAAGGATATAAAGAATGAAAAATATTCCAACATTATTTTGAGAAAATGGAAATTGAAAGACAAGGTATTTGAGACCAAATATTATTCATGTCCTTCCAATAAGAGGAAGATAAAGGTGCAAGCAAGGGAATAGGATGCTATCTATTTCACATGAAGAAAGAAGGGCCACTGGATGAAAAAATTCACCCATCCAAAGAAGCAAGGGGAAGCTTCAGGTGCGTTTAATATTGAATGAAATTTATTTGTTTCTATAAATTGGGTATTCGATATATCTTGTGATACTCACATATGTATTCAAATATAGTATCTATGTTGATTCCAAAAGATTGACCAAATATAGGTAGATCTTCAAGTATCCAATGGAGCTAAAACTGTTGTTGTAGCTATTGGGGATTAACACCTCACATTTCTAACCATAATTATCTTGGTTTAAAGGGGTTGTTATTATTTTCCATCAATTACCAAAAACATTGTTTCAATATATAGACTTGATAAAGATGGGTTTATTTTCAAATTTGGGAATGAATGTGGCATATTTTAAAAATATAGCATTTTTTATAGTAAGTCACATTTAATTAATGGACTTTATGTATTGGATTACATGAACCAAATAATGGAAATCGATAACAAAAATACTTCACATGACTCATACCACACCCAACTTTTTCATCATCGTCTACTTCATGTAAATGAAAAGATCTTGAATAAATTATATCAAGATGGAAATTTAGATTATTTTGAACTAAAATCACTTGGTATATGTCAAGCATGTTTAAAAGGAAAATGACCAAATCCCCATTTAGTGTTAAAGTAGAAAGGGATAAATATATTCTTGAATTATTTCATAACGATGTGTGTGGAACATTTACTATTGAAGAAATGGGCGGTTACTCATACATTATAACTTTTACTAATGATTTTATTAGTTATGGGTATGTCTTATTAATGAGGTATAAGTCAGATTATTTTGATAAATTCAAGGAATACAAGAATGAATCTGATAACCATCTTTGTAAGAAGATTAAGAAAATTCTCTCAGAACATGGTGGATAATATCTTAATCAATACTTCATTGATTATTTATGGGAGTTCGGGATTTTACCTCAACTCACTCCTCCTTATGTGCCTTAGTGGAATAGTGTAAGAGAAATGAGGAACAACACATTTTAGATATAGTGAGATCAATGATGAGTCATGTGAGTCTTCCATTATACTTTTGGGGATACACATTACAAACAACAGCATACGTATTAAATAGAGTGACAACTAAAGAAACACATGGTATACCATACCAATTATGGAACGAAAATAAACCCATGTTATCTTACTTACATGTGTGGGTTGGGAAGTATTTTTTAAGGCCTCTTTAGGTAAAAAACTTTTACACTTCAACAAAAAATTTATATTTATAGGATATCCTAAAAAAAGGGATACTACCTATACAATCCTTCATAAAAAAGGTTTTAGTTGACTGATGTCCCACTTTTCTTGAGGAGGATCTTATCTCTGAAATAGATAGTGGGAGTGAGATAGACTTTGATGAAGTCCAGGCTCAAGATACAAAAGAGTTGGAATATGAACAAATTCCACAAATCCCTATGGAAGAATAAATTGTTCTAGATATAAAATTGTTTTGTAGGAGTAATAGAGTGTTTAGAGAACCAAAATGGTATGGTTTTATATTCACCAAGGATGGTGACTCATTATTAGTTGATAATAATAATCCTTAACCTAAAAGGAAGTAGTAAGTGGAACATATGTTTCCAAGTGGAAAGAAGACATGAATTCTAAAATGGATTTCATGTACTAAAACCAAGTCTATATTTTGGTAGACCCTCCAATAAATGTAAATCCCATTGGTTTCAATGGGTATTCAAGAAGAAACTGGATATGGAAGTACAAGTAAATACCCATAAGACATGACAAGTTTCAAAAGGGTTTAAACATTGTCAAGGAATTAACTATGATGAAACATTTTCACTAGTTGCAATGTCAAAATCCATTTGAATTATAATTTCCATTATGTATTTCCATGATTATGATATTTTTAAAATGTAAATCAAAACAATCTTCCTTAACAGGAACCTTTAGGAAGATGTCTCTATGACACCACTTGAAATTTTTATGACTCCAAAGGATTCCAAAAAAGGTATAAAAGTTTCAAATATCCATTTATTGATAAAATGAATCATTCAGGTCAGGGAGAATTCATTTTGATGAGACCATAACAGAATTTGGCTTCCTAAATAATGAATGTGATCTATGTGTCTATAAATAGTTTAGTGGGAGTGTATTCATTTTCTTAATAGTATATGTTGATGACATACTACTCATTGGAAATGAAATACTAGTCTTACAGTCTGTTAGGGAATAGATGAATAAATTATTATTTATAAAGGACTTTGAAGAGGAAACATATATTCTTGGGATTAAGATCCAACATGATAGATACAAGAGGTTTCTCACCCTAAGTCAAAGTATATACATTGAAAAGATACTAAATATATTCTGTATGGAACAATCCAAGATGGGATTGTTTCTAGTATCACATGGCATTCATATTTCTAGGAAAATGTGTCCTCAGACACATGAGGAAAGAAACATATTGAAAAAAGATTCTATACGCATTAGTTATTGGGTTAGTTATGTATTATATGCTATATACTAGGATATATGTCTCCAATGACTTAGGTTTGGTGGGAAGATATCAAGATGATACAGGTTACCTCTATTGGATAAAATTCAAGACTATCCTTAAGTATCTAAGGCATAATATGGATATATACCAGGTTTATGGATGAGATGAGGAACTAGTCAATAGAGGATATGGAGATTCTAGTTTATAAACTGATCAAGATGACATGAAGTCATAAACTAGATACATATTCATTTTTAATGGAGGTTTTGTGAGTTGAAAGATCTCAAAGCAGGTTGTGGTTGAAAATTTAATAGCATAGTATGAGTTTATTATGGATTTTGAGATAGCTAAAGAATAATTATAGATGCACAACTTTTTCCAAGATCTTGAGGTGGTATCTATAACTAAATATCATGTCACACTGTATTTTTATAATACTATAGTGATAGATCTTGAAAAACAATCCAAGGTCACATCAATGGATGAAGCAAATACTTTATAAGTATCATATCTTAATAGATTTTTCTCATAGAGGTTAATTTGTAATGAGTAGTATTCCCACTGAAGAAAACATGGCAAGCCCCTTGAATAAATCCTTAACTTAATAAAAACATGACTATCATGTGAGTGCTAGAATACTAAAGGTCATAGGAAGTTTTCTCTAGTCCAAGTGGGAGTTTTTTGTAGTGGGTGTCCTAGGACCAACTATTTTTAGTTTGATTACATGTATATTCGATGTATTTAATATTAATAAAACTTCTTATTACATTTTTTTTCTTCTACATGGATCTGATGTAATAATGTAATAGAGTATAAGTCACATTGATAAGTTCAAAGCAGTTCCCCACTATGATGATAACCTTGATGTTCTATGATGATATTCGTAAATAATTTTCTAGAGTTGGATAACATACTATGATGAAACACATAGTACATAGATTTTCAGGTTTTATTACTCATAAGAAGATTAGGATTATTCTCATGAATTTTACAATTTTTAATCTATAAGATGGGAGATTATGAGAATGGACCTACTAGTAGGAATTCTTCATGTTTTGGTTTCATCAGATATTCCTATCTACGAGTATGTGTGATGGTCCTTAGACGTTAATATTATTATTAATGTACGATACAACTTGCGTACATAGATGTATTTTATAAACCACGATGATAAAATTTCATAGAAAATTTTTATATGTTGGGTGCATCACGAGTGACATGTCATTAATGATTAAGTTTAATAACAATTTTTCTTTTTGATATTTATGGAATCTAATATCTTTTCCTTTTTATTATAATAGAACCTTCTCATGAAATTCTATGAACATGGTTTAATGACATGTTTATTTCAGATATTCAATGAAAGACATATTAATTATATAGGTTACTGACATGGTTGTGAAACCTACTTGATGAGATATTGTGATAAAGGGATTATATTACACAGTGAGAATTGGTATGCAGTTGTCGATGTTGTGACACTAATTTCATTATATTGGATTCCATGTCCCAATGCTAGACAGTAATCTTGAACTTTAGAAAATCCCACCAAATGTCAATGAGAAATAATCCTAGAGGTTCATAGACTAAGTGTTTCTGTTGAGCTCGATTAAATTATATTCTAGTTTAAGTAATGGAATAAATATTATTCTCAAGTCTAAGGAATAGTTTTATTTGATTTATATTGATTGAATAAATTAAATAAATATTTATTCATCATAATTTTGAATAAAATATTTATTTTATTTATTTAATATTTTAATAAATATTAATTCATTAGATTTTGAATAAAATATTTATTTATGAATAAAATATTTATTCATTTGTTCAATAAATGCTAGAGGAGTTTGAACGAACCAAGAGTGTGTCTGATGACAAATATTAATTAACAAGACCATTACATAATATTTTTTATTTTGAAAGTTGGAGAACACCATAAAATAATAATAATATAATTATTATTATGTGGAATGGTTTTATTAATGGTAATAAATGTTATTTAATGGCTGGAATGCAATTAAATAATATTTTAACTTAAATCCTAACTCTAAAAATAGATTGTTATGTCTATTGTGTAGAGCATCCAAAAATTGAGAATAGAGAATTGTTGTGCACAACGAATTCTCTCTAAACTCCTCCTTCTCTCTCCCTTTCAAGAATTATAATTTTAATAGATATTTCTTCAAGATCGAAGAAAAATTGGTCAATAATGAACAATGAAAGACATTTTAATCGTCATTCTATCACCCATAGAGGGAGTGGTATTTCTCAGAGATCATAGAAGCACATTTGGATCACCGCTAGAGGGATTATATCCTTGTATCCTCATAGTGAAATGAAGGTAATATGAAAGGGGATTTTCGTATGATCAACTCTCACTAATAATGAAATCTACTTAGGTTAGGTATTTATTTATTCAAATGTTAAATAAATAAATTATCAATTTGATGTGTAATATACTCTCTATTGGTTTTAGGCGGTGATTATTAAAAGAAATTTCAATATATACCCCCTTCTGAACACTTCACATATACCCAGAACCATCAATACATATATCAAGTCACCTTATGTGTCAATCAGGATGCATAATCATTCCTTCCTTTCTATATCGGGATAAGGGTCAAGATACACGTATAGATAACCCTAACACTTAAGTGTGCCACATGTGGTGGAAATCAATCAATTTTAAAAGTGTGAAGTAGAAAATAAATTTCCCACCCCTAAAAACTTGGTCTACTTCCCATGCTTGGGGCTACACGCACCCAAACATGAGATTTGTACCGAGTTCTGCAAACATCATAGTCTCCAGTATACCATAACCCAAATTGTAAGACCAAAAGGAAAAAAATAAACATTTGATATCATTTGTAACAAGATGAATGTGGATACCATTTAATACATAGTCCATGTGATGCTACAAGGTAACACCAAAAATAACCTCTATGATTCCATTTGTTGCATCATGACCTAGTTTTATCCTTAAACAATGCTCTCGGTTAGTTGGACACTAGGCCTTAGGTGCGCCTTCCCATATTCCAAAGGCTATCGACAAGTATTGGGGGTTTGATGAGTTGATAGTAGGGAGACTATACCCTTAGGTGGTGATAAAAATAATTTTCCATATATAAATATAGAAGTAGAAGAAGAATCATAACATAGTAGGAGAATCAAATAAACTCAATGGAATCATAATAAAACATCATAATAATATAAACAATTCAAATGGAAATACCATTTATAGATAAATCATTCCAAATAGGTCGTATAAGAAATAGACAGTAGGGTCTACCATGGATGAAATTTTTAGTACATATATAAAGACATGAAAAAGTTAAAATGAAACTCTATCCCAATTCAAGAATCATCATGGTCCAATGCCATCCATTATAGGAACAGGGTGCCTCTATAGTCACTGAGGTCCAACTTCATATCCTGAATCCTTACCTAATCTCAAAAACATAAAGTCTATATGAGTCCTAAGGGGCCCGTGTAAGGTGTGAGAATGAACTCAATAAGCCACCACCAATGGGTGTCTATCCTAAATCCATAATTATAAAGGCGTGTGCTAAATATAATAAAAATAAATGCATACATGTTCATTATTAATTTACCTGCTTCCCTTGTGCTCAGTAGCCACAAGGAAGCTTGTACCTGCTTCAGCCAATATTGTTATAACTCTGAATACATGCCCAAAAATGTATATATGACATATAGCATGTGTGTTCATATATATATATATATTGTTGTGGTTAGGATCTATGGATTAGCTATAATAACCCATTTTTTGCTGCAGAAGACTTTGGAATATTCTTGATGATATTCCAGAGCAGCGCCTTCAGACGGCGTGCGATTCCGAGCCCCGGTGTGGCTGGAATTAAATTTTCAGTGCGTTCACACTGGAAACACCAATCCAATGGGATAACTCCTAAATGGTGATCCAGATCAAAGATCTGAGTGTACGGATGAGTCCGGAATTGGGTTTTTACCCTAGGAGCGACATAAAACTTGTCGGCGTGGGACGTTTGGACCCCTCGCTCGCTTCGAGAACGTGAAACGGATAAATTAATTAATTAATTTGTTTGTTTAATGGTTAAACTCTAGTATCTCTTAAACGGTTTCTCGGATTGGAAAACCAAGGGCACCGTTGAGTTCGTAATGTGTCGTTTACCCTAGGAGAGGTATAAGTTTTGCGGGCGCGGGTCGTCTGTGAAAAATGGCCCCAGGGGCGTTTTCGTAATTTGGCGGCTTTTGGCGTTTAGTTTTATAACTTTTGAACGGGGTCTCGGATTAAAATTATGAGACCGTCGTTGTGCTCGGGAGGTGGTTTTTACTCTAGGGGATTCTTAACCTTGACCCCGTCGAGTGTTTTGGAGGTGATTCATTTCGTGGGTAAATAATAAAAATTAATTAAATTAATTTTTATTTTCTACTTAAACCAAACCCTCCCCTCTCCCTCATTTACACCCCCTAGAAAAACCCATCCTCCATCCTCTCCTCCATCCTCTCCTCCTCCACTCCGGCGAGGCGGTTCTGGCAAGGCGGCGGTTCGGCGATGAAGCTCCGGGCAACGCCCATGAGGTAGGGTTTTGTCGCATTTTTCTTTTCCACACCTTCTTTGAACCCATTTATATATGTCAAATTGCTATTTAATTTCAGAGCAAAGCCCACGGTTGCGTAGTACATTTTCTGACCTTCCCGATGCATGTCTCGGATTTAATTTTTGGGGTTCTGAGGCGTTCGTAGTTGCGAGTCGAAATCCGGGGTGTTCAGGGTTTTTCCGGCGGTTTCGGGTTCTCCGGCGAGGTCTAGCGGCGGTACGGCAGGGGCTCAGGCGGCGGCGCGCGGTGGCTCCTGGCGCAGGCGGCGTTTGGCAACGGCTGGCTTCGGGGCAAGGTGAGGGCGGTCAGGGGCTTCGGTGTCAGCCGGGGCTCGCGGTAGGCGAGCGGCGCCAGGCGGCTTCGATGGACCCAGGTGGGGAGGTGGCTTCGGAGGAGCCGGTTGCGGCCGGCGGTAGATCGGGGATGAGGCGGCCGCAGCGCGGCTTCGGCCTGTCACTCTCAACGGAGGAACCCGAGGCGCCGCGCCTCGGGTGTGCGGCATGGACAAACCCGCCGAACGTGGGTCCTGCGGGAGACGATGAAGACCGGCCCTGTGGTCGGTCTGCTGGGGAGAACCGGACCCGAGGGGTCCGGTGCGGCTGGAGTGAGTCGCGGCCAGTAGGTCGCGGCGGTCTGGACCGGCCCAGCGGTCCATACCGGACCACTTTGGGTCCCCCTTGCAATCGGGGGGACGTAAGTTCCAGACGACGCGTCCGTTTGACGCGCCGTCTGTGGCGGGGAGTTCGTATCGGTGAGGTTCTCTTTTTAAGGTGGGTTTAAGGTTTTTTTTAGATTTCGTGCCCGAAGACGAGCGACCCGAGGAGCTTGAAATCAATAATAATAAATTATTATTAAGGTTGCGACGGACGTGGCTCATGATCTGGATGTCTGTTTTGCCTGCCGTCAGCGGCAGTGCAGACCTCATGTTAAGGAGAAATTTTTGAGATGGTTTTGGGAATTTTTAATTCCTAAAACGAGGGGCTCGTTGGCACCACGAGTGCGTTAAGTGGACGAGCGTTTTCCGGGGGTTTCGTATTTTGAGCGGTGCGGACGCATCCAACGTCCGTTTTGAGCACCGTCAGTGGCGTTGGAACCCTAGCACCGAGAAGGAGCTTTCCAGGGTAGTTTCAGGTGCTGAGGCCAAAGTTGAGGTGTGGGCCCCATGGCCCGTCTATCAAGCTGGGTGCATCATTGCACGACTTTCTCATCGGGCGTCCGTTCGGGGCGTACGAGCAGTCGATTCTGGATGTTTTTTCGAGGGGATTGCAATGGTGCAATCTGTCCGCTCTAATTCGGCACGATGGTGCGGCGCCCACAAGGGTCGTTTGGACATCGACAGTGATTTTCCAGCTTTATCACTGGGTGTCCGTTTTGGACAAGTGATTAGTCAAAATTGTGTACTTTTTCGAGAGGATCGCAACGGTGTGATCCATTCATTGTGTTTCAGGACCGGGAAGCGGGTCCCACGTAGCACCGCTCGTGTGTGGTGCGCCGGAATGCATTTTTTTCTCCGGATATCTGTTGCGCTCAAGTGAACAGTCTTTTTGATGTGTTTTCCTGAGGAGATTGCAATGGTGCAGTGTGCCCGACTGTTTTCGAGGCCGAGGCTTGGGATCACGGGACGTCATTCAGGCGTGAGGCGGTGTTGGTGACTTTTCCGTCAGATATCCGTTTGAGGCGACTGAGTAGTCTATCTCGCGTGTTTTTCTACGAGGATTACAACGGTGTGATCTGTTTGGTTGTGCGGAGCCTTATACGCGATCTTATTAAATGTGGAAATGTGAAGGTGCCATGGGGGCAGTTCTTCTACTATGTTTATACAGGACCCTTGGCGTGTTATCGCGTGCACTCCCGTGTGAGTGAAGTAATGCTTGAATAGATGTGGTGGATCGTGCCCCAGTCGTTGAGGCGGCAAGTTGGAGATGTTACGTCATGCCTTCGCGTTGACATTGGGTGTCGGGTGCACGAAAGCCCTTGGGCTCAAAGTGAGGTATACTCTGGGAGTATACGGGAGCGCTTGGAGGCACGTGTGGTTTGTACCTGAGACGTTCCTGCACTTGGTTGGGGTTAACTTGGGGCCACGCGTCGTGTGGGCCCCAGGTGTGTGTCGAGCTCTGCTTTGCGTACTTTCACCTCTCGCGACGTAGAGGGTCCCTCTATGCTCGTTTGTTTGACCAGAAGGGTGGAGTTTTTCCCCTGGCTCTATTCTCTTTTGTTTGACCAGCAGGGTTGAGTGGTCTCCCCCTGGTTCTGTTCTCGATGGATCGGTCGGTAGCAATTCTAGTGACACCCAGTGATGGAATAGGTGATGAACCCCTTTTGGGTGAGTTGTTCTGGTGTTGGGTGGTTGCGAGATACCCACTCCATTTTCGGTTGGCCAGTGTTGTACCCTCCAGTAGAGATGGCCAGAGCAGTTATGAGTTTTACCCTCCGGTGGGGCTGGGCAGTGGGTTACTCATCGACTTTTAGGGTCTACCCTCCAGCAGAGACTAGGCAGTGGGTCACCCGATGCACTTAGGGTCCACCCTCCAGCAGAGACTGGGCAGTGGGTCACCCGACGCACTTAGGGTCTACCCTCTAGTAGAGATTGGGCAGTGGGTCACCCGACGACCTCTTAGGGTCTACCCTCCAGTAGGGCTGGGCAGTGGGTCACCCATCATCTATTTCTAGGTTTACCCTCCAGCAAGTATCACACACTGTGTTTTTTGTCTTTGTATTGATCCGGTCCATTGGAAATCCTGATCCTTTAAATGGGTATTTGGTGAGATGAATCCTGAGTTTTGAAGTTTCATATATGTCTAACCACCCTAATTTGGGATCCCCATTGTTTGTTTAGTAGTTTTTTAAGAAAGGGTGGTTACTTCATGATTTGGGCCAACCGTGAGCCCATTCCCAATTTTAAAAACCGAATTTGTTTCTTTTATAACTCTTTTTTTCATCATTTTTCACCCATTAAACTTCACACTTGTCCTATAATGATATATTAAAACTTATTTATCCTTTTGGACCCATTAGAAATTCATAAGATGGGTGAATTTGGGTTACTTATTTAGGTATTGGGCCAACCCATGGTCCTATTTTCTGTTTTAAAAAAATAATTCGTTTCATTTATATATTTTTCATTTTTTAATAGTTTTCGGTGATTCCACCTCCCCCTAGAATCCAATAACCCTATCCTAACCCTAATAATCTATTTTACCTCTTTGGATCTCATATGGGTTGCAGATTAGGGCGAAAATTCTCAGGATACCTCAAATCGTCCAGAATTGACAAGGTAAATTTTATCATTCATAAATCAATCAATTATTACTCTTTTGGCCACAAATATTCTTTCTCTGGTTATTATATAACTTAGGATTCTCTCCAAGAATTTTAATGCCATTCCCTTCTCTCTAGGGTTGCAGATCTAATGGAAAACGGAGAGTTTTCTAGGGTGAAAGGTGAGATTCATTCTCCTTTCTCCTTCCTCTACCACCTCCTTTCATTATTTCTTTGATTTTTATTGTCCCCTAGTATTGATAGAACTAGGGTTATGTTATACAATGTTTTTTTATGGTGTTTCTGTTTTTTTAGGTCTGGTCTTTATAGTTTTAGGGTTTATAAACCCGCGGCGGGTGATTTCGGGTGTGCGTTTCAATTACGCCAAATATTTGAGGTAGGATATCCCTTGCACATGCCTCTATCATTAAAGTTTCATCATTTTAATATTTTCCTAAACTGATATTAATGTTTATTATTGTTTTTAAGCCTTTGGATAATTTTCTTGGTGTGCAAAGTGGTTGTTTAATCATTCTTTTGTGAAAGTTAGTGTTGTTTTGTCATGAAAGTGCTCAACAAGTGTTTGTTTAAATGTTCCGTTATCTTTTGAAAATATTTTGTGAGTTTTATAATCTGGTTTATGGTATTTTTAACATGTTACAGTATCTTTAATGAAAATATGGAATTCAATTGGTGTTTTATTCCTTTTCATGTACTTAAAATAAATTGTTTTGTTTAAAAAGGGCATGTCATGTGTTCGGTAAATTGCCCGGTTGGCTTTTATGTGTGATGTGTGATTTAAAAGTTATTTTTTTGGATTTATAAAGGAATTGGAATAATGATAAATGGTATTTTTGGGGACTTATATGGATTTCCAATTTGGATTTGTTTTTATAAACAAGTGGGTTTTGATTTACAACATATTTTGGCCCGGGTTGCCCAAAAATGGACCGTTCCACATCTTTATGAAAATGGTTGTGTTTTGAATATGTATCCTGAGTATTATAAGAGATTTATGAATGTGGTTTTCTGCTGTAAATGGTGTTTGTACAGATCCTTAATAAAATTAAAATGCATTCCTTCGTCAAGGGTTAGTTTTGAGAAAATGTTTAAAGGCCCGTTTGGCATTTCCTAGAAATGAAGGAGTGTCTTACTTGTATATAACAAGTTTTGCAATTGGGATTATTTTATGGTCCATTAAATGATTTTATTTAATGTTTATTGGGATGAAAAATATGATTTGGTTTTTTTTTGATGTGTTTTTATAATTGAAAGAGTGTTTTTGAAAGAGTTTTATGTGCAAAGCCTCAATACACTTCATGAAATTGTTTTACCAAAATATTTAGGGGTTTGTTGATTAGTGTAAGAAATGTGAATAAAGATTATGGTATGTTTGTGTTTTTATGGATTTTTAATGGAATGTGGATGTGAAATGTGTATTTGATAATATTTGTAACTTGATTTAGCACTAAAGGCAATCTCAGGTATCTAGGTGGGCGGACGTGTACTAGTATGTTAGTGATTCTGTGGGGGTTGGCCTCTGTTTCACATAGCAAGTTTGACGATGATGACACTAACTAAACTATGATGATGATGATGATGATTGGGGCCCACTAGGTTATGGTTATGTTCCCTTCTAGTGGCTCGTGCAGGAGAACGTATATTTATTATGGTTACTTTCACCGAGATACGAGGTACCTGGGGCTCACAACTAACTAGTGCCTAGGGGTATTCCCGTGACTAGTGCTCATTGGCTATTTTGTACTCACTATCGGCATACGGTGTGTTTGGTTGGTAAAATAAGTAGTATGTGTAATTTATTTAAATGTTAAAATTATTTAAAGCAGCCCTCTTGAAAACTATTTTCATTTTGAAGTTTTACCTCTTTGAAAAAAATTGTTACTTGCATTTTTGTTTATTAAACATGCATATTTTTGTCTGATAATTATTATAGCATGGGACCTAATTTGAAAACCATACTTTCATATCTTGAATTTAAAACTATAAATTGATGTTTCTTCAATTTTAAAGGAATGTGCATTGGGAATAGAATATCGGGCTAACCTACTGAGTTTTAATACTCACGCCTATGGTCTTCTTCTTCTTTTAGGCCTTGTGTAGGTTTCATCTTTAGTTCGATCACCTTGGGAGACATTTGATCATTATGTTGGAGAGTGACCAAAAGTTTCACATGTATTTATTTCTTCATTGGGATTGTTCAGATGAGTTTTTGGGTTTTTTCTACTTTTAGTTTCTTGTACAAATAATATTTAGTTTAATTTTTATATAAATTCATTTTGGGTTGTCCGTTTATTTCTGCTATTTGTTTTATTTTTTATATATGTTAGAAATAATTACCTTGTGTACTCTATTGATGCCCTTGGTTCTTGTCACCATCCCGGGAGGATCGGGAACGCCTCTTGGGACTTGTCGCGGGCTGGCCTGGGTGACCGCTTCAGGGTCGACTCGGGCTAGTTCGTGACAAAATGGTATCAAAGGAGGTTGTCTCTTAGCAAAACATTATTTTTAGAGTGCCCCTGTTATTTTGGGGATGTCAAGGTAGATGGATTAGGATTTTTGGGACTTTAGGGGTAAGTGAAAGAAGAGCTTCATGAACTCTTTCTTGTTCTAATTCTCAGGTTTCCATGGGAAGTCCGGTTTTATTAGTTTCCTTTGTTCTGGTTGATTTTTTTGGTGTTGGGATGTGACAAGGAGAGTCTAACTAATGGCCTCCGTGAGCTCGCATGGCCTGGAAAGCCATGTGGAGCTGGGGAATGGTCCTAATAAAACTCTCTATGTTGGTGTTGTGTTTGGCATATGGCCACCAACCATATGGTCAAGTCACCCACCGACACTAGTTCCCTTTTTTTGGGTCTCTTGAACCTTTCTTGAATTCTGAATTTTTTCTTTTAAAATCCTTGTGTGTGAATTGTGGAAATGGATTTTAAAGGAAGGATTATATTTTGAAAAGTGAAAAATTGGGTTTTCAAAAATTAAATATAAGAATGGTTTTGGAAGGTTGTGTCTTTGTAAAAACAATAGAGGGAAGTGGAAATGATTTAAATGGATTGGATTATCTATAATCTAAACTTGTGGTTTGTTGAAATAAAATGTTTTGAAATTGTAAATCAATTTAAGGTGATTCTGGATCTTTGTTTTAAATGGGGTATTTTGGTATTTTAAAAAGTTTTTGAATCAGATAAATTGTTTTTGGCAATTGTTTTTGATCGGTTGGTGTTTTACTAGAAATGGTATTGGTCTCAATGGACCTCAGATTATGAAAATATACATTGCTGAATTTTTTTTAGAAATAATGGGAAGGGGTTGTTTGGAGCTGCTTGGTTATTTAAAAAAAATTAAAATGAAAAGGGGTAGGTTTTTAAGAAAATGGTTCTTAAGTAATTGTGGTTTTATTAGTGAAATATGAAAAAGTTTTTTTGACTTGGTGGTTGGTGTTCCTTATGAAGGTAATTTTTTTTTGGAATGATGTTGTTTTGTTTTAGCATTTGGTGTTTTCATGGGTGCTCACATGCATGGTTTTATTTATATCTAGAAGGATGGACTATATGGTATGGTGTTTGGGTGCCTAGGGTGGCATGGAAATGTGCATGTGGGCGAGACTTGATGAAACACCATTGGTGAATGCGGAAACCCACCAAGTTAGTTTGTTTTTTTCAAAATTGTTTTGAGCTGAAAATTGTGGCCTTTTTTTTAAAACCAATGGTTATGTGGCTTGCTTTTTCTATCTTAGAAGACTTTTTTATTTGGTTAGCTTCTATGTGATATATAATTCATACTCTTGTTCTATCTAGAGATGATATCTTGTTGGTGGCTCGGTTTTGGAGTAATTTTCATTGGGTTTCTAAAGATGTGTTTGATGTTGTGATGTGACCATGGATAGTTCTCTGTTGGAAATATTACCTGCTGATCAACCTAAGGATTCCTTTCAAATTTTAAATCCACCTCTTTTGATGATGCCTCAACCTGTTTATTGGAATATAGATCTGTTCAGGATCTATTAAAAGTGCTTCTAGGTCGTGATAATTATTTTGGACAGAGCAGTTGTGTTCGGTGATGTTGTTGTGTTTCGTCATATTCCTTGTCCATTCTGCCCCTTGTTTGGAGTGAGATAGAATTTTGATATGTATCTATGACTTCCTATTTAGATGAAGGTTTTTTTGGTGATCAAGTGAGGTTTTTTTGAGTGGTGTGATCCTTATCACCTGACTGCGGTGCAGCAAATGCTTCAAGAATCAGGGCTCCAGCCATAGGCCTCGGAGTGAAGCTTTTCACGCAGTCAGGAAATCGACAGAGATATGGAGTTCTCGATTAGGATCCTTACTCATCTGTTTTGGTAAGATAGTTTCTATTTCAATGTTTTGGTTCCTCATTTCTGTGAATTTCCCTTTTTCGCAACAAGCGTGGTGGACTTAACCCCTCACACAGTGTTTATGGTTATTCCTTCATGGATGTGGGTTTTCAATCAATGTCCCTGTGTGGACCACCTATAAAAATAAGGTGCAGTATTGGTGTTACCTATTCATAGGTGGAGATTTTTGGGTAGTTTATTTGTTTCTTTTGTGGTTTCAGTGGCCAAATTATTGGGTCCCCTTCCCTCTCATCCCCAAGTGGCGGGGGTCCAGAAATGTGCTGAATGTGTTGTCCAAGTTCTTGTCCCCTCCGTTCGGGAGTGGGTGGTTTATATGTTCATGTTGTAACCCTATTAACTTGGTATATTAGGTTTTTTTAGGAGGTTTTTATTGGGATTGTGTGAGTGAGGCCCAATTCTAGTTCATGTTGAATTCTTATCTGTTCGTTGCTAGTTGGTTTCTAATGGTGGGGAGACCCACCATGGGTCTCCTGGATTTTCATCCTAAGAAAATTTCTAGTGCAAGTTGATTCTTAATGGTGGGAAGTCCATTTTGGACTCCCCTGGAATATTTGGTTTTTGTGATTTCTTTTTGGTTTGGTTGATAGTTGGGTTCATTGAGAGAAGGCCCAACAATCGAGTTCTTGGCTTGGTTGTGGAGGTGGTGGCTTTATCTTTCCATTGATTCTCCAGACGTGGTTGTGAGTTGTGTTTTGTGTGGGAAAGAGTATTAAGTTGCATTGATGGTGATTGATATTTCCTTATCTTTATATGCTGGGTTATGTTGTTATAGAATCCTTAGGTGTTGTTTTTTTTCAGCCGGAAAGTGTTATGGCTTTCCGGGGGAAGAAAGCTTTAATGGTGGGGAGAATTGTCACACACGGTTTGTTTTGTCTTTGTATTGATCCGGTCCATTGGAAATCCAAATCCTTTTCATGGGTATTTGGTGAGATGAATCCTGAGTTTTGAAGTTTCATATATGTCTAACCACCCTAATTTGGGATCCCCATTGTTTGTTTAGTAGTTTTTGAAGAAAGGGTGGTTACTTCATGATTTGGGCCAACCATGAGCCCATTCCCAGTTTTAAAAACCGAATTTGTTTCTTTTATAACTCTATTTTTTCATCCTTTTTCACCCATTAAACTTTACACTTGTCCTATACTGATATATTAAAACTTATTTATCCTTTTGGACCCATTATAAATTCATAAGCAGGGTGAATTTGGGTTACTTATTTAGTTATTGGGCCAACCCATGGGTCCATTTCCTGTTTTAAAAAAATAATTAGTTTCATTTATATATTTTTCATTTTTTAATATTTTTCTGTGATTCCAGCTCCCCCTAGAATCCAATAACCCTATCCTGACCCTCATAATCGATTTTACCTCTTTGGAGCTCATATGGGTCGCGGATTAGGACGAACATTCTCAGGATTCCTCAAATCGTCCAGAATTGACAAGTTAAATTGTATCATTCATAAATCAATCAATTAATACTCTTTTGGCCACCAATATTCTTTACCTGCTTCTTCCAGACCTTAGGAATCTCTAAAATAATTTTAAATCCATTCCCTTCTCTATTGGGTTGCATATCAAATGGAAGACGAAGAGTTTTCTAGGGTGAAAAGTGAGATTCCTTCTCCTTTCTCCTTCCTCTACCACCTCCTTTCATTATTTGTTTTGATTTTTTTTGTCCCATAGTATTTCTAGACATAGGGTTATATTATACCATGTTTATTTGATGGTTTTTCTGTTTTTTTAGGTCTGGTATTTATAGTTTTTGGGTTTATAAACCCACGGCGGGTGATTTCGGGTGTGCGTTTCAATTACGCCAAAGATTTGAGGTAGGATATCCCTTGCACATGCCTTTATCATTCAAGTTTCATAATTTTAAAATTTTCCTAAACTGATATAAATGTTTATTATTTTTTTTAAGCCTTTGGATAATTTTCTTGGTGTGCAAAGTGGTTGTTTAATCATTATTTTGTGAAAGGTAGTGTTGTTTTGTCGTGAAAGTGCTCAACAAGTGTTTGTTTAAATGTTATGTTATCTTTTGCAAATTTTTTTGAGGTTTATAATCTGGTTTATGGTATTTTTAACATGTTACAGTATCTTTAAAAAAAATATGGCATTCAATTTGTGTTTTATTCCTTTTCATGTACTTAAAATAAATTATTTTGTTTAGAAAGGGCATGTCATGTGTTCGGTAAATTGCACGGTTGGATTTTATGTGTGATGTGTGATTTAAAAGTTATTTGTTTGGATTTATAAAGGAATTGGAAGAATGAAAAATGGTATTTTTTGGTACTTATATGGATTTCCAATTTGGATTTGTTTTTACAAACAAGTGGGTTTTGATTTACAACATATTTTGGCCCGAGTTGCCCAAAAATGGACCGTTTCACATCTTTATGAAAATGGTTGTGTTTTGAATATGTAACCTGATTATTATAAGATATTTATGAATGTTGTTTTCTGATATAAATGGTTTTTATACAGATCCTTAATAAAATTAAAATTCATTCCTTTGTCAAAGGTTAGTTTTGAGAAAATGTTTAAAGGCCCGTTTGGCATTTCCTAGAAATGAAGGAGTGTCTTACTTGTATATAACAAGTTGTGCAATTGGGATTGTTTTATGGTCCATTAAATGATTTTATTAAATGTTTATTGGGCTTCCAAATATTATTTGTTTTGGTTTTTATGTGTTTTTATAATTGAAAGAGTGTTTTTGAAAGAGTTTTATGTGCAAAGCCTCAATACACTTCATGAAATTGTTTTACCAAAACATTTAGCGGTTTGTTGATTAGTGTAAGAAATGTGAATAAATATTATGGGTTTTTTGTGTTTTTATGGTTTTGGAATGTAATGTGTATGTGAAATGTGTATTTGATAATATTTTTAACTTTATTGATCACTAAATGGAATCTCGGGTATCTAGGTGGGCGGACGTGTACTAGTATGCTAGTGATTCTGTGGGGGTTGGCCTCTGTTTCACGTAGCAAGTTTGACGATGACAACACTAACTAAACTATGATGATGATGATGATTGGGGACCACTAGGTTATGGGTATGTTCCCTACTAGTTGCTCGTGCACGATAATGGATATTTATTATGGTTACTTTCACCGATATACGAGGTACTTGGGGCTCACAACTAACTAGTGCCTAGGGGTATTCCCGTGACTAGTGCTCATTGGCTATTTTGTAATCATCGTCGGCATATGGTGTGTTTGGTTGGTAAATTCAGAAGTATGTGTCATTTATTTAAAAGTTAAAATTCTTTAAAGCATCCCTCTTGAAAACTATTTTCATTTTGAAGTTTCACCTCTTTGAAAAAAATTGTTACTGGCATTTTTGTTTATTAAACATGCATATTTTTTTCTGATAATTATTATAGCATGGGACCTCATTTGAAAACCATACTTTCATATCTTGAATTTAAAACTATAAATTTATGTTTCATTTATTTTAAAGTAATTTTCATTGGGAATAGAATATCGGGCTAACCTACTGAGTTTTAATACTCACGCCTATAGTCTTCTTCTTTTTTTAGCCCTTGTGCAGGTTTCATCTTTAGTTCGATCACCTTGGGCAACATTTGATCATTGTGTTGGAGAGTGACCCGAAGTGTCACATGGATTTAGTTGTCCATTGTGATTTTTCAGTTGAGTTGTTGGGTTTTTTCTACTTTTAGTTTCTTGTACAAATAATATTTAGTTTAATTTTTATATAAATTCATTTTGGGCTGTCTGTTTATTTACGCTGTTTGTTTGATTTTTTATATATGGGAAAAATCATTCCCTTGTGTACTCTATTTATGCCCTTGGTGCTTGTCACCATCCCGGGAGGATCGGGAACGACTCTCGAGACTTGTTGCGGGCTGGCCTGGGTGACCGGTTCAGGGTCGAATCGGGCTGGTTCGTGACAGCAAGGCTGGGCAGTGGGTCGTCTGTCGACTTATTCCAGGTCTACCCTCCAGCGGGGCTGGGCAGTGGGTCTCCTGATGATGTATTAAGGTATACCCTCCAGCGGGGCTGGGTAGTGGGTCTCTTGATGATGAATTAGGGTTTACCCTCCAGTAGGGCTGGGCAGTGGGTCACCCGATATCTGGTTATGAATTACCCTCCATGAGGGTTGGCCAGTGGGACACCTATTGGCATTCTAGTCTCAGTCCTTTCTACTAGGCTAGCTGGTGGCTTTCCTATGTGATTACCAGAGCTGGACCCTTGGTTATACGGGTCAGTGTTGTGATGGCTTCGACTTTGAGAAGACCTATCAACTACAGGGCAGTGACGAGGTGTGGTTTGACTTTCCCTAGAACTCTCAAGTATGAGGGGAACTTTCCCCACTGAGACGTGTTCTTGTGACGCGATCTAAAACCGTGTGGGTGAGTCAGTGCTGCCCAAAGCAGATAGTGTCGAGGTGCGGTGATTGAGCCCTTGGCTTGTGGTTTGGGTCAGACGTGCGGGATGCTGGCCATCGATGGAGTTTACTTCTGGAACTGTTGGCTACTCGTTTTCAAGGGTTGAGCTACGGGATGGAGATCCCATTATGGTCTTGTTCGGGATTCTTGACAGAGCATATGGATTTATATATACCATGTTCTGGTACCCACTTCTTGGGTTTGGTTGCTCTCCTTCCAGGAGAGGTGAAGACACGCGGGGTATGCCACGTGCTTTCCACGTCTAGCTTCTTGTGGTCGGATGAGTCTAATTTCGATCTATAGGCAGAGAAAGCTCGACGAGAAGTTCATCTTCTCACTGTTCCTAGCTCCTTGTTTTAGGACAAGTATTCTACCTTTCTCTTGTTGGGTTGAGCTGTTACTCTTTACTGAACCTTCGGTTGTACTCATTTACTTTTCCATGTTATCTCTACTGCTCACCCTTCAGTACCTCCTTTGTTTCTCCCTCAAGCCTTCAGGGTATCCTACTAATTATTTTTATACTCACCCCTGCTTGGGCTTTGCCCGCACTTGGTGTGCCCTTGCAGACGACGGACAGGTGGAGCGTGACTTCAGAGGAGGTTAGGATCTTGGGAGCTTGGACCACGTACGGTGGTCGGAGTCGGGTTCCATGTGGGGGACACTTCCAGCTGTTTTCTTTTGTTCACCTGTTGCCGGGTTGTGGCACTTTTTTTGGTTGGGCACGTGTTTTTCCCCTTTTCTTTTCAGTTTACTTTCAGCTTGTACTTTGTACTGTTTATAGGTCGATGAACATTTGTGGTTTTTTTGTAGCAATTTCTCTTTTACTCTGCTTATCTTTTCTTTTAATCTGCACTTTTGCATTGAGTGTGCTACGTGTGTGTGTACAAGTGCTTTGGAAAAGGCCTCCTCTAGTTGTTGTGCCTTCGGAGCTGTTCGCCAGCCCCTGGCCTATGGAGGCGGGCTTGGGGTAGTTGTGTCTCGAGCCCGAGTAGTGTCAGGTCGTGAAAAGGTGGTATCAGAGGTAGTTCATTCCTTGGGATGTTGTGTGGGCGTCCCTAAAAGAGGAATTGGTTGGGATATAGGGAAAAAATGTTGATGTGTCTCGACAGCGGCTTTTAGGCCAGGGAGTCCAGTGATGGTGCGGCGGCCGACGTATCCATTCACCAGGACCTTGATAACTCGCTTGTCGACTCGGTATGCTGAGACACTTGTTGCAGGGAAAAATTGGTTTGTTCATCACATAGGATTGATTCTTTGACTGTTGTTCTTGAGTCAGCTCCCCATCATTGATATTGGTATATACATATATGCTCATCTGACCGCGGTACTCCTTGATAATATGCAGGATGTCTCCACGAAGACAGTCAGCCAGGATACCAGCTTTAGTTCGTGATGATGACCATGTGAGCTACGAGGCCACGGTCCAGGACCCATCATGCGAGCCCTTTCTCTGGGTGGGACGGTAGCAGCACCCCCACCTGTTGAGCAGTAGATAGTCTCAGTACAGCAGGCTGAGATTGAGCGCAAGTTGAGCGTGCTCCGTGGGTTCCAGCGGCAGAGACCGATGAGGTTCAGTGGTGAGCCAGACCCTCAGGCAGCAGAGGCTTGGCTCGAGACAATGGTTTGACTTTTCAGTCTTGTGCAGACGCCGACAGATCAGAGAGTTGCTTTGGCAGCCACCCCTTTTTGTGGATCATCTTGGAGTTGGTGGGGTCTGGTGACTCAGTTTCTTGACGAGTCGTCTCTTTCATGGGGAAACTTTCAGTTGTTGTTCCGTGAGGATTTTTTCCCCTCCTGCTTGCGCTCCTTTCGGATTCAGGAGCTCCTACAGTTTCATTAGGGAGGGATTATGGGGGCCGAGTACACGGCTAGTTTTTCAGACCGTACACGCTTTTACCTGGACTTGGTTCATGATGATAACATCCGAGCGTGGAAGTTTGAGCAGGGTCTCTGTCGATAGATTTGTGTTGTTATAGTACCCTTGGGCATTTCCACATATGTCGGGGTGCTAGAGCAGGCGCTGGTGACAGAGAGATCCCTATCATGTTCTAGAGTTGATGGTGGCAGTAGGCGTGTTGGAGCCGAGACGTCTTTCGCAGCTAGTGGGCGTTGGAAAACAGAACCTCAATGCACGTGGCTATATGACAACCGGACTCAGGGGTGTGGTCGTACACCACAGTGGCACTGGAAGGCACGAGGGAAGCCCAGAGAGCGCCGGTGTTATGCTTGTGATGGGTGAGGTCACTTGGCACGAGACTGCTCGACCAGGCATGCTGAGAATATCGGGCAGGCAGCAGGTGCACCACCGCGGTAGAGGAAGCGCTGTGATTGGAGTAGAACCCAAGGAGGTGGTGCTAGTAGAGGAGAGGGAGGAGATGGTAGTGGGGTATGACTTTACGAGGTCTTCCCATCACCACTAGGTGGTCCACATCAGGCTCCGGGAGCTGACAGTTGGGACCGTGGACATCCATGAGCTTTGGATGTCTATGATCCTGGAGAGCATGAGGTGATAAGAGGTACTCTCTACAGCTATTCTACTTTTGCGGTAGAATTGTTAGAATCTTCATGTGAAATGCTTTTCTCCCTGCTCCTTGCTTGGGTTGTTACCAGGGTGATGCAGGGTGTCGGGTGTAACCTTGTGTTGGTAGAGCAGAAGGTGTGAAACCTTCCTCTTTAGTCGATGGCGTCGACTCCATCGCTCCCCGAGCGTGTAAGAGAGTCTTGGTTGTGGGACATCGGTTTTGGAATCTTGCGTGACCATATATCCTTGGGTGTTCCACCATATGGATATTCTGAAGGAGGGAATCACTGGGCCTTGTTCCAGGGGTGGGCAGTGATTTCAGTCGCGGCGTGTGACGCAGAGGTTCGACCGGGGAGGTGATCTACCCCCGAGGGCCTTTGGGCCGTTTGAGACTATGCAAAGGGATGGAGAGGTACCCTACCGCCTTTCCCTAACCCCAAATTCTGGAGTGGGTGCACGAAATCGGCAAGGGCCGACCTGGCATGAACAAATCAATCATTTGGTTTGTGTGCGGTGGCGCAGAGCTATGCAAGAGTTCTTCTGGGTACCGGAGTGCCAGGTGTGGGCTTAGTACCCTGAGTTGTTCCCCTAGTTTTGCTTTTCGGGGAAGAAAATATTGAAGGAGGGAATTATGTAAGAACCCAGTTTTTGCTGTAGAAGACTTTGGAATATTCTTGATGATATTCCAGAGCAGCGCCTTCAGACGGCGTGCGATTCCGAGCCCCGGTGTGGCCGGAATTAAATTTTCAGTGCGTTCACACTAGAAACACCAAACCAATGGTATAACTCCTAAACGGTGATCTGGATCAGATATCTGAGTGTACTGATGAGTCTGGAATTCAGTTTTTACCTTAGGAGCAACATAAAACTTGTCAGCACAGGACGTTTGGACCCCTCGCTCACTTCCGGAACGTGAAATGGATAAATTAATTAATTAATTTGTTCATTTAATGGTTAAACTCATGTATCTCTTAAACGGTTGCTCGGATTGGAAAACCGAGGGAACCATTGAGTTTGGAATGTTCCTTTTACCCTAGGAGAGGTATAAGTTTTGCGGGTGCGGGCCGTCTGTGAAAAATGGCCCCAGGGGCGTTTTCGTAATTTGGCGGCTTTGGGCGTTCAGTTTTATAAATTTTGAACAGGGTATCAGATTAAAATTCTGAGACCACCATTGTGATCGAGAGGTTGTTTTTACCCTTGGGGAGGCTTAACCTCGACCCTGTCGAGTGTTTTGGAGGTGGGTCTTTTCGTGGGTAATTAATAAAAATTAATTAAATTGATTTTTATTTTCTACTTAAACCAAACCCTCCCCTCTCCCTCATTTCCGCCCCCTGGAAATACCCCTCCTCCATCCTCTCCTCCTTCACTCCGGTGAGGCGGCTCCAGCAAGGAGGCGGTTCGGCGATGAAGCTCTGGGCAACGCCCACGAGGTAGGGTTTTGTTGCGTTTTTCTTTTCCTCACCTTCTTTGAACCCATTTATATGTGTCAAATTTCTATTTAATTTCCGGGAAAAGCCCACGGTTGTGTAGTACATTTTCTGAGATTCCCGACGCATGTCTCGGATTTAATTTTTGGGGTTCCAAGGCGTCCGTAGTTGCGAGTCGAAATACAGGGTGTTCGAGGGTTTTTCGGGCAGTTTCGGGTTCTCCGGCGAGGTCTAGCGGCGGTGCGGCAGGGGCTCATGCGGCGGCGCGCGGTGGCTCCTGGCACAGGCAGTGTTTGGCAGCGGCTGGCTTCGGGGCAAGGCGAGGGTGGCCGGGGGCTTCGGTGTCGGCCGCGGCTCGCGGACGGCGAGCGGCGCCAGGCGGCTTCAGAGGAGCCGGGTGTGGCCGGCGGCAGATCAGGGACAAGGAGGGCATGGAGCGGCTTCGGCCTGTCGCCCTCATCAGAGGAACCCGAGGCGCCGTGCCTCGGGTGTGCGGCGTGGACAAGGACCCGCTGAACGCGGGTCCTGCGGGAGGCGACGAAGACCGGACCTGTGGCTGGTCTGCTGGGGAGAACTAGACCCAAGGGGTTCGGTGCGGCTGGAGTGAGCCGCGGCCAACGGGCCGTGGCGGTCTGGACCGGGCCGGCGGTCCGGACCGGCCCACTTTGGGTCCCCCTTGCAATCGGGGGGACGTAAGTTCCAGACGGCGTGTCCATTTGACGCGCCGTCTGCGGCGGGGAGTTCATATCGACGAGGCGCTCTTTTTAAGGTGGATTTCAGGTTTTTTTGGATTCCGTGCCCAAAAATGGGTGACCCGAGGAGCTTGAAATCAATAATAAAAAATTATTATTAAGGTTGCGACGGATGTGGCTCGTGAGTCGGACGTCCGTTTTGCCTGCCGTCAGCAGCAGCGCATACCTCGTGTTAAGGAGGAATTTTTTAGATGGTTTGGGAATTTTTAATTCCTGAAACGAGGGGCTCGTTGGTACCACGAGTGCGTTAAGTGGACTAGCTTTTTTCGAGGGTTTCATATTTTGAGCGGTGCGGATGCATCCAACGTCCGTTTTAAGCGCCGTCAGTGGCGTTGGAACCCTGCCACCGAGGCGGAGCTTTCCAGGGTAGTTTCATGCGCTGAGGCCGAAGTTGAGGCGTGGGCCTCATGGCCCGTCTTTCGAGCTGCGTGCAGCGTTGCATGACTTTCTCATCGGGCATCCGTTCGGGGTGTGCGAGCAGTCGATTCTGGATGTTTTTCTGAGGGGATTGCAATGGTTCAATCCGCCCGCTCTAATTCAGCACGATGGTGCGGGGCCCATGAGGGTCGTTTGGGCGTCGACGGGGATTTTCCAGCTTTATCACCAGGTGTCCGTTTTGGACAAGTGATTAGTTGAACTTGTGTACTTTTTCAAGAGGATCTCAACGGTGTGATTCGTTCGTTGTGTTTCAGAATCGAGAAGCGGGTCCCACGTAGCACCGCTCGTGCGTGGTGTGTCAGAATGCATCTTTTTCTCCGGATATCTTTTGCGCTCAAGTAAGCAGTCTTTTTGACGTGTTTTACTAAGGATATCGCAATGGTGCAGTGTGCCCGACTATTTTCGGGGCCAAGTCTCGGGATCACGGGATGTCATTCGGGCGTGAGGCGGTGTTGGTGACTTTTCCGTCAGATATCCGTTTGAGGTGAGTGAGTAGTCTATCTTGTGTGTTTTTTCATGAGGATTACAACGATGCGATCTGTTTGGTTGTGTGGATCCTTATACGTGATCTTATTAAATGTGGAAATGTGAAGGTTCCCTGGGGGTTGTTCTTCTACTATGTTTGTAGTGTACCCTTGGCATGTGATCATGTGCACTCCCGTGTGAGTGAAGTAATGCTTGAATAGATGTGGTGGGGCGTGCCCCAGTCATTGAGGTGGCAAGTTAGAGATGTTATGTCACGCCTTCACGTTGACGTTGGGTGCCGGGTGCATGAAATCCCTTGGGATGAAAGTGAGGTATACTCTGGGAGTATACAGGAGCACTTGGAGGCACGTGTGGTTTGTACCTGAGACGTTCGTGCTCTTGGTTGGGGTTAACTTGGGGCCACGCGTGGTGTGGGCCCCAGGGGCGTGTCGAGTTCTACTTTACGTACTTTGACCTCTCGTGATGTAGAGGGTCCCTCTGTGCTCATTTGTTTGACCAGTAGGGTGGAGATTTTTCCCTGGCTCTGTTCTCGTTTGTTTGACCAGCAGGGTTGAATGGTCTCCCCCTGGTTCCGTTCTCGATGGATTAGCCGGTAGCAGTGCTAGTGACACCTAGTGATGGAATAGGCGTTGAACCCCTTTTGGGTGAGTTGTTCTGGAGTTGGGTGGTTGCGCGATACCCACTCCATGTTTGGTTGGCTATTGTTGTACCTTCTAGTATAGATGGCCCGAGTAGTTCTGAGTTTTACCCTCCGGTGGGGCTAGGCAGTGGGTTACTCATCGACTTTTAGGGTCTACCCTCCAGCAGAGACTGGGCAGTGGGTCACCCGACGCACTTAGGGTCTACCCTTCAGTAGATACTGGGCATTGGGTCAGCCGACGCACTTAGGGTGTACCCTCCAGCAGAGACTGGGAAGTGGGTCACCCGACGACCTCTTAGGGTCTACCCTCCAGTAGGGCTGGGCAGTGGGTCACCCGTCGTCTAGTTCCAGGTCTACCCTCCAGTAAGGCTGGGCAGTGGGTCACCTGTCGACTTATTCCAGGTTTACCCTCCAGCGGGGCTGGGCAGTGGGTCTCCTAATGATGTATTAAGGTCTACCCTCCAGCGGGGCTGGGGAGTGGGTCGCCTGATGATGTATTAGGGTTTACCCTCCAGCAGGGTTGGGCAGTGGGTCACCTGATATTTGGTTATGAATTACCCTCCAGCAGGGCTGGGCAGTGGGACACCTGTTGGCATTCTAGGGTCAGTCCTTTCTACTAGGCTAACTGGTGGCTTTCCTCCATGATTACCGGAGCGGGACGCTTGGTTATATGGGTCAGTGTTGTGACGGCTTTGACTTTGAGAAGACCTATTGACTACAGGGTAGTGATGAGGTGTGGTTTGACTTTCCCTAGAACTCTCAAGTATGAGGGGCACTTTCCCCACCAAGACGTGTTCTTGTGACGCGATCTAAAACTATGCGGGTGAGTAAGTGCCTCCCAAAGCGGATAGTGTCGAGGTGCGGTGATTGATCCCTTGCCTTGCGGTTCGGGGCAGACATGCGGGATGCTGGGCATCAATGGAGTTTACTTCTGGGACTATTGGCTACTTGTTTTCTTGGGCTGAACTACGGGATGGAGATCCCCTTACGGTCTTGTTCGGTCTTCTTGACAGAGCATATGGATTTGTATATACCATGTTCCAGTACCCACTTCTTAGGTTTGGTTTCTCTCCTTCTAGGAGAGGCGAAGACACCCGGGGTATGCCACGTGATTTCCGCGTCTAGCTTCTCGTGGTCGGATGAGTCTACTCTCCTACTATAGGCAGCGAAAGATTGAAGATAAGTTCATCTTCTCACCGTTCCTAGCTCCTTGTGTTGGGACAAGTCTTCTACCTTTCTCTTGTTGGGTTGAGATGTTACTCTTTACTACACCTTCAGTTGTACTCCTTTACTTTTCCCTGTTCGCTCTACTGCTCACCCTTCGGTACCTCCTTCGTTACTCCCTCGAGCCTTCAGGGTATCCTACTAAGTATTTTTATACTCACCCCTACTTGGTATTTTCCCACACTTGGTGTGCCCTTGCAGATGATGGACAGGTGGAGCGTGACTTCAGAGGAGCTTTAGATCTTGGGAGCTTGGACCACGTACGGTGGTCAGATTCGGGTTCCATGTGGGGGACCCTTCCAGTTGTTTTCTTTTGTTCACCTGTTTCTGGGTTGTGGAACTTTTTTTGGTTGGGCGCGTGTTTTTTCCCTTTTCTTTTTAGTTTACTTTCATCTTGTACTTTGTACTATTTAGAGGTCGATGCACATTTGTGGTTTTTATATAGCAGTTTCTCTTTTACTTTGCTTGTCTTTTCTTTTACTCTGCACTTTTTCATTGAGTGTGTTGCGTGTGTGTGTACAGGTTCTTAGGCAAAGGCCTCCCCGAGTTTTTGTGCCTTCGGCACTGGTTGCCAGTCCCTGGCCTATGGAGGCGGGCTTGGGGTAGTTGCGGCTCAAGCCCGGGTAGGGTCAGGTCGTGACAATAGCTCCCAAGGAATCCATTGATGAATAGAAACCTAGGTGGACACTCAGGTTCCACATAAAAAATATATACCACCAGCACCTCATGCCCTCGATCATATAATAAATGTTTAAAAAGAACTCTCAATCAAATCCCATGTCCCTCACACCTCAACTTAAAAAAAATACTTTTAGCTCAAAGCCTGACATCCCAAGGTATAGAGATATATATCCTCTAATAAATAAAAATTGTAGGCTCAACAGTTGATGTCCCGAGGTATAGTTATATCCATCCTCCAATAACTAATCATAGTCAACTCAATAGTAGGCGTCTTAATGTACAGTGATATATGTCCTCCCAAAATCTCATCCCATCGGCCTCAAGTATCATGGTGAGCCTTATCCCCTAACTGATGGTCTCAACACCAATAATTGAGGGTCCATAACCATCCACATGGATTATTATGGTGAGAAACCCCAACATATCTGATGTCCAACACCATCCCCTAAGCTGCATAGTCTATGGGGGCCTCCGCCCACAACGAGTGGTCAACACCAACTCAGCTAAGCCCTATATATGTGCACATGTCTCCAATAGTGTGTCATCCAATAATGGTGAGTGGAAATCACCAAAAAACCTAGTCCACATAATTTGGAACCTCATGTCCCTGTGAGAATGTCGCTAAATCCTAATGGTCATCACTATCCCAAGTCACATGGACCTTTCCCTCATCTCGATGAAAGTGTCTCATCAAATTGATGACCATGTCACCTCAACCTGGTGATATTCATCACCCCATAAATCCTGGTCTATACCCAACCTGATGACCATGTAGGCTCATCTAGGTGATCATCCTCACCTCAATATTTGGGTTATTCCCATCAGGTTCCCATGAAACTCAATAAATTTATATATATAATTCCATTTAATTAAAATCACACACCCAACATAAATAGCCCTGGTTGGTCTAAACCCCTTTCCTATATTAGCCATTTATAGTGAACCAATAGCATTCTCATTGGCATCTCATATCATCAATTGAAAATTTTCAAAGGCATTCACTAATTAATTAGGGCCTCACTCAAAAAACCAACATGGGCATATTTAGAATGCACCCCAAAAACACACGTAACATTATGGAGACATCTAGGAACCACCTACTTTAAAGTCATAGGCACTCACTTGTCTAATATCATCCTCTTACTCAATCCAAAATCCAATAAATCATCATTTTAGATGAACACCCTAAAAATAGGGCAAAAGATATCTCACAGATTTAGCATTTTGTAAGGTGTAATAAACTTCAAATACAAGATAGCTTATCAAAGGCCTTATATATATGCATCTAATGAGACTAACGAAGCTCGAATTAGATCTCATGTGATAAAGGTCCAAATGAACCTAGAGGAGGAGGAGGAGAATGTGAGGATCCCATTCTATGCATGAAAGGAATAATAAAGGAGTAGGAAAAGAAATAAATAGAGGGAGGGGAAATTTTGGAATTTCAACCAAATAAATGACCATCACAGTTTAGCAACGTGGTTTGACTAACAATACACAAACCATGTAATGCTCACTTCCATAGCACCACACTATCATAGCCTAGTTTCATGGTTTACCAAAGAGTGCATATATCATGTGATTTTCCTCTACTAAAATCAATAGAGGTCTCTCACAGTTGTGCTCCACCACCCGCATGGTTTGACAAACCGTGTCTAGTGCTATAGGTGGGATATATGATTCCCCCTCAGAGGCTACATGGTTAAATATAACCATGAAAATTTGTCTAATCTTTCCCTAAACTAAGTTTATAGGGATTAGAACACCTAAAACTCATCCAAAACCCTGAGGCACTTATTGTGCATTAAACTTGTATAAAAATAAGGCTTTGGGTCAATCAAACTCCGGGAATTAGGCTCTGAAGCCCAAAAAGAAAGTTGCCTCACTTACCAACTCAAAAATTCAAAAAAGTTGAGGATTTTCAACCCACTCAATAACTCAGGAAGTTACTCAGTATATACACTATGAAATATAAATAAGTGATAAATATGGCATATGTCTCACAAAAGTAAAAGTGAGATGAGAAACCCTTACCTTGAGTCTGACTCATCTTGTACATTCTTTATCTTCCTGAATAATAAAATTATCTTAATTATTTACTTACCTAAGAACCTTATTCATGTTTATTATTCCTTTTGTTTAACTTATTATCATATTATATATGATTACTTAGTTAATTAATTTTACGTCAGATGTTTCGATTATAATTGGATTATGTGTCAAAATGGATTTTGTAGGTTTATGATGGTAAAAGAAGTTATTATTTAGAAATATCCAAAATATTAATCATGATATAAATATCATATTTATACATCAATTATACTTTTAAAAATAATCATGAAATTTTTTTATGACAAATGAATTACATTACAGTTTGGGAGGTGGTAGGTCATACGTATGCATGGGTAACGTTTCCATTTTTCAATGATCATTATGGAAAGAAGTTAATTGATATTTTATATTTCTATAATGATAATAATATAATATATAGAATATTATCTAAATATAATTATATATCATCCATTTTGTGTGGTGATGAAATAGAGTCACAACATTTTTTTAAGGTTATAGTCCACAAGTACACGGACGATATTATCCGTTTTTAGTGTAAACAAATAATATATTATTTTTTTAGAATGATAAATATGTCATTAATATCATAATTATTTCATTTTTATCACATATATTCATTAAAATTTTACTTGTTTCCATCCATGTAAAGCGTTAGTGAAAAACGAATCACATCGCTTAGTAAGGTGGTAGTCCGTTGTACACATAAGCGACGTTGTCGTATCCCTACAGAATGGAAATTAAAAAAATTATATATGATTTAGTGACTCCAAAGTTATAATTTTAATATTAACAACATATATATATATATTTTATATCTATCATCATACCCAACTATTATAGGTGGTAATGGAAAAATGTATGATAGTGGTTTGTGAGGTGGTAGTCTTCGGTACACATGAATGATGATTTTGTATCCAATTTGATGGAAGTGAGGGTAGTTGTAGGTTGTTACCTTAACATCAAAACATATAAATATATGGAATATATTAATGCTATTATATCGTCATATTTTAAAAATAATTTAATTAGGTGGAGGAATAAATAAAATAAAAATGCTCGTTGAAAAACGTTACCTCTTCTTCAAGTATCCTCCTTAAGTTTGCACCAAAGCCTTTCTATGTTAGATTTATACCCAAAATAAGGCTTTTAGAATGAGAGTAGGACAGTTGGAAATTTATTTGGGTAGGTATTGGATGAACCAAATGGGTTTGAAGGTGTGAAGTAGTGAGGAGAAGGGCGGCCTTTTATAAGTGAGGTGAGTGGCACACTTGTAATTTTTAGAAAGAAAAAGGTGTACCCATGTTTTTCACATGCCACAAGGGTCCAAAATGGAGTATTATCAAGCATTATACGTGATAGGGTCAAAATATAGTCATAAAATAGATTTTAGAATATTTTTTAAGTCATTTTAACCCTAATATTTTTAATTTAACCCCCCATTAAATCCATTTTTACCTTAATCACAGTAATTAATTTTTATTCTTTTCACTATTAATTTTGGTCAAAAATAAAGTTGATTTTCTTAGAAAATATAAATTATGTTGATTAAAAATATTCAATCCATTGTGAAAATTTTCACTCACAAAACTTCCAAAATTTGACTTAAAATTAATCTCATAGACATGATGAGAAAGTGGGCTTTCAAAGAGAAATGTTCAAAAGATTATAAAGTTTTTATCACAAAATTCAATAGGAAAATTATTCCAATGAACTAAATTGGATTAATTTATGAAAAACTTAAATAATTTTAATTTATAAACAATTAAAAATATAATTTATATTTATAAATAACTTATATGAAAATGTAATTTTTAATTAAGATTCAATATTTTTTACTATTCATCAAAAACATGAAATATTTCAGAAAAATACCAAAATTTACCCTAAGAAGAAGTTTATATTATGATTTCAAAAATGAAGTTAATTTTATAAAATAAATTTTTTAAATGTGGTAAAAATTAGTTTTAAATAATGTACGCAAAGCACAACTAAATGTTCTTTTAGAAAAATACCGTTTTCCAGAAAACATTTCTTTCTCTTTTAAATGATTATACATTTATTTCGAGTCAATGGATAACAATAATTTTTATAATTTAGTTAGTATTATTCATACCTTCCAATTTATCGACTAGGTTATAATGGTATACTATAATATAGTTCATTTAGACTCGGTATTGCGTGTTCTACAAGCTATCGAAGAGATTAAATTTATTTAAGAAAGAAATATTCAGTAAGGTGTTAGGTGTTATCTTTTCTTCTAAGCTTGGTGTTTCATGTCATACATGCTTTAGAAAATAATGTTATTCTTTTAAAATCTTGTTGTGTTACAATTACTAAAAAGCACTCATAAAAGTGTATGTTATAAGCGCTAAAACAACACTGAGACATGCAACTTTTTTCATCGTTTTCTTAGCGCTGATAAATCATCACTTTTATCACCACTATAAAATTGATTTTTATCAGCGCTTAACTTAGCACTAAAAGAATGTAAAAAATGAATATAAATAAATAAATAAATAAATATTATTATTATTTATATAAATAATAAAATTATAAAAAATGAACTATACTAAATTTTTAAATTATAAAAAATATTAAAAAATGAATTTATGTAAATTAATTATATAAATTACAAACATATTGAATAATATTTAAATTTAATAAATATATATGATAAAAATGAATAAATTTCAAAAAAATTAAAAATTAATAAACAATATTGAGTGAATGAATAAATAAATTTGAATACATTACAAAAATTAAAAAAAGTGAATCCATAACATTAACTACATAAATTACAAACGCATAAAAAATGAATAAAAATCAATAAATAAATAGGGTTAATTATATAAATAACAGAATTATTAAAAATAATAATTTTAAATATTTAAATTAAAAAAGTATTAAAAATGAATTTAATTAAATTAATTATTTAAATTTCAAACAATTCTAAAATATTAAAACTTAATTACAAAAAATGAATAAATATTATTCATATAAATTACAAAAATACTGAAAATATTAAAACATAGAGAATAAATATCAATAAATAAATATTATAAAATGACCAAATTATAAAAAATGTAAATATTAATAAATATTAAAAATCAATAAATAATATTAAATGAAGGAATATTAAAAGTGGATAAATAAAATTTAATAGGTTACAAAACCGTTTAAAAAATGAATTCAAAAGATTAATCACATGAATTGTAATCACATACAAAAATAAATAAATATAAGTAAATAATTAATATAAATTACATAAATAACAAAATTATTAAAAATGAATTATATTAACTATTTAATTTATAAAATTATTAAAAAAATTAATTTAAAAAAATTAATTATATAAGATTCCAAAATTTTAAAAATATTAAATCTTCATAAATAAAATTGAATAAATTTTAATCATAAAAAATAAAAACATATTAAAAATATTAAAACTTTGTAAATAAATATGTAAAAATAAATATTAAAATATGAATAAATTCCAAAAATATTAATAATTAATAAATATAAAAAATGAATAAATAATATTAAATGAAATAATATTATAAATGTATAAATAAAATTGAATAAGTTACAAAAAAAATTAAAAAAGTGAATCCATAACATTAATTATAATAAAATTGCATTTACATTAATCAATTATACAAATTTTAAACATATTAAAAATATTAAAACATAATAAATAAATGAAGAATAAATATTAATCAGATAAATTAAAAACAAATTGAAAGTATTAAAACGTAGAAAATAAATATGTATGAATTTTGAAAATTGAATAAATTCATAAAATATTAACAATTATTAAATATAAAAAATCAAAAAAAACATTAAATGAAAGTATATTAGAAATGAAAAAATAAAACTGATTAAATTATAAAAAAAATAAAAATTTGAAAATGTATAAAAAATGAAGAAATAATGAATAATATTATTACTACTTATTGATCAATGTATTGTATTGATTGTATATAAAAAAATATAATTAATTATTAACCTTTAGAATTTTTAATAATAATTAAAAATATAATTATTTAATTGAATGTATAAATATTTATAAATTTATAAATGACTATTGAAATTGAAAATTTTACAAAAATGTTATATTAATATATATTAAAAATGAATAAATATTATAAATGAATAAAATACTAAGAATTGAGAAATATTATAAATAAATATATAATATTAAATGAATAAATAGGAATACACATATAAATATATATACACATAGTAATACATGTACACATACATATACACATATAGACATACACATACACATACACATAAGCATACATGCATATACATCACATACATGTATGTATACACATACACAGACATACATTTACATATGCATGCATGCACATGCATTCACATACATACACATACTACATACACAAACAAACACATACACATACACATACACATACACACATACATATGCATAAACATTAATATACACATACATGCACTTACACATACACATACACACACACACACACACATACACATACACATACACATACACATACACATACACATACACATAGACATACACATACACATACAAAAACACATACACATACACATACACATACACATACACATACACATACACATACACATACACATACACATACACATACGCATACACATACGCATACACATACACATACACATACACATACACATACACATACACATACACACAAACATATGCATAAATATGCATGTACACATACATATACACAGACATATATATGTACACATATGTCTACAAAAACACATACATATAATTACATACACATTCATGAAGATACATATATATACATAAGAATACATACACATACTACATACACATACACATGCCACATAAACATACACATATACACAAGTCATATACATATATACACATACATATGCATCCACATACATACACATTCATGTACATCTATATGCATACACATACACATACACATACATAAATACACGTACATATGCACATACAGACACACACATACATACATAGACGTACACATAAACATACACATGCACAAACACACACACATTCAAAACAACACATATATATACACATAAAACACATATACATACACTCATATACAGACGTACACATACATTCCCACAAAAAAAATGCATACACATACATATACATACATAAAAATACATGTACGTATAATTTAAATTGTTTAATATGAATATAATATAAATTAAAACATGAATTATATTTTTAAATAAACATATTTATTTATACATTTATATAATTGTTTAAATAAAATATTAATCTATCAAATATATATATATATATTTATGAATTTTATTATTAATTTATATAAATATAAAACTAAAAAAATTATTGGTTAATACAAATTTTATTATTTTTTTATATAAAATTATAAAAATAATATTCATAATAATTTTTATTTTAATATAGTTATATAAATCATATTTATATATAATATTTACATATATATACTTATTTTTATATAAATATTATTTAAAATATATAAATATGTATATATAAATTATATTATTCATTATGTCCTTTATCAGTGATTTATTTATGTTGTTAAAGGTAGAGACTTTATCAGCGCTAAGAAAAGCACAGATAAATGGGAACCTTTATCATGGATTTTTACTAGCACTAATAAAAGTTCTCCATTTATCAGTGGTTTTAATTTAGAACTGATATTGTTTAGCAATGATTATTGCATGATCTTTAGTAGTGAAACACATTATAATTCAATCACATCTTCAACTTCAACTACACAAGCTTTGTTATTCATTAAAAATTGATCCATTCTTAAGGTAGTGAATTTTTTTTATGTTTTTTCATCCTCCTTTGATGTCCATGTGATTACAAATTAGTCTCAAACAAACTAATCTTAAACTAACGATTGTTAACCCTTTGAATTATAATTTTGTTTGGATATTGGAATTTGATATTCATCATTCTTAGAATAGTTAATTTTGTTCTATTCAACACTTGTCTCTTAAATTTTTATTAATAAACAGTGGAAAAACTGAACACAACCATTGTACATTATTCGCTTTTGAGTTTTTAGGTATTCTCCCTCTATTAAACATGCATTCATCACCGACGTTCGATTGGTTGGTTGTTTGACTATTTTATGAGAGCCTGTCTCATTTCACAATTGATCAAGTTTTCTATGGATTTATGTTCTTGGTTTAACATAATGGATTATAATGTGATGGAGGACTGAACACAATTATGGAAGTTTAGAGGATGAATCGACGATGGAGGTTTTACAAATCGATGTGTTTGGAATGATGGGAAGTGGCAATGGTGTGATTAATTGGTGAAGAACGGTTGGCATTCAACTTTCATCTGACTATTACTGATGGTCAACATGTTTCTGGGAGTTTTTGGTGGTTTTCATAGTGAAATCAAAGGAATGTGTGGCAAAATAGGAAGTCACCTCATGTGTGTGACCATATAAAGAAATTATGACAACATAACATATAGTTTAGATGAACACATTCCATTTGTCCCACTAATATGGAATTTGGGGTTTTCAAGGGAGTTAAATGTCTAAAAATGTTTTCATTGAGTCGCATGTTGTGTGACCCCAACCTTGCTAGGTCAGCATGTACTAAGGGTATATTCCCAGGGACCTATGTGGCCCCACATGTTGTGTGTGTTGGGACACACCCTATGTACCCTCATAGGGACATAGCTCAGGAAGACGGGATACATGTCGAGTACCCTAGTGGACATGACACATCATGTGACCTTTATGAATGATGTGTAGTGAAGTAGAGAAAAGCTTTATGGAATAAAGAAACATGGACAAGGGATCGATGTGTGATGACGCACAATGTACCCCAAGGACACTCCATGTACATCCTATTTACCTGGGATACTACAGTCACACAAATATTTTACCCTCTTTATTCCCAATTGGAGTTGGAATCTCACCCATTGAGATAGGAATCCTCCTAGGGAGTGGTATTTCACCCATGTGAGTATGGGTTCACGATCCTATACCAATGAAATAAAATAGAGAGAAGTATTTAACCCACATATATAGGGTAGGGATCCTCTATTTATGGAATTTGTATTTCACCTATCCATAAAGCTCGGATGAGACATGGATCCTCTATTGGAGTTGTTATTTCAACCATATACATGGTTCAGGGATCGTCTAGAATCATATGATGGAATTATAGTGAGTTCCTATAGACCTCTAGAATGGAAGTTGTGGGTGTTGATTTGATTGGATGGCTTTGAACTTGAAACTATACACTAGTATGTATATCCTTATATGATCACATTCAGGTGTTCTCATTTTCTTACCCCTTGGTTATGTGTTTAAATAGGACTTATCTTTGATGTTATACTCTTTGGTTATTTGGGGTATCATAATGGGTATATATATACCCACCCCTGCATGTTCTCTTCCCACACATGTTGTGTATTATATATATTAAAGGATATATAATAGAGATATCAGAGGACCTCATGTCGGTGGTTCTAAGTGGTGCTTAGCAGTTGTGGAATCGGGATTGATGAATAGGCGATTGGTTGCATCGTGAGACTTTTTAACCTCTTCTTGTTAGGTTGGACCTTCTTGTGGGTTATTAGGCCTGTATTTTTTCCTCCTTAAATTGGATTTGTTTTGACGTGCTTTTTGGGGGATTGTAGAGGTTTTTCATGAATTTATTAATCTAGTTTTATTTTTTAATTACTTTGGTATGTATGGACATGTGTGTGAGAGTGTGGGTGGGTGGGTGTGGGTGGGTGAATTAGGATGATTCCTACCATAAGTGTATTGTTCCTACTTGATGATAGACACTAGACTCTAGCCTATTGGAGAAATGTTTTATGTGTAGCTTCTGAAATTTCGTTGATCCAAGTGGGGCCTGAGTAGGTCAAGATATGACATCATGAGAGTGAATTGATTATGTGAATTGTATAATTAATTGGTAGTAATTAATTCAACAGAATTATATCTTTTCATAGAGGTTTTGATCTTATTTTAAGATTTTTTTATAATTAATTTAGAGTAATTAATTGATATAATATCCTTAAAACAATAAATGGGCATTTATGGGAATGATCTTGACATGATTTGTGAGATTTATGGTTAGAGATTTGATGGGATTAGAAGGATTTAAGGATTTCAAGAAAGTTGACTAGGTGACACATTTTATGGTTCATGGGAGTTTAATTTATCATTTGTAAGTTAATTATGGGATTTTTCCTTATGTTGTGTTGAGAGAAGAAAATAATAAATTCATGGTAATTAAGTTTGTAAATTTTTAGTTTTCATAATGATGGGGTTTAATTATGATGTTTAGTTGGATAAATTGTGGTGAGGTCCCACCATGGATTTAGTATAAGGAATGGAAAATCAAATGGATTTGAATTTTTAAGTTGATGGTGGAGGGATAAAGAGAGATAATAAATATCGAATTCAATTGGATTTATTTCTAAGGATGATAGATGAAGGATTATAGGGATTTAAATAAGAGTGTTGACATAGGGAATATGGAGGATTAATGAGTGTCAATTCTGAAACATTGAAAAGTGTCTCCCATGGATTATTAAGTGAGAAGGTAGTTAGAATATTCTATAAATAGGAGAATGGAAATTCCTTTTTATCACCTTTTAAGAGACCCCTCAGGTTCTTAATAGGCTGGAGGAACATGGATGGAATGTTATGTGAAAGTAAATCGAATGGTGTAGGTTTTGTCAAAGGATTTTTGTTTTTAGAATGAGATGTTATATATATGTTATTAAATTATCGGAAGTATTCAAAGGTCTCAATATTTTATGTGAGCCTTACTTTTAGATATTTTCTTAATAAGGTGTTGAAGGTAAATCTAAGACATTTTGCACATGTTTTGGAAAAATGGAACGGATCCCATGATACTCACTAGAAATTTTTATTTTTGACTCTCCTTATAAACATCATAACCCAAGAGTTTCATGGGGTCATTCTAATAAGGTATGAGCCATGCCAAATTTATAAGAAGTATGGCCTTCCCATGAATTGAGTATTATGAAGGATTCTTATGGTAGGACTTAGAGGTTTTACCTAAAAATATCATCCATTTTAGAATTTGAGGATAAAACATGAAATCTCTCCATGGTATGTAGCTTCAATAATTTTTAGGATTTTTTTTAAGTATATGTTTTATTAATTGATTGTGATATCAAGTTAATTAATATTTGGGTTTGTGAAAAACCATTTTTTTATCTAAAATGTTAAATTTATTATAATAAATTACTTTTTTTATGATACCCCAGTGAAGGGAAAGTTTGATGAAATGATTTTAAATATTGTTTATTAGATATGTTAAAGTGTGAGTGTGTTTGAGGGGGGTGGTTTTAGTGAAAAGATAGAAATTGATTGGTTTCACTTAATTATTATATTTTATGCTTTTTAATGTATGAAAATTCATAGAAATACGGATTTACTTGTGAATTTTAGAAAATATGGGGCTCTCTGATGATTTTTAGGAAAATGGGGATTTTCCTATGACTTAAGTAAAACAAATAAATTTGGGTGACTTTAAGGAAATACAAATTTTTTAGTGGCTTCAGTTTGTATTTTCGAATTTAATAAAATTATCATTTTCGATAGTTTTTAGAAAGGGTGGGTTTTCATTGTTTTTTAAAGATGATGGGTTATCTAAAATGGAAGTTATCAGGAAATAAAACATATTTTGAATGTATAGAAAATTATTATATGCTTTTGTGTTATTATTTTAATGAAATGTGGTTTTAATAAAATGGTTTTATATATCATATACTTTGATATTTTTATTAAGAAATGTTTTTCATAAACCAATGTTTTAAAAAAATGTTTTTATTTATCATTTAGTATCTCAATTGTTGAATTTTCTTAAGAGTGGATATTTATTGGAGTCTTGGTAAAATACTATTGAGTTTATATCCACCCTCTACATGCAGACTTTTTTGGGCATGCATACTAAATAAATTGATATACAGGTAAAGAAAAGGTATTTTACTTTATTAGAGAATGGACATAAATTTAAATTTGTGACATGGTGGGAGAATTTAGTGGCTCAATAACATGACTCATCATTTACTTTGATTCAACATATGTCTCTGTGCTGATATTAAATCATGTAAAACTTATGTTGTTTCCACTGTTAATTTCCTAAAGTTTTAATAAAATAGTTTAACATTTCACATTCATTATTATGCATGTTGGGTTTCATATTTTGAGCGTAAATTGTTCCCTAATGTTTTATTTTATCCCTTCACACAAGTTTTCATCCAATGATGATTAGGGGAACAAGATTGGGGACATATTGTGATCTGATCTTAGTCTCAAGATTTAAGTTCTCAATCTAGGTAGTTACTACACCGCTACAACATAAGGAAAAATCTCACTATTGATCTAAATGGAAATCAAAAAAAATCTTGAACAATATGTGAGAATCATTCGTACCCATGTTGGATATTTTCTATAAGGGTTTACCCATGACTAACTGGGTCTAAAATAGATCTATGGATGTATAATCTAATAAATAATATTAACTTTCACATAGGAATGACTACCAAGGTGGATATTCATAGGGATAAATAACAAGACACTACTAAAATATCACACTTATTTAGTGCTACACATTATAAGTTTTAAGAAAAGGGTTACACTCATATGGATATTATGGTGTCGAGAGGGTATTTTTAATTTTTTTCAGTGGAGATTGTGTTTATTCCTATGAGTTGCACTAACATGGATATTATGATGTTGAAATTTTACACTTTTTCATATTATAGTGTTATTTATAATTAAATATATTCATATATATATATATTTGTATATATTTATATATAAATATTTAATTTTATAAATAACTATATATATTTATATATAAAATATCTTTTTGAATATATAAATCATATGAAAATAAATATTTACAGTCAATTTTATTTGACCTAAAAATGTATAAATGTGTATTTACCTATACAAATGTATATATAATTTTTATATATAAATATGTGTGTGTCTGTATTAACAAAAAATATATTTATGTGTATATTCTAAAATATGTAAATATATGTAAATATTTATATTTATATTTATATTTATATTCATAGACAAACACATATGTATAAATATATATATATATAAACATAAACACACATGAAAATATTTTATAATTGTTTTTAAAAATAATTATATAATATATGAATAAATATATGGACAAGAAAGATGTTTCTAAATACATATAAATAAATATATCATAAAATATAGAAGATATCAACAAGGATAAGTGGTAAAGGCTCGGGCACGTGTGGGTGGAGGTTGTAATATCAAATCCAAGCAGAGTCATGTGTGGGTGGTTTAGCATGGGATGGGGTGAGTGCTGATAAAGGAAGTGTGCGTAGGACGAATGTTATTGAAGGACAGTTGGATATCGTGAGTGGGTCGTGGAATTTGTGGGGGAGTTAGAAATGATAAAAGGTTATCAGGGTGGCTACAAAAAATATTTATTTAGCATTGATAAACCCTAGTTATATCAGTGATTTTTAAAGAACTGATAAATGATGTTTTTATTAGCACTGATAAAACTAGAACTAATAAAAGAGACCCACTTTTAAGGGTGATTACAACATTAGCACTTTTTTAATGCTGATAATAGAGATCTTTTGTACTGATAATTAGTGAATCTGTAGTAATGATAATCATGAATCGAAATTATATTACTAAAACCATTTTCATCAAAATTGAATAAAGAGAGGTTGTTCACTAGATGAATTGGAACCTCAATATAACTCATCTCAATTAAATAGCTCACATTCTAATTCAATTTCATTGTCGTTATTTCATTTTTATTATAATTTTAGACCAACCAAAGAATGAGTTTCATGCCCATAAAATAACTTTTTACAATGAAACTATTATCTATACCACACACCATTGGGTGAAACCACCTCATTCACCTTCCAACATAAATTAGTTATTTTTTAGGATTCATTTTTTATGTAAAATAACCATAATTACTCTTTTCACACATAAAATACCCAAATCATTATCTAATTTATATTTTTATATTCCCTCTCTTTACTTATATTTTTTTAATATCATAGTGAATTTTAGTTATTCATGATATATAAATTTTAATGACCTAAAATATAAAAGGATAGTTCAGACTCAATAGTTCAACTCAATGGAAGTAGTTCTTATAGGATTTTGATGAGGTATTGAGTTTGAGTATACCTGAATTTTTTACTGATAGTGGTGTGGAATTTTTAGTGCCCTTATACCCTTTAGAGATGGTTTTAAATACAGGTGTAATTTCAATTTTTAAATTAATATATTGATTTGGGTGGTGTTTAGGTGAGTTTTTTATATGCTTTTTCAAAAAAATTATGAAAATAATTCTAGGTTAAAAATATTTTTAAATGTAATTCAGAAAGGAGGAATCGTCGATGACACCTTTGGGTTATCTTGAAAGGCAGTTTTTTCGATGATGCCTTTACCACTCATTGACCTGAATCGATGACATGGAAAAGACGGCATTGGTGATTCCGCCTTTCGCCTACATTAATGTGGAAAGCGGCATCTCTGATGCTACCTTTCTAGTTTATTTAGGTGAAAGGAAACATCATAGATGTGACCTTTTCCCTAAGACCTTATAAAAGGGAACCTTCCCCACCCCCTTCTCCTCACTTATTTCAACCACTCTCTCTCTAATTACACAACTCTCTATCTCTCTACACTTTGCCCACCATTATGCACAGAAATTTTGGTGACTTAAAAGGAGTGACAAATTTTGTGAAGCATCATTTACAAATATTTTTTTATTATTTATTTTAAAGTTATATATATTTATTTTTTTCATTTTTATTTAGTTTTTAATATTTTATTTACTTAGTTGTTTAGTTAATTAGATATAATTTATAAATAATAGTTAATATAAGTAAATAAAATATTATTATTTATTTATGACTTTTGAGTAAATAAATTAGAATTAGTCTTACTAATATATTTATTATTATAATAAGATTATTATTTATTATAATGCATTAGTTTTTAAATATTAGTGAAATAATTAGGAATTAATATTAACTAGATGATGAATAAATAATAGTGACATGATGAGTAAGTAATAATTAACTAAGGTTTAAAAATTTCTTAACAAATGATTAGCTAATAAATAACTAATTTATAACAAATAATTAACTAATGAATAAAGAATGATTAACTAATAATTAATTAATGATCAAATAGTAATTTACTAAAAATTAACTATAAAGTGACTTATTAATATTTATTAATTAATTAATGATTAATGAGTGATTAATGAATGATTAAGTCAGAATTAATATAGGATTAACAAATTCTAAGCTACTGATTACCCAATAATTAACTGATAAATAACATATGATTATATAATAACTAAAGAATGATTAACTAATAATTACTTAATGATTAACTATTAACTAGCTAATGCAGTTAGGGTGGTAGTCAAGCGGTTAACACACCCCCTAAGTCTGCATGAAACCCAGGATCAAATCTTAGTGTATGCATAATTCTGAGTTACTATAGAAGTATTATAGTAGGTACTGTAGTGGTACTGTAGAAGCCAGAACTATTCATATTTTTGGGCCTTCAGGCCACCGATTTGGGACTACGGGCCACAGGGCCTTTGGGCCACCCAAGGGCTTCAAGTCACAAAGATCATAGAGTAGCCCAAATACCACACAGAGCAGGCCCCAAAATAGGATTCGGAGAAAAGTATCAATCACCGGAGAAAAGATAACTGGATTGGAAGAAATAGAGGGTATGAAAATCGCCATTAGGACCAGGCACCATACATCTTTTCATGGGGAATGATAGCTGATCAGTAATGAAAGGTGGGGAGCTAGGTGCCTTCAATGATTCAAATGCTGAGGAGAGGTAGTTATAGTGGGTTGGTCCTTCAGGTCATGTATTAGGAATTCTGCCTCTAGGCCTTCAAGTTAGGTACTGGACCTTATGTCACTAGGCCTACGGGTCATGTAAGGGTTTCTTCTCAACCCATTAAAAAGAGAGATTATCCAAAAAATAAATAAAAAGAAGACCTTCAGTCCATTTGGGGATAATTAACTAATAATTATCTATAAAGTAACTATTTGATATCTGTTAATTAAGTAATGATTAACTAGTGATTAATTAATGATTAAGGCATAATTAATATAATATTAATTAATTATTATCTAATGATTAGCTAATGACTAACTAATGAATAAAATATGATTAACTAATAATTACATAATGATTAACTATTATTTAATTAATGATTAAATTATTAATTAATAAATAATTAGCTATAAATTAAGTGCTTAATATATATTAATTAATCAGTGATTATCTAGTGATTATTGATTGATTAACGAATAATTAATATAGGATTAAATAATTCTTAACTAATGATTATATAATGACTAAGTAATGAATAACATATATTAACTATTAATTACTTAATGATTAACTATTAAATTATTAAATAATAAACTACTAATTAAATAATAATTAGATATAATTTAAGTACTTGATATCTATTAATTAAGTAATTATTAACTAGTTATTAATGAATGATTAAGGCATAATTAATATAGGATTAACTAAGGTTTAACAAATAATTATCTAATGACTAACTAATGAATAATATATGATTAAATATTAATTAATTAATGATTAACTATTAATTACTTACTGATTAACTATTATTTAACTAATAATTATCTATAAAGTACTTGATATCTGTTAATAAAGTAATGAATAAATAGTGATTAATGAATTATTAAGGCATAATTTATAAAGGATTAACTAATGATTAACTAATGATTAGATAATGATTAAATAATGAATAACATATTATTAACTAATGAGTAAATAATTATTAACTAACAATTAGTTAATGATTAACTACTAATTCACTAATAATTAGCTATAAAATTACAATTTGATATCTATTAATTAAGTAATGATTAGTTAGTGATTAATGAATTCTTAACTACTGAATAAGTAATGACTAATTAAGGATTAACCTATAATTAAATAATGATCATCTATTGGTTAACTTTGGATTAATATATAATTAATATAGGATCAAAGATGGCTAACCGGATGATACAGATGCTTAATTACACACAATATTTATTACTCCCATGATTTAGGTGATTCATACCATATTGCATGCCTAGTATGTTACTATTGATGAATATATTTTAAATAATTCACATTATCTTTTTAAACCACTTAACATTCCTTTAGAAATATTAAAAATCTTACTACAAAACAATAGTTTCATCTTTTAGGATATAAAAATACATTCTAAAATTTTAGTATAATAAAGATTGTGTGGTTATCTAAGTAATAAAATATCTTTCTAGATAATATAATAGCATGTAGATCTTACAAAGATGTACCTAAAGATAACAGCACCAAACACATTATATTGGGCTAGAATCGATTAGGAATTGGTGCATGAAAATGGGCCTTGCTGCACACATAGTTTGATACTCTTGAGGGATATGCTTTAAAGGATTCATATTTTATTTATAAACCGCTGAACATGCCTCTATGAATATTAAAAATTATACAACAAAACATTATTGTCATCTCTTATGATAAAAGAAGATGTTATAAAATTCCAGTATAATAATGACTGTGTGGTTATCGAAGAAATGAAATCCCTATCTGGATACTACAAGTAGATGTGGCTCTAAAATAGATATACCTAGGGGTAGAAACCTTGAAAATACCGTATTGATATAGACTCAATTGGGAAATGGTACATGAAAATGGACCTTTCTGAATACCTAGTTTGACACTCCTAGGAGATGTGATTTATATGATTATTATTTAATTTATAAACTACTTATCATACCTTTAGGAAGATTAAAAATTGTACTATGAAACATTAGTGTGACCTTTTAGGATATAAAAATTCTTTCTAAAATTTCAGTAAAATAGATATTATATGGTCAATTCTATATGATTATTCCTCATTGTCAATATAATTTACACTATCAGAATCTTAATCAAAAAAATCCACATAGAGAATCAGGTTTCCATGTTTCTATTATTTTGGGGAGGTTATTCAAATCAAACAAGGAGTTTCTTATAGTACACAAACAATAATAATGGATAGCAAATTAGATTTTATAACCATAATAGAACTTTAGGAAAGAATTTTGGGTTTTTTAAATCTGATCCATGATTAAGAGATTTAGTCTATTATCTATAGTCATTTTTAATTCTCATCTACACTATGGAATCTATCTTGTCCATTGGATTCTTATGAGTGCTAGGTCAAAGCAATAACTTTATTTTCCCAATGTCCAGATGTTTCCATGATGGAGTTATATGTTGATTTTTCTAGTTTACAATAGAAATTTTCAATTGTACAAATACGTATACTTACAAGAGTGGTTGAAGAAGGTTCATCCCATAAAAATGAGGTTATTTCCTATAACACAAAATAAGATAACCTAACTAATATACTAGATATATATATAAATTCATTGGATGATAAGGAATTTTCTAATTATGGAATATATGGAAACAATATTGCTGATAAGTAGGAGGATTTAGAAGTTAGGAAGAAAGTTTTTAGAAATGAAATAGTTGTACAACAGCCTCAATGCATAATAAATCATTCACCACTCTTTGCATCTTGGTCTGAAGCAATGGAATGTTTTCCTAAATTTGACTGAAATGATATCACACCTACAACTTAATTTCTTATAGATGTTGATTATAGGTTTAGTGAGATGGAAAAAACACTATATGTTGGAAGGGATTTTCCATGTAAATATGAAATGAAAAACAAACTAAAATGATTTCATATTGAGATACGCTATAGATATTCTGTTTAAGAATAAATACATAAAAAATTCATCATAAGGTGTGATGAATATGGGGAAGATTCTAGATTCCACTTTAGGGTGATTCCTGACATTTCATTTTGATGTTGGATACTTTTTAAGATTGAGGTGGATCATACTTGCATTCAGTTAAACCTGACACGAGATCATACATCATTGGATTCTGAATTTTTTTCATTTATTATTGTTGAGATGATTAGGACCTTCCAAGATATACCTGTAGCCCTTGTGAAGGAGTGGAACAACTAAATTTTGGTTATGATATTTCCTATAAAAAGGCATGGATGGATAAATAGAAGGTAATTTCCAAGGTCTATGGTGATTGGGATGAATAGTATCAGGTGTTTCCACAATTTCTATCAATATTAAGATACAATGACCAAGTTTGATTCCAAGTTGATATCATTGAATATGTGTCTCAAGATAACCAACTTGAACCATCTCATGTAAAATTTCATCATTTTTTTTGGGCATTCCTTCCCTATATTTTCACATTTCATTTCTGAAAACAGTTTCTATAGATTGAATGAATGTTTCTATATATAAAATAAATGAGTATATTTTTTTATTATGGAAACCCAAGATAGAAACCATTCACCTCTTCCACTTTTATTTTCCATTATGGAGAAGGAAAATTATGAATCATGGATTTGTTATTTTTCATTTATTAGTAACCATTTCACCCATATTTGGGGTTTATATTTGATATTTGATCATTATCAGGAAATCAAACAGGCAATCAATGAGGATCTTAATACATAGAGACCCCTAAATGCACATAATTTGTATTGCATTAGACACATTTCTAGAAATTTGTGAAAAACATTCCATGATGAATCTATAAAGAAGTCAATCACGAAGCTTGGTATGTAATCTCTTTCTTATTTTTTACTATTTCAACATAATGATAAAATTAATTTAGGTGAAATATGATCTCTTTTTTGTAGCATATGATCTAGATCAATGAAGGTTTGAACAATATTTCAAACAAATAGGCAGGGCTAATTAGGGAGTGTATGATTATATCATGAATATTCAAATTAAAAATGTACATTAGTATATAATGAGGGGAAGAGGTAGGGACACATGACCAAAAACATTGTGGAGTGCATAAATGATGTCTTCAAGGGGATTCACAAGTTACCTATAACTATCCTTATTCAGGATACATTTTATCAATGTTTCAAGTACTTTTTTTATAGAGAAAAATAGACTGTATGTGGGATTCAGTAGGGGCTAAGGTACAAAAGAAACTTTAAATGAGCGATTGAAAAGAACATTGAAGAAGCTTCTACTTATCAAGTGTGCCTTTATATCGAGAAGAATCTCAATTTTAAGTGTACGAGTGTCTAGACCCCATCACAAATAGTAGTGATTGAGTCTTATTGTTATTATTTGAAGTGAGGTAATGTCAATGTGGAAAATTCTAGGCATTATGGTTTCTATGTGCACATGGAATCACAACATATTCTACTATGAACATGTCATGGGAACAATATATTGATCCAGTGTACTGGCTAAACACCATTTCTGTCTACTATGTTGCACTATGGAATCCAATTAAAGAGTTTCTACATTTCCTAATGGATAAAGACTAGCTGATACTGATACTTGACATCAACTGGTTGCAGCAACAAGGGATACTGAAGTCCAATAGGATACGGAATGAGATGGATTGGCCTCAAGAATAAGGGAAATGTTTGAGATGTATCATATGTCATTAGGAAGTTTATAATAAGAATAGATCACCTGAAATTACTAAATCAAGTTCACACTCTCAATCTCAAATATGTATTTCCTCCAATGTAAACTTTTCACATTATCAATTACATGGTGTTAATATAAAATACTTAATTTTTTTAGAGTTTTTTGACATTTCTTAATAATTTTACTATAAAATAATAAATATTTTATAAATTATACAACCATTTACATAAGTCAGAAAAAATTTAAACATTGCTAAATCATAAGTCATTTCAATAAATGAAACTTTTATCTACATAATTCCCTTCCCTTTACAAAACATTTTCATGTGATAAAACCATTTTGTAAATCAGACTTTGGTTTTCCTAATAATACTTTTATATTCACATTATAAGGAATATGAAAATTACATGTGATATTACATCAAAACATAATAAAAATATCCATGGATACACCATAAAGAAAGAACGTGAGAAAATAACCATGAAATATACCATCATGTGAGAAATTATACAAAAATTACAAATCACGGAATTTGGGGTTTAACTTATTGGTATATGTGCTATGCACTAAAGAAAGTCTCAATCCATAAGGTGGTTCCAACCAATATAACCTATGTGTGCAAAAATCTATTTTTTATGTAAAACCCCGTTAAAAACACGATTATTTTCTAATAAGAATAGAGGAAAAACCAATCACCTTCAAAAAATGATATTAGAAAAATTAAATCTACCAATGCCCAAGAAGGGACCAAGAAGGGTGTGTGGCTTGAAGCCTAGTAGGATACCACCATGAATATATTTATGGATTTTTAAAAAATCCCTTTTCCATGGTAAAACCATATTTAAAACCTCTTTAGAAATATGCTTTGAGAAATATGAAGACATTCCATTTTATTTCAGTAAGAAAAATGTCCTAAAAAATGGGACTAGGCACGTTATTCCTTACATAAAAATCACAAAATTATACTAAACATAAATATATATTTATATTTTACACTTAAAATATTTTTCAGTTATACACATAGAGATGGAGGATAATGCACTACTCGCTGAGAAATATAGGCATGTTTCACGTGATGTGCTAGTAGGCCATGAGTTTCAACAGATCATGGTGTATAGATCCCACCATTATCATAAAATTCCACCTCCAGCATCTATTATACCATACCTATGTCATGATTGATTCTACAGAATTATTGTTCAGATTTTACATTCCTTTATCGCCACCTCCTTGCTTCCCTCACTGAGATATGGACACCTAAGACACACACATTCCACTTGCCCGAGCAATTAATTACCATCACTCCTAAAGATGTGGTAGTTCTTCTTGGTCTTCCAATCCAGGTAGATACAGTTATAAGACCCACCCATGGAGACTGGATTGAGCTTTTACAATGATTGTTTGTCCACCATATTGTGGGGGATGATGATTCCACAGATGGTGGGTTGATATATATGATCTAGTTTGACATGAACTTTTCACAATTACACAATGACGCTGATGAGAATTCTTTTATTCATTATACCTATGCATATATCTTGAATATCATTATAGGGATGTTGTGAACTAATCACTCTAGTATGCATGTGAACATGATGTATCTGGGGATACAAGAGGATTTTGATCAGGCCAGGAGATACAGTTGGGGATCTGTGTGATTGGTATACACTTACATAGCATTATGCATGGAATTATGATTAGATCACACTAATCTCAGTGGATTTTCCATCCTTATTCATATATCGGCATGGTAGTGCATCCCTCCCCTCTCCCCTAATGTTTCTAGCCAAGATATTCATATATATGTTCTACATGATGCTCCATGTGGAAACTGGTATGATCCCTCATCTTTGTTTTTTACTGAAGATACTATGAGTTATTGAATTTAATTTATTATTATTTATCACTTTCTATGTTTTATGTTATAGTTAGAGTCAAGGAAACTACTTTTTTAGGATGCTGAGGCAAAACCTGGGTGCATACTGTCTCATGTTGGGTAGTCTAGTACCAACTGATGTACGTATATATAGTCTTTACTTTACTAATCAATTTCATAATATTATATTTTTTAGTTTTTAGTAATAATTTTTTAAAAAAATCACATGCCATTTTAGATTTCATAGATTACATATTGGGATCTTTTTTACCATCAGAAAATATACTGCACTAATGGGCTTCAAGATTACATGGGTGTAGTGTCACTCATTCACTTTAATATTGTTGAGTGGAACCAAATTGATATAGTCATGTGTCAGTTTGTATTTGTTCAGTGTATTCTCACTCCACCTAGAAAATTAGAAGCACTTCATTCCATGAAGTTCACAGGGAGGTAGGATGTCAACTGGCATCGATGACATGCAAGGTATCTAGATCTTTGGGATAGGTGGGTGTCATTTCATATCCAGGGTATGCATACAATTTGATTACATCTAGTGGAGAAGCTCGAGTATGAGTCATGGTATAGACTGAAGTCTATATTGTATCTTACTCTAGATGGAAAATAACTTCAGGATAAAGTAAGTTAATGATCATTACTTTGTTTGTTGTTATTTTTTAAAATTTATTTTGAATCTCTTTATAGTATACTCAACTATGGTATATTATCCACAGGTCTTATCTAGAGGAGGAAGAGGTTTTTAGCTAGGTGGCATACCATACGACAGTATAGGGGATGATTCTAGAATATTGTGTTATACACGATAGTATCTTTGATCATCCACCCAAGGGAGATGTCGTTCTAGCTTAGGGAGTAGAGGTTCCTTCTCATGAACCTCCTCTAGCAGTTGTTGATGTTGAGGAGACGCAATAGAGATGAAGTAGATCGTGTCATGTTGCACATGAGGCCTCACCTGTTCCATATGAAAAGGTCACCCCTCTATCAGTCTAGATTTTTCATAACCCAACCCAATGGGGCTAAATCCGCAACTACCCCAAGCCCACCTCCATAGACCATGGGTTGGTGAAAAGAATTAAAAGTAATATCTAACATGGGAGGAATTTTCATAAGGTACTTATATGCACACACCTAACCATCTCAATGAAGAACTGCAGAGGAATAATAATAAAAATACATAATATCTAGAATATAATGATGCATATTAAAAAAACTATAGGGTGTATAAGACCAAAACAATGAAAACTAAAAGTAAAGGTTAAAAATACAAGCCTAAACAAAAAATATGTCTCAACCTGAAAAAATTGGAAAGTAAAGGTATTGGGAGATCCTGGCTTCTGATCTTTGAGATTTGACCACTGTGTGTGGTCCAATGCACTAGGTATCCCTAATATTCTCTCTAATCACTTATGACCTATCCGTCATCTACATAAGACATGAAACATGTGGGAAAATCCCATGTAGGGGTTAGTATATGCATACCCATTAGGATTCCCCAAAAGATGAAGGGGGTAGTGAGAGATATTATAGGAATTGGTAGAAATTAGATAGAAATAGCTTAACCCAAAGTAATAAATGAACCTCATCCAACTATAGGGATCTCAACATATCATGTTGGTGGACTACATGTCACGTCTCTACCACCCATAGTAAGAGAGTAGAAAAATCCATCAACATGGATACAGGTGTACATATATATATGTGTGTGTGTGTGTGTGTGTGTGTGTTCAAGATAAAAAACCCAAATGATAGAGAAGGGGATCTCCATCTCGCAGCCCAACCAAGGAAAAGGGTTTCATCAGTTCCAAGAGTTCATCATTGATACCTAGAATCTCGCATGTCTATTCGAAGAAGTAACCATGTAGAGGACCCACACCTCGCCACCATGTCGTACAATTAAGGGGGCTTAATATCAATGTATAGGACCCAGACCCTAGTGTATCAGGAGGGGTTCTACTCAGTAGATAGTGGACCTTCACCCTGGTAAATCATGGGGGTACCACTCAATATATAAAGGACCCACACCCTGGAGCGTTAGGGGGTACCACTCAGTTGATAGAGGACCTACATCCCAGTGCTAAAGGGTAGTACTATCTCCATATGCACAATGATTATGGAGTAATTTCACCCTGATGTGATAGGGGAGTATCATCTCCATGGATAGAGTACATGCACCCTAGCGTCATAGGGGAGTACCGTCTCTATCTGCACAATAAGTATAGAGGATTATCACCCTAATGTGATAGGGTGGTACCATATCCATGGATAGAGGACTCATTCCCTAGTTCTTCAAGGGAGTACCATATCTATCTACCCAATGAAAATACAGGACCCATGTCCTAGTTCCACAAGGCAGCACCATCTCTATCTGCACAATGTGTATAGAGGACCCATACCCTAATGTAATAGGGGAGTACCATCTCCATGAATAGAGGACCCACTCCCTATGGCTATAGGAAAGTACCGTATTTATCTGTAGAATGATTTTGGATTACCCACACTCTGATGCGACAAGGGAGTACCATATCCATGGATAGAGGACCCGCATGTTGATACGATAATAGAGTACCATCTCTATCTCAATAAGGAATGTGGAGGACCCACACACTAATACAACAGTGAAGTAACATCTCAATGGATAGATAACTCGTATGGTGATATGATAGTAGAGTATCATATCCATATTAATAAGGAATTTGGCATACCTTCATGATTATACAATAGTAGATTACCATCTCCATGGATAGAGGACCCGCACGCTAACACGACAGTAGACTACCATCTCTATATAAACTCTCTGGTGATCCTTCTCAATCATTATCAAAATCAAACATCACTTAAATAAGAATCATTCTCAAACCATATCATATACAAATCTCAAAAGACACTACAAAGTCCACCATCACGTTCTACAAGGAAAAACACTCAGAATAGACTACTCATGGGCCAAAATCTGAGTCAAGATGAAGAAGATACGAGAGGTAGCAGATTCTTAAGAAGAACAAGGTGTGTGAGGGACCCACATGGTGTGTGGTCCCACTATAATGCCTATCCATTTTCTTTACAATACATATATTATTGTCCATGTAGTATTACATAGTGTGTAAGGATATTACATGATGTGTCTTAGCCAAAAGCATGATTAACGCACGAGCCATATTGACAGTCATAAGGGAAAAATTGTAATTTCACTGATATGTCTCTTTGAATAGACCCTAATGGATAAATTGATTACACCATTGTGATTATCTTAGAAAAATGCTTTGGATAGCCTGTTTACTTGCCCAAATTGGACTCCTGGTGAAAGTTTTGTATTTCACTGCATCACGCTCGAACGACATTTCATGTGCCCAATCCACAAATCTGAATTAATTACTTGAAATTGGTCTCAAAACATCTGCATCTATATCAGGCCTAAAATTCCTTATATAGTTCATCATTTTAAAATTTTATAAAGGAGTTATGACATATGTAAGATCCCACAATAATAATATTATTATTATTGGGTGTTTCGTGGACCCGAGCCATGAGTTAGAATAAGGTATCCATCACTGGTCTTGAAATGATCATCTCGATAACACGATAGAAACACAAAATATAGATTTCCAATATGGAATCACATGAGATATTTATGATGAAATTAATGTTTGAGAACAAAAATAATAATATTATTAATATTTTCTTATTTTCTTTATCATTATACATTAACTCAAAGGCAAGGGATACACCTCCCCCTTACTCAAGCACACCATGGGCCATCAACTTGGATTATTCCTCTCATGTAATAATAATATCAATATTATTTTTATGAATAATGATAATATAATTCGTAAATATATTAAAAAAAAGAACAAGGGTGCACCTCCTCCTCTTCTTCACATCTTTTTTCATTTCATTTTATCTTTTTTCTCTCTCTCCTATCTACACCATTTTTTTAATTCAAAATTAAATCACATTTAATTTTGTTATCCAACCACACTTTTTATTCCACCATTATTTTTATTATTTAACATAATCATGATAAAGAAATACTCATTTAATTTTATTAACTCATCACCAATTTTATTTCTATTATTATTGTTATTATTATTAATGTCCACCACATTGACTACATTCGACCACCTAATTGGAGATCCAAGTTTATCCACTGACTCATCCACACTAATAATCCTCCACCATGATACCCATGCATAAAATACACTCAAAACTAATCTCATCACACCACATTTCATCTCCACGTGCCAACTGGGGAAAGGGGGTCACTAATTCGATCTCGAACCACCACCAATCATAAACTCGCACATATGGTACCAATCTGATCCATTCGCAAAACAACATCCCACTCATTTATCATCTCATCCAAAAATTATTGATCCACATGTTATTCATTCCACTACAATTATTATGGGGGTTCTATTGCACTCAAACTCACCCTGATAATGTCGAATTGTGACCCCAAGGTCCAATGATGAATAAACTTATGAACAGTGGGTAAAAACACAAATAACAAATGTGATGAACATCGTTGTCTAGGGATTATTGGATAACAATTTCATATAAAAGAAACTGTGGTGAGAAACATGGCATAGACAAGAAATAAATTGAAAGAATGATTTATTTCAATACACAGGATCATGTAAAGGTTAATTTAAACACAGATCAAAGAAATCATATTTGATGATGATAAATATTTTAATCATAATGGAAAATCCAAAAATGATTATTCCTACATTGATTATGGATCAATCATTGGTGAAAAATGAATCCACTAGCGATGAAGTTGAAGATCCCATGACATATGGTGTTCGTCTCAATATTATCCTCGATTCGATTGTCATTCGTCATTCGATGTCAATCCATGAAGGAAGAATATTCTCCTCCTACTCTCAAATATTTAAAGGGTAATGTGGATAACCATTAATAATACATCATTAGAGGGTATTTATAGAGGATTTAATCTAGTCATTTAATAAAACAAATAAATAATTTATTTTTTATTTTAATTTAATATACCCGCCAATGACTGCCTCATCTGAATGTCCTATGTCGGCCAACTATATGTTGCGCCATAGGTAAACCCTATGTTCCATATTCAAACATGGTCTCTAATTTATGATCTAAGACTCTGTTTTGGATTTATTTCACCTTTTTAGGAAAACTACACACACATGATATAAAATATATTTAATATTTTTATAAAATTAATTATGGGCTCACCAGGTCTCAGAATCATGTGTCGTCTTAGCACCTAGATTCAAAAATATTTCTAGAAATATTCCAAAGTCTTAAATATTAAAACCATAGTCTCTACATTATACCCTTATTCAAATATCTTCATCCTTAAAAAGTACAAACTAAGCAAAAAATTAGGGATACTATGCCTACATCTTGCTCTCCCACTCCCTACACCATGATGTATGGCCAAAGGAGAAGTGTGAAACTCCCTTATCACCACTTATAGTAACATTTCTAGAATCACCTTTTGTCCCTAAAAAATAATTACATGATTAACTTCTTTAGAGAAACCATTTGGTGAATATTTTAAGAATATATGGTCATGTAGGACCTTATAGTCGATGTCCCCAAACTGAGCCTCCCTCATACACTAGAGAAACAAAAGGGGTAACAACCATTGAATAGAGGTATATTGCACCACCCTACAATGTCTCATGTGATCTAACTCTAACTTCAAGGAAATTTGGGTACCATCGCAAAAGACTTCCATGAACCATCACATAAATGGTTAAGGATCTGACTCATAAGTCTTATGAACTATGTTGTGGAGTTCAACATGTTAAAGGGTATCACTGAGAACTCAAAGCAACCATAGTGGCTCTAGGAAGCCATGCTCGGTATATCTACCTCTTGAAACAGGAGTTGGTGATGACCCATCCTAAGGTTAAACTCCAAGATCTACTTTTCCTTTATTCTCTAGGAGAATAGGTCATCGATTTTCTAGAGTGGATACTCCTCCCAGATAGTCACCTAGCTTGGGTTACATAAATAAAAACCTTACCTCAAGCTCCCATCTACCTCTTAGGTGAACAATAAAGTGCTACACAGGAAAACACATCGGGTCTTTTGAAGACCTGCTCTAAAAACTCCTCCAACCACTCCACTGGCTCTCACAGCTACATGGGGTTATCAGATATGAAACCATCGGGTCATCCCTGGAGTAATTCTATGTAAAGGTATATCTTAGGATGGGGAGATAAGCCCAGAACATCCTCAGGAAATATGTAATCAAAACCCACCATCATTTCAAGAAGCTGAGGGATCATAACATCCATTACTCCAAGATGAGTACTAGACAACTAAAAAGTTGGTTGTAACCTCCTATGAATTATCTCTTTCTACCCTAATTTGGGATCACTACTTATACAAGGAAGAAAACTTCATCCCAAAAGACAGGAAGAACTACTACAGTAACTGGTAGCAATCATCTGAGCATGGATGGTAGGTGACAAATCCATGAAAAGTAAAACATTTTAGGGTCCCACTGCCACTATGGAATGATTTTTGTGTAAGGATCTCTCTAGTCATAGAGTCAAGCCACACCATTGGTAAAAAAGGTGATCATCGATCCTCTCTGCAAGAACCTCCAACACAAGGGTCGAGAAAAAATACCTCCACTGGTATCGCTAGGTCTAGAACAGGGGATATATTTAGAGAAATGTGGTTTAAGACTCTATGAAATAACAGTGGTTGGATAAGTAGAGAAATGGGTTATACACTAGACCACTCTCGAAACCACTAAGGCACAAGCTCTTATCAGCTGAAGCTATACATTCCCCTGCTCGTCAGCCCACAAAAACCATGACTCTCTCTGACACCTTATCACATCATAAGGATCTAAAACACACAAGTTAAAGGAAATAATCTTCCATACCTCGATACCATCCACTTTGGAATGGCCCTAAATCACCTGCACGATTTTAAATTGCATCAAAATAATTCATCTTGGTGGGGGAAGTTTCCATATTCCTTTAATGTCTAAAGCCATGTTGAACATCACAAACAAATGGATCTCCCGATTCCCCACATCTCCCTAGAGAAGCCTCACCACTAGGACCACCATCAGTAGGGGTCTTATCTAAGTGGTACATTTTGAACGTAGGCTTTCTCTAAATCCTATAACACGTGATAATGGGTAGTATTTATCACCATTAAAACTGAATGATCTCTATCTCTATAACTCATGATGCACACTAAATCCAGGTGAATCATATTTTGATACCTCTGGAGTAATCAGATACTCCATGGAGAGGACTCATTTCCAATGCAACAATCCAATCTGTCGAGGTCTGCATAAGATGAAAAACCTAGAACACTGCCTCAAGTCAAACCTCTATTGCTTGAGGTTCTATCTCTTTGTGGACCCTCAGTAGTATCTATCCTTGGAACTCATGGAGTGCACTAAACCTGCATACATCCATAGCCTGCTCGGCTGATACTATATGTTTCTCAATAGATGGGGGTGTTGCAACCTTCCCACAGGAGGAAGGACCTTGTGTAATGGCCCCTGAATTGAGGGCTTATCACTCATCAGATCATCATCATGATCTTGAATCAATAACCTAGCTTGTTATCTTCGTAGACACATGTCGAAAGTGATCAAGATATACCACGGCCAAATTATCATATATATATATATATAGGGAGATGACTTAAGAAGGATAGTAAAAGACACAATCTTATATGATGAATGTACCATTTTTTCCTGCAATCAATGTCTCGGTATATCGAGCCAACAAACAGGTGCTTAGAGTTCCTATGTATGGAAATGTTGACCACCGCACCAACACTGGTTTCACTATTTGAAAGTCGCACTCGAGACACTCTAACATTGTTTCCCTATATCCCAACCAAATCCTTATAAAGGGACTACTCCAAACACCATCTCAACGATCAATCCATCTCTGATACCAATCTATGATTACTTCTCCCAATGGGTCTTGAGCTGTAACTAACCCAATCCCACCTCCATAGGCCAAGGGCTGCAACAAGTGGTGAAAGACATATCTAACATGGGATTCATTTTCCTAATGTATCTGTAAACACACACCCAACTATATCAATACATAAGTTCAAAGGAATAATAATAAAATGATACAATATCTAGATTATAACCATTCATATGAAAAAAACCTCTATGGTGTATAAGAGTTTGGTAGTGAAAACTGAAAGTAAAGGAAAAAAATACACACCCAACCAAAAATATGTCCCGACCAGAAAAAACTAGAAAGTAAAAGTGCTAAGAGATATCATCTCCTAATATTAAAGCCCTGACCACCATATGCGGTCCAATGAACCAAGTATCTCTAAAATCCTCTATAATCACCGCCGATATTTATTTCTATAAGACATGACTTGTGTAGGAAAAGCCCATGCATGGGTGAGTATATATATACCCAGTAGGACGCCCTGAAAACTAAAGGGGTCCATTAAGAGACATGATAGGAATATATAAATAGTAGATAGTAAAAAACTTGACCCAAAGCAAGAAAGTAACATCATCCAATAACAAGGAGCTCAACACATCATGTAGGTGGACTACACATCACATGTCTGCCACCCATTGCAATAGAGTAGAAAAATCCATCAACATGGATATAGTTATATATATATATATGCTCATGCAAAAGAAATACAAATGAGAGAAAAGGGGATCTCTATCTCATAGCCTTGCCCAGTCAAAGAGTGTCATCGGTTTGAAGTGTACATCATCGATGCCCAGCATATCAGGAGTCTATTCGAAGAAGTAATCATGTAGAGCACCCACACCTCGCTATTGTGCTGCACAATCGAGGGGGCATAATCTCCAAGTAGAGGACCCACACCCTAGTACATCAGGGTGGGTTCCACTCAGTGGAGAGAAGACTTGTTCCCTAGTGCGTCAGGGGGTACCACTCAATATATAGAGGACCTTCACCCTGGTGCGTCAGGTGGAACTACTACAAAATAGTCCTTGAACAGCAATGGCCTTTATCAGCACTAGTAAAAAACACTGATAAAGGTTCTTTTTATCAACTCTAAAACAAGCGCTCATAAAAGATACCTTTTATCAGTCCTTATTTAGTACTCATAAAAGATACCCTTTATCAGTGCATTTTTTTAGCACTGATAAAGGGTAACCTTTATCAAAACTTTTATTTAACACTGATAAAAGATACCCTTTATCAGGGCTTTATTTTTAGCATTGATAAAATGTATGCTTTATCGGTGTTTTATTTTTAACATAATAAAGGGATCATTTATTAGCATTTTTTGGGCTGATAACGGTCCCGAATAAAATGAAATAATTAAATAAATAAAAAATAAAAATGATTTTTTAAAAAAAATTATTAAAAAATTATTTATTAATTAATTATTGATAAAAATAAATAAATTTGATATACTATATATAAATTATAAATACTAATAAATATATAGATATGTAAAATGAAATAACTAAACAAATAAAAATTAAAAATGAATAAATTAAGAAAAAAATTAAACATTTTATTAATTAAATAATTATTGATAAAAAAACAGTAAATTTAATATACATATATATATTATAAATATTGATAAATAGTATATATTAAATATAGATATATATGAATGAATGTAATATTTCCTATATATTATTTATATAATACAAGATATTTATGCTTTAAATTAAATAAGTTTTATATTTAGTAAAAAATGGTTTATAATTAAAAAATCATATGAATTAAAAATACCCACTAATTACCTCAAGTAATGGACATAATTGAATGTCGTTTGATTTTTCAATTTATCATATATATATCAAACATGTGTTATATTTATTTCACATATATATAAATATAATTAATTTATTTTTCTATACAATCCACACACAAAAATATTTGCGTAATTAATTAAATCATATATAGAAACACATACACCTAATATTTATGTAATTTATTTAAATTTTTGTATTTTAGAATTTCATTATATCCTGATACATTTAATATATTATATTTTTAATCATTAAATTTAAGTTATTTATTTTTAATTTTATTATGGTTAGGTATTAATTCATTTGAAATATTTATAATTTTTTATTTTTTATTTTTTTTATTTTTATTTTTATTTTTTTATTTTTTATTATTTTTTTTGTCAATTTAATCATTTTATATTATTTATCTACTATGTTTTAATATTTTCAATATGAATTCATATTTATTTTAATATATATCCATATTTTTTAAATAATTTATATTAAATTAATAAAACTTATCATTTTTTTAATATTATTAAAGTGTACTCATTTTTAATTATTAAATGTCACTCATTTTTAACATCATGCACTTAAGATTTAGTATTCATTTATAATGTTAAAATATATTTATAAATAAATATATTTATAAATGTATATTTACTATATTTATACATTTATATATTGATAATTATAAATAAATAAATATTATTTTTTAAAATTACTTATATAATTATAAATACATAATTAAATATATTTAAATAATTATAAAATTATAATAATTTTTTTTAAAATAATTAATATATTTACTAAATTTATATTTATATTTATTTATTATATATATATAATTATATAATGATATATAATGATATAAATATATAAATATTATTTTTAAAAAGTATTTATATAATTATAAATAAATAGTTATATTTTTAAATAATTATAATGTTATAATAAATATATTTAAATAATGAATATATTTACTATATTTATATTTATATATATTTATTAAATATATATATAATTATATAAATATATTTACAAAAAAAATTATTTATAATTATAATTATAAATCCTTTATCATCACTAAAGTTTTAGCGCTCATAAAGATTCATTTTATCAACATTTTTTTAGCAATGATAAAGATAGAGATTTATCACTGCTTATTAATTTAGAACTGATGAAAGAGATCTTTATCAGCACTTTTTTGGAAGTGCTCATAAAAATGTCTCCAATCTATCTAAAGAACCTTAACCATTCACAAACTAGTTGTAATATCTAAATATTTCTGTAGAATTCACCTACAGCCATCGCTCCTCCTCGTCTAATCCAAGCTCAAATCAAGGAGCAAACAATTCCAAGGAATGAATCCAAGGCTCAAATGATTCACGAGTTTAATGAATCAATGGCTCGAATGAATCCAAGGTTTGGTGATATCTATACTTTCTCTAGGATGAATCAAATATTCAATCCACAACATGTTATTTTCTTCTCCTCCTCACTCATTGATTTCTTGTTTAATGATATATATTGGCATTTTTGTTCATTATCACTTACTCACCAATTCCCCTTCTATAATGAATTTTAATTAGAGGTTTCTATGATTTTGGGTGTTTATTGACCCTTTAAGGGATTTTATTGATGCCCTATAGCATATTAATAATTCCAGACACATATTTCATCCTTGTATCATATTAAGTTTAAATGTTTTGAACTTCCTTCTTTGGAGATAACACAAACAAAGTGTTTGTTAAAATGACACCCATGGTTTTTATTTAATAAAACAAAATGAATTTCATGTAATGATTTCTTGAATTTGAGGTGCGGTTTGTTTGGGTTTTTCTATTTTGAAGCTTCAGTGGTATTACATCGAACTTTTTATTTTATTTTAAGTGTCCTGAATTTTATCTCTTTATTTTTTTCTTGATATCCTACATGAACAACCATATATATATTAATTTTTAAATCTATATATATATACATTATTTCATGTATATATGTAAGTATGTAGTCATATGAAATATATATAGGATTAAATCAATAAAGAAGATGATAAATTTTTTTCTTGGTTTCAAAAATGAATTCCAAGAGAGACTATTGATGTGTGTTTTTTAAAATTATGAATTTTAGGGAGATTTGAAAATTTCTAAAATTACTTTTATTCTCACTTTGTTATTTTGAATAATATTAAAAGAAATAAGTTTTTTGTTGAAAATAAGCAGTAATATCAAGTGTTATGGCCTTATTGGTACTAGGAAATGGTTTTTATAAAAATTTATCACCATCTATGGAAGCTTCCTATATTATTTTTGATGTGGTATTATTTTTTTATATTAAATATGGAGACCATATTTATGGGTTCTAGAAGGATTTTTGAATAGACATGTTTGGGTTATGTTGATTTTCAATTGATATTTTTTCTAAAAAGGCGACCATGCCTCCCATTACTATCATAATAGGGATCGTATGCATCTTAGTGAGGGATGAGAGATAGTTAAAATGTATTCTGGATTAGATTGTATGGTTCCCCACTTGTATCTAGTCCATATGTGTGTCCAACATGGTAGGCTAGTTGTGGCTCTCTATTAGGTTATAAACATAGGAACTCACCATCATGCTTATATATAGAGACCCTGTAAAGACCTGTAAAATTCAAGGAAAATTTTTGCTTAATTTTATTTGGGATTTTACAAGAACGTAGTTTCTGACGGCACCTGATTCCGAGGCCCGGTGTGCCCGGAATCATTTTCCGAAGTTTGGCTCGGGTACGTTCAGTGAACGAACAAGCGGGTATTTCTAACTTTTGAACCGATGCTCAGAATCGAATTCTGAGGGCACCGATGGATTTGCAGCTCTGGTAATTTCTTAGGAACACCTTTTCCAGAGTTGCGTTTTCACGAGAGAAGTTGATAAAAATTATGGAAGTTAAAATAAAAATTTAACCACAATTTTTATTTTACTCTAAGTGGTTTAAAGCTTGGGGTGGAAGTTGGGGGAAACCACCCAACTTCCATTTGGAGGTTGTGAGGGTAGTGGGGCCCACACAAACCCTACCCCTTCACCTTCTCTAACCTTCCATAACGTTTCATTAATTTTTACAACTTGTGATATTTAATTATGTGGATTAAATTCAACTTTCGAATTTCAAACCTTAAGTTGTGTTAATAAAATAAGTAAGGGACTTATTTTATTTTGGGTTGGAGGTTTGTTGCTTGAGAGCTTTAGGAGAAAAGCTAAGGGAGACTTGAGTTTCTTCATCCCCTTCGTCGAAGAACACAAAGAACGCGAAGAACGCGAAGAACGCCGGATTCCTCGGAGGACGACGTCTCTTTCCGTGACGTCTCCATCTGCGACACCTCTTCCCGCAACAGTTATCTCCACGACGAATCCACACCCAACTTGTTTGATGAGGTAGGGGTTATTTTATTTTTGTTCTTGATTTATACCTTGACGTTCTTCGTGAATTATGACCTTTTGCTATCGATTAACAAGAGGGGGTCGGACCGCACAAACACGGCTGACCCTCCTCCCTTTTCTATGTTGTTGTTCCTATTGTGGATTGAACCGAGAATGGTGTGGTGCCGTCACACCGCGCGGGATCGTACAGCAAGGAATGTGCAGCGCCGTCGTGTCGCGCCGTGAAATCGAACAAGGACGCGATGCCGTCACGCCGCGTCAGAGAAACCTGAAGACACCGCGGCCAGAGCGGGGCCGGGGCAGAGGGACGCGGCGTCGTCGCGCCGCGTCAGACGAACCAAGGCCGCGGCCGGTTCCGGGCCGCGGCGGAGCATGGTGACCGGCGGCCGGTTCCGGGCCGCCGGCGTTGGAGTAGGGGGGACCGACCAGAGCGGGCCGGCCAGACAAGGGAAGGCCGGGGTTTACAAACCCCCAGTGGCCAGCTCAAGCGGCCCCCCATAATGGGGGTCGCGGTTACAAAAGCCAGGGGGCAGGCACCCCCCCCCCCCCTCAAACGGCTCGGCCGTTTGGCCGAGCGCCTGGACAGCGTGCCCAGCGCGCCACGCCCAGGCCGGGCCGGCTGCCTGGCCGGTCCGCCAGGCCGCACCGCGCCGTTCGGGCCGGGCCATGCCCAAGTGGGCCGGACCCGGACCCAGTTCGGGCCGACCCTGGGGGTATCGGGCCGGGTCAGACCGGGCCCGAACCCCTTAATACCGAATCTCTTCCGGTCGGACGCCCATAAATTGTGCTATGGGCCTCCGATCGACGCAGTGTCAGTTGCGATGAGATCCTTGGATCGAGACATTCATTTAGGTATATCGCACTCAAGGTTTCGAAATACTTTGGGTTTGGCTGAGTTGGTTCGTACATGAAACCAACCGGGCCCTCGGAGCGGAAACGCTCGTAACTTGAGCTCCGGACGTCCGATTGACGTGTCGTCGACTTTGTTGGATTCCTCTTAGTGAGACGGATCTTTTTTCTTACTCTGCCCAAGGTTTGGATGCAGGTGGAGTACGGTCAGGTTGGATTTGACTTAAAAACCAACCAGGGCCCTGGGACGAAAAAGCCAATAACTTCCAGACCGGGCGTCCGATTGACGCGCCGTCTGTGACACTAAGTTTCTGTTGACGATACAGAACTTTTGGATACATCAACTTAGGAATTTGTGTCAGTTGATGTATCAGCCTCTCGGTTCTTGGAGCGGACCCTCCCGAACGAGCGTGTTGTGTGCGGGAACCCTAGAGCTGGATGCGTTTGCAACTGTGACGATGACGACGACGACTGTACAGAGATCCTCAGTGGATTTGACAGCGATGACTACAGCACTCAGCGATCCTACGTGGATCAGAGCTACCGATCTTGTGTGGGTCCGATCCTGTGTGGGTCAGCGCTCAGCGGTTCTGTGTGAACCAGCGCCTATAGATCCTGTGTGGGTCCAATCCTGTGTGGGTCTTTGCGGGGGTTAGTTAACTATCGGTCCTATGTGGGTCATTGCGGGGGTTATTACCTATCAATCCTTTGTGGGTCCGACAACTTAGGTGAATCAGTAGATATATCTGATCATCTCTATCGTCATACGAAGAAGTATACCTGTGTGAGATGAATCCTGTTTTTCTTTCCTATGTGGATTGTGTTGTGTTATCCTGTGTGGATTTACGTTTTGCTTTCCTGTGTGGACTGGGTTGTACATAGGCTCGGATGTTGGATCCGAACGAGAATTGATGACTTAGGTATATGTATGGGCATATACCTAAGCAGTGTCGGATGTTACTTCGTGATTGTATCTTTCCTTTGTGGTTTATCCTTTGTGGATTCTGGGAGACCTTCGGGGGTCTCGGGGTCCCTACTGAGTATCTTATACTCACCCCTGCACGGGATATGACCACACTACGTTTTGTTGGTTGCAAACGACGGACAGCACTGATCGTGGTTGAGGCTAGCAGAGCAGGACGGTACCTGGAGGTAGACCACTGGGCGGGACGTTCTCGGAGCGGACGGCTAGACCCGAGGAGTTGTGGAGGATATCTGTACTCACCCTTCAGGTGGGATTTCCAGTGGACAGCTCGACGTTGCGGCTTTACTTTTCAGTTGCTGTATTCCCTTCCAGTTGTACTTTACTTTCAGTTTGGGTTTGTATACTGGACCACTTACTTTTCCGCACTTACTGTTGTACCCAGTTTTTACTTAGTGTTTACTTCTACTGCTAGCTTGCTCTATGGTGTTTGTTTACTTTACAAAGGGAATGCCTTCCCTTTTAACCGGTATTTACGTCTTGGTGCTAGTCGCCAGCCCCTGGCCTATGGAAGGCGGGCTTGGGGTAGTCACGGCACGGGCCTCAAGGACGGGTCGTGACAAATTGGTATCAATGGAGTTCGGTTCTACCGCAGAACTTTGGACTCTGATGTTTTTCTAAGTGAAGAAATAGTGTTAAGAGTATTGAGTGTGGTTATCAGTCCAGGGAGTCCAGTGTTGGTGCGGCGGCTGACGTATCCGTACACCAGGACCCTGACTTCTGATTTCCGACTTAATGCATGAAAACATTGATTGCATGTGTGTTCCAAGTTTTCTTTGTGAATACTTTGTGTCAACTCACCAGGTATACTGTTCTGACCGTGGCGCACCTATTTCCTTTTCAGGATGGCCCCACGACGGCATCCAGCTAGGGTTCCGAGATTTGAGTGTGACGACAGCCCACCATGCAACGAGGCCTCGGTATAGGGCCCTTTGACAGCTGAGGCATCGACGGTACCTTTACCCGCCGAGCCACCAATGCTACCAGCCCCAGCCGCTGACGATGCACATCGCCTTAGTGCACTGCATGAGTTTCAGCGCTAGCGACCGCCCAGGTTCCACGGGGAGATGGACCCCCAGGCAGCCGAGGACTGGCTGGAGGCATTGGTACAAGTTTTCCGGTTTGTGAGGACACCAGCAGACCTCGTGGTGATCCTCGCAGCGAGCCTACTGCACGCGGCAGCGGGCCGATGGTGAAGCTTGATCCTCCAGGTGCACGATGAGGCATCTATTCTTTGGACAGACTTTGAGAGCCTCTTCCACTCAGAGTTTGTCCCGGCCACCCTCCGTGCGGTGCGCATCCAGGAGCTTCTTCAGCTGCGGTAGGGTAGCTTGACGGTCGCCCAGTACTCAGCGAGATTTACCGATCTCTCGCGCTACTCGACAGACATGGTACGGGACCCATTCTTCCGGGCCCGGACCTTTGAGCAGGGATTGAGACATGAGATCAGGGCATCGCTGATCTCCCTCGGCATTTCGACCCAGGCAGGAGTACTGGAGCAAGCCCTTTTGATCGAGAGCTTCCTTGTGGAGCCTTCTTCAGCAGTGAGACCTACCGCAGGGCGGCAGGTAACAGAGTCCTCTGCAGCAGGCAGTCGACGGATGACTCATGGGTCCAGGCATAGCACACCCTCAGGCAGACGACCTCAGGACACTGTCTCAGCAGTGCAGGGAACACAGCATGGATCCAGTCTTTCGAGAGGCAGGCAGTGCTACTCATGCGGCGGGCAGGGCCACATGGCTCGTGACTGCCCGACCCGCCATGCCGAGGTGCAGCAGATGGTTGAGGGACCACCTAGGCAGAGGTAGAGGGTCGACCGTGGCAGTCCACAGGGAGCAGGTGGACGAGGCAGAGGAGCTGGCCGAGCACCAGGTGGTGGGCGACGCTTTGAGGCTCTACCACCACCACCACCAGGAGGTCCACCACGGCCATAGGGAGATGGCGAGCAGAGACAGGCACATCTCCAGGCAGCGGAGGCCTATGACCATGGCGTTCCCAAGATGATTCGAGGTACTATCTGTGTCTATTCCACCCTTGCTACAGTTCTTATAGACACAGAATCGAGTCACTCTTTCTTAGCCGCTGCCCTTGTTCGGAGCTCAGAGATTCCGACAGAGCCATTGGCTCGATCCTTACGGCTAGAGACTCCTACGAGAGCAGACTCGACGATTACGCACTGGTGTCAGTAGTGTGAGATTACTCTAGGAGGCGAGAGCTTTGGCTGGGATCTTCTTGTAGCAGCGTCGAGGCCTTACGACGTCATCTTGGGCATGGATTGGTTATCAACATTACATGCTGAGATTGACTGTATTAGGCGCAAGGTGCGATGTGTACGCACCGACGGGAGCAGTTTCACCTTCACCAGCGAGAAAGGAGCCTTCGAAACACAGGATGGACTTCCGCAGAGGAGAGGACAGCCCATCACTCATCAGTTGGCTAGCCTCATCCTAGGAGCAGTTGACGTGTGGAGTCCTGGTTTTCCTGCAGTGGTGGATCAGTATGCGGACGTTTTTCCCGACGACGTCCCAGGGCTACCTCCTCGCAGAGAGGTAGAATTTTATATTGACCCGTACCCCGGGACATCCCCGATATCGACTCCAGCATATCGGATGGCCCCCGCTGAGCTTTGAGATCTACGGGTGCAGTTGGAGGACTTGCAGGGCAAGGGTTTCATCTGACCCAGTGTTTCACCCTGGGCTTCCCCGATTTTGTTCTCCAAGAAGGCGGACGGGAGCTTGCGACTTTGTGTCGACTATCATCGCCTGAACTAGGTGATAGTGAGGAACAAGTATCTGCTACCGAGGATTGATGACCTCTTAGATCAGCTCAAGGGAGCATGGTGGTTCTCAAAGATAGACCTCAGGTCAGGCTATCATCAGTTCAGAGTTCGGGATGAAGATGTGCAGAAGACGGACTTCAGATGTCGGTATGGCCACTATGAGTTCTTGGTTATGCCATTAGGCATAACCAATGCTCCAGCAGTGTTCATGGCCCTCATGAATAGGATCTTCCAGCCATACCTTGATCGATTTTCCATGGTCTTCATCGAAGACATTTTGATTTACTCGACGACTGAGGAGGAGCATGCCTACCAGTTGCGGGTTGTACTAGACACACTCCGAGAGTACCAGCTTTATGGAAATCTCTAGAAGTGTCAGTTCTGGATACGTGAGGTCCACTTCTTGGGGAACGTCATCTCTGAGGCAGGAGTTACGGTGGATCCTGTGAAAATCGAGGCAGTGCTAGCTTGGGAGCCACCGAGGAGCGTGACGGAGGTGCGGAGTTTCTTGGGACTAGCTGGATACTACCGGAGATTTGTGCCAGACTTATCCAGAGTTGCGGCACCACTCTCAGCTTTGACGAAGAAGGGTAAACCCTTTGTGTGTTCAGACAAATGTCAGCAGAGCTTCCATGAGTTGAGACAGAGATTGACCAGCACCCCTATCTTGAGGTTGCCGGAGGAGGGAGTAGGGTACGTAGTCTACTGCGATGCATCAGGGACCGGACTCGGATGTGTCCTGATGCAGGAGCGGGCAGTGATCGCCTATGGATCACGTCAGTTAAGGCCGCATGAGCAGAACTACACTACCCAGGACCTGGAGTTAGCAGTAGTGGTCTTCGCTCTGAAGACATGGCGACACTACCTGATGGGCGAGCGCTTTACAGTCTTTTCTGACCATCAGAGTCTCAGGTACATCTTCTCTCAGAAGGACCTGAATCTGAGATAGCGGCGATGGCTTGAGTTCCTCCAGGACTATGACTTTGAGATAGTACATACTCCTGGAAAGGGGAACGTAGTAGCCGATGCTCTTAGCAGGAGGACGAGCATTCAGCTACTTGAGGAGGAGAAAGAGCATCTAGCCTCTTTACGGATATCCTTTGTGGATAGAAATGGAGCAGTTTTCCTTCAGTCACTCACAGTCACTCCTCCACTACTACAGCGTGTCAGAGAGGCACAACGTGGGGACGCCGACTGTGAGACACGGCATGCACAGATATCCTCAAGACAGGAACCTGATGGTTTCTCCTTAGGAGGAGAGCACGGCGTCCTTTTCAAAGGATGTACCTTGGTACCAGTTGCTTTACGGGAAGAGGTGCTGAGAGAGTTTCACACTTCTCCCTTGGCGGTACATCCTGGAGTGGTGAAGATGTACTAGGACCTCAGACAACAGCACTGGTGGCCAGGCATGAAGAAGGTTTTGGCGGAGTTTGTTTCTCGATGTCTCACCTTCCAGCAGGTGAAGGTAGAGCACCAGGTACCAGCAATCTTGGTACAGCCCTTGGAGGTCCCGGAGTGGAAGTGGGACGGGATATCTATGGACTTCGTGACTGGACTTCCACGCACTTCCAGAGGTCATGACTCCATTTGGGTGATTTTCGACCGACTCACCAAGTCGGCACACTTCTTATCCATCAGAGAGCAGGGCTCAGTGGAGAGATTGGGGCGCCTCTACGTTCACTAGATTGTACGGCTTCACGGTGTGTCATCATCTATCGTCTCTAATCGAGATACTCGCTTTTCTTCCCGGCTTCGGAAGGGGTTGCAGGAGGCGTTCGGAACGCAGCTACGTCTAAGCACAGCCTTTCACCCTCAGACGGATGGTCAGACGGAGAGGACCATTCAGACTCTTGAGGACATGCTCCACACATGTGTCCTCGACTTTGGTCGCAGTTGGGAGGACCACCTACCCTTGGTGGAGTTCGCGTACAACAACAGTTACCACTCCGCCATCGGGATGGCACCATACGAGGCGTTGTACGACCCACCTTGCAGATCTCCTTTGTGCTGGACAGACCCTGGGGAGTCAGCACATGTGGGACCGGAGATGGTCCAGGCCACGACAGAGAAGGTCCAGGTCATCCAGCAGTAGTTGAGGACAGCTCAGATCCGGAATAAGTCTTATGCTGACAGAAGGTGGAGGCCACTAGAGTTCGAGGATGGCGACCACATCTTCTTGCGTGTCTCACCTCGATGTGGTTTATGGAGATTTGGAAGAGGCGGCAAGTTGTCTCCACGCTTCATCGGACCATTCTAGGTTCTCAGCAGGATTGGAGAGGTATCTTATCGCCTGACTCTACCACCTCAGTTGCATCGGGTACATGACGTCTTCCACGTATCTCAGCTGAGGAGATACGTTCATGACCCGATGCATATCGTTGACCATGGGGAGTTGGACATTGATGATGGGGCAACTTTTATGGAGGGCCCAGTGGAGATCGATGATCGACAGGAGCGGGTCCTACGTGGACAGTTGATTCCTCTAGTTTGCATCATATGGAAGCACGGGAATCTCCAGGAGAGCACTTGGGAGCGGGAGGCTCAGATGCATGCTCAGTACCCACATTTGTTTCCCTAGCTTATGATGTATCTTTACGGGGACGTAAAGCCCTGAGGTGGGAGTAATGTAAAGACCCGTAAAATTCAAAGAAAATTTTTGCTTAATTTTCTTTGGGATTTTACAAGAACGCAGTTTCTGACGGAACCTGATTCCGAGGCCCGGTGTGCCGGGAATCATTTTCCAAAGTTTGGCTTAGGTGCGTTCAGTGAACGAACGAGCGGGTTTTTCTAACTTTTTAACCGGTGCTCGGAATCGAATTATGAGGGCACCGATGGATTCGCTATGCCAGTAATTTATTAGGAACACCTTTTCTGGAGTTGCGTTTTCACGAGAGAAGTTGATAAAAATTGTGGAAGTTAAAATAAAAATTTAACTACAATTTTTATTTTACTTTAAGTGGTTTAAAGCTTGGGGTGGAAGTTGGGGGAAACCACCCAACTTCCATTTGGAGGTTATGAGGGTAGTGGGGCCCACACGAACCCTACCCCTTCACCTTCTCTAACCTTCCATAACCTTTCATTAATTTTGACAACTTGTGATATTTAATTATGTGGATTAAATTCAACTTTTGAATTTAAAACCTTAAGTTGTGTTAAGAAAATAAGTAAGGGACTTATTTTATTTTGGGTTGGAGGTTTGTTGCTTGATATATTTGGGAGAAAAGCTAAGGGAGACTTGAGTTTCTTTATCCTCTTCGTCGAAGAACATGAAGAACTCAAAGAACTCTGGATTCCTCGGAGGTCGATGTCTCCTTCCGCGACGTCTCCATCCGTGACGCCTCTTCCCGCAACGGTTATCTCCGCAACGAATCCTCACCCAACTTGTTCGACGAGGTAGGGGTTATTTTATTTTTGTTCGTGATTTCTACCTTGACGTTCTTCGTGAATTATGACCTTTTTCTATCGATTAACGAGAGGGGGCCGGACCTCAAAAACACGGCGGACCCTCCTCCCTTTTCTATGTTGTTGTTCCCATTATTGATTGAAACGGGAATGGCGTAGTGTCGTCACACCACGTGGGATCGTGCGGCAAGGAATGCGCGGTGTCGTCGCGTCGCGCCATGAAATCGAACAAGGACGTGACGCCGTCACGCCGCGTCGGAGAAACCCGAAGACACCGCGGCCAGAGCAGGGCCGCGGCAGAGGGACGGGGCACCGTCGCGCCGCGCCGGAAGAACCAAGGCCGCGGCCGGTTCCGGGCCGTAGCAGAGCAGGGTGACCGGCGGCCGGTTCTGAGCCGCCGGCGTCGGAGCAGGGGGGACCGGTCGTCGCCGGTCCGTGGTGACAGAAGCCGGCCGGCCAGAGTGGGCTGGCCGGACAAGGGAAGGTCGGGGGTTACAAACCCCCGGCGGCCAGCTCAAGCGGCCCCCCATAATGGGGGACGCGGTTACAAAATCCAGGGGGTAGCCCCCCCCCCCTTCAAACGGCTCGGCCGTTTGGCCGAGCGCCTGGACAGCGTGTCGTGCCCAGGCCGAGCCGGCTGCCTGGCCGGTCCGCCAGGCTGGGCCGCACCCAGGCCGGGCCGGGCCGGGCCGACCCTGGGGGTATTGGGCCGGGTCGGACCGGGCCCGAACCCCTTAATACCGAATCTCTTCCGGTCGGATGCCCATAACTTGTGCTACGGTCCTCCGATCGACGCACTATTAGTTTTGATGCGATCCTTGGATCGAGACGGTCGTTTCGGTATATTTCAATCAAGGTTTCAGAATACTTTGGGTTCGGCCGAGTTGGTTCGTACATGTAACACCCCAAGATTTCATAGTGTGTTATTTCTTCAAAATAATTCAATAACTTGCACTACACGCAACACCGAGTTCAATTGCACCATGACTTACCAAAAAAAAATCCATTAAAATAGGTCATGAATAGTATTAACTAAATTTTAAACTTTATATAATCCTTATAATTTTAGAATCCATATTATGAGTTTCTTAGTCATAATGCAAGAACAGATTCATTTTCATTATTGCACTTTTATCAACTTTTGATAGTGAATCCTTTTTTAAATACAATATTTTAAACTTTTTGACTAAATGGAGACATCAAAAAATTTAAAATGAAACATCCCAAGCTTCCACGGTACGCTTTCCTTTGAATAAAACAGTAGCGTGTGTTGTACGCAACGTCGAGTTTTAACACACACCACAACCGATCAAACTAGCCGTTATGAATAGTAATACCTAAATTTTGAAATTATATATATTTTATATTTTGAAATGGACTTCATTTTTGGATTCGGAATATCGAATTTAGCCTAAGGTGAAATTTTGGTACTTTTCGGATAACTTTCATATTTTGATGAATAGTGAAAATTACAAAATTTTAATTAAAAACAAATTTTTTAATAAAAATAATTAATAGTGATAAATTATGAATTTGAGTGGTTTTAAAGTATATTTAGAATATATTTTTACAATTTAATATAATTTTGGTCATTAGACATAATTTTACAATTAAACCGAACATAAACAAGTGTCAATCTTTTGATAGTTATTATCTCTTAAAAACACGCTTTTCGTTTTGACAGCGGGAATTAATTTTAAATTAATTTCTGCCACTTCTGTGTTTTGAATTTAGAAAAATGGATTCCATATTTGGAATCAGGATGTCCAAATTGTGTAAATAGGTAACTTTTATTTTTAGACATTTTGAATAATTACTGCGGTAAATATTTTATTTACCATGGTTAAGGGTAAATCCGGTAAATAAGGGTTAAAAAATAATATTATAATAATACTAAATTACCCTAAAACGTGTCTTAACCCTATTGGTTGATACATGGTCGGCCATGGGCATCTTTGGGTCGATTTGGGGACCCCATGGATCCACTTGTAAGTGATAATGACACTTTATTTTAATTAAGTCAAAATGAATACAAAAATGACACAAGCATATATCTTTTAGCAAAACAATTGTTACATAGGGTTATATAAGTTGGATTTTAGATTATAAATATTCATTAGAAAGATAAAAAGATTTCCTACATAATGATATTTTATTTATAATTTTTAGACATTAAATAATTTATTTTATTTATGACACAATGATGATGCTGTAATTACTATAATAGTGGAAAATTAAAATAATTGATATTATAAATACCCAAAAAAATATAATATAAAACTTTTAATGAATTAAACTAATTTTCTAGGATAACATGATATATTAGGATTGATTTAATTGACTTTGTTCGAAGTAATCAATCTGTTATGAGTTTCACAAAAATCAACTATTGAATAGTGTCAAAATTGACATAAAAGAGTTCTTAAAACAAATATTATATTATTAATTGATATTAAATTCCTAAAAATATAAGGTTCGGCCAAGAGACTTATATCAGGATAGGTTCATCATTAATGGACCACTTTGGGGTCGCTTGGATGTATATAGTAAGTTTATTAACCATATTATATAAAAATACAAAGAGACATTGTAAAAGTGAAACTAATTAACTTAGAGTTAATACTTAAAGATAAGGTTAATATAAGTACCCAAACCTGTCTAAATTCTATTGGTTGAGTGGTTTTCGACCTATACCCACCTTAACCTTTGAATAGTCAACTTTGGAGCCATTGGAAACCGAATATGAATTTATTATAAATTAATATTTCTAGCTTTTCCAAAGGTGCCCCTCACCCCTCTTATAAAAGGGCACTCCTCCTTCTCATTTCTTCACACCTTCAAAGCCTTTTGGTTCGGCCAAAATCTGCCCAAATACTCTCCCAACATCCCTCACTACAACCTAGAGGCCTTATTTTGATCAGAAAGCCAACCTAAGGAGCCCTTTTGATCAAATCAAAAGGAAGAACCCGAAGAAGAGGTAATGATTTCACCACCCTTTTCTAAGTTCCTTTCTTCTTCCACTTCCTCTTTCTTTGTTCTTACCATTCTAAAATAATAACTCCAGTATCTTAAATATACTATGATGTTATTATAAATATGTTACAACCATATTCAGTATTCTATCCACCCTTTGAATAACATGTCACCATACGTGCGTACGAACGGCTTACCGTCTCCACGTCGTGGTGTAATTGTTATTCAATAAATTATTATTTGGATGGGTATAATAATGATGTGTAACTCATGTAAATAATAAATATAACATGTTAATGATTCTGTATATATGATATACCATCCATTTATATATTTTTGATATTGTCACTCGTGCGTACGTACGGACTACCGTCTCCACGAACGCGATGAGATTCATTCTCCATCGTATCCATTCAAGTATAATTATCATTTGATGATTTAAAAATGATGTTTAAGGACTTGATATCATTATGGATATGAATAATATACAACATATCCTTTACAAACATGCCTTACGTAACAAAACATATAAAAGAAAACAAGTAAGTTAACACCCGAAACGACGATAATTCTAAGATATTATTAACAAATCAATGTTAAAAGATCATATATGATATCATATTAATATATATGATTCTTGTATAATTTAATAACAATTATTTCACCATTATACAGGAGGTTAACCTACCCCAACCAAGGAAAAGTACAAGGTAAGGGTTATTTCACAATCTCTTCATTATCTGAGGTTGTTTATACGTAATAATCTACTGGGATTTCTTTATCATCCACATCCATGTTTCTTCGAAATGTATTTCAAAACATATTTATTATTTACAAGAATATGGGTTAAATTCATTTATACCCTTTTTTGACTTTTTATAAGAGGTTTATAAGGGAATTTTTCCGTCGTTTTCAAAACAAGGTCATTTTTAACCTTTTCGACAGAATTAAGGTAAGAATGTTTTTTTAACTTATACGGCGGGTGCGGCTAATTTCCACCGTTATAAAATCTTCAAAACTTCCCTTACAAGCTCATAAGAATATTTTCAAAGAAAATGTTTTATTTTATATGGATCTTAAATGATTTCAAAATAAAAAGAGATATTTCTTTAAAAAGAATTTTGATTTCATCTATGTCAACATCTTTTGATGGATTTTACGCTTATTTGAATTTGATCTATTGTGATACAAAACTTCTATATTGTATTGAAGGTTTTGTGATATGTTTGACTGTGGATGTGCTATTTTTATACCATTCATAGTTTATGGTGAAATTATTGACATTTCGTATGCTAGTTTTAATACGAATGTTTATGTTATGTTTAAACCTTTTCATATGGGAATGCATTGGACTTAGTAAGTGACGGGTGGAGTCCGCTATAGCTCCTCGATGCATCGGTAGGTCTCATGAGACAAACTAGTGTCTTGGCACAAGGCCTTGACAAAATATTATTTGTAGTCTTGGAACGAGGCCTTGACTATGTGGTTATGATAGTCTGGCATTATGCATTCCAACATTATGAAAGTGGTTATTGATTTTTGCATGTGATTATTCGATTAGTAGAATATCCATGTGAGTAAGTAAATGGAATTATTTCATTTTATTTATGCCATACCATGTTGAAAGATCATGTTTGAAAGGCTTCTATTTTAGTTATACATTGCCTTAAAAGTTTATTCTTATTTATGAAAGTTTCCGCTATATTGTTATCCTTACTGGGCATTTGAGCTCACCCCTTTTCTATGTTTTATTTTTCCCAGGAAGTGAAGAAGTAAGTTATGAATGACCTACATGGATATTATGTGGGGATATGAGTGTGGATTATGGAGACAATATGTTGTTGTAGTAGTTTTTCGTTTAATGATGTAATGTAAAACTTATGAATATATCTAGTGTTTCCAAGGCTACTAAACCAATCGGTCTTTTGAGATTTGATATTTCTTGTGATCATGCCAATGTTATGTAATTAATGCACCGACTCTAGGTAGCTGGGGTCGGGGCGTTACAGTTGGTATCAGAGGAAGTTTAGTACAAACCTTGGAAGCTAGATTTAGATAAACTCTGATTAGAGCACGTAGACCTAAGATGAACTTTGAGGATTAGTATAGAAGAACTTCCTAGAATTTTGGTATTGTAGAGATTTTGTGAGTTTTCCGAGCAATACATCCCTGTCTGGATACGAGCAGGTAGAGGCAGCTCTGGCACAGATGTACCTAGGGGTAAAACCCGAAAACACCGCTTTGAGCTAGACTCGAACGGGAACTGGTGCACGACAACGGGCCTTGCTGCACTCTTGGTTACGACACTCCCGGGGGATATGCTTAGGATAACTCTCATTTTCTTTACAAATCATTATGAAGGGTTTATGAGTATATACTTCCTCAAAGAAAACATTTTTATGATTATGGATTATATCCATAAATAGTTCAATTTATGTTAAGTGTTTTATAAGTATGGGATTATGTATTTTGATTCATAAACTGATCTAGTTTATGCCATTGTTTAGAAATGGCGCCCAGTAGAAGGAATGAGAACTCCAAAAATACACATGATTCAAAGAGAAGGAAGGATCATATCTTTCATGGTCTTAAGCTAGAATTTATAAGAGAAATAGTCTCCCATGTATTATCATCATATGAATAAATAATATCATGTGTTGATAAGATAAGTAAAGAGTTTACTGAGTCCTATGGCTTTGAAGGGAATCAAGAGAAGAAAAGGATGGAAGAGAGAAAGATGGATAAAGGGAAAAGGGAAAAGAAGAATTTTCCCATATGTGGTAACTGTGGAAATAAACACCCTGGAACTTGCCTGAAAGGAATGGGAGTTTGTTATAAGTGTGGAGGAAAAGGGCACAAAGTACGTGACTGCAAGGGTAAGAAAATGGTTTTAAATGTACAATGCTTCATTTGCAAGGAGTTTGGACACTACGCGAACCTATGTCCCAGTCATCAGACTATGCCGCAAATGATGTTATTGGATAATAATCAAGTTATGATACTACCACAGATGAAGAGGAATGATTAGAGTTCTTATGTTGATTATGTCAATTGAGTGTTGTATCAACAATGTACTTGTTACAATAATCATGGAGTATATAAGGATTGTACTGCAGTACTATTTCATTAAGGACTTGAGATTGTGTGGAACAAAGAAAAGTGACTCAATAGTAGGATAAATTTTTGGAAAATATATGGTTGAGAGAATGATAAATCATAATATAGTTCTGATACTGAGGTAGTGATTTTGGAATAATATGTGATTGTTTTGGATAAATTATATTGGATATTCTTGACTACCCTGGAACTGATTAATGATTTTTATATTCCATCATTGTTGGGGTTTAAAACATTTTTGGATTAATGAAGTATATCCATCTTTCTATATGGAATAAGGGAGCATGAATGTAATCAATAAGGAATATGGTAATTCAGGATGTTTCGGTGTATTAAAAGAATACATGATGAAGATATTCATATGCTATTACGGGGTAAAAAGGTTCTACATTATGTTTACCTTACTTATAAATGTTGGACTGTGAGTTTGGATAGAAGTATTTTGGATATTTCTAGTTTGGATTATTTTGGATTTCCATAAAAGGACAACCCGGAGGTCGGGCGGCAACCCGTCGCGTCCGGCAAGGCTGCGAGACTTGAACCCGCAACCGAAGGGCGACAAGGGTGTATCACCTACCACTGGCCCACGAGATGTCCTGGATTAAATAATGTAGTTTTTATTAAAAGATCTTGTAGATGAATTATAAATTCGTTTATTTTGGAACCCTATACGAATAGTGTAAATAGAATTTTTTTTTTTACATTCTATTATCTTTTAGAGTGAAAGATGAGTTTGTGGTAGAAATTTATTAATGGATAAAACTCTAATTATAAAGTAAGTATATATCTTTATGATCTTAGCCAATCTCATAAATAAATTCCTCAATATTAAGAAAATCAACTTAGAACAAAAATGTTTTCCTAGATGGTACCTTAAATCATCACTAATTTATGGCTTTGGGATTGTTGGCCTTTTCATAGCCATGTTCTCTACCACTCTCCATCAGATAATTGATGGTTAGATTTTTCTTCCATATCCATATTTTCCTACATGGAACCCTAGTATGTGTTATTTTCGGTAATCTTCATACTTTCGACTCTTTATTTTAAATAGAGGCCTCATTAATTCATTTTTCGATGTGGGATTTCAACTAAGATATTTTGAAACATCAAAAATGTGTTATCCTAATACCCTATGTTTTGTTGAACCGATGGTATTTCAAATCATCATAGATTGATGAATTTAAGGACCTCAATTATACACTTGTTTGTGATTGATGATCTCAATCACTACCTATAAATATTTACGTTTTTCCTCCAATTATATGTCTCTAATTGCCACCAATGTTCTCCTAATCGAGATCATAATTTGGTGGTGACCCTTTGATTTCTCTTTTCCTCATATTAAGACTAAATTTTAGTAACCCAATTTCCGATGTGGGTTTTCCCACAAATATATTATCTATTTTCAGCCTTTTATTTTCGAAGAACAATTTCAAATTGCGAGGACGCAATTTATTGAAGGAGGGGAGAATGTAACACCCCAAGATTTCATAGTGTGTTATTTCTTCAAAATAATTCAATAACTTGCACTACACGCAACACCGAGTTCAATTGCACCATGACTTACCAAAAAAAATCCATTAAAATAGGTCATGAATAGTATTAACTAAATTTTAAACTTTATATAATCCTTATAATTTTAGAATCCATATTATGAGTTTCTTAGTCATAATGCAAGAACAGATTCATTTTCAGTATTGCACTTTTATCAACTTTTGATAGTGAATCCTTTTTTAAATACAATATTTTAAACTTTTTGACTAAATGGAGACATAAAAAAATTTAAAATGAAACATCCCAAGCTTCCACGGTACGCTTTCCTTTGAATAAAACAGTAGCGTGTATTGTACGCAACGTCGAGTTTTAACACACACCACAACCGATCAAACTAGCCGTTATGAATAGTAATACCTAAATTTTGAAATTATATATATTTTATATTTTGAAATGGACTTCATTTTTGGATTCGGAATATCGAATTTAGCCTAAGGTGAAATTTTGGTACTTTTCGGATAACTTTCATATTTTGATGAATAGTGAAAATTACTAAATTTTAATTAAAAACAACTTTTTTAATCAAAATAATTAATAGTGATAAATTATGAATTTGAGTGGTTTTAAAGTATATTTAGAATATATTTTTACAATTTAATATAATGTTGGTCATTATACATAATTTTACAATTAAACCGAACATAAACAAGTGTCAATCTTTTGATAGTTATTATCTCTTAAAAACACGCTTTTTGTTTTGACAGCGGGAATTAATTTTCAATTAATTTTTGCCACTTCTGTGTTTCGAATTTAGAAAAATGGATTCCATATTTGGAATCAGGATGTCCAAATTGTGTAAATAGGTAACTTTTATTTTTAGACATTTTGAATAATTACTGCGGTAAATATTTTATTTACCATGGTTAAGGGTAAATCCGGTAAATAAGGGTTAACAAATAATATTATAATAATACTAAATTACCCTAAAACGTGTCTTAACCCTATTGGTTGATACATGGTCGACCATGGGCATCTTTGGGTCGATTTGGGGACCCCATGGATCCACTTGTAAGTGATAATGACACTTTATTTTAATTGAGTCAAAATGAATACAAAAATGACACAAGCATATATCTTTTAGCAAAACAATTGTTACATAGGGTTATATAAGTTGTATTTTAGATTATAAATATTCATTAGAAATATAAAAAGATTTCCTACATAATGATATTTTATTTATAATTTTTAAACATTAAATAATTTATTTTATTTATGACACAATGATGATGCAGTAATTACTATAATAGTGGAAAATTAAAATAATTGATATTATAAATACCCAAAAAAATATAATATGAAACTTTTAATGAATTAAACTAATTTTCTAAGATAACATGATATATTAGGATTGATTTAATTGACTTTTTTTGAAGTAATCAATCTGTTATGAGTTTCACAAAAATCAACTATTGAATAGTGTCAAAATTGACATAAAAGAGTTCTTAAAACAAATATTATATTATTAATTGATATTAAATTCCTAAAAATCTAAGGTTCGGCCAAGAGACTTATATCAGGATATTTTCATCATTAATGGACCACTTGGGTGTCTCTTGAATGTATATAGTAAGTTTATTAACCATATTATATAAAAATACAAAGAGACATTGTAAAAGTGAAACTAATTAACTTAGAGTTAATACTTAAAGATAAGGTTAATATAAGTACCCAAACCTGTCTAAATTCTATTGGTTGAGTGGTTTTCGACCTATCCCCACCTTAGACTTTGAATAGTCAACTTTGGAGCCATTGTAAACCGAATATGAATTTATTATAAATTAATATTTCTAGCTTTTCCAAAGGTGTCCCTCACCCCTCTTATAAAAGGGCACTCCTCCTTCTCATTTATTCACACCGTCAAAGCCTTTTGGTTCGGCCAAACTCTGCCCAACTACTCTCCCAACATCCCTCACTACAACCTAGAGGCATTAGTTTGATCAGAAAGCCAACCTAAGGAGCCCTTTTGATCAAATCAAAAGGAAGAACCCGAAGAAGAGGTAATGATTTCACCACCCTTTTTTAAGTTCCTTTATTCTTCCACTTCCTCTTTCTTTGTTCTTACCATTCTAAAATAATAACTCCAGTATCTTAAATATAATGTGATTTTATTATAAATATGGTACAACCATATTCAGTATTCTATCCACCCTTTGAATAACATGTCACCATACGTGCGTACGAACGGCTTACCGTCTCCACGTCGTGGTGTAATTGTTATTCAATATATTATTATTTGGATGGGTATAATAATGATGTGTAACTCATGTAAATAATAAATATAACATTTTAATTATTCTTTATATATGATATACCATCCATTTATATATTTTTGATATTGTCGCTCGTGCGTACGTACGGACTACCGTCTCCACGAACGCGATGAGATTCATTCTCCATCGTATCCATTCAAGTATAATTATCATTTGATGATTTAAAAATGATGTTTAAGGACTTGATATCATTCTGGATATGAATAATATACAACCTATCCTTTACAAACATGTCTTACGTAACAAAACATATAAAATAAAACAAGTAAGTTAACACCCGAAACGACGATAATTCTAAGATATTATTCACAAATCAATGTTAAAAGATCATATATGATATCATATTAATATATATGATTCTTGTATAATTTAATAACAATTATTTCACCATTATACAGGAGGTTAACCTACCCCAACCAAGGAAAATTACAAGGTAAGGTTTATTTCACAATCTCTTCATTATCCGAGGTTGTTTATACGTAATAATCTACTGGGATTTCTTTATCATCCACATCCATGTTTCTTAGAAATGTATTTCAAAACATATTTATTATTTACAAGAATATGGGTTAAAGTCATTTATACCCTTGTTTGACTTTTTATAAGAGGTTTATAAGGGAATTTTTCCGTCGTTTTCAAAACAAGGTCATTTTTAACCTTTTCGACAGAATTAAGGTAAGAATGTTTTTTTAACTTATACGGCGGGTGCGGCTAATTTCCACCGTTATAAAATCTTCAAAACTTCCCTTACAAGCTCATAAGAATATTTTCAAAGAAAATGTTTTATTTTATATGGATCTTAAATGATTTCAAAATAAAAAGAGATATTTCTTTAAAAAGAATTTTGATTTCAACTATGTCAACATCCTTTGATGGATTTTACGCTTATTTGAATTTGATCTATTGTGATACAAAACTTCTATATTGTATTGAAGGTTTTGTGATATGTTTGACTGTGGATGTGCTATTTTTATACCATTCATAGTTTATGGTGAAATTATTGACATTTCGTATGCTAGTTTTAATACGAATGTTTATGTTATGTTTAAACCTTTTCATATGGGAATGCATTGGACTTAGTAAGTGACGGGTGGAGCCCGCTATAGCTCCTCGATGCATCGGTAGGTCTCATGAGACAAACTAGTGTCTTGGCACAAGGCCTTGACAAAATATTATTTGTAGTCTTGGCACGAGGCCTTGACTATGTGGTTATGATAGTCTGGCATTATGCATTCCAACATTATGAAAGTGGTTATTGATTTTTGCATGTGATTATTCGATTAGTAGAATATCCATGTGAGTAAGTAAATGGCATTATTTCATTTTATTTATGTCATACCATGTTGAAAGTTCATGTTTGAAAGGATTTTGTTTTAGTTATACATTGCCTTAAAAGTTTATTCTTATTTATGAAAGTTTCCGCTATATTGTTATCCTTACTGGGCATTTGAGCTCACCCCTTTTCTATGTTTTATTTTTCCCAGGAAGTGAAGAAGTAAGTTATGAATGACCTGCAGGGATATTATGTGGGGATATGAGTGTGGATTATGGAGACAATATGTTGTTGTAGTAGTTTTTCTTTTAATGATGTAATGTAAAACTTATGAATATATCTAGTGTTTCCAAGGCTACTAAACCAATCGGTCTTTCGAGATTTGATATTTCTTGTGATCATGCCAATGTTATGTAATTAATGCACCGACTCTGGGTAGCTGGGGTCGGGGCGTTACAGTACACGAAACCAACCGGGCCCTCGGAGCGGAAACGCTCGTAACTTGAGCTCTGGACGTCCGATTGACATGCCGTCGACTTTGTTGGATTTCACTTAGTGAGACGGATCTTTTGGATTACTCCGCCCGAGGTTTGGATGTAGGTGGAGTACAGTCGGGTTGGATTTGACTTAAAAACCAATCGGGCCCCTGGGACGAAAAATCCAATAACTTCCAGACCGGGCGTCCGATTGACGCACCGTCTATGACGCTGAGTTCATGTTGACGATACGGAACTTTTGGATACATCAACTCCAAACTTTGTGTTAGTTGATGTATCAGTCTCTCGGATCGTGGAGCGGACCCTCCCGAACGATCTTGCTGTGTGCGGGAACCCTAGAACTTGTTGCGTTTGCGATTGTGACGACGATGACGACTGTACAGAGATCCTCAGTGGATTCGACGGTGATGACTACAGCACTCAGCGATCCTACGTGGATCAGTTCTACCGATCCTGTGTGGGTCTGATCCTGTGTGGGTCAGTGCTCAGCGGTTCTGTGTGAGCCAGCGCCTACAGATCCTGTGTGGGTCCAATCCTGTGTGGGTCTTTGCGGGGGTTAGTTACCTATCGATTCTGTGTGGGTCAGATCCTTTGTGGGTCATTGTGGGGGTTAGTACCTATCGATCCTTTGTGGGTCTGACGGCTTAGGTGAATCAGTAGATATATCTGATTATATCTATCATCATACAAAGAAGTATACCTGCGTGAGCTGAATCCTGTTTTTCTTTCCTATGTGGATTGTGTTGTGCTATCCTGTGTGGATTTACATTTTGCTTTCCTGTGTGGACTGGGTTGTACTTAGGCTTGGATGTTGGAGCCGAACGAGAATTGATGACTTAGGTATATGTATGGGCATATACCTAAGCAGTGTCGGATGTTACTTCGTGATTGTATCTTTCCTTTGTGGTTTATCCTTTGTGGATTGTGGGAGACCTTAGGGGGTCTTGGGGTCCCTACTGAGTAGCTTATACTCACCCCTGCACAGGCTATGCCCGCACTACGTTGTGTTGGTTGCAGACGATGAACAGCGCTGATCGTGGTTGAGGCTAGCGGAGCAGGATGGTACCTGGAGGTAGACCAATGGGTGGGACGTTCTCGGAGCGGACGGCTGGACCCGAGGAGTTGTGGAGGCTATCTGTACTCACCCTTCAGGTGGGATTTCCGGTGGACAGTTTGAGGTTGCAGCTTTACTTTTTAGTTGCTATATTCCCTTCCAGTTGTACTTTACTTTCAGTTTGGGTTTGTATACTGGCCCACTTACTTTTCCGCACTTAATGTTGTACCCAGTTTTTACTTAGTGTTTACTTCTACTGCTAGCTTGCTCTGTGGTGTTTGTTTACTTTACAAAGGCAATGCCTTCCCTTTTAACTAGGATTTACGCCTTGGTGCTAGTCGTCAGCCCCTGTCCTATGGAAGGCGGGCTTGGGGTAGTCACGGCACGGGCCTCGAGGACGGGTCGTGACAGACTATAATTTTCTTACATATCTTATTGCATCATTTTAAAGATAGAAAATATAAAATAATTACACAATGAGGATCCAAAGGATTAGTTTCATGGTAAAATTAGGACCATTCATAACATTTAAAAAATAAAACATAAACATTTATTTAATTCCTTCTTCTCTAGCTTCTTATTGGCCCTTGAATTCTTCTTAGTATATGTAATCACCTAAGGATATACATCAAAAATGGGTGAGATAAAAGTAAAATAAGAGGATAGTTAAGAACATGAAACAATATAACATGGGGTGAGTATAATGATAACATATAAATAGGATTGAAATCATGATAAGAAGCATTATGAAAAGGCTTGAGATGTGGTAATGCATAAAAATGAAACATCCTGTCTTATTGGTTAACTACCACGCAAAGTTGTGAACAATGCTAAAATCATGTTCATGCATATTTCACTTTTCTCATGATATACATTGAATTAACCAATTAATTGGAGTGATATATAATTCTGGGCACACTCATCGCATCATAACATTTACTTTGCACTATATAATTTCAGGTGCACCTGTCACATCATAATATTAACAATATCATGCATGCCACATACAATGTAAATTGATATTGAACATAACATAACTCATGGAAATAAATGGGGTTCATTTCATAAGAATACATTCATAAACTTTGGGTTCCCAAACTAAGTAGGAATAACATACTTTATATAAGATTCATTAACCTTGAGTTTAGAATAAACAATCTCGAGGAGTAAAAGGTGTGTTTTTTTAAAGAATAGTTCACTTAGAAAACATTATGTTTGTCGTAAACTCATGTAGAAAAAATTTATATCCAAAAAAATTAATATAATGATGAATAAATGATTTTTAAAGAATAACCATACTTAAAAAGGGCTGCAAGAGGGAAACCCCAAGTAAAGAGAGTTGGGTTTTAGAATTCCCCTAACCTTAAGTTTGAATGCTTACTTCACTTGAATGTCCTATATAATAACATTATATTCATTAATTAAAAACTAAAGAACATTTTATACATGAATATGATTCATTACGGTTTTATTAAGTTATTTTATGGAATTTTGGATGATTTATATAGTTTAACTTCATCATTTGGGAACATTCATTTTCATGGTTTTCACGATCAGTTCACTTGTATATATGAATGGAAGTTTGAGTAAAATGAGGATAAATATCCAGAATTTTTATTATATGTTATTAATGATATTCCAAAAGTTTAAATAATTTAGTTATATTTCATTATTATTAATCATTAGATAAAAGTTAACAATGATTGCTTAAGGTTAATTTTGGTGGTTTTTCGATCACGAAAAACTCATTTTGTTTTATCATTTAGTATTATGAGTATAATTTATTTCTAGAACATAAAAAGGGTTATAAAAGACAATTTAAAATATATTTTAAACCATTTAATGGTATTATTAATAACCTTGATTTTTTTTAAGTAAAATAAAAGTGTATCACCCATGATGTTGGAAAATTGACACATCACAGGCGATGATTTCATTTTTTAAATAAAAGAGAGATAGAGAGAGAGGGAGAGAGGGAGGGAGGAGTTTAATGATGGATATTCCTTTAAAAGGATATAATTATATTATATGTAAGGTAAATGAGTTATAATTCCATTTGGATGAAGTTAGGTGAGGAGATAATAAGAAAATAAATGAAATTGAAAGCAAATTAAAAGAAAAAGAGAGAGGATTTGCCTCTTGAATTCTCCTCTTGAGATCCTCCTCAAGGCACCTTGGCTTGGTCTTTTGATGATACCAAGAGCTCTTAGTCATGGGGGAGGGTCTAGGTAAAACTATTGGGTATAATTTAGTCAAGGTTCAAAGCTTTATAGGTGTGAGGATAAGAGGGTGTGAGGGGTGGTATTTATAGTGGAGGAGAGGGGTGTTTTCACATTATTATATTCATTAGTTTATTATTTTAGCTCAAGACTTTGAATAGTTGTATAATTATCATAAAAAATATTAAAATAATTAAGTAGAGTTAAATATTTCGGTACTTACATCAGAAATTACTCAATGAAGAGTTCATTTAGCTTATAATGTATATATACTATAAATTACCGTATTTTACTATTCACCATAAATTAAAGTATTTCAAAAAAATCTCAAAAATTAACCCTAACCATTTTTAAACATTTAGAATTAAAAAATAAACTCCATTTTATGAAAATAATTTTCTATATAAGATTAATTTAATTTTTAATTAAAATCATTATTTACAAGGAAAATAAAGATTTTAAAATTATAAGTGAATTTATAACGCTTTAAAATTTTACCTGAGGTCTCATAAAATTGTATTAAAATCATAATACATCAAAATATTAATTTATGAATACATTTTATGAAAATAAATTTTCTTTTAAATTATTAAATTAATCATAAAATTTTACTTAAATATTTATAACTTACAAAAATACCAAGACTTAATAATTTTTTAAAACATTCATTTACATAGACTATGATATAATTATTCTATTATTTTATTTATAAGATGCATAAATTTTATTTATACTTTCATGGGTGAGTTCACTATTCATTTGGTCAATTTACTATTCATAAGGGTCGTATTTCTATTCCTAAGGTCAAGTTACTATTTCATCGATATTGGTTCCTTAACTTCTAGAAATACTTATTATTTCATTAATTCATCATTATAAACCTTTTATTATGGTTTATAAGTGATTTTATGTGATTTATACTATATGAAATTACTATAAGAAGGGAGAAATTTCCATTGATTAATGATTCGGTCATTACATTCTTCCCCCATTTTGAAATTTTGCCCTCGAAATTTCATTTTACATTAACAGGTGAGGGTACTTCTCCTTCATCACATCCTTGGGTTCCCAAGTTTCTTATTCATACTTACGGTTCCTCCATAACACTTTGAAAAGATGGGTTGTTTTGTTGTGTAGAACCATATCTCTTTGGTCTAGAATCTTTACTAGCTTCTCCTCATAAGAGATATCATCTTCCAACTTCACCACCTCTAAGTTCAGTACATGTGAGGGATCTGGTATGTACTTCCTTAGGAGTGATATATGAAACACATCATGAAATTGATCCATATTTGGTGGAAGTTCAAGACGATAGGCCATGAATCCTATACGATCAAGGATTTCAAATGGGCCAATGTACCTTGGGCATAACTTCCCTTTATTTTCAAACTACATGACTCTCTTCCACAGTGATATTTGAAGTAAGACTTTATCCCAAACGACAAACTCCAAGTCCCTTTGATAGTTGTTGGAATAGTTCATTTTCCGACTCTGAGAATATTTGATATGTTGCGGGATGACTTGAACCTTCTCTGTCATATCTTGCACAATATCAGGCCAAAGTAGCTTTCTTTCACTAACTTCATCCCAACAGTTTGGAGTTCTACATCGCTTTCTATATAGAGCTCCAAATGGAGCCATATGAATACTCGAGTGGAAGCTATTATTGTATGGGAACTCAACCAATAGGATATGTTGATCCCATCCACCTTTGAATTATCATGAGAAGGATCTTATCATATCTTCAAGCATCAGAATAGTCCTTTCAGATTGGCCATCAGTTTGGGGGTCATAGGCCATGCTGAAATTCAATTTAGTACTCAAATCATGTTGAAGACTCCTCGAAAATTTAGATTTGGACCTAGGATCACTATCATAGAAAATCAAGATTGGAACGCCATTAAGTCTCACCACTTCCTTCACATATATATTTTCACTTTTTTCAAGGGAGAGATCTTTCCAAATAGTGATAAAGTGGATAGTCTTAGTGGGTCAGTCCACCACAACCCATATCACATAATTTCTGTTGGATGTCTTTGGGAGACCTCTGACAAATTCCATAGTGAAATTCTCTCATTTTCACATGGGTATAGGGAATGGTTTCATCATACATTTGGACTTCTGTAACTCTAATTTAACTTGCTAACATATCAAATGCCTTGAGATATACTTATCAATCCCCTTCATCATCTTATCCCACCAAAATTGTTCTCAAATATCACAGTACATCTTGGTACTCCCATGATGGATATAGAAAGTTAAGCTATGTTCATTATCCAATAACTCCATCTTTATCCTATGTGATGAAGGTACACAAAACCATGTTCCAAACCGAATCACACCATCATAATAAATATGAAACTCTTTTATCTTCCCTTATTTTACTGCATTAACCTTATTTTGTAACTTTGGATCACCCCATTGTTTCTCCCTAATATTCTCTTGGATATATGGTTGGGAAATAATTTGGTCAAGTTAGTATTTATTCCCTACCATTATGATTTTCAAATAAATCCTTTGCATATCCAAAAATATAGGTTCTTTATCAATCCATGACATGGATAAAGTAGCAGGTTATTTTATGCTTAGAGCATCAGCTACCTTTTTTTCCTTGCCAAGATGGTGGTGAATAGAGAAATTGTAGTCTTTTATTAGCTCTAACCATATTATTTAATTCATGTTGAATTCATTTTGTGTGAATATATACTTTAGGCTTTTAGGATCAGTATATATTTCACACTTCCCACCATAGAGGTAGTGCCTCCAGATTCTCAAGGAAAAAATCACAATTGCTAACTCCAGATCATGTGTCGGGTAGTTCTGCTCAAGGATCTTCACCTTCCATTAGATGTAGGCTATCACATTATCATTTTTCATGAGTAAAAAACCCAAGTTTTTCTTTGAAACATCATTTTATATCGCAAAACATTCTTCATTTTTTGGTAATGTGAGTACAGGTGCAATGATTAGCCTTCTCTTTAGCTCCTTGAAAATTTCCTCACATTCTTCCATCCATACATACTTTACCCATTTACTTGTTAACTTAGTTAGTGGGCTTGATAATCATGAGAAATTTCTGAAAAAACATCTGTAGTACCCAACTAATCCAAGAAAAATGCATATTTCTGTTACATTAAAGGGTCTAGGCCATTCCTAAATTGCCTTTTTTAAGGGTCCATAGAAATTACCTCACTTGTGATCACATGACCCCCAAATGTGACTTTCTACATCCAAAATTCACACTTTATGAACTTGGCATAAAAATTCTCCTTTCTTAATGTCTCCAACACAAGCCTTATATGTTCTTCATGTTCCTCCTTCTCTTAGAGTACATGATAATATCATCAATAAACATTGTCACAAATTTGTCAAGGTAATGTCTAAAGACTTTATTCATCAAATCCATGAACATTGTAGGGGAATTAGTAAGTCTGAAGGGCATCACCAAAAAATTATAGTGCCCATACCTTGTATGAAATTAATTCTTCTAAATATCTTACATCTTCACCTTTAGCTAATTATATCTAGAACGAATATACACCTTTGAGAAGTACTAAGCTCCTCACAACTGATCGAATAAGTCATCTATCCTTATAATTGGATACTTTTTCTTTATGGTGATCTTGTTTAGTTCCCAATAATCAATACACAACTGCATTGATTCATCCTTCTACTTAACGAAGAGCATTGGTGCACCCCAAGGTGATGCACTAGGGCGTATAAACCCTTTTTACAAATGCTCTTATAGATTCTTCTTTAACTCCTCCAGTTTTATTGGATCCGCCCTATAGGGACACTTTCAGATAAGAGTAGATTCAGGTATGAGTTCTATTGATAACTCTACCTCACGATCTTGGGGAATTTTGGGTAACACTTCAGAAAATACATCACTATATTCCCTCGTGATGGTAATTTCCCCTAGATTGATACCTTACTTTGACACAACTATTTGACCATGGTATGCTTCTTCACAAAGAATTAACACCCACACCGTTGAAGGATTTTTCAAAGGATATTCACGACCTTCCATACATTTGTATAGGAGAATGGGATAGTTTGGAATATGAAAATATATTTCCTTTTTCCAATAGTTAATATTTTATCTATATAAATATAGCCATTCTATACCCATTATAGTGTTGAATTCAACCAAGGTAATTATTATGAGATTAACTAGAAGAATCTTCCCTCATACGCCAATAGGAAAAGATTCCAACACTTAGGTTGCAATAATTGCAGCACTTTGTGTTTTTATAGACATCTCTACTTCAAGGTTTTGGGTCTTTGATTCAATAGTTCTAGATAACTTTCATGATATAAAGGAATACATAAAACTAGAATCAAATAAGACTTTTTTACATTCTTTAGTGAATAGGAAGTGTAGCTTGTATTAATTCATTCTCTTTATCCACTTCTGAAGTAGTGATGACATAAGCATTTCCTTGATCCTTTGGATTTGGTGGTTTCTGATGCTAATTACCCTTGAGGAATCGAGGTTTAGTGCACTAGTTTTCATAGTTCCCTTGATCCCTATAATTGTAGCATTGGACCATGGGTGGTTCTCTCCTTTCCTCCACCAAATTATCCCGATTCCTCATGTATTTTAGATATTAATGATATTGGTGGACTTATCTCCCACACTTGAAGCATTTCTCTATCCCTTTGAGTTTTTTCCCATGATGCTTCTTCCCACATTTTTGATATGTGAGTGGTTGAGTTTTCTTTCCACCTTTCTCATTATATCCTCCAACATGAAACTCTATCTTTCATTTCTTATCACCATATCCATGGTACCATTCTCTAAACTCCATCTCCACTTTTAGAGAACATTGAAAACCTTCTTTATAACTCCCAAAGTCTCGAATTTCAAGAGCCATTAGAAGGTTTGGTTTTAATCCACTAAATAATCTATCATTTTTTCTATCATTTTTTATATCAAAACCCAAAGCGTACCTTGAAAGCATTGTGAAATTATCTTCGTAGTCTATGACAGGTTCTCCTTCATTTTTATTCAACTTTATGAATTATCTCCCCATATTTGTACGAAGAGTTTGAGAGAAATACTTATTAATAAACATTATCTTAAATTATTCCCACTCCATCTCTTCAATTTCATCCCTTGGATTGGTTTTCTTAATCAATTCCCACCATTGGTCGGCCTCTCCATCTAGAATATAAACAGCCAGAGTCACCTTCTCCATCTCAAAACAATAAAGCACAAAAAATATCTTATCTATTGAATTGATCCACTGTTCTGAAACTAGGGGATCAGAGGATCTACTAAACGTCAGTGGTCATTGCTGCATAAAACATTCGATAGCTAGTTTCTCCCTCTTAGATGAAGGAAAACATTCCAAATTATTCAGGTTATTATTTATAACTAGAGACAGTTGGGTAAGAATCACTATGAAATTTTGTAACACCACCTCCCAAATAATTTGGGATGTCATTTGGGCAATCGTTTCATTGTACCTCTCACTGGTTATTCGACTGGTTTCTCCTGGTTCCCACTATTTTCGAAAATAAAAAAGGTTAGAACAAAACATAATTCAATAAGTCATGAATATATAATTTATTAATTTGTGAAATTAAGTCTAAAAGAATATCATATGGGATACATATGGTTCTAATTTTCTAAAAAAATATTATTGGGTTCGTACTTATAATTAGTCTCATACTAAGGTTTTCTAATCCTAATTCCTAAATTAACTAAACCATCCTATGATACCAACTATAGAAACCCTACTTGTCTAACATATATCATTACATCATTTTAAATACAATTAGTATAAAATCATTAAAAAATGAGGATAAAAAGGTTTAGTGTCTTGGGAAAATTAATACCATGAATAACATTTACAAAATAAAACATAAACATTTATTTAATTCCATCATCTCTAGCTTCTTACTAGCCTTTGAATTATTTTTAGTACTTTTAATCACTTGAGGATATACATAAACAATGGTTGAGCTAAAATCCTAGTAAGATGGTAGATAAGAACATGAAAAAATATAACATGGGGTGAGCATAATGATAACATAGACATGGGATCAAAATCATGATAGGAAGCATCATGAAAAGGCTTGAAATGTGGCGATGCATAAAAATGAAACATCATGTCTTAGTGGTTAACTGTCACACATAATTGTGAAAAAAGATGGCATTATTTTCATGCATATTTCACTTTTCTCATGAGATACATTACATTACCCAATTAATTGGATCACTATATAATTCCAGGTTCACCCTTCACATCATAATATTTACATTGTGTTATACTATGCTGGGTGCACTTATCACATCATAACACTTACATTATCATGCTTTCCACGTAGAACGTACATCAATATTGAACATAAAATAACCCATGGAAAGAAATGGGTTTAGTTTCATAATAATACATTCAAAAACTTTGGTTTCCCAAATTAATGAGGTAATAACATACTTGATATAATAATCATTAACCTTGAGTGAGGAAGAAACAATCTCGAGGAGTAAAAGGTGTGTTTTTTTTAAAGAAGAGTTCTATTGTAAAACATCATGTTTGTTATAAACTCAATTTAAAAACATTTATATTCCAAAGAAATTAATATAATGATAAATAAATTATTTTTAAAGAATATCCATACTAAAAATGGGGTGAAAGAGGGAAAAGCCAAAGATAGAGAGTTGGGTTTGAGAATCCCCCTTACCTTGAATCTGAATGCTTCCTTCACTTTAATATCCTATATAATCATATTATATTCATTAATTAACAATTATAAAAACTTTTTTACACGAATATTATTCATTATGGTTTTATTAAGTTCTGTTATGGGATTTTGGATGAGTTATAGAGTTTAATTTCATCGTTCAAGAATATTTGTTTTCATTGTTTTCATGATCGGGTCACTTGTATACATGAATGGAAGTTCAAGTAAAATGAAGATAAATATACAGAATTGTTATTATATGTTATTAATGATATTCTAGAAGTTAAAATAATTTGGTTATATGGAATTAGGATGAACCATAAGATAAAATTTAATGATGATCAGTTTAGGTTAATTTTGGTGGTTTTTCGATCACGATAAACTCATTTTTTATCATTTAGTATTATGAGTATAAGTTATTTACAAAACATAAAAAGGGTTATAACATAAAATTTACAATATATTTTAAACCATTTAATGGTATTATTAACAGCCTTGAAGGTGTTTAATGAAAATTAAAGTTCATTGCCTACGTTGTCGGTAAATTGATAAATCATGGGCGACGATTTCATTTTTAAAATAAAAGAGGGAGAGGGAATATTTTAATGATGGATATTACATTAACATGATATAATTACAGCATATTTAAGTTACTTGAGTTTTAATACCTTTTTTATTAATTTAGGTGAGGTTATAATAATAAAATAAATGAAATTGAAAGGAAATTAAAAGAAAAAGAGAGAGGATTTGCCTCTTGAATTCTCCTCAAGGAACCTAGGCTTGGTCTTTTGATGAAACCAAGATATCATGGTCATAGGGGAGGTTATAGGGAAGATTATTGGGATTAATTTAGTCATTTATCAAAGATTTATAGGTATGAGGAGAAGAGGGTGTGAGGGGTGGTATTTATAGTGGAGGAGAGGGGTGTTTTCTCATTATTATATTCATTAGTTTATTATTTTATCTCAAGAATTTGAATAGTTTGAGTATTATCATAAAAAATATTAAAATAATTAAGTATATTTCAATATTTTGGTACTTACATCATCAATGACTCAATAAACAGTGCATTTAGCTTATAATGTGTATATACTGTAAATTATTGTATTTTACTATTCACCAAAAAATCAAGTATTCCAGAAAAATATCATAAATTAACCTTAACCATTTTTCAACGTGTAGAATTAAAAAATAAACTCAATTTTATGAAAATAATTTTATAAATAAGAGTATTTTAAATTTTAATTAAAATCATCATTTACTTGGAAAATAAAGATTTTAAAATTATAACTGATTTTATAACACTTAAAAAAATTAATTAAGCTCTCATAAAATTGTCTTTATGAATAAATTTTATGAAAATAAATTTTCTTTTAAATTATTAAATTAATCATAAAATTGTAATTAAATATTGATGACTTACAAAAATACCAACAATTAATTAATAATTCCTTAAAACATTAATTTACTTAGACTATGATATAACTACACCATTATTTTATTTATAAGATGCATAAATTTTATTTACACTTTCATGGGTGAGGTTACTAATCATTTGTACAGTTTACTATTTATAAGGGTTATATTACTATTCCTAAGGTCAAGTTATTATTTCATCGATATTGGTTCCTTAACTTCTTGAAATACTTATTATTTCATTAATTAATCGTTATAAAACTTTTATTATGGTCTATAAGTGATTTTATGTGATTCATAATATATTAAATTACTATAATAAGGGAGAAATTCCCATTAATTAAAGATTGGGTTGTTACATTATAGGTGGTTCCAACCCAAGTATGTCTATAGTCACCTCATAGGATGTTTTGGAATTTCACAAGATTACATATGCTTTATTTATTAATATTTACATGTATATTATTTTTGACTTACTACAAATTTAATAATGATCCATTATAATGTCACTACATTTTTATATTTTTTATTTGGTTGTATGGATTTATTTATTTTTTCAACTATTTTTTCAATTTATTATTATATATTGTTCTTCACGAGTATAGTTATAAAGAGTCATATTCAATAACCCTAGAATATTTACAGGGTCTATAAGTATCTTTATTTAATAGAATATCAGCTATTAAGGTGAAAATATTTATTAAGAGAAGTTACAGAGATTAATGATATTTGATATACCATTAATATTAAATGTAATAACTCTTTAGGTTGTTACATCATTAGTTCCAAAAAATAGAATTGAGTTTATCAAATTCTATATATGTCGGAATAATTATTAGAAAATATTTTTAGTTATTCATCATTTTAGGTCTACATGTACTGGTTCCACCCCTAGGAATATCTGATTTCCATCCATGTATATGAAATAACTCTTTATTTTTTAAAATGTTTTACCAATACATTTTTATATATTCTAGTTAATGGAATGAGAGTTTATTATTCTTATTTATCATACTTGGGTTTCTTTTTAATCCTTAATTTTCTATATTATATTTTTATTTATTAGGGGATTTAATAAAGACTTGATGGATCATTTTAATTGAGGTAGGACTAGTCTTATCCAGAGGATTAAAAGTATTAAAATTTGGATTTCTCCTATAAATATATAATTCATAGAGGCCCCAAGGATTCATATATCATAACATGTCTCCACTGAGACCCCTGGAATCATATAAAATAATGTGTATACCCCCCAAATCTCACCTTAAATAGTCCATGAGTTAACAACTAGTTCCAATGGTGTAATTCTCCCAAATTGGAGGAATTACCCCTTTTATAAAACACAATTGAGTAAAACTATAATCCTCATCAACTTCATCTCTCCGAAAATTATTACTTCAATTTTCTATTTGAGACACATCCCCCATCTCTTTTATATTTCTTGATCTATTTTGAGTAGTATCCATCTCATGAATGACTATAGATTATATTAGTTCAATAAACATAGGTGCATGTCCACAATAAATGAAGGATAAGTCCCAAACAACAAAATTCAATAACAACTATTTGGGAGATGAAGCTGATGATGGTTATGGGAACAGTGGAAGCATGCGGAGGGGGGAGAAATATTAAAATTTCTTTTAATAATCATTTCCTAAAACCAAGAGCCGGGATATTGCACATAAAATTTAAAATTTATTTACTAAATATTTGAAGAAATAAATACATGGGATTAGGAAGTTTCTTCGTTGGTGAACGTTGATCATCCGAAAAGACCCTTTCAGATTACCTTCTTTGTACTATTAGGGCCCAATGATAGAATCCCTCTAGCAGTGATCCACACATGCTCCTATGATCTTTGAGCAGCACCATTGATCTTCAGGTCCTAGCATGGTGAGTCGAATGTCTTGAGTTGTTCATTCTTGATCACTCATTCTTCAGTCTTGAAGAAATCTCTCTTTCACTTCATGTTCTTAAGAGGGAGAGATAATGAGGTGTTGAGATAGAATTCATTGTGCGCAATGATTCTCTATTATCAATTTTTTATTCTCTACATAGTAGACATATCCAACTATTTATAGAGTTGGAATTTAATTTAAATTATTGTTTAATTGAATTTCAACCATTAAATAACATTTATTACCTTTAATAAATCTCATATCGTATAATAATAATTATATAATTATTATTTTGTGGTGTGCGCCAACTTATGCAATAACAAATATTATATAATGGTATTGTTAATTAAGATTTTTCACCAAACTCAGTCTTGGTCCATTCGAACTCCTCTATCATTTATTGAACAATTGTTTAATTATTTTATTCATAAATAAATATTTTATTCACAGTCTAGAAAATAAATATTTATTAAAATATTCAATAAATGAAATTAATGTTTTATTCACAAGAGAGTGAATAAATATTTACTTATTTTATATGATCAATATAACTTGAATATAATTATTCCTCAGACTTGAGAATAATATTTATTCCATTAATTAAACTCAAATAGAATTTAATTGAGATCAATATAAGCACTTAGTGTGTGACCCTATAGGATTCTTTCTCATCGTCATTGGGTGGTATTGCCTAATGTCTAATATTATTATCTAGAAATGGTTCAGGGAACCTAAGAGAAAGAACTTAATGTCACAACATCAACAACCACATACGAATGTTCACTATGTAATATAATCCCTTTTTCACAATATCTCTTTAAATAGGTTTCACATTCGTGTCACCAACCTATATGCTCGGTATGTCTTTCTTTGAATATCTAAAATAAACGTGTCATTACACCATGGACAAGGAATTTAATGTGACGGTTCTATTCCAATCAAAGGGATTAGATATTAGTTTTTATAAAGATGGAAGGTAAAAATCATTCCTCAACTTATTCATTAATGACATGTCACTCATGACACACCCAATATATCCAACTTTTCCATGAACTGTTATCATCATCATTTACCAAATACATCTAAGTATGTGAGTTGTAATATTCATTAATAATAATATTAAAATATAAGGACCATCACACATGCTTGTAGATAGGAATATCAGATAACACCAAAACATACGGAATTCCTACTGGTGGGTATGTTATCATAATCTCCCATATTGGAGAATAACAAGTGTGAACTTCATGAGAAGAAAAATCATCTACTTATGAGTACTCACACATGAAAATATATGTACTATGTGTCCCATCATAGTATGCTATCCAACGATAGAAAATTATTTGATAATATCATTAGAGAACATTAATGTACTCATCATAGTGGGGAACTGATATAACCATATCAATGTGACATATATTCTAGGAAATTATTATATTAGAGTCATGAAGAACAAAAAAAATAAGTAATAAGAAGTTTTATTAATATTGAATGCATCGAATATATATGTAATAAAAGTAAAAACAGTTGGTCCTAGGACACCAACTCCAATAAACTCCCACTTGGGCTAGATCCAACTGCCTATGACCTTCAATCTTCTAGACCTCACACGATAGACATGTTTATGATGAGTCAAGGATTTAGTCAATGGGTCTTCTATGTTTTATTCCATGGATATACTTCTCAATGCAACTTCATGTATCTGAGAAAAATCCCTCAAGATATGATACTTATGAAGTATGTTCTTCATCCATTGATGTGACCTTGGCTTCTTTTCAAGATCCATTTCTAAAATATTATCACAATAAAGTGTGATCAGATATTTACTATTAGGCACCACATTAAGATCTTGGATGAAGCTGCACATCCATACTACTTCTTTAGCTACCTCAGAAGATACAATATACTCGAAATCTAGTATATAATCTACAACCATAGCCAGCTTTGAGTTTTTCTAACTCACAGTACCTCCATTAAAAGTGAAGGTGTATCCTATTTGTGACTTCATGTAATTTTGATTAGTTTAGAAACTATCATCTACATATCCTCTGATGACTTTTTCTTCATCTACTCTATAAACTAGGAGCATACCCTAAATATGCCTTAGATACTTAAGGATAGTCTTGACTTCCATCCAATGGTGGTCACCTAGATCATCTTGATATCTTTCTATAACACCTAATGCATAGGCGGCATCTAGCCTAGTACATGTCATAGCATACATTACTGACCTAATATGTAACATCCCAAGTAAATAAAGAATAATACATTTTCATATTTATTAATATTTGGGAATTAAATATTAATTTTACTTTAAAGGGTTGATATGCTCTATGGTGTACCTGATACGCAACAATGGGTTTCTTTTAAGTCTAATATTACACACAATGTTGAGTCATGCTAAAAAATAATAATATAATATTATTTTAAATGGTAGTTAACGCCTAGCTGTTGTATTGACGGGAATGAATAGAACTAACTACAATATTATTATACCTGTTTTTTAAATGTTCTTACATTTATCTAATAAAAGTTAGAGGCTTAAAATGTGAATGAATCTGATTTTAAGCACAAATACTCTAATATTATTTAAAAGGGTCGATTTACCACCTTTTGATAGAAAACCATCTTTAAATATTGTTTTGGTCACTTTTATATGTTCTATTTGACAAAATAAAATTCTTATTTAGAATTGGGACATCAAAATTTACTTTGGGTAAATTTTTTGTATTAATTTGATAAAATTCATTTTTTTAATGAATAGTGAAAAATACTGTATTTTAATTCAAAAATGCCTTTTAATCTAATTTATTTATATGGTTTTATTATCTTTTTAAATTTTTTTAAAGTATAATTATATTATATTTTTACCATTTAATCCAATTTTGGTCATTGGAAGTAATTTCACTTTAAAATTAGACATAAACAAGTGTTAATCTTTTGATAGTTATTATTTCTTAAAAACACGCTTTTTGTTTTGAAAACGGGAATTAATTTTAAATTAATTAATGAAACTTCTATGTTTTGAATTTGGTAAAATACAAATCATTTTTAAATTTGTAATATCAAATATATCTTAGGATGAATTTTTGGTATTTTTCTGAAAAACATCAATTTTGATGAATAGTGAAAACACTAAGTAGTAGTTAAAAACCGAAATCTTCATTTAAATGAAATTTTACCGCTTCTATGAATTGAATTTTGAAAATCCGACATACATGGTTGTTATTAATAAGTAAAATGTGGTTCAATAAGATGAAAATAATTTTTGGTGAATAGTACCTTTTGACTTTTATTTACAGCGGTTAAAGGTAAATATAGTAATTCAAGGTAAAAATAATATTATAATAATATAAAATTACCCTAATAGGTGTCCTAATCTGATTGGTTGATACATTTCTGACCATGGGCATCCTTGGGTCAATTTTTGGACCCCATGGAGCCACTTAAGAGTGATAATGACACTTTATATTAATTAATTTAAAGTAAAGACTAAAATGACTTAAACATATATCTTTTAGTAAATCAATGTTTACATGGGGTTGTATAAGTTATATTTTTTACTATAAATATTAATTATAAATATAAAATTATTTCCTACATCATGGTTTTTTTTTATAATTTTTAGACATCAAATAAATAAAATTATTTATGACACAATAAGGATGTTGTGTTTACCTCATTAATGAATGATTTAAACAAATAAGATTATAAAACTTAAAACAATATCCAAAACCTATCCAATTATTATTTTATGATTTTATTTAGAACATTAGTAATCTTATCTTCAACTTTAATAAGTTTTGGACATTTAGAAACTGAAAATCATTATATAATAAAATGATATTTTCAATCTTTCCTAAAGAGCCCCTCCTCCCCCTTATAAAAATCTCTCACCTCTAACCCATTCCTCACACCTCTCAAGCCCTTTGGTTGGTCCAAACTATGCCGAATTAATCTCCCTACATACCTCTATTCCTCCTATAAGCCTTACCTTAGGTATAAGGAACTTCAAGAAATCATTTTGGCTTAAACCAAAGGGAGTTACCCGATTTAAAGATAACAACTTATCTTAAGTTATTTTATTTTATTTTATTTATCCAACACCATAAACTCTTTTTATTCATTTATTTTATAACAACACCAGTATACTTGATATACTATATTATTTTTATGATAATTATTCTAACTAAACTTACACACACCTCTATCTAATGGATAATGAATATACTGTATCTGTGGACGGCGAACTACTGCCTCACGAAATGATGATTGTTCAATCTTCTCCTACCACTTCTTATGGTATCCATTAAGATGGAACTGTATTTATATGTGATATATATTATATTTATATTTTCTCTAATATTATGTATTTTTCATTTATATCATATCTTTATGGTTTCCATAATGAGTAAACGTGATAATTTCGTTTGAGAATGTGCGGACTACCGCCCCCTCAAAGTGATATAACTCGTTCATGCCATACATGGAATGTATAAAGGAATGAGTTAATGAAATTATATATGATATTATATTGGAATTATAATATACCTATGTATCATTATATTTTTCATTCCATTAAATACAAAATAGAAATGAAAGCAGCGTTTATGCGTACGTACAGCTTACCGTCTCCATGAATGTTGCATTTCATTTCTTACCTCCAAATGTTATATACTATTACAAATACATATATATAGTGGATATATATGATATATATGATATCTAAATAATGAATATCATTATAGAGATAATGAAATTTTAACCACATGAACAACTTGTAAATATAAGAAGTTCATTTTTTACTCAAGTATCAAATATCGACAAAATGACCATTATTATCTTAAATGATTACATAATGTTTATAACATGGTAATAAGTAATATAAAAATAATAATAAACTTGAAAAAGGTTCTTAATCAAGTAGAAATTAACTTTAGTTTATTATTCAGGAGATTAAAGAACGAACGGGTCATGTCAGACACGAGGTAAGGGGTTTCTTGTCTGACTTTTAATTTCATGAGATTTCCATTGTTCACCACTTATTTATTACATGTAGTGTATTGTGTACTTCTATTTGATATATATTATCCTGATTCTATTTATATTCATGGTATTATGTGATTCATTTTGTGGTTGTTAACTTTTGGTCTTACGACTCGATTGATTACTACGTGGTAAGGGACTTCATCTCAATCTCTTTTCATTGAGGCATATTTTGATTTATACACAACTTTATTTTATAGAGTGTATAAACACCTTTGACTTTTCATTTCATTCAAATATAATCTTTTTCTACAAGGTGTTTTACTAAATGACAAAAAAGAATGTTTCTTTTAATTTTAGCGATGATAATGGCCTTTTTCACCGCCGTGAGTATTATTTGATATTTGGCTTCCTTAACAAGCCGAAATGTTTTTAAAAGGAAAATAAATACCATATACTCTATTATGTATTTCAGTATTGAAAATGTATTTCATAATGGATTTGTTATGTCAATATATTTAAATGATATATTTTTATTGAAATGTGTAAATTTTATCTTTCATTTATATTTGTTTTATGTGTTATGAATATGTTATGGTTCTTGGGAATTGTTTACGTGTACCGGTGGTTCCATGATAAACCTAGGGTGGGTGAGCCCAAGATAGCTCTCTAATGCATTGGGTAACGTGACAGAGGTAAACATGAATGTTTCTCTTAAGAGGTTTAGGGAATATATTGTGATGGGTATTCCAAATGTAACTCCCTACGTAGCTGTAAAAGTTACAATGTAAGTGTGTTGTGGATGTCACAAGTTACCTTTATTATTTGTGATTAATATGTGTTATTCATAAATCTTATGATTTCTTGAGGTATGTTAAAGAGCATATGTTATGTATGTATTGATGAACTAATGTTTTGTTTCTTTGTTTTATAACCCTTATTGAGCTTTTTATACCCATCTCATGTTTTTGAAATGTTTTTCACTGGACTTAAAGATGAATAGGGTCAAGGATGAGATCAAGGAAAAGTCATGCTATCTAAAACATGGAACTAGTCATGACTTTTTTTCAAGAGTTCTTATTTTATGAAAAAATGGAAACTGAGTATAAGTGTCTACTTTGTAATTGTTGAGATGTAATGTAATAGTTATGGCCTAATTCTCTAAAACTCTTAACCTAACAAGATCCTCAATGTGAATTTTTCATTTAATTCAAGATTATGTAATGTTTTAAGGTTGAGTTCTTATAGTTGGTATCAGAGGTTGGTTTAGAGAACATTAGGAGTTAGAATATTGTTAAATAATGTCCATAAATTAATTTATGGTAATATTTAAATGATATATCATTTATAGATTACCATGTTTCTTCTCCTAATATATTTCTGTGTTCATAATGTTTTTTTGCAGAGGAAATAGGGAAGCTTTGTTGGGATGACATCAGGAGGAAGACAACCTTCCAAATCAGTAACCTGAGATGGTCGGAATCAGAACTGAACAGTTTGTTGCAGTGATGGCACAGTTGCCTCAGGATATAAATGGTGGTGGTATCCATGCACGAGATTGTCCAGACCAACCACAGAGGAACATGTCAGTATTGGACCATTTCATGAGGCAACATCCCCCATCATTAAGAGGATCATCTGACCCTGTGCTAGCTGAAGGGTGGATTAAAGCACTGGAGAAGATTTTTGATGTCATGGGGTGTTCAAAACATCAAAAGGTTGGTCTTGTTGTTTAACATTTTGATGGTGAAGCTGATTAGTGGTGGTTGATGGTGAAAAATATCAGGGATAGTGAGGAGAATGATTCTCTTGATCGGGATGAATTCGAAGGTATGTTTCTTGAGAAATGTTTTCCTAAGGAGGTTCGTCTTAGTATGGAAAAACAATTCCTAGAATTTGGATAGGAGGATGACTCAGTGGATGCTTATGAAGCAAAATTCACTCGAATGGAAAGGTATGCTCCAAATTTCTTACAAGATCTTGTTAGTAAAATCAAACATTTTTTACTCAGGATTAAAGCCAAATTACCGAAGGACTTTAGCTTCTCGTGAGTTCAAAAATTATGAAAAACTTGTTCGATGTGCGGAGAAGGTATAAATGGAGTTTTTCGATGATAATGTGTTCTTTGAAAAACAACAGAATAAGAGGGTTGAGGTGGAAAATAAAAGGGAAGAACTCTTCAAAAAAGTATGATGGTAAGAAACTTAAGTTTACAGTTTGTGAAAATTGTAGTAAAAATCATGTTGGGGAATTCCTTTTGAATTTTGGTAACTGCTACTGATGTGGTAAAATGGGACATAAGGATTGTAATTTCACTAAAAAAGATTAGGGTAATGGTAAGACAAAATATGATTTACAGTCAGTAAAATGTTTTAAGTGTAATGAAATGGGCCATTATGCAAATGAGTGTCCAACGAAGAACTCAAATGAGGGAAAGTAGCCAAACTACAAGAAGAAAGGGGTGGTGAAATCCTTTGTAACTACTTCAGAAGATTTTGGTCCATCAAATGACATAGTATTAGGTACACTATTTTTTTGTTCATATTATGCCAATGTGTTGTTTGATTCAGGGTCTACACATTCATTCATTTTTGAGAAGTTTTCTAGTAAATTGGGAATTCCATCTCAAGATATGAATCCTAAAATTATGGTAAAAACACCAGGAGGAAATGTTGAGATAAAAAAGAAATTATAAGAACCTTCATTTCCTTGTGAGTGGAAAGAATCTACCTGTAAACCTTATTGTTTTTCCTCTAGTAGAGTTTTTTGTTATTTTGGGTACGAATTGGCTTTATGTTTATCATGCTCATATTGACTGCAGAACTAAAGAGGTTTCTTTTTAGAAATATTTTCAGTTTTTGTATAAGAATGAAACCTTACTTTTTATAACATATTAGGAATATCAGAAACTAGTAAAATATGGAAATGAATGTTACCTTGCACATATTGTTTAAAACAAAGGGACTATTCAGATTAATGATGTTCCAGTGGTAAATGAGTACCTTGATATTTTTTTGGATGATTTTCCTGGTATTATACCTGATCAGGAAGTTGACTTTATAGTTTACTTAGTTCCTAATGCTAAGACAATTTCAAAACCCCCTTATCGAATGGCTCAAATTGAACTTTTAGAGTTAAAGAAGCAATTGTAGGAGTTATTATATAAAGGTTTCATTTGACCTAGTACATCACCATAGGGTGATCCTGTCTTTTTTGTTAAAAATAAAGATGGTTCAATGAGACTTTGCATTGATTATAGATAATTGAATAACATCTCTATTAAGAACAAGTATCCTTTTCCTCGTATCGATGATTTGTTTGATCAGCTTCAGGGAGATCACTATTTTTCGAAGATTGATTTGAGTTTGGGGTACCATCAGTTGAAATTAAAGGAAGCATACATTCTGAAGACCGTGTTTCATACTAGATATAGCCATTATGAATTTTTAGTTATGCCTTTTGGGTTAACCAATGTACCTTCTATATTCATGGATCTTATGAATAGAATTTTTCATGAGTTCTTGGATAAGTTTTTGGTTGTGTTCATTGATGATATTTTGGATTATTCTAAAAGTAAAGAGGACATGAAAGTATTTTAAGGGTTTTCTTGAAAACCTTAAAAGAAAATAAACTGTATGGGAAATTCATCAAGTGTGAGTTTTGGTTACAACAAATTTCTTTACTTGATCACATTGTTTCAAAAAATGGCATAATTGTTGATCCTTCTAAAATAAAAGTTGTCGAAGATTGGCCAAGACCTACCAATATAACTGATATCTATAGTTTTCTTGGTTTGGAAGGTTATTACCAGAGGTTTGTTGAAACTTTTCACGATTGTCTATCCCACTGACTAAGTTAACTCAAAAAGGTGTTAAGTTCATTTGGACAAAAGAATGTGATGATTGTTTTCAGGAATTGAAAAAAAGATTGGTGAATGCTCCTGTTTTGGCACTACCTTCCAGAAATGGTGAGTTTGTTATCTACAGTTATTCTTAATTGAAAGGACTTGGCTGTGTACTTATGAAGAATGATTAGGTAATTTCTTATGATTTACGTCAGTTGAAACCTCATGAGTTAAATTTCCCTACACATGATTTGGAATTAGCAATTGTTGTTTTTTCTTTAAAAATTTGGATGCATCATCTGTTTGGAGTAAAGTGTGAAATATATACTAATCACAAAAGTTTGAAGTATAAATTCACTTAGAAATAATTGAACATGAAATAAAGGATATGGATGAAATTAATCAAGGATTATGATTTCATGATCCATTACCATCCCGGAAAAGCAAATAAAGTGTTTGATGCTTTGAGTAAAAAAATTAATGCTTCATTAATCTTGTTACATTTGGAACAAGATCCTTTGATTAAAGACTTGATGAAATTTGGAATATAAGTTGTTGGTGCAAGAAATTCCACTATTTTGTTTCAGGTGTCATTGAAATCATCTCTATCATATATAATTAATCAATCACAAAAGGAAGATAGTGAGTTGAAAAAAAAGGTAGAGTTGGTTCAGAAGGGTAATTTCCCTGATTTTAACATTGATAATGATTGTTTTTTGAGGTTTTTGAAGAGATTATGTGTGCCTTGTGATTCACAGTTAAAGAATGAGTTGTTATGTGAAGCTCATAGTTCTCCATTTTCAGTCCATCCTGGAAGTACTAAGATGTATAGAGATATTCAGGAGTATTAATGGTGGGATGGAATGAAAAGAGATATTGTTGATTTTACTATGAAGTGTTTGACTTGTCAATAGGTTAAAGCAGAGTGCTTGTTACCGAAAGAGATGCTTCAGTCTTTACCGGTGCCAAAGTGGAAATGGGAAAATATATCCATGGACTTTGTTGTGGTATTACCAAATACATATCGAGGTAATAATACAATCTGGGTTATTATTGATCGATTCACAAAATCGGCTCATTTCCTTCCTATTCGTGATACTTTTTCTCTGGATCAACTTTATTGGTTGTATGTTAAAGAGATATTCAGGTTGCATGGAGTTCCCCTCTCCATTGTATCTGATCATGATCCCATATTTACTTTTAACTTTCGTAAAGGCCTGCAGAAGTCATTGAGTACTAAAGTAAATTTTAGTACAGTTTTTCATCCTCAATCATATGGGTTATCAGAATGAACAATTCAGACCTTGAAGGATATGCTACATTCTTATTCACTAGATTACCAGGGAGGTTGGGACCAACAACTTTCTTTGGTTGAATTTTCATATAATAACAGTTTTCATTCTAGTATAAAGATGGCTCCATTTGAGGAATTATATGGGAAGCGGTGTTGAACTCCAGCTTTTTAGGATGAAGTAGGTGAAAGGAAACTTATGGGACTAGAATTGGTAGAAGAGATGGCAGTAAAAGTTCATTTGATTCAGAAGCACATGAGAATAGCTCAGAGGAGGCAGGAAAGTTATGCGGATAACCATAAGAAGGATATTTCTTTTGAGGTAGGTGATCATGTCTTTCTCAAAGTTTCTCCATGGAAAAGTGTGATGTGTTTTGGTAATAAGGGAAAGTTGAGTTTGAGGTTCATTGAACCTTATGAAATCCTAGAGAAAGTTGGATCAGTTGCATACATAGTGTTTTTACCTCTATGTTTATCCTAGGTACAAATTTTTTTTCATGTTTCAATGTTGAAAAGTATATGCTGGATCCATCTCATGTTTTGAGCCCAGAGTTAGTTCAGTTGGAAGTGAATCTCTCTTATGAGGAACAAAGAATCCAGATTCTCGACCATAGAGAGAAAGTGTTGCGGAATAAGGTAATTCATCAGGTAAAACTTTTGTGGAAAACCCATATGGTTGAAGAGGCGATGTGGGAATCTGAAAATGATATGAGGGATAAATACCCCCATTTATTTGATAAGTGAATAAAATTGTGAGGAAGAAATTTCCAAAAGCGGGTAAGGATTTAACATCCCAAGTAAATAAATAATAATACATTTTCCTATTTATAAATATTTTTGAATTAAATATTAATTTTACTTAAAAGGGATGCTATGTTCGATGGCATACCTGATATGCAACAAAGGGTTTCTTTGAAGTTTAATATTACACACAATGCTGAGTCATATTGAAAAATAATAATATAATATTATTTTAAATGGTATTTAATGCCTAGAGATTATATTGGTAGGAATGAATAGAACTAACTACAATATGATTATACATGATTGTTAAATATTTTTACATTTATCCAATAAATTTTAGAGGCTTAAAATGTGAATGGATCTAATTTTAAGCACAAATATTATAATATCCTTTAAAAGGTTTGATTTACTGCCTTTTGATGGAAAACCCTCTTTAAATATAGTTTTGGTCACTTTTATTGTTGATTCAATAAGGTTCTCTTATGACTTTTCCATTCCTTATGGTTTTATGTTTTGAAAATCACAAACACTTTTTCTTAAATTTTGTTATAATTACAGAATTTTAATTCCATTATACTTATAGAATTTTCATTCCATTATACTTACAGAATTTTCATTCTGTTATACCTACAGAATTTTCATTCTGTTATACCTACAGAAATGCCATTCTATTATACTTACATAATTCTCATTCTGTTTCATGATACTGATTCTGATACAAATGTGATGTTGTTTATTATTATATCGAATCCTGTACAAAATTCATATCGATTTCATGATTCTAATTCTGTTAAAAATTTGATGTTGTTTTTCATGATACTGAATCCGGTACAAAAGTTATACCGATTTCATGATACAAATTCCGATACAAATGTGATACTGTTTTTCATAATACCAGTACCCAAAAACTGTGATACCGTTTTTCTCAATTTGATTGTTGTATTCTCTTAAAATTAATTTTCTTGATAATGTTAGAGTTGTTTATTGTATCATTCCAATATTATCGGATTCTAATTTTTCTTATACTTGACATTTATCTTTAACTTAACATCATTTCTTATACATGAAACAATGTCGTACAGTCTGTTACAAACTAACCATTGCATGTTTGACACGTGTCCAGATCCCTCTGAAATTTAAGGAATATATGACAGTTGGAGTGGATCTGACCATTGGTAAGTTTTTCCTATAAATAAAAGATCATTTGAACGAGCAAAGTACTTTAAATGATGAACACTAAAAGGAAAATTGATCAAAGATTGTGAAGTGATTTCTAGAGAGAGTCTCTTACAACTCTCAGTGCTTTGTGCAGATGTTGTGAACAACTTTTTGGGAATGAACAACCTTTTCATACTTGCTTTGTGCATAATTTGATCATGATGATCGTGGGATTTCAGACTTGGAAGACAGAGGATTTGATTTCCTTATAAATCGAGGGCTTGCGGGGATATCAAGATAGATACTGATCTTTGGATTGAGGACTTATCTAGGTTTGGGTAAGACAGACTTTCTTGAAAGTATAAATCAAGGAACCTTTATCCAAGGTTGTTGGATAACCTTCTCTTTGGGTTAAAATAATCCTATTGTTACTTGTTTTCTATTTCAAGTTGTTCTTTATTCCGCTGCAATTTTTAACTTTGTTAAAGTTAGAAAGTATAACTTTCTTATACTTTCTAATTCTGTTACTCTAATAATATTAAATATTCTATATTCTTTAAGGTAGAATCTTTCTTTTAATAAAACCTTTCTTAATTTTTTATCTTAAGGTTGTAAAGTTTAAGAAAGGGTTTCTTTAAGAGGTTTTGTGAATATTTTTTTAAACTCAGTTTTTCTTAAAGTTAAAAGTTGACCGTAAGAAACATATTTCCTTAAGGTTAAGAAAATTTCTTTAAGAAATTTCTATATCAACTTTAAAGGTTCTAAAGGGATTTTTAAAGTATACAATTAACCCCCCCCCCTCCTCTTGTATTTGAGAATCTCATTATCATATTCGATCCTACAATTGGTATCATAGGAGGTCTTTGAAATACTTATATTCACATATAATTTTTCTTACTCAGGTTTTCTTATTATTAACTCCTTAATATTTCTAATTCTTGTTTAAAAACTTTTACTTCTAACAAGTTTTGTTGAAAGAAATTTTCTTTTAAGTATAAGAGACATTCATGTTAGATCTCTAGACAATCTCCATCCTACTAGACCACCGATCTTTGATGGAAATGACTATGAGCACTAAATAGACATAATGAAGACCTTTATGATAAACACAGGTGTAGACAACTATATTATGTTAACTGGAGACTGTAAGATTCCTGATAAGGAACTTAGAACCTTTACTAATCCAAAAAAGGTGGAATACCAGTTGAACTTTAAGGTATAAAATACTTTTCTTTGCTCCATGACTAGAAATATATATAGACAGATTTCATCTTGTGAAGTTGAAAATAGCATTTGGAAGAATCTTGAAGTAACTCACTTTGGAACTTCTAAAGTCATTGAAACTAGAAGATCTATGCTCAGAGCTGAATATCATGGTTTCTTTTTTCCTTATGATAAACCCATATGTAAGGTAAAACAAAGATTAATTACTATTGTCAACAACTTAAAATCAATGGGTGATAAATTTTTAGATGATGAGATTCTTGTAGACAACATTATAGACATAATTCCTAAAGAATGGGAATCCAAGAGGACAGCTATAGATGAGAATAGGAAAGTTACTCAGATTTCTCTTGATGAATTTTTTGGAACTCTTCTCCAACATGAAACCAGAATGAAGAGAGATGATGATAATATTAAGAAGAAGAATAGAAATGGAAGTGTTGTTTTTTCAACTACTTCAAATCACGTGAAAGACAAGACTCCTGAGAGAGTTACAAGATCTAAATCTAAGAAGGTTGTTATTAAATATGAATCTAGTGAAAGTGAAGCCTCGGAAAATTATTTAGTAAATCTTTCTCAGAGAATGAACAATATTGTTGGATAGAAGAAATTTAAATATAGATACAAGAAGAAAGATGAAAAATATAAGAAAGATGGAGAAGTGACATGCTCTGAATGCAAAAGAACTGGTCATATTAGACCTGATTATCCCTTTCTTAAGAAAAGAGAGAATAAGGACAATAATTCTGAAAGGAACAAGAATAAGTTCTACAAATCAAATCATAATAAAGTCTTGAAAGACAATGACACTTGGAGTGCCAGTGGTGGAGATTATTATGATGATTCTTCAGAATATGAATCTTATGAGCAAAATAATATTGGTCTAATAGCTAGAGCTCCATTTCAAAATCATTGCCTTATGGATAAGGTATGAACTGCTGAATCCTTAACCAATATGTCTTTAAGTGAAAATTTTCTTGATAAAGTTTTTTCTTCAGATAAAGAATCTACTTCATTATAAATCAATAATGATTTTCCTTCCTATTAGGATGTTTCTAGATTTTCTAAGTTTCTTGAAATGAAAAATTTTAAAGTTTCTAAGAAACTTGAAAAAGAAAATTCCAGATAATTTATTTTAACAAAAGAAATTTTGTATCTTACCAAATATCTTGATAAGAAAAATGATGTTTTAGAAAATATTTCTAAGAAACTTGATGAAGTTAATTTGGAGAAGGATAAACTTTCTAAATATATTAAAAATCTTATTTTGGAAAAATATTCTTTAGAGGATGAACTTAACTCTAAATATATTATTCTAGAGGATAATAATTTAGTTCTGAAACTAAAATATGAAATATTTTCATTGAGAAAACTTCTTGAAAATTTTACTTCTGGTAAGGAAAATTTTGAAAAGAGGTATTCTCAGATCTGACCTCATGGTAATAATCAAGGATTAGGTTATTCTCATGAAAACCCAATTTTCATAAACAATTACTTTCTTCCTTCAAGAGCCCCTTTTTGTACTAAATGTCAAAGTGGTGGGCATTGGAAGAATAATTGTTCTTTAAATAAACTTAAATCCCTTGGTTTTCATAAATCTTACTTTTCTAAACAAATGAGGATACCCAAGATTTTACTATTTAACAATTCTGGATCCAAGAAAGTTTGGATTCCAAAAACCTAACTCTTTCTTTTTCAGGATAATGAAGGAAGTACCAACAACTTATGATACATGGATAGTGGATGTTCCTGACACATGACTGGTAACAAATACTATTTCAAAAAGATTTTAAAGACTAAATGTGTAAAAGTGACCTTTGTAGATAACTCTCAAGGAGAAATTTTCGGTATAGGTAACATTATTCTTCTTAGTAAAGTTATTATTTCAAATGTTATTTTTGTAAAATACCTTAATCACAACCTCATTAGCATAATCCAATTATGTGATGAAGGTTACCTTGTGAATTTTAGAAATTATAAGTGCTTAGTTCACAATTCCAAGTATGAGTTTATTCTCTCTACCCTTCGGCATGAGAATGTGTACACCTTAAACCTAGAAGACCTTAGAAGTCAAGATCTACCTTGCTTGAGTGCAATAGAAGATCAATATTGGCTTTGGAATAGAATACTGGGACACTATAACTTAAGTAATCTTAGTAAACTTTCTAAGAATAAACTTGTTCATGATATACCGGATCTTAGGTTTGATTCTTCAAAAGTCTGTGATCCTTGTCAATATGGAAGGAAACATAAATATAGCCTTAAATATATAAGTGAAGTTTCAACTTCTAATTCCTTATAGTTGGTTCACATGGACTTATTTGGTCCAACAAAAACTGGAAGCATTGGAGTCAAATACTATGTGTTTGTCTTATTTGATGACTACACTAGATTTACTTGGGTCTATTTTCTTGCAAAGAAAACTTAAGATTTTTCTTATTTTATAAACATTAGTGCTCAAGTTAAAAATGATAAAAACCTACCTTTGATAACTATTCACAGTGATCATGGTAGAGAATTTGAAAATTCTAATTTTGAAACTTTTTGTAGTAAGAAAGGTATTACTCACAACTTTTCAGCTCCAAGAACTCCTCAACAAAATGGTGTTGTTGAAAGAAGAAATCGTATTCTTCAATATATGAATAGAACCATGTTGAGTGAATTTTTAATAGAAAAAAATCTTTGGTCTGAAGCTGTATGTACTACTTGTTATATTATAAATCGAGTTTTAATAAGACCTTTTCTTAATAAAATGCCTTATGAGTTATGGACTGGCTGAAAACCAAAAGTTTCTTACTTAAAAGTTTTTGGTTGCAAAGTATTCATCTTGAATACTAAGGATAACTTACATAAGTTTTTACCCAAATCTGATGAAGGGATTTTATTAGGTTACTCTACTAACTCTAAGTCATATAGAGTTTTTAATAAAAACACGTGTACTATGGAAGAAACGGTACATGTTAAATTTGATAAAATTGATCCTTTTGTTTTCAAACAACCTGAACTTATTTCTGATATATTTTATTAAAATGATCACCAACTTTTGATGAAAGATCCTTCAGTTAAGTAAAATGGTCAAGAAGACATTTCTGAGACATTTACTCCTGAATATTTTCTACCATATATCGATGAAAAAGTTTTACAAAATCCAAATCATTTATTACTTAGGAATCATCCCAGTGATAATATCATTGGTAATGTTAATCAACCAGTAAGAACTAGATGTTATTTAAGGAATGAAGTTGAACATGTTGTTTTTCATTCCCAATTTGAACCAAATACACCTAAAGAAGCCTTGGGTGATGAAGATTTGATAAAGGATATACAAGATGAACTCAATGAATTCCTAAGGAATCAAGTTTGGACATTGGTTGAAAAACCTAGGAAACTTCTTTTTTGGAGTAAAATGGGTTTTTAGAAAAAAAATGCGATGAAAATTGAATTATTGTTATAAATAAAGAAAGATTAGTTGCTAAAGGCTATAACCAACACAAAGGCATAGAATATGAAGAAACCTATGCTTCTGTAGTAGGACTTGAATCTATTCATACTCTTTTATCCTTTGTAGCATTATTTAATTTTAAACTTTATCAAATGGATGTAAAGTGTGATTTTCTTAACGGTTATACATAGGTGGAAGTCTATGTAAACCAACCCTTGTCTTTGAAGATACAAAATATCCTAATCATGTTTAAAAACTTACCAAAGCTTTACATGCACTTGAACAAGCCCCTAGATCTTGGTATGATAGACTTCTAGGATTTTTGATTCAAAATAATTATGTAAAGGGAACCACTGATCCAAATCTTTTTATTATGAAAGATAATAAAGATGTTTTGATTGTTTAAATTTATTTTGATGACATCATATTTGGATTAACTCGGCAATCCTTAACTGGTTCCTTTGTGAATCTTATGAAATCTAAGTTTGAGATGAGTATGATGGGTGAGTTGACTTTTTTCTTGGTTTTCAAATTTCTCAAAAACCAGAAGGAACATAAATATCTCAATATAAGTATATCAAATATCTTCTTAAGAAGTTCAGGTATGACAACACTAAAAGTATAAGTACTTCTACCAGAACCTCTAACACTCTTGATATTAATGAAGCAAGTAAACCTATGGATCAAACATCTTATAGAGGAATGATAGGAAGTTTACTTTAGATAATGGCTAGTCAACCTGACTTAATGTTTTATGTATGCTTATGTGAAAGATACCAATCAAATTATAAGGAATCACATTTAAAGGATGTAAAATAATTTTTTTGGTATTTAAAAGGAACCTTAGATTTGGGTGTATTTTATTATTCTGGAAATGATTTTGAACTTAAAAGTTTTTTCAGATGCTGACTTTGGTGGTTGTAAAATGGATATAAAAAGTACATCCGGAACTTCTCATTTATTAAGAGATTTCTTAGTTTCTTGGTCTTGCAAGAAACAAAATTCTATAGCACTTTCCACTACTGAAGCTGAATATGTAGCTGCTGGAAGTTATTATGCTCAAGTGTTGTGGATGCAACACACACTCATAGACTATGGTATGATTTTTACTAAAACTCAAATAATGTGTGATAACACAAGTGTCATTTCCCTAAGTAAAAACCTTACACATCACTCATGTGAAAAGCACATAGATATTAGATATCACTTTCTTAGGGATCACACACTGAAAGGAGATATTATTCTTCAATTCATCAGAACGTAGGAACAACTTGCTGATATTTTTACAAAATCGTTACCTTCTGATAGATTTGAATACATTAAACAGAAGCTAGGAATGATCATTATAAGTTAATCATTCATATCTAATTAATGCTTAAATCATCTCCTAACATTAAATCACTCCTTATTTAAGGGGGATTACATATGCTTGTTTATTTTTCTCTAAATTTTTTTAAGGAAAATTCATCTTTCTTTAAAAAAAATTAAGAAAAATTATCTTCCTCTAAGAAAATCAATATTATCTTTCTATTCGGAATTGAAGTTCTTTGAATTGAAATTCTTAGAATTGAAATTCTCAGAATTGAAATTTTTGGAATTTAAACTCTCAGAATTGAAATTCTCGGAATCACAACTTTGTATTTGAAATTCTCGAAATCTAAAACTTCCAAGAGAATTCTTATAATACCGATAAATTCTTCAGAGTACTCCAAAAGTTATATTTTCTTACTCATCTCTTTCTATTTTTTAAGTTTCAATTATTGGTACTTCAAGATTTTCAATTCATTGTTTACCATATCTCAAAATATTGAAATTCATATTTTCTACAATCATCCTCAATAACTTGTGATTCTGAGTTCAACAAAGTCAGGGCATCCATTTCTGAGAAAGTTAGCCAACTCAATTCCATTTCTCGATCTGTAAGTAGTGAAAAAAGTGGCTGCTCAAGAAGATTTCATTAAGAATCAAGATGATAGAATCAAAGCTCAAGAATAAAGGATCTTTTCCTTAGAAAAGAAGATCTAGGATCAGGAGATATTATTGAAGAAGCTTTAATAAGATCACAAGGAAGTGAAGAAACTTAATGCTCTCATAAAGAAAATGATGTCTAAGAAGAAGAAGGATGGATAATTTTTTTTACATTCTGATGTTTTGTTGTAATCTCAACTTTATTTACAAATTTTTTATAAGATTTATCTTGCATATTTTTCTTCAAATGAATGTTTCCTTAACCTTATAGGTACATCTTATACTTCTCCATTCCTTTTTGAAAATCACAAAGGGGGAGAATTTATTTGAAGGAAGAATTTAATGAAGACTCCAAAGGGGGAGAATCTATTAAGGAGGAGTATTGTAAGAAATGATAATGCCTAAGTAAGGGGGTTTCTTTTAAGAAGAGATGTTTATCTAAGGGGGAGATATTTCTTTAAGAAAGAAAACTGAATACTAAAGAATAATAATACGATCCTTGGGAAACATAACCTAAGGGGGAGTTAGTTGTCTTCATCCTAAATCTCATTCAAAGGGGGAGATAAGTTTTTTTGTACTTGTTTATAAAATTCAATATATTCTTCCTTCACAAAGTTGTTTTTTCTTTCCAAAAAGGGGGGTATTGTTGAGTAAATAAGGTTCTCTTATGACTTTTCCATTCCTTATGGTTTTATGTTTTGAAAATCAAAAACACTTTTTTTTAAATTCTATTATACTTAAAGAATTTTCATTATGTTATACTTACAGAATTGTCATTCTGTTATACTTAGAGAATTTTCATTTTGTTATACCTATAGAATTTTCATTCCGTTATACCTACAGAATTTTCATTTCATTATACTTACATAATTCTTATTCTGTTTCATGATACTGATTCTAGTTCAAATGTGATGCTGTTTTTTATGATACTGAATCTGGTACAAAAGTCATGTCGATTTAATGATACTGATTTCGGTACAAATGCGATGTTGTTTTTCATGAAACCAAATCTGGTAAAAAAGTCATACCGATTTCATGATACTGATTCCGGTAAAAATGTGATACTATTTTCATAATACTGGTACCCAAAAACCATGATACCATTTTTCTCAATATGATTGTTGTATTATCTTAAAATCTATTTTCTTGATAATGTTAGATTTGTTTATTGTATCATTCCAATATTATCGGATTCTAAGTTTTCTTATACTTGAAATTTATCTTTAACTTAACATCATTTCTTATACATAAAACAATGTCGTATAATCTCTTATAAACTAACCGTTGTATGTTTGACAGGTTTCCAGGTCCCTCTGAAATTTAAGGAAAATATGACCGTTGGAGTGAAGCCGACCGTTGGGAAGTTTTTCCTATAAATACAAGTTCATTTGAATGAGAAAATTACTTTCAATTATGAATAGTGAATGGAAAAGCGATCAAAGTTTGTGAAGTGATTTCTAGAGAGATAGGATCTTACAAATCTCAGTGCTTTATGCGGATGTTGTGAACAACTTGTTCAGACTTGCTTTGTGCAGACTCTGATAATGTTGATCGTGGTCTTTGGGACGTGGAAGACATAGGTTCTGATTTCCTTCTAAATCAAGGGCTTGCGGGGATACCAAGAAAGATATTGATCTTTGGATTGAGGAATTATCTGGGTTTGGGTAAGATAGAATTTCTTGAAAGTATAAATCAAAGAACCTTTATCCAAGGTTGTTGGATACCCTTCTCTTTGGGTTAAAAGAATCGTATTGTCACTTGTTTTCTATTTCAAGTTGTTCTTTATTCCGCTGCAATTTTTAACTTTGTTAAAGTTATAAAGTATAACTTTCTTATAATTTCTAATTCTATTACTCTAATCATATTAATGATTCTATATGCTTTAAGGTAGAATCTTTCTTTTAAGAAAACCTTTCTTAAGTTTTTATCTTAAGGTTGCAAAGTTTAAGAAAAGGTTTCTTTAAGAGGTTTTGTGAATTTTTGTTTAAACTCAGTTTTTCTTAATGTTAAAAGCTAACCTTAAGAAATATATTTCCTTAAGGTTAAGAAACTTTATTTAATAAAGTTATACATCAACTTTAAAGGTTCCAAAGGAATTTTTAAAGTATCCAATTCACCCCCCCCCCCTCTTGTATTTGAGCATCTCATTATCATATTCAATCCAACATTTATATGTTCTATTTGAAAAATAAAATTCTTCTTTTGAATTGTGACATCAAAATTTACTTTGGGTAAATATTTTGTATCTTTATGATAAAATTCATTTTTTAATGAATAGTGAAAATGTTATATTTTAATTCAAACATTCATTTTAATATAATTTATTTATATGGTTATATTATCATTTTAATTGTTTTTAAAGTATAATTATATTATATATTTACCATTTAATTCAATTTTGGTCATTGGAATTAATTTCACTTTGAAATTGGACATAAACAAGTGTCAATCTTTTGATAGTTATTATTTCTTAAAAACACGCTTTTTGTTTTGACAACGGGAATTAATTTTAAATTAATTAATACAACTTCTATGTTTTGAATTTTGTAAAATATATATCATTTTTTAATTCAGAATATCAAATATAGCTTAGGATTAATTTTTTGTATTTTTCTAAAAAACTTCAATTTTTGATGAATAGTGAAAACACTGAGTAGTAGTTAAAAAACCAACTTCTTCATTTAAATGAAATTTTTTCTCGTCTATGAATTGAATTTATAAAATCTAACATACATGGTTGTTATTAATAAGTAAAATTTGGTTCAATAAGATGAAAATAATATTTGGTGAATAGTAACTTTTGACTTTTATTTACCACGGTTAAAGGTAAATAGGGTAATTCAAGGTAAAAATAATATTATAATAATATAAAATTACTCTAACATGTGTCTTAATCCTATTTTTTGATACATTTCTGACCATGGGCATCCATGGGTCGATTTTGGGACCCCATGGATCCACTTAAGTGTAATAATGATACTTTATATTAACTAATTTAAAGTAAATACAAAAATGACTTAAACATATATCTTTTAGTAAATAATTTTTTACATGGGGTTATATAAGTTATATTTTTTACTATAAATATTAATTATAAATATAAAAATATTTTCTACATCATGGTAGTTGTTTTATAATTTTTAGACATCAAATAAATAAAATTATTACTGACATAATAAGGATGCAGTGTTTACCTCATTAATGAATGATTTAAATAAATAAGATTATAAAACTTAAAACAATATCCAAAACCTGTCCAATTTTTATTTTATGATTTTATTTCGAACATGAGTCATCTTATCTTTAACTTTAATAATTTTTGTACCTTTATAAACCTAAAATCATTATATAATAAAATAATATTTTCAAACTTTCCTAAAGAGTCCATCCTCCCCCTTATAAAAATCCCTCACCTATAACCCATTCCTCACACCTCTCAAGCCCTTTGGATCATCCAAAATCTGACCAATTAATCTCCCTACATCCATATATTTCTCTTATAAGCCTTACCTTAGGCAGAAGGTACTTCAAGAAATCATTTTGGTTCAATCCAAAGGGAGTTACCCAATTTAAAGGTAACATCTTCTCTTAAGTTATTTTATTTTATTTTACATCTCGAACCCCCTAAACTCTTTTTATTACTTTAATTTATAACAACATCAGTATCCTAAATATATTATGTTTTTTTATGATAATTATTCAAACTACACTTACACAGACCTCCATCTAATGGGTAAATAACATATTGTTTCTTTGGATGAAGAACTACTGCCTCACGAAACGATGATTGTTCAATTTTCTCCTACCACCTCTTATGGTGGACATTAAGATGGAAATTTATTTATATGTGATATATATTATATTTATATTGTCTCTATGATTATTTATTTTTCAGTTATATCATACCTTTATGGTTTCCATAATGGGTAAACACGATAATTTCATTTGAGGAAGTGTGGACTACCGCCCCCTCAAAGTGATATGAATCGTTCATGCCATACGGGGAACGTATAAAGGATAGAGTTAATGAAATTAAATATGATATTATACTTGAATTATAATATACCTATGTATAATTATATTTTTCATTCCATTAAATAAGAAATATAAATGAAAGTAGCGTTCATGCGTACTTACGGCTTACCATCTCCATGAACGGTGCATTTCATTTCTTACCTCCAAAATTTATGTACTATTATAAATACATATATATACTGGATATATATGATATATATGATATATAAATAATTAATATCATTCTTTTTATAATGTAATTTTGTTCACATGAATAACTTTTAAATATAAGAAGTTCATTTTTGACTCAAGTACCAAATATCTATAAAACGACCATTATTAACTTAAATGATTACATAATGTTTATAACATGGTAATAAGTAATATAAAAATAATAATAAACTTGAAAATTTTTCTTAATCAAGTAGAAATTAACATTAGTTTATTATTCTAGAGATTAAAGAATGAACGGGTCAAGTCGGGCACGAGGTAATGGGTTTCTTATATCACTTTTAATTTCGTGAGATTTCTATTTTTCACCACTTATTCATTACTTGTGGTGTATTGTGTACTTCCATTTGATATATATTATCATTATTCTATTTATATCCATGGTATTATATGATTCATTTGGTGGTTTTTAACTTTTGGTCTAATGACTCGATTGATTATTACGTGGTAAGGGATTTCGTCTCAATCTCCTTTCATTGAGGTATATTTTGATTTATACACGACTTTATTTTATACGGTGTATAAACACCTTTGAATTTTCATTTCATTCAAAGGGAATATTTTTCTACGATTCATTTTACTAAACGAAAAAAAATAGTGTTTCCTTTAACGTAAGTGATGACAACAACCTTTTCCATCGCCGCGAGTATTATTTGATCTTTGGCTTCCTTAACAAGCTGAAATGTTTTTAAAAGGAAAATAAATACCATATACTCTATTATGTATTTTGGTATTGAAAATGGATTTGATAATTTATTTTTTATTTCAATATATTTAAATGATATATTGTGATTAAAATGTGTAAATGTTATCTTTCCTTTATATTTGTTTTATGTGTTATGAATATGTTATGGTTCTTGGGAATTGCTTACGTATATAGGTGGTTCTGTGATAAAACTAGGGCGGTTAAGCTCGAGATAGATCTCCAATGCATTGGGTAACATGAAAGAGGTAAATGTTAATGCTTCTCCTAAGAGATTTAGAGAATATGTTGTGATGGGTATTCCAAATGTAACTCCCTACGTAGCTATAAAAGTGACAATGTAAGTATGTTATGGATGCCGCAAGTTACCTTTATGATTTGTGATTACTATGTGTTATTTATAAATCTTATGATTTCATGAGGTATGTTAAAGAGCTTATGTTATGTATTTATTGATGAACTAATGTTTTCTTTCTTTGTTTTATAACCCTTACTGAGCTTTTTATGCTCATCCAATTTTTTTGAAATGATTTTCACAGGACTTAAAGATGAATAGGGTCAAGGATGGGATCAAGGAAAAGTCATGTTGTCTAAAACATGGAACTAGAAATGACTCTTTTTTTCAAGAGTTCTTATTTTATAACAAAATGGAAAGTGGGTAGAAGTGTCTACTTTGTAATTTTTGAGATGTAATGTAATAGTTATGGCCTAATTCTCTAAAACTCTAAACCTAAAAAGATCCTTAATGTGAATTATTCATTTAATTCAAGATTATGTAATATTTTAAGGTCAAGTCCATATATAATCGTTGATGCGTATAGAATCTTTGTAATTTTATTTCTTTCATCATTATCTAAGGACACATTTTCCTAGAAAGATGAATGCCATGTGATACTGGAAATAATCCCATCTTGGATTGTTTTATACTAAATCTATTCAGTATCTTGTCAATGTACGTACTTTGACTTAGGCTGAGAAACCTATTGGATCTATCATGATGGATCTTGATCCCAAGAATATATTTTGTCTCTCCCAAGTCCCTTAGAGAGAATAATTTATTCAACTTTTCCTTAACAGACTATAAGACTAGTATTTAATTTCCAATGAGTAATATCTCATCAACATATACTTTTAATAAAATGACTTCACTCCCACTAAACTGTTTAAATACACATGGATAACATTCATTATTTATGAAACCAAATTTCATTGTGGCCTAATAAAAATGAATGATCCATTACCTGGATGCTTTATTTAATCCATAAATGGATCTTTTCACCTTTTATATATTATTTTCATCCTTTGGGGGAAAAAACCCTTCAGGTTGTGTCATATATACATCTTCCTGAAGGTACCCATTAAGGAAGGGTGTTTTGACATCCATTTTTCAAGTCTCGTTATCATGGAAATATGAAATGGAAAGTAGAATTATAATTCATTTCATCATTGAAATAGCTAATAAGGTTTCATTGTAGTCAATTCCTTAATGATTTTTAAACCCTTTTTAAACCAGACGTGTCTTATAGGTGCTAAACTTTCCTTCCATGTCCAGTTTCTTTTGGAATACCCATTTTCAACCAATGGGTTTTATATCTATTGGAGGTTCTACAAAAATCCAGAATTGTTTTTGGCACATAGATTCCATTTCATAATTTATGGATTCTTTCCACTTGTCAAAATCTTTGACACTTACTACTTCCTTGTAGGATAGAGGATCATTATTATCAACTAATAATGTGTTACCATCCTTGGTGACTATAAAACCATTTCATTCTATTTATCTAACCTCTCTAATACTCTATATAGTAATTTTTTCTCTAGAAAAATTTCTTCTTACATGGGGTTTTGTGGAATTTGTTCCTATGCCAACTCTTATGTATCTTGACCCTGAAATTCATTGAAGCCTATCTTGCTCCCAGTATATCTTTTAGAGATAATATCCTCCTCAAGAAATGTGGGACATCTATCAACCACAACATTTTTATCTAAAGGATTTTATATGTATTATCACTTTTTTTCTTTGGGATATCCTATAATGATAAACTTTGTGCCTTATGGTGAAATCATGTTACCTGAAGAGGAGTTAACAAATTCTTCGCAACCCCACACATATAAGTAAGACAATACAAGTTTCTTTCCATTACATAATTGGTATGGTATACTATATATTTCTTTAGTTTGAACTTGGTTTAGTACCTATGCTACTGTTTGTAACGTGTATCCCCAAAAGGATAATGGAATACTTTCATGACTCATCATTGATCTCACCATGTCAAAAAAGGTGTGGTTCCTCCTTTTGCTTACACCATTCCACTAAGGTGTATAAGAAGGGGTGAGTTCAGATAAAATCCTTAAGTTCAATAAATAATCAATGAATTCTTGATTAAGATATTCTCCACCAAGTTTTGAGCAAATCTTCTTAATTTTCTTACCAAGATGATTCTCATCTTAATTCTTGTATTCCTTGAATTTATAAAAAGAATCTAACTTATACCTCATTAAGTATACATATCCATATCTACTAAAATCATTATCAAAAATTATGAAGTATGAGTACCCTCCCCTTACTTCAACAGGAAATAGTCCACACACATTGATATGATCTAATTCAATAATCTATTTAGCCCTTTCAAATTTCCCACTAAATGGGGATTTAATCATTTTTCCTTGTAAGAATTAATGACATACACCAAGTGGTTTTATTTAAAAAGAATATAAATATCCATCTTGATGTGATTTAGTCAAGTGATTTTCATTTACATGACCTAGATGGTGATGCCAAAGTTGGTGTGGTATGATTCATGTGAAGTTACTTCATTGTCGATTTCCATTATTTGGTTCATGTAATCCAACACATAAAGACCATTATTTAAAGGTGTATTACTATAGAAAATGATATCTTTATAAAAGAAGAAACATTTATTCCCATATTTGAAAACAAATCCATCAATATCAATTCTAGATATAGAAATAATGTTTTTGATAACTGAAGGAACATAATAAAAACCATTTAAAACCAAGATCATTCTAGTTGGTAATGCATGGCAGTAGTCCCTAATAGCTACAATAACAATTTTAGCTCTGTTGGATTCTCAAATATCTACTTCTCTTCATCCAATCTTTTTTAATCTACTTGGTTTATATATTTGAATACATATATGGGAAGCATAAGTTGTATCTAATACCCAATTTGTAGAAATAGATAAATTGAACTCGATAACAAACGCACCTGAAGCTTCCACTTGCTTCTTTTCTTGGGTGTAGTTTTTCTTAAAATTTCCCTTCTTACTACATTTAAAATAGAAATCATCTTGTTCCCTTGCATTCCCCTTGATCTTCCTCTTCTTTGAGGGTAAAGAATAATATTTGGGATCAAATATCTTCACTTTCCCTTTCCGTTTGTTCACCATGAGGATGGATGGTTTTTCATGCTTAATATCCTTATCTACTTATAGAAGTAGAGTAAGAAGATCTGGAGGATAATTCTCAATGTTTTTCATAATAAAATTTACAATAAATCTAGAGAATCTATGAGGGAGTGATGCTAAAATGAGGTTGGTTCCCAGTTCCTTGGGGATTTTAAACCCTAGAACCTTTAATATCTCAATGTGGCCAATGAGATTGACTATATGAGGCCTAGATGGGGCACCCTCTATAAGATTTATCAAAAAGAGAACCTTGGAAATATCAAATTATTTCTATATATCTCTCTCCTGGTAAATTCAATGGAGGTTCTCAAGTATTCTTTACGCATACATGTTTTTGTGAGACTTTATTAGTTTACTAGACATCAATGAAAGAATAAAAAATTGAACATAGACTGCATAGCTCAAATTTTTTTCATAGACATGTAACTCATCATTACTCGCCTCTTTAGTAGGTGAATCCTTAATTGAGTATTCTAGCATGTAATATTTATGTTCATGGTGTAGTACAACTTGAATGTGTTTAAACCCCTCCTGAAATTTACTTCTAGTTAGGAGGTTATCTTTATCCAATATTGATTATAGGGATGGTGTGGATGATGATATTTTGATTTTATTCTACAATTAAATAGAGAAGATTATTAGTACTTTTCTTTATTACAAAATAAGTTAGATATAATAAAGTAAATGTTTTTATTTATTTATTTATTAAATCTCCCACTATTTTATCAAGTCACAACAGCCCTCACCAATAAACTCAGAAGGTATAGTTGCTTGAACATTCTAGTGGTAAGGATCCTCAGTACTTTTCTTAATGATCTGGACATTGTCCATAAAATCCATAATGATGTAATTAAGTAGGCATCCTTACCAACTACAGACTTGTAGCTCCTTGATCTGTTGAGTGGATTCCCTTATCCTAAAATCCTGACTTGGATTTCCTCAAAACTTACCTCCATATTTTTATTTAACAGACTTTGGTCGTTAAACTCAATAAAATTTCGGTTAAGTCAACCCAAAACTCTCATGAGATCTTGCTAAGAAAAGTAAGTGTCCATAGTTTTTCCATGTACTACACTTAGTTATATGGTTTAATTTTCAATCAAGTAATGGAAGGATGAGTCTAACTTAATATTTAATTGAGGGATTTCAATTTATTATGCATAAATTTTATCTTGTTTTATCCTTTATATGTATTTTTAATATTAACTGGATGTTACATAATTAATTAAACATGTTTGATAAAACATTTACACATAATTCATTTATTTAATTTCTTTTTTTCATAATAATTCATTTATTTATGTGATCATGTCCTTGCATCCATAAAATAAATAATTTCATAGAAAGAAATAAATAATTAATTAAACAACTCATTCATGAGCTTTATCTGATGGTTGATTTAATGAGAAGACATTAAATCAACATTTAACCTAGGGGAAATAACTCTTATTTCCAGTTTTGGAATGAGTTACAAATTTCCTCATGTCAATCTGTGTATCACCTAGGTTGGAATTATTATGGTTTTGTCTTGAACCGCCTCCATAATCCTTAGGATGCTCCATTAATTATAAATATTTATTACTCACATGTATGTGTGGGGAACCAAAGGATTAGTTAAAGGGGGTTACATAAATATCCTTGTATACATAGGTCCTACATAATAATGGTGGGAGGGATGACTCATAGGTCATCATTTAATTTAATATTAAATAATCAAAAGCTCGTGAAATAAATTAAATTAAAACATCCAACACATATACAAGTCTGGTTCAAGCTCATGAACAGTCATACTTGCAACAAATACGAAAAAGTAAATGGATAGAATTCATTTATTTATTTGTTCTTGTATTATTTAAGATAAATGTGCTTACATTAATTAATTAATTTCCTTTTATCTTAATGATAATCTAATCTTATTTATAGATACCCATTATTAATTACATTCATGGAAAATAAATGGTAGAACTAATAATTAGATATTAACTATAATAAATTAATTGAGAATTTAAAATTATTTAAAACCAGTATTAAATTGTCAAACACACAATGGTGTTCCAATCAATAAAATAAGGTTTTAATGCTACAATCTTCGCATTTAATGTAATTTTAGTTTTTTATATTAATGTGAGACTACATGGAGTGCACATGCAGTTACACACTATATACCTCAATTGTCATATATCCAAGTCACATGACTAGGGATTCAGTATGTTAACTCAGCTAGACTACACGGTGTGTACATGCCAACTACACACCATGTATATGCTTGTCGTGTACTAGGTTGGCCTTGTCAATATGCGATGTGTAATAAAATCACCGCGTGTCATTAATTTCTGAGTGCATATAGATACAATGTGCATGGGTATATGGCCTATGCTCTGGAAGCACACCATGTAACCCAGTTTTACCAGAAAAATATTTGGAACTTCCCAATAGAATATTCAATCATTCATTATTTTTTCTTAATCCTTTAAGAAAATGAAACACTGAATGAATATGATTAATATGTCAATAAAATGTTAATTCAAATCATATTAAAGAATGAATACCTTAAAATGAAAAATCTAACCACAATTATTACACATAGATAAATAATTAAATAAATAGTTATAAATTAAAACATGACCACTCTGATAAAACTTATTGGTTACGGGCACAGAGGAAGCATGCAAAGGTGGGAGAAATATTAAAATTTCTTTTAATAACCATTGCAGAAAACTAATAGTGAGGATCTTTCACAAAAATATTAAATTAATTTATTTAATATTTAATGAAATAAATATTTGGGCTTAGTAAATTTCTTCATTGGTGAATGTTGATCATCCGAAAAACCCCTTTTATATTTCCTTCATTGTGTTGTGAGGATACAAGGATAGAATTCCTCTAGTGGTGATCCACACATGCTCCTATTATCTCATATAAATACCACTCAATCTCTAGGTGCTAGCGTGCCTAATCGAATGTCTTGTGTTGCAATTTCTTGATCACTCATTCTTTGGTCTTAAATAAATATCTCTTTCACTTCTCATTCCTAAGAGGGAGAGAGAAGTAGGAGTTGAGAGAGAATTCATTGTATGCAACAATTATATATTCTCAATTTTGGATGCTCTACACAATAGATATAGCTACCTATTTATAGAGTTGGTATTTAAGTTAAAATATTATTTAATTACATTCTTACCATTAAATAAAATGTATTACCTTTAATAAATATCATTCCGCTTAATAATAATTATAAAAGTATTGTTTTGTGGAACGTGACAACTTTCTCAATAACAAATATTATATGATGGTCTTGATAATAAATATTTGTCATTGGACTCAGTCTTGGTCAGTTCAAACTCCTCTAACAATTTTTGGATAACTAAATAAATATTTTATTCACAATCATGTGAATAAATATTTATTGAAATTTTCAATAAGTAAAATAAATATTTTATTCACAAGTTGATGAATAAATATTTATTTAATTTAGGTGATCAATATAACTTGAATAAAATTATTCCTTAGACATGAGAAAAATATTTATTCCCTTAATTTAACTCAAATAGAATTTAATTAGGATCAATGGAAACACATGGTGTTTGACCCTCTAGGATTTTTTCTTGTCAACAATAGGTAGGCTTGCCTAAAGTCCAAGATTACTATATAAAAATGGGTCAAGGCACCCAAGAGAAAGAACTAAATGCCTCAACATTGACAATCACATATGAATTCTCATTGTGTGATATAATCCCTTTATCACAATATCTCATAAAACATGTTTCACATCTATGTCACCAACCTATATGCTTGATATTTATTTCTTTGACTATTTGAAATAAACATTTAGTTACACCATGACCATGGAATTTAATGTGACAGTTCTATTTCAGTCATACGGTCAAGATATCAGCTTCCATAAAGATAGAAGGGACAAATACTTCCTCAACTTATTCATTAATGACATGTCACTCGTGATGCACCCAATATATCCAACTTTTCCATGAAATGTTATCGTCATGGTTTATGAAATACATCTAAGTACTCAAGTTGTAACATGCATTAATAATATCTTAAAGTCTATGGACTATCACTTATACTCACAGATAAGAATATCGAATGACACCAAAACATACATAATTACTAATGGTTGGTATGTCCTCATAATCTCCCATCTTATAGATTACCAAGTTCAAACTTCATGAGAAGAATCCTCATCTACTTACAAGTAATTGTATTTGAAATTATATGTACTATGTGTTCCATCATAATACGTTACCCAACCGCCAAACATTATTTAATAATATCGTCTAGGAACATCAAGGTTCTCATCATATTTGGGAACTACTATGACATTATCAATGTGATGTATACTCTAAGAAATTATTTAATTAGAGTCATGAAGAACAAAAAACAATATGTAATAATAAGTTTTAGTAATATTCAATACATCGAATATACATGTAATAAAAGTAAAAACAGTTGGTCCTAGGACACCAACTCCAACAACTGATGAGAATAACAGTTTTCTATAAATTTTAACTTTTGATGAATTTAGAGGATAAAACCTACCATAGTGGAGTAATTAGTTTATTAAATTTGATTACCTATTTCATTAAATAGGACATGAGTTAATAACTAGTTTCAAAGGTGTAATTAACATAAATGTGAGGCATTTCCAATTTTAGAGAACACATTTGAGTACAACTGTCATCCTCATAATTTTCATCTCCTAAACAATTATTAATTAAATTTGTTTCTTGAGACTGATTTTCCATCTATTTTATGCTTCTTGAACTATTTTAAGAAGTATTCATCCCATGGATGACAACTTATTATATTATTTCAAGAAATATATGTTCATGTCCATAAGATATGAAGGATGATTCTTAAATAATAAAATGCAATAATATTTGTTTAGAATATGAAGTTGATGAGGTTGATAGTTGTCTATAACTTTCACATTTGGATGAATTCATAGGATAACACCTACCATAGTGGAGTAATTATTTTCTTAAATTTAATTTCCCATTTTCTTCAAAGCATACTGAAGTTATTTTAAATAATTAAATGTTGGTTTCTATTATTATAATTATCTATAACTTTCACCTTTGATAATGAATATCTTATGTGTATTTATTTATTTATTGTATAAAACGAATATTTTATGAACCTAATAGAATGTATATGAATTGAAAATAGATTCACACTAATCATTTTAAAAAAATGAGAATGGAGTTAATGAGTTCATCAATTTTTCAATACAGCATGCATACGACCCTTCTTAAATCCTTCGTCCATGTTTACATTGTTTTTAATCAATAAAAAATAGTCCGGAATAGTTGGAAGGCCATTTGATTTGTCATGGAATAGATTATAGCTAAAAATGTTGGACTAAACATGGGGAAAAACTGAACATGCCCATTGATTGAGATGATACTGCAGTTTATGGATCATTTGATATGAATACCATTGTAAAAGATGATAGAGAACGCATGGAAGAAATGACAATAGAAATTGAAGATGGCCTTCATGAATGTCTAAAGTTTTTTAAGAAGTTAAATAGTTATTCTAAGATATTATTTTATACTATTTTTACTAAAAACACAACATTTTCAACTATATTGAAGTTATATAATTTGAAAGCTGGTAGTGGATGGAGTGACACCAGTTTTATAGGACTATTTTCTCTCTTTAATGATATACTACCATAATAAAATGAACTACCATGTCGAACATATGATTCTAAATTAATTCTATTTTCATTTAGGATGATCTCTAAAAAATACATGATTTTCCAAATGACTTCATATTGTTTCTCAAGGACCATGAATCACTCATAAAATGAACTAAGTGTGGTGTGGATCGATATAAGAAAAATGAATCAAGACCTTTGAAAGTTGTATGGTACTTTTCTATCATTCCACGCTTTAGAAGACTATATGGATGTTAAGAACCCATGAGAAAATTTACATGGCATGCATATACAAGAACTAAATATGGGAACCTACGTCATCTGAAAGATTCTCCTTAGTGGAAGAAAAGTGATTATGAGTATCCTGAATTTGGGAATGAGTTGAGAAACGTTTTTCTGGAATTATCTACATAAGGAATATAACCTTTTGGTGTACAGAGTATTACTCATAGTATATGTCCTACCATGTTTATTAATTATAACTTTTTTTCATGGTTATGCATGAAGTTTGAATACATTATGTTGTCTCTTATTATATGTGGACTAAAGAAACCTGGTAATGATATTTCCATTTATTTGGATCCATTGATCGAATATCTGAAATTGATGTGGGATATAGGTGTTACAATGTATGATGCTCATAGAAGTGAAGAATTCACATTGAGGGCCATGTTTTATGAGATGATAAATGACTTTTTTACTTATGGAAATTTATCATGATATAGAATTAAAGGAATGTTGGGGTGTCTAATTTTTTAATAATGCATACACACAGTTCGATTGAAACATTCCTCGAAGACTGTGTTTTTAGGAAATCATAAATTTTTACCTCAATGAAAAAATAGCAATCATAGATGATAGAATTTGATAGAAATATCGAACAAGGTACAACACCATCTCCACTAATGGGTGATAAACTATTCCATAAAGTAAAATTTATTGACACTATTTTTAGTAAAACATTTTCAAAAAACCTTATGAAATCAAGTTGTAATAAGAGATCTTTTTTTTTGAATTACTATATTGGAATTGTTTGTACTTCAGACATTTTCTTGATGTTATGCATGTATAAAAAATGTGTTTTATAATTTTATTGAAACATTACTAAATGTTCCTAGAAAAATGAAAGATGGAATCAAGGCTAGGTTGGATATGATTGACATGGGGATAAGGGAATAGTTGGCACCAGTGAAGGGTAAATGGAATAATTCTCTTCCTCCAGCATCTCACACTCTATCCAGACAAGAAAAACACCAATTTTACCTTTTCCTTAATTGTTAAAAATTTCCAAGGTGGTATTCATCAAATATAAATATTTTCATGTCATTGAATAATTTGAAGTTATAGGGACTAAAATCACATGAATTTCATGTTTTTATGAAAGATTTGATTCTTATTACTTTCTATTACATTTTGCCTACAAATGTATGGTATACATTAACCAAATTCTGCTACTTTTTCAAATCCATATATAGTAAAGTTATAGACCTGGTGAAGTTTAGAATCATGAATAAAGAGGTTTTAGTCATATTATATGAATTTGAAATGTTCTTCCCACCATCACTCTTTGATATAATAGTCCACTTGATTATTTACTTAGTTATAGAGGTTCAATTATGTTGTCTTTACCATTACGGATGGATATAACCTATTGAATGGTATATGAAGATTTTAAAAGGGTATGTTAAGAATCGAAGTTGTCTAGAAGGTTGTTTTGCAGAGTGATATATTGTTGAAGAATCTATGGAATTCCATACTGATTATCTATCATATTTTGACAGCATCAATCTCCCAAAGTCTCATCGCAAAAAACACCTTATGGGCGAAGGTATTTCAAGAAGAGATGTTTTTACAATTACCTTCATAGAGCGGGAGAAAGCGCACCTTTACATTTTACATAATACTGAAGATTTCAATCTATATGTGGAATCCCACAAAGCAATTCTTAGATATTTAAATCAATCAAGGGATAAAGGATGGATATCAAATACACATAATCAATAGTTTATAGGATATTTCTAAGATCAAATTTATAAGAAGTTACCTAAATATCCAAATTCAATTATAGAATGACTTCAATGGCTAGTTTGTGGACCAAATGAAAATTTTATATCTTACACTAGTTTTGTAATCATTGTTTGTACATTCTATACAAAATAACATGATGACTGAAGTACAATGAAAAAGAACATGATGAATAAAGTACAATGAAAAATAGTGGAGTTATGCTTATGGAGGAAGCAATTCACATATCTGGTTCTAAAGATAAAAATACAATTTATGAAAATATATCATATTTTGGAATTATCAAATATATATATGAGTTGGATTATATAACATTTCATGTGTTGACTTTCCATTACAAATGGGTTCACAATATGAGTGTAGTGAAAGTTGATGAAATGGGCTTCATGGAGGTGAATTTCAGTGTGGAAGGGAAAAAATATGATCCATTCATAATGGAATAACAAGAATTGAAAGTATTTTATGTCTCAGATCTAGAAAACAAGAATTGGTCAATTTTCCTACTAGAGAAAAAACAACTGTTGGGTTAGATGAAAATTCAATCGAGGATGACCCTTTCATTGGGAGATCACAATCAGTTCATTTTGGTCCCAATGTAGACAATTTATTATATGTTAGAGGAGACCAAAAAGAGGGTATTTTTATTATTGATATAGGATCCAAATCTCTAAAACCCTTAAAATAAATAGAGTTTAATGAGAAGGTAAATGTATTTTTTAATATAATATGTTATTCCTCATAATATTATCTATTATCTACTTCATTAACATAATATAAATTAAATGTTTGACTGATCATTTATATAATTTCTTTTTCACATGATGATATTACCAATCCCATATAAGAATATATTGTAATAAAGGAAACCCTTTGGTAATATGTAAAGGTAATGTTATGATATACTTTCTCTATTTTACCGAAAAAAATTATATAATGAAAATTTAATTTAATTTTCATTATTACTTGGAGAGTTAATTTAATTTAGAATATTTTTTTCCATCATTCATGACTTTATACACCAAAAACTTCCATAGAATTCTTCTCCCTCAAAACCTTTTCACCCCTAAAGTGTTGGAATTTATCACTTTCCTTCAAGTTCCCTCCACTACATTTGTAGGAAGAGAAACGATGCTACCTATGCTCAATCACTGAGGCAATCATGATGTTTTCACAATAAAATCATTTTGTATAGAATTAATGAATTATTTTATATTTATTTTATATTTATTTATTTTTAATATTACTTATATAATAATTGTTTTATTATATAGGTGAATTCTTTTGTTCAAGTTAGGGTGGTTTGTTCAAAGTTGCTCATGCTCATGAGAGATTGGACTTTGAGTTTGTAACTGAGATAATGATAATAAGGAAATGGGTTGATAATGTATACAAAAATCACAAAAAGGTGAATTCCAACTACAAATTAAATTAATTTTCTCATTATTTTATTATTTTTAAGTTAATTTACTTATCATTTTTATCTAATACTTATTAGTTTTTTTCATGGATCTTATGGGAAGTCATATTTTCACTATTTGTTTATTTTAGAATATTTTTGTCTATATTTCATACCATTATACATATAAAATTCTTGAAACGTAATCTCCCTCAAAACCATTTCTCCCCTACAGTGTTGGAATTTGTCACTTTCCTTCAAGTTCCCTCCACTACCTTTGTAGGAAGAGTAATGAAGTTTCCTCTGCTCAATCACATATGTAATATTTATGTTTTAATAGTAAAATAATTGTCCGTAGAATTAATTTATTTTTTCATATTCATGTTTAATTTATTTCTTTTTAGTATTACTCACATAATAATTATTATCTTATATAGGTGTATTCATTTGTTCGAGTTGGGGTGGTTTGTTCAAAACTACTCATGATCATGAGAGATTGGACTTTTAGATTGGAACTAAAATAATGAAAATAAGGAAATGGTACAATAATGTATAAAAAATCATAAAAAGTTAAATTTCTATTACTTATTTAATTTATTTTGTCATAATTTTATCTATTATTTTTAAGTAAATTTACTTATAATTTTTATCTAATACTTATTTAGTTTTTTTTCAAAAATATTTTTGGAAGTCATATTTTTCTTTAAAATATTTGAAACATACCAAAAAAGAGATAACATGTTCTTTTCTACCAATGTTACCATTATTTCCATTGGATTTATTTTTGGAACTTCCAACAGTGCATATTAAGTCCATGTTCTTAGCTGAAAAAACCATTTTTAGCTAAGAACATCGACTCAATATCTAGTGTTGTAAGTTGCACAAAGAAATCCAATGGAAATAATGGTAACATTGGAATTTTGGAAATTAGTTTCTGAGACTTTGGGGTGTATAGGAATCATCTGGACCTCAATCCAACACACAGTGCAACTGGTATTACTTCAAGTGATTCTTTCTAGTTAAAATTGACATTAATTTTAGAAAAAAAGGAAACTGACATACTAAAAACTGATAAAAATCATTCAGAATGTTTTTATACTTTAGTAAAATTATCCACAAGTCATTTTTAATGTGTATAAATCATTCTCACGACAATATGATAAATTATGTTCCCAGTATAACTCAAAGTCTCCATTATCAACTTAAAATTTACATTTTAGATCAAAAATTATCACTCACTAAAAACAAATAAAACACTCATGTATTGTATTTATAATTTAGTAAAATGATTCATAATTATTTTTTGACTTGTAGTAATCAATCTAACATAAAATAGATGCATGATGTGACTAGTGTGACTCAAAGTGTGTGTTTCCAATTTAAAATGACATTTTAGTAAAAAAGAAAAGTTACATACTCAAAACTAAGAAAAATAATTCAAATTGTTTTAATAATTTAATAAAATGATCCATATTTTATTTTGGATGTATAAGAATTAGTCTCACCTAAATCGGATGCACGGTGTGACCAGTATGACTCCAACTGTGTCTTTTTATTTAAAATTGGCATTAATTTTAGTAAAAATGAAAACTGACAGACTCAAAACTGAGAAAATGCATCCAGATTATTTTTTATACTTTATGAAAATGATCTATAAGTCATTTTTTATGTGTATAAATCATATATACCTCAATTCTATACATGTTTTTTCTAGTATGACTCAATGTGTTCGTTATCAGTTTAAAATTGGTATTTTAGTTCAAAACTATTCACTCACTAAAAACTAATAAAATGCACTGATATTTTCTTAATAGTTTATTAAAATTATTCTTAAGTAATTTTTTATATATAGGAATCAGTCTCACATCAAACTGACACACGATGTGACCGGTATGACTCTAAGTGTGTGTTTCTAGTTTAAAATGACATTTTAGTATAAAAGAAAAGTAATGTACTAAAAATAGACAAAATGAATTTGGATTGTGTTTATACTTTATTAAAAAAAACTCAAAAGTCTTTTAGAATGTGTAGGAATCAGACACACCTCAATCTGATGCATGGTGTTACTGGTATGACTCCAAGTGCGTCTTTTTGTTTAAAATTGATGTTAATTTTAGTAAAAAAGACAATTGACATACTCAAAACCTAGAAAATGTATTTGGATTGTTTTTATACTTTAGTAAAACATTATATAAGTCATTTTTGACATGTAGGAATCATCCTCATCTCAATCTGATACATGATGTGTCTGACATGACTGAAAGTGTCCATTATCAGTTTAAAATTTACATTTTAGTTCAAAAAGTGTCACTCACGGAAAACCAAGAAAATTTAATCTTACTGTCTTGATAATTAAGTAAAATGTTTCATAATTAGTATTTGACTTGTAGGAATTGGTCTTATATTAAACTAACACACAATGTGACCGTTATAACTCAAAGTGCATGTTTCCAGTTTAAAATGGCATTTTTGTAAAAAAAAGAAAATTGACATACTCAAAACTAATAAAATTCCTTCAGATTATTTTTATACTTTATGAAAAATATCCATATGTCATTTTTTACATGTAAGAATTGTACTCACCTTAATCTAACTAATGGTGTGACTGGTATGACTCCAAATGCACCTTTTTATTTAAAATTGACATTAATTTTATTAAAAGAAGACAACTGACATACTCAAATCCAAGAAAATGATTTTGGATTATTTTTATACTTTATTAAAATTATCCATAATTAATTTTTGATGTGTATGAATAAGTTTCACCTTAATATGATACATGATGTATTTGTTATGACTCAAAGTGTTTGTTATCTATTTAAAATTGGCATTTTAGTCCAAAAAGTATCACTCAATGAAAAATGAGAAAACATACTCAGATTGTCTTGATAATTTAGTAAAATGATTAATAAGTCATTTTTTATGTTTATGAATTAGTTTCACATAAAATATATAGATTATGTGACTGGTATGACTCAAAGTGTGTGCTTCCAGTTTAAAACAACATTTTAGTAAAAGAGACAAGTGACATACTCAAAACCAATAAAATGCATTCAGATTATTTTGATACTTTATTAAAAAGTTCCATAAGACATTTGGGACGTGTAGGAATTATCCTCACCTAAATAAGATTCATGGTGTGACCAGTATGACTCCATGTGTTTATTTTTCTTTAAAATTGACATTAGTTTTAGTAAAAAAGACAACTGACATACTCAAAACTGAGAAAACACATTTAGATTGTTTTGATAATTTATTAAAATAATCCATAAGTCATTTTTTATGTGTATTAATCATCCTCACCTCAATATGATACACTATATGTCCGGTATGACACAAAGTGTCCATTATAAATTTAAAATTAATATTTTAGTTCAAAAAGTGTCACTCACTAAAAACCAAGAAAATGTGCTTAGATTATCATGATAATTTATAAAAATGGTTTATAAGTCTTTTTTAATGTGTAGGAGTTAGTCTCACATCAAAGAGAAACATGATGTGACCAGTATGACTCAAAGTGCATGTTTTTAGTTTCAAATGACATTTTAGTAAAAAAGACAAGTGATGTACTGAAAACCAACCAAATAGATTCATATTGTTTAGAAACTTAAGGAAAATAATATATAATTAATTTTTATGTGTAGGAATTAACCTCACCTCAATTAGATGTATGGATGGACCAGTATGGCTCCATGTTCATCTTTTTATTTAAAATTAACATTAATTTTAGTAAAAAAGAAAACTGACATACTCAAAACTGAGAAAACGCATTCAGATTATTTTGATAGTTTATAAAAACAATACATAGTTCATTTATGATGTGTAGGAATCATCCAAACCTCAATCTGATACATGATGTTTCCAGTATGACTCAAATTTTCCGTTATTAGTTTAAAATTGACATTTTAGTTCAAAAAGTGTCACTCACTGATAACCGAGAAAACACATACAGATTGTCTTGATAATTTAGGAAAATTATTTATAAGTCATTTTTTACATTTAGGAATTATTCTCAGATCAAATTGACACACGATGCGACCAGTATGAATAAAAGTGTGGGTTTCTAGTTTAAAATGGCATTTTAGTAAAAAATACAAGTGACAGACTCAAAAATAAGAAAACGCATTAGGATTGTTTTGATACTTTAGGAAATAAATTCATAATTCATTTGATACATATAGGAATCATCATCACCTTAATTTGATGCATGGTTTTACTGGTATGACTCCAAGTTCATATTTTCTATATATAAGTTTCATTTTAGTTTAAAACACACATCACATCGCCAAAACTGATAAAATGATCCTACATTGTTTTCTTATAATTCTAAATGCTATTATATAATTAATTTCCTTGTAATTTTTATCTTATACTTATTTAGTTAATTTTCATAGAGATAATTCTTAAATTTGAACAAGAAATGATGCGACATGCAATAATCAACCACAACTTAATCTAATACACGGTCTTCCTGGTATGACTTAGAGTTTAGTTTAAAATTAACACTTTTTGTTAATTTATTAATTAATATTATTAATTAAATAATAATTTTTTTGTTATACAGGTGCGCTCTTTTGATCAAGATGGGTTGGTTTGTTCATAAATAGCATGAGTTGGGGTCAAGATCAAAAGACAAAGGAATATTAATGTTTTTGAATATATTTAATAATTTTTACTTATGTAATTGTATAAACCAATGTATGAAATTTCTATAATATATTTTTTTTGCTTGTATTTGTGCTATAAATTTTATTTTATTTAAATTATGTATTGGTACTTGATTTTTCTAATTTCTAGTGGTGTTTCTGGTGATGCAGTGTGCTATTGCAGCACACTGCACAAGTATCATCCCTCCCTTCCTCATTGTCTTAAGAAGGTATAAGGACATTACTTGTCCTTAAGAGACATCCCCAAGAAGCCAAAAGCTGACAATAAATTCAAAGGTATTTATTAATAGATGGGGGACAATTTTCCATTTTAAAATAAAACAACCAACTAAACATTCCATAACCAAATAAACCACTACATGATGCATGATATCAATGAAATACAACTCAAATAAATACCATTTATATCAACACAAACTACAAAATAGTACCACAATGGAAGACAACTAACATCAAACTATAAAGCGGAAGACAAAACCAACAAAACTCAATGAAAACCACATTACACAAAAGATTCAATATTCTCCATACTCCAACTCCACAATACAGCCCAAGTATCACTAATAAACATAAGATAATTGTGATAAATTACCTTTACCTATGTCCCGATAAAGAATATCTACAAAAGAACCAACTTACAAAAGTAGGGGTGAGTAATGAAACTTAGTAGGATTTCCCCAAATGAATTCCCTACTCACGCCACTAGGATTGAACCTATTGGAATATGTATATAACATATTTTATATAAAATATTTTCTAAAATAGTTTATATCATAATATAAACAAGTGTCATAGTAAAGCAGTTTTCTCAAAAAAACATCAAGTTCCAAGGAAAGCAACCAAACATGTCATTAAACCATTTCTCAATTTCTGTATTGTCATAATCCATTACATTTCACATAACCACACACACACCCTTAACCACACAACCAAACAAGCTTGGTTTTTTCATTTATGGTGGAACTTCACATCCATAATCTGTCCCTTTGATGGTGGTACTTTATAACCATTATCCATCCCACTCTACACATGCTTAACCATTTAATCCAACCACACTTAAATCCATATTTTCCAAACCATTTTAATAAAACTTTTATTTTTATTGAAAACACTTTTCCATGCATCAAAACCAACCAATAATTTTAAAATCATCATTTTAAAATCAAGTTACCAATTTCACTTTCCACAAAAACACACAATTTCCACAACTTTATAAACCATCACAAAAGAGAATTTTCAACAACAATTTCACAATGATTCCATAACCAATTTCAATAAAAAAAATAAATTTGAAATTTATCCTTCAATTTCTAAATATAGGAGTTGATATTGAATCCACCTACCTCATAAATTTTGGCAAAAAGGATGAACGAAATAAAAATGTCCACAAAACCTAGTTGAATCACCAAAACCCTCCTTATATCTCTTCCTATATCATCAAAAATTCCAAATCCAATAATTATTAGCATAAAAACCCTTATATCTATACATATAGGAACTAGATCTAAGAAACTTGGAGAGAGAGAGAAGTAGATCAAAAAATCCCACAAAAAACTACCATAAACAATAACTTATTATGGGAAATGGGCTTCAACACACCTTGCAATGCCTTTGGATTGGCTCCAATTTAGTAGGGAAAGCTTCTTTATCATTTGGGAAGGAGAAATATCATGTTAGGGTCGATTTGGAGAAAAACCAATTAGATTAAAGTTGAAACTGATTTAGATACACTTTTTAAGGATCTAACTTTTAAACCATACACAGTCAGTAGCATGGTTAAAAAAATTGTGCACTAATTATGAACCAACCTTTACCTTAAGGAGTAGCTTTCACGGTTATCCTGCATGGTTATAAAAACAATGATCCAACCATGCAAAATCTATTTGTCCCACTTTTCATGGTTTTTCCTTGGTGGATGCATGGTTTGGACAAACCATGCGCCTACTCATGCGCCTTCCCCATAGCCTCTGCCTCACTTTGAACAGTTTCCTATAGGATTTGAATGGTTTCCACAAACCATGAACCAATCATGGACCTTTATAAAAGACCTAAAAAAATTCCAAACCCTCCCAAACTTCACCCAAACACTTTATATACTTAAAAACATAAATAAAGGTTTACTTACTTGAAATCGAGGGTGCTACATTCTCCCCACCATTGTCCTTTCCATACCTAGAAAGTAGAAAACCACTTTTATACTAATAGAGTTTGGGACACTGCTCAATCATCTCTTTCTCCTATTACCAAGTCTCTTCTTGAATCTAACCATGTTTCCACAAAACCCGCACTAGACCAATGCTTTTCCCATGAAAGACTTTCTCTTTCCTATCCACAATCCACACTAGCATTTGAACCAACAAAGCATACAAATATAGGTCAATGTGATCCCATAGAATCACATGGTTAGGATTAGGATGATACTTTTTCAACTGAGATACATGAAACACATTATGCACAACACTAAACCATGGTGGAAATGTCAACTGATATTCCACCTCACCAACTCATTCAAGTATCTCAACAGGGCATATGTATCGAGGAGATAACTTGACTTGTTTCTAAAAATAATGATGTACAAGCCTTGGATAAATCCTCAAAAACAAATGATCAATCACCTCAAACTATAGAAGTCATCGATAATGATCTGCATATGATTTATAATGACTCTGAGTCAACTCCATTCATTTTCTGATCAACTGAATCTTCTCCATTATATCTTGGACAAGGCTCAGTCTAACCAGTGAAGTATCACCTTTTTTCACATAAAAAAGTGGAGAATGGAAATGACACACATACAATGCATTAAATGGATCCATATGTATCAAGGCCTAAATTTTTTTATTATATGATAAATTCACTAATGGTACGTGATCTTCCCATGAGCCACCAAAATCCATTATTCAATCCCACATAATGTCTTCCAACATTTGTATCATCCTTTTGGATTTCCCATCCGTCTAAGGATGATATATAATTTTCATTATCAACTGAGTCCCAAGGGATTTCTATAAGGATTTTCAAAAATAAGAATTAAACCTCAGATATCTATCTAACACTATTGAAATTGGTATATCATACCTCTTTACTACTTCTCAGATATATATTTCTGAAAATTCCTCCACCGTATGAGATTAACAAATAGGGATGAAATGGGCCGACTTTCTGAGCTGATACACTATCACCCATAAGGTATCTTGTTTCTGAACCATTCTTGGGAGACCTCTTACAAAATCCATATCTATTTGTTCCCATATCCAAACTAGAATTGGTAAAGACTGCAACATACTTGTCGGTCATTGATTCTCTTCCTTAAATTGTTGATAATTTAAGCATCTCGAAACAAACTCAGCCACTATTATTTTCATACCGACCCATAAAAAAATGTTCTTTAAATTTCTTATACATATTCTATATTCCCAAATGAACATCCCATCTTGAATGGTGATAATCATGAAGAATTGGTTCCTGATAATCCATAGGTACAACCATCTGATTTATGAACCACAAAATTGAACTCTCACCCAACTTTCATCCCTCAATGGTTTACCCACCATTGGGTTTTACCTCATAGCCACACATTCTATAATGTATGTTTGTGACTCTTTAACCTTCTTAATAAAATCAGGAACAAAAGAAACTAGAAATAAGGTCACAACTTCACTTCAGTATTCATAATCCAAGCGCATGTTGGTTAGAACCGACATCAACTACCACTCATCAGAAGATTCTTTTTCCAACCGAGCATATGACTTTCTTCTTAATGCATCTACCACTAAATTACCTTTTCCCAGTGTATACTTCAATTCAAAGTCAAACATTTTGAGATAATCCATTTGTCTTCTTTGTCTTGGATTCAAACCCATTTGTGATAAAATATGTTTCAAGATCTTATGATCTATACGCACAGTGAATTTATCACTAAATAGGTAATGACACCAAGTCTTCAAAGAATAGACTATAAAATATAACTCCAAATCATATGTTGGGTAGTTCTTATCATTCACCCATAACTTCCTTGATCCATAAGAAACAAAATTATTTCCTTGAATGAGAAGACATTGTAACCGAGATCTGAAAGCATCACAATACACCACATACCCTTGTACGGATTCTGGAAATATCAAGATTGGTGATGATGTAAAGAAAACTTTAATCTCTTGAAAATACTTCTTAAATTACTATTTCCATTATAATGGAACATTTTTCTTTTTCAAATCTGTCATAGAAAAATCTATTCATGAGAAATCACAAACAAAACGTTGATAATAACCAGGTAGACCAAGGAAATTGTGTATATCAAAGACATTATTTGGCATTTTCCAAGAGATAACTACCTCTATCATTTCTGGATCCATAAAAACACCTCTTTCATAGATTACATGTCCAAATAAAGATACCTCTTATATCTAAAAATCACACATTGATAGTTTTTAATACAACCGATGATACCTTAAGATTCCCAACACTGTTGCCAAGTGTTGTCCATGGTCAACCCTTGTCCTTGAATACACCAATATGTTATCCACAAACACCACCACAAAATAATACATATACCTATGAAATATCCGATTCATTGATTCCATAAATACCATGGGTGAATTCGTAAGACTTAAAAGCACTACCGCGTACTCATAAAATCCATATCTACTCTTGGAAACTATCGTTGGAATATCCTCCTTTCATACCAAAAATTGGTGATATCCTAATCGCAAGTCAATTTTAGAGAACCAATGGGATCCCATCAATTGAATGAATAGACCATCAATGCATGGAAGTGGATAATTTTTCTTTATCATAACTTGGTTATGATTATTATAATCTACACACAACCAAAGATTTTTATCCATCTTTTTGACAAACAAGACCGGTGATTCCCACGAAGATGTGCTCAGCCAAATGAACCCTTTGTTTTTAAGATCTTCCAATTGCAAATTCATCTCCCTTAATTATATTGGTTCCATCTAATAAGAAGGAGGTGAAATAGGATTGGTCTCTGAAAGGATATTAATCGTAAACTCTAATTCTCTCATAAGTGGAAATCCTGATAATTTTTTAGGAAAAACATCTGAAAACTAATCAAAAACTGCTAGATAACTGGTATCATTGATCTCTTTCATCGATTCCAAAGTCAACACTACCAATAGGTATGAGATCATTCCAACTACCAATTCCAATAAGCTCATTAAACCTGCATTTACATTTCTGTCTCCTTGAAAGAGATGCTTGAATCCATCTTTATTTGTATTGCATAGTGATATATTGTTGAGGAATCCATTGAATTCTATACTGAATAACTATCTAGTGTGGAAAACATTGGTATACCAAACTCTCGTCACACTGTATGGATTGCAGGTAAAGGAATTTCTGGAAGAGATGTTCACTACTGGAAACATGATCTTTCCCAACACTTCTATACCAACGGTTTGTAAAAACCGTTGGTATAGCTACCATTTCCCAACGGTTCACCAAAACCATTGGGAAAGGGTGTGTTTTTTAGGCCCTTTCCCAACGGTTTTGGTGAACCGTTGGGAAAGGTCACTCTTTCCCAACGGTTCTCAAGAACCGTTGGGAAAAAGCATTAAAAAAACCAACATCTGCCCAACTAAAATACACCCAACCAGAACCTATCCCAACGGTTTTGAAAACCGTTGGGATAGGTTCTTTAATTTTTTTCCAGATCCACTAACCGAGAACATTATATAAATCAAAATTTTAAATAATTATGATAATACATATATATATTTATGAAATTATGTTTACAAAAGTGATGTTAGCTTTGTGGTTAAGTCGTTCGATTATAAACGAGGGGTCTTGGGATCAAATCCTAGTGGATGTTTTATTTTTGGAATTTATATACCAACGGTTCCATTACCGTTGGTATAGATTTCATATTTCCTATACCAACGGTTTCCAAAACCGTTGGTATAGGTCTATACCAACGGTTTTTGGAAAACCGTTAGTATAGACCTATCCCAACGGCTTACTTGGCTACGGTTCTCCAAACTGTTGGTATAGGCTATACCAACGGTTTGGAGGCCTATACCAACGGTTCCAAACCGTTGGTAAAGGTTAGTTTTCCAGTAGTGGTTATCACAATCAATATTGAAAATCAGGAGAAAATCCACCTTTATGTTTTACATAATAGTTTGTTGGTTTCCCCATATGTTTAAACTCACAAAGAAATTATTAGGCATTTGAATCCATTAAGGGATGAAATATGGATATCAAATACACATAATCAACAGTTTGTAGGATGGTTTCGGGACTATATTTTTAATGATTCGGATGAAAATATATATTCAATTTTAGAACGACTTTGATGGATAGTTGGAGGACCAAGTGTGTATGTATTATCTTAGAATGGTTATGTAATTAATGGTTATATGTTCTATAAAAATGAACATGATGAAGATATTACAATGAAAAATAGTGGAGTTACACTTGTGCCTGATGAGCTGTATGTTTTTAATACTAAGGAAAGAAATCGAATTTATGAGAATATGTCATATTTTGGTATCATTAAACAAATATAGGAGTTGGATTATACAACATTCTAAGTGCTAATTTTTCAATGGAAGTGGGTTGATAACAGGAGTGATATTAAAATAGATAAATTGGGATTCATGAAAGTTGATTTTAGTAAGGAAGGTTACAAAGATTAACCATTTATAATGGAATCATATGTCGTACAAGTATTTTATGTTCCATATCATACAAACCGAAAGTGGTAAATTGTTCCGATATTGACCAAAACCACTAAAGGGTCGGATTAAAATTCAACTAAAGATGGCCCTTTCATTAGGATGTTGCAATCATTTCATAGCAATTCCAATGTATACGGCGTTTTTTATGTTAGAGGAGACCACAATGAAGAGATTTGGATAGTCAATAGAGGGGTAAAACCCCTTCATCCTTTAAAAAAAGAGTTCAATAATCAGGTTATATATTTTTTTAATATACATTGTTTTACCTCATGTTATTATACATTCACAACTACATTTATATACTCTAAATTAAATGTCAAATCACTTATACAGATAATGACTATTGCACATGTTGTTGCTCCCAATCTCAAGGAGAAAAAGGTATCTCAACATGTTGGTGCTTGAAGTGCAAAGGAACAACAACCTTATTCACGTATTGGGGAACTCAATCTTGAAAAACAATGGGTTTCTCAACCTGTTGTTACTCCCAATGCAGAGTTATAACGACCATATATGCATGTTGATGATACCTCTCTAGAGGAACAACATATTGAAGATGTTGAATCTGGGGAAATGGTAGGTGATGAAGGACCTACAACACACAAAAAAACAGAAGCATCGTAGTTTGAAGGTGTTATCTAAAATTATTAAGGAAAAAATCAAAGGCATCTAATATGAGTTCAGATGGAATGCACAGGGCCATCATGTTAACCCAAATAAGGCCACGTTCAGTAGTTACATTGGAATCGTCACTCAGCAATGTGTGTCGATTGATGTATATTTGTGGCACCATGTTGTGTCTATGCTTAAGACACTTATGTGGGAAGAGATTATAGTAACATTATGATATCATTTCTTTATTTTACTATAAAATAAAATAATGAAACATTGACCTAGTCTTCATCATCCCTTGTAGAGTGCATTTATAGTAGATGAATCTCATAATAAATATGTATTAATGCTTGCTGGAAGGATTCACAGAGGCTTTCGCACAATTCTAATGAGTCATCATCTTAAATATATTGAAGTGAAAATAAACTTGCATCCACTGCTTATCTATGCACACCTGGTAACCCAAGAAGTGTGGGATGCATTTACTGATCATCATGTGGATGTTTCTTTTCAGGTATATTATGTATAGTAATGCATTGTTTGATGATATGTGTATTGATCACTTTGATTGAAAATTTTTTATTTATGAAACAACTAAGTGTTGAAACTAAGGAGCGGGCATCAAAACCAATGTACCCCTACCATAAATTAAGCATGTGGTACACTTAACTTGAAAAAAAAATGGTACATATTTTAAATCTATCGTAATACTTTTATGTGACATGAAACAATAGAATAATTATATTCCTCTATTTATATGAATATTGATGACTCCAAATCCAAAGTCACTTCCATACCATGTCATGTGCTATGGAAGGAGGCATGTGTAAATAAATATGAGATACTAATAGATGAAAACATATAAAAATTGTGGGAAACATGTGTAAGTATGACATAATAAAAAAATCTTTAAATCACTATTACATAATAATGATGACTTATTTTACAATATTTTTCATCTGAAATAGTTACAGGAATCAACAACACTTGTACCAGATGAAAACCTACTATCGGTGGACTTGAAGCAGCTAGAACAGTATGGTTCCATCATAGGTGCAGGTTTTGGGGTGACACCCTAAAAATATTTTGATAAAAAAACAAGAGGAGTATCAAGGTGAAGAAGTGAAACAGATGATAGAAATAATAGTTACCTTTGAAGAACAATTCCAATAGAAGATATATTTGTTAAAAACTTTTATAGGGGTAAGCAAAGATAATAAAAAACTCAAGAATAACCCTCACATGAAGATCATTCCCCACCCCCACTAGCTTTTTGGTGAGTCATTCTCCTTAAAGATCTATCTTAGTCATGGTAATTAATATTCTAATAATTGTTTCTGTGAAATGTTAATTATATAGACAATGATACCTTTCCTGCATTGATATTCTACTCGGTGAAAATGACTATGATTTATATCTATCAGCACCCACCCATCACCATGTAGTGAGGGCTACAGTGTTCAATATCCAAGGTGACAGTCTGCACAACAAACAACTTCCAACATTTCATGTGAGAGTGGTGATTAATGTATCTCGTGAGCCAAGTGTCGAGCTACCTATTCCACTTGATTATGAAGATATTTATAGGGTCGACTGAGCTGTTGGAACATTTATCACATGACTGTAACATCTTGTAAGAAAACTTGTTGACAATAAGGTATTCATTTTTTATTTATTTTTCATGCTAAGCCTTTAATATTTAATGAAAAAAGTTTTGAACTGATGAATTTTATTACATATGGACAAAGGGAAGGGGTGAAATTAAATACCCACTCAAAACCATCTAAAGGATCAACCAACCAATCAAAAATATTCACCAATGTCACCTTTACCCCACCTGTTCTATATCCACATTTACAATCATTAAAGGTTCATATGGATACAAAGTTAAAAATGGTTGTAGTTGCATAGTTGATTTTGTAGAAAATATGTATGGATATGAAGTTCAATACTTCATTGGTGTTGATTATGTAGGTGAAATCCTCGACTATGATTAGCTAGGCACCTTAGTTGTAAATGTATAAATGAGGTAAGTTTTCATGATTTGATTTTTCAAAAGCTGATATACTATGTTAATTATGACTAAATACATTTCAAATTTTTGGTATAAATATAAATCAAAAACAATTTAAGGTATTTTCCCATGAAAAAAAGGACTTTTTAGTCCTCACACCACCTCAATAGAACAACTGAAAATAGAATCTAAAAAAAGGATGAAATAGTGGAAATCCGGATCAAATTGATTGAAGGAAAAATCACGAATGATAGACTCTTATTAATACCAATGATGCAAAGGTAAAACTCTACAATTTAATCATATCTAATATATTTTCATTTATTTCATTACCTATTCCTTTTTGCGTTTTTAGACAGCATTGGATGCTCATTGCGATCAATTTGGATACTCCAAAGATTTATTTCATGGATTCAATCCATGGATACCCAACAACCCAACCACACATGATGATGTTTTTCAATTTGTAATATACTACATCCAATGTTTTATAACTAAAAAAATTATATAATTTATATTATCTTTTAATGAGTATTATGTTATGATAGGGTGGTGTATCAATATCATGAAAAACATGGAATGAGGTCAGGGGCTAAGCACGAGGACCCAGACAAGTTCTACCACTAGATAAGTATCAGGGTATATATAATAATATTTCACTATCCAAACACATATCAAAACAAATTACTAATTTTTCGTAATGTTTCTGTATTTTCTAAAACAAAAAAATGTAAAAGATTGTGGTTATTATGTTTGTAAATTTTTAAGAGAGAGTATATTCCATTAACAAACTAGAATTCATGAATATGTATTTTCGAATATAATTACTATTTTATTTAAAATATTTATTAATCCTTTGTGTATTTATATTTTTCAATACAACTATGACTATTGAAAACACTCATATTCACAAGATGATATAGATTTTCTTAGAAATGAATGGGCAGCATACTTGATGAAAGAATGTACACAAATATAATGAAGATGTGACTTCCATAAAAGTAGTGGATTGTTTCATTTTTATGTTTAATTTACTTATTTTTAGTATTACTCACATAATAATTGTTTTCTTATATAGGTGGATTCCTTTGTTCTAGTTGGGGTGGTTTGTTTGAAGATGCTCATGATCGTGAGAGATAGGACTTTGAGGATGCAACTCATAATTCAATGAGAAGGTAAAGTTTTTTAAAATATACTATGGTTTTCCTCAAAACCTTTTCACACCCATAGTGTTGACATTTATCACTTTCCTTCAAATGAAGTGGAGGGAACTTGAAGGAAAGTCATAAATTTCGACACTATAGTGTTTCCAATTAAACAAAAAAAGTAAATAGAAATAATGGTAACATTAACAGTTGGGATTTTATTGAGACTTTGGGATGTGTAGGAATCAGTCACACCATAATCATTTATTATGTGTAGGAATTAGTCTCATTTCAAATCGATACACGATGTGACTGGTATAACTCAAAGTATCTCTTTTTATTTTAAATTGACATTAATTTAAGTAAAAAGAACAAGTGAAATACTTAAAATCAAGAAAAATGATTCATATTGTTTTGATACTTTAGTACAATGATACATGATTCATTTGTGACATGTAGGAATCAACCCCACCTCAATCTGATGCACGGTGTGACCGGTATGACTAAAAGTGTTTGTTATCAGTTTAAAATTGATATTTTAGTTTAAAACATGTCACTCATTAAAAACCAATAAAACACTCTCTAATTGTGTTGATAATTTAGGAAATCAATGCATAAGTCATTTTTGAAGTGTATAAAGTAATTTCATGTCAAACTGATGCACGATGCGACCGGTATGACTCAAAATATGTGTTTTCGGTTTGAAATGACATTTTAGAAAAAAACACAACTGACATACTAAAAACTGGTGAAATGCATTAGTATTGTTTTTATACTTTAATAAAATAATCTATAAGTCATTTTTGATGTGTATGAATCAACCTCACCTCAATATGATGCACGGTGTGACTAGTATAACTCAAAGTGTCTCTTTTTATTTTAAAATGACATTAATTTAAAAAAAAGAACAAGTGACATACTGAAAACTGGGAAAATTTATTTGGATTTTTTTGATAATTTAGGGAAATTATCCATGAGTAATTTGTGATGTGTATGAGTCAATTTCACCTCAATATGATGCACGATGTGGCCGGTATGGTTCAAAGTGTCTCTCTTTTTTAAAATTGACATTAATTTAAGTAAAAAGAACAAGTGACATATTGAAAATTGAAAAAATGCATTCAGATTATTTTGATACTTTAGGAAAAATATCCATGAGTAATTTTTATGTTTAGGAATAAACCAAACCTCAATTTTATGAATGTTGTGACTGGTATGACTAAAAGTGTTTTTATCAGTTTAAAATTGACATTTTAGTTCAAAATGTGTCACTCATTGAAAACCAAGGAAATGCACTTTTATTGTCTTTATAATTTATTAAAGTGATTCATAAGTCATTTTTGATGTGTATGAAGTAGCCTCATGTCAAACCTATGTAAGATGCGACCAATATGACTCGAAATGCATGTTTCCATATTGAAATGACATTTTAGTAAAAAATAAAATTAACATACTGAAAATTGAGAAAAAGCATTTGGATAGTTTTTGATACTATAGGAAAATGTTCTATAAGTAATTTGTGATATGTAGGAATCAACCACACCTCAATATGATGCACGGTGTGACTGTTATAACTCAAAGTCTCTTTTATTTAAAATTGACATTAATTTTAGTAAAAAAACAAGTAACATACTGAAAACCGAGAAAACGCATTAGAATTGTTTGGAAAATTTAATAAAATTATCCATGATTCATTTTTGATATTTAGGAGTCAATCACACTTCAATAGGATGCACGGTGTGACTGTTATGACTCAAAGTGTGTCTTTTTATTTAAAATTGACACTAATTTAAGTAAAAAAGAATAAGTGACATACTGAAAACTGAGAAAAAGTATTCAGATTATTTTAATAATTTAGGAAAAATATCCATGATTCATTTTTGACATGTAGTAATAAACCACACCTCAATCTGACGCACGGTGTGACTGGTATGACTAAAAGTGCCCGTTATCAGTTTAAAATTGACATTTTAGTTCAAAACATGTCACTCACTGAAAACAAAAAAAATGAATTCTAATTGTCTTGATAACTTAGTAAAGTGATTAATAAGTAAATTTTGATGTGTATGAAGTATTCTCATGTCAAAATGATACACGATGCGACTGGTATCACTGAAAATGTGTGTTTCCAGTTTGAAATGACATTTTAGTAAAAAAAACACAACTAGCATACTGAAAACTGAGAAAACACATTCGGATTGTTTTGATACTTTAAGAAAATGATCTATAAGTCATTTTTGACATGTAGAAACCAATCTCACCTCAATATAATACATGGTGTGGCTAGAATAACTCAAAGTGTCTCCTTTTATTTAAAATTGACATTAATTTTAGTAAAAAGAACAAGTGACATACTGAAAACCAAGGAAACACATTATGATTGTTTTGATAATTTTAGAAAATGATCCATGAGTCATTTGTGACATGTAGAAGTCAACTACAGCTCAATACAATAAACAGTTTGACCGGTATGACTCCCAGTGTGTATTTTTATTTAAAATTGATATTAATTCATGTAAAAAAGAACAAGTGATATGCTAAAATCCAAGAAAACATATTCATATTATTTTGATACTTTAGGATGATAATTCATGAGTCATTTGTGATGTGTATGAATCAACCACACATCAATCCAATGCACGGTGAGATTGGTATGACTAAAGGTGTCCACTGTCAGTTTAAAATTGACATTTTAGCTCAAAATATGTTACTTACTGAAAATCAAGAAAACGCGCTTTGATTTTCTTGATAATTTTGGACATCGATTCATATGAAATTTTTGGCATGTATGAAGTTTTCTCATGTAAAACTGACACACGATGAGACTAGTATGACTCAAAATGTGTGTTTCCAATTTGAAATGATATTTTAGTAAAAACAGAACTGGCATATTGAGAACCAAGAAAATGTGTTTTGATTGTTTTGATACTTTATGAAAACAATCCATCAGTATTTTGCAATAGGTAGGAATCATCCGCACCTCAATCTGATGCACGGTGTGACTGGTATAACTCTAAATGTATCATTATTTAAAATTGACATTAATTTTTGTAAAATAACGAGTGACATACTCAAAACTAAGAAAACACATTCGGATTGTTTTGATATTTTAGGACAACAATGCATAACTCATTTGTGACGTGTAAGAAACAACCCCACCTCAATACGACGCACGGTGTGACTGGTATAACTCCAAATGAGTCTTTTTTATTAAAAATTTGTCATTTTTTTAATGTATTCTTTCATATTAATGTTTAATTTATTTCTTTATAGTATTAATAACATAATATTTGTTTTCTTATATTGGCGAAATATTTTTCTCGGGTTGAGATGATTTGTTCGGAAACTGTTACCATGGGTGGCCATTTTTTAGAGGGGATCACGGGCATCAAAAGATGAAACATTAATGTTTTTAATTGTTTGATGGATAACTGTAAATGTAATTATATAAAACATTGTTTGAGATGTATATAACATCTTTTTTTGTATATACCATGGGTGAATATTTTTGTATTTGTGATTTCAACTAAACCTATATAGAATTGTTTGAAATTACAAGGTTTTGATGTGTGTTTTAAGAACCCGGTTCTTATATTTGAGGTACGGGTTTCTTCATTTCTCTTTTCCTTAAGTGTTTTTTGAGAATATATGGAAGATGAGAAAAATCCTAAATTTTGGAAGTACATGTCGTGTACTTTTTTTCACACGCAATGTACTCTTGGCCATGTGGGATGAGTACACAGGGCGTGTAGCCATGTCTGCGACGAAGGGTGTAGGAACCGACTACACGCCGTGTAGTGGTCCTTTACATGCCGTGTAGTCAGTCGGCATGCCAAAACAGTAAGGCAGTGGAGCAGCCGCCAGCTGGATGACAGTACACGCCGTGTATTAGGAAGTACATGTCGTTTACTCATGTCGACGGATGAACAGTGTGGTGGTGCCTCCAGAGGAACAGTTAAATGAAAGAAGTACACACCGTGTACTTGGAAGTACACGTTGTGTACTTTGTTTTTTTTTCGCTTAAAACAGGACGTAGCCAACCCTGTTCACAGGATTGGCTTAGAACCGAAGGAAGGAGCTCGGGAGGAAGGTCGGATCTTCGTGGATCAACAGATCGAGCGTCGGGAATCCATTTCCGCCTCGGACGATCACGTTGGAACCGCGCGGGTAAGCCCTCTCTTCTTCTAGCGTGTTGATTACCAATTTTTTCCCTAACGAGAGTTATTTGAGGTTGAATAAAAGTTTTCTTACCTCAGATCTATGTCGTTCTTGGGAATTTCTAGAATCGTTGTTCGTGTATACCACTCATTGGCGTATAAGGTAGGTGGCTTGGTGTTAATTTTTCCAACTGTCGTGTGTTTTGTGCGCTTTTGGGCCATGAACCCATGTTGGGGTGTCGTGTGGCTGAGTCTGTTGCTATACTAAACACCTATAATTAAATAGGTGATTAATTATGATAATAAAATGCTAGTTGGGATCATTGCTTGGATCCAGGACCACCCCAGGGGTGCGTTCCACTATTTAGCTGTTTGGCCAGGATACCCGAGGGTATGCCTTTAAAGTAGTACTTGTAGAATTTCCTCGAGATGAATTACTTGTTTACTGCATATTTGCATGTTGGGTATGCCTCGGTTACCTGTTTAGCCTGAGGGCGTTGTTGTGATTAGCCTGAGGGCGTGGTTGTATTAGCCTGAGGGCGACATTCTATTTCGCCTGAGGGAAACCTTTCGCGCCTGAGGGCTTGACTTTTGTGCCTGAGGCCGACACTTCCTACGCCTGAGGGAAATACCTACAGGTTGGATTCTATATAGCTTGAGGGCATGGTTCACTATTTTAGCCTGAGGGCAGGATACTTGTTGGCCTGAGGGCTTGGTACTATTGAGCACAAAATGTTACTAAATTAAATGGATTAAATGAATAATAAAATGTCAATTTAACTATTAAGTTAGTTACTTTTGAGTACTGCTTAGTTTATTGCATTTTTCTACTTCACACTGTTGTTGCATGCTTTCACGCAGTTGGGCACGGGCCTTTGGTGGGTGCCTACTGAGATATATTTCTCACACCCTGTTTGGGTCATGCTTTTCGGCCCAAACAGATTACGTTTATGCAGGTGTGGAGAGGGGAAAGAGTCCCTATGCAGGTACTTGACTGTTGTTGAGGAGTAGGAGGGCATGGGACCGAGCTTAGGCTCACGATGCCGTTGCCAGCTGTTTTGCTTTGTTTTTATGTACTCTTCTTTTGTTGTATTGTATTGATGTATAACATGTTCTGACTGTTTTCTTAGAACTTGATACATGTAGCATCATTGTTTATATACTGTTGGTTGTATCCACTGCAGTTGTTTATTTCAGTTATGTATGGTTTACTACTTCCGTTGTTCGTTGTATGTTTTATTTTGTATTCCGTTGCGCTACACTTTGGAAAATGAGGGCATAGTTTCCCCACTATCAGACCTAGGCCCTCACTGCTAGTCGGCAGCCTATGGCATTTGGGGAAATGTGCTTAAGGTCACGTGGCGAATCGGGTTCGGGGCACCCGTTGAGTGGAACCCGGAACCAGGACGTTACAAAGTGGTATCAGAGGGGGTTTCTTTTCTTTGACTTACTATTTGGAGCCGTAGTCAAGGATAGGATGAACGGTAGTTTGTAATAAGTTGTGCCCAGGCGTAGCTAACCCGTGTACAGGGAAAATCCAATTTACCTTGTATTGCAATTTTACTGATTTTGAAATTTACAGTTGATATGTTTTCACCGTTGGGTGACGCACTTGAGATTGTGCTGTTATAATTTATCTGTGGGTTCTATTTAGTTGCAACCCGATGAGATGAGGGTATTCCATCTCATGCAAAATTTAGGCACATGCTAGAAATCACATGTCATGCATTGTTTCCATGCCATGTAGGTGCATTAGAAATTGCATGTTGTTGTGATAGTAGTTGTGCTAGAAAAGCATGTTATTGTGATAGCTGCTCTGATAAAATACCTACCTAGTGATAGGGTAAATTTTGTGAGATTTGTTCATAGAATGGACGCCAAAATTTGTTTTTTGGGGAGTATGGGCCCCCGTTGACTGGAATTTGGTGGATCATTGACTGTTTATTAGTTATAACACAGATAAGATGTCAAACTTTGATTTGTGGGGAGTATGGGCCCTCACGGGTTGGAATTTGACACTTAGGTGTTGGTTTTCGATATTTTCTGGGTTCCAGAGAAGTTTCTAAGGCATACTGTCCGGAAACCCAGTATACACATCATGTAGTATTTTTTTAACACGCCGTGTATGGCCTTCTATTCGGGAAGAAAAATGAACTTTTTAAGTACACGCCGTGTACTCTGAGTACACGCCGTGTAGTCTCTCCCCATGTCACAAACCATGTGGGCGGCGACACGGGGTAGGGAAGAGCTTGGGTAAAACACGTCGTGTACCAGATATACACGTCGTGTAGTATTGACCCGGAGTCCGGACGTGTAACTAACAACACGGGTCAGCGAACTCCTTTACAGAACACAGCGTGTCAATGATGGACACGCCCTGTAGTGTGACCTGGGGACTCGGTCGTCTAACTAACAACATGGGTCGATGTCATCATTCCTTGAATACACCATGTAGTCTTGTCCGAGGACATACCAGGTGGACTTAGCCGAGTGGCAGGGAAACGAGGTGATGTACACGCCGTGTGTGGGTGTAACACGCCATGTAGTTTCAAGCCGAGTAGTCGAACGTGTCACAAACGACACGGGCAATTGGAAAATAACACCATACACGCCGTGTAGATTATATACACGCCGTGTAGTTTTGTTCAACGGGAGCCATGTGGCTTAGCCATGTAGAAGGACCCGGGAAGGGGAAGGGGAAGTCAAGTACACGCCGTGTAGTCATTGTACACACCGTGTAATCTTGTTTTTCAAATCTTGAAATTTCATCTTCCTCTTGTTCCATTTGTGGTTCCTTCGCTTTCGGTCTTTTATAATCTTGTTCTAAGGCGTGTTTTGACCTTGTAGTGTCATACCGCCTAAACGAATGCGCGTTGTTCGCCAGAAGAGTGGCAATGAGTATACTCCAAAAATGGTGGGCCATGGGCTACCAATTGATCCTCCAGCAGATCCAGATGTGGTGCCAGCCGTTATACCGGACGCAGGCGCGGAGGTGCAGTTCCGTGAGGACTTTATGCGGTTCATGCAGACCTTTCAGGGAGCACCGCCGGCTGCCACATCTATGGTTGAGCTTACACGTATCTTCCAGCAGCAGCATCCACCTACGTTTTTAGGGGATGGCGGACCACAGGCTGCGGATTCTTGGTTAGGGTCGATGCAGACTATTTTCAAGAATCTTGAGATGCCTCCAGGGCGGAGGTTCAAGCTCGCGACTTACATGCTGGGTGATTCCGCTAAGAGGTGGTGGGATGTTACCACCCAGTCAGAGCATCATAGGGACATGGCATGGGAATACTTTCAGGCAGTCTTCTATGACTTTTTCTTCCCAGAGACGCTGAGAGAAGATATAGCTCGGGAGTTCATGAATCTGCAGTAGGGTGCTATGTTGGTGATGGACTATTCTGCTCGTTTCACCGAGCTTCAGCGTTTTGCACCCGTGCTGGTGGGTGATGAGACATTGAGAGCCAGACGTTTTGAGGATGGTCTTCGTTATGACATTCGAGGGCTGTTGAATGTTTTCAGGTTTCCTACTGTACATGCTATCGTAAACCAGGTGCTGATTACAGAGAGGAACTTGTGGGAAGCTAGTGGTGTGGGCCAGGGCGGTTCAACACCAGTTGCTGGTACTATTTATACTAGCAAGAGGAAGAGACAGATGAACTTCTCTCAGGGTGGCAGTACCAGCCAGGTAGCTTCTTCAGGTGGCCCGATCATGTGCTACCAGTGTGCTAGAGAGGGGAACAAGAGACCGCAGTGTCCACGTGATCCAGTGGAGTGTAGAGCTTGCGTAAATATGGGTCATCTGCAGGGCTTTTGCAGGGCGTTTCTACCGGTGGCTAGTGAGAGGGGTTCTGTGCAGACTCCGCGTGCGGGAGCAGGACCAGTGGATTCTTACCAGTCGGGGAACTGGAATACATCAGGGTGTGTAGGTAGAGATGGTGGTCGTGGTCATGGTAGCCAGACACCAGGATCTCAGAGGCAACAGGGCGGGATAGCTCAGGGTAGCCAGGCTGTGTCGCAGGGCCGCAGCACTGGGCAAGCGTATGCAGTGCAATAGACCCAGCAGGAGTAGGATCTCGGACCTTCTACAGTCAGAGGTAATATTCAAGTAGCTTTTGTCTTATCTTCAGTACTTTTGTATATGGGTGTTACACATAGTTTCATATCTGTGCCCGTTGTGGAGAGTCTTGGGCTCTGTGTTTCTACTTCTTCTGATATCATGATGCTAGACACTCTGTTGGGAACTAGGACGGCTGGTGTGCGTCAGTGCAAGGAGTGCCCCCTTGAGATTGGTGGGTTTCACTTTCTTTGGGACCTTTATGTCTTAGAGATGACAAGCTATGAATTCATTCTCGGGATGGACTGGTTGGTTCCCTTTTGAGCCTTTGTATAATACTATCATCGCAGGGTGCGTTTCACATCACCAGAGGGCGGAGAGTTTCTATACAAGGGAGAATGGGATGTTCAGGCGAGTCGAGCTGGACCAGAGCATCATGGGCGAGGTGGAGTCATGGCCCAGATTGCGAGTTTATATCTGGATGACCAGTGGACTTGTCCGAAATATTTCCCTCTAGTTGTTGATCGTTTCAGGGATGTCTTCCCGGATGACTTTACAGTTCTACCTCCAGAGAGAGAGGTGGATTTCTCTATCAAGCTTGTTCCAGGAGCAGCACCAGTTTCCATTCCTCCTTATAGGATGGCTACACCTGAGTTGCAGGAGCTCAAGAGGCATTTAGAGGAGTTACAAGCAAAGGGATTTATCCGACCCAGTACTTCTCCTTGGGGTTCTCTAGTCCTTTTTGTAAAGAAGGAGGATGGTACCCTCAGACTTTGCGTGGATTATCGGAAGCTGAACCAGTTGACGGTCAAGAATCGATATCTTTTGCTGAGGATAGATGATCTTTTTTATCATCTTCGAGGAGCACGAGTGTTTTCGAAGATTGTCTTGAGATCTGGATATCATCAGCTGCGCGTGAGACCATCGGATATACCGCTTATAGCTTTTCTGAGCAGATATGGTCTGTACGAGTACTTGGTTATGACATTCTAACTCACGAACGTGCCAGTAGTTTTCATGGCTCTGATGAATTGTGTGTTCCATCCTTATCTGGACTCGTTTGTGGTAGTATTCGTGGATGATATCTTGGTGTACTATCACACTCGACACGACCATGCCACCCATCTTGAGATCATATTGATTACACTGAGAGATCATCGACTATATGTTAAGCTCTCAAAGTGACACTTTTGGATGGACCAGATTCACTTCCTGGGTCATATCATCTCGGAGGCAGGAGTTGTCGTAGACCCAGAGAAGGTGAGATCAGTAGTTTCCTAGGAGCAGCCAAAGAACGTGTTTGAGATATGAAGTTTCTTAGGGCTAGCTGGTTACTACAGATGCTTCATACAGGACTTCTCCCACTTAGCAGCATCGTTGACGGGTTTGACTAAGAAGGGTGTGAAGTTCGTTTGGATGGAAGCTTGCGAGACAGCCTTTCAGGACCTGAAAGGAAGGTTGACATCAGCACCGATCCTGATACTCCCAAAGCAGGGGAAGAGCTATACAGTTTACTATGACGCATCAGGTATTGAGCTAGGAGAAGTGTTGATACAGGGCAACTGAGTTGTTGTGTATGGGTCTCGGCAGTTGAGGCCACATGAGAGGAATTACCCGACGCATGATCTCAAGTTGGCTGCAGTTGTGCATGCATTGCGCTTTTGGAGACATTATCTACTGGGATAGTATTTTGTGGTTTTCACCGAACATAAAAGCCTCAAGTATATCTTTACTCAGCGTGACCTGAATCTGAGGCAGAGAAGGTGGGTTGAGTACCCACAGTCCTTCGATTTTGAGCTTGCCTATACACCTGGTAAAGGTAATGCAGTAGCTGATGCACTGAGCAGGAAGACTCAGATACAGGTAGTGAAGGAGGCCAGTGGTGAGTGGTAGCTCATGGATTTGTTCTCTGAGATGCATCTGGAGGTGCACAACAGTCAGGGGAAGACTTATCTTTCCTCTTTAGCTATAACTTCTACCATCCTGGATAGAGTGAGGATGAGACAGCTATCTGATCCAGAAGGCCTAGTTCTACGGGAGTCGGTGGCAAGTGAGGACCCTCCTCCTGGATGGACGATATGTGATAATGAGGTTTTTTGTTTCCATGGACGAGTGTGGGTTCCAGGGGATACACGGGAGGAGCTGATGCGAGAATTTCATGCTTCATCTTGGGCAGTTCATCCCGGGGTTACCAAGATGTACCGTGACTTGAGATGTCAGTACTGGTGGCCGGGTATGAAGAGAGATGTAGTTGGTTATGTTACGAGGTGTTCCACCTGTCAGCAGATGAAGGCAGAGCATTAGAGACCATCCGGAATTTTACAGCAGTTGCCCATTCCCGAGTGGAAATGGGACGATGTCGCAATGGATTTCGTGACTGGATTGCTGAGGTCACCTCGTGGCAATGATGTTGTGTGGGTTGTTATGGATAGACTCATAAAGGTATCTCACTTCTTGCCGATCAAGGAGACCTTCGATGTTGACGAGCTCAGAAGGTTGTATATCCGAGAGATCGTCTGTCTTCATGGGGTCCCTCGTTCTATCGTTTCTAATAGGGACGCCCGCTTTACGTCTCGTTTCTAGCAGAGTTTTCAGAGGGCGCTGGGTACACAGGTGATTCTAAGCACAGCTTACCACCCTCAGACCGATGGCCAGTCAGAGCGTACGATACAGGTGCTAGAGGACATGTTGCGTGCATGTGTCCTAGACTCTGGGGGTTCTTGGGAGAAGCATATACCCTTAGTCGAGTTTTCCTATAACAATAGCTTCCAAGCAACTATTGAGATGGCACCATACGAGGCTTTATATGTTAGGCCATGTTGTTCACCCTTATGCTGGATAGAGGCAGGTGAGGCAGCATTACTGGGGCCACAGCTTGTGCAGGAGACATCTAAGCAGGTCCAGTTGATTCAGAAGCGGATGGCTACCCCGCAGTCTCGTCAGAAATCTTATGCTGATCGCCGCGGACGACCTTTGGAGTTCGTTGTCGGGGATCAGGTTTTCTTGTGTGATTCGTCGAGGCTGGGACACAAGCGGATCAGGAGACAGTGTAAGCTTTCACTGAGGTATGTGGGGCCATTCGAGATTCTGGAGAGAGTCGGGTTGGTTGCCTATCGGTTGCGGTTACCACAGCGGTACCGAGCCATGCACGACGTCTTCCACGTATCTCAGTTGTGTCGCTATCATTCAGACATGTCTCACATCTTTCAGCTCGAGGAGGTTGAGATGGAGGAGGATGCGTCCTTTGAGGAGCATCTGATCCGTGTTGTTGATAGGAGCACGAAGGTTCTCTGAGGCCGGTCAGTTCCTCTCATACGGGTGCTATGGCAGCATGATCGAGTGCAGGATGAGACCTGGGAGCTGGAGGCCGACGTACGTGCTCAGTGGCCGGAGTTGTTCACGGCTATATCGTCTCCACCCTTGGAAGGGCAATTCGGGGACGAATTACTATAAGGGGGGAAGTTTGTAAGAACCCGGTTCTTATATTTGAGGTATGGGTTTCTTCCTTTCTCTTTTCCTTAAGTGTTTTTGAGAATATATGGATAATGGGAAAATCCTAAATTTTGGAAGTACACGTCGTGTACTTTTTTTCACACGTCGGGTACTCCTGGCCATGTGGGATTAGTACACGGGGCGTGTAGCCATGTCAGCGACGAAGGGTGTAGGAACTGACTACACGCCGTGTAGTGGTCCTTTACACGCCGTGTAGTCAGTCGGCAGGGCAAAACAGTAAGGTGGTGGAGCAGCCGCCATCTGGACTACAGTACATGCTGTGTAGTCGGGAGTACATGCCGTGTACTCATGTCGACGGATGAACAGTGTGGTGGTGCTGCCAGAGGAACAATTAAATGAAGTACACGTCGTGTACTTGGAAGTACACGCCGTGTGCTTTGTTTTTTTCGCTTAAAACGGACATTAGCCAACCCTGTTCACAGGATTGGCTTAGAACCGGAGGAAGGATCTTGGGAGGAAGGTCGGATCTTTGTGGATCAACCGATCGAGCATCGGGAATCCGTTTTCACCTCGGACGATCACGTTTGAACCGTGCGGGTAAGCCCTCTCTTCTTCTAGCGCGTTGATTACCAATTCCTTCCCTAACGAGAGTTATTTGAGGTTGAATGAAAGTTTTCTTACCTCATATCTACGCCGTTCTTGAGCGTTTCTGGAATCGGTGTTCGTGTATACCACTCGTTGGCTTATAAGGTAGGTGGCTTGGTGTTAATTTTTCCAACTGTCGTGTGTTTTGTGTATTTTTTGCCACGAACCCATGTTGGGGTGTCGTGTGGCTGAAGTCGTTGCTATACTAAACACCTATAATTGAATAGGTGATTAATTATGATAATAAAATGCTGGTTGGGATCATTGCTTGGATCCAGGACCACCCCACGGGTGCGTTCCACTGTTTAGTCGTTTGGCCAGGATACCCGAGGGTATGCCTTTAAAGTATTACTTGTAGAATTTCCTCGAGAGGAATTACTTGTTTACTGCATATTTGCATGTTGGGCATGTCTCGGTTACCTGTTTAGCCTGAGGGCGTTGTTGTGATTAGCCTGAGGGCGTGGCTGTATTAGCCTGAGGGCGACATTTTATTTCGCTTGAGGGCAACCTTTCGCGCCTGAGGGCTTAACTTCTATGTCTGAGGGCGACACTTCCTACGCCTGAGGGCAATACCTGCGGGTTGGATTCTATATAGCCTGAGGGCAGGATACTGGTTGGCCTGAGGGCTTTGTGCTGTTGAGCACAAAATGTTACTAAATTAAATGGATTAAATGAATAATAAAATGGCAATTAACTGTTAAGTTAGTTACTTTTGAGTACTACTTAGTTTATTGCATTTTTCTACTGCACACCGTTGTTGCATGCTTTCACGCAGTTGGGCACGGGCCTTTGGTGGGTGCCTACTGAGATATATTTCTCACACCCTGTTTGGGTCATACTTTTCGGCCCAAACAGATTACGTTTCTGCAGGTGTGGAGAGGGGCAAGAGTCCCTATACAGGTATTTGACTGTTGCTGAGGAGTAGGAGGGCATGGGACCGAACCTAGGCTCGCGATGCCGCTGCCAGCTGTTTTGCTTTGTTTTGCTGTACTCTGCTTTTGTTGTACTGTATTGATGTATAACATGTTATGACTGTTTTCTTAGAACTTGAGACATGTAGCATCATTGTTTATATACTGTTGGTTGTATCCACTGGAGTTGTTTATTTCAGTTATGTATGGTTTACTGCTTCCGCTGTTCGTTGTATGTTTTATTTTGTATTCCGCTGCGCTACAATTTGACAAATGAGGGCATAGTTTCTCCACTATCAGACCTGGGCCCTCGCTGCTAGTTGGCAGCCTCTGACGTTTGGGGAAATGCGCTTGAGGTCACGTGGCGAACCGGGTTCGGGGCACCCGTTGAGTGGAACCCGGAACCGGGACGTTACATGTGTGTTATTATATTAACACCACATTGCACCTAGCTAAACCTTTTATCAGTGCTATTTTGAGTGCTGATAAAGGCATCCCTTTATCACCGCTATTTAAAGCGCTGATAAAGGAAGGCCTTTATCAGTGTTTTTTATCACAGATAAAGGATCGCTTTTATCAGTGATTTTTTAGCACTGATAAAGGGGACCCCTATCAGCGTTGTTAAAAGCCTTTTTGTGTGCTGTTAAAGGGTATATGTGTAGCAGTTTCCCTGGGCTTCAGAATCGCGTGTCGTTTCAGTGTCTTGCTTAGAAAAATATTTCTAGAAATATTCCAAAATCTTACGTGGTAAAACTAGAGTCTCTAAAAGCCTCAACTGATTGAGGATCTGCATTTGGAGGCATGAGATCCATTTGTGTTGTCAGGATGTCCACAGTTTTCTTTGAGTACAGTTGATCTGAGCTTCTATCAGGGGTCATTTCTCATGTCTCCACCTTTCATGTCCGAGCCTTCACAGGCTTTATAGTTCCCCCAGGCGATGATGCTAGGTCCTTCTACTCATGCAGTGGGAGAAAGATCAAGTGCACATGACAACATCCACATGACACCTCCTCCTTATGACTCACAATTAGAGCATCCAACATTTGAGGTTTTAGCACCCGAGGAGGAGCCATCTGCAACTCATCATACTCCACCCCAGCATAGAGGTTGGTGATCTTGATATGAGCATCTCATTCGTACACTAGATTGTGGGATGTGACCTCATTGTAAGCATAGAGGTTGGTGATCTTGATATGAGCATCTCATTCGTACACTAGATTGTGGGATGTGACCTCATCGTAGACAACGACTGTACTCATTCATTTATATGTTTTATGTTGATTTAAAGGATTTGAAACAATAATGTCTTTTATCATCTATATTATTGTCTATCTATTAAATTGATGAAATTCATTTTACTGTCAACAATTTTTTATATCTTTTTCTAGTGTTTTAATTTTCATTTATATGTTACTTACAATTTAAATTTTATAAGCTTTCAAAATGGACTACTTGAAACATAAAAAAACTTATTAAATTTCAAGTAGGTAATTTTCAAAGCTTGTAAAAATATAAACTATAAAAACAATCTAATTAAAACTAAAAGTATAGCCTAAACATCTAAAAAATTATTAAAAATAACAAGAATTTGTTAATATATTTAACCGAAATTAATTTACACGACACAACCATTATTGATTAAAAACTGAATATTTACACATTAAAAAATATATGCACAAAAATAATTGTATAACTAAAATCTAAATGAAATTTAAAATATTGACTAAATATATAAAAAATAATTGAAAATGAGATGAATGTTAAAAAAAATTATATATACAAATGGAATGTTTTAAAACTGCAATATATTGTGTCACTAAAATTACTTTTCATTAATTGTTTTTATGAAATACTTGTTATTTTCAATTGTGTTTTATATGTTTGGTAAGTGTGTTATATTTTATTTAGATTGTATTTCAACTTTATTATTTTTAGACTTTCAAAGTCACCCACTTAGAAACATTATTATGTTTCATGTACATGACTTTGAAAGTGCATAAATTATAAAATTTAAATACAATCTAAATGAAATTTGACAAAACGACTCAACATATAAAACATAATTGAAAATAAAAAAAATCTAATTATAATAAACAAAAGATAATTTACATGTCACAAAATTTATTGCTTAAAAACATAATATTTTCACTTTCAAATATTAATGGACAAAATTCTTATTAAGTATTAAATCATTAACAACATTACTACGAACTATTATTAATTATGTTATTATAATTAAATGTTAGTGATTACATTACTAATATATATTAATTATAACATTAAATATTTAAAATAATTAAAATAAAAAATCTTAATAATGATGTAAACAAAATAATTATTAATTTAACAAATATAGTAATTAACAATATATTTTTAAAATAAATCTTGATTATATTAGTAATATAAAAAAATTAATTACTAATAATAACAGTATTATTAACAAATTATTTGTATATATAGGTATCTAAATAAAAGAAAATAAAAGCAATATATATATTAAATATCCAAACATATTTTTTTTTTAAAAATAATTGTTTTTTTTAATTTGTGCAAAGGCCGCATTGGCTTTGCCGCATTTGGACCAAGATCTACGCCGACTTTGTGTAGTAGTTTTAAATATATTTTTCAACTTGCATTATTTTAATAAATAGTATAAAAAAACGTATAAAACGAAATATATTCTTTGTAGGGTTCTCACAATTGATTTTTATTTTATTTTTCTTCCGCGTAGTTTCGGCGGGGGCGGTGAGGGAATTCTGACCGGCGGGGTGTCTCTGAAAGGCAGTGGCGGGGACCCCTGACACGCGGGGCGCGGCGCGGGCCGGATGGGTGGGGGAATTCTCACGAGGGCGGGTGTGCTCTCTGACAGGCAGTTGCGGGGGCGCGGCGTCCTCTCATTGTACCTCTGTCACGCGGGCTGGTTGACCGGCAGCCTGGTTGGCGGGGGTGCAGGTCGGATCGGACGGGTGTATGGAGATCTGACACGGCGGGGTGTAGACGGTTTCGGATGCCAACGTGATCAGGGCGGGCTTCTCCAAATGGCCATTGGACTGACTGACTTCTCCTGAGTGATTTGGGACTTCCTTCAAATATCAACCTGTCTTATTTCAAAACTGGTTTATCATTATCTTATAAGCCTTCACTCGCTCGTTCCCTCAAATATTAAAGGCCTTCCCACGCCCTTTTTTTAAGAAAGGGAAAGTGATACTTTTTATTCATTCTAAATTACTATAATGCTCGAACTTTGTTTCCATACAACTCAAATCCTCACGACCACACCAAAACTATCAAAATCTAATTATCTAAGTTCACAAGAGTTTTACTATTTCATTGAAATGATTAAATAGTACAAATTATCAATACTATAAAACTGGATTTATCCAGCGTTAAGTCTTTATCACTGTTAGCTAAAAGCGCTGATAAAGGTAATCTTTATCAACGCTACCAAAAACGGCGATAAAAGTGGGCTTTTATCAGCGATTTTTTTTAGTACTGATAAATGGTTTTTATCATCACTAAAAAAACGATGATAAAGGGAGGAAAAAAACACTCATAAAAAGGACATTTTATAAGTGCTACTAAAGAAGCAATAATAAAAGAGACCATTTATGAGCGCTAATAAAAAAACGTTGATGAGAGGGCTTTATCATCACTTTTTTTACTACCGCTGATAAATACCCCCTTATCGGCGTTTTTTTCCTAGCACTGATAAATGTTATATTTCATAAAAATAATATTTCATTAAAAATAATATATTAATATGAATAAAATTTATCTTTTAAAACATTGTTTTGGTAAGACTAAATATGCATTTACACTTGATATAAAAGATATGTAGTGAAAATGACATAAAATAATTAAAAAATATTATTAATTACTAATTTTCTAATTGTTATCGAGTAATAGTTATTTAATGACAATTGGATGACATAAAAAATAAATCGACTAATAAGCGGTCTAAGATAAGTTGAAAACAAGACTTGAATTTCAAACAACCGTAACTTTTGATCCAGGTGTCCATTTGAGCTCTACAACATATCAAATTGAAGTTTGCGAAGAGATTTGCGCCGTAATGATCCAAGGGAACTCCTATCACATTTTTTGAGGCCAAAAGGCCCATAAGTCCTCTAAAACTGAGTTTTTAGTCGGAGTATCCTAATTTTTTAATATTCGATGAAATTTCAGCCTCGTTTAAGAGTCTTATTTTCTTTTTTTAGTGGGGACTAAATTTATTCCAAAGACTTACATTCATATAGATAATATGGTTTTGAAATTTTATCATTTTTCACAATGTATTTTTATTTATAATTAAATATATGCATATTTTTTATATTTACTAATAATAAATCAATTGTATAAATACATATTTAAACATATTTACATAAAAATGTATTTTTAAATATATAAAATAAATATTTATTATTCATTTTATTAAAAATAAAAAATTCTCCATTTTATTTACATTATAAAAATGAATTAACATGTATATATATACCTATACAATTAATGTTTTTATATAAACATGTGTGTATCAATAAAAAAATATATATGTATATGTATATTCTAATATATGTAAATAAATACATATCATATAGATATTTGTACGTGCATGTGAGAAATATAAATGCACACTTGTGTGCGTATCAATATTATGTACACATCATATATAATTTTATTTTTATAAATAAATAATTATCATTATCATTAAATATAATATATAACCGTATTTTACCGTAAATATTTATAAATACATTATAAAAATTTTATATGTGAATATGCAATTATAAGTGTATATGTAAATATATAGACATATAAATATATATGTAATGTATAAAATTTATATCTAAATATATAGACATTCTAAAAATGTATTTAAAACAACATCTAACCATTTTTTACATTATAAAAAATATATGAATATATATATATATATATATATATATATAATGTTTATATATATATGTGTGTGTATTAATAAACAAATATATATTTATATTATATTCTAGTGTATGTAAATGAATATAATATATAATATATGATATTTTTTAAATAAATATAAGTGTATATATATATATATCACACACACAAACATATATTTTATAGATGTATTTAAAAACAATTATATAAATATATGAATAAAAAATATATATGTAAATAAATATATATATATATATATATATATATATATAAACAAAAATATCATAAAATACATAATAAAACATCATGGTGCAGTTGTAATGACGTTTAAGTTCAGAAGGAGAGGTACATGGATCAAATTCATATGCGCGCAGTAGGCTAGAAATTCCCAATGCACTAATAAAGTGGATGAGGAAGTGCTGATAAAGGGGGCTAAGAGAGGTCCAAAAAAATAACCCCCCTATCAGCGCTTAAAAACAAGCGTTGATAAATGAGGGTTTTTATTCGTGCTTTTTTCGAGCGCTGATAAAGCGTGCCCTTTAACATCGCTTGCATTATCAATGCTTCTTTAGCGTTGATAAAGCCATTTTTAGCGTTGTTAAAGGGCAAATTTCTAGCAGAGTATTCAATCATGTGCTAGATTATTTATAATAATTATTGGAATCCCATAAAAAATATTAAACCCAAAATCGATGATCACTTGACTATATTTCCATGATCTAACCCAATAACTCCATAACATTCCAACAACAGTGTTAGAATAAGAACGCAAATTAGAAAACAACCACCAAACAATTTCCCATAAAATTTGAGTCAAATAATATAAATCATAATGATTAAAAAACACATTAATTTGAAATTTATAGATCAATACATCATTATAAATGTATCAAACAACATTGATGGAAGAAATTTATATTTGTAGAAAACAGATTCATGGACTTGAGAACCATTGATGTGGCAAAACAAAATACCCAGGAAAAAGGGATTAAAAGGATTATATATTTTTTATTCATTTTGATAATCTCCTTTTACAGGTTAAGGGGTAACCTTTACATAGTTCATAGGCTCATAGGTACAAAGATTCAATATATGGCCATTACAGGCCCAAGGATCAAATACCCAACAACAATCCCCACCCATACAAATTTTTGGACCACAACAAACCACCTACAAATCTGCACAACAAGCAATCCCAATATATGACTACATGGGCCTAGTATTGATGACGAAGCCATGCCCTCTCATTCATCCAAATTTGAGAGCATTACTGGTGTTTTCTTCTTACTATGACCTCGTTTGGGACTGCACCTCGGTATGTGACCCAAATTTCTTCTATAATCTATATTCATTGAAGCCCGCTCTGTCAGACTCCTTCAGTTGCAGCATTCTGCCCATCCTGCTCAGTCGAGCCCCTGCCGAAGGACGTTTAACCACGCCACCCGATTGTCGTTTGTTCGTCCATCATCCAAGGAGGCCCCTCCATCAATGATTCTCACCACCGTCACCCGCCTGTCCTCCGTTGAGCCACCAATTGCCTTTCCATTCACCGAGATCGTTGTCTCACCCCGATCGTCAATGAAGCCCACTGCCGCACGCCTCATGCATCCTGCCCCTGCCATTGGCTGTTTGAGACTCTTCTCAAAGAACCACCGGCCATTGCCACCCCTTACTCAAACCCCTGTCACACCACTGACGCACGTATCGCCTTCGTACCACACACCCTACTGCCCCTTCATTCCGTTCCCCAAATTTGAGGCTATTTGGATTTGATCCCAAGTTGATGTTGTATTACGGGGCTACCTAATCCACCAGGCTAAACCCCAACCGTGAAGAAATAATGTTCTAAATTTCATAAGACATGAACACACTTCTTTAATCAAAATAATATATTTTTAATAATACTAAAATTTCCTAATTCGAGAATCATAAGGCCAACTTTGACCAATGCTAAAGAGTAAAATTGAGAAATGAGATTAAACTTCCCCCTCCAATCCATGATATATATCCACTACTATTTTAGATATAACGCATGCCAAATACGTTGTTGCACTGCTCATATACTAAAAAAATTTCACTCGTTTTTTTACATATTATAATTAGTATTAACATTTATTTTCTACATTTAAAAAAGAATATACAAGGAATATATTTGTAATGGTTATAATCCCTTCAAAAGATGATTATATTAGTAGTCAATACCACAGATAGTCTCTTTAACAGTGCAAAAAATGAGATTTAACAATGCTAAAAAAGTGTTGTTGTCTTCAGAACTATTAAAAGTTGGGACTCCTTTATCAGTGCTAAAAAACAATGATAAAGGGGGACCTTTTGTTAGGTCAAAATTATTATGATGAAGACACAAAATAGGGGGGGGGGGGTGAATTGTGATTCTTTAAACCATTCAACAAATTCAAAATAATCATCTTGATGTGCAACAATTATTTTCCTTCTCTTAAAGATGAGTGAGAAGCGAATAAAAATAAAGAAAAGAATATAGCGATATATAGTGGCTCAGGGCACAAAGATCCCATAGTCTACTCCGGAAACACTCTCTTAGTAATCTTGGTGATTTTCACTAGTAATTCCTTTCATCTAATATTTCCTCAACTGAGTACAGACAGTTGATACCTTTATAATAAGGTTTTTACAATACCTTCTGGTTATTTTATAGGGAACCGTAAATCCACAACTTAGTTTGAGAAGATGATACTCCTTCACCACCACATTTGAGTTTGAGTAGCCGAGACTCCAATAAATCAATAGAGATTGATTTGATTGAGAAAATAGGTTTCACTAATATTTTCAACAATAACTGACAAATGTGATTGATCTTCAATAATGCACAGTAGCAGTGAAAATAATCTTCAATGTTTGCACATACTTTCTTCAAAAAAAGATAGAGAAAACTCTAGATAAATGAATAAAAAATTATGTATCCAAAGTGTAACTATTTAAAAATGATTTGTTGAATGTACAAAAGAAGATTTAACTATAAGATATAGAAGTAGACACAACAAAAACAAAAAGTTGATTAGCTAGATGAAAACTTGTATGCCTCCAAAGTGTAGCTCTAAAGGCAATGTCACACTATTATTAAAAATCACACAACCTTTTCATTTCCATGTATGTATATATATGTATATATATATATATATATATATATATATATTCTAAAGATGAACATCTCATTATTTATACTGTAGGTCGAAAAAATTCCAGGTTAAACCAGCTCCTGAAATACCACATAATAAATCACAAATATTTGAATTTAAATCTTTCAAATTATTTAAAGAGAGTTGTAACACACCTTATAAATTGTATTTATTTAATCCGTTGAGTAAGAGCCTTTGAATCGGTCATAAAACATCTTTAAAGAGATATTTACTTCTAACGAGACTGTTGTAAAAAACATCGATAATATCTTAAATTAAAAACTCCATCATTGACCAGTCAAATATAGGGTTCCATTGCATAACAACAAACTACAAAAGTAGGGTTGAAAATGTATAGTTGATTATAAAAGTAGGTTTGATGAACCATATGTTTATTCCTCAAACATAGGGTTTTTCCAAACATAGGGGTATTGATCCATACTTTTCCAACAACACAGGGTATCTGATCCATACATTTAGTTCCAAATGTAAGGATTCCAAACTATACATTGCACTTAAAAATGTAGGGTATGAATAATGTTTCTAGATTATATTCAAACACATCCATAATACATAAAAAAATTCCCATGAATTAACGACTTCTGTACGCTTCCAGAATAAAGACGAATATTCTAATGAATATCATCTTCCTAAAATTCACTTAAAATCAACTTTATTAGTAACATAAATGTGAGTGTTTTTGTGCATCAAAATCAAAAAAATTTAATGAAATTGTTGAATCAACACAAGCTCAACAATATCTCCCGTTTTGATGATCACAAAACCCATCAAATAAATATTAAAATTAAAAAACTTTTTAGAAGAAGAAATTTTCATAAATATAAATACTTAAATTATAAGATCATTTCAACCCTTTAATAAATTTCTCATATAGATTTATAATATAAATTTATCATATAAATTTATCATATAAATTTATCATATAAATTTCCCATATAAATTTCCCATATAAATTTCCCATATAAATTTCCCATATAAAATTCTCCCCCTTTTTATGACATCAAAAGGAAAAGAATAAAATGCAGCAATATAAAATCCCCACAAATTCATGATTCCTAAAAAAATATAATTAAGGAGCCATGAAAGAATATAAAATATTATTCAATGAATAATAATGGTTTCTAATGAATGTATTAAATCAATTAATCCTTGCTATTAAACTTGCTAAATATTTAAAATAACCCCCTAAGATATAACATATTTGGAAAATATATTCGAGGAATTAAAATATTTTCAAGGAATAAAGGATTTTAAAATATTTTTTTCACATGTCATAATTGAGAAAAAAATTTAAATCTATTAATAGAATAGTTTATCACATGTAATGAATTTAAAATATTCAAACATTAAGTACATGTTTACATGTAAGATAACTATTTATATAAAATCTTTAGAGTATAAAAACATTAAAATGAAATTATGAAACAATTTATAAAACATATTTTTACTAAAAAATATATTAAAAAAAGATATATATGATATTTAATTTAAATAAAATATAGTTATAAAGAAAATTTGGTGTGTTAGGAAGGATTATACAGATCATCCAAACTTTCAAAACTTTGAACTTTTTCACTAAAATCTATTAAATTTTTTGATAGATATTCTATTCTTCTCTGAATATCTACATATATTTGACATAGCGAAGTGGATTAAAAATATTTGACCAGGAACTCTTTTAATTCATCAAGATCCATCTTAGCAACAATTTCCTTTCTAAGTAACTCCATCTATCCTAACATTTTTATTTTAAACACTTCAAAGCCTTATTTTGAAATCTAACTTCCTTTCACATTATGATACTTGGTTTATAGTGTACCCAAAACAATTTTTGAGATAGATAATTTCTGAATCTCTTCATATGAATTTCTATATGCATTTAGATCATCAGGAAACTTCATTATATCTTTATGAAAAGAATTACATTTAAAAATAATCTCTTCATAAGACCTTACACCTTGAAACATTTAAGATGATGAAATTTATGGTTCTTGAAAACCATGAACTTCTTTATCATTTTCAAAAGATTTTTCACATGAATCCTTAACATAAGAAACAAGTTGTTCTCTTAATAGATCAGAAGAAGGATCACCTTTTGTTTTCTTTTGAGAATGATTTTTCTCTGCACTTGAAGTTCTTGATTGCTTCATCTTGGTTAGACTGATTTCAGAAGTTTTTGAATAAGAAATTTCAATGAAGAAGAAAAAATAATTTAAAGATGTTTTGATATGAAGACTCTAGGTATTTAAAGAGTAAGATGATATGTTTTTTTGATAGTTTGTAGATGATGATTCACATTATTGATTAAAAAACACAGAATAATAATTTCAAATTTTAACATTCTAAAAGAAATTTTATGTAAGAAAACTATTTTGATTGAAAACATTTCTTAAAATAACATTTTCTAAGAACATGGATTTTAAAGACAACAATCAGTTTATAGTTTTTCATACACCTATTAAATAATTACTACATTTTCTAAATATTTTTTTTATTATCATATTTTAAAGAGAAATATATAAAACAATGTTTATAGAAATTTGAATATTTTGCAATTCAATTATGTAATTATATAGACTAAGTTTTAACAACTTGATTCAAAGGGTGAGGAAGGATTTAACAATTAAACACAAAATATCTCTCCACCTATATAAAATAGTTAGTGAAATAAAAACATAAATATAAAAATAATATTTAAATTCTTCCTATATTATTGGTTCTAGTTCTATGGATTTTTTTATAATGAAAAACATCAGAGTTAATCACTCCTTTGTTAAGATAGAAATTTCCATATACTACTCATATTAACCCTTAATGATTTAACAATTTAATTTATTGGTGTATTCCTAAAAACATCAAATATAAGTTTCTTTTGGTACCCATATACTTTTGGATCCAATAATGTTATCAGCTAAAGTTTTGGGTAACTAAATCTATTTATTTTTTGTAGAGATTATACTATTTAAGTTAGATAGTTATTTCAAATAATAAACATTTTCAACACAAAAAATTGAGGTTTTCTAAAGAAACAATAATTTTCATAATGTCCATTAATACCATAATAAAAACATTTAACAGTCAACCAGATTTTATTATTTAAACTAGGAAAAAAATAATTCCTATATAATTTTGGTCTTTCACCATTGCTACCTATTCCAAGTTTTCATTTGTGAATTTTATTTTAACCAATAACTTTATTTAAATAATTTTATCCTTTGATAATTATACTATAAGATTTTTTAAAGTATCAACTTCGACCAATAATTCTTTAATTTTAGTTTCATATAGATCACAAGAAATTCTGGAAGAATTACATTTTAAATTTGTAATATTTTTTGAAAAACTTTCTTTATATAATAAAATAGTACCATAATATTTTATAAGTTTTATATGATATTTATTTAAAGATTCAAATTTATCTTGAATCATAAAGTAATACTTATTTAGTTCATCATAAGTATTTTTTTTCAAAATTAGTGTTTTGAGAGTGAGAAGATTGCACCTCAACAATATGAGTCATAAGACATACCATTTAATTTTTATGTTCAGCCTCAAAACATTTAGAATATTCATAATTTAAACTAGAATAATCACTCCAAGTAGCCTTCATAATTTTCTTTCCTTTTCTTTTATAACAGGCTTTCCTTTGAGCTTTAAGAAACGAACAATTAAACTTTGTATGACCTTTTTCATTGCATTAACAACATCTATTTTCTTAAATCCCTTCCTTTCCTTTTCTATACAAAATTTCAAAACTTTTTAAAAGATTTGATAAATATTTATTTGAATATGAATGACTTGAATCAGGTGATTCATACATAATAATTTTGAGAGAAGCTTCTTTATATTTGATATGATTTTATGCTTTGACCAATATCTCATCTTTATACATCATCAAAGTTCCAATCAGTTCTTTCATTTCTAATTCATTAATTAATCTTTATTGTCATATAGTAGTAGATATTTCATTCCACTTAGAGTGTAAACCCCTAAGTACTTTTAATGCTTGATCTGATTACTTAATAATATCTCCCAAAGTTGCAACATTATTGAACATTTATGTCAATATTCCATTCATCTGAGTGAAATTTTCATCTTCATGAATTTTTAAAGAATCAAATTTTAACTTTTCAGTATTGTATCTCAATTGTTTATATTTTTAGTTTCTTTATAGGCAATAAAAATATTTTTCCACATCCCATATGTAGTAGCATATTGAGAAACTCAATTAAACTCACCAGTCCCTAAACCACTGATAATATCATTCATTTCTTTTAAATTTAGGTCATATTATTTTTCTCAATCATCATCCCATTCCTCTAGATCTTCCATAGAAATTTCATAATGTTTGAAATCCTTTAAATAAACTCATATTCCAAGATTTTTCAAATAAATAATCATTCAATCTTTGCAACATCCATAATTATCACCATTAATGTAAGAAGCATGAATCATCAACATACATTCTTTAAGATCATCCATTTCAAGATTTTTCTTCATTAGAATCTTTAACTCACTCTTTTTAGATGCAAAAAATACCTTTGATATTGCACAAGAGTCCAAACATTTTATGCACTTTCAAGAATCAAACAGAATAATCAAAGATTTCCAAAAAGGAATTTATCAAAAGAGCATAACCTCAAATGTTACATTTTGGTATTGGATAAATATAGAATAATTTTCAAGGATTTATAAAAAGATAAATATATCAATAGATCTGCACCTTTGATACCACTTGTCAGGTCATAATGATTATGATTAAGCCACAAGAGGGGGGGGGGGTGAATTGTGATTCTTTAAAACCTTCAATAGATTAAAAATAATACTCTTGATATACAATGATTATTTTTCTCATATCTTAAAGATGAGTAAACATCAGATATAAATAATGAAAAGAATACAAAGATATATAGTATTTTAGAGAAAAAATATCCCCTGGTTCACTCTAACAATTCTCTCTTAGTGAGCTTGGTGATTTTCACTAGCATGTCCTTTTACTGGGGACTTCCACAACTGAGTATAAGAAATTGATACCTTTAAAATTAGTCTTTTAAAAGGACTTCTGGTTATTTTATAGGGAACTAAAAATACACATCTTAGTTTGAGAATTTGATACTCCTTCACCACCATGACTGATTCCCAGTAGCTGATACTCCAATAAATCAATATATATTGATTTGATTTAGAAAATAGGTTTTTCTCATAGTTGTAGCTGCAATTGAAAAATGTGTTTGATCTTCAATAATGAACAACAGTAGAAAAAATAATCTCTAATTTTTTCAAAGGATTTCTTCAAACAGCGATATAGAAAACTCTAGATAAAAGAATAAACATGTATGTATCCAAAGTGTAATTCTTGAAAAATGATTTTTTTAACTTGAAGAATAAGATTTAACAATAAGATACAATAATAGTGATAGAAACAACAGTGAGTTGATTAGCTAAATCAAAACATGTATGTATCCAAAGTGTAGATCCATAGGCAATGAAACAATGCTATTAACAAGAACACATCTTTTTATTCTCTATGTATATATATATATATATAAGTATTCAGAAGATGAAAATATTAGTATTAATACTGTAGGTTGAACAATTCTAGGTCAAAACAGCTCTAAAAATACCACATAATAAATAAAAAATATTTGAATTCAAATCATTAAAATTAATAAAAGATAGTCATAACATCCCTTAGAACTAGGAATAATTTAATCCGTTGAGTATGAGACTTTTAATCAGTTATAAAATAGATTTAAAGAGATATTTACTTCTAGTGAGGCTGTTGCAGAAAACATGGATAATATCTTAAAATTAAAACTCTGTCATTGACCGATAAAACATAGGGTTACTTCTCATAGAGACAAACTCCAAAAGTAGGGTTGAAAATGCATGGTGGATTAAAAAAGTAGTTTTGATGATCTATACGTTTATTCCTTAAACATAGGGTTTCTTCTAAATATAGGGTTGTTAATCCATACTTTTCCAATAGCATAGGGCATATGATCCCTATGTTTTATTCAAAATGTTGTATTTCCAAACCATACTTTATTCTTACAAATGTAGGGTATGAAAATGTTTCTAGAATACTTTTAATCATATCCAAAATACTTAATTTTTTTTTCACATAGACTACCAACTTGTGTATGCTTCCAGAATAAAAATGAATATTCTAACGAATATCTTCTTCATGAAATTAAATTAAAAGCAACTTTATTAGTAACATAAATTTGGGTGTTTTTGAGCATCAAAATTAAATAGAAATTAATGAAATTGTTGAATCAACACATTATCAACACCATTATAGGTGCTAAAAAAGTACTGATAAAGGTGGTCTTTTATCAACACTAATTTAGCACTAATAAATAGAACTATTTATTATCAATTTTCTTAGCATTGAGGGGGGGCTCTTTATTAGTTCTAGAAATAGCATTGATAAAGGCCCTATTACTGTAGTGTTCCATTTGGATAACATCACACTGTAACAAATACACCCATATACAAATTCCTAATTTAATTGAAATAAAATTTAAATCATGAATAAAAAACACTATATTATATACATTTCAATTTTTTTTGTAAAATTAAATTTTCAATATCTATCCAAAAACATTTAAAAACATTAATGTTTCATTATCTTTGACACCCGTGACCCCCTCTCAAAAAATATCGATCATGCTATTAGTTTCCAAATAAGCCACCTCAATATAATAACAATAATTACCCTATATAATAAAATAATTCCTATGTTAACAATACTATAAATAAATAAACTAACATAAATATGGAATAATACATTAATAAAATGTCAGTTTTAAATAAAAGTACAGACTTGGAGTCATAACTGTCACATTGTGCATCAGATTGAGGTGGAGATAATTCCTACACATCAAAAAATGACTTATGGATCATTGTACAAAAGTATCAAAATAATCCAAATTCATTTTCCCAATTTTGAGTATGTCACTTGACTTTTTTACTAAAATTTCATTTTAAACTACAAATGTGCACTTTGAGTTATACCGATCACATTGTGTGTCGATTTTATATGAGACTAATTTCAACATGTAAAAATGATTTATGAATCATTTTCCAAAAATATAAATATAATCCAAAATAATTTTCTTGTTTTTTAATGAGTGGCATACGTTTTGAACTAAAATGTCAATTTTAGACCAATAATAGACACTTTGAGCCGTACCTGGCATACCGTGTATCAGATTGATGTGTGGATGATTCCTACATGTCAAAAATAGATTATGGATAGTTTTATTAAACTGTAAAAACAATATGAATTCATTTGACCAATTTTGAGTATGTCACTTTTGTTTTTTTACTAAAATATTAGTTTTAAATAAAAAGACATGCTTGGAGTCATACTGGTCACACTGTGTGTCATAATGAGGTGTTTTTGATTACTACACATAAAAAATGACCTATGAATTATTTCCATAAATTATGAAAATAGTCTGAATGATTTTCTCAGTTTTGAGTCCATCATTTTTGTTTTTTACTAAATTGTTATTTTAAACTGAAAACATGAACATTGGGTTATACCAGTTACATCGTGTGTCGGTTTATCATGAGATTGATTACTATACATCACAAATTACTTAGTATTAATATTAATAAATTATAATGATAATAGAGTCATGTTTTCTTTGTTTTTAGTGACACAATTTTTGAACAAAAATGTTAATTTTAAATTAATAATGAACACATTGAGTCATATCAGGCACACGGCGTATTAGATTGAGGTTTTTTTGATTAATCCATGTAAAATATAACTTATGGATAATTTTAGTAAATAATAAAAACAATATGAATTCATTTTCTTAGTCTTAAGTATGACACCTGTCCTTTTTACTAAAATTAATGTCAATTTTAAATGAAAAAGGCACACTTGGAGTCATACTAGTCACACCGTGCATCAGATTGAGGTGCAGTTGATTCCAACATATCACATATGACTTATGGATAGTTTTTATAAATTATCAAAATAATAAAAATTATTTTTCTTAGTATTGAGTATGTCACCTTTCCTTTTTACAAAAAATAATGTTAATTATAAATAAAAAGACACACTTGGAGTCTTACCAATCACACCGTGTGTCGGATTGATGTGAAACTGATTCCTACACATCAAAAATTATCATTTTCATAAAGTATAAAAACAATAAAAATTAATTTTATTGGTTTTGGGTATGTCACTTGTGTTTTTTTACTAAAATGACATTTCAAACTGAAAACAAACACTTTGAGTTATACCGGTAACATCGTGTGTCAGTTTGATGTGATACTGATTCATATATGTTAAAAATGTATTATGAATAATTTTAATGAAGTATCAAGACAAATAGAGTGTATTTTATTTATTTTTAGTGGGTGACATATGTTTTGAACTAAAATTTCAATTTTATATTGATGATAGACACTTTGAGTCATATTGGGCACACCATGTATCAGATTGAGGTGTGTTTAATTCTAATATTTCAAAAACGACTTATATATCATTTAATTAAAGTATTAAAACAAATTTAATGTTTTTTATTAGTTTCAAGTATGTCACTTGTGTTTTTTACTAGAATTTCAATTTTAAATAAAAATAAATACTTAGAATCATACCGATCACACCGTGGGTCAGATTAATGTCAGTTTGATTCCCAAAAATAAAAAATAAATTATAGATCATTGTAATAAAGTATAAAAACAATTTGAATCTGTTTTCTTAGTTTTGATTATGTCACTTATGTTTTTTACAAATATTTCATTTTGAACTAAAAACACACACTTTGGGTTATACCGGTCACATCGTGCGTCAGTTTTATGTGAGACTAAATTCTACATCTAAAAATGACATATGAATCATTTTGATAAATTATCAAGAAAATAAGAGTGATTTTTATTTCTTTTTAGAGAGTGACACATGTTTTGAACTAAAATGTCAATTTTAAACTGATAATAGACACTTTGAGTCATACCAAGAATAAATTGTTTCAGATTGAGGTTTGGATTATTCCTAGACATAAAAAATGACTTATAGATCATTTTCATAAAGTATAAAAACAATACGAATGTGTTTTATTAGTCTTGAGTATGTCACTTGTCATTTTTACTAAAATTAAGGATGATTTTCAATAAAAAGACACATCTAGGGTCATACCAGTCACACCATGCATTAGATTGAGGTGTGGTTGATTCCTACATGTCTCAAATTAATCATGTATCATTTTCCTAAAGTATCAAAACAATTAAAATGTGTTTTCTTGGTTTTGAGTATGTAACTTGTCCTTTTTTCTAAAATTAATTTCAATTTTAAATAAAAAGACACACTTGGAGTCATACCGATCACACCATGTGTCAGATTGAGGTGAGGATGATTTCTAAATGTCAAAAAATGGCTTATAGATCATTTTCATAAAGTATCAAAACAATCCAAATGTGTTTTATTAGATTTGAGTATGTCACTTGGTTTTACTAAAATGTCATTTCAAACTAGAAACACACACTTTGAGTTATACTAGTCACATCATGTGTAGTTTTGATGCGATACTGATTTTCACATATCAAAAATGAATTATGAATCATTTTCAAAAATTATCAAGACAATCATAGCACATTTTCCTAGTTTTCAGTGGGTGACACACTTTTTGAACTAAAATGTCAATTTTAAAATGATAACGAACACCTTGAGTGATACCGAGAACAAATTGTATCATATTGAGGTGAGGTTACTTTCTACATGTCACAAATGACTTATAGATCATTTTTAAAAATTATCAAGACAATATGAAGGTGTTTTATCATATGTGTGTATGTATTTTTTCTTTTTTCTAAAATTAATATCAATTTTAAATAAAAGAACACACTTGGAGTCATATTGGTAACATCGTGCATCATATTGAGGTTCAGATGATTCCTACATATCAAAAATGACTTATGGATTGTCTTCCTAAAGTATCAATAACATCTGAATGTGTTTTCTTAGTTTTGAGTATGTCACTTGTGTTTTTTACTAAAATATCATTTTAAACTGGAAACACACACTTTGAGTCATACCGGTCACATATTGTGTTAGTTTTATTAGATTTTGTGTCCTAGGACCAACTGATTATACTTTTATTACATGTATATTTGATGTATTAAATATTAATTAAACATATTTTTACATATTTTTCATTGTTTTTCATGAATTTAATTTAATAAAGTCCTAGAGTATTTATTGTATTGATAAAGTCATATAAGTTCCCCACTATGATGTGAACCTTAAAGTGATACAAAAATATTATTAACATATTTCTATGGTTTGATAACATACTATGATGGTACATATAGTATTTATATCATCAGGTGTGAGTACTCGTAATAATATGAGGCTTCTTCTCATGAAGTTTGCACATGGTAATCTCAATGACAAGAGATTACGAGAAAACACCCCCTAGTAGGAATTCCACATGTTTTGGTGTCATCGAATATTATTATATAAAATAGTGTGTAATGGTCCTTAGACTTTAAGATTTTCATTGATTCATGTGATGACTCACACACTTATATTTACAGATAAAAACTATTACACCATATATTACTGAGAAGTAGGGTACATTGGGTGCGTCATGATTTTCATGTCATTAATGGATAAGTTGAGGAAATATTTTTCACTTTTATCCTTATGATAGATGATATCTCAACCCTTTGATAGGAATATATCCTTTTCCTAAATTCCATGTCCATGGTATATCGATGTGTTTATTTTAGATAGTCAAAGAAAGATGTATTGAGCAAATAGGTTGATGACACCATTACGAAACCGTCTTGATGAGATATTGTGGAAATGGATTATATTACACAATGAGAATTCATATGTGGTTATTGTCATTGGGGCATTAAGTTATTTCTATTGGGTACCTTGACCCATTAATATACATTACTTTTAGACTTTAGGCAAGCCCGACTAATTCCAATGATAAAGAATCCTAGAGGGTCACACACTAAGTGTTTCCATTAATCTCGATTAAATTATATTTAAATATAATTAATGGGATAAATATTATTCAAAATACTAATGAATAACTTTATTCAAGTTTTATTGATTTATTAAATTAAATAAATATTTATTCATCCGCATGTGAATAAAAATATATTTATTTATTTTATTTAATATTTAATAAATATTTATTCATTGGTATGTGAATAAAATATTTATTTACAAATAAAATATTTATTCATGTATTCAATAAATATCAAGGATTTCGAATGGACCAAGACCGTTTCTGTTGATAAATAATTATTTACAAGCTAGTAAATATTATTTATCAATTTTTGTAAGTTGGCGCACACAAAAAAATAGTAATAATAATATTATTATGTGACCCAAGGTTTCAATAAAGGTTAAATATTATTTAATGGATGAAATGAAATGAAATTTTTATTTTAGCCTAAACCCTAGATCTATAAATATAAATTTGTGTCTATTGTGTATGGAATCCCAAATCAATCAAAAAAGTGAGAATTGTTTCACATATCAAATTCTCTTTCAACTCCTCCATCTATCTCCCTCTCAATAATGAGAATGAAAGAGAGATTTATTCAAGACTGAAGAATGAGGGATCAAGAATGAACAATGAAAGAAATTTGATTCTCCGTGCTAGTAGCTGGAGATCGAGTGACATTTCTTTGAGATTATTGGAGCATTTGTGGATCACCGCTAGATGGATTTTACTCTTGGATCCTCACAAGTGTAGTGAAGTCAATCCAAAAGGGTCCTTTTGAACTATCAACATTTATCAACAAATAAAGTTCCTAAGACCATGTATTTCTTTATTTAGATATTAAATAAATTAATTATAAATTTGATGTGATATATCCTCTCTCATGGTTCTAGGAAATAAATATTAAAATAAATTTTAATATATCGCCCACCACCACATGCTTCCACTGCACCAAGAACCAACAAGTGGTATCAAAAAAGTCAAATTTAAATTTATAATTATTTATTTGATTATTTATCTATGCACAATTGTGGTTAGATTTTCATTTCATGTTATTCATTATTTAATTTTATTTGAATTAATATGATTCATAATATTAATCATTTTCAATCAAGTGTTTTTATTTTCTTAAAGGTCTAAGAAAAAATGAAGAATGATCAGAGATTCCATCAGGAGCTACCAAATTTTTGGCTGGTAAGACATGCTTACATGGTGTGTACTCAGAAGTACATGACATGTAACCTAGTGCACTAAATTTGGATGTGATGAGGGATACATAGTGCACCACGTAGTAATTAAACACGGTGTACACCATGTGTTTCCTAGACAAGGTGACATGCGGGTTATCGAATTACATGGTGTGTATCAGTGTACAAGTCATGTAGTCTACATGGGTTAGTAGTATAAATAGGCCAATCAATGTGTTCATTATACACTATCAAAACCACATGTGACTGAAAACTTGAAGCATTTATTATATATAAGATGTGTATGCGGTGTAGAATATATGTAATTCATCAATTTTTGCATCTGAAGAATATGCTGAGAAACTTAGAGTAAAAATAGACACATAACTCAAAGAGATATACCATGTGTAACTAGTTTGTACACACTATTTAGTTCACTAAGAAAAATGATAAAGACCCAAGAGTGTGACTCGGATAAATAACAATAGAGATACATGGTGTTTATGTGGATGTACACACCGTGTAGTCTCCCATTAATGGACTGAATTAAAATTTTCATTAAATTGAACCTTATTTTATTTATGGCACACCATTGTGTGTTTGAAAATTTAATAATGGGTTTAAATAATTTTAAATGATTCATTAATTGACTGTAATAAATATGTCATTATTGGTTATTTGGTTTATTTTCCATGAATTCCATGAATGATGGGTATCTACAATTATGTTTGGATGATCATTAATATGAAAGGGAGTTAATTAATTAATTAATGCAAGCAAATTCATCTTATTAATAAATAATGAATAAATTAATGAATTCCAACCAATAAATTTTGTGTATTCATTGCATGTATGACCATTTATGAGCTTGATCTAGACCTGTATATGTGTTTAATGTTTTAATTTAATTTATTTTATGAGTTTTCAATAATTTAATATTAAATTAAATGATAGAATTTTCCTCCCTCCATTATTATGTAGGACCTGCATGTCCAAGAATATTTAAGCAACCCCTTTTAACCAATCCTTGGGTTCCCCTGACCCGTGTGTGAGTAATAAATACTTGTAATTAATGGAGCATCCCAAGGTATGTAGAGATGGTTTAAGATGAACCCATTGTGATTCCAACTTAGGTGATACACTTTTGGAGGGGTAGAATTCTATAAATCATGCCAAGACTGACATAAGGAGTTATTTCCCCTAGGCCAATGGTTAATTTAATATTCACTAATTAAATCAATCATTAGATAAAAATCATGAATAGTTCATTAATTAATTAATTAATTATTTCTATGAAATTATTTATTTTATGGATGTAAGGTCATGATCACATAAATAAATAAATTAATATTAAAAGTTGGAAATTAAATAAATGAATTATGTTAAATATTTTATCCAACATGGTTAATTAACTAAGTAACATCCACTTAATATTAACAAGACATGTAAAGGATAAAAAATATAAAAATTTATGCATAATAAATTAAAAATATCTCAATAAAATGTTAATTCAGACTTGGCCTTCCATTACTTGATTGGGAACGAGACTCAAGAGAACTAAGTGTTTAATAACCATTGTTGGGACAATTAATTTTATAAGGGGAGTTCTTATGAAGGTTTTTTGTTGACTTAACCATTTTACACAAATAAGAGTAGATATTTATAGACTTGGTGTAATTTGGAGGAAATTGTTGAGGAAATCCAAGTCAGGATTTTAGGATAGGGGAGTCCACTCAACGGATCAAGGAGTTGTAAGCCTATAGTTGGAAAAGACCAACCTACCTAAATACCTTCAAGTAGTTTGAACAACCATTGTTGGGGTTATGCGAATGGGAATATGGATCCTTTCCACTAGAATGTCAGATCAACTAGAAATTTTGAGTTCAATAGTGAGGGATATTGGAACTTTATAAAATAGTGGGAGATTTAATAAAATTAATTAATATCTCACCCAATTTTTAATCAAGAAAATTACTAATAATATGATCATTTTAAATTGTAAAACAAATGGAAATATCATCATCCACATTATACATATGGTCACTATTGGATAAATACAACCTCCTAACTGGTAGTAACATCCAAGAGTGGTTTAGATGCCTTAATGTTGTGCTATGCCATGAATGGAAATCACACATGTTAGAATCTTTAATGCCTAATCCACTTGCAGAATAGGCGAGTGATGAAGAGTTCCTGGTCTATGAAAAACATTTAAGCTACATAGTCGACATTCAATGTTTGATGCTTCTGTCTATGTATAGTGGACACATGAAATGTCATGAAAACATGGATTCATATAACATGCTTCACTACCACAAAACAAGGCTAGAAAAGCGCTGCCTTTTATCAACGCTAAACAAAAAGCGCTGATAAAGGGGTATGCGTTTATCAACGCTAGTTAATAGAACTGATAAATCTAACCTTTATCAGCGCTAAAATAGGTGCTGATAAAGGTATACCCTTCATCATCGCCTTTTTTAGCACTGATAAAAGGGTACATTTATCAGCGATTATTTTAGCGCTGATAAAAGTTTTTATTCTTAATTTATATAAAATTATAACATTTATTAGTGCTAAAATAAAAGTGCTGATAAAAAATAAATTTATTAGCACTTTTTAAGTGCCGATAAAGAGCTACCTTTATTAGTGCTAAAAAAGCGCTGATAAATTTATGTTTTATCAGCGCTTTTATTTTAGCACTGTTAAACATACCTTTATCAGCACTTTCAACGAGCACTGATAAAGGTTCCAGTAGTTTTTTATTTAATAACCCTAACAGTCCCTCCTCTCTTTCACGCGGTAAAGCTTTCGCAGAAGCTGAACTGGGACCCTCTTTCGCCGTGACTTCTCCTCCTCGTTCTCCTCTTCTTCCGCATCCTCATCTTCCTCCTCCTCTTCGTCCTCCTCATCCTCTTCCTCCTCCACCACCGCCATTGGGTTTTGCTCCTCCACCACTACCTCTGTACCATTGGGTTTTTCTCATCTACCGTGACCGTCACTGCCTCCGCCGCCGCGACCGCCGCCGCTGCCTCCACCGCCACTGCCGCCGCCTCCGCCGCCGTTGCCTCCACCGCCGCTGGTCAGTGTATGAGTATTTTTCCTTCTATTGGGTTAATATAAATGAGAAATGATGATTCTTTAATGATTATGATGACTTATAGTTTTTTATAAGTGAGTTGAACCTATGTATGGGTAGTTGGGGCAAGAGTGAGAGCCCAGGTGGTGAGACCCTTGTATTGTAGGTTTTTTAGATAGAGGGTGTGTGAAAACCTATAGTAAGTGGTTGGTTTGGTTCACTATATGATGTTTTTTTTGAGGTGGGGATAAGAGTGGCACCCATGGGCTAAGGATTGTGTAATAATTGATGTGAGGGGTTTGTGTGAGATCCCAGTGGTCATTAGCATGTGACTCAGGATGGTAGTGAGTTAGTGAGTTTTGGTGGTTGGGGGAGTCTACAGAGTGGGGTTATCTTGGTGTTATGAAAACCTTAGATACATAAATCTAGGGTAGATTCTTTGACATGAGGGATTGATGCATATTAGGTGTTATCAAGTTGATAACAAAGGAATGTTCATGCCTTGGATTTGTATAAGGGAAGCACTCTCTATTCTTGAGTTTTGGTGTTATGACTGGGTTGAGGGACATGATCATTTGGATTCCTAAACCTATTGATTTATAGCATGGTTTTAATGTGACCATCACTATTTAACCTATATGGATGGGTTTAGGGTAATGAAGCATGGGTATATTCCTTTGGTTTTGGAATAATGTTGGGTAACTGGTGATCGTGTGGTGAGTTTTGGCATGGTGTGATTTTAAGGTTGGAAAAGAGTACCAGGGGTGTCCCATGGGAAATATGTGCTTTCCCCCTAAGTTTTGTCACGATGTACGGGTAGGCTCATTGAGTTTGAATAGGGATATGATCCCACTCACTAGATACCACGTGTTTTGTTGAAAAGATTGTACCATGAAGTTTAAAGTCATGCGATTAGGATGTATGTGTCGTGAAAGGTGTGATAACATAGGATTTATCAGGGCTTACTCATTTTGGATATGCTATCTAGAATAAACTTGGGGATTATACCTAGTAAGGAGAACCTATTGGTCAGAGCTTACCCATTGTATGTTCATCTTTTATTTTTTAAAAAGTCTGTTGAACTCGTTCTATCGAAGGTTTGTTCTATAATTTCTTGTTATCTTAAGGTGTGTTTAACCATGGTGTGGGTTGATTTTGGTTTTAGTGGGTTCTTGGGGTTTGTGGGATGTGGTATATGGTGTACTCGGTTTTATATTATTTTATTCTCATGAGTTTCCCCTATTTTATGTTTTATTTTCAGTTGGAAATCTCCTCTGTTGTGCGCCTCTCCTCTTCTACGAACGCACCTCTGCCATGTTCTTAATGACACCTTCGCGGTGAGTTTTCTTTTGTTTCTCATTGGTTTCCTCTTGTTCTCATGTTACTACTGTTTGATATTGATAGTTATAATGTGAAATGTATGGGCTAAACGCCCCGCTGAAAATCGTGGCCATTGGTGGTCCTTATTTGCGCACTAAATGAATTGCATGTTGGTTGGTTCTTGTTGAACATTTGAATATAAAAATTGGTAATTTACGTATAATTTACATATGAATGAACACTCTAGGATGATAAAACATCTGTGATAACCCCTGAATTAACAAAAAAAATTGAATAAGGGATGCTTTGTAAAATCTAAAATTATGATTGTTTGGTTTGTATGGTGTTGAGATTGTGAGAATGATTGTGTTTTTCTATGGCGTTGAGGTTGTTGGAATGATTGAGATGCCATTTTTTTTCCATGTTGTAGTTCTTACACCATTGAATATCAATCCAAACTTTACCCATGGCACCACCACTTTGTTACTAGTGCAATTCCACTGAATCCTAAAAAACCACTTCTAGATGACTCTATGAGACACTTTATGGTGTGAAGATGATGTTTTTCAGATTCTATATATTTTTAAAATACATGGTATATAGTCTTATTAAATGGAACATTCTTCACCATACATGGATTTCATATAGATTTTAATGCCAGACAACAATTATCTCCAAAATTTACACTACATGACTCATCTTCTAACTCAAACTTGGAATAAGTTTTATTTTAAATGTTACATGTCATGTGAATGTAGGTCACACACAATGTATTTCCAAGACATATACTTCATAATGAAACCATGTACATTCCATGAAATAATGGTATAACCATATGATACGTGTTTTACTTCACTCACACCATGTATAGATACCATAGAAATTTGATGTGTATAGACTATACACCCCTAGTGGTCATGTAAGGACTACACACCATGTATTCCATAAAAAATGTGATGCATAGCTGGTGAAGTGACTCATTTTGTATCTAAAGTACACACATTTATCTCAAGTTGTTCTATATGTCATGTATTTTCAAAGTCATCATGCAGTCTTTGTAAGACTAACTTGGAAATAATTTGATATATGTCAGATTAAATCAGGTATCTTATCCATAAATGATGTTCACCCTACTGGACACACCATGTATATGGATTTCACATGAGTTTAGAAATGGTATTATACAACCAACCTTGATTGAGAACCCTACACATTGTGTATCCATTGAACAAATTTTGTTCTTTGTTAATTTCATTATTATTATTTATTTTTCACTTAGATGATAATATTTCATGTATGAGTAGCCCATTATAAATATCTTCTCATGTAGATCACAATATTATGATTCCCTCATTCATTGGAAATTGCACATGATGTGGTTTGAATATTTTAATTATCTTCACTATGCTTGAGAGTTGACAAGTGACAAGTGAGATGTTTGGAGAAAATATAGAGTATGGTACTTCCCCATGTTTCGGTGAAGAGTCCTCCATGTATAGGTTTTAGGTACTCCATGAAGATATACAAAAGACAGGGCACAATCCCCCATATATAGATAGAGTTAAAGTACTTTCACATGTTTTGGGGTAGGTTCCTCTGTTTCATTGTAGAGGAATTTGTACCATGATTTTTTTATAAAACCCCAACAATGCTACTTGATTAATTAAAACATAATATTAGGCAAGTTTGAGATTGAACCCATACAGATGATGAATATGAATAAAGAATGGATTAATTCCAATCGATTGACAAAAGAGTATGAAGATGGCATGAAAGAGTTTATCAAGTTTGTAGGAGATCTTGCATGTGACCCTTCTCAAATTCTTTGTCTGTCTTTACGCTATCATTATTCAAGAAAAATTATTCCAAAGGAGTTGGAAGAACACCTGATCTGTCACAGAATAGATCGAAGTTACACATGTTAGAATAAACACGGGGAAAAAATGAATGTAGGTAGTGGATCAGATAAAACAACATTTTATGGAAGATCTAATATGATTACAAGTGTGAACAGTGAAGACGATCGTATGGAGGGTATGATTACAGATGTGAATGATGATGAATATTGTATTGAGGAAATGACAAGGACAGTTGAATATGAACTTCGTGATTGCCCAAAATTATTTGAGAAGTTAAAGAGTTGTGCAAAAACGCCGTTTTATGCTGGTTGCACTAAATATACAGCATTTTTAGCCGTACTGAAGCTGTATAATTTGAAAGCAGGCAACGGGTGGAGTGACGCCAGTTTTACGAAACTACTTTCTCTCCTGAATGACATAATCCCAGAAGATAATGAACTCCCAAGCCGAACATACGATGTCAAAAGAATGATATGATCGATGGGTATGATCTCTGAAGAATACATGCATGCCCGAATGACTGTATATTGTTTCGCAAGGACCATAAATCACTTAACGAATGCCCAAAGTGTGGTGATTCTCCATAAAAGAAAGATGATTCTAGTCCTACAAAAGTTTTATGGTACTTTCCAATCATTCCAAGGTTTAGGCGCCTATATGGAAGTGAGGAGACTGCAGAACAATTGACATGGCATGCAAATACAAGAATTAGAGATGGGAAACTACGTCACCCGACAGACTCTCCTCAGTGTAAGAGAATTGATCACGAGTATCCTGAATTTGGAAATGAGCCGAGAAACCTTCGTCTGACATTATCTATAGATGGGGTGAATCCTTTTGGTTTTCAAAGCAGAAGTCATAGTACATGGTCGGTTATGTTGGTAAATTATAACTTACCACCGTGGTTATGCATGAAACGAAAATACATCATGTTATCTATGCTTATATCTGGACCAAAACAACTGGGTAATGATATTGATGTTTATTTGACTCCATTGATCGAGAATTTGAAAATATTGTGGGATTCAGGTGGTACGTTGTATGATTCTTACAAAAAAGAAGATTTCACTTTGAAATCCATGTTGTATGGGACGATAAATGACTTTCCTGCTTATGAATTTTTTTTAGGATATAACATTAAAGGAACTCAAGGGTGTCCCATTTGTGAACAAGGTACACAATCAATTAGGTTGAAACATTCATTGAAAACGTGTTTTTAGGACATCGCAGATTTCTACCCCGACGGAAGAAGTACCGATCTTGGACGACATCATTCGACAGAAGTTTAGAAGAACGTACAACACCATCTCCACTAATAGATGATCAATTGTTTGAGAAGGTAAAATATTTGAACACTACTTTTGGTAAACCATTTTTGAAAAACCTTATGAAAACTGGTTGGAAAAAGAGATCAGTTTTTTTTGAATTACCATACTGGAATTGTCCGTATATTAGAAATTTTCTTAATGTTATGCATATTGAAAAAATGTATGTGATAGTGTCATCGAAACGTTTCTAAATGCACTCGAAAAAATGAAGGATGGAATTAAGGCTAGATTGGACATGGTTGAGATGGGAATACGAGAAGAGCTGGTACCAGTGAAGGGTGAAAAATGAACATTTCTTCCTCCTGCTACTTACACTATTTCTAGGCAGGAGAGTTATCAGTTTTGAAACTTATTGAATGACGTAAAGGTTCTAGAGGGGTATTCATCAAATATCAAGAACATCGTGTCAATGAGAGATTTAAAATTAAAGCGTCTGAAATCACATGACTGCCATGTTTTGATTCAAGATCTAATTCCTATAGCTTTACGTTTCATTTTTCCCAAGAATGTCCGCCATACATTAACGAAGCTCGGTTTCTTATTCAAAGCTATATGCAACAAAGTTATAGACCCGGCGAAATTTCCAACTATAGAAAATGAAATTTCCATCATATTATGTGAATTGGAAATGTTCTTCCCGCCGAAATTTTTTGATATGATGGTTCATTTGATGGTTCATTTGGTGAGAGTGATTCGACTATGTGGTCCTATACATTATAGATGGATGTACCCCATTGAACGATATATAAATATTTTGAAAGGGTATGTCAAAAATTGAAGTCGGCCAGAGGGTTTTATTCCGGATAAATATATTGTTTAGGAAGCCATTGAATTTTGTACAGAATACCTGTCTGGTGTGGAAAACGTTAGCCTATTGAAATATCATCACACTGAGTGTCTTGAGGGTGAAGGAATTTCTGGAAGAGAGGTTGTCACAATCAATATTACAGATTGGGAGTAGGATCACCTTTACGTTTTGCATAACAGTTTCGACGTTGACCCATATTTTCAAACCCACAAAGAAATTATTAGGCGTTTGAATCCATATAGGGCTGAAAAATGGATACCAGATACACATAATAGATAGTTTATAGGATGGTTTCAGGACCATATTTTGAACCAGTTAGATGAAAATCTAGACTCAATTTCAGAATGACTTCGATGGCTAGCCAGAGGAGCAAGTGTGTATGTATTATCTTACAATGCTTATGTAGTTAATGGTTATACATTCTATACTAATGAACATGATGAATACAATACCATGTAGAATAGTGGGGTTACACTTGTGGATGAGGCGATTCATGTTTCCGGTGCTAAGGAAAAAAATACAATTTATGCAAATATGTCATACTTTGGCATCATCAAACGAATATGGGAGTTGGATTATACAAAATTCAAAGTACCGATTTTTCAATGCATGTGGGTTGATAACATGAGTGCTGTTAAAACCGATGAACTAGGATTCGTGAAAGTTTATTTCAGTAAGGAAGGGGAGAAAGACAAACCATTTATAATGGAATCACAGGTAGTACAAGTATTTTATGTTCCAGACCCCGCAAACCGAAATTGGTCAATTGTTCTGTTATCGACCAAAACAACTGAAGGGTCAGATGAAAGTTCAACGGAGGATGACCCTTTTATAGGGACTTCACAATCATTTCACAGCGGTCCCAATGTAGATGGCATTTTGTATGTCAGAGGAGACCACAATGAAGGGATTTACAAAGTCAATAGAGGAGTCAAATATCTTTAGCCTTTAAAGAAAAAAAGGAGAGTACAATAATCAGGTTATTTGTTTATTGTAATATACATTGTGTTACATTATGTTATTATCTATCTGCTGCTGCTTTTATGTAATCTAAATTAAATGTTAAACCACTTCTGCAGATAATGACTTCTGTACCTACTGATGTGCCCACTCCCGAGGCACAAAAGGTCTCTCAACCACCTGTTGGTGGTCCCAGTGCAGAGAAACAACAAGTTTCTCAAGAAGCTGCTAGTGGTCCCAGTGCAAATAAATAACAAATTTCTCAACCTGTTATTGCTGGTCCCAGTGCAGAGAAACAAAAAGTTTCTCAACCTATTGCTGCTGGTCCCAGTGTTTATGCTAGTGCTCCGGAGAAAGATATTGATGATACTTCTGAAGAAATGGTAGGAAATGAAACCTTAAAAGCACAAAAAAAACAAGAGCACCGTAGTTTGACAATGTTATCCAAAATCTTTAAGGCAAAAGAAAAAGGCATCAAATTTGAGGTGGGATGGAATAAGCGATGCCAACATGTTAACCCCAACAGATCCATCTTTAGTAGCTAAATTGGAATCGTCACTCGACAACACGTGCCGATTGATGTACAGTCATGGCACCATGTTGTCACCAGTCTTAAGACACTAATGTGGGAAGCGATTACAGTAACATTATGATATCATTTTTTTAATTTATTAAAATAAAATACCAAAACATTGACTTACTCTTCATCATCCATTGCAGAGTGAATTTATAGTATATTCCTCGCACAAGGAATATGTATTAAGAGTTTCAGGAAGGATTCATAGAGGTTTCCACACAATTTTAATGAAATATCATCTTAAAGATGCTGAAGGGAAAATCAAGCCGCACCCACCTCCACTTTATGCACACTTGATATCCCAAGGAGCGTGGGACGCGTTTATCAACCGTCGTGGGGAGCAGACTTTTCAGGTACATTGTGTGGGGTAATATGTTGTTTGACGTTGCTTGTATTCATCACTTTGATTGACATTTTTTTATTTATGAAACAGAAACTGAGTGCTGAAAATAAAAAACGTGCAGCAGAACCAGTGTACCCTTACCGTAAAGCAAGGATGGGTTACGCTTCACTTGAGAAAAAATTGGTACGTCTTTTAAATCTACCATACTACTTATATGTGACATAAAACAACACCATAACCATGTTTCTTTGTTTATATGTAGATTGATGAATTAAAATCAAAATCAAAATCCATCCCATGCCATGTGCTATGGAAGGATTCTCTTGTAAATAAAGAGGGGATACTGATAGATTAAAACACACAAAAAGTGTGGGAAACATGTGTAAATATGATATAATATAAATTTTATTTGTTTTAAATCTCTATTACATTACAATGACTACTTATTTTTCTATATTTTCTATCTGACATACTCACAGGAATCAACAACACCCGCACCAGATGTAGACATACTTTCAGAAGCCTTGAAGCGGCCAGACCAGTATGGCCGCGTTAGAGGTGCGGGTTTTGGGGTGACAACCTGAACATATTTTAAAAAAAAAAAAATAAGTGGAGGATGAAAATGAAAAAATGGAAAATCTGCAAGAAAAATTAGATATTTTTCAAGAATAATTACAATACCAGAGAGAGATGATAGAAACATTGATGGGAGAGAGGTAAAGAGAAGAAACAACTCAACAACAACCCGTGCGTGATGATCCCGCCCCACCCCCACCAGCTTTGAGGCAAGCCATTCCCCTAAAAAACCTGACTTAGCTGAGGTAATCAATGTTTTAATAATTGTTTCTGTGAAATGTGATTCACATAGACACTGATACCTTTCCTGTACTAATATTCTATAGGGTGAAAATGACTGTGATTTATATCTATCAACTCCCACCTATCGCCTTGTAGCGACGACTATGGTTTTCAATATGCAGAACGACATGCTACACAACAGACATCTTCCAACAGATCATTTTAGAATGTTAATTAACGTAGCTAATGAGCCGAGTGCCGAGCTACCTATTCCAAATGACGATGATGAAATTCATACAGTTGAACAAGACATTGGAACATTCATCACATGACCGTCAGTTCTTGTAAAAAAACATGTCGACAAGGAGGTATCCATTTCCAAGTTATTTTTCAAGCTGGACCTTTAACATTTAATGAAAAAAGGTCTGAACCAATGAATGTTATTATAGAATGACAAAGAGAAGGGGGTGAAATGAAATATCAGCTCAAAACAATCTCAAGGATCAACCAACCAATTGAAACGGTCTACTGAGAGCACCTTCACCCCACCTATTCTATATCCACAGTTAATATCATTACAGGATCATGTGGATACAAAGTTGATAGATAGAAATGATCACACAATTGATTTTGAAAAAAATATGTACGGAGAGGAAACATCAGATTTAATTAGTACTGAAAATGTAAATGAAATCCTCAAGTATGAATGGCTAGGCGCCTCAGTTGTAAATGTATACATGAGGAATATTTTCATGATTTGATTTTACAAAAGCTGATATACTCTAATAATTATGACTAAATACATTTTATATTTTTAGTAGGCATATATATAAAAAACAATTGAATGGATTTACCAATGAACAAAAATTTGGACTCGTTAGTCCTCACACTACCTCTTCAAAAGAAGAAATAGATTCTGATAAAGAGGCTGCAATAATGTCATCCCTGCTCAAATCGTTTGAAAACAAAATTATGGATGAAAGAATCTTTTTAATACTAACGATGCAGGGGTAAAACTCTAAAATTTAATCATATTAACTATATTTTCATTTATTTATTTACTTATTCCTTTTTGTATTTTTAGGGAGTATTGGATGCTGATTGCAGTCAATTTGGATACTCCAAAGATTTATTTTCTGGATTCAATGCATGGATATCCAACAAACCGACCACGCATGATGGTGTTTTTAAATTTGTAATACACTAGATCTAACATTTTAAAACTAAACATCTAGTTATATAATTTATGTTATATTTTAATGAGGATTCTGTTATGATAGGGCGATGCATCAATATCGTCTAATGCATGGAATGAATCAAGGGCATAAGGATGAGCAAGACTACAAGATCTACAACTAGAAAAGTATCTGGGTATATATAATAACATTGCACTATCCAAACACATATCAAAACAAATTACTTATTGTTTTTGATGTTTCTTCAGTGTCCAAAACATACAAACGGAAAGGACTGTGGTTATTATGTTTGTAAATTTATGAAAGATATCGTATTTCATCAACAAACTAGCATCCCTGACGAGGTATTTTTGAAAATAATTACGAGTTCATTTAAAATATTTATTAATACTTTGTGTATTTATATTTTTTCAGTACTACCATGACTATCGCAAAAACTCATATTTATAAGATGTTATAGATGTGTTTAGAAACAAATGGGAAATATACCTGATGGAAGATTGTACACAAATAGGATGAAGGTGAATTCCTACTAATGTTATCCATATATGATCATTGATATCTCCCTTGTTTACACTTATTGAGCATATATGATCACCCTTTATTATGTTTTATATCCTTAGGTTATGAAGAATGGTTTTAGATATGATTTTTATTTCAAGTAAATCATAACTCATTGGACTACACTGGTCGATAGTGTGGAAGTCGACCAATGCATAGTCATTAAGTCCAGTCACGAGCATCTTAAAATCTTGAAATTGACATAAAATTTATAAAACAACACTAATAACATAAGGAAAACCAAGAAAATGCATTCAGATTGTTTTGATACTTTAGGAAAACGATCTATGAGTCATTTGTGACGTGTACGAATTGACCAAACCTCAATCTGACGCATGGTGTGATTGGTATCGCTAAAAGTGTCTGATATTAGTTTGAAATTGACATTAACTTTAGAAAACAACACTACTGAAATACGGAAAATAGAGCAAATGCATTTGGATTGTTTTGATACTTTAGGAAAACGATCCATGAGTCATTTGTGACATGTAAAAATTGACCGCACCTCAATCTGACACAAAGTGTGATCAGTATGGTTAAAAGTTTCTGATATCAGTTTGAAATTGACATTAACTTTAGAAAACAACAATACTAACATACTAAAAACCGATCAAAGGCATTTGGATTATTTTTATACTTTAGGAAAATGATCCATGAGTCATTTGTGATGTGTACGAATTGACCATACCTCAATCCGACGCACGGTGTGATCGGTATGGTTAAAAGTGTCTGATATCAGTTTGAAATTGACATAAACTTTATAAAACAACACTACTAACATAATGAAAACTGATAAAATGCATTCATATTGTTTTTATACTTAATTAAAACAATCCATAAGTCATTTTTCACGTGTAAGAATTGACCGCACCTCAATCCGACACACGGTGTGACCAGTATGGATAAAAGTGTCTAATATCAGTTTGAAATTGATATAAAATTTAGAAAACAACACTACTAACATAAAAAAAACTGATCAAACACATTCAGCTTATTTTGATACTTTAGGAAAAAGATCCATGACTCATTTTTGACGTGTAAGAATTGACCACACCTCAATATGATGCACAGTGTGATCGGTATGGTTAAAAGTGTCCGATATCAGTTTGAAATTTACATAAACTTTAGAAAACAACAATACTAACATACAGAAAAATGAGAAAATGCATTCATATTGTTTTGATACTTTAGGATAACAATCCATGAGTCATTTTTGACATGTATGAATTGACCAAACCTCAATCTGATGCACGGTGTGATCAGTATGGTTAAAAGTTTCTGATATCAGTTTGAAATTGACATAAACTTTAGAAAACAACACTACTAACATACGTAAAACCAAGAAAACACATTCTTATTGTTTTGATACTTTAGGAAAACGATCCATGAGTCATTTTTGAGGTGTACGAATCGACCAAACCTCAATTTGATGCACAGTGTGATCGGTAAGGCTAAAAGTGTCTGATATCAGTTTGAAATTGACATTAACTTTAAAAAACAACACTATTGACATACGAAATACCGATAAAACACTTTTGGATTGTTTTGATACTTTAGGAAAATGATCCATGAGTCATTTGTGATGTGTAAAAATCAACCGCACCTTAATCTGACGCACAGTGTGATCGGTATGGTTAATAGTGTCTGATATCAGTTTGAAATTGACATAAGCTTTAGAAAACAACACAAGTGACATAAGGAATACTGAGAGAACGTGTTTTTATTGTTTTGATATGTTAGTAAAACGATCCATGAGTCAGTTGTGACATTTACGAATTGGGCACACCTCAATTCGACGCATGGTGTGATCGGTATGGCTAAAAGTGTCTGATATCAGTTTGAAATTGACATTAACTTTAGAAAACAACACTACTGACATACAAAATACCAATAAAACACGTTCGTATTGTTTTGATACTTTATAAAAACGATCCATGAGTCATTTTTGACATGTAAGAATCGACCGAACCTTAATCCGATGCACGGTGTGACCGGTATAGCTAAAAGTGTCTAATATCAGTTTGAAATTGACATAAACTTTATAAAACAACACTACTAACATATGGAAAACTGAGAAAACGCATTCGAATTGTTTTGATACTTTAGGAAAATGACCCATTAGTCATTTTTGAGGTGTAAGAATCGACCTAACCTCAATCTGATGCACAGTGTGACCGGTATGGCTAAAAGTTTCTGATATCAGTTTGAAATTGACATTAACTTTAGAAAACAACACATGTGACATACGGAATACCGAGAAAACGCATTCAGATTGTTTGGATACTTTAGGAAAAAGATCAATGAGTCATTTGTGACATGTACTAATTGAACTCACCTCAATCCAATGCACGGTGTGATCAGTATGGCTAAAAGTGTCTGATATCAGTTTGAAATTGACATTAACTTTAGAAAACAACACTTCTAACATACGGAAAACCAAGAAAAAGTGTTTGGATTGTTTTGAAACTTTAGGAAAACGATCTATGAATCATTTTTGAAGTTTAAAAATCGACCAAATCTCAATACGATGCACGGTGTGATCGATATGGCTAAAAGTGTCTGATATCAGTTTGAAATTGACATTAACTTTTGAAAACAATACTATTGACATACGGAAAACTGAGAAAAATCATTCATATTGTTTTGATACTTTAGGACAACGATCCATGAGTCATTTTTGACATGTACGAATCGATCACACCTCAATCCGACGCATGGTGTGATTGGTATGGCTAAAAGTGTCTGATATCAGTTTGAAATTGACATTAACTTTAAAAAAAACACTACTGACATACGGAATACCAAGTAAATGCATTAATATTGTTTTTATACTTTATAAAAATGATATATGAGTCATTTTTGATGTGTAAGAATTATCCGCACCTCAATCCGATGCACGATATGATCGGAATGGTTAAAAGTGTCTGATATCAGTTTGCAATTGACATTAACTTTAGAAAAAAACACCACTAACATACGGAAAACTGAGAAAACTTGTTCAAATTGTTTTGATACTTTAGGAAAACGATCCATGAGTCATTTGTGACATATACGAATCGAATGAACCTCAATACGATTCAAGGTGTCATCAGTATGTTTAAAAGTATCTGATATTAGTTTGAAATTGACATAAACTTTAGAAAACAACACTACTAACATACGGAAAACTGAGAAAATGTGTTTGTATTGTTTTTATAATTTAGGAAAATGATCCATGAGTCATTTTTGATGTGTATGAATTGACCGCACCTCAATCCGATGCACGGTGTGAGCAGTATGGTTAAACGTGTCTGATATTAGTTTGAAATTGACATAAACTTTAGAAGACAACACTACTAACATACAGAAAACTGATTAAACGCATTCGGATTGTTTTGATACTTTAGGAAAACGATCCATGAATCATTTTTGACATTTATGAATTGACCTCACCTCAATCCGACGCACGGTGTTATCAGTATGGTTAAAAGTGTCTGATATCAGTTTGAAATTGACATAAACTTTAGAAAACAACACTACTGACATACCGAAAACTGAGCAAACGCGTTCAGATTGTTTTGATACTTCAGGAAAACTATCCATGATTCATTTGTGATGTGTAAAAATCCACCACACCTCAACCCGACGCACAGTATGATCGATATGGTTAAAAGTTTCTGATATCAATTTGAAATTGACATAAACTTTAGAAAACAACACAAGTGACATACAGAAAACAAATAAAACATGTTTGTATTGTTTTGATACTTTAGGAAAATTATCCATGATTCATTTGTGACGTTTAAAAGTCAACCACATCTCAATCCGACACATGGTGTGATCATTATGGTTAAAAGTGTCTGATATCAGTTTGAAATTGACATAAACTTTATAAAACAACACAAGTGACATACGGAAAACCAAGAAAATGCATTTGAATTGTTTTGATACTTTAGGAAAATGATCCATGAGTCATTTGTGATGTGTACGAATCGACCACACCTCAATCCGATGCACGGTGTGGTCGGTATGGTTAAACTTTTCTGATATCAATTTGAAATTGACATAAACTTTAGAAAACAACACTATTAACATACGGAAAACCAAGCAAACACATTCAGATTGTTTTGATACTTTAGGAAAATGATCCATGTTTTATTTGTGAGGTGTAAAAATCGACCACACCTCAATTCGATGCATGGTGTGATCGGTATGGCTAAAAGTGTCTGATATCAATTTCAAATTGACATTAACTTTAGAAAACAACACAAGTGACATACGAAAAACCGAGCAAACGCGTTCAATTTTTTTGATACTTTAGGACAATGATCCATGAGTCATTTGTGATGTGTAAGAATCAACCACACCTCAATACGACGCATGATGTTACCAGTAAATCTTTTCATTAGATAAAAAATTAGTATTTATTAAATGTGATAAATCATCCCAAAACATATTGATTTTACATTATTCACTTTCATTGTTATCAGAATGAAAACATTTGAGTTTATCATTTCCGTATTTTAGTTTGAAATTTCCATATTAATGTATTCTTTTATATTAATGTTTTAATTTATTTCATTATTGTATTACTAACATAATATTTGTTTTCCTATATAGGTGAATGTTTTTCCTTGAGTTCGGATGCTTTGTTTGGAAACAAATTCCATGGACGACAATTTTTTAGAGGATCACGTATATTAAAGGATGAAACATTAATGTTTATAACTGTTGTTGGATAATTTTAATTGTAACCATATAAAACATTGTTTGAAATGTATATAGTAGTGTGTTTTTTTGTATTCATGATATTAAGTAAATGTATATAGCATTGTTTGTCAAAATATTGTGTGTGGTGCTATTTTGTACAAGTGTGCAGGTGCTATTTTGTGTAGGTGTGCAGGTGCTGAGGTGCTAGTTCTGTAGGTTCAGGGGAAGGTGCCTTTATCAGTGCTATCTTGAGCGCTAGTAATAGGGCCCTTTATCAGTGATCAAGATAGCGCTGATAAAGGCACTCCTTTATATGTTCTAAAAAAGTGATATTAATGTCAGTTAAGATAAGGGGGGGGGGGGTCTCCTTTATTAGAACTTTTTGTAGCACTGATAAAGGGGACCCCCCCTTTATCTTCACCAGCATTAACAGTGCTTTTTTAGCGCTGTTAATGCCTATTTTTAGTGCTGATAAAAGGCCAAATTGTAGTAGTTCTTGAGAACATCCATTGTCTTTACCAAGAGAGAGAGAGAGAGAAATGAATGGTTTGATATTTACAAGGTTATTTTTAGGGAAATCTTGGAGAGGTCTCTCTAGCTAGGACTCACATTGTCAAACTCATTGGATACATTGAGAACCTAGAGGTTATTGGGTTTAAACTCCCCAAAGAACTAATCACTAACCTCATTCTAGAATCACTGCTTAAGAGATTATCCAGTTTTGTTATGAATTTTAATATGAATAATATTTAGAAGTCTCTGATATATATTCTTACAATTCTCCACCAAATAGATAAGGATATGAAGAACAAGAATCCTTCCATCCTTATGGTCAATAAATGGAAAGTGAAGGTAAAGAACATCATGCCCAAAGCTTCTTCACGCCCTTACATGAAGAAAAAGATCAATAATAAAGAAAAATAATAAGATATTTTATGTTTCACATATGTAAAGAAGGGACACTAAAAGAAAAAATTTAACCATCCAAAGAAGCAAGGGGAAGCTTCATGTGATTTTGTTATCGAGTTAATTTTATTTGTTTCTACAAATTGGGTAATAGATACATATCATGGTGTTTGAATATGTATTAAAATATAGGAACCATGTAGATTTATAAATATTGATCAAGGTGAGGTATAACTATGATAAACTAATGGAGCTAAACTTGTTGCTATACCTATCAGGGACTACCAACACATGGTTCTAACAAGAATGATCTTGGTTTTGAAAGGTTATTATTATGTTCCATATGTTGCCAAAAACATTATTTATATATCCAGACTTGATATTGATGGATTTATTTTCAAATTTAGAAATAAATGTTCCTTGTTTTATAAATATAAATTTTTTTAAGTTTAAAAACATTTAAATAATGGTATTTATGTTTTGGATTATATGAACCAAGTAATAGAAATTGATAACGATGTTATTTAACTTGAATCATACCACACCAAAATTTGGCATCATCAGCTAGGTCATATAAATGAAAAGATCTTGAACAAATTACATCAAGTTGTATATTTAGATTCTTTTGAACTAAATCCACTTGGTGTATGTCATGCATGTTTACAAGGAAAAATGACCAAAGCCTTGTTTATCGAGAAAGGTGAAAGGGATAAATAGCATTTTTAATTAGTTCACACCGATGTGTGTGGAAAATTTCTAATTGAATCAAGGGGTGGGTAATCATAATTCATATCTTTTACTGATGATTTTAGTAGATATCAATATGAAACTTAATTAGGTATAAGCCGTATTATTTTGATAAATTCAAGGAATAAAAGAATGAAGTTGAGAACCATATTGGTATAAAGATTAATAAACGTTACTTCAACCATGGTGGATAATATATTAATCAATAATTCATTGATCAATTATAGGAGTTTGGGATACTATCCCAACTCAATCCTCATCACATTCCTCAATGGGATGTTGTAAGTGAAAGGAGGAACCACACCTTATTGGAAAAGGTGAAATTAATGATGAGTAATGTGATTATTCCATTATCCATTTAGGGATATGCGATATAAACCACAACACATATACTAAACCAAGTACCAAATAAATTGATAAATTGTATTTATATGAATTTTTTAGTGGAATAAAAAACATCTTATCAAATTTACTTGTGTGGGGAATTGAATAATTTTTTAAGGCCTCTTCAGGTAACAAACTTACACCCCGAGGCACAAAGTGTACCTTTATAGGATACCCTAAGGAAATAAGGGAACATTAACTATACGAACCCTTATAATTTTTTTTATAGTGGAAAGACAAGCCATATTATTTGAGTGGGAGCACATATATAAAAGAGATAGTGTGAGAGAGATAGACTTCGATGAAGTCAAGGCTCAAGGAACAAAACATTTGGTAAAAGAAAAGATTCCACAAAGCCCCATGGAAGAATAAACTATTATAGAGACACTAGTACTGCATATGAGTGAAAGATAAGTTAGAGATATAGAATGTTATAGTTTTATAGTCACTGAGGATGGTGACTCATTATTAGTTCATAATAACGACCCTCTAAACTACAAGGAAGTAGTAAGTGTCACAAATGTTTCCAAGTGGAAAGAAACCATGAATTCAAAAATTGATTCCATGTACCAAAACCAAGTATGGATTTGGGTATACCCTCCAGTACATGCAAATAATGTTGGTTAAAAACGGGTATTCAATAAAAAATTGGACATGGAAGTGAAGGTTAATACCTATAAGGAACAACTAATTACAAAATGGTTTAAATAGTGTCAATGCATTTACTATAATGAAACCTTTTCACCAGTTAAAATAATGAAATCCATAATAATTATACTTGACTTTGCGGACTTTCATGATTATGAGATTTGAAAATAGATTTCAAAAAAACATTCTTTAACGATAACCATTAAGAATATGTCTATATGACACAACCTCGATATTTTGTGACTCCAAAGGATTCCAATAAGGTATGCAAGATATAAAGATCCATTTATGGATTAAAGAAAGCATTTAGATAATGGAACATTAATTTTGATGAGGCCATAATGGAATTTGGTTTCACAAATAATGAATACGATCTGTGTGTCTATAAATGGTTTAGTGGAAGTGCAGTTATTTTATTAATAGTATATATTAATGACATATTACTCATAGGAAATGAAATACCAGTATTCTAGTCTATTAAGGAATGGTTGAATAAATACTTATATAGGAAGGAATTAGGTGAGGTAGCATATATTATTGTGATTAAGATCCATCCTGATAGATCTAAGAGGTTACTTGGCCTAAGTCAAAGTACATACATTGACATGATACTAAAGAGATTCAGTACAGAACAATTAAAGAGGGGATTATTTCCAGTGTCACATGGAATTCATCTTTCTAGAAAAATGAGTCCTCAAACACATAAGGAAATAAATATAATGGAAAAGTTTTACATATGCATCGGTGATTGGGTTATTCAGGTATGATATGATATGTGCTAAGATAGATGTTGCCTATACATTGAGTGTGGAAAGTAGATATTAAGCTGATCTAGGTGACCGACATTGGATGACAGTCAAGACTATCCTTAAGTATCTGAGGCACACTAAGGAGATGTTCCTAGTCTATGGAGGATAAAAGGAACTATTCCTCAGAGGATATGCAGATTCTAGTTTCCAAACTGATCAAGATGGCATGAAGAAACAAACAAGATACATCTTCACTTTGAGTGGTGATACTATGATCTTTAAGAGCTCAAATCTGACCATGTTTATAGATTATATAGAATATTATTAGTATATTTTGGCTAATGAGGAAACTAAAGAAGAAATATATATGTGAAACTTCATCCAAGATCTTGTCATGGTACCTATAATTAAAGATAATATAACACTCTATTGTAACAATACTACAGTGGTGGATCTCACAAAAGAGACAAGGTCAAATAATTGGACGAAGCAAATAATTTGGAAGTATCATCTCTTGAGATATTTTTATAAGAGAAGTGAGGTTGAAGTGAGAAGTATTTACATGGAAATAAATATGTAAAACCCCTTTAATAAATCCTTGACTCAGTAAAGACATGATTATCATGTGAGGTCAAGTGGAATAAAATTCATAGGTAGTTGGATCTAGTATAAGTGGGATTTTTAGACTAGGTTTCCTAGGACCAACTGATTGTATTTTGATTACATGTATATTTGATGTATTAAATATTAATTAAACATATTATTAAACATTTTTCATTATTATGCATGGATTTAATGCAATAATTTCCTAGATTATTTATTGCATTGATAATCCCATAACAGTTATCCACTATGACAAAAACCTTGAATTGCTATGAAAATATTCTTAATATAGTTCTATGGTTGGATAACATACTATATTGGGACACATAGTTTTTAGAACATGAGGTGTGAGTATTTGTAAGTGGATGAGGCTTCTTATCATTAAGTTCTCACTTGGTAATCTCTAAGATGGGAGATTATGAGAATAAAACTACCAATAGGAATTCTGCATGTTTTGGTTTTATTAGATATTCCTATCCTCAAGGAGGTGAAATGGTCCTTATACTTTAAGACTTATCATTGATGAATTTTATGACTCACACACTTATATTTACTAACAAAAACCATCATTCCATATGTTGGCAGAAAGTAGGGTGCATTGGGTATGTCATGATTATCATGTCATTAATGTATAAGTTGAGGAAGTATTTTTCCTTCAATATTCATGGGAGTTGATATCTCATCCCTTTGACTGGAATATAACCATCACCTAAATTCCATGACCATAGTGTATCGACGTGTTTAATTCAGATAGTTAAAGAAATTGATATCGGGAAAATAGGTTGAAGAAACCATCGCCAAACCTACTTGATGAGGTATTGTGGAAAAGAGATTATATTACACAGTGAACATTCATATGTGGTTTCCATCGTTATGAAATTAAGATTTTTTATCTTGGGTTCCTTGACACATTGATAGATAGTAATCTTTTACTTTAGGAAAACCCACCTACTGCCGACGAGAAATAATCTAAGAGGGTTACACACTAAGTGTCTTTGTTAATCTAGATTAAATTTTATTAGAATCTAACTAATGGAATAAATATTATTCTCAATACCGAGGAATTATTTTATTTATGTTTTATTGATAGAATAAATTTAATAAATATTTCTTCACTGACATGTGAATAAAAATATATTTATTTATTTTATTGAATATTTACTAAATATTTATTCTCCAGAATGTGAAAAAATATTTATTTCTGAATAAAATTTTTATTCAGTTATTCAATAAATACCAAGGAGTTCGAATGAACCAAGAATATGTATGGTGATAAATAATTATTTATAATCTGGTAAATATTATTTATCAATTTGATCAAGTTGGAACATGCCACAAAATAATAATAATAATAATATTATTATGTGGCATGAGGTTTCATTATAGCTTAAATATTATTTAATGGATGGAATTAAATTAAATTATTATTTTATCCTAAACCCTAACTCTATAAATTTATGGCTATATCTATTGTGTATGACATCCCAAATCAATCGAAAAGGAGAGATAATTGTTGTGCATAACAAATTCTCTTTCGAATCCTCCGTATCTCTCCATCTAAAGAATGAGAATGAAAGAGAGATTTTTTCAAGTTCTAAGAATGAGAAATCAAGAACAAACAATGTAAGACATTCTATTCTTCATGCTATCACCCATAGATCTAGTGGAATTTCTTAGAGATCATTGGATCACATGTGGATCACCTTTAGAGGGATTCTAATCTTGGATCCTCACAAGCACAACTAAAGCATTCTGAAAGGGTCCTTTTAGGTGATCAACATTCATAAAAAAAAATATTTCATAATCCTAGGTATTTATTTATTTAGATATTAAATAAATTAATTATAAATTTGATGTGCATAATCCTTTCTCATGGTTTCAAGCATCGATTATTAAAATAAATTTTAATATATCACCCACCATCGCATGGTTTTGCTGTGCTTAGAACCAACCACTTTGATGTAAGACTGATTTCTACACATCACAAATGACTTATAAATCATTTTTCTGTATTTTAAAGAAAATCAGAGCATATTTTATCAGTTTTCAATGAGTGATTTTTTGAACTAAAATGTCAATTTTAAACCGACAAAATAAAATTTGAGTTATACTAGGCACACCATGTATATTATTGAGGTGTGAATGATTACTATAAATAAAAAATGACCTATGGATATTTTTTATAAATTATCAAAACAATTTGAATGCATTTTCTTGGTTTTGTGTATGCCACTTGTATTTTTTACTAAAATTGATGTAAATTTTAAATAAAAAGACACACTTGGATTCATACGAGGAACACCATGTATTATATGGAGGTGTTTATGATTCCTACATGTTGAACATGACTTATGGATCATATTCCTAAAGTATCAAAAAAATATAAATCATTTTTCTTGGTTTTAAGCATGCCAGTTGTCATTTTTACTAAAATTAATGTCAATTTTAAATCAAAAGGAACACATGAATTCATACCAGTCACATCGTGCATCAGATTTAGATGATTCTAATTCCAACACATCCAAAATAACTTATAGATAATTTTGTTAAAGTCTCAAAACAAATTTTATACATTTTCTCAGTTTTGGGTATTTCAATTGAGTTTTTACTAAAATTAATATCAATTTTAAATAAAAATACATAGTTGGAGTCATTATAGTCACACCATGTGTCCTATTGAGGTTCAGATGATTCTTACCTGTTGAAAATGACTTATGGATTGTTGTCCTAAAGTATCAAAACAATATGAATGTTTTTTTTTTCAGTTTTGAGTATGTGATGTGTGTTTTGAACTAAAATGTAAATTATAAACTAAAAACATATAGTTCGAGTCGTAATGAGCACACTGTGTATTATATTGAGGTGTAGTTGATTAAGTATGTGATGTGTGTTTTACTTTCAACTGTCTATAACAAGCCAAAAAAGAGAGAACAAGTTCTATTTAGATGGAAGAGGAAACCCCTTTCTACCTAAAAATCCTCATAAAAAAGAACCACGTTCTCTCTCTTTTGGTTTTTTGCAGATAGTTGAAATAAAAATATAACTTTTCTAAAGATTTGTGAAAAAAACTAAATAATTATTAGATAAAAATGATTAGTAAATTATCTTAAAAATAATAGATAAATGGTGAAAAAATAATCTAAATAATTAGTAGTAATTCACCTTTTCATGATATATGTATACATTCTTGAACCATTTACTTGTTGTCATTATCTCAATTATAACCTCAAAGTCTAATCTCCCATGATTATGAGTGACTTAGAACAAACAACCAAAACTTGGGAAAAATATTCCACCAATATAAGAAAACAATTATTATGTTATTAATATTATAAAAAAATAAATTAAACATAGATATGAAACAATACATTAAAAAAATTTCAATTTTAAACTAAAACCACACGATTTTCATTATATCGAGTACATTGTGTATCGAATTGAGGTATAGTTGATTCCACCATGTCTTTTTATCCTAATGCTCACGATCATAGCACATGAGTTAATCATCCTTGTCAATGCAGTCATTTATTCACGATCTTTGTGAAAATTAGCAAAATAAGTATCAGATAAAAATAATGAAGAAATTAATTAAAAAAATAAGATACAATGGTGAGACAATATACTAAATAATTATCTTGAATTCAAATATTTATGATATATGTGTACATTATGACACCAGGTATAATTCCCAGTCATTTCTAAACAAATTTATTTCTCCTTATAAATATTAGGACTTTGAACAATCATGGTTGAACTAGAAAAATATAAATACACAAATGATTAAAAAATATTTTAAATGAAAAAGAAATTATCTTTGAAAATTACTTTTTAGGGATACTAGTTTGTTAATGGTATATGATATCTATCATAAATTTTCAAACATAATAACCACAATATTTTCCATTAGTTTGTTTCGATAATTATAGAAAAATTGATAAAAATAAGTAATTTGTTTTTTTATGTGTTTTGATGGTGAAATATTATTATATATACCCTAATTCTTATCCAATTGTAGAAGAAGATAGGATCCTTATATACATGGACTGCCCTCAGGCCATGATTTTGATGATATTTAAACACTACCCTATCATAAAATAATTCTCATTAAAACATAATATAAAATATATAACTTGAAGTTTAGTTCTAAAACATTGGATGTAGTGTATTAAAAATTTACAAACATCATCACATTTGGTTGGTTTGTTGGGTATCCATGTAGTGAATCCAGAAAATAAATCATTGGAGTATCCAAATCAACTGTAATGAGTATCCAAGTTTTCCTAAAAAACAAAATTAAATATGTAATAAAAGTAATGAAAATATATTTGGTATGATTAAATTGTATATTTCTACCCTTTCACCGTTGGTAATAAGAATATTCTATCATCCATAAATTTTCTTTCAAAACTGTGGATAGTTTTTATTCTATTTCATCAATTTGATATGAATACAAATATTTTAGTTGTGTAGAAGTTCTGTGAAGACTAATGAGTCAATATTTATGTTCATAGGGTTTTCCTTTAAAATAGTATTGATATAGATGACTTTAAAAAATATGAATTATATTTAGTCATAATTAATAAGTATACCAGCTATTGGAAAAACAAATAATGAAAACACACCTCATGTATACATTTACAACATAGAGTCCTAGATAGTCATACATGAGGATTTAATTTACATTATCAAGAGCAATGTAGGATGTAATAGATTCTCCATAATTTTTTTCTTGAAAATCAATAATGAAATTACTTCCATTTTTTAATGTTGTATTTTCATGAAACTTCAATGTTAGTAAATATAGATATTAAAGGGTGTAGTAAAGGTGCTTTGGGATGATATTTTTTATTGGTCGGTTGATCCTTTAGATTGTTTTGATTCAAACTTTTGTTCCACCCCCTTCCCCTTTTCTATCTGTAATAAAATTCATTGGTTCAAACATTTTTTCATTAATTATTAAAGGGTTTTCATGAAAAAAAATTGGAAGTGAACATCTCCTTGTCAAAATGTTTTTTATAAGATTTTATGGCTATGATATGAAATTTTTAATAGTTTCTTGACTATATGAATATCTGCATCATCAAGAGGAATACGTAGCTCGACACTTGGATCATGATCTATGATAATCTACACTCTCACATGTCCATTTGAAATTTGTTTTTCATTTAGAGTATCTTCTTGGATATTGAACATAGTATCCCTAAAAATGAGGCAATGGGTGGGTGCTGATAGATATAAATCACAACCATTTTCATCCTTTAGAATATTAATAGAGGAAAGACATCGATGTCTATATGATTCATATTTTACAGAAACAATTATGAGAATATTTATCACCTCATCTAAGATAGATATTTGAGGGTAATTTGTTGCATCAAAGAAAGTGGGGGTGGGGATCATCATTCAATGGTTGTTCTTGAGTTGTTTATTCTCTTTTCTTTTTTAATATAACATTTTATATAGAATCAAATTTCCAAATAAAATATTCTTCAAGAGTATATAATTTTTACTATATCTATTCTATTTATTTATCTTTATCCTCATGTTCTTTTCTTTTCTCAAAATATTTTTGTGGTGTCAACCGAAAACCTGTACCTATGACATGACCAAACTTTTCTAGCCCCTTTAAGGCCATTGATAATAGCTGTTCATCTAGTACAAATGATGATGATTCTTGTGTATACGTATGATAAAAAATATATAAAAATAAGTAATCATTATTATGTAATAGTGATTTAAAGAAAAACAATTTTTTATTATGTCATAATTACACATGTTTCAGATACTTTTTATGTGTTTTCATTTATTAGTATCCCATATTTATTTGCACATGCCTCCATCCATAGAACATGATGTGGTATGGAAGTATGTTTGGATTTGGATTCATCAATATTCATATAAATATAGGAATATAATTATTTAATTATTTCATGCCACATAAAAGTATTATGATAGATTTAAAATACATACGATTTTTTTTCTAGTGAAGTGTACCCCATCCTTGCTTTATGGTAGGGGTACATTGGTTTTGTTTCCCATTGTTTATTTTCAATACTAATTTTCTATTTCATAAATTAACAATTCTTAATCAAAGTTATCAATACACATATTTTCAAAAAAATTATTTCCAGCCACAATGTACATGAAAAGTTTTCTCCTTTTGATAGACAGTAAATGCATCACACACTTATTAGCTTATTAGGTGTGAATACATATTTTTTGGGTGAGTTTTTATTTTACATTCAACATATTTGAGATGAAACTTTGTTATAATTGTGAGAAATCCTCTGTGAGGCTTTCTAGAAAGCATTAATACAAATTTCTTTTGGGAGTCATCTACTATAAAAGCACTCTCAAAGGGATAATGAAGAGTAAGTAAATGTTTTATTATTTTATTTTTTAGTAAAATAAAGAAAGTATATCATAATGTTGCCCTAATCTCTTCCCAAACCATTTTCTTAAGTGTGGGAACAAAATGGTGCCACAAATCTACATCAATCAGCACATGATACCAAGTGGTGAGCCTAATGAAACTATTGAACATTGCCTTAATAGGGTTAACAACATGTCCGTGTGCATTCCATCTAACCTCAAACCTGATACCTTTGTTTTTTTCCTTAATATTTCATTTCTAACACCATCATGCTATGATGATCTTATTTTTATGGGACATCATTTCTTCACCTTCTACCATTTTATCAGGTTTAACATCGTCAATATGTTTTCCCTCTAGATTGGTACCATCGGTAGGTGTAGAAGGGTGTTGTTCCTCTGCACTGGGAGCACTGAAAGGTTGAAAAACCAGTTTTTTCTTAGGATTGGAATCATAAACACATGAATAAGTCATTATTATAATGAATTGGATTTTCCCAGTTTTATTTTTTGAAATTAATTAAGAAAATTCAGAGACTAGGTGCTGAGACGACGTGCGATTCTGAGGCCTAGTGTGCTCGGAATGGCTTGAAAAAAATGTTCAGTTTTTAATAGTGCACATGAGTGGTTTTACTGAAAAAGTGTAATAAATCTTAAATGGGTTCCTAGATAAAAAATCTGAGGACATCATTTCATTTAGGATGGCGGGTTTACTCTATGTATGACATAAATTTAGTCGGCATGGGTATCCAGTGAGAAAACCCAAAAAGGATGTAATGGTAAATAAATTAATTAAATAATTTTTTTCTATTTTATAATCCTAATAACTCATAAATGGTAACATGGATTATAAATATGAGACCACCATTGAGTTCTTAATGGGGTGTTTTCCTTAGACGGAGCCTAACATTGGTCTGTGCAGGTCAACTATGGAAAGTAGTTTTTGGGATGTAACTATAAATATAATAATTAAATAATAATTATTTTAATTTAAAATTCCAATAAATCTTAAAAAGTAACTTGGATTGGAAATCCGAGACCACCATTGAGCTCGTGAGATTATTTTTTCTTTAGGGAGGGCTTACCCATGACTGGAACAGGTCGAGAGAAAAAGTTAGGTTTTGGATGTGAATGTCATTAAAATATTTAATGAAAATATTTTATTTTGACATTACATAATGAAGAAATGACGCTATGACACCCCAACTAAGCAGTTGTTACCCTTCTTAAATGAACATAGCGTAACGACGATGTGACTCAGCATAAAAGCAACGCTAAATCACATTTCTCCAATTAATATCTTGACAAGGATACATGACCAGGGGACGATCCTTGAGATTGATTTGAGGATTTGTAGAAATAGTGTTAGGAAATGAAGAATCACCAATGATAGAAAACACCTCCTCCTCTTCAAAGGATCTCTCCAATAATGATGGAGGCGCGGATCGAGATTACTCATCAGTGGATCGTCAATGCCAATGAATCCACGACAGCAGATAATCCAATCCAAGGTAGGGTTTTCTTTCTAAGTGATTACCTTTATCCGTTATTCATTTATAAATGAAGAACACAGATCAACTCACTAACAAGTTTATCCACAGGTCAATCATTCTTATGGGATTGGGAATTGTTTTGCCAGGATTTAATGTTAATTAGATATTTGTAATTACTACCTTTATTTACGTTCTTTGTGACCTTGCTAAAAATAATGATATAAGGCCAACACAAACAGAGGCTTGAACCATCCTTTGGGTGTTTATGGTGTTCTCTCCTACCCACTACCCCCCGTTCATGTAGTCTTCACTGAAAGACCCCTGTGATCGCGTTTGGATTTTTTGGGAGGTTCTGAACGTGGTTGGATCCCCAGAGAAACGAAAATATGCTTTGGAGAACATGATAGTGAAAATGATGAACCAGGGATCCTGGATGTGCTCACGGTTCAAAAAACAAATCACCATAGTGATGGTGGCGGTCCACAAAAGGAAGAACTGTTGGGGCGGTGCAGCCACTCGACGGCAGGCTGCCAGCTTGACAGCCGATGGTGGAGGTCCCTGCCGGAACCTTCACAGAGTGGCGTATAGGGGCCTCCAACAGAAGGTTAGTGGTGGGCCTCGATGGAGGTGGAAGGAGGCCACAGTCCAGAAAGACCATGATGACATGACCCCACGACGGACCACCATG